>CM049431.1:2798338-7798338 GCA_026929855.1 Poa annua
GGTCACTGGTCATCAAAATCCTCCCGGGACCCAAAAACCGTGGACTATAGCCCACGGAAACGGCCAGAAATACCCGAAATCACGAGTTTTGACAATGCCGCTAGAGTCGTGTACCGGGGGTCACGGGGCATCGAAATCCTCCCGGGACCCAAAAACCATGGACTACAGCCCACGGAAACGGTGAGAAATGCCCGAAATCACGAGTTTTGACGATGCCGCTAGAGTCGTGTACCGAGGGTCACTGGTCATCGAAATCCTCCCGGGACCCGAAAACCGTGGACTATAGCCCACGGAAACGGCCAGAAATACCCGAAATCACGAGTTTTGACAATGCCGCTAGAGTCGTGTACCGAGGGTCACGGGGCATCGAAATCCTGTCGGGACCCGAAAACCGTGGACTACAGCCCACGGAAACAGTCAGAAATGCCCGAAATCATGAGTTTTGACGATGCCGCTAGATTCATGTACAGGGGGGTCGCGGGGCATCGAAATCCTCCCGGGACCCAAAAACCATGGACTATAGCCACGAAATCAGCCCGAAACGCCCGAAATCACGAGTTTTGATGATGTCAGTAGAGTCGTGTACCGGGGGGTCACTGGTCATCGAAATCCTCCCCTGACCCAAAAACTGTGGACTATAGCCCACGGAAACGGTCAGAAATGCCCGAAATCACGAGTTTTGACGATGTCGCTAGAGTCGTGTACCGGGGGTCACGGGGCATCGAAATCATTCCGGGACCCAAAAAACATGGACTATAGCCCATGAAATCGGCCAGAAATGCCCGAAATCACGAGTTTTGATGATGTCGCTAGAGTCGTGTACCGGGGGTCACGAGGCATCGAAATCTTCCCGGAACCCAAAAACCGTGGACTACAGCCCACGGAAACGGTCAGAAATGCCCGAAATCACGAGTTTTGACGATGTCGCTAGAGTCGTGTACCGGGGGTCATGGGGCATCGAAAACCTCCCGGGACCCAAAAACAATGGACTATAGCCCACGAAAACGGAAAGAAATGCCCGAAATCATGAGTTTTGACGATGCCGCTAGATTCATGTACCGGGGGGTCGCGGGGCATCGAAATCCTCCCGGGACCCAAAAACCGTGGACTATAGCCCACGGAAACGGCCAGAAATCCCAGAAATCACGAGTTTTGACGATATCGCTAGAGTCGTGTACCGGAGCTCACGGGCATCGAAATCCTCCGGGACCCAAAAACCGTGGACTACAGCCCACGGAAACAGTCAGAAATGCCCGGAATCACGAGTTTTGACGATGCCGCTAGAGTCATGTACCGGGGGGTCACGGGGCATCGAAATCCTCCAGGGACCCAAAAACCGTGAACTATAGCCACGAAATCAGCCAGAAATGCCCGAAATCACGAGTTTTGATGATGTCAGTAGAGTCATGTATCGGGGGTCACTGGTCATCAAAATCCTCCCGGGACCCAAAAACCGTGGACTATAGCCCACGGAAACGGCCAGAAATACCCGAAATCACGAGTTTTGACAATGCCGCTAGAGTCGTGTACCGGCGGTCACGGGGCATCGAAATCCTCCCGGGACCCAAAAACCATGGACTACAGCCCACGGAAACGGTGAGAAATGCCCGAAATCACGAGTTTTGACGATGCCGCTAGAGTCGTGTACCGAGGGTCACTGGTCATCGAAATCCTCCCGGGACCCGAAAACCGTGGACTATAGCCCACGGAAACGGCCAGAAATACCCGAAATCACGAGTTTTGACAATGCCGCTAGAGTCGTGTACCGAGGGTCACGGGGCATCGAAATCCTGTCGGGACCCGAAAACCGTGGACTACAGCCCACGGAAACAGTCAGAAATGCCCGAAATCACGAGTTTTGACGATGTCGCTAGATTCGTGTACAGGGGGTCACGGGGCATCGAAATCCTTCCGGGACCCAAAAACCGTGGACTATAGCCCACGGAAACGGCCAGAAATACCCGAAATCACGAGTTTTGACAATGGCGCTAGAGTCGTGTACCGGGGGTCACGGGGCATCGAAATCCTCCCGGGACCCAAAAACCATGGACTACAGCCCACGGAAACGGTGAGAAATGCCCGAAATCACGAGTTTTGACGATGCCGCTAGAGTCGTGTACCGAGGGTCACTGGTCATCGAAATCCTCCCGGGACCCGAAAACCGTGGACTATAGCCCACGGAAACGGCCAGAAATACCCGAAATCACGAGTTTTGACAATGCCGCTAGAGTCGTGTACCGAGGGTCACGGGGCATCGAAATCCTGTCGGGACCCGAAAACCGTGGACTACAGCCCACGGAAACAGTCAGAAATGCCCGAAATCACGAGTTTTGACGATGTCGCTAGATTCGTGTACAGGGGGTCACGGGGCATCGAAATCCTTCCGGGACCCAAAAACCGTGGACTATATCCCACGAAAACGGCCAGAAATGCCAGAAATCACGAGTTTTGACGATGCCGCTAGAGTCGTGTACCGGGGGTCACGGGGCATCGAAATCCTCCCGGGACCCAAAAACCGTGGACTACAGCCCACGGAAACGGTGAGAAATGCCCGAAATCACGAGTTTTGACGATGCCGCTAGAGTCGTGTACCGAGGGTCACGGGGCATCGAAATCCTGCCGGGACCCGAAAACCGTGGACTACAGCCCACAGAAACGGTCAGAAATGCCCAAAATCTCGAGTTTTGACGATGTCGCTAGAGTCGTGTATTGGGGGTCACGGGGCATCGAAATCCTCCCGGGACCCAAAAACCGTGGACTACAGCCCACGGAAACAGTCAAAAATGCCCGAAATCATGAGTTTTGACGATGCCGCTAGATTCATGTACAGGGGGGTCGCGGGGCATCGAAATCCTCCCGGGACCCAAAAACCATGGACTATAGCCCACGAAATCAGCCCGAAACGCCCGAAATCACGAGTTTTGATGATGTCAGTAGAGTCGTGTACCGGGGGTCACTGGTCATCGAAATCCTCCCCTGACCCAAAAATTGTGGACTATAGCCCACGGAAACGGTCAGAAATGCCCGAAATCACGGGTTTTGACGATGTCGCTAGAGTCGTGTACCGGGGGTCACGGGGCATCGAAATCCTTCCGGGACCCAAAAACCGTGGACTATAGCCCACGAAAACGGCCAGAAATGCCAGAAATCACGAGTTTTGACGATGCCGCTAGAGTCGTGTACCGGGGGTCACGGGGCATCGAAATCCTCCCGGGACCCGAAGACCGTGGACTATAACCCATGATAACGGCCAGAAATGCCCGAAATCACGAGTTTTGGCGATGTCAGTAGAGTCCTGTACCGGTGGTCATGGGGCATCGAAATCCTCCCGGGACCCAAAAACAATGGACTATAGCCCACGAAAACGGAAAGAAATACCCGAAATCACGAGTTTTGACGAAGCCAAGGTAGAGTCGTGTACCCGGGGTCTCGGGCATCGAAATCCTCCCGGGACCCAAAAACGGTGGACTATAGCCCACGAAAACGGCCAGAAATCACGAGTTTTGACGATGTCGCTAGAGTCGTGTACCGGAGCTCACGGGGCATCGAAATCCTCCCGGGACCCAAAAACCGTGGACTACAGCCCACGGAAACAGTCAAAAATGCCCGGAATCACGAGTTTTGACGATGCCGCTAGAGTCATGTACCGGGGGGTCACGGGGCATCGAAATCCTCCAGGGACCCAAAAACCGTGGACTATAGCCCACGAAATCAGCCAGAAATGCCCGAAATCACGAGTTTTGATGATGTCAGTAGAGTCGTGTACCGGGGGTCACTGGTCATCGAAATCCTCCCGGGACCCAAAAACGGTGGACTATAGCCCACGGAAACGGCCAGAAATACCCGAAATCACGAGTTTTGGCAATGCCGCTAGAGTCGTGTACCGAGGGTCACGGGGCATCGAAATCCTGCCGGGACCCGAAAACCGTGGACTACAGCACACGGAATCGGTCAGAAATGTCCGAAATCACGAGTTTAAACGATGCCGCTAGAGTCGTGTACCGGGGGTCACGGGGCATCGAAATCATTCCGGGACCCAAAAACCATGGACTATAGCCCATGAAATCGGCCAGAAATGCCTGAAATCACGAGTTTTGATGATGTCGCTAGAGTCGTGTACCGGGGGTCACGAGGCATCGAAATCTTCCCGGAACCCAAAAACCGTGGACTACAACCCACGGAAACGGTCAGAAATGCCCGAAATCACGAGTTTTGACGATGTCGCTAGAGTCGTGTACCGGGGGTCACGGGGCATCAAAATCCTGCCGGGACCCAAAATCCGTGGACTATATCCCACGAAAACGGCCAGAAATGCCAGAAATCACGAGTTTTGACGATGCCGCTAGAATCGTGTGCCGGGGGTCACGGAGCATCGAAATCCTCCCGGGACCCAAAAACCGTGGACTACAGCCCACGGAAACGGCCAGAAATGCCCGAAATCACGAGTTTTGATGATGCCACTAGAGTCGTGTACCGAGGGTCACGGGGCATCGAAATCCTCCCGGGACCCAAAAATCGTGGACTATAGCCCACGGAAACGGCCAGAAATACCCGAAATCACGAGTTTTGACAATGGCGCTAGAGTTGTGTACCGGGGGTCACGGGGCATCGAAATCCTCCCGGGACCCAAAAACCATGGACTACAGCCACGGAAACGGTGAGAAATGCCCGAAATCACGAGTTTTGACGATGCCGCTAGAGTCGTGTACCGAGGGTCACTGGTCATCGAAATCCTCCCGGGACCCGAAAACCGTGGACTATAGCCCACGGAAACGGCCAGAAATACCCGAAATCACGAGTTTTGACAATGCCGCTAGAGTCGTGTACCGAGGGTCACGGGGCATCGAAATCCTGTCGGGACCCGAAAACCGTGGACTACAGCCCACGGAAACAGTCAGAAATGCCCGAAATCACGAGTTTTGACGATGTCGCTAGATTCGTGTACAGGGGGTCACGGGGCATCGAAATCCTTCCGGGACCCAAAAACCGTGGACTATAGCCCACGAAAACGGCCAGAAATGCCAGAAATCACGAGTTTTGACGATGCCGCTAGAGTCGTGTACCGGGGGTCACGGGGCATCGAAATCCTCCCGGGACCCAAAAACCGTGGACTACAGCCCACGGAAACGGTGAGAAATGCCCGAAATCACGAGTTTTGACGATGCCGCTAGAGTCGTGTACCGAGGGTCACGGGGCATCGAAATCCTGCCGGGACCCGAAAACCGTGGACTACAGCTCACAGAAACGGTCAGAAATGCCCAAAATCTCGAGTTTTGACGATGTCGCTAGAGTCGTGTATTGGGGGTCACGGGGCATCGAAATCCTCCGGGACCCAAAAACCGTGGACTACAGCCCACGGAAACAGTCAAAAATGCCCGAAATCATGAGTTTTGACGATGCCGCTAGATTCATGTACAGGGGGGGTCGCGGGGCATCGAAATCCTCCCGGGACCCAAAAACCGTGGACTATAGCCCACGAAATCAGCCCGAAACGCCCGAAATCACGAGTTTTGATGATGTCAGTAGAGTCGTGTACCGGGGTCACTGGTCATCGAAATCCTCCCCTGACCCAAAAACTGTGGACTATAGCCCACGGAAACGGTCAGAAATGCCCGAAATCACGGGTTTTGATGATGTCACTAGAGTCGTGTACCGGGGGTCACGGGGCATCGAAATCCTTCCGGGACCCAAAAACCGTGGACTATAGCCCACGAAAACGGCCAGAAATGCCAGAAATCACGAGTTTTGACGATGCCGCTAGAGTCGTGTACCGGGGGTCACGGGGCATCGAAATCCTCCCGGGACCCAAAGACCGTGGACTATAACCCATGATAACGGCCAGAAATGCCCGAAATCACGAGTTTTGGCGATGTCAGTAGAGTCCTGTACCGGTGGTCATGGGCATCGAAATCCTCCCGGGACCCAAAAACAATGGACTATAGCCCACGAAAACGGAAAGAAATACCCGAAATCACGAGTTTTGACGAAGCCAGTAGAGTCGTGTACCCGGGGTCTCGGGCATCGAAATCCTCCCGGGACCCAAAAATCGTGGACTATAGCCCACGAAAACGGCCAGAAATGACAGAAATCACGAGTTTTGACGATGTCGCTAGAGTCGTGTACCGGAGCTCACGGGGCATCGAAATCCTCCCGGGACCCAAAAACCGTGGACTACAGCCCACGGAAACAGTCAGAAATGCCCGGAATCACGAGTTTTGACGATGCCGCTAGAGTCATGTACCGGGGGTCACGGGGCATCGAAATCCTCCAGGGACCCAAAAACCGTGGACTATAGCCCACGAAATCAGCCAGAAATGCCCGAAATCACGAGTTTTGATGATGTCAGTAGAGTCGTGTACCGGGGGTCACTGGTCATCGAAATCCTCCCGGGACCCAAAAACCGTGGACTATAGCCCACGGAAACGGCCAGAAATACCCGAAATCACGAGTTTTGGCAATGCCGCTAGAGTCGTGTACCGAGGGTCACGGGGCATCGAAATCCTGCCGGGACCCGAAAACCGTGGACTACAGCACACGGAATCGGTCAGAAATGTCCGAAATCACGAGTTTAAACGATGCCGCTAGAGTCGTGTATCGGGGGTCACGGGGCATCGAAATCATTCCGGGACCCAAAAACCATGGACTATAGCCCATGAAATCGGCCAGAAATGCCCGAAATCACGAGTTTTGATGATGTCGCTAGAGTCGTGTACCGGGGGTCACGAGGCATCGAAATCTTCCCGGAACCCAAAAACCGTGGACTACAGCCCACGGAAACGGTCAGAAATGCCCGAAATCACGAGTTTTGATGATGTCGCTAGAGTCGTGTACCGGGGGTCACGGGGCATCAAAATCCTGCCGGGACCCAAAATCCGTGGACTATATCCCACGAAAACGGCCAGAAATGCCAGAAATCACGAGTTTTGACGATGCCACTAGAATCGTGTGCCGGGGGTCACGGAGCATCGAAATCCTCCCGGGACCCAAAAACCGTGGACTACAGCCCACGGAAACGGTCAGAAATGCCCGAAATCACGAGTTTTGACGATGCCACTAGAGTCGTGTACCGAGGGTCACGGGGCATCGAAATCCTGCCGGGACCCGAAAACCGTGGACAACAGCCCATGGAAACGGTCAGAAATGCCCGAAATCACGAGATTAAACGATGCTGCTAGAGTCGTGTACCGGGGGTCACGTGGCATCGAAATCATTCCGGGACCCAAAAACCGTGGACTACAGCCCACGGAAACAGTCAGAAATGCCCGAAATCATGAGTTTTGACGATGCCGCTAGAGTCATGTACCGGGGGGTCACGGGGCATCGAAATCCTCCCGGGACCCAAAAACCGTGGACTACAGCCCACGGAAACAGTCAGAAATGCCCGAAATCATGAGTTTTGACGATGCCGCTAGATTCATGTACCGGGGGGTCGCGGGGCATCGAAATCCTCCCGGGACCCAAAAACCGTGGACTATAGCCCACGAAATCAGCCTGAAATGCCCGAAATCATGAGTTTTGATGATGTCAGTAGAGTCGTGTACCGAGGGTCACTGGTCATCGAAATCCTCCCGGGACCCAAAAACCGTGGACAATAGCCCACGGAAACGGCCAGAAATACCCGAAATCACGAGTTTTGACAATGCCGCTAGAGTCGTGTACCGAGGGTCACGGGGCATCGAAATCTGTCGGGACCCGAAAACCGTGGACTACAGCCCACGGAAACAGTCAGAAATGCCCGAAATCACGAGTTTTGACGATGTCGCTAGATTCATGTACAGGGGGGTCGCGGGGCATCGAAATCCTCCCGGGACCCAAAAACCGTGGACTATAGCCCACGAAATCGGCCAGAAATGCCCGAAATCACGAATTTTGATGATGTCGCTAGAGTCGTGTACCGGGGGTCACGAGGCATCGAAATCTTCCCGGAACCCAAAAAAAAACCGTGGACTACAGCCCACGGAAACGGTCAGAAATGCCCGAAATCACGAGTTTTGACGATGTCGCTAGAGTCGTGTACCGGGGGTCATGGGGCATCGAAATCCTCCCGGGACCCAAAAACAATGGACTATAGCCCACGAAAACGGAAAGAAATGCCCGAAATCATGAGTTTTGACGATGCCGCTAGATTCATGTACCGGGGGGTCGCGGGGCATCGAAATCCTCCCGGGACCCAAAAACCGTGGACTATAGCCCACGGAAACGGCCAGAAATGCCAGAAATCACGAGTTTTGACGATGTCGCTAGAGTCGTGTACCGGAGCTCACGGGGCATCGAAATCCTCCCGGGACCCAAAAATCGTGGACTACAGCCCACGGAAACAGTCAGAAATGCCCGGAATCACGAGTTTTGACGATGCCGCTAGAGTCATGTACCGGGGGGTCACGGGGCATCGAAATCCTCCAGGGACCCAAAAACCGTGGACTATAGCCCACGAAATCAGCCAGAAATGCCCGAAATCACGAGTTTTGATGATGTCAGTAGAGTCGTTTACCGGGGTCACTGGTCATCGAAATCCTCCCGGGACCCAAAAACCGTGGACTATAGCCCACGGAAACGGCCAGAAATACCCGAAATCACGAGTTTTGACAATGCCGCTAGAGTCGTGTACCGAGGGTCACGGGGCATCGAAATCCTGCCGGGACCCGAAAACCGTGGACTACAGCACACGGAATCGGTCAGAAATGTCCGAAATCACGAGTTTAAACGATGCCGCTAAAGTCGTGTACCGGGGGTCACGGGGCATCGAAATCATTCCGGGACCCAAAAACCATGGACTATAGCCCATGAAATCGGCCAGAAATGCCCGAAATCACGAGTTTTGATGATGTCGCTAGAGTCGTGTACCGGGGGTTACGAGGCATCGAAATCTTCCCGGAACCCAAAAACCATGGACTACAGCCCACGGAAACGGTCAGAAATGCCCGAAATCACGAGTTTTGACGATGTCGCTAGAGTCGTGTACCGGGGGTCACGGGGCATCAAAATCCTGCCGGGACCCAAAATCCGTGGACTATATCCCACGAAAACGGCCAGAAATGCCATAAATCACGAGTTTTGACGATGCCGCTAGAATCGTGTGCCGGGGGTCACGGAGCATCGAAATCCTCCCGGGACCCAAAAACCGTGGACTACAGCCCACGGAAACGGTCAGAAATGCCCGAATCACGAGTTTTGACGATGCCACTAGAGTCGTGTACCGAGGGTCACGGGGCATCGAAATCCTGCCGGGACCCGAAAACCGTGGACAACAGCCCATGGAAACGGTCAGAAATGCCCGAAATCACGAGATTAAACGATGCCGCTAGAGTCGTGTACCGGGGTCACGTGGCATCGAAATCATTCCGGGACCCAAAAACCGTGGACTACAGCCCACGGAAACAGTCAGAAATGCCCGAAATCATGAGTTTTGACTATGCCGCTAGAGTCATGTACCGGGGGGTCACGGGGCATCGAAATCCTCCCGGGACCCAAAAACCGTGGACTACAGCCCACGGAAACAGTCAGAAATGCCCGAAATCATGAGTTTTGACGATGCCGCTAGATTCATGTACCGGGGGGTCGCGGGGCAACGAAATCCTCCCGAGACCCAAAAACCGTGGACTATAGCCCACGAAATCAGCCCGAAATCATGAGTTTTGATGATGTCAGTAGAGTCGTGTACCGAGGGTCACTGGTCATCGAAATCCTCCCGGGACCCAAAAACCGTGGACTATAGCCCACGGAAACGGCCAGAAATACCCGAAATCACGAGTTTTGACAATGCCGCTAGAGTCGTGTACCGAGGGTCACGGGGCATCGAAATCCTGTCGGGACCCAAAAACCGTGGACTACAGCCCACAGAAACAGTCAGAAATGCCCGAAATCACGAGTTTTGACGATGTCGCTAGATTCATGTACAGGGGGGTCGCGGGGCATCGAAATCCTCCCGGGACCCAAAAACCGTGGACTATAGCCCACGAAATCAGCCCGAAACGCCCGAAATCACGAGTTTTGATGATGTCAGTAGAGTCGTGTACCGGGGGTCACTGGTCATCGAAATCCTCCCCTGACCCAAAAACTGTGGACTATAGCCCACGGAAACGGTCAGAAATGCCCGAAATCACGAGTTTTGACGATGTCGCTAGAGTCGTGTACCGGGGGTCACGGGGCATCGAAATCCTTCTGGGACCCAAAAACCGTGGACTATAGCCCACGAAAACGGCCAGAAATGCCAGAAATCACGAGTTTTGACGATGCCGCTAGAGTCGTGTACCGGGGGTCACGGGGCATCGAAATCCTCCCGGGACCCGAAGACCGTGGACTATAACCCATGATAACGGCCAGAAATGCCCGAAATCACGAGTTTTGGCGATGTCAGTAGAGTCCTGTACCGGTGGTCATGGGGCATCGAAATCCTCCCGGGACCCAAAAACAATGGACTATAGCCCACGAAAACGGAAAGAAATACCCGAAATCACGAGTTTTGACGAAGCCAGTAGAGTCGTGTACCCGGGGTCTCGGGCATCGAAATCCTCCCGGGACCCAAAAACCGTGGACTATAGCCCACGAAAACGGCCAGAAATGCCAGAAATCACGAGTTTTGACGATGTCGCTAGAGTCGTGTACCGGAGCTCACGGGGCATCGAAATCCTCCCGGGACCCAAAAACCGTGGACTACAGCCCACGGAAACAGTCAGAAATGCCCGGAATCACGAGTTTTGACGATGCCGCTAGAGTCATGTACCGGGGGGTCACGGGGCATCGAAATCCTCCAGGGACCCAAAAACCGTGGACTATAGCCCACGAAATCAGCCAGAAATGCCCGAAATCACGAGTTTTGATGATGTCAGTAGAGTCGTTTACCGGGGTCACTGGTCATCGAAATCCTCCCGGGACCCAAAAACCGTGGACTATAGCCCACGGAAACGGCCAGAAATACCCGAAATCACGAGTTTTGACAATGCCGCTAGAGTCGTGTACCGAGGGTCACGGGGCATCGAAATCCTGCCGGGACCCGAAAACCGTGGACTACAGCACACGGAATCGGTCAGAAATGTCCGAAATCACGAGTTTAAACGATGCCGCTAGAGTCGTGTACCGGGGGTCACGGGGCATCGAAATCATTCCGGGACCCAAAAACCATGGACTATAGCCCATGAAATCGGCCAGAAATGCCCGAAATCACGAGTTTTGATGATGTCGCTAGAGTCGTGTACCGGGGGTCACGAGGCATCGAAATCTTCCCGGAACCCAAAAACCGTGGACTACAGCCCACGGAAACGGTCAGAAATGCCCGAATTCACGAGTTTTGACGATGTCGCTAGAGTCGTGTACCGGGGGTCACGGGGCATCAAAATCCTGCCGGGACCCAAAATCCGTGGACTATATCCCACGAAAACGGCCAGAAATGCCAGAAATCACGAGTTTTGACGATGCCGCTAGAATCGTGTGACGGGGGTCACGGAGCATCGAAATCCTCCCGGGCCCCAAAAACCGTGGACTACAGCCCACGGAAACGGTCAAAAATGCCCGAAATCACGAGTTTTGACGATGCCACTAGAGTCGTGTACCGAGGGTCACGGGGCATCGAAATCCTGCCGGGACCCGAAAACCGTGGACAACAGCCCATGGAAACGGTCAGAAATGCCCGAAATCACGAGATTAAACGATGCCGCTAGAGTCGTGTACCGGGGGTCACGTGGCATCGAAATCATTCCGGGACCCAAAAACCGTGGACTACAGCCCACGGAAACAGTCAGAAATGCCCGAAATCATGAGTTTTGACGATGCCGCTAGAGTCATGTACCGGGGGGTCACGGGGCATCGAAATCCTCCCGGGACCCAAAAACCGTGGACTACAGCCCACGGAAACAGTCAGAAATGCCCGAAATCATGAGTTTTGACGATGCCGCTAGATTCATGTACCGGGGGGTCGCGGGGCAACGAAATCCTCCCGGGACCCAAAAACCGTGGACTATAGCCCACGAAATCAGCCCGAAATGCCCGAAATCATGAGTTTTGATGATGTCAGTAGAGTCGTGTACCGAGGGTCACTGGTCATCGAAATCCTCCCGGGACCCAAAAACCGTGGACTATAGCCCACGGAAACGGCCGGAAATACCCGAAATCACGAGTTTTGACAATGCCGCTAGAGTCGTGTACCGAGGGTCACGGGGCATCGAAATCCTGTCGGGACCCGAAAACAGTGGACTACAGCCCACGGAAACAGTCAGAAATGCCCGAAATCACGAGTTTTGACGATGTCGCTAGATTCATGTACAAGGGGGTCGCGGGGCATCGAAATCCTCCCGGGACCCAAAAACCGTGGACTATAGCCCATGAAATCAGCCCGAAACGCCCGAAATCACGAGTTTTGATGATGTCAGTAGAGTCGTGTACCGGGGGTCACTGGTCATCGAAATCCTCCCCTGACCCAAAAATTGTGGACTATAGCCCACGGAAACGGTCAGAAATGCCCGAAATCACGAGTTTTGACGATGTCGCTAGAGTCGTGTACCGGGGGTCACGGGGCATCGAAATCCTTCCGGGACCCAAAAACCGTGGACTATAGCCCACGAAAACGGCCAGAAATGCCAGAAATCACGAGTTTTGACGATGCCGCTAGAGTCGTGTACCGGGGGTCACGGGGCATCGAAATCCTCCCGGGACCCGAAGACCGTGGACTATAACCCATGATAACGGCCAGAAATGCCCGAAATCACGAGTTTGGCGATGTCAGTAGAGTCCTGTACCGGTGGTCATGGGGCATCGAAATCCTCCCGGGACCCAAAAACAATGGACTATAGCCCACGAAAACGGAAAGAAATACCCGAAATCACGAGTTTTGACGAAGCCAGTAGAGTCGTGTACCCGGGGTCTCGGGCATCGAAATCCTCCCGGGACCCAAAAACCGTGGACTATAGCCCACGAAAACGGCCAGAAATGCCAGAAATCACGAGTTTTGACGATGTCGCTAGAGTCGTGTACCAGAGCTCACGGGGCATCGAAATCCTCCCGGGACCCAAAAACCGTGGACTACAGCCCACGGAAACAGTCAGAAATGCCCGGAATCACGAGTTTTGACGATGCCGCTAGAGTCATGTACCGGGGGGTCACGGGGCAGCGAAATCCTCCAGGGACCCAAAAACCGTGGACTATAGCCCACGAAATCAGCCAGAAATGCCCGAAATCACGAGTTTTGATGATGTCAGTAGAGTCGTTTACCGGGGTCACTGGTCATCGAAATCCTCCCGGGACCCAAAAATCATGGACTATAGCCCACGGAAACGGCCAGAAATACCCGAAATCACGAGTTTTGACAATGCCGCTAGAGTCGTGTACCGAGGGTCACGGGGCATCGAAATCCTGCCGGGACCCGAAAACCGTGGACTACAGCACACGGAATCGGTCAGAAATGTCCGAAATCACGAGTTTAAACGATGCCGCTAGAGTCGTGTACCGGGGGTCACGGGGCATCGAAATCATTCTGGGACCCAAAAACCATGGACTATAGCCCATGAAATCGGCCAGAAATGCCCGAAATCACGAGTTTTGATGATGTCGCTAGAGTCGTGTACCGGGGGTCACGAGGCATCGAAATCTTCCCGGAACCCAAAAACCGTGGACTACAGCCCACGGAAACGGTCAGAAATGCCCGAATTCACGAGTTTTGACGATGTCGCTAGAGTCGTGTACCGGGGGTCACGGGGCATCAAAATCCTGCCGGGACCCAAAATCCGTGGACTATATCCCACGAAAACGGCCAGAAATGCCAGAAATCACGAGTTTTGACGATGCCGCTAGAATCGTGTGACGGGGGTCACGGAGCATCGAAATCCTCCCGGGCCCCAAAAACCGTGGACTACAGCCCACGGAAACGGTCAGAAATGCCCGAAATCACGAGTTTTGACGATGCCACTAGAGTCGTGTACCGAGGGTCACGGGGCATCGAAATCCTGCCGGGACCCGAAAACCGTGGACAACAGCCCATGGAAACGGTCAGAAATGCCCGAAATCACGAGATTAAACGATGCCGCTAGAGTCGTGTACCGGGGGTCACGTGGCATCGAAATCATTCCGGGACCCAAAAACCGTGGACTACAGCCCACGGAAACAGTCAGAAATGCCCGAAATCATGAGTTTTGACGATGCCGCTAGAGTCATGTACCGGGGGGTCACGGGGCATCGAAATCCTCCCGGGACCCAAAAACCGTGGACTACAGCCCACGGAAACAGTCAGAAATGCCCGAAATCATGAGTTTTGACGATGCCGCTAGATTCATGTACCGGGGGGTCGCGGGGCAACGAAATCCTCCCGGGACCCAAAAACCGTGGACTATAGCCCACGAAATCAGCCCGAAATGCCCGAAATCATGAGTTTTGATGATGTCAGTAGAGTCGTGTACCGAGGGTCACTGGTCATCGAAATCCTCCCGGGACCCAAAAACCGTGGACTATAGCCCACGGAAACGGCCAGAAATACCCGAAATCACGAGTTTTGACAATGCCGCTAGAGTCGTGTACCGAGGGTCACGGGGCATCGAAATCCTGTCGGGACCCGAAAACAGTGGACTACAGCCCACGGAAACAGTCAGAAATGCCCGAAATCACGAGTTTTGACGATGTCGCTAGATTCATGTACAAGGGGGTCGCGGGGCATCGAAATCCTCCCGGGACCCAAAAACCGTGGACTATAGCCCATGAAATCAGCCCGAAACGCCCGAAATCACGAGTTTTGATGATGTCAGTAGAGTCGTGTACCGGGGGTCACTGGTCATCGAAATCCTCCCCTGACCCAAAAATTGTGGACTATAGCCCACGGAAACGGTCAGAAATGCCCGAAATCACGAGTTTTGACGATGTCGCTAGAGTCGTGTACCGGGGGTCACGGGGCATCGAAATCCTTCCGGGACCCAAAAACCGTGGACTATAGCCCACGAAAACGGCCAGAAATGCCAGAAATCACGAGTTTTGACGATGCCGCTAGAGTCGTGTACCGGGGGTCACGGGGCATCGAAATCCTCCCGGGACCCGAAGACCGTGGACTATAACCCATGATAACGGCCAGAAATGCCCGAAATCACGAGTTTGGCGATGTCAGTAGAGTCCTGTACCGGTGGTCATGGGGCATCGAAATCCTCCCGGGACCCAAAAACAATGGACTATAGCCCACGAAAACGGAAAGAAATACCCGAAATCACGAGTTTTGACGAAGCCAGTAGAGTCGTGTACCCGGGGTCTCGGGCATCGAAATCCTCCCGGGACCCAAAAACCGTGGACTATAGCCCACGAAAACGGCCAGAAATGCCAGAAATCACGAGTTTTGACGATGTCGCTAGAGTCGTGTACCAGAGCTCACGGGGCATCGAAATCCTCCCGGGACCCAAAAACCGTGGACTACAGCCCACGGAAACAGTCAGAAATGCCCGGAATCACGAGTTTTGACGATGCCGCTAGAGTCATGTACCGGGGGGTCACGGGGCAGCGAAATCCTCCAGGGACCCAAAAACCGTGGACTATAGCCCACGAAATCAGCCAGAAATGCCCGAAATCACGAGTTTTGATGATGTCAGTAGAGTCGTTTACCGGGGTCACTGGTCATCGAAATCCTCCCGGGACCCAAAAATCATGGACTATAGCCCACGGAAACGGCCAGAAATACCCGAAATCACGAGTTTTGACAATGCCGCTAGAGTCGTGTACCGAGGGTCACGGGGCATCGAAATCCTGCCGGGACCCGAAAACCGTGGACTACAGCACACGGAATCGGTCAGAAATGTCCGAAATCACGAGTTTAAACGATGCCGCTAGAGTCGTGTACCGGGGGTCACGGGGCATCGAAATCATTCTGGGACCCAAAAACCATGGACTATAGCCCATGAAATCGGCCAGAAATGCCCGAAATCACGAGTTTTGATGATGTCGCTAGAGTCATGTACCGGGGGTCACGAGGCATCGAAATCTTCCCGGAACCCAAAAACCGTGGACTACAGCCCACGGAAACGGTCAGAAATGCCCGAAATCACGAGTTTTGACGATGTCGCTAGAGTCGTGTACCGGAGCTCACGGGGCATCGAAATCCTCCCGGGACCCAAAAACCGTGGACTACAGCCCACGGAAACAGTCAGAAATGCCCGGAATCACGAGTTTTGACGATGCCGCTAGAGTCATGTACCGGGGGGTCACGGGGCATCGAAATCCTCCAGGGACCCAAAAACCGTGGACTATAGCCCACGAAATCAGCCAGAAATGCCCGAAATCACGAGTTTTGATGATGTCAGTAGAGTCGTTTACCGGGGTCACTGGTCATCGAAATCCTCCCGGGACCCAAAAACCGTGGACTATAGCCCACGGAAACGGCCAGAAATACCCGAAATCACGAGTTTTGACAATGCCGCTAGAGTCGTGTACCGAGGGTCACGGGGCATCGAAATCCTGCCGGGACCCGAAAACCGTGGACTACAGCACACGGAATCGGTCAGAAATGTCCGAAATCACGAGTTTAAACGATGCCGCTAGAGTCGTGTACCGGGGGTCACGGGGCATCGAAATCATTCCGGGACCCAAAAACCATGGACTATAGCCCATGAAATCGGCCAGAAATGCCCGAAATCACGAGTTTTGATGATGTCGCTAGAGTCGTGTACCGGGGGTCACGAGGCATCGAAATCTTCCCGGAACCCAAAAACCGTGGACTACAGCCCACGGAAACGGTCAGAAATGCCCGAATTCACGAGTTTTGACGATGTCGCTAGAGTCGTGTACCGGGGGTCACGGGGCATCAAAATCCTGCCGGGACCCAAAATCCGTGGACTATATCCCACGAAAACGGCCAGAAATGCCAGAAATCACGAGTTTTGACGATGCCGCTAGAATCATGTGACGGGGGTCACGGAGCATCGAAATCCTCCCGGGCCCCAAAAACCGTGGACTACAGCCCACGGAAACGGTCAGAAATGCCCGAAATCACGAGTTTTGACGATGCCACTAGAGTCGTGTACCGAGGGTCACGGGGCATCGAAATCCTGCCGGGACCCGAAAACCGTGGACAACAGCCCATGGAAACGGTCAGAAATGCCCGAAATCACGAGATTAAACGATGCCGCTAGAGTCGTGTACCGGGGGTCACGTGGCATCGAAATCATTCCGGGACCCAAAAACCGTGGACTACAGCCCACGGAAACAGTCAGAAATGCCCGAAATCATGAGTTTTGACGATGCCGCTAGAGTCATGTACCGGGGGGTCACGGGGCATCGAAATCCTCCCGGGACCCAAAAACCGTGGACTACAGCCCACGGAAACAGTCAGAAATGCCCGAAATCATGAGTTTTGACGATGCCGCTAGATTCATGTACCGGGGGGTCGCGGGGCAACGAAATCCTCCCGGGACCCAAAAACCGTGGACTATAGCCCACGAAATCAGCCCGAAATGCCCGAAATCATGAGTTTTGATGATGTCAGTAGAGTCGTGTACCGAGGGTCACTGGTCATCGAAATCCTCCCGGGACCCAAAAACCGTGGACTATAGCCCACGGAAACGGCCAGAAATACCCGAAATCACGAGTTTTGACAATGCCGCTAGAGTCGTGTACCGAGGGTCACGGGGCATCGAAATCCTGTCGGGACCCGAAAACCGTGGACTACAGCCCACGGAAACAGTCAGAAATGCCCGAAATCACGAGTTTTGACGATGTCGCTAGATTCATGTACAAGGGGGTCGCGGGGCATCGAAATCCTCCCGGGACCCAAAAACCGTGGACTATAGCCCATGAAATCAGCCCGAAACGCCCGAAATCACGAGTTTTGATGATGTCAGTAGAGTCGTGTACCGGGGGTCACTGGTCATCGAAATCCTCCCCTGACCCAAAAACTGTGGACTATAGCCCACGGAAACGGTCAGAAATGCCCGAAATCACGAGTTTTGACGATGTCGCTAGAGTCGTGTACCGGGGGTCACGGGGCATCGAAATCCTTCCGGGACCCAAAAACCGTGGACTATAGCCCACGAAAACGGCCAGAAATGCCAGAAATCACGAGTTTTGACGATGCCGCTAGAGTCGTGTACCGGGGGTCACGGGGCATCGAAATCCTCCCGGGACCCGAAGACCGTGGACTATAACCCATGATAACGGCCAGAAATGCCCGAAATCACGAGTTTTGGCGATGTCAGTAGAGTCCTGTACCGGTGGTCATGGGGCATCGAAATCCTCCCGGGACCCAAAAACAATGGACTATAGCCCACGAAAACGGAAAGAAATACCCGAAATCACGAGTTTTGACGAAGCCAGTAGAGTCGTGTACCCGGGGTCTCGGGCATCGAAATCCTCCCGGGACCCAAAAACCGTGGACTATAGCCCACGAAAACGGCCAGAAATGCCAGAAATCACGAGTTTTGACGATGTCGCTAGAGTCGTGTACCAGAGCTCACGGGGCATCGAAATCCTCCCGGGACCCAAAAACCGTGGACTACAGCCCACGGAAACAGTCAGAAATGCCCGGAATCACGAGTTTTGACGATGCCGCTAGAGTCATGTACCGGGGGGTCACGGGGCAGCGAAATCCTCCAGGGACCCAAAAACCGTGGACTATAGCCCACGAAATCAGCCAGAAATGCCCGAAATCACGAGTTTTGATGATGTCAGTAGAGTCGTTTACCGGGGTCACTGGTCATCGAAATCCTCCCGGGACCCAAAAATCGTGGACTATAGCCCACGGAAACGGCCAGAAATACCCGAAATCACGAGTTTTGACAATGCCGCTAGAGTCGTGTACCGAGGGTCACGGGGCATCGAAATCCTGCCGGGACCCGAAAACCGTGGACTACAGCACACGGAATCGGTCAGAAATGTCCGAAATCACGAGTTTAAACGATGCCGCTAGAGTCGTGTACCGGGGGTCACGGGGCATCGAAATCATTCTGGGACCCAAAAACCATGGACTATAGCCCATGAAATCGGCCAGAAATGCCCGAAATCACGAGTTTTGATGATGTCGCTAGAGTCGTGTACCGGGGGTCACGAGGCATCGAAATCTTCCCGGAACCCAAAAACCGTGGACTACAGCCCACGGAAACGGTCAGAAATGCCCGAAATCACGAGTTTTGACGATGTCGCTAGAGTCGTGTACCGGGGGTCACGGGGCATCAAAATCCTGCCGGGACCCAAAATCCGTGGACTATATCCCACGAAAACGGCCAGAAATGCCAGAAATCACGAGTTTTGACGATGCCGCTAGAATCGTGTGCCGGGGGTCACGGAGCATCGAAATCCTCCCGGGACCCAAAAACCGTGGACTACAGCCCACGGAAACGGTCAGAAATGCCCGAAATCACGAGTTTTGACGATGCCACTAGAGACGTGTACCGAGGGTCACGGGGCATCGAAATCCTACCGGGACCCGAAAACCGTGGACAACAGCCCATGGAAACGGTCAGAAATGCCCGAAATCACGAGATTAAACGATGCCGCTAGAGTCGTGTACCGGGGGGTCACGTGGCATCGAAATCATTCCGGGACCCAAAAACCGTGGACTACAGCCCACGGAAACAGCCAGAAATGCCCGAAATCATGAGTTTTGACGATGCCGCTAGAGTCATGTACCGGGGGGTCACGGGGCATCGAAATCCTCCCGGGACCCAAAAACCGTGGACTACAGCCCACGGAAACAGTCAGAAATGCCCGAAATCATGAGTTTTGACGATGCCGCTAGATTCATGTACCGGGGGGTCGCGGGGCATCGAAATCCTCCCGGGACCCAAAAACCGTGGACTATAGCCCACGAAATCAGCCCGAAATGCCCGAAATCATGAGTTTTGATGATGTCAGTAGAGTCGTGTACCGAGTGTCACTGGTCATCGAAATCCTCCCGGGACCCAAAAACCGTGGACTATAGCCCACGGAAACGGCCAGAAATACCCGAAATCACGAGTTTTGACAATGCCGCTAGAGTCGTGTACCGAGGATCACGGGGCATCGAAATCCTGTCGGGACCCGAAAACCGTGGACTACAGCCCACGGAAACAGTCAGAAATGCCCGAAATCACGAGTTTTGACGATGTCGCTAGATTCGTGTACAGGGGGTCACGGGGCATCGAAATCCTTCCGGGACCCAAAAACCGTGGACTATAGCCCACGAAAACCATGGACTACAGCCCACGGAAACGGCCAGAAATGCCCGAAATCACGAGTTTTGGTAATTCCGCTAGAGTCGTGTACCGAGGGTCACGTGGCATCAAAATCCTATCGGGGCCCGAAAACCGTGGACTACAGCCCACGGAAACGGGCAGAAATGCACGAAATCACGAGTTTTGACGATGTCGCTAGAGTCGTGTACCGGGGGTCACGGGGCATCGAAATCCTTCCGGGACCCAAAAACCGTGGACTATAGCCGACGAAAACGGCCAGAAATGCCAGAAATCACGAGTTTTGACGATGCCGCTAGAGACGTGTACCGGGGGTCACGGGGCATCGAAATCCTCCCGGGACCCGAAAACCGTGGACTATAACCCACGATAACGGCCCGAAATCACGAGTTTTGGCGATGTCAGTATAGTCGTGTACCGGTGGTCATGGGGCATCGAAATCCTCCCGGGACCCAAAAACAATGGACTATATCCCACGAAAACGGACAGAAATAACCGAAATCACGAGTTTTGACGAAGCCAGTAGAGTCGTGTACCCGGGGTCACGGGGCATCGAAATCCTCCCGGACCCAAAAACCGTAGACTATAGCCCACGAAAACGGCCAGAAATGCCAGAAATCACGAGTTTTGACGATGTCGCTAGAGTCGTGTACCGAGCGTCACGGGGCATCGAAATCCTCCCGGGACCCAAAAACCGTGGACTACAGCCCACGGAAACAGTCAGAAATGCCCGAAATCACGAGTTTTGACGATGCCGCTAGAGTCATGTACCGGGGGGTCACGAGGCATCGAAATCCTCCCGGGACCCAAAAACCGTGACCTATAGCCCACGAAATCAGCCAGAAATGCCCGAAATCACCAGTTTTGATGACGTCAGTACAGTCGTGTACCGGGGGTCACTGGTCATCGAAATCCTTCCGGGACCAAAAAACCGTGGACTATAGCCGACGAAAACGGCCAGAAATGCCAGAAATCACGAGTTTTGACGATGCCGCTAGAGTCGTGTACCGGGGGTCACGGGGCATCGAAATCCTCCCGGGACCCGAAAACCGTGGACTATAACCCACGATAACGGCCAAAAATGCCCGAAATCACGAGTTTTGCCGATGTCAGTAGAGTCGTGTACCGGTGGTCATGGGGCATCGAAATCCTCCCGGGACCCAAAAACAATGGACTGTAGCCCACGAAAACGGACAGAAATTCCCGAAATCACGAGTTTTGACGAAGCCAGTAGAGTCGTGTACCCGGGGTCACGGGGCATCGAAATCCTCCCGGGACCCAAAAACCATGGACTATAGCCCACGAAAACGACCAGAAATGCCTGAAATCACGAGTTTTGACGATGTCGCGAGAGTCGTGTACCGGAGCTCACGGGGCATCGAAATCCTTCCGGGACCCAAAAACCGTGGACTACAGCCCACGGAAACAGTCAGAAATGCCCGAAATCACAAGTTTTGACGATGCCGCTAGAGTCATGTACCGGGGGGTCACGGGGCATCGAAATCCTCCCGGGACCCAAAAACCGTGGACTATACCCCACGAAATCAGCCAGAAATGCCCGAAATCATGAGTTTTGATGATGTCAGTAGAGTCGTGTACCGGTGGTCACTGGTCATCGAAATCCTCCCGGGACCCAAAAACCGTGGACTATAGCCCACGGAAACGGCCAGAAATACCCGAAATCACGAGTTTTGACAATGCCGCTAGAGTCGTGTACCGAGGGTCACGGGGCATCGAATTCCTGCTGGGACCCGAAAACCGTGGACTACAGCCCACGGAATCGGTCAGAAATGTCTGAAATCACGAGTTTTGACGATGCCGCTAGAGTCGTGTACCGGGTGTCACGGGGCATCGAAATCATTCCGGGACCCAAAAACCATGGACTATAGCCCATGAAATCGGTCAGAAATGTCCGAAATCACGAGTTTTGATGATTTCGCTAGAGTCGTGTACCGGGGGTCACGGGGCATCGAAATTTTCCCGGAACCCAAAAATCGTGGACTACAGCCCACGGAAACGGTCAGAAATGCCCGAAATCACGAGTTTTGACGATGCCGCTGGAGTCGTGTACCGGGGGTCACGGAGCATCGAAATCCTCCCGGGACCCAAAAACTGTGGACTATAGCCTACGAAATCAGCCAGAAATACCCGAAATCACGAGTTTTGACGATGCCAGTAGAGTCGTGTACCGGGGGTCACGGGGGATTGAAATCCTCCTGACCCAAAAGTCGTGGACTATAGCCCCCGAAAACGGCTAGAAATGCCAGAAATCTTGAGTTTTGACGATGCCGCTAGAGTCGTGTACCGGGGGTCACGGGGCATCAAAATCCTCCCGGGACCCAAAAACCATGTACTATAGCCCATGAAATCGAGATTGCAAAAGTTGTCTTCCAGGTAGCAACATCACATTCTAGACTCTTGCTTTGCCATTCTTTCTTGTTGATATTGTTTTGATATCCATTGTTTTCTTCAGGGTTTAACCCCATCGAGCTCGAAAAACACGATACATGGTTTAAAGGTTTTGGCACTTAAGTTTTCTAGCCCTGATTTGAATGGAGTTCTTGATATCCTCAGATGCTTCCCCTGCCTGGAAAAGCTCTATGTCATTGTGAGTTTTCATCTTCATTTCTGTATAGTCTCGGCATGTACTATAGTAGATTCTCATCCAATAAAGTTTTGTTAGCAGTTACTTCAACATATATATGTTCTATCTTCTTTCAGTGGGACAAATATGCAAAGACAGAGATGAAAAATGTGCGTCAGTATGACCCATTAGACCCAATCGAATGCCTTGAGAGCCATCTCAAAGTACTGGTGTTGAAGAATTACCAAGGTGGCGAGGAAGATGTTACCTTTGCCAAGTTCTTTCTTTTGAATGCAAAAGTGGTAAAGGAAATCAAATTTGGAGTATGTAAGGAAATAAACAAGAAATGTATAATTGACCACATTAGTCTGCTAGAAGTGGAAACTAGAGCGTCTTGAGAAGCTCAATTGAAATTCAAAGGTGGCTCTTCTTGGGAGACTTATTTTGATACTAGTGACTTGTCAATTGCCGATCCGTTCAGCTGCTATTTCATAGAAGAGATAGATGCACCTCAGTAGAAGCATATATCTGATCTGTCAATAGCCAATCCCATTGACAGCTTTGTTTTGCTCATACTAGTACCCTAAATATTGTATTATCGTCCTTTTGAAAAACTTACTATGGATGCAGTCTAGTTTATTCTAGTTCAGTCACGGTACTTATGCTTGTGCGTTCAACCAGCACTTTGTGATAGTCATGAAGACTGGATTATCCCTTTATTCACGTATGTGAATTTTTAATTACTGTTAGTAAATTCTTGTCGGAGGTTTGTGTGAAATGGAGGTCTTGACATACTGTCCGTTGCTTGTGCAGGGTTAACCTAGTATCGCAACGTAATACTTGTTCTTTACTAACAATAATATATTCTCGATGGTGATTTATCAAACGTCGACCCTTTCAACTACTGTTTTGTGGGCAGAGTCGATGCTCTTTCAAGAGAACCTTGAGAACTTCAAAATTGCCAATCATATTGACTACATGATACTTTTAATACATGAAAGCTTTATAGTCTTCTTTCTAAATAAGATTACAGAATTGCTTGTGTTGAAAACTTAATTGTCATTTATTTCTGTTTTGAAATTTTCAACGGGGAAGCTAATCCGCACCTAAACATTTTACATATTCAAAGGCCCCCGGTGGCTGATATTTACAAGGGTGAGTATCACAGGGTTTTACAAGGGACCGGGGAGGCCGACTAACTGCCCTTCACATTGAGGTGGATAAGGCAGTCATCAACTTCTTCACGTTGGGCACAGGGGAGGTGATGGCTTCAGAGGAATGTCTTTCATTATTTCAAATCAATATGTTTATCTGAATATAAACTCCAAACTGGTTGTTAGAAGTTACTGCTGTTTTAGTGAGTAATTCATGCTATTGTTGAAACCTTTATTTCACGAAAATGATTGTTCAACCTACAGTTAAATACTTTTGTGTTTCTTCGAATTCAAGTTTCCTAAACAATAATCAAGTGACTGCAAGGCTGCTTATTTGTTCCATAGTTTGACAGGTAATAATGGGAAGCATCATGATCACGAGAGCTTATTCTTCCTTTTACATCTTATTCACTAATATTTAATGAGAGTAATTTTCAAATGTCTCATTTCTAGATAATAGAACCATGGATATACATAGCTGCTATGCATCATGTTTTCATTGTCATTTTTTCTCTCTATTTAATAGTGAAAGTTCCACAACACATTAATACTGACAATATATTGCAAAATTAGAATGTACTTCGTGACTCTGGGGCGTTGTTGTACGAGTTATTAGGGCATATTCAGCAGTGCCCCCAGAGAGCCCACATGCCGTTTTTTTTATGGAGATGACAAAAATCTTCTCAGTCGTCACCCCAAAACGTCGTTTTCCTTCGGATTTAAACAATTTTTGATCCGACACACCCAAACCAAACCCAGTGCGTAGGGGACAGCTGGGGGAGCCAAATGCAATGTTTTGCATGCAAAACCCTACCTGGCAGCGCCGAGCAACGCCATTTCCATGACCCCACCACATGCTCTCCTCCAACTCTTCCCCACCCACCACTCTGGATGACCTCCTTGCTCCCAGGTGCCGGCTCGCCCCCGCTTCCGTGTGTCTTCGTGTGTTTCCGTGAAGAGAATTAGTATACTCCCTCCGTCCACAAATAAGTGTCTCAAGTCTCTCAAAAAGAAGATGATATCTTCTTTTTGAGAGACTTGAGACACTTATTTGTGGACGGAGGAAGTATTTGTTATTCTCTTCTAACGGATAAGTATTAATTTGTGATCCATTATTTTTGTGCAGGTAGATTTGGTCTGGTCTGTTATCTATTGTACGCCTAGTTGAATCCACTCCTGCCTCCTGGTTAATTACAAGTTCACTGGAGTGGGTACATGTTCAGTCCTACGAGGGACGATGTGCCAAGGGTTCTAGGGAGAAGTTTGAAATGATTTGATAGTTGATTTGTGTTTGTAAATTAAAAATCTCAGACTTCATTTTTTCACGGACCGTTCAGACAAAGTAAAGAACCGGACCCAGGCCAGGCCACATCCCAGCCCGGCCCAGCAGCACAGAGCTCAGCGGAACCAGCGGCTGCTGCTGCCGTCGCTTCTCCATGTCACGGCGGCGCGTTCAACCCTAGCTTGCGCTCTCTCCCAGCTCCGGCCCCAAATCCCCGTCTGCCGGGCGACGGATATGAAGGAGAAGACGTTGACGGCGGCGCCCGCACCCAAGAGGCGTGTGACCAGTGGAGCGGGCGGAGGCAGGCCAGGGAAGTGGCTACGGGATGACAACGGCGACGGTGTCCCACCCGGCCCCGTCCACGGCGATCTCATCAGCGACCTTCCCGATGCCATCCTCGGGACCATCATCTCGCTCCTCCCCACCAAGGACGGCGCCCGCACGCAGGTCCTCGCCCGCAGGTGGCGCCCCCTCTGGCGCACCGCGCCTCTCAACCTCGACGGCCACAACATCTACAATAACCTGTTCAAGCGCTTCTCTACCGTCTCCAAGATCCTCGCCGACCACCGTGGCCCTGTCCGCCGCTTCGCCTTCAACCGCATTACCCTCCGCAGTCACACAAAATTTCGCCAAGGATGTCGCTCAGATCGACAGCTGGTTCCATTCTCAAGCCCTCACCAACCTTCAGGAGCTCCATATAAGCTTCCGGACCACAAGTTTCCAGCTGCCGTCCTCGGTGCTTCAGGTAACAGTAGCAGCCTCTTGCTCTCTATCCTTGCTTGCAGTATTGTTACATGCATAATATTGTTTACGTGTCCATGGTTTATTCAGAGTTTAACCCCAGCCGGCTTGAAGAACACTATAAGCGCCGTGAAGGTTTTGGCTCTCAAGTTTTCTTTCCCTGATTTGAATGCTGTTATTGAGGTCTTACGGTGTTTCCCATGCTTGGAAAAGCTTTATGTAACTGTGAGTATTCATCTTTTGTTAATTGATATTTTAGTCTCGTGGAAAACCTTATTTGCACATATAATCTAGTGTAGGCAGGAAATGTTGATAAGCTCTAACATATTTTTCGTTTACAAATTTCCAGTGGAATAAATACTTGGTGATACCAATGAAAAATGCTCAGCCTTATGACTCGCTTGATCCAGTTAAATGTCTTGAGACCCATCTAAAAGAACTGGTGTTGAAGAATTATGTGGCTGATGAGAAATATGTCAGCTTTGCCAAGTTCTTTGTTTTGAACGGTAAAGTGCTAAAGAAAATCAAATTCGGAGTCCATGAGAAGATCAACAAAAAATGGGTGGCTGATCATTACAAGCTGCTAGAAGTAGGAACAAGAGTTTCTCCAGATGCACAATTGGAAATCACACATAGGAATTCCAAGAAACTGGATGTTCATGATTTCTTGATTGCGAATTCCTGCACCTACTATTAGATGGAGTAGATGCTCGGACAGAAGAAGGGCTCTTTAGACGAAAGAGTTTTTCAGAAGAACGATCCTCATGATTTGTCATTGGTTGATCCAATCGACTTCACACCTGAAGAATTTAATGTCTTTTGCTTATTCTGTAACACAAGGTTGATGCATTGTGCTGCATTTACTGATCGAATCCTTAAATTAGATATGGCTGCTCGCCTGCTCCACTTCTATTCTAATGTTCCTATGTATCTCCCAGCAGTCTATGTTATGTACCGCCAAAAGTTGTAACTCCGAACTAGTGAAATGAGCACCAAATTCCTGTTGTGAGTCTTTTGTCTGAGAAAGTAGGGAAGCTTTGTTACAGTTTCAATCAGCAATGCTATGCTTGTGTCGAAAAGTTGCTTCTGTTTCAGTCAGTAATTAATGTGCACTTTTCATTCTAGGCGAAGGTCGACCTGGTACTCCTAAGATATGTATTTTCTTTGGTCCTTTGGTAAGAAAACAAATTCATTTAAAGTTACTATTAGTCACATATCGTATTTTTTTTAGCTTTCTGGTCTCACAGACTCACACTAATGTTAAACTTTGAGACCCTGTAATTGAAGTGTACAACTTCTCTTTGTGTAGTGCAGTAAAAACTCATTTCTCTTTCGGAAGCAGGAAGGGTTTCTTTTCTTGTCGTTTCAAATTGGCTTACTTCTAGTGTAATGTAACATCATACAGCCTTCTCTTCCTAACAGAGGCAAGATCATACAACATATGATGTAACCAGACCAAGATTACTTGCAGCATATTGTGGTTCTTCAGACGTGTGCAGTTCCATGTGTGGCCTCATCGTTAATGAACGCTAAATGTCCAATTACACACGATGGTATCTTCACTCATGATGAATTAACATACTTTAGTACCCAATACACTCTCAAAAGATTCATGATACTTTTAGGTTTAAGGGTGCATACATAAATCTGTGCTAGTGCACATATATGGTAACGAAAGTTCAAGACACATAAAATATTTTCTGCAATATAACAGTACCCCCTTATCTAAAACTGGTACCAGCGAAACCAATATGGGAAAGTTTATCCATTTTAACGAAAAAGGGGCAAAAACAAATGATTTAGTGGCAAAACACTCTGCATTTTCAAGCAGCTGTAATATGATCTACGATGATTTTAGCTCCCTTGGTGTTGTCCCTCAGATAATCTACTAAGAACTTGGTGACGTCATCGGCTTGATCACCTACTCTGAGATGGATCTCCTGAAGACTTTTAAGGGTGTCAATGCCGAAAAGGCCTTCGAATGTTTGACAGCGCGTCTCGATCATTTCGAGTGCTGGCATTGCATATTCTGAAAAGCTCAGCTTTGGGATGTGAGGTGCAAGGAAGCGAAGCAGCTTAAGACTCTGGAATCCTTGGTCCCGTATAAAGATCTCCCCGTCGAACTCCATCTTGTTCTTCTTAAGGATCTCCTCTATTTGATTCTGATCCTGCTTCATTGCTCCATTTAGTGAAAATGTGAGGGAGAACAACATGGATAGATTGCAAAGGAGGTCGAATGTAGCTGTCCGAAGCACTGTCACGGAGAGGGTTAACTTGTTGAGTGTGCTGAGTTTGTTGATCCACTGGGGTAGCCTATCCAACTTATTGCCAGATAGCTGGAGGACACTGAGGTACCTTGGTGGCGCCGACATGGAGTCGAGTGAGTTAATAAAATCAGATCCCTCATCGTTGATTGCCAGAGTCTGCAGACCGCAGCTGCCAAGATACTCAATAGCAGAGCGCAGTTCTTTGAAGGTTTCACCATCTTCGACAATTTCGAGCTTGTAAATGGAAAGCTTTCTTAGACCTGTCAGCTGATGAAGACCTGCTACAGCTTTTGATTCCCCAACGATCTTAATGCCTGAGAGTATACGAAGATCCTTGCTTTTTTGTTCCGGCAACTTGAAGCCCCTGCGTGTGTTTTTATCACCACCAAGTATGCTATTGATCCGTTTGAGCTGGCCTACAGTTTTGGGCAGCTCCCAAACTTTCGTTTGCCTTATGTCAAGAGTCTCTAAATACTCCAGCTTCCCAATCTTGGACGGAAGTTTGGTAATCCCTGTTCGTCGAAGGCCCAAATACTTGAGTACAAGCATTTTACATATGCCTTTGAGATGTTTCTCTTTCAAACCCTTCCAGCCCTCCAGATCCAGCACCTGTATTATGCCATTGTTGAAACAATGGAAGGGCAGTTGGTGTAGGCTCCCAAATACGGTCAGTGATCGCACTTGAGACAAGTTCATGCCTCTCGTAGCATTTCCATGCTTGGAACCACTGGTTTGTACGGAGAGTCGACGCACTTTGTTGCTAGGTGCTGGCAACAGCCAGTGGCCACCAACAACAGTGATAAAGTTCTCTTCGCAAGACTTGGACACAATATATTCCAGAACCATGTCATGCACTTGGAAGGTTTTTACCTTTCCATTGCTGCTGTGCTCCATCGGCCGTATTATCTTCCTTCTTACGAGCTGATTGAAGTATGTCTCTGCAACTTCCTCCTCGGTCAGCCCTTGCTTCTCGCTAGCAAAACCTTCCGCTATCCATCGGCGGGTCAAACGCTTCCTACTGATCTTCCCACCCTTTGGAAATATGCTCAAGTAAAGAGAGCAGGTCCTGAGTTCTGCTGGCAAATCATTGTAGCAAAGATCGAGTATCCTTGTGACCCCATTCAGTGTAAGGGAAGCCACTGGCTCTGGAAATATTTTTTCGCAAACTTTCATCCAATCACCCTTGGATTTGGTTGGGTTGCATGCAACAAGACCAGACATGGCGACTATGGCCAAAGGTAGCCCTCCACATATTTCCCATATCTTCTTGGGGACTTCCACCTGTACTCTCTCGCTGCCTTTGCTGCGTTTGCATTCGGAAACACTTTCATTGAATAAAGTTTCGGGGTAATTATCACCGAGAATATCAACTGTGTGCACAAAATCTAATCCATCTCTTGGGCAGCATGTCTCACCAACCGCTTGGAATCTTGTAGTCACTATTATTCTACTGTGTTTTGAATTTTCATCTGGCAAAAAAGTTCTGATGCTGTCCCATGTTTTTGCAGACCATATGTCATCAATAAAGAGGAGATACCTGACAGTAGAAAACAAGAAAATACAAATGAGAAAAACAAACGCAGACCTATCCAACTTTATATTTTTCTGAAGCAAGGAAAAAGATTCGCCATTTTTATTAAAAAATTAGAAGAGAGTTCCAAGTTAATTAGGGAAAAATGGGGCGAAAACTAACACAGATTGCTGATTAGGCAGACAAAAGATACATCTTACATACTACTAAGAAGAAATCAAGCTACCATTACAACTACTAAGAAGCAATACTACTAAGAAGAAATCAAGGTTGTGTGTTTGTGTAAACGTCATCACTTCTCCCCAAGCAAGTGATTCCGACTTCACCACAAGCGACTACCGACAGATCCCACCCCTCAATAAAGATAGGAACAGGTGACCACGGACGGAGGTAGTAATCATTTATGGTATGTATTTACTAAAGTTTGAATTTCTTCTTCATATCACCATATGCTGCTGTAACTTACTGTGGAAGGGTTTTAGCTGATTACAGTTGTGAACATATCACGAGAATGAATTCAACATTAATAAGATGCATGTAAAAAACAGTAATAAGATGAATATAAATATTGAACTAAGAGTAGTTCTATTGAGAGGAAATCAGAAATTGATTGGATAATCTAGTGACAAATAACAAAAGCAAATGGTTGGCATGTACCTTTTGCTGGCCAGGCGTCCTTTCAGTTCTTGCACGAGTTGCTGATGGTTCTTTGTTCCCACAGTGATCTGCTTAGCATCTGAGCTATCATGGTTGTCCTGCTGCTGTTTTCCAAGTGGCAAAATCTTCTTCAAAGCGGGTTTAATCATTGTCGCTAGGCTCTTGTTTTCCAACTTCCCAGTTCTTGTGCGTGTGTAGCTGCCCTGCTGCCCGGTACCCCGGTCCTGTTGCCTGATTTGAGTCAGAATACTCTTGAGGACTTCATCTTCATCGTAGTTCTGCGAGACAGTAACCGATGCTCGGTATTCAAACTGACTCTGGAGTTTCCGGTACAATGCAGTGGCGATAGTCGTCTTCCCGACACCGCCGAATCCGACTATTGACAGAACAGCTCGCTCATAATAAGCCGGATTGGTTGCCCACTTCTCAAGCTCATCCATGTCAGTTTTCATCCCTACAGGCTCCTTGAGACCAATGAGCCGACGGCTTGCCAGCTGATGCTCAGCAATGTGCTCCATGGTGGCAGGGGCTCCAGACGAGCTGCTGCCACTGCCTTTGCTTGGGTTGTCCACCCCGTATCTGTTGCGTCGTTCTGCAATCTGTTGGGCCCGGACCTTGAGGGCAGTGATCTTGAAAGTAATTTGACGGCGAGGCCACCAGGTCCGGAGCTCGTAGAGCCTCATGAGCAGAAAGAGACATCTGGCGTCGCCGAGGGAGTCGTCGGGGAGGCGGTGGGCGAAGTCGTCGACGCAGTCCTCGACGTCGTAGCCGAGGTCGCGGATCTGCTTCATCCAGTCCTTCATCCGGTGGTCTTGGCCGTCCGGGGAGGCGCTGAGGTCGCGGAGGAAGGCCTGCATACTGGCCAGCTCGTCGTTGATGTACTGGATGTCACCGCGCACGCCCCTGATCAGAGCGTACTCCTGAGCAAGAAGGCCGCCCAGCTTGCCCAGGAGAATCTTCATGGTGGCATCCGAAGCTCCTACCACCAGCTCCATCTTCTTCTACTTCAGTTCTTCTTCTTTGTGCTTCAACCGGAAACTCGGAACAGGATTTGTGAGGAAGTGTGAGCGGCGAACACTTCAAATCCGGTGTCTACGGCCTGCCGCGAAGAAAGAAAGAAAAATAATGAACTCAAATCCAGATTCCCCCAGATCCACAGCATGCAAATATAGAACTCCGCAGCTAAAATTTCACAGGCTGCTAGAACACAATAGGTGCGAACAATACAAGACCTGTTATCCCGAATAACAAGATGGAAATAAATGAATCAACTCGAGGAAGAATGATGTTCACCTGTCAAGCCTCCCACCGACGAGCTCCATCCTTTGGGTGTTGGGTCCTTTTAGATAACTGAACGAGCGGTCCCAATTCTTTTCTGCCTTCACTATTGTTCCCTATTCTTTAAAATTATTGCACATTTAGGTTCTAATTGTTTTGAAAGTGTGTGACCGCTGCCACGTCGACTGGTGCGATCCGTAGGCTCAATGGACAGTGGTGAAATTTTGCCCATGGTGAGGTGGTTGTCATCGACAAAGTCGCCAGGCACCCGACGTCCCCCTCGGCCAGCTCTACAGCTACATGTTCCAGGTCGTCGTCAGCGCAGTCGCTCTCCACAAACACGAGGGGCGACACCACCTCCACCTCCTCCTGCTTCATGGGGACGATGGTGAGGATGCGGCTGCAGACACTCGATGGCAACGTGGCAGGAGCTCGACGCGACAGAGCGCGAGGTCAAGGCCATCGGGCGGCCACGCGAGATCCAGTACTTGAACACACGCTTCTACCGCACCGGTGGCATTGCCATGCCCCGGTTGAGCCATTTGTAGCTCAACGTATGCGCACGGTGTCGATGGCACGCCGCCCTCTCTCTGGCACCTCGATCTTCGCCTCGGCCTCGTCACGGTTGCGTGGAGGAGCGGGGCGACTAATCTAGGCTCTGTCACGGCCTGCACTGATAGTGTCGGACACCATACTGGCGGCGAATCTACGCGAGGGAGCTCTGTGCGTGGTTGATTGCTCGCTAGAGTGGGTAGGGATACAACGGAGCGGGAGACGATGCTGTGGAGGGGGATAAGGTTTTGTCCCGCGTCGGTCCCTCGGCGCGGCATATATAGCAATCGGCGTGAGCTGGCTGCGCCAATTTTTATGCAGGCCAAGTGACGATGCAAGTTTTTTCACACACGCACACCATACCCTATGAGCAACTCTGGGTCGAGTCTTGAGGATTGACGAAGTTATCACGGACGACTCGCTGTTGTCGGGAACCTCGCCTCCCACGAAAAGACACATATGTTAAATCTGAGGTTTGGACTCTAATAAAATGGCTACAACCACCCTGCTAACCATACCGGATTTGTTCCACGCTGAAAAGTGGTCTAAACCGTATATCTGCCTGTAGAAGTGTAGATACTAGATACGGTTAGAAATAATTGGCCGCCGGCGATTGGATCCAGACTTGCTCGGTGCCCCTATACACTGGAGGCGAGCTCGACCTCCCATCCTAGAGAAGCCATGGAGAGAGCTGGCGTGAGCGCGGCCACGGGGGCCCTGAATCCCATCCTAGAGAAGCTGACAGCTTTTCTCGGCGGCGAGCCCACCCTTCCGGAAGGGGGCAAGAGCGACATCGAGTCGATCAAATCCGACCTCGAACTCGTGCTCTCTGTCATTTCGAGGATATGGGGGATGGAGGATCTGGATGCTCCATGCAAGGACTGGATGATGGAGGCGCGGGAGCTATCCTACGACATGGAGGAAGCCATGGACGACTTGCATCAGAGTATCAGCCAGTTCCCTTCGGAAGAGCTGAAGATAAGAGTCAAGAATTTGTCCGAGCGGAGCAGCGAGATACTGATGATGGCTGAAGTTATCTCCAGCTCTAGCAAGCCGGTCGCAGTAGATCCGCGGTCTCGCTTCCTTCACAGGGATGTGTCGGAACTCGTGGGCATACAGGGACTCAAGGACGAGCTCGTTGAATTGGTGGTAAGTGGTTTGGACACATTTGGGGATGCTCCCAGACGACGCCCTGCGAGCACGGGAATGGGGTCAATGGTAAAGCTGCATTCTCCTTACTTCCCTAGGTTTTGTATGCTAAGCTGATGAAACTGGGACATGAATATCTCAACTGTAGTTATGTTCTCTGTCTACTTGCTGCAGCAAAAAATTGTTTTCAGGGTAGCAATGTCAAGTGACAAGGCGCGTGCCAAGGCGTTGGCGATAGTAGCTAGCAAGGCCGGGGTGGACTCGGTAGGACTCACCGGCAATGAGAGGGACATGTTGGTGGTGGTCGGCTCCGGTGTGGATCCCGTTAAGGTTGTTAGCGCGCTCAGGCAGAAGCTGAGCGTGGCGTACATTGTGTCGATCGATTCAGCAGAGAAGAATCTGCCCGCGATAGCTGGTTACCAGCAACCTGATCAGCTGAAAATGGTATGCATCCAAGGATTGCCAGGGGTTGGTAAGACTGCTCTTGCAGATCTAGTATACCACGCGATGAAAAGGCAATTTGATTGCCGAGCATTTGTGTCACTTTCTCCAAGCCCTAACATCACGGAGATACTGAGAGCACTTCTCAGGGAAGTAACTAATGCACCGTCTGGCTACACTGAAATGGTGCCTGAAGAATATCTCATCCACGAAATATCAAAATTCCTTGAGGACAAAAGGTACGCAGTTCTAACTGTCTATCGGTTCCAGGCAGCTTTATTGAATCTATTTTAATAAATCCAGAAATATAGTCAGGCTTTTTTCATACAGATTTTTTTGTATGCGGTTACCCTTTTCTAGCCTCGACTTGTCATGACGTGTACAAATGCTTACTCTTGATCTCTGCCACGTGAGATAATTGCTTAATTAAAGGAGATAAAATGATTGACTATTGGTTACAAGCCAGTCTTTGGGTCAGACTGATGCAGACTATTTAAAGAGTAAATACATCTGTTTGTATGAACAATGTTTCTATTGACCTTAAACGGTTGGAGGACACATCTGACTAATTTTAACCTTTTGGATGCTCTTAGGGCATCTCCAAACTAGGCCCATGGACGACCCCATCCCCAATCGGTTCATTTGGGGTCTAGACACTTTCTAACGCCCGAACAGGCCTCCCTAAGTGGACACTTTTTTTAGGGTGTTCAGTGAACGCAGCCGGACATGGTCGCTAGCTAGGCACCCGACAGGCAGGCCTGCTTAGAAGCAACCAAATCATTCCCCTCTCCCATGCTTGACTCCTATCTCTCCCCACCAAATCACAAATGCCGCCGCTCCATTCCGTCGATTTGTGATACCTTTCTGTCGCGGTGAAGGTTGGGCACGGATGGATCTGGCTGCTTCGTAGTGCATCGCCGCCATCACAATGACAGACCGCTTTAGCGATGATTGCACTAAGCAGTGGCCTACCCCTCACTTAGCGCTTACCTCCTTTTTGAACCTTGGGGCCAGCCAACTATCGGGCTGAAAATTCCAACATTCTAGACCGCGGTATTCAATAAGTACATGACCTCCACTACCTTCATAGGCCACCTCTGCATTAGCCTGTGTAGTTACGTAAGTAAATATGACAACCTTTTTCAAATCTTGACCCTGCCGGACTTGTTATAAATAATAATTGCCATACTTGCTGCTGGGCCTCTTCTGGCTGTCGCTTGCATTGCTTGACCTGATACCAATTGTTGAGGATACATACAGACTTGATGGTGAGTCTTTTTTATTTTCTACCAGAAGACTGAGTTGCTCATGGTTTGAGACTGACTAAGCAACTCACTTTAAATCTCATCTTAGTATGCACAAGTCTAAGAAAGAATCAACTTACCAGGGATGCAGCACTTGCACAAGTAAATCTTAAATCTTTATGCGTGAACACATAGTCACAAACTTTGATACAACACGAGACTCGTAGAAGTGGCGTCACCTTTGTTCTTCGCATGGTGATCTCGATGACTTACATATTCATGATATGTTTGGTTTTACTTTGTTGCTCCTTGGTGCAAAGTGGCAACTATCCGAACTGTACACCCATATATACTTTTGCTACAGTGTATTTCCTATAATCTCGGGATAGATACTTCCTACTCATTGATGGATATTTTTCTTTGGTGTCTCCATATGCAAATGTTAAGGTTTAGATATTCTTAAATTTGTCATGAAGCAAGCTAAATATTAAATTTCTAGAACTTCCATGGCAAATCCACATTGTCTTGCAAAGTTTTGAATATTTGTAGAAGCTCCCCATTATCGGTTGCATATTTTTCGAGATGCTAGCTAGTTTCGGTTCGAATTTTTAACCTTATACTTTTTAGCCTACAGACACGCACAATAAACCTTTAGCGCACGTATGGATTGGATAAACCTAATTTAACTCTGAGTTGATGATTTTACACCGAGGCCTTTTCATTTTGAACTTCTATAGGTACCTCGTCATAATTGATGATATTTGGCATTGGGCTGAATGGGAAATCATCACGATGTCTCTGCCAAAGAATACTCTGAGCAGTAGAATAATCATCACAACTCGCATCAGTGCTATAGCTGAGAAATTGCGAACTGACGACAAGCATGCCTTTCTTTATGAAATTGGGGGTCTTGGTACTGCAGATACTCGAACACTAATGAACTCTGCGCTACGCCCCATAACTGGAAATATTGACGAATATCCATGGAATTACATTGTGGAAATGTGTGAAGGTATACCATTAGCACTAATTTGCCTATCATCAGCAGTGAAAGAGCAGATACCACGGAGAAGGGCTGAGTTGGAAAAAACTAGGGCTCTCAGGCGTGCAAGAGATGGAATCTTGACTATTCCGTCTTTGAAACCATTGGCAGAGAGCTTATGCCTTGGCTACAATGATCTTCCTCTTTATATGAGGACCTTCTTGCTATACTGTAGTATATACAATTGGCATTACGAATTCGAAAAAGATCGTTTGGTGAGGAGATGGATGGCTGAAAGATTTGTGTACGATAAGGACACAGCAGAAGGTCACTTTCAACATCTTCTTGACAGGTCATGGATCAAGCCGGCAGCAAGTGGCAAACATGAAATCCACCCTTTGATGCTGGCCTTCCTCAAGTGCAAATCACAGGAGGATAATTTTGTTACACATTTGGATTTTCTCTCAGATATTTTATCGTCTAAGAAAATTCGCCGGCTTTCCGTCCATGTCAAAGAAGGGCAATCTCTGAAGTTTTCACATTTAGATTTATCGCACACTTACTCACTCGCTGTCTTTGGTTCAGCTAGTGCAGTCCCCTTCAAGCAGTTCAAACGTCTGCGAGTTTTAGAGCTTGAAAACACCGGGGTTTTGGAGAATGGTCAGCTGGAGGATATATGTGGTCTGCTCTGGCTGAGGCACCTTGGTCTCATGGGGACACCAATCACCAAGGTTCCACCGCAGATCAGGAAACTGTTGCATCTGGAGACTCTGGACATAAGAGATACAGGGATTATGGAGCTCCCATGGGAAGCTTGCCAGCTTCCAAAATCGGTGCGCGTTCTTGCAGGCAATAAGGATGCCCAGCAAGGTATAGAGTTGCCTGATGGCATCTACGAAGGTCTCGTCGACGGGATTCCAGTGTCTTCTCTTGAGAAATGCAGGGATGTACTGTCCATCCAGCTTTATGATCCTTGTGGACTCGCCGCAGTTTCACAAGTTGCGGTATTCAAGGTTCCCGGATTGCCCATGCATATTCCGGAGTTGATCAAACAGCACTTCAAAGTTCTCTTCTCGTTGGATATCAGACTCTGCATACTTGAACAGAGTGACCTCAAGTTTCTACAGGAAATGCCCAACCTCAAGAGTCTTGTCCTGAGGTTTGAAGTTATCCCGGTGGAGCCGGTGACCATTGACGCTGTAGGGTTCGCGATGCTGGAGAGCTTCTGTGTAGATTCCCGAGTTCCACGGGTAACTTTTGGGCCAGGAGCCATGCCTAAGCTCAAACGCCTTGTGTTCAAGTTCTACGCTGGCCCAGAAAGCAACAACCATGTGGGCATCAGGCACCTCCAGAGGCTCGAGGTGGTTGTCTTCCAGTGCTCCCCGTGGTATAGCAGCGACAGCCGGGGCATCAGCGCCACGGTTGCAATTGTCAGAGAAGAGGCAAGGGAGCATCCCAACCTTATCACCCTCTACGTCAATGAGAAGAAAGAGATTTTCCCCGGGAAGCAGAGTGCACAGGTTTGTGAAGAAGCAGGGAGCAGCGGGACAGGTGCGGTGGACGCACACGCAGATGTGCCCGCTGTGTCTGTTGTCCGAAACAACATCGCCTGTATTGATGTCATTGCTAGCAGGAGCCAGACGAGCGAGATTGAAGAGGTCGAAGATCAGTGGTACAGTGGTGGACAGTATTGAGTTGTGCTCGCTGAGTGTTAATAGTTCAGCAGGTAATCAAGGAGGCTGGCAGCTAACATACAGATGTATGTATGCGTCTCTCTCTTGCCTGTCAAAATGTCCCACGACATCTCTTTGTTACTGTGACATGACTGACACAGATGGCGTCGCTTGTCCCACTTGTGCTGAGGAGAATCAGGTAGATCGACTCCTTGGTAGCGTCTCAGGACATCGAAGACTTGAAGTTGGAGTGCAAAGACATGGTTATCGGTTTGCACCTCATCTAGACGATCAGTAAGCTCATGGTGGCTTCGGCAAAATGAGGTGCTAGTTGTAGCCTGAACGAGCCTATGTAATACAGTATGTACTGGGAGTATGAAGTACCAGCATGCATACTGTATGTAGTACAGTATGTAATGGGCGAGTTTGCTCCGATATTTGGCCTGGGACACTCGGTAAGGGTGGTCATATGATGGCCAAAATCGATGATGGCGATGAGATGCATCCTAGATAGGGTGCCCAGTTAAGCTTTTTTCTTAACTAGCGAGATGGCCCTCGCAAATGCGAGGGCATCGTCTTAAATATGGAAGTGTGTGAAATATATCTGTAATGTTGCTACTATAGAATTTGAATAGTATAACCTTTTAATTAAAATTAATAAACACTTTTAACATGCATATATTATGTTATTGTTTTCTATACAATATTAGGACTATAGTTCTTAACACATGTACTTTGTTTGAAATGTTGGCATTCCTCTTGCCTCAGATGAGATTTTAAGCATCTCCCTTTATCCTTTTGGAGTCAATATTAGATTCGTCCGATATTTTTTCCTATTTTACCAAGAGTGTATATACTTTTCATTGTCTATCCACTCTACTATGTAATCATATATAAATAAATATACCATATATGCTCCATTAATATCATAATTTTGTTAGTAGTATCATTGCATTTTATAAATAGATTGTATTACTTTTTTTTTGCCAAAAGTGATGTTTTGTACAATTGGACCTAATCTTCCTTATAAAAAATGATGTTGTCTGGTGTTTACATGTGTGCTTCATCTTCAATTTTCTACACTATGTAGAAAATAATTGAGACATCAATCGGATTTTACTTGAGACGATATCAATGTTATATTACTCGCTAGGTTCGTGTTTTCTGTGTGATAACTTCAAGGATGTCAAGACGCCGTGTGGAGATGGTGTCGTGTGGAATAAGGTTTTTTCGGTCCATCTTTTGTTTTGGAGCATGCAGTTATGTAATGACTCGTCGTTTCGTGTTTTCTCCTAGTTGTTTCTTATGTAATCGTTTTGTCAGTCTATGTTTCAAGCGTTCTTTTTGCGATTCAAGAATTCCACACACATGGTTAATAAACCATTTCAATATAATGCGGTTAGACCAGCTTTGGTAGGTATAGTCTCCTACCGTTTCCTTACTGAAGACATGAATGGTGTTTAAGGTGCTAGGGAATAATCCAGAAATGATGATTTTTGGGGACTTTGATGCAACTTTTAATTTGATCAGATATATTTGTTGTTGTTTGGTCCATTTAAATTTAACTATATGATTTTTAGTTAAATAATAAATTTATTTTTAGAGAAATAAGAATAATGTAAATTTATCATGGAATATTTATGAAATATTCCCTATGTCGCATATTAATTGATGCTAAATAGTGTGTCTAAACATATTTTTGTGTTCGTTACATCCATTGATATGGTACGGCAGCGTAATAGTTTTTTAAAACCATTAAATGCAATACATTTTATTTTCCGTGTACATACTAACGTATATTTACTTCTATAGTGTATAAATGATACGCCCACAAGCCCTAGCCATATGAGCAAAGATTGACTCGCTGTCGAGTGGAACATCGCCTCACATAAAAGAACATTCCATCTAAATAAGTAACACCAGCATCAGTTTGAAAATACTGGTGGGCTGAGATACAACCATCCTCCTAACCATGTTTCCACATGTAAGTTCTCGGTTAGTTCGATCCTATACCATATAGGGCACGTGCAAGAGAGTCTATACACCGATGGCTTGTTGGACATGCACCGTCCAATTTTTTCTTTGAACAAAATACCCAAAAAATATATTAGTGTGAGCGGTTGTTGAGTCGTATTGGACTCAAGCTCTATCGCCAAAGTCGTACAACTTCTTGATTGTAGTAAAATCATATGCTTTAATTAAATTAGATCCGTACCATAATTTTTAGATTAGATTCAACCATCAATATAATTAAACTGGTGCTTTAGACTTTTCCGTGATGAGCAAAAAAATAAGTCCATATAGCCATGTTTCTGTAAAATCTTGACCATAATAACTCTCTTTATTTTTGGAGCATTTTTACTTTTTGAGAGAGAATCAACATGGGACTCTTGCCCACGTACTTAATTACGTGGCTGTTGAAAAAGTCACGTAACATGGCATATAGTTTTTTCATATACACATTTAATTAATCTCTTGATTAAAGCTTAATGATTAACTTTATATCTAAATGTTGACATAATCTGATGATATGACTTAACATGGTGGCTTTAATGCATGGATTTTTGTTTTATAATGAGTACAGGCTGGACACACTGATATTTCTTGCACTGAATACTTTGGACATGCCAAGCCCGATTGTACAATACAAACAGAAAATAATATTTTAGATGCAAACTGAAAAGAATTGGTGATCATATGTTTGGGTTTATCTGGCAGATAGAAAGAAAGAAAAAAAAACGGTGGTTCTGAACGTGATCTACATGTGCTAGCCATAAACATTATATTCTCTTATCGTGGCGTAGCTGTTTTTTTTGTGTCTAGTTTTTTTAGATTGGTAAGCCCGGTCGTTAGTGCTAGCTATTGGCTCATGTGTATTACATACCGTTTCGGCTGCTCTTTTTTATTACATGCACATCTTATTGTTGGGTAGATCCAGATTGCAACATTTCAAACTAAAAATTGTGGTTACTAACTACAAATCTCTTGTTATATTTTAGCCATATATTTTAGATCTAACCGCTATAATTAATTTTAATGATGTGGCTTAACCTGGCGTCTCGAAAAGCTAACTCATTTTGCTTTTAGTATATAATAATAGATTGGTGTGTCATTTTTTTTGGTGTGTCCAGTTTTCCCAGCAGACACTAGATATCCTGAAAATATTACTGTTTTGCTGAGTGCGCACGTCTCTTGTAGTGTTGTACTACGAAGTAAGATCGGGCTTTCAGTTTCCGGACCATAAGACTTCCCAATAACTTATTATGTGTCCTTCTGCATGGAATACAGGTGTATTAATACAGCTGTGCTGTCATGATGTTTCCATTTCGATTTGTAAAACGCTCCCCTTAGGTAGAACTTCATTGACTCTGATTGTGTTCTTAATTTGTGAAGAGTTTATGAGCTTGTGACTGTCCATGTGGGAGAGGATGCTGTGAGCTCTCCAAAGTAAAGTATGAGCATGAGGGTAAAAGCACTGTAATTTGGCACTATATCCCTGTTCCCGAACGCATTAACCACCTATATCACTGAGTGACGGACCTAGGATTTTGTAGTTGGGTATGCCGCATACAAAATAGCTTATGTTTAAAAAAAAGTTTATGTACCAATTTAATAAAAAATGATAAATTTGCATTGTAATAATTAACATCATAACTTTAAATGGGATGTCTTTCATCTGATGGATGGTGATTGATGTCATAAACCGGCGACGATGGCGGCAGAGGCACATAGTTCAATTTTTTTTTCAATTACTCTCTCTGATTTTTAAGTGTGCTCTTTCGTTAAAGAAGCGGGTGCAACCTTTTATACTACTATATGTTTCTTAAAAAGAGATGCAATATTCCCGCTTCTCTTTATAACTAAAAATTCAGAAAAAATAGATTTCGGCTAGGCGGCGACATAAACTTCAATCCTAGCAGCTCGTCTGACCGGCCGGCAGCGTCCATTAGCAATTTCTGATGTCAGCTAGCTGCTGGACAGGAAACAAAATAACAGATTCATAATTCAGACAAACCTGCTTCATTGCTTTCGTGAATAAGGCCATGGCGTCAGCCACCAAAGTGTCGTCGTCCAGGATAATTGGATGAACGCCTCTCACACGGTGAGCATCATGGCCAAGAGCGTCGCCAACCTGAGGACAGGGCTCCCAATCGATCGACCAGTTCCGCGCGATGACCAACACAGGTAGTTCCGCACGACCTGGCGGCTGACAATAACTCCTCGCCTCGCGTGAGGGTTTTCTGTTTTCCCGATCGATCGGTCTCGTTTTTTTTTATATAGCTGTAGTAGTAAGTACGTGGGCTGGGCTGCAGGGTATGCCGCGGCCCACCCGGCATACCCTGTAGGTCCGCCACTCACTGAAGCTCAACAGAAAGTTCAACTCGTGAAAAAGGATCCGCAAGTATGGAGATTTTAAGAAGGGGTAGTGCATGCGAGCGGAACGAAGGTGCTGGACAATATAAAGTGTAGCAGCTCGTCAAGAAGGCTACCGCACCAGCAAGTGTGAGTGAGAAACCAACTAAAACCACCATACGTAACGCGAGCCATCAATTGAGGCATCTTCGTAAGATATTTTTTCTCGAGAATCTGGCCAAATTATTCGATATGCTTATTCATGCAGTTCCAATTCCAGCAAAGCTCTTCCAAACTTGCTTACCACTTGGTCCACCCATGACATTTACACGTGTAACACACTTTGCTCGATCTCAATTATCTCTACTCTTCTATTGATCATCTGGTACCATGTCGTCGAAATGTTCCAAAACTACTAGCCATGCATGCATAGGTTAGACCCAACTGATGCGTAGCAATTCAAGAGACGATTCGGTGGAAGGACGTCTTCCAAAGTTGTGAGCACCCGGTGCGAATTCGATACCATTTCCACATGGGCGTGGGGCTCTATAGTCTACCCAAGATGCCCTGCGGCCACTTTGCACGTCAATTTGGATAACGATCACCTGCATTATGCATAATATCCATGATATCCATGCTTCCGTTCCAAGCTAAAGAGGCTCACGATCGACCCAATGTGACGGCACTCGTGTCAGTGTGGAATTAAGCATCTTCAGAGGTCCACGAGAACAAACCTCTCCGGCCTAACTATGCATGGAGCCTATAAATGACCGCCAAACCGAGCTCAAAGAAATCACAGGCCTCTTCTCGCTACAAAAAGATCCAGAACCAACTAGCTCGTTAATTAGATTATTGTTGTTCAGAGAGAAGGGGAAAGCTTGAGAATGTTTCGCCGGAGTAGCGGCGGTGGAAGGGGCAAGACGTCGACGGTGCCTGTGAGCAGGAGCACGGGCAACAATGAGCTGCCGGTCGACGGAGCGGTGCGGGTGACGAAAGTGGACAGAATCCATGCTTACAACCTCGTCTCCAGGCCATCGGTGTACCACGGCGCCGTCTCGGTGGCGGCGGCGTCGGGGCCGTCGGAGAACATGGCCGTCAGCGTCGTCCGGGTTGGCGACGTGGTGGACGGCGAACATGACGGCTTCACCTCGGTGTCCGTCGCCTAGAACTCACAGATATTAGTAACATGCATCTACTCATGCGGCTGCATGCATGTACTCGCGCGTGTGGGTTATATGTTGAATGGAGATAGCAATATATATCGCGTATGGAATGATTAATAAATGGGAGTCTCTAGGAGCATCTTCACTGGAACATGTAAATTTGAACGTCGCCTGGACCCGCCGTCTCCTCTCTATTCTCGCGGGAGTGAAAAAAAAAGCGAGAGGGAGAGCTTACCGGAGGAGAGTGGCCATCGGAGAGCTTCGATTTGGAGTTTGGAGTAGTGTGGGAGAGGAGCGATTTGCTTCAATTTGCATGCCTTCCGTCTTTTAGGAGCGTGGTCGGGGCTTCCACGTCCAGTAGCATCATGGATGGACGTGGATAGCTCACATGTCCGTATACACATTTCACTGGACACGTTTTTTCACCTCCCAACGTGTATATTTAACATACACGTCCATATTCACGTTTTACTGGAGATGCTCTAATGATCAGTCGACTGGGAGATAAGTTTTTTCCCAGTTAACAATAGTCAGCATGCTCTCGGTGGCCCAAAAGACAACCCGCGCTCGTCTTGTTGGGCTTTGTGTTTTTTACTGAGCCTTATATTTGTTGATTTGATTTTTTTTTGTTGTGAAAACCCTGATTAGAACAGAAAAATAGCAAGAAAGCCCATCGCAAAAAAAATTAGCTTGTTGCTCCTCTTCAAAGAAGAAAAACAGGAGAAACAACTTTTTTTACCTATGTACTCCCTCTGTTCTAAATTAGATGACTCTCTTTTGTCAAAAAATGGATATATCTAGATATGTTGTGAGTCTAGATACATCCACTTTTTGACAAAATAGAGTCATCTAATATGGAACGAAGGGAGTACAAAACAAATCTAATTAACCAAAAAGGATAAGCAAAGAATACAAGTATTTTTAAGACAAGCTGAAATAAGTAATGACAATACCTAAAAAATCGGTTGTTTTAGTACATATGTACACCTATTTTAGTCTGAATATATACATCATATACAATACCTAAAACATCTTACATTTAGAAATAGGGAACGAAGGGAGTATTATAGTGACTTAGGTAGCTTAAATACAAATGTCTAGATTCATATATACAAATTTAAAAAATTAAAATGAAAAAGAAAGAAAAAGGTACTAACTCCTAATGGGACGCACCGACTGCAACCCTACAAATTTATTTGCTTGACACGGTGAATAGGAGCACCCGCCGCCGCCGCCAACCTCCCGCCCCGTCCCCTTCTCGGCTCCTCGTCGCCGTCAAGCTCGGCCTCCGGCCACCGCCATCCACTACTGAGCCACGCGGTTCCCAATGGCTCTTCCGTGTGAGGCGGCGACGGAACAAAATTCCTTCTTCCTCCCAGACGAGCTGATCGAGGACATCTTCGCGCGGATGCCAGCCAGCTCGGCCCAGCGCGGCCGCTGCCTCTCCCACGCCTGGAACGCCGCTCTCTCCTCCCGGAGTTTCATCGACCGCCACCTAAGCCTCGCCAACCGCCGAGGCGGCTCCCGCTCCCGCGGCGTCTTCTTCCTCCCCAACCACGACTCGGTACTCGACAGGGGAGGATCCGGGGGGGCTAGCAGGGTCGGACCCCCCCCCCCCCCCAACCTTCAGCCCCCCTCAATACATTTCCTGTGTACTAGTATGATGTACTATGGATAATGACGATTAGTATCCGGCCATTAGCCAAACAAATAGAGGTCCATCTCCTTATGCTACGTGAGAAAAGGCCCAACAAGACTGTTACAGCCCATTACAATTAGTATTTGATGAAACTATTGGCCTCATATGGATGCACTACAACCCTACACTATACACTGATTTATTTGTAGATGCACTACACTAGCTTTTTGATACTATAAAATGGTTATATCAAGAATAAATTGATGTGTATACTATATTAAGAATAAACTATTTCTCAGCACCATGAAATCCAAACAAACATAATACATGTAAAAAATTACCTGATCAAACACTCAATTTAGAGATATCGCCTGGTATTTCTACCCCACTTAATTAATCAATTTTCTCTGAGCATGTATAGAACACTGTTAAGTCCAGTAAAATTGCTAGCCAAGATCATCGACGTCATTCTGGTAGAAGTGCTAGCGGAAAATCTAACAATCTCATCGATATAAGTATAAAAATTTGATGATCTTTTTTATATTTATAGCGTCTAGTTATACTGGTGAAGGCTCTGATTTATGAGTTTTTCCTCGATAATTATTGAAAATTATAAGGGAAAAAATCTTTAGCTTGCTGGAATAAACAAAAAAAAATCGACTCCTTTGAATTTCGCCCCCCCTATATTTAAATTCTGGCTCCGCCCCTGGTAACCGACACCACGGCGCACGCCTGGTCGCCCAGCCGGCCCCTTGTCGCTGTCCGCCGCGACGGCGGCCGCCTCCGCCGTCACCACCCAGTGCCGCGGCCTCGTCGTCCTGGAGGCATCCGCCAACTGGTTCTTTGGTTCCTACAAACCGGTGGTGAAGCACTACGTCTGCAATCCGTCCACCGGCCAGATGACCGCGCTCCCCGAGGGCACGCAGTCGTTCGGCGAGTGGCCGCATAACCATGACAGCGTGGGGATTGGCTACGACGCAAGCATCCAGAAGCATAAGGTGGTGCGCCTCTACTGCCGCGGTGAGCTCCCTCCTGCTTGTGAGGTCTATGTGCTCAATTCCACCACGGGACACTCACACTGGCGTTGATTTGCTCATCCGGGCTCATCCCGCTTGACGTCGTTCACGATGGCAGCCACATCCTGCTAAGACCGGATCCTCATTATATCCGAAAAGAAAATTTGGACGCCCACCAACTTTATGTGTACAGACCTGTGACCGGAGATGTGAAGGGTCGCGGTGCCATATGAGGAAAGCCTTGAGCCAACCGGTTTATCTTCAGGTACAGAATCGTAATAATGAGTAAGCTTTCATCCAAATCACAACCACCTTTACTGAGAGAGATCAAGCTGGGTATTACTCTGTTAGTACTACATCTATTATATACTAAAAGCACAATACGGGGTCCTAAAATAGAGACGCCACGTTAATCCACATCATTCTAATTATTTTGAACTGTAAGATCTAAAATGTATGGTTGAGATTAAAAGATAAAATGATGTTACGTAATATCTGTCATGTACAGAAAATAGTCTTCGGTTGACACGTATACCATGTAAATAGGAAAGACGACCAAAGAAAAAAATGGCTGACACGCCCAAGCAGGCAAGTAGAAAATATGAGATGTTACAGAAAAGTGTCCACGGCTGACACGTAGAGCAAAAAAAAAATCCCACGGCTGACCATTAATGGGTTTCAAACGTTTTTAACAGGTCCAATATCAAGTCACGTCATGTAAAAAAAATACATACGGTTAAGATTTACCTGAGTCCTTTTTTACCCGAGTCTTTTGGTTCTGCCTAACACATCTATCTTTAAAAAGAAAATCTACAGCTAACTTATACACACGTGTAATCTACCAGCCCACAAACATGCCAGGCAAGGACTCATATATATTCCACACATCCACACACTGTCAGGTATGGAGATCCATATGTAAAAAAACTATCCTACGCACATACTGTGCAAGATAACTCAAAAAACAAAAAATTGTAAGCCCTGACGTAATTCCTTATTCTAGCAAGCTTTGTCCCATTTGCCTCTTAGAAACTGATTCTGCTTCATTTTATTTAAGAAAATAGTTTTAATTGGACCTGAAGATAAATAAGAGATGGCCAGGCTCCATTTTCTTTCATCTTTTATTTTTTTTATTTTTTACCGAATGCAAAACTAATTACCTATACAACTTAGCCACCATGATGGAAAAAAACAAATATGTCTTTTTTAGTTCTAGGAACAAATGGAAACAAATCCTGAGATACCTAAAATTGTAGTCCATCGTGTAAAGCAAGAAAAAAATAAAAATGTTAAAGGTCTACATAGATCCTTAAACATACCAGATTGACAACCAAAGGTTATACGACATTGTTCGAGATCTTTTTGAGCAAGACACGAAGAGCAAACAAATATTGCCCTATTTGATGATGATATATTATTGCTGGCACGAAGACATCAACACTTATTTGAGTTGAAATACAAGTAAACTTAAATTATGAAATCATATATTGTGGACATTTGGAGAGAAATACCAAAATATGTCTTATATCATATTATACTTTTTATGTCATTTTGAAAACATCAAGTAATACCTAAATAGACAATCATCTGTCACACAAATCCCTACACATGCGAATACAACATCGATGAATGTCTTCAGATGCGGAGAAATTATGTCAGCATTATTTTTAGCGATATATATCAATGAATAATAGCCCGCCATGATGCGGGGAACATATACAGAACACGCCAACTATCTAGTATGGTCCATCTTATACCTATTATCTTACAAGGTTCAGTGAACATATTGTCGGTTTATCTCTAACCCAAGATTGAGGTAGAGATAAGTCTTTATTATAAATAATCTACGTGAACTTGGTAAAATGATCTATCTCTACCCTGATATGTGGCTTCAATAACACGTATTTCAATACTGGATAGTATAACAGTTATTCGTTTAATACTAAAAAATTCTACAGGGTTCCATAAAAGTATATTTGCAGGCACAATATAATACGACCAAAAATTATATGCATGTCCAATGTCTTAATAGAAAAATAAAACATTTTGCAGCGAATGTACCATAATCCTCTTTATTTGATCTTCAGTTTTAAAAAAAGATCAAAACCAAATACAGATAATCATAATCGTATCCAACATAGTACATTTGGTAGAAATTCATGTTTGTACTTAAGAAACCACAGCAGATATATCTTTATACCTTTAGAATTGTATCTACATATGTCACATATGTCTAATCTTCATAATTATACGTATGTGTATCACCTACATGAATTCACTAACTTCAAACTAAACATAGCACAATTAATTGATTTATAAGTTTACTGTACAATCATCCTATTTATCAGATAGACAGAAAAATATATGCATTACTCCTTAGATATGTAGCACTCGAAGCGGCATAAAAGGATGACTAATAACAATTTCCTATTTACATTCGTAATTATTATTTTGTGTCCAAAGTATTTGTGTATGTACGGTGATTGTTGGGTGGATGGTACATGGTAATAGATACTTATGTGTGTGGGAGATACATAGATTGGGAGGGTGAAAGAGAGATAGAGGGAGCTCAGATGCGCTTGAATATTAAGGCTTAATAATTGTTAATTAGGAGTATTCATTGACAAAAAAATATCACTACATAAATATGAGTGTAACAAATATGGTTGGTATTAGAGTCAATGATAATTGACAGATCTGTTGAAATTAAATACATTTCTTGATGTTTAGTTGGTCTAAATGTTTACAAGGATCCATTTCTTCATTAAACAATTATTATTTATTCTTAGTTTTGATTTATCAGGTTCACCTATTGGACAAAGACATAAAATTTATATTTAATTAATGACTAAAACCTAATATGATGATTCAATATCACAACAAAAGTAACAAAACATATGTCATGTTAAAACTATACCAAAAAGTAACTGATTTTAACACTATAATCACAAATTTAAAATGCATTCCAGAGAGAAATTTAAAATGCATTCCAGCGATGTAATATTTATTTATCATACCATGTTCCCGCCACATTTCATAACTACTATTTTTATCTGTCACAAAATACTATTATAAAGAGTTTTTCTCGCATTTACGATGGCCACCATGCTAGTTATTTATAAACAAAGCGTTTTGACGTGAAGATCAGACTTCTGTACTGTCAGGTATATGCTCTTTTAAATATCCATGGGGATCATTGCCAACCAAGTTCTGCAGTAGCTTGCTCATAGGTTCATCCTTGGTTGGCAATAGAATTATCAGTTTCTCCATTACAAAACAGCAAACTATTTCTGAGTTTGTTCTCAATACAAATTCAGCATCACTTCATAATTACTTTTGGTAAGGCTCATCAACTGTGGGGTGCATATCTTTCAGAAACTTGCAATTCGTCCGCTAATATCCTCTAGCTATTTTTAGGAGTGTAATAATTTTATGTGGTATATTGATTTGAGAGATAATAATAAGAAGTCTGACAAGTGTGTCTGATTTGTCATCCACTGAACATGTCTGGTGTCTGTTTGGGGGAACGGGGCGAACAGCCCCATGAACAATGTGTCATCCACCCTCCATACAGATATAAGCGGATGAGTAAAACGGACATAATTTTCGGACGCCTTTGGAGTTATGCTTTGAGAACAAAAAAGAGCAGGGTAAGATTTTATGGCACAAGATGTTTTTCCAATTGCAGTTGTGTTGCTATCAGATTAGGATGATGATGCTCATGAAAACTTTGAGATAGTGACAATAACATACCATTGTTGCATTGCCATCGTGTGGCAATGTTACTAAAGAGTTTTTATCCAGAGAACTTGATCGATTCAGAGTCATTGAAAGGCAAAGGTGTCTTGCACAAGAGACTTCATCAAATAGCCGGCCTGCTAGTATAGCACCTAAAAGGCAGAAAATTGCTACCGTACAACGAGACGGAGACTTTGTGTCTAGCTAGACTCTAGCTCGAGCGAGCGTACCCGATGCTTACACAACAAAAATCATGAACCGGCCGATTTGGGCTACAGATGGAGCTATGTATCATTGACTGTGTGCTAGATCACGAATCGGCCAAAGATCTATCTTTCGTCGATACCAATCTGGTCTAGAGCCCTGGTGTGCTAGAGGTGTCTGAGTATAACAATCAGTACCGTTCCTTTTCTTTTTTTTTTACTTTTGTACCGTTCCTTTTGAATGTATATATGGTTCTGTGTGACATGATTCTCTCTTTTCCCATTTCACTGGGATACACTAAACCCTGTATCTGAATGTAGGATGAGGATTCTGGCAACCCCTCACTTGCTGCAGACACCTGTTCTCCAAGCAGGAATCAAGCACTTCTCCACTTTTGAAGCAGCTTCATGTCAACCACTCATTGATTTTGCCTGTCCTCACACACAGAGGCTTCTAGAACATCTTAAATACTTTTGCAGTTCTGCTATTGCTTAGTACTCCTAGTAACAACACCGACTAATAAGACACCGGCATTCTTGAAACTGAACTCTTGGTTACGTACGCTTTCCTGCCTTTGGAAATTTTACTGCATGCTCTGCGCTGCGTCTAATCAGAAGATTCAGAGCTCCACTAAGAAGCTATCATTATATTAGGAAAGGAAAGAACGGAATTGAACATGTGATGAATATGTTTTAGGAGACAGGGGAACGTGTGATGAGTTGGTCAGTCACGTCGTCATAAAACTTTTACAGTTTAGTTAACTTGACAACAGTAAAAAGCGGATTTCACACTTGCAGTTTGCTTGCTAGTGATACACACGGCGTTGCTTTTGTTGATGAACCTTCTACACCTGGTGTGCTAGCCATAGGAGCGTATCCTCCAATCCAGTACACGTGCATACATATTTCCATACACAGCCAGACAATATCGAGGAATCGGGTGATTTTTCTGTCTGCAGGTGAATCCCAGTAAGCTAGCTCCTATTCTGAATAAGGGGTATCTAGGATGTCGAATTGTCGATGTCCTGAGAGGCACATCTGACACTAATAATTGGAGGCAACGCCGAGAAATCCAGTACGTAGTAGCCAACTAGCCATACGCTCCCTGGAGCCTATAAATGGAGGCCTCATCACCCCACGCCATGAAAGGGGGGAACACTAGCTAACACACAACACATCCTGCTACCGTAGCTCGTTCCAAGACAAGAACACAGGGTGTGTGCCACTGCCATGCCTCGTGCCAAGGCAGCCAATGGCGAGGTGAGGGTGGAGAGGGTCGACAGGATCAGGTTTGTCTACAACGCCGTCACCAAGCCGTCTGTGTACGTCAACCCGAGTGCGGCCACCATGACCAGGAAGCTGGCAGCCGATTTTGTCGTCTCCAGGGAGAAGATCGACGACTACATCGCCACGAAGAAGAAGCAGTTTTCTCAGGAAACCTAGCTGCTTTCTCACTTCTTTTGATCCTGGTGTAATATTTATGCAATGTATGTGGTATAGAACTATGGAGCACGATCATCTGTATACGGTTTGTATGAGCTTGTTTCTACGTGGACAATGTATAAAATAACATTAGCAACTCCTAAAATAATTGTACTTTTGGTACCTTAGTTTATCTATTTGCAGTTCATTAGTCAAAGACGGATGGAAAGAAACTACAAATAATAAGAAATTTTATAAGGAACAAACTTCAAAATTTAGAATCTGGACTGAACGATTTGTTTGTTTTCTAAAACGGTGGTGGATGGGGTTGCGATGTTGCGACATGGAAAGTTTTGATTTGTCTGCTCTAGAGAACGTCTCGTATTGGTCGTCCAGAAATAAAACACAACATAATGTTGGTGGTTTGGTCTACGTTAGCAATAAAAAAAGATGTAACGAAAATCGGGGGTTTGGTCAAATGTTGGTATGAGGATATTGGTGGCTTGGTCTTTGAATAGTATCATCACAGAGAACGTCTTTGACTAATGTTGCTGGTTTGGTCTCTAGAGAACTTTAAAAATGAAGATGTAACAAAAAAACTCGCCGATTAGAGAAGTGCTCTTGTGCTTTTCGTGATTTTTTTCCACGAATTTTAAAGCGCGCCGATGGCTGTAATTAGTTTCACATGTGATCTAAAAATGGCTAAAGAATAGTACTAACCAGATGGGATGAACACATCCAATCCCCACCCCTAGTCACAACTCACAACCGTCAGTGTGCTTTAAAATTCGTGCAGTTTTTTTTCCGGAAAAGCCATCTCACAAGTACAACAGTCAGAATTTGCATTTCACACTTCATGGTAGCACTGAAACCTTGTGATCAGTCACAACTGTCCGAATTTGCAGCAAACAATCGAGCAGGGCGGCACATCTCTGCTAAGCCTGCTAGAAATCTACAGAAACCGAATGTATCTCTAGTTGAGTTTGTTAAGTTTGAGTCACGATACAAAACCCTAAGTTATTGCTTAAGGTGTTAGTCGGGCACGGCAGGGTCCTGTGCAAACTCAAAAGTTTGGCTCATGTACATCAGCACGGCCGCCGGCAACGTGAGAGCTAGCTAGATCGATGGACCGCATCAGCGACCTCTCCGACGATCTTCTACGAGCCATCCTCCTGCACCTTCGCTCCACTCCGGCCGCCGCGCGCACCAGCGCGCTTTCCCGCCGCTGGCGCCGCGTCTGAATCTTCATCTGTAGAAAAAATATTACCTAAACTTATTAGTGCACGCACTTTAGTCATGTTGTTAACCTGGAATTTTTAGATACTAGCTTGCACTTCTGGTTCTACCACCTTAAATTTCTTCTCCGTTTCTTCACTTGGTGGCACACTAGCCATCACACGTTTCCCAAAGCTAGAACCATACACTAGGAACATATTCCACATACTGCACCCCGGAACTTTTATTCAGATAGCAAGCAACTACGGACACTTTCAGATTGATATGATCTATATGTAGGCCCTCTGACCAGTGAAGTTTGTATCAACCCTTCCCTAAATTCAGCTCTTTACGTTAATTGGTAGAATTTTGTTAGCAAGCAGCTTTTTGCTCATTGTCGATTGATATGATCTACGTGTAGGCCCTTACTGACAAATGAAGTTTGTAGCAACCTTTTGGATAAAGAGTATATATTAATATTGTGATGATACCAATTACACCAAGACTCTGCAACAACGCGTGTCCTAGCGGCCACACGGATGCACACAACCCAGAATAAAAAGAAGAAATAAAAAAAATGATTTCAAAGATCCACCTACCCTTCTATCGAGGTTGTTTCCTAAAGGATTTCAGACAAGTGAAGTCGTTGGTGAATTACTTTTGATTCCAGACAAAATGTAACATGTGACGGAATCAAGTCGTCCCGTGGGGAACGCATCTGATGTGCAGACAGACTGCCTTTTGCTGCTTTCCACTTTTCAGGTGTACGTAGGTATATGAGATTGATAATCTAATTTCTCGATTCCTAAATAGAAGATGTGCGACTATATTTATATTCTGGACTGCACGACTTTATCAAATATAGTTCAACATAATGTATGTTACAATCAAGAAATTATAGCGCTTTTAGTTATTTACACGATTAGCTGTTAGGTAATTGGTTAATAGCTCAGAATGCCTTATTATAGCGGTACTATTGGAATTTGCTTAACAACAGCATGCCTTTGTGAATTTGTTGCAAAACCATATACTTGTTGCAGCGATAACACTGTGTATTTGTGAATTTGCAAGAATGACAAAAGGAAGATCATATCCCAATACAGGTTATCTATGTGTATGCGTTGTCTACGCACAAGGAGTTTTTTACGGCAACATGTACGAAAATGGAGCGGGCGGGCAAGGAGACATTTTATGCAACATGTGGCTAGCAATAATGTAATATACATACGGGGCCTCCTGCACTTTGGGTTGTCTCTTCTTTTGTCCTTGCAGTTATTTTTGAACGACTGGTATTCCTTGGTGTTGGTTATTCACATATTCACTATGTAGAAATAGAGGGTAAACTCTTTGCTGGCTTGCTGCTAATAAAAAATTCGCAGGAGATTTGTTAAATTTCTATACTAATGCAACGTGGTTTCTGCTTGGAGATTTGTTAATTCCATGAGGCAGAAGATATTTTATTGAAGTACGTCTAATTAAACCAAGTAGTACTAGCTTTACCGCAACTATAATATTGCTGGCAGGTGTTTATCACAACACTTTTTTATTTTACTGTAAGAAAAGACGATCGACAACACTTTCATTAGGAATCTCTACTACCAGATTAGTTAGGCAGGGGAATCTGGTTAGCCGCAACAACTCAAACGATTAGGAAACCTATAATCCTTGACTACATGTGTATTAAACCAAGTGTTTTGTCTACTTTTTCCGTGTGGTGGTGTTCAAAATCCACCAAGAATCCATTAAGAAGAAAAGAGATGCAAAAACAATGCAATGAATTGGTCAGTCTTGTTCAAAACGAAACAGAAACCTTACAGTTAAATATTCAAGCTACCTACAAGAAAAGGTCTATGGTCCCCTGATCGAGCTCGCTCAAGCTTTGCACATGATTCGATCCCTTTGCCTGGATATTTTGCTTGTACTATCTGCCAATCGGCATATCTTTTGCCTATGATATTCACAAGTGCAATACATATGCCTTACACAGCCATACACCACCCAGTCTCCTCTCTGCATAATCGGCTGTGTGTAGGGGTGAAAACGTAGCGGATACGGTCGAATAGTAGTGAAACCATGTCCGTGACCATATTTTTTTCGGATACGGAGTTGGAGCGGATAGTGTGCGGATGCGAATACGGAATCGGATCATGTCGGTTACGAATATGGATCGAATACAGGGCGAATATGGTTCGGTTGCGGATAATTTTTTTGTCGGATGACGTACTGAACATAGGACTAACATATATCAAATACAATCAACCAACTTATTCCAAATTAAATTTATATATTGTGACCAAGAATGTTCTTGTAACTCATACTTATCTTTCTAAGTGGCTACTTAAGTTTTACCTATTATGGCCTAAGCGAACCTCCAACAAATGTGATTCACAAACATGATAGTGCCTTGACAAGATTTGTGCAGAGTTATGTAAGTACATAAGTTTCATCTTATCTAAAACTTGGTGACATGAGGTTCGAGGTATTAGTTGCCGGATATTTCACGGGATAAGTCGGATATAACCGTGAAATATGGTATATCTTCGAATACGGACGGATATTAGTAAAACCACATCCTTTTCCGTATCCGTGGATTACTATCCGTATCCATGACCGTATCCGTCAACTATCCGACCGAGTCCGTATTTGCCTTCCGTGAGCCTCCGGTCGGTCGGAAATAATCCGTACCGTTTTCACCCCTAGCTGTGTGCATCAATTGATGTAGAGGCTGGGTTAATAAAACTCCTTTTTTTTTAAACAGACATAGTCTACCGTCGTAATGACGGAAACTTAAAGTATTACAAAAGATAAAGATCTTACAAGGTACCTGTGTAAATGCCCGTCCATGACTGAAGTTACAAAAAGGTATTTCAGCATCTACTTTTGCCTAACTTACAGGACTAAGCTGTAAGAACCCAAACAAATGGCTAGATGGGGGTAAACTGTGACACACTCTCACAAGTTCGATGTAAGGAGTGGCAAACAAAAGTTAAATACTACTAACTTTGTTTCATAATATAAGTATATTACAATGAAACAATATATTCATAATTATATCACGTGTGATGGAGCGAGTAAGAAATATGTTCTTTGTACGATGAAACAATATCAACATACTTTTGGAAAGAATTTATTTACAAAGATGAGAAGGTAACCACACGTGTCTCATACTCTCAACTAACTGTAATGTTATTCATAATTTATTTTACAGCTTCTCAGTTATGCTCTCGTGACTTGCGACAGAGCAGCAACTTATTATTGTGTCTCTACTCTCTACATGCTTAATTGCTACTCTCGATGTTTTTTAATATAAGATATTTTAGCATTTTTACACATTTACATGTACACGCACAAATGTATCAAGATATATTTTATTGGCTATATTCACTCATTTTATTCTGCACCTAAACAACATGCGGAACACGTAAAACATCTTATGTTTAAAAACCGAAGGAGTAGTATTTTGTTACTAGCTCCCTCCCGTATCCTACCCATCCACTACTGATCAGAGCATTCCATACGACAAGCAAGGACACCTGCTGCTGGCTCCTGGAGCCTATAAAACGGAAGTCCCATCACTCACGCCATGGAAGTCAATTTGCAAACACAAGATAAGTTATATCCTTAGCTTATCCCTTATCTTCCTCCAGCAACAAACGAACTCATGGCTCGCGCCATGGCCGCCATAGCCGGCAACGGCGAGGTGAGGGTGGAGAAGGTGGACAAGATCAGGTACGTCTACAACGCCGTCACCAGGCCTTCGGTCTACGCAAACCGGGGGCCAGCCACGGTGACCAAGAAGCTGGCCGCCGCCAACGTCGCCATCTCCCGGAAGAACAGCGGGACGACCCTGGTCCGCGGCGTAGCCTCGCCGGAGGACATCGACGAGTACATCGCAAAGAAGAAGAGGGAGTTCGTCCTAGGACTGTAGGTCGATCGAACTGATCATTATTCTTTCAGCCCACGAATCACGATGATATGATGATTACGATGAATGATTTAGAGTACTGCTCTAGTTAGACATATATGTGAGTTTATTGCTACAAGTTAGTATTGCAGTTATGTATGTGTAAACTTAGTTGGTGTAAGTAAGGTTTCAGCAAATGAATTTCTTCTTCTTCCTCTTCTTATTCTCATTCGGAAAGCGACTATAGTATTTTTCCTTATGGGCTGTATGAAATTCTTTCTTGCGACAGTTAATTATCTGAATTTTTTGAACAACCTACGAGCGGCTACCTACCTTGGTATGAAGAGTACATGAATACGTATTCTGTATCTGTCCGTTAGTCCGACAGGTAGAGACTTAGTCACATCAGTTTTGACATGATTAGTTGATCCTGCGACGCACTGAACACTGTTTTTGTTTTCTGTTTCCCCAAAGCTACCTAGAGTTATTTATAACCCTCCATGTGAATAAATTCTGCAAGATCTTTTGGACTTAATTAAGCTAGGAGATTCCTCCATAACTGATTGGGAGTGAGGCATGATGTATCCTCATGCAGTTATCTGTAATATCTTACAAGTCCGTCTTGTTAAAAACCAAGTGTTTCCTACAATTCCAACTATATATACCATAACAAAAAGCACATACTCCCACTCGAATACCCTCCTTATTAAATTTATCGATCCCTCCAACCCAATATCTGAACAAATTTGTGATATTGGTTGGTGGTAGCATGTTAAACATAAACTCGACAACCCTCCAAACAAGACAAGCAAAGGAGCAAGCAATAAATAAATGGTGAATCGAATACTCTGAATAGCATAAAACATATTGCTTGCATCCATTTGACTTATCTTTTGTCAAATTCTGTTATTAAATAACACATTTTAACTAAGAAACCACATAAATATATTTGTATTTAATGGCACTTTAAGCTTTCATAAATATTTGCCTAGGATTTGAGTATCATCAATCATAAGGCTGAAGCACACGAATTTTACTGAAAATAGGCCATTAGAAGTCAAACTCCAGAGAAAAGCATCCGACTCATTAGTAACACAATCGTCGTCAACAGTTGGATAAAGTGCAACCATATGTTTCACTTGTTTTCGGATAGGCTTCGTCTAAATTCAATATTTGAGATCCACTGACTGAACATCTTCAAAAAAAAATCGTTGCACAATGTTAGGGGGTATTGTGTGGCCAAAGACGAGTCTCCTCGAATACAAGTTTTCATTCCACCAGCTAGTACAAATGACCAAATTCAAAAAAATAAGTAGTACAAATGACCTGTAAAGATAAAAAGTGATCCTTGACACCCATGAGTCCTTTCCAAATAGATGAGTCGGCAACTTTGGCCATTATCATGGGCAACTATTACTATCCAGAATTTCGTGACACACCTCCGCATTCAGTTTTAAAAAATGTCATTTGGTTGGTAAACATTTATTTTTAATCTCCAAACTTCAAACCCTCAACCAGTAGACCCCCTTTGTTCTTTGGAGTGACAATTGTTTTTTCGGTACTCATGTATGTCCTGCTAAAAATAGGTTATCAGTTTATCACCGCACAACTTGCGTTCTATATACGTGAGGAATAGAATCTCGCCATGTGCAAAACCCACACATTTGAAACTAGCCTAAATAATTCGTAAGAGTATGTAAATTGATGTGGATTCATTTGGTAAAGGGAGAAGTAGTTAAGGTATAAGATGTAAGAGAGGTGAGATACCAACGTGTTATGCGTGTTTACTTTTGAGAACTTAAGCATTAAGAAACAAAAAAGTGACCAGATTACTTTATTTCCTGCAGCAGCACACGGGTGTACTGCTCGTTGGTAGTGGTACCTATTACGCAACGAATAAACGCATCCAAATTTCCTCGTTTAAAAAGGGTTCAGATCACACTACATTCGCACATCTCACAAATTAAGGGTTTTTATTGGATCAGAACATTTTCAGAAGTTCTGATTTTTCCTCATTCAGTTACACAATCGATTGCCACATCAGTCCGTCAGTTTATTCCATACTTGATATTTTGGCAACAGAGCCGGCTCCACAGAGATGCCCAAGCGATAACCGATCGCAGTCACTTGCCCAATTTCGATTGCATCTATCTAGCAACCACTTCAGAGCAGAAATGAGAGCTATATAGATATTAAAATACCAAGCGATCGATCGAGAATAATGCCACCTTGCTCCCGGCGAGAGTTACTCCTTTGCAAACCCACACCAAACCACGCCCGGCATAGCTAGAGCCTATAAAATGGAGCCCGCGTAGTAGTCCTCACATTCATCGCCAGTCCATAAAAAACCAAGCAACAACCTCTCAGATCGATCGCGACGATGTTTCGACGCGCCAAGACAATGGCGGCATCCATGGCCCAGCCCCACCACGACGAAGAGGTCAGGGTGCAGAAGGTGGAGAAGATCGAGGTCGTCCGTAACCTCGTGACGAAGCCGTCGATGTACTACGGCGCCAACCCAAGGGCGTCGTCAACCATGAGGCGAGGTGCCTCCGATCATGGCGCCTCCAGCACCGGCAAGGTCTTCAGACCGGGCGTCGTGTCCATAGAGGACATCAACAAGAGGTCAGAGGCCTACATCAGGGAGAGGAAGAGGCTCTTCCTCGGCCTCAAGTAGCACGATTTGGAGATTATCTTGCTCTGGTGATTTCGTCTACATATATGCACCGATTATCGTATATATGTATGTATATGTGGAATTTGCCCGGATGGAATGTAAGATGCATGTACTGCTCTAGCTAGGTATATTAATGTGATTGTCTGTGATCTGGTTTATAGATGGAAAATGTTTGATTAAAATGAAGCCAAATAGTTTGCTTGTATGGTTTTTGTTTTGGTCCTATATAATTAATACAATACAAGTTTGCACCTAAAACGATAATACCAAATAGACTTGGTCCCTGGAATATGTCAAAGATGCTCATATCAATGCTCCACTGTTTTTTGTCACATGTTGCAGCCTAGTCAGTACATGAATATATATATAACAATGAAAAATAGAAAACACATCAAGAAAAACATATATCTTTTCCTCTATACACACAACACGAATGCGAACTCTCACAAAACAACATGAAAATGAAAATCAAGATTTATTAAAAACAATTATTGCACTTTTGAAAATATATAAACTGTTCGAAAGTAAAAAAAAACTATGAGTATTACAAAAAGAAAATTCATCTGAAGTATTCTGGAAGAAAAATTTCAAGACATTTAGGGAATAAATTCTCTGAAATTGTATTTTTTTTCCAACGCCCAGGACTATCCAAAATATTAACTTATTGTGTTTGTTGATATTTTGTCATTTTTAAATTACTAAAATTAAAATTTATATCATTAATTTATAGAATAATTTCCTCTTATTTAGTTATTTATTTATTCTGAATGTATGCTAGCGTTCCTATAATATTACATATGTTTCTTATAATCATATTAAAAAATTATCACCTTTAACATTGTTTTTATTGGTACAAACTTGAACTAGATTTCCTTAGTTTCTTAGTTTACTCCTTGATTAATGCATACCAAGAAAACTGGATACAATGATTCTAATTCTTTTCGATTTTTACTCAAACTGACACTAACGCCTGTCGTAAGAAAAATGGTCTCCCGGCATCAAGTTGTGGTTCTTGTCCTAAGGTATATATGTATGATAAGTCATAACCTTACATTATTTCAATAGAAAATTCATTTATTCCAATCCCAACACAACCCAACCAATCTCCTGCAAGTTCCAAAGTTCATATACTTGCATGAAACATGTGGAAAATTAGCTAGCCGAGCCACGTGTCACGGTTCACGATGTACCGCATTTATGACTTTTAAAAATTCAGACACTAACGCTTGCAATTTTTATTTGTCTAGAGAAGTATGTTGGAGTACATTATTTAGGTAGATTCCAAAAACATATTGTAGAAAAATTAATTGGTGATCGGAATGTTCCGAGAAAGACATATACCCAATGTCCCGACGAGGCCATTTGAGGGACAGAAGGTGCAGCATTCATCTACAAAGACCTGCAGGAGAGCTGCGGTCAAATCACGGAGCTAATTAATTAAGACGGTTGGGTATGCTCCAATGTTGTTTTCCTTTTCGGCACCCATTTCAACAGAAGAAAGATCGTTTCACACAAGGGGAGTCGTTGGAGCTATCTTGTCAACTATTTCCAGCTTAAATCGTCCTTGAACGATCCCAACGCAGCGCCGTGAGACTCTGATCATCGATCTATCTTGTCAAAAAGCCAATTAAGCTAGACTCGATGTCGATCCAGGTGTGTGTGGAAAGCACCTCTCATGCAACTGGATTCTTCACACAACAATTGGTAATCACACGTTTGGCTCCGATTCTGATTCTGATTCTGATTCCGATTGCGACCGCCGCTAGTGTCCTCGTCGCCTTCGTCCCCGGCCGGCTGTCCCGCATCGATTCCTTGGCAGCTTTACTACATCGGCTATGCAATTTTGTCCTCGTAATGAAACAGCACAATGATTGTTATTTCACTCTGCGCTTTTTTTTTTTTTTTTTTTTTTTGAAATTTAAAACTACTGCATTAGCTAAGGCCTAGAACTGTCAGCGGCCAGAGCATCCCTAATACAAACTGGAGAGACATGAAACCAGGTTCTACTTGATGTATTACTGATGCCTTGCTTCCAAGGAAATCACACGAAACTGTCTATTCCTGCATAATCGGATCATCATAACCTGTTCCAATCAGGGTCTTGCAGATCGTCTGGAGTGTGTACAGTGTAATATTTTGTGCATGGCGTGTCCGACTACTGGTACTGGATGCGGTGACTAGTGAAAGATTCGCAAGCAAGAATATGTATGCTGTTAATTATGTTATGCAAGAGAATCATGATTAGTGGTGTTGTTGCGGTCATTGATTAATTACTAATCATGACGATTACTGTGGTTAATCAGAAGCCATGTCCGAACTAATATGCTATCTAGGAGGAAATCTGCAGGAGTAGAGCTCCGATGTTACAGACTACGATTTGTGAAGCCGAGAATATTCAACAGTAATATAATGACAGTATAAACCATACAACTGAATGAGAAAAACATGAAACATAAATCGTCTTTTTGTACAACACGCAATGAATCAAGTTCTTTATGTGGGTGACTAGTTCAACTACACACATTGTCATTTCTATTATTGTTGTTGTTTAGCTAACCTTAGTCAAGCATCCTCATTTCTACTATCCCTCTATTTTCAAAGTAGATTTTTCGCCAACGATCTACTTAGGCCGTTCGCGTCTTAATCACTGATGAATTTTTGGAGAGACCAAGCTAGCTATTTACCTTTAGTGATCTAGTTTATAGGTTTAAGAAAAACACTCAAGTCATTTAGGATCATTTCACATTAGAGAATAAGTCGTTGATGCATCTGATTTTATAGTTTAAATTGATCTAGATATAACTAGTCACTCCATGTTCTCAATAGGTGAATATTACAATGATATATCGCTTGACAACGAAGTAAACTTTCCTAGGGGAGAATATGCTTGGGAGAAATATGGTACCAAACGAACTTGAATAAAGTGAAATCTCGTGGAAGCTTCCACACATCAGTAAACACGTTTGTTATGTTCGGTCGATAAAGAAATAAACTTTCCTAGGGGAGAATGTGCTTGAATATGAAGAAGAAATATGGTACCAAATGAAATGTCAATTTACTAGTAACGTGAAATCTCGTGGAAGCTTCCACAAATCAGTAAACACATTTGTCTTTATAATCTGCGCAACTAGTTATATCTAATAACTTCTATTATAGTTGATAATATTTTGTACGATTGATTACTCATAATAAGGGAGAGAGAAATATGTTAGTGGGGTCGCCCTTTTAGTCCAGTCTGTAGGATATGAACATATATATGTCTATATCTATGCAGCTTGTTTGAAAAGGGCAAAACCTTAACATACGTATCAATAGATGCACACAACCATCTTTATTAAAATATCTCAAGCATTATCCTTATTACATCTCATCGGTCGCATAAGGTCAACCATCGGCAAAGTAAAAACATATGGGGGCTCTCTATACTATCCAACATAAGTCATTGTGATACCAATTATTAATGTATGTAGGTATGTATGTATGTATATAGAAAGATGTACATGTAATGATCATACGTGTAGTAGAAAAATAACAGATGAGAACTGTCTAGGTTATCTCTTGTTTCTTTAGGGACAATTATCCCATATTTCTATCGTGGTTTTTCATGTGGCATTTTGTACTCCATGGGTTCCAAAGATTTTAGTTTGAAAACCACAAGTAGACAAGGTCGGGACACCATCTTTTGTATAGTCGTGGTCATGGATTCTTAAAACTTGAAAGTTGTTAGCTAATCAGATGCCATTCGCAAAGCAATGGTTTGTTTATGGCATTGCCAAACTAATTCGGTAGGAGATATTCCATACAAGCTGCTAGTGTCAAGGCCACTCCCAGATTAAAGACAAATCTGTGACATGGTCCTCAAACGTGAAAAACATTTACATGCACTTTGATCAAAACTATCTCCTGCCATCTAATAATCTAAGATTATTCTTCTATCAGATGGAAAACTAGTTATTTTTTTCCTACAACCCCGCTCCAAACTACGTGTGATGTAGTATTTTCTCGAGGAAGTCGTCGATATTACCGTTATGCACGGAGCTTCTTGTCTATCAGAAAATATTGTCGTTCCCCGTATGTCTTTGATGACTTCTCCAATTCTTTTTTTCTCTGAGGAATTCTGAAGTGCTACTAGAGGCTTCGAGTAATTAGGAAGCATTTCGCATTCAAATCTTCGATATTTGTGTGAAATGTGCAACACACCTGCCTTTATCCAATTGGTAGCTTACTCTGAGGTGCCCCATCTCCATCCAGCAATAGCAGACAATGTATCATATAACTAAAGAAGAAACACTGTATCTGATTCCGTTGCTTTTTTTTCTTTTTAGATCTAGTTGCTTTCATCTGTAAGCATACAAGCTGTATCTGCTGCACTACTCCTTATTGGAGTTTTTTTTTTCAAATAAATTTGTTTCTGCTTCATCATAGTGAAACTGAATATGATTGGAGGTGTGTGACTGGGTTGGGATCAGGATGTCTTCAGTTCCATCAAATTTCAGCCACTACTGAACCAATTGAAACATCGAGCAGCCAAATGGCTAAAATTTTCATTTCAAATTTATTGACAACTACTTGTGTACTTCATGCTCAACAACAAAAGATTACGAGAAGTGTTGTTGTGCTTTCCAGGAACTTTTTTGCATGAATTTTAAAACACATCGACGACAGTGATTAGTACTTCTTTTACGTCACTTCTAAAACCCGTGTGAACCAGAGATGTGAAAGGGTCCAAGCTCATGTCCCGCCCCTAATCACAGCCGTCAGTGTGCTTTAAATTCGTGCAAAAATAGTTCCCATAAAGCCCAGGAGCATTTCTCAAAGATTACTTCTTGGCCGCGCCATGTCGCAAATCCTCGCTCCGCCCTGTCAGTAGTTCAATGCAAGAAACACAAGAGGTTCTAGATAAATCACACCATGTCGGCCATGAGTAATCTGTAAGGAACAGGCACCCTCTAGACCCTCAGCAAGGAACAAACTTTTGTCAAATGAGAAGCCAACATCACATCTTGTAAAAGTTGTCTTTCCAATCGCCCGCAAAACTACGGCCTGGTTCCACCATTGTCTTCACAGGATGGCCACCAATTAGGCAACACGTTCGGCGTAAAATCAACTTTGTGTATGAACATTTGACCTACAAAAGCATATATCACACGCTATAAAAAGAGCTAGGCCATATATCGTTGCCAATCCCCATCCAAGCAAAGCTCAGAAGCTAAACAACCATAGAGATCGTATACTTCCTAGCAGAGAAGCAGCCAGCAGCTAGCTAAGAACATTAGAACATGTTCCGCTGGGGCAAGAGCAGCAACACCCAGGGTCCGGCGGTCGCCGGCGGCGAGGTGGCGGTGCAAAAGGTGGAGAAGATCGACTACGTCAACCTCGTCCACGTCAAACCTCCCGTCCACGGCGGTGCAGGCAACGCGTCGTGGAAGGTACAGCCATGGACGGCGGCCAAGAAGCCGGAGAGCGCCGGAGATGACATCAACTCGAAGGCCGGCAGGTTCATTCAGGACACAAAGAACCGGTGGCGCCTCGGCCTCAAGTCCTTCCGGGCAACCGGCGGCCGCTAATGCCCACCCCCGCTAACTCCCAAGCTACTCCGTCGTTGCGAGTACAAATTATCTTACAGTTAAATCAGTACGCAGAAGTTATAGACCAGATCGATTATGAATTATGATATGAACAAGCCCTAAGAGTGCATGCGTACGACGACGGTATGAATCATGCATGGTTGTTGTACACGCAAAGTTAAAGCCCAGCTAAATAATTTTGGGTTTGGATGCTGTTCTGTTCCTTGTTGGTTGCACGCTTTGTTAACGTGATTCCATTAGTCCATCTCAAGAAAAAAAAGTGATGCTTTTATTCTCTATCAGGGCATTCGTATGATATGATCGGATTCGAAATCTTGCCAATTATTACGGCTAATCACCTTCTGTTGCGGTGTTGCCTAACTGATTCGTAAGGATATATAGATTATATAGTGTCGTAATGATCGGTGACAACCACAAACACACAAGGTTTTCGGGCTACGCAAACTGATCAACAAATTAATGTTAGTGATGAAAGAACGACTAGTAACTTTTCATCTTCATGAGAGAAGTATGTTTACAGTTTGTCAAATGTTTCCATAGTTTAGTTTTGGTCCCTTGTACTCACTCGGTTCTATTAATAGGCGGATATTTTTTTAAGTACTTTTCTGAAACAAAAAACAGCATAAAATATTAAACCGGCACTGTGTCATCTTGTTAATAGGTTAGTCCCAGAAAATGCATAAAACTACATAAAATGCATATAATTAAAATATGTAATAACATGATATAACATAGCATGTAATATAAAAAAAATATGGATACGTTGGAGACGTATCAGTCGCTCCAGGCCTCCACCAACCCTAGTTTTAGAACCAGAAAAGAAATGTCTAGTTCTGGTTTGCGGCAACATCATTAGACGCCCCCCATAAGCCCATGAAATCAGGTGGTAGTAGAAATTGGAACTAATCGCGGCTGCCTAACTGGTTGTGAAGGATAGATTCTATAGTAGTAATTAACTAATGATCGATGACAACCACAAACACACAAAGGTTTTGGGCTACGCAAAGTGATCAACAAAATGGTAGTAATGAAAAAACGACTAGTACCTTTTCATCGTCATGAGACAAGTATTTATACATTTCGTCAACTGTTTCCGTAGTATAGTGTAGTATAGTTTTGGTCCCGTTATTTCTTTCCCTACAATCTTTGGCTCTTTGTCTTTGTGATCAAGATAAACTTGGTTATGTAAACAGTGTACTTACTTGTTGTGAGGTTTTCACTAGACATGTCATGTGTTCGTCATACATAAGCTTGCCAGCTAGCTTCATATAAGCATATGTCTTCTAAACAGACACCAAACATGGAGGCAACACAGGGGAGCGAAAGACATATATATCGCCATGAGGAGCTAGATCTTGCCTGAACCACTTCGGGCGCTTAGGTGAGGGATCAAACTTGTCCCTGATGACGAAGATGACAACAATAATCGAAGGCCATACACGTGTCCATGGAAACCATTGTGATCATCTTTGATTTCGGCATCGGGTTTTACATATGAGTTTGTAGTTAAAATATAGTTTGTGTATAATATGTTTGTATAAATCTAGTTTGGGTTTTTTAATCCACATGATAACTCGGGTTATCGCCATGGTTGTCGACCACCTGTGCCTTTGGATGGTTTGTGCTCCGCGCCACGTGGACCTTGATACCATGCCCCGGGTCTGTGTTTCTCTTCTCTCTTTGTATGTATTTCGGGTGCTTGCCTACCTTGGCTTCCAAAATCTTAAAATTTTCAAAAATAAAGAACAAATTGCATGCTCAATATATTACTCCCACAATGTCAACGGATGCTTTTTTTTTTGGACAGCCCACAAAGCCCATAAAGACTTGAGCAGCCCACAAAGCCCGCGTAGCCCGTTGATTAGTAACCTAGGACAGGACTCAGGAGGACACATGTGAATCGCTCCCCATCGTGAACTCGTTGTCTCGGATCCTCCATGGACCACTGCGACGGGGAGATCCCCGCCAAGCTCTCCGATGGCGGCGACGGCGGCTGCGAGGACCGCCTCAGCGCGCTTCCCGAAGACGTCCTCATCCACATCCTCCTCAAGCTCCGCAACGCCGCCGTCGCTGCGCGGACCAGCGTCCTCTCCAACCGCTGGCGCCGCCTCTGGGCCCTCCTGCCGGAGCTCAGCTTTGCCCCCGCCAATGACTCCCCGCGCATAGCTCTCGCCCTCGCCGCGCACGACGCGCCGGTCCTCCGCCGCCTCACCGTCGCAGCCCTCGACTCCACCCCCGAGTCCCTGGCGGCCTGGCTCCCCATCGCCGCGCGCCGCATCTCCGGAGTTCTATCACTCGTCAACTGCGTGACGCAGAACGGATCGGAGGTCATGGCCGGTGAAGGTGGCGCCTTTGAGCTGCCCACCTTCAGGAACGCCACCGCGCTCCGGCTCGAACTACGCGTTGTTGGGTTCACCATGCCGCCTTCCGGCGTATTCGCCCGGCTCAAGAATCTCCTCCTGGCTTGGATACCGCTGACGGGCCCGTGCATGCTCGGCGACGTTGTCTCCTCGTCTCGCTGCCCGGTCCTAAAGAGACTCACCGTCCAAAATGTCTGGGGTGTTCCCAGTCTCATCATTCACTCGCATTCTCTCCGCGATATCGAGCTAAAGCGTGTGCATGGCTTGCAGCAGCTCACTGTCATGGCGCCGGCGCTCAAACATCTAACTGTCAGGTCCTGCTTCGATGGACGTTCCAGCTATAATAATAAACCAGTTGCGCACATCTCTGCCCCTCTGCTGGCGTCGCTCTCTTGGAAGGATGCTTATGATCCAAGACTCACACACTTTGGCGAGATGGAAAAGATCGAGTGGTTGGCCACGAAAAGTTTTCTTGTATTTGGGAAAATTGGTTCTAACCGTAAGTTATACAATAGAAATCATCTGGAGATTTTAGGACGGCGTTGGCGCTGCATCGAGGATCTAAGAATCAAACTTTTCATTGCAACGGTGAGTTCATTCATTCGTATTTGATTTATGCCATCACTGAAGAAACTTGGTGCCCAAATAAAGAAATTTATCATAGGCGTACAAAATTATTCCTTGTTTTTCTTTGCCAATGTCTCGAAACATGGATTACCGCACCCAATTGTTTATCCTTCGTAGTAGTTATCTGTCCTCTGACATGGAATTATTTTTTATGCATTGGAATAGTTAGCGGTACAGTTACAAACTAGTAACACTTCACTAGTATATCAGTTGTTCCATAAGACAAATTAGGTCGGACTTGCCTTCATTAAAGAATCATTTATTCTGTTTTAATCAACCTTTTAGCGATATGTTTTTCTCTGCATTACTAACAATCCGAAACAACCTTGATTTGTGGCATCCCATGAATTTGCAGGACATTACTAACTCTGAGTACTTGATGGGAGATATTACAAGGTTCCCCAACGTTAGAAACTTGGCCCTGAATATAGTGGCAAATGGACATTCATGTGGAGCCAGTTTGTACCATGTTCTCAGGATGTGTACTGGTGTGACAGAGCTATATCTTACAGTTGGCACCAGGGGTTCCCCGGAGGTAATAATATCCTCTCTTTGTTTATATCAGAATGCATTTATATTCAAACGCCTAGGCCTGAGCTGCTAGTTGTCATGCTCTAGGTTAGATTCATACTGGATGCATTTCTCCAAATTTAATCTCTGAAAATATATGTCTTATGTATCTGTCAATGGCAATGCCTGATGCATCTTGGTATAAGTATTCATAGCTTGGAAATAGGTTTCATTTTTGTAAAGTTGTGTGTCATGTGTCATAAGAAAAATCTCGGGTATGTTTTCTGATTTTGTTTTTAGTAAGAAATAAAATGCCTCGTTTTCTTTTTCTGCACTTTCTTAAGATTGTTCTCAGGTGACCCCTCCCTCCCTGCTTTGAAAGGCAGTGAGGCTAGTGTTAGAGGGTCCCAACAACATCCAGATGTGTAGCAGGTCCCATTAGAATATGTGACAGTGAATTGAGTTGACTGTATCATTTCAAGGCAGACTCAATCTTAATAATATATAGGATTTAGGAAAATATATATACTACTGTACTATTCATTGGGTAGGTGTTTTTAAAGGTCGTTGAGTGACAATGACCTAAGTGACGATTTGTAATGAAAAACTACAGCTTAAGATACCATCCAGTACGTACAAGATGACATATTTGTGCTCATCTATGATGCCTACTGGGATCTTCTGGAGCACATTACCCTATCGTATCAGGGAACGAGATAGATGGATATGACACATCTTGCAGTATCCTGCATTTAAACCTAAATGAGATCTTCCCTTAGTACCCCAACTTGTAGAGGATCGATTCATGTCCCTGAAGGAAGGTCCTGCAAGAGGCCGCAACTCAACTCAAATTCTCACATGGAAGCCTGAACCTAGGTAACCTAGGTAATCGTGTCTCCAAAATCCTCATAGCGTTACCCCCATGTTGCCTGTCTAAAACACAAATCACTGAATGGATGACAGACAGAACGCTGATAGTACGGTGTGTTTTCTATCGATAGCATAATATATGATTCTGGATATATTTAAATAACATTTGTTGTTTACGTTTGTTTGCTAGTCTCAGCTATGTGTTGGCTTCAAACTGTTCTACGTGTTATTCTCTTGTACATTTGTTGAAGACATCTTATATATTCATGCGTGTCTTGAACTTTCTAGTTCCATGTTTCTTATTGTATTGTGTTAAGACATATTGGTCAATCTTATTAAGCTGCTATGTACATTGTTTCAGGCACAAACTGCGTGTCCGTTAGGTTGTGTTTGTGATCAGCCAGCAAACTGGAAAACCGATGAGTTAATGTTGAAGAGCCTCCGAAAAATAAGAATTCGTAAACTGAGAGGAACTGATAATGAAGATGGCTTCGTGAAACGGTTACTCAATTGGGCAACAGTTCTGGAAACCATGACAGTAGCTTTTGATTGTTCTGTAGCTGAAAGCAAGGCTAAAGAGTTCTGCCAGATGCTTCAAAGCTTCTCCAAGCCAGGAGTATGTTTGATGGGGCCACACTTTCCCTAATCTAGTCACAACCGCCAATCAACTACGCCTGAAATTATTTGTGCACTACCTCGTGGTTGTTCCTGGTGTTCGTTTGGTAGTTTTTGTCTCGGTATAAATTGCACTAGGTGTGATCATCTGAGTTTGTTAGATCTTTCTGAGATGTTCCATGAGATGTTCCAGGATGTGTCAGTTGCACTCTTTGCAAATGGATGTATGCTCTTTAGTTACAATAATAACAAAACTGTAAGCATATATGACCCGCTGCGGGTCGGCGGGTGTTATTACATCAGATATAAGTAGTGTGAGATCCACTATGTTCTAGATATAAGGGAGCTTCGGATCTCCCCAACGGAAACCCCTCCACTGCTGGCGTCATAGGCACGGCCATCCGCTTCTTTCTGAAGATTGTGATGCCGCTTTGCTGTTTGTGCTCGCTCCGACGGCGCTGGAGTGCCACAAAGTAGTTCTAGCTGCACGACGAGCTCAAATGTTGTCGATCGTGGCCGGCGTGTTTTCTTGAACGAAGGGATGTCGGCGAGCTGAAAATATTAAGCATAATGCACCTCGACACCAATATAAACATTCAATTTGTAACTAGGCACTTACAAAAAATGCACACTCTATGCCACGCATCCAACCTGAATTTGTCATTGACGGCGACAAAGAAGCCCAACACCGAAGATAGTGTTGCGTGTTGGCATGGCCGATGAGGCGATGAAGGCTGGCTCCCCTCACCTCACCTCAAGTCAACATGGTCGAATCGATATGATCTCTTGTGATAAGGACAATAAAATGTCATTTATAAAAGCTCAAATTTGGTGCTTCTGTTACGCAGATCGACAGGCTACTTGTTTTCTTTGGTGTGGTGCAACTATGCCCATCCCACGACCCATAATTCAAGATAAATAAATAAATTAGTAGGAGTATAAGGTACAACAAGGCACAGTTATCTTATTCGCCAAAGTATTTACCGTGAAACAACTGTTGGCATCATCTTCAATCTCTATTGGAGTTGTTGTGCATGAGCAGGGGATCATGACCATCGACCACTCCCTCCGATCCATAATAAGTGTCGGTACTATAGTTATAATTTGTCCTTATTGAGTTCACACTTAATATGAACCGGAGGGAGTATGTTCTAAGCTGGTGATCAAGTACCTTTTTCGAGTATCTAGTTTGTAAGCCCAGATGTGGGCATGTTGGGCCCAATCTGAGTTTTATGGGGCCGACCAGTGCGCACAACCTCAGTTCATAACTGCGACCTTGGTACTGCAGCGTGGTGGCGGGACTGATGCGGGTCACTGAGGGCAGGGCTAATCTGGTACGACCGCTACTGGGTCTGGTGTCTATGGTAGTAGAGGACGGAATCTCCTCTTATCGGTTCCGGTGGTCGCTCTCATGAGCCTGGAGGCTGTTGATGACCCACTTGTCCAACACAATGACCATGTAGCTTGTTAGTCCCTTGGATTAAGTTGTAGACTGCAGACGACTCTGCGGTGAGCAACATGGGGGTGGTGCTGGTCTTTTTCCTTGTTCATGTGGGTGGCAAGGAGCAGACTATGTGAGACCTTGGTGGTGGCGGCGCTTTGGCTTCGACATCTCCAGATCGTGTTTAGAAGGTCAGTCTCGGGTGCAGCGTGCGTTTCGACGGCGGGCGTGTGCAAAGATTTCTCGAGGCGAAAGCCTATCGCTTTGACGTCTGCGGGTGCCGTAACTCTCCTGCGGGAGTTGTTGTGGACTCAGTGTGAGGGCTCATAGTGAAAACGGGCCGGCAAGCTGCACTGATGCCAATATAGGGCCCACAGTTCGTCGGCGGCGCTAGCTCGATCCATTCCCCTTCCTCTTCCACAGCAATGGCGGTGGCGTCGGCGACTCCAACACCCACCCTCCGACCTCCAGCTAGCGAGCGAGTGTGAGCCCGAGCTGAGACGCGCCAACTCCCTCTTCCTCCATGGAACACTGCGAAGGGGAGATCCGTGCCAAGCGCCGTCCAAAGCTCTCCGACGGCGAGGACCGCCTCAGCGCGCTTCCCGACGACCTTCTGATCCACATCCTCCTGAAGCTCCTCGACTCCGCTGTCGCCGCGCGGACCAGCGTCCTCTCCAAACGCTGGCCTCGCCTCTGGAAGCTGCTCCCGAAGCTCTGCTTTCGCTCCTCCACTGACCCCCTCGGCATTCGCTCCGCCCTCGAGTCCCATCAAGCGCCGGCCCTCCACCGCCTCGACGTTATCGTCATGGACGCCACCCCTGACTCCGTGGCGGTCTGGCTTCCAGTCGCCGCGCGCCGCCTCTCCGGCAAACTAGTGCTCATCGACACGGAGCGGCATAACAAGACGGCGGACGAGGCCCCGCAAGGCGGCGCCCTTGAGCTGCCCCGCTTCGAGAACACCACCTCAATCTGCCTCACACTGTATCTTGGCCTCGCGGTACCACCATTGGGCGTATTCGCCAGGCTCACCACCCTCTTCCTGTCTTACATCAAGCTACATGGTCCGTGCATGCTCGGTGACCTTGTCTCCTCGCCGCGCTGCCCGGTCTTACGGACACTCACCGTCCGTGATGCCTGGGGTCTAAGCAACTTGGCAATCCACTCTGATTCTCTGCTAAAAATCAAGCTAGATCATCTGCAAGGCTTGCAGCAGCTCTTTGTCATGGCGCCAGCACTCAAACTGTTACATGTGTCGTCATGCTTTGCTAAACCTTCCAATGATAATCAGCTCTTTACCTTAGACTTCTTGACGAAACAGGTTCCCTAGAGGTAATACTATCCTCTATTTGTTTATATCTAATACATTGTATGCATTTATGTTTCACACGCCTAGCTTGGGCTGCTAGTTGCCCTACTTTTGGTGTTGGTTTGATATTGGATGTGTTGCTCCAAGTCAAATATGTAACTATCATGTATCTTCCCATGACAATGCATCGTACGCATCTAGCTTATTCCTCAAAAGAAAAAAGTGACAATGCATCTTACTTAAGTTCTCATAGCCTGCCAATATGTTTTGTTTTCCTAAGATTGTTAGTCCGCAGAAATGAAAAAAATATCGGGCATGATTTAGGCTTTTTTAACAAACAAACAGGAGACCTCCTTTATTTTGTCTGCTCTTTCTTATGATTGTTCTCAGGTTTCCCTCCATCTTTGCAAGGCCGTAAGGCCGGAGTTAGAGAGGACCCTCTAGGAAGGATCCCGGCAGGATCCAGCTGTGTGGCAGCTCCCCTTAGAATAGGAGGCAGTGATGTGAATTGACTATGTACTGCATGGTGTTATGTGCCTATGTGGGGCTAGACCTACAGGAGGCGCAATAAGGCCCATGACAGTTAATTCATTTATATCTCTTAGAGATATTTATTGAATCTCAAGAAGTTATTTCGAAAAGTTGTTAGTTTGGCTTAGCCTCCGATTTGTATGCTGCCTTTACAATGCCTAGCTCGCAGAAAATTATCCCAACTATCTCTCTTACCACCCACCGTCTCGTAATACATGACAGGCTCAATCTTTATAAACTAGTTAGGATTTAGGAGAAAATATTAATCTACTTCTTCGGTCATGTGTTCAAAGGTTTTATCATAACAATGGCGCCTAAGTAATGATGTATAGTGGAAAACTACCTTCAAAGATGCAGCATAATATGTACTCATAAAGTACAAGTTGTAAGATTGAGAGGAACCGAACATGAAGCTGGTCTTGTAAAACGGTTATTCGATTGGGCAACAGTACTGAAAACCATGAGAGTAAATTTCGATTGCTCTGTACCTGAAAGCAAGGCAAGGGAGTTCTTCCAGATGGTTCAAAGCTTCTCCAGGCCAGGAGTATGTTTGATCAGGAGTCTTCGCCAAATCTAGTCGCAACCATCCTAAACCCGAAACTATATCCGCACGGCACCACCCCTTTCATAAGGCTCGTGTTGGTGCCTGGTGGTTGTTTTGTAGATCCTCGCTAAGTACAAATTGCAGTATTTGTGAACTCCGGAGTCTGTTATCAGTTGCACTCTTTGCATATGGATGTCATGTCTAAGCTTTAGTTCTTGTCAGTGCCAAAACTGTAAACCTGTTAATCAGTCGAGTGTCCGGTGGGTGTAGTTCAGATATAAGCAGTGTGTGATCCACTATGTCCTAGGATTGATGAATTTTAAGAGGTGATGCACCGGCTGTGGTGTTTGAGTGTGTGATCCGTTTGCACCACAGCCGACATTATGTTTGCACCACAGCCTGGTTGTAAATTTGATGCTTTTTACTTAAAATAAAACGATATTTTCTCAGATCGATAGGCTACTTTTTTTGGGTGTGGTGCAACTATGTCCGTTGCACGACCCAAAATACGGGCCGGCCCTGAGGGGGGGTCTGGAGGGGCGGCCGCCCCGGGCCCATGAGTTTTGGGGGCCCTCAAGTATATATACAGTACTCGTATACAACATACTAGAAAAAATGCCCGTGCATTGCAACGGGGTAAAAATAAGTTGTCGTGGAGATACCAGAAACACTCAAAGCAATGCATATTTTGACCATTTTCTTTTGCCTAATTCGATGATCCTTTTAACACATTAATTTCCAAACAATTTTATAGTACGAAATTAATTTGATGAGACCGATTGAATAGAGATGATATGAAAAATAAACTACCCTAACAGGCATGATGCTTTCATTCAGAATAAGCTGGCCCATTTGTAGGCTTGACTGAAGAAAAAAAAAATCAGGACACTGCACCAATTTCTCTACACCAAATATTTACCATGCCCACACTTTTTTTTGGAACCGTAAAATGTTGACTTACAAAGTAAAAATCTAGTGATTTTCAACAATATAGTCTGGTGGATACCGCACCTTGTTTATTTCGATTTACCAGGTGATGATGATGACAAAGAACTCTACGTACCTCTCACCTCGGTACACCTCTGTCATGCAACAAGCGCGACACAACAAATAAACTAAAATTCACCTCTCAATTCTCTCTTCCCTCAAGCTGAAACAAAAAAAATCTACTATCAGATGTCTGCTCTCAAACAAGCAGCAGGATCAAAGCAAAGTAATAGCACGCAAGCAAAGCCAACTCTTGAGCCGGCAGCCTGAGCAGGAGAAGGATGGTGGACTGGGGACCGAGTTGGCGTCGGAGAAAGGGTGCGCCGGTGAGTAGTATGGCGTCGGGGCAGCCTGCGCGGGGATGGTTCAGGCGTAGAGGGCATAGCAGCGCCGGAAAATACGCTCAGAGGGAGTGGCCGCGTGGAATTCGTCGAAGGCACGGGGTCGTATGGCGGCACGGCGGCCGAGCACTATCTGCATCGGCCAAGTCTCGATTGTTCATGGCGAGTGGAGGTCCGGGGTCGGTATGGCAGCAGACAGGTCTAGGACATACAGTAGGTGCTCGGGACGGGGACAAATCTTCAGGCATCTCCAGGCATGGCCGCTGCAGAGCCCGGCCAGGCGCGGAGCCCTTTCAGGAGGCTGCCGGCGTCGGCGTCGTGTGTGGCGGCGCGCCCGCGGGAGGAACAAGCGTGTGACCGGCGCGTCGGCCCCCGCGGCTGGGTGGGAGGAGGACATACCGCCGTCGCCTCCGTCGTCCATGGGATGGTGGGGAAGAAAGCGCAGGTTCTACGGTAGAAAGAAGGAAGCTAAATCGTAAAATGACCACGACGTATGACCGGTGTGCTCAAGCAATATTATATAGTAGAGAAGAGATAGTACGTAATCACATAGAAAAAATAAAACGTAATTGGCAGCCCATGGCTGCTGACCATGTAAGCTTTTTTATTGCTATAAGCGCTCGCTGAAAAATTGGCAGGCTTGCTGGTCTGGGCCGCACCATCGTTCCTGTGATCTGAGTCAGTATCTGTGCTACCTTACTAACCTTAGGATACAGAGTTAACTCGGTGTGATTATATTTTTAAGGCTCGACTCTCGCTCGATCAAAAACCAATGTGACGCTCGATCTAATCTCCTGGTCTTCCGTCTCGACCACACACCGGCCGCCAGATTTCCTCTAATCGCTCAACAAACATTTTTCCTATGATCATTATTCTAGAAAAATGAGCAATGAAGACATGCGTGATCGAAAACGGTTAGTTTATTCAAAGCAGGTTGACAAAGTATTTTGTTTTTAACATAAGTTGTTCAATCCTATCAAACTGCAAGAGTAGTTTGGGCCACAATGGGTATAGTGATTGTAAGCATATTACTGATAGATTTAAACAACATAATTAAATTACGCCTTCACGCATAGTAATTTTTTTCGGAAGGGTTTTTCACGTATTCTTTTGTTTACTTGTCTAGGGCCCTAAATTTTAGTTTCGCCCCGGGGCCTTCAAAATCTCAGGACCGGCCATACTCTACCTCCTGCCATAATTCAAGGATAATAAATAAATTATAGGCACAATTATCTTATTCACCAAAGTATTTACCGTGAAACAGCTGTTGGCATCAGTTTCAAGCGCAATTGGAGTAGTGGTGCAGGAGCATGGGATCAGGAGACTGGAGTGACCGTAAAGCTTGTGTAGAAAACAATGCGGTTCGGTTGATTGATGGTACTAAGAGAAACTCTATGCATATCGGTCCACATTGACGTGTGTGTATCGATATTTTGTTAAGGTTGCGTTTTTTGCGTCCAACAGAACCCGCATTGGGCCTTCGGACTGAAAAAAAATATGGTGCGGCTTGCAACAGGCCAGCACGGATTGGCATATATGCCGGCCGGAGGCCGGGATGCAGGTCGAACCCTATCCACTACCTTGCCTTTCTGTCTCCCTCGCCGCCGCTTCCCCTCGCAACTCTGACGAGGAATTCACGTCGCATCCCCCCCTCCCCTCGCAGCTTCGCTGACAGAATGGCGCCTGCAAGCAACAACGACGACCCGGGCCGCCGCCGCGAGGACGATCCCACGGTCGTGGCGGCAGCCACGTGCCTTCGACGTCGGCCGCATCCATGCCTCCCGACGGTGGACCAACTACGGTATGGAACCACCGTCGAGTCGCGCTACTAGAGAGCGCGTGACTCCCTGGTGGCGTCGAGCTCCCGCAGCGCTGCCGCATCCTCTACCTACGTCCACAACGGCCGCGGCCTGGAGCTTGTCATCGTGAAGAGGGAGCCCCGCGTCTTCGACGACGGCGACCACGTGGCCGCCGAGCTGGCCGATACGGAGCCCGACTATTGTAGTATAGGAATTCGTAGCATATAATTCCTCTTTTGCAATGGTTTTAAACTGTTGTCTGCTATCTAAATGTTAAATTCTCCACGAATGTTCAAAATTTAAATATTCAGTCTACGAATCGTCGATGTAGCGGCTGCATCTGCTATTTGGGGTTTACGTTGCTCTAAACGGGCTCACAGTTGGTGGCCCATCCATCTTTCTCCCGCAGCGGAGACAAGGCCACTCCCATTCACAGTGACCCTCGGCGGCTGCAGCTCGAACCATTCCCCAGCAATGGCGATGGCGTCGGCGGCAGCTAGCGAGCGAGCGTGAGCCCGAGCTGAGACCCGCCAACTCCCTCTTTTTCCCCATGGAGCATTGCGACGGGGAGATCTGTGCCATGGGGCCCGAGCTCTCCGACGGCGGCGGCAGCGTGGATCGACTCAGCGCGCTTCCCGACGACATCCTCATCCACATCCTTGTCAAGCTCCACGACGCCGCCATCGCCGCGCGGACCAGCGTCCTCTCCGGTCGCTGGCGCCGCCTCTGGACGCTGCTCCCGGAGCTCAGGTTTTCCTCCAGTGATTCCCTCAGCATCCGATCCGCCCTCGAGTCCCATGAAGCGCCGGTCATCCACTGCCTCAAAGTTATCACCACGGACACCACCCCTGAGTCCATGCAGGTCTGGCTTCGCATCGCTGCGCGCCGCCTCTCCGGCGATCTACTCCTCGTCAACACGGAAGAGCAGGACGCGTCTGACGACGAGGCCACGGAAAAAGACGCCCTTGAGCTTCCCTGCTTCAAGAACGCCACCTCGATCTTGATCATCCTCGAACCACATGGTTTTTTCTGCCTCACTCTGCCGCCTTCCGGCGTATTCACCCGGCTCACCCAGATCTATCTTGCTCAAATCGAGCTACATGGTCCTACCATGCTCGGCGACGTTGTCTCCTCACCACGCTGCCCGGCCTTGCGGAGTCTAGCAGTTCGAGACGTCCGTGGTCAAGACAACTTTGCAGTCAATTCGGATTCCCTCCTAGAAATCAAGCTAGAGCGTATGCATGACTTGCATAAGCTCACTGTCATGGCGCGGGCACTCAAAGTGTTAAATGTGGATTCCTGCTTTGCTGATCATTCGGGTTATAATCAACCAGTTGCAAACATTTCTGCCCCTCTGTTGGTTTCGCTCTCTTGGATGGATGCTTATGATCCAAGATTCACGCACTTTGGCGAGATGGAAAATCTCGAGTCGTTGGAGACAAAAGGTTTTCTTGTATTTGGGAGAGTTGGGTCGAACCATAGATTATGGAATAGCTATTCGACAGAGATTTTACGATGCTGGCGCCCCATCCAGAATCTAAGCATCACACTTTTCTTTACAAAGGTGAGTTCATTCTTATGTGATTTATGCCATCACGGAAGAAATCTGGTGTCCAAATAAAGGAATTTATCGTAGGCGTACTAAAGTATCACTTGTTTTTCTTTGCTCAAGTCTCGAAACATGGATTAGTGCACACCCATTGTTTATCCTTCCTAGAAGCTATCTGTCCTCTGACATGGCATTATTTTTTTCTGCATTTGAATAGTTAGTGTTACAGTTACAAACTAGTACCACTTCACTAGTATATCAGTTCTTCAATGGGACACATGACTTGCTTGCATAAAAGAAACATTTCTTTTGTTTTATTCAATCTATGAACACAATGTTTTTTCTGTGCATTACCAGCCATTAGAAACCATATTTATTTGTGACATCTCATGAATCTGCAGGACATTACTAACTGTGAGTACTTGATGGAAGACATTACAAAGTTCCCGAACATTAGAAACTTGGCCCTGGATATAAGTGCAAACGGACATTCATGTGGAGCCAGTTTGTACCATATTCTCAGGATGTGTACTGGTGTGAAAGAGATGGATCTTAGACTTGGCACCACGCTTCTGGGTTCTCTAGAGGTAATACTATCCTTTCTTTGTTTATATCAGTATGCATTTATATTCGCACGCCTAGGCGTGAGCTGCTATCCTACTCTAGGTTGGTTTGATACTGGATGTGTTTCTCCAAATTAAATATGTGAAAAATATATGCCTTATGTATCTGCCAATGGCAATGCCTGATGCATCTTAGTCCTAGTTGTCATAGCTTGGCAATAGGTTTCAGTTTTCTAAAGTTGTTAGTCATGGAAAAATTATCAGGTATGATTTCAGATTTTGTTTTCAATTAGAATCAGAATACCTCTTTCGTTTTCTCTGCACTTTCTTAAGATTTTTTTAGCACTTTCTTAAGACTGTTCTCAGGTGCATCTCCCTCCCTTCTTTGCAAGGCAGTGAGGCTAGTGTTAGAGGAGAAGACCCTCTAGGAAGGATCCAGCTGTGTGGCAGGTCCCATTAGAATATGCGGGAGTGATGTGAGCTGACTGTGTCAATGCTTAGGAGAAAATATATACTAGTACTGTTCTTTGGGCATGTGTTTTGATTAACAATGTCCTAAGTGACGATGTGTAATGAAAAACTACCGCTTGGACGTACGAGATGACATATTTTGCTCGTCTATGAGGCCTACGAAATCATCACCTTAACCAATCGTATAGGGAACGAGTCAGATGGATATGACATATCCTGCAGTATCCGGTGTTTATACCTAAATGAGATCTCCCCTTAGGAGCCCAACCTGCGGAGGACGATCCTTGTCCCCCAAGACAAGACACATATATAAAGCAACCGTAGGTCCTGCGGGAGGGAGTAACACAGCTCAACTCAAATTCTCACAAGCAAGCATAGTCCTTCGAGGAGCACTGCCATGTAAATGACTATCAAGCTAGGATAGATCCCATCTCGATTAGCTGCAATTCCATTATTGTGATCCTCGAGATAACAAAGAGAAAAATAATGTAGGACATAGGGCAATTATCCATCATGGGAGTCTGAACGTAGGTAATCGTGTCTCCGAAGTCAGTGGCAGAGCCAGCATGTTAGAGTTGGGTTTAGCTAAACCCAATGAATGTTAGCTAAGCTAGTATTAAATCACCGGTTAGCACCAGTGGTGGAGCCACATGGGCCTAGCCGGGTGCACAGCCGCACAGGCACCCAGGTAGTTTTGTTTTTCTGCCTTGTAATTAGCGAAAAATCAGTGCGTGCACCCCTATAATCAACAATTAGTGCACCCTAGTGAGCTTAATCAGTACATATTACATAATAGTAGTGCACCCTGATTGAATTTGCTCTAGCTCCGCCACTGGTTAGCACCATCATTAATTGTTTGGTTGGACCCAATTGTTTAATGGAGATGAAACCATTGCTTTTTCTGGCTTCGCCCCGTCCAAAGTCCTCAACGAGGTACCTCCCCCTCCCTGCCCGTCTAAAACCCATATCACACAGGATTGACGACTGATGCATCACGGGCAAGTGTAGAGGATCGATCCTTGTCCCTCAAGACAAGGCACATTAAGCAACCAAAGGTCCTGCAGGAGAGTAACGGAACTCAACTCAATTCTCACATGAGAGCCTGGACCTAGGTAATCGTGTCACCAAAGTCCTCAAAGCGTTACCCCCCCGTGTTACTCGTCTAGAACCCAAATACTAAATGGATGACTGACGGAACACTGATAGTACGATCAATTTAAGATCTCGTTCAGTGCGTTTTATCGATAGCAGAATGACTGATTGTGTAAATATTTAAGTAACATTTGGTGTTTACCTTTTTTTTGCATAGAACAACCCAAGTCTATGCAATATGTTGGGTTTAAACCGTTCAAGGTGTTAATTATTTTGTACATTTGTTGAAGACATCTTATATATTCATGCGTGTCTTGAAATTTCTAGTTCCATGTTTCTTATTGTATTGCGTTAAGACATATTGGTCAATCTTATTAAGCTGCTGTGCACACTGTTTCAGGCACAAACTGTGTGTCCGTCAGGTTGTGTTTGTGATCAGCCAGCAAACTGGAAAACTGATGAGTTTGTGCTGAAGAGCCTCCGAAAAATAAGAATTCATATATCGGGTGGAACTGAAAATGAAGATGGTTTAGTGAAACGGTTATTCGATTGGGCAACAGTTCTGCAAACCATGACAGTAACGTTTGGTTATTTTGTAGCTGAAAGCAAGGCCAAAGAGTTCAGCCAGATGCTTCAAAGCTTCTCCAAGCCAGGAGTCTGTTTGATAGGGCCACACTTTCCCTAATCTAGTCGCAACGACCAATCGACCATGCCTGGAACTATTTGTGCACTTCCTTATGTTGGTTCCTGGTGTTCGTTTTGTAGCTCCTGTCTCGGTATAAATTGCACTAGGTGTAATCGTCTGAGTCTGTTGGATCTTTTCGAGATGTTCCAGGATGTGTCAGTTGCACTCTTTGCATATGGATGTCTGCTCTTTAGTTATTGTCAGTGACAAAACTGTAACCATATTTAACCCGTCAGATAGTGAGATCTACTGTGTTCTTCCAAAGACGATATGAAGAAGATGCATGTGCTTATTTTCAGGCGTATTCAAAAGTCTTGAGGGAGCTTTGGATCTCCCTACCGGAAACCCCTCCATTGCCGGCCACCCGCTTCCTCCTGAAGCTCGTGATGATGTCTTGCCCTTTGTCGTGCTCGAACAGCGGTGCTGGCCTGCCACGAAGTAGCACCACGACGAGCTTCAAATGTCGTCAATCGTGGATGGTGTTTTCTTCAGAGCGAAGGGATGTCAGCGAGCTGGAAATACCAAGGAGAACACACCTCTACACCAATGCCAACATTCAGTTCGCAACGAGGCACTTACAAAAAAGAATGCCATGTCACAAGCCATGCCCTGCATCCCGCCTGAATTTGTCCAACACCAAAGATGGCTAGTGTTGCATGGCCGTCGGCATGTCATTGGATGATGAACGCCCTCAGGCACGGCGAAGCCGACAGGTAAGTGGCTAATCAACAAGGTCGTACAGAACAGACCGGAGGACATGACATGGGTGGTCAAATAAGCGCCTTTCACCTAGGGTATCTTGGAGTCTCCATGCGGCCTTCTGGTGTATTCGCCAAGCTCACTGCTCTCTGGATGGTCTGTGTCCGTTTACATGGTCCGTGAAGCTGTCTCCTAACGGCGGTGCCCATCTCTGCAGAGACTCACCGTCAATGATTCCTGGGGTGTGGGCAACTTCATCATTCATTCTGAGTCTCTTGTGCAATTGAAGCTGACGAGTCTACATGACCGGCACTCTTACTTACGGTTAGATGTCTACATGGGTCTCCATGCCGCCTTCCGGTTTCTTCGCCCGGCTCATCCCTCTCTTCCTGGCTACATCCATCCATCCATGGCGGGAGACACTAGCAGTATCAAATCTGAAGAACTTCGACAAAACTAACGAAAGAGCAAATCAGCTCGAATACTCCAATAGCTTCAAATCGCTATGCTCTCAGTCAGAGCACATACTTCTGTATTTTCCCAGATATAATTTCCCAAGTAACTATGGGCAATAACTAATAAGAACAGGTTGCTGATTCAACCAAGAATCAACATGGTCCGAGAAAAACTTGGTAGTAAGAAGGAAATGGAAGCCAAAACCCGCAGAAATGTCATTCTCCAAAGCTCTGATCTCAATCAGAGTACCGGCCACTTGTGCATTTCCCCAAATCGTATCTCAATGTCTAGCTACTATGAATAGTTTCTGAATTAAATCTGAAGAACTCTGAACAAAAATAACGAAATAGCAAGTCAGTTTGGATACTCCTCCAGCTTGACCTTGCCATCCTCTTCCTCTGATTCTTTCCTTCCAGACGGCGAAGAGTTTCTAGAGGATGGAACGGACGAACGAGGTACAAAGAAAAAATAGATTAACCATAGTGAGGGCGCTTGTGGAAGATCACTTCAATCTCTTAGCGATTGTGCCCTGGACGAGATAAAAGCCAACACCTTTGGGCTGGTGCTGATGCAGCAGAGCAAGATCCAGCGCCTCAGCATAGTGGAAGTGTTGTACATGTACCGATCGACACCATTGTCGTGTTCCCGTCCATGGCCGAGGGCCTGGGGAAGGACGCATGGGAGTCGGTCATGTGGGAGCCATGCGACTAGATGGTGAGCCGTTGCTGCCTAGAGAGCCCTACTTTCATCCATGATCGATGCACATCTAGATCTGGAGTTGGAGGGGCAGATGGCTAGGATTTTCATCTAGGTCATCCTTGTTTTTGTCGATCCAATAGATTGACAACATAACCATCCCCTGCAACTCCAAATCAGTTGACTGGGTGGCAACTGCATCATGGATGAAATTAGGGGTCTCCAAGAAACAACTCACCATCTCCTCACATGGCTCCCACCGTCTCGCATGCCTCCTTTCCTAGGCCCTCGCCCATGAACGCGAAGCCGATGGTGGCATCGACACGGCGCACGTTCATACCTTCCATCACGCCGAGGCACCAGATCTCGCCCCGCGCCGAAGCGCTAGATCTCAGATCTCGCCCCGCGCCAGAACCAACTCAAAAGTGTTGACCTTGATCTCGCGCATAGCACCGCCGCAAATCTACCGCTCCAACATCTCCGACGTTGCGCCCAGACGGAGGAAGTGTGGTCTGATAGGATTTGGTTGTGATCTGAAATGTATTTTATATATGGCTAATGTATCTTCCTTTGGACCCGGTCGTGGCCGGTCCCTCTCAAGATCTATATATCCGGAACGGTGTATTTAGTTGGAAGGTAATTAAAAGATATTAAATGTTCCCAAGACGAGAAATGCTAATTAGTTTGAAATGTAAGGTGTGTGCTACAAAATATTGAAGGACCTGTTGGTTGAATTGGATTTTGTTTATGGACGTGTTTGTAAACCACAGAGCTAAGGTTATATACTTGCTTTTTCACATTAGTAGCAACAATCCATTGGCATATTTTTGAAGGAAATCTGTTGTAGTGCAACAAGGTTGGAATCTTTGCACGTGAAAACTTAAGGAAAAAATGATCAGACAAGAGAATACCTTCGACACCAAACAAAGTGCGCATATATTAATCTATTTGAATATGAACAGTACTTGTTAGGTACTAAAAATACAGAGAGACATATCTAGCTAAAGATATTTCCCCATTGTTTACTGCTCAAATCATCTCGATAAGTTTCTGTGAAGTTAACTGTAAATTAAGGAGCCAGACATATTCTCTATTGTCAAAACACAGATAAACTTATAAAGAAGGAAATGACAACTATATATAGCCTCCTCGAGGGCTCTGCTCTCAAATTGAGCAGGGGCTCCTGCAATTTCCTGAACCGTATATTCAGGTTCTCGGTGTGTAGCAGCTAGTAGCTACAAACAGGTTAGAGATTGAACCAAAAATCACCACATTCCAAATAAACTTTGCAAGAAGAGGAAACAAAGCTAAAACCTCCAGATATATCTAAAGGGCTTTGCTCTCAACCAGAGCACCCTCCTCTGCATTTCCCCAAATAGCATTTCTCAAGTAGTAGTACGACTAGGTTGCAGATTCAATCAAGAATCAATATAGAAAAACTTGGCAGTAAGAAGGAAATGGAAGCCAAAACCCCCCGCAGAAGTATCATTCTCCAAAGCTCTGATCTCAATGAGAGTACCGGCCAATGAGGTAAAAAAAGAGAGTACCGGCCACTTGTGCATTTCCCCAAATCGTATATCCAATGTCTAGCTACTATGAACAGGTTTCGAATTGAACAAAGAAAAAAAGAAACCACCAATGGCTACATCCAACCATCCATTGGCGGGAGATACTAGCAGGTATCAAATAAGAAGAACTTTGAACAAAGCTAACAAAAGAGCAAGTCAGTTAGGATACTCCAGCAGCTTGATCTTGTCATCCTCTGAATCTGTCCTTCCAGAGGATGGAATGGACGAACGAGGTGTGCAGTATGGAATTCGAAGAAATCCTACTTAATATATATAAGGAAACTAAAGGAAAGGGCGAGTTTGATTGATTTGGTTACTCCTCAAGGTCCAGGCACTTGATCTTCTTGGCTCCATCGTCGTCGTCGTCTTCCTGCGGGTTGTCCTGTGGCGGCTGATCGGTCCAGTTGTCGAAGAATGTGGCGATGAACGTTGAGCACTCCTCAGCCGAGCTGCGTCGGTTTGCGGATGCGCGCCACTGCTGGTCGGTGATCATCTCCGGGGAGAGCCCCCAGGCCTGGAGCTCCTCCTTGGTGTGGTGCATGAGGAGGCTGTACTCGCCTCCGGGGCCGAGCTGCATGACCCTGAACTCGCAGTTGTCGAAGTTGTTGAGGCGCTCGAACTGCTCCACCGTCCACTTGAACCACTTCATCATGAAGACCCGCGAGGTGAGGCCGTGCGAGACGATCACCAGGTTGGTCTCGCAGCTGGTGCTCTGGTCCAGCCTCCCGTTGTCGATGTCCCGCCACAGCGACTCCATGAAACCTGCAGCATTGTGGATTCCGTCCATGGATCAGTCAGGGTAACAGAGAAGTCGGCGATCGAATCCGATCCGATGGAATCGCAAAAGCCAGAGAGGGGTGGTGAATGGGGGAATGGGGGGCTTACTGGCTACGCGGTCGAAGACGTCGGCGGCGGACTCGCCCTCTGGGAACCGGAAGAAGAACCGTCCGAATCGCTCGCGGGTCTCCTTGACGGCGCGCATCCGCTCCTCGACCTGGAAGTTGCCGAAGTCCTGCTCGCGGACGCGGCACTCCTCGCGGGCGCCGATGACGCGGTCGCGCGGGAAGGCGGCGCCGATCTCGCGCAGCGTGGCGCGGGTGCGCTCGTAGGGGGAGACGTAGAAGTAGACCTTCCAGTTGGCCCCGGGCTCGTCGGAGGAGACGACGTCGAGGATGCCGCGGCCGGCCCTGCGCGCCTGCTGGACGCCGTGCGGCGTGAGCGGGATGCGGTAGTCCGGGGTGGTGGAGTAGGCCGACATGTCGAGGTTCCCCTGGCTCTCGCCGTGCCGCACCAGGATGATCCGCTTCGGCAGCCGCCGCACGCACCCCGTCACGTGCTGCTTCGTCATCTCGCAGAAGGCGCAGTAGTCCTTGCCGCCGCCGACTTCGCCGCCGTCCTGGCTCGCCTCCGCCGCCGCCGTCTCGGGTGGTGGTGGGGATGACATCGCTGGCGCCAGGGCGTGCGTGGGGGTTATATAGAGGGGCAGGGGAGTGGTGGGACCCACAAGAAAGGGAAGGTGGTTGGGTGATGGAGCTCTTGCTGATTGGTCCAGCTGGCGATCTGGTTTTGGCCGACCTGTGCTGCAACGAAATTTGTTGACTGACACTCCGCCGGAGGTTTTCCCTGTTGCTGCAAAGCTAGTTTGTGTAGCTTCCTCCTCCTACAAGATCAGTGCAAATGGTTTAAGTTTGGTCAGCCATTTTTCCTAAGTTTATTCTCTATATATCAACAGGTATGGCATGCTTGCAAGGTAAATTAAAACTACGAGTTCGCACAATTTTGTACCACATAAAATACATTTTTTCGATGAAGGAAGTTTTATTACTACTTATTTTTTTTTTGAACATTACCACATGAAATACATACTTACTGCTACAAGATATGTTACCGTGTTTAAAGCATTGCAACCTGTCATCAAATAAGTTATATGGCTTTGGTCTACTCGTGTAGGTGGTCTTGCGGTGTCTTCTAACTTTCAACTCGTGTGGTGCGTGACCTCCGGGCCAATGTGGGACGCCCGTGTTGTTGTATATGTTCTACTCAGATAGTCAAGCGATAATGTTTACTTAAGGTTTCACCCAACCAAGGAAGCCATGTAGGTACGTGATTAAGGAGAGAACTCGAAGATTACTGGTTTGAATGCCCCACATGATTAGGAGGAATGTGGATGTGTCATCCCCACTGCTAACGAGACGCGGTGCAAAGCCAAGGCACGTGATACAGTGCCTAGCGTATCACGGTTGCTGCTTTCGTCTCCGTGAAGCATGTGCGCACCAACGAAAGACCACACGCACACACATGGAAGGGGAATGTGGTTCCAAGATCAGAACCAGCCAAGCAATTCCCAGTCCATCCTGATCCCACACAAGGGTCGGTGCCCTGTCACGGCAAGCATCCACAGGCACACACGCTTGACATGGCCGGACGTACACGCAAAACACGTCTAAGGCCATGGAGCTTAATTAGCACTTCCTCTGCTTAAAAAGACGGAGAGACATGAACTAACCCCCAACAGGCCTACAACCCTCATGATCACACGGCATCAATCAATGCGTGGTCAACGCACGCACGGACGTCGACAACGAACAATGGCTGTCATCGTCTATCACGGAGATTGCACACATATGAAAGGTCCAATTATAGTATAGTAGTGCTCTACTCCAACTCAGTGGGGATCGAGCTCTCCTTTTCAGCTCTCTAATCCTGTTTTAGGTTGATGATGCGCCAATTGATTGGTTCTAGTCGTAGAAGGTAAACCTACTTTGTACTACTAACTAAAGACCAGAGTAAAGTTCCCTATACCCGCACAAAAAAAGAAAGAAATGATACGGTAGTAGAAAGAAATTGAATGGAATGAAGCAACATATAGGGTGCAAACAAAAGATTGTTTTAGATAAAGGGTCCTATCGTGAAGTCCAGCTCAAAACTACTCTAGTAGGATCATGCTTTCTAGCCTTGGTCTCAGGATAAAGGGATTCTGATTTCCTACAAGGCCTAGGCACCGCCACGACTAGCCGTGCAGCCCAAGGAACACCTTATCCCCAGTACATACCCCACGACCCCAAAAAGAAGGTCCACACGCTAGCTTGTGGGGAGCAAGTCCTCTCCCTCAAGGAAGAAGAAGAACATCTCATGTGACAGCCAACCGGATAAGGATAAATAGATAATGGATCCAGCTCGTAATGCAGACTTGCGGTGCAGTTTCAGATCACCCTTTCCTCGTCACATGTCCGCTATGCGCCTATGCTCAGCAATCGGTTAAACTGACGCTGGATTTCGTGTAGCTTCAGCCAATCTTCAACGGACAACATATATGACCAGAAGAAATCTGAAGTCTGAACGGACTTCAGTCTTCACCGGACAGGGAGAAGAAAGGGACTGGGAGGCAGGAACAGGCAGAGCCCTCAGCTGTCAGCACGTTCCTAAAGTGATGGTTACTATGGGTTGCCTAATTGATATTCTCTAAGAGGCTGAGGCTCTTCTGTTCAGCAAGCAGAGCATATCAGGTTACGAATCTAACAAGGAGCATTCGAAGTACGTGATTTCAGAATCTAATGCTCCTCGGCCCCTTTTGGTGGTGCGTCAATCTTAAGGTAGATGGTATAGATAAAACACTATTATATCCTCCTTCTATAGAGGTATGGACTAGTAATAGATAACGCACACATAATGTACGTAGTTCATCATGAGAGCAAGCATGGACAAGTGGAGTTAACAAGTAGTTCCTGGATAGACCAAGATTTGAGATCAAGCAAGCACTTCTTCTGGCTGGTATTATGCACTCAAATACAGTATTGGGACTAATTGATGGTACGAAAGATAAGGGTGTCATGATTAGGAAAGCATGGAAAGGAAAGGGCAACACTTCTTCCACTTTGTGCCGACCAATATCAGGTCAACTATACTAAACATTGTTGCTGGGGAGCTACTGTAAAACAGAGATAGTATATGGCAAAACTCAGTCTCGGAAAACAAATTATGTTCTCATCGAGTCGTTGCCTCTGCTGAATTATGTGTATGATGTCAAAAGTTTTTGTCACTATCACGAGATTTTTATGTTACCCTCTCAAACTCTTGAACAATCCTAGAACACATGTGTATTCATCAAAGAAATTTATATGCAGCAGAATGACATTCTCTGAATCAGAGTAGTCCCTTCCAAGAGGCTAAAACTTCTCTAGCGTGTGGTCTGATTTGACATTCCTTGAGCGCCCCTGCTCATACAGTGTTGCCCCTTACATGATTCTCCTCTAGATTTTCACAGTGATCTATGATTTAGTTTGAGGGTTCTGTGATGTGGTTGCACTATTGATAGCTAACACATTAGCACTTGGGTGTGTCTCCACTAACTTTATGACCCTTTTTCTTGTGTCCACTAATTGATTGACAGCTAAAATTTTGACAATAATTATCACATGTTCATCTAACTTAAGGCCAGGATCATTTTGTAATCTCAATAATTACAGTCGAGTACTCTGGTGCGTATTCGCAAAATAAATTGTTGGTATTCCAAAGGGTTAAGTTGTTGAGATGGCTTTCCATGAGATGCTTCGAAATTTGGGGTCTTCTTTTTATTTATTTTCAAAACTGAAATGTTTGAGGACTGAATTCACTAGAGGGATAACAGCAGAACCGCACCAAGTATAGAATAATGGCCAAAATAAACTGCCCTAGTAAGAAATATGCATAAAACAACTGAAGAGGAAAGTGATCATACTTGAACCAAAAGTACTAGGCCCAAATAACAAGATTTAGTGCTTACCGAGAGGTCGCTTTTCCCTATTTCCAACTGAAATAAATCCGGCTGAGAAACAAACGTGCTGCTCCGTATAAAGTCCTTGGTCCAACTGGTGACAATATATCTACATCAATAGAAAGAGTAAGTAACAATGAAAATTGTAGTACTAAGTCTTCGTTTCTACCATGCCATCTAAACATCAAATCGCAACTTACATTCCATCTTTGCGACTGAAAATATAGAATGTCAACAATTTCTCTGTAACCTATTGTGGAGTATATGATATGCGTGGGCTGCTGAGAAGCACGGAATGGTTTTGAGGCTTCCGTCTACAACTTTTCACATTTGATATTTTGTTTTCTTCTCTCTGATCGACAAGAGTTGAACATGTTTACTATGACAGTTTTTTCGGGAGTATAATTTACCAGTTGGGATTTAGGGTAATGCTTGGTTCATGTCTAACATGTCCACAACTAACAGTGTGGATGCAACAGAAGGTGTTGCAGACAAAATGCCAAATACTTGAACCAGTACACATGTACTTTGGAGCTTTGCATCAAACTGAACCTATAATAGTATGTACTATAGAGCTAATAAAGCGATTAGCCGTAGTTGTGTGTCCATGAACCCAAAGTAGATGTGTAAACAAATGTCGCACGACTAAGGTTAAGCGCAGCAATTTTAGACTACAACCAAACATAACCTTAACAAACAAAAGCTTCATTTTATGGAATGTATGAATAGCTAGGTGAAATGGATACTGAAAATCTCATCATTTATGGTGATAAAGACGAATTTATTTTTTGCAAGGAGATTCAGACAAAGTAGTTGACATGTCCACTTGAAACATGAATGAATAGCAAGTCAATTCCAACTATCCTAGCGGCAAAAAAGGAACTGTTAGGTGTGGTCATAGAGTGTATCACTGGCATCTGTATGTAGCATATTCCCCTCAAAAAGGGAATACGCCCGTATGCTTCCAACTCCACTGCAGCTTTCAGCAATGTGACATTGCAATCTCACTTACTGCGTGGGTTGCTGAGAAACATGGAATGGTTTCGAGGCTCGGGTGTACAAATTTTCACATTTGATGTGTATAGAACCTACAGAATAAGTGCTCACTAAAACAGATTGATATGAACAAAATTGGAAGCACTGCAAACTTCTGGAAACTTCCACTTCCATTCGAAGACCAGAACAGCCAACAAGAAGATCCAACGGAGATATTTTGATTTTGTTCTTTGTGCTCGACAAGAATTCACATATGACAGTTTTCAGCACGAATTATCAGTGGAATTCAAGGTAATGTTTGGTTGAAACCCAACATTTCCACAACTGACCGTGTGGTTATCCCCCAAATGGATAAATACTTTGAACCAGAAGTATCAATCATGTAATACAGAGCTTTGGCGACAAAATGAACCTATCACATGTGGACTATAGAACAAATAGAAATGTGGCGATGAACCTAATTCTAGATGCGTAAACATTACTGGCACAGCTATTTAATTTTAACTGATTAAGCAATGCAATTATAGGCTACAAGCCAAAATGGCTAGGTGGGCATGGATACTGAGAAATGTCCCCATTCATGGCGATTCCCTCAACGTTTTATTTCTGGAAGGAGGTTCAGATTCAGACAGAGTAGTCGGTATGCATGTCCTTTTCAGACGTGAACGAACAAACAGCATGTCGATTCCAGGTATCCCAGCGGCGAAAACGGTACTGACATCTGAATGTAGCATATTCCCCTTAGAAAGGAAAATAGTACATCCGTGTAGTGTAGGTGCTTCCAGCTCCACTGCACATTGCACCGGTTCAGCAATGTGGCACTGCGATCTCACTTGTAATTTCCTCCTATTGACTGTTTGCTCGGACGAAGTACCCTATCAGATCAGATCCACCCATGGAGGCAGAAACGAGCAACAGCTCCGCGATCCCGCGACGCCCGATCGCGGCCAACCGATCCCCTCAACGGGCCCGCCATTTCCCACCTCCGGTAGGTACGTCCGACCAAATCCGCTCCGGCCGGCTCAGGGCGGGCGCAGGAAGCAATTCGGCTCTGCCCCCCGGATGGGCGGTCGATCCCTCGGACTAGATTCGGAGACCCGCCCGCGGATCATCGAAGCGAGCTAGCCGGGGCGGATGATACGATTCCACCTCGATCGGAATCGCGAACCGGGCATGAACCAACAAGCAAGGCGAAAGATGGGGGAGGGGAGGGATTGCGTCGCGCTGCGTACCTCGTACCCGTGGCGGCGGTGGCGCGGTTCTCCCGCCGGGGCGGGGCTCCTGAGGAGGGAAGGCGCCTCTGCTTGGCTCCAATGGGAGGAGAGGAGGTCCAGAAAGGCAGGAGGAGAGAGAGAGGATGAGAGGAGAGAGACAGAGAGAGGGATTTGAACTGACTTGTTGTTTTTTCCTCTCTCTCTCTCTCTGGCTGGCTGGTGGGGTCGTGACGTGTGTCGGTTGGCCCGCGCGGGTAGCTAGAACGAGACTTTTTCTTCTCTTCGGCCACGCACGATGACGGGTGGGCCCGAAACGACACGGCTTCGGATCTGGAGGTGCGGGCGGGTTGGTGGTCGCGCGAGAGAGGCGGCCCGGATCTTGGCTTTCTGCTGACAGGAAGAGGGGATGAGAATTTTGACTTTCGAAACAAAATTTCGAATGTAAAACACGTGTCATATACTCCCTCCCTCCGTTCTCAATTAATTCAGAACGGAGTGAGCATTACATGACTTATTTCAAAAAATTAATGTCTAATTTGCCTCCATATAAAATTAATTCAGAACGGATCTTGGCTTTCTGCTGACAGGAAGAGGGGGTGAGAATTTTGACCTTCGACATAAATTTCGAAACAGAATTTCGAATGTGAAACATGTGCCCTATATTACATGACTTTCGTCAAAAAAAAATCAATGTTTAATTCGCCTCCATAAAAAAAGAGGAAACTGTAATTCAACATATATATGTGACGCATTTTTTATATATATTTTTCACATAAACCAAATAAAAAGTCGCCGCTTCCACGAAACTTTGTACACACCTAATGGATTTTACTAGTGTCGGTTATCCTGGCTACGCTGTTGGGGCAAGCCGGTTATCCTGGCTACGTGTTTTACGGGCGTCCTGTCATCCTCGCTACGTTGTTAGGGCAAGCTGGTCGTCAACTTGTTTTGGGGGCGTGCCCTCGGGGCTGGTGTGAATGTCGACAACGGCGGCTCCGAGTTTCACCTTGCGTTGAGCTTGCATTTTATCATGTTAGTGTTCTTTGGGGTGTGAACTTCGACCGACGTGGTGCGTTTTCTTGTATGATTTTCGGCGTGTTCCCCTTATAAATTGTCTAACTCTTTCCGATTTTATTAAACAAAATCATTGCCGAGATTCGAAAAAAAGTACACATGATTTTTTCAGAAAATTAAATGTTTAGAAACTGTTTTTTTTTCGTTTTTACCTTGTTAGTTTCTCTGTGAATCTCAGTGAGGCTACGGCGTCCCGTGCATTCCGGTCAACCACTTCTAATAAAGATCTTTGCTACTACGTGATACATTTTGGGTATTACATCTGGATGTTACTTTCTCAAGTTACATGAATGAGATGTCCATGAGATAAATTGCTACTATGTGTTCATACATGCATATCATACAACCTACTTATGAAATGAATATTTATAGGAAGAACAGAGCGGTGTTCTGAACATGCTACCAGGAGAAGTGCACCATAGACATGGTCTCATACATATGGCATGCAATGCAAATAACAGGTTCAGGGGCCCGAACCAGGTTTCTGGAATTTTTTTGGGAGATGCTTTTGCGTTTTTTAAACTTTGCCTAACGCTATTAACCGACTAGTTTTAATTTTCTTCATGCGTAGTTGTTTTTTTATGTGCAAGACGATCTCTAGCTTGTGATCTAGCCAACTATACGAGCCGTTGTGCGATTATATTTGAATGCGTGGAGCTAGCCTTTGGTGTACCTTACACTCTGTTTCTCACATTCGTATATAATCGCAATTTGGCGAGTCGGATAACCTTTTCGGAGTCGTCTTGGAATAGATTAAAAAAAACAAGCACTTAATCGGTGGAGTCGAATCATCTTGGTTTATAGGACTTGAAAGAAAACTTTATAATAAGGAATGTGCGAAATTATAGATTCATCTACTTTCGTACTAAAAGATTTTGTAACAACAATGGGCTCATGGAAGAAATTTGTGTGATCTGTCACAATCTATATGTTGACAAAGGTTGTAACCATTTGAATTGTCGTATCTTTACATCTCAATATTTTCTTGATTTCATATGAAACCATGTTCACATAAATTTGAGACATGTATTAGCTTTTTACCATAAATAAATGCATATAAAAATATTATCTTTGTGAATGATATCCTAGAATAATTTTTATGGATGGTCATTATTTACTACCTATCTTGAAGCATTAATGGAAGATCTAGTCAAAATGCTATACTGGCAGCAATTTATTGCATACCTTCTGTCATAGAAGTAAATTGCTTATTTCCAAATAAAATTATCATGTTAATAATTGTGCTGAAGATGCATATTTGTACCCATTTATTTTCTATCATTTGAATGGGAACTTCATGACAAGCACTTATACATGTTGACATGTAATGAGAAGGACTGACGTGGCAAGTTAAGTTGCCAAGAAGTCAGATGACGTGGACAACAAGTGTGGGGCATATCACCCAGTAAAAAAACCAAACTTTTTTGGCTATTCAAGATGATAAATCTATTTCTGATTGCTGTTGTTAGCTAACAAAGTATCCTGTTAGTTGTGTCTGACGGTCATGGCAATATGATGAACTAGACATAGAGAAGTCATGAAGTGAGCTAATAGGCTAAACACTAAACATTGCTGACATGGAGGCTCGTACCAATTAGAAAAGCTAAATATGATAACAATACCGATTCATCACAAAAAATGGTGTACATTCTTATATGTTCCACTTTAGTTGTACGGAAATACAACGAACATACGGGTTAGATTGTGTCGGTTACTACCGAGTACAAACAAACCAACCAATTTGTCCGGATATCCGTGTTCAGTATCACGTGAGTTTCATTCTCCCGCCCGGTCATGCAACCGTTACACTTACACGTAGCCGTTTGAGAGATCTTCATGTTGTAAATTAGTAGGTCTTCCTCCTAATCATGCAAACCCTAGACATCGGCACCCAGCCCCCCTCCCGCCCTCACCCTACACACACCGCCAAACACAACCGCCTTATCTGGTGCCCCGCTCCACGTATGTGCCAAACACTGTTCATTTATCCTTTTCACAACCAACAATAATTATACCGGTTATGCCATGCAGAAACCCTCGGTTGCCCCGCCAAAAATGCAACCAAAAAGGGAAACCCTAACCCCTCATCCTCCCGCTAAACCGTGCACTTAGCAAACCCTAGCATAGCATCGACGACCACCGTCACGTCAATCGACCATATATACATAACCTCTTCCCCACAAATGCTCCAATTCTCGCATGTCGGTGTCGCCACATCAAACCGCCTTCATGGTGACACCCCCGCCACGGTCAGCCCTCGAGGTACCATGTCCTGTCCATGTGGGCATGGTAGCTCACACATAGACATAGGTGGTCGAGATTTACCTGGCATTCTGGCATCCAGCCAAAAAAAGTGAAGAGGAAAATGCTGGAAGAAGGGAAGGGTGAATGAATAGCGTGACCCCTCCTCAGGCTCAGGCGTTCTACGGTTCTTCTACACCCAGCCTCCTCCCCCCCTTCTTCTTCTAATCTCCTCCTCCTCCCCTCCTCTCCCCATACATACGCCGTAGTCTCTCTTCTCCACTCCTCTGATCACCAGCCGCCGGCCCCCGCCGATCCCACCAGGTACGCGCCTCGATCCGTCCGCCCAATCCCGCCACCGCCCGCGCCTGATCGGATCAGGAGCTCAATCTCGTCCCATCTGAGGAGAACTAGCCGCATAGGAGTGTTTCTTGTTCGGTTCCTGATTCGCGTCGAGGCTTTCGGAATCTCACGCACAGTATTATTTTTCTCCGAATTTTTCCAGGGTTTCTCCTCCTCGATTCGGCGCCGCCCAGGAAGGAACCGAGGTCAGTCAAATCCGCCCGCTCCGTCGCTCGAGCAAATTCCTTCCATTTGCTGTTGTTTGTTTCTGGCTGTTGAGATTTTCTGCCGTTGGTGAATCACTTGATTTCTCAACAGGAAGGAAGGAGGCGGCCTTCTTCGTGATGTCTAGTGTCGCGACCCAGGAGGCGGCGGCGGCGGCGTCGGGTCCAGGGGCGCAGGACAGGGCGGCGAGCAGCAGGAACAAGCGCAAGTTCCGCGCCGAGCCGCCGTCAGGCGAGCTGGGGCCCTTCGGCCTGGAGTACCCGCTCACGACGGACTGCGTGGGGTTCGAGTTCATGTCGCCCGAGAAGGCCGCCATGGCGGCGGAGGGTGCCATCAATCTGGACCTCATCCCGGGAGCCTGCGACGCCTGCAAGGGCGTCCACGCCACGGCCGAGGAGCTGTTGGAGTGTCAGCGGTATGTGAACTGGAGCGACCCCAACGAGGCGCAGCTGGAGGAGATCCTCCTCAAGAGCCTGGACACCACCTTCGACAATGCCGTCGGCGTGATCACCACCATGGGATACTCGGAGGCCGCGGCGCGGGCCGCCGTCGTGCGGGCCGCGGCGCAGTACAGCTGGAGGGAGAGCCTTGCCGGGTTCGGCGAGGCCGCGGTCGAGGTGCTCAAGACCGAGGGGGACATGCTGCCCAGGGACGGCTCCTCGCTTGAGGACATGAGGAAGATTGAGCAGGTTGTGCTCGCTAGCTTGATTGCCGTGGTCAATGAGGCCCAGCCGTTCTACACCACCGGCGATGTCATGTTTTGCCTGCTCATGTCGGATATGAACGTCGCCCATGCCTGTGCCATGGACTATAGCACCGCTCCTCTTCCGGCTGTGGGTGCTCAAGTGATTGCGCAACCGGTTGCAGCAGGGAACTCTGAACCTGGCCCAAGCTCCGACCTTTCCGTTTCTATCACCAACCCACAGACTGGCGTTACTTTCCGCGGGAAACTTACCCCGGTGCCACCCGGCACTTACGTGAAAGCTGATCCATCACAGGTGCCAGCAAGCCCGAATGTCCCAAATGGCAAGCCATCTGTCTCTGCCAAGATGCATCCTGTGATACCAAATGGTAAGCCAAAAGAGCACCCGGTTGCTATGCCTGATCATTCAGAGGATCAACCATTTGTTGCTGCTGCGACACAGTCTGTGAAGGATGATAAGCCATTCCCTAGCAAGAGAGGCAGCTCTAAGAGGGATTCCTTGCACCGGCAGAAGTTGATGAGCCTTGATAAGAATTCTCGAGCATTGGGCTCTAAAGGATCGATTAGGTCTGGCAAGCATACCTCTTCTGCGATCGCAGCACTAGAGAGGAAGTGCAGGCCGCTCCCAGATTCTGCTACTAGTAGCTTGAAGGGCCCAACCAAAATTGCAAAAGGGTTTGCTGCAAGCATTAAAGGGTCAGAATATGCAGTTGATCTTTCTTTTACTGCCACTGGTACCATTGCCTCCATTCCATCATTTGATGCCAAGACAACCAATAATGCTGATCCAGCATCAGCTGCTAGCACAGAATTGTCATTGTCGTTGCCATTGTCTTTGCCTTCACCTTCCTCAGGTGATGCTTCTGCTCCATCTTTGAATCATGATTCTAATACTGAAGCTGTAGACCCTAGCAGCAAAATCAACTTCGCATATGATGAGGATCAGAAGGTCTGGATTCCTCAAGATAAGAAGGATGAAATGGTTTTGATTCTTGTCCAAAGGCAAAAAGAGTTGCAAGCGCATATGCGGGATTGGACAGACTGGGCCATGGAGAAGGTGATGCAGGTCACACGACGACTTGCCAAGGAGAAGGAGGAGCTTCAGTCACTCCGGAAAGAGAAGGAAGATGCGGACCGACTTCAAGAGGAAAAGCACTGCCTGGAAGAGAGCAGTCGGAAGAAGCTTTTGGAGATGGAGTCTGCAATTTCCAGGGCAAACACTCAGCTGGATAAAGCAGATGCTTCTGCTCGTAGGCGTGAGGCTGAGAATGCACAACTTAGGCTACAGATGGAAGCCGCAAAGCGACATGCCGCTGAGTCCGCAGCAAATTCTGTGGAGCTTTCGAAGAAGGATGAGAGCAGTCTTAAAAGGTCCCAGTATTGGGAATCTGAAAGAGCTCTGTTGCAAGAGCAGCTTGCAGCTGAAAAGAGCAAACTATCCCGGGTTCAGCAACAGCTTCAACATGCTAAAGAGAAGAAAGAACAACTGAAGGTACTACTTTACCTTGTCATAATCTGCTAAATCAGAGTCAATAATATCTATGAAGCACATGCACGCAACATAATTTGATGATCAGTCTTTAATTGATGTGGTTCTGTTGATATATACTCACACTGCACAGTTTTTAATCATAAATCGTTAACGCTGTTTAGATTTCTTTTGTAAATAACACGTCCAGTTTTGTTGCTGCAAACATGTAGCTAATTTAATTATTAAACAGCACACTGGAACTTCCAAATATTAGGAGGGACGTCTTCTCTTCTGTGATGTGTTTCCATTTCATGTTGAGCCTTGAGTATATATGCTTTAATACATGTTTTTTTGGGCAAGTTTAACAGCTAGTGGTCATGGTTGTGCTGATCATTACTTTTGCTTCATGGTCTCTTGTTTACTTACATTTGTTTTACCTTTCCGTGCATACAAATGGGGATGAGATGTTTCACACAATAAATGCTAGGCTAAACTGGTTGTCATGCTATCAATGCCGAAAGCACATATAGTATTTCACATATAGCTGGCATCTTGCAAGTTCTTACATGCAAAAATTTCAGGAAAGAAGCTTCTTGAGTCTTACACATACATCTGTATACTTCATTAAACTCTAGCCCATTAGTCATGTTATTTTGTTAAATTAACTAATGAAGTCTAATTTCATTTTTGTTCATTTTTTGGTAAGTTCTTTGGTCTAAACTCCAAACATATAAAAACAGCAGTGTCATTTCTTCACTAGTGTACTTCCGCAGCATCCAACCTTTAATACGTCTATTCATATCAAGTTATGAAATGTCCTTCATGTGTTCATTGTCTTTCAGATGGTGGGATATGAACATGTTATCTTTCGTTATTACTACAATACGCTTAAAAGCACAACAATGCGTGTTTGCAACTAACTGTTCTTTAGCTTCCCTAGATTTCATAGTCATCAAATATGTGTTTAGTTGATTGCTCAAATCATGTTTTGCCAAAGTAGCATTCAAGTAATTATTAATCACATGGATCTAATGCTAGTTTTACTTGCCAGAAGTTGTGAATTCTAAGTGTGTTGTATCATGTAGTATGATCATGTGGATCAGTGTATGTCATCTTGACCGCCTTGGCCAAACCATTCTGAATGTTTGCAGGTAAGGTGGAGACAAGAAGAGACTGGGAAGACTGAAGCAATTGCCCGTGTAACCGCAGAGAGGAAAGAGAGGGGTCAGATTGAGGCATCACTGAGGTCGGATGAGAATTTCCTGCACCTTAAAGCTGAGAACGACATGCAGAGATACAGGAGCGAGATCCGCGCTCTCGAGCAGCAGATCTCGCAGCTGAAGGTGTCACTCGACACCTCGGCGGCCGCTGCTCCCAAGTGGAATACAGACGACAGAACCCGTGGTGCCCCGCGTGTCTCCGATGGGAGGAAGAGCGGGAATGGTAACACGCAGCTTCTGTCCAAGGTTGCTGGGTCAACCCCACCCCTGGAGCTGGACCTGGACGACATCCAGCGCGACCGGGAGTGTGTGATGTGCCTGAGTGAGGAGATGTCGGTGGTGTTCCTCCCCTGTGCCCACCAGGTGGTCTGCGCCAAGTGCAACGACCTCCACGACAAGCAAGGGATGAAGGAGTGCCCGTCGTGCCGCGCCCACATCCAGCGCCGGGTGTGCGCCCGCCCTGCCACCGGCGCCGCTCGCTGAGCGAGAGCTTTTTTGTCACTATACCATTTGTTCTTCTTTTTTGATGATTGCCCAGCTTGGATTTGATGGTGATTATTAGAGAGAATAATGCGTGAGCCGGTGAGCGGTTGGATGCTATAATACCCGGTCGAACATCGTATACCATACACCCCTACAAGTTTATGAATGCTGGATAATGGATAATGGATGGTTATATGGAACACATACTGCTTCGTCTTGTTGCTTTCTGCTAACCCTTTTTTCTCTAGGTAAACTCCACTGTTTAGCCAAAAATACTCTTAATCGTGTGAGCATAACTGGAGTGGATGTAGTCCTTTTTATGTTAAAAAAAAAAGAATAGTGGCAACCATGACTATTCTCTACTCTAGCCTGGAGTCTTTACTTTTTCTTTTCTTTTGCGATGCTTGCGTGGTGCTATGTAGCATCTTTTGAAGATTTCAATCTTTCTGAAAACACTACTTCAGTTTAGAGAGGGAATTTCATTTTTTGCTTGAAGAAATTCGATGTTGTCGGCAATGTCCAACAAAGGTGCTCGGACTTTATGAAGTTCAAATCTTCCACGATAAGCATTTTCCTCTAATATGACAATTCAACTCGGATTCACACCCTTTGCAATTACATTAAATCTTAGCTTATAACAATGCAAAAAACTAATCGGATCCAAAATGAACATTTTTGGATTCAACTCAGCCGCGTCGGAATTGGAGGAGGTGTTGTTCCATTTCCCAGGAGGGAAACCTCATCCTTGTTGGTATCCTAGGAAACTGTGGAGTGGCGAAGGCGAGCATGAGAGCTCAGGAAGGTGGTGCGGCTTAAACCGTAGATGTGTCGTGTGGAGGTGAGCCCCATGTCAAAGAAAACAACATATCAGACATACTACGTTCGAGAAAACCGTGGAGAGCGTCGTCAGGGCCACAGAAGAAACGAGAGCGACGGGAATTTGGCGAATACGACCACCGCAGAGGTCTTCTCCGATCGAATCTGGTAGGGAAAGGTGAGAGGGGACTGCGACCGTGGGATTGTGGGGAGGCAGAAACATCGACGAAACTAGGCAAGGGAGAGGGCGTGAGTGTGAAAGATGGCACACTGTGTGAGGGTTTTGTACGAGTTGATATGATTGTCACTGGTAACATATTTTTTTTAAACTTGTAATTATTTTCAAATGTTTTAAAACACCAGAATCCGTGTTCTGAAGCAGAATACACTTTCCGAAGTGGGTTCTGGTTTGAGATGCTGTCACAGTGAGCACGGGCCTACCTGACAGCGGCTCAGTGGATTGCTGACCTACAGAGACTCCTCCCGATCCGTGGGGCCCACATGTCGGCGAAAAGGCACGGATGAACTTTCCCCACTTCTTATAGCTCATTCCTCCGGGGTCTCTGAGAAGAGCACGAGCGAACGGCGGCTATGGCGGCGGCGGCGGCGGCGGCGGTGGAGAGCATCGTGGTGGTGCACAACGTGGCGAAGAGGCACAACGTCGGCACGCTGGCGCGGAGCGCGACGGCGTTCGGCGTCGCGGAGGTGGTCGTGGTCGGCCGCCGCGACGTCAGCGCCTTCGGCAGCCACGGATCCACATCCCACCTCCGCTTCCGCCACTTCACCTCGCTCGCCACCGCCGTCGCCTACCTCAAGGTTATCTCCCCCTCCAGCGCCTCCGGGACAACAAACACCCCGAATCGAACCTCCACGGCCCCCTCCCTCCTTAAACCCTAAACCCTAGCTCCCATCCTTCTCCGTGTCTCCTTACCCCTCTTTGCTGCGCGATACTGAAGGATGCCTGCTTCTGCTTGCAGGACGAGAGGGGGTGCGACATTTGCGGCGTGGAGATCACTGACGACGCGCGGCCGGTCACGGCCCACCCGTTCCGCAGGAGCACCGCGTTCCTCTTCGGCAACGAGGTTGGTCGGATCCTCATGTGTAATCAGGTTTACGAGTGCCAATGCAAAATTAACTTCCTGGTGTGCAATTTTTATTTTTAAGAGGGGAACGGGGATTGGTATATTACTCAGCTCCATACAGTCAAACGTATGTTATCTCAAATATGGGAGGGTTCACTGTGTTTTACCAGATGTGCATTCGAACGCTCTGTACTCTGTAGATTGTGCAAGCACAACATCGGTATCTGCTCTTGGCAAGTTTGTATTGTAATAATAATTAGCTCCACCGAAGTGCAAATTTGAAGAAAAACACACCTACCCTACGGTAGTCATCCATATGGCAGGAAAATTTATTGGACATTGCTTAACTAATAATTAGTTGGACACCGTGAATATGTTAACCGCAGATCCTGTTTGATTTCCTATTATATGACCTGACATATTACTATGTGCTGTCATGATGCTATATTCATTTTTCCCTCTCGTAATGTTGGAGGTTCATACCTGTTGCAACTTGCAATCCCCATTTTGTAATAGTGTGACCAAATTTATGACCGATGCAATCATACCGTTTCGTAATTATTTCATTTGTAGCCTCCTATGGCAGGAAAATATGGAACTAGACGTACACCTTTGCCTCAGGACAAGTGCGTTCAGAAACCAGTAGCATTTCTTGGGGCACCTAGGAGTCTTTAGATTTGAATTCATTTATAGTTGCAAATAAAATACTACCTCATGGCTTTATGTTAAGCATTCTCAGTATCATTATCGTCATGGTTTAAAATCGTCATATTTTATTAGAAAATGCTTGTTAGTGTTAGCTTACTGGGCAAGCTGAAGAGCTGAACTGGATGTTCATTTTTTTATAAGAAAAACAGCTAGCATTTTTCTTTCGTGTGCCCTCTGTTCTAACTAAATCCTTCCAATGTTTGTTGCATCCAGTAGGGTACAGGGCTCTCTCAAAAGGAGTGTGAGATATGTGATTTCTTTGTCTACATCCCTCAGTATGGTGGCGGAACGGCATCACTCAATGTTACAGTTGCAGCATCAATCGTTCTCCATCACTTCGGGGGTAAGTTCCTCTCCTTCGCTTGATCTGACATGAACTTCTTAGCACTGCATGCCAATTTAGCTGAACAAGAGGTCAAGAGCTAGTAATTTCGAAAGCCCCTGCTGTATGATGACTTAACTGTTTTCTAGAGTTGAATCTAGTTAGCTAGGGAGTCCGTGCTAATTCCAGTAAGAAATTATTTTACTTTTATAACAGATGCGTTCAAAAAACCGCTGCATTGGAAGTGAAAATAAATGGAAAAATATGTTGAAAACCAGCCAGAATGCCAAATCAGCCTAAATAATCTGGTCCTCTATGGTGCCATGTTTTTAAATTTCTTCTTGGGCTTGAGGACTCTAGGTGATAAGTTGAGATATACAGCTAACAGGTGTGTTTGACCTCTAAGAAAGGGACATGTTAAATGTTCAATTCAATTTTTTGGAGTATTTATGTCGACTTGGTGAAACCAGAGTGTTTTACATGTTTGCAACACATGTCTCCGATCTTTTGTTTCCTTATATTAAGCTCTCCATTATTACTTCGATGACCTGGAATCACAGGAATAACCACATAACTTCTCTTGCGCACTTTTTAGACGCTACATTCTTAAGTTCTCCACTCAACCAAAATATTCTCAAACTAATATTTGTTTCCTACATCAGTAATCTGGAACTTTGCATTATTTCTCCAAATTAACAAATATATTATCTTCTCTTTATCACTAGTGACTCTTGATGTGAAAGTTAGTCTTATAAATAGATAATTCAAACCTAGAGTGAATTTCATAAATACTAAAGAAGCCTTTTAGTACTAAATATTGGTCAAAGGTGTTGTTAACTTGGCAGTGGCGAGTAAGCACTGAATTCTCACTGGAATTTTCAGATTCAGAAAGGCAGACGGAGGAAAAACTTGGTCTAATGTTGTGTTGTTTCTGGGAATTTCTACTCAAAGAAGTACCTTAAATTAGTATTCAATAAACTTTTGTTCGTGTATACTTTTTGGATGCTAGATCTTTGTTATAGAATTTTTGGCATAACTATTGTCTCGGGAGAAGCTATTATTGTTTTTTAGCTGGCTCGTGTAATTATTTGGCAAGTGAGGCTTTTGTCTTTATCTCTAAGTCAGTAATTAATTGGGGGGAGAAAAGAGGAGGTTAGAGTTAAAATTGGAAACTGCCAACTTATGTACCTTATTTTAGTTCTCCTGGTAAGATGTTGAAACAATGTGTTTGTATGGAGGATGAGATAGAAATTTTACAGAACAGTTTAATCAACTTTAACCTTGGGCATGCAATCTAACTTGGACAAATCAACATAAACTCAGTTTTCATAAGATCTATCAGTGGCCTCACCAGGGGCACCGGTATTTTTTGGTAGGTCCCGAGGAGCATTTTGCTTTATTTGCGTCAGCATTGTATAGAAGCACTGATTGTTATTAGAGATACTTCTAAAGTTTAGCATAAGAACACATTCACACTCTTAACTCTTAAGGAAGTAGGGCTGCATCGCATGCGGGCATCCCGCATATGCCCGCATGATCAGCTTTCAGCTAAAAAACGGCTAAACCCCAAAACTAATTAGGCTAGTGTATTTTTAGATGAAGCGGGAGAGATCCGGGCGCCACCCTGACACCCTATATGGATTGTAGACCTTATTTGGATTTGTCTACTGTTAAGTTATAGTATTTGCCAGTTGGTAACCAGAACCCTGAAAGTGTCAGTCAAGTTGAAACCTAGTTCCTAGATGCTACACAAACAGCTGCCACAATTACTGACTTTTATTTGAGATTTTTTTACTAATGTGGCTTTAATTGAACACTCTGGTTTGTGCCGGGGTACTTGTGCCCTGTTCTTGTACGTTATGTCATAGTCATCTGATCACTGTTTTTGTGTGGATTTCTGCAGTCTGGGCTGGCTTTCCTGAACGAGGCCGAGAAGGCAACAAATTCGTTGTAGCTGACAAACCACAGGGGCAGTCGAGGGGGCTCTACTGCTCAGAATCTATTGAAGACGTGATTGAAGAGCGCAAGGCACGGAGGGAAAACGCATGTGACATGTTCGAGGAAAACGGAAGTAGCCACCCACAAGAGTCAAATGGCCTAGACACAATGTTTACAGACTAGAATACTCCATCTCATTCTCATCCCTGTTTCTAGACAAGGCCCATGTGATAGGGGTTGACAAGATAAATTTGCATCACCACAAGACAGATCTGGCACTGCATTCTTTTTCATCCAAGGATATAGAAATGTTTATTGCTGTTTCAACAAGCATGCAAGGAGTTTCCTTAGAATACGTGTGAAGTCATGCCTTCAAACTAGATGTGTTGCTATGAAATTTTGTGTGACATGGCTTCAGCTGTATGTTCTGATCAAGATGTGTTGCTTGCTAAGTTGCTATCTAAACTCGATATTTGCTTCCGCCCTGCCCTCGTAGGAGGCTGATTCTCTTAGTATAGTTATGGCACTCGGCAAAGATTGCCCAAGTACTGTTGAGTCATATGTGTGGTTGGGGGAAAGGATTGACGTCGAATTATGTATGACAGTGACTTGATATCTGTAGTTAAAGAGACATGATATCTGACTTATGTTGTGGAAAGTCGATGGCGATCGGGGAGCAGTTGATCCATTCTGTCCATACTTGTACAAGTATGCAAGTGTCTGACCCTGGCCTTGCTTTCAGCTATAGAGCAGTCGAAAGTTACTGTCATGGTTTCTAGCACCGTTGCCCAATCGAATAACTGTTTCACAAGGCGAGCTTCATGGTCAGTTCCTCTCAGGTTACTAAGTTTTACGTTCCGGAGGCACTTCAACGCAAATTCATCGGTTTTCCAGTTTGCTGGCTGATCACAAACACAACCTAACATGCACGCAGTTTCCGCCTGAAACAATGTACAAAACACCTTAATAAGAATAACCGATACTAGAAATTTTGAGACTTGGCATGAATATATAAGATAAGTTCAGTAAAAAATAATAATATAAAAGATATTTCTTAAATAAATTTACAAAAGAATAACACCCGGAACATATAGAGTCTGGAGACAACGTATTGCAGAACAATAAATATGATTGTTGTCTTACGCCAATAAAGTTAAACAACAAACATTATTTATACTTACAAAACAAGTATTGTGCTAGGGATAAAACACTCAATGAGACCTTACTATCGCTGATCCGTCAGTCGTCAATTATGTGATCATAGAAACACTGTACGATTTGGGTCCCTGGCAGGCAACACAGGTGGTACCCTGTCGAGGACTTTGGAGACACAATTACCTACATTCAGGCTCTCCTGATGGGTAATAGCCCTATGTCCTATTTTTCTCTTTGTTGTTTCGAGGATTACAATAATGGAGGTATGGCTAATGCAGATGGGATCTAACCTATCTTGGGAGTTGGTAGCGACCACAATGGCTCCTCTCAAGACTAGGCTTGCTTGTCCAATCTGAGTTGAGTTGTGTTGCTCCCTCCTGCAGAACCTTTGGTTCTTTTATATACGCACCTTGTCTGTCACAAAGCTCCATTCTCTGCAATTTGGGCTTATAGACCTCACCGTCCTAAATCGAATATCTCATTTAGGTTTAAACGCCGGATCATCACTTAGGCCATAGTTATCGATTAAACGTTTTAAAACACATGACCGAAGAATAGTAGTATACTAATATCTCCTCCTAAATCCTAACTATTTTATGAAGATTGAGCCTTCCATGCAATGACAGAGTCAACTTAGGTCATTGTCGCATACTCTAATTGGAGTTGTCACACAGATGGATCCTGTTGTGATCCTTCCTAGAGGGCATTCTCCTCTAACTCCAGCCTCAATGCCTTGCAAAGAGTGAGGGAGAGGTCACCTGAACACTCTTAAGAAAAGAGCAGACAAAACGGGTGAGGTATTCTATCTCTACGATAAAAAAAAAATACCTGAATGATGCCCAATATTGTTTTCTCATTTCCGCCGACTAACAATCTTTGGAAAAGGAAAACTACTGCCCAGCCATGACAACTTGGAGTAAGATTCATTGCCATTTGCAGATACATAAGACACATATTTGTCACATATCAAACTTGCAAAGCATCCAACATCAAACCAACACCTACGGTAGTGCAACTAGCAGCTCAAGCTGAAATATAAATGGATAAACGGGTATTAAACATAATCAAGAAAGGGTAGTATTACCTCTGGGGAACCACTTTTATCAATAAGTGAAAGCGACAGGTTTCTCACACCAGTACACATTTTCAGAAAATGGTACAAACTGGGTCCACATGAATGTCCCACTGCCATTATATCCAGGGTCAAGTTTCTAATGTTGGGGAACCTTGTAATGTCTATGTCTTCCATCAAGTACTCGCGGTTAGTAATGTCCTTCTGTAGATTCGTTGGAAATCACAAAAACTGATGGTTAGCAGCATACAAAAAATATATCTTGTTCAAAAAGTTAATTAGAAGACAAAAAATGGTTATCTTATGCTAGCAAGTCTGAGCTCATGTGTCCCTTTGAACAACCGATATACTAGTGAAGCCGCAGTTAGTTGTAGCTGCAACACGAATTATTCAAATATAGAAAAAATTAATGCCAAGTCAGAGGAAGTATAATAACTAGGAAGGATCCATGTTTCGAGACTTAAGCAAACAATTAACAAGTGAGAAGTTTGTCGACCACAAGAAATTCTTCAATTTGAACTTTCTTAAATGATGATAGCATAAATAACATATGAACAAACTCACCGCTCCAACGATAAGTATGACCCTTATATACTCGCTGCTGCACCAGCGCCGTAAAATCCCCGTGCAATAGCTATTGTGCAATTTATCGTTATAGCCAACAACTTGACATTTTCCATGTCGCTAAACTGCGTTAATGTTGGATCATAAGCATCCCTCCAAGTGAGGAAGATGAGCTGAGGGGCGGAAATGGTTGCGACCGGTTGATTACCACCGGAAGGTTGACCAAAGCATGTGAGCACATCCAACAGTCTGAGTGCCGGCGGCATGATAGTGAGCTGCTGCAGGTCATGCGACTGCTGCAGCTCGATTTCCAGGAGAGAGTCAGAGTGGATTGCAAGGTTGCCTAGACCCCAGACATGGTCGACGGTGAGCCTCCGCAAGGCCGGGCAGCGGGGGGAGGAGACGACGTCACCGAGCAGGGACGGACCACGTATTTGGATGCACGCCAGGACGAGATCCGTGAGGCCGGCGAACACGCCCAGCGGCGGCAGCGTGAGGCTGAGGTACCCTAGGTCGAGGCAGATCGAGGTGGCGTTCTCGAAGCAGGGAAGCACAAAGGGGGCGCCCTCGTTCTCCGCCACGTCCTGCTCCTGCACCGTGTTGATGAGCTCTAGCTCGCCGGAGAGGCGGCGGGCGGCGGTTCGTAGCCAGACCTCCAGGGCCTCGGGGGCGGCGTCCGTGAGGCGGACGTCGAGGAGGTCGAGGTCCCGCGCGGCTTCGAGGGAGTCGAGGGCGGCGCGGATGCCGTGGGGGTCGGTGGAGGCGCTTAAGAACCAGAGCTGCGGGAGCAGCGTCCAGAGGCGGCGCCAGCGGGTGGAGAGGACGCTGGTCCGCGCGGCGGCGGCGGCGTCGAGGAGGTAGATGAGGATATTTATGAGGACGTCTTCGGGAAGCGCGCTGATGCGGTCGTCGGTGCCGCTGTCGCCGCCGACATTGGTGGAGAGCTCGGGTCCCTTGGCGCGGATCTCCCCGTCGCAGCGCAAGCGCTCCATGGATGAAGATGGAGCTGCGCGTCTCCAGCTCGGGCTCACGCTCGCTCGCTATCTGAATGGGGATGGTGGATTCGGCGACGCCATTGCTGTGGACGGTGAATGGGAGTGCCGCCGCCGCCGAGTGACAGTGAATGGTGGCGTTGTCTTGTCTCCAATTCGGGAGCAGAATATGGGCTCTAGCTGGGTTCGGGTGCAGCCCGTCAGCCCGTTTATTGCCAATCCACACATCAATTTCAAATTTTAGCAGCAGATTTATCACTAGAACCATCATAGACTCAAAACAGGAATCACATAGAATAGAATCATCATTGCAACTTATCTTGGAAAAATCCACCCGGTTCAAGATTCAGAGCTTTAATTTTGTTATTTTATAGAGATCCAAATTCATATGATGATATGTAGTGAGGGGCTAACTTCAGAGCGAAGCGGATCGTAACCGACTTAGGGTTTATGCTCTCTATAAATATATCTGGTAAGTCGTCTGTTGGGGTAAGCCATAAATTATAAACCCACGGCTTTTGTAACCTCACCCCGATATAGTGAAATATTGTTGGCTGGCGCCCGTGGTTTTTTCCTCTCCTTTGTTTGGAAGACTTTTCCACGATAAAATCTCGTGTCCCCATTGGTTTGATCTTTTCACACTTTATTGGTTTCTTGCTATCTTTATAACAAATTTCACGACTCACAAACGGTCAATGCTAAGTTATCTTGCTCCGTCGACAAAAGACCTCCTAGATGGGGCTGTGGTCAACAACTTCGGCCACCACCTGCAATGTCGCCCCGGGCAAACCTATAGCCATGGGATCACATACCATTTCTTTGCAAGGTACCAAGTTTGTGGCACTCGATAAGTAGCTTGCGATCGAGGATTGTCTCTAAATGTCAGGTTGCATATGTGACGGCCACACGTCATGTTTTTTCAAGTGTATCACTCGGCAAACCCCTCTTATATATGTATATTATTGGGGAGAGTTAAGCCTATTATCTGCATGACATGACCTTATAAAATTCAATTCATGCACCCCACCCGAAAAATCCTAGCATGAGTAAGAATTGCTTGATACCATAGTCAACTTATCTTATACTACAGTTTTACTAATTGCTTGGAGATTATAAGTGGGCCGTGTGCTGTTGGGCCCAGAAACAAACAAAGCCCTCGTAGCCCGTTGATATCATCCTTAACCTAGGAGGCAGGAGCACTCTCTCAGTGTAGAGTGTCGACACTAGACAGTCGACAGCGGCAGCTCCCGCCTCCCGGAGTCGGCGGCGATTCCGTTCCCCGTCTACCGGCAACGCAGGGACCTTGGATCCGATCCTCCATGGAGCACTACGACGGCAGAGAGCTCGCGGACCGCCTCAGCGCGCTTCCCGACGACGTTCTCATCCACATCCTCCTCAAGCTCCACGACGCCCCCGTCGCCGCGCGGACCTGCGTCCTCTCCACCCGCTGGCGCCGCCTATGGACGCTGCTCCCGGAGCTCAGGTTCCCCACCTCCTGTGATTCCATCAGCATCCGATCCGCCCTCGAGTCCCATGAAGCGCCGGCGCTCGACCAGCTCTACGTCGATCTGAAGGACGCCTCCCCCGAGTCCGTGGCCGGCTGGCTTCCCGTCGCCGCGCGCCGCCTCTCCGGCGTGCTGTGCTTCGAGGCGACCAGGATGAGCGACGAGGCCGCGGAAGGAGGCGCCCTTGAGCTGCCCTCTTTCGAGAAGGCCACCAGGATGTACCTGTCACTAGGATATCTTGGCCTCGCCGTGCCACCGTCGTCGGGCATATTCGCCCAGCTCACCCATCTCTGCCTGGATTGCATCAAGCTACGTGGTCCGTGCATGCTCGGCGACCTTGTCTCCTCGCCGCGCTGCCCGGTCTTACGGACACTCACCGTCCGTGATGCCTGGTGTCTGGGCAACTTTGCAATCCGCTCGCAGTCTCTCCTAGAAATCGAGCTAAAAAATCTGCACGACTTGCAGCAGCTCACCGTCGTGGCGCCGGCACTCAAACACTTTGATGTGTTTTCATGCTTTGTTAAACCTTATGGTATCAAGCGACCGGTTGCAAACATTTCCGCACCTCAGCTGGTGTTGCTCAGTTGGGTCGATGCTTATGATCCAAGATTCACGCAATTTGGTGAGATGGAAAATGTCAAGTCGTTGGTCACAAACATGTTTGTTGTATATGGGAGACCTGCTCATATGTATGGGAGAAGTGGGTATGACCAGAAATTATACAATAGCTTTTGTGTTGGGATCTTACGGCTCTGGTGCAACATTGACTATCTAAAAATCATGCTTTTCTTTGGAGCGGTGAGTTCGTCCATATGCTATTTATGCCATCATTACAGAAAGTTCAAGTTTAGGAATTTATTGCTGTTGACAAAATTCTCACTTGTTTTTTCTTTGCGCAAGTCTTGAAACATGGATATTTAGTGTTTATACCCTTCTTAGTAGTAGTAGTTATCTGTCCTCTCACATGTCATTACTTTTTTTTCTTCTGTATTTGAATAATTTGTGTTGGAGTTACAAAACAATTGTTGCTTAACTAGTATAGCTTTTGTTCAATGGGATTCATGAGCTCAGACTTGCTAGCATAAAAGAACCATTTCTTGTGTTTTCATTAACTTTTTTGAATGAGATACTTTTTCTGCTTTACTAACCAGCAGATGCAATCCTTTTTTGTGATTTCCCATGAATTTACAGAAGGACATTACTAACCGCGAGTACTTGATGGAAGACATTACAAAGTTGCCGAACACTAGAAACCTGATCCTGGATATAGTGGCAAAGGGACATTCATGTGGACCCAGTTTGTACCATGTTCTGAAGATGTGTACTGGTGTGAGAAACTTGAGTCTTGAACTTCTTGGGGAAAGCGGTTCGCTAGAGGTAATAATATGCTTTCTTTGTTTATATCTAAACTTGTGTCCATTACTCCATTTATATTGCTTTCTTTGTTTATATACAACCGTGTGTCCATTTATATTTCAGCTTGAGCTACTAGTTGCACTTCCGTAGGTGTTGGTTTGATGTTGGATGCTTTTCAAGTACGATATGTAACAACTATGTGTCTTATATATCTGCCAATGACAATGCATCTTACTCCCAAGTTGTCATTGGCTTGGCAATAGTTTTCCTTCTCCAAGGATTGTTAGTCGGCGGAAATGAGAAAAAATATGGGGCATCATGCTGGATTTTTTTATTCATAGAAACTGAATAACTCCTTTCTTTTGTCTGCTCTTTCTTAATGTTGTTCTTAGATGACCTCTCCCTCACTCTATGCAAGGCATTGAGGCCGGAATTAGAGGATAAAGCCTTCTAGGAAGGATCGCAACAGAATCCACCTAATGTGGCAGCTCCCATTAGAATATTAGACAGTGATCTGAGTTGACTAGGTGATTGCATGGCAGGCTCAATCTTCATAAAATAGTTAGGATTTAGGAGGAAATATTAATATACTACTATTCTTCATTCATGTGGATTTAAAGGTTTCATTATTAATAACTATGGCCTAAGTGATGATGTCTAGTGGAAAGCAACATTCAAAGATACCGCATAATACTTATGAGACAACATATCTGTACTCGTATATGAGATCTAAGGGGTCTTCTTGAACACCTTACCATGTCGTATTAGAGAAGGACTTGGACGGATATGACATATATCTCATTTAGGACAGTGACCTATAAGTACAAATCGCAAAGGATGGAGCTTTGTGCTAGACAAGGTGCACATATATATAAAGAAGCAAAGCCTGAGTCTAGGTAATTTTGTTTCCGAAGTCCTTGACAGGGTACCACCGGTGTTCCCTGTCTAGGACCCAAATAGTCCGGTGTGTCTATTCTCACAGTAACACAATACCTGTTTTTTAAAGTCAATTGAAAATCTCGTTGAATATTTTATCGCAAGCACAATGCCTGTTTTTGTAAATATTTAAATAATACTTGTTGTTTAACTTTATTTGAGTAGAGCAACAATCATAGTTTCTGCAATATGTTGTCTTTAGACTGTGTCCAGGTTATTTCTTTTGTTAGTTTCTTGAAGACATCTTATATATTCATGCCGAGTCTGAAAACTTCGAGTTACATATTTCTTATTTTATTGCATTAAATCATAACGGTTGCTCTTATTAAACTGCTATGTGCATCATTTCAGGCACACACTGCATGCCCGTCTGGTTGTGTTTGTGATCAGCCACCTAACTGGAAAACCGATGTATTTGCGCTGAACTGCCTCCAGGAAGTTAAAGTTACTAACTTGAGAGGGACCGAAAATGAAGCTGGCCTTGTGAAACGGTTATTTGAATGGGCAACAGTGCTACAAACCATGAAAGTAACCTTCGATTCCTCTGTAGCTGAAAGCAAAGCCAAGGAGTTCTGCCAGATGCTTCAAAGCTTTTCCAGGCCAGAAGTGTGTTTTGAAGGGCCGCACTTTGCCTAATCTAGTCGTAACCTCGATGCCTGAAACTATTTGTGCACTGCAGCGCCTTCAAGAACGCTTGTGTTGGTGCCTGGTGGTTGTTTTGTAATTCCCGGCTCTGTACAAATTGCAGTATTTGTGAACTCCGGAGTCTGTTTGGATATGCTACATCATGTATCAGTCGTGCTCTTTGTGTATGGATGTCTAAGCTTTAGTTCTTGTCACTGCCAAAACTGTAAGCCTGTTAATCAGTTAAGTGGTGTTGGGTGTAGTTCAGATATAGGCAATGTGATGTGAGTGAAATCCACTATGTTCTTGTCAGTATGTTTTCAGAAAATTATGTTAATGCGTAAACGGAAAATCCTTCCTAATGATCAAGGTAAAAACAAAGACTGTTTTGTCAAGAGGGGTTCATGAAGACAAATGTTTAAAATTAGGGTGTTGACTGCAAAATGTTTTACAAGCATCTTGGGATAGATCGACGGTCCTAGTCGTTGGAGCGGGTCCTCTTAGTTGTGAAAAAACTTCGGATCCTCCATGGAGCAATGTGACGGAGAGATCCCCGCCAAGCAACCCAAGCTCTCCTATGGCAGGCTGCAGCTCTGGTTTGGCTCCTTCACTGATCCTCCAGATACTCACATTCTCGGCTAAAATTCAATAGACCCAAACGCATGACAACATGCAAGCAGAGAACTCCAGAGTCTGTATCCAGATTCCACTCTCTGCATATATGGATGTTTAAGCTTTAGTGCAGCTAAGCGTCGGTGGTTAGTTCGGATGTAAAAGATGTTCCACGACGCATAGTTTATGTAAACGGCGTGAGCTCCGGAGCCTGTTTCCAGATGTTACAGGAAGTATGATTCATGCTAAACCGAGAGTTGGACATCAGGTACAGGCACAGTTGTGTGCAATTGACTGAGATTGAATCTAAGTCCTGGCTGAGCACTAGACAAAGTCTTACCTACTGTTGAATCATAAGTGTGGTTGAGGAAAATATTGCAGTGAGGCAGCTCATCGAGTTATGTATGATAGTGACTTGATATTTATTGTTACTAAGACATGATATCTGATTTATGTTTTGTAAAACAGTGTTTGCTCCTACCCGGATTCCTTTCATCCACTAGTAGTACGAGATTCCCTTTGCACTCTTCTGAGCGCAGGGTAAAAATCAACAGCTAGACTACAAAGTCGCAAGTGCTGATCGATTGCGATGCTCGAGCACTTGATCCATTCCGTCTTTGGTAACAAGTCCGACAAACGCAGCATAACCTTGGAAACGAAGAGCTCTCAGCCAGGCATCTTCAACTCGACGTCTCCCAACTTGCACCAAATGTCAAGCTTGGCGTGCCCAGACTTGGACTTCTCCGGCGCTCAACTTTCCGGCCACCACGAACCATTCGCACTCCACTCTTGCAGTATTACCCACGATGAGAACAGCTCTCGCGGCAGCATCATCGCTCCCAACACCATGGCGTTCACGGTGCGACGGTGTGATCCGGAGCTCCTCACCCCGGCCGAGCCGACGCCCCGCGACACCAAGCGCCTGTCCGACATCGACGACCAGGGCGCGCTGCGCCGGCAGGTTTCGTTGGCCCTCGTCTACCGCGACCGCCGCCTGCCGGAGGACCCGGTGAGCGTCGTCCGGCGCGCGCTCGGCGAGGCGCTGGTGCACTACTACCCGCTGGCGGGGCGGGTGAGGGAGGTTGAAGGGCGGAAGCTGGTGGTGGAGTGCACCGGTGACGGGGTGCTGTTCGTGGAGGCCGACGCCGACGTGAGGCTTGAGGACCTGGAGCTCAGGCCGCCCTTCCCGTGCATGGACCAGCTGCTCTCCGACGTCGAGGGCTCCAGCGGCGTGCTCCACTGCCCACTGCTGCTCATCCAGGTATACATACGTACGTGCAGTGCAGATAACATATTAGAGAAGTTTAGTTGCAACATGTCCATGCATGGCATGTGTTCTAAACTTCTTATATCATGCCCATGGTCATGGTCACCTGCAGGTGACTCGGCTGCTGTGCGGCGGCTTCGTCCTCGCGCTGCGCCTCAACCACACCATCTGCGACGCCATCGGCATCGCCCAGTTCCTGAACGCTGTAGCGGAGCTCGCCCGCGGCCTCCCGGCACCGACCGTGGCTCCCGCCTGGTCCCGCGATCTCCTCGAGGCGCGCAGCCCGCCTACGCCGTCCTTCCCGCACCGAGAGTTCGACGACGGATCACTTCCGCCATCATCTGGTCCACCACCGCCTGCGCCGGAAGCCATGGAAGACATGGTCATGCGTTCCTTCACGTTCACCGCCGCCCACATCGGAGCCATCAAGAAACACCGCGACACGGCCACCACGTTCGAGGCGCTCACGGCGTTCCTCTGGCGTGCCCGCACGGAGGCGCTGGAGCTCCCCCGCGGCGAGGACGCGCAGCTGGTATTCATCGCCAACTTCAGGGCCTTCCCCGAGCTGACACTCCCCTCCGGGTACTACGGCAACGCGTGCGTGCCCGTGACGGCGGTGGCCGACGCCGCGGCGCTGCGCGACGGCTCCGTCGGCGACGCGGTGGCGCTGGTGCGGCAGGCCAAGGCCGCGGTGACGGCCGAGTACGTGCGCTCCACGCTGGACGTGCTGGTGCTGCGCGGGCGGCCGTGCTTGGCGCTGCAGAACAACATGTTGGTCGTGTCGGACAACCGGCACGCCGGGTTCAACCGCGTGGACTTCGGGTGGGGGGCGCCGGCGTACGGAGGCCCTGCCGAGACCATCTTCGGCGTGGGGTTCTTGGTCGCCGTCAAGGACGGGGACGGGCAGGACGCGGTGGCGGTGCCGATCGTGCTGCCGCGGCCGGCCATGGAGCGGTTCGCGGCGGCGGTAGAGAAGCTTTGCAAGGTTTAGCTTCTGCAGCTCTCACACATCCACCCTGCCTCAAGCTGCAGTTTATTTTCAAACACTTGTAGTGTAGGTAGTGTGTTATCTACTCGTGGCAAACTGAATGTGCATTCGCTTACAAGGCTACAAGTGTGCAAACTGAATGTGTAAAGCCTTTTTGAGCTCATGTGCGTGGTCCACTGTAAAACCAATATACGAGGGCAGTGTAGTAGTTTGTAACATCAACTTTAACTACTCAAAGGCACTAAAGGTAACACATCTCCGAAAATTCAACTACGCAATTATATGCGAACCCACCAACTATCTACACCGTCAAAAGTTGTTGGAGATCCGTGCCTAGATGTTGACTCAATCAACTCTACGTCGCTTAGTGATCCATGTTAATACAAAAAAGTTCAGGAAAATATTGGTAATGCATAAAATCCGAAATTTCCTTGTATGAATCCAGTAAAATAAATCTTGTTTCTATAATTTCAGAAAAATATTGGTAATGCATAAAATCTAAAAATGAAATCATTTCCAAAAATGTGCTTATTCATGAGTTTGTGTTAATACAAAAAAAATAGGATCTTTTTTCAGGAAAATATTGGTAATGCATAAATTTGTATATCCAAAAAAATTGTTTATTCATGAGTTTTGTTGATACAAAAAAATCAGAATTTTTTGGTTATGCATAAATTTGTTAATACAATATATTCAACAAATGTGTTTATTCATGAGTTTATGTTGATACAAAAAAAATTATTTGGTTATGCATAAAATTGTTAATACAATATATTCAACAAATGTGTTTATTCATGAGTTTGTGTTGATACAAAAAATATCTGAAAATATGTTAATGCATTATCCAATAATATATTGTAAATATATATAGTTTTCGGCCAAGGGTATTTCGGGTATATTTACATTATACTAGTTGGGATCAGTGTGAAAAAGCACTTGTCTTAAGTTAAGTGCTAAGCCACGGTCAAAGATACTTCTAACCAACACGAATCGTAAAGCAGAATGCATGGTGTAGATGGATGGTGGGTGCGCATATAGTTGCGGAATCTCTGCGTCCAACACATCTCATATGATAAAAGGCTACTATGAAGGACAAATGACTGGGTGTGCTAAGGCAGCTAAGCTAGTTTCAGGGACTTAATCAAAGAGAAGTAAGTGATAATTTCGTTGTCCTATGACTAATTCCTTAATTTATATTCCAAGTTTACACAATGACGGCATAACTCACATAGAAATGAACTTACCACCGGATAGACAAGATCCAATCTGAGCCTCCGGATGAGCTCAAAACGCCGTAGAAGCCTCACACAGTGGCCATTAAGTATTTGTGGATGGTGTCCATATACAAGAAATGGGAATGTGGACAGGTAATTAACATGTTCCATATTGCCAAAATGGGTGTAGCTTGAATCATAGGCATCATTCCAACGGAGGGACTCCAGCTGATGGGCAGAGATGTTTGCAACCGGTTGATTAAGCTTTAAAACAAAGCAGGACTTCACACTTAACAGTATGGGTGCCGGTGCCGTAACATTGAGCTGCTGCAGTCCTTGCAGACTTATCAGTTCCAATTGCTTGAGAGATTTAGAATGAATGATGAATTTTCCAGATCCTGGATATCCTTTAGCATTTCTTCTAGGAGAGAATCCGAGTGGATTGCAAAGTTGTCCTACTTTGTACTCCCTCCTTTCCAATAAATAAATAAGGCGTACATGCATTTATTTTGGGGCAAGCTTTGACTGAAAGATTTCAGCAACAATATCCCAATTACTATACAGTATATAATTGGTATTGTTAGATTTGTACTAAAAACACTTTCTAATCATACCAACTATATATCAAAAAAAATTATATACATGGATTAATTCTTGGTAAAAAACAAACTTTAAAAACATGTGATTCATGCACTTTTTAATGTAATAGCCTTCATTATTTGACTAAAAATGGGTGTAAATTCCGATGTCGCCAAAGCCCACTTTGTTCTCTCGCTCTCCTCACGACGCTCCTTTCTCGTGGAGCGCCATACCCAAAAAAAAAAAGACGCTCAAATGTGGATCCGAACCACCGGAGGATTGCAAGGGCAATGTTCCTTAATTGTAACATCTTGAGTGATGTAGACATGTTAAATAAACACTATATAGAGAGAGGAGCTCAGATATGTGATACCGGGAAGCATTCATCTGTCAAAACTTTCAAGAGGAAACTCACAACATTTACTAGCCATCCATCAACCAACTGTACCTTTCCATGAAAATGTAGATCAGAAATAAGGACGACAAATGCTCACATGTTTACTCAGTCCCATGTACTTCTTCTAAAGAAAACTAAGATGGCTAAGTTTAATTACGTATTTTCAGATGTAGTATTCATTGTAGCTGTTTTTCATAGTTTTTTTTTATTTCAAGCTAAGATATTGTCAGTTCAAACAAGATGAATGGAATTTGACCATGACTATGGAATTTGGCCCAACTAAACAAGCCCACCACACAATCGAGCACTATAGTCACCACACGCTCGCTCCCTTCTTCTTCTATCGGCCAGTCACTCCATCGGAAACCCTCGCCGGCGCCGCCGTCGACCATGGCCGGGCGGGAGCAGTTCACCAACGTGGACCCCGCGACGGCGGTCGAGATGCGGCGCAAGGGCTGCGACCCGCACGACCTGGACCGAGCCGCGGAGACCTTGCTAGCGCACGTCTACTTCAACCTCCCAAACTTCCCCGTCTACGACGGCCGCCGCCTCCCCCCCGCCCTCGCCGCCCCCGACCACGTCGACCGCGTAACCCGCCTCCCCCACACCCTCCTACGCAACATCGTCGCCCGCCTCCCCGTCAAGGACGCCGCGCGCACCGCCGCCCTCTCCTCGGCCTGGCGCACCGTCTGGCTCCGCACGCCCCTCGTCCTCATCGACGCCCACCTCCTCCCCAAACCCCATGGCTTCCGCCCCACGCCCGCCAACGCGCCGGCCCTCACCGCCGCCGTCTCCGCCATCCTCGAGGCCCACCCGGGGCCCTTCGCCTGCGTCCACCTCGTCTGCAGCCGCATGGACCCGTACCGCGCCCAGCTCGCGCGCTGGCTCCAGCTCCTCGCCGCCAAGGGCGTCCACGACCTCGTCCTCGTCAACCGCCCCTGGCCGCGCGACGTGCCCATCCCGGCCACGCTCTTCACCATCTCCACCCTCACCCGCCTCTACGTCGGCCTTTGGAAGCTGCCCGACACGGCGGCCCTGCAAGGCGCCTCCTTTCCGCGAGCTCGGCCTCTGTTCCGTCGAAATGGACCACGGCGTCGTCGACGCCCTCATCGCCAGGAGCCCCGTGCTGGAGACCCTCAACATCCTCGGAGCCTTCCATGGGCTGCGCCTCCGTCTTGTCAGCCAGACCCTACGCTGCGTGCAGATATGCGCCTGTCTCATGGAGAACATCGCCGTCGTAAAGGCTCCACGCCTGGAGCGCTTCGTCATGTATGGATCAATTCCCCAACGTGGTACTCGTGGCTTGTGCACCAGAGTCAGGATTGGCGACGCCCCCAAGCTGCACTCTCTGGGATACTTGGTGCCAAGTCAGGTCCTAGAGATACGAGACACCATCATCATGGTACGTACAAGTACAATCTCCCCTTCCTTAATTTCCACTCGGTTCAGCAAATATATATGTCCAGCTCAATTGATTCATTGAGGTCCATGAATGACTAAACTGTGTGCTCTTGCTTCCTCTTGAACTGGCCCTGCCCGAATATATTCCAGCCAGGGATAACGGCCAGCGCAGGAAGCAAGCTCAACAGCGTCAAGGTTCTGAGCCTGAGTGTGCGTTTCGGAGTTCGCAGTGACGTCAAGATGGTGCCTACCTTCCTCAGATGCTTTCCCAACGTAAAGAGGCTGCATATCATGGTATTTGTTGTCACCACTTCATGGTCACCTTACATTTCTACAGATTTCTTGCATGCTACTGTATTGGTTAAATTGTAAACATTGCAGGCTTCTTATTAATGCGTACAAGTAATTCGGCTCTGCTCTGTCTGTATATGGTCCACTGTAATGTAAACGATGCAAAAACTAGTTTAAGTACAAATATCATCCTTTTACCTTAAAGAGCAAATTGCCTCAAATGATTAGGCAAACCTTGCCCATTGTGATGTACATAAAATATGACCAGTTATAATTCAAATGACATGCCTCGATCGTATTCATTCTCAGCCATCATGTCTTCTTGGCAACATACATACATAGACTAGAATTACGATTAGTAATATGTAGTAATATGCAATGCTTCATGCTCATCTGTTTGCGTTTGCTAATAGTTTTTTTCCTTGTGGTGCAATGATTATCATTCTTGCTAGTATCTTGGTTTATAGCGATTTTATTCTTTAGGCATGTCCAGATTCTGCTATTCTAGTGTTTATCACTGTTCATATGTGTATAGATTCTGAATCGTAGCTCTGCATTTCTTCAGAAATATAACTTTGATGATAGTATTGCATTTTATAGCCTTTTCTTCTAAACATCTAATGCAAGCTGGGTACCAATTTAACTCAGCTAATGCAAGCTGTGAACCAATTTAACTCAGCTTATTCATGGATGTTTTTCTTGAGTCGCAATGATTACTGTCCCAGGTCCTAGTATCTCGATGTATAAAATGTGACCAGTTATAGTTCAAATGACATTCCTTGCATTTATTCTCAGCCATAATGTCTTCTTGGAAATATACATACATAGACTATAATACACGATTATGTTTATGGAATTGGAATGCTTCATGCTCATCTGTTTGCGTTTGATGAGAAATGTTTCCTTGTAGTACAATGATTATCATTCCAGCATCTTGGTTTATAGTGCTTTTATTCTTTAGGCATGTCCAGATTCTGCTGTTCTAGTGTTTCTCACTGTTGATATGAGTATAGATTCTGAATCTTAGCTGAAAAATGCTCCATTTTCTCTAAAAATGACTTTGGTGATATTATTGCCTTTTATTTCCAGACAGCTAATGGAAGACGTGGACTAATTTAACTCAGCTTATCCATGGATGTTTTTCTTGTGTTGCAATGATTATTGCCTAGTATCTCGATTTATAGTGATTTGCTTCCTTAGGCACGTCCAGATTTTCTTGTTCTAGTGTTTCTCACTGTCCATATGATCTACTAGCATTTGAGTTCATATGCAGCATTGCTTATTTAGACTTGCGAAAGATACATGTCCTCAGGCATGTGCCGCATGTCCAGATTTTCATGTTCTAGTGTTTCTCAGTGTTCCTACGATCTACTAATATTCATGTTCATATGCATTGCTTACTTAACTTATGGAAGTTACAGGTAGTAAACTAGCACAACAGGTAAACAAAAACTTGCAGATTCATGCTGACAGTTCGTAGGCAGTTTTGGCAGCATCATACTGTAGTACTATATCGATGGAAGCTAATACATTAGTTTCATATCAGGAGCTTAGGAACTTACGTGCGACTAGTTTATTACAGAAGCAGGATGTTATAGGCTCGTAACTCGTGTCTATATATTCATATTGATGAACATTTTTGGCAACATGTCTGGAAACTGCACATCAGATCCAACATGTAGTTTTGCTTAATATAGTTTGCAGTACTTAGTGTTTAGCAGTTTGCACTGTATGTAGTTAGATTCTGAAACTTAGCTGAGGGAAGGTTCCATTTCCTAACAAAAAAAAAGGAAGTTGAGGATGGTATTGCCTTTTCTTTCCAGATAGGTGATGGAAGCTATGGACAAATTCATCTCATCTTATTCATACTTTGCTCACATTCTTACAATTTTCTCTCTACGTGTTACTTGAAGTTTTTGTCCCGATCTTGCAGGAGATTATACTGCTTGCTGTTTCTGACTTATTTAGAGCTCTGTATGGTCTTCTGTATTTTCTTCTACTATGAAATGTGAGTCGTGTGTAGTCCTGCATGCTAGGCTATGTAATCGCCCCTTTGGATTACAACGCAAGGTGATGACAACATTGGTAACATGACTAGGCATACTTGACCTCTTATCATATACATTCTTCACCAATCATAGCTAAAAGGCCAAGCATGGCCATTTTGTACTCAGCCAGCGGGTCGGCTCTATGCAAACTAGAGTACCCAATTAGAAATATCAGGTTACATGTTCATATGTTTGTGTTATGACATTTGTTATGGAACTGTGCGACAGTTTACTGTTATAGCATTATCTCTATCTTTATTACTTGTATTCTTGATTCTCAACATAATTTGGGACTTCCTTTATGCACACATGCCACCCTACTTTCCTAAAACGGTTTCTAATTGTTGACTGATGTAATCAACTTTTGCAGAGTGAAAAATGTGATAAACCCACTGGTGAGCTCACGGCCAACTTCTGGGAGCAATCTGGCCCCATCGAAAACGTCGCCTCACGCATCAAGTTGATGAGTCTCCGTGAGTTCAAAGGGGAGCCAGGAGAGGTCGGCTTCCTTGAGTACTTCTTTCAGAACGCGCAGGCGCTGAAGACCGCAATGGTTGCTGTGGCCAATCCAAGCTTCACGGCAGTCACGGAACATGAGGCGTTCTCCAAATTGAGGAAGTGTTGCAAGGTCATGGCAAGCAAATCCTGTGAAAAGTATTTTCTTGGGAGTCACGACCCGGAAAGAGGCAAGTTCTGGAACTTTCACATGGGTGCGGATTTCTCCTACCATGACCCCTTTTCGGTCGCGGAGGTCAGCCCATCCTAGTTCCTACGGAGAAGGGGATGATTTTGTTGCATGTAAACCTATGAAGTATGAGATTTGTTGGTACTTGCTAGACGTGCCGTTTAGGTTGGCCTTTCAAATTTCTGGCTTGATCCCTGGGGGAAGTTGGAGATAACCTGAGCATCTAGTTAACTGAGTAGCTTCTTGTTTAAGGCTGTAGCATGTGCCGTTTATATGATTTTATCATGAGAAAAACATTCAAATTTACACATTTTTAAAAAAACTTACCATTTATAAAAACTGTACAATTTTAAATCCAAAACAATTTTTAATTCTAATTTGGGTGTTTCTACAAACTTAACAATTTTAGATTTGTTTTTTAACTGAACGATTTTAATTTTGAAAATCTTTTCAGAAGTGAAAATTTTCAATTTTTTTAAATAGACACAGAGAAATAGAAAAACTTAAATAAAATAGGAAAAATCCAGATCAGAGCTATTGGGCTAGCCACGTCATCCAGGAGAGGTGTGCGGAACCGCCGTAAGCGGAGGGCTAGCTGAGGAAATTGGATGGGCTTCTAGGCCCGTTACGACCAAATTGACCTGACCAGAAGGTTCATCAATGGCGATTCGTCCGCTTCGTCACGTTTGTATTCTACGAGTACGAGGCACTACGCCCAGAAACATGTGGCAACCTCGCCTGCTAAGCGGCGTGCGGTGCAGTTCGGCCGCGTGGCGAGCCACAGCGGCGAGGTCCCCGCCACGTCCGCCGCCACGCGCCGTGCGCGCCGAGCTCCGGCCCAGCCTTATATCCGCCTCTCGCCACCTCGCTCATGCCTCTCACACCGTGCCATGCGCGCACTCCTCGCCAGAGCCCAGCCGTTCCTCCGCCTCTCACACCAGCATCCACCCCTCCCCGCCGCCGCGAGCACCAGCAGGGCGCTAGCTTCGTTCGCCGCACCGTCGCCGAGGACACTCCAGGCGCGCAGGTGTAGCAGAGCCATGGCGTCGCAGCAGTTCCCGCCGCAGAAGCAGGATTCGCAGCCCGGGAAGGAGCACGTCATGGACCCCCGCCCCGAGGCCATCACCAAGAACTACAAGGCCGCCAACAAGCTCCAGGTAACAAAAGTGTTCGACATCATTCAGTGTGCATGCGCGCGCTTTGAGCCTGCCCTCGACTTATTGGTTGTTTAATTTACGTGTGCTTTGGCAGGGCAAGGTGGCGCTGGTGACCGGCGGCGACTCGGGCATCGGGCGCGCTGTGTGCCTGTGCTTCGCGCTGGAGGGCGCCACGGTGGCCTTCACGTACCTGAAGGGGCACGAGGACAAGGACGCGGAGGAGACCCTGCGCGCGCTCCGCGACATCAAGTCCCGCAACTCCGGCGCCGGCGCCGGCGACCCCATGGCGCTCCCGGCCGACCTCGGGTACGAGGAGAACTGCCGCAGGGTGGTGGAGGAGGTGGCGAGCGCGCACGGCGGGCGCATCGACGTCCTGGTGAACAACGCGGCGGAGCAGTACGAGCGGCCGTGCATCACGGACATCACGGAGCAGGACCTGGAGCGCGTGTTCCGCACCAACATCTTCTCCTACGTGTTCATGGCGAAGCACGCCGTGAAGCGCATGGAGGGGCGCGGCTGCGGGAGCATCATCAACACCACGTCCGTGAACGCGTACAAGGGCAACGCCACGCTGCTGGACTACACGGCCACCAAGGGCGCCATCGTGGCCTTCACGCGCGCGCTGTCGATGCAGCTGGCGGAGAAGGGGATCCGGGTGAACGGGGTGGCGCCGGGCCCTGTCTGGACGCCGCTGATCCCGGCCTCCTTTCCGGAGGAGAAGGTGAAGCAGTTCGGATCGCAGGTGCCGATGAAGCGCGCAGGACAGCCTGGCGAGGTCGCGCCGTGCTTCGTCTTCCTCGCCAGCGAGCAGGACTCCTCCTACATGTCCGGCCAGGTGCTCCACCCCAACGGTAATGGCTTGCTTCTACTTATCTAAGATTGTTCGCCATGAGATGAAACTAGTTGCTGAGAGAGATTGATTGAGCGTGTGCTTGGATTGCAGGTGGTGTCATCGTCAATGGCTAGAGATCGAGGGTGTAGAAGCTGGCGATCGAAGGAGAGAGGCCAAGAGTGAGAGTAGCTGAGCCTGTGTCGAGCAAGTGCGCTGTGTGGCAAGTGTCAGTAGTAGTACGTGTCAGTTGTTAGTGTTATGTACTGTTTCAGTTGGATGCTCCTGAACCCTGATGGGAGTGTGTGAATAAATAATGTGGATGGAACTATGATCATGAGTTGTTTTGGCTTGCCATTTCCACTGAATGATCATGAACGATGGATCTTTCATTCTTCTTTCTTACTTTCTTCGGATAATGACATGATCTGAAGTAGACAGCTTTCTGAACCAATGTGACTACTAGATCATCGGCAAACAGTTAGCAGACTAGAGGAGCAATGTCAGAAGTCATCATAAACCAAATTACCTTAATATAACAGGAAAATGTCTACAGAAACCAAAGGCGTCGTAGTGAAATGATAAGTTTAGAAAGGATAATGAAATTTTCTCAAGAAAACGCAAGTCTTTTTAACAGGGAGGTCCTAGATGCACCTAGAAGTTTGCAGTCAGTGAAGTGGTATAATACAGAAATGACTAAGTGCTCCTTTGATTCGTAGGATTCTCGTTTAACACCATTTGATTCATACGAACATATCTCATAGAAAAAATCCTATAAAAATCTTATAGTTATAGTACAGACATCATACGAAAATAGCATGAGCTCTAACCTCTTGAAAAACTTTGTTTACCAATCAAACAAACTTACTCTTCCCATAGGATTTAACTAGACATGCCATACCAATTTTATGATTTTCCTATTCATACACTTTGCTAATCCTATGATTTCCATAAAAGGAACTGAAGATCACAAACATATACCCACGTTCTTTGCAAACGACCATGGATCTGGAATTAGAAATTCCATGGGGTCTAGGTCTACTGGCTTCCACCGTGCACCGCGGCAACTAGGAGCGCCGCCCGAGTCCGATGTACAACCGGGGGAGGATGAGTCCGATGTACAACCGGGGGAGGATAAGCTCGATTCAGACCCGGCCGGCCTTAATATATTCCTAGCCCGTGCGAAACCAACCCAAGCCCAAGCTCTAGGCCGACCAGTCCCCGTCACACACCGTCCCATCGAGCGCGCCGCCCTTGATCCGCCGGCGATGGCCGTGAGACCTTCCTGCTCAGGTCGAGATGGCTTCTTTGGCGCTCCGATCCATCGCCCGCGTGCTCCGGCGTCCCTTCTCCGAGTTTGCTGGGAAGCCCCAACCCACCAAGGTAAATCGCCCTCCTCTCGTTGATCTGCCAAATTCACCATCTCAACATTATAATTAGTTATTTTTTTTTTTGGAACCATTCATATATCGCAATAACAGTATTCCTACATGATAACAGTACTCCTGCATGACTAGTATTCTACCCTTGGGCCCTTAAAATATTTTTACTACTACCTTACTACCTCCGATTCTCAAATAAGGAGTATATATATATCTTAATAATTCCCTAACTATCGTAGGACTACATATTCTAGTATTGTGGACCACAATATTTGTGTAAAAGGTGTACCATAACAAACTAGTGATACGTTATATATGATGTGATGAGCCCATGAACAGAGATACCCTGATGCTTGGGTAGTAAATTCGGGAGAAGAATTGATTGTAGCTTAGAACAGAATTATATGAATATTGTTGTCTGCCCATGAAAATAATAATGCCATTTGTGTCCAGCATTCTAGCTCGGTGGGACACGGACAGCACATCCAGCAAGATTGCCAACCCGACAGGACGCGCACTAGCATTACGACGAAATTGGATGAGCAATACCGGCTCTTGCGTAAAACACGTGAAAACGTTCAATTTCTACTGAAACAAGCAGACGACGAAATAGCATGGTAAACAAAACAATACATTGTTCTGGATAGCTATGTATGTATGTATGTATGTATGTATGTATGTATGTATGTATGTATGTATGTATGTATGTATGTATGTATGTATGTATGTATGTATGTATGTATGTACACATGGATTTGTGCCTGTTAATTATTCTTCTTACGAATTTGTTTGAACCTGCAGGGACCAGCTACAGAAAAGGGTAATATTGCCTTCAGTCGCTGCGGTCGGCCTTGCCTTCTATGCCCACAAAATGCTATTTGGTGAGTCGAGACAGGAGATGCCAGTGGAAACTAAACCTCTTAATTAGTGCATGTATCCATGTGGGCTTGGTGTTACACTTTTTTGCTTATATGAAACCATGTCGTGGACCTGAGTTGTTAAGTTATTGTGTAATGTAACCAAAGCCTATGTTTTTTGTTTTCTTTTTGATAGTCGCTTTTAGACCTATCTATACTACTTGTGTTGACCTATGTTGATACATTAAATCTATGACGTTCAATATTTGATCAATCCTTGTAAAAGATTTTCTTATATTTTTTTAAGAAATGCAGTGTGTTCAACTGAATTTCTAGTTATTTTGTTAAGACTAGCTGTGATGTACTCAACTTCTTGTGAAATGATGTGTTGCACTGAATTTCTAGTTATTCCAAGTTTGATGGAAGGAACTCGGTCACCATTCATTTCGCTGCCCTTATTCTGCACATTGTTAGTTGTCCAAGACCATGAGACACAGATACAGGCATCCTCAGTGGGGAACTCGTTTTTACCCTTTACGGGGGAAGATTCTTCTTTGGGTTAGTGAGGAGCTACATGTTTGGCCTTGGAAAACTCCTTCGGATCGGATGCACCGTTAGAGATATTCCGTGTACATGTATGTATTTGGAGGTTTAGGATTTGCAATCTGTATCCTAGCTTATCTCTAGAAGAGGCTTCTTGCCCTCCAAGTCTATACTCCTATATAACTCGCTCACGAGGCTCAATACAACATCCAACATATTTCACATATCCCTCTCTATCATTCTACATGGTATCAAATTAATTAGATTCTGCCCTAGAGCAGCCGTCGCCTAGCCCTCACGCCGCCGCTCCCAAACCCTAGCGCCGCCACCAGGGCCGGTCCTGAGGTTTTGAGCACCCAAAAAAGCCCTCTAGAAACGGCTAAGGAAAAGTTTGATTTTGGTTCTAACTCAGCCGAAAATTCAGCTCAGAAATTTCATGGACTCGGAATTTCCGGTTGATCGGAATTTTCGGGTCTCACTTATACCGGAATTTCCGAGTGTCGAAACAGCCAACGGCTATTTTTCCTGGAGGGGTATGAGGGGTATAAATAGCCAACCCCTTCTTCTTGTTCCTCAGCCCATCCAAGGCAGCACGTTTTTCCCCTCTCTCCTACTACATTGTTGACCTTGGAAAGCTCACTTACCTCTCAATCCCTCCATAGATTCTTGGATATTCTTTAGCGAAAGTTGAGAGGAGATCTAGATCTACAATCATACCAATCCATCTCTCCTCTAAGTGAATGGAACCTAGTGGATCTAGATCCTTGAGTTCCTTTGTGGTTCTTCTATTTGTTCTTCCTCTCTTTTCCCCCCCATAAGCATTAGTTGCTTTTGGTGGGATTTGTGAGTGAATGAGTTGACTCCTTTGTGGGTTCCTTTGTTCTTCCTTTCTTATTCCCCCATAAGCATTTGTTGCTTTATTGGAATTTGAGAGCGAAAGATTTCAGCACTTCGTGTGCTATTGTCATTGCATTTGCATCGGTTTAAGCACTTCACGAGGATTCGTGGTGGTGATACTTGTGAGCTTGTTACTCTTGGGTCTTTGGAACCTAGACGCCTTTTGTGCCCAATATCTTTTGTGGTCACTTGGGAGACCCAATTAAGTTGTGGGTGTGTGCCTCTAGATTGTTGTATGGGATTCGATCTCCGTCCCAAAGGGGATCAATAGTGGAAGGTGAACTCGCAACCTTTTGTGGTTGAGTTCACCAGGAGAAGAAGGTGAACCTTGTGGCATTGCGGCTAACTTGTTGTGGTTGCGCAGACCTTTCCAAACGAGACGTACACCATTTGGGTGAAACTCGGGAATACATCCTCGTCTCCGCGTGTCTCGGTTATTTCTATACCCGAGCCTTTTACTTATGCAATTTACATTGTGATAGTCTTCGTGCTTGAAGTCATCTATCTTGGTTTTACCTTGTTACTTGTATTGCTTAACATACGTTGGTGGTGCACATAGGTGAATCTAGTATATTTAGGTTTGTATGCTTGCTAAAGTAAAACTCTAGTTTTATTGCGCCTTTATCAAGCATAACGGAATTTCCGGATCATTCTTGGATCGAAAAATCCAGCTCCTGGGAAAAAGTTTTAAATCGCCTATTCACCCCACCTCTAGCCGACGTCTATCTGTTCAGCAGTTGTGTTTTTTAACAGAAAAAACGTTTCGCTAGTGAGGCAGCGTAGAGTGGCTGGCCTCATCCGCCCGATTTGGCCGGACAAGCTAAACCGCTATTTATTTATTGAAATATTTGTTAGAATCTCGTTATCCCTAACCCCTCTCATCCGGTGAAGCAAACACATGACAACTATAAAAAAGTGGTTATTCCTAGTCAACAAGTGGATAGCCACTGAACCAAACATACCGTAAGATTGTGAGAGGGGAGAGTGAAATGGGGCGACAGAGCACGTGCAACGTTGTCTAGTTCATCGCATGGTCCAACGATATTGTGCGCCCTCACGCTATGAAGCTCCGCCTCCAGTCATCTGTTTCCGTGAGATAATGACGCAAAGTTACCACAATTGAGACCGAGTTACGCGGTTTTTTTGACAATTAACTAGCATGTTTGCGGTAGGAGTGTGACACATAGCTTTGATTTAACCGTTTAGCCATGCTATCATGTTTTATGACAGTTCAGACCCACCCATCAGGTCTACGTGACATAAATAATTAAACAGACGAAAAAAGCAGGTCAACGATGTGCTCTCCATCAGAGCTATGTGTCATACTCCTACCGCAGACATGGTAGTTAGTTGTCAAAAAAAAATCCTAAACAGGTGGATCTGCGCTCCCTAACTGTGATACCATTTGTGATAGCTTTTGCGTCGTTATCTCGTTTCCGTTGCTACAGAAATGGCCTTGGATATCCAGCCAGGAATGTCAAACGGGCCTTCGGCCCTTCGTGCGGCACCCTGGGCCCACCCACGCCATTGATGACGTATATAATCGACCCGATGGATCCAAGCATCACGCACGCCCTAGCGGCAAAGAGACTTTCTCTTGTCCCAAGAAACGAAGAACTGCGCCGCCACCGATTTGCCCACCATGGCCGAATAAATGGCAGCGGCTACACAGCACAGCGCCGGTGTCGCCACCGTAGAGAAAGATTAGGCGACGGCGCTGGCTGTCGTAGCTGGCCTCCCTGCCCTGCGAACTGCAGGTGCGCCGCTGCGATCCCAGCCTTCCTGATCTGAGCTTTTGCGTGCGTGCTTGTCTTTGTTTTTTTGTTCTCCTTTTTTCGTTGTTTCTTACTCGTCCCTCTAGTGATGAAGGCGATTTAAAAATTAGATGGCTCTTTGGATAGATCTGGGTCTGAATCTTTTTTGTTTGCTTTTTGGGCAAAACCAAATAATTGGTGCTGTTTGGTTCGTGGGTGTTATTTGTAATATTTTTTTCTAGTAGATCTGGTTTGTTTTATCCTAAATCTTTTTATTTTATACTTTCTCTTTCCACATTTGGTTTTACATCATGTTGGCAAATCTTTGGTTTATATTTTCAATTTATGCAAATCACATATTTCATTCTTTCTTTGTTCTATCATATAATATAAAATGTCCGTTTAGTAAAATTAGTTAACTTACTCACTCCATCTTATAATATAATATGTTGTACATGTTATCTAGATTTATACTAAATTAGTCTACATAGAAATTTGAAAAAGTTAAAACATTTTATATTGTGTAAAGATTGGATATATTATAAAACATGTGTTTTGTTTATAGTTGTTCTAACCCATTGTTTATTATTTCTTATATTTGTCATTAGTCTCATTAAATTAAATATTGTTGAATCCACTATCTTAAATCGAGATAAATATATATGCAAATTGATGACTAGGTTCCATTTCCGTAATCGGTTTCGAGTTTTGTTAATTCTAATTTATTAATTTTGGATCTTAATTCACAAAATTACTTGACAAATTTTGATAAATTCGTCAAACTTAGTTTACCGTTTAATATTATTATTTTAGATGAGTATATGGATTTTATCCTTTTTACTCTTTTTTTATGGACAATTTTTTTCCAAGTACATGTGTTTTTTTATAAATGGTGTATAGAAAATAATAATATTTTTGGCAAAAAATAGTAAAAGTTGTGGTAAAGTGTGAGATATTTTTTTCAAACATTCGACTGAATTTGTCGAATTTAACAAAAAATGTCAAATAATTTTCCGAAATATAATCTAAAATTTAGAAGTTATGAGTTGAACAAACTCAAACCGATTACGGGAATGGAAACTACTCGTCGATACGTATATATTTCATATATATTTTATCGTGATTTAAGACAAGATTGAAGAAAAAAAAATATAAGTATGTGAACTTCTTGGGCATGTACGTGAAGTTTGGTAAGAAGTGATATGCATAAAATCGTTGGTCTAATCACCCTTGTTTCTTTTCTTAGTAATATACTTAGATTGGGTGGACATGGATCTAATTCTTCCATTTAAGATTGGAGATTCCACGGAAGCAAAGTCCCTTGTTGAAGGTTTTAGAGGTGCATGGTTTCGCTCTAAGGTGTGATAGCTAATTGGTTTTTAGTATTAGTATTTCTATTTGTATGATTTGAATTCAGTAATTTTACAACAACAAATAATACTTTACTCTTATTGATTTGTATTGGGTGGACATGGATAAATTGTTGTTGTCCCCTCTATGTCCACGTATAGGCTTCTTGAGGCACACTTCATATTTATGTGCATATGTTTGCGTCACTTGTCACTTAGTGAGTCATATGTGAGACTGGGTGTTGAAGTGTATATGTGGATTCTTTAGCCCTTCGCGTCAGTTCAGGCTTTTGATTGCATTGGCTTTTAAAGAAACTTAGACAAATATCTTCACAAAATTGGTTGCCCTACGACTAGATCCAGATAGAGTCTGAGGATATTACTAGTTTATGCATGCTCTATAGAAACTTCTGCACAAACTAGGTCGACGAGAGTTGGATTATAAATCCTAAGGGCGGGCCTAGATTCTTGTTGATTGAAAAGACCACCACCACCCTTGGTGGGAGGGAAAAATAGAGGGCGATAGTATAAAAGGTACATAAGGTATAATCAACACCTTTAGTCGGAGAGAAAAGCACGGCCATAAGAGAAAATAATGGCCCATACTCTATGGTCAGCATTGGTTATGGTCCTAGAAAAATGTTCTATGGCTAACCTTCTCTCTTGGCGGATCTCGACTTCTTTATCCTTGTTGGTCTATTTTCCTTTTAGGATTTTTTTTTGCTTTAGAACATCTTTTATTTAGTGTTCGTTTGTGTGCTTGGCCCAACATAGCGTGTTCCAAACTAAAGCTAGCCAAATGGACCTCCACACAATTTTTTGCCACAATTTCGGTTATAATATTTATCACATTTACTTCCTCCTAAGACGTGTGGGTCATATGTAGATTCCTCCATCGGGGGGCCCAAGGGTGGGTCATATGTAGATATCTCTATTGTCGAGCCTCCTTGGTCCTTGAGGATCGGGTGTCACCACCCTCTTTGGGCACTACTTTCTGGCTCTCGACCCGTTGGAACTTTCATAGTGTTTCATTGAACTAAACATTATTAGGAATAGCTAAAATGACAACTGAAAGATGATCAAGTAACATCAATAGACTCATTTCATAGTGTACATGATTTGTTTATTATGTTGTTTAGGCTCAAAGTACATTGCATATTAACCCTCATCTTTATTGCAAACTAATTGTCTTGAGGCCTACAACCCACATAGGCTGCCGGTTTAAGTACTACTCCCTCGGTTCCACAATATAAGATGATTTAGGTGTAACACATGATGTCTAGATTTACACTAAAATGAGTGCACATGTACACTAAACATGTCCGGATGTGCACATATGAATTTGGAAAATTGCTTAAACATATTATATTGTGGAACGGAGGGAGTAGAAAATAATTGTAAAACCTACACAAGTAGCATACTAACAAGTATTTTTATAGAATCGGACACTGGCCATTTGCATTGGTATAGACAAGGGCTATGCTACACTTCAGGATTGCCATTGGCCACACACAAATATATGTACTAGAGAAGTTTGATTGAATCTTATGCGATGGAATATTAATCTTATGTTAAATAAGAATATAAGCTTTCATCGCCCATGTTCTCATGGACTACAAAAAGAACATTTCCCTTTGACTCATTCCAGAGTAAGGTATGGGGTTTTACTAACACATTGCATTAATTCCTTTTTCAGATACATAATATGCGTGTTACAGAATCTGGGCACCTTGAGTATTTCTTGGAGTATGTTGACTATCCTGAAGAAGGTAAGCACATCTTATCCTAGCCCTATTTTCTCTTTTGTATTTTTCCTTTTGCATATAACCTTTTGTTGTTCATACTTTGAAGAGAGTTGTGAAAGAACTTTCAAATATGTCCACAAGTTAAGCTTTAATGGCGAACTTTTGTCTGTGTGGTTCCCCCAGTCGGGGCAGGAATAATACATATTTCATAAAGCAACATTTGTGCTCTACAAATCTTGTAATGTTGCCTCCAGGTTTTAATGTATCATGTCTAGCCAATAATTATTACTTTTAATGAGTTGAATCATGTGGTGCTTTAAAGTCGTGTGATCTATCTGTTTATTTTCCAAAAACATGGATTGTGTTGTATAGATCAGCATTGATAAGCTCAGTTTTATACAGGAAATTGCAAATCCTATAATCTAATCTACAGCAGTAAAAACATGGAGATGACGGATCTGACAATACCTTGCATTTTAATTTTACCTGACAGTTCATCAATCAGGCACCATTTGTTCAGCACCCTACAAAGCATGTGCTTTCTTGCCGAAATGTTTGTCTTGTCTTGTAGCGGGGACGGTACGGTTGGTGTTTGTAACCTTGCATGGCGAAGATTTCTTGTCATAATTTATTTTACCCTTATACAGTTTTACACATTAAATTTTGGATTGCTCCAATCTAACCAAAATATGAACATTGATTTTCTGTAGACCTCATATAGTTATGTCCCATGCCCTTTGCAGCCACGGAATGGATTAGAGTCTTTCAAAAGAACCCACTCAACCCAGTAGGCCGGAAAAAGAAATCAAGTATGAGTAGTCAAATCATGTTGCGCCCTCCCTTTCCTCAGTGGTATAGGGGGGATCAAGTTCCTGAGAACTTCTCAAAGAGCGAGCTGATAGCAAGTGTTTCCGATACCTGGAAAGTAGGTGATTGGGTGGATTGGTTGTCTGAAGATTGTTTCTGGACTGCGAAAATTGTTAGGTTGATCAGTGAAGATGTGGTTGAGGTAAACACTTAATAATATGCTGTTTAAGTCAGCAATTTTCTGCTGCCCATTATGAGGACTTTCTTGTCCTACACTGTCATCTTTGACTACTACTCCATTAAGTTTTATGGAACTAGGCTGTGAATTATTCCATTAAGTTTTATGGAACTGGGCTGTGGATTCTTCCATTAAGTTCTTTTTGCTTGTTTTATGGTTCTCAAGTGTTGTTATGGGCTGGTTGCGCACAATCAACTTTTCTGATGATGAAGATGACACACACTGATAATATGAAGTGGAGCAAATTGTGTTATCATTTAATCAACATGTTTTCATGCTGAACATATGTTTTCTGTCCATGATTAGAACCAATGTTACCAGAGATAATAATTCACATATTCCTTCTTGACATTTTTCTGCAGGTGGTGCTGCCGGAACCTCCCATAGGTGAAGGCGGATCCCCTCATCAGGTTAACCATAAGAAGCTGAGGCCCACGCTTGATTGGTCTATCATTGAAGGTTGGACTGCACGTCGATCATCGGTAGTCTTCTAATGCCTAGGCTCTAGCTTCTAAATATGTTTTGTTAACTACTGTTTGTAGTATGATGCTGAGGTGATTCTTGACCAGTTTTGGGTTATTTGAATAGATTAAATGGATTCTTGTATATGTTCCACGGACAGAACCGAAATAATTGCCTATTTTTGTGGACATCTTATAATGTGTCTATTTATGGTGTCAGGCAAATGGGAAATGGTGGTATGCTGCTCGTCTGATTCATCCTGAATCTGGTACGGTACTGCTGATCTCTTGTTGATATTATATGGCTGTCATGCAGATTAGGAAATCTGGTCAAATGAAATTTCATGTTGGATTGGTGACTTCCAATTTGCATAATCCTAAAGAGCCAAGATCATAAGTTGGAAAGTTACAATGAATAAGCCACACTAAAAATTAGACTCTCGACAAGAATTACCTTTGTCATGAGAAAATTATAGAAAGCACGAGGAGGACTTTTCAGGCAAGTTGAATTACAGAGATTAGGAGAGTTGACATTCATCTTGATGTTGAAATTTGGAAGTTAAAGGCAATAGGTGAATATGCCGTATGGTCTTTCTGCTTTGATTAACAAAATAGTTATCAGCCATGTTTGAGGAAATAATGTTGCCTGAGCACAGCTAGAATATTTGCTTAATCCACATTGTGAACATATTAGCTTTTATTGTACTGTTTGAGGAAATAATGGACTTCACAGGGATGGTTAGTCCCCACAAACTTAACGTCTTAGCTATTCCCTGATTGCAGATATAGAAGAGTGTGACACAGATGAAGAGGAAATTCTGGGATCTTCAATCATAAGCAATCCGAGAGACACCATCGTGGCGTCCACGGAAGAATTGAGGCCAATCACAACACACAGATCACCAGACCTTAGTCAACGAGGTACCCGCAGTTCCAGGAAGCGACTGATATCTCCATCAGAGCCTGTTCAGCTACAGCCACCTGGCACTGTGAAAGGTGCTGCGGCAGAACCGGACAGGCCCTCGGATGGAGCCCGGCGGTACCCCTTACGAGTCAAGAAGTTTGTGAAGAACGCACCGGCGCAGCAGAAATAAGCTGGTGACACTGGGGTCACGGCTTTTACGGGATACTAGTTGATAAGCATGGGTCTAGATGTTGTCGAGGACATGTACGGTTGGTCTCTTTGCAAATTGGTGTTGTTAGGAGACTATTTTGTCGCAGCATTCTGATGAGGGTGTCTAGGGCATGATCCATTGGTTGGCTGTTGGTGCATACGCGTTCCAACCTCAAGAATTACGGGAGCAGAATGTAATGTAGTGTAGCTATTGTCAAAAGAATGTAATGTAGAATGTGCGCGCTTCTAAGTTCCTCTCCGCTTGTTGTCACTCTGACTTGTGGTTGAACTTGTGGGTCTGGATGTGATACGGGATAAACCAGCAATGAAAAGAAAAAAACAGCATGGTTTTTCTTCAAACTGATTATAATCGGAGAAGGACGGCGAAGCAAGAAACGATCATACGAAGTTGGTGCAAAGACCACATGATGTGGATCATAATGCATTAGATTAAATGATCATCCCATAAACATATTTGCATATCTCATCAGTTTTTCCATATCGAAACACAGTATACTAACCCCTTTGAACGCACACCCTACCCATGAACACCTCCAAGAGACCGAGCTAGCGGCGCCTTGCAGTCAATGAAAATGTCTGTCTCTTATTTCTAATTCATTCTTCTGCCCGACCTTTCTCTCTTCAACTACCTAATAGATTTGACCAAATTTTGTTGTGACAGCAAGTACAAGGCATGGATAATGAAAAAAGTCGCAACACATAGTCCAAGTTATATGGGACACGCTTGTCACTTGTAGATGACTTACCTGTGCGAGCTTAGCTAGAATAATGAGAGAAGTTAACAATTGGCTAAGAATCAACGAGACAGCAGGTTGAAGATAGTACTGATAAGTGGGACACCTTGAGTAACGACAAATCAAGCAAGACAATTCCACTCAATCGTTTGACAATACAAGCATAGCTTAGTGTGACATAGAACATTCCACTGCAACACATCATAGATCCAACATAGTTGTTACAATCGTCTGAAATGGCAACCCAAGCTTTAACAGTAAACGCATCTCCATCCACCAAAGGAGGGAGTTCAAAGATGATGCCATAAGGCTACTAACATTCATGAAGCAGAAACTGCGACAGAGAAGACAAAGGCAGTCATCACACTACGATACAAGAGAAAGCAAACAACTGGATCCCCACAATTCCCACAGATCGTCGCTTCTAAGTACCGCACAACACATGGAGTGGAGGAGACACTCAGTATCTTCTCCTCGGTGGGCTCCTTGAGCGATTAGGCCTCGGCGATCTGAAATGGACATGGTACAGACTCAGGTAAGTATCTCCACATTTGTTAGAGTTGTGTACATAATATACTGAACTACAAGCGCTCGTCAGTGACCCGAACTCTAGTAGATTACTAAAAGATGAAAGCAACTAATTAATCAGAATCAATAAAACCATATTATGCAGCCATCAAGGACATAACAAATGATTTAACTACAAGCGCTGGTCAGTGACCCGAACTCTAGATTACTAAAAGATGAAAGCAACTAATTAATCAGAATCAATAAAATCATATTATGCAGCATCAAGGACATAACCAATGATTTAACTACTGGAGAATTACTATGTATTCACTCAGCAAAACTCATCAGGTATTATAAGAAAAGTACTACTGAGTGGAAAAGATACTGGATTTGAGGGGAAGATAAAAAAACAGGCCAGGACAAATCTCCTCAAGATTGTATTGAGCAATCGGAATGCAGAAGGTAGTAAATTGGTTACGGAGTGGAACTTGAGGAGTTAATAAGGCCATGACAAATTCCCTTTATATCATGTTACCCAACCAGAAACTATGTTCATCAATTACCTAGCTATATGTACCAACCAGGTTTTAGCAAACTCAATTTAGATTAGAACTTTTCATTCCTAATGTAATTCTTTAACTATACTGATTTCTTTAACGATTACACCTGAGCAGTCTTTGCATTCAAGTCTAGAGCCAACCCCTGATAGAATGATACATTGTTCTATGGCCCCTAATTAGTTCAAGTAATGGTTTCTACAACTATCCTGAAGGTTCTCAAGAATAAGCTGACTCATTAGCTTTTAAGTCCATAATTTCTCTATGACACAACACCAAAAAAGAACTAAATATGAAAACACACATAGAACATACCTCTTCCGAGTATTTCTGCGTTTGACAGGGCCATTACTAAATGCCCAGTCAACACTTATTATCTGTGAAAGAAGCTCAGTTCCATCTGATTCTTTTATTGCAACCTGGGCTTCCTCAAAGTTCTCATACTCAATCAGAGCATATCCCTACACAGGATAAGTAAAACCAAACATTCATGAGGCATGGATAGGGTACAAAAACCCTTCTTTTCGCACCAACACTTGTTATTTTGTTGTTTTTATTATGGATGAGTGGTCAAATAAAGATAACCTTTTTACATATGAACTATGTGGGCCTGTCTTACTCATAATTAAGGAATCATTTGAGGAATTTCACATGAGTACTAACAAACAAAATCAAGCCAATGGTATGTCTGCAAAATGAAAGATTAAAACCAGTAGAAGGCATACCTTCACAAATCCAGTTCGGCGATCCAAATTCAAATGCAAGTTCTTGACCTGTCCAAAACCACCAAAAATATTGTGAAGGTCCTCCTCCTGAGCTTCTTCATGAACTCCAGTAACCAATACAATCCACCCTTCAATAGCTGTGAAAAAACATGCATGAGCTAAATTAGTGACATCAATTATCTTCATATTACAGAATTTATGCAAGGAGACAAACAGTGCAATGAACAACGTACGCAGTACTACAATTGCCTTTTTGTACTAATAGCATCCATTAATTCAATGTTTTGAAGCAACAAAACTTTAATATGAGTGGAAAGTGATAACACAAGTATGTTACAGGCAACATTCACATATAGAACTCCACGAAAGTCGAAAATAGCAATTTAAAAGGTGTTGTAGGTGTATGGCAATCAAGGCCCTAGCGTCTTATCAGAGAAACTGGGCATGTCCATAACAGTATCAATATAAGTAGTGAGAAATAATGCTGAAGCTGTACCCAAAGCCATGCACGCTCACATCATAAGATATACGATACCCACGGTTCCAATCAGAAGAACAATCACAGCAGTCAGGTAAAACAATGAAAAGGAACATGAAAAAGAACCGCATTTATGCTCCACGCTGATCACTGATCGCGTTTCAAAGTTTCTCACGTCTAGGATAATGCCAACATCGGTTCAGAGATGTACACTAAAACCACAGGTAACAATCTTGGGAGTCAAGTCTAGGACTAAACAGCGATTTCGTAACCCAAGGAGGAAACCATCCGGACAAATCGCCCAAAAAATTCCACCTCCACATCTACATAGCTGAGGAAAAGCAGATCTTTTGCACCGAGTAACACAAGGATTTCCTAGCAATGCGCGGCAGCCCATGGGCATCGGAAGAAACCGACCAAGAACGCATCTTTATCATCCCTCAAACGGCAAAAGCAATGCATCGAGGAAGAAAACCTACTGAGCTACCAACCAGACCGCCTACACGAGCGTTCATTCGGATCCCACCGCATCCTGAATTAGCAGGAAAAGAGAGCGAGGGAGGGGGGATAGAGACATACAGCGGACTGGGCCGGGGCCGCCATCGGAGGCGAGGGCGTCGAAGCCGGAGCGGCCCGCTAAGCGCGAGTCTCGGGGCGCGGAGGAGGAGTTGGGGTCCTCGCGGAAGCCGCGCCCCTTGGTCTTACGTGGGCCGTCGTCGGCGGCGGCGCCGCCCCCCGCGATGGTGGATCGGAGGCGGGGGACGGGGGCCGGCGAGGGCTCGATGGCGCCGTCCTCGTCCATGAGGTCGTCGTCTTCGGAGTCGAAGTCGACCGCCTCGACGTCCGTGTTCATCGTCGCCGCCGCCATCGCCGCTGCAGCCGCCGCCGGGGTTGGATCTGGGTTCGGGTGGGGAGCGCGGAGGGGAGACCTACTGCTGGGGTTTGGGGTTTGCACGTCGGGTTATCTTCTCTTTTGTTTCCAGAAACACCCTCCGTGTAGGAGCAGTATTTGAAACGAAAACGCCGATTCCAATAAGGATACAGATTTATACAAGGCAGGAGTTATTTTCTACTAGTAGTATTATATTTTCCAAGTTGATTTCCTTATGTTTTTTCATAAAATGAACATTCTAAATTGCTAGTTTCTTCTGCTATTTCACCGAACTAACATGAGTGACAAAATAATTGCATAGATCTAGTGACGAAGAGATGCTTCCCCCCAACCTAGTTGTATCACAACATAAACGATTTAAATTATTTGTCTCTTTGTGGATTTACAATCTCCTTTTTACCACATTTCAGGAATTGTAGTGACATCATAGATTGCACGCGGAGTCCAGACGTGCTTCGCCCCGGAAAACACGGTAAGTTCGGATATACATTCCGGCCTGGGTCGCTTGGCCTCCACTCCCTTACCATCTCGGCGCAATATAACATCGAGAAAAAAACACTCGATGTTAATTATATTGTGCCGAGATGTTATATTGCTTTTTTGCTCTTTGTTGGAAAAAATCATTGGAATTAAACCATTGGATTAATCTCGAAGTTGTATTACCTCGATATGGTGAGGGGGACCAAAACTTGAGATGACTAACACAGTAAGTCTCTTTTTTTTTATTTGTTGATTTCCTCTACATCGTTATCTGATTTGATATGATTTGGGAGAGAAGGACTTGACCCCTTCTTGTGTTCTTTCCATTATATCGGTTGCATCAGTTTACATTCTACACATATGTGGGATAGAAAGTTGAGAGGTATTGGGGTGCCTTAAACGGTTGGTATTGTTCAGAAACTATAATTCTCGTGCTTTAATTTGGAGTTGATAAAAGAAAAATGTAGACCTACCTCATAGGCGTTCAAAGGTTGTGTTTCCCGTAGTCGTTCAAAGACCATAATTACCATAGTTGTTTCAAGCCATCATTCATATGTTCACACTCTTAGCAGTTGTTACTCATCAGGGTTCATTAGTTTAAAACAACGACTGGAGGTAGGTCCCACATGTAAATGAATTTAAGCCAGTTCGTTGTAGTGACACCTAGCAGCCGAGTGGGACCGCTGCCAGTTTCGTATTCAGCGGAATGCTTAACCACGATCTTGAAAGCGTCACTAAGTTTAGTGACAATCTGACCTAAACCAGGCTGTGAAGTTTAGGTCTCAGAACATCACTAAGTTCGAGGGGTTTGTCTCTCTGAGACGACTAGTTATGTTTCTGACATGAATCGTCACTAAGTTGTTACGATCTTGAGATCGTCACTAGAAAAACGTCACAAATGGACTGATTCCTTGTAGTGCCCCATGAGATTGATCACTCAAACCACACCATCAAGCAAACTATCAAAATAAAAGAAATGAAAAGAAACCAATTTGTCCAAACCGCGCAAACTATTTAAACAAATTTTCGCAAAACAAACTACGAGTGATAGTAATATTGTCTTCCTAAACTCAAACCTAAGATCTTACCTTGGCCTCCCCTTCCTAACCATCTCGACCCAATATAACATCGAGAGATAAAAAAAAAGCAAATGAGACTTATTCGAGAAAGGAGAGCACCTCGTTGCACTCTAGCATCACACTAATAGAGCCATCGAAAATGGCCCATGACCTTTCTCATCAGGCCACTGTTGTCGTCTCCGGAGAGAGAGGGTGAGAGGATAAGTTGGCCGCCGTGTGAAAGATTACAACAAATCTAGTGGATTTTGTCTTACCCCAAGCACCAAAACACGTGGTTTTGCCAATTATCCTCAAGAATACACACAATGATTCGTGCAGGTGAAAAAAACAACAACGATTAACGCTGCTTGATTACACAATATTCCTTAAAAATTAGTGTCTTTCACTCACACTCAACCGTTCACACTGGGAAACCGAGAGGAATTAACTATTATGCAATGTAACACACACATACATGCTCCAATAACCCCAATTAGGAGAAAGAAGTTGACGACGTACACACTACATATACGGCTAAAAAAAAGGAGGCGTTGTTTCATTACACGACTGATCTGATCCATCCATGATTATGCATGCACGCAGCTAGATCGACGTCGCAGCTAGTACTTGTAAGTGTTGCTCATGCATGGCCTCATGCCGAAGCATGCATCAAGAATTCAAGATCAGCCGAGGTGTGTGGTGGATGCTAGCGCCACCGCCTGCGCCCACACCTTGAGCCTCGCCTTCACGTCCACCGGATCCTCCCCTGCAAATCGTCAATCACACGCGTCAGCTCCCCCGGCCTTAATCGTGATTAGACTACTGTTAACGACAAAGCTGTAAGCTAAAGACGAAGTGGAACTACTAATTAACTATGGCCAATCTGAGCAGATCACGACGGAGACGGATCGTCGATCAAGATATGCGGATGAAACGTGGCCAAGGGTGAGTAGCCAGATTCACATGGAATATGGAAGCGTCGCCGGATGGGCCGGCCGGGATGGCAACGCCTGCGAATGCGAGTGCTTAATTATTCTCACTGGAGTACTTAGTGGGGTGCATGATGGTGAAGCTAATTAATTGTCATTGATGGAGTACGTCGATCGAGTGCCCTGTTGACGACTCCACCATCGATCAGAGATGCATGAGTCGTCGTCCATGGCGGATTGCCCGGCAAGGCAGGGTGACGTGCATGGCGACTGAATTAGCATGCAGATCTATCTGGAGCCAGCGACACTGTCGTGGAAAGTATAGACGAAGAATTATGTACAGTATTTATGTGTGATGGTGACGGCGTACGTACCGGCGCTGGGGCTGGAGATGGAGCAGCTGCCGGGCGTGGAGGGGGAGCCGGAGCCGCTGTGGGTGGGGCTGCTGCTGCTGTCGGAGATGCCGTGTATCTCCACGGTGCAGTCGTAGGGGAGCTCGAGGCCGAGGTCCCTGCACGCGCGCACCTCCTCCATGTCCATGGCCACGCCGCCGCCGGCCGCCGCGTGGCGGTGCGGGGACGAGCAGCAGGACGACGGCGACGAGGTCCCGCTCCCGCCCCCGCCGAGCTGCGGCTGCTGCTTCGTGCCCACCACCACCACCACGGGGGTGTCGGCGTCGGGGGCGCCGCCGTTGCGCTCGTGCCAGCTCCGCTTCATCTCCCACGCGCGGTCCAGCCACGCCTCGCGCGCCCCGCGGTCGGTGCGACTGCGCCGGGCCACGCTGAAGCTGCTCCGCCGCGGCTGCCGCTGCTGCTGCTCCTCCCGCGCCTCCGCCTGCGCCGACCCGCCGCGCTGCAGCAGCCGCGCCCACTGCTCCTCGTTCTCGCTGACGACCCCACCGAACCCGCCGCTCTTCTTGCCCTTCATCGTCTTCGTCTCCTCCACCGCCAGCCACGCGTGCGGCGGCGGCAGGGCCTCCACGGCGGCGCCGCCCCCTTCCTCGACCGCGAAGCGGGACACCCGCCTCCTGGCCAACTCGGTCGCCCCACCGGCGCCGCTGTCCGCGTCCACGGCGAAGCGGGACACGCGCCTCCTCACCTCCATCACCTCCTCGCCGTCATCGTCACCGCTACTGTCGTCCTCGCCGGCGCGGCCAAAGGGTGGCTCCGTGCTCATGGTCGACGCCATGGCTGGCTAGCTAGGTGGCGAGTGGCGAGCGTCTAGTCTATACGTAATCTAGAGTGCAGCAAGCTAGCTGCGGAGCAGGTGAGTGACAATGCCTGCTGGAGATCAGTGGTTGGGTGGGAAGCAGCTGCTGCTGGACAGTCGACTCGGGTGTATATATAGACACCGACGTGCTCTCCTGGCCATGGCGTTGGATGACATGAGAGACAATATAGTAGGTCAATGGCTATATGTCGATCTGTGTGCCGCTGGATGTCTTTTGAACGGGGTGCCGCTGGATGTCGACCCGGCCTGTCCAGCGCACCTCCACCACCCAATAAAGCATCTAACAAATGTGCCGGACAAATGTTATTGGGCGGCACGCGTTGCAGTTGCCGATATATTGGGAGTGTCTCACCCCATTTGACACTTCCAATAGTTATTTTTTATAGAAAATTAAAACGACGAAATTCATTTAAACATGTCTGACTGTTGCGCATGCGTCAGACGTCAATAAGCATCCACGGCTTGTCCGCCTAGGAAAGGAAGGATAGTGTAGCCCAATGCCGATACTATCCAACAACCGTCGTTGGGGAGGCGCAATCCTGAGGCGATGCGGTGCTTGTGGAAGAAGGATGCTTCTTCCTTCTCAAACATCTCTTGAAGCTATCGGCGCCGCTGCCTCCTACTTTGTCGTTGTGCGTCATTGCTCTCGCCGGTGGGTGAACAGTGGAGTAAGGAGAGAAGAGAGAGCGGCGTTGGATGTGACGGGGAGGGCGCCACACACACTTATAAGGACGGTGGGGAAACGAAATGTGGGAAAGCGGGAGCTCATTAACGCCGGTTGCCGAGGTGTCGTAACTCCAACGACACGCATCAAGACGAGGCGCGGCGCGTTACAACATCAGAAACCGCTCAGGGCCGTAATAAATTACACTGGCCGACTGTTGAGTCGATGACGCGTATCCGACGTGGCGTGCGTTGTCGCGTTTGCCGAACTCACACTCGTCTCCCTAGCGGATCGAAGTTGCGGGACACTATATTGGGACGTGATGTTAGTTTTTTTTTTGTTATTTGGGCTTGCCTATGAGGGACAATTTTCGTGCCAGCATTCAATAATCCTATTGAGAACGATATTGGAAGCCCGGTGGAGATGCTCTTAGCTACCGGGCAAGACATGGCACACGTGCACAGATAGTCTTCCGGACTCCACTTGATCGACATGAGAGACAAATAGGTCAACATTGCTGTGCTCTGTGACTGTGCGACGACGAACGATGTCTAGCTAGATGCATCCCATGCATGGTTGCCTTGTATGTATGGCAGGTGCATATCAGCAGTAACCTGTTCAATCAGGCAGTGTCGGCACAAGTCATGAAAGAAGATTTGCAGGCCACGGCCACCTAATTAATGAATGTGCATATTGATGACCTTGGGCTGACCGCTAGTTCTCACGCTGCTCAACCCTATTTGCTTCAATTTCTCTCGTCAAGTAGATTTACTTCTATTGAATTTACAATTGCATTTCAAACGAATCAATTAGGGCGCTATCTCGGAACCATGTCAGCGCCACAAGTGTGTTTGCCGTACTGGTACTGCAGAAGCATTTCTGTAGACTACATCAGGGGTAAAGCCGAAAATGACCGGTGGCCGGCATATCTATCTTGATAAGATAGATCAAGGAGAACAAAGCTTAGAGCTATGGAGCCAACTACCCATCAACGTCATCAAAAGCAAAAAAGCACCAAGAAAAAATTAACAAAAGGCGTTGGGAAGAACGAGCCGGTCTATGGCACGACGTGGCGCGTCGAGAGAGAGAGGACCGGGAGACCAGGGCTCCCATGGCGTCGGAGGATGAGCGGTGGCGCCACCAGAAGCTCGCCAGGTGGGCTAGGGTTAGAGGAGGAGAAGAGTAGCTTAATTAAGCTAGGGGTCGGCGTCCACGCGGTTAAGCTGCCGCACCTAGATGAGGTATTTATATTGGGTTGATTATCACAACCCTGAGAGAGAACGATGGGAGATTAGATCACTTTGATTAGGGATAGGGCAAGATTAGATGACGACTAGTTAGTCCAAATGCGAGGTGACGTGGGACCCGGTGACGTGAGGGTTGGTGCACATCGCGACGCGAGGAATGTGCAACTAAATTAAGGAGCTTGCGTTTCGTTTGGCATTCGTGTAGGTAGAAGATTATATGGTTTAAGGTTTAGAGTCAAGTGTTATATATTTTTATACATAAGTCGTATTAGGTTGGTCAAATTAATGATTCAGGGAGGCACGTAAGACCTATAAACCGGGATGGAGGGACTAGTCTATTTTTTTGTTAGACTTTTTTCTGTCATATAAAGTTTTGTACCACAGATAATGAAACAAGTTGAATATATCACAATTTAGTAGGGGCCTAAGTTTGGCACCGAGGGTTCAAGCTAATTCGTTTGTCCAACAAGGCTTTTTTATTCTGTAGGTTAACTAATACTTATTTTGATGTTTTACAACACTATACAATAAGTTGAGCACACCACGGTCGAACAACCACATACCCGCAAAAATACCACATAAGTCTTGAAGTGCAACAATACATAAAATGGAGCGAAAGTACTCCCCTCTTTAAAAATACGTTCCATACGCTAATTAGGACAAGTACATGTTTTGTGATAGAAAATCGGTTTCATTAGATTTGTATCCCAAAATACTTGTATGTAGATGCGATTTTGTATCGACAAACATTCGGCACTAACAAAACATGCAAGCTATTACTAGGTCCGGCAAAGGTCCATGTTTTGGCTAGAAATGTTGCTTCTTGAGATATACATATTAATTATCTATCTAGTTAAATCAGCAACGATTAATATGGATCGGAGTGAGTAGTACGCACTTAGATGTCGCTAAAATACATATATCTAAATATATTTTTAGTGCTAGATACATTCATTGCAACGATATATTTTCCAGGTCTCCAGGACGGAGAGCTTTCTAAGCTCAGGATACACCACCACAAGCATCGGACACATATGTGCACGTCCTACCGATACAACTATATATTGGACATATCTAAAGTTTTCATAATTTAGTGTCTAACTGAAGTTCAAAATATCACGTTTACACGACAAAGTCGACAACACGTGCCACGTTTTCCACTTTCTATCAACTCCCGCTCGATCTCCGGACTCCGGGAGATACACCCACGTCTACGCGGGAACACCGGGAATCATCTGAAGATTCTGAACAGTGTTGCGGTGTACCTGCTGGTGTCTGGACAAGGCGCAAGCTCCCAAAATGGCGCCACTTCCTCTTGGCTTCTCAGTTGATCTGGTGATGTATCGTCTTGCCTCGTGTTGGAAAACCCATAGTTCCGTGTGTTAGATCAGCGACGCTTTCTACCGATATATCTTACCGTGGCTGTTGCATGCGCGCGCGTGTGCATCATCACAACCTTTTCTTGTTTTGGGGTAGAATGCATATAAGCAAAAGGAGTCGAAAGTGGGAGGGATCCAGGAAGCGTCCGCAGCGTCTATGTTAGACACAACTCGTTTGTTTATCCAGAGAGAATCCTTTTACAACCACTAAGTTTTCCCACAAGCGGGAGAGATGAGGTCCGCAACGTCACGTTAGATACAACTCGGTTTGCCAACAATGGCGTCGTCGTGGGTAGACAGATGGCAGGATGAAAACATTTAACCAGACGGTGCGGTCGTCACACTTTTAATGGCGTCACCGTGGAGCTCTGGTAGCTCTAGGTCTTACTCTCGAATCATGTTAGAGGCATCGTTTGGCGTTGGCGCCTCACGGCGTCTTCGATGGTCTCCTATCTCTCTTAGACGAGACTTTGGTTGCACCTATCTCCGTCCACGTTGTCGGCCGGGCAAGATCGGTGCTCCGTGACGACCCTCTTCGGCGACAACTTGGTGGATGTGGTGTGGCGATGTCCGGTAGTTTCACAAGAAGGCCCGGTGTCACCTCTTGTTAGCTATCCCGGATATATCTTCGGGGTATGACTACTCCTATATTTCTTGCATTATTTGATATGTTTTGTAAGCGGGTTCCCTCATCATTTCGTATCAATTTGACCATGTGGCTTTTTTTTTTCAAAGGGAAAGCCATCATGACTGTTTTTTTTTCATAAGGCATCAAAAGATACGCATCATTCGTGGATAAGAAAATCGGACAACTCCACTTGTCAAACAAACGACAAGGGGAAATATGAAAGACTAGCTAACACATGTGCTGTCATATTGGCCTACCTAGGATAATGAAAAAGGTTTAATTATAAAGTAGGAGGAAAAACTTTTTTGAGGTGCATCTCGTTTTTTTTAGAGAGAAAAGTGCAATTGTAACCAGGAAAGAAAACACCAACCTCTCAGGCCCATTTGACAGCCCAGTCTACTAACTGGATACTATCAAATTCTCGGCCCGGTCCGCCACGCGCACCTCCCTGGTCGAAAGCGACGGCGCCCCTCCTCCTCCTCTGCTCCGCCCCGAGGAGACAGGCGTACGAGCGACACAGAGAACACCGCACCGCCGGCCGCCGGCAGCCGAAGCAGTCTCCCTTTCCACGGTCGCCCGCAGATTTTCCGCCGCGGCGGGTGCCGGCTCGACCGTACCGCGTGATCCTGGTACGAACTTCCCTCCCCCCTCCCTCCCTCGCTCTCTCCATCTCTTCCCCGGCGGCGTTAATTTTGAACTGATTAGTTAGCTTCGCGTCGTCGAGTTCTAGTTGGGAGTCCTGGACACAATTCATTTGTTACTTGTGGGCGCGGGCTCTCGCGATTGTGCCAACATTGCTACTCCAAATCGTTGATCGATGTTCACAACCGTTCGACCATGTTCTGTTTGTGTAACCAGTCACTGCTCTGGTGCCATACCTGTTTGTCTAACCAAAAACAACTGTGTCAGAAATTGGTTCGAGATTTATTACACAATCCAGGTGTCAAAAACTTAAAAAGCCGTGTAAATGCCTGTTAGATTTTGGAACTGAACCCAGTTGTTAGTACTACTGCGATTTCTCTATGCCCTGACCGAGCAGCACCACTAGCTTAATCTATTGATCCTAGACCTGTTCTCTTATGGCCCATGAGTTATGGGCCTACTAACTGGTAACTATCACGTACAATTAAGCGTACATCTGAACCATGAATTTAAAATATCTCGAAACGAATCATCCATTTTGCGTCAGATACGATACGATGTATACTATATCCTTGCGAGCTGTGTGACTCAAGTACTGAAACCAATCTTGATTTTGAATGTCTAGTGTGGTCACAGGCTTTTCACTTCCTCGTTTCCTACCATCTTGCTCTGCCTTATCATGTTTTTAATCCGCTGTTGGCTTCGTTGGAGCATTACTCACTACTTTATTGCCTATCAAATAGAACTGCTATGGGGACCAATTAGTGGTTGTTTGAAACAAGAAATTCCGTGGTACCTTCTTAGGGTGTGAATGCCTGTCAGGTTTTGGAACTGAACCCAATTGTTAGTACTGCAGGTCTGCGTCTAATCACAGCGTGTTGCGTCAGCTGTGTGTGCTAGCACCACCAGCTACGACAAAACATATTTGGATGTTAATTTTCTTCATCCTCGAGCAGTGCCGCTAGCTTAATCTCTTGGTCCTAGACTAGTTTTTTTAAAGAGAAATGCTTCTGCGCTTTCCCGGAAGTTTTTTTGCACGAATTTTAAAGCACATCAATGGCTGTGATTAGGGGTGGAGATTAATCACAACCATTGATGTGCTTTAAAATTCGTGCAAAAAAACTTCTAGAAAAGCACAGGAGCACTTCTCTTTTTTAAATTATGTGCCTATCTGGTAACTGTAACGTATTGAGTGTACATCTGAATCATGAATTTAAATTTCTATAAAGTAGTTATCCATTTTATTCTGAATCAGATGCGATGTATACTATATCCTTGCGAGATGTGACTGGGCCAGCCTTTATTTTGCATGTCTATTGTGGTCACACACTTTGCACTTCCTTGACTCCTACCACCTTGCTCTGCTTTCTCATGTATTTAATCTGATGTTGGCTTTGTTGGAGAATCACTCATAACTTCATTCTACCAAATATAACTGCTATAGGGACCAATTAGTGGTTGTTTGATACAAGAAATTCCATGATGCCTATGTCCCCCACCCCCTTTGGAGAATTATGAAGAAAATGTAATGCAGTTTCTCGTCTGATACATGTGCTGCCATCTTACCATATTGAACATGGTAAAATTCACTTGGCTAGGGGAGTGGATGTACAACCCAGACACAACGGTTCAAGTTCCCAAGGATGCAAATTTGGGTTCTTATTATTTGAAAAATAAGAAAACTCGCTCTGGGTATCTCATCCATCGCTTTTCATTCAGAAAAGAAAATGGTGAAATTCGAATGCTAGCTTAGGCTCCTGGAAATTTCTCCTTAGAAGAGAGTTGTACCTCTTTTTTTTAGGATGAAAGCTGACTTGTCTGATCCACTTTGGCTTTAGCCAGACTCCTGGTGTAATGTTTGTTGTACAACCGCTTTGTATATCCCCTCCGGTAGATACTCCTCTCTTTGTTTTGTCATGTATGTATTCCCCCTCTTCTATACTCCCCAGTTTTTTTAATAAAATCATGGTCTGTGCCTTCCCTACAGTTGCCTCATTTTTTTTAAATGCTATGCAGCACCCTGCTCATCTGTGGCCATAAACGTGTTTTGAATTGAGGATATCATAAATTAACAAAGCATAAACCAGGACCATTGAACGTACAAATTGGATAAGATCACATAGCAAAAGGATGATAAACAGTAAACCTGATGTTTCTGTTTTGGTCAGAAAAGTATAAATAGAGGATGTGTGCTTGTCAAGGTGTTTAAATTTTTGACTAATCATTTTTTTTGGTAATGTGGCAGACTTGTAGTTTGGTGTTTGTGGATTGTGTAAGTCAGGCTCTCAGAGTGAAAAAGTCCTAGACAAGTAAGTTAATTCAGAATGTTCTCTGCTTCTGCATTTTACTGTCGAGGTTCTGTTTTGGTTGTGACAGCATTGATCTTTCCTCTTTTTCTCAATTAACTAAAGTTCAATCGTAGCTTGTACTATAATTTTCAAAAAGGTCTAACATGAGATGATAACTTTGGGGACAGATCCACCATAGGCTCTGATGTGCTGCTCGCTGTTCACTCCTAGATCTGCCCTAAGTTATAGAAGAGACTCTGCTATTGGGGAAGATGACTTCCGTGTCCTGGTAGTATTTTTGTGATTCACATTGAAGGCCCACGAGAAATATCCTTAAACTGCTGGTATGCGATTGAGAGGATGGCCTCAATGTGCCGGGCCTCATACTCTTGAACATAACAGCCAGCCTGTGAAACAGGAAACTACAGCAGCACTTCTCACAAGGCCTATTGAACCAACCTTACCAGCAATATGTGTGCCAAGGAGGGAAAGAAAACCCCCCGAGATCACAAAAAAAAATCTTGGGTACCTCGACATTTGATTGAATTAAATTGTTGAATGGGCATGCACTTGGGTACCCGTGGCCACAAGCCGCACCTTTAATACACACGTCTGCCACTGGATTAGGCTGTATCTAGTTGCTAACTTATTTCTCTTGGTTGATGCTAACTATCCACTTGCAAAACTTCATTACTAGGCATTCAACTCAATCTTCCAACTAATTAGGCTACTCATATTTGTTTCTTCCTCCTACTTATGGCCTTGGGCCATTTGTTTTGATTGAATGGACCTATTGGCTTGGTATACAACTGCTGAGATTTAGCTCTGCAAATGCCACCCTTCTCCATCTACCTGATCCTGACATGTTTCATAGAACCATAGTATCATCTTAGTTTTAGGAGCATAGGAGAGATTGCTAACATATGCACGTGTGCCACTTTGACATCTCTCCTCACTTATTTGTGCATTTGTGGTTTAATAACTGAACGGATTATCTGTACTCAGTTTTAGGATCATAGTCATGTCTGTAAGTGGCACATGTTCTCCAACCGGGCTTCACACCCTTTCCCATTTCATTCAAAACGGAAATACAGAGTTTCCAGTCTTAGACAAACAAAGAAAGTAAAAGAGACAGGAAAAGGGGGAGGAGGGAATGAAGTGAGCTGGGGCATCACCGGAAACCCACTGTAGAACCCTCGATCTCGATAGAATGTTGAATTCAGGGGAATTAACTAGACATGTGCATCCTCAAGACTGGAGAAGCATTCTGAATTACTGATACACAAGTCTAAAGCTGCACTGATATGTTTTCCTATTCGATTGTTATGCTGATGTCAAAGAGATGCTGAGAGGGACAAGTATTCATAAGCACAATTATCGTGCAGTAGTAGATTCATGGCTTGCCTTTTATTATTCCCGGTGTCCGTTTGCTTGACCTAAAAATCATTTTTCTGTTAAAGCAAAGCTTTACTATTGAAATAAACAACTTGTTAATTCAAAAGAAAAAAACAACTTGTTTCTCGAAATTCATGCTTGATCACAATCATTATGGGTTGTGTCAAATGGAATGGGTGAACTGGCTATTGAATATTCCTTGCTCCATATGGACCTCCTAATAGCAGACCCGTTGCAATATCCCAGATCTAATATGGCTAAGTTACTGTTGCTTGTGTAATTTTCGATATTTATTCCTTCCTATCTGTTATCTTCAATTCGTTAATCATGATGTTAGGTGGTCATTATTGCAGCCTACCACTGTTGGCAATCTTGACACTAAATATCAAGTTATTAAACTAGATGTCTTTTCCCTCTGGAAGAGCACTAGCATCCACCTTTTCAGCAGTTGCTATTTTCCTATCTTGTTACTTCTTCCTTTTCAACCTTTTGTGCTTTTATTTCAACTGATGTGTCAATTTCAAAACATGCAGGTGCATCCAATAATACAGCTCATACGTCCAAGCAGACACAGAATGCAAACAAAGGAACTTAAGGTGCATATGCCACATAAGTTGAAACAGCAGGGTACGCAACCAAGCTCTTATTAAGCATAATTCATTGTGAGTTCCTTACCAGAATCTAGAGATAGATATGTAGTATTTATCGCTACGTTTCAGAATTATGGGTGTTCTCTAGTTTCTCTTTGGTGATAATGGTACTTAGGAGCATTATTGGCCTCGTCGTGTTTTTGGAACTGAAAGGATCAGTCGCTTTATGCCAGTTTTTTTTTGCACATGACCAATCACTATTAATTGTGCTACGTATAATATAGTTAGTATCTTCTAAAGCTAATCTATTCTTTAGGAACCTGACCTGTAGCTCCATTATTTAGCACTATTGCAATCCATAGAAAATAAACTCATACTAGAGGGTTTGAAGTGGAGGAATCATAGAAAAAATCCCACCAAAGCCAAGCGAAATTAGTTAATAATCTAGCTCAGCCCATTACATGGTCCCTCAGTTTTGTATCATGGCCCTTGGTATGACGGTGCTTAAAGTTGAAACCAAGTTATGATACTGTATTGGGCCTTCTCAAGTAAAGGCTATCTCTTCTGGAGGGTGGGGGTACTCACCTAGCTCGTTCCACAATTAGTTCGGGATAAACCAGCTCATGGCCAAGTTTAAGGTATGTTTTGTAAGGCTACATGTAATCAAGGATAAACAATAACTCACAGCCATAGTTGAGCATATGTAGCGTGCTCACCACAAAATGAGGCTTCAAATGCTATCCATTTGCTCGGTACTCGGTAGGTGGATGCTCATCAAAACCTGTCTCCTTTTCTCTCAGTCGTGCTTACGCTCTCGTGAGGAAGCTTACCTCTTTCGACCATATCAAATCAACCAATCCTTTTCCATGCTGGTATTGAAGTAGAAAATGATCAAGTAGCTTCAGATTCTCCACGGGGAAAGAAAAAGGAAGGCAGGAACAGGAAAGCGAAAGCCAAAGAAAAAATAGCTCTCGGGTCAATATTGTAATGTTCCGCCTCCTTTACAAATATACAACCGCAGTTTGTCGGCAACTGCTCAAAAGAAATAGAAATACAACATGGAATAATTAATTCCCATCTACGTGCATGGCAGCCGTTGAAAAGTTTGGGACTACTGCATGTATGGTTTCTGATAGCTACCGACACATGCAGTTTTTCCCATGCCTGTCTATTTATTTGATAAACAGAGAGTGAACCAAAACTCAAGTATCCAAAAGTTGAGTTGTCGTGTACAGAAGAAAACAACAATTTTAAGAGAAAGAAAGGGAGACTCCAGAATGTACTTTTCTGTGCAATTTGCTGCCACTCCTGAGGATAGAGCTGTCTTTTCCATGGCACTGCTTGATCTTGTACTGAAGAAAGCTGTGGAGGTTGATTTCTGTATCAACCTGCATATGTACCTGTGAAAGCACCTCTGCATAACCTGCTTAAGAATCTGTGAACAAGTCTCAGCCTCTGCTGATTTGCTCTGTTCCATGCATCGCTGCCGATGCTGCTTCCTAGATATGCTCAAAAGACAAAGGCATTCTTTGCAAGTCTTTCTCATACATGTCAGATGCTGCCTGTAGCTGTTGCTGTGGCTGCTGATTCTGGAACCAAGAAGCACATATCCCTTCCATGTTGAATTGGCTCTCTGCCTTGATCACATCATCATATAACGATTGGCTCTGGTTCTGCATCGGTGTGGTTGCGTCTGCAAAGGTTCCATGAAGCAAGTCAGGCCACTTGAGTTCCTCCACTAATTGAACTCTGGTATCCTTTTCTTGTACGACGCCGATATCTGTCCACGGGAATACACTGTTCTCAAGAATTGAGTTCGTGCTCTGTGGCTCGAACCCCATGCTGTTGCTTCCACTGCTCCCGGTACTACCACTGCTGCTAGGATTCATACCATCCCAGTAGAAAGGGGCACCGCCAATGCCAGCGCCCCCGTGGTGGCGGTGATTGTCTGGTGGGAGATTCAGGCCCATCGACGTCGAGAGAGCTGATGGTGAGACTGTTGGCATCACGCTGGAAATTGTGCTGCAGTTGAAATCACTCTGGTTGAACCAGAGAGAACTCATGTTTGGACCTTCACCACTGCCACACTCGTTGCTGTAGCCTAGCTGATGCTGGAAAGGGAAATACAGCGTCGGACCTGACGAACGGCAGCTTGATGGGCTCTCGTGACCAGCGGTAAGCTGGTCCAGAAACAACTCCTTGGCTGGCACCTTAGGCCGTGCCAAGCTTGGAAGTTCAGGGCGCTTCTTCTCGTACACCGGCAGGAGCATTGACGACTGGGCCGTCTCACTGAGGAGGTGGCTGAAGTTCCCCAGACCACCAGCGCTCGACGGGTCGACGTCACTGGAACCAGAGGTCCTCTCGGTGCTGATGGTGGGAGCTGCTCCGCTGCGATCAGCCTCAGCGAGGGGCTTGTGGGTGTTGGGGTCGATGCCTTTCTGCCGCAGCTTCTTCTTGAGGGATGAGTTCCAGAGGTTCTTGATCTCATTGTCGGTCCTCCCAGGCATCTGTGCTGCAATCTGCGACCATCTTCTCACAGAAAAAAAGGGCCGAATCAGTTGAATTATCAAGGTTTTGCTCAGCAGTTAGTTACTAATGCTGAATTCTGCTAGGGAGCCAGCTAGTGCAGCTTCAGGGTTAAATTAAAATGTACCTGTTCCCGAGCACAGCATGGAGTTCAATGATGAGGTCTTCCTCGTCCTGGGCGAATGCGCCTCTCTTAAGGTCTGGCCTCAGGTAGTTTATCCACCTTAGCCTGCAGCTCTTGCCACACCTCTGGAGCCCTGCAGCAATTATTTACCAGGCATAATTTAGATGATGGACTGACTAGGCCGAGGAAATTCTCGTCGGGAAGAAAGACGGAGAGATTAGAAGTTGGCAATTCCAGATAATTGATTGGACTGAAGATGAATTTTGAAGTTGGTAAACTGCAAGAGTGAAATGCAGAAGGAAGTTTCTTTTGCTCACCTGCGAGTTTAGGGACAGAGCTCCAGCAGCCATGGCCGTGCTTGGTTATGTGGTTCATGAGCTTCTCATCCTCCTCAGGGGACCAGAGCCCCTTCCTCAGCTTCTGCTTGTAGCAGCAAGAATGCCTCCCCATCTCAGCGCAATGCAGAATCCGAGTCAGGCTCGAAACTCGCGCGGACGACCTACAGGTTAATTAGCCTGCAATTGCGCGCAGCTCAAGCCTCCTTCCTCTGACGGACAGGGTTAGCTTGCAATTGTCCTGGATTCCTGTGGCAGCGCAAAGAAAGCTAGCAGGAATCCATGGCTGAAGGTGTGGGAATTGGGGAAATGCAGAGGGTATAGTGGCTTAGTTATATATCGGCAGATGATTGAGTGAGCTGCAGAGCTGAGAGGCCCAGAACAGTGAGCAGGAGCGAGTAGCTAGTGTATGGTTGCAGGGAGGAGATTTCAGTGGAAAGCAGGGAAAGGTTAGGGGGCACTCCTCTCCTTCCCTTTGCGCAGGACACCACCCCCTTTAGCACCTTCTTTTAAAGGTGGTGGTGGTGGCGTGGTGGTGGTGGAGGTGGTTGTGTGAGGGGAGGTTTAATCTTTCCTTCTTCACTTCCGGCTACGCGTGTGGGTACGTCTCGTCTCGTCGTCTCTCCCAAGAATCTTTGTCCGGCGCCAAAACCGGTGGGGCAGCCGCCCGCCCGCCTCCACCGATATTTTCATTGTCGTGGCCCTGTGCAAGCAGGAGCAGCTGTTCCTTCTTCTCATCCTCCTCCATCCTTCCTTCTCCTTCTGTCCCAATTCCCGTGGCCCAGGGTGTTTCGTCGGGCGCAAGCCTGTGAAAGTAAAACGGCCGCATTGTCAGGAAAGGGACCCGTCGCCATTGCTTGCTTGCTTGCTTGCATGGATGCTCCCATGGTGAAAACGACTGTGACCCCAGCAGTGCATCTTGTCACTCCTACTGCTAGAAAAGAAAGCTTGTCCTTTTATCCGGCAGCTGCTTCTACGTCACGAGTGTTCCATTCCATGCACCATGCAGTGCAGTGCAGGGTAAACTCATCTTCTTGTTGGCTGCTGCTGCTGTGCATGTGCACCTCGTTTTCCCTCCCACCTGCAAGATTTTGTGTGTCAGACGTCCCAAGTATCGCCCTTTACTCCCGTTGCTTTTCAGGTAAGTCACCGGATCACTTCCCTCCGGGGGAAAAGCCATCGCCAATCATCGCAGTTGGGGTCCTGGGGAGAAAGATAGAGGTGGCAGCAGCAGCAGCAGATGTTCTTATTCTTCCAGGACGACAGAGGGCATCTCCCCCCCTTTTGTTTACCCCGCCCGCCTGCTACCATTTTCCAATCAGAAACCTCTGCATTGCATCGCATCGCATTGCTCCTCCAATCCGAGACGAAGCACATGTCCGTGATCGATCGGCGAAGATAGAAGAACAGCGCCGGCGGGCCGGCTTCGTATAATTGCAGAGATAATTGCGACACGGGTACAGGAGCTAATGATTTGCCTTGCTGACTGTCGCTCGCTCGCCTACGTCCATGGATACAAGAGAAATCCTTGTTTTCAGAAAATCCCCAATACAAAATAGGTCCATAGGAGGAGGGAGACAAATATTCGCAGCACAGTAGTATTCCCCCGATGATGCATGAGCGAGTCAACAATGCGAGTATTATTGTTCCCATCCCCTCATGTCTGATCGATAGCAGTACAGAAAATTAAAAAGTTTAATCCATGATTCCATGATTAGGGTCTCGTAATGGCAGTCCTTCCTTCCTGTAATCCTGTGTGTGTGTGTGTGCCCATGTGACGGCAGATACTCGCCTCCATTAAACAAACGCGGCTGGGCTGGGCGGAGCGAATCAGCAAGACGTCGATGATTGAGCGTTTTTCTATAGCCAGTTTGGTTTTCCAGCTCGATGCGTGGCTTCGTCCTTTGATTCCCCGTGCGACGCATCTCATCCGTTTCCGGAGGCTTGCGTTGTCTGTACCGGTAGACTCTTGTACATATGTTTAATGGAGGTTTTGGAGCAATTAGCACATCTCCGTTGTTTTGTTTGATATGCAACAGTTGTACGTAGCCGAATTCTCTTGGGGTTCATGTCACCGGTCATCTCCATGCCGCACTTGCAGTTGAGCCAAGCTAAGACGACTTGTAGGTAAGGTAACAACTACTAACTCGTTTGCTTCACTTGTTTTTCCTCCAGGGCTGTGCAGGAGAAGAGATCAGTGATATGGAGCTCAGGAATTACGGCGTGATTACGGTGTTTTCGTCGGCGTTATCTAGAAGAGGCGGAGGGCCGGCAGCAGCATGGCAGTTAGCAAGGCTGGCATGAGAGGATCACGGGGAAGGAAGGAAGGAGCAGGGCCAAGTTTGACGAATGAAGGAGAGGGAGGGCATCTTCTGGGAGGTCCCCAGCACGACATGCATAGGTCCACCCCCTCCCTACAGCAACCCATGCATCCACACTTACCTGCGCACCAGTATTCAGTTATCATCCATGCATTCCCATTTGATTTATGCAAATACGGTTACGATCAGCATTATTATGCATGAGAGAGAGAGATGGAGGCGTTAAATTTGTGGTGCATGGGTCCCTGCCATCCTGGCGATGATGAAGGAATGATCGGTGCAGCCGGGATTCAAGAGGGATGATTCAGAACGGGACGGCAGCATCCAAGGTGGCCCACCCTGTGGAAGCCCACACAATGCCTCTAGTGAGTACCGTTTGGAACATAGGAAGTAAAAACATAGTAATTGAGCTGTCATATTTTCTGAATTCCTAGAGGAACCAAACCACATATTTTTTTTAAAGTGTTGTTTGGATGTCAAGCAGAAAAAACATAAAAATTGTAGACATAGGAAGATTAAAACATGAGGTGAGAGCTCATGTTTGTTTTCCTCCAAAAATTGCTACGGAGTAGCCTATCCCATAGTGATTTCAAAGGAATCTGAATTTTCTATTCTTTTGTTCCAAACAACATCGTAGGAAATTTTCCTGTAAGATTTCTATCGTCCAAAATTCTTATAAAATTCCTTTGTCCAAACGGGCTTGAATATGGTAGTGTAATAATTTTTTTAACATATCCATTAAATGTCACGGGAGTAGTTTTCCTACTGTCCATCTCCCCAATAGGCATCAAAGGTTTTCCCATCCCCGATTAAGCCAACAACAGGAGTCGGGAGGGGTGGGGGGTGGGGTTCGTTAGACTTCCTCGTTGTTGCTTTGGGGGTGTAACTATTACAGAGGGGATCACCCCGCTTGCAGTGGAAGAGAAGATGCGACGACGAGTGAGACAATGTGGGTCGACGACGGAAGCTAAGGTGAAGGTGCGGATGCGTGCGGTTGCAGAGACGGTGCGGGGTCGACGGCTTTGAGGTTGGAACAAGGGAGTGGAAGATGGCGGCGGCTGAGTCGATGCGGTACGTGTGCGTTTGTTCTGGGTGGCTAAAGAGAGAAAATGGGGAAATCAAGGATGGAATTGGATTTTAGAGTTTCATGCTTGTGTACACACGATGTCTTAGTGTCTTGGTCCCACATGTCGTATTTCCGACGGACTCACGGGTAGTAGTTATATGGAGTTGTCAATTGAAAACGTCCCCAGCTTGCCCGATGAGGATACATTCGCCATTTGATAACAACCCCGTGGAGATTAAGTCTCTACCATCACCATCCCCTAATAAGTGAATTGACCACCGTGGAATGAGCCCGCTGCCGGGACTTACTCTAGAGAGGGAGGCTTTCGTAGGACAATGGGCCGTGTCCGTCGTCGGTAGGGTACCGTCCAATCCCATCCATGTAGGCGGTCGTCACTCGTCAGTGGCTGCCCATCCGATGGATGATGGAACGAACGATTCAGCGAGGAGAAGATGGAGCACGTCGTACGCTACGCCTTGGCGTGTGTAATTTGTGTGTGCCAGCCAACTCGACGCGCACTCGCGCTAGCAAGCCTAGGCTGCTGGCTAGCTACAAACTTCCTGCTAGGAATGAGTATGTTCATATCACGAATAGTTGGCAGCTGCCTGCCCTGCTATACTCGGTTTCACGTTGAATTCTGAGATCCGATTGTTGGATGCATGAGAGCCCCTCGCTCCTGATTTCATTTCATAGAAACTAAACCAAATAACATGCTAGCTATAGACACTTCGGTTGAATCTGTTTGAACCCATAACGACGCGATCGATCGATGCTCTGCCAAGCGTACTTTCCCAGTTTCCCCTGAACAGTAGACGTATCTTTCTCTCTCACTCTCTCTCTCTATCCGTATATACGGTGCACCTTCATTTTACGTGGTCAGAGCAAGTGAGCTTTGCTGTTTAATTGGCCGCGTCGACTCGTCCCTGTCCAAGGCTAGCTGTCACCCGTGCGCGTGTGTGGTATACGATGCGTCTTTGTGCTTCGTACGTGTATGTATCCGAACAAAATCCCAACGCATGGCTATGTGGAAAAGCTTGCATGCATGTGCGCTCCCTAGCTATAGAACGGCGTAATCGCCAAGAATCTAAGGTAACATGGCCTGCTTGCCGTTCAAGCTAGTACGAGAAGAAATACCTACACTACACATGCTGCGAAATACTACTACGGAAATCAAGCTTGGGCACGCGCTTCACCGTGATCAAATATATGCATGCATGGTAACCTCGATCGGCTAATATATATGCGTTGGACCAGCTCGATCGTCTACTTTTGCATGAAGTGGATGTGCTTTGGGATATATAGTATGACACATGACCAATTTCCGCATGCACGCGCGCCCGGCTAGCAGGCTACTTTTCCACCCATATATATATCCAGTGGACGTAACGTACGTGCTAAATTGTTCCTCAAGATTACACACCGAAAGATTATCTATCGTCCAACCTTTTGTACGTAGCTTCCTAATTGATGTAGTGCAGCTGATTAAAAAGAAGTAATTAAGGACGAGCTAGGTCCATATATACTATGTCTCGCCGTCGTCGTCCTTTTCCTGGCAAATAAGTGGACTCTATGAATTTGCTTTCATGCGATCGGTATCACTTTCTCTGCCCTAGTATATCCATGTAGCTCGAAAGGTGCATATGCATGTGCCCGACCTTAATTCTTTCCTTATGTCGCCCTTTCTTAATTTCCCTTTTCCTTCTCAGCGCTCAAATATATACCTCACAAAAGGTTGCAATATTACTACAATCAAACTCCATATATTGTAATTAATGTACGCAGATGGGTAGATGGAACTGGAGATTCTACATATAAAGGAATATGTGTGGATTGCTGGCAAACTGAATTGCCAATTAACCGCGATTTCTCCTTGTTTGCCACCGCTGGGACCGTGTGCCAGCGAGCTTCGTGGCTTTCTGGCTCCCACAATTTGGGAGAGAATGTGGACACATAGGATATAGACAATGGGGACGAAAAACGGAATGATAATTATACACATGAAATGCAACTTATTTTTCAGTTTGACATACAGATTGTTTTTAACTTAGTAGTTATTAATAAATGAATAGATATAGGTTAGTAAAGATGTGCGTACTTAGTGTGTTACAACTTAGTTACAAGAGTGGAGAATACACAACTTATCTCCGTGTAACGTATGTACGAGACGACGTAATTTTCCAATCCTTTATACCCATTATCTCTGTGGAGAGGCGGGCAGTAAAAATTTAAATAAAGGAGCATATATTTACAAGAACGAAGGGAGTATATATATTAACCCCATGGTTGTGGACGACGCTACAGTTAGATAAAAAAATATTACAATTTTGTGATTATTATCTAATCAGTATTGGGGCCGCTGTTCAAATTCCCCTACTACCTTTAGCAAGGACATGACACCAGGCAGCGTGGCGGGGCTCCATTTCCACTTACGACAACATCACTTTCCATGGCCCACTTTTGTTTTTAAAATTTGTATAAATAAAACCTAATTAATGCTTTTGTTTTCGCTGGATGTCCATGCATTGCTGCAACTTGCACTCTTAGCTCTCAGTCCTCTCATATCTTATCTGTATAATCAACCTAATTAAGTGCGGAGTATGGCACCATAGAAAACCATATCAACATTTTTTCCCATGCCGCCCGATTCAAATCGAATGGATAGCACTGATACGCCGTGTATGCATGGTATCTTCCTCGGACATTTAGGCAACATCCATTAATTCATATGGTGCATATATATACAATTTCTTTCATCATTGATGGTGCATGATTCATGCTCAAGACCGGTACACATCCAGTCCACATAAAATGATTTTTGGTTCTATATCTCTTGCCCATGCATCTTAGTAATGTTAAATATCAATTGATTAATTATGGTCCGTGTTAACCCAAGCTCTGGGCTGGCCACCCTAGTTGACAAGCCATGAAATAATTAAGAGGGTCCAATCCACACTAATCACAATTAATCTCCTGTCCCTACGTGATGTGAAACCGCACCTTCCATAAGGTCCCCCCACACGCATAAGTGAGTGTCACTAGTAGTGTAGCACTTTAGCAGCTAGCTGCCGCTACTAGTGCACTAGTATAGTACGTGCACAGTTTTCTTCTTAGTTTCTTTCCAACGTCACCATGTATGCCCTGTCTCTGTGCATATGTTTCTATCGACATCGTTGCAATAATCTCGTCATCCATGTATGCATCCATCGATCATGTACCTGTCTTCCGTACGTACACGACGACATACTCCTTGCAAACGTTCATACGTACGTGCACACACACACGTATTTTCATGTATGTAATTACGACGGTAAAAACCTTTTTTCTACTTAAAAAATCATTTTTATATAAATTAAATACTTTTGGAGGGTCATTGCGGATTTGTGTTGGTGTACTTTGTGTAGCTTATGCATGTCCACGTGCATACATTATGAAGATCACATGCGTGATATCTACGTACGTGCATATATGGCTGGTCCATTCTCTCTTCGTATCCGTTTGAAATTCGCATGGTCCATTCGTAATCATTCGTAGTATATCCTCCAGGCTCACGTACAGCTGTCCATTGGTCTAGTATATGTGAAGATAAGTATACGTGTGGCCTCTAATGTTTAGTAAGTATATATACGCGGGTATTGGACCGACATGTGCCTAGCTAGCTAGTATCGCCCTGCAGCCATGCACCAACGTACGTACGCCATCGTCTTGCTGTTGAGACGTCGTTTTTCCGGTCCAAGCGTACGTATCTCCATCGGGTCCTAGGATGTGCGCTGACAAATAAATGATGCCAGCTCTCTGGACGGTTAGCCTTTTTTTGCATGAGGATATACCAGCGGTGCCAAGTTAGTTAAGAGTAATAAGACGTGTTGTTATATAAACCATGCATATGTATGTTCATATCGACCACAAGAGTTTCACATCATCACATGATGAAGCTGTTTAGTAAGACCCACAAAATAAAACTGACCACTACACGCAGGCATCACACTTGGACGTACGCCGCAAAATTGTCATTTAGAATTTGATCGAGCACTTCTGACCAAAAACCATCAAACGAGATTGTGAACCAGCTGTTAATTTGGTTAGACGTCTCTCTTTTTTCCTTTTCTATGTACACATGCTAGAATCTGAAAAAGGCTTAAAATGATGCTCGATACAAAGTACATGCCATGAGCATATGCCAAGTGGCACGTACAGTCGTCAGTTGAGTTCATATGCTAGAACCTGTTGGGGTGCAACAGTGACCAGAGAACACATCACATGTATTTGGGGCAAAGTGGGGGGCACGATTATTTGTACAATCCACTTTAGTTGCTTGAACCAGGAGCATCTGGTCTTAGTTTGGCAGAGCAAATGCTGTTACCATGGAGCAGTTCTCATATGTACTGTCAAGTGTCAACTATCCAGTATGGTCCGTCTCCTGTCGTGCCTCCTTAATTTGTTTATATCCGCAAAATGTGTTATTCTATAATACAATGATTATGAGCATGATTAACATGGTTAAACTGATCACGTCTTAAACATTGCCGATTGATTTTATTGAAGATCAAGGTAGGCGCTCTGCCATTCAATTGGATAGAGCGCAAATCCTCATTGCAAGAGACCCTAAAAAAAGATAAGAAGGGTGCGTAAGACAAAAAAAAAAGAGAAGAAAAAACACATACATGGGCACCGCTACACGCGTGTGAAGGCATGTGCCATTTCCTCAATCTAGTTTTGCACTAGCGCACCAAATCTCGAACAGGGAGACCCGTGTTGAGAAGCCCTCCTATTGCGCTTTTTCCAACTTCCCCACATTGATGTAAGTGATAATCATGCTAGCGGTTCTCCTTTGATCCTTTAATTTGGCAAGCTTATAATGCAGTGTAGCCACCATCCGTCGAAGTCATGGTCTGCCGTTGAGTTTACCGTCGGGATCAGGAGGTCACAAGCCGCGAGGACCGTGTCCCTGATGGTATTGGTGAAAGTGCGGTCATGGCAAAGGTATCACACCGTGTTCATGTGTAATTGGCAAAGCTTGCAAATACATCCTCCGTTTCATACTAGATAACTTGTATTTGTGCAAAAGTGTATATATCTGGACGGTGACAAGCTCCTCGATCGGGGTCACCCACCTTCCAGAGTATGAAAATTCTCTACAGTCATGTGCTTGTACGTCGTACTATGATGTCAACACATACGAACCGACTGTAGATTCATCATTTTCCCCGTTTGATGTTACACGTACCATTGAAACTTTGTTGATATGGGGCCTGCCGTACACTCAGGGGAGCAGACAAACTCGCAAGCACACCTCTGAAACTTTGTTGATCTGTTGCTTTTAGTCAGTACAACACCTGAGCTGCTGAAGTAGCATCGAATAATATTTGTGTCCAGATTGCTGTGGTTAGGTCAGTGACGATGATGTGGTATTACTGTAGCTCGGTACATATGTGTCCGGCCTGCAGGACTCGTGTGCAGTGGCCGCATCCTGAACGGAAATCTGCTATTTTGGAACTGATAGAGATAATCATGATTGCAAATTTCAAACGGAAATCATGATGCATCGGCCAACGGAAAACGTCCGTATAAAAACCAGCTGATTTACCGCCAAATAAATATGAAATACCAGCGCATGATCAAAGGGTTATTTGCAATGAACGGCCAACACTGGTGAGGGGAAAAAGGGCGAGGAGAAACATTGATCCATGATGATGATGGAGTCAATCATCGGCATGGAATCGGCTTTGTGAGTTGACGTTACAAAACCATATCATATCTCTCGTTGCTCGATTTGATCAACGCGCCGCGCATATATATATAATTGGTGATTGGATTTGGGTATGGAACCATGCATATATACAATCTTCTTCGCCTTTTGATTTGGCCTGACGACGATATCGATAGCGCTGGCCACAACTGTCGGTCCGGCCAGTTATAGTTACTTAAAATATGTGTAGAGCCACACCGCCATCTGATTGAAAACAATAGCCACAGCTGCTCTTTTGGAGCGTCTATGCATCATGCATATGCTCGACTAATTAGCAGCCATGTTGGACTTGTCAAGGCCCCCTCATTTTGACATTTATAGCATGGAATTAGTCCAACAATACATAGGGTAACACAAACTTGGCATCATTGGTTTCTTCACTCGAACTATTTTCCTATTATTGTGGTGCTGTCACTTGCTATGTATGTACACGTACAATATTAATATTGTAGCTAGCTAGGGACCTGCTTGATTCAGACCGCGTCGGCCTATAAGATCAGGATCTTGAGGGGGTACTTTATACTATGAATAATAACAACCAAACAAATTTAATTATATATATATAGTACCTCTTTGATACAAAATATGAGTTTTTTTTGGACTATGACACAGCCATCAAGATGCTCTTTTGACTATCAGTTGATATGCAGACGTATTGCCTCACATATGTACAGAAGATTACACGTTAGGAAATGGTATTTCAGAATGTGCTGTAATATATGTGTCATTCGTGTCCATGCATGCATGCATGCGTACTTGTGCACCGACAGGAAGAACCGGCAAAAGCTCAAGAAACAATCGATCGCCAAAAGGAAGAAAAAGAAAAGGTTTCTCCACTCTTACGCCCCCTCCAATCAACGCAAAAAGTCTCTTCCAAGATTCTCGTGATATTCATCATCACTCACAAAGAATACCGGATCGTGCGGTATGCACGAGATCGTTTCGTCCATCATATCTAGCAGCTAGCTAACATTGTAACCTTTTTTCCAATTAGATTTGACTGCAAAGTGTCTAGTTAACTAAGCTATATGATCTACAGTAGCTATGGGAAAAATGAAGTGCGTGTGGATGTATAAGAATGGTCTAGAATCCTTACTAGATATGTGGTTGGCTGCATGATGATTCTGCACAAACAGAACCGTGATATATACAGGAAGGTTGATAAGATAATTCTCACTAGCGAGTTAGGAAGACTTCCAGATATTTTTATGTGGACGGGAACCACATATTGTAATGGAGTGGCATGCTGAGCATGATTCAAATCATAATACCACCCGTTGCAATTTTCTTACCTATGGAAAGATAAATCCTAGCCGATGTCGTCCCCCATGGGCGACACAGGTGGCGGCACCGCCACCCCGACACAAGGCCCTCCTCCGCAACTGCCGGCCATAACTGGCTGGGCCAAAGCCCTTGTCGTGTTAGGTGGCGGCGGGTGCTCGAGTGTGTCTCACGTGCGGTTTCTCGGTAGCACTGCTCGGGTCCTGGGCGTCCTGGAGGTGCGGCAGTTCTTGGAGTCTCCCGACGCTCCAACCAGAGGCAGTTCACAAAAAAGTTGTCCTTGACCCAATGTGGTGTTCGTTGTGGTGCCCGACCATGGCGGTGGCATGGCTGAAGCCTGCAAGGTGGCATGATCGGTGCGTATGATCGTGAAATCGGGGTTTGTGTGGGCGGTCCCGCCAGTCTGATGGGTCTATCTCGTATTGGACGCATCAAGATTTAGGAAGGCGGTCATGATTCTGGTCGGTGTTGACGACATGTTCGATGTCATCTCCTTCTTGAAGGAACCAAGGTGAGCTCCCACATTTCCCTCTGTTACCTCTGGGGATACCCTTAATTAATAGGCCGGATAATGATGTCGCTTCATTGACATATCCTACTTGGGGTATCATTCTTGGAGGTGTGCATCCTCCATAGGGACTAGTCGGTGGTTCCTATGGTGGACCGGTGTTGTATCAATTGCATTGAGAGGATGACAAATCTCAACGGCATTGCACGACAGGGTCTTGGCAATGGTTACATGATATGGAGAATGGTGGCGTTGTATGTCGACGTGGTGGTGTCGATGACAAGCATGGCAAGGGTATTTGTTTCTATCTAGACTCTGGAGATTGGTTCGTGGAAGATGTCGGTGGCTTCGAGAGCATGGCCACATGCACTATCTCTGGTTTTGACCGTGGCCATGGCATAAGACCCGGTTTTACTTTGTCGTTCTGCTGGTAGGTGCTGTTTTATCACCTTGTCTCCCGGTTCAGTTTATATTGTGAGCTTTTTCTTCAATATTTATTAAATAAGATAAAATAGACCGCGTATGTACCTCTTCAATAGAAAAGCCGGCCTAATAACCCTTAAACAAAACAATACCACCCTGTTTGGTCTGTTTTATTGGTAGCCGCAAATTGAACCCACATATATAGGTGCGTCTTTAAGAAGTTTTTTCAAAGCCAACATTAAGAAAACACGTCCAGGGCACGCTCTTGCTCAAAACGGCCGGGTGCTACGTGCTCCTATACGTAGATTTCAAATTACTCGCTCTGTTTCATAATGTAGTTACATTATGGAACAGAGAGGTAGTAATCTTTAGGCATATCGTCTCTCTAAAACAAAGAAGGGATCGTACCATCATCAGAGGGTCCGTGATCAAGCGCTGGGGCTAATTAATTTCATTCATCACATGTGCATCACTGTTGCTAACCTGCACGGCTGTATCTAATCAATAGATTTATTACATGCCCATCATCAACCAATAATCCCAGCCTTAATAAGGGCCGGTTGCACTATTAATTTGGGGTCATGTTGACTAATTAATTTGATCCATCGAACTGGTATCAGCTGGTTCTTAATTATCAGCTATATATCGATTGAGTTGTGGGCACTGCCGACGGCAAATGTTTCTTAATGTATTAGTTGGTGATCAGTGTAACAGGAAGCTTAAGTTCAATTGATTATCTCTTCTGCCGGAAGGAATATGGGTTGATTGATTCCTTCACACCATGTGCACTGCCGGCGGCATACGATTTCTTAATTCTTGTCAGAGCATCTTTTGGTATCGAGTGTGTTCCTCACTACTCCCTCTATACCGGTTTTGAGTACTACGGTGAATGTAAGCTTAACCTGTTGTTGTTATTTCCTTTTGAGCAACTAGCCAAGCGACATTCGCAAATACGAGGGGTATCGGCTTAAGTGTATCACACCATGAGGTAGTACAAATTTCTCACTAGGCCTCAACCACCATTGGTGCGAGTCCTCACTACGTCTTCCACGTTGAAGGAGTCCACACCGCATTCTGCCAGAGAGAATGCCCCCAAGCGCGCGCTCTACACTGACAACATCCACCAAGGCTCTCCCACTAACGACTACGAGAATGTCATTACAAAGGCTCTCCTTCTTCGAGAGATAGGCTCATCTCCCATTGGGAGGTGCGCTCACCACCACCAGTGAAGATCCCGAGAAAGATACCTGGCAAAACCCCAAGCTCCTCGCTTGGGAGGTCAACACCATTTATCAAGGCATGTCCGCGGAACTTCCATGGACGGAGATCTCCATCACCTTCAGCCAAGATGATTTTCCTAGACACCTCCTGGGGCCTTCCTCTAGCCATGAGTCGCCCGGGCCCTCCAAGACGAAGGCAACGAGGTGACCACCATCTCCACTGACACCCTTTATGTCCTCAATATCCCTCGCTTGGAAAGATCCACCTGCTCGGGCGAATCAACATCTATGTCATGTTGGACGACCCGAAAAACTCCCTTCCAGAGAAGCTTCCCGAGAAACTTCAAAATCCCCTTGTTCACCTTAGCATCCAGCCTAGCTTCCTCTTCAACATATTGTTGGTTTATCTCCTCCACAGCCCCACCAAAACCCACTTTGTGCAAATTTCTCTCCTCCTACAGTTGCTTTGCCAGCATGATAGTTCTTTCAATCACTCAACTCGCCGTGTGCCCGACATGCACATCATCCAAGCTTATCCAACTCCTGCACACTTACGGCCGGGGCAGGGGGGGGGGGGGGGGGGGGGGGGGGGTCACCTACACAGAGATCAACTAGGATGATATGTGGACGATTGATAAAATATGAAGCATACTATGTGTGGTTTTCTTGTCGTAAATGGAATACTGAAATATAAAGGGTGCTTAATTCGTGTAATAATGCACATGCACTACTGCTTAATCTCCATGTACATGGAGGTGAAACACGATATTACGTCGAACAGTATATATCACGCCGTGAAATGACAACCAACTTTAAACAGTGCACACGGACGAGTATCAAAGGACTTATCGTATATCATCTTTAGGTTGCATGCAGCGGTACGTAGGCAGTACCACAAGCTAGCTAGCTGGCGTTCATTTTTCAAGTCAAGTATCATAAAGACTGTGCGTGCGTGGGTGCTACTGGCCCATCCGTGTCGTGTCAAACGGTCAAATACTGTCGCCTCGATCTCTTTACTCACTTCTTTTCAAGGTTCTGCGCACACGTAAGTAGGCACACTACAGGTATTATGTACACCGATCGATCCTTCAGTAGTTATTTTCACTTGAGCAAAACCCTATATAGGCTTAGTAGATGTTTAATCACCAAACTATGGCCTAGCTACTTACAGTGACGTTGGTGACAAGAGTAGGGGTCGGTCGATATTGATCGATCGATTATATCGAGCTAGCATGCAATTGATTAGCATTTAAACTCATAACAGGGCGGTCGTAGCTCGCGACATCCACATCGTGTTAACTAAATCCAACTAAACGAACCACTAATCAATTAATCGAGTTGACCAGACACGTCCATAAATACATTGGTTAATTACTAGTTAGTAATGGAGTCGATGGCGTACAGCAGTGCTAGCTACTATGCATGATAGTGGTGCAGTGGTACTTGCTCTGTAGTAGACGAAATGCGAATAGCATACGCCTAGCTGTGCGTGTACTTGCTGGCCGAATAAGTGCGTATTATTCAACGGCAATACCGGTCTGTAACTGCTGTCTGGGCCGGGTGCTTGCACATACGGACGCCGTACGTAAACGCTGACGTGTCGCCTATTCACTGGATACGCGGTACGGCACACGTACAGGTACACGAGTGCGTACATGCAGATCGATAGCATACGGATGTGCGTCAGTTCGTGTACAGTAGGGAGTGAAAAATATGTACCATGTACTAGCGACGCCAGCATGTCGTCATGCAGGCATGCGCACGAGCGCCAACTGATTTTACTGCCACGCATGCACACGGTTGGAGTAGGCGGCAGGAGGTATCTAGACCTAGACTATGTAGGCTGCTGAGTTGCTGATCTATGTACTAGATCTTCTTGTTCAGCTTTATACTGTACTACCGTGTAATGGATACGATTCGCGCCGTACGATCGATCGATCGTCGCCGAGAAAACAGCTGCGGCGACGGCGACGTGCCGCGGGAAAGTGGATGCCCGCGGCGCAGATTAGACGCAGCCGCGCGACGCCCATGCATGCACATGCACGTGGCCCTTGCTCCCATGGTCCTTCACGGGTTCCAAAAATTCAAGTCAAGTTTTTACATGTTCGTATTAGCTGTTCCAAAATATAAACATTTTTAGTAAGTTAAACTATTTAGCTAAAACGATTATATTGTGAAATGGAGAGAGCACCAACGAGGTTCGATCAAACTTGACAAGATAACAAATTCATACTCGGAAAGTACAACAACCACTCGCAAACCTCACCATGGATAGACAACCATCGGTATTAGAATTGAGCCCCTGCCGCCCACGATTACCAGCAAGGTGAAACACTAGCCATCCGGAGACGCCCTCCACCGTGCATCTCCCTCGCCACCGCCAGCTGCTACGGGCAAAGCCTTGTGGAGGTGGCGACATGTCGTCTCTTTACGTCGAGTAGGAGCGTCGTATCACCATGGTCCTCGGCTCGGCCACAACCGTCCTTCTAGATATCAGCACCGCGGGTCCTCATGGCGGTGGGTCCCCATGAGGGGGGTAGTCGGAACCTATGTATGCTCAGGCTAGCCCCGGTCGCCTACTCTTTCGTCAAGTCTGGAGCTTTGGCTACTGGAGTCTGGTTTTCGGGCGGGATCGGACCCTCTATGCCCATTACGTCGCTGGGAAGGTCGGCGTCGGTCGGTCTAGGTAGTCGGATTTTCAATGTTGCTCTCAAGTGGTTGGGGTGGGTTTCTCTCCTCTCGATGGTTGGGATGTGTCTGGAGGTTGCATGCCGAGACGCCAAGGTGCTGCTCGTGGTCATGCCTGTGAGGGTGGTGTGGCCACCGACGAGTGGTGAAGGGTTGTTGTGGTTTGGTAGCTTTCTCGGCAGCCCGCAAAACTTGTATCTGGAGGTGGGGATTCTGGCTAGGGTGATAATTTGCCTGCCATTTCCTTGGACAATCGCAACGTCATCGCAATGTCGTCTTTGGGGGCTCTTTCCCTTCTTGAAGGCGCCCTCGTGGATCTTCGCCGCTTCGGATTGGGCAGCGGCAGAACTTAGTGTTGTTTCCTTCACAAAGCCGCTGCCTTGAAATTCATGCCTTGTCTCTCTTTTTTGGTCTTAATAAGGTGGCAGTGACGGCGATGTTTGACGGAGGCGGAGTTTGTGTTTTTGGTTATGCTCATACTTCAACTCGAGTTCTTGGGTGAGTTCTAGCCACCGGCGCATGTGTTACTTGTAGGACAGGGATAGGGGTCCCTTAGTTGACCGTAAGTTGGTTCAACACTTCATATTTTTCGCCATTGTATAGTCACCACTGTCTAAAAAAAATACTCAAATCACCCCTTGTGTGAGCCGAGTGCTCAGAGAGCCAAGGATTCCTAAGAAGTAACCTAACACAACTCTGTTGATGTTGACTAACTTAGACTACTTTAACCTCCCATCAGCCATAGTACTGTTTCGAACTAAACAGTGACATCTTCCGTTCATTATACTACTTGTACTCCCTGCGACCCTACCTAGCTAGTAGTGAGAGTAGCTTGTTCTTACTACTACACGTATCACAGTTATCTTCCGCAATGGTTTCTAGAAGATACTAGGTGAGATCACATCCTACCTTACTTTGCCGGATTTGAATCACTGTGGCAACAGGCAAGCCCAGCCAAATTAAGGCACATGCATAACCCTGCTGGTTGTGTATCAATCACAGGGACCATAGATATAATAACTAACCAGTTAGACATATTACATCAAAAAAAGGATAGGAATGTGTGTGTAAAGCACCCACTGCATGCATGCAGTAGCTAGCTTTTTGTTGCTGAGTGGAAGTTGATATGTTCTCATGTTCCATCACTGCCTACCCGGCATCCAGGCTCCAGGTTGAAGAAAGGTGCGTCCATGGTGAATTAGTCAGCCCCCTGAGAATTATGCCATGAATGAATAGTTGCTGTCTTGGAAAAAGAAAGATATTTGGATATATTGTAAAGCTAGCTGCACTGAATAGTCGGAAGCAAAGGTTCAGGGTTGGCACGAACTGCAGCCTTGTTAGTACTGCTGCAGTTCCTAACTTCATTGAGTTTGAAATAAAATTAGGATCACGGCCGGCAACCCCGGGTTAGCGGTAACAGTTGGAACTGCTGAACTGCAGTCCAGCAGGAACAGAAACTTCATCAACAGAGAGGCACGTACTATAGAGTGTTGCATGCAGCTGCAGGACAGGAGCCAGATGCATCATCTTAAAAATCTCCAATGGTTCCTTGCGAAATATTATTGGCAAACAATGTATCATCAACCCAAAGACCAAGTCCTCTTTTGCAAGCCCATAAAGAAAGATTTAAAGGCGTGCGTGCTCGCAATGCTGCGCAACAATGCAATGGTCCTGCTAATAGTGCTGTCCATGTATATGCCCTTGAATAGATGGAAGGCAGGCAAGGCAAGTAGCGTGCAAAGAAAGAACGACTCCATGCTTTCCTGACCCTACTTCTTCCGTTCTCAAGCATCAACAACATTGCACAACTACGGCAGCATCGCCTTCACCTGCTAGAGATGCACTGGATGCTGGAAGGTGGTGTTGGAAGGAACTGCTGATCATCCAGATGCTGATACTAACGCTCAAGCTCGAGATGACATGCATGGATGAAGATGAGCTGGGAACTCAACGTTGAGCGTGAATGCGTGATGCAGCTGTTGTTGATGCTGTCGCTGCTAAACTGAAGGTCTTGGAAAAGCTGAAGCTGTACTTTGAAGAAGCTTGGAGGTGCTGGGTTTTTGCTGTTGTTAGCTAGTACTATCTTGAAACAAAGTTTACTTGTCTGTCGCTGGGTTGATGTATCTTGTGCTTGTAGATTCGTGTCGAGAGTTGCCCTCGGGCCCTTATGGCCTATTGATAACTGGGTGCTGCTGGAAGTCCGTCCTTCCTTGCAAATATAAAACGACCTGGGTGCTGTTGCTCCAATATCTCTATGGTACTGGCCGGAATCCGATTCCCTGCGGGGTAAATTGTTTGGACATAGAAAAGGTAATGCCAATTTCTCAGTTGACGATTGTGTATGTTGATTTTCTGTCTGATGTGCGTCTGCCCGGCCAGTTGCACATTTTCAAACCTAACACCAAAGTCTACAATTGCATGCAGTGCTGTAAAAGTAACCATTGCATGCCCATGCATGCAGAGTCGAGCCTTCTTCTCCTAGGTGTTGTTCCTGCTCACCACTACTGCACTAATCGCTGAGCTCCCTTTAATTCAAGCCCATCTACTCATCTGCTTTACTGAAAACCCCGTCCCCGTACGTCCACGAGAATCTTCAACAGTAGCATCTTGCTAATGGACAATTAGTCACCATCATCGTGATCAAAGAAAAAACCAATTAGGATCAGACAAGAGAGGTACCAGTGCTGATGTTACAGGTTTAATTCCGATCCATAGGCGCCACATACAGCTTCCTTTCAGACAGAAATAAAATTCAGCACTAGTACATCTAAAAGAGATGCTGACGAGACACGAGCATCAGCATTAGCGTTGGCGTTAGCATTAGCATGCACGGTGCACCTAGAGAAAGGCCCACGGCATCACTCGCACGGCGCCAAGCTTAAATCAAATCGATTGGACCTGTCTCCAAATCCAAACCTATACTAATCGTCCTACTGAATACAAAAGTAATATGTCAAGCTCACATCAGGCAAAGATTTGAACAGAAGAAAATACATGAACCTAGCTAGGGTGAACTGGTAGCTGCTAATAGCCTGCTATAGCTAAAGAGTTCATGCATGGTGCGTCGATGGATGATGGATCATCAAGGCTATCATGTCATATGGACCTGGCTTGCTTCTTAATCCTAGCTGTCAATGGAGGGACAGAGATAAGAGGGGTGAGGTGTCGGCAGGAGGGGAGAGGGACAGGTCAAGTCGCCCCGGCATCTCCAATTATTATCGTCGATAAGCAACCCCGTTCGCCACTAATCGATCCCACGAATCTTGCTAGCTCGGGAGGTGCATGCGTCCAGTCATCGATCCTACGGAAAAGCCTGGATGCTTTACGTTTGAGAAGTGATCGAGATGGTGCACAGTAAAAGTAAACTTTGGTGTGTGCATGTGGGACAGGATTGTTGAGACGAACAACGGAAGATCGAACAAGAGGTTGTTGTGAATGATTGTTTCGTCACCAACATCGTCTGCACAAGTCACCAGACTTGGATGTCTAAATTTTGTCTGAAGAAGAATGGGACTATGGAGGAAGAAGACGCAATAACCTGAGGCCCAACACTCCTTATGGACCTGGATAAAGCCGCCCAACACTCCTTATGGACGCAATAACCTGAGGCCCAAAAGGTTAGGTTTTTCTTATTACAAAATATTAATAAATTCCAGTATCGAGATTATTTTAATAACTACTCCCTGCATTTCCTTTCTTGCATGAATATTAATACGTAAGAATTTTACATACCATGGACGAATTTTCCCTATAAAAAATAGGAGAAGAGGAGTGTCCCTAGTGGTCACGAATTAAAAGCAATTCTTTAAATCTCTCTTTTATAGACTGAAACTCATTTGTGGATGCGTAAATTTGTCCAGAAATCGCAAAAACACCTTTATATTTTGGAATCTCTTAAAAAAGCGATACGCCTTCCATTAAAAACTAGGAAATAAGGTGCGGCGACACGCCGCACCCTGTAGTAAGAAAAATTTGAATTCGGTAGTTTAAATATTTTAAAAAATTGTAGGTTTGCTATTTGCACACTTCTAGTAAATCAGGTTTAAATTTGGTATTTGGATATTCTTAAGTAATGGAGCTTTGAAGATTAATTTATTTGTTGAAAGTTATTTGAAATGTCGATTCCTGCTTCAAAATTTTAGTATGACGAAAGATTACATATGTTTTCATATTTTTGTGGTTGAAAGATTTAGATATGTCACGAAATGAATTTGGAATGGCTAGAAGTATTAACCGCATGTAAATATTGAATATAATTGCATAATACTGGAAACAGTTTTTTTTATCATTTTGATATATTTTGCATGTTTGTTGGATAGATAAATTTAAAGATATTGTTTTTGTGTCGAACTATTCATCGTATTTAAATATTTAGAATATGTTTACATAATAGCATAAATAATTAGTTTTTTAATGACTGTTTTGATAGATTTTAAATATTTTTTGGATGGATATATCTAAAGATAGGCAATAAGGCGCGGCGACACGCCGCACCCGTGTAGTAAGAAAACTTTGAATTCGGTGGTTTGAACATTTAAAAAGTTGTAGGTCTGCTATTTGCACACTTGTACTAAATCAAGTTTAAATTTGGTATTTGGATATTGTTAAGTAATGGAGATTTGAAGAATAATGAATTTGTTGAAAGTTATTTAAAATGTTGAGATATGTCCATGTCGTTGGAAGGAGAAATATCGTTCCTACAATATTATAGTAAGGTTGTATTCCTGTCTCAAAATTTTAGTATAACGAAACATTACATATGTTTTTATTTTTTTGTGGTTGAAAGATTTACAAATACGACGAAATGAATTTGGAATGGCTCGAACTATTCACCGCGAATATAATTGCATAATACAGGAAGCATTTTTGTTCTTTTCATTTTGATATATTTTGCATGTTTTTTTGGATAGATAGATTTAAAGATATCGATTTCGTGTCGAACTACCCATCGAATTTAAATTTTTGTAATATATTTGCATAACACCATGAGTAATTAGGTTTTTTTTGGTGATTATTTTGATATATTTTTTTGGGTGTATATATCTAAAGATATTGATTTTTCTGTTTTAAACATTTTCTGGATTTTGTTTTTTTATTTCGGAAAATGAGAGAGGCTGACAGGCGGACCCCACCTTTGCGTCACGGTGGCGTCATGGGGGACGGAGCGGCCGTGGCGGCGACGACGGCGCCGGCGGCGCATCCGTGCTCGCTAGGACGGGCGGTCGGACGCGGTCGACGCGCCTGGATGTGGGCTACACGGGAGGGGCGGCGCCGCCACCTGTAGGTCGCCAGAGCGCCGGCGAGGACGCATCGATGCGGAGGCGGTGGCGGAGCGCGCCGGCGACGAACCGCGACGATTTCGGCCATCGGGACGCGTTCGACGGCGTGGTGGTAGATCGTGGGGCGCCGCACCTCTGTGTGCCCTGCGATTTGACGGGGAAGCTCTGTAAAAGCGGCGGCGGGCGGCGGCGGCGGTTCCACGTGAGAGAGAAAGGAGGGAGGGTGCTTATGCGGGACGTTTTTGCAAAAAAGTACCTGGGTTTTAGCGGAATTACGTGCTGGTCCTTGAGCGTGCTATTTTTTGGACTGCGGGTTCGTTTTCTGTTTTCTGCAATGCTTTTCTACAAAAAGCCAGAGTGACCGGCGAGACGGGCTGCCACCGGCCGGTGACCGGGACACGCGGCGCTACGCGATTGACCCAGAAGGCCGTGCTACAGTGTTGTGCATTTGGGGTGGAGTTTGCAGCGCATCTGGGCCGTCCGACGCGCCGATCGGACGGCCGTCGTTTCTCGGGTGACGTGGACGCTGGATCCAGATGCAAATCTGACCATCTTTCATATATAGTGTATGGAGGGAGTATACAGAGCAAACACATTATTTAACTCCTTGTGAAATGTATTCAAACTTCATGAATTTTATTTTGACCATAAATTTTTTTAACCCATAATTATTTTTCATAAACAAGAACACTTATGATAAAAAAGATGCAATAACGTTAAAACTAAGAAAATAATTCAAAATAAGAAGCAAGAAACAATCTAATGGGCTGGTCCATTAGAGCAAGCCTTCATGCGGCGTGCAGCATAGTAGTGAGCGAATGGGATTTTGGGTTGGTTCCCATACGTCTCCAATGTAGAAATAAGGATGGTCATAAGCAATAAAGTTGTCTTAAGACTCAGTCTTATACATAGTAGCTCGTGACCATAGCACAAAAAGCTTAAGACCCATCCATGTTGAATATAAATATAATGATTAGCCCATTACATCAGTTCGGACTTATGGTCTATGGCTAGTGTAGAAATTCTATATGGAGAATCATAGCCAAGAGGTCTCGAGTTCGAGACCCCGCTCACATGGATAAAAAAAAGGAAAAATATCCTGCGGCCCGCTCCTATCCCATGCTAAGGACTAAAATAGATTAGACATGAGGGGATTGTTGAATATAAATATAATGCCTAGCCCATTTCCATCAGTTCGGACTTATGGTTTAAATGACTAGTGCAACAGTTCTATAATCCATACCAGTATGACCAAGCCAAAAGGAAAAAAAGAATGCAATCATTCTCTCTCCTCTCTCCATATGCATGGGAAATTAGACCATCCGCACTCTGAGATCTCACCTAGGTGGTTGAAAAATTAATACATAGTGGGCTCCACCTTATAGGCCAAACCGGAGCATTGTGGGATTTTAAGCGGGAATTCATCGGTTGCTCCCGCGGGTACATGTGCACCCGGTTGAAAAAATCATTTTCTAAATGTAAAAAAGTATGTAAAAAATATGCGCACGTAGATCTCATATGTAGGAGGCATGTCTCGCAAGTTTTATGGAAACATGATTTTTCGTTTGGCCGGTGCAAAAAAGACAAAAATACATCACATATACACTGATATATACTTCCTCCTTTTATCATTATAAGACGTTTTAGCTATTACTATTTAGGTGTACATGCATGTGCATGTTGATGAACCTACCTACTAAAAATAGACTAGGTACAAACTTTAGATGAATCTGAAAAAGACCTAGAACGTCTTATAAATGTGAACGGAGGAAGTAGCACATAATTTTTCTCTTTTTTACCGAGACAAAAGAAATAACATGTTGGGCATGAAATTCATGCACGGGTACATGTTTTGTAAGTCATATACATGAATTTTTTGTTTCACATTTTTTGAATATGTTTTGACTTTTTTTTTTGCATTTCAAAAAACCAAGTGCAAGTGCACCCGGGAGCATTCTATTCACTCCCGATTTTAAGCATGCTATAATCCATGCGGTGGAACCGAGCTTCAGACCCAAACTAAACTCAAGCATTGGAGACGCCCTAAAGTTTCTCTCGAAAAATGAGACTTCCTATGTGTCGCTCATAGTGAGTGCTAAAAGTGGACTCACCCACGACAACTACGACCAACTACTTCCTCCGTTTCAAATTAGATGACTTGCTCTTGGTTATAAGTGAATGTATCTATGTCTAGGTAATTTGTTACATGAAAGTCATCTAATTTGGAATAAAGGGAGTACTAGCCAGGTCATTTCCATCACATGAACATATATGTTTTTGTCTTCCCGTTACTACTATGTTAAATATCGCTAAATCAGATGTATCTAGATAATATTTGTTGCTTATTACATGATACAACAATTAAAATGGACTGATGGGAGTACTGGGAATGATTCTAAACACATGAAAAGATGTTCCCGGAAAGTAAATGTTCATTTTCTAAATCTGTTCATGCATATTAAATAATAAAGAAAATGAGGACTTCTCTTAAGGAGGTATAGTTGTTAAAATGAGAAAATAAAAAATTAAGCAGTAGCGATTTTTGCCTACTGTTTTGTGCCTAAAAAAACGAGTCACAAAAATGTTCACAAGGTTCTAAAAACGTGCTTAATAGTTTTATATAAAATTTCACGTAAAATTTGTTTACGGTTCAGAAAATATCTACGAGTTTAAAAAAAAATCTCATGCCTTCCAAAAATGTTTGCGAGGTTTAAAATGTCGGGCGGGTTCGAGAATGGTTCTTACAGGTTCCAAAAAAAATTAAGAGTCTACTACACAAGCAGACCTCACCTATGCAAAGACAACCATCAACGGAACAAAACGAACAAGCGAGCGGGCAAAGTCTGCAAACAAAAAGCACATCAGCAAAACGGTGAGCCAATAAATCAAAGAAGAACAAAACTACTCCATACAAAGGAATGAATAAATCAGCTAAGTAAATATAAAAGAAGCAAGGAAGAAGTACCACGGAAGCAAACTTTGAGCACAGTTCCGGCAAGCCCTCCGAAGACAGTAGCCAAACAATTTTTGTTTAACTCGCACCGCACCACAACCGTCAGACAGCGCCCAGCGGCAATCCAGCACCGCTCGCACAGCCAGAGCACAATAAGGAGGAGACTAGAGGAGTCTGCGCGGCTGTGCCGCACCCGTGTAGTAAATTAATGCTAAATTTATTTTTTAAAATATTTGTATTTTTGGAATATCTTCATTGCTTGGATTTTCCTGAATTGCATGTCAAAAGATATAAATTTGGTGATGACATTCATAGATTCTAATAAAATAGGAATTACAAATTGATTAATCATGTGTGTAATGCAATAGTTGGAAAGGGGTTTTTTTTCTGCAAATTTTGATATATTGTTTGCATTTTTCTGAATAACAGGTGGAAAGTTATCATTTTTTTAATTTTGGAATTTGCTGGAAATTAAAAGAAAACTGGTAGGTGGGACCCACTGGTCAGCGGCAGCGGGCGTCAGCCCCTGACGTCACGCCGGAAGGCGGACGCGGCGGCGCTGCCGAGCTCGCGCCAGAGCTGCACGCACGCGAGCGGGTCTGCGGTCGCGTGCAGCTTTAAGAGGTGCGGTCGCGTGCATCTTTAAGAGGACGTCGATGCGAGTCGAGGAGGCCGTGCGGCTGACCAAATGGTCGCCGGAATCGGCGCCGGCGACCGAATCCATGGTGGCAGACGTGGTGGAGACGACGGCGGCAACCCACCGTGATCCCAGACCTCTCGGGACGCCATCGGCAGCTAGGAGGTAGACGGAGGACGGCGGAGCTCGCCGTGGGCTTCAATCGGACCAAGGAGGCGCGGAGAGGCCGTTGCGCGCGGCGGCGCCGCCGGCGACCTCGCGGGTCGCGGGAGAGAAGAATGGGCGAAGGGGAAATGCGCTGCAAATTTTACGGAAAAGCGTTCGAGTTTTCTCGAAATTGCATTGAGGTCCCTTGCAGCGTTAATTTCTGGGCCGCGGGTTGGGAGCTAGATTTGTCGTATGCTTTTCTGTAAAATTGCACGGGAACCGGCTGGACCGGACGCGACCGGGTGGTGACCGGGACGCGTGTCGCGTCGCTATTGGTAGATATTCGCGGATGAGCAGTGTCACGCGCGCTGGAGTGAATCCGGGACATTCACCGGGCTGATCGGACGGCTGGGAACGTCCGCGTGACGTGGATAGCTGGAGAAGGTGGAGATGTTGGGGCCTTTTATATATAGGTAGATAACCGCAAGCCGCATGCCCCTCAGATCCAAATCTGGGTAGCACGTCAGAGAGAACGAAGCAAGACGATCGACCCGTTGCCAAACTCGCACCCACCAATATGTGAAGGCTATCACCATCGGCATGTATGAAGCAAGGCCACGCGTGGAAGAACTGAGAAACCCCTAGGTTGCCGGCCTTGGAAAGGGGAAGGATCTTGAGTCGCGTCGTGCAACTGTTGGTGCCGGTGAGAGCATCTCTAACAACAGCCTTAATTTAGCCCCCGTGCACTAAAAATTGTTTTTTAGCGCACGAGAGGGCAAAAACCAGGCTCCAATAGCTGCCCTATCACGTGCCCTATTTTGGGGCAGCACTAAATTTTGGTCCTCTCTGCCCCATATTTGGGGCATCGAGGGTTGCGCGGATGCGTGCCCTATCCTTTCCAAATGAAGGCGCGCGCGACCAACTGCCAGCTGAAAGCTCCTATTCCCATTTCCCACGCACGCCTCTCTCTCTATCTCTTTCCTGATTCCCCGCCGCAACGAACCAAATCCGTCCACCATCGCCGTCAACACCCACCCCTCGACCCCGCTGGCCTCCGGTGAGCTTCTCGACCTCCGGCTCGACAGTGCCCGCGCCGGATCCGACGATTTCCGTCGTGCTCGCCCAGCTGCCGTGCGATGCGGTTGATTCTCGAATAAGAAACTAGCGTGCCCCATGGCCTCCTCCTCCTCACCGGCGCTTCCCCATGGCCTCCACCGAACGAGTGGGCCCCATGGCCTCCTCCGAAACGAGAGCTTTCCATGGCCTCCTCCCGGACGACGCTTTCCCATGGCCTCCTCCTCGCCGGCAAGAGAGCTCAAGTGAGCGAGCCCCACCATCCCATCTGCCATGCTTGCCACCTCCGACGGCGCCGCGCCTCCAGGCTCGGTCCCTCGCGCTCCGAGCGGGCCGTATCTACCACCAGCCGCCGGACGCGTCGTCGCCCAACCCCTCTTCCCTGCCTCCGCGGCGCTGGCCCGAGGCTTCGCCTTCCTGGCGGCCCGAGGCTTCTGCCGGTGAAGGTGTTCTCCGTCGGCCTGTGCGCGGGGTGGTGATGGCGGGTCGGTTGGATATGAGATGGGGAAGGAGGGGAAGCGGCTCGGGAAGGATGTGAGGCGGCGGAGGGGGGAGGAGGTGGCAATGGAGGAGGACCACGACGACGCGGCGCCGTCAACGGGGTGCTAGATCCTGCTGCAGCGACTGGCTTACTGAAAATCTGCTCTGGTGATCAACATCTGGAAACATCTGAAGACGATTCTTCTCTGTAGGTGGGGAATTTTCCCGTTTTCATCAACTCCGCATAAACTCGCCGGCGGCAACGTTCCGGTGACCATTTGGTCTCAGCACTGCCACCAATAGCTCCGCCTCCGTATGCTCTAACTTTTGGTAGCCTCAATTCGGGATTCATAGCTCGAATCAGTCGAATTGATCGTCAAATTCGAGTTCAGTTTATCGTTGATGTCATCATGACATCAGCAATTCGGCCCTATATCGGGCAGCTGTTGGAGAAGTAGTGCCCTAAAATAGGGCAGCTGGAAAAGCTGGAAAAGATTGGTGATTCTTGCCACAGTTGACACACTTTTCTTCTTTGCAATCTTTTGCTGTGTGACCTTTCTGGCTGCAATTGTTGCAGAAAGCAGTTCCCATCCCAATTTTGTTAGCCACACTGACATTCCCCTCAGATTGGGGGTCTGATCCCACTGAAGCTGCCTTCAGTGCCCCTGAAGCCCCTGTCACAACTCCTTTTCCAATCTGCCCTCCTTCTGAATTGCTCTTCTCTTGATATACCTTCTCAGATGTGTTGTTGCTTTTCGAGCTGGTTGTGGAGTAAACCCCTCTATTGTTTCTCTGCCCATCCCCATAGTAAGTTGAACCAGCCGAGTTGTGATTCGGCCTAAACTGATTCTGGTACGGATCTCTAGAGTTGGCAAATTGATTACCTTGTACTCCCTGGAAACCACAGCTTCTGAACGGGGGTCGCGGTTGATTGCCCTGAAACGGCGGTCGTTGCTGTTGGTTGTTCATGAACTGCTGACGCCGCTGGTTGCTCTGGATCGGAGGCCTCTGTTGACCGCCGCGGTATCCATACTCCCCACGTCGTCCCTCTCTGTCATACCCGCCGCCGCCGCCGCCTCCATACCCATCCGCCATGTCTCTCGCCTCACCAGGTTTGTCTGCTCCGGTATTCTTGGCTGAAACCGTAGAATCAGTTTCCTTTTTCCACCACGACTCAAGGAGTGGGTCGAGCTGTCTTAGATCGTGGTCTGCAACCCCTTGACAGGCCAGCCGAGGATCTCACACAGTTAGTATTGACCACTTGAGTGTCTTCCAACTCTCAAGTATCATCGCCAATCTCGCCCCGCCTCTCACCATGGTTCCAGTCCCCTTCCTCATCTTCCCCTAGCGGGTTCGAATCGAGAGAGATTTCTGCCGATCCCGTCGAGACTCCCACTCGGCCTGCGCAAGGAGGCGAACAGGAATATCCAGTATCATCAGGATCCTCAAAATTTCCTCTCACCTTGATTTCATTACCTTGGCTCGGCCAATTTTGAATTGACGTCGCACAAGTAGCAGAGAACCTCGACACAGCATCTGGAAGCCACACATCAGAGAGGAGTGAAGCAAGTCCGCCTCGCCTTTCGATTCCTCGCCGCAGCGCGGAGGTCGCCGGGCCCTCGAATCAGCGCCAGCAGCCGAGGTACGGGGACGCGTCAGCGCATCTCTCCCATCTCCGGCCGCCGAAATGCAGGGGCTCGTCGGTGCGTCCCTCGCCTCATCTCCGGTCACCGAAGTACAGGTGCGCGCCTGCGCGTCGCTCACCTCGTCAACCTGCCTCCGAAGTGCGGGGGCACGCCGGCCCGTCGCTCTCGCCGTCCGCCGCCTTCGCCCTCACTCGCGTCGCGGGAGCCATTCCCCTGCCCCCTTTTCGCTTTGTCTTGTCAACCTAAAAAGCACCTAAATAAAAATCCTTTCTCAACTAAAATTACTACACTGGCGGATCGGCTGACTACGAAATTCTTGGTCTGGAGATTCCCTGTTACTTTGTTCTGGCGGATCAGCGACAACATCGAACCTAATTTATGAGTGCATGCGTGTACTTAATTGTCCCAGGGTATGACAAGGGAAAGCTTATGATTTGGCAGCGCTATGTTCAAGTTTCACCCAGTACGTTTGAGTTCCAGAGACTCCATTGCATTCAGTGTAGAGCTCTGGTACTGTTGGCAGTTTCATGCCCTCTTTTACTTGCTGCCGACTAAAGGTTTACCAGTACAAGCTTCCAGCAGGCAGGTTCTATGTTTTGTTTGTCACGTGTAGTTATGACACGAAAAATGTAATGAGATAAGCTCATAAGGAGACAGGAGTTCATTGTGCTCTTGAAAGGTGCAGTCTGTAACTCGTCATCCCTTCCTGCATTTTTTCTCATCACCACCATTAAGTGGTACAGTGCCAGCAATCACCACTTTAAATTTCCTTTAAAAACATGTTATGCATATCTGAAAGAAAACAGCGGGCCAAATCTGATGACCCTTGCGACTTAAAACATGTGTTGAAACTGAAACCCTCACAAGGGCATTCTACAAGACACGCGAGACAAACAGGCAAGGTTGTCTCCCCGCCGGGATATACAAAGGCAACAGACACATAAGCACACATGCATGCATCATGCAAATACTGAAGGACAACTAAATAATCATTATATAATCAAGGTACGTTTACAGATAGCTGATCGTGCCTGCCCAACAATAGCACACAGGCAACATAGTCCATAAAAACATCATGCTTGCCACATGCTTGAACAGCAAATAAAAGATCATATGGCAATAGAAGAATCATAAAAATGTTCTAATCCAAAAAATAAGTGCCCGGTGAATCTTTAGAACTAGTAAGAGTCGATCCATAGGGCCTCACGGCTCAGAACTCTCCTGATGCGGCCATCTGGGTTGCACGAACGGGGGCAATGGTGAGGGGGGAACCGGCTGCGCAAGTTCAGGATAGATAGGCTTAACCCGTGGTGGACGAGCAGGTAACCTTGGTGGAAGTAGCTGTTTAGCAGGGTCTCTCGGCGGGATTTTAAACTGAATGGGGAATGGGTTGGTACAACCATGGGGAAGGTAGGGCTGCAAAAAAACATTAGTAAGTCAATGTCCATCTGTACACTAAAATAATAGAGTAATCACTGTTGAAATCCCCATGTATATCTGCAATCCCTATCAATACGAGCACCTCTAAACCTATCAATGGTCGACACTGGCGGCCACCGTCGCAACTCAGGCCTCCATGCCAGCCTCCAGCAGCACAGCCTTCCCTGTGCTCAACTCGCGATATAGAACCCAAACCCCCATCCAGGATGGCGAAGCATACCAGCCTGTTGACTAAGAGTGGCGGCAGGCGGACGACACCACTTCAACATCATCATCATAGAGTCGGACAGCACCGTCTACTAAGCCTGGAGCCGCCTCAATACCTTTTCCTACGAAAACCACGAGGTACAGGATATGCACCTCAGCCATGAGTTCTGGAACACTCCATGCAGCAATCTATCGATCGCCGAATACTGTCGCTAGCTCAAGCACATCACCGAAGTTGGTGCGCCTGTTTCCGACCGCACTCTCACTATGCAGATGATCGACATTGTCGGCAACAATTTCTCTGTCAAGGCATGGTCCCCTTCCCCACATTTGCCAAGGGCAGTTCAGGCTCCAGCTCGTCGAAAAGACAATCAACAAGAAAGCCGCTATCCACTAGAGATGGTGATCGTAGAGGGGCTCAGGGTAACCATGCCCCCAATGGCAATAAAGGAGGGGGTTCTGGGCTTGGTCTTGGTCAGGGACAAGGAAATCTCGGAAGGCAACATCACTCCAATGGAACACCCAAACAACGGCGGCTACTAGCACGAAGGCCACGAACAGAGGAACCATTGTGGTGTCCGCTCTTAGTTCGTCCCGTCGGGCACACCGTAAATCCACCTCCGATTTTTGTGTGTTTCTCAGCAAAAAATCCGTGACATGGTCTTCCAAGCAGCAGCATGTAATTTCCAGTTCAAGTGCTGAAGCGGAATACAGTTGCTAATTGTGTTGCCAAGTCGTGTTGGTGCATCAGCTGTTGGCAAACCTTAATCAACCTACGATCATGTTGTGACAATGTGAGTGCTATAAACCTCTCCACAAACCTTGTCCACACTAAACATGTGGAGACTGATCTACACTTTGACAGTAAATCTCTAGTCTTACGGAGGATCAGTTTAGCAACATTATAAGCGCCTACAAGCATTCTCTAGTCTTAAGGAGGATCAGTTTAGCAACATGATAAGTGCCTACAAGCGCCACTACAAGCACGCCTTCCTCCTCGTGTATATCTGTAATCTCTACTGATTAACGCGAACACAAAAATAATCCTCTAAAACGTATATTACTTGCCTGCTCATCATAATGGCCCCTATCACGAGGTGCCTGGTACATCGTCACTTGCCCGGGAGCTGCATAAGAGTAGAATCATTAACTAAGCATTTAGTATTTGCTTCTTATGATTTATATGAGAGTGAATTTACTTACATTTTACTCGTATGTCAGCCAAATTAATGCTAAATGTCGATTTTATGGTGAAGGGAGGATTCAGCTTGTGCAATTGCAGTCGAACAGATCTTGCAGATGCAAAATCTACAAACTTCACATCAATATAGCGGTCACCTTTGTCCATAAAAAGATTCTACAATTGTCGTTTCATAGTATTAAAACATTTATACAGTGGTTGGTACAGAAATACAGTAGGTTGGTTCTCAAGATTTACAATACCTGACCGTACATCTGAGTGTAGTACTGCACCATATTCGTGGTAATCATCGGAGCATTCTCTAGAGGTACACAACGAATAGTATCCATAGGATCCTTCCTCGCATGCTTAGAAGTAGAACTTTCTGTCTGAGATCCATCAAGGGACCTCTTGGTCCTTGGCGACATCTAAATACGGATAATATTTTTAAGTCATGCAGGAGATAACAATGCATGCACCATCTGATTACTGTTACGCATATCTTACAGATGTAAACAAGTAGAAAAAATTAGGAAAGCAACCGTTTCACTCTTCTTTTTTTTGAACTAATACAATGTAACAAAGTAAAGATATTAATTAAGTAGACAAATGCAGACATGTATCTCTATGCCCTTTTCACTCCTGACAGGAGAAGGAGCAAGACAAGAAGGAAACACAGCATGCAAGTAAATATTCCAGTCATGTCCAAATGCAACGACCACCTGGAAGAAAAGCAAAGCTTTACTTATCTCTGGTTCATGCCAATCACTTGATAAGCTACAAGAAATCACCCAAGGATAGGTAGACAGAATGAACCATAAGATATTGAAAAGAAGAAGACATGATATTGGTTGATGGATGGATGGATAGAGGCGAATCAGCTAGAAACACATGGCAAGGCCTGAGGAAAAAAATAATGCATGCTTACTGGGCATAAATGGCTCAGCCAAAAGAAGGGGACACATGCGAGATTACATCAAGCGCACACGAATGCAGCACATAAAAATCTGACGACTCTATTGCTCTGTTTCGGATGAACCTAAATCACTGGAACTAGAATAGAAGATTCATGCAATAATGTGATAATCTGAAACATGGCACGCAGGAGCCAGCATAGATGTGGCGATTGGGATCCTCGAATACCAAAGTAGATACTGTTTTGGAATGAAATAAATTCAGAATGCACAATTTGGTCCATGATGACAGAATACCCGTAATTCAATAACCATACAAATAAAGAGTAACCACTAACACACCCACTGTATGTACAAATAAACAGTATCCAGTACTAGCTGTGTATGCATGTACAGATCGTTTTAGTTTTGGAAAATTGGAATGGTTAATTTTCTCACAATATGTCCGTTAGCAATGACGGAGTGAAATGACCTGCTCTCTGCCTAAACGCGCCAGGTTGGGGTTGAGAACCCGGTGATCTAAAATGACCTGCTCTGGAATACCTAGAGGCAGGCGAAGCCAAGATTGGCGGCTCCGGTCTAGGAGACCAAGGACCGCAGCGACCAGAGCTGGAGCGGGTCTAGGAGGCCGGGGGCTCTTCTAGGGCTGGAAGCAGGCGATGGGGCGGGAAGGAGCCGGCGGGGAAGTAAAACAGAGGGTAGTAAAGGGGAGGGGAGAGGCGAAGATACCTGCGCGGAGGAGGCGAGGTCGCGGGACCGGAGGAAGGAGGCGAGGTTGCCGAACCGGAGAAAGGAGGAGGAGGAGGAGGCGGCGGCGGGCTTTGTCGGTCGGTTTCCGAGAGGTTCTTCTGGTTCTGGGGTTTATCCCGTTCACTGCTGGTAAACGGTGTGGTACCGGAGCAAAAAATAAAACAAAAGAGAAGAGATAATGGGAGGTGCTCATGGGCCAAAGCCCAGATGACCATTTTGGCTTATATTTCATTGACAAATCTCAGTAAGATTATAAAATTTGTCTAAAAAAAGTTAAGATTATAAAATCATATAAGTATTAAAAATGAATAAAAATAAGGAATATATTCATATTACCTAAATCATTTAAAAGTATATATTTTATTTTAGTGCATGTTAAGAATTGGGCAAATGCTAGGCGTCAGCCGGCTGTAGCCAGCCCTTGCTACAGTCGCCCTCCACACCGTCCGATCCACTTAAGTGAATCAATCCCGCGCGTCCGATCTATGTAACAAAAACGTTTCACGCGTAACACTTTGTGTATGTGTATGTAACATCGCTATGTAGCAAAGAAAATTTGAAAAATGTTGTATCAATAAATGTAGCAAGAAGAAGTCAAACACAACATTTTTTTACGTCACATGTAGCACCGTGTGTAGCAAAAAATTCAGATCCATAAAATTCTCCGATCATGTAGCAAATAATGATGTAGCAATTTAAACACGGTCATGTAGCAAAAACCAACAACCTATCCAACAAATTCTAATTTAGTTGTGGCAGTAGCAAAACATGAGAATGCATACTGAAAATCAATGTAGCAATATGTCCGTGCTTACACAACAAAAACGAGTCGCACGTGTAGCAGAACCACAAATCCCATGTAACACCACAAAATTCACACAAACTAACCTCTGCATCTATCACCCGGCTAGATCTGGGGAGAAGTTGGGTGGTCGGATCTTGAGGTATCCAAAGTCAACCTGGTCCTCGTGGCAGGTGGTGCCGGAACGAGCTAGGCTATGAGCTTTTGGTGTTGGAGCCATGTGCGTGGAGGTGCTCCGAGAGGCCAAGGTCGGGGGAGCTCGTGACGGCGGGCTGCAGCGGCGGCCGTACACGGAGCTGGTCGCCGGAGGTCGAGGACGCCGAGGTCGGGGGAGCTTGTGACGGTGGGATGCAGCGGAGGCCGTGCGGAGCTGGTCGCCGGAGGACGAGGACGCAGAGGTCCGGGGATCTCGTGACGGCGGGCTGCAGTGGCGTCCGTACGCGGAGCTGGTCGCCGGAGGTCGATCGAGGAGGGTGCGAGCGCTCGGGCGAGGAGCTTCCAGCGGCGGCGCACGGAGGACGGGGGAGGAGGGCGCAAGCGCTTGGTGAGGAGCTCCGCGGCGGCGGCACACGGCGGCGCGGCGCGAGGAGAGCAGGCGCGCGAGGCAGCGCGAGCTCACGTGGTGGAGGAGGGCGCGAGCGCGGCAGGACCAGGGAAGCAGACGCGTGAGGCAGCGCTGCGCAGTGGAAAGACCCGGCTGTAGCTACAGCCGGGTGATAGATAGCATTTTCCTAAGAATTGTCACATCCACAACAATAGGTCATATGGACGGATGATAGAGAAAAAAGAAGGCATGTGGGCCGATGATCATGTGAATAATATTTTAACTTGTCGGTGTTATAGGAACCGGATATTGGACGCTTACCCGAACTAAGCCAAGTCACCTAGTGGCAAAAGTAGGAACCGGTCAGCCGAGAATGATGGATTGGGCGAGGCAACATGTGTCAATCGGCTCATAGTTTTTAAGAGAGAGAGAGGGGGCTATATTGTCAGCAGACCTATTAACGCAATGGTTTTCTTATTTTTCTGAGGAAGAATTGATTATAACCCCCTGTTGGTGTGCCCTAGCAACATAAGCCCCCTTCTTCATTTCCTTCCTTTTCAAGCCCCCAATTCGGCCTAATTATTGCTGATGCCCCCTTTTAGAGTATTTAACTCCTAATTAAGGCAGTAATCAGTCTAATCAATAATATTAGTCTAATTAATAATAAAAATCCCTACCTAGTCCTAGCCCGTTCGTCTCTTTTCTACCTGCTTCTTTCCAATCTGTTGCAAGCCACCAGAGCACAGCGTCCGTCGCCCCTGGCTAGCAGGTGGAGTATGAATGAAGGATGATGAGTCAAGGAGATCGCCGGGGACAGGATGCGGGGCGGCCGGGGCACTGGAGACGATGGTGAGGGGCGGCACGGGGCAGGGGCGGCACGGGGCAGCTGGTGAGGTGCCGGGATGGAGCCAGCGAGGTTGCAGCCGGCAAGCCAGAGAACGCGAAGCGCGGCGAGCCTGCCGAGCTCGGCCGGCACGGTCCCAGCCGCGAACGGATTGTACGAGAGGTTGAGCTCCCGTAGCGAGGCGACGCCGCCGAGGAACGGCGGGACTTCGCCGTCGAGCAGGTTGTACAGGAGCAGAGCAGGGGCGGCACAAGGAAGGGGCAGCCGGAGAGCAAGCTCACCCGATGGTGGCGGCCGGAGCAGGGGCGGCATGGGCAGGGACAGCAAGAGCACAAGGCGTTGTGCGGCTGGGGATAAAGCAGGTTTTGTGGATTTTGCTTGATTTCAGATAATAATTAGACTAACATAATTGATTATTTCCTTAATTAGGAGCTAAATAATCTAAAGGGGGTCATAACAATACTTTGACCGAATTTGGGGGCTTGAAAGGGAAGGAAATGAAGAAGATGAAGAAGGGGGTTTATGTGTGCTAGAGCACACCAACAGGGGTGGTTAAAATCAATTCTCCCTTTTTCTGATGGACCCTCACATATTTCTGTTGGTTGCACACATGAGCACATCATCACAATTTCATTGCACAACATACTTCATTACAAAATAGTTAGCATTCTTACCATTAAACCAACCACAAAGTCACTTAACAACATCCATTACACCGACATAAGAGTAGCTCTAAAGAAGATCCATTACAGAGACATAATTAAAATCCATTACGACGATTCTCAGCAATCAACCTCCGACGAGGCGTCCCAGTCTTCGTAATATTTTACCACAGCTTCTGCAAACTGCCCATCTCTCCTACAATCCAAGACAAAATCCGCCTCTAGCATCATGTCCACTTGCTTAATTCCACCATAAGTAATATCACACTCAAAATAATCTGAAGAGTCTGGATACATAATCATGATCGAGCTTGTCTGTCCATAGTAGCAACGACCTGTCGCCAAAACCAAAAATGTTTCTCGGATGAGCTAAAGTTGATTAAGTACAAGAACAATGATTCAAGTAGGTAAAATACAAGAACCTAATACACGACTGTCGTGCAAACTGGAACGTGAAGAGCATCCAGGGTGTATGCAAGATATGATAACCAAACTGAGCAGATAAGGCTGAGTGGAAGGTGGATGGAGTTCATTGAGAGGAGAAGTGCACATCAATGAATAATAGTCGAACACCCGCCACTGGTCCCTCTAGCCATATACACTCGCAATACAGAAGCCCTGAAGGGGGGAGCGATGCCAGAACACCGTCATCGGGCGATCCCACGGGTCTATGGTTTCCCTCAGCGCTGCCACCGGATGGATGGAAGGCACGGCACCACGAAGACACCTCCAAGAAGGTGATGGCGACCACGGACATCATTGCCATCGGCCCTAGCAAAGTCAGAGGCAGGTTTACTTGACCGTGCCACATAACCTCATACCAAGGCTAGCTAGACCACCTAGCAAGTTCCAACAACAACCATGGCCCTAACAAAGTCAGAGGCAGGTTTTTACCTGACCGTGACACATGACCTCATACCAAGGCCAGCTAGACTACCTAGCAAGTAGCAACCACAACCACCTGCAGCAACTGCATGAGCAGGAATGTCCAAAATCTGGAGAAGCCAGAAAGATGCACACCTGCACCACAACCGCTTAGCATGGACACCATCGCAACCAGCAGAACACCTCCGGACAGTACCGCCGATGGGGAGCCACGAGCAGGACAATTCCACCACCCTGTTGCCTTCAGATCCGCCAGGGAGCAACCAGGCCAGGACCTGATGCCCAACTCGGACCTATCTAAAGTTAATCCATACACGAGGGAGCCCGAACTGGACCAGGCCACAGACCACCACTAGGTGCCTTTGGGAGCAAGACGCCGCACGGAAGGCCTGCAGCAGAACACCGGAGACACCAGGCTGTAGCCAATCTCCACACCAGCCTGGAGCAATGCCGAGCAGAGGCAAACCAAGGCAATGAGAGGAGGAGGAACGACCGTGCTCCAGGTCTGCCGCGCCGCCACCTGACCCTCGTTGCCAGGGGACGCCACGTCGCCATGACCGCATGAGCAAGATGCACGTGCCTCCGCCGTCTGTCGTATCGGTTTAGCTTGACGACATCTTCCAGTGGAAGCGCGGGGAGGGGGACTAGGGTTCCGCTCAGGATGCCTCCAGGAGTGTAATGAGTTGTGTGGGAAAGTAAGCAAGGCCGCCATATATATTTATAACATGTAGTAGCTTAATCAACTCTTGAGTGGTTTGCATGAACTTACAAAACCATTTAATGATTTCCCCAAAACCAGACGAAGTTTTTGCAGTTTGTTTTACCTTTTGAACATATAAACTAGTCATGGTTTTTAAGGTGGTAAGGCGTCCTGACGGGGGGGGGGGGGGGGGGGGGGGGGGGGGGCCTAGGTGGACGCTTTAGGCGCCTAAGCCGGTTGTTTTTCCAAGGCAAAGGGGGGTCGCGTAGGCGTCGCCTTACGGACGCCTTAAAAACCATCAAACTCGTGCATCATCAGTCTATACACCATACAGTTTGGCAAGAACAGTAAGTGCAGACACCCATATTCTCTTCATTCCCATTTAGTTGCTCAGTGTTATCTTATGTACTCTGACTTGGTTTGGCAGATTTGCCCAACTTACACATGAGTTGTCAAACCTGGTTTCTAATAAATTGTTGCTGGCAAACCTGAAACAAAGTTGAAAGTTGTAAATGTCTTACAGTTATGATATTGTCCCTTCTTTAGTAATCAAGGGGTAAATGTGAGCTGTTTCAGAGAAACGATGCTGGTGCCTGCCAAGGTTGAAAAACCAACAAGAGGTTGCCCTAAGTCTTGACTTGCTAATCAGTATATGGTAAATGCTTGAATACCGTGTTTGTGAAATCATCGAGCTAAAGTGCTGTCAGGGCAAGAATCACCAGAACTGGGCTGGCGGTGGTACGAGGGTCGTATGCTAGGCATATACAGTATGTTTGCATATATATCAATCCAGTACCTTTTAATGTTTGTCATTTGCATGTGTATTTGCATGCTATTTTAGTTATGTGTCACTCAAATGTGAACGTCCTTTGGCATGCTGGTCAAGGCTATCGGAGCAGCTGCTTACATCCAATTGTGTGTTCCACTTCCAATTTATCCTGCTTATTTGACCCGGAGTTATCTGAGCATTCACTATGTTTTTTTTTGTGCTTCCGATGTTACTACATGCCACTTCTCATTTTTAGAAAGCAGAAGTCATGCTAACATGTTGGTAGGATCTAGAAATGTTCTTTGTTAAATATTATTGTGTTCAGATTGGGTGTTGTGGAAAGGTTAATGCCGATGTTGTCTAGCATAGCATATGTGAACTATTTTATTGTAGGGTGTACACCCACCCCAGAAGTAAATTAAGCAGACAAGAGATGTTTGAAAGAATGCATACTTGACTACTTCATTTTTCTCTGTCTTTGCCCCAAGCTAGAATTAACAGATTCAAATCTCACCTCCGGGCTATCCCAGGCTGCCCGCAAAGCAATTTTCAGTAAGTTAAAGTGAGCAAATAATGCCAGTCAAATAAAAAATCAACTCATAGGTTATGGGACAATGTGCCATGAAGCAACCTAATTGTTTAAATTAAAACCAGCAGCGCATTCATGTTCAGCTGCCATGGTTTGCACTACATGGCTTGCCAAGAGCTAAGGTCACTGCCTCATTGGCAGGCAACCTACAAGCCACCAGTCTAGCTGCCGGCAGAAGGCATTATACAAAATGAAGGAAAACAAAAGACTAGCCCTTTATGTGATTGGATGAAACAAACAATCACTTTAAGATAAATGTTTCAAACAAACATGGCCGCTCATGCTACTTGGAAAGAATTGAGGACTTACCCGTATGTGTCAGGCAAAGACGGCGACAGAAATTTGGTTTTGACTGATGACAAGGAAAATGAAGTTCGGCGAAGAAAAGTTGGTTATCCGCCCCTGTCTCAGAAGCAGCTACAAAATTAACGTGGTAGGAATCCTTGTCTGAGTAGTGTGTTCCAACCACACCACAGACAACACTTGGCACATATTTTGGTTCCTAAAATAAGCAACAAAGTCAAATGAAGCAGCTGATGAAGATATCTAAAGAACGTGTACAATTAAGAAATTACTACAAAAGACAAACAATGTACCTGAGGATGCTCATAGGCATATTTCTTCAGCACTGCTGCAAGCTCAGAGCGAATGAATAACCTCAAGTAGTCATATTCTGACCTCTTCATTAACAGATTGTCCTTTACCGTCTTGTACAGTTCAGCCTCTGGAGCAAACTTCACAGCAGTTCTTCCGAATTTAATATTCAGAAGGTGCTCTGCTTGGTCGAGATTTAGAGTTGAGAGTGTGCCACTGCGAGTTCTCAACAAGGGCTGTAGGCTATCGAGCATGGGGGACGAGAGGAACAATCCTAGTGCAGCATGCTGTGGGTGTTGAGCAGCTTCGGCAGCAGTACGGTACCCGTGGGCGCAGTTCATATCATTGGGCAGGTGGCAAGATTTGATGCAGAGGTGCTCCATGGCCTGCTGCGTCGAGCAGCCATAGTTTGCTATGACGAGGGCAAGGAGGCCTTCCAAGGAACGGACCTCCACGCGTAGCATAGCGAGGGTGTCAAGGATGTCATAGGCTACTTGGCTTTCGCTGTCAGCCGACGGGAGCGGGAACACTATACTGTGCCAAATGGAGCTAAAGATGATGTTGGAGACAGGGTCCATGGGGCCATAGCAGTGGCCAGCGAATAGGATGTAGCGGATTAGCCGGTGTGAAACATTAGAGGGCAGCATGGTGAACACTCTGAGATAGAAGGCGTGGATCATGCGCTGGAGCCTCATCTTGAGAGACTGGGTGTATTCGCAGGCATCGCCACAGTTGTTGAGAGAGCTGCCAGCAGCTCGAGATGCAGAGCTGAGCTTTTCCCAGAAGGCTGCCATAGTGGTATCCTTGTCCAGCAGAGATGCGAAGTTGGATCCATGTCGCTCAACCTTGATGGTGAACACGTTGAAGACACCTCCGTCGACAGTCAAGGAGCTTGCGTTGTGGTGGATAAGTTTTCCTTCTTCAGAGGCCAAGTCCCGGCGGTACACAACGACTCCGCTTGAGTCTGGCAGCAAGTAGAGCTGGAGATCGAGGGAGGCACTCTCCTGGTAGCGCAGCAATTCAGTGACCATCTTGACATCATCGAGGGTGAGGTTCCGCCGGCCAGTAGCAGCAGCAGGGTTGAGAAACGGGGCGGCGGGGATGAGCCGCTGGTGGGGCAGGGGCGACGTGTGGAGCCGGACCAGGGCGTCAGGCGAACGGTGGCGTCCAGTCATTGCGGCGCACTTGAGGGCGGCTTTGGTCCTGTCGGACGCGGTGTCGAGGAGCTGGGGCTGCTGATCGGCAACAGAAGCGTACAGGTCGTGGTCGACGAGCATGACGGCGAGGGGGAGGTTGGCTTCTGCATGGAGGAGGTAGCGTGCGGCCTGCTGGGGCGTGAGGCAGCCGAAGTAGCTCACCAAGAACGTGACGAGGGAATGGCATGATAACCTGCTGATGTAGGACCATTCGTAGTCCGGCTGCCGCCTCTTGAGCTTGCGCGGCTGCGGCTGCGGCTGCAGTTTGAGCCTCTTGGACCTCCGGGGAGGGGGGGTTGGTTGTGGTGGGTGGTGTGGGAAGTCGCGCGGGAGGACGGAGATGGTGTTGAGGATGATGTTGGAGACGGGGTCCAGGAGACCGACGCAGACGCCACCGGTGCACATGGCCGTGACAAGCTTTTCGGCGTCCTCGGCGTGCAAGCCCTCGAAGGGAAGCCGGTCGGACGCCGCCCTATAGATTCCGACGAGGAGGTCGTGGAGAAGCTCCATAGTGTCTTTGCCTCTGGATCCGGAGCCATGGGCGACGTCGCACGTGCTGTGCAAGCACGAGAAGAGGCCCCTGCGATTTGGCGGGGAATCTGGCATCGGCGGCAGATCTAGGGCGTGGGGGGAGGTAGAGGGTGGGGGATTTTTCTTTTCTCGGCTAGAGGAGAGGGGAACGAACAATGACAGTGCCTATTTTCTTTTCTTTTGTCCAGGATGAAGGATCCAGGCCCAGGGTAGGAGTATATATTGCTTCCAACTTGGACTCTTATCCTTTTCTTTTCCGACTCGGGCTGCTGCGGCCTACACGATTCCGGCCCAAGACCGGTTAATCATCCTGTATGTCCGTTTCTCTATTTTTTACCTCTTCTTCTAGTTGACGTGCACCTGCAAACACACATAACCAATCGTTCCTCAAGTCATATAGGACGTACATAGGACAAATGTTAGATATTCAGACAAATATTAGAGATTCACTTAATCGTGCCACACACAAGAAAATATTATACTCCCTCAGATCTATATTAATGGACTCAACTTTGTCTAGATACGAATACATCTAGTCTAAACACTTAACTAGATATATACGAATCTAGACAAAGTCGAGTCAATTAATATGGATCGGAGGGAGTAGAAAAATACATAAGATTCTCATATGCTTCGTTACTCCTCCATGTATTCCGGTTCTAACGAGGCCGGCATAAAGGAAGAAAGAACATATTACATATTGCGCAACATGACGGAAAATAGCATTGCCGGCTCTGACCCCAAGCAAGCTTCACCTATACATATCACACCACCGAAACTAGAAAGGTACGACGCGTTGCCACGCCCATAGTTTTACATGTGCATATACCTCCATGTATGTAAATAACTCATCATATGTAAACATATTTTTCTAAGTCATGATCCAGGAAGATATTTTTGCGAGGAAAAACAAAATCCATTTTACACAAAACATTAGAGGTAAGCGAAATAACTTGGAAAGAGAGAGAGATGGCTTGATAACAAACTCACGGCACCACAAGAACATCATCCATGTGACGGGTACACAGCACGCACACACTCAACGGTCAGTATGCATGAAAATATCGCTTCATACAGGTGACTGAGTTGTTCATGTACTAAAACGATTCAGAAAAGGACTATTACTATTAGAAATTTGAATGTCATTCCCAAGAATGAGAAGATGAGATTGTCATAATTGCCTTGACGGACAGCTACCATGCTCTGAAACAACAAACCGTTGAGTGTTCTTTAGAAAAAAATACAATAGATTGAGAGTCAGCAAAACCACTAAGAAATAGACCAACTCGTGTGTCGAAAAATAATAAGCTCACAATGATGGGACTAAAGCAAGTTTGAAAGCAAGATAAGTTACTTACCTCCGCTACTTAATTTGCTGCCACAACTAACAACCATATAGAAAGTAGGATGAGCTCCGTACCTGAAGTGTAGTCTTAACAATGCAAACAAAAGAACTACAATTAACAATACCACGACAATGGGTATCAAACGTTGGTCTATAACAGTGTAAAAAAGTGGGTAGCGCCATATTAGCTTGCAGCGAGTTCTAGAATGACATCAGATAGCAAATGCAGTATAATGCTCGTGGAGAACCACATAAATAGAAAAATATCACAATATAAATAGAAGGGGAGTGCCAGACCCTGTATTCAGACTACACAAACAAGACGTACCGGTTGGGCCACACAACTAGGAGCATACTGGGGATTACCAATCCCAGGAAACAGGCAGGCCAGGCTCGGAATGGATCATCGGCCGACAGCTCCTAATGATCGAAACATCACGTGTCTCACGATTGCGCACGCAAGAATTCAAAATCCTACCAACTCGTATACTTCAAACATACACACATGATATACAAATCGGTTTGGAAACATAATGGAAATCACAGGATAAACCTAAGACACAAAGAAAGGAAATAAGTATCCAAAACTCTCACTGAGCAAATGTAGCGAATATCACCAAGCAGAGGACACATGTCCCAACATTACATCATGCAGCGGAAAACATGCCGGTATGAGTACAGACAAGAAGCAAAGGGCACAAGGCCGAAACGAAAAGAGAAGGCACATCCACGCGGTCCACCAGGAAGAAGCCCAGGGGAACTCTAACTACTCGTCGTAGATCTCGTCGTCGAACTCCACGTAGTAGCCACCAACCTGGTCGTACGCTCCTCAACTGCAGAGAAAATCACAGCCCGCGAACGGGTCAATACACCGGAGCATATCTTACAAGCTAAAACTAACAAGTTACAAAACTGAAAGACTCCCAATTTATGGCGTTAGGTGGACTTAGCGGCAGCAGCACCAGTAACCTAATAGAGACACGCTACAACTTTCGTCTAATTAGAGAGGGATAAGAGAACGCTTAAGTAATCATCTACAACTAACACCAATCATAACCCAGTCTCGGATTAACCCCCTCAACCAAGTATGAGAAAGCAATTCGGAAATACTCACACGTTAACAGTTACCAGTTATTGTGAAAGTAATCCTATATTACTAGTCAAGTTAATTAACAATGATTAGGTGTAAGTTGTCTATGATCTTATTAGCTAGCAAGTCGTCCATAACCGTGGACACGGCTCATCGTTCAGATTATACCCTGGAGGGGTGCACTACTGTACCCATACTCGCATGATGAACCCAGTCAAAAACATTAGGGCATCTCAACACGACTCATTCCTTCACTACGACAAGTCCAAGTGCCACCCATATGAGTTGTTACCCGCGTCAGGAGTCTGGCCGAATCTCAATTGCGGACTCATTAGTTTGTGTCCACGCGCCATGCGGCTCAAACCACAGTAGGAATTGTCCGCTTCGCGCGCACCACCCCTATATGTCCCCCCGTATCATGTAACCTCTCATCAATCATCATCATCATGCATGCATATGCATATGAGCAAATGGAAAACCCGAACTACTTGCGGCACATGGACAAGCTGAAGATCCGTTCAAAGTCAAGGGGGGCTCCATTGGGCCACCCACAAGTGGTTAGTGCGCTCAAAATTGGTTCTGAGGACAAGAAATGAGTTCTTACAACGACACTTAGCAGAACAAAGCACCTCGCAAGGCCTTCCGCCGGTGCCTTATCATTTAATTATAATACCCCACATAAGATAGCATTTTATTAAAGTAGAACAATCTATCATACTAAGCATGTGGAATAAAAGACAGACGGACGACTCGCACAACCAACTCTAAGCATGCACTACGACTCGCAAAGGCCAACATATAAACATGCAAGGGGTTATAGGTTGTGGGAATAAAGTTGTATAGGTTGCAGGATAAACATGTAATGGGATCGCAATTCAAGAATCGTATACTAGGGTAGCAGAGATCAACGACAAGTATGAAAACCAAACAGCCGTGTAACATGATAGCAGAAGCTTGCCTGGCAGCTCGTGGCCCGGCACAAAAGCTGGAACCTCAGGGACGAAAGTACCGGCAGCAGACACGTCGTCGTCTACACAGAGAAGAGCAAAATACAGACAATAGGAAACATGATCAATACATGAAAATGCGCAAACAATTGATGTGGCAATATGGTATGCGATGATTAGGTCACATTAAAACGGGGATGAAATCCCGGCAATAAATTATGGTGCAAAATTATTTATCTACACTTCAAATTAAATGTTCATTGTATTTTTCTCGTATTAAAACATATAAACATTATTTTATTTGAAGTTACAGATTAAAAGTTATTGCATTTTTAGTGTTAGGGGTGTTTCTGTAATTATCCAGAGACCTATAGGTGATGGAAACGTAACAGTGAAGGTTTTCTATGCAAAACAGGAAACCAGGGGGCTCGGTGTAAAATTCCAGCGCCCTGGTCTTTTCTCACCGCACGGTGCTATACACCGGGAGTCCGGGAGGCTGACGAGTGGGTCCGTCGCCACGGTGGCGCTGACCGGGCAGGGGAATCGCTGCGCGGGCTCCCACTGTCGCTGACAGGTGGGGCCTTGCTGTCAGTGGCGCAACAAAAGGAAAAAAAGGTTGGCTTTTAATCCACAGAGCCAGGGATCGAACCCAGGAGCACGGGAGCACGGATCGGCGGTGCCAGTGGGGTGTGTGCGTGTTAGTGTTAAGATTAGTTTAGGATTAGTTTTACAGATAATTGGTTCTCTGTTTTTTGGTTCTTTGACGAAACTGAAAGTTTTCATCGGCAGAGAACCGCCGCGGAGCAACTCACGCCGGCGGCGACCAATTAAGGGTGGCGCTGCCCTTGCGTGCGTGCGTGGGGTACAGCGGGAGCGTGGGGCATCCCATCCCCGTGCTCGGAAGCGAAGGGGAGGCGTTGCGGGCTCGGGCCCGTGCTCGGGTGCGTGCGTGACACGACCACGGCGTGGGGCCGCCGGAGTTGATGCCCTTGGGGGTGCTACAGAGGCTAATCGGAGGGGGCGAGAGTCGGGATCGACGCTGCTCACCTAGAGGAGCCCGATGGCGAGGTGAGGCAGCTCGGGGGGCGACGGAGGAGAGGGGACGGTCTCGGGAAGAAGCTCGTGTTCGCGGCGTTCATCGGGGAAGAAGGGGTGGTGGCGTGCTCGTCCGTGGCTCCCGAGCCCGTCCGCGTCGGCGAGGAAGAAGCAGAGGTGGAGGCGAGTTCCCTGGCATGCGGAGGAGAGAGGGGACACACTCGTTAGCCGGAGACGCGCTCGGACATCCCGACCATGGCGACGCGTGAGCTTGGGGAGAGAGTGAGCGGCGGCGGGGGAGGAGAAGCAGGCTAGGGTTAGCGTTCGGCGGCGCTGCAGGGTGCTTATAGGGAGGGGAAAGCAGTGGGTGCAGCAGTGGGGGTGATGAGGCAGTGAGGGAGACCATGGACGACGTGTAAAGCGCGCTCCTCTCCTCTGTGTCGTACGAGGGAAGAAGAACAGGGCAGGTCGGAGTTGGGCGTTTTTGTATTTTTAAAACAAAATAGAAAAGAAAACATGATAAAAACTTTTGGACAATTTTAATAGTTTTAAAATGGACAAGACAATTTATTGGTATGATTATTTGTAACGATTTGAAACTTCACTTTTGAATTTATTTGAAAAATGCATTTGAATTTAAATATGGAATTTGAATTTGAACGCAACTTATTTAATTAAATGCAAACACAAATGGAATGATGACATGATGATACACTTTATTGCACAACCAAGCACACATTTTTGGAAGGTTACATTTGGGATGTTACAGGGAGATACATGTTAAGAACGGAAATAGATAACACCAAATAATTAACTCTCAACTAATTATGAGCTTTATACTGAAAAAATCAAAGGTTTTTCCACTACTACAGTTGGTACAGTTCAGCTATAAGCCATTAAATATTAGTAAAAAAAGCTACATGAGAATCGGAATAATTGACACTAATTCTGATAGCCGGTGAATACAGAGAATGAAAGATCAATAATTTCCTAGGTGCACTACACGTCTCAACCTTTAAACGCAGATGCAGCAAGGAAACTATACAGTATAATAAAGCTTATGTAATCTAGATTATTTCACCGATATTTATATATTCACAAGACATATAAAATGATTTTCATAAGCTCTCAACTTTTACCCGAGTGACATACCAGTTAGAGTTGGGCGGATTCGGTTGTTTTGAAAAAAAAACGAATTCCATTTGAACAGATCTTACGGATTTTGGGTTTTTTCTTTGGATCTTTCCCCTTTTCATTTGGATTCGAAGTGTTAACAAAGGATTCCAATTCGTTTGGATCTTTGGATCCTTCCCCATTTCGGTTGGGATTCAAATTCATTTGGATTCAAATTTGTGTTTGTCGGATTCGTTTGTTTTGCAAAGAAACCAAAATCCATTTGAACAGATCTTACGAATTTAGGTTTTTGTTTCTTTGAATCTTTCCCCTTTTCAATTGGACTCTAAGTGTTAACAAAAGAAACCTAATCGGATTTTTTGGATCTTACCGTTCCACGCGTTTTTTGGAACAAATCTTTCTTTGGATTCGAATTCATGGACGAATTTATCTGGATTCGAATTCATGGACGAATTTATTTGGATTCGAATTCATGGACGAATTTCTTTGGATTCGAATGCATCCGAACTGCAAATGAAAATAATCCGAATTGCAATTGGAAAGAATCTGGTGTAGGATACAAATTCGAAAAGAATCTCTTTGTAAATCAAAAGAATCTGATTCGGAATTCAAAAGGATACAAATTTGAAAGGATACAAAATGCAATTGAAAAGAATCTTGTTTGGATACGAATTCAAAAGGATACGAAATGCCATTGAAAAAAATCGGGTTCAGATATGAATTCAAAAGGATGCGAAAATGCAAAACAAATTTGGTTCGGATACGAATTCGGTTATGTATATGGGATAGGGACATCCTAAAACATTTTTTTTAAAGTAAGCTCTTTTTTGCAAAACAAACGCACCAATCTTAGCAAGACTAGAAGCGCGGGCGCTGAACTTCCCCAGAGACGAAGGTCTCCTATCTGGCTTCTTTTGAAAGTCAGACATGAGAGACTCATACTCAGCATCTGCGCCCCGAATAAGAAGAAGCTTGAAGGTGGAGTCGAAGCCGCGTACCATCAGCTCCTGGGTGTAAGACTTCAAAGTGTTCGACTTGGGCCCCAGTCGCGCAGCAAATCCTGCTATGGTGGATGGGATCTCGGCTGCTGGCAGCACTTCATTAAAAACAGCGCCGAGTGTCTGGAGGGACGTTGACGAGGGATGTCCCCATCAATACCCATGGTTACTAGCTTAGGGTAAGAGTTATGAGGTAGAGAACGTGTAGTGTTGTAATAACCCGGTATCATAAATAAAATCATTAGAAACTAACTTTTAAAGGTAACGAAGTAAGTGGACTTAACAGCACATGGTATGTATATTTTTTTCCTTACTTCCCAATTTGTGGCTTTCCTTGTACTGGAAGGCTAACTAGCTCTCACGGCAATGTTTACATGGATGCAGCCAACTGATCATATAAAGATCACGGTAGAATTAAAAATAAAAGGGATTCCTACATACTTATCTGTAGAGCCTTCCACACACTCAGGGCAGTATAAATACCCATGTCCTCCCGTACCCTAGGCTGCACCCAAATCATTCTCACACACCCAAGTCAGTCCTTGGAGTAAGAATAGTAGTGAGACTGTAGGGGATCGTGCTGGGGAGGAAGGTGAGTAACGCTGCCATGCTGCTAGTCTTTTCCACTTGAATCTTTGCTTCTTTTGACGTCTAGCAATCAAGAATACTCATAGCAGCCGTCCGTTAGCTAGTACTGGATTTTTGGTTCTTGATTTACATGCCATACATCCCCCACTCGAGTTTTAAATCTGCTAATTCCCTACTGTATTTTTTTCACTGTACAACATTAGGCTTTAAAATTTTTAGTAGACTAATATATGCTCAAGATTAAATTGCTATCTCTAATCTAATGATATGCTTGGATACTATTCATGGATCTAGCATGAGCGTATAGTCCAGGAGGCTTGTACTAGCTAGTAGGTGTTTGTTCATTTAATCTTGCACTTTTGGCTGAACCATCTGCTTAAACAAACAAAAAGATGCATCGATGATGATATATACTAGTACTGAACTATGCATACTTGGTGATTGACTGTAGTATTTCGACCAGGCTATTTGGATTGAATAGCTAGCTTTTATCAAAGACATGAGAGATTTGACCTCAGAAAAAAACAGAGCATGTACATTTAGAACCAAATGAACAAAGCTACCGACTGAATAACGATTTCTTGTACACAGGTTCAGACCAAGAACTGTTCCACAACGTGACAAGGCAAGTTGTGCATATCAGATAAAACTTGATTCATTTAACAACCAATTACCCTACATGATCCTTTGTGCTTCCTAGACTGAACTTGTATGATCTGATTGAGTCTTGGACTCTTGGTTGACGAACAAGTACATGAGAATGTTAGCTGGTGTTTAGTCTATCTAATACTGACCCTGAGAGAAAATAAAAATGTCAACTACTGAGTGAGTAGTAGAATAACTTGAAGTTCATCATAACATGGGAATGAAATGGTATGCTCAGCCTGAGACGGCCGGTTCCTGAAAGAGCGATGCGCGGCAAGGCCGGTGTCAGGGTGAGATGGGCAATCCTCACACAAGTAGGGAACTCGGTATGCGGTGCTCAGAGATGGGGTATTACCAATGGTGGCTGTTATGATGGATGTTGGACCCTAGTTAGCCTTCTCTGCAGAGAACAAGAACCTGAAACCATGTGCTAGAATATAACTTGGTAGAACCATTATGCTAACCTTTAGTTTGTGTGCTTGCTTACTGGTTGTTGGTGGTAAAACAGAGCCTTTCTGCTTGTCTCCTTGATGTATTCATCACCTCTAACTTTATCTTGCTGAGTATTTTCATACTCATAATTTATTTACTGATATGCGCAGATCTTAATCAGGATCAAGAGATGAACGATGGGCTTGGGGAGTGACGCACGGTGTAGGAACCTCGAGATGAATAGTTACTTTAAGCTTTATCCTCAGTAAGAGAATAAAAATGCAGAGCCTCCGGTTGTTTGGAGAGTTGAACGCTACTATGTACTTTCATACCTACAAGACTAAATAAAGGGTTCCTTTGTGCCACACTCCATATTGTCTACAATTTGCCTTATATGCTTATGAGACCTTCAGCTCATAAGTATATGGCGACTGTCATGCCGTCTATGCCCTGGTTTGGGGCGTGACAAGTGTTGGTAGATTCGTCGGCTGACAAGCGGAAATTACCCAGGTTCAGGGCCCTCGAGTGAGGTAAAACCCTTACTCCTGCTTGTGTTTTATTGATTGTGTATATGCGATGAGTACAGGGGTCTAGCAAGATGTCGATCTTGCTAGGGTTTTATGATTGTGGTTGGGCGTGTCCCTGGTCGGACTCCCTCCTGTCCTTTATATAAGGGTACAGGTCTCGGGTCGTAACCGAATATGACTATATATATGGAAAGCATTACCGAGTATGCTATCTATAGTAAGAGATCTTCGTCTTGGGCTTCGCTTGATGGGCTTCCTTAGCAGGATGACAATTGGGTTTTAGTCATTACGTGCACTAGGTACCCACACGAAGGGGTACCCGTTTGGTATAACCTTCTCATTAGCCCCCGAGTGCTTGGCTAATTCAGAGAATAAGCCATCTACTCACTATATAGTGGACGTCTTATGTTTTATGCTTTTGATATGATGACTTTTGATTTTATGAGTTTCAGCAAAGGATTTCGACTAAGTAGGCCTGGATTTATTCGATGCAGTCGAAAACAGTTAACTGCACTTGGGCAAAACCTTACTAGTCTTCAGTCAGGCCTCGAGTCCTTGGGCTCGATCCCGAAACATACTGGACATATACACCTCAGGCCAGTCGATGGTCTTACTGATATCGTTCTGCAGTTTTACTTTGCTACCCAGCGCGTCCGCCGGGATTTTCATCGTATCTGTTGATATAGAAAGCTCTAGGATTAAACACTGTCGGAGTGATCCTCGGCCCTTTTGACTAATCAATGGGTCTTATCTTTGTATTTCTTATATACAGCATCTGAGGTACTCTGTCAACTGATTTTCACTCCGGGATTTTTATGCCTTGAGTGTCCTTTGTTTCTATCGGGTGCGCGACAGTGCTCCCATGGGAGTAGCCTCCGAGATTGTGTTTTACTGCTTGCAGTAGAGGATAATCTCAATTTTTTGTTTTGTCAGTCGAACATTTTCTGCCTTCTCCAGATGGGAGTTTCCCACTCGAATAGTTTTTACTTTTATATTATGCGATTGTGTTTTGTGAGGCGCCTCTCCTGTTTGTCCATCGCGATAGGACGTCTTTTGTGTTTGCTCATCTGAAATGACGTCATGCGTGACACCTTTGGCGTGCGAGTAGCACTCTGACGTGACATGACGTAGTGGGTCCCATTCTTTGACCGTTGTAGACGCCGGTTCAGTTCTGATTTGACTTGACGTGGCGAGATTTTCGCAAACGCGATGATGGTCTCCTCGTTTTGCGCGCGTAGTGGGCGGCGTGGTCTGTGACGTTTCCCCTTTGATTGCGCCACGTGTCACCGTGTTTTTGTTTGGACGGCCGTGATGAGCCTCTGGTTTATATCATAAGTACGGGTTTCTCCGTTATTAATTTTTACCCTACCATTTGCCGCTTGTCTTCCTCTGCTTCATCTTCTTCCTCGCGCCCGCCATCACTCTGCTTCTGCATTCCCATAGCCTACCATGGCTCCCAAGAAGAGCTCAGCGTCCTCCATTGCCGCCAGCAAGAAGAGGAAGGAAGCGACCGTCCCCGCTGCTCTGAAGAAGGAGTCGGGCGGCTGGACTTCGTCCGTCGTGACAGAGAAACGGCTAGCGGTTGAACGGATAGACGTCGCCGAGAGGGGGGGGGGGTGAATAGGCGATTTAAAACTTTTTCCGAGGAGCCGGAATATCCGGTCAAGAATGACCCTGAAATTCCGGTATGCTTGATATAGACGGAATAAAACTAGAGGTTTACTTTAACAAGCATACAACCTAGATATGAATACTAGGCTCACCTATGTGCACCAACAACTTATGCTAAGAAATACAAGTAACAAGGTGATAGCAAGATATATGACTTCAAGCACGAAGGCTATCACAATGTAAAGTGCATAAGTAAAGAGCTCGGGTATAGAAATAACCGAGGCACGCGGAGACGAGGATGTATTCCTGAGTTCCACCCAAAGGGTGTACGTCTCGTTTGGAGAGGTGTGCGCAACCACAACAGGTTAGCCGCAACGCCACAAAGGCTCACCTTCTTCTCCTGATGAACTCAACAGCAAAAGGTTGCGAGTTCACCTTCCACTATTGATCTCCGTTGGGGCGGAGATCGAATCCCATACAACTCTTGAGGCATGTACCCACAACTTAATTGGGGGCTCCCAAGTCTTGAGGCACACACCCACAACTTAATTGGGGGCTCTCAAGTGACCACAAAAGGTCTTGACCACAAAAGGTCTTGGACACAAAAGGCGTCTAGGGTCCAAAGACCCAAGAGTAACAAGCTCACAAGAATCACCACCACGAATCCTCGTGGAGGGCTCAAACCGATGCAAATGCAATGGCAAGAGCACACGAAGTGCTCAAGTCCTTCACTCTCAAATTCCAACACAACAGCGAATGTTTATGGGGGAATAAGAGAGGAAGAACAAAGGAAACCACAAAGGAGTCAAATTCTTCACTCTCAAATCCCACCAAAAGCAACTAATGCTTATGGGGGGAGAAGAGAGGAAGAACAAAGAAGAAGAATCACAAAGGAACTCCAAGAACTAGATCCACTAAGTTCCCCTCACTTAGAGGAGAGATTGATTGGTAGGATTGTAGATCCAGATCTCCTCTCAACTTTCCCTAAATAATATGGAAGATTCAATGGAGGGATTGAGAGGGAAGTGAGCTTTCCAAGGTCAAAAATGGAGTAGGAGAGAGGGGGAAAAACGTGTTGCCTTGGATGGGCCAAGGAGGAAGAAGAGGGGGGATTTTTATACCCCCCAGAAAATCTTACCGTTGGACCCAGAGAAAACCGGAAATTCCGGTCGGAAATTTAGACCGGAAATTTGCTCCAGTCGGAAATTTCGGTACTGACTTGAACAGGAAATTGTCATCGGAAATTTCACTTTTTCGGAATTTCCGAGTCCCCGAAAACTGACAGAAACAACGAAACGAAAAATGCAGTAACTTTTTCATACGGACTCCGTTTTCGATGATTTTCGGCTCGTTGTAATCGTTACAACGAGCTATATAAGAATGTGCATAGAAACATCATAGTACATCATGTGAGAATAAAACCAAATGGGGAAAGGTTTAACTTTCCTAAAACATTTAAAGCGGTAAAACCTCCAACATAAAAAACGTAACAAGATATTCATACGAAATCCGTTTTTGATGAACTAGAGCTTAGTATGGAGATAAACCAAGCTCTAAATCCTCATATGGATGAAAGCCAACAAGTTTTCCAAAGTAAGACCATTTTCGATGAACAAGAGCTTGACATGGAGATGAACCAATCTCTAGGTCCTCACCACCATAAAAGCCAAATAAGAACCAAGAAATATGATATGCCAAGTATGCAACGGTTTGAGCTCTCCACAACGATGCTGTCGGGGGGCTGCCCCCCGGGTAGGGGCAGATCCCGGTATAATCCAGTAAATATCAACAGTACTTGACCTTTGGCGACAGCAAGGGACACCTCGTTTGACCCTTGGGCACTGGAAGAGGGCAAAGTGCCTCCTGACAAGCCGCAAGGGTCAGCTCTAGCAGCTATAAATAGACACCCCCGGCCCTCACAATCGAAGCACAAGCGTGAGCGGGTGGTTCCTCTAAGAACTAGCTTCTCGAAGATGTCTTTGCTGGTAGGCTAAGACATCTTCGGGAGGCTAGGCCTAGAGATACTCATCCTGAGACGAACTCGGACGTCTCCGGGAAGGATCCCGGATCTAGGACTCCGGGGAGACTCCCGGGTGGAGGTGAACTCGGCTTTACCGAATAGGTATTCCGGATAAGTACTAACCGGAGCGAATCTCTCGATGTTGATCTTATGCAGAAGAGGCTCAGTGGCAGGCAAGGAGGTATCCGGAGTAAGGGCTCCCGGTAGACCGTCAACGGTCCGTAGCAGGCTTTCCCGTTTATAGCGGGGGGAAGTACCATTCCGCCTGACACGGAAGCATGGTCACCTCCCGCCTGACACGGAAGCATGATCACCTCCCGCCTGACACGGGAGCGCGTCAGCCGGTACGAGCGTGGTACGACAAGACCTGACATGCCTAGCCCGGCAATCCGGAAAAGGCTATCCGGGATGGGCAAAGACATGTCTTGTCTCTGACAAGGGGACAATGATGATGTAGGACGGCGCCTGCCGTCCTTAACGAGATGATGACGAAGGGGCTACACCGGATAGTCCGGCGACTAGGTCACACTAGCCGGCGACGACACCCCGGCTAGGCCTGTCCGGTGGGGCCAAGCCAAATTAGGGTTTCCGGCCCTCCTGGCCGGACCTCTATAAAAGGCGCCATAACTGCTCCTGAGAAGGAGAGACCAACTTCAGAGCCAAAGCTATAGTCACATTTACTCTTAGAGCAGTTACTCCTCTTCACCTTGAGTTCATCTAGTTCTTCGTACTTCTTCCTTTGGCAGATCTTGTAGCAAGTTGTAGTCCTTGTACCACCAATATATAGAGAGGAAAGGCAGGAGTAGGGGTGTTACCTCCTCACGAGGGCCCTGAACCTGGGTATATCGCGTTTGTGCTTCGTGCCTTCGTGCATTTGTTTGTATTTGTTAGATCTTCCCCTTTGCGTTTTGTTCTTGTTCCTTGTTCTTGGGAGATCTCGGTTCTACCGGGATCCTCCCCGTGTGAGCTCTTCAGCTCGCTATCCCTCCCCGGATCCACCAACGTCCATCGGCCCCACAAATTAGCCATCCTATGGCATCTGCCGTGACACCACCACGACAGTTGGCGCCCACCGTGGGGCAGACAGAGGCGTTGGCTGGTGTACACATCCGGACGGGCTCCCCCGTTCATTTCGACGTTCGGGTTCTCTCTGGCCTAGTCGTAAGACTAGGGGAGATGGACTTCGTCTGCGACAACGCAGGGTGGTTCCGGAACAAACCATTTCCGGTGAACGGTTGTCTCATCGATTTCGGTGGTTTCACCACCTACGTGGCCACCGAGGTTGTCTGTAGCTACCCGGACGTAGTCCTGGAAGCTGAGGACCCTCCCATGCTCTACGCTGCTCGGGGTCTGCGTGCCGATCGCCCCCCGAGTTCCGTCACAGTAATGATGGTCGGGGCAACCGAGGAGGAGTATCAAGATGCTGACGGCGATACCGACGGCCACCCCCGTTTGGCCAAACCCCCGCAGGAGAGGCCTGCGGCCCGGGATGGTGATCCGCAGTCATCCCACCCGCGACGCCGTCCGGATCCCCTCTCGGGACTCGTGGCTAAGTTGGCTGTACCGGTAGCTACCGGAGCAAATGCCCAGTCTACTTCGGCAGAGCTAGAGGAGCAGCGGAAGTTGCTACTCGCTGAGGCGCAGGAGATCGCCGAGATCCGCCGCGAGCTCAGCGCTAGCCTCCGGGAGTACAATGCAGCTCACGGATTCCCTAAGATTGACTCCCGGGAGAAGCGCATCGCAGATCTGCGCAAGAAAGGAAGAATAGTGAATGAGGAGCTGGCTGGTGGAGCCACCACCAGTAACACAGGAAGTCGGATTTCTGCGGGGAAGCCGGTGTACAGCTCACCGGCGAAAACCCTTAGGGCCGCCGAAGCCGCCATGGCCGAGTTGGTGGGGCTATCCGGCGAAGCCCTGCGCAAGCAGCAGGAGAGGGTAAACGAGTTAGTGATTGAAGCCAATCGTCAGAATCTGGCCTTCAAGAAGAAGAACCCCGGGGCAGGATCCCAGGTGCACTCAGCCAGACCCGACAGCCAGAGGTCGGATGGGGAGGCCTCTTCCCCGCATCCGAGCAGAAGCAAGAGCAAGAGCAAGAGCCGGAGCCGGAGTCGAGGTTCCAGAAAGAACAAGCAGCTACAGACCTATGATCCGGCCTTCGCCGGTATCCAGCAAGCCGGGCAGGCCGGACAGCGTAACTCGGGACAGGCGGGAAGTACCCGTGGGGATGGTAATCGAGGTGTAGGAAACAATAACCCGGTTGGCCGTGGTAATCCGCCCCGGAATCCTCCTCACGATCAGGGAAACCCGCAGAGGGAGGTCGTCTCCGTTCCCCAGCAGGCCCTGGTCCCTGCACAAGACAGGCTCAATGATGGCAACTCGAGGTTGTAGCAGCTCGGATACCAGCCAGACGAGAACCCTTTGGGATCTCGGATAGGAACCAGGCAGCTGAACCCGGCAGACGCCAGATTCCGGCTCGACCGGATTCACCAATCCGAGTTGGTGGAAGAGCAAGGACCTCCGGGACCTGCCTGCTTTAGACCTCGGATCATGCGGGAACCTCCGGTTCGGAACTTTCAGCTCAACCGAGGTGCCAAGACCTAAGACGGTAGCAAGAAGCCGGAGGACTGGCTGACCGACTATGTAACTGCAGTAAGCATAGCCGGTGGAAACAGACGATGGGCGGTACGCTATGTACCGCAGATGTTGGAAGGACCAGCCCGGATCTGGTTAAACAATCTGAGAACTGGCAGTATAGACTGCTGGTTAGACTTTGAAGAGGCGTTCATCAGCAACTTCACCAGCACGTACAAAAGGCCCAACCGACCTCAGCAGCTCGCCATCTGTAGGCAAAGGAGCAATGAGACTGACCAGGAGTACCTTACCTGGTGGAGCAATATTCGCAACTCTTGCGAAGGAGTGGTGGAGGCACAGGCCATCTCCTGGTTCGCGCAAGGATGCCGGCATGGCTCTATGCTGTGGCAGAAATTGCAGAGAAAGATGCCAACAACCTTGGCAGAAACCATGCGCATCGCCGATACCTATACGCTTGGAGATCCCATGCAACCCCTGGTGGATGTCGGAGACTCCAACAGGAGGAATGCGGGACCTCAGCGTTCAGGACCGAGCAGGAGCCATGATCGCCAGGAGTTCGGCCACAAGAGGAATCAGCCCGAGTACCACCATGCCGCGCAACATGTCGCAGCAGTAACCCGGGAGCAAGAGGATGCCGGCAACAGCCAGCGTCAAAAGACAAGTGGCCCGGCTTGGGGTCAAAGTCAGGAGGTGCAAAAGACTTGGGTGGAGCAGAAGAAGCCCCTGACGTATGAGGAAATGCTGAACAAGCCATGCTGCTACCACACTCTGGAGGCCAACAAGCCCGCAAACCATTCTACTCGGCAGTGCAGCTGGTATCAGCGCACGTTGCAGGAGGGCAGCTCGGGAGCTGTTCGGCAGAATGCTCCGGCATCTCGGCCCAACATCCCGAGACCCCCTCCTCCAACATCGGGGGCCAACGCTGTGCGACTTCCCCCTCCTCCGAGAGGACCCCCACCTCGCCCAGTGAATGTGGTGCATACCCGGAACGACAACGGTAACCAAGCCGGACATCAGCAGAGCAACTACCGGGAGGCACATCAGAGCTATGTGGTCTTCGTGACCAAGCCCACTGACCGAAAGAGTGTGCGGCAGCGTGCCCTGGAGGTGAATGCTGTGATCCCGGCGGTGCCCAAATTCTTGCACTGGTCCGAGATGGAGATCACCTGGAGCCGGAAGGATCACCCCCGGGTTATGCCCAAACCGGGAGCGTATGCCTTGGTGGTGGACCCAACTTTTGTCGGACCCAACCTCAACGTCCGCTTCAGCCGGGTCCTGATCGACAATGGCAGTGCCATCAACATCATGTACAAGGACACGATGTTGAAGCTGGGAGTATCCATGAACACCCTGCTGCCCACCGAGACAACCTTCCACGGCATTGTGCCCGGGGTCTCTTGCTCGCCCATGAGAAAGATTTGGGTGGAGGTGCTATTCGGAACTCGGGAGAACTTCCGGACCGAGAGCTTGGAGTTCGAGGTCGTGGACCTCGAGAGCCCGTATCACGCCCTGATCGGCAGACCAGCCCTCGCCAAGTTCATGATCTCGACTCACGTGGGCTACCTCAAGATGAAGATGCCGGGACCCAATGGTGTGATCACCATCTCGGGAGACCACAAGCGTGAAGGGGATCGTGTGCAGAAAACAAAAATTTTCCTACCAACGATATCCTTAAACTAGCCAAGATCTACACTATGCAGATATAGTAGTACGGCGGAGATCGGAATACATACCCTCGTAGACCGAATAGCGGGGATTACGCTCCCGCACAAGCGTTGACGATGAAGACGCCGTAGACGACCTCTAGGTCGCGGAGAACTCGGCGCGACGGAGACGACGAAGATGACCCCGAGGTCGGGTGGAGGAAGTAGGCCTCCGAGTACCGCTAGCGCAGCACCTCGCAGGAGTCGCACACATACGGTGGAGACGACGGCCTCCGAAGCTCCAGTCGAGGACGAGTAGCGGAAGACTTGGACCGGAACACCAGCAGCGCGGCAGCGGGCTATGGTGGAAGAGATCCCCCTCCTCTACTCGGCGCGGCTCCATCAAGGGAACCACGAGATCGAGAGAGAAATTGGGAATTAATTGGTGAATTAAAAGGCCAGGGGTGCCCCTTCTTATATAGGCTCACAGGGGGAGCCAACCTTGCCAGCCAGGCAATGTGGGACTATCCCCCATTGCCTGGTTCGGCCAAACCAGGTGCGCCGGCCCTAGGTGGGCCCCATTTGGCCCACCTAGGCCGGCCAAGCCTCCCCCACAAAATTCCCTTGAGGGTTTTCCCCCCCATGGGCCTTCTTTCGACCAGAAGGCCCATTTAGGGAAATCAGCCTAAATAAATCCGAAAATAAATATATAAAATCATATTTGCATATTAATTACATTAATTAATATCAAACATAATATATATAATTTTTCCTAGCTCCGAAAACTCTTTCGGCGCTGCCCGATCTCCATCGGACCCCTCCCGGGACGCTCCCGGTGATCTCTTTCCTTTCCGGTTGTCTTGTCGAAACCCCTTAAGTGTGTTACCCTAGCGGTTCGATATAATATCAGGTATGATCAAGACTCCTCAATGATCAACGACTAACTCGTAGGCCTAGACCCCATGAATTAACCCCTGAGATATAACGAATGACTTTCATCTATCAAACCTGGACGTATAGTCTTAAACCCTTCGTCATGGCGATACTTAGCGTGTCCGAGTATCATTCTCAGATATCTCCATACCTAGCATGATCTCGTTACCGACATCGCTCTCTTCTACTCGTCTATGATATTATGTCAGCTGGTGACCTAGTCACATGTTTGCAAACTCATTTGACATAATCTCACCGAGTGGGCCCTAGAGTATCTATCCGGCTATGCGGACTGACAAATCCCGCTGTTGACCCCTCGTCTCAACTACTCCTTTCTGATACCCAAAAGTATCACCGTTATTGTCATACTAAATAAGATACGACGTTTGGTGCGATCAAAGTATCTTCCAGGAATAACAATAAGAGTTGGTCTCACGGTCTTAAGGCGTAATGACTATGTCCTACAAATACTGGGTATGTCCATCACATCGTTACTCCTAACGATATGACTTCCATTGCCGACCGGCGCCATGCCCTATGATCGGAAAACCTCGATCATCAATCGTGCAACGAAACTAGTCTTAGTAGAGGCTACTAGGGACCTGGTTGTTTATCTACCACACATGTATTAATGTTTTCGCTTAATACAGTTATAGCATGGTGTAAAACATATAATGAACGATTGGGATATTGCCAATAAACTATGTTTATTAAGTGCCTCTAGGGCATATTCCCTTCAGTCTCCCACTTGCACTAGAGTAACACTTAATCTAGTTTACAACCTGGTAAAAGCTCAACACCCATAGCATCTTGGTGCCCGCTCGCCTCGTGGAAGAGGAATACACTAGAGATCTATGTGTGCTTTGCAACACTTCTATGTCACCTAGTTTGACATCAACCCGTATCTTACGATGACGGCGAAATATATCCCAGTGGATGGAGTGAGACTCGAGCATTCGCGTAGCATGCGCCTTAAAAGTCTAAGAGACCTATTAAGGGGACCACCTACGCCCGGAAAACTGCTCAGTCCAATCACACTTGCTACTTCTAAAGTCGCGATATATTTCTATACCTATGTAGATTGTGCTACAGTGCATTCATATGCGGCTTCGCAAACTAACCATGTCTTTCTTCAAAATAAAGGACATCTCCTATATGAGATTTCAAGTCGTATGGGTCAGTGTAATAACTTGCATCATCGTAACCGCTTTGCGGCAAGTTGCCATTCCACTCTTACCCGTTACTAGAAAACTTATCTTCAGTTCTCATAGACACTGAAGAATAAACTTATCGTTTGTTCATTGATCCACACAAGGATCACTCTAGAACCTGTTCTTGAACCAAGAACTCGGGTCACACCAAGTCGAGCTTTCAGCCTGATAGACTCTATGTGTGATACATAGAGAATGTCGAACATCATTTTCTATCACTGAAAAAGCCAAGATTAACTTAATCTTTTACCTAGTCATACAAGCAAAAACCTCTTTTTTCGCTTGTCCTTTTATGAAACACTTCAGAATCCTGACTTAGGAAATACTCCGACTTAATGTTATTAAGCCCCCTCTGATCTATACAATTATAAATCGTATGCCTAATACTCCTAACTTCATTTCACAGAAAATTTAATCACTTCAATAATCCTTTACACTCTACTAGAGGATCTGTGTCATTCAATATGTCGTTACATACAGAATCACAAATGACACCTAGCTCCCACTCAAATATGCCTTCCGCATATAAGATCAAGGAAAAGCTACTTAGCTCCCACTCAAATATGCCTTCCACATATAAGATCAAGGAAAGCTACTTTGCTCCCACTCACTTCTTTGCAAATGTAGGTTTCTTCAACTATTTTGGACAACTCCAAAATCCTTTGATCACATTATCAAAGTGAAGATTCCAGCTCCGATATGCTTGCTTCTGACCATGAATGGACAACCGAAGTTTGCACACATGTTTAGCATCCTCAGGATTACAAACCATTCTTAATTACACTATTAAGAACCATGGTTTTCTCATCCATCTGTCAATTTCTCATTCGAAATTATAGTAATTGCTAAACGACCCAGAATAGATTTAGGCTTCGCCACTTGAGACAAAGTCTCATGTGGTCTGTCGGAACTGTTTCACGACAAATCGAATCTGCTCAATATCTACTCTCTCATAAAACTCCATATACTATCAACATCCTAGATGCCATCAAGAAGATCTCCCAAGTCATTACCTGGTAATCGTATATGGATTTTATTTCGGATCATAAATGACTCATAGCCATTTCTCGGACTTAGGTTCACCATCTCTTCTTCGTAGTTCGTAGGTCTATCATATTCCATTAATATGACCTCCATAACAAGATTGTCGTAACACACAGTGTGGAACACAACCTCGTATGCCTACGCTCTTAGTATGAGCTCAGAACATCATGGTCTTGAATCATTAGCTTTTTCAAGCTGTGGGGCCTGACACCGAAAACACTTTCGATTGCGCCACTCTGATGTTTGGAGAAGAAGTTCACCAACTTCGTCTTGCTCTACTTTCTTTCTCACTTATACCCTCGGACAAGAAACTATTTCTTTCGCAAGGTATATCCCGGCAAAGATTTTGCCTATGTCATGAGACATGTACCCAACTAACTCTTTAGGAAGGGTATACTACAAAGATTAATCCATTTTAGGTTCGATTACATCGAAACACTAAATTGCTGAAACGACAATCCAGGCTCAAAAGCCATGCCATCACTCGTATGGTATTGTCTCCATGGATTCAAATGGTTTCCCTATTTGCTAACGTGAGTGTTTACGTTTATACCATATGACTCTAATGATTACAATAATTCGGTAAGAGATTTATTTACCACACACTACCCGATAGGGTGCGATTACGACGCCCTAACACACCATAACACTATGATGTTCCATGCGACGTAATTTGTGGAACTCTTCTCACAAGTCTTCCAATGATGTGCCAACATTATAACTCAAATCTTCATTCCTCGATTTGCATCGCGGGAATTTGATTTTCTTGATAAGTTTATTTCCTACTTCATTCTGAACTTCGTTTGATCGAATCAAAAATTCAGACTAACATTCCCCGGAGTGGATATCCATATATCTACTCGGAACATTCATGAAGTCTATGAAATAAAGACTTCCACTACACGTTAAAGTACTTCATTGATTCACATACACCCATATGCATGATTCTCAACAAGCTATACTCAAAACGTTCAGTGAAGTTCACGAAATAAAGATCTCCACTACCCATCAATTACTTCATTGAACCACATACATCTCCATGTATGACTATCAATAAGTTATATGCCCGTTTTCTGAAAACGGTGTCACAGTTATTTTGCAAGTGTCAAAAGATCAAATCTTAGGACTTGTAGGTCCATCCAGTGTGGAGCTAATGCATATAACATTGACATGACTAAACGGTAGTGCCACACATATGTGGTGTCTTTATTAAGTTTGTATCCTTTGGCATTAATATTATGAATGTGGGAGCTTCTACCATCTAAATTCAAATCGGCATATGATCATTACTTCATAAATATAGGACACCAATTTGTCACTATCATGTATGAACAAGTGTCTCGCTAGAGGAGACACACTCGTAACGATCATACCAACACCCGATCATAAAGAATTTATTCAAATGGTAGATCTAGAGGGAGAGTGTCTATGGCCGTCACAACAACTTGACTGCCGTTATCAACACGCAATGTCGCCTCATCCTTTCAAGCTACTCAAGCAGTAAACCTGGTTTTTCACAAAACATGACTAGTTCAAGACTTAGTCACTACTGCGAGTTCTTGCTTAGCTAAAACATTCATAACATGTATATCATATATACACCATCATCATTGATGACTTCCGGCGATCTGTTTCATCTTCTTGATACTTCCACCGTAATCAAGAACCATGAAGGTGAACGATTCCCCTTGCATGACATAGTCTATGACAGAGGATTTGCACTTGGCAACGATGTCTGTCATCCAGTGATTGAGCTGAGCGAGGCATCTCAATGTTCATTAATCATGAACATACGTCATTAAGTATGACCGCCACGTGCTCCCTCAATGTGTGTATTCTCTTCCATCTTGGTTGAGAAGACAATCAGTCAACGTACTGATAAACTTCATCAACCCAACCTTAGGGGTACCCCGAGTTCAATAACTCGTACCCACCATTGGTTCTCTAAGGCAGAGATCATAGCATGCACTGGACTATGATGATATCATCCGCACAAAATCCGATAATCAAAATTATCTTTTGTAAGCGGAATCTCCGGGTTTATCTCCTAGCGGGTATTGTAACACAAAGGGCTAACGGTTTAAACAAGGAGTATCCTCAAGCTAAAGTATAAAACTACGAAGTTTGGACCCAACCTTTTAAGTTTCTCAATCACAGGAATGCGCCTAATTTGAAAAGATGCTATCACAATGGTTAATATCTACAAAGGTTTGCAAAACAGACTCTGTTCATTATATTCTGAGTTCTAGTATTTTAGAAAATAACTATCCGAATTCCCACTCAAACGAACATCCCTCCTGGTCGTTTAAGCGATTACACGACCCCCATCCATTGCACCACCCCTCATCATCAAAGCCGGCGGCACAACTTCAAGAGTAGACAAAATCGTCCGCCACACCAATTTTGTGACTCGTGCTCGACCTTTCGGTCTTCCTGTTCCGAGGCCATACCTCTGAGTATGCTAGGCTCGCCACCAAAAACCTCCACGCTGACGCTTGTGCAACATGGCTTACACCCACCGTATGCGAACGAAGATATGTCTGACACCCGATCATCACGGCCTGCCTCATAACGTAGAACTTTCTTGGTGGTGCGCGTTGGAGGGAGAACACTAGTGGTATTTTGAAGGGATCATCTTATTCAGCTACCGCCGTGTAACACACAATCACACAAAAATAAGATGCACACAAAACATCAAATGTAATGCAATGTGATATAGTCCATCGCGCCATGGTCTTCTTGGCGCCCGCAGTTTATAAACAATTTAATAAACCTACCTTGACCATATCACATAGCCCCTGCAAAATAAAGTTAGACGCTTCTACTTTATCTTTTGCATATTTTACGTGGCTTGGGGCTTTCGTAAATAGAACCGCTTCATACCTACGAATCTTATGACCACAACAACGATCCAATAATTGCATATTTAAGCATCCCTTTCGGGCCCTCCATTGAAAATGCGAAGACCAACTAAAGAGAGAGAAACTGACACCCGCCAGCCACATATACGGTACAAGCCGTATGTCAGTAGTGGAACCAGTCTCGCGTAAGCGTACGCGTAAAGTCGGTCCGGGCCGCTTCATCAACTCAATGCCGCTGGAATACACAAGTGCACGCTAGAGGGTAGCAAATAATAGGAACGGTGCCCCCGTGCAGAGCACGGGTTCTAACAGCGTACAGCTATATCTACGATAGATCGGCTCTGATACCACTGAAGGGGATCGTGTGCAGAAAACAAAAAATTTCCTAGCAACGATATCCTTAAACTAGCCAAGATCTATTCTATGCAGATATAGTAGTACGAACGGAGATCGGAATGAAGGAGATATGCCCTAGAGGCAATTAATAAAGTGTATTCTTTATCATATCTCGTTTGTTCATAATAGGTTTTTGTATCATGCTAGAACCGTATTAAGCGGAAACATTAATGCGGGTGTGATACGTAAACAACCAGGTCCCTAGTAGCCTCTACTAAGACTAGTTTCGTTGCGCGATTGATGATCGAGGTTTCCCGGTCATGGGGCATGGCGTCGGTCGGCAATGAGAGTCATATCGATGGAGAGCGATGTGATGGACATACCCAGATTTGGAGAACGTAGTTGATACGCCTTTGACCGTGAGATCAACTCTTATTGATATTTCCGGAAGATACTTTGATTGCACCAAACGTCGTATCTTATTTAGTATGACAATAACGGTGATACTTTTGGGTATTGGAAGGGAGTATTAAGACGGGGGGTCAAGAGCGGGATTTGCCAGTCCGCATAGCAGGATAGATACTCTCGGGCCCACTCGGTGAGATCATGTCTAATGAGTTTGCAAGCATGTGACTAGGTCACGGAGACATGAGATCATGAACGAGTAGAAGATAGCGTCGTCGGTAACGAGGTCGGGATTAGGTATGGAGATATCTATGGAACGACGCTCGGACATGCTAAGTATCGCCATGGCAAAGGGTCTAAGACTTTACGTTCAGGTTTGATAGATGAAAGTCATTCGTTATATCTCAGGGATTAATTCATGGGGTCCAGGCCTACGGGTTAGTCGTTGATCATACCTGATATTATATCGAACCGCTAGGGTAACACACTTAAGGGGTTTCGACAAGACAACCGGAAAGGAAGGAGATCTCCGGGAGTGTCCCGGAAGAGGTCCGATGGAGATCGGGCAGCGCCGAAAGAGTTTTCGGAGCTGGGAAATATTATATATATTATGTTTGATATTAATTAGTGTTATTAATATGTAAATATGATTTTATATATTTATTTTCGAATTTATTAAGGCAGATTTCCCTAAATGGGCCTTCCGGACGAAAGAAGGCCCAAGAGGGGGGGAAACCCCCCTGGGGATTCGGTGGGAGCCTGGGGGCCGGCCTAGGTGGGCCGCAAGGGGCCCACCAGGGGGCCGGCGCACCCCCTTGGCCGAACCAGGCATGTGGGGATAGTCCCACATTGCCTGGCTGGCAAGGTTGGCTCCCCTTGGGAGCCTATATAAGAAGGGGCACCCCCAGCCTTTTAATTCACCAATTAATTCCTGATTTCTCTCTCGATCTCGTGGTTCCCAAGTCGGAGCCGCGCCGAGCAAGAGGAGTCGGGGATCTCCTCCACCATAGCCCGCTGCCGCGCTGCTGGTGTTCCGGTCCAAGTCTTCCGCTGCTCGTCCTGGACTGGAGCTTCGGAGGCGTCGTCTCCACCGTACGTGTGCGACTCCCTGCGAGGTGCTGCGCTAGCGGTACTCGGAGGCCTGCTTCCTCTACACGACCTTGAGGTCGGCTACGTCGGTCTTCATCGACAACGTTTGCGCGGGAACGTAATCCCCGCTTTCGGTCTACAAGGGTACGTATTCCGATCTCCGTTCGTACTACTATATCTGCATAGAATAGATCTTGGCTAGTTTAAGGATATCGTTGCTAGGAAATTTTTTTTTCTGCACACGATCCCCTTCACAAACATGGCCTTGTATAGGTTTCATGTGCAGAAAATTTCCGGATTTTTTGAAGGGTGCGAGTTCAAACATGTACCCAGAGGAGAAAACGAAGCAGCGGATGTTTTGTCCAAGCTAGGGTCATCTCGGGATGCCATCCCACCCGGGATAGCCCTAGAGCATCTGAGGAAGCCATCTATTCAACCATCACCCGAGTCAGAATCTATCTTCATCCCCAAGGAGCCTGGTTCAGATGCCGTACCCATGGAAGTAGATGTCGGGAGCGTAACATCGAACCCGGGGACTGCGTCCCAGTGCTCGGAGAGGCAAAGAAAGATGATGATAGAGGTGATGTCGGCAGAACCAATGGACATAGACACTCCCGTGTTCCCGGATAGACCTGTCCCGGGATGGGCACAACCCATTATGGCTTACATCTTGGAGGGAACTCTCCCGGAGAATGAAGTGGAAGCCCGGCAAATACTGCGAAGATCAAAAGCATACACTGTCATCAATCAAGAGCTGTACAAGAGAAGTGTCACCGAAGTACTCCAGAGATGTGTGGAACCGGCAGAAGGACAAGAGATGCTGGTGGAAATACATCAAGGGGAGTGTGGGCATCATGCATCATCCCGGGCCCTGGTGGCAAAGGTGTTCCGGCATGGGTTCTACTGGCCCACTGCATTGCAGCAAGCAGAAGATATTGTCTGGAAGTGTGGGGGATGTCAGAGATTTGCTCACCGGATACACATGCCGGCGTCAGCACTAAAAACAATCCCCATCACTTGGCCATTCGCAGTATGGTGTTTGGACATGGTCGGGCAATTCAAGCCGGCAAGGGGCAATATGACACACATACTTGTCATGGTGGACAAATTCACAAAGTGGATAGAGGTCAAGCCAATCCGGAAGTGCGATGGACACACCGCTGTGCAATTCCTGAAAGACATCATCTTGAGATACGGATACCCACACAGCATTATCACAGATAATGGAACAAACTTTGCTGTGGGGGAATTCGCTCGATTTTGTGCTGAGAAGGGAATCCGGCTGGATGTAGCATCAGTTGCACACCCGGAAGCAAATGGGCAAGTCGAAAGAGCAATCGCCTTGATCTTGGCCTGTATTAAAGCTCGCTTGATCGAACCACTGTTGAGAACTCCGGGATGCTGGATAGAGGAGTTACCGGCAGTACTATGGGGTCTCCGGACTACGCCGAATAGATCTACCGGGTACACGCCATTCTTCATGGTATACGGGGCTGAGGCAGTACTCCCAACCGACATACAATATGACTCCCCGAGAGTGACAATGTTCACCGAGACTGAGGCAAAAGAGGCCCGAGAAGATGATGTAGATTTACTCGAGGAGGCAAGAGAGTTGACACTATCTCGGTCGGCAATTTATCAACAGAACCTCCATCGCTATCATAGCCGGAAAGTACACCCGAGGGTGTTCCGAGAGGGAGATCTGGTGCTGAGGCTCATCCAACGCACGGCCGGAATGCATAAGCTGTCACCTCCATGGGAGGGACCTTTTGTGATAAGCAGGGCGTTGCACAATGATTCTTATTACCTTGTAGATGCACAGGAGGCTAGGAAAGGTGTAATGGACAAATCCGCTGAGGAAACCAAGCGTCCATGGAATGTAGCTCTGCTACGCCCCTTTTACACGTAAAAGGTTCAGTGTATGTTGTATCTCAATTTTTTAGTATTAATGAAAGTAAGTCACCCCGGGAGGAACCCGGGGACTGCCTGGTTAATGAGCTTGTCTTGTTATTTTTGTCAAATTCATTTACTATTTTGTACCGGCATCTCGGGAAGGAACCCGGGGACTGCCGGATAGCTGTTTTCTACTTTTCTTTGGTATGCCGGGAAAGTTCCAAGTTCGACTCTCAAAGTCAAAGTAATGTATGTCATGTGAAATCATCTTGTGACTCGACTGACGAACGCCGAAATGGTAGTCAAGAGCAAAGAGAGGGAAAGTGGGAAACACGAAAATGGTCTCGGGGACTCGGAGCAGGAACTTATCCGGCATACTTGTTTTTTATTAACTTAGTTGTTTTTTATGTCAGGAATTCGGTTAGTAGGAACTCGATTTGTTTTAAGTACTGTATGCCGTATGTGGAGTTTCGTGACTCGACTGTCGAACGCCGAAATGGTAGACAAGAGCAGAAATTACCTAAATACGGTAAACATGAAAGACAATTCGGGAACTCAAAGCAGAATAAATTGACATAATAAATTCGGATAAGTAGTTCACTAAGAAACGAAAATAATATGAGTGTATATTACATAAGCCACCCGGCATCCCGGGGATTTAACGAATCTATTAAGTTTTTAAGCGGTAGGGGAAGTCGGCTTCTCGGCGGAGACCTCGGGAGCAGCGACCTCGGGAGCAGCGGCAACAGCAGCAGGAGCGGCAGCGGGAGTAACTTCAGCTTCACCTCCGCCAGCACTACTCGGGGCCTCGGGACGCACCTCAGTCTCGGGGGCCTCGGCTCTTGGCGAAGTCGCTGCGTCCCGGGGAACCACCTTCTCGGGCGCAGCACCGGAAGCAGCGTCATCTCCTTCCGGAGCCTCATCTTCCGCCTCGCCGGAAGCGGCATCATCTTCGTCGTCCTCGTAATCCGATTCCGAGTCGGAAGGAATGACGCTAGGCGTGAAGGTGCGGATGCTTGCCCAGGTAGCGATGCGGTGCGACACCTCTTGTCGGCGCTGGACCTTTTCCGGATCGGAGACCCACGGAGAAACCGTCCGCAGGCGCAGGATCGCCCCCAGATCGAGACCTTCGTACCAACTGAGTACTTGGGTCAAGACCTGGTCGGCGCCAGCCCGCGCACCGGAACGCTTCCAGGCGTGGATGCGTCTCCTGGCACCCCGGAGTGCGCTCGCAAGCTCGGGAATCGAGAGCGTCCCCCGGATACTCGGCCACAATGCGCCGTGGACGTGGACCGCAGCGCTGAGCAGATCCGTCCCGATAGACCGGAGGGGTACTATCCGGGCCTTCAGGGCGACGAGGTGATCCTCGATATCCCAGGCATCCGAAATGGGACCCTTCCCGGCGCGCTTCTCGCGGAAGGCGGCAACAGCTTTGGCGGCAGCTTCCCGGGAGTGCTCAAACTCTCCTTTAAAAAGAAGAGCTGTCAAACGGCTAGGTCATAAGAATAACAGCAAGAAAGAAAGCAAAAAGAAGACAAGAGGGATGTCGGTCCACTTACTGTTCAGATCCCGGTTTAATACTGTGAGCTCTGAGAGCCAAGTATCATACCGGGAACGGAGAAGAGCAAGCTCAGTCTCGGCAGTGTGCGCGCGCTCCTCGGACTGGTCCAGGGTCTCTTTCTGCTTCTTGGTAGCTTCGATGAAGCAGTCCTGGATTTTTTCTCTAAGATTGGAACCTAGTGATCTGCTATTCGGTGGAATCTAGAGCACTAAGCACCAATCTCGGGGACTAGTGGTGGAGCAAATTTTGAAGCAACCGATCCGGTTGGGAGGATCTCGGGACTCGGTGTCCGAATCCTGGATTTTTTCTCTAAGATTGGAACCTAGTGATCTGCTATTCGGTGGAATCTAGAGCACTAAGCACCAATCTCGGGGACTAGTGGTGGAGCAAATTTTGAAGCAACCGATCCGGTTGGGAGGATCTCGGGGACTCGGTGTCCGAGTCCTGGATTTTTTCTCTAAGATTGGAACCTAGTGATCTGCTATTCGGTGGAATCTAGAGCACTAAGCACCAATCTCGGGGGACTAGTGGTGGAGCAAATTTTGAAGCAACCGATCCGGTTGGGAGGATCTCGGGGACTCGGTGTCCGAATCCTGGATTTTTTCTCTAAGATTGGAACCTAGTGATCTGCTATTCGGTGGAATCTAGAGCACTAAGCACCAATCTCGGGGACTAGTGGTGGAGCAAATTTTGAAGCAACCGATCCGGTTGGGAGGATCTCGGGGACTCGGTGTCCGAGTCCTGGATTTTTTCTCTAAGATTGGAACCTAGTGATCTGCTATTCGGTGGAATCTAGAGCACTAAGCACCAATCTCGGGGACTAGTGGTGATGGAAGGAACGGGTATTTTTCGATAAAAGAAAGAAAAACAAGCTTACCTGGGTCACCCGGGTAACATCCAGTGCGGCCACTTGGAGAGCATGCAGAGCTTGGGCGCTGCGGCTTGGGCCTGCAACGTGCAAATCTCCCGCGGTCTCGGAGGCATCGGCGGCGAGCCAGGCATTGTTGTATTCATCAACAACCCGTATGCCGGAGCCGCCGGGCGCGCGAGTAGCGGCAACATCCCGGGATCCTGAAGGTACAAAGGAACTGACGGTTGCTCGCAACATCCGCAAGGCAGCAGTAGGGATCTCGGCGGGAGGCGGTGGTAAAGATGAAGACGTACCCGGGCGCAGCACCAAGTCGCGGGCCGAGGATGTCGGGGCAGCTGTGGTCGGAGCAGAAGGTGTTTTCTGCCCAGCAGTCTTGCAGCGAGACTTGGGAACTTGATCTGCTGGCCGGGAGGAGGCTGTACGCTGCTTCTCCGGGATGGTCTTGGTCGCGGCTGGCCGAGAGGCGCCACTTGCCGCAGGTTCCCGGCGAGGGCTGAGGATCTCTGCCTCCAGCCCGGGAACCCGACGCGGGCTCTCCGGAAGAAGTACTTCTCCCGAGGTTGTCGTGGCCTGCACCGGGGTCTCCTCGATCACCGGATGTGCTTCCGGGGTCGCAGCGGTAGCCAGTGCGGCACCGGAAGCCGCAGGCTCACTTCCTCGGGTAGAAGGGCGAGGAGGTGAAAGAGAAACCCGAGCCGGGCTGGGAGTCCGAGTCCCGGGAGGAGGAGGAACAGCAGGTGACGGGAGCTCGAGTGCATCCCTGAAAGGAAATGTCTTAGTAATAGTTAGGGAGAAAGCAAAGTCAGATAACATAAGGCAAGGAGGACGTACCCGGAATCCACAAGGGGAGGACCCCTCTGTCGGCGCCGAGCAGGCTTCTCGGTTGTCTGCTTACTCGGTTTGCTCTTCTTGGGGGGGTTGCCGGGGTTATCGTCCCCCTCGGTGTTGGAAGCCGCGCGCTTCCGGCTCTCGGCACGTTTGGTCCCGGTTGTCGGTTTCGGAACCACAGCTGAGGCCCAATTCAGAGGGAGAGCGTCAATAACATCGAGAATCTGGCAGTCAATCTCATCCTCATCATCCGAAGAAATGAAAACTGCCTCTGGAGTTGAAGGGTTACCCGGGGCCTTGACGAACGGGATGGCGAGGTGGTCCTCGCCGTCGGGATCCTCTCTCGGCATCACGACCGGTTTCGGGAAGTCCGGTGTGTAATTCCCGTTGACGTGGACGGCGTCTTCTTCGTGTTGACGCTCGAACAACTACGCAAACAAATTAGGCCGTGTCGGTGTCCAGGTGAACGCATGTACGAAGGCGAAGGCACAAAAGACTGATATAAGCACCTGGTCGCATGGTTTTCTCCGGCATCCCCCAATGACCCCCCAAGAGTAGTCCTCCGTCATCTCCGTCCGGGCAATAGCTCGAACGCGACGGACGACCCCAGCATGGCTTAGCCCAAAGATACTAGTCCTAGTGGGATCATAGTTCCCGGACATGTGGCACATCTTGTGCACTCGGTTTTGAAGGGGGGCAGACCCGGCGAACAATGAAGCACCGCAAGAGATCATCCCCGGTCATCTTCTGGGTCAGCACCTGCAGAACGTCGTGCATGTAACTGACCTCGTCATTTTCCGGAAGCTTCTTCCAGAGACGGAACTCGTGCGGAGGACCGATGACGAACTCCGGCAGATTGATGAAGTCCGGGTTCGAGGATCCCGGACCATCTCCCGAGTGCCCCCGGTTCTTCACATAGAAGAAACTCCGCTGCCACTTCCGGCAGGACTCTAGTCCCTTAACTATGGGGAATCCGGAATCCGCGCGGGGAATGATGGTGGCCGCTCCGCAATCCACTAAGTCTTTAACCTTCTTATCCGGATTGGGGATGGCTTGGCGACGGAGAATAAAGTACTTGGCCCAGAGATCCAAGAATGGCCAGATGCCGAGGTATGCCTCCGCATATGTGGTGAAGACCGAAAGCATCATTATGGCGTTGGCGGGAAGATGGTGAGGTTGAAGGTCGTAGAGGTCGAGGAAGTCGCGGAAGAAGGGGCTTGCCGGAAGCCCAAACCCGCGCTCGAAGTGTGCGAGGAATACTACGTATTCCCCGGGTTGGGGTTCCGGTGCAATCTCCTCTCCCGGGAGACGGCTCTCGACTTCCGGAGGAATCCGGTGAGTCCGATACAGCCAGTCCAGATCGGACTGCTTGGTCTCGGACCCATCCCAGCATCCCCGGGTACGTTCTTCGCCCATGTCGGAGACGTACGCAGGGGTATCCGAGCTACTCTGCAGGCGCAGCGGTGGTTAGTCGGAGTTAGTCTACCGGAAACTAGGATGTCGGAGCGCAAACTGCTAAACATTACCGGATTGGTGGGAAACAAGATCTACCGTGGGCAAGATAATCAAAACAAATGTGAGGAAAAAAGGGGCAGGCTAAAACTCTTACGAAGTACTGCAAGTGAATAATCTACGCCCTACCGCGACAATGCATCACCACCGTGCATCTTGTGCGCGCCGCTCAAGTGGTGCTCGCCGGCGATGGCTCTACCGGACTTGCGCTACGGCACGGCCGGGCTCGGGCGGTTGCTCTACGGAGGGAATCATCGGAGCAAAGAGGAAGAACTCACCGAAGAAGAGAAGTTCGACGAAGGCGACGATGTCCGGGCTCCGGCGAGCGGAGAGGGCGACGCTGTCCGAGCTCCGGCGAACGGCGACGAAGGCAGCGGCTGCGGGGCGCTCGAGACGGCGAGGAAGAGAAGTGCGAAGGAGAGGAAGAAGGAGAGGAACTGTTCCGGTCCCCTATTTATGGGGGGGATTCCGGAGCAGTTTCCGTTTTTCCCGCCCACGATCTCCACGATCGTGGGTGGGATCTATTTTGTGCCGTAAGCCACGTGGCACTATCCGGAGCGCTCGATCCGGCCACACCGAGGGCCACACGGCCCCAACGGTTGGATTCCGGATCGGATGCGGCTCCCCGGCGCGGGAACCCAAGCGACGCCGTGCGTGCGCAGAGGCACTCGAGTGCGTCTCTGCGCAGACGGGACGTCGGGTGGGCCCTGGCTCAGTGTCTCGAACTCATCGGGAGATCAACGGTCGAGATTCACTGGGATGGTACTATCCGGTCGCAGGCTTCGCCTCCCGGTTAAGGCAATCTCGGTGGGAAGATCTCGGTAAAAAGATCTCGGGAAAAATCGACCTCGGCATGGAACAAAAGGATGATGTAATTTGTTCTCGGAAGATTGTTGTTTAAAAGCTGATCCCGCACATCATCCGAGGTCGCTGTGCAGCACCAGCTTCGGGGACTAGTGTCGGGGGGCTGCCCCCCGGATAGGGGCAGATCCCGGTATAATCCAGTAAATATCAACAGTACTTGACCTTTGGCGACAGCAAGGGACACCTCCTGGTGTGCCGAAAGGGCAGCTTGACCCTTGGGCACTGGAAGAGGGCAAAGAGCCTCCTGACAAGCCGCAACGGTCAGCTCTAGCAGCTATAAATAGACACCCCCGGCCCTCACAATCGCAGCACAAGCGTGAGCGGGTGGTTCCTCTAAGAACTAGCTTCTCGAAGATGTCTTTGCTGGTAGGCTAAGACATCTTCGGGAGGCTAGGCCTAGAGATACTCATCCTGAGACGAACTCGGACGTTTCCGGGAAGGATCCCGGATCTAGGACTCCGGGGAGACTCCCGGGTGGAGGTGAACTCGGCTTTACCGAATAGGTATTCCGGATAAGTACTAACCGGAGCGAATCTCTCGATGTTGATCTTATGCAGAAGAGGCTCAGTGGCAGGCAAGGAGGTATCCGGAGTAAGGGCTGCCGGTAGACCGTCAACGGTCCGTAGCAGGCTTTCCCGTTTATAGCGGGGGGAAGTACCATTCCGCCTGACACGGAAGCATGGTCACCTCCTGCCTGACACGGAAGCATGATCACCTCCCGCCTGACACGGGAGCGCGTCAGCCGGTACGAGCGTGGTACGACAAGACCTGACATGCCTAGCCCGGCAATCCGGAAAAGGCTATCCGGGATGGGCAAAGACATGTCTTGTCTCTGACAAGGGGACAATGATGATGTAGGATGGCGCCTGCTGTCCTTAACGAGATGATGACGAAGGGGCTACACCGGATAGTCCGGCGACTAGGTCACACTAGCCGGCGACGACACCCCGGCTAGGCCTGTCCGGTGGGGCCAAGCCAAATTAGGGTTTCCGGCCCTCCTGGCCGGACCTCTATAAAAGGCGCCATAACTGCTCCTGAGAAGGAGAGACAACTTCAGAGCCAAACCTATAGTCACATTTACTCTTAGAGCAGTTACTCCTCTTCACCTTGAGTTCATCTAGTTCTTCGTACTTCTTCCTTTGGCAGATCTTGTAGCAAGTTGTAGTCCTTGTACCACCAATATATAGAGAGGAAAGGCAGGAGTAGGGGTGTTACCTCCTCACGAGGGCCCTGAACCTGGGTATATCGCGTGTGTGCTTCGTGCCTTCGTGCATTTGTTTGTATTTGTTAGATCTTCCCCTTTGCGTTTTGTTCTTGTTCCTTGTTCTTGGGAGATCTCGGTTCTACCGGGATCCTCCCCGTGTGAGCTCTTCAACTCGCTATCCCTCCCCGGATCCACCAACGTCCATCGGCCCCACAAATTAGCCATCCTATGGCATCTGCCGTGACACCACCACGACAGATGCGATCAAGTTAAAAACTTGAGAGCCCCTCTTGATAGTACGCCTATCTATCCTATAGTCCTATCAAGATCATACCTTTGCCTTGAGCATTCCACTTGAGTTAGATGATGACTATGTTGATCTCTTCAAGTGGATCATCTTTCCTTGATTGCGCGTCCAAGCACATGCTTGATGAAAACTTCTCCAAATACTCCCCCAAGCTCACAATGGGAGAGTATCGCTTAGCTTCATCTTCATGTATCCATTGCAAGCACCAAGCATAGGATCTCTTCAAGAAGCTTCTCTTGGTCTTGGTCTTGCACATCTCACCTTGATGACGATCACCACATGACATCATCCTCCATGAGCTATATGAAATATTCATTTGATGCAAGCCCATGGGAAGATACCTAACCTCATATAAAGATACCACACACACATATATCATGGGTTAGTTCACAAAGCTATGCGGACAAGTGTTTACCATCCCAAGAGATACATGATCGCTCTTGGTACATCTTGTAGCTTTGTGTGTTGATCAACATCTTGATCAACCTTGTATCTTCCAACATTTCTTCACTAATATGATATCTTGAATCCTTCAAGACATACTTGCAATAAGCTTCACTCAACACATAAGGTTCAAGAGTCCAACACATGAACTCCACAATTCCATGGACAAGATCTGCAAGGATATCTCAATGCAAACATTAGTCCATAAAGATTGTCATTCAATTATCAAAACCACACATGAGGGAAAATGCTTTTTCAGCGGTCCTCCGTAAGGAGGGTCTTCTGCCTCCGCCATCGGAGCTCACCGTGCGGGCTCCTGGCAAGGACAACTTCCCCGCGCCTCTTCTCAGAGAACGGGTATGTTTTGCCGAGTTCCTCCCTCGCGGTTTTGGCTTCCTGTTGCACGACTTCATGTGCGGCCTTCTTTTTGCTTACGGGATACAGATCCATGATCTGGTCCCGAATGGAGTTTTGCACATTGTCTGTTTTATGGTAATGTGTGAATGCTTCTTGGGGGTATCCCCTAGTTGGTCATTATGGAAGTCGATCTTCCTAGTGCGTCCCATGGCTCGCCACGACCGTGTCAACCCAGTCGGAGGCGTCGGGTTCCAAGTCAAGGCCGGCCGCAAGTACTTCACCTTGAAGGCAGTCGAGTCCGCTCAGGGATGGAGGACCAAAGTGTTCTACATCCCACTGGGCCAAGACGTCCGCCTCGCCTTCTCGACCAATTTTGCTGAGAAGACGAAGGCCTGGGAGTATTCCCTCTCTTCAACCGAAGAGCTCGAGGCTACCCCGCTGCTGGTGAGAGTCGCCGGATTGCTGAACACCGGCGTTTCCGGTGTTCAGTTGATCCATACATTTCTGAAGGCTCGGGTGTGTCCTCTTCAGCAGCGCACGCACCCGATGTGGGCATATGTGGGTGTATCCGACCCTACCAGGATCAGTGCAGTGGAGCTGTCGGCGAATGAGCTTGACACACTCGTGAAGTAGGTGACCAGCTACAAAGCTGAGGACACCATCATTTATGACTTCAAGATAGCTCCTTTCAGCTCGGAGAATCCCCTTCCCGAAGTAAGTTACTTGTTCCATTGCTGTCGACTGCAATTTTGCCATCTTCTCCCTTCCTCTTGATTGTGCTTTTTTGCTTTGCTCTGTGTAGGGGCATTCGACCAAGTCTTCGCTCCCTCCCCTTCCCAAAGTTGGTCCTGTTGAGGAGACAACTGTGCTGAAGGAGCGAGAGAAGTCGACAGACTCTCTGCCTGGCGCTGAATCCTCTTCTTCGGAGAAGTCCGAAGTTGGTGGAAAAGGTGTAGAGCTACCCGACACCGAGGCGACTAGCGAGCCCGCTCCTAAGCGTCTCCGCCAGGTGCACTCAGGTGAAGACGAGGAGGCCGCAGATTCTGGTGCTTCTTCACCTGTACGAGAGGTGCCACCCTTGGCTCAGCGCTCGCCCCCGCCTTCTTCCGGCCACTCTGGCTTTGGCGGGCCTCGATTCGACTTCGATCTCTCTTCCGAAGAAGATGAGCGAAGGTAACTCTTTTGCTGTGCGAATATATTCACCCTCTTTTGTTTTTTTGGCTATGCTTTTAATCTTCGACTTCCTTTTCTTTTGCCTTTTTAGTGATGATCGGGACATTAGTCCTTTAGCTGCCCATGCCACGACTGCCACCTCCTCTCCAGCCGCGGAGGCGGTAGTTGTGCCTTCGCCGCCTGCTGCTCTTACGCCGACGGTCGCAGCGCCTCTCATGGCTGCTTCAGCTGCTGCACCTGCGACTTCTTCGCTGCCTTCCTGGCTAAACCACGTAAATCTTCTTTCCTCTGTCGACACGGTGTCTTTTTTCTTTGGCATGCGTGTATTTGATGCATGCGTTATGATTGTAGCCGGCCGCTAGTGGCCTTGTTTCTTTTGGCGAGGCTCTAGCGCACTCGAAAGATGAGTGAGCTGCTCTTTGCTCCTAGCTAGATCAGCTCAGCCGTAAGCTTCTTCCTTTGCTCTGCATACGATGTCTTTCTTTCTTTTTGTGACGGGACTGCTTTCTCTTTTTTACTTTAGAGGAGAAAGAAAATTTGAACTCCCGACTGGCTGATATGGAGAAGACCCTCTCTCAGCAGTCGGCCGCCCAGGAAGAGTTGGATGCTCTTCGTGCTTTTGAGGGGACGCGGGGCAAGCGACTGCTTGGCTATGCACACTCTCTTGCAGGTGAGTATGATATGTGTTCTGTTCGAAGTTTTTTTTGCTACTCAGGTCCTTTCTCGATCTTCTTGATGTGAATATCCTTCTTATGATGTTCAGGTCCTTCCTCCAGTTCCGATGGTGTGGCGAGTGATGACTTATCACTCGATCAAGCCATGGACCAGGTTGGGGTGACAATGAAGCACGCCAAGAAGTCTCTGGAGACATCCGTCCAGACTCTTGGTGATGTCTTCAAAGAGGTGCTGCCCAAAGAGGAGGTCCCGTCGACCATCGCGGGTTTTGCTGCGCGTCTGGGCCCCAAGTCCAAGACTTTGAAGTCGTACGCGCAGGAGCTGATAGTACGTGGCTCAGACTCCACCTTCAAGCTTCTTCTTAGTCGTGGCGCGGATGCTGATTATGAGTCCTTCGTGTCTGACTTCACTAAGAAGTCAGATGGGAGGCCTTCCAACTTGGGGAAATACAGCGCCCGTGCCTCCAGCCTTGCTAAATCTAGCATGGCGATTATGGAGCACCGATCGACAGCCGTTGCTGCTACCCGTAATCCTGAGTCTGAGTACGCTGTCTAGTCGTAGGCCACTCTTTAGTTTTCTAACCCTTTTGCCTTGTGTTGTAATGTGTGATGTACATTATGGCACCTAATACCGATATTTTGGAATGCCTATCTTTTGCCGATTCTTGTATTCTTGTCTTGTGTCTCCTTTTGCTTCGACTTGTTTCTTGCCTGAAGTGTTTATGATTATGTCACAGTCGAACTGCTCGACTACTTCGGGGGATGTTCGAGTGGGAGAGGAGCGACGCTCGGCTACGCAACTTGTGAATGATGCCCGCGTACTTGAGTACGTGAAGAAGAAGGTTGTTCAGCTGGAGCAGCAACTCAAGTCTGCCTTAACTGACCTTGAAATTCTTCGCGGTAGACCTTCTCTTTCCACTGAGAGAGAGAGAGAGAGAGAGGTTTGTTCTTTCTGAAGTGGAGGACTCGAATAGGCAACTCGAAGTTATCTGCTTTGTACAGATCTTGCTTCTTGCGTGTGTGTTTTGCGCCTAAATTTTTGCCTTTTTTGCTTTTGTTTGTAGTTTTTGTCGACAATCTCCAGGCTGAAGTTGCTCGTGTGGCCGAACGTCTAGCAGAGGCTACTCAGAATCTTGTCACTGGTTCTCAACATTTTTGGCTTGACGCATATCATGCCAACATTCTTGCCACCTTGAAGGATCGCGCCTGGCGTGGCGCCATTCTGTTGGAGCGGTGTCGGGCTGCTCTTATGCGGGTAAATCACTACTTGTTTCCTGAGGGTCCCCAACCGCGAAGGATTCATACTTTAGTGGAGATATATCGCGCTCATGAGCCCATTCGCGAGGCTGTGACTCGCCGGGTTGTGCTTGGAGCCAACGCTGCATTCGCCTTCATCAAGCGTCAAGATTCTTCACACCCGTCGTCATCTTCCTCCCGGTCGAAGATTCGACTGTCTAATGAAGAAATGGAAAAAACTCTTGCTCCTGCTGAGAGGCTGGTAAGCCGAGCGCGGGAGCACTTGATTGATTCCAGTCTGCCGCTGAAGGATGAAGATGCTTAGTTTTTGCACTAGCATATTTTTTCACTTGTAAATGCAACCCATAGATCTAGCCCCCGAGTATAGCAAGTGGGGTGTTGTTGTTTATGCTACAGGAATCCCTTTGTCTGCTCTTCGAGTGTTCTTTGAGTATGTCCGTGTTTTTGTTTTTTGACACAGATTTAACCCACCAGCTCGTTTGGTGGCGCTACTTTATGCGCAGCCCCCGAGCAGGTCGGGTAGCCGTGTTTTGCAATACTTCGGTCCCACCGAGTGTTTGCTTTATGCGTAGCCCCCGAGTTCATCGAGTGGCTACCTTATACGCAGTCCCCGATTTTGTCGAGTGGCTTCTTTATGCGCAGCCCCCGAGCACGTCGGGTGGCTGTTTTATGCGCGTCTGATGCGGGTCTTTGAGAGGGTGATCCTGGGCCTAGTTTCTCGAAGATGTCTTTAGGGTTGATTCCGAAGACATCTTCAAAAAACTAGTTCGTAGGAGAACTCCCTGTGCTTCCTTTTGTTTCTCCTGAGAATTTGATGTGTTTTTATAGAGTTGCCCTAGGCCCAGCCGCTCGAAGATGTCTTAGCCTTTGGCGAGTGGTCGCCTGTGATCTGGATTTGGGCTGCTGTTGCTGATGTGCATCCTTTTGAAGTAGTCGGCGGGTCGCCCTTTGAAATTTGGACCGAACAATCCGTGGATCCAACACCACCTGTTCCCACAGACGGCGCCAATTGACGACGGATGTCCCCATCAATACCCATGGTTACTAGCCTAGGGTAAGAGTTATGAGGTAGAGAACGCGTAGTGTTGGTAGATTCGTCGGCTGACAAGCTGGGATTACCCAGGTTCGGGGCCCTCGAGTGAGGTAAAACCCTTACTCCTGCTTGTCTGTTATTGATTGTGTATATGCGGTGAGTACAGGGGTCTAGCAAGATGTCCATCTTGCTAGGGTTTTATGATTGTGGTTGGGCGTGTCCCTTGTCGGACTCCCTCATGTCCTTTATATAGGGGTACAGGTATCGGGTCGTAACCGACTAGGACTACATATATGGAAAGCATTACCGACTATGCTATCTATAGTAAGAGATCTTCGTCTTGGGCTTCGCTTGATGGGCTTCCTTAGCCGGATGACAATTGGGCTTTAGTCATTACGTGCACCAGGTACCCACACGAAGGGGTACCCGTTTGGTATAACCTTGTTAGACGTCTCCAGAGATTTCTTGGCGTGCTTCACGGTCGCTCCCACCTGGTCGATGGCTTGGTCGAGTGACGAGACATCACTCGCCACGCCAACGGAGCTGGAAGAAGGGACTGCATAGCAAAATAAAATGCATATCAAAAATTCGGAAAAAGGCAAAACTAGCAAACCAGCACACAAAAATCATTATTTCTCACCGGCAAGAGAGTGAGCATAGCCGAGCAGTCGCCTAGCCCGCTCCCCTTCAGAAGCTCGAAGAGCGTCTAACTCTTCCTGGGCAGTCGATTGCTGGGAGAGGGTCTTCTCGACATCAGCCAGTCGAGATTTCAAAATTTCTTTCTCCTCTGAAACAAAAGAGAGAAAGCATTCCAGTCATATAAAAGAAGAAGGGCAGCATGTGCAAAAACAAAGGAAGAAGCTTACGACTGAGCTGGTCCAGTTGAGAGCGAAGAGCGACTCGTTCATCCTCCGAGCGCGCAAGAATTTCACCAAAAGAAGCACGGCCGCTTGCGGCCGGCTACAAACATAACTCACACATCACGTACACTTGACAAAGAAAAAAGATACCATATTGACATTGACAAGAAGGTTTTCATGATTCAGCCAGGAGGGCAGTGAAGGAGTCGTAAGTGCAGCAGTCGAGGCAGTCGCAGTAGGCGCTGCAGCCTCCGACGTAGGAGCAGAAGGTGGCAAAGGAGCGACTATCGCCTCCACAGCTGGAGTGGAGGTGGCAGTTATGGCATGGGCGGCCAAAGGACTAGCGTCCTGATAATCGCTGGAAGATAAAGATGCAAAGAAAAGAAAATTCAGAGATTAAAGCATACTGAAAAATCAAAAGAAGATGCACACATTCACACGACAAAGAACTTACCTTCGCTCATCTTCTTCGGAAGTGAGATCGAGGTCGAAACGAGGCCCGCCAAAGCTAGAGTATGGATGGCAATGGGTACCCATTACCCGCGTACCCTGCGGGTAAAATCCATGTTAAGGTAAGGGTTTGGGGAAACAAAATACCCATGGGTATATAAATGGGAAAATCTTATACCCATCGGGTGGAGAGAGTACGAGTATGGGTTCATGTAACCCATACCCGCATACCCATGTACCCTCCTAATAACTGTTTTAACTACTATTTTGTGGTTTTGTGCATGTCAAAATTACTATCAACTTTGTCGTGAGTTTCTGAAATTAAAATGTATGATTGCGTGTTGTTGTTCTATGACTATGTGTTGATATTTATTATTAAAATATGTTGTTGTTTATGCGTAAGTGAATGTTGATTACATGTGTTGCTTATCTGCCACTGTTGATGTTAATAAGTACATGTGATGTTGTTTACAATGTGTTGCTTGTGATAATGTTTTGCCATTCATATTCTATGTTGTGGTTTAAATGTGTTGCTGATTATAGATTTATGTTTATATGATGTTTTTAACAACTATTTTATACTAATATGTTGTGTTGTAAACGAGGGTATTTTTACCCGCGGGTAAACCCTTTACCCTGTCGGGTGAAGGGTATGGGAAAAATTTATACCCGCACAAGGGTATGGCTACGGGTAACGGGTAAGGTTGAAAGCAACGGGTAAGGGTATGGGGTGACTCCACCCTTACCCATACCATGCGGGTGCCATCCCTAAGCTAGAGTGACCAGAAGAAGGCGGAGGCGAGCGCTGAGCCAAGGGTGGCACGTCCCGGGCAGGTGAAGAGGCACCAGAGTCAGTTGCCTCCTCACCTTCACCTGAGTGCACCTGGCGGAGATGTTTAGGCGTGGGCTCATCAGTCGCCTCTGTGTGGGGCGCTCTACACCTTTTCCATCGACTTCGGACTTCTCCGAAGAAGAGGATTCGACCCCAAGCAGAGAGTCCGTCGACTTCTCTCGCTCCTTTAGCACAATTGTCTCCTCAACAGGCCCAGCTTCGGGAAGGGGAGGGAGCGAAGACTTTGTCGAATGCCCCTACATAAAGCAAAAGCAAAATCAAAGTTAAGGGAGAAGACGATAGCAAAGTTTAGTCGACAACAAGGGAGCAAGTAACTTTCTTCGGGAAGGGGATTCTCAGAGCTGAAGGGAGCTATCTTGAAGTCATAGTTGATGGTGTCCTCAGCTTTGTGCTAGTCACCGACTTCACGAGTGTGTCAAGCTCATTCGCCAACAGCTCTACATCACTGATCCTGGTAGCATCAAGTACCCCCCCCCCCCCCCCCCCATACGCCCACATTGGGTGCACGCGCTGCTGGAGGGGACACACCCGAGCCTTGAGGTATGTATAGATCAACTGAACACCGGAGACGCTGGTGTTCAGCAGTCCAGCAACTTTCTCCAGCTGCGGAGCAGCCTCGAGTTCTTCAGCTGGAGAAAGGGCGTGCTCCCAGGCCTTCGCCTTCTCAGCAACGCCAATCGAGAAGGCGGGGCGGACGTCTTGGCCCAGTTGAACGTATAACCATTTGGTCCTCCATCCCTGAGCACACTCGGCTGCCTTCAAAGTGAAGTACCTGCAGCCGGCCTTGACTTGGAACCCAACGCCTCCGACGGGGTTAACACGGTCGTGGCGAGCCATGGGGCGCACTAGGAAGATCGACTTCCATAATTCCTAGCTAGGGGATATCTCCAAGAAGCATTCGCACATTACCATAAAACAGGCAATGTGCAAAACTCCATTGGGGACCAGATCATGGATATGTATCCCGTAAGGAAAAAGGAGGCAACGCACAAAGTCGTGCAACGGAAAGCCGAAGCCGCGAGGGAGGAACTCGGCAAAACATACCCGTTCTCCGAGAAGAGGCGCGGGGAAGTTGTCCTTGCCAGGAGCACGAACGGTGAGCTCTGACGGCGGAGGTATGTGCCCCTCCTTGCGAAAAACCGCTAGCCGTTTTTCCGTCACGACGAACGAAGTCCAGCCGCCCGACTCCTTCTTCAGAGCGGCATGGACGGTGGCGGTAGTTGCCTCCTTCCTCTTCTTGCCGGCGGCAGTAGAGGACGTCGAGCTCTTCTTTGGGGCCATGGTAGGCTATGGGAATGCAGGAACGAGGAGGGCGCGAAAACGGAGGAAACGGCAAAAGCAGAGCGACGGCCGGCGCGAGGAGGAAGATGAAGCAGAGGAAGACAAGAGGCAAATGGAAGGGTAAAAAATATCAAAACGGAGAAATCCGTACTTATGGTAAAAAGAAGAGGCTCATCGTGGCCGTCCAAACAAAAACACGGCGCCACGTGGCACAATCGGAGGGGAACCGTCACAGACCACGCCGCCAACTACGTGCGCAAAACGAGGAGACCATCATCACGTTTGCGGAAACCACGCCACGTCAGTTCAAATCAGAACTGAACCGAAGTCCACAACGGTCAAAGAGAGGGGCCCACTGTGTGACGTCCCATCAGAGTGTTATTCGCACGCCAAGGATGTCACGCATGACATCATTCCAGACGAGAAAAAAGGGTGTTGTACCGCGACTGAAAAAAAAGAAAAGCTCCCTACAAACGCAAAGGCAAAATGGCAAGAATGAAAAGGAGTCGAGTGGGAAACTCCCATCGGGAGAAGGTAAAAAAAAGAATTCGACTGGTAAAAGCATAAATTGAGATTATCCTCTCCTGCAAGCAATAAAGCACAATCTCGGGAACTACTCCCATTGGGAGCACTGTCGTGCACTTGATAAAATCAAAAGACATTCGAAACATAAAAATTCCCAAGTGAAAATCAGTCGATAGAGTACCTCGGATGCTGTATACGATAAATACAAAGGTAAGACCCATCGATCAGTCGAAAGGATCGAAGATCACTCCAGCAGTGTTAAAATCCTGGACATTTCCGTGTCAACAGATACGATGAAAATCCTAGCGGACGCTCTGGGTAGCAAATTGAAACTGCAGAACAATATCAGTAAGACCATTGACTGGCCTGAGGTGTGTCTGTCCAGTATGTTCCGGGTTCGAGCCCAAGGACTCGAAACCCGACTGAAGGCTAGTAAGGTTTTGCCCAAGTGCAGTTAACTGGTTTCGACTGAGTCGAATAAACCCAAGCTTACTCAGTCGAAATCCTTTGCCAAAATCCATAAGTCCAAAAGACTAAATCGTCATACCAAAAGCATAAAAACATGAGACATGCGCTATATAATGAGTCCATGACTTATTCTCTGAATTAGCCAAGCACTCGGGGGCTAATGAAAAGGTTATACCAAACGGGTACCCCTTCGTGTGGGTACCTGGTGCACGTAATGACTAAATCCCAATTGTTAATAGGCTGAAGAAGCCCAACAAGCGAAACCCAGGTCGAAGACATATACCATAGATAGCATAGTCGGTAGTACTTTCCATATATCGACATCTTGCTAGACTCATGTACTCTCCGCATATACACAATCAATAACAGACAAGCCGGAGTAAGGGTTTTACCTCACTCGAGGGCCCCGAACCTGGGTATTTCCCTCTTGTCAGCCGGCGAATCTACCAACACCACACGTTCTTTACCTCATAAACTCTTACCCTAGGCTAATAACCATGGGTATTGATGGGGACATCCCTCGTCAATAATAAAAAGAACTATAAACAAAACAATAAACATAGGCCAAGTTTAGCAAAGAAAGGGATGAGAACAAGGTTTTGGATTTCGTTTTACTGTTTTTTTCGGGCGTGGGCAAAACTGCCAGATATCGTAATTTCGGAAAAAATCAGAAAATTTCAGACAAAATGTACAGACCAAAATTTGTGGAAAAAACAAAAAAAATGAATGAAAATGGACCTTGTTCAGCCTCGACCTCATGTGGCCACGATCCATGGTGTTGTCGTCGTCCATGTCACCGCGTGCACGGGCGCCGTCCATGCTACGACATGGACGCTCCCTAGGGAGGAGAACATCGAGGAGTGCTTGAGGAGGTGAGTGCTAATGTTAGAGGCTGGGTGGAGGCGGCGGTGCGGTGCTGCCCCGCCTCTCTCTGCTTGAGTTTGTCTTTGCACATTTCAACTTGATATTTCAACTTATCTACAACTTATATTTAACTGATATGGCATGTACTTTTGTTTATGGATGTCTAATATTGTGTGGAATAATTGTGAAAACTTGGTAAGTTTGAGGAGTGAGTATAAATGGCTAGAGAGACACATGAGCGGCTAACCCAAGCCATGTTAGATACATTGTGGAAATTTACTTACATAATAATGGACCTCAATGATGCACATCACAATAAAAAGCTACTCCAATGGTAAATAAAAGGGTGCTGAGGTTGTCCACTTGTTTGTTTGTCTTATCATTTTGACATGGCTTTTTCCATGTCCTGGCACAACTGGTCTTTTGATGACGCTATTATTACTTGCAATGACTTTAATTTGGACTTGCTTTGTGGTCCGAGTTGAGTACCAGTTCGAGAGGTATTTGTTTTCACGGGGCATGAGGCATTCAATCCTTACTTGTCAAGCACATTACTCATATTTGCTTTCACTATATATTTAACCATTCAAGATGCAATGATAGGGGTAATGAGAGCTCCACACCAATGAATACCACATTGTAAACATTAACTTAAGTAGAAGCATTTGGAATCTAGATGAAACGTATTCATGTTTTACCTCTAATTATTTATCTATCTTTTTAAAGTATCCACCTTTTATATTCAGATTTACAAGAATACTCTTTGGCCATTATAGGATGTTTTACTTTTCATTATGCATATATTTGGTCCATGTACTTTCTTTTATAATGGTTATTATTCTGCATTCAATCTCCTATTGCCCCATAATATTCCACTCTTTTTTTGTCAGAACTGCACCTACGTACCGCATGTTACATGATTCCCTTGATAAATTTTCCGTTCTACGTATCCGGTGGTGCTCATGCTCGTTTCATTAATTCTCTTCGTGCCTTCATGGTGCCTTTACCTCTTTCTGGCACGAAATCAAAGGAGGCATAAAAACATGTGGGAGGTAACCAGGCAGCGGAAGCGACTAAGGGTGTGTTTGTTTGGGCTGGCTGTGGCTGGTTGTGCTGCTGTGGAGGAAAAGCAGCTGTCTAGAGAAAGCGGCTGTTGTGAGTTTTGATGTTTGGCAATTTAACTGGCTGTCTAGCTGTAAACAGATGAATTGTCTAAAATACCCCTCTTCTTTGAACGAATATTTTACTAATTTAAGTGTAAAACAATATATATTTGACATACATTGCACACAAATATAACACAAGTCGGATTATCACTAACTACAATAATGCCGCAAAATTATCACTCATTGCAATAGTCACAAGCTTTAGGTACTTCACCTAAAGAAGAGACGATTTAGAAAAATTGAATGAATTGAAAATGCATCTGCCGGTCTGCCCCAAGTTCTTCACGCATGGTCAGGTTTTTTTTTGCGTTCACATGTCGCTGATTACACCCGCATCATGGGATCTCAAGTCTAGCAAGGGAGATAGAGACGGCCAGTGAGGCAGTGAGGGAGATCGAACGAGGCCGGGCTCAGATGGCTCCTCTTGATCTAGGACAGCGGGGATAGGGTCTTCGGACGCCAGATGCGACACCCGCGATTGTGCCTGCTCCGAGCGAACTAGATGCGAGTCTTGTCAGGTTAGTTGTAGATGATGTCGGGGATTAGCACGAGGCTTGAGCACGAATTGGAGCTCTAGATCCAGAGTAGACGACTAAAATTTGGCGGCGAGGACGATGAAAGCGGCGGCAGTTGCCTCGGCCCAAGAACTCCACACCTTGGGCCCCTTGCTTGAGCCGCCAGGAGGAGATGCGGGAGACGAGGACGGTCGGCGGAAGTCAGCGGGGACGAGCACGAAGAGCTGCAGCATGCAGACAAGCTCGGACCGCGGGATTCGGCGGGGAACGGCTGGTCGCCGGTATTTTTTTTTGTAAAGTAGGAGCTGCGGGTCGGGGACGAGCGGTAGAGGATTGGGATTTTCTTCGGGTGGCAGTTTTCATGTAATTGCGATGAAGAAAATGGGCGAAGAAGCGTACCTCTTTGGCAGTTGGCTCAGAAGCTCGGGAAGCACCTCTCCTGGGTGCTTTTTTCGGTATGAAGGAATGGGAGGTGCTTCGGTAAAAGCCCATCATGCAGCCAACGCGTTTGTTTCATTTGTCTGACTTTTTTCAGTGAAAAGCAGCTAAAAGCCCAAACAAACACACCCTAAATGTGTCCATAAAAAGCTCTCTCCAGTGTCACGTGCTCATGTGGCCCCGCCCGACCCCGAGCGTCGTAGCAGCAGGCTCGCGGCGAAGCCTTAACTTCCAGCGGTCGGCAAAGCGCAACGTGTCCTCCACACGAAACTGGGGCTCGACTTTGCACATATACCCCTGGTGGAGGCTATGAAAGAATTCACGAACTCCTGCAAGAAGACTCCGTTCTCTGTTTTACAAGTCAACGGGTTGAGGACCCTCCTCAAGGTGAACCTGCCGTCCATAACGGCAGCGGATGAAGCTTTGATTGGACTTGCTGGTCCAGAGGGATGCGATTTTCCGCCACCGACGACGTAGGATGTGGCCTGACCGGCTTCCCGCTCCTCTGATCACGCCGCGTTGTAGCGTTTTGAAGATATGACGATATATCTTTTTAAGAGATTAGACGGTATAGGATGAGATCATTCGCCTAGTACGCCCTGATTTGTATGTCCTTTTTCTTTTTGGCCTCGGCCATGTCATGTTTGCTTCTCCTATATCAATATAAAAGGCAAAGCTTTTGCCTCATTTCAAAAAAAAAACTCTCTGCAGTGTAAACGCCTCATATCCTCCTCTACCAAATATGTCCCGGCCGCCTCGGTTCTCGACTTCCCCGGGTGCCGGATGAAGCCGTCATTAACCTGATTCTTACCTTAGCATGCTTCTTCTTTTTTTGTTGCAGACCGGTGGTTCCATCGGCTGATACAAGCCTGTGACGATGGTTGTTTCTTAATCCTACTTCACCTTTCCTATGCTGCTACTAAGTGAATCAGAACTAATGTTCATCGGTTTGATCTGAACTTATTTTGATGCTCTTAATCAATGTGTTTTATGAATCTGAAGAAAACACATGCCTATTCCTAACGCAGATCAAATATTTGGTGTAGTTGAAGACCAAAAAAAGATTACACATAAAGGTTCTATATATTGATAGGGTCTTGCCACACTGTCCAATTTTAACCCGCTACGAAGGTAGGATAAAAAAATGATTGAATTTTGTAAATCTGTAGTTCTAAATCTTACATGCACTTTTCATTCTGTTTTATTTGCGTGTTCTGGGGAAAAAATACAGAGAATCGAAAGGACGAGTCAAGGACTGCAATGCTATATTAACACATATTTGGAGTTGTGTGTACTTGAAATAGTTAGTAGCTTCATAGTTTGTCAGGAACGATATCTCACTTAATGGTTTGCCCATGTTCAGACGTGCACATTACGAAGAAAAAGACTAATTCAGACGTATGATAGCTACTACAATAGTACTTTGTTCAAATAAAGCTGGAATGACAGTACATAATTGACGACTTGACACCGAGATCATTCAGTACGGTACAGAGTTCAAGATACAATAAATCTTGGCACAGTGGATTACCAAGTCAGAATAAGATCAGACGAATGAAGAGTCTCTTTTCCAGGAAGTCAACCGCCGAAGCTGAAGGCAGACTCCTTGTACTAGTAGAAGAAGTCACTGCATCCAGGCCGGGAGCTCCAGCTGAAAGCCAAACACGCGTGACCCCAGGTCCTCAGCTAGCAAATAAATGTCACCACCCGTTCCAGCATATTCAGCAGAAACGTGGACCCGGTCTCCTTTTGAATCCCTTGCTTTGAAGACGACCTTCTCAACAAGCTTGCTCGTTCCGTCTTCTCCTTCAGCTGGGAGCCACACTGGCTTTACAGTGCATCCAATCAGTAGGATTGCATGATTAACGGTAAGCTCAGGTGCCCTGTAAAGCTCCCTATCATTTATCATCATGTAGCATCGCCCGGTGGTCATACTGGCGAGTAATGGAAATCCGCTAGCAATCAGCCTAATCAGGAAGTTGATATCACCCGTAGTACTCAGAGAAAACCATGAGCTCAACCGGAGCACTCTTCCCGTTGCTTCCGACCCTCTCGGAGCGATATACTCCACTCCACACTTTTGTGCAATATGTAACAAATGAGGAATTCTACTGAACTTCGCTTGATGCTTGCCTTCCATCCCCAAACTTACCCCAAGTTCGACATGATAGTTTTCGAACAAATTAACAATGTTAAGTGGCTGACCAACGGTTACCCCGCGGAGCGCCCCCTCGAGTGTGATGGAGCAATCCATGCCTCCCACGAGTGCATGTCCAGCGCAGGTGGCTGCATGAAAATGTTTTTCGATCAAGAATAAATTACAAGCATGTGTCGAGTATGGAAATTCACTTTGACATGTGAGCTCATATGCTCTGGCTGATTACAAAAATTAGAAAAATGGTAAACCATTTTTTTAAAAAAAAATCTGAAATAATATGGGGACAAAACATTTACAAGTTTCCTACATAAGTGTGAAGTTTAGTGATGAAATGATCTGATAGTCTGTGCGAAATAAAATAAAAATCAGTGACCTAACTGTATTTTTAAATGCAGTTTTAGAGCACTGCTTTTTTTTTGTGCACAGGGCAACACAAATGCCATTGCACCATGAAACTTTGCACTTATGTGTAACACTTTTATATGTTTGTACCCAGTTTTATTCGGAATTTTTGCAAACTTTTTAGTATTTGTTTTAATTTTTTATCAGGCAGGAGCATATAAACTCCGGCGGCCAAAACCTCATGTAGAGTAGAAGTATTAAGATAGAACACTTACGGTTCGGCCCTTGATCTCTAATCTGAAAATCAATTCTCACTTTGTTGACCACGCAGTCACTAATGCTCCATTCAGGTGTCCCTGGGCACTGCAAGAAAAAAGAGGTAAAAATCAGATTCCATCCAAACAATTTAAATGACTAACTTACATAGACAAGGTTAAGGATATTATATACATTTGCATCACAGTTAATGTCAGGATTTGCACACTTGAAAGGTGGCAGCTTGACAAGCAGGTTGTCAACCGAGTGGTTTGTATGTCCACAAAGAGGACAAACCCATCCACGAGCCGTGGGTTTGACACTTAGTGTTCGAGCCCGCTGGTTGAGATCATCTTCGGTCGGAGGAGCACCAGCACCCAAATCTGATAGATTGACCATACTGCCACAAGAAGGAGCAAGCATCAAATACAGTCTGCATATCATAAATGGAAAATTCGTGTGCAATTCACTTTCTGTACTGGTAGTCTGGTAGTAATTAAGTTTTGCCCGGAGCATTTTCTAGTTTTGTTGTCAATGTATTAGCAAAGCTGACCAGCTGCTAGGCTGTTGCATCCGTGAGTCTTTGGCCCTGTAAAGTCGGGATATGGGTTGACAAGTGGAATTGCTTGTTTACGCTGATCGAGTCCATGATGACTTCATCAAGGTCCTTGTTACTCCACGGGCAAATCTTGACAGGAAGTTGCCCATGAAGTGAGAGGACCTGGATTTTTTTTTTGTTGGAAAGAGGAGAAACCGGGCTGGATCAAGATTTGTTTTTGTTTAAAGAGGCAAAAGCTTTACCTTTTATATTGATATAGAAGGAGCAAACATAGGATGCCGAAGCCAAATAAAAAAGTTACATAGTAAAAACTTCAATGACGATTTCTCCCAAGTGCTTAGCTTATAGCACTGCAAACATTCACGGCGTGGAATACTCCAGACCCCGTGAGGAAGCATTAGATCGAACCGTAAGCAATGCTATAACATCGAATGTTTCAGATCAACACCATCGTTAATTTCTCGTGCTACATATATACTCCCTATGTCTCTCCTTTGCAAAATAAGTGTCATAGTGAGCTAGCTTGTCCCTATTTCATTAGCTAGCGAACGACTTAGGGCAAGGCCAGTGAAGGATCTATCAGCGTGTGCATTCTCTAGTTACGCTAGAGGGGGTGGAGAGGTAGCTAGATCCGCTCACTCACTCAAGCTTACTGTCATTCAAAATCTCATACGCCCAGCACACCCCACCTGTCAAGGCTACAGGCTACTAGATCCAGTTGCTCGTATTTCAACAAAACAAAAGGATTGGTCGTGCTATTCAGCTAGTACGTCTGTGCTAAGCAGATCGGTGGAAAGAAAAAGACTCGCGACGATCGACCTTTGGTTGTTGTCTACTCCCACCAGCGCAACACTCATCCCCAGATCCTAGATCTGCCACCAGCTTGCAAAGTGCAGGAACATTAACCCTAAACCTCCACAAAAACATCCACTGAAAGGTTCACTAACCTGTGCGCCGAATGCTGCTTCGCTTCCTCTTCTTCCACTCGAACCCGGCCGGCTGCAAGTCCCCAACGAGCTGGGCACTGGATGTAGCTAGGGATGAGTTGGGCTCCTTGGCAGAGGGAGAGGGAGGGAGGGAGGAGCGGGGAGGAGGAATGGAGGAGGAGGGGCTATGTACCAGAATAGAATGTCTCGTCCAGCATTTCATGGAGGCCAGAGGGTAATTTATTTTTTCTGTCCATTGAACCCGAAAAAGACAAAGATGCTCATTGGAGTTCCATGTCCTTTCTGCAGTACGGGGCGCTGCCACAGGCTGCACTCCTTTACTAGAACTTGCTTTGTTCCGTGGCTCAAAGATTTTGTGCAACATACGGGTCGTGTTCATTTGTTTTGTTTTTTAACAAGTGGTGCGGTAACCATCAATCTACTTGTCTAGACAGCGAGTGAAAATGCAACCTATTTATGGATATTCAAGGGTGATAACATAAAACACTTCTCTTAGGTGAAAGAAAGCATGAGAAAAATAATAATATGGTCGTTACTGGAGAGACTACAGAGACAAGTGAGGAGCTAAGAGAGTGTGGCGGGTATATAGTTTGGGGAGAGACTGAGATCGAGCGCAGCGGGAATGAGGGGATCTTATAGGCCACATAGTGTGCTCTTTGGGAGCATCTCCACCGACACCCTGCAAAATATGTGTCTGCCACCCTCAATTGGACCCCCTTTGAGGGCGCTCCTCAAACGGCGAAGCCCCAAACGGCAAGTCGGTGTTCAGTTTTACCGAAAAGACGGCGATCAAATGATAGTTTCGACCAACACACGGCCGTTCATATATCGCCTTGGCCAACACAAGTCCGGCCATCAAAAGGGCACCAGTCTCGGTGCATGAGAGTTCATTCTTCCTGGGTCTCGACATCCGCTATAGCTGCCGCTCCGTGGCATCAGCGTCGGCAGCTGCTGCCTTCACGGCATCGGCCTCGGCATTGGCCTCTGCAGCTATAGCAGTCACCGCCCTGGCCGCCACCCTCGTCGCTCTTGCCGCCGTGATGCGCTGCCTTTCAACCTTGAAGTAGTCCTTTTGATCAGGGCTCATATCAGTTGTGTTGGTTGCCATGATCAAGCGCTCTTCGGCCTTCTCTTGGGCTTTGACTTTCACCTTGGCCAAGGAAAGAAAGGTATTCCACCTGTCTTTGATCTCGTCGTGCATCTTCAGTTTCTTCGCCGCCGATGTGCCACCTCTTGAACGTACACGGCCATCGCCTCTTGGACGCCCCCCAACCGACGCCGCATGTTTTCCAGCCTTTGCCTTCTTGTTCCCAGTAGGTCGTTCGGCGCGCTCCTGCCCGAAAACTTGGTTTCATCGATGTCGGCCCCGTCCTCCCCTTTCCCGGCGACAGTGGGACGCCAAGTCATCCACTTTGGGAATTCATTGATCTTGCACAAAACATATGCATGAACTTGAACGGCTTCTTGTTATCCATGTTCAACGTTATGTACATCTTGTGGGCGTCCTTGAGCTACAAAAAGACCGACGTCGTAATAGGCAAGAAATGTAAAAAAGGGGCATGGTAACTTATTGAAAGGCTTCTTACTTTGAGGTCGCCGTTCTTGACACTCTCGTTCCTCATCCACACTTGATCACGACAGCGATGAAATTTGTTGCAAAGACCTTGAAGAATGTCCCACCGGCTCTCACATCCTTTCGCATTGCGATCGGGGAGGTAGTCGTGCTTTTGGTATGCCTTCCTTTCGTGAAGTCGGCTTTGATGCGCTTCCAATATGCGTCACGTGTTTGTTGTTCGCCTTTGCTAGCGTCCATGGCCACGAACATCCATGACTTGGCCAACAACTTATCCTCCAAATCGGACTATGTCTTGCCTCGGGTACCCAGCTTCTTAACGATCTCGTTTCTCTCGAGATCATGCACGTCTACTTCCTCACCTTGGCCGGCGTCGGCATACCCAAAGATGGTGGTGGAGTTGAGGATAATGCCATGCATAGACCCCTACATCGCCAGATCAGCAATCAGTACACAATATTCACCTGGCCAACCTGCATATCGGCACAATAAATGAACCACAACAATGATATACCTCGGCCGGCTCTGTTGTTTGGTTTATAATGGTGGCGCCTTCTTCGCCAAAAAGGTCGCCCCCGGATGTTGTCAGTCCGCTTGTGAATCCTATCCGGCGCAATGTCGGCGAGGACTCGAAGAGGACCTTCTTGTTCAGGTCGGTGCCGGTGGACTGTGCCGGATCGTCAGGCGAGATGGAGAAGCGGGATTGCTGTGAGGCATGTACCTGGCTATGCTTGGCGTAGTATCGCGGGCAAGACGACGACGAGCGACAGATGTGGCAGATTGGCTCAAAGCCACCAACATGTCGGCGGTCTGATTGTTCTCCAACCTCAACGCAGTTCTCGCCCGTTCGCGCCGGTCTTGATGGAGGGAATAGGCGACCGTTTGCTGCTGCTTCTCCGACAGCTCCTACGGCTGATCTGTAGGCTCTGACTTCATGTACAACCTCTTCGGCGCCAAATTGGACGCTGCCCCACGCTGGAGACCGAGATTCTTTGGCTACATGGTGCACGAATGTGAGGAGGCGGTGGGAAGGAGGTGAAAATGGATGGAAGAATGGTTGTTTCGGTGTTCTGCTCGCTAAAGTGGAGGAATTGGTCGTGGATTGTCTCAATGACAGGTGACCCCCATATGTCGGGTGGGGTGCCCGGACAATGTCCGGCGCACCCAGGCAGCCCCCAAGTTTGGCGGATGGGGTGGGGGTGCAAGACACAAATTTGGCTGGCGGACACGTTTGGGGGTGCCGCTGCGGCGTTTTTTTTATCCGGACCCCCAATGGGCCTTTGGAGAGCCGTTTGGGGGTGCCGGTGGAGATGCTCTTATAACTGCCAATGGACATTTGGAAATATCTTTGTGTGATGAGTCATTAATTATCAGCAACGGAGGTTTGTTACTTTGAAATTGTCAACGAGCCATCGATATACATTTTGTTGCAGGTATTCAAAATGAGTTCCAACGTTTTGGTGAAATGTTCGTTTATTCGAATTTCTAGCACTCACAGCATGTCCATTGTTTAGTAGAGTCCACTGGTTTTTTTGGTGAACACTAATAATGAGTTTTTACTTATTGTTTCTTAGTGCGTGTTACCGTGGCATGGAGCAGCCACATTTCCGTGGTGTGACGACTGACGAGGGAGGTGGAAAATACTTTTTTTTTGTGAGAATAAGGTGGAAAATACTTTTTTTTATTGAGAATAAGGTGGAAAATACATGGGGGGTGGGGGGTAAAGATCATCTCGAACCGCAAGAAGCATTGTCTTGGACTTTGTCGGAGTAGGCAGCACGGATCGACGACCTCCTAGAGACGCTGGCTTCAGTGGACCATGAGAAAGGCGAGAATGAGAAAGGCTAGAAGAGTAGGTCGATCGTTTTTTGGTCAAAATGAGCCACCATCGTGAATCAAATTTTCTCCTCTGCATCCCATCCAAAGCTTTCAGGGCGGACCATTTATTGCCATCGGGTGAGATAGGAACAAGATTCAACAGCTAGCAACACACCTCCATCTTTCGTGAAGGCCAACAAGCAGCTGCGCAATGGTGCAGATACATGTATGCATGTGCAACTAGCTGAAAGGATGCATGTGTGCATGGTCGTGAACCAAAGAAACTCAAACAACCTAAAAACAGACTAGGTATTCTTACTATTTTTTTTAGTGTTAATTAATTTGATCACAAGTTATCATGTTTGAAAATCCTCTGTTGGTACTTTTCTCCCCTTTAGGTCATAAAACAGATGTATCTATTAGTATCTCACTTTATTATGAGGAAATGATTTCCATTTTGTTGAAGAAACAAAATTCATATGTTGAGTTCCGTATTGTCCTTATGCTCCTTTCAGATTGTTAAAGAACATCTGTATGTATGGTCATTGAAATAGTTCTCATCTGATCTGACAAAAAAATAATGGCTCCATTACTTTGCCATTTCTCTGCATCGAGTGTAGCTTGTGTTTTCAGTTTCACTGATGTTTTGATAGTGTTTTTTCTTATGCATTGCAGGCACGCATAAGGAAAGACGTATGCATGTTCCAAGCATGCGAAAAAATCTTGGATGTAAGGCAGCCATTTTTGTGAGTCACACTACTCCGGTCACCAACAAGTCAACCCCTTCTTTAGCTATCGCTATGACTTTACATAATTTGACGGGCATACATCAAATTATGAGCCTTTCTTGTTAGGTGAGAATTTTTTTATTTCAGTTCGTTGCATCCTTGTCGGCTATGGTAGGGTTTGCATACCTTTTGCCATAAAAATCATCTGGTATGAATTTTTTACTTGTTTTTAGTGCACTAAGGAGTATATATAAGTTTAATATGAAAGCCCGATCCCATGGGAAATTAATTTCAAAGAATAAAAAAGCTGTGAACAAACCATTTCCATTCAGCACTGACTTAAGTTTAGAATTTAGTTATTTATGATAATCTTTCACTCGATTTGAGGCGAACTTAAACATAGGATATGAGTGCCAACATAATATATTTGAACAGAACAATTCCTACCGTCGATGTTTTAGACTTTCATCATTGATACTCTTCAAACTTTGTGTAGGGTGTATTAACTGAGCTTCTAACAACCGATGAAAAGAGATGTGTGAAACTGAAAACCTTGGTATTTCACCACGAGGAGTCAAATGTGGTTCTTCTCCGGTCACACAAACAGGCTCACAAAACCCTCAGCCTTTACTAATGGAGTGACATATGTGCCAGTGCCCACAATGAAGTATGATTTTATTTTTACAATGTCATAATTGTGCATATGATCAATGGAATCTGAACTTCAGTTTATCTCACATCCATTAAAGTGGGCCCACACTTCATCTTCCAAGGAATAAATCTCATAGATGTTTCTCTTTCTTTTGTCCCAGAAACTAGATGGCAATAGATTTTTCCATCTATTGTTAGGATTGTTTCCCCAATTTTGAAACTACAGCAAGGCAACATACAACTCCTGAGAAGATGAATCCTTATCAGCATCAATCAGAGGATGAAACTCTTACCAACTTAACCACCATGAAGTTCGGAGAGTAAAGTTGCTTAATCCGAGCATAGTACCTTGGCATGGTATCATTGACATCATAAACTACCTATATTGGATCAGATTTTGATTGATCGTTAGTCCTATTTTTCTTCAGAAGTCATAAAATTCTTGATCTGGATACAAGATAACACCTTTGCAAAGAATAGTATTTTCCGCAATGTCGTCCCTTTCAGAGTTACGGTGAGCCCTTTTCTGGATATGTAAACAACCCAACACCTTTCCATGGAGGTGAAATTTTATCGGAGCTTGCAAGTGGTGGCTCGGTTCTTCTTGAACCATTTTCTTTGTTAGGTGATGTTATTGGTGACTTCACTCTATTGCACGTCCTGCCATCAGCCGTGACTTTATTGTTTGTCGCTCCCTTACTGTTAAGAGTACCAGCATTCTAAGAACTCGCGATATTATTCTATCCTACACCAAAAGTATGTTTCTCTACTGATTAATAACAGGAGTTTGTCGAGTTCATCACCAATCATCATAATTCATAATCCAAGAGGCATGTACTCACAATTTCGGCAAGAGTTTAAATAAGTACCTTACGTGTTTCTGTTGTGCATACCATGGAAGTAGTAAAGTGTCTGATACTGGATGATTTTTCTAAGTCATTTCGAAGACGTGCTTGATCTTTTGGATGGGTAAGAATCGCAAATACCAAAATTATGACTTGTGTGGACATTTGTTACTCCAAACCAAATGGTAAAGTTTTGCATAATATCTTCGGATCCTGTACAAATTAGATACACGCGCCTAACAAGACTGCATGCTAGCTAATACGTTAGAGATAATATTCATAGACATTATTGCATGATAGACCGAGGTACATACCAAAGCCATTTTTTTCTTCGTCTCCACATCCTGTTTGACAATGTCAACATCTTTGTACATCCGAACAGGAGTTTGTGGAAAATATTTTTATTGTTTCCTTCTGGATATGTTCAATCTTTGAACAAACATAAACTTCCTACATTGTCCGGTCTCTTAAAGTTTCTAGAAATTTGTAGTATTAAGAATTTCACAAATATTTCGATTGTTCTTTCGACATTGTGTTTCGGCGCAGCAAAGCGCGCCTTTTACTTGTAGTAAAATTCTGTCGATCGGTCATCCTGACCCAATTGGAGTAGCTAGACGACTACTGTGTATGTGCTGTCGCATGACGCGACGTGAGACGGCGCGGGATGTGTGGCGACGGTGCACGGGATGTGTATAGTAAATATAAACTACTAGTACTGTACTCCACGGTGTATAGTATAGGGTTCCCCGTACGACCTCGACCGGCACTGCAGAGCAACCCCGGCACGCTATCTTCACCACCAGACCAAGTGCAACGCGGGTCTACTAAAGTTGCAGTGCTATACGTACGGGTACTATCACGACCCCGTATTATCCGTTACATAGAGTCGAGGATTCGGCTGGGTACTGTAGCTTACTAGCTTTAGTGTGTGGTCGATCAAATTGAATGTAAAGCGGAAATGCTCACGTACGCGCTGCGCATGTGAGCCCTGGCACGCTGCCGTGACGCGTGACGCGCGGAAGAAGTCCTACCCACCTTCTTCCTCCACACTTCTCCTCGAAATTTGTACGTGTATATTTTCGTATACACATTCATATACACCTTCTCAAATTTTACACGTCCTGTTTTTTCAATGGAACGTGTATATTAGGACATGTATATTTACAACGGCTATATTTTTACAATGATCAAATTTCAAACGACTACTCCAAAAAGCTCTAGTTTTTTTCCATCTACAAATTACATACACAAATGCTACATATGAGACATATGAGTACACAAATGCTACTCGCTACATATCAGTTTGCTAATCTCCAGCCAGCCATCTCTCCCGATTCCCCTGCCTCCATCTCTCCCAAGCAGCGCCCACTCCTCTGCCCTGACCCCTTGCTCGAATCCCTCCGCCCCCGCTCGATTCCTCCGCCCCCTTGCTACCCGACCTCCGTCCCGAATCCATCCACCGACCCCGAATACATCCGCCGATCCCGACCCTGTGCGCCCCGCCCCTCACCTCCTCTCCTCCCGACCCTCCATGAAGCACCGCCCTGCCCCTCATCTCCTCTCCTTTCAGCCCTCCCCTCTCCTTCCGGCGAATCTGCCTGCACGGCATGCGGCCGCCGCCCCTCTGTCATCTCTGTTTCGATCTGGAGATAGGGAGCAACATACTTGAGATTAGAGGTGGCGGCGGCGAGCTCCGAGGCGATCTTGGATGCGGCTGGCGGCGGCGAGCTCCGAGGCCTCGAGCAGTTTCGGAGGGGCGCGGGAACCAGGAGCACAAGGATTTCTTCGCCTTCCTTTTCCAGAGCGTGGATGCGGCGTGGAAGTATCCACGCCTAGTACCGAGGTGGGTGGACGTGGAAACGGTACACGCCCGTATACACGAGCCGCTGGAAAGGCTTTTTTTTGCTCATGGTCGTGTAAATTTGCTTTCCACGTCCGTTTAGACGTTCTACTAGAGATGCTCTAACTGTGGCCAGCCAAACCAGTGCTCCCCAAACCACGGCAGAAGCAACAACGACAAAGAGAAACTTAACTTGGAAGGGGGCCTGTGCGACGTCGTCCGCACCGGAGAAAGTGAAAATCACAAAATTAACCTTTTGAACAAAGTTTAACAAAAAATAACCTCTTTTCAATAATATTTCAAAAAATAACTCTTTTTAAAAGCGTCCAACGACACGGCGCTACCCACTACATGGTAGCACGCTGCGGCACGGCGCTACAGTAGTGCAATCATGGCACAGTGGGTTCCAAATGATCAAATTGTAGCGTTGTATGGTTCAGATGGTATCGCCACCCAGAGAACATGCAGACAGATAACAAGGCTTCGTTAGAGCGGTAAGAAAATTTTAAGTCGTCGCATAGCACCGATGTCTGGGGCGCTACCATGTGAGAAGAAAACGCGGAGGCACGCCTTTTTTTTACTGTAACTAGGGCAGGCTCGTATGAGCCAGCCTGAATTATATTTCAGTCAGAGATGCCTATGAATCTTTGCAGCTTCTACAAGATAGGTTCAAATGAACCAGAGTTTACAAGGGGTACAGGGGAAGAGAAATAAAAAGAAAAGGACATACTGAGAGGTCACTCCGAGAGAACCCAGAGACAATTGCTTGATGAGAATTCATCACAGCCCAAGCATAGCGATCACAAGGGAGAAAAAACTAGGCATGACGGCGGAGACCCAGCCATGACACTGCTCCATCGACGAAATCAGAGCACGCGAAACCGAGGCCTCACAGCGCGCCGACACCACATGTGTCGGGGCGTGGCCGAAAGTTCGCGCATGACAGGGACGACGCCACGACGCCTGTGTGCCACCGGCTGAGGTCAGGGGGCATCAGAGAGACCCCCGCCGCACGCGGGTGTCGTCGCCGTGGTCGAGACACAAAGCACCGCCGAGGACAACCCCAACCCCACCTGGGTTTGATATACCCGAAGGGCAGGCAGGCCTCCAGCACGCGTGAAAACCACCCACGCCAAACATGCCAAGAGCTCCGCCAAGGATTCGATGCGAGGGCATAGCAGCCGGCAAGGAGAAGCTACCACCACCACTGCCACGGTACACCTCACAAAGGAGAGAAGACCGCACTCATGACCGCCATCCGCAGGACCATGAGGCACACCAGCACAGGAGGAACAATGTCCTCTCACACTGGATGCAAGACAGAGGGACTCTACACTCAGCCACGACGGCCCCCCACGTGGGGTGCACGACGCCGCCATGACTGCCATCTACAAGCCAAGGCACCAGCCAGCCCAGCGGCAAACCGCTGCAACATGGTGGTTGAGAGAGAGGTCGCGACCCTCACAACCGCCGGGAAGCACCGCCGGCAGCCGAGAAAGGCGTAGGAGCCGGGGCAACCCAGCACCAACCGAGCCAGAGTCGAGGTCCAGAAACCATCGATCTTCACCAGAGCTCCGCACCGCGCGGAGGCACCCGACCAAAGATGGACGGCACCTCCCAGCACCATGCCGGTAGGAGCACCGGACCGCAACACTAGCCTCCACCACAACCGCATCGTCCCTGGTCGACGAAGAGGACCGCAACACCTCCAGCGCACCAGCTCGCCGGCCGCAGCAGCGTGCGGCACAGGCGCACGGCCGAGATGTAGGGCGCGGGCGCAGGCAGAACAGCCGCGGCCCTCTGGGACCAGATCGGGCCCAGATCCGGCCCGGGCCGCCGACCCCTGGACGCCCCTGCCACCGTGTCGCCCAGCTCGCCACATCACCACGCCTCGACGCCGACCCCTCTCCTTCTTCCCCCAACCGCCTCTGCGCTACCTTGTCGCGCCGCCCCGGGCCAGCGCCGCCGCTGCCCGAGCTCCCATCGAAGTTGCCGGCCCGCGCCGCACCGCCCCGAGCAGGAGGAGGAGAGGGCCCCGCCGCCGCCGAGCCACGCGGGATTTGCCCTACGACTCCGACCGGGCGGCGGCGAGGGAGGCGGTGCTTGTGTGGAGCTTGCGGCGGCTAGGGTTCGCTCCTGGCCGCCCGCGGGAGCGACCAGAGAGCGTTTTTTTCGCTCACCTTAGACCGGTCCGAGGCACGCCTTTGAACCGCTCCTAGTGAACAAAACTAGCTAGCACACACATGCATGATCAATGCGTGCACAAAACATTTGAGTGCATGCAGGCACTAATTAAGCTCGCGTGTCCACTTTTTTTTTCATCTAGTTCCAGTTCGTCTCGTGGATGGCTAGGTGGACGCAAGACTCGTCATGATTTATCGACAATTCGACATCACAAACGCAGCGAGTCCGGACAACGTACCCTTGCGAGCTCAACAGACACCTAGGATGGACGAGATGATGCTAGCCACTCAGTGGCCGTAACTCACGCAGTGGCCTTAACATCGAATACGGGAGTAATGATGATGGGATTACGCTTACGCTTGCAAGTTTCTTTAGTTTACTAAAGGCTCGTAGATATAAATGGAGTAGTCACAATTACTGAGTTTATAGTTTAAATTTGGTCTCCTGTTTTGATCTAAAAACTCCGAAATGAATTAGAAGCGGATATTGTTGGAAGGATCACACTTACATCTATACTCTAACATAGCTCCGCCCATGCAGATCCTTTGCAACGCCTTCTCACACAACAATATGCATTTTTGTATTTGCAAGTAATTATAGTTATGTGGCACTCAATTGTGAACGCCCCGTAGCTTGTTGGTCAAAGGCATCGAGCGAGGTTGGCATCTCCGGTTCTCACGGCGGCAGCTCTGGTTGGTGGTGGTCGCGATGCTTTGGCGGGGGTCCCGACTTGAGTGCAACCTGATGGTCATGGTCGTTCGGGCGGCGTGTCGATTTGGGAGCGGCAAGCAGTGGGTATAGATTTGCAGGTATCTCTCGGTGGTTGTCAATATTCGGTTCAGATACGGAACTCGGTCGGCCGGGGTGAAAACCTGTCCGGCAAGTCCAGTGCCGGTGGCGGCGACGCCTTTGGGCACCGCTCTCTTCTTGAAGACGCTGTTGCGGCCATCTCTGTAGCTGATCTACCGTGTCTCCATGTGAAAACCCATGATCCTACTCGGATTGGACGGTGGCGGAACTTTGGTGCCGTGTCCCTTCCTGAAGGCGCCGTCTTGGAGAACATTGTTTGTCTCTCTGTCAGCGGCAGTGCGTAGGCAGTGGCGGTGTCGACTCCTTGGTGGCGTTCTCGTTGAAGGTGTGCTTGTCTTGACGGTGTGCAACGTTTGTTGTTGCGCCGGCCCGAGCTCTAGGGTGAGCTCCGGTCCGCCAAGTGGTGTCTCTTGTGTGTCCTGGAATAGGGGTTCCCTATGGCGACAGAGATTGAAGGCGAGACGACCTTCCCCGTGCAGCAAGTACATCCTCCTTGACGTAGTTCTCCTTAGGTGTTAGTGTGCTCTGTTGTGTCCTGTTTGTTGGCCAGGTTTTCTTCTAGTGTCTTGTGTTCGTGAGGCTTTTTAGTTTTCTCGTGTGGCATTGGTTGTAAGCTGGTTTGTACTCTGTCTCTTCCGCCTTGGGCGTTATTAGTTTAACGTTGGGCTTCGGCCTTTTATCTAAAAAAAGGCTATCACATACATTTAATTGCAGGTTTGAACTCCAGTTTATCCTGCTTAGAGAAAATGTAGTAGTAGAGCCGGTTGTTGCCATATGACATTCCCATGCCATTTTTATTTAGTTCAATAACCAACATGTATAATTTAGCTATAGAGGTATACTATTAGTTTTATCGGATATGCTAGTTCTTGGGCGCCTAATACGAATTACATTGATCTCAATCGCCTTCCTATACATCAGATTTCCATCACGATTCGTGCGATCTATGAGTTGCACAGTACGATTCGCCCGCGACGGCGTGTCATGGAACGCCGTCGTCGTGGCGTAGAGCAGAGCCGACGGGGGCCGGCTCGGACATGCACGTCCTCGGCTGGGACCGGCACAGCGGCGCGCGGTGGAACCTCGCGTTCGACGTCAAGGCACACGCCATGGCCGTGCTGTGCCTGTGCGTGGCGGGCGACCTGGTGTGCACGGGCTCCGCTGACAAGACGATCGGCCTGTGGTGCCGGCAGCCGGACGGCGGCCTAGCCAAGGTCGGCGCCGTCGGAGGCCACGAAGGGCCCGTGAAGTGCATCCAGGCCGCCGTGTGTCGGACAAGCAATGGATGTATGGTGTACAGCGGGGGGGGGGGGGGGGGGGGCTCGACAAGAGCATCAGAGTCTGGACCATCAAGACTAAAGACTTCATGCATGGTGCGTCGACGGATGCATGGATGATCAAGGCTATGATCATGTCATGTCATATGGACCTGGCTTGCTTCTTAATCCTAGCTGTCAATGGAGGGACAGAGATAAGAGGGGTGAGGTGTCGGCAGGAGGGGAGAGGGACAGGTCAAGTCGACCCAGCATCTCCAATTATTATCGTCGATAAGCAACCCCGTTCGCCACTAATCGATCCCACGAATCTTGCTAGCCAGCTCGGGAGGTGCGTCCAGTCATCCTACGGAAAAGCCTGGATGCTTTACGTTTGAGAAGTGATCGAGATGGTGCACAGTAAAAGTAAACTTTGGTTTGTGCATGTGGGACAGGATTGTTGAGACGAACAACAGAAGATCGCGAAGTTGTTGTGACTGTCTGCCATGATTGTTTCGTCACCAACATCGTCTGCACAAGTCACTAGACTTGGATGTCTAAATTTTATCTGAAGAAGAATGGGATTGTGGAGGAAGAAGACGCAATAACCTGAGGCCCAACACTCCATATGGACCTGGATAAATCAGCCCGTACAAGAATGGGAATGCGGCCCATCAAAAGGTTAGGTTTTTCTTATTACAAAATATTACTCCCTCCGGAATAATTGCCGCGAGTCGTATGCATATTTTGTATGCATATTTTGTGCTGGGCAGTTCTCTTTCCACGACACTTTCTCTGAACCGGGGGTAGTAATAAATTCCGATATCAAGATTATTTTAATAACTACTCCTTGCACTTCCTAAATGTAAGGCTTATAGTTACTTGCATGAATACTAAGACGTAAGAATTTTACATACCGTGGAACCATTTTCCCTAAAAAAAATTAGGAGAGAGAGGAGTGTCCCTAGTAGTCACAAGTAAAAGCAATTCTCTAAATCTCTCTTTTATAGACTGAAACTCGTTTGTGGATGTGTAAAATTGTCCAGAAATCGCAAAACACCTTTATATTTTGGGATTTTGTATAAAAAACTATACACCTTAAATTGAAAACGGAGGGAGTATACAGAGTAAAGACTAACTCCTGGGGAAATGTATTCAAACTTCATGAATTTTATTTGACCATTAAGTTTTTAACCCATAATTTTTTTCATATACATGAACACTTAAGATAAAAAAGATGCAAAAACGTTAAAACTAAGGAAACAATTCAAAATAAGAAAGAAGAAACAATCTAATGGGCTGGTTCATTAGAGCAAGCCTTCATGCGGCACGCGGCCTAGTAGGCAGCAAATTGGATTTTGAGTTGGTTCCTTGTTCGTACTCATAATGTTCTGTTCTCCGGGCAAGGATAGCATGTGTAGGTAATACTCTTACACTAAAAATATGTGTAGGTAATATTGTAACCTAGTTCCCATCGTTTGAAAAAGGAGGGTTGGTTGTTCATGATGGAACCGGTCCGGTCATTCAGGTTCAAGTCCCAAACTTGATATGGGTACTCGCATTTTTCTGCATTTTTTAATAATTCAACCGGCTCTATGCTTTCAGTGGTATGTGACATCCTCGTCAACAGCAAGACGCCTATGGTGACTTCGTCAACCTCAAAATCTGTATATCTTCATATTTTTTCTAAATTGGTTCATGCATATTACGTAATAAAGACTTATATTAAAAAAAATATCCACGGGTTCATAAATATAGCTCCAAAATCTATCCGTGGGTATTTAAATTGTACATCAGTTCCAAGGCCTCCTGTTGGAGGGTATTGGTCAAACGCGACGGCGGATCGGTCAACACTCGTCAGGTTAAATTAGGACCTCCGGTAAATAAGTTAAAAATATTTGAGATGGCGATATGCATTTTAGAAACAATTGGGACTCACTTGATATCTAGGCGATATAATTAGATCGCCCCTACATTTAACTCTTGCAAAATAAATTAATCACGAGGCACAATAATATACACAAGGTTTTTGAAAACGGTTAACAAGTTGTATATAAATTTCCACGTAAAATGTGTTGACGTTCAAAAACATAGATTCAAAAAGTATCTATGGATTAAAAAAATAGTTGTGCCAACCAAAAATGTTTGCGAGGTTTATTACATTCGGTGGGATCGAGAAAGTGGCTTACATGTTCCAAAAAATTCAAGAGCTGAAATTAATATATTATTGTATTACGAAAAAATGAAAAAGAACACAAACATGAATAAAAAAAGGTGGAGCTCAGCTGGTTGGTTCCTTGTGGTGGAACTAACCCATCCAGTTTCAAGTGCTATACTTGACATGGGTGCTCACACTTTTGTGAATTTTCCGGGATTTAACAGTCGCTATAGTGGTAGGTGACGTGCCCATCAATAACGAGGCGCTTATGGTGACTTTGTCAACCTCAAGATCTGCCGAACCAGTTTCTCGGATGTGCTCATAGGGGTAGGGTTTGCATACATATGTTCATAGAGGTGTCTGTACATGTATGTTTGTGAGCGTATACGTCTATATTGTGTTTCTTAAAAAAATAGAAAAGAAAAATAAACAATTCGAAAAAGAGAAAACAAGGAGGTTCCACAGCCCGCATGTGGGCGAGTTCGCTGCTACCCAGGCTCCTCTTTCACCATAATTCACAATTTGAATAGGCCTTCACAGTGTGCCGTTCTGGTTCCAAATCGGCAAGCCTTTCTTTGGAAAATCCTAATTCAGCGCTCCCTGCGTGCGTTATCTTGCCTTCACCTACCCCTCCGCGCATTTGGGGCTGGCCGGTTATGGCTGCAGCTAACTTTTTTCAGCATGTAGGGGAAATCTTTACAAAAAAGATTCCCTTCGCGAAGGTCGATTCGCTGCCAAGTGTTCAAATTTTGGACGCTCAATCCCCACTTTTTCTCCGCGCATGATAGGTGGCAGATTCTTGATCTTGGCAGATAGATGTATGTGATTTTTTTAGATTTCTTTGTTTCAAAATGAAATATTTTAATAACCGTTTATCCGAATTACGAACCATTTTCACTTTTTAACTCATCGCATCGAGATGTTTAAAACTAGATTCATTATTCATAGGTTTCGATAAACATTTTTTTATACTTCGGATTGTGTACAGCCTGATATGCGTAGTTGTAAATTCAACTAAAACTAGGTGTAGTTGTACGTACAAACAGATCTGTACAACCTAATCTGTGTAGTTGTACGTTTAGTTCTGTTCTATAGAACCTGATCTGTATAGTTGTACGACCTGATCTGTATAACATGTTGTATAGTTGTACAACTTGATTTGTAGAACGTGATCTGTGTAGTTGTACGTACAACCATATATGTGTAGTTGTACTAGCTAAGTTTATTTTTGTACATGGTGTTGTATGGTGTTTATACATTTTATCTATAACTGGATATAGATCTGGATCTGATGCGGTCCCGTAGTTCGTACGCCATGTGGCGGGCTGAGAGAAGGTGCGTGGATCAAAAAGAGACCTTTTTGAAAGCAACCCTTCATATAGTCATACCACATATAGGGGAGAGAGATAGAGAGCGCGCTAGCGCCTGCTCCTAGGAGTCCTAGCTAGCTTCTCTTCTGTTTCATTATAATTTTTTTAATTTTCGCTTTTTACTAAGTTATTATTTTCTATAGATTGAATTATAACTTTTTATTTTATTTTCACTTTCTTTTTACTTATTTTTTGCCCATATTATTGTTTTGGTTTCTTTTTCTTCTTTATGTTCTACAGTTACCACATAACTTCTATACATTTACAGTCTACCGTTTTACCCAAATATCTCTAAAACTTTTTCGATACTAGCACATTACCAGTATTACACATGATTATTTATTTCCTCACATAGCTACATATTATTTAGAAACGCAGTAAAACTTTTTCAAACATGTACATTTCTAAAGTATGGGGGGGTTTTAATACGTTTACCCTAAAATATGAGGATAATTTTCGTAATATTTTATATGTTTACTCTAAGATATGAGGATAATTATTATTCACTATGTTGAAAAATGTCTGTAGAGTTAAATTTCTACATGAGGTTGAAAACACTTATTCATGATACTACAAAAATCTTCATATGAGCAAACAATATTCGACTAGTGAAATTTATAACCATTCACGATATCCAAATTAATTGTTCACCGTGTTTAAATTAAATGTAGGAGATGTTTAAAATATTTGTTCACTATGTTGAAAAAGTTCATCCATTTTACTTTTTGGTTCACTAAAAAAATTGCAGCTAAGATTTTTTCATGAAAAAACTGTCAACTATATTTTTGTTCATTTAAAATGGTTCAAGTTATTTTTAGATCATTTAGACATATTCAATTAATTGTTGTTCATTTAATCTGTAAATCAATTAATGGTTCATTTAGAACCGTTCAACCTAATTTCATTGGCTCGTCATGAAAATGTTCACCGCGGTGTTTGGGTTTCTAGCAGTGTGTTTAGATGTAGGAATCGGGCCTGGAAGCACAAATCTAGAAATGGTGAAGCAGTTTCCGTTGCTTGGAATGGTCTAGATATTTTCCTGTGGAAAAATAATCCAATCCTAGCAGCTGTCTGCACCGTACGCAGCCTTGACAAAACTTTCCGAGAAAAAAGGTCAAAAACACATGGAAACTGCCTCCCGCCGAGCATCTGCTTCGATGTGCCTCACTCCATCTACCTCTTGCCCCGTTGAGCAGAGGAAAAATGGCGACGGTTACCAAGACCAGCGACCGTGGTAGGTTCCCTCTCCTACCCTCTAGCTACCTCTTGTCGTCGTCCTCTTCCTTCCTCTCTTCGTCCTCCTTTGTTTGGCCCGTGTGCAGCCCTATATCAGCTGGCCGGAAACCCTAAACCGGTGACAATAGGTGAACGACGGTGGAATGTCACTGGGTGAATGGCGGGAGAGCATCTCGTCCGTCTCTTTGGGCAGCGCTGCGAGCACCCGGTGTGCAGCCCTATATCAGTTGGCCGGAAACCCTAAATCAGTGACAATAGGTGATCGACGGCGGAATGTCACTGGGTGAATGGCGGGACCCGGGAGTGCCTCGACCGGGGAACACGGCAGGATGAGCCTCCTTGTCCGCCACGCTTGGCCTCCTCTCTTCCTCCCTGCCATCTCTCCCTCTGACCCGGCCTCTCCCTTCTCTAATTTCTAAAACAATTTTTCGTTCAATTGCAGATTTACATGAGCTTTTGACTAGCTGTCGTGTTAATTTTACAAATGGTGTGTGCATTGTTTTTTTTATCATGTCTCGACAAGAGCTGGTTGCTTATATTACCAAAGAGAACAAAACAAGAAAAAGTAAAAGAAACAGGAATATTGTTACCAAAGAAGTTATTCGAAATGTTATTAGCCTGGACAGGTAGAGTTGCTGACTCAAACGGCCCATTTTAAATCCAATAGCCAGGCCTGATTGAGGTGTACGCGGAAAATCTCATACTGTATCCAACAAATCTAAATTTCAAAAAACAAAATCCAACAAATCTTTCGTGGTGCTTTTGCTTTGCTCCCGAGCGTGGGAACATCTTCGCGGCCGATGTGATGGAAGCATCTTACCACCAGCAGCTGACAAGACCTCGAGCTAGCTTGCGGCAACAAGATCGATGGTGCATGTGAGTGAACAATGGTGATAGCAGACGTCGGATTGACGCCTGTCTGTTTGTCTGTCTGGTGCACTAGCAATGAATTCTGCAGCAAATCCAGCAGGGGGCTTTAAAAATTGGGTCGGAGATGTCAGGATTGCGCACTGCAGCGGGCATCAAAAGCGATCGTGATCCACGGATGGATGATGGTGAATGATGGTCGTCGTCTCCGGCAACGGCAGCTGCTGCTACTGTACCCCCGCGCTATCCTCTGAGATTACACGGCGAAGGAGCAGGAACGGCGAGCCACATTTTACAGTCTCGCGAAGTTTTACAGCTACGTGCGCTAGCTAGCTTCTACTACACAGTACATTGACAGTCAGACCGAAGTTTCACCTGGACCTCCTGGCGCCATCCATGGACGTGCTGCACTGCTAGGCTAACCTACATTGCTCGTGGGACATGCGGATGGTCGCCCGGCGTCTCCTGCTCGGCCTGCGCGGCGGCAGCGGCAGCGGCTGCGTCGTTGTCAACGACGTTGCCGGTGGCCATGTGAGCGCCCATGGCCGCGGGATGTTGGGGGAAGGGGGGAGGCGGAGGCATTGCGTGGCCGAACATGGGCATGCCCGGGATCATCGGGTAAGGAAACTGGGCGGCGGCGACGAGGCGCGGGTCGAAGGAGCCCATGCCGAAGCCCATGGCGCCGAGGTGGTGGTGGTGGAAGTGCGCGGCCATGGGCGGCATCTGCATCGCCAGCATCGGCGGCACGCACCCCATGGTCGACATCATCTGCACCTGCAGCTGCAGGGTCTTGAGGTACTCGATGGCCTCCTCCAGCATCGACGCCTTGTCAATCTTCACCACCACCATCAACAACAACAATGTTAGCTGCTGCAGTGATCCAAACAAAAGAAAGATCGAGTCTTTTGTTGCGAGATCGATCGATGGGCACTGTACCTTGTTGCAGTTGGGGATGAGTTCTTGCAGGGCGCGCATCTTCTCGTTGATCCGATCCCTTCTCCTCTGCAGTCGCAATCGCGTACCAGTTCAGCGAACAAGAATGGCAGACACGTACACGCATTGGAGACTGTCAAGAAGGAAGAGGTGGAGGTACGTACCCGCTCCGACATGTTGTGCACCTCGGCGGTGCGGCCGCGCTTGGCGCTCCTCGCCGCCGACCTTCTCGCCCCGCTGGGGCCGGCCTCGTCGTCGACGTCAAGATCCTGCAGCCAGACGGAGTGGAGAGTGGGTTTGCATGCGTTCGGAACTTGAGCACGACACGAGACTGGGGCAATGGCTACTTGGAGGTGGCGACCATTTGATTGCTAGCTTAGCTTACCTCGTCCTCCTGGCTGACCGACCACTCGGGAGCCTGTTGGCTGCCGCTGCTCCTCTTCAGCTGGCTCCGGTCGCCGTTGTCCGAGCAGACGGACGAGGTCGTCGCCGTCGCGGGCGGCGGTGGCGGTCTGTCAGGAGCCCTGGTCTCGGACTGCGGTCTCTGGGGTAACGCCGCAACCGCAGCCGCGAACTCTCGCTGCCAGAGAGGGACCGGCGCCGCCGCCGGAGGAGGAGGGGGTGGCGGTGAGGCGGCCACTGTGGCGCGCGGCTCCTTGGGTGGCGGCTGCAGCCACGCCATCCTCTGCTCCGAGAACAGCGGCGTGCTCCTCAGCCGGCTCGTCTGCACCACCGTCGCTGGGGCTGCGGCCACTGTCGGAGGGCCGACGGGGATGCTCGTTGGCGCGGCGGAAGGCGGCGGCGGCTGCGGGCGCTGCAGGGGCCTCGAGAAGAAGGTGAAGTTCATGATGCCCTCGCCGCTCGGCCGAGGCTGCTGCAGCTGCTGCTTGGGCGGCGGCCCGACGGCCGCGCCGTGGGACGTCGACGCTCCGGGGTCGTCCCTGCCGGCCACCGCGTCGGGGAGGCCGCGGGAGTACTCGGAGAGCAAGGCGGAGCAGTACTCCGGGGGCAGCGGCGCCGTGTCCCGGTCGTCGTCGTCCACGCCGATGCCGGGGAAATGCTGCAGCCACGGCGCGGCGTCTTCGTCGTCCGGCGCGGCGAGGAGGTCGCGCATCGCCGGGTGGCGGTGCTTGGCGGCGGCGCTGCAGGCGAAGGGCGGGAACGGTGTCGCCGGGAGCTGCGTCCGCCGGAGGAGCGCGGGGCCGTTGTCCCACAGCAGCTCCGCCAGCTCGTTCCCCGGCTGCGGCTGGGTCCTGCGCGTCAGCAGCATCACGCACGCGCCATGGTGAGCAGCTAAGAGCTAAGGTGGGTAGGTGGTATGCAAAGGGCGGATGGGGAAGCGAGAAGAGGAGAAGAAGTAGAGAGCACGGGCGGCGGTAACTCACATCTGCGGTGCGGCAGCGGCAGCGGCAGGCGCGTGGATATAAATGGAGCTCCTGCAGCAGCGACGTCGAGGGAGCAGCCGGGAAGGTGCAGTGGTGTGGAGGAGGAGTACGGGGGGAGGGATGGGGGGCAGTTAAGGAAGAGCGACGCGGCACCGAACCAAGTTGATGACAACGGCCATGGGTGGATGTGGATGGGGCCGCCCGCCAAGCGGTGCGGTGGAACATATCAACACGAAGGACGACGATGAAGCAAGTGCTGCATGCCAGAACACGACGCATCAGACCACAAGGCGATACCACACCTTGCCGCATATCCGTCGCTAGGGTAAAAACGGAGCGGATACGAATAGCAGTGAAATCATATATGTGACCATATTTTTTTGAATACCGAGTCAAAACGGATAGTGTGTGGATACGAATATGAAATCGGATCATGAATATGGATCGAATACGGAGCAAATATGGTTCGGTTGCGGATGAATTTTTTGTCGGATGACGTACTGAACATAGAGCTAACATATAGCAAATACAGTCAACTAACTTATTCCAAATTAAATTTATATATTGTGACCAAGAATGTTCTTGTAACTCAAACTTATCTTTCCAAGTGTCTACTTAAGTTTTACCTATTATGGCCTAAGGGAACCTTCACCAAATGTGATTCACAAACATGGTAGTGCCTTGACAAGATTTGTGTGGAGTTATGTAATTACATAAGTTTCATCTTGTCTAAAACTCGATCACATGAGGTTCAAGGTATTAGTTGCCGGATAATCGTCAGATATAACCGTGAAATATGGTATATCTCGAATACGGACGGATTAGTAAAACCACATCCGTTTTCCGTATCCGTGGATTACTATCCGTATCTGTGACCGTATCCGTCAACTATCCGACCGAATCCGTATTTGTATTCCGTGAGCCTCCGGTCGGTCGGTCGGAAATAATCCGTATAGTTTTCACCCCTATCCGTCACCGTCGAATTTAAATCCAACGGGCGGTATTATTTCCTACTAATTGATTAAGTAAGAAGTAAACATTTTTTATGCGTGGTTTTAACTTTTACGGATGCATGTCTAGAAATTTCTAGATCGTACGCACACGAATTCATACCAAATAGGAAATCCATAAAATATTGATATCTGAAAATTCATGTTTGCTCGGATCGTAAAGCAGTTAGACGCCCACATAACCTGGAAGATCCAACTAGGTCTGGAGTTACATCTCAATGTTATTAAAATTTTGTGAACGGTTTGTAAAGTAGTTAGAAGTCCGAGATAAGGGGTGGAGATCCAACTAGATGTAGAGTTGTATTTTCCCGCATCAAGTACAACATTTTGTAACAAGGAGTGCAACTTGTTTTGACCGAACATTTGCAAATACATAGAAAACTTGCGTATGTACTCCCTCCGTATCAAAATGTAAGACGGCACATGAATCTTACAATTAAAACAAATTTGCACGATAGGATATGCATGGCTTGATGTCCGTCTGGATGAAAGAAGTGTATGACCCTTAAATTGAAATCTATATGTATCTTTATCGACAACTATTTTTAAGTTGAATATATGCAAAGATGATAAGGACCCTCGAGGAGGCGATTGGTTGGCAAGAAGGATGATGCAAGTACCCTGCAACTTACATTGCTTGTGATATATTTACTCATTCTAGGCCTTCTACTATGCATCCACACAATATGTGAAATGCATCCACACAATATGTGAAACACCTCAACCATGTTACATTTAAGAACGGGGAAAGTATATACGATTGGTTGATTAGTTAGAGCTGCATGCCGCCACCATAATTTCTTATATATTTTGTTGCAGTTTTATCTACGAAAACTATTGATTTATGGTGTCCTATATGTGTGTGTTCCAATCCGTGGAACAGCACTGTCTGTCTTGCTAATCGGTGTCGTCGTCCTTCCGGTAATCTTGTGATATCGTTCTTTGGTTGCTTTCTTTCGAGATATTATTTGGCAGTGGCCGTCTATATCACGTTATGGTGGGAAGTATGGTGCTCTTTTGTCGAATCTCCTTTGCTTCGCACTGGGAGACGCATGGCCGCATGGGCAGGCCTAGTTGATCGAGAAGACCGGTCTGATCCAGCAGGTCTGATGACGATGGCATTCACCTAGCTGATTACTGTTGAACTGCTAAGATATGCCGCCCATTTGTCTGTCAGCCAAACCATTACAATTGTCAGCCAAATCATGGGTTAGTCCATGTTTTGATGTTATTTTTTTCATGTTATTACAAAGCGTGCAGATTTCCCGTCTAAACGAAGTTTGACAACAGCCCCGATGTCTGCGGCCATTAGTATGTGTTGAGTAGGCAACACATGTGAAAAAAGAGCTGACGTGACACGGAGCCACAAAACGGCCTTTTTATAATAGATAGAAAAACAGGTGAACGGGGCTCACCGCGGAAGCCCTACTTGTCGTCGTCGATGACGAGGTACCACAGGCGGCCTAGAGTTGGCCTGGACACGGCCAGGTGCCGTGGGAGGCTGCTCCTGCTCCTCCTGCGGTAGTGACGGCAGCAACGGAAGGTTAGGGAGAGGGACAGTCCAACTCTAGGATTGGCCGAGGAGACCGAGAAGGAAGGGTGGAGCCTGCTGCTCCTCCAGGTTGAGCTGCATGGAAGGTCCACCATGGCGGCGGTGTCGCGGCATGTTGTTGGGCATCCTGGAGCACACACTCCCAACGCCTAATATCGTCCTCGACGAGCGAGTGGGCTACTCGTATGCCCACTGCAACAGCGGGTCGCCGTCCTCGAACCAGAGCCCCTCCTCCTGGCCGGGCGGCAGCAAGTGGTACCACTCCCTGAAGGGTGGCGGTGCAGGGGCTGACGCGAAGAGGGTCTTGCGGTGCTCGTTGTGCTCGTCCTTGAATAACTCATCCCAATAGCACGAGTGTCGTGAATGACAGATCATGGAGGTACGCCTCCCCGGAGCATGGCGTGGCGGCGCTCGATCTCTATGGCTCGTGCACGACCACTCGCAGGAATCAGTGGCGCTGTGATTCGTTGTGGATTTAAGATTCAGTCGTCCCGTCCAAAAACATCAGCGTCGAGTGCTCCCAGTGGCACCGACACTCTTTAACAGGGACGAAGCGGCGCTTGAGTGCCCCTCCCCCCACCCCAACAACTATGGCGATGGAGGTGTCGGGCAGAGGCTCGGCGCAGAGGAGAGGAGTGACACCTGGCATGTGTCTGCGTATGCTGGAGGAGGAGGAGTCGGCTTCACGGTTGTGCTTCCTCCTTGCTGGTCCACTATACGACATTGTGTCGGCTAGGATTTTCCTGATGGTGGTGGGGGAGCACATTATTGGCTGGGTGTGGGGTGTGGACGTCCGTCGCTAACCCTACGGCTAGGGTTAAAAAGGACTAGAGTAGGAAGACAACGAGGCGGTCAGGTCACAGCCAAGTTTTACCGGGCATGGCCAAGGGAGGACACGAACGCGCGGAAAGTCCACCTCATGCCTGCCTCGACATAAAGCTTGTCTAAATTTGCTCTGAATTGGAGCAGAGTGGCGGACGGAAAAAGGATCAAAGGCCGAAATGCGTCTCTCATTTGGGCACTGATTTTGATCACGCCGACTCAAACGGACAGAAATGGACGAAATGGATCTTGAAGACTTTGTGGTTTCTCTAACTCTAAACATGAACCGAAACATGCCCTGGCTGGACGATGGAGAGGAGAAGCGAGGTGAGGGATGGTTGTGAGAGATGATCTACGTGATGTTGGCTCGGCCAATAACCAGCTAGCCAGTGTAGCACATCCGCCTATAGGGATCGAGCGAGATCCAGATACATATACGGCAACGCGACCATAGGGAGAGCGTTCCGGGCCATGCAGTGGGGTCTCGTGGCACGTGGTGGGAGCATGGGCGCCATGGTGCAGGTCCACACGTCGTCGTTCTCGTCGACGGCGACGTGCAGGTACGTCGCAGGTTACGCCGGCGTTCCCGGCTCCGGCGTGAGGCTGGCGTTGGATGTGGACTAACGCATCTCGGGAACAAAAGCTATGAGAGGCCTGCGATGAGGGAGCGTGGCGCTTGCCAGGCCGGCCCGAGGTTTTTGTACGACCCAGCTAGCAGCTGGGATGGTGACGGGGGCCACCATGCAATATGCCACCTGATCCCTCCGTTTTTTAAAAATATATATATTTATGTGTCTTAGCTTTCTTCTATATTCATATGTATTTACGTGTATCTAAAGATATTTTAGTGTATAAATTTATTTATTTTTGTTTATATCTATATAATATGCGTAACAGCTAAAACATCTTATATTTAGAAACGGAGAGAGTATCATATTGTCTTTTGCTTTTACATCACATTACACTTGTCAATATGGGAAAAGTGTAAAACATCTTATATTTAGAAACGTAGGGAGTATAGATCAACGATTTGCAGATTTATCTGAGTTAAATCCTTCTACATCCGATGGTTATTATTGTATGGCAATAGGGAGGTTTGGCCGGGTGTAGCAACTCCATATCCATTTGCGTACCCGTAGCCCACTCGTGAAATTTCATTAGGCGAAATATATGTGGCCATATCCAGACCACCCATATATATCCAACCATCTAAGGATAATAATCAAGCAGATAAAAAATCTGACGGTCTTGATGCTTCCAGTTTGAGGGACGATGCACCTTTTCCCAAGTCCCATTTAATAATAAAGATTATACCATGTGGAAGCAAACAAAAGGTCAAGGAAAAGGAAGGGTTCTTTGCAATCGGCGTTGTGAAGGCAATTTTTCTATAAAAGGCCGGTTTTGCCATTTTGGGTGAAGAGCCAATTGCTGAAGTTGTGTTGGCACTACACTAATTCGAAAAATGGTGCTTCAAAATGATATATTTCACAAGACAAGTTTTGGTCTATTTAACACATGATAGAAAAAATGTCTTCTCTTGAGTGAAACTTCACGTGCCCACATAGAATATTTGGTACTGAACTCCTGATTTCCTTGGGACTTTTTTTATACTTTTAAATACAGTACGTTTATGCATGTGTTTTCCTCAATATATATAGGAGGAGCTGATCATACATATGAGGCAAAACGGCGTGTCCCGTACGAATGAACAACTTTCGATCATTACACAACGCGCCTATGTACTAATTTTAGTGTGGACAAAGGTGCCCACGTATCTGTTGATCGAGTTGGCAATCCGACATGCAATTGTAGAACAATAGAACGTCGACGGTCCGGCGAGCTTCTACGTACGATAGGTACATCCAAGTAACATCGCGGCAGCACGTGCGGGCGCGTGTGACTTCACGTGGGCGCGCCAACAAAATGAAGTGCCAAGTCTACTTCGATCGTTCACCAGCACTGTGCAAGCATGAAATATCTCTAGCTTCTTCAACCCCCTGGCTTTGGCGCCGGCCGACGGCGACGTACGGCCGGCCGGAGGGAAAGAAGATGGCGACCGAGGCATCACCCGTACGTACCTATCGTCTATAAATGCGTATGGGCGCAAGCCAGGAATCCTTCCCCGGAGCTTGTGGCGCCACGTACGCCGCCGGGCCGGCGATGGGGACTAACGCATCACCTGCGAGGCCAGACCCGAGGGCGGCGAGGAGCGAGCGTACGTGGCGCGTGCGATGCCCTTCCGTACGACGGCGACGGAGGAGGGGAGGAGGAGAGGAGGGAGCCATGCAAATCGATCGTGGCCGGCGCGCGGCCCTGGTGCTAGCTTGTCGACACGGCGACACGAACGTCGCCATTCCTGGCACGTGCGAAAGCTACGCGCGTGATCTGGACATGTCCGCCACTGGCCGTCGTCGAAAGTTATAAATGGAATAAGGGTTCCCCCCCCCCACCACTGTACTCGAATTCCATGATCGAAAATGACCGACGGTTTTATCCCTCTATTTAGCCGGCGGCGTTTTCACTGCAGCCACGAAAATGTTTATAACTTGTGCATCAAAGCAAACCAGTGGCAGTGGCCTCTGAAAGAAGAAGAAAATCTTACAAAACTTTGTTCAAATGCTTCATAGTTGAAAGTTTGAATTAAATTCTTACAAAACTTTGTTCAAATATTCTTAAAGAACTTTGTTACTACAAATTCATGGAGTATCATTTAAGGTTAGTTTAATACAAACATGGGAATGCAGAAGCAAGAATAAATTTTACCATCATGTTAAATTTTCGGTGAAACTTAGCAACTACAAATGTACATTCAATAATTACTACCATGCATCTGCGGGAACTGGTACTTTGGTTGAGAGAAAAGAAAAATACCGGGGCAATCGAAAAGTCGTTGGCAGAAGTTCTAGTTTGCTGTCAAATGTAACTCTGCAAAGCGTATACATCTACATACATTGTATGTTATACGCCTATATCATCATGCATAAAAAAATGCCCCTTTCTCTAGCTTCATCGCTAGCATATCGACGCCTCTTGAGGCCTCCGTTTTGGGCACGCCGGCCACGGTGTTGGTCCACGACATGGAGATGGAGGCGCCGCCATAACGGAGGAGTGTGACGTTTGCCAAGCAACACCCGAATGGCGCCAACAAGGAGTAGCTAGCCAAGAAGGCCGTGGCGCGCCGTCTTGGCTCGCTGCTTGCGGGGGAATGTCACTGGGAGCGCATGTGATAGGGCTACAGGGGCCTGCTCGACGGTCCTATCACGGACCAGGCGGCAGCTGCCATCGATGATCTCGTCCTCTCTGTGATGAAGACCAAGAAGAAGAAGAATAAGAAGAAGAAGTCAGGGGCTGGGATTGAGCGGCAAATGCCGCTCGTGGTGGCCTAGATATTGTTTTTGATGACTGGGCTCTCGATGCACCGTGCATTTGTCATGGTGTGTTAGCGTGTCGTCGATCAGAGAAGGCTGCTGACTTGGTGGTCTCTTGCGGACTTTCCGTCCAAATCTCTGAGGACGGCTTGGTGGAAGAGAAACATAAGAACCTTCCGCAACGTGACGAGCTCGCATATGATGGTGGCGGCTTTGGTGTGAAAAGAGGTGGCACAGCAGGCTTTCGCCCAGACGCACGATCCGGGAGACTCTTAGTTAGTTTGTTTGTCTTTATAGGGTTTTTTCCTAATTTTAAACTCTGTAAATAACATTTTATTCTGTCTTATCAGATGATAGATACGACCGTCTTAAAACTAAAAAAATGCACATAGTACAAGTTATCAACTTGTCATGCAAAAAAAGGAAGACATAGAACAAAAGGAAATGTCGCCAGGATCTTGCAGCTCTTCTCGGATCCCGCTGTGCAGCGCGTATAGGTCGCTGGATCGTTGGCTTTCGATTCGCAACGTCCTAGGAGTTAGCGGCGGCGTGGCGCCGGGACGGTCGCTCGTTGCCGGTGAGCTTCACGTGCTCGCCGGGTCCACTTGGCATCGCCCTCGCCGGACCACCGTCCGGTCGTCTCCTTCCGTCGTCAGCCAGCGCCCACAACTCTTTGTCCTTTCACCGTCCGGTGTATTGATGCATGTCACTGTGCGTGTTTGGAAATTAGATGTTGGATTCATACATGGTACACATCCGTTATGTTTTTTATTTTCTTTGTCTTTTGAGCCAAAGTAAAGGTGATGTTTTCGGCCGGCAGGTAGGGTGAGAAGCCTGGTAAGTAGAGTCATTTAAGATATTTTTTTAGGAAAAGTTATTTACGATTTTCTAGGGTGTTTTGATTTCTCAGGATTTTTAGGCACATTAGCCCCGAATTCCATTTTCACGCCACTGGCTGCCATGGAGTTTGGCTCTCTGATGGTGCAGGAGCCCATGTTGCAGGATCTTGCGGTGGAGATTGCCGTGCCTTTGGTATTGGAGCAGCTGAGGGGTGTTGATGTCCGTACTGCGGAGAAGCTTTCCCCGGTGATGCAGCCCCCCGATGAAGGACCTTGAAGTGGAGATGACTTTGGCATTGGAGGACTTGGTGGTTTCTTATGCCCCTAGCCCGGAGGAGAAGATCGCGAAAGCGATGGCTCTATATGACACGACTGAGCCTCAGGAGGAGACTTTGCCTTCTTTGATGTTGGTGCTATGTCGTGAGATTACCGACATGGCCAAGGACAAGCAGCTTCGGATGGATGCTCCCACTTTGGCCGAGCGACGAAGCATCCGGTTAGACGAGAAGAACAAAGAGTGTGTCATTCCAGTAGCCAAGCGCGCCGAGTTCAGGTTGGCAGGGTCTTTTGGAGAACTTCTGAAGGGACATGCTTTGAATAAAGGCTCCGAGCAAGATGTGCAAGGCAAGATGAAGGCTTATCTTCGATTGTGCAAGCAACTATCTTTGCATGGCACTCTAGGCGATTCGTGTGTTGGTACAATCTAATGGTTAGTGGTTGCTCTCCTATGACTAGGCACAAGCTCCCCCTTTGTCGGATGAATGTTCTCCGGGTGGTATTGCGAATTGCAAGGTGTCTCCGATGGACTTGGGTCTAGGAAGACTTGTTTCCTGCTGGTTACCGTCATTTTTTTTTAAGAATACACAGTCAAATTATATGAGGTTCGGCTCCAATTGTTATGGTCCAGCCCAAGAGGAGTAAACATTTCCTCTCACAAAAAGGCCAGCTTCCACACACCACGGCCGCGGCGCATGCAAAAGCCTGCTAACAGACCTGTTCATTTTCATCTAAAAATCCCACACCTGCTCATTTCGGCTCATTTACATTCCAGTTTGTTTTTTCCGTTTCGTTTCCCCTAGTTCATTTCTTCTCACGAATATTCAATGTTTAAAAAATACTCATCATTTTAGGAATCTTTACATCTTGAAAATATTCATGTATTTTAAAAATGTTCACAATTTCGAAAAAATGTTCCTACGGTTTAAAATATTTGGTTTAAAATATTTCTGGGAGATCAATAAAATATGTTCATGATGCAAAAATAATCTTACCAATTTAAGAAGAAAAAATCCGCTGGATTCATGGTATTCAAACAAACATGTTCACAAATTAAGAAATACACCTGTTTGAAAAAAAAGATGGTGTTAGAAAAAGGTTTGGCGATTAAAAATATGTCCACGGTTTTGAAATTGTTCACCGAATTCATACAAATGTTCATGAAGGTTTCAAAAATCTACACAGGTTCAAATAGTTGTATTATTATTACACACATTTATAAGTCAAATAGAAACATTTTAATCCACACATTAATTTTCTAAGGTATATTAATGGATTTAAAAATATAAAAAGCTCACCCTTTTAGTTTTTTTTTTAGAATGTGCTCACCCTTTTAGTGGACCAACATAGTGTGGCCCAATAAATGGTCTTTCAGGCAGCAAGGAACATAGTGTGACCAAGATAGTGCTTTTTAAAGTGGTGTATAGGAGTGCGTGGCAGAGCTATGTCATGCCCGCATGCGGCGAAATTTATGTTAGCCGCCTAAAGCGATACGCTTCATGACCGTTGTGGAGCGGCCCAATAAGAAAGCATAATTTTTTGCTTTTTGCATTTAAAAAACTTGTTTCCTAAAATGTAAACATTTTAAAACTAAATAAAATTTAAATCTGGATGCTTTTAAAAATCTAAACATTTTAGTAACTTCTTTAATGAGTAATTTTCAAATTGAAACAATATTTAAAAAGTTTTTTAAATATGATTTTCTTTAATTGTGAAAAAATATACATATTTTTTTTACAGTTCATATAAAATTAAAAGAAAAAAAAGAAATATGACACAAAACAAGAAAATGAAAAAGGATAACCAAAAAAGAGAAACCAAAAGGAAAATTAAAAAAGGAAAATGTGCCAAAATGAGCAATATGTAGCATATGGGGGAGCGCTCTAGATTTCGGGGGCAACTCATTTTTGCTCCTTTTACACGAAAATAATGAAGGGTAATGAGAAGGCATTTTACACAAGTCGCGTATGACGTGGCTCACGAGTAGGTACTCTTCTTGCAATCACTAAATATAAATTTACTTTTATATAACTAAATCTAGTTAAGAAAATATACTGTTGCAAAATAGGTTCACATATATCAAGATAGATCTAAGTGTGTTCTGTATAAATTTTTATGTGTCAAAAAATATTTCCTTTATGCGATAAAACATATTAAGGTAGTATAGAAAGAAATTCTTCATGCGAAATAAAGATATTCCTATTTTCAAAGTAAATTGTGTACTTACCAATACGGGAAACTTAATTTTGAATAAAATGATAAAGTGAAAATAGTAAAAGTAAAACTTCCATATATTACTTTTATGTATACAAACAAAATACAATTCGTGTATACAAAATATAGTGCTCATGTATATGAAAATATATAATCATACATTTCAAATAAAATGTTTATGTATCTCAAAGAAAACCATTGATTGTTTACAAAAAGAAAAGAAAAAACAAATGGAATAAACAAGAAGGACAAGAAAAAGATTTTAAAAAAACCAACAAGGTGTGGACTGCCTGTATGGAACAAGTCTTCAGTAGTTTTAGTTTCCCACACGAGTGTGCATGGACCGCCTAAAGATTAAAACCTTTATTTAAAACCTTGCAATGTTAGGAAAGATACAATATAAGGTTGGAAATAATTCCCAATCGAATTAAAACGAACCTAGTTCTCACTCAGCATACATCATAAAATGTCAGTTGGTCCCAAGTTGCAGCTCGTGACTCACACAAATCATGAAGCAAATCCAACGGTTTGGGTGCGTTTTTCTCAGTTTAAACCCCATTTACAACTGAAATTACCTTGGTAACACAACTTGTAACTCCTAGATACACTTACCAGACAAATCTGGCGGTGTAGGAATCGACTTACAGGTTGCACCATTATATATATAATTTCGAGAACCACATATCAGCCATGCATGAGTGCATTCTGCTGGTGAAAAAGGGATGAGTGCCGATGGAGTATTGGTTGGTGGAACCAGGGCTGGGATATCAGTTGACGTGTGGCGGCGGCAATGGGGTCACCGCAGGAGATCTCGGCGGTGGCCTGTCGGTCATGTTGCCCTGCACTCGAGTGCACACCATGACGACCCGACATTCTCCACCGTCACGGGAAGTCCTGCCTAGATCACGGGTACAGATTTACAAACAAAATGAAGACGAAAATTAATACTCTATCAGTCACCTCCATCTAACTCAACCCTTTGATTTGAGAACTACTAGATATATAGCGAGAGCAAGAACAAGAGGAGTTGGTTCCATTTCCACCACACCTGATGAAGTGCAAGGCGCCCAAGCAGGCGGCCAGTGAGGAGCCTCCCACTTCTTCTTCCATGGATAGCTGCGGGGTAGACGAAGCGCCACTGGCGATGATCTCAACGGCGTCGTCCTGCTACCGGTCGCCGATCAGCACAGACCTTCACCTCGGGCTCAGCCTTCGGCCGTCTTCGTCCTCCATCCATAAAGCTCACAGCTGCTCCCCGTCCACTCCAAGGTTTTAATTCTACAGACCTGCCTGCATGTAAATCTATCTCAGATTCTCAGAAGTACATCAAGCCCTTGTTGAGTTGTTGTTCTTCGTTTCCATTGTGCAATCTCTGGCTCGCTGCATACTGATCATCAACCGGCTATTCACACCGTTTCCTATATATAGGAGCGCCCTGACAACGGCGGATGATCCGGCGTACGAGCTGAGAGGCGGCGGCGGCCATGGGAGACAGTCGATGTTCGTCAAGGTGTACATGGAGGGCGTCCCCATCGGCCGGAAGCTGGATCTGCTGCTGCTAGACGGCTACGACGGCCTCCTCGACCTCCTAGGTCGCATGTTCAAGGCCTCCATCATACGTACGCGACGAAGCTTCATATATATGAATCAAACTGGTGTGCCTACTCGAGAAATGTTTGTGTGATTTTCTGCTTGCTTAATCGATCTCATCCAGATCCTGATGCTGTGGGTGGCGATCATCAAGTCGCGGTTCTTGGGGGGAAGCAGGGTGGCCACGTTCTGACGTATCAAGACCAGGAGGGGGACTGGTTGGTGGCCGGGGACGTGCCGTGGGAGTACGTATATGTTGGTTCATCCTGAATTTCACACTTGTGCTTACTGACATGTGGACGGACCAATGAGCACCTGACTAAATTATTTCGAACAAAACTTGCACTGTCAAACCTTTTTCAAACTCATTTTAGAGCATTTATTTTGTCGAAATCTTAACTTACGTACTTTAAATTAATTCAATATGGGCAGGCTCTTCCTGGAGAGTGTGAAGAAATTGAGAATTGCATGGGCGGATAGCTGCTTTCATTGATCCACCGATCGATGCATGAGGATGCACATAGTCCATTCCCGAGGATAATTGTTTCTTGTTTAATCCATTCCATTGATCTCTATACATTGGAACTAAGCCTTTTTGTGACAATTAGTTTTTGTAGCTCGGATCGGAAGAGAGATTGGTATTATTTGGTGCTGAAGATATGGTAGGAGTATTCGAAAGAGCTTTCATATACCGTTTAGAAAAATATAGCTAGAGCTTATTGGCCAGGGTACACAAAATATTGTACAGAGTACTGAGACATTTCGTAATACATGTTTTCTCTATTATCCTTCGGTCGTCGTTTTATTTTCTACTCTAAGGTTGGCATTGTGGATACAAATATATACACAAACTATACATGTATTACATAGAGTACGCCCTCTCATCTCAAAATGTAATACGTGTTATTTTATCTGTTTTCTGTGCACTGTCTCGATTAATAATATTAAGAAAATATATGGATTGGTAATATATAAACAGCATAGTTGCATTCATGTTGCACTTTTTATTTATGTATCTTTATATTAATTTTATAGACATATATAAGTATGTATATCATACTAAAAACTGTAATTTGTTAACCAACAAAAATGAAGGACGCCTTAACTTTTAGGATGGCGACGAGGACCCCGAGTACAAGTTCGTCTTGGCTGAGTTCCTCCTCGCCATGCACACAACACACGGATGAGATTAAAAAAAACACAAATGAGATGGGCCAGTGACAAGGGCTCGGCTCGATCCTCCAGTAGTCTGTCGCGGAGTGAGGCGATGGCGGCAACAGTTACTGCTAGCATCACCTACGACAACAAGAGGAGGCGTACCGGCGACAGGAGTAGAAGGCGTAATAGCGGCGGCAGCAGGAGAAGCTCGATGCCATGCCAGACTCGTTCAGACCGCTGCACGACCAATCCTGGTAGTGGACCAGCGACCCCGACAACCTACTCGTGGAGCAGAACCAAGGGCTGACCACCTCTCCACGCTGGTCGACGGCGACGCAACCGCCACATCTCTACCGACTACGTCATCCTCAACACATTGGATGACGGGGAGTAGGCTCCGACGGTCGGTGACAGCCCGGTGAATGCCCGTGGCGTGGACCTAGGTTTAGGTTATTATATTTTACTAAATGCAAAATCGGTCATTTGTGATCCATCTATCTACTTTTTTTGAATCATCATGTCGTTGGGTTTACTGCACGACAGACACGCATGGAAAGGAGCTGATGGAAGACATAATGCGTGTATGTTTGCATCGCGCTGTTGGAGTTGGCCTTAGCACATCCTTTCCCCTACCATGAAATTCGAACACTAATTCTAGCCCTTATCCGTCCTTTAGAAATTCGGGACTCCAACAACACTAAGGTCTTTGGAGAGAAATCACACTACCCCTTCGCGACTATGGACAACTAGAAGGCTAGGTTACCGCCACCTCTTGCAACCCAACCTCTCCCGACGCATCGGCACAATCATCTAAGCTTGAACCACATGTTTAATGCATATTTTGAACGGTAATGAAATTTATACATATAACAAACCTATGTAGTGATTTTGTAGGTCCCATGCTACAATAGCTTTGAACTTGTTAAATCTGTAAGAGGTTTCGGACATGGTGTACACCCTTTTCTAGACAGTATGATTCTCTTTACCTTTTTCTTCCTTTTTTTATTAGAAAAAAGAAAATATATAAAATACGGATGAACCCTTATCCATTGGGCCCCGGTACATGCTCGCGACCGGCCCAATTAGAAGTCCACATTATACATGGGCTCTAAAATCTGAATTAAGCCCTATGAAGGCTTTGCTGCAGAACGCAACAGACATCGGCCCTCGAAAGCAAGACCCGAGCAGGCACGGCGGCGACGAAACGGAGGACCGCCGGCGAGAGAGAGGGAGATGAAGACGGTGAGCATCGGCGCCCCCAGGACCTCCACCGTCAAGTTCCGCATGTACTCTCTCTCTCTCTCCCTCTCTCTGTCTCTCTGGCGCATCGATTTGGGGATGGGGGGAGAGAGCTAACCGCGCTGTTTGTTTGTGCCGCGCAGGCCGACGAGGGACAACCTGGTGCCGATACGCGTCGACATCGCGGTGGACGGGCAGCGCTACAGGGACGCCTTCACCTGGAACCCCCGCGGTGCGCCACCCCCTCCGCCCTCCCGCTCGCTTCTTCCCTTCGCCAGGTTCCTCTGTTCTTGACTGTCTTGCGCCGTGCAGATCCCGACTCGGAGATCATCAGCTTCGCCAAGAGGACGGCCAAGGAGCTCAAGCTTCCGGCCAGCTTCGTTCCCCAGATGCTCCAGTCCATCCAGGTACCGCCTCTCTCCGTCTCCGCCTGCCCTTCATTCAGCTTTCGTAGGAATAATACAGATAGGTTTATATATTGGTAATTCTGCAATTGCACGGCACTGTCGCTTACTAGTCCTGTCTGTATATATGGATTATTTGTGTGTTTGCAAACAGGGGCAATTGGCTGAGTTCCGTTCTTACGAAGGGCAGGACATGCAGGTCAAGGAGAAGATTGTTCCCCTCAAGGTTTGCTTCTTTTGCTAACTGCAGATTTGCTCACCGTTCCACTAGCAGTATTCAAGTTAACTCTTATATGAACGGTGAATGTGCAGATTGACCTCCGGGTGAACAATACTGTAGTGAGAGACCAGTTCTTGTGGGTACGTGTACGGTTTTTGATAATTTAAATTCTTCGTGTAGACCGTTTACTTTAGCGGGCTGGTTGTAATGTGTTATTTTCTGCATTCGTGGTTTCACGTTAACTTTCACATACCAGGATATTGGCAACCTTGATAGTGACCCCGAGGAATTTGCAAGGACGTTATGTGATGATTTGAACATTACAGATCCTGAAGTTGGGGTAAAATCTTTAATTTCTGAGTTGCTTTGTTCGTTTTTATTTCGAAAATCTAAATATAATATACAAAGACTAATCAGTGCATCTTGTTAAGGATGGTGCTTTTCTTTGTCGCCCTGTCGCTGTTTAGTGTACTCCTAAAACCATTGCGATATGGAATTTTTTCGTGTTTTCTGTTAAGCTTTGATTATGAGATGTTGTCACTTTTTTGTTAAGCTTTGTCTGTGTAACTATGGTACATAGAGATGGAAAAGGATGAAAACAAAGCGGGAAATTACTGTCTTTTCCGGGAAAGAACCAGAAATGGAGCACAAATATGGAAACATAATCGGAAATTTATGGAACAGAAGTGTAAACTGAAATTTTCGTGAGGAAATGGAATGGGGTTTTCCAGCGAAACACTAGCTGCAATTGGATTTCTTTATCTGCATGTACGGAAATTCTTTTTTATCTTTTTTTTGGTATAGCGCACTTTAGCCTAGCCTACATACACTTTTGGCCCAACTCAAAAAAAGCTAATTTTTACCCTATTCTCGTGATCCTCTTCATCACCCCGTTCTACCAAACAGTATACCTATTGTGTTGCCAAAGTTCAAAACTTATGCATAATATTATACATTGTTACATCTATACATGAGGTATCATAATATTTGTGGTCATTTTACTAATTGATTTTTTTTGGTTTGCTTGCATTTTTCTGTATGGTTCAAGAGATTTTTGAGTTCTGGTGAACTGTTACTTTGTATCCATGTCCGCTCCATATTAGCTCTGTATTTTTTTTATGGCAGTGTCTGCTTCTGTATTTGTTTCTGTGGTTTCCATACTTGTTTCTGCTTCCTATGAAAAATATGAAAACAAATGAGGCTTTGCTTAGTTCTGTATTTTTCCACGCTGTTTTCATCCCTACATGCAACTTTTGTTTTGATGTTTTAGTCGAACTTCAGTTTCTTAACGGTAGTGTTTGCATCAATATACTTTTCCACTAATTTATATGCAAGGAACTTGAAACTTCTTTTGATACCTAATTATTAATTATACTTGCAAGTAAAATGTAAAGAGGCAAACAAGTTGTTCATGTTCATTCAGTAGCTAATCCTACTTTCTTTGGGAGGATCTTGTAACAATTTTTACTGTAACCTTCATTAGTTGTATTGATTCTATACCTTGGCTTGCTTTATTGTTGTAAAGATTTTTATTTAGGGGGATGATTGTAGCTGCTTAAGTAAAATGTTATTTTATGCATAGAACCTAGTTAAAATATATGGATATGTCTTTTTGATATACTTTTCTCTGTAAATAACTTGCACTAAATCTGAGTCAGTTAATTCAGAATGGAGGGAGTAGCATATAAGATTTCAGCAACTTTGTTTTACGCTGACAAAATATAATTGATATGCAGCCTGCTATAGCTGTATCCATCCGCGAGCAGCTCTATGAGGTTAGATGTACTTTCCCCTGTTATTTGCTGCTTACAGCTTCATGAAATGTGTTTGGCGTTTTCTTTCTCCAACAAGGACAAGCAAAGCTGTCTTGGCAGGCATACATAAACAAACAACATGAATTTGCAGATTGCAAGTCAGAGTGTTTCAGCTATGAGAGAAGCTAAAATGTCAAAGAAAAGACGAGCACCAGAATTCGCTTCAAATAGGTTTGTACAAGTCTTTAATGTTCTTATTTTTAAGTTTGAGTGGAACTGCAGATTAGCAAGACTCCTCAATCTGCGAACGATCCCTTTTATGACACGCTGTATTTGTTATTTCTAAATCGCCGTGACCATGTGTTTGCAGCAAAGCCATGAATAACGCAGTGGACATGTTCAAGTATTTTGGAAGCAAAGGGAGTGTCATCCGGTAAGATATTTTATATCGAAAGTCTTTTTACAGTATAGACTTGTACGGTTTGGTTTCTATCGCACCCCTTGTTCCCCACTCATAAGCAACTTGTTGCAGCTCTCTGGTCGTGAACTTACATTTTCTCCTTTTCTGTGTACCAGGAAAAGGAAGGAGTGGTACCTGTACGCCCCTGTTGTTGATGTCATGCCCAACGAGGAGTCTGTAGCTGCGAACGCGAAGGACGAGGCTAAACTCTAGGTGAGATAACACTAGGACATACTTCATCCGTTTTTTAATATAAGATGTTTTAGGTGTTATACATGTTGTCTAGATACACACTAAAATGAGTGAACATACACACTAAAACATGTGTAGATACATTTGTATGTATGTGAATGTGGACAAAGTCCAAAACATCTTATATATTTAAAAATGGAGTGAGTATTTCTAAATCACTATTTGCTGCACTTGTCTTCATGCTTTCTGCCTTCCAATATTTTGTTTCTGTTGTACCCCAACTTGGTGTTGCAATTGAAACCCACTGTGCCTAGGAAGTAGCTGGATTGTGCAGGAGTGCGAAATGTGGTACATACAACATCTTAACGGAAGTCTTTAGCTAACGACCATTTCGACAGGTCGAAGAAGAGGCTAGTGGCGAACAATGAAGGCCTCTCCTTCAGTCCCTATGACCGACCCCAAGGAGGAATGCTGCAGCAGAGTTGCGTGGAAGAGCTTCCTCAGCTATGAACCATTCCTTTCTGCCTGGCAATGTGTCCTAAGCGTGGAAAAACTTAGGCAGTGTCAGAGGTTGAGGTAGAATATATAGGCTAGCTCTGTAAACGTGTTGCTGGTGATGTCGTGTATACGAGGCCGCATCCTGTTCAAGACTTTCAGCTGTGCCAATGCCCAATGTTTCATGTGTCTGTCTGCTAGCGGACGACGTGTTCGTATCAACTGCGTCTAGATAGTGCTCGTTTTGACCTGGACTAGCCCCTGCTTCGCACGTACTACTGACAACGACTGCATTCCAGGTTCAGCAGTCGACGGTACGTCGCCATCTCGCTTCTGAAAATTTCCTGTTTCTGAAGGAGGCATGCAAGTTGCACAAGCTAACCAGCCAGGAGAGTAGCACGTAGTCAGAAATTGATTGACCTGGGATTTTCTGTCCAGATGTGATGTGTTGCCAACTTATGTGTACCGTTGTAGTAGGAGTATATCTGTAAGGTGGTGCTCTGCTGTCCGTCCTGGATGGCTGGAAAGATTGGATGAAAATAACAAAGTAGAGAATCGTACTATGCCAGATGGGAGAAAAGAAAAGATAAGCATATTACAGACGTTGGCGGTGGGGTCAAGACAGTATTATTAAGCGCCTATTTGGATCAAAGCAAACTTTGACATTGCTAAGTTTAAGCGAACCCTGCCTTGCCACCGGAGTAGGATGAAAATTTCATCGCCATCACACCGTTGGCGGTGAGACTGTTTTCGATAAAAGTAACATATTAATAGAAAACAATAGTAATTACACCCAGACTCTGCATTAGGATAATGTCAGTAACTAGTCAAGACATGTACAAGCTAAATATCAATAATAAGAAGAACAAAAAAAACTCACCATAGTAGTGATCGATAAGTCGCAGTAGGCGGACTTAAACCACGATACTAAACGAAAAATTACATAACAGTGTGTAAAAATGACGACGGTACAAAGAGAATCAATGCCTTTAACTTTGGATTCTACTTTCTACAGAATATCATATGTGATTTGCCAGCAAGGAGAAATGTACTAAAAACTTTTCACACGACAGCCTCACAAGGTTTTCACTTTCCAACCCAAGAAGGCCCTAGTAAAATCCAGGAACATGGATCGATTGACTTGACCAGTAGACCTTGTGATGCAACATCTAGTAGGAGGGCCAAGAGAGGCGCAGGTGCTTAACAGCTAAGTAAAAATCGCCAAACTGCTCCAGGTAATACCGCACAAAATTGCCACGACCGCAGCTTCATGGTCGATCGTGGATTCGTGGTGGATGAACTGCCTCCATCAACCAAAGAAGTTTCCGAGCTAGTTTTATAACGCGTCGCCAACGAGGCCGCCACCGCGTGCCCGTCGTCAGGCCCACACACGTGTCGCCGCCGCCCTGCTTCCCTCTCCTCCCTCCCCGGCCACCGGCCGTCGCCGTCCATGATTGACTTCCCTAACCGTACGTCGTCTATATATACAGGGAGCCAGGCGTGATCTGTTTCACTACTCCCTCTTCTTCCTCATCTGCTAGCTGCTTTGCACATAGTCTACTGCTTCATAGACCAAGAGAGGAAGAGTGTCCATCAAGCTAGAACCATGGGCACGGCCACCTGCATCGACATCATCCTCGCCATCATCCTCCCGCCCCTCGGCGTCTTCCTCAAGTTCGGATGCGGGGTAAGCTTGCTACAGCATCAGATTCTTCCCTTTTCCTTAGCTTGCTTGCTTTGCAGGTTCATCAGGTCTTGCCATGATCGATTTTCTTGGTTTCCCTCTTGCAGCATGAGTTCTGGATCTGCCTCCTGCTCACCATCCTGGGTTACATCCCCGGCATCCTCTACGCCATCTACGCCATCACCAAGTAGAATCGAACCGTCGCAAGCGTTGCTCCTAAATATTATTTTCATGAGGGTGGCGTGCATCTCTCCTTCTCTCTAGTCCTTTCTTAGTGTTTGCTTTTCATTTTTCTTCTCACGTGTACCGTCGATGATGCAAGTTTCTCTGCCGTTTCCTTGGACCGTGAAGAAGAAGAAGCTCTGTGTATGTATGTATTGTGTATGGGGTTTCCCAAGTGGGAGTTTATCTTTGTTGAAGTTTGACCATTGCCTCCCTGTTGAAGTTTAGAATCTGTGACATGTATCTACTCAGGTTTCTCACTTGATTGCGTGAGCTCATTCTCCTGTAATAAAGAAAGAAGCATCAGATTTCCACTCTGAAGTTTAATCGAGAAAATTGCAAAAAGTTACTACCATATTTAGGATTAGAGTTTAAAAGTCCAGCAAGATGTGTCAAAATATCTAAAAGCCACCACTATTTGGTAACATCGTAAGTTCGTAACAAAAAGCACTGATCTGAACCTGATGCATTCGTTCCAATTTCTTTTCCTCTACTTTCTTTGAATTTCAATTTCTTTTCCTCTATTCCTGACATGTGGATCCTGGCGTCAGACTTACTTGTCTAGAAGAAACTCCTCAATTGCTGACATGTGGATCCCCGTGTCAGACTTAGTGTCTACAAGAAACGGTCACTGTCAATTAACATACGCCCAATTTATTTTGCAGAAAGTAAACATATTTTTGGTTAGAGTTTCAAAAGACCCCAAACGATTGCGTAAGAAAGTTTGTGACCTATAGACTCCGTTCGCTAGGCCGACGTGGCCTATGTATACTGTGAATATAAGACCTTCATAAATCCTAAATTCTAATTTTGTGGGATCTGCAGCTAGGGCTCCACCTCGCACACTATACTACGCCACCTACGAAAAAAAGAAACTGACACAACCTGTTGACTTATCTTATACTAAGGGTCTGTCCGAGGTTTATTCGAAGAGGAGATTGCATCCTGTAACCACAACATTTGCTCGCTGGTAGCTCTCCCAGGTCCTGAGCTCACGGTCTAGCCATATTGTGTCCAGAGAAATGGTATTAGCCCCTTCTCCTGCAACGGGACCTACCTACAAGTTTCAAGATGAATCTCCTATGCGCTTGTCGACGATGATGACCGGAGAAGCTTCAGAGATGAATCCGGTCATGATGAGCCACCCCCTCTTTTGTTGCTGGAGATACATTAATTAGTACTCGGTAAGCCCAAATGCATCTCGACGACATATTCATTGTTGTGGCGGTTGACGAAGCGAAAAGAAGACCTTCCCGATGGACTATCACCGATGACACATAGAACATATCAGACTAACTGTGGGGTTCCTTGTGGGTTTCAGGGATGATCTCTTTGAAGTGATTAGTCACTCCTGTCATAAATATTGTGTTTCTGTTATTGTCTTAGATAAGAGAGAAAATCTTGTCTGGCAATTCCTTGTGGTTTATGGTACTGCTTATTATGAGTTTAAAATGGAGTTCATTGCTGAACTCCATGATATGATGGAAAGAAGTGCAGTCCATACCCTTATTGGTGGTGATTTCAATTTAGTTAGGGGGGCTGCTGATAAAAGCAATGGTAATTTTAATAATAATTGGACCCTTCTTTTCAATGATTGGATTAATAGATGGTCCTTGTTGGACCTTAAGCTAGCTAATCGAAGTTTCACCTGGTCTAATAACCAGAACAATTTGATTATGGCCACCTTGGATAGGTTTTTGGCTAGTACTGATTGGGGGAACTATTTCCCTCTCACTACTGTTAAAGCCTTACCTAAACCTGTGAGTGATCACTCTCCCCTGCTGCTGGATTCTGGCTCAAATCATACACCCCCTCCTAAGTTGTTTAGGTTTGAAAAATGGTGGCTGGAACATAGAGAGTTTTTTGATTTGGTGCATAAAATCTGGGATACTCCTTGCATTTTTACAGATGCTGTGGAGATTTGGCAGTTTAAACTCAGACTACTAAGAAAAAAAATCAAAGGGTGGAGTATTAATGTTGAAGCTGCTAATAAAAAACTTAAGAATGATCTCCTTCTTGAATTTGATATTCTTGATACCTTTGCTGAAACCAATCAACTGAATGATTTGGAGAAAAGAAGAATGTCTCAAATTAAAGAAGTTCTTGATAGGATCCTTAAGGAAGATGAGATTAAAGCATGTCAACGTTCTAGAGATAGGTTTATCCAAGAAGGTGATCGCAATACCTCCTACTTTCATGCTATTGCTAGCCAAAGGAGGAGGAAGAAAAATATTGCGGTTTTGGATGGCCCTTTGGGTCCTGTTGAGAGCAATAATGGTATGCTTGAAATAGCTTCAGCCTTCTATAAAAATTTGTTTGCTAAAGAAGATAGGATTAATGTTGCACTGGATGATCATTTCTGGGATCCAGAGGACTTAATCACCCCTGAGGAAAATGGGGCACTTGAGAAACCATTTTCTGAAGAGGAGATTAAGAAAGCTATTTTTGAGTCTTATGCAAATGGGGCGCCTGGTCCAGATGGGTTTTCCTTTCTTTTCTATCAGAAGTTTTGGGATGTGATTAAGCATGATTTTATGAGATTGGTCAGAGACTTTGAAACTGGCTCTCTTAATGTATCTAGACTCAATTATGCTATAATCACCTTGATCCCTAAGGAACCTGATGCTAGGGATATGAAGAAGTTTAGGCCTATTAGCCTTGGTAACTGCAGTTTGAAAATTATTTCGAAAGCTATTACTAATAGGATTTCTCCTATTGGTAGTAGGATCATTGCTAAGAACCAAACTGCTTTTATTAAGGGGAGATTTATCCTGGAGAGTGTGATGGTGGCTCAAGAACTCATTCATGCCGCTCATGTGAGCGGTGAGAATGCTTTGGTTCTTAAATTGGATTATGAAAAAGCGTATGATCGAGTAGATTGGTCTTTTCTTGATGATATGCTTAAATCTAGAGGGTTTGGGCCCATCATTCGAAGATGGTTTAAAAGTATGCTTGTTGGAGGCTCTCTTTGTGTGAGACTTAATGATTATAATAGTGCCTATTTTAAAGCTGGTAAAGGTCTTAAACAAGGAGATCCTTCCTCACCCATTCTCTTTAATTTGGTAGCTGATGTGTTTTCTAAAATGCTCAACAAAGCTGCTCACAATGGTCTAATCCGAGGTCTGTTACCTCAGGTTGTTCCAGAGGGGATTGTAAGTCTGCAGTATGCAGATGATACAATACATTTCCTTAGTAAAAGTGAGAATTATGCTAGACATCTTAAATGGTTGTTGTCATGTTTTGAAACTATGTCAGGAATGAGAATTAATTGCCATAAATCTGACTTAATGACCATTAATGTTAACCTGGAAGAGGCTCCTACGTTTGCCCAGATTCTCTGTTGCAAACTGGCTTCTTTTCCTTGTAAGTATCTTGGGGTTCCAATCCACTTTTCTAAACTTAGGAAAGAGGATTTACAACCTGTGGTGGACAAGACTATTAAGAGATATGGGGGCTGGAGAGGCAAATTACTAAATTATAAGAGCAGGCTTATTTTACCTAGAGCTTGCATTGCCAGTATCCCCATGTATCTCTTGTCGGTTATTCAATTTCCCAAGTGGGCTTTAAAATTAATTAATTCCTCAATGGCTGACTTCTTGTGGAGTGACCATGAGGATAAGAAGAAATACCACTTGGCGAATTGGGATTTAGTGTCCATGAAACAAGAGTTTGGAGGTATGGGCATCCATAACTTGGGCGAGTTTAACCTTTGCTTACTGGCCTCTTGGATTAAAAGATATCATATGGATAATGATAAGATTTGGAGGATGATTGTAGACTTTAAATATGACCTATCTCCAAATATTCTCTGTGCCAAACCCCCTCACTGCTCTCCTTTTTGGAAAGGGGTTATGTGGGCTGCAAATGCGGCTAAGATGGGTTATAGGTGGCAAGTGGGATCTGGTAACAAAGTAAGGTTTTGGAGTGATGTGTGGATAGGTAACTGTAGTCTTAATACCATTTATTGGGATCTGTTTGTTATTGCTAATGAACAAGACTGCAGTCTTGCTGAAGTCTGGGATGGCTTGGAGCTCAAGGTGACCTTTAGAAGATGTGTCTCTCCTGCTTTGTTTATCAGGTGGTTAGAATTGTGCCAGCTTGTTAGTACAGTTGTCTTGACTAACAATGATGATATGCCTATTTGGGTTTTTGAGGCATCTGGTACTTATAGTGTTAGCTCGTTTTATGGGATAGTGAATAATCGTGGTGTAACTCCTGTCCACACTCCTGCGGTGTGGAAGTTGAATGTCCCTCCTCGACTCCATGTTTTTCTGCGGTTGTTAGCTAACAATAAAGTGCTTACTCGTGATAACTTAGTGAAAAGAAGGAATGTTGATGATAAAACCTGTCTTTTCTGTTCTGAAATGGAAACTTGTCATCATCTCTTCTTTGGGTGCTTTGTGGCTAAGCTGGTCTGGCCAGTCATCTCTGATTTGCTAGGTGTGCAAGTTGGAACTGATTTTGAATCAGTGGCGAGATGGTGGTTAAGTAATAACAGGAATTCTGCAATCAATGTAGTTTGCACTGCAGTTCTTTGGGCCATTTGGAAACTGCGTAATGATATGTGTTTTCAGGGAAAAATATGGCCAGGAGTGCAGGATATTTGGAGGCGTGCAGCGATGGACATCAACAGCTGGAGAATCCTAACAAAAGAAGCAGTATCGGCGTTGCTGGCAAAAAACGTACTCGAGCTGAACAAGAAAAAGGGGGAGCTCCTACGAATCGCTTGGCGTTGACGACTTTGCTTCCCTTGGTGGTGGAGAGTACAAAGACTATTGCTGATCGTGCTGCGTTTGATGCTTCAGAAGCCGTTGCCTCCCGTCGTATCATTGCTGAGCTCTCCGCTCAGTAGGGTTGTAATAGTCTCTCTGTAGTACCCTCTTACCCCTCTTTCCCTTTCGCAGTAGTTGGTTCTTGTTGGTTGGCGCTGGTCTGGATAGGTGGGCGTCTTTTCTTCCTTTCTGGGTCCTGGCTGTCACGTGTGGTGCGGCCTGGGGGTGTAAAACTCGGTTGCTTGTGGTTGTGGTTTCAATAAGGCCCTTTGTATCTAAAAAAACTGTGTGGTAGTAATTGCACACTCCTAAAGTTGGTGATGGTCTTATGTACTTTCTTATGTAGAAGAAATTCCATACGTGAACGAACTTCCTAGTTGTATGTCTTTTTCTTGTTACTTGAACGAGTGCAACTAGATATAAAGTACTAGGATCATTTGTCTTGAAATTCGGCAGTAGAAACATGCAAGTGCTACAAACCATCGGACATCTTAAGAAAACTCATCATTTCTAGCTCCTTTCTGATTATCTTATCACCTAATTTTATGGGCGACAATTCAGCTAAGTCGAACAGTTGCAGGAATTCTACTGTTGAACTCTTGCTCTCTCCCGGGACAGGGTCGCATGTGGTTGAGATACCCAGTGCATATCCAAAAGACTCTACATTGATTGTTTATCCACAACCCACTGCAGGAATGCAGAAAGATTCAGGATGCTATGATCAAAATTAATGATTCAAGCAAAATTTATCAAGCCTAGACTAGATGAACAAAATGATAACCTCTTCTTACAATAGCTTAATTATCAAAGAAAATCCAAGTGGTATTTCCACTGCAGATTGAAATATGAGAGACTGTGCAGCTCCTAATATAAAATCCTAAAAAAACTCTATAATGAGTACCGAAAACCACACCTCTATACAAGCCACCCCGATTAAAACCCATCACGACACACAAACTGTTGCACATTGTAACTAGAAGGGCGCCCTTTGATACGATGCAGCGCCCAGGGTCAAATCCGTCAGCTGTGAGCTCGTGTTTGGTAGCCTGTAAGAGCTCTCGAGCTGGCTAGACTGCATACTAACAAATTTACCACTCTGTATTATGACGAGTCCGCAGGACGTTAAAATAGCAGCTACTACATTTATTTTTATATATAAGACATTTTAGCTTTTAAAAAACACGTTTTACCATTTGTCCACGTTCACATGTTCAAATTTTTTATCTAGACAAGTCAGAATTATAACGCGTCGCCGACGAGGCCGGCAGCGCGTGTCCGTCGACAGGCCCACAGGTGTCGGCGCGATATTATTTCCTTGCCCTCCGCCCCATCTCGCTGTCGCCGTCCCCCATTGACATCTTTCCCGTCTATATGAAGTGAGCTACCGGAGCTTCGTCTCTCTACTCCCGCTGCCTGCTCTGCTTGAGCTTCACATAGCTTGCTGCTTCCTCCACCTGTTCATCAAGGCCAAGAACGGGGGAGATCGTCGGCCATGGGCACGGCCACCTGCATCGAGATCATCGTCGCCATCATCCTCCCGCCGCTCGGCGTCTTCCTCAAGTTCGGATGCGGGGTAAGCTAAGCTAGAAAGCTAAAGCATCAGGCATATACTTTGCTTCTTCTTTGCTTCGCCCCCTTGTTCCTGCTTTGCTTTGCTTTGCTAAGCAGGCTGATGGGTAGACAGATAATCTTCTTCGGTTTGAGAGCACAAGGTTCTGATTCGTCACCACCGGTTTGTTTCTCTTGTCTCTTGCAGATTCAGTTCTGGATCTGCCTGCTGCTCACCTTCCTGGGCTTCATCCCCGGCATCCTCTACGCCCTCTACGTCATCACGCAGTAGAACGGAATTAATCGCCCATCCGGTGGTGCTCCTCCTAAATATTTCTTCCTCTTCTTCTTCCCTGATGAGAGTGTTTCCTTGGACCGCGTGAAGAAGAGGAGGATGGTCTCTGTATATGTGTTTATGTATGTATGGGGTTGCCCAAGTGGGAGTTTATCTTTGTTCAAGTAGTTTGATCGTTGCCCCTCCCTGTTGATGATCGAAGTTTGGAAAATCTGTGCCATGTACTGTGCTATTTCTTTCTCACTTGATTGCCTCACTCAGCCTTTTCTCTTGTGATGAATAAATAAATGAATAAGCATCAGGTTTGTGTTGTGATTTATTAATCATCTAGGTTCGCGTCGTTTTCAGGACAGCTGCGCGCTGTTCCGCTTGGCAGCTCGTGTTATACGCGAGGAAGAAATGAAGATCATGACGGACCTGGAAGATTTGTCTATTTCGGCCCGTGGGTTCCAGTGGCGGTCGACCTGACAATTGGGGCCCAAGCTAAGCATCTAACGTAGTGTTAAACAGAAAAGTTAGGACTGATGGTTTTGGTACAGCTGTCACAGTGGCCTGCTGGAATTTAGAAAGTTCGATCTCTCTGAATTTTGATTCATTCGGAGATACAGGTCGCTATAATAACAACAAAAAACACATTTGGAAGATAAACATACCACTACGAAATACAAAGTTAAGAAGTGTGTTCTGTCTCATGACAAAACCATCAAACACTTATCACTCAACTACAAGTGTGGCATGCTTCTCTTAATTCAAATCTCTCTAAACCTAGTCTGCTCCAGTTCGTAGTACGTGTTTCCTTTTCATTTTTCTTCTCACGTGTACCGTGAAGAAAGAGAAGCTCTGTGTATGTATTGTGTATGGGGTTTGGTTTCCCAAGTGGGAGTTTATGTATGTATAGATGTCTGCACAACTGAAAAAAAGCATGAGTGATATTTTTTAACGCCATGGCACACAAGACGTGGGGTATGGTTTGTACCCATTGACTACACAGGTATAGGTATGCTATTGTTCTACCCGACCCGTATCCTATCCATTGCCATCCTTGGACAGAAGTGTTATGCTCCTGAAAACGCAAGAAAAAACATTTCATAACGCCATGGCACCCATGACGTGGGTTTGGCAGAAGACCACGGTTCTTGCCCTAGACTCACGGTTTTGGAATCGATTGTGCACGTCTAATCGAGGCAGTTAAGCCTTGGCATCACACCCATGGATCTGCGTGTCCCTGGTCCGGCGACTCGTCCCGTGACCAAATAATTGCAACGCCTCTACCGATATCCACACATACTAGTTAGATCATTGCGGGTGAACTTCTAGATTCAAGGCGGCGTTGCGGGATATGAGGTGGAGTGGTATCGACATTTTTCCACTCACTAGCTAGGGCTAGCACACATTGTGCCGCCAACCTCCACGCCTATATATAGGGAGCAGGTGAGGGGCAAACCAAAGTCGGAAACAACACCTATTCGCAAGATTGACGAGGAGATCAAGCTTTGGAATATCTTCGGTCTCGTCTCATTGGGCATGATCTGGATACAGATACGTAGTTTTTTTTTGTTCTTTCGGTGTTTTGTTGTTCGTGACGTACTTTTGTCAAAAGTAGATTTTTTTTTTTTGAATAAAAGAGGGTCCCCCTCCGATTTCTATTAATAGAAACCACAAAAAAAGTAGAATTTCAAACGTCAAATGATTCTAAAAAGATGAAACATAAGTTTTGCACGAATGACGACTTAGTAACACTGAGCAAAGGACCAACACTCGGCATAGGCGATTATCATGTAGGGTGTGTTTGGTAGCCTGTATCAACTTGGCATGAGTTTCTCAAGTGAGACAGGCTAACCTCAGACAGGTTGGACTGAGATTTTGTCGGGTGTTTGGTGGCTCGTATGTGTTGAGCTAGGCTGAGATGAGATGTTGTCTGGTGGCTCGTATGCATATGGATATGATGAATCGTTTCACCATTTCATATATAATTATAATAATACTTGTTTATGGGTTGGCTTATTTTAATTTGTAATATAGAGAAAATTTTAGAATTAAAAATATTATATCACAGTTTTATTTATAGGCGTCTTAAGTACAGGAATTAAAATTACAAACGACTTCAAATTGTTAAACAACGGTCCCTGAAAAGAATTTATAAAAAGCAATCAGGTCCTCGGGTAAAGCAATCAGGTCCTCAGGTATCTGCAAACTTCCATGTCTTGCGGGATGCATCACGTCGGCGGCGCTGGAGGAAGGTGGCCGGCGTACAGTTCATGCACGGCAAGAGATCGACCGGAGGGCATGAGGAATGACCGTCGCCGGCGCTGAATGGCTCTAGGGAGGCGCGACATCCATCAGGAGGAGGCGGACGCAGGGGTCGCGACCTGCAGCGTTCTCCGACGGCTCGCCTCGGGTGAGCTCCATCCGGCCTTGACTACGCCCATGGAGGTGAGGGAGAGCGTCCGGCTGCGGAGGGGAGGCGAGGGCGACCGCCTTGGATGCGCCGGCGACTTCAGGAGGCCAGGGCGGGCGGTTGGCCGGAGGGGAGAAGAGGAGGAATATAGCTCGCAGCGAGAGGTTGCACGCGTGGGGGGAAATGAGCACGGATTCGGGAGGGGCTCGTCGCGCCGATGCTTGGGTGGGGCCCACGCGTGGGAAATTTTCGGTATGAGTTCAGCCTGGCTGAGTTGTGAAGCTCGATCTGAGCTTCTCTCGCGGGCCTGGCTGAGAGGGAATTTCGGGCGAGGTGGGCATGGCCCAGACGCAAGACACGGGCTACCAAACAACGAAAATTCGTATGGACAGAGAATATCTGAGATGGGGCAGTCTACCAAACACGCCCGTAGTGAATGAAAGGGCCACATTACATATGTCTCTGATGTGCCCCAAAAGACCTCTAAAAACAACAAGTTTTGTGCTGGCAGCCATATTACATGACTCTGTAGTGAACTGCTACACCTCGTTAATAAGCTAAACGATTACAAGAACAAAATATCCATGTCAACACTAGCCATTAATGTTGGAGTACTAGGAAGAATTGCCGGAAGAGGACTGGCCTGCAGGGGGGCACTGCGAAGTTTCAGGGACCTGCTGTGTCTGCACCCGCCTGCAGCTCTACGCCGCTGTCGCCGTCGACGTCGAGCCGCTAGTACTCTTCGACGTAGTTGAGGTGGACCTTGTCGACGACCTCGTGGTGGTGGTTCTTGCAGACCAGGTACACCACCGGCTGCGCCGCCAGCGTCAGAACTATTCACCCTTAGTCTAACTTCCCAGACGGTCACCCATCCTTAGAGCGCTCCAGGCCAAGCACGCTTAACTATTGAGTTCTATTCAAATGAGATTCCAGTTGAGATGTCATACCTTGTTGCTATTAGTATGATATCAATCATATTAACCCTCATCTGAGATATTATACTTTTAATCTTTAAAATTTCAAAAATAAGATTTGAATGAACAAAATAACGATGTTTAATAATACTTGAATAATAATAATAATCAATTATTTTATTTTTGTTTTGTCTTTTCCATTTAATAAGAAATAATTCATATCTTCATATATATCAGAATTTAATAAATAAAACGTCTATGTCGATCATAAAAAGAATAGGAATCCAAATATGACATCCATGCCAGAATTTTCATAATGAATGATGTCTTTTAAAACAAACAAGAATCAACATAAATCAGCATAAAGTAAATTAAAGAGGCGAATTTAGATCGAAAGCAAGGAAAATCCTCATATTAAGTTATTATCCATAAAATATGTTCTACTATTTGTGAAAATTAAATGGGTATCATTTTGGACCATATTTTATGTACTTGCTTTAAAAAAAAGTCATATTTGACACTTAAAAATGGCAAATGATATTTCTAAAAAGAATTTTAAAAATTGCTTCGGTGACGTTGTTTCCCATACCATGACGCACATATGTGCTGAATATGGGCACTTTATCACAAACTATGACATGATAATAGTCATACATTGGTCATTTATCTAGAAACGTATGCATGTTTATAGATGTTTGACATTTTTTTGAAGTTTCATTTTGAAAAGTTTGCCAAAAATCAAGTTTATCATTTTTCCTATTAACTAATACACTTAAAAGGACTCCATGCCAAAGGGTTTATTTTTTTGAGTACTTTTTCATATTTTTCCATTTCTTTCTAAAAACGGTTAAAATTGAGAGCATGGCTATTCATCAAAAGTGGTCGAATTTTTCAAAACTATTGACGATTCTATGTTTTAACCACTACTTGTGTACCTTAAAATTATTTTTGTAAGAACTTCAGAGCAAACTATCACACAGTTGTAGTTCAAATCTGAATTACTTCCGGAAAATTGACATAAAGTAAATTAAAGAGGAGAATTTAGATAGAAAGTAAGGAAAATCCTCATATTCAGATATTATCCATAAAATTTGTTCTACTCTTTGTGAAAATTAAATGAGTGTCATTTTGGACCATATTTTATGTACTTGCTTCACAAAAAAAGTCATTTTTCACACTTAAAAAATGGAAAATGATATTTCTAAAAAGAATTTTTAAAATCGCTTCGGTGAAGTTGTTTCCCATACCATGACACACATATGTGATGAATATGTGCACTTTATCACAAACTATGACATGATAATGGTCATACATTGGTCATTTGTCTTGAAATCTATGCATGTTTATAGATGTTTGATATTTTTGTGAAGTTTCGTTTTAAAAAGTTTTTCAAAAATCAAGTTTATCATTTTTCCTATTAACTAGTACACGTAAAAGGACTCCATGCCAAAGGGTTTCTTTTTTTGAGTATTTTTTCATATTTTTCCATTTCTTTCAAAAACGGTCAATATGGAGAGAATGGCTATTCATCAGAAGTGGTCGAATTTTTCAAAACTATTGACGGTTCTATGTTGTAACCACTACTTGTGTACCTTAAAATTATTTTTGTAAGAACTTCAGAGCAAACTATCACACAGTTGTAGTTCAAATTTGAATTACTTCCGGAAAATTGACATAAAGTAAATTAAAGAGACGAATTTAGATAGAAAGTAAGGAAAATCCTCATATTCAGATATTATCCATAAAATTTGTTCTACTCTTTGTGAAAATTAAATGGGTGTCTTTTTGGACCATATTTTATGTACTTGTTTCACAAAAAAGTCATTTTTCACACTTAAAAAATGGAAAATGATATTTCTAAAAAGAATTTTGAAAATCGCTTCGGTGACGTTGTTTCCCATACCATGACACACATATGTGCTGAGTATGGGCACATTATCACAAACTATGACATGATAATGGTCATACATATGTGTTAAAACTATTGCATATTTGTATATGATTGATATTTTTTATAAAATTTTATTTTGAAAAGTTGCCAAAACTCAAATTTATCATTTTTTTTAAAAACTAGTACACGTCAAAAGACTTCATGCCAAAGGGTTTCCTTTTTTTAGTATTTTTTCATATTATTTTTGAATGTAATCTAATTTTTTGAGAAAAACTGTATAGTGAGCCCGACGGTAATACCGTCGGGCTCACAATGTGATTAGATGGACGCTGACGGCACTGTAAGCCCGACGGTGGCCGTCGGGCTCACTAAATAAATGCCGACGGTACTGCGAGCCCGACGGTGGCCGTCGGCCTTACACTAGGACGCCGACGGCAAAACGACGCCGACGGTTTTTTCGTATCGTCGGTTTCACATTGTGACGCCGACGGCCCCGTCAGCGTTGAAATGGTCATCGGGCTGGTCTGTGTTTCCCGTGTTTCCCGTAGTGGAGCGCACGGCTCTTGCGCACGGCGCCGTCCTCGAGCATCGCCACCACGCAAGCAATGTGGGACACCACGGCGACGTATGCCGCGATGCCAAGGCAGGAGAAGCCGACGAGTAGCTGCCACGTACAGCAGGACGACGGCCTCGTTGGAAGCGAGATCCTTCATATGCCGGAGCGCGGACCACGCGAGGACGTATAACATGGAAAGGGGGAGCACTTGTAGGAACGTGCGTTCGAGCCGATTGACGGGAGCATGTGGGAGGACGCCCCGCTGGAAGATGCGGTCGCCGGCGCCGGAGTCGCCGTCGGTGCAGTAGGCCGAGGCGACGCGGAGCACGTAGGCGGCGGTGCAGAAGAAGGAGAGCATGAAGAGGAGGAGAAGGCAGAGGGCCTCGGAGAACGAGTAGGCGAAACCTACGGCGACGAGACGGACGAGGTCGTCGGTGTCGTGGAGGAGGAGGGAGAGGATGGCGTCGTTGGCGGCGATGTGCACGAGCAAGAGCGCGGTGAGGATGAAGGCGCCATGGTCGCCGAGTCTGGTAGGGAGGACTGCCCGGAGGAGCACTCGGAAGGACTCGCGCCAGATGCCGGAGAACCCGAGGGTCCCAAGATCAAGCTGATCCGGTTCCCACTCCATTGATCTCTCTCTCACACACACGGTATGGTGCTTGTGACTTGGAAGCAACTCGATCGGACAACTGAAAAGAGGGTGGCAAGTTCGAATGTGCTATGAGGAAGAGGAGCAGTGGAGAGGGGAATAAAATAACTAGCATGCATTATACAGGCTAATCAATCTTAATCTTGTTTCACCACTTCGTCACTCTTGACTCTCTGAACGTTTTTCACAGCATGAACTTCCGTATTGCCTTGGTGCTAATTCCAAAAGATAGACAGGAGTTTCTTAACAAAGACTTTGAAGTTTGAATCGTGCCACATTCCTATGTTTCGCTGCCAAGCAGAGCTGAGAAGAGCCATGAGGTCCGTGGCCAACCGTGGCTAGACACGAAGCAATGTCTATCGCTAGGTGAAGCTAGGCACGGCACGAAGCTAGCTTTAAAGGCCACCTGCTACTTTGCTTTCGAGGCCATGCATGCAGTGTTGCACGGCCATTCCATTTTGGTGCAGGATGCGATGCCATGCTCTCAAGTATGGTATATGTACACTAGCAGCCAAGTATGAAAAATTTAAACTAGGCATCGATCGAGTGTAATAGAAACTGGACACAACTGCAAATATTTATGGTCAAAATAGGTTGTCTTCTATGGTTTTTTAGCCAAGTTTTTCTCATAATTAAACAGAACGCTTGTATGATTTTTGTGCATGGAATCTGTTATAAGCTAGGTCACCGTACGTAGTCATCTTGAATATCTTCATCTGGTAATTAATGAACATGGCATCTGCTCTCCTGCGGTTTTTTGAGGAGAAAAATCCAAACTAAAGACTTGAAAGATGTACTCCAAGTTTATTAATTTGCACCCTAGTATTGTGACATGACCATGTCTCTTGGCACTGATAACAAGAAAAGAACATGCATGTCCTCCGATCCAGCGTCACCGTACAACAAAAGAACACCTGGTTGCATCCATTCTTTTCGCTTTGTAAACTTTGGATAAATTCAAAAGAGAGGAAAACAAAAGCGAAGATGCTGAGCTATGCCATGCATGCCGCCCTCTTTTACCAAGATTATGCTTGGCCAACACGGCGAACACTTTATTTTCAGTTGCAGCAGGTCAGCTTTAGCTTGCCAACATGCTCACGGGGAAGGTGAATAAAAGACCAATACGTTAGCGGGAGCTGCGTCCATGTCCGTCGCATTCCATTCCCACAAGGCCACAACCAACATACGCCCATACCGCCTCTGAATCAATCAATGGAGATCGAACCAGCTGAACCGGAGCAGCAGGAGCTCGGTGGCCTCGGGTTCGCCGGCATCTGGCGCGAGACCTACCGAGTGCTCCTTCGCGTCATCGTCCTCCCGCACACGAAATTAGGTGTCGCCATTCTCTCCGTGCTCCTGGTTGCGCACATGGCGGGCATGCCAATCCTCTTCAACCGCTTCTTCTTCGACGTCCAGGTCGACGGTCCCAGCCTCGTCGTCTACCTCCTCATCGAGATGGTCTTTTGGGGCCTCCTCTTGTATATCTCGTTCATCTGCACCGCCGGCTACGTGTTCCGCGTCGTCTCCCTCTTCGACTCCGGCGCCACCGAGCGCATCCTCCGGGACCTTCTTCCCCGAGCGGCCCTCTTTCGGTCCTACTGCACGTTCATGATAGTAGTCCCCCTCGTCATGGCGACGGCGTGCCCCTTCCTCACCGGACTCACCTTGCTCGTACTCCTGCAGCAATACGAGATCGTCGTCCTGCCGTTGTGGGTGCTATTCGGCGCGTGCCTCGCCGGCGCCGCGTACGTCGCCGTCGTGTCCCACATTGCTTGCGTGGAGTCGGTGGTCGAGGCCTCCCTTCCCGTGGGCGCCCTGCGCAAGAGCCGCGCGCTCCTCGCCGGCAAGTTCTGGGCGGCGGCGGCGGTCTTCGTCCCTCTCGACGGCTGCTTCGCGGCTTTGCTTATGTGCTCACGGGTGCTGACGCTCGAAGGCCGAATGGGCCTCGCCGCGGCGGCGGTCATGGCTGTGGCTCTGTGGGCGGTGGTGGTGTTGATGCTGGTGGCGCAGCCGGTTGTGTATCTAGTGTGCAAGAGCCATCACCACGAGTTCGTCGTCGTCGACAAGGTCCACCTAGACTACATCCGAGAGTACCAGCAGCCGGCCGTCGACGGCGGCAACGGCGTGGAGATGCAGCCGATGGAGGCAACGCCCACCGCAACATCGGCCAAGTTACCTAGCTAGTACTGACGTGGTACTAAGTACTGATCATTATTAAGCTTTCTTGTTCTAAGAAAGACTATTAAGCCTTCTCTACTACCCTAGCTTATAAGCTTCCAAGAAGATTTGAGACATTTAGTAAGTTGCTGTAGGCTGCAGCTACCTAATCTTTAGATTAATTAGTAGTCGTATGAAACTCTATATATATGGTGTCTGATCCGATTAAGGGACATTCATGCTACTTTAGCCGATTCTTGAATTGTAATATATGTGTGATACTTTGACGCTTTGTTACATTTTATTTTAGCACAAACGCAGTGTGCATCACCACAATTGCAGAGGCCACAGACCAAAACTGCGTTGTTGTGTTTCTTCTTCACCTTTCAGATCATTGCATAGCTCTTGTTGGTGCTTTAGTTTAGCTCGATCATTTGTTCCTCAGAGATGCATGATCCATGCATTCAGTTTTAACTTGTAAGATTGCGGAATATGTTGTATTGTATTGATACTAGATTGATTATAATGAGCCACGGTGGGCTGTATATAAAGGGGTACAAGACTTGGAGACTACGAAACCTAATAGAGATAGACTTGGATTACAATCCTAATACTACCAAATATACCTAAACCGTATTATACTCTAACATCCCCCGCAGTCGGATCGGTAGTGACGCGAACAACTGGAGCGTCGCGGACGGTCTGACTGGAGCATAATCCGAAGTCGCCAACTGAAGAGGAGCCGAGTTGATAGCCCTTGATGTCGATGTCGATGTAGCCGAGTTGTGGGCGCTGGCGCTGTGGTCGATGTTGCCGTTTGAGGAAGTTGAGGTAGACTTTTGCTGGAGTCGATGTAGTTGGAGGTAGGCGGCACGCCTTACCGAGCTTGCCAGACTCAGGAGCGCGTCGGGGACGAAGGCACGCGTCGATGTTGCCAGTATCGGGCATGCGAAGAAAGGGACCACCATTAACCATGCGAGCCAGAGCCGGATGAAGAAGCAGAGGAGATCTCCGTGGTCGGCGGCGCGTAGCGCAGATTTTCCGCAGTTTGTTGCCGGAGTAGACGAAAAAGGAAGTTGCAACTAGTAAATTGTGCAAAATAAAAATAGACTGCAACTCTGACGGCAAGGTTGTGGTGGACTAAGATGGCGTGGTGGTTGTTGAAGACGTTTGTTGAGGTAGGCGATGTAGAGGTAGAAGACGTCGAGGTGTTGTTGACGTAGAACTTGTCAGCGATGATGACCACGAGCGTTGTTTGGTGCAGGCCTGTGTTGACGGCGAGATGATGAAGACGATTTGGTGGCGTAGATTGGCCGGTGAGGATCAGCTAGCTTGGAGCCCATCCGTCCATGTCCCATACGAACATGCATGAACATGCAAACATGGGGCCACTTCTTGCATGCAGCTTGGTGCCTGCATGACTGTTGGCGGCCGGGTGGACAGACAATCGCGTGCGCGCTGCTGTTCTTTGATGGGATCTGCTGGCTTCTTCATCGGGACTAGATGTATTTTGGTGGCTAAAAAGAAATTGATCTAATTGCAAAATGAAATTGTCTAAATCTACGAACTGATTTATTGAAATTGGAAGAAAAACTAGCTACGAGATGCGACGCCCCCGGCGATCATGGAGATAGATTTCGCCGGGGGCGGCGTGGCGGAAGTGGTGGTGGCTAAACCCTAGGCTGCGGAACGAACTGCTCCGACATCATGTAAGATTGCGGAATATGTTGTATTGTATTGATACTAGATTAATTGCAATGAGCCACGGTGGACTGTATATAAAGGGGTACAAAACATGGAGACTACGAAACCTAATAGAGATAGATTTGAATTACAATCCTAATACTACCAAATATACCTAAACCGTATTATACTCTGACACAACGGTTGCATGCATGTTTCTATTACAGCAATCGTGGGGTTTTAAACCTCGATCTGGCAGGCAAATAATTAAGCCTAAGAGGTAACGCACACAATTAACTATCTGGATCGAAATCACAACATGCTTGCAGACCCTCTTTTACCAAGTTTGTCCCTGGGCCGGGCAACCACTTTGATTTTCAGTGGGCAAATGTCAGCTCAACTTACCAGAAATGCTCAAAGCAAAATAAAGACCACCCATCGAGCAGCGCCAAGTCCCTTTCTCCCTCCCCATCGCTTCATCTGCCTCTGTGTGCGCTCGTGAATCTCTTGCTTCACCATCACCGCCACCAGCTGCCCACCACCGGTACTTGTTCTACCAATGGAGTGGGAATGGGAGCCCGAGCCGCAGGACCTCGGTGCCCTGGGTCTCGCCGGCATCTGCCGCGAGACCAGCCGCGTGGTCCGCCGGACAATCCTCCCCAACTTCGCCAACTTGGCCCCCCCCGTTGCTCTCGGCGCTCTTGCTCGCCAACACTGCCGCCTGCAGCGCCTCCTGTGCAAACGGCTCCGGCGGCCTCCTCCGTCTCCTCACGGACGGGTCCGCCTTCTTCCTCCTCGAGATCGCCACCCTCGGCCTCCTGCTCCTCTGCGCCGCCGCCTACGTGCTCTGCGTCGCCTCCCTCTACCGCACGGGCGGCGACCTCCTCGCCGCCGACCGCGTGCTCAACGAGGACCTCCCCGTCGTCCCGCTCACGCGGCTCCTCTCTACGTTCTTGCTCGTGGCATTCCCCTTCTTCCTTGTCTCCATCTCGCTCTCCTTCTTTGCCTCCACCTCGCTCTCCGTCGTCGCCCCCTTTCTCTGGCGCGATCTCGAGACCGTGCAGCTGCCGCTGCGGCTGCTGGGATGGGCCAGCGCGACGTACGTCTCCGTGGTGTGGCAGCTGGCCTGCGTGGTGTCCGTGCTCGAGGACGCCACCCTCTTCTCTGCCGTGCGCAGGAGCCGGGAGCTCCTCGCCGGGAAGTTCTGGGCGGCTGCGTGCGTCCTCGTCACGCTCGACGGTTGCATCGTCGCCGTGCTGAAGGCCTTCCCGGCGTTGGTGGTGCACGACGCGCTGGGCCTCGGGCTGGCGTTCCGGGTGGCCGCGGGGGCGGCGATGTTCGTGGCTCTGTACGCGGTGCTCGTCGTCGGGCTCGTGGCGCAGCCGGTGGTGTACATGGTGTGCAAGAGCCACCACCAGCAGCAGGGCGTCGCTGACAAGGCCCACCTCGCCTAGGCTCGCCGTCGACGGCGACAGTTAACAGGTTGGTGCTGTAGCAGGTGCACGCCGACGCCGCCGCAGCTCGCTGCTGACCCCTGCAACCACTGCCGAGCTAGCTATCCTCTCGGTCGTGTAGTGCTCACTATATTCTTGATTTCGTCTATTGTCTCTAATTAGCTTCAAATTAAGATCAGTATTACTATTATCTACTGTCAGTCTGTCAGTAAGCAGTAGTAAGTTGTCAACGCAGTGATTGCATAACTACGTGCGAACCAACCAACCATCATCACTGTTGATTTGTTTTACGATTCGCGCTAGTCAGAAGACTTTCGACGGTGTGAACCCACTAACCATCACCGTTGGTTCAGCAACTTTTAACGGTGACGATGGTTCGTGGGTTCACATGTAGTTGTGGAGCTGAATTTCCGTAGTAAGTGCATTGAGGTGAAGGCTACATACATGACTCTATGGGCCCAACGAAGTGTATGATTTGTCCCATTTTTAGCGTTTTGTTTTTTGAGAGCAGTTCTAATTTTAGTTTTTTTTAGGATAAGTCATTTTTTTAGCTAGGTTCAACTTTGAGTCGTGCCCTAGGCTGGCAGGCTGAAACTGTCGTTGTGCCAATCCATTGCATGATGGGCTAGCGTTGGAGAGAAGAGGCTTCCGACCACTAGAATATTGAAGCCCACTAAGTTATCAGACAAATCAGGGCCCAGATTCTACATGGGCTATTTGATGCACGGCACATTGACAGCGAATAGTCCACTAAAAAAACACCAAAGTAAGCCTGTTTTGAAAATCCTATTTCAGTTTCAAAATATTTCAGAAAACATAATGGATGTAGTCAACCATGTATATTATTAGCATGCAAATTTACAATGTGAAGTACCTCATATTTTGGGCTCAACAGAAAAGACAAAAGCTCGACACCCTTTCCGAACCCTAGCCATTTTTTCCTTTCGAATTCCGTTTTTCCCTTTTGTTTACTTGGTTTGCATGAAGATGGACATAAAATTGGAAACTGCATCTCCACAACTAAGAGGATGATGTCCTCCTCTTATCTCATGCGTCCAAAATGCTTTACGGTTGGTGCATAAATGATCAGTGAGTCCTCAAATATCAATGCATTGTCATCAATTTATGGATTAACATTATTTATTTATTTGATTCATGTGGTGATATATGTACATGCATTGATAAAATTAAAAGCACGCCTTAACATATTTTTTATTTTATTAACATGTTAATTGGTATGAACAATATCGATGATAGGATACAAAAACAACATTCATCATAAGCGGTGGACATCCTCAAAGTTGTGAAAAAATCACGTTGATAGATAACTCTCTCTTGTGGGAGAGCATCGGATGGTTCTCATTCCCAACCTAGACTCCTCTCTTGCAGAATGAGTTCTAGCTCTGCTTCTTTTCCAACTGATTCATGAATTTGGGACAAAATCACTTATGGAAACAAAATGTTTTTCGCAGTTCATAGCGCAGGAGGCAACACGTACTCAACAAAGTTCACTGGTGGCAACTAATTAAAACCAAAATAAATAAACTTGCATGAATGTCTTTCATAGTACTCCTAGCAGAAGATAGACCCGAATCGAGGTTACGAGTAAGGCAGCTGGTGCTCGCAGTCTAGGTTGGGCCCGAGGTCCCTGACGCCGAGGATGTCGCCGTAGCGGCGGTAGTATCCGACCCGGTCGTCCGCCTGCGCGTTGGCGGTGCGGTTGCACTCGAGGCCGCCGTTGATGATGTTGGTGGTGAGCCCGAAGCCGGCCGTCCGGTTGGCCGCCCTGTCGGCGTCGGTGGGGTTGTACCTCCCCAGCATCACGTCGTGGCACGACGGCTTGGGCTCCTGCGGCGTCATCCAGAACCAGAGCGCCGCCTTGAACGCCACCACCGGGTCGCTCGCCACCAGCTCCGGGTTCCCCAGCCCGTCGAAGCACAGCGCCTCCCCCGCCGGCCCGTAGTTGTAGTTCCTGCATTGCATTGCCCGGCCAAACAAATTAACAACGGCGGCGGTTTAAGAATTAAGATGCTGTGGCATGGGAGGAAACAACTGGTGGTGGAAAGCTACCATGAGAGCTGCATGGGTCCGCGGCCGTGGTAGGACTTGCCGGCGACGCAGGGCCACTGCGTGTTGGAGGCGTCGCAGTAGTTGCTGGGCGGCTTCAGCTCCTCGTTGAAGCAGAGGCCCCAGGCGAAGGGCCCGTCGGGCGCGTCGGCCCACCCGCCGGTGGTCTCGTGCGAGACCTGCGCCAGGAAGGCGGCGACCTCGCGGCGGCGCGCGTCGGCGTTCCGGCCCGTGGTGCCGAACTCCGGGAAGCGCTCGGCGGCGGAGAGGAAGGCGGAGTAGGTGTAGAAGCCCTTGGCGGGGCAGGCGGCGTCGTCCTTGTGCAGGAAGAGGGAGGCGTAGACGTCTTCGGACACGATGGACGAGATGTCGCCGTGGTGGCCGAAGCGGCCGCGGAAGACGTAGCGCCACCCGTGCCAGTCGCGCCACGGCCACGCGGCCGCCTCTGCGACGCCGGCGTTGGAGACGAGCGAGGCCGCGGCGAGGGAGAAGGCCAGCAGGACGGGAGGAAGGAGCGGGCGAGCCATGAGCTGCGTTCTGAGCATGCAGTGTGGAGGTCTTCTTGCTCATATGTAGAGGAGGATGCATATGCGCAGTAGTGATCGATGGCGGAGAAGGCGGCACGTGCGGGGAGCCATTCGCGGGCGTAGCAGCCGGACCGAAGAACACGGCCGGCGACCTGCAGGTGCTTGTTGCTTGGTTGATCTGATCTGCCGCGGGAGAGTGATGTGCTTTGACTTGAGCGGCTGGCAATTTACTGTCTTTTCCGGCCATTGGAATCCGTGCTAGGTCAATGGCGAGCTTCCTCCCGTAGTTTACAGGGACGGTCAGTGAGCTGATCGGAATGCCAGGTACATAGCAGACGAGGGCATAGGCACAGTTGATACATGGGCTGCATTTGGAGGCCCATTACTTGGGCTGGCTGGAGCCGACGGACATGGCCGCTGGTGCGTCGCTCGTGGGAAAGTTGTAAGGCGGATGTCATGGCAATGTGGGAAGCAGGGACCTATGGTTGGTCATTTATCATTTAAGTGTGTGGCACTCTGGCGCCTCCGGCTCCAAATTCAATCAAGTATTAGGAGACACCTAGCTAAGCCGGTGATGCACTGATCAGCTCATGACCATTTTTCCTACATTACACTCTCATGTAGACTGTATTGTAGTGCTTGTCCTTCTCACATAATATAGTTTAAGTTTCTCTCAACAAAGTCAATTTGCCAAAAAAAAAAGCCTCGCAAATTCAAGTGGAAGATTTTTTTTCTTAGTCTTTTTTTTTTTTTACCGTGTACATTTTTTATGCCAATAGTAGTTTCTAACTTACGTCCGTGCAGAGATTAGATGCAATTGCTTCAATATTTTACATCATCTTTTTGTTGCTTAACACATATTCACATGAGGCAAATTTGCACAGAGTCAGAGCAATGAATCATGACGGCATGGACACCCTTTATTTCTGGTCGAGCCGCTCGTGGCTAATGTACCAAGTTATATAACTAATTTTATATGATTATAGCCCATAGATTTTTTACCTTTTACATATATACAAACGATACTTCTTTTTCAAGATTATAAATAACGGATTGCACAATATAATTCAACGGATATATCAATCATGTAACAAATGCTACAAAAATACACATGCGAAGAGATGGGAAATCTTTCTTAGAGATTTTTAATTTTAATTCTCATAGATGTGATGAGATATATACGTGCCGTTGGATTTTTTTTTAGTGAAATACCACGTGATGTAATCTTTTTGGATTTCCTCTGTCTATTAATAATACCAAATTCTCTAGAGATTTGCTCTGCCTATTGGAGCATAATCCACATCGATCTTCGAAATCAAATATTTGCAGAACAATTTATAACCATCAAAAGCATTCCCTGCTATAAAATGGGCCCTATTATCTCTCTCTTTCATCACACACCGAATAGCATAAGCAATGGCTCGTAGGGGGAGGCTTAAGATCCAGTGGATCATGGACAAGACGAAGCGTAAGACGACGTTGAGGAAGCGCCTCCCCATTCTGCTGAAGAAAACCAGTGACCTGTTCGTCCTCTGCGGCGTCCCTGCCTGCGTCGTGGTGTACCGCCCCGACGAGACCCAGCCGGTGGCGTGGCCAGCGCCAGGGACGGCTGCCGACGTCGTGCGCCAGTACAGAGACCAGCCGACCTTGCCGAGGTTCAAGAACGAGTTGGACAGCATAGACTTCCTCAAGCAGAGGAATGAGAAGGAGATGGTGAAGCTGTCAAAACTCGAGCGGCAGAACCGCGAAGGGGAGTCGAAGCTCGCGATCATCGACTTCCTCGCCGGCCACCGCAATAGATTTGATGACATGCCTATTGACTTATTGCCCTCCGTCGGAAGCATGGTGCAGAACAAGCTTCAGGCAGTCCATGCGCGCCTCCAAGAGCTTTGTTCGGCTGCGGCACCGGTCACCGGCGATGCTTCCAGTTGTACCTCCTCCGATGGTGGCAACTCCTCTTCCGTGGCAGTATGAGTGGCCTAGTTCCATGACCTTGGACGACGAGCCAAGCGATGCCTAGCTACCACTTCGTGGCGCCTCGATGTTTTGGGCTTGGGCATCGCCTCCTTACCACGGAGGAAATGCATGTCGTCTTCGTGTATTATTATCCTGGCCGCTGCCAAACAAAAGCTCCCTAGAACCTCGAGGGTTTTGGCTTGTCTACATTTGTTTTGCAGTCGTGCATGAAGATGCAATTCTGGAATGTTCACCTTCAGATACACTCCTTCCATGGCCATTTCTCTTTTGCTAGGCACAGCACTAAAACCCCCCCACTTTTTAGCGATTACGATTTACAAGGTTTATTCAAATAGGAAATTGCATCATGTAACCACATCATTTCTCCCTTTTTTCCTACCCCTGGCTTTGCGATATTTCAAAATCGGAAAATTGTGACAGGAGCGGGTATTAAAATATAAACATTTTATTTATTTTTCTTGGCTGCACGTATTTAAATGTGCTTTCGTATTTATATTTATATGCATCGTATATTAAAACAAGTCTAGATACATGTGTGATAAAAAGGCTAAGATATCTTATTTTAATAGAAAGTAAAGCAAATTAGCCCAAGATCAGTCCAATACGTAACCTTTCACCTCTGTGAACATAAAACAGAGTGCCATGCGCGTCGCCCTCGCCTCTAATCCGCGTTCCTCTGTCCAAGGCACCAAGTTCAGAGATAGGATATAGCCCTGTACCAAAATTTGTCAACCACAACGATGTGAACATTGATCCAACTGAAAGAACGAAACATTTGTGCATGCAGTCACTCAGTCAGAGTAAAACTATTTGGTTGGAACTTACATTTGGGCACGCTCTCTGCACGAATCTGACTTTCGCCCCGCTTTATAAATAAAGTCAAACCGTTTGAGATCGCTGTTGTGCCAGACAGCACAACGTCCAAGAACCGGTCGAACGATACAAAGTAGTGAGGTAGCCCTCTTACAAATAAGATCCTAAGAAAACCGAGCTACAGAAGCCACAGCGAAACACGACTACGTAGCCGGACAAGCACACCAGCTCCACGCTACGCCCTAACTCCCCTAAGCTCCACGACCACGCCCCCCCAAGAGGGTAACGGCGCAAAGCGTCGCCGCCGCCGAGTCCAAAAGGATTTGGGTTTTCACCCGGAACCCTGACACGAGAGAGATCACTTAGACGTCGTCCTCAAGAGGAGAGCGACACCCACGGGCGTCACCGTCGTCAGTTGAGAGCTTTCTCTCAATCACTCCCCCATGACACAAAGATGGTCGCATGACACAAGCATAAGGCACTCCAGATCTAGGCACCGCCGGAACGTGCCCGAGCCACCCACCGCTGCCCCCTTTGCTATCCACACAGCCAAACGATGCAGCCACCACCATCACCATGGTGCTCGCCGGAGAGCCGCCCATGTGACCCGCCACCCAGGGTCGTCGCCCCGGCATCCGCACACTCCACCCTAGGACAGGGACAAACACACCGCAGGAGCGACGGATCTGAGAAGGAAACCTAGAGCGCGTTAGCCCACTGGAGGGACATCCCTCCACCAGAGCCGACCGGACACGGTAGCTGGATCAGCTCAGACCCGCCTGGCCCGTACCAATCCCACCGCCATGTTGCAGCTCGTAGGCCGTCGCCGCAGAGTCTCCACCACACCACCACTACTCGCCACGTGAGCACGCCACCAGCCGCAGAGAGAAGCACGCCAAACCCGGATCGATGAAGAGGCTATGGGGGAGGACGCCCGAAGGGTCGCGGTCCCAGCCGTAGCCACACACCATCCACCACCACCGGCCAAAGGCAGCAGCGCTGCACCACGCAGGCCGCCGCCCCGGCGTCCCTGAGCTCGAACCCGTTGAGCAGTAGACCACACAAAACCATTAACGGGCATGGTGGGTCGGTGACCGGCTGCTGGTGGTTAGCGGGGTGCAGTTGATAGGTGGAGACGGCACCTCCGTACCACCCTCGGTCGCACCCGAAGAACGGCGACCTGCAGACCCATGAGGTACCCCTCCACCACCGGAGTGGTCGCCGACCAGATGCAGAACTCGTAGCCCTAGGTCCAGATCGAGCCCACCTGGCCCAGATCGGGCCGGGGCTCCAAGCCCGCACTGCAGCGTACGGCTGCCCTCGCCGTCGTCCACCTGCGCGTCGAAGCCTCCTCAACTGCCCGCCGCCGGCCATCAGGTCCACCGCCACCAGGCCGCGCCCGCTGGAGCCCACTGGCGACCACAAGGCAGGGCCCCGCCGCCGCCACGGACTCCGCCTCTCGGACCCTGCAGCCTCCACGCCGTCGCCGGCCAACACCGCCGCCGTGCCCCGCGTCCAGCACCGCACCCCCAGCAGCCGCCGCAGCCCGCGCCGCCTTGGACTGTGTGAGGGGGAAGAGAGGCCCCGTCGCCACCGATGCCGCCCTCCGGCGGCGGCGAGGAGAGGGAGCGAAAGGGAGAGGCAGGAGTGGGTGGCGGCGCGAGGGAGCCCCCGGTCGCTCGTGGGAGCGACGGGGGGCTAGGGTTTTCGCTGCCTGCCACTTATAAAAGTAATGAGTAAAAAGAATTCTGGGCACGCTTCTCTCGCCGGCCGGTATGTACTAATGTTCAGCTTAGCGTGTAGGCATGTAGTGATTTAGTTATCCAACTCACTGTGTCTGCTTGGCCGGGATGACTGCCACACGTGTGTATAATGGAAGAGACTCGAAAACGATGAGGCACTCGGCAAAGAAGCTACTCCCCCGTTTCATAATAATGTAAGTTGTTGTAGCTATTTTTCACGTTTATATGTATATACATGTATCTAGTTTTTTAGTATATATGTCTACTAACCATACTTTGAATTTAAATAATACTATGTATTACACCTAAAACATTTTATGTTATATGAAACAGAGCGAGTATGTATGTGGCACTCCGTCAAAACTACAGAGCAAGCACCATGAGTTCTCAGCATGCACCTCCTTGGATGTGGACGATACTTCATTTTCAAGTTTAGAAAGATTACGACGGATCCTACAAGATTATTCGATGAATATCAATCACAGAATTGAAGAATAATATATACTACCATATCTAAACCGATTCTGAACAAAGTGTTTCTATATACGTACATATATATATGATGTGTAGGAAACCTTTAATGCTGATAGATCTGACAAAATACAGACAAAAATGTTGGAAATTATTTCGGAATGGATCTTTTTGGATTCTCTATCCAAAAAATCAATACTATTTATTTTTATAAAGATTTGCCGTCCAATATTAGAGCACATATACATATGGATCTTGAAAAGAGTCTACTATTTGCATGGCAGTTAAGATTATCCAAAAATTTCTGTGCTACAAAATGGGGCGGCCTGCTCCATTTCTTCTCCTCACACACAACACACAATCACAAGCAATGGCTCGTAGAGGGAGGGAGAGTGGGAGGGTGAAGATCCAGTGGATTATGGACAAGACGAAACGCAAGGAGGCGCTGAGCAGGCGCCTCCCCACTCTCTTGAAGAAAACTCGCGAGCTCGCCGTTCTTTGCAACGTCTCAGCTTGCGCCATAGCGTACTGCCCCGGCGAGGTCCGGCCAGTGGTCTGGCCGTCGCCGGAAGCAGCTGCCGACGTCGTGCGCAAGTACAGAGAGCACATTGGCTCGAGGAGAACCAAGATTGAGCTGAATGGGCTAGACTTCCTCAAGCAGACGAATGAGAAGCTGGAACTGAAGCTGTTCAAACTCCAGCGGCAGAATCGTGATGCAGAGATCGAGATGGCTGTCGTCGACCTCCTCGCTGGCCGCCGAAAAAGCTTTGACGACCTGCCTGCGGACTATTTTCCATCCATCGTGTTGATGCTGGAGAATAAGGTCCAAGCCATCGACACGCGCCTCCAAGAGCTCGGCTTGGATGCTTCACCTTCACTTCTTCCACCACCTCTTCATGGGTCTAATTATGCCCCAATGTTCTATAATTCCACCATGCTGCCTCATCTAGCGATGATGCTTATGGAACCTCAACCGCCACTAAATGATGGATTTACTCGCATATTCATGGGTGGTGAGCCACGCCATGGTATGTAGCTTGCTACCTCTTCCAGGTGCTCGACGTCGGCGTAGCTGCGGCCGTAAGGATCCTCAACTCCTCCCTACCACTGAGGATATGAATGCCATCTTCGAGCAGGCTAGGCATCCTCGAAAAATCATACTCATTGTATCTGTTGGGTCATACATTATTTGGGGTTATGCTTCAAGCCTTTGAGTCTTTCGTTTCGGTCATCTATCTTGTTGTATGTTTCTCTCTTGTTCCGTGTTAGCGAGAGAGGTTTAAGAAAAATCATACTCATTGTATTGATCCCTTTATTTTGTGTCCTTTGTACCCCAAAATGATTCTATAATATAAATTTTCCATACCATTAATTATTACAATTCAGTACTATGCAACTTCTTGAATTTCATTGGTAAATATAGTTTCGTTACATATATGCCTTTCCTTTTGTTCGTTGTAAGCTTTGTATATGGAAACATGCATCTGCAGATGTCGCTGTCAATTGCTCCGGCCACGGTTGGATATGGGAATTCACCTGGCTACGCCTCAAATTTCATCTGCTAATAGGCGCAATTCGACCAACCACACCCGCAACAGCTTTCACCTGATGACGAGTGGAGGGACTGGGTGGTGGGAAGATGCTAGGGTTTACTCCCGTCGCGCACTGGAGGAGAGGACCCGAGGGAGATGCCTGAAAAGGAGTTCGCTCGTTAGGGGATATTCGCCCCCGGTTGCCCTAGGCACATATCCGTTGAAATGTTTAGAGGGATGAAAATGAAAAATAGGCACCTCTTCATAGAAGAGGCGGGACATGGAACAACCAAAATAAGAGGGAGGGTAGACTGTTGGAAAGGCCCGCGAGAATTGCTTGTCCGACCGGCAGAGCGAAGGCTAGTCTTTTTTTTTAAACCGAAGGCTAGCCTTCATATATATAGGCCGCGCCCCTTCTCATGCATGGCGATCTGCTTGCAACAGCTTATACCGGGTCCTCATTTTGTTCTTTAGTTTGAGCTGACCTACACTGATTTTCAGTTAGCCTGAAGTGCACATGGTTCCCTGCAACCTAGCTGTTCGCTCGATGTTGGGTGGTCAGATTTTGTTACAGTGGAAGGAAGAACTGTACCTGATCCATATTATCCACTAAAAGAGTAAAAGATGAAGAAGGCATGGTAAGATATTTCAGAAGGTGCATCACGTGCACAATAGGCCATGCATATCCATCATGAATCCTCACATCCAAATACATGTAGCTATGGTAGCCTCAGCAGTTGGGTTAGTTATTATATATAATCCATCCGTACTAAAATAACTGTCTTAAGTTTGCTCAAAAGTGACAGCACGTAAACATGCTTCTGCTTTTATTTACCGTGGATATATGCATGTATTTTGTGGATACATTAGTACAAAATGTCGTCAAACGTAGAGGTTCTATTTGGAAACATTGACACATATATATCCACTTCATTGTGAAGGCCAAATCAAGAGTACATTTTATATCATGAACACTATATATTATTTATTCCAGCTAAATTCATCTCATGTGTTAGTTATCCATAATTCAGTCCTGAAAGGTGTCAATCACTAGATTATATAACGATATCTAAACATATCATTACACATAGTAACAATATTGTCATATTACCTAACTATTTTGATGGTGGATCCTTAATATTATCCACGCTGTAAGTAAAAACAGTCCATACATGTTGGACTATGGGTACTCAAATTCCCTAATGTATTCTAAGCTATCTTCTAGAAAACTTATAGTCAAATTTCTCTAAGTTTGATTATAGACATCTTCATATAAATGGAAATAGGTCAATTTTAAATATATATATATATATGTATCACTAAATTTATGTTCAGCCTAGTGTACAATTATTTGTAAGTTCTTCATATGACATCTTAGAGAATTTCCGGTTCGAAAACTTTGCATATGTTTAATAACACATATGGGGCCATCACGTACTAAAAAAAGGAATACATCCAGTCTGAAAGAACTCACAAGAAAATCTAATTATTGTTACTTATTGTGTTCTTCCCCTTAACGTTGAATTTTCTATATTGGTTTGGAGGATTTTCTTTATTTCACATCCATTATGATGATTTATTTGTCACTTCACTATAAATATCCTATAAGTAAACATCATCTAGGTTAAACGGAATTATTATTTGGATCACAACACATATATTGTGTACTATTCTAATGCTTATGGGATTTTTTAAATTTAAATTCATATGAAATATATTGGCTAATTAACATGTGGTCATAATTTACAGTTGTTATTGTTATTAAATTCCATGTAGAAATGACACATATAGCAATCTAGTTGGTTCTTTTTGTAATGAAAAAAGCAACACCGGCCACGAAATTAAAGATAATTTAGAATATCCTTTCTCATGTGATATTTTCTTTAGCCAAATATTTATGGCTGATTCTCATTATTTTATATCATAAAAAATTGAAGGTATATATAATTATAAATTATATATCATCTGATTTCGAAACATTATAGTCGCTGCCTCACATTTGTGAGCGATATGCTAAGTAGAGAAGATTATCGATTGTAACATAAATACAAGATATTATACATGTGATTCACTCACCCAAATTCAGTTCTAAACAAAGCTTACAACATTGTAAAAAAGATTCTAATTACTATGTTTTATTCAGTTTCGATTCACGTAAAATGGGATTTATTTTAGCTGATAAATGATAATTTTATTCATAGTAAACTAAATTAAGCGTAAAAAAACTCCATGCAGCCCTTCTGTAAATATTCCTGTGAAGTAGAAAATTTGATGTATAAACTCAACTTTAGTTTTCCCTAGTTTACTTAAATATGGAATGTGCACTCTCAACAAATTTAATTTTGTAAATAGATGCATATAACATCAATGATTGTGCCAGAGTATCATAAATAATTTTATAAGTAATTTTTTCTTTGATTTGGAATTTCATGATCAAATGTTACTTTCCTATTATGTGGGTATGGAGCCGACAACGACAATCATAAAATATAAATTTGAAAACATACACTAGCAATCTACCACATTCCTTTGCTCAACACCCTCATAGATAGGTAGTCATGTGATCTACTTCAGTTGTCATTCATACATTTCTTGACTCTATAACTTCAACACCAACCATCATAGGATAGTTTCACTGTCTCGAGTGAAAATACATGTTGGAGTGACACATACTTCGATTGTTATTTGGCGAATAGAGTAATGGCTATGGCTTATTGTTTTTTACAAATTTTATGATAATTTTGTATAAATTAATTTAACATTTTTGTGCTAATCCTGACCCATATGAACTTTATTAAATCGATCTAAGCTCCGTTCATGTAAATTATATGATTTTATTTTACTTTGAAGCATACATAACTCAATCAGTCACATTCTTATCTAACTGATAGTGATTCTGAGGCCAAGCTACATGAAGCTCTTTATTTTGAAAAAAAATCAAAAAACATTTTTTTAGTTTTATAATGATCTTGAAAAACCTTGAATGTAGATAATGTTGTATTTTACCGATGTGTAAACTATCAACTAGATTTTTTTTTATATTTTCAGCTGTGCAAAAATGAAAAAATCTGAAGTTGGAAGTAGGAATTTGGACTCTCCAAAAATCTGTCAGGTTTTGTTATTTTTGTGTATCCCAGAAATGATTTATTGGGTTGATATTCTGTGTGTTGGGAGAATATATCATTGCCTATATCATGATGTTTTCAGATTTTTTTCAACAAGAAAAAATGTTTTTAAAATTTTGGAAATAAAGGGGTCCATGGATCTCAGCCAAAAATTGGACTTCTTGGCTGTAATACTTCATATATATAAATATATTTTGGTGTTGCTGGGTTTGTAATTCAAACCACATACTTAAAAATACGACTCATGGAGTCATGGTGATGTAGTGCTAGCTAATATAGGTGCGAAACTAGAAAATTTTATCAATGTGTTTGTACAAAAAAGCTAATTCTTTCTCAAACATCATACATAGCACATCTTCAAGTGATGTACACGCTCATATAGTTCAAACACAATATTGGTGTTCTTAAAAGAAGAAAAAAGAATGTAAAGTTGATTTTTTTTACCCGGCAACATCTGTAGATTTCTCTTATTAGCGGACATATTTCTCAGTGTTGGAACGGCTTTTTGTTCACAGGCAGAAATAAACAGTGCCTATCGGCATGCATTTTTTGTTGTTGTTGAGGCAATGCATTATTTGGAAGAAAACAGAAATGAGAACTTCTCGTTGTAGATATTTTAGGCGTGGTGAGGTCCTCTTAATTAGTCCAGAATTCAGTATCTTCCTCTGTTAGATTTGCATTGCGTTGGACAGCACACATATGCTTATCTTTGAAACCAAAATCTTTTGTGTTTCTTTGCAGATATATTTTCCAGCCTGCTGGCAATTACATATGTCCATATATTGGACAATCCTTTGGTTATAAAACGAGCCCTCCTTCCTCTCCTATCTCCTCACTCCTCTCTTCAACCCCTCGAACACACAGAACATACATCCCATTACCCCTTTCACTAGAATCAGGTCTCTTGCAGGGTTTAGCTTTAGCTAGAGCCATGGCTGGTGTTCGTCGCGGGAAGTTGAAGCTCCAGTTCATCATGAACCGCACGCAACGCAAGAGGAGTCTGGGGAAACGTCTCCCGGTCCTGGTGAAGAAAGCGAAGGAGTTCTCGGTGCTGTGCGACGTCCCGACCTGCCTGGTCGCGTACCTCCCCGGCGTGGAGCAGCCGGTGACCTGGCCGTCGCCGGAGGGGGCCGAGGAGGTGGTGCGTCGGTACAACGCGGTGGGGGAGTTACACAGGTACAAGAACAAGCTGGACGGGCCGGAGTTCATGGGGACGTTGGTGAACAAGGCGAAGGCGGAGCTGGCCACCGCGGAGCGCCGGAACAGGGACAAGGAGACGAACCTGTTCGTGGCCAACTTCTTCGCCGGCCGCCGCGAGGTCTTGGACAATATGTCGTCGCCCGAGGCCTTGGCGGCCCTCGAGCAGAGGCTGGAGGAGAAGTACCGGAACGTGGAGGCGCAGCTACAGGAGACCAGTGGTGGTGGTGCCGTCCTGCCGCCTCTTCCTGCGCAGCTGGAACTGGTGCAAGCGCAGCCGCCGCCTCTGATGACGGCGCCGCCATTGGCATTTTCTCCCAACCTGTTAACTCCTCTCCTGCAGGACGGCAGCGGGCTCCCTACCACCGAGGAGCTTGAGGATTTGTTCGTCGAGACTGGGATATTTACACCGCCGCAGCCCAACCCATTCTTCAACGACGATACCATGTAGATCGTTGGCTGCATCGGTTATCTTCTACCTTCCGCTCTACTGCTGCTGCACCTGCATGCATGGCGTTGGATCGAGTTATCTTTCATTGGCTTTAGTTTATTTGGTTTGCTTAAACCATCGCTGCTGTCGGAGTCTTGGGTAGATTTGCTCTCGCGTCGAGTTCGTCCGTATGTTCCTTGCTTGCTTCCTGTGGCACATGGAAATTTCAAATTTGATTAGTGCTTGTGTTTCGCTCTATGTTGAACTGTATGGTGTGTAATCCTTGTCATATCATTAATTAATGGAATATATATTGTTGAGAAAATATTCTGGCACCCAGCCATGTTCATTAACTATTAGATTTTTAGTCCATGTCTTGCCTGTTTTGCTTATCAAAATTAACGTGCAAATTTGAGCCACATAGCTATTCATCAACGTTTTCAATCTATCTGTGTGGGATAAATTGGTAAAACACGGTAACACAGACTCAATCTATGAACTGAGATAAGAATTTTTGTCAGCAGAACTGAGAAAGCCCAATCAACATACTCATCCCAAACGATGAAACAGTCAGGAAGGTTGAATTTTCTCCATTCATTCCATGTGGTGGAGAATAAGAATCGTTCAATAAGGTGTTGATCTCCTTATAGCTATTAGTCATTAGGCTCTGGAGGGTTTATTTTCCGGGGAGATAGGACACTCTATTAGTCATTAGGTCAGTTTTGTTCAGTAGCTAGGATTCTAGCTAACTGGAGTACTGGACATGACCTCTCCAAACTATGATTTACCCTAGCTAGCATCTATCAAGACACTAACTCGATCATGATTAAGAAAAACTTCTAAACTCCTACGAATTTTTACACAACAAATGTCAACCTGATAGATAATGTTTTCTGAACAATCGGATTTGAAGTTTAAAGTGCGAACAAAAAGCTTCAAGGTGATAATGGAGTCTCTCTAAAGCTTGGAACAATCGGATGGGAAGGCCCATTGCGCACATTCCATGGATGTTACTCGCTTTGTACCAGTGTGTTGCGCCAATCTGTACCTCATCTTCATATTCAGAGATCCGAGCAATCCCTGAATCGCTTGCCATGAGGTTCCGGTGCAAACTATATGCACGAGTTAGTTGGCGGTGTAGCGGTCAATAATGTCTTGGAGATTAGGACGTGCATCTCTCCGGTAAGTGGCTTGGTATGGTTATGCGAGCGTTAGCGTTTTTTTTTTCCTGAGAGATTTTATTCATTTAGGATAATTTTGCAAATAAGAGTGAAAGAAAGCATGCTGAATACATGAAGTGTGTCTCTTAACAGGACATTGATTTCCCTGAGAAGATTGCAAACTAAGGCATCTAGAAAGAACAGAGTAAAACGTTCCATGCTTCAAGATCAGAGTTGGGAGTAGGAGGGTTCTGGGCAGTTGACAAACTGTATTGACGCTGCTTGTTGTTCTCCTCAACCGCAATATCCGGCCTTGTAGCTTCAAGTTTGGAGGCCTGCAATATAGCATTAGCTGGAGCAAAGACATGAGTAGGTTTGCCACCTTTTTTTCGCAAAGAGATGCTCATTTCTAGCTTCCATAGACACCACAAAAACGTATACAGGTCTGGAATATTCATAAAGGGGTGTCCAGAGGAAAGCGTAACCATGGAAATTATGGACTGATAATGGGTAACTAAGTTTTCAGTTCTTATGTACCCATGAAATTGAAACCATGTTGTTCTACAAAAGGACAGAGGAAAAGGATATGCATGTCATCTTCCGTCATTCCGCACCTTCAACAAAATATGCTTAAAAATATAGTTGCTCGTTTAGTAGTTGGAAGAGCTAGCTCTAGCTCATGAGAAGCCGACAAGCAAAGATTTGCACTCTTGGTGTCATCTGATTATTATGCCAAACCTGACCCAATAGGGAGATTATCTAAGGAGGAACTGGTCGCCTTTGTCTTGTGGGGAGGTTAAGATTATTAAAATCATCCTTGTATGTGCTCTTTGAAAAAAAACAGGGGTTAGCTTTCAAATAAGTGTATCTGTTTCATTAGCATTGAGAACTGAAATCTGAATAGTAGCATTAGTTGTTTGACGTGCAAAGAGAGTATGTATGAGTTGGGTATTCAAGGCTTTATGGTTTGGCATCCAAACATCCTTAACAATAGCAAAACAACTGAAGTGGGATTTCCGAATAATAAGATGGTTGTATATATTCTCCCAACCCTCAAACCATGGAGAACCCTCAAAGTGACCATTAACCTTAAATTTATTTGTTTTGCGTGAGCATATGATGTAGCTTGAGAGAATCGAGCCCCTTATATTTTTTTAAAAATGAACCTGGACAACCCTCTAGTGGTATTTTCATCCAAAATAAGGTTATCTCCATTATCTTCCAGAAAATAGCCTTGATCGCCCTTTCGGGATCCTCTCTTTTATTATCTTTAGTATGCACAATAGGAATGGTACGGTAGACTTGATAATGAAATATTTTCTTCTTGGGAGGAGGTTTGGCATTCATCCCACCAAGGCCACATGGCGAGCTTCTATTAAACATGGATTTTTGCATGAATCCCTGTAGGTATTAGATGAAAAGGGAAACAAAAACATGGATAAATGTTAGAAACACGGGATACCCCTATATCCTTATATTGAAGTCCATAAAAAAATAAATAAAGAGCCGTGGAATAAGCTTGAGGGGTTTTAGATTATTTATATTATCATTGGGCTTGCTGATCATGTCATGAGCACATATGTGGTCATTCCGCAACTCGTATCACTCCTTCCTCCACACAATGGTTTCAAAATAACATACAATGAAAACCGGTATGAGTGGAGATCTAATATATCTAATGGTACGGTATGAGCACACACACTTACTCTAGTGGACGTACGGAGACTAAACTCAAAAATGAAAAATAATATAACCTACACCGAAAAGTGATACTAGTATGAGAGGTCGTACCAAGTAATGCCTGCTTAATTAAAAGGAACTGAAAAATTAAGTACCTGGGTAAAGCTACAAACACTAGTAGAAAACGGGTCTTTGGTTCACCCCTTTAGCCCACATTTAAAAAGGAACCGAGACTAAAGGGTGCAAGCCACCGGATTGAATTTCGGAGGGACCTTTAGTCCCGGTTCGTGACACGAACCGGGACTAAAGGGTCACAACATGCGGCCGCAGAGGCGGGGCCCAGTGTGTGACCCTTTAGTCCCGGTTCGTGGCACCAACCTGGACTAAAGGGTCTACGGTAGGCTACTTTTTTACCGTGAAAAAACAACGTCTAAATAAATTTAAAAAATGAAAAAAACTTCAAATTTAATGATCCTTTGACGTGCCGGTACCTATCGCAACCTACTATTAGAGAAAATTTTAATTTTTGATTTTTAATTTTTTTGTAAAAAAAGTGATCTCAATTTAAAAAAGTTTAACTTTTGCGTACGAATTCGGGAAACATTGTGTATATATGAAAAACTATCCACGCAAAGAATAAACTCATACCTGGGGATCATCCATCATATGTGCACCACTCTTAGTGAAAATTAGTTGGATGCCATTTGGATTCATATTTTCTGTACTTCCTTCACAAAAAAACCTCTTTTTTCCACTTAAAAAAAGGAAAATGATATTTATGAAAATAATTTGAAGAATCCCTTTGGCAAGATTGTTTAATATACCAATATGCACCTATGTGTAGAGTATGAGATCTTTATCACAAACTATGTTGTCGAAATGACCATAACTTGGTCATTCGGCTTGAAACTTATAGATGTTCATATATGATAGACCTTTTTGTGAAGACTTTTTCTGCAAATGTTGGCAAAAATCAAGTTTATCATTTTTCATAGCTACTAGTACACATATAAGGAGCCAATGCCAAAGGATTTAATTTTTTGAGGTGTTTATCACTTTATTATATTTTTTCTTAAAAACGATCAAAACGGTCGCTATGACTAATCATCGGAAGACGTGATATTTTTTAGAACTATCAATGTTTTTGTGATATAACCACTAGTTGTCTATCTTAAAATGATTTTTTCAAAAGTTTCAGACCAAACTATCAAACAGTTGTAATTCAAATTTGAATTACTTTCGATAAATCAACATAAACTTAATTAACTAGGGGAAATTGGTTAGAATTCAATGAAAAAACTCATACCTGGGGATCATCCATCATATGTGCACCACTCTTAGTGAAAATTAGTTGGGTGCCATTTGGATTCATATTTTCTGTACTTCCTTCACAAAAAAACCTCTTTTTCCACTTAAAAAAAGGAAAATGATATTTATGAAAATAATTTGAAGAATCCCTTTGGCAATATTGTTTAATATACCAATATGCACCTATGTGTGGAGTATGAGATCTTTATCACAAACTATGTCGTCAAAATGACCATAACTTGGTCATTCGGCTTGAAACTTCTAGATGTTCATACATGATAGACCTTTTTATGAAGATTTTTTCTGCAAATGTTGGCCAAAATCAATTTTATCATTTTTCATAGCTACTAGTACACATATAAGGATCCCATGCCAAAGGATTTGATTTTTTGAGGTGTTTATCACTTTATTACATTTTTTCTTAAAAACGATCAAAACGGTCGCTATGACTAATCATCGGAAGAGGTGATATTTTCTAGAACTATCAATGTTTTTGTGATATAACCACTAGTTTTCTATCTTAAAATGATTTTTTCAAAAGTTTCAGACCAAACTATCAAACAGTTGTAATTCAAATTTGAATTACTTTCGATAAATCAACATAAACTTAATTAACTAGGGGAAATTGGTTAGAATTCAATGAAAAAACTCATACCTGGGGATCATCCATCATATGTGCACCACTCTTAGTGAAAATTAGTTGGGTGCCATTTGGATTCATATTTTCTGTACTTCCTTCACAAAAAAACCTCTTTTTCCACTTAAAAAAAGGAAAATGATATTTATGAAAATAATTTGAAGAATCCCTTTGGCAATATTGTTTAATATACCAATATGCACCTATGTGTGGAGTATGAGATCTTTATCACAAACTATGTCGTCAAAATGATCATAACTTGGTCATTCGGCTTGAAACTTCTAGATGTTCATACATGATAGACCTTTTTGTGAAGATTTTTTCTGCAAATGTTGGCCAAAATCAATTTTATCATTTTTCATAGCTACTAGTACACATATAAGGATCCCATGCCAAAGGATTTGATTTTTTGAGGTGTTTATCACTTTATTACATTTTTTCTTAAAAACGATCAAAACGGTCGCTATGACTAATCATCGGAAGAGGTGATATTTTCTAGAACTATCAATGTTTTTGTGATGTAACCACTAGTTGTGTACCTTAAAATGATTTTTCCAAAAGTTTCAGACCAAACTATCAAACAGTTGTAGTTCAAATTTGAATTACTTTCGATAAATCAACATAAACTTAATTAACAAGGGGAAATTGGTTAGAATTCAAAGAAAAAACTCATACCTCGGGATAATCCATCATATGTGCACCACTCTTAGTGAAAATTAGTTTGGTGCCATTTGGATTCATATTTTCTGTACTTCCTTCACAAAAAAACCTCTTTTCTCCACTTAAAAAAAGGAAAATGATATTTATGAAAAAAAATTGAAGAATCCCTTTGGCAAGATTGTTTAATATACCAATATGCACCTATGTGTGGAGTATGAGATCTTATCACAAACTATGTCGTCGAAATGACCATAACTTGGTCATTCGGCTTGAAACTTCTAGATGTTCATACATGATAGACCTTTTTGTGAAGACTTTTTTTGCAAATGTTGCCAAAAATCAAGTTTATCATTTTTCATAGCTACTAGTACACATATAAGCATCCCATGCCAAAGGATTTTATTTTTTGAGGTGTTTATCACTTTATTACATTTTTTCTTAAAAAACGATCAAAACGGTCGCTATGACTAATCATCGGAAGAGGTGATATTTTCTAGAACTATCAATGTTTTTGTGATATAACCACTAGTTGTGTACCTTAAAATGATTTTTTCAAAATTTTCAGACCAAACTATCAAACAGTTGTAGTTCAAATTTGAATTACTTTCGATAAATCAACATAAACTTAATTAACTAGGGGCAATTGGTTAGAATTCAAAGAAAAAACTCATACCTGGGGATCATCCATCATATGTGCACCACTCTTAGTGAAAATTAGTTGGGTGCCATTTGGATTCATATTTTCTGTACTTCCTTCACAAAAAAACCTCTTTTTTCCACTTAAAAAAAGGAAAATGATATTTATGAAAATAATTTGAAGAATCCCTTTGGCAAGATTGTTTAATATACCAATATGCACCTATGTGTAGAGTATGAGATCTTTATCACAAACTATGTTGTCGAAATGACCATAACTTGGTCATTCAGCTTGAAACTTATAGATGTTCATATATGATAGACCTTTTTGTGAAGACTTTTTCTGCAAATGTTGGGAAAAATCAAGTTTATCATTTTTCATAGCTACTAGTACACATATAAGGATCCCATGCCAAAGGATTTGATTTTTGAGGTGTTTATCACTTTATTACATTTTTTCTTAAAAACGATCAAAACGGTCGCTATGACTAATCATCGGAAGAGGTGATACTTTCTAAAACTATCAATGTTTTTGTGATATAACCACTAGTTGTGTACCTTAAAATGATTTTTCCAAAAGTCTCATACCTGGGGATCATCCATCATATGTGCACCACTCTTAGTGAAAATTAGTTGGGTGTCATTTGGAGTCATATTTTCTGTACTTCCTTCACAAAAAACCTTATTTTTCCACTTAAAAAAATGAAAAATGATATTTATGAAAATAATTTGAAGAATCCATTTGGCATGATTGTTTAGTATATCAATCCGCGCCTATTTGTGAAATATGAGACCTTTATCACAAACTATGCCGTGAAAATGACCATAACTTGATCATTTGGCTTGAAACTTATATATGTTTATAGATGATAGTCCTTTTTGTGAAGACTTTATTTTTCAAATTTTGTGAAAAATCAAGTTTTTCATTTTTCATACCACCTAGTACACATATAAGGACCCCATTTCAAAGGATATCATTTTTTGAGGTGTTTATCGTTTTATTTCATTTTTTTGTAAAAAAGATCGAAATGGTCACCATGGCTATCGATGTTTCTATAATGCAAAATATGATTTGGATGTCATATTTGAATTCCTCTAATTGTTTTGATCAATTTAGACATTTTATTTGTTGAATTCCGATTTAAGGATTTAAAGATACGGGATTATTCCATACTATATAAAAAGGCAAAAGTAATGTTTATTTTATCATTATTTATTTCAATATTTATTGTATTATCATTTTTATTTATTCAACTAAAATTTTATAATACAAGCAATGAAAAAAATATATCATCATTACCGAGTGGTTAATATGATAGATAAGACAATTATATCAGTAAGTTCTCTGTTCTCTCTTAGTATCTAATTTGAATGGAATCTAAATGTTAAGCGTGCTTGGGGTGGAGTAGTGTGAGGATGGGTGACCGAGCGGGAAGTTTGACCGTAGGTATGCACTTTGACTTGAGAATAGGGGTAAATATAAATTAATTGGTAAAATAATTGAAAGATTCGAAGTTCAAAAACAATTCGAAGATTCAAAATAAAAAAATCTGAAAAAAATATAAAATAGTTGATTTTTTTGAAAAAAATGAATTTCCGCTAAAAACCTTTAGTCCCGGTTTACGAACCGGGACTAAAGGGTTCGCCCCCACGCGCGCCTGGCCCCTCCACGTGCGGAGCTCTAATTGGTGGGGGGCTCTAGTCCCGGTTCGTATTGAACCGAGACCAATGTGTGGGGGGTCTCTAGTCCCGGCCAGACAGTCCCGGTTGCTACACCGGGACTAAAGCCCCTCTGGAACCGGGACTAGTGCCCCTTTTTCCACTAGTGAAATATACCTAGGAAACCCATGGTATAAATATACTTAGGTATCTTTCCTCACTTCTATGATGACCTGGAGAAAAATATTCCGGCCTAACTTCTTTTGGGCCGGAAAGCTTCATAATATCAGTGCACTCATTCCGTTATTGGAGAATAAACTAACTACACTCATCTTCTTGGAGATGTGATTTATTGGGGTTTAGGCGACATTTTAAGGTCGATTTATGTCCGGACGAAGTGTTAGTCTTTCTCAAGGTGTCTTCTATAAAGTTTTTTTGTGTTCTGCGAGATTTGTTTTCTTGACATATGAGTATAATTGACAAATTTGGGTGTTAATACCCATAAAATAGATAAAGACCTTTTTTCTTGGTTATAGACCCTATGTTTTCTTATTTGCCAATGAGTTATCCCTTGTGCCTTCCTCTCCCTCCTTTGAAGAGGTTCCGATGTTCATGGCTGAAATTGAACGAATGGCTCCTCTTTTTGGGTAGGCGTCATTTTTTTTTTTTGAAAAACTACAAACCAAAGTTAAGATAATGAAATATTTTATTACCCAACTAATTATCAAGGTTGAAAGGAAGAGTGTAATCGTTCCACAAACACATAAAAGAGCTTCCGCATTGCAGGCATAAAATAATGTAGCAACTTAACTTCATAGTTACCCTTCTCAAATGCACAATATATCCATGTTCTTTTGTACGATGAATGCTTTCTGTGTTTCTCCAATAAATGGTATGTCTATGTTCCAACTTGAAAAAACATGTGTGTGCATAAATCGGCTAAATGCCTGCCATTTCCACAAACGTTTTGAGACTAAATTACTCTTCTATGAAAATGTCTTGTCAAAATTGTGTTGGTGATTTATTAAGTGAATGTAATGGCATGCATGTACAACTCTAAATATTTGATTATTTCTAACTTTAAACACGCTTGAATATTACTATAGACAAACATAATTGCAAACAATAATTGGCTCTTGTAGTCTTGTTTTAAGCTGACAGTTGCCCAACCTGTTATGGTGAGAGATGTGGTTGATAGAGGGTGGTGGAGTGCTCTTCTAAGAGCTTATTGGGTATAAAAACAATATTGAAACTTGAATATGTTTAAAAAATAGTTAATAAATTCATCATAAACTTCATTTATCAACAACGAATGGAACTATATCAATATCAAGTAATAATGTCGACAGCTCGCCTTCTAACAACAATGCATGCAAATTATTGGTTATTTTGCGGCTATGGGAACCGTAGTCATAAAAGTGGTTCAAATCATAAATAATAGGTTTCTTAGAAGAGCACTCCACCACCCTCTGTCAATAACAAGTTAAGAAGATCCATAATTGGTTTATAACAAATATATTAGAAGAAAACCTCCCCAAGATTGATACTATGACTTAATAAGAAACTTACTGAAGAAGTGAGCCCAACTCATTTGGATAGCGGAGTGGATGTACAACCCACAGCCACCCAGGTTCAACTCCTCATGGGCACGAATTTGAGTTCTTATTATTTGAAGAAAAAAAACTCAATGTGAGGGTTTCCCCCATCGCTTTCCCTTAAAAAAACATAAGAAACTTACTGTTTAAAATTTACAATCATGGAAACTGATAACCCAATAGTGTAGGTTATCTATTGTAGCCCCACGGTCCTATATGAAGGATGTATAGTATTTAATATGGATATTAAGATGTCAGAATTTAACACATGAACTCTGTTGTCCCTGTAAAAACTGGAAGAGAGGAGTTTCAAACAGTCACAAATTGGAAACAGTATGTCAAATCGCTCGTTTCATATCTCTATGACCCATACGTGGCGGTAATATAAAATTACAATACACCTTATATTTTACAAGTTTCTCAAAAAACTATACACCTACATCAAGGAACATAGGGATTATTGTTTTTGCAACTTGGAAGAGACCATCGAGCATTTGTTCACTCGTGTCAGGTTGCTTGTCTTTTATGGCTAGTAGTACAGTACTTAACCTTCTTCTACAAACAATATCATAAATATTTTTGTGAATTGGAGGAATAGAATGGATAAGAAATTAAATCTACAATCTATATATTTGTATAAGTGTTTCAGCTATATGTGGGTCGATATGGAATTACGAAAATAATATGCTCCCTCTGTCCGGAAATAGATATCTTGTATTTATCGAAATTTAAATGTATGTGTACACTAAGACATGTCTACATACATTCGAATCTAGAAAAATCCAAGACATCTATTTCCAGAGGGAGGGAGTAGATTTTAATAAGATTGGGGCTTCAATTTTTTAGATAATATTTATTTGTCCACAAATAAGATTCAAACTAACGATTTGCCTACTCCGGCTGAAACCATGAAAATTTGTTGATTCTAGATGCACCGACTGATGATAGTTGCACAGAATACCTTCAGTTTAACTGGTTGATGACATAGTAGATAGAAGATGTCTACCTACTATTGCTAGTTCTGTTCAGATGGTTGATTTTTGTATGGACCTTTCATGATTCCTAATTTGTAATGATCTTCAACATTTAGCTTTGTAGCAAAAATGGATGTACGCATCAATTGATGTGGAGGCTGAGGTTATACTCCCCTTTTTGGAAAAAATAAATGTGCTGGTAGGTGAGATAAACATCTGCATTTTACACATGAGACCAGAGCCCTTTACTGCCGGTACGTTAGAAACCTTTTTTTCGAATTAAAAACCTTAATAAGATTTCACTGAAGAAAATGAAAAGATGGTATCTCAGTCGGTCGATTTGCTGCTAGCATGATATCTATTATATACTAAAAGCAAAATAAGTTAGTTTTTCAAAACACTAGGTTAAGCCACATAGGTTACAAATATATTATCCATTGATTTTAAATATAACGGCTGAGATTAAAATATAAAAGCGTTATGTACGACATAAGTTGTACACAAATATGTTCACAATTAACACGTACGTGAAAAAAACCAGTCCTCGGCCGGCCGTTACGAACAAGCTAGCCCAATCGATCGTCAATCTGTTAACACATACATGAAAAGAAAAGGCTAAAATCCGGCTGGCCGGCCGTTCCGAACAAACTGGTATGGAAAAAAATCTCTGACCGGTCGGCTGTTCCAATAAGCTAAGCTAATCGATTACGATCAGTCACGATTTATGTGCGTGACGTCTTTATGGATAATGTTTTTGACTGCTACGGTGAAAGACGTAGCAGATGTGGAGTCTTACAAATTCTAATGGACCATATCCTCCGTAGTTATATGTCAAGTGGCAGCGCCGCACATTCGGCACAACTAAGCTAGAGCGCGACATTCTCATTTAACACTGGACATGGGATACCTCACGGAAGGAGATGTCATTTTGGTCTTATGGAGGAACCGGTCGATGTCGGTGGTTGCCGGTGGGTGCATACCCTTCGTTAAGCTACATGATTTTCGGCTAGAATCTATACCCACGGAAAGGTAAAAGGTTGGCCCTCTTGCCTCCATGACCGAGTTGGCGTTCGTCCTCCCGAGTAAGAAATATCGACAAAAAACCTTGGTATCAGTTCTGCCCATTTGGGTGTGCTGCTTGGAACTGCCAACCCAATATTATGTTTTCGGGTTTGCACTCTACCAGTTCAAGTAGTACTCAAATTTACATATTATGCATTGTTAGTTGCGTGCTATGAACTAATATTCACAGCACTAAAGCGTGCTTTGAGTTGTCGTTGTCACGTTTTGATCAAGCAGTGAGCAAATTGAAAAGCCTCTAATCGAGCATTTGACCTTGGTGTGACATCGACACTAAGTTATTCTTCACTAATTGTGCTTATTTTGTCAAGATTTATATCAGCAATGTTGCAGTTTGGCTAGGTTTACGAGAAAAACAATACAAAATTGATATGTCTCTGTATCGCACGTGTTACATCTTAACAAGGTCAAGTCTGGTGAACCTATGAATTATGATTTACAAAATATAAGGTACATGACTAATGTAAAAATATCATCCTGATTATTTAAATCAGAAACAATTAGAGAAGATATACAACAACAATAGATTTTAAATTCACCAGCCACGTGTAAACAATTGCGAGTAATAATTTTTTCATTGGATGCCAGAAATAATTTGATCATATAAAAATATAAAATGTTTATGTGGATTCCAAGCCACTCAAATAACGAAATTAGCCACCGATTGTTACATAGTCTCTATTTTTGTGACAAAGAAATGATATTATGTAACTTAATTTATTGATTAAAGTTTTACTCAAACCTTGAGGGGTCTTACAGTCCCGAACAAATGTGGTAGGTTATAGAGGAGCAAGTGTAGAAACAAAAAGTTTGGAAAATGAAAGACAAACAAATAAAATAAATATATGTCTTAATTAAGGCCTTTAAGGGAACACTTAAAGTTTTGTTGAATGTGAGTGAAAGGAAGTTTAATGTAACCAAATAAGAACGTAAAAAGTGTCCCAATCCTCTTCAATGCAAGAGGACATGACAAGGTTTTCTCTTACAGGAACAAATGGACATGGGTTCATGGTTTCACTCAATCCTCTCTCTCCCATCTATGGTGATTATCATGTTATAGATAAAGTTTTGTTGGATGTGAATGAAAGAAATACTCATTTTTTTGGAATTAATGAATGCAGTATAACATTATTTAGATCTTATTAGATTTTTGTGATGTTTTCGCAACTCCAGAGATGATGGTATCGGACAGCGCTAAACAGTGAATCTATTATCGATGTCATGTTTTAATAAACATAATTATATATTTATATATACAATTAGAGTAAAATAAATATTAATATGTTAAAGGTGATGCCCTCGCATTTGCGAGGGCCCCTGTGCTAGTTGTTAATAAGTTAAAACATTGTTAAACTATGAGCAACTTATAACTAGAGAGAGAAATGCAACTAGATGGCTTGATTCTTCTCTTGAATGCATAGAAATTAAGGGGGGTATGATACGGTTAAGCTTAATCATGTTTTGGCAAAAGCACGACATGTCGGCAAACAAGGACAGGGAGAAAGCACGTGCAAGACATGTTCCCGGCCGGCCAGATCTTCAAAAACCCCATATGATTGATGATTGGTGGATCGGATGATGCGATGACTCAGCTAATACACCCATCCATCTCTGTCACCGAAAAGGAAGAGAAAAATAGAAAAGAGAAATAAACATGCATGCTCTCGATCGGCCAAAGATCCGCCCTAATGCCGTCGCAGCAATCAAATCACTCCAAGCTAAGCTAGCAACTGATGCGAGTTGTAGCAGCGCCGGGGATTCATTTCGATCATCATCGGACCGATCGACGACGACGACGAGCCAACAGAGGAAAAAAGCTCCAGGGTCGTCGATCGACCAGTCGCCTCTGCATGCAGACGGCATCACGAGTGTATGTACCGGACGGATCCGCGGCGAGCGGGGCGAGGACGCGCGGTCATGAGGCGGCGGCGTCGAGGACCCTGGCCTTGTTGTCGAGCATGGACCACATGACCTGCACGTCCTCGTAGGCGCACGCCATGACGTCGCCGTAGAGCTGCGCCGTGGTCGACGGGCTCTCCGCCTGCGCGTCGCCGGCCCCGGCGCGCGCCATCGCCGTGGCGGCCGCAGCTCCCGACCGCTTCAGCTGGTGGCGCGCGCGGGGCGTCTTCTTGCCGGCGTCGCTGCCGTGCTGCTGCTGGACGTCGTCGCTCCTGCCGCCGCCGCCGTGCTGCGGGCTGAGGATGGTGCAGGCCTTCCTGAAGGGCGTGGTGATGGTGCGCTTCCAAGAACCCATATTGCACGACCGATCGATCTCTATGTATACTAGCTTGGTACCTAGCTAGCTAGCTAAGGAATAGTATGAAACAAATAGGGAGTAGATGTTTGTGTGTGTGTGTGTGTGTATGTATGGAGAACTATGTATGCAACTGTGCTGTGGAGTGAGAACCGGCTGCTCTGCCGGGGCTTGGGAGCCAATATATAAGCATCCATGGAGATGGAGGAGGAGAGGTAGCGAGAGGTAGGGGAAGAAGGTGGGGAGGCAAGATCCGGAAGACAGGATAGGTAGGGGTGCACGTTGCGGCAACCAAAGGGAAAACCAGAGCGCGGGCGGCACAGGGACTTCCGCTCGGTGTCGCCTCTCGCCGGCCGCCGGATGGCCATCGCACGGCCCGCGAGCTCATGGTAGGTCACCGGCGTGAGAACAGAATCATGCGCCGGCACGTGCTCCTCGGTGGCCGATTGCCTCCGCGAATCATGTGGAGCAACAGGCGCACATGGATGCATGGACGGGTATCATGGCCGCTGCCGCCTGCCATTGAGCCGATCCGGACGACGACGACGGCATGCGCCTTGCGCCGCCGATCGAGAAGAACGTTGGGGTTAGGGGTTGGGCCACCATGCATCCACATCGCGGTCGATCGTACTGGAACGTACGAATGGCAGTTGAGGTTCGGTGGTACGTTGCTGCTCCCTCGTGACATTCATGGCCTATGCAGGGCAGGATGTGTCAGCGTGCTACACGTAGAATGTGAATGCATTGACGATATTTGTGACTGGCAATAGCGAAATTCAGCATCACTATTGGCGACCATATGACCACAACCACTAGGTCTAGCTAGGTTCCTTTCACCATTACGTGATTTTTTCTTTTGGTTTCCCTCGGCGTCGCTCCCGAGGCGACGAACCACCCTCCCCATCGGCGGGGTGTTATTATGCTAGGGGAGGCCACCTTGTTTGGGGCGATGGAGGTTTCTAGGGTGATGGCCCAATGGAGAGTTGGTTAAAGGACGACGACGTCTGGGAGGCCGCGGTGTGGGGTGCGTCCGCAGGTTACATCGGCGGTGCTCGTTGCTTCTCCTTCCCCACCTAGTGACCCTAGATAATATTGGCAGTCTCCAATCCATGATCACCCGACCATGTCGATGCTAAAACTTGGCAGTTCCCGGCTCGGCTGCGTCAACTCTCTGCTTTGCCTAGTGGCACCGTCACAAGGTTCTGGTCTGCTCCCCGTACTACCCAGGGGCACCACCTCCAGCCTCCTGATCAGCCACTTCGTGTGCCCCTGACACGGATGCATCGCCGGCGCCGTAGAAGGTTGCGTCCTCGGGTGTTTGATGATTGTCAATCCTAGATTGTCGCCACCTTTGAAACATCGGCATAGTCACCTCCACACACCCGATTCCAATGTGTGAATGTGGGGATTGAAGGCGGTTATGTGCATAGGGTTTGCATAATCGTGCACATGATGGTAGTGAGGCGGACCCGGACGATCGACGAATTACAACAGATCGAAAAGTGGGGATGTCAGACACATGATGACTTCACTCTAGGTGGTGCTATTTGAACTATGTGTATCTGTTTCTAGGTGAACAGCCTAGGTCTAGGTCTAGCTTTCATTAGTTGTACCTGGCAATGGTGTTTTCTTGTTGACGGTATTGTCTAGACATCGGACCTCTTCAGGGTGAAATCTCATGCTATGACTTTTGCGTTTAGACATGGCGAAGACATCGGTTGTGCATTGTCACCTTCTTGAAGGCGTCACTTCAAAGAACCCTTACACGCAGTATAGGTGTCATAAGTGGTGGTGGTGGGTTGTTCCTGTTGTAGCGAGCCTCTAATCGCTCATGGTTTCTTTCTTTTTCTCTTTCTTTCTGGTTGTGTGCATCCGATCCCTTGGTGTCAAGACTAGCTCTGAGAACATTTTGTCGTTGCAGATGTTTAGTGTATCAGTGTATGTGATATCTTATTAATATTAACGAAAAAATTGTGATTTTTCTTCGAAGTGCATGTCAGCATGTGACATGAGATCGTGGTGCAAATGCTGGTTATCTGAGCAGATTGGTAGAGCGAGAAATCCTGAACCTGTGTGCATATGCTGCATCTCGAGTGACGGAGTCTGACAGTCAAACAGCAGGCGCGTTGCCTGCCTGCCTGCCGGATCTTGATGCATGATTGCATGAACAGTGTGTGCTCCTAGGCAACCGCACTTAAAACGCTGCGTAGTATATAAATTTAAATTTTAGGCGCGCGCGCAACACAAGGTTTGAAAACCAGCCCCCCGCCCTGACGACCGGCCACTAACGGTTTTTCAGCGTAGGCCGGTGTCAGCAATCAACTTATCAAACTACTGTAATATTTATCATCTTACCGATTCTGACGGCGGCATTACCTAATGAGGATGCACGCCGACAGAGCCTCAGAGAGAAAGTGTTTCTTTAAAAGTTCTGATCACGGAAGACCAGGAGTGTTTACTTGGTTTAAATATACATGGTGTCTAGAGAGAGCTCCAAAGAAAAAAATATGTACAAAGATGCTTAATTGGGAAGTGTCTACAGATTATATACTAATCGAAGCGAGCTAGCCATCTTTGTTTTCAAGAAAGATGCTAGCTTAAGGGAAAAACAAACAGCCACGTGAAGGCCGGTTAAGAATCATTGCTTAAGGCTTATTCTGCAGGCAAGTTGCTTGATTATTGGAGCATTGACATCTTATAGTGAATGCATGCATACATGTGTACTACGCGACGTTAAGAGTCTCGTTGTCAGCTCCGGTGATCAAAATGAAATGTACATTTCATACTCAAATGATTAAATATGTGGAATCCTTTCAAAAAAAATGGAGGGAAGCTAGATAAGGTCAACTGGTGTCGGTTTCGTTGGTCGACGATAAAGCAGTGGAGCCGGCCAGGCCTCGTTCATGTTGATTGTTGACCTATACAAGTCAACTAACTAGTCAGACACTAAATACAAGTCAAATGCTGACAAGTTCATTGGGCAGAGCTTTATCATTGACTTGTTACAAGTTACTACTACTTACTCTATTCAAATTACTCCGCATGCATATAGGATTTCGTCAAAGTTAAATTTTGTAAGATTAATTAGACCAACTTTATTGAAATTGGTATATTGGTAAATATCAACAATTTATAGGTATTTCATGATAGTTCTTATACTACTAATTTGATAATATAAATGAAGTGACTTTGACCAAATTTAATATGTGGAGTAATTTTAAGTGAAGGGGTATTGTATCCGCTTTTGATTGTTTTCGTTTATTAAGCTATATAGACAATATTTTCTTAAGTTTCATTATAAATGATATGTCTTATAGGTAAACCAAAAAGTTATATTAGCAGATTTATCCTAAAAGTATTATCATTTTTTTTAGAAAAGGAGGGTGTGATTTCCCGGCCTCTGCATCGAGTGATGCACACAGCCATACGCACTTATTAATTCCAACCAGATTTACAAAGTACAGTGATGAAAATAAACTGAAAACAACCTCTCGACAACAAGGGTCGCTACCACTATGATGGGGGTGACTAACACCAACGCACATCATCTACAACTGGAGTACCAGTTTGAAGGAGATATGCCCTAGAGGCAAATAAATAAGTAGTATTTATTGCATTATCTCATAAGTTTATAATAGGTTTGTGTATTATGCTATAACTGTATTAATAGGAATTATTAATACACGTGTGATACATAGACAACCAGGTCCCTAGCAAGCCTCTATATGAGCTAGTCCATTGGGCAACAGTTGATCGAGATTCCCGATCAAGGACAATGACGTCGGTTGACAATGGGGTCATCTTGTTAGTAGAATAAGGTGATGGACATACGCAAAGTATTGCAATAAGATCGTATTACGATGTTTGTCATTTGCAATAGATGAGAGTATGATAGCTTATTCCTTAGACCGTGAGACCGTACTTATTGTTGCTTCGTAGGAGTGCTTTGAGAGCATCAAACGTTGTGTCTTATATAGCATGACAATAACGGTGTCCATCTTGGGTATTCCGAAAGAGCATCGAGACGTAAGGATCAAGAGCGGGATTTGTTCATTCTTGTAATGGAAAGATACTCTGGGCCCACTCGGTGATATTGCATCTATATAGCTGCGCAGCTTATGACTAGGTCATGGAGATGTAATATCGCAGACGAGTTAATAACCTTCGTCGGTAACGAGATACATCAAAGGCATCGGTGTGTCTACGATCATATCTCGGACAAGGTAGTATCGCAGAGACAAAGGAAATGAATATCATACTTATGGTTCAACGACGTAATTCGTGGAATGCACAGGGGTCGTCATATATTTCCAGGTATCCCTGACGATCATTGGTGAGCGGAGTGTCTCGACCATGTCTGGAGTGTTCCCGAACCGTAGCGTAACAAACTTAAGGTCTTAGCGACGCTAGGAGATAGGTTCTGGAATTTTATAGGTTTTTGTTGGAGAGAGAGAAATGATCCGGAAAGAGTTCCGGTGGTCCGGAAGGAGTTCCGGAGAGGTCTGGAATGGTTCCAGGAATGTCCGAAAGTTGTTCGGGTGGTCCGAAAGAGTTTTCGGAGTCACGGGATATTGAATTATATATAAATATATTAATTATGAATTAATGGAATTTTATATTAATTTAATATTAATTAAATAGAGGAAAAAGGGGGCTCCCACCTATATGGGCCCTAAGAGGGCCCAAGAGGGGGAGCCGCACCACCAAGGGGGGTGGGCCCCATTGGCTGGTTCGGCCAGCCCATGTGGGGGCTGAACCCCCCTCCCTTGTCCTTTGTTTAGTCCCACATGGGGGAGCCAAGGGGTTTGCACACCCCCTTCCCCCTTTATATAGCAAGGCATATTAATTGATTTAATTTATAGGAAATTCAATTAATTCCCAATTTCTCTCTCGATCCCGTGGTTCCCAAGTTGGAGCCGCGCCGAGCTGAGGAAGGGGGTCTCTCTCCACCTAAGCCATACCGCAGAGCGCCGTTGCTCTGCGGGATTCCAGATAAGATCTACTCCTGCGATTTCAGCTGGATCTGAATGACCGGGAGTTGTCGCTAGGCTCCGTATGTTTGCGAGTGCTCGGAGGCTACTCTATTGAGGAGCTTGGGCGACGTCGTCTCGCCCCCTGCAGCCGCCGCGCCTCCCCCCTTCTGCTGCCGACGCACCAGCCCCGGTGCTGGCGCTCTGCCTTCTTCCGCCCGACGCCCGTCGACGCAGATCATCGTCGACACCCCGACGTCATCGACTCCGACATCGCGGCAAGTTCTCCGCGACCTCGAGGTCGGCTACGTACGACTTCATCGTCAACGCTTGTGCGGGAGCGTAATCCCCGCTATCGGTCTACATGGAGGTAATGTAACATGTTCCGCCACCGTTATCGCATGTACTAGATAGATAGATCCTGGCTAGTTAGGGTTTCGTACGCTAGAAAATTATTGTTTTCTGCACCGTAACCCCTTCAGTGGTATCTGAGCCGATCTATGCGTAGTACTGCTGGTACGGTTAGAACTCATGTTGAATGAGGGCGTCTTTCTTATATTTGCTACCCTCTAGCGTGCACTTGCGATGCCTTCGGTATTGAGTTGATGAAGCGGCCCGGACCGACTTTACGCGTACGCTTACGCGAGACTGGTTCCACTACTGACATACGGCTTGCACCGTATCTGTGGCTGGCGGGTGTCTGTTTCTCTCTCTCTAGTCGGCAAAGCATTTTCAATGGAGGGCCCGAAAGGGATGCTTAAACATGCAATTATACGATTGACGTTGTGGTACAAAGTTCGTAGGTAGGGAAGCGATTCTCTTACGAATAAGCCTATTTGCCACGTAAAACTTGCAAAACTAAATAAAGCTAGAGGCGTCTAACTTTGTTTTGCAGAGGCGTTATTTCATGTGACATGGTTACGGTAAGTTTTTGATATTACTCGTACTGTCGGAGGCAATGGAGGGCTCTGTAGACTCGGAGTCATGCCGGGGCGCCAGGGGCCAGGCACATGGCGCCATGAAGGTCCAGGCGCATCGACCATGTCGCATCGCACTTCATTGCATCATTATTGTGTGCTGTTGTGTGTGCATCCTATTGATTGCTTATATGCTAGATATACAACGGTAGCATCATAAATAGGATGATCCCTAACGAATACCAAAATTGTGTTCTCCCTCGTTGCGCACCACCAAGAAAGTTCTACGTTATGAGGCAGGCCGTGATGATCGGGTGTCACACATCTCGTCGTTCGCATACAGTGGGTGTAAGCCATGTTGCACGCGCAGGTCTTCGAGGTTTGATTGGCGAGCCTAGCATACTCAGAGGTATGGCCTCGGAACACGGGAAGATCGAAAGATCGAGCACAAGTCATAGAGTTGTTATGATCGACATTTTATGTCCACCTTTGAAGCCGTGCTGCCGGCCGTGATGATCGGGGGTAGTGTGGTGGATGAGGGTCGTGTAATCGCCATTATTATTTTAGGGATAATAATCTTGGTATGGTGCGTTTTTGATAATGAGATTATAAAACTAAAACTCACCTATATATTATAAACTTATCTTACCTCTTTTGCGATCACATCTGGAGACTACGGAACTACGCTTCGGTTACTTCTTCAAGAGCTCGGATTCTACCTTGGAAGCCGACGGGTCCAACTTCATCAGCTGGTGCATTGGTTTTAGAAACATTCTCCAAACACAACAAACATCCTATATGTGCTAGAACATTAGTTAGGAGTTAGACCAGATGATTCTGATAGCAAGGAGCGAGATGATGAGTTCCGTAAGCATCATGACATGTTCATGGAAATGATGATCGTCATGAGCGTATGCCTAGCACCTGAGTTGAAAGTTGTTTCAACACATGGAGCCATATGTCGTGATTGATGCGATCAGAGGTCACTTCAAAGATGAATTGAGTCTTGAGCAGTTCAGACAGCTTAGAAAGTTCCGGACCATTCACATGGGGAGCATACCTGTCTGGAGACTCAGTTGAAGAAGTTGTGTGACATCTACTTCAGGCTTACGAATATCTACAATTTCTAGATAGCGAACTCCAGTGCAATAGAGATTGTGCTTTACCTCCTAGCTGTGAATAGCATGTGCGTGAATATGCTATAGAGACACGATGAGCTTCTTCACGTTCGTGAACAAGTTCAAATCTCTAAAAGTTGATTCATCGAAGAAGAGTTCTTCGACGCTATGGGTATATTTGATATACGAAGATATAAATGTATTCTTCTCATACTTGATGAAAAGTGTTTGATAATTGTTCTGTTTGTGAAACAGTCCCTGATTATCACAAGTATGTGGCGAAGGGTGACGTGACAGTGCACAAGTGATGGCAAGTTAATGGCCAGTAGTGCTCACGCCCTCGAGATATCATAGTAGTTATCATCAATAGTTTTTGATAAGACATTTTGTAATAGTGAGAGTGTGATCTAGTTTGGTGTCTTGAATGTTGCAAGACATAATTATTCATATAGAACACATCAGTTGTTTTGTGTTATGAAGCAAAGCAGTTGTTTCATATTATGAGTAATTTGCATCACATCTCAATTACATTATGCGTATGATATACATTTATAATAGTGGGAATGATAAAATTATGTGTCCAAAGAACAAACACCATCGAATTTAGTCATATAGGCAATGAAAGAAGTAATGGATAATTTTGGTCCATTTAAGTATTTCGAGTGCCAAAATTGATTAAGTTTGAAATGCAGTATTGAAGTTGCAATACTAGAGGAAATTGATTGAGAGTCATTTTTAATGATTAATCAATGGTGTTATTGCATGATCCGAATTCTTCCATGATTTTGGTAAATAGGAGTATTTGCCCGATAAATTATGGAGTCTGAAATTAATTTGATAATAGATCAAATGGGGTTTTTCAGAAGAAAGATTAGTGAATATTGCATTCACAAAATTCGATCAAAGGACAATATTTTTGAATTATGGTTTCAACACAAAAGACTTGTGGAAATTCGTTTCACAATATTATAATGTCATATATGGTGATATGTGGGGAGTCATAATCATGCTCTACTTTAAATAAAGTGTGGTCTGTCAGAATCAGTCTTAGAATCTCCTAATATGTTCGAAACATTATAGTCGATGTCCACTTTAGAAAATAGATATTTTTTCTCAACGAGAATTCGTAGGATCGACAGTAGTGTCGACATGTATATGATTATGCGATAATTCGGAATATACATGAATAGTTCTTTGTAGAATACTCGCATTGAATGGGAGTGTATTCCAAAACCAAATAGAAACAAAACTTAGTTTGTTGTCTATGTAATTTCGAGGAAAATATGATTTTTCGAATTATGGTTTATGGATTGGAATTAGAAGCTTGAAATAAAGTGTCAGACCTATGTTGGAAGGTGTTCCAAAGAGTATATGTCTTCTAATGAAAATTTGGTGATTAAGAGTGAGGGAGACTAGAAAATTGTTTTCTGCTTGCAATCCTCTTCATAAAGATCATAATATTTTCATGAAAGAACTTCTAAATAAAGTGCTGTTATATTTAATATTACTGTCAGGTCACAGCACTGTATTAAGTGTTGCAGATCTTGTTGACAGATCAAGGTGCACTTTATGAATACAAAGAAAGTTGAGAAAATATCGGAATACGAACAAAGGCTTTTTGAGTCTGGAAGTCCAAAGTTACATTTTAAAGAATTAAGAGAGTAATTGTTGCTGTAATTCTTATTAGAGGAATAAGATTGTTTAATCATCATATAAGGTGTTATATGATAAATGTGACTATAAGAAAGACGCGGTAGCATGTCTTGTCAAGAAATGTGTCTTGGACAAGATCAAATTTGTTGACTACATTTATGTAGACATGCTTGAAGTCCGAGGGATTTGTATTAATGTAATACTGAAGTTTGTATTAAATTCAAATTGGTAGCAGATCAATGATTTTGGTCTGACCAAAATGTCGATTTAAGTGGGAGTCATAGTTGGTTCACTCAGGTGAAATATGTGAAGAACATATTTTTGAGTGGGAGCTCAGGAACTCAAATATATGGATGACACGTTTTTGAGTGGGAGCTCGTGTTGTCAAATATGTGGAAACATATTTTGAGTGGGAGTCGAATTCATCTTGTGTAGTTAACACATTGTGAAACTGTACCAATAGAATAGGATGAAGTTGTGAAACTATTTAAAAGTTAGTGTCTATTTTGAAATAGGACGGGAATTTTAAATAGTTAGTCGAGTTGTGTTGGATTATATCTGAGGAGTCAGAATAGAAGCAAAAGGATGGTCCTTTGGAATCCAATTGATCATTAAAAGTAATGATGCATTAAAGTAATGGTTGTATGACATGTGGGTCTATTATGTATATATTAGACATCATACAGAAACCATATTATCTGCTCGATGAAATATAACCGATGTTCTTGGAATAAGAGCAGTTATGAAAGTAAATTTGGAATTTACTGGAAGTAGAAGTGCGTTAGTTAAGGGATTGACATTTGAATGTCAAGTTTTCTACATTGGTGTGAAAGTATGTAGATATCGCGAGTTTGTAATTGTTACAAGGGGCTCTGCATGGCTGAGTGTGTTTTTCAGGGCAGTTATCTGGTTAGTATAATCAGAGTAAGCGCTCGGAAGCAGAAGTCTCACTTAGTTACGGTATTCGCATATATGTTGTTAAACAACATGATGATATCAAACAAGTTGATGCCAGTGAATCGCAAAAGCATGTACACTCATGGATTGTGCAGTAACACTTTTTCACGAGCAAGCATTATCAAATGATTCTTATTTGATAAGGGATTCTGATAAAAGTAAAATGCAGCTAGTTTATTTGTACTCTAGTGCAAGTGGGAGACTGAAGGAGATATGCCCTAGAGGCAAATAAATAAGTAGTATTTATTGCATTATCTCATAAGTTTATAATAGGTTTGTGTATTATGCTATAACTGTATTAATAGGAATTATTAATACACGTGTGATACATAGACAACCAGGTCCCTAGCAAGCCTCTATATGAGCTAGTCCATTGGGCAACAGTTGATCGAGATTCCCGATCAAGGACAATGACGTCGGTTGACAATGGGGTCATCTTGTTAGTAGAATAAGGTGATGGACATACGCAAAGTATTGTAATAAGATCGTATTACGATGTTTGTCATTTGCAATAGATGAGAGTATGATAGCTTATTCCTTAGACCGTGAGACCGTACTTATTGTTGCTTCGTAGGAGTGCTTTGAGAGCATCAAACGTTGTGTCTTATATAACATGACAATAACGGTGTCCATCTTGGGTATTCCGAAAGAGCATCGAGACGTAAGGATCAAGAGCGGGATTTGTTCATTCTTGTAATGGAAAGATACTCTGGGCCCACTCGGTGATATTGCATCTATATAGCTGCGCAGCTTATGACTAGGTCATGGAGATGTAATATCGCAGACGAGTTAATAACCTTCGTCGGTAACGAGATACAGCAAAGGCATCGGTGTGTCTACGATCATATCTCGGACAAGGTAGTATCGCAGAGACAAAGGGAATGAATATCATACTTATGGTTCAACGACGATATTCGTGGAATGCACAGGGGTCGTCATATATTTCCAGGTATCCCTGACGATCATTGGTGAGCGGAGTGTCTCGACCATGTCTGGAGTATTCCCGAACCGTAGCGTAACAAACTTAAGGTCTTAGCGACGCTAGGAGATAGGTTCTGGAATTTTATAGGTTTTTGTTGGAGAGAGAGAAATGATCCGGAAAGAGTTCCGGTGGTCCGGAAGGAGTTCCGGAGAGGTCTGGAATGGTTCCAGGAATGTCCGAAAGTTGTTCGGGTGGTCCGAAAGAGTTTTCGGAGTCACGGGATATTGAATTATATATAAATATATTAATTATGAATTAATGGGATTTTTATATTAATTTAATATTAATTAAATAGAGGAAAAAGGGGGCTCCCACCTATATGGGCCCTAAGAGGGCCCAAGAGGGGGAGCCGCACCACCAAGGGGGGTGGGCCCCATTGGCTGGTTCGGCCAGCCCATGTGGGGGCCGAACCCCCCTCCCTCGTCCTTTGTTTAGTCCCACATGGGGGAGCCAAGGGGTTTGCACACCCCCTTCCCCCTTTATATAGCAAGGCATATTAATTGATTTAATTTATAGGAAATTCAATTAATTCCCAATTTCTCTCTCGATCTCGTGGTTCCCAAGTTGGAGCCGCGCCGAGCTGAGGAAGGGGGCCTCTCTCCACCTAAGCCATACCGCAGAGCGCCGTTGCTCTGCGGGATTCCAGATAAGATCTACTCCTGCGATTTCAGCTGGATCTGAATGACCGGGAGTTGTCGCTACGCTCCGTATGTTTGCGAGTGCTCGGAGGCTACTCTATTGAGGAGCTTGGGCGACGTCGTCTCGCCCCCTGCAGCCGCCGCGCCTCCCCCCTTCTGCTGCCGGCGCACCAGCCCCGGTGTTGGCGCTCTGCCTTCTTCCGCCCGACGCCCGTCGACGCAGATCATCGTCGACACCCCGGCGTCATCGACTCCGACATCGCGGCAAGTTCTCCGCGACCTCGAGGTCGGCTACGTACGACTTCATCGTCAACGCTTGTGCGGGAGCGTAATCCCCGCTATCGGTCTACATGGAGGTAATGTAACCTGTTCCGCCACCGTTATCGCATGTACTAGATAGATAGATCCTGGCTAGTTAGGGTTTCGTACGCTAGAAAATTATTGTTTTCTGCACCGTAACCCCTTCACAGTTCAGCTAAACACTCAACGCACACCGACATGTACGCTTTAGTTTCTGCCGCCGTCTTCCACAAACCCATCTCCAGAAAGGATCAACACCATGACCTCGCAAAACCGGTATGCCGTCGGCATCGCCACGATGCCAGACAACGACACCAAGCGTAAGTCTATCGACCCGAAATCAAGACCCCGTAGCGCCACGCCGCCGAGACACACCGACATCGACGTGGTAGATGAAACACCGCTCCGCCAGCTGACCCCTTCAGGTAGTTCATGTTCTAAAACGATGCCCCCAAGAGGGTGAACGACACCGTAGGTGACGCCATAGTCCGATCTGGAAACCAGATTTAGGATTTCCCCCGGAACAAAACGGATGAGGGCGGAGCAACGATGCCTTCAACAAGGTGATGACGCCCGGGGACGCCACCATCGTCGGCTCCAAAAATGGAGCCCGGTTCTCACCGGCCTGCCCGTCCCACACGCCATTGATATACCCGAAGAAGAGTCCATGTCGTCCGCCGCGCCGTTGTCGAGAAGTCGAGGACGTCACGCCGTGGTACCCGACAGTACCACGTCCAGGCCCTCGTAGCCAATCCGCCGCCGCCATCGCCAGCCTTGGATCTGCGTGGGAGGGAGCGAGGAGACGACTAGAGTCCCCGCCGCCGCCGGTACCGGCCAGACCTTGCCCAGCCGCACCCTTTGGCGGCGGCGGAGGGAGAGAAGGTGGATGGAGGGGGTGGCGGGTGGCGGCGGCTAGGGTTTAACCTCCGTCGCCCGCGAGGGGACGAGAGGAGGAGGAAAGAGAAGGTGGATGGACGTGGATTCGCTAAAAAAAAGTATCTTGTACTATCACCCAACGGGAACCTCGAAAATGCTATGCTCGATCAGACCCGTAGAAAACAGACGAGGGCATCAAATGCTCCTGTAGTGAGCAAGAGCCAAGATACAACGTGGTACAGAGGAGAACGTGTGGTTTGCGCGCGTCCAAGTATATGGACGCCACCGGCCGTCCATGTGGGCATCAAGTACCTGCAGGCCAGTCGGCACGTCCAAACAGCCGGCCGCGGCGACACAAGTCCTTGATCGGTGCAAAGCCACGTTAGCTTGAGTTCTAGAGCGGGAATCGACTCGAAATTGGGGCAATTGGTAGGATGTCTGGGCATGATGAGTCGTTATCATAGGGTCCTTTGTTGAGGTTGCATTGTAAGCCGCGCTTGGTGATGCATCAAGTTGGGTGCGTTGGAGTTCTACCCTGTAGGACGTTGTATCGTTGTATCGACCGTCTTGGCCTTTCTTATATCGATCCAGGGCGTATCCTTGAAAAAAACGCCACACCGCTAAAGATTATTATTTAACTTCTCTGCCATCATCCAAATCATGCTCTCTCCGAAGAGGATGAGGGAAGCTCATCAGCACAACAATGCTTCCAGGAGGCTACCACCTCGGAAAGTCGGCGGCAAGAGTTTATGGCCCTGTTCGATGGACTTGGGCCTCTTTCGGATCAAGCGTGTGCGGTCATCGATGACTTCGTTCTCAACGTGAAGAAGCCTAAGAAGAAGAAGACGTAAGGAATAACCAGGTTCGAGTGGCGGCAACTGGCCTAGAGGTTGAAGTTTCTGATGCTTGTGCACTGCTTGGCGTGGGAGGAGTTGGAGCTGCGGGAGGAGTTGGAGAGGCGGGCTTCCACCCACACACGGGATTCTGGAGTATTGTTTTGCCTTTTTTTTCTTTTCTTTTAATGTTGGTTCGTAACTCAACTTTCTGTACATAAACCTCTATTCTATCTAATCGAATGGCGGATACGACCGCTTTAAACCTCAAAAAAACAATGCTTCCAATTAAGGCCATCACCAGCCCCCCAGTGCCCACTCTAAGGTATATAATTTTGCACTAGCCATCTAGACCAAAATTCCAAACTGATGAAAATGGGCTATGCACTATATTTATATTTAACACCCTCCCCTCACGTCTAGGCTATTTAAATCCTTAGCGTGGGATATGAGCGAGGTCTCGAACTCGAGACCTCTTGGCTCTGATACCATATATAATCTACACTAGCCATCTAAACCAAAAGTCCGAACTGATGGAAATGAGTTATGCATTATATTTATATTCAACATAAGGAACCTTTTTCTCCTGCCAACGCCACGTTTTTCTCCCTGTCGTGCCCACGAAACATGATTTTCGCTGGATTTGGAATCTCGCGTTCCCATGCTAACCATAACAGTAGGGCGATTAGGGCCTCCGGTGGAAGAAATAGCACGAGTGGCCCAGATCTGTCGGCGAGACAACACGCTTTCCCCACCTCTCCTGCTACTTCCCACTCCCCACCAACGGATGGAGATTCCCTAAGGCTATGAGAAGGAAATAACACCCATGGGTGTCGCCACCACACCCAAAGTTGAATGCCATCAAATTGTAGACCCTCTACGATTCTTAACCATCCCGTGCGCGACAATGAGGGATAGTCTCGCAATCACGCTCTATGTTTTGGGTTAGGGTGCTGCATCCTGACACTGTGAATTCAACCGCAAGCATATATATATAGGCGCCATCACTAAAGCTAACGCATTAAGTTAGACGCTAATTTATGTGGCAGGGTTTGACAAGTTAGATGGCTCTCTCCAAGACCACGAGCTACAATCAATTGAAAGGAACACTTGGGTCTTAATTATTATTCCTTAATTTATTCTCAGATCCTAGTTTAATTCAAGGGGAAATCTATGATTATGTCCCAGAACCAAGCGTAATGACAACATGTGCCGCCATGTTCTAGCACATCTGCAGATGCATATGCATGGGGCAGAGCAGCATGCGGGAGCAATATATAAGCCTGCGATAATATCATCTTCTACACTTTTGCTTTCCTGCCAACAATGTGTTGTGTTTGTCTGCTGAACATGCTTAAGTCATTTCCGGTCCTTTAAATCTGCATGGAATATAAGGGCACGCGAAATGGTAGATAAGATTGTCATATTCATAAGACAAACGACATTTCGTGCTATAGTCTAGAAATTAATATGGTTTGCTTATACCAAATTATGGAGTGATTCAACTTTAACTAAAATACATGTGATTGATTGATGTCATCTCGTACAAAGATTACATCTTACTAGGAAATCATTATTCTCTTTCACCTTTTCGGTCTTCCAGCGCAAAAATTCCAAATGTAGCACAACTGATAATAGTATGTGTCCTAACAAACAAAGAAGAAGTTCTACTTTCTTCTTTGAGTTTTTTATCCGTTTTAGGGGAAAACGACTATATTTAAGCCAAGTCAATCCCAAAGCACAGAAAATTCAAACAAATTCCCAAAGCACACCGCTAAAGTAAAAGACAATTAACTCCCCACCATATACACAAATCTCTAACAAAAAGTTCCTCCAGCAACTCTAATCTAAAAGGATCATGGACACATGGTACTCTATGGACATTCACATTGAAATAGGGCTAGAACGTCGAGATCACACCAAAATAAAACATTCACAAGATGGTATACGACCTAGAATCTGCTAATTTTACAGTGGGAAACTAAAGTGAGAGACGAGAGTTTAGCTCGGCGATAGCAAAATTGATCAGGTGTCTCCCTTGGGTGGGGCGGGCACTAGTCCATCCGAGCTGCTATCTTATGAGACATGTCATACTAGATTCGTTGGGCAAGAAGACTCCAAGATCATGTAATGCAGATCCAAAAAATAGGTGCAATGGATTTTTTTCTAATAGTTAGAATTGGTCCAACCAAAGTATCCAGCGGAAACGACGTTACAATGAAAACATCATGGAAACCATACTTCAAATTTTCAAAAAAATATGAGAAAACTATATTCATGTTGAGAGGGTGATGTTATATAAACATACAAATTTTCCAATTCCAAATTCACATTCATTTCATAGTTATGTAAGATAAATTTAGTGATGAATAGTAACATTTACTATTTACTACTAATCATTGCTCAATTGGGCATTTATATAGCTCATAAACATTTTGGGGTTTTTACTTGATCTTTTACATGTCTACAAACTTCTACTTTCCCAACATAATGCATTTTTGTGTGAATTTTTTATAACTTATAAACATGGTTTTCATTGATGTATAATAATAGTTAGTTTTCACCAAATATTTCTCCCATGTCCAACCGTTGGAGGTTTTTATTTGGACAAGAGGGCGGTGGAGGAGGTTTTCTTTGTTTTGAGGCCAACAGGCCACTTTATTAATCAATAATGTTAACAGAATTACAAAAACGATATGGAGTCTCGCTCAGCCAAACTTGACGTTTGTATTCACCGTAAGCCGAGGACCTTGCTAGGCCATGTGGTGGAGGGTCTAGCAAAACCGCTTCTCAATATTTCTTCCGATATTCTGATAACTCGGGCGATTTATCGTTTCTCAATGTCTGACTGATAAGATAAATTGGACGATAAATCGGTTTATGTACCGATAAATTAGTCGATATGCCGATAAATCGGACGATTTACCCTAAATTTCCACATCTTGTTTTTTTAATAATACCTTATTTCCTTATTTAATGTCTTGGCATACCGACTTGGTTGCAGTAGCCGAACTTCGTCCCACCATGATTTTTGTATTCCGCGCCGGCGCCGAGACAGTTAAAAGAAGTAATATGAGATTAGAAAAACTACCGGTTGCAGCAGAAGTTCTTTCCTTAAATCGACCGATAAATTTCTATTAAGCAAAACGACCGAAATAGAGAATAAGTTATCAGTGAGGTTAGCAGACTAAGCAGAGAAGGCCATCAAAGTGTCGCTTCGAGAATGTCTGATCCTGGTTCGGCCCTTCTTCTAACTTGGGCTGGACTTACGGCCCATATCCACCGCAGCCCATGACGCACGCCAAGACACGCGCAGAAGTAACTCACGGTGACGACCGTCCGTTATCGTCTTCCCCATCTCGACAAATCTGCCGCTTCTGCTCCGTATTTCAGTTCAGCGAGTAGAGAGTACAGGCAGGCGCGCCACCACCAACAACAACCACGCGATGTCCGGCGCCGGCGAGAGCGGCAGAGCTCCAGCGTCGTCCCCACCCCGCGGTGGGCAGCCGCCGCCCGGGTTCGGAGACGGCAGGCCGCCGGACAACGCGCTGCACGCCCTGGGCTTCGAGTTCACCCGCATCACCGGGGACGAGGTCCTCGGCCGCCTCACCGTCACCGACACCTGCTGCCAGCCGTTCAAGATGCTCAACGGCGGCGTGTCGGCGCTGATCGCGGAGGTGTCGGCGAGCATCGGCGGGTACATGGCGTCCGGGTACAAGAGGGTGGCCGGAGTGCAGCTCTCCATCAACCACCTCAGGCCCGCCCGCCTCGGCCAACGGATCGAGGCCAAGGCCAGTCCCATCCAGGTCGGCCGCAACATCCAGGTACCCTCAACCTCAACTCCCACACGAAATAAATTCCTGAATACCTAGATCTACCATGTGTTGTTTCATCGTGCAATCTTCATTCATCTGGGACAAAGCTCAGCTCAGTGCTTGCCAAAGAAAATAAATTAGAACGCAAGAACAGATACTGTTCATAGGCTGTAAGGATACACTGAACTTTGATTAATCAACAGCTGCATGTGGAGGGAATTGTCAACATTGGGACTTTTCCCTTTTTGGCCAACGGTTTGGTTCTTGTGGGTGCAAAAAATAAAGGAAATGAAAGCTCAGCTGCACAAGCTTGACTCTTCTTCCTGCCTCACAAGTCCTCTCTGGCGTGCTATCTAGGAAGATAGACAACTGTCTCTTTCAGACATACCAAAAAAGAAAATGTTCAGGAGGGAAAAATGTATCAGATTAATGTCAGGCAAATCATCACTAACCATCAGATTTCCATGCGTCATCTGCCAGAACCTCGGATCATACTTTGTTAAGCTAACTGAATTCGTTATACAATACACCAGTTGTGGTTTAAACATTTAAAGATATAATTCTTCAGAAGGATAGGTGTGGATCTATATGGGTCCTCTTCTGTTGCTCGTTTCTTCAGGTTTTAATAAATTGTTCAAGCAACTTCTGGGTTGGGCCATGGCCATATGTTGATGAACTTCATTTTGGTTCTGATAGGTTTGGGAGGTCCAGATATGGCTGATGGATCCTTCCACGTCAGAGCGCAAAGATTTAGTATCAACCGCAAGAGTCACCATATTAACCAACATGTCAACACCAGAGAAGATGAAGAACTATGAAGATGTCGTCAAGAAATACTCCAAGCTCTAGGGAGTGTAAATATGTTGCTGTCAAACTGAAATTAAGTATATATATATGCATCGTGTTTCTCTGCAGTAGAGAGCATTACCTTATCAGTAATATCCGGTACTTGTCTCTGTGAGATTTATGGATCCCACGGTCCCAGCGACCGTTCGTTACCTGTTAGTGGGGTTTGGCCAAATCTTGCAGTCCTTATACTTTTTTCTAAAAAACCGGGTGCAAAGTTGGAGTCCTTTGCTTTTTTCTCCAAAACAGAGTGCAGATGAATCTTTAGAAAAAAATTCTAATAGCTCAAATCCTGTGAATCAGATGACCTATGTAGGACAAAAAAAATTAGGATTCAAATCCTCAAATACTGTGTTACTCCTTCGGACCAAAGGTTAAGTCTCTTGTGTAGGTTGCTGTGGGTTACACCCATCTTATTCAGTTCCAGCCATGAGCCTCAATATTCCTTCACAATTTTCACACATTTATAACAGAGCAGCTTATGGCCAGAATTCCATACAAAATATGAAAAAACGAATAAGAAATACTCCAGTAGAAACATATTACTGCATTGATTGATACATGTTCACCTGTTCAAGGAATACAATATATACGTTTACAAACCATGTGTTGCCTATTTCATCTCACACGCGCCCATTCTTCATTACACAACACTAACCATAATGGATTCAGATATACTTTTTTCAGAGTTTAGGCATCCATTTATTCGTAGTCTAAGAAAGAAATAAAAGGTTCTTTCTTTTGTTTCAGCATTTTATCAATCAGTGGCTTACAATAGGGTTTCCGTGTGGAAGATACCCAAACAATTCTAGGATACGTGGAAATTTGTAAAGGCATCATAGTGATCTTGACTCCTTACGCCGATGTTGCGAACCCGATTCTGTCCTTACCGAAGTCGAACACAGTGTGGTAAGCGCCCATGAAGACATCTCCAAGAATCCTAAAAGTGTTCATGGAAATTTCTGAACTGAGAAGAGGCCAAAAAGAGGAGGAAAATTGTAGGAACTAGGCAATGCACAATGTTTTGATACATACCAAAGAGGACCGCGTGGTGGCGGTATGTCAAACGCCATGAACCCACTGATGCAGACGGTTTGCCCTGATTGCTCTAGTTTCACAATATACTGCAACAAAAGTTTTGCATAGTGGTAAGTGTATGGAGATGTGCATGATGAATACAGGTAGGTTTAACTTCGAAAGGTTTGAAACTTTATACGGATCCAAGTAGAGTATAAAGAAACAAAGAATACATTCGAGTTGGTGATTGAAGATTCATGTGGTATTTTGTATCCTCATATTTTAGAATGTATCGTTATTTTTCAATAAAACTGCACGAATTTCCATGCGCAGTATCTACCATGCATGGTAGAAAATCATTTCTCTCTCAAATCCATGCCATGTACTAATCGTCTCATCCTAACTCTGAGTCTAACAGGTTCTGATTAAATCCATTATCTGTATAAATCGACAATGATATATCACACTCTATAGGCAGTATAAGATTTCTACAAAATGTTTATATACGACAAAAATACAAAATCAAAGCTTCAAAAGTACCGCCTGAAATATTTATCCTACACTGATCTTGGAGTTCGCTTGTAACTTTTTCAGGCTATGCCCAGTAAATAAATGATTGTTTACCAAAAACAATGCATGGTGAAAATGATGGTTAATAAATGTGGGAAATGGGCTGTAATAGACCTGCTCTGGCGTTAGCACGAAAGTCTTGTTCGCAATGGTGAAAGCAAGATTCGGCATTTCCGAGATCTCATTGCAGCTAACTGTAGACTCTCCGTTAGGGCTTGGTAGACGCTCACACAGCTGGAATAAAACAAAAACAAAAAATCTCGTCACCAGTTAGTTTTTTTTCATAAATAACGTTGCATCAGAAAATGGTAAAAGATAAAGCGAATCACAACGGTAGTAACCTGGTTAACATATTGCAATATTAGCTCCTTTGTTTTGTTTTCACGGAGCTGGTTCTCCATCCACACAACAGCCATTTCACAGGCTGCGCAGATAGCATCCGAGCCAACATTTTCTTTGCCGACCACAGATTCAATTCCATTACTGCCGAAGTTTATAAAAATAAATTTACCACATCATGAAAGGAGTTTAACAATAGTGCTTGAAGGGCAGTTTAATTCATGTATATTAACAAGGCTCCAGCATAATGAACATACCTGACAGAGCGGGTACCGTCAAACAAACACAGACCGACCTGACTGCATACTTTCTTCGGCTGTGTCTGCCCAAATAAATAACACAATCATCTCACAAAACATATTCCATATTTGGACGATCAAACAAAAAGATGAAAAATGAAGTAAACAACAAACCTGTGCTATTAACAACTCAAGGATCATCTCTCCGTACTGGCTCACCACGTCTTTACATTCTGTGCTGATGATTCCCTCGGCTCCAATTGCATGGTTCACCTGAGTAATTATAGCCTGCAAACAGAACAACATAGCAACAATTTAGTCATGACATACTGACAAAATCAAAAATCTAGTTCAGTGCTTCCAGGCCTTCATATTTGAACAAATGCCATACAGTATCTAGCATTTAGCTCCTTTCAAAGTAATTAATGCATTCAGCTTAGCAATGAAATCTATAAGTCCTGGCCGTGATCGTACAAATATTGAGCAAAGAGTAAGAATATCTGGATCAGTAATTTCAAGATATCGATACTTACAGTTGGGCCGGCCAGCAGTGAAGTCCCAGAGTCCACAATAGCAGCACAGCCATCGGCGCAGAAGCCCGTAGAGTGGCCATCAATCAAGAGATCCCCCATGTTAAATTGCCAGTAACCCTTGCTGCTCACAGGGACATAGGTGTGGTTTCCTACAAAGTGATCCGGGTCCACCCCACCAAAGACGAGCTCACCACCAGAAGATGCATCAGAATCCCGGCTGAGCCAAAACGAGAAGACATCCTCGGCCAGGAGTTTCTGCTCTTGCATGCTTAGCCTGTTGTTGCAGATAAGAAAAGCAATGTTCAGTTGGTAAACTGGCAACGTGGCTGATGTGATTTGAACATAAGCGGCTAAACTAGCGTGGAAGCATACCAAACTGGAGGGGCTTTCCCAACAGAGATTTCAGGATAGCCAAGGCCAAGGATGCCATCGAACTTCCCGACGATGAAGCTAACACTTGATTCACGAGTTGTCTCGATGAATTTCTGAGATGGGTTAAGAAATTGCAGTATTAGAAGTATTACACGTGAAGGTTAGTATGAGGAAAGATTATACTCAATTCCTATTTACCTGGGATTTAACAACAAGATCCCCAACCAGGACATCATCATTGCTGAAAAATCCAGAGATTGCTCCAGAACCATATGAGATTTGGCATTTCTCTCCTGAATAATTTGAATAGAAAATAGAAGCAGACGTTCAGCAATAATCTCGCGAACATCACAAACATGGGACCGCGACTTCAGAAGGGCGCAAAATACATACCATCTGCTTTGTAAGTGCTCGATTTGCTGGACTTGTATTTAGGGTGCAGGTAGCACGCAATCTGCATCGCATTGCAACCACATCCAAGATCAAAGCTCACATAATGTGCAACACTGCCACAACTTTAAACAAGATGAAAATTGGTACACTTGTGAGTGACTGACGAAGAAGACTGACCGAGAAGTAGCATTTGGCAGAGGGGACCCAGAGGTTGGAGCTCCCGGTGTCGAAAATGACGGTGAAGTTCTGCGGCGGCGTGCCGATGCCGATGACCCCGAAGTACTGGGTGTTGAGGTAGTCGACGAGGGGCACGACGTCGTCGCTGCTGTCCAAATTACCGGCGCCGGCCCTCAGCAGGCGACGGCTGTCGTCCTGCTGCCTCGCCAACTTGGCCTCGGTGAGAGATTCGTAGCTCAGGCTCTTCTTGTTCAGGCTGATCCTCAGCAGCCCGTCGTGCGAGGAGGAAGCGGTGGCGGCGGCGCACGAGAGAGCCCACAGGCAAGTGGCGGCCACCAAGAAGAGGTGCCTCTGCCCCATGGTTTCAGAAACTCGATCAAAGGAGCCTGTGGGCCAATGGCAGCCTCGATTAGCCAACATTGGGATAACATACACCGGAGTCAAACGTTGGTAGCGGCGCCATGTTGAGTGTTAAACAATTGAGGACATATTTTTCGACAAATGGAGCTTTTTTTTATAGTATTACTGACTCGAAAAATCTCGCATCAAGACGATATGCTAAGAGATGAAGCAGAGTCTACAGCTTTGGCATGCAGAGTCTTAGGCCTTCACTACAACAGCTCTAGTAGATAGATCCATAGCAGGAAAGCTCGGAAGGATGCAGAACGTCAGGTTACACATAATCAATCAGGAGCTCACAGGTCACAGCACGGTAGCAGGTGCAGCAGGTGATAGTTCTCCACCCACACACGGAGGAAATGGTAGGCATATTAACCGGTACAACCAGAAAGCTTAGCAGCATATCAGGAGGTCAGGACAGAGTACAGACAAGCACCAAACCAGAATCAGAATCAGACAAGGCATACACCAAAGTAGAAGCTCAGAAGGGAAGATACCTACCACCGGACTGGTGGGCGATGAGCACAAGCAAGAGAGTAGGCTACGAATCGAGCAAGCAAGATACTGATAGTACTACGATCTTTTGGATAAAACTTGCGGGCACAGTTAGTTGTAGAGTTAATCAATCGAGCGCGTGTGCACCTGCTTAATCGGTGAATCGATCCGTCGCTTCGCGGCGTCGGCTAGGCTCCCAGTCCCAGGAGCAGAGCGGAGTGAGGTAGACGGCGGCGCAGTGAAGTCAGAGAGGAAAGGGAGAAGATATAGAGGAGGAGGACAGTGAGGCACCCGCCAATCAAGCGAGAGAGAGTGTGCGCGGCATCTTCTCTTCCTACTCCAGTCCATGGACGCAGCTGAATTCATAAAGGCGAGCGCACCACCGCACCACACGTGTCACTGGCGCGTGGGGCCAGCTTGGTAAGTGGGCCCGCATGTCGGTGGCGAAGCTGGTGGAGGGTGAGACGAGTGGATGGGAGGGTCAGAATTGAAGGCGCGAGCAAGGTGGTGTCGTGGCAGCGTGCTCCACGCCCCGCGCCATTTTCGTTTTTTTATAATCTCGTTCAGTTCAACTCCCGGCTTAAGTGAGGTGGTTTCTTGTGGGCCGCTTGGAGCTGCATGCAGAGACATTTTATAAAACACGACAACTTGCTTGTGTCAGGATGGTTAAGAGGGTGGTTGTACCCCAACACAACAGAGTTTAAACTCATAGGTTTGACGCTGTTGTTTCTTATTTAGTCAGAATATTTTTCGGTAGGAGGCGACGTTCCCGTCGACAGCGACGCGCCTGTGGTGAATTCGTCAATCTCAACATCTGATCCGCCGACTCAGTCTTTCAGAATTAATCATAGGGGTAGGATGTGCGTGTATGCGTTCATAGGGATGAGTGTGCGTCCGTGTATATTAACGCTTGTGTTGTACCTTGTTTTACCAAAAAAACATTTTTATAAAAAAATCATCCGATTTTATTTGGTGAATAAATAGATACTATTACCTCAGGTACTCAAAAGAAAGTGTATATTTTAGTCAAAGGTGAATGTATAGTAGTAACATAGTAAGTTTGACAAATCTCATAGACATAAATAGACTTAATGAACAAACTATGAAATACATTCTAGTACTAGTAAGGTAGATTTACTGATATGATATGATATTTTCAATGTCCATATTTTTGTCTACATGATTGGTCAAACTTGGTATGGTTGTTTTTTTGACAAATAAATATACGCCTTTTTTTGAAAATGAGTACATTGCAATAAAATCAGCACGAGACAAAAGACAAAAATTATTGTTATAGGTCTCCAATGAAAACCAAATCCGTTCAAATGGTATCATCCGGCTCCATCTTACATGACAACTATTCAAGATATCTTTTAATATTCCGATAAATCGGTCAAGTTATCGCTTTTCAGTGTAATCAAAAAGATAAATTGGACGATAAATCGCCCATCATTCCGATAAATCAACTACGACCCCCTCCTCATCCGTCCACGCCAATGTTGTTGCCGAGGCATAGACTACTGCGGCCGCTGCCCTTCGAGTCATCGCCTCCTGTCACGCTAACAAATTTAGTGTTCACCAGTGTCCCTGACGCCGCCTCTGTTCGAGATAGGGGAGCCAAGAACTCGGACACGCGACCTCCATCGCCGTGACGCGAAGCACGCGCGTTGGCGGCTTGTCCCCCATGCATGCCACGGCGAGCCTGAGTAGTATCAGTGCGAGGATCTTCTATGATATTTTGAAACCAAAATTCTACTAGTACTTTGGTGTTTTGTTTTTTAAACGAATCTTGTATTTTGAAACCAAAATTCTACTAGTACTTTGGTGTTTTGTTTTTGAAACGAATCTAGTATTTTGAAACGAATCCAATAAGTTTTCTCAAATATTTTGAAACCGAAATAAGGTTTTCCGAACGGGCTACCAGTACTTTGCTGTTTTGTTTTTGAACGAGTGGAGACTCGCTGTCAATGAGCCGTGCATCAAATACGAGCTCACGTAGGATCTGGGTCCTCATTTGTATGATCACTTAGCAGTGGTCGTAAGTCTTTTATCTCTAGAGCTAGGCCCATCATGTAATGGATTGGCACAATGAGCTAGTCCGCAAAGTTGAACCTAGCTAAAAATGGGACGTATTCTCAAAAAACAAAAATGGGACTTTTGTCAAACTACGGAACGCTAAAGAATGAAACAAATCATACACTTCGAGCCCACGAAACAATTTTGTACTGTACTACTGTTCAGCCTCACACACCACATGACCCAAAGCATACATGCCTCACAAAGCATAATCGGATATATCAGACACACAATTGTTTTTCATACGACTCAGATCCATGCTAACTTACTAATAGACTGAAAGTGCCAGCCTCACACTAGACAATAGTAGTAGTACTGATCTTCTTAATTAGAAGCTAAGTAGAGATAGACGAAATCAAGAATATTATCAGCACTAAATTAACCACCGAGGGATGAGGATAGATAGCTCGGCACAGCGGTTGCATGGTCAGCAGTGAGCACCTGCTTCAGCACGAAGCTGTGTCGACGGCGAGCCACGAACATCGCCGCCCCCGCGGCCACCCGGAACGCCAGCCCGAGGCCGTGCACCACCAGCGCCGGGAAGGCCTTCAGCACGGCGACGATGCAACCGTCGAGCGTGACGAGGACGCACGCGGCCGCCCAGAACTTCCCGGCGAGGAGCTCCCGGCTCCTGCGCACCGCGGAGAAGAAGGCGGCGTCCTCGAGCACGGACACCACGCAGGCCAGCTGCCACACAACGGCGACGTACGCCGCGCGAGAGCAAGGCGCCGACGACGGAGAGCGAAGTGGAGACAAGGAAGAAAGGGAGTGCCACGAGGAGGAACGTGGAGAGGAGCCGCGTGAGCGCGACGACGGGGAGGTCCTCCTTGAGGACGCGGTCGGCGGCGAGGAGGTCGCCGCCCGTGCGGTAGAGGGAGGCGACGCAGAGCACGTAGGCGGCGGCGCAGAGGAGCAGGAGGCCGAAGTTGGCGATCTCGAGGAGGCAGCAGGCGGACGCGTCCGTGAGGAGACGGCGGAGGCCGGAGCCGTGTGCATCACAGGAGGCGACGTGGGAGCTGAGGGCGGTGCAGGCGGCAGCGTTGGCGAGCAGGAGCACGGAGAGCAACGGGGGGCCCAAGTTGGCGAAGTTGGGGAGGATTGTCCGGCAAACCACGCGGCTGGTCTCGCGGCAGATGCCGGCGAGCCCGAGAGCACCGACGTCCTGCGGCTCCGGCTCCCATTCCCACTCCATTCGTCGAACAAGTACGGCGGTGGTGGTGGCTGCTCAAGTGGTAGTGAAGCAAGAGATTCACGAGCAGACACACACAGAGGCAGATGAAGCTTGGTAACAGGCCATTATTTTGCTTTAAGCATTTCAGGTAAGCTGATCTGACATTGTGCCACTAAAAGTTAGGGTGGTGGTCATGTGGTGTTGCATGCATAGGCACGTCGCCATCTTTTCTGTGGCGTTGGAGCAATCGTAGGCTTTATTTTCCCTGCTAGATGTTTAAAATAAAACTAGCATCGATAGAGCTTACACACGCTGGAATGGAAATGTGATCAATAGATATAGAGCTTGCACTGGAATGGAAATGTGATCCATGTACAAACGGGGTACCAAGCTCACATTTGAGTTCACACTGATAAAATGATAGGTTTGTAATCTTTCTCTTAGTATATTTCTGTTTATGCTAAACAATGTTGGTGTAGAGATAAACCAGCATTAGGTCTTGACGTGAACTTAACGCTTGTTACCTCCCGATGTAATGTTTTCCATGTGTTAATCACCTATATTGACACGCAGAAACCAATCTACACATAAAACTTACAGGATAGCCGAGCTTATCCTCCGTTAGGCATCCATGGCGAGTTCATCCAACTCTCCTCGGTCAAGACGTGACCGAGAAGATGGGGAAGGCCAACCAAATCATGTGGAGAACCATAGTTAAGTCCGCCATCATAGGCGCACAGATGGAGGTGCTCCTAGATATCAAGCATGTGGTGCCCGAGAAGGAGATTACCCTCGCCGATGGCTCTGACACAGTCAAGCATATGAGCATTACAAGAAAGATGGAGCGTGTCTCTCTCCTAAACAAGAATGGTAGGATCCATTTTGTTAAAAAGAGTATAAAACAAAACATAAATAAACTGAAACAATTTTCCATACAGTTACGTAGTAATTTCAATTAAAACAATAATAATAGCAGTAATTTCTCCAAGCAAAGCCTAATAAACAACTACTAGTACCATAGCCCATAGGATATACTACTGTAATACACGATCACCACATGAATTTCAGAACTGTAGATAATGTTTCTGATCAGTAATAGTACCATAGCCCATACGATAATACGAGGTGAACACATTAATTAATTTCAGAACTGTAGATAATGTTTGTGATCAGTAATAGTCTTCTTCTTCTCCTTCGGGGCTGTCACCGGCTGGTTGGTTCAAACACCATTGGACGTAGGCGTTGTCATCGGCGCGACGATGCTGCTGGCGGCCATGTCGGCGATCGCGATACCCAAACCCATGGTGTGAGGCGAGGTAGTTGTGGTCATAGATGTCGTCTTGCGCCAGGAACGAGGCCTCAACCTGCGTGGCGGCCACGTCGCAGCGGATCATGATGCTGTCGTCGGCGATGAGGTCCGCGCGGCGCTTCTCCAGCTCCTGCTTCCCGATGAACTCGTCGTAGCCTCCTTGATCTACCTCAGCGGCGGCGGCGAGGCCGTCGGGCGTGTGGAAGGTTGCTGTGTTGGCCGGGAGCTCGTACGCGGCGATGCCGTCCTTGTCCAGCAGGCTGAACTTGTACTGCGCCCGCTGGGGACCCTCGGTGTTGTGTGCCAGCTCGAGGTAGACGGAGATGGCGGCGGCGGAGTTGGTCTCCGCGGAGGCGTCGCGGCCGTTGGGGTAGTAGTGGATGCGCCACGAGTGGCCGCCGACGTTGAACGTCTGGGAGGAGAGCTTGTGGCCGGGGAGGAGCGTCTGGGTCTGCGAGTAGCCGTCGATGCGCATCAGATGGTATCCCTTGGCTGGCTTCACCACGCCGATCGGGACAGGCGACCGGGGCCGGCGGCGGACATGGTCGCTCTCGCCGAGATGGTTGCCTGATCCGATCTCGAGAAAATCTAGGTCAAGCTAGCTAGGTGGAGAGATGAGCGTGTAAAACTCGACTGATTGAATAGGTGGAGAACCCCGATCGAGCGTGCTTGTGTATTTATATTGCCGAACAGGAGCCTACGTCGGTTTTACTGACTAACCGACTTTGGCATAGTCGGTCTCAAAATAAGACTTTTGTATAGTCGGTTAGTACATTGATTAATTAATTCAGACAGAGCGAAAGGAGATTACAACGGCGTTGATGATTCCCACTTCTACCAAACTAGCGCATCACATAAATAAATAAAAAACTAACGCATCACATATTTTGTTGTTGTTGTGGAGAATATCACACTTTATTGAAGTGCAACTTGTTCCAGAGAGTAGGTAGGTCGTCGCCGTCCCCACCATCAACATGCAACTTGTTCCAGAGTCGTCGCCGTCCCCACCATCCCCGGGCCCAGAAAATTTTGGGACTGCGATCCCCCTAGCTTTATTATCCCTGATGTCTTGAACGATGTAACTATGTTTAAACTCTGAAAGGCAGCAAGTTCCAGACGCGTTTTTTTCCTTACCAGGGTACCGAAAGGGATTGGAAGGTTTTTAATGAGTCGTCTTGCTGACCTAATATAAGCGGTGGTTAAAATTCAAAAAAAACTAGGCTTAGTTTTATGTGTATACGAAAAATAAAAATACAAGTAGTTAAATAAAGCTGTATAGATACTTGGGTATAGCTATGGGCCTTGCGCTTGTACGTAGCTGGACGTGTGATTGGGATGCGTGAACCACATATAAAATGATCATACGACTTGTTGTCCTGCTAGCGTACCTCACAGATGTTCCACAATTCTCTATGAGGTCAATTTCATGTTTATAAATTTATTTATCTCTTAATTTAGATTGCTAATTATTTGTTGTTTGTAGCACCACCGTAAAGAAGCCTCTATCCGATAGTGTGAAAAGAAAATAAATGAACAAGAAAAGATGTATTGAAGTAAAGACGGTGAGCAAAAAATTACAACCATCCATGTGTATTGAGTCTATCAATCTACAATACAAAGTATCAAAGGTATATGTACTTACTTTTACACCGACAAAAATAAAGGGTTTGCTTCTAGTTTGAACAATGTGAAGAAAATTGCATATGGATTTGGTTTTTTCCCGCAAGGATTTTCTATGTAAAATATGTGTTTCATTCTCTCATTTTATTTTTATTTTATACTAAGGGCACTAAATTCTTGTCTCGCCCCGGGCCTTCGAAATCTCAGGACCAGCCCTGCGCACAGTGTCCACCAGGACGAGCATGGAAATCATGGAGCGGCCTAGGTCATCGTGCATGTCGGCAAGAATGACCATGGCGTGTAATGTAATGAAGACTCGTGTGGGGCGTGTCGCAAGGTGGCGAAAGAGGGGCCATCACTGCGATGACCATAGGTCATACGGTGGCATGCATATGTGGACACCTTGCATGCTAGTATAGTGGCACAAGACTTATATTGTTTGGTCCATATGAGCATATGCAAGAGTTTTCACAGGTAAAATTTAAATATTACATATTTTTCAATAATGATATGTTTCATACGTTTTTCCAGAGTGGAATGCACAATAATATCCTTAGCGTTTATTTTTATATAAACCGAATGTTATGCACGTAATTTCATCACGAAGATAGAGTTGTATATAACGAAGGGATAGAATATGTAAATTATTGCATCAGGCATATCTTTGAGATAGGATCGGCACAATCATATCTTTAGCAATTATTTTAGTTTGGTCTCGTCATCGATGTCTATAAGAGATCGTGAAGACACTAGATGTGCAAGTATTCTATACTCACTTACTTGCCTTGGGTGCTTTTTATTCCCGAGGAAATGAGAGTCCTCAAGGTGCCAAGCCAACTATGCCTCTCACTGCTCATGGTATTCCTCCTTGTTCATGGTAAGAGTTGTCTAAAATCAACACATGAATACCCAGACACTTCCCAACTGCATTCTCTATACATTTGTTAGTTCATATTGGAAATTAATACTCGATGCATGACACATCTTTATTTCTCTATTAAACGTTATAGGGTCTGATACATCTTATTGTGTTTTTGTTTTCTAGGATCTGAAGCCAAAAAATGCGATGTGTACAGCCAGACCTATACCACTTTGCTATGCAAGCATGATCTATGCGATGAGGCCTGCCAAGAGGAGGGATTTACCGAAGGACGGTGTGCCATGATTCGAGCCAGACCCCTTTATATAGCATGTTTCTGTGAGAAAACGTGCCAATAAGACCATGCTGCAAACTACCACTGAATGTGTGATGTAACTACCAATAATGCGGTATAGTTTGCAGATTTGATGATGGCATAAAAGAAGTTGATACTCTAGCAAATATTCCATTTGATTTTCTTTGGCAAAAGTGTTTACACATGGTTTGCAGAGTACTATCAACTCCCCTACCCACACAAGATTTTTCTCTCCTCCCAATCCACTTACTCATGAAACCCATTTTACAACTCACATTGTTTGGCACATGGGGATAACATATGACCTTTTCCATCAAGATAGTGATAAAAATAAATTTGTATGGTGAGCGTACTGCAACAACGTAGTACTTTCCACGGGAAACATATAGTACAATTATCACACCCCTAGCTTCTCGCTGCCGCAAACTGGCCCTGGTTCATAGCCGGTGCAAGCAGAAGTGCTCCTGACGGGGTATAATAGGAAAAGCATAGCTATATGGAATAGTCGAAATAATGTGGTGTTTAACAAGGCTAGAGATGTTTTGATTTGTAGATTGTTCACCAGGCCCTTTTGGATACATATGTGGCTCTTCCTCTTACCACATGACCAAAGAACGCTCATGGATATTATATGTACCCGGTTGATGACGGTTGTTCGAGCTATGGGGTGGGTGGCAGCACGCAACAAAACTCCATGATGTGTAGTCTTTATCTTTGTGCTATGTTTTGTTTGCTGGTTCATGTTGCCGCTTTAGCCGACCCTTTAATGCATTAAGTTGATCATGATACTATGCTCCAGTTTGCTTTCAATACATAATGGTTGTGTGCATCGTCATAATGCAGAGACTGGGGCTTGCTTCCATTTGGGTGGGGGGGGGGGGGGGGGGGGGGGTACAATCTCAAGAACAACCGACATATGTATTGCCAGTGTAGATCGCAACTACACAAAAGCCCACAAGTCGTTCTCGATGGGTGCTACCGCCACTCTGCTGCCGATGGGTGCTACCACCACCACTCGGCCCTGACAAAACCGCCACATGATTCCTTGTTGGAGACGTGTGGCGAGCTCGTTCTGGTTGTAGGCAGGGTGGTTGTTGTCAGTGTCCAGGCCGAGATCAACCACGATGGAGTTGTCTAGGGTATCGAGCATGTCAACAAGGATGACACTGGGGCTCTCCTGATAAACTTCGCGATCATCACCTTGTTAGTCACCGCCAGTTTACTAGCTAACTTGTACCATATCATGAAACATAATACTCATACTCCCAAGTACACTCCCAAGGATTTGGATTTCGGTTTTGTAATTTTTCCGGTCCTGACCGGAATGGCCGGATTTCGGAAATTTCAATGAAATTCCGGACGGAAAGACATAATTTTTTTTTGAAACTTAGAACAAAAAAATAACTGTAATTTGAATTTTCAAGCAAATTTTATTTGAACTTAAACCGAACCATCCACTTCTCCCACCTCTCATACCATCATTTTTAGCTCATTCCCCCATCTCTTACCACTTTTCATGAGCATATATAAGCAGGTGGTGGGCAAATCGTGGCTCGACACGAAGCCTGGCTAAGCTAGCCTGTCTCTGTTTCTACGAAGCATCACGACGAGCGTAGTATGAACAAAAATGGCCAAAGGTGAGGCAAAGATACGTCAAGGCAAAGCATCTTCACGTTTCTATCGCGTCGATCTCATGTCCCCTGCCTCTCACAATATTTGTTTTGTTTTGCCTCCTCTGTTAAGATGATGATGGCATTATGGCAACCCTCGAGTAATGGCTGTCAGTCCAGTTAACTCGTAGCTACGTGCTTCTTCGTGTCAACACGTTTCGCCTTTATGGGACTGAGCATTCCACGGTCTCTTGTTTATCACGAGAATCACCTTGCAGTACAGTAGCAGATGCTCAAATTTGCAATACACCAAGAATCACAGAACGCAATGGAACTTGATTTCTTCAGTACATCAGCTCATTAAGCCCAGAAAATACATCAGCTTTGTCAGGGGCATGATTATCTACAACATATTACCCTGCAAGAAGTAGCAAGCAGTGCACGTCTGTAGCCTATAGGTACAGGCACAACTTGAACCAGGTCCAGGTGACAATCATCATCAGCTCATATGCCCAGTCCGCCCCATCCGACTACGCCTGCCACTATATCACCAACATCATCGAAACCGACACCAGTCCAGATGAAACCCTCCTCCCTTACAGAGCCCTTGCTCTGCAATCGCACGTTCGGGCCTTCCCCGCACTTGCCCAAGCATTTGCATCCGACCACTGCGCCGTCGGTGCCCATCTTCTTCTCAAACTCCTGCAGGATAGCAAGCGAGCCCGACTTCTTGCATTTGCCGCCCATACAGACCTCAATACTGCTCTGTGTTTTTACCTCAAGCGCGATGCTGGAGGTAGCGGTGCACTGCACGGCAGTTACTGGCCCTGGAGAGATCTGGGCATTCGCTGCCACGGAGTCTGGGATTTGAGGCACCATGATGGGGAAAATTGTGCTTGCAGGTGGTGCCCGAGGAGCGGTGACGGTGGCACAGCGGCTCATTCGGAGGACTCCCGTCTCACACTCGCTGTCGCTTGATTCCGATGAGCATGAGGAGCTATCTTCGTCCTTGCAGGGATTCAGCATGGCCATCCTCTTCGCTTCCTCCTTTTTCATCTTCAAGGCCTTCTTCGCGGCTTTCTTTTGTTCCTTCTCCATCTTCTTCACCGCCTTCATCGCAGCCTTGTCAAAATCCATTGCTGGGACAGTAGCAATTTGGGGCACTGACATCGACGTGGTGGCAACACAGCCCGTTTTCATGGATTGGCCCTCCCCACAGTCGCTCTCGCTCGATTCAGAGGAGCCATCTCCGCATTCCACGATTGCGGCCTTCTTCGCCTCCTTCTTCAGTGCTTTCATCGCGGCCTTCTCCTCTTTCTGCTGCTTCTTCAGCTCGTCCTCTGCGTCCTTCATCCGACTCAACTCCTGAAACAACAACTCAGTGGCTTCCTGCACTCATAGGTCCAAACAAATCAGGGCTCAATTTGATCATAAATCAAATAAATACGAATATATCAGCTAGCTAATTTAGCTTCAGTTTCTTCATTCTCAATCAAAGAATTGTGCTAAACTGTTCTAAACCAAATTGAGCACTGTTTATGTTTGAGACCAAATCAAACGTGGCGTCACCATTATTGAAGCAAATCAGCAACAATTGGTCGCAATATAAACGACTACAAATAGCTGGACGCTGATTGGCAACCCTAAATCCTGGGGAGCAGAACCACAAAATCGATATGGGTGAGGAGGGAGGGAGAGAGGTCTCATCTCACCGAGAGGATCTTCTCCTTGGCCGCGTCGCCGGACACGAGGCCCATGGCCCGGAGCTTGGAGAGGTCCCTCGCCGCCGCCTCCACCGCCTTCCGCGGCGCCGCCGGCTCGTAGTACCGGAGGTGCGCCTCGTCGGCGAATGATGATGCCCCGACCCCGCGGGCGACGCAGGACACCCTGGCCGGCGCCCGCCTCTTCCTCTCCCCCGGGACCACCGCCAGCGATCGCCGGAGGGCAGCTACGCCGGTGAGCTCCATGGCGAGATCCCTTTCTCCCGGTCACGAAATCCGTCTACGCGGTGCGTGCGTTGCTTCCTCCACGCCTCGTCGCTTGCTACAATTTACGGTTATACCCTTCGGAGAAGGATAATACGTGGCGTGTCGTGTGTGGTACTGTGGTGAAGTGACGATGCTCTCCTGTCCACAATTAATTATTACTCATCACAAACACCTATTTGATTTTTTTTTTTTAAACTGATCTTATACTGGTAAAATTAGTTTTTTCTGAACTTGTAAGAGATGGCTAAGGAAAGACAACCTTATTTTTCTACTCTGATTAAATAAATATCCTATGCATCAACGCTAAGAAAACTAACAATACCCTTTTATAAACGGAAAATCTAAATAGCAGGCGCCTGCTAGGAGGTGTACGTCGACGCAGTCCATCTGCATGGCTCAACACCGCGCGATCCCCCACATGCTGATGTCATCCCACATTATTGCTAAATTCGAAATTTTGAAAAGTTTCGTAGGCATAACCGTTTATCCGATTTAGAATCCGTTTTCACCACAGAGCTAGTCACGACGAGATCTTCGAAACTAGATCCCATGTTGACATGTTCCAAGAACTTTCTTTCGGGCTCAAAAGTTACCACATCAGTAACACATAAGTTACCTAGGTTGTAGTATATAACTTACCGACCATATTAACGATTATTTTTGGGTTAAAATTGAACCATTTTTTATTGTTTTTTTTATATTTTCAAAATTACTACACCTAGTTATTCATAAATGAATATCACGTTAGGATAGTAAATGTATCATGCATAAGTTGATAACTATACATAAAAACACCTTTTCAAGTTAGTAAGTATTAGAATGATAACTCTCGATTTTATAATGATAATTACACCATAAAAAGACTTTATTGGTAATAATTACCCATATAGTACTGATATAATTACAACACTAGTACTGATAACGTTCTAAAATTAGTTTGTAACTTCAAAGCACGGAAAAATCGAAAATAACAAAAAATAAATAGAAGTTAGCATCAAACCAAAAATTAATCATTACTTGGATGTGTAACTTACATACTACACCTGATAATTTACGTGTCAATGGGTTGGTAACTTTTGGGTTCATAAATATATGTTGGAACATATCTATATGGAATCTAGTTTCAAATCTCGATGCGACTAGTCCAACAGTGGAAACAGATCATAAATCAGATAAACGATTTGAGTTACAAAACATTTTTAATTGATTTTATTTTCAACCAAAAACTAATAGCTAATATGGTGGGTAACTTACGTATACAAGATTGGGTAACTTATATGTTACGTGGGTGGTAACTTCTGGGAAGAAAAAAAAGTTGTCGAAACATATCGACATGGGATCTAGTTTTGAAGATCTCGTCACGACTAGTCTAACGGTGAAAACGGATTCTCAATCGGGTAAACGGTTTGAACTATGAAACTTTTTGAATTTTTTACTAACCGTTACAAGGCAAGCGCGCTGGCGCACGGGCGGGTTCGGTTTCTTTGTTGTGTCTAGCGCGTGGACGTACGCCTCGTAGCAGGCGCCTGATGAATAGCACAGTCCTTTATAAATGCTTATCCGATTAGCACAGAAAGTGTCCAACACTATAGTGAGTCTCAGCTTGTACATCGTGTTCTCAACTTATTTACTTTGTCTCGTCCCTAAAATCTATCGTGGAATCTCAGGTGGCACATGATTTTGGGAAATACATCATCATAGTGTAAAATTATATGAAAATAATAGAAATTTCATATAAATAGATATATTTGACAACACAATTTTTAATTAAAATCATAACTTTGTAGTCTTGGCTACGCCACTTTGATTCACATACAATTCAGAACGTATGACTTACGACATTTAAATCAGATCAGAGGGACTATCATCACTTGAGATGAAGAACCAACTCTTATGTTCTAAACAAGGACATTATATTTAAAAACGTTAATATGTCTCGATATATTTATGTACATGTGGATATGGACATATGTTAAAATATCTTATATTTGAAAATGGAGGTAATATGTCTGATTCCAGTGGATTATCCTCTAGTGAAGTATTTCACATTGTCAAGTTCTTTGCATCTCGCTAATCTTTGTAGTGCACGGTTTGGGGTTCGTGTTGTCCACTCCCCTCCGCTAGAGGCTAGTGGAGGCTAGATTTGCTGGACTGTCTTCTCGTAAGACTTTGTTTGCATCAAAATCATTGCTTTACCGGTAATGTTTTGGATAACTTGGCTGAACATTTTGAAATTTGGCTAACTTCTTTATTTCCTTGCAAGTCAAAGTTATTCATATACTGTAGATAAGCCCATACTCAGTTCTCTCACGTGTTAGGTATTCCGTTAAGAAGGCATTAAGTACATCTATAGCCGAGCTCTTATAATTTCGAAAACTATATGTCCTTTTATCTTTTAACTGCTCAAATTCACACCTACAAAATTTAGTGGTTCTAGAAGGGTTTTCTTAAACTTAACTCCTAATAAAAAAATAATTTAATCAACTGCTCCTAGCATAACTTATATTTACATAAATTTAAATGATATTGCATAAACTAAACAAAGTAGTCATTGTCAGTGATCTCGGCCATGATCCTCTCACATTTCTTTTCGTTGTCGGAGCAAAGGTCGATGACCGACGCACCAGATGGCTGGCTCCATTGCTCTTCCACAACATTTAGAACTTCTACTACCGGTGCCCCTTCTCGACGCGTTCTAGATACATGTTGCGGAGCTCCTTCATGTAGTTGGGGTGGTTGTGCGGTTAGGTCCTTGACGGATCCCTCCGAAACACGGCGGCGTCGTGGCTTGTGTTTGTTGAATCATGCGCCTTTGGCGACGGACGACGAGCGGCGACTAAATCGAATTGTGGGAGGAGCACGGCTGGTGCTACGTGGTGGCTGGCGGAGGCAAGTAGGACGATGCAGACGAGCGGAAAAGAGCGATGGCCAAGTGGGAGGGAGTCTATTATACTCATCGAGTGAGTGACCGAGTAAATTTGATCGAGAAGTAAAAATTACACTCCTATTATCTACTAGGTACGGTTTAGTCCATTAAAACAGAAGTTTTACTCCCCTATCCGGTTTTGCGGGATCGGCTAGAGCCCTAACCTGTACGGGACATTTCATCAACAGGATATAGTAGGGCACTTTTCTCAAACACTAGACGATTTTTGAAATTTCAAAGCATCCAGCAGAGAGCAGAAATTGCCACAACAACTTTCTGTCGCGTGAAATTTTGTGTTTTGCCACACTTGTTCTTACCCATTTTGTTTTTCTACTCTAAATTTTAACATTTTACTTTTACCCTCTCAGTTCCCGGCAATACCTCAGCTTTGTCATCTGTGGGGGCAAAAGCAAAGTGATAATGGTGAAATTTTGTTTTCTCGACTGTTGTCGTTTTGCCTTCTTTTTGCCCCAAAAGTGAAATGTCAAAATTTATAGGGGCTACTTAAAATGGACACAAATTATGTGTGGCAAATTACTTTTCCGTTTCTGCCGCACCTAACCATCTCCCCGCGGTTTTCCCCACCACACTCCCTCGAATTATTGGGCATCGAAGAACATCGATGAGAATGGTGCAGACCAGAACAGCCGTGGGGTAGGTTAAGTCAAGACAAGGTGGTTAGTATAAGTAGATTCCATTGGATCGCATAAAGGACAAGTCCCATTAAGAATCTGAATCTGCTAGCCACATAACTCATATACCATACGGAGTACTTTTTTTTGACAGAAGCTCATCTATCATTCTTAAGTCTACCACTCGAGACGTCGTAGGTAGTTATTAGTTTCTTAAGTTCACTGTATATCACAAGGTGCTAGTTTTAATTAGAATTGCGATACATAATTTTAATCTGATTCCTTAGAACTGATCGTTTCACAATCAAATTAAGAAATTACTAGGTACTATGGTAAAAAAAATATACTCCGTATGAAAAATTAAGTAGTAACATCGTTGCATCTTGCATTGCCAAATATATGCTGCCTTCGGACCCCTATGCTTGTTAATTTTGATTGGAGAAAACAGCATATCATCATCAACAATCAGCTTCCATTGCCAAACAGGAACAAATCACAGAGACACAGAGTACACTCTTCATTTCGACACGATTAGTCAAGTCACATGAACTCTTTATTCTCCATGCATTTACTATTAAGTCAGAGTTACCATTAATGAAGCCAGCGACTCAGTGGTGTGCCGGGGGAGTACTGCCGTAGCTGGGCGTGACGTACTCCGGCGCGGCTCCGTACGCCGGCGCCGGAGGTCCATACACTGGAGTGGCCGGAGGGTTTGTAGCTGGTGTCCCGTACACTGGCGTGGGAGTTGGAGAAGGGCACTGGCATCCAGGCTCCGGAGTCGGGGTGCATAGGCATCTCGGCGCCGGAGTTCCGTAGACTGGCGTGGGAGGAGGAGGAGGAGGCGGTTGAGCGATCGTCGTCCCGTACACCGGCGTCGGAGCTGAAGTAGGGCACTGGCATCCCGGTTCCGGAGTAGGGCTGCACATGCATCTCGGCGCCGGAGTCCCATACACCGGCGTCGGAGCTGCAGTAGGGCACTGGCATCCGGCTTCCATGGTAGGGCTGCACATGCATCTCGGGGCCGGCGTCCCGTACACCGGCGTGGGAGCCGCAGTCGGGCACTGGCACCCGGCTTCCATGGTAGGGCTGCACATGCATCTCGGCGCCGGCGTCCCGTACACGGGGACGGGGTACTCCGGCGCCTTCGGAGGGCAGTCCGGCGTGGGTGTTCCGTATACAGGGGTTGGAGTGGGGTCGTACTCCGGCATGGGCGTCCCGTAAACCGGCGTCTCGTACGGGCACTGGCACCCCGGCTCCGGGGTAGGTGTGCACAGGCATCTCGGCGCCGGAGTCCCGTACACGGGCTGATCGTACACCGGCATCGGCATCCCGTACTCCGGGAAGGGCCTCATGCGGCGGTGCATGTAGAAGGGCTTCCGTCCGAACGGGCGGCACGGGAAGCAGATGTTGGCCGACGCGCACTCGGGCGACGTGGGCACGGCGCCTGGTATTGTTGTTGTCTTGCCGGCGACCGCGACGAAGGTGCCCTCGCTCTCGGACCCGTTCAGCGGCACGATCCTGGACGGCTCCTGCCCGGGGCAGGGCGCGCTGCTCGCCGCGCTGTGCAGCTGCGCGAAGCACCGGGCGCTTCCACCGCGCAGGTCGACGTCGGCGGGGAGGGCCACGGCGAAGGCGCCCGTGCCATCGAGGTCCCCGAGGAACTTGCTCTCGTACTCGCCGGCGCCGGCGCCTCCGCTGCTGCCGTTGCTGCACTTGATGGCCACCTTCAGCCCTGAGGCACCAAGAGGGCAGCATATTACATGCCTGACAAAAATGGTTACGACCGTTGTGGAAAGCACCTGGCGGTTGGCACGTACCCTTGAACGCCGCCTCGGCAGTCATGCTCTTCCTGGTGCAGCTGGCGCACTGGGCCATGCCGACGATGACCGAGGTGGCGGCATCGCCGCCTGCCACCATCAGTCCGCCGCAGACGACGAAGCAGAGGAGCAGCCTTCCTCTTCCTCCTCCTCCTCCTACCATGGCGCAGCAGGACAGACACAACTATAGAAGCTGCCTGCTGTACTTTGTACGTCCGAAGCAGCAGTAAGAAGAGCTTGTATATATAGACGAAGATGTATACTTAAATAGGAAGATGCGTGCTGCCAGTCAACCGATACTTAAATAGGTCTCAGTATAATTCACAAATATAGTCATTCATGTCTAAAATGTGTTCGTGGTGACGTAACAAAATTGTTCTTTGAGTTCAAAAGATACATACAATTTGTTCTTGGAGTTCAGAATATTTTTGCAGAATTCTCAATCAGGGTTCTCGGTGTCGATTCAAACTTAACTAATTCTTTGTCAAATAAGAAAAACAAATCCGTGGTTTATAACAAACTTCGTAATAAGAGTAACCTAAACAGAAAATGACAGCTCGAGGTTAAACACTAAACGGTCTACAAGTTAAATGTGCAATATGTGCAAAAAATTTGGACATAACCTAAGCCACTATATCTTCTTGGCTTGAAATGCAATTTTCTCGGTGTGCACATTGTATCACAGTAATTTTGTACATAAGAACAAGAACTGCATGAATAAAGCATGCATCATTTTATAATCAAACACAAGACCATTCTGCATAATAAAACAGGTCACAAATCACCTGACAAAATCAAAGGTTATTTCCATAGAGGAAGCGAGGAAGGCCATTGTTAAAGACCGCTTACCATGCAACTCATCCATCTGAACATATGTTGCACTGTCGCTTGTTAAAAATATTTTGTCCGATGCAAATCATATTTTGTAATATTATATTTGCTAAGAGTGGTCTTTTTAAAAAAGGGGAGCCTGGCCCTGCATCAAAGCATATGGCCACTTCATTAACTTATTAAATAATTTGTTTACTAAGAGTGATGCCACAATAACAAAAAAAAACACTAAAGAAACACTTAAATCAAAAGCGACACGATGAGTTTCCATGAATAAAGTTAGACTAAAAGAGAATTTGTGAATTAAATAAAGAAACATACGTGAAGATAGCCCCATTATATATAAATCCACATAAAAGCGCCCTATGCAAAAATTATTTTGAACTCAAAAGGACTGAAATCGCCAAAAAGTCTTCTTAATATGGACAAGTCCCTCCAAAGAAATGGGACCTTGCGGTTTAAGAATTGCAGTAATGAGCGGTTTCTCGACAAAAAATTGTCCGGAACAATGCGGGATCACTTGGTTGGTTCACAATTTTTATGTTACGCGACGCAGTGACCTCCTGTTTTCTTTTCATGTAATTTGGTAAACATTTATTCTTTAACAGCTTGTCCATAAGTGTATCATTTCAGATAAAACAACATCATAAATAACAATAGGTAAGATACTTAGAACTGAATTTCCGAGGACCAAACGGGCGTCATAATAAAAATTATGCGCTCGCCAACTACGTACGTAATCGTTTCCCAGTGTGATCATCAATATTGTCTCTAATGCATAGTTTTTTTGTACTGAATCTTCAATACTATGTGTGTGAATGTTAATGTTAAGACTTCAAGACTATAGCAAGTTGCCCCAGAACAATCCAAAGAAGCTTGACCGATGGATCTGAATCTATCACCTATGAGCATGCATAATTGAACAGTTATGTTGATAAAGTATAGGGAATCAATTTACTTAGCTATAAGTGGAGCAACAGAGGCCGTACACGCCGATTATAGATGATCGTCGCGAAGCCCATCATGGCTACACATCGCGGAGTAGTTTGAACCGTCAAATCTAGCGCTCGATCGATCATGCATGTGGATTCAGCAACCAAGCTGGACGTACGTGTGTTTAGGCACTGTTTAGGGGTGGGCATGTCCTACACTCCTACACTAAATATTCATGCAGCCATGCACAAGCTTGGTGTGAGACTTAGTTACTCCTCATAAATTGGGCACTGCTGGCGCAGTTGCACAGCTCACAGCCCTCCTATTGTAGCCCCCGATCTACTGCTGCAAATTCGGAACACGAAGATGCATGGCACATGGATTGTCGATCTTGGGCTCTTTGGCTGAATCGTATTCATTTTATACCCTACCACACTATCGGGAGAGGTTGTTGGATCTTAAGCTGATGAGGAAATGATGCCAATGTTCAAATAGTCACTCTCCCCTCAATTCGGCGATACCACAACTAGTCGGATATCCACCACAACCATATTCATTGTATACCCTACCACACTATCGGAAGAGGTCGAATTTACATTGAGCTTGCATTGAACGATTGACATTGGTCCTACAAATTGATGTATTGTAAAAATAATAATTCATGTCAATATGTGTGTACAGTAGGAAGCTGGTCCTCCATGCGTCACAAAATTTATTCGCCCATGCTCATGGCCCAGCATGACTTTACATCATGCATCAGTTGGAACTCGGCAAATATTTGGAATCCAGCCCGCGATCTGCCTGACTGAGTGTTGTGACTTGTGCGTCAGCTCGGAGTTGCGTCGTCAAAAGTAGGAACGGGAAAATTGCAAGATTCGCGTTGTTCGTTAGTTCTAGGATTTCTACACCACCCAAAACCACAGTTAAACATTGAGAAATCCTACTGTTTTTTCCTCTGTGTTTTTAGAATGGTGAACACATGCATGCATGAAGAAAATTGTCAACTCATTCTACCATCGTAAAATTTATAGCGGAAAAATTAAAATAATTTATCTACCTAATGTTCCTAGTATATGAAAGCATCGCAGGATACAAAAGTAGAATAGACACAAACTGACAGTCTAGACATGAGACCAGAGATCATGAGAGAAAGTCTAACGCCCATATATAGCAATGATGGTCGCACGAGCGTGGCATGGTGATCGAGACGTGTCCGATGAGTTCGGAGGACTTTTTTTTTTTGAATTTTCTGTTTTAAAACTCAAGAAACGTTTAAACCATTACAATCTGAGACTATCAAGCTCACCACACAGGGCGGCGCAGAACTAATCAAAACAGTATCATCTAAACCTCTACGCCACAACCTGGCAAGGTGATGCGCAACATTGTTACCAGATCGATTGACCTTGGACACTTTGACATCTTGCATCGAATTCAGAAGATAAGCAATGTCCGAGACAGTACCAGCATTCACAGACTTGCTACTACCCACTCCTTTGAGCTGAGATATAAGAGACGAGCAGTCGTTCTCTAAGTGAACTCTACCAACAAAGTTACACAAGACTGCTTTGACACTTTGAAGACAAGCTAAAGTTTCAGCCATTTCAGCAGAACTTCAGTTATCGATTTTACCCCAAGCTGTTAACAAGACTTTACCAGAATCATTCGGTAAGATAGCACCCCACCCACCTATGTTTTCCTCCTCCCAAAAACTAGTGTCCCAGTTTAACTTTGCCCAACCTTCAACAGGATTTGCCCAGGCCACCGTAGGGGCATTATCCAAAGGCATCATATTTCCTCCCTACCAAATTGCAGGGCATTTACCCTTCGGATCAGCTAGGGTCTCAACATCCCTTTTATCAAGATTTGAAGCTAGCACAGTCTGAAGAAAGAAACACGATTGATCAATCCTACACCTTCCATCGTCAAAGATGACATTGTTTCTCAGATGCCAAGTCCTCCACCAAAGGAGTAGTAGTTTGGCATGCATCTGCTCGTTCACTTGGCTAAGCAGCATCAGCACCCAGTCTTCACCTGTATAACTAAAGGAGTGTTCATCCGGAAGAGACCATTCATTCCTCAAGCTATACCGAAGAGCTCTAGCTTTTGTGCAATTTATCATAGTTCGGAGGACTTATATGGTTGACTATACCATGTTGTTATAGTGTACATAAAAAATGTTTGTAGTCATGCACATGGAAATAGCCAAGTTTGTCAAAACTCGTCAACAAATCTCTGTGCGGTATGTTTTTGTGATTACTTATCCTTGTATAATCGATGTACGTCCCCGTAAAAAGTTTCATCTCGGTGTGAGGTTTAGGGATCACAAAAATTAATCCAGAGGTTGCCGATTTGGTACCCTGGTTTTGTTTGTCATGATATCATAGTTTTTTTATCGGAGAGGTGCTTAATTCACTAATAGACGATGGACAAGCTGAGTGAGGTTTAGGGGACGGAAAAATTGATCTAGAGGTGGTCGATTTGGTACTTTGGTTTTGTTTGTCGTGATATCATTGATCTTTTTATAGATGGAAGGCTCGCAATGAACCCAGTTTTAAATTAACAAAGCCAACTACCGGCCAACAATTACAGATTACAACACACACCAACCACACCCGCACCCCTTACAGGCAACACAATAGCACAAGGGAGAAAAATCAAGCAACAAAAAATTGCTCTAACCTGTAGACGCCTTGACTGCAGTTGCCCGGAGCCGCCGTCGGAGGTATCAAAATCAACAAACCTCCACTGTGCCATCCTCATCACCACCAAAGACACGTCGTCGTGAAGCTGAGCAAAGCTTATGAATCCAAAGGGAGGGGCTTACAGCAACGCCTCCAAGAAGGAAAACGGCGTCCAAGACGTCGTCGTTACCGGCAGAGATCCTGCAGAGCTTTCGCCAAGATACCCGAACACCAACCCTAGAAGTAGGGTGATTCACAAACCGCTCTGAGAGCCTTCACCAGACACCTGCACTTGGGAAACGGGGCGGAACAACGAGAAGGTTTCCGACCATCCAGTAATAGGGAAGATCTTCATGGCGATGCCTTCAACAAGGGAACGACACCCGAAGGTGTTGTCATCGCCAGCACTGGACAAAACAGTGCACGGTTTTCACCGAGACCCACCTAGAACCAAACGTCAGCCACCCTCATGAGGACGCGGAGAGGAACACCAAAGGACGGCTGCACCAACCTCTGAACCTCGGGAGAAAACTCGGTGTGCTAGCACAGCACACCGGAGACACGTCAAAGACGGAGAGTCGGGACATCACCGGAGTTCGCCACCATGCTCCATCGAGGGGAGGAAGGAAGAACACACACACGCGCAAGCATGTGAGGGATCTCCCCGCCCCCACCATCAGCCGTCGCGTCGGCGACGGCCTCAGCTGACAACAGGGGAAGCAGGCCGTGTGAGGCGGGGCTCAACGCCACCTTGACCACCCACCGGCTGCCAGAAACATAGCTCTGGCCGACGGCCAGGGCTGCCTCCGCCGGAGCGGGAAAACGATCTTTTTATATGAGAGCTGCTAAATTCATTGATCAGATGGAAAAAATGTAACAGAGTTCTACGATCACTAGCACCAACGGAGATAGGTGACATCCCGAGTCCAGGTTTTAATAGGTTTTGTCTTCAAAGTAATCTGGAGGTTAAACTTTCCTTATTAGTGGAGATTATATCGTACTAGTAAAATGCCCATGCGTTGCTACGGACGAACAGAAGGACCTATCCTTCACACACAAAATGACTTATCTCACTCTATCATAAATTGATATTTCTTCTTATATGATGATCAAGTTCATATAAAACATGATCATGTCAAATTTAGATAGTGCAACACAATGCAATTATCGATTTACTTAAAACAACCAGGACATTGGATGTGCTAGCAAAAACATTCTTATTTGGATGTGCCTTGACAAAATGTTTTCACCCAACCTCTTCGGTTCATCGTAAATCTTATCATATTCATCGTTCAAACATAAGTCTATGCACAAATAAAACTATACTTATACTAATATACACTACCTCTAAGAATCAACATCACCTTATTTGTGCTGACCCAAGCCTCTCATTACTGCTTAGCTATTGATGATTCTTCTGCTCTCATGGAAAACCGAGGGTTAGGGATGGGAGGGGAGGGGAGAGCAAGTGACAGTGGCGACCTTGGTTAGACTTTTTATTGGCTTTTGCTTTTGCCTTATAAGCCATAAAATCACCTAAATATGTGTTTTTGACTTTTGTCTTATACCATAGTGTAACATAAGCCAAAAGCCAAAAGCACTTATATAGGTGCTTTTTTGACTTATAAGCGAAAGCCAAAAGCTAACTAAAAAGCCGAACCAAACACTCTAAGTGGTATTGATAGAAGGGTTGAGCCTCGGACTGACGTGGTCGCTGGCCACCAGAAACTCCGGTCGGTGCCCCCGTATGTCCACAAGAATCACCTCTCCAAGGTCGTCAGAATCTCATGGATAATTCACGCTATCTTCGGACCATGTTAGGCATTGCACCGGGCGCATACACACCCATCATTTAATTACGCTTCTTTTTGAAGGGGTTACGGTGCAGAAAACAACAATTTTCTATCGAGCGAAACCCTAACTAACCAGGATCTATCTATCTAGTACATGTGATAACGGTGGTGGAACGGATTACATTACCTCCATGTAGACCGATAGCGGGGATTACGCTCCCGCACAAGCGTTGACGATGAAGTCGTACGTAGCCGACCTCGAGGTCGCGGAGAACTTGCCGCGATGTCGGAGTCGATGACGCCGGGGTGTCGATGATGATCTGCGTCGACGGGCGTCGGGCGGAAGAAGGCAGAGCGCCAGCACCAGGGCTGGTGCGCCGGCAGCAGAGGGGGGGAGGCACGGCGGCTGCAGGGGGCGAGACGACGTCGCCCAAGCTCCTCAATAGAGTAGCCTCCAAGCACTCGCAAACATACGGAGCTTAGCGAAAACTCCCGGTCATTCAGATCCAGCTGAAATCGCAGGAGTAGATCTTATCTGGAATCCCGCAGAGCAACGGCGCTCTACGGTATAGCTTGGGTGGAGAGATTCCCCTTTCCTCTGCTCGGCGCGGCTCCGACTTGGGAACCACGAGATCGAGAGAGAAATTGGGAATTAATTGAATTTCCTATGAATTAAATCAATTAATATGCCTTGCGATATAAAGGGGGAAGGGGTGTGCCAACCCCCTTGGCTCCCCCATGTGGGACTAAAGGAAGAGAGGGGAGGGGGGTTCGGCCGAACCCCCTTGGGCCTCTCCCTCTTCTAGTCCAATTCGGACTAGGGGGGCTTGAGGCCCCCTTGCTTGGTGCGCCACCCCCTCATGGGCCCTCTTTGGGCCCATTTAGGTGTGAGTCCCCTTTTTCCTTTATTTAATTAATATTAAATTAATATAAAAATCCCATTAATTCATAATTAATATATTTATATATAATTCAATATCCCATGACTCCGAAACTATTTCGGAACCACCCGAACAACTTTCGGACATTCCCGGAACCTTTCCATAGCTCCCCGGAACTCCTTCCGGACTACCGGAACTCTTTCCGGATCAATTTTCTCTCTCCAATAAATAACTATAAAATTCCAGAACCTATCTCCAAGCGTCGCTAAGACCTTAAGTTTGTTACGCTACGGTTCGGGAATACTCCAGACATGGTTGAGACACTCTGCTCACCAATGATCGTCAGGGATACCTGGAAATATATGACGACCCCTGTGCATTCCACGAATATCGTCGTTGAACCATAAGTATGATATTCATTCCCTTTGTCTCTGCGATACTACCTTGTCCGAGATATGATCGTAGACACACTGATGCCTTTGCTGTATCTCGTTACCGACGAAGGTTATTAACTCGTCTGTGATATTACATCTCCATGACCCAGTCATAAGCTGCGCAGCTATATAGATGCAATATCACCGAGTGGGCCCAGAGTATCTTTCCATTACTAGAATGAACAAATCCCGCTCTTGATCCTTACGTCTCGATGCTCTTTCGGAATACCCAAAATGGACACCGTTATTTTCATGCTATATAAGACACAACGTTTGATGCTCTCAAAGCACTCCTACGAAGCAACAATAAGTACGGTCTCACGGTCTAAGGAATAAGCTATCATACTCTTATCTATTGCAAATGACAAACATCGTAATACGATCTTATTGCAATACTTTGCGTATGTCCATCACCTTATTCTACTAACAAGATGACCCCATTGTCAACCGACGTCATTGTCCTTGATCGGGAATCTCGATCAACTGTTGCCCAATGGACTAGCTCAAATAGAGGCTTGCTAGGGACCTGGTTGTCTATGTATCACACGTGTATTAATAATTCCGATTAATACAGTTATAGCATAATACATAAACCTATTATAAACTTATGAGATAATGCAATAAATACTACTTATTTATTTGCCTCTAGGGCATATCTCCTTCAGTCTCCCACTTGCACTAGAGTACAAATAAACTAGCTGCATTTTACTTTATCAGAATCCCTTATCAAATAAGAATCATTTGATAATGCTTGCTCGTGGAAAAGTGTTACTGCACAATCCATGATTGTACATGCTTTTGCGATTCACTGGTATCAACTTGTTTGATATCACCATGTTGTCTAACAACATATATGCAAATATCGTAACTAAGTGAGACTTCTGCTTCCCAGCGCTCACTCTGATTATACTAACCAGATAACTGCCCTGAAAAACACACTCAGCCATGCAGAGCCCCTTGTAACAATTACAAACTCGCGATATCTACATACTTTCACACCAATGTAGATAACTTGACATTCTAATGTCAATCCAACAACTAACACACCTCTACTTCCAGTAAATTCTAAATTTACTTTACAACTGCTCTTATACCAAGAACATCGGTTATATTTCATCGAGCAGATAATATGGTTTCTGTATGATGTCTACTATTACATAATAGACCCACATGTCATACAACCATTACTTTCATGCATCATTACTCTTAATGATCAATTGGATTCCAAAGGACCATCCTTTTGATTCTATTATGACTCCTCAGATATAATCCAAAACAACTCGACTAACTATTCAAAGTTTCCGTTCTATTTTCAAATAGACACTAACTTTAAAACAGTTTCACAACTTCATCCTATTCTATTGGTACAGTTTCACAATGTGTTAACTACACAAGATGAATTCGACTCCCACTCAAATTATGTCTCCACATATTTGATAACACGAACTCCCACTTAAAAAACATGTTATCCACATATTTGAGTTCCCAAGTTCCCACTCAAAAATATGTTCTTCACATATTTCTCCTGAGTGAACTAACTATGACTCCCACTTAAATTGACATCTTGGTTAAACCAAAATCATTGATCTACTATCAATTTGAATTTAATATAAACTACAGTATTACATTAATACAAATCCCTCAGACTTCAAGCATGTCTACATAAATGTAGTCAACAAATTTGATCTTGTCCAAGACACATTTCTCGACAAGACATGCTACCGCGTCTTTCTTATAGTCACATTTCTCATATAACACCTTATATGACGATTAAACAATCTTATTCCTCTAATAAGAATTGCAGCAACAATTACTCTCTTAATCCTTTCAAATGCAACTTGGATTTCCAGGCTCAAAAAGCCTTTGTTCGTATTCCGACACTTTCTCAACTTTCTTTGTATTCATAAAGTGCACCTTGATCTGTCAACAAGATCTGAAATACTTAATACAGTGCTGTGACCCGACAGCAATATTAAATATAACAGCACCTTATTCAGAAGTTTCTTTCATGAAAATATTATGATCTTTATGAAGAGGATTGCAAGCAGAAAACAATTTTCTAGTCTCCCTCACTCTTAATCACTAAACTTTCATTAGCAGACATATACTCTTTGGAACATCTTCCAACATAAGTCTGACACTTTATTCCAAACTTCTAATTTCAATCCATAAACCATAATTCGAAAAATCATATTTTCCTCGAAATTACATAGACAACAAACTAAGTTTTGTTTCTATTTGGTTTTGGAATACACTCTCATCCAATGCGAGCAATCTACAAAGAACCACTCATGTATATTCCGAATTATCGCATAATCATATACATGTCGACACTACTGTCGATCCTACGAATTCTTGTTGAGAAAAATATCTATTTTCTAAAGTGGACATCGACTATAATGTTTCAAACGTATTAGGAGATTCTAAGACTGATTCTGACAGACCATACTTTATTAAAAATAGAGCATGATTATAATTCCCCACATATCACTATATATGACATTATAATTATGTGAAGCAAATCACCACAAGCCTTTGTGTTGAAAGCACAATTCAAAAATACTGTCCTTTGATCGAATTTCGTGAATACAATTTTCACCAATCTTTCTTCTGAAAAACCCTATTTGATCTATTATCAAATTAATTTTAGACTCCATAATTTATCGGGCAAATACTCCTATTTACCAAAATCATGGAAGAATTCGGATCATGCAATAACACCATTGATTAATCATTAAAAATGACTCTCAATCAATTTCCTCCAGTATTGCAACTTCAATACTTGATTTTCAAGCTTAATCAACTCAGCACTCGAAATACTTAAATGGACCAAAAAACATCCATTACTTCTTTCATTGCTTTTATGACTAAACTCGACGGTGTTTATTCTAGAAATAGAACCTTTGTTCATGGGACAAGTTATTTTATCATATCTACAATTATGAATACTTATCATACAATCAATGTAACTGAGATGTGGAAACATTATTCATAAGATAAAACAACTGAATTGTTCCATAACATAAAACAACTGATCTTGTCTTATTACATGAATAACTTTGTCTTGCAACAATCAAGACACACACACTCGCTCACTATTACAAAAGATCGTATCAAAAACTATTAATGATAACTATGATAACTTGAGGACGCGAACACCAAAAGGCCATCAACTCCTTGACTACCAGCTTCAGCGCCAGGTCATATCAAACTGTGCCGCATATATGTGATAATCAGGACCTGTTTCACAAACAGAGCAATTATCAAAATTTCATCATATTCCATGGACGAATTCATAATTTTGCATATATCAAATATATACCTGTAGCATCGAAGATCTCTCCTTCGATGGAATCAACCTTCAAAGACTGGAACTCACGTATGAACACGTAGAAGTTCATATCGTCAGCTTTCAAAATGTACTTACGTACATGCTTCTCATAGCTAGGAGGTAGAGATATCAGGACAGCCCGAATGGCGCAAGAATCCGCCATCCAGTAATCGAAGACCATCGTCAGCTGGAAGTAGATGTCATACAATCTCTTCAAATGTCTCTTCAGACAGGTATGCTCCTCCATGTGAACGGTCTGGAACATTCTAAGCTGCCTGAATTGCTCACGCTTTAATTCATCCCCGAAGTGCGTCTTTATCGCATCCATCATGACGCTTGGCTCCTTGCGTCGAAACATCTCTTTCAACTCGGGTGCCAGGCATACGGTCATGGTGATCTCCACTTCAATGAATATGTCTCGACGCCTACGGAAATCATCTTCCTCCTCCTCGCTAGCAGAATCTTCTGGTCCTTCTCCTAACGGTTCATCGAGAACATATAGAATGTTGTTGTGTTCGAGAATGTTTCTAAAACCCATGTACCATCTGATGAAGTTGGACCCGTCGGCTTCTAATGTAGCATCCGGGCTCTTGAGGAAGTAACCGAAGTATAGTTGCGTAGTCTACAGATGTGATCGCAAAAGAGGTAAGGTTAAGTTTATAATACGTAGGTGAGTTTTAGTCCTATAATCTCATTATCAAAAACACACCACACCAAGATTATTATCCCTAAAATAATAGTGGCGATGACACGACCCCCATCCACTACACCACCCCCGATCATCACGGCCGGCAGCACAGCTTCAAAGGTGGACATAAAATGTCGATCATAACAACTCTATGACTCGTGCTCGATCTTTCGATCTTCCCGTGTTCCGAGGCCATACCTCTGAGTATGCTAGGCTCGCCAATCAAACCTCGAAGACCTGCGCGTGCAACATGGCTTACACCCACTGTATGCGAACGACGAGATGTGTGACACCCGATCATCACGGCCTGCCTCATAACGTAGAACTTTCTTGGTGGTGCGCAACGAGGGAGAACACAATTTTGGTATTTTGTTAGGGATCATCCTATTTATGATGCTACCGTTGTATATCTAGTATATAAGCAATCAATAGGATGCACACACAACAGCACACAATAATGATGCAATGAAGTGCGATGTGACATGGTCGATGCGCCTGGACCTCCATGGCGCCATGTGCCTGGCCCTCCGGCGCCCCGGCATGGCTCCGAGTCTACAGAGCTCTCCATTGCCTCCGACAGTACGAGTAATATCAAAACTTACCGTAACCATGTCACATAAAATAATGCCTCTGCAAAACAAAGTTAGACGACTCTAGCTTTATTTAGTTTTGCAAGTTTTACGTGTCAAATAGGCTTATTCGTAAGAGAATCGCTTCCCTACCTACGAACTTTGTACCACAACGTCGATCGTATAGTTGCATGTTTAAGCATCCCTTTCGGGCCCTCCATTGAAAATGCTTTTCCAACTAGAGAGAGAGAAACATACACCCGCCAGCCACAGATACAGTGCAAGCCGTATGTCAGTAGTGGAACCAGTCTCGCGTAAGCGTACGCGTAAAGTCGGTCCGGGCCGCTTCATCAACTCAATACCGAAGGCATCGCAAGTGCACGCTAGAGGGTAGCAAATATAAGAAAGACGCCCTCATTCAACATGAGTTCTAACCGTACCAGCAGTACTACGAATAGATCGGCTCTGATACCACTGAAAGGGTTACGGTGCAGAAAACAATAATTTTCTATCGAGCGAAACCCTAACTAGCCAGGATCTATCTATCTAGTACATGTGATAACGGTGGCGGAACGGGTTACATTACCTCCATGTAGACCGATAGCGGGGATTACGCTCCCGCACAAGCGTTGACGATGAAGTCGTACGTAGCCGACCTCGAGGTCGCGGAGAACTTGCCGCGATGTCGGAGTCGATGACGCCGGGGTGTCGATGATGATCTGCGTCGACGGGCGTCGGGCGGAAGAAGGCAGAGCGCCAGCACCAGGGCTGGTGCGCCGGCAGCAGAGGGGGGGAGGCGCGGCGGCTGCAGGGGGCGAGACGACGTCGCCCAAGCTCCTCAATAGAGTAGCCTCCGAGCACTCGCAAACATACGGAGCTTAGCGACAACTCCCGGTCATTCAGATCCAGCTGAAATCGCAGGAGTAGATCTTATCTGGAATCCCGCAGAGCAACGGCGCTCTGCGGTATAGCTTGGGTGGAGAGATTCCCCTTTCCTCTGCTCGGCGCGGCTCCGACTTGGGAACCACGAGATCGAGAGAGAAATTGGGAATTAATTGAATTTCCTATGAATTAAATCAATTAATATGCCTTGCTATATAAAGGGGGAAGGGGTGTGCCAACCCCCTTGGCTCCCCCATGAGGGACTAAAGGAAGAGAGGGGAGGGGGGTTCGGCCGAACCCCCTTGGGCCTCTCCCTCTTCTAGTCCAATTCGGACTAGGGGGGCTTGAGGCCCCCTTGCTTGGTGCGCCACCCCCTCATGGGCCCTCTTTGGGCCCATTTAGGTGGGAGCCCCCTTTTTCCTTTATTTAATTAATATTAAATTAATATAAAAATCCCATTAATTCATAATTAATATATTTATATATAATTCAATATCCCATGACTCCGAAACTATTTCGGAACCACCCGAACAACTTTCGGACATTCCCGGAACCTTTCCATAGCTCCCCGGAACTCCTTCCGGACTACCGGAACTCTTTCCGGATCAATTTTCTCTCTCCAATAAATAACTATAAAATTCCAGAACCTATCTCCAAGCGTCGCTAAGACCTTAAGTTTGTTACGCTACGGTTCGGGAATACTCCAGACATGGTTGAGACACTCTGCTCACCAATGATCGTCAGGGATACCTGGAAATATATGACGACCCCTGTGCATTCCACGAATATCGTCGTTGAACCATAAGTATGATATTCATTCCCTTTGTCTCTGCGATACTACCTTGTCCGAGATATGATCGTAGACACACCGATGCCTTTGCTGTATCTCGTTACCGACGAAGGTTATTAACTCGTCTGTGATATTACATCTCCATGACCCAGTCATAAGCTGCGCAGCTATATAGATGCAATATCACCGAGTGGGCCCAGAGTATCTTTCCATTACTAGAATGAACAAATCCCGCTCTTGATCCTTACGTCTCGATGCTCTTTCGGAATACCCAAGATGGACACCGTTATTGTCATGCTATATAAGACACAACGTTTGATGCTCTCAAAGCACTCCTACGAAGCAACAATAAGTACGGTCTCACGGTCTAAGGAATAAGCTATCATACTCTTATCTATTGCAAATGACAAACATCGTAATACGATCTTATTGCAATACTTTGCGTATGTCCATCACCTTATTCTACTAACAAGATGACCCCATTGTCAACCGAAGTCATCGTCCTTGATCGGGAATCTCGATCAACTGTTGCCCAATGGACTAGCTCAAATAGAGGCTTGTTAGGGACCTGGTTGTCTATGTATCACACGTGTATTAATAATTCCGATTAATACAGTTATAGCATAATACATAAACCTATTATAAACTTATGAGATAATGCAATAAATACTACTTATTTATTTGCCTCTAGGGAATATCTCCTTCAGTCTCCCACTTGCACTAGAGTCGATGACGTGCTGCAGCCTGCTTGAGCTGTCCATCTTGGCTTGTCCTACCGCACTTCAAAGAGAGAAAAAAACATGGAGATAGAGGAAAATCATAAACAACAGAGATATGAATCCGTCGCCGCCGTTCATCCACTCCACCTCGTTCTCACTACCGCCATCACACGCTCGCCGCTAGCCCAATAGACATAGGAGGTCCCGAGAGAATGAGAGAAATTAGGGGAAGAAGCTCGTCTCCCGCGGCTATCCCATGACCATGCTCGTTGCGGCATCGGGCGGCTTACAGCTTCCGTGCGACGCTGCCGACCCGTCTGGTCGTGCCCTCGTAAGCGCGTGGTGTCTCCGCTTATGCTGGGTCGTGGCCGCACTCGTGTGTCGCCCTGCCGAGGATGCTCCGCTCGCGACCGCATCGGCTTGAGTAAGACGGCGAGGCCGCCATCCACGGAGAGGAAGAAGGACTCCTGGGACAGCGAGCTCGGAGGAGGTCACGTGCGAGGGGTGGCTGCGGTCGCCTACCAATTGCCGGGTCAGGGTTAGGGATCAAGATGGGAGGAGGCGCTACCGAAATCGGGACCAGGATTTGATCGAATCATAGGAAGGCGTGGGGGCTCGTGGCTAGCGTTGGGGATGAAGGAAAGTGGAGAAACGGTGGCTGCGACGGGCGCGCGGTCGCGGCGAGCGCAGGCAGGAGCAGCCCCGTGGCGGCGACATCCTCGACCCCAGGCGTGAGGTCAACGGCGGCACCGAGCAGCTAGCCGGGGCAATCGTGGTCCTCTTTCAGGAAAAATAACGATAAATAACGATTCGGGCTAGGTTTAGGAATAAGTGGACTGCGGGTTATTTTCACAAAAGCTGGAGGGTTAATATGCAAAATGGCAGACTACGTACGACGCCTCACCTTAACAGATATTATATAGTAGAGATTGGAGCAGGCGGCAGAGTACTACCCGTCAGGGCTGTTAAAGCTAAGGTGGTCCAGGCCCACTTGGAGGAGCGGTGCATGGGCAGGACCATGCAATACGGCCCATTAGCCGTACGAGCAGGCGCGCGTGAAAGCCGAGGCACAGACACGATTGTACGGTCCACTAGAAAAGACCCATAGTACTGAGTTCCTGACGTATATGGGGTTTGCAATCTGGGATACTGTCACTCTCATGGCCCATGTAGTTCTCCTTTGTTGCATAGACAGTATTCCCCAAGGTGCTACCATCCTGATAATGCTTACAACATCATTTGCTACTTGACTTGCCTCCTTGTACATGATAACCTCCCACTAGCCCCTGTGTCGCTCATGAGTTTTTTTTTAAATAATACGAATTTTTATTACAAATTTGGAATCTAGCGCGCGGAATCCGGAAAAATCAAAAATAGCGCGCGGTCGGCTTGGGTCGTGCCGATCGGCATGGGCCGTGCCGATCGGCACGGGTCGTGCCGAAACGATTCGGTCGGCAGTAGCCATGCCGACGGATGCATGGCCCTGCGTGAGCTCTCGTGAGCCAACACATTTCGGCATGGGCCGTGCCGAAATGTGCTTAGAGAGGTGGAGGGCAAGGTTTCTTACAAATTTTGTTCCCGCCACCGTTTCCGGCCATCCCCGCCACCGTATCCCGCCCAAATTCTCCCACCACCGTTTTGCGCGAGAATTCTCCCGCCACCGTATCCCGCCCAAATTCTCCCGCCAACGTTTCGCGCGAGAATTCTTCCGCCACCGTTTCCCGCCCAAATTCTCCCGCTACCGTTTCCCGCGAGAATTCTCCTGGCACCGTTTCCCGCCCAAATTCTCCCGCCACCGTTTCCCGCTAGAATTCTCCCGCCACCGTTTCCCGCCCAAATTCTCCCGCCACCGTTTCCCGCCCGTTCCTCCCCCCCGGCACCATTTCTCGCGACCGTTTTCACCTCAAATGTCCTATAAAAACCACTCTAGGCTAAGCGGGGTACTCTCAAAGAGCGCCAACATGGTGTGTATTGTACCGTGTGAGAAGTGTGTGTCCGGCTTTCATATAGCCGCATCCGAGCAGCTAGCTAAGATTGTCACCTATTTGAAGGTAGATGGTAGGGAAATTCCACTTGAAGAAATTGTTGGTAGTGAGAGACATCTCGCTTTGCTAGGGGCGAGGCTATGCCGAGATGGGTTTCCGTATAGGACCCCAGATCAAATCCGTGCTGAAGTCTTGAGGCTTGCGGATAAGTTCGATAGGCATGTTACTAATGCGCCGATTCATCGAACTCAAGACATACGTGAGAGGTACGGTCGTTCGTTTCTCTGGGTATACTCCAGCGATGATGACGACGATTTCATGCCGTCGTCAAAGGAAAAGCGGGCTGAAGCAGTGCGTAAGGGCAAGGAGAAGAAGGCAGAAACATCGAGGAAGGGTGCGGGTAAGAAGCCTGAATCATCGTCAAAGGGCAAGGGTGCGGGAAAGAAGCCTGAATCATCGTCAAAGGGCAAGGGTGCTAAATCTGCGGATGGTGCAAGCTGCATTGATGGGAGATAGGTAGAATCTAAATTTGAGTTATGTTGTATCTTTCTTTGAGTATCGATTACTTAGTAGTTGTACCTTCATTTCCTATTGTTGTGTGGTGTGATCGGTATGTAATCGAGGTTTGTTGTATCTTATAGCTTAATTAGTAGTTGTACCGTTTCGCGCCTCAAGGGAAAGAAGTAGCATACATATGTCTCATACATAGGTCTTACGGTACATGGAAAAGAGCAAACATATGTCTCTGATGCGTAAAAGAATCAGTCCTCGTCGACCTGACGACGGTACCGCGTCCTCCTTCGCCGAGGGCCCGAAGGTGACAAACGTGTGGGAGCCTGGTGTTGCCGCATTCCGCGGCCCTGCAACGGCGCATCGTCATGCTCGTCGTCTGGCTGGGCTGTCTCCGGAGGTGGTGTCTGCTGAGTGGGCATCGGTGGCGAAGGCGCGTATGCCTGAGTGGTGTCCAAGTCGTACTGGGGAGAGTTGTACATCTGATTTGCACCTGCACAAGATAATATGTTAGTGTGAGTTGTCTGGATATAAATTATATATGTACGAGTAATTAAAAATTCTAACCTCCGTGCATTAGTTGCTGAGAGTACTGGCCCGTAAGATTGGCCATCTGCGGCTGGTGTGATGCTCCAACGAACTGTGGTCCGCCCCCATAACCGTACGAATATGGCATCCCGGTGAACGGTGGTGTGTGTGCCTGCCAGGATGAACTACCCGGCATAAAGAGTGGAGGCTGTGCAGGACCCGACATAAACAATGGCGAGTGTGAAGTTGCCGGCATAAACATAGTTGGCTGTGAAGGCGCCGACACATAAACTGGAATCTGTGAAAGAGGTGGCTGGGATGGACCAGGGTCGATAGCGTCGGGCTGGCGAGAGGTAGACGCAAATGTGTGATCTGTGGGGCGTATGGAAGGACTCTGCTGAGGTGTAAAACGTGGGTAATAGTGCAGCTAATAGTGCAGACCCCCAACTCCGCTGCTCTATGTCTTATTGGTTATGTGCCGCTGCAATCTCTAGGGCTATAGGTACCCAACGAGCAGTAATAGTGTCTTGATGAGTCTCAGTGAACATCACCTTGCCAAGTAGCCAGATGACGTACGCCTCGAGGCTCCGCGTGACCTGCTCCTGAGTCAGGTGCTCCACCGGGATGCCGTATGCCCGTACCTAGAAAGCGCAAACTAAATAAGTTAGTCATGGAGTATACACCGAGAAAGTAAACTCGCTACATAATTAACATTTACCTGCCACTTGTTAAGCCACTTCAGCGGTACACCATGCTTGTGCTCAGGCAACATGGGGTTCTCAGGATGCACGCCTGCGAAGCGTGCCTGCATGGCCTCATGCCAGTCGAGAGGAGGATCTGCAGGTCCAAGCACTGCGCCAGCCAAAGGGAGTCCCATCAAATATGACACATCCTGAAGAGTCGGTGCCATCTCCCCCCACGGGAAGTGAAAAGTGTGGGTCTCCGGCCTCCAACGGTCCACTAAGCAGCTAAGCAGTGACATGTCCATCGTGATCTTGGTAGTGCCAACATGGTGCATCTGCCTCGGCTCGCCGTCTACCTCATCGGGCTGAATGGGTACCCATCCTGCGGGGATGCTCTCAACTAGACGTGCAAGCGGTAATAGACCTGCCCAAGTCAACCTGCAAATACTTAAAAGAACTTTGTTAGAAGTCCGTTAATAAAATCGTTGACAGTGTAAACAATATATAAAATTATTACGTCCAACGTACCGATCAATCCAATCAGGATGCAACTCCCAGTTAATCGATGGTGTCCGAGTACGCAGAAGATGTGGCTGCCCACCTGACTCCCATATCTTAGCACGATGCTTTGAATCAACATCGGCACTAAGCAAAGCACGACCCGCCATCTGCAAAGTTATACAACATGAACATACTAGTAGAAATACCACTTTAAACAATTGTACAAATTAAACAACATCGTCCCATTGTACATAATTATTACAAATACGAATTAAAACAGATACCCTACAACAAACAACATCGTCCCATTGTACTTAATTATTACAAATACGATTGAAAACACAATACTAGCCACGATTTGCTCTTCCCCTTCCTCCTCGGGTCCCTCGGCCACGAACCGTTGCGCCTCCTTGGGGGAATTTCGTACAATGTTTCTCTTTGTGGCCGAACATATTGCATAGCAGGCACTGACGAGTGGAACCACCTGCTTCGGACTCATCCATATCATTCCGGATGCGCCGTGTCTGACGTCGTCCTCTACTAGTCCGCATGTTTGCTGGATGAGGAATGATTTCTCTATTAGCCTCTTCAACCGTGTTGAAGTTACCTTCGACTCGGAAACCTCTCATTTCCCCGGTCCATGTTTGAACCAGTCGTCCTTCATGTAATATGGTGACACGAATGTGGCTGCATGCAAGCCCAACTGACCACAAACTGCTAACACATGAGAGCATGGAAGGTGAAGAAGTCTGGGTTTGTTGCATGTGCACTCACAAGTAGGCGGATATCCGTCAGTAATGAACACCTCATGGGTTCTCTGAACGCTATCACCAAATCTGTCTGTCGGCAGGCGCACCTCATACCTAGCTTCTTCATTACCTACTCGAACCACGTTGTGGAACCGAGCCTTCTGTGTCTTCTTCTCCATGTATGTTCTTATCTTGCGACAGTAAGGTGTGCCAGGGTACCACTGACAATGATTCACGGCTTCCACACGTCTATCTCTGAAATAATTCATGGTTCCATGCATAATCCCCTCGACGAGAGCTGTAAGTGGCAGACCACGGTTACCTCGAAGGAAAAAATTATATATCTCCGCAAGGTTGGTTGTCATGATGCCATATCTCGCTCCATGTGCATCGTGCAACAAAGACCATTTCACTGGCGGTTCTTTCTCTATCCATTCTTCAAAATTCCGGATGCGTGCTCCTTTCTTCCTCTTTGTGCTAGGTGGATCAATTCCAGGCAAATCACACAACCCAACTGGTTCTGAATCTTCGGCTACTGCCGCTTGTGCCGCCGCCACCTGAGCAGCAACTGTCGTCGCCTGTGCAGCTCTTCTTTCTTTCACTTGGTTCTGCGTGAATTCGGTGAGCCTCTGCCATAAAAAGTCATACTTCCGTTGCTGATTCACATTGCAAAGTCTTTTAAACAGATTCATAAGACGTTTACTCTTGAAGCAAGAATAAAAATTAGCACCCATATGTCTCATGCACCATCGACTCTGCACATCAGTCCACGGAGTTTGTTCATCATCGGCGGGCTGCTCTAGTTTCCTGATTGCCTTCAACAGACCTGCATGCCTGTCATGAAGAATACATACATTTGGCCTATCCTTCACAACACCGCTTTTCAACAGCCTCAGAAACCATAACCAGCTATCGTAATTCTCACTCTCAACAAAGGCAAATGCAACAGGAACGATTTGTCCGTTGTCGTCCACACCTATTGCGGTAAGTATAACACCCTTGTACTTGCTCGTGAGAAATGTGCCATCGATGCACAACACTGGCCGGCAATACTTAAAAGCTTCAATGCATATGGCGAAAGAGAAGAACATCCTGCCAAACACAGCCAACTGAGGATGCCCAGGAATTTTTACTAGTTGGACGGTTGCCTCTGTACCAGGATTTCGCTCTCTCAACGTGGAAACCATTTTGACAGCATTATCATAAGCATCATAAAATGTCCCAAATCTCATTTCTAGAGCCTTCTGCTTCGCTCTCCAAGCCTTCCCATAAAGAATTTTTGTTTTCCATCTACTCTTAACTGCCAACTGAATGCTTCTCGCGGTCATGTCTTTCTTCCGCACTATCTCACTGAACAAGAGTCGTGCAATGAGAGTTGAAGACAGGTTTGGATGGTTCGGCACCGTACTAGAGATCTCACATGTGTGTGGTACGACATCTGAAACCACCCAAAGCACGTCGTACTTCGGTACGTGAGCATGCACCCTTGCTGGACAGTCAATATTAATGCAGCTCATAGTCAAATATCGACTATTTGACACCTCAGTACGGAAAACCCTTTGCGTGGACAATGCCCACTCAATCACGGCTTCCCTCAACTCTTGCTTTGTGTTATACTGGACTCCGATTCTTACATTTTTCCTTCGGTACTCCCATGCCGGATGATATCCATCATCCACAGCTGTCATATTCGACTTGTCGAGATCCCACGAGTGAGGAATCGGCAAAGTGTCGACATTCCAGGACTCAGGAAGCGACACATCTCCAACATTATCTTCTTCATCATTATCTATCTCATCCTCATTTCCAACACCTTCATCACCTGAATCAAGATCTTCTGCAACACCATCCTCATCTTCAGCCAACATCTCTTCTTGCATAGTACCTTCATACTCATCCGCATCAGCCTCTCCAAGTGGCGGAGGCCCTTCCGACTCAACACTGAGTGATGGCTCATACTGTTCAGAAATGTCCACATTTTCTGAATGAGTAGCATCACTGCTCTCTCCATGCTGAAAATCTCCGCCTCCTTGTTCTAAATTGTTCTGCTTCGGATAAAATATCAGTAGGATTTCTGGTTGGGTGCCTCGACGTTTGCATGATGCTAACCAAGCTATCCACTGACCGGTTCGATCCAGCGGTAACAACTCCCGAAAAATATTTGTACGGGATTTGCACCACACTGACTGAATCTTAACCGTAAACATATTAGGATTATATCCAAAATTTCCAGTGAAAAACTGCTGCACTGCTGCTATTTTAGCTCTCTCTGGGTCTGGCAACTGCATCACCATATTGTTAAATTCACTAAGATCAACCACAGTCTCCGTAACACGGACATTACCGGCGCCGAAGTGCACAACAAAATCAACGACTTCCATTACCTAAACAAATTAATTCCGTCAAATAATACGCTACAAAATATTGCGACCACCCAAAATATTACCAATATTACTAATACTCCTCAAATAATAACAAAGAACCGACATACACCCATAAATATCGACCGCCACACTAACCACCCTCCACCCACTGACGCATCCATCGGACAAAGTAATTTATATAACAACTTTTTAACGTATCCATCCGACAAAATTATTTATACAACTATATTAACGCATCCGTTTAACATAAATCTAAACTACTTCTAACGTTTTTTTCCGACATCCACCGACAACATAACATACAGCCACCGACAAACTATTTGTACATTACAACTATCACATGCACCGACACAAAAAATTTACAGCTAACTCATACATAATACTAAACAAGATTCATCTAGTGATTACTTAGGGTTTACCCTTGACGCGTGGAAAGCCCGTTTCTTCCGTTCCCGGTCTCAATCTACCGCCACCACTGCTCCACCACCACACCTCCTCCTCCAACACGAGCTCACACCACTGTCATCCACCTTTTTTGGCCTCCATTGCTTCCAATACTCCACCTCTTCTTCTCAAAACGAATCCACGAAGATCTACTCCAGGAACAGATCCTTCAAGCCCTACTCCTGCTCTCTCCTTTCCTAACAATCTAAACTGCTCACACTAATTATTTGGCCAAGATTTGGCTGAGTATTCGTGGGGGAGGAAGAACAGAGCTTGCTGCAACGGGAGGAGGAAGGAGAAGAAGAAAGGAAGGAGGAAGAAGAAAGGAGCCGGCGCGGGGCCTTATCTCGGCCCAGATCGGCACGGGTGGTGCCGATCGGCACGAGTGCTGCCGAAAGGGGGGGCAGAGCCTGCGCGCGTGCATGCGCATGCATCTGTTGGCCTGGGTCCAGCCGACGTCGACATTTCGGCACGGGCCGTGCCGATCGGCACGACCCACACCGAACGCGCCCTAGTTTTGGAATTCCCCCCCCCCCCCCCCTCCGCGCGCTAGATTCCAAATTTGGCAGAAAAAATCGTATTATTTATAAAAAAAACTCTGTCGCTCATCTTCTCCGCATTCCCCAAGGTGTACTGGATAGCGCTTTTCGTGTCGTCGTCCTCACATTTATCCGAGTTGCAAAGTCTGGGGTGTTATCACCACTTCGAAAAAATACCCAAAGTCACACTCAGGACACATAGCACGGACATCTTCACGCCGCTCATAGCCATAGTGGTCCTTCTTCACAGCGGTAATGCAGTCAACAGGTTGCAAAGCCTCAGATCGTCCATGTTGTTGAGCGAGGAGCCGAGGATTGTGAAAATACATTTGCCTCGTGTCATAATAATGGTAATGGTGAGAACGAATCACATAGGACGGGCTCACTAAATACACATTACCTTATCCCTTCCATGTGATTTGAACGTAACACACTGATCGAACTGAAACAGATTTCAATTTACTGATGGATATTTAGCAAAACTGCATGGAAGCAAGTTTATGTATAGGCTCGATTATATACCTGGGCATTTCTCGGGCCGGGCAAAAATAACTTGCGCAACAAAAAAATACAGTTCTGCCCCGTCCCGACAGTTGGGCCGCAGAAACCGGGAATGAGCCCGACAAAGACCGGCTAGGCCCGGTCCTCGCTGAAACAACACAAAGCGCGAACCGATCAAATATTACTACGACATTCGGGTCCTTCAGCTTGGGACCATGCATGTGGTAACACTTCGAACAATGAACGAACTCTACTAGAACCACCAACTGATATTGGATTGAGCTACATCGGAGACCTTTAAATTAAAATCGTATGAAGCCACATCATGTTTCTTTTACAAAAAAATATTCCGCGTATGAAATTAACCCTTTTTCGGCATAGCCGTGCACTCGGGAAGGAGGTCGGCGCTATTGAGGGAGCTGGCGACGATCTGGAAATGAGATGGAGTCAGCCGGCCAGGTCGGCCGATGGTGTTGTCCAGCTCGACGGCGGCACGTAGTGGGGAGAGGAGGTGGCGATGGTGCAATGAATTGATTGCGAGGAGAAGGTGGTGGGTTCAATCTAGAGATGGCAGTAGAGAACCGGGGTGAAAGGGGCCATGCAAGGGATGATATAAAACTGTGCAACAAAACTAGATCAAACAAAGAACAAAAACACAGATTTTACGTGGGAACCTTGCGGGAGAAAACCACGGAACGCATGAACGCGTATAACTATAACCGGGAGGAGTATTACAACACGCAAGGACAAACCCTCCACGTGCTATCAATATGGTGGAACTCTCTGTCTCTCAGTCTATTCTATTACTACCTGGAACTATATATGAGGGCAAACAACTCTCTTTCTTGACAAACACAAAATAGAGTTGTTTCCGTTAGAACTCCATATATGGTACAATAGGATTGGGTTTCGGACCATAATAAAACAACAAGGGAATCAACCATAGGAGAGAAGAGACGAGTGTGGATGGGTCTAATCTGGGGTTAGTATGGGCACCAACGCATAATGTTCCACGAGCGGGCCGTGGGAGAGATCATGAGATCGTAAGGTTATTTTGATTGCTGGAGATCTGTCGGTCTGAATGCGTTCAACGGTGAGCGTTGACTGTTTAAGAGTTGACCTACCATCAAAAACTCTCATTTAATACTAGTAAATAATATGTTGACATTGTCCAGGCGTTAACAAGTGTATGAGTGACATGGGAGTGTACTTGGGAGTGTGAGTATTCTGTTTGATGATATGGTGCAAGTTAGCTTATAAAGTGGCGGTGACTACCGCTGGTGCAACATGAACAAGGTGATGGCCGTAAAGTTTACCATGATAGCCCCGAAGATCATCCTTGTCAACATGCTCGATACCCTAGGCAACTCCATCATGGTCAATCTCGGCCTGAACACTGCCTACAACCACAACGAGCCTGCCACATGGTTCCAACCAGGAGTCATGTGCTGATGCTTTTGGCAGGGCCTTGACTCCCACCAAGCCGCAGGATGACCGTGTTGATGATGGCCGATTGGTGGTGTCACCCATAGAGAACGACTTATGGGCTTTTGGGTAGTTGCGATCTACACTGGCAATACATATGTCGGTTGTGCTTGAGATTGAGATTGGGATTGAGATTGAGATGACAACTACGTGGAGATTGTACTTTCCCCCCGAAATGGGAGCAATACCCCAGTCTCTGCATCATGACGATGCGCACAACCATTATATATTGACATCAAAGTGGAGCATAGTGTCATCAACTTAATGCATGAAAGGGTCGGCTTAAGTGGCAACATGAACCAACAAACAAAACATAGCACAAAGATAAAGACTACCCATCATGGAATTTTCCAGCCCCAATTCAAATTAGCTCGAACAACCACGATCAACCGGGTACATACAATATCCGTGAGCGATCTTTGGTCATGTAGTAAGAGGAAGAAAGGTAAGAGCATATCTTATCTTGTTGAACAGCACATTATTTCGACAATTCTATAAAGATTATTTTTCTTATACACCCGTCAGGAGCAGTTCGGCTTGCACCGGCTATGAATCAAGGGGTGTGATAATGGTACTATATGTTTCCCGTGGAAAGTATTACGATGTTGTAGTACACTCACCAGAAATATATATATATATTTTTTTATCACTATCCTGATGGAAAAGGTCATCTGTTATCCCAGTGTGCCAAACAATGTGAGTTGTAAAATGGGTTTCATAAGTAAGTGGACTGGGAGGAGAGAAAAAATGTTGTGAGAGAAGGGGATTGGATAATACTCTGCAAAACATGTGAAACGCTTCTGCCAATATCTTGTATCTGCGCAGAGCCGCAGACACAAACATTATGTGTACGCATACGTGTCCATCAAAATTACTATATGTCCAAATCAGCAAATAGCACATGGGCACCCACCGTGTCAGCACGAGTGTCAATTTTATGTTCCTCGGTGCACAATGCAAACTCGGGATCAAAATGTGGTGGTATTTTACGATCCAAATGTAAAGTGCTGATTTTTTTTTCAAAATTATATGCGGTAAAGTGGTGGTTTGAACTCTACAAGGACACAAACAATATGTGGTGCGTTAGTTTGGTAGAAGTGGGAATCATCAATCTCTTTTCGCTCTGTCAGAATTAATAAATGTAACCGACTATGTAACGAAAGTCGGTTAGTCCGTAAAACCGACTTGGGCGCAATATAAATACACAAGCCCGTTCGATCTGCACCTATTGATTCATCAGTTGAGTTTAACACGCTCATCTCCCCACGTAGCCAGCAAGCTAGACCTAGATTTTCTTTCGATCAGATCATCAGGGCAACCATCTCGGCGACCATGTCCGCCGCCGGCCCCGGTCGTCTGTCACGATCGGCGTCGAAGATCGTGGTGAAGCCAGCCAAGGGATACCATCTGATGCGCATCGACGGCTACTCGCAGACCAAGGCGCTCCTCCCCGGCCAGAAGATCTCCTCCCAGCCGTTCGACGTCGGCGGCCACTCGTGGCGCATCGACTACTACCCCAACGGCCGCGACGCGTCCGCCAACTCCGACTCCGCCGCCGTCTCCGTCTACCTCGAGCTGGCAGACAGCGGTCGCCAACGGGCGCAGTACAAGTTCAGCCTGCTGGACAAGGACGGCATCGCCGCCTACGAGCTCCCGGCCCAGACAGGTTCCTTCACCGGCCTCCGGAACGTCGTCAACGCCGCCGCCCAGACGGGCCTCGCCGGCGCCGCCGGTGAGGAAAAGGAAACCGAGCCAGCAGAAGGCTACAAGGAGTTCATCGGCAAGGAAGAGCTTGAGAAGCGGCGCGGGGATCTGATCGGCGACGACAACATCATGATCCGCTGCGATGTGGGCGTCACGCAGGTTGAGACCACGTTCCTGGCGCAAGACGACATCCATGACCAGCACCACCACTACTTCGCCTCGAGGTATGGTGCTGGTGGTGGTGGGTATGGGCACGGCCACGGCCGCCACGGCCGGCGCCAGCATCGCACGGATGACAACAACTACGTCCAGTGGTGTTTGAACCAAGGAGCCGCTGGCCTCCCCGATGACGAACGAGACGACGATTACTGATAAACACTAGTGTAGCTAGATCGTATTAGAGCTATGCTAGTTATTTAGGCTTTCCTTGGAGTACTACTTTTATTATGGAAAATATGTCAATGCATGCGTCGCCATGCAATTAGTACCGAATTAAACAATGTCCATATTATATTTTAGCAGGTTTATATATTTCAGTTCTACCAATCACCGATGAACAATGTCGTCTTAGTCACTTATAATATACACAAGAGGAAGCAGAAATAAACTGATAATCGAACAATCGAGTTCAATATACATTACATTATGGAAAATATGTCCTTGCATTTGCTATGAAATTAGTTTACGTTTGCGACGAAATAAAACAATGTCCATGAAATCGTCTTATTGTATATCAGCAGGTTTGTATATGTCATTCGATGAACAATGAAAATAGAAAAACCGAAGATCCAGGACTGCAACTCGGCTGTAAAAGGACCTATAGTAGCATACACCTTGGTTGCCTCCAGAGGGAGGCCGAATTCCTCTAACCTCATGACCGTCTCGGCCGGATGTAGATGCCTGCCTTCAAAATCCGCCTTTTCATCTCTTTGCAAAAGTTGCCAAGTTAAGTCAGAAGCCATAGACATTCCGGCCAACACCTAATCCTTGGCGTAGCAGTTTTAGCGGACCTGAAAACATCGAGGATAGTTTGATCCATGAAATAAGTCAACAACCTTTAAAACATGTCTCGATACATGTTCATGCAAATGAATATGGAGAAAGGTTAAAACATCTTATATTGTGAATCAGAGGGAGTAGAGGTCAACTTCTGGTTCTAGGTAGGAGAGAGGATTGCTTCAGTGCTACCCCCTTACGGAAACTTAAAAGGAAAAATTTGGTTCAGGTCGTCTCATCAATGTAGCGGTCTGATTCGTGAGATCGGTATATGGGTCGTGTCTGGAACCGTCCCATCATATGGTGTATATGCGCAGGTCATACTGGCTTCTACAGAGTCTATACGTACTTGTCAGATTGCCCGCTCGACTTAGAATATTTGGCAAGGGGAGTAGCACCGGAGCAGAATCCGGAGAACATACATGTGGTCGATCATGTAGTATGCTTTCAATTTTTTTAAAAATACACGTCCTTCGTTCATAAAAAGATCTCTCGGGTTCACGCATGTGTCTACTTTTTCAAGAGATGAGGGTAGCTGCAGAGCACTCTTTCACGTGAAACCTCCGATGGAAATAGTATTTTGCTTTAGAGCTCTAGCTCAGTGACAGAGGCAGCGAGTGCACGCCCAGCCCACCCGTGTGGGATTCTTACATTGTGCAGACTCCACTGGGATTTATCCATGTTAATTCGTGGAGAGGTCTGTTCTTTCTAACAATGGACATCTAAGTGAGAGACAGTTCCCCTTTGTCAACGTTTATCTAAGGTATCACATAATGCTTAAATAAAGTATACTTAGTGTCATGTGAGCCCGCTAGCTCTACCTGTACGGTACGACCCTGCTTCTCGCGCCAGAGCGCATTTTTCATGATGAAGATTAGTGGACGTACATGTTTACAATTATTTGTTACGTGAGGATGACATAAACTTCAGATGGCTCCTTCGAAAGCTCCATGTGTGGATGGATTCACATCGGAGGTTTTTCAACGACATTGAAACCTGCTTGGCTCAGATGTGGTGCAAGGAGTTCTGGATTTTCTTAATGGTGGTATTTTGCGTCTTGTAATGAATGACACCTATATTACTTTGATCCCAAAACGATTTGAATCCACAAAAATCTCTCAATATAGACAAATGTTTCTTTGCTCTATGCTTTATAAATTGGTTCAAAGTGTATTGCAAATAGACTTTGTAACTTCTTGGGGGATATTATTGGAGAGGAGCAAAGTGCCTTTGTTCCTTGTCACCTGATTAGGCGACAGAAGAAAGGGGAGAATTAGTGCCTTTGTTCCTTGTCACCTGATTAGGCGACAGAAGAAAGGGGAGGATTTTGCGTGTGCGGTGAAGCTTGACATGATGAAAGCTTATGATCAAGTAGAATGGCACTATCTTGAGGCCATCATGTAGAGGTTGAGTTTCTCCAATGTAACGGTTAGACTCATCCAGGAGTGCGTGTCTTCTATCAGGTTTACAGTAATACAGTAAGTGTGAATAGTGAATTATTATCGCTCTTCACCCCTACAAAGAAGCCTTCAGCGTAGGACCCCATATCACCCTACATGCTTCTACTTTGTGTAGAAGGGTTTACTGTGATGCTAAATTCTTATGGTGACATACAGGTGGATCGTGGTATTAGAGTTAGTGTCCAATCACCATCCATTAACCAGTTTCTCTTTGCGACGACAGTTTAATCCTCATGTCAGCTTGTGAACAGAATGGTCCGGGGATTAATGACATTTTAAGAATTTATGGTGAATGCTCTGGACAGTGTGTCAACCGTGAGAAGAGCTCAGTCTTTTTTAGTCCAAATACTCGAGAATATGTTTGGCAGACTGATGTGGTTATACCCAACGGGTATACCTAGCCCGCTGTATTAAAGAGTGATCTGCTAGAAGGCCCAGTTGGTTGCCCATATAAAAGATAAGTCGAAGAAAATAAAGAAATCCAGAGAAGCTGGAGTGCGAAACAAGTTAAGAGGCTTCGTGTCCGACTTAGGAAGCTTAGAGATATACTTCCCGTTGTACTCGAACTTCTGAGACCTGGAACCCTATATATGTGGGTCAGGAGGGAAGCGATAGAACTACGTGCAATCTGATCTACCGAAACCCTAACGAGTCAATAACTCGCCGGGTCCCTATTGTGATCATATTTGTGAGATTGATAATATAGATCTGACGAACAATTTCTTGCTTGTCAGCCGTCCGGTTTTCTCGACCAGCCAGCTTCGGCGACCATGGCCGCCCTCGGTCGTCTGTCGCGGTCGGCTACGAAGATCGTCGCCAAGGCGGCGAATGGGTTTCATCTGATGCGCATCGACGGCTACTCGCAGACCAAGAGGCTCGTCCCCGGCCAGAAGCTCTGCTCCCAGGAGTTCACCGTCGGCGGCCAGTCCTGGCGCATCGACTACTACCCGAACGGCCGCGACACCGGCACCTCCGCCATCTCCGTCTACCTCCAGCTGACCGACGAAGCCAAGAGCCTCCAGCAGGCTCGGTACAAGTTCAGCCTTCTGGACCACGCCGGCAACGCCGCGTACGAGCTCCCGGCCCAGACAGACACCTTCACCAGCGTCCCCAACGCCTGCGCCATCGCTCGGCGGACGGCTCAGTCCGGCTTCCACGACTACTCTGGTAATAACAGGAGGATGGACCACTTCGGGAATCCCGTCGTCGTCGTGGAGGGGCCGGAACCAGATGTACCGGGATGCGGCCACGAGCAGTTCATCGGGAGGGAGGAGCTGGAGAAGCGCCGCGAGGACCTCATCCGCGACGACCGCTTGGTCATCCGCTGCGACGTCGGCGTCGCCCAGATTGGGGTCTCGTCCCTGGCGCAGGACGAGCTGATCGGCAGCCTCAGCGAGGACGACGACGACGAGGAGGAGCAGGGCTACGACGCACACGGCCGTGGGTTTGGTGGCCGTTCCCGCCGGGGTGGGCGCCAGCGTCGCCGTACCGATGACAACGACTACGTCAAGTGGTGTTTGACCCAAGAACCGGCCGGTGGATCACGGGGCCGCCGTCATGGATGACCACCACACGGCGGCAAAATCAATTGAAACTGACGATCGAGGCAGTATGAATCAATTAGTGTAGAAAAACAATGCATCTCGGGAGTTATTTTGTCTGATTTTTTTTGTGTGCACGGGTATAATTTTTCGACTGAATAAAAACCTTTCTTATATGTTATATTCATTTTATCCACCTTCTTAACTTCCAATTACATCGCTGACGGTTAGCTTTCATGTACACTGTATCATTCTAGCTAATCCTTATATATACCCTGATGTTAATCCTCATCACCGACAAGCTATGATCCTAACGTCCTACAATATTATGTCAGTGTGGGACAGCAGTCGTCACAAAGCAACCAGAGGTGTCGCAGCTCTACTATTGAAGCTTGGGGTGTCGTCGGTGAAGAGCGGCTCAGTCCTGAAGATGTTGTGAATCCCCAGGTCATCGGAGATCCTATCGCAGAGCTGCAAAATTCATTATGTAAAGCAATATCAGTCAGCCGTTTACTCAGTCACCAGCAACGGAGAATGTCTACACTGAAGTTACGGCAATGGCAAGTCCAGTTGTTGTTAGCTCTTGCTTACCTGTCTGTACAGTGCAGCGTCACCATGGGACTTCTTAAGCTCCACAACATACAGAGAGGAGCCAAGTTCAAACACCTGGGATAAAACAGAACAACACAGATGTTAGCAGCTGATCTCCAATGTCTGACCGTGTATTACATGTTGTACTAGTAAAACAGTGCAACTTGTCGAGTTGTACCTCGGCGGAGACCAAGAATGGAGTAGGGTTATTCGTACTGTTGCAGTTGCGCGTTATTTTGAGCTGAAAAATCACACACAGATAATTTTCAATTCCTCAAAACTTTAGCTATGTCCTAGGTTAATCATAAAGCTCTACAATGTGATGAGAGAAGCTTGTGCTCACCTTGTTATGCACCTTCTGAACCTGGAACCCAGAAACTGTCGCAGAGCTTTCCATCTTGTCAAGCAAATCTTTAGGTGGAAGTCCTGACGTGAACCTGATCTTCCGTTGGGCCACTTCCTACAATTAGTCGAACAATACTCCATGAGTTACTTAGGAAGCTAAGGATAATTATTATTTTTCTGTCCCTACTTACGGATCAAAATATTCAGAGTAAGGCAACGGAGATGCAGCAAGAGAATTGTGTTGTACTTGTACATACCTCTTGCTCAAATAAACTCGAAAGATCAAGGGAAGATGCCATTCCAATCAGCTGAAAAGCGTTCAACTGATAAATACTCTTGTGCCCGGGTGCTTCACTAAATTGCTTCAGGACAGAAAACGAAACAAAATGTCGCAGATCAGCGGCTATAAATCCAAACAGATACTGTCTATTTTTAGGTAAAGTTTCCAGCATCATATAGTTTGTTTCATCTGCCCCTACCTCTTGGACAGGAAGAATTGCAGCAAGCTGTACATCTTCATCATTGTCATCATGTGGAGCAACAGGAATATAGTCCTTCTGAAACCATTCATGTGTTTTAATCTCTGCCATGTTGATCCTCTTTGTTGGATCTGGTTGAAGGATCCTCCGAAGAAGGTCTTGCGCGCCCGGTGAAAGCCACTCTGGGATCTGAGTGTCACCCTTGAAAATCTACACCAAACCCAGTAATAGTAGTATCACTAAAATAACCTCAGTGAAATATTAGAGCACACCAATAAAGATCACTTTAATTTTTATTATATGAATGATGGCTACCTTCTGATAAAGAACAACCATGTTTCGGTCCTCAAATGGAAGGTATCCTACGAGCATTATGTACAAAACTACTCCACAGGACCAGATATCCGACAACGACCCGTCATAACCTCTGTTTTGCACAACCTGCATACATTTCGCACAAGAATCAGCAATCGTATAGCAGAAGAGGATCAGCTGATCTGGCCATTGGAGTTGCCAGTGTTTTACCTCAGGTGCAATATAGTTGGGGCTACCGCAGGTTGTATGCAGCAATCCATCACCCTGAAAGGTTGCAAATCATCAGTTTCAATGCAAATGAAAGTATCATCACAGAAATTCAACAAAGTTATGCTGGTCAATGTGAGAGAATCATGTATTATATGACTTGATCGTACCCCGAGATGCTGAGGTAAAGCACTGAGACCAAAATCAGAGATCTTGATGTTGCCTTTTCGGTCAACAAGAACATTCTCAGGCTGTAAAATTAGGGGGATAAGTCAGGCAAATAGTGTGTCATGACAACCTAGCCGTATCAGCTACATTCCAAAGTACATGAATAAGGAAAAGAACAAAGGCGGATAACGGTCTTCCGGCTGCTTCAGAAAGAAACTTCACCTTGAGGTCCCTGTGGTAGACACCCTTTGTGTGGCAATAGCTGACACCATCAATTAGCTGCTGGAAAAGCCTCCTTCCTTGTCGTTCAGATAGTTTCTTCTTTACTGCCTATTTTGAAGGAAGCAAATAAACATGAAGCCGTTAGAATTGGCAGAGTTGTGTAGTGCAGAAATCAGACAATAGGAAGAGAAGGGCTTACAATCCTGTCGAACAGTTCGCCTCCGTCGACAAACTCAAGCACCATGTAGATCTTGGTTTTGCTAGCAGCGACCTGAACCAAGAGTTGAATTAAGAAGATCACAAGATTATTAATCCGACATCAAAGTTATTACTGCTGAAATGCTCATATATATGTCCAAGTCATGTATCCACATGCATGCTCATGTGCACCACGTGAGGGACCAAGAAAGATGTGCCACTGAGAGAAGGCAAAGAAAATCATGGCGCCGTGGAGAGAGATAAGGACGTCGCAGCGGCGGCTGCTGGCCGGCGTTAGGGACTTGACGCGGACACAGAGCGGTCCAAATGAAGCAATAATTCTCGGATGGAGAACACCGTGGCTCGGAGCTGAATCAGATCCGATGGACCAATATGCTACTGTGGGTCTGTCTGTGCGGGCGGGCCAACTGCCAAGGGGAAGAGAACATGCAACTGCAGGCCAAGTGGAGCATTTCCACGTGTGCTATTACCACTGCAGCCAAGTGGTCTAGTCTATGCTATGGATATATCCAGAACATGATCCCGATAAGTATATGGATAAACCTTGTGTCTGCATGTTAAACTAACCAGATGAGAAGTATAAGATGCTTGCTTGCGATCGATCTTATCTAGGTTTTGTTTTTAAGGAATCTCATACGTACAATAATTGGTGTGTGATTCTTCCAACAACTAACAAAAATGTATATATAGTATAGAATTGTCGATAGGGGTAACTTGTACTACTCCACATCCGATCGATCGATGGTTTTTCTTGTTGCTAATAGTAATACAATGAAAGCGAACTATGCTAGTATCTCAATCCTGGACTAAATCTCCAGGAATAAAATAGTCGAGGAACTAACATGTTCATCCATCTCTCCCTCCATCCAATAATTAAACAACCAATAAGGATGGAGAAGAGAAGGAAGGAAGGATCGATGGGGGAGACGACGAAGGAATCAAGGAAGGATCGGATGGAAATGGAGCTGCGTACGTACCTCGTGGAGCCTGACGACGTTGGGGTGGCTGAGCATGGTGAGCGCGGCGATCTCCCTGCGCACCCCTTCGTCGGCGCCGCGGAGCGACAGCACCCTGCCGCGGTCGAGGATCTTGACGGCGAACCTCTCCCCCGTGTCCCGGCGCGTCGCGAGCTTCACCTTGCCGAAGCTGCCTTCCCCGAGCGTCCGGCCCAGCTCGTACGCGCCCAGCAGCGCCGCCCGCGCCTGCTCCTCCACCATCGCTCGCGTGCAGGGAGTACTCGTGGATGGATATGAATGGGATCGATCGGAGGCGTGTAGACTGGTGGAGATGATGGATGAGGAGGTTGATTCGGGAGGCGCACGTATTTATAGGTGAATGATTCTCACGCGACCGAGCTCAGGGATGAACTCAACTTGGACGTCGTGGAGGTGTGCGACAGGTGGGGAATGAAGGGATCAATGGCGCTATGGCATCCAAGTAATTTATCTCTTCATACCACCTCTCCACGCGTGCGTCCGCGCGTGTTTACCTAACGATTTTGACTGTGACCCACGTCCTTCCGTGCGTGAGAGCTTAGTCGTTATATATCAAGGGAAGGGAATGTATAGGTTGTGTCTTTTTTATAGATTCATCATGTAGTATACTGTAGATATGTTAATAAGAGATAGTCCCTCCATTTCTCAATATTGGGTGTATAGTTTTCTGTCGCGGATATTAAGATATGGATATTTTTCATTCTGTGGTCTCATTTTTTTTAGAAAACAACCGCAAGAGATGAGTTCATAATAAACATAAAAATGAATACAATCTATTACATCCCTCTTTGAGACTAGGTCTCTTTTTTTATGGATCAAATTATCTATAAATATCAAATACACCTTGTATTATGTACTTTTATTTATAAACCTATACACCTCACATCAAATAATTGAGGGAGTAACATACATCGATTTTTTTGTAACTTATAACTAATAACCAAATATCTCTATAAACATTGCTTAATTACTAAGAGAAGGCTAATAGCCAGCCCAGCCACCTGTATCCTCCAAAGCGGATCGATCCAGTCGGTGGATATGACCATGTTGTCTTTTGCTACTAAAAGTATATGCTTGAATATTCAGTCGTATAGACACAATTGACCAGGCCAATGTTTCCTGGAAACGATGATTGAACAAGCCATGTAGTGCATGTATGTATACTTCTCCCATTTTATAAGTGTTCACTTGGCCAGAAGAGACCATATCTTGTACGCTATTGGCCATGGCTACATTTCCCAAATCTCAGTTTCTACTTGCTCATAACCTAGCTGGCTGATGTGTGGTGATCATTATTTTTTTGCTGGAATGGTGATCAATTATTAATTTGGGTGTAGCTAACATGTAATTAACAATAAAGAGATATCACATTCACTAAGATTGATCGTGGAGGCAATGTTGTTAGTCTTAAGTTAGCGAACATGGGTAGAACACATGGCTAAACTAGGGTATGACGTGTGCAATCTCCCCAATAGATTGAACCAGCCCTGCTAATGATTGTAATCATGTACCCTGTTAATAAATTCCCCCTCCCCCCCCCCCCCCCCCCCCCCCCCGGACCCTTCCACGCACACAACTCTTTGGTCATATAGTTATGTCTGAGAAAAATTGAGCTTAAGATCTCAAAATTATGTATGGTCCTAAAATAAGCCTTTTGACGAGATCGTTTTTTCGCATTTTTACACATGCTAAAAAATATCGATATCCCACGAAACAACATTGTGAACACACATAATTTGAAGTTATATATGCAAAAGAATGTTCTAAAATGTTTTGATATTTTCAAATGTGTTTTGAAACGTACAAAAAGCATATGTACCTTGGTGCAAAAGTGTCAAAGTGGGTTTCACATGTACATTCCTATTCCTACTATATATCAAAGACAGACAATTTCAGCCCCTCTCCTCGCTCCTGGCCCCACGGTTACTGTAGTTATGAACAGTAACCGTGGCGCTTCGATCTGTGCCATACGCTCCCGATTCGACGGCCAACAGACAGTACCCGAGTCTATTTTGTAAAAAAGCATCTGAAATAATAGCCCCACGCTCCACGGTCCATACATTAAGACACCAAAGGACCTAAACAAAAAAAGGAAAACTCGACGGACTTCTTCGCAAAAAGACCAACGCGTTTCTCCCCGACATTTCTCTCTCTCCCGCGGTCTACACGCCGCCGCCGCCGCGCGCCGCCGTCGGTGTGCGCCTCCCCGGTCAAATCCACGGGGACAGGGGAGGCACCGACGCGTCCTCCGCCTCCTCCGTGAAGGTCGAGCACCAGGACGCCGCGTCGACGCCGGATTCGTCCGCGCCGCGTTCGGCAACCGCCGCCGCGTCCGCTCCGGCGACCAATAGCCAGCGGCGCCGCCGCTACGGGGTAGCGCGCCTCCGCCCACGTCTGGAGCGTCCTCTTTCGCCGCCCAGCTCGCTGGGATTCACCGCCGGCGAGTGCTCCGCCGTCGCGGTCAGGCCAGGTTCGGCCACCGCTTACGTCAGCGTGATGTCACGGTGGGCCATGCCTATCAGCGCCTCTAGACTTTTGTTTTTTAGGAAAAACCCCAGGAAATGATTATAAATTGCAAAAAATGATATTTCCAAATTTATCCACCAGAAAAAATCGAAAAAAAAATATCAGGACGATCACCAAAAAAAATACTAACTATTTATGCCACAATGAAACACGTTTGCAAATTTTAAAATTTGACTAATTTTGGACAAACAAACAACAAAATATTAATGGTTCAAATTGGATAATATCTCCAAATTTATCCACGAGAAAACTTCTAACAACTTATCATAATGACCACCAAAGAAAAATCCTAACTATTTATGCCACAATACATTACACTTACAACATTTAATATTTGACTGAATTTAAACAAAAAAAACTACAGAAGATAGATTTTCGTAGTGTACCGAATGTTTAGCAAGTACTTAGGTCTTATACACGAGCGATGAATCTGTTGGTTGGTTTTTAATACTCTATTTCTTTACTTCCCGATACCTCGTAATGTGTAACAATTTGGTAGTTGCAAGATCAATTTTGTTGAGGGAGCTGGGAGCAGATCCTTGACGGCGACATCGTGCGGGGCGATCCAAATCAAGTAATAATACTCAAACACCGTGGCTGGTGGAGCTGAATCTGTTTGGTGAGCATGTCCAAACAGCAGAAAATATCCCTGTAGTAGCCAGCCAAGTGGATCATTCCGTCCCCGATAAATACATGGATAATCCTTATTATGCATGGCTGTTGAGATGCTGGTGATCGTTATCCATCTTCAAGCTTCTTTCTCTTGAGGAGTCTCCTACAATAATCTTCCAACGCGATCGGGATCTCTCCTCGCTGTTCTGAGAAGCTGTGTGATGAAGTCGTGGGACAGGTGGGGATGGGATTCAGGCCGTTAAGTATTTGCGTTCGCGGATTAATAGTTATACCCTCGCAACGCATGTGTTTACGTGTTGATTTAGACCGTACGTGAATCGCGTCGTCGTCGCCGTGGTTCCAACGGTAGCGGACGGAAGAAGAACACCTTATCGCCGACCGGCCGGCCGGCCGTCTTTTAGGCTGCGGTGAAAGCTAAGAAAAATTTGGCCGCGGCCACCGGCATGTTTGAGAGCGGATTAGTTAGGTCGAGTAAATTGAGTCGTCGTGATCTAAATGTCTATATTTTCTACTACTAATAAAAGTCATGTTCATTCTTACACACACACACGCTTGGTGACCAAGCCATTGTTTGCTGGAAATAATGATTGGACAAGCCAATGTATAGCGTATACTTGCGTATAAAGCCTTTTAATTAAGTGTTTTCTTGCGTGAAGAGAGCGTACGGGGTTGGGCATGCCCACATGTTTCTTAACTCTTCGGAAGCAAGCAGCCCTGCCACCTAGATCATGCGTGGCCACCATTAGTTTATTATTTGGGTCGCTGCCGTGGCCCTAATCAAGATTATTAGCCGCTGGTTGCAGCATCGATGGATCATCTGCCATAGATCAGTTAGGTATGGATTAATCAGTCGAAATACCGCGCTAACCGGCCGGTAACCGGATTTTCCAGCCCTCGGTAAATGTGTTTACCAGAGATTTTTTTTGGAGCATTTGAATTTAAACCGATTTCGTCCTTTAGAATCAATTTTCATATTATTTTTGATGTTTTAAGTTTAAATTTTAAAATTTGTTTAAAATTTTTGACCAGTAACCAGCCAGTATTTTCCGGTAACCACGGTAACCGAAAATCATAGCCCCCTCCGAGATTTTTTGGGAACCGGTATCCAAAACCTTGAGATTGACACGCGCGTAGATCCGTCCCTCAACTGTGTACAGTCTTTCATCGTATACATATATACATACTGCCCGTCACCATGTATCTCCATACCAAAAATTAGGAAATAACACGGTTAGACCTATAACTTAAGGATGTGGGGCCGTGGGGGCAATGACACCTACATGGCGGATAGCTCTAGAACAGAGAACAGTTGACAATGCGCAACACCGTTGGAAGCAGATTTATCAGTGCAATTATACGCGGGGCCGGGTCGGTGTCTCAACCCACATCGCGAGATATAAACATGCTTCGCGTCCATCTCGACGGCACGATGAAGTTAAGTTGAGCAGTTGTCACGTATATTCAGTCACTATAGAAGACATATATACGTGGACAACGGAGAGTCTCATATATAATTGAATGTACTTCTCTCATAAAAATAGTTGGTTCATGTACTTATCAGTGACAATAAGCTATACAACGAAATATGGCCACCCCGATGATTGCTACTAGGGGGTTTCTAACATATTTATGTTCTTAATCCGTCATACATAACCTCAAAATCCAAGCGAGTCAGTGGCTTTGCTGCAAATCGTGTTTTAAGAAATCAGCCCATGCTCCATGGAACCTGATATTTTAAAATGTATTGCTGCAAATGTACTGTATATATACTCACTACCGCCCCAAATGTTCAAAGAGAGCCCATGCTCCATGGAACCTGATATTTTAAAATATCTGTTTACAAGTATTAAAAATAATTGAAACAAAATCTTGTTGTAGATAATTTTCAATTCCACAAATGCACAAAAAAGGAAATAATTTGTATCCTCCTCTACTACAAAAATAAGATTTATCTTATTTTTGTCAACTTTTACAAATGTGCACTATTCACCGCACCCAAATTCAGATTTTTGTCACTTTTGTTCATGCTATAATATTAAAAAAAATCAGAGCCTCGCACAGGGATTTAATTTTGAAGGGACTGCGATGCAGTAGATAATGCGCATGGAAGTGTGCTCACAAGTGTGAAAGGGCCTTAAATTGCCCAATTTGTACGAGCCCGTTACAAAGTAAAAGGTTTATTTAGCTTCCATTGATCAAGGATTTGACCAACAATTAGTCTATTCATATGTATTTTTTGTGACATATATCAGCTTTGCTACTAAAATTATTTGCCTTATGATTATGATTATTGTCAAGTACACTTGTTAAATGAGTAATTGTTTGTCAAACCCTTGGTCAAAGGAAACGAAATATCTCTCATATTATGGAACAAGGGAGTAGAACATATACATGTAAGCCTTTTCACGAGGTGTTTTTTTAATTGTTACACTGTCAACATTTTTTTTTTGTGAGACCATAAAATGTGAGTAAATATATGCAAATTTCTATTCCATAATATTTGACATTTTGAAGTGTGTTTACCAAAAATATTGGATGCATATTAAATCCGAGTGCCAGTGCTAAAGTGGATATCACATGTACACATACGAGACGTTTACTAAGTGCCCTCGAGCTTGCTAAAAACACTTATTTTATGGAATACTTAGGTTTTATAATAGAGCAAGGAGCATGTGAATTGGTTGTTTATATTTCTTTATGGGATACTTAGGATTTCTAATAGAGCAAGGAGTCAATGTGGATTTGTTGTTTTTATTTCTTGATATATACCTTGTTATGAGTAACAATTTGATCAGATTACTTGAGGTAGCACGACATCAGGTCGGCGTAGGATACCCTGACGGCGACACGCACGATCCAAATCAAGTAATAATTCTTAGACAAGAACACCGCGGCATGGAGCGGGTTTTCTTTTAATGAGTTCCAGCGGAATCTGTTCGGTTGTGCTGTCCAAGGAGCAGAAAAATACTATGCTACTGCAGCCAAGTGGACCAATTCCACGTATACTTCCGGTCTGGTGGTCTACCTGTAAGAGCATCTATGGGAGTAACCTTACAGTTTACGTTTTTTTAAATGTTGCTCTTAAAATCGTTCAAGCCATAGCAAAAATCTTAATCGAAACTGCAAATTCTTAATTTAGTCGGAAACGAAGAACTTGTTTATCAACGAATATGAGTTCATCGTCGATTCATACCATACAAGAATTCATCGTCGATTCTTACATTAGTACTAAAAGCTAATCGTCGACGTCCTAACCCTAGAACCCAAAAGCGGCTCACCGGAGCCTCGGGTGTGGCGGCGACGATGTCGATGGCGAGGCGGAGGAGCTCATTCGTCGTCGTCGGAGACGAGGTCGATCATCGCCTCCGCGTCCGCCTCCCAGTACGCCCTCCTCTCCTCGGTGAGGCGGTTCGCCTCGAGGCCCTGGTGGAGCAAGATCCTCTCGATCTCCTCATCGCGGGCGCGCTGTGCCTTCCGCTCCTCCTCCTCCGCCATGGAGCAGAGAATCACTTGAGTCGTGACGGCGTCAAGTGCGACGTCGTCGACGAAGTCCTCCGCCGCCACGGCGGACCCGAATGCGCTCGCCTCGTAGTCCTCCGCCGGTGGAAGAGCCACTAGCGCGGACGAGGATCTGGTGCCGGCTCTTGAGCTTCCTTCGCCGGCGATGCGCGCTCGGCGGCGGCGGCCCTCCTGCTCGACGTGGAGGCGGTCGAACTCGTCGGCCTTGCGCCGGAAGTACGCAGGAGGGACCTCCTCTCCACGGTTGCTGTACCAGTGGGCGGCGCGCTTCCGAGCGCCGTCACTCTTCACCGCTCTCGCCCGTCTCTCCTCGGAGAAGTCTCCGTCCAAAGGGTCGTCGGTTGGACGCAGCGGCGGCGACGGGTACTCGCGCTTGGGGGCCATCCCGGCGGCGGAAACAGCTGCGGATGCGGTCTATTACTCGTTGGAGCAGAGGTGGAGCAGAGTGGATTGCTCGTCGGTGGCGGTGAGTAGATATGGATTTAGGACGGGGAATCGATGCGACGCCACCATAAATACTGATCCTGCGTCCACATTACCGGGCGACCTTAAACCGCTTATGGGCCGAATTGCGTTAACAGGCTCTGCTATGTCGCAAAAAAAGTCCCGGCCTGTAAAGTCGGCAGAGTTATAATGTTTTCGGGCTGTTTGAGCTCTCTGTTAAAGATGCTCTAACAGGTACGGTACTGTAGCGCGCATTAGAAATATATGGATAAACCTTATTATGGCTGTTGAGATGATAACACAGATGATGCTCGCTGCCGATGCATGGATATCCATCTCCTAGTCTCTTTCTTTTAAGGAATCTTCTACTACCACAATCGGTGCATGATTATTCCAACAATTAGAGACAGCAGCACATCGAGAATCCAACGGTAGCCGCCGTCTTTTAGGCTGCGGTGAAAGCTAAGGAGAATTTGGCCGCGGCTACCTGCATCTTCCAGAGTGGATTAACTAGTGATTTTCGTCGAGTTGAGTCGTCGTCCATACTAGTATATTTCTTTTGGTCCTCATGCGTAAGAGTCTTGTTCATTCGTACACACAATTGGTCACTGACCACCAAGCCAAGAAATTGTTTGCTGGAATTAATGATTGAGCAAGCCATTGGATTGCGTACAAAGCCCTTTTTTGTTGTTGTAATTGTTCACTTATCCCGTACGGGATTGGGCATGGCCACATGTTTCTCAACTCTCCTCTCAGCCCTGCCACCTAGACCATGCGTGGCTATCATTAATTTGTTAATTTGGCCCTATAATCAAGATTCATTAGTTAGCCATTGTGGTTGTGTTTGCACCTGGACGACACCTAGACGACGCGATATACTTAAGTACAACTTTGTCGTAACTAGATGCATGCATGCGTAATCACAGATAATCTGCCGTACGTGGATGAGTTAGGTATCGTTGGAGCTCCGTCGGCAACGAGGTTAATTTGAAAAGATTATCTTTCACGTAATCAACAGCGGCTTGTTTATCAGCGCAGCGGTGTACAGTCTTTCATCGTATGTCATAATCATACACATACTGCCCGATCGATCTCCACACCTAAAACTGGGGAAGTAATAACGTAGGACCTTCAAGTTAAGGATTCGTGGGACAATGACACATACAGGGCGGATACCTCTTTAGACCAGAGAACCGTTGAACAAATGCGAAACACCGTTTTGAGGCAGATTTATCAGCGCAACTATACACGGGCCCGGTCGGCGTCTCGATGCATGTGGCGAGACAGAAACACGCTACACCGCGTCACCGCGTACGTCCCTCTCAGGGCAGCAGGATGGAGTTAAGTTGAGTGGTTGTCACGTATATTCAGTCACTATGTATACAAGCACATTCGTATGTGTAGATTGGAGAGGCTCATATATCTAGTCTCTCATAGGCGAGCGGCGAGCTTAGGTTGGAGAGTCCCATATCTAGTCACTATGCATGCATGGTCGACATCGTATCATGCTCACAAATCAGCAGTGTAGTCTTCTTTAACTATTATTTTGATCTGTATGCTCACAAATCACAGCAGTGTAGTCATCCTCACATGATATGTTTTCTCTCACAATTGTTCCCTCTCTTATTCACAATTCGACAATTTTGATATGTCTTGTTCGTACTCCACGTTAAAATTGCATGCATATACATTTTCTCTCACATTTGTCTTATTCACATTTTCTATAAAAAAATGTGCATTTTTAGTCGGTATTTTAACATTTTTCGGTTTCATCTTTATGTGTAATTGTGTTGGAATTTTTGTACAATCGAGACAATTTTAAATACTGATGCAAAGTATGGCTTGTTGAAAACGTAAATTTACTAGCTAGTCTTAAAGTGGAATTTTATTGAATTGAAGATTTCTTAGAATAAATAATTCACCTCTCTACTAATAAGATATATGGACTTATTGATCGGACCATCTTGGTGTCTCAATGGATGTCGCAATTTCAACCTTCACATACTTACCAATCCATGAAAATGATATTATTCACGATATACTTAATGAAGCATGTGCACACAAAAAATATGATGGCATAATGCAGACTTTTAACATACCCTCTCAGGTCATAATTTTCCATTATTCGGGATTTAGTCAAATGCAAACTTTGTTATTAAAACATACATACGTTATTATGTTTTTTGCAAATGCTTGGGCAAACTATATGACTTGAATCTAAACCCAAATAGCAGAATAATATTAAGAGTATATACTCCCTCATGTGGAATCTCAAAATCTTAGGGGGCTAATGGGCCTTGCTTCAAGTTGGGTTGATATAAATTAGCCGCCGAATATACTCCCTCCCTCTAGCAAATAAATCATAAGCGAGTATAGATTTCTGACTTTCAAGCTCCAGCGCTCACTTTGTTTAAAACATCTGTGGGAATGGGCGATGGACGTGAGACACGGACATGTTTAACCCTAGAGCAGACACCTCCAGTCCAGTCGATCGATGACAACATGTGCAACACCATTGTTAAGCAGATCTTGTTGACGCCATGGGCGTGGTCGGCCGGTGTCTAGACATATGCTGGGTGTACGTCGCGTCGTCGCCTTGTGTTTTCAGTCACTATGCGAGCAGTAAATATACTACAGAGTTGCCGGCCGGCCGGCCGTCTGAATGGCGATGGCCGCTCGTTGCCTGGCGTCTCAGCTAGTCCAAAGATCGGCTTGCTCGATCTTCAGTCGTCAGTCGTGAGTAGCAGTAAGCTTGAACAGCATGTGGCGATGCGTGCTGCTAGCTAGCAGCACCAGTGCACCACGACGTGCACGTGGATGGATCAAAGCCGGTGAATGCATGATGGGTATATATCGATCGTGGCTAGATGAAAGAATATCGATATCTTCGGTGATTCTTCCATCGGGCATCGGCCATATGCATGTTGCCGTCGTGGGTATACACCCACCGATTGCAATGGCCGGCGTCCATCACGCATCTCGACAGGTTATGGTCGATGAATATCTTCAGTGTGATTCCATCGGGTTGGCGTCCATGCATCATCAACAGTATCTCCACACAGTTAATGCTCGATCGATCCGGATTAACAAGATTAGTTAGTATAATGGTCCATCGATCCGGATTAACAAGTTTACTAATCGCGCGCGCAACACGCCCTTCACGTACAATATGCCAGTCATTCATGTTGCACATGCTTCAATGTATGTTGACTGCTGAACAAAAAAATGATGTTGACTGCCGAAAGCACGATCGGCTCTTACTATCGAGACAACGGTGCATTATATATACTAGTTGAAATCGGCGCGGCGACACGCCGCGCCCTTGGTGAAAAATTACGGTGTCGGTATATTTTATTTTTTTACAGTGAGAATAAAATGTTTGTTTATTGAATAACTGCATAAAGTATCATATATAATGACTACCAGTGGTAATAAATATACTGCCACCCATGTCTATATAAGACAGAGAGTAAAACTCAACTTTCTTATCCATGCATATAGTCCACACTTTCTTGAACTGAAACTTCATATTTCCAATAAATGCTCAATGTACCAGCACAGGGTCGAAGAAGCCTGCTAAGTGCCATAGGATGTGCCGAAATGCCTACCTCTATGGTTTGCGTATAACGTGAATAGCTCATGTCTGTTGTTTAAAAAGAACAAAAGCACAAGGTAGGGGAGGTTCAGCTTCCTTTCTCTAGTTTAAGCACCTTCTGGAAAAAAAAAATGTAAAGCTATTGCTATTGTATTGTAGGTGTTCAGAATTTGCCGAGACAAAGGAATCGACTAACAAATGTCCACTCCTTGCAGACCTGCATATCCATTGATTCAGAAAGTAAGAATGTCTACAAATGAACACTCACATCAGATGACCAACGACATAGAGTCGATAGAAACCATACACACGTAGTTTAAATTCTTGAAGGTGGCCAAACCAGAAGAAGTATCCATTAACGTAAACACAATAAAAATAGTTCCAAGGACAGGAACAAACGCAGTAGTAAGCCAACAGAAATCAGCATCCAACAAACTATGAAGAAAAGGAATGAAGAAAAGCAACAAATGGCATAAAGAGAAACAAAGAGAACATAACTTGAAGGCACATTGCTTTGGGTCTTCTGTCAAAATTGCATGTCTGCCATCTTAAGAAAACAGAATGTAAAACTGGACCGTACATATACAGATACTATAAGAGCAATTGCGCGACCTAGTGACAACATAGTTCACTTGTAGCATAGTTTGTGCTTGCAGGAAAATAAACAAAGCAGTATACATTATATAGAAAATATATTTTAAGAAGATCAACTTGGCTGTCCGAGCATACCAATTAAATTTATGGCATATTTGTTAGCTTGATTGAAATGGCAGCTTAGGCACCATGAGAGAGTAAACAGATGTAACACTTTTAAATTTGAAGCTAGGTTGCCATTTACAAATTTCAAAACTCTTTGCACATGCTAGCAATAATATAGATTATTTACATTAGAGGTTCCGTGTGCAACAGACTTAGTTAATCTACACATAGCAAAGCAAGTAAATTTGAAGAGGCTCGACTTGGCTAGAAAAGTAGGTAAATTATGACACACAAATGTAAACAGAACCTTGTGTCCGTAGAGTAAACTGATATATCATGTTGTCTTCAATGGTTATACATTAATATCTAAACTATCTAGAACACATGTAAATAATACAGGGAGGACAGGGAGAGTACCTTTTGCAGGAGATCACATCCAACCGCGTCTCCTCCCAGTTTCTACAACCATACGAATGGATGCCAAGCAGCAATCTTGCAACATCAGCTAAGAATATAAAAAATTAATGAGCCTATATTCTCAAACATTTTTAAAGAAGGGGAGTCAAACAAAAATTACTTTCACTCCATCGGCTGCAAGCACACAATCCATCTTGCAAGCTGCAGGGTACACTTTCAGAGATGATTTCATTCAATAGCAACAACAAAAAAGGAAAAGATCAACCATAATTGATCGTCAGCATCTGTAGAACATTCCATCGAACATGTTGAAGGAAGATACACCAGCAGAACTGTAGCGCCGTGGAGGCCAAGCGCGAGCACGCCAGGCCACACGCTCGCCCTTGGAATGGTGTGCCCTTGCCGGAAGAACTACCGCGGGGCCGAAGGAGCTCAGGAGGCGGCGCGCCCGTGCAAGGGTTAGGGAGCTGGGGGAGGACGGCGGGAGGCGGGCGACGTGCGGATGGTTGGGAGGCGGAGTTGCTGTCCTTCAGCCATGCGGCAATGGCCTGACGTCAGCCGGCCTGGAGACGCCAGAGCGCCGCCGGAGATCCCGAGCCCGCGGCCGCGCGACAGCACACGCGCGCGGAGCCGAGGAGGCGTGGCGAGGAAGAGCAGCCGCGTAGAACAGGCGGCGGGACGGACCAAACGGTCGCCGGATTCGGCCGGCGGCGGCAAAATCCGTGGCCGAGGATGTGGAGCACGGCGGCGACAGCCGGCGCCGATTCCGGCCGTCCCAGGACGCGAAAGATGGCGAGGAAGTGGAGGAGGAGACTATGAAGCTCTCCATCTCGTCAGATTCGGGCGTAGAGCTGCGGAGAGGCGGCGGCGCCGACGGCGACCCGGAGGTCGCGGGAGAGAGCGGAACGGCCGGGATGACTGCGGAGACGGTTGTGCAAAAAAGCCCCTTCAGTTCGCGATATTTGCGCCTAGGTCCTTGGCGGGGGGCAAATTGAAAAAGTGTCTGGACACTGTTCATTACTGTTCATCGGCCGAATTGGTCAAATTCGGCCGTCCGATCTCGATCGGACGGCCCAGGAAGCGAGCGTTGTGAGAGCTCCAAAATCTCCAGCCTTAATATATAGTACTATGGTCGTTATTGCTTGGCAGGGTCGTATTCAGTGGGGGTGTCATGGCCGCCATGGCACCCCCTCCAAAAAAAATACATGAAACTTCTCTTAGGTACTACTAGTAGTATTTGCTCTAATTCCGGCTAAATGCTAAACTTAGTAGAACATTTTTTAAGCTTCGAATCCCTACATAATTCATTCTAGATCCGCCAGTGATGTTTAGGCTAGCCAAATAAGAAGGGCTACTATATTTTTAATCAATTTAAATGAATACACATGTGACACGATTTTCCAAAGGAAATTTTTGGGACTCTCAAGAACGATCCTCTCCGTCTACCAGCTCGGAGCCTCGGAAGATATATCCGGAACAAAAACAGTATTGCATTTTCTCTTACATATCTATATGACAAAGATAAAAGGCAAAACTTTTGCCTTCGTTTTAAAAAGAAAAACGAAGATAAAATATGAACTTGGGGTGTGTTTGGCAATCCACCAGCAAGATCTTAGCTATGTGTCGCACGCCGAGTTTAGACGAACGGGTTCCACGCCGCAATAGAAGCCGCTGTGTAAGAATTTCAGCATCACATGATCTTAAAATGTAGAGTTCAAGCTTCAAGGCAGATAAAGAGTTGGCCTTAGCATATGTTAAAACATAGTATGAACCATCTGAAGCTGTCAACCCATGTCAGAAGACAAGACTACCATTTCCTATGCTCTTTCTCTTTCGGAACTCGTCGCCCAACGTGGAAACCCCAGCCCAGCTCCGAAGCCCATTGTGAACAACACACGTACCAGTGCAGGCCCACGTAGTTTGTTTTCCCACGTACCAGTCCTCATGAAGCCCATGTCACTGGAAGCACTGAAGAAGTACTAATTCCAAATTGTTCTAAAAAAAACTAATTCCAAATACAAAGCTAATTTAAGAAGGAAACATAAAGAACGAGCCAAAAAAAAAACTGCACAAAAAGTAAGTAACCTTTATACATACGATTTCAGAGAAGCCGATGTTGGTTTATGAATCAACTGCACAAACAGCACGACTTCCAAGCATGTTATGAGCAACTCTAACATAGTCAACTAATCTTAGACAAACAAAAACCATTTTGGAAAGCCTCAAAAATAATTTGGTGGCTCAAGACCTAGTGGCAAATTTAGAAACACCAAATACACGCATCATATTTATTTTTCTTATGGGACCCGTTTATGTCTTTACCCAATTCCCACCCACCCATGCTATTGTACTGGATGAAATAAGTTGAATGAACAAATATTAAATATTAATAAACTGAACAATGTAGGAATCAAGCCTCAGCACCTCTTTCTCTCCTTCCATGTGTTTAACACTCCATGACGTAGCACGTGTTAACTATCAAAATGATCTTGACATCTCATCATCCTAAAACATACTAATGTGTTATGTTAAAACTGCTCAAAACGGGACGAAAAAGAAATAAAGGTACGAGAGTTCCTCACTTGACAACAGCCCAACAGCTGCGCGTCTTGTGGATTGCAACCAATAACTTTGTGACAGATTTGAGCAAACAATGTAATTTTATATGGTACCGCTCCTTCAAAAACTAACACTTGTTTGTTCTTTTCCAATGACTATATTAATTACTCGTATCATCCATTCCCTCACAAGAGAAAATCTTCTACTCCGGCGAGGGAATGACGCGGGTGGAAAGAGGAGCGTGAGGGAAAAAAGTCCTTGGTGCCAACCGTTTTGGGATGGAGTGTGCTTCAACTATCCCCGCGTTTGGTGATTTGATTTTGTGGTGGCATCAAAGAAAAATTGGCGGTCAAGTGCGGGATATCGAATCTGCTAGACCCACTTTTGTGGTCAGAGATACCATATCGACGGTTATAATGACCAAATGGCGTGTATGCCGACTTTGCCAGAGTGCTCTAACAATATTCAGTCCCCACTGCACATTCACACCAGTGTGCACATGCCTCTTAGTTTGCAGCCAAAAAAAAACTCCATCTACAAGATCCCGAGCAATCACCAGAGCTGTAGGAGCAGCTCTAGCAGAATCCCTTAAAAAAGTGGCTCTAAAATGGATTTGTAGGACTACCTAAATATATGCAGGCTCTCGTGAAGATTTTACGGATTGTTCTAGAGTTGCTCTTAGATGACCAAAGCATGCATCACCATCCATCTTCGACCCAGCTGGAATTTCAGGTCAGAACCACCGAGTCAAATTTCTTTCTACCTCATCAAACGTGCAAGCTCTTTTTCGGAGAAGAAATATTTACCCCATATCTTCACTTGACTAGCGACCTGCGTTGGTGCTCTGCTCTCGATAGCTGCCGGTAGATCGTTTAATCCATGGCGCAAGAGTCTTGACATACACAGCTCGATGGCTCATTATAACGGGATAATGATCGATCGACAGGAACAGACCAACAATACCGATCGACTACAGATCCAGTATTGGTCCTTCGATCGACAGTGCTACGAAGAACACACGGCAGCCAGGAAAATGACTTTCAGATTTTCGTTTGGACCTGATTAAAGGAACTTGATCGTGTCATATTTGGACTTACATATAATGCCAATTACCGGATTAGTAGATGTCCAAGTCCAAGTGATCTGTGTACGTAGCCATAGAGTAGATAGCTAACCGGTTGGAGAGGGATCACATCCCTTACCAAACCACACGTCTCCCTCCAAAATGACTCCTCATTCAAATTCATTAAGTATCATGAGTAACCACAGATAACAGATCGTGAGTGATACACACAAGACAACGAATATCTTGGTCATCCAAAAAAGTACTACTCCCTCCGATCCATATTAGTGGGCATAGCTTTGTCTAAATTCATATGTATCTAGTTAAGTATTTAGACTAGATACATGTGTATCTAGACAAAATTGTGCCCACTAATATGGATCGGAGGGAGTAGTATAATTACAAACTAAAGTAACCTAATACTCCAGTATGATAGGCCTAAGCAACAATCAGGCTAAACACAACATATTACACGGTGTCGCCTACACCAGCACATAAATTTAAAAAACAAGCCATTTCATTCTCCTAGCATCATTTTCGATCAATTCTCTTTGTTGCGAGTTGCGACGGTTGTAACAAATACATTGAATGTAGCAACTAATACAAGAGTACAATACCCGGACAAAAAGAATGAAATGTTCCAGTCAAAATCTTCCCCTTTTCAAAAAACATGACCGTTGGATTAATATTTAATGTGCATTGCACCGAAAGTCACGCAATGCCAATCAAGAAAATAAATGTTGAATGTCTTTTTCCCATAGCAAAAAACTACAACAAGTGTTGCCCTGCCGATTAGGTTTGGATGAAGTATATGTTTAGACTTTAGTGAGAATGACACCACTACATGAGTACAAAATCAAAACTTCTCCATGCTTTCACAGCCTATTAGACCGGAACAAATCAGTTTATCTTGAGTACATAGAGTAAATTGAAAAAATAAACTAAAGATGTATAGGTGTTCCTTAAAATGTTTCTTACTGTCTTTTTATGGGCTTAGCGTTGTGTTGACCAGTTCGAGTACAATCTCATGCCAAGGTGATCTCCGACGAGTCTACGACGAAAGTCCAGTTTCGAAGGCGTGCACCCAAACCAGTTGCAGCCTGGCATGCTTACTACGAATAATATTCAACAAACTATGGTAAGACGTGTCAAGACGAGCACCAGTTAGCCAATTGCACTCCCAAAACCGCTTTGTGTCTTCCTTTTGGTTTTGACATGGGTGAAACTGAAGGAAGGTTTCCTAAACCCTAATAAATTAGTGAACTCAAAGCCAAAGTCCACATTAAGAAACATTGTCAAATCGGTGTGATGTCTTCGAGTATTAGCAAAGAGAAAAAACACCACACGTTTCAAGGATTGGACACACTTCCTCCACTGATAGGTTATGGATGAATTTATCGGTGTCATCTCAGCCCACTAGCATCTGCTCGTAAGACGCAGCAGTGTGTTTTTAGTTGTCATTTGCTGACTTTCAATGGATTGACTCATCTTACATGGAGTACATGGAATTCCTCAATCCACTTTAGGAGACTTGTTTTTGAAAATGGATGTTGAAGACTTTAAAAAAATGCAGGACTGAACAAACGAAAGATCAACACAACGGGACATAAGATTTAACGTGGAAAAACCTTCTAGAAGCGGAAGAGAAAAAATCAGGGGTGTCAGCCAGCAAAATCTTCACTATGATCGGTGAGGTTACAAACGTCGGGATTTTACAAGTTTCGACTTATCCCAAATTTGCGGCTTACAAGATGTATATATGGTGACATAACTCAAACCTACCTTCCCTCGTCCAAAGTTAGCTTTATATCTTAAAAAAAATGGATCCCCATCACCAGAAAACAACAAATAATGTTCACACGGTCCGCTTGGAGGATTTGCTACGGGGATCATTGATCTGCCGGCCTGGAGGCAGGGCCGACCCTGACGTTTTAGGGCCCCGGTGCAAGAAGAAAAATGGGGCCCTTGCCAAATGCAATACCAGTGCCATCAATACCCTAATTGCCGTTGAAGCCAGGCACAGCCGCCGCGCCGGCCCCCTTTTTGCCGCCATTGGGGCAAGGAGGAAGGAGGAAGGACAGGTGGAGAAAGAATTGAATCAAATGAACAAAGAGGCTAACCTAAGAGGGATATATGTAGGAGGAATTATACTAACCGCTGCAGATCGACGAGGAATTAGTCGGATTCAACAAATCAGGATCGTTTCCTCCGTGAATTCCCTCAAAACTGCCAGAATATCGACGGGGAAGAGGGCTCCATCGTCGGTAGTGATTGTGGAATCTGGAATGGGGAAGGAATCAGGGAGAATAAGAGGCAAGAACCCGAGAGGAGAAATCGATGCGACCAGGACGCAACCACGACGGCTGGACACCTAGACTGGAGTCGATGGGCTGATCTGCTACATACATACGTTCTCAGGCCTCATGTACAGCTGCTAGGAATCACGGTGGGCTGAACACTGAATGGCTTATTCCGTTCATTTTTTTCCTAAGCGAAGGGCCTGGCCTGGCTGTACTATACGTAATATATATAGCTGGGGGCCCTACCAGTCAGAGGGCCCTGTGCGGCCGCACACGTCGCACCTGCTCAGGGCCGGCCCTGCCTGGAGGCAGCAGTTGCATTCAAGAGACAACCACAGCTACGATTGTGAGATGAGTTAACCATCTCCATGAGATTCGTGAAGACGAATTTGACAACTCTTCAAATGAGCAATGCCCCTCGTCCATCCAACTCAATTTTGTCAGGAGCCGAGCAGCTATCCGAGGGTGGCCTCAAACATCAATTGCAGAGAACGTAACCTCCTCTTGCTGCTGATCCTCTTCGACACCGTGAAGTAAAAGTGGCCATGCAACCCAACCCGAAAGCCCAATGTCCGGACGGCACGACAGGTTCGAGCTTCACTTTTCAAAGCCGGACCTCAAAGACCCGAAAATCTAAAAACTGATGATTTTTAATATTTTACAGAATACTATGTATTATTATGTTTTCAAAATGATTTATTTATCATTCTAATACAAAAAAGGAGGTTTGCCTTGCAGTTTATAGTTTCAAAAAAATTCGCGGTTTTTCCTTGTCAAGCTCGGGTCTTTGCTTTTGCAGGTTTTGGGCTCTAATTAACAAGCCCGGCTTGAAACCCGCCCCTGCCCGAGGTTTGCCCAGACATAGCATGAAGATACTGCTGATGTAAGGTCTGATAAACATAATGTCAACACTCGAGTAATGTTTGAGCCAGGAACTATTTGTAAGTTAAATCCATAAGGAAAAACGATGGGAGGTTGCAGCTCCATTTATGGGGCAGTTTTTCTAGGTCATGGTTTCATTATGAGGGCAGTATCCCAGGTAAACAAATAAATAAACAAAATTACTCGGTGTCCATGGAAGAGATAGATGCACTTGGAGATGGTAGTCTACACATATGTCTGCTACAATATATCTCATGAGGTTTCGATGTATAATGTCATGAAAGAGATGTACTTGGAGATGGTAATCTAAGCGGGATACCTTTAAATATATAAAAAAATGGACTACTCCTTTCTATGCATGTTGAGACTTACCCAGTAGATACACACAATCTAAATAATGTGGACTATGTCACAACACAAATTGAGACCTTGGATATATCTGCATGTTGTACCAAATATAAATACTAGAGCTAGATTTTATTAATCGCAATTTAATATGGAAATACCACGAGGGAGGTATACTACTCTAATGTGTAATGAGTGCATTTTTCATCATTTGTTTATTAAGTGTTTTTTAACTATAGGTGTAGGAGTTTTAGTTTTAAAATTATTTGAAAATTTTCTATTGTTTAACAAAAAATACACTATTAGGACGCCACAAAGGGTTTTCTTGTGAACAGAAAAATATGAGAAATAAATTGCATCACGTTCAAGGCAACAAAATGTTTATGGGTGTGTGGCACGAGGATGCCTGTCCTACGAGGGCATGCGACATATGCCCTTAGTTTTTCATCGGAAGTGGGTATTTCTGAAGGAGATATGCCCTAGAGGCAATTAATAAAGTGTATTCTTTATCATATCTCGTTTGTTCATAATAGGTTTTTGTGTCATGCTGGAACCGTATTAAGCGGAAACATTAATGCGGGTGTGATACGTAAACAACCAGGTCCCTAGTAGCCTCTACTAAGACTAGTTTCGTTGCGCGATTGATGATCGAGGTTTCCCGGTCATGGGGCATGGCGCCGGTCGGCAATGAGAGTCATATCGCTGGAGAATGATGTGATGGACATACCCAGATTTGGAGAACATAGTCGTTACACCTTTGACCATGAGATCAACTCTTATTGATATTCCCCGAAGATACTTTGATTGCACCAAACGTCGTATCTTATTTAGTATGACAATAACGGTGATACTTTTGGGTATTAGAAAGGAGTATTGAGACGAGGGGTCAAGAGCGGGATTTGCCAGTCCGCATAGCAGGATAGATACTCTCGGGCCCACTCGGTGAGATCATGTCTAATGAGTTTGCAAGCATGTGACTAGGTCACGGAGACATGAGATCATGAACGAGTAGAAGATAGCGTCGTCGGTAACGAGGTCGGGATTAGGTATGGAGATATCTATGGAGCGACCCTCGGACGTGCTAAGTATCGCTATGGCAAAAGGTCTAAGACTTCGCGTTCAAGTTTGATAGATGAAAGTCATTCGTTATATCTCAGGGATTAATTCATGGGGTCCAGGCCTACGGATTAGTCGTTGATCATTGAGGAGTCTTGATCATACCTGATATTATATCGAACCGCTAGGGTAACACACTTAAGGGGTTTCGACAAGACAACCGGAAAGGAAGGAGATCACCGGGAACGTCCCGGGGAGGTCCGATGGAGATCGGGCAGCGCCGAAAGAGTTTTCGGAGCTAGGAAATATTATATATATTATGTTTGATATTAATTAGTGTTATTAATATGCAAATATGATTTTATATATTTATTTTCGAATTTATTAAGGCAGATTTCCCTAAATGGGCCTTCCGGACGAAAGAAGGCCCAAGAGGGGAAAATTCCCTAGGGGAATTCGGTGGGGGCCAGGAGGGCCGGCCTAGGTGGGCCACAAGGGGCCCACCAGGGGGCCGGCGCACCTCCCAAGCCGAACCAGGCTGTGGGGGGTTAGTCCCACATTGCCTGGCTGGCAAGGTTGGCTCCCCTTGGGAGTCTATATAAGCAGGGGCACCCCCAGCCTTTTAATTCACCAATTAATTCCTGATTTCTCTCTCGATCTCGTGGTTCCCAAGTCGGAGCCGCGCCGAGCAAGAGAAGTCGGGGATCTCCTCCACCATAGCCCGCTGTCGCGCTGCTGGTGTTCCGGTCCAAGTCTTCCGCTGCTCGTCCTGGACTGGAGCTTCGAAGGCGTCGTCTCCACCGTACGTGTGCGACTCCCTGCGAGGTGCTGCGCTAGCGGTACTCGGAGGCCTGCTTCCTCTACACGACCTTGAGGTCGGCTACGTCGGTCTTCATCGACAACGTTTGTGCGGGAACGTAATCCCCGCTTTCGGTCTACAAGGGTACGTATTCCGATCTCCGTTCGTACTACTATATCTGCATAGAATAGATCTTGGCTAGTTTAAGGATATCGTTGCTAGGAATTTTTTTGGTTTCTGCACACGATCCCCTTCAGTGGTATCAGAGCCGATCTATCGTAAGATATAGCTGTACGCTGTTAGAACCCGTGCTCTGCACGGGGGCACCGTTCCTGTTATTTGCTACCCTCTAGCGTGCACTTGTGTATTCCAGCGGCATTGAGTTGATGAAGCGGCCTGGACCGACTTTACGCGTACGCTTACGCGAGACTGGTTCCACTACTGACATACGGATTGTACCGTATATGTGGCTGGCGGGTGACAGTTTCTCTCTCTTTAGTTGGTTTTCGCATTTTCAATGGAGGGCCCGAAAGGGATGCTTAAACATGCAATTATTGGATCGTTGTTGTGGTCATAAGATTCGTAGGTATGAAGCGGTTCTATTTACGAAAGCCCCAAGCCACGTAAAATATGCAAAAGATAAAGTAGAAGCGTCTAACTTTATTTTGCAGGGGCTATGTGATATGGTCAAGGTAGGATTATTAAATTGTTTATAAAACTGCGGGCGCCAAGAAGACCATGGCGCGATGGACTATATCACATTGCATTTGATGTTTTGTGTGCATCTTATTTTGTGTGATTGTGTGTGTTACACGGTGGTAGCTGAATAAGATGATCCCTTCAAAATACCACTAGTGTTCTCTCTCCAACGCGCACCACCAATAAAGTTCTACGTTATGAGGCAGGCCGTGATGATCGGGTGTCAGACATATCTTCGTTCGCATACGGTGGGTGTAAGCCATGTTGCACAAGCGTCAGCGTGGAGGTCTTTGGTGGCGAGCCTAGCATACTCAGAGGTATGGCCTCGGAACAGGTAGACTGAAAGGTCGAGCACGAGTCACAAAATTGGTGTGGCGGACGATTTTGTCTACTCCTGAAGTTGTGCCGCCGGCTTTGATGATGAGGGGTGGTGCAATGGATGGGGGTCGTGTAATCGCTTAAACGACCAGGAGGGATGTTCGTTTGAGTGGGAGTTATGTCAGTTATTTTCTAAAATACTATAACTCAAAATTATTATGAACAAAGTCTTATGTTGTTGCAAATTCCATTGTAGATGTCTCGCCCCTCGTTTAACCTAGGTCTGTTCCTTGAGAAAGAAAAGCTTAAAACCAATGGGTCAAACTTCATGGCCTGGTTTCGCAACCTGAGGATCCTCCTCACTCCCCATAGGGTGGCCTACGTCATTGAGGCCGCCATAGGTGACCCTCCTGCAGATGATGCCTCTGAGGATGAGAAGAAGGTCTTCCAGACCCGATCGGAGGATTCTGCCTTTGTCCAGAGTGGCATGCTCTACGCCATGGAAGCCGACCTGCAGAAGCGCTTTGAGAAGATGAGCGCATTTGAGATCATTTCGGATCTTAAGGCTGTCTTCGCGCCGCAGGCTAAGGCTGAGAGATATGAGGCTTCTGAGCTTTTCTTCTCAGCCAAGATGGAAGAGCATAGCAGTGTGAGGGAGCATGTAGTCAAGATGCCTGGCTACGTTCAACGCCTGAATGCTCTGGAGTGCAAGATTCCCGATGAGCTGGCGATTGACAGGGTGTTGCAATCGTTGCCACCAAGCTACAAAGGCTTCGTCATGAACTACAACATGCAGGGCATGGCTAAGTCCCTGGGTGAAGTGTTCGTGATGCTCAAGACTGCTGAGGTAGTGATTAAGAAGGAGCACACGCTGTTGATGGTCAACAAGACCGTTGATTTCAAGAAGTCCGGTGGCAACGGAAAGCAGAGCTGGAAGTCCCGGAGGCAAAGTTGGCTGCCAAGTCCAGGACTAACAGGTCTGGTCCCAGAGCTAGCGTGGAGTGTTTCTACTACAAGGGGAAGGGTCACTGGAAGCGCAACTGCCCCAAGTATCTAGAGGATAGGAAGTCTGGCAAGACGGTCGACAAAGAGCAAGGTATATTTGATATACATGTTATAGATGTGTACCTTACATCCGCCCGGAGCAATACGTGGGTATTTGATACTGGTTCTGTTGCTCATATATGTAACTCTCAGGAGGAGTTACGGAATAGAAGGCGGTTGGCGAAGGATGAGGTGACGATGCGCGTCGGCAACGGATCGAGAGTCGACGTGGTGGCTGTCGGCACGCTCCCTCTGCATCTACCATCGGGATTAGTTTTGGTTTTAAATAAATGTTATTTTGTGCCATCCTTGAGTGTAAACATTATAAGTGGGTCTTGCCTGTTACAAGATGGTTATTCATTTAAATCAGTGTCAAGCAATTGTGCTATTTATATGAATGATATCTTTTATGTTGATGCTCCCGAGAGTAATGGTTTATTCTTGTTGAATCTCGATCGTAGTACTCACATCCATAACATAGAGGCCAAACGAATTAAGTGTAGTGACGATACCGCCATGTTTTTGTGGCATTGCCGTCTTGGTCATATTGGTATAAAGCGCATGAAGCGACTCCACTCCGATGGACTCTTGGACTCGTTGGATTTCGGATCCCTCGATACATGTGAACCATGCCTCATGGGCAAAATGACCAGGACACCGTTCAAAGGTTTCGTTGAACGGGCGTCGGATTTGTTGGGGATCATACATACAGACGTATGTGGACCAATGAGCGTTTCGACACGCAATGGTTATCGTTACTTTGTCACCTTCACTGATGACTTGAGTAGATACGGTTATATCTACTTGATGAAACACAAGTCTGAAACGTTTGAAAAGTTCAAAGAATTCCAGAGTGAAGTTGAGAATCAGCTTAATAGAAAAATCAAGCATCTCCGGTCCGATCGCGGTGGAGAGTACTCGAGTTTTGAGTTTGGCACACATTTGAAGAGCTGTGGCATAGTGCCCCAAATTACGCCCGCCGGAACTCCGCAGCATAACGGTGTGTCCGAGCGACGTAATCGTACTCTACTGGATAGTGTCCGATCTATGATGTCTCTTACCGATCTGCAGTGTCCTTCTGGGGTTATGCGTTAGAAACAGCCGCATTCATTTTAAATAGGGCTCCGTCCAAGTCGGTTGAAACGACACCGTATGAATTATGGTATGGCCACAAGCCTAAGTTATCGTTTCTGAAGGTTTGGGGTTGTGAGGCGTACGTTAAGAAACTACAGCCCGATAAACTCGAACCGAAGTCGGAGAAAGTCGTCTTTGTAAGATATCCGCGGGAAACCGTTGGGTACACCTTCTACAACCAAGCTGAGGGCAAAAATTTTGTCGCGAAGACCGGTACCTTTCTAGAGAAGGAGTTTCTCGCGAAAGGAGTAAGTGGGAGGAAGGTAGACCTCGATGAAATCGTTGATCCTGAACTCGAGATTCCGAGTGGCGCAACGGAAGCAATTCCGGAAACGTCCTCCGTGGAAGGAGTGGGAGAAACTGTCGAGGAAGATGTTCTACCTCGTAGGTCTGATAGATCTCGGATCGCACCAGAATGGTATGGCAATATGGTTTGTACCGTCATGCTAGTCGAGCAAGACGAACCTACGAACTACAAGGAGGCGATGGAGAGTCTAGAGTCCGAGAAATGGCTTGAAGCCATGAAATCCGAAATAGGATCCATCTATGATAACCAAGTGTGGACTTTGGTGGATATTCCCGAAGGGCGCAAGGCCGTCGAGAATAAGTGGATCTTTAAGAAGAAGACTGATGCTGATGGTAATGTGACCGTCTATAAAGCTCGGCTTGTCGCAAAGGGTTTCCGACAAGTTCATGGAATTGACTACGATGAAACTTTTTCACCGGTAGCGATGCTTAAGTCTATTCGGATTTTGTTAGCGGTAGCTGCCTACTATGATTATAAAATCTGGCAGATGGACGTCAAAACGGCCTTCCTGAATGGAAACATTGAGGAAGAGTTGTACATGGTACAGCCGGAAGGTTTTGTCGATCCAGGAAGTGCTAACAAGGTGTGCAAGCTTCAGCGATCCATCTATGGATTGAAGCAGGCATCTCGGAGCTGGAATCTTCGCTTTGATGAGGTAATCAAAGGTTTTGGATTTATCTAGAACGTGGAAGAGACCTGTATTTACAAGAAAATGAGTGGGAGCTCGGTTGTGTTCTTAGCACTGTATGTTGACGACATATTGCTAATAGGGAATGATGTGGAACTTCTGAATAGCGTGAAGGAATATTTAAACAGTAAGTTTTCCATGAAGGACTTAGAAGAAGTTGTGTATGTTTTAGGCATAAAAATCTACCGTGATAGATCAAGGCGCCTATTAGCACTAAGTCAGAGTACTTATCTTGATAAAATATTGAAGCGTTTTCATATGGAGAAGGCAAAGAAGGGTTCTCTGCCGGTTATCAAGAATAAGATATTGCGTAAGGCGCAGTGTCCGGTGACGGAACTGGGTAAGGCCGAAATGACGAAACATCCTTATGCTTCAGCCATAGGATCGATCATGTATGCAATGTTGAGTACTAGACCAGATGTGGCATTATCTCTAAGTTTGACAAGCCGATTCCAGAGTAATCCTGGAATGCCGCATTGGATAGCTGTTAAGAGCATTCTTAAGTATCTCAATAAGACAAAGGAAGCTTATTGCGCCCCTCTCATCCACCCCCCTAGCTTCACCTTGATCTTATGCACCTCCCTGACTTGGCGCGGTAGCTTATTGTGCAGCAGGACGAGCAATCCGTCAGTGACCGAAGCTCCCCGCCGCCATGCGCAACTCCGACGAGGTATTGCCGAAGAACGAGTAAGCGCCGAGGACCACGAGCACACCATCGACCTCGCCTAGACCTCCTCTTCATCACGGTACGCTCCGCTAGTCCTTTTAGGGTGTAGATCATCGGAAACACGCGTCACCGGCGTGTCGCCGCCGCGGGATTTAGGTCACCGGAGTTATTCCGGCGAACCGCGCCGCCCAGACTTAGTAGAATAGATCTACACCGTTAGATCGAGATCCAACGGCTGCCAATTGATCACTTATCCGAACCGGTACCGACGAATCCGAGGATGCCATGTGGATGCCCCGTCAGCGCCGCGTCAGCATCCGCGTCAGCGCCAGCGTGTAAATCATTTTCTATTTTAATTTTAATTGGAAGTTTTGCAGATTAGTCCCTGTAATTAAAACATCTATAACTTTTTAACCACAACTCCAAATTTAATAATTTTTATATATTTGGAAAGCTCTTGACATGTAGATTATTTTAGATCGGCCAAAATTCAAATTTGACTTAGTATAAAATATTCAAATTTCAAATGGTGAATTTGAGTATATTTGTAATAACTTTAAATCTATAAATCCAAAAATTGTAAATAAAATTGTTTTAGAAACTTTAGAATATTTGTAAATTAATGCCACTGATATAAAATATTTTTGAGTAATTTTTGAATGAATTCATAGTTATATATTTAATTTGAATGGTTTGACTATTTTCAACATAACTATTAATATTATTGATTAAAGTAAATTTCTATAAATTTAATTAAAATACCCCTGTCTATTAACACTATTTATTAAATTATATTATAAAAATTTAATCATAGAAAACTTTAATCTTATAATTATTCCTTTTATTATATTTTCCCAAAATTAGAAATTAATTAAATTGCATTTATAAATTCATGCTTATTTATAAAGAAATCACAAAAGTTATTTTTATGTTTCTTGTGATTTAAAATTTCATTTCATTCATAGCATATTTTATTCTCATAGGAAAACCCCTCTTCATTAGTTTTCTCTAAGTTAGAAATAATTTCAACTTAGCATTTTTGTGAAGTGCTACACTTAGACACTTAGTAATTTTCAACATGGAGCTGGAAGACCAATGAAGGACTTAGCCAAACGAGACTCCAGAAGAATCTCCAAGGAGTGGAAGCACTTAGAAGAAGATCAAGAAGAAGTGCATGAAGACCAACCAGAAATATTTTCTAAGTCTTTCTCCCTCTTTCTTCTTTCTCCCTCCTTCTTCTGTTAGACTTCATGATGACTAAGTAAATCCAAGACCAGCCTCGAGGATACAAGAACCACCAATTCTGAAGATCTATCAAGTCTATCAAAACTTCAATCAAGACATCATCAAGGAGAATATTACAAGTCTGGAGATGAAGCCTGGAGGACAACTACATCTTTCTTTCTATCTTTTCCCTCTTTTCTAATCCTGTCTTTCACATTTGACTTAAACAAATTTTGATCATGATGTTATCATCTTGAAGTTGTTGGATCCTAGCGGCATAGTGGGATGAAGCGGCCTGGAAACAAACCTTACATGTCCACGTACATGAGACCTGTTCCACAATTTAAGTGGCTGGACGGGTGTCTGTCTCTCTCACTATAGTGAATGTCCAATTTACAAAGAGTTGATAATAATTGTTGATCATCTTGAACAAAAGACTTAGTATTTACTCTAAATATTTCTACACATCAAGACTAAGCCATTAGAGGGCTTATTCAAGATGATATAAAACAAAATATTTTATTCAACTTATGACCTTAGCCCTTAGTCCTTTTGGACCAACCTATTTGCCTTGCATAAACTTAAAAGATTTCCATGGCATGAAAAAGCATTTCTAGCCTTAGGAATATTTTGCACATCATGCATAAACATATTTTCCTTAGAAAGTTTTATAAAACTTATTTATTCATCTAGTATGTGTCTGTGTGCATTGTGGAGTTGTGCTTGATGTTGATTGTTGTATTGTTGTTTGTCTATAATGTTAGATTGAACGGAGAGTTCCGAGTATCGTTGAAAAGAGTTGTGAACAACGACAACATTCAAAGGCAAGTGGCACACCTCATAAACTTCCTATTATTTCTATATGCATTACTTAGTATTTTTATATGCATGAGTAGGATAGTATTGCTATGCTAAACCTTTGTAGAATTCCCTTACTCTTGTGTCTAGGTTCCTATATCATACTTAGCAGAAATATTGATGCTATGCAATGGATGAAAAGTTTTACAAAATGTTAAGTGACTACTCAAGACTGTGCTCATGGTTGTCGTCGCCTAGGATGAATTTCTATTCTACTTAGGGCCGTGAGCATGGTGGTTGTCAACCTGGGAGTACACATCCACTAAGTTAATGAAACACCTGGGTGGTAAGTGGTTGTATGGTTTATGTTGAGTGGCTACTCAGGTCCATGTCTATGGTTCCTATAGTATGTACACTTGTGAATGGCCACCCAGAAACAGAGGAATCTGAAGAACTCCGAGTGACGAATGCTTCCAGTGCAGCCATTGCCATATGGGCTCTGGCTTGATCAATTATGTTGCGTGGACTCTATCCGGCTTGACAAGCAGATATAGGGGGATGTTAGGTGGAACGGGTCAAGCCAGAGTGGGAGGGAAAATGCTTCTGAAAGATCTCGTCTCATTCTCTCCTTTCCTATTCACAAATGGTGTGTAAAGGTTAGTTTGGGTTGAATGGGTACAATGGTGAAAGTGCACAACCTCTGCAGAGTGTAAAACTAACTACTTAGCCGTGTCCCCGGTACGGACAATTTGATCAGCTGATCACGGACGTCAACGGAGGATTCCATCATTCCAACTTCAGAAATAAAACTTGATGGGTGAACAAGGGAAGATGAGATTTATGGTTTTCATGTCATACTTGTCTTGATTTGAAGAAAGTGTTTTACAAGAAGATAGGAAAAATTGGCTTTATGCAAAATAACCTTGAACTCCACCAGCCAAATATGCATGGCTTTACAGTTATTCCATTAAGTGTCCACCATAGTGTCACTTGCCAGACTCCATTTTTAATGGAATCTGACCCACGTTGTTGCAATATTTTTCTTATTGCAGATTTGATCAGATGACGAGTGAGGTTTCATTTAAAGGTTTCGAGTCTACAACCAACATGTTTTCGCCTGTGGCAGCATGAAAGTTATAGAGACTCACTGCTATTGTATTTCCGCTGTGTACTTTTCAAGGCTAGCTTTATGCTATGCAACTTGTATCAAATATTTTGTAATTCTGGATCATCGATGTAATAAAATTGACGCTTTGTTGTGATATTACATCGTAAACTGTGTGTGCAAATGAATCGATCCAGTGATTTGCACTATACACAGGTATCTGCCTTATTTAAAGTGCAGGTACGCTACAGGCAGCGACTAAAGCGTACATGTCGGTGTGCGTTGAGTGTTTAGCTGAACTGGTACTCCAGTTTTAGATGATGTGCGTTGGTGTTAGTCACCCCCATCATAGTGGTAGCGACCCTTGTTGTCGAGAGGTTGGTTTCAGTTTCTCAACATTGTACTTTGTAAATCTGGTTGGAATTAATAAGTGCGTATGGCTGTGTGCATCACTCGATGCAGAGGCCGGGGAATCGCACCCTCCTTTTCTAAAAAAAAAGTGTTTTTTAACTATAGGTGTAGGAGTTTTAGTTCTTTTACTACGTCCGCACGCCTGGATTGAAAAATTATTTGAAAATTTTCTATTGTTTAACAAAAAATACACTATTAGGACGCCACAAAGGGTTTTCTTGTGAGCAGAAAAATATGAGAAATAAATTGCATCACGTTCAAGGCAACAAAATGTTTATCGATGTGTGGCACGAGGATGCCTGTCCTACGAGGGCATGCGACATATGCCCTTAGTTTTTCATCGGAAGTGGGTATTCCATGAGATTTAATCTTTTTTGTTGGTATAATTAATAGGACCATGACTAACTCAAAAATAATTGATGTCCTAAGAAGATTTGAGTTGGTGGTCTCGAGTTTTGAACCTTCCTGATGAATAGTCCTTGCTTATGAAGGAAGTGCATATCCATATTAGAACCCCATGCAAGAGGTGGTTCCGGATTCTTCCATCGTTTTAGGTGAAACCTTGTTTCATGGACCCAGTATTGTCTACCCCTAACTCTCTGCTGAAAGTGGTCATTCAATGTGAAATTTCTCTCTATTTATGATCAGAAAATTAACAACTAGAATTTTAAAGGGGGCCAAGTTCTTGCAAGAATTGACTGGGTGGACTCATCGTGAAGAAAAACATTACAGAAAATAGAGGGGATGACAGGATAAGAGACAAGAAAGCAAATACGAATATGGATTAGAAATGAGGAAAACTAAACAATTGTTAGTTGAAATGTGAAAAAAATAAGGATAATAATAAATAAATAAATAAAAATTGGCGAGTGCCATGTCAAAGGTACTCGGAGAAGACTGAGACGGCGTTGTCTTTGCCGAGTGTGACTAACATTACACTTAGCAACCTCGTCGGCGCTTTCATATCTTCGTTTAGCGCCGTGGCATGCGACTTCTGGCATGTTTTTATGTTGGTGAGCGTCGTGTTTTGGAGTGTGCCACTACCGAGTGTTAGTGCTACAAAACACTCTGCATTCTCGCTTCTTTTCTGAGGGCCTCTTTTTACCGAGTGTCTTTTCAGCTTGGCCTACACTCGGCATTTGCCAAGTGCTTCATAAAACACTGGCGTTGTTTTCTTTGCTGAATTTCGTTTCTTGACTAGCTACGACTGCTTCAGGAGACAACCTAGCTATTACGCACTCACTAGGAAAGCCACAATGACTTGTGAGTGGACTAAAAGACTTGCAATTAATTTCTTCAAGCCTTGTGCGCAATGCGTAACTTGAAATGGACCCATCAAATGATAACACGAATAATCAGTGGACTACCTTGCAAGTTGCCTTAAGACGAACACACAATGTAGCTACGTACTAGCTATACCTGGCAATTACTCATATTATCAAACTAGCTAGCCGTAGATAGCTAGCAAAGTGGACCTTACCAACCACTTCACAAGTGCAAGAAAAAAAGCTTTAGAAAAGATGATGTAATTTATTTCTATTCAAAACGAGAATACTTATAGATCTGAATAATAAACACAGTAATTGACACGGTCGACTCATATGTCATGTGTCAATTGTCGGTGGTCTCCTGCATTGTGTGGAACCAGTTCGTACGTTTGCACACGTATACTAGGATTAAACTTACAAACACACCATTATTGTTTGCGACCCAGAAATAGCTAATTCATGCATGGATTGAACAACAAGTTTTCCACTACATCAACATAAGAATATAGGATCAAGAGAGTGTACATTTACTATAATATGCCGAACTTAGTAAAAAATATCGTAGAAATTTATCTGATTAACTGAATATGTAGCTTGTTTCTCGTTATATATACATATTCCGATTGATTCATCCGTGCAGTAGTAGTGCTTCCTCTGTTTCAAAATATAAGATGTTATAGCCTTTTTACACATACACATGTGTTAATTTGTATCAAGACGCATTTTAATGTATGTGTATGTTCATTTTAACATGAATCTAAACAACATGTACAACACATATAACGACATCCCATATTGTCAAACGTAGATGAGCAGTCAGTGGAGTTACGAGACCATGCAGAGTGCGATGATCATCTCTCTTGCTATGCGATTCCACGGAGCTTGCTAGGCATGGCCGCATGGTGGAGCGTACCACCACGATGAAGTCATGTCATTTTCTACCTTTACGTGTCAGATCCGATCTATATATTTTTTTTCTGGACGTAGTAGAGTAGCTAGCAGGGTATTATTATTTTCTACTGTCTGCGTGCGTGATATTCTAGTCGTGCAAGTGCTTGCATTGCGGGGCCCACCACCATCCTTTTTCACCTACTACCACGGCTATACCTCGATCGATGAAGAACACCTCCAAACACTACGCACGGTGCTATGCTATGCATGTGTCTATATATATAACACAAACACAAGTCACAAGTCACAAGCACACATACCCATCGATCGATCGACCATCCTGCAGAACGCGCAAGTGTCTACTCGAACAAACGACGGAGCTATGGCTATGGGGTTCACGGTGACGAGGACGAGCAAGTCGATGGTGGCGCCGGCTTCGGCGACGCCGGTCGGGGGCACGCTCCCGCTGTCGGCGCTCGACCGGGTGCCGGGGCTGCGCCACCTGGTGCTCTCGCTGCACGTCTTCGACGGCGCACCCACCGCGAAGAAGGATGACGGCGACGACGACGGTGCTAGGACGATCAAGGCGGGCGAGCCGGCGAGGGTGGTGCGAGAGGCGCTGGGGAAGGCGCTGGTGGACTACTACCCGTTCGCCGGGCGGTTCGTGGAGGCGGAGGAGGAGGGTGGGGAGGTGAGGGTGGCGTGCACCGGCGAGGGCGCGTGGTTCGTGGAGGCGACGGCGGCGTGCACGCTGGAGGAGGTGAAGCGCCTGGACCACCCCATGGCGATCCCCAAGGAGGAGCTGCTGCCGGAGCCGGCGCCCGACGTGCCGCCGCTCGACATGCCGCTCATGATGCAGGTAAGTGAAGCTACGTACGTATACGTTCGTTCGTATATGTGAGTGCATGGTCTAGTTAATTTGTCTATGTTGTCGAGGCTTACCCATACATAGCCTGACCTGAACTAATTATTAATGGTTTGTGGAGTATATATATGAGCATTCGTGCGCATGCATGATACTTATTTCAGGTCAGGCTAGTACTAATATAAGGGAGGGAACATAAGTACCTAGGGTGACCTGCAGATCATAGGATATCTGGGCGCAAAAAAAACGCTCGAGACACTTGCATCCCGGCTGGCCCGAGAGAAGTCGAGAGAGACGCTAGCTAGCTGCACGGTGAATTTAACCTTTAAGCAACTTTCACCTTTCACGAACAGTCTAATTAACATACACACATAGTTGTGGAAAAACTCTTCCAGGGCCTATTTGCAAACTAATAACTTAACTTGCATACTTTTTAGAGCTGATTTTTGCTCGAAAGAGAAAACACTTATCGAGAGTCGTAGTAGAGAGAGGAATATATTGTGCACGTAGTACAGAGACATGAAGACAGCGCCAACATGTACCCTATATATATATATATCAGTTGTTTTGGTGCGATCTGCCCGGCCACCTGCAGAGTTAGCTGATATGTACTTATCTCTGAGTCTCTACACATGTACGAGAAAAGACCTGCCGCTCTCGTTCGTTTCTCGATCGAGTTAGGAAATCTGATAGATGGACACAGATCGATATAGGTATCGTATATCTCTTGGATCGCCCGGCCTGTGGAGTGTGGAGAAAAGATACCTGACGTGCGGATCACACAGGCTCGCAAGAGTAGCTTGTGAGAGAGCGACGGGTGAAGGTGACCTTTTAGTTGTGTAGCTTGTGGTTCCATGGTTGTGGGCGAGGCAGAGCCTACAGCCTACAGGAGCTCTCTCACCTGGAGCTCCAAAGTGGAGATCACTAGCTACTTCACTAGACAGTGGAGAGTGGTAGAGTGGAGAGTCGAGCTCGATCGAGCACCAACCGCCACGGCGCCACCTTCTAGTTTTTTCACAGATCTGTAATAGTTCAGTATAGGTTGAGGTGGTGCATGTCCAATGCAAATGTCATGTTTGAGTGTTGCTACACCCCGGGCGGGCCTGCATGCAGCTGTGGGATCGCTGTTATCGTTAGTTGTAGATGGTGATGCTTTGTGGTCGATGCATGCAGCGGTACGATCCAGTTTGTTAATGCACATCAGACTGGTGATGCTTTAGGGAGTCGATCTACCTAAGACACTTCTCCTTTTAAGTGAAGGGAACTCAGCATCTCATCATCGATCTCTCTAAATAGAGCATGCATATATAGTACTGTGCATGATATATATACAGAAAGCCTTTCAGTCCATGCCCCCATTGGGTTCTTTTTTATCCCTATCCACCATCTTTTGTGCACAAGGTCTGCGCTTACCACTGCACTGACCTACTTTATTGATCGAGCACGTACGCTTATCATGAAGCATGGCGCCTGTGAGCATCTCCAAATAGCGCAAACCACGTCCACTACCGCAGAGCGCAGAGAGAAAGAAAGCAGTATAAGTTGGTGCCTTTGTGGCGAACGAAAAAAACAAAAGGGGATTTTGGATGTAATGGAATGTAGAACGATTCTACCAATTGAAAAGCTAGCTACCTACCTCCCATGGAAAATGCGACTTCTTTTAGTATTCATCTCACTCACGCGTTTGACCCTTCGTCGCATAATATAACATGTTATTATAGGTCACGGCGTTTTGATGGGTAGCAGGTTTTGATATGCATACATTATGTAAAATATTTATAAATAAACTTCAAAGTATCAAATAAAAATGTCCGATGGACATCCATGCATTTTATGTTTGTACACAAAATCCGCGGAAAAAAAGAAAATTGTGTGGCATGTGTAGAAAGGATTAAAAAATGTTTCGGGCGCAGTCATTTTCAAACAACCGGATTAGACTTTTTACACGGGGTAAAAAAATGTAATTTTTGGTTATTTTCAAAAGAAAATGTTTGAAATTTGTTGACATTCTAAAATATGAACTTTGGCTAGTGCGGGAGCACATGCTGCTATGACCCGAAAGATATTTCCGGTTATTATAATATATTATACTTGTACTTTGGTTGCAGTAAATTGTTTATATATATTATTGGACGGAGGCTGTATTAGGCAAAGATAAAATTGATATTATAAAATCACCATGAAATATTGTTTAACATTTTATATCATGACAATGCATGGACTGAAGGAAATAATAGCCAACCAACCATACGTTAATTGACATGTATATATATATATATATAGGTAAAGTGGGATGCCCATGGTGATAGCTGCGCACCAGCATCTAACCATCCATACGCGATATTGAATGAACTTTCCCGGAGACATTGCAACCTCATAGTTAACAGACATTTGACGGAGCTTGCTATCAACGTCGTAACGAGAGAACGAATTCTTACACACGTCTTTCACGCAACTAGACCGCTAGCCGATGACCATGCTTTTTTGAATACGGAAAATGAGATTCACGCTGCCACCATGTAGTGGAGAGAAATCATGCTAGCCATAACTCATCAACACCGTCGGGTGGAGAGAAATCATGCTAGCCAGAATTATACATCAACACCATGTTGTGGAGAGAACACATTCTGCCTAGTACTTATCACAACCGTGGTGTGGAGTGAAATAATGCTAGACAAAACTAGACATCACCATGGTGGTGTGGAGAGAAAACACGCAGTGCACAACTTGATGTGTGATGGACGGTAGCGTTATTTCACGGTCCCCATGGTTGATTTGTGATGGACGGTCGCGTGTTTTCATGGACACCGGTTGACATCATTATCATGGGAAGCTTGGTAGCCCATGCCTGCATAAATGATGTGATGCACCGAGTATATGACATGGGAACGGCTTACGGAGCGTTTAACGCCTCCGTGAAAGAAACTTCTCTGCCCGCTCATCGTTCCAATGCGTTTCTTGTCAGATTTACTTTACTCTCTGTATCCTATGGTACCCACCATATGCGCAGCTATCCCCGTGGGCAGGAAATCCGTGTTGATATATATATATATATATATATATATATATATATATATATATATATATATATATATATATATATATATATATATATATATATATATATATAGGTAAATTAGTAGGGGCTCCTAGGTGCCCATACTCCTAGATCAGTATATATCAAAGGTAAATGAATCATTAATTAGTATATTAGTTAACTGTGGCGTGCGTATAAATTGCTTTTGCCTCAGCTGTTGTAGTGTTATGCTCAACTCAAGTAGTAAACTGAACGGAAGAATGCGGTAATAATAACGGACTTATTATTACCCTGACAAAGCAGTCGTGGAAGAGGAGCCGAACCAGTCCTGGGGCATTGCCTGTGTCGCTCTTCACGACATCCCGCACGGCCTTCTCCATTTCAGTGGTGTATTCGCCGGCCACCGCCGGCTTCACCCGAGCTGCAAGGAGGACGACCATGAGAGCGGCCGAGGCCACGAGCAGGAGAGGAGAACCCTTGTCGCTGCGCTTCGCCATGATCGCGCTAGCTAGCTTAATCTCTCTATTAATTCACTTCAAATTAACTCTCCTTATTTGTGGGGGGACGGATAAAATGCTTCTCAACTCTGGAGGATGATTTGAATGTGCTGAACAAGTAGGAGTATATATACTGCTCAATAAGGCAGTTATCTATGCACCTTGTGATCCTCGCGTCTGAATATCTGACAATTAAAGATACGGAATGATCCGTCCAACGTGCACAACAATCAATTAATCTTACTCCACTATAACCTTCTTCCATTATGAGAACAAACTAACGTGGTGCCGCCTAAGCAAGCTTGGTCAACACATGCATTTCCAAGCTGTCCGGAGTTCTCATCAACTTGCCCACTATTTCTCATCAACTTGCCTACTATTTTTCGAACAATGTCAACTCGCATAGTATTGATCTCACGTTAATCTCCCCTGTACTGTCTCTCTACTTAATTTGTGGTGGATCTTTACACAATCTTAAACACATGAGCGACAACCCAACGATCGATTATGACTCGGATCACTGCTGAAGTTTAAGTTCGGGCGTGAGAAAACTCGAATTTTTTCGTTCGACCTAACCTAACTTGCAGAAGTGTGAGTTGCCGGCCTGGCGCCGGCTAATCAAGCTTGGTCAGCATATGTCCATGTTGCCTGGAATTCCATCTAAATATAAGTTGGCTGTTTAGGCATTGCAAAACTCGAAAATAAAATATCCACTCCATGCCATAACCACCTTCCATAAGGGCTGATGCTCCCAGCGTGGTGGATCTTGATGCGTTAAAACTCAACATTAAAAACATGTAACATCACCACACCTGCCTATCAGAGTCAAGGCTTTGGTGGGAGCTCCTACACACCGCCTGTAGCGGCGCAGCAAAGGGCGTGCCGCGCACATGCTCTGCTATATGGGGCCGGCCCAGGTATTTCTCCTTTTCTCTTTTCTCTTTTTGTTTTTCTCCTTTTCTTTTTTCTTTGATTTTTTTTAGAATTTTATTACTTTGAAATCTGAATATTTTTTAAATAAAAACTATAAACAAACAGTGAAAACCCATTTAAAAATCTATATTTTTGAAATCTATGTGTTTTATAACTATTTTAAAATTTGAACCATTTTAAATTCTAATATGATTGAAATCAGCAAATTTTTAATTTTGAACACTCTTAAAATCAGAGCATTTTTTTTATTTTGGAGACTTTGATTTTGCATTACTTTTTTACTCTCAACATTTTTTTTAAGTAAAATTTTGAAAATCATAGAAAAGTGAGAAGAAGGAATTAACAAAAGGGAATATTTTAAATAAAACTAAAGAGAAAAAGAAGACAAAAGAAAAAGAAGAAAACAAAGACATACAAAAAAAACTACAAATGGACCGGCTCGTTGAGGCAATGGGCGTGTGGCGATAACACCTTGCGAGGCAACGAGCGACAAATAGGATTAGCCAAAGGACATCTTCGACGTTATGGGAGTGATGCCTATGTTCTTCGCGTTGGCGGGTCGATCTTATAAGGTGAGTGTTTTTTTTTCCTATTTTTGCTGCTTTCTATTTAATTTTCATTTTTCATTTAAATGTTTTATGTTTTCTTTGTTAAAGTTTTCTCTAAACATATTCGTTAAGTAATTTATATATCCATAGTGAAAGTTAGAGAGGTACATGACTTAGGTTTTTCAATCATGTGAGACTATGTGGCGTCATTTATGTGACCGTTTACATCCCTAGCGTCGATGCACCTCGAGATAGGCAACATGTGTCTGAACCATGATCTACTCCGTGTATCCCCATTTATGTACTTCTCTCTCACCTCCGGCTCCGGATCTCTCCCTTTTGTGAAACCTTGTATCCGAGATCAATATACCCGTATGAGATTCTGTGGCAAATTGCATAACGGATTTTGTTTAAAACCATGCACACGTGTACAACTGTGCAAGGTTGCGATGGTTTGGTTATGTTGGACGGCAGCAACGCGGAGAAGGAGATGACGAAAGAGAAAAAGAAATTGGAGTGACAGACTAAATATAATGGATATGCTGAGAAGGAGAAATTGGAATATAAATAATATATATCATTGTGTGCTCTGCCCGACACATGATATAGAAGATTGGTAGCATCTATTGTTTGGTTGCAATTTCAGCAGAAGGATATGGAATTATTTGCAAATTGACTGGGATGTGGGAAGTTTGCAGAGCATGGACACACTTTTTGCCATGGCCAGGAAAAATTTCATAAGCCTTTCTTAGCTGAAGTTGTATTTTTGGCGGCTTGGAATATTTGGAAGCAGAGAAATGAGGCAATCTTCCAGAATGTGGCACCTACTTTTAGGGCCTGGAAGCGCGCCTTTGTACATGATACTCCCAACATATTTGTGAGGGTGAAGGATAAGTTTAGATCAGATTTGTCTAGATGGATTGACGACTTAAACTAGGGTTTTTCTCTTTTTTGGCTTTTAGCCGTGTCATACCTGTATTGGGTTTGGAGGATGAATAAAATACTGTGGGGCTGTTTCCCCGCAGTCTATATGGTAAAAAAAAAAAGATGACGAACAACATTGGCCTCGACGGCTTCGACATGATAGACAAGATCAAGGCCAAGCTCGGCCACGACGTCTCTTGTACCAACATCGTCTTCCTAGCTGCGCATGAGGCGGCCTCCATCGTGAGCCTCAACGCGACTACGACTACGACGTCAAGCCGGGCCTGGGATGGACGGTGTGGTCTTGTCGGTGGCCTCCGTGCTCCTGCCCTACACCTAGTTAGTTAGGAGCAACCATGACGACTAGCTGGGTGACCGTGACTTGGAACGGAAAAATTATTCGTGGAGATATTCTTGTACTATAATAATATCTATGTTTTTTAATTTTCCAGCAAATATTGATGTCTAATATAGTCTACGTAATCCAAATACTCATATTTCAATTGTTTTCATGACTAAAGGTAACATTATACCATGTAATTGGTAAATGTAGAACTGTAGGACTCTCTCCATCCGAAAATAAGTGTCTCGAGTTTATCAAAAAGAAGATGTTATGTTTTTTTTTGCACGGAGTGAGTAAGCAGTACAGATTGGCGTTCCGAACCGTCGGATTTGGCCCGCGAATGGTCCAGATAAACACGCTAATCCCGAGAGTAACGTTTCGGGCAGCAACTCCACATGCTTATCTAGCCCACTTCTGATAATCGGGGGGGGCGAGGACGGAGGAGCGGCCGCGGTGGCGACGGCGCGCAGGCAGCGGCGTGGGCTTCGTACATGCGACCCTGGGCGACGCTCGCACCGGACCCTGGTATGAAACTAATTCAATCTCCTGTGTGCAGTGGTAGTTGAGACAATTAGATGCGGTGAACCTGGTAGATTCTACACCAATCCTGATATATTCCAGGAAAAAAACTGAACACTGTGCACGGTTCGGCTCTTCACATATCAGTTCTAACGATGAGCTTGCCAGTGCATATGATTTTTTAAATTGACCTACAATTCTTTGTTTTCACATGACTATTTTAACTAGATTGAGGCTCCAGCTTCCATCTTTCTTGTGGATGCAGCTGCAGACGATCAGTACAGTTCAGCATTAAGCTTTGCCTTTTAACACCTGCAGTTAAGTAAACCTAATTTCGTATCATAATTCATACAGTAATATTTTTATGCATCTCAACAAAATTGCAGGGTCAATTATGGTGTCAACAGTTACTCTAATGAGGTTGGCATCCGATGCTGTGTGGTTCCTTTCCTGCTTGGGGTGCCACAAAAAATATATACAGTAGAAAATGAATTTGGTTTCTGTTACCCAAAGTGCCTGCACTTTCTTTTACTTTCTATGTCCTACTTGCTCATCTCTAAGATAATTTTCTGATCCGTTATGTCAGGTACAAAATTGGAGCTGACGCAACAGGGAAGCCAAATTTACCTTGCAAATGTAGCTCATGAGGTGATAAAAAAAATCGACGTTCTTAACCAAACAACTACACAAAGGTTAGACCTCAAAACCTCTATGTTTGCTTCAGCTTCTTTATCATGGTATTGGCTGCCAGTTTCTCCACATCAACCTTGGTGTTTGACATGTGCCCAAAGGCTTGCTCTAATATACCGGATGTAGTTTCATCTGTGCTAATAACAGTCTTGGCCATGCATTGATAAGTGATAACCACCTTACAACCAGCGGCTGTACTCTGATTTCCTTCCATCTATCTTCTTCATTTTTTTTCTCATCTAAAATAACATTCTGCTACATGCGAACAACTGCTAGGTTATCTGTGAAAGTTTACTTCTTGCCACCGCTGCCCTTGATCCTTCTTTCCTTCTTCTGCAAGCACACTAGCACACAGTGCAATCCTCTTGAACCAAACTAGAGAGAACAAATAAGCTACTATAGCAACGAACATGTCATCATAAATAGAAGACCAATGCTTACTTTTTCCTACATTGCGCATCATCTTTATTACGGGGTATAACCTATCTTTATAAAAAGAAAAGCTAGATTAATTGGCGGTGGAGGAAGCAAACGTGTTGCAGTTGAGGTTGAGTCGATCACACAGAAAGAGTATATAACTGATACTTTTGTGTGTCCTATAAGGACCATTATGTTTGTCGACACCACAGATACCAAAGTCAGCTTGTACGTAGATGCACAGATTTTAGGTGCTGACTGCGAATGGGCTATGGACTATATGTTTTCCATCTGACCATGTTATGGAGCCTGTCAGCGTGCCCTTTGCTGCTGTGTTGCTCCGGGAGAAAGTGATTTGGAAAGACAGTTTCTTCACGGTGGCAGTGAACTGGAGCTTGCTTGGCACGACCTTGACATCCAGACCGGCGGGCGCGTTAACGGCCATAGTGTAGGTAGCGTCTTCTTGTGCACCGACGTTGGTGACTTCCCGGGTCACTGTCCTGCTAGCAGTGGCGCCTAGCCCCGTGACAGCGATCGAAGGATAGTTCAGGTCGGAGATGAGGTCCTTGCTGGCATTGCCGGCGCAGCTGAAGCTGGTTGGAGGGGTGGTGATGAGCTTGATCTTGGACGCACCGTACCCATAGTTGCAGAGGAAGTGCAGGTAGTCGTCTGCTGCGAGATCGTAGACCAGCCCGGGGTCCAGCGCGCCGGTCGGGTTCACCTGTCCTGCACCGTAGTCGAATGGTGTTGCCACCGCCCCCGAGTCTGTCGTCATCGGAGCCTTGTCGTTGTTTTGCTGAGTGGCTACATATGCAACACATAAATAGGTAAAGATCGTTACTCAGACTTGAGCCCCTGCTGGCCTGGACACAAGATATACCTGTTGTCATGATGGCTGAACGGATGGCTGCCGGGCTCCATGATGGGTTCCAGGCCTTGATAGTGGCTGCAGCCCCGGCAACGTGAGGGCAGGCCATGGATGTCCCCGAGACGAGGTTGAACTGCGATGGCTGCTTCTGGCCGGTCGGAAGTGACGATTCTGGAATCCACGATGCAAGAATATTCACCCCCGGGGCAGCCACATCCGGCTGCATATATATGGACTCCTTAAATTAATTTCGTACACACAAAGGCAGTCTATCAGACTATCACCCTGGCTTGACTCCACATACTACCTTGAGGATGTTCCCGGTTTGCGATGAAGGGCCCCTAGACGAGAAGTAGGCCACGACGGGTGCCGGCTTGTACTCTGTCACAGTAATAGCCGGCGTGATAGTGGCGACAGGTTCGCTGATTTTGAGAGGTGCCATTAGCTAGGTAGGTTTTTGCTTATTTACAAGATGGTTGACAAGCATACAAAAAAAAATGCATACCTTGTGGAGGAAATGTACTTGTAAAGGTCCACCGCAGCCCCAGAAGTGACCTCCGTTACGGGGAAGTCGAGGTAGGCGGTCGTGACCGACCTGTCAGCATCGTTCACCAAGATGGAACCCACCGCCCCAGCGCTCTTGAGCTCGTCAACCTTCACCATCTTCGATGTGTCGCCCTGCGAGTGGTTGCACAGCACGATCGTGCCTTTGATCTTGCTGGCGACCAGAGTGCCGGGCTCACAGTGGCTACACAAAACATATATAGGAGCAGAAGATACATGAGAAATAGTATGTGCAAGTTCAGAACGTTGCACTACCGGTAAACTGAATCATGCTCACTGCATCACCCCGTAGAGCTCTACATTGAAAATTTTAAGATTCATATCCTAGACTAAAAGATCTAAGATTCATGTTATTCACTTACACGTGACCCAGCATTATATATGCTATTCAAATTCACATAGATAAGCATGTAGCCATATAGTTCTTTGGTAACTTGATTGCTTCATATAATATGCATACCTTGCTGATTCAGTGCCTGAAACAGAACTAGACTTCGCAGATGCGCCTGTGATCAATGGGTATTTCGGGATTTTATCCAAGTTGGAGAAGTTTATAGCTCCACCCTATGTTTGATATGAATGAATAAATCTGGATAAAATGTATTTAAGAGAAATATAATTGATAGGATGTAGCACGCCAATTCATACTTTGACAGCGCTGAGATTTCCACCCAACACGACATCTGACTCGAAGTCGCGGTCTATGGTCGTTGCTGCGACCGTCATGATCCATGGTGCTGCGTTCACCACCGTGGAGGCGTCTGGCCCAGCGTTGCCTGCGGAGCACACCACCATGACCCCCTTCGCGACAGCGTGGAATGAACCGATGGCAATCGGATCCTCTGAGAAATCTGGGCTGAAGTAGGGCGACGCGCCCAGCGAAACAGAGATGACATCTACACCGTCGGCAATGGCGTCGTCGAAGCCAGCAAGGATAGCTGATCCAGCGCAGCCTTCGTCCGAGCAAACACGGTACATTGCCACCCGTGACGCGGCGGATCCCCCCTTCGCTGTTCCTGGGGCAAGGCCGTAGTACGATGCACCTGTGACGGCGTTCCCCGCTGCCGTGGATGACGTGTGCGTCCCGTGGCCGGCCTCGTCCCGTGGCGAGTTGCTTCTGCTTCGAGTTCGGGCGCTTACCTCACTAAGATCATAATATCTTGCTCCGATCAGCTTCCTGCACCACAGATTAAACATCATGTGTCTTGATTGTTATGGCGATCTCTGAACAACATCATCAGCATGTGACGACTCACTTGTTACAGTTGGAGGAGTTGAAGTCCTCCCCAGCCATGCAGACGCCCTTCCATTTGCTCGGAACAGGTCCGAAGCCGGTGTCGTCGAAGCTGGGCGACTCGGGCCAGATTCCGGAGTCGAGGAGACCGATGATGGTGTCCGTGGTGGCCGTCGATGATGCCGCGGGTTTGTGCGAGTAACGCTGAGCCCCGTCGATCTTCACATCCGTCTGTTGGAGGAAGTCCCATGACCTCGTGGTGTGGAGCTGGTACACTGGGTCGGCGAACACAGAGACGACGCCAGGCTTCCGTCTCAGAGCGGCGGCCTCGTCCTTGGACAGCCGCGCCGCGAACCCAGAGAAACTGTGCTTGTACTGCTGCACTACTACGTTCTGCGCCACCTTCCCTCTATGTGCACAGACAGGTTAGTTCTAGCATGTTTCTTAGGCAGTCCTATACATGGATGATGCATGAGGCCAATTTTAACCGCATGGCTATCAATCTTTGCAAAATCTTGATAAAGGCGCGAGCTAAAGCACCTTATGTCCTTATGTGATATTTAATGATTATACTCCCCTTTTTGGAAACAAATGTTGTAGCCAACAAACATACTTGTTAGTTACGAAGAAATATTATTCAAACATTATCTGACTTACTTACACTCTCGCAAAGTTTATTGGAGCATGTGTAAGTCCTTCTCCAATGGTTCTATCTTGACACAGTATCATAGGCAAAATGCTTATGTGGGACCAAGGTTTTGGTTCCGAACGAAAAAAAAATCCCGAGGGGGCTCGGGATTCCCGGTTACCGCGGTAACCGAGAAATCCCGGATGGTTACCGGACGAATTTAAAATCCAAATTTTAAATTTAAATTATCTAGAAAGGTTATTCACGTGCTATATCAATTTGATAAGAATTCTGAACGTGGCTTAGTGGTATGGGTTCGTTCCGTCCGTAACACTGAGCTTGAGTTCGAACCTTGGTGCCCACTTTTTTTATTATTATGTACAGTGTGAAGTATGTTTAATTCTCAAAAAATGGATGCGGCCAACAAAACTTTAACCCACGACCTACTGTGACGTCAGGAAGGTCACAACCACTGGGATCCATCGCTGGATTTGTTCATGTTAAGAGTATGCACGTTATGTATAAGTGTTTAGAGAGTTTAAATTCAAACTTTTCAAAAAATCTCGAATTTTTTTGCCTGGGAAGCCCATTTCCCGGGGGTGCTCGGGAAACTGCCCGGTAACTCGGGATCCCGACCGGTAACCAAAACCTTGTGTGGGACTATATTTAATTGAATAAGGAGATTGAGAGATTGTATCTTACATACAACTCTTGCATGAGATCATGGACAAAAAAAGTTGTTAAACCAATTACATGTAAGTATGAGGCCTAAGTCATTAAATATAAACACAGTTAGACATAAGCTTAGGATACAATGGATTATGGTTTTCGTCTTTCATAATATACTAGCACCTAGGAGAAACAGTTCAGAGACAATGCATTACGGAAGACCTAATGTACAATTATTCGCTTCTCTTCTCTCCATTCGCTCAATAAATAATTTTTAAAATCTTATAGACTGGTTCAGTTAAAAACTAATAAGACACTGTGAAAAAAAGTCATGGTTTACCACATCTGTAATCGACTAGTGTGCCGATTTCTACTGTGGAACTTGTGTTGTATGTATATTCAATCTCCACGTTGCTCAAGCTTACAATCAAAAGATACCAAATCCTACCAGTTGTAGCTCTGGCCCTAGCTAGTAAAATAGACAAGATGCGACTTTCTCAGTGAGGCAAAAAAACTCTTCTACAATAATCTACTCGTATAGATATATCCGATTCAATGATAATTGATATGGATCGAAAGTGAGTAGCACATAAAACAATTGACACAGAAGAGTCCTGGTAATGTGACCACCCAGTAGGGACGGAGCTGGCATAGAGCTGCTGTGGTCAGCTGACGTCAATCTCTTCATTAATTAGTGTACTACTAGTGTATTTTGTAGCAAAATGGCCCCAATATAATCATAGAAAACATAGAACTGACCCCATTGAGATTTATTTCTAGCTTCGTCTGTAACCCGTACGAGGATCAGCTGCGTACCTCTTGAGAATGGAGCCGACAAGATGGAGGTGGTTCTCCTGGAGGATGTTGGGCGAGGTTCTCGGCGACACAGCGCCCATGTACACCACGTACACGTCGCTCCTCTCGCCATGGCCTCCTCCCGGAACGGCGAGAAGAGCAACGATGAAGCATAGCGGCAACCACATGGCGAGACGCTAGCTATATAAGTGAGGTATGTACTGCTCGTTTATTTAGCCAGTTCCGTAAGTTCTGTCCTTTATATATAGAGCTTGCGGCCGGATCAGTCAGTACTCAGGACTGCTAGATCAGTGATCTTGGCAATCGTGGTCATATATAGCGCATGCAGCTGAGAATAGATCGATGGTGGGCTGTGATGGTGCGTGCACTAGTTTCTTGGGTGCATCTCTGATTTCCCACGCCTGCAGTGTTAATTGGAGTGGGTTCTGCCTAGTGCTCTCTCAGTGTGATCAGATCACCTTATCTTGACTCGAAGTGGCAATGGATGCATGCTAGCCCCGAGGTAACAGGATATAACAACTTTCTGCTTGCATGCCATAGAACCTACCTCGGATAAGTTGTATTTCTCCAATCTATACACCAATTAAGTTAACTAGTGCTACTCGACTGTGGTAGCTAGTGACAGCGTGAGGTGGAATCATATATAGTTTCCTCGATAACACAGTTAGTTTCAAACTTCCATTCAGCAATGTAAGGCCAGCACAAAGAAACTAGTTTTTACCCTGCACCACCACCGCCCCAGTAGCGACTAGTGGAGGTTCGCGTCTGCGTGTTATTTTCTTCGAGAGTATGATAAAATGCCATACCATATTTTTGTAGAAGGGTATAAACAATTTACAAGATATAACTTCTCTCAACTGCCAACACTTGGACTGACAGAGAAACCACACACACACACACACAAGGTAGCCTACTCTCTCACCAAAACTAAGCGGTTGTTTCGTGGTCGATTTACCACCACCGTCGCACAACTGATCACCTAGGGCCGAGGGATACCAATTCTAGCGCCCTTACCTGAAAGTAGCCATTGAGCCATTCACGAGTCCATCGGGAAGTGACGCCGCTCCCCACACCATTCGAAGTCGCCGCATGCAAGTGAAGATTTGTCTCAACACCGATGTGCGGTCAATAAGTAGCCGCGACCTCCTGCTTGAGACGGGTACAGGGGCCGACACCAGAAGCCGAGCCGAGGGAGCTGCGACCTCCTATTCCTGACGCTGACGCGCGGACAGGCGGGTCCAACCTACAAATTTGTTTAATTTCGTTTATGTTTTTTAGATAAAGAGTATATATTAATATCGCGGAGATACAAATTACACCAGAATAGTTTGCGTGTCTGAAATTTGGCAATGCTATTGGCCGGACATGCTCTTAGGTTGTAAGTTGTAACTCGACCAGCTGAGAACGACGGACACTCGGAAGAGAAAAGAAGAAGCGGGCAACACCGCGAGCACATATTACTGACAGAGTGGATTATGGATCACAGATTTCCCTAATGGCTCGGCACGAAAATAGCTTTGAGTGCACTAAGCCAGAACAAGTGAGCGTCTATCATCTCTCAACGACTCAACCGCTCGTCTCTAGCTCGCTGTAGGATCTGGTGATATCTATCAGTATCAAGACTAGGGGTATTGACTTGGAGGTGGAGGAGACAAATGCTGTTGGGGTTAAGGTTGAGACGATGTTGCAAAACATATAGAAGTATACTAATGATGCTGGGTGTCTCCTAACGACGATTTTTGTGTTGACATTTGTGTCAACAAACAAACACCTTGATTAGCGGAAGAGAATGTCCACTGCAAGTGCTTTTCAATATACTTTTTGCATGTCCTCAGCCTTCCTTACTAGTACGCACGGCCTAAGGTGTATCTTAGAACAGCCGCACGAATTTGAAGCATTGGACGGTTTATTTATTTATTTCAAAAGAGCTATATGGGATTTGACCTGGGTTGCATGTAGATTTCTATATATGTTTTAAGAAGGGGCATCAATATTAGCGCACTGTTTGCAAGACAAAGCGAGGCATGCAGCAGATGTATGCCAAAATGCACTAAAACGCTTCACCGTGTTATAAAACTTAACATGCCGATTGCTGTGTGGGGAAGTCAACAAAGTCATCAACCGGCCTAAACTTAGCCGGAAGTACCTAGAATTAATTTAACACACTTTGGTATCATGCATAAAAAACATTGTTCATAGCTTCATACATGCACCAAAAGAGTAGAATAATTAATTTTAGTTGTGCTTTCCTTGTCGTCAAGGGAAGAGTAGCATATCCTGCGTCATTGTCAACACATCTAGCTGCAAATAATTCAACGGACCGTATGGTACCGTAACCTCCTAATCATTGGTTTTTTTTCTTAATTAGCTGACCAGCCGGCTAAAATCATTTGTTCATCTCCTCGTATTGTCAGTTCCTGATCTATAAATACTCGTAGCGACTACACCATTGTCACCATCAAACAATTCCTCCAAGTCTCTTTTCATAAACAGACACAAACATTACGTGGACATGTCGACGACGGTCAAGGCGTCCAAGTTTGTGCTGCTCTTGGTGTTCATGGCCGCTGCACAGAGCTCCCTGTCGATGGCGAGCGGACTCCGGTACAACTTCTACAACTCTTCTTGCCCGAAAGCCGAGGATACGGTGAGGGGCGTCGTCCAGGAAATGATCAGCAATGATGCCACCATTGGCGCCGCCTTCGTCCGCCTATTCTTCCACGACTGCTTCGTCAGGGTACGTAACACATGCAACGTAACGATCCATACCATGCATGCTTAGAACTTCATTGGCTATATTCTGCTGGACAACGCGACGACACAAAAATTTCACTAGTACATGAAGCCAATTTTAAATTAAGACCAGTTTTTACATTCTGATGCACGGAGCATTCCTACACACATAGTATACGAGAAAAGGTATTCATAAGTGCAGTTCTGCAGGGTTGCGATGCCTCCATTTTGCTCGACCCGACCCCGAGCAATCCGAACACGGAGAAGACAACGATCGCCCTGCGCGGCTACGACGCCGTGAACAAGATCAAGGAAAAAGTGGAGTCTGTCTGCCCCAACGTCGTCTCCTGTGCCGACATCCTCGCATTCGCGGCGCGCGACTCCACCACCGCATCCGGTGGCTTCGCCTTCAACATGCCCTCCGGCCGCCGGGACGGGCTCGTCTCCGCCGCCGCCGACGTGTTCGATAGCATGCCTTCCCCGTCGTTCAGCCTCCCGGACCTCCTCAGCAGCTTCGGAGCCAAGGGCCTCGACGCCGTCGACCTCGTGGCACTCTCCGGCGCGCACTCCTTCGGCCAAACACACTGCAACTTTGTGAAACCGCGGCTGTACCCCGCTGACAACACCATGAACGCCACCTTCGCAGCGGCGCTGCGGATCATATGCCCGCAAAACGGCGGCGGGCCGATACCCTTGAACAACAACCTCGTGTCGCTTGATCCGAACAGGCTGAGCAACCAGTTCTACCTGAACCTGGCATCCCGGAAGGTGCTGTTCACGTCGGACCAGACTCTCACGAGCCGCAGCGACACAGCGGCCATGGTGGCCGACAACGCCGCCAGACCCATCGCGTGGATGGCTAGGTTCGCCGGGGCGATGGTGAAGATGGGCGGCATCCAGGTGCTCACAGGCACTGCCGGCGAGGTCAGGAAGGTCTGCTCCGCCACCAACAGGGCGAGCTAGAATTTCGGTGCATGGACATGCATGGGTGCATATGCATGCGTGATGATTAAAACGTAGTGCAAAAGGCCGCTAGAGCTGCACGTTGGACTTTAGTTGGTTTATTAATCCTTGTTATTTCGTTTCATCTTCTATATCTAAATAGCAAAGACCCACTACAAGGAATTATCTTAACATGCAGCCTATCCACCTCATCAAACATGCTTGAGCAATCATATCCTGCCACATGAGCAAACCTGCCACGTAATGAAAATGGAAAAATCATTCGGTGAACGTATATAGTACCACACATCTCATTTCCCATTTATTTTTTCCGACTCCTCTCATCCTATTCCATGCCAGGTTATCGATAGTAACTAGCAATTAAGAGCGAAACCTCCACATGCAAAGTATCCACTCATTTTCCTGCTGCATCGGCGCATAAGTGGAGGACTATTGGAACGCACCCACTCCGTGAAACTGGCTCATTACTTTTTATGCCATAAATGATCTTGAAACTGAAGAACTCTAACAGCCGTCCAGGTAGCCGAACAGTTAATTTTCGCCTTGAAATTGCCCTGATAGGCTCCCTCTCAGCACACCGCAAGTACGCATGTTCATCCAAGCCTCAATTAGCCACGACGGCGAGCTCTATCTCCACATCAACAATTGTTCCATGAATCCTCTTTGTTTTGGGTTCCATCCGCTACCAATCCATTCAGTCAGTGAACGATGCAGGCACCAAGCATGAGGCGTTGGTTGGAAGGTCGATGACATATATACCACCCTGTCCGCTCTGCGGCTGATAGCCATGAGAACCAGATCGCCTATGTTAGCAAGTGAGACATCATGTACGCCCATCAAGGTACGTCACACCTTATCGCTGAATTGTAGAATCTTTGAATAATGTTAGGATATTTGGATCGGGTCTTTAGCTAATTATATGTGCTGGTCCAAATTCATTTTTGTGCAGTAGCAGTACCAATAATGTTATGATACCTTATTGTTGGGTGTTATATGACGCGCAGGACAAGATGATGGGTATATTCTTCAAATCTGCAGTAGCAGTATCAATATGGCACACTTTTTCTTCAGGCTACCCTGATCCCTGAGTACTATACAAATCAGACGTTAACTCCATTGCTTTTTACCATGTAAGTGCTACAGCCTACAAAATTTTCTGATATGGGTCGATGTAATTTACCTTATGATTCCTCTTATATAAGCAATATTCAGCATATGGGCTTCACACAATGTCATCTATTAAGCGTACATTGATATTTAATTGATAAAATATAATTGAGCCTGTATCTAATATGATGTAAAATCATCACATGAAAAATGAGATTTTTGGTAGGACCAGCTATCTTGGAGAAAAGCATTTGTACATTATGTGGTACGTCGGTACTTATCCCTTTCTTTGTCACCGTGCACTTAGTGATATCTCTCTCATTAATTTGACTAATTTATTTGAATGATTGTATCATTTTTTTTCTATATTTGTTGAACAGGAACTCCAAACCGGGACAACTATACTTCGCATTATACGTTATTAAATTTTGGGCAAGTTTTTTTGTCGGTTAGAAAATGAAAATATTTTATTTTGTCAATTGTATATATTGTATACTGGTTGCATTCGCTATTGACAATCCAACATTACCTTCAACACATTTTCATCTCTCTATGTGAGATTCCTTTTGATAGTATAATTTACTACAAGAAATTCATATGTTTGGAACTAGAGAGTTGCGAAGTATATTTGTGCACATGAAAATTTTCATTACATTCATGACAAATTGTAGTTGAGATTAGATATGACAATATGGCTCTTTTATCTTAGCTGACGTGCATCTCTTTCACCGACTACTTTTTTTGCTACTATACCCGCAACAACGTGCGGGGTATCATCTAGTTTTAAATGTGTTGGCTACCTCTTGCAACTTCTTCTGATTAGTTCTCTTGTGTACCGAAAATTCAACTCCACAACTACATACGAACCCACCAAGCATCGTCACCGTCAAAAGTTGCTGGACCAACGGTGATGATGGTTGGTGGGTTCACACCGTCGAAAGTCTTCTGACTAGCGTGAATCGTAAAACACAACCAACGGTGACGATGGTTGGTGGGTTCGCACATAGTTGTGCAATCACTGTTGTCTTGTATACCTCTTGCATCATGCATGCGGACGAGGTTGGGAGCTCGCTCGCGGTCGTGCATGCTCGGTGGATGAGAGTGGCGACGATGACACCTCCAGCAAGGATGTCGACCTCTTGCAGTTCACCGAGCAGACAATAAAGGAGCGGGAATGGCGAGTGAGAGCGGCACGATCGCAAATACGGGCTCAAGTCCCTGTTGCTAAATCTAGTGTTCAGGTTCTCTAGATCTAGGGTATCTAGCGCTAAAATTATGTAAATTATCTTTGTTTAGTTCGATCGCTACGAACTGTAGATGAACAAACTTCTCTGAATTCCAATTAGTTCTTTTGAATTTAAGGTTTAGTATATGGTCCCACTCCTTGTTTTGAAACTTGAAACTTATTTTAAGATTTCCCAACCATTTTAAGGGTTATCTTTATGAAGGATCTTTTAGAGATGCTCTAACTCCCAAACCTAGAGAGACAACTAGGGCGCAGCAGGCAGCGGCGATAGGGACGGACCCAAAGTAGAGACTTGTGGGGGTCTTGGCCCCCACTCAAAAATTTGAGGTTCAATAGATTTTGTTCATTTTTAAAGAAAAATAGTTAAAATTAATCTTGCTTAAAAGAACCTTAGAAACCAAAATTTAGAATACAAACTAGAAAATAAACAAATCAAGAAAAAAAATGAATGGCCTAATATTACTACTGCTCTTGATTGTATATACCCTCTTTTTTCTAGGAAGAATCATCAGCGTGTGTGTCCGCGTCTAGCTTTAGGCTCGGAAAGAATAACTGGGCTCCGCCGGCATTGTCTCGTATCAGCTGCGAGCGACACAATTTGTGTTATGCAACGGGCCGGCCTATAATTTTAGAAGTTCGTTTCTATTTTTTCTTTTATATCGTCATATTTTTTTGGCATTTCCTATTTGACGACCACCCCTTCGTGGGCCGCCTCAGTTTAAATCTGACATTCTGTTTTTGTCTTTATATCTGATTTCTTTTTTCTTTCCTTTTTTTTCTAATTTTTTCGTTTTTCAAACTTTTCAATTTTTGAAAGTTATTCAGATTTTTACTAGTACAAAATGTTTTTTGCAATTCAAAATTGTGTTCGTATTTTGAAAAATGATTAAATTTTAAAATGTTTCAGCTTTAAAAATGTTCATATTCAAAATTTGTTCAATGTTAAATCTATCCAAATTTGAAAATTGCTCATATTAAAAAATTGTTCACTGTTAAATTTGTTTAAATTTAAAAAACATTCACATTCAAAAATTATTCAAATTTCATAATGGTCTCATCAAAAAATTGTTCACATTCGAAATTTGTTTATATTTAAATTATTTTCTTTTTCTTCATGCTCTTTTTCTGTAAAAACTGAAATGAAAAAACAGAAAAAAAGGAGAAGCGGTATTGGGCCGGCCCATTTAACTCGCGTAGTGGTGTGGGGTGTGCGGAGCCTACTAGCGTCCGACCAGGTTAGGAAATAGGAGCTCCCTATTTTTTCTTACAGTCTCTTCTCATGAATTTCAAAATGTTTAATATTTAAAATGTTCAAATTGTAGAAATATTTAGAATTGAAAATTATTGAGATATTGAAATATTCAGGTTTAAAAATGCCAGACTTCTTTAAAAATGTCCAGATTTTGAAAAAATAAGAAGAAATAATGATATTTTTATTTATTCCATATTTATGATTTATAGAAAGTTTAGATATTAAAATATGCATTAATGAAAATCCGAGATATCCAAAGATTTAGATTACAAAAGGTACAAATAGATTTAAATTTTGTAAATATTTCAACTTTTGAAACACATAAAAAGAAAATAATAGTACTCCCTCTGTCCAACAAAGGATGTCTTGACTTTGTCAAAAAGAGTTTGTATCTATACACTAAGTCATACATACTCTTTTTTGGTAAATTCAAGACATCATTTGTTGAACATAGGGAGTACCTCTTTTATCAGGCCCTATTTTAGACTGGCCTACCCTTGAGGGCTCTTATTCTGTGCCTTTAGCGTTAACCTGTGAATTTGCGCGCACCCTGGTAGTTGAATTGTGCTCGGCCCAAGAACTTGTTTCCTAATTATTCCCTTTAACGTTATTCCGTCTATTTTCTACCTTCTACTGTTGTTGTAGTGTAGCGATGTAATGTCTGGAATGGTTCAATGGGAATATTTCAGGAATATTAATCATCAAAGAAAAATAACTTAAGGCCGCCTTCTATTTTGGGACGGAGGGGTACATTGGAATTATAATGACCTTTATTTTGTGAAATTACGTAACAGTTCATATGAGGAATTAAAAATGTACTAGAACAACCCAAAGTTGTTGTCCTGATTTTCAATTAGTTGACATATCAGTACTAGATCAATAGAGGTTCTTCTTCTATCTTTATCTTGTTATTCTTCCCACTAAAGAATATTGCTTAAAAACTGAACTAAGCACACGTAGGAACCAAATTGAATGAAACAAATAAAATAGAAGGCGCTGGACCCAAACAAAATGTTTAAGGATGAATTAAAAAATTAAAGTGAACAAAGAAAATAAACTAAGCAAAAACAATCATGAACTGTAAATTAAGTTTCGCACAGGAAAATAAAATTTCAAACTTAGAATAACAATAAAAACAGCTTAGAAAAATGAGTTATAAGGTGTTTAGCTAGAAAATAGTGTGTAGATAATTTAAAAATAGAACTTACACATTTTGTAAAAAATTGGCCCAATTAAGATGAACCGAGACTAGTAGGCGATGAACTGAAAACATAAGTTTCCAAAAGATATATTCGAAATGAGGACAAGTAAATGTGTTCTACATTTTTTTTTGCTTTGATTGAAACAAAACTAGAAGGCGATAAATTGAAACAGATAGTGAACAGGAAAATGAAATGGTGCTAAAAAGAGTAAGCAACTTGACTGAACCAAAAATATAAGGCGACGAACCCATGTGAACTAAAAAATATTTTTTAAATGAGAAAACCAAGAATAAAATATTTCCAATATAACTTAAATTTCAAAATGAACCAGTTTAAATGAACAAAATTCTAGAAATGTGATGAACGGAACAAAAGGTGTGCAGAAAAGGGTCGCATACTATAGAAAACAAGTTCGGACAAAAAATATTTAGAAATTTGAGGAACGGCCAAGAAATACTCTTCAAATCTGAAATTGAACAATTTGAATGAAGCTAAACTAGAAGGCGTGAAACCGAATAAATAGTGGTCTCCAAAAAAGGTTCTACCATGTTCTGATTTTTGTTGTTGAGAAACACAGTACAACACAGGCGGTCACATACGCGCACACACTCACCCATATGAACGTACGCATGCACACCCTATCACTATGAGCACCTTCGAGAGACTGAACCGGCTGATCAGGTTTGAGATTGACGGAGTCACCACATGCGTCTCGCCGTCGACGAGAATGTCGCCTCCCACTGAAGAATATTCCGGCTAAATGAGAAACACCAGCGTCAAACCTAGGGTTTGAACTCAGCTAGGATAGGGGTACACAACCACCCTCCTAACCATCTTGTCATAGGCAAGTTCTCACCACGTCCTGAATTTTGTCATGCATCCCGCATGTCCGTTAGCACATCGGATGTGCTTCTTTTTGGGTTTTTTCTTTCAGATATAAATAAAGTACACATAAGACTGTGTTGAAGATACACATAATACGAATTAGTATGAAAGTATTAAAGAACAGAGTGCAAATTTTGTAGAGAATGGAGTACAAGTAAAAAAAATGGAGTAAAAAATTCTTCGAACTCTGCGATAGCAAGATGCATGCGCCACTGGCGGAACAAGGGGGTGGCGAGCAGGGGTCTTGGCCCTCCTATACCATGATAATCTAAGATAATTTTTATACATAAGTAAAGATTAGACACGATTTTTAGAGAAAATAACCATGGTTGGCCCCTCCAATGTATGATTATCATGTCCACCCCTGAGTAATATTTGTTGTTCCGCCCCTGTGCGTTAAACCTTTGTCTGCCTTGTCTTAAAAATAAGAAAAAAAATTATACTTTGTGTGTCTTGGCGGTTGCGGCTGCGGCTGACCAGCATGCATGTAAGAATAGCGCTAGTGGAGAACACGTCGGTTGAGACGATCGGAGTGCTTCGCCATGTTGAACATGATCGCAATCCGCAGGCAGATCAGCCCAGCCTGGCTGGGCACATGCTCTTAATCATATGCGTTATGCTAGTCGTTGTCTTGCTAACTAATTATATGCTAGCTCGTACGTAAAAGAGGGGAGGATAGTCAGGTCAGGATCGACTCCGGAATGAGATAATCGCTATCAGTTTGGTCAGGATCGACTCCGGATGATCGATAATGCTGCTGCATCAGTAATATAATCTCCCAGCAAGAAGGAATTCAAGCAAGTAGGTTTATTATACACAGATGTAGCTTGGCAAATTCGTGGCAACTTGCAAGCGCTTACGTTGACCCATCCATATTCTGCCGGTGCAACGACAACACGCGCTAGCTAGCTAGCTCCGGCTGATTATCCTGAAATTAAGCTGATCGGTAGCTGCCGATGCGCTGCAAACCAACAAGAAGGCATGCTTGATTAGCGTGCATTTCTAAACTGTTAGTCCATTATGCACGCATCAGGATAAAGAATTGACAAATGAAGCCCAGCGAGATAGACAGTGCACGTCGTACGTACTATATATACCCCTTGATCTCGACCTCAATAGACACACACAGACACAAACATTCCATCTAGAGATCGATTGGAGATGGTGAAGCTCAACGCCAGAACCATTGCGCTCTTGTCTCTCTGCCTTGGGCTGGCACTCTTCGCCGGCCAGCCGGTAGCAGCCAAAAAGGACAAGCCCATCGGCGGCAAACAAGGCGGCGGCAAACCAGGCAAGAAGCAGGAAGATGATGTTAGTGCCACGGTTAAGAAGGTGGTTGACGAGGCCATCGTCGAAAACCACGGCGTCGGCGCCGCCCTCATCCGTCTGGTCTTCCACGACTGCTGGGTCAATGTACGTCGTCACCGTCTGATTAATCGATCTGCATGTCGGATGATCCATGGCATCGATCGTCCATGCATGCACACACAGATTGACTCGATCGTCGCTATATATGTGCATGCGTGCTAAGTGCTAACCATGCATCGTCGTGTTCGTGTTCGTGCTTGCAGGGTTGCGACGGGTCAGTGCTCTTGGACGGCAGCAACTCCGAGAAGCATGCGAAGAACAACATCGGGCTCGCCGGCTTCGACGTGATCGACAACATCAAGTCCCAGCTCGCCTACCCCGACAGCGTCTCCTGCGCCGACATCGTCGTCCTGGCCGCCCGGCAGGCGACCATCAACCTGAGCCACGGCAAGATCACCTACGACGTCACGACTGGCCGCAATGACAGCGTGGTATCGTCGGCGGACGCCGCAGACGCCATCCTCCCGCACTCCACCTTCAACGTCACCGAGCTCAAGGAAAACTTCGCCAAGAAGGACTTCACCCCGACGGAGCTGGCTGTCCTCTCCGGCGCGCACACCGTCGGCGTCGCCCACTTCTCCTCCTTCAAGGACCGCCTTGACCCTGCGACACAAACCCCTATCCAGGACGACTACCAGACTGCTCTCCGCGGCGACGTCGATAAGAAGATAGCCGCCGGCGTGGCCGACCCGATCGAGCCGATCAACCTCCGCGACGCGGATGACAAACTCCGGGACGACTCCGGCTACGTCGCCTCCGATGAGGTGAAGGCGGCCAGGGGGGTGCTGGACAACAGCTACTACGTCACCAACCTCCAGAACAGGGGGCTGTTCAGGTCCGACTGGGAGCTGCGCGTCGACCCCAAGGGCATCACCTCCAGTGCAATGGACACGTTCGAGAAGGACGCGGAGGAGTGGTTCAAGCAGTTCGGCGCCGCTATGATCAAGCTGAGCAACCTCCCGGGCAAGGGTTCTGAGATCAGGAAGAACTGCAGAGCTATCAACAAGAAATACTACTAGACGTACGTGCGTGCGCACGTCGTCGGTCTAGCAAGAGTGTCTAGGCATGTGCTTTAATCAACGTACGGCGCCTAACGATATGCATGTGGGTGTATTTTACTCATTTACTGATTTCTATTACTCCCTCCGATCCATATTAATGGACTTAACTTTGTCTAGATTCGTATGTATCTAGTTAAGTGTTTAGACTAGATGCATTCGTATCTAGATAAAGTTGAGTTCATTAATATGGATCGGAGGGAGTACTATTACTTTTGTTTCAAAAAATATTGATTTGTATTTCGAAGAGTCTGTTTTATACCTAAATTGGACCGCTCCTTTATTCAAGAAAGCAAATACTCCCTCCGATCCATATTAATGGACTCAACTTTGTCTAGATACGAATGCATCTAATCTAAACACTTAACTAGATACATACGAATCTAGACAAAGTTGAATCCATTAATATGAATCGGAGGGAGTAATAGATTTATCTATCCACTTCCAGAAACGGCCAACTTGTCTGTTTCTTGCCTGTATCCTAGATCATTAATTTTACCACAAATGAGATAATATTGTGCAACCAATATTATGGTGCAAATTAACGACACCTCCCCAATTTTACCACAAATCAGATAATGTTGCATGGCCAATTCGAATATATTATGGTTTTCTCAATATCTAGCTATTTTTCACACATTTAGCTGGACATTTCATGTTAAAAAGGACGTACATTCATCGTGTTTGGCTATTCGTATTTTAATGCATAAGCACTCGAGATGAAACTAAATAAAAGATTTCCCAACACACACAAAAAAGCATCTCATTGCAATGAAATAAGTTTATTTTGGCTATTTGAATCCAAAATCATACGCAAGATAGCTTTAAATTACAAAAATTGCACATAACATACAATGACTCTCACATTTGAACTCCTGGTTCTTCTGGCCAAAATTAACACCATATGAGATGGCGCTATGCAAGATTTAAGTATTTGAGTTCAATAGGTAATTCTTTTGGGCATTTCCAAAAAGTAAACTAATACACCTTGGTTATTCTGAAAAGGATATCTTGAAATAGATGCATTTAGATATATTTTAGTGCTAGATAGATACATCTGAATGACATCCTTATTCGGACACTGGGAGCAGAGCTGGAAGTTTCAACTTGCCAGGGGGGCAACCACACTCGTTTTCTAATGTATATGGGATTACAATTCGGGTGAACAAAAAGAAACTAAAGTTCAGAACAACCAAAATAATAGGGAATCTATAGGGGGGCGCCGGAGATGCTGGCCGGTGAAGCTTCGGGTGAGTATGGCTTGATCCTGGCCGATGATGCTGCTTTTGGCGAGTGATCACATATGATCTGGATGTGATCTGCTATTGCTGATGAGCATCCCTTTGAAGAAGTCGGTGGGTCGCCGTTTGAAATTTGGACCGAAAAATCCGTAGATCCAACACTACCTATTCCCACAGACGACGACAATTGACGAGGGATGTCCCCATCAATACTCATGATTACTGGCCTAGGGCAAGAGTTATGAGTTAAAAAACGCGTAGTGTTGGTAGATTCGTCGGCTGACAAGCGGGAATTACTTAGGTTCGGGGCCCTCGAGTGAGGTAAAATCCTTACTCCTGCTTGTCTGTTATTGATTGTGCATATGTGGTGAGTACAGAGGTCTAGTAAGATGTCGATCTTGCTAGGGTTTGATGATTCTGGTTGGACGTGTCCCTGATCGGTCTCCCTCCTGTCATAACCGATTAGTACTACATTTATGAAAAGTACTACCGACTATGCTATCTATGGTAGAAGTCTTCGACTTGGGCTTCGCATGCTGGGGTTCTTCGGCATATTGACAATTGGCTTTAGTCATTACGTGCACCAAGTACCCACACGAAGGGGTACCCGTTTGGAATAACCTTGTCAATGTCGATCAACATAAACAAAATTGAACCAAAAATATAGTGAATCAAACATACCGGTGAACTAAAAATAAAAGTAAACTAAAATAATAGGGAACCAAACATACGTGAACATAAAAGAATATAAAATTTGGTTTGAACTAAAAATAAAAGTGAACTAAAAAATAATATTGACCCGAAAATAACCTTAAATTTGGGTGCACCAAAAATAAAAGTGAAGTAAATATGGGTTAAAATTGTTCATGTTATAAACAAAAGTTCATATCTTGGAAAAAATGATTCACGATTAAATAAGAATATGCTCGGCTCATTATTAACTTGTTTGATGGTGTTTAAAAAAGACGGTTAGCAGATTTAAAAAGTTCAGTGGACAGAAGAAAAGAAAAAAATTGTGACGGCTTCTCTCAAAGACAACATACAAACTGTGATGACATGCGACCCGAGCAGCGATCGGTGATGTTCTGCGAGTGTGTGACACGTTCCCTAGAAATCAACTACAATATGTGAGCAAAGAAACATCAAGATGGGCCAGCCCACAAGAAAACGTCCACGGGCAAGCTAAGTCAGAGATAGAACTCGCAAAAGGCGATATATAGTGGATGCGCTATATTTTTCCTGTTTGTACATGGGCTGAATACAAAGGGTCCAAGTATTATACTAGTATTAAGTATATTTTTCACCCCCAAATTCACCATATTGGATACAATTCACCCCGAACTTAAAGTTGGTCTAATTTCAACCTTGAAGTCTACAGTACCGTATAAATAACCCCCTAACCTTGTTTTGAACGGTTTGGACGGTTTTGAGGGATGACATGGCGACGATATGCCACTTATGTGGTGACAGCCGTTAGTTAGAGAATAACAAAAAGAATATGCATTATGAGTTTAAAATAATAATTAAAAACACATGTTCATATATTTCTAATTAAATGTTCATCTAACAGAACATGTATGGAAAAACATAATAAAAATATATTTATGGAAAATTAAATGTACATCCATGTATATTTTCCAAAAAACAATTTATTTTCTAAAAGTAAAATAAACATTAAACAATTAATGGTATGAAAAATGACAGAAAAATCACGTATTCACAAATATATAAAATTATAAAGTGCAGAAAATGATATTATGATGATAATTGAATAACAAAATATTAATAAAAGAATAAAAAAAAGAAAAATGAAACAGAATGGTGATAAATCATAAAAGTAAGGACGGGAACATACTACCTTATTGGGTCAGCCCACTAAGACCAGTTCGTGGATGTCCTCCCGGCAAATAGAAAACAACGTTAGTCACTGGGCTTGCGTGTTATGGTGTCTGAGCTGGACTTGGGAGTGGATCAATGGGGCTTACGATATTTGGCCCATGTTTCACACTCTAGAGTACGTTGACTTTGTTTGCGCACAGCATGCATGGTGCGTTAGCTGACAATCCCTTCTCATGCATCCATCAGCAGCATAAATGCCATGGCGCACCGAATAACAAATGCTGTGTCATACTCGTATCGATCATCGTGTACCCTCCTTTTTTCCCCGGCAAATTAAGTCATAGCCATATTCATAACTCTATATAGTACTGGCTATAGCATAAGAGCATGTACAATAGAGTCCAGTCAGCTGGATATAAGGGTTTAAATATTATATTTGTGCTTACATGGAGGAGTGAGAATAGGAGAGAGAAAGGAGGTGGGCTCTTATGTAATAGCCAGCTCTAGCACGTGCTCCTAGGCACTATGTGAGAGTGGATGGTGGGACATGTTTTAATAAAACATCACATATTTATGTCACATGTTGGCTATAAGGTTGGCTATATATGACATGGCTAGTGGTGTGTTAGAGTTTTCATTCCGTGTCATACATCCTAATTAAACGAACAAACCTCTTAATTTGTTCCACAAGTGATTCAACAGATCTCTACTGCCTGGTAGGGCAATTAAAGGTTTGAATAAGCTGACCACTCTTGTACCAAAATTTCCAGCAACGTGTAGGGATATGCTATTACTCCCTCCGTCCTAGTTTGTAAGGCACAATTTGCAAATCTCTTAGTCCAAGGTGCTAGTTGATTGGACCTAATAAGGTGCATGCATTGGTGGTAGAGACAACCGACCACTAGTTGAGAAGCAATTAATGTAATTGTGCCTAATAGTGTAGGACAAATAGTTTTTGAGATTATGCCTTACACACTAGGACGGAGGGAGTATATTTTTTGTATTTTTCTCAAATTCAAATTTTAATTTGGTTTTAGAAAAAGTCCTATAGGTTTCACTGGTGGGGCGGGTGCCACAAATCTGCATCCTATATTTTGATGACACACATGGCGTAACAAGGAGAAGGTGCAAATCAACGGTAGTACTTAGAAAAAAGTAGTGCATGCTACTCAAAGCGAGTAGTAGCCAGCTCGAGGCAGAGCTAGCTAGCGTTGAACCTGCCGAATTTAATCCCAGCCCCGATCCCGATGTCGCGGATCGGCTAGCAGACCCTGGAATGGAATATCACTGGCTGTGCTGCTGGATGCCTCGACTCCACCATGATCTCGCTCGATCAGAGACGCTTACGTTGAGGTCAGGTCAGCACTGCTAGCTCCGGTAACCGTAACCACCGGCCGCACCTCACAATTCTGAAACGGCAGCCAGCTGCAGCGCGCAGCTCAAGACTCTAGCCATCGATCGGTCGCAGGTCAACTTCCGAATTGCATTGGTCCCATGCATGGTAGAGCCTACAGCCGGCCCCTTGATGTACACACTGGCCATGTTCTCTCTTAGTAGCACTTGCAGCTAATCAGTGCATGTTGGTCACTCGCCATGGCTAGCCAGCTTCCATGCATGCATTATCTAACTACCTGTCTAGCAAGAACGCATCTAAGTAGTTAGCTAGCACGCATGTATAAATGCATGCCACTGCATTTTGCTGTTACACTTCACCGATAGCAGCTAGAGCTAAGCTAGTACATCCATCCCCTGCAGGCCAGATCGAGCAGCTACCCTACCACGACATCTCGATCGATCTATCCTGCAGCTCATAAGCAGTAGTGATGGCCAGCACTGGTTGCAGTGTCTCCGTAGTAGCGCTCGTCGCGTGCGCGTGCGCGCTCTTGGTGGTCTTCTTCCCCGGCGCCGACGCGCAGCTCAAGGTCGGGTACTACGACTCCACCTGCCCCGGCGCCGAGGACCTCATCACCACCATCGTGCTCGCCTCCATCCGCAATGACAAGGGCAACGGCCCCGGCCTCGTCCGCCTCTTCTTCCACGACTGCTTCGTCAGGGTACGCACGCTCGCTCCTCCATTGCTACGAACGTACCTCTCTTGTTTATGACTCCGGTTGCTACGGCGCGGCTGACATGCATGCATGCATGCATTTTCAGGGCTGCGACGCGTCGGTGCTGCTGGACGACACCACGGGCAACCGCACGGTCGAGAAGCTGGCCCCGCCCAACTTCCCCAGCCTCCGCGGCTTCGGCGTCATCGACCGCGCCAAGCGCGTGGTGGAGCGCCGCTGCCCGGGCGTCGTCTCCTGCGCCGACATCGTCGCCTTCGCCGCCCGCGACGCGTCCCGCATGATGGGCGGCATCCACTTCGCCATGCCCTCCGGCCGCCTCGACGGCCGCGTCTCCAGCGCCTCCGAGGCGCTCGCCAACCTGCCCCCCGCCAGCGCCAACCTCACCGACCTCGTCACCCGCTTCGCGTCCAAGAACCTCACCGCCGACGACATGGTCGCGCTCTCGGGCGCGCACTCCATCGGCCAGTCCCACTGCTCCTCCGTCTCGCCACGCCTCTTCCCGCAGATCGACCCCACCATGAACGCCACGCTCGCCAAGGCCCTCCGCGCCGGCAAGTGCCCCGCGGCCACGGGCGGGCGCGACCGCGTCGTGCAGCTCGACCACGTCACCCCGCTCCTGCTCGACAACCAGTACTACAAGAACATCGGCACCGGCGACGTGCTCTTCGGCTCCGACGCCGCGCTCGCCACCCGCGGCGACACGGCCGCGCTCGTCGCGCAGTACGCGGCCAACAGGAAGCTCTGGATGAAGAGCTTCGCCGACGCCATGGTGAAGATGGGCTACGCCGACGTGCTCACCGGCCCGCCAGGGGAGATCAGGACGGTGTGCAGCAGAGTGAACTAGAGTAGCTCCGGCATTTTCGTCCAAACTGAGCCATCGTGCAACTGTACATGATATGATCACCACATACATTTTACAATAGCTCCTGGTTGTAACTGTCTGTGACATCTAAGCAGGGTAGGTCAGTTGTCACATTGTTGGAAGTTCAATTAATTGATTCATTTTGTGGGATTGCTACTTTGGCCTTGGCTACCTACCTAGCTATGTACACTCTGTCTTCTGAATTTGTTACTAGTCTAACTTACCCCCCAGTATGACTAGTTCGAACATTCGACTATCGCCACCATGCCCTAAGACATAGTTTGTTACTGGTCTAAATTACTCCTCACTATGACCGATATGAACACGCGTGCCTCACATACACACTTTCGACTACCATTTCGTCACTGCAAAATGATCATTCCTGGCTCACCGCACTTGTGTACATTTGATCGAACCGCGTGCACGCAAGGCAACCTGGAGCAATCGCCTAAAACGGAAGAAACAAACCGAACATAAACTGCATAGAAGGAATGGGGGGAAGCACAGCATGAGGCAGACCAAGCGCAGGAGTGCGCATGATACGTGCATATGCCCTGCCGTTGCAGTCCTGTAAATGTCGGCGGAGCCGGAGAGAGACCGGCCAAGTACACGTCAGGCTCAGCGACATGCGAGCATGTGCGATTAGAAGAAACCAGATGAACAGCTTATAGCCTTGACATTTCTGAAGTCTTGATTAAAACTATCAGCTTCCATTGTTCATGCAGGTAGGTGGAGAGCTCGATCAGTAATTAAGAAACTCCACTGCTGCAGTGGAAGTTTACTAGTAACCACATCGGGATCGGCCCAGAAGGAATGGAGAGAACTTGTGTCAGGGATTGACCATCCATGTTAGGATCCACCAACCTGGACAAGCCCAATAAGTTGATGAACACGTTTCTTTAATCGCCTCTCCTCTCCATGTTCTTCGTTGCTGGAAGAACATGATCTGTGCTTAAATTTGGCACATCTTCTGTCCAAAAGAGGGCTGGCAATGGCATGCGAGCGAAGCTTCTTTTAACAGCTTTATGAATAGAGATGGAGGAATGGGCGAAGGGAATCCCGTGCCAGTGATCTTATCGTTGGATGGTAGTGTGTTTCCCTGAACTTGTGATTGCACGCACTTGCACTTCCCTTGATTGAACGAATAATGTAAGGACGGAGGCCGCTTTGGATCCTTGTGGCCCGACATGCCACGAACACTACATGGACTGATTGCTTTGGTTGCCTCAATAATCGAGCATGCTGAATAATTGTATTTATGTGTCTCTCTCACTGTATTTTAGCTCACACCCTTTTCTCCTCATGCTGAATAATCTATATATCTAGGTGCTGCATCTTCTTCGTCACGGATGTACTTCGTCGTTCGGAAGATAGCAAGTACTCCCCATTTATGAGTTCTCTGCTCGGCTCCTTTTCATCGAGTAAAACATACTTGCTCCGCTCCAAATTATAAGATTTGTTAGATATTTGAATGTGGACTATATACGGATTAAACTAGATACGTCCGGATCATAAAAGTTGGAGACTCGTTAATTTTTTCTTGGCTCTGATGAGCGTTAAAGACATGTTTTACTCGTTGCGTAAAAGAAAAGGGGAGAGTGGGCGAAATATTCGGTACGTTCTATGGCGGCAGGTGTTGCCCCCACACACGGTGGCGGTAATGGCGGAAGGTGTTGCCATCGTTGGTCGTGGCGATATGTGCCACCTATTGTACGGCGATTATATCGCCATAATAAAGGTGGTTTTTTTTAAAAAAAAACGAGGTGGTTTTTAACAATTCACTCAGTCAAGTGTTCTTGATTAAAAAATCATTCAAGGGTGCTTGTACATGTCTCAAAACCAGCAGGATTGATAATTCTAAGGAAAAGGACGCTCCATCTATAATTGGGCCTTTGATGGGCTAGAACGTACTGACCCCTTTATTGGCCTATCGAATACAAAGACGGGTATGTAGTGAGGTCAGGGAAACAACAATCGGCTAGCTGGGCCAGACAGTATTTTCTAGATGAATATTTAACCGAACCAATCTATCATGTAAAAATATCTATTACTCTCTCCGTCTCTAAATAAGTGTCTCAAGTCTCTAAAAATGTAGATGTATCTAGAAAAATAAATGCTTCCACTAAGGTTCAAACGGACTTATATCATCCTTTCCCACAGAAAAATTTGGAAACATCCTTGACCGAAACACAATGCACTAATTAGTAAGAAAACACTTTTTATTTCTGTGAGCTACTCTAGCTGAGGTCAAAATAGTCATTCATACGGAATCCAAATAGAGCGGGGATACATGGGTTGTGATATTTCTCAAAATCAAATACAACATTTAAAGTTGTAAAAATTATCCATACAAAACCGCAAATGGAGCAGGGGATACATGAGTCGTGATACATGTCGTTTTGATTTTTTTCGATAAAGAGAGCTTTATTACTTAAAAAGATTTAATTATTACACCCGGTCTCTACATATGCACACGTCCCAATAAATTCATAAGTCTCCAAACAACAAACATAAAAGATCACGTTGCATATCATAATGAGAAATTGTAAAAACACCTACGCTAATGGAGGACTGGTGCATTCCAACAAAACAAGAACATTCTTTCACGAACAAAATGCTAGTAATATGGTCGTTGTGCCTATGTAGAAATGAGTCGATTTTAATGATAAAAAAGTGTTCTCTTATGCAGGTTATCTACAACACTATTGCTACTCTCCGTTCGTGGTCTCGGTTACAACGTGTGGTGCATCGAGACCTGTTTATAGAGATGTGTACCAGACTGGAGGATACGGTTAGAGACTTTTTATTCCGACATGGATGGCAGCATAATGTGCGGATTGACCCTCCACTCCCTTAGGTGTTCTTACATTTTATCATTTTGATATGTAACTCGCCTCTTTTATTTGGTTCGAACCTTAGACTATTTTTGGCTGTGTACATCTTGGTTATGCAGAGGCTGGGTGTAATACTTAAACTCTTTAAGTAATAAATCTCCCTTTATCTAAATAAAATAATACACTAGATTGCCCCATCCATGAATACTACTATACGCGTTTTCTGAAGAGCAACAATGGAAGTCACTAAAAAGAAAGAAACAGTCTTGACTTATTCCTATCTTCGATAGACTGAACACCCACACAATTTCGATTCGAAGAAATCGTACGGTTGCCATTTTGAGAGCGAAAAAGAATGGGTCGTCTTTGTTAATTGATAACTGAGTGATACAAGACAATCAGGTTTTTAAAGCGGGTATTATGTTGTCATCCATATTGGGAAAATAACCCTCTCACCCGGTCACCCCAACCTGCAACCACGAAGTCACCTTCAAAGCGCCACTCCCATCACCCATAACCCTATAAAACAGTACCTTGCAGGCTACTCAAGCTAGGGTTGACAAAGGCGATCAGTATTAAGTTGATTACTGTACCTTGCAGGTGATTACAATTCGTACATGGTAAAAGGGTTATTTTAGTAGCAAAAGCAGAATTAGCAGCGTTAACCGCGTATGACTACTTCTGTAGAGGCCGCCTTTGGAGAATAGTAGCTGCATTCATTCCAACTACCACTGATATGATACTGATTTAATATTGCAGGCTGGCCCAAAGGTAAACGAAAACGGATGGAACTCTTTAGATAAAGATCAATCAAAACCACACGACTTTATCCCAGTCATTATACCGCGCAGAGACCATGTCAAGGGTTTTATCACAATCATGTCGCTCCCTCCACACATTCTTTTTGACCTGGCATGTTGTTAATTTCACTTTACACGGATTATTAATTAATGTTATTATGTTGTTATGTCTTGTGCCAAATGCGCCATATCTTAGCACGTTATAACAGGAGAAATAAAAAAGAAAGAGTTAACTAGCGCAATGCATTGTTTTTATATGTGATGTATGAAAATTCAACTCTTCTTTAGCTACAGTATCAGGCCAGCAATGCGCGTGTAAAACCGTGCTAAGAAATTTGCATTGGCATAACTATAAAACCTATATATAGTTGTTTAACCCGCGTGAAAACTCTTCAAAACTAGATAACGTGTTAATATATTTCGACAAACCTTTTTTTCCCTATCTTGAGTGTTGCACAGCATTTTGCTGCAGTGTGATTTTAGTGTTGTCTTGATTGCATATTATTTGCTGCATGCGAGCATGTCAGTGTTTTCTTCTATTGTGATGATTGAGTGCATTTCATGTGTTGTCTTCCGCTATGGTACCCTCAATGCATGTTTTGTGATGTCCTAACTACATGTTATGTACGTTTAGTTGCATTGTGTTTTAGTAGGCACCCTTTATGTGCATATTATGTGATGCCTTGAGAGCATGTATATGTTGTCTTTCGATGTCCTGACATAGGTGGATGTTATATCATGTCTTCCAATGTTGTCATGTGTTATTTCTTCTCCCGAGTGCATGTTGTGTCTTATTGCATTTTATCACACTACATTTGCATTCGGGTATTCCGGTCTTCAGTTGCACTGCATTTTTAAATGTGCTTCCTTTTGGGTATTGTACCAATTGGATCTTCTTACACTGCCTTTTGTATGTTCACGGTATTTTCATATATATGTTGCTTAAAGGGTCCCGCTTTTTAGTTGTACCGTAAAAAGCACGAAGCGCGCCCAACCGTGAATTTCCCGCGCTCAAGCCACCCCATGCTATCTTGCCATCACATGGTGACTGGTGAGTAGGCGCGCCCATGAACACTTTTCTCCCTCCGCCCACTGGCAGACTTAGAAACTTTTGGAAGCCCTGACAAACTACAAAACGATATCTCAAGATGCTAACTTTTGTTCAACCCGCCATGAAAATGCACCGATTCTATGCAACACGCATCTGGAAAGCACTGGCAAGTGCCCGGGCTTGAGGGATGCTGAGTCGCCCCATACATCGGCCTGAGGATGTCCTTATGCCGCTAGTCCCTCATTACTAAAAGAGGACCTTTTTTTAATTTAAAGAATAAAAGAACTGAAATCGTGCTTAAGAGTAATGTATTGGAGTGGAATCCTCTTCTGCATAAATTGCTTGGAAGTATCCTTAACAGAAGCCCAGTGCATTCACTTGTAAGAATACATATCTTGAAGGATTCAAAAAAGACAAAATTACCATAAACAGTAACTTCCAGGCTACTCTACAGATTGTCAAAAAAAGCAATTAGTAATCAGTCTGTTACAATGTATAATTGCAGGCGCGTAAGATTCGGACGTGGTAGAAACTTGACCTTTGTCTAACAGCGTTTTTGTTTGTGCGGTGTTGATCCAGCATGTGTGGAGGGCTATGCCGCATGTGTATAATTTGTGCCAAGAGTCAACCACGTTAGTGTGCCGAAAATGAATTAGCCACATATATAACCGCGTCCGATCGACTACTTTCCTAGCTGCATCCTTTGGATATAAGTAGCTGCTTCTATCTAACTACTCCCACTGATATGATATAAAATATACGGCGTGCAAGTTTTAATTTTCATGCCCAAGGTAAACGAAAACGAATGGATCTATTTTCTGCACAGAAAGATCATCTGAACCCACACGACCTTGGCCCGGTCATGCATATATAGTACCAAAAAGGGACCATGTCAAAGGGTTTGTCTCATAATCTGGCATGCATGCATGTTGTTAATCACACACTTATACGCGGATGCTTCCGTTGCTAATGTCGAGTTTGGAGAGTTATCTTAATTAAGCAGTGTTCGACGGTGACACATGCATGAGTATTGTCGGCACCTGTGCGTCTCCTTATTTGAAGATGCCTATTGTATTGATGATCGATTTCGATCCCTTTCCCAGCGGAAGAAATTTTCTTCACCACGATTAGTCTACATGCATATCTGGTCCATCGCCGCCTAGAGACGTGTAAGGATACCTTGTCATGCATGAGCGCTGATGCATGAATGTGTGGACTAGGGTCAAGGGTGCCGGTGTTTACTGATCGAGCAAGAAAGCTACTGTAGCTTACTTTAGTTGCTGTGGGTGGATGGAAGCAGGTACAGTTAGTGTATGAAACCATGCTTAACGATGATCGAGTCTTCCTACTGACTGGGTACACCATTTTTCCCAACTGTGCCACGCGGGGTGTGCATGCATATATAAACATCAGCCATGATCTCCATCAATCCATCAACTCATCTCGCCATTGCAATCGATCTGATCCAGCACTGAAGTGATAATAAGCTTTGCAGAGATATAAGGAAAGAGAGGTAGCTGCTCGATATCAAGAGGAAGCTAGAACTTTAGAAAAACAAGCAGCCGGTCGATATTAGCTAGCTAAGCTAGCTTCGGCGATGAGGTCCTCCTCGTGGCCGGTGTTTTTGTCGGCGGTGCTGCTCGCCGTGGCCGCCTCTTCGACGGTGGCGCGTGCGTCGTACCAGCCGTCGGGTTCTCTCAAGGTTGGGTTCTATGAGCACTCGTGCCCGCAAGCCGAGGGCATCGTCCGCGACGCCGTCCGTCGCGCCGTCGCCCGCAACCCTGGCTTCGCCCCAGGCCTCATCCGCATGCACTTCCACGACTGCTTCGTCAGGGTAAGCAGAAATCCTAGCTAGACTCACTTGATCGAGATTAGGTCAAACATTTCGGCGCCACCTTTCAGATTCTACTTGTGCCCAATCTGACTGTTGGTTTCTTTGATCGTGTAGGGTTGCGACGGTTCGGTGCTGATCAACTCCACGCCGGGGAACAAGGCGGAGAAGGACTCGCCGGCGAACAACCCGAGCATGCGCGGCTTCGAGGTCATCGACGAGGCCAAGGCCGCCCTGGAGGCCGCCTGCCCGCGCACCGTCTCCTGCGCCGACGTGCTCGCCTTCGCCGCGCGCGACAGCGCCTCCCTCGCCGGAGACGTCGAGTACCCCGTCCCCGCCGGACGCCGCGACGGCCGCGTGTCCGTCGAGGCCGAGGTGCTCGTCAACAACGTCCCCACCCCCTTCGACAACGTCACCGAGCTCGTCGCCAGCTTCGCGCGCAAGGGGCTCTCCGCCGACGACATGGTCACGCTCTCCGGCGCGCACACCATCGGCCGCACCCACTGCTCCTCCTTCACGCAGCGCATCCACAACTTCACCGGCGAGCTCGGGACCACCGACCCGTCCATCGAGAAGCACTACGCGGCGGACCTCAAGCGGCAGTGCCCGATGTCCACGGACGACATGAGCAACCCCACCGTCGTGCCCCTTGACCTGGTGTCACCGGCGGAGTTCGACAACCAGTACTACAAGAACGTGCTCGCACACAAGGTGCCTCTCACCTCCGACCAGACGCTGCTCACCAGCCCCCGGACAGCGGCCATCGTCGTGCTCAACGCCGCAGTCGAGAGGGTGTGGAAGGCCAAGTTTGCCGCGGCTATGGTCAAGATGGGCAACGTCCAAGTGCTCACCGGCGACGAGGGGGAGATCAGGGAGAAGTGCTTCGTCATCAACCACCACTAGTTAATTGGTCGCTATAAATATTAATTTATTCGATTCATAGTTGTCGATTGATATACTCCGTAAATCCATCGATGACCTAATGTTATGAGATTGTGTATTGTAAACTATAGTTTTTACAAGGACTGTGCTAATAAGGACACGTGCCCTAAATTAGTTTTTTGTGGGCACGGAAAAGAATAGGGTAACCGAGCCATGCATGCATGCAACCACGTAGATTCTTTTTATGTTTTAAAATTTAAAATGTTTTATTTCTTAAACCGTAAATCAAAATTCAAATCCGTTTTTACGGTCGGCTTTATCGCGATGGGATCTTCAAAACTAAATCCCATCTTGATATGTTTTGACAACTTTTTTTTCTGACCCAAGTTACCAGATTGTTGGCACTTAGTTACAAAGTATTGTCATATTGATTACCAGGTTAAAATCAAATGGTTGCATGTTTATTTGAACTTCTCTACTGTTCTCTACGCACCAAGCGTAATCCTTTCAAGATGATATTACATATTCTTAAGTGTTTAGAACACTTAGAATTGATCAAGTACTCGCTATTTAAACGTGTAAATCATAGATATGATAATAAAATATGTAAAAATTATCTGGTAACGATGCATTATTTGAATGGTAATTGTTAACTAGTAATATGGCAACTACGACAACATAACTTGGCAACTACGGCAGAAAAAAAAAGTTCGTCAAAACATATTAAGATGAGATCTTATTTTGAAGTTCTCGTAGATTCGAACCCAACGGTGAAAACGAATCGTCAATCGGATTAACGGTTCAAGAGATAATTTATTTTAAATTTTCATTTTTGGAAAAAATTCCTTTCATACATGTATGATGTTAGTCTCGCTCCCTTATAGGGAAGATTCCTAATATGCACCTGCCGGACACAGGAGTTCCGTAGGGCATCGTATGCTACATAGATTAATCGTTTTTACAAATAATACGGGTACATTGTTTTATGAGATATTACTTGGCTAAAGGATGGGGATGCATGCCAGTATATGTTTCTTCCACTCGAAAGCTACTGCACGTCGGCGCAAGAACTTTATTCCTTGTTGAAACTTCATATACAGGCGTACACACGCACACCCTACACCTATCAGCGCCTTCGAGAGACTGAGCCGACGGGTTAGGTTTTGAGATTGACGAAGTCACCACAGACGCCCCACTGTTGACGCGAACGTCTCTTTCCACTGAAGAATATTCAGACAAAATGAGAAATATCAGCGTAAACATGTGGTTTAAACTCTGTTGAGTTGGGGGTACAACCACCCTCGTAATTATGTTGCCACGGGCAAGTTCTCTCATTGCCTTGCTACACCAGCCGAGGCTGGACCCGCCTCACATACCTATGTGGCACAGGTGGATCATTTCAGAAGCGTGGTTGACTTAGTTTTCTTTCTCACATCTATCGGTCTGCTCGGTTGTAGCCGAGCACCGAACCGAATTATGGTACCCCGAATTTCTCGGTTAGAACTTTTCTAATTAACCGTTTGGTCTTTGTTATCTTAAACCCAAATTAAATTAAAGCCAGAAGAACCGAACCGATCCATCTGGTCTAACCAAATGCACAGACCTGCTAACGCCACTCGCAAGCACTAGGAACCACCAGCGCGACATTTCACCATACGTCATGTATACCAAACCCTAACCGAAAGACTACTATAACTACACCTACAAGCGAGATATACAAAGGAGGGAGGGGACCTAAGCCTCTCTCCCACTGCAGACAGTGCCGGTCTAGGAGAGGGGGAGAGTGCCGATGGAGGAAGAGGTTAGAAAAATGTGAGACGAGAAAGGGAGACACTTAGCAAATTGGGCGAACCTAACTATAGCCTGATGTCAAGTTCTTAGAGGGTTTGAAAAGTAATGTAATCGTAAAATTTGTTGCGTGCTAAGAATTTTAAAGATAATCTAGAGGTTCAATCCGAATTCAGCGTTAATTAATAGTGGCACAATCTCAATTTACCCATATATTTTCATTTGCTAATATCGAACCACAAATTCGTGGAAAAAACGAATTAGCAACGCAAAACGTGTATGACTATTTATTGGGAGATTAGTGGGCGCATCTAACTACAAGTGGTAGAATAAAATAATATATAGTATAGTATAATGTGTAGGGACCAAACTTGAACGAAAAGGATATGAACTGACTCAACACAGCATATAGATCAGCCAAACCAACACAACTTTGCCCCAGTCATAGTACATCTTAAAGAGACTGTGTCACAAATAAATAAATATATAACATGCTAGCTAGCTGATTTGCATGACAATTCTAATACTTTTCGGTAATTGTTGTAATGCAAAGTCCGAGCAACACTCGCCAGTTCGGCATCTCGATTGTGACTCATGCCTAATGTTGGTCACCACAAATTTATAATTCTGCAGCAGGTTTAAATAATCGTAAATGTATATAATTTTCATACTAAAATATAATTCATTTATATGAAGGCGTTATTATTTACATATTAAAAAATATACAAATGTTAATGTACAAATGAACTGAATTAAATCATATTCTTAGAAATTTTAACAATATCCGCGTTCACACATAGCTATCTTAGATTGCGAGAGAGGAAGATTTGGACGTGCTAAAAAATAGACCTTGGCTTAACAGCATTCTTCTGTGTTGGAATGTAATGTATGTTTTGTACGACAAACAATGAACTAGCAACAACTAACGTGTATGACTATTACCTTGGAGAATAGTAGATGCATCTATCTAACAACTACGGTATGGTATAATATAATATGCAGGGCCCAAAAGTAAAACCGGACTCTCTAGTCTCTACTGTATATGGATCATCCAAACCCATACGACTTTTCTCTCATCAAAAAATCCCATACGACTTTGCCCTGGTCATACACATCTTAAAGAGACCGTTTCGTAGATAAATCTTAGAAGCTATCTGGTGTGCACAAGAATTCCACAAGTAACCTTCAGACATCGCTTTTTATAACTGTTGTAAAATAACACAATTGCGCCAATGATTTTGTTGCTGATGCAAAGTCTGGGTAACACTAGACAGATCGACAGTGACACCGTAAATATACTTTGATTGATCATATATTCCTTTCACAGTAAATATGTACGACCGATTCATGCACCAGACGAGGCACCGTCTACTGCTGCCTCGAGATGCGTGTCGTAGCTTGTCCTGAATCGATGCAATGAGGTAATTGACTACGTACGACACGCTTAACGAAATGCTGTTTGTGGCTGGAATGAGGTAAACTAAGTACGTTTATGCAACGAGGATCAGGTCTCAGTTGACTCAGCGCAACACACGCGCCTACGGTGGATCGATGCATATATAAGAACACCAATACCTTGAGACATCAAACCATCACCATTTCGAGCAATCTCTTCTCGAGCTTCAGTATTAATTAGCCGGTTAACATACATCGAGCAATCATCGGCCAAACCAGTAATCAGCAGGTTAGGTAAGCTTCCGGCCGGGCGCCATGAGGTCGTCGTCTCCGTGGCTGGCGTTTTGGGCGGCGGTGCTGCTCGCCGTGGCCGCCTCTTCGACGGTGGCGCGCGCGTCGTACTCGTCGCCGGGTTCTCTGAAGGTCGGGTTCTATAAGCACAGCTGCCCGCAGGCTGAAGGCATCGTGCGCGACGCCGTTCGCCGCGGCCTCGCCCGCAACCCTGGCTTTGCGCCCGGCCTCATCCGCATGCACTTCCATGACTGCTTCGTGAGGGTAAGAAAGAATTCTTTCAAGGAGTGACAATATATAATTTTATTTTTTTGATAAAAGGAGCTTTATTACTTATAGAGTATTAAGCATTACCTTCAGATTCTGCATAACTAAGATGCACACGGCCACAAGATATATAATTTCATTTGTATTTTCTACCCCCTTTGTGTTGAATTACATGATTTTCATTTTCTTTCTTCTGTTGAACCATTAACAGGGTTGTGACGCCTCGGTTCTGATTAACTCAACTCCGGGGAACATGGCGGAGAAGGACTCGGTGGCCAACAACCCTAGCATGCGCGGCTTCGAGGTCATCGACGAGGCCAAGGCCGCGCTGGAGGCCGCGTGCCCACGCACCGTCTCCTGCGCCGACGTGCTCGCCTTCGCCGCGCGCGACAGCGCCTCCCTCGCCGCCGGCATCGACTACAAGCTGCCGTCCGGCCGCCGCGACGGCCGCGTGTCCATCGCCGACGAGGTGCTCGTCAACAACGTCCCCACCCCCTTCGACGACGTCACCGAGCTCATCGCCAGCTTCCGCCGCAAGGGCATGTCCGCCGACGACATGGTCACGCTCTCCGGCGCGCACACCATCGGCCGCACCCACTGCGCCTCCTTCACGCAGCGCATCCACAACTTCACCGGCGAGCTTGGGACCACCGACCCCTCCATCCAGCGCCACTACGCCGCCGACCTCAAGCGGCACTGCCCCATGTCCACCGACGACCCCAAAGACACCACCGTCGTGCCGCTCGATGTCGTCACGCCCACCGAGTTCGACAACCAGTACTACAAGAACGTGCTCGCGCACAAGGTGCCGCTCACCTCCGACCAGACGCTGCTCACCAAGCCCCGGACTGCGTCCATCGTCAAGCTTCATGCCGCCAAGGAGAGGGTGTGGAAGGACAAGTTCGCCGCCGCCATGGTCAAGCTGGGAAACGTCCACGTACTCACCGGTGACGAGGGGGAGATCAGGGAGAGGTGCTCCTGCATCAACCACCACTAGTGTTCTCGATCCTCGTAAATTTACACATTTAATTAGTTATTCATAAACTTTTGTACAAGTGTGTCCAACTGTCCATTGACTCAAGAACATTTATTTTGTTTAGGCATGTAAAATTTAATTTTCCAAAGTACTTTTGTAAGTTGTTTGTGTATAAGTTGAAAAAGACAAGTTTGAAAGAAAGCATAACATTTGTTCACCACTTGTCAGAGACATAGTTAATTACTCCCTCCGGTCCATAATAACTGCTGTGAGAAAACACCACATGCAGCACAGCTCGGACGTGTAACCTCCGACACTCTTTTTGGATCAGGGGCACTAGTAGTAAATATGCGTAGTGTCTCCATCGATCCAAGATCATAAGATCTGTTCACCATTTGTCAGATACGTAGTTAAATAGTAAATATGCCATCATGGGACATGTCTTGGTTCCACAGTCAGAAGCGGAGAATGTCATTGAAGCCGGGAACTGAAGACTGGCAATGGAACCAAGACATGTCTGGCTTGAATCTTGGGAGTGTGGGGACTCTGGCTTGTTGATTTGAGACTTGGAGCGGCGGAATCGGCAAGTGGGGGCGACAGCACATGGAGAATCCAGTGTCTAAACTTGCAGGGTGAAAACCCAAGGTTTGGCCTTAATTGGTTGTGCCTGGTAATAACTTTGTTGAAAATATTGTTTTGTGAGTACGAACTTTTCTTCCGGGTGAAAACCTATGGTCTTTGATGAAGGCGATGACGGGGCTTGTGCACTGTTCCCTTCTTGGAGACATCGTTTTTGAAGTTGATAAAGTTCTGGTGTTGTCTTGGTGATGGTTGGTCCGTGGTTTCAAGGAACTAATCCTTGTAGCGGGATTTTTCTTTTACGTAATTGTTTTTTTTGCTGTGTGCATCCGTAAGGCCGTTAAGATACTACGTGGTTGTAGAAGTGGCTGGGTGTATTTGATACTTGCTTGATATCAATAAATTCCCTTTATCTATTTTTTTTAGTAAATATGCGTATATAGTATCTCGATCGATCCAAGATCATAACTGTAGTTATTAGATTTCTTGTGTATGTAATTTAATTTTCCAAAGTGAACTCTTATTAGTCCTAGTAGCTATTTGTGCATTTCGAAATAAAAAGTAGGAAAAAATTCTATATGGTTGTTGCATGCAAGTCTCGGTTACCGTAGTATTTCGATGCCAACGAAAAGTTAATCTGGGGCACGTTCCCTTAGTAGCACGATCACTTAAAAATTAAAATATAATACTATTACATAAAGCAAATGGACATGGTCTGTTTGTACCGAGAGATGACTTAATTAGAAACCAAACATCCTTCGCAAATCAATAGAGAGGTCACCTTGGCCGTCAGATGGAAGCGAGGGCCGGAACTGCGCAAAGGCCTTGGTGTTCCGGGCGATGATGTCTAGGCAGTGCTCCCGTATCTCGGCAACCTCGTACATGTCCGAGAGCACCAGCCATCGGCACAGCTGCGCCGACGAGACGTGGTCCAGATCGAGGAGTGGCAGCAGTAAGGCGGTGACGACTGGCTTAAGCCCAAACATCAGGTATCTCGACGCGACATCCAGAAGCTCTTCCGCTTGAAGAATAGGATCAACACCATCGTCATCACCGAGATCCTTTATCTCGTCGGTGTAGACGTACTCGAGCATCTTCTCAAACGCCTCCGCGCTCACGTCGTGCTCCTCAAGGAGCGGCAGCTCGCCGCCGTTGCGATGGAGGAAATCGGTTCGTCGAGAGAGCCTGGTTCTGAAGTATTCGGACCTTAGGGCAAGAAACAGCTGGTGGCACCGGAAGACCCTGTCGCCTACTTTGATGCGTAGGTCGGCGAGATCGTCGGCGGCGTATGCGGAGCAGCAGGAGGTCTCTGCCGGCTCGTTGTTGTGGAGGTCTTCTTCTCTGGATCTTGCTAGACAGTGCTGCAGCATACGCCGGAGCACCGACGGGAGGCGGTCGCGTGCACAGTCCATGGGCCGCCCTTGCAAGAGGAAGCGTCGTCGTGTCTGTGGGTATTCTGGACTCAGTTGCCTCCTGTGAGCATCTCGGCACGTCTGGCGCGCGATCGATGTGTTAACCAGGTGCAGGATCCCCTCGCACTTGCAAGCTCTGCATATCTGCGCAAAGGCTTCCATGTCGTCGGCGGGCACCTCGACCTTGTTGCAGTAGAAGAACTTTACGAGGCAATGCATGAGTTCGAAGGACAGGGCGCCATGGCTGCTGGAGAAGGTCACCTTCTTGCGGTTTCTCCACTCCGTGGAGAGTTTCCTACGGAAGTATGGCGACCGGGCGGCGAGGATGACTCGGTGGGCCTCGATGGGTCTTCCTTGCACGTACAAGGTGATGTCCGGAGGGACCGGCCACAGCTCGGCGCGGTCGGTGGGGCAGGCGAGGAAGGCCGCCGACCGGAGCACGGCGGGAAGCTGCTTGAGCGGGGGCGGGGGCGGCCGGGGCCGCGGCAGCCGCGTCTCGTAGGAACGGAGGAGTCTCCTCATGTCCAGGTTGAGCGCCGCGCGGTAGCACCGCTCGCCTTCGAACGAGGTCCCGTCGAAGACGGCGCCGGCCTTGAGCAGCATCAGCGCTGCGTCGGCCTGGCCGGCGTGGCTGGCGTAGTAGAGCGGGCTGGAGTCCCAGCGGTCATAGGTGTTCACGTCGGCGTCGCCTTCGAGCAGGCGGGCGAGCCTGGCGCAGTCGCCGGCGTGCGCCGCCTGGAAGAGGTCCAATGCCGGCGATCCCATCTCGTGTTTTCCCTAGATCAATGCGACCGCTGTATATATATGTACATGCACGAACGGCAAAAGCTGCCCTTCTCCTACTACGTACAGCTCCAAAACTCATGCGGTTCCAGGCCAACTTACACATGGACTCTTTTCTATGGAATCTTTCCTCAAGAGAAATAATAAAACTCATGTGCTCTACTATTCGATTCATGTTTCCTATCTAGAGTTCTTTTTCTTAATAATATCTTTTTAAATAAGAATTTCAGACAATAGCACACGTGTGGATGAAATTTAAAAAGTAGCGCACCGTCGGTTTTGACCGGGACGAAAGCTGGCTTTCGGTTCCGTCCAAACCGAAAGCCACGAGAGCTACATGAGCGTAGGCCGGGGTCCACGTCTTTTGGCACAGAGCGAGCCGAAACACGGGTTTCGACCCAGAGCAAGCCTATTTTAAACAATACATATTTTAAAATAATACACGTTTTTAAAAATTTACAAAAATAATACACCTTCGACCACAACGTGGCCGACAAGGCCTATCGGCCACGGCGTGAAAAAGAGGCAGATGTAAAATTTACATCACAAAAAATGCTTTTGACATCACTAAAATGTCCAACTCCAACATCTGATTTATTACGGGGAGATAATGATGATACTAGTGCAGCTGCACAACAGATTCCACCTAAAAATGTATATACAACAATAAAGAAAATAAAAATATATTTATGAGACTCGGAAAATTTTGGAAAAATTGGAATGTAGCTGATGGTGTATACCGCAGGGTACAAAATATTAATTTCAAATACTTTTTATTATGGGCTACACAAAAAAGGAAATCCGATAAATTTACAGATGGATATACATATCCACACCTTTTTATCATTTTTGCGTAGCTTAAAATAAAAATAATTTGAAATTGATTTTCTTTATGTTCGTGGGTTGGCCACATCTTATTTTTTTTTTGTTTCCTTCAAGTCAAATATCTCCACTCTTTCCTAGGCGGTTAGTTGCCGCTTACCACCAACTAGAATGAAAGTTTTAATTTTTGAACTATGTTTTTCTTTAATGTAAAAATCATTACAAAACCTACTCACCCCAAAGATATCGTGCAGTACAATTGCCTTGGAAACTTTACATAAAGAGCCTAAAAAAAGAAATTCCAACATAACCCTTGGGGGTCCCTGGACACACCGACACATAATGGCCTTCGCCAACCACCAATTTGCCGGTAGAAAAGCAGAACGACCTCCGTGGTCACAAGAATCGGAGAAGTACCGTCGCCATCAAGACTTTATGGGGCGAAGATCGGGCTGCTGCACCCAAAGAGGCACATATCGTTGAGGCATGTCTACCGGGGATCTTTCCCGTGTCTTCTCGACCGAGATCCGGCGCCTCCCGTCGACATAGTCGAGAACACGTCGGATCCACCATCCATGGACTACCTTCCCTGCTCTAGGGTGGCCATGTTCACCCGCTCGTCGCCGCCGCACAACGTACCACATGTTGCAGCTACCGGGCAACTCTTGACAAATCCAACTTGCTCCACCATGATACCGGAGACATCCACCATGGCACAGCAGCAGCTGAGACAACACCATAACAACAGTTAATAGCGACATAGTAAGTAGTATGAATTATGCTGCCGATCTGTTTTCCGCTATGACACCGGACACGAGGAAACATTCCAGTTTCCCGCCAAATTACCCGCCCAAGTTCAGTTCAGTCAACTGCTCTGGACCCCGTGGCGCTTGACGTGGCCGATTCCTCGCCATTGCTCACACCCGCTCGCGGTAATCCTGCCAAGAGCCTAGTCCATACACCAATCAGCCCAAAGGCCAAACGGCCGCCTCCAGCCTTCCTACACCGAGCGCACCCAGAGAGAACGCGCGCGTGCAGTTGGAGATCAATCCCCCTCCTCGCCCCTGTCCCGCCGTCTTCCACCGCGCGATGGCGCCGACCGCCGCCAGCGTCCCCGCCCCGGTTGTCCCGCCGCCAGTCAACCCGGATCGCGTGCGGGTGCTCCTCAACCCGGGCCACGGCCTGCCCGTCGCTGCCGGCGCGAGGCCCGGCCCGGTGGTGTACTGGATGCTGCGGGACCAGCGGCTCGCCGACAACTGGGCTCTGCTCCACGCCGCGAACCTCGCCGCCGCGTCCGCGGCGCCGCTCGCCGTCGCGTTCTCGCTCTTCCCGAAGCCCTTCCTCCTCTCCGCGCGCCGCCGTCAGCTCGGGTTCCTCCTCCGCGGCCTCCGCCGCCTCGCCGCCGACGCCGCCGCCCGCAGAATCCCCTTCTTCCTCCTCACCGGTAGGCACCTCTCTCCTCGGCCCCGCGTTCGTTCCCGGTACAAGAAACGTGTTTTTTGTAACTGTATATTACGTTTCGCTGTCAGGTGGGCCAACGGAGATACCGGCGCTGGTGCGGCGGCTCGGGGCGTCGGCGCTGGTCGCCGACTTCTCGCCGCTCCGGCCGGTTCGCCAGGCGCTGGACGCGGTGGTCAGCGACCTGCGCCACGACGCTGCTGGTGTGGCCGTTCACCAGGTAACTTCACTGTACTCCCCGCCAAAAAAAAAGAAGGAGCACCTTCAGTACTGTAACTGCAATGCACACCTGAATCACTGGAAAGTTGCAATCTTTGTCACGGAAATTCGACGGAGGAATGAGGGCTTTGTGGCATGTGCATACAGGTGGACGCGCACAACGTGGTGCCAGTGTGGGCGGCATCCGGGAAGCTGGAGTACTCAGCCAGGACCTTCAGAGGCAAGATGAACAAGGTGTTGGACCAGTACCTGGTGGAGTTCCCCGAATTGGCAGAGGTGGTGCCATGGGACAGGGAGCAGCCACATGACATTGACTGGGATGTGCTCATCGACACGGTTTGCAGGTCCGAAGATTTTCCGGTGAATTTACTTAAGGTGTGATGTGGAACCGCATAATTTGTTACGAGTGCTGAATTATTCTTGGCTGCTGCTGCAGGGAGGCAGAGGACGTGCCGGAAATTGGCTGGTGTGAGCCAGGCGAGGCGGCAGCAATGGAGGCACTTCTGGGTAGTAAGGATGGGTTCCTAGTGAAGAGGATCAAGAACTATGATACTGACCGTAATTATCCTACAAAGCCAACGGCATTGTCACGCCTCTCGCCGTACCTGCATTTTGGGCATATTTCAGCACAGCGATGTGCTTTGGAGGCAAAGAAGCGCCGCCAGCTTAGTCCCAAGGTGCCATTATCTACTTTGTGCAGTTTGTGATTTGTGATCTTATTGCATATTATTAGATGGCAAAATATACTTCTTCATTGTAGAAACCGAACTGCAAAATCTGAATGTCAGTGTATATGTTAGTTGTTATGATCTGAAAGTGAAAGGCTAATGACCGATAGCTTATCAATTGCTTGGAAACAGTCAGTTGATGCTTTCTTGGAGGAGCTGATAATAAGGAGGGAGCTAGCTGACAACTTCTGCTATTACCAGCCTCACTATGATACGCTGGCTGGTGCTTGGGCGTGGGCTAGGAAGACACTGATGGATCATGCTTCTGACAAAAGAGAGCATATTTACACGTGGGACACTTTTACATTTTGCTTTTTCAACTTTTATGTATATTTATCTGCTTGTCGGCAAAAGGCTCATTTTGTTATTTGCTAACAAGAAATTACTCTGGCTTGCAGGAAGGAGCAGCTTGAGAATGCAAAAACAGCTGATCCTGTATGGTTTGAAAGACGCCTTGTACTGTGCTGTAGATATTAACATCATCCTCACTTCACTTCCTAATCAAATTACATGTTTTTCTTGTTGTAATCTTTCTCAGCTCTGGAATGCATCACAATTGGAGATGATCCACCATGGAAAGATGCACGGATTCATGCGGTACGATTAATTATGTTTTGTTATGTATTTATTCAATCTTCCATCACTTCGATTTCATTTGGACTGTTTTATATTGCCTGATTTCGTTATTCCCGTCCCTTAAAGGATGGATGACTAATCAATGTCCTATAATTCATTAGACAAACTAAATCTTAGAGTAGACCAAAAAGGTGACAAATTTGTACTAACTTTGTGACCATAAGTTTGTCTAGTTCAACACAGTGACATATTCTTGAATTAGCCATGATTTCCTGCACTCATATTTTTAATATTCATGTCTTAATTTTATCTTTTAACTGGGCATTAATGCAGCACCGTAACACTCTGAACTGTGTTCATTTATTTTGTATAGACAATATTTGAAGCATTTATGTTCCCCTTTCACTTGTTCGAAACTATTGTTTACTTCTGCAGTTATGTTCTTTGTCAAGTATATTGCTTGCACTGATATGGTAGTTTTCTGCAGAATGTATTGGGCCAAAAAGATTCTAGAATGGACTAGTGGACCTGAAGAAGCACTTTCTATAGCAATATATTTAAACGATAAGGTAATTTTTAGATGTTTGTGAACACGGTCTAGTTATGATTTTGCATTTTTCATGCATTATACTATTGTTGCTAGCAAATTGATTTAATTCATGAAACACATGAAACAATGGCTAATTCTCAGGTCAGCTTATGGCGGGCTTACCGCATAACTTTCAACAATGAAGCTGTAGGTGGTGCTGCATAATATCTGTACTAGATTACCAACTGTATTTTTGTTGCCTATATATGTTGTTGAGAAGAAAGTAAAGCTACAGCCATGAACATTATGGAGTGATAAATGTTCTTTGTGAATGGTGTTTGCTCTCTCTAGTTCCGAACATCCTTTATAATTTTTGAGTGATTTATCACTTGACAACCATGCCCGTAATCTGTTGGTATATTTTCAAACCAAATCTTTTAAATTCATCTGTTGCAGTATCAGATAGATGGCAGGGACCCCAATGGCTATGTTGGTTGCATGTGGTCTATATGTGGCCTCCATGATCAGGTTTGTGAGATCCCCTTATTTCGATCAAAACACTTACCAATGCTCTTCGGAAGCGCAGCTTATTAATCGCATTCTGGAGGTTTATGAGTAGTTTAACAACCATGCTATTTTCTCAGGGATGGAAGGAGCGGCCGATATTCGGGAAGATACGTTACATGAATTATGCTGGTTGTAAGAGAAAGTTTGACATCGACGCTTACATTTCTTACGTCAAAACATTAGTTGCTCAATCCAAGAAAAGGAAACTGGAGGAATCTCTGAATTCAGCAGCCAAGTACGCAAAATCTGAATTCTGAAGACTAGTCCAGCTACTAACAGTATTTCGGTATAGATTCTTACAGTATTAATGACTTTTTTTTGTCCTTTTGTTGTGTGCATCTCCTGAAATTAGATGGTTGCGTTAGCTAGAAAAGTTACAGTCACTCACTTTCTTCTAATTTCTGTTGTTAACCTTTTGGTGGCATTTGTTAAGAGAACGGCTGAATTCAGTTCAGGTGAACACACTGATTTGCAATATAGTACTTACATAAAGCAAATGGACACGGTCTGATTGTACTGATGGATGGCTTATCTCGATTTGCATATATGACCTGAACTGACATGTAAAGAAAAGCCGACTTCATTTGAAACCAAACATCCGTCGCAACTCAATAGAGATGTCGCTGTGTCCATCAGATGGATGCGAGGGTCGGAACTGCGCAAACGCCTTGGTGTTCAAGGCGATGATGTCTTGGCTTTGCTCTTGTATCTTGGCACAGCTGCGCCGGTGAGAGGCGGTCTAGATTAAGGTGTCGTGGCATCAAGTCGGCCACGACTCGCTTAAGCCCGATGACGTGGGGCTACCTTTCGACTAGCCCACCATAAGGCTACCTGGGCGACGACAAGGATGGAAAAGCCCACAGAAGGCCCACTCGGGGTACCACGTATCCTAGTCCAACTCGGTTAGGTCTTGTAACCTGCCATACCTGTATTGACCACCCGAGATCTGGCTACCTATAAAGCCAGGAGGGTAGCTCGTCCCCAGGACAACCAACGAGGAGACGCGCATATAGCTACGGCACAAACCCTAACGAGATCGCAATCTCACCATTGTAACCACAACTCGCATCAATAACCAGACAAGCAGGAGTAGGGTGTTATCCTCCGGGAGCCTGAACCTGGGTAAATCCTTACTTGTCAGCCGTCGCGACCACCTGCACTCATCTCTCTCCTCATCAATCAACCCGGGGTGCACAACCCTGGGACTTGTCGAGTTAACACCTCGTCAATTGGCGTCGTCTGTGGGAAAGTCAAACAAGTGTTAGGATCATGGTCGCTCCGGCTCCATCCGCAATGAAGATCGGCGTGTCCGCCGCCAGGAAGTCGATCCGCTTCGGCTCCTTCGAGTACGTCCTCCACCCGCCGGCCCACCGCTCGGTGTAGCCCGATCTGGACAAAGGTCTACGGCTACCGCGCCACGCGCGGCGACGTCACCCGAATCGGCAACCCTCGCGCCATCGTCGCCACCCGCAAAGATCACATCTGTCGCACTCGCGGAGGCCGCGTCCGCCGCACCCGCGAAGATCGCATCCGCGTCGACTGCATCGACGACCTCAACAACGGCCGCGCGGATCGGGTCTACTACACCAATCTCGATCGCACGGTCGGTCAAATCAAGATCTACCTCAACTACTTCCGCCGCGTCGACTACGGTCTGCCGCGTCGACTACGGTCCGCCGCGTCGACTGCCTCTGCGTCACCACTTCGCCGCGTCGACTCCGGTCCACCGCGTCGACTGCCTCTGCGTCACCACTTCGCCGCGTCGACTCCGGTCCGCCGCGTCAACTGCCTCTGCGTCACCACTTCGCCGCGTCGACTGCCTCTGCGTCACCACTTCGCCGCGTCGACTGCCTCTACGGCACCACTCCGCTGCTTCGACTCAGGTCTGCCGCGTCGACTGCCTCTATGGCACCACTCCGTTGCGTCGACTCCGGTCCGCCGCGTCGACTGCCTCTACGGCACCACTCCGCTGTGTCGACTCCAATCCGCCGCGTCGACTGCCTCTACGGCACCACTCCGCTGCTTCGACTCCGGTCCGCCGCGTCGACTGCCTCTATGATACCACTCCGCTGCGTCGACTCCGGTCCGCCGCGTCGACTGCCTCTACGGCACCACGCCGCTGCGTCGACTGCCTCTACGGCACCACTCCGCTGCGTCGACTGCCTCTACGGCACCACTCCGCTGCGTCGACTCCGGTCCGCCGCGTCGACTGCCTCTACGGCACCACTCCGCGGCGTCGACTCCGGTCCGCCGCGTCGACTACCTCTACGGCACCACTTCGCCGCGTCGACTCCGGTCCGCCGCGTCGACTGCCTCTACGGCCCCACTCCGCCGCGTCGACTCCGGTCTGCCGCGTTGACTGCCTCTACGGCCCCAGTCCGCCGCGTCGACTCCGGTCCGCCGCGTCGACTGCCTCTTCGACTCCAGTCCGCCGCGTCGACTGCCTCTATGGCACCACTCCGCTGCGTCGACTCCGGTCCGCCGCGTCGACTGCCTCTACGGCACCACTCCGCTGCGTCGACTCCGGTCCGCCGCGTCGACTGCCTCTACGGCACCACTCCGCTGCTTCGACTCCGGTCCGCCGCGTCGACTGCCTCTATGGCACCACTCCGTTGCGTCGACTCCGGTCCGCCGCGTCGACTGCCTCTACGGCACCACTCCGCTGCATCGACTCCGGTCCGCCGCGTCGACTCCAATCCGCCGCGCACAAACAAATTCGCCTCGACCACACCTGATGCTCTCCCGGGTGTTGCGCCGCACAGGTCACAAACAAAATCCTTGGCCACACCTGATGCTCTCCCGGGTGTTGCGCCGCACAGGTCACAAACAAAATCCTTGGCCGCCACTCGAAGCACTCGGGGGCTGCGCCGCGCAGGTCTAAGTCAAACCTAGGTCGTCACTCGACGCACTCGTCAGGCTGCGCCATACAAGTATAACTCGAAAAATCCTTGGCCGCCACTCGAAGCACTCGGGGGCTGCGCCGCGCAGGTCTAAGTCAAACCTAGGCCGTCACCCGACGCACTCGGGGGCTGCGCCATACAGGTATAACTCGAAAAAACCTAGGCCGTCACTCGAACACTCGGGGGCTGCGCCATACAGGTCCAACAAGAAAACCTAGGCCGCACTCGAACACTCGGGGGCTGCGCCATACAGGTCCAACAATGCAGTAGGCCGTTTGGCTGAGCAAATACTCGATATGTTTGTCGAATCCACCAAGTAGGCCGTCGGGCTGAATGAGCACTCAAATAAAAAAGGACAGTGGTTCCATCTCAGAGATCTCTTTTCGACTGAGAAGTTTTTGAGATTAACCTCAATTACAAGCAATTCAGCTTAATCTCGGGGGCTACTCCCATCGGGAGCGCTGTTCGCGCTCCCAATAGACTCAGTCGAAGAATTAACGACTAAAGCATCCTCTGTAAGCCCTCAACGGCCGGAGTCGAATTTCTCTAACTATCGTTTTCAGGAACAAGACAGAGTGCCAATCTGAGAACCCGAAACATCCATTCGGGTGGAAAAGACAGTTGAGTAAGCTCAAGCAGCCGAAATCAAATCTACATGTAAGCCAACAGGCCGAACAGAAGCAGGCTTCACAGAACGAACAAGACAAAGTAATTCGACTGCAAAGGTTACTCCCATCGGGAGAGGCCTGTTCGACTGAAGAAATCGAGTTAAAGCTCAAGATCAAGCAATCCAATGGCGCGTCCAGGAGGAAGAAGTCCTTTGCTCGGCTCTACGCTTCGACCAAGCACTCGGGGGCTACTGACGTGGGGCTACCTTTCGACTAGCCCACCATAAGGCTACCTGGGCCGCGCCAAGGATGGAAAAGCCCACAGAAGGCCCACTCGGGGTACCACGTATCCTAGTCCAACTCGGTTAGGTCTTGTAACCTGCCATATCTGTATCGACCACCTGAGACCTGGCTACCTATAAAGCCAGGAGGGTAGCTCGTCCCCAGGACAACCAACGAGGAGACACGCATATAGCTACGGCACAAACCCTAGCGAGATCGCAATCTCACCATTGTAACCATAACTCGCATCAATAACCAGACAAGCAGGAGTAGGGTGTTATCCTCCGGGAGCCTGAACCTGGGTAAATCCTTACTTGTCAGCCGTCGCGACCACCTGCACTCATCTCTCTCCCCATCAATCAACCCGGGGTGCACAACCCTGGGACTTGTCGAGTTAACACCTCGTCACCCGAACAACAAGAAACTCGACGTGACGTCGAGAAGCTCATCTGCATGATGAAGAGGATCGTCATCATCACCTAGATCCTCTATCGCATCCATGTAGACGTACTCGATCATCTTCTCAAAGACGTCCACGTCCACGCTCACGTCGTCCTCCTCAAGGTGCGGAAGCTCGTCTCCATTGCGATGGCGAAAATCGGTTCATGGATAGAGCCTGGCTTTGAAGTAGTCGGACCTAAGGGTAAGAAACAGCTGGTAGCACCAGAAGACCATGTCGCCTACTTTGATGCGTAGGTCGGCGAGATCATGGTTCCTTGTTGTGGAGGTCTCGACCGGCTCGTTGTTGTGGAGGTCTTTTCTGGAGTTTGCTAGACAATCCTGAAGGATCCGCCGGCGACCGGAAACATCCTTGGGGAAGGAACCGTCTCTGGATATTCCGGATCAAACTTCAGATCAAAATCACATGCCACCATAACAATTTTTGTCATATTGTATGCTTCTATTAAGATATGGTTCTTGCTCGTGCACTGGTACTTTCAATGAATGTGTGTACCATCTATAGCGCTGATGCAATCCTACAAAAATACATGTGCATACATCATATAATCTTATCTCTATTTTAGTAAATTTGAATTGAACTTGCTGAAACCAAATGAGTATGGACATGTATGCATGCCATAAAAAAAGCGATATAATTTTGGTTTGCTCAAAACCGGAGGTGGGCGTAGAGAAGGTGGACGTATGTAGACACATGAGAGCTTTGTAGACACATGATATTAGAGCCATGTTCAGGATTTAGGTATGTGATCGGGCTCGGGGGTTTCACTCTCACAAATATCAGGATTCCAATACAATAGTGGTAGTTCACTTGATACAAGCACAACTCTGCTAAAGGGGAAAGGCACGAAAAGGGAATTTTTTTTCTCAACTCTCATTTCGAATTTGGACCTGAAAATTTTACAGATTGTAGATACATACCTTATGAACACTCACACTTTTTCATAGAATCTTTTGAAACATTTAAAAATATTTTTTTTAATGTTAGCACGAGAAGAGGAGGTACCGCTAGATATTCTGTGCCACAGCAATCAGTACGATCAAAATGTCAATGCAGACCCCTAATAAAATATGTCAGCGCACCTACTGATTGCTGCATTTCCAGGGGTAGTGCACAAATCAACCGTAATGTAGTAGCGGCGTGGAAAATGCGGCCCAGATCACACGTGGTCGCGGAAGCTACCCACGGTGCCGGTGCGTTTGCATTGAGCTCAAAACTGGGCGAAAACGGCACAAAACGACGGAAAATCGAAACATGGGGAGATAATTTTATCAGCCGTTGCCCACCCAAGCAGGAAAAAAGGGGGGCTAAAAGTCTAAAACGACGTTTTTAATGTCCTATAGGTTGACCGGTAGAACTTGACGCTAAAACGGCGCTTTTTATCTCAAAAAGTGGCCTTGGGGGGCGCTGGGGGGCATGACTGAAGATGCCCTAACCTCCGGCCGGCTGTGCTGCTGTGTAGTGCGGTGCCTGCCTTGGTCGCCCTCAAGTGTTGTAGCCAGCCTCTCAAGCTACATCCATGAGGATGCACAAACCAACATGTTTTTGTTGCCTTGGTCTCAAAGCGAGCTAGATGTTGATGACCAATCGGCAGCGCATGCGCATGTCTAATGTCTTCATCGTTGATTGCAGGGGACAGGGTGATCTACTGATTGTGTGTCTTGCTTTTGAAGAGGAAACTTCGTAATCAGCTGTAATAATCTACTAACTAGTCATCGCCAATCCTGTCTGTTATTTGGAACAAGCTGCCAATTGAGCAGGTACTACACATTTTCTGCGATTACTTGGAAGGTAAATAAGCCATCCATCAAGTTTATTTGAAGGATCCCTTTTCTCAAAAAGACTGACAACACACCCCTTGTCCTTTCTCCCGTTGGCTTGATCGCTAGCTTTCGTCTGATTGGTGACATGTTGGAAGATTATACAACTAATAAGACCTATAAAATCACCAAACGTGAGCACTGTTCGTTATGCACATCGGCGTGTCTCGACTTCGGCAAGAGCGAGAGATCAACACCCCCTCTGAGGCGGGAGCCTAAAGCAACGTAGGACGGCCATGGATCACCAACCGAACCACGAAAATTAGCAAGATCGCATTGCATATGTGTCGTTAATCACAGGCCGCAGTAGTTGTTTAACCTAAAGCGAGCGCGTGCGCACGCATGCAATGCCGTGCTAGTCCGCACGGAAAACGAAATCGAAACCGCGACAGGCCGATTCGTCGTCGTCGGCGACAAGCTCGCGCCACCCACCCCCTCCCCCCTGCCTCCATCAATGGCGGCACTGCTCCTGCTCCTGCTGCACGTAGGGTTCTGCTACAAGCCTTTGTCCCTATATAGGCCCACGTTGGCGTTTCTGGCTTGGCAGCACTGAGCACCGAGGCGCCTACCTAGTACCTAGCTACTCGACTCGCCTTCCTCCTCCGTCCACGGCCGGCCGGCCGGAAGGTTGACACCATGGGAGGCTCTCTGATCATGCCCGTGCCGACCGTGGCGGCGACGACGGCGCTGGTGCTGCTGCTCGTGCTCTTGGCATCTCCGGCAACGGTGGCCGAGGGTTCTGGGCTGTCCGTCGGGTTCTACAAGAAGCTGTGTCCCAAGGCGGAGAAGGTCGTCCGGAGGACGGTCACCAAGGCTTTCGAGAAGGAGCCCGGCACCCCCGCCGACATCATCCGCCTCTTCTTCCACGACTGCTTTGTCCGCGTAAGCTGCTGGCTGGTGTTGATCACTTTACAGTTTTCATAAAGATTCACTGAATTTCAGTAATTTGGGTAGACACCGATATATTTTTGAATATTTAAATAAATTTAAGAGAAAATTTCGGTCATTTGGCCGAAACGAAAACCGAAATACTCAAGACCATTGATCTGCCTATGAGATCTTTGTGGGATGTAAAAAAAATACTATGTCGACATCATGATGAGTGACGAGGATGCCGTCGACGGATCGATTGGCGTGAAGATTACTAGCGTAAGAAACTCACCATCGCGTTTCGAGAGAAAGCAATTCACGATCACCACACATTTAGTGGGTATACACTGCCTCCTAAATGGAGATTTTGTTGGAGCTTTGGCCAAAGATCTATTTTTAGTACAAAATAAGTTTTAAAAGAAATTTCCATCATTTGGCCGAAACGAACCGAAATCACAGATAGTACTCAAGATCATTGGTTGGCCTATGAGGTCTGTGTGGGATGTTCAAAATTTTCTGAACTGTAAGAGAAAAACTTTATTTTGATGAAAAAACTACACCAGATTTACGTGAACATGTATGTAAACTCGACCGAGAATCGGTTTATTCTCTGTTAACTGAAACAATGTTTCATCTTCTTATACTAGAAGAACAAAAATGCATAAAGTGGTCGTCTTTTTGTTACATCATATGTAATAACTGTTAAAATCACTAGAGAAATTTATTAATTCTCACACGACTGAGACATAGACACTTTACCTCAAAGGTATGGTAAATTACCGTATTACTTAATTAAAAGCAATGTGGTTTATTTTTCCAGGGTTGTGACGCGTCGGTGCTGCTAGAGTCCACGCCATGGAACAAGGCGGAGAGGGAGTCCAAGGCAAACAACCCCAGCCTCGACGGTTTCGAGATCATTAGCGACGCCAAGGAGGCTCTCGAGAAGCTCTGCCCTCAGACCGTCTCCTGCGCTGACATCCTCGCCCTCGCCGCCCGCGACAGCACCTTCCTCGCCAGCGGCCTCGACTACGCGGTGCCCACCGGCCGCCGTGACGGGCTCGTCTCCAAGAAAGACGACGTTCTCCCCAGTGTCCCTCACCCGAACTTCAGCCATGACCAGATCATGGAAAACTTCACGGCAAAAGGTATGTGATGCGTCACACACTAAATTATACTACTATTGAGTTTGATAAAACGACATTTATAAAAATATAAACGTAACTTGGAGGGAAGACTGACACCATGCATGATGCATTGTGCAGGCTTCACGGCGGAGGAGGTGGTGACGCTGTCCGGAGCGCACACCATCGGCACCTCGCACTGCTCGTCGTTCACGGACCGTCTATACAACTTCTCCAAGGGCGGCGCGCTAGCCACGGACCCGGCGATGCCGGTGGCATATGCAGCGCGCCTCAAGGAGAAGTGCCCGCCGGAGACGGCGGCGCAGAACGACACCACGATGGTGCAGCTCGACGACGTGACGCCGTTCGTGATGGATAACCAGTACTACAAGAATTTGCTGGCCGGCACGGTGACGTTCGTCTCCGACGTGGTGCTCCTGGAGAGCCCCAAGACGGCGGCCCTCGTCGAGGTCTACGCCCGCGAGCCCTCGGAGTACTGGACTAAGCGCTTCGCCGCCGCGATGGTGAAGGTGAGTGAGATGGAGGTGCTCACCGGCGACCAGGGGGAGATCAGGCTCAACTGCTCCAAGGTGAACTATAGTGATTGATTGATGCGCTTGTCACTCTATATGTTTTGGGGAGTTCAGGGTTTACATTGTTCTTTTGTGTTAAAATATTTAGTGTGTTTTCCTACGGGTGGTGATGTCGTGTCTATATATATATATATATATATATATATATATATATATATATATATATATATACCGTGTGTTGTTACTTGTTACCGAAAACAAAAAAAAACCATATAAAGGGATTGATCAAATTGTATCTATTTGGTGAAAGAAAGTTAAATGCAAGCAAGCCTCCTTGCAGGGTTCATTCCTCCGGTGAGCAACCTTGCATATTTTTAATACTCTTCCTTTCTTTTGAGTGTCTCATTCTCTAACTTTCGTCACAATAAGATATTGTCAAGCATCACAAAATCAGATATTTTTTATTATTTTATTGGAATTTACCTGTTGTATAATGATAGTTTATATAAGATTGTTTTTAAAGCAAAGGATGTTATACGGTTGTGAATTCAAACCATATTCTAGTTGGTTGTTCATAAAATTAATTCAAAAGTCTCACTGAGTCAACTCAACTGACCAAGAGGAGAGTGTATTATAACTCACATATACGTGCCATTAGGTTTCGTCCATGGAATTGTTTTCTTAGATTTGATATGTTCGTAATAGTGTAAGCGAAATAACATGATTTTTAGAGTTCGTTTGCATTTTCTTTTGGTTTCTATAAGGGCGGTCTCAGCTTTCAAATCCAAGTATTTTCTTTTATATAGGAGCAACGGATGAATTCCCCTAAACCCACCAACTAGTTAGCCTCTCTTTTCTCTTTCCTCTGTGTTCCCTTCAATTTTTCTTTTAGTTTCTACTCAGATTGGGCCTTAGCCCGATAGCCTCTCGAACCAGCCCAACTTTCTTTATCTCTGTTATGTGTGTTTTTTCTGCCTGATTAAATCCGGTCACACAACTCATATTTAACGCCACGTTTCTCCAATGGCCCGACGTATTTTGGGACCAAATTTGATCATTTTTCTGTTTGTGTCGGGCCGTAGACAAAAAAAATTGTCCTCCCCCTCGACCGTTTGGGTCGTGCGCCAGCCCAGCGGCCCGACATATTCTTTTAACCAAATTTCATTATATAATATATTACAAACGGGACTGGAAAAAACAGAAATAGAAAAATATATAAATAAAACCCCATAAAACTAGGGCTTCCTCGGCGCCGGTGCCTAGTCCTCGTCCTCGATGTCGCCAGTGGGGTCGAGCACCAACGGTTGGTCCCAAGGGAAGGGCCATGGCACCATCGACACCGGACCCTGCGGCGGCGGAGGTGCCTGGGAGGAGGAGTCGGGTTCAGGCAAGGGCGCCCAGTTGGTGTGCATGGGAGGCGTGCGCGGCGGCGACTCCCAGGCCACCGCGTAGCCCCACAGCTCCTCTTGTTTTGGAGGTGGCAGCGGCGGCCCGCAGCTGCTGGAGGCGCCGCCGTGGCTTGCATGCGCCGAGGCGACAAGCTGCGTGATGAGGCCTTCCAAGCGACCGAGCTCGCTCTGCTCGATTGCTTGCTGGATGGCCTTCTCCTCCGAGAGGTCCGGTGGCTGGTAGTGCGCCATCGGATCCTCCTCCTCCGGCGGTGGCACGGGCGGAGGCAGGATGTCCTTATTTTTGCTGTTAGGGGGGCCGGCTTGCTTAATTTTTCTTCTAATGAGCACTGTGAAGGAGATATGCCCTAGAGGCAATTAATAAAGTGTATTCTTTATCATATCTCGTTTGTTCATAATAGGTTTTTGTGTCATGCTAGAACCGTATTAAGCGGAAACATTAATGCGGGTGTGATACGCAAACAACCAGGTCCCTAGTAGCCTCTACTAAGACTAGTTTCGTTGCGCGATTGATGATCGAGGTTTCCCGGTCATGGGGCATGGCGCCGGTCGGCAATGAGAGTCATATCGCTGGAGAGTGATGTGATGGACATACCCAGATTTGGAGAACATAGTCATTACACCTTTGACCGTGAGATCAACTCTTATTGATATTCCCCGAAGATACTTTGATTGCACCAAACGTCGTATCTTATTTAGTATGACAATAACGGTGATACTTTTGGGTATTGGAAAGGAGTATTGAGACGAGGGTTCAAGAGCGGGATTTGCCAGTCCGCGTAGCAGGATAGATACTCTCGGGCCCACTCGGTGAGATCTTGTCTAATGAGTTTGCAAGCATGTGACTAGGTCACGGAGACATGAGATCATGGACGAATAGAAGATAGCATCGTCGGTAACGAGGTCGGGATTAGGTATGGAGATATCTATGGAATGACACTCGGACGTGCTAAGTATCGCTATGGCAAAAGGTCTAAGACTTCACGTTCAGGTTTGATAGATGAAAGTCATTTGTTATATCTCAGGGATAAATTCATGGGGTCCAGGCCTACGGGTTAGTCGTTGATCATTGAGGAGTCTTGATCATACCTGATATTATATCGAACCGCTAGGGTAACACACTTAAGGGGTTTCGACAAGACAACCGGAAAGGAAGGAGATCACCGGGAGCGTCCCGGGAGAGGTCCGATGGAGATCGGGCAGCGCCGAAAGAGTTTTCGGAGCTAGGAAATATTATATATATTATGTTTGATATTAATTAGTGTTATTAATATGCAAATATGATTTTATATATTTATTTTCGAATTTATTAAGGCAGATTTCCCTAAATGGGCCTTCCGGACGAAAGAAGGCCCAAGAGGGGAAAATTCCCTAGGGGAATTCGGTGGGGGCCAGGAGGGCCGGCCTAGGTGGGCCACAAGGGGCCCACCAAGGGGCCGGCGCACTCCCTTGGCCGAACCAGGCTGTGGGGGGTTAGTCCCACATTGCCTGGCTGGCAAGGTTGGCTCCCCTTGGGAGCCTATATAAGAAGGGGCACCCCCAGCCTTTTAATTCACCAATTAATTCCTGATTTCTCTCTCGATCTCGTGGTTCCCAAGTCGGAGCCGCGCCGAGCAAGAGGAGTCGGGGATCTCCTCCACCATAGCCCGCTGCCGCGCTGCTGGTGTTCCGATCCAAGTCTTCCGCTGCTCGTCCTGGACTGGAGCTTCGGAGGCGTCGTCTCCACCGTACGTGTGCGACTCCCTGCAAGGTGCTGCGCTAGCGGTACTCGGAGGACTGCTTCCTCTACACGACCTTGAGGTCGGTTTCGTCGGTCTGCATCGACAACGTTTGTGCGGGAACGTAATCCCCGCTTTCGGTCTACAAGGGTACGTATTCCGATCTCCGTTCGTACTACTATATCTGCATAGAATAGATCTTGGCTAGTTTAAGGATATCGTTGCTAGGAAAATTATTGTTTTCTGCCCACGATCCCCTTCAGTGGTATCAGAGCCGATCTATCGTAAGATATAGCTGTACGCTGTTAGAACCCGTGCTCTGCACGGGGGCACCGTTCCTGTTATTTGCTACCCTCTAGCGTGCACTTGTGTATTCCAGCGGCATTGAGTTGATGAAGCGGCCCGGACCGACTTTACGCGTACGCTTACACGAGACTGGTTACACTACTGACATACGGCTTGTACCGTATCTGTGGCTGGCGGGTGACAGTTTCTCTCTCTTTAGTTGGTCTTCGCATTTTCAATGGAGGGCCCGAAAGGGATGCTTAAACATGCAATTATTGGACCGTTGTTGTGGTCATAAGATTCGTAGGTATGAAGCGGTTCTATTTACGAAAGCCCCAAGCCACGTAAAATATCCAAAAGATAAAGTAGAAGCGTCTAACTTTATTTTGCAGGGGCTATGTGATATGGTCAAGGTAGGTTTATGAAATTGTTTATAAACTGCGGGCGCCAAGAAGACCATGGCGCGATGGACTATATCACATTGCATTACATTTGATGTTTTGTGTGCATCTTATTTTGTGTGATTGTGTGTGTTACACGGCGGTAGCTGAATAAGACGATCCCTTCAAAATACCACTAGTGTTCTCCCTCCAACGCGCACCACCAATAAAGTTCTATGTTATGAGGCAGGCCGTGATGATCGGGTGTCAGACATATCTTCGTTCGCATACGGTGTGTGTAAGCCATGTTGCACAAGCGTCAGCGTGGAGGTCTTTGGTGGCGAGCCTAGCATACTCAGAGGTATGGCCTCGGAACAGGAAGGCCGAAAGGCCGAGCACGAGTCACAAAATTGGTGTGGCGGACGATTTTGTCTACTCTTGAAGTTGTGCCGCCGGCTTTGATGATGAGGGGTGGTGCAATGGATGGGGGTCGTGTAATCGCCTAAACGACCAGGAGGGATGTTCGTTTGAGTGGGAGTTATGTTAGTTATTTTCTAAAATACTATAACTCAAAATTATTATGAACAAAGTCTTATGTTGTTGCAAATTCCATTGTAGATGTCTCGCCCCTCGTTTAACCTAGGTCTGTTCCTTGAGAAAGAAAAGCTTAAGACCAATGGGTCAAACTTCATGGCCTGGTTCCGCAACCCGAGGATCCTCCTCACTCCCCATAGGGTGGCCTACGTCATTGAGGCCGCCATAGGTGACCCTCCTGCAGATGATGCCTCTGAGGATGAGAAGAAGGTCTTCCAGACCCGATCGGAGGATTCTGCCTTTGTCCAGAGTGGCATGCTCTACGCCATGGAAGCCGACCTGCAGAAGCGCTTCGAAAAGATGAGTGCCTTTGAGATCATTTCGGATCTTAAGGCTGTCTTTGCGCCGCAGGCTAAGGCTGAGAGATATGAGGCTTCTGAGCTTTTCTTCTCATCCAAGATGGAAGAGCATAGCAGTGTGAGCGAGCATGTAGTCAAGATGTCTGGCTACGTTCAACGCCTGAATGCTCTGGAGTGCAAGATTCCCGATGAGCTGGCGATTGACAGGGTGTTGCAATCGTTGCCACCGAGCTACAAAGGCTTCGTCATGAACTACAACATGCAGGGCATGGCTAAGTCCCTGGGTGAAGTGTTCGTGATGCTCAAGACTGCTGAGGTAGAGATTAAGAAGGAGCACACGCTGTTGATGGTCAACAAGACCGTTGATTTAAGAAGTCCGGTGGCAAGGGAAAGCAGAGCTGGAAGTCCCGGAGGGAGGCAAAGTTGGCTGCCAAGTCCAGGACTAACAAATCTGATCTCAGAGCTAGCGTGGAGTGTTTCTACTGCAAGGGGAAGGGTCACTGGAAGCGCAACTGCCCCAAGTATCTGGAGGATAGGAAGTCTGGCAAGACGGTCGATAAAGAGAAAGGTATATTTGATATACATGTTATAGATGTGTACCTTACATCCGCCCGGAGCAATACGTGGGTATTTGATACTGGTTCTGTTGCTCATATATGTAACTCTCAGGAGGAGTTACGGAATAAAAGGCGGCTGGCGAAGGATGAGGTGACGATGCGCGTCGGCAACGGATCGAGAGTCGACGTGGTGGCTGTCGGCACGCTCCCTCTGCATCTACCATCGGGATTAGTTTTGGTTTTAAATAAATGTTATTTTGTGCCATCCTTGAGTGTAAACATTATAAGTGGGTCTTCCTGTTACAAGACGGTTATTCATTTAAATCAGTGTCAAGCAATTGTGCTATTTATATGAATGATATCTTTTATGTTGATGCTCCCGAGAATAACGGTTTATTCTTGTTGAATCTCAGATCGTAGTACTCACATCCATAACATAGAGGCCAAACGAATTAAGTGTAGTGACGATACCGCCATGTTTTTGTGGCATTGCCGTCTTGGTCATATTGGTATAAAGCGCATGAAGCGACTCCACTCCGCTGGACTCTTGGACTCGTTGGATTTCGGATCCCTCGATACATGTGAACCATGCCTCATGGGCAAAATGACCAGGACACCGTTCAAAGGTTTCGTTGAACGGGTGTCGGATTTGTTGGGGATCATACATACAGACGTATGTGGACCAATGAGCGTTTCGACACGCAATGGTTATCGTTACTTCGTCACCTTCAAGGATGACTTGAGTAGATACGGTTATATCTATTTGATGAAACACAAGTCTGAAACGTTTGAAAAGTTCAAAGAATTCCAGAGTGAAGTTGAGAATCAGCTTAATAGGAAAATCAAGCATCTCCGATCCGATCGCGGTGGAGAGTACTTGAGTTTTGAGTTTGACACACATCTGAAGAGTTGTGGCATAGTGCCCCAACTTACGCCCGCCGGAACACCACAACGTAACGGTGTGTCCGAGCGACGTAATCGTACTCTACTGGATAGTGTCCGATCTATGATGTCTCTTACCGATCTGCCAGTGTCCTTCTGGGGTTATGCGTTAGAAACAGCCGCATTCATTTTAAATAGGGCTCCGTCCAAGTCCGTTGAAACGACGCCGTATGAATTATGGTATGGCCATAAGCCTAAGTTATCGTTTCTGAAGGTTTGGGGTTGTGAGGCGTACGTTAAGAAACTACAGCCCGACAAACTCGAACCGAAGTCGGAGAAAGTCGTCTTTGTAGGATATCCGCGGGAAACCGTTGGGTACACCTTATACAACCAAGCTGAGGGCAAAACTTTTGTCGCGAAGACCGGTGCCTTTTTAGAGAAGGAATCTCTCGCGAAAGGAGTAAGTGGGAGGAAGGTAGACCTCGATGAAATTGTTGATCCTGAACTCGAGATTCCGAGTGGCGCAACGGAAGCAATTCCGGAAACGTCCTCCGTGGAAGGAGTGGGAGAAACTGTCGAGGAAGATGTTCTACCTCGTAGGTCTGGTAGATCTTGGATCCCACCAGAATGGTATGGCAACATGGTTTGCACCGTCATGCTAGTCGAGCAAGACGAACCTACAAACTACAAGGAGGCGATGGAGAGTCTAGAGTCCGAGAAATGGCTTGAAGCCATGAAATCCGAAATAGGATCCATGTATGACAACCAAGTGTGGACTTTGGTGGATATTCCCGAAGGGCGCAAGGCCGTCGATAATAAGTGGATCTTTAAGAAGAAGACTGATACTGATGGTAATGTGACCGTCTATAAGGCTCGGCTTGTCGCAAAAGGTTTCCGACAAGTTCATGGAATTGACTACGATGAAACTTTTTCACCGGTAGCGATGCTTAAGTCTATTCGGATTTTGTTAGCGGTAGCTGCCTACTATGATTATGAAATCTGGCAGATGGACGTCAAAACGGCCTTCCAGAATGGAAACATTGAGGAAGAGTTGTACATGGTACAGTCGGAAGGTTTTGTTGATCCAGGAAGTGCTAACAAGGTGTGCAAGCTTCAGCGATCCATCTATGGATTGAAGCAGGCATCTCGGAGCTGGAATCTTCGCTTTGATGAGGTAATCAAAGGTTTTGGATTTATCCAGAATGTGGAAGAGACCTGAATTTACAAGAAAATGAGTGGGAGCTCGGTTGTGTTCTTAGCACTGTATGTTGACGACATATTGCTAATAGGGAATGATGTGGAACTTCTGAATAGCGTCTGCTGGAGAGTGATGTGATGGACTGTAACGACCCGGGATTTTTCCCAAATTAGAAAAAAAAATGTTTGTTTTTCTTTTTGCATAAACATGACATCATCATGCATCATTTGCATTTGTCTATCTTTTTTTTTAAATTGTTACATTTAAATTCAAACTCCACTTAAATTCTTTTCTCACAATTAAATTCAAATGCTTTTGAAATTAATTAAAATGTGTATTACTAATATTTTGCAATTATTATAAAAACTAGTTTATTAATTTTCCTATTTTAAACTAAACCTATTTTGTAAAGTTTCTTTATTAAAAATTCTTTCTATTTTGTTTTAGAAATACAAAAGCAGAAAAAGAACTACAGGAGAAATAAAATTTCAAAAAAAAACTCTAACTGGGCCAAAACCCAACACCTCCTCCTCCTGGCCCAACTCATCCGAAGCCCACACCCCCCTCCTTCCTCCTTCGTACAGTCAACGAAGACAGAGGAGAAAGCAGCGAGCTCCTCCCCACCATGGCCCCCACTCCCTCTACCTTTTCCCCTCCTACTTAGCCCCCTCCTCTGCTCTCCCTAACCCTAGCTTCGCTCCTTCTCCTCCCTCCGCGCCGCCACTTCCCCCTCTTTCTTCTTCCCTTCTTCCTCCCTCAATTCTTCCTTCTCCACCGAAGCCATAACCATGGCTGTAGCTTGCAGCTCCACCAACCCGACGTCATGGTCGCCTTCGTCCTCTCCTGAGTGCAGGAATGGAACCGCCGCATCGTCTCCGACATCTGCACTGCAGCGGCCGGAGCTGGGGCTGTCCCGGTTGTCGACAACAAGCTCGTCTTCCTCCTTCGGCCTTGCGCTTCCCGTCGCCTAGATCGTCGCCCTATGTCCTTCCCCAAGCGTACGAGCTCTCCAACAGCACCCCCAAAGTGAGCCGCGCCCCTCTCCCCTCTCTCCCCTTGCTCTGTGTGCCCTATGTGGCGAGGAGGCGTGGTGGTTGTCGCTGGCCGTCGTCAATCTCCCAGCGATCCAGAAGTCTGAAGCCTGAATCTGCCCTGTAGAGTTTCAGTTAACGTTGCCACCTTCCTTCATGTACCGTGGCGTTTGAATGCTATCACCAGCGTCCTCGTAGTCCGGCGGCTTGCGCGCTGATCCTCTGGCTTTCAGATCGCGAGTTCGATTCCCACCATCCACCGACAGTTCCTTTTTTTCCTGCCTTTTTCCATCAGATTCAGTTAAAGTGCCAACAATCATATACAGAGGCGTTGTACAAATATCAGAAGCACCAAATCAGTCCAGTGGTTAGGTCCCTTTTCCTCACCCAGGCAATCCCTAGTTCGAATCCTTGTGGAAGCTTTAACCCACACCTTTTTCTCTCTTTCTTTTTAAATATGTAAATCTTATATATGTACTATCTTTTGTTCCACAATTTCAGATAATACAAACTTTATATCTATTTTTATCAGAAAAATGAAATGAACATTAATATGCCATTCTTATGTCATTTTGCATCTTTTATTTTAAATGCTTAGTGTAGTTTAATAATTGCACATAAATAATAAATATGGAATACGTTGGGTAAATATTTATTTATTGCCCCATTCTATTTAATTTGACTAGATCATCTTTGCCATGTCTTGCCATGTTAATGAACATTTAATTTGTGGGGTAGATAAATAACTTGCACCTAAGTATTAATTGTCGGAACCCCGGTTCCGCTTAATTTGAGTTAAGTGCATCTCAAATTGCATCTCGCCATGCCATGCATCATTCTCGTATGATCATGCTGGATCTTTTGCCGTAGTTGTAAAATGCATCTTTTACGCTTTCCAGTGTTTGTTGCTTCTTCGCGGATACGGCGTTGAGATGTGTGAGCAAAGACAAGATCTGCTTCCATGCGGGATTTCAGGCAAGCAAAGTTTGCTTGTTTACCTATACATTGTCTTTCATTCCTGCCGTTGATCTCTGCTACGCTAGGTATCGATTCTTGAACTGCGATCCCATCACATGTTTATCCTGCAGCCCATACAGCTTTATCCCCACAACCTAATACCCGTTGCATGTTTATCTGTTGGCTTTGCGAGTCGTAGCGCATGCTTAGAGTTGTTTGTGCGAGTCGTCTGTTGGTCTTATGTTTCATCTGCTTAGTATGATATATTATTCTACCTTAATAAAATGTTGTATTATATTGGGGTATTATAATTAAAAGATAAGGCACCAGGCGGAAGGCCTTGCGAGGTGCTTTGTTCTGCTAAGTGTCGACCTAGGAACTGAGATTTTGTCCTCGGATCCAATTTTGAGCGCACTAATCACTTGTGGGAGGCCCTATGGAGCCCCCCTCGACTTTGAACGGATCTACAGCTTGTCCATGTGCCGCAAGTAGTTCGGGTTTTCCATTTGCTCATATGCATGTGCATGATGATGATGATGATGATGAGAGGTTATGTGACACGGGGGGTCATATAGGTGCGGTACGACACGAAGCGGACAGTTCCTACTGTGGTTTGAGCCGCATGGTGGCGTAGTCGCAAACTAATGAGTCCGCAATTGAGATTCGGCCGGACTCCTGACGCGGGTAACAACTCATATGGGTGGCACTTGGACTTGCTGTAGTGAAGGAATAAGTCGTGTTGAGAAGCCCTGATGCTTGCTTGGGTTGATCATGCGAGTATGGGTACAGTAGTGCACCCCTGCAGGGTATAATCTTATCGATGAGCCGTGTCCACGGTTATGGACGATTTTGGTGATGATGCTGGCTAACAAGATCTAGACAACTTGCACCTAATTAATGTTAATTAATTTGATTAGTAACATAGAATTACTTTCACAATATATTATAAATAAAAACTGTTCAATGTGTGAGTTTCCCGAATTGCTTCCTCATATTTGGTTGAGGGGGTTAATTCGAGAATGGGTTATGTTTGGTGTTAGCTGTAGATGTTTATCTTATGCGCTCTCTTATCCCTCTCTGATTAGACGGAAGTTGTAGCGTGTCTCTTTAGGTTGCTAGTGCTGCTGCCGCTAAGTCCACCTCCCCTATATTTTGGGAGATGGTGTAGAAAGTAGGCAAGTCGGTTTTGCTTGCCAGGGAGTGCCCTGACCCTCTTTTGGGATGTGCTTTATGTGCAGTTATCAGGTTTGAAGTCCGACGACGTTAGCTTGGGAATCCCTCCGGCTTGGCTGGGCAGGGATATGGCGCCATCGCTTATCTTCAGGACTCTTAGTCCAATTTGCATCTTATCCGTAGTCGGATACTATTCTGTTTCCGCTGTCATTTGTATCTTTGTATTGTATCTTTTGTATCTTGACTCGTTCGAGTCGTTGTTGTATTTTATCTTCTGTTGTATTTGTGGATGTATAGGAACTGTTGTAATGTTATCACAATTCCACCCACATAATGCGCATGTTTCCGCGTGCACATTATGTCTGGTGGGCGACCTAAAATCGTTATTATGCGTATTTCGGCGGGAACGCTTAAATCTACATAGTACCGATTTTAGGGCGTCACATGGACATACCCAGATTTGGAGAACATAGTCATTACACCTTTGACCGTGAGATCAACTCTTATTGATATTCCCCGAAGATACTTTGATTGCACCAAACGTCGTATCTTATTTAGTATGACAATAACGGTGATACTTTTGGGTATTGGAAAGGAGTATTGAGACGAGGGTTCAAGAGCGGGATTTGCCAGTCCGCGTAGCAGGATAGATACTCTCGGGCCCACTCGGTGAGATCTTGTCTAATGAGCTTGCAAGCATGTGACTAGGTCACGGAGACATGAGATCATGGACGAGTAGAAGATAGCATCGTCGGTAACGAGGTCGGGATTAGGTATGGAGATATCTATGGAATGACACTCGGACGTGCTAAGTATCGCTATGGCAAAAGGTCTAAGACTTCACGTTCAGGTTTGATAGATGAAAGTCATTCGTTATATCTCAGGGATTAATTCATGGGGTCCAGGCCTACGGGTTAGTCGTTGATCATTGAGGAGTCTTGATCATACCTGATATTATATCGAACCGCTAGGGTAACACACTTAAGGGGTTTCGACAAGACAACCGGAAAGGAAGGAGATCACCGGGAGCGTCCCGGGAGAGGTCCGATGGAGATCGGGCAGCGCCGAAAGAGTTTTCGGAGCTAGGAAATATTATATATATTATGTTTGATATTAATTAGTGTTATTAATATGCAAATATGATTTTATATATTTATTTTCGAATTTATTAAGGCAGATTTCCCTAAATGGGCCTTCCGGACGAAAGAAGGCCCAAGAGGGGAAAATTCCCTAGGGGAATTCGGTGGGGGCCAGGAGGGACGGCCTAGGTGGGCCAAAAGGGGCCCACCAGGGGGCCGACGCACTCCCTTGGCCGAACCAGGCTGTGGGGGGTTAGTCCCACATTGCCTGGCTGGCAAGGTTGGCTCCCCTTGGGAGCCTATATAAGAAGGGGCACCCCCATCCTTTTAATTCACCAATTAATTCCTGATTTCTCTCTCGATCTCGTGGTTCCCAAGTCGGAGCCGCGCCGAGCAAGAGGAGTCGGGGATCTCCTCCACCATAGCCCGCTGCCGCGCTGCTGGTGTTCCGGTCCAAGTCTTCCGCTGCTCGTCCTGGACTGGAGCTTCGGAGGCGTCGTCTCCACCGTACGTGTGCGACTCCCTGCGAGGTGCTGCGCTAGCGGTACTCGGAGGCATGCTTCCTCTACACGACCTTGAGGTCCGCTTCGTCGGTCTGCATCGACAACGTTTGTGCGGGAACGTAATCCCCGCTTTCGGTCTACAAGGGTACGTATTCCGATCTCCGTTCGTACTACTATATCTGCATAGAATATATCTTGGCTAGTTTAAGGATATCGTTGCTAGGAAAATTATTGTTTTCTGCCCACGATCCCCTTCACACTGTTCATAGATTTTTAGGAACAAATCCTTAATGTTAGGGGGGCCAGGGCCCCTGCTGGTCCCCCTCTGTCTCCGCCACTGGGCGGTGGAGGCACCCAATTGCCTCACTGACTGTAGTTGTAATGCTCGCCCCGAGGAGGTCTGAGCGCCTCCTAGTGTCATGCAAGTACGCGGGCCTATCCCTCCATCGGGAGTCGTAACCAAATTACGCGTCTTCGTGTAGGTTCGGCGGGAGGAGTTTGTGGTGGCGCTGAATCTCGCGGTGGCACGCCTCCCTGCGGAGGGGCACCGATAGGACTGGCACCCTCCTGACGTTGAGGTGCCAGCCGCGACGTCGTCCGTTCCGCTCGTATAGCGCCTGCGCCAGAGGAGAACCACTGATGGGGCCCTCGACGCAACACCTGACAAAATGGCATATTCCAAACAGTCAAACCAAACTGTGCATGACGATTTTGACAATGAGCTTTAGAGGGGAAACTTGCACCCTTTCCCGGGAGGCTGCGACTCACGCTATGACTTCACTGCATCACGGCTACGGCTAGACGTTGCGCTGGAACTGAAAATACTTAATGTATCACGAGAAGAGAAGACTTTTGACTTTGTAGAGAGGCAGAGGCTAAATAAAGTCATATATTCCCCCGTTATATAATATAAAATGTTTTAGCCATTTTTCCATATTCATATATACATACATGACATATTTTAATATACATGTGTTGAGAAGAAGAAACCATTTCGCCATTGCATATCAAATTCCAAATTCGACGCCGAGTACGTCCCTATGTACCAAATTGCTCTCTCAGTTTTATAATATAATATAAAGGTGTTTTAGGTGTCACACATGTTGTTTAGATTTTAACAAAAATGAGTAGACATGTATACTAAACATGTCTAGATACTTGTATATGAATATGGAAAATGGTTCAAACATCTTATATTATGAAACAGAGGGAGACGGTGATATATGTGAAAGTATTCAGTCTCATGCCTCCCCTTACGAAAAGACATGGTTGTGCATCTTGGACGGTAGACATGGTTCAAGTAAAGAAGAAGGATCTAACCATACATACTTATTGGAAACAAAATGGGCAATTTTGATCAATTTTATTTAAAACAAGAACCTTATTTGTCTTCGTGTGGAACAAGATCACATTGTGCATCCTGGCCAACATGGCTACCAAGACAAAGTGCACATACGTCGTCCAAAAGAAAGACTGTCGTCGAGAATGTCATCAAACGTCATCGACATCACTTATTCACAAGCGGTCGGCTTCGCGTTACAACCACTGATGGGGCCCTCGCTGCAACACCTGACAAAATGGCATATTCCAAACAGTCAAACCAAACTATGTCGAGAAACAGACATGCCGATTTCGACAAACTTGCACCCTTTCCCGTGAGGCTGCGACTCACGCTATGACTTCACTGCATCACGGCTAGACGTTGCGCTGGAACTGAAAATACTTAATGTATCATGAGAAGAGAAGACTTTTGACTTTGTAGAGAGGCAGAGGCTAAATAAAGTCATATTCATATATACATACATGATATATTTTAATATATACATGTGTATGAATCTAGACAAGATGTGGTATATTGTGGAACAGAGTGAGTATATACAAGGGTCATACATATGTACGTACATACACGTGACGGTGATGTGATACTAGTGTCTGTCGTTGCAGAGTGGAATTTACCATGGTGCCATGGCGATGAATCTGAAGTTTGAATGTACTCCGTTCGTTCCATATTAGATGACTTACGTATTAAAAAGGGATGTATTTAAATTTATAATATGTCTACATATATCATTTCTATATAAATGAAAATTATCTAATTAATTTGAAACAGAACAGAAGAGTCCGTACGTACGTAGTACTTACATACGCCGTGGGTATGATTGGCAGGTCAACTGGAGCATCCTTGAAAGTTGGGCTGGAACGTACTCATCCACACACCGAGTCACCGAGAAATGCCACAGGAAACGGTCTTCCATAGCCGTTGGTCCAAGCCTCCACAGGTCAACGTAAGTACCTTACTGGTGGGCTCGGCCCCGCCCTCTTTCATTTGACAGAGTAAAACTTGATGGCTCATCAAAGAACAAGTGCAGATTTAGTTAGTATAATAATTCAAGTAGTCACCGTCGATGTGCGCGTTCACATAACGTGCGCATGTTTTGTTTTATTCTCCTTATTAAGCAAGTAGCGAAGTAGCTATTTCCCTCCCTACTTCACTCGTGAAAAGGTTAATGTGCGAATTACACTCTCAAATTCCATATCTTCTCCTGGAAACTTGAACTTGATCACTTTATTCTCCTTCACTTTCTCATTCATCAACCGGTTGAACTTTGGTTTATTCTATTCTGCATGATTTTTTGAGGGCACATAGCCTATCATTTTAGCGTGCATAGCACACATAGCTATCTCTTTGTACTTGTAATTTGTAAAAAGGTGAACGTGCGAAAATTACATATCAATATCTTATGATTTCAACTAAATCACTTTATGCCGCCACTCCTTTACTTTTCGATGAAAACGATCAAGTTTTGGTTTGCCTTACTAAAACATAAAGAAAACCATAAAAGTCTATCATAGTTTAGTTGATTATCAAGATCTTTTGGTTTCAACTAAATCACTTTATGCCCCTCCTTCACTTTCCCATGAAAACTTGCGTTCATAAAACATAAAGAAAAACCACAAAAGCCTATCATAGATTGGTTGGATCATGTCAAAAATAGTTTGGTTGGTTTGAGCACTGGAAGTGGTATAACTTCATGTGGTAGGACACACCCCCAGTCTTATTTCTAAACTTTAAGCAAATGATATGCTCACTTTGTCCATAAAAGGATGTAGTAAGTTTGTTTAAACTCGCATGTGTCTACACACTAAAATATGTTTAGATATATGTAAGTTTGGATAAAACTGAAACATCTAGGGTGAGTAAGTGATTTGGTCAATCTTTTGAGCTCTGTCGTCACCATCTGCTTCATGCTTATGTTGTGCTCGGACGCTCGGTGTTTATATAAGAAAGAAAATTATCAGAAAATAGCATGAAAAAGGCAAGATGGGAAATTAAAAGGAAGCAAGCACATGGCCTTTTCCCTCCTCCCCAACCCCACGCGTTTCTGACCAGCACACGGCGAGCTCTATCGTAGGAGTACGACCGGTAGACCAGCCAGCAGCTCCAGCTCGCTGCTGCAGTACATAAGCTCGCTCGCCGCCGCGGCTGACCCGACCACCACACAGCTCACAGCCGCTGTTGCTACTCCGCTCCCTTCTCACCTGCTTCCTTCCGCCCGCCCCCGCCTCCGCCGTCGCCTGCGCCAGCCATCGTCGCCGGGACGCGCCAAAAGGTGCGATTTTGGCTCCGGATTCAGCTCCCTTTCCTCCCCCCTCTGTCGGAGACCCGCCCCGATCTGTCTGTGGGTGCTTAGGGGATCCCTCCCTCGCGTCGCGTCTACCCCTCCCTCGACAGGGGCGGTTTCTTGCTTTGCTCCGGCCGGGAAGCTTTCGAGATCTGAATCTCGACGCGCCGGCCCGAGCTGTGGCGAAATTTACTTCCTTGTTCTCCTGATTTACATACTCCTCTGATTCGGTCGGTTTTCCCCCCCTTCTCTTGTCGGTTCTTGCGATTCGTCGCGAAATTTGTAGCGTGTGAAGTAGAAGCTTGGACTCGGTGGAGGAGAGACGGTTCGTTTAGTCTTCTCCAGCGTTTCCCCCTTTCGTTAGCGTAAAAAATCATCACTTCTTGCGAGTAGGTATCTGGAGGGCAGCGGCGGCCTCTCGTCAGAAATTAGTAAAATTCGGCTGCGATCGTTCGTGCCACAGCATGATGAATCAGTGGTACAGCTTGCTGATGTTTCGTTGGCATATGACTCTACAAGTGCTATAGAGCTACCTGTAGATATTAACTAGCCTGTTCGACTGGCCTCATTTGGAGCTCTTCCTGAATTACGGCGGTGTGGGAATTACATGATTGGATGAGCTGTGGCCTGTGGGTGAGAGTGAGTGAAGAAGAAATGATTCCCGCGTACCAAGACTGCGTTGCGCGCCATCCTCCCGCGCAATTTCAGTTTAATTGCATGGCACAAATTTGGAATGCAGTTATAATTAAGATAGAGCTATGGACCATGCAGGCAGTAATGTAGTCTCGGCCTCCCATTTACGACGGCTGCCTTGCGACCGCGCTTGTTGTAACAAGGAAAGCATAGTGTGCAAGTGTTCATCCGGTGCAGTGGGCCAACCACTGACGGCTTGCTGAATAATCTAGACACGTTTCCAACCGCCATGCATTATTGGGGTCTGGACTAAATTTCTGTGAACCTGTAGGATATTGAGAAGTATTGAGGATATTGCTGCAGAATGAGCTGTCTTTTGATCAGCTATAATTGCAAGTGGTGGTTGTTAGTTTCAGCCTTCCATGTAGATACCAATCGTACCTGGGCAGAAAAGATACAATAAAGCATAGAGGAATGACCCCTATATTTTAGGTTTTCCTTGACAGATACTGTTTGCACATGAGATTGTTTTGCTAGATAGAGAATATATCTATGATCTCTATAGCTCTGCATTACTGCACATGCACCATGCAATGATGCCACACCTGTAAGTGCAAGCAAGCCCCGGTCACTTATGGGCTCGCGTTCTCCATTTTGGATAGATACAATTTAGAGAAAAGTAAGATGGATCAAAGCGAAATAGTAGGGTAGAATGAACAAAGAGGAGAAATTTAGTGATACATCTTTAAGCATTCTTCATTTATTTCCCAAAATTCATCTCCAGCGTTCATGTGCCACGTGTCCGATGTGTAATCACGAGACGACACCTACAGTTTGGCTTACGTTTCCAACTGACCGCTCCTTCATTTGCTTTTGTCTGACTATCTACATTCTATTTGCTGGTTCTGATAGAAAGATGCTTTGTTCCAGGACTTGTTTCAGATAGGATATGTCGTGCTTCGGATGCTGTGGTGATGAAGACACTCAAAGAGCACCAGACAACAGAAATCAATACCAAGGAAACCATCCAGCAAGTAATAGCTTTGATTCATTTGTTACAATCATATGCATAGCCCCATTTCTCTGCATTTTACTTCTGTTGCTTTATAATACTGATCTAACAGATTACAACTGATATGTAGGGAATGATCCGTATCGCACTGCCGATCCAACTCCCAAAGGTCCTCAACCTGTGAAAGTGCAACCAATTGCAGTTCCCACTATTCCGATGGATGAAATTAGGGAGGTGACTAAGGGTTTCGGTGATGAAGCTCTGATTGGTGAGGGCTCCTTTGGCAGAGTATATTTTGGTGTTCTGAGAAATGGTAGAAGTGCTGCAGTGAAAAAGTTGGATTCTAGTAAGCAGCCAGATCAAGAATTGTTGGCGCAGGTCCGTGTTTTTCTCTATATATGAAAAATGCATGTATTATTGTGTTCTATCCCCTTACAAATTACGTCCACAGGTGTCTATGGTGTCAAGGCTTAAGCATGAAAATGTTGTTGAGTTGCTTGGTTACTGTCTTGATGGGCCCACCCGTGTCCTTGCTTACGAATTTGCCACTATGGGTTCTCTTCATGATATGCTTCATGGTATGGTTTTGTACAAAAAGTTGTGTTGAACATATGCGTGATGTTTTCTTATTCATCTCTTGGTGCAGTTAAATTTTGCTCTTAAATAAACCTTTACTTTAACTGTCTATAGGAAGGAAAGGTGTTAAAGGGGCTCAACCTGGTCCAGTCTTATCATGGGTACAACGGGTGAAGATAGCTGTTGGTGCAGCGAAAGGCCTAGAGTATCTTCATGAGAAAGCACAGCCTCATATCATACACAGGGACATCAAGTCCAGCAACGTTCTTCTTTTTGATGATGATGTAGCTAAAGTAGCCGACTTTGATTTGTCAAACCAAGCTCCTGACATGGCAGCCCGGCTTCACTCAACTAGGGTTCTTGGAACTTTTGGATACCATGCACCTGAGTATGTTCTGTTTTTTTCTCAATTGCTTTTTGAATCTTTGGAATCATTGAACTTAAGGTTGTTTAAACTTTGGGATCAGGTATGCAATGACTGGACAGCTTAGCTCTAAGAGCGATGTGTACAGTTTTGGAGTTGTTCTTCTTGAGCTATTGACCGGAAGGAAACCTGTCGATCATACATTACCAAGGGGGCAGCAGAGCCTTGTCACATGGGTAATTTTTGTGCTTGTACTCTGTCTGCGGCTATGAGATTATTTGGAGCTGTTATGCTTGGTGGATAGAACTCTAATTATGATTTGTTCAACAGGCCACCCCAAGACTGAGTGAAGATAAGGTTAGGCAGTGTGTTGACTCAAGACTTGGAGGGGATTATCCTCCTAAAGCTGTTGCGAAGGTATTAGAGATAGCATCTCTTTTGTTTGAAATTATTGCACAAATTTAAGTAGGCTATAGAATGAATTAGTAAACCATTTAAGGTTTCCTATTTAAGAAACCTTTAATATAGTGTACCATGCACATAAATTGGTTTTCATAAGAGAAATTAACATCGACATCAGAGCACATTTCTTTTCATCTACTCGAAACATTTTCCAGTGAAGCCACTTGTAACACCATTTATTCTTCTCTATGTTATTTGTAACAGTTTGCAGCTGTCGCCGCATTGTGCGTCCAATACGAGGCTGATTTTAGGCCTAACATGAGCATCGTTGTGAAGGCACTCCAGCCCCTGCTGAACGCTCGAGCAGCCCACCCCGGAGAACATGCTGGTCGTTAAGCTCCACCTCCAACCTTTTGTATGATATAGGGAAAAGGAGCATTGTGGCAAGGCAGTGTGCGTGTACGTTTGTGATTATTCTTCTCGAGTTGTAACCCTCAAAATTATACTAGTACCAAAATTATTCGATTCATGTTGTCGGTTGCGAGTTTCATTATTGTTGACTTACTAACTTGATTATGTCTACATGGAACACTGTATTAGCCAGTAAAAGAAACAAAAGAAATAAATGAATTCTGCCGCTAAAGATGCAGTGTGCTTCCAGAGTCCACATTGGTTACCAAGCAATCATTGAACCAGTCATCTTGATGCTGAATTTCTCTGCCTTGTATGGAACATAGATGTTGCAAATATTTCACAGGAATCACGAATCTGTTCATTTCAAACAGAAACAGCAGATTTTTTTTTGCATACAGGATACAAGAAGCCAATGATTAACCATGTAGATGCTAAGGATTAGTATATAATCAAAGCAAATCTTGACATGAACAATACTGGGTAACTACAGGTGCTACTACTAGTACCTTACATGAACTAGCAGCTGAACTACACTCCTACAGACTAGATGACTAAACTTGGATGTCGGCAAATTCTGGTCTCTGGACATCTGACCATGCAGCATGCCCAGTCTAAACCTAATTTTGAAACGCTGCTCCAGCACATGGCTGGCTTCTTAAACTACACAGCGAGCTAGCTGCTCACCTAACATCTGGAATCTAAACTTCTCTACAAACGATTATGCTCTTCTCAACGCTTTGTGAGGAGCACCAGGGCGAAAATCGACATCGAGGTGACGAACTTGAACCCCGGATGCTCCCAGAATTTGTGCTTGTCGTCGTCATGGCAAGGGCCGTTGGGATGCTTCATGGCATCCTGATCCTTGAGCTCCTTGAGTTGCCTGTCCCTCTTCTCCCCAACCTGCAGAGGCAAGAGCCGATCTGTTTATATAGTGGTCAATGAGCACTCCAAGTCCAAGGATCTTTTCAAGATTCCAGCATGTGTTACTTGCCATTAGTTCAATATAGTTCGGTGTGAAAACATCGGCTAAGATCACAAACAACATATGCATAATTCAGCTGGTACGAGAGATGTCATCAATTGATAACAAAGAACAGAGCTTTCCAGAACGGACGAATCAATGCATAGTTTGAGTTTGACCTGAACATTTCTAAACGTAATTATGGCCAACGGCCATAGCAGGGATGCTTCCTTCACATGGCATTGAATATTGACTATTTGATTTGTTAATTTTAACTTCCAAGATCTTGATTTGATGCTCAGGGATAAGGTGGCACATATTTAATCTCAAGTACCCCATCCACATTCAAGAAGGTCATAAATGATGCTCGAAGAGGAAGCGAAATCAAAACCATGGTTCATTCTTCATGTGTTAAAAGAACTAGGAGATATGTGTACATACCCTCTGAAGTTTCCGGATCTGAGACCGTGATTCTTGGAGGCAGAACTCAAGCTTTAGAACCCTCTTTTTCAGCTCCTGATCGGTTCTGCGCTGCTTCTCCAACTGTTTAACGAAAAAATAGCTTGAGTCTTTTTTTTTGTAGAATAACATATGCAACCAAATTAAGGTAACAGTTTGTATTCCTTGGATAAAAGAGAGAGTACTTACTTGAGCCTCTAGTTCCTTTGTTTTGTTTGTCCAGTGAGCAGATAATGTCCTGATTTCATCTCTCAACCTGGCAATCTCTGTATCCTTAGCATCTAAATGCTTGCTAATATTCTCAAAATTCTTGGGTGAAACCTCCGACAAAACCTTCAGAAGCTCGTTATCTTTGTTAGGCCCAGCTTTGGAAACTGCAACCATGATATCAGTCTCAATCCTTAAAACTTCATCCTTGAGTTGCCTCTGTGAAAACTCCCTTTCCTGGAGATCGTTCTGGAGAAGACCTAGCTGCTCACCAAGCTTGTTAACTCGAAGCTCATGCTCTTTTAGCAAGTGGTCCTTCTCACTCAGCTCTTTCAACAAGGACAAGCACTGTGATTCAGCTGACTTTGCTGATGCAGCACTGGCTTCTGCTGTAGCTTGAGTAACTGACATTTGTGATCTAAGTTCATCCAAATCATGGAGATACTGCATAAAATTTAAGAAGTTTTAGTGATGTGCATGAAAATTAGGTGTCAAACGATTCATTGGGGTATAGCTTAGAAATTAGCATGTCTGGACCCCAGAGTATAGCTTAGAAATTAATGCAGCATACAAATATTTGCAACCCGTCATGGTAACAAAATTAAAATAAACATAAATTGAAATACTCAACCCTAATTGGGTAACTGAGGGAGCTCCTCACCTGTTTGGTGCTACCTGCCGTCGCGTGCAGCAGCTCATCTTTGTCCAGTAAACATTTCTGCAGCTTACTAACTTCTTCCTCCATGCTCCTTGCCTTCGTCTCCGCGACCTGTCATGTTCTCTCTAGTCAGAAACAATTTGTAAACATTACTGAGGGTAGCAACAACATAGTAGAAACTTACTAACCTTTCTAGTTTGTGATTCCCTACTAAACAGCTGCTCCTGCAAAGCAAGCTTGTTCCGCACATCCTTGAGCTCAGATGCCAAAGACGCGACGTTCCTTCTAAAGCTCAACCTCTTCTCTGAAAGATCCCTCAACAGAGGATCTAAACCCGGCGAAGATGCTGAGCATGACCGTGCCCCCTTCTCCGGAACTGACATAGCCAAGCTCCAACCCAAACAGGCAATAAGATTTACACCCAAGAGGGCAGAACACAGATCCCAGGACGATGTTCTATTTTCTCCAAGAACAAACGGGAGGGCTCGTAGGAAGCATCCTATGAACAAGACAAAGAAAATAAGGGGAGTGAGCACTCCTTTGACCAAAACAAACACCCTGGCTGCCTCACAATAAGCCCTGTTTCACAGGTCAGTAGGAGCCAACCGATAGCTTTCACTGCACAAAGACAACTACACAGTTTTAGGGGCAGAGAAGGACGGTGATGCTTACTAGTACATGCAACGTGTTGGGCTTAAGTTACTGGTCTGAAAGCATCCATTTCTTACGGATCACGGGTACAGTTCCATGTGGTGCTAGACTAGTTGGCAAGTAACTGACAGATGTGTAGCTTTCAGCAGTCTACATGATTTTGTATTAGCATTTGATTTGATACAAAATGAAGCAGCGTAAGAAAATGGTGTCCACAATACAAGTGACTTGTTCATGTCGGCCAATTGAGGGAACAGCTACTGACCGCATCTACCTAGTCAACTTTGCAGTTCCAAAAAAATAAAACACGCAGTCAACTTTGCGGGCACTACACAGCAAAATTAGCATGTTCTTGGCGCTTCAAGTCAACCTGTTCTGCGGTGTAGGTTATTTTTATTTTTTTGGCGGGTAAAAACTAATCCAATACATGAAGATACTAGGCATTCAGAAGAAATTACTGAAAAGAAGTATGATGACGGAAGTAGAGCATCTTCCATCCAGATCCCAACAAGGAGAGGACAAAAAGATGCCGCCCATCGGCAAACTTTCAAACATATGTTGAAAATAAATCCCGCAGATTCCGAGAGAAACCATGTACTATGTGATATTTAATAAAATCTTACCTGCTGTGCAGTTGAAGAAAAACCTCACATTTGTTTTCCGAGGATTTGGTACGGAAGCAGTACTTGGTTTCCGTATACTGCGGGGCCATCCCGATTTTCGTCCAGGTTCGAAATAATTCAAACCGGGGGAGGAACAGCCCACCCCGACCCCCCCAAAAAAAAAGGCAAGATTTTTACGGCAAAACCGAGAACGCAGTGTAGTCACCGCTCAAATCTCCCGAAGCTCGTAATCTTCCCCCCAAGAAGAAAATCCCCGTAAGACAGAAACAAACACGGGAACCACGGAACTAGAGACGACGCGTAAGAGCATGGAGGCCGGAGTAAACTCGCACCTTCGTCCCCGACCGCCGCCGCCGGATCCTAGCCCACGAATCCGCCGCCCAGAAAAAAGATCCCTCTCCTCATTCCTCACTCGCGCGGAGATCTCAGGGCCTCCGACGCGCGGCAGCTGGGAAGGTTTAGGAGAGATTCCGGGGCGCTGATTTTGCGGAGTGTTTGTCTCGTGTTTCCGGTGGCGGACGGAGGGCGAGATTGATGCGGGGGGGGGGGGGAGTGAGGGTGGGGAGCTGCGGTTTGTTAGTTTGAAACTGATGAAATGCTGGCGTGTGGGCCCCGTGGCGTCAGCGCGCGGCAAAGTCCAAAATATTTCGGGGGGGGCGGCGTGCGTCACGTGCCCCCTCTCTCTCTCTGCTACCGTGTACGCCTCCTACCCAAGCGGTCTGCTGCTGGTACTGCTACGGTACCTTCTTTCTTCGGCATTTCGTATACACTCCCTCCGGTTGTAAAATATAAATAAATATATGAGATGTTTTTAAAAACTCGGTTATGGAGCTATGGGTTCAAATTGTGGCTCACCTGCTCAAGTAATTTTCAAGAGGAGGGGGCTAGGGAATATTACTATTGTAGTGGTTGAATGGCAGATTCGTCCGCAAGTTGAATCGAGTGAGAAGTGGTGTTTACGGTGGCGGACGGAAGAGTAACCCGTAAGACGAGGACAACAATATATTCATTCATTCTAGTGCGTATCAAGTCACCTTGCAACATCTAAAACATCTTATATTATGTAACAGAGGAGCCTATTCTGTTATCTTCTTGCTTAATACTTATGAAGCGCATCTTCTCAACACAACTTAGAAGGTGTCGAACAACATTCTAGGGTACAGGTGGAGACGTGGCCACTCCTCACATACCTCCCCCATTCAAATTGGTCGTTGTCCCTCACCTCGTCGTCAGACGGCGTAGGGGTTGGGTCCTACGCGGGTGGTGAGCACGGCTCGCGACCCGGGTGAGGGTGTGGCCCATGTGGTGGCGAGGCGGTGTGGCATAGTAGCGGCGTGGGTGGTGTGAGCTACGGTGAGCGAGCACGGGTCATGATGAATGGTGGCACATCGTGATGATTTTGTAGCTCGACTAGTCGAGGAGAGAAACGAAGTTGGGAAGCGATGGCGTTGGGCGAGAAGCGTCGGGTCAGGTGGGTGAGCATGTATCGGTTGGAGTTAACGATGGCGGCGACACCTTACCGTCGCGCTGACGTTGCTTGGCCATGTTGGATTGTTGGACATCAGACATAGTCACCACCGTAAATGCGACACGCATGACAAAGGTAGAGGAAGCATCATTATGTGGACGGAGCGGCCTCGACCTAAACCGCCTCCTACCTGCTGCATCCTGTCTGTGACGAGCAAATCGCACTTATCAAATGTCAATACATGGCACCATGCTAGTATGTGCTATGTATATAGAGACTTCGCTCGACTTCTTTGAGGAATTGGCATGTTGATAGCCCGTTTAGAGGTAAAAATCGTACTATATATAAAGGCGTGTAGAAACGGCGCGACGGCAGTGCTCAGGTTACTGTTCATCAATTAAACACCAATTAGGAGCTAGCACGTACGCCGGCCATATAGGAAGGCACGGGGAGCTCCGCCGCCCATTCCTCCCTCACCTCGCCGGCGATGGAGTCGCGGAATGGCACGGACACGCAGGAATCGTCCGCGGAGCACTCGGTGGCCGTCGTCGTCGGTGATGTTCTGGCGACCTCCAGGCGGTGGCGCTGCCGCTGAAAGGTGCGCCGCGTTGAGGCGCGCCGAACGCGCCTACCCGCGCGTCCCAGGTCGCCCTGATTCATCGCCGGCGAGGTCGTCGCCGCCGCAGCGCCTGCCCTAGACGCCGCCGTACGTCACCGTGACGTCATCTCAGGCCCGCATGTCACCGTCTTTCCCATTTTCCTGAAAAAACAAAAACTATAATATCTTCAAATATATTCATCAGAAAAATGTGAAAAAATAGCAAAATGACCACCCAAAATAAACCTAATTACCCATGGCATGAAAATAAAACATTTTAAAGATTCAAAACATTTTAAATTTGCCCAAATTAAAAATCTACTATTGCCAAATTTAAATTCTATGTTAAAGAAATCAAAATGAACACAAAAAATAAATCTAATTACCTTCATCAGGAAAGCAAAGCATTTTTAAATTTCAAAGCATTTTAAAACTAGCCAAATTTGACATATATTCTTTCTAAATGTGGGCCATGACACATAAAAGTATCCACATGAAAAAAAATGTGTGTGCGCCAAAATACAAGAACATTTCGAAATTCCTAAGTGGTGTAAATTAATAAAAACTCAATAACATTCCTTCTAATGACTTCAACGATATCTACTTGAAAAACAACATAAAATTCCAAGATCACCAAAAAAAATCAATTTGGTCTCAAATTAAACAAAGAACAACAAGAAGCTGCCCGCTGAAAAAATAAAACCTCTAAATATGAGCAACAAAAAAAATCAAAACAATCATAAAAAACTACTTATGGCACAATTCATCACCATTTTAAATTTCTGTTTTGGTGTAAATTTAAGTAAAAACAATAAAAGGTTTGCTACGGTAAATTAATATATTCAGATATAGCCATCCGAACAATATGACAGAAAATGTCAAAACAAAATTCCAATAACAATCACAAACTTAAAGATTGAATAATAAAACCGATTTTTAAGACGCAAACTTCATATTATTTCAGAAATATTTAAAATTACAAAAAATGCAGTTTTTTAAACATCCGCACCACATCCACTAGTTCTGAATTTATGACGCGTTCTTGTATCCAGCCATTCATGGTGGACACGAGAGTGGTTCTGTGACTGGAACTAAAGACAGCATGTGCGCACGTACATAGCCTTATATCTGAAGATCTACAGTAGTGCGGTGGCAGTACTGAACATTGATGCTATGTCGATGCCCCTCTACTCATGCGGAAAAAACTGGAAGCGCGCCTTCTTCTATACCAGATCGCGATTCGATTTTCAAATATTGCTACAGTAGAAGCGCGCATTTCTAGCGTAGAAACTGAACTGTATGTTCGTGTTCGTGGTGGAATCAAACTCTATGGATTGTTCCTCAATAAGAAGTTTATCTCTTCGTGCATCTATCCAAAATGTTCAAGAACACAATGGCGCCAACGATCGAGGATCAAGTGGCTGAAAGAGGGCGATGCTAGTACCAGATTCTTCCATGCAAAGGCATCTGCTAGGAGACGCAAGAGCTTTATTCACCGAATTGAATTTGAAGGTGTCGTGCACACTGAACAACAAGGCAAAACTGATGCTATCAGGGGGTACTTTCAACAGCTTCTTGGTCAAACTAAGCCACGGTTGCACTCTCTCAACCTTGGTTTACTTGGGATTGAGCCCCTGAACTTATCTGACATGGAAGCCCCAATCAATGTTGAAGAAGTGCGTGCTGCTATAATGGATTTGCCCTCTGATAAAGCTCCCGGTAGTGATGGTTTCACTGCCATCTTCTTCAAAAAATGCTGGGAAATTATCAGATACGATGTCATGAGAGCCATTGGAGCATTGGAATGTTGTACCTCAAGAAACTTGAACCTGCTTAACTCAGCCATCATGGTGTTGCTGCCCAAATCTCCTGATGCTGCGCACCCTCGTGAGTTCAGACCTATAAGTCTTGTCCACTTCTTTGCGAAGTTGTTCACGAAAATTCTTGCCTTGAGGTTGCGTCCAAGGATGCACGAACTAGTCAGTTCCTGCCAGAGTGCTTTCATAAAGAACAGAGCCATCCATGACAACTTTGTTTTCGTCCGTGCTCAAGCTAAGCTCTTCAGGCAACGCAAAGTCCCTGCATTGCTGCTCAAACTTGATCTGCAAAAAGCCTTTGACTCTATTTCTTGGGAATTTCTACTTGAAGTACTCGAGGCCAAGGGGTTTGGGAAAAAATGGCGAGACTGGATTGCTTGCCTTCTATTCACCGCCTCTACGCAGATAGCCGTCAATGGTGAACTGTCCGAGCTCATCAAGCACAGACGAGGGCTGCGGCAGGGCGATCCGCTTTCGCCCCAGCTGTTCGTCATCGCCACTGACATCCTAGCTGCCATGTTCTCCATGGCGGACCAAGTAGGGGCCCTCAAAACCAGCAGATTTCTACAGGCAAAAAATCGCATCTCGATGTATGCTGACGATGTTGTCATTTTCACCGAACCTGATCCAGCTGAGCTCCATTCTGTCAAATCGCTGATGCAATGTTTTGGGGAGGCTTCTGGACTGCTAACCAACTTTGCAAAAAGTTGTATCATTCCGATCCACTGCTCCGAGTTGGATACCAATGCCCTTGCAGCGATCTTTACCTGCCCTCTCCAAAGCTTTCCGTGTACATATTTGGGCCTCCCCTTATCGGACCAGCGCCTGCGCAAAGGTGATCTTCAACCCTACCTCGACAAGCTAGCAAGTAAAGTCAAGGGCTGGAATAAGGGGAATTTTTCTCTTGATGCTAGACTGCTGCTGGTCAAATATGTACTGTCTGCCATGAACATCTATCACCTTCTTGTCATTGACCCACCAATTTGGTTGATCAAAGCAATTGACAAGCTACGTAGAGGTTTTCTTTGGTGCAACGATGAGCTTGCAACTGGTGGTCGCTGCCTAGTGCGTTGGGAGATAATCTGTTCGTCCGCTAGATTTCGGTGGGCTGGCTATTACTGACCTACATCGCAAAGCCACTGCCTTGCGTGTTAGATGGTTGTGGCACACCTGGACCGAAGATGACAAAGCCTGGGGCGACCTACCGTTGGGAATCGATGATCGTGCTCGCAGCTTATTCAACTCAGCAGTAACCTTCAACTTAGGGAATGGACACAAAATCAATTTTTGGCACGACCCCTGGACAGCCGATCATCAAAGCCTTGCTTCCTTTGCACCCGACCTCTTCAAGTGCTGCACCAAGCGCAACCTTACAGTTGCACAGGCCATCACCGGCAACAAATGGATGATGCATTTCAAGCGTAACCTACCTACCATTGCTGTGACTCAGTTCCTCCTTGTGTATGACCTTCTGGTCAATATTGAGATGCGGCCCGAGACGCCTGACTCGGTTACCTGGTTATGGACACCAAATGGGCAGTACTCAGCAACGTCTGCTTATGAGATGCAGTTCGAGGGCTCCATCCGTTTCTCTTTTCGAGACACCATTTGGAGCAGTGGCGCGCCACTGAAGTGCCGTATTTTCTGCTGGCTTGCTCTCCGTGGCAAATGCAACACTGTTGATTGTCTTCAGAAGAAGGGGTGGCCGCATAATGCAGCGTGTGTCTTCTGCCTCAGCACGCAGGAAACAACACTTCATCTTCTCGCCGCCTGCCCCGTCATCACTCAGCTATGGAAGATGATCATTCGGACAGCTGCGCTCAACCCCAATCTAAGGCCACGAACCGACACAACCTCACTACAAGATTGGCTCTTGACAACTAGCCGCCGGCTGCCGCCGCAGAAGAGGACAAGCTGGGCAACCTTAGTTCATCTGACATGGTGGACCATTTGGAAAGAACGTAATGCCAGAATTTTCAACAACAAAACTGTACCACTTACCAGAATTCACTCCATCATTATTGATGAGGCTAGATGCTGGAGAGACGCAGGCAGAACAGGTGCTGCGGACCTGATTTTGAGACCCAGGGAACCTGACTGAGAAGTTGGCAGTCTCTTTTTTTGGTCTGCAGCACTTTGCTGTAGTCCTTGTTCCCCTTTAGTTTATAGCTTCCTTTGTTTTTAATTTTGTTTTTGGGCTACCTTGTACTCCTGTACACTCTTCTAATTGAATTGAAAAGTAGGCTCGACTGCCTTTTCCGTCAAAATGTTCAACCTTGTGTAGGGTGTATCACAACATGGAAATTATTTTGGAAAGCTGTGTCTCTAGCAAGTAATAGATCAAAAACTTCTTTATTGCAAATGTGACCAATTTGATATGTTGACACATATAAAAATCCATGTTAATGATCAATCAATCCCAGATATGACAATAGTAACTATTGTTGCATATCAAATACCCAAAGTGCTCTAATGTAGAATACTACAAAAAAAAATGCTGGTGGTATTTGTTTTAAAATCATTTCGAGTATTTCTTTGTTTCTCCTTATTGTGAGTTGAGTATGTCTTTAGTACATTCTTTCTTGGAGGTTCACATTTATGCAAATGAGAAACTTAACTCGCGGGCTATGATTTTATTTACATTTGTGTCAGAAGGATTTTAAACTCATTTTTTTAGCTCTAATACCATGGAAATATATCTAGAAGCGTCTTGAAGGCTCTCGCTTCATGCAAGATTTTAATGATTTTCCTAAGAAGTTTAATACTCTTTTAATGTATCAACTAGTCGCATTCTATCCAGATATCCTCACAACTATAAAAGTAGTTATAAAAACCCAAATCTCCAAGGTTAGAGCATTTTGACCCATCAATAATCAAATCACTAACATTTAATCTTAACCATATGACCCCAAACTTATGTTAAGAAGACACCTACTCTTTCCATGTGTTTCTCCTTCCTCCTCCTCCTCACCGCCTCTTCCTCCCTTTCTCTACCACCGCCCTTTCCAGTTGTCCTTTTCCGCTACCGCCATGATCATCAACGCTCCGTCAAACCTCAAATTGATGTCTTCTACCATCTTTGAGGTCGCGTCCCGCAAGACAACCCACTTCTGTTAAGAAGCCCCCTGCTGATTTTCCCATGTGTTCATGCTCCTCCCTCCTGCTCACTACCTCTTCCTCCATTTCTCTACCACCGTCCTTTCCAATTATCCCTTCCGCTACCGCCATGATCATCAACGCTTCGTCAATCCTCAATCCACCGTCTTCTTCCATCTTCGAGGCCGTGTCCCGCAAGACAACCCACTTCTACCTTTAGCACCCGTGGGCCGTCCCCGCCACCACCTCCAGCCATAGTCGACGACACCCCGCCACTCTTTCTTCTACATCGATGATTCAAATACCCTCCCTTTGATCCCACCCTGCCTTCTATACCTGTCCTTCACCATGGTTTGAACACAACAAACTTACACATGTCATCACTCTTTGTAAGTAGAAATGGTTTGTTTTCATTTCTTCCTCAATCTCCTAGAGAAGAAGAAGAAGAAGAAGAAGAAGAAGAAAATGTTTTCTTTTCTTCCTCCATCTCCTAGAGGAGGAAAGGAATAAAATGAAAATCGCTCCTCCAGGTCCAGGAGAGCCGTTCAGCTGTTGAGCCCTGTCCTCCCTCAGAAACCCTAATTCTCCCCCTCTCGTCTCCTTCCCCCTCGAGCCGCCGCTCGCCGCGATGACGCCTCCCTTCCGGCCGTCCCCCGCCTCCGCTCCCCCCGCTCCTCGCGGCTGCGGCGGAGATCGCTGCAACTCCGGCCGCGACGCCTGGCCCCTCCACCACATCCGCCACGACGGCGTCTTCTGCCGCCTCTGCTCCTCCTGCGTCCTCCAGTACCACCCCGCCGACTTCTGCTCCGCCTGCCTCTTCCTCCTCCCCACCGCCACCGCCGCCCAGGACACCCACCTCGACCCGGCATTCGCCCCTCCGGGCCCCACCGCCCCCTGCTCCAGCTGCGGTGTCTCCGTTGCGCACCTCTCCTGCGTCCCCGACCCTGTCTCCTTCGCCTGCCCCCCGTGCGCTGCCGCCGCCGAGGGGAGGACCTTCTCCTACACGCCCGCCGCAGTCGGCACCCGCGTGCTGGACGAGCACGCCGCGCGCATCCTCCTCGTCGCCGCCCGGCTCGCGCACGAGTCCGTCGGCCGAGCTGCCGTTGCAGCCCGTCAGGAGGCGGAGCGCCGCGTCAAGGAGGCCGCCGTCGCGCGGAAGCGCTCGCGGGAGATGCTCGACGCAGCCTTCCGGGCGCTCGAGGAGGAGGCCAGGGCCGCCAGGAAGAAGGAGGAGGATGAGAGGGTCGCCATGATAAAGAAGGAGGAGGATGACAGGGTTGCCATGATAAAGAAGGAGGAGGAGGCCAAGAACAAGAAGGACAAGTCCGCTGCGTCCCACCCGCCCAAGAAGAAGACCCCCAAGAGCAGCGAGGCCAATCGGGAAAGGGACAAGATGCTCAAATTCAATGCCATCCAGCAGCCGACGCTGGCATTTGCCGCAGCAGCGGCCGCCGCAGCCAGTTCCATGCCATTGTCGACGTCCTCGCCCAGGGAGGACAAGAAGCCGATGAAACTGGAGGCGCAAGGTGATTTAACCCTTGAACCACTTCAATTGGACTGCTAATTGTTCCGTAAAATAATCGGTATATAAGTCTTAGCAGGTTCAGTCGACCGAGCAGTGGATGATGATGCAAAGGCGGTGCTGTTTGGGACCTTGCAATCATAACATTGGGGGTATCACAATCACCGATTCGTTTGCTCTGCTTCCATGTCTTTGTTGTAGCTAAGCAAACCGACAAGGAACTGCCGCTGTTGTGCGGTAGTATAGCCTTGCTTGAATCTAATGAATCCCCATTTCGGGACCTCCTCACCGTAAATTCTTGTCTTGTCATGTTAGATGATCCTCTTATTTATGTAGCTGCTATGCCTCATGTGTTTCAATTTGTTATAACTTTATTTGGTGGTAAATAATAATTACTTGCAGTCGGCGTTCAAATTGTAGATTGAGAAAACATGGTGACTGTTTTGGAAATCTGTGCGAATTAAGATTGTTCTTTGATTTTTCTCCTTTTCTGCCATTTGGCTTAAATTTGTTGAATGATCAAGTTCTTTCGTGATATTGTTCTGTAAATGCATCATGTTGTTATGTTCTTTTTCTCATTCAGTACGTAGTGAAATTGTAGAATTTGGTCAGATGGCTGGATGAATATTGCCCTGAACATGTCTTGCTAAGGTGTCAGGTTAAATGTCTACCCTTTTCCCTTGGTAGATCATGTACAGGTCTGGATGCCTTTGCGTGACACATCCAAATCTTATATTTGAGCTCCCTTAGTTCCTCCGATGCTAAATATAGCTAATGGGTCATGAGGTTCTTCATGCCTCATTATCGGTCAATCATGTCTAGTTTGTACTTATTAGCTTTAATATGCCAAGATATGATGATATAACTGTGGATTTATCTTAGGAAAAGTCTAACTAACAGTTCTAGACTATTGTTGAAACTCACATTACACATACCATTTCGTGTGGCCCTGCATCCATCTCAATGTTCTCTGTCGCAACATCCGCCATCTTTCCTGCCACCGACCTATTCTGTTGTACCACTAAGCCTACCGGTGTTATGCTGATGTCTGTCTAGTCACCAGTGCCTGCACATGAGGAAGGAGTCACGATATAGGGTTCTATTTTCGTAGAGTAGGAAGTTTGGTACTGTTTTGTTGGAAGTTGGGCTTTCCAAGATTTGGTAAGTGAAAAGTTTGTATTTGAAGGTTGTGACGGAGCTGAAAGTTGCTGTTATTTTGGTTGCACGCTCATATTTCATAATACACAGACAAACTGGGATTTTGGACAAGAAAAACAGAAACCTAAGGTGTCATGCCCCATCTATTCTATCAACTAATCTAACCAAAACAGAAGAAATATTCAGTCCGTCAGCAGATTGAGTCTTCTCAGTCAGGAGGTCGCATGCTTCGTCACTGTAGCTACACTTCTTCGTCGCAACCACTGGCTTGCAGCGTGCAGTTTCTTCATCACTAGGGCATCCTGCACTGAAGCAGGCAATTGCTCGGCTGCTCTCAGTTTCAGAAGCCTTGGCTGACTTGCATCGCTGTAACTTCTTATTCAGATGCTCCTCTAGACTTGGTTTCCTTGCAAGCAGGACTGCCCTGATCAATGTTATCATCGGTGGGAAATTCACTACCGCTACCTGAGATTATGACAAAAAAAATATACAGCTAGGAAATAGTACTGGAACGAACGGCTTGTCTAGGTAATGACAACACATCAATGGCCTTGACAAGTTCCAAACAAGGTAGTAACATGGTTACATGATCCACTCAAAACACTACATTCAAAGTGTATAAATTTCCAGAGTGGATAGTGTCTTTATTGTGGTCTTGATATCACATTGTCATGAGTTATACTGAGAAATACAAGGAACATGTAAGACAGGCAAAATTTTGGGAGACCAAGTTCGGCTTTCAGAAAGGTGGAAATAATGTGTGTGCAAACCCCAAACTTTCTTGCTTGGCCGGTTAGTGTTCTGTTCAATGTGTTTTATCATGTGGTTCTGTTCTCCACAAAGAAATCCACAAAATTACTGCTCAGGAAGCAAACGACGTGATCGCGTCCATCTCTTCTTGCAGCAGCAGCGCCTCAATGAAGATGTCAAGGCTCTCCCCCTCCATGACGTCCTCTATGGCGTGGTGTGTGACCCCGACGCGATGATCAGTGACACGTCCTTGTGGAAAGTTATATGTTCGGATGCGCTCGGACCTATCACCACTTCCAATCTGCGAAGCGAGAACGTGCTTAATAAGAATCCCATTATCGCACTGATATGCTGATATGCGACAGCCTGACTAAATAGTGAGGTACCTGCTCTGATCGGAGCTTCGACCGGTCCGAATGGAGTCTATGCCTTTCAATTTCGTATAGTCTTGCCCGGAGAACTTTGAGAGCCTTGGCCTTGTTCTACAGAGAGTTAAATACAACATTAATGGAACAGACTTGTTTATCAACATAGAATTGTGGACATGAGTTGTGAACATAGTTCAATAGAAGTGAATGAATTTGTTTTCAATTTATGCTAATGTACATCAACGCTATAAACGTACAGGTCAATAAAGATGGTACAAATAAAATAGTACGCAATGGCAATACAAGGATAAAAATGTAGGACTGAGCAGTCTAAGCACACGTGTTGTGATTTTAAAGCAGCAGACGAAATAGAGTAGTGTGTGTATTCCAACCTGATGCTGTGATCTCTCATCTTGTATTGCAACAACTGTTCCAGTAGGAATATGAGTTATCCTAACAGCACTATCAGTCGTATTGACAGACTGGCCTCCAGAGCCACCTGATCTGTAGGTATCAATTCTCAAGTCTTCATTGCGCAGTTGGACATCAACCTGCATGCAGACGATTTTTAGAGCTGCTTGTCATGCCACAACTTGCAGAGATGGAAAAGCAGAACTTTGGAAGAATAAGGCAATTGAAATGATATATCCAATTCCAACCTCATCGGCTTGAGGAAGAACAGCGACTGACACAGCGCTAGTGTGCACACGTCCAGATTTCTCAGTTACTGGTACTCGCTGCGATGAATTGGGTTTAGTCAAATAATTGAAAGGGCAAGTGGGCCAATATGATGGACAGCAGAAAAATGACTCATTATCATACCTGAACTCTATGAACACCACTCTCAAACTTAAGTTTCCCGTAAGCCCCAGGACCTGAAATGCTCCCACTAGCTTCCTTTACATCGACAGGAAAACGCAAGTTAGGAAGGGAGAAATTCTGTATGTAGAATATAATGTCAACAAAGCTGTACCTTGTATCCTTTTACAGCAGACTCCATTATGTCAATAGCATCAAATTTCCACCCATTCTTTTGGGAATACTTCTCGTACCTATAACATAGAAGAATCAAGTTAGTTAATAAGATAGACCGAGGGTCAAAGACATTTGCTGCAGCTAAACATGAACATCGACCCTACATTTTGAATATATCCATAGCAAACAAAGAAGCCTCTTCTCCTCCAGTTCCTGAAACAGTATATCATCATCAACCACTACTGCCACAGAGAAAATTAACAAACACAAGCAGGCACCTAAAGGGGCGGACGATGTTGATAGATGAAAACAGGGCAGTGTCTGCCTTACCTGCTCGCACCTCCAAAATGCAGTCCCTCTCATCAGCTTCATCTTTCGGAAGCAACGTCCTGAACAACGCATGCTGCAGCCGTTTCTCCTCCTCAGCAGCCTCAAGGAGTTCCTCGGCCGCCATTTCGAGCATGTCTTTCTCTTCATTAGAGTTTGTCACCAACGATTTCAAACCCTCTATTTCCTACAAATAGTGAACAGCTTACTCACAACCCTTCATATCATACCATAGGGCAAACATTATACAGTAGTATAATGGGATTATTATCACCTTCTGCTTTGACCGCAGCTCGGTGATCAATTCCAAGGTGCTCTCCAGCTTGTGGAACTCCTTGTTAGCCCTCGAGTACTCCTCGGGCGAGGCAGCCGGCTGACTTCATTAACAACACACGCCCAGATCAAATCAAGATGATCAACAAACAAACAGAAGTGTGCTCGATGAAGGAGCATATATAAAGAGGAGTTTTTCCAATCCGAAATTACCTGGTTGATTTGCTCCTGGAGGAATGCACTCCGCTGCTCGATCAATTTCATCCTCTGCTCCATGATCTGCACCAGGTTCGCAGGCAGCTGCTGGCTCATGTCTGGCCCAGAATGAGCAGAGGAAGAGGGAAAAAAACAGTGCTTGAATTAGGTTCTGAAAGGAACTATTGGATTTCTATTCCCTTCGTCGAGCGAGAAAGGTTTCTCCTCTTCAAGCGGCGCAATGTCACATAGAGAACTAGAAAAACGCGCAAATTCGCAGCGGCTCTACCTACTATCGTGCACACAATCGGAGCTGGAGGGTGGATAGATGGACGGAGGGGAGACGCGGGAGGTGCTCACCGGCGGTGGAGTAGAGGCGGGGAGTGGGAGTTCGCCTCCATGCCGCCGGAGGAGGTGCGGCGGAGGAGGCGTGTGGGAAGTGGCGGACCCGCCGGAGCGCGGCGAAGGCGACGCCGCCGCATCGCCGTAGGTGCTGCTGCATCGCGGTGGCTGGGAACCTAATGCGGTAGGCGTTTGAACTCCGCCTTCTACCGGCGTTTACGTAATTTTGACCCGCCTCTCGCACAATTGTGTGATACCGCTTTCTAGGCTAAATTACGTATTTTTTTTGCTTGTTCTCCATATATTTTACGCACAGCTCTCCATATATTTTGCTTGTTCCTTGCTCACACTATTGATGCAATGCACTGATCTTTTTTCCAGCAAGGAGGTTGGAGCCACCTCGCTCGGCATCGATGGATGCACAAACTTTACATTAGTTGTGGAATTGGCATCATCTTGTAAGAAGCTACTTAAGTAGTTTGAACTCCAACATGGTGTTGAAACATATAACCTTGAGATGTGCGTGCCACCGCCGCCGTCTCCCTAGAAATATATAACACCTAAACCAAACCTTACCTACACACGTGCGGCAACCACCGGAGTGGCCGACACATGGGAAGGGGGAATCCTGATATTAACTAGCGGATTCGAATATCCTCTCAATCGTCTCTACTATGGTGGGGAAGCCGAATAGGAAAAATTGCATTCTATTTCTATTCCTTCATCTTGGTTTTACATCACCAGTTGGGTTTCATAATTTTCCTTATTAAATTTCCTTCTCAAGATTGGTCCCTCCGCTTACATAACACCTGCTTGTTTCGGACATAGGTAAAGTAGACAAAAATCAGGGAGAAAAGTTGGATTTGATACATGAAAACCATACACACAAAAATCAAAAGAGGCATTGAAAATGTAACGCTCGGCGGCGCGCCTCCTCAATTCCAGTGCCCAGTGGAAGAGGAGAAGGCGAGGAGATCAAACGGGGCGATTCATTAACATGGGTGCCATTCGAGTTCCCTCCTGCTCCTATTTCTTCAATTAGTACTCCTGCTCCGGCGACATCAGTCTTCCGCTGCCGGTGCCGCCTGAAGGTGAGCACAGGAAGATGCCCTGCTGTGTTCTTTGCTTCCTTTACTTACGGCAGTACATTTTACATTGTTCCTCTTTTACTCCTCCATGTATACATCATCAGTTCTCCAAGTGCCATGTTCGCGTGCTCATAGTTGGCACCGACGACGAACTCGACTTAGAGATCCTTTGCATGCCTATCGTCTCTGGGTACTTGAAGCGATTAGAGCTTCACAGTGTACGGGTGGCCGACGAGATTCTTGATCTTACATGCTGCGGAGCTTTGGAGGATCTTAGTTTGTATTCTTGCGACATCATTACAAGCCAGATTTCGTCCCAGTCTGTGAAGCGTGTGGTGATCTCTAGATGCTCCTTCGACTGGAGCAATCGCCGGACCTGCATTTCTGCCCCAAATACCATCTCTCTGAAACTAGACAACAACTTTAGTACAACTCCTCTGCTTGAGTGTATATGCCATTGCTCCAAAATGCATTTATCAGGCTATTCTACTTACTATATGAATCTTACTGCCCAAAAAGTGATGATATATCTTTCCATTGTGGCATATGTGAGGATTGTAGTGCCGGTGAGGATGAAAATGATGGCTACATTCTTCTTGGAGGTTTGTCCAGTGCGACACACCTGGAGTTGATTGCTCCCATTGTGAAGGTACATACCTGAATACTTCATTCACTAAAAATACCAGCAAGCACCACATAATATTCACGTGGACTGTAATAGCACTAATTATGTGATATGTGGTTGAACTTTGATGTGTAGGCACTTTTATATTGGCATGGACTGTAATAGCACTAATTATGTGATATGTGGTTGAACTTTGATGTGTAGGCACTTTTATATTGGCATCTACAGTTTTCCATTTCATTTTTTCTAATATAAGGTTATTCCTCTCCATGCCCTGCAGTTTATTGATTGGAATGTCCTACTTTTGGCAAGTTAAAAACTCTATTGCTCATTTGCTCAATGAGTGGTGTGTGACAATTGACCTTGGTTCATTACTTACGATTCTCCAACACTCGCCATATCTTGAGAAACTCACTCTCCAACTTAATGAGGTACTCGAGTTTAAGTAGATAGTTTTTATATTTAAAGCTTTATACATTTACTTACTGAAGTTTTATGTTTACTGTAGGGACTCAAACAAACGATGCTACAGGAAGAAACCTACCGAACAGAGCAATCACCTGCAATATCCAAACATCTCTATGTAGTTGAAATCAAATGCACGAAGGTCAATGATAGAGTTTACCAGATTATAAAAATATTGAGCACATTTGACCTACAAATTTGCATCATGAGGACTAGCAAATCAACTGATTGTAAATCAAGTACTGCTGCTTATTAATATTTGATCTCTAGATTACTCCCTCTAGTTCTATAACACCTACTATTTTTGACAAAGGTAAAGTTACAAAATTAAGCAAAAATGTTGGATTACATGAAAGCCACACACATTAAAGTATATTGAAAACATTTCCACAATGTGTATTTTTTTGTCAGTTTTAACTATGGATGAAAATTAATGGTGAAGTTGTGTCTGGAACTGAAAATTAGATATATAAGCTGCGGACGCTTTCCTTTTTTTTTTTTGTACTGAATTCTGCATCTGGTTCTTCTCTGAACTACATTTGTTAAGTTTTTTCTTGTGAATTAGCGTTAATTTATATGAATTTTTAGTTGGTGTTTGTATTTCTCAAACGTAATGCTTATTGCAGCGTTAAGACATTATGCGTTGTCCCAGCTGTTTAGTATACTATGCACTTATGCAGGACATTAACGGACAACCATGGCCATTTTATTTATTTATGTCATATAGTTTGTGGTTGCACCTTAAGATAAGGTACATCGACCATGCATCCATGGATCATACATGAGAGCTAGCCACCTTCCTTTCGGGCACGTCCCTACAAAGCACCACAAAGCTAATATTGCGCCAAACCCATTATTAGGAGATTCGACACAAAGCAAAGCAAAGCAAATTACACACTAGCAAGCCGAGAGTACTAATTAGCAAGAGCTTGATTACACACTTGATGAAAATATTAATTGGTTGTCTCTGGAATCGATCGACGATGATCGATGATAACTTCACTTGCCGGGGGAGGAGGTGAAGGCGTTCATCTGGTCCCTGAACTCCGGCAGGTGCGCCTCCTCGACGCACATGGTCATCACCCTGGCCCCAACCTTGGGCGCAGGGGGAGCCCCGATGACGGCGACGGCCATGAACGGGTGGTAGGAGAAGGGCACGACGTGCGCCGGCGCGCCCCAGCCGTAGTCCGCCTCCAGGAAACCCAGCCGCGTCCAGTCGGAGACGAACAGCGAGTCGTACGTGAACCTCAGCTCGTAGGGGTCCTGCGCGAACCCGCCCACCGCCCACTTCGCCACGTCGCCGGCGAGCCGCGCCTTGGCGTCCCGCACCGCGCGGACCACGTCCACCACCTCCCCCGCGGCCACCTCCCCGCTCCGGCACGTCACCGTCACCGGGTAGAAGCAGTTGCCGTAGAACCCGGCTCCGGCGCCGGCGAGCATGAGGTGGCGCGTGTTGGCGAAGAAGCAGACGTGGACGGGGCTGTCGTCCGCGAAGTTGCCTCCGCCGGCGCCGGCGAGGAGGAGCGCGCGGGTGCGGGACTGCCACGTCTTGGCGACGCAGACGTCGAAGGCGGAGCAGCGCTGCCCCGTGGAGGCGAAGAAGTCGGCCTTGACCTTGGCGACGTGGTCAGGGCTGAAGTCCACGATGAGGCCGCGGAGGTCGAGCAGCTCCAGCTTGGGCGGCGGCGCCGGCATCCGGGGAGGGTCCGGGACGAGGTCGCGGGCCCAGACCGGGGACACGCGGGGCTTGGGGAGGCCGCGCGCGTAGTCCGCCACCGCGTTGATGAACTGCCCGGCGCCCAGGCCGTCGGCGATGGTGTGCACCGAGATCAGGCCCACCACGAAGCCGCCGCAGCTGAACTCCGTCACCTGCATGCATATGCATGACCCGTCATGGACCAGTTGAGACTTAGAAATTGCTTTTTATGTCATCACAATAAAAATAAAATTTGTACATTTATGTGGAACAAAAAAAAAATTCATTGTTTTACTTCAAGCACATTTTACACCCTACGTACAGTTGTAACATTATATCCTACTACCTCTGTTTATAAATATAAGACGTTTTAGATAGTGTGCATGTTGATTAGATGCACACTCAAGGTGAATACACCTACACGCAGACTCTAACATATCTACATACATATATGTGCATAAAAATTCCCAATTTTTAATTTTTATTTATGTGCATTTCAATCTAGACAAATGTTAAAACATTTTATACTAAAAAACAGAAGGAGTAGAAATCAAGTTTTTTAATGATCCTAGAACTTTTTCCTCAAGTTGATAATGTGCAACCCGGTGGTCTACAAATACAACAAATCTTATATTTCGAGACACAAGTAGTAGATGTCTTCTACGCATGGTTTTGGTCACCGGTTGGTAACCGGACAACCCTACCACCTTCGGGAAATGGTCATGCCGGATAAGAAAAATCTTAATTTTTTTTAATGAAACTCTCGATAAATGGTCATATTGTGAACTTTTTTTTCTTTTAAATTTTGGTTTTTAAACTCGTCCAGTAACCGGTCAAGATTTTCCAGTAACCACGCTAACTAGAAATCCCGACCCCCTTGGAATTTTTTTTCCGACCAGTAACCAAAACCTTGCTCCGACGTACTCCTACGAAAGTGGAAAGCGACCGAGCTACGAGTACGTACTACGTAGCAGATAAGATCAGTCGCGGTCGATCGTGGTACAACTGCAAGTCACTTGCCACTGAGAGCTACCTGATTGATTGACTCCTCTCACCTACATTATTCTGGTTTAACTAATCTTGCTTCATCTTTTCACCGACGACCCAACAACCCTTGCGCACTTACTAATTACACTCTCTATCTGCAGGCCACATAAGTCTAACTCCTGCATTCGGTGCATATCCCAAATGGACAAAAACTTACTTGCTCTCCTCAAAGTCATAAAAGCCCTTGCTATACGTCTTTTCAGACATTGACACACACAAAATTGTTTGTCAAAATAAATAAATTAGACATTTTAGAATAGTAGCACTGCATTTGTCTAGTAAAAGAAATCATGTTACACTTTCACATCACCAGTAAAAAAATAATATATAGCTGTACTGAATTTATATATGAGACTGCGAAATATGGAACACATTTTATATTTGCTTGAGTAGATTTACAATTTAGTGCGGTAAAATTCCCAGTTGGTCACTAAGACTTATTCCGTTGGTGGCTCGAGGAGATTACGCTGTAAGAGTGTGTTGAGCAAATATTCTCAACCCAACATATTTTTAGTAACCCATTAAAGTTCTTTTATTTCTACCGACCACAAGTCTTCAGTTCCACTAACAGAGGCCGATCGAGGTCAACGTCAACCAAAAACGTCAATAGGTGGTGACTTCGCGTGCTCAGGAAACCCATGGAAGATATGGATATGCTAGCGGCTGGGTGCAAGGCAAGAACGATCTACCACACTTGATTAGCCCTTTGACCACAATCGAACCATTACGAACGGCGACCTCACGGCTTGCTTTTGTCTTGGTATAGAGTACTCACTCCATCCAGGTTTATAAGCAACATATCGAAAATCAAATATTTTCAAATAAGATCATCGATCTTATCAACCATTGTAAATGCCCTAGGCACCAACTTCGCAAGTGAAGGGATGTGCTTTTAGTCTCTGTCAACCACTTACCTTTTTTTCGGGCTTTTTTGCGTGGACTTCTACAACACAACAATTAATTAAGGATGTGACTAGTTCGGTCTACATGTCTATATCTTATAACTACTACTCCCTCCGTTCTACAATATAGGATATGCTTTAGATGTAACACATGTTGTATAAGTTCACACTAAAATGAATGCACATATACACTAAAACATCTAATATCATAGAACAGAGTAAGTAGTATTTTTGTCGGCTTAGTGAAGTGCATAAGAAATGTCATTAAGCGTGTAGAGTTAGTTAAGCATAGATGTGTCATGAACATGTCCATCTGTGAAAGGTGGCAAGCCAATTCCGGTTTTGAAAGCTGGTATATAGATGTAGTAGGTAACACACCACCCGCGGTCAATCGTCAATGAGAGCAACTTGAACCAGTCGCTAGCTATGATCGGCTCCTTTGAACTGCTCCCTGAGACCTGAGTCACCCAAGACTGTGACCCAACAATATACCGTGTCCCGTGGAAGGCGAACTGATCCACAGTTGGTTAAACCCCTGCTATTTTCCACCGGAAGCAACTACCCGCGCACTAAATTCTCCACTAGCTTCTAAATTCATGCATGCATCAGCCAGATTTATTACTTACAACCACATATATTTTTGGTGGACTGCACCTAGGCGACTAAGCTTGGAAAGGAAGGTCTAAATATTTTTGGTGGACTGACATGATCATGAGTGCCAACCGGCGATCCCAGTCGAATCATGTTTTTTCACTACAACATCAGTATATATATATATATATATATATATATATATATATATATATATATATATATATATATATATATATATATATATATATATATATATATATATATATATATATATATTACTTACAACCACATATATTTTTGGTGGACTGCACCTAGGCGACTAAGCTAGGAAAGGAAGGTCTAAATATTTTTGGTGGACTGACATGATCATGAGTGCCAACCGGCGATCCCAGTCGAATCATGCTTTTTCACTACAACATCAGTGTATATATATATATATATATATATATAGGAAGCTCAATTGGGGCACCTAGGAGCCTGGGCACCATGCATCTTAACCGTCCGATTAGGTATCTTGATGTAGCATTTGATTGTGGATTCTAGCAAGCCGGGTTGACCCGTTAGCATTTGCTGTTGAAACGAAAATGGTGCATTAAGTATGCGTGAGGAGAGAGAGTCTATAATTTTGAAATCATACTAATTATGTTTCCTTGTTTCACCGGCTACGGAAGGATAATCATATTTCCTTGCATGCAGCTCCCGTGTGATTCTAGGTATGAGTATGTTACGGAGAATTAAATGGGAGCTAACGGCAGGTATTAAATGATGAATTCTTTGGTGGAGACCTTGACTACTCCGTAGTAAATTGGTGGAGTAATTATTGTCTGCATACCCATAAAATGTGGACGCCATGCACAGTCGGCACTCCCTAAGTAATGGTGATTTATAATTATGCACTTGGGTATCATTACTACGATGCATCATTCGTACAGAGCAGGACGTATCGTAGTATCTAAAACATGAATATTTTTCGGAATAAAATCTTTTTGAATTCTAATTGGATGCCATCGTTCTTAGTTTATTATCACAAAATAAGTTCGTAGCATGCCGCCTTAAAAATATAAATTTGTACGGAAAACAAATCAAATACCCTAAATTGTGGGTATAGTGATAAACCATGGTTTATGTCCCTGCCGAGACTGATGTTTGTGGGTATCGATATTGCAGACTCATGTCATACGATATCTAATCAAAAATTAAATTCAGCTTATGTCGTCGGTGGGACATAGTCACACTACATATCCTACGCTCTCAGTATATGGTACACAAGGTATCAATGTATCAAACGGAAGTAACAAGCTTTAGAGTATCCGGTACACAATATATGGTACCCGAGGTAGTGCATACTCATACGTGGCACGAGGTTAAGGATATCAAGTAAGCGATATCGCATCCTAGGTATGTGATACCTAGGGTATGTGATACCCAATTGAACGAGGTATTGAGTATCGCATACTCATTATATGGTACCCACAATATCGGCGACGAAGACAAACTCTAGAGCTTATTATAAGTTTACATACATTGTTATCCTAGGCTATGCAAGCTTAGCGTCTCAGGCATTTCATATGAACCCGTATTTTTTATGTATGCGAACAAAGTTTCTCAGATATTGAGGCATAGGTCACGACGTTTGCCTGTGACGCGCACTGTATGAGCATTCGTGACAAATATTCACACTACTCAGTATCAATATCACATAGGGTGGGAAATCTTCTTGCCGTCTTACTATTTCCATACCGCATGCCAAGTATCTACTCTATACCTCATGTATCATGAAATGAGTATGCGATATAGTCAATAACTTGTTTAGTTCATATTTGTGCATTTAAGTAGTGTCATCTCACATGCTGAGGTCATGATAATACCTCGTTCATATCACAATACTTGATCACTAAGTATGACAACTTGAGTATGTGATACTCAATACTACCTCACTTGGGTATCACATGCTGCGAATCCGAATCTACTGCATACCCAAGATTCGTGTATGTTTGTTTAGACTTGGGTATCAGTATCACCAAGGTACTACGTAATGTTAAAAGAAAATGGTTTATTAATAGCACATATCATACCTAGTTAAACGTGCATATACTGTGGAAATAAAGTTTTTTTGAATTTTAAGGGGATATCTTTGGCCTCAGTTTAATATGAAAAAATTGGGCTTAAAATTCTAAATTTGTACATATAATAATCGATACCCTAAATTGTGGGTATATTGACATGGATTGTTTGATCTCGCCGCCAAGAATGCTACATGGGGTATCAATATTGCATATCATGTCATAGAATATGTAATGAAAATTAAAATTCGGCTTGCATATACATGTTATGTCGATAGTGTCAACATATGATTCGATACTCTGTGCTCTGGGTATGGTGATTATCTTGGGTATGTTAAAATATTTATAGTTATTGATGCATACGCAGTTTTTTAATGAAGAATTGGTTTTGGACACAAGAGCAGTCATTATCAGCACAATAGAAAATTTAAGAAGAAAACTTAGTGTACTTATATTACAAAAAAACTCTCTTAGTACATCACATTGTTCCAAAACAAAAACATTGAAACTATTACATAGACATTTCTTAACATGAAAGATATTTGTAATCAACATCGTGTCAGTTCTAGCCTATATCTATAGGTGTGACGCCTCATATGTATTCAAATGTTTATTGCCTCATCAGTTCTTGCACGAACGAGCGCGGGGTGACACGCAACATTCTCTTCTCACCTAACGATGTCCATCAGAATCTCGGTTTTGACATTATCCATGCAATCCTGTGTGGACAACCAGAAAAAGAGAGTAACCAACAGGAGTATGTGGATATTCAGGTATGATGATGGCGGTGATAAAAACACTAAATATTCAACTTTAATGAAAAACATATCTGGGCTGGAGAAATCGATGACAACATCGGAAAACGAACCATGCTGATGATGGCTGTGACAGTGACATACCTGGCTGAATGACGCCGCCATCGCAGGTAAATTAGCAGCGGCCACGATGTACATGATAACATGACAAAAAAATCACAGCAGAGCCAGCTCTAATGTATGCATATTCAGAATTCAGTGCCGAAAGCTGTTGCGATTATGGTTAACACATGAATTCTCCAGCACACACGCAAATTGGTCCTCACGGCCGCCACAGGCAATTTGCATGACCACTCTAAATCCAAAAATAACCATTGGAATTTGCAGAGATACAGCACGAATAGTGGTTGTTGACAGGGTATGTACGCGAAGAATAAACTACATACCTTAGGCCACATAATCAATCGAACCAACAATGGCAGACCCTCGGCCAAGCACTCCTCCTGCTAGCTCATGACGTGACGCTGGATTTGTAGATAGTCAGGTAAAGCTGTCGTTGTGGAATGATTAAAACTCACATAAACAAATAGGGCCTGAGATACCTCACTTTTGGAAGGAACCTCATGGTGACAATTATTTAGCAAGAATCACGCACTCACATAAAAATGGAAACCATCATTAATTACTGATTAATTTTATTTGGAATGAATCCCACGGATCAAATTTCAAACGAGATTTAAAGTTGTACTAACGGGTTTTCTTCAGCTCCCATACCCGGATTCGTCTCAGTGCCTAATGATCACAATCAACCAATCCTACGGTTGCTGATCTAGGAGTATGGGCACCTAGGAGCCCCTACTAATTTACCTATATATATATATATATATATATATATATACCTGAAGGGTTGCGATGGGTCCGTGTTGCTGCTGAGCACGCCCACGAATGCTGGGAACACGGAGCAGGAGTCCCCAAGAAACGGCGGCCTCCGCGGCTTGGACATGATCCAGAAGATCAGGGATGCGATCTTCCTCAACACCAAGGCCCGCATCAACGTCTCCTGCGCCGACGCCATCGTGTTCGCGGCGCGCGAGGCCACCTTCGTCCTCAGCGGCGCCAACAAGATAGCATACGACATCGACGGGCCAGGGCGCAAGGACGGCGTCATCTCGTCGGCCCAGGACCCGGAAAGATTCCTCCCGGACACCACCTTCACCTTCCAGAAGCTCCTAGATAGCTTCAAGGCCAAGGGCTTTGGCGTGAAGGAGCTCGTCGCCCTCATCGGGACGCACGGCATCGGCGTCACCCACAAGAAGGCGTTCGAGGACCGCTTGGAGCCGGCCGTCTCCCTGCCCCCACGAAACGAGATCGACGGCAGGTACCAGGCCTACATCAAAACCGAAGCAACGGTGAAGCCGGACGGCGCCACCTTCACCAACAACCTCCGCGACATGGGGTTAGCTGCTCAGATCAGCTGCGGCTACCAGGCCAACGGCGTGGACGCGCCGACCGGCACCCTGGACAACAGCATCTACAACTTAATCCTGCAGAACAGGAACCGCTTCCAGTCCGACTGGGTGCTCAGGACGGACCCGGACGGGGAAGCGCAGAAGCTGTTGCTCAAATATAAGACCAGTATGGAGGCGTGGAAGGCCGACTTCAGCGCCGCCATGACAAGGCTCAGCAACGAACTCGTCTCAGAAGGGACCAAGTTTGAGGTCGATTTCAGGAAGGACTGCACCCGCACCAACCCCTAGCTAGAAGTCGATCGGTTAATTACCCGGCATGATTTCAAGTGGTCGTACGTGCATGTAATACACGCGTGTCGCTTCATACCTTGTCAAATTAATTAATACCCCTAAACTTGTGTTGCAATAAACATTATATATGTATATATATACTTGTTAATTGATTAGACGCATCCTTATAATTATACAACAATGCTACGTGTCATTGGTCATGTTTTATAATTGCGCACTAACTTAACAAACAATATTCTATATACCCTCTGTTTCGGTTTATAAGTCGTCTACGTATCACTAGGTCATAAATTTGAGCAACATAATTTGATATATATATTATAAAAAATATATCATTACAAAATTTAGACTTTATATTAAAAAATTATATTATATTAATTAAATTGACGATCTAGAGATACATAGAGGACATATAAATTGGGACGGAGAGAGTACTACTCCCTCCTTCCTAAGGCTTAAGGCGTAATTATTTTTTCAAATTTTCTCATGGAAGAAGGCGCGAGCGAGCGGCAGGTGCTAGTTAGTCGCTAATCTTCCGGAAGTGCCCTCCCTCGTTCTTTTGGTTTCTCCTCAAAATACACAAGCAATTAACATGGCGTCGCTCGGCAGTCACTGTGCAAGCCAAGCACGACGGCGGCGTCCCCCGACAGTCCCCAAAACCGTACAGGTCGAGCACGGTGACTTCCACGTGATATTGGTCGAGCACGGCGGCGGAGCCCCCCGGCAGTCCCCGTGCAGGCCGAGCACAGCGGCGGCGTCCCCCGGAAATCCCCGTACAGGTCGAGCACAACGACTTCCACGTGATACTGGTCGAGCACGGGTCATCTATCCCTGGCGATTCCTCGCTACGCTCCAACCAGATGCGGTCCACCGCAACCAGCCCTGGATCGAGATGCACTGGACGTGCGGCAGCGGTCGTCGGCTGCCATGCGAATGAAGGGAAGGAGAGCGCTGCTTCCGGGGAAGCTGCTCCCGGCGAGATCTCGTCAGGGAAAGCTGCTTTGACCCGTGGAGGTGGCGAAGGAGGCGGCGGCGGTGGGGCTGGAGGACAGACAGTTCTTGGCAAGGCAGGCAGTGGGAGGAGGTGCGGCGCGGCAGGTCCTGGAAGAGCTCGTGAGAGCCTTTCATGGAGAGTGGAGACGACGGGCCCTTGACTCTCCTTAGTTTACTCAGACAGCAGTTATTAGGGGTAAATTAGGAAACCGCTCATCACATATTGCCCACCTTAATAGATGTGCCAAAAAATATACACCCAAAGCCTTGGGAAGGAGGGAGTACTATTAAAACAAAAAACATTTTAAAATAGACAAAGAGGATGTCTCGCGTTTATCTGGGCATTCAAATGTTTTACAATCCGTACATAAATTATAAATGAATTTTGAAATATCAGTATATTATTAATAATTTTTTAATTCATGTAATTCATTTTGTAGATTCATACACTAACGTTGATCGCTGCTGCCTGTGACAGTTGCAATTGGAGAGCACATTGCGATAACTCTTTGCCAACACCCGGCCTTCAATGGTGCAACATATGGAAACTGCAACTTCAGTTCAGCATTGGTGGCACAATGTGAGCAGAGGAGGAGCAGCTGCGCAGTGCAAAACATATACTACTGTTGTCGTGTACATGTTCTGGAACGTTACGAGATATTTCCATCTCATGGCTAATGGTAAACATCGGAAAAAAATATTTTTTTCAACTATAACAAGATGAAGGGACTATTGTGGGGGAGGCAAATTTGAGAGTGTTCATTTCGGAATACTACAAAAAACTATTTGGCTCGCCGGAACCAGAAAAATTCGCATGACATGCCTCAAATCTCTGCGGAAGAAAACAATATTTTGACAGGAGAATTTACTGAGAAAGAGATATACGAGGCGATTTCACAAATTAAACACAATAAGTCTCCTAGGCCGGATGGGTTCCCTGCGGAGTTCTATCAAAAGTTTTGGCCGATGCTAAAAAATGATTTAATGTCTATGTTTGCCCAATTACGGAAGGGTGAACTACCATTGTATATGCTTAACTTTGGGATCATTACGTTGCTGCCCAAAGTAGAAGATGCTAGTAGAATTGAACAATATAGACCTATTTGGCTCCTTAATGTTAGTTTCAAGATCTTCACAAAAGTAGACACTAATAGGGTAACCTCTATTGCGAGTAGAGTGGTGCGTCCTACTCAAACAACTTTTATCCCAGGGAGAAATATTTTGGAAGGGGTGGTTGTATTACATGAGATAATTCATGAGATGCATAAGAAGAAACTAGATGGGGTACTTTTTAAAATCGATTTTGAAAAGGCCTATGATAAAGTTAAATGGTCCTTTCTGCAACAAGCTCTTCGTATGAAAGGATTTGCACCGATGTGGTGTGAATGGGTTGCAAGGTTTGTTCAAGGGGGGAGTGTGGGTATCAAGGTGAACGATGATATTGGACCTTATTTTCAAACACTAAAGGGTTTACGACAAGGGGATCCGTTGTCTCCGTTGTTGTTCAACCTTGTTGCGGATATGTTGGCCATCCTAATTTCACGTGCTAAAGAGGATGGTCAGGTGGGGGCCTAATTCCGCGTTTGGTTGAGGGTGGGATTTCAATACTTCAATATCCTGATGACACAATATTATTTCTAGAACACGATCTTGCGAAAGTTGTGAACATGAAATTAATATTGGCTTTCTTTGAGCAACTCTCGCGCTTAAAAATCAATTAGCATAAAAGTGAGTTATATTGTTTTGGTAAAGCTGTTGAGGTTCAAGACCAATACCGAAATCTTTTCGGGTGCGAAATTGGCTCTCTCCCATTCATATATTTGGGTATCCCTATACATTATAGGAAACTACTCAATAAAGAATGGAAAACATTCGAGGATCGTTTTGAAGGGAAATTAGGTTCTTGGGTAGCTAAGATGTTATCATCCGGTGATCGTCTTGTGCTAATCAACTCGGTTTTGACCAGCTTACCAATGTTTCTCTTGTCTTTCTTCGAAATACCTAAAGGGGTACGTAAAAGAGTTGATTTTTATAGGTCACGTTTTTGTCTGGCAAAGTAACCAGCAGAAGAGAAAATATAGACTAACTAAATGGAACATTGTATGTAGACCAAAGGATCAAGGGGGCCTTGGTATTGAAGTGCTTGAGATTAAAAAAATGTCTTTTGAGTAAATGGATATTTAAACTACTTACTGAGGAGGGAGTGTGGAAGGAACTGTTAACAAATAATATTTAGGAGATAAGAATTTGTCCCAAGTTCAGTTTAAACCTAGTGATTCCCCGTTTTGGAAGGGGTTAATGAGAGTTAAAGATGATTTTCTAAAACTGGGGTCTTTCAAAATCGGTGATGGACAACAAACTCGGTTTTGGGAAGATAATTGGTTGGGTACTAACTCTCTTGCGCATGAGTACCCTTCAGTGTATACTATTGCTTCCCACAAACATATCACAATTGCGGCTGTATTTGGGAGTATGCCTATCAATCTTCAATTTAGAAGGAACTTGCTAGGAAATAATAGGGACCTTTGGTTTCATCTCGTTGAAAGGCTCATGCGTGTCCAGATCACAGATGAATCGGATAAATTTATTTGGTCATTAACACCAACGGGTGTGTTTTCAACTAAATCCTACTACGCTGAAATAATGAATGGTCATACACAGTACTTGTGAAAATACTTGTGGAAACTGAAAGTCCCCTTAAAGATATAAATATTTCTGTGGTTCTTGCATAGGAAGGAGCTCTTAACTAAGGACAACCTGATTAAACGTAATTGGATTGGGTGTAAAAAATGTGTTTTTTGTGATGCGGATGAGTCCGTGGAACACCTATTTATTTCCTGTCCTTTTGTGCGTGATATTTGGCGTATAATACATTTCACTTTTAATATTAAACCTCCTTCTGGTATAGGGAACTTATTTGGAAGTTGGCTAAATGGGGTGGACAAAAAATCCAAAGAGCTTATTAGAATAGGCATTGCGGCTAGACTATGGGCTATATGGAATTGTCGAAATGACATCATTTTTAACAAGGCAACACCTTCCCATTATTTGAAGGTTATCAACAAGACGACTTACTGGATCCACATGTGGTCATTTCTGCTTCCTGTGGAGCGTCGACTCATGGATTCCGCTTGTACTCGAATGATGATGGTCGTACGAGCTATCTTCTGTCGGGATGGGTGGCGACATCATAAGAGAATCAATGGATAAATCTTTATTTAAGTGGCTGGTTTTTGTTTTCACTTTGAGTAATAAGTGATTTGTAAACCTGGAGATGATACTTATTTAATAATTGTGGTGGTTGTGTGCATCATTTTAATGCAGAGGCCGGGGACCCGCACCCTATTATCTAAAAAAAACATGTCCTGTCACGTGTGGAAAGAAAGAGGAAGGATAATTTTGTAAAACGAGGTCTTGCCGGCTGGTGGAGTGGGTGGAGTGGCGAGCCTCATACGAGGGGATGTTGAGGGGCTGAGGGCATCTCTAGCCGTCGCCCCAAAGCACCCTAAGGCCGCTTCTTGGCCTTCGGATCGACGAAATCTACCCAGTCGCGTTCCAGGAGCTCAAAAAGCATCGAATTGGGCCATTTTCCATCCGGCGCACCCAGGCCGAACCTGTGCCATTGGTGGCGATTGGGGGCTCCGACGGAACGAAAAGCGGGTGTGGGCCATACATCGGCGTAGCTCCCACACCACCTTGCCTCGCTGACATGTCGTCAGCGGCCGCACCCGCCCTTCCTTCGCCACGCGCAAGTCTCTATGAAGACCACCAGACTTCGCCGCCGGAACCTCCTCATCGTTCTCCGTCGAGATTCGGCCGTGAGGTTTGCCTGATTGGCCATGGACTCCGACGATGAAGAGGTGCTCGCCGATCTGCTTGAAGAGGAGCTGCCACCAAGGTTGAAGTCGAAGAGAATCTGATGATCCTCGCCGCGCTTGCCGGCCTCCTTGTGCAGCAGGCGTAGACACGATGAGGTGGCTTGAACCCATGTCGCTGGAAGTCTAGGCTGAGGCTGAGGATGGAGGCCTAATGCATTCTCTACGCCGATTACTTCCCCAATGATCCAATCCAAGGCGAGGAGACATTTCAATGTCGTTTGAGGATGAAACGGACGCTCCTCCTCGACATTTTTCATGCCATTCAAGAGTTTGACTCCTACTTCAAGTACAAGAAGGATTGCACTGGTGCAGTTGGATTTACCTCTCTTCAGAAGTGCACGATGAGTATGCTTGTATATGGTGCTCCCGGTGACGCCCAAGATGATTATGTGTGCATGTCCGAGTCCACAACCACTGAAAGCTGAACAAGTTCTGCAGGGTTGTGGTGGAGGTGTTTGGAGGGAAGTACCTACAAATACTATCTATGGAATATGGAAGACACTGTCCAGATCCTAGCCACCAATGCAACAAGAGGAGTTTCTAGGATGTTTGAAAGCATCGTCAGCATGAACTGGGCCAAAATCGCCGGCCCGGTGACGGCATCGGCGAATGGCTAAAAATCGGCGTAGAATAGATCCCGGCGCCACCCTAGGGGCTAAAATTTGCACCGAAAAAACGCCTTGGGTGGCCGTACGGAGATGCCCTGAGTTGCTGTTCTTGGCTAGGAGAATAGTCTGAGTGTGATAGTTTGTGAGTTTTAGCCCAGCTTCTTACCCTGGGTGATGTAGGGTGTTGTACTACCGAAAATCACCTTGTTTTCTCTCTATATAATGCAAAGTCAGAAGACTACCAATTCACGTCATTATATTAGTTAGTAGAAATCTAAAAAAGATATTCCTGGGTTGTCACCACGCCTTCCCAGGCGTTTGGCACTCCTGGCCGTTGGATCGTCGCCCCGGAGTGCTTCCAGCCATCCGATCTCACGGTGACTTTTCCTTGCCAAATTTTTGCCCACCCGTCAGCGGCTATGTGGGTCGCAAAATATGTGCAAGTGCTACATCGCGGGAAGCGAGTGGTGGAGAGAGCTCGGGGCCCCGCTGCTGCACGTTCGCAGTTGCCCTCACCGTCCCTCCCACGACCCCTTTCTGCACCTCCCATCTCGATCCCCTTTCTCTCTCCCAAGACCTCACGTAGTAGAAACCCTAGCCACTTTCCTCACGCTCGCACGCAGCGCGCCTTCTCCTCGGCCTCCTCGCATCGTGTCGCCCTCCTTCCTCCTCCTAGGCTTTGTCGGCGCAGCTCGCATCGTCGACGGCCGGATCAGAGCACTCCGCCGCCGCCCGCCGTGACGTCAAGAAGGGTCTGCAATGTGTGCGCGTCCCCGTCACCGTCGTCCCTCGCATCGAGAAGGTTGGCCGTAAGCTATCCCAGGTCTCCTCTTTCTCTCTCTCACCGCCGATTCACTTCTTTTGTAGCAGGAATTCGTCCCCTACTGCCACTCGCCGAGCAAGCTCATCGTCTTCGCCGCCTCAGTTCTGCCTTCATAGGTCTCTGCTTGCGCCTACCAACCTCCTAAGCTGCGATTTCCTACAATGGTTGATGCCAGGTTGAGGCAGATTGAGGTTCGTTCAAACAAAATTTTCTAATCCCCTTTCTATCCAAATCTATGACCGATTCTATACTGCTTGTGTTCTCTTCTTTTTTCTCATACGTTCTTGCATCTTGTGTTTGTTCTACAGGTCTGCGCTCGCGTTTGTTTCTCGGGAAGCAGACCTTGCTGCTCGTGTTCTTCTCGACGGGTGAGATCTCTCTACAACTTCTTCTTGCTTTATGCCCATACATTGTTCGGTGAAAAGCCGAGCTGGCTTAGATCAACCTGTACTGAATAGCTAGATCACACACGGATTCAATAAGGACAACCAATTTTTTACATGAACTATAATCAGTCCAAAATTGAGAAAATGTTCAGATGGACTTTTGTTTTCGCCCAATGCCTCATCAGCTCGCAACACTAAGGAGGAGCTCAAATAATAATTGGACCTACTCGCCACTGTGATGGATTATCTCTCTAAAGGGAACAACATTAAGTCAAAGATGATCCAACTACCATTAAAAGTGATGTATTGTAGCTATTCTAGGTGGTTTCAGGCCCAGTCTAGCAGCCCGGTGAGACCATCATCAATGTTTCCACCTCCCTGCTGAATTTGGGCAGAAGATTTTCAAAAAAGATGAGACACGGAAAGAAGATTTAAAAGAGACCACTAATTACATAATTTTTTAAGTAAGATTTCCAATAAATAAGCACACAATATGTACACTTTGCTACTGGATTTTCATTAACTAAGACCATTTGTTTATTCCATTAATTATGAGGAGAAGTAATCCACATGTTTCGCTACAGCCTTGGTTCTCAAATTGGATCATTTATTCTGGTATTGCCTTCGAATTTTACCTCATCTACGTCTGGTGGCCAGTTAGTTCCCTGTATTTTTGCACTTTGGGAAAACCCCATAGGAAAAGCCCTCAGTTGAGGTTACAGCTTTTCACTTTTGTTCTTAATTATTGATCCAATAGCCGCAGTCAATCCATGTGTTTTCTTACACTTATAATATTTTATAATGACCTTTTACTTGATATGTTGCTCTGTTCTTCCTACTTTTTGTTTTTTCACATCAGGCATGTTGCTGAAGGTTGCTGAATAAGGCTACCGTGGGTGATATTTTTACACACTCTGCTAGGTTTAAAATTCTGATCCATTCTTGGTAGTTATATTAAATTGGTTGGCAGTTTTCTCTTGTGCTCATTAGCAGACTAGCAGATCTATGTTCGGTTATCCATTATCTAAGCAAATTATCATGTCAAGTTCGAGATAAGTTTGATTTTATTTTTACTCTGTAACTGATTGAAGCAGATGTTAGCTGTGTATAACCTGTAGGTTCCATTTTTTGATTAGGTTAGTTTTTTATTTTCTCTGCTTGGTAGGGTGCCTGCTCTCACAATTGCTTCAATGGTGTGTTGAGTTTCATGGTTTTGATTAGCTAGATCCTTATATGTCACGATAGTTGTGGCCTCCGATTTTATATTTAGACATTGTTTGTGCTCATAGATGTTTTCTCTAGGTTTAGGCTCGCGTTCGACTACTGGGAGCATTGTGCTGCACATTTCCTCTATCACAGGTTTGGACTCTATATCTGCGATGTCGACGGAACATAGTTCAGTCTTCAGTGGGCTTTTATCTACTGAAAATTATTTATGAGCACAAATCTCTCTGTCCATCGCGCGTCGTCTCCAAGCTCTCTGTCGCGTTGAGCACAATGTCCTCCATCCCAATCGTTGGAGCTGAACATGAGATTTGTGCGCTGCTGCTCTTTGCATCCATGTCTTCCTCGATGTGCTACCAGAGGAGCACGAATGGTTGCGCTCCATCTCCCCTCACGAACTCAGGTACTCACTCTCCTCATGCGGTCCCCTCCCCGTACCTTCTCTCCTCCTCTCCCCTCCCCTCACCTTCTCCTCTCCTTCCATGGCACGCCTAGGCTACAATGACTAACGAGGAGGCAGGCCGGCTCGCACGCTGCTGCTGTTGTCCTCGCCCTTGGCATCGTGGCCAAGGAAAACGACCATCTGATGTGCATCTCCATGGATTCGTCAATCCGGGTGTTCCAGCAGGTTAGCAATAAAACTCGCCTTTGGTTCCCATCCCCTTCGTTGGACATCTATTACGAATTCTAGGGCTGACCTACAAGTCCTTTTCTTCTTCCTACCGTGAGGTTGAAGTTGTGCACAGAAACTGTATGTGTAAATGCCTCCCGCAGCTCAACTTGGATATGTAAGTTACCTACAAAGAGGAACCTAGACCCGTCTCTTTTTCTATTGATTCTTTAAGTGTTTCAGTTTAGCCTTTTGGTTCCAATTAATTATTTAATTTACATGTGTATATTGTTGTGCATAAATATCAGGTTGTAACAGATTGAATTCGGGAAAGTTCTATTTTGGTGGGGAAGAGACACCAAGGCAGAATGAAAGGTATATGCTCTACATTTGAAATTAACTGAACTACAGCTATGTTTCCATATATGTAATTAACAAAGGTTGTGGATAATTATATACAAACAAACATGATGTGCAAAGAGGCCATTGACTGATTAAGAATGCTCACTCTTTTTATTGTTGTTTAAGGCACTCATCATCATTATCGACACGAGGACGGTTGAAAAGTGTCTGTCAAAGATCATGTAAGATTCCTCTCAATATCCATAGATATATATACTCTAGAAAATATACCACAAGGTGCTTGTGGAATTGACCTCGACTAGATGATTATGTTTCTGGCTGCACCTAATAATTAAGATTTTGATACAAAATTAAGTCTCACATGTGGGTTTACGTCAGCTGAATTAGGAAATTATATTTTCTCAATTCCTATAGATAATTATTCCCTGTTGTATTGGCTTTGTTCTTATTAGTGCAAGTTTTAGTGATGTTTTAGCTTACACATAGCCTTAAAATTTTGGTCTCGCTATCATGGTGAACATCTGCTTATTTTTTTGTGCCATGATTTAATTTTATATCTAGCAACCTCTTAAATCTGTAGAAACATGAAGGTGTTGTTGTACTATTGATTGGGATTATGCAAAACGAGAACACTCATATTATTTAGTGGTGATTCTGCCACTCCATTTTAGCCTTTTGCTTCTTTTAACGACTTAAAAGTTATTTTTTCTATTTCATATATTGCGTTGACAAGATATACCAGCAATTTTTTTATTCCTAATTTTTACTTTTATATGCATGCCTCATTAGTACACTAATGTTGTTCTTGCTCTGCAGGTTCATCTATCTACGTCTTATTGATAATTACCTATATTTACAACTTTGTAGTGGCATGAATTTTGAATGAGGTAACACTGTTGTGTACAATGATGCCAAGGCCGGATTGATGGTCCAAGCTCCAGGTCAAAATACTATTTTTTCTTGTCATTTATGTAGATGAACTGTTAGTTGATTTTGATTTTGGTTAGGATATGTCTAGAGTTAGCAATTGCCTAAAATTTAAATTAGTTTTGAGTTGTTTATTTTTGTTCTATGCTCTTCAGGTCAATATACAAATGCATAGGACTATAATCATGTTCTGATGCATTTGATGGAAAACCATTAAATGTTTCTTATCATCTTATGAGAATAATGTAATTGCACGATCAAAGGTTAGTGTTTTGGATCAAAAGTTCGTGTCTGGTCGAATATTGCGGGCATCTTATTTACATGCACAGAACATACTTAAGATACTTAGGTTCACATTGATGTATTGGATTATACCATAGTAAAAATAGAGGCAACCAGACTCGGAGCTCACAAAACTTAAGTAGAACTAGCGCTCTATGCCAAGAAGAAAGGCTTCTAAAAACAATGGTCTTACATAGATAATGCAACAATAGTAATGGAACAAATATGCAATGCCACGAGATGCTATGCTCCAGTCGATTAAATATTATGAAGTGTAGTTAGCTACAAAGAAACACACCCTTCTGTGTTAAATGGCAAATGTCTCATGCTTTCATTTATGTTTATAACTTATATATATGCTTGCTCGCATAGTCCTGAGTTTCAGATCTAAGAAGCATTGATTTATTTGTATTACTTCCCTTTATTATTCTCTTGCTATGCTGCATTTCTAATATCTACTTACCATTATATATTGAATATCACTTTAATCTGTACAAACATAAAAATAGATATACACGGCTTGCATATTTTGATTCTGTAAGTACTAAGTAACTGAAGAAATGAATGAACATCAATTAAACAAATGTACATCTATTATAAATCTAAAGTCTTATTCTTTGTTGCCTTGGCGGAGCTTTTGACATATATATAACGTTAAAATTGTACCTACAACAATATCGGTGCTACCTTTCGGGAATAGGGTCTATTGCCATCTGCATCATATGCACCGGAGACTTAAATTAACATCTGATGGAATTCATCTATGTCATCCAAAAGGTAATGATTTAAATGTCAATTGTATGATGGTTGTTGTTTGTGTATGTGATTTTCTTGCGTAGTCGGGATTTTTGGCTAGCTCTCATTTACTGTAATTTTAGATCAACATTCAATGATTTTAATCTGGTTTTTAGATTGTCTTCCCCTATTTAGGTTGTGTGGAACATCTATGAAATGCATTGATGATTGTTTGTGTGGAACATCTATTATTAGGTTGTGTGGAACATCTATGAAAAGCATTGATGTTTGTTTTTTAATTGTACACATATATTGGAGGTTAATTCATTGGTTTTATGGCACATTAATCTCCAATACTTATGGTGTGGATACCACAGAATGGCCATAGCCATTTTTTACTTTTGTAGTGTAGAGTGAAGGAGATATGCCCTAGAGGCAAATAAATAAGTAGTATTTATTGCACTATCTCATAAGTTTATAATAGGTTTGTGTATTACGCTGTAACTGTATTAATCGGAATTATTAATACACGTGTGATACATAGACAACCAGGTCCCTAGCAAGCCTCTATATGAGCTAGTCCATTGGGCAACAGTTGATCGAGATTCCCGATCAAGGACAATGACGTCGGTTGACAATGGGGTCATCTTGTTAGTTGAATAAGGTGATGGACATACGCAAAGTATTGCAATAAGATCGTATTACGATGTTTGTCATTTGCAATAGATAAGAGTAGGATATCTTATTCCTTAGACCGTGAGACCGTACTTATTGATGCTTCGTAGGAGTGCTTTGAGAGCATCAAACGTTGTGTCTTATATAGCATGACAATAACGGTGTCCATCTTGGGTATTCCGAAAGAGCGTCAAGACGTAAGGATCAAGAGCGAGATTTGTTCATTCTTGTAATGGAAAGATACTCTGGGCCCACTCGGTGATATTGCATCTATATAGCTGCGCAGCTTATGACTAGGTCATGGAGATGTAATATCGCAGACGAGTTAATAACCTTCGTCGGTAACGAGATACAGCAAAGACATCGGTGTGTCTACGATCATATCTCGGACAAGGTAGTATCGCATAGACAAAGGGAATGAATATCATATTTATGGTTCAACGACGATATTCGTAGAATGCACAGGGGTCGTCATATATTTCCAGGTATCCCTGACGATCATTGGTGAGCGGAGTGTCTCGACCATGTCTGGAGTGTTCTCGAACCGTAGCGTAACAAACTTAAGGTCTTAGCGACGCTAGGAGATAGGTTCTGGAATTTTATAGGAGTTTGTTGGAGAGAGAGAAATGATCCGGAAAGAGTTCCGGTGGTCCGGAAGGAGTTCCAGGGAGGTATGGAATGGTTCCGGGAATGTCCGAAAGTTGTTCGGGTGATTCCGAAATAGTTTCGGAGTCATGGGATATTGAATTATATATAAATATATTAATTATGAATTAATGGGATTTTTATATTAATTTAATATTAATTAAACAAGGAAAAAGAGGGCTCCCACCTACATGGGCCCTAAGAGGACCCAAGAAGGGGGAGCCGCACCCCACAAGGGGGGTGGGTCCCATGGGGGGTTCGGCCGGCCCATGGTGGGGGCGCACCACCCCCCCTCATCCTTTAGTCCCACATGGGGGAGCCAAGGGGTTTGCACACACCCTTCCCCCTTTATATACCAAGGCATATTAATTGATTTAATTCATAGGAAAATCCAATTAATTCCCGATTTCTCTCTCGATCTCGTGGTTCCCAATTTGGAGCCGCGCCGAGCTGAGGAAGGGGGTCTCTCTCCACCTAAGTCATACCGCAGAGCGCCGTTGCTCTGAGGGATTCCAGATAAGATCTACTCCTGCGATTTCAGCTGGATCTGAATGACCGGGAGTTGTCGCTAAGCTCCGTATGTTTGCGAGTGCTCGGAGGCAACTCTTTTGAGGAGCTTGGGCGACGTCGTCTCGCCCCTTGCAGCCGCCGCGCCTCCCTTCCCTCTTCTGCCGGCGCACCAGCCCCGGTGCTGGCGCTCTGCCTTCTTCCGCCCGACGCCCGTCGACGCAGATCATCATCGACACCCCGGCGTCATCGACTTCGACATCGCGGCAAGATCTTCGCGACCTCGAGGTCGGCTACGTACGACTTCATCGTCAACGCTTGTGCGGGAGCGTAATCCCCGCTATCGGTCTACATGGAGGTAATGTAAACCGTTCCGCCACCGTTATCGCATGTACTAGATAGATAGATCCTGACTAGTTAGGGTTTCGTTCGCTAGAAAAATTATTGTTTTCTGCACCGTAACCCCTTCATAGAGTGCTATGCAGATATGGGAGATCGCAAGATACCTATCCGTATGTTGCCTAAAGGTGTTCAGGTTCGTACCCCCACGCGCTCTTTTTCCTCCCATTTTGATTTCTCGGTTAGATATCAAGCACTCGGATCTGATATTGTGGTCTGCAACTTTTGCTCTATTCTTCAGGGTATAGGCTGCAGCAAGAAATCAACGAGTCACCACCCCAACCCTGGAATCACGTAAAACATCTTTGACCTTTCTTTAATAAAATGGTTGACCAACTCAAGCGTGGCAGTCAAGACGCAGCTTAATTTTCCCCGTGTAGCTTTAATTTCTATCTGCAACTCTTGCTTTTATTTATGTTGTCTCTATATGGGACCTTCTTGATATTGCCCAGGTCAGAAAGTGTTGTGGCGTGCTGGTCTGTTATCAAAACTAAAGTGGCATGGATGCTGAAATATCTATTGAGAAGATTGACCATCCTGCAGATTTCTGCACTTATTTGTAGTTTGTATTTTGTGCCAGCAAGTAAATCTTGCATATCAATTATTCTCAATTATTCGGTGATGCATATATTACTGAAACCGTCTCGAGGTTATTGCATATTTTCTGAGAAAACTATTTTGACATATCATCAGTCTCATGCTAACAAGAAGACATTAATGAAAAAAATGTTCTCGTGTCATTCTTTGGTAGGTGTATGAATAGTAACTGAGCTGAGTTACTCATTGGTCCATTTATATTTATCTGATGAGGAGCAGCAAAAATAGCTCTTATGTCATATAGTGCGCTAATGTTGTTATGGATTTTTCTATTCGACTAGGATTTATTGATTATTGAAAATGAGTCACCGAGCGCGTTGGCTGTCACCAGGTTTGTAACTGAGGTGGTCAGCCTAAGGTGAGTTTCTAGCTGATTTTTTTTTCCGGAACCTGTCAAATTAGCAATATCTTTTCAGTTCTGCGAAACTTAGCACTGAGTCTTGAGTTCACAAAATAACTATAGAGGTGCTTGAATTAGGATAACCTGTGAAAAGAACAGCGAGAAACCAAGCATCACAGAGTGTGCTATCTAGCCAAATGAAAATAACAATCTCTAGGAAAGCCAAGAAAACAGCTCCATGTTTACACGACATGTCTCTTTTTATTGTACTACCAAATCACTGCAAATATTGTGCTTGTGCATAGGTGACTACAGAATATTGCTTCATTTAGCTTGCTATATTTTACCCATGTTTGTTAACGGTTTTGCATTCGATGATTGGCGGTTATATGGTTTTCAAACCTGATTCAATCTTAGCTTATCATGTCCTTAGGTTAATGTATCTCACTTAATGTTGTATCTTGCAGGATTTATTTGGCTCGCATGTGAATATAACCCATCAGTGATGCTTACCTGATGATGATGATCAATGTGCTTTTCAGGGTTCATGTTGCTTGAAGCCGGTGGTATCTTCTCCCATCTCATGTTTGACTCTTTCGATGAAACGTTTTTGGCTTCAAGAGCCCGTTGATCATTGATCCTTCTGTAATAGACTAAGACGTGAACCATAATTATCTGTTTTCTATCTGTTTGTAACAGTCTATTTCTACCTGTTAGTCTATGTTACCATATATTTCTATTCGGTTAGTATTTAATACTTTTTTATTCAATGTTGACAATGTTACAATAACAAAATTATCCTATAACTAATATTATTTCCATCCCGTTTCAACATAAGCACATTTTAACATTGCCACTGTGGTATCCATGCAATAAACGATGAAAAGGGCGTTTGACCTGGGCTTTTAATTATTGTAAACCAGGTGGCGCGCGGCAAGCTGCGCCCCAAATCTAGTAACAAGAAATTCATGCACTAACAAGAAATTCCTGCATAGACAAAAAAAAACACTCGCATTAAAATATTTTTGTCTTATCAATATATTAGTTAGAAGAAATAGTATCGTTCATTTATTGTAAATCAACTGTCATGATTAGACGACATAGCTGTCAACTTCCAAGAACCAAACTGAGTATCGTATAAATATATAGTATGTGTGTAAACATGTTGTACTTTTGCATTGAATAGTTGCAAGTTATTAAGTAATTAACAGAAGATTTAAGAAGCAAATTATTACAAATTAAAACATTTTTTCGATAAAGTACAAATGAATACATGCACGTACGTAGCCGTTGATTTAAGCCTGTTTCTAGTAGTCTGGTCGCACACGTGCGCGCCCCCTGGTCTCGTCTGATAGTGGTAGCTAGTTGGTTTTTCTGCAGTTCTTCCTGATCTCCACACGCGTCCCCTCCGAAGGGATCAGCTTGCTGAGCTTGGCCATGGCGTTACCGAACTGCCGGAACCACTTACCGGCATCAGCCTTGAACGTCGCCATGGCAACCCCGGCAACGTCGCCGGTGTCGTTGCGCAGCTCCCAGTCGGACCTGAAGAGCACCATGTTCTGGAGGTTGGCGTGGTAGTAGCTGTTGTCCAGCACCCCCTTCCCGGCCGTGTCGGAAGTGTCCTTGTAGCCGGACGCGTTCCGGAAGGTTAGGTCCATGTCGCGGATGTTGTTCGGCTCGACGGGATCCTGCGTGCCCTGCAGCATCTGCTGGTCCTCGACGTCGTCGACGAGGGCCTTCCTGTACTTGGAGCTGATGGGCGTGGCGGTGGCCTTGTCGAAGCGGTCGCGGAAGGAGGAGAAGTGGGCCACGCCGACGGCGTGCGCGCCGGACAGGGCGACGAGCTCCGTCGTGCTGAAGCCCTTGGCGGCGAAGTTGGCCTTGAGCTCGGTGATGTTGAGCGTGGAGGGCGGGAGCACGGCGTCCGCGGCCGCCGCCGACGAGACCACGCCGTCCATCCGGCCCGTCTTCACGTCGTAGTTGATCATGCCTCGGCTGAGGTTGAAGGTCGCCTCGCGCGCCGCTAGGACGACGATGTCGGCGCATGACACGTCGTCGCCGAGCTTCGCCTTGATCTTGTCGATCACGTCGAAGCCGTCGAGGCCGATGTTGTTCTTCGCCTTCTTCTCCGCGCTGCTGCCGTCCAAGAGCACGGACCCATCGCAACCCTGCACACATGCATGTACGTACACGGATTAATTCGTATATATTTGCATTGGTTTCGGACGTACAAAAGTAATCTGCAGGTTTGCAATCAGCTAAAATATTGATCACGCACGTTGACCCAGCAGTCGTGGAAGAGCAGCCGGATGAGGGCCGGGCCGACGCGGGGGTTCTCATCGATGGCATCCACCACTATCTTCTTCACCTTGGCCGCGACGGCGTCCTTCTTGCCGCCGGCAGCCGCCTCGGCAGTCTGCCCGGCGAACAAGGCGAGCCCCAGGCAGAGAGACAGCACGGTGGCGCGGGCACTGAGCTTCATCATCATCATCGCCCGTCGATCTTGTGATAGATTCTTGCTAAGATGGATATATATTGTTTTGTCTGTGTGTCTGTGTCCAGTGAAGGTTGAGATCGAGGGGTATTTATAGTACGTCGACGAAGATCACAAACATGCATGCAACGGGAGGCTAGCTAGCTTCAATAGCTTGCATGCACTGACGCAGTTATTTATGCGGCTGCTCCTTGTGACTGATGCATTTGGCATACCCTTACGGCTTACGTGCTTAATTCACCAACTGTTTGGATAAATACTAGAGTAGATGCAGGCCAAGCAAGCAAGGAACAGCTAGCTTAGCTTAATCTCTGGATAATCAGCTGGAACGCGTGGTGACGTCAGTCTACACAAATATTGAGGGCTGACATTGTGTAGCCAAGTCGCGGCTACGGTAGCCTGACTTAGATTGGAACAAAATCAGACACTCTAGATTATTCGGACCTAATTCTTCATCTGATACTGTTCATGGAACACTATTCGTTAGTTACTGTTCTGACTTTGGCTGTGCGAACCGCTGGATCAAAATCACACAGCTAGAGATGTGCTGCCTTTTCTTTCTTGAAGTCAACGAGTCCGGAGCGAAATATTGATGGGTCAACTGTCTATGTATTCGCATGCAAGTTTTGTTTGCTACGAATTTGACTATCATGTAAAATTTCAACTTGCTGGTTTACATGTGGGGAAAGTGGGGATTATTCTACTCAACCAACCAGCATTAGAAGTATCTGATTCGGCCGGGGTCGATCAATCCCACACTTTACAACCATAACTATAGGGACATGAAGATGCGCATGGACGAGGCCTCGTCATGAGAAAGAGCAATTGTGATCGAATTATTTGAAAAGATCTGGATAATTTGGATGCCATGGGGAGTTAGAAAATCATATTTTCATAAAATATATATTACTTCATAGTATATCAAGAAATGTAACCTTTTGGAAATTGAGTATGTAGACTAATTTTCCACATGTAGATGAAACCGTGGAAGACATTTTTTCTAAGGCATTGTTTCTATTGCCTATCTAAATAACAATGTACATAAAGAAATCAAAGAATTGTAGTAGACTACGAATAAAATCATATACCATATAAATAATCTTCGTTTACTATGGGAACATCTTATACAATATCAAGCGTGAAGAATATTAAGTCGAAAACCTTAAGCTCCTAATGATTATAGATCTAAGACGGTATCACAAATTGAATGAAAAATATACAAGTCAAAGAAATAACAAAATCTTTGTTCCAAATTCATAATACAAGAAAAGGCGCAAGTCAATTGAAGTATCAACCGGTTAGTAAGCAAGAAGTGGTTCATACACTACTCTGGATTAAAGTAAAACAGGTTGCCATATGGGAACATGTAAATTCTTCGTTCCAAACCATAATGCAAGCAATGGCGCAAGTCAACCGAAGTATCAACCAGTTAGTACTACACTCCTCTTGATTAAATTGAAGAAGCGGTTGCGGTTCCTATACTATTCTGGATCAAACTAAAGCATGTTGGCATATGAGAACTTTGCAGATAGCACTAACAAGTTACATGAAGTACACTGAGAGGCGCAATCTGCCATTAAGATGGTGACCGCTCACGGCTCATCTGCAATCCCTCGATACTGGCCATGCCTTCCCTGCTTGCCCATCTCTTTACTTTGAGAGTTTACAAGCGTGCCCACACATTCTTAAGTTCTTATGGTGCAACTGTAGACAAAGGATGAGTGTACACCTAAATGTGCAAGAGCCAAGAGGCTCTTGCAGCCGGCATTCTATACCAAACGATGTGGCCATGGTCTATCAACGATACTGCTATCTACTTCGTCACCTAGGTAGACAGAATTGTTTTTTAAGTTCGGTTTTGCTAAACGTACAAAATAGAGTAGAGTCCAAGCCTTCAAGGCCCATTTATGTGTGTCAACAAACCTGGAGGTCCATAAGGAACTGGAAAGATGTACACAAAGCTAAACCCACAAATTCTCAGAACAAGCTAAATTGTTTATTAATTGCGGATGGCTTTGTGCATCTCTTGTATGCAGAGGTCGGGGACCGCACCCCCTTATCTAAAAAAAACTAAACTGTTTATTGACTAAGAAATGGTATAGAAGTATTTCTTCTATATCGAGTGAGCTAGCTTTTGTTGATTCTGACTTTTAAAATTGGTCTGGGCCTGGTTTCTTTTAGTTCGTGCTAGCAGTTTCATGCTCTCATCGTCGTGAGTTACAATGTTGTACTAAGAAATCTCAAGCTCTGACTATACCTAGTTCTCAGTCGAGTGAGTATGATACTTCTGTTGATTGGAATGGAAATCAGAGGACACCCACCATACGTCTACTTTAAATAATTTCCTCATGCTGAGAGGAATTTATTGTTGTAGGCTTGTAGCTAGACTATATTTAGGCTGGGAGTGTCCCTTTTGGAAAGAAAAAAAAGATGGAATAATTTGCAACGCAGGTTGTTTCAAAATGTTAACCACACAGCTGGATTACACGTACGTATGTATGTCCGGCCACCTATACTTAGAACATGTATAGAGGAAAAAATCATCATGAAATGATAATACAATTTAGTAAATGAAAGAAAACCAGTAATAAATAAGTACAAATATTTGGATGATTAATTATAAAAATACAAAGTAGAATGGTATGGTCACAAATACTGAATCAATTAAAATAATGCATACAATCATGTAACAAATATTTGGATGCTTAATTATTCATCAAAACTGAAACCATATGTTTCGTATACTTATTCTACATAATAATAGGTGCATGAGAGTTAAAAGAAGTTTTTTACCAATATTTCATTACCATAAACTATTCTATTCCTATCATTAGGATTTTTTTTCTAATAAAGGGCATTTTATTGCTCAAAGTATCATGAGAACATAAAATATTACACATGTCATCTGCATATATAGGATGCACACGGTCAAAAAAAGTAAAACACAGATAAAAATGGTGTGATGTACAAGCGATCGAATAGAGCTTGTATATCGCCTATGAAACTAGAGGGGGCCAACCCGAAAATTAACGGATATAAGATGATACGCTTATTTCAAATTCCATCAGCTAAATTGAAATGGGTCGGTGGAATTGGACCGTATGTATGCGCTTTTACTTTGTTGGGCCTTATGTAACGAGATGGGCCCCTTGCGTTATCGGAATCTATCCTCAGTCTCCATTGCACCAAGATTCCATTGATACGCACGATGCAGTTTCCCTTTTGCACTTTAACTTATTTTTCTTTGCATTCTGTCACTTGGCCAGTGGTGGAGTCGGCTAGCTCTACTAAAGAGGCACAAATACCTGCAGCCCCTAGGGTCGGCATCTCGATTTCATACAGTTGGGACCAGCCAAGCCAGCACTCTAGCTAGTGTACGTTGGCTCACAACATTCTAGCTTCTATACACCGTAAAATCAAAACAAAAAAGTATTATACGAACTGTTGCACCCAGCTTTATGTGCACTCCCCACATGCATATCATCAACTCCCTACACATCTTCGGATTCAGTCGACGTTTATCGGGGCGAAAAGACAATAAGAACAGTATGCAGCAAGCCATACAGATCGAGAAGGCCGAGCACAACATAATGATACCGTACATTAACCACGCCCATCATACTGGTAGCGACCCTTGTTGTCGAGAGGTTGATTTTAGTTTGTGTTCAATATTGTACTTTGTAAATCTGGTTGGAATTAATAAGTGCGTATGGTTGTGTGTATCATTCAATACAGAGGCCGAGGAATCACACCCTCCTTTTCTAAAAAAAAACATGAACCACGCCGTGTCGCTCGGCTCGCGCGTAACCCTAGACAACACCGCCGCCACAGCCCCTCCAATCTCCCCTAAAACTCTTTTTCTGCCAATGAAAAAAGTTGACGGGCAAAGGCCCTCTCCCGACGGACTGCGGATGGGGGGACCTCATCTCTTCCACTTGCCTGGGATCTCCGAACTAGATCGCAGCGGCAACCCTTGACGTCGATCGTGTGCTTCAGGGAGTATGGACTCACTTCAACATCAACTTACGACGAGTGCAAGAATTTGGCACTAGGAGGCGTTGTCCCTTGTCTTTGGTTGGTGGCGGGAATTGTGGTCATGTGGTGGACGCGGTGGCCGGATGTTCGATATGGTGATGATCTCAAGTTTCATGTGCCACAGTCGTTGAGGGTAGGGATCCTTCTCTAGGACCACGATCTGGTCAGCGATGTGTCGTTGGCCACATGGGTGATTATGATGCTAGTTGCTCGAGCTCTGAGTTTATGCACTTCGCTGGATTTTTTTTGGCAATGTGTCCGCTCCGTCAGCACTTGCTGAAGGTGGTGGCTTGAAGATCGTCTTTGGGAACGAAAATCCCGGGTTGACCTTAATTAGGTGTGACTTATCATCAACATTGCATGTGCGATTTTCTTTCTTGAAAAGATTTGCCTATGGGCAACGTTTTTTTTTTGCTTCTTTTTTAAACCATGGGTCTATTAGTAGTCCTGTGAGGTTTCTGTCACATACCGGGATTGTTTTCTTTGTATATTTCTGAACTATACGGTAAAAGGGTTGTAGGCATCATTTCAATCATGCAAAGGCTGGAGCTTCGTTCTCCATTTTTTTAAAAGGCTTAATTGTAATGTTTATACTTTATCTCATTAAATTTTGTAATTCATATTATTACATATGTACGTAATCCCTATTAGACATCTTCGGATTCGGTCGACAACAAAGGTGAACCCACAAGGACAGTTGTGCCGCTGCCGTAGGCCCTGACAGATCTAGGAGGCGGAGCATGATAGGGTGCACATAGAATGTTCATAATTAGGGCTTAACAGTGGTATTCATAATTTATATATCTCATTAACTTTTGTAATTCTTATTACATGATCATTGGATGAATCCAAGCGAGAAAAAAAGGCATACGTACAACGAACGAAGAAGCTCCAGATACACTTTGCACGCAAAGTAAATCAATCACGAACACAAAAACAGAAAAAATATGAGGAAAAACACATAACAACAAACGAATCATGAAACGATGCAATTGAATGAACCCATTGGAAAGTCGAGGAAGTAGGATGAGCAGAAGAAGGAGCTAGTAGTGGTTGACGTAGCGGCATTGCTTCCTGATCTCGCCCTTGCTGCCTTTGGGCAGCGGCAGCTTGCTGAGCTTGACGAGCGCGTCGGAGAAGTCCTCGTCCCAGAGGGTGCCGTTGTCGGCGTACTCGTGCACGTGGCCCCTCGACTCCTTCTCCGTCAGCAGCTGCCAGTCGGAGTTGAAGGTCACGATCTTGGCAAGGTTGTTGTGGTAGTAGCTGTTGTCCAGGAACTGGAACTTGCGCAGCTTCGGCAGGAAGCTCGGCACCGACGCCGCGATCGCCGCCGGGTCCTCGTCCCGGATGTTGTTCGACACCAGCGGGTCTGGCCCCTTCCCGCACTTGTCGGCAAGCAGGCCGCGGTACGCCGGGAGGATCTGCTCCTCGGGCGCCGTCAGCCGGGCGCGGAGCGACGAGCAGTGGCCGTCGCCCACGGCGTGCGCGCCGGACAGGATCACCATCTCCTCGATCGTGAAGTTCTTGCGCTTGAAGTTCTCGATCAGCTGCTCGATGGTGAAGGTGGAGTCCGGGAGGTCACGCTGCGCGTCCGCCGCGCGGGAGACCTTGCCGTCGAGCCGCCCGGCCAGGACGTCGAAGTTCACGTGCCCGTTGCTCAGCAGGCTGGACGCGTCGCGGGCGGCGTAGATGAGGATGTCGGAGCAGGACACCGTGCCCGGGCACCGGTCCTCCACCGCCGACTTGATCTCGTCCAGCAGGTCGAAGGCGCCCAGGCCGATGTTGATCGGCGCCGTCTTCTCTGTGTGCGGGTTCTCCGGCGTCGGGTCCAGCATCACCGACGCGTCGCACCCCTGAATTATTCACCAGCTCCATGAGTTAACTGAACAATTATCTTAGTAGCTTAGCTTTAGCTGGCTACACAATGAAGCATACAGATGGGAAACAATTGTCTTGACATCACATAACAAAAGCATGGTTGTTAACTTTGATGCATGGGACACATTAAGCATGTGTTTGGATTAGTTAACACCAGTACTTTACAGTACCGTTGAGTGTTGGTCGATCTAGTGACATGCAAGTACACTGTAATAACAAGCGTGCATGACAAGTCATTTCGTCGGTACTACTTTCAAATTGCTATGTTCGATCCGGATCTGAAATGTTCTGATTAGCTTTTAGTTGGTGGCGAGAAATCGTACATCTGTCTTATGTAATGTCGGCAATGCGGTGCATTATTGGGCAATAATCGTCTATCATTTGCTCCACCATTCTACTTTGAATCAGTTCTCCGTGTTCATGATGCATGAGTACTCTCTCCGGCGGTATCTTAATATAACACGTTTTGGTAGCCCAAATATAGCCATCAAAACGTCTTATATTTCGTTACAGAGGAAGTATATTTTTATTGAGTGTGTGGAAATGGAAATGTTTATACTTTCCAACTGTAATCTACCTACTGAGTACTCTTAAATACAAATAGTGCTAGGAGGTTTTGTGTACATAGCTTTAATGTCTGTGTAGATCGATGATGGATTGTGCACTGGCGCAACCAAATTATTGATCATGGCATGGTATAGGTACGCTTTCTCTTTCCCGTAGCAGTATATCTCGTTTTCTTTCAGTGCGTGGCAAAAGAAGAAGAAAAAAGCTAACAAGCTCTTCCTTTCTTCTTTAATTAAGTATTGTAGCTAACAACCTCTTTGCATGGATCTTTCAGGAGAAGTCTATTATATTACAGCTCGTGAGCTAGTACTTAATTATATTCGCATGTATGAACAATAAAGTACTCGATCAAGCATCAACACAGCATGATTAAAAGCTATTTTTCTTCTTGATGCTAAGGACTTGCACTCAACAATAGAATGAGTGAATGACAGAGTAGTTTCATGCTTTCCAAAAGAGAAAGCTTTGAAATAATCTCTTAACAGTAAAGACCAAGAGAACTCTACTACTCCTTCCTAACAAATACTAGTAAGAATACGACACATAACGGCGAACTGTTAAGGATTTAACACACATCCTCATCATGCACATGGAGAAAACTAATTCAAAGCAGAGAGAGGGAACAAGAGATAACGACACGAGCATGGAGAAAGAAGGTAGAGAAATGGGATGGTGACAAAGACACACAGCTAGCTAGTCGTGCTCAGCTTGATTAAAGCGAAAGGCGACGCATGAGGGCGGCTGCTGTGTGTGTCAAATGATTCCTAGTCTGTCTAGCAACACACACCCAAGGAAAGTATCATATTCCAGCATCCCTTTGAGCTCATCTCCAGATTATATATGCTCGATCGGCCGCCATGGCTGGCCTGCTAGGGTAGCTAGATGCGCTGAGCAGTAGCTCACGGAGTTCGAGGACCAAGTTTCTAAGATCGATAGGTAGCTATCCGTTTCAAAGTAACTTGCTGGCTCGAATGGTGGTAACGTGCTTGAATGATTAACATATGGACGGACGGATTGACGATGACAGCGACGTAGAAGCTAACAGCTTTGAAACTTCTTCAGTAGTGGCTTCGATGTGTCCCCGTCCTAATTTAGTGCCCGCGCTCACGGACACTCTGATTATTGGCTGTTTATGTACACTCATGCATGCGGTATATATCCAAATACTTCGAAACCGGCGGTAGCTCTTATACTCCGATCGACAATTTTCAGCTTTTATTTTTGGTGAAGTAGCTTGCATTGGTTAGAGCATCTCCAACAGTTTAACAACTGACTGGTAATACACTATGTCGGTGGCATGTTAGTCTGGAAAAGTAGCGGCGGGTATGAGTTTGTCACAATGCATGCTCATCACGGTATTCGTCTCTGCGCATCCCTTAACACATTCCTAATTGCTAGCCACTGGCTACTAGCTACTTCGCCGATATAACTTAAACTTTTAGGGGAACCTGGTTCGAGCATCTCCAACAGTGTTAAGAAACACTTTTGGCTGGCTATCTCTCGCTCGGTGACATGTGGGGTCGTCGGTCTAGCTCAAGTGACAGGTAGAAAGGAGCGGCCGGCCGGGGTCGATCAGTTTGTCCCAATGCTCATCACGAGGCGCTGCCACTGTGCATGCATCATGTAAACTAACTAACAGTAGACGGTGTACGTGCATATTGCTCTGAATCTTTGCTGGCCGGCTATAGTTAAACACTAGTCTACCAGAGAGGTACGATCATCGACGATGACGCTCACTCGTCTTGCTCAACGGGCGGCCGGCAGAGACGGCCGGCCGGAGTGGCGGCGGCATGCAGAGAGAAGAATATATATATTGTCTGGCTATGGTGGAGAGGGGGAGAGTCGCGATGGACGTACCCTGACGAAGCAGTCGTGGAAGATGAGGCGGACGAGCTCGGCGCCGGTGCCTCTGTCCTCCTTGAGGGCCTTGGCGACGTGCCACTTCACCACGTTCTCCACGCCCCGGCAGGTCTTGTCGTAGTACCCCACCTTCAGCTCGCCCGCCTCCGCCGCCGCCGCCGCCAGCAGCACGGCCACCACCACCGCCGCCGCCACCGTCGAGCTCATCGTCGTCATCGTCGAGCTCAGAGTTAAGGAGCTAGCAAAGTGGCTTGCTCGATCGAGTGGCGCGCAGTGCTGCTGGTTGGTGGTGTGCGAGCTAGCTGTGAGCTCAGGGCTGTGGGGCGCGTGGTGTTTATATCGGCGGGGCTCCTGGCTCTGAGACGTTATTTTTAACGGCTGATGGATGATCTGGTCTATCACCCCTTGACAGCGAACGGCCACCGCAAAGGGCGACATGGATGGCCCCGGAGCTCCGTGTACGTGTATGCCCTGCCATACTACAGTACCAAATGCAGACCTCCGGTTCTCAGTTACTCTCCCTGTTTTTAAACATAAGATATTTTACCTATTATTACATATGTTATCAAAATACGGATTCAAATGAGTGAACATAGATACTACTAAATCATGTCTAGATATATGTAGATACGTATCAACGTAGAATAATTCTGGAGCTACGGAATAGCTAGTGAGCCGTGATGTACAAGTCGTAACACGTTCGTACGTACATAGCAATATGTTTTCGCTAGAAGTACGGTAGGTAACAAAATAATAGTATCTCGGAACATGCATTATTTAGATAGAGTTCAATCACTGTCAAATTTCCTCAAGTTTTGGCAGATTGATCTTGGTCAAAATACAAGCGGTGTATTTCTGGTCACTTGAACAAATTCACTGAAAGCGAATTACAGCAAATTTTGTTTGCTCGTTGCTACCACAATTAAATTAGACAACATTTTGATCCAAGGGACAGCATCCTACTGTCAGGACAAAGGCAGGCATCACCATAGCCTCATCTGTCGGGATACCTATGTCTAATGCCGAGAGCTTGGCAGGAATAAGCGTCAACACGTTAGCATGACGAAGATGAAAACTAGAGACAAGGCAGCGCAAATAATACAGTTAGTTGTACATTTCCAGAAATATCAATATTCCAATTTGGAGAGGAAAAGTCTCCTGACAAGGATATAATTCATGATGTTGAATGTGTACAGTAGACATGATATCGTGTGATCATTTGAACACCACCACCTAATGGCAGTGAGTGGTGTAGAACTCAACCTCTCACCTACCAAAACCTGAGCCCGCCGCCACCCCTCCCTCCACTCGCCCTAACCCCGGTGGAGATGACCACAATGACCATGCGTTACTCACATTGGCGGCGAGTATCATGACCGTGGCGACACAAGTAGTACAGTGCGGCCTCGGCGCAGCAATGACAGAGTGGTGTGAGGTGGCGACATAGGGTGATCTGGCGGGTTGCTCACTCATCATCGGAGAGGCTGTAGGTGTGTCTTTCTCCTCCGTCATCCCTCACCAGCGTCAGCCGCCTAGCAAAGGACTTTATCCATTGGTGGTGTCGGTGGTCTTTAGAGGCTGGTGGCGTGGCAGCCTCGTGTGGAATGTCGATCTGACAAGCCCGTCGCCTCGAGATTATGCTCAATTTTGTGGGGAGGTGTTCTGTGAAGCGATGTTAGGTTTGATATCATCGTGCTCGACCGTATTTTGGCATCAATGGGAGACGTCCATTTGTCCTCATTGGAGGTGGATCGAATATGGTTCGACAAACGGCTGGAAGAGGCGCGACAAGGACTTCGGGGTGCTTCGGTGTCTTCTTTTGACGGTGTGTCAGGGTATCAGACTCTCTCAGAGACTGAATTTAGCTGATGAGAAATCTTCAGCCGGTAGAGAGGATGCTAGCTTTGAAGTCTTGATAAGTGTGAGCACCTACATTTCGATGAAAACACACTATCAGATCCTGCATCGCATATCGGCTACCCATTTCTAAAAAGAAAATAATGTACGTGCGTGCGTGTAAGCGTGCGGTTGCGTATGTATTATGTTTGTTTATAAAATAGTTAGAGAGGAAAAGTCAGGTCCGAAATTAAACACACGGTCACCACCAAAATTCGATCTCCCCTCTTTTGTGAATACAAACGCAAGGAGACGAAAGGTCAGCTGCATGCCTGCATGCCCATCTTTTGGTGGTCGGTCCCTCTCCCGGGCGTCTAGTTGGGCAACATGTGAGAGATGTGGCTACAAGTCTTTGTCTCGTCGTAGATGATGGCGGATAACCAGGCGAACTGCAGGGGCTGGACCAACGCCCCCAAGACGGCAAGACCTGTACGTATGTTACGTACGTTAGAAACTTAGAATGAACACAGAAGCTAGCGCCACCAGTTCGTCTCAACCTGCATACTGAAATAAGTCCGCTGAGCTGGCTTTGTTATTATACGTAGTTACTTACACTGTACACATCAATTCGTGTCTTGGTACCTCTCAGATAATTCCAATCAGTCGCAAGCTACAGGTAGCAGCCAAAGCACGCACGGCGGCACGGGAAGGAACTCGCCGGCGGTCACGGTGGCGTGCGGAGGTGAGCTAGCGGCTTCCGGCTGTGGCGTCGCCATCGCGGTTTGTTGGCGCGGCGCCGTCGGTGCCCGACCGCCCACCACTTCCGGTAACTATCAAAAAGCTCCATTAATCGTTACCCGGATATACTAACTTATTTTTAGATTTAGATAGATGGTAACTTGTTGATCAAAAGCCGACGGGCTACATACGAAGATTTTAGGTGGTTGCTACGTTCCAGTCCGTCTCAGCCAGCTAGCTGCTGCACCATCGCCACGAACGCGCGCACATGTGCCCAGAATCATCGGCAAGTTCGTTTACTTGGCCACACTCGGCTTGATTGATAAGTGTGTGTGTCTAATTTACAAACTGGATTCCAGGAGATGGGTTCTGGTACGCGTGTATAGGTGTCGTGTCTACATACCCTGGTTTGTCGGTTACTGTAGCGGATCCGGCACGGCTTGATTGGATTGGATGTACGTAGATCATAACCCTAGACCCTCATAAAACCCAATTTTGTAAACCCTAGCTAGCTACTATCTCGACTTCCCTCATAACCCTAGCTAGATCTACTATCTCGACTTCCCTCATCGCTTCATAAACTTGTCGTCGTCGTCGAAAGGAGATGAGAATGATCATGATCCGGAGATCGCGCGTCAGCTTCGACCGTAAAGAGGCCCAACATCGTCAGGGTGAGATCGATATGCATATGTCATCCCATTTGCAGCTGATTTTTCCTTACAAGAGTGGTTTTGAAAATGACCATGTTTAAAGCAAACAGATGGGTTATATGGTCCGAAACCGCTGCACTACACCGTCATCAAACTGATATCGGATCAACTTGCCAATACGCTCATTAATCCTTTCATCAAACTGATGCTTGAGAGCTCAGAGACTTTGACCAAGTCTAAACCTCGCAGAAACCGGCCGAGTTTGAGGAATGTCAAATCGCCTCAATAAAACAAAACATGGTGGTTAGTTTGGTACGGGTACGCGTGATAAGGTTATATACTAAATCTTTGTATCCTTTTTGTCTACTACTGTAGCAGATCCGGCAGATCCGGCACGGCTGGATTTTGGTCGTAAACCACTAAACCCTAACCAAATTTTAAACCTAGCCGCTGGTCACAAGTACACGCAAGCTAGCAAGGCCAGCCTTGCTAGCTTGGCGTATGCTCCCACGGCAAACAGTGCTTCTGACCTGATGCTGGGTGCCTCTCCGATTAATTATCTAGCTAAGCCATGGTCGCTGTTACGCAACCTCCGCTCGACTGCACTACGCCAACACATTCCGACCCGTCCATTAAGTGATCAAGGACGAATGAAAGAGGCGGCTAGCTTGCTCGATCTTGACGATCATCTATCATCATCACTACATGGAGTCTGCACTGCACGCAAGCGCCGTAAACGGGAGATGCATGGGTGGCGCTCGATTTAGCAAGCTTCAGTCCCAAGTGAATTCCTCGAACGCTAGCTCCACGTCGACCCACACACATATATATGCCCTAGCGATTGAGCTGCAATAAGCATGTAAATACTGAAATGATTAAAACATGTTATATTTTAAAACGGAGGGAATACCCTAGCTGCCGGTACCGGGTCAATTAATGCAGATAGGAGAGAGATACGATCTACGCCTCCACGTACGCATTTAGGTAGTATATACAAAAAAAGTTGTCCTGATCCTTGCCCTGGTTTTCAGCATCAATATATCCCACTTATGCAAGCTCTAGGACCAACATGGTCGATGGTGAGAGGTGCAGTTCTACACGGCCACGCCAAACTCGCAACTTGCTCATCAGTCCAAGCTACAACTAGCTGGCTTCCGGGAACTTGCCCATGCTTAGCGTAGTACAGTAGCAGCCAGCCAGCTAGGGATTAGTTAGTTAGCTTCCCTGGGAACCTGTGCTAAATTGTTCTCTCTACCTACTTCCAGCTAAACTATTCACTGACTTTCGCTCGTTCGCCCGTTCTGCAGTAGACGTGTAAGATGCGAGGACTAGATCACCCATTCAAATGTTATCACACTGCAGATACTAGTAGGGAAATTAAAGGCTGTGACTACGAGCAAGCTCTGCTTTGAGCACTCTAGTTAACGGCTTAAAGCCTTAAACTAACAGCATGCCGGAATTCAGACAGATTCCGGACTTCCAGGGAAGAATTATTCATTCATCAACTTGCTGCTGCTGGTTGCCTGGTTATCTCTTGGCTCGATCCAACTGCAGAGCGTGCGGGTGATTGGTATGGTACTTGCCCATGACTTCGCACGATCACATGTCCACTTGATCATGGTTTTATCGTGAGAGAGATAGCTAGCTTATCTGCATCGATCATTGCTTAGGCAAATATATATGCATATGGCCGCCGCCGACCCGCAGAAAATTCAGCTCGCTCAGTTAGTACTTAGTAGTACGATCAACTGGAGAAAAGGATAGGTTTGGAGTTCAATTAGAAAGTGATTCCAGAAAAAGTTTGTTGTTGTTTATGGTGTCTAGCTAGCTATATATTTATTAGATTATGCATACACCAACCGTGCTGATTAGAGCATTGGCGGATCATGACACCATATTGAGCTATAACTAAAACATAAGACAAAGTTCATTCCACCTGCTATTTTTTGGAGTTCAATTAGAAAGTTATTACATAATAAGCTCGTTGATTGTGGTGTCTAGCTAGATTAGATTATGCATACACCAATCAGTGTGATTTAGCATTGGTGGATCATGACCACCATATATAGCTAACTAAAACATGTCTGACATACCGGCTAGATAATGTTGTGTGATGTACGGTCTGTGCGCACGACATTTCGGACGACATATGTTTGTTTGTTCTTTTTCAAAAGATATAATTGTTTGTTTGGGGTGTTTTGGGGTTTTTCATGCATAAGCAAGTAGTGTGATGTGCATTGGCTAACGAAACCTTTGAATTCCCTTTGAAATTGAAATGTTTACCGCCAAAAAAGACGTAAGACGCAAGTGATTTGAATCAAATAATGGTGCCCACATACTCTGATCAATTACTTCACCTACTCACGATTGTTGATACAGATTAAAACCCAGAAAAATGGTTGCATCTCAGCTCGGCCCAATACTTTACTAGATCACAATAAAGCTACCTACCAGTACCTAACACCGTTGGTTAAGCTATAGAGCCACCGACAGCCAACATAATTAACCAACTAATACTTTATGGTTTAGATCGTTAAACAAAATTAGTATAAAAAGGGAATCAGAATCTGGCCAAAAAAGGCTTAGATATGCACACAACAATTATGCCAATTAATCCTGTCAGTGGACCATGGCAGAGTGTCTGATTAGCCTATTAAAGATGGCTTAGATAGATACTTCTGCTTGCCTGCATTGCCATTTGCCCAGCCTGTAAAAGTCTTGAGATAGAAAAGACTAGACCACACAAATATTACATCACTTTGGATGCTAGCCTCGAGTATATACGTGATAGTGCTGGTTAAAGGTTTGATTAATTAACCAGCATCCTGGAATTCGGACAGATTCCTGCCAGGAAAAAGGCGCAAGAAATGGGTATCAGTTAACTTGCTGGTCTTGGCAAGCTAGCTCTGAAGAGCGTGCTGATTGGTATCAACTTGCCCATGAGGCCATGACTCATGAATCATGATGGAGTGTAAAGCTGAAGACCGCTTATGACATATCCACTTGTTCTTAGTTCCATCATCAGAGAGATAGCTTATTGACATCGACGCCGACCGACGCTAGGGTCTCTCAATTTAGGATTGAGTTTTTTTTTGCGAGTTCGATCATTACAAAGAGAAAAAAAGTTATAGGAGTTCAATTAGAAAGTAATTCCCAGAACATTAAAGGGTTGTGAGTTGTGGTTGTTTCTAGAGGCGGGACTATATTACATACACCATTAATTCATGCTGATTAAAGATCTTAGTGGACCATGACAACAGTATACGTAGGTATAGCCGTGTGATGTGTAGTTGGTACGCAGGACATTATAGCCTATAGTGCCCATATGTTTGTTTGTTTGCTTGCTTTCTTAAGGGTTTGTTTGCTTACTTGTGGTGTGTCTGGAGTTTCCATTAGGGATATTATAACTGAGTCAAAAACAAAGTCTCTCACGCACTCTACATTTTTTACCGTCCGATTGCTCGCATTGGCAGTTTTTGTCCGTCGATTTTCTGACCGGATGTCCTAGTCCCGCTGCTCTGGAGGTCAAATCAAATCCCTCTCGTTCGATCCCGATTGGACGGTCCTGGTACGGCCATGTATGCTGCAGCAAAATCCACCTCCCCACACCTCATCCTTTCCGCTTACCACGCCCCCACCACATCGCTCCATCGTGGGCGGAAGGAGCCGCCCGCCGTCACCCATCTTCACCGCCCTAATTCTACACGCGAAGAAGTCTACGCGGTGAAGGCAAGGAGGCGCCGCCCCGCGGCCAACCAGCTTCCGGTGGCGCGGGATTCCAACATCGTTTGGATACCCTGGAGAGGCTCGCCGCACATAGCGATGGCATCTAGCGTTCCTGGATTATGGTGTGGATTGGCAAAAAAAAAATTAGAACCATGCAGGAGTGCTGCATGTATGGCTCAAGTGTTACAAAAATGGCCTTAGGCGACAGCAAGGAAAAAGAAAACGAACACGACCCTAACAACAACAATTAAACCAAGTGTGGTGTGGGTTGGCTTATCAAACAGCTCATATTTGTATCAAATCCTGGCCACAGAGTGTCATTAACTGATTAATTAACCTACTCACGACTCTTGATGGATAGTAAAACCCAGAGAATTTGTGGCATATCTGTCCTATACCAACTTAGATCATGAAAAACCTACCTACTTAACAACTAATAGTCTAACACTTCCTTAAGTTGGAACTACCGGCAGCCTAAGCAACTAACACTTTCTTAAGTTCTCTTCATTAAGAACCGCTATTGTATATTGATCTTAAGTCTGTGGTACTATATATATTGGAAAAAAAAGGAAAGAAGCTTCTTGCCAGAAAATGCAAAGCAGAGAAGCATCAATTAATCATGTCAACTGAACCTAACAATGGATTGATTAAACATGGTGTCATAATGTGGTGTGATATGTGGTTGTCCAGGACATTTGTAAGACCATCTCTTATTTGCTTGCTTACGTGTATGTCATTTTGGCTTTAACTTCTATGGTTGGACAGAAGGTACGGTGAGTACTGGCTAACTGGTCTAATCGGCCAATTAATAGGATGATTGTGAACATTTGTGAACAGTAAGGTTGGTGAGGATCGATGTAACATGTATGCCATGTTCATGCCCCTCAATTTCGTCCTCCTGTCTTGTAAGTTAGCACATCACTGTTAGGACCATTTGGATCTGTGATATTATATATAATGACAACGTGGGCTGCGATTGATCAATTTTATTATCAGTGATTATTTTGTGTAACTAACTAGAGCTCTGGCCGACACATGCAGCCCGACTAAATTCTATGATTACTTACATAGTTACACTCGCAATTTATAAAGATTTGCTAGTAATTCATTACAATGTACTATGTGTTTAGTCTTGGAGACATTGGACCATGGCATGCTTTATAGACACCACCAACAAAATTGATGTATGTGATTTTGGTCAATATTTGTAGGATAGTTGTGTTGTAACTTCTGAGATTTGACATGATATATAATACACATAAGTATCCCATCAGCCATGGTGACGACGACTCAAGCAAGAGACCACATCGTGGCGTGTGTGCCTTGCCTTGATGTCTGATTGTCGGTTACAATAGGTTGTGAGGTACCACGTCTCCGATTTGTGGATGTGGCCGCAATGAGTACCTAAGGGGTCTCGACAACGTTTATGTGAGTTTCAAGGGAGGGAGCAGCGCAGGACAGCGCATGCCAGAGGATCTTGGAAGGAACTTATCCTTTTGATCCTTCAATGATGGTTGTCCATGCTCGACAAAGTTCATGCGCACAAAATTAGCAGTTATTTGGCAAGTTCAGGCCATGAGCGTGACTGTGATGTGTGTGTCAGCATCATTGTGTAATGTTGTTTGTATACACATAGAGAGCTGGTTGGGCGATCGAATCTTTATTGTGTAATGTTCCATGCTAAAGGCGTACATACATTTAGTTTGAGATTGACAATATAAAGCATATGGAGGATGTTGACGATTGGCAAATAGAAGTGGCATCATATGGAGGCTGAGTCATGGTGATGTTCTTTCAATAGTGGATTTGCAGCTCCCGGGTGAAAACTCTTGTTGTGTGGATCTTTACTGGATCATCACCATGGATGTATTTTTTACGGAGTGGATGTTTTATTTGATAGACATGAAAAGAGTAAGACACAATATAAATAAAATACATAGGTTAAAATGAAATAAAATAAACCAAAAATGAAAATACAATTTGGCTCGGCTAAGATAGCAGCCACCCCAGCCGTGAATCCAATATCAAAATTAGCGCAAAACAAAACTACTCTACAAAACTCGCAGCCCAACAACAGCCCAGAGGGATACTCCCACAAACCGCCTTAGTCGTCGTTGCCGCTCGATACAGCCCAACATATCCCATCTAGCATAATACTATATGTTAAAAAAAGAAAAACAAAAAGGCAGCCGCTAATGTATAGTGGAATGCCAGCATGGAGTTACATTGCGCATTTTCGGCTATGCTCGTCACTCTCGTCAGAGTTCAGAGATCTTTTCACTGTTTATTTTTTTCTGGCCACCGAATTTCGATCGAATGGCTGGGCTCTGCCTCTTTCTGTTTGTGCTCTTAGGCATCTTTCTACAGCTTGATAGCCATGTAACCCCATGCTGGCGATAACCCCGTTTCGTCCCGCCTAATAAACTCGTGTCACTCGTCTTAAGCTTTCGATGTGGGACTAAACAAATCGAGCTTCCGATGTGGGACTAAACAAATCGAGCCAAATATAATTAGCGGCCCGGTAGATGAGCCCGGCCCACCTTCGTCCTCCACTAGTCAGCTCTCTCGAACCCCTCCCATCTCCTCCGCATGGCGCCCGCCGCCGCCAAGCCGGCGGCGAGGACGACGGTGAGCGTGTCCGGGGTGGCAATCCGCGTGCAGCTGGCTCTCTACGAGGGCGCGGCGGCCTGCAATGAGCCGCTCCTCCACGCGGCCACGGCAGGGCTATCTTCACCTTTATGTGGTGCATTTGGAAATCCAGGAATGACAAGCTCTTCCAGAGGAAAAACGGCGAACCCCATCACATCTACTTCAACACACTCGCCTTACTGAATAATCAGGATATCAATAGTTCTTATCATGCTGATATACAGGGCAGCGATCAGGGAAAACATCATGAGACATCCAACCGGAAAGTAGCAAATTCTCAAGGGACAGATAATATTTCTGATACTGAACTTACATGTACCATCTTTTATTCTGATGTAGCATGGAAGAGTTCAAACCCCTCCGATGCATCTCAGGAACAAATAACAGGTCTCGGAGTCTTCATGAGGCAATACACGGCACAAGGAGTATTGTGTGCCATAATTCAGGCTTCGACACTGCAAAAATTGCAAATCTTTTTTTTTTTTTGAAAATTACCACATATATTAGGTCAGCAAGCCGCCTCATTAAAACCCTGTCAGTCCCTTACGCTACCCTGGTTAGGGAAAGAGTGCGTCTGAAACTTGCCGCCATTAAACATTAAGTCCCGTTACATCAGATGCAACTAACTCCTTTATACAGTCAGGAGGTTCGTTGCTAGTAAAACCGTTAAACCCAGCTTTGCCTAACTGGCCTAACACGTGCGCAACACCATTACACACTCGATCAACCTTAGACACAATGATATCTGGATGTACCTTCAGTAGTTCTCGGCCTTCAAGAATCGTCACCCAGCTAGTCGAATGCTCCATACTCTGAGATGAGAGAGCCTTGACTGCCAACGAACAATCAGACTCCAAGATTGCAGGCCATCGTTGGAGATTAACTAGGTGACGAAGACCAGCAAGACATGCTAGAACCTCAGCTTCCTCGGCACTACCGCAGAACTCTATAAATTTCCATTCCGTAAGTAACACCTTACCCAGGTGATCACGAATAATAATACCAATGCCTCCATGCTTAGAAAAAGAATCCCAGCCTGCATCTACATTTGCTTTAATAGTCCCCTCTGTCGGCCGACACCACTTGATGGCCTTGAACAGTTCGGTGTCACCCGTACTTGTCACCAAACTGAAAGACGTGTGGTAGTTCACCAAATATTGCACTGATGATGACACCGAGGCCTTTCCGTCACCGTGCACCACATTGTTGCGATGGTGCCAAGTCCTCCAAAGTAAAAATATAATCTTGGCCCGAAATTCCTCCCCAACATTACCTAGCAGATTAAGCATCCATTCATTGCCTGATTGAAGAAAAGTGTCATCCGGAGGTAATGACCAAACCTCACGCATCTCATATCGCAGCGCCCTAGCAATTGTACATCGGACCAAAGCATGTGTTCCGTTTCAGCTTCCATGCCGCACAAGCCGCACAAAGACCGGATAGTCGGGATACGCCGGTTAAGGTTAGCACAAACAACAAGGGATCCCGTGGCCACACGCCAAGCAAAAACACGCAATTTAGGAGGCACGTTGGCTTTCCAAACCAGGTCCCAGACCTTCCGCTCACCCGCCGCCTCCGAGCTAGACTGCCCTTGTGAGAGTAACTGAAGAGTTGACTGGAGCACCAGGCGGTACGCTGACCTCACGCTGAACTGTCTGTTGCTTTCTGCACTCCACGCCACAAAATTATCAGTCGCCCGAGGTGACAGTTTAATGTTCAAGATAGTGGTCGCATCTCTAGGTGAGCAGCAAGACCGCACAACATCCTCATCCCATGTCCTTGTCTCTGCGGCGATCAGCTCCGACACCCATTTTTTCCTGGAATTATTCCTTCTGCCTTCAACTTTCAACGCATCGGGTCTCGGTAGCCAATTGTCTCTAAAGATTCTCACCTTCGACCCACTGCCAATCCTCCAAATGATCCCCTTCTTCACAAGTTCGAGACCATGTAAAACCCCTTGCCAAGTTTGCGACTGGTTCTGAATAAAAGCCGTATCAAGGAGGTCACCCGATGGGTAGTACCGTGCTTTCAGAAGGCGGGCACAAAGGCTATCCGGGAAGAAAATGAGACGCCAAGCTTGCCGAGCAAGTAAAGCCTGATTGAACACCCGAAGATCACGGAAACCAGCGCCACCATGAGACTTTGGTCTTGCTATTTTTTCACACGACAACCAATGCATCCGTTTCCTGTTCTCCTCATCACCCCACCAGAAGTTGCGTATGATTTGATGTAGCTCTTCAATCAGGCTAGCGGGAAACTTGAACACGCCCATAGCATATGTGGAGATAGATTGCAAAATAGACTTAATAAGGGTTTCCTTTGCAGCTGCGGACATATATTTCTCATTCCAATCGCTTGCGTTTTTAGAGAATTTCTCCTTTGTGGACTTAAACTTTCCTTTCTTCAACCTTCCCTCAGGGACCGGGAGACCAAGATATTTTTCCTCGAAGCAATTAGTCTCATACTGCAGAATTTCCTTTAGCTCAGCTTGCACTACCACGGGACATTGATCACCATACATTATTGAGCATTTGCCAAGACTCACTAATTGGCCAGTAGCTAGTTCATAACGGTCCAGAACCGATTTAACCACATTAGCCTGCTCAACCGAGCCTTCAAAGAATAATAAACTGTCATCCGCAAATAAGAGGTGAGAAATACCAGGTGCTCGGCGACAAATATGAAACTCACGAAGAGTATTATTCTCAATCTCCTTCCTGATGAGACACGATAAGCCGTCAGCAACAAAAAGGAATAAGTATGGTGAAAGGGGATCACCTTGGCGAATGCCACGTGTAGGAGTGAAGGGATCCAACATATTTCCGTTAAAGCGAATTGAATACCGTACAGTGGTAACACAAGCCATAACCCACTGTATCCATTGACTATGAAAGCCCAGTTTCGCTAAAACCCCTTCAAGAAATCTCCAATCCACGCGATCATACGCTTTGGCCATATCCAACTTGTAGGCACAAAACTTCCGGCGGGCAGAGGACCCCGTTTGTATCGAGTGAATACATTCAAAAGCTATGAGAGCATTATCAGTAATAAGCCGCCCATGAATGAAAGCACTTCGCGTAGGTGAAATTATGTCCTGCAACAGAGGCCTAAGACGGTTAACAAGACACTTAGAAACCACTTTAAAAATAACGTTGCATAGACTTATAGGACGGAAATCTTTAAGCAACTCAGGGTCATCTTTTTCGGAATCAGGACAATTGTGGTATCATTGACTCCCTCCGGCATTAAGCCATCCGAAAAGAATCTCTGTGCGGCCGGCACTATTTCATCACGTAAAAGATCCCAGTTCCGTTAGAGAAAACGCGCAGGAAAACCATCTGACCTTGGAGCCTTCAAAGGCCCAATCTGAAATAACGCATCACTAATTTCCTTTCCCGAGAACGGAGCAATCAGATTATTGTTCATCTCTTCATCAACACTAGGCTGGAGCAGCTCTGTAATAATGCTTGGATTAACATTCTCATCCCGCCGAGTAAAGGTTCTGAAAAAAACTCATGGGCAGGTCCTCCATCTTCGGAACATCAGACGTCCATGTACCGTCAGCGTGCTTCAGTTTGTGTATCTTATTTTTCTTTTGGCGCCATGACGCATGACGGTGGAAATATTTGGTGTTTCTATCTCCTTCCCGCAACCATGCAATTCTGGACCGCTGCATCCACTGGATTTCCTCCCTATATAAGAGCTCATCCATCTCTTTTTCGAGCCCAACGCGTTCGGCGACGCTCGCCTCATCTGTAACCATTCGCAATGCCTCTAAGCGTGACCTTTTCTTGTCAATTTCCCTGGGAATTGATTTGTTAGTGTGTTTCCACTCGTAGAGATTTGTCATGACTGTTTTCATAGATGCCGCGAAATCACCAAGGACACGTCGAGACCAAATCTTATGCAGGACGGACAACCAAGTCCTAGCAAAAGTTGCAGCAGGCAACATATTGAATCATCCGCTTCTGCATTGGACTGCTAGAAGCCATCTGGCGGATTTCTTCAGGACTACCTCATTGATGAATGCACAGGTCTATCATATCTTAAGAGAGCTCAACAAAGAAGCTCACGAATTGTGCATCACAGGTTGCTAAGTTTAGGCCGAACCAACCTAACTTTAGGTGATCATCCAAGCGAATTGTCCTGTTATCCCAGCTTTACAGTCAATCCAGCTACAGGATTGTACTGAACGATGTATTATGCTTTATGAGCTGAATGATTTTGGCGCCACCTGTTGTTCAAAAAACAAAAAAAAAAGCCGCTTCGTCCCGCCTAATAAACCCGTGCGACTCGTCTTAAGCTTCCGATGTGGGACTAAACGAATCGAGCCAAATATAATTAGCGGCCCGGTAGATGAGCCCGGCCCACTTTCGTCCTCCACTAGTCACTAGTCAGCTCTCTCGAACCCCTCCCCTCCGCATGGCGGCGGCGAGGACGACGGTGAGCGTGTCCGGGGCGGCGATGCGCGTGCAGCTGGCCCTCTACGAGGGCGCGGCGGCCTCCAACGAGCCGCTCCTCCACGCGGCCGCAGCCGTCCTCTCCCGCGCCGACTACGACGACGTCGTCGGCGAGCGCCACATCAACGACTCCTGCGGCCTCCCGTCGTGCACCAACCCGGTCCCCGGCGCCAACAGCAACCCCAAGGGGGCGGCGGCGCCCCGGTTCCACATCTCCCTCCGCGAGCACCGCGTCTACGACCTCGAGGAGGCCCGCAAGTTCTGCTCCGAGCGCTGCCTCGTCGCCTCCGCGGCCTTCGCCGCATCCCTCCCGCCCGACCGCCCCTTCGGCGTCCCGCCCGCCCAGCTCGACGCCCTCGTCGCGCTCTTCGAGGGCGGGCCGGGGCTAGGGTTTCGGGAGGGCGCCGCTGCGAAGAAGGAGAAGGAGGAGGAGAGGAAGGTGGAGATTAAGGAGAAGGAGGAGCCGGGGCCAGGAGAGGTCTCGCTGCAGGAGTGGATTGGGCCCTCGGACGCCATCGAGGGCTATGTTCCCCGCCATCACCCCATTCACCAAGGCAATACAATAGCTGTTTCTCGACGAACTCTCTCTCTCTCTCTCATTTACTGTCAAAATATTTCTAGATGTCTATTGTTGCATTTCATTATGTTGTCATTGGTTAACAGTAGGGTACTGGGATTGATGCGAATAGCTGATGCATATTATGGGAATGGGACTATAGAGGATAGAGTTGTAGAGACATTAGACATTTTATCTGACATTGTAGTCGCAGTTCTCTGTTTGGTACCTTAATTATTTGTGGGAATTTGATCGAAAAGTTGCATCTCTTATTTGGTTAGTGCCAATTCATGAAGAATTGCCTAAGAGAGATGATAACAGAAGTCATAGTGAAGGGTCAGGTTGTCCTATACAACGACTAGAAACGTGAGCTGTGTCACCATTTTCAAACGAGGGACGCATGGAAATTAGAAGGGAATTGTTTTAGTGACAATATCCTTAACCTTTTATGATAACTTATGTCATCGTTCCTTAGCTAATCCCTCAACAATAACAAGGCAATAAACTTCTTCCTCAAATCCCCACGCATAATTCTCATTAGATACCAAACAAAGGGTCAGGACTAAAATGACACACATGTCTAATCTCACATTGTCACCACAACTCCCCTCCTGTAAACTCTCATTCCCCTAGCCAGCCAATAGTTGGCTAGCGCTCGTTATATGGATTGATAGAATACCTGAGCTATTTTACTGTCTTCGCGAATTCTTGTTTGATCTATGGCAAGTCATTGTGATGGAAATATACAGGTTATGAGATATTGGAATATAGAATTTGCCATACAAAACTGAATTTAGCTGGAGTGTACTGAGATTATTTGGAACATGAAATATTCTGACTGGCGGTTGCAGTTAGTAAGCATATTCTTTATTGTGAGCGTCGAGTTGCTGCCTATTGGTGGCTCAAATTATCCACTTCAAATATTCGAGTACTTAGTAGTTTTCTAGTTGGCGAATGGAGTCAGAGTTGATCCCTGACTGCATGTTGTCTATGTCGGCCCAACCTGAGAAACACATGCAATCTTTGGTATAGTTTCAATTTATTTTCTGTTAAAATGAAGTGGGAGCTTGTTTGTTAACATAAGACCCTTTTTGGGAGGCAGCTTGCTGGTCCAATGGGCCAAACCTGTCTCGCTTCCGCCCCTAGAGGCAGAGATAAATTGGAATGATCTTCTGAAGACACTACTATTGCCAGAAATGAGAGGACAAATGCCATTTTGCTTTTATTGATAAGGAGCAGTTTTAGATTTCTTATGTAATTGAACACAAGAAATAAAGTCAGATTTATGTGAGCACATCTTGTTGGTTATATTTTTCATAATGTATTAGAACCTAGTGTAAATGTTGTAAGAGTGACGGTAGTTTCACTTGCAGGCACAATACTGTACATGAAAAGATGCTTATCTCTTTCCCTTTGTTCGGCTTATATTAAGTTTCGAACAATTGAAGAAACAGTGAGCTTGTGTTCTGTATTTCAGGGCCAATGCCAGAGGCTAAACAGAGCAAAGGTAGTAGAGCGGAGCAGTCCAGGAATAAGAACATGAATTCTGGGACTGATGCTCCTGGCGAACATGGCATGGCTGTTTCATCTTCTTCGGTGGAAGCACAAGTTAGCTCAGAAGTACTAGCTAAAAAGTTGGATGACAACATGAAAGCGAATAGAAAAGAACCAGCTAAAACCCCATTGGAGATTTTCAAACAGGATGAAGAGAATGATATGTTGTCGACATGCATCACAGATTCCATTGCGAAGCAGCTAGATCATGTAGTTTTGGAAGAGAAAAAGAAGAAGAAATCAACTAGAGTGTCATCAAAGGCATCCAAGAGTAAGCCTGCAAGAAAACCTGCTGGGACTGATGGCCATGGAGTAGGCTTTACTAGTACAATCATTATGGGGGATCCTGCTTCACTAAAGATGGACCAAGGGCCTTTGGGTCAATATAACTTCTCAAGTTCCATCCTAACAGATAATCACCCCTCAACGTCTCAATACTCCGTAAGAGATTCAACACCTGCTTACAGTGAACAACTACATGAAGAATTCAGTAAAGCTGTGGACCTTGGAAAGAATGAGACAAGTAACAAGAAGGGTAGAGCTGCACCAAAATCCTCACTGAAGGCTGCAGGGTCCAAGAACAGAAGTCAGTCTGTGGCATGGGCGGATGAGAGTGGGAGCATCTTAGAAGTAAGCAAAACATATGATATCCATTCAGATGATAAACAATCTAATGCAAACATCGACAGTTCACTAAGGCGTGAATCTGCAGAGGCTTGTGCAGCTGCCCTTACTGAGGCAGCAGGAGCTATTTCTTCAGGAACATCAGAAATGGATGCAGGTAAACACGATTTTCCATAACCTTGTGATCCTTTGATATGTACACTCCCTTTTGTTGTTGATATACTGACTTGTACCTTTCTGAACACAGTTTCTAAGGCAGGGATCATTATATTGCCTGACATGGTTCACCAGAAACAGTTTGAGAATCATAAGGGCAATGATACCGTGGAGAAGGAAGTATCTGAAACAGATAATGGTGTTGTTAAGTGGCCAACGAAGACTGTGCTTCTAGACACAGACATGTTTGAAGTCGATGATTCTTGGCACGATGCGCCGCCAGAAGGTTTCAATTTAACCGTAAGCACCCCTCATAAAAAAAGCATCAGTTGTGTTTCCTACTCCATGATTTATTTTGGAATTAAGCCTGACATGAACATTTTTTCAGCTGTCTGCTTTTGCATCAATGTGGGCCACGCTATTTGGATGGATATCCCGGTCATCTTTAGCCTATGTGTACATGCTTGATGAAAGTTCTGTGGAAGAGCTGTTGATTTCCAATGGGAGAGAGTATCCTGAGAAGCGAGTTACGAAAGATAGCCAGTCATCCGAAATTAAAAGAGCTTTAGCTTCTTGCATTTCCCTTGCATTGCCAGTCCTTGTATCAAACTTGAGGATGCGCATCCCAGTTTCCAAGCTGGAGACGACTCTGGTATGATGAACCAATACGAGCTTATTGCCTGATGTATTGTTGTGCAGTTAGTTCAAAGCTATAATTTTCTGCATAGGCTTAGCTGGAAAATATCACATTATAGAGATGGCGAGCAACATTTGAGTATTTACTCTGGTAGAGTTTTTGTTAACAGAACTCTGGTAGAGATGGGATCCTATATTTCTTTAAAAGCAGCTAGAAAGTCCATGTTTCTATATCATCAATAAGATTCTAGTTGTACCTGGGTATGTCCTTGCTGCATAGTGTTTGCTCATATCTGGTCAACCTGGAAGTCTGGAACCTTCTGCTCCTTGAAATTTCCTAATCAGCGTAAAAACATGTGTGGGTTATCTTGATTATAGTGTCTAATTAGTTGTGCCCTCACACCTTGAGCCATATGTTTCTGCTTTTGGTTAACCTAATGTGAATTGTTTCATTGCTACCAGGGATACTTGATTGAGACAATGTCACTGGTTGAAGCCCTGCCTCCTCTGAGATCGAGGCAATGGCAACTGATGGTTCTTGTGCTGCTCGACGCACTCTCTGTTCAGCAGCTTCCTGCTATTGCTCCAGTGATCTTAGACTCGAAGCTTGTGCAGAAGGTGATGTTTCCTTCCCCTACTTTGCGCAAACACGATGATGCATGATTGTCTGGATAAACTTAATTGTCTTTCCGTTGCGCGCTGCAGGTGTTGAACTCTGCCCAGGTTAGCCGAGAGGAGTACGACTCCATGGTCGACCTCATCCTCCCTTTCGGAAGATCTACACAGACATCCCCGCCAAGCTAGCCCATGCAAGGATTCAAGTGAATCGGTTGGGCGGAGTATAGTAGGAATCATCTACTGCCCACGGTATCTGGATATATAGGTTCACACAGCCGAGTAGATAAAAGTCGTACCATATCAGCATCGACGGTGTCAGCTGGCTTTACTGGTTCTTTGTAACACATATTGTGAACAACGCTGCCTTACCCAGTTACCGTAGCTTGTTGTACTCCCCCGGTGTGTTGCTGTCGCTTGGTTCGTGGTCAGGCTTGTTTCCTGTCACTCTCGTGAGCTCGTACCTTTAGCCTGGAGAGAGCAAAAGATAACTGCCACGGGAGATATGTTTAGTGTAGCATCACATCATAGAAAATCATATCACCATGGACTTGTCGTCTCACTCCATCAAGAATCGGTAGTACCTCATCCGTGTGCCGCCACCTGTGTGAGTCAGCGACTGATCAGACTATGCCGCCGCCGTCGCTGTATGTGTGTAAACATTCCTGTCACCTTCCCTCCCGATGGTCAAACGCAGCGGCGGCTCTTTCTACCCATCGTTTTTGTTGGAGTTGGCAGAGCTGTGTGTGAGGCGTAGGTGCGATGAACCTCACTGATTTCTAATGTCTCCGTGTAGAAATATTCTTAGGGATTGTGAAAGCAACAAAAAAGACGGCCGTGGATTTGGTGAAGGGCCTTGTCTTGCCTCGAGTGGTGCCGGTGGCAGCCAGCAATCCCACCACCGCAGCCAGTCTTATCAGAAATTTCTAGGAGCTCATCAGTTCACTTTATGTTCTTGTCGTACATGGTAAATACAGAGAATCTGTACCTGGGTTAGCTAATTAACTGAATGTCCAGTAATACAGCTAAATATAACAGTGGTAAGCAGGCCCATCCATAGACGCAGTGGGTATATGTACAACAGCAATGGCGTGAGCTACAACAGAAAGGAAGGAAACAACAGCAAGACATCACTACAAAACTGCCGGCCGACGCCTGAACAAATGGAAGAAGCTAAGGTTACGATTCCTCGGACTGATGTCAGCATATTTACAGCGTGGGAGCGAACCAAAGTTATCTCAGCTAGCGATCAGTCTCCAGCCAGCTCCTCAAGTTGAGGAGCGCCTCCGCCGAGAGGCTCTTGCAGCTCCTCGGCCTCGCGGCAGCCTGGTCTTGCTGCTGCGTCGGCGGCGGCGAGCCGAGCTCCGTGCCGAAGCAGACCACGATCACAGTCAGGTTGTCGGCGGTCTCGAGCCGCTTTGCCTCCATGACGAGCTCCCGTGCGCACCGCTCGGGGTCGTCGTGCTGCCGGAGGCCCCGCCGGACCACGCTCACCGCGTGCTGGCTCGTCATCACGTCCCAGATGCCGTCGCAGCCCATGATGAGGAACTCGTCGTCCTCGCCGAGCGTGGCCTGCTGGAACTCCGGCTCCGCGATCAGGGGCGACGTTGAGCAGTCCGGCGTCTTCATGTCCCAGTCGCCTAGAGCACGTGTCACGGAGAGCACCCCGTTGAGGTAGCCGTCCTCGATGTATCCGCCCGACGCCGCGACCCTCTCGCACTCCTCGACGTGGTTTGCTCGGTGGTCCCGGGACATCTCCACCGCTACGCCTCTCCGGCAGAGCACCGCGCGGCAGTCGCCGGTGTTTGCGACCAACAATTGCCTGCAGGGAAGGCCAGACCCTCGACTGAGCATGCACGCTGAAGTAAGAATTGGTCAAGTCTGTAGACTGAAACTTCTGCTAGTAGTAGTTGCAAATCTTACCTCCCAAAGACCAATGCTGTGAGTGCTGTAGTTCCAGAAGAGCGGCTGATATCTAGACTATCAGCCAGAGCAAGATCAGCCTCCAAGAACGAGCTGCGAATACATGCCTCAACCGATTCAAGGAATATGTCATCCACTTGCGATGATTGTGGAAACTCCCTATCCTCAAAAAGAAATCTCATCGCATGCCTCTTCATGTAGGCTGCAGCATCTGGACCCCCATGGCCATCGAAGACCTAAATGCAAACAGAAGAAACAAGACAATCCATTTAGGCACTATCACTGACGATATAACTGTGTGATAAAATGCAGCAGGCGTCGTTGTGCACTTATCACTTACTAACTTACCCCATAGAAGGCACTAGGTAACGGGCACACCAATAGTGAGCCAAGATGAGCCGAGAGATCATCTATTCGGATGTGTTCATCTTCCATGTACCTCCTAGGTCCGATATCAGCAAAGCTACCAGACCGAATGTTGGGCACAAACTGTAGTGTTGCAGCAGACACACTCGTCGCACCATCAGCACTCGCCAACCCCTACAACAAAACAAACAACCATTAACATCTTCTTCCTTGATGTCAGGGCCTTCTTACTTAATCTGATAAACAAAAATGATTAAACCCTGCACAATAGGGTGAACTTCTTCTGAACAGAAGTCCAATATGGTCTCAATGGTGTATCAAATCAATACACAGCTTAAGAGCACAAAAGCTCACTTCACTGCTTACTCTCAAGCCATCTAAATAACTAGAGATTCAGATTCCTAATTGCAGCCATAACGTGATACCTTTCTGACTTGATTAAGAACTAGATTGCACTACTGCAGAAGAACACATATCACAACTAAACAACAACCCTACACACTAGACAAATGGCTCCAATAATTTGAGCAACCCACTTTCTCCCCCCCCTGTGGCCTACAAGGCTACAACCACCGCCACCACGAGCCTAGAACTAGAACCCTCTAAAAAGGAGCTACTTTTTCCATGAAAGGGTGTCAGGCTTTTGCATCCACAAGCAGATAATCATTCCTTGCAAGAAAAATCAAGTCCCCTAGTAGGAAGTGTAGCAAACTTTGAGCTAACAATACATGTAAATTTTGAGCTGATTGAGTCCACAAATCTGTCTTACAAGTCCAACAATAAAGATAAGAACTAGCACAAACTGATCCGTTGTTGAGATTTCCGTAGCTCCTACGGGCATACGGTCTCAGAGAGTAGCATACGAGCAAATAAAGGCAGGAGCTTTGGCGGGCGGCGCAACTCACCATGCGAGGCACCTCCGGCACGGCGACCAGCGACATCTCGGCCGCCTTGGCGACGCACCGGCGGTACTGCACCTCCAACACCGGCGCGGGCTGCTGATGCATCACCTCCGCCTCGGCCACCATCTCCGCACGCCCCAAACCGCCGTCGTCTCCGGCCGGCGACCAGAAAGAGGGGAGATAAATCTGGCAACTGAAACGGCCGCTCGATCCGTGCCTACGAGGGCGGCAGCGCGAGAATCCGTGGGACGGTGGTGGCGCGTTTTCAGCGATCTCGGTGGGTTTCTTGGACACGGTTTTCTTGATCTGAGCAGGAGGAGGAGGAAGAAGAAATGGGTAGCGAGGAGGAGGGGTAGTTGGCTTTTATCCCGTGCTTGTCTCTCTGCGTGTGGCTGTGGAGGCGACCGGCGGCGACCGGTGCCTGGGCCGGCGGGCGACCGGTGGGTGGCGGTGGGCGTGCACGCGGCTGCCGCACGGACACGTGGATGCCGACCTCAGCACAAGATTAAGGATTTCATTCCCACTCTGTTTTGGGGTTTGGAGTAGGATAGAACTACCTATATTCCCGATTAATAAAGCATGGGATTAAGATTTAAAAATGAGATAGAACATTGGTCATAGCATGTGTATATTAGATAACATAGAGGACATTCTCATAAAAAGATGTAAACGTACTCCACATCAAAATGACTTATTTTGATGTGGAGAAGCAGAATAAATATGATGTGGACTATATGATAAATATGATGTGCAGGCGTAATGCAAGTGTCAGTATTATACAAAATCTTGATGTGGAGAAGCAGAATAAAATCTTGCAGGTTTTTCACAATAAATAATGGAATGCACACATAAAATGTTATTTTCTGACTCACATTAGATTTGTACTAAGAGGTGTGGAACATACATTTTTTAGGATTTTGTGAGTTATGGCAAACACAAAGTCAAGTCGAACCCGGACAACAAAGTACCAAAATTGTCGTTTTCCTTCTTTGCTTTACCAATCTTTTTCGACTACCCCATGTTTCCTCATTTTCTACGTATTATTGTGGAGTCATTTTGCACCACTCCATACTTTGCCGCAAACCCTTTCTCCAACTTCAGTGGTTCAATTGTTCAATTAGCCATTTTATTTAAAATTTCAAAAACAAAGCCATGTCGTCTGGATTATCTTTGTTTTAGATAAACTGAGTACTTGCCTAGTATGTCCGGAGTAAAAAATCTAATCTTTAGCTGACACTTCAATCAAAAATATTATTTTCATTTTTTCGCTGATTATGATCCTTTTTTTAGCGACAAACGTGCCAACATTAGTTTCGTGAGGCAAAACGAATCACGGCCATACCGTCAAATGCCTAGGCTGTTCCATGTCGTTAAATCCCTTGGTGGTATCCCATTCAATCCTATGGCATGTGGCGGTAGTAAAAAGGGCCGAACATGAGAGAGTTTATTTTATGTTGATTTCTCAAGAAATACCGGATTTGTCAAAATAGCCACCTTGTATCAATATCTTGACGACAGCAATACCGGTGGTGCCGATCTAATTGTGTGTTCCCCGACTCTACCTTCAACTTTACATGTGTGCTCGATGGCCCTTGCAATAAGATGTTTGGTAGGCTAACATAAGCCTTTCTAACTGACGATGAATTAACCGGCTTGCACATTTCATGCCTTCTTTTTCTCTTATTAAGCCATCATTTTGGAGACAATCACATGCTAGGTAATGTTACCTTGTAGGCCGATTCCTTTCTGTCGGAATGGTCGTGTTTCCACTACTTCTCATGACAAGCGCAAACTAAATTCCAGAATGCATACGTGTACTAATAAAATAATTGTGCAATAACACGATAATTTGAATAAGGAAAAGAAGGACAGATGGTCGGTGTCCTTTATTCCCTTTAGCTTGGAGGAGTGAGTGAGAGTTTCTTGCACGTCATCAACTCGCCCGGATCAACCTATCCACGTGTTCACTTGCCAAGGAAGCAAGGTGGAATCTTGTTGCGGACTAATTAATCCAGCGTCCATCCCAAACACAGCACTGAGGTGACATTGCATAGCAACATTATCAGGCGGCAGTGCAACAAAATCTAACTAAGATGGTGGTTCTCGATTAACTTATGCATACAAGTAATTTGTTTTCTTTCTAGATTTGCTTCGAGATATAGGTTTACTTTTTCTGGATTGCGCCACAAATTTCACACCCAGCGGAATTGATAGGTGTGGTCGCTGTATATGACATCAACTTGATGCAAGCAGATTGATTTTTATAATTAGTAGTATGATTTTAATAAATTTAATTTTAAAATACATCTCGCATAAGTCAAAAGGAAGGCAACGTCGTTAGTAAGAGACGGCACAGTACTTGCTTCACTTCTGCCAGTGGAGTTGTCACGGGCTCATAGCCGCTATCCAGCTTCCATTTTTAATCTCGGTGAGTAAAAAAGAAAGAGAAAACTGTCCTTGTTGCTTTCTAATCTCTTTTTCTTATATGTTTTTCCAAACTTATCCGAAAGAAGTTTAGATAGTCCCTAGCAGTGACGACCTTGATAGTATAATATTCAGAGAAAGGAAGTGCCAGAAATTTGCTGAGAATTTATATTGACTCGACATCGTTTTGAACGACCACCTATATATGTACTAGGGTAAGCTGATTAACCTAACAAGCAATTAGCAATTACTAATCCGCTTGGTAAAACATATTATATTGGGTGACGGAGCACTATATGCACAAAACAACGGTTCCATTGTTCTCTCGTGGTGAGTCAAATTGAGAACCAATCTTTATTATGTGGTTAGAATAGTGATTGTACTCCTAACACATTGGATTGAAATCGACTCCGTGTAGTATTAAGACGGAATTAGTGGCAGAGCCTGCTAGCGACATAGCTTGGACAAAGTAGGAAGGATCTCGGCCAACAGTATTTTGCCGATTGACAAAGTTATTAATTCCCTATTAGCAGCTACAAGTAAACATCCTAGAGAGAGCATGAGAGCTGACCGGGCATGTCGGACTGAAGATCCGCCCCTAGATGGAATATTACTTCAACGAGAGGCAACACTTCCATCTATATCGGTACACGAGTTTATCTTATCTACGAATAGGGAGTAGATGATACCTTGCGGGTTGCTTCACTTGGATAAACTAAACAAAATAATCATACAGTTTTTTGTTTTCTTTTTACTCTCTCAATCATTTTTCTTTTAAGAAAATTTATTATTACGGCTAAATTTGTGGAATAGAAGTAGGACTCAACTTAGACACCAAATTGGCATTATATATGAGTAAAAAGTCCAACATTAGGGAATCCAGTTGACCAATAATAGAATTTGCTAAAACATATTTCAGCAAACTGAAGTTGTAGTTACATCTGTTTATTGGCTATACTAAGTTTATAGGATCACATTTTTATTTAAAATGGAGGGTGTAACACCAGCCTCTTAATTTAAGGGATGCACACTACCAATTATATTAGAAGCCATTATCCAACCGAAAACTCACTACACATACAAGTTTGATGAATAGGGTGGACCGGTCAAAGCCAAGTGCACATACCACACACGATAACACACATCATTTAAAACCGGACGTTTCAAACAAGCCATCCAATTGTAAGCCATGAGCACAAACCAACGTCAAGAAGATCCTCAACGCGCATCACATATGCGCCAGCCCTTTTTAACGCGCACAGTCTTCCACCAGTCCAAAGCAAAACCTAAAACTTAGTAGTAAGATTTATATGACCCTGTTAACAAAAGTGTGGGATGTCAAAATTGAATTGTAGGTTCTAGGATGACCGTGGTTATAGCTATAATGGAGCTTTGCTTTTGCGACTCATTATCTTATTTCTTCCTTCAGAGAACAATAACAAGATTGCGACTGGCCATCGGGCTGTGTACAACTTGGCCTGACGTAACAATTTGCTCAGCCAAAAGTGATTGTAGATAAGATTAACTAATGCCATGAGCTCCGTGTAGAGTTTCTTACGTGGCAATCTGATCATGCTAACGTATGCTAACTTGGTAAAAAATTTCATCGGTGAGTTTCAAGAATGGTGTAAGTGACGAGGTCCCCTTCATCATTTTGTATCGATTCAACCGTTGTGACTTTACTTATAAAGCGGGGCTACGGCCTGTTCGTGGTGAGTTTCAAGAATAGTTAAAGTTACATACTCCTACATATACGCGAGAACTTAACCATATGATCCCAATTTGTTTTACCTGATTCAAAGTCTATGTGATCATATTTGACATATAACATAACGGAACTAAAATATAAATTATATCAAGTTACATCAAGTTAGAATACTTACGATTCAGACGACTCACAGTTTTTTAATTAGCATTTTTTTAATGGAGCACATAGCTCCCGAAATTGATGGTGGTCTTCTTGCAGACAGTGCTGCATAAATTGGATAATCGGCCCACGAGCCTATGCGAATGCCAAGAGTATCATGCAGAAACAGCAAATGGAGCCCAGGCTACGTGGAACCCTGTTTTGTTTTTCAAAACTTGCAAATGACATGTTGAAGTTTTTAAAATTGAACACAAAATCTTAGAAGTTGGTAAATATCTATTCTATGGTCTTGCAAAATCTTAAGGTGACATATCTTTTCCACCATCACGCGTAGTAAATGATTAGATACACATCACCCTCTCCGATATGCAAACTAAAAAAGGTGTGATTCGACACGTGGGAAAGTAGACAATGAGTATATAGAAGTGGACAATTCAAAGAAGAGAAGAAGAATTTCAGAGAATGGACAAATATCCCGAGCTACCTGGAGCTTGTTGTAAAAGATTTAAAATCAACACTTTTGAGTTTTCAAAATGACGTGAAATAATCATCAGATGTAGATACTGTCAAGATGTACAAGTATTCAGTGTATTCAGTGTTCGAATTCAAACCCATACCTGGACAACCGTTCGAATTTTTGTGGCCGTATGCATCATTTTGATGCAGAGGCTGGGTGACCCTTTTCTAAAAAAAAAACCGTTCAAATTTAAAACCCTTGCAGAGCTGGCTGATTTGCCGTGTTTTGACTTTTGATCCGGTCGGTCGGTTGGAGCGGCGGGTCGAGCTAGCGACCGGTAGAGCGACTCCTGCCGGCCGGCGACTGAGAGTGCGAATGCCTGTCCGTCAATCATGTCGGCCGATCGAGCCTTCATCTTCCTTAATTTCCTCATTAGTCCTGAACTCCTGATTAGTTTGTCTCTGTGCGGTTAGCTTCAGCTGGATAGATCATGCCGGCTCAGTACCAGCTCAACTAATTCTGCTAATTAGTTTGGTTATCATCATACTCTCAGCTCTAATCTTTATTAGGTAAATACTAACTATCGGAGGCTGATGGGAAGGAAATTTTCAGACTGCTCCAATGTCGTCGATATCACCCCTATCGAGTGGTCTTGATTTGCCCTTTTTTGTGTCATTAAGCCCACGGAACAAAATCCCCCAAATCACTCGCCCTCGCGATGCGCTCGCCTCCATGAAACCGTGATAAGCTCGCCTCCACCCTCGCCCCGCTCGTCGCCTATCTGGTATGCCCGCCCCCTCCATGAACCTGCTCGTCGTTCTGCTACGCCGCGTGTAGGCGCCGTCGGGGATGCAGTTGCACGGCCAGTCACCTCTGTTTGTGTTAGAGGAGGCGCAATCGTGCCATCAAGGAAACACTTCGGCATGCTAGGAATTTGATTTTTCAATACCTCGCAGTCACCATCTCCATGGCCTCAACAATTACTAGAAATGTAATAGAAACCGGCCAAGGTACAAATTTCTGGCTATTTCTTGCACGCTTTTTTAGATCTATATTGCAGCCGATTCATATAATAGATATATCTTCATATCTCTCATATCCTTTGTTTTTCTATGTATGCAATACTATTAATGATGATGTTTAGGCAAGTTGTTCTCTCAACATTCCCTAGCCGATTCATGCTTCTCAAGATTCTCTACTTCCATGTATGTATTATTTTGCTGGGGTGAGAGTGATATCATGCGTGCTTCTCGTCTGTCACAAATAACAATGCGTACTGGTGATGGTGAAGTTGGATCATGTATGGATATATTTAGTGGGGAAATGAAATGTTCTACTATTCGAATTTGTATGTTTCTACATTGATTTGTTATGCTTCAAAATTTTCAAGGATCCCCTCTGACCTGCGGGCTGTAGGTTGCTTCCACTGTTTTGATCGGATCAAAGGCAACCCAGCTCAAGGTGAAATTTATATGTTTTCAAGATAAATGATTTTTGTATCGAGATATCACTAGTTATGTGCTTCAGAATATCCATGCTCCCGGTACATATTTGTTATATAGAGATAGAACTAATTCCTTGCTAAGAAATATCAGTGCTTCCAATTACAGATTACGGTGCTTCCAATACAAATGATTTATTTTGAAATAATCACTTGCTTCAAAATATCTGATGCTTCATATGTATACTATATGCTTCATATAATCATGCTTCTTCTTGATTTTTGTTGTTACCATTTTCATTAACATTGTCATTTAAACATTGTACTCCTGCTGCTAATTATATTTTCAGTCTTTGAAGCTTCTACATGGTACTAGGTATGTTGATATAGCATAAAATTATTGCTTCAAAAGCATGCATGTTTTTTTCTAGTTATATAATTGTATTTACCATTTTGTCATGATCTGGTGTTATTATTTATACATAACTATGTGGATGTTACCTACAGGGTCAGGGTCTCAACTGTGCCTTTGTTTCCATATCTAAACCAAGTCGCCAATGAATTTCTCCTTAATGTTGGATGGGTATGGTCGACGAGGAAGACCAACAAGCAAAGGAGCCACGGCTAACATCGTGCTTTATTAAGAGATAAAGCACCATGGTGTTTGCAACACATTGTTTGTTAACATTCGTTGTATTAAAGTAAGAAGTTGTGTATTTTGGCGGCTTAACGGAAGCACATGTATATGTTCTCTGAAATATAAGTGAATAATAAAACACTAAAATTGTCTCGAATTATTAGAATGAACGTTTTATTGTCACACACAGAAAGGAATGCTACAAGTTTCATAATACATGTATACTTCCTACACATGTGAACAAAGTTTTTGCATATCAATGAAGCTTCCGGAAAACTAATGAACGGTGAGCATCCAAAATTAGTGCATTTACCAGGAAGCAATAATCTAGACTGAAGCAAAATTCGATTGTAATGGAAGCAAAATTCCGTTTCAACGGAAGTAAAACTCAACAAGATTGAAAAGATTTGTTTGCTTCCCACCGAAGCACTACATGCCTGAAAATTTACTAGATTTATTAGTTTCCTTCAAGACATGATTTCGTTTCCTATAAATCTAGAAAAGCCGGATTAATGGGCAGGGAATACTCCACGGGCCTGTTGAAAATCTAGAGTACTACTAGCTATATTGGGCAGCAGTTAATTGCGTATTGCATTAATTACAATCGGTAATTGTGGAAGCATACGATTTGAGACTAGTTTCTCGCACGGGCCTGTTGAAAATCCGACGTCCATTATGCTTCCAATCCTACGGCTTGGTCCTGGTCCGATGGGAAGCCATACATCGGCATCTTATTAATACTATTCACATGCAGTTTAATAGGAGTTGAATTTTGCACTAACCAATTGTTTCGAAAATCTCAACTGGTCGAAAGGGATAAAATTTACTACCCCTCAAGCTTAGGCTGGATAAACGGGAAAATCTTATACATGGTATCGATAGCATGTTGCATCTAATAAAAATGGCTAGACTTTACATTTTAATAGTATCATGTATTATCCGATAAGATCATACACCAACGGGCATCTTATTGGCATCTCAATTAACCATCTCTTTGTGAATTGTCGTTTCTCCAACCGACTATGGAGTTGGGCCTCACCGTTGACCTTGTTCACTCCCAAGGAGTTCGTGGGATTAAATGGCCACGGGGCTCAGTAGTCAGGTCTTGGTTTATCTCGTCTTGCTTGTCTCTTTGAAAATTTGAAACAAGAGGAACTAGCGTGTGTTTCAAGACAAGAATGTTTCGCATCTTGGATACCCATGTACCTCCTAATAACTATGGTAATGATTATTTATACCCTCATGTGGTAGGGCTTAGGAGGCTGAAGTTCTTGCCTGCCTTGAAGGCCTTCGACATCTGATCTCTCTTCGACGATGGCCTGCTATCATTGAATCGGATTGTCTACGTGTTGTACATGCGATAACGACAACCACTATTGAACAGTCGGCTAGCTGGAGTCTAATTAATTTTGGAGGCTAGGGAGAGGAATGATTATTTTATGGGTTCGTGTATGTCAAAATTACTATGTACTTTATCATGAGTTTGTGAACTTAAAGTGTATAACTACGTGTTGTTGTTTTATGACTATGTGTTATTCTTTATCACTAAATGTGTTGTTTTTTACGCATAAGTGATGTTGTTTACATGTGTTGCTTATCTTAAGTGTATGTGTTGTTATTTACAATGTATTGTTTTTGATAATGTGTTACCCTTCATAATTTTATGTTGTGGTTTCAAATGTGTTGCTGATTAAAGGTATATGTTTATACGTTATTTTAACAACTAGTTTCTTTCTAAATCTGTTGTGTTGCAAAAGAGGGTATTTTTACCCGTGGGTAACCTTTTACGCTGTCAGGTGAAGGGTATGGAAAAATCTTTAGTTTAGGATGAGCTCCCTATCACGAGTTTTTGATCTTTACGCCTCAGGGCCACCGGCAGGATCAAATTCTTGTTGCATGTCTTGACAAAGAAGATTCAAGAATCAATCGCTAAAGAGTCCTGAGATGAAATTGGAGTTCTGTATGAAATACTAAGTTATACCCACATAAGGGTACGAGTACTGGTGACAGGTAAGATTGAGAGCGACGTGTAAGGGTGTGGGGTGGCCCTACCCTACGGATGTCACCCCTACTTAGGTCCTAGAACATGAGAACTCGATACTCTGGCAAAGTCGATTATTTTTTGCAACGATGTACTATTTGACCATCAGATCACAAATTAACATGATCGGAGGATTGAAAATACTTGCTGGATTTGCTAGGTAGAGTGCTCTCCCTCGAATAACATCTCCGCTAAATGGCAGCCACTCATAAACTAGCTATCCTTATCCGACGCAGAAATACTACTACAATATTAATAATTGTTAAACTAAACACATCTTGGGAAATGTTGTGTTGGGTCCGCCCCTGGTTCCAATCAGACGACTAACCTATGACCTATCGCGAGCTTAATTAGCTTGATCTCATGTGCCTCGGACAGTAATGGCAGAAGGACTGATGCATAAGCTGGTGAGAATCCGCTCTTAACAGTGCGCGTGCGTTGAACAAATCCCAGCGACAGCTTCTTCCAAACTCCAAAGCGTTTTGCTTTGGACAAGTTGAGATGAACATGCTCCGATTTTTCTCCTTTCCGCCGGCCGGGGACATTCATGATCGATTGTCCAGTAGGTAGGTGTCTTCTACCCTGGCCAACTTTACAAAAAATATTATAATGCTATGAAGGATAATGAGAGGACCATAACGTACGTTAAGGAAGATTGCCTCAGTTAGGGAAAATAAAATAAGAAACAGAGAATCTCAAAGGCTGTACGTCTTATAACAAATAAGAAATAAAACGGAGTTGATCAAAGCTTTCGATGAGTGCTCCAGCATGCCAACAGTGTCAAGCTTTTGGTTTACAGGAAAGTTAGTAAATCTCCATGCTTCTTAAGTACTCTAGCTATCCGCTAGAGAGTTTATTAAGCCTGTTTTGTTTTCGTTGATGTGGGCAGAGGCGGAGTGGGTTCCCTGCTCCGACCAGGCCAGCCTGTGTGCCGGACCCTCCAATCAAATGTTTATAAAAATATGAGAATATCCAATCATATGCTCTGTTCAGCCCCTGACGTGCCCTCCTGAATTCAAAAACATATTCAGTCAAGTTTCACATCGGCGTTTTGTATAAGCCGCTGTCGCTTTGCACCACGAAATGGGGCGCACGGAGTTGATCGGAGCCGAACCTCGACGGCTGCTATTGACTGGGTTAAAAATGGCTTACCGTTCTTGCCACGCAGTCGAAAAAACTATGTAATACTGCAGTTAAAATTTCGGTGCTTAGAGCAGTTGTATTATCTAGTCTTGCCACGTGAGGAAGGGATGTTAAAGAAGACAGTGAAAAGAGAGGTTGCATCTAATTTGGAAACTGCTCTTGGTCTGAGTTTTGTGGTAAAATTCATCGGTATAACTAGAGATCAATGCTTCATATGTTGCTTTTCCACAACACTTTTTAGCAGATCGGAGGGAGTGTATAAAAAGTTAAAAACCTATGGCCTTTTGGATGCGGAGGTTGCTGTCAGACATTGTTCCACTAATTGATATCAAGAAGAATAGTTGCTCCGTTTATAAGAAGAAAAAAACATGCCGGGTTCATTTTGCAGGTAGATTTTAGTTCTGATGGATACCTAGAAACTATGATTCCGCAGTTCTGCCTCAAAACATGTACTCCAACTCTAGACAGGCAGCGCGTGTTGGCCGATGAAGAGCTTCTTCTCGTCGTCGCAGAGCATATTAATTTTGCAGCGATGCTCCGTCCAGGCTACCATCGTTAGGACTTAGGAGGACCATTTCGCAAAAAATGCCACCGAGCCATCTATTTCGAAACAAAGAGGGTATGAATGATCTTACAATTTTTTGTTTGTTTTTGTTTTGAAATCGTTCAGACAGATGTGTCCGTAGGATTTAACAAAAAATGAGCCAAAAGAGGGAGGGGAATAGATCTGGCCCACACCATGATACCGGAGCCCTTTCAACGGTCAAAGGGACAGCTTGCCATTAACACGAGTAAATTAACGAACCAAACGCAATTAATTAATCAGCTAATATTTCCTTTTCATTTTATTTTTTTCTCGCCTCTCTCTCATATAATAACGCCTCCGCCCCCTCCCTCGCATTTGCTCTGGTCGCTCGCCGCCCTCTCCTCCGATCCTCCCCCCACGTCCCGCCGCGCCGGAGCTGGCTGGGGAGGGAGGAGGAGCGATTCGTCCCGGAGCCAGCCGGATTCCGCCACCGAATCGGGGAGAGCCTCCTCGTCCGGCAGGTAATCGGTCGGTCGATCATTCATTCATTCCTAGCATCCTCTGTGTTCCTGGATCCGGCGATTCCGGCGGGGGTTCTTGCGAGAGGGGCGAGGGAGGAAGCCGCGGTTCTCCGGTGATGTGCCTGCGGCCAATTAGGAGGAAAGGTGGTTGTTTTCGTTTCATTTTCTCTCGTGGTCGTGGTCATGGAAATTTGGTGGGCTCGGAGCTCGTCTGCTTCCTCTGCTGGTTTCAAGGCGTGTGTCTGGTTGCGTGGGGCGGTGGGAGAGGAGCTGGCTAGGATGGATTGGGTGGATGCTGGCGTCGACGCGAATGTGGTGATCTGGATCGAGGACGCGTCGCGTCCTTCTTAGTTTCCTATGCCTGCCGTAGAATTGGTCTGTGGAAGCTAACAGCGGTGTCGGTCATGCGTGATCAGAGTTGAATTGCTAACTGGCAAAGGCGGTATGATGAGTACAGGTTACAGTCTAATCCTGGCTGTTTTCATATTTGTGGCTAGAAATTTGATTTGAGCTAGCGACTGATTTCACGTTCGTGATGAGAATCTCGTTGGGTTAGCCCACTGTTTTCAGATTTCTGATGAGAATTTGATTGAGCTACCTCTACAATACTGATAGGAATTACAGCCACCTTCAATCCTATCAAAAAATAGAAATTGTCTGAAACTATGAGTGGACGCCCTTCAATACTTAGCCCCCGATCATGTATTTATTATCTTGGCGATCCTCGCTCGTCTGTGCCTTCTTGACTCACCGTAATGCTGCCCTTTGCAGGTTAACCAAGTACGAACGGTAGCCTTTACCTTATATTATTAGGTAATTCTATCACATTATGGCCTCGGTTGGTGCGGTGCGTCCTTCTGCGGCCTTTCGGAATGACACGAGTACTAGTGGTGATGCTGGCTGCCTTCCGAATGAGATGAGCAACATGAGCTTAAGGGATGATCAGGTGAGCTCCCTAGAGTAGTTGACCGCTTCACCGTTATTTTCTTTTGGAGGGTGATCAGTTCCTAATTTGGTTTCTAAACAATGCAGGACCCTGAAGATATAGTGGTCAACGGCAATGGGACGGAACCAGGACATATTATAGTCACAAGCATTGAGGGAAGAAATGGGCAAGCAAAACAGGTAATTAAGAAAAATCTACATGTGTGACCATTAGCACATACTCACGCACCAAGTTGAGGCAAATCCTCTCCGCAACTCATCAAGTTATGTCTGCTGAGTTATGCATCTTGCATTGCAGACCATTAGCTACATGGCTGAGCGTGTTGTAGGTCATGGGTCATTTGGAACAGTTTTCCAGGTTCGTTGCTGGAAAAATCAGTATTATTTTGTTTCTAGATGTTTTAATTTGAGAACATGTTTATCCGGCAATGGCTGATGGTCCCAACTTTTCTGAATGATCTTTGCATAGGCCAAGTGTCTTGAAACTGGCGAGACGGTAGCTATAAAGAAGGTTCTTCAAGACAAGAGATATAAGAACCGTGAGCTGCAAACAATGCGAGTTCTTGACCACCCAAATGTTGTGGCTTTAAAGCATTGTTTTTTCTCAAAGACTGAGAAGGAGGAGCTTTACCTCAACTTGGTGCTTGAGTATGTGCCGGAGACTGCTCATCGTGTCATTAAACATTACAACAAGATGAACCAGCGCATGCCCTTGATATATGCAAAACTATACATGTATCAGGTGAAGTTTGTGTTTTTTCCACACCAAAACCTGTTGATCTATTCAAGCACTACTCTTCATTGGTCATAACTTCTAAATTTTATTATAACTGACAGATATGTAGATCTTTGGCATACATTCATAACAGCATTGGAGTGTGTCACAGGGACATCAAGCCTCAAAATTTGCTGGTTCGTATATTTTACAAACTGATCGAACACTTCCTGTAGCATTCCATGCTTAGTCGAACGCTAATATTGGTGTACTCAAATGGTTTGATGAAAGATTATTTTTTGCCAGGTGAACCCACATACTCATCAGTTGAAGCTGTGTGACTTTGGCAGTGCGAAAGTATTGGTATGATCACACATTACCTGATGTTCAGACTAGAATGGTACTGACATTTTCATGGTGCCTAACAATTTTGTGCTTTTGATAGGTAAAAGGAGAACCAAATATTTCATATATCTGTTCAAGGTACTATAGAGCCCCAGAGCTCATATTTGGTGCTACAGAATACACAACGGCCATTGATGTTTGGTCTGCTGGTTGTGTGCTTGCTGAACTCCTTCTAGGACAGGTAAGTGAGCACACAGAGGTTATTGAACCATCCAGCTTATTGTGAGTCTGTCTTCCTAAGACCCGTTCTCTTTTCTCATAGCCTATATTCCCTGGGGACAGTGGTGTTGATCAGCTTGTTGAAATAATCAAGGTAAACTTACAATCTTTCTCTTCCAAGGAAATTAGCGCATGTCAGTTGTATTTACTCCTGTTTATGTCATTTCTCCCAGGTTTTGGGCACCCCTACACGAGAAGAAATTAAATGTATGAATCCCAATTATACCGAGTTCAAATTCCCACAGATCAAAGCTCACCCATGGCACAAGGTAGGAACCTTGTGTTAAGACTGTTTTATTTTCCTTGAAAGCTGCAGTCTAACGTTACTATTTTTCCCCACCAGATTTTCCATAAAAGAATGCCTGCTGAAGCAGTAGATCTTGTTTCTAGACTACTGCAATATTCGCCAAACCTTCGGTCAACTGCTGTGAGTGTTGCTGCATTTGTTTTTTCCTAGAGAAGTTCGATATAAATGCTTTTGCAGCAACACTGTATCATACTAATGAACACTGTTTTGCACAAGCTGTACTTGATGTCACTTACATAGCTACTTGCTTTACCTGCTACAGTTGGAAGCATTGATCCATCCATTCTTTGATGAACTCCGGGATCCAAACACCCGCTTACCAAATGGACGTTTCCTTCCTCCCCTCTTCAACTTCAAGTCCCATGGTAAGTCAGCAGTATCAACTTGCTTGCACTTATCAAAAGTTCTGAATCCTGCATCAACTACGTATCTTCAACTCTGCTTGATTTGAACAGAAGTGAAGGGGATGCCGATGGACGTCCTGGTGAAGCTCATCCCTGAGCATGCTCGGAAGCAATGTGCCTTTGTAGGATGGTGACCTGTCAGTCTGAGGAAGGCTTGAAGATTTAGTTCAGGACCAATCCAGTTGTCGCCTACTAGAAACCTGAGGAGTTTGAGATTGCGTGCGGCCACGTGGGTTATAGGCGACGATGCGTGTGATTATTATTCTTTTTCCTTTCATCGATGTCATGTATTCTTTCTCCCCTACTGCCGATGTAACAATCACCTATAATCATGTAAAGTTGTTGGCAAGTGTTCAACCGACCAGTCTCCCTTGAGCTCGTGTATCGATTTGTGTAGCACCATGCAAGGAAGGATGATGCACCATGTGTGAGGCCAGTGTTTGGTCCAATGTTTTTTCATGGATCGAAGCTATGAATTCGTTTGTACTCCTCACATTCTCAGACGCTGTCCAGTTATCATTATTTTTTTCTTCTTTGATACAAACTGAATAAGTTGACAACTCTTCAGGACTAGCAAGCTGTTGAACTTCAGCAGGTGTTGTTTTGCTATGTCATGTCTGTTTCCCAGAAGATCAGCCATTCTGTTCTTGGCCATGATCAAACTGCTTTATCAGCATGCCGACACCACAGATCAGCTCACATACGGCATACCTTTGCTTCGAGAAACTTGACAACAAAATGTTTGATATTATTATCTTGGCTATGAAGAAAATACTGAATAGCATCTCACAAAACTCACAGATAATTTTACAGAAGCCGCTTAACAAGTACATGAGCATTTCATTTCCCCAGATATTGCAAGTCAGCAACTTAAATATACTGGTATTTGTCCATCATCAGCAAGAGATTTGATAATGGTTGTGACCAATATCTTTTATGACAGACACATATAAGGCACAAAAGACAACTCTGAGCTTTGATTCTTGGTCATGATCAAACTGGTCCATCAGCATGATGACACATACGACAAGCGCACCTATCAACTTGCATACCAATGTTTCAAGAGACTATTATAACCATGTAGGCAGACGCATACAAGGCACATATGTCAAATCATGGCTGTGAAAAAATAATTTTATCAGCATGACACGTACAAGAAACGGCAGGTACCATTTCAACAGTGCAAAAAGGTGAAACTACTGCATAGCATGCCACACCCACACAAATACAGTATTACGCAGCATTCTCTGAAGCAGCTTAACAGGTACTAAACAAGAAAAAAATAACAGATGCACGTCTGCAACTTGCATATACTGCTGCCTGTACCTCTGCCTGTCGGCAACAAAGTTTTGATCAGGGTTGCAAACAAAAACCTTTCATAAGCTTGCACACAGAACACAGACCATGGCTGTGAAAGACTGAATCACACAGGACAGACACAGCAGGAACTCATCATCCACTAATAAAGAGACGGTACAAATTTATCTATCTGTCACAGCTTACGTCTACATCACTACTACCATCTACAAGTCTCATGATGCTAGAGAATGGAAACAGTCAGCATAAACCACAGCTCATCAAAGATGGATGGTTAAGGACAGAATGGTGTTAGACAACAAGCCCATGCATACTTCGCACTCTCCGAACAACACGAAGATACTCGTGGAATTGACCATAGTCCATACCAATTGATGCGCTCACGGTTGTTCCGCCTCTGCATGAGTTGTAGGTTCCGCCAACGACTAGGTCAAAGCCACCAAACTCCTCCATTAGTTCCTCGAGAAAAAAGGTGTTCAATTTCGTAATGGTAGGTAGCTGTCTCAGCTTTCCGGTCTGCCCTGTTTTTCCCCACCACTGTCTCAAGATTTTCCTGTTCACTTCAGAATGTTCAATGGAGACTACGCACTTCAGCCGAATACCGAGACGGTGTAGAGCGATTTCTGCTCCCCCAACTCCACTATAAATAGATAATACTCTAATCCCATCTCGGTAAATGTCTTTTAGCACGGACAAAATATGACCAATGGTATCGGTTTGAAATGCGCATGTCATAGCAGCAATTCTATCTTGTTGGTTTAGACCATGCAAATTTGTATGGTCAACGGGATAACCTAGTATTCGTTCCAATTGATGTGGCTGCAAGGTACTCAACTGACCTTGACCAACCCGATCTTGAATGCTCCTTTGCGACTTCAGAACAATTCTTCTCTCTTTTGGGAGGTTATGTATGTATCCTTCTTTTCTTGTTAAAGCTGAGAATGACTGAGCATTTACAAACTCCGGCTGCACACTGAACAAGAAACCTGAGAGTTCATTCCATGTGTCTCTGGTGATATCAATGACATTTCCATATAGAAAATATGGGGGCTTGGCCATATCACCATGGATATTTGCATAGGAGCCTGATGCGATTTCACGAGCTTCTTCCTTTAGAGATCCATTATTAAATGAACTGACACGACCACTTGACCAGGAAGTAACGCTGGGCTGCTGGACAACACGACTAGTTGAGGCCCATGTATCATCTGAGAGTAGATGCTTAGCCTTTTTCACCCTGTTCTTGTCGTCATCGTCATCATCATAATAGTTCAACCTCTGATAAGATGTTGAATGCCCAGTTTCGCTTGGAAAATCAGACTCGGTTTTGATCTACAAACAAATGAACATAAGATGTGATACACGAAGAGCAGATGTTAATCGGATTTTACTATATGTTTGTATCCATAATCACATGTAAAGAAGATATTGCTCTCCATATGAGAACTTAAGTTACAAAGTTACATGCTTGAGGAAATCGCCGAGAAATGAATGCATTCAGTTACCTGTTTCTGCTCAATGGTATTGGCAATACGTCTTGCAAAAATTGAGTCAGCCAGCTCCTGGATTGTTGTTTCCTCACCTAAAAAGAGAAGGAAACATGACATTTTAAAGTTTTGTAGAAACTCGTCAAAACATATAAACAGTAGTAGATTATAAGTAAAACATGTACACGTCAGCTTATAAAAAAATACTGATACACTCAAATTGTGGGCTGCAGTTGTGGTTCTGTACTTCTATACTAACATCATGTTTCAAATGTTATGCACATTTGTGCTTGGGAAGCATATTTCCACATGTTATATGAGATGAAATTGGATACTTTAGATCGGATGGAATTTAGTGCTCAATTAGCCTAATGATAACACCAGTATACCTGGGGGGCTATGTTACATAAAAGGTAGGCATGCAGCTTAAAGGTAATCTAAGAGGTTAGTGCTTGACAAGAAAAATGCACTAAATAATGTTTGCTAGAAGGATGAAAAGCATGTGGTTTGCGTAGACACTATTTGCAGAGATTACAAGCAATCCACTGGCAGATGTATCATAAACAATCTTTTGAAGGAGTAGACTATATATCTAGTAAAGGTAGTATTGAAAGCTAACGGTATTGAATAATTTAAAAGACCTACCAAAACTGTCAATAGCAGATGATACTTCCTCCTCGGCAAAACCCATCTTGAGCAAATAAGCAATTTTATTCATCTCTCCAAACAAAGATTCAACCATTCCCTGAAAATTTTCATTCTAAAGTTAAAGTTCCAGCCCGTTACTTGCTCGCCTTTGTGTGTGATTCAGAATCCAGCATATACAAGGTGTTGAAGAAAGCAAAAACAAATTGAAAACATAGGCTACAAGCCTACAACCATGATAGACAAATTGAGAACATAGGCAACAACCGTGATAGACTGGTAGCAATCCAAACTGACGTTTAGACTGCATTGCAATTGTTGGACGTTAGTATATTGTTAACAAGCAAGTGTATATAGAGCATACTAGTAATTCAAGATTGTTGGGCAAGCTTCTTGTGTACATGATGGAAGCCCACCTTTCCTGAGCTAGCCCGTATATGTAATAACTTCTACCCTCAAACCAGCACCCCCTCCGTTTCTCAGAATAAGGCGCACACATTTCCCAATGTTTAACTTTGACCAAGCATTTGATCATTAAAACGTGGGTATGTGCCACAAAATTTATAAAATTTGAAACTTCTCTTGAACGTATGTAACTATATCATTTTTGTATAATCATGTATCGTGTGACTAATCCTTGGTTCATGAATTTTGGGAAACATGCACGCCTTCTTTTAAGTAACCACGGTAGATAACATAATTGCTGTGGATCCACATCAATAATAATGACTCTTGACTCTTGCGGAAAGAACATAATATAAAAACTATTGATTGATAGTGTAATCCATATCACAAAGGGCCCATGGAATGGTTAGCTCTAAATTTACTTCATGTCTACAGAAATCGAGATTCAGAGGTACAAACAGCAACCGCAATAGAAAACAAAAGGCACTGCAAGAAACCTCATTTATGGCATGGCCATTTTGCTTGCCTCCGGAGAAGCCAGCTCCTTGAGCAGTCACAATGCAGTCCACAAGCTGACCAAGTGGCGCTTCCTCACCTGAATTAAGCATATGTTGGAGTATAATTGTCATGAATATTATGAACAAAACAATTATCAAAACATCTAAAGGTATGTGATCCAAGGAGACTGAATATATTGGCACTTAAAAGGGCAATGCATAGGGCTTGGGGTCTGCATGGAACACCACAGTTCAGAGATGTCAGGGGCAACAATTTGTGGTAAAATTCAGGTTCTGAAGGCGATTGGAAACATGACATGTATCCTTCGCAATTTGACTTCCATGCTGTGCTACTAAAGGAGTATGATGGAAATTTGAGTCCAGCAGAGATGAGTTCCACGTTGATGACAGTCTGGGTTCATGCACACACCGCAACTTTGTCATGACTCATGATGAATCAGTTTACGGTGACCTCATTTAGCAAATGGATTGGTAATGTTGTAAGAGTTGATGTCGATAAAGGATGGTATGGCCTGGGGTGAATATCTCCGAATCCGGGTGGAGATTTCCGATTTACCCGGGGTGTCATTTTCAAGCCCAATGCGGATGCAACGGAGGGAAAGTGGTTTGATCTGAAATATGAAAAGATCCCTCATTTTTGCTTTGAATGTGGCAGATTGAAACATAACAGGAACAGTCCATGTGGGGGGAACGGTAATGATACAATGAGACGCCACGGTACGAGAGTGGCTGCATGCGTCTCCAGGACGATCAAGGAAGCCTGATCGTCCGGTAGCCCCTCTTCAGCGACCAACGTTCTCTGCTGCCAGCCTTGAGGGTAGAGCTTTGGATTCTGAATGTTCTGCCTGAGGAAAGACAGTGATTAGGGACCTGCCTCCACGCTGCAATCCCTTTCATGATTCAGCAGCTTCTCGTAGTTTGTGCACTGGCAGGAATAGAGAAAATGAGACAGAAGAAGTTAACAGTCCTGATAAACACCACAAGGTGCAGACTGAACGGTGCAATGAGCAGGGACAAGTGGGAAGTGCTAAACCAAAAGCACAATGAACTTATGTTCGAAAGACTAGAGCTCCAGGAAAGAGACAGCCAAATGCTGAGCAATATGGACATAAGAGCCCCACCAACCGAAAGCATCGTTTGCGGCAGGTTTGGCCTGTGAAGGGAGATGGTGTTGTGCAGGATGGTGGAGAGACAGATGTGGATGGCAAGCGACAAAAGACATCGTCTGTCTTCGATCGAGTTTATGAACCAAATGGGATTACCCATGCGAGGCAGGGGTGCCGGACGGCATGAATATCATGTTAAAGAACAATCAATGATTGGGGTTGGACCCGACTGTAGGTGAGCTAAGAGATATGGCAAGATATTACAACCCAGAGGTGGTTCTTCTCTGTGAAAGTAAAAAATGAGATAAGGCGATGGAGAGTCTGAGATGGAGCATTGACTATCGGCATGATGTGATTGTAAATTGTTGTGACCGTAGCTAGGGCCTTGCTCTGTGGTGGAGGTAGCTGTTAGGCAGTGGAGCCAGTACTATATAGATGTTATCAAGATGAATGGCCGAGCTTATGGCAAACCATGGATTGCACAAAAAAGATAAAAACTGGGATATTTTTTGGTATTTGTGTGCCCAAGATAATCTGCCATGGTTGTGTGTGGGCGATTTTAATGAGATTACTCGCCAAGAGGAGCAAATGGGAATGAATGACCGAAGTGAATCCCAGGTGGTAGCTTTCAGAGAGTGCTTGGAGGATTGTCAGCTTGCTGATCTAGGCTTCTCTGGGTATCGATATACATACACTAACAGAAGAGATGGGTCAACCTGTTCGGAGTCTTTCATGCAACTTTTCCATGCTACAATAGTGGAGCCATGCTACAATAGTGGAGCATATTGCGATGGAAGGGTCAGACGACATGACACTTCTAATAAGAGTAGCAGGTGAGACAGATTGCCCCATCCGCTTAGGTACCAGGAGCTTTTAGGTTTGAGGAAATGGATGAAACATGAAGGCTTGTCAGGATATGATAAAAGAGGCATGGTCAAACAGGGATCTTGCCGCTAGCAACCACGCTCTGTAAAAATATGAAAGAAATGTCTGGTCGCATGCAACATTGGAGTCATAACGTGTTTGTCTCACTGTGGAAGCAAATTTAAATCCATCAGTCGAAGCTGGACACGGCTTGTTTTGCTCCTCTTGCTTCTGGTCCTCGTATCAACCACCTACTGCATCGTCTTCTTGGAAGCCACAGAGCAAAGTGTTGTGACACAGGAGACGCTGCTACAAAAATATGAGCTGAGTTACGCGAGAAGGTAAATTTGCAAAAGACATCTATCTTCTTTGGAGATGGGTGCTCTGATGACCACAAAGAACAAATCAAGAAGACCATCAGAATTGGTCTCCCAACTGTTGTAGATAGATCAAAGTAAGGAAGCTTTAAGCATATTAGAGAGAGATCATGTGGGAAAGTCCAAGGTGTTAAATGACAAAGTTTCTCCAAGGTAGGCAAGGAGATTTTGGTAAAATCAGTGCTCCAAGCAGTTACAACATATCCGATGTGCTGCTTCTCTCTTCCTAAAAAGATGACGAAGCAGTTCAGTTCATCTCATCAAATTTATGGTGGGGTGCCAATGAAGGGAACACAAGGTGCAGTGGATTGGAATAATTGGATGGCCGAAGATGTGTTTGCCAAAAAGTGAGGGGTGACTTGGCTTTCGTGACTTTGACTCTTATAACCAAGCTCTACTCGCCAAGCAAGCTTGGCGCCTTCCAACCTCCCCTGATTCACTGTGTTCTAAGGTTTTGAAGGGTCGATACTTAAAAGGATGGGCATATTGTCATCGCTACGTGTCCACGTATAGCATTACTTACCTGGCGCAGTATAATTCATGGCAGAAACCTGTTGAAGGAGGGCTTGATCTGGCGAATAGGGGATGGAAAGCACACCAATATATGGTATTTTGAGTGGATTCTTAGGGACGTCTTCAAACGTACACTGGGCAGGAAGCAAGATGGCTAGATTCAAAGAGTTAGCGAGTTGCTGAATGAGAGCAAGACAGGTTGGAATAACAGGTTACTCGATCAGATTTTTCAACGCTGATGCAATTGATGTCAAACAGATACATATAGGTGGACATGGTGTGAAGGACTATCAGGCCCGGAACTATGAAAAAAATGGTATTTTCTCAGTGAAGTCTGTGTACCATCTATGTAACCGTCTCAAGAAGATTGCAGCAAGGTCAGCAGAGAGCTCTAGCTCGTGTCAGCAGCACAATGTTTAGCTGTCAATCTGGGAGGCTGATGTGCCGAACAAATACGAAGTCCATGTGTGGTAAATGATCAGGAACATCTGTCGACGGAGAGTTGCACTGCAGACGCATCAAACCGGGTGTTCGGTGCACTGCCTGTGGCCGAGAAGAAACAGTTCTGCACCACTCCTTGACTTGTCCCCACTCGGTCCAGATGTGGTGCCTGTTTGCTCAGAAGTCTGATATCTCTCTGGGTGCCCCACCTGCTCACATCCCGTCACACAGCAAACTGCAGCGCTGGCTGCTTGACTCGCTCAGTTCCATGAGAATTCATGTTACTAGCCTTGCCTTTACATGCATCCACTTGCAATGGCAGGAGCACAATGAGGCTAGGGATACTAAGAGGATGTGCGACCCAGGTGACACCGGCATTCAGGTGCTCCTTGTTGAGGAATGGCAGGATCTGAAGCGACCATCACCCCCAAAACCAGTGAAGCAGAAGGAGTGCTGGCTCCCACCTGCTACAGGTTAGACGAAGGCCAATTCGGATGGGACTCTCTCCTCATATGAGCGATGTGGTGGAGCAGTGATCTTAAGGGATCACTATGGAGCATTCCTGGCGACTGCATGCCAATTTTTTCCCTCTTCTGCTGACCCGGATACTGTCGAGCTCCTGGCGTGCCGTGAAGCTGGCTTCAGAGCTGGGAGTTCGGAAGCTAGTGTTGGAATCAGATAGCACCGGATTGGTTACAAACTGGTCTCGGGATAGAAGAATCGATATGTTCATGGCCCAATTGTTGAAGAGATACAGGTGATGCTTAAACATTTCGAGCACCATGCTCTGCTGGCAGTTGGTGTATGCCCCGTTTAGTAAAAGACAGTTGCAACAATTGTAGGAGTATTACTTGGTTTCAGTTTCGCCAGATTGTATTAAGAACCTTGATGACAAGGAGCGTACTTATGGCGGCTAACTATTAATATATGGTGCCTTATCTATAAATAATCACATACCTAACTTTGCTACTTTTACAAGGCAATGTAGAATCACATACCTAACTGGTGGAATGCCAAATCAACTTCTTCCTGGGAGAAGTTCATGGTGCTGAGTAAATATGACTTATTTTCTGCGAAAGAATCTGGCACGAGCTCTGGCTGAAGTTACGAACATTAAGAAGACTGGTCTAAAGAATTTAAAACGAAAATATGATGATAAAAACTTGAACTCGTAGATCACCTTGTTATCTTGATTACTGTTTTCTTCATTATCAGAATCAAATAAACTCCCCAAGGAACTTGATGATTCAGACCTAGAATTCTGAGGGATCTATAACACGAAAGTAAATTTGAGAAATCTGAAGAGAATAAACTAGTTACACACAATATAGAGATTCATGAAAACTGAATGACGAAAATGCGACATTGGACACCGGCTACTAACTCTCTATATAAGATATCTTTCTAACTTCTTCTATAAAAAAGGCATAATTCTATCTTCTTTGAGATATCCTGAAAATAAAGTTTCACTGCAAACTAACAAAAGTAAAAAAATTGAAGGAATAACTACATAGAAGAAACAAAAGGTTAAACACCAACAGCAAGAAATTCAAGCTTTGTACATACATAACAATACTAACTAAAATACCTATAAGATATGGCAACGATTAAGCACAAGGATACTGCTGTGCAAGGAAAATGTAACACTAAGGGAAGAGGTTTGCTCTAGTATAAACCTAAACAATTTTCAATGCTATATTTTACTCTAGCGATGCAGTTATTTTTAATGATTTTGAAAAGTGGAAGTGGTGACGAAAAACTATTCAACCAAGGAGTCGAGAACATAAAGCGTTAAAGAAGGCAGAAAAATAAAAATTGGTACAAAGAGTTTATAATAGTGTTAAACACTACAATTGTTTCAACACATCAACCAGAGAATGCATGGGAAACGAGAACCACTTACGGAATGGGACAGAAGCGACTCCAATATACTGTTAGAATCATGATCACCTGAATGGGAGATTTGTCGGTGATTAGTTTGTAGGTCGAAGACATTTTTATTTTAAAGAAGGTAGTCCATACAGAGTAGCATACCATGTTTTTGAAGCATCTTGTCAACCATCATTGGTGAAAATCCCATACCAATAAAGTGTGACCTTAAATCACTGGATGACGAGCTTGGCTGGCCTTCCTACAGTAACAGTCAAGAACATCAATCAATTTTCAAAACTTAATCAAATTGTGGTGGCCTTACGAATATGTGATTCTCTGTTTCTATTTGCAATATACCTAAGGGGTTCAATCTGTAAGAACTATATCTGTAACTGTAACATGCATAGATCAACAATTCTATACTACAAGGCTTCAAGCCAAATCTCACCTCCTCCAGCTTAACACTAGCATGTGCCGGATCAGGCTGTGAGTCCACGCCAACATTTCTAAGAACCCCGGTGCCCGGGCCAATAGCGCCATCCTCGTCACAATCTTCAATTTTTACCTATGTTTAGCAAAAACAAATCAAAAAAGCATGAACACATGAGTGAAAGAGAAACACAAATGAATAGGCCAATCATAAAGGTCCGCTACTACCATATCGATCAAAGACGCCTCAAAACATGCCCCTGCGAAAGAAAAAAAGTAATAAGAACATTAATATAACAGTATTCCTTAGAGACACACACATTTCTTTACAATCTGCCCAAACAAATCGCAAAAACCATTATTTCCACTAGTACCATCCATCATGCAACGTACACATCAAAATTTCATTCAAGCAATCTCCAAGACAACCGACGCCGAAATCGGTCAGCAAAAAGGGCAATAAATGGATAGAAAGCCCATCACCAGCACGAGACTGTGCTGCTCCTACAACCAAGAGAGGGTAAAACAGAAATTTTCACAACAGTCGACCATTGCGCAACACCGTGTCCAGATACATGGACTAGTACCGCGACATTGGTATGGATAGTAGTACCACTGAGAACTGGGACTGATATCGAAGAGATCATTATTTTAGATTCGATTTGTGAGAAAAATGAAAAGACCAGAGCAATCCAAGCAAAATAGGGCTTCCTCGGACCTCGTTTACAAAAATGTGGACTGGAATAAATCTAGAACAGAAACTGTCCCTTGAGAGCACTAGTTCTGAACTCAAGTAGCTTTAGTAATACACAAGAGAGCAGATTGGCTTAACAAACAGACCGACCAACTTAATAGCTCAGTGCATATGAAGAAAATATATACGCAAAATTATCTATATAGAAAATATGAATCAAGCATCGATCCAGGGGTATTAACAAAAGCCAACTTTATTTGATTGACTTCCAAAAAGGAAAAAAGAGTGAGTTTGAAAGATGCACGGTATGAAGGAAGCAGCACAATAATATGAAATCACATACAAGCTACATGCTAAATAAAGCTCATGTGGAAGGGCAGGGGAAAAGTTTGGGAGAACCAATCATGGGCAATGGGCAAAGTACTACTCAAGCAGCAGTAAATCCTGTAAAAAAAACTAGTAGCAGTAAACTGAATTTCGTACTATCCCTCTAGCTATCAAGCAATATGGAGGATGCAAATGGGGAATTTTATTGTTCCTGAACTGACAAAGGGCAAATGCAGGGAACATACGTCATCTTGATTTTGAAAACACACGAATTAAATAAAACATGTTGCCATTTTCATGGAAAAGGCACTATACTCAAGAATCAAGACCCAGGGAGGAGAGCAAGAAAGTAGATTTAGTACTAAATCTGAGTCAATTAATTCAGAACGGAGGGAGTAGATGATTATATTCATTTTTTAATAGTTGCATGAATCACTTGGCATGAGTGACAATTGTCCACAGCTCAACCATCATTCACCTACTTATTTAGCTTGCTTATCCAATGGCGGTACAACTGATCCATCATACTGATAGTTCAGAGAATCATAGCTTTTACTTTCACTCTTTACGATGTTGGGGATATCGCTTATTGGAAACTTATTGGTCGACCTATGATAAGGGCTAAATCGGCCGGTTTATCGGCATATCGGCCGTCTTATCGGTTAGACACCGATAAGCGATAAATCGGGTGATAAATCGGGATAACGGCCGATTTCTTTAACAGCTCTTACCCCATGAATCATACTGAACCAAGGAAATGGGGGGGGGGGGGGGGGGGGGGGGGGGGCACGAGGAGGAATAGGGTGTACCGGAGAGAATGTCAGGCTGAATCCGGAGAAGAGGGAGAGCGGGAGAAGCTGCTCGTCGTCGGCGCCGTCCAGTGAGATGGGACGAAGGATTCGGCGGCGATAGGGCCGGGGCGAGCGTCGGCAGCTGCAATGCGGTCTGGCTGCGCCGCCCGCAGTCCCGATGCGCCGAGCTGCACGACGGAAAAAGTGAGGGTTCGGCGGCGTGACGATTTGTACGGGGGGGCGAAGGAAGAGCTGGGAGGCCTACGTCGGTCGAAGATTTGGCGACTGGGGCGCAGCCACGGGGGGGGAGGGGGGGGGGGGCGGTGGCTGGCGGCGCCGCCGCCGGCTCCGGCGAAGATCACTTTTTCTCCGAGACCGAGAGGCTCAGGTCAGAAGGAGGACTTCGAGAAAGTGACAGACCTTTGTTCGGTTTTCAATTAAATGAGAGTTGGTGGCGATGGTGTTTAAAACTCGCACCTAAAATTTAGAATGCACCGCGACCGGCTTTACGCTCCTAAAATATGCTTAATTTGACAATACGAAGAGATTGATACGACTAAAATAACATTAATTTATGACTTGCGCAATATATGTAGTTTAAAAGCCACCAACCACAAACAAGTTCATAAATTAAGTTCACATAAACAAATTAAACATGAATCACATCTTCTCATGCCACATCTTCTACTTGGAAAGTTATAGGAATATGAAAAGTATAAGATTGCTATGTCATGCACACTTCTATCCTATAGGATTGGGTTTGTATCAAAATTTGTTTGATTCCACCAAAGGAATTGTTAAAAGAGCTTGAAGTGGATGCTAGAATTACTATGGGAAGTAGTATAAATATTCCTATGGAAAAAAACCTATAGAAACTAATCCTATGAATCCACTAGGAAAGAAAAAATTCATATGGGATAAAATCCTACAAGAATCTTACAAGATTCCTTTGAATCAAACAAGCCCTCCTTTTCATCATCTTCTTGTAATCCCTTTTCGTTAGAAACTCGGACGGTGTTGGTAGAATCAATGAGGTTGTATCAGAAGAAGAATTGGGCAAAAAATTAGGATACATTATAAGAAAATAAAACTTCCATTAAAGAGAAGCAAATGAAACGCTTTTATAAAAATTCTCATAGAATCGAGAATGAAGTTTTTATTTTGTGCATGCCAGATCATGAATTAGTAACTGCGTCCAATCTCCGAAATGTACCGATTGTTTCGATTTTTTAAATGGCAGATTTACGGAATCCCCATGAATAGGATCAAACCTTGTTCCATGATATGTCCATAAGATTCTTCTTTCTTATTCTTAAGCAAGCCCTTAGTTGATCATGATTTATGTTTTCTTTCTTTTACTTTTTTTTTGTTTCGAGAAAGCATCCATAAAAGGCATGGGAGGTGCACTAGTGCGTGCATCCCTAGTTTGATGGCCTTCCTTTCGGTGGCTCGATCATACCCTCATCCTTATCATCAACTTCATATTCATGATTATCATGATGAACATCATTGGTTGAGAAATGCTCTCGTGCTTTTCAGAAAAACATGTTGCACGAATTTTAAAGCAAATCAAGGGCTGGGATTGGGGGTGGGGATTGAGGGTGCTAATCCCACATGGTTAATACTCGTTTTAGACCACTTCTAACTTTTATGTGAACCTAATCATAGTCATCGATTTGCTTTAAAATTTGTGCAACATGTTTCCCGGAAAGCACCGGAGCACTTCTCTCATTGGTTTTAGACCAATGGTCATGGGAATTGCCATTGGAGCCAACATTCATAGTAGACAAAAATGATTCATCCGCAAAACTATAATGTGTAGACCCAAAACAAATAAATTTATTTAAACATAGTCATGGATCAACAACAAACAACAAACAAACAAAATTTATACCTTGTGGGCATTTCCTCAAACAGGTTGTGAGCATGGTCGTGCGCAACAACTTACGGTGGCATCGTTGTTTCTGGCAGTGGTGGCAGAGGCGCAATAAGCTGAAACACGGTCGTGGAGTCAGCCACGGGCGCGCTAGGAGGCTTTATGGGGAGCTGCTGCCTTCTTCTTCGCCGGACTCGTCGTGGCCGCCGTGGACGCGGACGATCACTTTGCGATGTTGCTCCGGACCTTGCCGGTAGGCGGCAGCGTGGCAGTGTCGATCGACCGAGCTCGCCCTAGGCACCACGAAAAGACCACGAACAAGGTCAGTGCTAGGAGGTGGCGTAGCGGCGGAGGTTGTCAATCTAGCGCTCGGGTTTGCGGTGGTCAAGGCGGTGGGTCGACGGTGCTTGGAGGTGACGTTGTGCAAGTCGAGCATGTATACATGTCTACTGTGGTTTATAAATAATATGACTTGTCTTACCAATTTATTTGATTGCCCAAAATTTGTTATTCGCAGCGACGACGCTGCTAAGATAAATTTGTTATTCGTGAAATCACGTCGAATCTGTGTAATAAGATAACTTTTGATGCTTTAAAATGACATTTTAATAGACTTTTTGTATCTTTTACAAATGCCACAAAAATCATCCTCTCCAGACTTTGTGTGCATTTATACACTTTTTCAAAACTTTTTGGTATTTTATATTGTGTTTTTTCTACAATGGGAGCATCTAATCCCACAAGGCAAACTTGATTGCTACAAATAAATATAGGATAAATATGTTATTCTTGTAGACTTGTAGTCACGTCGAATCTGTGTGCGGTACATATATAGCTTCTTACTCGCCGGCCAAGGAACGCTCACGATGGCGGCAACACGTACGTCCTACGATTGGATGTGGTTTGATCTCCTCTCGTTCCTTCGTTGTTTGTTTGTTCTTCATCTGGTATGTGAGTGAGGCGTGTAAATCTTGTCACGTGAACCGTCAGGACAATGTTTAGAGGCGGTGTTGCTCTTGCACGAGAATATCCACCAGCCAGGGTGATCGATCTTTGTCACTCTCTCCCGTCAATTAACCACTGACGTCCGGTGTGCTTTGTCACTCTTTCCCATTGCAGTCCGACTGATATCTCTACTATATAATATGTCTTGAGTACTCTGATCGTACGTCCTGCCGATTTTGCAAAAAACACCCTGCATAATGATGAAATCAACCCGCAGTCCTTTTTAAGTCGTATACATCTTCGATATTCACTTTGCGAAAACACCCTTTACCCCATGATCCGATGCATCCCGCGTCGGCGGTGCTCCGTCCTCCCCTGCATCCCAGGCCTGCATCCCGCGTCGGCGGCGCTACCTCCTCCCCTGCATCCCAGGCCTGCATCCCGCGTCGGCGACGCTACCTCCTCCCTGCATCCTAGGGATCCGGCGGCTGTTGGCCTCTCCCCTGCACAACGACCGCCCTCCAGGTCCTCTCCGGCTGTATCCCCAACGCGGGCGCCCTCCCCCTTCCACGGACAGCACCGACGCGCCCCACCCCGACTGTTAACCGGCGCGTCGGCTCCACCTCGGCGTCATCATGGAGGACAAGGACCTCGAATTCGTGCTGGCCGTGACTCCCATCTTGGAGATGCGCACGGTCATCAGAAATCATTCTGGAGGGGGCCGCCCTGGTGGATGCCCCACGCCTGGAGAGGCTCTTTGTCTGGAGAAGTTGGAGCAAGCAGTGTCGCGTGACCAAATTGACGTCGACGCCGTCTGCCGTTGGTCGCCGACACCCTCAAGTCCCGCGTCGTCCTCCTCGTCGGCGCCCCCGGTGAGTTCTCAACTCTAATCTCTGAACCAAAGGGGCGTGCGTGTGTATGGATTTGGGCTTCCACCTAGCTACGGCTACAAGTACTCGATTCGATTGGGTAACTCAGATCGTATCTCGATCCGGCCCTCACCCTGACCATCCTAACCACGGTAAGCTAAGCAAACCAAAGCAGACCAGCGGCCGCACCAAACTGTACTCCATCCTGACCATAGTAAGAGAAGAATTTAACTTCAGTAGTTATTTATTTCTTGCTTAGATTGGCCAGACCCTAAGCTGCTTATTTGGGGATACCTGAAAGCACACGCTGCAGATTGATAAGACTAGGGAAATGCCCGTTGGGGATAAAATAGTAGATGTGACGCAGAGAGCACTAGAGCCGGAAATTGTAAAATCACAATAACATAGTGACTACGCAGGTCATAAGATTTTTTTTAAGACAATGAATTTACTCGCGTGATGTCAACACTAAAACATAAATCTGAAGAGAACCAGGAAATCAATCTTCAGGTAGGAACAGAACCTTTACAAGCAGCCGTGCTGCATGGAGCAAGTCACCAGTCAAAGGGTGATGCAGATACAAGAACAACCAAGTGTCTGTCTAAAGAGTAGGAGAGGACGCACAATAAAGAGTATGAGAGGATACACTACAAAAATTGTAATCACAAAACTTGAACAAGGATGAATTTAAAAGCAATATGTATGGTGGGAATGGTGGTGCATCAGCTCTTGTGTGGGTAAGGAGCCGAAATTTATAATAGGCGTCAAATGTGATTTAAAATGGATGCGAGTGAGGAATCACTACTGTGTTTGTCACCTTCCAGATTCAGTTTCATTAGTTTCATCCGGTTTGTTTATAGAATTAAATTTGTTAAAAATATGATGGTCCCATGTGAGACAAAATCGGTTGTCAATTTCGTCATCTTCATAATGTTATGGGAAAAAATGAGATATACATTATTCAAATAGCATGTGTATGTTATGAAAAGTTACATAACAAACTAACTCTCTAACAATATTTGGATAGATTGGATAGATAGTGACCTTAGTCTTACAATATTTGGATGAGCCTAGAGATCGAGTTATGTGACCCTCATGGTGCCACAAATCGGCGGTTCCATCACGGCTGGCTTGTGCGGAAGAGGTATCTCGCATCCAGGCCTTGGCGGCTACGCGCATCGCGGGGGTCAGTTCTCACTTTCTCCATGCCGCCGACCGTCGTCTGCCCCCGATGCGTCGTGCGCCTTCAGGGGGGAGTATGTTTTTGTTTGGAATATGTACCTCTACACCGCTCACTCTTTTTACAAAGATTGCCATGTAAATGTGTGGTGTAAACAGGGACCCGGTGAAAGAACATTTTCCCTCATGTGTGGTTTTGGTAATTGAATGACAATCTCTATGGACTAATGTTTATTTTGAGATATCATTATAGATCATGTCCATGGAATTGTGGAGTTCATGTGTTGGACTCTTGAAGCTTATGTGTTGAGTGGAGCATATTACAAGTATGTCTTGAAGATTCAAGACATCATCTTAGTGAAGAAAAGATGAGAGTTGTGTAAGACCAAGAGAAGCTTTCTCGAAAAGATCCTATGCTTGGTGCTTGCAATGGATACATGAAGACGAAGCTTAGCGAGACTCTCGCATTGTGAGCATGGGGGGGTATTTGGAGAAGTCTTCATCAAGCAAGTGTTTGGACGCGCAATCAAGAAAGATGATCTACTTGAAGAAATCAAGATAGTCATCATCCAACTCAAGTGGAATGCTCAAGGCAAAGGTATGATCTTGATAGGGCTATAGGATAGATATGCGTACTATCAAGAGGGGCTCTCAAGTTAGTAACTTGATCGCATCGTTGTGGAGAGCTCAAACCTTTGCATACTTGGCATATCATGTTTCTTGGTTCTTATTTGGCTTTTATGTTGGTGAGGAATTAGAGCTTGGTTCATCTCCATGTCAAGCTCTAGTTCATCGAAATCGGTTTTACTTTGGACAACTTGTTGCGTTTTCGGTGGCGGAAATATTGTCGGTTCTACCTTGAGGAAAGTCCCACACCTTGCCATGTGTGGAGATTCTACTATTTTTATGGGTAGTCATCGTCGCTATCTTTCCAACCAAATTGGTCTCACCTCATTTGGAGTTCATTTGCAAAAGTTATAGCAGTTTTCGTTTCGGTGTTCTGCTGATTCGGATTATTGGGGTCGGATATTCCGCCCTACCGGAATTTCCGGTTCCCCAGCTCATCCAAGAAAACGGCTAAGGAAAGGAGAAAAAGGGTTCTGACTCCAGTCGGAAATTGTGCTCGGAAATTTCCATATACCGGAATTTCCGAGTGCCCCCAGAAAAGTCCTCCAGAAATGGCTAAGGAAAAGTTTGGTTTTGCTTCTGACTCCAGCCGGAATTTCCGAGCTCTCTTAGACCGGAATTTCCGGGTGACCGGAATTTCCGAGTCTCTCTAGACCGGAATTTCCGGATGACCGGAATTTCCGAGTGTCGAAACAGCCAATGGCTATATTTCCTGGAGGGGTATAAATACCTCTCCCCTTCTTCTTCCCCAGCCAATCCAAGGCAGCACGATTTTCCCCTCTCTCCTACTCCATTGTTGACCTTGAAAAGCTCACTTCCCTCTCAATCCCTCCATTGAATCTTCCATATTCTTTAGGGAAAGTTGAGAGGAGATCTAGATCTACAATCCTACCAATCCATCTCTCCTCTAAGTGAGGGGAACCTAGTGGATCTAATTCTTGGAGTTCCTTTCTGGTTCTTCTTCTTTGTTCTTCCTCTCTTCTCCCCCCATAAGCATTAGTTGCTTTTGGTGGGATTTGGGAGTGAAGGATTTGACTCCTTTGTGGTTTCCTTTGTTCTTCCTCTCTTATTCCCTCATAAACATTTGTTGTTGTGTTGGAATTTGAGAGTGAAGGACTTGAGCACTTCGTGTGCTCTTGCCATTGCATTTGCATCGGTTTGAGCCCTCCACGAGGATTCGTGGTGGTATTACTTGTGAGCTTGTTACTCTTGGGTCTTTGGACCCTAGACGCCTTTTGTGGCCGGCCTTTTGTGGCCAAGACCTTTTGTGGTCAAGATCTTTTGTGGTCACTTGAGAGCCCCCAATTAAGTTGTGGGTGTGTGCCTCAAGACTTGGGAGCCCCCAATTAAGTTGTGGGTGTGTGCCTCAAGAGTTGTACGGGATTCGATCTCCGCCCCAAAGGAGATCAATAGTGGAAGGTGAACTCGAAACTTTTGCGGTTGAGTTCATCAGGAGAAGAAGGTGAGCCTTTGTGGCGTTGCGGCTAACCTGTTGTGGTTGCGCACACCTCTCCAAACGAGACGTACACCTTTGGGTGGAACTCGGGAATACATCCTCGTCTCCGCGTGCCTCGGTTATTTCTATACCCGAGCTCTTTACTTATGCTCTTTACATTGTGATAGCCTTCGTGCTTGAAGTCATATATCTTGCTATCATCTTGTTACTTGTATTGCTTAGCTTAAGTTGTTGGTGCACATAGGTGAGCCTAGTTTATATATATAGGTTGTATGCTTGTTAAAGTAAACCTCTAGTTTTATTCCGCCCTTATCAAGCATACCGGAATTTCTGGGTCATTTGTGGACCGGATATTCCGGCTACTCGGAATTTCCGGGTCACTCTTGGACCGGATATTCCGGCTCCTCGAAAAGTTTTTAATCGCCTATTCACCCCCCCCCCCCTCTAGGCGACGTCTATCCGTTCACCTGGGTGTACCTGAGAGCGGAGGAGTAATTGGTTTCAATAGCTTAGTTCTCAAGACAACCAGATCTGTACTTAGGACAATGTTCTAAGCTAAATAGAAGGAATTACGTCCATCCAGATCCATTAACAACATGAAAATGCAGTCTAAATCTCTTTTTGTACCTTAATCAGTTTATGTAGGAGATTCATATGGTTGGTCTGAAAATAGAATTGTTTTGTATGCAAATTTTGCCTATGCTTACAACACTCCATTAATTTTGCAAAAAGAAGTTGCTAGATTGGAGAGTGAGTTGCGACACCCAGTTTCCGGTTCCAGCCTGGAAACACAAGTGAAGGTAAAAAGACAACACAATCAGAAATAGAAGTTTGGTGACCTTTCCAGGAAGACCCAACGAGTATCATAGAAGAGGATCTGCATTAAACTATGATGATGGGAGTGAAACTCTTTCAAAGGCAGGATCCATGCTCAGCAAAGAAAATATAGATTAATTTTTCTGATCATTATACATGTTCTTCACCACATAAGCCGTTGAAGACATTTGGGTTTTTTATGTGTCGCATGGTGACAATTGCGGCATCGACGATAAATATAGTATCAATCATACCAAAATTTCTTTCAAACAGATAAAAAGGGTTAGTCTTATATTTAAATATTTTTCTTCATGTCTAGGGTGGACAAAAGACAAGAGTGAATATGATATCTATTATGCTTTTTTTTGGGGCTCTTTTCCTTCTTTCTATTTACATCATTTATGTGTGGAAGAGAACTAATTAAATGCTTTATGTCGTTTTTTTAATCGGGGTAAGGGGTGTGTATGATATATTTTTCCTCCCGTTGCAACAGACAGAATTCCAAATCCAAAAGTAAGCTTCAGTCACACATTTAGTATGAAGTATTCCACTGTTAATAGGGGTCAATTGTTATGTTTTTTTGCTTATTTTTAAGACATGTCGAATATATTAAATCTTGAATTTCCGTTTACTTGTTTGACGATATCTATGTGGACATGTCAAAGTCACATTAGATATGAACAAAAAGGTACTTGCCTAACATTGTTACATGATAGTGGTGATTTGTACAAGAGGTGCCATAGCTTTTGCCATTAGATTGTTACCCTATATCAAATAAAAATAAGGAGAAAAGATGAACTTATTCTTACAATATTTCAATGAGCCTAGAGAGTCATTTGCTGTGACAAACGAATTATTTAATTTTTATCAACCCGTAGCAACGCACAAGTATTTTGCTAGTACATAATATATATTGGCAGTCGATCACGATCACGAGAAACCATGTACTCTGATATAATGTGATTGACATGCATGCATGTATCAAGACGATCGAGTAGTATGAAAGGGGAGAATGTCAACAGAGATTAGTAAGCTGGACCAGATACTAAACTATGTTGAATATGTTGCGGATGCCACACGACACCAACGCAAACTCGTATCGTATGGCATAGCCAATAAATCCAACCCAGACTTGTAGGTATATGGAATTATATCGCATGTAAGTTCATCGAGTAAACATGTATATATGACGTACGTTGTGTAACTAGAGTACTTTTTCAGGTATAGCTCGTAGCGGAACGGCCATGGACAGCACCAACCCAAACTTCTCCGTCATATCTACCCGAGGAATAGGACCGTCGTCCTGTTGAGACGGCAGCGTCCAGTCAAAGTGGTAGAGCAGGGAGCCGAGCATGAGCGGGATGATCCTGCTGGAGAGCTGAAGCCCGGGACATATCCGCCTGCCGGCGCTGAAGGAGACGAGCTCGAAATCCGCACCGAAATAGTCGATCTCCTTGTGCTTGTGCAGCAGGAACCTCTCCGGCATGAACCTTTCCGGTTCCTCCCACACCTGTGCGTCTCTGCATATCCCCCATATGTTCACCAGAGCGGCCGTGCCCTCGGGCACGCTGTAGCCCTGTATCTCCACCGCCGCCTCGGCTAGGCCGGTCGCGAACGGCACCGGGGGATGGAGCCGTAGCGTCTCCTTGACGACGGCTTGGAGGTACGGGAGGCTGGCCATGTCGGACTCCTCCATGACCATATGTGGTTTGGTGCCGAGGACGTTCCTGAGCTCCTGCTGGAGCTTGCGCATGCACCGTGGGTTCTGCAGCAGCTCTGCCATCGCCCACTCGATCGTTGCCGACACCGAGCTCGAGCCCAGGAGCAATTCCTGGGATTGCAAACTCACTGTTAAGATAAGAGCGTACTAGCTAGGCGTGCATGCATGCATGGTATGTAGTCAAGTGTGCATGCATGCTCACCATGAATAGACCTCTGATGGACTCCTGGTTCATCGTCCACCCGTCCTCGTCATGCACCTCGCCATCCATGTCTAGCATCACATCCAACAGATCCTTCGTGCGCGCCTCTCCGGCCGCCGCCCGGTGGAGCCTCCGCTGCTCGACCTGCTCGTCGATGAGCGCGTACAGCCACGCGAGCAGCTTGCCTGCCTTGCGCCGGATACCCTGGAGGTCGAGCGGCGCGAGCGCCGGGAAGAAGTCGGACACGTTGGGCATGCCGGACACCACCGTCGCCTGCTTCGCCACGTCCGTCAGCTCCGACACGACCGCCGGATCGAGCCTCCTCGAGAACATTCCGCGGCACAGCACGTTCGCCGTCGCCGCGAACGTCGCTCGCGCCACGGGGAGCGGGGCGCCGACTGAGGAGGACGACACGCGGCGCACCAGGTCCCGCACCTCCTCCTCCCGCACGGCCCGCTGATCGTCCAGCCGCTGGGTGCCGAGGAGCGCCGTCCTCGAGAGGTGCCTGAGGGCGCGCCACTTGCCGCGCGGCGGGAGCGCGACCATGGAGCTGGCGTCGTGGTCCATGACCCGCCAGGCGTCCAGGCCCCGGCGAGCCGCCAGGCTGGCGTTTTTCTTCTGCAGGACCTCGCGGGCGGCCGCCGGCGAGGTCGCCACGACGGCGGGGACGGTGCCGAGGCGGACGAACATGAGCGGGCCGTGCAGGTCGGCGAGGCTGGCGAAGGAACGGTGAGGGTTGTCACCGATGTCGAGGAGGTTGCCGATCACCGGGAGTGGCCTAGGGCCGGGCGGGAGGCGCCGGCGTGCGTCGGCGAGCGGCTGTAGCGCGTAGGAGGTGAGAAGAGTGAGTGGAATTGATGCCGCGGCCGCGCCCAGGAGGAGGTGAGACAAGTCAGCCATCTCTGTCTCCACACTCTTCCAACGAGTGTGTTGGTTGCAGTAATATGTTCATAACCGTAGTGTCCTCACCAATCTACTTGTAGTGTTCCAAACATATTTTTCTCAAGATTTCTCACAGATCAATCTCATCAAAGTCGATGAACACACGTACACGGAAAGTTTGTGGCCAAAAGTAGGAGTGCAGTGTTTATGAGCTATCTGGATAACTAGAAACTCTGCTTATTTTGACAAAGTGTTTCCATATGATTGAGTTGTGTAGTTGTTGAAGCTGCTCACTGGTTAAGTGCTTGGGCTGAACGTCAGATCCGAGGACGACGCGAGCTACAATTCAAAGGCGCTAAAATGTTACTGCGAGTGGCAACGGCGGAAATGTGAAAACACAACTAAAAGCGGGTACACCAACCATCCACACCATTCATTTTATCAAGATTCATGCGATTTTTTTTGCAGTCAAACCCCCCAACTATAAATAGTTATCTTCATGAGACCCCTCATTAAAATTTATCATTTGTTTCTTACAGATTAACGATGATTTTCTTAATTATACATTAACAAGTTTTCTTTCTCACTTCATGATTTTTGAAATGTACTAACATAACAAAACAAAAAAAATCAATTTGTATACCATATTTAGATTCATATATTTTCAATATATTATTTGGATAATGCTTTTACAATTTTTCAGTTTTTTTTGGTAACACAAATTCTGGAAAAAAAAATCTTCTTAACAGGAAAATGTGTTGGGATTTATCCATGGATTAACAGAAATATGCATATGGAAGGAAATATCTTTTTCGGATTCATGTGTTTAATATGTGATTTTCGGATCACAATATGGAAAGACATTAATGCTCCACCGAACAAACAAAATGAAGGAAATCTTTTTCGGATTTTTCGGATCATAAAATGGAAGGAAATAATTACTCCACCAATCACAAATGGAAGGAAAATCTTTTTCGGAATCATGCATTAATAGGAGATTTTTGGATCACAAAATCGAAGAAAATATTGCTCCACCAATCACGCAAGAAAAAATGGATACACAATTTCTGGATCTAAATATCACATACCATGTATACATAATTTTCGGATCTCCAAATATCACAAGAACATTCAGATTCTCCAAATCGAACCTAGATCCAGAAAACACAAGAACATTCACCTTCATGCAAGCAAAAACGGAAGCAAATCCGTGCTCCAACCAATTCTTGGTCCGAACCACACAAAAAAACGATTGATCATGACCAAAAGATCACGGGATGAGAGAACAAAAGGAAAAAAGAACACATCTTGACTAGATCCTAGATCCGAGATTCAAGGAGAGTCATCACGACCAGCACAAATCACGGGTAAAAAACAACAACGAAAGGAAAAACATAAAGTTGGGAGCTTGGATCTTGGATCTTGCGGCTTGAACTCGGCCCTCCATGACCGGATCTTGTCACCATGGCCGGATCTCGTCCATGTAGATGCGGCGCCGAGGCGGTGGGAGGGGCGGCGCTGGGAGGAGGTCCGGTGACGACGGAGGTGGAGCCGGAGGTGGAGATAGCGGCGCGCAGATGGAAGTCGAGCCGGAGGTCGGCCCCGGTGGAGGTGGAGCCGGAGGTGGAAGAAGAGGTCGGGGGTGTGAAAGGGAATGAAACGTGATTAGAGATTAGGGTGTGGTTATGGTGTATTTATAGCCGGATGAAATAGCAATTTATCAAAGTGTAGGATCTTTTTGTAAAAGAAAAAGCGGACCGTCGGATCTGAGATGGACGCTGTAGATGGTTGCTGTACGCCCTCTTAGTTGTGTAATCTGCGGGCCATGGCAACGGAGGTGTTTAGCAAACGAAGGGGTTGGGCTCCATTGATAAGGAGGATTGCTGGGTGAAAACAAAGAAAAGGCAAAGAGCAAATAATGTTGAAAGGCAAGGAAGAATATGGTGTGGCTGGAGATCTCAATGTTATGTGTTTTGCTCTAGTATTTTGTGTTGCTTTGTTTTTGTGTGAGTGATGTTAGCTGATGTAAGGAAGAATTTGGTGTGAAGTTAGCTGTTTGTTGGTTGTAGTTCTGGTTGTAGTAGGTAAGTTGGTTTGGAGGAGGAAGCTGAAAAATCTACTCGAAATTGGCTTTCGCCCGCTTGTAAATAAAGCAACCGTCCACAGTTTACAAGCCACAACCAGCAGTTCAAGAAGTATAGAAAATAAAGGTTTTGCTGGGGCCACAACACAACAAAACCCAAAGATAGAACTATTAATCCTGATACAAACTCTACAAAGTAGAACTCAACGGCTGGTCGACGAAGACAGAAGGCTTGCCGGAGATCCTCAAGAAGCTGAAAAACAAAAAAATGTAATATTGTAGTATGGCGGTAGTTAATAGGTAGTTTCCTGTGGATTTTGTTTGCCCTTTGTTCTGTATAGCTAGCATCTGGACTAATAGCTGGGAGGTGTTGGTGTTGTAATAAAAACAAAATTTCTAATGAAATCGGGGGCTTCCCCTCAATCCGAAAAAAAAATTATGTCGTGCACGTCCACTCTTTTTCTTATCTCTCTGAACTCACATTAGTGATTAACAAGACTTAACTCCTACATATTTTTTGAACTAATCACGATAAAAATTATAAACGGAGAGAGTACTGCCTCGTGCTCCAAGTACAACTCCTAATCAAACTAGTAATCCGAGCTCTAGCTACTACTAGCCCGATTCAAACACAAACTACACAACCCTCTCGACGGCCATGAAGGTGTGGCCAAGCACGTCCTGCTCGGCTTTGTCGGTCGACGCCTAGATGATGACGGCCTCCGCGACGTTGTTCGCCGCCTCCTGGCCACGCATGTCCTGACGGTAGTCCTCCTTGTTGTGCCAGCTGGCGAACGAGTTGACGACAACCACCCTGGTCAGCCCGCGGCGCCTCGTGCTCCAACTCCGACGAACCGAGGTAAGGCACCTCCACCCAATCGAAAGCGGGTTTCTCATACTCAGTCGGCAGAAGGGCTGGTTCCTTGTACACATGCGACAGAGGGTGAGCACGACACGTGTAGCCTTGGTTAGGGTGTGCCATGAGGTGGCGAGACGGCAAACCATCATGTTCCTGCCATGCTCAAGTGGTTCGTTCCCACCAATGAAGAGTCTGATCCGGTGTTGGAGCAGCAAACATCCGTGATGGAGAAGGAGCTCACTGCATTTAGTCTCTCATAGGGGGGATTTTTTTGTAAAACACGGGGCCTCACTTCTAATTTCCATTCTTCATTGATGCATTCTGTAACTTGTAATCTCACCTCCCACCCCCACTCTCAAAAAAAAAACTAATCTCTCTGTTTTATAATATAATGTTTTACGTGTAATAACACATATTGTGCAGATTTACACTAAAAATGAGTGTACATGTACACTAGAACATGTCTAGATACATGTGTGTATATATAAACATGAAAATTGTTAAACTTTTTTTTCTTTCTTAAGAAACATTTTATTATATTTTGAAACGGAGGGAGCAGGAAGAATATCCATGCATGGTTAGTAGCGCTAATCGTACAGGGAGAGGAAGAGGACGGACAGGGATAAGGTTCGAGGGGGTAATTTTGGAATTACCAAAAAACTGACTTGTATCTAACGGATTGACTCATGGTCTCTCATGTTGTTTTATGGTGATCCAAATTCATATGACGATGTGAAGTGAGCGGCTAACTTCGGAGCGAAGCGGAGGCCCGTCGCCGGGAGGCTTGCCCGTCGTACGGTACAGATCGTGTCCGAGTCGGATCGCAACCGACTTAGGGTTTCTGCCCTCTATAAATACATCTTGTAAGTCGCCTGTTGGGGTAAGCCACACATTGTAAACCCACGGTGTTTGTAACCTCACCCCGATATAGTGAAGTATTGTTGGCTGGCGCCCGTGGTTTTTTCCTCTCCTTTGTTTGGAGGGGTTTTCCACGTTAAAATCTCGTGTCCCCTTTGATTTGATCGTTCCGCTCTTCGTCGTTTCGTGCTATCTTTTATAACAAGTGGTATCAGAGCCCGTGTTTCAGATCAGTATTTATATTAGGGTTTTGGATGGCATCGATGAAGTTCGATCTACCGTTGCTGGACTACAAGACAAGATTTTCGTTATGGCAGGTCAAGATGCAAGCGCTGGAGAAATTCGGCGATAAGGCGGCGGCCGAGTGGTCCGCCGATGAGAAGAGAAAAGACCGTAAGGCTATATCTCTTATTCAACTGCATCTGTCTAATGATATCCTGCAAGAAGTTCTACAGGAGAAAACCGTAGCTGCGTTGTGGGCTAAGCTGGAGTCGATCTGTATGTCCAAGGATCTGACCAGTAAGATGCATGTGAAGATGAAGTTGTTCGCGCATAAGTTGCAAGAAGGTGGTTCTGTTATGAATCACATATCGATTTTCAAGGAGATCGTTTCCGACCTAGTGTCGATGGAGCTAAAATATGAGGATGAAGATCTAGCCCTCTTACTCCTAGTTTCGCTGCCAAATTCCTATGCAAATTTCCGTGATACCATATTGCTTAGTCGTGATGAACTAACCACCTCTGAAGTTTATGAGACCCTCATGACGAGGGAAAAGATGAAGGGTATGGTACAGAAGGAGGAGTCATCCTCTTCAAAGGGTGATGCTTTGGAGGTCCGTGGAAGGCCTCAGCAGCGAGACAACAACAACAGAGACAAGAGCAAGGGCGACAGAGGTCGCTCAAAGTCTAAAGGCCGTGATAAGTTCTACAGGTATTGTAAGAAGACTAACCACAACATTGATGACTGTTGGAAACTGCAGAATAAGGATAAAAGAAAAGGTACTTACCAACAGAACAATAATGAAGGTAATGATACCGGTGAGGCTGTTGTTGTTGATGGTAGTTCTGATGGCGAATGCCTAGCTGTTTTAGCTGCATGTGTTTCACGTCAGGATGAATGGATTATAGATTCTGCATGTTCTTTTTGAAGGGTTACGGTGCAGAAAACAATAATTTTCTAGCGTATGAAATCCTAACTAGCCAGGATCTATCTATCTAGTACACGTGATAACAGTGGCGGAACGGGTTACATTACCTCCATGTAGACCGATGGCGGGGATTACGCTCCCGCACAAGCGTTGACGATGAAGTCGTACGTAGCCGACCTCGAGGTAGCGGAGAACTTGCCGCGATGATGTAGACGATGACGCCGGGGTGTCGACGATGACCTGCGTCGACGGGCGTCGGGCGGAAGATGGCGAGACGCCGGCGGCAAGGGGGGGGGGGGGGGGGTGCGCCAGAGGCAGGGGGGAGGCGGCGCGGCGGCTGCAGGGGTCGAAACGACGTCGCCCAGGCTCCTCAAAAGAGTTGCCTCCGAGCACTCGCAAACACACGAAGCTTAACGACAACCCCCGGTCATTCAGATCCAGCTGAAATCGCAGGGGTAGATCTTATCTGGAATCCCGCAGGGCAACGGCGCCCGACGGTATAGCTTAGGTGGAGAGAGGGGGCAAAACGGGCGAAGAAACAGCTCGGCCGGCCTACAATACTATTAATTGTATTTTTCTGTAATTAATCCAATTAATATGCCTTGCTATATAAAGGGGGGAGGGGGTGTGCAAACACCTTGCCTCCCCCATGTGGGACTAAAGGAATACGAGGGGGGGGGGGGTTCGGCCGAACCCCTTAGTCCGAGTTGGACTAGGGGCCCAAGCCCCTTCCCCCATGGTGGTGCGGCTCCCCCCCTCTTGGGCACTCTTAGGGCCCATGTAGGTGGGAGCCTCCTTTTTCCTTTATTTAATTAATATTAAATTAATATAAAATATAATTAATTCATAATTAATATATTTAAATACTATTTAATATCCTGTGACTCTGAAACAATTTCCGAATCACCCGAACAATTTTCGGACATCTCTGGAACCATTCCAGACCTTCCCGAAACTCCTTCCGGACCACCGGAACTCTTTCCGGATCATTTCTCTCTCTCCAACAAAATCCTATATTATTACAGAACCTATCTCCTGGTGTCGTTAAGATCTTAAGTTTGTTATGCTACGGTTCGAGAACACTCCAGACATGGTCGAGACACTCCGCTCACCAATGACCGTCAGGGATACCTGGATGTACATGACGGCCCCTGTGCATTCTACGAATATCGTCGTTAAACCATAAATATGATATTCATTCCCTTTGTTTCTGCGATACTACCTTGTCCGAGATATGATCGTAGACATACCGATGTCTTTGTTGTATCTCGTTACCGACAAAGGTTATTAACTCGTCTGTGATATTAGATCTCCATGACCTAGTAATAAGCTGCGTAGCTATATAGACGTAATCTCACCGAGTGGGCCCAGAGTATCTTTCCATTACCAGAATGAACAAATCCCGCTCTTGATCCTTACGTCTCGATGCTCTTTCGGAATACTCAAGATGGACACTGTTATTGTCATGCTATATAAGACACACGTTTGATGCTCTCAAAGCACCCCTACGAAGCATCAATAAGTACGGTCTCACGGTATATGGAACATGCTATCATATTCTTATCTATTGCAAATGACTGCAGTACTTTGCGTATGTCCATCATCTTATTCAACTAATAAGATCACTCCATTGTCAACCGACGTCATTGTCCTTGATCGGGAATCTCGATCAACTGTTGCCCAATGGACTAGTTCATATAGAGGCTTACTAGGGACCTGGTTGTCTATGTATCACACGTGTATTAATAATTCCGATTAATACAGTTATAGGATAATACACAAACCTATTATAAACTTATGAGATAATGCAATAAATACTACTTATTTATTTGCCTCTAGGGCATATCTCCTTCACTTTTCATATTTGTTGTAACCGAGATTGGTTCAATTCTTATGAGTTAGTGCAGACTGAAGACTTTGTGCGTGTGGGGAACGACCAGCAATGCACCATTGCTGGCGTTGGACCAGTTCAGATCAAGACCATGATGGCATGACACGCACGTTGACGGACGTGAAGCACATACAAACCATGGCAAGAAATTTGATCTCGCTCAGTACCCTTGATTGTGACGGGTACAAGTATACCGGCGGGAACAGACTCCTGAAGGTATCAAAAGGTTCTCTCATTACTATGGTTGGTGATATGAATTCTGCTAAGTGATATGTTCTTAGAGGCAGCGTTTTATCTGGTACTGTTGCTGCTGTTTCTCATGATGACGCAAATAAAACTAACCTCTGGCATAAGCGTCTTGGACACATGAGCGAACTTGGTATGGCAGAATTGATCAAGAGAGAGTTGATGCATGACTGTAGTTTGGGTAAGATGCAATTCTGTGAACACTGCATATTTGGTTAGCACACGAGAGTTAAGTTTAATGCTTCCATTCATACCACCAAAGGTACACTTGATTATGTACATGCTGATGTTTGGGGGCCGTCACATAAACCCTCATATGATGGTGCTTGTTATATGCTTACTATTATTGATGATTACTCTAAGAGAGTTTGGCCTTATTTCATGAAAAAAAAAAGAAGATTCGTTTGCTGCTTTTAAAGAGTGGAAAGCTATGATAGAAAGGCAAACTGAGAGGAAGGTGAAAATTCTTCGTACTGATAATGGTGGTGAATTTTGTTCGAATGCTTTTAATGATTTTTGCACAACAGAAGGGATTGTCAGGCACCTCACCATCTCATACACGCCTCAACAGAATGGAGTAGCAGAGCGGATGAACAAGACTATCATGTCTAAAGCTCGCTGCATGATATCTAACGCTCGCATGAGTAAGCGTTTTTGGGCTGAGGCGGCTGCCACCGCATGTTACTTGATAAATAGGTCTCCATCTATTCCCCTTGACAAGAAAACTCCTATTGAGGTATGGTCTGGTACTCCTGCTGATTACTCACAGCTTAAGGTTTTCGGCTGCACTGCTTATGCTCATGTTGATAATGGGAAGTTAGAGCCGAGAGCTATTAAGTCTGTTTTCATTGGTTATGATTCGGGAGTAAAAGGATATAAGTTGTGGAATCCCGAAACTAACAAGGCATTCATGAGTAGGAGTGTTGTTTTCAATGAATTTGTTATGTACTTTGATAATTTGTCCTCAGATGTTTCAGAAAGTTCTGATGAGGAACAGGTTCGTGTCGAGGTGGAGCACCCTGTGGAAAAGGATAATGTCGTCGTTGACAATGATGGTGATATATCAGATGATTCTGATAATGATACTGTTCAGCACTCACCTTCTGTTTTGCAGCCAGAAAACCAGTCCATCGATGATCGTAGAACAAGGAGGAATATTGTTAAACCTACACGGTTAGTGGAGGAGTGTAACATTGTTAATTATGCTCTGAGTTGCGCTGAACAGGTGGAGCATGGACATGAACCGTCCACGTATACTGAAGCTATTGCCACAAGTGATCGTGAGAAGTGGATCTCCGCTATGCAAGAGGAGATGCAGTCACTTGAGAAGAATTGCACATGGGATTTTGTACGCTTGCCTAAACAAAAGAAGGTTGTCCGCTGCAAGTGGATCTTCAAGAGAAAGGAGGGTTTGTCTCCAAGTGAGACTCCAAGATTCAAGGCAAGGTTAGTTGCAAAAGGTTTCAGTCAAATTCCTGGTATTGATTACAATGATGGTTTCTCTCCGGTTGTCAAGCATAGTTCTATTCGGACATTTTTCTCCATTGTTGCTATGTGTGATCTTGAGCTTGAGCAGTTAGATGTTAAAACTGCGTTTCTGCATGGAGAGTTGGAGGAGGAGATATACATGGACCAGCCAGAAGGGTTCATAGTGCCGAGTAAGGAGGATCTTGTTTGTAAGTTGAAAAGGTCTCTCTACGGTTTGAAACAATCCCCTCGTCAATGGTATAAAAGGTTTGATTCATTTATGTTGTCACATGGCTTTAAGAGGTCTGAATTTGATAGCTGTGTGTACATTAAGTTGGTTGATGGATCGCCTAAATACTTGTTGTTATATGTCGATGACATGTTGATTGCTGCCAAGAGCATGAAAGATGTCGCTGCTCTCAAGTCACAGTTGAGTATCGAATTTGAGATGAAGGATCTTGGTGCTGCTAAGAAAATCCTAGGTATGGAAATTACACGTGACAGAAAGTCTGGATTCTTATTTCTTAGTCAGCAGAATTACATTAAGAAAGTTCTTCATCGTTTTAACATGCATGATGCAAAGTCTGTTAGTACTCCTATTGCTTCTCATTTTAAGTTGTCATCTACTCAACGTCCAACTACTGATGATGATTTGGAGTACATGTCTGGAGTTCCATATTCTAGTGTTGTTGGTTCCTTGATGTATGATATGGTCTGTTCACGTCCTGATTTATCATATGCTATGTCCTTGGTGAGTAGATACATGGCTAATCCTGGTAAAGAACATTGGAAAGTTGTTCACTGGATTTTCAGGTACCTTTGTGGCACGTCTGTTGCTTGCTTGAAGTTTGGCAGAGCTGGTGAGGGACTTTTAGGCTATGTGGATTCAGATTTTGCTGCCGATATGGATAAGAGGAGGTCCCTCATAGGTTATGTGTTCACCATTGGTGGCTGTGCTGTTAGTTGGAAGGCAACACTTCCGCCAGTTGTTGCCCAATCCACCATAAAGGCTGAATACATGGCCATTGCAGAAACAGTTAAAGAAACTGTTTGGTTGAAAGATTTGTTTGCTGAGCTTTGTGGACTTGATACTTACATTAACCTGTTTTGTGATAGTCAGAGTGCTATTTACCTTACTAAAGATCAGATGTTACATGAGAGAACAAAACACATTGACATCAAATACCATTATGTGCGTGATGTTGTTGCACAAGGTAAGTTGAAGGTATACAAGATTAGTACTCTTGATAATCCAGCTGATATGATGACAAAGCATGTTCCTGTATCTAAGTTTGAGCTATGAGACAGGCTTAGTTGGTATCACTGTTTAGGCCAAGAGGCTATTTTGCGCCGAAAGTGTTCTCTTTGTTGTTTCAGGGGTGAAGGTTCACGTTCATACCACAAGATGGAATTTGTCTCAAGGTGGAGTGTTGTTTTATGGTGATCCAAATTCATATGACGATATGAAGTGAGCGGCTAAATTCGGAGTGAAGCGGAGGTCCGTCGCCGGGAGGCTTGCCCGTCGTACGGTACGTGTCTGATTCGGATCGCAACCGACTTAGGGTTTATGCCCTCTATAAATACATCTTGTAAGTCGCCTGTTGGGGTAAGCCACACATTGTAAACCCACGACGTTTGTAAGCTCACCCCGATATAGTGAAGTATTGTTGGCTGACGACCGTGATTTTTTCCTCTCCTTTGTTTGGAGGGGTTTCCACGTTAAAATCACATGTCCCCTTTGATTTGATCGTTCCGCTCTTCGTGGTTTCGTGCTATCTTTTATAACATCTCATTGACAATTAACAGTAGTGTCATTTTAGCTTAGAAAACTGAGCGAGCAGTGTCATTTTGTCTAGTTGGTTTTTTTAGTGGTATTTTGGCTAGTTCGGTTTTCACTATTGGTATTCTTGCTATTGTCTCAACAGAAAACGGAGGGAGCAGGAAGAATATCCATGCATGGTCGTTAGATAGATCTATGCCCATGTTCAATTCCTTAGTGAGTCAGTTGAGATTAAAAAAAGAAGTCAACCGAGACGCCTCACAATGTCACTATCAAACTTCAAACGAGTATAAGCTAATCCCAAGTTGAGGATCCAAGCTAATCACTCGAAGGGAAACATGGTAAGAATGCTTCGAGCGCTCGTGATCCTCGCCGCCGGCGTCGTCGTGCTGCAGTGCTGTGGACTCCCACGCAGGGCGGACGGCAGGTGCGTCCTCTTCAACTTCGGCGACTCCAACTCCGACACGGGCGCCCTGACGGCCGCCTACGGCTTCTACCTCGGCCCGCCCGCCGGCCGCCGCTTCTTCCACCGGACCACCGGCCGCTGGTCCGACGGCCGCCTCTACATCGACTTCATCGGTACGTCTAGACCATCACTCATTCCATGCGAAGCAGAGCAGAGCTTAGCTCCGACGTGTTATCGGACTGTCCCTTGTTCGTGCATGCAGCCGAGAGCCTGGGGATCAGGTACCTGAGCCCGTACCTGGAGTCGTCGGGCGCCAATTTCACCGACGGCGTCAACTTCGCGGTGGCAGGGGCGGCGGCGGCTAGCAACCAGAGCGCCATCCCGTTCCCCATGGCCACGCAGGTGAACCAGTTCCTGCACTTCAAGAACCGGACCCGGGAGCTCCGGCCGTTGGAGCTGGGCTCCATGCTCACGGAGGAGGACTTCCGCGGCGCCGTGTACTCCATCGACGTCGGCCAGAACGACATCACGCTCGCCTTCCTCGCCAACCGCACGCTGCCGGAGATCGTCGCCGACGGCGGCCCGCTCGCCGCCGCGGCCGCCAGCGTCGAGGCCGCCGTCCGTGCGCTGCATAGCGCCGGCGCGCGCAAGTTCTGGGTGTACAACACGGGGCCCATTGGGTGCCTGCCGCAGACGCTGGCGCTGCGGCAGAGGCCCGGCGACAAGCTCGACCCTGCCGGCTGCCTCGCCGCCTACAACGCCGCCGCCGGGGCACTGAACGCCGGCCTCGCGGCCGCGTGTCGCCGCCTCTCGGACGAGTACGGTGGAAACGCCACCGTGGTGTACACCGACATGTACGCCATCAAGTACGACCTGTTCGCCAACCACGCCGAGTACGGCATCGAGCGGCCGCTGATGGCGTGCTGCGGAACCGGCGGACCGCCGTACAACTACGTGAACCTCAAGACGTGCGGGCAGCCGACGGCGACGGCGTGCCCGGAGGGGGAGAAGCACGTCAGCTGGGACGGCGTGCACTACACCGAGGACGCCAACGCCATCGTCGCCGCCAAGATACTCTCCGGCGACTTCTCGGAGCCTCGCACCAAGCTCGGCGCCCTGTGCACATGTGAACGGACACTGACCCACTCGTGATTTTGCTTTGTTTTTCAGAGGAGTTTTCTGAACACTCTATCAACATTGTTTACAGGTGCATCAAAGTCAGTGATCGATGTTTTTCCCCTCTCAATAAATTCTCTTTTTTATATCTTTCAAATCATAGAACTTATGGATTTGAAACTTTACTGTATGTTCTACTGTAGTTGTCATAGGGTTATTCAAAACTTTTCCTTTTTTCTTTGAAGCAAGGATCAAAACTTAAACACCTCTATCGACTACTTATTGCACATGAGAAATTAGTAATGAGCTCCGATTCAGGGCTATTTTTCTTTGGAATTTTTTAAAGAAATGTGGTAAAAGAAGCTCCAACAATGTTTTTTTTCTTCTAAATAATAAAAATCCAAATATACGTCCGTAATGATTTGAACCTATATGGGTGGTTCGGTTGTACATACACTCCCCTAACTAATTGAATTGGGCTGAGAATCGAGACTATCTGTTACAAATTTGTGTGAGTGTTAATTTTTCACAAGAACTCATCTGAAATGCATGAGCTTACCCCTGAGCTTATGATTATTGGCTAACGAGTTAAGCATCACCCGAGGGCGACACTATGACGTAGTTTGGACCCCAAGTCTTGACCGAAGCATAGTTTTGTTCGCTCTTTTGAAACCGGGGATTTGGCAATGGAGAACGTGCGATTCCATGTGATTTGGGGCTCTGGGCTACAACTTTACAGTGGATCAGTTGACTAATTATAGCTAGGTGTTATTCTATAACAATTGGTAGTTTAGTGAACGCCATGGCCGCGGTGACGAAATTAACATTGGCCGATCTCGAACAGTCGGTGGGTACAACAGCGCATGTGGCGGTGGACAGTGGCTCCACAAACGAGTACACCTTCTGCGAGGTTGAAGGATCTAAGGGTGTGTTTGGTTTTAGAATGGGGGTGGAATGAAGTGTTTGCTTCCCGTGTTTGGTTCTGAGATGGAATGGAAGGAAGTCGTTCCTCAGAAGGGATATTCTACCAAGATGCGGAATACACCGGTCCGGAGAGGCCCCATTTTATGTTCATTTTCATGTCTTGTAATGATTTTACAGTAGATAAATGGGGAACTCAACCAATCTTCCGTTCCTTTTCTTGTAATGATTTTACAATAGATAAATGCATGAATTTCATGCCCCATTTTTTTTTGAACACCGGAGAGGCCCCGAAGGGCCTAGATGCCATGGAAGAAAAGAGAAATACAAACAAGCCCCTATATCTTACAAATAAGGCCTTGGACAAAAATTGAGGAAAGTAATCAGGTCCTTTGCTACCGCCAGAAGAAGCCGGGGATGAGACCACTTGGCCTCGGGAAGAAGGAGGGCATTGTGGATGTCTTCTCTATGTAATTTTCTTGGGAAAAAAATATTGGTTTGGCCTACAAGTGAACATACCACAGTGTATGGTCACTTATATAGAAATCATATGCAAAAACTATTAGAGGCCATAATTTTGATATCCATTGACTTTTCCCCTTTCTTTCAGAAAGTTTGAACGAAAATTAGTCAATTTTACACTACAAAGCATATATTATTGTTTAGACTACCCTGCGTGGGAATATATGATCACCCTTGATGTACATTGCGGGAGAGAACACAATATCACGCGAGCCGCTCAACTCAGAAAAGCAACTCTATGGATTTTAAGAGAGATACCGGAACAACATAGACCACCCGGGCTACTGGCTTTCTCACCCCCTCCTGGCCTCACTGTGGATGTTACTAAAATATCTTGAAGTCTTTCACATATTTAGGAGTTTACATCCGAGATTATTTTCAATTTTCCTTTAAACTCCTATAAATATGTTTTTCATATTTTCAAAACATGTATGCCACGAGTGCTCGTGATCAAAAAATCTCCTCTCAAAATTATTATAGTCCTGGTGTTGATGAACAGGTGGGAGTAAAATACGTACTGTGCAAGATTGTGTTCTGTGTACTGATCTCTCATGTACTGTATTCGTCTCTGACACTCTGTTGACGTACTTCGTGCTATACGCCTTCATGACTCAGCTCTGACGGAGAGTAGAAACAGCGGTCAGCAGCACTGAGCATACGACAACGACATCATCAGCTATCCCCGGCCGCCAACAACTGCGTTCACCATCATGTCGCCGGCGACCACCAACGCCGCCGCAGTCTCTATGCACGGAGGCCTCCTCCACCACACCGCATCTCTGCGGCTACCCTTCCCCGCCGCCCGCCTCGTCCTCCCCTCGCGCGGGCCCAGGTCGCTCGTACAGGTCAACTGTCGCCGCCCTGCCACGGCCGCGCGCGCCCAGAGCGCTCCCGCCTCAGGTCAGTCAGGAACTCCTCTCGTCGGCTCGCCCAGATGCGATGCCTACCCGTCCGTCTGGTTCTTTGATCAAGCTTGCCTTATTGGATTCCTATCTGTCGGTTTCTTGCAGGTTACCTGCCGGACTCGGAGTTCTACAAGATCGAGGCCATCCTTAGGTGAGTACACACAGCTGGAACTGAACTTCGGAAGATCCCTGTTTTTTTGGTACATTTACCGGACACATGGTGAATTACTTGTGCTGAATTGGTGCAGGCCATGGAGGGTGTCACATGTGTCGTCGGTGAGTGAGTGCGGGATATCACAGTGTCGCGTGCCAGTCTGAGTTCTTGCCCGTAGGCATCCGGTGAAACAGCTTCGTGGAATTTCTCTGTAGGGTTTGCTGCAAATGGGGATCAGAGGCGTCACGGTGTCCGACGTGCGGGGTTATGGGGCGCAGGGTGGGTCGACAGAGCGGTATGAAGGTATTACCTCGGCCCCGTGATTGTGCCGCCCACATTAAAGCTAGGCGCTAATGCGTTGTTTGCGGGTTTCACCCCTCCAATTGTGACCCTTATATTGTACTAGCTAAATGTGTTTCGTAGAACTAGTATGCCATTGAAGCATGGTAGGAAGGGATGCTGAGAATAATTGATTTTTCATACTCCCTCCGATCCATATTAGTGGGCATAGGTTTGTCTAAATTCATATGTATCTAGTTAAGAATTTAGACTAGATACATGTGTATCTAGACAAAGTTGTGCCCACTAATATGGATCGGAGGGAGTAGTAGTTTTTGGGTACCAATATTAGCAAATCATTGCTGCCATGTGGTCCCTTTTGGTTACTGTAATGTGGACTTCCCCCCTGTTTGGAAAAGGATGGTCATAATGTGGATTGCCAGACTTCATTGCTGTTGAATTGTTCGGTGCCTAGGAAGGCTATTGCAATTAATAATTGTATGTTTTCATTCAAAAGAAGCTGTTCATTGGGGATGAGCTTTTTGTTAAAAATGCTGCTCTTAGGGTTACACACCAATTTCTTGTATGGTCGAATACTGGGTTGAAAAATCTCCAACTCAGTTGCTGATCACATTATCGCAGCATTTAAAAAAAAATCAAACACTCCAGCGGTCTGGACTGTGTGTTCATGAGTAGAGGGCAAATGCAAGGAGAAGAGTGAGGTCGAATCACTTTCAGATTGATAGCAGAAGTAGAAAGCAGTAAAAGCTTTGAGAAATTATATTGACGTCTCTCATTGATCCTTGTTCTCTAAACTTTCCTTTCACTCTCTGGTCCTGATGGCTCTTAACTGCTAAACATAGGACACTACTTTCTTAAATATTTTCCTCATAATCCTTGTATGGTTAGCTTCTATTGGTACATAGCAGCTCATATGAAAGTATGCACTGTATATGCAGAGACTTAAATTGGACAGAATATTGGTTCAAGTCAACTATCTTTCAAAAATGGATTCAGTCAACTACTAGTTATCATGTTTGCTCGGGTAAGATGATAGTGCGCTATTATGAGGGCACAGTCATGGGAAAAAATGCCCAGAAAAAGCCATTGGCAAGGAAGACGAAAACAATATCAACATGAGGAAAACGCTGGGAGTAGGAAAAACATTGGGATACATATGCATGTCTTTTTTTTATAATTTTATCATTTGTAACAATAATGATATGTTACAGCTTGGGTCACTTGGGTTTTGGCCCAATCGATCAAGTATGTTAACTACAAGCCTGTTTGGAAGCTAATTTAATTCCTGCAGCCATAAGTTTCTACGCTGATGCTTCCTCGTTGTTGGTTTGTAGGGTCGGAATTTTCAGAAGATACTTTTATTGCTAAAGTCAAAATGGAAATAGTTGTGTGCAAGGAGCAGGTATAAGCTTGTTTACTTCGTTAATTCTTACATGCTCGTCCCACTAATGTGTCATGTCTGTCGCCCCCTGTATATAACTTACCGTAGCCTTTCTTTTTCTTTTTTGCTTTTTTTTCCTCTTTGTTTTTTTGCTTTGCCTTTATGTTCTCTGTTAGGGCTGTACTTGCGCCATCTCGGTGATTTCTTCTGATACAAATGACATGCATTCATGTGCGTGTTCGAGAAAAACTTAATCCTGAAAAAAGTGCAATTGATTTCTCCCATGCCCTCTAGTTGCAAGAAGTGATCATAGTGTCCAAACTGAACATGCAGATTGTTAGCTTTCTTTTATAAACAATTCGCTTTCTTTCTCACTTCTATAGTATTGCTAAAGTATCAGTGATGTCCATTCCGTGTGATGCTCTCAATGTTTTTTCTTGCATTGTGTTAATGTGTTGTTGGATTGTCCAGGTTGAGCCAGTAATTGACAAAATAATTGAAAAGGCAAGAACTGGGGAAATTGGTGATGGGAAGATATTCCGTAAGTGTTCTTGGTGTCCGCTTGTAGTTTTGAATCACGCTGTTGGGTTGACCTAATTCAGTTGCCATTTAGTGGATTGGTCAATCTGAAGTGCTTCTGTATGTCATTACGAAGCACCGTTTCACATGCGTTCTTATGAATCTTGAAATCATGGCATCTATCATCAGGCCTCACCTGTTGTTTTCCTTTTTACCAGTGATACCCGTCTCAGATGTCGTGAGGATACGCACCGGCGAACGAGGAGAGCAAGCCGAGAGGATGACCGGCGGTCTGTCAGACAGGCTGACCCCTGTGATGACGATATCGTGAGTAGCATCATGTCTGTGTCTGCTGCCTGAGAGCGCGCCTCTCAGTTGGTAAGCTGTCAGTGTGTGTATGTGTGTGTGGTCTTCTGAGAATAATATGTTGAAGTTTAGTGTTGGATATGGTTCTTGGAAACTCCCGCCTGGTGGTGAGAAATAATAATGTGGATGGATTATGTGCGAGTTATATGCTTGATCGTAGAGTATCATCCTACACTGTCGACCATCTCAGTGGCATGGTATGTAAATGTCTCGACATGGCGCATATTGCAGCAAGATCGAGTAGCATTTAAAAATTCGTCAGTCAAGTGCAGAAACTGCCCTCTTGGAAATCCTGGCGCATTTGTTTTGCGGCCAGCGCTGTCACACTATGGCGTGCCAGAAATAAAAGAGTGTTCTAGCAGGAAAGCATATTCAGAAACCAGATAGAATCCACAAAACTGCGCCAACAGAGCCCTGTGGGCAAACTTGCTCCACCCCTGAATTTATTTTCTTTCATTTTTGTAGAACAAGGTAAAAGCTATCTAGTGTTTTGGGCCCCTGCCCTTTGCTCTTTGCACAGAAATCGTCTACCTTCCTCCTTAAAATTAAGAAGTTAATATCTTCGTTGCATTGTTTGTAGCCCCCTATCAGTTGGCCCAGACTCTAAATACGGCCCATCTAGTAACTGATCGCATGACTCGACACTCTCGCCCGCGGTGCATACTATAGGACGCCCATTGCATTGCCAAATTGAAATTACTAGAAAAAGGGTCTCCCTCCGCGAAGGTCTTTCCGCTCGCGCTCCGCAATTATCAAGTTTTCGTCCCACCAACTTATGCTCCTTCGGTCGGTTATAAAATGGCGTGCCTCTCCTCTCACCCACACCATTCACCACCCACTCTCCTCTTCCAAGTCCTGCCGCCAGCATATCCACTTCCCACCATGCATGGCTGCGAGGGGAGTCGAGAAGAGCAGATGGAGTGTCTCCACAGTTTCTTCCGACTGGCATGGTGGCGGTGAAGTAGGGCGGGCACCGTCCGCAGATTTTCCTTCTGCCGGCATGTCGTCAGCTCCCATGGAGTGGTTCACTTACAGGCAATGAGATGGACAGCTCATACCTCGAGCCGCAGCCTGCCGTAGCGGACGGCCCAGCACCGCAGGAGAAGGAGGAGGTGAAAAAGGATAACTGAAAGAAGATGGAGTGGCACAACACGCGGGGGGGGGGGGGGGGGGGGGTGGCTCGAGGCATCCTTTCGGCACCGCTAGACCAAACCCCACCACACCGACTCCAGGTAGGACGGCAACAACGAGGCATGAAGTTCCTTGAGGCCAGAGCCATCGACGGGCATCGACATCACCTCCGACAACGGGGACCGACGTGGGCGGAAACCAACATCTACTTTCCTCACAACATGAGCCGGATGCACCGCTAGATCTAAGATTTAGTTTAAATTTCATTCAAATTTGTCAAACGTACTTCAAATTTCAATAAAACGTCACCGATTCATTTATACTCATGTTTCAAATGTAAAAAAAAAACTATTGGGAGCACCTATGACGGCAGCCACTGCCAATAACCTAATAACATGAGTCGGCGCTCATAATAGCATTTGTCCAACATACTTGGAGGCCTTACCTCTGCGTTGACAAAACATACATGTTTCGTAAGCGAAACACACACGACGGAGGCAAGGCTCATCACATGAACACCAAGTCAACCAACACGTGTCAACCAGAAGAAGCTTCATCGGATTGCAGTCAACCAGGCAACGTGTCAACCCGAAAAGGCTGCGTGCATCAGGTTGCAGTCAACCAAGCAACACAATTCAGCAAAAACGCACATCAGTTCTGAAGCGTGGGATATCTTTTTAACAGTGTCCGTCGCAATCTCGATGGGCGATACGCCATAAGTGAAGCAATTTCATATCTTGGCTCAGTTTAACAACCTCTGAATTGACTAATCTAGCTTTGTGTAAACTGCCGGTCGATTTAACACGCCAAGTTGATTAGCGCCTTTTCGTGTAGCAATAGCCCACGACTTTACTTTGACTTCTCACAAGGGTTTAGCTCAGCCTTGTTTCACTAAGAGAACAAATCCAACAATTCTTAATACTTAAATTAGTTAGTTTTAGATGAAAAGTATCCAAGACTAGTTATAGTGGGGAGTATAATACACTAGTACCGGGTTGACCCAGGAGGATTAGGCAAGTCAGGCCGGCCTCCGGCAGCAGCCGCGTCGCCGCCGGCCTCCCTCCCTCACCCTCCCCTCTCCTCCCTCGCGTGGCCGCGCCGCCCCCGCGGCGGCCGGCCGCGGCCTCCTCTTCCTCTCTCGAGGCGGCTTTCGCGCCTCCACGGTCGTCGCCGTCGGCTGTGGCCACCGGGCGTGCCCCGGTCGGCGGCGGCGGCGGCGGCGTGTCTTCCCCCGCGTCGGACTTGGAGGAGGCGGGGCTCCTCCCTCCGACGGTGCGTTTAGGGCGACGGTGGTCCGGCTCCGGCGGGGGGCGGCGAGCGTCGGCGCGCTCGTGGTGCGTGCGGTGCACTGCGCCATGGGACGGTGGATCTCTGCAGGGCGGCGGTGGATCTGCCTCGGCCCAGATCTGGGCCCGGTTGGGCCCATCGGGGTTGTGGCGGGCCGAACTGCCCGGTGAAGATCCGTTCTGCAAATCGAGGTGGTTAAACTCGGGATGGGTACATCAGCGACGACGGCAGCTCTGGTTGGAGCGCGACCGCGGGCTCTGTTGGACCCGATTGGAACTAGCAGGTTGCTGGATCTAATTGGGACCGGTGGGGCGGCGGTTGCGTCCGGTCGACTGCCATTTTGGCGGTGGAGGCAGTTCTCTCCCGCGCAGCTGTGGTGCCGCTGACTCCGAGTCGAGCGTCTTCTCTCCTCCATTTCGTAGACCTCGTGGTAGTCGCTTCAAGGAGACGGCGGCGGTGACTTCGTGACTGTGGTGGCGCAAGCTGGTGGGCGGCGAGTCTGGGTTGGCAAGGCTTCGCCTTTGCGGGGCTCCTACACAACGTATCGCTCGAGCTGTGGATATGGTTTTCAGGAGAAATCCTTGTCAGCATGTCTGACACCGGCGCGGTGCCACCCCCGGTGACATCATTCCTTCTTGAAGGGCGTCGTGGCTACCTTCCATCCACTGTCCTCGGTGTACCAGGGGAAACCCTAGGACCAGCTATGGTCCGGACAACAGCAATTGCTTTCCTTCTTGAAGGTGTTGTTTGGTACTCAACGATCCGGTGCTAGGAGCATGGTGGTAATTCTCCGGAGGGCGCAACGGTTACGGGTCACCTTAGTTTAGCCTTCTTGCCTATGCTTCCATTGCTTTTGTTTTGGGCTTGTGGTGTTTGCTGTTGCCCCAGCTTGTGTGGTGTGTGTTGTATCTTGGGCGTTGTGCTGTCTGGCCCAGCAGCGGTCTCAAAGGTTGATTTATTTATAAAGCGGGGTGAAAGCCTATTTCGAGAGATAATACACTAGTACTATATATATATGATACTAACCTATGTTATTACTTCCATTATGGGTAGTAACATGATATCATATAACAATGTATTTATTAGCTTATAAACTCATGTTGCATTGAAACACGTTATGTTACGGTATCTGCCTATGATACAATCATCATGTTTTTCATCACTAATTATGGTGACACATTAATTTTTTACCAACGTGGCATGCATGATACTACCTATGATACTATCACTATGACTAGTCGAATATATTCTCGAAAAGGGATATCACTGACCTATGCATTAGATGCACACAAAGAACTGATATAAAGTTGAATCAGAATAATAGTAAATCACTAACCCTCCATTTGGATTAAAACAAATATTTTTAATTAATGGGTCTCGTGCTAATGTCCCTCCCGCCAAATTTTCGTGGATATAAATGTTGAGAGGCGGACCGGTATTAGACATGTGCACAGAACAAATTGTTTTGCGGACAATTAAATGGTGGTTATTTTAATTTTTGGAGGCGTTTAAAAGATTTGCTAGTGAGATGCTCTTGTAAGACACGGACGTAAACCAATCCATGAATAGTATTTTCACTATACTTAAGCGGCTTTTTTCTATGCGTATTCTCTTACCTTCCCAAATTTTGGTGCAAATTGCTGACTCAATCGCGTGTACGTATGTATAAAACTTCAGCACCGTATGGTGCCTTTGCGTGCAGCTCAGCGCTTTCCAGCTCACGGAAATTGAGTGGCAAATTCGTCAGCATAGAGGTTACATACATACGATGATGTTTGGGTACATCAAATATTAATCATCACGTACGGTGCACAAAGGATGTTAAATAAGGATTCACCTTCTAAATTGACACGATGCAAATTACAAGGAAGAGGTACAAAATACATGGCAGAAGAAATATTTAGAGGTAGAAATCAGTCATGTCTTATGTAAAGTCATAATGAAAACAGAATAAGAAGCAGCTGTTTCTAGACGAACTGTGTATGAGTCTGAAACTAATTCAATATCTGAAACAGTAATTTCATTTGTTGGCATGCGTTTGCAGCAGCCGCGAACAAATTTCAGTCCAACACGTTTCAGATTTATGGATCAACAACTTCCATGGGCTTTCGTATCAAAAACAGGATACGAAGATTAAACACGAGCAGATACGTGAATGAGTTGGCGATCACTTTCATCAGGGCTAGAAGCCCATGTAGAAGTGGTGAAATGACATTTTTTTCGAAGTCTAGGGTTTGGCATGAGACATGCGTATGATTAAAGGCATCCATGAATTGGCTGTCACCACGAACTTTGGGTCAGTGCTATATGGAGAGGAGTCGTAAAGAGGAGATTGAAATAAGCATGGCATGACATAGCACAAATAAAAATATATTGTCACTACGAATGATGAACGGCGGAGGAAAAGAGCGCCAAAAGTGAGGCAGAAGATATCAGCATTTCAGTTTGGTCTTCGTTAAATGCTTCTCAAATTATCAATGGAAAGGTACACTTCTTCGAAAAACGCTGCAAACTGAAAGATAAATTAAATATAAGCAAGGAAAAAATATATAGATTAGGAAAATATAAAATTTTATTTAGGATGTTATACTATCCGTCTATCCCAATGGATCTTTCAGTATAGCACACTTATATATGAATATGTACCAACAACCCATGCACATGATGGATTGTTAGTAAGCTCTAATTATCCTTTTGGAGTCTAAATTTGAGGCTTCAATTGATCCTAAATTCACAAGTATGTAAGCAAAGTTATTGGCATGTTTGGTATCGAAATCGTTAGCCCCAAATTTTGCTATTAAACAAGGCTAATGTGTGTTTTACTGCCCCCACCCTCGGTGATCTTCTCACTTCACATTATGTGTATGCCTGTAATCAAACATTCAAAGACGAGCATGCATGCACGGGCATGCTGATCTACGTAAAGGCTATTTGTCTTCCCGCAACTTCAAAGACGAGCATGCATGCATGAGCTATTTGACTATTTCATTATTTTTCTATATGTATTAGAAGCAACGTGCTAGTATTCTCCGGACAAGGTGGAAGGGATAAAAGTCAATATGCATGTCCAGTTACGGAAGCTGGACAAGACCACGTACGGATGATATATATTTATTTAATTAGAGAAGCAAAGATGTGTTAAACATGTTACTATGCTGTGTCGCGTAAAACCGTCAGAGCATATCTCTAACTGTAGGAGAAGCTAGCCACATTCTCAGATTTTGTTTTACTGTGTACATCCTCAGATATGAACACACACGTATATTATTGACAGTGGACGTACATAGCCTACACAATACATATGAAGCACAACTAACAAACTACTTTCTCAAATCTCAATCTTAGGTGCACCGAAAGCCTTTTCCCGGTCTATACAATTTGGTCTTATTGATCCATGCTATATGAACTACCTTATGAACAAGAGAAGAACATGTATCATATGAGATGACTGGCGCTAGCTGAAGGACCCAGACTTATGTCCTATTTACGCGAGCACTACATCTATAACACGCAGAGGACTCCTTTCCCTGTAGAGTTAGGACTTGATTAAAACTGATGCTATGTCTATTAACATTCTAGGAGGTGATATATATTAATCCCCCTCCTGATGAATTGGAGATATATGCATCGTCACGAGTTGTTGTTGGTTAGCTTGTGATGCATGTGTCTCAATTCTGAACTGTTTATTATACCTCTCCTACATTATGGTAGTGATTCTCCTCATTCTTAACTTCTTATCATATATGTCTATGTTCTGATCCTTATTATGTGTCTACGTTATGATAAGTGAGTGTGAGTGCTGCGTAGTCCCACCACTTAATAAGAGGTTACCACATCAAACCTGTCTTAGAAAACCAAATACCCAACATTTTTTAGACTTATCCAAAATGAAAAATGCTGTCAACCAAATATCCATTTCTTGTTCTTATCCACACATGTGTAAAATTAAGTTGTGGCCAACCAAACCACATGTACAACATGCATGGGCCAGACCGCCAGAGGGAACGTGAGTTTTGTTAGACCTGTTCCTGGGGATCAGAGACTAACTACAGGAAGGAAGCCCTAAAATGCGTGCAAGTTACCAACACGCCGGATGATATGATCTATTTGCGGTGTTTGGGACATACTACAAATAGAAACCCTGAGAGGTTGTGGTGAACATTATTATTACACTGAAAACTCAGCTGCAACGTTGGTTGTAAGTCAGGTCACTCTCCTCGACAGTGCCCAACGGCGAGCAAGACTAGCTAAGAGATGGCTGCCAGCTTCTCCCTCCTCGTCGGCGCCGCCGCGGCCTCGCTCCCACTGGCTCTTCTAAGCACCTACGCGCTACAACCCCTCGTCGACGCACGCCGCCGCCTCCCTCCCGGCCCTAGGCCACTCCCGGTGATCGGCAACCTCCTGGACATCGACGAGAACCCTCACCGCTCCTTAGCCAGCCTCGCGGACCTCCACGGACCGGTCATGCTAATCCGCCTCGGCACTGTCCCCGTCGTCGTGGCCACGTCGCCGGCGGCCGCCCGCGAGGTGCTCAAGAAGAAGAGCGCCAAAATGATGTCTCGCCGGGGCCTGGACGCCTGGCGAGTAATGGGCCACGACACCAACTCCATGATCGCGCTCCCGCCGCGCGGCAAGTGGCGCACCCTCAGGCACCTCTCCACGGCGGCGCTCCTCGGCCCTCAGCGGCTCGACGAGCAGCGGGCCGTGCGGGAGGAGGAGGTGCGCGACCTGGTGCGCCGCGTGTCCGACTCCTCTTCCGGCGGCGGCCACGCCCCGATCGCCGTGTCGCACGCGGCGTTCGCGACCATGACGAACGTGCTGTGCCGCGGGATGATCTCCAGGAAGCTCGATCCAGCGGTGGTGTCGGAGCTGACGGACGTGGCGAGGGAGGCGGCCGTGCTGTCTGGCCAAGCCAACGTGTCCGACTTCTTCCCGGCGCTCGCGCCGCTGGACCTCCAGGGCATCCGGCGCAAGTCAGCCGGCGTGCTGGCGGTGATGTACGGGACCATCGACGAGGAGATCCAGCAGCGGAGGCTCCACCGGGCGGCCGGCGAGGCCCGCACGGACGACCTGTTGGATGTGTTGCTAGACATGGACGGTGAGGTGCAGGAGGGCGAGGACGGATGGGTGATGAACCAAGAAACCATCAAAGCTCTATTCATGGTAATAAGCATGCAGATGCAGGCATCAAAAGAACATATACTTCCGTTCGTTTCTCAAAGTCTCATGTATTAAATCCCGTACGTACGTGCATGTATTATTTTCACTCAGGAGTTACTCCTGGCGGCGGACTCAGTCCCGACGACGATCGAGTGGGCGATGGCGGAGCTGCTGCAGAGCCCACAGTGCATGCGCAAGCTCCAGCAGGAGCTCCGGGACGTCCTGGGCACCAAACCACGCATGGAGGAGTCCGACATCGCCGGCCTCCCGTACCTCCAGGCCGTCATCAAGGAGACGCTGCGGCTCCACCCCGCCGTGCCCTTCTCCAACGGCCTAGCCGAGGAGGCGGTGGAGATACAGGGCTACAGCGTGCCCAAGGGCACCGCCGCCCTGGTGAACATATGGGCCATCTGCAGAGACCCCGAGGTGTGGGAGCAACCCGACAGGTTCATGCCGGAGAGGTTCCTGCAGGATCAGGACGGCGGCAATGCCAATGAGGAGGTCATGATCGACCATCACGGCGCACATTTCGAGCTCATCTCCTTCGGCTCCGGGAGGCGGATATGTCCCGGGTTGCAGCTCGCCACCAGGATCGTCCCGCTCATGCTCGGATCCCTGCTCTACCACTTCGACTGGACGCTGCCCGAAGGGGACGGGGTAGACATGACCGAACAGTTTGGGTTGGTCTTGTGCATGGCCGTCCCGCTACGTGCTATACCCACCAAAGTATGCTAGCTCCAATCTGCAATGGCATGCTTATTACTTGTATGAGGTTGCATGAATTCTTTGTTGATAAATCATTCATTATTTTATTTTATTTAGCTGAACGTGTTGAATGTTTAGTTTCTACAACAACGTAGTTTGTTGTCCAAATCTCAACTTGGCGAACTTAATCGAGCGCTCATTTGGTCGACTCGTTTAGCTTGGCCTGTTGTAGTAACAAACAATGATCTTTCCCTCGCTATCATTAACGAGCTAAATTACTCGGTAATTCAGAGCAATCTAAGTATATAACTAACAACACAAAGACCCAACTAGATAGCCCATACCTCATCCGACCTACTGTCTACTCATGTAACATAAATCAGTCAACATTGAATGCCCTTTTCAGCTAGTGATTCAGGAGAAAGGTCCTATTTTTCTTTTGCAACATTTGCTGAAATTAAATTTGTTCGAAGAATATAGAGAACCGTCACAAAATTTGATTTTTTTCAAAATTTAAAATTCCCCGAACATTACAAAATTATGAAATTGAAATATCTATACGAAGTTGAAAATTATGTTCATGAATTTTAAAAATTAATCTATTTTAAAATTTCAAAATTCATATATAAATTCATGAATTTGGAAAATGTTCACGAAATTTAAAAATAGTTTTGAATTGGAAAAAATGTTGACAATTTTTTAAAACATGTAAAAGTAAAAAAAAGATAGGAAAAACCAAAAAGGACCAGCAAAAACAGAATAGAGAAAACCAAGTGAAAAAACATAAAACTGGGCCTGAATTTTAAGCTATGTTCACAAAAGTTGAAGGAGTTACCTGGGCTGGCCCATCCTGGCAACCGACTGGGAGAGGTCCGCGTTGCTCCCATAATAGGCGTCAAACGCATCCGCTATTTCTCACTGTTAGCAAAATGACCAACCCACTTTGGAATGTTTTTCATTCTCATTTATTCTTCTTCTGTTCTTTTCCTTTTTGCTCTTTTCGTCTTTTTTTCTTCACTTCATTCATTATCTAGAAAAATAAAAATAAAAAATTTAATCTTACTTGTTCATATAGGCCGGATCAAACTTGGCCCAAAATGAAGTGATGACGAACCATGCGGGCAAACCTATTGCTCGTGCTCGCTAAGAGCGAGGCACATGGTCTCCTCCTAGCGCAAACATTATGTGCGAACTTCTTCTGTTTACACTGAAGATAGGCTAATTGGCACCTAAAACCCACTCTACTCGCGTAAACAACATGTGTGGGCCAATTGGAACTGATGACAAAGCTCGGCCTTACCTACGGGGGAGCTCATATTTTGCTTCTTTGGACCACAACATTATAAAACCGAGTAATTGAAAAAACACATGAATTCGATAAGATTGCAAGTGTGAAACAGAGCATTATAAAAAACAGAGAAAAACTACAAAAATCGTTATTTGGATGATACATGTGAAAAATGTCTTGATCCTACGCAAATGATCTTAAAAAAGAGATTAAAGTCGATGCTGAAATTTCTATAGAATTGAGTTATCGGAATGTAATTCATAAAACTACTGGAGGTGTCATTTTTGTAATACAAAGGGACTCCTTAAAAAAAATTATATGTATTAAAATCCTATAATATTTTTATATAAATCTTTTCATCTAATGAGGCCTAACATGAGCAAGGCCATCGCCGCCTGCTCGCGGCGCACCGGAAGCAAACCATCTGCGGCTAGCTAGCAACGGAGAAGCTCCTCGTGGCATGGCAACGTGGGCATGCATGCGGCATCTGCGTTTGCGTTGACGACACAGATCGAAAGAAAGCTACTAGTACGTACGTACGCGGAGACTCTCCCCGCCCACGTGTCAACCCTAAAAAAGCTACTAGTACTAGTAAAAACCTTGCCAAGTCAACCAACTAATCAAGCGATCAATCATGCATGACGCAGAAAAACAAACCCTTGAACAGTGTCATCGCCTTTATTCAACGTGTCAACCAGTTAGGGGCTGGGAGTAATAAAATTCTCTTTTCTAAAGAAAAAACATGTCAATCTCAGTTATCTAGCGCAAGCGTGCAATCTCTTGAACAGTGTCATCACCTTTATTCCATCTTCAGAGTCAAAATATCAATCGCAATCTCGATGGGCGATGGATCAGAGACAGGCAAGATCTTCTTATACGCGTCCCAGCTCAGTTAACAATAGTAGTTAGTCTAGTTAATGGGATCTAGTCTAGATCATAAAAGCTGCAGTGAGGGGATATATAGGGTTGGCCCTCTGTGATATGAGCCTACATGAATGCATGCTATAGCTAATGACAAGAACACGGATTCAGCGTCAGCGTTTTGAAAGAAAAAAATATATCTTTCTTAATTAGCGTTTCTATCTGCCACTGTGGATTGCCCTTTCACAGTTGACACTGATTAGATCGGATCTAACGAAAGGTATTTTATGTTCCAAGCTAGTGATCAGCTTTAGAAAACTCCCATATATATCCGGACAAGCATGTCTGCACTAACAGAGAATATGCATGAGTGTCTTTTCCAGTGCAAATTTGATCGTGAAGAGCATGGTACGTACCGAAAACTGATCAAGATTTCTGAAAGTAGTGGGTGATGAAACATGCATGTGTCTGCAAATATCCATTAACAGCCATATATATATATAACAATTTTGCAACTTGTGCAGAAATATAACAAGCGCATTTTTTTTTCCTGGTGAGTTTTACTCCAATCAAGTCCCAAACCCTGTTGCTAGTGGGGCGTGAGAGAGATTGACGTACGTGCCACTTATATTAGCTTAGCTTTACCCTGTTTAATTTCTTTCTTTTTCGGGCTTTCTGTTTCCAGCTTGGAGAAAGTCGCATTGCTTGTCCATCTTGCCAACTACGATCGAGATGATGATTAACCGGCTCTTTAACGGCAATGCACCACTAGTGAAGCAGTTTCATATCTCTTGGTCTCACCGTACAAGCTAGCCTTTGAATTGACCAAGCTAGCTTTTTGAAAGTGCCCGTCGATTTAACTAGCCAAGTTGATTAGCTTGTTTCGTGTAGAATTAGCCAACTCACGAAGGCGCGAGCTCAGGCTAGAATGTTTCACTAATTAAGAAGAGAACAAATTTAAAAATACTTGATATTAGGCATGTACTAGAAGACAGACATATAGTTATTTCTTCAAAACGGGGATAGTCGTCAATAGATGCACAAAAAGAAGAAATGTGAAGCTCAACTAGAATAATAGAGAATCGAAACTGCACTTATGCGGCACCAGTTCTATTACTAGACTGCCAGCTGTACTAGTTGAACTTTTTCTCCATTCTTTGTACCAAAGACACTGAGTACTCGGCTTTGACATTAGTAAAGCCCCAACAATTAACCAACAAGATAACCTGCTGGTTGCCCATTACTTTGCAAAGAATAACTTGTGGGCTTTTGGCCCATGAATAAATAAATTTCGTCAGATATCTCTCTGTTGTCTGCCTGTCGGCGGGCCAGGGTTACCGGACGCAATATTTGGTCCCTTCTAGCAAATTTTGCCGCTATCGGGAAGCCCGGTGAGTGGCGGTATCGTATAGACGCGTCTAATAACTCAATTGGAGGTATTATTAGAAGGGCCGGTGGAGATGCTCTTAGGTAATGTTAAGTGCAAGCCGTGTAATATAGATTCAATCCCATGATGCTCCACGTCGTTTCTAAAGATGGAGAGAGACACCAACACAAACCAAACTTTGTTATTTTCTTGTGATAAGAGTAAACTGGAGTATCCATATGCAAGATATTCACAACTATATCTGCATGGGCATCTAAGAAAGGTCAACGACAGACATTGGTTGGTTGACTCTTTTTAGCCGAGACGTGGATTGGTGGTTGACATTTTTTAAAGGCGTCAATTTGGCCTTGTTATTATATAGCCTAGGCATGAGCAGAGTTTGAAATAAATCTGGAATCACGGGATGGCCTGAAAGGATTCTTAGACCTAGACATTCTAGAAACATAGGAATCCACTTGCTTTTTCGAAATGGAAGAACCCACTTGCTGTCACCAATATAACATATACTCTAAAATAATCCCGTTTGTCTTACTCTGTGTCAGTAAGTCTAAGCTTTGACCCCTTTCGTTTCAAAAAAAAAAAAGCTTTGACCCCTGTGTGCATGCATTGTGCATTAGCAGCAGCCACTGCTTTGACAAAATATCTATCAGTAGTTAGAAATGCAATGTGGGAGAATATTTCAATGCTTGATGTCATCATTTGGCACCTAGCTAGGTATTGCGAACTGGAATAAACACACCTGGTACTACACTACTACTACACTATATACATTCTCAAAGCTAATTTTCATAGTGCTCATAAAGAAAAAGATAATTCAAAGTGTGAGATCATACGACATGGAGATTTATGCTCAAGAGGCGAACACGTGGACCCATGACGAATAGTAGGTTTTGATATTATAATTGTGGATCAACACCGCTACGACTTAATGTTCGGTTGTAACATGTCATTTGTAAAGAAGTGAGCCCAGCTCACTTGACTAGTGGAGTAGATATACAGCCCAGCCACCCAGATTTAAATCCTCACGAACGCGGATTTGGGTTCTTATTATTTGAAGAGAAAAACTCGTTGTGGGGCTTCCCTCACCGTTTTCCTTTAAAAACATTTCATTCGTAGATACCTTCTTTAATACTCCATCAGTAAAAGGATATCTCAAGTTTATCCAAACCTGCATGTATCTAGACATACTTTTATGAGTAGAAACATGCAAGTTTGAACTTGAGACTGTTATAGGAGATAGCAAGAAACGACGAAGAGCGAAACGATCAAACCAATGGGGACACGAGATTTTAACGTGGAAAACCCCTCCAAACAAAGGAGAGGAAAAAACCACGGGCGCCAGCCAGCAATACTTCACTATATCGGGTGAGGTTACAAACGCCGTGGGTTTACAATGTGTGGCTTACCCCAACAGGCGACTTACAAGATGTATTTATAGAGGGCAGAAACCCAAAGTCGGTTGCGATCCGACTCGGATACGATCCGAAGTTAGCCGCTCACTTCACTTCATCATATGAATTTGGATCACCATAAAACAACAGAGACATCGTTTCATAAACGGAGAGAGTATAAGATATGCACACCACATGTATTCTGAATAAAAATGAGAGATTGCTTCCAAGTAGACGATCGTCGGCGCCTTCACCTGCCTGAGCCGCAAAAATTACCCACTAGAGGTTGTAGGAGCTTTAAATTTCTGAATGTTATAATTTTTTAAATTTTGATATTTCTAGAAGTTTGGAAAATAAAAATAAAAATACCAAAAGTTTGATAAAGTAAATATTTGAAAATTTATAATATGTAAAGCTGTAATTGTATTTTTTTTGAAATTTCTCATAACTTGAATTTTCTTTCTATTTCCGAAGTTCAAAATATCTAAAAGTGATTTTATGAGGCTCCAAAGATGGAATGAAAGGGGAAGGCTGGTATCAGTCTAAAACTATTTTTTCTCTCATAGATGATAAAGGTGAAATTATTGTCCAAATATGGAAAGATAGACATGTCCGAAGTGACCGCTAGAATGTTAACCTACCACCTAAATGTGGCGACAAGGCTCCCAAGCATGTAGGAGACCGAACACACTACACACGGAGCTAGCTTTGTTGGTTCTTGTAAGCGTGCAGAAACCTCGCTACAGATAAACATTTGTGAAGCAATGTATTCTTTGACAGTAGCGGTTGGCCAAGTATGGCACGTATGTTGATGCATAATGCGTGGCGCCTAACGTGCCATTATACTATTCAAGAGAGGTGAAACAAAAGTCTTAGATTCTTAAAAGGAACTCTAGTCAACCACATAACATACTCGTCCATCTGTCTGATTAATTTAATACATTAACTTCCATGTCAACGGCAACGGCAGGCTGACTTAAACATTTAGTTCTAGACGTTGAACTGGATCCTACCGTCCGGCGTAAGCAAACGAGTTGTATTTGTCTGGCTTAAAAGTTGTCAAAATTCAAGTAGAATATGTATGCAGATACTAGTGTACAGCTCCTCCGAAACAGGCTTACGCCCCGCTATATAAATATAGCAACGAACCGAAACAACCACAAGGCCAAGGCTGGGGCAAACAGCACAATCCTGCCCAAAAGAAAGAAAGAAAAAAAAAACCAAAGAAGAGAAAATAAAGCCGACAACGGCGGTCCGACGAAAACAGAAATGACTCGCAACCGCTGCGCCCTCCGGATACATCCACCACGCTCCTAGCCGTCCGAAGCACTCCGACCAAGCAACACCTCCAAGAAGGGGGCGACGATGCCGACGCTGTTGCTTGAACAATTCCAAGGGTTTCCCCCGGAGTGTGTCCTAGGGTTTCTCCCGGTCCGCTGGGGTCGGCAGGAGGTACCTGACGCCCTTCAAGAAAGATGGTGACACCCGTGGGCGTCACCGCGTCAGTGTCGAGACTCGATAGGCATTACGCCCGACCTCCAACAGACCACACCCGCGAATGCTCCATATGGCTCCACCAATCCTCCCGCCCACTAGCAAACGCCATCACGATCTTGCAATCATCTCCGTCGTCGCACCGCAGCCCATGTCGTGGGGCCGGTAGAACCGAGCAACGATAGCCGAGCAAGGGTCAGCAGTACGGTGGTACGCGGGAGGGATCTGCCTCCACCGCCGGAAGGCAGTAGCCGACCGGATGCAGCAGCTGGGCAAACCAGGCCCGCCTGGCCCGGCCGAGCCCAAAAGGGCCCGTAAAGCCCGCCGCCGCACTGCAGCCAGGGCACCGCCGACGCCGCCTTCCCGAGCACAGGTGCCTGCTACTCCGTCCACTGGAAGAGACGCCTCCAAGGCTGGGCAGCCCGCCCCAGCCTAGATGGAGCCCCAAGGGCCCAGATCCGAGCCGGGAACGACAACCGGTCGCACGCCGGCGACCAGCCAGCCGCGCCCCGGCCATGACGCCTCCCTGCGACCAAGAGGCCGCACCACCTCCACCTTGGACACCCAGCGTAAGCCGGACCGAAGCCGGCCGAGAAGACGCCGCCGCGAGGAGCTGCGTGCCGCGCCGCCAGCCTACACCCGCGCGGGGGAAGACATACCGCCGCCGCCGGCGCCGGCCCCGCACAGGCAGGGCCCGACCCGACGGCGGCGGGGAGGGCGAGGGGAGGAGGGAGAGAGGAGCGGCGGCGGGGCTAGGGTTCCCCTGTTCGCCCACCACTAGTGTACAGGTAAGGTGTTGAATCCATTGCACGTCGATGGTCAAATTTTGTAGAAAGAGAGAGACTGAGAGGAGTTAAGTGGATGGTTAAACAACTAAGCATAGGTCTGTTGGCCGAGTCAAAGAGGCTGCTGGTCACATGCTTAATCATATGGAACGCTAGATATCAATTGACCCACGAGTTGTGCTGAACTACTAAGTGCGAGTGTTTGGGGGTGGGATCAAGTTGTCACCCAAACAGGACAAAAGTTAGTTGCCAACATTTGTTTTTAGTTATATAGTTTGGTTGTAGACAGGGCCATCTGAATTACAGAATTAGTACTTGTCTGTAGCTCTTGGTGGGGTTCCATGGTGCACCTGTCAGGATCATGTAAACATCAAACTAAAAAAAAAGTTGGATATTTTCTGAGAAGTTCCTTTCAGCACCAACAACTTACAAAGGGTAGCAAGGAACCGGATCAGGCGCAGCTTTCTGATTTTTTTTACATACTAAGAAAATACAAATACAAATACAATAAAGTAAACGGGATGAATATTTGAGAGTATTTGTCACCATCCGATGATGCCATCCCCCCTTATAATCTTTTAACAAAATTATAGAATGCCTCTCTAGTGGTACCATAATAATGCCGAGTGTATTTTCCTCAGAACGCGGCGTAAATAATACATATCGGACATATTCATGGAGCTTCAAATTAACCTGTATGTACATAGTATGAAGTCTAGCACTTGTGGCGCATAAAATAAACTAGCCGGTAAATTTGGTCCAAATAACTTTTACTTGCTTTGTTTTTCTTTCGACTCAAGTAACCTCGTCTACACCAATTGGGTGGACTCGTATGACAAGGCAATTAGATTATGAGAAGAGAAGTAGAGAACCCAGAATCTAGCCATAAAAACCCATGAAACCACAAAATAAATAACATGAAGGAATTAAGCACTGACGCACCTAGAAGTATTTGATAGTTAGCGCCACACTGGATCGGTCGAACTAGCAAAACTGAACACAATCCTTCACATATAGTTGTTTGCATCAGAGAGAGAGAGAGAGAGAGCGTGCATATTAGATGTTCAAGAGAATCCAATGATAGGGTATTCTTTTTTTTATATAGAAAAAATAGAGTATTCTTTCAAAGATGTTTTTTCAAATCAAATAGATGCAATATTTTGAAATGGATTTTAAATAAGTCGTGCATATGTACACAGACACATGAGTCTAAACGCCTCAATCAGAAAAACACAACCAAAGTAGCATCTCAGAGACTATTTATATAAAAATCGCCATTTATTTTGGAGCTAGGAACAACTAACCCAATCAGCCAATCGATCTCCCTAGTTAAAATTGTTGTATCAAACGTGGAGAATACTTGGAGTTGTGCTTGAATCAACCACAGCCACAACAGGCGAAAGGAACGACCTACTCGATAGTAAACTTCACATTTGACTTTTGAATATGCCCCGAAGTTCCTTTGGTTGTTCAAAGATGCCCCGGCTATTCAATTAGTTATAGTAACATTCCGGATCAATTCGACCTTAGCTGCACACAACCCTTCTCTTTCGGTAAACAACAATTAATTTAAATACAGAAAAGATGGGAGCACCGATCTTCAGAAAAGTGATATCACTTTGCAGGGGTAGTATGTCTCTCATATATATGCTAGACTGCTAGCTAGTGATATTGTTCTACTAGTTCACACTACTATTTAATTTTTATTTTGTAAAGAAAACTTGTAAGCATATTAATAAAAGTAGCAATGTTTTAAGGGCCAACCGACACATGGGTGATACACATAGTTAACTTTTTTTTGGGTTATTGTTATGTGGTGTAGAAAATTCTAATCACTCTCATATTCTTACAGGAACAATACTATTATTTTATAAATTTTGATTTTTTAAATGATGTGGTTTACAAGAAGAAAGCAATATATTTTTTCCAAGGTGTTGTTCTTATGTATCATTTGGTTGTGGCCACGGGCTATCCTACATCTACAACACCAGAAGCAAATGAAACTTAACCTCGAAAACCTCTAAGTGGCTTACCAAGGAATATATATGCTTCTAAGTGCTTGGTTCGTGCTTCACATAGCTTCTTGGTGGTTGATGATATCACGTGTAGCATATCACACAGTTTCCGTAGGATGGACTTTTTGGGGGCATACAATATGTAATAAGATTTGGTTGTATGCTTCTACTCGATGTAGATACACCGAGTGACCGAGGGTAATGAAAGCTTCATTTTTCTAAAAAAAACTAGGTAGAGCAATATCCAGACAATGTGTTCAGAAAGGGGTCATGCATGCACATGGATAATGCTAGATACAACGAACTAAGATTCATTCCATATTTGTCACCATATACTCGAAGAGCACTACAAAATCGAAGTTATCCTATACTGCCCCACCCATATGATGTTTATGTATGCGGCTAGTGTGGCCTCGATCTAAAGAAGGTTCATTACACATGACAAAATTGACTCTAGCTAAATCTTGCCATACTTCATGGATTCGACCATTGGTCAACACTATTGACTCATGGGGACAAAGAGGTTGTCCTATGAAGGTTATAGAGGTGCCCAAAATCACTTGAATCAAAAGGCCATGGCTTGGGAGGCCAAGACGGCGATGGCCAAGTCTATATAAAGAGGGAATCCTGAAGAAATAACTTGGAGGCTACGACCCATTATCACAAATTTGCTTGTCCCTTGGCAGCGGGCAACAAGGAGAGATCCTCCTCCATAAAAATATCTAAACCAATCATAACAAGTAGTTTTCATAACTATAGCGATAGATTATCATAGTTGAACTAGGTGTTCAAATTTTCACCTAAATTCACATATTTTAAATTTAGTCTAAACTTTACAAATTTTGAAAGTGAAAACTCTGAAAGACTCTCTGGAAAATCCAAAACTTTGGTTGCTCCAAAATGTTCTCTTTACGATTTTTGCTTAACATTTCCAAGAAAAAATATATGGGTATATTCTGATCATTAATTTGACCAAAGCCTGGTTTGAACATATTAGTTAAATTATCTACTTCTCTGTTCATTAATGTGGACTAGATACGTGACGGAATGAATGAACCTTAATAATGAACCTCTTTTACATGTATATAATACATTTACAGAAAATAGTTAAGCCATCTTTTCATGTAGGAAGACAGGGGCGGCGTCAGCGTGTATTCCCAGTCTTCAACTGAATACCCATGATTTTGACAAAAACTTGGTATTCTTTGATAGAATAACACATTTTTTATCAAAAGTGATGAAGATTTTGGCAAAATGAATACTTGGTTCTTGGCGCCGCCCCTGTAGGGAGAGTACTAGTTATATAGGCGTTATGCTTGAGGCTGGGTTGGAAGCTGTTTTGAAACTCCTTTGCCGAAGAATGTTCTAGATATAATAAGAAGGTTGTGTACTAAGTACGACCAAAGCTCACTCTCGGGAGCAGAATGTCGAGCCAGCTAGCTAGCTCTCCGCCGTGCGTGGGCGGGTCAACGGTCAAAGGTGGACCGGGACACGCAGTTTTCTTAATCCGTTTGAGTTGTTTAATCGGGCGACACGCACGCGCGCGCCCTCCTCCACTTCCACTTCCACTTCCAGTCCAAATCCTCTCAAGCTAATTGCGGCTTAATAATCCACACTAGTATCTCCATCTCCTCCGCCTGCTTAATCCGGTTCCCCCTCGATCAGCCATCCCTATATAAGCTCCATCTCCCTGTCCCACTCTCCTCCTCAAGCTACTCACCATCCATCCACGGCTGCTACATAGCTCGATCGTCAATCACTTGTCACTGCTACCTACCTAGCTAGTGACCCCCCACTCATCACGTGTTTAAGCTTGATCGACCTCTGTGACATGGAAATGGGCAAGGAGTACTACATGCCCGTTCTGCCGGCGCTGAGCCCAGCCGGCTCGTCGGCGGTGTCGGCCATGGCCATGGCGACGGCCAGTGAGGACGAAGGGGACCTGAGGAGGGGCCCGTGGACGGTGCAGGAGGACATGCTGCTCGTCGACTACATCTCCAGCCACGGCGAAGGCCGCTGGAACTCCCTCGCTCGATGCGCAGGTATAGTGCGTACTTGCTGAATTTCTCTGGAGTTTCATCTGATCATGCACGTCACATCTGCTTTATCCATCTATATAGTTCTTTGTGATCGATCACATCGATCGCAAGCGATAAGATGAGTTAATTTGAGCTGCCTTCCCTATAGCGTGATGATCACTTGCAGCTAGCTCATTATAAACTGCAATTGCCACGTACGTGTAGGTCTGCGGCGCACTGGGAAGAGCTGCCGCCTCCGGTGGCTGAACTACCTCCGCCCCGACGTCCGGCGCGGCAACATCACGCCGGAGGAGCAGCTGCTCATCCTCGAGCTCCACTCGCGCTGGGGCAACCGCTGGTCCAAGATCGCGCAGTGCCTCCCGGGCCGGACGGACAACGAGATCAAGAACTACTGGCGGACCAGGGTGCAGAAGCACGCCAGGCAGCTACGCTGCGACGTCAACAGCGAACGATTCCGCGACGTCGTCAGGCGGGTATGGATGCCACGCCTCGTAGAGCGCATGCAGGCCGACGCCGCCGCCGGTGCCGGTGCAGCCGCGGAGGACGTGCCGGCGAGGGCGATGAGCTCCCCGCCGGCGGCTGGCGCGTCACGGTACCACAACGTCGATCACGCCAGCAGCAGTTGTGTGCCACTGATCAGGACGGTGGCGACGTCGACCATGAGCCCTGACAACACGTCCAGCACGCCCCGGTCTTCCTTGTCCACGGTGGAGGGAGCGCAATTCTTCTCGCCATGGATGATACCTGCCACGGCGAACGTCGACGGCACGCCGGTGCAGTGCGCCGGCAGCGCTGGTCCATCGATGGGCGGGGACGACCACTTGATACACGGTGACGAGCTCAACGGGAGCTGGTCGGACCTCCTCGCTGCCACTGACCTCCCGGACCTCGACTTCGGAGACTTCGACGACAGCTTGTGGAGCCTAGAGGACGTTTACTGGCAGCAGCAACAGCGCTGCTAAATTTGATCACGTCAGCAATCCAAGGACGAAGTAGGAGCCAAGATCAAGCATGTGTATATATATATCACCAGAGGCAGGGTGCAAATGAGAGGAAAATTGACAGGAAACGATTAGAGTTCGTCCATAGCGTGACATAGCAAAGCAAAATTCGAAAGTTGTGCAAGATTTTGCATGTTAGCTTGTCATAGTTTAATAAGGTTTGCTAATTTTCATTCTTCATTTCTTGTTAATTTCCCCACATCCCCAACTGTAAAAATAGTACATGTGTACTTGAAGGTCCAAAAATACCCTTCATTTTTCAGATGGAAATAGGTATTTCACTTATCAGTACTGAAAGCACAAATTAGATTGAGATGATTTTGATCACAACCATTATATAATTTTTTTGTCTTACAAAAAAGGTTTTGTGTGATACGGAGCAGTTTTTAATACAATAAATGGTCATGTCTTTGCATGTTATTCAAAAGTTCCAAACGTTTTTTAATTGAACAAAAAATTCTACGATGAATGATTGTTATATGTTGACTTAATACTCTCTTTTGCATGTAGTAAGTTGGACTTAATTTGTACCAGCAATAATTATTAAGTGTTTATACTTACATGCTTTCTAATAATTAACCAATATGTAATTTTTTAAATAGTTGTAAATATCAAGTAAACTACATTTTCTCATAATCAAATACACTAGTTTATCATGCGCTTATATTATGCATCTTAATGCATTACATTAACAACTAATTACCATCAATTATTAAGCAAGGCACCACTTAGTGCTTCTAATAAATCTCAACGAAAAACACATATGTTGAGGATGGGGCATCGAAGTAATGTAAACAATATAATTGTAGGAGTGGTCAATTATAAATCCTCAATGATAACATATAAACGATTGATATATATGTATATATGCTTCTTTTCAAAGAGAAAAGAGTTGCTAAAATTCAATCGTATGTTGAAAACGTACACTACTTGAGTGGTGAGAGTGACATCGACACTGTTAGCGATAGGATTTTGTATCTGTATTGGACACCGAGTCCACCTCCTGTAATCGGCATTGTGCCTGATATAAATATACGTAACAAGGGGCTCGTGATATTATCCGAGTAGACCCAAATCAATCTACATGATCGTCCCTTTTACACACACTCCAACGATTGTTTCGGTTTTTTGACACATGGAATGGAACCCACATTCATACACATGGGATTCATCAGCATTGGCATCCTGGAGAGATATTCCTTGTGCCCTGAATTGCCCTCCAATTAATGGTTTCCCGGTCAGTCTTGGTGTGATAAAGGGTCGGTGAATTGGAGAGATTCCACCACGTACTACTCCAGTTTGGAGTTTTGACCAAAGCAAAGACTAGGTCGATCGGGATCACACGGTTGGTCTTCCTAGTTTATATATTCTCCGTACTCGTTCGAATAAAACAGTAACTTGGCTAGCTTATCCAGAGCCAAAGGATATGCATAGCAAAACTCAGGTTCATACGACACTTGCATGCACTTTCTCTTTATGTAAAGGAGGGAACTAGCAAATGGTTTCCTGCATATATGCGCCTGCGCGGATTCGTGTGTGCAGCATGCGTGCACTCCACAATGATATTCGAAACCAACTAGGATTGTGGTACTGTTTACATATTAAAAGATTATCGAGTGGACCAAATTTCAAAGTTTTATGTCTTGTCGAGTTGGTTAACATAGTTAACCGAACATGTTTAACTAGGAGTCACCCCGTAGGCATATACAGTAGGCATATATACAACGGCGTGCGCAGGTCGTGGTGAGCACAGAGGCCAGGATAGCATGGTGCAAATTAATTAAGCGGTGGAGCGGTGTAGCATGAACACCAAAGGCGGGTCGATTTAGGCCCGTGTGGGACGAATGTTGCAACATCCGAGTGGCGATGCATGTTTTGCGGGTTCCAGTGGTGCTCCTTTCTCTCCCATATGCTTTCTTCTCCCTCACGTCTACCGAATGTGGGCTTAGCGGTGACCCATGATCCCACATGTGGGGGTTGTGGTGGAGATGTTGGAGCCGCAATGATCATATGGATAATCTACAAAGGTCGAGGGTTATCCTCGTCTTTGAGAAAAAAAATACAATTCCACCACCTGTTTCCCAAGTCATATTTACTTGGAAGTTTTTTTGTGACACGGATAATAGTTCTTGACCAGGTTCTGGTGGAGTGAAAATTAGATTGAATCTGGTACGCAAATAGTTCTTACATGTAAGAACTACACGAACCCATGCAGTCGAACCCGAGTAGCATGATGTTTCTAGTCAGGTTAACCTTTAAGTGCAACAAAAAAAACCTTTAAGAAGAAAAAAAAACTCACTATAAACGTGCCACGAAATTAGCAGCTGGCTGTAAAAACCAGCCGGCCGGCAGCCAGGTGCATGCATGCGCGACGTGTCACGTGCTGGAACGTCCTGGGCCCCAGCTGGCGAGGTCAAACCTGGAGTCTCCGGTCTCCTGGGCGGGTCGTCGGTCAACCTGTGGTCAGCGCGGATTCCAGTTTATATATTTTAAGGAGGCCACGACGACCGGCCGCTAGGAGATATCCTGGCCGTCCGACCGCGGTTAATCGCCTTTCGCTTTGCTTTGCGAGAGATGCTTGCAATACCGAGACTTTTGTTTCGCATCAGCAGTGACATGCTACTCCACTAACTCTACTCTCTTTTTTGGATGATGCAGCATATGATTGGTTCGCATTGTGTGACATGTCAGCTCATCCCGACTGACTTTAGCAAATTCTTCAAAAAATATTAATAGACTAAGCGTGTACTATTCATATCTGAAAGATGATCCACACTTAGGCCTTGTTTACTCGAAGGGGTTTCCAGGGATGGGAAGAGTGGGGATGGGAGGGTATTTGGTGAACACCCAATCCCCACAAATACACTTCCCCTACAATCCCTTACAATATACCAGCATGAACTAGAGTTTTTGTTTTAGACAAAAAAAGTTGTTTGGTGGGGGATATTTGGGGATTATCCCCTCCGATCCCCTAAAATACACTAGATGTAAACAGACTAGTGGGGATATTCCGGAATATGGGATAATCCCCTCCCAAACCAAAAAATAACTCCGTGGTAAACAAGGCCTTATAGAGGTGGCACATAAGACTTTCTAATTTCTTTTCCGGGGGAAAATTGGAAGCGGCTATCTTTACACAGCTCTCTCATATCTTCTAAACGGACACACCGGGAACTGGTTTTAGGGACAGAGCAGCCCTTAAAAACATTTTGGATCTTTAGTGTACTCTTTTGGCGCATATTTTCTACAATGATGCCCATAAGCATATTACAAGTACTCCCTCCGTCACAAAATAAGTGTCTCAAGTCTAACTAAAAAGTGATGTCTCAAGTCTCTCAAAAAAGCGAAGTATCTAGACATAAACATGTCTAGATACATCACCTTTTTAAAAGACTTGAGACACTTATTTTGGAACGGAGGGAGTACTTTTTTTTTGGGTTGAGAAACTTATAACAAAGACATTGCCATGTGGGAGACCAATTTTTCAGCCATTTATGCACATTTTCATATTATTATTTTGTAGTCTCGTTTGTTGGCACGTCATCCTCCATGACAGTGCTGCCGACAGTAAAGACCAGCGAGCTCAGAAGGGTCCGAGCAGGGAAAGTGGCAGTATAGTGAGAATGGATGCGACACATATAGGGGAGGACCAACCATGGAATCCTTTTGTAAACAGAAAGAAATTTTATGGACAGATTGCGGTTGAACCAAAATTTAAGATCATGTGAGGATGTTTTAGGGTACAAAATATAGGGATGTGGCGTGATGTAAGTTCTCTGCACAAGAGTTGAGTTTTTTCCCCTATCTTGACATTTTTCAGGCCAATGTCGGTTCGTAGTGGATTTTATGGAGTTACTCTTACACAACTCTTTTCATTCTTTTCTAACTCTCGCGAGAGTAAATTATATTTTTTCTTCAGAAAATCAGTTAAGATCATTTGGCGACATTCACGCAAACAGTTGTTATTAGACTTGTTCACGCAAGACAAGTTTTAGAAAGTCTTAGTCGATTTGAGCATGGGTTACATGTGATCTCATTTTTATATGCTTTGTTGTAATTAAAACATCTAAGGTTTTAGAAAGCAAAAATCGCCCATGCCCATAGGATGGACCCGGACTCGTCCTTTGTAGAATTTCGTGACAGACACGGTGCGCATTTGTATTGTTGCTTTTCTCTCTGCTTGTAACCACAAGTCAACAACGCAAACCAAATAGTAACATGTTGTGAAGCCGGAATTTTCATGCAGATTTGGTTACAATAGTTATATATGAATCACCTGGTTTTGCAGGAGACCATGGATAAACAATCATTTATCTATTTATCTTTGAAGAAGTGAATTACTAGTTTAAGAAGTTTGCACCATTCGCCTAGTGTATGATTTTTTTTCTTTTTGACCTCGGGCCGTGTCGTGTTTGCTTCTCCTATATCAATATAAAAGGTAAATCTTTTACCTCATTTATAAAAAAGGAAAAAAAGAAGAAGTTTGCACCAACTTATCATCTGTATATACAAAACTTTGCATGCATGCCTGCATGGATGGATGTGGGCGGATCGTTTTCATATCGCGGCGGCTAGCACTGTGCGGTTCTACTGTTACGTGCGTGCAAGGTTTGAAGACCGATGACAACGCGGGGTGTGGAGGCCGCTTTCTCTGTTGTCAATTCGTACACTCCAAACACATAAACGAAGTCAGCTTCTGTGTCCTGTCTAGTGTCTACAACTGCATGCATATACCACGTAAGCTAGGTGCTGAAGTGTTGATGTGAACAACGTTGTGTAATGCATGGACACCCAATGTATATGCACTTCATGGAAATGCAATTGATATGACAAAAAAGGAAATGCAATTGATCCTTGCAGTTTCGCTTACAATCTGATCTTTACTTTAGAAAAAGTTAACATTGTGAAGCTGGTCTACAATCAAATGAATAATGTTCTTACTTCTTCATAGTCGAAGGTAGTCGCCGAAAGAAGACATATGCACGCATTACAGAAGAAGGTAGAACACATAATTGAACCCTCATCCATATCTCACAAATAGACGATGTTTTGGACAATGGCACAATCTTCAAGATAATTTTCATGTATCTTTTTAAACTTGGTTAAAAACAGTTCCAAAACATTTATGTATTTATGACATCGACAAATACTCCCTCCATCTAAAAAAAATGATTTAGCATTTTCTGTCACTCACATATCTATACTTGTTTTAGTGTAAGATGCATATGAATCTATATACTGAAACTCGTTTACATACGTGTAATTCAGAAAAGGGTAAAATATTTTATATTGTGATACTGAGTGACTAGTTGCTAAACTAAACTGAGGTGAACGTGGCAATAGCCTAGTGTAGTTGTAGTACTAAATAACGTCTATTTCTCCATTGCCCACAAAGGAAAATAAAACACTCCATTAAAAAAACCTAGGTATATTAGTGTAAAAACGTCAAGCTTGAACGGATTCAAGTACATAACTTGTCAGCACTCAACTTCTAACCGAAAAGTGGAAAATTATGAATTCAGATAGGCAGTTTGCCTCGTCTGACCGCCATTATGCAGCTCTAAGGGCTTCCCTGGACACACTTTGAGAGGGTGTTTGGTTAGATTTTTTTTCCTTTGTTTTTGCTTTTGCTTTTGGCTTATAAGCCATAAAAGCACCTAAATATGTGCTTTTGACTTTTGACTTTTGACTTATATCATAGTGTAACATAAGCCAAAAGCATCTATTTAGATGTTTTTGGCTTATAAAGCAAAATCAAAAGCCAACTTAAAAGCCAAACCAAACACCCTCTCACCGACGAGCATAACTCTCTTTGAGCATTGCTTCTTGTTTTTTTAGGGAGCTTTGAGCATTACTTAGGATGGTGGGCCACAAACTGACGAAAAATATTGGGCCATTGCAACTATGCGCTGTTAAGATTGTGGGCCACAAAGTGAGATACTGCACCGAATATGAAGAGCAACGACACAAAATTGATCAGTTGTTACAAGTAGACGAAGAGCAACGACACAAGCTATCGCACGTGTATATCACGTTAACTATGAGCAATGTCTACATAACAACAAGCAAAATAATGAGTTTCGGACGGCACCGGATTTGAAGAGCGCGCAACGACACAAAATTGCACGCACTTTAAGAAATCCATCCGATCGAGCCACTACTTTTGGCAACCATGACGGGCAAACAGTACAGGTGCCTATATATATCGTGCGTGACATGTCGTCCATGCATGCATATGCCATGTCATTCACGTGTGTGTGTGTGTGCTGTGTACTGTACTGTACGTCCATAGACGATCGAGCACGTACGGGACAGAAAATAAGTGCAAGTACACTGTGACTCGGCATGGACGGCGCCAGCAGTGCAGCATGCAGGCGAATCTATCCAGCTCCGACGCGTCAATCCATCCATCCGTCCGTCAGCTGTTAGACGGCCGGATGGATCATGCATTCATCAAACTTGCGACGTGACATAGTGGCACTGTCACTTCCAGGTTGCGTGCACGATCGACCGCCAGTACGTGGTGTCACGTACGAATAATGAACAAGCTCTCACTTCTCGTTTGGCTCCCATAAACTGGGCCAAGAATTTTAGCATTTCGACTGGATTCTAGAGATTTGAGTGTTTGGATGTCGCAAGAATATTTCCTAAATTCCTAACCCTATTCTAGTGAGTTAGAATATCACTAACTGAATTATTTACTATCTGCATGTAATCAAAATGAACTCGTCGGTCCCGCATATATACTCGTGAGACCTATATGCATACAAGGATCCGAACAAATGCACCAAGTCATCCCCACAAAGTTTCAGACAATTTAGTGAAAGTTCTATAGGATGTACACGAGGTTGAAAGCCACATACAAGTATGTGGGACACAACTTTCATGAATTCTTCTGATGATAAGCTCATAGTTGCTCCTCAACATACGGAAAATGCCCATAAAGTTCAAATAATTTCTTTTAAAAAATGAAGTGTGGACGTGTGGTTGGAAATTTAAATGTGAGAGTTTTACAAAGTCTGGGAGGGGGTGGGGGGTGTATTGTTTGATCCACCAATAAGGCTCAATTGAATACCTTTTTCATGTGACATCTAAATATAATTGTTAGAATTGGAATCTTTTGGTATTAGATTCTAATCCAGACAGAATTGGATATTTAATCTAGTTGACTCAACTCATGGCTAGCAATAATGGGGTTATTATTATTAGTTCTTAATTATTGTTAGTTTCTATAGTGCATTGTCAGCCTTTCACTGTTTGATGATGCCTATCTGCAGAAGTAACACATGCATGCAGGACTTTTCATATGATGAATACTATCATATATGAGATAAAAATCTAAATATGAGACAATATCACATGATAGTTGGTGGTGTCACACCACACGGGCAGATTGACAGCCACATGCGGAGAGACAAAAGATCTACAGAAGAAAAGCCTGCATATATATGCAATGCAATGATTTCGGTGGGAAGATAGAAAAGCCTGCATATATGTTGGCCCGCCCTAATATGCCCTGATAACAAGACAAAGGATAACCTGCACCCTGTCTCCTCTCTTGCATACACGCGTGTGCATGCATATATACATATTAACTCGTATACATGATCACCCTGAATTAAGAGCTCTCATATACAGGATTACCAATACATGACAAGGTTTTCTCCTACCACTGTACCACACACATGTTCAAACGAGAGTTGGTTCCCATTATGGCAGGTACATATTTTTTAGCTAGCTAGTAAACGCTGGGCCATACATAAAATTAAAGATTTAATGGAAATAAGGAGCACCTAACATTGCAACTTTTTATTCCAACATGATCTTTCATCTAAACTATTAGACAAAATATTCATGGAGATAGCTCAGGAGGGATAGAAGGGGGGAGAAAGCGTGAGGTCGAAGACATCCGGTGATGAGAGAAACAAAAAGAGAGGGCCTTACAAGGTCAAGAAAAGGCCTTACAAGGTCAAGAACGTTAATTCTGGCACGAGAGATAACCAGAAAATGGTCTAAAAGAATATGTGTGGAGTTTTATGGAGGATAGTAGAAAGCTCAATCGGGATAACACCGTCTTATGGGCTAGAAGGTGATGTTTTGATCCTTAAAGAAGTCGGCGCCTCTTCTTTGTTCGAGATGATCATGAACAACAAACATCTTTGATTCTTCCTCCCTCTTGTTAATCTGTGAGTTGGGGAGGGTGACAATGAAAAATAGTGAGATAAAAACGTTGTGTGAGCACTCTACGTCTCTGAAAGTAAAGGTAGCAACTCATAACTTACAACGATGTTGCTGCCGGTCCATGATCTAGGGTTTTCATCATCCAGCTGATCCACATCGTTAGGCATCTGGAAACAAATACTACAGAAGGGTAAGAAAAATGCACATGTTGCGTCATGGTTATCGAGCAACTCATAAGTTAACTTTCTCAAAAGGAGCGTGAAGAACAACTAAATAAAAGGGGAGATATACAGAATAAGCCAGCACATATAGTTCGTTCTTATATTGTAGATTTGAAGTCAGAAGAAATAGATGGTAGAACTACTTGGAGAACAAACACATCGAAAAAGCTACACATAGACAAGAAATATCCCATAAACTAACGATCTTTCCAGCACACACACTTGTACATCAAAGAGACATGCTTCTACTGTAGTGTGAAAAAAGCAAGAGAGCATCAGCAACTTAGCTAGATAACTACATGCTGTAAAAAAGTGAGGCTTCATCAGGAAGATCATGAGACTCCTGAGAGGAAGGACAGAAATGGAGAGTTCACTAGATCTCACCTGCCGCTGCGTTGGGGATGAAGATATCTTAGTAGACTCTTGAGATATGTATTACTAGAGGTAGAGAAGGCTCGTCTCCTTGCTGCTGCTCCTCCTCCTCCTCCTCCTCCTCGCCTGGGTGCAGATATATACTCGAAAAACAAAGTGTAGTGGAATATCAAATGGATTGGTATGGAGTGCCTCCTATGGACTGGAGGTAGGGGACATGTGGCTCCCTTTTAGCCTGGCTCCCTTTTAGCCTGGCTCCCAGGAGAGGAATCTAAGTCCTTTTCTTTTTCTCCTCCCGATAATGTTGTCTTGATTGTGTTTAGAGTGTAGATTAGTATATAGCTTAGTTGGACCAGCTGGCTACAGGGACCTTTAAGGAACTGTAATACCTAGATGTTTGGGAGGTTTGATTTCCTGTCTGTTGATTAGTTAGTACTCTATTGTTAGGTGCATGCATGCCCCACTTGCAATGATCTTTAAGAGAAACCCTTGAAACCATCTTGCTAATTGCTAAAAAGAGCTCTTCAATACTGCTATATATAGAACTGATCACACGAGTAAATTAGCAGTGGTCACGCAGGCATGGCAAAGAGAAACAAGGTGACACTCCGAAAGATTATTATCAAGGGACTGAAATATTACCATACTCTTTTGAAATCTCTTTCAGTCAACAGGAGTTGTACTTTGCTAGCTCTGAATTAAACAATTTATTTCAATTTGTTTGTCCTTAGGTTGAGGTGCACTAGCTGCCTCACCAACTCCCATAATTAGGACAGCGCTGCTACTACTAGTAGCAGTACAACTGTATTGCTCAAACTAAGAGGCGCTCGCTCAGTATATTGCACGAACTGAGAGTGCTCCAAACTCTGAAGCCATTTGGTGGCATGCACGTGGAGGAGCACGCAATTTAGAGCGAGGTATGGAAGAGGAAGCTAGGCGTACGTCGTCTTCGCGCCAAGTCCCCATGCATATGCAGAGCTCCTCTCTCTGCCTCTGCCTTGCTGCTCATGGGGAATGGGGGATTATATATGGCGTATGGGGTCTTGGAGACACCATTTCATGGAGCAAGAGGGACATGTTGCAGACGCACTGCACACACTATAGTCTATAGCTAGATTCAATTCATTCAGTTAACACTACTTGATGCCTTGATCCCGCTACGAGTTTGTGGTGCCTAGTGCAGAAAATATAACACCCCCCGTGCTTTCTAAATTTCTAAGTTAATATCTCTGACGAATAATTTGGTCAACATTATATGCATTACGTGGTTTATTTAATCCTGGTATTGTTAAGGCGTGGGAGTCTTTGAACTCTGGGTGCTTGGATAACCGTCTAATTATTGTAGGATTAGTGATGCATAGTATTATCGGCCAAGTTCCTTCGTATTTTTAGAAAATCGGGTTGATCGTTCTCCAGTATGCGTAGGGGAGAGTTGGACCGCGCGACCCCCAAGGCGATCTGGGCTGAGATGTGTTATAGAAGATAGGAAGAAACGACGAAGAGCGGAACGATCAAACCAACGAGGACACGAGATTTTAACGTGGAAAATCCCTCCAAACAAAGGAGAGGAAAAACCACGGGCGCCAGCCAGCAATACTTCACTATATTGGGGTGAGGTTACAAACGCCGTGGGTTTACAATGTGTGGCTTACCCCAACATGCGACTTACAAGATGTATTTATAGAGGGTAGAAACCCTAAGTCGGTTGCGATCCGACTCGGACACGATCCGTACCGTATCGCGGGCCCTGCCGCCCCCGTACCCCCGCGAGCGCAGGATGGGCCGGTGGGCTAACTTCCTCGCTACGCTACGGCCCAAGACTCCCGCCGACGGGGCTCCGCTTCGCTCCGAAGTTAGCCGCTCACTTCACATCGCCATATGAATTTGGATCATCATAAAACAACAAGATATCCTTATCTGATCTACCATGAGGTCGGTGAAATTCTATCGCTCAACGTCATTGGTGGGCGGTGGCGTCGACATCAGGTGAAGCCTGTCCGTTTGCAGGGTGCCCCACAGAGGTTGTTGTATGTGTCCAGGGTAGCCATGAGGTGTCACACTCGAGACTCTGGAGGCCCGATCAATGTCGAGCCCCCCTCCCCCCTCCGAGTTCTTGGTAAGCAAGTAGGTGGAGAGCGTTGACCCACATGTAAGATGGCGTGTGGGGTGGGACCCACATGTCAAGGTAAGTTGTTAGCTAGTTCTCCTATAAAGGGTGTCGGATTGACACTCAAGCGGAAATGACGCCTACACACTCACATGCTGTCGAGAGACTACTGAGTTGGCTGTCAAATCAGAGTGACATGTAAACAAATGGACACGTAAATGTTTATGATGATTTCAAATTGTTGTGGCTACGGATAACATCACTAGCTCGCTCCAGATTATGACAATTTCCGGTAATGGAAAATGTCAACCGGACCGTCGGATATGGGGTCGATGGCATGGAGATGACCTGGCATTGTTTTGTTCGACACTATAACATGAACCTCTCAAGCCGTGGATTTGCACATCTTTTTTCATTTAGTTAGCTTCACTGCAAAGTTTCGAGGGTAATTAACCTTTTTTCTCCCTGGTTGTATTTTCAGTTTCCACCTAATGTTGATCAATGAAACGTGGATTTTTCTAAAAGAAAAAAAAAATGTCGCTGAAGCTGCGAGGGAGAGAAGAGGGGCGCGACCCACTGACAGGGCGGTCCCAGCCTCCAGCGAGGCACCCACCCTCCACGTGCTCCAGCCACCTCGCCGAGGAACGGCAGCGCGCTCCACTTCACTCCTCCTTCACTGCGCAGCCGGTCGCCGTCCCCGCCGCCGAATCGGACCGCCCTCCCCCCGCCGACGCCGGGGGCGCGGCCGCAGTCAGTCAGTCAGTCAGGCAGGCAGGTACCTCACGTCCCCCCCTTCCCACCTCCCTCCGTACTGTATATCCGTGCACGCGTGCGGCGCATGGGGATCTGGATCCGGGCTCGCTCGCCGCGATGGATCCCGCTGCGCGGCCGCTCCCGTTGCGGCGAAGCGCCCGATTCGATCGCTGGGCCCGGGCGGGCTATGTTGACGGGAGACGCGATGGTGGAGCTGCGATGAGCGCCGGCGTTGGTCGATTAGGGGTTTTTCCCTTGCGATGAAAAACCCAGCCATCGTTGAACGTAGGTTGTAGTAGGGTGTTCGGTAGGATCCGCCTCCCCCCTTTGATAGATGAATGTTTATAGAGAACTTGATAGTAAAAGATCAAGTAGACAGCAACACACATAGGTTGGAGTGCTCGCGAATGTTTCGCCCTAGCCTTGGTGTTTCCGCTCTGCGGCGTGTTGACCACCTGACCTGAGATAGTAGGTCTGTATGCTGACATTGAATCCGTTACACAGGGTTTGGATTGGAGCCGAGTGATGAAATAATAAGATGCTCCTCAAAAGCAAGTTCAAGCTGGCCACGGCCGTCGGCATCGTCCTGTCGGTGCTGTCGCTGCTCGTGCACCTTTTCCTCGCAAACTATTCGGCCGGGGGGATCACAAAGTACAGCTTGCATATGGATGACGTACTTCCGTTTGGATCGGTAAGTCCGTGAGTTATGAGCAAGTCGGAATGTTGTCTGTCGAATTCCCGATGTTGTATATATAAAATCTCAAAGAAATTTGTAAAATCGATGTTAAACTAGACATTTTAGTTTCATCATAATCTTAATGCAGAGTGGTTTATGAGCTGATGTATTATAATTTTTCTCTTTGTGATTTTGGCAGAGGCCTCGACCCCGTAGATTGTGGGGTCCATTGAGTACGCTTGATCACCTACACCCCTATGCAAAACCCAGAAGAAACTACCCTGGTACGTTGGCTCTCAACTTCCACCTACTATGTTTGAATTTTAGTTCTAACTTGATTTTCCTCTAATTATTCAGCTTGTTAAATAACACCGAGCAACCAACCTTTTTTCAGATGTTCACATGCTTGATCCTTTTATACTTGAATTCATTTTGATTTATACCCTCCCCTCCCCCTGTTTTCTTCCAGTGTTTGTAATCACCAGTTCACCACTCACCACTACAATGTTGTTGATCTTAGACTTGTTTACTGATTTCATGATTTTCTCCTGTATGTGACTACATGCTTATTCACCGATTACTCTCTTGTAGTAATAGTATAATCGGGCTTGCTGTTTAACAGTCCATAGCGCTGGTTTGTTCTACAGAGCGGTGCCTGCTGCTTTAGTTCGAGCACTTAAGAAGAAAAATCTCCTGGTAGCTGTCGGTGTGTTAGCGTCAGTCAGCTGTTTCACTTTCTTTTCTGTTTTTTGAACCTTGAACCTTTGTTTTGTTGTCTATCGACAATGGAACCCAGCTCCCCTTAGGGAGGCGTATGGGAAAAATGTTTTTTTTATATATACATTTGTAGCTTGAAATTTTGACACTCCCTCTTTAATTAGTGCAGAACTTATACCATTTCAGGAAGTATTTGGTTAATTAAACTGGTGTAATTTGTCTATTCAGTAAATCTAATACAGAGTATGTCTTATTAGTTTTTTTTTCAATTCAAAACCATTCTTAAACCATGGTCTGATTTATTTGATACACCATGTTTCAGCTCCAGCTAAGCATAATGGTTTTATTTATGCAAAGATTTATGGTGGCTTTGAGAAGATACAGTCTTCAGTAAGTTTCCTTGTGTAAATTACCACTTTCGGTGTCATTATGCCTTATGATCATGACATATTTCCTTTTGTTAGATCTGTGATCTTGTAGCCGTTGCCAGGCTCTTAAATGCTACTCTTGTTATTCCTGAAATACAAGCGACCACACGGGCAAAAGGCATAAGGTCACTGTCTCCATCGCTTTATCATATTCTGTTTGCTGCTTTATCTATTACTTATAAGTTATACCCTGTCTTACCTTGACCACTAAATATAGCTCTCCTTGTTTTTCTTGTTTTGATCTTGCAGTTCAAAATTCAAAAGTTTTTCGTATCTCTATGATGAAGAACACTTCATTGCCGCACTTTCCAGCGATGTTGCTATTGTGCGGGGTTTGCCAAAGGATCTTAGAGAGGCTAGGAAAAAGATAAAATTCCCCACAGTATCTCCTAGGAACACAGCCACTTCAGAATATTACACCACAGATGTCTTGCCCAGACTTGTCAAATCAAAAGTCATTGGGATAATCATTAATGGAGGTAAATGTCTCCAGGTATCCTCCAGGTCCCATTAACTTTATTTTTGCTTTGGTTTGTGGTACCTTGTGGATTTAGAGAGCCCCGGTGTGCCCTTTCTGCAGTCAATTCTTCCTGCAAGCTTGGAAGAACTTCAAAGACTTAGGTGCAGGGTAGCTTTCCATGCTCTCAAGTTCCGTCCAGAAATTCGGTCCCTTGGGAGCCAAATAGTGGGAAGGTGATGCTTTCTGTGTTTGTCATATTTTTACATGTGGAGCACTGTTCTTATTCTTAATTTAATCTTTAGTCACCAGTAATCTGAGCCAAGATATCCACGCTCACATTCACTGTAACTAAGAAAAGAGATGTTGCTTTCTGCGTTGTAGATTGTTTCCTTGTACTTGGGAGTTCTGAGATTCTCACTCGACATGTTGGGTGTACATTTTAACTATGTAAAACTGAAAATATGACATGTTTTTCTTATTCTCATTATTCTTGTATCTCCATATAGGTTGCGAGCATCTGGTCGGCCTTATCTAGCATATCACTCAGGATTGCTAAGAGATACTCTAGCTTTTCATGGGTGTGCTGAACTTTTCCAGGTTGGTAGAGTTGGAATGGTTCTAATGTGAAGGGTTGGGTGAACTTCCGTCGAACATCTATGTATAAAATTTCCTTTGACTGTTTGTTACTTGATTTTTTCTAGGACGTCCATACAGAACTTATTCAATATCGAAGGAGTCAGATGATCAAACGAGGAACTGTAAAGGAACAACTATCAGTTGATTCAGTGTCCATAAAGATGAATGGTTCATGCCCACTCATGCCGGAAGAGGTGAGGTTGCTTATAATGGTTTTGTTAAAGTCAATTTTATTTCTTATCTGGGATGGAACTATGCTTGGTAAGCAAATTTGAGTAGCTTTTGCTCTTGATAGAAATTAGTAATAGGGCTTCAGACCTTCCTATTTAGCTTGCAAAACATACCATCCATTCAAATTAGAAATCTGGGGGTGCCAAAACAAGACCAACTTAATGAAATGGTTATTTTGCCAGTTGTTGGTATTCTTCCCCATGGGGAACCTTTTAACTCGGGTAGTTTTATGTACTGGTGTAACCTAGTGTGGGAAGTGGGAACTGTAAAGATCAATGAATTGAGCTCTGGCTCGGAAAAAATGAGATACTACAAGCCATATCAGATGCATGATGGGGTATCGTGAAAAATGGTCTCATCAGTCTAAACATGCACGTGCATAAAACGAAGATATACATAGCTTAGTCAGGGATTAAGAGAAACTTCTAAGACTTGATCATATTTTCCGTCCCTTCGGCATGCCTTGCATTATACTTTTGGGCTTACCAGTTTCCTGTTCATAGTGGTATTCTTTGAGAACACAATATCTTCAATATTTTTTTGTCCTTTCAAGAAACAGAATTAGCACTACGTCTCATTGCTCTTCCATATCTTTTTACCGAGATTTTCTGTAAATTAGGCTAATGCCGTTTGCTTGTAACTGTGTTTAATTCGTCATGGATGCTTACTGCCAATGCTATGATCCAATCAATTTGTACTTACAGGTTGGACTTCTGCTCCAAGCATTAGGTTATCCATCAACTACAATAATATACTTGGCTGGTTCTGAAACCTTTGGTGGGCAAAGAGTGCTTATCCCTCTACGAGCTATGTATGCCAACTTAGTTGATCGCACTTCCTTATGTAGTCAGAGGGAGCTATCTGATTTAGTTGGCCCAGAGGCTCCTCTCTCCTCAGATATGCCACATCCTCCACCTGCAAAGAGCGAGAAGGAACTCATTGAGGAATGGAAGAAAGCAGGGCCTCGTCCGAGGCCGCTGCCTCCACCTCCCGCAAGACCGTTTTATGCCCATGAGAAGGAAGGGTGGTATGGGTGGATTGGTGAGAATGACACAGAACCTGATCCCTCACCCATTGAATTTAGGAGGCAAGCTCACCGGTTGCTCTGGGACGCGCTCGATTATTTTGTGTCTCTTCAAGCTGATGCATTCTTCCCTGGGTTTCACAATGATGGGAGTGGTTGGCCAGACTACTCAAGTTTGATCATGGGGCACCGGTTATACCAGATTCCGTCTGGTATAACGTATAGGCCTGACAGGTATAACACCATTATTATCAGCGCTAGTGGTTTACTACAGTTTGCTTGTAGCTTAAAATATTTTGGAAAATAATAACTGGCACATGCAGTATTGAAGTAGTTTTCATGCGCCAGGTGGATAAACACCCATAAATTTTGCTCTAGCAAATAGCTACTCCCTCCGTTCCTTTGTTTTAGCCTTTTTTGGCCCACACTTATCTAGACATGTTTTAGTGTAAGATTCAGAAGGAATGGAGGGAGTATGTACTAACACCATCTAGCCACTCTGAAAATTTAGTAGCATATGGTTTGAAAACATTTTTTGGCAATGTAGATTGCTTAATGTTACACAATTTCATTTGATAACTGTTTCTTCCATTTTCATATGAACAGAAAGACTGTTGCTACACTGTTCGAAAATGTCAGTGATCATTTGTATCACCCACCACGGAATTGGACAATGGCTGCACGTCAGCACCTCAATAACAGTGCAGGCATAGATGGCATCATAATGTCCGCTATGATGTCAAAACCTGTATCTTTTCTGGCGCACCCGTTACCGGAGTGCACTTGCAGAACAGCAAAGTCACCTGCCATTCAACCGGTGAAAGATAAGCACGGCGAGCTCCTTTTTGGTGGCGAAGAAGAGTGCCCCGATTGGATGGTCCGCAGCCTGGCAATGGTTTCCACTAAGAATAATGAACCTCAAAGTGAGGATTACGAGGGTGAGTTGCCCGAAGATGACTCTAGCCAAGACAGGCAACAGGAATCTGATAGAAGAGACAGTAACAAATCCTCTGATCAAGATGAGGAGATGGACCCCGATGATTGAAAGGATGTGGAGTAGTGGAACTTACCCATTATCTGCTACGAGCTCCAGATTGGCCCCAGATCTCTCAAGCAAGAGCAGTGTGCATTTCAAGGATCTACTGGACCAGCAGGCATTCGCGTACATCAACAATCTTGGTAGCGGTCCAGGCATAGGGCTCCGTCGACATTGGGTACTTGTCTGGATTACTTTCAGTATACGACCTTGACACAGAAACTAACACTTAGGTTCTTTTCTCTCTGTATTCTTTTATTTTTTACATTTTTGCGTGTGTGACCTGGAGAACTTGTTTCTGTAGAGATGTCTATTAACAAACATCAGGGAAGGATACATTAAATTTTGGTGAGTACGATCTCTAAGCATTGGGAAGGAAGTCAATGTTGTGCTTTTGTATGATACAGTTTGTCTTTTCAGGTGGTCTGCATTGCCTTGTGTCTTTGGTTGATGATCACAATGTAAAATTCACAGTTGAATGTCGCACTTTGTAAATTCTGCATTATGTATGCACGAGTTATCCACCGTCGACTACTCATTTCTGTCGAGTCACTCATTTTGATCCGGTGGCGGCATGATGACCCGCTCTGCAAGCTCAGAGGCGGGATCTGCGGCAAAATACGAGGCGGCAAAGGTCAGGCCAAACATGGGGGATGAGGCCTACTCATCTCAGGGTTTTGGAGGCCATGGCGCGGGAATAACATCCATGTTCGATAGGCTAGAGATTGCGGAGGAAGAATTCAATGATCTGGTGCTAGATGAGGAAATTGAGGAGATCAAGGAGAGTACTAGATGGTTAGCCGTAGCACAAGTACACTGCTCAAAGAATTTCAGTCATGAGGCGTTCTTTCAACAGATGCGCTTCGCATGTAATACAGTGCCACTGCTTGGGAGATTGGGAGAAGATGATGGAGAAGGGGCCATGGTTGTTCAGGGAGTGTGCAGTGATCTTTGCGGCATTTGATGGCCTTTCTGGTCTAGAGTGGGTAGAGCTTGAATTCATGCGAGTTTGGCTTCGTGTCCACAAGATCGTGGAGGGGTATAGGAAGGAGAAGATTGTCCGCCAGCTAGTCAGGCGTACAGCTGGGGAGATCATGACAGTTGAGATGACACCAGCTGGTAGTTTTCGGGGGTGATTTTGTGAGGGTCAGAGTGAAGCACAACGTTCGTAAACCCTTGACAAAATTTGTTTCTGTTGTTCTGGGAGGGAAGAGAAGTTGGGAGTTTTGTGCTTTGCATGTGGTCTGATTGGACATCCCTTTTCTGGTTTTCCAATGATGAACTATGTGTTGAACTCCTCTATACATATGTTTTTCGGTTCTACGTAAATCTAGGGGCTGACTCTAAAACTCATGTAACTTCTCCAATTTTGATGTGACAATCCAAACACGCACGGAGACGTCCGAACTCGTCTATGATCGATCTATACATAGGGCCAATTTTGGGAACCGTGTTGGAGATGTGCTATATTAAGCTGCGTGCATATCATATCACCGGCCAAATGCCCTTTGGCCGATGCCAAGAAACGAAAGCGGGCGTTTCCATTCACTAAAGAAATGTTTGTCCATCTTCTCTCCCACTCTGTAAGATCCAATCAAATCAGCTTGTATATATGCATACGCGCACATGGTTCATGGTTGGAGCAACTTAAATTAACAGCATAATTGGTCAGCAGCATGCAGCACGCTCCCATGCATCCGAATATGAATAGCCGATAACAATCTATACAGCTGACTGCAGATCGCGTCGATCTCATCGTAGCTGCGGCACATGAGCATGCATACATAATGGCATCTCATCACGCTGTCCAGATTTCCTTGTCCGTCGGCTCTGAAATGCCCACGTGATTATGTGATTTGTTGCGTGCAGCCAGGCTATATAAATTTACTAACGTACGGGTCCCTGGATCGATCGATAGTAAGGTCAAACACACACGTACGTACCGTCCGTGGAGCTGTGAGCACGAGCAATCATGGAGAAGAAGAGCGTGGCCATCATTGGCGCCGGCGTGAGCGGCCTGGCGGCGTGCAAGCACCTGCTGGAGCGCGGCTGCCGGCCGGTCGTCTTCGAGGCCGACGCTGTCGTGGGCGGCGTGTGGGCGCACGCTCCCGAGTGCACCAGGCTGCAGTCGAAGCGGACGGCGTACCAGTACTCCGACTTCCCGTGGCCGGGCCGGACTCCGTCGCGGAGGCGCAGCCGAAAGGGGCGCAGGTCGCCGGCTACCTCCACGCCTACGCGCGCCATTTTGGGGTGCTCGACTGCGTCAGGTTCGGGCATCGTGTGGCCGGGATGGAGTACGCCGGCGTCCCGGAGGAGGAGGTGGAGGCTTGGGAGGAATGGGCTGGCTGCGGCGAGGCGTTCGGCTCCGGCGACGGGGTGTGGCAACTCACGGTGGCCGACGCTGAGGGGCACGTTCAGGTACTGATCTCTCCTCTCTCACACGCCCGCGCCACGCAAATTCACGGTGACCCAATATTTTTCTCTTCTCCCTGCAGGTGCACAAAGCAGACTTTGTAATTGTTTGTGTTGGAAGGTTCAGCGGCGTGCCCAACATACCTATATTTTACCCTGGCACAGGCCCGGAAATATTTCATGGGAAAGTGATCCACTCCATGGTGTTATAGAAGATAGCAAGAAACGACGAAGAGCGGAACAATCAAACCAACGGGGACATGAGATTTTAACGTGGAAAACCCCTCCAAACAAAGGAGAGGAAAAAACCACGGGCGCCAGCCATCAATACTTCACTATATCGGGTGAGGTTACAAACGTCGTGGGTTTACAATGTGTGGCTTCCACCAACAGGCGACTTACAAGATGTATTTATAGAGGGCAGAAACCCTAAGTCGGTTGCGATCCGACTCGGATACGCTACGGCCCAAGCCTCCCGGCGACGGGCCTCCGCTTCGCTCCGAAGTTAGCCGCTCACTTCACTTCATCATATGAATTTGGATCACCATAAAACAACACTCCACCTTGAGACAAATTTCATCTTGTAGTATGAACGAGAACCTTCACCCCTGAAACAACAAAGAGAACACTTTCGGCGCCAAATAGCCTCTTGGGCTAAACAGTGATACCAACTAAGTCTGAGCATAACTCAAACTTAGATACAGGAACAGGCTTTGTCATCATATCAGCTGGATTATCAAGAGTACTAATCTTGCATACCTTCAACTTACCTTGTGCAACAACATCACGCACATAATGGTATTTGATGTCAATGTGCTTTGTTCTCTCATGGAACATCTGATCCTTAGTAAGGTAAATAGCACTCTGACTATCACAAAACAGGTTAATGCAAGTATCAACTCCACAAAGCTCAGCAAACAAACCTTTCAACCAAACAGTTTCTTTAACTACTTCTGCAATGGCCATGTATTCAGCCTCCGTGGTGGATTGGGCAACAACTGGCTGAAGTGTTGCCTTCCAACTAACAGCACAACTACCAATGGTGAATACATAACCTGTGAGGGACCTCCTCTTATCCAAATCGGCAGCAAAATCTGAATCCACATAGCCAACGAGTCCCTCACTAGCTCTGCCAAACTTCAAGCAAGCATCAGACGTGCCACAGAGGTACCTGAAAATCCACTGAACAGTTTTCCAATGTTCTTTACCAGGATTAGCCATGTATCTACTCACCAAAGACATAGCATATGATAAATCAGGACGAGAACAGACCATAGCATACATCAAGGAACCAACATCACTAGAATAGGGAACTCCAGACATGTACTCCATATCATCATCAGTAGTAGGACATTGAGTAGATGACAACTTAAAATGAGAAGCAATAGGAGTACTAACAGATTTTGCATCATGCATGTTAAAACGATGAAGAACCTTTTTAATGTAACTCTGCTGACTAAGAAATAAGAACCCAGACTTTCTATCACGTGTAATTTCCATACCTAAGATTTTCTTAGCAGCACCAAGATCCTTCATCTCAAATTCGCTACTCAACTGTGACTTGAGAGCAGCGACATCTTTCATGCTCTTGGCAGCAATCAACATGTCATCGACATATAACAGCAAGTATATAGGTGATCCATCAACCAACTTAATGTACACACGGCTATCAAATTCAGACCTCTTAAAACCATGTGACAACATAAATGAATCAAACCTTTTATACCATTGACGAGGGGATTGTTTCAAACCGTAGAGAGACCTTTTTAACTTACAAACAAGATCCTCCTTACCCGGCACTATGAACCCTTCTGGCTGGTCCATGTATATCTCCTCCTCCAACTCCCCGTGCAGAAACGCAGTTTTAACATCTAACTGCTCAAGCTCAAGATCACGCATAGCAACAATGGAGAAAAATGTCCGAATAGAACTATGCTTGACAACCGGAGAGAAAACATCATTGTAATCAATACCAGGGATTTGACTGAAACCTTTTGCCACTAACCTTGCCTTAAATCTTGGAGGCTCACTTGGAGACAAACCATCCTTTCTCTTGAAGATCCACTTACAGCGTACAGCCTTCTTTTGTTTAGGCAAGCGCACAACATCCCATGTGCAATTCTTCTCAAGTGACTGCATCTCCTCTTGCATAGCAGAGATCCATTTATCACGATCACTTGTGGCAATAGCTTCAGTATACGTGGACGGCTCATGTCCATGCTCCACCTGTTCTGCACAACTCAGAGCATAATTAACTATGTTACACTCCTCAACTAACCGTGTAGGTTTAACAATATTCCTCCTTGTTCTGCGATCAGCGATGGACTGATTTTCTGGCTGCAAAACAGGAGGTGAGTGTTGAACAGTATCATTATCAGAATCATCTGATGTATCACCATCATTGTCAACGATGACATTATCCTTTTCCACAGGATGCTCCACCTCGACACGAACCTGTTCCTCATCAGAACTTTCTGATACATCTGAGGACAACTTATCAAAGTACATAACAGATTCATTGAAAACAACACTCCTACTCATGAATGCCTTGTTAGTTTCGGGATTCCACAACTTATATCCTTTTACTCCCGAACCATAACCAATGAAAACAGACTTATTAGCTCTCGGCTCTAACTTTCCATTATCAACATGAGCATAAGCAGTGCAACCGAAAACCTTAAGCTGTGAATAATCAGCAGGAGTACCAGACCATACCTCAATGGGAGTTTTCTTGTCGAGGGGAATAGATGGTGACCTGTTTATCAAGTAACATGCGGTGGCAGCCGCCTCAGCCCAAAAACGCTTACTCATGCGAGCGTTAGATATCATGCAGCGAGCTTTAGACATGATAGTCCTGTTCATCCGCTCCGCTACTCCGTTCTGCTGAGGCGTGTACGGGATGGTGAGGTGCCTGACAATCCCTTCTGTTCTGCAATAATCATTAAAAACATTCGAACAAAATTCACCACCATTGTCAGTACGAAGAATTTTCACCTTCCTCTCAGTTTGCCTTTCTATCATAGCTTTCCACTCTTTAAAAGCAGCAAACGAATCATCCTTATTTTTCATGAAATAAGGCCAAACTCTCCTAGAGTAATCATCAATAATAGTAAGCATATAACGAGCACCACCATATGAGGGCTTACGTGACGGCCCCCAAACATCAGCATGTACATAATCAAGTGTACCTTTGGTGGTATGAACGGAAGCATTGAACTTAACTCTCGTGTGCTTACCAAATATGCAATGTTCACAAAATTGCATCTTACCCAAACTGCAGTCATGCAGAAACTCTCTCTTGATCAATTCTGCCATACCAAGTTCGCTCATGTGTCCAAGACGCTTATGCCAGAGGTTAGTTTTATTCGCATCATCATGAGAAACATCAGCAACAGTACCAGATAAAACGTTGCCTCTAAGAACATATAACTTAGCAGAATTCATATCACCAACCATAGTAATGAGAGAACCTTTTGATACCTTCAGGAGTCTGTTCCCGCCGGTATACTTGTACCCGTCACAATCAAGTGTACTGAGCGAGATCAAATTTCTCGCGATGGTTGGTATGTGCTTCACGTCCGTCAACGTGCGTGTCATGCCATCATGGGTCTTGATCTGAACTGATCCAACGCCAGCAATGGTGCATTGTTGGTCGTTCCCCACACGCACAAAGTCTCCAGTCTGCACTAACTCATAAGAACTGAACCAATCTCTGTTACAGCAAATATGAAAAGAACATGCAGAATCTAGAATCCATTCATCCTGACGTGAAACACATGCAACCAAAACAGCTAGGCATTCGCCATCAGAACTACCATCAACAACAGCAGCCTCACCGGTATCATTACCTTCATTATTTTTCTGTTGGTAAGTACCTTTTCTTTTCTCCTTGTTCTGCAGTTTCCAACAATCATCAATGTTGTGGTTAGTCTTCTTACAATACCTGCAGAACTTATCACGACCTTTAGACTTTGAGCGACCTCTGTCGCCCTTGCTCTTGTCTCTGTTGTTGTTGTAGTTGTTGTTGTCTCGCTGCTGAGGCCTACCACGGACCTCCAAAGCATCACCCTTCGAAGAGGATGACTCCTCCTTCTGTACCATACCCTTCATCTTTTCCCTCGTCATGAGGGTCTCATAAACTTCAGAATTGGTTAGTTCATCACGACTAAGCAGTATGGTATCACGGAAATTTGCATAGGAATTTGGCAGCGAAACTAGGAGTAAGAGGGCTAGATCTTCATCCTCATATTTTACCTCCATCGACACTAGGTCGGAAACGATCTCCTTGAAGATCGATATGTGATTCATTACAGAACCGCCTTCTTGCAACTTGTGCGAGAACAACTTCATCTTCACATGCATCTTGCTGGTTAGATCCTTTGACATGCAGATCGACTCCAGCTTAGCCCACAGCGCGGCTGCGGTTTTCACCTGTAGAACTTCTTGCAGGATATCATTAGATAGATGCAGTTGAATAAGAGACGTAGCCTTACGGTCTTTTCTCTTCTCATCGGCAGACCACTCGGCCGCCGCCTTATCGCCGAATTTCTCCAGCGCTTCGTCAAGATCATTGGACTGTGCGAGGATCGCACGCATCTTGACCTGCCATAACGAGAATCTCGTCTTGTAGTCCAGCAACGGTAGATCGAACTTCATCGATGCCATCCAAAACCCTAATCTGAAAACAGATCTAAAACACGGGCTCTGATACCACTTGTTATAGAAGATAGCAAGAAACGACGAAGAGCGGAACGATCAAACCAACGGGGACACGAGATTTTAACGTGGAAAACCCCTCCAAACAAAGGAGAGGAAAAAACCACGGGCGCCAGCCAACAATACTTCACTATATCGGGTGAGGTTACAAACGCCGAGGGTTTACAATGTGTGGCTTCCACCAACAGGCGACTTACAAGATGTATTTATAGAGGGCAGAAACCCTAAGTCGGTTGCGATCCGACTCGGATACGATCCGTACCGTACCGAGGGGGCTGCCGCCCCCGCCCCCCGCGAGCGCAGGATGGGCCGTTGGGCTAACTTCCTCGCTACGCTACGGCCCAAGCCTCCCGGCGACGGGCTCCGCTTCGCTCCGAAGTTAGCCGCTCACTTCACTTCATCATATGAATTTGGATCACCATAAAACAACACATGGACTACTCCAAGATGAGTACCGAGAAATCTAAGAAGATGATCAAGGGCAAGCGCGTCACTGTTGTTGGATATGGAAAATCAGCGCTTGACATTGCTAATGAGTGTGCCAAAGTGAATGGCATGTACAAATATACAAAGACTTCATTTTCTTCCTGGAGTATATACAATATTTATATATATATCACCCCTCCATTAATCCTAGCTCTCGATCGCAAGAAGATTAATTAGTTTATTAGACATGGAGCATGTAAATTTAAGTGACCTAAGCATTATTAATTAGAAGCAATCGCTTAATTTTTTATTAGAAATAGTGACTTTTGTGTATCAATAATGTTCCAATATATAGGTTGGATGTACCTTGTCTATCATATGATTTCATATCATGCTACCACCCGCTGCAATAACACTAACAAGGATGTTATACGATATGCACACTGTATTTCAAACCGCAGAGTATGTCACTAGATGTAATATGTTGTATATAAGACCACTTACGTACAAAATAAAAGTGAATTCACTTAAGGGAGCTTTTTTGGATTAAAAAATGGGCTTTTAAAACTGGAAAAACTAAATTAAAAATCCACAATGTGCATAGGGTTGTATAAGAGCATGTTTAATTTCAGTACGGAATACCTTATACTCTAGTTAAACAAAAGTGTTATTTTTGTACTGAAACTTAACATGCTCATAGGGTATCCATATGTAAATGTATTTTTGTTAGAATTTTGTTAACTTTGAATATTGTCTTCAATTTGTTAAAATATTTAGCTCCCTAAGAGCCCGACCTCCAGAATGCTGCACTCCACTTAGGTTGTACTATTATTAGGTGGTATATAAGACTACTTAGTTTGCATATATACTACAATTCAGGCAATATGTATAAATATTTTAACGTGTGAATCTATATGTGCACATATCAAGTAAAACCTATGAACTCACTTGCAATATCTGTCTATAGTTCGCTATTGATAACTAGGAATGGTACATGAACATATTCCAAGTGAAAAGGTAGCATACATAATACACCATGCATGGTAGTATTTGGGACGTGAGAATATCTATACCCACTGGTATGATGTATAGTCTTGGTTTAAACGGTTGCATGAAGGATAAATAAAAATGACACATTTAGATAACATTAATTTACTTCTTATTCGTTTATTGCTGTTCTTATAGGTACCAAGATACCATGCACGATGGTAGTCCGAACCAAGCACTGGGTCATACCGAGCTTCTATGCTTTCGGTGTCGACATGACAACATTCTACCTAACTAGCATGTTGTTCACAAACCTGGTGAAGGTGTCCTTCTTAGCATGTTGGCTACCATCTCCACTCCATTGGTACGGTAACATGCATGTTACAAGAATCTGGAGGAAGGCAGCATCATTGTTAACAAGTCAAAGACCTTAAGCTTTTGCAAAGAAGGTGTGCTTGTTGAAGGCAAATCTACTTTGGTAAAGAGCGACATTGTTATTTTTGGCACAGGTTTCAAGGGTGATAAAAAACTCAAGGACATGTTCACATCGGAATACTTTCGTAGTATTGTCATTGGGTCAACATCCATAGCTAGACGACTCTATAGGTCATCACTTAACTATACATAATTTGTATGCATTTCTCGTATTTTCTTAAGACAATGCCTGGATGGATAACTTTCCCGCCCTTTGCATCTTGCAATGCTATAAGATACACACAACCAAACTTCAAATCTTTTTGTTAAATTATCTGATGTTTTTCATAGGGAGTGCATACATCCCAAGATTCCACAGCTCGCGGTCATCGGGTATTCTGAAAGCTATTCAGATCTCTATACTTCGGAACTAGGGACCAAGTGGCTTGCCCACTTCATGGATGGTGGATTTAGATTACCAAGTGTTAAAGCAATGCAAAGGGACGTCCTTGAATGGGAGAAGTTCATGAGTCGCTACTCCAGCGACCAATTCCATTTCTCAAGCACTGCAAGTCTTCACAACTGGTACAATGATCAACTATGTCGAGACATGGGATGCAACCCGAGAAGGAAGAATGGTTATTTAGCTAAATTATTTGAGCTTTATGGCCCCATTGATTATAGCAATCTCCACCCTGAATAAGTGCAGGTCCTTTGCTACGATCATTGTGTATGGAACTTAAATGGTCGAATTTGCATGTAGCATGTCCGCTCTCGCTCTGCTTGTTGGAATGGGGTTTCAAGCTCAGTAAGGGTGGACTTAGTCTTTGTAATCTACTTGACTGACTTTGGCATGTATGATGTGTATGTCTCGAGCTGGATATAAGCTTGATGTATCTCAGAATACAAAACGAAATAGACTCTGCTCCCACACACCTATGTTTATGTTCTTATCCCCTACCTCTTCATCTAATTCGCATCCCTAATTTTCCCTTTGTGATTGTACTCTATCCAGAGTCATCACAATACGCATGTATATGAGCGTTTACCTTGTACTGTATTTCGTAAAAAAAAACATTACACCCTTGCATGCGATGTGCGCTGACATGGTCTTTTCCCTCGAAGGAGAAAGAGAATGTCCCTGAAGAAACAGGGACATATCAGGTGGAAACGTGCAGATTTTGCAGGATGTTGTGATACGTTCCCCTGAAGAAACAGCTAAATCTATCTTTCCTCTGCAGCCTGGCCCAGAAATACGAGACCAAACAGACGGCGTGAAACAAGATCTTATAGGCACGTTCCCCTGAAGAGACTCATGATGCCATCGCGCCCGACCTGGAAGCTCCAGATCTCGGCAACTGCAAGGCAGAGAGGTCCGGTGCCTCCCTCCCTGCACTCTGCCAACCTTTCAAATATAAGATGGTGAATAAAAATCCAGTTATTTGATAACATATTAAAAAAGTACACGCATAAAGGTAAGAATTTTTCTCTATTTAACTACCCCAGTTCAAAACTGCGACACTGTAGTATTATAAAAAAAAACTGTTAACTTTGCACAAGGCTCAATGCCAAACAGACTAGAGAAATGATATACTATTGCATTTGGCATAGTACAAGTTCTATCGCCTAAATTTACATCAATAACAACAACCATTTCTATTGCCCCCGAAGAAAACAGCCCTTTCTACTGGCCAAAACTTTATTCTACATTTCGCCAAGCATTAACTACATATAAATTAATAAAACTATATAAGGATACCGCTGGCCAACACTATTAGAACCCAAAAAAAATCTATGATTTTGTTATATCTATACAGCTTGTCGCCAGGGATGATCTTCATCGGCAGATCCTTCTGTTAAAAGTATAGCTGCAGACACAGAACTTCAACTGAGCTACCGAAAACGAAAATAATGCATCACAAAGTGAAGTTCGCATATCATTTGTTAAAAAAATAAAACAGTCATTCTGCAGCTGTAAAAATAATGTGTTTACCTATGCGATTGCTGGCCCTGTTGCAGCAGGTTTACTTGCATGCTTGATAACTAACACCGGGACTACATAAATATCAAGCAAACATCAGCCAAAGTAAAAACACCAGGTTTCATCGGGTAAAGAAAGTTGGGGCATCATTTGGCGCTGGCGGTTTGTGCTTGTGATTTAAGTGAGATGTCTAGCTCTTTTATTGAATGACTGAGCTTAGCTTTATCGTTAGCTTTCTCCGTTTCTGCCTCCTTCTGAGCTTTCTTCTTTTCAAGATCCAACTGCTTACAATTCTCTTCATGGGAGCGTGTGAACAATCTCACAAAATTTTGTAGCGTTGTCACCACTGCAAGATTACACCAGATATTATGTTGGGACTTATGAGTTATGAAGAGTAAAATATCGTATTGGAACTACCTTCCAAAGTCTGTAACAAAACTAAACCAATTTCCAGAACAGCTTAAGGAAACTGAAATAACATGCAAGTATCACCTTGCTCAAATGGACAACGTGCTGGATCCTCTCCAAAATATAGTGCCAATGCATCTGCATTTCTACCCTGCAGGATTCGTACTTGTACTTAATTTTACGATGAACAAGAGAAGATAAATTGCATAGATGACCGGATACCAAAATAATCATTCATCTTCTACAAAGATGATTATAATGCATCACTGGGCCATTGTAGCATCAGAATGCAATCATGTCCAAGTCAACATTTTTCTAACTGATGTCCCAGTCTAATATGATCATTTCATAAAGTTCCATATTAATCACAAGTACATTGAAAAAGAAAAAAAATCAGATAATCTGATCAATAGGAACTTCTTTTCAGTATCTCATAATTCTCTGTTATTTAAATTTCTTTCCAACATTAGGGATTTTGATGTTTCCAGGCGTACGGAACAACTTTGTTCACATATCTTGATTGATGTGGAAAAAGTCCGCTTTGGTACTTCAACAACCTCTGGAGTCTAACTTTCACCCTTAACTCCAATACTGGCAAGCTGGTAGACCTGCTTCCTCATGAAACTTGCATCTTCTTCCAATAGCAATGAAGATATAAAGTTCGAATCTTATGCAGTATGATCCTTGACTGGGCCAAGATCAAGGAAATCAGACCTTCCCTAAATGCTCGGTTCAGCGAATGGTGGCTAGGATCAGGCATAAACTTCAGGGGGGTACTAAAAGAGGCTTTTGATAGCCTAAAGATTTTGGTCGGATGGCACATGGGGAAGGAAATAAGCAACAGGATGTTTCCAAATTTTTGTGCGCCTTGGATTAAGGCTGGAGCCAATGGTTTTCATGCACTGGGCCTTTTAAGTTAACTTTTGGTTGTTGCTTTCTGTTCGGCTCTTTGTGGATGTCCCTAGGGCCTAACCCTGTGTATTCATTTTCTCTATCTAGTGCATTTACATGCAGCTCTCCTGCGTGTTCTCGAAAAAACTTCCAAACTGTTCAGATTCCATCCTGCAGCTATCTAAATCAGATTCCATTTTCTTGGATCTCTCAGTGACGACCTTTGTTTTGTCCAAACACAGACTCCCTGATCTAGAAGTTCTTTGTGGGACTAATACCGTTATGCTAGCACTAGTTTGGCTTAGATCCATACTGTCAGCAATCTATCTAAATTCTCCATGTCAAGCTAATTACACCAAATAGGCCAGTGTGCACGTAAATGACTCTTGCTCCAAGAGATGCACATACCACATTAGAATAAAGTGAAGTCAAGGCTCTAACTTCAGCTTCAGCACCACTGAGAAAGTCCTTCAGTGTCTGTAAAAATGAGCTTAGTTCAGTGGAATAATGATGGTGGTAGTATTACAGATAAAAAATCTTGTATGATAAGTAGCATGCGGGTACCTACGCAATACACTCGTACTAAAGCATCTACTACTAAATACAACAGTTGTAGTTACCTTGCAAAAGATCTCTGACACAGGACCATCATTTTCAGATATAGTTAGTTCTTCCTCCACTTTCTCGAGTCCTTTGTTTATGGCCTGCATTTCCTCTGCTAAATACTTCAATTGTATCTGCATCCAGTCCAATAGTTCTCTTGGAAATCAATTGGTATATCATCGACTATCAATATCCAAAGTTGCAAAAGTGTGTTCAATCTAATACCTTTGCTGCCAAGTCCAAGCTAGCCAAATCTTTAGGGAAGTCAAGAAGTTCTGGAAGTTTCTCAGAAAGCACCTGCATTTACATGACAAATTGAGTAACTCATCTGCAGTTTGTACTTCGTACAAAGAGAACCTAACCAATTTGTAAGAGATAAAGCTTTTTGTTCCAATGAAAAGTATTAAAGAAGAATACTTCAAAATTATGACCTTCATAAGATTTTCTCAGGAAAGCTGAGATTTAAGTTTCAAGCAGCACGGAAAAGGAGGTAAAAATAAAGGTAAGAGTATACAGGCCCGCAACACATCACAGCTCAGAAATTAAGAATGACAAGTTGAAGTTCTGTGTTATGTTTGGTCTTTCTTCAGCACAGTCAATGAAGGCGCAAAAGACTAGATATGCATCAATAAAACTAGATGTGGGATATGTTTGGGTTAACAAATTGCAGCAGTTGCAGGATAAGAAAAAACAACTGTGGAATGGTCTATCAAGATAGCTTAAATCTGAGAAGTAAGAACAGATACTTCGAATGAGGTTAGTTACTAGTTTTTCAAGGCTTCTCAGTTCTCGCCAACACAAAGTGCTATTATCATTAAATAATATGTCATGCAAGTTTGCTATGCTGTGCAGCTACTCCCCTTGTATTATGGAATTAAATATTTGTATACACACGACATCCAAGGCTAGGTAATGACTAACTCAACTGAGAAGGCTTATCACTTAATCCATTTTAATTGTTTGGTAACCTGGGAATTTGGATGCCTATACAGATATAAATAATTATCAGAGATTATATGAACATGAATTCTAGAGCAGAAAACTGTTCCATATTTATTTTTGTGAAGCTACACACGAAAATACGTCTTTATACATCCATATATTGTCTCTGTTGCATTACCTAAAACATCTTATATTATGGTACAGAGGAAGCAGTATTCAACTATCTACTTGAGTATATGAGGCTATGAGCAGATTCATACCTTGGATAAATAATGCATTAAGGTCATCTTATTGTTACGTGCGCGGGTATCACTTAATTTGAGTAAGCTATCCAACCTGAACCCAACAGCAGAACCTACAACAAACAAAATAAACTGTAGTCAACCCAGTGCAGACAAACCAAAGATCGGAAGAAATCAAACACAATTACATTATATGTTGTATTTAACAAGCTAAAAGAGTTTAGACAATATGGTTAGCACCAAAACCCTGACATCAAATCAAAGTGTTGTATTTTAATACGCTGGGTTAGATGATAGTATAAGACAAACTACATATACAGAAACTAAAACATAGTAAGTATGATAATGATTAATGATAAACCACTACCGTGTCAAATAACTTATCAGAATTACTTAGGAGACACCACACCTGTATAAAACACATTAGTTTGTGCTTTCTTTTTCAATTAGAAGCAAACAAGGCTTTACATACATTATAAAGTCCAAACTTTGGCCCAATTGGTGCATGGTGAGCTATACTACTATTTACTAGTATATATATAGCCAGAGCTCTAAATAATTGCATCTAGTGCTCTTGCTTATATGAACTAGACCTTGCGAAATATATAATTATATTCCAAACTTAGTACTTCAATCAGTAGCTGCACGTTACATATTGTAAATTAGAAATGAAGGCCAACTTTGTAGCACTTCATATAATTCAAAAATTATAGTTCACTAAATATGTCCTGAACAAGTATCCGATTACATTTTTTAAATTACCTCTAGCAGTGCCTTGATTCAATGCATTTCCTAAAGAAAGGATCGTCTGCATAATCCTTTTCAACTTCACTGAACCCCTTATCTGTGAACATCACAACACAAATATGAAACGTACGATGTTAATCACATAATACAAAATTTAAAATTAACAGCACTCACCTCTTCAGCAGACGAGTTAACAATGTTCAGGTTGCGCTTAAGGTCAGAAACCTGAAAAACACTAATAGTTAAAAAACACAAATAAGAAAAAGGCCAAATAAAATTATACAGTTCCCAGTAGCAAGATGAAGAATCAGTTGTCCTCACTTGAGAACGAAATTGTATCCTAAACGAGAAAACTCTCAGCTTAGAGTCCACACGGGGTAATTTCATAAGCTCCATGAAGAACTGCAGAACAAGAAGAAAATTGTTAACCTTCAGAAGTGTGTTTCACGAGTTGTCAACCATGGATATCTTGGAATACCATCCGACTGAAGAGGCTAGATATAGCACCATGGTCTCTAACAAAGTTGTAAATTAAACTTAAGGAAACATGTACCTGTTCGCATTCACCAAGTACTTGCTTATCTCCTTTGTAACCCTGTAGTGATGACAAGAATGGATAACAAAAACTGATTAGCTTAAGGAACCTTGTAAACAGTACAAAATGAGCACCACAATTACCTTCAAAAGTTCTATTTCCTCTTTAGTTGGAGTGAACTTAATTAGGTTGTCCACTTGATCAGCGTCTAGGATAGCATCATCCAGAGCAAGAATAGCGCTCTGCGCTCAAAAAGAAAATGATAGGTATTATTAAAGTAAACATCTGCCCCTCAGAACACAATTTACATGCATATTTTAGGTTATTTGAATCAGAAATCAATGAACATAGAATTCACAGGTTAGGTAAGAAATGGCTAATCAGTAGTCCACTCTCTTACCTCCCTATAAACACTCCCTCACCATCATCAATATGTTATTTCAACAAGATTATGACAGGTACATATATGGCACTGTCGTATGACTAGCAACAGCAATATGTTCAGATTATTCTTTTCTGGAACATGCCAAAGATTAATTAGTCATCAGCTTACCATTAGTTCTGGAAGGGGCATTTTGACTTTTGTAAGCATGATTGAACAATTGTTAGCTCGGCGAAGATCGATCTGTGTTAGCGAACAATTTAGGTTAGAGAAACAAAAGTAGCACAAATCAAAATGACGAGGCATATAAGTAGTAGCTCAAACTTCCACAGTGACATATGCAAAAGCAGCAAAAATAACCAAGATGACACATACCATGGAGAAAACAACCATAAATAACTCGGAACCACGCATCAAACATTAAGTACCCGATCAACTGAATATATTCAAACATGCAGCTGCTATGAGTACTTTCTAGAAATTAACTGCTTATGTTGTTAAACCTATAGCAACATAAAATCACTAGTTGGATCCAATACTGTTTACTGATCTCAGCCATCCACAGATCTAATCAAACAGATGATTTAAGTTGGATACTTAAATAACCATTTCATTGCACACTTATGATACAACTACTTTTGAATCAGTCCATATGAAGTATATCTTAATTGCTATTTTATGGTTTCTGAATTAGCCATTCTTGATGCCTGAGTTTCCTTTTTACATGAAGTGATTTGTGGGGAAAAAAAACAAGATTCAATGATGAATAATTTTTAAATTTTAGATACGGTTTTCTGGCATATGTTATTGTATCTTCCATGCAATATACATTGCAAAAAACTGAATTGCATGTACGCAGTTGCTAGTACGGAATAGAGGTGCCGAAAAGAGAGAAATAATGTCCATATTCAAACTTGCATAACTCACGAGAGTCAAATGTACCATATGACATAGACTATGAATGAAATATGCACAGAAGCAATGAAGATTAAAATATACATAGTAGCTGGAACAATTTGCAGGCAAAACATATGGAACTTTATTTGCTCTAACAACTCACGAGATGAATTTTCTCAGGTTTTGGCCCAGTTGCACGATTTCCTGACTTATCTGAACCCCTAGAATCTTTTGGTAGAGCAGCTGAGAAAAGAGTTTCTAGTTCCGACAAGTCAAACACGGGGGCCCTGGACAAGTCACGCAAAAGATTTATTAGCATACAGAATTGCAAACATATCCATTCATCGGCATAGTCAAGTGTTAGAGAGATACTTTGAAACTTCATCAGCTTTTTGTGCCTCGGCCCACAGACTGCCCTGCATTGCTCTTGTTACTTTCACCCAGTGTAGTGGTTTCAAATTGGACCTTCTGGAGATAGCTTGACCAGATGGAAGGCTCTTCGCCATTGGACCCGAAGGAGGTGCAGGTCCACGACCCTTCGCACCAATAAGATTAGCATTAACACCAGGAGGTGCTGGTGGAGCAGGTTGGTTGGCATCCTTTGGGAAGCTTGGAGCATTAGGTGGTGGTGGAGCCGGAGGACCTGGCAATGACATGCCCATAGAATTGGATAATTTTTTTGATGAATCATAGGGTGGCGGTGGCATAGAAGTAATTCCTGGAGGCGGAGGTGGAGGCGGTGCTGAAGATCTTATGGCGGATGATGTTGGGGAAGGTGGTGGAGGTGGTGCAGGAGGCCGACCAGGAGATGAAGTAGAGGCAAGTGGTGGAGGTGGAGGTGGTGGAGCAGGCCGAACAGCGGATGCAGTACAAGCAACTGGTGGAGGTGGAGGTGGAGGGGGTGCATGAGGTCTACTGGGAGAGGACTTAGTGGGTGCAGATGAAGGAGACCCATATAGTCTAACAGGCAATGTAGGAGTAGGAGGTGGAGGTGGAGGTGGAGGTGGAGGAGGCGGGGCCGGTGCAGGAGATCTAACAGTAGAAAACCCTGAAGTGGATAGAGGTGGAGGTGATAGTTGTGCTGGAGGTCTAGATGAAGTTGAGGTAGTGGCAAGCAGAGAATCTGGGTGCCGACAATGAATACCAGTAGAACTGGAAGTTGGTGACAAAGTGGGCAACAGAGGTGGATGGGGATCATGGGAAGTTGGTGATGATATTTTTGCACTGTTACTTGAGGAATGCTGATGATAAGTGGGCAGAGTAGTACTTCTAGCTAATGGTAATATAGAATTTTCCTGTTGCTGACATGGGTGGGACAACAATGGAGGACCTGCAAAAAGGCAAGAACTTTAGTTAGAAAAGACAACTCTACAAAATTAATATAGTATTTTCGAAATTACAAGCGCTAGTTATCAACCCATGCATGAGCACGAGCTAGCATTAAAAGAAACACAAAATTAGTTATATAACAGCAATCATTTATGTTCACAAAACGTATATGCAAGCTCAATAGTATTCTTTCGTAGACTGGTCAAAATTTAATAGCATCATTAGATAGTTACCTATGTCAAAATTTAATAGCATCTTTTCTGGCGGGAAGTATGTGCAGCTCCATGGCATGCATACGTAAATAATAATCATGTCATAATGATCGATTTTTCTTATACGGAGATTTTAGATTTTGTTTACATTAATTTGGGAACCTGCAGTAAAAGCATTCATGTAGGTCCCTTTTTAGGTACAGTATATGAGGTCCATGGCATATGAATCTCGTGTGTAAGATCCAAACCACAATATAATCAAGATATATGTCTAGGATATTTTTCTCTAGTATTGATTAAGGTGAGAATTTTTCAGCCTGCTCTTTTTGTTGGGTTAGCGTGGGAACATGTGCAACTACACCAATTGCCTTGTTCTAAATTAACTTATGATGTTTATTAATTATGTCATAGAGGTGCACACAGCCTGCCATGCATCCAAGATTACGGATGAACCTGAATGCTTCCGCGCGGACGATGACTCAAATCCTAGCCGTACAATTAAAATTAAATTGTCAAGATTAATTTTTCTCTAGAATGAATGTCTTGGCATGAAAGGAGCTTCAAATAATATATCCAAGATTTCGGATGAACCTGAATGCTTCTGAGACAGTTCAGACACGTCTTTTGCCTCAGACATCATAATGGCATCAGATGCCACCAACAATACCGGCGCTGATGGCTGAGCAGGTGGTGGTGGCCGTGCACCTTTTGCTACAATTGGAGTACCTGCCACATCATCAAAAGTCAAATTTGGCAGGCAGCAAATACAACAAAAGAATATTGTTAAGCCAAACCTTCTGTTGGATGCTGTCCTGATGATGGTTTTGAGGTGACGTTGACCGTGGCACTTGACAAATTTGACATTGTGGGTGTAACTATGGTTGAATCGCAATCCTCGGAACCTCCAAATGCAGCATCGTCTTCCAACAAAGCTGTAATTCCTAGGGCTGAAGGTACGCTATGATATCTTGGGAAAGCTGAAAGTGATCTAGGAGATAAGTTGCTAGAAAGAGCAGAACTTGATCTAGAAGCTGGAAATCGCTGTGACATAATCATAGTGGGTGAAGAGCACTGTACTAGACCACATTCCTCGTCGGCATTTTCAAGTGAAGATGGTCGTGTGGTATTTACGTTGACTACACGTGTTATTTCCTTATGACCTTGAGAGCTTATCTTTTCATGAACAACATATTTTCCTAATTTTTCCTGACAGATACTAGGATACTCCAATGGGGCCAAATTGTGTATGACATCATAATCCTGTTTGTTCATATAGACTGCTGAGTGTTCGGTGTTGCTTGATTTGTTTCGAGCATAATCATATTCACTTTTGGTTGGAGAACCAAGCTCCAATTGCCCCATTTCTTTTCTAATGATTGAACCTTTCTTGCGTGGAGAGACCAAACCCTGCCTCATCTGTATATTTTCGTATGTAGTTAGCCGCTGGAAAAACTGGACTGCAGCATCCCCGTTCGGATCTAACCAATCCACAATGCTGAACATCTCCTGAACCTTTGCAAATGCTTCGATTGGTAGGCCCTCCTTCTCCCCTATACCTTCCACATCCATGGGATCTAATTCATCTGCCGTGTCCATTTCTGAGAAGAGAATCTATAATAATCACAAAGGACAAAGAAGGCTTTAGTTTCTGCACATCGCATAAAGAATAGACTGACAGCAATGACTGGTTACATACCTCGGCTCTGAATTCCTTTGCAAATCGATCTTTGGCATCCCACAGCATGTCGATTTCATCACGGTTTAGCATCAGAATGTTAGATCTGATAAATGCTGAATTGAACATAACTCTGAACATCATCTCTTCTCGTTCTTGGTCAGCATCCGTGCTAATGCATTCAAGGACGACATCTCCTTGGATATGGCAATGGATGTCGATCTTAATCAATTCACAGTCTGCCTGAGTAAGTAGCACGAAAAGTAAATGAGAAGTACAAATTAAGAGCGAACCAAATATACCATTTCTGGCTTGTGGACATTTAGTAGCTGAAGTATTGAAATGTGATGAAAGAATTTAGGCAGTTATGTAAACAGAAAGTAGTGTAAAAAACTCACTCGCTTGTAATGGCGAACGTATTTACTCCTCTTTGGTGTTGAAAAAAGCACCTTGGGGTTGTTATCAGTACTAAACAGAGGATCCTGCCCATAGATACGGAATATAGGCCTACATCCATCCTCCCCATTGCAGCCCGGGGCATTCCTCAGTATCACGCAGTCTAACGTAAGCGGCCGGTCACCCGGTGGCCACTCGGATCCGCTCACGTTCCTCCGTGATATGTAGTGCAGGTACCTTACCTGCGAAGGCATGGGATTGAGCGGCGAGAGCAGCTGAATAAGCTCACGCGGCGCCTGCTTGTACACCATCTCCAGCGTGCGCTGCTCGCCGATGAACTGCTTGCGGTAGAGCAGCAGCCCCGCGAGCATGAAGGCGAGCACGGGCCAGCCGCCGCGCTCGCAGTGCATGATGAGGACGTTGTCGTGGCCGAGGGAGAGCCAGCTCTCGCCGGACCTGAGGAAGTGGTGCACCATCTCCATGGTGAGGAGCGGGCAGCCCTCGTAGTGGCGCGGGTAGTCCATGACGATCACGTCGTAGGCGGCGAGGATGTCCCCCAGCAGGCTCTGCTGGTCCAGCCCGCGCTCCTCCTCCCGGAAGTTGAAGACCATGAAGGCGGCGTCCGCGAAGTGGTGGCTCCGGAGCTGCGAGACGATGTCGCCGATGTAGAGCCGGTACCGCTCGTCATCGAAGAAGTCAGTGGAGAAGCACGAGTCGAACACTGCGAGTAATGATAATGATAATAATAACGTGGAAGTCAGTGCCGGCGCATTTGAGCTTTTTTTCGGTATATATATCTCTACTATATAATATAGCTTCAGGTGACGATGGCCGGTAGGTCTAACAGAAGGAGCGGAAAGGTCTAAACAACTAAAACACCACGCGCGGGAAAAACACGATCGTTCCAACTAGCGATCGGAGACCTAAGAGAAAATATAAGACGCGCCATTTTTGTGATGATAAACTTTGACCAATAATATATGCTAAAATTTATGAATTGAGTACGTATAAATGGTGCCCTCGGATTCGTAGTAGAAAATTATTTTATTTTATATATAATCATACTAGTTTGTGGAGATATTATGAGTAAAAATCATGGACAAAGTCTTATGTCCTTGGTCAGCGAAATTTAAGGCTGTCTTATATTTTGGAAATGAGGGAGTACAACAATGATGAGAGGGTGAAACTATTACTCCGTAACTTACTTACATGTGTCTATCTCTTTATGTATTATTATACTAGAAATGAAACAAAAAATGTCGATCTTATCACTTTCAATACACATAAACTCTCATGTATATTATGTTTAGGTAGTCGGCGTCGGACGGACGGACGGACGGACAGGCTATCTGGATGAATGAAACCCTGAGAAGAGAAGGGCTACCGAGAGGGGAAATGGAGATGGGGGACGCACCGTAGACGCGCTCGGTGATCTCGAGGAGCCCGTCGGGGGGCTTGCGGTAGAAGAACTTGCGGAAGAGCGACATGCGGACGGACGGCGGCGCCTCCGGTCCAGATCCGCGGGTGTGGATGGCGGAGGAGGGCAATGCGCGCTAGGGTTTGCGTCTGAGGAAGAAGCGGCGGTGGCGGCGGCGGCTGAAGGGGCGGCGGCCGGTGGTGGGGGAGAGGAGGCGGATCGGCCGGGTCCGGCAGGGTGGGAGGGAGGGAGAGAAGAAGGTGGCGGAGAAGGTGCTGATGTCTCTGCTCGGTCGGGTAAGAGTGTGTGGGAAGCTGGTTCGGTTCGTTTAAGAAAAGACTTGGTGCACGTGCAGCCCAGCTGATTAGGAAAGCCCACGACGAACAACAGCTGGATTCTTTTTGTTTCTTACTGGAAGAATTTTGTCTTAAATAGAGTGCATCCTTCTCAAACCTAATCTCCCTGGTTACAGAGGCCTGTGGTGCGTTGCGGTCCCACCAGCAAACCTAAGCTTCCACGTGGCGACACGCTTATGGATGCCTGATCGTATTGTGGATCCCTCTGTCAACGGCATATGGATTCTGACTTACCGCCTTTGACTGCCCGTCTTCGTCCTCCTCCAATCCTCTCTCCGACCCACAAGCATCCAACCCTAGCCTCCAATCCCCTCGCGTCTCCTCTCCCCCAAATCCCCCTCCCGCTCTGTCTCTCCGTGTGCTTGACGGGAGAGCCGCAGCAGCAGCAGACGTACCCGTCTCGCCTTCCTCTGGTCCAAGGCTGCCTCGCTCCGGGGCTCCCTCTCTGGCTCCGGCCATCGCTGCTCCAACCGGACGATGAGACGGCGCCATCACTAGGTGGAGCGCCATCTGCTGCTCCAGCGGGATGGGTGCGCACGGGGCACCGCCGCAGCGCGCGATATGTCCAGGATGTCAACACGAGGTGAGCCGCCACATATACGCTGATCCCCTCTGGCTACACTGCTCTTCTCTCGTCGCTGCTCCGCGTGGGAATACAATTTCTCTTCTCCATCTCTCTCTATGTGCGAGTGTCGGCCTTTCGTGTGTGCTAATCCCCTTCTTTCCTTAGTTTCTTGGACCTGCACCTGTTGATGGCGAAGCGAATCGGAGGTCGATCTTGAACGAGGGACCAGTGATTCACCGTGCAACGGCTGCTGGCCAAATGTGCTGCTGGATGGGCCGGCGGCAGCTATGCGTGATGCTGGATTTAGGTATGCTGCAATTACTTTGGGATTTTGGAGGTTCTGGTCTCTCTGTATACTGTATTATTTTTTCCTGGATTTCGTAAACAATGTTTTTTGTACCTAAGGTATGATGCAAACTGTGTTAATTTCTAGGTTCTTGCGAGTTAGTTAGTTCAGCTGAGAACTCCTTATGCTAACAATTGTTGAGGTGCCCTTTGAAGTTCTTGTACGAAGAAAAATCAGCGGATTGCTTGATCCGAGTCTTCAGTGTGCAGATTTCATATATGAGGAACTGGTCAAGGTATGCCAGCCCAGAGGTTATCTTAGAAACATAAATTTAAGCATCTATTTGGCTAAATTTTCATACAATGTTACTTAACATTTAACTTGCTTATATATACTCTTTCTATTTTGCTCATCCGGATAGCTTCTATTTGCTTTAGATGAGTCACCGTTGTCTTAGCAATGAGCTTGAAGGAGCATGGATGAAGTAATTGGGAGGGAAGTTCTTATGGAATGGGCTTAAGCCAACACAAGATATGATAGCACACATTATTGAGATGGAGGTAAATATTTTTCTTGCACTGTATCCATGGGGACTCTAATTAATTAATGCTAACCTTACTTGCCTTGCCTATATTTGATTCGAGCTTCTATAATATAGTGATGACATACATGCACATTATTGTGTCTTAACAACAACAACACAACTAACTATTTTGTCCATTTATTCTGAGCCTGTGTGATATGAATAATCCGTTCTATGTTATCATGTCCTTGTTATGATTGATATCAGATATGCTTCTGCTACCCAAGGTCTATGTTGTGGAGATGATAAAGGTAGAAGACACTCACATTTTCCATCCTATTAGAATATATATCACGCTGTCAGGTTGCTTAATAAGTTAGGATGTTGTTATACTTTTCTGCTATCTATGGTTTGACACCTCAAGAATGTCCAGTTTTACTCGAATATTTACAGTGGTTGCATATTTAGTTCATCATTGTTGCCCCAAGTGCATAGGAAACTAAACATGTTGTTTAAAATATGACCATGATATAGCCGCCATTCTTTAACATCTCAAGGTCTCGCGAATTTCGCATTTTTGGAAGGGAAATGCATATGGATTCTACCAAATATTTCTCCATTTACGGTATAGTAAGGTTTATATCTGAGCACACCCACAAGCAATTGGTGAGTTGAGGACCTATCATACTCACATCGTGGGGTTGCACCACTTCGCTAGCGGCAACTTCTAAGTGCGGCTGCATGAAATCGCTGTGGGCACCAACGGCAAGGACACATTCACCTTTAACGCAGTCTGCTGGTTCGGTTTTCTCATAATCAGCCGCTTGTTTTAATTTTGAAGAACAGATTTATTGTTTTGTTCGAGCCAAGATTGTGAAAGCTAGCTGTAGACCTATAGTAGTAGTCGGTGGCTTGTTCAGTTTGGAAACACTAATTTGTTGTTCAGTTCTATTTAAGATTGTAGAAAAAAAGCTATAGTACCAATCTGGAACCTGGGTGATTATTTCCTAATTATTTTATCTATTTCTTTTTCTCGGTTGCAATAAGTTGGAACCAGATGAGTGAGTTATCGTACCTCAATCTGCAACCAGATGAAAACTTAAATCAACTGTAGATGTTTTCCTATCTCAATTATATTCTCTGATCTTGGTGTTTGTTCAGTAATCAATAGTTCAATACAGAGCATCTATAGCAGATCAACAAGTCCTTGACAATGAAGTGCATGCCGTTTAAAGCTTAAAGAAAATAGGTACATGAAGTTTGGGACCAAGCCTGAGAGAGTCTACACCGAACAGGCTATCAGGTAAATATGTATTTTTTTCATCCGTGCATTCAGTATTTGTACACACTGCTAGCATGTCAAGGAGAGGTTACACAATTCAACATTACCTCATACAGGGGCTTACTTATGTCTTAGCAGGTCAGTAGTGTCAGACAAACTAGCTGATCTTACTTACACGTCAACAATACAAAGTAGCAGCAGCACAAGATATACTTTCTCATTGACGCAAAAGTAACCATCAATTTGATATTTTAATTTCCTATTTTGTCATTCAGTGCTACTTAAAGGGTTTTACTTTGTCTCTGAATTTTTTAGGCAATACCTACTTGTGATATAAATCATTGTCATGTTTGTTCTGGGGTTAACCAATATTTTGACGTAATCCCTGGTTAACTTGAAACCCTCTTTGTTAGATCAAGTGCACCAATGCATCACCTTGCTCGTTTCAAATGCAGCCTTTTCAGATCTTAAGTTCTGTTGTTTGATATTTTAATAGGGAAAACTGCAATATATGATTACAATATTGACGAATTCAGAGAACTGACTTATGACTTACAATGTAGCTCATCGGAAAAATGTCACTACAACTTTGCAATGCTCCTATATTTGCATTATGCAGAATGTGGTACCAAAATGGCCGTACCATCTTCCCTTCTCTTCTTTCTCCCTCCAATGACCTCACATTCCTCTACCATGGCGGTGCAGTCCCTCCCTTCCGGTCTCACTTTTTGTTCTAATCTTCTGCTCAAGAATAATTTAGATTTTTTGCCATGCAAATAAAAAGGAGGAATGTTTGGTTAGCAAACTATTTGGATTTCCTTTTAGAAGCTTACCTTTTAGGATTCTTGAAAAAATGACCGGGCAATTAATTTTATTTGTTCGATTCTTTTTTAGAAAGTATAGCACTTATGTGTTCCGTCTGATCATTTAAAGAAGTTGATTGTGAAGAAATCACCAACAGATTCTAGACCATCCATAATTCTTATATGTATATTTGATCTTATATGTCTTAGTTTATACTATGGTCCAAAACTGAAGTTCTATATAATGAAAAGACATGAAAATATGTACAGAAAATTCCAAAATTTACTGAATTTGTGAGTAAACAAATATATTTGTTAATTTATGTTTGACCGAATGCTTAAATATTTTCCTCGCAATTTTTTTTACAAAAACTTATATGGCATTCAGTGAACATTTTAGTTCCTCACTACATTTTGAATTGGTTTCCCATATTATATTCTTTGCTTCTTTAGTTTAACCTTTTCCTTTTTCTTTTTCTTTCTGTAGTCAATTTGTATACCGTATCTAACTTCTCATTTGCAGGGATCTACCAAAGGGGCTCAACAACTTTGTTTTTGGAAAGGTTATACTTTTCCATGGTTCTCTGTATAGTTTATTAACTTCGCCTTTAGAGCTTTGAGAACAGGAAATATGTATTCATCACCTTTTAGAAAATATTGAGATAATTTATCAGCTAACATGATACTACCCGTAGTGAAAATTATCATTGTCGAATATTTCGTTTCCTGGCTAGCGGTAATCATCAAATTAGTCCTTCCACATTTAGAGTCACATATACATCTCAGCTATTCAATATTTTGTTGTGGTTTACAAGATGATTTCATGGGTATACTCTTTTCCTAGCTTCAGCTGTATGTACACTAACATTTTGAATTGGTGCTTCAAAAAGCTCTGCTCCCTAAAAGAGAAAGGGGACTAGCATTTTTTGATGTTGTTTTTACAGGCAGAGAACTATTGGAATATTGCAGTTATCTCATCAACCTTTGAGCAGGATTTATTCCGATCTTCGATCAGAGTTCGTGTACTTTAGAGTTGGATTTATCATGTGCCTTTATAAGTTGAGCTTGAGGTTTGTAGATTCTTTAATCTAAACTTTTTTGGCCTATTGTACAAGACAAGGTCTAGCATATTAGGTTTTCATGGAAGCTGTAGTTTTCCCCTTCATAGCCGTGGTTGTATAGCTTAACAGTCAATATAAATGAGTGAACATATTATGTAACGAGTATGACATGGAAAAGAATACTGTTACCCCTTATTCGGTTAATCGGACAAATTATATACAATTTATAAATTATAAAAAGAACAAATATCTCTTCAAACCAACATGTCAACTATTGGTCATTGCAGTAGTTCCTTTAGGCGCAGCAAAGCGCGCCAATCCTTCTAGTTAATTATTATATTCGCTGTTTCTTCCAGCAATGGTACATTATCAGCATAATTCACATCCCTTTTTCGTACACCACCAATCAATCACTACAATTATTTTTCCTTTTTTCGCCAACTCACCGCAATTTGCATATTCATGTGTCCGCAATAGAATGAGAAAAAACCTAGCCCACGGAAAATGCATGCACACGAGCACAGCGGGCATTGTCGGCACAAAAGCGGGTACGGAGGGTGGTCCCACCCTTAGCAACCCACGGACTGCAATCGTCTAGTAGTTACTAAAATATCGCCGCATCAAGAGCATACAATAATAAAGACCTCAGATCTAGTATTTTGCGTATTCAAATGCGCAAAGCCCCTGCAAAACAACACACTTAAGAATGGGAAAAGGGAAATGTGATGCAGTGGATACCCTCGAACGGAGTTAGCGGAGAAGGGGAATGTCGATGCATCGTAGACTTGCTCGGTGATTTGCGGAGCTTGTTGGGGTTCTTGCAGCTCAAGAACGCCCTTGCCACCTCATGTAGATCCGTATGTGGGGTCTAGCAAAAGGGGATGAGGGACAGTGTGTCGCTAGGGTTTGTCATTGAGAAAGACGGTGTAGCAGCTCACGGATGGCGGGCATGCACGCAGCCGATGGCGAGCGAAAGAGGGAGAGGGGGATCACTTTGGTTGGGTGGTGGGAAGCCACAACCCATGACAGACAATATATAGCTGGATTCTTTTTGTTTCTTACTGGAAGAATATAGTATTTATTTTCTCATTTCGTCCTAATAAATAGAGTACATTAATTACATTCGTTTTGTTTCCACCAATGGTCCATTATCAGCATAATTTACATTCCTTTTTCATACACCACTAATCAATCAGTACAATTATTTTTCCGTTTTTACCAACTCACCACAATTGCAAGACAAAAAACCTAGATCACGGAAAATGCATGCACACGAGCAGAGCGGGCACTGTCAGCACAAACGCGGGTGCGGAGGGTGGTCCCACCCTTAGGAACCCACCGGCAATCATCTAGTCACGTAAGAACACCACCGCATCGAGGGCATACAATGATAAAGATTTCACATCTGGTTTTTTACGTATTCAAATGCACAAAACCCTTACAAAAACACGCACTAAAGAAGGGAAAAGGAAATGTGATGCAGTGGCTATCCTTGAACAGAGTTGGCGCAAAGTGGAATGTCGATGCGTCCTAGACCTGCTCGGTGATTTGAGGAGCTTTGTTGGGGTTCTTGCAGTAGAAGAGAATGCCCCTGGCACCTCCTGTAGATCCGTGGGTGGGGTCTAGAGGAAGGGGATGCTAGGGTTTGTGATTGAGAAAGACGGTGTAGCGGTTCACGTGTAGCCGACATGCGCACATCGGATGAAGAGCGGAAGAGGAGAGGGGCATCACTTTGGTTGGGTGTGGTGGAGAAGATCAATGGGTTGTCTTGTGTGTGCTCTGTCCGTGAGATGGTTTGGATAGGGTACACATTCTGGTCCTTCACTATCAATGGATCTATATACCTCTTCATTCAACAACAGACTTTCCATTTTGTCGATTACCAAGAGGGGAAATGGAGAGAGGGGAGAGAGATGTGATAGATGACAGGGATAAAGTGATATGGGAAGGGGAATGCCGACGCACCGTAGACGCGCTCGGTAGTCTCGAGGATCCCATCGTTGGGGGTGCAAAAGGCATGTGGGTGCCGCCGTTCTAGATCACCGGGACATTGGCAGAGGGGGTGCAAAAGGCAACCAATGCATTAAAAACATATGATTGCCTTCTCCATGTTCATTATATTCATAAAAATGATGATTAACCAATGAGTTTTATCTATCCTTTGAGTATTGGGAGTCGTTCCACTCATGTTGTCACAGCTACACGTGTTGTCCATCCCCTTTTAGCGCATGTACACTTGTATTGGTCGATATCTGAGCAACCCTATACTCATAAGGTCTCGGCTTTGAGAAGATAATTGAAACCCTTGTCGTCGATGGTCATCACATGCTAGTGTCGTCCCCGTAGCATTATTGCCAACTTGTTGGACCAGCTAGTTATTGCCAAAAGTTCAAAATGCACCTTTGAAATATTTGTGTTTCTGTTGCAAGCTAGCTCATGGGAAAAAGGACTCTATAGGTATTAAGAAAGTTGAATTATGATGAAAATGCGACAACTGGAAGATACTTATTGTAAGTAAAACCAGAAACAGTTGAACCATAATTGGTGCAGTTAATGAATAGCTAATCCTCATGATCCAACTTAAATCATGTGTGACTATACTCATATATAAAGATTCGTCATATTTGTGTAGCTCAAAACGCAAAGTATTTTGAACTGAGATTTTACACGCTTGTAAGGTGTATGATTGAGAATATGCATGATTGTTAAAAAAAAAACATAAAATATAGTATATTTCAAAGTTTTGAAAGTAGCGGGATCACTCGATCTTGGGAGCACAAAATCTTCAATATATGTTTAAACCATAAAACGGTTCACGTATCGTCTATGACCGTTTAAAGTTTTCTCATACGATTCCTCCTTCCCCCTCCTCCACCACCTCGTTCTTCTTCAGTTCTTCCGCCTCCTCCATCCCAGCTGCATCGAGTACTTCTTCCACCAAGTTCGTTGCGCCTCCTCCATCCTAGCTAATCCTCCGTCCGAATAATCCTCCGTCCACTCTGGTAATTCTCTGGATTTTTAGCTACCCGTGCTTTCCCTCTTCAATCCTATGGATTCACTGAACCTCAATGCCTTACCCTCATTACGTAGGTTGGTACCCGATCCACAGGTCCAGGAGCTGCATCACAATGCTTCGTATCTCCATCACCCGCAGCAGCATAGCTCAGCCGGTCACAATCCCCATGAGTTTCAGGCAATGAGGTAAGCAACATGATAGTGCGTTCAGCTGTTTGATGAAATGCCAGTGTTGATGATATATTAATAAACGTTAATTTTCGCCACTTTATTGATTATAGCAGTTCGTCCCATCAGCAAACTGTTTCAGTTTTTATCCTCTCTGCTCTTCACGTGCTTGATGTAATGCCAATACTGTTGACGACTCCATAAGTAGATCACTTTCGCCACTTCCGATAATTGCATCAGTTCATCCCACCCGCAAACCTTCTCAAATTTTCACCACGCTAAATCAGGTTTTCAATTCTAGGTATGAATAGCCGCATTCGCTGCCGGATGAGTTCAGCATTCAACCTCCTGACCGCTTGTTCAAGTTAGTTAATTGTCACAAATATGACGTTGGTTCAATCTGTAGCAGCTCAGGTTGGTTCATACATCTTTCAACATCTATCATGATATAATTTGGACATGAGCAAGAAAGCTACAAGTACCTATATCTTCTATTATCTGAGTGCATCTATTCTCAAAGAACCGTGTAAAATATTCTTTCCAGGATGCCATATAATTCATCAAACAATGATATCCCCTCTTCATCACTTTCAGCAAGAGAAGCTCACAGGAAATATGTCGATGCAATTGGAAAACTAAGGAGTACTTAACAACCGGTTTGCCAAACTTAGGGAAAGGTTGTCCTAGGAAGACATCAGCAACCAAATTATCATACAACATTACTGCAAGGCATGTGCTCAACAAATTAGATTGCATATCACTGTTTCAATAAAAAATCCTGCCGACATTAAAATTTAGAGCTCTTTTACAGTGATTGGCACTACCTTGTGGTACCGTCGGTACTGTAGTCTAATATTTTTCTTAACCGTTGATTAAGACATGATTTATTTCAACGCTTGATTTAATCTTGATGAAACGCACACATTTTTTATCTGAAACTAGTCACCGTTTTGATCAGACTAATCGCTCTGATCTGTTCACGAGCATAGGGATAGGGCTGCCGCCGCGGACTCCACCATGCCGCGAGTAGGGCTAGGTCTCCGTCCTCTCCGGCGTGCCTCCTCAGCTCCTCCCCGGCGACCGCCTAGTCGTCTCGAGACGCCGCAACCCAACCTCGTGCTCCACCTACAAGCCGCTCCAACCCCCAACTGACAATCCCGCACGGCGCAGCCCATGTCGTCCCTACAACTCAGCCGGCGGCGCCCTGGCTCGCCCCGCAACTCGGACACAAGACGCCCTCGCAGCAACTCGGCCGGCGGCGCCCAGCCTCGCCCCACATCTCAAGCCGGCGGTGCCTGACTCACCCCCGCATCCCTGGACGTTGGCGTGTCGCCTCGCCCCCATCGTCATCCCCAACGGCGCACAGCTGCTGCCGAGAACCCGCAGTGTAGTAGTAGTATCACAGTTAGCATACATGGATGATGCCACGAAGTTGTCGATATGCCTGCTGGCGCTAGTAGTTGTATCAGGCTTACCTTAGTGCTGTCGTACACAAGTGTGATGATGATGCTTCCATGCTCTATTCTTCTCTGTTTTTTATGAAAATATCCATGCACTTTTTCCTGATACTTGGACCTGTCGTATTTATTGTTTCTGCATTGAGATTTTAGTAAATAATGGGCAAATAACAAATGCAGTTGGGTAAGAAGATCTCTGAATTGCAACTTATGATCTCTGATTTTTTGTGTACATGTTTCTCTCCATTCTTTTGTATATGTTTTTCTGAATTTATGTTCAAAAAAATGTTTCTCTGAATTAAATACTGTCACATTGCACTGCACTGATAAATTAAAATAGCCAGTACATCTCAATCTTCAGTACATTGCACCTAAACAACTGTACAACTCATACGATGGCACAAACCCTCGAGTCAGCAAAGCTAAGTAAGCATACAGCATTACAAGACCACAAAATCCATTAACTATCTGATCAATAGCTTCCTGAACTATCTGCATCTTCTATATGCCTTTGATATATCTAGATAAAAAGACTTCTCGAGGGCTTGAGATATTTGCTCAGTGCAACATTCAATTCCTTTTAACAGCTTCAAGTTGGTTCAATGGCGCCATTTCGCTCAGCTTGGCCTTCAGTTCTGTAAGGATGTAGGCCTGAAACTATTGATGCAGCATAGTAAACGACTCCTGTCATGCTTCTACAAAATCAACCAAGCAGGAGCGGAGAGGCAGAGCCACACACACACTCCCTGAACCCTCCTGCCGCAGCTTGCCGTCGATCCTACTCTCCTACCGCAGCATACCGGAGAGGCATAGACGTATTAGAATATGTCCCGCGCTCCGGCTTGGCGTCATCGCTGAGCCCTCGGTTCCTCCGCGACTCCGGCCGTGTCGCCCTTGCCAAGTCAACCGCCGTCCAGGCCAAGGGCGCGTGGCTCGGTGGCTCCCCACGGCCAAGCTTGTTGTCGCCGCCATGCTCGCTTTCTCCGCCACACTCTACGTCGCCTCAACATCGTCGCCGTCCAAATTGCGAGTTGGTGGTAGAGATTTCCGTTTCTGATTGGGAAACTGGGAATCGGGTGAGCATTCGATTTACAAGGATATAATACATCCAGGGGGCTTTCTGTGAAATAACCACACCCCAACGCAAGTCACTTGCCACGTAATCGGCTGACATGTCGGGCTCTTATACGTCGTGTACCTCTGCCCAATCCGTATGACGGCGGTTCACGATTCACAAATTCTGGGACTGATATGCACCTCCCTGTCAAGTTGTTGGACACGTGGTGTAATTACCTTTAAAAGAATTATAAATAGGTAATTTTAGTACTGGTCCCACATAGTTTTGGTACCGGCCCCATATAATTTTGGTACCGGCCCCACATAAATTTCAGTACCACGGTACCATTCGGTACCGTCAATCTGGTACCATCTGCTGTAAAATCGTTAGATCAGAGTGAATTAACGGTTCTTAAAAATGCCAACCACTCTAAAACTTGTATAAAATTTATGTGCCTACCAATGTTCCAAGTACACATACTAGAAATTTCATCACCTTTTTAGTACAAATTCCAGCCTCAACGCGCCGGGCATTCTTCTATAGTATTACCCTTTAGTCATGGCCGTGGTCCTTTCGGCCTGCATATTCATGTTGCGCCGGCACGGTGAAAGCGCCGGAGACACAACGCGTGCCCTTGGTGGTCGCGCGCTGCCAATTGTGGCAAGTGAGCCAAGAAATCATATATGGTGGCGATCTACGGCTGTGTGTGATGATTCTCTTGATCTCAGCCACGTCGTTGCCCAGCTCCGACAAGGTTTCCTCGGGTGCGCCGCCACCCGCCTCAGAGCATTTGACCCTGACCCACAGCTCTTCGAGGATGCTAGGTTCTCGGACCATCATGAGCACGCCCTTTCGAAGCTGGATTCGCACAAGCTCCGCCGCCACCTCACGGTGGATGGCCGGGTAGCATGCCAAGCGTGGTCGCAGGACTGAAACGTCTGTATTAACCAGCTTCCGACGTGCGACGAAGCTCTGGTACCGGCCACCAACGGTCACAAGGTTGTCGATGTTGCCCTCTGGGACTTTGAGGTAGGCGATGAAGTTCTTCCGCTCTCCCGCGTACATGTTGTCGATATCTATCTCACCGGACCGTTTGTCAGAGGTCATGCGGCTGTCGTAACCGCCTGAGTAGATGGATGATATGAAGACACCCTCGTGAGCTCTGAGGGTGATCTTGATGGACGTTGCGGAGATCATTGTGAGGCCGGTGATGAACAGCTCAAAGGCCTCCTTCATCTCGTTGATATTGTAGTGGACGAAAGAGTAGGTGCCACGGGTCCTGTCGGCTATGTACTTCATGACTGCCGGGTGGTGCAGCTCGCCTAGGCCAAAGACATATGCTGGGAATTCAGAGCTGATTTCCTTGTCATACCTGTCCTTGATCTGAATGTCATTATTGTCGCACAAGAACATCATGCAGCCCACGCGGCTGGCACCTTCCTCCACTTGACGCCCCCTCAGAATCTAACTCCAAGAAATCAACAATAGAGGTGCATAATACGGTATTCACTTGATATACTACAGTAATTGTAGTACATGATAATAGGTATTCACTAGATTATACCTCAGCTCCCTCTCGTAGAGCAGCGATTAAATTGTAGCCATGATCCACGGTAAGCTCCTTGACCAGGCGTTTTGCATCATCCCGGCCTTCTTCGGACATGAACGTGAGCTTCATAATGCGAGGCACATTGCCATCGAATGACAACATGGAGAGTCGGTCACTCGGACCGAGCTTGTCGATGACGGTCATGAGGGCTTGCTTGATGATATTCAGCCGCCACTGAAGCACCATGAACCAGTCAACCTCAACCACCACCACGACGTCCACGCCCCAGCGCGGCATTTCCTCTGCTCCACGCCATTGTGCTCCAGTGATCCGAAGCAACAAGGGGAAATCGTTGCACGCCTGTACACTTGGAATCGCTTCACTTTTGGTGATGGCTTCTAACTTCACCTGAATGTTTGTCGTCCATAGATCATCGATGTGTGATATCAACAGTTCAGACCAGTCAAGGTTAACAGAGCCTAACTCTGTCTGGATTCTGGACTCCATAGGCGGATAACTTACCAAATCTCCCTGCATCCATGAACGCATGCTCTCCGACCACGAGAACGCCTGCAAACAAATTAATTTCAAAAGTAATCTCTAGTAACCTGTCACTCATGCGTGGTTTCTGGAATGTGTCTACTGCCTCGGAGGTAAATATTTGGTCAGGTGTTGTTTCAGCCTTTTCTACTACCCTGTATCTGCCATTAACCTAAGGACTCAAGAATATCAATCCCTCCTACTGTCATTAAAAAATCAGTGGTATATTTTCTTTTGCGAAACTGTGGTATATTTTTTAGAGCATATAACATATATTGTGTTGGTAAAATTTAGAGAAAAATGATGAGGTGGCCTTGTACGAGGAGTTATGAAATATTCACATACTATGTCTGTTCACTATAATTTTCCTAGACCATCTTGTGTGGATTTTTTTTTTGAAATAAAGAGTTCCCTCCGATTTCTATTAAGAGAAACCAATCTTGTGTGGATCAAAGCACGGATTAATCGAAGAAACACTACTTGTTGACAGGTGAATAGACAGAGTATGTGAATAGTCAGAGTATGTCATTGCATAATGTATTCTCAAATTTCCGTGCTTAATGGATTTTCAAAAGTTTCAAAAAAGGGATCACTATTCACTAGTGCTCGGGAGTCACTGCCAAATTTCATGGAAAATTGCACTAATCTATGCTGATCAAACTACAATCTTGGTTTCTTCAAAAAAAATACTTGTTTCGGATATTCCTGAGGTGAGGACAGTCATAGTAGTGAAACTGACCGAGGGAGTAGTTAGTTGGTTTAGTAGCGACAATATTTTTTGTCAATAATAAAAGATTACCTTGTCAATCACAGCTTCCGTTTCATTCAGTTTATCTACGATATGAACTATAGTGGGCCTTTTGTGCCTATCAGTTTCCATGCAGCTTAGTGATATTTCGGTGCATATGTTCACTTGCTGACAAAATGCTTCTAATGGCTGGGAAGGACTCAATGTTGCTTGCAACCTGTTTCTCCAGTTTTCTTGTACCTGTATAATAAAAATGTAAAGCAGAAATGGACTTGTATACAAGAGTAAAACATGGCATACACTATATTGTAAACATAACCATTGATGTTATTCCTGGAGTGAAGAGATAGTGTTCACTAAAAAAAAGTGAAGAGATAGTGTTACTTACTACATCAAGAAACTCTTGGTAAGGCATTTCATCACTTCTGGAGTGGCCTCTAGGCCCTGCAATTATTTTTATCATTACAACGCCCAAGCTGAATATATCTACCTTTTTTGAGACTATGTTTCGAAATAAATATTCCGGTGGCATGTATCCACTGTTCATAGAACAAGAAATATATTAGTACAATTAATTACTTTCTAGAAGGGCTTCATCGCCACAAAAAAAAGACAAATGAACTAATTTATAGGAAAATGCATTTAGTTACATTGTTCCTAGTGGATTTTGTGTGACTCTAGTTTGTTCTTCACCGAAAAGCTTAGACAAACCGAAATCTGCAAGCTTTGCCACCATGTCTTCATCTAGCAGTATGTTGTCAGGTTTTAGGTCCAAATGGTAAATTGGCTCTTTGCATCCTTCATGAAGGTAGTATAGACCATCGCAAATCCCTTTTATAATTTTGTAACGCGCGTCCCAATCAAGTCCATGTGATTCGTCTACAAATTTTGAAAAAGTAGGGAGGTGTTTATGGAAATGGCACCATAAAACAACATATATTGTTCCCATGCTAAACCTCTACTATCATGGTCAAAGAGGAGTGACATCCTACCGTGAATATGCTTTTGAAGGCTTCCCTCTTGCATATACTCGAAGCAAAGAGCTTTGTATGTCGTTTCACCAAAAATTACTTTCCCTTGGAATTCCATGTGTTGACGTTGCGTTTCATAGCAGTAGCCAACGAACCGTACAATGTTCTGATGGTTGAGCATCATCAGGTTATCAAACTCTTGCTTGAATTGCTCATCATCAATTGCCTGCATGTTATTGTGAAGCAGCTTCACAGCAATCTCTTCTCCGTTGTCGTGCACCCCCTGCTCCAGATTGATTATATCAGTCTCCCAACATCATTTTATATGCAGAAAGCCTGTGTTTGGTTTGTCCTCATACCAGTAGTAATTATATGTAAAAAAATTTAGATAAAAGGGCCCTCCCCGGCTTCAATGAAACCACTAATTATATGTAATTTCAGAAGGCAGGATCTGAAACTTACCTTGTAAACAGTTCCGTATGCGCCATGACCCAGTGCTCTTTCGTTGGAGAAATTGTCTGTGATTTTCTGAAGTACACTGATTGTAAGACTCGTTGGCCCCCTAGTTCCACTGCTACCAATAGAGTTATGCGGTCATTAGTGAAAACTTCATACAGTAGCACAAGCTCATGAGAGAAAACATGCTCTGTACGGTCTTGATGCCACGATTGGGTCAACAACATCCCTTTTATAAAAAAAAACACACACAACTCTTTTCAGCTTTCTATAATATGGGTTTTTTCTTATGAAGTACTCCCTCCGTTCCATACTTCCATATTAGATGACTTTCATTTGTTTAAAAGTGAATATACCTATACTTGTAACATGTCTATTTAGTAGTAATTTAGAACGAGGGAGTAAAAGCTGGGTGGAATCAGATGCAGTATTAATTAAGCAGCTGCCAGTTAGCACTGGCATAAGGTAGCGGAGAAGAACGCAGTGCTAACCTGGAGACGGAGCCAGGAAATGCCATGGTCCTTATCGAGGACCTCGTGTAAAAAAATACGCCAGGAATTTGATACGGTTAATTGGTGCAGCCGTGGGAGCCTCCGAGGGCTGCCGGAAGGTGATCCGACGGCGGAAGAGATCTGGGCCGAACAAAAGATGAACACATCGAAGGTGGGCTCGCCGGAAACTTGTTTCTCAGATGAGAGAGCTTGTTATGCCGTACATCGTCTTCCCCTCCGCGCTCCGGCGTACTAGCGCCGCTCCCCAGCTGTGTCACCTCGCTGGAACAGTACTAGTGATCAGAGAGGAAGGAGGGTGATAAACTATAGTATGAAACTCATTCTACTAAAGCAGAGAGGGAGATGCTTGTTGTGCGGTGGTTTTGGTGGTTGTTCTGTTGTTGTTGCTATTGCGACATGTAATAATACTAGGGACAAGGACAGCATCTTGGAGACAAAGAAAAAGAGGTTCGAAAAGGACACACCAATTGCTCTATGTTCCTGTAAAAAAAAGGCTCCTGTTTGGACTTCTCAAAATTTTGGTTAGTTTTTGAACTTTTGAGGCTTATCAATTTCAAATATATCAAACTTGACAAGTTCAGGGTGGACGTGAGGGAGAAATCCAAGCGCCGATCGGAGACGTGGGAGAAGACACGACCATCGCTGCCAGGAGACTGAGGTCACATTGATTTTGTCGACCGGGCGCGTCGTGTCGCGCTGGTCCGATGACCTCCTGCTAGTGTGTCCCAGGTACTTTGCTGCTGTTTTGTAGCCTCCCTGGTGTAGTAGTGCCGTAGTGCGTAGTGCTAGCTTGTCTTGCTCCTGTGTGTGTGTGTGTGTGTGTACAGCTGTGGTCCGTGTCTGCCTCTAGGTGCTGCACAGGTGTGTCATGGATGTAAACCTGAAGCAACTGCTTGTATGCTCATGGAACTTATATTGTAGCTTTATATATTTAGTCTCTAACTGAACTCCTCCACGGTTGCAGGTCCTTCACTATTGCTCCACCAATCTCCTCCACCTCCACCTCCATCCGCTCCTAGGTTTTCTCGTGTTGTACACCCAACTGCACCTCCTCCTCCAAGGTTGGTAGCAAGTTTTTGTCTCCGATGTTGCTAAATCGTCCGGATAACTACCTTGCAATTGCAGATCTTGTTGGCCGCCTAATCCATTTGATTCGATCCTTATATGGTTCTGATTTCATCATCTTTCACAGCGGTATATATGTATAGGAAATGTCGCTCTATTCTTATCGCGGTGCGGTATATATATACACATAAGAGATAAAAAAAATACTTAGCACACTAAAGAGGGCGTCCTCGCATTTATGAGAGCCTAGAATGGTCACGACCAATACCACATCCTAAACATCCCTCAACAGTTCAACCTACATATGTAGGAATATCATTTTGGTTTTAATGAAATTCCCTAAAAGTCAGTAAATTAAATAGAGTATTAACCAAGATCAGCCTTTACATTTTAATATTTCACCTTTTCTTACGCAGTTCTAAGAAAGCATATACCTAAACTACACGTCAAAATTTCAATTCATGGTTCCTCGCATGTTAGTGTCTGATCTGTTGTTGAATGTGATTAAAATCAAATAATCCCAATAGCCCATCTAGTATCTCAATAGTTTGTGTCTAATGCGTACTTGTCATGACCCAGGCACTACAGCTACCTGAAGATTGAAGATGAAGAGGAGGACTGAAGGACGCCGTCAGATCAGAGCCGTCCCTTGGCTCAAAGGGAGAAGGCCACACGACCCAGTAACCGGCCCGGTAACGAGTGAACCATTTCACGTAAACCCTTGCTGTGTAGGGAGAGAAGGATCAGATTGAAATCTCAAGAACTGTTTCCATAAAGGAACTTTATCTTCCTCCTCTATCGCGAACTTGTGCATCGAATTCTTCCTCTCATTTATGTCTGCACTACTTTGATACAAAAGTGGGGATCCACACTCCCATTTCTAAAAATAAACTTTCCACCATTTCTACGAGAAACTCTATGGCGGTGACCATACTGGTGGTCATGGTGCTTGATTTTGTGTTGATTTGATTGTATGGTTTGCTGGTTGTTGATAAAACTTGATTGGTTATGTTGTTTTTGGATAAATAGTGCATGTTTAATTTGCTTTATTCAAATGGATAAACCATGGTATATATGCGTTGTATCTTGAATTTAAATTGTTCGAATGATTGATGAAATAAGGTGCAAATGTTTGAAATGTATTTTCGGGAAAAAAATTATAAAGAGTTAAATATATGTGACCTGCAAGAAAAAGTCACCATTAAATTCCTCAAATTATAAGGAGTTTAGTATAATAATGATATAAACGAGTTAATTTTAGGGTATCAGCTAGAAAAAGGCTAACTAGAGTGGAGTGGAGGACTTTGGGCATGGTTATTTGGAGAAAAAAAAGCCACCCAGGCGTCTGGTGGCCGGATAAGCATTTCTGTTTTCGGTGTACTCTATGGTATATCAATATCATTAGTGAAAAACTCATTTATGAACCAGTTTCTCTTTGTTGAGTAATTTTTCATGAATTAGTGTGTGTATCCACCGAGAGAAGATTGTTTTTCAAATGGATCGATAGACACACTAGAGTGGTGTATATCCCTCATCAATTATATGGATCTACAACAGAAGGGATTGTGTTTATATAGTCTTGGTGTATTCACCCATGATCTAATATTTCATTTCTTTTAATTACATCGGATGACAAGAATGTATGGTTATACAGATACAAGAATAACAGACAGATCTTAATTGTCACCGCCATTTCATCGTCTTTTAACTGATCCATCTACGGCAGAAAGAACTACGCTATGAAAAAAAATGCATTGTCCTCATCTATGGTTCATCTCCGGCTGCTCATCTCGGTTCTGAAGACCTGGAAGGTGAAACCAGAATCTTGCGCGCTCCGGCTGGCCACGCTCTTGGACCAGCATGCCGTCCGGCACTCCGCCGCAGCACCACTCCGTCTGGATCGACCGGATCGACCACGTTCTTGATCAGCATCTCCCTCCGCTCCATTCTTGGATCAGCCGAGTTCTTGGATCTTCCTCAGCTCCGTTCTTGGATCAGCACTGGTTGTACGTTTCCTTGGACTTGGGGATCGAGCTGTCACACCACCTTGGTCTTGCGGATACGCTCGTGCACCACGCCGCCGCAGTCGGCATAGACCTTCTCGACGACGTCAAGCGGCACGAGGCCACCCTTCCACGCACCGGGCGTATGGTACGCTGCGTGGCAGAGAGCGTCGGCGACCTGGTTGCCCTCCCGGTAGATGTGCTGCGCCTCGCACGCCTCGAAGCGGGCGAGCAGCATGAGGATCTCGTCGCGCAGGTCCGGCGTTATGCGCGACCGCGTGTCCTCCCCGCGCAGGAGCTTCACCAGCATCAGGTCGTCGCCTTCCACCACCAGCCTTCCCATGGAGTTGTCGAGCGCCAGGCGCAGCCCGCGGATGAGCGCCCGAGCCTCCGTGGTGCCGACCGACGAGTGCTCCGTCGGCTCCACGAAACCGACGCGGATGTTGCCGTCGCTGTCCCTGATGACGCCCCCGATGCTCGCCCGGCCGGACCCGTCGTGGTAGAAGGAGCCGCCGAAGTTGAGCTTGAACCAGCCGGACGCTACGCTTGGCCGCCGGCGAGAGCGAGGAGCAGGAGCAGGAGTAGGATAGCCGGCAAACCTGAAACTGCGACGCAATGGGTTCGCGAAGTACGGCGGCGCTGTGCAGGCCATCTCTCCTTCCACTACAATAGGGCACTGGCTCCATTCGCCTAAGATGCATATATATAATAGGGAGACAACCCACTCGTAATCGGACTGCAATCCGAGACCAACCATGACTGTCGTAGCTTGTGCAGTACGCGTTATGCAAGCCGAGAAGATCTAGGCCTTTCTGCTGAACCGTGCGTTTCGTCACTTCCGTGTCGCTGCACTCGGAACCAACTCACGTGCTGTCCTGCTCCTACTTCCAATCAATCCTATAATTTGAGCAACTAAATTTACGAGTTTTGCTAGTCGTAAGTCGTCTGAGAACTCAAATGTTTTTTCTGCCTGGGCTGGGCTGTATCTCCCGTAGTGGTACACTACAAGAAAAAGGCGATAGGTTGACGGCCACCGCCTAGGCCGACGGCTCCGTACAAATGATTTGTCGGAACGCAGGAGCCAAACTCGGTTGCCCAGCAAACTGGCTATTGATTAACCGTCGAACATATATATAGGGCATAGCGATTTTTTATTTAATATGGAATACTTCATAATTTTAAATTCATAAATTGAAATTTAACAAAAAAATATCAAAATTGATTATAAAATGAGAGAAATCTAAATATGGCAACTATATTATTATTTTGCATCACATAAACTCATTTAACCAGGCGAAATTATTTTAAGAAAAACAACATAAAATCCTTTAACTATATGAAATTACGTAGAACTCAAGAAAAATCCTAATATTTAGTGATTATCCATGAAATACAGACTACTCTTCCTCAAATTTGATGGTGTCATTTTGTGCCATATTTTTTCGTACTTGATTCACAAAAAAGTTATCTTTTAGCACTTAAAAATAGAAAATAACATTTATAGAATAATTTGAAAAATCCTAGCACGATTGTTTCCTATAGCAAGATACACATACATGTTAAATATGAAAAATTTATCACAAATTATGCTATGGAAGGCCATAATTTAATCGTTTGGGTTGAAACTTATAAGTATGTGTGCATGATAAACCTTTCTCTGAATATCTTTCTAACAATTTGTGAAAAATTAAGATCATCATTTTTCATAGCAACTGGTAAAGATAAAAGGTCTTCATGCCAGAGGATATATTTTTGCTTTTTTTGAGAACACGGTCAAACAGCTAACATGACTATTCATTGAAAGAGGTGAAATTTTCTAAAACTATCTATATTTTTGTTATATAACCACTAGATTTGTACTTCAAAATGATTGCCAGATGTGACTCGTCCCCACCTAGCGGTGACATCAACAAGGTCATGTGAAGAGGCTAACGCAAACATTGGACAAACATGACAACCATCATGGTACTAAAGAGTATAGGAATCCAAATAATAGAGTTATTCTCACCATCATCAATATTTATCTATCACATCTAGAAAGTATTAATTCGTATAAAAGTTTACTTGTTCAATAGGGGGAAGACTTCACAAGAAATTGTGTGTGAAGACAAACCGTGTATCGCGTAGGAAAACCAGTTGGTCTTTCCCATGAAAAAATATAATCTTGTTGGATTTGGCAAGTTTAATTAGACCTTCGTTAAACTCTCCTTAGTGGGGGTCTTACATGTCTTAGTGAAGGTAGAATAACATTTTTTCAGTTTAAATATTATGCACAACTTTTTAGTTAGGAAAGTTACATGAGAAGTTGTATAGACTAAATATGGCAAGGACATTTTTGATGAGGCTAATATATCAAATCGTATAAGTACATATGTTGTGGAATCTATTAAAATGGTCATTAGTGATTAGTTTAAGAGTTTGTATTTTAATATCAAGTATACAAAATAGACGTGTGTGGGATTGTTATTAAACACAATGTAACTTATACTCTAGAATTTTCAAAAAAAATTACCGACAAGTAGATAAAGTACAAGCCAATATTAAGATATTTGTTAGCATATAGTCAATATATATGTATCACAAATATTAAGGATAATTAATTTTCATTATACATAAAAATGAGAAGGCCTACAAATACTTCAATTTTACCTTATGTAAATTTACATTATTTGATGTACATTACAATATAATAAAGATAAAGTTAAGATTTACATTTAGTCAAGTTAAACAGTGACTATATATTGAGAAGATATAAATTATGCCAAAAAAAGAGAACATATATACTATAAAATTGTAATATATAAAATTATGTTATATCTAATATAAGAGTTTGATATAATTATATTTATTATATTCAAAAAATATATTTATTATAGTTTGACGTGAAGTACGACACCGTGCATACCATCTATCTCCCCACTTCAGTATGACACCACTAGATCGACCATGATGCAATGTATAAATAGGACTACGGAGTGCAGCCCGTGGATGAGCGCCCGCGCCTCCGTGGTGCCGACCGACAAGTGCTCCGTCGGCTTCGCAAACGCGACGCGGACGTTGTCGTCGCTGTCCCTGATGACGCCGCTGATGCTCACCCGGCCGGACCCGTCGTGGTAGAAGGAGCCGTCGAAGTTGAGCTTGAACCAGCCGACGGCGGGACGCTGCCACTGCACCAGGATGCGCGGGTGCGGCTGGAACGGCTTGGCCGCCGGCGAGAGCGAGGAGGAGTAGGAGTAGGATCGCCGACAAACCTGAAACTTCTACGCCGCTGCCCACAATGGGTGCACGAAGTACGACGACGCTGTGCAGGCCATCTCTCCTCCCACTACAATAGGGCACTGGCTCCATTCGCCTAAGATGCATATATATAATACGGAGGCAACCCACTCGTAATCGGACTGCAATCCGAGACCAACCATGACTGTCGTAGCTTGTGCAGTACGCGTTATGCAAGCCGAGAAGCCGAGAAGAACTAGGCCTTTCTGTGATTTCTGCTGAACCGACTCACGTGCTGTCCTGCTCCTAGTTCCAATCAATCCTATAATTTGAGCAACTAAATTTAACGGTTTTGCTAGTTCTCAGTCGGCTCCACCACCGTTTGGTCATGGGTCAAGATCCATGGGTTTTTCTTTTTTTCCATTTGTGCTTTTTCAAGTTACATGCCACTTGTAACTGAGAACATTTTTCAAATCTGAACATTTTTTAATTTAAACAATTTTATAATATGAACATTTTCAAATTTGAACAATGTGACAATTCTGAACATTTTTGTATGTGACCAATTTTTGGATGTGACAATTTTCGAATTTAAACATTTTTGAATCTGAACAATTTTTGAACAAAAATATGAAATTGGGGCCATAAATCATGCTGGCGTCATGTTGACTTAGATTCAGACGCGCCCTAAGTTTATTCATTTCGGGGAAATAATATATCAAAATTCTCAGTTAACCTCGGTACACTACAGGAAAAAGGCGATACGTCGACCGCCACCGCCTATGCCGACGGCTCAACTTTTAGTCGGCCAGGGACTAAACTCGGCTGCCCAACAAACTGGCTATCAGCACAGATTAACCGTCGGCATACAGGGTCTACACCGACGACAAGGGATTGGGTCGTAACCACATGCGGCCTCGTCATACCTCTGATTCCCACTACCCGCAAGGTGTTGGTGGGTTGCGACACTGAGGAGCAGGCGACGTCTCTCCAGAGAATGGCAGGGACAACTGGGAAGCGTAAACCCACAATGAGTGCCTTCGTGTCTTTGAGGATGAAAATCCCGAGTCTTAGGTTAGATTCATCACTGGCGATGTATATGTGACTTTTCCTTCTCGAAGGCTTCGCATGTATTTTTGCTTTTGTTTGTCGTATACCTATGTTTGGGGTAGTATGGTGGAGGTTTTGCCGTGGTTTTGTTTTCCTTATATCTTTTTGAACATACCGGGTTGTACAACAACATAAATCAGTTTGTACGTACAACAACACAGATCGGGTTGTACAACAACCTAGACCGCGTTGTACAGTAATGGAGACCGCGTTGTACAACGACAAAAAACGGTTTATACAGCAACACATAGACCGGGTTGTACAGAAACATTGAACGGGTTGTACAACAACGACACCTAACAAGTTGTACGTACAACAATAAAATTCAGTTTATACGTACGACTACAATTAGGTTATACAAACCGTACATAATCGAAAGTATGATTTTTTTTGTCGAAATCTATCAACATGGGATCTAGTTTTGAAGATATCGACGCGAGGTGTTCAAAAGTGAAAACGGTTCGTAAATCGGATAAACGGTTCTCAAGATATTTCGTTTCAACGAATATTAAAATAAATATATGTACAACCTCTGTCCACCACCAGGGAGCCGCCACTTGTCACCGTGTGAAAAAAGATAGGATCATAAACAAACAAAATTGCGACACTTATCAGCACCACGTGCGTCGAATCCTTTTTAAAAAAATTCCAGCGGATGAGGCTAAGTTCTCTATTTCAAACAAATATATAGGCCCATTCTCGTAGATACCCTGAATATGTAGCCCAGTCGTCTGCTCCCGTTGGGCCAATACAGGCACATTCTTGTACAGGCCAAACGACCCAAACAGTTGAGTGGGCCCATTATGCCTCACTCCTCCGCGGTCGCGACTGTCGGCGCCGGCGGCGGGCGAGCCGGTGGGCGGGCTCCGGGAAGCCATCTAGTCGCCGCGGCGTGGGTTGACTTGGCTGGCTACGTCGTTCCGGCCACGAGCTGTGCGTCGCTATGAGAGACAGACCATTAGGGGAGCGACGGCGGCGATGTCGGTGCGGCAGCTGGGACGGACTTGGGAGGGCGGTCGGGTCGATGCTTCCCCGGCATCTGCCGCCAGGCGTCGGAGCGGCGCATGCTCTTCTGCCGTCTTCCTGCGAGCGCGAGGTAAGTTCTGCTCCCCCTTTGCCTACCTATGCTGAATTGCTGATATACCGCGGAAATGCGTTGCGGGATCAAAATTGGTTAGCAATGTTTGCCTAGCCTCCTAATCCATGGCGATTACCAACGTTGGGCCAATTTACCGTGTGGATTGTTGAAGCTTAGGTAGATGCTGAGGTACATCTGTATACGCTCTTAAGGAATAATCCTGGTTTTCAAATTTGTTCGAGAACAGCTTTGTGTGAGGAAGTCTCTTGAGTAGAGCTTGGTATATATTCGATCGCTCCCAGTTTGAATTGACCCTCCCACAGCACTACAGCAGCAGCAGAGCTTGAAAAAGTGGGGGAAGGGTGTTAGGGTAGCAACTGTACAAAATTGGATAGTAGGCTCCTCTTCTTGAACTACACAGTTGACAAGTAGGAACATTGTAAAAAAAAAATCTGAATATTGATATAGTCCAGCCAGAAATTATGTATAATCTTTTCATCACCCATATAGGTTCTAGAAATTATTCTCTCATACATAATATTCTGCCCGAACGGGTGCTAAATCTCAAGTTGTCTGGGCAAAATTATTTCACACGTGTGGGGCCATATTCAGTTAATTTACTATCTGATAAATATTGCTTTCTTACTTCGGTTGGTGTGACCGAGTTATCTTCGGTTGGTTGCACGCTGCCAGTTGTGGCTACTCAGCCAGTTGGAGGGTGCGTATTACCTTTTCAATAACAGCTTCAGTGTCATTCAGTTGGTTGATGATATCCGCTATAGGTGGCCTGTTGTGCCTATCGATCTCCATGCAACTAAGAGCTATCTCAGTGCATATGTTAACTTGTTCACAGTATGCTTCCAGCAGCCTAGAAGCACGACACGTTTTCTGCATCCTGTTTCTCCAGTTTGAATTTACCTATGTAAACAAAGTGTAAGCTAGAATTAATGACGCAAATCTGCAAATTATACTAAAAGAGTTCCATCTCGCACAAATATAAATATCAAGACCGCATTGTAAATGAGCATATTTTCCTAAGTTGCCATATCGAAGTAGTTGGATTAAATTTCCGGTATACCAAGGAAGTCCCCTGGACACGGTCGAGCAATGCTACAGCTACGGGATTAACTTGTGGAATTAATGATGGGGCCGTGGGGGCTCCCGATTGAATTGTGGGGCAATAGAGAAAGGGCAGTGCTGGGAGTCCTGGAGATTTGGGGCAAAAATTCTTCAGGTCCAGGAGCTTGACACGTGTCCCTCCCTGTCCTCCAATCCCGCCGATGATTCTAGTAAGCAAACCGGTTCATTCATATTTAAAAAATGCTATTATAGTAAATGTCCAATTTCCCAAAAATCCCACAAACGCTTCTATGAAGCAGAAACGGTTTGGTTTGTAATAAGAATTTTATACTATTGTAACGAATTTCCAATTTCCTCCCAAATCTCACAAAATGGTTATATGGATCAAAAAGTTTCATTTGTAGCAAATATTTTTTGTATTGTATAGCATCATTTCAGCAAGTTTTTTTCGCAGTGGGTTTACAAGGCACATATAACATTGCAACATTTTGGAAATATCAAATGTAACACTAATGAAAAGGCAATGCCCCAAAATCAGCTCTAGCTGCTAACGTCGATCGTTGCTGCACCGCATGTGGAAGGTGGCGCCAGCCTGCAGCGGTGTATTGGGCACCTTCACCACCGTGGCACAATACCATTTCTCCGCGTCGCCAACATCAAGGCCCCCGGCTTGCAGCGTTGTAGCCCCGGGCTCGTAGCATTGCCACGATCACCTCCGGCTTGCAGCTCTGCCTCCCACTCGCATCCACGCCACATCTTCGTAGTACCGGTAGCCACCGCCTCCGCGGATACATCTGTTAGTGCCACCCCCGCAACAGCAGCACCGTCGTACACCTACGGAAAGCACCTTCAGCCGCTGCTTGCAGCAACGGCGCCCACCAATCAAAGCACGGCCGCCACGGTGGGTAGCATCGCCACCCTTCTTCGGCACTGCCGCCGCCCACCAGTTGTCGCACCGCATGTTGCCATGGTAGCATCACCGTCCAGCCATGTTAGCACATCGTGTGAACAATTTTTTGCTACATCCGCCATGCCAACCCACTTGTAGCATCACCCGCTAACACCGGTAGCATCACCAACATCTCCTTGCAGCAGCATCACCCCTGGTTCAGAGCAATGCCACGCGCCACTTGCAGCGACCTTCGGCGGCCGAATGTCGCATCACAGTCATCCCCGTGGAGCAGAAGCGCTGGACGTCGGTGAGGTCAGTGGAAGGGGATCGAGAGGAAGAGCAATTGTGTTTGATGGAGCAACTGAATCGTAAAAGGAGGTTAGAGTGAATGTTAGAATTCCTATGAGATGTAGTACTATGATTCCTATGGGAAAAACTCCTATAGGAATCATCCTATGAATCAAACGACCAATATAGAGAAAAAACCTATAGGCTAAATTCCTTCACAAATCCTATGAAGTTCCTTTGAATCAAATAACGGAAGGATAGGGATGAGGAAGGACCGAACGAGAAAACAAGTCTTGGGTGGGGTGCTAGGAGGAGGCTAGGACACGCTTCGTACGCGCAAAGAGGAGGCCCCAAGACGTTCGGTCCCATGGGTAAATAATAGCGTTTCCAATAGAGAAAGGCCTGTTTCAGCCCGTACCCTTCCTAAGGTGTGTACCTGAATGGAGTAGTGTGATGCTTACATTTATGTACCTCTAAAAAAGCATGCATGCATTTTGAGAGCCGAGTTTTCTTTTCGGTAAAAAGAGAAAGCCCCCTCCCATCTCCTTCGATCGCCTCCTTCTGCGCTTCCCAATAGGAAAAGCAGGAAGAAGAATGAACACTCTCATTCCATGTTTTGTCCAGAATTTAATAAATAATTCAACATTTATTTGTATCTGAAGTTATGGCTTCTATATTAAGGGTAACAAATGCTCTGTAAATACAAAATAGAACATATAATAGTATCTTGGAAATAACCATCCATGTTCTACATGAGATGTAAGCCATAGGATTTCTTACAAGATCATGGAACTCTTCGTGGCGCATTTCCACACTTCTAGAATAAGCTCCATGGCCTGCAATTATCTTTATCATTATCACACCCAAGCTGAATATATCTAACTTGCTTGAAACAATGTTTCCATGTAAGAATTCCATGGGTAAGTATCCGCTGCATGGAAACATAAGTATATTATAAATATCTGATAAGTGAACATATCTTATTAATCACATAGTAAAAAGTTATATATTCACTTACATTGTTCCCAGAGGACTTTCTATGATCATGGTTTGTTGATCACCAAAGAGCCTGGACATACCAAAACCAGCGAGCTTCGGAACCATTTTATTGTCAAGCAAAATATTATCTGGTTTTAGGTCCAAGTGATAAATTGGTTCTTCAAGTCCTTCATGAAGGTGTTTGAGGCCCTCGCACGTTCCCTTTATAATTTGGTATCGTATGTTCCAGTCATGTCCATCACATTCATCTGTAATTTAAAAGTGCAGCAATTAAGGAAAATAGGTCGGAACCATTTCTACGAATACTAATCCTTTTACTTGAAAAGAGGAGTACTGTACCGGAAATATGGTTTTGGAGACTTCCATTCTGCATATATTCGAAACAGAGTGCTCTGTATGTCTTTGCAGCGAAAATTGTTTTTCCCATGTATTGCATAAGTTGATTCTCCGTCTCGTAACAGTAACCAACTAACCTTACAATGTTGTGATGATCAAGCTTCATAAGGTTTTCAAACTCACGTTGGAATTGTACATCGTCCATTGCTGGCATGTTATTGTAAAGCTTCACGGCAATGTTTTCTCCGCTCTGAAGCTTTGCCTACACAAGATCTATTATCAACACTTTGAGTCTTATTTTATAATCAAGCATTTGCTCTTTATTTATCAACATCATATCAATAACTTATAAAGTTCGTAACGAAAAAAGTTACAGTTATTTGGAATATATTATGCTATCACGGAAGGAAATAAGGCACGGTGGTTGTCCACCTACTACTCAACATTATATTATATTATGCCTACTGATGTCTTCCATCATGTGAGACTCATATTTAGTTCCGTTTTTCACACCGACAAGACTATATATATGCAGTCAATATGGGTGCCGTTATATAAGTGGTAAAATACAAGTGTGGGACATTGAGTGTTCACATTATTATATTTTCTTAGAAACCAATATGCTGCTATAAGAAAAGTTGTGTGACCAGATCATCGAATCATGTTTAGTTAATTGATTTGATAACCAAATACATATTCACAAGACATACATTAACTAAACATGTTTGGATCATACCGCGTAAACCTTTCCATACGCGTCTTGACCAATTTTCCTCTCCTCAGAGAAATCGTCGGTGCTTTCTTGTAATTCTCGGATTGTTAGGCTTTTTGCCTTTTGTTTCTTGCTAGCCATATCACCGTCTGTGCTGCATATATATACAAAATAAACCCCCTCAAAACTGTGCAAATTAAAGAACAAATTGGCCATCTTGACTCTTGAGCATCAATAGTAACCAGTTCTATTGTATATGGCGAATTTCGATGCTATGACCCTCAAGCCTGAGTTTTTTCTATGCTGAATATTAGGTTCGTAGAGATCTATACATAGGAGGGTCAAGCTTGTTGAGAAACATATATATCAATGCGATTCTATTGATCGATTAAAATGGCAGATCGATAAGAAGTTAGTGCTCGCTAGCTAGTTACTGACCTGGAGGTGGAGGTTGAGCTAGAGCTGGAGAGCTGAAGGCCTCCCAGTGCCCTCTGTGCTTCATCGGAGCCAATTGACGCCATGGTCGATCGTTCACCTCTCACCTGTTCCCTACAAGCTAAGAAGCCGGCTGGGAGGGGAGAAAGAGTGAACGGAGATAACCGAGCTTAAATAACTGTCGAGATGTTGGTGGAGCATGGCACTGCATTAAGCAATTAGTGGAGATAGATGAACACTGTCAACGCAAGCGCGTTTTGGTTGGTGGACGGCTACAGCTCATATCATACGCGATAGGAACGGCCGAAGAAGCCGCCGGCAACTTGGCCATTTTTATGCCTTTTTTTGAAGACTCGGAAGAGCTAGCGGAGCTGTTAATTTGGTCTTTTCTAGGGTCAGATTAAGATCGATTCCAGTTAACTGCACATGCATGCATGCATGTTAGCGTGTGTTTGGTTGCAAGAAAGGTCTTCTCTATTGGCATGAGAGCCCTGCAAAACTGCTTGCTGTCTGAGCGTCAACCATAGCTAGCTACCAGAGGTGGGTGCTTATGTGTAATGACATGCATGACAAAAGCTAGTAACAGTTTATTTCACACACTTCAGTAATTGCAGGCGAGCTCTGTCAATCAAGGGTGCTTGCATTGGTACGCAGCTGAGTTCATACCAGACGTGGACAGCCCACGAGCTAGGTCGCCGGCACTTGATCAGACTTCTTTTTTTAACACAAGGAACCATCACTGTCATTGAATAGAAGAGCAGATTATAATACAGTGATCATCACATTCACTCTCCTTGTAGAACCTAGCTGAACAAAGCTGAAATAAGCTACAGAACATAGATGAATAATCGGAGCCTTCCATGGAGGTCCGTCGAGAACCCGGACGTCTCCGGCTTGTCTCGAACAGCGGGAACAGCGGGACCAGCAGCAAACTCGGAACTCTTTGGCCTTCTCCAGGATCAAATTGAGATGCGGGACTGGCATGCATTGCGGCAGACTCCACATGCGTGCATGTCAGCTCTTTTATAGCCTGATTTTTTTCCGGCGTGCGCCGCACAGTCTGATCAGTGATCAGTACCATGTATAGCTGGCCAAATGGACTGTGCCATGCCGTAATCGTGCCGTGTTTTTTTCTGGAGCGGGCCGTGCCGTCGGGCCGTACAAGCCCGATGACCAGCCATAGTAAAATGTGAGCCGTCTGATTTTTATCCTTTTTTTTCTAGACTTGGCAGGGACCCGAGGCACGCTAGGGGGCGGAGCTAGGTGCATTTTGTGAAGTCAAATGATCCTATTGACCTAATGCAATCCTTTTATATATTAGTGACAATATGGTTCATTAGCATAAAATGACCCATTGTAATCAAAACGACCCCAATGCTCTTATAGGCTGGTTTCTCCTATGTAATCAACGTTGACCCATTCTACCGGAGCGGTGGCGTCGCCGGGATAGTTGCGCCAGATAGCCCACAACTTAGAATCCTATATAGGATCTGCGAAATTTCTTCGCTATCGACTCAGGCTCTGTTTGGTTGAGCTTCCAAGCCCAACTTCTGGGTTTAAAAAGCAGAATCTGAACCAAACGAGTTTTCCTACCACCGCGCAGATTCTTATAGTGCAATTTTTTTCATCCGCTCGCAGCAGCTCCAGGCCAGCTTTCAGCGCGTTGAGTTCAGTAAAGTTGGCAGAAATAACCCGCAATGCCACCGATAAGTGACTTACCGGTTCAATTCTTTTTATACAGCAACGAACTGCCTCAGATCCTTCGTCTTCCTCCCGTAGACCCGTACCAATCTGTGTTGGGATGACTAGGTTCTGGCGCCGGCAGGCTCTCTGAGAGCGAAATGACTATCTCCGGCCTTCTCTCATCAAGGGGAGCTCAATCCCAATGTCTTTTGTCTATCTTCTCCGACGGCCGGTTCATCATGACCAAGCAATACCGGCGGGCACGCATCGGCGCATGGCACGCCCGTCACCTTGAATACAATCGCCCGGTCTTCCTCTATCGCTGCTCCACCTCCATACCCACCTCTCCCGCAGCTTATCCTGGTTGCGCGTCTCCGTCCGGCCGGCCGGCGACAGCACGTCGCTGTACACTGCTGGCCGTATAGTTCACCGCGAGCAGACTAGCTAGATGCAGCTGAACTTGCACCCATGAACGTACAAACTAGTACTACCTTGACTATATCGATGAGCTAGCACCCATGAACGTACAAACTAGCTAGCTTGCTAGACTGTCTATAGATTTACAAGCTGGACGTATAGAACATGATCAGGTGGTTCCGCCGAATGTTTTCGGCGAGTTCCGAGCAGCTTCAAGGACATGCAAAAAGGTTTTGGTGTGTTTGCATATGATCTCCGGCGAGGTTCAACAAACTTTGGCGAGGTTTTGTCCACTCCGGTGATACTTCCGCGAGGTATGGATAGGAGCGAGGTGGCCGGAGGGCGGAGGCGAGGCCTACGTGGGCACGACGGGCCTAGGCAAACTCTATCAACGAAATTCCACTGATGACACTCTGATTTTAGAGATATTATAGATAATCCACAGTTTCACAGTTGTTTCAGCCAAACGACTTTCGGCTTTGTCACAGTTCTTATTTCACAACAAGTATTTCACAGCTCACAGTTCACAACAGCTTTTTTGGAATCCGCAGCTGAACCAAACACACCTTCAGTATTGTTTCGGTGACATCTCATTTTTTCCCCCTTTGCTTTTATTTAAGCACTTTCTTACATAAAGGTGCACAAACATTTTTACATGAAAACATTTGGAACCTGTAGTTCCCCGTGCATTGCAAAGTAATGACAAATTATTTTGACCCCGCGCAACTATATATATGTACTGGAATCTCCTATTAGTGTGCCCGCCCTGACCCGCCTCTAGGCAATGACATCACTGATGTAAGATTTGTGGCCAATAATTTAGTGGCCCTCTAACCAACAAGGAGGACTGATTCCACCATCTTCACATAAGAAACCTGTGAATGGTCACATCAACAACCCTTACATCTCTACAAGTAAAATATCTCATAATAAGTTGATTACACTTACTATGATAATACCTAATACACAACTACTCCTTCAATGAAAAATAAATATGTGGTTAGTTCTGTGAGTATGTAGTGGTGTGAAGTGTGATCCCCACAGGCTTTGTTCTTACGACAAAGGCAGGAACAAAGCAAGGACAGGCCAAGACAAGCATAGCTAGTTTCTAATTTCCTTTCCCATCTCACAGAAGCAGCAATCGGAGGCGCCTCTGGAGTGAATGGTCGGCGTGTTCTGGTGGAGTGCCGAACCTTTTCTAGCAGAGCTGCTGCTAACACCGAGCTAGGAGGAGACGGAGGAGAACACTCCCTTTCCATGAGCGGAAGGGAGGCACACGATTACAAGGTTAGCAGCTACTACCTCTATTAATCTCTTTCTTTGCTTCCTTTCTGCAGAAAATGATGTGTTCTCTCGCCTGCCACCTGCACCCAAACATGAGCACTTCTGACACAAAGATGTTCCCACCCTCGAATTCTTGGCTGACCCAAGATGTTCATCCAACTATATATGCTTCTCGATTCCGAAATGGAGGGAAGAAGTATCGTGGCTTGCATGCTATTGGTCGAACTACCTATCTTTCAGGGCTCTAACACTGCTGCAGTATTGTGTGATCAGGTTCTGAACCTGCATGGAAGACGGAGGAGGCGCCCAGGCCCAGCCCGGCATCTCCATGGCGTCGTCCGAGGGCACGGCGGTTGACCTGGATCTCCTGGAGCAGCTGCTCTCCGGCGACAACGGCTGGCTCGAAGTGGAAATCAACGCTTCTCCTTCGACCTTCCTCTCAGACGCCACGGCCAGCACCACCGCGCTGCCGCCTCGAAGTGCAAATAATAGCACCATGTGGATTCAGTCGAGCACCTTCCGGCAACGGATTGACCAAGCGCTGGCTTACATCAGGGAGACACAGAGGGACGCCGATGTGCTCGTGCAGTTATGGCTGCCCGTCAAAGGCAACGATGGGCAGCTATTGCTGTCAACGAGCGGGCAGCCATTCTCTCTTGACAAGAGGTCAGAGAGCCTTAGGCGGTTCAGGGACATGTCGACGCACTACACCTTCTCCGCAGATGTTGCGTCGCTGGTGGCGGTGGGGCTCCCGGGGAGGGTGTTCTTTGGCAAGATCCCCGAGTGGTCTCCGGATGTTTGGTACTTCACTAGGTATGAATACCCTCAGGTTAGCCATGCGCAGACCTTGGGCGTCCATGGCACCATGGGGCTGCCGGTGTTCGAACAGGGAAACTACGCGTGCTTGGGTGTTATGGAATTGGTCATGACTAGGCAGAAGCTCAACTTCACGTCTGAGTTCAACAACATCTGCAGTGCTCTCCAGGTACTGATGCCTCAATCCTCATGCCTCACTTAACCTGAAACTTCAAACATTAATATGCAGAAAGAGCATGTTTAGTGTCACCTGTAATACAAGGAATTGATCGAGTTCTTTTACTAGATTTGAGATTTCCTAATGTCGATGCACTTCGCAGGCAGTTGACTTGAGAAGCACAGAGGTTTCAAGCATTCCACGCACAAAGGTAGGCAGAAAAATATTACTGTATCACATCGATCGTTGAGACTCGTTTTTATACTTTTATTAGAGCTGAACAATTTAATATTACCAATCGTATCGTACACACCAGTGATACAATTCAGGCCCTCTGCTTTAATGGAAGTCTAGGTTGGACCCTCTGCCTTTAGTACAAAACTTGTTGTTTTAACCTCCTAAACTCACCCCATTGGCACTGGCAGGCATTGACTTTTTTTACAAGCGAAACCCCCACAAGGCCACAAGGGGATCGATTTTCATTACTTTCATAACGGAAAACAACCACCGAGAATCAGCGTAAGTTCACCCACGCTTACAAGCCCACAGGCCACCATAAACTTAAAAGAAGTTACCTCGCGTCTGCACTTCCACCCTATCTTACACCATAACGACCTAACGTTTTTAACTAGCAGCTTACAAAAGGCAAAACGATGCCCACAAGTAACTGCCAGAAACCACACTAAATCTAACACCAAAACCGACCAAGGTATCTGAGAGAGAAGGCCCCTCAAACTGAGCTCCAGCTTCTTGAAAACCGTTTGTAGGCACCAGGGTGTGTCTCCACTGGCAGGTTTTACATAGTACTTCTGCCATGTTGGTCGTTTACATGGCTTCCTGATCAGTGTTAGATCATCAAATTAAGCGGGGTACACCAGAGAGGATCAAGGAAAAAGATAAGAGAGATGCCTTTTTTGGTTAGTCCAGTCAAATGAATCAGTACCAATGCAACCCATCATGGACTCATGGAAAAAGTTGAACTTGTTGTGTATTTCAAGTCCCTGAGAGGCTGAGACTTGATAGAGTTAAATGACAGTTCCGTAGTATAGTTTCTAATTTGTAATTTTGTGGAAGTAGATAGTGTATGTAACTTTTGTTTGTCAACCTAAGGTTTACCTTAAAACAGACTAAAATTAAATGTAGATGCTTCGAGATGATATAATAGTGCTCATATCTTCTCAATTCTCATGACTTCATGTCTGCTTCTGCTGATTATCAACCAGCTGAGCAGTGCTTCCTACAGAGATGCCCTACCAGAAATACTGGAAGTCCTAAGAGTAGTCTGCATCACGCACAGGCTCCCATTAGCTCAGACCTGGGTCGCATGTTCTCAGCAAGGGAAACGGGGCAGCCGCCACTCCGATGAAAACTACACGTACTGCATCTCCACCATTGACGCGGCATGCTACGTCAATGATCCGCGGATGCAGAACTTCCAGGATGCCTGCTCTGACCACCACCTTCTGTGTGGGCAAGGGGTTGCAGGGAAAGCCTTCACCACAAATCAGTTGTGCTTCCTACCGGATATTGGATCTTCAACTAAACTGGAATACCCATTGTCGCACCATGCTAAGATCTTCAACTTAAAAGGTGCACTGGCAATCCGATTGAGATGCACACGCACTGGGACAGCGAACTTCGTGCTGGAATTCTTTCTGCCAACCGACTGTGAAGCCTTCGAGGAGCAGAAGGCAGTATTGGACTCCTTGTTGGGCACCATGGGTAGTGCTTGCCAAACTCTACGCGTGGTTACACACAAGGACATGGAGGATGAGGCAATGCTTGATATGAATGAACTGAACTCGTTTCCTCTATGCGTGGTTACAAATAAGGAGATGGAGGATGAGGCGATGCTTGAAATGAATGAACTGAACTGGTTTGCTCCCCATGTGAAGAACAGGGTTGAGGAGTTGTCCTTTGGAGACAAAGCAAAAGAACATAGGGAGGAGGCATCTTGGACAAGTCTAGGTATGATGTCAGCTCCTTCTCCCCTTCCTCAGCCATCAGTGCCGATGTTGTTGATGGCATTTGATGATTTTACGATGTCCAGGTCCAAAAACATCTCTCAATCATCTAGGAATGCATCTAGAATATATTTTAGCTTTTGTTGATTTCTGTTTCTAACAGAGGTTCTTCTACTGTTGCAGATATTTCACCATTGCTCAACCCATCTCCTCCTCCTCCATCGGCTCCTAGGTTCTCTCCTGATATACCTTCTTTGCAGCCTCCACATCCACCTTTGACTGGATCTGTCTCCGGATTGGGCTCCGGGTTAGTTGCAAGTTCTCGTGAGTGTTGTTACTCAATCCGCTCGCTAGCTAGCAATGGCGCTGCTGATGCCTGTGGGGAGTTGCAAGCAGTGGATGTAGATAATACAAGCGGTGGCGCTGGTCAGCTGCAAGCACCGAAAGCAGTTCAGAAGAGTGATGGCAAGGTGAAGGCCCCTCAAGCTCTGAAGGAGGATGAAAATAAGGATGCTCGAAAGAAGAGGGGTTCAAGATCAGAGATGTGGAACCACTTCAAGAAGATCGTGATTGATGGAGTACTACAGAAGGGAAAGTGCAACTACTGCAACACCGACATTGCTGCCCATACCATTATCAATGGTACATCTGCGTTGCACAAGCACTTTAATTTTTGCAAACGCAATCCTAATAAGAGAGTTGGTGATGATAAGCCATCTGTGCTGGAAGTTCACAATGGTGATAGTGTCCATGATTGGAATTTTGATCCCGAGGCTCTCAGAAATTCTTTTGTTGCAATGATAATAGAGGATGAACTACCTTTTGCGTTTGGTGAAAAGAGTGGGTTTAAAAAGTTTATGGCTGTAGCATGCCCAAGTTTCTCAGTTCCATCTAGGAGAACATGCACTAGGGACACTATTCGCATATATTTTGAAGAGAGGGCTAAACTGAAACTTTTCTTTAAAGAACAATGTGAAAGAGTTTGTCTTAGAACTGACTATTGGACTTCTAAACAACAAGAGAGCTTCATGACAGTCAGTGCTCATTTCATTTGTAATGATTGGAAACTTCACAAGAAAATTATTAGCTTTCGCAAGGTAAAGGGTCATAAAGGAGAAGATGTTGGGAAACATTTGCAGAAAACCTTGATTGATTGGGGGTTAGAGAAGGTCATGACAATAACTGTTGATAATGCTTCAAGTAATGATGGTGGTATTCTTTATATGAAGAAGGAATTGGAGAAATCTAACAATAGCATAGCTGGAGCAAACCATGTGCATATGAGATGCGCTGCCGACATTGTTAACTTAATTGTTGCTGATGGTCTTAAAGAAATTGAAATTTCGGTCAAGCGTGTGTGTGCAGCCGTTAGATATGTGCACAATATCCCAGACAGGATAACTAAGTTTAAAGAATGTGCTGAAGTAGAGAACGTGTGCACCAAGGCTTTCCTGAATCTTGATGTCAAAACTAGGTGGAACTCCACATACTATATTTTGAAGGATGTTGTTGGCTATGAGAAGATGTTTTCAAGGTACAGCAATGAAGAACCTTATTTTGCACTTGATCTACTTAGTGAAAAAGTTGAGGAGAAATGCATTGGAGTTCCAGATGAGAATGATTGGGAGAATGTTAGGAAGATGGAAAATTTTCTTAGACCTTTTGCTGATCTAACTACTCGTATTTCTTCCTCATTACATGTGACTGGTAGCAACTTATTCCATGAGATTGGTGAGGTGAATCTCTTAGTGAAAACCTGCATGGACAGTGATGATGTTTTACAGAAAGCAATGGGACATAGGATGAAGACTAAGTTTGATAAATATTGGGGCAATTGGCATGAGCCCGATCCAAGCAAGAAAGGGGAGGAAAAGGAGAACATCAATTTGATGATTTTTATTTTAGCAGTACTTGATCCAAGGTAAAACAATATAAGTATTGCACTACATATTTTTCATTATGTAATGTTTTTTTTATTTCATCAGCACTAATCAATTATGCTTTATTTTCTATTATAGGTACAAGCTTTCAGAATACACACAATTTGCCATTTTAGAAATCTATGGGGACGACAAAGGTCCTAAGGTGTGGGACGCGGTCAAGAACTGTATTAGAGATTTGTTTGAAGAATATAAAGTCATGTATGCTCGAAATGTTGCATCGGTTCACGCTAGTTTTTCTCTAGGTGTTGAACCAAGTGAAGGGAGTGCAAGCATGATGAAGTCCTTGATTGCAAAAAAGATGAGGCTGAACAATGGTGGTGGTAGCAGCAGAAACAAGTCTGAACTTGATAAGTTTCTTGCCGAGGAGATAGAAGATGATGCTCCAAATTTGGACATATTAGCTTGGTGGAAGTTCAATTCATCTAGGTTTCCCATATTGGCATGTTTGGCACGTGATGTTTTTGCAATCCCAATCTCCACGGTAGCATTAGAATATGCATTCTCCACTGGTGGTCTTGTTCTGGATGACTTTAGGACATCTTTGACTCCTTTCATGGTAGAAGCCCTTGTGTGCACTCAAGATTGGCTTCGGCACACCAATCCTATCAATATTGTAGAGAACACAGAAGAATTGACCAATCTTGAAAAAGGCAACTCAATAACGTTCACTTTATAATTTATGACATGTGTTCATTTGTTGTTCTATAATGCTTATTGCCTCTTTTGTTGTTTTCAGATTTAGTTGCTGAATATAAGGACATGGAAGCAAACAACCAGGTCTAGCACCATTAGGTCTGCTGCAAAGCTCACTTCTTAAAATTTGGTGAGCTTCCAGTGCATAATCATCGCATCCATTCCCGCGTTGTTGTACTTGTTAACATGTTTCTTTGATAGATAGATAGATAGATAGATGGTTCAGGCCTTGCTCTTGTTATACGGAGTAGTTTATTTGTGTGCCTTTTCCAAATTGTTTGACCATGCTTTCTTATTTATCATTGTCTATTCCATTAATCAATATATACTATCTATTTAATTGTTTTACTTAATTTAAATTCTCACTATATGAAAGATTTTACTTTGCACATTTCTCAGACTGTAGTATATATGTAATATTCATGATATGTCATTGTTCTTCGATTATCCCCTACACTGTCTTCAGTTTGTAATATCATGATATGTCATATGGTTGGTTGTAGTTCATCAAAGCTGGTTGGTGAAGCTTAAAGAATAATCAATAAAGTTTCAAGTTAAGAAGATGGGGATACGCCCAATGCAGCGACACAAGACCGTACCTTAGTGTGCTGCATGTTGCTTATCTTTGATTTTGTCAAACTTGAGTCATATGTTTTGCGTGCCAATGTGTCATGTGTTTAAGCAATTGTTGGTGTGTTTAAAGTCAAAATTTTCCATGTTCATGTCTAATATGTGTTCAACTGCTTGTTCATTCGCAAAAAAAAAACTGCTTGATGGTATCTTGTTTCACTTGTTTGTTGTTAAGAAAATCATCGGGCCCAGGGAAACGCTGGCAAAATTTTCTGCAGAAACAAACATTTGTATGCCTTTTCTACCCTAGCCTCAACCAACTGACATATGAGTTTCTGTAGCCCAATCCAGCAAAACAAATAGCTTCCAGGATCCTAATCTTCAACCGCGTCTATTTGTTTAATTTTGTATGATCTCTGGTCGTTGCCAACAACTTGTTGGCAATCTCTTGGTTGGTCTATATCTCAGTCGGTAGCACAACTGCCGTCCATTTTTGGATATGATACGTCTGAATAGTTCACATGTACATGCACGAAAAATTATCTTTGTCGAAGTGACGCTGGAAGTAGAGTTCTTTTTTTACAAATATGGCCGTTTTGAGGAAGTAAATGACCCCTTCTCGAAATCTTTTCAATATTGTCTCTGAGGTCGGCACCAAAGAGCATGGAGCCGACCTTGTACAGTTCAATTCGGCTCCATTCTCTTTGGAGCCAACCTATGTTTTAATTTTTTTAATCCATAGAAAAATGAGGAACATGGTGCCAAACTACAACAATTCGGCTTCAAGTTTTTTGGTGCCGATATCAAGGAGGCAGATTTAAAAATACTTTTGAAAAGGAGCGACACATTTGTTTAGTTTGTTAAAGGGTTAAATTTGGCGAAAAAAAACATCAACTGATGGACGTGGATGAAAGTGCCGTGTGTGTGTGGGTGTGCGTGACACATCGTTAAATTACATAGCTCACACATGCCCCTGTCTGAACATGTATGGATCGTTCAACTTAACGTTGTTGCTTGTAGAAATTTACTCTGGCTCCCGAACTTATATGCTCCTATTAAATAAATTTCAAAAAAATAGTAAACCATCTTTAATTTTTTCTGAAAATAATTGGAGACAAACATATATAAATGTCCAATATACGTGCCAAGTTTCGTGATGAAATGACATTTGATATGTTCTATGCAAAAAAGACAAATAAGTGGCTGAAATGGAACATTTCATAATGAAACTTGACACGTATTTTAAAAACATGTGTTTGTTCGTCACTAAAAAACCAGATTTTATAAACGTATGTTACTATTTTTAAAGTTTTATTTAATATAATTTGAGCATATGAGCTCGAGAGGCAAAACGCTTCTCCCGTTTCCCAACCGGCCAGTCCAGCCCATTACACCATCACAGATCTGGTGGACTTGAACCCACAGGTTTTCCTGAGAAGGTATCATGTGCACCTAGGAAACTAGATAATATTTCGCGCATTGCTTTGAGAAATATGTGATTTTTTGGGTTAAATTAAAGTTTAATTCTAAGTCAAGTTATTTTGGAATAGTTTTAGGAAAACTAAACTATGAGGACCACAAAAGGTCCAAGGTATTCTCAAAGCACAATGGAAAAATAATGTATTTATGATTAGATAACAATTTTAGTATATGGTCTAGATAATATAGTTAAAAGCAGCCGTAGTAGGAAATGGATGGAAATGATTTACGCTGCCCAATTACAAAGTAAAGGTCATCTTCTTAGTAATGATTTTGTGACGATATATATATTTATGATGTGTCAATATCCTTGCTTTGTTTTTATTTTTTTGAAAATATTTTAGGTGATCAATTAGCCGGGTGCAGGGATATATGTTCTCTTGTCTTGTTCGTTGCCTACTCGCGTACTCTCTCTACTCCCACTCTCCACACTACCCAGGTCCGGCCAGTTCACCTCCACCACCGCAACCCAATGCGGTCGCCGCGACTCCGCCGCCAGCCGCCGCCGGCACCCTCGCGGGCCCCGGATCCGCCGGAGCCCCTCGAGGTGTTCCCCGTCGGCGAGGCGGTCGAGGTGCTCCTCGACCAGCAAGGCTACCACGGGGCCCGCCTCCCCGCCGTCGTCGCGCGCTTCGACGCCGACCTCCGCAGCTACGCGGTCGAGTACGACGCCCTCGCCGTCTCGGGAGCCTCCGGCCGCCCGCTCCCGGAGACCGTGCCCGCGTCGCAGGTCCGCCCGCGCCCGCCGCCGGCACCGGCGCCGCCCTCGCCCCCCGCAGAGCACGCCGCCGTGGACGCGCTCCGGGACGGCGCGTGGTGGCTCGGCGTCGCCCTCCTCGGCGGGTACCGGGCGGACGGGAGGGTCAAGGTCTGCTTCCCGGTGACGAGGGAGGTGGCGGAGTTCGACGCCGCCGACGTCCGCCCCCACCTCGACTGGGTCGCCGGCGAGTGGCGCTCACCCGAGGACATGGTACGAGCTCGCGAGCTCCAACACATCTCCGCAAAATGTCGTCTTTATAGACCATTCTATCTCCATTCAAATTAGGGGAGTCCTCTCTGTTCCATGGTTAGGGTTAGAAGACGAACATCTTTGCTTGCAGGGTTCCAATCGCATTGATGTGTCTCTGTGCATTGCCGTGAAATGCAGTGCAGCACCAATCTATCTCCATGTGATTTGGTGGCTAGGGTTAAGGAGTCAGGGAGCCCATTTTGATCGGTTGCTAGGGTTAGAACTCAGAAGATGCGGATGTTGCAGGTTTGCAATGCGTTAGATTGTTCTGCATTATGAGTGCACTGTTGTTCAGTGTAGGTTCTGTCTATCGGATGAAGGAATGTAGGAGTAGTATACTAGTATCTGATGGAGCGCAATTGTATGGATCTAGTGCTCCTGTCCCACTGCCTGAAAGATGTCCATCAAAACAGATTTGTTTAATGGATTTCTCTGGGCTACTGTACGGATTGCGATCTGTTAGTTGGCAAATGGTGTCTTATAGTTGTCGGGATGTGTTCATAACTTCATATACTGAAACGAGGAATCTAATTGGTGTAGATCTGCAGATTTACTTGGTAGTCCATATTGCTGGTCTCCTTACTTCTCTTTAGCTTCACATGCTTGTATTATAGTTCCTCGGCCTAGATAGAAGTTGCTGTGCCAAGATTATTGTGGAAGTACCAGCCCTGTAAGATCCGTGATTTCTTCAATGCGTTATACTGAATTTTTAATTCTTTACTGGTTTCTGATTTCCTCTAGATATTACATATGTTGAGATGTAGCTTGCGCTTTACTTTCTAGCCGCGTCTTAGGTGCATGCATAGCATCAGCGGTGATAGTAGAACATGCACAAAATTTTGGATTATTTCTTTGTGGAAGATACACTTCAGCTTCTATATTTTGCACTCAGTTGTGTAGATCAAGGTAGTTCAGATTAGTGTTGCTTATTTTCAAGATTTTAACTTGTGTAGTTTTGTCAGTTTCTTCACTATATTTTGGATTCGTTCTTTGATTGGTAAAGCTGGAATTATTGACTCCTGCATCCATATGTTGCTCTCATTTGTGTAGATCATGGTAGTTTAGATTAATGTTGCTTATTTTTAAGGTATTTGTTTACTTGTGTAATATGTCACCTTCGTTTATTTGTTGATTGCTAAAGCACTGCTCTTTTTATGCCAGGAGTCATTGGTAAAAACGGTATATGCTAAAGGAGCAGAAGTAGAAGTTTCCAAGTTGGAAGATGATTCTGTTGTCGCTTGGTTCCCTGCAGTTGTTGCAAAGACTATCTGGAAGAATAACCTCTTAGTTACTTTTGGGAAGGGCGATGGTAATGAACTGTGCAAGGAGATTGTCGATGTGAAGCACATCAGACCTTGCCCACCACGTGCATCAGCTATTAGTTTCTGCATCAATGATGATGTTGAAGGCTTCCAAGGTGTTGGCTGGTGGCCAGGGCGGATTAATGACATCCATCCCAAATTAATGTATGCATGCAAGCTAGCAAATTCAGGAAAGGAGGTTCAGTTGGAGCAGAAGGCACTGAGGCTTAGATGTGACTGGATCGATGGTCAATGGAAGCAAGCTGCTCAGGTGTGTACATAATCTTGAAGAAGCTACATTTCTTTGAAATCTTTCCAAAACTTGGAAGTTTTGTACTTCATGTGTATGCTTTTTGGGTTGCTTTATATGCTTATCTTCTTAATGATATAATCCATTCATATGTGTAAAAATGAGTGTTCTTGAACTTGCATTCCTTGTAGAGAAACCTCCTTTAACTTTTAAGTTGGAGGATTTCTATATATAGGATTTGTGCTACAGCCAATGGGGCCTTGGGGTCACAGGAATAGGGAACCAAATTCTTATGTATTGCTTTTCTATGTCCCTGATCCCGTATGATGTTTAGCATGAGCTCACACCTCTTGTATTGGCAACCAGGCATGCATTCAGTATCTGAAGAAAATGCGTTTGTTGTGACAACAACACTGCTCATGGTTCCTATTCCTTTAATTTTAAATTCCTGCATTTTAGATAGGTTTAAAATTTTATTACTTCGAACATGAGCTTCGTTTGATATTGATATTTACTTGCCTTCAACCCTAACATTTATGTAGAAGGAACTGGGACATTATTGACAACATGAGATATTAGATATATTTGTTAGATTTCCTTTCGTCTTTTTTTATGTTAACCTGGCTAAATTATCACTCCCTTCATTCCCTTATTTATCATGTATAAAGTTTCCCTTGTCAATTCTTGACGAAGAATTTCGTTCTTAATTTCTTAATATGTTGTTTATACGACATAAAATTGGTATCACAAGCTTCGTTTTCAAAAGTACCTACTGATAATTGTGATTTTGTATTGTATAAATCACATAAAATGGATAAATTCTTGTTTAAAGTGCTGTCTTAAACAAAACCTAATATGCCCGTGCTTGGACGAAGTAGTTTTAGCCCTAATTTCTTATTTCCCACGGCCGAGAACGGGCATGTGCCCAGTGGTTGGAGTCGCGGTTCAGCGCGCTCAGCGTCCTGAGTTCGATCCCCATCGGGGACGAATTCCTGGAGTTCTCACAACGGAGCACTTCTCCTATAAAATATGCTACCAAGGGCTAGTCTTGGTTGGTCTCATTTTTTATTTCCTGCGGCCGCAATATCTGCTCCAGTGGTGCAATATGCAGTTCACTTTTTTGCTCTTGTTTTTCCTTTACCACACATCATAAAGTGTGCCAATTAGGCTAGAGTCTATTCCCTCCTGTTGTTTCTTTTTTTCTCAATCAAGGGATAAACCATGCCCAGCAGTCAGCCTACCAGTTCCACACCACCCTCTTGCAGATACACAGATAGGAACATTTTAAAAACCACAATAAAGAGAATGGAACCTTCTCTATTATTGAGGAAGAATCGGCTGCATATTCGACATTGCTGAAGAAGCATCACACTTTCTATGGTTTGGATAACCAAACATAGGAAGTTATAATATCTCTGTTTTAAGGCTCCTTATAGTGTCTCTGTTTGTTTTCATGTTCTGCATAAGGTTCATGCTGGAAAGTTTATTGTATTATGTTTTCTTTTTGTGTCTGTTTTACCGGTTACCAGATGAAGCTTCAGTTTCATCAATGCACAGCCTCCTTATAACATTATTACATGTGCATCCTTTTTCAAGAAGTTATTGATATGTATAATAATGTTTCTTGGGTCTCAATGGTGGGTAGTACTAATCCCTAAAAAGTTCAAATATTTTATGAGCCACATCCATGTCAGTTACATCACCCTGATTACTTGAACAATCAACTTGCATGATTTGTAGATGAGAAAAATTCAAGGGACTTGTGAACTATTTAGTTGGGGCGGTATCAATGCTCTATCATCCAGCAAACCAAATTAATCAGGAGACGTCGCAGGCAGCTCTTCTCACATTTGTCAAAGTTAAAATAAATCTGTCCGTATCGTTGAAACCTGAAAATTGTAAGATTGAGTTGCAAATTCACACAGATGATTTTTTAAATTTGTAGTTGTTGTACTATATGTTTGAAATTAAACTGCTAACGTAGCTAACAAATGTCGCCTTTTCTATGCTTTCTGGCATCTTTCAGAATTTGCCGCAAGCAAAGTTTACACAAGGCAGCAGGGTCGAAGTCACCAGCAACGATGAAGGTTTTTGTGGAGCTTGGTTCCAGGGGACTATTATCAAACCTGTTGGCCACAAGTTTCTAGTGGAGTACGACACGCTGAAGGCCGACGATGAGACCACGCCCTTGACAGAAGTCATAGGAGAGGAGCACATCAGGCCCCCTCCTCCAGTTATCCCTGTCACCAGCGGTTTCAAGTTGCTCGATGAAGTGGACGCCTTCACCAACGACGGATGGTGGGTTGGCATGATATCCGAGGTTATTAGCGACCAGAGGTTTATGGTTTACTTCAAGGCTTACAAGGAACAGAATGAGATCGGGCTTGAACAGCTAAGGTTTCACTGTGATTGGCTGGGTGGAAGGTGGATGCGGACTTCCCCGGTACTTTCTAACACCTATCCATTTCCTCTGCATCTGTGATTACAGTTGGTACTGAAATTGTCGCAAGTAATAATTTACTTATAACTGCTAGCTTAGCTGTATGCTCCTGCTGTCGTTAGGACCAGTTATCACCAATTTTTTTGCAATCCGTCAGAGGTCCTTTGAAATGCAACTTTTGATTTACCGTTTTACATACCCTGGCAGGCATTGGAGATGTGAAGTCTGAAGAGATGAGAGCATCTTTTTGTACAGAAGCCTGGAGTTGGTCAGAGGTCCTACAAAATGGCTTCACTAATTATCATGGTTACCGAACTGAAGGTGTATTGCGTCTACAGAAAGGTCCACAGCTCGGTAGATGGCCTTTCTGTGATTGCGACTCCGACAGAGTTGATCAGAACGACAGGAATGCTAGTTTTAACTATCTGTAGACGGCATTTGAAATCCGGGGGGTGTTCGCCGTAGGATGCTTCCATTCCATGTGATCTGAACACAAACTAGTTTCCAGTTCCATGAACCGACAGCGGTTCGTCCTTGCTAAAGCTGTACTATGTCCCCAAATTTATTTGCAACTCTGATTAGCTTTCAGGACCACCTAATCCTCACTCCGCTTGAGGAGCTTGAGGAGCGAACATGGCTGATTGATTTACCTTGCCAGTGCAGAGATGAGGATTGAGGAATCATCTCCTCTTAACTCTGGATGGCGACAATGCGTTACCTACTATCCAGCTTTGCACCAGGCGTAGAGCCCAGCATGTTCATTCGTGGATGCGATCATGCCAATAGCATTTTCTGCCCGTGCTTGTCTCGTGCGTGTATGTGCTTGAACAGAACGCTTCATCCTAGTTGCACGCTTAACTATCTTCCATGACAAATGTGAACTATAACACATACAAATACAAGCAAGACTAGATGGGATCTTTTGTTGTATTGGATAGCTCAGAGGAAGAATACTGCTTATTTTCTACACGCAGCGCTAGTGTCAAATCACTAGTACCTTCTCGTGGTGTGGCAGAGGAACTCAATCACTCCTGCGAGCGATGCGACTGCTCAAGAGTAGGACTGAACCGTACTACGGCAGTATAAGTGCGGCCGTTGGACGTATGTACCCTATTTACTCTCATCACTGGTCCATGCCGTCCATCAAATCCATATCCGTGCATATGCTTGTGAAATTCTCAACTTTTCTCATCTCTCCTCTCGTTCCATATTTATTGTTCCATGGAATGCATTGCTTGGACGTGCGTTGCACCTCTTTATTTTTCAGGAAATTCAGGATTAGGGTACATCGGATTGTTTCCTGTTGAGGTTGTTTACTTTGTATATTTTTAAACCAAGTTGTTTTTCCTGTAGTGTCTAGTTTGCATCCAGTTCTGTAAGAAAAATTTCCATCCAGGCCAACTTAATGTTTTATTTATTGTGTTACCTTTTCTTTTTCCTATGTTTTCAGTTCTTGTCGGATTCAGTAATTCATACTCCCTTCGTTTTATAATATAATATGTTTTAGTTGTTTTACATATGTATTGTCTAAATGCATATTAAAATGAGTGAAAATACACACTAAAACATGTCAGATATAAATGTATAAATGTGGACAAATGTAGAAACATCTTATATGTAAAAACGGGGGGAGTAGTATTCAGTTTTACTTGGAACCCAAAATGCCCTACCCTGTATTGACCGAGGCAGCTTGCCCCAGTAGCTGACATATGAAATTGCACAAAGTGCCACACATTGCAATACACTAAATATATATATTCTGTAGTAAAGTACAGTAACTAAATAATTAAATTTGCAACCAGCTCCTCCAAAAGTTGTTACTGTTGGTAGAAAACTCTCTCTTAAACCCACGGAAGACTGTAAAGGAAGCAGAGTGTAGCAGCTCGAACGGAAGGGGCCGGGCTAGCTCGGCGCTTAATTTCCAGAGGACCATGCAGTACACAGTTGTTGCGCGCATCTATTGCATGTACCACGGTCGCAGCAGTAGCTGAGGCTCATCCTGCTGGTATTAATCCTAGCACAAGCAGAAATGCTTTGACATTAACATCAGCAGTGCAACGACAGTGGCATCCATGTGTCTTGTTTGACAAACATTGCTTCTCAAATCGTCTAAAAACCCACCTAAAATAAGGGTGAAACATGGGTAACAAGGTTACATCCCTTTTCACTTTTAAAAAGGAAGAAGGCTCTAGCTCCCTTCCATTGTCTTGGGTCGAAGATCAAGCGTTAACTTATCTCTCACCTAAGGCTGTGGATGATAGACCTTCCCTTTGGGCGGACTGTTAAGGAAGTACGGTGAATACAACTGTTGGTCAATCTTCGTCGCTGACACAAATGAAGCAAACATGTCATGTAAATTTTGGTCTCTTATATATCCTGGATGCACCATATTGTAGGCCGGTCAAAAAATCTTCATCAAATGGTGAATTGGTCTTGAACATCTTCTAGTTTTATCCGATAATACAATGTATGAATTCCGGCATGCATCATGTTGCATTCCGTACGTTCTTCTAGAAATAAATCCTTGTATACCTGACGACGCTCGTGTAGAGAGGTCACGAGCTTCAATCATGCATGCCGTCGAGAATTTTACAACAACTGCCATTCGCCTTCTCCAAGCCACTACTCCATATCATCCATAGTAGGACATCTATTTCCATCACGCAACTGAACTACTGAAGGTGACGAAGAAACAGTGCATGGTCGAATTCAATACTAGCTCTTATATTCCTCTCTGGCTGGGTTCAAACTCGGTGGGCGGAATTGATCTCTTATTTATTCTGCAGATCGTCAAGGAACTGTTGATCCACACTAGCACATGAAATCCATCACAATATTGTATGCTAAGAATAAATAGCTCGTGATGTGTCTGGCCCGCAAATACTGATAAGTTATTAAGTTGACTCGTACAAATATGATATGATATTGCTAGTATTTTTTCCTGTTTTCATGAAGTCAACAAGGTGAAATATATAATTGTCTCCTATAGTCAGACATGGCATGGGTTTCATGCATGGGTCGAAGTCAATAGCAGGATATTTTCTATCATCAAAGAGAATGTAAAATTACGGCACATGCCACGACTGCCAGCCGTAGGTCCGACTGTTTTTTTTGCTGTGTTGGGAAGATACTTGCCAAATTGGACACCCAATAAGTCGATCGATCGGAACATCCAAATGCGAGTAACATCCAAATGCATGCTGAGTATGAACTTATTTCTACCACCACAATTCCGATCCTGATATATGATAGAAAGAGAGAGAGAGATCGACCACCTCAGGGTGAAGATGAAGAAGAGCAGCTTCACGGTCGGCTTGCTTGGCCTTGTTGAGGATTTGGGGACTCCTGGTAGATGCAACTATCCAGAATTAACTCCAACGAACTGCACCACCACCTACATCTACCCACCCATACTGTGCAAGTAGTAGAACGACGACAGTGCGTGCCAATGGCATCTTCTTCCCCATCCATTGAATTCCTCTTTGCCTCTTCTCCATTGAATTCCTCTGCGAGGACCTGCGTACGTCCTTGCCAATGGGGCACCTACTCCATTGAACACCATGAATGAGATGGGTCTGCAACTCTGCATGCGGCATAAATGGCGCTGTCCGTTACCGGGTGTGTGGGTAGAGAACAGAACAGACTGGGATCTGTGTGTAGTAGTAGAAGACAAGGAGCAGCAGAGTTAACATCGGCCCTAGGAATCTAGCTAGGATCGAGCAGAGAGCGGTAAACATGAAGTTGATTCTCTCTATGTTTGAACAACTGTCTGGACTAAAGATCAATTTCAATAAAAGTGAGCTTTATTGTTTTGGAAAGGCTAAGGAAAACCAAGATGAGTACCGCCAAATTTTTGGCTGTGAGGTTGGCCAATTACCTTTCAAATATTTAGGAATACCAATCCATTATCGAAAGCTGTTGAACAAGGAGTGGAAAATGATTGAGGATAGATTCGAAAAAAAATTAGGGTGTTGGGCGGGAAAGATGTTATCATATGGAGACCGACTTGTGTTGATCAACTCGGTTCTCACAAGCTTACCTATGTTTCTTCTTTCCTTCTTTTTATTACCCATTGGGGTAAGAAAGAGATTGGACTTTTTTCGGTCCAGGTTCTTCTGGCAAAGCAACCAAACCAAGAGAAAATATCGTCTTACTAAATGGAACATTATTTGTCGCCCAAAGGATCAAGGAGGGCTTGGAATTCAGGTCTTGGATATTAAAAATAAGTGTCTTCTAAGTAAATGGCTTTTTAAGATACTACATGAGAAAGGTGTGTGGCAGGAATTACTTCACAATAAATATTTAGGCAATAAAACCTTAGCACAAGTGGAAGTTAAACCAACTGACTCACCCTTCTGGAAAGGGATTATGTCAGTAAAAAAGGACTTCTTTAAGCGTGGCAACTTTGTGGTAGGAAATGGCCTACACACCCGATTTTGGGAGGATGTGTGGCTTGGTAAAACATCCTTGGCTACTCAATATCCAAATTTATACAACTTGTTACGTCATAAAAATATTATGGTGGCTAAAGCATTGTCTAATAATCGTTTGAATATTGAATTTAGACGATCATTAATAGGTGATAATTGGACTACATGGTGCCATCTAGTGCAGCGTATCATGCATGTTGCATTATCCCATGAACAGGATCGGTTCATTTGGAACCTAACTACTAATGGAAAATTCACTGTCAAGTCTATTTATGCGGACTACATGAATGGACACACACCTTATCTTCGTAAATATTTGTGGAAACTAAAGGTACCACTAAAGATTAAGATTTTTATGTGGTTCCTTAGTAAAAAGGTGTTGCTTACTAAAGAAAATTTGATTAAGAGACAATGGAATGGTTGTAAACAATGTGTGTTTTGCCAAAATAATGAAACCGTTGAGCATCTCTTTATAACATGTCCGTTTGCACGACATATTTGGAGGCTCATCCACTTCACATTTAATATTTCTCCACCAACTAGCATAGCAAACATGTTTGGTCATTGGCTAGATGGGGTTGATACTAATACAAAAGCACGAATTCGCATTGGTGTGTGTGCTTTTCTATGGGCTGTTTGGAATTGCCGGAATGACATTGTGTTTAACAAATCAAAAGTTGTTCACTTTTTGCAGGTTGTTCACCGAGCTATCTACTGGATTCACCTTTGGTCCTATCTACTCCCTGTGGAGCAACGGGACCTTATGGATACTGGATGTACCCGGCTTATGGCGGTCGTCCGAGCTATCTTTTGCCACCATGGGTGGCAACATACTACAAGGCTTCATCATGTGTAGTCTTCTGTTGGCTATACTCTCTAGGTGGTACTTTTATATTGGCATCTTTGCCCGCTTTCTGAGTTGTAATAAGGCGATATTCCGAACCTGCTACTCTATTATTAATGCATTGGCTGTGTGCATCCTCGTGAGGCAGAGGCCGGGACTCCCCCTTTTCTAAAAAAAAAAGCAGAGAGCGTATGCTTCAGCATCATGTGAAACTGGTTGGATCAGACCAGCTGCTCGGCTCGATCCTATCCTACAGCGTCGAGGCGTCGATCATCACGGTGTAGTAGTAGTAGTAGAGTGTACACTTCAACAAATTCTGGATTTTATTTTGACTGTCCAAGTTCAAGTATATATTGAGCTAAATTTGTTGGAGGATTTTATGGGTATTTGGCCCATTTAGTTTAGCAAATTCTGAAACCTCAAAATACCATTCAGTTTGATTACATGCTATATGTGCAGAAAATGAGAGTAAAAACTAAGTTTAATCTCACATTACTAATAAGAAGAGAGTTGGGACTGGTTTTAATATATTTTCTAGCTTTATTGGTGCTAAGTTTTCTTAAAACATTATGGTGCATCAAAGCAGTAATATGCCACATTATTTTTTAGGGATTATATTCCCCACATTTATTAAGACTCTGTTTAGCGGCTCATTTTTTGCGAAACCAATGTATTACAAAACAGGGGTATTTCAGTGTCTGGGCAAGTGATATATCTTTTCACAAAACCCAAACTTACTTTCTTAATAATATGAAAGTACCTCAGTTTTTTTTATATACCATCGTTTCAAACCATGACATTTTATTGTAGCCATACCCCTATTATTTAAAACTGTAGCTTTTTGAAAATTTGTATCATTAAAATTTAGAGAGAAAACTAAGCCTCCAATAATGCCTTAAGAATGATCATCTTGCTTTATTTAATTACACGAGGCGAGGCGCCGATGATGAAAATGCCCATGATTAAAATTCCTGAACAAGCGTGTCTGCAACACTTGTTAAAGCATTTATGTTAAAATTGCTGGACAGCAACTTCAAATTTCATTCCAGTCAAAGGGTTAGAAATTCAAGTAGGACCGTCTAATTATGACTATTCTATTTAATGAATTCACAATAATTTGTCCACCTGAAATTTTAACAAAATATGAGTTCTTGTTTAACAACAAATTTCAAACTATTTTATCTTCAATGCTAAACTAGATTTGGCTGAAAACTATAATACGCTTATCGATTATTATTATTATTACTTCCTCACTACTTTTTGAATTAACCTTTTTAAGCATTTCAAGTTTTAGATGAAACTTTGAATTGCACACAAAAATTCTGAAAATTTTCAGATTGAAGGAGATATGCCCTAGAGGCAAATAAATAAGTAGTATTTATTGCGTTATCTCATAAGTTTATAATAGGTTTGTGTATTATGCTATAACTGTATTAATCAGAATTGTTAATACACGTATGATACATAGACAACCAGGTCCCTAGCAAGCCTCTATATGAGCTAGTCCATTGGGCAACAGTTGATCGAGATTCTCGATCAAGGACAATGACGTCGGTTGACAATGAGGTCATCTTGTTAATTGAATAAAGTGGTGGACATACGCAAAGTATTGCAATAAGATCGTATTACGATGTTTGTCATTTGCAATAGATAAGAGTATGATAGCTTATTCCTTAGACCGTGAGACCGTACTTATTGTTGCTTCGTAGGAGTGCTTTGAGAGCATCAAACGTTGTGTCTTATATAGCATGACAATAACGGTGTCCATCTTGGGTATTCTGAAAGAGCATCGAGACGTAAGGATCAAGAGCGGGATTTGTTCATTCTTGTAATGGAAAGATACTCTGGGCCCACTCGGTGATATTGCATCTATATAGCTGCAGCTTATGACTAGGTCATGGAGATGTAATATCGCAGACGAGTTAATAACCTTCGTCGGTAACGAGATACAGCAAAGGCATCGGTGTGTCTACGATCATATCTCGGACAAGGTAGTATCGCAGAGACAAAGGGAATGAATATCATACTTATGGTTCAACGACGATATTCGTGGAATGCACAGGGGTCGTCATATATTTCCAGGTATCCCTGACGATCATTGGTGAGCAGAGTGTCTCGACCATGTCTGAAGTGTTCCCGAACCGTAGCGTAACAAACTTAAGGTCTTAGCGACGCTAGGAGATAGGTTCTGAAATTTTATAGGTTTTTGTTGGAGAGAGAGAAATGATCCGGAAAGAGTTCCGGTGGTCCGGAAGGAGTTCCGGAGAGGTCTGGAATGGTTCCAGGAATGTCCGAAAGTTGTTCGGGCGGTCCGAAAGAGTTTTCGGAGTCACGGGATATTGAATTATATATAAATATATTAATTATAAATTAATGGGATTTTTATATTAATTTAATATTAATTAAATAAAGGAAAAAGGGGGCTCCCACCTATATGGGCCCTAAGAGGGTCCAAGAGGGGGAGCCGCACCTCAAAGGGGGGTGGGCCCCATTGGCTGGTTCGGCCAGCCCATGTGGGGGCCGAACCCCCCTCCCATGTCCTTTGTTTAGTCCCACATGGGGGAGCCAAGGGGTTTGCACACCCCCTTCCCCCTTTATATAGCAAGACATATTAATTGATTTAATACACAGGAAATTCAATTAATTCCCAATTTCTCTCTCGATCCCGTGGTTCCCAAGTTGGAGCCGCGCCGAGCTGAGGAAGGGGGTCTCTCTCCACCTAAGCCATACCGCAGAGCGCCGTTGCTCTGCGGGATTCCAGATAAGATCTACTCCTGCGATTTCAGCTGGATCTGAATGACCGGGAGTTGTCGCTAGGCTCCGTATGTTTGCGAGTGCTCGGAGGCTACTCTATAGAGGAGCTTGGGCGACGTCGTCTCGCCCCCTGCAGCCGCCGCGCCTCCCCCCCTCTGCTGCCGGCGCGCCAGCCCCGGTGCTGGCGCTCTGCCTTCTTCCGCCCGACGCCCGTCGACGCAGATCATCGTCGACAACCCCGGCGTCATCGACACCGACATCGCGGCAAGTTCTCCGCGACCTCGAGGTCGGCTACGTACGACTTCATCGTCAACGCTTGTGCGGGAGCGTAATCCCCGCTATCGGTCTACATGGAGGTAATGTAACCCGTTCCGCCACCATTATCGCATGTACTAGATAGATAGATCCTGACTAGTTAGGGTTTCGCTCGCTATAAAATTATTGTTTTCTACACCGTAACCCCTTCACAGATGTCATTTCCTGTTTGACTCACTTGAACTGGGATAATAAGAACCTAATAATATGCTCATCTCTTGCTTATTTTTATGTGATTGTTTTATAATGACTAGAAAAAACATATATTTCAGGTAAAATTTAAGTTACTGCAACTTTCGAATGGATCACACTATCAACCAATATTTTTGTGCAGAATTTATTCATTTTCCCTTTAAAAAATTGTATCAATTATCTGTGAACCATACGGTATATTATTGGATCAATTATTCACTAAATATCAAACCAATATGTTTTCCTAAAGTAAGTCCCCCTCATGTTAAATTCTATCCTTTTTAGTAAATTTACTGTGCAGGTGATGCCTCCCTCTAGATTTTCTTTATTGTACATATAAATGCCATGACAACAAGGGTTAGGCCCGATCCGCTCCCTAGGAGAGATACGTGATTTATATTAATTTTTTTGTAGATCGCAAACATTGTGTGCTCCAGGTAATTGAGATACGTCTTGTGTTGAGTACGTATTTTTGGTTCCCAGCCTCCTGCATTCCTTTTATTTTTGTTAGAACATAAGAACCATATTTACAAGTTTCAAAATAACTGGAAAAAAAATCTGGATCTAGTTAATGATAAAAACCTACAAAACCTAATTTGATACATTTTGCATTCTAAACTGCACAAAAATAATAAAATTGCGAATCTAAGTATAGTGAACGGTTGGTATTTTCTTAACTAAAAAAATTATCACATTTTGTCAAAATTTATAGCCCAAATTTGAACAAATTAGTGATGCAATTTTACATTTTGAAAGATGCATCATTTACTACGTCCATTTTTTATAATTGTTCTCTAAAAGTTGTAAATATGACCTATGATTCTTTTTAAAATAAAGAGATAAGTGAATCTCGTGAGCAAAGTGATTTCTTTTGCCTTGTATATTTCTCAAACGAGAGAAATGTAACAACCGATCGGTATGAAACAATTGTCTTGGGGGTTGATCCGAGCCCCAATTAAATTCCACATATACAGTTATACACCTATCTGTTGGTCCTCAATTTATCACTGGATTCAATGGACTCATCCGAATCCAACACATCCTATATATCCCAGCTCGGCAGCACGTACCATGCATGAGGGTCCAAAATAAATGATGACACATGCATGCATGATGCATCGGAGTGCCATTCTCGCCGAGCCACGACCTTGAGCATATATGAATCAGGAGACGCAACTACGCAAGAACCCTAGGTACTAGTTAACCCATGCCGCCATCAATGGCGTCCCGAGCTCTGCAAGCTCGAACTGGCCACCAGTTGTTGATGGACATCTTCACGTTACTAGCCTATATCGGATCGGTAGTAAGTGCACGTGTATATGGATGAACGAGCATGGACACTGTCGGGTTCAGAGAATGTGTCCATGTTTCTTATGTATACTTTCTCGCTCGTACAATCTTACTCGTTTACCTTCATCATTTTAGAATTCTCTTACATATTTTCCACATATAGACCTGGAGACTATTGGCCTCATCACACCCCTCTAGGAAAATACAAGTTGAATCTAATATATAGCAAAAAGGAAACTAGTTGATGCATTAGTCAAGGCAGAGTTTAAGCATTCAGGTCAAATTTGTTGACGGTATCAGTATCCGGTGGCATGGCCTCTGTCAGCGCCAGTCAACTACCCTTTCCGGATCACTAGAAGCCAATAATGCTTTTCTCGGCACTGCACAATCACTCCACGGTTACCATTGCTGAATTATTTACCCAGCGCCGTTGTAAAGTAAATCCATTCACTTTTATTATTAGCTAGCTATGAATTTTTAAATTGGCCTAGAAATATCATTTCTACTAAGAACATCTTCACCGACGCCTATCCAAATCACCCTACCGACACCCCAATAGTTCGGCCCGATCCAAATTCCGTCCGGCACCTCAGAGAGGAGCCCCAAACATGGAGTCCTGCTCAGGGGTGCTGGACAAGTCTTCCGACAGGTTGTACCCACCTGCCATAGACATAAAACGGGCAAGCATTATGCATTTTAACCGGCCCAGGAATATCATCACAAAAGTGGTGACACCGGCAGCTCAAAAATTATGTGGTGTATGAATGACCTCACATGCATCGACATGCCATTCATGCTAAGCTATAGTACGACCTATGAATCAGGACATGCAAGAACCCTAGGCAACCCATACCGCCATCAATGGTGCCCCAAGCTGCAAGCTCGAACTTGCCGCCATATTGCACATCTGTTAGTTGACATCCTCTCATTGTTACTAGCTTATCCGATTGTATGACCGTGCACGTGTATGGAGCAATGAGCATGGGCACTGTCAGGCTCAGAGCATGTATCCATGTTCGTATGTACATAGCTTCATGTACAATCTTAGTCGTCTACATAATTACCTCATCATATTAATAAGACTTGTGAGATTATTGGCCTCGTCATCCCCCTATTGGAAAATACAAGTTGATTCTAATATATGTAGCAAAAAAACAGTTAGTTGATGCGATAATCAATCCAGTGTTTATGACTAGCCGTCTAATAAGAGGAAGTCAAGGGTTCAGGTCAATTTGCTTGACGGTATCAGTATCTGTTGGTACGTCCTCTGTCAGTCAATACTACCCTATCTGGATAACTAGAAGTCAAGAACGTACGTTTCTTCCAATAGATAACCATTCTTCTACATTATCCACTTGATTTGAGCAATGCAATCAGTCTTTCTGGCTAACCTTATCAGAAATATTTTACCGGGGCAGACATGTCATTTCAAAGTAGTAATAGCACCAGAGTGCTATCAAATTAAGTGGTAGGTAAGCCAGTAAGTGTGTGATTAATGGGTGCCTGCTGCATGGCTGGGAACATCAAATGTTCTGTCAGCTACTAGATAGGTTAGCTATCCCTGATGATTCAGAACAGGTATTTTGTTCACAGTTCACTATCAGAATTTCCATCTCTACCGCGTACAAAAGCAGCACGGTAAAAAGGAGTTGCGGAATACAGCAAAGCCTTTACCGTGCACATGCACACGGCAAATGCTACACGACAACAACCGGGTCGTTACAGACCCTTTGCCGTGTGCTTCTCGCAGGGGCCACGGTGAAGATTTTGCCGTGTGCAATACGGCCACACACGACAAAGTAAAGTAATATGACGGTCCTCGTCGATCAAAAGTCAGCTACATCTTTCCCGTAAGAAGTTTTTTCACTGTGTGTTGCGCCTTTGGCGTGTCCCACTCTTGCGACATGTGTTGTTTCATTGTTGTGCTGAAATGTTTCACCCTGTGCCACCTATACTCTCTGCACGACACACTTACAAAGCTTTGCCATGTGTCATGGTGTTGGCCCACGCGGCAAAGAGCTTACCTGGCTCGGTTTCTCCGTGTGTCTAGTTGGCACCCATACGGCAAAGTGCGAAAATGCAGCTGCCCTGCCAGGAGCACAGGTTTGTGCCAGAGAGTGTGCTCATTGTTTTTGCCGTGTGTATATGCACGGGCAAAGTGTCTGTTTGTTCTGTTTTTTAAATCTCAGCAATTGACAGATTCATATGCAATTGACACATACACAATCATACATTCCATGAACAAATCACAGATGACAACTCATACATACATATAATAATCTCAAACTCCTCCATAACATATAGATACAATCTCAAACCTCCTCCGTAAAACAATCTCAAACTCTAAAAATATGCTTATGACAAAGGGAAAAGATGGACATTTGGAATCATGCAATAACATGTGCCCAAAGTGGGTTTGAGATGTTCATACGACCTAACCTAACATAGCTAGTGAAGAAAGCTTACCAAGCTACCCCTTTCGACGCTCGGGGAAGGGGTAGATGATGTTGTGAACTTTTAGTCAACTTTCGGGGTTTCGACGGATGCGGGGTGCACCGAAGGGTTTATATATAGACATAATAAAGTGTAATAATTGAATGTAAACTAAATAATTTTTGTTATACAAACCTTAGTAAAAAATAAATAAACAAAGAAAACTTATCAAAACAAAAAAAAGATGACAATCAATTTTGCCGTACAATGTTTACAATGGCACATAGCATAGATAGCTTTGCCGTTTGTGGTATGCTTACACACGACAAACATGTTTCCCCGCCATTTTTCATGGAGCGCAGAAAATGTGTCGTCAGGAGTCATGAGTTGTGGCTGCTGGCCGTCACAAGTCCCACATCTTTGTCGTGCATGTTTGTCAGGACACACGACAAAGCTTTCTTTACCGAGAGGTTGTTCTTCGCCGTGTGTCTTTCTTTAGCTACGCCGTGTAATATTAGTCCGCCGTGTGTTGTTGGGCGACTGTGCCGTGTGGTATTTCTTTGTCGTGCTATTTACACCACCCTGACGGCAAAGAAAGTTTCACCGTGTTCCACACTTTTTAGGCACACTGCAACACTTGGTTTACATGGCAAAGCCTCATTTTCCGGTAGTGGTTGAGCGAAAGAGGTTTTTTCACTGGAACTCTGTTTAATACCCGAAGCTTCTTTACGGAAAATAGTAAGCCTGCAACAGTGACGGCCAGATAAGAGATCAGTCGACAGCAGACGGAAAACTTGCATGGTAGTGACAGAAAACTTCCCTAAAAGGAACATGTAGCGGCAAACTGATTATCTAAAAAAGGCGCAGGGAAATTAATGTTGCTAGCTTCCAACTAAAAGGGTCTGTTTGACAGTGAGAGCTGCCCGTCCGAGTTGGTTGATGGGTGAGCCGCTGCATCTCGATTTTCTATTATTGATAAACATTAATGTTGCAACAAATACATTTCGTCGAACTATAGATTCGGCAAACAATATACCGTGGGGATACGGCATGAGGACTATAACGTATGGTACAAAACATAACTTATTTATGCGGACTAATGATGCATTGTCAATGCTACTCACTTACTAAAATGTATATTAAGATTGTATATCCATTTCCATCGATTCAGACTTAAATTTGTGTTGGCTAGCGCATGGAATTTCATATGGTATTAGAGCCATAGGTGTCAGAGTTCAACTCTTGTCTTTCACAATTTATTAAAAAATGCTGTTGTCCCCTATGTGTCCACGTATAGGCCTTATGAGACATATCTACCTCTCAGATTTGGCCTCTCAAGATCATGCGTGAGAGGGGCTATTAAGATGTACATGGGGATTCCCTAGCCCTTTCCATTAGTTTAGAATTTTGTTTTTGTTGGATAATGCACGAAATTTGACATGGTATCAGAGTTATCAGGTCACGAGTTTGAGTTCTGACTTTTGAATTTTATCCAAAAATTGGTATTGCTATCTCCATATAGGCGTCCAAGTATAATCCTTTTGATCCATACCTCAGAAATTTTTATGCACATGTTGCCCCTCTAAGCCAAAAGTGACGGGTGGTGTTGAAATGTACTAGTGAACGAAAAATAATATGGTATCGTATCCGTAGGTCCATAGGTTTCAAGTTTGAGTCTAACATTTTGCAATTTATCAAAAAGTTGTTGTCGCCCCCTCTATATCCATGTATACGCCTCCTCTTAAGTCGTGCATCTGAGTTTTACATGCAAGTGTTGGCCTCCCTAAGTCACACATGAGAGGTTGTGTTGAAGTGTACATCTGAATTTTCTAGCCATTTTCATCAACTTGGACTTGTGTTTGTGTTGGATAGCACACAAATTCGACATGGTTGCGATTAACATAATTTATTTATCCCAATTAACAATATACTATATTACTATTATGAATGCTAATACTATTTTTATGTGGCTCTTGGAAGTATCGACCCTCTTTCTATTGTAGAGGATCGATTTTGGAATTTTAGACCAAGGTTGGACAACCGTAAAACATGCCAGGGACTGATACTGCTAACAATGAAAGGTAACCATCAAACATATCAGGGACTGATACTGCTATATTGTCCGAGCTACTCTTTTTATATGAGCCATGGAAGTTCCTCCGCAAACCGAGGCGCTCCATGCCGTTGGAATCAAAGAAAGGACTTCAGGTTGTACTAGTAGATTCATCTCTCTCAACACCACGGCAGACACCGTAGAGAGTAAACAATGTGAAAAGCAAACAGCGGCTAAACCGCTAAACAAAAAAGTTTATTGCCGAATTGCTGTAACAGTCTCGAGATATACAAGAAAAAAAAGAGATCATCTGGGACAGCAAACCCCTGAGCCGCATATTTGGCGCCACATCACCAAGAAGAATTATTAGAGTGAGACGCCATATCACGCGCTTAGCACGACATGCTTAATTTCTGGAGGCCGTTCCTTCACGGGGTTTCTCTCGCTAAACCTTGGAGCTAAGCGGTTTTAGCTTGGCCTGTTAACCAGCCAGGTGGGTCCCGCTTGACGTCCGTCTCTCCTTTCCTTGCACGCACACAAGACACAACCTTCATCGGCCATCTTCCCCGCTGCCCTGCCCTGCCTAACCTGCCATATATAGGAAGAACGAAGCTCATTCCTCTCCCCACCAGCAGCGGCGCTTAGCTACTGCATGCCCGGCTTCTTCTCGACTCGATCCTGAGGAGACACCTCTGCCTTCTCCAAGCTCACTTCTTCTGTAAGCTCTTGCATCTCTCCAAGTTCATCTTCTGCAAGCTCTGTCTTCTGTACTCTGTACTCTCTCCCTCTTTCTCTCTCACTAAGCTCCTCTTATGAAGCTCTCTCTCTCTCTCTCTCTCTCTCTCTCTCTCTCTCACACACACACACACACACACAAACAAACAAGAACATATATTGTTGTTTTTGGCCAATGGAATGAGTCTTGAGTCTTGACTGCTTTGCTTGCTGACTGCAACCAAGTAAACAACAGGTTTTGAAAACTAAGAGGTCGTCACTTCCAGAAAAGAATAAATAAGAGAAAATACTTCTTCGTGACTCTAACGGAGAAAAGTGGAACAGTGCCGGGTCGCACTCCTCGCTGTCCAGCTACTTCTTGGGTAGAAACTTCTGTTTTTCTTGGCACATAAGGAACCACCTGCTACAGTTTTTTTTTTAAAAAAATTGGACTACAGAGTTCAGACACAGTATATTTTTGTTGAATCCTCTTGTTCGGTGGTACGCATTGATCAATCAAGCGCAGTAAGAGTGTATTTCTGTTTTCAGTTACAGCAACAGAGTGCGAGCTCCTGGTAGAATTAGTTGCTAACTTTGGTTTCTGATACAAGGGGTCACAGCTTGGAGGATCCATGGACGGGACAAAGAAGCAGGTGTTCACCATTCAGGTGGAGGATGGGAAGCCTGGGAAGGATGGCCGGCCGGCGGTAGGGCCGGTGTTCCGGAGCATACTGGCCAAGGATGGGTACCCGCCGCTTGACCCTGACATGAGAACCTCATGGGATGTGTTCAGGTAAAAACCAGAAACAACAGCAACTTCATCTCTTTCCTCCTCAAGTTTTTACTAGATTTGTCTTCAAAAAGTTTCTGCTAGATAGCTTCCACTGTTTGTAGAACTACCAATTTTGTTATTTTTTACTGGACCATAAACAAAGACAGAGAGGACTGGTAGCTAGTGTGCACTGGAGAAAGTAAATGAGACGTCTGCTCCATGTCAGACGAATTCATCCTGTTTTTCCTTACTCTACCCCACATGCGGTTTTTCCCCCAACATCAGAAAAGACACTACTCTGCCTGTGCATAGTTATTCCAAGATGGTACTAAGTGTTCGCCAAAAATATTGCATTGGGTAGAATCTTATTTTTGATTTTCTCCAAAACTAACTTTTGGGATCTTCATGTAAGGACGGACACGGACCTGTGATTTTCCCTAACAGAAAAAAGTACATGCACATGTCATGTTTTGTTTGCACTCACTGCTTACCGAAAAAACTGTGCGCTGAACTCCTAAAGGTCTGAAAGTTTAAGTTGTATGTGTACTTTGAAGATCTTTTCTTGCTCCCTCATTATTTTTCTCAAAGTTATCTTTTGGAACCTTTTTAAAAGGCGGTAGTTGGATCCAAATAGAACATGGCTAAAAGAAGAACAAAGAACATACCGTACGGGTGTCAATACTAGTTCCTAGCATTAATCTTCAAAAAGTACACGAGTCCCAGCTTAGCTGGCTCCTTCACAAAGAACCTGTAAAGAGAAAACATAAGATAGTTGAGATTTCATCTAGGCGGTTATTCAGCACACCATGCAGGCATGCACGATAAACCTTGAGTATTTAGATTCCATGTGTAAACAAATAGAATGTATTCTAACAACAAAATGGAAAGCCAGCCGCATGTAAAATATCATGGTAGAAAAGAATCTTTGAGAACACAAACAACCTTGGTTTTGATCTCTTTTGCTTGCATCCCTGCAGAACAGCAGCAGGCAAGTATCCAAACAACCGGATGCTTGGATGGCGTCCATTTAAAGATGGAGTGGTATGCACGTATACAACTAACCCCAAGGACGATGAAGCTTATGTATCTGCAGCATGTCTATTATCTAGTAGTTCGTTCGTGATGGGAACCTTCTTCATTTCATCTTCTAGCCAGGGCCCTATTTATGGAAATCATACAAGGAGGTCTATGAAGAAGTCCTTCACATTGGCTCTGCGCTGCAGAACCTGGGGGTGCAACCGGTGAGAACGAAACTTAAGCTAGCTTTTTCACTTCACCTATACAAATAGACCTTCTTCCATTAATGGCATCTCTATATACCAGGAGTGACTGTAAAATTCAAATTAATTAGAGATAACGATGCTCTTATGCTTGATCTATGCAGGGTTCCACAGTTGGAATTTATGGAGCAAACTGCCCTCAGTGGGTGGTAGCAATGCAGGTAACCCACTGGGAAACCCATCTGAATGATAATTTCCTTAATCTCCTTTGAGCAGGAAAAATAATGATAACCCCACAATTAAATTTGCAGGCTTGCAATGGTTACAGCCTAATATGTGTCCCGCTATATGATACTTTAGGTAAGCAGGAAACTAACAAATAATAGACCTCGTCAGAAATGTTTCATATCAATTAACCCAAACTATGAAACACAGCATTTGGGATTTTGATCCGCAAAAATATATACTATGTATCAAGCAGAATTAATAACTGTTCCCTGAGATTGCAGGTGCGGGCGCTGTTGATTACATTATTGATCATGCTGAGATTGATGTAGTCTTCATACAAGACAAGAAAATAAAAGAAGTACAACCAAATCTATAAGCTAAGTTGGATACATTTAAAATCTTGTCTGAATTTGAATTTGATAATATTTCTTACTTGCAGATACTGTCCCCAAATTGCAAATCTGCGACGAGGCTAAAAGGTAAGCATTGTAAAGTGATAAGGGTCTCTTTGTTGTTTAGGAACGATAAAATAGTCGAAATTTTAATTCTCCAAAACATGCTTGCAGCTTTGGTGGCATTCACTTCAGCAAACAGCGAACAAATCCAAGAAGCCGAGCAAATTGGGATGAATGTGTACTCCTGGAATGATTTCTTAAAAGTGGTGGGTAAACAGAATTTGCAATGCTCATTCACCTTTCAGGCTGCAAAAGTTGGTGGCAATGTTTGTGATGTCATATTTTTTTTATCAAACCAATAATTCTGGAATTGCATTTCAGGGAAAGGATAAACCAGCTAAACCCTGTCCTCCACAACCGAATGATACATGCACCATCATGTACACAAGTGGAACAAGCGGGCAACCCAAAGGTGTTATGCTGAGCCATGAGAGCCATGGAATGTATGTAAAAGGGGTGGACCTCTTCATGGACCAGTTTGAGGATAAGGTTACTCCTTTCTATCAGATATAATGATGTGAATAAGCCTAATTCTGATTGAATAGATGGTATTGTTTAAGCATAATCCAAGCAAAATTTGCTGGTTTTGTGGATGCAGATGTCAACAGAAGATGTGTTTCTTTCTTTTCTCCCACTTGCTCACATTCTTGATCGCATGATCGAAGAGTATTTCTTTCACAAAGGAGCCTCGGTTGGCTATTACCATGGAGTGAGCAAATCCACATATTAGGCTTCCACTTTTTATTTACTGGTGAACTGTGATCAGTTTTTCTTTAATACGACCACAATGTTTTTTTTGTCAGGATCTGAATGCTTTGAGAGATGATCTCATGGAGTTAAAGCCAACTCTACTTGTAGGGGTGCCCCGAGTTTATGAAAAGATCTATGAAGGTGGTAAAATGAATTTTTTGATAGTAACTGAACCTCCATACCTGCTAACTCAGACAATGTTTTAATGATTGATTTTAGGTATTTTAAAGGCCTTAGCAGATCTCAGACCCCTCAGGAGGGTGATTTTTAATGCCTTGTACAACCGGTAAGATGCTTAGCATCATGAATTATTTTTTGCAGCATATGAATCATGCCAGCTCACCATAGCTTCTGCAATCCAGAAAATTAGCAAGCATGAAAGCAGGCTACACACACAAAACTGCATCACCTTTTGCAGACATGCTGGCTTTTCGCAAGGTATTGTATTCATAACTACGAAAGAGTCCCTAGAGAAAAAATACTTTCAGAAAATAAGGAAAGATCAGTAGAGGTTGTACTCACGAGTCATGACTTCTATATCTGATTTGTTTGTTGCATTTGCTTGCTCTAGGTCAAGGCAAGGCTTGGTGGTCGTCTTCGCCTACTAATCTCTGGTGGTGCACCATTAAGTACTGAAATAGAAGAGTTCTTAAGGGTGACCAGCTGCGCATACTTTATCCAAGGCTATGGTAATTCATGTAGAACCTGTTCATTGTTCAAATTTCCTCCTACAAACTGCTATCATCACAGAAGTCAAGGACTCGAAAGCATCAACAAGGTAGTTGCCGAGGCAAAAAAATCATAGAAGAGATATGCCACCAAACTTGGAGGGTAGAATTTAGTTCAAGCATGAGTTCCAAGTTCTATTTGGAACTGGAATTAATTGACCTGTTTTAGCAATAGTTATCAAAGAACTGAATGCTTAGCTGGTTCCTTATGTAGGTTGGGTCCATGTTTACCTTGTTCTACCCGAACCCCATAATTATTTTCACTGCAATACTAATTTTAAGAGTATTTCCAGTCAATTTATTGTGTTAAGCTTTTAAACTTTATTGCACATAACTGTCACAACAAGTAAAAGAATGGGCATCTATTTTTCCTATTTCACAAAGATAATAACAAGCCACATAAATTTATTTTTCCGCATAAAATTCCAATAATGCATGGCTCAGATAGTAATCTATTTGCTAAGGAACCGGTATAATGTCAGATTTTGTGGCCTTGGCTCAGGTTTAACAGAAACATTGGGACCTAGCACAGTGGGTTACCCTGATGACATGTCCCTGGTTGGAACTGTCGGTGTCGCCGCCACGTACACTGAACTGCGATTGGAAGAAGTACCTGAGATGGGTTATGATCCACTTGGTGCTCCTTCTCGTGGTGAAATCCTCATCCGAGGGAACACTGTCTTCACTGGGTACTACAAAAATCCTGAGCTCACAAAAGAGGTCATAGTTGACGGGTGGTTTCATACAGGTAAAGAATCATGTTTTAATTTAAACAAAAGATCAATATGAAGTTTCACATAGCATTTTCTAACACAATGTTGTTCTCAGGAGACATTGGAGAGATGACCCCAGATGGAATCCTGAAGGTAATTGACCGAAAGAAGAACATATTTAAGCTATCACAAGGGGAATATGTCGCAGTTGAGTATCTGGAGAAAGTATATGTCTTCCCTCAAATTATTGAAGATGTAAGGAAAATCTGCAGTGAATCATATGCTTATATTAAGAGAGTGCATAGCTCTGCATTCAATGTAACACTGACACTTTTTGTAGATCTGGGTGTACGGGGACAGCTACAAATCAATGTTAGTCGCAGTAGTTAATCCACATGAAGAAAACACCATGAAGTGGGCAGCGTCAAAAGGATACAAAGGTTCTTTCGATGAAATATGCAAACTGGAAAGCCTTAAAGAATATATCCTTAAAGAGCTCGCAGCTGCTGCAGAGAAGAACAAGGTAAGGTCATTTATTCACTTCCAAATGGAACACCAAACATATCAGATGGTTCATCATGTCACCCATCAAATTGTGGTCAACACAGTTTTCACTGCATTTTGCAATAGAATTAAAAGGAACTCAGAAGTTTCTGTATAGTGTGGACTCCTTGATTTCTACTCTTCACTGTGTCTCTAAGCATCCTATATGGTAACCCTCTTTGCATGTCTCAAATCAGCTACGAGGTTTCGAGTACATCAAAGGCATAGTGTTGGATCCTGTACCTTTTGACATTGAAAGAGACTTGGTCACTGCGACCATGAAGAAGAGAAGAAACTACATGCTAAAATATTACCAGGTAATATTTGTTGAACTGCTGAAAGTGTGATATTTCTTGTCCTTACTAATTGCCAGGATCCGAGACATTGTATTTGCATTGGGCTCGATTGAAGCCAACAGAATTTGGTAAAACCCATACAAAATCACAATCGACCTAAGAGGAGATAGATGTTGTACAGCTGACTCATATGGACATATGATATTCATTCTACCTTTGCCCATACTGGTCCTCTCTTGCTTCTTTTGAGTAATTCTAATTCATTCTCCTTCATGTGCAGCCGGAGATTGACAAAGTATACAAGAAATTGGAGGATCAGAGAGCTGCCAACAAAGCAAAGTGAAGACATGTGTTCTGTTTGATCATATGCCAAAAGACCGAAATACCGTTGTAAATTTCCTATTGAACTTTGGTATGAACATTACATAAAAGCAATAAAATGTATGTCGGTTCACGGTGTATGTATCCTCTCTCTGGAGTTACATGTGCGACGCAGACACAGACACAACGGATGTTTCTGCTACACAAGTGTTTCGACCAAGAAAGAGTTTTTCTTCTATAAACATGGGAGACTAAAGTACAAACCTAGTAGTTCAATTTTTTAGGGGAGTTAGGGAAGTCTAATCTCACCATATGCACCCCTTCGCGAGTTTGTACAAGCAAAACTTCTCACAGATCTTACATAATGTTAAATTGTTAATTTAGAGGCATACATATTTTGGAATAAATGTACAAAATAATGAGAAAAACAATGATCCTATTTGTACTATAAAACACAATAGTTAAGAGTGAATCTATTTCACAGCTAGAACATTTTTTATATAAATAATATCTCATTTTTGCACAGTACACACATGATTTTATTTTTCATAAACTTGTGTGCATGTTCCTAGCTTAACACTTTGCAGTGCTATGAATTTTCCGAAACATACAAACTCGTGAAGGGGTTCATCATTCATGTGAGCCCACACTCACAAAATCTGCTTTCACATATAAAGTTCACTGTGTAGGGATCAAATGACTTTGGCAGGCAGAATACGACGGAACACATAAAAGACTCATATTATCTAACGAGATGTCCTAAAGCATATCCATATTGTACATATTACATACTGACCAAGCAGAAGACGCACTAGTTTGCAAATTTAAATGGTAGTTCTGATGAACCATTGAGAAATATCTTCATAATTATTTGAAGTCGTGTTATGAGTTTTGTAGTAACAAACATACATAATTACATACAATGAAAACCTTTCAGTCTCTAATACCAAAATAGCATTAGTATTACCATAAAATAGCATACCTCATAAATTACTTGAATAAGCTCAATTCAAAGGGTAACACCACTGGACTTCAAGTCTATACTTATAAATTGTCAACAATATGCTCAATCAACTAAGTGCCCAGGTTTCTAAAAGTTCTCTAGGCTAAGGCTATAAATCTTCAACAATAGGATCAATCAAGTGAACTGGTCTGATGGCGCCCGCGAGTGTGGATAATCCACGTACCAGCACATTCCATGTCGCTTCATTTGGAAAGATACCTTCATATAACATCTTCAAGAAGTAAACCATGGCATCATCCATCCTATGCTGATTGCAAAGCCCCGATATCATACTTGTGTATGCAACTATGTTGCGTGGACAGTTAACTGCATCCATTTGACCTAACATCCAAGAAGCAGCTCTGAGATCCCCTTCCACGCAATAAGCACGAATTATTGCGTTGAAAGTAAATGCATCGGGTCGCATTGGTTGGAGCATCATCCTCCCCAGAAGAATCATCGCTTCTTTGCGCCTTCCCATCAGACACAGGCCACTAATCGCAGTGTTGTAAGATATTAGAGTCAACTGGATCCCATTGTTTAGCATCTCGATCAAAATTTGAAGGGCGTCTTCGCAGTTTCCTACCCTGAAAAACCCATGAAGCAACTCATTGTATGTCCTGTCATTAGGAGAGCATCCATATCTTGCCATCCCACGGAGCACACTCAAAGCTCTACCACTTCTTCCGCAGTCACATAGGCTTCTGATCAACGTGTTGAATGTCAATGTGTTAGGAGGGCAATTTTCCAATGACATCTTGTCGATGAGATTTTCTGCCTCATCAAACATCACCTTCTTGCAAAGCACATCCACGATATTCGTATAGACAACAACGTTCGGCTTGCAACCAGCATGTGCCATGTCATTCCATACTGACATGGCGCCGTCTAGGTCCCCAGCTTTGGACAATCCGTCGATGAGAATAGAGTAGGTCCTTACACAAGGAGAGCATCCGTTTTTCTCCATGCCACTGAAAACAGATAATGCCCTCTTTAGATCACCAGCATGGCAAAGGCCACGGATGAGGACGTTGTAAGAGATTATAGACGGTACCCATCCTTCATCCAACATCCAATTCCACATGCCAAGCGCATCATGCACCTTTCCATCGTCGAATAACCCTCCGATCAACACAGTGAATGTATGAACATTGGGAGCACAGCCTTTGATTACCATCCTAGCCAGAATGGCGAGAGCCATTCTCAGCTCCCCGGCCTTGCAGAATGCCCGGACAATGCTCGTGTAGGTGACAGGACCTGGCTGCAATCCCCTCCTCACCATCTCGTCGACAACCAAGAACACCTCCCGCATCTGGAACTCTCCACCGAGCGCGTGAACAACGGCATCGTACGAGGTGCACACAGGCGGCGTCGTCTCTGCCAGGACGCCCCTGGCCTCGTCGAACCTGCCCAGCTTGCACAGCGCGGAAACAATCGTCGTATGGCTCACCTCGTCCGGACGGCAGCCCTTCCTAGCCATTTCGTCGAGCATCCTGCGTGCGGCGTCGACCCGGTCGTTCTGGCACAGCGCCTTGATGAGCAGGTTGTAGGTGCACACGTTGGGCTCTACGCCGGCACTCTTCATGTTTTCGTAGACGGGGACCACCGCGCCGACGAGGTTCTCCCGGATCAGCGCGTCGAGCAGGTGGTTGTAGACCCGCACGGTGGGCGGCGCGGCGCAGCCGAGGTCGTGCTGCGCGCGGTAGAAGGTGTTGAGCGCGCGGTCGACGGCGCCGGCGCGCGCGAAGGCGCAGATGGCGGCGACGAGGGCGCCCTCGGGGCACGGTACCCCGCGCAGCCGCATCTCCTGCAGCGCGTACTGGACGCCGTCCACGTCGCCCGCCGCCGCGAGCCTCCGGACGGTGGCCTCATGGGCCCGCGCCGTGCGTTCGGGGTCGGGGGAGGGAGAGGGTTTGGACTGCTCCGGCCACCGGATGGTGACTTGCGGGCTGCTCTTCCGGCCGGTGGAGAGGTGGCGGCGGTGGAGCCGCCTGAGGAGGAGGCGGCATTTGGTCGAACACATGGCGCGCAATCAACTTCGAAGTATCTGAGGCAGGTAATAAAAGCCTAGCCCAGCCCAAGTAAACTGAAACAAACGCAATGCCCAAAAGGCTTCTTCCTCGAGAAAATCGATATTTACTTTTTTTTTCAAATTGAAAATGAAAAGGTTTTGTTATCCTAGGATGGAAACAGATCAGATGCGGATCAGATGGTACATTTTTAAAACAATACAAATACAATAAAGATGTAGTCGAATACGGTATAGAGTGGATGTTACTCGAATACACACGTGGATCATATGTTTTCTCTGTTTGAAACGGATACTGAATATGACAAAATAATAGTCTCGTGTCTTATAACGAGTCTGCTATAGAACGGTACAGTGATAAATACTCTAATACACAATAGTTAAAGCTCGGTCACAAAAAAGTATATTTGACCACTTTCTTACTCTTTTAAAGTTGGTTAATATACATGTCAGGTTAGAATTATCAAAGTTGGCTAATATAATTTTATTCGGATACCTCCATATGCATATTTTTTAAAAAATTCAATACCACATTTGTTTTGTAGTTGTAAAAATGAATCCGTATATTTACCACTTTCATTTCTATTTTGTTCGGATTCAATTTTAAATGCAAATATTGAATAATTCGGATTATTCACTACATGTTCCCACCCCTAGTTACTCCAGCCTCTGTGTTGACAGATACATAGTGCATATTTTATTACTTCCTTGGTTCATTGATGTAAGGTGTAGAACTTTTTGCTGAATTTTTTGAAATATATGGTGCATTCTGTTCCAACACTAGATTGTTACAATATTTTAGAAAGTAATCATATCGGGAAAAATCAGGAAAAGGAGTATGCCAACTTCACTATTTCACTCTAGTCTAACGGTTGTTCCCCTAGGGAAATTTCACGTCCAAAAATAACAAAACAAATCTCGAAGTCTATGCATTAACATTCGTGTAAAGAACGATTCGCCTTACATCCTTACATCCACCGAGAGGGTGATTGGTTTTGATTATCACCCTTCAGTTCATTTTTTGTTATTTATGGGTCCTGAAACCCCTAATGCAATGATGAAAATTGTGATGGTAGTTATTTTTCCCGGGGTTAGCCTAACTTTGTGCAACTACTCATGTTCATATACCTAAGTTCTGGACTATGGTTTTAACTGTATTATTGTGATGTTGTGTGGCATGTGTATCAAATGTGGTGGTAACGTTACCCATTCAAGACCACGATGCATGCCACCAAATACATGTGATTTACATCAGCTGAGCAAGCCCGCTTTGTTGGACACAATCAAACAATATGTTCTCTAATGCTTGATGCAATACATCCAACCAAACACAAAGTTTATATTTTGTACACATTTGTCTCCGTTGGGCGTGACCGTGATGGGTTTGTTGACAACCTCATTCAGCCAACCAAACACGCCCCTCGCTTCCCCCTACCACTACACAAGCTCAAGAAGCAGCCCCGCTTCCTCCAAGGCCGAGGGCAAAGAAAAACATGATGTCTAGGTACATCCAAATGTAGATAAATAAAAGTCATCTAATTTGAAATGCGCAGAGTACATCGCAACCTGACTAACGTGTCATATATCTCGCAAACACGATCACCTCTTGTGGTCCAGCACACTATGTGTGCCTTCACTTAGCAGGAGCCCATTCGAATGATAGGTTGGTCGTCGCTGCCGCATTGCCTTGGCAGAGATGCGCCTGGACAGAAGAGGCCTAGGATAGGAAGAATAGTCTCACTAAGAAGAAAGGAAGTGCTTGAATCTAACAAGGAAGAAGGAATGGTAAATTGGGAAATTCATCTTTGAGTATGGGCCTTCCCTACTGTATTAATGGGTAAAAAAGGTATGGACCCAAGTTAGCATAGAGCGAATAATCAAGGTGGAAGAAATGTGTGACTAAAAACAACAAGAGTGTAAGGTCGGTGAAATCATCAAAATCCGGGAAAAGACCGAGGAAGATATCTTTCTATAGATTTCTCCTACAAGTATCCGGGGAAACAACAACAATGTAAGGTCAGTGACTAAAAAACAACATGTTTCGTGCTCTGAAAACAGAAATAGTGTTGTAAAAAGCAATCGCATTATTTCACAGAAGTCGCATCATTATTTTTCTTACAAATTTCTGCGTGAATAGGATATGAAGTCATGGGAAGGTGTTACAATTTTCAGTTTTTTTTGGACATTTGGAGTCCACTTACTTAGGAAGCACGAAACTCTGCATGTTTTCTCAGAGAACGTCTGTAAAATTATCTTGTTAAATTTTTATATGATCTTCTTGTTCATTTTCATGAGTAATAAATTGTAGAGTCAAATTAGCACTAGTCAACTTGTGATTTCGAGTTGCCAGCAATGTGACAGCAAGAGGCTATGGCGACAAATTACGAGGCCATCTTATGTTAAGTGAGTGCGTTTAATGTTCAGTTGACAAGATGGGCTGGCTACACGGGAAGCAATGCCGTGCGGAGCACATGGAAAGAGTCCAAAAAGAAAGATTGATCCAAATCGTAGTAGCAGTAATCTGATTTGCTTAGCCATCTTTGACATTACAGTATTGTACGCATCACAAACACAACCACCATGCTGTACATACAACTGGTTTCAGATCTACAACAAGAGCACCACCGGCCAAAGGAGTGACAGTCTACTCAGCAGTCAACACTCTGAGCTGCGGACGGCCGAGAAGAATATACACCGAGCATCATGCACCGCACTTGCTTCAACACAGGATCAGATCAGATTAGACTATTATTGCTCGCAAGCCTTATTATTGTAATCATCATCATCATACAGCTTGCTCTCATCAAAGGCTTACAGGTGCCATGACCACAGCAAAGTCCACTGGTTAGCAGCATGGAACCCGGGGTAACACACACGCACACAGAACATAAACTAGAGGGTTCATTTACAGCGAGGAGCCTCATGAGGGGCGTTGAACAGCCCCGTAGATCTACATCGGTCGTGGTGAGCTTCAAAATAGTGAGCAGCGGGCGTGTCGCAGCGACAGGTGGCTTGGGGCCGCCATGGGGTCATGCTCGGCCGTCGTGTCCTCGCCGCAGCATTTCTCTCTTCGCAATGGATCTCCAGCCCCGGTGGCTTGTCTCTAAGTTGCTGCAAAGGCGGAAGGAAGTAGAGATATCAGCAGCACATCAAACAATGGCACGTAATAGGTGATCATAAGAAGCTCCAGATCTTTTGAGGTTTTTACTCAAGTAGGGCATTTTAATTTGAAGAAAAACAAGTTCACTTACTTAGGAGCAGCGGAGGTCGAACTTTGAGGTCTGATGCTAGAACGGTTCTTGTAGAACCGAATTGAGATCAGACTGCTATGTTCTCTAACCGAAGATTCAGGTGATCCGTGGAAGCTTACCCCCGACGCTTGTCTTGAGAAAAATCCTGTAGTGTAAAAAAAAGACGTTTAGAGCAGAGCAATTGTCTTCTCAAAACCAATCATTTTTTAAGAACTGCAGTGATTTTACATGACACTATACAGTGATCCTAAAGACCAATAAAATTTTCAGTCACGTCGATTCAAAATTTATAGTTGGTACTTGACTCAATATATACCACACTAATGGACCTTCACACAGCCCACGGCTGAAATAAGTCATCACCAGCTGCGTCTGAATTAAATATAGCGCTAGCATAATTAACATGGAGGAAGAATTTAACAAGTTCCAGTAATTCTAAAAGGGCATGGTATAAAATTATAATGAAAACCTTGATAAGAACCGGATTTCTCAATAACAATAAGGCAGAGTGTTACAAATCCGAATGAAAGAAGAACAATATTGTCTAGATTATTAATGGCAACAATGTTCTAATGATTTGATTACATAAATAGTAAAGTGTATAAAGCTAACTTGCATTGACAAGGTTAGTAAGTTTTTACTTAATTTGTGAACATACCATACAAACATGACATATATGAGATGCTATTGTTCCTACTTGTGTTAGCAATTTGGTATACCTTGCCAGAGTATGACGAGGCAGAAGATAATGGTGACGATCATGGGACAAAAACTGCCACTTGAAGAATGTTTGGCATTCTTCATCTTCTTCAAAGCCTTCATCCGCTCAATCCTTGCCCGCTTCAACAAAGCAAGCTCATTCAGCTCATTGAGGAGCTTCTGGTCAGAAGCATCCAACGGCAAATGCGTCGGAGGCCTCGGTGGCCGTGGTGGCTTCTTGGACCGCTTCTTCTTTGCCTTCTCGCCTCCAGAACTATCCAAAAGGCCCAGCTTCTCCTCCCCCTCAGACTTCCTGTCATCTCCATTCTTGGCAGCAGCTTCCGCGGAGGGCTGGGAGCAATCCATGTGCTGGGTTCCGTCATCCTTGGTGCACATGACACCATTCACCGCACCATTCGATGCTGTTCTTGCTAGGCCTACTGCGAAATTAGCATCCGTTCCATAGCTATGCTCGCTAACAACAACGTGGTTCCCACTCTCCAGATCGATCAGAGTATCCCGGTTGCTCATGCCCTTAGCTTCCATCAGAACTGCTGGAAGAACGATGCCTCTAAAGCATGAAGTGGCAAAACTCTGGCTTGCTCCTTAACTGGGGAATGATGTCCTCGTCACTAAATCACAAGAAAAAACACTCTGTAAAACAGCCTGCCTGCCTGCACAAGTAAGTTTGGCACAAGTTAGGTCAGTCAGTTAAAAGTCCACATTCCAGCCAGTTGCATCCACAGATTTCAAACAAGAGGAAACAAAATCCAAGCCTTTCTCCACCTGAATTGCCAAACCACCAAACAGATCAGCACCTCGCAACGCGCCTAACCCCATGTAACAAACACACAAGGACAACAATGGTAGGAGGCACCAACCCGACGCAAAAAACAGAGGATGATACTACTACTAACCAAAACAGCAGCGCATACCCGAAGTAAGCAGGGTCTTACAGGAGAGGAACACGCACGCAAAGCTCCCGAATCTTTGTCCTGCTTTGACGCTAAACGCGCCGCCACTCCACCCCTTCCACCCGCACGCACCTTTGCAACCAAACTAAGCATCGCAGCGCACCGCTTAGCTTCGCTTCGGACATGGCTAACCTGCCCACGATCCGCCCATTGTTTTCCGGTGCTTCGGTCTAGAGCTAGCTACGATTTGGGGAGAACCACCGTATGGTGGCGGTGGCTATTTTTAGCCTTTCCCCCAAAACAAGCAAGAAATCTGGCTAGAAGGCACCCGCATTTCAGGGAAAGAGAAGCAGACCGCTCAACCATCCATCCGCCCAAACCGGTGCGGGGAAGAGGGGTCGGACGGCGGAAACCACTGATTTCCGCCCCCCAAATCGGGGCAGCAAATCCGCCCGAATGGGCGCATCCGAAAGCTGGCCATCAACCAATCCGGCGCCTAAACCGACCGCGAAACTAGTTTCGATTTTTCTCTGCCGACCGCTGGAGAACAGGCAGGCAGAAATGGGGAGGGGGAACATGCGTGCGCTGAACGATCGAAGCGAACGCCGCTTTGCCGGGCACAAACGGGAGGGGGGGGGGGGGGGGGGACAAACAAGCCCACGCGACGCACGAACTGGGGGAAAAATCGAGCAGAACAATCGGGGGGGGGGAGGAACCTACGCTGAAAGGAAGTGAGGCAATCCCTGATCCAGGATGAACACCACCGCTAAAATCCAATAAATAATCTTCAAACCGCTGCTGCTTTTTTCGGCCCCCCAAAAACCACGCCACGGAACGGGGAGAAATCCCGCACGAATCCCAGCACAGCCCATTTTCGCTTCTCCTGCCCCCGCGTCAAGGAAGAGAATCCCCCAACGGATAAATCATCATCATCAGAAGAAGAAAAGGCATGAGTGAACCCACGTTGTAATCCAGCGCCGGCCAATGGTGGGGGAGCGCGCGCCGGCGTGCGGGCGATCTGGCAGTCCCGGAGGGCGAATCGGGAGCTCCGCGGGCGGCAGCAGCGGCAATCCAGAGGAGAGGAGAGGAGGTCCAGCTCGCGAGCCCACGCGGCAGGAGCAGGGAAGAAGGAGGCGACCTGGCAGAGGAGGTGGGTATGGGTTGGGGTTGGGGCTTGGAAGCATCCGGATTCGCCTCGGAAATCACGCGCCCGATTTGCTTTTATTTCCTCTCTTCTCCTCTCCCGGATTTGCTTTCTTTTCTTTTGCAGGAGATGTGAGCCGTCGGATCCGGATCTTCCCGTTGGTGCCGGGAAGGAAAGAATATTCGCAAATCCTCGTCGTGTCCTCCTCTCCCTCCTTCTCGTGCCCTATATATTTCTCGGTCGTGCCAACAGTTCCGTACTGTTTTAAACGACCACTCTAAATCTTTTTTTTATTTTTTTTGAAATTAACGACCACTCTAATCTAAAGCGTGTGTGTGTGTGTGTGAAGGTGAAACACTCTATGTAGTACGTGCTTGCATTAACTTGGCGCCAAGAATTTGTGTAAGAAACTTGTTTTTTTATATATATTTTTTTAAGCCAACGCTAACATACGCGTCACATATACTCTCATCCTAGCACATTCCATAGATCGAGTCGACGAATCAGTTACTGAAATAGATGAAGTCGCGAGGTTGTTGCGGTTGGAAACTTCCTCGCCGCCCATGCTGATGATACCGCTATCGTAGCTGGTGGTTGTGGTACGGCTCTCCTCGCCTCGTCAGGCACCACACGAATGGGTTGTGTCGCGGGATCTCTTCAGCATGCCGGTTGTGTCGTTGCTGCCCACGCATCTTCCATCGATGCCACGTGGTCCTATTGCCCTACCTAACGACGCCTATCACAGCAGCATGCTTGCGGTGAAGCCACAACTCCCAGCGGTCGACCAAGCGGCGCGTGTACTCCACAAGAAAATTGGGCTTGACGTTGGAGATCTGCTCTCTACATTGGCAGTCAACAAGTTAAATACCCTCTTCAGGATGAACTTGACTTCCATGATGGCAATTTATGAAGGTTTGAGTGGCCTTGCTGGCCTAGGAGGAACCGATTTCCCCGGCACCATCGACGTTCGACATATTTGCTTGATCTGTTTTCTAGTCTCTAGACCGTGCCACATAGTCGGGTTTTTTTTTAAAGTAGATGACGATCTATCTCTCTACGAGATTGGATGGAGTAAGGTGATGTGGACACTTGCGGGCTACTTTTCTTTCGTTTAGTAGGTCTTACTTGACTTTTTTTTCTTTTAGACTATCCTATATCAATACAAAAGGCAAAGTTCTTGCCTAGTTTCAAAGAAAAAAAAATCACCTGGCTATGACAAGAACGTTGACTTGTACTAAAAAAAAAAATATTTAGATGAGAAATAACTAAGCCAAGGGTAGGTTTAAAAAAAAACAATTGGTCAACAACTGAGCCCACAGTGTTTAGCACACATCGAATCCTCACTACCCGTACCCACCGACAAGGTAGCAGTTCCCTTGGATGGAAACCCCGCGTTTAGGTTTTAGCCTGTCCCAACTAGAAGCTCCACCACTATCGACAAGCAAGCAAGCGGCTCCCCTCTCTAACCTCCACGTACAGGTACAGTACGTGCGTTTAGCCACAACTGGCAGAAGAAAATAAACAAGATGGAACGGATGAGTTGTTAACGATCCCCAGCAGATAAGACTAGTGTAGGGCCTATCCTAAAGCTGTGATCCATCCATCTTCACGACGTTGCCGTCCCAGAAGAGGCTCGTTCTATCGCCTATCGAGTCTTCAGTCTTGTCTCGTGGGGACAAATGGAAGAGCTGGCTGGATGGGTGAAGGTCGACATGTATGTCCGCCAGCTGGTCGGAAAGCTACCGGCGCGACGGCGACGGCGACGGCGCCTGAGTGAGTGCTGCGCGCGTCGATGTGCCGTCTGTCATCGATCTTACTCTCATCCATCTATCTATCTGCTACTCTACGTGCTAAGCAGTCGACACAAGAAACAAACTCAACAACAAATTATAATTATTTTTCAGATGGAATAAGCATTATCATTAAGCAGGAACGAACGGGCAAAGCCTTCCCTTTGGATACCATGGATCCTCCGCTTGTTTGAACCTGCGATGATTAATTGCAGCACTGCATAGTGAAGATTCTCTCCAAGCCCCCACTGTTTCACAAATTTAGAGCACGCGTCTCCAACCGAAATGGGCAAAATTTGGATCATAACTCACCACGGACAAGTTTGTCCCCAATGCGTGTGGTTCCAACCACAAAACCCACGGTAGAATCATCAAAGTACTCTAACAGAATTATTCAAAGCACGTAAAATTCATTCTTGTTGTGGAATTCAATTTAAATTCACCGGTCTGTTGCAATATTAGGCATTAATTCCAGTATATTAAACATTACTACAACAGCTACTAGCATGTTAATCTCGCAAATACTAGATGTATTAATTAACATGAACAACAACAAAACGTCTACACGTATAGACATACTAAATCGGCAGATATGCACGTGATGAACGTACCGAACAACTGTAGATGAAGTAGTAGTAGTCGTAGTAGTCGTGGCAGTTGTTGCAGCAGCAGCAGCGACGGCAGCAGCTTCCTGAAGGCGATGGCGACGTTGTCGCGAGTCCGGCGAGCGTACAGGAAGGCGAGCCGTGATGAAGAGCTTGAGAGCAGTCGCACGAAGCGCTTCCTAAAAACCTTATTCGTCCTCTCCCATACAGGATCACAAGCACAAGGGTTTCGGAAACCTGCTGTCCCGTTCGCCGGTGCACGCCGACGCTCGGGATGGAGTAGACTACGGTGGCGGCGCAAGGCACGAGGTGACAAAACCTAGATTGGTTCCGGGGTGTTTGCAGCGCACGAAGTGCCCGACTTTATGTAGCGCGGTTAGGGAAAAACCCTAACGGGTACAACATGGGTCAAGAAGCTCGGCTCGGCGAGATTCCCGCAACCCGCGGCGCGTTGTGACGAGACGGGCGGGCGGGCGGCGACGGAGGAGGAGGAGCGCGTGAGAGAGCCTCATGTTCTCACAAGCTTACCAAGTAGCACAACACTCCACTATATAAGGTGGTGTCACTCCTCTTAAACTAGCAATGTGGGACTAAACTTTACCTCCCACTCCACTCTCATGTGTGCTGCCATTTTTTCATGTGCTTTAAGATTTCAGAAATTGCTAATTGGGCTTCCCACTCATGGGACCAAATTCTAACACGGTCTACAGTGAAGATCATGTATGGTTCACGAGATCATTGAGTGGTTCTATGTGGCTTTTTTAATCTCAAAGTTTTCGATGCATATGAAGTATCTAATTATAAACAAAATAATAAGCATATATATATAATTACTAAGGAAAAAGGGAAGACGTAACTAGGAATGTAGGAGAATAAAAAAAAATCCTACAATGAAGAAGGAGCTAGTTGGCCTGGACATATATAGAAATCGCAGAACGAAGGGGGCTTCTCTCCGGATTATTTTTAGTTTCACGCGCCACGACTTTCGTGTTGTTTGGAAGACACACGCCCATGACTTCAGAGATCTCAATGCCTCGATTTGGTTGACGACCGTTCTTTTTGTCATAGCAATTAAGTTGATACTAAAATAACGATCATGTTGTAAGAACTGGCAAAGTCTTCCCTTGCTATTATGAATATTCCGTTTGTTTGAGCTTGCGATGCTTATTGAAGATTATTCACGCTCGCACTATTTCATACATTTAGAGCAACTCTAACCATAATTGATAAAAATCGGCCCCTATCTGTCCATGAAAAAACCCGTACAGTCCCCACACGTGCATCATTCCAACCACAAATCCCATAGTAGAAACCTCAAATTCATGCATATGTTCTCCCTCTTCCGGGGCTAGCTTGGATAAATCCAGAATTTAAAAATATTTGTATTGGTATACTCGGGGCTTCACTACAGATTAAATTTAGTCGCGGGCGCCACGACTTTTATATTCAGAGAAGTCAATGCCTCGATTGGGTTGACAAACGTTCTTTTTGTCATGGCAATTAAGTTGATACAATACATCGACGATCATGTTGCAATAACTGACAAAGTCTTCTCTTGGACATTGTGAATCTTCCATTTGTATGAGCTTGCAATGCTTATGCTTAATTGTGCATTACGTACTGAAAATTCTCCACGATCACACAATTTAAATAATGTAGCCCCCTTTACTATAGTTAAGAGCCCTTTTGTGGTACCCTTAAATAAACCACAGCCATTTATTTTTATTCATCCAAAGGCTAAAAACCTAACATACTAGAGCTAAAATTGTGACTAGTATAAGTCCTACCAGTGCAAAATCGGAGGCTCTCACGAATGGGCCCTGGCCGAATACGGCAGAAGGATTCTATCTCAGTACAAATGTTGTTAATCCTCGGTCCAAGTACAGTAGGTTACCACAAACTCGTTTAGTGAGGTCGAATTCCCCAAATTTTAGACGAAATAGAACCCTAAACATCCACGCATCCGACACCGAGCCCTGGTCCTCACCGGCTCCTTGTGCGGAAGCGGACAGCCACCAAGTTTCTGAGTACGTCGAGGAGGAGGCGCGGGCGTCGGAGAGCGCGTCGAGGCCTCAGCAAGCCGCACAGGGATGGAAACTATGAGCAGAAGCAGATGGTCGTGTGCGCAAGCGCGGACGTTGGACTGGCACAGGCGGCTGTCTGCTGAGGGCCGGGATCAGTGGTCCATATCAGCTTGCATGACTGCTTGATGGGATGTTGTTTCCTGTCACCAATTGTATACAGTTCATTGCTCTTTATTCTACAAGTTTATGTTCTTAGGTACTACAAAAACCAATTGTATACAGTTCATAGCTTGACTGCCTGATGGGATGCAAGTCTGTGCCTTTTTATTGAAGTATAACTCCACTGCTTTAGTTTATTGAGATTCTCAGTCCTCCGAGACCGGGATGCGTTAAAAAAAACAGCCCCGCGGATCAGTGTCGTCTTCATAAGATTTATTTTCTTTTCGTAACGGTCCTACATATCAGTAATGCAGAGCTATAATTTGTTTTAATCAAGAGCACTGAAAAGTTTAGCAACTCCAGTAACCTAGCAAAAGTTGTCCTCGTCAAAAGTATTTATTTTCAGTAATGCAGTGTCCGTATTTGTTTCTGTTCCTAAAAACCTATCAGGCCGAGCTCGTTATTGTTTTTACACCGAATTACCACTAATGGGCCTTCTGGGTCAAATCTCTCTCATCCGTTGGATGAAACCATACTAGTCATATTTTACGACTAGTAAAAGGTACCGTAAAAGTTGCCATAGTTAAACTTACATGTGAGGTCGAGGTGCAAAGCTAACTTGACAACTTCATGGGAGGCGTATTTCCAGACTCCACGTCTATGAATTTAATCAAGTCAATGCCTTGATCAGGGTGATGCCTTTTTGTTTTCCCTTCACTTATGCGACTCTGAAATCTGTCTTGGCAAGTTTATATGGTAATCATGTAAGAACAGAACTAGTAAAACTTTACAATATTTCTTAGTCATCAATTCATCATTGTGATAGGTTACTGCATTTGGTAAAAGTTCTACACACACCTTATTTATAGATTCTCTCCGAGCCCCCACAGTTTCAGAAATTTAGAGCATCTCCAACTAAAATGGGAAATTTTTGGATCATATCTGACCACGGACAAGTCTGTCCTCAATGTGTGTCGTTCCAACCACAAAACCCACAGTAGAAACATCAAATCCATGCACCGTCTATCATCCGGTTATTCAGTTTATACTCTAACAAAATTATGCAAAGTACGTAAAATTTATTCTTGTTGTGGAATTCAAATGTAAATTTCAGACTTGGAGTCTCATTGGTGCTCCAGTCATAAGCTTCCCAGAGGAGGAAATCTTCTTCTAGCAGTTGTCTAGGAGACATATGAAGGACTCTACGTTAGAGCTTATCCGATCCGGTTGAAGATTGCATCTCCCAGTTCACTCCTCTGAATTTGCTGCAGAAGATATGTAGCCACAACATAAGTAAGAAGCAGGTGTAATCACTTTCTTTCATTAAAGTTTGATAGTGTAAGCATCAAGATTTCCCACAGACTGTCTACTTCCAAGTATGCATGTATTGCTCTATTGCACACAGAAAAATGGAAATGTCATTCACTATCCAGAATTACTAATTCAATTAATCCAAGGAGGTGTCCAAAGTCAAATGATTACTTGAGCTCAAGAAGGTATCAGAAGTTCAATATTTTAAGTTAATGTCTTGGTTCACACAAATTATACTGTTGTTTCCACGCCTTGTACCACGGCCATGAGGGCTCGGTTCAGCACATGTATGGTAATTTTATCTTCCAGTTTGTCCATATTCCAAGTGTCACTGACTGAATAGTAAATTGTAGAGCAAGCAAAAGAATGATACATAAATTCCATGACTGACAAGCGCCACAAACCTGATATCTTCACGTACTCTATTCTTCTCTGCTGGTATGCCACTAAGGATGCTTTCTTGGTATGATTAATCTCTGTAAGCAGCCAGTTGCCATCTTCTCAACATATTAATTGATGCATATTCTAAATGTGGAATGATTGATGAATTTATGCTCATATTTACTGAAATGCGGGAGCACGGAGAGGGTCCTGCTCGATTCAATTGTTCCACTGTAATAGCAAATTTCTTAGGCTGTCTAGTTCCATGGACAAATTCAGTCAGATGATAGCTACAGGAGTACAATCGAACACATCTGTTTATTATATTTTCCAAATGATCAATGGATGTATTTCCTGCCCTCATATTGTGTTCTTCAGTTCAATGATAAATAGTCTATGGAAAGATGGATAGGTTATTTATTCACACGATATCTTTGACTTGGTTATACACATAGGTGAGAGGCCTGATGTTATTACATCTAATTCACTGATTGCCGGGTACTGCATAGTCAGTAATATAGAGACAGCATTTGGAGATTGTCCGGGACAGATGGTAAAGAACAAAAGGCAGTGATGTTGAGCTGCAATACAGATAATGGAGAACCTAGGGATTGGTACATAATTTATGAAGTTGGTTGCTCCTTACGCTTGCTAACCGTGGCATGTTAGATTGTTTGTTTGTGGCCCAATCCCTAGGGGAACCAATATATTGTCTTATCTGGCTGCTGGATGAGAACTTTTCAGATTGAATTAGAGTAGAATTTCGACATATGTGCTTTTCTTCTCCATGTCTAGTATCGAAATTTGGTCTTGTCACTGCAATTGATAAATACAGGAAACATGAATCTTTATGGCATAGGAACTAATGTAAGCAAATGAACCTAGCTGGTTTGTAAGGCATGAGTGAATGAAAATCCCCATATGCAAGTTAAGAATATTAACCAGATGATAAGAATACTCTTGAGGCATATGATGGGATTGTATTCCTGTATAATGTTTAAGTTTTTTAAGACTACAAGCCTATAAGGTGAACATTCTTGTCTCGGAATGAATTTTATTATTGAATATTACAATAAGCAAATACAACGCATCCGCAATGCTATATATTCATGATCTTTTTGAGATTAACCATTACATTTCTTATAGTTATCTTGCTGTCTTGCAATTAATGTTCTGGGCAACAAATGCATTCCTAATATCCAGTGAGGACTAAAGTTGCTCAATATAATCATTCACTCCCTCTACTTTGGAATTGTTCCCTGTTAAATAATTTCACAGGAAGCTCCATGTTGTTCACAGTATTATTTATTAGTCCCTCTTGATCAGTTACTTGTAACTCCAAAAGGTGAAGGTAGTGTAAAACACTAAAACCCTCACTAGTCTTACCATTCTGCTTAGTGCTTACGACCTAAAACAGTGTACATTTAAAAGTAGTTTTCCTCTATGTTAGCTAGTACCCATTTTTTATGAATTTATTATTGAATTGTGCAATTCTTCATTATGCAATAAGAAAATACAACACATCCGCAATGCTATACAATTAATCATGATATTTTTTCGAGTAACTAGTACAATCTTCATATTTATCTTGATGTCTTACAAATAATATTCTAGGCAACAAAAGCATGGTACTAGTTGTTTCAGATGCTCCAGTTCGGATATGGTCATACAGTGGTACAGCTTCTGTTCTTGTTTGTTGTTACCTAGATCTTCAGTTACACACTTGTAACAAATTCACATTTTGTTTAGTAGGAGTATGACTCAACTGTAAAGCTAATGGACCAATGGTTCGATAATAGCTGCTATTTATGTGGTAAACAGCAGCTGTTAGCTCTACTTTGGAACTCTGTTTTGAATAGCCGGCTATCACCCGGCTATAGCCTTTTGAGCATCTTGACGCTAAATAAATTCATGTACAATTTCCGTCTATAGACCCATTTAGCTTTGATTTAGCCCGGATATAGCTCTTTTTAAGGGTCGAGGCTATTTTCTATGGCCGGCTATTTATAAGAGAGCTTTGGAATTGTTCCCTGTTAACTAATTTCACAGGAAGTTCCATGTTGATATTATTAGTCCCTCTTGATCAGTTACTTGTAACTCCAAAAGGTGAAGGTTAGTGTAAAACACTAAAACCCTCAATAGTCGTATAATTCTACTCACGACCTAAAACGGTGTACATTTAAAAGTAGTTTTCCTCTATGCTAGGGAGCACCCATTTTTTGTGTCTATTTATGCATTAAAAATTGTTTAGTATAGTCGTCCGGGTAGCACAAGGAAAGGGATTGATGAGATGAAGATATTCTGGAAACAAGAAAGATGTATATCTGGAACTGCTACGATTTGTGGGGTATGTATCTAAATGTGCAACCTTTGCTGAAAGTACACCTTGATACAGCATCATGCATCGCACAATGGTTCAAAAACTCGACAATAGGGTCAGGTTCAATTTCTGGTTCAACTACCTCCTAGATAAAAATAATTCTATGTCAAGTTGGTCGCCATAATTGCCAGAAACATAGAATGAAATAAATAGTTTTGAAAATATACCACATCCGAATCATAGACCGGACGAGGACCGACGGGGACGGATATCAGAACCATGACACTATACATATAATACAAGTTAGAAAATTATACAAGTAGTAACTATGCATCTAAATCATAAAAGCTATGTTTTTAAAAATCAAATAAAATAAAATATAGAGGCTCACCGAGGTGGTGACGGGACGGCGCGGGCGATCGACGTCGATAAGGCTCCTCACCACACTAAAACACATAAATCATTATTTTAGTTTGAGAACAAATTGCACATATACACAAATGAGATCATAACTTAGGCATTACATCGAACACCTTGCTTGCACAAAAAAATTGAAATGAGCAAAATGAGCTAAATAAGCAATGCCAGAAAGAGGATGAAGAGGCTAACCGTGGGGTGCCTTCAATCTTGCCAAATGGTGTAAAATATTATGGATTATCTAGTCTTGGGGAGAGGAAATGGAGAAGAAATGGAGAGGAAATGATTTTGAGCTCGGGCTCGGTGGGAAAAATGGAGTGAGCAAGGGTGGAAGAAGCTGATAAAGGTTAGGACCTTCAGTCCCGGTTTGTGTTACGAACCGGGACTAAAGGGTTCTGACGCTGGGCCCGCCTCTGCTGCCGCATGCGGTGAACCTTTAGTCCCGGTTCGTGTTACCGATTCATAACACGAACCGGGATTAAAGGTTCCTCACAAATCCGGCGGTGTGTCTCTCACCCCTTTAGTCTGGGTTCAAAAAATGAACCGAGACTAAAGGGGTGAACCAAAGGCTCGTTTTCTACTAGTGTATGTATCTAAATGTGCAACCTTTGCTGAAAGTACACCTTGATACAGCATCATGCATCGCACAATGGTTCAACATGCAAACGAAGGGGCATGGAGCATTTGGAGCTGTCGCCGGCAATCTAGCATGCTCAAAACTGTATTTTCAGCATGCCGCCGGCTGGAGCTGCATTGTCGCTGCCATCACACGAGGTGTAGGTGGTGATTTTGTAGGCACTCTTAAGGTTTGCCGCCTCGGCTGTTCTAATGTGCATATAGACTTCCTTCAAAAAGAAAGTGCTTATAGACAGACGAGAGTGCATAGATGGCTCCCGGGTGCATGTTATCCTTTTTTTTTAATTGCAAAAAAAAAGTCAAAGCGTGTTCAAAAAATGTGAAACAAAAATTTCATGCACATAACTTACAAGAGTCATGTACCCCGTGTATGGAGGCTCAAAGTTGAGTACAAATAAAATTGCATACTTTATTGGCTGTATTGCTTATCACTAGACAAACGAGATTAAACACTGGAAATACAAACAATTCTGATTGCCGATTAGATGACATGAGTTTCTTAGCGCTGGTCTCATGGTCGATCTCGCGCAGTTTATTAATTACTGGCTCAATAGTGGTACTCGTCGTCGTCACCCGGGCCATGGATTGGGACGTCGTTGGCATTTTTGTGTGCCTGACAGCCAGTGAGTTCCTTATTGCAGTCAGCACAATCCTGTTTGCACGTCTTGAAGTCGCTCGTGAGCTTGGCGTTGTCTGCCTTCATGTTCAGCAGTTGCACCTCCAGGTCATGGATCTTGTCATTCAGCTCCACCGTGTAGCTATTGGCGAAGTTGAGTTTCTCCGTAAGCATTTTGACATCATCCTTGGCCTTCTCCAGTTCCGTCTTCACGACGTCTGGCAAAGGACCCGGGTGCGGGATGGGACTGGGAGGATCAGGTACATGAGGAGCGGGATATTTCTTCTCTAGAACGCTGGCTTGCACAATAGTCTGAAACGGAGAGACGATATATATTATTAAGGGAAGGAGGCGCTCGCGGTCGATGGAGGCGCGCGGGATCATCAGTGAATTACCAGGTAGAGGTACCGGTTCATCTCCTTGAACTGTTCAGTGGGAGAATCCTTGGAGGTGATCTCCACGTGATTCATCGTGTCAAGCATGAGGTCCAGGTACATCTTCACCTCGCCCCTCCCGACCTTCTTCTTCTTCTGTCCCGCTGCAGTGCCGGCAAAGGGCCTCCGCAGAACGACGGCGTGCATTATAGCCTGATGTCATGTCATGGGATACATGCATGTATATATGTGAGATTAATAATGGGACACGTACATTTTATGTACAGTGAAGCAAGCTTAGCTAGTTAGTAGTTACTCGGTGTAGTAGTACTTACATAGTAGAGATATCGGCTCATCGTGTCGCTCATGTCCACGGGGGCTACAGCAGACGCATCTTGGAAGAAGGAGAGGCTCTCGTCGTCTTCCATCCGCTGGAGCTGGCCATTACACTCCTCGAGGTGTTTCTCCAGCTTGGGCCATCGGAGGTCATCGGCCGCCGAGATAGCGTTGGTAACGATGACGGGCGGGGGCGGCTGGGGGTTCGGCCACCAGATCTTTCCACCAAAATAGGCTAGAGCAATGGCCACAATCACAACTGACACTGCTAGTAGACGGTACTTGATTTTGGAATCACTCAGGTTTAAACTCACGTGGTCTATCAACTTCATAAAGCGCAACTTGGTCTTCTGCCATAACCTGAACCTGCCGCCACCATGGTCGTCGTCTTCCGTGTTCATATTTACTGGTTTCTCTTCGACCCCCTTGAAATATGCAATGAAGTTGGTTTTATGCTATGCCGCGTCGAACCAGATTGCGCTAACTAGTTCATGTACGCATGATTGCATAAGTTATAAATTTTTCAGTTCTAGATCTATGACGTGGAGATCCTCAAGACTAAGCGGCTTATAGATGCCCAAACTGTTCATCTTTACCACGAAACAGGCTAACTGTTCATCTTTACCGGTGATTGAAATGCATGCATGGTGCGTCCGTTTCTAGTGAAATTGTAGTTATACGATATAGCAAGATTGCAACTATATAATTGGAGAACCTGCAATCACTAGCTAGTTCCATCTTCTGAAAAACAATTACTTAAGAAATACATATACATTATGAAGGAAATTGATACAGGTAAAGAGAGATATTGTGGATCACCTCTCCCTCGTCGAATTCTTCACTATCAGGTAAACAGCAGGCGATTACTAGTGGGCGGAGTGCTGCCTTTTATGATCGCAGCTTGCAGTGCTTTCGACTCAAGGCTTGGAGGTACATATATATAGAAGCTCTCGGGCATCCCAGTGTAATTACAAAGAAATAGTCCCCGAGGTCTAACACAAAAAAGCATTTCTTTACACGTCTTGCTTCTGTATCCACCAGGGAATAAGATAGGAAAATACCAAGGGGTCGTCTATTTTATCTCTATTACATTCTCTACACATAATTAAGCTAGGCATACACAACTCCGCTAAGAGCTCATCGAACTTGAGTTGCAGAGTTAGACCACAACTCGATATGGTTCATTTCAATACTCATTCACTCGGTATGGTTCACCACATGCCTGTGATCGATCGCAAGCTAGATAGTTAGTACTAATTAGTAAGGAATTTCCACCTTTATTGGTACTTTAATTCTCTATTACATTGGGACCAGGAACCGTTGAAGTCAACGTGTAAATTTTAGGATCAACAGTTCATGATCCCACAAATCTCAGGGTGTAAAATCAGACCACGGTAAACAAGTGTAAGATAACCTTCTATTTCTACAAACTCCCTCCGTTTCAGTTTAATGGTATATTTTTTGCAATATATTATATAAATTATGGTTGTCAAATTTACGACCTAGGAGTACGACCCAGTTTGATCAGCTAGCTAGGTACTCATTGATGAATAAGAACAAGTAGTTGGTCGGGATCTCGATTCCCGAAGCCAACTAAACAATTTGTTTTGAATCGAGGCAATGGACTTGCCATTTTTCATTAATAGAGAAGAAATTTATAGAGAGGTATGCCTAGGACAACCCTTAGAGCAAGTACGACAGTTTCTCTAAAATGTCTCCCCTATATGTTCATGTAGGGAACTGCCGCTATAAAAATCTCTCCTCAAACATGTTCAACTCCAACAGTTCCCCTAAAACATCTCCCTAATTTAATTTTTCTTTATATATATTTTTTTAGATTTTAAAAATATTATATAAATAAAATGTAAAATCCAACGGCTACCTACCTCTGTAACTGCTAACTTGTAGTGTCAAAAGTTTGTCCATCACCAAAATCTGAAAGATAAATAAAAAATTCACGAATATCAGCATATTACAGTGTCAAAAAGCTCACTAATATCGGGATAGGGGAGTCTTCCACCTCCCCTACTTGTGGGTGAGACGAGCGAGTAAAATCGGGGACGTCGATAAATCGGGGGAGCGTTGAGGAAACTGCTGGACGGTTGTTTTTTGGTTTTTTTCCTTAAAAAATGTATAGGAAAGAGTTTGAGGGAACTGCTGGATTTGCTCTTAGACTTTGCATCGAATATCTATCACAATGCAGAGCCTAAGAGGATCCTATAGTAGAGATGATGATTAAAGAAGATTCTGCTCTTCCCTAGTCTCACAAAAAATTCTACAATCCTGACCAAGTTGCCGGCCGGCGAGTTTCGCAGTTGTCCTTCTGAGGCATTAACGCTAGCCGTCTAGATCGAGCACTAAAATACCAACCCAAATTCTCTAAAAAATGGATCCACGTCTTGCCCTTAATCTGAAACCAAAGAGGGCATCTGCTCTTACGAGTCTCACAAAATACTCGATAAACATACCAAGTTGCCGGCGCCTTCCTGGTGCCCTTTCATCCATTGTATTGAATGTTAAGTAAGATGAAAAATTCGGCTGTGCGTTATTCGAGTAATGGAATAGTTGCAGATTCGGTCGATCTGGATCTCGATCGATGCTCTTATAGCCAGTACTATCATCACATGCATGCGTGTTCAGTTGCACTCAGGTCAGTTTTTCTAAATGGAATTCATGCCGCTAATTGATCGACCGGGATGCTGACTTCCATACCGTAGTCTACTTCCAAGTCAAACGGAACAACACTATACCGTTTTTTGTTCATGTTTTTCTCATTAATAGGGCATTATACGATTAGTATGGTCTTTGGACCCGGTTTTGCTTATAATCTGGAGTATTTTTTGTCAAATCTGGATCACCCCTGGATTATTTTTTGCTAAAAGGGTCAGTTTCGATAAAAAATACTAATCTGGATCATCTCTTCTATCTATTCGGGCAGTGAATACGACCACCTTTACATTTTAAAAAAAAAAAATCTGAAGGTGCAAAAATCAGGCCATGCTGAAAAGTGTAAACTAAACTTTAGTTATATTGATATTACAAACTCTCCTTGATCTACTAGTGAGATATCAGATATGGATGTTTGCCAAATACCAAAAACACTTTGTAAAGGGTCAAAATCACACAGAGAAAGTTGTCCAGGCTCGAAAAACAACCGACCATCCCATCTTTCACAGGCACCTTTTGTCACGCACTCGGCAAACGATTTGACCAAGTGTCTAAAATGGAGAAGTCAGCGGAAAAAAGGGAGACATGGACATAGATAGAGATGGCGATCCACGTGGTAACATGCTTACCGCGTGCTCCTGAATGAAACTCGGCAGAGATATATTTTTCATCGTGTATACAAGGGGGGTAGTGGCCTGCCGAGCGGTACAGTTCATCATCTCGTCTCATCGGCCATATTTCATCATAGGCGAGATCGATAACCGCTCGATATGGCTTGAACACCGAAACGTAGTCAAATACGCCATAAAAATGAGTAGAAGTATTATTAGACCTTGTTTTGTTGAGGCTTAAACCTGTCCATCTAAATCTGCCCATCACAAACCCTTTAAAAAAAATAAGCCATAACGAAATAACCATGACGGTTGATTGTTGATGATCTACCTAGGTAGGGGTGTGTGTTCTTGATATCTGAGATCTTGGTTGCAAACATCATTGATTTAGATGAGTGCGTTGGTGTGAGGTCATGGGTCATACGGCTTACGGCTCCAATCACAGTCATCCATTCATCAACGTGTTGATTCATCTATTTTCTTTACAAGGGTTTGTTCAATAATTTATTTAAAAATAGGTGTGCATCGTTTCGATAACCTCCATATATATCGAAGAAAAAAATCTACCATTCCGAGTCTCACAAAAACTCAAAAAACATAACAATCTTCCAATGACTTCATGCATGCTGTCATTGTGAGGCAGCACGAACACCCCCCTCCCAAACTCCTACACGATGCACCCACCTCATGTCTACTGACATAATTCTATAGAAGAATACCAAAGGGGGTGTACGCTCGCTCATCCAAGTCTCGCAAAAAACTCAAGAAACCAACCAAGTTGCCATTAACCTCCTCAGCTCTCATGTTTATTGGCATCAAAGGCACAAATTGACAATTCCCAGTACACTGCATCCAAAGTCGTGCCACTTAATGACTTAATCTAATCTGACAGAAAAAATAACATAGTACTAAGAGGGTATATGTTCTTCAGAGTCTCGCAAATAACTCAAGAATCTAAAAATCTGACAAAGTTGCCGACCACTTGGTTTCTTCCATGTTAGTCCTCCGAAGCACCTACCCATTATCAATTTTAGTTGATAATGGATGCAAGTCGCGTCACTTAAACCGATCCTATAGAATGAAGACCAATGGGGCGCTCTTCCAGTCTCGAAAAGAACTCAAGAAATCTGACCAAGTTGCCGGTGACTTAAGTGAGGCATTAATTAACTTCAGCAGTCGAGAGCACAAACCCACAACTAGGGATGGAGCCAGGATCTGAGATTAAGGGGGGCATGATTAGCCTAACAATGGGTTGGATCTTGATGAGGGGCTAATTAGGCTAAATTACACTAATCAAGTAGATATAGTGGCTAATATTGCAATGAAAAGTATGAGCATAGGGGGCGTAGCCCCTGCTCGTCCCCCTGTCTCCGTCCCTGCCCACAACGTACCCCTCGAAAATGCATGCATGTAGCAAACTATATAATATTTCTAAAGAAGAAAGTAGGGTTGAAAACGGAACGGAAACATGTCAAATTGCTAGCCACTTTAGATCGTGTCCTTTGTTCGATCGGGTATGAACTCCAAGCCGTCGACCAACCAAAACACTCTTAGTCTTAGGGAGTTGACATAGCTTATTGATCTCCACTAATTGCCCGACTGGATCATCGCCAGCTTGAATTAATCTACTTTTACTTAATGTGGCTGCCGGATGCGCGTGCACAAGGAGCCAGCGTCGTGACACTGTAGAAAAGCGGACCTAGGTTTCGGGTCCTTCCCTAGTGTTCCTGCAGCCTGTATCATTGCAATGTGGACACTGAACCAACCACCTCTCAGTGCTCTCACATTATAGTCATTTGTTTTAGCAGTCATACAAGTGCAACTCCACACAAGACAAGAAAAAGGAGAAAATTGCAACTTCCACCATTTTCTACTAATATGTTGCACAAATCATCAACTAGATGGATTTATTTTTCATTGTGTACATAAGGGGGATACTGGCCTGCCGAGCAGTACAGTCATCATCTCGTTATTCTCATCGGCCCTATTTCATCATAGGCGAGATCGATAACCCCTCAATATGGCTCGAACACCCGAAAAATAGTCAAATACGCCATAAAAATGAGTAGACGTATTATTAGACCTTGTTTTGTCGAGTCTTAAACCTGTCCATCTAGATCTGCGCACGAACCCTGTAAAAAATAAGCCATAACGAAATAACCACGATGGTTGATTGTTGACGATCAACCTAGGTAGGGGTGTGTTTCTCGATATCTGAGATCTTGGTGGCCTACATCATTGATTTAGATAATTGCGTTGTTGTGAGGTCAAGTCATACGGCTCCAATTCTAGTCATCCATTCATCAATTGTAGGTGTAGTGACAACTGTCATAAGGAAAGTGGCTTCGTGTTGATTGATCTATTTTCTTTACAAGGGCTTGTTCAATAATTTATTTGAAAAATAGGTGTGCATCATTTTGATATAGATGTTGGGGATTTAACCTCCATTTATCTGGAAGAAAAAAATTACCATTCCGGGTCTCATTTTGATATAGACTTCCTGCATGCTGTCATTGTGAGGCAGCACGAACCCCCCAAACCCCTACACGATGCACCCACCTCATGTATCTTGATATAATTATATAGAAGAATACCAAATGGGGTGTACGCTCGCTCATCCAAGTCTCGCAAAAAACTCAAGAAACCAACCATGTTGCCATGAACTTCCTCAGCTATCATGTTTATTGGCATGAAAGGCACCAATTGACAATTCCCAGTACACTGCATCCAAAGTCGTGCCACTTAATCTAATCTTACAGAAGAATAACAGAGTACTAAGACTAGTCATAGTGGGAGTAACATAGGTAGTAACATAAGTGTCACATAGATAAAAATAGTGATGTGGCAAGTATTTAATGACGAGAGAGGTGATGATGGTATCATAGGTAGATACCGTAACATAGCGGATTTCGAGACAAAATGAGTCTATAACCTAATAAATGCATGATTATATGATACTACTCCTATGATACTCCCCACTATTGAGATAGTAACATAGACTAGTATCATATGCATGATACCACTCTATGATACTCCCCAGTATGACTAGTCTAAGAGAAGAATACCAAATGGGGTGTATGCTCGCTCATCCAAGTCTCGCAAAAAACTCAAGAAACCAACCATGTTGCCATTAACTTCCTCAGCTGTCATGTTTATTAGCATCAAATGCACCAATTGAGAATTCCCAGTACACTGCACCCAAAGTCGTTCCACTTAATCTAATCTTACAGAAGAATAACAGAGTACTAAGAGGGTATTTGTTCTTCGAAGTCTCGCAAATAACTCAAGAATATTACAAAGTTGCCGACCACTCTGTTTCTTCCATGTTAATCCTCCGAAGCACCTACCCAAAATCAATTTAAGTTGATAATAATGGATGCAAGTCGCGTCACTTAAACTGATCCTATAGAATGAAGACCAACGGGGCGCTCTTCCAGTCTCGAAAAGAACTCAAGAATTTGACCAAGTTGCCGGGCATTAACTTCAGCAGTAGAGAGCACAAACCCACAACCCCTCGAAAATGCATGCACGTAGCGAACTAATATTCCCATAGAAGAAAAAAACTACTACTCCGTAACAAACTTGTCGAATTGCCGGCCACTTCGTCGATCGTGTCCTTTGTCGATCCATCGGGTATGAACTCCAAGCCGTCGACCAACCAAAATATTGTCTCTTCACCTCATATATATCAAACAAATATGCCTCTCAGATCTAGCATCCATTGTCTGATGTGGAGCTCATGAAGGGTAAAAAATGGACTTATTATGGTAGGATGCTAGTTTAAAACTGATGCCCCACGCAACAAGAATTCTGGTGGAGAGATGGAAACTTGAGGGTTCCCTCGTGGTGGAAAGTACTGCAAATTTAGAAGGTTGATATATAAGAAGGTAACAAATCTAAGAAACTCAACATGAAAAATGCAAACAAACCTTGATCATATGGGCATATACGTAATATATCTAGGAAGAAAATCAAGATGGGAAGTGAAAGAGCATGGTGCCCCATGCTTGGTTTTGCTAATGAATGAAAATCCTTATCAACTAATGTTTGCACTAAGTTACAGTTGTAAATTTTGGCTAGAGAATGCTTAAAGACCATATTTTCGTTTCAAAGTTGAAGTTAAAGGTGATTAAGTGAAGAAGATTAAGTGATGACCAGATGTTAAAGGTGTGATCCAAAGAATGGTCAATAGTGTTGAGTGTATAGCAAGTACGTACGGGAAGGAAAAATTGTGTGAACATTACCTCTAAAAGACATCATCATTATAGAGAAAATAAATAATATAAGGTTAATCGAGACAAAGTGATCCATTCAAGTTGATAAACACAAAATGACTCATGTGATGTCATGGTATGGTAACCAATTGTTCATATAGATTTGTGAACTAACTCATAATCTATGTGTGCGCTGAGATATATTTCAGTGTGTTGCATCAAAAGAAAGATTTCATATATATTGTAAAGGTTACGATTAGAGTGTCATCAAGAGTGTGATGAGTTCAGGATGAGTATCTAAAACATGATTAGAATGTGTTTTGAATAAAGGATGCACCTGCAGGGGCGGACTCAACTACCCAACAATGGGGGCCGAGGCCCCAAATTTCAAATCCATCTAGTATGTATTCATATTTGGAAGAAAACAAATCAAGTTCTACAAATGTACAAATAGTAACCCCCCAGCACTATCGTGAAGGAAAAATTGTGTGTACATATGCCGGGAGGCAAAACGATGTGCCCCTTAATTACCATGTCAAATGTCAAGACTCAAGTAGCCCGACTGCACGAGAGGAAATATATTCAGTCTTCCACTTGCTGACCATGTGCCGCGCCGGGCGCGTCGAGAGCCGATCCTATATATACATATATACGTAGCCTAGAGAGCACAACCCAACTACAACAGCACACAACATTCGGAGCAGTTAAACTAGGGAGAAATGTCTCTCCAGGTTCCTACTGGCTTATCTCGTTTGGCGTGCTTCATCTATTTGCTCATACTATTCTCGGAGGTATTTTCTGTAGTTAAAAGTCACTCTCTCTTTTTTGCGGGGAGTAGTTAGAATTTACGATACTCTCTTGTTTCCGGACAGATGTTATGTTACTCTAAAAAAATTGGTAAAAAAAGATTTATTTACCCGTGTAAAAATATAAGCTTAGTGTTAACAAAATGGGGGGTTTTTACAACATTTTATTATCTCTTTTTGGTAGGCATACATGGCTGTTGATTAGTACTTCCTTTGTTTATTTTGTTTTTATTTACTTTACGTTCGATGTTGAGTCAAAGTAAAGTTTTGTCAAGTTCGACCAAGAATACCAAATGCGTATAATATAAAAATAGACTTTATGGTTACTTCGAAACTATGAATTTTATATTGTAGATGTTGATATATTTTTCTCAGTATTTGATCAAAGTTTGACTAAACCGGGAACGTAAAGTAAGTAAAACAGAGAAGTACTATATATATTTGAGTGTCAATACTATCTTACGTTTGGTGGTGCGAGACATAGCTACCATGTCTGATGATTTCAAAAGAGATATTAGAACACTAATGTGTAAAAGACGTTAGCATTATCGGGTTTACTGTTTCTCACACGTTTAAAACTTTAATGACTCATTTTTAAGACACACTAGGTTTTCGGAAATTTGAAAATGTCAAATTTAAAATTTCCTAACGAGATTGAATATTCCAAGAGTTAAAAGGTCCAAAAGTTTGAAATTGCCAAAGTTGGGGTTTTCTGAAAAGTTAGAATTTCTGAATCTAGGGATAATTTGTTTTTAAAGCTAGATAAGTGGCCAAAAGATGGAGGAACTAGGAAAATGCCCGCTGTGGGCAACTTTTCCGTACGAGGTTGACCTAATTCAGTTGTGTTGGAGTAAATAACTTCCAGACAACTTATATACGTGAGGGGGTTAATTAGCTAGATGGAGAAGAAAAATGAATTCAGCTACTAGTACTAATGTGGATGTTAATTTGCCATTCAGGTCACAGACGCGGAGACAGTGAAAGTGAGCACCACGCCGGTCTTCCCTGAGATCCCCTGGGAGAAGCAGGGCAATGACTTCGAGGTGCTGGTGCGCGTGGAGGCGCCATCGGCTCCGAGCAGGCGCGCACCCATCGACCTAGTGGCGGTGCTGGATATCAGCAGCAGCATGAAACATCCGGCGAGGTCCGGGGGGAAGTCATCGAGGCTGGATCTGCTCAAGCGAGCGATGAAGTTCATCATCAGGAATCTTGACGGCGGAGACCGCCTCGCCATCGTGCCCTTCAATGATCAACTCGTCCAGGAGTACGGCACTGACCTATTGGACATGTCCGGTGATGGCCGGAAACGTGTCACACGGCGTGTCGAAGAGCTGACGGCAGGCGGCGGCACCGCCTTCTGGCCGGGCTTGGATAAGGCGGTGAAGGTATATAGATACACCAGCCTCCAAACTGCAATACGTACATATGAGTAATTTGGTGCAAAACCCTGAACCTGAACGATGAACAATGGCGTAATCTCAGATCCTGGATGAGCGAAGTGATGGAGGGAACCGCGCCAGGTTCATCCTGCTCCTGTCGGACGGGATGGAAGGGAGCGGCATCGCGTGGAGCACGGAGGGTCTGAGCAAGGAAACCGAGATCCGCGCCGCGCTCCGGAGGTACCCCGTCCACACTTTCGGCTTCAGCGGGGTTCACGACCCCAACGCGCTGCTCTTCATCGCCCAGGAGACGCGGGGAACCTACTCCTTCGTCAACGAGAACCTGGCCAAGATCACCAGCGCCTTCGCCGTCTGCCTGGGCGGGCTCAAGACCGTCGTCGCCGTCAACACGCGCATCACTCTCCAGGCCCCGAAGCACGGCGGGGTGCAGATCAGGAGCATCGAGTCCGGGGGGTACGCGAGCCCTGTGTCCGGCGACAGGGCGTCGGGCGAGATCGTGATCGACGCGCTGTACGCCGGCGAGGTGAAGAACTTCATCGTCCGCCTGCACGTGCCGGCGGTTGATGCCGCCGTTTCTGGGCAGCTGCAGCTGCTTCTGCTCACGGCTGCACGTTACGCCGCGGTCTCCAGCGGTGTCTTCTTCGTTGAAGCAGACGCCGCCGGCATGTCAGTGTCAGTCCACAGGCCCGACGCACTGGCCGTGCAGCAGCACGCGCCCTCCGCCGTGGTAGTGAACCACATCGTCCGGTTCAAGCTGGTGGAGCTGCTGGTCAGGTTCGTCCAGGGCCTGGACAAGGTCGCCACCATTGATCGCGTCAAGGCCGAGGAGTTGGCCAGCACGTTGCAGCGGATGTGGGAGGAGTTCAAGGTCGTGCACAACATCAAACTGTGGAGCGGCGTGGATGTGTGGCTGCTGGAGGCTGATATCGAAGCAATGGTGAGCGGACTGCGGCAAGGCTCGGGTGTGGCCTTCATCTACTCCTGGGTGTCGAGCTACCAGATGCAGCGGGCCACCACCATGGGCTCACCGGATAACGTCGCGGCCGAGTTCCTGACGCCGGAGATGAAGGCGATGCTGAAGGAGGCGCAGAAGAAGGCGCCTGTAGTACTGGAAGAGGAGCCGTTTTTCGTCCCGCTCCCGCCGCCAAGGATCGTTGAACAGGACATGGGAGAGCCCGCGGCCTGCGGCCATGGCGTCGACCTGGACATGATCGACCGGCGGCTGCAGCTGTGGTCCAAGCTGAAGCGCGAGGCGCCGCTCATGTTCCGGGCATCGGAGGACGCCGGATCGCGCAATCTCGCCGCCGTGTTCCACGAGGCGTCCCTCGAGGCCATCAATCGAGCAATGCACCACGACATGTATCTGGTACGTGCGCTGCCCCATCTGCATGCAACTCAAATCACGCGTGATGCTGATGCATGACTGGAAACTAACTGAAGCTATGAGCGCTATCGATCTATGATATGCAGGCCGTCGTGCACGCGAGCGGCATGAGGCGATGCTACTCTGGCCGCGCAGCGGGACAGGCGCAGACGCAGCGCGAGGAATACGCATGCTAGCTTAATGGATGCATACCGATCGAGTACATGCTGCATGGCCGATCTGCAATGTGCCATGGTCACAGCTAGCGATAAGCGTTAGACGATGGAAAGCACCTCGTGATTTCTACGGCGCCCTACTGCGTGCATGTATCCCCTATTTTATTTTATTTTATTTCATTCTTCCTATTTTGAATTCGAATTTTCGCATCACTCTTTTATGTTTGGGCCTTGCCTTGCCTTAATTCTTAGTTACCACAGCTTTTTTTCTTCGATAAAGAGAGCTTTATTACTTAAAGGTTTAATCGATTACACCCAGCCTCATTTTACGTATGAGAACATACGAGAAGACGATCCACATACGAAAACATATTTCCTATCCAAGAGCTCAATTTATGTTTAAATCGATCCTCAACTAATTTCCAGTCTTTGTTAAGAAGTTTTCGATAATGAATTTGGATACCTAGTGTGGCTGACTCCTGGGTGAATGGACCAGCGCTTACTTGCTGTTGTTGTGCCTTGCGCGTGGTTAAGTGTGTGTGGTTTGTGTCAGGGGCGGAGCTGTGTAAGCTCAACCTGATGCACATGTATCAGGGTCAAGGAAATGTACAAGAATACTTATGAGCTTAAGTAAGGCTAATGCATCAGGTTAGGTTACAAAAGGTGCATCATGAAGGCCATTATTTCAGCTTGTAAGACTGTAATACTGAATGTTTCGGAGAGATGCATCAGGGAAACGTTTCCTCCAGCTCCACCCTGATTTGTGTTCTAAGTGGTGGGATAGCATGGGGCCTAGGGAGATACTATACATCTAACTTTTTTTATACAACACGTTAATCGTTCCATGAAGTACCATCACACCTTCCGGAATATTTCTACCGGGCATAAAAGCAGTTTGAATTGGGGGAACGACTCTACCCGTAATAGATGTCACCCTATTGGTTCTCACCTTCGTGAATATTTTAAAACTTAGGTTCAATAGGCATATAGGTTTTTTTGAAAGGAAAGCGGTGAGAGAAATCCCCACATCGAATAGGTCTCTATTGCTCAGGCGGTACAAAGTTAATTAAGTTGTGTGGGATGAAATTGGCATTGGTAAGTTTTTTATTTTTGAAATTGGCATTTGTAAGTTGCACATGTCAGAATTCATAACAATTTTTTACTTGATTTTTTTTAAATATTTCTGTTAATCAACTCTCGATTTGTACCGATACAGTTCCACAGTACAACTGGGGCTAAAAATGAAAGGGAAGGTAGAAGGGCAGTTCTTTTTGTTGGGCCGAAAAATACGTGGGCCGCGAGGACATATGGGTCTATTTGGTAGTCGATGACATGTGGGGGTTCCGTCGGCTATCTACCACGCACTTACTAGTTGGTTCTGCGGCGGCTTTTCTTATTTCACGACCAGGTCGTGCGCTATTAGTTTTTTGTTCCAGTTTTTCCTGTTTCAATTTCTTTTTCTTTTTTATGTTTATATTTCTTTTTTTCTTTTTTTTTATCCTTTTAATTTTATGATAGATGTTCTGATTTTTTTTAAAAAAACTTAAAATAAAAATGTATTCCTATTTTTGAAAATTGTTCAAATTTAAAAATGTTCACAGTCAAAATTTGTTCACAAGAAAAAAGTTGTTCATATCCAAAAATTGTTCACAATAAAAAATGTTAAAATTTGAAATGTTCACATCAAAAAATTATTCATATTCGAAAATGGTTCATGTTAAAAAATGTTGTCATTCGAAAATTCTTTACATTATAAAATTATTCAAATTAAAAAATCAGATTTGAAAAAATGTTCAAATTTTAAATTTGTTCATATTTAAAATTTTGTTCACGTTCAAAAATTGTCCATCTCTAGCCCTTCTTCTGTCACATTTATTCGTCAGTTGTCCATCTCAGTATCTCCATGCTTGCAAACTGCAGGTCCGAGTACTACAGGCACTTTTCCCACCTCTCCTGCTAGTCCTTTTCAAAGCTCTTTTAGCACCAGATGCTCATGGCCAAATTGCTTCGACGATGGTTGGTGAGTTCATTCATTGCAACGGAAAATTTTGGGACTCCCAGCAATATTTTCATAACTAAATTGTAGAGCAAGCAAAAAAATGATACAGAAATGTTTGAGTGGTCTTCAAAGAGGCTTGCATGCCCTGAAAATATATATGGAGACTAATCTTCATATGTAATTCATCAACAGAGAGAAGAGTTGGCAACAAGAGAAACAAATAGAAGGATGGCAAATTGGCAACTACCAAATGATCACAGCTGCAGGCAAATGGATATAGCTGATTAAGACAAAACGAGATGGAGCAAGGGGACAAACAAGTCGAATGAAAAACAGAAGAATAGGTTTACTCTTGGATCTTTAAAACGAAAACATGATAATCTCATATCTTAATGTAAAAAATATCTCAGATGAAAACAACAACGTAAAATTGCCAAATAACATATCAAGGAAGTTTAGACCATCAAATTCAAACGAGTTTTAGAAACTAGTCAACTAAAGTTCTAAGTGCTATTTTTCAGGTGTGTATCCATTTTGCACCGTAGCATCGGGACATACATGGATGAACATTTTAGGAATCACCACTCACATGTCCTAGAAGAGTACCATCTTCCGCTGACTCCACCTCTAGTAGTGTATCATGAACAAAGATACTTCACGGATGGTGGCGACGAACTAGTCTGTCTTGAGGCTGAGGCCCGTCTTGAGGTCAGGACGACGCGTGCGGCAGCAGCTGTCCATGAGAATGATGTAAGTGCAGAGAGAGGGCGCTGCCACCTACATGCCGGCTTCTTCTCAGGAGACGCTCTTGAAGAGGGCTATTGCAAGGGCATGTTCATCTCTGAGAGCGGTGGAGGACGGAGCACGGGCAAGCGTGGTAAGGAAATTGTTGAGGTAGAGGTCGGGGACGGGGTTGGCCTGAAGTAGCAATTCGTCAGACAGGTGGACGGGGTAGAGGACGGGGACGGGGTTTGCGTCCCCCATGCTGAGCGTGCCGGCACGAACCAACGGCAGTCCACCAGAGCCATGCCCGAATGCCTCGCATCAACTCCACCGGGCCACCCTCCAATGCCTCCGCTGCAATTGAGAAAATGTGACCATACTAACCTCGAGTAATTAAACTTAATAATTTCAATTAAAAGTTTACATCAGCGGCTGAAAATAATCAACGGGGGCACGCCTCACGCCGCAGTCTCGAATCAGGCTTACCGCTTGCGCCCCGCTTTATAAATAAAGCAACCAACCACATAGTACAGTTACCGAGTACAAGTTCAGGCATGAAACACGCCCTCACTCCGCCGTCCCGATCGACAGTCCATCCCCCCACGGACACTGATGTCCAGGTCGACGGTCCCTCCTCCCCCACCTCGCCACCACACGGAGCTTGCCGCATGGCGCCTCATCCCCCTTCCCGACGGCCTCCTCCTCAATTTCCCGTGCGCTGCCAGCATATGCTCCTCTAGGATTTCATCGACGGAATAACATGACTTTGATATGAACATACAGAGTACTTCAGTGGCGAAAGCAACACCTAGAAAAAACCTGCAACAAAAAGGTTCAAAATACCCGTTACCCCTCTGGTGGAGGTACTCCACCCGTTTGGTGCAGTTTTGGAGCAGGTACTCCGCGCGCTGATCCTGGAGTACCGTAGCACGGGAGCCCTTGGATTGTTGGAAATGTACAGTTCTAATTAATTTCAGGGTACTGTAAAATTCCTCGAACTAAAACTTTGTCTTTGTGGAGTGTGCACTTGCTTAAGAAGAGGCAAAGTATGTCATGCACATCATATGAGATGAGAGAGAGCAGTGTGCACCTTTGGGCCCAGTTCTTCATTGCTAGACGAATGCGGACCTTGGCTGCATATCGCAAATGGAGTGCTGCTCAGGTATCACTGCAAATTTGTAAATATGGAATATCCTTGACATTGTCCCAGTAATCACCACCACTTTTGCATCTTCTTGCTAGAGCAGGGCAACCTTGAATAATGAGCGATTCCAGGCTGTGCAGCCTCTGTTGGAGACCTTCAGGTAGAACCTTTATATGAGGACAACTAGAAAATTCTAAGCTTTTGAGTGCTGTTAGATTTTGCATGCCTTCAGGAAGTGTTCTTAGGCTGTCACAGCGCATCAGTTGAAGGTATATCAGATTTGTAAGACACTGGATGCCTGCCGGCAGGGACTTCAAGCTTGGGCATCCAATAATATCCAATGTTTCTAGGGTGCCATGACAACCCAATCCTTCAGGTATAGACTCGAGTTTAGAACTGCCCCAAATACTAAAATGTGTTAGGGAGCTGAAGGATGTTGGGAACGCCACCACATTCGGGCAATCCATAATTTGTAAGCTTTCCAAATTGTTCAGGCCCTCATCTGTCGAGGGCTCCACTGGAAGTAAACCTGTGAAGTATTTACATCGTTCGATACCTAACGATTTTAGTGACGTCAAGATTTTGAATTCCTCCAATGGCCAAAATGTGAGACTATCACAGGAATATACACGTAAGCCCTCTAAGTTAGCAAAGAGTCCCCAAAAACGAAACACTGACAGAAGAGTATCTGGTTGGATGAAGAAATCACAACGACTAAGATCCAATCTCTTAATATATGTCATCTGTTCACTTTTGTGTTCTTTACCATGCAGTATTAGGCCATTGAATCCAGTAAGGCTTAAGCTGGTAAGAGTTCCCCAGGGAACCAAGTTTTCCACCAGGATATTTTGCTTCACATCACCGTCCTGCTCAGTCACACTAGGATCACTCAACATTTTTGGGCTCATCTCACATTGAAGACAAAGAGATGACAGTGTGGTTATACCTGCCACGAAATCAATTTGTGCTCTTTGCCCTGCCAACCTCAAGGACTTGAGTATGGGAACCTTAGGAAAAGTTATCAGCTTAGGACAGGAAAGAATTATCATAGTATCGAGCAATGGAAACACAACTGATGAAACTTCCTTACCATCACTTTCTTTCCACCAATCCAAGAGATCCATCCTTTCTAGCAATAAGAACTTCAATCTGGGGAACATCGGTGCAGACTGATAGCACCCATTGTCATCTATGCGCTGGCTATTGCACAGGTTTGTCAAGTTTCGCATTCCCATTAGCTTGAGAACTTCAAGACAGGGAAGCTGACACACTGATGGAATATCAGTACATTTTACACATTCAGACAATGTGAGCTCCACTAGCCTCTGTAGGGTTGAATTATCAGTCCCCCACCTTGCGAACCTAGGGCCCATGTATCCATTAATGGCTAGCACTTTCAAGCAGATGTGAGGTTTAAGAGCATCCAATATCTCGTCAGCAGGATATAATTGTGAATCCTCGGTAGGAAATTCTTGTTGATAACTACATTTCCTTGTACCCCAGGACAATGTCAACTGCTCCAGATTTTGCTTACTTTCTAGGTTGGCTTCTCTTGCATCTGATTGATCAGTTACTTGAATCAAATTATATATCTCCAGCTTGCCACCGAGTTTTAAATCCTTTAGCTCCTTGATTCCACGGCCAGGACTATTCCCAACTACATACCGAGTTAGGGTTCGCAAGTTACTGAGGTGCCTGATATCAGCTGGCATACCCGATAAACTCATACAGCCATCGAGGTATAGATGACGAAGGCTGATCATATATTTCATGCCCTCTGGTAGCATATGCAAACTTGAGCAATGATTCAGCACCAATACTTCTAAATTATAAAGTGCGCAGATGGAACTTGGTAATGTGGTTATCATACTTCCTGAGAGGTCTAAATATCTCAGGTGCTTTATAAAAGCCGGCTCAGTTAACAACCTTCCAGTGAAGCAAGCGCCAAATACTCTCAAAGAGGAGCTCGGCAAATAGATATCGTGCTGGGCCAGACCATGCATGTATGTACCAAATATACTCCGGATATTTCTGTTGTGCTGCATTACAACCATAATCTTTCGCCATGTACAATATTCAGAATGTAGATGAAGGACATTCTCCGGCAACTCATTGATTTCAGTAAGCTTCTGCAAACAAAAATACTCACCATGACCAATAATTTCTGCAAGATCATGGAGGAGATCGTGAATTTTGCATGTGGTTACATCACAAAATCCATTTCCATATGGAAAGGGATCGCTGTATGCATAACTGCTCCTATCCAGGGATCGTGTGTGCTTAACATCCTGAAAAAATGACCTCCAAACCAGCTCTGAGAAGATGTGATTTCCAATTGTTTCCAAATCTAGGCCCCCCTCAGACAATATGAACCCATTGGCTATCCAAAGGTGTATCAAGTCCTTCTTATTCATCTCATGATCCTTAGGGAATACAGCACAAAAAATAAAACATTGTTTCATGTGAGGAGGCAAATGGTAGTAGCTCAACCTTAATGCGGGCATTATCTGGTTTTCCTCATGGAACAAATCCCAAGTCTTGCTCTCCAGGATTGCCAACCACTCTCTAACCTCATGCTTTCTGCTCATCAAACTGCTGATAGACTTCACAGCTAATGGAACCCCACAGCATTTCTCAACAATTTCTTTACCAACTTGAGCAAGATCAGGACACTCCACGACACCCAAGCTAAATGCTCTTATTTTGAATAAAGTCCAGGAATCCTCTTGGCTCAATTGTTGTAGATAGTGGACATCAGATGCCCCCATGATAGAAGAAACTTTCCTCTGCCGAGTAGTAACGAGTACCACACTACCCATTCCACCACAACAAAGCAATGTCCGCAAGGCATCCCATTTTTCCACTTCTTGATTCCAAACGTCATCCAATACAAGGAAGTACCTCTTCCCAGCCAGTTCATTCCGGAGCCGCTGCTGCAGCAGTTCCATGTTATCAGTCTTTAGTCCACAGTCTCGTCCAATGGCTGAGTCAATGATCTTCTTTACTACATCTGTAACGCTAAATGGATTAGACACACAAACCCAAACACAGACTTGAAATTGAGTCCTCACTCTCACGTCATTGAAAACTAGTTGCGCCAGAGTTGTCTTTCCCATTCCTCCTATCCCAACAACTGCAATGATAGAAAGTTTCTCGTTCTTAGAAGAAAGTAACATGTGCACAACTTCCTCCCTATCTCCCTTCCTGCCAACAAGTTCATCTTCATTGACATATGAGTGTGTCTGCCTGCTATCAACCACTGGTGCAGGCCGATCTCGACTGAATCCAAACTGGTTCATCTGGTCAACAAGATCATCAATCCTTTCCACTACATCATGTAGTCTCTTCCCCACCTTATACTTGAAGATCAAAGGGTTATAATTGAGAGAGAAGAAACCTCTTACACCACTGTTGATGTCATGCCCGCGGCGCCGAGCTTCACGGCGGAGCACCTCATAGTGCAGCTCATCGATGATGTTGTCGGCGTCAAGAGCTGCAGACTTGAGGCGGGTAATCCAATCCTTCACTGACGGCTTCTTGGGTGCCTGGTCTTCAGCGTTAGAGATGACATCGTTGATGGCGCTTAGCAAGCCACAAAGTCTCATGCGGCGGTTATCGATGCCGCGCATGAACGCAAGCTCTGTAAGAATGGAGTCACATGCTTTCTTCAGTAAGGTGGGTACCATCGCGGAGAGCACCTCAGCCATGGCTTTGGTGGTCAGAGATGAGAAGAGCGTAGGAGGAACAGAAGCCACCAGGAAGTAGCAGGTGTCTCACCTTTTGTATATCATTCCATTCGTAAGGAAACAATCATCCCTCTTTGGAGGCACCGTCGGCGAGATTAGTCCTGCACAATGCTGCAAAAGAATCAAACACAAGTGGACATGCAAGAATCAAACAAGAGTCTATGCTGCACAATGCTGTTTGCATCTGGAGGTGGAGGCCCCGAGGGCAGAGCTCGGTTGTTTCTAGGCAAACAAGAATCATACACAAGTGGAGATGCAAGTTACAAGAAACCACACCACGCCTGCCTAATGCCGCCAAATCTGGGCAACTTACAAGAAACATCCCACTCGCGAAGGCATCAACAGAGAACTATTGTACGTAGTATTAATTAAATAAACAAAAAAGAATCAGCTTGTGCATCATTATATCAAAACACATCACTATGTCCAAGACAATATTCTCTACAACAATACTACTCGAGAATACATATGATGGGGGCAGCAAGTGGGCGTAGCTCATATCCAAGGCAATGCAGATCGCGTCACTATCCAAATGTCACCCTCGCAGTTAGTTTTTACTTGTACTGCCTCCAGGATTACTTTGTCAGAAACTGTGTTACACGGGCATCGGAGGCGTGAAATTGAGAAGAAGGAAGCGTGGTACCATCAATATGCGGCGACGGGGGGAGTGGATGACCGCGCCAGGCGCCGGCGACAGGCGAGGCGGTGGCTTCTAGCCTTCCACCGGCCGGCCGGCCGGCCGCCGCTGAAGGCAGCGCCCGACGGGGTGCTAAGGCAAGGGCAGAGTCTCCCTCGACCGTTTCTTCATTCTACGCAGACGAACGCGTCCTACGGAGTACTCACGCCGAACGCCGGCGCCGGTGCCGCGGCGCGCCGGCGGAGACCGGATTGGCAGCCTGGCCCTGGCGTGGTCGGGACAGCGGCGGGTTGCAGGAGCTCAAACGGGCCGAGCTTCATAGCACAACGTGTCGGACCAGGCCTTGAGTGAGAACAAAGCCCAATTATAATTGTTTTGGCGTTGAGTAAGACTCTGCCTTCCCCCCAAAACACAAAAAAAACGCTAAATCTAAACAACAGGCGCCTTTCATGGGGCATAAGCGCACGCACCCATGCTACATGCACAAAGCGATGTTAGCCCACATTTAATGCAAAATTCGAAAATTTAAAATATTTTATAGCCCAAACTGTTTATCCGATTTAGAATCCGTTTTCACCGCTGAGATCGTCCCGACGATATTTTCGAAACTAGATCCCATGTTGACAAGTTCCGAGAACTTTTTTTTTGACCTAAAAGTTACCCACCTTTAACACATAAGTTATCATACTATTTAGATAATATTTACCATACCATTTTGATAATATTTACCAAATCAATACGGATTAACTTATCACTCGGTAAACTAAATCATATATAGTTACCATGCTATTTCGGTATATTTTACGTAATACTGATGAACTTACCACCCGATACCTATGAAGTTATCTATCCATGTGTTTGTGATGTTGTTATCAACAAATTATCATTATATTTACCCTACTCTCTCGATAATAGTTACCATCTAGTACTGATAAAGTTATCTCTTTTATTTTTCATGTGAAGTTATACTGATAGAGTTACTCATATATTCATGATATAGTTAGCCACCACATAATCGACATAGTTATCATACTCTCACGATAAAAATTACCCCCTACAGTGTACCGATGAAGTTAAACATTTATTGATGATATAATTATCAACCATAAAATCGATACAATTACCATGTCCACTAAATAATTGTTACCCACCTAGTAAAGTGAGATATACTTCTAAACCGAAATTTAATTGTTGCTTGGGTTGGTAACTTACATAAATATAACCTGGTAACTTACCTGTTAATGAATGGTAACTTTCGGGTCATAAAATAATATCGTCGGAATATATCAATATGAGATCTAGTTTCGAAGATCTCGACGCGACTAGGCCAACGGTGAAAACAGATCATAAATTCGATAAACGGTTTGACCTACAAAACATTTCAAATTTTTGAATTTTGCTTTTCATGCATAGTGATGCATCAATTTTGTCTTTTAATACATGCATGCAAATTTCTCACGGAGGAGCGTACATATAAGTTAAATCTAGGGCACCTGTTGCATAGTCAACAAAGAGAGAGTGAGACTCTGCCTTCTCATAGCAACAGAGGGACATTTGTTGTCCTGATCAACAACATTTCTAGTATGTCTATGCTGATCGCATTAAAATTTGCTCGAAGGCTATATTACACAGAGCGATGTGATTACAGTACCAAGTATACAACAACATAAACGTCATCAGTTAAACTAATTGTTATACTAGTTAGTTAAAGTGCACGTGCAATACACGTCTCCACAAAATGAAACAACATATACCTGTGAGAGCAATGCTGCCTTGAACCAATTTTTCGCCTTTTACAGAAGCATTTTGAAACAAGCCAGAACAACATGGTACACTTCTCTCAGAGTTAAAATAGTATAGTGAAAACAAACTTGTTTGATTACTAGTGTCAAATCAGTCCGGTTTCCTTATATTCAAAGCCAAAAAAAAATCGTTATAAATAAGACTCATGCATGTGTGACCCAAAATTAAACAACAACAACATGGACACATGGTAATGATTCGGTGACAAGTGCTCTTAAACACTATAATTAGTCCATATTTTTATATTTGAGTACACCTAATCATAAACTAGAAATACCTTTTAAGATATTTTTATAGCATAGTATAATTTTGACATCTCCATTAGCATTCATAATGGCACGCTCATACATACACACTATGTCCCTGAAAGTGGTTATAATTAATCCAAGAAGACATGTGATTTATTTGTTCTCTCATTTTCTTGCGTATGAACGCTATCATTTTCAGGTGGAATGTATTATAGTAGTGTAACTTCTATCATACATTATGGTTTAGTTTTTTCACAAGATAACAGCTATAACCATGAATGACAAAATTAATTTCGTACATGTATTAAAGTTTGGTACAAACATATTTATTTTTTGCTGATCCTGAAGACTGTAATTTACAGAGAGTGCCTCATCAGATTCTACATTGGTTGTCGGACTCGTGATACGGAGGACTTGTCCGAGGAGCACAATCGACCTATTGTTGATAAATAACGTCAATGTAGATAATCCATTTTCCTCATATTGACCTGTTTCTGCGACGGATGCTCGATGCTATTGCTGTGGAGTGTGTTGGAAATATGAATTAATAATTTATTTATTTTTATTTCCATATTTTTTACATTGATGTGTTATACTTTCTATTTTTAATACTCACTCTGATTCATATTAATTGTCTTCTAATCGGATATATCTATCCCTAAAACGGTTCATATTAGTTGTTCGTTGAATCAGATATATCTAGCACTAAGAACATGTCTAAATACATCCGATTCAGCAAGAGTTAATATGAATCAAAGATTTGGAGAAAAGGCCATTGGCATGTGTGGAGACATAAACACAATGGAATTCTCTCTAGCTAGTCTTGCCTCTAAAATTAGGTCATGTGATGTATGATGTTTTATTTGTCAATCATAAGCATTGTTAAAATAACAAGCTCAATACTTTGACTCGGAGTCGTGATCAAGCATAAGCATAGTTAGAAATAGGTTGAGGCCAGAGTTGCATCTCACCAATCCCCATCCACCCACCGCACCAAGAGAGAAGTTGTCTTTCAATTCAGCATAAACTTGATCGATTCGGTCTAATATTTGGAGCCGTTTCTGCATCCAGACAGAGTTTGGTCTTTGTACCGTGTACATGTCACTTATGCAGCCTTTTCCTAAGTAACGTGGTTGTGTACCACTTTTCAACAAATTTTTTCTTAAGAATACAACAGGAAAGACATGTCATTTTCCAAGTGGCCCAGCATACCGCTACGGAAAAGGCTACAACATGGGCAGCAGAAATCACGATATTTTCATGTCGAGGAGGGCTGACCCAAAGAGAATGCTAAAACAATCTATAAAATATGAAATATACAAAGGATTTCAGATTTTTAGGGTCGACGTGTTTCTCACATACATGTGCTAACTCCTTCGTCGACCTATTTTAGACCCACCTCAATGGCTAAGTCACTAAACTTATAATCTATCAAGAGTTTTGCTCGCCTCCATTGACTCACTTTGTCTTGATATGCTCATTGACCACTCGAGTTGCTGGCTCCACCTGATTGAAAACCACATCATTAGGGTGTGTCCAGATGCACAACATGACTAAAAGGGATGTCATCTAATTATCACGGTGATCCCCTACCGTCGGATTTTTTTTTAAACCGGGCAGGAGGCTTACCTTTTCATTGATATAGAAGAAGTGAATTGGTCTGTTTATAAGGAAAACTGACCAAAAACCGGATACAACAACGCAACACACCACGCCGGCCCCGAGGCCACGCGCCACACAAGTCGACGCGCTCAAGCGGCCAAGGCCGACACCCTACCACTCAACGCCAAAGCGGAGGCGAAACCCGGAGCCGCCACTCCAACATCCACGCTGGCCACAGGCCATGCACCACACGGGTCGACGATGAGACCGTCCAAAGCAGGAAAGGCCGACACCCTCGCACCTCAACGCGACGCAGCGGAGGCAAGATTGGAGACGCCTCTCCGAAATCCACGCCAGCCCGGGGGGCGCGCACCACCTAGCCGAACACGAGAAGATCGTCGCCGCTGATCACCGAAACAACCCCACAGTCCCCTGGCCGGTGAACATCCAAGACGAGGCCCCAAGAAGAAAACGACGACCAACCGCCCTCGCCCGATCCAGGAAGGATCTAGGGTACGGTTTCCCCAGAAGTTCCCGAGCGGAGGGTCGACGACCAGCCACGACAACACCTTCAAGAAGGAAGTTGGGGTGCCCACCACTATATGATCTCTGAATCAGGCTGTGGGGCATCCACTCCGGAGTGTGGCAATCACCCTAACCTGTCATATCACATCTCTCAAGCCACCATGCCGCTAGGGTTCCTGGGCGAGGAGGTGGCCCCTTGATCCAGAATAGTGCTCTAATGAACGTGTGATATGTCCGACCTACGGCTCCATCACGCCGCTAGGGGTTCCCGGGGGAGGAGGCAGCCCCTTGATCCAAAACACTTCTCCAATGGGCAGGATGTCATGATCCATAAAAGTCCAAGCAATTTCAGGAGTAAATATATAATAGCCAGACTCACTTAATTTACCAGTGGTGCATTAATTGTCACTATATGCACCCTAAACCCTAATAAATCCTGGAAATGTGTATATTGAGTACCACACATACATTGATTATAGGTCAACCGATGAACGAATGGCACACTAGATTTGGTAGGGCAATGTGCAGTCTTTGACCACGAGCTCTCGGTTGAAGGAAGACACATTTACTTGGAACCCGTAGTGAGTCTGGTACGGTTTTATATACCCAAATGAGAGTCTCTGTAATTTTGACAATTTGGCAGGGATACTAGGCATTGGATATGCCACCTACTTCTTCCGTCGCGTTTAGTTTTCAAAACGATTCAAAGTCCCTCCGAATTGTTATGTGTAGTCGAGAAAATTCAGGAAAAAGAATGTGAAGACCAAGATAAAAACTGACAAAACTCAACTCATGATTTCTCAATTACTTGAGGAACATGGAAATGGCCGTGGATTCATGTTTCTGACACATTTCTACCATTTTCCATTTTTTAAGTGACAAAAATGACTTTTTTTTGTTAACCATGTATAAAGAATTGCAAGTGGGCAGGTGGATTGCTGCAGTTCAAATGAACATGAAACCCGTATGGATGTTTATGGATGTCTGGTACGGCTTTTATTAAGTGGGGGGGGGGTCTTTTTTGCATATATCACACGACCGTCGGATTCACGATGAACGCATCAGATAGACAGGGCGGTCGCAAGTAGTTGTGGGATCGAATTTGCATTGTGACGAACTGAACAGGGATAGTAGGGCATTGCCCCCCCCCCCCCTCCCCTCCCCGGTCTTTATGTCACATTTAGCTTTCAAAACGACTCAAAGTACCCCTGAATTATTTTCTGTAATGTAGAAAAAAGACTGTGAAGAGCAAGATAAAAACAGACAAAACACAACACATGCTTTCTTAATGCGGAACTCGAGCAACATAATAGTAAATGGACATGGATTCATGTTCCTGTCACATTTATAGGAATAAAACCAAATTAGATTTATGTGTGAAAAATGGAAATCCCTTCGTATATACACGTAGAACAAGTGGCATACTGGCATGCGCTCGTGGACTGCAGACAGTCAGCCATGGTACTTGACGGAGGTGTATGTCTGGACCATGCTGGAGACGAAGGTGACGACGGCCACGAACTCGACGACGACGGCCCACGGCAGCGTGAAGTAGTTCCGCTGCACGTCCGCCCACATCACGTACAGCGGGTGCCTGCTCCGCTCCCGCAGCTTCTCCAGCAGCTGCCCCAGGTAGCTCCTCTCCAGCAGCAGCTCGCCGCCGCCCGCCGCCTCGCTCGCCGCGCCCATCCTCCGGAAGAACCTCGCCACCTCCTCCTTGCTCTCGTTGCCCGCGCCGCCTTGCTGCTGCACCACCTCCGCCGCCGACAGCACCCCGGCGTCCTCCGCCGACTGCACCATCTTCGCCATGAACGATGCGTACGCGGACACCACCGTCGGCGCAACCGTCGTCGTCGAGGACAAAGCTGACGACGACGAGGACTGCTCGAACGCCATGAGGTTCAGCAGCAGCGGTGCCGTGCGGAACTCGAGCCGGAGCTGGGGGAGGTGGAGCCTGTCCTCGTGCTGCGTCAGCTTCACGGCGAGTGGCACCGGGCCAAGCACCGACGCGATGCCGACAACCGGCTTGCTTCCCGAGCCGCCTCCCCCGCGAGGCTTCTTGAACTGCACGCCCATCCGCTTCAGGTCGCTCGCCGACGGCACGTCCTCCTTCCCGTAGCTCGCGCTCCACTTCTTGTCCTCCGGGAGGATCGGGTACAGCAGCGGCACGAACAGCAGCAGCGGTAGGCGCCGCAGTAGCCGTGCCGCCTCCTGCGCCGCCACCATCACGGGGCCGTCCTGGATGGCGCGCGGCGGCGGCTCCCACCGCGTCCGCGCCGCAGTCACCATCTCGTAGAGCAGGTGCAGGATGTGGGAGACGCCGCCGTCCGCCGCCGGCAGCGCGTCGTCGCTCATGTCGCGGCCCTTCTCGCCGGCGAGGTAGAACAGCACCAGCTTCACGAGGAGCGCCGGCGGGGCGTATCCGGTGGTATCGAACTCCGGCAGCTTGCTGGCGGTGATGAGGTCGACGAGCACGAAGAAGGGGATTTGGTTTTCGGCGAGGACGAGGTCGACGGAGAGCTGCACGGGGCCGAAGGGCGTGGCGTGCAGCGACGGCTCGTCGCGCCCCGTGGCGACGTTGACGAGGTGCTCGATGATGAAGCAGCCGTCGAGCACCATCATCTGGATGAAGTCGTCGGCGCCGATGTCGGCGACCTCCTCGCCCACGTACATGGCCCGGGCCTCCTGCTCGCGGGCGGCGACGATGCGGACGTAGTCCTGGATGACGGTGAGGTGGCTCGCTGGGTCCGGGTGGCCGCGGGAGATGAGGCCGTTGAGGTACGCCACCTTGAGCCGCTCCGCCGGGCGGAGGCGCCGGTCCTCGCGGTTGTGGAGCGGGCCGATGGCGACGAACCCCGGCGTGTAAGCGTCAGCGTTGATGTCGCGCAGGTGCACGGGCACGCGGGATAGCCGGTGGCTGCTCGCCGTGGCCCGGTGCTGCTCCTCCGCCGCCGCGCCCTCCTGCTTCCGCATCAGGCTGCGCGCCAGCAGCTCCACGTGCACCGTGATGTCTCCGCCGCCGGCGGCCATGCCTCGGTTATTCCTAGCCATGCGCGGACCGTAGCCGTAATCCATGATGGTGTGGACGACGGAGCAGTGGGATCACCGTGAAATGCATGCACGCACGGCACGGCTGGGCTACATATAGAGCGACTGAACGGAATCTGAACCCACCCAACGCTAGCTAGCTTGGAGACGCAAGAATATATCTGACTGTCAACACTCAACAGGATCCTCCTGATGCATGATGTATGTTTATTTACATATACGTAGCTTCCGTCAGAGATTAAGATGAGCTGGGGAACGAAAAAAGTGAAGAGATCAGTGCTAATTCTTTGCTTTACTTGTGCATGCAGGCACATCATAAGAGATTCATACATACATCGTCCATCTTTTGTGTGCGCCAAGCTCTCATTAGCTTGCATACATCACAGTTGTATAACATCTATACTTGGGGACAGAGACCATCAGGGCCGCCGCTGTTGTTGCCGACCTCTCTGCGGCGCCTCGCGCTCGTGCATATGTCCAAGCAGGGCTCCTTCAGGGCCTTATCGGTGTCGAGAGGCGGGGGTGGCACCCCAAAGTTGAACTGAAACCCGTAATCGACAGTGTATTGTTATGGTAGGTGTTTGGTTGCAAGAAGGACGAAAATGATCACGCATATGGTCACATTTTGTGATACCATAACAAGTTGCAAATTCGTGAATTTATATTACCTGACAGCTATAGTCTTCGAAATTTGGCTCCATATACAAATCAACACCCATGTGATCCTTGAAGAAGGTCTGAAAGAGAGAAATCGTCTATTAGAAAGAGCCGCCAAGCGCCCAAACAAAATTCTCCTTTACGTGAAGAAAATAACTTATTTAAGCTGAACCATGCATTCAAAAAGCATTTCATGCCGGAACTGGTATAATTTTTCCAGCATCTATTCATAATCATGCAGCATCGACAGTGCCCATGCACGTATCCGTAGGCAGGTTATACAATTTCAGTCTGATCGATAACCCCCCTCATGTAACCTGCCCTCTCCTTTGTAAACACATACAGCCATTTTTGGGCCCCTATATCTTTATAAAAATCGAAAATTCAGGTGGAGGCGTTGCCCCCCCCCCCCCCCCCCCCCCCCCCCCCCCGTGGGTGACCATTCAGATTTTTTTTGCTTTCCCGGTTCCTTTTGGGAGATTTTACAGAAATTTCAGTTTTTTTTTTGGAAAGAGGTAAAAAATCTGGACATATAAAGCATGAGCACACCTGGGTTGGCAGTTTGCATGTGTTGATACAAATACCAAGACACTTGCTCTCCTCCAAATATTTGCACTTCTCCACAAGCACCTGATGATTTCCATAAGTGAATATCAATAATCTGAAATTTTTGAAAATACAAGACAGGAAAGATCAATACCCCGCTTGACAACGATTTCCCATCAGGCAGTGTCACAGAGTTCACTGAACATGTGCCCATCAGCCATTGGCATGAAAGTGCTGTTGCTCTAGCTTCAGAAGTCACATGAATCACAAGTTGCAAGTTACAATAAGTTAAGTGTGCAGTTAATCTCTACATGAAATTTAGTCATTAAAATATTACTGGGACTGCCTAAATTTTCCGAGTTGCAATGAACTCACCGACCATCATGGAAGCAATTTGGCCATTAGCAACCGGTGCTAAAAGAGCTTTGAAAAGGACTAGCAGGAGAGGTGGGAACAGTGCCTGGAGTACTCGGACCTGAAATTTGCAAGCATGGAGATACTGAGATGGATGAAAGACGAATTTATGTAAATGTGACAGAAGAAGGACTAGAGATGAACAGGGGAAGTGCTATACAGCTGATTGCTCAGTCTCCAAAGCACTCTTTCCCTTGACCATGAGGCGATTCACGACTTCGATCAGCCCAGCGTATCCAGGCTTCTGAGAGTCCCACCCAACCTCCTACAGCTTTGTGTACAGAGAATGAGAGAAATTAACAGATGTAACAAGCACACAGCAGTGAAAAGGGTGGGTTTCAGCCTCGCTTTATTATTTATCACCTCCTATCCAAATACTAGCATTACATTGCGTTGGAATCGACTGGTGAGATTCACAGTGGCTAGTTTATCCACCATTGCATTACCAAATCTATATCACATCATTATTTATGAGTGGAGAATCATTTCATATCACACCGTGGACAGAAAATCACTTGCGTGGTGGAGAGGAAATTAACAGATGTAACCAGCACAACAGCAGTGAAAAGGATGGGGTTCAGTTCCCTGAAAGAGCACACCAGTCTACCCAAATTCGAGCTGAGTAGAGATTGAGATCAAGACTAGCTAGTATATTCACGATTCGTTCTCTGGAATAAGGTTTATCCACCAAGCATCTGTATATATGGCATTGCCAAATCTGTATCGTATCATTATATCTGCAGTTAACCCCATCAATCGAAAATCATTTCAAACTGCGGCTTTGGACGAAAAATCAATTGCTTGGTGGAGATGATATAGGAAGGTAGAGAGGGGACGAGTAGATCGATGGAGCTCACCTCCACCATCTTGGCCCGGAAGAATGCGAGGAGGAGGTCGTCGGCGAAGGAGGGCCGGTACTCGGCGCCCTTCCCCGACGGCAGCGTCGTTTCCACCTGCTACAGAACACACGAATCGAATCAACAAACGGTAGTACCCCGGCGGCCAGGGCAGGGAGGCAGGCAGGAACACCTAATAACGTACCGGCGGCGAGGAGCAGTGGAGCCGGGAGGCAGGCCGGCGGTTGGGTCCCTGTGCTGGGGACGGCAGGGAGGAGAGGGCGCGAGGAGGGCGAGGTGGAAGGGCGGGGAGGAGGTGGCGGTGGAGACGGCTCGGAGTGGGAGCCGCCATGGGCGTTGACGACGAGCGCCGGCGAGCGAGCTCGGCTGCCGCAGAACCAACTAGTCAGTGCGTGGTGGATAGCCGGCGAAACCCCACACGCGGCCACACGTCAGTGAATACCAAATGGACCCATTATGTACTTGCGGCCCACGTGTCTTTCGGCCCAAAAAATAGAACTGCCCTTCTACCTTTTTTCCATAAAAAAAAACAGAGACTTCTACCGTTCCCCTCTTGAAGAAAACAGAGAATTTCAAGTTCCAACCAGTGAAAAAAAAGCAGAACCCTCAAATCTCTTGTGCAAGACAATCAAGAGCTCACATATAATATAGGGGCCAATTTGTTTACAGTTTCAGCTATCATATGTGTACAGATTGGTGCCGCCGTGGATCCGCAGCTACAGCCAGGTTCTCCTCCTGCTTGTGCCGCCGTGGATCTGCTCTCCTACACTATCTTGCGCACTGCCTCGTCGCCGCTGGTCCATCTACTGGACGCCCAGGCTGCCGTGCCCACGAATGGCAGCACTAAGCCTGTGGTTTATATATGGCGGTTCCTCAAACCAAACTGTTCTGGCACGGTTTCGTTGGATTGGTGCGGTTTACGTACGAAGCGGTCTGGTGCGGTTTGGTTTTACGGTTTAGGTGGTTTCACACCGTAGACAATGACGCAGGGAGCCAAGGCGTCGGTCATGGAGAAGCTATGTGCCTTACGTAATTTTAATGCAGCTTACAGCCTCCTCGTCAAGGTAATTAGACCTGAATCACAAAGAGATGCTAAGACATTTCATGTCACATTCTGGTAGAGATTTTTCTTAATTTAACTTCGATCTGATTTAAAATTATGTCAAAAGGAGAGTGAGCTGATATTGGAGAAAAAATAAACAGCTGCTGGAAAGCTTATAGTTAAGTTTGTAGAATGAGGCAAGAAAAGTTATTTCCGTATGTATCATCTCTGTCTGCATCTTCACCTCCTGTATGTGTTGCTCTGATTAGTAGCACGAGGAACCTGTATAGTGTGGACTGAGTGTAAAAATGTTATCGAAGCGTGTTTTATCCAAACAAGGTATGGGGTCATGCATCTTTTGGATAATACCATTCCTGGAGGCTTCAGTTTAAAGTAAGTATGGAGGTTTTGCCTCTGCCAGTTGTTGCCACTGCTATTTTCCACTAGATTTGGGGCGCGGCCTACCGCACGCCACCTAGTTTCTAAAGATTAATCGGCAAAGGGTGAAACACACTGTTAGCATACTGTTAACTGAACACGATACAACAAACAGATGGTTACATTAACAAACAGGTCGAACATATTGTCATAGGAACAATGAGGCTACATAAGTTAAGTTATCTAAGTCTATTACATAGCACAGCTGATAGAAGGATCCTTGTACTCTTCAATCAAAAGCGTTTCATAATATGGTTTGGGTGATCAGATAGATTTCATCAGCTCGGTTACAAACAGCAAGGCCTAGCCTGCTTCAAGCAGAATAAACATCAAAGAGGGAACCGATCTTTGCCATCAAGGAAGCATCGTTGATGGGTTGTATTGATTAGCAGAGCAAAATACGTCTTGTAAGGCATCACCTACTGTCAGATATGCAGGGGGCGGAAGGTGCATTCTTTTCGTCATGGCTTCTAACATGACGGTAGGCGGGATCTCGATGGTTTCCATCAGACGGCTACGTCGGAGCGTAAGAGGAGTAACATAAATTCATCCGAGGAAAAAAAACTGAGCATAACGGCATGTTAAAGATTTTTTCTCTACATGATATAGGATCATTAATCTGTACTTTCGATGTTTTTAAGAGAGCAATGCTTCAGCAAATTCACATGGATAACTAATATATAACTTTTAAGATCAAACCGCACAAGAAATCTCATGGTAGCAATAAGAAATGGCTGTTAATTTGTACAGAAATCTATGGAGTTGTAAGAGGAGGTCAGAATGGGTGGGCTGGAAATTACCTCTGAAGGAAACAACCAGAACAATGGTTGATAAGAGGGTAATGCCAGGATACAAAACAACAGCCCAAGAGTGCAATTCCTGTTCCAATGCATAAAATATAAGATCGTTGTCAGCAAGGAACCACACATATTCCAATTACTTACTATTTTATAGTCAACAGAGGCTCTAGGAACCAACTATAAGATGATAGAAAAATAGCATGTAATTTGCTTAGATAATGATAACCAAATATAGACCTGCTGATCTGGTACTGAGCATAAGAGACTGGCTACAAATTTCATATAACTATCGAGGAAGTGAAAAGGGATAAACTCAAATAATGTCTTTTCCTATCCGATTTTCTTGATCTATAGAAAATCAGGGAACCAACTGGCTAGACATAGATGAGGTACAATTGGAGTATCAGAGCAATCACCACATCATACAATTAAAATATCAAGAAACAGAAAGTTCAGACCAATGCATAGAACGGTGTGAAAACAGAATTACATGGACGTAATTAAAAACGCATTCCTGTAGTTAAGAACATCTTGAGCTTCTTTCTTTACCTTAGAAACTGGCAGCTGACAACTCTAGGTAAGCTTACATGCTAAAACTCATATAGAAAATCATCCAATCATAGTCTCTAGAAAATCATCCAATCATAGTCTCTAAAATGCATGACGCTTAAAATCCAGCCCATGCTCAAAGAAGATGAAAAGTGTTCACGCCCATGCAGCAGCCCCTCCATATACTGATATACAGAGTGATCAAATAGATCGTGGAGTCAGATGTTGAGCTAATTAAGTCTCATTCATGACATAGAGGGCAAAGACGCTGCCTGCATGCAAGAGGCCAAAAAAAATATGGATGTGCTACAAAGAAACAACAACAACAACACCGGCATGACGGTGCAACCCAAATTGGTACGACTATGCCTAATTCAAAAGATGAAAAGAAATTTGCACTGATAAAGACAAAGTCTAACATAAAATGCCTAGAATATCTAAAGGAATTGAAAAAAATCCCAATTAGTTGTAGTGCAGATCCATATGTGGGACCTAGTTTGCAATAGAATTCTTAGTTTTTTAGGTGCAGAAATAAATAAAATCCTCTAGCTCAGGTCTACAGAAAGTTTCAAAGCTAAACCATAGAAATCAATTCCACAAGCACACATTATCCTATCTCCATTAGATTATATATGTATAAGTAATTAAGAAAATCCTTACATGAAAAGTCAGAGATACAACTCATGCTAGACACTCATTTCATCTGTCCTCACTCCTCAAGACCATAGCCTGAATAAAGTAAACAAACATGCGGTTTTTATAAGGAATAATCAACAGAACTTACAAATATATGTGAACTAATAGAGATCAAATACAAGTGTGCGCATGACACAAGCAAAAACCAAATTTCTGATAAAGTTGACCGTACAAAAAACATGCAACATGAACTACTAAAATACAACTATACGTATCATGGATGTACACTGAACCACATGGATTCCATAAATATCACATTATTATTGAATACATCCATGAGAATATAATAATTTCTATAAGTCCTGAGCAAATCCAAATTATATTCACGCCCAAAATGAACTGTATGTATTATCAATATTTTTTCTCATTCACCATCACTAACAGGAGAGGTACAATATTGACAAAAGAAAATTTAAGCCAGCAGAATACTTCTCTGTTTTCTACCTATATGAATTTGTAAAGAACATACACAATAAGAATGATAGTAAAGGAAAATCGAAGTGGGACCATACAATAAATAATTATAAATACTGGAATAAGTTAATTGCACACCTCTAGGCTGTAGTACAAATTATAATATTGATAAATGATTAGAGGGAAGTCATAGCCATCCGAGCAATAATGGGTCACAAAGAACAATCAAAAGCATAACAAAGAGAAATAAATGATCAATGTACTCCAATATAACTAAACATGCAGTAGTTACAATCATAAGCATGACAAAGAGAAATTAACAATCAATATAATTGCAGTCAGTTAAAGCATGTGATATCATCCATTTAAAAAACAAATTGGTGGGTAGGGAAAGTACTGCCACCAGATCATACCAAACCTTTAGGATAGAAGTAAAATTTTGTAATCATGAAGTCAATATTAGGATAGAAGTGAAAAAAAGGTCTTCATTGGCAACACAACCCAAATATATAGATTAATGCATATGCTCTAAATCGCTTTTAGTATTGGAAATCAAGGAGAACTATTAACCAATGCGAATATAATAAAATACAGTAGCTATATAACTAAACAGGCAGTAATGCATCCGTAAAATGAGCTAGCTAGGAATTGCAAAATTATATTAGGTTTTAGGGAATGCCTCACACAACAGAATAAAGAGATCAATACATTAATTTCAATCACTTTAGAACAGGAAATCAGGAAGAATTGCCAAGGAACAAAAAAGTTTGCTCTGTTACAAAGACATTTAGTTACCTTAGGTAAAACACCAGGAAGTAAAAAAACATAATAGGGCTCTTGTGGAAAATTTCACTATCTTGCTTTCAGTAAGCTTTGTAATCCCTCCGTCCTCCTCTTTCCTCCATACATAATTTTCTCTTCACTGTCATCTCTGTGGAAAAACATGTAACGCCCCGGGATTTATCCCCTTTTGATTTGTGAGTTTTTCTTTTTGCATCGACATGGCATCGCATTGCATCGCATTAATTTAATTTGTTGCATTTAATTACATTGCCACAATAAAATTCAAATGCATTTCAATTTAATTAAAAATGTGTTATTTTCAAATCTTTTAAAAAATGTTAAAAATTAGTTTATTAAATTGTCATTTTAAAACTAAAAATATTTTGTATAAGATTCGTGTTAAAATTCATTTTCGATTTTGTTCTAAAAATATAAAACGAAAAAGAATGATGGTGAAAAATAAAAGCCCAAGCCCATCTAACCCGAAACCCTAGGTTTTGCCCACTGAAAACTTTTCCCACCCCCTGGAATTTTTGCAGCCGCCCCCCTCCACTTTCTCCTTTTCTTTTTTTTCCCTTTTCCCCTCCTTTTTCTTTCTTTTCCTTTTTCTTTTTCTCTTTTCCTTTTTTTTTCTTTCTTCTCCTTCTCCTTTCTTCCTCCCGAGCCGCCCCGCACCAGCCTTCTCCTCCCAGCCCCGATGCGCCTCCTCCACCCGAGCGTGGCGAGGTCGGATGGAGGCGGGGTCGCCGGATCCGGCCGCCGCGTGCTCAGGTGAGCTCGCCCTCGGCCCGGCGGCGGCGAATCGGGTGGCGGGGCGGAGGCGGAGAAGCTCGAGATGCGGGGGTGCGGCGCGACGGCGGAGGAGCTCGCGAGGCGGGGGACGGCAGGGGAGAGCGCGGCGGAGGCTTGCGCGGATCCTTGCGGCGCGGGGGCGGCCGAAGCTAGCGGCGACACGGCAGCAACGTGGGGGCGGCGGCAATGGCGGGGCGGGGTCGCGGGAGGAGAATGAAATTTCCCTCCCGCGCGCGTGCTACGGGCGAGTGCGGGTTGGGGCGATTTTCCCCTCTAACTCTCACCGGTACAGGTTGGAAGGAGGAAACACGGGTTGACCCTTAATTTTTTTTACTGGTTTAAGGGTTTGAGGGATCTGCTAGTTCGTGTTTTGCCACTCGAATTCGTAAAAAAACAGTTATTTTGAAGGGTTGGCCTTTTTAAGGGCACTGAGGGATGCTCTTAACGGGCCGGCCCGAGGCACGAAACTTTTGGCCCGGCACGCAATCGTGTCGTAACTCGGAGGCCAGGCATGCGGGCCAGCCCGACACGTCACGTTAGCTTTCGTGTCGGCCTGTGGCCCGTCAGGCACGGCACGGCCCACGACACGTTGTGGCACGGCGGGCTGAAGCAGGGGTTTGGCGGCGCGGCGCAGACACGCGGGCACGCGGGCGGCACGTGGGACGCCGGCGGGGAGCGTCGATGCCAGGCCGTTGTCGGGCAGCCGGTGGCCTGTCGTGCCGGCACGCTACCGGCACGCCGCGCGCGGCACGGTGGCCTGACAGGCACGTAGGCGGCCCGTTAGGCACGGAAAACAATTATTTATTTATTTATTCAAAATTTGAACTTCAAACAGCTCTATTTTTTGCTATAAAAAGGGCATCACATCCCCTACATTCAGCACACTCAACCCACACTCAACAGCGAATTAGGTGTTTACCTCACTGACCAGGTGCTTCACAACGACGAAGAAGCGGACTTCAACATCTTGCAATGGTGGTATGATCATAGAAGTACCTATCTGGTGCTTTCCATACTTGCACGAGATGTGTTAACTGTCCCCGTATCAACCACATCGTCAGAGGGAACTTTTAGTCCAAGTGGAAGAGTACTCGAGCCAAAAAGAGCAAGTCTCCACCCTTCAACGGTGAAGAGTTTAATGACGGTGAAAGATCACGAGTGGGTGAAGCGGAGATCCCAACACATGCCGGAGGACCCCGAGTTCTTGGCTGCGATGGAGAACTTTCATATTCAGGACAATGAAGAAGAATAGTTTTTTTTTCCTCTTTGTAATTTCCTTTCTATTTTTGTAATTTGAACTCGGTCTGTAATATGAACAATTAAGTAGGAGAGCGCACTATTTCCTTACCAGGGTACCTGAGGGGACTGGAATGTTTTAATGAGGCGGCTTGCTAGCTAAATAAAATTATTATGATCATATCAAATTTTGTCTTTTGTTTTTCTACTATAAGAAAGATAAAACATCATAAAACAACATAAAACATCATAAAACAACATAAAACATCATAAACCAACATAAAACATCATAAAACAGCTTAAAACATCATAAAACATGAAAAAACATAAAACAAGATAAAAACAGCATAAAAATGAAAGAAAAAGCGTGCCTACCGTGTCAGCCGGGCCGCCGGGCCCAATTCGTGCCGAGCGTGCCGTTCCTAAGGCTGCGCTCTGGCACGCAGGCTGGCCCGGGCACGGCCCGTTAACTTACCGTGCCTACCGTGTCGTGCCGCTAACGTGCCATGTCGTGCGCGAAGCGTGACGTGCCGTGTCGGGTCGGCCCATTGGTCAGGTATAGTAGTGAGGAGAGAGTTGTGTGTACTGATTTGTCCACCCACTCAGTCAATGACGGGTCGGCCGTTCGGACCAAAAATTTGAGTCAAAGGTCAACACAAAAACGGACGGCCGAGATCGCACGGGGCGATGATCGGACGACTGGGAGAGTGAAATCGCTGTGAGAGCTTGGTGACTACCCAAGGTTCTATTCTTTAGATGCTTATTTTCAACTGAAGCCTACCATTTAGATTTTGTTCAAATCTATTTGTCAATTCATTTTTGTGCATACACTTGTACATATTATGGGTTGCCGGATATAGATGGTGTCGATGGTATAGGCCCCGAGATAATGTTGTTGGAAGGAGACATAAACTCATCGAAGACATGTAAATTTCATATGCATGTCAGGATATATAAAGACTTGTGGCAATTGCACGGGCATTCAACTAGTTAATAATACAAAGTATTTGAAATCGATTTTTTACATGTTTAAAGGATACGCCATTGGCTAATCCAGATTTTTCAAAATTCATAAATATGTTTTTGGATTTACTTTTTTATATAGCAGGATCAGTAGTGCACCAAATTTCTACTCATACCCATATGATATTATTAGGCAACATGCCAACCGCAAACAAACATTATTAGATGTGGCTGTTCCAAACTAAATTATCCCACACAACCACCAGGTCCACCATAAAAGAAGGTCGCATGATCAATGGGAGTGACCGAGTAACATTGCTCACTGCTCATATCGACAGGCATGTCTTTCATGATAGGACTGCTCGTCTCCTCTTGATCAATGAATCGGAGATCCGTAAAAGAAGCGGGACGGCCCGGCCCAGCACCCTTCGGATTGACACCACTTCCCATAGGAGGAGTTTGGAGCGCCCTATTAGCAATCACAAAGGCACCAAGGTTGACCACATTTGCATGATCTGCCATGTATGTGAACAATGATCTCGGATAGTAGCCCACTGCTGTAGGAACATTATTGAACCCATAATAGACCCACCAGTCTCCAGATTTGTTTTCCTGCCATAGAGTAAATTTAAGTCAGGTGAAAGTATTTAAGAACTTTGTTGTAAAAAGGCACTGGTCGATGATCTTTTTTTACACTTAGCAAAGCTCACTCGAGTTTGTGTTATGTTTTACAATAGCACTTCTTGGCACCATTACAAACAAGGTGCCAATAAATTTTAACCATGAAATAATATTGTGTGAGAAAAGATCAAATCTAATGTGTATTTATCAAATAAGAACAATGCAATGCTCACCTTCAAGACTCGGATAGTGACATTTTGTAGTTTTCCATCACCAACATCAGAAACAGGATGGATGAGTGCACCCGAAGATATAATAGTGCCATTTGCTCGTACGAATCCAGGACAATTCAAGTTATAGCACCCAGTTTTATCATATCCATCTCTCTGTTGGATATATAATCGACATGTGACTAATTGTATTTACATTTCACATATGAGCACGAGTAGTTGTATGAAACTAAAATAATATATATATTATCATATACCGTCCAGTAGGTAAAGAAGTGGGGATGAGAGTCACCATACAATTCTGGATAAATCTGTACAAAATGGATACTAATTAGAATAGAACTTTCCTAATGTAGGAAATTATGAACATATTCTTTTTTTGTCTGTCTAGGTGTGTGTGTGTGGGGTGGGGTGGGGGGGGGGGGGGGGGGGGGTGGTCCAAGAATAACTAGCAGACGTGGGAATAACATATTTCCGTTAAAATGGTAAATGACTAAAACTCATTAGAAATTTTGGCAATAATGGAAAATACGCTTTCTGAATATCTCACTAAAGTCTCATAGTCAATCTTTTGAAAGGAAAGCGGTGGGGAAGGCCACAACAACGAGTTTGATTAAAAGAATAACCCAAATTTACATCTGTGAGGACTTGAGTCTGGGTGGCTGGGTTGTAAATCCACTACCCTAGCCTCACTTCTTTAATATGAGTACTTACTAGATTCATATCATACCACAATGGATAAGTTTTGTTGCTTACGTGCCATCCTGCTATGACTGAATTCACGATTGACTCTTCGCCATCTCCGGTGTGGCCAACCCAAAGTCCAGTTGAACTCAGCTGGCCGGGTTTTAGTGTGTGACCATAGATATCCATTGTAGCATGTAAGCCATAGTAACTGTTAATGGGGCTCACGTGTATTGCAAACTGCATAGTGAAAACATTAAAAACATAGTAACACTAATGGATGCATCAAAAATATCCAACCGTAACATATTAAAAGTGTATGAATACAAGAGCTGCAATTATTCAACAATTATAGGCAATGCTTTGCTACTAACACACAAATTTGCTTGATACATGTTGTTCAGATGAAGTTACAATATTACTAATTGAATAAATTGAATATGTATCTCATTTATATGGTTAAATCATTGTGTTTAAGAGCCGCCTTTTGAAAATAATGAAGACTCAATTCTAATCTAAGCGTGATATCCAAATAAAAACGTATATGCAAGTTAACCTTAGGTGCACCCATATGATTAAGATGGATGCAAATACCCATCTAGTTATCTTAACTTAATGTGAACTATTTTTAAAGGAAACTCGAATAGCTACTGGAAGGAGCCTACTGCAAATTTTACGGGAGTTTTACATAACATAGGAAAAACAAGGAATGCATGTATGTGAATCACTTAAGTATGAGGCGTAAATAAGAAGTAAAATTGTGTTGTAAATTGATAGTTGTTAACAAATATGTATGTGTCATTTGAAATGGCATTTAATGATGTTTTAAATTGATAGTACTATAAGGGAAATTCCTCTTTAATTTTCATGAGATATTATAGAATAGATGAACATGGAGTGTCAATAAATAAGACTCACATGTGTTGTATCCCCTGGATCAGAACTATCTCTTGGAATTATTCTCCTAGTGGCGTTGGACTTCAAACTTATCAACTTTCTTTTGACTAAACCGAACAACTCATCTGGTCCAGGTGAGTCATCATTTTCCTTGAGAAAAAATGGAATATAATATTAACAAGATAATAATGAAGTCGCCCAATGTAGAGTCAAGAAATTTTATCCAAATTCGCTAATAACTTCGACACAAGAGTGCAACGTACCTAGTGATTACCTCAGTATCATAATTGGTATGTAAAAAATAAATTTGCGCAAACAGTGACCATAAGAGTTTATATATTTTCATTCCATGCCTATTGACCTTTGCAAGAAGCCAGGAACATGTTATTTTTTGACAGTTCTAATGATTCATTTTTTCCAACGCGAGCTATGAACCCACTAATCCAGGCGTACCTCCCAACCAAGACTATGAAGATTACACAACCTGGTACAGGTTCGTCTCCCCTTTCTCACAAGTTACAGGCCACAACCACCTCAAACTGACCTTGGCATTGTTGATCAACAAACAAAAATGTGGTGACAGCTACAACGAGTATAGATATATGACCAATGATAGTGGTTGGTAACAACTCACGGAAACTTGGAAGGGAAGCTTGCGGTGACATCTAAGAGTTATCCCAACATTAGTTATACGTACAAACCTAGACACAGTTCATAAATCTCAATCTATCACCTCCAAGGATATGAAATCCTTATAGATCACCTCCAAGGGTTTAATAAAATTCCCTTTTCTAAAAAAATGAAATCCTTATAGATCCAAACCTTTTTATGCGCGCTCTTGCCTAACCCCAATTATTCATGTTGTTTAATTAATCTCCAATCGCAATCTAGACTACAAGATGTATAAACCCAATAAAATATGAGTCTCCCCTCCAATACACATTGCTCATAGAAAACATTTATTGAAATTTGTATATCATTACAACATTTACCTGCCGAATAGTAGATCGAGCACCTTCGGTTTGATGTGCAAGAAAAAGGAAAAATAGAGAACTTGTTTGCAGCACTAGGCCAAGTTTAGACATTTTGGTTGAAGGATGAATACCACAATATCTTTTGGGCAGCTGCTTTAAATAGACCCGGTGCAAATGATCAAAAGGGATGCGGACAAATGTTGTAAAGGAGGGCTTAATATGAGTTTTATTATAAAAAATAGGCTTAATTTTGTAAGATCATTAACTGAGACCCGTTAATACCATCTTGCACTTTTGTGAATATCTTTATTTACCATATCTTTAGATACGTTAAATCTTTCTTTAATGCTAGTAGATACACTAGAGATTAATTTACAGGGTACTGCTAAAAGATATGTTAAATCTTTCTTAAATGCTAGCAGACACAATAAAGATATGTTAAATCTTTATTTAATGCACATGATGGAACAAAGTAAACATAATAAATGATGCAACTAAATGTAGAATATGACTCCAAGATCGATGGTTACCACATGTCACTGAAGCAACACATTCAATATAATATGTACTATAGTAGAAGTCGAATCCACTTGGTAGAAAAATAGCATAATAATACTCCCTTTGTTTACTTTTACTTTGCTTTCTAGCCTATTTAGTTTTTTTTTCCTTTTTACCGAGAGACGTGCTTTTTTTTATTAGTTTGCTGCCGTCGTTAGCTTCCTGGAGACTTAACTTGCTGAAGCATTTCAGATGGGCAAGTCTACAGTCTACTCAATGGCAGCCACGGTTGCACATGAATAAGACAAACCTAACACCATGATGTTTCTTCCTTGACTTTCACTTTTCTCGAAACAGACAGAGAATTCTACTCAGAACATGCGGCACCAGAACTGTACTTGGACCACTATTGGGCCACACCGGAACGGCCTCAAGGCGCGCCTCAGCTTGTAATAGTGTTTGGTTATGGTTGTGCACCACATATTCCATGTGGGAAGGCGCGCCTCAGCTTAATTAGTATTGTAGTGCGCTTCAACTTGGTGTGAGCAGCATATAGTGAGGGCGGTATCTAGGTGACACAAAATTAATATGTCGTCGTTTACGCCAGATAGCTATTCATAACCTATTATATCCATCCATGTGCGAAAAGTGTTTTTGCCTCCTGATCACCTGTGCTCACACCATTTAAAAAAATTCAAAAAACTATTTACAAGTTCCAAACAATTATAAGAAAAGATGTGGATGTCATCAATGGTGTATCTCACAAAAGTACAAATTGCAATTTCAATCCAAAAATGAGAAACTATGATATAATTTAGAGATTTGAAATAGCCATACTCATATCCACACCTTTATGATTTTGGTGTAGTTCATACTTTAAAGTATTTGAAATTGATTTTTAAACGTTCGAAGGATACACCATTGACTATAACCAGTTTTTCAGATTCTTTAAAAACTCATAAATATGATTTCCGATTTTTTTTTTAAAAATACCAGTATCACTAGTGCACCAAATCTCTACTCATACCCATACGATATTATTAGGCGACATGTCAAGTACAAACAAACATTATTACATGTGGCCGTTCCAAAAGACTTTTATCCCACACAACCACCAGGTCCGCCATAAAAGCACGTGCCCTGATCAACGGGAGTGACATAGTAACATTTCTCATCGCTCACATCAACAGGCATGTCTTTCATGATAGGCATGCTCCTCTCCTCCTGATCAATGAATCGAAGATCAGTAAAAGAAGCGGGACGGCCTGGTCCAGCACCATTTGGATGTACACCACTTCCCATAGGAGGAGTTTGGAGTGCCCTGTTAGCGATCGCATAGCCACCAAAGTTGACAAAATTTGCATGATCCGCCATGTATGTGAACAATGATCTCGGATAGTAGCCCACTGCTGTAGGAACAGTATTGAACCCATAATACACCCACCAGTCTCCAGATTTGTTTTCCTGCCACAGAGTAAAATTTAGGACATGTGAAATATTTAAGAACTTTGTTGTAAAAGTCAATAGGTGATGACATTTTTTTGACGCTTAGCAAAGTCGCTATTGTTTGTGTTATGCTTTGATACATAGGAACTCTACGATAGCATTTGTTGGCGCCGTCACAAAAAGGTTAATTGTACGATTGTCCACGTGCCAATAAATTTCAACCATGAAATAATATTATGTGAGAAAAGAATGAATCTAATATGTATTTAAAAAAGAAGAACAATGCAACGCTCACCTTCAACACTCTAATAGTGACATTTTGTAGTTTTCCATCACCAACATCAGAAACAGGATGGATGAGTGCACCCGGTGATATAATAGTACCATTAGCTCGTACAAATCCAGGACAATTCAAGTTATAGCACCCAGTTTTATCATATCCATCCCTCTGTTGTATATATAATCACGTGTTATTAGTTATATATAAATTTCAAATACGAGCACAAGTACTTGTATGAAACTAAAATACTATTATATCACATACCGTCCAGTAGGTATAGAAGTGGGGATGAGAGTCACCATATAGTTCTGGAAGTATCTGTACAAAAAGGATACTAATTAGAATTCAAATTTCATAATACTTAAAATTGTGAGTAGGCGAAGGTGGGAATAACATATTTGTGTTAAAATGGTAAAAAAATCTCACTGGAATTTTTTGCAATTATGAAAAAATGGCTTTACAAGTATCTCACTAAAGTACGAGTAACTCATAGCCACTAGTTTTTTTTGAAAGAAAAGCAGTGGGGAAGGCCCCAAGAATGAGTTTGTTTAATTAATAATAAAAGCTTAATGCATGGCTAGTGTTACGTTCGATCGATTCTTATCAATCACATGTTTTTCGACAAGCTGGATCTTTCTATTTTTGCTACGTTACATGTTTCAGTTTATTCCTTGATACATTCCCTTTTTTTGGTCCATGAACATATACCGGAAGACAAATTTGATCAGCTCAGCAGGGTCACTATTCAACACAACATCTTGGTAACTATATCGTCGCACCCTTGGTAACTACCTTATCAACACGTTGGTACCTACTCAACAACACCTCAGTAACTTTATTTTTAAAAATGTGGTAAGTTTTCACTTGACCTTTGGTGTGATAATGTTAATTAACAACACCCTGTTACTCTGTTATAAACATGTAGTGACTATTCAACACTACCCCTTGGTAACTACATGATCACACCCTTGTTAACTAAATTATCAAGACCTTGGTACCTACTCAAGAACACCTTGGTAACTTTATCTTTGAAAGTGTGGTAAGCTTTCACTAGACCATTGGTGATAATGTTAACAACACCTTAGTAACTTCATCATAAACATGGTAATGACTACTTAGAGCCTTGGTAAATATATTACCACACTCTTGATAACTACATTATCAACAACTTGCTAACTACTCAACAACACCTTGATAACTTTTTCAGTGACATGGTGGTAACTTTTCGATCGACCATGTTAACTATATAAGCAAAAACATGGTAAATGCATCGTAAATATGGTAGTAAGTTTTCAATAGCCACCTCGGCAACTACACCATCATCACCTTGGTAACTACCCTAGAACATCTTGATAACATTAACATCGGCAAAAGGCTGGTACTTTGTGTTTGACCCCTAATAAATGTTTTAGCAACACCTTGGTAACTACTCTCAACATCTTGATAATATCATCATCGGAAAAAGGCGGGTAACTTTTTGTTCGACCCCTAATAATTGTATTAGCAACACCTTGGTACTTTCATCCCAAACATGGTGGTTACTTTTTGCTTGATACCTTGATACCTACATCATCAACATCCTAACAACAAGCATCTTAACTCGTTGATAACCATACCATCAACACCATGTTAACTATGTTGATCTAGAATCTATTATAATCATAATGTGTAGTGGTTTGAATTATGGTTTTTGTTGTTTTTGTACTAGTATAAAGTGTTAGATATTTTATATTCTAACTTTTTGTACTATTAGAAAGTGGATTTCCTATTTCCTACACATTTTATTTACCCTAAAAATCACCGTCCTAAAATATGAATTGAAAAATTATATTATATGATTTTGCTAGAAAAATCAAATCTTTCAGTTATTGGGGCTTAAAGGGGATAGTATTTGAGCGTAAAGGGAATAGTATGAGAGCGAACTGATCCTAAAATATACCATCCTAGTTGTCTCCTTCATAAACTATCATCAACGCCATAGTAACTATGTTCCCATGTCTACTATGTTACCATCATAACCATCATAGCTATCATTTTGTCGCTATATTTTTGTTTGTCTTTAGATATTGTTGTTGTTCATCTAGAATCTATTATGATTTAAATGGCGTAGAACCGAATGATGTTTTATGTTATTTTTATACTAGTAAATAGTGGTAGTTCTTTTCTGTGTTATTTTTTTTTGTACTAGTGGAAAGTGGGGTTTTCCTCCTCCCTACCCATTTTAATCTACCCTAAATAAGGAATCTCCCAAAAAAGGGAAGTGATATAGGTGCCTTTATGCAAGCACAAATTGAATATTTTTGGTTTTAACATGTAAATGGAATAGTATTGGCACATAAAGAGAATAATACCGGAGCATACACATTCAAAAAAATACCATCGGAAAACAAGACTATATGAAAATGGAATTGAATAATTATACTATATATTTCTTTAAAAACAGTGTAAAGAAACTAGTATTGGAAATGGAATAAAAGTATGTGTCGTCTAGACAGAAATATAGAAAAGGAGGCGGGGCCATGGGTGCATGCACGAGGTGGTAAGAGCCACTCTAGCAGCAACCGTAAAATGGGCTGAAACCGTAAAATTCCGGCGACATACGAGTCCTGACCAGTTTGCACGATGATCAGAGACCCGTAAAATTTTGAATGTGTCTCAAACTATAAAATTCATTTCTAGTGCCATGTACTTCTGTTTTTGTAGTTCGATGGATACGAGCACTGCTAGAGATGCTCTAAGCAATGGAGAAAAGGTAAGGTGAGACCAGTAGGGACAATGATGCATGCACAAAGGAGAGAACAACCAAGTCTTCGATCAGAAAAAATAAAAGGTGGACAGAGGGGACCATGCATGCAGCCACGCACGTGGAAATAGAAACCTACGAGCGTCCGCACGTTGACAAAGAGTAGTTTTGAATGAGAATCCAAATTTGCAATCGTAAGGACCGTTGGCTGGCTGGTTTGTATATCCACTTTTATAACCTAATTTTTTAAATATGAGTAGTTGTAAGTTTCATATCGTATCACAATGAGATTTTTTGTTACTTACGTGCCATCCTGCTTGGACTGAATTCACGGTTGACTCTGTACCATCGCCGGTGTTGGCAACCCAAAGTGCACTTGAACTCAGTTGGCCGGGTTTCAGTGTGTAACCATAGATATCCATGGTAGCATGTAAGCCATAGTAGTTGTCAATGGGACTCACGTGTACTGCAAACTACACAGTGAAAACATTAAAATAAATAATAACACTAATGAATGGAGCAAAAATATCCAACTGACATCGTAAAAGTGTATAAATACAAGACCTAAAATTATTCAACAATTATAAGCAAGTATTTGCTAGTGACACAAATTAGCTTGATATATGTTGTTCAGAATTAATTTAATATATTACTAATTAAATAATAGAATATGTGTCTCGTATATATGGTTAAATCATTGCTTGTATGTTCCCCTTTTGAATAATGAAAATTCATTACTTATTTAAGAACTAAAACATATATTCAAATCAACCTTAGGTGCACCCATGTGATTAACATGAATTCAAATACCCATGTACATATCTAAACTTAATGTTAACATGAAAATTGTAGGGGAATTTTACATAACATAGGAAAAATACTAGGAATGCCATTTCAATGCATGTACGGGAATCACTTAAGAATGAGACGTAAGTAGAAATTAAAATTGTGTAGTAAATCACGGTTGTTACAAATATTTACGTTTCATTCGAAATGGCAGTTAATGATGATTTAAATTGATAGTACTATAAGGGAAATTCCTCTTTGATTTTCATGATATTATAGTATAGATGAACATGGAGAATGATATTTAGATTCATCAAAGGATCTATAGGTCAATAAATAATACTCACATGTTCCATATCCCCTGGATCATAACTATCTCTGGGAATTATTGTCCTAGTGGTGTTGGACTTCAACCTTATCAACATTCTTCTTATCAACATTCTGTTGACTAAACCATATGGGTCATCTGGTCCAGATGAGTCATCACTTTCCTTGGAGGATAAATGGAAATATAACATTAACAAGGAAATAGTGAAGTGGTATATGTACGGTAAATAAATTTAAGCCTATACGCTAATAACTTCGACACAAGAGTGCAACGTATCTATCGAATACCTTAGTATCACAATTGGTGGTTTTAATTTACAAAGTGTGGTGGTAAACAATGACCGTAAGATTTTATATAGTTTCATTCCATGTCTATTGATCTTTGGAGGAACATGTTCTTTTTTTTTTACGGTTCCAATGATTAATTTGTGCCATCGTGAGCTATGAACCCACTAACCCAGGCGTACCGCCCAACCAAGAAAATGAAGATTACACAACCTATTACATGTTTGTCTCCCCTTTCTCACAAGTCACATGCCACAACCATCTCAAATTGACCTTGTCATTGTTGATCAACGATGAAAAATGTGGTGACTGCTACAATGAGTAGAGATATGACCAAATGATAGTGGTTTGCATTATAAATCTTACAACTCACAAGAACTAGGAGGAGCAACTTGTGGTGATATCTAAGAGTTATCCCAACATTAATTAGTTAGACCTACAACCTAGACACAGTTCATAAATGTCAATATATCAAACCTTTTATGTATGTTGTTGCCTAACTCCAACTATTCATTTTGTTAAATTAATCTCCCATCATAACCTAGATTACAAGCTCTATAAACCCAATAAAATATGAGTCTCTCCTGCAATACACAATTCTCACATTTTTTAATTGAAACTAGCATATTGTTGCAACATTTACCTGTTGAATAGCAGGAGACAATCGAACACCTTCAGTTTGATGTGCAAGAAAAAGAAGAAACAGAGCACCTGCTTCGAGTACTAGGCTAAGTTTAGACATTTTGGTCGAAGGATGGATACCACAATATATTTTGGGCAGATGCTTTAAATAGACCTGATACAAATGATCAAACGGGATGGAGACAAATGTTGTAAAGGAGGGTTTACGTACCATGGATTTTATTATTATAGAAAAGAGGCTTAATTTTGTATGATCATTAACTGAGACCTGGTAATAGCAAGACGCGCATCATCTTGTCATTTTCTGAATATCTTATTAGATATGTCAAATCTATCTTAATGCTAGTAGACGCACTAGAGATTAATTTACATAACTACTAAAGATATGTTAAATCTTTCTTAAATACTAGTAGACACGCTAAAGATATGTTATATCTTTATTTAATGCACATGACGGAAGCAACTAAATGTAGGATATGACTCTAAGGTGGATGATTACTATGCGTCATTGGAGCAACACATTCAATATAGGAGAACACTTGGGACCTAGCGCGTGTAGGTCGGTCTTTTTTTATGGTTATATGTTTCTCATTTATATAGCAAAGAAAAGTTACAAGCCACGTACACACTGGTATTACAGATCAGAAAAGATAGGATAAATCTATGCAAAAAAAACAACACTTATCCTCCTCGACAGCATTGAAGTGACCACCAAAAAATGGAAGACAAATCACCTCTTCAGCTAAGCTCACCTCTTCATCTGGCTATAGCCTTGCGAGAGGGTCGGCGCTATAGTTAGGGTGTTCATAGGTTACAGAGATAATATCCGCTACCACCCGACTATATGAAGGGAATCGTGTGCAGAAAATAAAAAATTTCCTAGCAACGATATCCTTAAAACATGCCAAGATCTATTCTATGCAGATATAATAGTACAAACGGAGATCGGAATACATACCCTTGTAAACCGAAAGCGGAGATTACGTTTTCGCACAAACGTTGTCGATGAAGACCGACGAAGCCGACTTCAAGGTCGTGTAGAGGAAGTACACCTCCCAGCACCACTAGCGCAGCACCTCGCAGGGCGTTACACACGTACGATAGAGACGACGACCTCCGAAACTCCAGTACATGACGAGCAGCGGAAGACTTGGACCGGAACACTACCAGCGCGGCAGCGGGCTATGGTGGAAGAGATTCCCCTCTCAACTCGACGCAATTCCTACAAAGGGAATCACGAAATCGAGAAAGAATTAGGGAATTAATTGGTGAATTAAAATGTCAGGGGTGCCACTTCTTATATAGCCTCCCAGGGGGAGCCAATCTGCTCACCAGGCAATGTGGGACTATCCCCACATGCCTGGTGTGGCTGCACATGGTGCGCCGGCCCCATGGTGGGCCCCTTTTGGCCCACCTGGGTTGGCCTCCAAGCCCTCACCGAATTCCCCTAGGGAATTTTCACCTCTTGGGCCTTCTATCGACTAGAAGGCCCATTTAGTGAAATCAGACTAAATAAATTTGAAAATAAATATATAAAATCATATTTAGATATTAATTACACTAATTAATATCAAACATATTATATATAATTTGTTCTATCTCTGAAAACTATTTCGTCGCTGCCCGATCTCCATCGGACCTCTCCCGGGACGTTCCCGGTGATCTCTTTCCTTTCCGGTTGTCTTGTCGAAACCCCTTAAGTATGTTACCCTACCGGTTCGATATAATAACATGTATGATCGAGACTCCTCTCCGAGCAGCGACTAACTCGTAGGTCTGGACCCCATGAATTAATCCCTGCGATATAACGAATGAGTTTCATCTATCAAACCTGAACGTAAAGTCCTAAACCTTTTGCCATGGCGATACTTAGCGTGTCCGAGCGTCGTTCATAGATATCTCCATTTCTGGCTTGACCTCGTTACCGACAACACTATCTTCTACTCATCTATGATTTCATGTCTCCGTGACCTAGTCACATGCTTGCAAGCTCATTAGACATAATCTCACCGAGTGGGCCCTAGAGTATCTATCCTGCTATGCGGACTGACAAATCCCGCTCTTGACCCCTCGTCTCAACTACTCCTTTCCGATACCCAAAAGTATCACCGTTATTGTCATATTAATTAAGATACGACATTTGGTGCAATCAAAGTATCTTCAGGAATAACAATAAGAGTTGGTCTCACGGTCAAAGGTGTAGTGACTACATCCTACAGATATGGGTATGTCCATCACATCGTTCTCCAACGATATGACTTCCATTGCCGACCGGCGCCATGCCCTATGATCGGGAAACCTCGATCATCGATCGCGCAACGAAACTAGTCTTAGTAGAGGCTACTAGGGACCTGGTTGTTTACGCATCACACCCGTATTAATGTTTCCGCTTAATACGGTTATAGCATGACACACAAACATATTATGAACAGACGAGATAAGATAAAGAAATACACTTTATTAATTGCCTCTAGGGCATATCTCCTTCAGTCTCCCACTTGCACTAGAGTATAAATTAATCTAGATTACAACTTGGTAAAAGCTTAACACCCATAGCTAACTGATGTTTTTCATGCTTGTCAAGCGGAAGAGGCTTCGTCAGGGGATCGGCCACATTCAGATCCGTATGCACTTTGCAAATCTTCACATCCCCTCCTTGTATGTACCGTCGTATCACATGGAAGAGTCGGAGAATATGTTTGGCGGTGGAGTGAGACCTTGGCTACTTGGCGTTAGAAAGGACACCCGTATTGTCGCAGAAGAGGATCACGGGGTCTTGCACGCTCGGGAACACTCCAAGTTCAATGATGAACTTTCTCAGCCACACATCTTCATTCGCGGATTCGCAAGCAGCAATGTACTCCGACTCCATTGTAGATTGCGCGATGATGGGTTGCTTCCCACTTCTCCAGCACACATCGCCTCCATTCACCTTGAACACATAACCTGTCTGTGACTTAGAGTTATCGGGGTCTAAGCAGAAACTTGCATCCACGTAACCTATTACGCCAAGTTCTTTATCGCAGCCACCTTTGACAAGGAACATTTCCTTTGTCTTATTGAGATACTTAAGAATGCTCTTAACAGCAATCCAATGCGCCAGTCCAGGATTACTCTGGAAACGGCTTGTCAAACTTAGAGCCAATGCCACATCAGGTCTAGTACTTAACATTGCATACATAATCGATCCTATGGCTGAAGCATAAGGATGTTTAGTCATATCGACCTTATCCTGTTCCGTTACCGGACACTGAGCCTTTCGCAATGTTTTATTCTTGATAACCGGTAGAGAACCCTTCTTTGCCTTCTCCATACCGAAACATTTCAGTATTTTATCAAGATAAGTACTCTGACTCAATGCTAATAGACGTCTTGATCTATCACGATAGATTTTAATGCCTAACACGTATGCAGCTTCTGCTAAGTCCTTCATGAAAATTTACTGTTTAAATAATCCTTCACGCTATTCAGAAGTTCCACATCATTCCCAATCAGCAATATGTCATCTACATATAGTGCTAAGGACACAACCGAGCTCCCACTCATTTTCTTGTAAATGCAGGTCTCTTCCAAATTTTGGACAAATCCAAAACATTTGATTACCTCATCAAAGCGAAGATTCCAGCTCTGAGATGCTTGCTTCAATCCATAAATGGAGCGCTGAATCTTGCATACCTTGTCAGCATTTTCTGGATCGACAAAACCTTCCGGTTGTACCATGTACAACTCTTTCTCAATGTTTTCATTTAGGAAGGCTGTTTTGACATCCATCTGCCATATTTCATAATCGTAATAGGGAGCAACTGCTAACAAAATCCGAATAGACTTCAGCATCGCTACCGGTGAAAAGTTTCATCGTAGTCAATCCCATGAACTTGTCGGAAACCTTTTGCGACAAACCAAGATTTATAGACTGTCACATTACCATCAACATCAGTCTTCTTCTTTAAAATCCATTTATTCTCGACGGCCTTGCGCCCTTCGGGAATATCCATCAAAGTTCACACTTTGTTATCATACATGGATCCTATTTCGGATTTCATGGCTTTTAGCCATTTCTCGGACTCTAGACTCGCCATTGCCTCCTTGTAGTTCGTAGTTTCGTCTTGTTCAATTAACATGACGGTGCAAACCATGTTGTCATACCATTCTGGTGCGATACGAGATCTACCAGACCTACGAGGTAGAATACTTTCCTCGACAGTTTCTCCCACTCCATCTGTGGAGGACGTTTCAGGATCAACAATCTCATCGAGGTCTACCTTCCTCCCACTTACTCCTTTCGCGAGAAACTCCTTCTCTAGAAAGGTACCGGTCTTCGCGACAAACGTTTTGCCCTCAGCTTGGTTGTAGAAGGTGTATCCAACGGTTTCCCGCGAATATCCTACAAAGACGACTTTCTCCGACTTCGGTTCGAGTTTGTCGGGCTGTAGTTTCTTAACATACGCCTCACAACCCAAACCTTCAGAAACGATAACTTAGGCTTCTTGTCATTCATACGGTGTCGTTTCAACGGATTTGGACAGAACCCTATTTAAAATGAATGCGGTTGTTTCTAACGCATAACCCCAGAAGGATACGGGCAAATCGGTAAGAGACATCATAGGCCGGATACTATCCAATAGAGTACGATTACATTGCTCAGACACGTCGTTACGTTGCGGTGTTCCGGCAGGGGTAAGTTGGGGTACGATGCCACAACTCTTCAGATATGTGCCAAACTCAAAACTCAAATACTCGCCACCACGATCAGATCGGAGGTGCTTGATTTTCTTGTTAAGCTGATTTTCAACTTCACTTTGAAATTCTTTAAACTTTTCAAAAGTTTTAGACTTGTGTTTCATAAAATAGATATAACCGTATCTACTCAACTCATCAGTGAAGGTGACGAAGTAACGATAACCAGTGCGTGTCGATACGCTCATTGGTCCACACACATCTGTATGTCTGATCCCCAATCAATCCGACGCCCGTCCAACGAAACTTTTGAACGGTGTCCTGGTCATTTTGCCCATAAGGCATGGTTCACATGTATCGAGGGATCCAACATCCAACGAGTCCAAAAGTCCATCGGAGTGGAGTTTCTTCACGCGCTTTATACCAATATGACCAAGACGGCAATGCCACATATACATGGCGGTATCATCACTACACTTAATCCATTTGGCTTCTATGTTATGGATGTGAGTACTACGATCAAGAGTCGACAAGAATAAACCATTACTCTCGGGAGCATCAACATAAAAGATATCATTCATTGAAATAGCACAACTACTTGATACTGATTTAAATGAATAACCGTCTTATAACAGGCAAGACCCACTTATAATGTTTACACTCAACGATGATACAAAATAACACTTATTTAAAACCAAAACTAATCTCGATGGTAGATGTAGAGGGAGTGTGCCGACAGCCACCACGTCGACTCTCGATCTGTTGCCGACACGCATCGTCACCTCATCGTTAGCCAGCCGCCGTTTATTCCGTAACACCTCCTGAGAGTTACATATATGAGCAACAGAACCAGTATCAAATACCCAAGTGTTGCTACGGGCGGATGTAAGGTACACATCTATAACATGTATATCAAATATACCTTGCTCTTTGTCGACTATCTTGCAAGACTTCTTGTCCTCCAGGTACTTGGGGCAGTTGCGCTCACAGTGACCTTTTCCCTTGTAGTAGAAGCACTCCACGCCAGCTCTGGGACCATATTTGTTAGTCTTGGGCTTGGCAACCAGTTTGCACTCCCTCCTGGATTTCCAGCTCTTTTTTTCCTTGCAACCGGATTTCTTAAAATCGACGGTCTTGTTGACCATCAACAGCGTGTGCTCCTTCTTGATCTCTATCTCAGCAGTCTTGAGCATCAAAAACACTTCACCTAGTGACTTAGCCATGCCCTGCATGCTGTAGTTCATGACGAAGCCTTTATAGCAAGGGGGCAACGATTGCAACACCCTATCAATTGCCAGCTCATCGGGAATCTTGCATTCCAGAGCATTCAGGCGTTGAACGTAGCCAGACATGTTGACCACATGCTCGCTCACACTGCTATGCTCCTCCATCTTGGCCGAGAAGAAAAGCTCAGAAGCTTCATATCTCTCAGCCTTAACCTGCGGCGCAAAGACAGCCTTGAGATCAGAAATGATCTCAAAGGCGCTCATCTTCTCAAAACGCTTCTACAGGTCGGCTTCCATGGCAAAGAGCATGCCACTCTGGACAAAGGCGGAGTCCTCCAATTTGGTCTGGAAGACCTTCTTCTCATCCTCAGAGACTTCATCTGCGGGAGGGTCACATATGGCCGCCTCAATGACGTAGGCCACCCTATGGGGAGTGAGTGGGATCCTCAGGTTGCGGAACCAGGCCATGAAGTTTGACCCATTGGTCTTAAGTTTTTCTTTCTCGAGAAACAGACCTAGGTTAAACGAGGGGCGAGACATCTACAATGGAATTTGCAACAACATAAGACTTTGTTCAGAATAATTTTGAGTTATAGTATTTTTAGAAAATAACTAACATAACTCTCACTCAAACGAACATCCCTCCTGGTTGTTTAAGCGATTACACGACCCCATCCATTGCACCACCCCTCATCGTCAGAGCCGGCAGCACAACTTCAAGGGTAGACAACTGTCAATTATACCAATTTTGTGACTCATGCTCGGCCTTTCGGACTCCGTGTTCCGAGGCCATATCTGCATATGCTAGGCTCGCCACTATAACCTCCACGTAACGTTTGTGCAAAATGGCTTACACCCACTATATGTGAACGATGATATGTCTGACACCCGATCGTCATGGCCTGTCTCATAACGTAGAACTTTCTTGGTGGTGCTCGTTGGAGGAAGAACACTAGTGGTATTTTTGAAGGGATCATCTTATACATAATTACCGCCACGTAACTAATATATACTAATATATATAATCACACAATATAAGATGCACACAAAACATCAAATGTAATGCAATGTGATATAGTCCATTGCGCCATGGTCTTCCTGGCCCGCAGTTCATAAACAATTTAATAAATCTACCTTGACCATTTCGCATAGCCCCTGCAAAATAAAGTTAGACGCTTCTACTTTATCTTTTGCATATTTTACGTGGCTGGGGCTTTCGTAAAAAGAACCGCTTCTTACCTACGAACTTATGACCTCAACAACGATCCACATATTTAAGCATCCATTTCGGGCCCTCCATTGAAAATGCAAGACGAACTAAAGAGAGAGAGACAGACACCCGCCAGCCATAGATGTGGTACAATCCGTATGTCAGTAGTGGAACCAGTCTCGCGTAAGCGTACGCGTAAGCGTACGCGTAAAGTCGGTACGGGCCGCTTCATCAACTCGATGCTGCTGGAATCAAAAGTGCACGCTAGAGGGTAGCAAATAACAAGAACGGTGCCCCCGTGCAGAACACGAGTTCTAACAGCGTACATCTATATCTACGATAGATCAGCTCTGATACCACTGAAGGGGATCGTGTGCAGAAAACAAAAATTTCCTAGCAACGATATCCTTAAAACATGCCAAGATCTATTCTATGCAGATATAGTAGTACAAACGGAGATCGGAATACATACCCTTGTAGACCGAAAGCGGGGATTACGTTCCCGCACAAACGTTGTTGATGAAGACCGACGAAGCCGACCTCAAGGTCGTGTAAAAGAAGTAGACCTCTCAGCACCGCTAGCGCAGCACCTCGCAGGGCGTTACACACGTACGGTGGAGACGATGGCCTCCGAAGCTCCAGTACAGGACGAGTAGCGGAAGACTTGTACCGGAACACCAGCAGCGTGACAACGGGCTATGGTGGAAGAGATCCCCTCTCAACTCAGCGCAACTCCGACAAAGTGAATTACGAAATCGAGAGAGAATCGGGGAATTAATTGGTGAATTGAAATGCCAGGGGTGCCCCTTCTTATATAGGCTCCCAGGGGGGAGTCAACCTGCTCACAAGGCAATGTGGGACTATCCCCACATGCCTGGTGCGGCTGCACATGGTGCGCCGGCCCCATGGTGGGCCCCTTTTGGCCCACCTGGGTTGCCTTCCAAGCCCCCACCGAATTACCCTAAGAAATTTTCCCCTCTTGGGCCTTCTTTCAACCTGAAGACCCATTTAGTGAAATCAGCCTAAATAAATTCGAAATTAAATATATAAAATCATATTTAGACATTAATTACACTAATTAATATCAAACATATTATATATAATTTATTCTAGCTCCGAAAATTATTTCGTCGCTGCCCGATCTCCATCGGACCTCTCCCGAGACGTTCCCGGTGATCTCTTTCCTTTCCGGTTGTCTTGCCGAAACACCTTAAGTATGTTACCCTAGCGGTTCGATATAATAACAGGTACGATCGAGACTCCTCTCCGATCAACGACTAACTCGTAGGCCTGGACCCCATGAATTAATCCCTGTGATATAACGAATGACATTCATCTATCAAACATAAACGTAAAGTCTTAAACCTTTTGCCATGGCGATACTTAGCGTGTCCGAACGTCGTTCATAGATATCTCCATATCTAGCTTGACCTCGTTACCGACAACGCTATCTTCTACTCGTCTATGATTTCATGTCTTCGTGACCTAGTCACATGCTTGCAAACTCATTAGACATAATCTCACCGAGTGGGCCATAGAGTATCTATACTGCTATGCGGACCGGCAAATCCCGCTCTTGACCCCTCGTCTCAACTACTCCTTTCCGATACCCAAAAGTATCACCGTTATTGTCATACTAATTTAGATACGATGTTTGGTGCAATCAAAGTATCTTCAGGAATAACAATAAGAGTTGGTCTCACGGTCAAAGGCGTAATGACTACGTGCTACAAATATGGGTATGTCCATCACATCGTTCTCCAACGATATGACTTCCATTGCCGACCGGCGTCATGCCCTATGATCGGGAAACCTCGATCATCGATCGCGCAACGAAACTAGTCTTAGTAGAGGCTACTAGGGGCCTGGTTGTTTACGCATCAAACCCGTATTAATGTTTCCGCTTAATACGGTTATAGCATGACACAAAAACATATTATGAACAAACGAGATATGATAAAGAAATACACTTTATTAATTGCCTCTAGGGCATATCTCCTTCACTATAGCCCGGCTAAATGAATTTAGCCCCAGTTTAGCCTCTTACCCACTATTTTCTCGCTCAGGGGTCCAAGAAAATATGGACCAAATTTTGTCCCGCTCGACCCAAATTTATCTCGCTTAGTCCACTTTCGAATCCTAAACGACGTTTATGCCAACCCTACCTCTAAGTTCTCCTTGTTTTGTTTTGCTACACGTGATTATGTAATATGTTATATTTAGAGAGAGTTGTGCTACTTAATATTGTAATATGTGGACAAAACCATGTCCAAAACTTCATATCAATTATGTGACTACATTAAAATCTTATGCATCCGTGAATTATTGATATATATATATATATAAATACAAATATATGCTATAAGAATATTATTTTTTACAATTATTCATCAAGGCGGCTATATGGCCTTAGTCGCGCTATAGCCCGGATATAGCCTTTTGTAGCCTCTAAAATCACCTGCACTAAACACAATAGCCCGCTATTTTAAACAGAGGTGTCCGATAAAGATAATAACATGGTTTCAATCTTTAATAAACGACGAGTACAATTAGACATGGTGTCCGATATAGATACCATCATTGTACTATGTTGTACCCACCAAGTTACATAGCAAGGTGGTCCGGTGACATCCAGAAATTCACAATCCCCGCAAACGTGAACCCATTACATCCGCACCACGCTTGGTTGAAATGTCACCAGCTCTTTTACCAACAGAATCAGTCTACTCTAGATGAACTTGGTCACAAAGCAGTAAACGAAATAAAAATATAAGTAAAACATAATCAGTCTACAACTACAACTCTACATATGTTTTTGGAACAAGAAACCAGTCTAGATATCACTACTGCAAATCACTGTATCGGCTGGTTTGTGGCAGAAACCAGTCTAGATATCACTACTGCAAATCACTGTATCGGCTGGTTTGTGGCGTAAACACTCAGTGGCTCCATGGTCTCGACGTAGGCTATCCTTCGGAAGCGCTCGCTGACGTGGGGCTACCTTTCGACTAGCCCACCGTAAGGCTACCTGGGTCGCGCCAAGCATGGAAAGGCCCACAGAAGGCCCACTCGGGGTACCACCTATCCTAGTCCAACTCGGTTAGGTCTTGTAACCTGCCATATATGTACCAACCGTCCGAGACCTGGCTACCTATAAAGCCAGAAGGGTTGCCCGTCCTAGAGGACACTCTCATAGTCACCACCACAAACCCTATCGAGATCGCAATCTCGCCATTGTAATCGCTACTCGCATCAATAATCAGACAAGCAGGAGTAGGGTGTTATCCTCCAGGAGCCTGAACCTGGGTAAAACCTTGCTTGTCAGCCGTCGTGATCACCAACACCTCTCTCTCTCCCCATCAATCAACCCGGGGTGCACAACCCTGGGATTTGCCGAGTTACCACCTCGTCAATTGGCGCTGTCTGTGGGAAGATAAAAAAGTGTTGGAATCATGGTCGCTCCGGCTCCATCCGCAATGAAGACCGACGTCCGCGTCGCCAGGGAGTCGATCCGCTTCGGCTCCTTTGAGTACGTCCTCCACCCTCCGGCTCGCCGCTCGGTGTACGCCGATCTGGACAGAGGTATACACATCACCTTCGGCTCCATATGTTGCTTCGCCGATAGTCGCGGAATACTCAGATTCGCGGCAACCGCGCTACGCGTGGCAGCACCCGCATCGGCGAATCCACCGCCGCCCTCATCAAGACCCGCGAAGATCGCATCTGTCGCACCCGCGAAGATCTCACCTACCGCGCCCGCAAAGATCGCATCTGTTGCACCCGCAAAGATCGCATCTGTTGCACCCGCGAAGGTCGCATCTCTGGCGGTTCTATGCTTAGTCGAATCAACCATTATAACAAGGATAGCATGTCAAAGCGGCAGGTTTCAGACGCACTCTTTCCCTTACCAGGGTACCTGAGGGGACTGGAAGGGTTTTAATGAGGCGGCCTGTTCGCAGCAATCAATAAAGTGATTTGAAGAAAATGTTGTTCACTCTACCTTCTCAGTCAAGACAAACAAAAAATTCTAGGCCGCCACTCGATTCACTCGGGGGTTGCGCCACACAATTGAAATAAAAGTCTAGGCCGCCACTCGAACCACTCGGGGGTTGCGCCAAAACAGGCACAACTCAAAAATCCTAGGCCTCTATCCGACTTACTCGGGAGATGCGCCACACAGGTTGAAAAAAAAGTCTAGGCCGCCACTCGAACAAACTCGGGGGCTGCGCCAAACAGGCACAACTCAAAAATCCTAGGCCTCTTCCCGACTTACTCGGGAGATACGCCGCACAGGTCAAGTCCAAAATCCTAGGTCGCCACCCGACGCACTCGGGGGCTGCACCTCACAGGTCACACTTGAAAAGCCTAGGCCGCCACTCGAACCACTCGGGGGCTGCGCCAAACAGGCACAACTCAAAAATCCTAGGCCCCTACCCGACTTACTCATGAGGTGCGCCGCACAGGTCAAGTCCAAAATCCTAGGTCGCCACCCGAAATACTCGGGGGCTGCACCTCACAGGTCACACTTGAAAATTCTAGGCCGCCACTCGAATTACTCGGGGGCTGCGCCATACAGGCTTCCCTGAAGAAATCCTAGGCCGCCACACGAGCTACTCGGGGGCTGCGCCATACAGGTCAAGTCCAAAACCCTAAATCACCACCCGATGCAATCGGTAGCCGCGGTACACAAGTCTCACTTGAAAGAATCCTAGGACGCCACTCGACTCACTCGGGGGCTGCGCCACACAGGTTCACAACGCAGGCTTAGGCCGTCACCCAAGGTACTCGGGGGCTAGCCACACAAGTCAAAACAGAAGCAAATACTCGCAGTAATGTAAACAATTTCACTCGTTGCTCGAAAATTCTTCTAATTTCATATACTGTCATTTACATTGGCATAGTCGCCACATTGACTAACCCTACACAACAGAAGAAAACTACTCTCAGTCTGCAAGCTCGGCCTTCGGCGCCCCGAGTGGGCCTACAAGACGCTCACTGTGCTTCTGCACATGCTCAATCATCTGGCGCGCAGCCGCCAGGGTATCGGCGTACTCGGCATCGCCAGGCAGTCCACCCATCAGCCTCTCCAACGGAAGGTTAGGCCGATGCAGCCGAACGTACGCCAGAGCCGCATTCGCCCCGGCGACAAGCTGCGCGTGGACGATCTCCTTCAGAGCATCGCTGTCACGGAACCTCTCGAGCAAGGTGGACAGCCCATGCGGCTGCCCATTATGCGGGAAGTAGACGCGGTGGATGTGCCACAAGGTCTTCCGGCAATTCTCCAAGAGGACAGTCGCACGCCAGGTTCGGTCGAGCATGCGAGCAAGGATGCGCCCTCGCGACTTGTTCACCCAGAAATGGCGAGCTTCGTGGGAGTCGCCAGACGCCTCCCGGGTAACACGCTCTTCAACGTGGTCCCGCTCAGCCTCCCAATATGGGTTCACGTCTGCATACACAAACTAGAAGTCAGAACCAGCAAATTTCAACAAGGAAAGGCAGCCGCAGAGGGTACCAACCTTGAAGCTGCCGACTGATGAGATCGATCTCCCCGATCAGAAAATCTTCGCGTTGGGAAAAACCCGCAATCGAATGCGACCTGGAGCGCTGCAAGAGCAGCTCGGTATTCTTCAAGGTAGCCTCAAGCTCAATCACCTTATTCTTCAAGTAAGTGATTATGCGCTGGTCGTTCAAACTTCGCGGAGGGACCGAAGCAGCTTGGCGACGGCGAGCACCTAAAGAGGATCCATCGCCACTTGGACCAGCCGCAGAAGCAGAAGACGTGCCGTCGAGCAAGTCAGTATGTCATGAACGTGCAGAATCAATACCAATATACGACTGATCAGCATAGACAAATATGATGGGAGAAAACATTCAATTTCAGCCAGAGCATTGTCAAAGGCCAGAAGACCCAACAAAATATCGATCCACAGCAATTACAAAGCAAAAGTTATCAGTACATTACATTGCGACTGCTAAGCCCCTACAACTACTCCTGGGCAACAGACTCCAACTGCGAGCGACTCTTCCGAGCAGCAGCCGACCCAGTCGCCTTGGCCAGCGCCCTCTCGAAGGTAGACACAAGCGTCACAGCAAGCTGTGCTGCCCGCACTTTAACTCCGCCCAAGGACGCGGTCCGGCCATCAGGCCTACGGGGGAAGCCGTTGACGACCTTCTCGAAGTCGCCCTGAATTTGGTGGCCTAGGAGGAGCTGGAAGGTGAGCTCGGAGCCGCGTACCGTCTGCGCCCGAGTGAAGTCGGCGAGGCTGGTCGCGTCATCCTCAAATGGAGCAGCAAGGGCATCCACGGCAGTCGGCGGCGGGTCGCTTGGGAAGATGTTACGGTGCACCGTCGTAAGGGCTCCCGTCGACTTCTTCAGCGCATCTGTGGACTTCCTCAGAGCATCAGACGCATACGCGCAGACACGGTCTAGGAAGCCGACAGCCGTCGCCAAGTCGACGGTGTCACTCGACGAGCCCTCCTCAGGAGCTCCACCACATGTTTCTGTGCAAAAAATTCAAACATCAGACAAAGGCAAAAGCAACAACACAGTAGGCATCAAGCCGAAACTTACCCCCAAGAGCACCGGCGAGGGAAAGAAGTCGGTCGACTTGAGTCTTCTCTTGGTCAACCCGCATCCGCTCCCGCTCCTGGAACTCGTGGAGGGACTTCTCAAGCTCACCCTGACTCCGAATCTTCAGCTCAAGCTCATCAACCCGCTTATCATCCTGGTCAAGGGAAGCGCGAAGCTGGTCCCTCTCCTTTTCCAGGCGAACGTAAGCAACGGCTGCATCAAGTTGTTGGCGGTAGTAGGGCTGAAACAAAAGCAAGATCTTAATAAAGCTGCGGGCGACTCTACTAGTCACCCACACCTTCGGGGGCTACTCCCATCGGGAGCGCTGATCGCGCACCCGATGAAAATTCAAGACTACAAGTACAAGTACAAAGGACTTACGTGGTCTAGAAGCTCGGCATCAACGGAAGGCGGCGGAGGAGCGCGACTCGAAGACGCGATGACAGCAGGTTGCGTGCGCTCCTCAACTGCCACCCGGGTCACCAGCTCGGTCGAAGGGGCGGACGTATGCTCCACCTCACGATGAGGAGAGTGGACATCGCCAGAACGACGGCTGCAGCAACAGTACAATGACCAACTGCAAGATTGGAACTACAAAAGACAACTCGAAGTCAACAAGGTACTAACCTGGTGGTCTCGAGTTCATCATCACTCCCCAGGGAGACAGACGGCAGCCGCGCGAACGCGTGCGGTGGCGCGGAGCTGACAGGAGGAACAACCAGGGGCTCGCTACAGCCACCTGGTGATCGCGCACCCGATGACGTAGCGACAACTTCTTCTGGATCAGCTTCCGCACCCCTTGCGTGCGACGAAGCTGTCGCAGAGTCACCGCCGCTACGGCGCTTCTGCCTCTTCCGCGCGGGTTCCTCGTCATCATCATCATCCGCTTCGTCGTTGGGGGAGACATCGTACGGAAGGTCGTCATCATCATCATCCTCCTCCTCGACAAATTTCGACTCGTCGTCGGGTCCGTTTTCAGGGAGAGGAGGAAGGCTGGTCAGCAGGGACCGACCCTGAAGCAAGTAGACGCAAGTCGAATCAAGAAGCAAGAAATCAAGAAACATAACAACAAGGAGAACAAGTCAAGAACTTACCTCAGGAACGGGGTTCGATGCCCCGTAAGCAGCAACCGGGCACTTGACGTTGCAGGTGTCCGCGACTCGGAGGTTGGTGATGGACCTCACCTTGGCTTCCACCTCCTCGTCGTCAAGTGACTCAGTGCTGACGCCCTCGACGGCCCACATCGGGTGGGGCCTAGCACTGAGCGGCTGCACCCGAAGACGGAAGAAGGTGGCCATCAAGAAGACGCCACCCGCCTCGCGCCCAAGGGTCTTGGTGAGGTCGCGCAGCAGGCCCAGCAGAGGTCGCACGGCTTCCTTCTCCCCCGCAGTCAGCGGGTGCGACCAGGCGTGAGTCTTCCGCAGCCCGCGTCCGCTGTTGAATGCCGCCAGGCCGTCCTGGCTCGACTGGACGTAGAACCACTTCTTGCGCCACCCCTGGACGGAGTCCGACTTCTTCATCTGGAAGTACGCGGTGTCACCGCGCACTTGGATTACGAGGCCGCCCACGGGGAATGACAACCCGCTCTTCCCAACGTTCTTACGAACAAGGAAGAGCGACTTCCACAGCGCCCAATGGGGCGCGATACCCAGAAAGCACTCGTAGAGCACAATGAAGCCCGCGATGCTCAAGACGCCATTGGGGGTCAGATCATGGATCTGAACTCCATAGGCATGACCGCGCACAAAATCGTGCAAAGGGAACCCGAAGCCCCGCAGAAGGAAATCCACGAAGCATACGCGTTCCCCATCGCGGGGTGTGGGATAAACTTCTTTTCCAGGAGCGCGTACCTGGACTTGATCAGCGGAAGGAAGGAGACCTTGAGCACGGAGGAGTTCGACCTCCGCCTTCTTCACAGATGACCTCTGCCAGTCGCTGTCGGGCTTCTTCATCAGCACGGCTTCGTCGGCGGCGGCAGAGGAACCAGCGGCACTCTTCGGCTTGCCCATGGCGTCGCGGGGCAGCGCAAGGTGCTCGGACAAAAAGCACGGAGCGCGAGAATGGCAGGAGGCAGAGGAAAGGAGGCGCGGACGAATGGAGAAGACGATGCCCTCGCGCTGCGGCGCAGTACTTATGCCTCAGCAAAATCAATCTCAGCCCTCCGTCGCGCAGCGGTTCAGAGCATCTTCATCCCGCCGTCCACGTGTCAAGCAAAGAGGCCAACCGTCGCCCCCGACTTCCTCCAGTTCGGAAACGTGACAACTGCTGACCGTGGTCAGCGCTGCCAGTGGGCCCCGCCATGTCACGTCCCATCGGGCGCAGAGGCGTGCAAAGAAACGTCAGCAGTGACGTCATCAAGCCAACGGCTCCAAAAAACTGGACAACGAGATAACTCGAATGCAAGGTTCGAGTGGTAGGCTTCTAAGCTGAAACAACTGAAGACAATGCGCTGGTCAAGGAACCCGAAACGTCTATTCGGGTGACAAAGAAAGTCGAGTAAGCTCCCGCAGCCGAATCAGATCTACAAGTAAGCCAACATGGCCGAATAGAAGCAAGCTTCACATAAAGAACATGACAAAGTAATTCGACTGCAAAGGTTACTCCCATCGGGAGAGGCCTGTTCGACTGAAGAAATCAAGTTCAATCTCAAGATCAAGCAATCCAATGGCGCGTCCAGGAGGAGGAAGTCCTTTGCCCGACGATGCGCTTCGACCAAGCACTCGGGGGCTACTGACGTGGGGCTACCTTTCGACTAGCCCACCGTAAGGCTACCTGGGCCACGCCAAGCATGGAAAGGCCCACAGAAGGCCCACTCGGGGTACCACCTATCCTAGTCCAACTCGGTTAGGTCTTGTAACCTGCCATATCTGTACCAACCGCCCGAGACCTGGCTACCTATAAAGCCAGGAGGGTTGCCCGTCCTAGAGGACACGCTCATAGCCACCACCACAAACCCTAGCGAGATCGCAATCTCGCCATTGTAATCGCTACTCGCATCAATAATCAGACAAGCAGGAGTAGGGTGTTATCCTCCGGGAGTCTGAACCTGGGTAAAACCTTGCTTGTGAGCCGTCGTGATCACCAACACCTCTCTCTCTCTCCTCATCAATCAACCCGGGTGCACAACCCTGTGATTTGCCGAGTTACCACCTCGTCACTCGCGGTTGCCTTTCGTCCTGGCAACCCGCGTCCCATGATCCCGGTGACCGACCCGTTCCACGCCCTTTCATTCTAGCCTCCAGCCTGATGGCGACGTGCTTTTTGGCTGGTGTGCTTAAAACCCAGAATTGTCGATCCTCGTCCCATGAATCGTAATGTAATTGTCATCCCGTAGATGAAATGTGGCCGTGCGAGCGGGAATATGTTCCTCGAGCCTATACCGGCGGCTCCACCGCCGCCCTTGCTCCAGAACCCACACGTCGGGCAAGATGACCAAGCCCAGCCTCCCGTGCACCTCTGTCAAGTGGTAGCTGCTACGGCGCATGTCCCTATCAAATTGTTTGGCCAACGACGTGGTCGTGGCAGCGAAAGCGTCCGGTGTCGAGAATAAACAACACGATCCTCGTGAGCAAAAGTTTAATGTGTGCGAAAAACTGAGTAGTACTAAGAAACGAGGGGCATAGAATTAAATATCTTTAGGAACGCACCAGGATCCACCCATGCATTGGCGTCATCACCACCGGATCGGGCGTGCAGCCTCAACACCATATCGGACGTGCAGCCTCGCATTAGCTGCATTGATCGCTGAGCTACACAGAGCATAGGATTGATCGCTGCAACACCTTGCACTTCATGATCCCCGTGTATAAATACGAGCAAGTTCATTTACACGATCAGGCAACTCACTGCACCATAGAGAGAGATAGCACTACCAAGCTCGATCGGCTACCTCTTCCTCCAAACTCGGCCTCATCATCATGGAGGCCAACCAGACCATGCTGGGCTTCTTCATCGTCCTCCTGTGGGCCACAGCGCCGCGTTCGCTCGGAGCCCGTGGGGCCCACAAGATTTTCCCGGGACGCGTGGCCAAGCCCACGATCCGTGTTCCCGTGAACCCTCCCGCCAGGGAGTTCCTAGTCTCCGCGGTAGGCAGACGGAAGAACCCTCCACACCCCACCCCACCCCACCCCCCCCCCCCCCCCCCCCCAACGCCTAGTGGGCCGCGTTTCTCGGCCCAGTTCCATAACGTATTTGAAGATTTTCTGAAATTTGTTATGAACATTTTTAAAAACTGGGGATGGACGGATAGTTCTTAACTCTGCGGTACGCGGCATCTAGGATTCGGCCTCCCGCCGTTGGACTGAGATTCTCTTTCGATCTATCCAACCCAATGTGTGCCGTCGTCATCGTCGTGGGCCTCATCTTTGCTTTCGGCATCACGTCCGCAATTTGTTTTTTCTTTTCTTCCGCACCACCCAGTCACAGCAGGCCCAGGCCCAGGAGCAGCCGGCGCAGTGAGGCATGCATCGTCGTGCGTCAGGTATTGTTTCTCTCCCTTGCTCTTCCTCAGTCTTCCCCTTGATTGCAAAATTACTCCTGATGCTTGGAAAAGAGAGCGTGGTTGATCTTGTGTACTCCTTGATTTGAGTGTGGCTCGCACAACGTTTTCTGGCCCGACCACACTCAAATCAGACTTTTCTTCAAAACCGGGGCTATGTTGGTTGTGAGGCTAGGGGGACGACGCCCCTCCCCCCCCCCCCCCCCCCCCCCCCCCAACATAGTGGCGGGGCTAGAAATTCGAGATTGTGTATTCCAATTTTAAATGATGCAATTCTTTTTAGAGTAAAGCCTGGTTTTTCTAATGAATAACGGATTTTCGCATCATAATTTGACTTGTGCATCGGCTTGACACGAGCTTTGATTGATACACTGTGGCAGGTCTCAGAAAAAATTAGGTTGCTTTTGGATAAATCGATGTTTTCTCTAAATTAGTAAAAAAAAATGTGCAAATAATTTTGATACACTAACCGGAGGTTTCAACCTCTTTTTCAAAGAAGAAAAACAGTGGCCCGGTGAAGTCCTGAAATTCACTATCCACAAACAGAATCCTTTGCATCTGCAGTTCTGCATGCACCTCACATTGGTTGAGACGCCTAGTAGCTCCTTTACAAAACAGAATCAGTCTAGTCGAACATGGTCACTAAGTAGTCGCTGAAATCAGAATTCAGTAAAACAGAGTAAGTCCAGAATTACAAATGTTCATTTGTCACGTAAACACTGAGTGTCTCCATGGTTTGGACGTAGGCTACCATTCGAAAGCGCTCGCGGTTGCCTTTCATCTTGGCGACCAACGTCGCAAGATCCCGGTGATGACCAACCCGCTCCACGCCCTCGCATTCCAGCCTCTAGCCTGACGACGGCGTGCTTTTCGGCCGATGTGCGTAAAACCCTGAATTGTCGGTCCTCTTCCCATGAGGAGTATGCATGTAATTGTCGACAGGATGCAATCGCCAAAGATGAAATGTGGCCGCGCGAGCGGGACACTTTCCTTGAGCCTGTACCGGCGGCTCCACCGCCGCCCCTACTGCTCCAGAACCCACACGTCGGACAAGATGACCAAGCCCAGCCTCCCGCGCACCTCCGTTGACGTGGACGTACCCTTCGGGCACCCGACCGTTGGCGTACCCGATGCAGCCCAGCACCTGGAGGCCCATGAAGCCCAACAAACTACAACTTGAAGTACAAGATAAGAACCTCGTGTAAACCCTACCTGGCTCCCTTTATAAAGCCAGGCAGGGGCAATACGAGAGAAGCTTAGGGGACACACAGATAGGCATAGCCCTAGCGAGACCACGTCTCACATCATCGCCCTTGCGGCCACCATGTAACATCATTATACATCTATACAGATCAGACAAGCAGGATGTATGTCTTTACCTCACCATGAGGGGTCGAACTTAGGTAAATCCTTACTTGTCAGCCGACGGAACTACCAGCGTGCACTCTCTCTCCCCCTCAATAAACCCGGGGTGCATAACCCTGTGATTTGCCGAGGTGATCCCTCGTCATCCGTCAGGTGGTAGCTGCTACGGCGCCTGTCCCTGTCAAATTGTTCGGGCAACGACGTGGTCGTGGCGGTGAAACGTCCGGTGTCGAGATCAAACGACATGATCCTCGTGAGCAAAAGTTTAATGTGTGCGAAAAACTGAGCAGTACTAAGAAAGGAGGGGCATAGAATTAAATATCTATAGGAACGCATCAGGATCCACCCACTGCGTCATCACCACCAGATCGGGTGTGCAGCCTCAACACCATATTGGACGTGCAGCCTCGCATCAACTGCATGAGCTAGGATTGATTACTGCAACACCCTGCACTTCATTTACACGATCAAGCAGCTCGCTGCAACCAGAGAGAGATAGCACTACCAAGCTCGATCGGCTACTTCTTCATCCAAGCTCGGCCTCATCGTCATGGCGGCCAAGCAGACCATGCTGGGCTTTTCATCGTCCTTCTGCGGGCCATGACGCCACGCTCGCCTTGAGCCCGCGGGGCCAACAAGATTTTTGCGGGACGCGTGGCCGAGCCCTTGACCCGCGTCGCCGTGAACCCTCCCGCCGTGGAGCTACTAGTGGGCCCAAACGTATTTGAAGATTTTCTGAATTTTGAATATTTTTTAGCTTTGAATTTTATAAAAAACTGGACATTTTTAAACTTAATAGAATTTTCAATTTTATTTTTTCTGAACAATTTTTTGTTTTCAACAAATTTCTGGTTGAACATTTTTCAAAATATAAAGACATTACTAAAAAAGTTTTAAAAAAATGAAAACTGAACAATTTTAAATTTTGAACAAATTTATGTTTTGAACATTTTAAATATACCCATAAAAATAGAAAGAAAAATGAAAAAAAAAGAAAAAAACTAAGAAGAAAAAAAGAAACAATCAAAAAAGGAAAACAAAAACAAACAAACAAATCTGACCTTATTGGGCCCGTCCGTTCCGCCCGTGGGTGGGCCTAGAGTTCTTAACTCCGCGGTAAGCGGCAACTAGGATTCAGCCTTCCGCCGTCGGTCTGACATTCTCTTTCGATCTATCCAACCCACTGTGTGTCGTCGTCATCGTCCTGGGCCTCATCTTCGCTTTCGACATCACGATTGCAATTTGTTTTTTTTTCTTCCGCACCGCCCAGCCACAGCCGGCCCAGGCCCAGGAGCAGCCGGCGCAGTGAGGCATGCATCGTCGTGCGTCAGTTATTGTTTCTCTCCCTTGCTCTTCCTTAGACTTCCCCTTGCTTGCAAAATTACTCTTGATGCTTGGAAAAGAGAGCTTGGTTGATCTTGTGTGCTCCTTGATTTGAGTGTGCCTCGCACAACGTCTCCTGGGGGGGGGGGGGGCGTCCCCCTAGCCAACCAACATAGCTCTGGTTTTGAAGAAAAGTCTGATCACCAAAGTGGCGGGTCCAAAAATTCATGATTGTGTATTCCCAATTTTAAAGGCTGCAAATTTTTAGAGTAAAGCCTGGTTTTTCCATTGAATAATCGATTTTAGCATCATATATTTCTACTTGTATAATGTACATAATATACGACACAACATGACCATTATAATTTCTAGTCATAGAAACATAACATAGTTTGAAAAATTTCAACTTTAAAAAGTACCAATGATTCAACTTCTAAAATATTTAGAGACGATGCAATTAAGCAACATCCTGCAATGTGGGCAGCAGATATCCTTTGCAAGACCGGGAGATGGCCATTTTGGTAATGGCAGCAGTATGGGATTCCAGGAGCAAATAGAGTCATGATGATCAAGGTTTTAATACAACAATCACGGTGGATCATGTGGCGGAAACTTTAGCTCACTTGAAGAAACGTGGCGTGGGCCACGGAATTCCAATTCCTATGTGTTTGTAGCCGGCCCTTCTAGAACCTGATCAACAATGTCAATTCCAGCAGCGGATGTCAAAATAATAATAAAACGGCTCTTACTCCACATAAAGACTCACACACACGGGGACTAGCATATGTCTCTGATTTTTTTTAAGTCTCAATCGAATTAGAAAAATATAACTGTATTTAAAAAAAATTATAACTGAAACGAGTTGCATTTCTATGTCAGAAAAGTGCAACTGATTCATATTTTTGTGAGTGACTAAGACTTAAGAAAATCTCAGACATCTGAGAATTAGCAAAACCGTTAACATAATCTGTTATTTATTGTTGAAAAGCGGTACTCCAACTAAACACTAAGAATTATTTTTTATGAAAATTGCAAGTAGAATACAAAGCAAAGATCTGTCCCTAGATCACGTTGTTAACTTCCAACCAAATTATCCCACTTAACTTATTCACAAAATTGTTTAGATCATATTCAGAATAAACTTGACAGCTACGTAAGTCCATCCACCACAAATATAAGGCAACAACAACCCTTGGCAACCAAACCAAGTCAGAATCGGACCCTTTCAGCTGGTTATATATTGCAAGTACACGCTAGAGAGGCAGGCGCCTGTACGTGCGTCGTGGAAGGAAAAGGAAGCAGAAATCGGCCGGCGCCATGGAGCGATACTTCTCGACGGACGTGTTGCTGGACATCCTGCAGCGGCTGCCGTCGAGCGCCCGCCGCCGGTTCCGTCTCGTTTGCCGGCACTGGCGCGACCTCGTCGACAAACGTACCACGGAGATGCAGAGCCGCGCCAGGCCCCTCATCCGGCTCCGCTGAAGCCTACATCGTCGACGACTACCGGTCAAGGCCATGGAACGCGACCTGCAAGCGCATCACGGATTCCGCCAATTGCTTCAAGGCAAGGCACGCAGCTGATCGGCATCTGCAACGGCCTGCTCTGCCTGTGCAGCAACAACAAGCCCGGCGGCGCCATCACCGTGGTCAATCCTGAGACCGCGGAGAAGCTACGCGTCTCGCCGTTGCGGCAGGGCGCGGGTGTCTTCGTCGGGAGCCGCCGCCGGCCCGTGGCGTGGGACAAGGCGTACAGCTTCGGCTACCACCCGATCACGGGGCGGTACAAGGTGGTGCACATCCCATGCAGCTTCGACCGCGTCTGCGACTTTAACGGGTTGCACGTGCTCACGTTGGGCGAGGCGGCGTGGCGAGAGGTGCCGTTGCCGCCGCTGATCCTCGGCGGCACAAAGTGCAACCTTGACGCCGGCAACATAAGCATCGATGGAACAACCTACTGGTTCACCGACGGCGACTTCACCAGGATCATGTCCTTTGACCTCGGAGACGAGCGCGTCAGCTCCTCCACCCCGCAGCTGCCCACGCAGCTGCCCGCCGGGCGGGACCGTCGACACCACCTGACGGAGGTGAATGGGAGGTTGGGCGTCGCCATCCGGGATGGCTCGAGGACGACGGAGGCAGTGGTGGAGCCAGAAATTGATACGAGGGGGACGAACAGTAAAAGATGTGCCACCGGCGATTTTTTTATTTTGACAATACATGTAATCCTAATTGTATAAAATGAACAAAGTAAATTAGTCGAAGACTCACAATATTAAAACTCACTAAATTTAGGCAAAAGTAAGGGTATTCAACACAAAAAGGTTCAAACATATTCAATTTCATAACTCATCAAATACAACTAACAATGATATAAAAGTAACCTAAAAAGAACTTAAAACCCGGTAACATACTAGCATGGACTCATGTCACTTGAGTTGAAAAATTGGCAGTTCTTTGTCCTTTGTGTCGTCGCGCCTCCGCCTGCAGTTTTGAGGTGCCGGCGCTGCAACTTCCTCTGCATACTTCAAGTCAAATGCATCCAACCATGCTCCAATAGCATCCTAATCCGGCTCCCCATCTCCGACATCCATCTGTGCTGAAATAGCTTCCCAATCCAGCTCCTCATCTCGTGGCGGCTGACGGCGAATCAACGAGAGAGCAGAGAGGAGCTTGGGTGACGGATAGGGACTGGGGAGAAGCAGCGAGGACCGGCCAACGGCAGATCGCGAGCGCGCGTTGGCTGTGGCTGCAGCGTAGCACGAGAGAGATGGGGAATCGTTGGGGCTAGCACCGTGCGGTTATCCTGAATTTTTCTACGCATACTGACATAAATACTTGGGATACGTATCAATAGGTAGAAAATCAACCGGAGCTGAGGGGGGCGGCCGCCCCACCTCGCCCCCCTGGTGGCGCCGCCCCTGGACGGAGGTGTGGGTGCTGGAGAAGAAGAAGACGTGGAGCCGCTGGTATAGGCTTGGTGGGCATGACATCCCATGGCCACAATTTGCATACGGCCGGAACTATTTCCTGATGCACGAGTCGTCGTCGTTTCAGCTGCACATCGAAAGAAGCACGATATCATCTGACGGCCAGCGCAGGGTGGTGCATGTCGATCGCCACGATCATGGTTGGGATGTTGCCCACGCGACGATGATAGGCGAGCTCTGTTGCTACCGCATGTTCACATATGTCAGGACCACGGAGCCACTTGATGTTTTTAGACGAAAGCAACTTGACCTTAACACGGCAAATTGAAGTTTGCCACAGGTTCATTTTGGACGAAAGCCACAGCTTTATTTTAGACCGGTATTGTTAAGTTTAGAATTTAAACGACTGAGATTTGAAGTTTGGGGTTCGTTCTTCTAATGGACTTTTTTTCATTTGCAACTACCGTGCCCCACGACACAATGTTCTTTGTCCAGTTTGTATTTATGCAATTATATTTTATCCCCAAATTTTGTACTATTTGTGGGATTGTCTACTACAATTAGATCTGGTCATTACAAGACCATGCAGCGGCCACGTCCACAGTCAGATTTTATTTGCCCGAACTTTCTCCGCTACTGATTAATTACCCCTCTCCTAGAATGGTTTAAGCTTAGGCTTTGAGGACTTCTCTTTTTCTTTTCTCGTCCCTCGACCAACCCCTTGGCGCATGCTTGCGCATGCTACGCACGTCTGAATAATGTGTCCGAGTATTGTATTTGAGAGCCCGATCCTTCTTCAAAACTTGGTGACGAGGTTATATCAAACGGGTAACTCGTCACGTGGGTAACTGGTGCACGTAATGACTATAACCCAATTGTCAATAAACTGAAGAATCCACTAGTAGAAAACGGGTCATAAGACCAAATAGAAATACCCCATTTGTCCCGGTCGTATTACAGACCGGGACAAATGATTCAAATAGTTGGTCTCAGCCTACACGCGTTTCAAAATCAAACCTTTTGTCCCGGTTCCAGCCACGAACCGGGACAAAAGGTCACTGGACCCCATTTGTCCCGGTTCAAGTCACGAACCGGGACAAAAGTAGGTGCCTATATATTTAAAAATAGTTTGACACTTAAAAAAATCAGTGTTGACACTTAAAAAATAAAAAATAATATTTATGAAAACAATTTGAATAATCCCTTCAACACGATTGTTTACTATACCAAGATGCACTCATTTGTAGAATATGAGATTTTTATCACAAATAATTTGAAAAATATGAATTAGATTCAAATAATCATCATAAACTCATTTAACTAGACGAAATTAGGTAGAAATTAATTAAAAACCTAATACTTGTATATTATCCATCATATGTGTACTAGAGTCCATGAAAATTAAATGGGTGTCATTTTTCATAATATTTTTTGTACTTTGTTACATTTTTGCACTTAAAAATGGAAAATGGTATTTATTAAAATAATTTGAAGAATCCATTTGGCATGATTGTTTCTTATACCAATGTGCATCTATTTGTGGAATACAAGATCTGTATCACAAACTATACGTGAAAATTACCGTAACTTGATCATTTGACTTGAAACTTCTAAATGTTTATAGATGATAGACCTTTTTGTCAAGACTTTAGTTGCAAATTTTGTGAAAAGTCAAATTTATCATTTTTCATGGCGACTAGTACACATATAAGAACCCCATGCCAAATGATATCCTTTTTGAGATGTTTATCGTTCTATTTTATTTTTTTCGTTAAAACGATCAAAATAGTCGCGATGACTATTCATCAAAAGAGCTAAGATTTTGTAGAATTATCAATATTTCTGTGATATAACCAATAGTTGTGTATCTTAAAATGATTTTTCCAAAAGATTAAAACCAAACTATCAAATAGTTATATCTCAAATTTGAATTAGTTTCGAATAATCGACATAAACTCATTTAACTAGACGAAATTAGGTAGAAATCAAGGAGAAACATAATACTTGGGGATTATCCATCATATGTGTACTAGTTTCCATGAAAATTAAATGGGTGCCATTTTTCATCATATTGTTTGTACTTTGCTCACAAAAATAGTCATGTTTCACACTTAAAAAATAGAAAATGATATTTATGAAAATGATTTGAAGAATCCCTTTGGCTATCAAATAATTATAGTTTAAATTTGAATTAGTTTCAAATAGTCGACATAAACTCATTTAACTAGGTGAAATTAGCTAGAAATCAAGCAAAAACCTAATACTTGAGGATTATCCATCATATGTGTACTGGTTTCCATGAAAATTAAATGGGTGTCATTTGACATCATATTTTTTGTAATTTGTTCACAAAAAAGTAGCATGATAGTTTCTTATTCCAAGATGCACCTATTTGTGCAATATGAGATCTTTATCACAAATTATGTTGTGAAAATGACCATAAGTTGATCATTTGGCTTGAAACTTCTATATGTTTATAGATGAAAGACCTTTTTATGAAGTTTTTTTTGGAAATTTTGTGAAAATAAAGTTTATCATTTTTCATAGCAACTAGTACACGTATAAGGACCTCATGCCAAATGATATCTTTTTTGAGGTGTTTATCATTTTATTTTGCCGTAAAACCGATCAAAATGGTCACCATGGCTATCTATGTTTCTGTAGTGCAAAAGATGATTTGGATATCATATTTGAAATCCTCTAAGTTTTTTGATCAATTTAGACATTTTATTTGTTGAATTCTGAATTTAGGTTTTAAAGATACGAATTATTCCATAGTAAATGAAAAAGGCAAAAATAAAGTAATATTTATTTTATCATTACTTATTACAATATTATTATTATTCTATAGTCATTGTTGTTTATTCAACTTAATTTTTATAATACAAGTAATGAAAAAATATAACATGATGACCGAGTGGTTAATATGATTGATAAGATAGTAATATCAGTAAGTTCTCAGTTCTTTCTTAGTATTTAATTTGAAAGGAACCTAAATGTTAAGCGTGACAAATAGCAGCCGGTAAAAAAGTTGGCTGCCGCGGCCACGTGCCCCCCAATTGGCACCGGGTCGTGACGTGCCCGGGACAAAAAGGCACACTATTTGTCCCGAGCACGTTGTCCCGGGAGCGTGCCCGGGACAAATAGCCCACACGGCCCGGGACCATTGGCATGTTCTGCTCTAGTGACCCCATCAAGGAAGGCCCAAAGACGAATACTACTTACCTAGTTATTCATAGTTGGTTATAGTTTCCATAATTGTAATCCTAGTCGGTTACATACCCGAGAATGTACCCCCATATAAGTGATAGGAGGGTAGCCGATTAAGGACACGTCCAAACAGAACTACCAAACCCTAGCGAGATCAACATCTCGCTGGACCTTGTATTTGCCGCATATTCACAATCAATACAAACAGGCAGGAGTTAAGGGCGTTATCTCAGTCGAGGGCTCTGAACCTGTGTAACTCCCTCTTATCAGCTCCTCTTATCAGCTGACGAATCTAACACTACGTGTTCTCTACCACATAACTCTAACCAACGCTATCATTCACGTGTATTGATTTTGAGGGGCATTTGTTTGACTGGATTTTATACCGGTCCAAGTGATTTTTTTATATGGTAAGAAAACCTAAGATACAAGAAAATAAGTAAAATAAGAGAGAGGGATACAAGCTTAGGTGCACACGTGCATGCATGAGGCAGCTCTCATCACTCAGCAGGGGTGGTGCACACGTACATAGGCCATTGATTTAAATGGACTCGATAATCAAGGAAAAGACTAGCTAGGAGTAGTAAACACGCATGGAGCGTATTGCACATTTGGATTAGACTAGTCATAGTGGGGGTATCAGACTAGTCATAGTGAGAGTAACATAGCTAGTATCATAAGTGCCACGTATGCAAAAATAGTGATGTGGCAAGTATTTAATGAAGAGAGAGGTGATGGTGATATCATAGGTAAATACCGTAACATAGCGGATTCCAAGACAAGATGAGTCTATAGGCTAATAAATGCATGACTATATGATACCACTCATATGATACTCCTCACTATTGAGATAGTAACATAGACTAGTATCATAAATATGATACCACTTTGTGATACTTCCCACTATGACTAGTCTCATAGGTAGTAACATAAGTGTCACATAGACAAAAATGATGATGTGACAAGTATTTAATGAGAAGAGAAATGATGATCACAATTTGGTTTTTTTTCTGCACCGCCGGGCGCAGTGAGGCATGCATCATCGTGCGGCAGGTTTTTTATTCTCCCTTGCTCTTCCTCAGTCTTCCCCTTGCTTGCAAAATTACTCCTGATGCTTGGAAAAGAGAGTGTGGTTGATCTTGTGTACTCCTTGATTTGAGTATGGCTCGCACAACGTCTTCTGGCTCGACCACACTCAAATCAGACTTTTCTTCAAAACCGAGGCTATGTTGGTTGTGGGGCTAGGGGGACGATGCCCCCCCCCCCCCCCCCCCCCCCAAGCAAAGTGGCGGGGCTAGAAATTCAAGATTGTGTATTCCCAATTTTAAAGGCTATAGTTCTTTTTAGAGTAAAGCCTGGTTTTTCCAATGAATAACGGATTTTTGCATCATATATTGTACTTGTATAATGTACATAATATACGACACAATTTAACCATTGTAATTTATAGTCATCGAAACGGATCATAATTTGACTTGTGCATCGGCTTGAAACGAGCTTTGATTGATACATTGTTGCAGGTCTCAGAAGAAAAAAAGGTAAAAAAATCATGGCGGCCAAGCAGACCATGCTGGGTTTCTTCATCTTCCTCCTGCGGGCCACGACACCGCGCTCGCTCGGAGCCTGTGGGGCCAACAAGATTTTCCCGGGACGCGTGGCCAAGCCCACGACCGGCGTCGCCGTGAACCCTCCCGTCGGGGAGCTCCTAGTCCCCGCGGTAGGCAGGCGAAAGAACTCCCCCCCCACCCCCCACCGAACGCCTGGTGGGCCTCGTTTCTCTGCCCAATTCCGGCCCCGAAGTATTTGAAGATTTTCTGAATTTTGAGTATTTTTAAGTTATGAACAATTTTAAAAACTTAACATTTTAAAACTTAATAGAATATTCAAAATTAATTTTTTCGTAAACTGAACAAATTTCTGGTTGAACATTTTTAAATTTAAGAAAGTTGAACATTTTTTAAAATATAAAGACATTACTCTAAAGTTAAAAAAATCGAACTGAACAATTATAAATTTTGAACAAATTTAAGTTCGGGACATTTTTAAGTTTTGAAAATTTTAAATATACCCATAAAAATAGAAAGAAAAATGGAAAAAAGAAAAGAAACAAAGAAAAATAGTCAAAAAAGAAAAGCAAACAGAAAAAAGAAACAAAAAAGCAAGCGAACGAAATCTGACCTTAGTGGGCCAGCTCATTCCGCTCCGAGGTGGACGGAGAGTTCTTAACTCCGCGTTACGCGGCAACTAGGATTCGGCCTCCAGCTGTCGGACTGACATTCTCTTTCAATCTATCCAACCCACTGTCTGTCGTCGTCATCGTCATGGGCCTCATCTTTGCTTTCGGCATCACAATCGCAATTTGGTTTTTTTTTTGCTTCCGCCCAGCCACAACCGGCCCAGACCCAGGAGCAGTCGGCGCGGTGAGGCATGCATCGTTGTGCGTCAGGTATTGTTTCTCTCCCTTTCTCTTCCTCAGTCTTCCCCTTGCTTGCAAAAGTACTCCTGATGCTTGGAAAAGAGAGCGTGGTTGATCTTGTGTACTCCTTGATTTGAGTGTGACTCGCACAACGCCTTCTGGCCCGACAACGCTCAGATCAGACTTTTCTTCAAAACCGGGGCTATGTTGGTTGTGACTGGATTTTATACATTTCCAAGTGATTTTTTTTATATGGTAAGAAAACCTAAGATACAAGAAAATAAGGAAAATAAGAGAGAGGGACACAACCTTAGGTGGTGCACATGAACATAGGCAGGGGCGGAGCCAGGATTTGAATATAGGGGGGGCGAAGTTCAAAGGAGTCGGAAAAAAATTCGTTTGTTCCAGCAAGCTACTCAAGATTTTTTCCCTTATAAATTTTCAATAATTATCGAGAAAAAACTCACAAATCAGAGCCTTCACCAGCATAACTAGACGCTATAAAAATCATCAAATTTTTATACTTGTATAGATGAGATTGTTAGATTTTCCGCTAGCACTTCTATCTGACTTGAATGGCAAACAGTCGATGATCTTGGCTAGCAATTTTACTGGACTTAACAGTGTTCTATACATGCTCAGAGAAGGTAGAAATACCAGGCGATATCTCTAAATTGAGTGTTTGATCAGGTAATTTTTTACATGTATTATGTTTGTTGGGAGTTCATGGTGCTGAGAAATAGTTTATTCTTAGTATAGTATACATATCAATTTATTCTTGATATAACCATTTTATAGTACCAAAAAGCTAGTGTAGTGCATCTAGAAATAAATCAGTGTATAGTGTAGGGTTGTAGTGCATCCATATGAGGCCAATAGTTTCATCAAATACTAATCGTAATGGGCTGTAACAGCCTTGTTGAGCCTTTTCTCACGTAGCATAAGGAGATGGATATCTATTTGTTTGGCTAATGGCCGGATACTAATCGTAATTACTAGTACGTAAGAAATGTATTGAGGAGGGCTGAAGGTGGGGGGTCCGACCCCTGCTAGCCCCCCTGGATCCGCCCCTGAACATAGGCCATTGATTTAAATGGACTTGATAATCAAGGAAAAGACTAACTAGGAGTAGTAAACAGGCATGGAACGTATTGCACATTTGGACTAGCTAGTGGCGTGGCCGCGGCAGGCACCCACAAGACGTCGGGTCACTGACACCTCGTGTGGCCCCGACTTGTCGGTGACTGAATGCATGTCAGTGTGGTGTGTTCATGCAGGCATGCCTCTCAACGAACTTCCGTCTGCTCTGCATGCACCTTGATCCCCGTGTATAAATACGAGCAAGTTTATTTACACAATCAGCCAACTCGCTGCAACCAGAGAGATAGCACTACCAAGCTCGATCGGCTACTTCTTCATCCAAGCTTGGCCTCATCGTCATGGCGGCCAAGCAGACCATGCTGGGCTTCTTCATCGTCCTCCTGCGTGGTTGATCTTGTGTACTCCTTGATTTGACCGTGGTTGATCTTGTGTACTCCTTGATTTGAGTGTGGCTTGCACAAAGTCTCCTGGCCCGACCACACTCAAATCAGACTTTTCTTCAAAACCGAGGCTATGTTGGTTGTGATGCTAGGGGGACGACGCCCGCCCTCCCCCGCCCAACACAATGGCGGCGCTAGAAATTGAGATCGTGTATTCCTAAAAGGCTGCATTTCTTAGAGTAACGCCTGGTTTTTCCAATGAATAACGGATTGTCACATCATATATTTGTACTTCTATAATGTACATAATATACGACACAATTTGACCATTGTAATTTCTAGTCATCCAAACAGATCATAATTTGACTTGTGCATCGGCTTGACACGAGCTTTGATTGATATTGCAGGTCTCAAGAAAAAAAAGGTTGCTTCCGGATAAATCGATGTTTTTTTAATTACTAAAAAATGTACAGATCATTTTCATACACTAACCGGAGGTTTTCAACCTCTTTTTCGAACAAGAAAAACAGTGGTCCGGTGACATCAAGAAATTCACTATCCGCAAACAGAATCCTTTGCATCTGTAGTTTTGCATGCATCTCGCATTGGTTGAGACGCCTAGTAGCTCCTTTACAAAACAGAATCAGTCTAGTCAAACATGGTCACTAAGTAGTCGTCGAAATCAGAATTAAGTAAAACAGAGTAAGTCCAGAATTACAAATGTTCATTTGTGGCGTAAACACTGAGTGGCTCCATGGTCTGGACGTAGGCTACCATTCGAAAGCGCTCGAAGTTGCCTTTCATCTTGGCGACCAGCGTCCCAAGATCCCGGTGATGACCAACCCGCTCCATGCCCTCGCATTCCAGTCTCCAGCCCGACGGCGGCGTGCTTTTTGGCCGGTGTGCAAAAAACCCTGAATTGTCGGTCCTCCCATGAGGAGTCTGCATGTAATTGTCGATCCAAGTCAGGACGCAATCGTCAAAGACGAAATGTGGTCGTGCGAGCGGGATATTTTCCTCGAGCCTGTACCGGCGGCTCCACCGCCGCCCTGCTGCTCCAGAACCCACACGTCGGGCAAGATAACCAAGGCCAGCCTCCCGCGCACCTCCGTCAGGTGGTAGCTGCCACGTCGCCTGTCAAATTGTTCAGGCAACGACGTGGTCGTGGCGGCGAAGCGTTCGGCGCCGAGATCAAACGACACGATCCTCGTGGTGCCGCCCACCTTTACCCAGTGCGCCACGCCGTCAATGGTGATTATGCCGGCGGAGACATCGCACCTCGCGCCGCCGACGGGGGGTGGCACCTCCCGCCACGCCACCTCCCCGAGCGTGATCACCTGCACGGTCTGGAGGTCGAAGAGCCGGTCGTGGCTCCAGGGTACGTGCACCACCTTGTACTTTCCGGTGACGGGGTGGTACGCGAAGGTGTACGCCTCGTCCCACCTCACGTTGTGTCGGTGGCTCCCGACGAAGAGGCCGGCGCATGGCAGCGGCGGGACGGGGAGCGTCTCGCCGGTGGCCGGGTTGCACACCGTGAGGGAGCCGCCGTCCCGCTCCGCGTTGTCGCAGACGCAGAGCAGGCCGTTGGAGCTGGCGCCGACCAGGTGGCAGGTGCGCTGGTGGTCGCCCCGGAAATTGTCGACGACGCTGAGAGTTGTCCTCCACAGCTCTCGGCAGGACCCTGTCGAGGACGAGGAGAGGTCGTCGACGACGTAGGCCGCGCCGCCGTCGTCCCAGATGAGGGGCTTGGGGCGGCTCCGCATCTCCGTGGTGCGCCTGTTGACGACGTCGCGCCAGTGCCGGCAGACGAGGCGCGCCCGTCGCAGCGAGCTCGGCGGCAGCCGCCGCAGGATGTCCGCCAGCACGTCCGTGGAGAAGTAGCGCTCCTTCCCTGCCATGGCTCCGGCCGCCGTTTCTTCTTCGACCTAGGCCACAACACCACCAGGACGATGCAGTTCTCGTGCCGCGCTTAAAGCGGATCGGATCCGAGATCCGATACGAGTGTAAACTGAAATCGCGTATCGTTGGAAGCGTATCTGTCAAATTTATTGTGGTGAGGTTCGAGTGCAAACTGAAATCGCGTTGCGCGAGGAAGAAGATAAGGACGGCGCCAAGTCCGATTCAAGCCCAGTCCGGTTTACCTTTTTTTTTGGAAATAACGACAGGTATCAACGTGGGCAAGCGGAAAGAAACGAAGCCCATGATCTTCTCGTGCCGCGTGTTTGTTTTCTCACATGCATTTTGGCCATTTTGAATGAAGTCATAATCGAGAACTTACATGTGGCAATATGGTTAGTAGGGTATTTTCCATCAGAGTTCAAATTCCAGTTTTGACGCTGTTGTTTCTCATTTAACCGGAATATTCTTTCAGTCGACTTCCCGTTGACAGCGAGGCGTCAGTGGTGACTTCGTCAATCTCAAGATCTAATCCGCTGGCTCAGTCTCTCGGAGGTGCTCATAGGAGTAGGTGTGTGTGCATGTGTTCATAGGGGTGAGTGTATACGCGTGTATATTAGCATTTTGTGGTGTTTGATGTTTCTAAAAAAAGTGCATAATCAGACTATCTAGGCCCAAACACGTGACTTTATCTAGGTTGTGCATCTTATTTGATTGCGCACAAAGTACTAGTCAGGTGGTCTTGCAGGATCGCGTGAGTAATAGTGTAACGCATTGTTTAGCGCAATTAGGCAAGAGTGGGTCGAGTGGTAATTTTACGAAATTTTCATACCCGGCGTTTGGTTTACATCTATGTTCATTTATTCTCACCTCTTACGTTTGTGGTGATCTTACCGCACACCACTTCTACTGTCGGTGATGAGCATGATGGCGGTACGACACGATGGCGGTGCGCCGTTGGAGGTCTGGCATTAAAAATCTCAGATACAATTGTTAGTGGGGATGCACGTGCAATCGGAAAATTTGAAATAAAAAAAATGATCTGCATAAAAAAATCATATGCAGATACAAGACTTCATACATACAAGCAAAAAAGAATGATCCACTCGTGAAGCCCAGCAAAAAGGAAAAAAAACACGCTGTGCCTACAGGCCCAGGTTGAGCCCAGCTAAAAGGAGAAAAAAACACGCTGTACCTATAGGCCCAGATAGGAAGAACGGGGAAAACAATAAAAACAGGGACAAAACAATGTCAGCACGAATCTTGGAACCCAAAAAATCCGACGGTTATGCACTTAACAAAACCGTATTTTTAAAGTAGACCTTGAAAAGGTATACGAGAAGATAAAAATGGATTATTTTTGTAACAAACCTTGCTCACAAAGGTTTGTTACAAAGTCTACATAAGAATGGATCCATGGCTGTACTAGCCTAGCCTGTGACCGTGGATGTTACTCAAATACTTCGAAAACTGACTAGCCTGTGAAGATAATGTACGAAACTTAAGAATATTCAGAATTGCTGTACTACCAGCCCATCATCGACAAATACACGTTCCCATGATTTTTTGTACTCTAATCCTTTCTTTTGCTATGTTTATGTAGCAAATTTTCTGATGTGATCTCACTGCAGACGGACTAGTATACTACTCCAAAGGGAAATCAGCATAAAAGTCGCAGTATGAGTAACATAAAGTGTAAGACAAAGGAAAATGATGATTGATGCTGGTTGCTGAACCGTGTCCACCTGTGGCGGCTGGGTCAATTAAGCCATGCTTCACTCGTTCTCAGCAGCAAGTTTGGACTTCTGGAAAACAAATTCGACAACGACCAGACCACACACCCACACAGCTCAACAATTACCTCACCGGCGGCGTCGACCTTTCAAGAAGGTGATTTAATCTAAAGTTATCCAGAAGCAATCGGTCCATCTCGGCCAAAAATCAAAGCAACTTTGTGACTTTTTGTCAGATGTTCGTCGCGTTTTCTATGAATTCTCTGACATATTCGTAGTGTGGGAAGAGTTGAAAAGACCGCACTTCTCTGAACATTTCACAAAATTGACATTTCTCTATATGCTAGCTTACATCTTACAAGTAGGATTGTGTGGTCAAAACACTTACAGTTAATTAGTACTTCAGCATCATCCTAACATAATCAATGAAAAAAAGTTAAGCTTGTCCTTCACATCATGTTAATCACCTGGCCTCCACCCCACTCACTGACAGCTGGTTCGTCGAGAACGGCGACTTGTCGGAGTTCGTCATCTGCGAAAACGATGACCCCGAGCCGTCACTCTTCGCGTTCGACCCCTTCACGTCGATGAAGGGAGGCTCTGTAGGCCGTGGCAGCACCCTATCCCTGCTTCCCAGCATCTCCACCACCTTCCACATCGGCGGTCTGAGGTTAGGCGACGCCTGCGCGCACAGTAGGCCGACGTGGAACACCTTGAGAGCCTCCCTCTCCGAGCACCGCTCCCGGAGGTTCGTGTCCAGGAGCTCCATCATGGTGCCTGCGTTGAAGTGCTTCCATATCTGAAGATTTTTAGATAAACATCAGGTTGTCTAAAATGCTACAGTGCACCAGTACTGCTTGACAAACAGGGTGAAATGTGAGGAATGTACCAGTGCCATGAGGGAGAGTCCCTCGGCTGACGCTGCCACCGAGTTGTGGTTCTTCCGGCCGGTGATGATCTCGAGGACCAGCACGCCGTAGCTGTAGATGTCGGCCTTCTCCGTCAGCTGCCCGTGGACGATGTATTCGGGGGCCATATATCCACTACACATATGTTGGCACAGTCAGTGGTTATTCTTCAGACATCCTACCATCAAATTCGACTCAATATCCTCCCCGATGTTTCGGGAAACTGAACTTACAATGTTCCGGCGAGGCCGGTGCTAAGGTGAGTCTGATCTTCCATGAAGTTCCTCGCCAAGCCGAAGTCTCCGATCTTAGGCCTGAACTTTTCATCCAGCAGCACATTGCTGGCCTTGATGTCCCTATGTATGATCCTGATCTCCGAGGCGTTGTGGAGGTACGACAGACCCTCCGCCGTCCCGAGGATGATCTCCGACCGTCGCTCCCAGTCCAACGCGTTCTTCTTGAACGCGTCTGCATCAACAAGCATGTAATAAGATATCAAAATGAATATGTGCCATTTCAAGTACGAAATATACCACTGCAAAAAATGGTAGTATGAAATATAAATGAGGAAGCAGGGACTGTTCTGTTACCAAAGAGGTAGTGATCGAGGCTTGTGTTGCAGAGGTACTCGTAGACGAGGAGGCTCTCGGGTCCCTCGACGCTGCACCCGAGGAGCTTGACGAGGTTCTTGTGCTGCACCTGGCTGACGAGCTTCACCTCGTTGAAGAACTGGTCCGTCCACTGCCGCGTGTTGAGGAACAGCCGCTTCACGGCGATCTCCCGGCCATCTGGCAGAACGCCCTGGGAATTCATCACGTCAGAGTGTAAATTCAGACATCTCAAGGAGATGGTCATGGTGTTCGAGTAGATGGCATGGCAATGCACCTTGTATACTGAACCGTAGCCGCCCTGTCCGAGCTTGTTGATCTGGTCGAAATCGTCGGTCGCCTTGCGCAGCTCCTCGTACCGGAAACCCAGCTGCGACGCGGCGATGGCGCGGATGATCTCGCCTGAGCCGTCCATGTCTGCAGCGCAATCGTCAGAAGCTAGTAGCATAAGTCAGAATGCAGTGGCAACCAAGTTGTCAGTGGCTTGTTCTAAACAACAGTTTTACTACATACCGTCGTGGAGGTCGTCTCTGCTAGGCCTCATTCTTGTCCAGAAAAATGCTATGCCGATGACGGCCAGGGCGGAGAAGACGCACGCGATGACGATGATGGTTATTTTCCGGGCTGCCATGGATAATCGAGAAGAAGAAACTGTCAGATTATTCATACGGAATTTTTTCTGCTGCTTCAGCATGTGAATTCGCAGTTGCTGTCAGCTGAATTCAGACACGACACTTGGACCAAGAACGGCAAGTAAGACCGATCGAGGATAATGTGCTCTGTACTCACTTGATGATCCGCCGCCGCCGCCGCCGGCGGCGTTCGCCGGCAGATAGAAGGGCTGCGTGGAGTACCTGACGACGCAGCCTGCGTTGAGCCCGTACCCCTCGGCAGCGCCGGGAAGGCACCGCCCGACGACCCGGTCGCGCGCGCTCGCGACGCACGCCGCGCACGCGCTGGCGTTGAGCGACCTCCAGCACTGCGCCGCCGCGTACACCTGCGGGCCGGACGGCAACGCGGACGCGGACGCCGTCGCGGCGTGGTAGTAGTACCCCTTCGCCCCCGGCGCGGAGGCCGTGACGTTGCGCAGCAGGTCGGCCGCCGCGGCCGCGAACGCCGGCGTGGAGGGCGCGGTGGCGTTGGAGCAGACGGCCGTGTCGGCGGCGTCGGAGGCCGCGGCGGTGAAGTTGCGGGCGCCGTAGCGGAGGAAGCAGCCGTCGAGGAAGATGCGGCCGCCGTCGGCGGGGAGGCAGTGGGGCAGCTTGACGCGGCTCTGCGCGTAGCAGAGCTGGCAGTCGGTCGGGGAGAGGTAGGCGAGGCACTGGCCGAGGCCGAAGACGGAGTCCCTGCCGGCGCCCGAGGAGGCGGCGCCGAACCCGGAGCGCGACACGTTCTGGTAGATGAGCTCCAGGGTGGTGACGAAGCTCACGTCGAACCCCTCCGGGTCGGCCGCCGTGGTGGCGTCGCAGGACGTGGACAGGATCACCGGCGACCCCGCGGACGAGTCGGCGCCCGCGGTGGTGACCCCCGCGGCGAGGGCGAGGGTGACGGCGAGGAGGAGGAGGCGCGGGAGCACGTCCGGGAGCAGAGGGAGCCGTGCTCTGCTTGTCGTCCTCATGGCGGCGAGCGAGCGAGCGAGCTAGCTGGTGATGCGCCTCTGCTGCATGCCCGCCGGTGTGCCACGCGTGCTCTCTTGGTTTTTGTATGTGTTGTTTCATGTCTGGTCTGAACTGATTCAATTCAAGTAGCCGTCGGCTGCTGCAGTTTTTGGATAGCGAAGCTTCTTGGGCTGACGTGGCAAAATGGACACTTGCCACCGCACTTGCCCCGATTTTCATTTTTTTTAGATAAAGGGAATTTTTGAGAATTACACCCGGCCCCTGCATTATCAATATGTCACCGCCACAAATTCACAAGAATACGAGTAACCACAACTGAATATAAAAAACAAGGCGAATTACATGTCCAAAAAAGAAATTGTAACACCGTGGTCAATCCGGAGACTATGTTGTTTCCATGTATGGAGAATAACTTCTTGGCGGTCACCTCCAAACGAATAGCCACCTCTAAAAATAATCCGGGTGCTCCACAAGCTGCAGGGCCGACCAATGTCGTAGTGTTGTTGTACACCGGTAGATAACCTGCATAATAGAAACATTTTTGTCCTTGAAAACACTGTCATTTCTACATATCCACAACTTCTACATAGCCACAACGACTCTATACAGATGAGTACCTTCCTTCGGTCACTTTAAGCTGATTGATTGTCTTTACCAGGCAAATAAGCACTTATCATTTTCAGCTCTTCCTACGTCGACGTTGGGTGAATGAAATGGAGAAAGTCCATTTTAAACCTTGAACTCTTAGACGTATGACGAAATGAACCCGAAGTTGAAATCCTGGTCGTTTGAGCACTGAACTTAACAATCCCGGTCTAAAATTTAACCTTAGACATGTATTCCGGAGAAAAAAATAAAATCATAAAATTGCTACGAGCTCGACATGTTAGATTCGACTTCATCCGCAATCTCATACTGGTTCTTGAGCGTGTGGCGACAGGGCGCGGCAGCTGCGCACATCGCACGCACGCAGCACACGGAGAAACGGGGTCGGGATGGAGGAGGATTGTCGTTGAAAAACAAATGAGGAAGAAGATAGATATGACACGTGGGTACCACTGTCATTGAGAGTAACGGTGTGTCAGATATGTATAAGGTTTATTTTAGATCGGAATTGATAAGTTCAAGGTCCAATCCTGACTTTACGATTCATTTCATGTTGTCGGAGCTTTATGAGTTTAGAGTTTAAAATTGACTTTTTCAGAACAAAATCCTTATCAAACACGTGTCCCGGCCGTCCCAAATCATCACGGGGGCTGCTCGATCGAATTGAATCCGATTATCGCTGACTGGCGGGCGCTGAGAGCGAGTGAAACCGACCGATAGCTAGCTAGGTCGGTGGATCGCCGTCCCCGTCGAGTCGTCGCTGTTGCGACAGCGCAGGCCTGGGTTTGCGTGGACGCCGTGGGTGCCAGCGCCGTAGCCGCGGCCACCGGCCGTCGCCGGCCTCCGGCGGTGTTGCCATCGACGCCGCCGCGTGCACGTGACGCGTTCCTACAGGAGATAGACGTACGTACGACCGATTAACTTGGGCGGGCAGCGGGTTACTGTAATTATTAACTCTCTCTCTCTCGTGCTGCTGCTGCTGCTGCTGCTCCATCGCGAGGTTGACGCGCGCATCTGATGCCCGATGGCTGTCTGACTAAACCAAGAATTAGAGAGGAGTCATTCGGATGGCTGCTTGGCTTCATTTGGTTGATTCCTTCCCAAGACTTGCTCGAGAAAATTCAGGATATGGATGTAGGCGTAAGCAACCCAATCAGGTAGTCTTTGACCTGACGGAATCAAACAAACACAAAAGAAAAAGAACCTCGTTGAATTGAATGGGTACGTAGTGGATCCAAGCCATCTAGAAACAGTTTTGACTCGACGGAATCAAACAAGCACACCATATGCATGCATGTTCCGGTGGCTACGTTCGTGCTATATATATATAGGTTAAATGTTTTCTACTCCCGGGTGTAACTATACCCATGTCTCGTATACCACCTTACAGAAGTATTTGTCATACTTTATTGTTTTGAGTATGTTCATATACTATATCTAACATACCCTAAAATAAGTTTCGTCAAAAAATTGCAATTGTCCTAATATTTCTCACTATATACTCAAAATAACGTCATATATACATATATATGCATATAAAAGAGAAGTATGTAGAATTTTTTTACATACTGCCTAAAAAAGAAATATCTTTAGTACTAAAATAACATTATATACTCCATACTACATGTTACATACCTCCCGGTATATATATATATATTTTGTAGCCCGAAATTGATTTCATATTTTCATAGGTAAAAGCGAGCGTACGTAACTAAACAGCAAATTATATATCCATCATCGATCGATGTATACCCGCTGTGTGAAGCAAAGTATCCATCGACCCGACAATCCGTACTTAAAGTCGTTGTATACGTGCTATGTGTAGGTGTGTACAACTAGCGTGCCCAATAAGTGCACGCACAAAAATCAGTTACTACAGTACCTTGCATGCCAACCCTTCATAACTCACGAAAGTGAGGGTCGCGTACATGATCCACACGCCTTCTCAGGGTTTCACACGACGAGAATCCCTTCTCCTGTTTCCTTTCATCAATTTGTCTATCTATTTATGCTTCTATTTTTTATGAATTAAAACCTCAGTGAGTTAGTTACAATTAATGAATTATTCTATGTTGGCATGCAAGCTATTCTTGTCACTTTCTCTTTTATTAGCAAACCAAATGTCCACATCATCTCACTAAAATTTCATTACGTATTCTCCATCTTTGCAGCAAGTATCCACATCATTGTTATCTGTAACCATTAAATTATGCACGTCATCCTTTTATTTTGTTGTTCGAATGATAAGACCACATAATCCCGCGATATAATCACCAAGTAAAATCATGTGTTGGAACACCGGAAATAGTGTGTCAATCAAGTAATTTTTTTGCTCACATTTTTTACCGTCTAATTCAAATTTTATGTGTTTATTAGTTTTTAAAGAGATACCTGCTGCAACGTGTGGGGGTATCTTTCTAGTATAATTAACTAGTGTGTACTACTAGTATTTGTGCGGACGCACAAATGAGGTGTCAAGCTCCACAACGAGGAGAAAAACAGCAAGCCAACATTTCCCGTGCTTCTCCAAATCCTATTCAAAACAGATATGAACACATTGATCCTGTGAGTTCTGTCATGGATGTTGTAAAACCAACCCCCGTTTAAAACAAACATCGACATACACATTGATCTTGCTAGCCTTGTCGTCGGCACCATAAAGGAACCATATGTCATCACATTTCTGCGCATGCCCATCATCACGCCTCCGTCGTTGAGTAAATGGAGAGACTGAATAGAAACAATGCGAAGAAGGGAGAGGAGGGAATATAAAGAAGGGGTGGTAGGACGAGGAAGAAGAATCAGCCAAAGGAGAGTGATTCAATCATTATCAATGTCGAAATCAAAAGAAGTAAATGCATGTATATGCACAACAAATTAGTAGGAGAGCACATATTAAGCAGAAGTTTCATATCAAGGCATGTGGCGTAGCGTAACAACAAATCAACAATGTTCACCTGACATGTTTGAGGAGCCATGCTAGAGCGAGGGATTTAATTATACATCCACGATGTGGTCCTCTATAGGAAAATTTGCACGTTAAACATTCAAAAGTTATTGCTAGGGGACGGACATTTGAACATCGTGGACCGAGATGTGAGTGTCGAGAGGAGGAAGAAGGGCGGTGAACGAAAAGGACAAACATGCAGGAGGATTTCAGTCCATTGTTTTTGTGTGAACTTGATGATTTTCCAACTCTGAGCATTTTTCACCTCTAATTTGGCAGTTTTAAAGCTGTTTAAAGTTTAGCACCTTTAGATAAGGATTTTTAAGCCCTTAACCACGTTTACTTCTTTTTTTTAATCTGCCATTTTCCCACATGCGAGAAGTCCATATTGCCCCTGTGGACCCAATTGCCTAGTCGGCTGGACCGAACCAAGTCCAAGAGAGTGGCTCGCGCTCGACCGGCTCCTTCCTCTCCCCAAAATCATCGAGCAACACCTCCAGCGCCGCCGACGGCCTCCTTCCCCTAACCCCGCCGCCTACTGCTACGGCGCCGGCGCCGGCGACAGCGAAGACCCAAATACCACCGAGGCGCTCTCTGGGACTGGACCTACATCCTCCTACTGGTGCTCGACCGGCGCGGCGTCGCCAACTGGAGATGGTAAGGAAGCCCTAGCTAGCTTGCGCACAGTTGCTTCGATTGGTCCCCTCTCTACTTCCGTTCGCAAAATCGAATACAACCGTGTAACTAATTCCCCTCCTCCTCCTTCTTGTTGTTGTTGTTATTCAAGATGGGCGGTCGCTACAATCGCGCCAACTACTCGACCTATCTGAACGAGGAACCAATGCCTGACGCCGCGTCAGAGAAGGAGCAGGTCCGTATGTATATGCCCATCCCAGTGCAAACTCTTGTGATGAATTCTAGAAAACAGAATTTTGGTTGGGGCTGCTGTATTGTGTTGACAGCCAGAGACCGGTGGTTCGCTGAGGCTATACATTGTTCTTTATGTGGCTGTGTTTGCAGGGCAATGAGTATTTCAAACAGAAGAAGTTTGCCGAAGCGATCGACTGCTACTCGAGAAGCATCGCTTTGTCGCCGACGGCTGTTTCCTTTGCCAATAGAGCTATGGCGTATCTTAAACTAAGAAGGCAAGCTCCTACACTAGAACCATGTTCGCGGTTGCTAGGCTGTGGCATCTACTGGCTTGATTGTGCTTTTAACTGCTATTCGTTTGCTAGTTCACCTTATTTGGGTAACCATACTTCTGATAGATGGACCAGGCAAAAAAAATCAGTCTTATGATTTTTTTAATGTGGAATGTATTAGATTTGAGGAGGCAGAGAATGATTGCACTGAAGCTCTGAATCTCGATGACCGTTATGTTAAAGCATACTCACGCAGAATTACTGCAAGAAAAGGACTTGGGAAGCTTAAGGAAGCAATGGATGGTATTTATGTGTTTTAACCCTCCGTGCTTTCCTTTAAGCTTACTTATAATCTATCTGTGTGAACATTGATAACTAGTGTACATTGCTTATTTTCATACCAGATGCTGAATTTGCTGTAAGTGTCGATGCTAACAACCCAGAACTGAGGAAACAATATTCCGAGATAAAGGCCCTACTCATGGAGGTGAGCATATCTTTACATCAGTTTTCATATGGCATCTGACCAAACTCCAAACTACCCTTTGTTTCTGCATATAAGTTCCTTTTTGTTGGAAAAACTGTATCCACTGCTTATTAACTCACATCCAAGCTCAGATTCTGTACCAAGATACATATGTTTAAGACTGTACTAATTCTGCAGAAAGTGTCCAAAAGAAGTTCAGTTCAAGCTAAACGTACAATTTCTGAATATGATAAAGCTGGAGATAGAAAAGATGTTATTTCTCACACACCAAGTGGTCCCCAGAAGGTAGGTTCTACTTGCGTTTTTTCCTTCTTATAAGGAATAAAATTGCCTAACACCCTGTGTCAGGTTACTACAAGCCATGCATGTGTCTGCAATTTTGAACTAGCTTTCGGTTCTATTGGCTGTAGAGTCGGTTACATTCCATCGTAGGGTCTATTCACAAAACCTGTTAGGATGTGTAATATGCGATATAATTCTACAGGACAATGTCATGGAAGTTGATTCGCCTGGGAGAGCTGCAGCTGGGATCAGAGAGTTAGCAGGTGGTGCGTCGAAAGGAGGATCAAGCCTCAACGACAATAATATTCTGGTGTGTTCTGACTACAGCCTTTCTGGCTATCAGTACCCATGATATATGAGTTGATTAGAAACCAAAATATATGTAATGGTACTTGTCAGCTTATACCATGGCATAGTTAGCATTGTGAACGGTATTGCCTGCATAGTATAAGAGATGCTCTGTTTGTTCGCGCATTTTTCTGAAATACACTGTGTGATCCTTATGGATATGTGAAGAAACTTTTTCATGTATCTGGGAGCTGTCAAAACCCATCCAAGCTCAGTGGCTGGACTAGCTTGCAGTAGCTAGTATGCCAATTCAAGCAGAGAAAAGTCCGCACTGGGCTGGTTAACTATTTGTAACTAGTCCATTGATGTTGTTGTGGATCAGATGATTTTAGTGATCAGAAAATCTTGAAGGAGCAGGTGGAGGGTAACCCTCCCTAGTCCATCGGCGGTGCATTCTGCATCTAAGAGCACAATTGTTTTCTAGTTTCTTATGCAATTGTGATACAAAGTACTGATTTCCACACTTTTTTGCAATTTTGTACTAGGTTTTGCTTCTTCCTGTAACATTTCAATTATTTAATGCAGCACTCCCGAGATGCTACACAAAAGCCTGGACCAGAATTATCAGTACAAGATCTTGCATCACGTGCTGCTTCACGGTATATGTCCAGCACTGTAAAAAGTGTAAAGATACCAAAGACAGCCTATGATTTTGAAGTTTCTTGGAGGGCTATCTCTGACGACCCTGCCCAGCAAATAAAGTTTTTAAAGGTTTATTCCCAGCCTCTCTTTTTTGGTGCCTTAAATTTATCATTTTGTGTAAATTACTAATTAGTCACATTCTTCTTACGTGATCAGTCGATTCCACCCAAGAGCCTACAGAATATTTTTAAGAACGCACTTTCATCTGCTTTTCTGATTGACATCGTGAAGTGCACAGCCTCAATTTTCCGGTGCGCTTGCTTGTTACATTCTCTTGCAATACTGGTTTTGACGACTTTTATTGTTATTGTTTTTACTGATTCTTATTGTATGCTCAGGGATGATGCTGTGTTAGCAGTTAGCATTTTGGAGAATTTGGCAAAAGTTTCTCGCTTTGACTTGATAATCATGTGTCTCTCGCCCATGCATAAATCTGGTATGCCTGAACTTCCTGATCTTGCATCTCTCGTCTGTTTTCCCTTATGATGTGCAGCCTTTTCTTTTTGTCAGTAGACAGATAGCCCCTCATCTGCCATTCCCTTAGGTTTACTAAAAAGTATGTTCAGATGACTTGAGTTGTGTCCATCTCATCTATATTCGAATTGGCACACAAGAGCATATGCTCCCAGGTGAAAGAAATTCTGTTCATAATATCAAAAACCTGAAAATTTTATAAATGTTCATGTCCGTTTTTATGTGTACAAGTAAATTTTCATGGAAAAAGGTAAGTTTTGTGGCTTGTGTGGAAAAAACAGTGTTGACGCTTAAAAGTTCCCTTTTTGGAACTCTGTTTTTTGTTTGGCCAGGGCACAACATATGTTGTCCCTAGGTGTTGATGTTGTCAACTCAAACGGTGTAGAGATGGCAAATCCAAGCACCATTAGCTGTTGGGTCAACTCCTTAGGCTCACAGGCAACATGCTTCTAGCTTTTCCAGTAAAAGTACAAAAACTGAAACTTTGCCTCATGGAAGCCATGTTGCTCTGCCAGATTGCCACTGATGCTGCTGGCTACATGTTACCACACTTCCACACGGGGCACCTTTTTTAGACCTACCAACCATCCATGTTCTCCAATCCATATATTATATCCTTGTGAACTCAACCTGGAGAGGGGCAAAAGCATAGGGCAAGGATGCGCGGAGCAGTGGTGGGTGGAGAACAAGAAAATGAGAGCATAGCGGCGATAGGATAACTCTGGACGGTGTCAGATCCAACGAGGGCAAAGTCGACAGCGCCGCTTTGGGGTATGGAAGGGAGGTGGTTCGAAACTAATGTGGCATGGGCTAATGGTTTGCCCAGAGGTTCGAGATGCTGGATATGAGCAGGCTGGGGAGGTGAAGTGGAGGTGCTCGGACGTGGATGGTATCGAATGCTATGGCACGATGCCGGGCGGGAACGTGGGCGGCGCGTCAAGCGCGCACGGCCAGCAGGGCTTGCTTCATCGTGGTGCATCGCTATGGCGGGCAGCACGTACATCGACGAACGCCGCAGAATCAAATCTTCGTCGTGTAAACGTGACCATCTGGGCCAAGTTCCCTACCCTCGAGGCCTCGACATTGGTAGGCGACGTGTTTGTCAGCTCGGTTCTCAGAAGGGAAATACACACCATAGGTATAATCTAAAAGTCACGCAGAACGTGAAAACGGAAATGAAATCTAGAGACAAATCCATTTTTGCGATCAATTTTGTGATATACATTTGTGATCCGATGCAGGGGGCTGCTTGAGGGAGGCTCGACAGAGAGTCACGTGCTGATAACGTGTTGCACAACCCTGCCTGTCCCGAGGGTGTACAACGTAGGCGTAGGTGTAGTCGTAGATGCGAAGAAACACAAGTACAGAAACTAAAGTTGACACAAGGTGTAAGGAATTATCTCTTTATTCATCTCTTCCAACTGTACATACAACTCTCTGTTACACACCTGGTAATAATTCCTCATATATATAAACCAGTTGGGTCAAAGGGAAAAGGCCCATAACTCAATGTTACTGGGGGAAATCTTTACTAGGGAATGGGTGGAGGCACCACCTCCTGCAGGAAGACAAAAGAACTACTTCGTTCTTATTAGGAAACCGTGGGCCCACACAAGAGATGATGCCTCCACCCTTTACCTAGTCAAGCTTTCCCCCACAAATGTTAAGTTATGGGCCTTATCCCTTTGACCCAGTTGGTCTACTACTCTACTAGCAGTATATATAGGAGGGAGCATTATCAGTTGTGTAACTGTGAGTTGTAGGTATCTGTTGGAAGAGATGAATAAAGAGACAGTCCCTCTACACCTTGTGTCAACTTTACTTTCTGTACTTGTGTGTTGTGTTCCTCGTGTCTATGACTACGCCTATGTGGTACACCCTCGGGACTGGCCAGCGGCTGTACAACACGTTATCAACACGTGTCTCTCCCTCGAGCCTCCATCAAGCAGCCCCCTTGCATCGGATCGTGAAGGTATATCCCAAAATGGATCACAAAAATGGATTCGTCTCTACATTTCGTTTTGCGTAATTTTTAAACCGTGCCTATGGTGTGGATTTTTCTTCCGAGAACCAAGCTGACGAGCACGTCGCCGATCTATGTTCTTGGATTCATGAGGGACTTGTTGAGTGCACTCTAGGGAGTCCGTACGTGACCCAGATTGTCATAGTACCGCCGGGATGCACCTGCTGTGAGCCTGTGACACGCGCTGTCGAAATTCCCAGTGCTCCGTGGTTGCTGCAGTTTGGCCGCCGGGCACTCAATATTGCTATTAACTTGGCAATATGGAGAGGATCAAGAGCAAGGAGAACCATCCTGGCTGATCAGAGAGTTTGGGCACACGTGAACATGTTCGGGACATATGACTAGTATATTTTGACATGCCTACATAAACCATTCAAATACTTTAAATGCCGATTGGAAGATAAAGTTGGAGATTATATACAACCACCTGATGCCATCTCGGATTGAGAAACAAATTTATGTTAAGTGTCTGCAAGAACCATTTTAATCAGGATAGGCTCCTTGACCCACTAATTCTGATATACAGAACAGTTGATTCTTTAGAATTTCTTCCTTTCAAATGAATCCGCGATTTTGGACTTTGAAGGATTGTAATCATAATAAACCGAGAAACATTGGAAGTAAACAAATTTAACCATTGTATCGCACATACATGACATCAATGCATTTCTCGCTGTTGAAGGCACGGTGCTACAGTCAAATATATCAATAGGTACGTTAAATTACATGTTTTATGTATGTTATGGTTACTGACTTATAACATGCCAAGCATGTGAAGCGAAGTAGTTTTATGTAGTGTATAAATAACTTCGAACCCTAACCGTTCAAGTTGTCTAATCGAATGTCATAGAGATGGCAAATCAAGCGTTATTAGCCATTGGATCAACTCCTTAGGTTCACCGGATAATGCCACATTGTGCTTCTAGATTTTTCAATTAAAAGTGCAAAACTGCAACGCTGCCACATGGAAGCCATGCTGTTCCACGAGAGTGTCATCGCGTGCAACCACTTCACACTGGACACCTCCCCGAGACCTACCTACCATCCATGTTCTCCAGTCCATATCACATCCTTGTGAAATCAATCTGGAGAGGGGGAAACTGAGAAAGCACAGTGCGAGGCGTGGAGCAGTGAAGAACAAGAAAAGGAAGAGCAAGATCTTCGGCAGCGAGAGGTGAGCTATGGCCAGTGTCAGCTCTCTAGTGGAGCACCAAAGATGCGGCAGGGCGAACAGCAGTGCCATGTGGGGTATGAAAGGGAGGTGGTTCGGAGCTGATGTGACGGTGGCTTGGTTGCCCGGAGGTCCGAGCTGCTCGATATGAGTAGTCTGCCATGGAGCATAGGGGCCCTGCCGCAGTCTGCTCCAGCACTCAGAGTTTGCTATTTTATGATGCAGAGGTGCTGGGGACTTGGCGGATTTTGAAAAGTGAATTATATTTTTCCATTTTCGTGCTTAAACAACGATTTGCCCGTGGGATGATCAGTGGGGTTCATGCCCTCGGAGAGGATCAAAAGCATGTAGCGGAGCAAGGTGAATCGTCCGAGCTGAGCACATTTGAACAATTTTAAATAGGACTAGTCTCCTTGGCCCAACATTGAGAGCTGATGATGATTTCTTAAGAACTTTGAAGTTTTCGTCACTCTAGATAAATTAATGGATTCAAATGAACGTGAATTTCGATTTTGGAGCATTACGTTGTACTAGTGTTAAGTACTAGTTCCACAACATTCATCTGACAATACTATTACCTGCTGCTGATGCTTATGAATTATTTTCTGGCCAGAGCTGCGGAAGGTCTGGGGTCAAACATTCCTCGAAAATGCGCCGGCAGATCAAGTTGAAGCCCTCAAGCGGCTGCAGGCCAAATACGTTCAAGGAGGATCGCACGATGACATGTTGGCGTTGAGTTAAACGATGAAGACTTGCAGTGTGAATGTTACATTTACCTGGAGCAGTAAACAGAAGCATTGCTGGTTCGCTGTTTCGTCTGATGTATTGGGAAGTCGGCCGACGATTCTCTCGTTCGGAGTTTTAAACGTTTTTATTATTCGGAGCGGCAGGATATGGGCCGATTCTAACTAGCCCACAGGATCTCGACCCTACCGACCAGCTGCGCAGGTCATTTGTGTTGGGGGGCATTTCTCAACCAAAAAAAACTGTGTTGGGGGCAAAGTCTTCTCTCTACCATTTTTTTTTTTTTGCTTTGCAGAGTATTTTATATCAGCCTGGACCTGATAGCTATTTATGTGCAAAGTTGCCACCCTTCTTAAAAAGGTAGGGGTGCAGGACACATGTCCGTCACAAACGGGCTCTTGAAAAGAAAACTGAACACATGCAAATTAACTAGAAAAATGTTTCATGAAAATAACTAGAAAAGTCAAATTTCATTGAACTTAGAGATACTATATAACAAAATATATAAAGTAAAACCTAATTGTCCTAGTTGTCTGTTGGGGTCTTGTATCGTCCTAGTTGTCTGTTGGGGTCTTGTATCGTCCTAGTTGTCTGTTGGGGTCTTGTATCGTCCTAGTTGTCTGTTCGGCTGATGTGGGTGCGTTTATAGGGGTGAGTGTATGCGCGTTATATGAGCGCTTGCGTTGTACTGTGTTTTACAAAATAAAAAAAAAGTATGGGGTTAGTCTAGCCATCGTTAGTTGTCGGCGGGTAGATGAACTGATGAGATGGGCCTCAACATATTTTTACACCGGTCCTAGTTATTGCTACCAACATGAATTTGTACGTGTGAGCTTTACTCAATTTCATCATTTACTACAAATTTAAATGATGTTTAAGTACAGTATAATATATAGACCAAGAACTCTAAATCTAACGGTCTAAGACACTCCAAATCTCGGGAAAATAAGTGTATGTGTAAAGAGAGAAAATTCTTCAATCTTATGGTCATCCATCCCTCCTACGAGGCATACTAAACCCATAATGTGATGCCATCACCATCGCCATTACCGTCGTAATCATCATGGTCGCCAGCGTAAAACCCTGAGGGAGAGCCGTTGTCATCGTCGACGCAGATAATACATCACTCATCCGTGGACCACCTTTCCACGAAGCCATGGAAGGTTGGTCGCACCATGTTCGACAATGGGATGATAGCGGAGTTTATCAATGACTCTTTTTTTTTTACAGCGAGGATGGCCACCCCTCCTTGGGTGTTCAGAGGAGGACGCCTGACGTCACGACGACAAGGGAGACATCAAGGGGACCCGAGGTTCAGTCTCGGGGAGGGAGAGAGGCGCGAGGCAGACGACGAGTCGTGCGACGTAGGTGCACACGACAACCGACCAACCTGGTTGTCCTCAAGGACGTCGTGAACAGCGCATTCACCGACGATGCCATTCGGCATTGTTCCTACTGCTCGTTCGCGCTGTACGAACTGCATGTAACTTCTTTTTTTCCAGCCCTGTATCGTTACGTGCTAAACGGGCCGGCCCAGTTTAAGTTGCTAACTAGGGATGCGTCCTTAAGGACCTTAACGCACCCACGCGTTTATATTCATCGGCTCACTTGCAGGTTCATCCGATGTTGGCGGGAATATATTGTCCCACCTCGCTCGCGATTGGTGGGAGCGCGCAGCGTAAAAGGTGGCGCGCGGCGGCTCTGGTCGCCGAGCTCGGTAGCGCGCGCTCCTCGCCCAGCTTCGGGGGTAGCGGTTGGGACGACGAGATGGAGTGGAGCTGCGAGGAGCCATGGCCATGGGGGAGATGGTAGCTTGGGCCGGTACCAGCTGTTTGGGGGAGCAGTTGGCCGTCAGCCCTAGGCTCTCTCCGTCCGTGCGTGGCTCTCGATGAAGCAAGGCATGACTCTTCCTCTACCAACTGTTTTTTCGGTTGGGGAATGTGCATGCGCAGATGAACGCACTCAAGGAGGTGATATTGCCTGACACCGCGGTGGTGGTGCCGACGACTGACCTGACATAGTTCTTTGCTTCGATCGATCTACGACCTTGAGATGGGTCGACGCAATACGGCATAGGCGGATTCTGGAGACTGTGCAATGCATGAGGCGCTCTCTCTAGATTTGCCCAGTGAGCCAGCCAGCCATGGTTGTGAGTTGTGACCGAGACACTAGCTAGGCCCTGTTATTCCTTTCCTCTATCGTTGCGCTAGTTGCTGGTACGCATAAAGCTTTTTGTCAGTCGACTTTGTATAACAAACACAAGAAATTTGATCCTGAGATGCGTACAGTACTTGTAACTGTCAGTCGGCTTCAGTGGTGCGACTTCCCAGTTCCCTGTGAGGCTGTGAATATGTACTGGTCGGAAACATATTTGCGTTCTTGATCTTGTTGAATCACTTGGGCCGTTGGGCGAGCTGAAACGCGAGAGGGAATCAGATCAGATCCGAAAACACTGCAAAATTACACTTGGATAAACGCAACTAAAATGGCGGCTCACCAGACCGGCGCTGCTTCGGAGCCAACAAGGGGTGCAGCTGTGCTGCAGACATAGATCGTTTTGAATTTTTTTTTTTTTCAAGCGGATGGTGATAATTGTTCGGATTTCGGACACGGTTCAGAGGGCCAGTACAGGGCTCGAAGGTAGGGCAAGACACTTTTCTACCCACTGTTTTTTCTATGGCTGCTCGGTTCAGAAGAATGGATGGTGGATCGAAAATCATGTCTGAAACACTGGATCAAAATCACATTGGTTCAGAACTTCCGATTAGCATTTTGAACTCTGTTGGTTGCTCTGCGCCTGCAGCCACTACGCTCATCTTACCCTTGTCAAGCATGCCACTGGGGCACTGAAGGTCCATGTCCTGCTCTCATCGTTTCAGTGATGCATCTTCCATACGCCGCTGGCGACGATTCCTTGTATATTCATCAGCCAAAGAAGCCCTACTAGATTAACTACTTGTTTCTTTGAAGTTTGTTGCTACTCATCCTGTCAGTCAAAAGTTTGCGGTTGCTAGTTCATCCTGCTGATAATTGGTTTATGCTGGTGGTGGTCGGTTGGTAAGGTTTCTGTTTTATACTCATTTTGCAAGAAAAAAGAAGAGAGAGGATAACTTATCAGTTGCTGAGCGACGCAAATTGTCAGATAGAACAAGTTTGTCAATTTGTCGAGGCCCATGCTCAATAAAAGCAGCACCCCATTTTCTTTCTTTTCCCTCTAATAAAGGATAAGGGGAGGAAAATATCTGTCAAGATTTGGCTCCACGATAGTTTAATGCTGCAAGTGTTACCTAATGCATCAAAGAATCCAACCAGGCAGCTGAGGTGTCCCCAAATTATCCACCTACATCGGGGGCATCTGATCTCACCACCCCATCACAGCTATAAACAATTTGGCCCATGGTAATAAACAAACGACGCAATGATAAACAAGTGGTGCTTGATAGAGGACAAAAAGGCTGTGATATGCTAATGCTCTCGGCACGCTGCTTTTGGTTGCCACTTACTGCTTTGAATTTTGTATTCCAATGGTGTCGATTCCTACTCTTTCCAATCTGTTGCAATATCTTGTGTCTTTCCTTGATGTTAGCGTTTATCCCCTTACTATTTCGGGTAACAATTGCTTGTTCCAATACTTAGACTAATGATCATATCATGTATTGACATACTAACTAGAATGGAAGAGACTCTTCCAGAGATGACATACATTCTTGATTAGACCATAAACAAACACCCACTTGAGACGATGTGCCCCAAAAGCACAAAAACTATCCATCCCTTAGCTCTCAACTAGGCTCACCTCCTTTCTTTTTCTGTCCCCTGTTCTCTGAAATACCATGCATTTGGCCATGCAATCTGGCCCCTGGTGGTGTAGGGATTGGTTAAACGGCCTCTTGCATTAGTAAAATGTACTCTGCTGGATGTTTGCGGTTCAGAGACCAAACACGTGGATTTGTGTCGTGGAAATATGCCGCATACAGTAGTCGACCTCTTTCCGTTTGAATCTCTGTTTGTCATCCTGACATCCTGTTAGTAGTTTACTAGGGCATAATGCACATCTCTAGGCACTCTTGGAACTTTAAGACTGCATTATAAAACCTCTCTCATACCCAATGGATCGAGATGCATGGTGAGGAAGATGGCAGAGATTCCAAAAGGAGACCCCTGTGCTTTCGCTTGGCTAATTAACCATGCTTTTCGAGAGAGCTTACTTAAAAAAAGTACTACCTGTCAGGCTACAAGTTCCAACTCCCAAAAGCCACATGATCTTTGCCATAAGATTGGAACTTGGGAGGATTTTGAATGGTAAATGTAACGCTCACACTCACTGTATTGCCGCAAAAAAGAAGTTCTTACAGCTACAGAGGCTAAGCTCTTTGCCAAAAAATTACAGAGAGTAAGTTACCCCAATAAGATGAGAGCGAGTATGCAAGATAGGGAAATATCAGACATTGGATCAACCTGACGACTAGACAGATGAGTAATGAAGTGATCTGAGATGGGTTCCTGGTAAGCGAGACGCTTACTGATCTCCAACCATCAGCGGTAGCTGCTAGGTATAGGTTTACTGGAGCTGGAGCAGGAGCAGGAGGTCGATGTGGACGGATCATCTTATCATGGACGGTGGAGACGACGATCACGTCGAATAAGAAAACATTTTTTTTCACTCTGAAACAGACCTTCATCTGCACAACTTTTTCTTGATCAATCTTTCGTATAAAACGATTATCTTGCTAAAAACCTCTGCCCTTTTGATAATTGGAAATCTTTTCTGTGATTCTTCTGCAAAAATTTCAAGGTTGCTACATGGAGAAGGTAACCTTAATTAGCACAAAGAGACCAGGATCCACATGGAACAGGTGATTTAGATGTGCATCAGTGTCGTATGTATGCAATCAACAGTAAACTGAATGGTGATTGGGTCATCGATCTAGGCTCTGCTCTTCTGGATTTGCTTCCTGTGGCTGTCCTTTTCTTGGGGATTTTGTCTGTGTGAGACCAATAATGCACCATTGGGTTCCTTTTGGCTTCCAATCCCCCTTTCGCCAGAAAAAATAATGCTACTGTGCATTAGAAAGAAAAAAACTTTGTTAATTGATAACCTTTGTAGTCTATAGAGAATGGATTTGTTGTCATTGACACATACACATGCCAATGCTACTATTTATATGCTTACAAAACAGGAATGTTAGATAATTCTCTGAGCCTGTTATCCAGAGACCAAAAAATATCCCATATGGATGTTTGGCAGTTGGAGATAGTTTGTGGTCCTGGGTAAAATACCGTTTGTGGTCCTGGCTCGTCAACAGTCCTTTTCTATTTCAAGTGCACATCCAAGAAAAAAACCTCTCAACTGTTTCTGCTGAGAAATGCGTGAGCTTTTTTATTTACCTCCATCAATCATGTATACTGGCCCTATTTAGATAACTTCCTTGGTTTGACGTCTTAAATCACAAGCCAAGCCACAAGTCCACAACACTGTTTAACTTTAATAACTCCATTCTTGGACCCAGGACAGCTCCTCTATGCATGCATGTGTGGTGACATTTGGAACTTGGAAAGGTAAGCTCTGCCATACATTGGTCACAGTATCACATATACTGTTTCCACCTTTTCTAAGTATCAAGGGATTTGACTACACAATTGCGTGCTTTTGTAAGTATCCTCTCTTTATTTTGGTTTTCCTTTATTTTTCATGTCTTGCCAATGGGAACCATCCTAATCATCTCGTTGAAAGATTTTGTGACCGAGGAAATTGAATTGTCAGGGAGTACCATAGAATGATAGAATAGAGTTAGACAAATTTATGTGGGAAGTCTGGCTGAAACATCTTAGAAAGACAACTTATTTTAGAAAATTGTATAGAAATATATTAGAGCATCTATTTTATGAAAATATATCCGCCCGAGGCCACACAACGGTGGAAAATGAGCCCATTCGGGCTTGATAGACTAGGGGATTCAACGTCGCAGTCACCACGTCCATGGGAAGATGGGTTCGCGGATTTGGTATCTCATCGGTAGGAAAGAAGGAACTCCTCATTCATCTTTCAATTTGTAGTTTATAAAAGGTAAACTACTTTTGATATTTATTTTCACGTGCGATACTTTTTTCTAGACGTACTTTAGTTGGGACTTGTTGTCGTCGGATGATTCGTAAATGGAAGATTAGATTCACGACAATAATGTCAAGCACCTCATGTTGACGCTCGCCGTCAAAAACTGGAGGAAGGCAAGAAGGGAAAGTATCGAGACTCGGCGTTTGGCCGTCTTTGCATTCCGCTCAACAGAGTTCTCGGCCATCACATTCTTATGCAAATGGTTGCACTATATGTATCACCTATTTCGTAGATATTATGGAATGGGAAGAGATTTTTTGTTCACATTGTGCAGGCCTGCAAGCAAAATTTCCGTTTTTAACTCACCAAAGGAATGCTGCTGATTTAATTGAAATTAGTTTGTATCAAAAGTTATCGAGGAAATGAGAGTGACAACACATGACATTCTGGCCGACTACACCGATGATAACACACTCAAGTGTGTATGGTTATTTGTGAAGGTGTTGATCCTAGTACTTGGTGGCGAGTGCCTGTGAGCTCCAAATGAGGAGGACACAAAGAGGTCAAGGAAATTGAATTGTCAGGGAGTACCATAGAATAGAGTTAGACAAATTTATGTGGGAAGTCTGGCTGAAACATCTTAGAAAGACAACTTATTTTAGAAAATTGTATAGAAATATATTAGAGCATCGTGCGATACTTTTTTCTAGACGTACTTTAGTTGGGACTTGTTGTCGTCGGATGATTCGTAAATGGAAGATTAGATTCACGACAATAATGTCAAGCACCTCATGTTGACGCTCGCCGTAAAAAACTCGAGGAAGGCAAGAAGGGAAAGTATCGAGACTCGACGTTTGGCCGTCTTTGCATTCCGCTCAAAAGAGTTCTTGGCCATCACATTCTTATGCAAATGGTTGCACTATATGTATCACCTATTTCGTAGATATTATGGAATGGGAAGAGATTTTTTGTTCACATTGTGCAAGCCTGCAAGCAAAACTTCCGTTTTTAACTCACCAAACGGATTTAATTGAAATTAGTTTGTATCAAAAGTTATCGCGGAAATAAGAGTGATAGCACATGACATTCTGGCTGACTACACCGATGATAACACACTCAAGTGTGTATGGTTATTTGTGAAGGTGTTGATCCTAGTACTTGGTGGCGAGTGCCTCTGAGCTCCAAGTGAGGAGGACACAAAGAGGTTGTGGAGATAAATAAAGCAAATAGATGTTGTTTAGATTCTCTTAATTAGTACACAAAACTATATTCGGGACACATAACTATACACATATTAGAGATAAAACAACATGTTATTTATATTTTATTATATGATCAATCTTATTCATGCAACACTCTGCTATCACCTCATGCCTACGTAACATTTACTACTTATGGTGAAAACTGGAAATCTGCTGCTATTGTTACTATTTGTTTACCGCTTGAATCAACTGCTGCGATCACCATTTTTTGCTTGAGAATATTGATACACATGCGTGATTGAGAGTAACGTCTCAATTGCTAAAGTTTTTATTGGTACTATTTGTTCCTCTTGAGTCGAACTATCAATTTGAAATACTTCCTATCAAAGATATCCCCTATATTTGTGGGTATCATACGCGGCCTAGACAACCTCCTTGACCTCAACCAGTCCACCATCGACGAGTCGCCTACCTTGCGCAGGGTGCCTATCCCGTTGGATGCTACCAGCCCCTCCCAAAGCATCGATTGTAGCTTGTTCGGCGATCAGGACCGTGCCACTGACAGGGCGTTAAGCCAAACACCCACCGAGAGTGAGACAGTCGACATCCTGAGCCACATGATCAGTGGTGGCGTCCGTGTCGGTGGTTTCCCCACAGATGCAGGGGAGGGGTGGAGGAGGACTATGAGACTGACGATGACGAGGAGGAGGGAGAGGTGGTCGGGCTCGACAACACGGGTAACCCAAAGAAGAAGACGCGCGCCAGCGGCAAGGGGATAAGTTGGAGGATGGAATAGGACCTATAGTTGGCTGAGTCTTGGATGATGGTGTGCTTCGATGAAACTGTCAGTGCAAACCAAAAGAGCATGACATATTGGAGGATAATCCACGCCTCTTTCGAAGAACGCAAACTCTTTCGAAGATCCCAATAAACCGCAACAAAAATGCCTTGTCTCACCAATGGGCCGCCATCAAGGCATGCAACTTTTTCCATGGATGTATGGAGAAGGTTCACAAAAGAAAGGATAGCAGCAGAAACGCCCTCGATGAAGTGAGCTACTCTAAACCTTAACCATTGTCAACTTTTTTTGATTGTGCTGTGCATATGCATAATTCTTGTCGCTTTTATAAGATCGCCAATGGGATGAAAGAACTCTCTTTCATGTTCTCACTACAAGTGAGCATTGCCCCCAAAATGGGTGACGACACACATTGACCTCTCAAATAGCAAGACCTACGATGTGGATGCGCCGTCCAACGCCTAGGCCGGCCGCCCCATTGGCAACAAGAAGGCCAAGGCGATCACAGCCGGCGGCTAGTCTTCAGCGGCATTAGTTGAGGAATCTTTCGAGAAGATCGTCCACGTGACCATCAAAACCGCGGGCCACAACGATAAAAATGACGCGAGGTGGGAGGTGTTGCTTGCCACCTCCAACGCCAAGCTCAAGATCAAGGAGTCGAAGGTCACCACTGCCCATCTCGCCACCCAGGCAAGCTTCATCCAGGCGATAAACATACATATAGTTGAGCATCCGAGGGTCCTGACCGTGGCATGAACTCGCCAACAAGGCTGTGTTCAGCCAAGCCCGTGTGCGCATTGTGGCGGGCGTTGCACCGGTGTGGGCGCCTGCTGCGTGGAACCGTCTTGGGCAGCAACCGCTGCTGCACTAGTGGCATTTGCGCCTGCTCCACCGGCTCTGGCATCACCATCCTCACCGCAGCCCACATCGGCATTGATCTGTAATGATTTGTACTATTTTGTCAGCGTGTCGCCGTTGAGCTAGACATATTTTGGTCGGCGGGTGAATTAGAATTTGAACATACGTGATCATTGTGATCGTTGGGGTCCGGCCGTGTGATAGTTCGGACGGCCTTTAGGCGCTACCGGTGGAGATGCTATAATCGTCATCTGCGGGTATTTTTTATACTCCCTCCGATCCATAAAAAGTGTCACCCATTTTGTAATAAGCTAGTATAAAGTTTGTACTAGAGTAGCGACACTTTTTGTGGATCGGAGGGAGTATGAAAATACACTTTTGTACAATTACACTTAAATAACTACCAGGTATTATTACCAGGCAACCCTAAAATTATTTGGCCCTGTCTTGTGAGTTGCGATGATTCCCTGGTACGATGGGTAAACAAATTCGATCATGCTTTGTTTGACGTTTGGTCCGGTCGAGCATGCATGGATTGGAGGCAGATTTTCCATGCGGAAAAGGTCTGAGCCCACCCATAGTGGAACAGATCCACCGGTCAATAAACCGAACATGCATGAAAGTATCACAAAATTAAATATATCCTCTTGTATTTATATTTTTAAGTACTCCCCTCAAAATAGTTAAATAAACTTAGATTACGTTAAAAGGTGCTTTATTAATTAATTAGAACATTTCTATTCCTTTTCCACTTTTCTTTTTAAAATGGGAACGTAACCAGCAACCAGGGACGGAGCCAGAAACTATGTTTAAGGGGGCAAGTGGCGTGTGATTTGTATGGGGCTGGCTGAGCTAGCTAATCTACACTGAAAATATAACTATTACCAAGGAAAAGCAGGGGAAAAAAACTTTTCTACAGCGTAGTTTAGAAAGATACGAGGAAAACAAAAACAGTAACTCCATCAGACTACTACTAATTCTACAGTAAACGACAAATAAAGAGAAAATACATAATTTTTAGACAAAGCCTTCAACAGAAGGAAAAGTTGAACGTGAACCTAAGTTCGATCCGGGATAGATGAGTTTTGAGCCACCACCTTCCGTAAGGACACACGACGCAAGCGCGCGTTGATATTACAAATAATGTTTCAGCCAATGTATGCGAGCTCAAAGCATCACTTGTCCGGTCAATTTCCATAGCATAACGTCTTATTTTTCTTGAAGACGTTTTTCTAGTACAAGAAAATATACCAATGTACGTAAAAAGGTTACGAGAAAAATTAGTAGCAAAGTGGAAAGCGATGACAGTCCGACATGTGGACCCACGTCACGTCGGTCGCACTGGCGAGCGCTCCGCTGTAATTACGGGCGTCCCGCCTGACCCGCTCTTTGGTTGGGCCTCGTTGAGTTGGAGACCGTGGTGGGACCCACCCCGTTCTGTGCACCAGCCCACGTGTGGGTGGTGGGGCCGGAGGTGTCAGAGGGGCCTCTTGTTGAGGCAAATGTGTGAGCAAAGGGAAAGGGCATCAACTGTTGTTGTGTGCTGTTCCCGGAAAGAGGCAACGAAGCTGCTCGCACAGTCCACTGACTGCCCATGTCCATGTCCATGTCCATGTTTCTCTCCCACACTTCCATCTTTGCCTCTTCACCCCTGGACTGCTTGCTATTTGCATGCCGCTCCTCTTTGCATTCATGGGTGCAAAATCTGGAAGATTTATTATTATTTTAGCATCATAAAATTCTTCCTTTCCTTCACCTCTTAGACAAATTCTTGTGTATCTATAGTGCAAACATGCTACTTCAGTTATTTTTTTAGAAAGGAGGTGCTATTCGTATGTATATGCAGGAAGAAAAGTCACATTATGTTTAGTCAAGCGACTACTCGTGAAGGCGGGGGCTTGCAAAGCCAAACCAACATATAAATATTCTACACTAGAGTTCCAATTATGATTTTTTTTCTTCTGAAATGTCGTCACATCTGAATCCCGAAGTTTTCTAATTCATGTATTTTAACAATCTCTCAAGTCCAAACACCTCTACATGTGCCGACTGCAAGCGCTCAAAATCGTGATGCAGTTGACAATATTTGCAACACACACTACACCATAATAGTGCACTCATGGCAGACAATTAGTCATCACGACAGATGGATTCTGTACATTTTAGTTTTGGTTTAGTGGTGCTATAATATACACGTTGATGAGGCAAGATTTCAGTAGAATTGAATTTACATGAACAAAAGAAATGCCCACAAACCTGGTGTCCAACCCAACCCATAGGATTCCACCGTTGACGCAACCATCCAATCCAGCTCCTCATGCACGAGCTTCTTCGATGAACGCGCTACATTGAAGGAGATCCAAGTCAACGGCCCGACCACGAGGAGGGGGTATAGATCCTTTGTTGAGGACATCATGTAACAAAATGCTTGCTGGAGGGACATATGGAAATGTGATGAGCCACAACCTCCATATCATGCCCAAGAGCAATGATGAAAAAATTCTTATATTGTGCCCCACGACCGGGATGCCACCTGGTCCTCCTCGTCTCCCATCCAGCATGTCACGTTGCACGTCGGCAGCTGCTCCCTTCGTCGTGGCCAGGGGCAAGTGGGAGGGTGCGCGAAGTAGAGAGAGTATTGTGGATATGGGAGAAGGGAGCAAGAGCTGGAGGATGGAGATCAAGAGTGAGGCTGCTTGGAGAGGGAGTGAGGGTAGGAGATTACAATTTAGCATGGTTGGTATATTTAAGGGTCAGATGTAATGAGACATTCTGACCCAACATATAGAGGATTGATAATGCACATGCATTGATCTTTTTCCAAAGTTCATACAGATAGAACTCCCAGTTAAGCATGCTTGGTGGATTGGATATGGGTAACCTGCACAAGTCTTTCTTGTGCACTTTGTTCTCAAGGACGCACACGTGGGGAAACGTGTTAGCAGATTATGTCAAGTGTGAACTGTTTTGAATTGCATTAGTTTGACATAAATTTTTAGTATAATGAAGCGCCTTTATCGAAATTAAGAAAGAGGATAGCCCAAATAATCATTTGTATGTTTTTACTGCCATGTGCATATTTACAAGTCTTGTTTCACTGAAAAACTCACTCAAGCCTGAGTAAGGGTATCCTTTGAATTCCAACTTCCAACATGGGATACACATGCAAACACCCACCCATCATCGACTGCCCCATCTCTCTCTCGCAAAACAGAAAGTCCATAGAAAACATTTCCTTGTCCGCCTAATTAAGAAAAAAAAAAGGAAACTTTACCAATCATGGATTGCTCCAAGAGCTAGCTATTCACGCCCTTTTCCCAATCTCGCAGCTTCTATCGCTCTGACGCCTCCTCCTTCCATCCTCCCAAAGCCCACCCCCCATGTCTCCCGCTGCCACCGCCGGGATCACGACCACCACCCTGCTCCTCCCCTGCGGCAGCAGTGACAGCGCACACGGCTGCTGAATTCCCCATAACTTCTGCTATCTTGCCTCTTTCTCCAGCTTCTTCCTCATCTTCTTCTCTTTTGCTTGGAAGATCATATATAATACCGTACCTCTCCCCCCTCCAGAATCAGCTGCTGCAGCTGGCGGTGCTAGCAGTATATTATGCGTACATGGAGATGAGATGGGTGTGGAGGCCGGCGGATTGCTAGCTCGCCGTGCTGTCGACGACTGAGACGGTGAGTCGTAGTAGTAGGTGAGCAGTGAGCTAGCTGCAGCTCTAGCTAGCACTACGAGCAGCGAGCGAGGAGATCGGCCGGACTATGGAGGATTTGTACAGCATCCACCCGGGGATCTCGCGCGGCGGCGGCGACGCGGCCTGCAGCGAGGCTTCCGGGGTCGCCGGCTCCCCCCCGCAGCCCGCGGCGGCGCACCCTCCGGCGACCGCGGATCTGACGGAGCTGATGAAGGCGCAGATCGCCGGGCACCCGCGCTACCCCTCCCTTCTCTCCGCCTACATCGAATGCCGCAAGGTACAGCCCAGCTAGCTAGCTCCACGCATCTTGCTTGCATGCTGTAGCTCGTTTCGCTTGCTAGCTCAGCTCGTGGTCTATCATCCATCCATCCAAGAATTTATAAATTGCCGGCCATGTTGTTTCTTGATTGGCAGGTGGGCGCGCCACCGGAGGTGGCCGCGCTGCTGGAGGAGATCGGCCGGCCGGAGAGGCGCGGCGGAGGCGCCGCCGCCGGGGAGATCGGCCTCGACCCCGAGCTCGACGAGTTCATGGTATATACAGTAGTCCGCGGAGCTCGCGACTCTCTTAATCCTCTCGCTCGCTAGCTTGTTGTTAGCTTGTTATTACATGTGATGTGATGGATGGAGAGACCGGTGCATGCTGCAGGAGGCCTACTGCCGGCTGCTGTCGCGGTACAAGGAGGAGCTCTCCCGGCCCTTCGACGAGGCCGCCTCCTTCCTCACCACCATCCGCTCGCAGCTCACCACCCTCTGCGGCGGCGGCGGCGCCACCTCGCCGCACTCCGGTAATTAATTAGCAAGCTCCCATAACATACACATGCATGCACCTTCATTTGGCTTACTTCTCCGGCCGAGCCTTGGATTCGATCGCCATTGCCGTCTTGTCTTGTCAACTGATGCCCTGTGCGTGTGGATGGAGTGGATGATGGATGGATGCGTGCGTGTTCTTGATAGGTCAAATCGTGTCCATGCAAATGGGGCGCAGGCGTGTCAGGCCACGGGGCCGGAGGAGTAAAGCATCGGGTGGTGCTCGTGTAGGGTTTTGTCCAAGGTTCCATCGTCCGTCCTACTCCTTGTACCCCATCCTTCAGCTACCTATGCATATATGTCTTCTCTCTCTCTCTCTACATCTTTCACACGCACTCTCTCTCTCTCTAGAGGCTAGAGCTACTTACCTATAGGCTAGAGAGATGTATAGTAGCTGCTACATGTAGACTTTGCAGGCCGGCCGGGCCGGTGATGGAACTTGAGAGAGAAGAGTTGGGATGGCTTTGGAAAAGGGAGAATCTTGCTTGCTTGCTATTGCACGCTGGTTAATCGCTGCTGGTGACCAATGGGTGGAGATTTTATCTGTTCGTCGTGTCGACATTAATTTTGTTCATTAATCATGTTTTTTGCTGTGCTAGATATGGTTTCTCTCTTGAACTAGTTCCGGTAAGTATTGTTGGTTTGCATGCTTAACAATTTGATGTGTATTGGTTGCTCTTAATATAAGTTCATGTCATCCAAGATTTTGCAGAGGCTGGGTGTAATTGGTATCTCCGTGATATTAATAAAGCCTCTTTATCTAAAAATGACATCCAAGATGGTGATCAAGTGAGGATTAAGTGAGATGTGTCGTACGTATTACTGCTACTTGTAAATGCAGTTTCTATCAAATTATAGATCGGTTTTAGGTTCATTTCTTATATGGTGAGTTTAGATTCAAATTAAGAATGTTCTTACATATTTTCTGTCGCGGCATTTTTTCCTCGGATATTCTACATCGGTAAATCCATCATCATTGTAAACATCAATCTTGCTAGAGCTTTCTAAGAACCACACTTTATTTTAGAACAAATCGTATGTATGTGTAGAAAACACTATATTCGACATAACAATTAGCAGCATGATTTTAAGGTTTCTCAAAGTGCTAACAAGCTATCCCAATTTTCCATCCACATGTATGTCATCTTGTCATCACTATTAAGCAACCCTTATGGGACCCTTTGGGACACGGGGTTGTAAAAACGTATGAGTAAGAATGTAGTAGCTTCTTGAATTCTGCCGGAAACCAAAACATGTGACACACACCTGTAAGTTTTGGTGGGTGCACTATGTGACACACCACTAGTAAATTTCTGAGATTATTCAGTTTATCCATCACCTCCATCTTTCTAGGGCGCAATTATGATACGCTCTCACGTTGATGTGTGTGTCTTGCAACTTGCATGTCTGTGTAGTGGTGTGGCCGTGTGGGGTTTCTTCCTTGTAATAGCAATAGCATTATTTCTACATGAAACCAAAAAATATGAATTTATAGACGTTTCTCTCCCACGTTAATTTTGTAGGAATTTCAAACGAGCAAATGTGCATACATGACACATATCAGTTTTTGGTGGTCTCACTTCAATCCAAAGGCGTCCATAGAGTGTTCCTCTTATGAAATGTTGTGTCAGTGCGGAGGGGTGGAGGGGGAGCAATTTTGTGTAATACATCCTTACGCCCTATTTGGGTCAATTTAATCTCATAGAAATCAATCTATATGATATCTTCATATAAAATGCCTTTCAATCATGGGATTGAAGCCACAAAATTCCCAATGAAGATTATTCATGTGCCCTCCTCCATTCTATAGGATTCTTAAAATGATATAAATCATCATTTTGTTTTCGAAAATTTCAACATACTTGCACTTTACCTATCCATAGTTCCATACTCTCTCCTCGATCATATAGTTCCTATCCAATGCACCACCCAAACTTACATCTTACAAAACCCCGTGTTTTGAAATCTTATAGTAATTCACATTACATGGCATCTTAATCTTGTATTTCTCCTATTCCTCTTTTTGTATTGAAACGGGGGTATACCGGGCCTCTGCATCAAGCGATGCACACAACCTTTTATTGCAAAGCCTATCAGTATCAAGTTTACAAAAAATGGAACACATCAGGTTTAAACATGAGTCAACGAATGGAAAAACAATAACATAGGCTGCCACGAAACCAGGCTGTACAGATCCTGAGTGTTCTTAGAACTTTTCTTTTTTCCTATTGCTACGTTTCTGGATTCCTGCAATCCTGAGAGGCCAATGGTGTAGTTTCAGTTAAATGTTGCGTTGGAGATAACATAATTGTGTGAAACACATATTCTGGGAACTCTTGGTTTTCCTTGTAGTGTTGACAAAAAGTAGAGGGGTTTTGTCAAATTACTCGCATTTCCGTCATGACAGGTGAGTTCGAAGTGTTTAGAGGACTTATTGTACGTGGGGGCTAGGACAATGTAAACACCTGGCCCATTCATTACATGCCACCTAGCAAATAGTAATTGTTGTGAATGAAAAAAAAGTTCATGTTTTGTTTTTTTCCTGCATTCTAGTATATTTGGTTCAATGCCAAGTAGAAATGTACTTGGTGCTACAAAGGAGCATGGAACATGATAATTCTGGTCCAGCTTTGCTGCCAGAAAATACCAGTTCTGGTTAACTCATCAACGGTGTAATTTGACCTCATCATGTTAATTTAATCAACCTTGTGCAAGTTGGACGATCCTTTTGATGTGTAGTGTAGCATATGGAATGAGTTTGTATTAAGTATATGGTTGGGGTTAATTTCTGCGACTAGACATCAAATGTGAACCCTTATTTAATCATGACATTTTATCAAGTGTTTTTTTTACAAGAAAAAGAATCACTTGTCAAAGATTTTGTTGTTGCCATTATGCACTCACTAAAAGTTCATCTACTGCAGCAGCGAGATGAACATTTCATAGCGAGAAACAGTTATATATCTTTATTTATTTGATCAGTGAAGTATGGTCCTATAGATGAAGTAAATAGGTGGCCACGTTTGTACTAGTTGGAACCATTTATTTTCTTTGATGAGTTTGCGCTTAAATCAATGCAGAGCCAGGTACCCTCCTCTAAAAAAGTTGGAACCATTTTGCTAAAGTTCGTATTGTAATCTTCATGAATGCATATATATGCTTAGTTTGTTTGGATACAACGAAGTGCCTGTACTTCATTAAAGATCCTACTGTTAATATTTTGTAATTCTTATTGCTTCTTGTGTTCTTTGTACCGCCTTTATTGTTGATGAATAGATTGGAAGTTTGTTCGCAATTTTTTTTTTTTTTGAAAGATGCAGTCGTGCTGACCAGCTGACTGTCTGCATTTATCAACTACTGAAGTTATTTTCTGACAGCCTAAGCTTCAGGAGCTTGTACCCATGAAACTCGATTAACACTAGAAAAGGGCACTGAATCACATATAACGGGTTGACAGTAGAAGGGGTGTCAGCAGAAGGGGTGGCTCCATGAAACACCCAGTCGTGCCAAAATGTTCAGTGTTTCCTGAAGTACAAAGTGGCTAGTTTTGTCACTAGCAGTGAACATTTGGCAGTTAAGATTTATTAACCAATCAAATATTACATTCCATGAATTGGGGTGTTTAGTTTTGTATAGCACATTCTCATATTGAAAATTTTCAGTTCTGGAGCTCCTTTGATTGTCTACTCTCGAGACAACTTGGAGAAGCCTTTTCTGTCCGATAGGTGTCGGCTTCTGAATGTGCTTCAGTGTTTTTTTGTTGTTGATAGATTCATTGTGTTGTTGTGCAAACAGTTGACTGACTGCATTTATCTGCTTTATTTACTGATGACATGTTTGTTCTTGTTCTGTTTCTGAAGAAATCCTGTTTCCTGCAAGTATATCAGTGTCTGATTGGTGTTGCGTCCATGATTGCAAGATGAACTAGCGGGGTCGTCGGAGGACGAGCCGTGCTCAGGCGACGCCGACGCGTCGGACGCCGGCATGCAGGAGCACAGCTCCCGGCTGGCGGACCACGAGCTCAAGGAGATGCTGCTGAAGAAGTACAGCGGCTGCCTGAGCCGGCTCCGGTCCGAGTTCCTCAAGAAGCGGAAGAAGGGGAAGCTGCCCAAGGACGCGCGGCTGGCTCTCATGGACTGGTGGAACACGCACTACCGCTGGCCTTACCCGACGGTACGCACTAAACCTCTAGCCCTGCTCCTGCATGCATCGGCCGGCCATGCACGATCACGGTTCACTGATGCTGCCATGGCGGTTTCCCTTGCAGGAGGAGGACAAGGTGAGGCTGGCGGCGATGACGGGGCTGGACCCGAAGCAGATCAACAACTGGTTCATCAACCAGCGGAAGCGGCACTGGAAGCCGTCCGAGGACATGCGGTTCGCGCTCATGGAGGGCGTCACCGGCGGCGGCGGCGGAGGGCCCTCCTCCGGCGGCACCACGCTCTACTTCGACACCGGCACCATCGGGCCATGAGAGACGTACGGTCGCTCTCGATCGTCTCCGGCAGGCACGACCTACTAGCACCTTGCGCACATACTGTAGCTAGAGGGCGGGTGTGTGATTAGCAAGGGACGATGATCTCTATCAAGATACTACGACTACTACTACCACCACCAAAGATTAATTAATTGATGATTAAATGAGTTGATAGCCTCGTCATCATCTCCTTCCTCGTAACGACTGTGTACATGGGCGCTGTAACTGAAGAACGGGGCGATGTGTACAAGGAAAATTCAGGTGACCTGTAAGAACCTCTCTGAAGTTTACTACGATAGCGTCGATCAGATTGTCTGTACTCTGTACCTGCCGATCGGCCAGTGAGATCTTATGGATAGGAAGGAGGAATTTATATGTAGCAGTATATAAATATATTCGTTATCTTCTTTATAAGAACATGAATAGATTATTTCTCACTGTATTTGAAGTGGTCAAGTTTGACTAACAGAAGCTGGGTTTCTGAATAGATATGTGTGAGTTGATTTTGAAGACTGAAGCCGCCGTCCCTTGCTTTTCTTACCACCATTATTCATGCAGCTCGTGATCTCCTTTTTAATTAACTTGTGATGCAGTTCTGGATTCCTTTTGAGGGAACTGATACACTTTTACTTTTTGAGAAGTGCTCCAGTGTTTTTCCAAAAAATAAGTTGCACGAATTTTAAAGCGCATCGACGGCTATGATTAGGTTCACAAAGTGATCAAAGAGAGTACTAATCATGTGGGATTAACACCTTTATCCCCACCCCTAATCACAACCATCGATTTGTTTTAAAATTCGTGCAACATGTTTTTTGGGAAAGCACCGGAGCATTTCTCTTCCTTTTTTCTGGCCAAAATAAGAGTTTTAATTCATTTATACAGACATGAGTTTGTTTCTTCTGTAGCCTAAAGTAGAAGGTATTTTTGAACAGATTGTTGCACAAATATACAATACAAGTATGCTTGTTCACGAAATCTTGTTTTTATAATAATATCAAAGTATCTTTGAACTTTCAGAAACCGAACTCACTGGACACTCGGATGCCACCATTCCTCACTCAGTGAGTCAGTGATACAGTTCTTGATGTCAATCATCAGCAAGAGCAGCCAAAATTTGAAGACTATATGATTCGGCCCATAGAAATTGGACCTCAACAAGATATACCCGGTTTCTAAGCCTTACTGAACATGTTCTTTTTTATTTCATTTTTTGATGCTACATTTATATGTCCCTGTCTTTGCCACACAATTTGCTACAACTATTGACCAAAAAAACTGGGTTATCCGAAAACTTAGGATATGCACGACCTGATTTAAAAACTCAAGCTGCCGTCCCTCACTTTACCTCCATTATTGATGTAGCTTGTGTGTGTGTTTTTTGTATTGTGTTGTGATGCAGTTCCGAGTTCCTTTTTACGAAATGATGCGGTTTTTTTGTGTCTGTAATCCGTAGGAGGGGCAGCATTTTAAACACAACATGGTTCGGTCCAATAAAATTTGGCCTAACTGGAGAAGAGACTGGTTTCTGAGCTTAATTGGACATGTTCTTTGATAAACATTTTGCCAAATTGAGTTACCAGTTCATTTAGTGAGCATGTCTAGCTTTCTCAAAATTTCCACCAGTGGACTCATGGTTAAGCTATTTCAATTTTATTTATACCATCCCGTCAATGCTTGGGTTTTATTCTAAATAATCTCTCTATTTTCCTAATTCAACCCCTCTTAAATTCTGCTAGTAATACATTTTTTCGTTGATTATATTATTTATCCAACTATTTTGTTTCTACTCCGAATCTACACCATTTACGATTTGAAACTGTGCCACTCTGCTCTGAATCTGAGGAAAAAATACTATAAGGGATATGGTACAACTAAAATCTAACCTAACCCGCTACATCACCTAGATAGTTAGCACCTAATAGTAAAACAATCTAAGAGTCTCTTGGATTCATAGGATCACGAGAACATTTTTTAGATAAAGAGTGTATATTAATATCGCGGAGATACAATTTACATCCAACCTCTGCAACAACGCAATAACCAAATCTATTACGGATGCACACAACCGAAAGACAATAAGAAGAAACAAAAAAAAAGGTCATCACGGGAACATAGTAACATGAACACAATACAGATGCATGCGCAAAACTGAGAACTGAAGAAGACATAAACTTCAAAGACTTGAAACTCCTTTAGATGGAATGATTTTCATAGGAAATTAAGAATTTTAAACCTCAGGATTTTCTTCCTATGAGCCCCTTTGGTTAATATGATCTGGGCTAGCACATTTATAAGAATCTTAACATAGCACAAATTTCATTTCATTTTTCTTTTTGAAAATTCAGCAGATGTGAATTCTTATTTTTGTCCACTGTCTCCCCTCAATCCTCCAACAATTTTATGATATCTATTTACCGTGCACCATCTACATCCCTTACAAAATTCCAGAGTTTCAAAATCGTGTAAATTGACCTGAACCACAGTCCACAGACCCTATGTTTAGATGCAAACATTCAAGGTCATGACATTGATTAAATTCAGTACCAAACATCCAAGATATTGATATTAAGATTCAGTCAAATTCTGGCATTTGGATGTTCATGTATCTGGCGCCTGGAATCCAAGTGGATCCACGAATACCAGGTTCAGCACACGCTTCATTCTCTTAACAGCCACGCGAGACCCTGTCTTCAGTTAACAACTCAACATGCATAGCAGCCTCTCACTACTGTCGGCAACACACCATGCGCTACACATCACAGTGCCTCGGCATCACACCTCCTACATGCTCAGCTGAAACTCGTACAGCAGCAACTACCTATATGCATGACTGAAAGTCTGAAACGTATGCCCTGTCTTGTTTTCATGTCTTCAGGAGTTTGGGCAAGGGTCATGAAGCTCCCCAGGCATGGTGACGGTAATTAGATAAGAAGGAAATGGATATGGACAAAGACCGCACGAGCATGGGTGCTTGTGGAAATTCTGAAAACGCTACTCAGGTGGCGCAGGTTATGTTATCAGAGACTAGAAGATGCCTCATTTTTTGCTTTGTATTGGCAAGCTGGAGCACAGGGGATGTGAAGTGTGTAGGTGCTGGGAGACAAGTCTCGAAGAATCAGCATATGCAGCATCCTGCACCGGACGGGAGGCGAGAAATGATGAGCTAAATATAAGTCAAACTATGAACAATCATTTTAACCACGTTCCGAACGAACTGAAGAAAGCCAGGATAAACATAAAGCAAATGTCGTAAACAACAGTCAACTATGATTCACGCAAGTTTTGCATCAAAATTTTGGCGGACATCCTTTATGGTGTCTTTGCCCATGGTCAATGCCACAATCTTCTGCTACGCAGCAACTCACCACACATCATGGCACATATTGGGTGAAAACGGAAGATGATCCTTTCAGATAGGTAGCATCCCGCACCGGCGAGCAGGCGGGAAATGATGAGCTAAATTAAGCAAACGGTTTTACCACGTTCTGAGAGAACTGGGTAACATACCACTGTTGTTTGCTGGTGCGAATGTTCTAAGCAACGGTCATCCGCGCAAGGTTTGCATTAAAAATGTTCTCAGTTTAGCACACAGGTTTTTCAAAAGAATACACTTTATGGACGGCAAATGCTGGAGCAATTCCCTTCTCAGCAGCAACTCCCCAGCATCATGGGCTCATGGACATATTGGGTGAAAACTAAAGAGGATCCTTGTTTCAGACACAAACCATAAGGGTTCCTTGCTTCCAGTCTCTGCCAGTAGCCTGATTCTGGCATAAGGAAACTAGCAATTATATAACAATTTGATTCGGGGTATACACAAACAAGATGGATTACACAAAATCCGTTCAACGAAAATCAACCAGGATTATCTCTCATACAATTCAACCACATGTCAACCAGGAGAACAGTTCAATCACAGGCTTGTCAATGCAACACAAAGCTAATAGATTGACAGGCTTGCAAATGCAACACAAAGCTAATAGATTGACAGACTTGCAAATGCAACACAAATCTAATAGATTGACGCAAACATATGTATAGGTTCCCTTCTTAGCAGCAACTCATCAGGCATCATGGCACATTTTGGGTGAAAATTAGACGATCCAGGTTAGAGACACAAACCACAAGGAGTTCCTTGCTTCCAATCTTTGCCAGTATGCTAATTTTGGCAGAAGGAAACTAGCAATTATGCAAACAATTTGATTACACAAAATCTGTTCAACAAAAATCAATCAGGATTATCTCTAATACAATTCAATCACAAGTCAACCAGGAACATAGGTGAATCACAGGCTTGCCAATGCAACACAAAGCTAATAGATTAACGCAACCAGGTTCCATGGGGCTGTCCCTCACTTATAATCCCCGAGTAGGCTAATTTAGGCGAAAGAAAACTAGAATTCTCCAGTTGTGCTATTCAATCACCAAAAAACCAGCATTATCTCATACAGTTCAATTCATCAATCACTTAGTATCAACCAGGAGCACAATTCAATCACACAAGCTTGCGGATGCAACACAAAGCTAATAGATTGATGAAAACATATTATATAGGTTCAATGTCAAGATATTATTACAACCATCCATGTGCTCCACACATAACAATCAGGCAGTCTTATCCATCCATAGAAATTCCTAGGAGACATCGGGTAGGAGGAGCACATGACAAGGTAGACAAGATTACAGCAACGAAACACCTATCAATGATGGTCTAGAATCACCATAAGCAACATGAATCAAACCATAATTAAACATTAACCAGAACAAGCTAGCAGCAGCAGTACTCTTCTTCAGCAGCAGGGTAAGCAGTAAGCAGCGACAACATCCATGTCGATGCCCAATTCTTCTTGGGAAGGCTCTTGGCTCAGAAGGGGAACGCGTCGGCCATGGCGCCGGCGGCTGCCAGCTGTGGCGCGAACGGGGACTGCCACGGGCGGAGCATGGGGTCGTCGGGGATATCGGGGATGTCGACGGGCGCGCCGGCCACCTGGAAGATCTCCAGGACGCCGCTGAGCGCCTGCAGCCTGCCCGCGAGCTCGCCGTGGCGGGCGCGGAGCACGGCGTTCTCGCCGTCGACCTTGCCTAGCTCGGCGTTGTAGGCGCCGATCTGGGCCTCGACGCGCGCGTTGTCGGCCTGCAGGCGGCTGGCCTCGGCGATGAGCTCCTCCATGCGCTGCTGCTTGCGGGCCCGGGAGCGCCTGGCCGACTCCCGGTTGGAGAGCATCCTCTTGCGCTTGCGCTCGTCCCCGGCGCTGCCGCTGTCTACGCGGCTGTCCGGGCTGGAGCTCCGGCGCGACGGCGACGACATGGTCTCAACAACCGGAAGAAAAAAGATGTCTTTTTTCCTGGTGACGAGGGGGAGGGAGAAGAAGATCGAAGGAAGAACAAGAAGCTAGGGAGGAAAGGGTCGAGATCTAATCAGCTAGAGGATGGATGCGGCGTCGTGGAGGGGCGAGGAGTTCATGAGAAGTCGTAGAACCAGTAGAGGAAGGCGACGGAGAAGGAGTGGGAGCGGCAGCGTACGCGCAACCTCATCTGGGGACGGCAGCCGTCAGAGGAAGGGGTGGGTAAACATGGGGGAGGCGGAGCTCCGGTTCCTCTACACCAGATCTGCGAGCGAGCGAGCGAACCCAAGCTTCCGAGGAGGAGGAAGGAGCGGGCGGCTAGAATAGGATGAAGCTCAGGGGGGTTGCTGGCAAGGGGACGGGGAGTAGACCCGGAATGAAATGAAACTACGAGGACTGAAATGAAAGAGAGGAGGACTTAGCTGCGAACGGAAGGCAACTCCGGGGGCTCTAGTGCATAAGCAGAAGGTGGAGGAGGTGGGGAAGGTTTCTAATGGAGGCGATGGGGTGCTTTTATAGGGTGGAGCTGGGGGTAGTTTCGGGGTTTTGGGAATTATTAGTGAAGGTGGGCGGCATTTTCTGCAGGACAGCCTGTCATGGGCAGTATTTAACTTTTAATATTATTAATTATTTTTTGGATGGCAAAGACGGCACACGGAACAGCTCGTCGATTGACCGGAACGACGCGGACAAAAAAAAAGGCTGTGACGGTGACGCCTTCACGCATTAGCATTTCCAAAACTTTGGAAATTAATTAGTTTACATATACGTACGTACCACCGAATTTGCCCACCGATTACATGTTTCTCATGCAATCCATATCCTCCATGGAATGAAAGGAAGATGGCAAGAAGGCCCCCTGACCCAAGGAAACGTGTAGCATCTGCCAGCCAGTTGATTTTGATTTATTATATCGTCTCACACAAATCCAGCAGAGAACACACCTAAACAAACAGCTGTTTTGGTCATGACAAATAATGGAAGATTAAAAATTTATGCGTCATTGACCACCGGGCACACATCTTTTTCTTTGTATAAACATGGCTTAACAAGCAGTGGCGGATGTAGGTGAAAACGGACGGGATTGCCAAACTCCTTTGTTTTGCAACATTGGAAAACAAATTCTTGTTTAACTTTCTATGTGTTCAAAAGCACAACGTGTATATAGGATATCGACACGTAAAACACAAATAAGACTACATGCATGGCACTAAAGTATTAAACAAACCTGCATTTTTTAGAGTTTGCCTACTAGATCCACCCCTGCTTACAAGTTATAATTAACCATCAACCCCAGCACATTGTCATAGGTAAATAGTGTAGACCCCTTTTGTCCTAAAATATGTGACTTATAAACTTCGTTTTAGTTTTAAAGCGAACAATATTTTTTGACATGTGGACTTAAGTGATCATTTGTTTTATGAAAAATACAGACTCTATTAAATCTGAAAAAAAAAACATGCACGTACGTATGCATGTATAGCATGTATGGCCAAATTTTCATTTTCAAATTTAAATGTGAAATGGGAGCGTGAATTATAATAAAACGGCTCACACAAAACCAGCAGAGAACACACCCCAACCACTCTTTTGGTTACGAGAAGTAATGGGAGATTAGATTATGAATCATTGACCAACACCACACCTCCTTCATATAAAAATCACCCACCAGCCCACCAAGCTGGCGGCTACTATTTCATAGAGAAAACATCCCCCAAAATGTATGATGCAGACAAGACGACTTGATAGTCGGTAAACAATGTGCAATCTCAGCGGTAGAAATCGATCTGACGATGACAGAAGGGCCCCAACTACATATGGCACCACATGCACGTCGACATGTGGGGCACTCCATAGCGCAGGGATCCCGTCGCTTTAGGTTATGTAAATGATAATGTACTGCAACACCGAACGGTAGTAATTATGCAAATATGTTTCGTAAATCGCCGTGAGAAAAGCACTAAGAAAGATACGGTGAGATATATTGTCTCTTAACGATACAAAATGTCGACATAAAAGTAAGTTAGAGAACTCTCGGCAACCTACGTCATCCACATCCTAAAACAAACGCAGTAATTAATAGCGAGTGAAATGGATGCACGAATGTATATCCGGATTGGCTGTTTGACAGCGACCTCCTTTTCTTGGAGCATATTCTAATTTTAGATGCCGTCTTTTCTTGTCTTGTCCCTTGGAGTTTATCCTGAAGCTAGTAGCTACCTTGGTCCAAGAAAAAAAAAAGGTTCTTGAAACTATCTGCTTTCTTTTTCTCGAGCTGATGGCCCTTGCTACCAGGGCTGAAAAAGAAGCTTCCTAAGGTAAAGCACTCCGTAAGAGAGTTAAGAAATACTTGCATGTGATTATCGAGTTTAAGGTGAAGAACGCCTAACCTTCCCTGCTCACGACGTCGCAGCGTTTCTGCATCAACAAGAAACCGGAGATATTTTTGCCCTCTCGTGGTCACTTGAGACGTTCAAATTAGCGTACTGTACTTTCTACGAGTCAGTGGCCATGTCTTTTACTTAATTACGATGGATATTTCTTTTATTACTTGAATATACCACTCTCATCCTCATATGCGTGGACATCTCGATATTTGGACTACCTGCTCAATCTCCTTTTTGAATTCATGCTAGATTTTGAGAAGACTTGTGTCGGGTTCTAAAAATTCACTATATATTGTAATCATCACAACCTTCTTTTTGCTAATGCCTTCTAAATTAGTATATTAAGAAAAGGCTTTTATCAGAATTTTGAAGACGTGGTCATTCATGGTTCATGCGCTTTTAAAAAAAAAACACGGTACAACACAAACATTCACATACACTCACCCATATGAACGCACAACCGCACACCCTACCCCTATGAACATCTCAGAAAGATTGAGTCGACGAATTAGTTATGTAGATTGACGAAGTCACCACGAGCCCCTCGCTATCAACGGGGACGTGTCATCTCCCATTGAAGAATATTCTGACTAAACGGGAAACACTAGTACTAAACCTGGATTTGAATTCTGATGGGTTGAGGGTACAACCATCCTACCACATATAAGTTCTCCATGGTTCAGTTACTCGATGGTGTTGTCTTGAACATCAACATGCCAAACTGACCAGTACTCTTGGCCAGCTTATCATGACTATGAGCTACCATACTACACCCACGTTTAACCGTGTCACTTGCATTTCACACAGTTGGTAAGCATAAATTTATTATATGCGAAGATTGTTTGATTACATTGGTTCCACTAAGAAACAAGCTTGAGATTTCACGAAAGCAAGAGATTCGATATCGATTATGTCTAGTGGCGGCGCTTAGAATTTGCAGCCGGGTATTCATGTGTATTCATTTTTTTTCAAATTCATCGATGTTTTGCTGAAATCATCACTTTGTCAAAACAATGGTTGTTCTGCAACAATCATGGATATTCACATGAATACCTAGAAATACCCCTAGTGTCGTCCTAGTTATGTCGGTCTTGGTGGTGCAAGAATTATCGACGAGACCGCCTAAATTATGACGGCCCCTAACTTTCTTAGTCATTCTTTTAAATACTTTTGTCATGTCATATTATCCATTCTACTTATATTTTACCTTTCAGTAATGATATTTTTATTTTGTGCATATGATTTGGAGAACAAATTTTGCAATATTTGTGAGAAAAAGAATGAAGGACCTGAAGACGTACCTCTGTATATTTTTTTAAATGTTGGGAGTAAATAGCTGCTCGTACCTCACACGATATTTTCTGTCATAAAAGTATGCTCAGCTCAGGCAAAGTGGGCCCCATGTAAAGTGGACAATGACGGTGGCAACAAGTTGGTACAACGTCCACCGACGGATGACTGGGCCGCATGTATTGTTGGGCGACAGGCTGCTGCTCACCGAAACAGCTCACATGCGATCCTGTACTCCTATACTACCGTATCTTTTCAGATCTTCTCTTTACCTGCCCCCTCTTGCCTCTTGTCATTTCATCAAAATTTTACTTTCCAATTTCACTATTCACACGGCTTTGGCAGATTTTTGAACCGCCTGCCTTTTTCAAGAGTGACAAAACCTTTAAAACCTTGATGTTATCATCATTTTAGCCATCGAATCTAAATTAGTGAGGGAAGGATTCCTTGATATAATCCAACAAATTATATTAATACATGGCTTTGTTACGCTAGAGCAATTCTATTATATTAATACATGGCTTTGTTACGCAAGAGCAATTCTACCAAGTTCTAGTAATCGTTTTTGAAATAAGGGTTAGAAGATTTGCTATATATCCAAAGGACTTACCAAGTATTTCTTTACAAATGAGGTCAAGTTTCGATATATTTTCGTGTCAACCATTGTGAGTCGAATACACACCGCGTGTATAAACTGACAATATTTTTGAGTCGTGGAAGAAGCCCTTTTGCAAACAACGCCCGCACATGCCATCAAATTTTGATCCAACCATCTCAATTTCTTCACTTATCTCCAATGTCTATGCATCGCCACCTGCATTACCTCATCCTCCCACCAACCCACCTATGATATGCATTTTGCATTTCTCACCAGCTGCAACCAACAAGGTTGCCAAGTCATATTTGATGCCCTACCCAGTCCCAACCATTACCACCGGGTTGGGCTTCTCTTTCATTTTGTTAAGTCTGAAAGAAACGAGTTTCTTCTTTCTTGTCTATGCGGACCACGAACACTAAACATCTAGCCCTACCACTACCAACGAGATATTATCCCTCGACTTCGACGCCCTCGACGCACTGTATATTTGTCGGCCTCCATCGCCGTGCCTACTTAACCCTTAACTCACCTCAATAGTGAGGCCGATAACATCGTTTGGAATTCAAGAAAATAAGGTGATGATGGGATGGAAGTGGTATTCCGTCTATATCCCACTTTTAGGTCATTTGAGATTTTTTAATTAAACTATGAAAAAAAAGTTGAATAAGAAACTAGAAGCGAGATATAGGCGCGATGAGAATCCCGTTTAACACGTGCCAGATTTTTAGAAAGACCTAAACAGGTATGTGATCAAATACCTCTGTAAACGATTAATAGCCAACCTTCCAAGCGGAGCCTTAGGTGAGGATGTGGTAGAATTTAAGCATCCTAATAAAGTTACATATATACTTAGAGTCCACTTGTATCATCCAACTAATCTTTAGGACGGGCCTAGCGAAAAAGATTATACAATAACATGATAGCACACATTGCTTAATTGCCAAGTTAAGGGAGGAAAAACAGCTTGAATTGGTATTAGCTAGCATCCATGTGATCGAGCACTTGGCTATTTCTTTGGTCGGTCCATGTATATATAACTTAATACATGGCCACCACTTACGGGCGTCCTTTTCATTTTCTTCGTGACGTCCTCCGTCCGTCGACTCACTAACCTAACACCAGCATCACTAATTGGTTGCAACGTCACGATACAAGTTAGGAATTCGTGTTTACATTAAGGCAAATAATTTAGTTTTCATCGATCGATCATGGTGGCTGACGGGCGGCCGTCACCATGCTCGATCAAGAGTGGAACGGACGCACTTTGGTTAATTTGTCTTTACTTTACGAGGCACGGACGGATGGCCATTAGGCTTAATAATTGGTTATTAATCGATCGTGTATGTACTTTTCTCACGGTTGGCTCTTTGGAGAGCTGAAATGGCCATTAGCTGCTCCTTTTGGCTGGCCTAACACACACTGTTGATTCTCGCAAAAAAAAAGTTTACTTGAAACTAGTTCGTCATGGACATATTCCTTTCCTATGCTCGACGAATTGGACAGAGAGCCATGGGCCTTATTTGCAGCGGAGATACAAGTGTGGTGACGATGGTAGGCCCATTTTGAAGAAGACCATAGCTTGGTCTTCTAGCGTCGACTCTTCTCTCTCATATATCAGAAGTTAGATATGAAGAAGGCATATGATCGGGTGGAGTGGACTTATCTACGTGCTATTATGCTCCGTTTGGGATTCCACAGGCTTTGGGTGGACATGATCATGTGGCTTGTTACTACTGTCTCATTCTCGGTTCTTTTCAACGGTGAATGCACATATAGCTTTACTCCATCGAGGGGTATTCGTCAGGGAGATCCTATCTCCTCCTATCTTTTCCCATTAGCAGCAGAGGGTCTTTCGTGCCTGTTAAAATCAAGAAGTGAGTCATCCAATCTTAGTGGGATCAAGAAGTGAGTCACTTAATACTCTTTGCAGATGACAGCCTGCTGTTCTTTACGGCAAATAGGGAGAGTGTGGAGGAGATTAAATAAGTGTTGGACATATACCACAGAGCTTCGGGTCAGCAGGTCAATATGGACAAGTCATCCATTCACTTTGCAAAGGGATGTAATCAGGCTATCAGAGCGGAGATAAAAAATATTTTAGATGTTCAGAATGAGGCTCTGAGTGAGAAATATCTGGGTATGCCTTCCGATGTGGGATCTGCGACTAATGGAGCGTTTAAATATCTAAGAGATAGAGTTTGGAAAAGAGTCCACGGATGGCTGGAAATTCTTCTTTCGGCTGGGGGCAAGGAGATTTAATTAAATTCGTGGCTCAAGCGATTCCAACATTTTCGATGTCTTGTTTCAAATTGCCAAGAGGCTTGTGTGAGCATATAAACAGCCTTCTACGGAGTTTCTGGTGGGGCAGCAAACAAGGAAAGAGAAAGACATGCTGGGTAGCATGGGAGGAGATGGCTAAGCCAAAAAAGTCTAGGGGGTTTGGGGTTCAGAGATATCGAACTCTTCAACCTCGCTCTACTAGCAAGACAGGCATGGTGCGTGGTTATAGACCCAAACACGCTTAGTGCAAGAATTCTAAAAGTTGTTTACTTCCCAGCTTGTGACTTCCTGGAGGCCGAGTTGGGTGCAGCTCCGTCGAGAGTGTGGCGGGCTATCATAGAAGGGAAAGATGTGTTGAAACAAGGACTTATTGGCGGGATTGGCATAGGGGAGAAAACAGAAATTTGGAACATGAATTGGCTGCCTAGGGATGGCCTTCTGCGGCCAGTGGCGTGTACACATGATGATCCACCTTATTTGGTGAGTGAACTGATTGATCCTATCACTAGGTCGTGGGACATGCCGAAGGTGCATACTTACTTGGCACCTATGGATGCTGATATAGTTCAGAACATCCCGTTACCGACCAGATAGCAAGATGATTGCTGGGCCTGGCATTATGATCGGCGGGGTGTGTTCTGAGTCAGTCCTTGTGTGTACAAGGGAACGGAGGTCAGCCTGGCTATACAACACTGCAGGACGATCAGACACGCAGAGCGAAGAAAAGGAATGTACATCTCTTTGGTAGGTTCAGGTTCCATCGAAGCTGCGTGTGTTCCTTTGGAGGTTGGCGAAACAATCCATCCCAACAGCCGATGTATTAAATCACAGAAATATGGCGACACATAATTCATGCGGAATATGTGGGAGAGTAGATTCCTGGAAACATGCTCTTCTTGACTGTGTAACATGGCGCGCAGTGTATGGGCATTGTTGCCGGAAGAGCTGGTCGAGGTTCTGATCAATATTGAAGAATCAGATGCAAGGAGTTGGTTGGCTGAAGTGATCAGCGCTTTATCGCATGTGGACCTGACGTTGACAGTGGTGACGTTGTGGGCTATTTGGCATGCGAGAAGGAAGACGGTGTATGACCAAATTTTTCAGAGTCCGCTTTCGACTTTCAGTTTCATCAATATTTGTGACTGCTCTGTCCTTGCTGAAGCCTAGCGATCAGCCGAGACAGAAAGCGGTGGTGGCAGCACCACGGTGGATACCTTCGATGGAAGGCACTACAAAAATCAATGTCGACGCTGCAATCTCCAAGAACGGAGGGTTTGCGGCAATGGCAGCTGTTGCACGCGACGTCGAGGGAAGGTTTCTGGGTGCTTCGGTTCTTGTTGTTCAAGGGGCGTCAGAGCCGGAGATGCTGGAGGCAGTGGCATGCAGGGGGAGGTGTGGCGCTGGCATATGATCTAAATTTGCAACGAGTTACTTTGGCAAGCGACTGCGCTAATGTTATCCGGAGCATTCAGTCGGGAGACAAGCTGGGAGCTTATGGCCAGCTGGTAAGTGAACTAACGGCGGCAATGACAAACTTTCAAGCACTCAAGTTTATCCATGAGGGTCGCCGGTCCAATGTTGATGCCCATAACCTTGCGAGAAGTTCTATCCATGCTGCAGTAGGGAGGCATACTTGGTTTATTAGTCCACCCGCGGGTGTTTGTAGCAGTGTTTTAGATACACCAGTTGGTGGTTGTAATCAGCAAGAGCAACAAGTTTCTGACGCGCTCTTTTCCTCACCAGGGTACCTAAGGGGACTGTGAGGTTTTTAATGAGTCGGCTTGTTGGCTATTAATAAAGTGGTTCTATTTCTCAAAAAAAAAACAAGGCTCGGCATTCAACTCAACTTTGTATAATGATCGTTTCAGTCGTGGGAGAGCTACCTCGACTCTAATTTGCATCCCTTATTTATTTGTTTTGTTATATTTTTGTTCCTATTCGTTGCCTTATTTGGGTATTAGGCAGCAAGGAGAGGTACCATCCACGACTTAAGTGAAAAAATACAGGGAAATAAAATCACATGTGCAATACAATTAGAACACACACTTCATGAACAAATGCAATAAAACTATCAAACAGAAACATATTGACTTGTAAGATACAAATAAATCCCCCATGAACGGGGCAATAACTTGTTTATAGATGTAGTGGAATATTTAAGGAAAAAAAAACAAATAAGTATAACAGAAAAAAGGGCCTCGAAAGAAAACAGTTCTTTTAGGCACAGTAAGAAAAGAAAAGAAAAGCAAGAACCAAATAAATCTACAATTCACTAACTATAAATCCGGTAGAAATTTAGATCTAAGACCCATAAACAAAAAAGTCGGTTCCAAGCAAAAACATCCATTGAGGAACCATGTATTCACCCCCTCCCACCTCTCTGGCGCGAGTGCATACATAAAAGAATAAACGAAATAGTTAGGGACATGGATGAAAGAAATTAGTGCCTTTTGCCACACATAAGGATTCGTTCTTTTTGTCCTGAGCCATTGTGTCCCAACTGTTCACCGGTTCTATTCAGGAATAAGAAAAAAAAAGTGCAAGTGTTTTGCCTCCACACCTCAGCGGTGGCCTAGTGAACTTGTACCTCCCTCCATGACAAGATCTTCTTGCCGGAACCCCTCACGGATAACGGATTCCGCTCGAGCTAGTAGAGGTGGTGCCAGAACATTGGGACAACAAGGAGTTGGAGCGCCGCTTGTGTGAGTCGCGTAATCGCCATAGTATAAGGCGGTAGAGGGAGAAGGAGATACAAAGATGAGTAAATGAGTGTTGGGACTATGGGAGGATAGGGATGAGAAAAAAGTGGGAGGATATAATTCTGCTTGGCAGGGTGGGTTGGGAAACTTATCCAACATCGCGGTTGTAACTGAATTTTTTGGTTGTCAACCATTGAATGCCACACGAACTTAATAGCTAGTCGATTGCCACTTGACACCTGAGTGTGGAATCCCTGCTTTGCATATTCCTGATCGATTCAAAACTGTCTGTAGTAAGATGGAATGTTACTATAAAACCTTGTTTACTGTTAGGTATAGGTTGCAGGTTAATTTTCCGTTCGCTTCTACAAGAATGACCAAGTGCATATAGTACCATCCAACAGGCGTACATATTTTCTTCATTATCAATTCATGTTTAAAAATACATCGTGGGAGCAAAGCACACAAGCAAATGAAGAAACCTGATTTATGCAAATTGTGACTACTATAAGTGAAGCTGATCTATTGCTTAGTGATAATTACTTCTTCGGTCCATGAAATTGTGTACTTTCAATATTCTTCGAAAGTAGATAATTTTCAAATTTGACCGTGTTTATATAAATAAACATACCACCAAGTTAATACCATTTTATTCATGATAAAATACATTTTCATCATAACACTATTTGATTTCATGAATATTGTTATATTTTCATGGAAATGCAGTCAAAGATTGGCATATAGTATATCTTGACTTTCCAAGAAAACTAGAAATACACTATTTCGTGATCGGAGTACATGAAAGCATGATGGAAGCTGTACTATTTAGGTTGTCAAAACCACCGGTTGCCACTTACCATGGCTTCTTCAAGATTAGCAGAATCAGCCAGGAACTCCATGCAAGCCTCCTTAATTAAGCACGCCACAGCCATGCCGCTCAGCAAACGCTAGCCTGGCGCCCACCGAGCGCACAACGATGTGCTCGCACAAGACCTCCTCGCAGATGAGCTTCAGCCTCTCCAGCTTGTACCTGTCGGCCGCGTCCAGCAGCGGCTTCGCCATGGTCGCCAGCGCCTCCGGCTTCTCCACCATCTCTTTCGGCAGCGCGTCGGTGTAGATGAAGTGGAGCAGGGCCTTGAAAACCCCGGCGTCCATCTTGTCCACGCGTATCCTCGACGACGACTGGAGGAGCTCCGCCGACGACGACTGGAGATCGCGCGGCGAGAAAGCACCTGTGCGCGGGGAAGGTCTCCCCGCCCACGACTGGATATACCAATTTTTTTTTGAAGGTGTTTGCTTTTGAAGAATTTATGTTTGGATCCCGCACGCGTGTTTCTTTCCTGACTCCAGCCACGTCTGATCCTCAGGCCCACTCACAGCCCATCATGAAAGTCCAGATTACTCATCAGCCGGCCCAAACTTCAGTCCACTATAGGAAGCCATATCCACCTCCTTACTAATTTCCCCTCTTAACAATAATCCTGAAGTGGGAAGAAGAATTTCTTCGTCGCCATTAGGCCAGTCCAAAAATGTGAATCACCTGGTTTCCATAACCTGAGGTGGGAATACTTCATTTTTTTGTCAAGACCGAATTCCATATTATATATACCTATCAAAGCTTGCAGGTTTCTTCACGTTATTATTCATTTCAACCAATTTCCATGTGGCATTTCTTTCCGGGATGAGTATATTGCATTGTGTAAACTCTTGACTTTTAGCTTGTAATAATTTCATGTTTCCACAACTCTGTCTTTATGTAGGCCAAGTAACTTCATGAAAGTATGCTTCATGGGAAGAGTTGATGTTTGTCAGTAGCAAGGTAAAACTATATATATATATTATCTATGTGTTTCTAGGGCCTCTTTGGTCCATAGCTAAATGGTTAGTTAATGGATGCATCTTGCCATGTTCTTTATACAAGAGAAGAATTACATACTCCTCTAGTCTTGGTGATATCAACCTTGCCATATTGCACCCCTTGTTCTGGTAATGTCATATCAGCATATCACTAACGCCGTTAGAACTAGCAAACAATTTAGCTGTAGTTAATGTTCTGGCCTTATGCAGATGCATGATAGTTGTTTATTATGCCTGAAGTCTTAATTGTGATACTGTATTTCATTTCTCGACTTTTGTTTTATGTTTGTATATCCAACCCATGGTTGCTGCTTTGTCTCTCCTTTTCATATGTATTTCTTTTTTATAAATACTCATGCATGGAACATATATATTGCTTAGTCTTATATAACGTTAAAATCCGAATAGTGAGTTCCACTTATGTTTTCCGTCCACACTAGCTAGAAGCCTTTTATTGGATGAATCATTCGTCCAAACTACAAGAATGGTACTGTAGTATTTCTCATCGCTAGGCGGAAGACAGAAATATCTCCATCTCTCATCTGTGCAGAAGTCTTGCCAGCACTCCGACGATGGGCGCGACGGTGTAGGTTGATGGCTCGCCCTGCATGTAATTTCCCCGGGAATCGTCGTACTGGTCGTTGGCGTCAGGCCCTCCGACGATGGCGCCGTCGATGACATTCGAGTTGGGTCCCGGCCTGTTGAAGTAGTCGGATCCTTGGCTGCAGGTGATCTTCGCCGGGTTGGAGTTGATCGACGGCAGCGAGGCGCCGCGGTGATGAGGCTGCAGCGGGTACCTGCTTCCGTACCCAACCATGTAGCTCATCCCCATGGGGTTGCTCCCGAGGAGGTAGTCCACCTGTCCGCGCGCAAAGGAGACGAGCTGCGCCGGCGACAGGCTCACGCCGCCGCACTGGAGCGAGGCCCTCGCCGCCGCAAGGTGGTCGGCGTGCGTGACGAGGACGAACATGCCTGACGTGATGGCCTGGTTGTTGCCCCAGGGCTGGTGGTAGAGCAAGCCGCCGCGGGTGAGCGTCCCGCTGCTGCCGTCGCCGTGCTGCATGACGTTGCAGAGGAACCTGTCCAGGTTGCTCTTCAGCGCGCCGTGGTGGCCGTCGTTGGGCAGCTTCCCTTGAAGGATGAGCTGCAAGATCGCCGGCCGGCAGTTAATTAATCACTGAAAATAAAAGTTGCTGTCGCCCCTTGATCAGAACTGCTAGCAGGTCATGGTACATTCATCCAAGGTGAAGGTAGATATGTATATCTTGCCTTGGCGACTAGTGCCTGGACACCGATGAACTTGTCATCCCATCCCAACGCCGGCCGCACCCCGCCGAGGTTGCTGGCGCCGGCGATGTAGGCCTTGTACTCCTGGTCGCCGGTGGCGATGTAGAGCCACACAGCCGCCCAGAGCAGCTCGTCCTGTTCCATGTCCAGCGACGCAAGAAAAAAAATGATCATTGCAGAGATGTGGTTAAAAATATTTTACTCTACAAATTAAACAACACTATTTTGTAAACTGTTTTGATACCTCGTCGCCGCTGCTACGGTAGAAATTTCCAGCTGACGGCACGCTGTTCTGGTAGAGGCCACGGTGGTTCTGGGCAAAATAAAACAACTGCAGGAGCAGGTGACTCACAAAGTTAGCTGATAGTACAGTAGTACTTCGTCTGTGCAAAAATACAAGTCGATTTCAATTGTTACCAAGCAATTAATACTTTGACATTGTTTGCAAACCATGCATGATATATTGGAAATATATGAAATGATTTATTTGCAGCAAAATTAGTCTGCTCTAGCAACCGTCCAAGTTTGTGTTGTCTGATGTGCAAATAATGTGTGCGTGATTACATGGTTTACAGTAAATTACAAAAATACAGTACTCCAGTGCATTCATCCGTATGTGCCAACTGCCAATGCATGAATCGAGCAGCCTCTCTGCATGTAAGTAAGTAAGTAATGATGTGCACCTGTTTCGCGTGCGTCAGAAGCGTGAAGGCGTACTGCGCGTCGCCGCCGGGCGCCGAGAACACGACCGCGGCCGCGGCCAGCGCGGCAGCTGTCTCGGCGGCAACGTCGGAGCCCGGGTTGGACGGGCTCACCGCGTAGGCCTTCCGGGGCGTGTCCATGTCCTCCGGCCGCTCCCAGCACGCGTGGTCGGAGTCGCCGTCGCCGACCTGCACGTAGAGCACGTCGGGGCGGGCGTGCGCCCTGGCCAGGTAGTCGGCGCCCCACCGGACCCCCTCCAGCGCGTGGCCCAGCTCGCCTGCCGCCGCCAGCCGGGCGCCGTGCTCCACCACGCCCCACGACAGCATCGCCACGGTGTACGCCATGGGGAACCCGAACTTGACGTTGTCGCCGGAGTCGTAGTAGCCGCCGACCAGATCCACCTGCATGCATGCATGCACATATGCACATAGATCGAACACGAACGTTTATTAATTAGACGCCATTGCCATTGTCCGGATCTTGCAAGCATAACCAGAACACGCATGTTTATATGTATGGACGTGTGCTTACGCCGTGGTCGGCGCCATCATAGAGGGCGGAGTGGCCGCGCCACCGGACCCGCTGGGTCGGCGGCAGCTTGCCGGAGCGCTGAGCCTCGAAGTAGAGCAGCGACTTTGAGAGCGCGGCGGCGTAGTCGTGCCCTTGCCGGGCCACTGTCAGGGTGCTTGAAAAAAAACCTGTCGCGGCAACCACGAGCAGGACGAGGAGCACCCTAGCAGTAACCATCATCGATCTTCTTCCTCGGCTAGCTTTAAACCTTACCAAAATCTCGATCGTGGTTTGCACCACGCTAGTTTCAAACAAGATCTTGTGCATGCGGTGGAAGGATCGCCGAGTGTGTGCTTCTGCTAGCTGTTGATGGAACGAGTGATATTTATAGGGCTAGGGATAGTCCGGGAGATGGGGTGACGACGAAGAACACGGTCAAATGAAAATCCAGCATAAATGAACGAAAATATGGTATCCGGCCGGAATAATTAAGGCTTGACAATTTGGGGAGATTTGTGGCCAGAAGAAGACATATGATAACGTAAAATGTACCATATATGTATCTGGATCTATATCTATTAACGAAAGGATAAATCGGAGAAGATTGGTATATGGATGCAATTCCTAGTTTCTACTATCTATGGTGATGAATCACATCTTTCCCTTATTTTATTCCAACTCGTCTCCCATCAGGCATTTACTGTTTATATGGAAAGTGAGTTTTTTTTCGAGGGTAATTAAGCCACCATGTCGCGCTTTATAAACAGAAAGAATAGTTTTTTTCTGGCCACACAAGATCAAGATCCAGTGTGCACTCTGACGTTCCTTGGGTTCTAGACGTCGATTGCCTGAAATTTGCTTAAATCTCATCCAAATTTATAAGAGCATGTGCAATAGAGCCATGAGAGCTGTTTTAACAGAGGCGACCTAGAATAATTGTTCACTTGAAACATAAATGGAAAAAATAGTGTGTCTCCGCTTAACAATTAGACCATGTATTTATGTTATCTCTTAGCTAGTTACACATTTTGTAATTAATTTTTAACCAAATGCTTTCGGGCCTTTTTCTAAGAACGTGTGTAACAGAGAGTAGCATCATTTTTTAGATAAAAAGGGTCTCCCCCTGGTTCCATTCTCATGCAACCATAATAGTCATATACGTGGTTTGTAGCATTACAGAAGATTCACAAAAAAACACTTTTATTAATATGCACGCGAGGTCATGCGCGTACTAGTTCACAACTAAGTGTGTGTTTGTTTGGGGTTCTGAAGGCTTTCCACGAAAAAAAGCAGGTCTAACAAAACAAACGCATCAGCTGTGCCTTGGGCTTCGGCGGAAGCACATGAGAATCCTTCACAACGAAAAAAGCACCCCTCAGGGATGCTTCCCGAGCTGCTGAACCGGTACCAGAGTTTATTACGAAAGAATTGCCACCCGTAGACAGAGCTCAGCGCGCGTGAAAGAAAAAAAACGTCCTATCCTATCCCGCCCCGACCCTATCTCTCTCCTCTCGAATCGAAGGAAAAAACAAGCCCCTGAGCCGAACTCTCACATCTCGCATCGAAGGAAACGACGGCGAGCGCTAGGGGTCCTTGGCTCCTTGCAGCGCCGCCGCAGGCTGTCGCCGTCCTCCCTGCCCCTGAGCTCGACCAGCCGACCTCCTCCACTCGTCGTCCTTCCGCGAACGGCCGACCTCCTCCCCTTCCGTCCTTCCTCCGGCAAGCAGCCGCTTGCGGCTGGGACCAAACGCAAGAACCAACAACAGCAGCACCCCTGCGCGCCGCCGCTGCTTCCTGTGGCCGCTGCCACTGCTCGAAGAGGTGCAAGCACAGGGTGAGGTACATGATGCATGCGCGTCCCCGCCGTTAGCTCGCGCACGGCGGACATCCCCGGGGAACGAGTACTCGTGACGCAAGTACAGCAGAAGCCCATCAAGAGGTCGCCGTACCCGCGGGCACCGTCAAGTGCTGCCCGGCGCGGAAGCACGTGGAGCGTGCCAACGATGACCCCGCCATGCTCGTCGTCACTTCCGGTGGCCGCTGCCACCGCCACGACACTTCGCCGCCGGGCGCCGCTAAATAAAGCGGCAGTATCTGATTTCTCCTTCCATTTGTACTTACAAGTTGTTCCGCGAGCACTACACACTACACGGATGACATTGCCCACGTGTTATTCGACATTACACAACATTAGAACTGTAGGAGTTGCTACTCAAAAATATATTTTCGGACTATTTTGATTTTTCTCAAGTGATGTGATAAAATTGTATTTTGAATTCATATATATTTACTATGGATATATACTTTATTATGGGTAAATCGATAACAATATCAACTCTAAAGGGTGTTTCAGGCAATTTCACAGATTACAGCCATACAGCCAGCTAATTACCAAACAGCTTTCCTACACAATAGCTTTCCACAGACAGCACCACAGACAGCAACAGACAGCCCAAACAAACACACCCTAACAAAGCTTCGCGTTGTCCACCAAAGCTTTGTAGGCACGCTCATGTTGCCATTTCTGCATTACCCTAGGCACCACCTTCAGCACATACCGACAGCCACGCAATTCTGAGTAGTTTCCCTCCTCTTGTGATCGAGCTTCAGTAGGTTCGAGTCTAGTAGGCTGGAATGTTTGTTGACGCACAACATTTTCCAACTCCTGATCAATACACCAATTCTTCCATGGGCCTCCTCGACACCTGACACCTGGCCATCTTAGCCCCTGAATACACATGTCATTTCTTAATGTCCAGATGACCCACAAGCAATAGATTAAAAATCCACACCTATATTGATCACAGTACTTTTTTTTCTCACTAGTCCAACATCGTGCAATAGATTAAAAACCCACACCTATATTCTGACGTCTGCCCAAATATTCTTAGCTACAACAAAATCATAAAAAAAAGGTGGTGCACATCTTCAATTTCAGAACAACATAATACAGGTATTATCATTAACATGGTTACTAAGGTTAATCCTTGTCAGAATCTTGATTAGCCAACATCCACAAAAAGACACGAATCTTGTCAGAATCTGTTTGGCGTTCTCATTTTTCTTCTTAACGAGGGCATAATTGCGAAGTTGGCCTAAAACTGTAGAAATCATGTGACTTCTCTTAACTACTACACGATTTGAAATTAATACACTATCGTATATCACCTCTTATTTAATATAATAAAATCTTGTTAGGTAAATAGTTGTTGCATGCAACATGGCGACAAAAAAGGTAACTTACAAAACATTATGTGGCCAATCTGGAAGTAACAGACCTTATGGCCACGCGAGAACACCAAACATTAGAAAAAAATACCATTTCTCCACAGGGGCGGATCTGGGGGGGGGGGGGGGGGGGGGGGGGGGGGGGGCTAGTAGGATCTGACCCCCCTCGAGCAAAATTCAAAATCCACACATATATTCCAACCAAGAATTTGAGAGACGTCTGCCCAAATATTCTTAGCTACAACACAATCAGAGAAAAGGTGGTGTGCAGTTTCAATTTCAGAAAAAGTAGACAGATCTTATCATTAACATGGTTACTAATGTTAATCCTTGTGATTAGCCAACATCCACAAAAAGACATGAATCTTCTCAGAATCTGTTTGGTGATCTCATTTTTCTTCTTAATGAGAAAATAATTGCTAAGTTGGAATAAAACTGAAGAAATCATGTGACTACTCTTAACTATTAGACGATTTGAAATTAATACACTATCGCATATCACCTCTTATTTTATGTAATTTAATCTTGCTAGGTAAATACTTGTTGGTTGCAACATGGCGACAAAAAGGTCACTTTAAAAAACACCATACGCCAAGTCGGTGAGTGAGAACACCAAACACTAGAATTTGTTTATACAATATTATATACGCTAAGTATACCGGCTAAACACACTTGATAATTAGTAATCCGTACTTAATTAACCTAAATATTGCTGCAATCCACGTAGTATTAGGAAAGATGTGGATTATTTCCTACACGATGCTTCATATACTTTCTACTTATCTGATTCATTTTAGTTTTCCTGTACTTTATTAGTTATAAACAAAAAAATATGAACTAATAGATTGCTTTCCACGCCAATTATTTAGAGCTGGGACCCTTCCCCGGTTCCGTTACGAGAACGAAACCACCGAAAGTGTTACAACCATGCCAAGCAAGTTCACGATCATCTCAAGACTTCCGACGCCAAAACGGCCACCTCATGGCCTCAGCCAGCAAGACTACTTCTAAACCAGCCCAAAAACTGCTACCAGTTCAGATAACGCTCTATTGCACATGATCTTAATTTGTAATGGGATTAAGCAGATTTTACGATTAGAGGAACCCCGAGGAATTTAAGAGTGCGGATTGATCTTGTGTGTCCGAAAAAACTAGTCCTATTGCATATATCTTGATCTAGTTGATTGACATGTAGTAAATGCATGCATGATCTCAGACAATTTGGGATACTAGAAGTATATAGAAGGGAAAGATGTGATTGAGCACCATGGATAGTAGAAAGTAGGAATTGCATCCATGTCGATCTTCTCCAGTTAATACTATCGTTACAAATATATAAATCTGGATACAAATATGTAATCGCATCTGTCTTCTTTTGGCCACAAAATCTCCCCAAATCCGGATACTATTTGCGTGCATTTACGTGGGATTTTTACTTGACCTTCTTCTTCGTCGCCCCCATCTTCCTAGCTTGGCCTATAAATTTCACTCGTTGCATCAACAGCTGGCAGAAACACACTCGGCGACCACTCCACTGCAAACATAACGTGGTGCGACGATCGCTGATGGCTAACGCTAGGGTTCTCCTGCTGCTGGTGGTTGCCGTGGCAGGGTTTTTGGCAACCGCCGTGGCAGCGGCCCAGCACGGGCAGCACTACGCCGCCGCGCTCTCCAAGTCGCTGCTCTATTTCGAGGCGCAGCGCTCCGGCAGGCTGCCGCCGACGCAGCGCGTCCGGTGGCGCGGCCACTCCGCCCTCCGCGACGGTGCCGACCACGGCGTAAGCCCATCCTTCCATGCATACATGCGTGTTCGATCGGTGCTCATGCATGCAAGATCACGACAATGGCAATGGCGTCTTCTAATTAATTGACGTGTTCGATCGATCAATGTGCATGCATGCTGCAGGTGGATCTGGTCGGCGGCTACTACGACTCCGGCGACAACGTCAAGTTCGGGTTCCCCATGGCGTACACCGTGACGATGCTGGCGTGGGGCGTCGTGGAGCACCGCGCCCCGCTAGCGGCGGCTGGGGAGCTGCGCCACGCGCTGGAGGCGGTCCGGTGGGGCGCCGACTACCTGGCCAGGGCGCACGCCGGCCCCGACGTGCTCTACGTGCAGGTCGGCGACGGCGACTCCGACCACGCGTGCTGGGAGCGGCCGGAGGACATGGACACGCCCCGGAACTCCTACGCGGTGAACCAATCCAGCCCTGGCTCTGACGTCGCCGCCGAGACAGCTGCCGCGTTGGCCTCGGCCGCCGTCGCGTTCTCGGCGCCCGGCGCCGGCGGCGACAGGCGGTACGCCTCGACCCTTCTGGCGCACGCGAAACAGGTGCGCACACTACTTACTTATTATTATTACAGGCAAGAGAGTACGCTGTTTTTGTAATGTACTACACTGTGTTTTTGTAATTTATACTGTACCATATAATCACGCGCACATTAATTACTGTTTTATTTGCACGATTATTGCACCAATTTACTGTCGGTGTTTCCAAATTTCACCATGTTCTGTATGCTCCATATATGCACACATTGATACATACTACCACGACCGCATATTTGTACGGGCATATATGAATGCACGGCAGACAACACACCTTGGACGGTTGCTATGTGCACGGTTAATTTCAAAATAGTGCGAGTAGATTTATTCTGCAAATCAATGATTTGATAAAAACTGTAATCGTGTCATGGTTGAAAATCAATGTGAAAGTATTGCTTGGAAACTGAAATAGACTTATGCTCTGTTTGGATGTTGAAAGATGGGCTCGGAATTGAATTGGCTGGAAATACCAAATCCAAGATGGAAAGGAAATGAGCTACAATTTAAATTCAGTTGTTTGGGTGTGTTTGGTTTTTTGTTGAGTTTGGACAGTATTTTGTTGGATGTAGAAACCATGGAATCAGGTATTTTGTTGAGTTTGGACAGTATAAAGTATAAATGTATGAAAAATAGTATGTGTATGTTTTTGCACAGAAGTACTACTACTGCTGCTATCAGCTAACTTTTTGAGTCGCCTGCTTTTGCAGTTGTTTCACTTCGCCCTGAACCACCGTGGTCTCTACCAGAACAGCGTGCCGTCAGCTACAAATTTCTACAGTAGCAGCGGCGACGAGGTAACAAATCACATATTAACATTGTAAAAATACTGTGCCGTGACTTAGTACAATATAATAGTATGTTTTGAACAAATCTCTGTAATGTTCTTTTTATAACGAATACAACTAAACTTGTGTGTGTTGCTGGAAACGGAACAGGACGAGCTGCTGTGGGCCGCTGTGTGGCTCTACATCGCCACCGGCGACGAGGAGTACAAGGCCTACATGGCCGGCGCCAACAACCTCGGCGGGGTGCGGTCGTCGTTGAGCTGGGACGACAAGTTCGTCGGTGTCCAGGCACTGGTCGCCAAGGCAAGATCTAACAATGATTAAATGCACCATGCCGTAATCCAACTTTCATTTCCAGTACCACCTGATAATTAACAGATGATGGACATCAATCCTGCAGCTCATCATCCAAGGGAAGCTGCCCAACGACGGCCCCTTCGGCGAGCTGTATAGCAACCTGGTGGGGTTCCTCTGCAACGTGCTGCAGCAGGGCGACGGCAGCAGCGGGACGCTCACCCCCGGCGGCATGCTCTACCACCAGCAATGGGGCAACAACCAGGCCATCACGTCGGCGATGTTCGTCCTCGTCGCGCACGCCGACCACCTGACGGCCGTGAGCGCCTCGCTCATGTGTGGCGACGTGAAACTGTCGCCGGCGCAGCTCGTCGCGTTCGCGCTGGGGCAGGCGGACTACCTCCTCGGGAACAACCCCATGAAGATGAGCTACATGGTTGGGTACGGTGACAGGTACCCCCTGCAGCCTCATCACCGTGGCGCCTCCATGCCGTCCATCACCTCCAACCCGGGGAAGATCACCTGCAACCAAGGATCCGACTACTTCAACAGGCAGGCACCCAACTTGAATGTCATCGACGGCGCCATTGTCGGAGGACCTGACGCCAACGACCACTACGACGATTCTCGGGGAAATTACGAGCAGGCCGAGCCAGCAACCTACACCGTCGCGCCCGTCGTCGGACTGCTGGCAGGGCTTTTGTACAGATGACTGGGAGATGTTTCGGTCTTCAGTCTAGCGATGAGAAATACCATTCCTGTAGCTTCGATGAATGATTCTTCCAATAAAATGTTTGAAGCAAGAACTCAATGGCCAAATGTGACTTTATTTCCTTCCCAATTTTGAAGAAAGATTCTTCCAATGAAATGTTTGAAGCAAGAACTCAATAGCCAAATATGACTTTATTTCCTTCCCAATTTTGAAGAAACCTCGCACATTACAACAGTCAAACATGACATTTTCTTCCAAATTTTGAGAAACATTTAAACATCTAGAACTCATTATATTTGTAAAAGGATCTCTCCCAGACTAAGAGGTAGGGGCTTCAAGAGCAGGTAGACAATCCCTTATAACCTCTGCCGCTTGCTCCAGCTCCTTTTCCGAGATGATAAGCGGCGGCACAAGCCTCACCACATTGCCTTTCCCGGCCGTCAGCAAAAAGACACCAGCGTCCAAGCACGCATCGACTAAAGGACCAGCCGGCACGTCGAGCTCTATGCCAACAATGAGACCAAGGCCCCGGATCTCTTTGACATGAGGATTTCCGCTCAGCTTCGTTTTAAGCAGCTGCTTGAAGTTTTCTCCTTTCTTGCTCACATCTGCCAGGAAGCCAGGTTTCTGGATCTTGTCCAATACCGTTAATGCAGCCTGGCACACAAAAGGGTTTCCGCCAAATGTGGTACCATGGTCGCCGTAGTTTATGGCTGAGGCAATCTTTTCGTTCACCAATACTACACCAATAGGAAGACCGTTGGCCAGTGGCTTCGCCAAGGTCATCATGTCAGGTTTTACCCCATAAATCTCATACGCCCAGAGGTACCCTGTGCGCCCCAGACCACATTGCACCTGCATTTCAGACAGTACATTAGATTATCTCCGCTTTCCAAATTGAACAGAAGCTCAACTTCACAGGGCAGTCCTAAATCCCTACTGTCGAACTGCCAATTTGTGTTTCGATTGGTTAAATAAGTATGAAAATGTAGGCATCTTGTATCCCCTAATTAACACACACAATTTAACGAGAGAAATTTGTCCCGGGATGTGGATGCAAGTTGAACCATTGCTCAATCCAAGAACAGAGCCCTTATGTTTTAGTACAATACACTACAAATTGCGCACTTGCCAGTAACCACTGATTACTTCTATGCAACCCCAATACTTCAGATAAACATGAGAGGTAAAAGGTAAGGTCTATCATACCTCATCAAAGACCAGGAGAGCCCCAGCTTCATCACAGGCATCGCGGAGCCCCTGCAAGAACTCCTTGGTGGCGCTGTGAATCCCGCCTTCACCCTGCACGGGCTCGACGAACACAGCAGCAATCTTCCCCGACCGTATCACCTTCCTGGCCTCCTCCAAATTGCCGTACTCCACGAACGTGGAGCCAGGCATGACCGGCTCAAAGGGCTCCCGGTACTGCACCTTGCTGGTGAGCGCGAGCGCGCCCATGGTCCGTCCGTGGAAGCAGTTGGAGAAGGAGACGAACTCCGCGGGCGCGTCGTCGCCGTCAGGGCCCGGGTGCGCGACGCGCTGGTACTTGCGGGAGAACTTGATGGCCGCCTCGTTGGCCTCGGTGCCGGAGTTGGCGAAGAAGACGCGGTCCGCGAAGGAGGCCTCCACCAGCCGCTTGGCGAGCTCCACCTGCGCGCGCGAGGTCAGAAAGCCATTTGAGATGAAATAGGCAGGCAAAATGTCGAACACTTTGTGGACACTGCGGCACGAGCAGGCGATTGATTGGGGTTGGTGGAGGGGGAGATGTACTGTACCTGGGGGACGGTGTATCCGACGTTGCTGGCGTGGCCGAGGCGCTTGGACTGGGCGGCGGTGGCGTCGACCAGGTCGGGGTCGCAGTGGCCGAGCGCGTTGACGGCGATGCCGGCGGCCATGTCGAGGTACTCGCGGCCGTCGATGTCGTAGAGCTTGCAGCCGCGGCCGGCCACGAAGACCACCTGCGCGCGCTTGTAGGTGCCCACGATGTACTTGGCCTCGTCCTCCACGACGGCCCGGGCCGCCGCGGACAGCTCCCGCCGCGCCGCCCCCGCAACCGGCGCGGACGCCGGGGCCGCGAGGCAGGCGCAGACGCGCGCCGCCCGCCGGGACGACGGGAGCCTCCCCGCGGCGGAGGACGACGCCGGCTTGACGGGCGCGACGGCGAGGAAGGATTGGAGCGAGTTCATGGCGGGCGGATTCGAGGTGGGTGGGAAACTGGGAGGAAGAATTGAGAGATTAAATACGGATTGTGTTGGGGATTAACAACAGTTTATAAAAATATCTGGTCACGTTTTAGTGATTGCGTGGCGGCTACTGGTGTGGATCAACGGTCGCGTGCTGCTCCGTCATTTCGCAGTGGACTTCGTTTTGCTGCACCAACCACTTTCACCATGGACTTTCGTCTTAAACTTCCTCTCCGTTGTAGTGATTGGTGTTCTAAGATGATTTTTCACGAAACATGTATTTGTCTTTTTTACGCAGGCCATGAAAAGTATCTTTTTCATCAAATTTTGTTCGCGGATAGAGAATGTACGGATACACGACTAACATTTTTATTTAGAATTTGTAGGCATTCTAAAGATTATTTAAACTTTGTTATCATAATGGGTGCATTTAGACATACAAGACATATCACTACCTTATGGACATTATCTCATGTTTACCTCGACGTTAATCTTTTTGTGAATCAAAAGAATATCTGACTCATACAAAAATATTATGCTTCCTCGCTTGTTGTGATCATTTTGGCCTCGTAAAGAACAAACACCATCTTTGTTTCGCCTAGTACTACCGCTACAACAATATTCAACGGGGTCCTAGCGATCGTCCAAGTTCTTTATTTTGTCCTTCAATGTTGTAATAGCTGATTATTTCTCTTTGTATAGCACTTGTAATCTTTTTACATGTATGCTTTTGACTCAAGTTATAGAATAACCGGTGCCGTTTAAGCCCCGTGCTTCTTGTTTTTTTTGACACAACCCGGATAATTGGGGTAACTAGAACTATTAGAATCAGCTCAAAACAAGTGGAAGGGAGGGATTAAGACTTTATGACCGACACAAATATCTTAACTTTTTTGAAGCCACATCTAAACTCATCACCATACAGGTAAAATGTGTACTGTTAGATTATAGTTTGATGTCCGAATTGTGAAGATACAAATATATCAGTTAGGTAAGACGAAATATGTTATGCTAGGTAGACACAAAACCACGAGGAGGCGATCCAACGCCGTGACAGGGGCGGCGGAGATCTTTTCGCCAACTGTATTACCTTAAATGAATATCCGCAAATCATTCCAATCATAAAATCAATTCTATAGGGCTGTCAGAAAAGCCTGGGAATTTCCCCACATTGTACTAGAATGGAGGAAGCAAGTAGTGATGTGGAAGAAGGAAAAGAAGTAGGAATCAGCTGAACCCGCTGTATTATTTTCATTAAGACATATAGGGACGGGCGTCCGTTAATCATACGTACCTTAGGAACGTGGACATCGATAACCATGTGGTCCATATGCGACTACGACGATAACAAGTGGGGTATCACTAAGAAGAGGGAAGACTTTGCAAAGATCTATCTAATCCCTCCACACGCACGACCTGCCTCCACGTGGCCCGCCGATCGTGTACGCATACGAATCGTCCTGCTTAATACCGATCGTACGAAGCCTCCGGTTGTACGCGGCCGAACGAGCATCCCGTGCCTGAGCCTTGTACGTACGCACGAAGGCCTCCGCTCGTTGGACCCATTGCACGTACGTACATGGGCACGCGATGATCGTACAAAGCCCCCACGCGCGCCTGTACAGAAATTTAGAACCAACTTTTACCAGACCGGTTAATACAAAAACGCATACTGAATAGTATAGAAACGCAGACCAAATTGTACATCAACACATATCGGTTTATACAGCAACATATACCGGTTTGTACAACAACATGAACCGGGTTGTACAGCAACACATATCGATTTGTTTGTACAGCACCACACATACCGGGTTGTACATCAACGCAGACTGAGTTGTACAGAAACATAGATCAGGTTGTACGTACAGGTACATTAAGATTGTACAGGTTATACGTACAATCTGACTACTACACTTAGATTGTACAAACCATACACAATCCGAAGTACAAAAAAAAAGTTTATCAAAATCTATCAACATGTGATTTAGTTTTGTAGATCTCGACGCGAGGAGTTCAAAAGTGAAAACGGTTCGTAAATCGGATAAACGGTTCTTAAGATATTTCATTTTGAAAAAACTAATCTCAAATAAATGCTGCGCACCACCAGAAGCCGCCACTTGTCACGCGCGGGAAAGGTTGGAATTGAAAGGGAACGAAATTGCGACATGTGTCGCAACCAGAGCGGACGGGAATAAACCTTTATGAAGGGAAACCTTTTTTTAACAATTTCCTAACAAGTGGTATCAGACCGAAATTGCATGCAGTGGAAAATGAGGTAAAACAAGAGAAGTCGAAAATTATATCTGTCCGTGTAGAGGACTGATCTGAATTCGATCCCGTCGTATGAAGAGCGAGATCGGCGGGGATGCGATCTCCGACGAGATTGAAAAACAATTGAGGTAGAGGGCCGGGAGCTGCAGACAAGCATGGCCCAAGGTACAAGAAGCCCACAGCGACTACGGGCATGTGATGTGACCCAGTTTGCTTTTCTCAACAAGCAGGAAACAATGTGACCCAGTTTGGGATGCGTGCTGCTAGATCTCGTCAGATGCTACTCTCTCCGTTCTAAAGTAATTAACTCAGATTTAGTTAGAGGAAATACAAATTAAGAGAAAAGGATTCTCTGACATATGGCAGCTGTCGTGGGGTCACTCACACATGGGCCCTATGCCGGGAGAACCCACAAGTCACTGATTTCACAGATGATGGATCACCAACTGTTATCCTACGCTAGAAGTCATTGTTATCCATCACCGATATGAGTCATGTGGTACGATGACGACGACATCATGTTATCCATCACTGACAACAAGCTTTGACAAGAATTTTGAGATGTACGTTCTTAGTTGTAATCTCCCCTTTGTTTTCGCTTTTAGTTTGCTTTTTTCATGTTTTTGATTCACAAATAGGTATGACTATGTTTATAGACCATCATGTCGTTGTTGTACCACAATTCTTGTTATCCATCATGTCATCGTTGTACCACATGAGTCATGGATAACAATTCATTGTATGGTAGTTTAGATACGACATATGATACATAAATATACATAAAGGGGTCTAATTAAAACAAAATTCATTCAAACTAAACCATCTGGTCAAGTGTGCCGGACACCTGCAACGTAGACAAGAGCCAGCTGTGAATGCATATGTGCTCGATGACAGTCGTCGTCGTAGCTAAAGTTCTGGTAGGCGTCGACGGCGGCAGACGGTGGCGCTGATGTCGTGGGTCGGGTCAAGGACGACTCAATGACGAACTGCATGAGTTCTTCCCTTGCGCGACTAGCAGCTTCCGCCACCTACTACCCATGCCTCTCTGTTTTAATGCCTTGTAAAACTTCTTGTCGGAGCAGTTGGTGAGGAGGTCCCCGGAGATGGGCGTCGTGCAAAAAGGTTAGATTCGCAATTTTTTTAAAATTTTAGTCCACTTTATAAAATGAAATAAAAAGTTCAGCCCCGAAATATTTATGCTCCGAAATTGCTTCACGTACAGCGTTTTCTGTCTGATAACTGTACGAAGCTTCCATCCTATCCTGCTATTCCAGCCCCGTAGTTCAAGGCCGGCCCAGCCCAACCCAAAACTCATTACGATGCGAATTTATCCACCATTCCACCTCTTTCTTCGATTCCATAACTTTTCACTAGTTTCGGAAGAAGCTCAGTAGAACATTCATCCAACCATGTGTTGTAACTCAACATGACGTCGCGCCAAGTTTCGCCAAGCGCGTGTGCGCGGGTTTAACTGCACCCATCTATTAAGACGAGGTTAAATTGCACACTCCATTTTATATCAGTGCAATGATTCCAGTAATTATAGGCGGATTAGTAGTACAGTAGCAAGGCATACTCGTGCACATATGATGGCACCATATGATTGATCCCTTTCCAGCGCCTTGCGCGTGTTCTTACGCGTTTTGTCTGGACTGCTCCCGCAGTCCCAAAACGATGGTACACCTACAACTACAAGCATTGCCTGGGTTTCACGGATTAGTCAATTCTCCAATTGAATTGCTGGGTCACCTAGATGCTGCTTTAAAACATCGAACCCAACGGCAGTACCCGTGGAACGTGGACCCTAGGATTAGCCAACGTTATTGGGGACCGGGATATATAGCCGGGCTGAGTGATGAGTGAGTGAGTGAGTGAGTGAGTTGACGGTGGCGGTGGGTGCGCGTGCCAGCCATTGATGCCACAATAATCGGGACCAGAAAGCACCTCAGACTCCACGCGCGCGCGCATCGGAATCACCACTCCGATGAAAAGGAGAACCACTCGCGTCGGCAGCCGCTGCCTGTTCCACCACCTTTCCCTTTGTCCGCTCGCTCCTCCATTAGCTACAGATGTTTATCGCAAACCTAGGCGCCGATTAGCTTAACCTTTCCTCCCATCATCACACTCCAAAAGTAGTATAGTCCTCAAAAGCTAGACCTGCTTTAGTACCAGTCTGTAGTAATTTGTTAGTTTGCTACAGGCTTTACTCGCTTAACACTTAGCCATTCGGCTTTGGGCTTGCCGCTTTCTACACTTAGCCTGCACTGCCGGCCAGGCCAGGCCACCATGTGCGGTGCGCTGCCTCGTCACTCCCCTATTTACTTGGTGCAACCTTCGTCGACCTCCAGAGCAGAAGCAGCTAGGGAAGGAAGGAGATGGGAGTGTCCACCATGCATCCCTACCACCTCTCGCTCCTCCTCGCACTGCTGCTCTGCTCCTGCTTCCTGCGTCCGTCGCAAGGTCAGCAGCTGCACGGCGGCGCCTATGAGCCGGAGAAGGTGCCGTCGAGCTTCATAGTGCCGGACCCCACGCCGGTGTTCTTGCCGCCGCTCGCAGCGCCCCCGCCCGTCACAACGGGCGGGGATGACGACATGAGGCCGAGGCTGCCGACGGAGCGGCGGTGGAGGCAGCGCGGCCGCGCCCACGCTCATGCGCTCGCGCCGTCGCCCTTGGTTGCAGGCCCGGCGCGTGCACCTGCTCCTGCCAGCTGGGCGGACGCGCCGTCGCCGGACTCCGAGAGCTCCGGCGCGCCCGTCATCGAGAGCAGCCCCGCCGTGCCGGTCCCGCGCGGCGTCAGGGACACGGCCACCATCCTGCCGATGCCCGCGCCCGGCGTCAAGCGCCAGGTATATACTGGCTAGCTCCCGTACATTTCTTCTCACCACCTACTATACGTACGCGTTTCCATCTTCTTCATCTCTCTGACTCTAACTTGCAGCACATTCATCTTCTGCAGGACGTGGGGAGAGCCACCTCCGTTCGGCCTGGCATGGTACCAGCAATGGTGGTGCTAGTGTTCATCGCCATGGCGTCTTTATGAGGAGCTTCATGCATGCTAGCTAGAAATTGTTCTTCACTTGTTTGATCTGTAGTGGTAGCGGAGTCCGTCGATGGAGCTTCTTTTTGCCCTTGTTCCTTTATCGCTGTCTTTCAGTGCTGCCTCATCCTTTGTCTTCCTTTCTGCTACGTACGTACTCGGGCCCAAAGTTGGTGCTTTCCTCCGTGGATGCATGTCACGCTACGCCATGCGCATTGTAAAGCACTGCCACTGCGTGGTATATTCGTGGCGGAGAAAGGAAAAGGATAAAGAAGAACTCACTCATACCGCTGGCGTAGTGGTATATATATGATCCACAGTCCAATACTTGTTCTTGTTCGTTCTCAAGTAGTATGTGTCTCCGACTGAGTCGGCACCAAATGTGTCCGTGTTTCATCCGTTTGCATCATCAAACTGACAGGCTTGTCCGCCGGTCAGAGTTTTAGCCATTTTAATCATATTTTCGGACATTTTTATCACAATTCAATTGTTTCGGCAAATTAAATAATAGAGTGGAACATTTGAATCAAACATAGCATATTATAGCAAAAAATATTTTTGTCATGCCGGCATATATCCAAAAATTTACAGATAATCCCGGTCAAAATTTATAGACTGCTTGAAGATCTACACGTATGGACAGTACTTCTTCTCTCCCATTTCTCTATAATTCACAGAATAAAAAGTGTATTTTATTTAGATGTGCTCTTGCAAATGGTTGGTTGGTGTGGGGAGATAATTTGACTTGGTATGTATGTAACCATGGGTTCACACCTCATCAGAGATCAACTCTTGATAGCAGACCATAAACCTGGGTCACATGAGGTTGTTCAAACTGCTTTAACAAAAACTTACTAAAAAAACCCTGTAAAGCACCACTAACTCTGGTCGCCAATGGCATGCACGAACCCAACTCTTCGCAACAGACAAAACCGCTTCAGAAGCGTGCTTTAACCTGAACAAGCGCCCCAAACACTCAAATTTGAAATTATTTTTTCCAGAAATCAAGTCACACCAGATGGGTTCTTCTTATTCCGATTACATCATTAACCAAGAAGGTACAAAGAGAGAAAAAAAAGGGTCGGTACAAACAGTGGTTTGTTCCAGTTCCCTTTGACTTGGGGCAAAAACCAAAAATTGAAAACCCTCCAAACAGCTGGGAAAAAAAAGAGAACTACAGAGAGCAGCGAGAAACAGAGTGTTCCGAGCTCATCAAAGTTATTTTGCAGCCAGCCGTGAGACTTGAAAGGAAGTTTCCCCTCGTCAGATGGCTTAGTCTCGAACAAGTTTTCAGCTTCCACATAAGTTATACCGGGTCGCAGGATCAGTACAGCAACTCCTCGAAGACAGGGTCCACGCTGCGATTCCACTTGGTCTCGTACAGGTTCAGAAGCCTCTCAGCGGGTGTCACACCTGCAACGGAGTATGTCGAGAATTATATAGCCTGCGTGCAGAAGGTGTAGTTCTAGCCAGAGAGATGAGTGAGAGAGAGAGAGGGCTCCCGCGAGAGCGGCGCCACTGCCTGCCGGGCGGCGGCCGCGGCCGGCCCTCCCGCCCCAAGCCATCTCCCGCCACCCACTGCCCGCCCTGCGCCCGCTCGGGTGGCCGCGCCGGTCACCTTGTCGCCGCCGCCGCCGGAGAAGCAGGGCTTCCTCGCCGCGAAACTACCCTGGATGCTGACGCTGGATCCAGACCGCCTCCCTCCGCCCTTCGCAACCCCAGGCGACGCCTTCCTTCAGTTCGTCCTCGAGAACTTCAATACACTGGTATGCTCTCCGTTCGCCGCGTCGTCGAAGTTGTTCGCGCCCCACGCGGTGCACATCTCCGTCGCCACGAGCGCCACCCCTGCCACTACCTCCTCTGTTTGAAGCTTGCTACAACATTGGATAGGTTCTTTGTTTGAAACTATTGTTATTGACTGCTTAGGCAGTGGTGAGTTCCGGTTGTTTCTTGCTTCCCCTCGCCTCGCCACGTTCTTCGTTTCCCTCGGTGGCCTGCGCCATGGCTCGCTCCTTGTTTTCTTCTCGCTACCGCCCTCGTCCCTGCTCCGCCCTTGCCTTAACGTTGGGTCCCGCCTGCCTGTGACCGTCACGGAGAACGCGGACCCTCTCCCTGCGCCTGTGACGGTACAAGATTTGACCTTGGACTTGTCTGTGGAACCGCTGGCGTCGCCAAGTCACAGGCCTCTGCCTCTCGCCCTCCCCCGTGCTCTGACCTCTGTTGCCTCGCGTCTGCGACCTCGCCCCTCTCGCCGGCCGGTTTGTCTGCTTCTTCTTGCTCCTGGCCTCCTCCCCACCCCCCCGGTCTCACAGCCATGGCCTTTGCCTGAGGCTCGTGACACCCTTCCCCTTTCGGGAGCGGCTCCTCCTCCCACATCCATCTCCGCCCCCGCTCCTTTCCCCCTTCCAACCCCGGCCTCTCCGTCGAGTCAATTTTCCCCTTGTGGCGGCGTGGGAGCTCGTGCCCCTCCCGATGGCACCCCCGCTCCTTCCTATTCGCAGGTGGCGGCCTCGCCCTCAAAGCCCCTTCCACCGCACCAGCCATCCACACCCTCCCCCATCCGCTCCAACCTCGGCCGCTGCTTCCGCTGTTTGGCTCGTGACCACTGCGTCGCGGCCTGCCGGGATCCTATCCGGTGCCGACGTTGCCGCCGTTTCGGACACCCCGCAAGGTTTTGCTCTCTTCCTCCGCGCTCTCCCGCCCCTTTCTTCCCCCATCCTCACTCCACCTCGGTCGCCTCTTGCAGCATCCCCATGGCTTCTCTCTCCTGCGCCTTCGACGAGGAGGCCTCCTCTCTGGTTCCCGCCGTGGCGGCAACTGGTTCTGACGTGCCCATCGCCGAGGCCCCGGTTATGCCTGCTCCGCTGCTCTGTGAGCTCTGCTTCGCCACCGACCACTCGCGCTCGATCTGCAGGCTCGCCTTCCCTGCCGACCCCGCTCCCCTGGACTCGGAGGAGGAAGAGGACCCCGAGGAGCTGGTGTTCGAGTCCGACACGGAATCTGACGTTCCCCTACCCGAGCCTACCGTGGTTGGGGAACAACTGACCGGAGATGCTACTCCCGCAGACTCTGAGGCAGATGTGGCCTCTGACCATTCGCTCCGCCTTGCGCCTGACGAAACTGACGAGACCTCCTTCCTCCCTGACGAAGAGGACTTGGAAGGATCGGTGAGGCCGGATTACATGGATGTTTACATGCCTCGGGTCATTATGCCGCACTTCAACCACCTTGCTTACGCCTTCGTCTCCCCACCACTGCTCTCCCCATCCACCTTCATCCACCAAGCTTGTCTCCTCGCCTGCGGACCCAACAGGGTCTCGCTTTTCCCCTCGTCCCGGGGCACCAGACTCGCCTGCTTTGCATCGCCCATCGATCGGGAGCGTGCGGTCGAGAATGGCCCATTCTCGGACTTCGAAACAACTCTGGTTTTTGAGAGGCATGATGAAACTGATAACCGTTTCCTCTTCGAGCACTCCACGTTCGCTGCCCTTGCCATTGAGGACTTCCCAATGGAACATTGGTTCAGGGACCACATCATCCACTCTTCGGGCCCCTTCGCCAACCCGCACTCGATTGATCCAATCTGCCTTATGGGCGTGGATTACTCGGTCGTCCTCTGCACTGTCAAGGCGGAATCCATTGCCGATATCCCTGAGAATCTCAACGTCAAAAACCAATGCAGCACCGGTACAGTTGGCCGTGTTTTCATCATTGAGTACGAGAGCTTGTTCCCCTCCCCGCCCTCGTCCCCACCCTCCTCCGAGCCTGATTTCTCGGTCCCTGAGGCCATGTCCAACTCTGACTCAAACTCTGTTGACATCCTCGGCGGATCGAGTTATACCGACATCCTTGGCGCCCTGGGCGCCCCCGCTCCGCTCATTCCGGATGGCGCGATCTGTGCAGCTGCGCCTGCTGCTGGTCTCCTAGACCGTGTCCTTGCTGCTGCTCCTCCACTCCCCATTGTTCTCGGTGACCCCATCACCTCGCGCCCAAAGAAGGTCCTCTTTACGCTGGGATTTGGATACTTTGATGTTCTGGTTATCGGAAACAAGGGCGAGCGGGCCTTCTTCAGGCTCCCTCTTCGCCGCATCGCCCCCTCTTCTGGCTGCGAAGGCCTCCTCGTTGCCAACCTGGCCACTGCTTCTGTCGGCATCCTCGAATCACTTGCCACCGTCGGCCCGCGTCGCACGCTGGCAGTTTACTGCAAGACCATTGCGCGAGCCTCTGCTCCGCCTTCAGACTTTGATGCCTCACTCGAGGATATCTCAAAGATGCTCGCGGGCGGCGGCCCCTCGGCCCAACACGCTACTTCACCCACCCCGCCATCGCCAGCTCCCATCGTTCTTGGTCCTGAAGAATGCGCGACTGCGATATCTTCCACCGCCACATGCTTAACCTCTGTCGCCCCCGCCACGCCGCCACATGCTCCACCGCTGCTCCATGCGCTGCCCTTGGAGGCTGTCTCCCCCTCTGTCTGGCCTCGCTCGCCCGACCGTGGCCCTCGCCGCAGTTCTCGGCTGGCCGGTACCGAGCTCCCTCTCATGATGACCATGCTCGAGCGCGCTGAGCTCCGCAAGGTGGCTAAGCTCGAAGGCTTGGGACGAATCGACACCGCTCCTCGTGGCCAGATTCCGGGAAAGGAGCTCATCGAGGTCGCCATGGAAGACGGACAGGCCATCACTGCTTCTGACATTGCTGACCTAGCGGCAGCCTGAAAGGACAATGATGTCGCCTAGAGGGGGGGGGGGGTGAATAGGCGGTTTAAAACTTTTCCGGTTTAGGCTTGATAATTGCGGAATAAAACTAGATGTTTAAATTAACAAGCCGACAACCTAAATAAACTAGGCTCACCTATGTGCACCAACAACTTATGCTAAGCAAGACAAACAACAAGGTGATAGCAATATAGAATACTTCAAGCACGAAGGCTATCACAATGTAAAGTGCATAAGTAAAAGCTCGGGTATAGAAATAACCGAAGCACGCGGAGACGAGGATGTATTTCCGAGTTCCTCCTTGTTAAGGGAGTACGTCTCGTTGGAGAGGTGTGAACCGACACAACGGTTCAACAACCACAAAGGTTTCACCTTCTTCTCCGATGAACCGCACCACAAAGGCTTGGTTCACCTTCCACTATCGGAATTCCTTCGAGGCGGAATCCGGAGCCTTTCAACAACAATCCGGGGCACAACCCACAATGGGATTGGGGGCTCCCGAACGGCCTCCAACAACAATCCGGGGCACAACCCACAATGGGATTGGGGGCTCCCGAACGGCTTCAAGTGACCACACAAGGGTCCAACCACCACAAAGGCGTCTAGGGTCCAAGGACCCAAGAGTAACAAGTTCACAAGTTTTCAACTTCCACGAATCCTCGTGGAGAGCACACCGATGCACCAAATGCAAAAGGCAAGAGCACAAGTGCTCAAATCCTTCACTCTCAAATTCCAACAAAGCAACAAATGCTTATGGGGGAATAAGAGAGGAAGAACAAAGAGGAGATGCACCAAGAACTCCAAGATCAAGATCTACAAGGTTTCCCTCACATAGAGGAGAAATCGATCGGTGGAAACGTAGATCAAGATCACCTCTCACTTTCCCTCAAATATTAGCAAGAACCATGGGAGGGATTGAGAGGAAGAGCAAGCTTTACAAAGGGCAACAATGGAGGAGAGAGAGGAGAAAGACTTGCTCTAGAGCTAGTCAACCATTGGGGAAGAAGGCCCCTTAAATAGCTCAACTCAAAAATCCAGCCGTTGCAGCACTTCTTGTTCCGCAAGTGCGGTAGTACCGTCCTAAAGCCCGGTAGTACCGGCCCTGCGGTATCTTCGTCAACACAGAAAACCGAGCGCGCGGTACTACCGGGGAAAAATACCCCGGTACTACCGGGCCCAAGTGCTGGGCTCCAACCCCGGTACTACCGGGGCCATCCGTGCCAAAACGTCCGAAAACCAACTTCAGAGAGTAGTACCGCAGAGAGCCCGGTACTACCGCAGCGAGCCCGGTACTACCGGCTGACTGCGGTACTACCGGAACAAAACTCTCCGGTACTACCGGGCCTGTCCGAACACCAAAAACACAGCTATAACTTTTGCAAATGAACTCCGAATGAGGTGAGACCAACTCCGTTGGAAAGGTACCGACAAGGAGAAGGCTACAAAAAGTGAAAATATTGCATCCCATAAATAGAGTAAAATCACCACACATGGCAAGGTGTGGGACTTTCCTCACGGTTGAACCGGCAATATTTCCGCCACCGAAAACGCAACTAGTTTTCCAAGGTAAAACCGTTTTCGATGAACTAGAGCTTGACATGGAGATGAACCAAGCTCTAATTCCTCACCACCATAAAAGCCAAATAAGAACCAAGAAATATGATATGCCAAGTATGCAAAGGTTTGAGCTCTCCACAACGATGCGATCAAGTTACTCACTTGAGAGCCCCTCTTGATAGTACGCCGTCTATCCTAAAACCCGGTCTCCCACTAACACCATGAGACCGGTAAAATAGAAAACCTATCAAGATCATACCTTTGCCTTGCGCATTCCACTTGAGCTCGATGATGACGATCTTGACTCTCTCAAGTTGAAACACCTTTCTTGATTGTGCTTGCTAGCACATGCTTGATGAAGACTTCTCCAAATGCTCCCCCATACTCCATTATGGGAGGGCCTCGCTAAGCATCGTCTTCATGACTCCTTTGCAAGCTTCAATCAAATGATATCTTCGAGATGCATCATATTGATCTTGCGCTTCATCTTCTTCTCTTGATATGTATGATGGCTTGGGGTAAAACATGATTGATCACTCAATCTTCTTTTCCAAGCCATACTTGCAATAAGCTCAACTCTTCACATGACCATTCTTCATATAAACCCTTGAGTAGAGCATTGATCATCATGTAAACTACTAGAGTCCAACACATGAACTCCAATCTTTTCCTATGGACAAGATCTACAAGTATATCTCAAAGCAAACATTAGGCCATAAGGATTGTCATTAATTACCAAAACCATGCATGGGGACAACCATGCACTTTCAATCTCCCCCATTTTGGTAATTGATGACAATCCATTTTACGAGGGTTTATATAATGAATTTAAGCAACCATGCAACACAAAGAGCAAGGATGCAAGAGAACCGCAAGAGAACAAACCCATATTCTCTTAAACCCTCTAAATTTCTCCCCCATTGGCATCGATTGCCGAAATGGAAAGAAAAACTTAGAAGGCAAATATAGTGAGAGCTCCCCCATAATGTGTGCATTTCTCATAATATGAGTGAAATCAAATGCACATATCCAATGACGAGTAGATGGAGGGAGATCAAACTATATAGAGGATCCAAGGATTGCAAAAGAATATCAAATGGAAAGATACTTCAACGAAAGAAGCAAGCAATCAAAAGGATCCGAAAAGTGTTCTAAATATCATGAGGGAACTCCCCAAGGTACGTGCATAAATAGGATTTGTATTTCAATATAGTGTGCACAACATGGAATCCTCACTCCCTCCTAGATGAATTCGAACACAAGCTCATGCAAGAGAATGTAAATGATAAAGGAGGCAAAACAACTTTCACCTAATAAAATGTTTTGCAACAAGAGCAAGGAGCGGCAAATAAAAGAATGGGTGTGAGATACAAAGACATTTTAGGAGACTAATACAAGGATGAGCCAAAGCATCAACATAGTCTTTCAAAAAGAGTTGCACATAGTGCATATCATGTCTTTCCCATACCCCCACACCAAAAGAGATAAAGCAAATAGCTCCACAAGCTTAGTAAAATGCAAAAAGCATAGCACAAAAAAAGAAGCTTGTGCCTTTTAGAAACCACCAAAGAATCAAAAGCAAAAAGAGGTGGTCACTAAAGAATTGGAATATCAATTAAAGATGTAACTTTTCTTATGTGTATAAGTTTCTAAGTAGACACGAATCACTAAGATATGGGTCTACAAATAAACATGTACACACAAGATAGATACAAGGGTAAAGAATCATGATATCCAAGAGGAAGTCATAAATACACCAATAAGATCTTTGCTGGATAACATAGCACAAAGCCGAAATATATCTTAACGGAATATAAATGAACTTCCAACACATACTCATCATAGCATCAAAAACTATCCACGAGGGATAAAGGTTAACAAATGGATGCTCCTAGTAAGATAACAAGTAACACAAAACGCTAGATACTCATCATACGCAAATGATTTTGAAAATTCATCAATGTTGCACATGAGAGACTTTAAGTAGAAAGTGCTAGATTGACATAATTGGGATCGATGAATCATAGAAATGAATATATAGTCCTCTTATATGTAATCATCCCGGCTTACTCACATTTGCAATAAAGACGTTTTGCAAGAATCAAATTAATTGCAACAAAAAGATTCATGCCAAGATACAACCTACACAAGGTTGAAAACTAGAAATGTATGCATGAGGTAGATACTTGTTACCGAGATAGCATTGGTGATGTATAGTATAAGAGTTAACGATCATCCAAACTTTCCAATGAACACATGGTGACACCACCTTCCTTGTAAATGAGACAAGCTTCCAATGCATCTCCACATGTACCTAAAACAAATTCAAGTACAAAATGGTACCCAAACTCATTGGGTCCAAAGTAGTTAGAGCAACTACAATACATAGGACAAACTCCACATAAATATGTGCATATTAATGTGAAATTGAATTTCATGCACATCTTAGCCATATAGGATTTGATGGAGTTTATCCTATATATTGGTTCAACGAAAGTAAGCATGCCAAAGAAATACATGTAGTAAATATGCATGCACAAGACTTTCAAGAACCAAAAGAGATATAATTTGGACAAAACACCAATTAAACCAAGAAAGCACACACAAGTGCGACAAGAAAAAGAATTGTCCAAATTATATCAAAGGCCCAAATCAACACATGATTGAAGAAACCACTTTGAAAAGATACCAAATGAAAGCAAGAAACCAATTGAAGAAAATAACATCAAATAATAAACCAAACCCTCTACACTTTTCATGATGGCACAAAGTGACAAAACGAAAAATGTTTGTCTTCCAAAGAGACACGTCATCGGGATCAAATACCAAATGAAGACAACTAATGTTCGAAAGCACATAGGATTGCTCCCCCAAGATGTGTGCATTATTTATGATCTTGCATTTGAATACAAAATGCACACAAATGAGATCATCACTCTCCATATATATATTTATATAGATATTCAAACACTAGTCATATTCAAGAAAGGTAAGAAATTGCAATACCAATTTAAAGAACGATGTTCCACTCAAAGTAGGCTAGCTTCCCAAAGAATAGTGCATTATCAAAAAGTATGACTTTTGAATGTCAATGCACAAGAATTGGATCATTGCTTTTCCCAACTCAAGAAAGCACAAAACAAATTTCAAGTAGAGCAATAAAGTATCCAAAAGATACAAGGAAGACAAATAAGAGTTAGATCAAAAGCAAATCCTTGGCAATCAAATAAGGCAATTCAAAGCAAGAGCCAAAGTGAATATGATCAACATATTTACCCCCAAATATGATTATCACTTGTCAAGACAAGTAACGTATGGAGATATTTCTCGGTGGTGGATTGCAAGGATATATTCAAGATCATATTCACAAAACATAAGCATGAGGCAAAGAATAGGAATTAAAAGCCATGCTTAGATAGATATTCTTGATAGATTCACAAATCATGTGATAATGCAAAGCAACTCCAAGGAGTAGCTTGAATCAATTGGCTTCCCAAAAAGATATATGAGAACATATTTAGGGAAAGCCATATCAAGAACATCCTCCACAAACAAGATCCAAAAGAGTGAGAGACAAAGAGCATTTAAGTAAATGGGAACTTGTTTGAGCAACATGCCACATAGGAACAAGATAATTAGCAATATCAATTCTAGGTGGCAAAACCTCACATTTTCACATTTTCTAGGCTTGTAATATGCACATAGCTTATTACTCCCCCATAATGTGATAATCCATTTATTTTAACACAAGAGGCAGACAAAAACAACTAGAGAAATTAATGGACATTATATAATTTGAATTTCTCATGAGCATGACATACCACAAAGAGAATAGATAATATTGATATATCAAAACTAAGTGGTATTCCTCATGTACACACATTTTTAGGATTGTGAAGTGCACGAAGCATATCACTCTCCAAAAATGGATAGTCCATTTATCTCTCAAAGAGAGCCAACAAGATAAGATATGATATAAAAGCAATAAGGCTCAAAACAAGTAGATGGTGTGCAAACCAAAATACACATGCTTGATTTCTCAAGATAAGTAAGTAGAGAGCACAACACATACAAACACTAGCAAGGTACAAAACCTAACACATGCAAGGGTGCAAGCAACTTTCAATGTATATATGATTTAAATAAAAGTTACCGCAAGGAGGAACATTGGATATGAGATAGAACAATATAATCCATATGACTTGACTTGAGAGAATATAATTGATGAAGATCCCTTAATTCTTCATAGTGTAGCCAAGTCTCCAAAGCCCTCCAACAACGCCTATTGATCAAGTTTTAGCTTGTTGGTCCCCAACCAAGTTGGGTCCTAAGAGGTTAGTCACAATAGGTTTGGCAACCCAAATGGTTCTTTTCTTGACACCACTTTGAGTACCAACATATTTGGCAAACACATTGCCAACCTTATCCTTTCGAAGAGAATAAACATCATTAATTATAATGGGGTTGGATAAGGTACCATTTGTGCATGAAGAAGCAAGGTGACCCTTCTCACGACATAGGTAGCAACATCTACTTCCTCCTCTCTTCTTAGTTGGAGTCTTGACTTGAGGAGGGGTAGCTTGATTCTTCTTGGGAAGAGACCGTTCTTCAATTTGAGGAGCTTGAGTTTGAACTTGAGGTTTCTTCCCTTGTTGCTTATCACTAAGAGCCTTCTTCTTCAAAGGGCAAGATCTAACATGGTGCCCTTCAACTTTGCACTTGAAGCAAACAATCTTGGCCGAATCCTTGACTTGTTCTTGGCCCTTGTTCATCTTGTTAACCTTGGACTTGTTCTTGATATTGGAGTTGAATCCAAGTCCACTCTTGTCATTTGGGCGTCTTTGAACACTCAACATATTGTCAAGTGTAGAATCCCCAAAATGACGCTTTTCCAAGTCTTTCTTCAAAGAAGTGACTTGGGCCTTGAGCTCATTTAATTCCTCTACATGGTTAGTATCAACACAAACACTAGAGGAAATAGATGCTTCATTGTTAGAGCAACAAGGCATGGAAAGTAATTCATCACAAGATGTAGCAACATTGCGAGTGGATGAATCACTAGGACTAGCACATGGCAATATAGCATTAAGAGTAGAAGTTGTGCCATTGTCCACATGAGGCTCACAAGATGTTACCTTTGTAGAGATAGCCTCATGAGCTAACTTTAGCCTAGCATGGGATGCTAGAAGATCCTCATTAGAGCTAGAGAGCTTTTCATGACTTTCTTCCAATTTCTCATACTTGCTAGTTAGCAATTCAAGTTGAGCCCTTAGCTCAACATTCTCCTTCAAAATATATGCTTCACAAGAAGTGGAGTTAGTAGCACAAGCATCATTATCATTAGAAATGGAAGAACACAATTTTGCAAGCTTATCATTATTAGATAGTTGAGTTTGGAGTTGATCATGAGACTTGATGAGGAGAGAGTGTTCACTTTCTAAAGCCTTGTGAGCTTTGTCAAGTTTCTCTAGGTCCTCACTTAGTCTAGCATTGCCAACACCAAATTCAACTTTTTCCTTTTTAAACACTTTATATTTAGCAATAGCATGATCTCTTTCCTTAATGATTTTAGCAATAATAAGATCATTAGACTCATCAAGGGATTCAAGTTTCTCTTCAAGAGAAGACCTAAGCTCTTCTTCCTTTTCAAGAGAAGCGTTCAAGTAAGCTATGGTGATAGAGTCATCTCTCTCAATTTGACACTTCTCATCAAATTGACTTTCCAAATCCTCAATGAATTCCCTACTCTTAATAATATAAGCAATGATTTCACATAGAGGAGGGATAGCTTTACTACCTTTGGGGAGAGCACCAAGTACCATCTCACCCATCTTGGTTAAGGATTCAAAGTCAAAACCTTCTTCATGAGAATCCTCATCCACATCATCACAATTTGGATTCGAGGTGGGAGATATCTCGGAATCCTTAGCCATAAGGCAAACATGATTAATGGTTGAGGGAGATGAAGAAAAACTTGAAGCACCATTGAGGACCATGTCTTGTTCCAACAAATGTTGGGATTCCTCTACATTGTTAGTCATGCAAGAAATAGAGGATATGGAAGTATTGTTTTCATGGCAACAAGACATATGAAGCATATCATCATCATATTTAGTTAAACAACTATTACTTGATATGCAAGGACAATCAACTCTAGCATGTATGACATTTGGAGTGCTAGAAGAGTTTAAGTCCAAAGATAGAACATTACAATGTGATAGAGAAGAAGTATAATCAATAGTAAGTTCACCATCACCAATGCAATTTCTATCACCACTCACCATATCATTACCTTGTGACGAATCACATGTTGGTGAAGTGGAAGAAGTTGTGAACTCATCACGGCCGGAGGTGGAGGGAGAACAATCATCCTCAATAATTTTGGACACTTCATATATATCTTGAAGCTTGGTCCAAAGCTCATGTGCATTTCGAAAAGGCATGATTGAAGCAAGAACTACATCGGTCAAAGCACATATAAGACCATTAGTAACTTGAGTCTCGAGATGAGAGTTTATCTCATCCTCTAAAGATAACTCTTGGGAATCCTTTGGAGGAGATAAACTCACATCTACAATCCTCTTCATATAATTTGGACCCATGGCCCTAAAAAGATTAAGCATGCGAATTTTCCAAACATCATAATTTGTGCCATCGAATATGAAAGTGGGATCGTGCACTAATTCTCTAAACGACATCTTTTACTCTCTAGGCGGTAAAGCCCAACAAGAGAGCCCAGGCTCTGATACCAATTGAAAGGACAATGATGTCGCCTAGAGGGGGGGGGGGGGTGAATAGGCGGTTTAAAACTTTTCCGGTTTAGGCTTGATAATTGCGGAATAAAACTAGATGTTTAAATTAACAAGCCGACAACCTAAATAAACTAGGCTCACCTATGTGCACCAACAACTTATGCTAAGCAAGACAAACAACAAGGTGATAGCAATATAGAATACTTCAAGCACGAAGGCTATCACAATGTAAAGTGCATAAGTAAAAGCTCGGGTATAGAAATAACCGAAGCACGCGGAGACGAGGATGTATTTCCGAGTTCCTCCTTGTTAAGGGAGTACGTCTCGTTGGAGAGGTGTGAACCGACACAACGGTTCAACAACCACAAAGGTTTCACCTTCTTCTCCGATGAACCGCACCACAAAGGCTTGGTTCACCTTCCACTATCGGAATTCCTTCGAGGCGGAATCCGGAGCCTTTCAACAACAATCCGGGGCACAACCCACAATGGGATTGGGGGCTCCCGAACGGCCTCCAACAACAATCCGGGGCACAACCCACAATGGGATTGGGGGCTCCCGAACGGCTTCAAGTGACCACACAAGGGTCCAACCACCACAAAGGCGTCTAGGGTCCAAGGACCCAAGAGTAACAAGTTCACAAGTTTTCAACTTCCACGAATCCTCGTGGAGAGCACACCGATGCACCAAATGCAAAAGGCAAGAGCACAAGTGCTCAAATCCTTCACTCTCAAATTCCAACAAAGCAACAAATGCTTATGGGGGAATAAGAGAGGAAGAACAAAGAGGAGATGCACCAAGAACTCCAAGATCAAGATCTACAAGGTTTCCCTCACATAGAGGAGAAATCGATCGGTGGAAACGTAGATCAAGATCACCTCTCACTTTCCCTCAAATATTAGCAAGAACCATGGGAGGGATTGAGAGGAAGAGCAAGCTTTACAAAGGGCAACAATGGAGGAGAGAGAGGAGAAAGACTTGCTCTAGAGCTAGTCAACCATTGGGGAAGAAGGCCCCTTAAATAGCTCAACTCAAAAATCCAGCCGTTGCAGCACTTCTTGTTCCGCAAGTGCGGTAGTACCGTCCTAAAGCCCGGTAGTACCGGCCCTGCGGTATCTTCGTCAACACAGAAAACCGAGCGCGCGGTACTACCGGGGAAAAATACCCCGGTACTACCGGGCCCAAGTGCTGGGCTCCAACCCCGGTACTACCGGGGCCATCCGTGCCAAAACGTCCGAAAACCAACTTCAGAGAGTAGTACCGCAGAGAGCCCGGTACTACCGCAGCGAGCCCGGTACTACCGGCTGACTGCGGTACTACCGGAACAAAACTCTCCGGTACTACCGGGCCTGTCCGAACACCAAAAACACAGCTATAACTTTTGCAAATGAACTCCGAATGAGGTGAGACCAACTCCGTTGGAAAGGTACCGACAAGGAGAAGGCTACAAAAAGTGAAAATATTGCATCCCATAAATAGAGTAAAATCACCACACATGGCAAGGTGTGGGACTTTCCTCACGGTTGAACCGGCAATATTTCCGCCACCGAAAACGCAACTAGTTTTCCAAGGTAAAACCGTTTTCGATGAACTAGAGCTTGACATGGAGATGAACCAAGCTCTAATTCCTCACCACCATAAAAGCCAAATAAGAACCAAGAAATATGATATGCCAAGTATGCAAAGGTTTGAGCTCTCCACAACGATGCGATCAAGTTACTCACTTGAGAGCCCCTCTTGATAGTACGCCGTCTATCCTAAAACCCGGTCTCCCACTAACACCATGAGACCGGTAAAATAGAAAACCTATCAAGATCATACCTTTGCCTTGCGCATTCCACTTGAGCTCGATGATGACGATCTTGACTCTCTCAAGTTGAAACACCTTTCTTGATTGTGCTTGCTAGCACATGCTTGATGAAGACTTCTCCAAATGCTCCCCCATACTCCATTATGGGAGGGCCTCGCTAAGCATCGTCTTCATGACTCCTTTGCAAGCTTCAATCAAATGATATCTTCGAGATGCATCATATTGATCTTGCGCTTCATCTTCTTCTCTTGATATGTATGATGGCTTGGGGTAAAACATGATTGATCACTCAATCTTCTTTTCCAAGCCATACTTGCAATAAGCTCAACTCTTCACATGACCATTCTTCATATAAACCCTTGAGTAGAGCATTGATCATCATGTAAACTACTAGAGTCCAACACATGAACTCCAATCTTTTCCTATGGACAAGATCTACAAGTATATCTCAAAGCAAACATTAGGCCATAAGGATTGTCATTAATTACCAAAACCATGCATGGGGACAACCATGCACTTTCAATCTCCCCCATTTTGGTAATTGATGACAATCCATTTTACGAGGGTTTATATAATGAATTTAAGCAACCATGCAACACAAAGAGCAAGGATGCAAGAGAACCGCAAGAGAACAAACACATATTCTCTTAAACCCTCTAAATTTCTCCCCCATTGGCATCGATTGCCGAAATGGAAAGAAAAACTTAGAAGGCAAATATAGTGAGAGCTCCCCCATAATGTGTGCATTTCTCATAATATGAGTGAAATCAAATGCACATATCCAATGACGAGTAGATGGAGGGAGATCAAACTATATAGAGGATCCAAGGATTGCAAAAGAATATCAAATGGAAAGATACTTCAACGAAAGAAGCAAGCAATCAAAAGGATCCGAAAAGTGTTCTAAATATCATGAGGGAACTCCCCAAGGTACGTGCATAAATAGGATTTGTATTTCAATATAGTGTGCACAACATGGAATCCTCACTCCCTCCTAGATGAATTCGAACACAAGCTCATGCAAGAGAATGTAAATGATAAAGGAGGCAAAACAACTTTCACCTAATAAAATGTTTTGCAACAAGAGCAAGGAGCGGCAAATAAAAGAATGGGTGTGAGATACAAAGACATTTTAGGAGACTAATACAAGGATGAGCCAAAGCATCAACATAGTCTTTCAAAAAGAGTTGCACATAGTGCATATCATGTCTTTCCCATACCCCCACACCAAAAGAGATAAAGCAAATAGCTCCACAAGCTTAGTAAAATGCAAAAAGCATAGCACAAAAAAAGAAGCTTGTGCCTTTTAGAAACCACCAAAGAATCAAAAGCAAAAAGAGGTGGTCACTAAAGAATTGGAATATCAATTAAAGATGTAACTTTTCTTATGTGTATAAGTTTCTAAGTAGACACGAATCACTAAGATATGGGTCTACAAATAAACATGTACACACAAGATAGATACAAGGGTAAAGAATCATGATATCCAAGAGGAAGTCATAAATACACCAATAAGATCTTTGCTGGATAACATAGCACAAAGCCGAAATATATCTTAACGGAATATAAATGAACTTCCAACACATACTCATCATAGCATCAAAAACTATCCACGAGGGATAAAGGTTAACAAATGGATGCTCCTAGTAAGATAACAAGTAACACAAAACGCTAGATACTCATCATACGCAAATGATTTTGAAAATTCATCAATGTTGCACATGAGAGACTTTAAGTAGAAAGTGCTAGATTGACATAATTGGGATCGATGAATCATAGAAATGAATATATAGTCCTCTTATATGTAATCATCCCGGCTTACTCACATTTGCAATAAAGACGTTTTGCAAGAATCAAATTAATTGCAACAAAAAGATTCATGCCAAGATACAACCTACACAAGGTTGAAAACTAGAAATGTATGCATGAGGTAGATACTTGTTACCGAGATAGCATTGGTGATGTATAGTATAAGAGTTAACGATCATCCAAACTTTCCAATGAACACATGGTGACACCACCTTCCTTGTAAATGAGACAAGCTTCCAATGCATCTCCACATGTACCTAAAACAAATTCAAGTACAAAATGGTACCCAAACTCATTGGGTCCAAAGTAGTTAGAGCAACTACAATACATAGGACAAACTCCACATAAATATGTGCATATTAATGTGAAATTGAATTTCATGCACATCTTAGCCATATAGGATTTGATGGAGTTTATCCTATATATTGGTTCAACGAAAGTAAGCATGCCAAAGAAATACATGTAGTAAATATGCATGCACAAGACTTTCAAGAACCAAAAGAGATATAATTTGGACAAAACACCAATTAAACCAAGAAAGCACACACAAGTGCGACAAGAAAAAGAATTGTCCAAATTATATCAAAGGCCCAAATCAACACATGATTGAAGAAACCACTTTGAAAAGATACCAAATGAAAGCAAGAAACCAATTGAAGAAAATAACATCAAATAATAAACCAAACCCTCTACACTTTTCATGATGGCACAAAGTGACAAAACGAAAAATGTTTGTCTTCCAAAGAGACACGTCATCGGGATCAAATACCAAATGAAGACAACTAATGTTCGAAAGCACATAGGATTGCTCCCCCAAGATGTGTGCATTATTTATGATCTTGCATTTGAATACAAAATGCACACAATGGAGGAGAGAGAGGAGAAAGACTTGCTCTAGAGCTAGTCAACCATTGGGGAAGAAGGCCCCTTAAATAGCTCAACTCAAAAATCCAGCCGTTGCAGCACTTCTTGTTCCGCAAGTGCGGTAGTACCGTCCTAAAGCCCGGTAGTACCGGCCCTGCGGTATCTTCGTCAACACAGAAAACCGAGCGCGCGGTACTACCGGGGAAAAATACCCCGGTACTACCGGGCCCAAGTGCTGGGCTCCAACCCCGGTACTACCGGGGCCATCCGTGCCAAAACGTCCGAAAACCAACTTCAGAGAGTAGTACCGCAGAGAGCCCGGTACTACCGCAGCGAGCCCGGTACTACCGGCTTACTGCGGTACTACCGGAACAAAACTCTCCGGTACTACCGGGCCTGTCCGAACACCAAAAACACAGCTATAACTTTTGCAAATGAACTCCGAATGAGGTGAGACCAACTCCGTTGGAAAGGTACCGACAAGGAGAAGGCTACAAAAAGTGAAAATATTGCATCCCATAAATAGAGTAAAATCACCACACATGGCAAGGTGTGGGACTTTCCTCACGGTTGAACCGGCAATATTTCCGCCACCGAAAACGCAACTAGTTTTCCAAGGTAAAACCGTTTTCGATGAACTAGAGCTTGACATGGAGATGAACCAAGCTCTAATTCCTCACCACCATAAAAGCCAAATAAGAACCAAGAAATATGATATGCCAAGTATGCAAAGGTTTGAGCTCTCCACAACGATGCGATCAAGTTACTCACTTGAGAGCCCCTCTTGATAGTACGCCGTCTATCCTAAAACCCGGTCTCCCACTAACACCATGAGACCGGTAAAATAGAAAACCTATCAAGATCATACCTTTGCCTTGCGCATTCCACTTGAGCTCGATGATGACGATCTTGACTCTCTCAAGTTGAAACACCTTTCTTGATTGTGCTTGCTAGCACATGCTTGATGAAGACTTCTCCAAATGCTCCCCCATACTCCATTATGGGAGGGCCTCGCTAAGCATCGTCTTCATGACTCCTTTGCAAGCTTCAATCAAATGATATCTTCGAGATGCATCATATTGATCTTGCGCTTCATCTTCTTCTCTTGATATGTATGATGGCTTGGGGTAAAACATGATTGATCACTCAATCTTCTTTTCCAAGCCATACTTGCAATAAGCTCAACTCTTCACATGACCATTCTTCATATAAACCCTTGAGTAGAGCATTGATCATCATGTAAACTACTAGAGTCCAACACATGAACTCCAATCTTTTCCTATGGACAAGATCTACAAGTATATCTCAAAGCAAACATTAGGCCATAAGGATTGTCATTAATTACCAAAACCATGCATGGGGACAACCATGCACTTTCACAGCCTGCGACCTGCCGCCGGGAGCCCTGGACATGGGAGGCTCGTCCTCTCTGGTGCCATCCAGTGGGCCATGATTAGCCGGCCTCTGTTTGTTTGGGCCGTTTCCGCCGCCTCCTGCTATGGATTACCTGCTATCTTTCGTGGACCTCCGAGACGGGCCCAGGATGGGCCGTTGCTGTGGAGTTGGACTGCCGCGCTGGGCTTTAGAGCCTTTTTTCTTAATTTCTTGTCTCTGTATTTCCTTACGGGCCTTCGTGTTAGCCCTTGTACCTGTGCTCGAACTTGTTCCTGTGGTTCTGTAATCCGAGGCCGGCCTCTTTTTTGGCTTTACTCTTCATCGGCGAACCTCTGTTTTCATGTATATTAAAATTCGCATCGCTTCGTGGAACGTCCGCGGCCTTGGACAACGGCAAAAACGCGATGACGTTCGTGCTGCTATCGATTTCTTTCTCCCGACCATCCTCTGCCTCCAAGAATCCAAACTTCAAGACATCAACCAATTCCTCGCCTCCTCCTTCTTCCCGCCCAACCTTCGCTCTTTCATTCTCAAACCCTCTAACGGCGCGTCCGGGGGTATTATAACTGCCTGGAATGACAACATCGTCCAGCTCGTCTGTCATTCGATCAATGACTTCTCGCTCACGGCTACCTTTGCTCTTCGGGCCGATGACACGCGCTTCACAATTGTCAACGTCTACGGTCCTTGCACTCATGATCTCAAACTTGACTTCCTGGACACGCTCCACAACATTTCTGCAACACTCTCCGGCCCTCTCTGCTTCTTGGGGGACTTCAATCTCATTCGAGCTCCTCGAGATAGATCCAATAACAATTTCAACGCCACGGAGGCTTCCTGGTTCAACGACTGCATAAACCTTTTGGCCCTTCTTGAGGTCCCTCTCCTCGATCGGCAATATACCTGGTCTAATATGCAGACTCCACCAACCATGGCTCGCCTTGACAGGGTCCTCGTCAACCTGGATTGGAGTTTGTCGTTTTCCAACTCTACACTTACGTCCTCCTTTCGCCCCACATCCGACCACATACCCCTACTCCTCGAAGTCTCTTCCCGTGCTCCTTGGAGCACCATTTTCCGCCTTGAGAATTCATGGCTTTCTCATAGTGCTTTCTCCCCCATCATCACCTCTAACTGGAATAGCGTCACCGACTCAACCCTCCCTCAGATTGGCCGGCTATGTCTTCGCCTCAAGCGGATCCGCTCTGCTGCCCGAGCTTGGGCTCGTCAAAGACGCCTCCCCTCTGTTTACCTTGCTAATTGTCGATCGGTTCTTACACTCATCGACAGTCTGGAGGAAACGCGCATCATATCCACCCTAGAATCCACACTCCGCACCTCGGTCCGTCTTCAACTCTCTAAGCTTACTTCCACTCACGCGGAATACTGGCGTCTTCGGGCAAAAATTAGACATTGCGTCCTTGGGGATGATAACATTAAATACTTCCATATTTGCGCTTCCGGCCGACTTCGCAAAAATCAAATTAAAATCATCGAGGACGACGACGGGAACCAACTTTTCTCCCACATGGCAAAAGCACATGTGTTTCACGCCTTCTTCAAAGAACTTCTGGGCCAGCCCAAGCACTCTTCACCCCTTCCCGGCCTTTCGGCCCTCCTGTCCTCCACAGCCCTCCTTCCCTCTCAGGCCATGGCTTTGGCAGCCCCCTTCTCCCCTGAAGAAATCCGGCTGGCTGTTCTTTCTTGTAAGGACAACTCCAGCCCAGGGCCCGACGGTTTCGGCCCTGCTCTCTTCAAAAAGCATTGGGACCTCGTGAAAACAAACCTATTCGCCATGTTTAATGATTTCCACTCCGGATGTGCTGACCTTCGGCCCATCAATAAGTCCTTCATCGTCCTTCTCCCCAAAAAGGAGGGGGCAAACCGCCCGGAAAACTTTCGCCCCATCTCTCTTCAGAACAGTTGTCTCAAGTTTCTGACCAAATGCCTCACCCTGCGCCTGCGCCCACTTATGACCAGCCTTGTCCACCCGGATCAAACGGGTTTCATCTCCGGTCGCTCAATTGCGGAAAACTTTGTCTATGCTGCGGACATTGTGCAATCTTGCCACAAAAGGAATGCCTCTGCTATTGTCTTCAAGCTTGATTTTCGCAAAGCTTTCGACTCCATTAGCTGGGATGCCCTTGACGCTATCCTAGCTGCTAAAGGCCTCCCTCTAATATGGCGGGAGTGGATCCAAAACATTAACACCTCCAGCCAGACCGCTGTCCTCCTCAATGGCGTCCCTGGTAAATGGATCCAATGTCGTCGCGGTCTCCGCCAAGGGGACCCCCTATCCCCCTTTCTCTTTGACATGGTGGCTGACCTCCTTCAGCAGATGCTCCTCCAGGCTTCCCGTGACGGACTCATCCTCCATCCCCTCGTGGACGACTTTCTTTGCCCTACACTCCAGTACGCGGACGACACCCTCATCATCATTCGAGCGGTGCCGGAACATGTGAACAATCTCAAAAATATTCTCAATCAGTTCTCTGCTATCACTGGACTGGACATCAACTTCCACAAAAGCACCTTTGTTCCCATTAAAACCGATCTCGCTGTTGCTGCGTCCATGGCCACCTCCTTTGGCTGCTCTGTAGCCTCCTTCCCTCAAACATACCTTGGCCTCCCCCTTTCCACCCACAAAGTACGTCCGTCGGATTTCGGCCCCATCATATCAAAGTGTGACCGCTACTTGTCTGGGTGGAGGGGTCGTTGTATTCCGATTGGAAGCCGCCTTGTCCTTGTCAACTCGGTTCTCACGGCTATGATCTCCCATGCCATGAGCGCTGGGCTGCTTCCCCCTGGGGTTATTGAGGCCATCGACAAGCGTCGACGCGCCTTCTTCTGGACTGGCGAAGAGGAATGCCATGGCGGGCAATGTAAAGTTGCTTGGCCCGACGTTTGCCGCCCCAAAAATCTTGGTGGCCTGGGCATCCTACACATCCCTTCTCAGAACTCCGCTCTTTTATCCAAATTCCTCACAAAAATCCACTCAGACTCAGTGGCCCCCTGGGTTTGCTGGTTCCGACATTTCTACGGTTGGTCCATTGGCCGGGACCTCGGGGATACTCATCATCTTGACACACCCACTTGGAAAGCCTTAGTCGCTGGTTTGCCTTCTTTTCAAACCCACTCCTTTGTCGAGCTAGGCAACGGGCACTCTACTGCCTTCTGGAAAGATAACTGGCTAGGCGACGGACCTCTGTCCTCTCGCTTCCCTGCCATCTTCTCTCACGCCACCCGCCCCAACATCTCTGTCCACCTTGTCCGCACCATTGGTCTTCACAACACCTTCGCTCCACGCATTTCCCTCACTGCTTCCTCCGAGTTATCCACTCTAACTTCCATCCTTCCCACCAACCCGGGACAAGAAACTACGGACATCGACACTCGCCTTTGCTGTTATACTAACAATTGTCTGTCAAACAAAAGCCTCTATGCCAATGCTTTCAGGTTGCTTCCGACAGTCGGATACGCTGGCAAGGTTTGGCGTAACGCGGCCCTGCTGCGCTGCAAGATCTTCGCCTGGCTAGCCCTGCACAACCGCCTCTACACCAACGACAGGCGCTTTCGACATCAACTCGCCGCCTCGGCACAATGCCTTGCGTGCCCTATGAGTGAAGATGTTACCCACCTGCTTATGAAGTGCCCCAAGGCTGCGGAAATTTGGCAAAGGCTATCGCCCAACACCAACCTCCACACCCACCACGAACTTCAGGACCTGCTAGACGACCGAGCTACCACCTTCGTCTCTGCCACGACCTGCATCGCCATCCTCTGGCATATATGGAAGCGGCGCAACAATCGAGTCTTCAATGATGCCTCCGACAATGCCGGCATCACCATTAGGAACTGTGTCGCAGATGTTCGCCTTTGGGCAAACCGTTGTAAATCCCTTGTTGACAAGGACAACCTTCTATCCTGGAGCTCTCTGTACGACCCACCTTAGTCCCCCACCCCCCCCCCCCCCCCTCCCTCCTTATTTCTCTTCTCGTTATCCAATCCTTGTAAAGGCCCTCAAAGTCAGATGAAATAAAGTTCAGGCTCGCGACGCGCGCCGTAGTTACAGTCAAAAAAAAAAATTCTAGCCAGAATGGGCAAGTTAGTTAGGTTTTTGTCTTGACAGAATTTTAAAAAAAGTGTGCTGGAAGCGTCACCTGTTCTAACCACTTCGTCGACCTCTCTCAGGAAACCAACCTCCTTGTATCCTCTTCTTTCTAGTCCATTCTGCATCACAGACGGTATGATCGTTATTATCATAGCACGCGCTAATGGGCTTCCGCAATATGACTTGTACAAAAAAAAGAGCTACTAACCTTGGCCAACTGGAGGACATCTTCAGCTAAATCTCTCACGTAACCATCCCGGAATGGTGTTTTCAAACCAGTTACCGGCACCTGATCAAACAAAGCATTGTCACAAACAATTCAAGTAACGATTTTATGCCTCCCAAATCTGCGGAAAATAATCCTGGTCTTCTAAATTATCATTTGTTGGGATTGCAACCCAAAACAAATATTTCTAAACGATAACGATGTCTGCCACTAAGGACAGAAGAAATATGTTGAGATACCTTCCGTCTTAACATCTCTCTTTCTTCCTTTGTCCAATCAGCAGTCATGTCCAAAATGCTTTGCAGGGATTCCTCATCATACAGCAACCCAACCTGTAGAGAAGGACCAATCATATACAAAGCTGACTCAGAGTTCCGCTGATGACATAATCATACCTACACATGTCTTTAACACTATATACTATAAATGAGGTGGTGTTGAAATACAAAACAGATGCCAGAGTCAACAAACAAACCCAAAATGCAGGCAAGGCGCATAATCTCCTCCATGGGCCACCATCAGCACCTCTCATCTCTATGTATCTCTTCAACCTAACCTGCAAGCAGAATAAAAAAGAGCAACTGATTATTTCATTGACTATCAGCGATTAATATGTCACCACGCAAACCAATTTAAAGGTAAACCTCAGGAAAAATTGTTGTTAGATGGTTCTCCCAATCGTTCAAAGTGGGCAACTCCCCTGGAACCTGTGGGAGCTTTCCTACCATAAAATCCTGCAAAATAAACAAAAGTCAAGCAAGAGTATTTGAACTATTAATAAAAGTCATCTGCTCTAGCCAAAAGCTTCAAAAATAAGTAGGATTTACAAGATTTCCAGCATAGAACCGCACAAGTAGTGAGATATTAGAGACATGAAGATACCCGAAATGACATTCCAGTACAGTCAAGGTATTTCTTATTCCGGTATACAAAATACATTGGGACATCTAAGGCATAGTCCACGTATTGCTCAAATCTGCAACCAAGACCAAAGTATAATCAGAACTCATTCACATGGAAAGCCCGTAGGAATTGTTTTTAAAGAAAGAGTAATAATGATATTGATCAAATTGATGGCATTCTAGGTGGAGAGGAGCAACGAGTTCACATGAATGATTACCCAAATGTGCTGTCAAAAACAAAGGGAAGCATCCCCGAGCGGTTGTTATCAGTATCAGTCCAGATTTGGCTGCAGATGATGAATATCGATGTTAGCAGCTCCATACAATAAAACGTTATATTTAAGTTCTCAAAAGCTATGAAGCAAGCACCTTCTTAAACTGAGAAACCCATTTGGTTTTCCTTCTTTGAAGGGAGAGTTTGCAAATATTGCTGTCGCGATCTGTTAAACTAACAAGTTAGATTCCTGTGAGAGCAGAGCACTGAAGTAAATTGCTAGGAGGATAATACAGATACCCACAGGTTGCAATGCGAGGCTAGCACGGAATTTGCTTATCATATCTTGCTCTGAACTGAAGTCAAGATTAACCTGCATGCCAGAATAGTTTACTCTTAATCAAAGCTGTTTAGTAAAGTCACAAATAATTTCTTCTAGTCTGTTCATGGTCAAATCCAATAGAGACCGACTAGTTGTCAAAATTGTAGCTGAACACAGAGATCAAAATGACTTACTTGCACAGTACATGTGCGGAACATCATATCAAGGCCAAGAGAACCAACTTTAGGCATGTAATTTCTCATAATTTCGTACCTTCCCTAGAAAATTACAATCAACAAACTGTATGGTCAGACTTCATAGGAACCAGTAACAGTACAATTATGTTGCATACGGCAAAATGTATTTATAACTTGCAGAGGGTGAGCATGAAAGAAGACTACAGTACGAGTTATTGGTCATTTTGTGCTAAAGCTCAATGCAATCCAAGTGTAGTTTCGTCACGCATAATGGTGTACCAAGCAAAAATAGAGATGTATCCAAATTCAAAAGCTGTGAAACTATGCTGTTTGATGCTGCAAATCCCAAGTATAATCTTAAATTTGCAGCTTCATTGTTCAGTAATTGACTGGACTGGGATATATAAATCAAATAGTAACAAGGCTCTTTAACAGTTCAGAAACAGTACAAACTTCAAAAACCACATTTATAAGGTTTATGAACAGAATTACCTTGGGCATTATTGGTATATCACTCAGTGGCCATTTTGGCTGAAAACCAAGTCCAAGAAATCCAACTCCCATTTCCTCACCAACGGCCTTGACCTACAACAACCAGCACAAGTTGATATCACAGTATAGAAGTGGGCATGATGCTTGCAGATCAAGAACATACAACATAACACAATTATACTTTTAGCAGATAAACCTGGATGGCAGAAAAAAGAACATGAAACGGTTTAATTTTCTATTTCATGAACCCAGTAGCTATAAAGGAAACAAACTCGGTGCCCAGCCCACTTAGGTTACAATTTGTTACAAATGCATCCATATGATGATACAAACTCCCGCAAGAAACTTGGAGAGATGCAGTTGTTGGGTTCTCAGTATAATCGACATGGTTGTGATTGGGATGCAAATAGACATATACTATGGTATGTAATGTTTCGCTCGTGTATAGAAACTTACCTGATAAAGATGTGAGTTGACCTCCGCACAAGTTTGATGTAACGTTTCAAGAGGAGCACCACTAAGTTCAAACTGGCCACCGGGTTCTAACGAAATGTTTTGCTTTCCCTGCATCCATACAAATAAGTTGTCAGAGAACTCAGAACTGATTCAGTGAAAAGACTCGATATTATCATTTATGTTTAGAGGCTTTTTACCTGCTTGAGACCAATAACATGGTTCTCTTCCATTATCTTGTCCCACTCAAATCTCTCATCAAGCCCATTCAGTATGGCACTGATCTGATCATATGTTATAGGGCGCAATGTTTTGACATCAAAACCAAACTTTTCATGTTCCGTGCCAATTCTGTAAAATAAATTAAAAAATCTGAGGGATGGACTAAATAACTAACTGCAATACCTGGTAAGTAAAATATAAGGTCACAACAATTCAACAAGAAAAGTTATATTGCTTGACCTAAATCATCTTCAATCTCCAATGAATTGTACCAACAGAAAAATAGCAGCACACTCATTACATTAACAAGACACATATAAATAGATTAAGCAGACCTTTTTCTGTCATTTGGGACAATCATCATCCCACAACATATCTTTTTGTTTAGTGCATTTTTGCCACTACTTCTAGACTGATATGAGTGCAGCGGCATTGGCCAACAACACAACATAATGCATATGTACCGCCAGTGTAGCTCCTATAGTCCAGTACAAGTGCACAACAATGCTAACCAGTACCATGTGTCCCCTTCCATGTACAGCAATAGAGCTTCATTTTACAATTATGCACAACAAAATGTCACCTCACCTCCACCCTGTCAGTGCTACAAGTGCAAGCTATAGAAAAGATAACCCGGTTCGTCAGATTCATCTAAAAACTCCAACCATTCCACAAGTAATTAAACACTGAACCCTCAATTGCATATATAGCTAAAAAAAAGGGAAGCTACGCAATATGAATCAGCCATATCCACCAAACGGACTTGTGAGAAATTTGCAACTCCGCGTACGTGAACAATCCCATCCATTCCAATTCCAGTAGCGTATGTACTGAAACTGAACTGAAGTGAAGAATGGTGCCGAATTAAGCTGTTCACCTCCAGTTCTCCTTGGGCTTGCACCCGGAGGCGAGGTAGGCGACGAGGTCCTCCTTGGTGAGCGGCTCCGTCAGCCGCGCCACCTCCTCCGTCGGGGGGCTGGCCGCCACGGCCCCGCCGCGCCTCCTCCTCCCCCTGCTCGCCGCGGCAGCGGCGGGGACCGCGAACCCCTGATTCCGCCCCCTCCTCCCGCTCCCACCGCCGTCCGGCGAGACCACCCGCGCCACCGCCATCCGCGACGCCACCGCCATGATTCGATCGAAGTTAGTCCGTCCGCCTAGGGTTCCGCGCGCCGACGAGACGAGAGGACAGCCGGACGCCGTCAGCTGCTGGTTCGGAGTCGCACCGGGAGGCGAGCGGCGGCGCGGTTTATAAAGCGGTGGGTGCGGGGCCCGCGGGTTATAAAGTGAGGGCGGGAGGAAGGCGTCGTCAGCAGCGACGACGGCCTTGAAGTGCGCGGCTGCTGCGTCATCCAATCCGCTTCCGCGGCTGCTGGCTGGGTGAGTGATGATGATTCGGACTGATGATTATATTTACGGAAAATAAGGATCATTCTTTGTGAGTGGTGGGGCTGCTGCCTGCAGTGATCGCGGATTGTTAATTGCCGGAATTCAGTACCTTTCACGACGATCCTGTACGGCCAGGCCATCCTACAGTAGTATATCGTGACGTCAGCGGTGAGGTAGCACAGAAGAACTGACTCAAACATCAGCGTCATATATAGTGCAGAAAGTTTGCTAATCCCCACGAGGTATTGCACATTCATGCTGCTCGTTTTGTAGTGAACCAAGCGAAGCGACCGCGCATCATCATAGGAGTGAACCTACCCCGTTTTCAAGGGCAGATTCAGTCTCTGCTAGCACCTGGATGATTGATCATTGGGTACTTGCGTACTGTTCTGTTGCGACCCCGCAAAAACAAATGATCAAGAGCATCAGAGCACGATGAGTTATAAATCGTGTTGGATCAAAATCACGGTTTGCTACCCACTTAAGTCAAATTTAGGCCAGGTTGACGCGTTAGGTGTCCGTGTGGTGTCTAACCGGCGCCCACCTGGTGGCGATGGTCGCTATCTGTACGGTCTTTTCTAATGCTAGGGGCGGTGGATAGATTGCCATCCCCACCATCCTGATCCCACTCGCGTCACCTTACTCCCCTACCGACGGCCGGAACCCTAATCCTCCACGCCCATGCCGCTTCGATGGATGGGCAAAAAGAAGCACGACGACGAGGCGGGATGGTTCTCGGGCCCCCACCACTCCATCACAACATCTTTGCCCCCCGTAACTCCCGTGCAGTTCTCCATTATATTTGGTGGCAGTAGTATATACCTAGATTCTCTACATGCAGGAAAATATTACTCCATATAAGGAAAGGTATAGCCACGTGTGCGGACTGCAGACGGTGGACGTCTTTCTTTGCGTTGGCCGCCTTTTTTACTTTTTTTATTTCAAGGGGTGCAGTGGCCTGGTTAGGCTGAATTCAAGTGTGAACGTGCATCGACAACAGCTAATGAGCCCATGAGAGAGGTGGGTAATCACTATTCAGCCCGTTAGCGAACGTAGTCCTTCTAGTGGACCGGCCCATTTTCGTACCTTGCTGTTCTTGTCTATTTTCGTTTATTTTCTATCTTCCAAGAATTGTTCAAATATTGAAAAAAGTATGTCTGTTTTTTTTCGAATTTTTAAAATTACTCAGATTAAAAATATTGTTTGTATTTTGACAAATGTTGAATTTGATAAATGTTCATATAAAAAATGAGAATTCGAAAAAGTCCATATTTAGAAAATGTGCAAATTAAAGAAAGTATGGTTTTCAATAAACTAGTTTTTGAGAAATGTTCAGATTTGAATTTTGTTCAGAATTATTTTTTTCTGAATTTTAAAGTATTCAGATTTAAAATATAAGGAAAATTGTATTTTATTGATTGAGCCGCCCATGAAGCCACTCTTCAGTCGGTTAAGAAAAGAGAACCTGGATTATCTAGGTTACACATGAAAAATGGCCATGGCCGTGTTCGTCCTAGCTATCGAGCTAGCCGTTTCCTGACCGCCACCTGGCACTTTTGGTGGTGTAGGCTACTTAATCTCTAAATTAGGAGGTTCTAATTTAAGGATAAAACTGCCACCACCTACAGAAAAGTTGTGTTTAGATATTTCCTTACAACTTGGACTGCCATACATTATCGAGCTTGATAGAATGCTAGGAGTACTATACTTACTGAACCAACAAAGCCCTTCCATCCAACCACTAGTCCAACTTATGGGAGCGGTGATATTGTTAAGAGAAACCCCCAAATAAGGTTGACGGTGAAACAAGAGGCTCCACGAGATCATGCTAATTCACATGCTTTATTTTCATATCCGTTTACGGACCATAGGCAACACTCAAGTGAAGTTGTATTCCACTGAAAAGGAAAAGCTGGAAGGATGGATTAAGTACATTGTTTCATTCACCATTCCTTGGGTTCTAATCGCCGCTACAGAGTACATTTTTTACAGCGATATACCATTATTTATTTATTTATATTTTTCTATTTTTTATTAATTTATCCTTAAACAAAAAAGAAGCAATACGACCAGCAAGCGCCAACCCACCCACAAACAGAAAGGCTGACAATGATTTGGAAACGCCAGATCGGACATGCCTGCCACCACTTGGTTTATTTATCCAGTTTGATGGATCACATGCGGAATAAACAAATTTGACCTTGCGCCGTGAGCAACTCTTGGCGAGATAAAAAATGCTGAAAACAGCTAGTAACACCCAGTACTCTCACAACTAATCTTCGTCAAACAAAGCATAACCCCGAACCTGTTAGTTTTAATCAATTCATTCGATTACACTCTTGTCCTCTTCTCTCGCGTCCAAAATTCATCTCTAGCAACTGCAAGCGTCTCATTCATGGACGTGATTTGAGATTTGGAAGCAAGTACTGCAGTTGCATCCGTGAAGAATCTAAAACTCAGGCTAGGAGCCTAGGGCTGGATGGATGTGTCCGTTTCGCATCAGAGCTTTTACCGGAAACGAACAAGAAGGAGACGGCAAAAAAACTGGATATAAAGATCTTTTTATAGTGCATGTCCCCGATGTGCCTGCCTAGCCATATATAATTGACGATTCGATCGATCTTCTAGAGAGGCCATCGTGATCCACTGGTGTATTAGTGTATACTGTGATTAGTATCTGGTTTCTTTAAGTAACGAAAGCTTTGACTTTAAGCTGACCTGGCCTATGCTTGCTCAACGTGTGTGGCACCGCAGTAAACCACAGGAGATTAGTGCTTGCCGCCCCTTTCTATCTATCTTTGGGGGCAAAAAGTGTGTCGTGTCTTCTGGAAACATGTGGCCGTGTCGCTCCACGGTTTAGAGTTTGCGCAATGGTGGCTAGGCGAACCTTTGCAACCTCATCATCGATAATGCCATGGGTTGTCCAACGTCGTAACCTCCAAGGAAACTTAACGATAGCGGATTTCTAAGAGAAATATGCTTAATTTGATGTATTTGGTTTAATTTTAGTATACATTTCCCCATATAACTAACTAAGAAACTCAGTTTGAAAACCTTTGATCATCTCGATCTCAAAGACATCACCAGCTTCGGTGGGCAAATTCATATCCTGTTACGAGGCACTTCCGATTGAAGGGCGGCTCAATCTACCGGCACCTGGACCGTTTTTTTGTCCTTGGCCCCCGGTTAGGGGCCAGTTGAGCGCTCCCGGTGGAGATGCTCCTACATTGTATCGGTTTGACTGTGTGATTATATTTATAAACCGAGACAAAAACCCTGATTCGAGAAATATAAATAACTGAATACATCAAGCCTGACTATTTCCTGCATCACGAACGCGTACACGGCGTGGGTCATGCGGCCACGCTACGTGCTACTAGTGGTATACTACTACTCTCTACTCCCTTTGCTGTTATTTTGTTTCTGTCAGCGGCTTTATAAGAACAGCAGCCCGGCTCTCGATCCTGGACTCTCTCGTGCCCACGCTGGTGAATTGGAACAGAGAGACGAGCTCGCGCGCGCCGCCCGCCGCAGCCGTGGACCGTGGAGCTTCCTCGCCGTCGCCGGCCGGCGTCCAGATCAATCCGAGGTAAGCAACACTGACACACAACGAAACTTGTTGAGTCATCTCATTACGAGTGGTAGGATTTATTCAGTGGCACTCACTTAATGCATGGCTTTGGAGTCAAAAGTCAGGTAATCCGGTTCAGAACATTCAGATAGCGACCTCCATGTATGATATGTATGATAACTGCTATTAGTATATAGCGTGTACTCTACACTTACACTCTGTCTCGGCACAACTTCGTATTCGCCGAAATCCTTTAGAAACGCATATGAGTTTGCTAAAAATGGATCTGCAGAGGGAATGACAAGTCATTTGTTCGATGACACCACATGCGTATTAAACAATGTTGACCTCGCTTTCCTTTCACCGTAGAAAACATTTTCCTACTAAAAAAAACAGCTAACTGCCGGCACACAATCATTTGGCCAACAAATGACAACCCTACAACTGTTATTTGTTTAATTCTGTGTACATCGTTCGTCCATACTCTCGTCCTCTTCTTCTCCCTTCAAAATAATTTGATAGTACCAATTGAGGGGCATCTCCTTCTTGGACATGATCTTACAGCTGAAGCTTGGAAGTAAGCAAGTACTACAACTATGGCGCTATCTGACTATTGGATCCGTGAAGAGAGAATCCTGATGCTTTTGTGCACGCACGCGTGTCCGATTCGGATCAGAACTCCACCGGAAACGAACAAGGAGGTAACGCAGGAAGCCGGATGGTTAGCTACTGCGTCTCCCTTTCATCAATCTCGCCAGTACCCTGTCATCTAGCTATGGGTAACTAGTGACTCCATTACATTCGAAAAAAGAAGCTGGATCTTGGAGGGAGATTCGCTTTTCGCCAAAGGAAGTATACGCCCCTGTCACCGGATAAAATATTCTGATCTGAAAAATATTCCGAACGAACGAATATCTCATGTTTTACACCTCTACATTCTAGTACGCGTGGGCACATATTTTTGGTGGTATGTATACCTATGTCTCATAAAAAACATTTTTTAGCGTCAGATTTTATCTTTTTACACATGGTACAACATTATCTGTTTTCCTTCGAATGACCAGGTCGGCGATTGGATCTTAACATTAACAAAATATAAAATTTGTAGTTTCTTTTTTTGAATTGGAAATTCGTAGTTTCAATAGTGATGGGCTGGAAGTACTAGTATAACCACAATATATGTTTGTAAAAATAAAGGCAAAAGATTATCCTCATCTCATTAAATAAGAATGAGTAATGTAGAAGTTTTACAAATCCATAGGAGCGAGAACAAAAACTCGCTCGGATTAAAAAAAAGGTGTACCGTCCCTACATAATAGAGTCCAAGTGTTTAGCGCTCGCCACACTTGGCAAGGTCGCTTCGGAATTAATCCTTTTGCAACAATCACCGCCGACACGATAGAGACATTGTACAAACACTTGTGCATTTCTTTCGTTTCAAAAATTCTCCAGATGTGAGCATGACGAGGAGCGTCAACAATTTTAGCCGGATGCCATTGTTGAAGATGACAGATCCAGCCAAGATTCTGGACATCCGACGACAGATTGGTTTCCTCGTGAAAGCTTTTTCTTCTTTTTCGGCTGGTCGGACGTGCAACATGTTTGTCTTAAAACAGGTTTTCGCCTCGTTTTATAAAGTGCCAACATGCTTTCTATCTCTGGAAAATAGTTTGAGCAGAAATTAAAAGGATAAATTAGCTATGAACGTGTCGTACACCAGGTCTAGCCTAGCCGAGAGTCTGAGAGAGAGCCGTGCTGACGTCGGCTCTAGTCTTTAAAGATCGAGATATACGCCATCTTGAAGGAAGGAAAAAAACCGGGATACTCCTGCGGTCCTGCCTGCGTCGTGCGGCCGGCGCATCCGTCCTCAGCAGCTATTGGTTCGCGCCGGCGCCGCCAGCAGCAGATCGCCGGCGACCTCGCGCCGCCGCCCACCCAAGGTAACTGCATCCCTTCCCCCTTGCGGCAGATTCGTTGGTGGATGATGGGCTTCTAGAGGGATCCAGAGAAGAGATATCCGAGCGCATCTCATCGCGTCGCGTCGCAGCCACGGTTCGAAAGTACGGAACTGCCCCTGGTGCTCGTGACGAGTCCCTTTTCTTCTCCGCAACCCCTCCACGAATCACGCCTCCGCCGCTTCGTCGTCTTCCCCCCCCCCCCAACAAAACCGCCCACCACCCCCTCTCCAGCCTCCATCCCGCCGCGCGCGTCGTCCACAAAAACCCGGCGGCGGTGGTGGGCGGCGGCTGGCGACGAAGCCGCTCCCGAGTCTCCCCTCTCCGTCCAGGTTAGTCCCCGCCGCGCCGACCCACCCCTCTCCGTTTCCCCTGCCTCGACGATGGATGCATGGATGGGTTGCTCCTTGCCTGGGCTCGGTTCTGCTCCGATCAGTGGACCGCCCACGGGCCAAACCACCGCTCGATTTCACTCCGCTCCCTCTCGGTTCTCCGCCGCGGGTTCCGGTCCGTCGGAGAGCCTAACCCTCACGCGATTTCCGATGTGACGGGAGTTTCAGTTACGGATAGGTTTGGGATCGGGTCACACGAATAGTAGGAAGGGGAATCGAAGGATTATTCTAGTCTGATCGTGGAGGAAGCACTCCCTAGAAGAAATCGGATCGCGAGTCGCCCCGTAGGGACGCGCATGCTGTTTTTTTTTGTTGGTTTCTGCGTTGGGTCCGTCCTCGCGGTGCGCGATTCCATTGGTCGGTCTGCAGGTGGTGGCCGAGTTCGTCGGGCCACACTGGGGCGTGTACTGCTCGCCTGTCCGCCAGCGACGTGGCGGATTCCATCCATCGACCAACCTTCAGCGGCCGCCTCCTCTCTCAAGTCCTTATCCAGCCTAGCTCTAGCCTCTCAGTGTGCGGTGACGAATACCAATTTGTGCACCCTTCCCTCCACTCATCATCCCACAAGGCATATTGTGATTCCTGTCCTATTCCTCCTGGATTTGCATTAGCGGGTAGGGAGTCCTGGGTATAACAGAGGCTCTGTTGTCACCGGCGCTGAATGCTGGGTACTCATTCATCTCTGTTGGTTCGTCTCTTTTGCGGTTTGTCATGGGACTGGTAGATGTCTGCCCTGTTGTGTTTTGCAGATTGGTGTACTGTCGTCGAACTTGTCTCCCTTGCCTGTTCAATTCAATCTCTTTTAAAATTTGCTACAAGTGGTCACTTGAGTTACTCTGCCCCATGTTGTTCACATAAAGGAGGAACGGAATATCAGTCTTGTCTAGAAACCGCTGTCATGTGTTTTTTTTTTTTTGAACCTTTCCGCTGTCATGTGTTGTGAGGCATATATTTTATTCGTTGTGCTAGCGAGCTCCAGATTCCCTGCCATGTTGGACGAACCTACCTACTGCATATTGACTTTGCTTTAGTTGACCTTTTCTTGTCATCAAGTCTATATATCAATTGGGATGTGGTATAGGTGCACCATTTGTATGAGCTGGCTAATAAAATATGTGAAATATGTTATGATCCGTTGCTGCTGAGTTTGCCCAAGTTGTGTGAAACCATGCCCTGTGGATTGCAATCTTAATGATTCTCATTGGTGCAAACCTTCCCTGTTCTGCAAACTGATATGTTCACAAGTTTTAGTTTGAACTCCTACATCTACATGTGATAGATAGTTTTTTGTTTTTGTCATAAATACTCATATGGACAACATAATTAGATATGTCTGTTTATTATTGTCCATGCAAGGCTGACTGCATGGATGTGCTGCTTCAGTTTTTTCTTATTGAGTGGCATAAAGGGATCTCCATCACTGCATTTTTCTCATTATTTCTGGTAGGAAATGCATGCAATGAATTTTGCTATGGCACTTGTGCAGTAGTAGATCTGACATAATTATCATACTTCCATATTGACTATGTTGTTATTTTCAGATGGACAGCCACAATCCATCACCGCCCCATGTCCCTGAAGTAACAATGGACATTTCATCCGTTTCTGGAGCAGCCGGGAACAAAAGCTGCAGAGGTGCTGCTTGCGACTTTTCTGACACCAGTAACACCACAAAAGATGCAAAGGAGAGATCTGCGTCGATGAAGAAGCTCCTAATTGCTGTGATGCTTTGCGTTCTATTCATGGCAGTTGAAGTGGTTGGAGGCATCAAAGCAAACAGTCTTGCAATCCTGACTGATGCGGCCCATCTCCTTTCGGATGTTGCAGCATTTGCCATATCTTTGTTCTCTCTGTGGGCAGCTGGTTGGGAAGCGACACCTCAGCAGTCATATGGATTTTTCCGTATTGAAATCCTTGGGGCATTGCTTTCCATTCAGCTTATATGGCTCCTTGCTGGCATACTTGTCTACGAAGCTATTAATAGGCTCCTTACAGAGAGCGGCGAGGTACAGGGCTCCCTCATGTTTGGCGTGTCAGCTTTTGGCTTGCTTGTTAACATCGGAATGGCAGTGCTGCTTGGTCACGACCATGGACACGGAGGGCATGGGCACAGCCATGGTCATGACCATGGACATTCACATGACCATGGTCACGATCACTCGGAGGATGACCATTCCCATCATGAAGATCATGAGCATGGCCATGTACGCCATGAGCACAGCCATGGTGCCTCTGTAACCATCACAACTCATGAGCACTCTCATTCAAGCAGTGGACTACATCATGATGCTGAACAGCCGTTGCTTAAGCATGACGGTGATTGTGAGAGTGCCCAGACTGGTGCTAAGGCTGCAAAGAAGCCTAGCCGTAATATCAATGTACACAGTGCTTACCTGCATGTGATCGGGGACTCCATCCAGAGCATCGGCGTAATGATTGGAGGTGGTCTTATCTGGTACAAGCCTGAATGGAAGATTATTGATCTCATATGCACCCTCATCTTCTCTGTGATTGTTCTCATTACCACAGTCAAGATGATACGGAACATTCTTGAGGTTCTGATGGAGAGCACGCCACGGGAGATCGATGCTACAAGGCTTGAGAGTGGTCTCCGCGGGATGGAAGGTGTGATTGCTGTTCATGAGCTGCACATCTGGGCCATCACAGTGGGGAAGGTGCTGCTGGCATGCCACGTGACCATCACTCAGGATGCCGATGCTGATCAGATGCTAGACAAGGTCATTGGGTACATCAAGGCAGAGTACAACATCAGTCACGTGACCATTCAGATCGAGCGCGAGTAAGGCGCAGGCCACTGGGGATAAAAAGGCGGGCTTGTTCACGGGTTATCTTCTTCAAATGCGGTTATTATTAGCTTTGCCCTTGAAAAGGCAGTTGCAGGTTTATCTAGCTGTTATCTTTGGCGCTGGAGAAATACTATATGTACGCGTTCTCATTAGCTTGTTAGGTGAACTATTATTCTGGTGGTGTAGTCCCTGTGTTAACATGGATGCAATTTTCAGTCAATTTTGATTCCCTTGTGAGTGCATCAACCTGCATGTGTAGTTCAGTTTCACCGTTTACTGTCACTTTGTGTAAAGCTCCGCTTGTTATGGCAAGGATGTTATCCAGTTTTTCTAGCCGTTCTGAGCTTGCTCCATACTGTTGAATGGAGGAAGCTGCAAGCACTCATTATTTTCATGTGTGAATTTGCAGTCTTGTGTTACTGTGTGCTTACTCTGTTCATAGATGTATATCTTTGCTACAGATATTTGCAGGGAATGTAGGTCATCATGGTGTTTGAAATGGAATGCAAAGCTCCTATTTTTGTCTTCCAGTCTATTTGACATGTTATGATCGAACTGAATATGCAAAGTTATACTCCGTAGTAGGTTTTATTATAAAATGTAAATATGTGCCACGACACCTTTCTTATCCTGATCTGAGCTCTTATTCGTTCTGATCTTGCTATTTTACCTTCTAATATGTGTACCTGTTTCCATCGCTTTGGACTTCATTTTCTGTAAAACTTTGCGTATCTTTCATTCAGGGCTTCATGAAGACCTGTGTTAAGCAGATTTAAACAAGTCGTTCCCAATTCATATGATTACTTATGTAGTTGCCGCCTTAAAGTGTGGCAGTGTGCGTTTTGGTAACGCCTCATGTGCATTTGTTAAGCATGCCAGCTCTTTTATTCTCTACAGTATGCACTAATGAGCAAACATTTCAATTGATATAATTGTTGGTAACACATATCATCGAAGTTTCCTATGGTTTTGAAGGCAATTATTCCCTCTGTATCAATATATAAAATGTTTTAGATATTTCAACAGAGAAATGAGTCAATCTACACATTAATATACGTGTAGATACATCTGTATATCAGAAAAACGTTAAACATCTAAACCATCTTATATTTTGGTGTGAAGGGAGTAGTATGTACTCCTGCAACCTGTCATATCGGTTTGAACAAATTTGACTCAACTACACTGTCTGATATCCAAACTGAGGCTGCAAATCAACTACACTGTCTGATAGCCAAACTGAGGCTGCAAATCCGTGTTTGGGGATGATCTTTAAGGTGTTCTGTTCAATCTACCTACCAAATAGTCCAGTTGGCTGTCCTAAACTGATTAACTGAATACTGGTACTTACAATTCTTCGTATCCTTAGATTCTTCAACAATGCGTGGTAGTACGTAGAAACTACGCAAGGCTTCAGAGTTCCGAACGTTTGTTTGTTTGTTTGTTTGTTTGTTTGTTTGTTTGTTGTCGTCGTGGTGAACAGACAGATGCCTACGGGTAGGCTAATTTGTGGGGCCGATGGACGCTAGGGGATCTCGGGGAGGGATTGCGCGATGAACTCGCACGCATGTAAATACAACCGACACAGGGACACAAGGATTTACCCTGCTTCGGGGCTCTCGTGAGGAGATAAAACCCCTACTGCAGCATCTAGCCTACTCGGTATATTTCCTCTCTTACTATCCGGGTTACAACACGCTCCATGAGCTGCTACACCTGCCTCCATGAGGTCTTGAGAGCAAATGTGAAGGGGAAATGAAGTGGTGGGGTGGTGGTCTCCCTTCTCCCCCTCCCCTGGTGCCCTTTATATAGGAGAGCCCAGGGGACAAGAAAACAGAAAACACTGTTCACTGCGCACTGTTCACGATTTGACTGATGGGGTCTTGTCACACTGCTCATGATGTCAGCATCAGTGTACTGTTGTCACACCCCGGGGGCACTGTAGCGGTACTGTAGCGTATGTCAGGATTTGTAGTGTGTCACACCCGGGTACTGGTCTGACCCGCGCGGCGTGCGCGCTTACTTGTCCCGTAGCTCCTGTCTTCGGATTTATTCATATCGGTCAACCGAGGATAGGATAATATACCAACAACACCCAACCCGGCTGGCACTGTCCATGCCGAGTTGATTATGTCCCTGCCGAGTCAAGGTCTTGTCCGGAACGGAGCAGTCCTGGAGCGCTGCCGACGCCGCCCGCGCGCCGGGGACGCTCCCGAGGTGGTGCGAAGGCCGGGGTCGGGGAGACGAATGCAGCCGAGGTGGCGGCGGCGGCCGTGGATGCCGGTAGCGACCGAGGTCGCGGAAGCCGAAGCCGAGGCGGGGGGAGCCGAGCTGGGCGCGGTGCGGGCCTGCCGAACTCGGGCTTGAGCGGACGCCGGTGGCGGCCGAGGTCGTGGAAGTCGGGGCCGAAGCGGGGAAGCCGGTGGGGGACGGGGGCGAGGGGGCGTGCCGGAGCCGGAGGAGACCGGGGGTGTCCCGAGCGAGGCGGAGGGGCGCTGAGGTCGGTGATGCCGGGCGTGGAAGGAGGCCTATCCCGGGGGCGAGGCGGCGCCCTGCGGCTCCATCCGAGGTCGTGGGGAACTCGGGCGGCCGGCGGCGGAGCCGCACGGGTCGGCGTCGGGGGTACCGAGGCCGAGGTCGTGGCCGGGACGGGGTCGAGGAGCTCGGGGGGGAGATGAGGACGTCGATGGCGGGCCGGGGTCGGGGGCGATGTGAGGTCGCCGGGGTTGGGGGCGATGGTGGCGAGAGCGGCATGCCGGAGCAGCGAACGCCGGTGGCGGTTGTGGGAGCTCGGGGGAGGCGACGTGGTCGTGCAGGAGGTAGAGGACGAGGCCGAAGCAGGAGGTCGTGGCATCGAGATGAGGGGATCGTGGTGGATGCCGAGTTGACCGAGACGAGGATTGCGCTGACCCACCGAGTTGGGCATCTCGGTTGATCCGAATAGGCGATGGGCCAGCCCAAAGTCACACCGAGACCATCAATTCTGGCCCAGGACTCCTCTTTCCTCTCTTTTCTTTACTCCTTCATCATTTAAATGTGCTTTTACCTGCAACATTGAGACAACAACCCCATACCTTCAGGGTACCGGGGAAATACATCCCCGACACTAGTCCCCGAGTTTATGGGGGATTCACAGAATCACGCATCAACTTAAAAAACAAATACTCACATGAATTTTCCATACCTAAAGCCTTGTTATTAGAGGTCTCGGGGATCACATCCCCGACACTAGTCCCCGAGGCTGCGGGGGACTCGCAGAGTCGCGCGCAGACTTAGAAGAAATCTCAACCTCATCGTTTTCACCTGCTCCACCTAGTACCTGCAAAAATACAATCATATGCCGGTTCCGTAGCCACTCTGGGCGTTTTACCGACATAGATGTCTTCGGCCACCGCCGGTCTGACACAAACACACAACACATGCCGGCGTTTAGCCACTCTGGGCGTATACCGACACGGACGCCTCATGTGCCGGCGTTTAGCCACTCCGGGCGTATACCGACACAGAGTCTCATGTGCCGGCGTTTAGCCACTCTGGGCGTATACCGACACAGACGCCTACACACACAATGTCACACAGGTATCTCGGGTGTTTCGGTATCTCGGTATGTCGGTATGCTGGCCCCTCTGGGCATATCACACATGTTTCGGTATCTCTGCCACTCTGCCATGATACCATGGCCCCTTTAGCGAACTTTGATAAACCGAAACAAATGACGATTTGGAAATATTGCCCGATGCCATGATACATTGGCGAACCGAAATAAACGCGGATTTAGAGATATGATATGATGCCAGATATGTTGGCGAACCGACATTAATAGTGTTCTGGAGATATTGCAGGATGCCATGATATATTGACGAACCAAAATAAACGGCGATCTGGAAATTGTGCATGATATCGCGATACGTGGGCCAACTGATACCACAGATCATATGCAATGTACCTTGAGGTAACAATAAATATAAGATGGATCCGAGATAACCGATATAATCAAGACTTTCGACATGAGTATCCTTGCGGTAAAACCGATATCACCTTTCAACGTTAGTTAAGACATATATATTTTAACAAGAATAAAGACAGAAAATAACTCTTAGGCAGCAAACCACACAATAGGACAAAGACTCGGTTTCCACCGAGCCCCCGGGTAAATTTTCAGATACGGCAGGAAGACAAAGGAGTACGGCAGTCCCCGAGTCCAGTTTCGGGATGCCAGCACACAAACGATACAGCAAGAAGCAGGATACAACAAGCATATAAATAAATATAAACCGCGCTACTCCACCGACTAAGCATGCAAGGCTCAACCGACCGGTAAGCCAGTTCCCGGGTCAAGACATCTTGCTCCCGGGGAAAAACACATAGATGACAAAGAGGTGAAACAGGGCAGTCCTCGGGTTACGATATCTCGTTCCCGGGTAAACAATTAGGCTAAGCATGCAGGGGCGGTTCCCGAATAAATCTAAGATAACATAATTGCAAGGTACAGATGACGATACTCACGGAGCACAGGAGCGGTTGGGGATGTCGGAGGCGACATAACCCGGGTAACTGGTGCGCAACTGCCAGGGGTCCATTGAAGATGAGTGTCGGGGTAGACCCCGGCGGCTGGTGCCCGTGATGATGTAGGGATGCCGGTTCGGGATGTCGACGACCGGTTTCCGCGACGCGGGGATGTTGATGACCTCCACCCGCGGTGCAGGGATGTCGGGGACCTCTACCCACGGCGCAGGGTTGTCGGAGACCTCTACCCGCCGCGCAGGGATGTCAGCGATCTTAACCCACGGCGCAGAGACGTCGGCGACCTCAACCCGCCGCGCAGGGATGTCAGCGATCTCAACCCACGGCGCAGAGACGTCGGCGACCTCAACCCGCCGCGCAGGGATGTCAGCGATCTCAACCCGCGACGCAGGGACGTCAATGACCGCTGCCCGCAGCACAGGGATCCCGGATTTAGGATCCCGGATTTGGGATACCGGTGACCGCTCAGTGACCAGTGCCCGCAGCGTAGGGATCCCGGATTTAGGATCCCGGATTTGGGATGCCGGCGACCGCTACCCGCGGCGCAGGATGTCAGTGACCACTGCCCGCAGCGTAGGGATCCCGGATTTGGGATACCGGTGACCGCTACCCGCGGCGCAGGATGTCAGTGACCACTGCCCGCAGCGTAGGGATCCCGGATTTAGGATCCCGGATTTGGGATGCCGGCGACCGCTACCCGCAGCGCAGGATGTCAGTGACCACTGCCCGCAGCGTAGGGATCCCGGATTTGGGATACCGGTGACCGCTACCCGCGGCGCAGGATGTCAGTGACCACTGCCCGCAGCGTAGGGATCCCGGATTTGGGATGCCGGCGACCGCTACCCGCGGCGCAGGATGTCAGTGACCACTGCCCGCAGCGTAGGGATACCGGATTTAGGATCCCGGATTTGGGATAACAGTGACCGCTACCCGCGGCGCAGGATGTCAGTGACCACTGCTCGCAGCGTAGGGATCCCGGATTTAGGATCCCGGATTTGGGATGCCGGCGACCGCTACCCGCGGCGCAGGATGTCAGTGACCATTGACCGCAGCGTAGGGATCCCGGATTTAGGATGGTAGGAATTCAAAATGATTTGTATGTTTCATCACGTAACAGAATCCTACGAGGAGCGAGCTACAACTTGCAAAACATATACAGTAAAAAAGTACTGAGTGCGTGATAGAGATAGACTGACAAACTGAAACCGTGAAACTGAACCGTCGACAAGCAACCTCCTCGTGAGCGCAGCGCAGGACACTCCACTCTCCACTCCGTCTCAAGCCTCTTCTGTCCCGCCACCGGCATATCCTCGACCTCATGCCGCGTCTCTACTCCAGCACGCCGGTGTCCCGCATCCGCCGCCGCCTTTCCTCCCCCGCGCCGGCCTCGCGTTCCTGGTCTCCCCACGCCGCGATCGCCGCGGCTACGGAGCGCGCCCGCGCCGGCAAACTCAGCCCGGATGATGCGCACAACGTGTTCGACGAATTGCTCAGGCAGGCCACCCCGGTCAACCCGCCTTCGCTGGACGGCTTCTTCGCAGCCCTCGCCCGTGCGTCGGCCACCGCCTCCTGCAGAGATGGCCCTGCCCTCGCCATCGCCCTATTCAACCGCGTCCGACGAGAAGAGGCTGGCCCGCGGGTGGCGCCGCCCACAGTCCACACCTACAGCATCCTCATGAACTGCTGCTGCTGCACGGGTCGCCCGAAGCAAGGGCTTGCCCTCTTTGGCCTACTCCTCAAGACGCGCCTCAAGACAAATGTCATCGTCGCCACGACCCTCCTCAAGTGCCTGTGTTACGCAAAACGCACAGACGAGGCTGTTAGTGTGCTCCTTCATAGGATGTCCAGCCTCGGGTGTGTGCCTAATGCCTACTCATACAGCACCGTTCTCAAGGGATTATGTGATGACAGGAGGAGCCAGCGAGCGCTTGACCTGCTCCAAATAGTGAGGAAAGAAAGAGATGACTGCTCCCTCGATGTGGTGGCATATAATACCGTCATCCATGGCTTCTTTAAGGAAGGGGAAGTAGGCAAGGCATGCGATCTGTTTCATGAAATGACGCAGCAAGGGATCGTCCCAGATGTTTTCACATATAGCTCGATCATTGATGCGCTGTGCAAGGCCAGAGCAATGGACAAGGCAGAGCTGTTCCTTCGGCAGATGGTTGATAATGGTGTTCAACCAAATATAGTGACATATAATAGCATGATCCATGGATATTTCACATTGGACCAGTGGAAAGAGGCAACTAAAATGTTCAGAAAAATGACAAGCCAGGGTATTAAACCATGTATTGTTACTTGGAGCTCGTTCGTGACATCCCTTTGCAAGCATGGAAGAACCAAAGAAGCTGCAGATATTTTGGAGTCCATGACTGCCAAGGGCCACAAACCTGATATCGTCACGTATGGTGCTCTACTCCACGGGTATGCCTCTGAAGGATGCTTTGCTGATATGATTAATCTCTTTAATTCAATGTCAAGCAATGGTATTGTAGCCAACTGCCATGTTTTCAACATTTTAATTGATGCATATGCTAAACATGGAATGATGGATGAAGCTATGCTCATACTTACTCAAATGCGGGAACAAGGAGTAAGTCCAACTGTAGTTACCTACTCAAGTTTAATAGCTGCACTTTGTAGAATGGGCAGGCTGGCTGATGCTATGGAAAAATTTAGCCAGATGATTTCTGTTGGAATACAACCAAATACGGTTGTTTATCACATCCTAATTCAGGGTTGTTGTACACATGGTGATTTAGGGAAAGCTAAGGAATTAATTTCTGAAATGATGAACAAAGGTATTCCTCGTCCTACCATTGTGTTCTTCAGTTCAGTAATAAACAGTCTATGCAAAGAAGGAAGGGCTTCGGATGCACATGATATTTTCAACTTTCTTATGGATATAGGCGAGAGGCCTGATGTCATTACATTTAGTTCACTGATTGACGGATATTGCTTAGTCGGCAACATGGAGAAAGCAATCAGAGTGTTTGATACCATGGTATCCGCTGGCATTGAGCATAATGTTGTTGCCTATAGTACTCTTCTTAATGGCTATCTTAAAAGTGGAAGGATCGATGATGGGTTGACTCTGTTTGGAGAAATGTCGGATAACGGTATTAAACCTACAACCATTACATATGACATCTTACTGGATGGGTTATTTCATGCTAAGAGACCTGTTGCTGCGAAAAACAAGTTCCGTGAGATGATCGAAAGTGGAATCACAGTGAACGTTTCCACATACCATATAATTCTTGCAGGACTTTGTGCAAATAAGTGCACCGATGAGGCAATCGTCCTGTTCCAGAAATTAGGTGCAATGAATATGAAGTTAGATATTACAATGCTCAATACCATGATTAATGCCTTGTACAAGGTTGGGAGAAGCAAAGAAGCTAAAGATTTGTTTGCAACTGTATCAGCTGGTGGCTTAGTACCTAATGGTTCCACATATGGAATAATGATAGGAATTCTTCTAAAAGAAGGATCTGTGGAAGAAGCTGAAAATATGTTTTCATTAATGGAGACGAGTGGTTGTGCATACAGCTCTCGTCTTATAAATGATATCATCAAAGTGTTATTGGACAAAGGTGAGATAGTCAAGGCAGGGAATTATATGTCTAAAGTTGATGGGAAAGACATCTCCCTTGAAGCTTCAACTACTTCAGTGCTGATGTCTCTGTTTTCAAAGAACGGTAAATATCATGACCAAATAAAATCGCTCCCTGTAAAGTACCAATTTTTTGAGGAATTCAGCAGATAAGTGTTTTCCTTGTTGGAGCTTGCTCTCAACGATGTGGGCCAGTGTCTGTTCTGTGCTTCAGCAAGATTGAGTTAGGTGATGGTGCCACTGCACTACTGCAGTATTCTGGGTCGTTGCTTAGCTGCTGGGCAGGCATCCTATGGGCACAGCTCCTAATCTAATGCCATATCAACACAAGGGCCATCTTGTGTGTGATCCGTTTGCTAATGGTGAAAACATTACTAATGTTCGGGAGCATCTCACGGCGGACGACATCCGTGAGTTTGTCGAGCTCTTGCTACATTATCATGATATTTCCAGCTCGCTGAACCTTAGCATATGAAGTACATGTTGGCTGGGGGCAATTATATTGAAGTAGACATCATAACTGATTGGAGCACATATTGTTCTTGCTCTATAATCCTTAAGTTATAGTTGGATATGTCTATCACATTTCCTCACTGATGTTATGTTAAATTTAGTTCCAGAGTACATATACTGTTTCTTACTCTTTTGGATACGAGCACTGATTTTATCTTAACCGAACCGGCATGCTTTCTCTAGATGAAGATTATATGAAGATAAATTGGCTGGATGATCCATTTTCCCTTACATCTTCTGCATGGAACGGCTTGTGCTATGGTTATACTCCCAGCCGTCCTCCACGAACAGAAGTCTGGTGAGTTCACAGTGATTAATTGGTTGCTATATATGGCGTCAACTTCTGTGTACATTTGCAGCCAAAATCAAATAAATGAAAAGGAAATAAGGTTGTAGTTGAATATATCTGAGGATGATGGATTAGTGAAATTCGTACTTCTTTTGGTCAGCTGACCTTGCTCAAACATGTAAGTTCTATAGAAATATTATCGGACTTCCTCATAGAACGTGTTCCTGAATTAACAGTAACCTATTAACACAGGCACTAGAAGCTACAAGCTTGTAAAACCTTTAAAATATCATTGTATCAGACAGTATGTCTGACTTTTTCAAACATGGCAAGAATGCCAATCTCATACTGCAGTTGCTAAGTGAAAACGGATAATGTGCCTGAACGAGTCTACGGCTGTGCCATCTCATAGACATCCTATGACGTGGTCACGTTTGATCATGCCATCACATGCCATGGTCACAGCGGTGAGCTAATCTGGCTAAGTAACCAATTAACTTGACCCAGTTGTGAACAAAACTCACGCTTACTGTTTGGTTGCTAAGGAAATAAGTCAAATATAACTGACAAAACTGAACCCTCCTCCAAAAGTAACATTGTTTTACCACGAAACAGGCTTTCGTCCCGCTTTATAAATAAAGCCAAACCGTTTGAGACCGCTGCTGGGACAGACAGCACAACGCCCAAGAACCGGCCGAACGATACAAAGTAGTGAGGTAGCCCTATTACAAAGAAGATCCTAAGAAAACCGAGCTACAAAAGTCACAGCGAACCACAACTACGTAGCCGGACAAGCACACCAGCTCCACGCTACGCCCTAACTCCCCTAAGCTCCACGACCACGCCCCCAAGAGGGTAACGGCGCAAAGCGTCGCCGCCACCGAGCCCAAAAGGACTTGGGTTTTCACCCGGAACCCTGACACGAGGGAGATCACCTAGACGGCGTCCTCAAGAGGAGAACGGCACCCGCGGGTGTCGCCGTCGTCAGTGCCAAAGCACAGAGCTTTCGCTCGATCACTCCCCCGTGACACAAAGAGGGTCGCAGGACACAAGCATAAGGCACTCCAGATCCAGGCACCGCCGGAACGCGCCCGAGCCACCCATCGCTACCCCCTTTGCTGTCCACACAACCAAACGAAGCAGCCACCACCATCACCATGGTGCTCGCCGGAGAGCCGCCCATGTGACCCGCCACCCAGGGCCGCCGCCCCGGCATCCGCACACTCCACCCTAGGACAGGGACAAACACACCGCAGGAGCAACGGATCTGAGAAGAAAACCTAGAGCGCGTTAGCCCACTGGAGGGACCTCCCTCCACCAGAGCCGACCGGACACGGTAGCTGGATCAGCTCAGACCTGCCTGGCCCGTACCAATCCCACCGCCATGCTGCAGCTCGTAGGCCGTCGCCGCAGAGTCTCCACCACGCCACCACTACTCGCCACGTGAGCAAGCCACCGGCCGCGGAGAGAAGCACGCCAGACCCGGATCGATGAAGAGGCTACGAGGGGAGGACGCCCGAAGGGTCGCGGTCCTAGCCGTAGCCACACACCATCCACCACCACCGGCCAAAGGCAGCAGCGTTGCACCACGCAGGCCGCCACCCCGGCGTCCCCGAGCTCGAACCCGTTGAGCAGAAGACCACACGAGACCATTAGCGGACATGGTGGGTCGGTGCCCGGCTGCTGGTGGTTAGCAGGGTGCAGTTGACAGGTGGAGACGGCACCTCCGTACCACCCTCGGTCACACCCCAAGAACGGTGACCGGTAGACCTAGGAGGTACCCCTCCACCACCGGAGTGGTTGCCGACCATATGCAGAACTCGTAGCCCTAGGCCCAGATCGAGCCTACCTGGCCCAGATCGGGCCCGGGGCTCGAAGCCCGCACTGCAGCGTACAACCGCCGTCGCCGCCGTCCACCTGCGCGCCTAGGCCTCCCCAACTGCTCGCCGCCGGCCATCAGGTCCACCGCCGCCAGGCCGCGCCCGCTGGAGCCCACCGGCGACCACAAGGCAGGGCCCCGCCGCCGCCGCGTTCTCCGCCTCTCGGACCCCGCAGCCTCCACGCCGTCGCCGGCCAACACCGCCGCCGTGCCCCGCGTCCAGCACCGCGCCCCCAGCAGCCGCCGCACCCCGCGCCGCCTTGGACCGCGCGAGGGGGAAGAAAGGCCCCGCCGCCGCCGACGCCGCCGGGCTTTGCCCGACGACGCCCTCCGACGGCGGCGAGGAGAGGGGGCGGAGGGGAGAGGCGGGAGTGGGTGGCGGCGTGAGGGAGCCCCCGGTCGCTCGCGGGAGCGACGCGGGGGGCTAGGGTAACATTGTTTTCTAGCAACAGGATTACTGAATATGGACTTCAGATCACACTAAAAGGGTTGCCCCCATTCTACGACATCAGCAATGCTTTGATGGAAGCAATGGACAGCATTAAACGCCCCGTCATGTTTTGGGAGTAATAGTTCATGTTGATATGGTGCTCTCACAACCCCTATTTTTAATCCTTAAATCATGCAACTACATGCATCAACGTTCTATAGAACAATTGACTGCATCATAATATTTTTTTGTTTTTTAAGTTTCAAATTTGAACTTAAAAATATTAAAACGGGCTCCCCGGGAGACATATCTACCAGGGATGATCATAGCGTCGTCAAAGGCAAATATTTTCTTCAGCTCCAGCGTAAAGGGTGACGTGGAAGACGGGCTCTCAAGTTTACGCCTTCACTGAAGCGCAATGAGTTGTGAGCTAACCTGGCGAGTGGGCCATGGTTGTAAGCGTCTGTGACAGTAAATACGAAGGCAGTTGCCTCTGTCAGCGGCCTGTAATTCTGAATCTCCGCACCTTCCACATCTCCGCCACCGCCGCCGCCGCCGACGACGAGGCCGCTCTTGGAGTCCGCCGTACTCGCCTCTCTTTGTACGGTCCTCTCATCCCTCATTCGCGGTAGCACTCGAGGTTTGCGGCCTCTGCTCTTCTTTCTCTAATCGAGGTGCCCCCAATCAGCGGCACCGACTTGGGATGGCGAAGAGGTCCAGGAAGAAGAAGAAGAAGAAGCAGCCCGTCGTGGAACTCCCCGACGACCTCCTCGTGGAGATCCTGTCGCGGGTGCCCTACAGGTCGCTCTGCCGCTTCAAGTGCGTGTCGCCCTCATGGCGCGCTCTCTGCTCCGACTCCGACCTCCGCAAGAGGTCGCCTCAGACGCTGTCAGGACTCTTCTGCCACGCCCGCGAGGAGCGCGACAGCAGCGACGATGGACTCAGGTTCGTCAATCTGTCAGGGGAAGGCAAGCCCCTCGTCGACCCCCAACTCCTGTTCTTGCGTGACTTGGCCCCATTTGGCATCATCCTTGAGGATTGCTGCAGCAGCCTTCTCCTCTGCAAATGCTTCAAGAGTTATCAACATCCACCGGACGCAGATTGGGTAGTGTGCAATCCTGCAACTGAGGAGTGGACTGTCTTGCCTGCCACAGAAGCGCTGCACTGTATGAATAATTTCACCATTCGTTTGGGCTTTGACCCGGCCACCCCCTCCCGCTTCCAGGCATTCCTTCTGAAGCAGGACGATTGGCGTAATGGTCGAATCACTGGAGTTGAGATCTACTCATCCGAAACTGGACAATGGAGTTCCATCAACAGTGAGTGGGGCAGTGAAACTTGTGTGGATCATAATGATTCACGATTTGTCTTCCTCAATGACACTCTGCATTTCACCACTTTACATTCTTCTGCCCGTGGTTCTAGTTGCATTGGAAATTCTGCATGTGAATGTGATTACTCACTGGTCACAGTGGACACACAGGGGAAGACACTGAGGAAATTTCCATTACCATACCATGCCAATGATTGTTGTTCCATCGGTCAGTCTCGGGGACGCTTGTATGCTATGCGCTTACATCATCTCAGAAATTCTTGTACACTCTCAGTTTGGCTTCTTGAGGATTATGGTACTGGACAGTGGACCCTGATGCATACTGCTAACGTTCCAGAACTCTTTGGGAGGCATTGGCGCAACAACGATGAGTTCTGTTCATTGATCGCAATCCACCCAGAATGCAATGTGATTTTCCTTATCGACGATGTGACGAGTAAACTTGTGTCATACAATATGGACGACCGGAAAGTTCATGTCATCTGTAGCGTTGAAGAGTACTACCATCACCCATTTACACCTTATATTCCTTGTTTTGCCAAATTACGCTCAGATGCCAACTAGAACTGAGAAGCTTCATCTTTGCTAAAAGTTGGCATGGCCGACACCTTTATAGATATGAGGTGTTGAATATATGGTGGACCTTCTACTTTCAGAGCAATGATTTGGATAAGTCTTGTGGCTACTTCAGTTTAGGTTTTTTTTATCTGTTGGTTTTCGGGTTTATTTGCCTTGCCGCTTTGAACAATGTTGATTAGAAATGGAGAATGTGTATGGCCGACTTCAGTGGACACTGTATCAACATATCATGCAACTTAATCTATTGTTGTGGACAGTTGTAACGTTCCCATGTGAACTAAACTTGAGAGACCATGCTATATATATGTTTGGAATATCTCAACTTTTACCTATTTCTTTCTAATCATTTGCAAGCATGTTTTGAATGCAACTTGTTATCTGTTGACGTTAGATATTGATGGCACCTTGTTTATCAGTGTTGGTTCCTGCGGTTATATCTTATAATGCTGAAACTGCATGTATATTATTCTACTATTTGTTATTTGAAATGGCTTTCTTTACATGCAGTTATATAGCATTGATGTTGTCAAAGTAAAACATTTTAGATCACAGGGTTCAAAACAGATTAACAAATTACCTTATGTTGGGCCCATTGCAGAACAACATTATTTCTTTCTTAGGGTTTATCTAAGAGCATAATTCACCAACGACATGTTTATACTTAAAGACTTTCTGTATTATCAGAGAATTTGGGAATTCATGACTTTGACTCACGCAGTGCTGGATTTTATTTATTCTTGTTTTTATCAAGTTGTCCACAACCAGCATTTTACTATCTTAAATTTGACCAATTGTATAGAAAAACTTTAAAAAATTGTAATATTCTGTAGAGATATTATGAAAATATATTTAATGATGTATCTAATAAGATTGAATGGACATTATAGAGATTGATAGTGTTTCTAAAAGTTTGACGACACTAGGTCTTTATTTATATAATTATACATTTGTACGCCTACCTGAAAGTTTCTTTCCTTGTAACTTGAAGACTTGAAAGTGCATCCAGTGTCCTCGGTATCGAGAGTAATCTGTTTGTGAGAAAGACTTGATCCCCTCAAGATAAAGTGAAGATAGTGCTGAATGAAAAGTTAAGAATTTATTGGAGAGGAAGATTCAAGAAAGCAAAGCTAAGACCTATGGTCTAGAACGTGAAGACCTAGAACATGTGTGATATGCTTCGAGTCATAGTAAAATCCATATTTACAAATAAGGGTATCGAGCAGTTTGATTTTTTTTTTGTCTCAATCAATCTGTAGTCTTATAGCAACGTCGGCCAAGTATCATCTAGTTTTGTATTATTTCGTTGGCAGTTAATCTGTAGTCTTGCAAGTGCGATTTAGTTTTGAGCAAAATTTGACTCTATTCAGACACAAAATAAAGTCCATCAAAGAGCAGGATCCATTCTTGTTATGAATGCCTTCAAACCCTTGCCAAATTTTGACCACATCTTGTTTCATGGAACAGTTTGTGACAACTACTCAATTACGTGCCCCGTGACTGCTATGCAATTTAGTATTATCTCAGTGAATTTACAATGGAACAAGTTAATCCCCTGTGTAGCCCTAGAGCTAAGGATCATATACTAGAAGGCAGAGGCGTGCTTTGCCGCGGCCGTTTTGTCTTCTATCATTATGTAACCTGCTGCGTTCTATATCAGAACTCTAACCTTGATGCTTGTACTTCATGCATGCCCGAATCATTGGATTATCATACGACAGGTCATATTGTCAGAAAAAAAAAGTTGGGCCACATGCTCAGAAAGTGAACAAACATGACTCATGAGTGGAACCAAACAAATATTCAAATAGCATGGGTGAATCAAAATGACTTCAGCAAATTATGGAACCGAGCTAATATTCAAATAGCATAGCCAAATTATAGAACCAAATTAATATTCAAATAATATATCTAGCTAGCTATGGGAATAATAACACAGATAATTTTGCACAATAATTGTTGTTACAAGTAAGAATATCAAATGATATAAAGGAAACCTGATTTGTAGCTAGGAATTACAATTTTTTAAAAGCATATAAGGTTACATAATTACCGGAATACATGGTATAAATACAATTATATGAAGAAAAGGGGAAGGTTGTCGATAAATTGGTCAATAATCTCTTGATAGGTAGGTTGAAGAAATCTTTAAAACTATGAGAAGTTCTCTTGATTAAATTTACATAGGTACATGAGAAATCATCTCCAAAATAGTGTGGTGTCAAGAACTTTTTCATATATTTTGGAAGCCATTAGAGAGCAAACGATTAAATATACTTTACTCAAAAGAAGTGCTCCTTCGGTCCTGTCACTTTCTTGGAGAAAAAATATGTATACTGAAGATTATGCCACTGTCAAGAACAACATGCAGAACAGAATCCAGTACACTGGTCACGGTCTTACGGAATACGGAATGTATCAGTATTTAGTACTACCTAGTAAATGGTTGGAAAAGGCAGCGGTACCCCGCAAAAAAAACAAGGAAAAGGCAGCGGTAGTACGGGGAACCGAGGGAGCGCATTACATCTAGCTGCCGCTGCCGCCGCCGGTTGCCCGTCCGCGTGTAGATATTGTCCTCGACCTCCCCTGGCGCCAGGGCCACCGAGAAGGGCGCGTGCTTGCAGCGCCTCGACGAGGAAGACGCCGCCGCATCCGGCCATGACTGCAAGGTCGGCGGCCGTCCCCGCGTGCGTTCTCATAGCTTCCACGGCTTGGCCGCCGCGTCCGCTTGTTCCTCCTGCTGCTGCTGCTGGTGCATGGAGGGCGGTGCTACGATCTCTGGCTCGGGCAGGGCCTCGGTCGCCTTGGGCTGGTGCGGAGGGCGAGGCAGGGGAGGGCTTGGCTGGGCCACGACGCGGAAGCGGTCGGCGACGTCGCGCAGGCGGCCTAGATATCCTTGATCCCGGCGTCGCACGGTTCTTCACCAGCTTCGCGTCCTCCTCGAGAAGGTCCGACGGCGGAAGCGACCCGACACCTACGCACCGTGTGTGTGACAGTTCGCCGCCTCCCGCATCGCGGTCACCTGCAACCAACGCCCCACCGTGTGCCGCTGTCCCCGATACCCAGAGCTGCAAGATACGGAGAAACATCAAGAGAGACAGAATGGGCGCGACCTACCCGACGCCACTAATTGTGGGACCAGAGAAGCGAACGCTCCAGAGGCCTCCATTTCACGCCCGGTTAGGTTTAGAAAAGATTGGAACATTCAATCAAAATCTTTCGCAGAGCATTCTACCACCATCCAAGGCAGCATAACCAACCCATAACCAGAAACTCTAAATCAAGTCCAGATGAATCAGCACACAGGGGTTACGCACGCGGTGTCCGACTCGGAGATGGTGACGCCAAGCACTCCTAGCTGTGACACAAGGGACGACATGCGTATGGCGACGTTGATGTCTTCCTTGTCGCCGAACTTGAGCGCCTCGTACTGCTTCTTCAGCAGTGTTGCCTTCGCCATCTCCGACCCACATTGTCTTGATGGCCTCCCACACATCCTTCGTCGTCTCCTTGGACGCATGCGTGGAGATCATCTATGGTGGGACGGCGAGCAGTAGATCCTCCATTGCTAGCTCGGTCTGTATGCTGATCCAATGCCGTCCTTGACCGCGGACCACACCCGGCAAGCTTCACCTACATGAGTAACGCCCAATCCACATAGTTGGACTGCATAACAAGGGGCCACGAACCACCGGTGTCCCGCGTTGCCCACTGGATAGTCAGCGTGATTGCGGCCTCGGTCGCAATCACCATCGTCGCCTGTGTGACTATATCACCCATCGCATCCGGTGGAATTTCTCTAACTTAGGCTCTGATACCAATTGTTGCCCGTACGGTCGCTGGGGAGAGAAGAGCAGAGGAGGGGAGTGTGTGTCGAAACGTGGAAGAAGAGTTTTTGATTTGCCTCCCTTAGTTGTATATATGTTCCTCTGCCGGTTAAAACTACAAAGTCAACTGAAGTGTCACATCAGTCCTACATTTAACCCATGACTAGAAAGTACTGTAGATGACGTCTAGCACGGCCTACCTACCTACTATGTACTGGTGCTGGCGCACCATATCAAAACACCGGCTACAGTACAAATTGTCCTTACCCGGAAACCGACTATTGACCACCTCGACTCGGAACAGGCTCCGACTCGGACATACCCTACAGTTGGAACAGCGTCGACATATTTCCCGCATCGCCCACTGGCGTGCTTGTGGCCTCCGCTGCAATCACCATCGTTGCCTGTGTGACTATATCACCCATCACCGCGTGGTGGAATCTCTCGAACCTAGGCTCTGATACCAATTGTTGCCCCTACGATTGCTATACAGAGAGAAGAGCAGAGGAGGGGAGTGTGTGCCGAAACGTGGAAGAAGATTTTCGGTTTGCCTCCCTTAGTTGTATGTGTATTCCTCCCTATAAATAGGGGCTGCCGGTTAGAACTACAAAGTCAACTAAAGTGTCACATCCGACTGATGTGACTAGTCCACATTTAACCCATGTCGCGGCACTCTTAACGACGTCATGACTAGAAAGTACTGCAGATGTCGTCTAGCACTTCCTACCTACCTACTCTGTACCGGTGGTGACGCACCACATCAAAACACCGGCTACAGTACAAAGTGTCCTTACCCGGAAACCCTACCATTGACCACCTCGACTCAGGAACAGACCCCACAGTCGGAACAGCGTCGACATATTTCTAACAATGTGGAACTGTGTGGGGATGGCCACGATAAAACATGTAGTTGGGCCAGCTGCAGCTGCGCCAAATTAAGAAATCGGCCGTCCAAAGTCCAAACCCGGCTGTTCCTGACAAGCAAGCTAGATGAATCCATCGTGGAAACGACGTAGAAACTGACGGATGGATTCTTGGAGAGGGCGATCAGACTGAATCAAGGTGTCTACCATCCTGTGCCCCTCCGGGTTGCCGTCGCACCACTCGCTATGGAGCAGAACGAGAACAGCTAGGAACCACGCCCCGACGACGCCGGCCAGGATTCCGAGGAGTAGCACGGCGACGTTGGTGGTCGTCGTAAGGGACTCCCGGGACTCCGGCTTTGTGGCGAGCGCCAAGACGTAGATAAGCGCGAATCCGGCGCAGCACAGCAGCCACATGAGCGCGCACCGGCTGGCCTCGGCTGGCTCCGCCTCCGCCAGCGTCGCCGTCGCGCCGCCGTCATCTGGGTTCTCCACGTCGGCCATGAACCTACGACGATTGAAAGTGGACCGGTTGTGCGATGTGCGATCTGATACGGCTTGGTGAATGGTGATGATGGTCTGTCTCAGCCCCGGACCCTTTCTAGTTTCTATACAGGCTGAGAGGCAGGTGAACATGACCGAACAAGTCACGAGGTAGCTATAGTCTCCTATCCGAGTCCGAGCGCTCCATCGCTTGTGTTCACCTTATCCACTAGCAGCCAGGCAGCAGCTCCACGAACAAGCACAAAGAAATCACCATCCTCAAGACGACACCCTCAAGACTCAAGAGTGGAGGCGACGCTGTCGTCCGGCCCTGCACACTTAGGATCTAGCTAGGTCTTCACCCAGAGAGGAGATCCGGGGCTCAGGAGAACCGAGTAGCTCCAAGACGACCCCTCAAGAGGGAGAACGGCCTCCATGTACGTCGCGTCGTCGGGCTTTCACCTGGAGCACATGAGACTCTCCAACCCCACGCAGATCAATCATGGCGAACCATTTGATACATGTAAAATGCATACATTAAGTTTATAGTTTATTACTTGACATTTTCACATATTTACAACTTATCTAGGGTTATGTTTATGAACTGACCCGTCGTGACAGTGGTGGGCATTGGATAGTGACAATTTGGTTTTTACCTTCTCAGTTAAACATAACCCTAGATAAGTTGTAAATATGTTATTTGGTGTCTCATGCATGACAGCCAAAACATTCGTGTCTAGAGCAAGTATATTTGTTTTGTTTTTTGAGAATTGTATATTTGTTGTTCTAACTTCATGTCAAAGTACTTAACGCTATACTCTCTTAATTCTTAATTCTACATTGCTTGGTGTTTATCCCTTTCTAGAGCAGTATAAGAGAGATGTGTTGCATCATCTCTAAAATAGGATGTGATGTCCATATGAATACTATCTTACCCGCAATTACGTTGCACCTATAGTATATCTCTTTGAGTACTTTTATGTACACCACACTTTAAGACAGAGTAGATAAGTGAACCCTTGAATCCAGTCCATATTTATTTTAAGAAATAACTTTCCAACACTTTTATTGAACTTTTATTTTCAGCTATCAGTAAATCCGGAAATACAAACATACTTTTACTTATTGCATCTACAACCAAAACCCCGAAATACCTTTTATAATTGTTTTTACTTTCCTTGCCACAAACTGTTCTATGCAAATAATGCAGTCAAAATTTGGCAAGGGTTTGAAGGCATTCATAAAAACAATGGATCCCGCTCTTTGATGGACTTTATTTATGTGTCTAAATCAATTCAAATTTTGCTCAAAACTAAATGGCACTTGCAAGACTACAGATTAACCGCGAACGAAATAATACAAAACTAGATGATGCCTATACAAGATTACAGATTGATTGACACCAAAAACATACAAACTGGTCGATACCCTTGTTTGTAAATCTGGATTTTACTATGACTGGATGCATACAACACCTGCTCTTGGTGTTCACGTTCTAGACCCATAGTTCTTGTCTCCAATTTCTTGAAACTTCATCTCCCATGAATTATTAACTTTCCGTTCCGCACTATCTTCACTTTATCTTGAGGGGATCGACACTTCCTCACAAACGGATTAGTCTCTTAACCATTTGCCATCTATCATCCAAAACCGATATCAAGGACACAAGATGCACTTTCAAGTCTTCAAGCTACAAGGAAAGAAATTTTCCGGTAGGCGTACAAACACATAATAAGATAAATAAGACCTCAAACTTTTAGAAAAACTATCAATCTCTATAATGTTCATTCAATCTTATTAGGTACATCATTAAATATATTTTCATGATATCTCTAAAGAATATTATAATTTTTTATAGTTTTTCTAAAATTGGTCAAATTTACATTGTTTGATTTCAGAAAATTATATGCGCTTTTTTCAGAAACTGAGTAGTATGTATCAGTGCTAACATACATTTCGTCTCTTAACTTTTCTGTCTCATGCGCGATAGATTTCCTATTTTCCCCCGGGGTCTTAATTACCACTGCTTAGCTTTCAAAATTGAACAGACCGAGCAAGTTCAAATTGGCGTAACATGAAACCTATTAGTGCAAAAGCCCCGTGCAAAGCTACAAAAGTCCATAAACCGCCTAATTGACACCAACGAGTAAAATCTCCTTGGGCTTCTGGTCCCCATAGTAGCAACAAAGAGTCTGCTAAACTATTGGCAGGGGTAGGAACTGCTGCGGTTAAGAAATTACAACCTTCCAAATAGGAACTAGCCAATCCATGGGTATACCAAGAAGTTACAAAAGTTGTCCCTGTAAACCAAGTCTTTTTCCTCTATATACATGTTTAATTAGCTTTGTGCCTGACTAAGGTCAAGAAATATTTTCTCAAGACTGTTGCCAGCGGTTAGAAAACAATCCAATTATCAATATTAAACACACGCAGTTACACAATGTAGAATAGTCATTAGTTGACAAGTAATATCTGCTAAATTAGACTATTAGCCTCGACAAAATATCTAAGGGCAAGAACCTAGTGGCTAATGATGGTATGACAGGCCAATAATTTAAGATAGTAAAATGCTGGTCGTGGACAAGTTTGATAAAAAGAAGAATAAATAACACCCAGCGATGCATGAGTCAAAGTCATGAATTCCCAACTTCTCTCGTAATGCAGAAACAGTCTTTACGCACAAACATGTCTTCGGTGAATTATGGTGTTAGATAAACGCTGAGAAAGAAATAATCCTGTCCTACTATAGGCCCAACATAAGGTGATTTGTTAATCAGTTATAAACCCTCTGGTCTACAATGTTTTACTTTGACACCATCAATGGGATACCGTGCAGGGTTTTTTGAAGGAAACTTGCATTTCCTCACATATGTGTACTGTATATGAAACAAGCTTGAAAATTAATCATGCTATATAACTGCATGTAAAGATAACCATTTCAAATTAAAAATCATAGAGTAATACATCCAGTTTCCACATTATAACACATAATCACAGGAATCACATTGATAAATAGGGTGGAATCAATATCTTACATCAACGGATAACAAGTTGCATACAAAACATGCTTGCAAAAAATTATTAGAAAGAAAGAGGTGAAAGTTCAGATATGCCCGAAAATATAAATACGTGGTCTCACAAATTTAGTCCACATGGGGACCTAAGAAGTGCCCACAACAGTTAGTAACTGAAGTGAATAGATTTAGTGGCATGATATGTTCATACAGTACCCACTGAAGGCTGGCATACGCATTCTTGATGGCTAATCAACATTGTTCAATGCAACTAGGTAAATACACACGAAAACCAAAAGATAAAATTAAACTGAAGTAGACACAAGACTTATCCAAGTCACTGCTCCGAAAGTAGAAGATCCACCATATATTCAACACCTGATTTCCATAAAGGTGTCGGTCATGGCAACTTAGCAAAGATGAAGCTTCTGAGTTCTAGTTGGCATCTGACAGTAATTTCGCAAAACAAGGAATATAAGGTGGAAATGGGAGATGGCAGTCTTCTTCAGTGCTGCAGATGACATGAACTTTCCGGTCATCCATATTGTATGACACAAGTTTACTCATCATAATATCGATAAGAAAAATGACATTGCAATCTGGATGGATTGCGATCAATGACCATAACTCATCACTGTTGCAGCAATGCCTTCCAAACAGTTGTAGGACGTTAGCGGTATGCATCAGGGTCCACTGTCCAGTACCATAATCCTCAAGAAGCCAAACTGAGAGTGTACAAGAATTTCTGGAATGATGTAAATGCATAGCATATAAGCGTCCGCGAGACTTGCCGATACGGGAACGAGAGTCATTTGCATGGTATGGCAATGGAAACTTCCTCAGTGTCTTCCCCTGTGTGTCCACCGTGAGCAGTGAGTAATCACATTCACATGTAGAATTTCCATAGCAAGTAGAGTCAAGGGCCGAATAATGAAAAGCAGTGAAATGCAGAGTGTCATTGAGGAAGACAAATTGTGAGTCATCATGATCCACACAAGTTTCACTGCCCCACTCACTGTCACTGTTGACGGAAATCCATTGTCCAGCTTCCGACGAGTAGATCTCAACTCCAGTGATACCCCAAAGACCCTGCTTGAGAAGGAATGCCTGAAAGCGGGAGGGGACGAGCGGATCGAAGCCCAAACGGATGGTGAAATGATTCATAGGAGAGTGCAGCGCTTCTGGGGCAGGCAACACAGTCCACTCCTCAGTCGCAGGATTGCACACCACCCAATCTGCGTCCAGCGGAACGTGAGAAGTCTTGAAGCATCTGCAGAGGAGAAGGCTGCTGCAGCAGTCCTCAAGGATGATGCCAAACGGGGCCAAGTCACGCAGGAACGGGAGTTGGGGGTCGACGAGAGGCCTGCCTTTCCCTGAGAGATTGACGAACCTGAGGCCATGGTCGCTGCGGTCGCGCACCTCGCGAGCGTGGCAGAAGAATCCTGATAGGGTCTGCGGCGACCTCTTGCGGAGGTCGGGGTCGGAGCAGAGGGCGCGCCATGAGGGTGACACGCACTTGAAGCGGCAGAGCGACCTGTAGGGCACCCGCGCCAGGATCTCGACAAGGAGGTCTTCGGGGAGTCCCGCGACGGGCTGCTTCTTCTTCGCCATCCCCTAGAATCCTCGATTAGAGAGAGAAAAGCAGAGGCAGCAAACCTCGAGTGCTACCGCGAGGTTGAGAAGACTGAGGACCAGATGAAGAGGGCGAGAGCGAGGACGGCGGTGGGCGGCGGCGGCGGAGATGTGGAGAAATTGGGGACAGTTTATGAGAGGAAGTCCCGTCTATGGAAGGAAGAAGAATCACGGACACTCGCTTACAACCATGGCCCACTTGCAAGGCTTGCTCACAACTCCGCTGCGTTTGAGTGAAGGCGTAAGAAGCAGACTCCGTTTTCCACGTCACCCTACACGCTGGGGCTGAGAAAAATACAGTAGTAGAATCTGAATCAGAGAAAGAAATATCTAGTTTTGGCACTGTTTTGAGTTGACTCCAAAACATATGAGCTATTTCAATGCAACGACATTCCATCTATGGTTCATCTATGCCATCCTAATGTAATGTGTATCATATCCGGTTTTTTACCAAAGAAATGGGCTAAATGGATTTTTTTTTTAAAGTAGGCTTAATTAGCTTAATACTCCCTTCGTTCACTTTTACAAGGCACATTACTTACCCTTTTCATTTTCGCCAGGAAACTGCATTGTTGTAGCCGGCATCGCAGGAAGTCAAGCACGCAATCAATCTACCGATTTGGCCACGCGGCCACCAAGTGTAATGTTCACTCGTGTGGTACATCAGATCATCCTCGACCGCTATTTGCGACTAGTTCTGGGGCCGCTCATCGACGGGTGTGTGTGTGGTGCCGAGTATATATATATACCGTGTGTGAAGGTACCTCATCGATCACTTAAAGTTCAACCCACTGCTCACCGATCGGCACGGCGAAGGCGATGAAGATCGTCTCGGCAGCTGTGCTTGTCATGCTCGTCAACCGTCACGATGGTGGCGGTGGAAGCACGAGAAACCATGGAACCCCTAATTAAAAAAAATATGGAGCCTCTCGTGTGCGGCCCCAACCCCAAATCCGTCGGAAGAGTGGCGGTGAACCTTTCGGGTATCACCGCCAGTTTTTGACATAAGTCATAGATGTTAAATTCTTGACGTTTGTGATCTCACCCTGATCATAGTGAAAATTTGTTGGCTGGTGTCCGTGGTTTTTCTTTTGATTATTAAAAGGAGTTTTCACGTTAAAACTTATATCAGGTTGTGTTGATTTTGTTTTCAATGTTTTATTAAACGCTTATATAACAACATGCGCGCTAAAAAAATCATACCCCAATAGCCTGGCCCACTTCATTACCATGATAAACTCGCCGCACGCTCCAGCGAAGTCCACCGGCGTCTCGGCTCCCAAAACCATCTCGGTGTAGTAGGCCGTCACGCCGGCCACCGACGGACTCGTGCACGCGGCGCCACACCGACGACGACGATGCGTCCATGCCCAAAGACCACCGTGTGCGGACCTTGGCATGCTCCGCGAGCGGCGGCTCGCGCAGCAGCACGGAGACGGCGCACCGGGTGGTGTCATATATACCGGAGAACATGGCGGACTGCACCCTGGCGGCCCCGCCAGCGCCGGCTCAGCCAGTAGAAGCACGTGCCGGCATGGATGCGTGCGGCGCCAGGCGCGGCGAGCTCCCTCGCGTCCCACCTGCCGGTCGCCGACGAGAAGATATCCACGAGCACGCGGCGATGCCTACGCCGGACGAGGAGGACGACGGTGAGCGTGAGCAGCCCTGTCGACGCGTCGAAGTTCCAGTACAGACCGGAGTTAGCGTCGCTGGACGGCGAGACAGTGGAAGGCGGGAGCGCGAGCCAGCCGGGTCGCACACGTAGTAGCAACCGCCCGTGCGAAGCTACGACGGAGATGTTGAGCATGAGCACGGTGCGCTCGAAGAAGACAACGGCGTGGCATCCTTCGTCGAGAATTCCATCATCATTGTCGTGGGTTCCATCACCGTGGCGTGGAGGCCAGATCAGATGAGACGAAGCCATCAGCAGTTCAGCAGGGACGTCTGCCTCATCGCCGGCAACTGAGTTGTCATTGGCAATGTCAAAACGATCGGGAGGAAGCTTCCAATTCTCGGGGTCCGTATACTTCAGTTGGAGAGGCACGTTGACGGTAACACGGTCGGTGGGGTCGACGGCGACGAGCCTGAGGTGGGTGAAGCCGCCGCGGCTGGATGAAGAGCGCGTACGGGCGGCCGCGGCGAGAGGTGGCGGCAGAGGAATGTGGGCCGGCAGACGACCGCACCGCGGTAGGCGTCCTCGGAGGGCAGGCGGCACAAGATCTCGGACAAGACGCCATCGTCCAGGTGCGGCATATGACCACCTCTGCCGCCGCCATTGATTGATAGATTGTTCTCGTTGGCGCTTGTAGATCAAATCGGCCGGATATCATACGTGCCATATTTGTAACCCTTTCATGCATCTCGATCGTTTGTTTTGGTTTCCAAGGCTGAGACTGATGCTTACCGATGCGTCGCGTAGGTAACATTGGGCGATGGGCGTACTGAAACATGTTTTTTCCTATTGATAAAACTAGCATAGTGGCCTTATGTTTGAGAAATAATTTCATAGTTTTATAGATATTTAATGTATGTTTGTCGATATAAATATATGGTTATTAGTCGCAACATATGAGCGGTAGTCCTTGACTTGCAATTCAATGGTTGGATGCAACAACAAATGGCGTATGAGTAGTTCGTGTTACGAAACATCCTTTGGAGGCTCATTGTGTTGTTTAGATGTTGTCGAATGAGCAGAGTTTAAGTTTGTCTTAAAAACAGAAGGGATTTAATTAAGTTGAACATCATTGATTCGTGTTGGAGCTCTCTAGTAATGGATAATGGGTTGTCATTCTTTTCATTTTTAAAGTAAGTGTTTTGTGCATCCTTTAATTTTCTTTTGTAGCTCTTATGTATAATAATCATGAATAGTTTAATTGATCTTATGTATAATAAATAATTTGACGACCAAACACACACAACATTATAGTTAGGAAAATAAAATAGGAGAATTTCGTTTTACCCCGTCGATACATTTCTTCTTCTCATTGTTTGTGTGAAGTATACAATGATGTTCTCACTTTCCATTTTTAATGCATGGTATTTTAGACAGACATGGTGGAAGATGTAGGTTTACAACTATTTATTTATTTATTTATTTATTTTGAATCCATTGTCCTAAGTCATTATATGGTTTCACTTTTGGGGCCTGACATATCTCTATATCGGACTTAGATCTGCCATAAGTAATTAGGAGTACCCTCATTTTTGTAATTGGGAGTAATTCCCAAACTTAAAGTGTGTTAAGGTAAAGCAAAGTCTAGAGCATGATAATTGTATGGGCATACGTCAGTGTAATGCTTTTATAACAAAATTAAAATCAATTTGTTGTATTACCAACAACATGCCTAATAACCAACTACCCATATTCCACATCAAAGTGCATTTTTACTGGAAAGTGTTCTTTGCTCTTGAGATCGAATGCTCCCTCTGCTTAAGAAATTCGAAAGATATTATTGGGAGTTTCAATAAATTCTGAAAATATTACGGATATAGCCAATGGGTATCCCATACACGTGTAAAATTTCAACATGAAATGTTTTAAATTATGGGCTACAAAAAAGCAAAATATGGTGAAACCTAGATATTTGATAATATGCATATTTAGATCTGCAATATTTCATTTTATGCAGTTTAAAATACAATGTTTTTGAACTTGCTACTTTTCATGTTTGTGGGATGCACTATTGGTTTCACCCGGATATTTATTTTCAGTAATTTTATGCTAAAAAAATTTGAGGGACCGATGGATCTCTAGAGCCAAAAGTTCCTACTCATTTTTTACTTGATATCTATATTTTCTTGTGCTCCTATTATGACAATGTCATCAAGCTATAGAGGGAAATCCAACCCCGTCTTTAAACAAATATTTAATATTTTATACAAGTACCAGTTTGAATCTTCGTATGATTCCCTTCACTTTCTATAACTTATAATGTTCTAGGAGGCGAGGGATCTCAATAATCAATCTTCTGAGTGTATTTTAGTTTTGTCAGGTTAGTATGTGATTCAGAAGAATCGTGAGTTTGTTGGGATGCATTGTCTGAAATTAATGATATTGGGTAATTCTAAGTAAATGGTCCTCCCATAAGCATCAATGTTATCACCTATTAATCCTCAAAGCAAGTGGTCGCTCCAATGGCTCATCTTTGTTTTCTAGGTAATTATAGGCAATGTTGGGGATATCGATTATCGGAAACTTATCTGTCGATCCAAGATAAGGGGTAAATCGGCCGATTTATCCGTATATTAGCCGGTTTATCGGCATACCGGTTGATTTATTGGCATATCAACTGATAAATCGATCGGCACATCAGCCGATAAGTTGATCGACCAAGTTATCTTATCGGTCAGACACTGAGAAGCGATCAATCAACAGATTTATCGGAAGATATCTTGAACAATGATTATAGGAAAATGGCAATAACAACATGTCTTGCAAACAAATATATTACTTTTCATTAAAAAGAACCCATTGGAATCTTCATAAGATTCCTTTTACCTTAAACAACTTAGAACACTCAAGGAATTGCGGGATTTTATGAATATATCTTGTAAATGTAATTTAGTTAATATGTATTCAGAACAATGTGAGTTGGTTGGGATGGTATCGTCTAAAATTAAGGAACTTATAAATATGCAAATTTATCCCAGTGCTCTTATAAATATGGAAATTTATCGCTTAGTAATACACGAAGCAACCGGTTCCGGCGAGTCATTTTTTTGTTGTTGTGGCAATTTAAAGAAATCAGCAATGGCAACATTTGTTCTGAGCAGTTTGTGCTTGAGTACCAGAAACTCATAACTAAATTTTTCGTATAATCGTTCAGAAACTCTAAGGTTAATAAAAATTTACATGTTACATTTTTTAAATATTTTTCTTTACTCTAAAAAATAATACTCCCTCCGTTTTTTTATACAAGGTGTATAGTTTTTTACTTCTGAAAAGTCAATATTCACTAATTTCGACCAGGATTTTAGCAAAAACTAATAATATTTTAAATACTAAGAAAATAAAATTTGAAAATACATTTCATGATGAATCTAGTGATAATGATCTGATATGGTAACTGCTAATAACATTTTTCTAGCAAATCTAGTGTAGGCTTTCTTTTTTTACTTAACCAACATTTTTAAAATTATTTTTCTGAAAAACATAAGTGATAAATGACAGATCTAATAGTTATGTTTCTTAGTCAGCTACGATCGAGCCATGCTATTTCACGATCTAGTATATGGTTCCTTACGTAAGAAAAAAAACTATACGTAAGGTTTTTTTTCTGCTCGGCCGGACTCCTTCTGTTGGCAGATGGGTCGTGCACGTATGTGCATTTTAATCTAATACGTGTGAAGGCTGAACAACATGGTTACGTAATTAGTGTATTTCATTTAAATCCTAGCCATATATTTTATATCCAACTGTTAAGATTAATTAAGAGGATGTGGCTTAACATGGTGGCTCTATTTACAAACTCATTTTGCTTTTAGTATATAATAGATTGAGCATGCTTGTTTTCATATCTAGCATCCACAATTTACAGGATGGTCATGAATCCAGTAAAGGTCATGTCCATTAAATTAGTAATTCAAAACCATATTACAGGATATGGTGTAATCAGACACTCAACCTCGAAGTACTTGGCATGGCAGCAGGAAAGAGGAACAACCACTCTCGCTGCCAGCTGATCCGGACAAAAAAAGACTTCGCTGAGCACTGAGGTTCATCCGGCGATCACTTTCGAGGCCTCCCTCGCTTCTTTCCAACTCGTCCCAAGCTTCCGACTTTGAGAGCAGTAGAGTCAGGGCTCTCTGCTCCCTTCTTGGGGCGGCCTCTCCCCCTTCCGGACGGCATTGGCTCCGGAGTCGCCGTCTTGGCTCCCCTGCCTCCACCACTTCTAGTAGACCGCATACGGCTACCCTCTATCTCCTTGGGCACTTCCCCATGCTCATCCTCACCTTCTGACTTAACAGTTTTCTTGCGCTTGTTTGAGTGTGAGTTGGTGCTGGAAGTTGCCTTGGTCATCTGCTCCGGCGTCTCTTCAGCTGCAGAGAAACGGTTCAAACACCGTTCATGATTTAGATGGGGACAACAGAATTAAGAAATATATGGTTGCCATTTACCAACATCACATAGATATTCTTACACATGAAATATGTACACAGCATAAGCTTGGAATGAAAAAATATCACTTGGATGGACCAAAATGATGAGGAAGTTGTATGCTAAACAGTTTGTGCGCTACATTCAGTGCAACAAAGGCAAGTGCTGCCAAACATCATACCACTGCAACACACCCCTCACTACTTTTCCACACCAATGCAGTTTCATGCAGCAGAGAAACTAGGCCGTGATGAATTTTCATGTATCGTAAGTGCTGAAGAAAGAAATTTAGAGACCAAATGCAGCAAACATTGACCAATTGTTCAGCTGAAAGCATGTGAAGAACAACTCAATTTATTGATATGCTCTCCATTCCAAAACAATACTACCTCCGGTCCACAAAGAATCTCCGAAGCAAAGCATGATTTTGTACTATCCTAGCATGTTTTCCACGGCAATTAAAGTGGATCGGAGGGAGTAGGATCAACAGTAGAAGAAAGAATACTTTGAAGTAAAAACTAATAACCTGAATCTGTGGTCACTGCTTCCTAAATAATTATATCGTGAACAGACCAAAAATAACTATGACCATATTCATTTTTTCCTGACCCAGTGATCTTTTGAACGTATGACTAAGTTGAAACTTTGGCCAGCTTGAACTATGCTTCACAAAGTGTGGCACAAGGAGGGTAATGAGCTAGTCTGCATGGTAACCTTTGCAGCATGTAGATGTCATATTCAAAACAATTTAGGGAATGTCATTAAGATGTAATGGCAGAATTTGCAATTCATACTTTCCTATATGTCCACTACAATCCCACTGGCGCTGTTTTAAGTTTTCAACCTCTACATGTCAAGCAGCCAACACACATAAAGGCCATGATCGTAACAGTGTCAAGCTCTAATAAGAACCGACAAAAACTAAGCACATAATACTGTTTACAAGATAGCTAAGTAATTTGATTGGAAATGAGAATATACAAAAAAAGTTACAAGCAAGGAACTATGTCTGCAAGGCCTTATACTGCCATATGCTAGTAAAAAGTGTCCTTCCATGTTACGACATGCAAATATGCAAAACATAATTAACATGTTTGACCTGGGTTACCACTTACATGGCTGTTTTAAGCCATTTAATCGGTTAAGATGACATTGCACATGCAAAGTACACCACATGCCGATTTACGCATGCACTTGCTAATTTATAATTATTGGTTCTCGATAGAACACAATTGCACATTAACAAACGGACAATTGGTGACATCAATTTCGAGTTTGTTAGTTGCTTCCATTTGCAGTTTACAACTTCTGAATTTCATGATAAATCTTCATGCTAGGACTTCTCTCTCTGAGAAATGTTCTAGCAACTTTTCACAATTGCTTAGTAAATAACTATTTAATCCAATATTACACCAAAGAATTGTAGATAGAACAAGAACGACAAAGCCTTTCAGTCCAAAGCAAGTTGGGGATGGTAGAGTTGAAACCCATAAGATCTCAAAACCACATCATGGTTCTAGCACGTGGATAGCCAACTTCCCCACACCCCATATGCATGGCTAATTCTTTGCTGATATTCCAATCCATAAAATCTGTCATAACAGACTCCTCATGTTCACGTTTGGTCTACCATGACCCCTCTTAACATTCTCAGCGCGCTTTATACTGACGCTTCTGGAGGCCTCGTTGTATATGCCCAAACCATCTTAAACGATGTTGGACAAATTTCTTTTCAGTTGGTGTTACGCCAACTCTCTCACGTATATCATATCATCCAGACTCATCCTTCTTGTGTGGCCACATATCCATCTCAACATGTGCATCTCTGATACACCTAACTGTTGGATATGCCGCCTCTTGGTTGGCCAACATTCTACGCCATACACTATCCTACATCGGATCGCCATTCTAAAGAACCTTCCTTTTAGCTTTTGTAGCACGCTCCTGTCACATGTACAGAGGACGCCAGAAGTGTTGGCTCCACTTCACCCAACCAGCTTTGATTCGATGACTCACATCTTCATGGATATCACCATCCTTCTGCAGCATAGAAGAAGAATACCAGAAGGTGTCTGTCCATCAATGCTATCATCTTCCTCCTCGATCCTAGTGCCTAGTAGTACTAAAGCTGCACCACATGTACTCAGTTTTAGTTATACTAAGCCTAAAACCTTTCGATTCCAAAGTCCATCTCCACAACTCTTAACTTTCTATAAACCCTGTCCGGCTCCCATCAACTAGCACCACACCATCCACATAGAGCATACACCATGAAATATCTCCTTGCATATCCCTTCTGACCTCATCCATCAGCAAAGCAAAAGGATAAGGGCTCAAAGCTAACCCTTCTTGCATCATACAATTGAGATAGATGCATCATATATTTGTTTTGATGATGCACGAAACTATGAATGAATATAAACATATAAATCCAGAGCTTAAACAGGAAAACGGGCTATAAGGATGATTACCGTACAGTCGATAAAGGAGAGGTGACTTAGCAAGTACCTATTTCGTGAGTTGCACATTCTTGGTTTGTATTTGTAAATTCTTTACTGTAGCGACGCCGAGGAACGATCGTCATTTTCTCTGAAAACAACAGTTACTGGTTTCAATACCTTGAGCAAGGATTGTAGTTTCTTTTGTAATAACAGATCAATCCAAAACTAGAAAGATATTTACCCATCAAAATTCTAAGCTTGCAGACAAATGAATTAATAATGTGTCATTGTAAAATTTAATAAAAGAAATGCACACCTTGAAAGAGAGCATCAGAATCCCCATCAAAAGTATCCAGCTGAGACAAGAACATGTATACATATATTAGACCGTGGGACTAGGTAATAAAGGGAGTATGAGCTATAGTTAACTAATATCTTTAGTAGAGTCCATTCCTACTATTCCCGTAGAAAGACGCTACTAAGTAAACTGATAGCAGTTTCTGGGGGTTCAAACATGTTATATCCATCTAAGCACTACAGGACGTGAGAACTAATGACCAAAAAAAGACGGAGGGTATATGTAGTAAATGTCATTTTGCATTGAAAAAACAGATAATTTGCTAAAACACATTTATGGGTTAACATTTTCAATTCATTTTTTTTTCATTGCAGCCTCCTGATAATTAATTCCTTATCATTAGCATGTGACAATGATTGATCACCCGACTCTTTTACTAACATCAATATGCTTTGATTCAGTTGTTTAGGATGTGTATCATGTTAACAGTGATAGCTGAACTTTAACATCACATAATCCAAAGTCATGGCTAGTTCATTCAACATGTTCTTTTGTTTAGCTTTAGCATAAAAAATAATTATACTAAATTGCATTACATATTAACATATAAGGAACTTTAAGCAGGTAAACAGTATGTGTATGTAAGCTCATTGGGTTACCTGGTCAATCTTATCACAAACATTTGCACTATCGACAACGATCAGAGACATCCCAACTCCACAACCAACACTGCAGAGTGCATAAGTGTTGTGAACTTAATATTGATTATATTATGATCAGAGGATGCAACTAGATTCATATGTTGGTTTAGTGCAATTACCTTGTAACATGCATTCCTTCAAGAATGTCAACCTTTTTAGGATTTGCAGAAGACCTGTGATACATTATAATACACAACAATAACTGGTAAGAGAAGTTTAATGGTTGATATCTCGAAGGTTGACAGACTTTTATTTCACATAGTATTAGCATTTTTAGATAGACGTACTTTTGCGTAGGACCGTAACCAAGCTGTCCATATTCAGAAACCCCCCAGCTTATGCAAGAATCATCTGCACCAACAGTATGGTGCATGCTACCAGAAGCCATGCAGCGGATGTTCCAACCGCTGAAGCAACAAGGCATCAATTTAAAACATAAGCAAAGATAATAATATTTCAACAGAAAGCTGATTATGAGAAGCTGCAGAGTGTAGCTATCGAGGGCACTGTTCATCACTATGGTATTTCACAGTTTGCAAGAAACCTGAAATCTGTAACTGGCTTTGGATACATCCACTCATCGCCTGTATTCTTGAGCTTTCCCCACATGTACAGCTGCCCGCGACCTAATAATCAAATCAAACGACCCACAATTAATAACAATATTTTTGTTCTATATATTGCAGCACAATCAGCAGATTAACACCAGTTTGATTACAGAGTACAAGGTATAACAAAAAAATATTTTTTTCAGAAGCACGTGATACGGGATCTAACTAGCAGAATAAAAAGTAGGGACTACTACATTTATTGTAAACCCAAGCACATGAAAATAGGATGATTAAAGAATCATGCCATATGCCTCCATCTGTAATCAACTAAACCCAAACCTGCTGAAGTATTGATTTACATATCTGGAAACACATACCACTCTGGACCCTCTCTATAGCACCCCAGTTTAATGATGAAAGAGACTCTTGAATACAATATTATGCGTGGGCGGTATGACAGGAACATAAAAATGAGAGTGACTGTGAATGTTCACACGATGTTTTTGATTAAGTGAAATAATTCAAGAGCAATATTATCATAAAGTAACTCCGCCTATGTTTTCTAGGCATAGCCGGTCCCAAGCCCGGGTAAAGGAGGAGGGTTGTGTTAGGCTTGGCGAGCCAACGTAAAATCTAGCCAGTCCCATGGGTACAAAACCCAACTGGGTGAGACTACTACTAGGATGGATGACCTCCTGAGAAGTCCTCGTGAAAGGATTTCATATCTAGCCTACCCCAACATGTTTGGGATAAAAGGCTTAAAAGAAGAAGATTATCAGAAAGTACCCAAGTTTTCAGCTCAGGTATCAAGTAATAACTTGCACAAGAGCATAAACTTAAAAAATCAATAACATTTATTTTCAGGTATGTTAGCTGAATGATATGGTTTTCCAGGCAAATGTATGCAAACACGAGAAATTGTCAACATGTGATACAATAATGTTTGCCAGGCTTCAAAGGTTTGGTGTGCAACAGGCTAAGGTTCATCACTAACTCAACAGTTCTATGCCATTTCATTTAAATGTTTGAATTGTGTAATCATCTCATCTGAACAAGACATGCAGCACAAACATAACTGAATACCAGCCTAAAGTACAAGGTAAATTTTGCACAATAGCTGCTTGATCCCTGTATGATGCTTGGTCAAACTAAAACCACAAAACAGGCTTGTCTTTCGTAATATAACCAAAACATTAAACTCCTCTAGTAATTTTATACCAGGGTGCATGAGAAAATAGCATGTGAATAAGATATATACGAGTCATACCACCGGCGGTGCATGCAGAACTTGCAGAACCAGCTGAGATAATATCATTGGGACCCAGGGTATTGTTCTTTTGAAATATTTCAACAAGGCGAGGTTGCCACTCATCCTTCTGTACATGGTGGCCCAACCTTTGTAATAAGAAAGTGGACAGATTTATGATGTAGGATACATCATGATCATGGAGATACATGAAAAGAATAAGTTACCTTCCATATCCACCAAAACCCCATCTGTTAAAAAAGGAATTATATGAGAGACATAAATATGGGATCTGAAGCAACCATACTTAGGTATACAGAAATGGAACTGATAGTAAGTCAAAATTATCTGGATTTAACATGTCAAGCAAATGGTGGAGCAGGAACATACGTGTAAACAAAGCCACTTGAATCAACGGCAACTGCAACATCCAAGTAGAGCAAAGGTATTAAGATCGGTGTTAATCCTGAATACATATGTTAACCAAGATAAAGGAAAGAAAGGAAAAGCACCTGTATGATTTGTTCCACATGCAACTTTGACAACAGTTTTCCCGGATAATTTAGCTATTGCCCTCGGGTGGGTCTGGGGATCATATGATAGCATTACCGATGAAACTTTGGTATTGTACTGTAATATCATAAATAAGATCACAATTATTGTTGCTGGCTAACTCAATAAGGTGTGCTATCTGCTATGTGCCTATGTTATAGAGTAGCAATCAACCTCATTGTCGGTTCCATGACCAAGTTGACCGTACTGGGGAAGACCTGCTGTGCTGAATTGAATAGCATAGAAGAATAAAACATTGCTTCAAAAAATTGATGAATGAAAACAGAAGTACTAACCACAGCTAAAGCAGATACTAATCGAAAGAGTTTATCATGAAAAGCTGGTCATTTTTATCATGAAAGAACAAAATGGTTGCTAATCTTTAAATTTCAGCAAGTTCATACAGTATCGAAGAGCCCTCAACTGATGACAGCCAGACAGTAAAGTCAGCACCACAAACAGCATTAGTTGCTTCAGTAACAAGACAGGGGGCTGGTGACGTCTGAGTTCCTGAAGCAAATTTAGAACAACAGGGAGTCAGAGACAACAAATAAAAGCAGTGCAAGAACCAATGGGAAAATAAGCTGCCCATACAGCCGTATTCCCATAACATTATCAGAACTATTCCATCGTCCTGAACAATGGAAGTTCAATGTGCTCACATTTATGGCATAAATATGTTTATTGGTTATCATCCAAACAGGTAGAAGTTAGATGTAGATTATATAGTACAAACGGCTATCAAGCAAATAACACACTAAAATCGTCCAAAAAAAAGTACTCTCCAAGCAGATACAGCCACAATTTATCCAGTCACAGAATGTTTTTCAAGAGAACAATTGTATTGTATTTGATGTAATAGTACTTATGGCATTCCAATCGTTAAAAACAAGTAAAAGGGAACGGTATCAACCTTTCCTTAGTGAACCTGTCCCCAGTTGTCCATGTTTGTTGTCACCAAATGCAAAGGACTTCCCGTCATCAGTTACGACCACAGTATGATTTCTTCCAACACCTGCTGAAATTATCATGTGTCTGCAGAATTGGCAACTGCTAATCAGCATTTAGAAAAGTGTCGTCAGGACAGAAAATATGTAACATCCTTGGATCAGCAACGACATGTACACCTATTTGAACAGTTAAAATGCAAGAGACACCATTCAAAAAAATGCAAGAGACATGTTCAGGCAGCAGCACTGCAGATGATTTTCCTACTTTGATAGTTGAGAAACAACGGCCGGCAGATTACGCGTGAGCGTGTCCCCATGCCCCAGCTGCCCCTTCTGCTAGGAAAGATGGACAGTGTTAACATTTTAGTTAGGAGAAAAAAAACATAGGCATGCACCGAGTCGTCGTATTAATACCTCATTGCGGCCCCATGTGAAGCAACGGCCGTCAGCACCCAACGCAACACAGTGGCAAGCCGCTGGACAGAAAAAATCACCTGTGAGTATGCTAGCTCTAGGACGTACTACAAGCGTTACCGCGCAGAAGCTGCTTCTTCAATGGAGAAATAAACCAGTAGGGGCATCTCGAAGGTGGGGTGGGCGCAGGAGGAGGAGCTCTCTCACCGCATCCGGAGGCGACGAAGCGGATGTCGACGCCCATGAGAGGGCGCAGCCGCGTCGGGTACACAAGGTTGCCTGTGCCCTGCATCCCGCCTTTCCGGCCCATGAGGTCGAAGCGCGTCGTGCCGCAGTAGAGGAGCTCCCTGCTGCACCCCGCATCCGCCGCCTTCTCCTCGCCATCCGCGGCGATGGCCGGCATTGTGGCGGAGATCCCGACGGCGAAACCCTAGCTTCGGTGGGCTGAAGCGGAGAGCTGAGGAAGGGGATTGATGGAGGAGAGCTGAGTGAGGAGAGGATTGAAACAGAATGATGCTCTCCACAACGGAACACGGTATATGTCTGTCGGGCTCTAGGGCGACAGGTCAAACTTGGCCCATCAACGTGTCCAGATATGTCAAGATGGGTTCACATTTTAAAAAAATCACATTCAAAATTTGTTTATATTCAAAAAAAAAATCATCATGCTATTTTCTGTAAAAAATGAATGAAAAAGAGAATCAGTATTAGACCGGCACATTAACTCGCGCAATGATGATGGGGGTGCGCGCAGCTTATTCTCGCACGACCAGGTCGAGAGATAGGCCATCCCAACCCTAAGACATTATGTCCATCTCACAAGCGTTTTGGTCTTTTTCTTAAAACTTCATTTCATAATAATAATAGAGTATTACATTGAAATTTAAAATACAAAAATATATAAAACTCTTTGTTTTGATGATGTATGAAACTCTATATATAAATATATAAATCTAGAACATCAAAACTGGAGAATTGGTTACACGGATTATTATTATTACCGTGCAATCGATACAAGGGGAGGTGCGACCACCTGTTTCATGAGTTGCATATTGTTGGCTCGTATTTGTATTTTGTTCTTCTTTGATGTAGCAACGCCGAGGGGTGAACATCCCTTTCTCTAAATAAATAAAAGGTAACAGTTTCATGAGTTTCACTACCTTGAGCAAAGATAAAAATTCCCTTTGTAACATACAAAGAAGCCAAAAACCTGGAATGATATTTGCCAAACCAAAAAAATCAAATTTGCAGCCAAATAAATTGTAATAACGCTTCATTGTAAAAAAAATTGTACTCAAAATAAAGCATACCTTGAAATAAAGCATCTCGGAATCCCCATAAAAGCTATCCAGCTGAGGAAAGAATAAAATACATATATTAGACCATGGGACTAGGTAATGAACGGAGACTGGTCCTTTTCGGTGTACTGTCAATTGAAGGACCGATCGGACCCCTTCGTTCCCTTCGTCGCTCCCGTGGGCGACGGGGGAACCCTAAGCGCCGCCACCTCCTAGCCCCTCCCCGTTCCCTCCCTCCCCTCGCAGCCGCCGGGTAAGGCGTCGCCGGCCGCAGGCCGGGCGCTGGCGGCGGCGGGGCGATTTCTACTCCCTCGCGCGGGGCGCTCGATGCGGATCGAGGGTGGCGTCGTGGTGAGCCAGGGCCACGGCGGCTCTGAAGGGGATCGTGTGCAGAAAACAAAAAATTTCCTACCAGTGATATCCTTAAACTAGCCAAGATCTACACTATGCAGATATAGAAATACGGCGGAGATCGGAATACATACCCTCGTAGACCGAATAGCGGGGATTACGCTCCCGCACAAGCGTTGACGACGAAGACGACGTAGCCGACCTCTAGGTCGCGGAGAACACGGCGCGACGAAGACGACGAAGATGACCCCGAGGTCGGGTGGAGGAAGTAGGCCTCCGAGTACCGCAAGCGCAGCACCTCGCAGGGCGTCACACACATACGGTGGAGACGACGGCCTCCGAAGCTCCAGTCCAGGACGAGCAGCGGAAGACTTGGACCGGAACACCAGCAGCGCGGCAGCGGGCTATGGTGGAAGAGATCCCCCTCCTCTACTCGGCGCAGCTCCGACAAGGGAACCACAAGATCGAGAGAGAAATTGGGAATTAATTGGTGAATTAAAAGGCCAGGGGTGCCCCTTCTTATATAGGCTCCCAGGGGGAGCCAACCTTGCCGGCCAGGCAATGTGGGACTATCCCACATGCCTGGTTCGGCCAAGGCTGGTGCGCCACCTAGGCCGGCCAAGCCTCCCCCACAAAATTCCCTTGAGGGTTTTCCCCCCATGGGCTTTCTTTCGACCAGAAGGCCCATTTAGGGAAATCAGACTAAATAAATTCAAAAATAAATATATAAAATCATATTTGCATATTAATTACACTAATTAATATCAAACATAATATATATAATTTTTCCTAGCTCCGAAAACTCTTTCGACGCTGCCCGATCTCCATCGGACCCCTCCCGGGACGCTCCCGGTGATCTCTTTCCTTTCCGGTTGTCTTGTCGAAACCCCTTAAGTGTGTTACCATAGCGGTTCGATATAATAACAGGTACGATCAAGACTCCTCTATGATCAACGACTAACTCGTAGGCCTGGACCCCATGAATTAATCCATGTGATATAACGAATGACTTTCATCTATCAAACCTGGACGTATAGTCTTAAACCCTTTGTCATGGCGATACTTAGCGTGTCCGAGCATCATTCTCAGATATCTCCATACCTAGCATGATCTCGTTACCGACATCGCTATCTTCTACTCGTATATGATATTATGTCATCTGGTGACCTAGTCACATGTTTGCAAACTCATTTGACACAATCTCACCGAGTGGGCCCTAGAGTATCTATCCGGCTATGCGGACTGACAAATCCCGCTGTTGACCCATCGTCTCAACTACTCCTTTCCGATACCCAAAAGTATCACCGTTATTGTCATACTAAATAAGATACGACGTTTGGTGCGATCAAAGTATCTTTCAGGAATAACAATAAGAGTTGATCTCACGGTCTTAAGGCGTAATGACTATGTTCTATAAATACTGGGTACGTCCATCACATCGTTACTCCTAATGATATGACTTCCATTGCCGACCGGCGCCATGCCCTATGATCGGAAAACCTCGATCATCAATCGCGCAACAAAACTAGTCTTAGTAGAGGCTACTAGGGACCTGGTTGTTTATCTACCACACCTGTATTAATGTTTTCGCTTAATACAGTTATAGCATGGTATAAAACATATAATGAACGATTGGGATATTGCCAATAAACTATGTTTATTAAGTGCCTCTAGGGCATATTCTCTTCAGTCTCCCACTTGCACTAGAGTAACACTTAATCTAGTTTACAACCTGGTAAAAGCTCAACACCCATAGCATCTTGGTGCCTGCTCGCCTCGTGGAAGAGGAATACAGTCAATAGACCTTACACATTGAGACCTATATGTGCTTTGCAACACTTCTATGTCACCTAGTTTGACATCAACCCGTATCTTACGATGACGGTGAAATATATCCCAGTGGATGGAGTGAGACTCAAGCATTCGCGTAGCATGCGCCTTAAAAGTCTAAGAGATCTATTAAGGGGACCACCTACGCTCGGAAAACTGCTCAGTCCAATCACACTTGCTACTTCTAAAGTCGCGATATATTTCTATACCTATGTAAATTATGCGACAGTGCATTCATATGCGGCTTCGCAAACTAACCATGTCTATCTTCAAAATAAAGGACATCTCCTATATGAGATTTCTAGTCGTATGAGTCAGTGTAATAACTTGTATCATCGTAGCCGCTTTACGGCAAGTTGCCATTCCACTCTTGCCCGTTACTAGAAAACCTATCTTCAGTTCTCATAGACACTGAAGAATAAACTTAACGTTTGTTCATTGATCCACACAAGGATCACTCTAGAACATGTTCTTTAACCAAGAACTCGGGTCACACTAAGTCGAGCTTTCAGTCTGATAGCATCTATGACTGATACATATACAATGTCGAACATCATTTGCTATAACTGAAAATGCCAAGATAAATTTAATATTTTACCTAGTCATACAATCAAGAACCTCTTTCTTTGCTTGTCCTATTCTGAAACACTTCAGAATCTTGACTTGGGAAATATTCCGACCTAATGTTATTAAGCCCCTTCTGATCTATACAATTATAAATCGGATGCCTAATACTCCTAACTTCATTTCATAGAAAATTTAATCACTTAAATAATCCTTTACACTCTACTAGAGGATCTGTGTCATTCAATATGTCGCTACATACAGAATCACAAATGACACCTAGCTCCCACTCAAATATGCCTTCCGCATATAAGATCAAGGAAAAGCTACTTAGCTCCCACTCAAATATGCCTTCCGCATATAAGATCAAGGAAAGCTAATTTGGTCCCACTCACTTCTTTGCAAATGTAGGTTTCTTCAACTATTTTGGACAACTCCAAAATCCTTTGATCACATTATCAAAGTGAAGATTCCAGCTCCGATATGCTTGCTTCTGCCCATGAATGGACAACCGAAGTTTGCACACATGTTTAGCATCCTCAGGATTACAAACCATTCTTAATTACACTATTAAGAACCATGGTTTTCTCATCCATCTATCAATTTCTCATTCGAAATTATAGCAATTGCTAAACGACCCAGAATAGATTTGGGCTTCGCCACTTGAGACAAAGTCTCATGTGGTCTGTCGGAACTGTTTCACGACAAATCGAATCTGCTCAATATCTACTCTCTCATAAAACTCCATATACTATCAACATCCTAGATGCCATCAAGAAGATCTCCCAAGTCATTACCTGGTAATCGTATATGGATTTTATTTCGGATCATAAATGACTCATAGCCATTTCTCGGACTTAGGTTCACCATCTCTTCTTCGTAGTTCGTAGGTCTATCATATTCCATTAATATGACCTTCATAGCAAGATTGTCGTAACACACAGTGTGGAACACAACCTCGTATGCCTACGCTCTTAGTATGAGCTCAGAACATCATGATTTTGAATCATCAGCCTTTTCAAGTTGTGCAGCCTGACACCGAAAACACTTTCGATTGCGCCACTCTGATGTCTGGAGAGGAAATTCTCCAACTTCGTCTTGCTCTACTTTCTTTCTCACTTATACCTTCGGACAAGAAACTATTTCTTTCGCAAGGTATATCCCGACAATGATTTTGCCTATGTCGTGAGACATGTACCCAACTAACTCTTTAGGTAGGGTATACTACAAAGATTAATCCATTTTAGGTTCGATTACATCGAAACACTAAAATGCTGAAACGACAATCCAGGCTAAAAGCCATGCCATCACTCGTATGGTATTGTCTCCATGGATTCAAATGGTTTCCCTATTTGCTAACGTGAGTGTTTACGTTTCTACCATATGACTCTAATGATCATAATAATTTCGTAAGAGATTTATTTACCACACACTATCCGATAGGGTGCAATTACGACGTCCTAACACACCATAACACTATGGTGTTCCATGCGACGTAATTTGTGGAACTCTTCTCACAAGTCTTCCAATGATGTGCCAACATTATAACTCAAATCTTTATTTCCTCTGCATCACGGGAATTAGATTTTCTTGTTAAGTTTATTTCCTACTTCATTCTGAACTTCGTTTGATCGAATCAAAATTTCAGACTAACATTCCCCGGAGTGGATATCCATATATCTACTCGGAATATTCATGAAGTGTATGAAATAAAGACTTCCACTACACGTTAAAATACTTCATTGATTCACATACACCCATATGCATGATTCTCAACAAGCTATACTCAAAACGTTCAGTGAAGTTCACGAAATAAAGGTCTCCACTCCCCGTCAATTACTTTATTGAACCACATACATCTCCATGTATGACTATCAATAAGTTATATGCCCGTTTTCCGAAAACGGTGTCAGAGTTATTTTGCAAGTGTCAAAAGATCAAATCTTAGGACTTGTAGATCCATCCAGTGTGGAGCTAATGCATATAACATTGACATGACTAAACGGTAGTGCCACACATATGTGGTGTCTTTATTAAGTTTGTATCGTTTGGCATTAATATTATGAATGTGGAAGATTCTACCATCTAAATTCAAATCGGCATATGATCATTACTTCATAAATATAGGACACCAATTTGGCACTATCATGTATGAACAAGTGTCTCGCTAGAGGAGACACACTTGTAACGATCATACTAACAGGCGATCATAAAGAATTTACCCAAATGGTAGATCTAGAGGGAGAGTGTCTATGGCCATCACGACAACTTGATTGCCATTATCAACACGCAATGTGCCTCATCCTTTCAAGCTACTGAAGCAGTGAACCTGGTTTTCACAAAACATGACTAGTTCAAAACTTAGTCACTACTGCGAGTACTTGCTTAGCTAAAACATTCATAACATGTATATCATATATACACCATCATCATTGATGACTTCCGGCGATCTGTTTCATCTTCTTGATACTTCCACCGTAATCAAGAACCATGAAGGTGAACGATTCCCCTTGCATGACATAGTCTATGACAGAGGATTTGCACTTGGCAACGATGTCTGTCATCCAGTGATTGAGCTGAGCGAGGCGTCTCAATGTTCATTAAGTATGAACATACGTCATTAAGTATGACCGCCACGTGCTTCCTTAATGTGTGTATTCTCTTCCATTTTAATTGAGAAGACAATCAGTCAACTTACTGATAAACTTCATCAACCCAACGTTTGGGGTACCCGAGTTTAGCGATCATATCATATGTTCGCGATCTAAAAACTCGTACCCACCGTTGGTTCTCTATGGCAGAGATCATAGCATACACTGGACTATGATGATATCATCCGCACAAAATCCGATAATCCAAATTATCTTTTGTTAGCGGAATCTCCGGGTTTATCTCCTAGCGGTTATTGTAACACAAAGAGCTAACGGTTTAAACAAGGAGTATCCTCAAGCTAAAGCATAAAACTATGAAGTTTGGACCCAACCTTTTAAGTTTCTCAATCGCAGGAATGCGCCTAATTTGAAAAGATGCTATCACAATGGTTAATATCTACAAAGGTTTGCAAAACAGACTCTGTTCATTATATTCTGAGTTCTAGTATTTTAGAAAATAACTATCCGAACTCCCACTCAAACGAACATCCCTCCTGGTCGTTTAAGCGATTACACGACCCCCATCCATTGCACCACCCCTCATCATCAGAGCCGGCGGCACAACTTCAAGAGTAGACAAAATCGTCCGCCACACCAATTTTGTGACTCGTGCTCGACCTTTCGGTCTTCCTGTTCCGAGGCCATATTTCTGAATATGCTAGGCTCGCCACCAAAGACCTCCACGCTGACGCTTGTGCAACATGGCTTACACCCACTGTATGCGAACGACGAGATGTCTGACACCCGATCATCACGGCCTGCCTCATAACGTAGAACTTTCTTGGTGGTGCGCGTTGGAGGGAGAACACTAATGGTATTTTGAAGGGATCATCTTATATAGCTACCGCCGTGTAACTAATGTATACTATACACACAATCACACAATATAAGATGCACATAAAACATCAAATGTAATGCAATGTGATATAGTCCATTGCGCCATGGTCTTCTTGGCGCCCGCAGTTTATAAACAATTTAGTAAACCTACCTTGACCATATCACATAGCCCCTGCAAAATAAAGTTAGACGCTTCTACTTTATCTTTTGCATATTTTACGTGGCTCGGGGCTTTCGTAAATAGAACCGCTTCATACCTACGAACCTTATGACCACAACAACGATCCAATAATTGCATGTTTAAGCATCCCTTTCGGGCCCTCCATTGAAAATGCAAAGCCAACTAAAGAGAGAGAAACATGCACCCGCCAGCCACAAATACGGTACAAGCCGTATGTCAGTAGTGGAACCAGTCTCGCGTAAGCGTACGCGTAAAGTCGGTCCGGGCCGCTTCATCAACTCGATGCCGCTGGAATCACAAGTGCACGTTAGAGGGTAGCAAATAACAGGAACGGTGCCCTCATGCAGAACACGGGTTCTAACAGCGTACAACTATATCTACGATATATCGGCTCTGATACCACTGAAGGGGATCGTGTGCAGAAAACAAAAAAAATTCCTACCAACGATATCCTTAAACTAGCCAAGATCTACACTATGCAGATATAGAAGTACGGCGGAGATCGGAATACATACCCTCGTAGACCGAATAGCGGGGATTACGCTCCCGCACAAGCGTTGACGACGAAGACGACGTAGCCGACCTCTAGGTCGCAGAGAACACGGCGCGACGAAGACGACGAAGATGACCCTGAGGTCGGGTGGAGGAAGTAGGCCTCCGAGTACCGCTAGCGCAGCACCTCGCAGGGCGTCACACACATACGGTGGAGACGACGGCCTCCGAAGCTCCAGTCCAGGACGAGCAGCGGAAGACTTGGACCGGAACACCAGCAGCGCGGCAGCGGGCAATGGTGGAAGAGATCCCCCTCCTCTACTCGGCGCGGCTCCGACAAGGGAACCACGAGATCGAGAGAGAAATTGGGAATTAATTGGTGAATTAAAAGGCCAGGGGTGCCCCTTCTTATATAGGCTCCCAGGGGGAGCCAACCTTGCCAGCCAGGCAATGTGGGACTATCCCACATGCCTGGTTCGGCCAAGGCTGGTGCGTCGGCCCTAGGTGGGCCCCATTTGGCCCACCTAGGCCGGCCAAGCCTCCCCCACAAAATTCCCTTGAGGGTTTTCCCCCCCCATGAGCCTTCTTTCGACCAGAAGGCCCATTTAGGGAAATCAGCCTAAATAAATTCGAAAATAAATATATAAAATCATATTTGCATATTAATTACACTAATTAATATCAAACATAATATATATAATTTTTCCTAGCTCCGAAAACTCTTTCGGCGCTGCCCGATCTCCATCGGACCCCTCCCGGGACGCTCCCGGTGATCTCTTTACTTTCCGGTTGTCTTGTCGAAACCCCTTAAGTGTGTTACCCTAGCGGTTCGATATAATAAACAGGTACGATCAAGACTCCTCTATGATCAACGACTAACTCGTAGGCCTGGACCCCATGAATTAATCCCTGTTATATAACGAATGACTTTCATCTATCAAACCTGGACGTATAGTCTTAAACCCTTTGTCATGGCGATACTTAGCGTGTCCGAGCATCATTCTCAGATATCTCCATACCTAGCATGATCTCGTTACCGACATCGCTATCTTCTACTCGTCTATAATATTATGTCATCTGGTGACCTAGTCACATGTTTGCAAACTCATTTGACACAATCTCACCGAGTGGGCCCTAGAGTATCTATCCGGCTATGCGGACTGACAAATCCCGCTGTTGACCCCTCGTCTCAACTACTCCTTTCCGATACCCAAAAGTATCACCGTTATTGTCATACTAAATAAGATACGACGTTTGGTGCGATCAAAGTATCTTCCAGGAATAACAATAAGAGTTGGTCTCACGGTCTTAAGGCGTAATGACTATGTCCTATAAATACTGGGTACGTCTATCACATCGTTACTCCTAACGATATGACTTCCATTGCCGACCGGCGCCATGCCCTATGATCGGAAAACCTCGATCATCAATCGCGCAACGAAACTAGTCTTAGTAGAGGCTACTAGGGACCTGGTTGTTTATCTACCACACCTGTATTAAGGTTTTCGCTTAATACAGTTATAGCATGGTATACAACATATAATGAACGATTGGGATATTGCCAATAAACTATGTTTATTAAGTGCCTCTAGGGCATATTCCCTTCAGGCTCGGCTGCTCCGGCGGCGGGGCGGTCACCAGCACGTCTGAGCGCATCCGGGCGGCGCTGGCGCTTCTCGGCGGCGGCGCTTTGTGGATGGCGCAACAACCTCCTCCGGTGGCCGGGTCTCAAGGCCATGGCAGCGTCCCTCATGGAGGGTGGCGGCTCTGGCGGTGGGGTCGACGGTAGTGGCAGCGGGGACAGCACGTGCGGCGGCCTGGGAAAGGGTGAGCTCGGGAGGTAGGCAGGGTTGGTGCTGCTCGGCCCAGATCTGCTCCAGGTTGGGCCCGATCTGGGTTCTACGGGCCCCAACCAGACCACATCTGTGAGCCTTCTGCGGGTTGACATCGGGTGACCTTGGCGCTGCAGCGTGACGACGGGGCTGATCTGGCCAGGCGGGCTGATGACCGGCCCTATTGTTGCGTCCGGTCGGCGACCGCCTCGGGCGGTGGAGGATGGCAGCCTCCTCCTATCGGTTCCGGATGTAGACCTTGTAGGCCTTGACCCGTCGCCGGCCTCACTCAACCGTCACGTTGACCCCGCGACTTGGTGGCTCCTCGGTTGCGGTTTGAGGTTGCGGATGCCGGGGCGGCGGCCCTGGAAGGTGGATGCGAGTGCGACTCTGCGGCGAGCGACTTGGCAGCGGTGATGGTCGTCTTCTCGGACCACGTGGGTGGCGTGGAGTTGGCGGAAGGAGTTCCTGGTGCTGGCTTCACTGGTGGCTCCCAGATCGTGTCCTGGTGGCCTGGCTCGAGTCTCTCGGCGCTTCGTGGTATCGAGTGTGGTAGCAAGGTGCTTCCGAGCGAAATCTCTGCGCTTCGGCGCCAACAGCGACGACGCCTGCGGGTGTCGTATCCCTCTTGGGGGCGCTGTTGTGGGTGCCTTCTCCTCACTTAAGGCGGTAAAAGGTGCTTTCGAGCGAAAGCTCTGCGCTTCAGTGCCAACATCGTCGACGCCTGCGGGTGTCGTAACCCTCTTGGGTGCGTTGTTGTGGGTGCCTTCTTTGCCCTAGGGCTCCGGGTGAAAACCTTGACCTCTCGGTCTAGACGGCGGCGACGCTTTGCGTCCTTACCCTGTTGGGGGCGTCGTCGTGGAGTCTCGGTACTTTTCGATCTTGCGTCGAGGTCCTCGGTGGCAAGTCCAGTTTCCTTTTTTCCTGTGCTTTTATCTTTGATCTGCTTTGTAAGAGGGCTTCCTCATCACCTTGTATCGGTTCGGCCGCTGTGCTTTATTTATAAAGCGGGGTGAAAGCCTGTTTCGTGGCTAGGTAATGAACAGAGTACGAGGTATAGTTAACTTGGCCCCACAATGTTGCCAATGGGGCAAAGTGGCACCTTGTATGTAGGACTTTCCCTACTAGCTAGTGTAAGCATCATCATCTTTAGGAGGGACAGCTCTCAGCTTCCACCAGAGAGGTCTGCGGGGGGAAACTCTCCTCTCCTCCCTCCCCCGAGATCCACTTTCTCTCTCCAGCGTCAAGACCTCCGCCGGCGCCGCCGCACACCCTCCTCCACCCCCCTCCCCCTCTCCGGCCTGCCGGGTCGCCCCGCTTGGGCGACTCCACAGGCGACCAGAGCCGCGCCGCCGTAGGGCCCCGCCGTGTCTCCCTGCTTCGCCGCCGCCGGAGGGGCCGCCGGCAAGGCCGCGCGCGCCCCTGGGAAGGTGGTGGCGGGGCGTTTCTTCTCATGGCGCTGCTTCGACGGAGCTGTGGGGCTGTGGTGGAGCACCTGGGCGCCGGGGCGGCGGCCCCGAGTTGTGGTGGTGTTGCCGGCGAAGAACGGAGGCTGCACGGCGCGGACGGCGGTCGATCCGACGGATCCGGCGCGTTGGACAGCGTCCATGGCTTCTGATTGGTGGGCTTGCCGGCGCGTGAAGTGCGTGGAGGTGGTGTGCGGCTAGGGTGAGCACCCTGCCTCGGCCTTGTGCCTTGGCCGGTGATGGCGGCAGCTGAGGCTGTCGTGACCTTCATGAAGGCGTCAACGTTTTGCTGTTGTCCACCTGCTGCACGGATCCGGCCAGCTTGGCTCTCCAGGGGAAACCCATGATCTCGTGATCGGACGATGACGGCGCCCTAGTGTCGTTCTCCCTCCTGGGGGCTTCGTTTCAGAGACCGGCATCGGCAAGAGGGACCCGAGGTCCGTGGTGGTGGTGTGACTGGCGGAAGCATTCTCGGCATGCCGTCGGCATCAGGCGTGTGTTGGGGGTCCTCTTCTCCGGACTGGAGGGCGTCTCTCTCTGGTGTTGCAGAAGACGGCAAACAACCTCGTGGCGGATGTGTCGCTCTCCCGGCGATCTTGGTGTTGTTGCAAAGAAGTCGAAGTCACTCCATAGTAAGCACTATGGCTGTTGATGTACGACGATGTCACTCGGCTGGCCTTCTGGTGCTCTATGTATGCGTTGTAGTGCTTACGTTGATGTTTGGGTTTTTGCCCGGTTTTCCTCCAATAAACCGAGCAGTTCGGGTCTCTGTACCTCTCTCTTCTATCACGATTAATATAGCAGTTCTCCTGTTGTTGTTTCAAAAAAAAATCATCATCTTTTGGAGTGTTTGTGATGTAAAAATCCGTGTTTTTTTGGACACGAGACCTATTTTACATGGACTAATTAGCAAATTCACCGTTCTCAGCCGATGATGTTTGATCCCAGGAAACAAATTGATCCATATTCATAGTTCAAATTTGTAAAGTGTTCAAAAATTTCGAAAAATTACAGTACCTCGTAAATATTTTGCTGAAATTTAATGATCCATTTACTCTCATAATAATCATTTACTGAATTGAACCTTTCTCAGATGAGACAACTAAACATTTACGATTTACTGCAATTTTTTAAGTTTATCAGAATACTTTGAAAATTTTAAGTCATGAATCTGGATCAATCTTTTTTATACGGATCAATCTGATCCGTCAAATCTGAGATAAACGGCGGAAAACGGCGACCTTGTCTCGGTGCAAGCAAAGTCACCAAAGCTGAATCCATTTTACATGATGCATGTACATTTAGAAAGATAAATGAGATACTGTAACTTCCCGTGTGAACCTTACCAGTTTTTTCTGAAACGGAGTCGAGCGAATCAGCTCCCTCTCAACCCTTCGTTACTGCTGCGCCATTAACCTGGCCGGCGTACTTGCATGCGGTGGAAGTCGACTCACAAGCTATCTACTAGTCTCTTCACCTCCCACACACACAGCCACACCACTCTATATATATAATTCCACATCCTGCATCCATATTTCTGTCACAGGTAGTAGAACTTGGAGCTCGTTCTGGTGGCGATGGATGAGACCAACCCCGGCAAGCACCAAACAGAGGGAGAAAACAGCGTGGAGATCATGGCGCAGCGGAATGTCATCATGCGCAGCATGGAGATCCTAAGCTGCTACGTCTGCCTGAAGTCTATCAGGTAATGCGGAGTAGTGACGTCCCGGTTACGTATATACCCAACAGATATATGGATCCTGCCTGACCCTCTTATGTTTCGTTTCTAGTGTTCATGTGGACATTTCATCTGCAGACTTTGCGATCGCAATCCACCCAAGGAAATGTGCAAGGCCTGCTCCGGGCCGTTCTCCCAGCGCGCCTACGGCATGGAGCGCGTCCTCGCCAACATTCTAGTCCCGTGCAAGTACGAATGCGGAGAGACGGCCAGCTGCTTCTACGAGAACAAAGAGCACGAGACGTTTGATTGCCTGAGAGGGCCGGACGGTTGCCAAGCCGATGGCTGTGACTACGCCGCGCCGAAGCTAGCCCTCCTGGACCATATGTTCACTGTCCACAAGTGGCCGACCACGAGGTTCATGTATGACGTTCAGTTTGATCTCCCCGCGGTGCCTGGCTACCGCCTTCTGCGCAGTGAAGAAGACGACGATCATGTTTTTCTGCTCAACGTATCGGATTCCCTCAACAATGGAGCCCTTGCAGTCTATCTCCATGTAGTTGGGCAGTGCCATGCGGCATATGACTTTGGGTGCTTGGTTTCTGTCACATGGAAGGACGTTTGTCAGGGTAGGAGTCAGCACCGGTCCGGGTGGTGTGAAGATATCATTCTCATGAAAGACGAGGAGCACTGCATGTGCATCTTTCCCCGACGTTGCGATCTCGTGCTCAAGATCATCATAGATAAGAGGGATGAGAAGTGCTCCGGTGCTTTCCCAAAAAATAAGTTGCACGAATTTTAAAGCGCATCGACGGCTATGATTAGGTTCACAAAGTGATCAAAGAGAGTACTAATTATGTGGGATTAACACCTTTAATCCCCACCCCTAATCACAACCATCGATTTGCTTTAAAATTCGTGTAACATGTTTTTTGGGAAAGCACCGGAGCATTTCTCAAGAGGGATACATTTGAGTGTGACTAGGATGTGGAGCAAGACCAAGGTAATGAACATTCTAGATAAAAGGAGATTTTAGGATGTGGTGACCAACCCTCAACGTACGTAGTTGCAAACCTAGCAAGATTATGAGCTTCGAAGTAGTCCCTCTCTGTGTGGCTCGAGGGTGAAAAAACACTTAGCCGTCCTTGGTTGCTCCTTTATCAATTTAGTCAGTTGTATGTCCCTCATTATTGGCATATAATTAAAAGGGAGAGATGTTTCTTGTTCATTTGTCAAATTTGTCCTTCCATATAGTTCAAAAAAAAACTGTCCGTGGCCCGTCGCTCATAATGGATCTGGTCCAATTTTATATGTCGTCGTGCAACAAAAAAAATAGTCCTCACAGGGTCGCTACATCTCGACCACCACAAGCATGCGGCCGACCCGGTGCCATTTTCTCCATGTGTGTCTTGTTGCCAGTTCCAATGTGTCATATAGTCTTTTTTTCGGCATGATATATGCAATCTTGTTCAAAGCGAGCGAGTACTTATCATTCATGTTGGTAGTTCGACATCTTACCTTGAATTCTCTGCATTGATCGAGCTACATGTTAATTTTCCGAATCTGGTCACTCAAGAGGGTCCATGGAATCTTTATAAATCGGAAGGATACTCTTGTCTCGATTTACCACGTTCTTCAGCATTTTCAGGGTGACCTGAAAATTATCTTTATATCTATGTACTCTTCGTAGGTGCCCTAGGGCTCGAGCACTTCGGCAAGCTATGGAGGAAACATGGAGACTCCCGCGGCTAGCAGAACTCACCAACACCGACCATGAATGGATGCTCTAGCTCCTAGACAGGAGAACATCTCTCGAATGCACCATGATCATCATGACGCTATATATGCCGCGCTTGGCATGTTCGCAACGAGGTGGTTCACCACAAGCCGGCCGGCACCCTCAGTAGAAAGCTCCAAGCGCTTCCTCTGCAGCTACCTTGAAAGCTTGAATCAATCCTAACCATCAAGCAATTTCCACATGCTGATAGTGGGAAGGGAAGGGTGGATATGAGCTCAATCTTGCCAAGATGTATAACTGAACCAAACCCTCCACTACATCCCCTGCAACAATGAAGCGGTGGACCACCAGACCCCCTGATGGTGTAACGAAGCTCAATGTTGATAGATCATTTGCTGGTGATCGTGGGGGCTGGGGGTGCAGGTATGGTGTTGCGTGGGGCTCTTTTACGGTACAACTTACTTGTACCGTGGGCTAGTAGTATTGTTAGGACTAGTGTAGGAAACTTATCATTATAAGTTTTTTTTTTGAAATTGTTATATCCTTCCCCTATGAAGGCTTGTTTGGCTGTCGGGAAGAAAAAGAAAAAGGCAGGATACCAAACTACTAGTGGCAAATGCAAATTTCCCTGTACACCATATATGGCCTCCACCACGGGACAGATCACCCAAGGTGGGAAAACACCTCTACTGCCATTTGAACAGCATGGGAAGGAAAGGGAACGAGAGAAGTTAAATAGATCATCATACTGTACATATTACCACAAAATGCTCTCACTACATACAAAATTGTCATCAATTTCAGAACATAACATATTTATTCAGGAAAAAACAAGAAATTGAGAATAGAACCCTCCAAAACTCATTAATTGTCACGGGGATATTCAATTTTGAATTTGCAACAAACCACCTCATATTGTCAAACTTCCAGTCACAAATGCATTCTCGAGCGGGAGTTGAAGCTCGGCCCCTACCTCATCCTCCGCATCCTCCGCTCCGCGGCCGTCCGCTTGCAAGGGGAGCCTCCATTCACCTGAATCACGTCTCTTTTCCAACTCCAACTAACAGTGCCGTCGCCACGACTCATCACCTACGGAGCTCCTCCCGGTTTCCCAACCCCCAAGTCGCCTCTTAGGTGGGCTCCTGATCATATAGGGCCACTTTTCTCTCTCCATTGCAATAGTAGATGCTCTGTGACCTGTAAATTATGAACTCTTGTGACCTGCAGTTGCCAAATTGTAGAAAATCGGAAAATGAAAAGGAAAGTGCAAAAATTATAGCTAGTTTGTTTTTTATACAAGTGTTTGCTTAACTACTTCTCTATCTATCTTGGGCATAATAGGTTGTTGCAAGCCATCAGTGTTCTTCAGCCATGGGTAACACTTAGGAACTGGTGAACTTTAGATGGTAAATTCTGGCAGGGTTTTTCCATACAGGATCAAACCTGACACAAGTAGAAGAAAATCTGAAAAAAACCTTATGCTTATCTATTTTTATCCACTTGTTTTTTATTCCTGTAAAATTCTTCTTCTTATCTATGGAACGGACAACATCTATCACCTAATCCATGACCAGATCGAGCATGATGCTAAGAAGAAAAATCTAAAGTGCAGCTAGTAGCGTACAAGGACATCGTAACATGCAGCTAAGGGAAACATCTGAAGTGCAGCTAGCAGTATACAAGCATCATGCTACTGAAAATATCTGAAGCAACACGAACCTGCATCCGCCTCGCAGTTATCGTTCATGCCTTCCTGGCCACTTCCCAGCTAACAGTATACACCTAGTTATATCTGTCCACAACATAATCCATCATTACCCTTCAAATAAAAAGAAAATCCATCATTCTGCAACATATAAAATCAATGCCTACTCCATTTCCATCAGGTCGGTTAGTTATGTTTACTAAAAAAAGATGGGAGGTTGTCGAATAACACAGAAAAGCTAGACTTGTTGTAGTACGATTGCTATTGTTTATCAAAACAATGAATTTAGAAAGATCTGAGCATACATTACTAAAATACCAGAGGCCGCGCATGGAATTGATTCCATTGATCTGAGCATACATTATCAATTGAAGTGTCAGAGCCGTGGTGGCACTGGAGCTCCGGGCGTCTTGGAAAAGCTATGCCATAGCTGAGCGTCGATCTGGTATGTCTGTGATGGCGCCACCACGGCGTTGATCGAATCCATGAGGTCGCCATCCAGCCATGGGTGCATGCCCACCGGGGCCATGAACAGGAACGAGCGTTACTGCCTCCTCGCCGCCGACGGACACGGCTATTGGCCGAGGCTGTCTCGCGGCGGGCGTGCCGGTGAGCGCGTGGAGACGATGGATATGCTGCCGCCGCGAGTGAGTAGGGAGTAGTGTGCGGATCAGCCCCCAACCCTAGCTGGATGGATAATTTGGGAAAACCCCCTGTTCTATTTGGAAATTATGTTACAGGACACGTTTTCTCATTTACAATTTTACCTTCGGGTGGAAAAATACTGGTGGGTTAGTCGACAAGTATGGATCAACATCTGCCGTTCGATCCGGCATGTTGGGCGGCTGCTGTACATCCGTCCGTACCGTAGAAGACCCCGTTGCGTGATGATACTAGGGCCATCATCTTCTCAACATGCAGACTCGTGGAGTCCTGCACAGGACCGCTAGAGGCGGAACTGATCGCATGCGGTGAAGGTGTTGAGAGACACTACCGTGCCATGTATCGTTGAGATGGATAGCCTGGAGGCTGTGAAACTGATCCTGCAACCGAATTTGGATAGATCAGCATATACCTTCATCGCCCAGGAAATAAAAGACCTAGTAAGTGGTCGTAGTTTTCTTTTTAAATCCATTCATCGTGATCAGAATTCTGTTAGCCATGTGTTGGCAAACCTTGGCCGTGCCACTTTTAGTTCCAGGACTTGGATGGGTTCTGGACCTGACGTTGCAATGGCTATCAACCATAGGGATATATCCCCTTAGTTAATTGAGTTTTTTCATTCCCAAAAACAATCTATGTATTATCTTAGTTTTTTTAATATAAGATTCTTTTAGCTATTACACATGTTGTCTAGATACACACAAAGATGAGTGAATATGAACACTAACACATGTCTAGATACAAGTATGAACATGTGAGTGTACAAAAAGGTCAAAACGTCTTATATTAAAAAAACAGAGTAGTTACGAATAGCCTTTTGTTAGCCTTTTGATTCACTCGTCGAGAAGATGTGAAGACCTCAAGTTTAGTCTACATCACGGTGACTAGGAACGAGGTCGGGGACGAGCCAGAGCGGTGGAGGAGAGAGCTAGGGGTGGAGACCCGGCGACCTTCCGGGAGTGGCATCGCTGGAACAGTAGAAGCTAAGGTCGGTGGTGCTGCAGAGGTCGGGAACTCGGCCTCAGCAACAAGGCCAACGCTTTGTTTCTGTGCGAGATGGACATCTGAAGCTTCCTCCGTGGCAGTTTTCTGAAATTTCGAAGAAAGGGATGGGCAAAATCCGCGTACCGTTTCGCAGTTAGCTCTGAAAGCTCGGGAAGCACCTCAGGGGAGGTGCTTTTTCTGGTCTGAAGGAAACAGAGCTGCTTCGACATAAGCCTAACATTCAACATAAGCGTTTGTTTTGCTCGGCCTACTTTTTTTCATAAAAAGCATCTAAAAGTCCAAACAAACACACCCTGCTAACATTAATTTATCCAGATTAGTGTCACACCACACTCAGCTAACATTAATTCATCCAGCTTAGTGTCAAACATCACAATTGCTAACATGCGTCCGAGATGGTCACTCATAATGGCGCATCCAATTCCCAGATAGTCAAGCACACCATCCATTTGGGTGCACCATAGAAATATGACTTTCTGTGGCGCATGGGCTCGGGTGCGTCATAGAAAGTCACAGAATTTCTTCACACAACTCCCACACAGATCCCACGCAAAAAAAAGAAAATGAAAAAATGTTCAAAAAATCCCATCCTTTAAAATATGGTTAGGTATTAGTGTGTACTTCGTAGCATATTTGAAATATGAGTTTTGACATTTTGTGCAAAATCACTGTAAAGAAAGTCGAAACGGCCATAACTTTTGCATACGACGTCGAAAAAATGAGTTTAATACCTTAAAAAAACTAGACGAAAATTGAAAAATGCCCATATCCGGGCTTGCCCGGTTAGCCCTTTAAAAATTTCTCAAATTTCAAAAGGAAAAAAAGTTATTTTAAAATAATTGTTTTTCTCAGCAAAATAAAAAAAAGAAGAAAAACAATTTGTGGCGCATGGGGTAAGGATGCGCCACAGAATTGTTGGGCGGGATTTTTTTTTAATCAGAGCAGCCAACTCCCCTTATCCTCTCCCCTTCTCACCTTATCCTCTCATTTCCTTCTCCTTTCCTCCACTTCTCTTCTCCCCTTCTCCTTTCCTCCACTTCTCTTCTCTCCTTCTCCTTTCCTCCACTTCTCTTCTCCCCTTCTCCTCTCCTCCACTTCCCTTCTCCTCCACTCCACCAACTCCGGCGACCACTTCCGGCGACTTCGACGGCAACCTCCTCCTCCAGCGACCACCTCCTCCTCCGGCTCTGGTGACCTCATCCTCCGGCGACCTCCTCCTCCTCCTCCTCCTCCTCCAGCGACCTCCTCTTCCTCCGGCGACCACCTCCTCCTCCTCCTCCTTCTCCGGCTACCACCTCCTCCTCCTAGGGCGACCACCACCTCCGGTGACCTTCTACGACAAGCTCCTCCTCCTCCTCCTCGTCCACCCACCTCCAGCGACCCCCTCCTACACCCACTTACGGCGACATCCTCCTCCGACCACGGGATTCGACGAAATTCAAGCGAAAAACGGGCGGCGCCCGATCCAGATTTGGATGTGGGGTGTGCCACAGAAATATATTTTTGTAGCGAGATAACTGTGGCGCACCGACCAAGCCCAATTGGTGCGCCACAGACAGGCCTTTTTCCACTAGTGTTAGTTGGTGCGGTACATCAGATCACCACCGACCGATGTGTGCGATGCGGGACCGGTCTTCAATAGCCAATAGTCCCCGGGTGTACGTGTAGGGATGTCAAGTGGTAAATCACTTGATACGTGAGAACCGACTTGAAAAGAGAGTTGCGCCCATCAATAGTTATGAATTTGCCACCCCACACGGGAAGCTTCCCCGCAACCTTATCTTCAAGTGGTTGAAAATCCACCCTCCATAGCCACCAAACCGACAATGGGAGGCCGAGATAGTGCAAGGGAAAGGTTTTTCTCGTTACCAGTAATCCATCAAGAACATCATCAAGGTTTATATTTGCACACCGGATGGGGACGACAAAGCTTTTTTGAAAGTTCATGCATAGTCCGGTAACCTTGCCAAAGCCATCTAGGATAGATGAGAGATTGCGGATATCTTCTTTGAAGGGAGCCACAAAGACCGCCGCATCGTCCACATATAGCGAGGTCCGCAATATGGTTCCCCGCCCCCGTAGCTTGTGCAAAAGTCCCTCCGTAGTCGCCGTGTCAAGAATTTGCGTGACGGGGTCGTTGGCAAGCACAAAGATAAGCGGCGACAAGGGGTCTCCTTGCCGCAGCCCCCTCCCATAGAATATAGGGTGGCCGGCCACCCCATTTAGGAGAACGCGGGATGATGCGGTGGAGAGCAAAGCGGCTATCCAATTACAAAAATTGCTTGGGGAGCCTTGACGTTGGAGAAGGTCGAGGATGTTTTCTGAACGAATAGAATCAAAGGCCTTGTGGATATCGAGCTTGAACAAGAGAGCGGGTATTTTGCTCCAGTGCAACCTTTTAGCCTTTTCCCAGCAAACTGTTAATTAAGTCTGGTTTGTTATTTCGTTTATAAAGTTATATGGTGCTGGGATTAGAAAAAAAAATCATGCCAAAATTAAAGCAATGCATCTCTCATGGAGAATTTACATCATAGATCCATAAACTTTTTTTACTTGAAACATCCATAAACTTACACGACACATGCATTGTGTGTCAATTTGGCAATGGATATCCATTACCCGATAACGGGTGGTTAATTCACCTATTAGGGGAAGGGTTTAGTATTATATTATTTAGTATTATATTACTACCTGTGGGGATTTTATTAGTGTTAAAACACCCCCAACGGTCATTGTGTGGTGATGGATCCGGTACACCAGTATCCATAACCGATATACTTGGTACCTGATATGATATTTGGGCACACGATACAAGAGGAAGTTAGACACATCACACATATATATATGCCCCGAAAATTCCGGTGGTTAGAGTCCCGTTGCCACATGGAATTTGGGTGGGAATCGGGATGGATTTTGATCGTGGCTCGGAAACACATGGGCCGACCTTTTTTACCTTAAGAGCATACTTTTCTTATCTCGCATGCATTTCCCCACGAGTTGAGCGGGTTACACGCGGACTTTTCTTACCTCAAAACTCGCATGCATTTCCCTTCGAGCCGTTGGGCAGGCCACGATCTAGCGAGCGGGCGGGGCGGGGAGTAGAATAATATTATCCCTAGGATGTCAAATAGCGCTAACGTGTACAATATATAGTACTAGTATGTAATATGTTTATGAAACTTGTTTGAAATGAATCAAGAATATCAACAAAAAAACACAAAAGAGAAAGGAAAACAGAAAATTAAATAGGGTGTGCCTGAGGCCGCCGGGTATGGAGATAGAACCGGGACTAAAGCTATTCCTGCGCGCTCAGGGCCAAACCCACGTAGAGAGACATTTAACCTGGTTCGTAACATAACAAAATGAGATCCTTTTGTCCGGAATCCGGAATCCGTTGTCCCGATTGCACAACCGGGACAAATGGCCCTTAGGAACCGGGAGATATTGCTCTGGTTAGTGCACTAAACAAACAAGAGGTATTAGCACCAGTCATACAACAATTTGTCAGGTGGGAGCAAAAACATACAAGAACTTGAAAATGGGGTTGGAGTGGTACATACACTTGTTAAGTTGGAGCAAATTCATCCAAATCCACTCAGAAACACGACACGTTTCTACCATGTCAGATTTGCGCGCGCATGCAACATCGGTATAATTTTGTGGAAACCCTCTCAGAGTATGTGAATCAACACGTACGCGTCTAGAACCAAAAATCTCCCAAATCATTGAAAATCGCTCCGATTTCTTGCCCAAAAGTGAAACAAACATCATCCTGTGTAACGATCAATCCAAATTCAAGTGATTTTCTGAGCACAACTACCTTCGATCATGGCGCCCGACAACACTACTTCGACACACGAACAACAATTCAGAGGAGGTCGAGACACCTACCGTACTCTAGAGCCTCCATGTCGTACGATACATGGGATCGCCCGCCATTAGCGTTGCCGACGAGGCACGGCGAGATTCCAGAAGGAGCGGGTAGCCTTCGCGACCTTCTAAAGCGAGAAGAACACGACGAATCAATCGGGCTCCTTTCATTCTATACGCAGACTTCATGGATTTATGTGCAAATTAAAAAGAAAATGGGCACCTTAATGATTAATCAGCTATTTTGTGAATTAAAAAATTAGTTCTTAAAAACCCGGGGGCTTTTCTTCAAAAAAGTGTCCATCGTGGCAGCCAACTGGCAGACAAGTGGCAGAAACGTGTCAATTTGTTGAGTAGATTTGTATGAATTTACTTCGACCTGATAAGTTTGTGAACCACTCCAACTCCATTTTCAAGTTCTTGTATGATTCTATTCCCATCTGACAAGTTGTTGTATGGCTACCTCAACAAACAAGCAAGCGCTCGAATCTTTTTTGCACATGCAAACGTGGCGCAGCTTTAAGATATGAAGCTAGCTGACCACAACACCTACCGCCACGACGCCACAGCCAAACTGAAATGAAATTGACTTGACCTTGCTCTAGGCTCCTGCCTCCAGGCTCATCCTTGACTCAGTTGAGCTTGATCGGATTAAGTTAAGTGAACCATATGTATGGTCCATATATATGATATATCGGCTGGAGAACAACCTCACATGGCTGCAATACAAAAGGAGGAAGAAGTATCCCGGTATAGGAAAGATGTGGATCGGATTAAGTTAAGTTAACCATGCATGCCGTGCGCTGTGAAGCTACGGGGTACAGATGCTAGGACGCGATCGAGATGCTCTCCGATGGAGCCGGTGGAACTGGAGCGAATGATGGGACGGTGGAGGAAGTCGTATCCTGGTAAAGATGTGGACGTCCAATCTAACTAGTTGTGTGAATGGCATTTTTCCGTGCCTGACACCTTATTATTTTAGGTTCTCGCATGTGGTTAGTCCATTGAAACTCTAATTAGAGTTTAGCTGACTACAGGCAGCAATACATGCATGAGCGTGAGCCAGGCTAGTACCATTATCGTATGCAACATCGACAATGACAGGTAACTATAGAGCAATGTCTTAATAAACCATCTGATGGCGTGATGCGATCTCGTCTATTCAATGACTGACGAATTCCAAGTGGTCAAATAGGCCGATGGATGGATGGATCCAGCCAGGGGCTAATCTAGAAAAAAAAGGCGATGGTGTCGGCTACCATAGAGCCATGCTCATTATATCACATACATAATATCTATTATATACTCCTACTAAAAGTAAAATGAGGAGATTTTATATAAAGCTAATAAGTACGTAATAAGTTTGACAACAACAATGTACTGTACATCTAAAAAAAACGTACGCTACTACCACTTGGGTGGACAGAGGTATCAAGTAAGCCGCCGCCAAACCCTAGCCGCCGCCGGCTCCCACCTCCAACCCTAGCCGCCGCCGCCGGCCAGCTCCGCTCCCCCCCCCCCCCCCCCCCGCCCTCCCTCCTTCTCCTTGTTCCCCTCGTCGCTCCCGCGAGCGACGTGCGGGAACCCTAGCCTCCCGATCCGCCCGGCCTTCCTCTGCGTCGCCCCTCCCCTCGCCGGCCGTAGGCCAGGCGCTGGCGGCGGCGAGGATCCCCTCCTCCCTCGCTCGTGGAGCCTGGCGCGGGCCGGCCTTTGCAGCGTGGGCGCCGTGCTGGCCGAGGGGGCGGCGGCACAGCCTCTCCGGCGGCGGTGGGGCGGGTCAGGGACGGCGTCTTGTGGTGGTGGCGGCGACTTGGACAGCGCGGGATGCGGCTTCGGGCCGGAGGTCTCGGCCAGGTTTGCAAGGCTCTCGACGACGACTCTCATCTGGAGCAGGTGACTGGAAGGAGCAGAGGCAGCTCGGCCTCAGGGCAATGGATAGCGGAGCTGGCCGGAGGCAGCGGGCTCTCGACCCAGATCTGGGCCCGTTTAGGCCTGATCTGGGTTGGGCAGGCCCTGCTACCCGGCGGTTTCAGTGGTTTCCGAGGTTCGGGAACCCTTCCCCCGACCATGGAGTGGATGGGGTGCTGGATCTGGGCCAGGAGGGCCTGGATCTGGTGACCGCCTAGCAGCCTCGTTTACTCAAGGTTTGCGGGTGTGACCGGCGGGTGCGTCCTGCTAGTCGCACCCCCACTGTCCTAGGGTAGACTATCTCGGTCCTTCTACTGTCCGTTCCGATGGACGTGTCGTTTGGACACTTGCTTCTCCCTGGGTGCGAGATCTTGGACGCCGGGGCGGCGGCCTCGGAAGGTGGCCTGCACGGGCGACTCTGCGGCGAGTGACGTGGCAGCGGTGATGGTCATCTTCCCGGTCCACGTGGGTGGCGTGGAGTTGGCGGAAGGTGTTCCTGGTGCTGGCATCGCTTCGGCAATGACGGCTCCCAGATCTCGTCTTGGTGGCCTGGCTCGAGACTTTTGGCGTTTCAAGGTATTGAGTGTAGTAGTAAGGTGGTTTCGAGCGAAATCTCTGCGCTTCGGCGCCAACAGCGACGTCACCCTCTTGAGGGCGTTGTTGTGGGTGTCTTCTCTACACTTAGCGTGGTAGTAAGGTGCTTCCGAGCGAAAGCTCTGCGCTGCGGCGCCACAGCGACGACGCCTGCGGGTGTCGTGACCCTCTTGGGGGCGCTGTTGTGGGTACCTTCTCCGTGCTAGGGGTTCGGTGAAAACCTTGACCTCTTGGTCTAGACGGCGGCGGCACTTTACGTCGTCACCCTGTTGGGGGTGTCGTCTTGAAGCCTCGGTACTTCTTGATCCTGCGTCAGAGTCCTCGGTGGCAAGTCCGGTTTTCCTTTTCTTTGTTGTTCATCTTTGATCTGTCTTGTAAGAGGGGGCCTTTTCACCTTGTATCGGTTCGGCCGTTGGTCTTTTGGGCGTTGTGTTGTCTGGCCCAACAGCGGTTTCGAACGGTGTGGCTTTATTTATAAAGCGGGGCGAAAGCCTGATTCGTAGTATTACCACTTGGGTGGAACGTGGTGATCGGAAATAAACGGAAATAAATCTTGCTCCAACGTACCGGCCCGCCCGCCCTTGCCAGAAAAATTAGGTACACGAACCGCCGGCCAGCCGGTCGTTGTCATAAACGAAGTGGCCGGCCGCTGCTGTACATAATTTTATAAATTGATTCTCTCAACATCGGTGTTTAGATATTACAAAATTAATGAATTAAACTAACAACATAAGCCACACTATTCTTACACTGCGCTTTGGATGTAGGAATTAAACCGTGGAATTGGGGAATCTGGAATTCGACATCCAATTCCACCGTTTGGACTGACTGGAGAATTTAGGTGTGGAAACTTGGACCAATTCCGTGCCCCGCGCCCGCAAGTGTTCGCTCGGCCAGAAACTTTCCGAGGCTCGACCCTCGGAAAGTCGCGGAAAGTCTCGCTCACGCAGGCCGCTCGCTCCCCTCGCTCGAAAAAGGAAACTCTGTCCGCTCCTTCCCATCGCTCCGACGGATATAGAGCTCGATCCAAACGGAGGCGGCAGCGACTAGGCACCGCCCTCCTATGTCCCTCCCTCTCCTCCGAGCCTCGACCTCATCTTTCCTTCTCCGTTCCCGTTCATGGAGGGGGGTCTCAGTGGGGAAATCTTCAGCCTCTGCCTCGGGGATCGCGAGTTCGCGACGGTACGAAGGAGCAAATCGCGCCGGCGTTGTCTGGATCGAGCTCCGATGCAGTGTGGGCGTACTGTGCTGGCCACCGGTGGGCAGCCCTTCGTGCTCTCCTCGTGGTGCCGCCGGCCGCTCAAGTACATGCTTGCGATGTGGTGTAGCTTTTGATTGCTTGTAGCTAGCTTCTATACATTTTCTTCCGGTTGTTTTTAGCTTTTGTACATTTTTCAAATGATTACGATATTAGATCTGTTGATTGTTTGTGCTATTTTTAGAGATGAAATTATTATCTATGTGAGTTTGTACTTTAAAACTTTTAAATTTTTATTTGTGTTATATTTTAGACTTAATTTCAACTTTTATTATTTTATTATGTGTGCAAAATAATAATATATCAATATTCGAATATATATGTACAATTTTTCCATGTATATGACAAATTTATATTGTCCAAACTCAACAAAATATTCAGTTCCATATTTTATACATCCAAACAAGAATTGGAATCACGTACTACTTTTGTTTCCGGATAGAAATTCCATTTTCAACCAAACACTGAAATTTGAATTGGAGTCCAATTCTTTTCCATATTGGAAATGGAATTGCTAGCCCAATTCAATTTAGATTCCAATTCCTACATCCAAACACAGTGTTATATTTAAAATTTATGGTTCGCATTTTATATCAAAACAATAAAATCTACCCCTCCATACAGCAACATAAGACATATGTATATTTTATGTTGACTACGTACATGATTAAATTAGTGAATATGTGCATAACCATATGTAGATACATAAAAATGATAAAAAGCTAAATTGGCTTACATTAGTGAACAGAGAGTAACAAATATGGCTTTCACAACTTGAATCCGATAAATTTTAGAAAAAAGTCAATACAAGCACACATATAACTATCAGTGTCTTTATGTACTTCATTCGTTTCTAAATACATGAATTTTAGCCTTTCTAATTGTCGTAATTCGTTTCTAAATGAGAGAATTAACCAATTAACACATGCCAAAGGTCCAAAAGTTGGGCAAAGCACATCATGCCATCAACTCTGTGACGCTATCATAAAAGAGAACACTGGTGTGGTAGTGGAGTTGGGCAGATTTTATTTGTCCAGGCGCCGCTCCCACCATTCAGCGGTTGCACCATGCCATAACTATCCTGAATCTAACTACCATGCCAGAACGGAGAAACCGGCCCCCCCTCCCTCATGCCACCCAAGTAGCAATTGGAGGGAGATGGGCCCAACTCTTATGCGGTGGAAAAAGTGTTACCTCCCTAGTCGCCTCAAGCGGTGGCTAGGTTAGGAAAAATATGTTTCGTTTTACCTACGTGTCACTTACCAGTACTATTAGGACAAATATATGTAACCACTCCCAGAAAAACAAGCATAATACGTGCAACATAAGGCCTCCGATAACCATCGCAGTCGTTTTTAACAATTTGATTCGAGGCATATTGTTGTATTGTAATAATGTTACATGGATTGCTTAAATATAACTATTTGCAATCCATTGGGTCAGTCTTCTACTGGAGATTCATCACTGAAGAGGTGGGGAATCTAGCTAAAACATACTCCCTCCGTTCTAAGTTAATTGACTCAGATTAAGTGCATTCTAGGGAGTAGAAACGTTTCCTCGTATGGGTGATCATGATGTCATTAATATGGTAGGATGCCCTGCTGGGTTTTCCTAGTCACCATATTCTGTAGGATATATTGCTGGTATGTATTTATCTTTTATTTGAATGGAATCAGTTTATTCTAATTTCCCTCCAAAACATGTACTCCCTTTACTGTCCAGAGTTTAGTTGGAACTGCCAAAACATTTTGTTATATGAAGGAATTGAGGTAGTATATTCCAATATTCTTCATCTCAAAATGTTTATTCTGAATTTTCTGGGTTTTGGCACTTCCATTAGACCGGTATTAGCACAATTTTTCGTGGTGCTCAAACCCTACCCCCTCCCTCCCTAATCCTCATCATATTTTTTAAACTCCTTTTTGCTATCTATGTTATACACCAAATCTATTTCGGCGAATTTATTTTTTTCAAAAGTTATATTTCCACTTTAGAACTTAAAGTATGTCGATAACATATAGTTTACGCATGACAAGATAGTTTAAAGACAATCAAAGAAAAAAATACACTATACCATCTCAAGGTTGACAAATTCGGTGATGTCTTTCAGGAAACGCCTCGAGTCGATTTGCAAATGCAGTAGTATGACAGTCTTACCAACACCATCAGCAGCAAGCATCATAGTGACCACACTCGTTTTCGATTTTCATGTTACGCATGATCATGACAATGCATCATGTTCCCTTTAGGTGTCTTGCTTCCGAGATCTCGTCGGCTCATGAACAATTGCAAAGACACCCCGGAGCATCCCAAATGCTCTCGCCACATCCACCTCACATATTCACGTGCATTGGCAAAGGGAGATCTTATGCTAGTTTGTGTGTTTGTGATTATCTTCAAGAAAATCATCCTTTGAGGATGCATATCCTTGGCAAAATGGCAAGGAAGTATCTTCATGGTATACCATGGTGACCGTTGACATCAAAATTTATACATGGAGCATGTATTTAAGCTATTCTTGCGTAAAATGGGGATCTCTGGTGCACAATAATGTTACCATCAGACTTCAGACATGCTGAGAAAAAAGTGCCAAATCCATCGATAATGTCATGCTCGTAGGATGATGGTCGGGTCGTCAACATATCCAGTGAACTTGTTCATGCCATTTCGTAGGGAAAATTTTCACTCATGCAATCTATGCATCTCAGTGTTTTGGGAAACTCCCATTCCTCTCCGATGGTCGGCGGTCTAGCTATATCTTGTTCATTTGGTTCCTTGAAGTATTTTAGTCTAAACACTCTAGTTATTGCATTCACCGTGTTCTTCAAAGCATCAATGGCAGTTCTCTGAAAAATCTGGACTAGAGTTTCAAAAACTAGCGACTAGAGTTTCTGATAGGTAGGCTGGCACGACAAGTGTCATCACCCAATTGATTAGGGACTAAAACGTTTCAAAGGTAGAAGTTCTGAGACTAAACAGCTAGTTCTGTAAGACGTGGGACTAAAACATTCAACCGTTGTGGGACTAAAACATTCAAATGGTGTAAGTTGTGGGACTAAAAATGTAAATTACTTAAGTTTTGAAAGCAATCAGAACATACAAAGTTCACACGGAGAAAGAACCACACGGATCCTTGATTACATGCAATCCAACTATCAGAAAACACAAGTACTGCTAAGATCCAACAAAACACCAGTGATGAAGATGAACTAACAGTTCCGTTGTTGGAAATGAGCATGGCTGCTCAAATAAGGTCAGATGGTGCCGCCGTTGCAGCGCAGGACCTGCGCGTTGACCCACCCTCCGGCGTCGCTGGCGAGGAAGCCGACGAGCGGCGCGATGTCCTCGGGCATGCCGAGCCGCCCCAGCGGCGCCTCGGCGATGTACCGCTCCGCCTCCTCCTCCGTCTTGCCGTCGTAGAACATGGGCGTGGCCGTGGACCCCGGCGCCACCGCGTTTGCGGTGATCCCGGTGCCCCGCAGCTCCCTGGCCAGGATCCTCGTCATCGTCTCCACGGCCGCCTTGCTCGCCGCGTACGCCGCGTAACCCGGGCGCAGCGAGCCGACCCCGGAGGAGGAGAAGGTCACGATGCGGCCCCGCCCGTCGTGCGCCAGCCGGTTGGCCGCCTCGCGGAGGCACAGGAAGGTGCCCCGCGCATTGGCGCCGAACGTGGCGTCGTAGGAGGCCTCGCTGGTCTCCGCCAGCGGCGGGTACATGGTGTCTAGCACGGCAGCCGTCGTCACCAGGATGTGAAGCTCCCCGCCGAACGCCGCCGCCGCTGCGTCGAAGAGCGCGCGGACCTGTGTCGCGTCCGACACATCAGTCTCCACCGCGATGGCGCGCGGCGGGCCATGGGCGTAGGCGGCGTTGATGCCGGCCACGAGCTTCTGCGCTGGGGCCGGGTCGCCCACATAGGCGACGGCGACGTGCGCGCCGAGGGAGGCCAGGTGCTTGGACACCACCGAGCCGATGCCGCCGGCGCCGCCTGTCACGATAGCCACGCGCCCGGGGAGCATCAGCGACGCGGTGATGCTCGCGGCTGCGTTGTTGTTACTGTTGGTGTCGGCCATGTCTGCTCTGCTGCACTCTCGACAACCAACCTGTAGAATAAATATATATAGTGACTACCTCGATAATAATTCGCTACTCCGTAGTACAGTATCTAAGCAGGATTTATCAGCACAAGATCTACTACTACTAGTAAATGAAACTTGTTTTCGTTGATAATGCGCTTGATCCATCACGAGCTTGTGTTGTTTCGGCGTCGGAATGAAAGAATGAAGCAGGCAGGCGTACCTCCTCTCCAATACGCTGCTGGTCGTGACCGCCGGGAGGCAGATGAGAGACGAAGAAGAAGAAGAAGAAGAAGAAGAAGAAGAAGAAGAAGAAAGGGATCGAATGAGCTCCGTTCAGAGGTTCGGAAAATGAGCTCTATATGAAGTGGGCGGGGCCAGAAAATGACCGGTGAAGCTGAAGCATACGTTTTTTTTCAACAGTGGTGGAGTACTCAAGTGGACCGAGTGGTATTTTTTCTTTAGTTGAGACTTACGAATTTACGATGTGTAGTAATAATTTGCATACAAAATGGCTGAAAATCAAGGTGGCCCTGCATGCAGAAGCGTGCACCACGTGAAAATCCAAAAAAACTCGTTGACCAACCGTGTATGATCCAGCTTCTTTAAAAAAAAACAGTGACCGCACAGTACCTCCGAGATTGGTCCGGCATATCTTAAGGTTGACGAAGTCATCACGAGCGCCTCGCTGTTGACGGGCACATGGATACCTGATAACTAGAGGCATATTAGTTTCTTGAAATAGGTCTTATGAACTTGATAACACTGAAATCAACTGTCTTCATTTAAAATATGTTATGTTTACTTAACGAAGTTCAGATGATTGAGAAATGCATATTTTCTTGGAATTGGACATAGTAAATTTTCTTTCAAATATGTTATTATCGGTGTTTGGTCCTTCAAGATGGCGGTGGTTCTTCTCATACAATTGTGTCCCATGCAGATATTCTTAAAATCACAAGGAGTAGAAAATTTAATTTCCAGGTTATATGATCATGCAAATGCCATGAAAGACCTTTGTGATCAGGTTCTTATACACAACTCGTTTACCTTATCTCTCAATGTTTGTGGTTGCCCTAGGTCGTCGTTGCTTCTTTCTTTCTCTCTGGTTTGACATTTTGCCATCTCTCTTACACTTTCAGCCAGCATGTGGCTTTGCTCTTTCTATCGATATTAACACATGCAGTACTCCTGCATAGTTCAAAAAACAAATCTTATGTACAACACGAAGTCGATTGCGTGACAAGGGCTACCCAGGTGTATTAATTGCTGACGACGTTGTGGGAGAGGTCCCTCTCCACCACCGGCCATTAGTAGGGAAAGACTTATATACACCAAGTTAGGCACACATGATTTTACGTTGGCTAGGGGTAGCTAGTGCTGGCAAACAGTTCGTCAACAGTATGCTCCGTACCGCTTGCGCACAGGATGGCGTATGCGCCAGGGCTAGAAGCGGGCTAGGAGGGCCATGTGGGGAGTTACCGCTGGCGAACAACCCGCCTGGTCGCCAGCGGTATGCTTCGTACTCCTGGCAGGATTACAAACTTACAACTACGTCCGCCAAAAAATTGCCGTTGGCGAAGCGCGTTTCCGTTTGCTAGGAGTACGAAGCATACCTATGACAAACCACATATCCGATCGTCAGGAGTAAGGAGCGTACCCCTGCCGAACATGCGTCTCCATTGGCGAGGGGTAACCGGTGATTTTTGCACAAACTCACCGACCTTTCTCTTCCCCTTACTTTATTGTTACCTCACTTCACTCTCTCACTAGCTCAACCCATCCCCATTTTCCCCTCCTTTCCTAGTAGTTTTTAACCAATAGAATCTATTTTTTTGTTAGATCTACCTATATCTCTCCCCCAGAACCAATCTCCACCAAAAAAAATTCACCACAAACCTCTCCTATCTCTAGATCTAGATGATAGCCTCACTCCACTCTCCAACTCGTCGTGTGGCGTATCTATTCAAGGTGGAGCACTATAACAAGAGGATTGTGTGCAACTTAGCCTAAAATTTGGCCTATATGTGTGAAATTTGGATATATCTGTGAGATTTGACATGAAAATTAATGACTTGTCGATTTTAGCCAAAATGCTAACATTAATAATAAACTTGGAGATACTAATAATAACCAAATATTATTGTCCCTACGGCATATCTTCAACATTTTATGGTGAACTTCATAATTTTCTGGATTGATTAATAAAATCGGGGGATGCCCTTTTCTATATTTTTTCAAGTTGTTTCTTGCAAAGCCGGATCGTTTCCTAGTAGCCTCGATTAATTTCTAGAATTAGCTGATTAGACGGTATGATAGGCCAAACAAACAAACTTCATCTTTCGAATAGTTGCTACATAAAATTGAAAAAAAAAACTCCTTCAGATTAACAAATGGCAATAATAAATGGAGCACCAAAACTTAAAGAGAAACATAATGATCATCCTCCAAGCCCTAAAACAACATAATATACGATTAACACAGGCAGCGAAATCAACATGCCGACTGTAATCCTGAAAAAAGGAAGCAGATATCACTTCGAGTAATCACACTGACAATGAGATGCATGAACAACGTGGAACTCTAAACTTGAAATAGTATTGTGACATAGATCAAAAGTTACTTACACAGTGCTCAGGACATAAGCATGCAGGTCATACTCTCGCGCGAAGCAAAATGATCCGATAGATTGGGGCAGTGCAGCCTATCAAAATGAATGAAATGAAGATATGGATTGTAAGATGCCAAAGAGTAATATGAACACATTTGATGTAGCTTGTAATTAAATGTAGACTTTCACCTGTAATATGGCAACACGCCTAAGGTCACCACGAAGTCCCAAAACTAGGGCTCCGACTGCTGTGGCTGCTGGAGCCGCGACAAACCTCAGCACCATACTCAACACTGTCAGGCCTGGTCCGCACACGATGAACTTGTCCTGTAGTCCTATGAACAAGCCTATGGTGCCAAAATGTGTGCCAGTAGCCCAGTATTAGTCGTGCTGAGACAGGTTATAGTACATTTGCCGACCACATAACATGCCGGGGTCTGCAGCCCAAGTTTAACTACTGAAATGCAAAACCATTTTTCGAAATCGTACTTTTGATTCTACATCCAGAGACTACTAAATATACGTACCCATGCTGAACATCCCCAGTGCAATTCCTGTCTTTGACATGATCGTAATCGAGCCATCCACGATGATTGGCATCTCCAGGTGCCATCTATATATATATATATGTCGTATGTATATCATCAATACATGCGACTAATAATCAGAGAATGATTTGAATGAGTTATAGCTACTTTTGTAGGGGAAATAAGTTAATCTGATATGAAATGCTGGTGCAAATAGAGATGTAAGTGGGATCCTACCAATATCACACTTCTAATTCATTTGGAGACTTCTATTATAAAATTTTGAATCAAAAATTTAAACTAGATATTCAAAAATAAACTAGAAGTGGGACAATGGTGGAATCCCACTCGACACCTTAGGTGCAAATTAACCTGTTTGCAACGGCGGACCACGCTACACCGAGGAGGCTCGCATACACGTTTGGGTTGCGGGCGACCTTGAGCCCGACCTTCCGCAGCAGCGGCGGCCAGAACGCGCACCCTGTAGCCGTCGCCGTATTCCGGCCGTCTGCAGCTGTTGCTGGCCAGTCGTCGTTGCCACTTTCCGTCGCCACCATATCGCCTCCCTCGCGGGCACCTTCTCCGGTCATCGCCGGCGTCATCTCAAACCAGGCCTGCCTCGCCTCGAAGACAACCAGCACCAGCGGGGTCCACACGACGGACTGGAGCACCTCGAGCTGAACGATGATGTCGCGGGCCCACTTGCCGTACATCGCGTCCAGCAGCGGCATGCCCACGACGAGCTTCAAGTTGAGCGTCGCCAACATGAAGCCGGTGATGCACCACGAGTAGGAGGGGCTACCGCCGCGGCGCGTTGCCCTCACGGCACTGGCGGCGGCCCACCCGGCGAGCGTGAGCGCGATGACGAGCTTGGCGACGGCGTCGGCGGCCAGGACGCGGTAGCCGGCACCGATCGGGCCGGCGCGGGCGGTGAAGTCGAAGCCCAAGAAGGGGAGGGCGAAGTAGAGGAAGAGGCGGTTAACGGCGTCGCACTGGTCCGGGGTGAAGAGCTTCCACCACCGCACCGAGCCATAGCCGAGGCCTAGCGCGAAGTAGAGCGGCGCCATGGCGGCCACCACCTTGTACACGTCCCCCCACGCTATCATTCTTCTCTTGGCAAGCGAGCTAGCTCTACACACTGGACAAACGCGGGGAGAGGATCGATGCATCCATCGGTCTACTTGACTACTCGGAATTCGTCAGTCATGGAATATACTTGATCGCATCGCGCCATCGGGTGATTTATTAAGATAGTGCTCTAGTCTAGTGTCATTGTCGGTGATGCATGATACTCGTACTGGCTCACGCTAATGTATTGCTGCGCGCAGTCAGCTAAACTCTAATCGAAGTTTCGATGAACCACATGCCCGATCGAACCTAAAATAATAAGGTGTCAAGTACGCAAAATATGCATTCACGCAACTAGTTTGGTTGGACGTCCAGCTATGCTAGAGATTCATGCAACCTTCTGCACTATAAATAAAAATAATAAGTTTACATTACTTCCTGGACCATTTCTTCATGAGCATGAACAAAACAAATCTTATCATGTATTAACAAGAATGTTTGTGGAAAAACAGGTTCCATATATTAACATAATATATTAGATCCATGAATTAACAAAAAATCTGTATCTATGAATTATCATAAGAGAGCCAACAATAGATATTCACATACTTTTGGTAAATATGTATTTAGATTTTTCATGCATATATGCATTTATTGTATTTCCCGTAAACATTGAGTGGTCTTGATGCATCTAACAAAATTCTGATGAACTAAAACAAATTCAGTCAATCTTTAGGTCAAGAAATTAAAACAATGCACTTGGATGATGTATAAAGCATGAGTGTGGGATGAATGGGCACTTGGATGGACCAAAATTATCAGGAAGCAATATGCTAAACAGTGCCCAGTATATTTGAGTGAGTGACAATAAGATACAGAATTTCATGCATCTTAAATTTGCTCGTGCTTGACATAGTGGCAACAGAAGAAGAAAATTGAAAGATTAACATGCAGCAAACGATCGACCAACTGCTGAGCTGAAAGCATTTCAGTGGGGAACATCTCAGTTACAGATATGGTCTCCGTTCAAGAGCATTAGGATCAACATTAGCAGGTAAATACTTAGAATCAACCAGTCAACCTGAATCTCTGGTCGTCGCTGCTTCTTCAATAAGTTTCTCGTGAATAGACCAAACCTAACGATGACCAACACCCTACTCTCTATTTTTATTTTCCTCCTGTCCCAGTGGGTTTTCTAACCCATAACTAAGCTGGGCCAGCGAACTACGCCTGCCAAAGGGCGGAAATGTGATGCCACAACTAAGAGGACCCGCTCCAACACGCCCCACCGTTGAGATCTGCTGGAGATTCGTGCACATTCGTTGACCAGTTAACGAAGCCCCCTGCTTAGCAGTCGCCAAACACGGTGCCAGAACTCGTTCGCGAGGTTAGTACCTTCTCCCTCCGGGTGGGCAATTCTGCCATTAAAAATTATATGACAAGTGGGCCCTAAGCCGGCAAAATATCTCTTTCGATCTCCTTCGTGTTCCTCTCGCTCCAGAGACGCTACCGAGTACCAATCCCCTTTCTCCTAGATTGACTAGCTCTTCTCCTTCATCCATCAATGGCGAACTCTCCTCCCGCTCAACTTCCTTCTAATGGGAAGGGAAACCTTTTTTGCCATGGCAAGGGGAAGTTGGAATCATCCTCTAGTTTTGGATCGTCAGGCAGTTTCCAAATCCACCACCAGATCCGCGTCGTCAGGTTTCTCTCTGGTTTGAGAGTGGTCGGCCACCCAAAAAAAGGTAAGCAAGGATTAACAGTCTACACTTGTGCTTCTGCTCTGGTTTCATGCATACATCCCTAATCGGGTTGCTAGTATATGTTCTTCAACCTTGTCCCTCTATGTACTTAGTCTATTGCCCACATGGTTAAGCTCGCAGTATCGTTTTCCAATATTTGAGCCCTTACACAAAGAAGGACCTAAGCATCCAACTCATAATAAAAACACTCCACTACTATGAGATTTAACAAAATGATGTTCATTTGTTATTACATGTATATCGTATATTTAGAATGCCCTAGTTATAAGATCTTTCACATGCACGACCATATTTCCCTGTCACTTCTTCATAATCCAAACAGTTATTCAGATACGATCTAAGAGACAGGAAGCGCTCACCCGGTTAAATATTTTGTCCCCAAAATATTTACATACCACTTAAAACAATTTCCTGCATGTTTCCTTCAGGGAAAAATTTCTTCACAGACAAAACAAACCCGGCGTAGCGTACGCCATATTTTTCCAAATAAGCATTTCCATAAAATAGCGGAGAACATTTTCGTACTCTGCTCGCCCGACATTTTCATAATCGCACAGATTCGTAAAATGCACTATTTGATGTAACGCACAACATAATAGAGTCTTGAAGAATATGTGCGAGACTACATATCCAATCCCTAGTCTCCAACTATGCGAGACTACAGCAATTTGCATAATATCGGCTATGAATTATGTGCCTACATTTTCAAGGCAAGATTGACAACACATTGGTCTATTTCTTGTTTTAACAAACTAAATTCATCAACTAATGTATTATGATATATTTGTACAACCTTTTTCCCTGAAGACCCTTTCAATCTTGGTCTAGACTGGAATACGTCAGAAGCAAAAACTGCACCTCAGAAAACACAAAAAACTCTACCCACACCTAGGGAGCTCCCGCCGGATGCATACATGTCCGACAGTGGTTTACCTTCCAACTGGACCAATAAGAGGGGCTCCTACGCAAAAGGATACCACTCTGACCCAGAACCTCCACGCTCAGTCCGAAACACTCCTCCCGTCAGATCTACGAGGGGTGGTCCTATTGGGTACAATCCACCAACTACTATATATGTCGGTGCATCATCAAGCTCTCCATTTGTTCTAAACCGCAACTGGGCCGTAAGTGCAGTTCTACTTAGGTTATATCACGATGACGAAAATGGTAAAATTGGGGGGAAAAGGTTGTCATTTGAAGTTACTGGGTCACCTGTTAAAAAGAAAGTATGCATTAGTGCACGTATGGCGAAATCGCCATGGGGCTTGCAGATTGCTCACAGAGCAAGCAATCCTGTGCTGATCGAGACATTTTATGAGTGGTTAGAAGCTACCTCTTCTTCTGACTTTCAAGGTAATGTACTTATCGTTCTGAGAACTCATCTTTTTGTGAAACTGAGGATTCAGAAATAGCATCTGAATGTGCTTTAATTATCCCTTGAACTTTACGAGCAGGGTTTGGATATCATATGGGGCCCCTAGATTTATAGAGCTGACTGGAGCTGAAATCAAGCACATGCTATGTGGGGGTGCAGAACTTTCGTACAACCTTTTTGACATTGGAGTTAGGAGTTTGGTCCAGCTGGACAAGATTATGTTTGTTGAGTCAAGAGCACCAGCGTGGCGAACTGTCCTAGAGTCCGATTTCACGGTAAGTTATTATTTCGCATCTTCTTAAATGGAAAATTCCTCCCCGGATATTTCTAACGCTATGCACCGTAACCTTCCATCAGATGCTGGTCCTCGCGGAGTATAACTTCACAAACAACTTGTCTGTCCGGATGCAGCTTATAGGTCCAGAAGTCACACACCAGATAAAAAATAGCAGAATGGTGAGATAAAGGCTTTACTATGCTTGGCTAGAATTTGATACATTAACAAAAAAAATCAGTTTCCGTTTGTGCACATGTCAATCCGACGACCCCCCATTATTTCACTTGAATTTCTTGCTTACACACAGATTGTTGTACCGGCGTTGGTAAGGGAGTATTGGTGTTCATACTTCTGGGACATGAAGTTAAAAGTTGTCGACGTTATTGATCCATTGTTCGACAACGACAACCAAAGCGTATTCAAAGAGCTGCACACCAGCAATGTCGTCAAAATTGAGCAAGCCCTAGCTACATGCGTTATGGAGTTCTTCGAATGTTGGTCACCTGACTGGGCAGATTGGAAGCATAATTATGTGCTCCCAATACTACCGAATGCTAGAAAGTAAGCCTACTTAGCATGATTCTGTAAAACCAACAAATCTCGGCACAAATTCCATAGAAAGTGGAAAGTTATTTATTCACTAAGCCACCACATAGGTTAACCCATTCTGATGCTGAACAGGAACCAGACAAGTCTGCTTACTCTCCTTCCGACCTTGCATTGCACGATTTCAACGGCAACACTTTTGCAAACAGCCAAAACAACGTAATTCTATCATGGAACTTGTTTTTTAAACATATCTCTTGTCTTAATATATGTCTACTTTTTTTGCTACCTTCCGAAATGCCAATGTTAAAACCTAAACCAGTCCAGCCATAAAATTGATTAGCCAAAATATATAACATTACATGGAACTAATATTTGCCTTCTTTTTCGTAATATTACAGCAGGTCTTAAAGCTTTTCAAGGAATCCTTGCTCAACAAGGTCATTTCTATTAGCGGAAACGAGGCTTCACCCCCCGCAAACTTCATCAAGGCCGACCAGAAGTAGTCATTAACCTTCTGTCCTTATAAACAACATGTCAATGTTGTGTTGGAGGGTAAACATTTTGATGCCAAACTGGAGTTACGTATTTTTATTAATTAAGGATCAAGTTTAAATATTATTTCCGCCATTTCCGAAGCGAACTACGGTCGTATGCTTAACATGTACTTGGAGAAAGATATGTCTGTTGCCATATTATACGACCTGGGTATAAAAGTTTTTTGTGCTCATCGCCAACCTAATATCATCTCACACTTATGAACTAACTTAATTTGGGAAATTTAGCAAGAATATTCCCTATAATTAAAATCTGATCACTAGATATCTCCCACTTACATACTAACTTACTATGGGAAGTTGAGCAAGGATATTCCCTTTAATTAATTTGTAATCACAAAACAGTCAATCGTAAAACAAATTATCGCGTAGAGCTCTAGCAATTTGAGCACCGCAAGTGGCACCCCGAAAAACAAAATACACATATCAGGATGCTATGTCACAAGATTAATGTCTAATCAGTACAAAGGCAGTCGTCAGCCACATTGTCGTGAAGTGTTGTTTTCGCACTTCAGCCACCTTATAGATACGCAAACACAAAAAAACACAAATCATGGAGAGTCAAATCATGATATTTCGCGACGTCTAACAAGTAAGCCACAATGTCTTGAAGCATAGAGTTGTTTCCGCACTACAGCCACACAAGACACGAAAAAAGAAAAATTCACACATCATGAATCTCCTAACAAGATATTTTGCGGCCTACCAAAATTTAGCCAAAAATGTCGTGAAGCGCCAGGTTAACACGTTGGCCGCAAACTTCTATTGACATGACATAATATTAAAAAAGTATGTTGTATTCATCCATAAACCGATAACATCTCACACTTACACCAACTAACTAACTATTGGAGATGTAAAGCAAAGTGTGCCTGAAAGTTATGGACTGCATCCAATCTCCTGTAATTATGCTTCCAATCTCCATTGCAGAGATGTAAAGCAAAGTGTGCCTGAAAGTTCTGGACTGCATCGAAGGGTTGTCCTTCTGGTACATAGCTAAGTGAGGAGGCAGTACATCTCGCGCATCTCTGGTCCAACGCTTCATTATATGGGCTTGTGGAATGGTACCAATACCCAGGACCTGTCCAAATCAACAAGTTTGCAAAAACTATTAGTTGCAAGCTACAAATGGTATGTGCTGAGATTTATGGAAATATATCTGGATGAGGTCTCTACATTGTATCCGCTCCTCATGTTGAAAATAAGCAAGTAAAAAACACAATGAGTCCTATCGCTTTTAGTAGGCTTACCCTTAAGGCGTGGCAACACAGTATACCAAAATGGTTGTAGAGGCCACATTCAAAGTCATAGTACTGCCGATCTCCAAGTGCACGAACAGTGAAATCAACACGTGCCCATGCTTCCCTTATCTCAGCATTGTTATGGTGAACCTGATAGACGTTTCGCTCACTGGACTCCTAAACAATGTACTCTGACCCCGTCAGAACTCCTTGTTGAAAAGCTCGAAGGCGTTCCTGGTGTAGACCGCGAAAGCATGTTTATGTATTGGCCAGCTATCAGCAAGTTTCCTTTTTTCCTGTGGTTTACCAGAAAGACAAAAGTTAATTTTTCATTACAGATTATGCCTTCCCAGTGGTATTGCAGTTGTTGGTTGTAAAAACTTTTTTTCTCATACCTGCTTTGTTAGATGTTCTTCGCGATCCTCTTCCATAGCCCGTTCGTGGAGCATCACATGGTACAACTCCACAAACTTGTTCAACGATGAGTTCCTTCGAACATAAACCTTCAGCATGTGGTTTGCGCTCTCTGATCGTTGCGTGCTCATCATCCTCGCACAAAAATCCTTACTCGAGTAAGCCTTTGCCCACTTTCTTCTAGACTCATATGTCCTGATCATGAAGGGGTTCTTCGTCAAATTGTAATCTGTGATAAGAGTATTCGAGGCTGACTCGAACTCCTCTATCGTCAACATCTCATCTATGACCTTGAAAAACTTGTTACGGAACGTCTTGTTCTTGGTGAATACTGTACCCAGACATTGTCGCACATCCTTAGAAATATGCCACTTGCACCACAAGTGCAGAGTGTTGGGCATAGATTTGGGCAATGCATTCAACATAGCTTTTGCTTGATCTGCAACGATTGAATATTATGTTTAGAACAACAGGATAACCTTTTGATTTTTTTCTAGCTGATAGTAAGTTGGGCAAAAAATCCAATAAGAGTCACGATATATTTTTACCCTACTTTTGCGAATGAAACAAAAAAGAGTGAGCAGTCCTTACCAGTTAATATAGTTTGGGGATGATTCCCGCCCATCAAAGCTATGAATTCGTTGAAAACCCAAACGAAACTGGGAGTTGTCTCGTCCTTCATAAGTACTCCAGCAAAAATTACAGACTGAAAGTGGTTGTTTACTCCAACAAACAGTCCAAAAGGCATCTTGTAGATGTTGGTGCAGTATGTCGTGTCAAAAGTTATAGCATCGCCAAAACATCTGTATTGCATTATGGACCTATGGTTTGTCCATATCAACGCCTGAATGCGGTTTTGGCTGTCAGGCTTCACACTGAATGCAAAGTCAGGGTCAGCTTCCCTCATTTTGCTGAATACTTCAAGTGTTTTCTTCACGTCGTCGTCTAGTTGCTCCCTGGACAACTGTGAGCATAATGACCTGACTGACCTCTTGTTGAAAGGAAGTGATTTCACAGACCCAAAAATGCTACAAAGCACTCCATGGACCTTTGCAAGTAGGATGTTGTTCTCCCGTAAATTTTTGACCATGTCCCTGGAGTACTCATCAATGTGGCTATGGGAACTCCACTGCATTTTCTCCCCACAGCATGTTGATAATGCGTGGTTGTGTACATCATTTAAATGACTGATATAACAGCCGTGGTCTTCTGTCCGAAGGAGACGAATAAGTACCTCGCACTTGCACCTCTTAGATATGTACTTTACTCTCCTATCTGCGCCCTGTGGAAATAAAATAAACATGTAAAAAGGAGGCTACCATGGAGCATAAGTGTAGATACCAAAATTTGACACACAACATTTGCATGACTACAAAAGTATCTAACAGCCGTAAGTTTCGAACTAAGAACTTACAACATTTGAACACTCGATTTCCTGCATCGACTTGTATTTGTTGATGTGGTTTGTGTGGCTCTTCCCAAGTATGACTCCAAAACCAACCTCCCAATAGTACAGGTTGAAGAAATTCCGTGCCTCGGCAACAGAATCGAAAACCATTACAAGCAAGGGTTGAAAAATGTGAGTTGTTGTCCTAGAGGCCGATCTCCTCATAGCAATTTCAACAACGCCTAGCCCAATTGTTTTCCGACAATTTGGTAGCAAAGCACCTTTTGCATGCCGCTTCCTGGATTTTTGTAGGACAAAAAAAGCCATTCAGAGAGCGAAATGGTTTTGTAGCTGGGGTTCACATACAAAATGTAAGCAAAAAAAGATTGATATGATACGTTACGCCCGGAAGTGAAAAATTTATAGTACCGGTTAAGTTTATATTTACATTTTCCAAATACGGTGTGGTAAAAAAAACAAAGGTGCCAACCATATTATGCCGATGTCCAGTTCTATTATGAGTGCAAAAAAAAGCCTGCCGGCAGAACATATCTTTTAAAACGATTTCACCAAAAAGGAAAATTAGCTTACTAATTGGCTTTGTCTTACTAACTGCAGCAGGTCATATGAAAACGATAACATATCATACACGACTGCTGTGTTGACAACTTCTCTTTATTATAACTTCATGCTAACCTTTTAGCCCCTGCTAGCTGCTGGGGTCGACATGCTGACATTGCGGGATGTGGGCTGTGAAATTGACCTCTTCTCTTTCTGAATCAGATATGGCGTACTCGTAATCAAACAGCTCGCCTTCATTCTCTGGGAGGATTTCGTCTATGTCCTCAAAGTCATCAGATTCGTCATCTTCGTCGGAGAAATCTCTACAAAAAAGTAACAAGAAAAAAGTTATGCCTACAGGCTGGGTTAATTACACCAACATCACTCAAAGAAGCTGCCCGTAATAACTAGTAAATTACTGCGGTTTAATTGTACAATCGTGAAATACAATCTGAACGCATAAACGAGCATAACAAAAAGGCTTTTTCGAGGATTTTTTTTACAAGTAAAACAGCCCCATTTTCGTGAGGCTGCATCCCAGTGCTATAATTGCTAACTACAACTTTTGGTTTGTGCACTGTACAAAGCGTACTATGTACAAATGGCCTGTTAAGGGCAGTGATTACATGCTACAGAGGCTATATCAATTCAGGTCTACAGATTTTTTTTTGGAAAAGAATACCTTTCGTAATTATCTGATTTCGTCCCGCACTCTGTAGGGAATAAGTCTACACCTGCTCCCCTGAAAAATTATTCATAGATCTAACAGGTAAGATGGCGCAAAAGGAAAAAACCGACTAATTGGGAAAAGTGTGATTCAAATTCTAATTGGGCAGGCTATTCGACAGGCTTACCATTTGCCAGTTGACGGGATGTAGGGTAGGTTCTGTGGAGCTTCAGCAAAAACGCCAGTTGAATCTGGCTGGAATATTGAATCCGCTAATCTGAAAATTTGTGCAGTCGACTTTTATTAGATACTTACAGTGTGCTAGCTCTACAAGACCACAGTTTGCGGGGGGTGGCTGAAGAACATTACCTGCAATGCGGATCCAGACTGGAAGCCGACGGGCTGGCAACACTTGCTAGGAGCTCCATGAACGACACCTTCCCCGCACCGGGATCTCCTTCCGGCAGATCCATCACAAAGTGTGGCTTTCTTCGAGTCCCTTCCAAACTTGTTGCCGGCCGTGTAGGTGGGGAGTGGAGTCCTGGTCGAGAAGAACTAAAACAAGGAGATCCGTGAAAAGAGGAGCGACCGAGGTTGAAGACGAGCCCCACCAAGCAGGTCAATTATTTCTACGGGTGGGGGGAGGGGGGGTATGTTAGGCATTCTCTAAATTTTGGGGTGGGTGGTTCGGTGGATGGCGGGCCCGGACGTGGTCCTAATCCAGCTTAGAGGAGTCAACAGGCCTGGGGTGGTCTGGCCAGCGGCACGGATCTCAGAAAAATTGGAGGGCGATACTGGTGGGTGGACGCGCTCTTAGTTGTGTAATCTACGGACCGTGCCAAAGGGTAGCACAAGGGGGCCAATAGGCTAGTCTGTATGGTAATTTTTAAAGCAAGTTGATGTCATATTTAAATAGTTTCGGACCGTCACTGAGAAGTAATAGCAGAATTTGCATGTCATCCTCTCCTAAATTTCTACGACAACCCCTCTTTCGGTGTTGTTTTAAGAAGTTCTCAATCTCTACATGTGGAGCGACCGACACACAAGGCCATGATCCAAATTCTATAAGCAGACTAAAACTAAGCACAGAATAACTATTAACAAGATAACTAACTAATTTGCCTGGAAATGAGAGTGTATGGAAAACATTACCACTGAGGAACATAGTCCGCAAGGGAACATACTAGGCCATATCCTTTTTTTGAATTTAAGAAATTTAAAGATTAACATGCAGCAAACAATCTACCAACTGTTGAGCTGAAAGCATTTCAGTGTGGAACATCTCAGTTATACATATGGTCTCCGTTCGAGAGCATAGGATCAACATTAGCAGGAAAATACTTGAAATCAACCAGTCAACCTGAATCTGTGGTGGTCGCTGCTTCCTAAATAAGTTTCTCTCGAATAGACCAAACCTAACGATGACCAGACCAACACCCTACTCTCTATTTCGATTTTCCTCCTACCTCAAGGGGATCGTGTGCAGAAAACACAAAATTTCCTAGCAACGATATCATTAAACTAGCCAAGATCTACACTATGCAGATAAAGAAGTACGGCGGAGATCGGAATACATACCCTCGTAGACCGAATAGCGGGGATTACGCTCCCGCACAAGCGTTGACGACGAAGACGACATAGCCGACCTATAGGTCGCGGAGAACTCGGCGCGATAGAGACGACGAAGATGACCCCGAGGTCGGGTGGAGGAAGTAGGCCTCCGAGTACTGCTAGTGCAGCACCTCGCAGGGCGTTACACACATACGGTGGAGAAGACGACCTCTGAAGCTCCAGTCCAGGACGAGCAGCGGAAGACTTGGACCGGAACACCAGCAGCGCGGCAGCGGGCTATGGTGGAAGAGATCCCCCTCTCAACTCGGCGCAACTCCGACAAAGGTAATCCCGAGATCGAGAGAGAATTGGGGAATTAATTGGTGAATTAAAAGGCCAGAGGTGCCCCTTCTTATATAGGCTCCCGGGGGGAGCCTACCTTGCCAGCCAGGCAATGTGGGACTATCCCAGATGCCTGGTGCGGCCAAGGGGAGTGTGTCGGCCCTAGCCCCTTCTGGCCCACTAGGGGCTGGCTGAACCAGCCCTCCTCCCTTGGGGGAAGCTTCCCCCCTCATGGGCCTTCTTTCCACTAGAAGGCCCATTTAGAGAAATCTGCCTTTAAAAATTCGAAAATAAATATATAAAATCATATTTAAACATTAATTACACTAATTAATATCAAACATATTTTATATAATTTATTCTAGCTTCGAAAACTCTTTCATCGCTGCCCGATATCCATCGGACCATTCCCGGGACGTTCCTGATGATCTCTTTCCTTTCCGGTTGTCTTGTCGAAACCCCTTTAAGTGTGTTACCCTAACGGTTCGATATAATAACAAATACAATCAAGACTCCTCTATGATCAACGACTAACTCGTAGGCCTGGACCCCAGGAATTAATCCCTGTGATATAACGAATGACTTTCATCTATCAAACCTGGACGTATAGTCTTAAACCCTTTGTCATGGCGATACTTAGCGTGTCCGAGCATCATTCTCAGATATCTCCATACCTAGTATGATCTCGTTACCGACATTGCTATCTTCTACTCGTCTATGATATTATGTCAGCTGGTGACCTAGTCACATGTTTGCAAACTCATTTGAGATAATCTCACCGAGTGGGCCCAAGAGTATCTATCCGGCTATGCGGACTGACAAATCCCGCTGTTGACCCCTCGTCTCAACTACCCCCTTCTGATACCCAAAAGTATCACCGTTATTGTCACACTATATAAGATATGACGTTTGGTGCAATCAAAGTATCTTCCAGTGATAACAATAAGAGTTGATCTCACGATCTTAAGGCGTAATGACTATGTTCTATAAATACTGGGTATGTCCATCACATCGTTACACCTAACGATATGACTTCCATTGTCGACCGGCGCCATGCCCTATGATCGGAAAACCTCGATCATCAATCGCGCAACGAAACTAGCCATAGTAGAGACTACTAGGGACCTTGTTGTTTATCTACCACACCTGTATTAATGTTTCCGCTTAATACAGTTATAGCATGGTATAAAACATATAATGAACAATTAGGATATTGCCAATAAACTATGTATATTAAGTGCCTCTAGGGCATATTCCCTTCAGTCTCCCACTTGCACTAGAGTAACACTTAATCTAGTTTACAACTTGGTTAAAGCTCAACACCTATAGCATCTTGGTGCCTGCTCGCCTCGTGGAAGAGCAATACAGTCAATAGATCTCACACATTGAGACCTATATGTGCTTTGCAACACTTCTATGTCACCTAGTTTGACATCATCCCGTATCTTACGATGACGGTGAAATATATCCTAGTGGATGGAGTGAGACTCGAGCATTCACGTAGCATGGTTATTAAAAGTCTAAGAGATCTATTAAGGGGACCACCTACGTTCGGAAAACTGCTCAGTCCAATCACAGTTGCTACTTCTGAAGTCGCGATATATTTCTATACCTATGTAGATTATGCGACAGTGCATTCATATGCGACATGGCAAACTAACCATGTCTATCTTCAAAATAAAGGACATCTCCTATATGAGATTTCTAGTCGTATGGGTCAGTGTCATAACTTGCATCATCGTAACCGCTTTACGGCAAGTTGACTTTCCTCTCTTACCCTTTACTAGAAAACATATCTTCAATTCTCATAGACACTGAAGAATAAACTTAACGTTTGTTCATTGATCCACACAAGGATCACTCTAGAACCTGTTCTTCAACCAAGAACTTGGGTCACACTAAGTCGAGCTTTCAGTCTGATAGCATCTATGTCTGATACATAGATAATGTCGAACATCATTTGCTATTACTGAAAATGCCAAGATAAATTTAATATTTTACCCAGTCATACAAGTAAGAACCTCTTTCTTTGCTTGTCCTATTCTGAAACACTTCAGAATCTTGACTTAGAAAATATTCCGACTTAATGTTATTAAGCCCCTTACGATCTACACAATTATAAATCGGATGCCTAATACTCCTAACTTCATTTCATAGAAAATTTAATCACTTAAATAATCCTTTAAACTCTACTAGAGGATCTGTGTCATTCAATATGTCGTTACATACAAAATCACGAATGACACCTAGCTCCCTCTCAAATATGTCTTCCGCATATAAGATCAAGGAAAAGCTACTTAGCTCCCACTCAAATATGCCTTCCGCATATAAGATCAAGGAAAGCTACTTTGCTCCCACTCACTTCTTTGCAAATGTAGATTTCTTCAGCTATTTTGGACAACTCCAAAATCCTTTGATCACATTATCAAAGTGAAGATTCCAGCTCCGATATGCTTGCTTCAGCCCATGAATGGACCACTGAAGTTTGCATACATGTTTAGCATCCTCAGGACACCAACTCTTTCTTAATGACACTATTAAGAAACATGGTTTCCTTATCCATCTATCAATTTCTCATTCGAAATTATAGTGATTGCTAAACGATCAAGAATAGATTTAGGATTCGCCACTTGAGACAAACTATCATGTGGTCAACTTTTGGATCTGTCGAAACTGTTTCACGACAAATCGATCCTTCTCAATGTCTATTCTCTCATAAAATTCCATATACTATTAACTGAAGGGAATATGCCCTAGAGGCACTTAATAAACATAGTTTATTGGCAATATCCCAGTTGTTCATTATATGTTTTATACCCATGCTATAACTGTATTAAGCGAAAACATTAATACAGGTGTGGTAGATAAACAACCAGGTCCCTAGTAGCCTCTACTAAGACTAGTTTCATTGTGTAATTGATGATCGAGGTTTTCCGATCATAGGGCATGGCGCCGGTCGGCAATGGAAGTCATATTGTTAGGTGTAACGATGTGATGGACGTACCCAGTATTTATAGGACATAGTCGTTACGCCTTAAGACCGTGAGATCAACTCTTATTGTTATCCCTGGAAGATACTTTGATCGCACCAAACGTCATATCTTATATAGTGTGACAATGATAGGTGATACTTTTGGGTATCGGAAGGGGGTAGTTGAGACGAGGGGTCAACAGCGGGATTTGTCAGTCCGCATAGCTGGATAGATACTCTAGGGCCCACTCGGTGAGATTATGTCAAATGAGTTTGTAAACATGTGACTAGGTCACCAGCTGACATAATATCACGTACGAGTAGAAGATAGTGTTGTCGGTAACGAGATCATGCTAGGTATGGAGATATCTGAGAATGATGCTCGGACACGCTAAGTATCGCCATGACAAAGGGTTTAAGACTATACGTCCAGGTTTGATAGATGAAAGTCATTCGTTATATCACAGAGATTAATTCATGGGGTCCAGGCCTACGAGTTAGTCGATGATCATAGAGGAGTCTTGATCGTACCTGTTATTATATCGAGCCGCTAGGGTAACACACTTAAGGGGTTTCGACAAGACAACCGGAAAGGAAAGAGATCACCGGGAATGTCCCGGGAGGGGTCCGATGGAGATCGGGCAGCGATGAAAGAGTTTTCAGAGCTAGAATAAATTATATAAAATATGTTTGATATTAATTAGTGTAATTAATGTTTAAATATGATTTTATATATTTATTTTCAAATTTTTAAAGGCAGATTTCCCTAAATGGGCCTTCTAGTGGAAAGAAGGCCCATGAGGGGGGAAGCTTCCCCCCAAGGGAAGGGGGCTGGTTCGGCCAGCCCCTAGTGGGCCACAAGGGGCCCACTAGGGCCGGCGCACCCTCTTGAGTCGCACCAGGCAGTGGGGGATAGTCCCACATTGCCTGGCTGGCAAGGTTGGCTCCCCTTGGGAGCCTATATAAGAAGGGGCACCCCTGGCCTTTTAATTCACCAATTAATTCCCAATTTCTCTCTCGATCTCATGGTTCCCTTGTCGGAGCCGCGCCGAGTAGAGGAGGGGGATCTCTTCCACCATAGCCCGCTGCTGGTGTTCCGGTCCAAGTCTTCCGATGCTCGTCCTGGACTGGAGCTTCGGAGACCGTCGTCTCCAACGTATGTGTGTGACGCCCTGCGAGGTGCTGCGCTAGCGGTACTCGGAGGCCTACTTCCTCCACCCGACCTTGAGGTCACCTTCGTCGTCTTCGTCGCGCCGAGTTCTCCGCGACCTAGAGGTCGGCTACGTCGTCTTCGTCGTCAACGCTTGTGCGGGAGCGTAATCCCCGCTATTCAGTCTACGAGGGTATGTATTCCGATCTCCGCCGTACTACTATATCTGCATAGTGTAGAACTTGGCTAGTTTAAGGATATCGTTGCTAGGAATTTTTTTGTTTTCTGCACATGATCCCCTACATTAACATCCTAGATGCCATCAAGAAGATCTCCCAAGTCATTACCTGGTAATCGTATATGGATTTTATTTCGGATCATAAATGACTCATAGCCATTTCTCGGACTTAGGTCTACCATCTCTTTTTCGTAGTTCGTAGGTCTATCATATTCCATTAATATGACCTTCATAACAAGATTGTCGTAACACACAGTGTGGAACACAACCTCGTACGCCTACGTTCTTAGTATGAGCTCAGAGCATCATGATCTTGTATCATCAGCTTTTTCAAGATGTGAAACCTAACACCGAAAACAATTTCGGTTGCGCCACTCTGATGTCTGGAGAGGAAGTTCACCAACTTCGTCTTGCTCTACTTTCTTTCTCACTTATACACTTGGACAAGAAACTATTTCTTTCGCAGGGCATATCCCGGCAACAGTTTTGCCTATGTCGTGAGACATGTACCCAACTAACTCTTTAGGTACGGTACACTACAAAGATTAATCCATTTTAGGTTCGATCACATCGAAACACTAAATTGTTAAAACGACAATCCAGGCTAAAAAGCCATGTCATCACTCGTATGGTATTGTCCCCATGGATTCAAATGGTTTCCCTATTATCTAACGTGAGTGTTACGTTTCTACCATATGACTCTAACGATCACAATAATTCGGTAAGAGATTTATTTACCACACACTATCCGATAGAGTGCAATTACGATGTCCTAACACACCATAACACTATGGTGTTCCATGCGACGTAATTTGTGGAACTCTTCTCACAAGTCTTCCAATGATGTGCCAACATTATAACTCAAATCTTCATTTCCTCGATCTGTATCGCGGGAATTTGATTTTCTTGTTAAGTTTATTTCCTATTTCATTCTGAACTTGTTTGATCGAATCAAAATTTCCAGGTCAACATTCCCTGAGTGGATATCCATATATCTACTCGAATGTTCATGAAGTCTTTGAAATAAATACTTCAACTACACGTTAAAGTACTTCATTGATTCACATACACCCATATGCATGATTCTCAACAAGCTATACTCAAAACATTCAGTGAAGTTCGCGAAATAAAGGTCTCCACTACCCGTCAATTACTTCATTGAACCACATACATTTATATGCATGACTATCAATAAGTTATATGCCCGTTTTCTGAAAACGGTGTCACAGTTATTTTGCAAGTGTTAAAAGATCAAATCTTAGGACTTGTAGATCCATCTGGTATGGAGCTAATGCATTGACTATAATATTGACATGAATTAATGGGTAGTGCCACACATATGTGGTGTCTTTATTAAGTTTGTATCCTTTGGCATTAATATTATGAATGTGGGAGCTTCTACCATCTAAATTCAAATCGACATATGATCATTACTTCATAAGTATAGGACAACGAATTTGTCACTAACATATATGAACAAGTGTCTCGCTAGAGGAGACACACTTATAACGATCATACTAACAGGGGATCATAAAGAATTTACCCAAATGGTAGATCTAGAGGGAGAGTGTCTATGGTCAGCACAACAACTTGTCTGCCATTATCAACACGCAATATCGCCTCATCCTTTCAAGCTACTCAAGCAGTAAACCAGGTTTTCATAAACATGACTAGTTCAAAACTTAGTCATTACTGTGAGTACTTGCTTAGCTAAAACATTCATAACATGTATATCATATATACACCATCATCATCGATGACTTCCGGAGATTTGTTTCATCTTCTTGATACTTCCAACGTAATCAAGAACCATGAAGGTGAACGATTCCCCTTGCATGACATAGTCTATGACAGAGGATTTGTACTTGGCAACGATGTCTGTCATCCAGTGATCGAGCTGAGCAAGGCGTCTCAATGTTCATCAAGTATGAACATTTGTCATTAAGTATGATCGCCACGTGCTCCCTCAATGTGTGTATTCTCTTCCATCTTGGTTGAGGTCAACGTACCGATAAACTTCATCAACCCAACCTTAGGGGTACCCCGAGTTTAGCGACCATCTCATATGTTCGCGATCCGATAACTTGTACCCACCATTGGTTCTCTATGACAGAGATCACAACATACACTGGACTATGATGATATCATCCGCACAAAATCTGATAATCCAAATTATCTTTTGTTAGCGAAATCTCCGGGTTTATCTCCTAGCGGGTATTGTAACACAAAGAGCTAATGGTTTAAACAAGGAGTATCCTCAAGCTAAAGTATAAAACTATGAAGTTTGGACCCAACCTTTTAAATTTCTCAATCGCAGGAATGCACCTAATTTTAAAAGATGCTATCACAATGGTTAATGTCTACAAAGGTTTTGCAAAACAGACTATGTTCATTATATTCTGAGTTCTAGTATTTTAGAAAATAACTATCCGAACTCCCACACAAACGAACATCCCTCCTGTTCGTTTAAGTGATTACACGACCCCCATCCATTGCACCACCCCTCATCGTCAGAGCCGGCAGCACAACTTCAAGGGTAGACAATTGTCAATCAAAACAACTATGTGACTCATGCTCGACCTTTTGGCCTCCGTGTTCCGAGGCCATATCTGCATATACTAGGCTCGCCACTATAACCTCCACGCTGACGCTTGTGCAACATGGCTTACACCCACTGTATGCGAACAACGTTATGTTTGACACCCGATCATCACGGCCTGTCTCATGACATAGAACTTTCTTGGTGGTGCGTGTTGGAGGGAGAACACTAGTGGTATATTGAAGGGATCATCTTATATATAACTACCACCGCGTAACTAATATATACTAATATATATAATCACACAATATAAGATGCACACAAAACATCAAATGTAATGCGATGTGATATAGTCCATGCGCCATGGTCTTCTTGGCGCCTGCAGTTTATAAACAATTTATCAAACCTACCTTGACCATATCACATAGCCCCTGCAAAATAAAGTTAGACGCTTCTACTTTATCTTTTGCATATTTTACGTGGCTTGGGGCTGTCGTAAATAGAACCGCTTCATACCTACGAACCTTATGACCACAACAACGATCCAATAATTGCATGTTTAAGCATCCCTTTCGGGCACGCCATTGAAAATGCAAGACCAACTAAAGAGAGAGAAACAGGCAACCGCCAGCCACAGATACGGTACAAGCCGTATGTCAGTAGTGGAACCAGTCTCGCGTAAGCGTACGCGTAAAGTCGGTCCGGCCCGCTTCATCAACTCGATGCCGCAGGAATCACAAGTGCACGCTAGAGGGTAGCAAATAACACGAACGGTGCCCCCGTGCAGAACACGGGTTCTAACAGCGTATAGCTATATCTACGATAGATCGGCTCTGATACCACTAAAGGGGATCGTGTGCAGATTTTTTTTTCCTAGAACGATATCCTTAAACTAGCCAAGATCTACACTATGCAGATATAGAAGTACGGCGGAGATCAGAATACATATCCTCGTAGACCGAATAGCGGGGATTACGCTCCCGCACAAGCGTTGACGACGAAGACGACGTAGCCTACCTCTAGGTCGCGGAGAACTCAGCGCGACGGAGACGACGAAGATGACCCCGAGGTCGTGTGGAGGAAGTAGGCCTCCGAGTACCGCTAGCGCAGCACCTCGCAGGGCGTTACACACATACGGCGGAGACGACGACCTCCGAAGCTCCAGTCCAAGACGAGCTGCGGAAGACTTGGACCGGAACACCAGCAGCGCGGCAGCGGGCTATGGTGGAAGAGATCCCCTCTCAACTCGGCGCAACTCCGACAAAGGGAATCACGAGATCGAGAGAGAATTGGGATATTAATTGGTGAATTAAAAGGCTAGGGGTGCCCCTTCTTATATAGTCTCCCGGGGGGAGCCTACCTTGCCAGCCACGCAATGTGGGACTATCCCACATGCCTGGTGCGGCCAAGGGGAGTGTGCCGGCCCTGGTGGCCCCCTTGTGGCCCACTAGGGGCTGGCCAAACCAGCCCTCCTCCCTTGGGGGGAAGCTTCCCCCCTCATGGGCCTTCTTTCCACTAGAAGGCCCATTTAGGGAAATCTGCCTTTAAAAATTCGAAAATAAATATATAAAATCATATTATTAATTACCCTAATTAATATCAAACATATTTTATATAATCTATTCTATCTCCGAAAACTCTTTCGTCGCTGCCCGATCTCCATCGGACCATTCCTGGGACGTTCCCGGTGATCTCTTTCCTTTCCGGTTGTCTTGTCGAAACCCCTTAAGTGTGTTACCCTAGCGGTTCGATATAATAACAGGTACGATCAAGACTCCTCTATGATCAATGACTAACTCGTAGGCCTGGACCCCATGAATTAATCCATGTGATATAACGATTGACTTTCATCTATCAAACCTGGACGTATAGTCTTAAACCCTTTGTCATGGTGATACTTAGCGTGTCCGAGCATCATTCTCAGATATCTCCATACCTAGTATGATCTCGTTACCGACATCGCTATCTTCTACTCGTCTATGATATTATGTCAGCTGGTGACATAGTCACATGTTTGCAAACTCATTTGACATAATCTCACCGAGTGGGCCCTAGAGTATCTATCCGGCTATGCGGACTGACAAATCCCGTTGTTGACCCCTCGTCTCAACTACCCCCTTCCGATATCCAAAAGTATCACCGTTATTGTCACACTATATAAGATATGACGTTTGGTGCGATCAAAGTATCTTCCAGGGATAACAATAAGAGTTGATCTCACGGTCTTAAGGCGTAATGACTATGTCCTATAAATATTGGGTATGTCCATCACATCGTTACACCTAACGATATGACTTCCATTGCCGACCGGCGCCATGCCCTATGATCGGAAAACCTCGATCATCAATCGCGCAACGAAACTAGTCATAGTAGAGGCTACTAGGGATCTGGTTGTTTATCTACCACACCTGTATTAATGTTTCCGCTTAATTCAGTTATAGCATGGTATAAAACATATAATGAACAATTGGGATATTGCCAATAAACTATGTTTATTAAGTGCCTATAGGGCATATTCCCTTCACTGCCCCAGTGGGTTTTTTAACCCATAATTCAGCTGGGCCAGCGAACTACGCTTAACAAAGTGTAGAACATGAAGGAGATATGCCCTAGAGGCAATTAATAAAAGTGTATTCTTTATCATATCTCGTTTGTTCATAATAGGTTTTTGTGTCATGCTGGAACCGTATTAAGCGGAAACATTAATGCGGGTGTGATACGTAAACAACCAGGTCCCTAGTAGCCTCTACTAAGACTAGTTTCGTTGCGCGATTGATGATCGAGGTTTCCCGGTCATGGGGCATGGCGCCGGTCGGCAATGAGAGTCATATCGCTGGAGAGCGGTGTGATGGACATACCCAGATTTGGAGAACGTAGTCGTTACACCTTTGACCGTGTGATCAACTCTTATTGATATTCCCGGAAGATACTTTGATTGCACCAAACGTCGTATCTTATTTAGTATGACAATAACGGTGATACTTTTGGGTATCGGAAAGGAGTAGTTGAGACGAGGGGTCAAGAGCGGGATTTGCCAGTCCGCATAGCAGGATAGATACTCTCGGGCCCACTCGGTGAGATCATGTCTAATGAGCTTGCAAGCATGTGACTAGGTCACGGAGACATGAGATCATGAACGAGTAGAAGATAGCATCGTCGGTAACGAGGTCGGGATTAGGTATGGAGATATCTATGGAACGACGCTCGGACGTGCTAAGTATCGCTATGGCAAAAGGTCTAAGACTGCACGTTCAGGTTTGATAGATGAAAGTCATTCGTTATATCTCAGGGATTAATTCATTGGGTCCAGGCCTACGAGTTAGTCGTTGATCATTGAGGAGTCTTGATCATACCTGATATTATATCGAACCGCTAGGGTAACACACTTAAGGGGTTTCGACAAGACAACCGGAAAGGAAGAAGATCACCGGGAGCGTCCCGGGAGAGGTCCGATGGAGATCGGGCAGCACCGAAAGAGTTTTCGGAGCTAGGAAAAATTATATATATTATGTTTGATATTAATGAGTGTTATTAATATGCAAATATGATTTTATATATTTATTTTCAAATTTATTAAGGCAGATTTCCCTAAATGGGCCTTCCGGACGAAAGAAGGCCCAAGAGGGGGGGACCCCCTTGGGAATTCGGTGGGGGCTTGGAGGCCGGCCTTGGTGGGCCAGATGGGTCCACCAGGGGGGCCGGCGCACTCCCTAGCCGAACCAGGCTATGTGGGGATAGTCCCACATTGCCTGGCTGGCAAGGTAGGCTCCCCTTGGGAGCCTATATAAGAAGGGGCACCCCCAGCCTTTTAATTCACCAATTAATTCCCGATTTCTCTCTCGATCTCGTGGTTCCCAAGTTGGAGCCGCGCCGAGCTGAGGAAGAGGGGATCTCCTCCCATAGCCCGCTGCCGCGCTGCTGGTTTTCCGGTCCAAGTCTTCCGCTGCTCGTCCTGGACTGGAGCTTCGGAGGCGTCGTCTCCACCGTACGTGTGCGACTCCCTGCGAGGTGCTGCGCTAGCGGTACTCGGAGGCCTGCTTCCTCTACACGACCTTGAGGTCGGCTTCGTCGGTCTTCATCGACAACGTTTGTGCGGGAACGTAATCCCCGCTTTCGGTCTACAAGGGTACGTATTCCGATCTCCGTTCATACTACTATATCTGCATAGAATAGATCTTGGCATGCTTTTAGGATATCGTCGGTAGGAATTTTTTTGTTTTCTGCACACGATCCCCTTCAGTGGTATCAGAGCCGATCTATCGTAGATATAGCTGTACGCTGTTAGAACCCGTGCTCTGCACGGGGGCACCGTTCCTGTTATTTGCTACCCTCTAGCTTGCACTTGTGTATTCCAGCGGCATTGAGTTGATGAAGCGGCCCGGACCGACTTTACGCGTACGCTTACGCGAGACTGGTTCCACTACTGACATACGGCTTGTACCGTATATGTGGCTGGCGGGTGTCAGTTTCTCTCTTTTTAGTTGGTCTTCGCATTTTCAATGGAGGGCCCGAAAGGGATGCTTAAACATGCAATTATTGGATCGTTGTTGTGGTCATAAGATTCGTAGGTATGAAGCGGTTCTATTTACGAAAGCCCCAAGCCACGTAAAATATGCAAAAGATAAAGTAGAAGCGTGTAACTTTATTTTGCAGGGGCTATGTGATATGGTCAAGGTAGGTTTATTAAATTGTTTATAAACTGCGGGCGCCAAGAAGACCATGGCGCGATGGACCATATCACATTGCATTACATTTGATGTTTTGTGTGCATCTTATTTTTGTGTGATTGTGTGTTACACGGCGGTAGCTGAATAAGATGATGCCTTCAAAATACCACTAGTGTTCTCCCTCCAACGCGCACCACCAAGAAAGTTCTACGTTATGAGGCAGGCCGTGATGATCGGGTGTCATACATATCTTCGTTCGCATACGGTGGGTGTAAGCCATGTTGCACAAGCGTCAGTGTGGAGGTCTTTGGTGGCGAGCCTAGCATACTCAGAGGTATGGCCTCGGAACAGGAAGACCGAAAGGTCGAGCACGAGTCACAAAATTGATGTGGCGGACGATTTTGTCTACTCTTGAAGTTGTGCCGCCGGCTTTGATGATGAGGGGTGGTGCAATGGATGGGGGTCGTGTAATCGCTTAAACGACCAGGAGGGATGTTCGTTTGAGTGGGAGTTATGTTAGTTATTTTCTAAAATACTATAACTCAAAATTATTATGAACAAAGTCTTATGTTGTTGCAAATTCCATTGTAGATGTCTCGCCCCTCGTTTAACCTAGGTCTGTTCCTTGAGAAAGAAAAGCTTAAGACCAATGGGTCAAACTTCATGGCCTGGTTCCGCAACCTGAGGATCCTCCTCACTCCCCATAGGGTGGCCTACGTCATTGAGGCCGCCATAGGTGACCCTCCTGCAGATGATGCCTCTGAGGATGAGAAGAAGGTCTTCCAGACCCGATCGGAGGATTCTGCCTTTGTCCAGAGTGGCATGATCTACGCCATGGAAGCCGACCTGCAGAAGCGCTTTGAGAAGATGAGCGCCTTTGAGATCATCTCGGATCTTAAGGTTGTCTTTGCGCCGCAGGCTAAAGCTGAGAGATATGAGGCTTCTGAGCTCTTCTTCTCAGCCAAGATGGAAGAGCATAGCAGTGTGAGCGAGCATGTAGTCAAGATGTCTGGCTACGTTCAACGCCTGAATGCTCTGGAATGGAAGATTCCCGATGAGCTGGCGATTGACAGGGTGTTGCAATCGTTGCCACCAAGCTACAAAGGCTTCGTCATGAACTACAACATGCAGGGCATGGCTAAGTCCCTGGGTGAGGTGTTCGTGATGCTCAAGACTGCTGAGGTAGAGATTAAGAAGGAGCACACGCTGTTGATGGTCAACAAGACCGTTGATTTCAAGAAGTCCGGTGGCAAGGGAAAGCAGAGCTGGAAGTCCCGGAGGGAGGCAAAGTTGGCTGCCAAGCCCAGGACTAACAGGTCTGGTCCCAGAGCTAGCGTGGAGTGTTTCTACTACAAGGGGAAGGGTCACTGGAAGCGCAACTGCCCCAAGTATCTGGAGGATAAGAAGTCTGGCAAGACGGTCGACAAAGAGCAAGGTATATTTGATATACATGTTATAGATGTGTACCTTACATCCGCCCGGAGCAATACGTGGGTATTTGATACTGGTTCTGTTGCTCATATATGTAACTCTCAGGAGGAGTTACGGAATAGAAGACGACTGGCGAAGGATGAGGTGACGATGCGCGTCGGCAACGGATCGAGAGTCGACGTGGTGGCTGTCGGCGCGCTCCCTCTACATCTACCATCGGGATTAGTTTTGGTTTTAAATAAATGTTATTTTGTGCCATCCTTGAGTGTAAACATTATAAGTGGGTCTTGCCTGTTACAAGACGGTTATTCATTTAAATCAGTGTCAAGCAATTGTGCTATTTATATGAATGATATCTTTTATGTTGATGCTCCCGAGAATAACGGTTTATTCTTGTTGAATCTCGATCGTAGTACTCACATCCATAACATAGAAGCCAAACGGATTAAGTGTAGTGACGATACCGCCATGTTTTTGTGGCATTGCCGTCTTGGTCATATTGGTATAAAGCGCATGAAGCGACTCCACTCCGATGGACTCTTGGACTCGTTGGATTTCGGATCCCTCGATACATGCGAACCATGCCTCATGGGCAAAATGACCAGGACACCGTTCAAAGGTTTCTTTGAACGAGCGTCGGATTTGTTGGGGATCATACATACAGATGTGTGTGGACCGATGAGCGTTTCGACACGCAATGGTTATCGTTACTTCGTCACCTTCACTGATGACTTGAGTAGATACGGTTATATCTATTTGATGAAACACAAGTCTGAAACGTTTGAAAAGTTCAAAGAATTCCAGAGTGAAGTTGAGAATCAGCTTAATAGGAAAATCAAGCATCTCCGGTCCGATCGCGGTGGAGAGTACTTGAGCTTTGAGTTTGGCACACATCTGAAGAGTTGTGGCATAGTGCCCCAACTTACGCCCGCCGGAACGCCGCAGCGTAACGGTGTTTCCGAGCGACGTAATCGTACTCTACTGGATAGTGTCCGATCTATGATGTCTCTTACCGATCTGCCAGTGTCCTTCTGGGGTTATGCGTTAGAAACATCCGCATTCATTTTAAATAGGGCTCCGTCCAAATCCGTTGAAACGACGCCGTATGAATTATGGTATGGCCAAAAGCCTAAGTTATCGTTTCTGAAGGTTTGGGGTTGTGAGGCGTACGTTAAGAAACTACAGCCCGACAAACTCGAACCGAAGTCGGAGAAAGTCGTCTTTGTAGGATATCCGCGGGAAACCGTTGGGTACACCTTCTACAACCAAGCTGAGGGCAAAACTTTTGTCGCGAAGACCGGTACCTTTCTAGAGAAGGAGTTTCTCGCGAAAGGAGTACGTGGGAGGAAGGTAGACCTCGATGAAATCGTTGATCCTGAACTCGAGATTCCGAGTGGCGCAACGGAAGCAATTCCGGAAACCTCCTCCGTGGAAGGAGTGGGAGAAACTATCGAGGAAGATATTCTACCCCGTAGGTCTGGTAGATCTCGGATCGCACCAGAATGGTATGGCAACATGGTTTGCACCGTCATGCTAGTCGAGCAAGACGAACCTACGAATTACAAGGAGGCGATGGAGAGTCTAGAGTCCGAGAAATGGCTTGAAGCCATGAAATCCGAAATAGGATCCATGTATGATAACAAAGTGTGGACTTTGGTGGATATTCCCGAAGGGCGCAAGGCCGTCGAGAATAAGTGGATCTTTAAGAAGAAGACTGATGCTGATGGTAATGTGACCGTCTATACAGCTCGGCTTGTCGCAAAGGGTTTCCGACAAGTTCATGGAATTGACTACGATGTATCTTTTTCACCGGTAGCGATGCTTAAGTCTATTCGGATTTTGTTAGCGGTAGCTGCCTACTATGATTATGAAATCTGGCAGATGGACGTCAAAACGGCCTTCCTAAATGGAAACATTGAGGAAGAGTTGTACATGGTACAGCCGGAAGGTTTTGTCGATCCAGGAAATGCTAACAAGGTGTGCAAGCTTCAGCGATCCATCTATGGATTGAAGCAGGCATCTCGGAGCTGGAATCTTCGCTTTGATGAGGTAATCAAAGGTTTTGGATTTATCCAGAATGTGGAAGAGACCTGTATTTACAAGAAAATGAATGGGAGCTCGGTTGTGTTCTTAGCACTGTATGTTGACGACATATTGCTAATAGGGAATGATGTGGAACTTCTGAATAGTGTGAAGGAATATTTAAACAGTAAGTTTTCCATGAAGGACTTAGGAGAAGCTGCGTATGTTTTAGGCATAAAAATCTATCGTGATAGATCAAGGCGCCTATTAGCACTAAGTCAGGGTACTTATCTTGATAAAATACTGAAGCGTTTTCATATGGAGAAGGCAAATAAGGGTTCTCTGCCGGTTATCAAGAATAAGATATTGCGTAAGGCGCAGTGTCCGGTGACGGAACTGGGTAAGGCCGAAATGACGAAACATCCTTATGCTTCAGCCATAGGATCGATCATGTATGCAATGTTGAGTACTAGACCGGATGTGGCATTAGCTCTAAGTTTGACAAGCCGGTTCCAGAGTAATCCTGGAATGCCGCATTGGGTAGCTGTTAAGAGCATTCTTAAGTATCTCAATAAGACAAAGGAAATGTTCCTTGTGTATGGTGGCTGCGATGAAGAACTTGGCGTAACGGGTTACGTAGATGCAAGTATCCGCTCAGACCCCGATGACTGTAAGTCACAGACAAGTTACGTGTTCAAGGTGAATGGAGGCGCCGTGTGCTGGAGAAGTGGGAAGCAACCCATAGTCGCACAATCTACAATGGAGTCGGAGTACATTGCTGCCTGCGAGGCCGCGAATGAAGTTGTGTGGCTGAGGAAGTTCGTCATCGAACTTGGAGTGTTCCCGAGCGTGCAAGACCCCGTGATCCTCTTCTGCGACAATACGGGTGCCATTGCAAACGCCAAGGAGCCAAGGTCTCACTCCACCGCCAAACACATTCTCCGACGCTTCCACGTGATACGTCAGTACGTACAAGGAGGCGATGTGAAGATTTGCAAAGTGCATACGGATCTGAATGTGGCAGATCCGCTGACGAAGCCTCTCCCGCTTGATAAGCATGAACAGCACCAGTTAGCTATGGGCGTTAAGCTTTTACCAAGTTGTAATCTAGATTAAGTTGTACTCTAGTGTAAGTGGGAGACTGAAGGAGATATGCCCTAGAGGCAATTAATAAAGTGTATTCTTTATCATATCTCGTTTGTTCATAATAGGTTTTTGTGTCATGCTAGAACCGTATTAAGCGGAAACATTAATGCGGGTGTGATACGTAAACAACCAGGTCCCTAGTAGCCTCTACTAAGACTAGTTTCATTGCGCGATTGATGATCGAGGTTTCCCGGTCATGGGGCATGGCGCCGGTCGGCAATGAGAGTCATATCGCTGGAGAGCGGTGTGATGGACATACCCGGATTTGGAGAACGTAGTCGTTACACCTTTGACCGTGAGATCAACTCTTATTGATATTCCCGGAAGATACTTTGATTGCACCAAACGTCGTATCTTATTTAGTATGACAATAACGGTGATACTTTTGGGTATCGGAAAGGAGTAGTTGAGACGAGGGGTCAAGAGCGGGATTTGCCAGTCCGCATAGCAGGATAGATACTCTCGGGCCCACTCGGTGAGATCATGTCTAATGAGCTTGCAAGCATGTGACTAGGTCACGGAGACATGAGATCATGAACGAGTAGAAGATAGCATCGTCGGTAACGAGGTCGGGATTAGGTATGGAGATATCTATGGAACGACGCTCGGACGTGCTAAGTATCGCTATGGCAAAAGGTCTAAGACTGCACGTTCAGGTTTGATAGATGAAAGTCATTCGTTATATCTCAGGGATTAATTCATGGGGTCCAGGCCTACGAGTTAGTCGTTGATCATTGAGGAGTCTTGATCATACCTGATATTATATCGAACCGCTAGGGTAACACACTTAAGGGGTTTCGACAAGACAACCGGAAAGGAAGGAGATCACCGGGAGCGTCCCGGGAGAGGTCCGATGGAGATCGGGCAGCACCGAAAGAGTTTTCGGAGCTAGGAAAAATTATATATATTATGTTTGATATTAATGAGTGTTATTAATATGCAAATATGATTTTATATATTTATTTTCGAATTTATTAAGGCAGATTTCCCTAAATGGGCCTTCCGGACGAAAGAAGGCCCAAGAGGGGGGGAACCCCCTTGGGAATTCGGTGGGGGCTTGGAGGCCGGCCTTGGTGGGCCAGATGGGGCCCACCAGGGGGGCGGCGCACTCCCTAGCCGAACCAGGCTATGTGGGGATAGTCCCACATTGCCTGGCTCGCAAGGTAGGCTCCCCTTGGGAGTCTATATAAGAAGGGGCACCCCCAGCCTTTTAATTCACCAATTAATTCCCGATTTCTCTCTCGATCTCGTGGTTCCCAAGTTGGAGCCGCGCCGAGCTGAGGAAGAGGGGATCTCCTCCACCATAGCCCGCTGCCGCGCTGCTGGTGTTCCGGTCCAAGTCTTCCGCTGCTCGTCCTGGACTGGAGCTTCGGAGGCGTCGTCTCCACCGTACGTGTGCGACTCCCTGCGAGGTGCTGCGCTAGCGGTACTCGGAGGCCTGCTTCCTCTACACGACCTTGAGGTTGGCTTCGTCGGTCTTCATCGACAACGTTTGTGCGGGAACGTAATCCCCGCTTTCGGTCTACAAGAGTACGTATTCCGATCTCCGTTCGTACTACTATATCTGCATAGAATAGATCTTGGCATGCTTTTAGGATATCGTCGGTAGGAATTTTTTTGTTTTCTGCACACGATCCCCTTCAGAACAAGGGGGGTAATACTCTGTATGGTAATTTTTCAAGCATGTTGATGTCATATTTAAATAGTTTCGGACCGTCATTGAGATGTAACAGCAGAATTTGCATGTCAATTGTCATCCTCTCCTAAATTTCTACGACAATCCCCCATCGGTGTTGTTTAAAGAAGTTTTCAATCTCTACATGTGGAGCAACCGACACACAATGCCATGATCCAAATTCTTTTTTACCATAAGCACAAAATAACTACTGACAAGATAACTTACTAATTTGATTGGAAATGAAAGTCTATAAAACATTACCAGTGAGGAACAAAGTGGCAAGAGAACATACTAGGCCATATCCTAGTAAAAAGTCCACTTCCATGTTACGACTTACGAGTACACAGAACAGACTATTAACAAGTTTTAACGAAGTTATCCTTCTCATGGCTGTTTTAAGCCCTATAATCGGCTAACATGCCATTTAGTTGGCTGGATATTGAATATGCAGACTGTAACACATGCCGGTTTACAAGCGCACTTGCAAATTTACAGTTCTCGTTTCTTGGTAGTACAGACTAACAAACGGACAATTTGTGACATCAATTTTAAGTTTTATTATTGTTAATTTCTTCCATCTATAATTTACAACTTCTGAATTTTATGATAAATTTCCATGCTATGATTTCTCTTTCATCCTTCTAGCATCTGTTCATAGTTGCTTTGTAAATAACTATTTAATCCCATATTACAACAAGAATTCGATATAGATGCATCATATGTTTGTTTTGATTATGTACGAAACTCTGAATATAAATATTGGAAAATTGGCTACAAGGATTATTACCGTGCAATCGATACAAGGGGAGGTGACCTGGCAAGTACTTGTTTCGAGAGTTGCCTATTGTTGGCTCATATTTATATTTTGTTCTTTGATGTAGCAACGCTGAGGAGTGAACATCCCTTTCTCTAAAAGAAGGGTAACAATTTCGTGGGTTTCACTACCTTGAGCAAAGATAATATTTTCCTTTGTAACATATCAAGCCAAAAAACTGGAATGATATTTGCCAAACAAAAAAAATCAATTTTGCAGCCAAATGAATTTTAATAACGTGTCATTGAAAATTTAATAAGATAAATGCATACCTTGAAATAAATCATCAGAATCCCCATGAAAGCTATCCAGCTGAGAAAAGAATAAAATACATATATTAGACCATGGGACTAGGTAATGAACGGAGTATGAGGTATAGTTAACTAGTCTCTTCAGTAGAGTCCTTCCCTAGTGTTCCCGTAAAAAGAAGGTACTCCCTCTGTTCCAAATTAGATGAATTCCATTTGTCAAAAAGAGCATGTATCTAGACACCCTAATTTGGAATGCAGGGAGTGGTAAGTAAAATAATCACAGTTTGTCGGAAAATGTTATTATCAATCTAAGCACTCCAGGATGTGACAACTCATAACCAAATAGAAATAGGACGGGGCGGTATATGTAAATAAATGAAATCTTAAGCTAAAACAACTAGCAGTTCGCCTAACAATGTCTATGGGCCAACATTTTCAAGACATTTCTTGGTTCATTGATTCCTCATCATTAGCACTTGTCTGTAATTAATAACTAGGCTCTTTTACTAGCATCAATATGCTCTGATTGAGTTGTTTAGGAGTTGTTGATTGAGTTGTTTAGGAGTTGTTTCTTGTAAACAGACAAAGCTCAATTAAACAACACATGACCCAAAGTCATACTGCGAATTCATTCAACATGTTTCTTTGTTTTAGCTTTAGCACCACAAAATGATAATAATAATAATAATAATAATAGAAAACTCATTTAATTACCTGGTTAATCTTATCACCAACATTTGCCCAACCCACAACGATTAGAGACATCCCAACTACACAACCAACACTGCAGAAGTGTACTAAACTTAATCTTTCTATTAAAGTAGAATACGTGGTACGGTGTCACAATCCAAATGGTGTCACACTTCATATACCCTCATACTTCAAATTAATTACATGTCCAGCCACCTATAAGTGGATACCGGTTAAAAAAAGAAAAGAAACAAAAAGGAGGAGCATACGTAATTAAGCCGAACAATCCACGAAAAGAGCTAACTAGATATCCTTCCGTAACTAACCTCATCCAATACAACTAACAATATTTTTCATCCGCCCCGGCTCCGTCGAGGTCTCTGGTATCAGGGCGGACGATGGCGCCGACGACCTGGACCTCGACGAGTTCACCGCCGCTGAGGATAGTCACGTCGAGACGCCGACTACCCCAGCCGAGGTCGCCAAGAAGAGTGGTGGAGAGGAAGAGCCAAAGAGGTGGATCTATTTGCCGTCCTCTTTTATGCGCCGCCGCAGATGCCTCGGGTGAGTATTTGCCTCTCCTAAATCCTCTCTCGGTGTTCACAAAATGGGACTACGACGGTACTGCGTGTGGTTGTTTTCCTGTTCGATTGCATGGCAGTACAAACCGTCAGAGATCTACTTTTAGTTTGGGGCCAGTATCATACAAGTACATAAGCAATTGAAGCGGAATAGGGCCCCAAATAGCCAGCGATTGTTGCGCAGACATAGAAGCTCTCAATGTTGGGTGCGGTCAGGAAATCCGGCTTCTGTGATTTAGTTAGTAGTAGTAATACAAGGAGATTTTTTGTTACAGATGCAGCTCGAAGGTGTCAATTGTCAAACAATTCCATGATTGGCTTCTTGTTGTAGGAAAGCGCTCTTGGGCTATCCAAGTAAGTGGACGAGACATTTGAGAAGCTGAAGAAAACTGAGGGTGTCTCGGTGGGTTTTGTCCGCAGCTCTGTTTTGCTCATTGGGCAGCGGATGATTTATGTATAGTCTACCCCGAATGTTTTTTTGATCTTTTAGAAGATGAATCAAAGCTTTCTTTTCTTTGGTACTACTATGTAAATTGTGTGTGTTGGTAGACTGGTGCCGAATTAATTCACTTCAATGCCATTTTCTATAGGAATACTGGTTCTTTTCAAATTATGGTTTGATATTATGTGGTGTATGACTTGGTTGTTGTTAATTTACAGGTAAGAGATTTCAAGTTAATGCATGTGAAAACACGTGGGTTTTTAACTGCTTTAAGAACTCCTAGAAAGAAAATCCATGAGAGAATCAACGTTATATCTTGTAAGGTATTTCTCGTTAACATTAAATCTGAACTTCCATCTGTCAATATTTTAAAGTAGTTTATACACATTGCAGTATGGTCAGATAGCTGAATTTGTGTCCAATCTTTAAACATACAACATGCTTTTCTGTTAAATTACTCCAAATGTTGTTGTAAGTCATCTGTGATCATGAAATCTAATTACAAGAACATTGAGCTCAGTTAAATTGTCTAATCCATACCTTTGTTTCTTGCCCACTAAGTGAATGTCTATTGCAGCAAGTAAACAAATTTAGAGAAGTATTGATGAAGTTAAGCAAATCATTGAACTTGTAAGGGATCAGATCAGTAGTCGAAAGAACGACACAAAATAGAAACATTCAATGGTGTGTATCTTTTGTGTTCTGTTTTGTTTATTGGCGTTGGCACGAACATCTTATTTAATACTTCTAGATCTGAAGCCCTAATATGTATATCTATTTGGGATCAAAGGGGTGCCACAGATGTAGAATCAACAGCTAATCAGTCAATGGAAACAATGGGGGAAAAGGAGGGGACTGTTGGCCGAATAGAGGTTGTACATGGCTCTGAGTTGCCAAACAGAAATGGCCCTATATGGTAGGAACGGGTATAGTTTAAAATCAATCTCACTCTTTTGATACTTCTTTGTAAATTCTAGACATATCTCATTTTTTAGTGAAACTTTGTGGGCCTCACTTTGGTAGTGTGAAATATTGCTCGTGAAAAGCATACCACATAATGTTGACAAAATACTTACTCCCTCTTACTTGTATGTTGGGCATCAAGACATCGTCTTTGAATGTTCATTACGATTTGGTCTATGTTCTTGGAAAATTCAGGTTATGCTTCTACGTGGAGTGTTGTTGACTCTTTACAATATTGTCTTACATTCATTGTTGGAATCACCATAGATGGCAAACATCCAAAAGAAAGAGTAGTTGGAACATATCAAATACTTCTATTTTTATAGAACATGTTAATCTTTACAACATGTTCCCATGGCTGGCCGGTCGGCCCATCTCCCATGGTCAGGGCCTCCAAATATGACTTCATAGTTTAAGTGATTTTTTGTTGAGCTGCATACAAATCAGGCAAGTTTGGTAAACATGGGTGAGGTGAGATAAGCAGTTAAGAGAAACTAGAAGAAAATTCTCTCTGATTTTTTGCGGGATTAAATTTTGTGAAATTACATGAACTATTGTGGTCTCAAGATAATGTTTCAATCGACTTATGAGTATTTTCAGTAATTATTTTCAACTACGGAGTTAGAGAAAATTCATTTGAACAATATGACTTCATAGTTTATGCTTCGTTTGGATGTTTGCATTGAGAGGGTAGACATTATATTGAGATGAATGTCCAATGTCCAAGATATTGATATTGAGACTGAATGTCAATATTTTTGTTTGGATGTGTTAGATATTCAGACTTTATACAAGATATTGAGGTTGAATATCAAATGTTGTTTGGATGGTATAAAATTGATGAGTTACAGTTTTTCGTGACTTCAATCATTATATTGTTGTATCCATGTCAAATTGTACGGAACAATCACATATTATGGTACCGCCGACGGCTCGAAGAATACAACAACCATTTCAAAGGAAGTCTCGAAGCAAACAAACTACTCCCTCCCTCCAACAAAAGATGTCTCAATTTGATCAAAAATTGGATGTATCTCGGCATAATTTAGTGTATAGATACATCCAAATTTGATCAAAACTGTGACACCCTTGTTGGACGGAGGGAGTACATAGTTTTTTACATAATTAGCCAATTTTAACTCTTCCGACACACAACTAGATTATGCAAAAAATTCACTCCGAAGGCAGGTAGAGAATGGAATTAGAAGAATTCATTCAGACTGCGTCAGGCATCTTTGTCTAGCAGTAGCAAGGCACCCGTTAGAAGAATTCATTCAGATCGCGTCATACGCAGACACTAGCAAGTCGATCCTCTGGAATATCTAGGACGCACAGACGCATGGTTCAGAATGGAATTCAGTGTCATATTTGCTGAAACAGGTTTCGCTTCAGTTCTAAGATTGGTTCCGATTTCTACTGACCTGCCCGAGTGTGATTGGTAGGAGGCGGTCAGTGGACGGGCCTAGGCGGCTGCCACCGAGCGTCCGCCCGAAGAACGTGCTGCTGTGGACTAGCCTCCACCGTCCCTGTAGCTTGTCGAGCCGTCGAGGTCCAATCTTCTCGGGTGTATGCACAGCAGCTGCGGTAGGGAGGGGAGGCAGTGCAGCTGCAAGCGGGGAGGGAGACACAGCAGCTGCTGCGGGGAGGGAGGGTACCAGGACAAGGCCGCTCGCCACCGGTCTTCGTCCATTGGACGCGAGGTTGGAGGGAGAGAGCTCGCCGCCCGCCGCCATACTAGGTCTTGCGCGTGGGGACGGAATTGGAGACAACAGCTCCGGCAGGGATAGAGGGCCCCGGACGAGGCTGCTCGCCGCCGGTCTTCATCCGTTGGACTGGAGGGTGGAGGGAGAGAGCTCGACCGGAGCCGCCGGCAACCTCCTCGATATCCACCGGCGACCTCCGTGCGGAATTGAGGAGTGAGTCTCTTTCTTCGGGAGCGAACAGGTACGGGAACGGGAGGGAGTCACGCGAGCGAATATCCACCAATGTCCAGGGTTGGAGGTGGAGATTGAGTTGGGGAAGTTTTTGCCCTCGCGCGACCTCCTCGATATTGAGTCCGAAAGCTCAGGTTCAATGCCGAACACATCCAAACAGCCATATTCAGGACATTCGGGACTTAAACCATCCGAATATACAATATCAAGACCCAATATATACATCCAAACGAAGCATTAAGTTTTTCTTTGTTGAACTGCATACAAATAAGGTGAGATAAGCAATTAATCAAGAGGGAAGTAGAGAAACTAGGATAAAATTCTCTCTGATTTTTACGGGATTAATTTTTTTCGAATTACATGAATGGGAGATTGGACAACAACAAGATGGAATGCAGAACCTTACTTTTTTAGGAGGAGGAGAAGTTTCTTGTTTATAATAAAAGGTAGAATTAATTATATTATGATTGTGACCGAATTATGTTGGTTTTTAGCAACAGATTCGTATTTTCATCACGTTTAATTTTTTCTACGTGTACTATGTTTTTTAAAATTAAATCCCGTAGCAACGCGCGGACATTCAGCTAGTATTGATTATACTATGAACAGAGGATGCGACAAGATTCACATGTTGATTTAGTGCAATTACCTTGTCACATGCATTCCTTCAAGAATGTCAACCTTTTTAGGATTTGCAAATGACATGTGTTACATTATGATGCGCAACAATAACTGGTAAGAGAAGTTTAATGGTTGAAATCTCGATTGACAGACTTGTATTTCACATAGTATTAGCATTTTAAATAGTTGTACTTTGGCGTAGGCCCATAGCCAAGATGTCCATATTCAGAAACACGCCAGCCTATGCAAGAATCATCTGCACCAACAACATGGTGCGTGCTACCAGAAGCCATGCAGCGGATGTTCCAACTGCTGAAGCAAAACAAGGCATCGATTAAAAAGATAAACGAGGATAATAGTAGTATTCAACAGGATGCTGATCATGAGAATAGCTAAGCTGCAGAGTGTAACACACTGAAACTGCCAAAAAATAAAGTATGCTCACAATTTCTCCAAGCACTGAATCATTTTTGTCCACAACAGTTGTATCTGGTGCAATGTTACTTAATTACTTATGTCATATCAACCAAGAAAAGGAGGATACCAACTTCTCTTTAGCGAACCCGTCCCAAGTTGTCCATGTTTGTTGTCACCAAACGCAAAGGACTTGCTGTCGTCAGTTACGATCACTGAATGATTTCGTCCAACACTTGCTGAAATTATGTTGTATCTGCAGATTTGACTACTTCTAATGAGCGTCTAGAAACTGCCTATTTGAACAGCTAAAAATGAGGGAAGCGTGTTCAGCAGCATTGCAGATGATTTTCTTACTTTGATAGTTCAGAAACAACGGCTGGCTGATTACGCAGGAGAGTGTCCCCATGCCCCAGCTGCCCCTTCTGCTCAGAAAAAACAGTGTTGATGCTAAGTAAGAAATCTAATCCAACGAGAAAAAGGGATCTACTTGTACTAGGGGTACCTCATTTCGCCCCCACGTGAAGCAACGGCCGTCAGTACTCAACGCAAGGCAGTGGCAAGCCGCTTGGCAAAGTAGTAGAGGAATCCATCAGCATTTAGCAATAGGGAACCACAAATGCTCGATAGCAATCAAATCAAGCTGGGGCGTCGGACGGAGGAGCTCTCTCACCGCATGCGGAGGCGACGAAGCGGATGTCCACGCCCATGAGAGGGCGCAGCCGCGTCGGGTACACCAGGTTGCCCCTGCCCTGCATCCCGCCTCTGACATTGTTACTCCGGCCCATGAGGTCGAAGCGCATCGTGCCACAGTACAGGAGCTCCCTGCTGCACCCCGCATCCGCCGCCTTCACCTCCTCGCCATCCGCGGCGATGGCCGGCATTGTCGCGGAGGTCCCGACCAGGAAACCCTAGCTAGCTTGGGTGGGACAAGTGTGGAGAGGGTTTGGGGGAAGAGAGCTGAGTGGGGAAGATTGAAGGCGGTTGTCAAAGTTGGCTCCTTGCTGTGCATGTCCGATGGGCGATTGGGTCGATGGCAGGGGCGCCGGGGAACTCCCCTCATGAAGCTGACGACGGCGACGCCCGCGGGCGCCGTCACCTTCTTGGAGGCGTCGTCATGGCGATGTACATGCTTCCCCGCCTCGAACACCGGGGGAAACCCTAGAGCCAGCCTTTGGTCTCGAGCGTTAAGTCTGATATCTGGTCTTTTTCCATATTAGTACCTAATTTCATTTTAATTAGATATTTGGCCGCTGAAATCTGAACTCAACCCCGCTTTATCCACGCATACCAACGTTTTCCTATACGGAGATCCGTTCTCCCAACCCACCTGCAGCGGAGGCCATCCTAGCAGGGTTTAGCACTATCTCGTCATGCTCAGCCGGCACCATCACGGCGGGGCGCCTCTTGTTCCCGCAGCAGCACGGCGATGGTCTCTAGGATGGCGCGCTGTTTCAATACGGCTTCTTGATCGATTGTAGTACTGGTACGCTGATAGGCTAGACTAGGACACTAGGACGTGATCCTGATGGATTCCAGTAAGCATACGTGAAGCAGCTAGCTTGCCCTTAGTTATGAAAGGGTACGGGAAGATCTGGGACATTGATGTGGTGAGGGCGTGAGGGGGGTGTACCGGGTTTCTATATAAGGGAGAGCAAGGGTTTATACGTGCCGTATCCTTTCCTAAACCTATGCTTCCGTGAAATGCTGCGCTCTGGTTTATCGTTGGCCTGGTCCCGCAGTTCATCCCTGCCAACGTGCCCTACATGTCAGAGAGTAGAAATAGGTCGGTTTCCTTTCTCCTCTGCCCGCACCCGTAAGATGATGATACCGACGTTCTTTGTCTTTGACCCCGCCCTCAGTCATCCCTACTCGCCCAATCCACTCGAGACCCTCCTTGCTCCATGCTGCCGCCGCCACGGTCCTGCTCTTCCTCCCCGATGGCGCGCAGCAGCCGGTCGTAGCCCTGCACCGGCGGCAGCAGGTCGCCCTCTTCGATGCGACGGCAACACATCTGGAGGAACCGGACGGCTGACAGAGAGGGCATGTAGTTTGGTGCTTCTCCATGGATAGTGTTTCACTAATTTGTTCTGTCTTTTCCTGTTGTCAATAATAGGTAATAGTTCCTTTCTAATTCTTGCAGCCAAACAGCACTAAGCATGTGTTCGTTAGGTACAAAAATGTTGATGTCAGTGTTCAACGACAGCGTACATGGTCCTGATGAGCGCCCTCTCTCCACCTCGATGTGATGCTTGGTAGTGCTTCGATCAAAGGATTCAGAAGGAACCTTCAATGGTGGTATCTCTCTCATGCCTCCCCTTTGTCCTCTTAATTTGTTTGTGCCATGAATATTAAATTTGGACAGTGATTTGTTTGTGTAGATATTTCTTTACTATTTCTATAGCCGTATTTTGTTTAGAACTATGGTTCTATTCGTATTTGAGATCTGTTGAGACAACTTTTATTTAGTACAGAGGTTACTGATTGTGTTCAATAAATTTGTATAAGAGTAGGTTGAATTTTCTCCATAAATCCTGGTTAATTTATGCTTTCCTGTTTGCCCCATGTTGTATTTATTTTCCTATGGCCAAGTTGTTCTTCTTCAACAGGTCGTATCGGTGGACAATTTACGCGAGCATTGGAGATTTATGCAACTTACGGGTTCGAGAGGTGGAGATATGCCATTTTGGTGTCTTATCAATTGCGCTTTGCTTTTGTTTCCATCGAAACAAAAGATGGCACAAGATAAATTTATAAATTATGTTATGGTGTGTAGGTATGACAAACAGAGATATTCCTCTAAGCTCTAAAACTACATGCATAGAGCATTCTCAGGCGATCGTCGTATCCTTGCCTCTGTGTCTATAGAGATTGTACCAGACGGTGGTGAGGTATGTGTTTCCCCGTGTCTAGCTCCTTTGATGTTTATTTATTTTCTTTGTTATATGTAGATAGCCGGAAGCAATGCCGATTCATCTGGTCTGACCGCTCTAATTTCCACCTTCAGCTTCGAGTTACATATGAGGATTCAGACAGTTAGAATTAGTACATGTCTGAAGGTTGTAGTCCTATTGTATATTCTTGAGTAAGTGACTCTGATACTCCCCTTATCGGTCTTAGTATTTATTCAGACAGAACACAAGAATAGTATTTTGCCGTACTAGCTAGCCAATGTTTCTGATTTTTTATGCTTGTTGCAAAGAAACGTAAGGTCAAAAGGATTCATCATCATACCCTCTCGATCTTCTTCAAATCATCGCTCGTGTGAATGAAAAAATGATGTCAATTTCAATCTATTCTACACAACTATTTTTCAGCTGCCGGTTTTCCATTGTTCACAACACGATTTTATTGATGTTAAAACAAAACTTAAACCAAAACATTACTGTTCAAGTATGAATCTATTACTGGAGTCTAACTGGTTTACCGGTTAAATTAGTTTAGACATGTATTTGTAGGCAATATAAGAATACTAAAAACACACGAGGATAGCAAAAATATGGATAAGATAGTTGGGCTAAGCCTACCTGTTTTGGGATATCAAGCGTGACAAGTGTTTGCCAGACACATGGGACATTAATTCCTTTCAGAATATCAGATGATGAATTTTGTGATTTTGATATATAAACAAAACACATCTATGTGTGTAAAATGTATCATACATGTTGAAACAACAGTCATATATCATTTTAAAAGTGCTTAGGCAATGACAAAGCATGTCACAGGTTGAGGTTGACGCTCGATACCAAGCTATACTATTTAATGAGATATTAACTGCTTCCCTGAAAAGATATTTTGTTTAATTCGTGACTATGAATAAGGAGATATCACCTCTACTAATTCTTTCCTATATGTTTTTTTATGGCTCCAATAGCCTCTTGAGCGCATAGCATTAGCATTTCTTCAGCGAAGACCAAAATTTGGGTATGTTCGTATTTAAAAGCAAACATCTTTGACCTTATGTTATGTTGGTAAAAAAACCAAAACTTGTGTAGTGGAAGAAGGTTCAAATCTCCTAGTGAGCTCCAATGAGTGCCCACTGGGATAGGATTGTCAAATTTCTGGATTCACTCATGGATAGCAGTGGCAACATAATCATGTCATTGTGGATCTACATTGTGTTCCTGCTCTAGTGCAAAGTTTTGCACTATTCTCTAGCCTCTGCATAAATCTGATGGGTCTTCACTGCTTCCTATTAAATACAACATTGTTTCTGCCTTTCGAAATATATCAGAAAGAAGTGTAAACTTAGCGAGGTTACATTCTGGGTGATTAGAATTGAGAATGGCGTGTATCATTTGGGCACTATGTGGTTATGTGCTTTTAAGATTTCTGTATTTAGGTACCATGCGTGAGAGAACCATGTCATTCTCCATGTTGTTGCATGACGAGCATTCTTGCTTAGTGTGCTTAATTAGCTTACCTGCTCTCTCCGTGTAGATCTCTAGGTGCTGTTTTGGAACACCTTTGAAATTACCAGGTTAGTGTGGGTATACATCAGATGATTCGTGGTGTACTACTGGCATTTATTGCCATTTATTCGATCTTATGAGTTCATCTTGTGTATGTTTTAGGACATTCCTAAGAAAGTTGCTTAAGAGGAAGGCACTCATGACTCATGTGGGATAGAATTGAAGCAATGCTGACACTTGAGCATGAAAAACTCAAGAGGGTTCAGGCTATTCTTCCATTCTCGAGCATTTTCGTTGTCATTATGTGTGTCTGATGCAATGGAATACATTATGTGTTCTTGCTGAGGACTTGGATTAGGAAGTCTGTCCAAAAAATTGAAGAGGTCAATTCTTTGAAGGAGAATCAACATGTCCTTTTCTCCATGACATGGAGTGTCTTTGTCTCTCTACCATGCTACAGGGTTCATTCTCTAGAGCGGTTACGGAGTCATGTTTTTTAGTTTCTCAAGGAACATATATGAAGTTGCAAGGATCGATTGTGATCATTATTAAAAGCAAAGAAAATTATTAAATCGCTCCCTTAACATTGACAGAGAATAAGCGGGCACGACAACGCACGCCTTTTCCTTCTAGTTTGTAGCCAACGGCCAGGGACTCCTTTCATGTATCCAGATCGTATGTTTTTTTTCTTCTTCTTTAATTGGCTTCCTTGATGTGTCCCGTAGATTACATTGGACAACGGGCTTACTGAAACGTGTTTGTCTCTCGATAAAATGACGCATTGCTTGTTACTACTCCAGTTGTTACGTTTTTTTGCCTATATTTATTCCCACAAAAGACGATAATTTGCTTGTAGGATGGTTAATTCATCCCTTCATACATAAAACATCAGCCGTTTAAGCAGTACCACCCATGCATGCCCGGTGTTCATAGCAATACCCTACACAATTTGCGGGATGGTCATGAATCCAGCCAAGGTCATGTCCATTAAATTAGTACTAGTTCTAAGCCATACTACGGGATAGGGTTCGTAGTAATTGCATGGCAGCATCGAAGAGTAACACCACTCTCTGCTGCCAGTCAGGGTTGATCTGACCAAAAAATACTTCACCGAGCTCCGAGGTTCATCCGGCCGATCACTTTCGAGGCCTCCCTCGCTTCCCACCTCGTCCTGAGCTTCCGACTTCGAGAGCACCAGAGTCAGGGCTCTCGGCTTCCTTCCTGGGACTGCCTCTGTCCCTTTCAGACGGCATTGGCTCCGGAGTCCCCGTCTTGGCTCCCCTGCCTCCGCCGCTTCTAGTAGACGGCCCGCAACTACCCTCTATCTCCTTGGGTACTCTTCCGGCCTCATCCTCGTCTTCTGATTTGACATTTGTCTTGCGCTTGTTGGACCTTGAGTTGGTGGTGGAAGATGCCTTCTTGGTCACCTGATCTGGTGTCTCTTCTGCTGCAGTCAAAGGTTCAAAAATCAAAACCATCCATGCTTACGTTAAAAATGGTATCTGTTTCAGCAGTCGTAACACAATTTTAAAATGTAAACCAAGTCAGTTTCAGTTTCACCATTTTACGGATTCACGCTGAAAGTGAGGGTAGGAGACAAGCATCCAATCAACATCTTAGGTGAACCAGCCAAAATATATGAATGCCATTTACCAGCAGCACATACATAATTACAATAAGAAAAGCAGCACAGACATATCCACATGAATGAAGTATTAAGCATGAGTGTGGGATGAATGGGCACTTGGATGGACCAAAATTATCAGGAAGCTATATGCTAAACAGTACCCAGTATATTTGAGCGAGTGAAAATAAGATACAGAATTTCATGCATCTTAATTTGCTCGTGCTTGACATAGTGTCAACAGAAGAAGGAAATTTAAGAAATCTAAAGATCAACATGCAGCAAACGACCGACCAACTGTTGAGCTGAAAGCATTTCAGTGGGGAACATCTCAGTTATAGATATGGTCTCAATTCGAGAGCATTAGGATCAACATTCGCAGGAAAATACTTGAAATCAACCAGTCAACCTGAATCTGTGGCGGTCGCTGCTTCCTAAATAACTTTCTCGTGAAAAGACCAAACCTTTGATTTTCCTCCTGCCCCAGTGGGTTTTTTAACCATAACTAAGTTGGGCAGCGAACTACGCTTGACAAATTGTAGCAAGAGGGGGGTAACAGGCTAGTCTGTATGATAATTTTTAAAGCATGTTGATGTCATATTTAAATAGTTTTGGACCGTCATTTAGATGTGACAATAGAATTTGCATGTCATCCTCTCCTAAATTTCTACGACAATCCCCCTCCGGTGTTGTTTTAAGAAGTTTTCAATCTCTACATGTGGAGCAACCAACACACAAGGCCATGATCCAAATTCTATAAGCACAGAATAACTATTGACAAGATAACTAACTAATTTGATTGGAAATGAAAGTGTATGAAAAACATTACCAGTGAGGAACAAAGTCCGCAAGAGAACATACTAGGCCATATCCTAGTAAAAAGTCCACTTCCATGTTACGACTTACGAGTATGCAGAACAGACTATAAACAAGTTTTAACAAAGTTATCCTTTGCATGGCTGTTTTAAGCCCTATAATTGGCTGAGATGCCATTTAGTAGGCTGGATATTGTATATGCAGACTGTAACACATGCTGATTTACAAGCCCACTTGCAAATTTACAGTTTCCGTTTCTTGGTAGTACACACTAACAAACAGACAATCTGTGACATCAATTTTAAGTTTCATTCTTGTTAGTTTCTTCCATTTATAATTTACCATTTCTGAATTTTACGATAAATTTTCATGCTATGATTTCTCTTCCATCCTTCTAGCATCTGTTCACAGGTGCTTTGTAAATAACTATTTAATCCCATATTACCTAAAAATTTCGAGATAGATGCATCATATCTTTGTTTTGATGATGTAAGAAACTCTGAATATAAATATATAAATCTAGATCATAATAATTTGAAAATTGGCTACAAGGATTATTACAGCGCAATCGATACAAGGGGAGGTGACATGGCAAGTACCCGTTTTGTGAGTTGCCTGTTGTTGGCTCGTATTTGTATTTTGTTCTTCTTTGATGTAGCAACGCTGAGGAAGTGAGGAGTGAACAGCCCTTTCTCTAATAAAAGGGTAACAGTTTCGTGGGTTTCACTACCTTGAGCAAAGATAATATCTTCCTTTGTAACATATCAAGCCAAGAAACTGGAATGATATTTGCCAAACAAAAAAAATCAATTTTGCAGCCAAATGAATTTTAATAAAGTCTCATTGTAAAATTTAATAAGAGAAATGCATACCTTGAAATAAAGCATCAGAATCCCCATCAAACCTATCCAGCTGAGAAATGAATACATATATTAGAACATGGGACTAGGTAATGAACGGAGTACGAGGTATAGTTAACTAGTCTCTTCAGTAGAGTCCTTCACTAGTGTTCCCATAAAAAGAAGGTAGTAAGGAAAATAATCACAGTTTGTGGGAAAATGTTATTATCAATCTATGCACTCCAGGACGTGACAATTGATAACCAAATAGAAAAAGGACAGGGTGGTATATGTAAGTAAATGACATCTTAAGCTAAAACAACTAACAGTTCGCCTAACAATGTCTATGGACCAACATTTTCAAGACAATTCTTGTTTCATTGATTCTTCATCATTAGCACTTGTCTGCAATTGATAACTTGGCTCTTTTATTAACATCAATATGCTTTGATTGAGTTGTTTAGGAGTTGTTTCATGTTAACAGACAAAGCTCAATTTAACATCACATGACCCAAAGTCATGCTGCGAATTCATTCAACATGTTTCTTTGTTTTAACTTTAGCACCACAAATAATAATAATAAATTACACTAGGTTTTAGCATCTAAGGAACTTTAAGCAGGTAAACAGATTGTGCATGAAAACTCATTTAATTACCTGGTTAATCTTATCACCAACATTTGCCCAATCCACAAGGATTAGAGACATCCCAACTCCACAACCGACACTGCAGAAGTGTACTGAACTTAATATTTATTATACTATGAATAGAGGATGCGACTAGATTCACACGTTGATTTAGTGCAATTACCTTGTCACATGCATTCCTTCAAGAATATCAACCTTTTTAGGATTTGCAGATGACCTGTGTTACATTATGATGCACAACAATAACTAGTAAGAGAAGTTTAATGGTTGACAGACTTGTATTTCACATAGTATTAGCATTTTAGATAGTTGTACTTTGGCGTAGGCCCATAGCCAAGCTGTCCATATTCAGAAACACCCCAGCCTATGCAAGAATCATCTGCACCAACAATATGGTGCATTCTACCAGAAGCCATGCAGCGGATGTCCCAACCGCTGAAGCAAAACAAGGCATCGATTAAAAAGATAAACAAGGATAATAGTATTTGAACAGGATGCTGATTATGAGAATAGCTAAACTGCAGAGTGCAGCTACCGAGGCACCTTAAATCTCTAACTGGCTTTGGATACATCCACACATTGTCTGTATTCTTCACCTTTCCCCACATGTACAGCTGCCCATGACCTAATAATCAAACCAAACGACCAACAATTAATGAAAATATTGTAGTTCTATATATTGCAGCACAATCAACAGCCAACAACTGTTTGATTACAGAGCGCAAGGTATAACAACAATACTATTTCCAGACGTATGTGAGACGGGATCTTATTGTAAACCCAAGCACATGAAAATAGGATGATTCAAGAATAATGCCATGTGCCTCCACCTGTAATCAACTAAACCCAAACCTGCTAAAGTATTTGATTTACATATCTGAAAACAGTCAAACACATATCACTCTGGACCCTCTGTCTATAGCACCCCGCTTTAATGATTAAAGATACTCTTGTATACCAAATTATGTATGGGCAGTACGACGGGAATATAAAAGCGAGAGTGAATGTTCACACGATGTTTTTTCATTAAGTAAAATAATTCAAGAGAAATATTATTGGAAAGTACCCAATTTCTCATGTCAGGTTATCAAATAATAACTCACACAAGAGCATAAACTTAAAAAGCAATAGCATTTAACAACTTTGAGGCATGCTAGCTGAATGATTTGGTTTTACAGGCATATGTATGCAAACACGTGGGAAATGCCAACATATGATACAATAATGTTTGCCAGGCTTGAGAGGTTTGTTGTGCAACAGGCTAAGTTCCATTGCTAACTCAATCGATCTATGCCAAGGTTTTTGAGTCGACGAGTCGGCGAGTCATTCAGGGGTAGCGACTCTTGACTAGTCGTGACTAGTCAAGACTCATGGTAGACTAGTCGACATGAGTCGTTTAGCAATAGGTACTATTTATATGTATAATTGTATATAACTATATACTTATTAATAGTCTATAATTGCTGGCCTCCTCTTACGATCTTTGAATGGGTCATACTGCCCATCATCTTCTGCTACAACTTGATCTGAACGAACAACCTGGCTATCTTTGGCTGGGACTCGGTCATTGTGCTTGCTGTGAAACAAGAAAAATAACTTCACTCAATTGTTTGTTCACCTAATTGAGCCCTAAGCCCTCAAGCAGAAGCATTAGAGCAGATCAGACCAAAATGAAAAGAGAGGACACTAGCTACATGTAGCAGCGGCCACCGTTGGAGGAGCAGATCATCAGCAGCAGTAGCCGGCGGAGGGAGAGGCAGGCCAGGGGACGAGCAGGTCAGGAGCTAGGCAGCGGTGCCATGGCCTTGCGGCGGTGCCGGCCGGCTGGATCTTGGGGCGACGACAGCCAAGGGAGCGAGCGCCAAGCCGCCATTAGAGTTTTGGCTCGGGGGGAAATGTGGTCGATCTAGGTTATCATAGGGAGCTGGGCAACTTTAAGTCGCGTTTGACTCAAAAACATGGACTAGTCGAGACTAGTCAAGACTAGTCGATTGAGTCGCTGGACTCAACCGATGAGTCGAGTCGAGATGCCGAGTCGGTCTTTGTATTGCGACTCATCGACTAGTCGTTGACTAGTCACGACTAGTCGAGCGACTCAAAAACAGATGCCATTTCACTTGAATGTTTGAATTGTGTAATTGGCACAACAAGAGATGCAACAAAAACATAACTAAATACCAGCTTAAGGTAAAAACGTTGACTAACGGGGAATGATCCCTCCCTTTGCTATATGTTGTTAGATTTAGGTGAGCACCCCGTTTAAAATTCAGTCCAGCATGCGTGCGCGCACGGGACTCGAACCCGGGTGGGCAGGCTTCACACATGCACGCCTTGCCACTGAGCTAGCACTCCTCAATACCAGCTTAAGGTACAAGGTAAATTTCGCACAATAGCTGCCTGATCCATGTTTGAGGCTCTGCGCCTTTGCCAAACTATATTCACAAACTTGGCTTTTCTAGTGTATTTTGTGATATAGCCCAATCAATAAACTCCTGTAGTAATTTTATCCTAGGGTGGATGATAAAATAGCATGCGAATCAGATATATATGCATCATACCACCGGCAGTGCAGGCAGAACTTGCAGAACCAGCTGAGATAATATCATGGGGACCCAGGATATTTTTCTTTTGAAATATTTCAACAAGGCGAGGTTGCCACTCATCCTTCTGTTCATGGTGGCCCAACCTATGTAATAAGAAAGTGGACAGATTTATGATGTGGGATACATCATCATTATCGTGAGATACATGCATGGTTTTTAAGGCGACGCCTTAAGAGGAGGGAGGGGGCGCCTTGGCGCCCCTTTTTGCAAAGCGGGGGGGGGGGGGGGGGGGGCCTTAACGCCTAGGCGTCGCCTTAAGGACGCCTTTAAAACCATGGATACATGCAACAAATAAGTTACCTTCCATATCCACCAAAGCCCCATCTGGTAAAAAAGGGATTATATGAGAGAACATAAAAATGGGACCTGAAGCAATCATATTTATGTGTACAAAAAGGGACTTGATATAGCATACATAGAGACACTAGTAAATCATAATTATGTGGATTCAACATTGTCACAAATGGTGGAGGAGGAACATACGTGTAAACAAAGCCACTTGAATCAACAGCAACTGCAACATCCAAGTAGAGCAAATGTATTCAGATCAGTGTTAATCCTAAATACACATATTAATAACCAAGAAAAAAAGGAAAATAACCTGTATGATTTCCTCCACATGCAACTTTGACAACATTTTCCCCAGACAATTTAGCTATTCCCCTCGGGTGGGGTTGGGGATCATACGATAGCTTTATCGATCCACCTTTGGTATTGTTCTGTAATATCATAAATCAGATCACAATTATTTTTGCTGGCAAACTCAATAAGGTGTGCTATGTTACAGAGTAGCAATCAACCGCATTGTCGCTTCCATGACCAAGTTGGCCGTACTTGGGAAGACCTGCTGTGCTGAATAGCATAAAAGAGTAAAACTTTGCTTTAAAAAATTGACGAATGAGAACGAAACTACTGAGTACATCTAAAGAGGTTATCATGAAAAGATGTTATTCTTATCCTGAAAGAAGGAAAAGGTTGGCTAATCTTTAAGTTTCAGCAAGGTCATACAGTATCGAAGAGCCCTCAACTGATGACAGCCAGACAGTAAAGTCAGCACCACAAACAGCATTAGTTGCTTCACTAACAATACAGGGGGTAGGTGACACCTCAGTTGCTGAAGCAAATTTAGAACAAAAGGGAGTCAGGGACAACAGATAACAGCAGAGCAAGAACCAAAACGGAAAAAATAAGCTACCCATATAGCCGTATTCCCATAACATTGTCACAACTATCCCATCTCCCTGAACAATTAAAATTTCAGTATGCTCACATATATGGCATACATGTGTTTACTGGTTATATCACCCACACAGGTAGAAATGTAAACCTAAAAATGTCTATATCCAGTGCAATGTTACTTAATTACTTATGTCATATCAATAAAAAAACGTAGGAAACCAACTTCTCTTTAGCGAACCGGTCCCCAGTTGTCCATGTTTGTTGTCACCAAACGCAAAGGACTTGCCGTCGTCAGTTACGATGACTGTATGATTTCTTCCAACACTTGCTGCAATTATGTTATATCTGCAGAATTGACTACTTGTAATAAGCATCTAGAAACTGCCTATTTAAACAGCTAAAAAATGAGGGAAGCGTTTTCAGCAGCATTGCAGATGATTTGCTTACTTTGATAGTTCAGAAACAACAGCCGGCTGATTACGCAGGAGAGTGTCCCCATGCCCCAGCTGCCCCTTCTGCTTAGAAAAAACAGTGTTGATGCTAAGTAAGAAATCTAATCCAACGAAAAATAGGCATCTACTCGTACTAGGGGTACCTCATTTCGCCCCCACGTGAAGCAACGGCCGTCAGTACTCAACGCAAGGCAGTGGCAAGCCGCTGGGCAAAGTAGTAGAGGAATCCATCAGCATTTAGCAATAGGGAACCGCAAATGCTCGATAGCAATCAAATCAAGCTGGGGCGTCGGACGGAGGAGCTCTCTCACCGCATGCGGAGGCGACGAAGCGGATGTCCACGCCCATGAGAGGGCGCAGCCGCGTCGGGTACACCAGGCTGCCCCTGCCCTGCATCCCGCCTCTGACATTGTTACTCCGGCCCATGAGGTCGAAGCGCATCGTGCCACAATACAGGAGCTCCCTGCTGCACCCCGCATCCGCCGCCTTCACCTCCTCGCCATCCGCGGCGATGGCCGGCATTGTCGCGGAGGTCCCGACCGGGAAACCCTAGCTAGCTTGGGTGGGACAAGTGTGGAGAGGGTTTGGGGGAAGAGAGCTGAGTGGGGAAGATTGAAGGCGGTTGTCAAAGTTGGCTCCTTGCTGCGCATGTCCGACGGGCGATTGGGTCAATGGCAGGGGCGCCGGGGAACTCCCCTCATGAAGCTGACGACGGCGACGCCCGCGGGCGCCGTCACCTTCTTGGAGGCGTCGTCTTGGCGATGTACATGCTTCCCCGCCTCGAACACCGGGGGAAACCCTAGAGCCAGCCTTTGGTCTCGAGCGTTAAGTCTGATATCTGGTCTTTTTCCATATTAGTACCTAATTTCATTTTAATTAGATATTTGGCCGCTGAAATCTGAACTCAACCCCGCTTTATCCACGCATACCAACGTTTTCTTATACGGAGATCCGTTCTCCCAACCCACCTACAGCGGAGGCCATCCTAGCAGGGTTTAGCACTATCTCGTCATGCTCAGCAGGCACCATCACGGCGGGGCGCCTCTTGTTCCCGCAGCAGCACGGCGATGGTCTCTAGGATGGCGCGCTGTTTCAATACGGCTTCTTGATCGATTGTAGTACTGGTACGCTGATAGGCTAGACTAGGACACTAGGACGTGATCCTGATGGATTCCAGTAAGCATACGTGAAGCAGCTAGCTTGCCCTTAGTTATGAAAGGGTACGGGAAGATCTGGGACATTGATGTGGTGAGGGCGTGAGGGGGGTGTACCGGGTTTCTATATAAGGGAGAGCAAGGGTTTATACGTGCCGTATCCTTTCCTAAACCTATGCTTCCGTGAAATGCTGCGCTCTGGTTTATCGTTGGCCTGGTCCCGCAGTTCATCCCTGCCAACGTGCCCTACATGTCAGAGAGTAGAAATAGGTCGGTTTCCTTTCTCCTCTGCCCGCACCCGTAAGATGATGATACCGACGTTCTTTGTCTTTGACCCCGCCCTCAGTCATCCCTACTCGTCCAATCCACTCGAGACCCTCCTTGCTCCATGCTGCCGCCGCCACGGTCCTGCTCTTCCTCCCCGATGGCGCGCAGCAGCCGGTCGTAGCCCTGCACCGGCGGCAGCAGGTCGCCCTCTTCGATGCGACGACAACACATCTGGAGGAACCGGACGGCTGACAGAGAGGGCATGTAGTTTGGTGCTTCTCCATGGATAGTGTTTCACTAATTTGTTCTGTCTTTTCCTGTTGTCAATAATAGGTAATAGTTCCTTTCTAATTCTTGCAGCCAAACAGCACTAAGCATGTGTTCGTTAGGTACAAAAATGTTGATGTCAGTGTTCAACGACAGCGTACATGGTCCTGATGAGCGCCCTCTCTCCACCTCGATGTGATGCTTGGTAGTGCTTCGATCAAAGGATTCAGAAGGAACCTTCAATGGTGGTATCTCTCTCATGCCTCCCCTTTGTCCTCTTAATTTGTTTGTGCCATGAATATTAAATTTGGACAGTGATTTGTTTGTGTAGATATTTCTTTACTATTTCTATAGCTGTATTTTGTTTAGAACTATGGTTCTATTCCTATTTGAGATCTGTTGAGACGACTTTTATTTAGTACAGAGGTTACTGATTGTGTTCAATAAATTTGTATAAGAGTAGGTTGAATTTTCTCCATAAATCCTGGTTAATTTATGCTTTCCTGTTTGCCCCATGTTGTATTTATTTTCCAATGGCCAAGTTGTTCTTCTTCAACAGATCGTATCGGTGGACAATTTCCGCGAGCATTGGAGATTTATGCAACTTACGGGTTCGAGAGGTGGAGATATGCCATTTTGGTGTCTTATCAATTGCGCTTTGCTTTTGTTTCCATCGAAAAAAAAGATGGCACAAGATAAATTTATAAATTATGTTATGGTGTGTAGGTATGACAAACAGAGATATTCCTCTAAGCTCTAAAACTACATGCATAGAGCATTCCCAGGCGATCGTCGTATCCTTGCCTCTGTGTCTATAGAGATTGTACCAGACGGTGGTGAGGTATGTGTTTCCCCGTGTCTAGCTCCTTTGATGTTTATTTATTTTCTTTGTTATATGTAGATAGCCGGAAGCAATGCCGATTCATCTGGTCTGACCGCTCTAATTTCCACCTTCAGCTTCGAGTTACATATGAGGATTCAGACAGTTAGAATTAGTACATGTATGAAGGTTGTAGTCCTATTGTATATTCTTGAGTAAGTGACTCTGATACTCCCCTTATCGGTCTTAGTATTTATTCAGACAGAACACAAGAATAGTATTTTGCCGTACTAGCTAGCCAATGTTTATGATTTTTTATGCTTGTTGCAAAGAAACGTAAGGTCAAAAGGATTCATCATCATACCCTCTCGATCTTCTTCAAATCATCGCTCGTGTGAATGAAAAAATGATGTCAATTTCAATCTATTCTACACAACTATTTTTCAGCTGCCGGTTTTCCATTGTTCACAACACGATTTTATTGATGTTAAAACAAAACTTAAACCAAAACATTACTGTTCAAGTATGAATCTATTACTGGAGTCTAACTGGTTTACCGGTTAAATTAGTTTAGACATGTATTTGTAGGCAATATAAGAATACTAAAAACACACGAGGATAGCAAAAATATGGATAAGATAGTTGGGCTAAGCCTACCTGTTTTGGGATATCAAGCGTGACAAGTGTTTGCCAGACACATGGGACATTAATTCCTTTCAGAATATCAGATGATGAATTTTGTGATTTTGATATATAAACAAAACACATCTATGTGTGTAAAATGTATCATACATGTTGAAACAACAGTCATATATCATTTTAAAAGTGCTTAGGCAATGACAAAGCATGTCACAGGTTGAGGTTGACGCTCGATACCAAGCTATACTATTTAATGAGATATTAACTGCTTCCCTGAAAAGATATTTTGTTTAATTCGTGACTATGAATAAGGAGATATCACCTCTACTAATTCTTTCCTATATGTTTTTTTATGGCTCCAATAGCCTCTTGAGCGCATAGCATTAGCATTTCTTCAGCGAAGACCAAAATTTGGGTATGTTCGTATTTAAAAGCAAACATCTTTGACCTTATGTTATGTTGGTAAAAAAACCAAAACTTGTGTAGTGGAAGAAGGTTCAAATCTCCTAGTGAGCTCCAATGAGTGCCCACTGGGATAGGATTGTCAAATTTCTGGATTCACTCATGGATAGCAGTGGCAACATAATCATGTCATTGTGGATCTACATTGTGTTCCTGCTCTAGTGCAAAGTTTTGCACTATTCTCTAGCCTCTGCATAAATCTGATGGGTCTTCACTGCTTCCTATTAAATACAACATTGTTTCTGCCTTTCGAAATATATCAGAAAGAAGTGTAAACTTAGCGAGGTTACATTCTGGGTGATTAGAATTGAGAATGGCGTGTATCATTTGGGCACTATGTGGTTATGTGCTTTTAAGATTTCTGTATTTAGGTACCATGCGTGAGAGAACCATGTCATTCTCCATGTTGTTGCATGACGAGCATTCTTGCTTAGTGTGCTTAATTAGCTTACCTGCTCTCTCCGTGTAGATCTCTAGGTGCTGTTTTGGAACACCTTTGAAATTACCAGGTTAGTGTGGGTATACATCAGATGATTCGTGGTGTACTACTGGCATTTATTGCCATTTATTCGATCTTATGAGTTCATCTTGTGTATGTTTTAGGACATTCCTAAGAAAGTTGCTTAAGAGGAAGGCACTCATGACTCATGTGGGATAGAATTGAAGCAATGCTGACACTTGAGCATGAAAAACTCAAGAGGGTTCAGGCTATTCTTCCATTCTCGAGCATTTTCGTTGTCATTATGTGTGTCTGATGCAATGGAATACATTATGTGTTCTTGCTGAGGACTTGGATTAGGAAGTCTGTCCAAAAAATTGAAGAGGTCAATTCTTTGAAGGAGAATCAACATGTCCTTTTCTCCATGACATGGAGTGTCTTTGTCTCTCTACCATGCTACAGGGTTCATTCTCTAGAGCGGTTACGGAGTCATGTTTTTTAGTTTCTCAAGGAACATATATGAAGTTGCAAGGATCGATTGTGATCATTATTAAAAGCAAAGAAAATTATTAAATCGCTCCCTTAACATTGACAGAGAATAAGCGGGCACGACAACGCACGCCTTTTCCTTCTAGTTTGTAGCCAACGGCCAGGGACTCCTTTCATGTATCCAGATCGTATGTTTTTTTTCTTCTTCTTTAATTGGCTTCCTTGATGTGTCCCGTAGATTACATTGGACAACGGGCTTACTGAAACGTGTTTGTCTCTCGATAAAATTACGCATTGCTTGTTACTACTCCAGTTGTTACGTTTTTTTGCCTATATTTATTCCCACAAAAGACGATAATTTGCTTGTAGGATGGTTAATTCATCCCTTCATACATAAAACATCAGCCGTTTAAGCAGTACCACCCATGCATGCCCGGTGTTCATAGCAATACCCTACACAATTTGCGGGATGGTCATGAATCCAGCCAAGGTCATGTCCATTAAATTAGTACTAGTTCTAAGCCATACTACGGGATAGGGTTCGTAGTAATTGCATGGCAGCATCGAAGAGTAACACCACTCTCTGCTGCCAGTCAGGGTTGATCTGACCAAAAAATACTTCACCGAGCTCCGAGGTTCATCCGGCCGATCACTTTCGAGGCCTCCCTCGCTTCCCACCTCGTCCTGAGCTTCCGACTTCGAGAGCACCAGAGTCAGGGCTCTCGGCTTCCTTCCTGGGACTGCCTCTGTCCCTTTCAGACGGCATTGGCTCCGGAGTCCCCGTCTTGGCTCCCCTGCCTCCGCCGCTTCTAGTAGACGGCCCGCAACTACCCTCTATCTCCTTGGGTACTCTTCCGGCCTCATCCTCGTCTTCTGATTTGACATTTGTCTTGCGCTTGTTGGACCTTGAGTTGGTGGTGGAAGATGCCTTCTTGGTCACCTGATCTGGTGTCTCTTCTGCTGCAGTCAAAGGTTCAAAAATCAAAACCATCCATGCTTACGTTAAAAATGGTATCTGTTTCAGCAGTCGTAACACAATTTTAAAATGTAAACCAAGTCAGTTTCAGTTTCACCATTTTACGGATTCACGCTGAAAGTGAGGGTAGGAGACAAGCATCCAATCAACATCTTAGGTGAACCAGCCAAAATATATGAATGCCATTTACCAGCAGCACATACATAATTACAATAAGAAAAGCAGCACAGACATATCCACATGAATGAAGTATTAAGCATGAGTGTGGGATGAATGGGCACTTGGATGGACCAAAATTATCAGGAAGCTATATGCTAAACAGTACCCAGTATATTTGAGCGAGTGAAAATAAGATACAGAATTTCATGCATCTTAATTTGCTCGTGCTTGACATAGTGTCAACAGAAGAAGGAAATTTAAGAAATCTAAAGATCAACATGCAGCAAACGACCGACCAACTGTTGAGCTGAAAGCATTTCAGTGGGGAACATCTCAGTTATAGATATGGTCTCAATTCGAGAGCATTAGGATCAACATTCGCAGGAAAATACTTGAAATCAACCAGTCAACCTAAATCTGTGGCGGTCGCTGCTTCCTAAATAACTTTCTCGTGAAAAGACCAAACCTTTGATTTTCCTCCTGCCCCAGTGGGTTTTTTAACCATAACTAAGTTGGGCAGCGAACTACGCTTGACAAATTGTAGCAAGAGGGGGGTAACAGGCTAGTCTGTATGATAATTTTTAAAGCATGTTGATGTCATATTTAAATAGTTTTGGACCGTCATTTAGATGTGACAGTAGAATTTGCATGTCATCCTCTCCTAAATTTCTACGACAATCCCCCTCCGGTGTTGTTTTAAGAAGTTTTCAATCTCTACATGTGGAGCAACCAACACACAAGGCCATGATCCAAATTCTATAAGCACAGAATAACTATTGACAAGATAACTAACTAATTTGATTGGAAATGAAAGTGTATGAAAAACATTACCAGTGAGGAACAAAGTCCGCAAGAGAACATACTAGGCCATATCCTAGTAAAAAGTCCACTTCCATGTTACGACTTACGAGTATGCAGAACAGACTATAAACAAGTTTTAACAAAGTTATCCTTTGCATGGCTGTTTTAAGCCCTATAATTGGCTGAGATGCCATTTAGTAGGCTGGATATTGTATATGCAGACTGTAACACATGCTGATTTACAAGCCCACTTGCAAATTTACAGTTTCCGTTTCTTGGTAGTACACACTAACAAACAGACAATCTGTGACATCAATTTTAAGTTTCATTCTTGTTAGTTTCTTCCATTTATAATTTACCATTTCTGAATTTTACGATAAATTTTCATGCTATGATTTCTCTTCCATCCTTCTAGCATCTGTTCACAGGTGCTTTGTAAATAACTATTTAATCCCATATTACCTAAAAATTTCGAGATAGATGCATCATATCTTTGTTTTGATGATGTAAGAAACTCTGAATATAAATATATAAATCTAGATCATAATAATTTGAAAATTGGCTACAAGGATTATTACAGCGCAATCGATACAAGGGGAGGTGACATGGCAAGTACCCGTTTTGTGAGTTGCCTGTTGTTGGCTCGTATTTGTATTTTGTTCTTCTTTGATGTAGCAACGCTGAGGAAGTGAGGAGTGAACAACCCTTTCTCTAATAAAAGGGTAACAGTTTCGTGGGTTTCACTACCTTGAGCAAAGATAATATCTTCCTTTGTAACATATCAAGCCAAGAAACTGGAATGATATTTGCCAAACAAAAAAAATCAATTTTGCAGCCAAATGAATTTTAATAAAGTCTCATTGTAAAATTTAATAAGAGAAATGCATACCTTGAAATAAAGCATCAGAATCCCCATCAAACCTATCCAGCTGAGAAATGAATACATATATTAGAACATGGGACTAGGTAATGAACGGAGTACGAGGTATAGTTAACTAGTCTCTTCAGTAGAGTCCTTCACTAGTGTTCCCATAAAAAGAAGGTAGTAAGGAAAATAATCACAGTTTGTGGGAAAATGTTATTATCAATCTATGCACTCCAGGACGTGACAATTGATAACCAAATAGAAAAAGGACAGGGTGGTATATGTAAGTAAATGACATCTTAAGCTAAAACAACTAACAGTTCGCCTAACAATGTCTATGGACCAACATTTTCAAGACAATTCTTGTTTCATTGATTCTTCATCATTAGCACTTGTCTGCAATTGATAACTTGGCTCTTTTATTAACATCAATATGCTTTGATTGAGTTGTTTAGGAGTTGTTTCATGTTAACAGACAAAGCTCAATTTAACATCACATGACCCAAAGTCATGCTGCGAATTCATTCAACATGTTTCTTTGTTTTAACTTTAGCACCACAAATAATAATAATAAATTACACTAGGTTTTAGCATCTAAGGAACTTTAAGCAGGTAAACAGATTGTGCATGAAAACTCATTTAATTACCTGGTTAATCTTATCACCAACATTTGCCCAATCCACAAGGATTAGAGACATCCCAACTCCACAACCGACACTGCAGAAGTGTACTGAACTTAATATTTATTATACTATGAATAGAGGATGCGACTAGATTCACACGTTGATTTAGTGCAATTACCTTGTCACATGCATTCCTTCAAGAATATCAACCTTTTTAGGATTTGCAGATGACCTGTGTTACATTATGATGCACAACAATAACTAGTAAGAGAAGTTTAATGGTTGACAGACTTGTATTTCACATAGTATTAGCATTTTAGATAGTTGTACTTTGGCGTAGGCCCATAGCCAAGCTGTCCATATTCAGAAACACCCCAGCCTATGCAAGAATCATCTGCACCAACAATATGGTGCATTCTACCAGAAGCCATGCAGCGGATGTCCCAACCGCTGAAGCAAAACAAGGCATCGATTAAAAAGATAAACAAGGATAATAGTATTTGAACAGGATGCTGATTATGAGAATAGCTAAACTGCAGAGTGCAGCTACCGAGGCACCTTAAATCTCTAACTGGCTTTGGATACATCCACACATTGTCTGTATTCTTCACCTTTCCCCACATGTACAGCTGCCCATGACCTAATAATCAAACCAAACGACCAACAATTAATGAAAATATTGTAGTTCTATATATTGCAGCACAATCAACAGCCAACAACTGTTTGATTACAGAGCGCAAGGTATAACAACAATACTATTTCCAGACGTATGTGAGACGGGATCTTATTGTAAACCCAAGCACATGAAAATAGGATGATTCAAGAATAATGCCATGTGCCTCCACCTGTAATCAACTAAACCCAAACCTGCTAAAGTATTTGATTTACATATCTGAAAACAGTCAAACACATATCACTCTGGACCCTCTGTCTATAGCACCCCGCTTTAATGATTAAAGATACTCTTGTATACCAAATTATGTATGGGCAGTACGACGGGAATATAAAAGCGAGAGTGAATGTTCACACGATGTTTTTTCATTAAGTAAAATAATTCAAGAGAAATATTATTGGAAAGTACCCAATTTCTCATGTCAGGTTATCAAATAATAACTCACACAAGAGCATAAACTTAAAAAGCAATAGCATTTAACAACTTTGAGGCATGCTAGCTGAATGATTTGGTTTTACAGGCATATGTATGCAAACACGTGGGAAATGCCAACATATGATACAATAATGTTTGCCAGGCTTGAGAGGTTTGTTGTGCAACAGGCTAAGTTCCATTGCTAACTCAATCGATCTATGCCAAGGTTTTTGAGTCGACGAGTCGGCGAGTCATTCAGGGGTAGCGACTCTTGACTAGTCGTGACTAGTCAAGACTCATGGTAGACTAGTCGACATGAGTCGTTTAGCAATAGGTACTATTTATATGTATAATTGTATATAACTATATACTTATTAATAGTCTATAATTGCTGGCCTCCTCTTACGATCTTTGAATGGGTCATACTGCCCATCATCTTCTGCTACAACTTGATCTGAACGAACAACCTGGCTATCTTTGGCTGGGACTCGGTCATTGTGCTTGCTGTGAAACAAGAAAAATAACTTCACTCAATTGTTTGTTCACCTAATTGAGCCCTAAGCCCTCAAGCAGAAGCATTAGAGCAGATCAGACCAAAATGAAAAGAGAGGACACTAGCTACATGTAGCAGCGGCCACCGTTGGAGGAGCAGATCATCAGCAGCAGTAGCCGGCGGAGGGAGAGGCAGGCCAGGGGACGAGCAGGTCAGGAGCTAGGCAGCGGTGCCATGGCCTTGCGGCGGTGCCGGCCGGCTGGATCTTGGGGCGACGACAGCCAAGGGAGCGAGCGCCAAGCCGCCATTAGAGTTTTGGCTCGGGGGGAAATGTGGTCGATCTAGGTTATCATAGGGAGCTGGGCAACTTTAAGTCGCGTTTGACTCAAAAACATGGACTAGTCGAGACTAGTCAAGACTAGTCGATTGAGTCGCTGGACTCAACCGATGAGTCGAGTCGAGATGCCGAGTCGGTCTTTGTATTGCGACTCATCGACTAGTCGTTGACTAGTCACGACTAGTCGAGCGACTCAAAAACAGATGCCATTTCACTTGAATGTTTGAATTGTGTAATTGGCACAACAAGAGATGCAACAAAAACATAACTAAATACCAGCTTAAGGTAAAAACGTTGACTAACGGGGAATGATCCCTCCCTTTGCTATATGTTGTTAGATTTAGGTGAGCACCCCGTTTAAAATTCAGTCCAGCATGCGTGCGCGCACGGGACTCGAACCCGGGTGGGCAGGCTTCACACATGCACGCCTTGCCACTGAGCTAGCACTCCTCAATACCAGCTTAAGGTACAAGGTAAATTTCGCACAATAGCTGCCTGATCCATGTTTGAGGCTCTGCGCCTTTGCCAAACTATATTCACAAACTTGGCTTTTCTAGTGTATTTTGTGATATAGCCCAATCAATAAACTCCTGTAGTAATTTTATCCTAGGGTGGATGATAAAATAGCATGCGAATCAGATATATATGCATCATACCACCGGCAGTGCAGGCAGAACTTGCAGAACCAGCTGAGATAATATCATGGGGACCCAGGATATTTTTCTTTTGAAATATTTCAACAAGGCGAGGTTGCCACTCATCCTTCTGTTCATGGTGGCCCAACCTATGTAATAAGAAAGTGGACAGATTTATGATGTGGGATACATCATCATTATCGTGAGATACATGCATGGTTTTTAAGGCGACGCCTTAAGAGGAGGGAGGGGGCGCCTTGGCGCCCCTTTTTGCAAAGCGGGGGGGGGGGGCCTTAACGCCTAGGCGTCGCCTTAAGGACGCCTTTAAAACCATGGATACATGCAACAAATAAGTTACCTTCCATATCCACCAAAGCCCCATCTGGTAAAAAAGGGATTATATGAGAGAACATAAAAATGGGACCTGAAGCAATCATATTTATGTGTACAAAAAGGGACTTGATATAGCATACATAGAGACACTAGTAAATCATAATTATGTGGATTCAACATTGTCACAAATGGTGGAGGAGGAACATACGTGTAAACAAAGCCACTTGAATCAACAGCAACTGCAACATCCAAGTAGAGCAAATGTATTCAGATCAGTGTTAATCCTAAATACACATATTAATAACCAAGAAAAAAAGGAAAATAACCTGTATGATTTCCTCCACATGCAACTTTGACAACATTTTCCCCAGACAATTTAGCTATTCCCCTCGGGTGGGGTTGGGGATCATACGATAGCTTTATCGATCCACCTTTGGTATTGTTCTGTAATATCATAAATCAGATCACAATTATTTTTGCTGGCAAACTCAATAAGGTGTGCTATGTTACAGAGTAGCAATCAACCGCATTGTCGCTTCCATGACCAAGTTGGCCGTACTTGGGAAGACCTGCTGTGCTGAATAGCATAAAAGAGTAAAACTTTGCTTTAAAAAATTGACGAATGAGAACGAAACTACTGAGTACATCTAAAGAGGTTATCATGAAAAGATGTTATTCTTATCCTGAAAGAAGGAAAAGGTTGGCTAATCTTTAAGTTTCAGCAAGGTCATACAGTATCGAAGAGCCCTCAACTGATGACAGCCAGACAGTAAAGTCAGCACCACAAACAGCATTAGTTGCTTCACTAACAATACAGGGGGTAGGTGACACCTCAGTTGCTGAAGCAAATTTAGAACAAAAGGGAGTCAGGGACAACAGATAACAGCAGAGCAAGAACCAAAACGGAAAAAATAAGCTACCCATATAGCCGTATTCCCATAACATTGTCACAACTATCCCATCTCCCTGAACAATTAAAATTTCAGTATGCTCACATATATGGCATACATGTGTTTACTGGTTATATCACCCACACAGGTAGAAATGTAAACCTAAAAATGTCTATATCCAGTGCAATGTTACTTAATTACTTATGTCATATCAATAAAAAAACGTAGGAAACCAACTTCTCTTTAGCGAACCGGTCCCCAGTTGTCCATGTTTGTTGTCACCAAACGCAAAGGACTTGCCGTCGTCAGTTACGATGACTGTATGATTTCTTCCAACACTTGCTGCAATTATGTTATATCTGCAGAATTGACTACTTGTAATAAGCATCTAGAAACTGCCTATTTAAACAGCTAAAAAATGAGGGAAGCGTTTTCAGCAGCATTGCAGATGATTTGCTTACTTTGATAGTTCAGAAACAACAGCCGGCTGATTACGCAGGAGAGTGTCCCCATGCCCCAGCTGCCCCTTCTGCTTAGAAAAAACAGTGTTGATGCTAAGTAAGAAATCTAATCCAACGAAAAATAGGCATCTACTCGTACTAGGGGTACCTCATTTCGCCCCCACGTGAAGCAACGGCCGTCAGTACTCAACGCAAGGCAGTGGCAAGCCGCTGGGCAAAGTAGTAGAGGAATCCATCAGCATTTAGCAATAGGGAACCGCAAATGCTCGATAGCAATCAAATCAAGCTGGGGCGTCGGACGGAGGAGCTCTCTCACCGCATGCGGAGGCGACGAAGCGGATGTCCACGCCCATGAGAGGGCGCAGCCGCGTCGGGTACACCAGGCTGCCCCTGCCCTGCATCCCGCCTCTGACATTGTTACTCCGGCCCATGAGGTCGAAGCGCATCGTGCCACAATACAGGAGCTCCCTGCTGCACCCCGCATCCGCCGCCTTCACCTCCTCGCCATCCGCGGCGATGGCCGGCATTGTCGCGGAGGTCCCGACCGGGAAACCCTAGCTAGCTTGGGTGGGACAAGTGTGGAGAGGGTTTGGGGGAAGAGAGCTGAGTGGGGAAGATTGAAGGCGGTTGTCAAAGTTGGCTCCTTGCTGCGCATGTCCGACGGGCGATTGGGTCGATGGCAGGGGCGCCGGGGAACTCCCCTCATGAAGCTGACGACGGCGACGCCCGCGGGCGCCGTCACCTTCTTGGAGGCGTCGTCTTGGCGATGTACATGCTTCCCCGCCTCGAACACCGGGGGAAACCCTAGAGCCAGCCTTTGGTCTCGAGCGTTAAGTCTGATATCTGGTCTTTTTCCATATTAGTACCTAATTTCATTTTAATTAGATATTTGGCCGCTGAAATCTGAACTCAACCCCGCTTTATCCACGCATACCAACGTTTTCTTATACGGAGATCCGTTCTCCCAACCCACCTACAGCGGAGGCCATCCTAGCAGGGTTTAGCACTATCTCGTCATGCTCAGCAGGCACCATCACGGCGGGGCGCCTCTTGTTCCCGCAGCAGCACGGCGATGGTCTCTAGGATGGCGCGCTGTTTCAATACGGCTTCTTGATCGATTGTAGTACTGGTACGCTGATAGGCTAGACTAGGACACTAGGACGTGATCCTGATGGATTCCAGTAAGCATACGTGAAGCAGCTAGCTTGCCCTTAGTTATGAAAGGGTACGGGAAGATCTGGGACATTGATGTGGTGAGGGCGTGAGGGGGGTGTACCGGGTTTCTATATAAGGGAGAGCAAGGGTTTATACGTGCCGTATCCTTTCCTAAACCTATGCTTCCGTGAAATGCTGCGCTCTGGTTTATCGTTGGCCTGGTCCCGCAGTTCATCCCTGCCAACGTGCCCTACATGTCAGAGAGTAGAAATAGGTCGGTTTCCTTTCTCCTCTGCCCGCACCCGTAAGATGATGATACCGACGTTCTTTGTCTTTGACCCCGCCCTCAGTCATCCCTACTCGTCCAATCCACTCGAGACCCTCCTTGCTCCATGCTGCCGCCGCCACGGTCCTGCTCTTCCTCCCCGATGGCGCGCAGCAGCCGGTCGTAGCCCTGCACCGGCGGCAGCAGGTCGCCCTCTTCGATGCGACGACAACACATCTGGAGGAACCGGACGGCTGACAGAGAGGGCATGTAGTTTGGTGCTTCTCCATGGATAGTGTTTCACTAATTTGTTCTGTCTTTTCCTGTTGTCAATAATAGGTAATAGTTCCTTTCTAATTCTTGCAGCCAAACAGCACTAAGCATGTGTTCGTTAGGTACAAAAATGTTGATGTCAGTGTTCAACGACAGCGTACATGGTCCTGATGAGCGCCCTCTCTCCACCTCGATGTGATGCTTGGTAGTGCTTCGATCAAAGGATTCAGAAGGAACCTTCAATGGTGGTATCTCTCTCATGCCTCCCCTTTGTCCTCTTAATTTGTTTGTGCCATGAATATTAAATTTGGACAGTGATTTGTTTGTGTAGATATTTCTTTACTATTTCTATAGCTGTATTTTGTTTAGAACTATGGTTCTATTCCTATTTGAGATCTGTTGAGACGACTTTTATTTAGTACAGAGGTTACTGATTGTGTTCAATAAATTTGTATAAGAGTAGGTTGAATTTTCTCCATAAATCCTGGTTAATTTATGCTTTCCTGTTTGCCCCATGTTGTATTTATTTTCCAATGGCCAAGTTGTTCTTCTTCAACAGATCGTATCGGTGGACAATTTCCGCGAGCATTGGAGATTTATGCAACTTACGGGTTCGAGAGGTGGAGATATGCCATTTTGGTGTCTTATCAATTGCGCTTTGCTTTTGTTTCCATCGAAAAAAAAGATGGCACAAGATAAATTTATAAATTATGTTATGGTGTGTAGGTATGACAAACAGAGATATTCCTCTAAGCTCTAAAACTACATGCATAGAGCATTCTCAGGCGATCGTCGTATCCTTGCCTCTGTGTCTATAGAGATTGTACCAGACGGTGGTGAGGTATGTGTTTCCCCGTGTCTAGCTCCTTTGATGTTTATTTATTTTCTTTGTTATATGTAGATAGCCGGAAGCAATGCCGATTCATCTGGTCTGACCGCTCTAATTTCCACCTTCAGCTTCGAGTTACATATGAGGATTCAGACAGTTAGAATTAGTACATGTCTGAAGGTTGTAGTCCTATTGTATATTCTTGAGTAAGTGACTCTGATACTCCCCTTATCGGTCTTAGTATTTATTCAGACAGAACACAAGAATAGTATTTTGCCGTACTAGCTAGCCAATGTTTCTGATTTTTTATGCTTGTTGCAAAGAAACGTAAGGTCAAAAGGATTCATCATCATACCCTCTCGATCTTCTTCAAATCATCGCTCGTGTGAATGAAAAAATGATGTCAATTTCAATCTATTCTACACAACTATTTTTCAGCTGCCGGTTTTCCATTGTTCACAACACGATTTTATTGATGTTAAAACAAAACTTAAACCAAAACATTACTGTTCAAGTATGAATCTATTACTGGAGTCTAACTGGTTTACCGGTTAAATTAGTTTAGACATGTATTTGTAGGCAATATAAGAATACTAAAAACACACGAGGATAGCAAAAATATGGATAAGATAGTTGGGCTAAGCCTACCTGTTTTGGGATATCAAGCGTGACAAGTGTTTGCCAGACACATGGGACATTAATTCCTTTCAGAATATCAGATGATGAATTTTGTGATTTTGATATATAAACAAAACACATCTATGTGTGTAAAATGTATCATACATGTTGAAACAACAGTCATATATCATTTTAAAAGTGCTTAGGCAATGACAAAGCATGTCACAGGTTGAGGTTGACGCTCGATACCAAGCTATACTATTTAATGAGATATTAACTGCTTCCCTGAAAAGATATTTTGTTTAATTCGTGACTATGAATAAGGAGATATCACCTCTACTAATTCTTTCCTATATGTTTTTTTATGGCTCCAATAGCCTCTTGAGCGCATAGCATTAGCATTTCTTCAGCGAAGACCAAAATTTGGGTATGTTCGTATTTAAAAGCAAACATCTTTGACCTTATGTTATGTTGGTAAAAAAACCAAAACTTGTGTAGTGGAAGAAGGTTCAAATCTCCTAGTGAGCTCCAATGAGTGCCCACTGGGATAGGATTGTCAAATTTCTGGATTCACTCATGGATAGCAGTGGCAACATAATCATGTCATTGTGGATCTACATTGTGTTCCTGCTCTAGTGCAAAGTTTTGCACTATTCTCTAGCCTCTGCATAAATCTGATGGGTCTTCACTGCTTCCTATTAAATACAACATTGTTTCTGCCTTTCGAAATATATCAGAAAGAAGTGTAAACTTAGCGAGGTTACATTCTGGGTGATTAGAATTGAGAATGGCGTGTATCATTTGGGCACTATGTGGTTATGTGCTTTTAAGATTTCTGTATTTAGGTACCATGCGTGAGAGAACCATGTCATTCTCCATGTTGTTGCATGACGAGCATTCTTGCTTAGTGTGCTTAATTAGCTTACCTGCTCTCTCCGTGTAGATCTCTAGGTGCTGTTTTGGAACACCTTTGAAATTACCAGGATAGTGTGGGTATACATCAGATGATTCGTGGTGTACTACTGGCATTTATTGCCATTTATTCGATCTTATGAGTTCATCTTGTGTATGTTTTAGGACATTCCTAAGAAAGTTGCTTAAGAGGAAGGCACTCATGACTCATGTGGGATAGAATTGAAGCAATGCTGACACTTGAGCATGAAAAACTCAAGAGGGTTCAGGCTATTCTTCCATTCTCGAGCATTTTCGTTGTCATTATGTGTGTCTGATGCAATGGAATACATTATGTGTTCTTGCTGAGGACTTGGATTAGGAAGTCTGTCCAAAAAATTGAAGAGGTCAATTCTTTGAAGGAGAATCAACATGTCCTTTTCTCCATGACATGGAGTGTCTTTGTCTCTCTACCATGCTACAGGGTTCATTCTCTAGAGCGGTTACGGAGTCATGTTTTTTAGTTTCTCAAGGAACATATATGAAGTTGCAAGGATCGATTGTGATCATTATTAAAAGCAAAGAAAATTATTAAATCGCTCCCTTAACATTGACAGAGAATAAGCGGGCGCGACAACGCACGCCTTTTCCTTCTAGTTTGTAGCCAACGGCCAGGGACTCCTTTCATGTATCCAGATCGTATGTTTTTTTTCTTCTTCTTTAATTGGCTTCCTTGATGTGTCCCGTAGATTACATTGGACAACGGGCTTACTGAAACGTGTTTGTCTCTCGATAAAATTACGCATTGCTTGTTACTACTCCAGTTGTTACGTTTTTTTGCCTATATTTATTCCCACAAAAGACGATAATTTGCTTGTAGGATGGTTAATTCATCCCTTCATACATAAAACATCAGCCGTTTAAGCAGTACCACCCATGCATGCCCGGTGTTCATAGCAATACCCTACACAATTTGCGGGATGGTCATGAATCCAGCCAAGGTCATGTCCATTAAATTAGTACTAGTTCTAAGCCATACTACGGGATAGGGTTCGTAGTAATTGCATGGCAGCATCGAAGAGTAACACCACTCTCTGCTGCCAGTCAGGGTTGATCTGACCAAAAAATACTTCACCGAGCTCCGAGGTTCATCCGGCCGATCACTTTCGAGGCCTCCCTCGCTTCCCACCTCGTCCTGAGCTTCCGACTTCGAGAGCACCAGAGTCAGGGCTCTCGGCTTCCTTCCTGGGACTGCCTCTGTCCCTTTCAGACGGCATTGGCTCCGGAGTCCCCGTCTTGGCTCCCCTGCCTCCGCCGCTTCTAGTAGACGGCCCGCAACTACCCTCTATCTCCTTGGGTACTCTTCCGGTCTCATCCTCGTCTTCTGATTTGACATTTGTCTTGCGCTTGTTGGACCTTGAGTTGGTGGTGGAAGATGCCTTCTTGGTCACCTGATCTGGTGTCTCTTCTGCTGCAGTCAAAGGTTCAAAAATCAAAACCATCCATGCTTACGTTAAAAATGGTATCTGTTTCAGCAGTCGTAACACAATTTTAAAATGTAAACCAAGTCAGTTTCAGTTTCACCATTTTACGGATTCACGCTGAAAGTGAGGGTAGGAGACAAGCATCCAATCAACATCTTAGGTGAACCAGCCAAAATATATGAATGCCATTTACCAGCAGCACATACATAATTACAATAAGAAAAGCAGCACAGACATATCCACATGAATGAAGTATTAAGCATGAGTGTGGGATGAATGGGCACTTGGATGGACCAAAATTATCAGGAAGCTATATGCTAAACAGTACCCAGTATATTTGAGCGAGTGAAAATAAGATACAGAATTTCATGCATCTTAATTTGCTCGTGCTTGACATAGTGTCAACAGAAGAAGGAAATTTAAGAAATCTAAAGATCAACATGCAGCAAACGACCGACCAACTGTTGAGCTGAAAGCATTTCAGTGGGGAACATCTCAGTTATAGATATGGTCTCAATTCGAGAGCATTAGGATCAACATTCGCAGGAAAATACTTGAAATCAACCAGTCAACCTGAATCTGTGGCGGTCGCTGCTTCCTAAATAACTTTCTCGTGAAAAGACCAAACCTTTGATTTTCCTCCTGCCCCAGTGGGTTTTTTAACCATAACTAAGTTGGGCAGCGAACTACGCTTGACAAATTGTAGCAAGAGGGGGGTAACAGGCTAGTCTGTATGATAATTTTTAAAGCATGTTGATGTCATATTTAAATAGTTTTGGACCGTCATTTAGATGTGACAGTAGAATTTGCATGTCATCCTCTCCTAAATTTCTACGACAATCCCCCTCCGGTGTTGTTTTAAGAAGTTTTCAATCTCTACATGTGGAGCAACCAACACACAAGGCCATGATCCAAATTCTATAAGCACAGAATAACTATTGACAAGATAACTAACTAATTTGATTGGAAATGAAAGTGTATGAAAAACATTACCAGTGAGGAACAAAGTCCGCAAGAGAACATACTAGGCCATATCCTAGTAAAAAGTCCACTTCCATGTTACGACTTACGAGTATGCAGAACAGACTATAAACAAGTTTTAACAAAGTTATCCTTTGCATGGCTGTTTTAAGCCCTATAATTGGCTGAGATGCCATTTAGTAGGCTGGATATTGTATATGCAGACTGTAACACATGCTGATTTACAAGCCCACTTGCAAATTTACAGTTTCCGTTTCTTGGTAGTACACACTAACAAACAGACAATCTGTGACATCAATTTTAAGTTTCATTCTTGTTAGTTTCTTCCATTTATAATTTACCATTTCTGAATTTTACGATAAATTTTCATGCTATGATTTCTCTTCCATCCTTCTAGCATCTGTTCACAGGTGCTTTGTAAATAACTATTTAATCCCATATTACCTAAAAATTTCGAGATAGATGCATCATATCTTTGTTTTGATGATGTAAGAAACTCTGAATATAAATATATAAATCTAGATCATAATAATTTGAAAATTGGCTACAAGGATTATTACAGCGCAATCGATACAAGGGGAGGTGACATGGCAAGTACCCGTTTTGTGAGTTGCCTGTTGTTGGCTCGTATTTGTATTTTGTTCTTCTTTGATGTAGCAACGCTGAGGAAGTGAGGAGTGAACAACCCTTTCTCTAATAAAAGGGTAACAGTTTCGTGGGTTTCACTACCTTGAGCAAAGATAATATCTTCCTTTGTAACATATCAAGCCAAGAAACTGGAATGATATTTGCCAAACAAAAAAAATCAATTTTGCAGCCAAATGAATTTTAATAAAGTCTCATTGTAAAATTTAATAAGAGAAATGCATACCTTGAAATAAAGCATCAGAATCCCCATCAAACCTATCCAGCTGAGAAATGAATACATATATTAGAACATGGGACTAGGTAATGAACGGAGTACGAGGTATAGTTAACTAGTCTCTTCAGTAGAGTCCTTCACTAGTGTTCCCATAAAAAGAAGGTAGTAAGGAAAATAATCACAGTTTGTGGGAAAATGTTATTATCAATCTATGCACTCCAGGACGTGACAATTGATAACCAAATAGAAAAAGGACAGGGTGGTATATGTAAGTAAATGACATCTTAAGCTAAAACAACTAACAGTTCGCCTAACAATGTCTATGGACCAACATTTTCAAGACAATTCTTGTTTCATTGATTCTTCATCATTAGCACTTGTCTGCAATTGATAACTTGGCTCTTTTATTAACATCAATATGCTTTGATTGAGTTGTTTAGGAGTTGTTTCATGTTAACAGACAAAGCTCAATTTAACATCACATGACCCAAAGTCATGCTGCGAATTCATTCAACATGTTTCTTTGTTTTAACTTTAGCACCACAAATAATAATAATAAATTACACTAGGTTTTAGCATCTAAGGAACTTTAAGCAGGTAAACAGATTGTGCATGAAAACTCATTTAATTACCTGGTTAATCTTATCACCAACATTTGCCCAATCCACAAGGATTAGAGACATCCCAACTCCACAACCGACACTGCAGAAGTGTACTGAACTTAATATTTATTATACTATGAATAGAGGATGCGACTAGATTCACACGTTGATTTAGTGCAATTACCTTGTCACATGCATTCCTTCAAGAATATCAACCTTTTTAGGATTTGCAGATGACCTGTGTTACATTATGATGCACAACAATAACTAGTAAGAGAAGTTTAATGGTTGACAGACTTGTATTTCACATAGTATTAGCATTTTAGATAGTTGTACTTTGGCGTAGGCCCATAGCCAAGCTGTCCATATTCAGAAACACCCCAGCCTATGCAAGAATCATCTGCACCAACAATATGGTGCATTCTACCAGAAGCCATGCAGCGGATGTCCCAACCGCTGAAGCAAAACAAGGCATCGATTAAAAAGATAAACAAGGATAATAGTATTTGAACAGGATGCTGATTATGAGAATAGCTAAACTGCAGAGTGCAGCTACCGAGGCACCTTAAATCTCTAACTGGCTTTGGATACATCCACACATTGTCTGTATTCTTCACCTTTCCCCACATGTACAGCTGCCCATGACCTAATAATCAAACCAAACGACCAACAATTAATGAAAATATTGTAGTTCTATATATTGCAGCACAATCAACAGCCAACAACTGTTTGATTACAGAGCGCAAGGTATAACAACAATACTATTTCCAGACGTATGTGAGACGGGATCTTATTGTAAACCCAAGCACATGAAAATAGGATGATTCAAGAATAATGCCATGTGCCTCCACCTGTAATCAACTAAACCCAAACCTGCTAAAGTATTTGATTTACATATCTGAAAACAGTCAAACACATATCACTCTGGACCCTCTGTCTATAGCACCCCGCTTTAATGATTAAAGATACTCTTGTATACCAAATTATGTATGGGCAGTACGACGGGAATATAAAAGCGAGAGTGAATGTTCACACGATGTTTTTTCATTAAGTAAAATAATTCAAGAGAAATATTATTGGAAAGTACCCAATTTCTCATGTCAGGTTATCAAATAATAACTCACACAAGAGCATAAACTTAAAAAGCAATAGCATTTAACAACTTTGAGGCATGCTAGCTGAATGATTTGGTTTTACAGGCATATGTATGCAAACACGTGGGAAATGCCAACATATGATACAATAATGTTTGCCAGGCTTGAGAGGTTTGTTGTGCAACAGGCTAAGTTCCATTGCTAACTCAATCGATCTATGCCAAGGTTTTTGAGTCGACGAGTCGGCGAGTCATTCAGGGGTAGCGACTCTTGACTAGTCGTGACTAGTCAAGACTCATGGTAGACTAGTCGACATGAGTCGTTTAGCAATAGGTACTATTTATATGTATAATTGTATATAACTATATACTTATTAATAGTCTATAATTGCTGGCCTCCTCTTACGATCTTTGAATGGGTCATACTGCCCATCATCTTCTGCTACAACTTGATCTGAACGAACAACCTGGCTATCTTTGGCTGGGACTCGGTCATTGTGCTTGCTGTGAAACAAGAAAAATAACTTCACTCAATTGTTTGTTCACCTAATTGAGCCCTAAGCCCTCAAGCAGAAGCATTAGAGCAGATCAGACCAAAATGAAAAGAGAGGACACTAGCTACATGTAGCAGCGGCCACCGTTGGAGGAGCAGATCATCAGCAGCAGTAGCCGGCGGAGGGAGAGGCAGGCCAGGGGACGAGCAGGTCAGGAGCTAGGCAGCGGTGCCATGGCCTTGCGGCGGTGCCGGCCGGCTGGATCTTGGGGCGACGACAGCCAAGGGAGCGAGCGCCAAGCCGCCATTAGAGTTTTGGCTCGGGGGGAAATGTGGTCGATCTAGGTTATCATAGGGAGCTGGGCAACTTTAAGTCGCGTTTGACTCAAAAACATGGACTAGTCGAGACTAGTCAAGACTAGTCGATTGAGTCGCTGGACTCAACCGATGAGTCGAGTCGAGATGCCGAGTCGGTCTTTGTATTGCGACTCATCGACTAGTCGTTGACTAGTCACGACTAGTCGAGCGACTCAAAAACAGATGCCATTTCACTTGAATGTTTGAATTGTGTAATTGGCACAACAAGAGATGCAACAAAAACATAACTAAATACCAGCTTAAGGTAAAAACGTTGACTAACGGGGAATGATCCCTCCCTTTGCTATATGTTGTTAGATTTAGGTGAGCACCCCGTTTAAAATTCAGTCCAGCATGCGTGCGCGCACGGGACTCGAACCCAGGTGGGCAGGCTTCACACATGCACGCCTTGCCACTGAGCTAGCACTCCTCAATACCAGCTTAAGGTACAAGGTAAATTTCGCACAATAGCTGCCTGATCCATGTCTGAGGCTCTGCGCCTTTGCCAAACTATATTCACAAACTTGGCTTTTCTAGTGTATTTTGTGATATAGCCCAATCAATAAACTCCTGTAGTAATTTTATCCTAGGGTGGATGATAAAATAGCATGCGAATCAGATATATATGCATCATACCACCGGCAGTGCAGGCAGAACTTGCAGAACCAGCTGAGATAATATCATGGGGACCCAGGATATTTTTCTTTTGAAATATTTCAACAAGGCGAGGTTGCCACTCATCCTTCTGTTCATGGTGGCCCAACCTATGTAATAAGAAAGTGGACAGATTTATGATGTGGGATACATCATCATTATCGTGAGATACATGCATGGTTTTTAAGGCGACGCCTTAAGAGGAGGGAGGGGGCGCCTTGGCGCCCCTTTTTGCAAAGCGGGGGGGGGGGGGGGGGGGGGGGGCTTAACGCCTAGGCGTCGCCTTAAGGACGCCTTTAAAACCATGGATACATGCAACAAATAAGTTACCTTCCATAACCACCAAAGCCCCATCTGGTAAAAAAGGGATTATATGAGAGAACATAAAAATGGGACCTGAAGCAATCATATTTATGTGTACAAAAAGGGACTTGATATAGCATACATAGAGACACTAGTAAATCATAATTATGTGGATTCAACATTGTCACAAATGGTGGAGGAGGAACATACGTGTAAACAAAGCCACTTGAATCAACTGCAACTGCAACATCCAAGTAGAGCAAATGTATTCAGATCAGTGTTAATCCTAAATACACATATTAATAACCAAGAAAAAAAGGAAAATAACCTGTATGATTTGCTCCACATGCAACTTTGACAACATTTTTCCCAGACAATTTAGTTATTGCCCTCGGGTGGGGTTGGGGATCATACGATAGCTTTATCGATCCACCTTTGGTATTGTTCTGTAATATCATAAATCAGATCACAATTATTTTTGCTGGCAAACTCAATAAGGTGTGCTATGTTACAGAGTAGCAATCAACCGCATTGTCGCTTCCATGACCAAGTTGGCCGTACTTGGGAAGACCTGCTCTGCTGAATAGCATAAAAGAGTAAAACTTTGCTTTAAAAAATTGACGAATGAGAACAAAACTACTGAGTACATCTAAAGAGGTTATCATGAAAAGATGTTATTCTTATCCTGAAAGAAGGAAAAGGTTGGCTAATCTTTAAGTTTCAGCAAGGTCATACAGTATCGAAGAGCCCTCAACTGATGACAGCCAGACAGTAAAGTCAGCACCACAAACAGCATTAGTTGCTTCAGTAACAATACAGGGGGTAGGTGACACCTCAGTTGCTGAAGCAAATTTAGAACAAAAGGGAGTCAGGGACAACAGATAACAGCAGAGCAAGAACCAAAACGGAAAAAATAAGCTACCCATATAGCCGTATTCCCATAACATTGTCACAACTATCCCATCTCCCTGAACAATTAAAATTTCAGTATGCTCACATATATGGCATACATGTGTTTACTGGTTATATCACCCACACAGATAGAAATGTAAACCTAAAAATGTCTATATCCAGTGCAATGTTACTTAATTACTTATGTCATATCAATAAAAAAACATAGGAAACCAACTTCTCTTTAGCGAACCGGTCCCCAGTTGTCCATGTTTGTTGTCACCAAACGCAAAGGACTTGCCGTCGTCAGTTACGATGACTGTATGATTTCTTCCAACACTTGCTGCAATTATGTTATATCTGCAGAATTGACTACTTGTAATAAGCATCTAGAAACTGCCTATTTAAACAGCTAAAAAATGAGGGAAGCGTTTTCAGCAGCATTGCAGATGATTTGCTTACTTTGATAGTTCAGAAACAACAGCCGGCTGATTACGCAGGAGAGTGTCCCCATGCCCCAGCTGCCCCTTCTGCTTAGAAAAAACAGTGTTGATGCTAAGTAAGAAATCTAATCCAACGAAAAATAGGCATCTACTCGTACTAGGGGTACCTCATTTCGCCCCCACGTGAAGCAACGGCCGTCAGTACTCAACGCAAGGCAGTGGCAAGCCGCTGGGCAAAGTAGTAGAGGAATCCATCAGCATTTAGCAATAGGGAATCGCAAATGCTCGATGGCAATCAAATCAAGCTGGGGCGTCGGACGGAGGAGCTCTCTCACCGCATCCGGAAGCGACGAAGCGGATGTCCACGCCCATGAGAGGGCGCAGCCGCGTCGGGTACACCAGGTTGCCCCTGCCCTGCTGCATCCCGCCTCTGACATTGTTACTCCGGCCCATGAGGTCGAAGCGCGTCGTGCCGCAGTACAGGAGCTCCCTGCACCCCGCCTCCGCCGCCTTCTCCTCGACCTTTACGGCGACCGCCTCCATCTTCACGGCGACCGCCGCCATCTCCTCGGACTTTACGGCGAACGCCGGCATATCCTCGGACTTTACGACGAATGCCGCCACATCCTCGGACTTCACGGCGACGCCCGGCATTGTCGCGGAGATCCCGACAGCAAACCCTAGCTTCGGTGGGCTGAAGAGGGGTTCGAAACAGATTCTCCGCAACGGAACAGTTTCGCGGGGTGTGCAGGTCAAAGCTGGTCAAGGCCCATCAACGTCTCCAGAGATGCTCAGCCCATCAGACCCATCGCCGCCACCGCCCACGTCATCGACGCCACAATTTTTAAAAAGTGAACACAAATTATACCGAAACGATTTTAAAAGTGAACAAGAAATATCGGTGAAAATTTTGAACGATTTTAAAAGTGAACCTAAAAAGGTTGGTGGACATGAACTATTTTTTAACGACTTTGAAATATTGAACGAAAAGAGTGGGTGAAATGAAAGTATTTTACAAGTGAACATAACAGTGTTGTCAAACAGAACCTATTTTTAAATATATAAATAAAAGGAGAAAAGAGAAAACAATACTATCTAAAAAGAAAAAGAAAGAAAGAAAGAAATAGCCAAAAAAGAAAAACAAACATAAAAAACGAAGGGAAAAGAAAGCAGCAAAACCAAACAGAAAGCTCGTAGTGGGCCGGCCTACTGCGCGAGTCGGCAAATAGGTTTTGTCCAACACCTCGCCCTCCTCTGCCGACACCGGCCGCCGCCTCCGCCGCGCAGCACTTCCCGGCACCACCCACTCGCTCTGCCCCGTTTGTTTGTTCCAACGCTTCCGTCGTCTCTCCACGGCAGCTCATTCACCCGCCACCCACAATGCCTCCTCGCCCTTTTACCGTTGGAGGTCACAATTGGGTTGTGAGGTACTCTCTCCGTTCTGAATTAATTGACTCAGATTTAGTTCAACTTGCACTAAATCTGAGTCAATTAATTCAGAACGGAGGGAGTATTACCCAAAGTCCCAAACGGTAGCCCATCTGAACACCTTGCCAGTTCCATATCTGTTTTTCTGGCTCTTGATTCAGTCATGGCCAAGGATGTAGAGGTGAAGGCTAAAGTTGGATTTAGTCTGCTCGACAAGGACGGGGGAGGAGTAGTGGCGCCACACAGCCGTTCCATCGACGAGAAAATCTTCACTGCCGAAAATCCAGCTTGGGGTCTCCGTGAATTTATCAAGAAGGTTGGTCTTGAGGGAGCCCTTCATCTAAGAGACGACAGTTTCAGCATCAGATGCGATGTTACAGTCGTGAAGCATATCCCCAAAGGCAAACGTTTTGTTATGGTTCCTCCGAGCGACTTGCATCGGCGTCTCGGTGACCTCTTGAAGAGCACGGATGGAGCGGACGTGACCTTTCATGTCGGCGGGCAGAGTTTCTCGGCTCACAGGTCCGTGCTTGCAGCCCCGTCACCCGTCTTCAGGGCGGAGCTCTTCGGCGCCATGAAGGAGAATGCCGGCGGTCCAATTGAGATCAGCGATGTGGAGAGTGACGTGTTCAAGTCCTTGCTCCACTTCATATACACCCACTCGCTTCATGTTCTTGAGACGACCCATGAAGATGAATCGCAAAGTGATGGGGTGCTCGATGCCCATCTACTGGTTGCAGCGGACAAGTACAACATCAACAGGCTGAAGCTGATTTGCGAGGAGAGGCTGTGCAGTCACATGGACTCTAACATCGTGGCGACCAGCTTAGCTCTAGCTGAGCAGCATGGCTTCCATAGAATCAAGAAAGCTTGTTTCGAGTTCCTCGCTTCTCCTTCCAATTTGGAGGCCGTGATGGCAACTGATGGCTACGAGCATCTCAAATGTAGCTGTCCGTCTGTTCTAAAGGAGCTGGCTGCTAGCTTCCTACCGTCTGAGTTCAAAGCGGTCAAAGATATTATCATGACGGTTTAGTGGTGTGGCTAATGTTCATCTCTACTATATAATATTGCTTGGGGATTCCGGTCGTACGTCATTTTTATTTCCGAGTTTACCCTCCCACCAAACCACATATTACAGCCAATGCCACCGCGTTAGTTAAAAAATGATTCGCCCACCGCGCCTGTTCCGGCTGTAGCCACACATCGACCTTTCCCCTCTGGCCCTCTCCACCTCCATCTCCCATCGTCAGACCGCCGCCGCAGCGCAGCAGCCCCCGAAACCGGCAAGTCCAAGGCAGGATCTGCATCCTCCCATCGTCCTCGCTAGCCAGCAGCGCTGCCGGCGCCAGAGGCGCTACTGCCCCGCGTGATCACACGACACGACCGTAGCGATCCTCAACGCTGCCGGAGCTAGAGGTCGCCGCCCGGGAAACTCCCCGCCACCATGACCCCGAACACCGCCGCCCCTTCGTTCGTCCGCCATGCCATCAAGCCGAGGCGGTCGCGGTCAGCCGGTCCGGTCACTCTGAGCCCATTCTTCTCCGGGGAATCGTCGGGGCAGACCTTATGGGAGTTTACCTCCAGAACCTAGACATCAGAGGTTATTTATGTGTACGCAAAACCGGCCTCTCCCGCGACGACGGAGCGGCGGAGAGGATTGGAGTGAGAGGCGAGCGGTGCGGCACTTCTCAGACCTCCTCCTCTGCTCTAGGTCGGAAGAAAACAACATACAACCTCGTGCGCCTCCGCGACTGATGAACTGATCTCCCATGGCTCTCGGCCATCCGTGAAAAGAGTGGGAATTTCTGGAAGGATGCGAGGGGGCATGGATCTTGAGGAGGACAACCTGAAATCACATTCCCAATCCCGCTGTCGAGGAAACAAGCTACTACCTTTCTTTGGCCATCCCGTGTGCTGCTGTTATGCTCTGTTGGCCTTTCGGGTCTTGGGCTATGATGAATACAGGTGTCTCCTTGGCTCTTCTATTCAAGGATCACCGGCGCTGTGACAGGCTATGGTAAGAACTGGATGTAAATCTTCTAAAAGAATCTCACAACAACTCGTGTAACATCGCTGTGGCTGATCATGCATCGGTAAACACTTACACGTACGGTTTATACTTTTTTTTACAAACCAATTGACTGGGTAGACAAAATATTCTATCCCAGCACAAACCACTCGATCAGAAAAAAAATCTAGGGTGAGATTATTTAGATTAAATCATTTTTGGATTGTATTTTTTCAATATCCAAACTAATACTCCGTCTCTGACGGTCATCTATGAGTGACAAGGCTGACATAGAGAAGTTGATCGACCATGTGTCTGTTGATCTAGACCAAAATATGGATAATACGGATTACATGACTTCTCGAGCAATTCTCTCCACAAAGAACGACAATATCGATGGAATAAACATGTGCATGATTGAGCGAGAGGAGATGGTCTATCATAATTTTGTAGTGCGGAGGACGATCCACATGTCTTCTATGCTCGACATGGGTTGTGCAACGACACAAGGCTTGTGACTGAGATGCCCCCGCATACCATTAATCCGTAGCAACACACATGCATTTTAGTCCTGAATTTCACCAGGCAAACGGTGTTGCAGATACAAGCGCAACCCAATGTCTACCTCAAGAATAGGATAGGACACACAACAGATTTTGTGTGGATAAGGGTAGCAGGCAAGCCTTTAGTTCAAATGTTGTTGTTTTAAATTTGTTAAAACGATGATGGTCCCAACTGAGAGAAGTTAATTTTCAGTGTAATGGAAACAATTGGTATGGAGAAAGCAGCATAAAATTCTTGCTATAGCACGAGTTATATTGTAAAGAAAATTATCACCCTACATTTAATTTGCTGCAACGCACTGCCATACTACTTGAATGCCCTTGACAACGATTCTTGATGCACAAGAGAATCTTGAAATTACATGTCTGACACTATTAATGTAGAATCATTAGAGTGTTTATATCCGTTGCAACGCACGGGTATTTTGCTAGTCATATCTAATCCAATCTATTAGGGCTTTACTCGTCTTTCTGCATGTGTATGGTTTGGGGCAAAACTATCAATACCGTCCTGCAGAGAAATGCGAACTGATTGTGTGACTCGTATGTCTTTGGCTTGCTGCAATTTTTTGTTTAGGCTTTTAAGATCTTGAAGTTGCTGTTGCATATGTAGTTTTGTTGTTCCCTTCAGTGCGGAATTGCCAAAATGCCAAGCTTTTGATGGTGTGAATTGCCCATCCACTTTGCTCGACCAAGATATTGGTTCATGTGATTCCAATCTTGACGTGAATACTGGGAGCATGTTGGTCTGCTCTGCAATTGGATTATTGGTCTGGGATCAATGTATCACTTTTTATCTCTTAAACTTTAGAGATCACAATGTTGCAGCTTCGGTTCGATTTCACAGTTGCCACTGATTTCTTAGATAAGCATTTTCTTTTTCCTCATGATTTTCTGCCAAATACCATGGGATCAAGGTAAGGTTATCTGTGCTGACTCTTGCACGTGTTCAATCACTGCGAGCTGGCTGTATCTGCATTTTCCTAGGTTGACAAAACATACTCAAGCTTAGGGATTCCTCCTCGAAACAGGCTTGCGCCCCGCTTTATAAATAAAGCAATCATCCACAGTTTACAACCACAATCCAAAGCGGAACAAAAGGGAAAAGAGGACAAGTTCTGCTGGGGCCACAGCACATACAGCCCAAGAAGGGAAGATCGAACTACTCCTGATACAAACTCTACACAGTAGAGCTCAACGTCTGGGCGGAGAGGAAAGAAGGCGTGCCGCCTTCAGGAGGTCCTCAAGAATGCCGTCTAGCCGCTGCCTGTCCCTCTGTCTAGCCAACGGGTGCCACTCCTGCAAGAAAGCCAAGAATTTGAAAATTGAGTCAGCAGCCCGTTGCGGGAAGGCATGCTCGATGACCATCCTATTACGAATCGTCCAAAGGGTCCAGGTCATTGCCGCGAACACCAACCAGAATAGGGACCTCCTCCTCCCGGTATGGTTCGCCTGCACTTCCAGGAACTCTGCCACGTCAAGGGCCTGCCACTCAGGACCTAAGGCCTCAGCAAGGAAGTTCCACAGGAACCGAGCAGCGGGACAGGAGAACAGGATATGGGACCCCGTCTCGGGGACCGCACACAGGGGACAGGTGCCATCACCTGGTCCCAAACGCTTTACCACCTCCACGCCCGAAGGGAGGCGGTCTCGGAGAAGCTGCCAAGTAAAAATCTTGATCTTAAGAGGCAAGGGCGCCTTCCAAAAATGTGTAGTCCAAGAAAGCACCGGCCCTCTAAATAGGGCCCGGTAAGCGGAACCGACGGAGAAGTGCTTCGCCGGCGTCAAGATCCATGCGACCGTATCCGGGCTGTCCGACAAGGTTAGGGGTAGAGACGCGAGCATGGACCTCCAGCTCGCGACCTCCCCTGGGCCAAACGTGCGGCGGAACCCAATGTTCCACTGTCCCTGCTGGAAGGCAGAAGCAATCGACATCAAAGGTTCCGCACAAACCGCAAAAAGATCCGGGAACATAGCTCTTAGCGGCCTTCCGCCCAACCAGGAGTCAAGCTTAGGGATTGGGCAACAGAAATACTCTGCATTTTCCTAGGTTGAGAAACATACTCAAGCTTCAAGATCAAGCTTCAGTATTTCTTTCGTATGCGAAGTAGCAGGTGATGCCAAGATTTCATGCTGGTCAGTGGTCAATTTTCAGCCTGATCTTGACTTGCTTTCGGTCGTATATGGCATGCTGACCAGTTAATCAAATGCAGGGAATTAACGGCCAGACGTCGCTTGCAGCCTTGCTCTGTTTTCAGTTCGCCGCCGATGGTGATGGCTTTGCGGCCTGCCCTTGAAATTTTTGAGTTCCCAGGCCGGAATCACGAGGCTTCCTCTGAGCTAACATACTGCATATGCTGATATGCATCTACTTCACGTCTGTATTTGGGTCTCTGTGGTTAAGCTGGTATACCTACAACACGAACCGAGTATACCATAGCCTGCAAGTTAGTTCCAGCTCTGTAGTTTCTGAATGATCGATAAAACTTACCACACCATTCAAATTAACAGGAGGAGCTAGTCATGCTACTAAGGTTCAGAACTCTCTGCCTCACTGCCTGCGAAGTATCTGTGAAGAAAGAAACTAAATTAGAAGCGACTTAGGCTGACTAATTCCTGATCCTGCATATATTTTGCCTCTACAACTTGTCGCTGCACGCATATTTAAAATCCGCATTTTTAAAATGTAAAAAAAAATGATCTTTCGATTAATCGTTCGAGATGATGATATGTACTTTTGTCCCGATCGAACACTTGTCATGGCACAAGAATTCAGGTCCGGCGTGCACGAATCAATCGTTGCAATCCTTGTGCCTGGAATCTAGTCTGGAGCATATCAATAGTTGGACTCTGAACGAGTCCGATCCTTGACAGGTATGACAGTTGACCCAGCCAGTGAAGGATGCTACACCATTATCAGGCATAACGATCCATGTGTGAGAACCGTAACATCAGATACCCTCGATTCGAGAACGATATAGCTAGATTAGTACTGTAGTTATCTTGCTACTGAATGCATCAAGCCAGTCTTGATCTGGTACTCCATCAATTTCTCAATACTATAATACATTTTAACTTTTTAATATTTATATATCTACATGTTAGTATACCATGTTCATTCATTTTAATGTTGCTGAATCTAGTCAACATATTTTTTTAAAAATAAAAGGCAACACGTGCCCGACTTTAACTTAATAAAGCCTCAAGGCAGAGTACACAACAGCTGGGAGACTGCACCAGCACCAACAAGTTACCACCAAAGGCACGAATAAGTAGTTCCACGAGCAGGCCAGACAAGACAAGGAGAAAGACGCAAAACAAAGCAGATTAGGTTGCTCCAGGGAAAGAGTTGCGTTGCGCCTGTGAATGAGTCTTGGCGTAGAGATCCTGGATCATCGCCCGGAGCACATCCACCTGGGGCAGCAAGCGAGGCTTCATCAAGGGGCGACACTGCTGCAAAAATATTAGCAATTTATAAAGCACATCAGCAGGTTGCTGGGGAAAGACCCCCTCAATAGAAAACTTATTGCGGGTAACCCAAAGTGCCCAGCTTTGGATTGCAAAGAGAAGCCAAAGAACACGCTTTGTTTTGACAGAGAAACTATCTAAGATGGTCACCACCTCAGCGAACGAGGAGGGGTGCCAGGAAGTGGTAAGCATACTTCGCACAGCAGCCCATAGGAATTGGGCGAGAACACATTGGAAGAAAATGTGGTCAACTGACTCTACCTGCCCACACAGGGCACAATGTCCATCAGAAGGTCCCTGTCTCTTTGCAATTTGTTCACGGGATGGTAGTCTGCCAGCAGCCATTTGCCAAAGAAATATTTTGAGTTTGAGCGGAACAGGTATATTCCAGATACTCCTGACAGCAGGTCGATGGTGGCGCTCACACAACTTCCTGTAAAGGGATTTGGTTGTAAACGAGTTGGATGGGTCTAGATGCCAAGACACACTATCTTGTTCTGGATCCGGAGCCACCCCAAGAAGGTCAAGTTGAAGCTGCACCCAGTTAGCCTGTTCCTCTGGGCCAAACGTTCTTCGGAAAGTAGGGGACCACCCTGAAGCAGAGAAAGCTTGCGCAACGAGCAAATTTTGATCAGTGCAGATAGCAAACAAGCGGGGGAACTTAGTTTTGAGGGGACACTCCCCTACCCACCAATCTAGCCAGAAATTGATCGAGGTCCCGGAGCCCAAGTGGAACCTTGCCCCAAGCTTGAATGAGTCCTTCACCTTATGAATGTTGTGCCAGAATTGCGAACCTCCTTGCGGAGAGGAAGAGAAAAGATTCTGGACATCATATTTGGCTCGAATAATACGCAGCCAAATGCTTGTGTCCTCTGGGTCAGCAGTAAAGAGCCGCCAAATCCATTTGGCCATGAGGGTTTTATTCATGAGCTTGGTATTCATGATCCCGAGACGACGCTGGTCACGGGGGAGACAGAGGTGCTCCCACTTTATCATATGATACTTCCTCTTATTCCCAGCTCCCTCCCAGAAGAACCTGCCCCGATGTTTGTCAAAACCTGCATGAGTGCCATCCCCAAGCAGGAAGAGGCCCATTGCAGACACAGGAAGGCTAGACATACAGGCGTCAATAAGAGTTAGCCTCGCAACCGAGGACATAAATCTGCCTTGCCAGGGCTCCGTTCTGTGACCAACACATCCAACCAGTGGTTCCCAATCGAGCAAGTTGAGCCTGTGATCACTCATGGGGAAGCCTAGATATCTAAAGGGGATGGCACCAACCTTACAATTAAGTGCATCAGCCACTCTGGTTTGCTCCACCAGGGAGCACCCTAACACAATGACTTCACTCTTATGGAAGTTAATCTTCAGCCCTGATAGCAATTCGAAACAGATGAGGAGAAATTTAAGATTTGCAATGGCTAGATCAGTCTTCTGCACCAGAATAACTATGTCATCCGCATACTGCAGGTGAGTGATGCCTCCTGGAATCAAATGAGGAATAACCCCCTGGATGTGGCCAGCTGCACTAGCTTTAAGCAGTAAAGCATCCAGAGCATCAACCACAAAATCAAACAGGAGGGGAGAACTTGGATCGCCCTGACGCACTCCCCTCTTGTTCCTGAAATAAGGTTCAATGTTTCCATTAACCGAGACAACAGTGTGCCCACCAGATACCAGCTGCATTAGGCGATGAATAACACCCATATCAAAACCCTTTCTAAGGAGCACTTCCTTCAGAAACAACCAATTGACCCAGTCATAGGCCTTTTCAAAGTCCAACTTGAGGACAATGGCCTCCCCACCAGTGCTCCTGATCTCATGTAGAATTTCATGCAAGGCCAACGCCCCATCCACCATGAGCCTGCCCTTGATAAACGCCGTTTGCGTCTGTGATATAACCCGGTGCGCAACCGGCGATAACCTGACCGCAAAGGCTTTGGACACCAGCTTGAAAATCACATTGATTAGGGCAATAGGCCGGTACTGCTTGATTGATTCAGCGCCAGGCACCTTCGGGATGAGGGTCAGGATACCAAAGTTCAAACGAGAGATGTCTATCCTGCCCAGAGCAAAGTCATTGAGCAAGGCTAGATGCAGGTCTTTTGCAAATGGCCAACACGTTTTAAAGAACGCTACAGGTAGCCCATCGGGTCCAGGTGCAGTGTCAGACTTGGTGTCCTTTAGCACCTCTTCTAGTTCTGTCAGTGTAAAGGAGCGCATCAACTCTTCGTTTTCGCGCAGGGAAACCTGACGTGCAGAAGGCCAGAGATGGTCAGCGATTCTCAGGAATTTGGGTTCCTCTATCCCCATCAGCTCAGAGTAGAACTGATAGATGTGGTCTCTCAACGCCAGTGGCTCAGTAATCTCCCCTTGATCAGACACGAGCCGCAGGATAGCACATTTTCTACGTCTGCCATTTGCTATTGCATGGAAGTACTTCGTGTTCGCGTCTCCTTTGAGGGTCCAGTTTATACGGCCACGCTGGCGCCAGTAGGCTTCTTTGGAGGCGAGGATTTGTACCAGCTGGTCCTCTATCCAGCACACTACGGACAGGATTAGTTTGCCTGTTGGACCAGGTGAATCTTGCTCAGTTGCGCCTCAACTCTTGACCCATGCGAGCGATGCTGTCATTAAACAAGACAAGTTTACCCTAGGCCAGTTGATATTAGCATTGTTTTTGTCCGCCAAGCCCCTCATCAGGTTGAAATCGTCCCTACCACCACTGGGAAGGGTGCAACAGTGACCTTTGTCTCCAACTCTTGGAGGAAATCGGGTGACCGCTCATGATCAGCAGGCCCATACACCCCCACAAACGACCATTTGGACCGCGTCTCAAGGTGAAGGACATTTGTTGCAACATGAAAGACGCCTTTGCTGAATGCTTGAACTTCCAGAGTGGACGTTCTACACCCCAACAAGACCCCCCCCCCCCCCCCCCCCGAGTGACATGTCGCAGGCAGCCAATACCAGAGGAATTGGTCGCCATTCTCCAAACTGCGAAGCTCCTGGTCGGAGAAATCTTGCTTAATTGTTTGCTGGATGCAAATTAAATCCACTTTATGCTTACGGAGGTACTCGCGTAGTTGGGTTCGCCTGCCTCTGCGTCGAAAACCACACATATTCCAACAGAAGATCCGCATTAATGACTAATTTTGACGGCTCGTGCTTGGCGAGCAGGGGTGGCTCTCAAATTCACACGGAGGCTAACACTTGGCTGTGTGATCTTAGCTCGCCGCTTCGTAGGAGTTTTCCGCGTCCACAGACTTGCAATTGTAATCACTTCGGGATCATCCGCCCTCCCGTCTCGAGCGCTTGGTAGGGCAGGTGCACTCTGCGATCCCTGCCCTACCAGCGTCTCTTGTTCCTTTTCCTTGGCTTCGTGCTGTTCTTTTTTCTTTGCTTCCTCCTCTAGCGATTTGGCGGCCAATTCCTCTGGTATTCAATATCTTAAATATCTATTCAACATATTCAATATCTTAAATATCTTATATTTATTTAATACCGGATGAAGTAGCGGAAGCAAAATCGAAGTCAGATGATCTGGTGGAGCAAGTGACCGGTCAACGGTCCATGCAATATTCTGGGCTCAGATCATACCCTTCTTTTAATCACACTGTTTTGAATACTACTCAAAAAGTCCGGGCGAGGAGGTGCATTCGCCTGTTTGGTCATGCATATTTTGTCCATCATAAACTTGACCGTTCTCTTTTTTGAAGTTCTGGATGATGAACAAGAAGTCAGGAAGTCGGTAAAACCGTCTCGGTTACGTCAAAAGCTCGTCAACGCTACTGCTGCTACAGCTCTTAACTTTGTAGCTAGCCACTTCATCTGATGCTATGACTAGAAGTTTGTTCTTCTTTTGAAACGCAAACTTGAGTAGAAGTAAGTTCGCTGTTAAGAGGAAGGGTAATTAAGTTCACTGTTAAGTCCAAAAGATAATTGAGTATATGTTTACATGTAAAACTGAATTTTAAACTGTCTAAAAATCGTAATTTAAAGTCTGAAAAACTATAATAATTCAAGCACGTACGTATTGTCTTGATACTTTACTCATTTAAACTTTCAAGAATAAATATACGATCATTTGTAGCCTACACTAAACAGTAAATGGAACTTTTACAAAGTAAGAAAATTGGCTCAAAATACATATTTTGTTGAACCGTCCTTTTCACATGTTACATAATTTTGTATTACATTTTAAGCTTCATATGGACATACTTATTTCATAAAACTTCCTAAACCCGTGATTTCTGCCAATGTTTTCTTTTAGTATTTTTTCGATTTAACTGTTTTTCAGAGATCACATGCGCCCATTTCCATCAAATCTGTGTCGCTACATGGAAAGCTCGATACGAGAGATATCTCTCCTGCTTCACAAAGCCTTTTACTAGCGTGACTATACATGTGTCATGTGTGTTGGCAAATATATTGAGTAATGGTCATTTCTCTTCTTCTATTGCAAGTTTGATAAGGCATGTTCAGTTGGACCTATTTGGTCGGGGTCACGTGATAGTCTCATACTTGGTCGGCGTCAAACACGCCGGAACGCGTTTCGTCGACCATGTTGGATGCGCCCATGAACCACAAACTTCGACCGTCCAGGAGCTGGGAGTCAATGACATGAATAGTGGGGCCCTTCCCAGGACGTTGAGCCCTCGTAGGACATGTTGAGATCGACGGTGTCGTCATGGAGGTCTTGGTCGGGGGAAATAGGGCGTTCGGGTAATTGTCGCCAAACCCAGGGGAGAACATGGAAAGAGGTGTGGTGTTGGGGCTCTCATGAAAGTATGATGAATTCGACGTTGAACCGTTGCTTGGCCCTTGTGCTTGAACTTTATTGGGTCTTCACAATCAAGTCTGACCACGCGATATCATTCTCATCATGCCTCGAGTTAGAGTTGGATTTGGAGTTGGAGTTGGAGGAGACATGTCTGTTGCAGTCGCCTTTGCCTTCTTGTTCCAGGTCCTGGGCATGCCAGACATAATGTTGGACGAATTTAGTGATAATCATGCTATTGAGGCTGTTGGTGAATGCGATTTTACGTTCAATAAAGTTATTGGCGATTCTATTAACTTTGCGGATCAGCAGCCGACACGACCCGTGCTCATTTGGCCGGCCGGATCATCGCTTCCTTGAAAGAGTGGACATATAGCATTTGAAGTAAGACAAAAAAAATAAACTTTAACCAATTTTATAGAAAAACTTAGCAATACATGTGACTTAAGATTGATACATTTTGAAACTTCACTTCAAGACGAATTCAGTGATATAGTACATATTATTACGTTTTCCTATCAAATTGGTCGAATTTTAAATGTTGGTAGAAGTACACTTGTTTGTTCACGGACGGAGGGAGTAGTTTGTACCACCGCGTCACGTGTACAGGAGACCGCGGGGAATCCCGACGACACGAAGCCGCCGGCGATCCAAACCCAACCCTGACGCGGTCGCGACTCATCCTGCTCCATTCTTCCCCAACCCCGACGCGTCCCTTCCCTTCCGCCGCCCCTTTTACCTTTTCCACGCACGCTAATTTAATCCACGCCATCGCTCCCCCCCTCCTGCTCTGCTCAGCTCCGCTCGCTGATGACGGCCGCCGCCGGCACACTCCAATGACCCGCGCGTCCATCCTCCACCTCGCGGCGCCGCCCATCCTCCTCCTGCTCCTGCTGCTGCCCGCGGCGCCAGCCACCGCGTCCACGCTCGCCATCGCGGGGGGCTCCACGGTCTGCGGCGTCGCCGCCGAAAACGGAACCGTCTACTGCGCCGACTTCGCCAACTCCTCCTCGTACTACTCCACCGCAGTCGCGCCGTCCATCGTCTTCTCGCGCGTCTCGGGCGGCGCGGCCTTCCTCTGCGGGCTCGGCTCCGGCGGCGGCGACGCGTCCGTGCTCCTCTGCTGGCCGCCCGGCCCCGGCACGTCCAACCAGCAGCTCAGGCGGGTCTACAGGGGCGCGGCGCCGCTCGCGGACCTCGCCGTCGGTGACGCCCACGTCGCGGCCTACGACGCGCAGACCCGCGAGGTCCGATGGTGGCGGGGCTCCGGCCGCTTCCCGGACCTGGCCCCCGGCGCCTTCCGCGACCTCGTCTCCGGCGACGGCTTCACCTGCGCCCTAGAGGCCACCTCCTCCAACTCCAATTCCTCCTCCAAGAAGGTCCGCTGCTGGGGGCCGAGCGGTAACGCGGTGCAGTCCGCCTTCGCCAACGCCTCCTCCGTCGCCTCCCTCGCGGCGGGCGGCTCCCGCGCGTGCGGCGTGGAGGACGCGGCCACCGGCGCCGTGCTCTGCTCTGGCTCCAGCCAGTCCGGCGCCGCCGCACAGACCGGCCTCTACCCGCACGGGCTCGCCGTCGGCGACGCCCACGCCTGCGGCCTGCGCCGGCCCAACCACACCGCCGTCTGCTGGACCCTCGCGGGGCCCACCCCCACCGTCTACTACCCGGCCCCCGACACGGCCTTCGAGTTCCTCGTCGCGGGGGGCAACCTCACCTGCGGCCTCGTCACCTACAACTACACCGTGCTCTGCTGGTCGTCGACCTCCTCGGCGGACAACGCGGCGGTGGAGATGTCGTCGCTGCCCGCGATCCTCCCCGGCACGTGCGTCCCGGACGACTCCTCCTGCGAGTGCGGCGTCTTCCCGCAGTCCGAGGAGCTCTGTCAGAACGCGGGCGCGGCCGGCGGCAGCGTCATCTGCAACAGGCTGTGCGAGCTCTCGCCGTCGCCGCCGCCGCCCGCGTCGCCTCCTCCTCAGCCGCCGCTGACGGCGTCGGGTTCCAAGCGCGTGTCCAAGGGCTGGATCGCGTTCGCGGTCGTCGGCGCGGTGGGGGTCTTCGTGGGCCTCTGCTCCGTCGTCTACTGCTTCGTCTTCGGCTTCTGCAGCCACAAGAGGATCCACAACTCCGTCCAGCCCAACCTCGCCGGCAACGGCAACGCCCCGGCAGCAGCGGCCGATAACGTCGGGGGTGCTGTTGCTGCTGGTGGCGTCAGCGCGAGCCCCTACGGCTCGCCGAACGGGTCGCGTGCGCGGGGGTTCCTGTTCCGGCGGCAGCTGTCGCGCGCCATGACGCGGCAGCGCAGCGGGCCGTCGTCCTTCAAGGAGCAGACCGAGGAGTACACGTTCGCGCAGCTGGCGGCGGCGGCCAGCGGATTCGCGCCGGAGGCCAAGATCGGCGAGGGCAGCTTCGGCACGGTGTACCGCGGCAAGCTCCCCGACGGGCGCGAGGTGGCGATCAAGCGCGGCGAGTCGTCGGGCCCGATGGCGCGCAAGTTCCAGGAGAAGGAGAGCGCGTTCCGGTCGGAGCTGGGCTTCCTGTCCCGGCTGCACCACAAGCACCTCGTGGGGCTCGTCGGGTACTGCGAGGAGGACGACGAGCGGCTGCTGGTGTACGAGTACATGAAGAACGGCGCGCTCTACGACCACCTCCACCCGAAGCTACCCGCCATTGCCATCATCAGCGACGACATTGCGTCGCCGTCGTCGCCGGTGCTGGCGTCGTGGAGGCTGCGCATCAAGATCCTGCTGGACGCGTCGCGGGGCATCGAGTACCTGCACTCGTACGCCGTGCCGCCGATCATCCACCGCGACATCAAGTCGTCCAACATCCTGCTGGACGGCAGCTGGGTGGCGCGCGTGTCGGACTTCGGGCTGTCGCTGCTGGGCCCGTCGCCGGAGTCGGACGATTATTCTTCGGCGGCACCGGGGCAGCACCTGACGATGAAGGCGGCCGGCACGGTGGGGTACATGGACCCGGAGTACTACGGCATGCACCACCTGACGGTGAAGAGCGACGTGTACGGGTTCGGCGTGGTGATGCTGGAGACGCTGACGGGGAAGCGCGCCATCTTCAGCGAGGGCGGGGACCCCGTGAGCGTGGTGGACTACGCGCAGCCGAGCATCGTGGCCGGGGAGCTGGGCAAGGTGCTGGACGGGCGCGCGCCGGCGCCCACCCCGAACGAGGCCGAGGCCGTGGAGCTGGTGGCGTACACGGCCGTGCACTGCGTGAGGCTGGAGGGGAAAGACCGGCCCGCCATGGCCGACATCGTCGCCAACCTCGAGACGGCGTTCGCGTTCTGCGAGGGGAGCGTCGCGGGAGGCGGCCGCGACGGCCACGCCGCCTGCGGGTTCAGGAACAGCTCCTCCAGCCTCTCCATGACGTCCATGGAACTGTCCGGGAGGATCGGGGATTAGATTTTTTGGTTTCTTCTTCTTTTTAAATTTGATGATTGAGGAGTTCCGTTCATTCAAATTGTGATTAGCCCGGGAAAGGAAGCAATGTTCAAATATCCAGCAGGGTTTCATCATCTTTGGCTCGAGGAGAATCCATCCAGCAGAATCATTGTGTTTCATCAAAGGCTCTCGAGCATCCATGCCATTCTGGAAGAATCTCTTACGTATCATCATCATCAACCATTCTCGTCGACTTTTCAAGTTTGAACAAAGAGATCAAGTGCGATCCGCTTCCGTTTTCCGGTCTCCGGTCCAAGGCCGTGGATTGGTCAAAATTCCAACCCGTGCACACTGCTTTCGTGAGTACTCTACTCTGATACGCATCGCTCGCCGGTCAATCCAGGTTCGCTCGCTAGGAAGCTGTTGGGAACTTGGGTGGAAGCTGATTCTGCTTCCTCCCAGCGAACAATATCGGGTCTACCATGACCATGAACAATATCGGTCAATTTGGAATTGTTGGTTATTTTGTGTTCTTAGGTTACCATATGTGCCGCCTCTACCGAACGGTTGTCACATCGCCATTCAATCTTCTGCCAAAGTTGTTCCGAACCTGGGATGTTGCTCCTACATCCTTCGAGCAAGCAAGTTTGGCTTGTATCCGGTCTACTATGACAAGCAAGTATAGTACAAAGTTGATTTCTCTGAGTGTTCGCATCATTTATTTCTTTTCTAAATTTTGCCATGCGCCAACAACCATCTCTTTGATCCACATAACCGTAAACTGCAAGCATTTCCACGCTTAGTATTCTTACTTTATAAATACCATTTCAGTTCTCTCGATTATAGGTTGAACCTAGTTTTGGTCCCTAAACTCGAGAACTGGGCAAGCTTGAGCTTTAACTTTTCCATCAAGGGGTGAAAAGGTAGACATGATTTTTTTTGGAGAAAAATATCCATAAACAATAAAGGTAAAAACAAAATCAACGAACTAAATAATGAAGACGAATTAATGAAAATATTACGATTGTTTTAAACGAAAGGATTAAGAATAGAGTAAAAGATATATGGAACATTAATGAAAATCCAAAAACACTGGGTTTTTCATGATTTCTCATAGTTTTTTTATTTTCATGAATCCATCCTTTCTCGGAATACTTCATTTTTTGATAAAATTTTGAATTTTTATTTCTTTATAACATCTCCAAATCTTATTAATAAGCATCATTCCTTTTAGAAGTACCTTTTTTTACTTTCCCACAAAACTACTTTCATACATTCCAAATATTAATATTTTAAAATAAACAAAAATGAACCATAAAATAGATTATCATTGTTTGAAGTTTTTATATTCATTGCTTACAACTTTTCCCACATTTTATTCTTAAAATTATTTGATGGTTTTTTTTGTGCCAAGGAGTATCACACCATCTACCAAACTACTTTCAGTCGGATGAGGGGCCAAACATATCGGGTATTGAAATTATTGGTCAATTATGTGTGGCTTATGGTTCAAAACTAAAGTTAAGTTTGGTCCAAATTTCTATTCATGATTTGTTTTGTCATTATTAAGGAACCAAAATTATATAGTCTTATTTTTCTAAGTATACTATAATGTATGTGTTAAGATGTTGAGATATACTAGTTTTTTTAGATATATGGCTTTAACATATATTTCGCCCATGATGACAAATGGAAGATGGTTTCGATAGATGTAGCCTATGGGCCATGGAAGACCCGATGGCTTGTGTTCATGATAGAGCATATCGATGTGTCATGACTCATGACTCCATATAGTCCATGGCTCCATGGTAGCCCTTTAGACACTTATGAAATGTCTCGGTCGATCACGAGAGTCGCCATTGTCCATGCTACGTGTCAGTACCAGCATACCAACAACAACAAGACCAAGGGGGGTGGAGGAGGGGGAGACGCCACCCCTACCTGTCAATTAGGCTACAAGTGTGACTCTAATACTTTCTACTATTCTAAATGGCAATACCGAACAGTATCAAAGCAAGTTGATTGACCTACTCTTGAAAAGAAAACGGAATCCATTGACCTAGGCTCGAGAGTAGATACCTAGCATGATTGCCAAGACGTCTCAACAATCCGTTTGGTCATATAAGAGAACAAGCCCGTACGTCCTACATATGGTTGGTGAAACGAGCCCTTCATTCTGTCGTGCTCGAGATGACAGCTTCTCCCGTCGTGCCATGCTCCCCAAGTCCCCATACTTAACTATCCGGCCACAGAGACCATGCATGCATGTTGCATGTGAGGTGCTGGACATCACAGATACTCCTTTTTCAATGGAACAAGTGGAAAAGGTAGAGAGGATTGTGTGAGATGTTCCTTAGAAGAAGAGCGCTCATTGACTATTTTATCCCTTCATATTATTTGGAGTCAACATTTTTTAAACTCGCACGGTGAATTTGCCGATCCGTTTTATTAAAGTTGGCGTACTTCTTCATCCCGACCGCGACTGAGAGAGGCCTTTAGGGTTTCCTCGCCTCATGTCAGTGACGTTGCCGATCTGCCCCGGCTTTGTGGACTTTGGGCCATGGAGGCGTGGTCGATCTCGACGCTCTGATGGCCGCGGCGGTGCCTCTTTTCAATAAGGTCTCACCGACTTAAGTCCCACCTCTCGACGGCGACTTCAGTGGGAGTGGTGTGGTCTCGAGCATTTTTTCAGCGGTTCTTCCTTCTTCTTCTAGACCCACTCGACGACTTCTCATTTGCTTCCAACAAGGTTTGCCCCAAGGAGGAGTGGCAGTGGCGCCGTCGACACTTTCTAGTGGTTGAAGAGGAAGAGCTTCTTAAGGATTTCGTCTTTGTGGAGGTGTTTCGTAATGTTCTGTGTTTCTTTTAACGATATAGCTCTTTTCAAAAAAAGTGTCATATCACGGATCTTTGATCTACTTCGACGGTTATCCTTACGTGACGATGCGAAGAGACCGCTATTGTCACTCACATCTTTATTTATGGATGCTCTTACAGAAATGTATAGTATATATATATATATATATATATAGGTTTTAATTCGAATTTTTGTATCGATCGATACATACATCTCAACAACGGTTTGTTGCGACAACATCTATATATTCAACTACAAACATGAAAATTAAAGCCATCTCAGTCCAAGCAGAGCTTAGCTAACCACACATACACAAATCTAAACCCTCTGTTGCTACTCTTTTCCTGATTGTGTTCGAGCGATGGATCCATGGAGATATGATTAGTCAGACAAAGAAGTGATTTGCACGGCCCTAGCCTGATTTATTCAGCCTCGGTTTTCCCATCACCAACCTCATGTGTCCTTGTCCCTGTCCTTCTGTTATTCTGGATGCCGCCGCTATAATATAATCTGCCTTTAATTTCATTGTGACGATCTTTACACAAAGCGAAGTGTGTGTGGTGTGTATATAGGACCCGGCTCGAGGCGGCTAAGGTGCTTTCGGCCGAAAGCGTTTTGGTCAAGCTTGCTGGAGCCGGAAAATTAAAGGGAGGTACTGTACTATATCTGGGCATCTTTCGTTGACGGGATTTTACAGGATTGGGTTGGTGCAGTCTTAGTATGTTCATTTTCTTGTCATTTGCGTTCTTGAATGACAAATTTGAATCACACGATAAACTTTTTTTATTCCATATTTTGATGAAACGTTCAAAGTTTTGGTGTCATGAGAGAATCTGATCGAGACTTGATTTTCGCAATTCTCATGAAAACTAAGGATTTCAGTTCACGGGCAGTGGAATCTATCACGTGATTAAGAAGAAGAAGAAGAAGAAGAAGAAGAATTAAGAGAGAAGACATTTTGGAAAATTTCAAACCAAGTTGACCATGTCCTTTTGTTTTTATTTTTTAAGAAATGATTTCTCCCGATTTCGTTCATATAAAATCCTCTCATGAGACGCGTCTCGATATACTTGCGTACTACTCGACATTCCAAAAAGTTAATCTAGTGACATTTTTTATGAAGTACTATGGTCGGTTTTTCTTTCGAAAAAGAACTACGGTCGACACTGTGGATTTTTTTGAAAGTAGACAAGTTTCTTGGTACTCTAAATAGTAAATACCCTAGATGACCGCCAAGACCCCAACTGCAAGCAATTTTTTTTCTTTCACGGAAAGCTTTTCAATAAAAAATTGAGACAAACACTTTTTGTTCTAAAACAAAAATTGATACAAACATCCGCATTGACGAGAATTGGCAATTGAGCCATGCTCTTTTGTTACTATGGCATTCGTATTTATTTCTCTCCTTCCAAAACTAAAGGGAAAAGTGGTGTATTTTGCATGCAAACTACTTCATATATTGTATGAAGAGATACTAAATCCGGAACACAAAAAGTGTCGTGGAGAAACTACTAGTCTTGTACAAATTTGTGTACAGCTCCCGACACTAATTAGGGATCAGAGGAGTAGTAAAATCAGTGCATTCAGGTGGGCCGAATGTCAGGCAAGTCTAGGAGTATTGGTTTCTATTGATGTTATGCATGGAGCATTAGAACCACAATTGGGCCTGAATTTTAGGTTCTGCGCACTTAAACAGTGGCAGTCACTCGAGAGGAAACCCTGATTACTTTTGCTTTTGTGAACCTAGACTTGATTTGAGGTATGTGTACTGGTTCACTGGTCCTTAATGATCATGTGACTAGATTAATTAGTCGAGGTCGCCTTTTGATGGCTATCCAGCTAGAGTTTAGCTAGATGCTTTCTGGTGTGTAGCCTTAGCATGGGATAATAAGATGCTCATACTACAAGTATCAGACTATCAGAAATGTGGTACTCATTTAGCTTTATTCTTTCCCCTATGTACTAGATCATGATATCATGGATGTATGTATGTGATGCTTGCCCTAAGAGAAGAGGAGCAGCTGAGCTGGAGGGGAGTAGCTCAAGCTTGACAATGGCGAGCGCCACCTGCTCTACTCTCCAACAACTACACCCTGCACACATCATATTTATACATCTCTCTAGCGCGGCGTTCTCCAAGAAGAACAGACCTCCGAGATCGACGACCGGAGTACCAATTAACAATGGCGTCCAACTTCCCGTCCCTCGACGGCCTCCGAGCGCGACGCCCGCTGCTGCTCTACGCGGCCACGTGGACCGCGGTGGCCGCCATGTCCGTGGCCGTGGCGGCGCTCGCGCCGGAGCTGGCCTACGTCTGGGCCGTCGCGCCGGGCGCGCCACTGACCAGAGCCTGCCCCGGCAGCGGCTTCGACGGCGGCAGAATCGGGCTGCCGCTCGACGGGCCGCCGTGGGACGCAGTCTGCGTGCCCGCGGGCATGTTCGGCCGCACCGTCCCCGACGTGGTCGTCCCGCTCGTCTTCGCCGTCGTCGTCGTCGCCAGCGCCGTCGGATTCACCACTGCCGTCGGCGTCTGGGAGGACGACGACGAGGAGGAGGACGGCGACAATGGCCAAGTAGGACAGGTGTAGGCTATGACAGCTACGTAGATCACTCGAGATGTACTTCCAAGTTCCTGAATGTTTTCAGCGGCAACAGAGCAGACATAAACCGTTCTGAATGTTTTCAGAGCAAACAAGCACCAAAGTTTGTCACTGGTTCCTCTACTTATTCCTAAGAGCAGCACTAGCAGTGCCCTCAAATAACTGCTTTTTTGAGGGTTAAGGCCGAAACGAGGCACGGAACAAAACCCTTAGACCCTTTAACCCTTAAAAAAAATTGAAGGCCGAACCCTCATTTCCCCATCCGACCTGTACAAGTGAAGGTCTAGAGGTAAAAATGAAGGGGCCTTCAATCTGGTCAACGCACGCTCGCGGGAATGAAATTTCCCCCAACCTCCCCTTCCTCCTCCTCGCGTACTCCTCCTCTGGTCAACGAGCTGCCGCCGCCGCCCGGATTCGTCCTTTGCCGAGCTCGCCCCGCCGCAGCGGCTTGCCGCCGGCCCCCGCTGCTTCGCCCTCCGCCCCGATTCGTCTCCCTCTGCCGCCGACGAGCTCGCCCCGCCTCCGCCTCCGCCTCTCCTGCCCCGAGCTCGCCACCCCTCCCGTACTCCTCCACCTCTCCCGCCGCGAGCTCGCCCGACAGCGCCGAGGCCGTCCTCCTTCGACCCCGCCGCCTCCGACCCCGTCTGCCTCCGCCTCTCCTGTCCTGAGCTCGCCCAACCTCCCGTCCGCCTCTGCCTCTCCCGCCCCGAGCCCATCCTCCTCCAACCCCTCCGCGCCGCCGACGAGCCCACCCGCGACAAGCTCGAAATCCTGTTTTTGAGGGTTTGAAGGCCGGGGCGCATATCGGTTTGAGGGCACTGATCTGCGTCGGCCATTTTGAACCTTCAAATTCGCGTTTTCTCGACCCTCAAACTGGTTTTAAGGGTTACCAGTTTGAGGACACTGCTAGTGATGCTCTAACTGAAGTCCCTGAAACTTGGATGTGCATAGCTAAAACTTGATCCACAAGGACACTGGGAGCTCAAGAGCATCTTGCCTGCCGGTGTATCGCTCGATGGGCCTCTGGATTGATTGTAGTAGTAGTAACAGTTTTTTTTCTGAGTGGAAGTAGTAGTAATAACAGTTATGGTATGGGAGCAGCGCTTCCGTTTAGTGGGCCGACTCCGAGGCTCCAAATCGTTCAGGTAAACACGAAACACAGCCCATGATTTCATCAGAGTTTTTTTTCTCAAGTTTATAGGACGGTTAGTGCCGTTTTTGCTTAGAGCGTCAACCTTGGCGAACATGGTGCCCACTGCCCAGCTCAGCTGCGTGTGAAAATCCTTGGTCTTGTGTAGCGGCGCAATTTTCTATGAATGCCCAAAGTCAAATTCTAACGGAAAATTACATTCACTGCTTCACGAAACTTCATAAAGTCAACCAATTGATAGCTTTGTAAAATAAAGTCACGGTCAACAGTCCACGATTGTAGGAAGACTGAAGAAAAACAAAAGTGCATTATCTTGAAATTACCTCATACGGCACAACTTGTTACTACTCACACGCTCCCACGATCAAAGAAAAGTACAATGAAGACACAAAAATCATATTCCATCTTTGAATGTTTTGGTTTCACGGTATTCCTGTGTACGATTTATGTCGCTCAATCAATAAACCACATTAAATGTAAGTAATTATTTTCCAAATATTCACATGAAAAAAACTATAAACGACACGTAATTAAACCTTTATTTAAAAACATTTAACGCGAGTGCACTGTAAACCCTAACAAAGAAAATATTCCGAGGGTACGAAAGTGAAGAAGAGCATGCCTCCCTTTGGCCGCATCGACCTACCACCTCCATTCTCCCGCCGCCACCCCGGTATCCCGCTAATCTCCCCAAAGCAGCCTCTCCAATTCCTAATACCTCCCCCTAACCCTAATACCTAACCCCTAAGTCTAAGTTTGTTTCTCTTGGTGTCATCGTTTCATGCTCGCGTCGTCTTCTACGAGCTCTTGCTCCGCCGGTGGTTGCTGAAGCTTGAGCATGATCTAGAGGAGCAACAGAAAGGTCAAAATGGTTGGCGCGGAATATTGTGGCATGAGGTTGATGCGATGAAGTATTTAGGAAACATTTCAGGTTATACAGGAAGTATTAATTAGACGCCAGTTCATTGAAACAAATCACTCCTATAGTCCTTCCTGAGCTTTCTCGATGTCGACATGGAGCGGAACCGTTGGTCTCCTATCTTTTACACGTGCCCTCGATGTCCCTTCCTCGGTCCTCGCTATACGGTGACATGATCGATGCTCCACGTACGACCAAGAGCGAGAGGGCATGCGACTCTCTTTGACGATAGCTTGGTGTGGTAGGCGCAACAGGACATGGTGGTTTCCAAGGCGAGACACTTCTGCCCATGTTTGGTAATCTAGATCGCTGCGTGCTAGATATGTTGTCTCATGTTTTCATGTTTGGTTTGGAGTCGGTGGCTTGATGCCAAACGAGACTAGGAAGAACACATATATCCATGTGAAAGAAAAGAAACCAACATATAGAGAGGAAGCAAAACCCTCGCCGTCCGTGTCGGCCGCAAGAAGCCAAGGCAACCCCCACCCAAGTTAGGCGCCGGAACCACCTGCCGCCGCAGCAGAGCTGCCGTCGCCATCCACCCACCCATCGATGGAGGCGGACTACTACAAGGTGCTCGGCGTCGGCCGCGCCGCCACCGACGACGAGCTCAAGAAGGCCTACCGCCGCCTCGTCATGAAGTACCATCCGGACAAGAACCCCTCCCCGCAGGCCGGCCCCCTCTTCAAGCAGGTCTCCGCCGCCTACGATGTACGTCCCTCCTTACCTCCCTCCATTACCACCGCCGCCGCCGCCAACGAGAACCACTGCCGAATCTGTCACCTCTGACGGTCTCTCTGTCTCCTCCTCCTCCTCGCAGGTGCTCAGCGACCCGGACAAGCGCGCCGTCTACGACCAGTACGGCGAGGAGGGGCTCAAGGCGGGCGTGCCCCCGCCCTCCGCCTCCTCCGCCGCGCACGCACACGCGCCGCACGGCGGCGGCCCCAGTTTCCGCTTCAACCCGAGGAGCGCCGACGAGATCTTCAAGGAGATGTTCGGGAACTCCTACTTCCGGCAAAATAATCCCCAGAGTGTCCCGGGGGTAAGCGCCACCGGTGCCTACGCCGCCGCCGGATTGTCACCTGGGTCAGGGGAGGCGTCCGGGGGATCGGCGAGGAAAGCGCCGGCGATCGAGCGCCAGCTGGCCTGCAGCCTCGAGGACCTGCACAAGGGCGCCACCAAGAAGATGAAGATCTCTAGGGACGTCCTCGATCCCGTGGGGTGAGACTTGTTTCCTTCTCCCCCTTATTTTCTACCCATCCTGTACTTTACTAAATGTGTGAGCTTTATTGTAGATTAGCTAACAAACATCGGCACTATTGTGATCTTGATGAGTGATTTTCGGTCGAGTTGTAAGATTTGAGAAGCTAGTGACCTGAACTTCAGTAACCAGCCCTTCCCTCTTGATGTGGATAGTTTGAGTTTTGCATGCCATTTGACATGCTTGTGTTGACTAGAGGAAAGATGGTGCCTTTGTCAGGTAGCTCTCGGTCAATCACTACCTGAAATAATCAGATCACTGTGATTTCAAATTAGTTTGATGGATCACGTAAGATAAGGGTAGTCAATAGTGAGAGCAATGCTGATAACAGCTACTCCCTCTGTTCCAAATTAGTTGACTTGTATTTCTCCAAATATGGATGTATCTATATTTGTTTAGTGTATAGATACATCCATGTCTACATAAATGTGTGTCAAGTAATTTGGAACGGTGGGAGTACTTGACTTGTCTGATGTCTTAGGGCAACACTGCATATTCTCCTCTACATACCCACGTAACCTGGCATTGCATCAAACCATACATGAGCCTTAGTGCGTTTCAGATTCATGACTTTTCAGCCTCTCAGTACTTCCTCCTACTTCCAAGTATTGCAGCGTTATATTTGTACTTCGACAACAACCTAGATGCCTGAAGGCCTTAAACCGTAGCTCTTTGGTGTGGTTCTCATATGGTACATTTGAGTAAATCTGAACTCTACTCTGACGATCTCCTCTGTTTTTGTTTTAATTGTCCTCAACAGGTACTTGATGAGTATTGCAGAAACCATGTAGTCTAATGAGGCAATTATTTTTGTTGTAGCTAGTAGTCCCTCCATTCCTAAATAGAAGATGTATTAGTTTTTCTCAGTTTTGTATGCATCTAGACGTGTTTTAGTGTAATATTCACTCATTTTAGTCCATATATATATTCCACATTGCAATACCTAAACATCTTATAATTAGGAACGGAGGGAGTAGCATTTACTGGCATGTGTGTTTACCCTGTAGTACATTTCCGTTTCTGTTTTCAGTGTGTCATCACTCATTAACTAATGGTATGTTCACCAATTAAGAAGTTATCGCTACAATCATGAATCATCACACCTAGAGAGCACTAACACGATCTGTCACTTTTCCTTTGTATTTGACCATCAAGGATGGGAGCCCTTCTAATAATGGACAATTTTTATGTTAATAGCTTATGTTTTTCTTCCCACATTTAAGGGTTCACTTCAAAATCAGTTTTTGAATTCGATTTGTAGATCCACAAAAGCCAAATGCTGGGTAAGGGCATACTAACCTTCAATAAATCGTCCACTCTTGGTCATAAGCCCAGAATCTACAAAAAGCTTACCAGTGTTCAAAGACATGCCTAGTTTGTTAACTGATTTGAGAGATGATTTAGCAAAGTCGCAAAGATCATTAGAGGTTGATAGTTATTTTTGAATTTCGAAACGGGAATAGATCTATTCTAGAGCAGCGTGTAAAAAGGTTCAGTACAAGTGTGCATTGCGCGCTGAGTCTTTGAAGTTGAACCTATCAGGTCACATGTTTGATGTGAAAATCGTATTTAGATACATGTTGGAGGATATTGAGTGGGTTTATCTGCCCCGATGACCATAAGTAAAGCAATTTGCTATCTCGATACCTGTAATTGATTGGGGCTAGGTATGAGTTGATGATATCCTAGCACATCGTTTTGAGGGGTTGGAGCGCAATGCTTGTGAGTAACTAATTATATTTTTTTGTGCCAGGCTGTCTTGGGTATTTATTTATTTATTTATCGAGATGGTATGTAGTTTTTTTGTAAGTAGTTCCCTAATCCATGCATGCTTGCACCTCTGCGGACAAATTATACAGATGCAGCTTGTTCCCTTTGTTAAGAGATGCCGGTATAGGCTCACCTATCGGTTTTTTTTTGTTTGCTTTTTCATGAATAACTGTTTTAGTCAAGCTGTGACAACATGCTGCATGGATAGGCTTCCTAATTCTTTATGTCAAGTTGCTATGATGCCCTTAAGTAGCTTGAAACATTGACTACTCACAAAGCTTCAACTTTTCATGAAAAAAATAGTTCATTGTTTCCATGTATTCATTTGAGGAAAACATCCGATGTTTCTTTTTGCAGGAAACCCACAAGCGTGGAGGAGATCCTAACAATCGATATCAAGCCCGGATGGAAGAAGGGCACAAAGATCACCTTTCCTGAGAAAGGCAACGAGACTCGCAATGTCATACCATCAGATCTGGTATTCATAATAGAAGAACGGGCACACCCGAAATTCAAGAGAGATGGGAACGACCTTGTTTACACGCATAAAATCTCCCTCGTGGATGCTTTGACGGGCTGCGCGGTCCAAGTGACAACTTTGGATGGTCGAAGCTTGACCGTTCCCGTGAAGTCGGTCATCAATCCCACGTACGAAGAAGTCGTGCCTGGTGAAGGGATGCCAATCACAAGGGAGCCGTCTAAGAAAGGAAACCTGAGGATCAAGTTTCAGATCAAGTTCCCCAGCAACCTAACAGCTGACCAGAAGGCAGGGGTCCAACAACTTCTGTCTTAGCTGTGTATAATGTGAACCTCCGTCTTTCACTTTCACCGTATCCATCCTAGTGTAAAGTACATGATTTCGTTGCTATGGCCAGCTTATGCTCTTGATTGCTAACTGCTGACAGAGTAGCAGCTGTTCAACTTGCCCCATTTCTGATTCTATGCCAGTTCTTTCAGATTGTCGGTTGTACATTTCATGACAAAGACCACATGGTCTTTCCCCACTGAATTATCCATGTTCGTTGCACAAAGCTAGTGACGCTTCATCTTCAGAGTGATTCTTACAGGTCCATATGATTTAGTGTTTCTGATACGTGAATTTTTTGTAGCTGATATTTCAATGATGATACGGTTCTAGAATGAACCAGCTCTCCCCACATTGGTGTTTGTTGCGTTGTGGAATACAGTGACAGAAAATTACCTATTCAAGAGCTTTAGGGCCTCTCGTAGGAATTTCGAACGATTTTCATAGGACTTCGATAGTAAGGAATTCTTCCTATGGATTGCCTTTGGTTCAAATGAGTAGTGCTAGTGTGCTACCCAAATCATGTCGATTGGATTCCTATGCAATTTGATGATCAAGTCAAACCTTTTTTTAGGCTTTTTCTATGTCTTTTTTGCGTTTCATCCAAACAATATTTTCTATAATTTTCTAGTGCTATACAATCGTTTATTTTGCAATCACAAATCAGTGAAATTTATGTTTTTCCATATTACTTTGTTTTTCAATCCCGTGATCTAAAGAGACCCTTAATTTTCTATCTACCAGAGTATGCTAGAAGTACGAATATTTGAAGAAAAAAAATTCCCCATTCATTGAACTTTTTTCAACAAATGCACTTCTCATTTTTCCTCAGTTCAACTTTTGTTTCCTACCAGAGAATACATGGTTGCTAGATCCAACGCTGTCTACGACAAGGACTGCGTACCCCTTCGGCTCAGCTTACGGGACAGGCGATTCCTAGGTCATCGCCTCCTGTCGGCGGCGCCGCCAGGCCGCCCGCCTCCGTGGCCTCACAACCATGGTCGCGTGGTGGATCCCGGTCCCTGTCGGTGGGAGGGCTCCATCCTCACATTTGTTTTTATGTTTTGTTAGGTTTTGTGTTTTCTTTGGAGAGATCAGGCGGCGGCTGCTCTCTGAAGATGGAATAAGGTCCTCCCCATCCAGCCTCCGCTCCGGCGACGTCTCTAGCGTTGTCGGAGAATGTGTGGAGGTTTGTCTCTGGTGGATCTTGTCAGATCTGGCCAGTATGTGTCTTTGGTGGATCCGGGTGGATCCGATCTTCGTTCGTCCCCGTTTATGTGTCAAAAAATTAGATGCTTCTGATCTATGCATCTCTTCATCGGTGGCGGTTGCTGTGCTGGTGCGCTGGTCCCTTGGGGCCGTAGCACGGCGACTTCCCGACTGTTTTCTACAACAAGATTCGCCCGGCTCTGATCATACAGGGGTGATGACAGCGGCGCGCCTTCGACTCGCTCTAGTGTCTGTAGTCGTCGCTAGGTGGTCTTCGGATCTAGATGTAATTCTTATTACTTTTGTTGTCCTTTGTACCGCCTTGATTGTTGATGAATAGATTGAAAGTTTCTTTGAAAAAAAAAAATCCAACGCTGTCTGAAGATGTAATGTGCCAGCATCTGCTTGTTGCGGCCGACAGGTATGGCATGGATAGGCTCAAGAGTATTTGCGAGGAGAAGCTGTGCAGTTACATCAACGTAGGCACGGTAGCCACCATCCTGACACTGGCTGAGCAGCACGGCTGCGACGGCTTGAAGAAGGCGTGCTTAAACTTTCTTGGCACCCCAGCAAATCTTAGGGCTCTGTTGGACAGCCATGGATTCGATCATCTCAGCAGGAGCTGCCCTTCTATTATTAAGAGCCTGATTTCAATTAGCAATGGCATATCGAGGGTTTGAAATCTTTATCATCAGGCTCCCCAGTTTGTTTACTGAACTTATTGACATCTAGCTGTACTGAATTTTAGTGTATAACAATCAGACTTATTTATCAGCAAGTACTTTTATATCAGCTAGCTTAGCTATCCTGAATTCTTAGTCTATAACTATCAAACTTATTTATCAGGAAGTACTTTTTCATCAGCTAGCTGTATCGATTGGAAAGAAGGAAAGAAAAGATTACATTGTTTTGTGCTAGGTGATTACACATGATATATTTTTGGTTTTGGGGGCCACTGAGCCCCGGACCATTGTCTGCCTTGTATGTATTGTGTCCATATCTTGTTAATTTCAGTATTGTGTCCATTTTCTGTTAATTGCTCAATGAAAATATAAAGTTCAGTCTACAAGAAGAGCAAGGTAAAAGGGAGAGAAAGGTAGTGAACCGAAGGAAAATAGTCGGGGTAAAAAACACGCCAAATAACCTCGGCGGCATCGATATAATACTACGAGGAAAAAAAACCCTAAACTACAGGTATCCAAAGTTCAAGCATTACATGTTGCTAATATTTTTTTTATGCATCCAATTGGACGCTACATTTACCAAAGTTCCCTAGTGTGGAAGTCCCACATCACTAACCTGAACTTTTGGTATACTACCAATTCTGAAGTTGTAAATAGCAGTGTCAAAATATAGATCGTCATGCTAGCTCCACAAGTCATCCAAAGTCTCACTCTATGTAAACTGAACTTTACCAGAAAAAGGTAACTCTCTATATCAAATGTAAATGTAAAGTCTCACTCTATGTAAACTGAACTTTGTAAGATGTCTTCGGACAAAAATGAGTGGACATGCATTTGGACAAATCAAATAAGCGGGGGAGATTTTTTTGAAAACGAAGGCAAAAACTTTACCTTATTCATTAATTAAGAAGAAGGTGCCCGGTTAATTAGTGGAAAACCAGGCTAACCCGGTACAACTAGGGCTAATCCCACTTCAACACCCACATCAAAGGGCCACGCCCACCCTCCTCGACGACACGTCTAAAACCACAGAAACACAAGCAACGGTGACCCGCTCCACCAAACTAGCCAAGCTACCATCATTGTCGAAGAAAAGAAGCCGCGTCTACTATGGGAGGAGCAAACCCGGACACTTCAACAAAGGTGAAGAAGCCGACAACCACAAAACCATGCGCAAGAAGCGGTGACCGACGTGCCGACGACCAACGTCAAGGGCCACCTTGTCGCTCACATGACACAGAGTCAACGCCCTCGAAGCTGTGAAGCTTCCGGGGCCACCGCCCTGACATCCGTCGCTCCAGCATGCCCTACACACTCCACCGACACCACCTTTAGAGGCCACCACCCCGTCATAAACACCGTTCAACCTCGAGCTGCATAGCCGCACAGCCCAGCTGCATGTAGCCCGAGCTACGCTGGGTCACTGCCCACAGACCACGGCTGCCACACCATGTCCGAGGCCGCCGACCCAACATACCATCCAACCATCCCCTCTGGGATGCGTTGACCGAGCCGATAACCCTGCCGCCCACGCCGCTCAACGTCACCACCCAAGCCGTGCCAAATCTCATGATTATGGAGTTGCATTTTTGCCTAGCTTTAGGGTTTTCTTCGATGCCCTTTACTCATCTTTTTTTATCATCAGTGTAATGTTTGGAAAGAAAACGGAAGAAATAAAACCTGTTCTCGGGACCAACCGACTGAAAACCACACAAGCAATTACATCACGAAAACCCTAGAGGAGAGGAATCCCCCACCAAGATTGGAATTTTGCTCCACCCCCAGGCGGAGAGGATGAGCAAGAAGAGGAAGGGAGAGGAGATGTCATCGGCGGATCATCCAGACGACGGCGTCGCCGCCAAGACGGCCATGTACCTGGTGTTGGAGCACGCTGTCGAGGAGCCGGCCTACTCCGTCTTCAGGGTGGACGCAGCCGCCTCCGCCGCCTCGTCCGGATCCCCGCTTCCCAGCACGGCATGTCCTTCGCCGTGGTGAACTCGAAGCGGTGGGGCTCCTGGATCGTCGGCGTCGGCGGCGACAGGACAGTCTACTACGACCCCACCCACGAGGGCCGGCAGCTCCGGCAGGGCCCCCGCCTCGAGTCCGCCAAGCGCGACCCTGTCCTGATCTCGCACGGCGGCAAGCTGTTCTCCGTCTCACGCCGGTACAAGGTTGACCCCGACGCCGGCTACGAGCCATGGTTCGAGTACCTTAAAATCGGGATGAATGGCCCCGGTTCCGGCTTCTGGGATGATATGCTCGCGCCGCCCTTCCACCCCTTCGTCCTCACCCCACGGCAGTACCTCGACCCCCCTGAGATCTCTGTTTTGGCTTTCGCCGCCGTCGGCTCCTACATCCTGCTGTCCGTGGAGCCGGGGGGAACGTTTGCTTTCCATGTGCGCAAGGAGACCTGGGCCAAGGTTAACGACGACGGCCTGCCTTTCGTCGGCGACGCCGTGCCCCTCGGCGGGAACTGCTTCGCCTCCCGCTCCAAAGCCAGGCGTGGTGCGACGGCCGTGTTCTGCCTCAACGTTTACGACGCGACGAGCTCGGAACCAGTAAGGCTGTCTGTCAAAGAGTTTCCGGTGGATGTCATCGCCGGCGGAGGGAAGCAGCTCTTGTGCCCCCTCGGCGGAAGCTTCTGCTCGGTCGATTTGCTGTCCTCTCGTCACAGCAGCAGGCAGCCCGGCATGCTCAAGGCCGCACAAGTTGTTGTCACCCGCTGTCAGATGAATATCATCAAGGAGGAAACTGCTGAGCCGCAAGTATTATTAGTCAATGATGATGAACAGAGGCAGATTTACCGGTTCTTTGACCGCACTCGTTTCCTTGCTTCGCCCATGCCCCTTGTCGCTGCATTGTCAATGTAAGCATCTGATCCTTGTCGCTGTATAGTTACTAACGGAAGCTAAATTCAAAGAGCAATTCCATCTTAGCTTCTTGTTCCATAGTTATCCCAGGTTGTTTTTCAATAATTGCTTCCGCTTCGTACAACAGTAGCTCCTTTTTTTTTCATGCATCAATTTGGTTCCACATTTGTTTCGTTTTTTGAATTATGCTCATGAAACTGGTACCAGAGGGCATTTAGAATTTTGCACATCAATCAGGTTGAGAGCTGGGGGCAAAATCTCCGAAGTAAAGTTATGCATGAGCAAACACTCATTATGGTTATGTTGTGCGCATTTAACCTGATACAATCGAATTCACTTTTGCTGTTAGACATACGCATATGCCCATTTACTGTATCTTTTTATATGTACCGTGTAAATGTAAAAATGTTACTAGAAAACCTGGATTATGATAATTATCATCTCATTGCAGCCCCATCGTGATCGAGATCCATCGTATGCATTTTTGGGTTACCATCTCTAAGCAGTTGGCCTAATATACAGGCTTAGCTGATATATGCTGGATGCTAACCATGCATTTTCGTTTAATCCAGGGACAGAACAAAAGTTGAAGAGCCAAGAAAAAAGACATGAAAAGCCAAGGAAGAAGAATGCTGCTCCTCACATATACTCTGTTCAGTGAGTTGAAACGCCAACATGACTGTCACGCTTCTTTGCCTGTCCGGCTTCAAGAACCGCTGCTGGACATCTGGTCAGCCACTAGATGTGAGTATGCGACTGAGGCACGTTGCTCAGTTATTCTACAAAAGAATACTCTGCTTATTCTGGTACAGCAATCTAATCAGGCTTTTGTTTCATGTCATGGACATTAGGCGATGTAATAGAATCTGGCATGTACTTTCCTTTTAGAATGCTATATCTGGTCAGCATGTTGGAAATTTTAATTAAATTTTGAGTCTGATTACGTTACCAGAATTATTGTAATAAGTATAACGAAAGATACTTAGCTGAAATGTCAGCATGAACTTGAATAATTGAGTACTGATATGGTCAGATAGTATGAAACGGGAAAGCATCCTCAAATTCTCTTTCTTGAGCAAGAATAATGAATTATAATGGTAATGCCCACAGTTGTAAAACCCAACCACTGAAAGCATGCACATTGAATATATGTCCTACTGTCAAAAGAATCTCTTTGTTTATGTACTGAATTTTGCAGGTATTGTAGACGGGCGAAGGTTGTGTTCAAGGAGCTTGAACTGAAGAAGGACCCGTACGTGTGTCGTCGAGCTTGATCAACTAGGTTTGTTTTACATCCATGTTCATATTGTATTTATTAGTTTCTTGTATGCTACCATGCTATTTATTTATCTATCGGTAAAGGATGTTTCTTCAGTATATACTGTTATATCTGAGCCATGCACCAAGCTGAGTTTGACAGTGAGATGCGATTGGCATGTTGCTCTCAGTTATTCAAAAAGAGATTTTTGCTCAATTGCAGTGTGCAGCTTTATGTGCACGCTGCATGAATGAATAATGCTACATGAAATCAATCTGTTACATTATACAGATAAGTTTGGTTTGCAGGCGCGCCTAGAAATCTGCAGACTCTCCTCAAAGTCTTTGTCCTAGTCTAATTAACGTGCTATATATGCATATTGAACAGATAACAGCTGCACTGGCGACCACCTTGCCGACCATACCATGTCCTCTCCAGCTCGGGTCTCCCGACCAAGATCCTAGAGGCGTGCAGGCACCCCTGCCACCGACGAAGATGGTTCTGCCTAGCAGCCAAGGGAGGTATAAACCCCTCATTTTAGGAGATATTTTGCGTGTTTCAAGTGTTCTTTGACAAAGCACCATGGCTGTAGCAGCACCTAACACCTTTTGTCTGTTGGCAGCACTTCTAACATGGTGTGTCCATTGGCCAGGGGTTGTTGCCATCCGTAATTCACACCCGGTGTGCCTTTATGAGTTGCCTGCTGACGAACCTGAGTATGAGAAGCGGTGGGCGACGGTGGCTTTGACAACACAGTTGTGTGCAGCTATGCAGATTTGAACTTGGGTTGCTTGGTGGCATGCCTTTCTTGCTCGCACCTATTAAGGCCTGGTGGGGCGTCCATGTCAAGCTGCTTGCACCCAGGTGACATGGGCGCTGCCTTTCAGGTGCTCGTCCTCACCGGCATCCAAAGGTACATCCTTTCTCATTCTTGAATCGTCTAGATTGATATGTAAAATATGTTGTGGATGTGGCCTCGTCTGCATATGCGTGCTTGAAACGGATTCCAACTGATGCTAGTAGTCGCTTTGGACTTGGTTGTCATTTCTGTCATGCTGCATCTGTTGCTAGAAGATTGATTTGCTGGTTGGTGATGGGTGCCTGCGTATAGTACTAGAAACAATCATGCCGACTGGCTCCGGGTCAACGAATTTTAAGCTGCAATGTTTCTAGCGATTACTGGTGTTGACCCTATATTTAAATGATTTACTTGCAGAGAAAAGACTAGTAAGTACAAAAGTTGTGACCGAGAACCACATACTGAATATTCATGGATGTATGATATGTTATATTATCATTTTGAAAGTCGCATGCTTAAGGGCATTTGACACCAGAGTAGAAGAAAAGCCTAAATTTGCATACTTATACACCTGACACTTTATTTAATTGGACTCGTATCGGACAATGAATGTTGTTTCTCAGCTCAATTTGAGACTCGCTTGTACTAGGATGTGACATTGCTTGCATTAGTTTGATCTGATCTTGACATGTTGCTAGCTCTTCTGTGTTTCTTGCGTTAGTTTGATCTGATCTTGACATGTTGCTAAGTTGCTAGCTCTTCTGTGTTTGTTTCCATACAATGTTGCCTAGCATGAATTTTGCTACCTTATTGATGTATATGCTTCTGATTGTAGAAACATGGATTTTCAGCCCTTGAAACTGTTGCTAAATTTTGCCTACCTTGGAGCTTGTTTCTAGATTCATTAGTTTTTGTTAAAAATAATGTTAGAATGACAAGTTCCTAAGTTCTTTTAACCTGAGCTCCAAATCAAGAGGTGTTGCAAACATTTTAACCCTAAGCACTTCTTTCTGTTTGTGCTTATGTAGTTCAGCGGAAAAGTGGTGTTGGAGCTAGCCATGGCCCCTGGATCTGTCCGGCTGTCAGCAGTGGTCATCTTATTCGACTCAGTGGTTTTGGGTAAGTGTTTGGTTTGTTATCTTGTGTGTGCTCTATGATGCCATGGCTGTGATGTGTTTTTGGGCATTGAGCCGATGCTTTATATTTCAAATTATGGTGATGGTGGTTTGCTCTAGCTTCAAAGTTCTAGTGAACCACATTACACTACACTTGATTTAGAATTCCTGATGTGTATGTGTAGTTCTTGAGTGCCTCATGCTTTGGTGTATTATATGGTGTAACTGTCAATGGTGAATTCATGATGTATCGGAGGTGTGCTATACACCTTACAAAAATAATTTCCCATGCCATATTTGTTAGCTGTTTTTTTATTGCTATAATGTGGCTGGTAGTTGGAGCTGATTCAAAGTGGCTAAGGTTGATGCATTCTTGTGACTGGTCACAATGCTGCCATCGATAAATTTCGTTTGCCTTATTGATGCGTGTGGCCATCGAGCCGAATGCCTACTTGTTTTAAGTCTAGTGGCGGTTGTTCATGCCACTGATTCGTGCTCATCTTCTGTGGCCATTTAGGATTAGGAAATTGTTTACTTGTTCATGCATTGAGCATTTTTAACTGTTTTATACTTTTTTTGGGTGTGCAAATGCTGCAGCAATATGCAAAATTGTGTTCTCTCAGTTCTTTCCTTTTCTAGATATTGAAAGGCAGACTTGTGCCTTTCTTATTTGTAACTTTTGTGGTCAGCTGAGAAAAATTCCAATGATATGGATGTCATGACGATTAATGAGATCGAACATGACTTGTGGTGGTAAATAGTTGAAGCCTTGTGGATCATTTGATTTTCTGTTGTCAATTGGTCCAGAGGGCTATTAGAGAATATGCATCACAATCCAAAAGGGTCGAAACTTACATTGGGCTACTAGATTATTTTGCCTTTTCAAATAGTTGTAGTGTTAGATCTGTTGGTGTCAGGCTATTGGATCTGGGACACAAATGGTTGCTTGTACTAACTGGTAGTTTCTCTCCGTGAGAATTCTTTCATGTATTTGATTTGTTAGCTTGTTAGGATCTTGTCTACAACATCAGCTTTACGATGGCTAGCTGGTATATCGTTTTAATGGTTGATTTCATATGCATGGAACGAGTTGTGCAAATTCTTTTCTGAATTTATTTTTTCCCCTGTTATTGTGAAGGCCTATTGGCAGCTTCCAGCCATCACATGTGAATTAGTGTATGGAGCTATTTCACTCATCAAGCATTCCTTTTGCATGTGTTAGCGTGGTCTAGGCTAGTAAATCAATTTCTATGTTGAGCAATAGTTTCATGTGTTGTGCGTGGAGGTGAACCATTCTTGGTTTTTTGTCGTGCGGGGTAGACAGACGAGCTGAGCCTCTCTGTCAACCTGTTGTAGTCGCCGGGATGCGGTACACGGAGCAGTAAACTGCCAATGATATGATTGACTGTTGACCTCTTTTAACTCTTCTGGACACTGATAGGCCTGTTTTATGATTGCCTGTTGCCTTTCTTATTTGCAAGTTTTGTGGTCAGCTGAGAAAAATAATACCAATGATATGCATGACTTCTCGTGGTAAATAGTTGGAGCCTCGTGGGTCATTTAAACTTCTATTGTCAAGGGGTCCAGAACTCTAGATGCTATTTGAGCATGTATCACAATCTAAAATTAGAGCATGCATCACACTCTGATGCTATTCCAGCCTGCAGTGCATTTGCCTTTTTGCGTATGGGTTGTACTCGTATCTGGAATGGAGTACATTGCCTTTGAAATTGGGCCTTTTTTTATTCGAGTGGATGCAGACGTGGCTACTTCTGTTATCTTTAGACACACCATTGCTAGTTTGCTACTCAAGCCAATTCTTGCATGATCAGCCTCTTGAGGCAAAATAAATTGATGCTTAACTATTGCACTCTGTTGTAGCTATATTTGAGTTATTTTGCTCTCGTAGTGCCATTTATTATTTTGTTGTTGGGAGTTTATCATGAACTATCCCTTGTATCTAGTTGGCTATGTACTGATGAGATTTTGGGGTCACGCCTTTCACCAGGGAGGGATCAGGCCAGCAAAGCAGCGGCAAGATGAAGCCCTGGTATGAGATTGTCGACAAGGAGCTCATGGTGCTTCCCTAGCTTAACAAGGTCATGGCATCGGTAACAGCATGAGAAAGTCCGTGTTGGTCGACCTGTTGGGCATTGTTAAGATGATTGTTGGCCTTGGTAGATGGCACTATGGCACTGTCTGGTGAGCGTTGGATCCAAAAGTGTAGACATTCCACCAGATTCAGAATGTCTTTTTGCTGCGTGTGGGAGCTGTTGGACTATACCAAACTGGGTGTGGGAGGTGTATCGCTCTTAGGACATGTCGTCTGGCTGTGATTTCTATAGATACAGCCAACTTGTTGTATGCATCAGACCTGACTTGGTTATTATCATAAGTTCTATGTAATATTTTAAATACTTATCAGAAGTTGTAATAATTGTTTCATTTATAAGCATAACAACTTGCACTCATATTTTGAGTGGAATTCTGTAGTAACAGGTTATTATTTGGTATGATCCAAAATCTCAAATAGTTTGAAATGCCATGGTGAAATTTCATAGAAATTATCCTTTGTAGCTGATTACAGTGTGAGTTGGGTATCCAATGAAGGTCTCAAACATGGCCCCAGGTTATGTGAGTCGAGTGACTGTCTGTGATGGACTCGATCATGTGTCACGCATCAACAAGCGATGAGGAGGGAACATCATGTGTCATGTACATGGACCGACATCAACACCTCAAAAAAGAAAGAAAATAAGTAGTCTACAGACCTAACACATGTCACCGCTGACAAATAAGGAAACAAAATAATCAATTATTGATTTTCAAAGGAAAATGCATGCGGGATTAGATTTTCAAAGAAAAGGGATGGAAGGAAGCAGAATAAACAATTGGATTTTAAATGAAAGGACTAGCCAAGCCAACCAGTGACCCATTCACCCATTCGTCGGTTAATTTACTCTATAAATCTCTGCATGCATAGTAATGTAGTGTCCCGGATGCATGTGAGCCCAACTCATGCTTTATATAGTACTAGTTGAATGTCCGTACGTTGCTACGGTTTTTGAAATTTTATTTATAACCGTACATGACAAAATAATGGTGGTTAATATTCATGCACATGTATTAAATATAGCCACATTGTTGTTTTATGGTGATCCAAATTCATATGACGATGTGAAGTGAGCGGCTAACTTCGGAGCGAAGCGGAGGCCCGTCGCGGGGAAGCTTGGGCCGTAGAGTAGCGAGGAAGTTAGCTCACCGGCCGATCCCGCGCTCACGGGGGTGCAGGGGTGGCAGCCCCCGCGGTACGGTACGGATCGTGTCCGAGTCGGATCGTAACCGACTTAGGGTTTCTGCCCTCTATAGATACATATTGTAAGTCGCCTGTTGGGGTAAGCCACACATTGTAAACCCATGACGTTTGTAACCTCACCCCGATATAGTGAAATATTGCTGGCTGACGCCCGTGGTTTTTTCCTCTACTTTGTTTGGAGGGGTTTTCCACGTTAAAATATCGTGTCCCCGTTGGTTTGATCGTTCCGCTCTTCGTCGTTTCTTGCTATCTTTTATAACACACATAGTATCTAATAACATTATAAAATCCACCTCACATAATTTGCATCGTGATACTCTCTCACGACCATTGGATCCTTCAGACTCTCTTCCTCCCTAACCGTGTTCTTAAAAGAATAATGCACTGTCATATGTCATATTGGTTATCACATCTCATCCTAAAATGTATCGGCTTAACGTAAGAAATGCATCTAGGTTGCCCGTTTGTGAGAACCAAACACCAAATCAAAGAAATACCAACACCAAATCTGGTTTCCTTGTATGCTAGAGTCAGATTCATATGTATGTTAGTTTTGTGTTACCAAAACCAAACTTAGGCGAAAATTGACAGTAGTTGATTCAAAATAAATTGCTTACACAAAGTAGGAAAAAATATATTAAACTTGGGTCATCCTTCTACCATAGATTTGAAGGGGATCTTGTGCAGAAAACAAAAAATTTCCTAACAACGATATCCGTAAACTAGCCAACATCTACACTATGCAGATGTAGTAGTACGGCGGAGATCGGAATACATACCCTCGTAGACCGAATAGCGGGGATTACGCTCCCACACAAGCATTGACGACGAAGACGACGTAGCCGACCTCTAGGTCGCGGAGAACTCGGCGCGACGAAGAAGACGAAGATGACCCTGAGGTCGGGTGGAGGAAGTAGGCCTCCGAGTACCGCTAGCGCAGCACCTCGCAGGGCGTCACACACATAAGGTGGAGACGACGGCCTCCGAAGCTCCAGTCCAGGACGAGCAGCGGAAGACTTGGACCGGAACATCAGCAGCGCGGCAGCGGGCTATGGTGGAAGAGATCCCCCTCCTCTACTCGGCGCGACTCCGACAAAAGGGAATCACAAGATCGAGAGAGAATTAGGGAATTAATTGGTGAATTAAAAGGCCAGGGGTGCCCCTCTATATAAAGGCTCCCGGGGGGGAGCCAACTTGCCAGCCAGGCAATGTGGGACTATCCCCTATTGCCTGGTGCGGCTCCCATGGTGCGCCGACCACCTGGTGGGCCCCTTTTGGCCCACCTAGGCCGGCCACCTAGACCCCACCGAATTCCCTTGAGGAATTTTCCCCTCTCGGGCCTTCTTTCGACCAGAAGGCCCATTTAGGGAAATCAGCCTAAATAAATTCGAAAATAAATATATAAAATCATATTTGCACATTAATTACACTAATTAATATCAAACATATTATATATAATTGATTCTAGCTTCGAAAACTCTTTCGTCGCTGCCCGATCTCCATCGGACCATTCCCGGGACGTTCCCGGTGATCTCTTTCCTTTCCGGTTGTCTTGTCGAAACCCCTTAAGTGTGTTACCCTAGCGGTTCGATATAATAACAGGTATGATCAAGATTTCTCTATGATCAACGACTAACTCGTAGGCCTAGACCCCATGAATTAATCTCTGTGATATAACGAATGACTTTCATCTATCAAACCTGGACGTCTAGTCTTAAACCCTTTGTCATGGCGATACTTAGCGTGTCCGAGCATCATTCTCAGATATCTCCATACCTAGAATGATCTCGTTACCGACATCGCTATCTTCTACTCGTCCATGATATTATGTCAGCTGGTGACCTAGTCACATGTTTGCAAACTCATTTGACATAATCTCACCGAGTGGGCCCTAGAGTATCGATCCAGCTATGCGGACTGACAAATCCCGCTGTTGACCCCTCGTCTCAACTACCCCCTTCCGATACCCAAAAGTCTCACCGTTATTGTCACACTATATAAGATATGACGTTTGAGGCGATCAAAGTATCTTCCAGAGATAACAATAAGAGTTGATCTCACGGTCTTAAGGCGTAATGACTATGTCCTATAAATACTGGGTATGTCCATCACATCGTTACACCTAACGATATGACTTCCATTGCCGACCGGCGCCATGCCCTATGATCGGAAAACCTCGATCATCAATCGCGCAACGAAACTAGTCTTAGTAGAGGCTACTAGGGACCTGGTTGTTTATTTACCACACCTGTATTAATGTTTTCGCTTAATACAGTTATAGCATGGTGAAAAACATATAATGAACGATTGGGATATTGCCAATAAACTATGTTTATTAAGTGCCTCTAGGGCATATTCCCTTCAGTCTCCCACTTGCACTAGAGTAACACTTAATCTAGTTTACAACTTGGTAACAGCTCAACACCCATAGCATCTTGGTGCCTGCTTGCCTCGTGGAAGAGGAATACAGTCAATAGATGTCACACATTGAGACCTATATGTGCTTTGCAACACTTCTATGTCACCTAGTTTGACATCATCCCGTATCACGGTGAAATATATCCTAGTGGATGGAGTGAGACTCGAGCATTCGCGTAGCATGCGCCTTAAAAGTCTAAGAGATCTATTACGGGGACCACCTACGTTCGGAAAACTGCTCAGTCCAATCACACTTACTACTTCTGAAGTCACGATATATTTCTATACCTATGTAGATTATGCGACAGTGCATTCATATGCGACTTCGCAAACTAACCATGTCTATCTTCAAAATAAAGGACATCCCCTATATGAGATTTCTAGTCATATGTGTCAGTGTCATAACTTGCATCATCGTAACCGCTTTACGGCAAGTTGTCTTTCCACTCTTACCCTTTACTAGAAAACATATCTTCAGTTCTCATAGACACTGAAGAATAAACTTAACGTTTGTTCATTGATCCACACAAGGATCACTCTAGAACCTGTTCTTCAACCAAGAACTCGGGTCACACCAAGTCGAGCTTTCAGTCTGATAGCATCTATGTCTGATACATAGATAATGTCGAACATCATTTGCTATTAATGAAAATACCAAGATAAACTTAATATTTTACCTAGTCATACAAGCAAGAACCTCTTTCTTTGCTTGTCCTATTCCGAAACACTTCAGAATCTTGACTAAGGAAATATTCCGACTTAATGTTATTAAGCCCCTTACGATCTATACAATTATAAATCGGATGCCTAATACTCCTAACTTCATTTAATAGAAAATTTAATCACTTAAATAATCCTTTACACTCTACTATAGGATCTGTGTCATTCTATATGTCGTTACATACAAAATCATGAATGACACCTAGCTTCCACTCAAATATGCCTTCCGCATATAAGATCAAGGAAAAGCTACTTAGCTCCCACTCAAATATGCCTTCCGCATATAAGATCAAGTAAAGCTACTTTGCTCCCACTCACTTCTTTGCAAATGTAGGTTTCTTCAACTATTTTGGACAACTCCAAAATCCTTTGATCACATTATCAAAGTGAAGATTCCAGCTCCGATATGCTTGCTTCAGCCCATGAATGGACCACTGAAGTTTGCATACATGTTTAGCATCCTCAGGATCACCAACTCTTTCTTAATGACACTAATAAGAAACATGGTTTCCTTATCCATCTATCAATTTCTCATTCGAAATTATAGTGATTGCTAAACGACCCAGAATAGATTTAGGCTTCGCCACTTGAGACAAACTCTCATGTGGTCAACTTTTGAATCTGTCGGAACTGTTTCACGACAAATCGATCCTTCTCAATGTCTATTCTCTCAAAAAATTCCATATACTATTAACATCCTAGATGTCATCAGGAAGATCTCCCAAGTCATTACCTGGTAATCGTATATGGATTTTATTTCGGATCTTAAATGACTCATAGCCATTTCTCGGACTTAGGTCCACCATCTCTTCTTCGTAGTTCGTAGGTCTATCATATTCCATTAATATGACCTTCATAACAAGATTGTCGTAACACACAGTGTGGAACACAACCTCGTATGCCTACGCTCTTAGTATGAGCTCAGAACATCATGATCTTGAATCATCAGCTTTTTCAAGCTGTGGAGCCTGACACCGAAAACACTTTCGGTTGCGCCACTTTGATGTCTGGAGAGGAAGTTCACCAACTTCGTCTCGCTCTACTTTCTTTCTCACTTATACCCTCGGACAATAAACTATTTCTTTCGCAAGGTATATCCCGGCAACTGTTTTGCCTATATCGTGAGACATGTACCCAACTAACTCTTTAGGTAGGGTATACTACAAAGATTAATCCATTTTAGGTTTGATCACATCGAAACACTAAATTGCTGAAACGACAATCCAGGCTAAAAGCCATGCCATCACTCGTATGGTATTGTCTCCATGGATTCAAATGGTTTCCCTATTTGCTAACGTGAGTGTTTACATTTATACCATATGAGTCTAATGATCACAATAATTCGGTAAGAGATTTATTTACCACACACTATCCGATAGAGTGTAATTACGACGTCCTAACACACCATGACACTATGGTGTTCGATGCGACGTAATTTGTGGAACTCTTCTCACAAGTCTTTCAATGATGTGCCAACATTATAACTCAAATCTTCATTTCCTTGACCTGCATCGCGGGAATTTGATTTTCTTGTTAAGTTTATTTCCTACTTCATTCTGAACTTGATTGATCGAATCAAAATTCCAGGCCAACATTCCTCGAGCGGATATCCATATATCTTCTCGAATGTTCATGAAGTCTTTGAAATAAATACTTCCACTACACGTTGAAGTACTTCATTGATTCACATACACCCATATGCATGATTCTCAACAAGTTATACTCAAAACGTTCAGCGAACAAAATAAAGGTCTCCACTACCCGTCAATTACTTCAGTGAACCACATACATCTCTATGTATGACTATCAATAAGTTATATGCCCGTTTTCCGAAAACGGTGTCACAGTTATTTTGCAAGTGTCAAAAGATCAAATCTTAGGACTTGTAGGTCCATCCGGTGTGGAGCTAATGCATTGACTATAACATTGACATGACTAAACGGTAGTGCCACACATATGTGGTGTCTTTATTAAGTTTGTATCCTTTGGCATTAATATTATGAATGTGGGAGCTTCTACCATCAAAATTCAAATCGGCATATGATCATTACTACATAAATATAGGACACCAAATTTGTCACTATCATGTATGAACAAGTGTCTCGCTAGAGGAGACACACTTGTAACGATCATACAAACAGGCGATCATAAATAATTTATTCAAATGGTAGATCTAGAGGGAGAGTGTCTATGTGAAAGGGGATCGTGTGCAGAAAACAAAAAAATTCCTAGCAACGATATCCTTAAACTAGCCAAGATCTACACTATGCAGATATAGAAGTACGTCGGAGATCGGAATACATACCCTCGTAGACCGAATAGCATGGATTACGCTCCCGCACAAGCGTTGACGACAAAGACGACGTAGCCGACCTCTAGGTCGCGGAGAACTCGGCGCGACGAAGACGACGAAGATGGCCCCGAGGTCGGGTGGAGGAAGTAGGCCTCCGAGTACCGCTAGCGCAGCACCTCGCAGGGCGTCACACACATACGGTGGAGACGACGGCCTCCGAAGCTCCAGTCCAGGACGAGCAGCGGAAGAATTGGACCGGAACACCAGCAGCGCGACAGCGGGCTATGGTGGAAGAGATCCCCCTCCTCTACTCGGCGCGGCTCCGACAAGGGAACCACGAGATCGAGAGAGAAATTGAGAATTAATTGGTGAATTAAAAGGCCAGGGGTGCCCCTTCTTATATAGGCTCCCCGGGGGAGCGAACCTCCCTAGCCAGGCAATGTGGGACTATCCCACAGCCATGGTGCGGCTAGGGATGGTGCGCCGGCCCTAGGTGGGCCCCATTTGGCCCACCTAGGCCGGCCAAGCCTCCCCCACAAAATTCTCTTGAGGGTTTTCCCCCCATGGGCCTTCTTTCGACCAGAAGGCCCATTTAGGGAAATCAGCCTAAATAAATTCGAAAATAAATATATAAAATCATATTTGCATATTAATTACACTAATTAATATCAAACATAATATATATAATTTTTCCTAGCTCCGAAAACTCTTTCGTCGCTGCCCGATCTCCATCGGACCCCTCCCGGGACGTTCCTGGTGATCTCTTTCCTTTCCGGTTGTCTTGTCGAAACCCCTTAAGTGTGTTACCCTAGCGGTTCGATATAATAACAGGTACGATCAAGACTCCTCTATGATCGATGACTAACTCGTAGGCCTGGACCCCATGAATTAATCCCTGTGATATAACGAATGACTTTCATCTATCAAACCTGGACGTCTAGTCTTAAACCCTTTGTCATGGCGATACTTAGCGTGTCCGAGCATCATTCTCAGATATCTCCATACCTAGCATGATCTCGTTACCGACATCGCTATCTTCTACTCGTCTATGATATTATGTCAGCTGGTGACCTAGTCACATGTTTGCAAACTCATTTGACATAATCTCACCGAGTGGGCCCTAGAGTATTTATCCGGCTATGCGGACTGACAAATCCCGCTGTTGACCCCTCGTCTCAACTACCCTCTTCCGATACCCAAAAGTATCACCGTTATGGTCACACTATATAAGATATGACGTTTGGTGCGATCAAAGTATCTTCCAGGGATAACAATAAGAGTTGATCTCACGGTCTTAAGGCGTAACGACTATGTCCTATAAATACTGGGTATGTCCATCACATCGTTACACCTAACGATATGACTTCCATTGCCGACCGGCGCCATGCCCTATGATCGGAAAACCTCGATCATCAATCGCGCAACGAAACTAGTCTTAGTAGAGGCTACTAGGGACCTGGTTGTTTATCTACCACACCTGTATTAATGTTTTCGCTTAATACAGTTATAGCATGGTATAAAACACATAATGAACGATTGGGATATTGCCAATAAACTATGTTTATTAAGTGCCTCTAGGGCATATTCCCTTCAGTCTCCCACTTGCACTAGAGTAACACTTAATCTAGTTTACAACTTGGTAAAAGCTCAACACCCATAGCATCTTGGTGCCTGCTCGCCTTGTGGAAGAGGAATACAGTCAATAGATCTCACACATTGAGACCTATATGTGCTTTGCAACATTTCTATGTCACCTAGTTTGACATAAACCCGTATCTTACGATGACGGTGAAATATATCCCAGTGGATGGAGTGAGACTCGAGCATTAGCGTAGCATGCGCCTTAAAAGTCTGAAAGATCTAGAAAGGGGACCACCTACGCTCGGAAAACTGCTCAGTCCAATCACACTTGCTACTTCTAAAGTCGCGATATATTTCTATACCTATGTAGATTGTGCGACAGTGCATTCATATGCGACTTCGCTAACTAACCATGTATTTCTTCAAAATAAAGGACATCTCCTATATGAGATTTCTAGTCGTATGGGTCAGTGTAATAACTTGCATCATCTTAACCGATTTACGACAAGTTTCCATTCCACTCTTACCCGTTACTAGAAAACCTATCTTCAGTTCTCATAGACACTGAAGAATAAACTTAACGTTTGTTCATTGATCCATACAAGGATCACTCTAGAATCTGTTCTTCAACCAAGAACTTGGGTCACACTAAGTCGAGCTTTTAATCTGATAGCATATATGACTGATACATAGATAATGTCGAACATCATTTGCTATAACTGAAAATGCCAAGATAAACTTAATATTTTACCTAGTCATACAAGCAAGAACCTCTTTCTTTGCTTGTCCTATTTTGAAACTCTTCAGAATCTTGACTTAGTAAATATTCCGACCTAATGTTATTAAGCCCCTTCTGATCTATACAATTATAAATCGGATGCCTAATACTCCTAACTTCATTTCATAGAAAATTTAATCACTTAAATAATCCTTTACACTCTACTAGAGGATCTGTGTCATTCAGTATGTCGTTACATACAGAATCACAAATGACATCTAGCTCCCACTCAAATATGCCTTCCGCATATAAGATCAAGGAAAAGCTACTTAGCTCCCACTCAAATATGCCTTCCGCATATAAGATCAAGGAAAGCTACTTTGCTCCCACTCACTTCTTTGCAAATGTAGGTTTCTTCAACTATTTTGGACAACTCCAAAATCCTTTGATCACATTATCAAAGTGAAGATTCCAGCTCCGATATGCTTGCTTCTGCCCATGAATGGACAACCGAAGTTTGCATACATGTTTAGCATCCTCAGGATTACAAACCATTCATAATGACACTATTAAGAACCATGGTTTTCTCATCCAACTATCAATTTCTCATTCGAAATTATAGTGATTGCTAAACGACCCAGAATAGATTTAGGCTTCGCCACTCGAGACAAACTCTCATGTGGTCTGTCGGAACTGCTTCACGACAAATCGAATCTGCTCAATGTCTACTCTCTCATAAAATTCCATATACTATTAACATCCTAGATGCCATCAAGAAGATCTCCCAAGTCAATACCTGGTAATCGTATATGGATTTTATTTCGAATCATATATGACTCATAGCCATTTCTCGGACTTAGTATCACCATCTCTTCTTCGTAGTTCGTAGGTCTATCATATTCGATTAATATGACCTTCATAGCAAGATTGTCGTAACACACAATGTGGAACACAACCTCGTATGCCTACGCTCTTAGTATGAGCTCAGAACATCATGATCTTGAATCATCAGCTTTTTCAAGCTGTGGAGCCTGACACCGAAAACACTTTCGGTTGCGCCACTTTGATGTCTGGAGAGGAAGTTCACCAACTTCGTCTCGCTCTACTTTCTTTCTCACTTATACCCTCGGACAATAAACTATTTCTTTCGCAAGGTATATCCCGGCAATGATTTTGCCTATGTCGTGAGACATGTACCCAACTAACTCTTTAGGTAGGGTATACTACAAAGATTAATCCATTTTAGGTTTGATCACATCGAAACACTAAATTGCTGAAACGACAATCCAGGCTAAATGCCATGCTATCACTCGTATGGTATTGTATCCATGGATTCAAATGGTTTCCCTATTTGCTAACGTGAGTGTTTACGTTTCTACCATATGACTCTAATGATCACAATAATTCGGTAAGAGATTTATTTACCACACACTATCCGATAGGGTGCAATTACGACGTCCTAACACACCATGACACTATGGTGTTCCATGCGACGTAATTTGTGGAACTCTTCTCACAAGTCTTCCAATGATGTGCCAACATTATAACTCAAATCTTTATTTCCTCGATATGTATCGCGGGAACTTGATTTTCTTGTTAAGTTTATTTCCTACTTCATTCTGAACTTTGTTTGATCGAATCAAAATTTCAGACTAACATTCCCCGGAGTGGATATCCACATATCTACTCGGAATATTCATGAAGTATATGAAATAAATACTTCCACTACACGTCAAAGTACTTCATTGATTCACATGCACCCACATGCACGATTCTCAACAAGCTATACTCAAAACGTTCAGTGAAGTTCACGAAATAAAGGTCTCCACTACCCGTCAATTACTTTATTGAACCACATACATCTCTATGTATGACTATCAATAAGTTATATGCCCGTTTTCCGAAAACGGTGTCACAGTTATTTTGCAAGTGTCAAAAGATCAAATCTTAGTACTTGTAGATCCATCCGGTGTGGAGCTAATGCATTGACTATAACATTGACATGACTAAACGGTAGTGCCACACATATGTGGTGTCTTTATTAAGTTTGTATCCTTTGGCATTAATATTATGAATGTGGGAGCTTCTACCATCTAAATTCAAACCGGCATATGATCATTACTTCATAAATATAGGACACCAATTTGTCACTATCATGTATGAACAAGTGTCTCGCTAGAGGAGACACACTCGTAACGATCATACCAACACCCGATCAAAAAGAATTTATTCAAATGGTAGATCTAGAGGGAGAGTGTCTATGGCCGTCACAACACTTAACTGCCGTTATCAACACGCAATGTCGCCTCATCCTTTCAAGCCACTCAAGCAGTAAACCTGGTTTTTCACAAAACATGACTAGTTCAAAGCTTAGTCACTACTGCGAGTACTTGCTTAGCTAAAACATTCATAACATGTATATCATATATACACCATCATCATCGATGACTTCCGGCGATCTGTTTCATTTTCTTGATACTTCCACCGTAATAAAGAACCATGAAGGTGAACGATTCCCCTCGCATGACATAGTCTATGACAGAAGATTTGCACTTGGCAACGATGTCTGTCATCCAGTGATTGAGCTGAGCGAGGCGTCTCAATGTTCATTAAGTATGAACATACGTCATTAAGTATGACCGCCACGTGCTCCCTCAATGTGTGTATTCTCTTCCATCTTGGTTGAGAAGACAATCAGTCAACGTACTAATAAACTTCATCAACCCAACGTTTGGGGTACCCCGAGTTTAGTTCGCGATCGAAAAACTCGTACTCACCGTTGGTTCTCTATGGCAGAGATCATAGCATACACTGGACTATGATGATATCATCCGCACAAAATCCGATAATCTAAATTATCTTTTGTCAGTGGAATCTCCGGGTTTATCTCCTAGCGAGTATTGTAACACAAAGAGCTAACGGTTTAAACAAGGAGTATCCTCAAGCTAAAGCATAAAACTATGAAGTTTGGACCCAACCTTTTAAGTTTCTCAATCGCAGGAATGCGCCTAATTTGAAAAGATGCTATCACAATGGTTAATGTCTACAAAGGTTTGCAAAACAAACTCTGTTCATTATATTCTGAGTTCTAGTATTTTAGAAAATAACTATCCGAACTCCCACTCAAACGAACATCCCTCCTGGTCGTTTAAGCGATTACACGACCCCCATCCATTGCACCACCCCTCATCATCAGAGCCGGCGGCACAAATTCAAGAGTAGAAAATTGTCCGCCACACCAATTTTGTGACTCGTGCTCGACCTTTCGGTCTCCTTGTTCCGAGGCCATATTTCTGAATATGCTAAGCTCGCCACCAAAAACCTCCACGCTGACGCTTGTGCAACATGGCTTACACCCACCGTATGCGAACGACGAGATGTCTGACACCCGATCATCACGGCCTGCCTCATAACGTAGAACTTTCTTGGTGGTGCGCGTTGGAGGGAGAACACTAGTGGTATTTTGAAGGGATCATCTTATATAGCTACCGCCGTGTAACTAATGTATACCATACACACAATCACACAATATAAGATGCACACAAAACATCAAATGTAATGCAATGTGATATAGTCCATTGCGCCATGGTCTTCTTGGCGCCCGCAGTTTATAAATAATTTAATAAACCTACCTTGACCATATCACACAGCCCCTGCAAAATAAAGTTAGACGCTTCTACTTTATCTTTTACATATTTTACGTGGCTTGGGGCTTTCGTAAATAGAACCGCTTCATACCTACGAACCTTATGACCACAACAACGATCCAATAATTGCATGTTTAAGCATCCCTTTCGGGCCCTCCATTGAAAATGCAAGACCAACTAAAGAGAGAGAAACAGGCACCCGCCAGCAACAGATACGGTACAAGCCGTATGTCAGTAGTGGAACCAGTCTCGCGTAAGCGTACGCGTAAAGTCGGTCCGGGCCGCTTCATCAACTCGATGCCGCTGGAATCACAAGTGCACGCTAGAGGGTAGCAAATAACAAGAACGGTGCCCCCGTGCAGAACACGGGTTCTAACAGCGTACATCTATATCTACGATAGATCGGCTCTGATACCACTGAAAGGGGATCGTGTGCAGAAAACAAAAAAATTCCTAGCAACGATATCCTTAAACTAGCCAATATCTACACTATGCAGATATAGAAGTACGGCGGAGATCGGAATACATACCCTCGTAGACCGAATAGCGGGGATTACGCTCCCGCACAAGCGTTGACGACGAAGACGACGTAGCCGACCTCTAGGTCGCGGAGAACTCGGCGCGACGAAGACGACGAAGATGGCCCAGAGGTCGGGTGGAGGAAGTAGGCCTCCGAGTACCGCTAGCGCAGCACCTCGCAGGGCGTCACACACATACGGTGGAGACGACGACCTCCGAAGCTCCAGTCCAGGACGAGCAGCAGAAGACTTGGACCGGAACACCAGCAGCGCGGCAGCGGGCTATGGTGGAAGAGATCCCCCTCCTCTACTCGGCGCGGCTCCAAGGGAACCACGAGATCGAGAGAGAAATTGGGAATTAATTGGTGAATTAAAAGGCCAGGGGTGCCCCTTCTTATATAAGCTCCCGGGGGGAGCCAACCTCCCTAGCCAGGCAATGTGGGACTATCCCACAGCCATGGTGCGGCTAGGGATGGTGCGCCGGCCCTAGGTGGGCCCCATTTGGCCCACCTAGGCCGGCCAAGCCTCCCCCACAAAATTCCCTTGAGGGTTTTCCCCCCCATGGGCCTTCTTTCGACCAGAAGGCCCATTTAGGGAAATCAGCCTAAATAAATACGAAAATAAATATATAAAATCATATTTGCATATTAATTACACTAATTAATATCAAACATAATATATATAATTTTTCCTAGCTCCGAAAACTCTTTCGTCGCTGCCCGATCTCCATCGGACCCCTCCCGGGACGTTCCCGGTGATCTCTTTCCTTTCCGGTTGTCTTGTCGAAACCCCTTAAGTGTGTTACCCTAGCGGTTCGATATAATAACAGGTACGATCAAGACTCCTCTATGATCGATGACTAACTCGTAGGCTTGGACCCATGAATTAATCCCTGTGATATAACGAATGACTTTCATCTATCAAACCTGGACGTCTAGTCTTAAACCCTTTGTCATGGCGATACTTAGCGTGTCCGAGCATCATTCTCAGATATCTCCATACCTAGCATGATCTCGTTACCGACATCGCTATCTTCTACTCGTCTATGATATTATGTCAGCTGGTGACCTAGTCACATGTTTGCAAACTCATTTGACATAATCTCACCGAGTGGACCCTAGAGTATCTATCCGGCTATGCGGACTGACAAATCCCGCTGTTGACCCCTCGTCTCAACTACCCCCTTCCGATACCCAAAAGTATCATCGTTATGGTCACACTATATAAGATATGACGTTTGGTGCGATCAAAGTATCTTCCAGGGATAACAATAAGAGTTGATCTCACGGTCTTAAGGCGTAACGACTATGTCCTATAAATATAGGGTATGTCCATCACATCGTTACACCTAACGATATGACTTCCATTGCCGACCGGCGCCATGCCCTATGATCGGAAAACCTCGATCATCAATCGTGCAACGAAACTAGTCTTAGTAGAGGCTACTAGGGACCTGGATGTTTATCTACCACACCTGTATTAATGTTTTCGCTTAATACAGTTATAGCATGGTATAAAACATATAATGAACGATTGGGATATTGCCAATAAACTATGTTTATTAAGTGCCTATAGGGCATATTCCCTTCACTATGGCCATCACAACAACTTGACTGCCGTTATCAACACGCAATGTCGCCTCATCCTTTCAAGCTACTCAAGCAGTAAACCTGGTTTTCACAAAACATGACTAGTTCAAAACTTAGTCACAACTGCGAGTACTTGCTTAGCTAAAACATTCATAACATGTATATCATATATACACCATCATCATTGATGACTTCCGGCGATCTGTTTCATTTTCTTGATACTTCCACCGTAATAAAGAACCATGAAGGTGAACGATTACCCTTGCATGACATAGTCTATGACAGAGGATTTGCACTTGGCAACGATGTCTGTCATCCAGTGATTGAGCTGAGCGAGGCGTCTCAATGTTCATTAAGTATGAACATATGTCATTAAGTATGACCGCCACGTGCTCACTCAATGTGTGTATTCTCTTCCATCTTGGTTGAGAAGACAATCAGTCAACGTACTGATAAACTTCATCAACCCAACGTTTGGGGTACCCCGAGTTTAGCGACCATATCATATGTTCGCGATCGAAAAACTCGTACTCACCGTTGGTTCTCTATGGCAGAGATCATAGCATACACTGGACTATGATGATATCATCCGCACAAAATCTGATAATCAAAATTATCTTTTGTTAGCGGAATCTCCGGGTTTATCTCCTAGCGGGTATTGTAACACAAAGAGCTAACGGTTTAAACAAGGAGTATCTTCAAGCTAAAGATGCTATCACAATGGTTAATATCTACAAAGGTTTGCAAAATAGACTCTGTTCATTATATTCTGAGTTCTAGTATTTTTAGAAAATAACTATCCGAACTCCCACTCAAACGAACATCTCTCCTGGTTGTTTAAGCGATTACACGACCCCCATCCATTGCACCACCCCTCATCATCAGAGCCGGCGGCACAACTTCAAGAGTAGACAAAAGTCCGCCACACCAATTTTGTGACTCGTGCTCGACCTTTCGGTCTCCCTGTTCCGAGGCCATATTTCTGAATATGCTAGGCTCGCCACCAAAAACCTCCACGCTGACGCTTGTGCAACATGGTTTACACCCACTGTATGCGAACGATGAGATGTCTGACACCCGATCATCACGGCCTGCCTCATAATGTAGAACTTTCTTGGTGGTGCGCGTTGGAGGGAGAACACTAGTGGTATTTAGAAGGGATCATCTTATATAGCTACCGCCGTGTAACTAATATATACTATATATATAATCACACAGTATAAGATGCACACAAAACATCAAATGTAATGCAATGTAATATAGTCCATTGCGCCATGATCTTCTTGGCGCCCGCAGTTTATAAACAATTTAATAAACCTACCTTGACCATATCACATAGCCCCTCCAAAATAAAGTTAGACGCTTCTACTTTATCTTTTACATATTTTACGTGGCTTGGGGCTTTCGTAAATAGAACCGCTTCATACCTACGAACCTTATGATCACAACAACGATCCAATAATTGCATGTTTAAGCATCCCTTTCGGGACCTCCATTGAAAATGCAAAGCCAACTAACAAAGAGAGAAACAGACACCCGCCAGCCACAGATACGGTACAAGCCGTATGTCAGTAGTGGAACCAGTCTCGCGTAAGCGTACGCGTAAAGTCGGTCCGGGCCGCTGCATCAACTCGATGCTGCTGGAATCACAAGTGCACACTAGAGGGTAGCAAATAACAGGAACGGTGCCCCCGTGCAGAACACGGGTTCTAACAGCATACAACTATATCTACGATAGATAGACTATGATACCACTGAAGGGGATCATGTGCAGAAAACAAATTTTTTCCTAGAAACGATATCCTTAAACTAGCCAAGATCTACACTATGCAGATGTAGTAGTACGGCGGAGATCGGAATACATACCCTCGTAGACCGAATAGCGGGGATTAAGCTCCCGCACAAGCGTTGACGACGAAGACGACGTAGCCGACCTCTAGGTCGTGGAGAACTCGGCGCGACGAAGACGACGAAGATGACCCCGAGGTCGGGTGGAGGAAGTAGGCCTCCGAGTACCGCTAGCGCAGCACCCCGCAGGGCGTCACACACATACGGTGGAGACGACGGCCTCCGAAGCTCCAGTCCAGGACGAGCAGCGGAAGACTTGGACCGGAACACCAGCAGCGCGGCAGCGGGCTATGGTGGAAGAGATCCCCTCCTCTACTCGGCGCGACTCAGACAAAAGGGAATCATGAGATCGAGAGAGAATTAGGAAATTAATTGGTGAATTAAAAGGCCAGGGGTGCCCCTCTGTATAAAGGCTCCGGGGGGGGGGGGGGGGAGCCAACTTGCCAGCCAGGCAATGTGGGACTATCCCCCATTTCCTGGTGCGGCTCCCATGGTGCGCCGGCCACCTGGTGGGCCCTTTTGGTCCACCTAGGCCGGCCACCTAGACCCCCACCGAATTCCCTTGAGGAATTTTACCCTCTTGGGCCTTCTTTCGACCAGAAGGCCCATTTAGGGAAATCAGCCTAAATAAATTCGAAAATAAATATATAAAATCATATTTGCACATTAATTACACTAATTAATATCAAACATATTATATATAATTTATTCTAACTCCGAAAACTCTTTCATCGCTGCCCGATCTCCATCGGACCATTACCGGGACGTTCCCGGTGATCTCATTCCTTTCCGGTTGTCTTGTCGAAACCCCTTAAGTGTGTTACCCTAGCGGTTTGATATAATAATAGGTATGATCAAGACTCCTCTATGATCAACGACTAACTTGTAGGCCTGGACCCCATGAATTAATCCCTGTGATATAACGAATGACTTTCATCTATCAAACCTGGACGTTGACGAGGTGGTAACTCGGCAAATCCCAGGGTTGTGCACCCCGGGTTGATTGACGGGGAGAGAGAGAGAGGTGTTGGTGATCACGACGGCTGACAAGCAAGGTTTTACCCAGGTTCAGTCTCCCGGAGGATAACACCCTACTCCTGCTTGTCTGATTATTGATGCGAGTAGCGATTACAATGGCGAGATTGCGATCTCGCTAGGGTTTGTGGTGGTGGCTATGAGCGTGTCCCCTAGGACGGGCAACCCTCCTGACTTTATAGGTAGCCAGGTCTCGGGCGGTTGGTACATATATGGCAGGTTACAAGACCTAACCGAGTTGGACTAGGATACGTGGTACCCCGAGTGGGCCTTCTGTGGGCCTTTCCATGCTTGGCGCGGCCCAGGTAGCCTTACGGTGGGCTAGTCGAAAGGTAGCCCCACGTCAGTAGCCCCTGAGTGCTTGGTCGAAGCACAGCGTCGGGCAAAGGACTTCCTCCTCCTGGACGCGCCATTGGATTGCTTGATCTTGAGCTTGAACCCGATTCATTCAGTCGAACAGGCCTCTCCCGATGGGAGTAACCTTTGTAGTCGAATTACTTTGTCTTGTTCTTCATGGGAAGCTTGCTTCTATTCAGCCTGTTGGCTTACTTGTAGATCCGATTCGGCTGTGGGAGCTTACTCGACTTTCTTCGTCACCCGAATAAACGTTTCGGGTTCCTTGGCCAGCGCATTGTCTTCAGTTGTTTCAGCTAAGAAGCCTACCACCCGAACCTTGGATTCGAGTTATCTCGCTGTCTTGTTGTTTGGAGCCGTTGTCTTGATGACGTCGCTGCTGACGTTTCCTTGCACGCCTCTGCGCCCGATGGGACGTGACATGGCGGGGCCCACTGGCAGCGCTGACCGCGGTCAGCAGTTGTCACGTTCCTGAACTGGGCGCAAAATTTTCACGCACGATGATGAAGCCTCGATTCTCGTGCGTAGTGGAGGAAGATGGCGGCGATGGTTTGAAGGAGATATGCCCTAGAGGCAATTAATAAAGTGTATTCTTTATCATATCTCGTTTGTTCATAATAGGTTTTTGTGTCATGCTAGAACCGTATTAAGCGGAAACATTAATGCGGGTGTGATACGTAAACAACAAGGTCCCTAGTAGCCTCTACTAAGACTAGTTTTGTTGCGCGATTGATGATCGAGGTTTCCCGGTCATGGGGCATGGCGCCGGTCGGCAATGAGAGTCATATCGCTGGAGAGTGATGTGATGGGCATACCCAGATTTGGAGAACATAGTCGTTACACCTTTGACCGTGAGATCAACTCTTATTGATATTCCCCGAAGATACTTTGATTGCACAAAACGTCGTATCTTATTTAGTATGACAATAACGGTGATACTTTTGGGTATTGGAAAGGAGTATTGAGACGAGGGGTCAAGAGCGGGATTTGCCAGTCCGCATAGCAGGATAGATACTCTCGGGCCCACTCGGTGAGATCATGTGTAATGAGCTTGCAAGCATGTGACTAGGTCACGGAGACATGAGATCATGAACGAGTAGAAGATAGCGTCGTCGGTAACGAGGTCGGGATTAGGTATGGAGATATCTATGGAGCGACGCTCGGACGTGCTAAGTATCGCTATGGCAAAAGGTCTAAGACTTCACGTTCAGGTTTGATAGATGAAAGTCATTCGTTATATCTCAGGGATTAATTCATGGGGTCCAGGCCTACGGATTAGTCGTTGATCATTGAGGAGTCTTGATCATACCTGATATTATATCGAACCGCTAGGGTAACACACTTAAGGGGTTTCGACAAGACAACCGGAAAGGAAGGAGATCACCGGGAACGTCCCGGGAGAGGTCCGATGGAGATCGGGCAGCGCCGAAAGAGTTTTCGGAGCTAGGAAATATTATATATATTATGTTTGATATTAATTAGTGTTATTAATATGCAAATATGATTTTATATATTTATTTTCGAGTTTATTAAGGCAGATTTCCCTAAATGGGCCTTCCAGACGAAAGAAGGCCCAAGAGGGGGGGGGGGGGGGAACCCCCTTGGGAATTCGGTGGGAGCCTAGGGGCCGGCCTAGGTGGGCCACAAGGGGCCCACCAAGGGGCCGGCGCACCCCCTTGGCCGAACCAGGCTGTGGGGGGTTAGTCCCATATTGCCTGGCTGGCAAGGTTGGCTCCCCTTGGGAGCCTATATAAGAAGGGGCACCCCCAGCCTTTTAATTCACCAATTAATTCATGATTTCTCTCTCGATCTCGTGGTTCCCAAGTTGGAGCCGCACCGAGCAAGAGGAGTCGGGGATCTCCTCCACCATAGCCCGCTGCCGCGCTGCTGGTGTTCCGGTCCAAGTCTTCCGCTGCTCGTCCTGGACTGGAGCTTCGGAGGCGTCGTCTCCACCGTACGTGTGCGACTCCCTGCGAGGTGCTGCGCTAGCGGTACTCGGAGGCCTGCTTCCTCTACACGACCTTGAGGTCGGCTACGTCGGTCTTCATCGACAACGTTGGTGCGGGAACGTAATCCCCGCTTTCGGTCTACAAGGGTACGTATTCCGATCTCCGTTCGTACTACTATATCTGCATAGAATAGATCTTGGCTAGTTTAAGGATATCGTCGGTAGGAAAATTATTGTTTTCTGCACACGATCCCCTTCAGTGGTATCAGAGCCGATCTATCGTAAGATATAGCTGTACGCTGTTAGAACCCGTGCTCTGCACGGGGGCACCGTTCCTGTTATTTGCTACCCTCTAGCGTGCACTTGTGTATTCCAGCGGCATTGAGTTGATGAAGCGGCCCGGACCGACTTTACGCGTATGCTTACGGGAGACTGGTTCCACTACTGACATACGGCTTGTACCGTATCTGTGGCTGGCGGATGAAAGTTTCTCTCTCTTTAGTTGGTCTTCGCATTTTCAATGGAGGGCCCGAAAGGGATGCTTAAACATGCAATTATTGGATCGTTGTTGTGGTCATAAGATTCGTAGGTATGAAGCTGTTCTATTTACGAAAGCCCCAAGCCACGTAAAATATGCAAAAGATAAAGTAGAAGCGTCTAACTTTATTTTGCAGGGGCTATGTGATATGGTCAAGGTAGGTTTATTAAATTGTTTATAAACTGCGGGCGCCAAGAAGACCATGGCGCGATGGACTGTATCACATTGCATTATATTTGATGTTTTGTGTGCATCTTATTTTTGTGTGATTGTGTGTTACACGGCGGTAGCTGAATAAGATGATCCCTTCAAAATACCACTAGTGTTCTCCCTCCAACGCGCACCACCAATAAAGTTCTACGTTATGAGGCAGGCCGTGATGATCGGGTGTCATACATATCTTCGTTCGCATACGGTGGGTGTAAGCCATGTTGCACAAGCGTCAGCGTGGAGGTCTTTGGTGGCGAGCCTAGCATACTCAGAGGTATGGCCTCGGAACAGGAAGACCGAAAGGTCGAGCACGAGTCACAAAATTGGTGTGGCGGACGATTTTGTCTACTCCTGAAGTTGTGCCGCCGGCTTTGATGATGAGGGGTGGTGCAATGGATGGGGGTCGTGTAATCGCTTAAACGACCAGGAGGGATGTTCGTTTGAGTGGGAGTTATGTCTGTTATTTTCTAAAATACTATAACTCAAAATTATTATGAACAAAGTCTTATGTTGTTGCAAATTCCATTGTAGATGTCTCGCCACTCGTTTAACCTAGGTCTGTTCCTTGAGAAAGAAAAGCTTAAGACCAATGGGTCAAACTTCATGGCCTGGTTCCGCAACCTGAGGATCCTCCTCACTCCCCATAGGGTGGCCTACGTCATTGAGGCCGCCATAGGTGACCCTCCTGCAGATGAAGCCTCTGAGGATGAGAAGAAGGTCTTCCAGACCCGATCGGAGGATTCTGCCTTTGTCCAGAGTGGCATGCTCTACGCCATGGAAGCCGACCTGCAGAAGCGCTTTGAGAAGATGAGCGCCTTTGAGATCATTTCGGATCTTAAGGCTGTCTTTGCGCCGCAGGCTAAGGCTGAGAGATATGAGGCTTCTGAGCTTTTCTTCTCAGCCAAGATGGAAGAGCATAGCAGTGTGAGCGAGCATGTAGTCAAGATGTCTGGCTACGTTCAACGCCTGAATGCTCTGGAGTGCAAGATTCCCGATGAGCTGGCGATTGACAGGGTGTTGCAATCGTTGCCACCAAGCTACAAAGGCTTCGTCATGAACTACAACATGCAGGGCATGGCTAAGTCCCTGGGTGAAGTGTTCGTGATGCTCAAGACTGCTGAGGTAGAGATTAAGAAGGAGCACACGCTGTTGATGGTCAACAAGACCGTTGATTTCAAGAAGTCCGGTGGCAAGGGAAAGCAGAGCTGGAAGTCCCGGAGGGAGGCAAAGTTTGCTGCCAAGTCCAGGACTAACAGGTCTGGTCCCAGAGCTAGCGTGGAGTGTTTCTACTGCAAGGGGAAGGGTCACTGGAAGCGCAACTGCCCAAAGTATCTGGAGGATAGGAAGTCTGGCAAGACGGTCGACAAAGAGAAAGGTATATTTGATATACATGTTATAGATGTGTACCTTACATCCGACCGGAGCAATACGTGGGTATTTGATACTGGTTCTGTTGCTCATATATGTAACTCTCAGGAGGAGTTACGGAATAGAAGGCGGCTGGCGAAGGATGAGGTGACGATGCGCGTCGGCAACGGATCGAGAGTCGACGTGGTGGCTGTCGGCACGCTCCCTCTGCATCTACCATCGGGATTAGTTTTGGTTTTAAATAAATGTTATTTTGTGCCATCCTTGAGTGTAAACATTATAAGTGGGTCTTGCCTGTTACAAGACGGTTATTCATTTAAATCAGTGTCAAGCAACTGTGCTATTTATATGAATGATATCTTTTATGTTGATGCTCCCGAGAGTAATGGTTTATTCTTGTTGAATCTCGATCGTAGTACTCACATCCATAACATAGAGGCCAAACGAATTAAGTGTAGTGACGATACCGCCATGTTTTTGTGGCATTGCCGTCTTGGTCATATTGGTATAAAGCGCATGAAGCGACTCCACTCCGATGGACTCTTGGACTCGTTGGATTTCGGATCCCTCGATACATGTGAACCATGCCTCATGGGCAAAATGACCAGGACACCGTTCAAAGGTTTCGTTGAACGGGCGTCAGATTTGTTGGGGATCATACATACAGACGTATGTGGACCAATGAGCGTTTCGACACGCAATGGTTATCGTTACTTCGTCACCTTCACTGATGACTTGAGTAGATACGGTTATATCTATTTGATGAAACACAAGTCTGAAACGTTTGAAAAGTTCAAAGAATTCCAGAGTGAAGTTGAGAATCAGCTTAATAGGAAAATCAAGCATCTCCGGTCCGATCGCGGTGGAGAGTACTTGAGTTTTGAGTTTGGCACACATCTGAAGAGTTGTGGCATAGTGCCCCAACTTACGCCCGCCGGAACTCCGCAGCGTAACGGTGTGTCCGAGCGACGTAATCGTACTCTACTGGATAGTGTCCGATCTATGATGTCTCTTACCGATCTGCCAGTGTCCTTCTGGGGTTATGCGTTAGAAACAGCCGCATTCATTTTAAATAGGGCTCCGTCCAAGTCCGTTGAAACGACACCGTATGAATTATGGTATGGCCACAAGCCTAAGTTATCGTTTCTGAAGGTTTGGGGTTGTGAGGCGTACGTTAAGAAACTACAGCCCGACAAACTCGAACCGAAGTCGGAGAAAGTCGTCTTTGTAGGATATCCGCGGGAAACCGTTGGGTACACCTTCTACAACCAAGCTGAGGGCAAAACTTTTGTCGCGAAGACCGGTACCTTTCTAGAGAAGGAGTTTCTCGCGAAAGGAGTAAGTGGGAGGAAGGTAGACCTCGATGAAATCGTTGATCCTGAACTCGAGATTCCGAGTGGCGCAACTGAAGCAATTCCGGAAACGTCCTCCGTGGAAGGAGTGGGAGAAACTGTCGAGGAAGATGTTCTACCTCGTAGGTCTGGTAGATCTCGGATCGCACCAGAATGGTATGGCAATATGGTTTGCACCGTCATGCTAGTCGAGCAAGACGAACCTACGAACTACAAGGAGGCGATGGAGAGTCTAGAGTCCGAGAAATGGCTTGAAGCCATGAAATCCGAAATAGGATCCATGTATGATAACCAAGTGTGGACTTTGGTGGATATTCCCGAAGGGCGCAAGGCCGTCGAGAATAAGTGGATCTTTAAGAAGAAGACTGATGCTGATGGTAATGTGACCGTCTATAAAGCTCGGCTTGTCGCAAAGGGTTTCCGAAAAGTTCATGGAATTGACTACGATGAAACTTTTTCACCGGTAGCGATGCTTAAGTCTATTCGGATTTTGTTAGCGGTAGCTGCCTACTATGATTATGAAATCTGGCAGATGGACGTCAAAACGGCCTTCCTGAATGGAAACATTGAGGAAGAGTTGTACATGGTACATCCGGAAGGTTTTGTCGTTCCAGGAAGTGCTAACAAGGTGTGCAAGCTTCAGCGATCCATCTATGGATTGAAGCAGGCATCTCGGAGCTGGAATCTTCGCTTTGATGAGGCAATCAAAGGTTTTGGATTTATCCAGAATGTGGAGGAGACCTGTATTTACAAGAAAATGAGTGGGAGCTCGGTTGTGTTCTTAGCACTGTATGTTGACGACATATTGCTAATAGGGAATGATGTGGAACTTCTGAATAGGGTGAAGGAATATTTAAACAGTAAGTTTTCCATGAAGGACTTAGGAGAAGCTGCGTATGTTTTAGGCATAAAAATCTACCGTGATAGATCAAGGCGCCTATTAGCACTAAGTCAGAGTACTTATCTTGATAAAATATTGAAGCGTTTTCATATGGAGAAGGCAAAGAAGGGTTCTCTGCCGGTTATCAAGAATAAGATATTGCGTAAGGCGCAGTGTCCAGTGACGGAACTGGGTAAGGCCGAAATGACGAAACATCCTTATGCTTCAGCCATAGGATCGATCATGTATGCAATGTTGAGTACTAGACCGGATGTGGCATTAGCTCTAAGTTTGACAAGCCGGTTCCAGAGTAATCCTGGAATGCCGCATTGGGTAGCTGTTAAGAGCATTCTTAAGTATCTCAATAAGACAAAGGAAATGTTCCTTGTGTATGGTGGCTGCGATGAGGAACTTGGCGTAACGGGTTACGTAGATGCAAGTTTCTGCTCAGACCCCGATGACTGTAAGTCACAGACAGGTTACGTGTTCAAGGTGAATGGAGGCGCCGTGTGCTGGAGAAGTGGGAAGCAACCCATAGTCGCACAATCTACAATGGAGTCGGAGTACATTGCTGCCTGCGAGGCCGCGAATGAAGCTGTGTGGCCGAGGAAGTTCGTCATCGAACTTGGAGTGTTCCCGAGCGTGCAAGACCCCGTGATCCTCTTCTGCGACAATACGGGTGCCATTGCGAACGCCAAGGAGCCAAGGTCTCACTCCACCGCCAAACACATTCTCCGACGCTTCCACGTGATACGTCAGTACGTACAAGAAGGCGATGTGAAGATTTGCAAAGTGCATATGGATCTGAATGTGGCAGATCCGCTGACGAAGCCTCTTCCGCTTGATAAGCATGAACAACACCAGTTAGCTATGGGTGTTAGGCTTTTACCAAGTTGTAATCTAGATTAAATTGTACTCTAGTGCAAGTGGGAGACTGAAGGAGATATGCCCTAGAGGCAATTAATAAAGTGTATTCTTTATCATATCTCGTTTGTTCATAATAGGTTTTTGTGTCATGCTAGAACCGTATTAAGCGGAAACATTAATGCGGGTGTGATACGTAAACAACAAGGTCCCTAGTAGCCTCTACTAAGACTAGTTTTGTTGCGCGATTGATGATCGAGGTTTCCCGGTCATGGGGCATGGCGCCGGTCGGCAATGAGAGTCATATCGCTGGAGAGTGATGTGATGGGCATACCCAGATTTGGAGAACATAGTCGTTACACCTTTGACCGTGAGATCAACTCTTATTGATATTCCCCGAAGATACTTTGATTGCACCAAACGTCGTATCTTATTTAGTATGACAATAACGGTGATACTTTTGGGAATTGGAAAGGAGTATTGAGATGAGGGGTCAAGAGCGGGATTTGCCAGTCCGCATAGCAGGATAGATACTCTCGGGCCCACTCGGTGAGATCATGTCTAATGAGCTTGCAAGCATGTGACTAGGTCACGGAGACATGAGATCATGAACGAGTAGAAGATAGCGTCGTCGGTAACGAGGTCGGGATTAGGTATGGAGATATCTATGGAGCGACGCTCGGACGTGCTAAGTATCGCTATGGCAAAAGGTCTAAGACTTCACGTTCAGGTTTGATAGATGAAAGTCATTCGTTATATCTCAGGGATTAATTCATGGGGTCCAGGCCTACGGATTAGTCGTTGATCATTGAGGAGTCTTGATCATACCTGATATTATATCGAACCGCTAGGGTAACACACTTAAGGGGTTTCGACAAGACAACCGGAAAGGAAGGAGATCACCGGGAACGTCCCGGGAGAGGTCCGATGGAGATCGGGCAGCGCCGAAAGAGTTTTCGGAGCTAGGAAATATTATATATATTATGTTTGATATTAATTAGTGTTATTAATATGCAAATATGATTTTATATATTTATTTTCGAGTTTATTAAGGCAGATTTCCCTAAATGGGCCTTCCGGACGAAAGAAGGCCCAAGAGGGGGGGAACCCCCTTGGGAATTCGGTGGGAGCCTAGGGGCCGGCCTAGGTGGGCCACAAGGGGACCACCAAGGGGCCGGCGCACCCCCTTGGCCGAACCAGGCTGTGGGGGGTTAGTCCCACATTGCCTGGCTGGCAAGGTTGGCTCCCCTTGGGAGCCTATATAAGAAGGGGCACCCCCAGCCTTTTAATTCACCAATTAATTCCTGATTTCTCTCTCGATCTCGTGGTTCCCAAGTTGGAGCCGCGCCGAGCAAGAGGAGTCGGGGATCTCCTCCACCATAGCCCGCTGCCGCGCTGCTGGTGTTCCGGTCCAAGTCTTCCGCTGCTCGTCCTGGACTGGAGCTTCGGAGGTGTCGTCTCCACCGTACGTGTGCGACTCCCTGCGAGGTGCTGCGCTAGCGGTACTCGGAGGCCTGCTTCCTCTACACGACCTTGAGGTCGGCTACGTCGGTCTTCATCGACAACGTTTGTGCGGGAACGTAATCCCCGCTTTCGGTCTACAAGGGTACGTATTCCGATCTCCGTTCGTACTACTATATCCGCATAGAATAGATCTTGGCTAGTTTAAGGATATCGTCGGTAGGAAAATTACTGTTTTCTGCACACGATCCCCTTCACGGTTGGCCTCTTTGCTTGACACGTGGACGGCGGGATGAATATGCTCTGAACCGCTGCACGACGGAGGGCTGAGATTGATTTTGCTGAGACATAAGTACTGCGCCGCCGCGCGAGGGCATTGTCTTCTCCATTCGTCCGCGCCTCCTTTCCTCTGCCTTATGCCATTCTCGCGCTCACCAGAGCTCCGTGCTTTTTGTCCGTGCACCTTGCGCTGCCTTGCGACGCCATGGGCAAGCCGAAGAGCGCCGCTGGTTCCTCCGCCGCTGACGAGGTTCTAACTCGGCAAGTCCCAGGGTTGTACACCCCGGGTTGATTGATGGGGAGATAGGAGAGCGCAAGGTGATCACGACGGCTGACAAGCGAGGTTTACCCAGGTTCAGGCTCCCGGAGGATAACACCCTACTCCTGCTTGTCTGGTTATTGATGCGAGTAGCGATTACAATGGCGAGATTGCGATCTCGCTAGGGTTTGTGGTTCTGAGCGTACGTGTGTCTATGTGTCCCCCTCTAGGACGGGCAACCCTCCTGGCTTTATAGGCAGCCAGGTCTCGGGTTGTTGGTACAGATACGGTAGGTTAAAGTCCTAACCGTGTTGGACTAGGACACAAGGTACCCCGAGTGGGCCTTCTGCGGGCCTTTCCATCCTTGGCGCGGCCCAGGTAGCCTCACCGTGGGCTACCCGCAAGGTAGCCCCACGTCAGTAGCCCCCGAGTGCTTGATCGAGTCTCAGAGTCGGACAAAGGACTCCTTCTTCCTGGACGCGCCATTGGATTGCTTGATCTTGAGCCTGAACTCGAATTTCTTCAGTCGAACCAGCCTCTCCCGATGGGAGTAATCTTGTGCAGTCGAATTACTTTGACTTCTTCTTGTGAAGCTTGATTCTATTCCGCCTGCTTTGGCTTACTTGCTGGATGGATTCGGCTGATTGAGCTTACTGTTTTGCCACTCGAAAGGTTACTTCGGGTGCTCAGATCAGTTGCTGATCTTACCTTGTTGATTTCAGCTGTGAAGCTTACCACTCGAATGAATCTGTCGAGTTCTTTTTTCAATTGGTTTCGGAGCCGTGGGCTTGCTGACGTCACTGATGACGGTTTTGCTGCACGCCTCTGCGCCCGATGGGACATGACGTGGTGGGCCCCGCTGTCAGAGATGACCACGCCCACAGCTGTCACGTCCCCGAACTGGGCGCGAAATTTGCGCGGCGCGGCGACGACGCCTCGGTTTTCGTGCGTAGTGGAGGAAGTTGGCGGCGACGATTGGCTTCTCCGTGCGACACGTGGACGGCTGGATGGCTTCGCTCGGAGCTCTTTCGCGATGGACGGTTGAGATGCCGATCCTCGAGGAATAAGTACTGCGCCCTGGCGTTTGGGATGTCATCTTCTCCAATCCATTCTTTCCTTTTCCTCTCCTATTGCGCTCTGCCATTGCCGCCGCCGTCCCGAGCTCAAAGCGATTTCTCCCCGCACTCTCCGACCTGCGCGATGGGCAAGCCGAAGGGCACTGTTGGCTCCTCCGCCACCGCCGCCGATGCCGCCGGGCTGATGAAGAAGCCCGAGGGCGACTGGCAAAGGTCGATGACGAAGAAGGCCGACGTCGATGTACTCCGCGCGCAGGGTCTGCTGCCACCTGTGGACGAAGTCCAGGTGCGACTCCCTGGCAAAGAGGCTTTTCCTACCCCTCGCGATGGGGAGCGCGTTTGCTTCGCGGACTTCGTTCCGCGTGGCTTCGGGTTCCCCATGCACGATTTTGTGCGCGGGCTCCTGTACGCCTACGGGGTTCAGATCCATGATCTGACCCCCAATGGCGTCTTGAGCATCGCGGGCTTCATCGTGCTCTGCGAGTGCTTCTTGGGGGTCGCGCCCCACTGGGGACTGTGGAAGTCGCTCTTCCTCGTTCGCAAGAACGTGGGGAAGAGTGGGCTGACCTACCCAGTTGGCGGCTTCGGAATCCAGGTGCGCGGTGATACCGCGTACTTTGCGATGAAGAAGTCCGACTCCGTCCAAGGGTGGCGCCGGCGATGGTTTTACGTCCAGTCGTCCGGAGATGGCCTGGACGCATTCGACGGCAGGCGCGGGCTGAGGAAGCCTGGCGCCTGGGCGCACCCGCTGTCTGCCGGGGAGAAGGAGGCAGTGCGGCCCCTGTTGGTGCTGCTGCGCGAGCTGACCGAGACCCTTGGGCGCGAAGCGGGTGGCGTCTTTCTGATGGCCACCTTCTTCCGCCTTCGGGTGCAGCCGCTGAGCGCCCGGCCCCGCCCGATGTGGGCCGCCGAGGGCGTTAGCGACAAACCGCTGGACGACGAGGAGGTGGAGGCCAACGTCAGGTCCATCACCAATCTTCGAGTCGCGGACGCCTGCAACGTCAAGTGCCCCATTGCTCCTTACGGGGCTACGAACCCCGTTCCTGAGGTGAGTCTGTTCTCTCTTTCTTGTTGTACTTGTTCGACCGGAGTCTACTTTGTATTTTGATTCGACTTGCGTCTACTTTTGCTTTTAGGGTCGGGATTTATTCATCAGCCATCCTCCCCTCCCTGAGAATGGGCCCAACGATGAGTCGAAGTTCATCGAGGATGAGGGTGATGACGAAGAGATCCCCTCCGCACACTCTCCCCGCGATGATTTGGAGGAGGAAGACGAAGTGGAGGAACCCGCGAGGAAGAAGCGGAAGCTTCCGATCCGCGGCGAGTCTGCTTCTGCGTCGTCGCCTGCTAGGGATGCGGGTGTTGCTGAGGAGGAGGCCGTGGCGACGTCCCCGGGTGCGCATTCTTCGGGTGGCTGGGAGGAACCTCTCAGCGTTCCTCCCGTCGCCTCTGCTGCGCCACGGTCCTTCGCGCGAATGCCCTCGCCGTCGCTGTCGAGCTTCGACGACGCCAGCTCTCCCAGGTTGGTTTCTTTGCAACATATTCTTCGAGTATTACTTTGCGGGTTCGCCGTTTTATTGACTTTTGTGTTCTTGATATTGCTACAGCCATCGCTCTGACGACATCGGCTCCCCCATTCGGGACACAGAGCTTACTTCTGGCCCTTCGACTGGGCTGGAGACGCCTGTGGTGGGGGAGAAGGTGCACGCGGAGGCCATCGGCATGGCCTCGTCTAGCCGGGCTCCTCCTTCGACTGTCGATGACCTTGAGCTCCTGGACCACGTAAGTCTTCTTTTGTTTTCTTTGTTCTTCTGTTTTCTCATCGGGTGCGCGATCAGCGCTCCCGATGGGAGTAGCCCCCGAAGGTGTGGGTGACTAGTATAGTCGCCCGCAACTTTATTGACATCATGCATCTTTTGTTTTCAGCCATACTATCGCCAGCAGCTTGACGCAGCCGCGGCTTATGTTCGCCTGGAGAAGGAGAGGGACCAACTGCGTTCCTCGCTGGACCAGGCTACTGGCCGGGTGGATGAGCTCGAGAAGGCTCTTCGTGAGTCTCAAGAGCGGGAGCTGGCGCGGGTCGCCCAGGAGAAGACTCAGATTGGTCGTCTCCTTTCACTCGCCGCTGTTCTTGGGGGTGAGTATCAGCATTTCGCTTACTGAGTTTTTCATTCCTTTTCTCGTCCTGACTTTGAATTTTGTCGCAGAGACTTGCGGTGGAGTTCCTCCGGAAGACGCTTCGAGTGACACCGTCGACTTGGCGACCGCGGTTGGCTTCTTCGACCGCGTATGCGCCTACGCCTCGGATGCCTTGAAGAAGTCTTCCGCCGCGTTGGAGAAGTCGACCGGAGCTCTGGCCGTGGTGCATCAAAGCATTTTTCCGGGCAGCCAGCCGCCAGCGACCGTGGACGCTCTGGCCGCGCCGTTTGGGGACGCGACCACCATCGCCGACTTTACGCGGTCGCAGACGGTACGCGGCTCCGAGCTCACCTTCCAGCTCCTTTTAGGCCACCAAGTTCCAGGTGACTTCGAGAAGATCGTCAGCGGTTTTCCTCGCAAGCCTGACGGTCGGACCGCGTCGCTGAGTGGCGTGAAGGAGCGCGCCTCGCAGCTGGCTGCGCAGCTTGTGGCACTCTTCGAGAGGGCCCTTGCTAAGGCGACTGAAGCGGCTGCCCGGAAGGGCCGCTCCCGGTCGCAGTCTGCGGCCTTAGAGTAGGCATAGGTGTAGGGATGCAGCAGTCGCTGCGGCTTGTATTTTGAACTCCCTGTTTGTAATGGATATTGCCCTGTCGGGTGTTTTGCTCTTTAGTATTGATCTTTCTGACTTTCTGCCTTCTGAGCTGAACTGTGCTTGGCCGTCGCACTTCTGTATTGACTCTGCGTATTTCTGACAGAGTGACATGCGCGATGATGCTTCGCCTTCTCCCCTGGCACGGCCGAGTGGCGCGGCTTCCTCTTCGGGTGCTCGCCGTCGCCGGGCGGCGCCGGCTCCTCCGCGCAGTGCAAATGACCAGCGGGTAATCACCTATCTGAAGAACAAGGTGGTGGAGCTCGAGGCGACCCTGAAGAATGCGGAGCGGCTGTTGCAGCGCTCCCAGTCGCATCCCACGGCGGAGTTCTCACGCCGTGAAGATTTTTTGCTTGGAGAGATGGACTTGATCAGTCGACAGTTGCAGGGTATGTGTCATGTTTGGCGGCTGCCTTCGCTGTTGTTAGTCCTTCTCCTTCTGACTTGCAGTTTGTGTGCGTAGATGTTAATCCCGATTGGGAGGCCGAGCGGGCTCGCGTTGAAGAGCGAGTCACCCGAGAGGCGTTCGGCGACTCCTATGAAGCTCGCCAGTTCTGGGTGAACAAGTCGAGGGGGCGCGTCCTTGCCACGATGCTTGATCGAACGTGGCGCGCTGCCGCTCTTCTGGAGCGCTGCCGGATGACCCTTTGGCACGTCAACCGCGTGTACTTCCCGCATAATGCGCAGCCGAACGGGTTGCCTGCCTTGCTGGAGAGGTTCCGTGATGGCGAAGGGCTGAAGGAAGTAGTCGACGCTCAGCTTGTGGCTGGTGCAAACGCGGCGCTGGCGTATGTTCGGATGCACCGGCCACATCTTCCGCTTGAGCGAGTGCTTGAAGGCCTGCCAGGTGACGACGACTTCGACGAAACCTTGCCGGCTGCGCGCCGGATTATACGGCAAGTTCAGGACTTGAGCGAGCGGCTTGTAGGTCCTCTCGATGCGCCAAAGGCTGAGCCTGCAATTTAAAGTAGCTGTCGTCTGATGTACAGGGTTAGCTATAGGGGGCAAATTTGCTTGTGTAAGTATAATGTAACAGGTTACAACATTTTTTCGAGTAATGAGAATTGCTATGTTTACTCGAAAGTGAGGGTGCCTGATTCGACCTGTGTGGCGCAGCTGCCGAGTATGCCAAGCAGTGGCCTAGGTTTTGCAAGTGTTACCTGTATGCCGCGGTCCCTGGTTTTATCAGGTGGCGACTGAGGATTTGTAACTTGACCTGTGCGGCGCAGCCCCCGAGTCGTTCGGGTGGTGGCCTAGGATTTTGATTAATTCCTGTCTGGCGCAGTCCCCGAGTAGGTCGAGTGACGGCCTAGGATGACAAGTGTGACCTGTGTGGCGCGTCCCCCGAGTATGCCGGGCGGTGACCTAGGATTTGGAACTTGACCTGTGCGGCGCAGCCCCCGAGTAGGTTCGAGTGGCGGCCGAGGATTTTTCTGAGTCCTGTTTGGCGTAGCCCCCGAGTAAGTCGAGTGGTAGCCTAGGATTGCAAGTGCGACCTGTGTGGTGCAGCCCCCGAGTATGTCGGGTGGTGACCTAGGATTTTGAACTTGACCTGTGCAGCGCAGCCCCCGAGTAGGTTCGAGTGGCGGCCGAGGATTTTTCTGAGTCCTGTTTTGGCGTAGCCCCCGAGTAAGTCGAGTGGTAGCCTAGGATTGCAAGTGTGACCTGTGTGGCGCAGCCCCCTAGTATGTCGGGTGGTGACCTAGGATTTTGAACTTGACCTGTGCAGCGCAGCCCCCGAGTAGGTTCGAGTGGCGGCCGAGGATTTTTGATTCTGTGCTTGTGTGGCGCAGCCCCCGAGTGAGTTGGGTGGCGGCCTAAGCTTTTATTTCAACCTGTATGGCGCAGCCCCCGAGTGGTTCGGGTGGCGACCTAGGATTTTTGGCATGCTTGTATGGCGCAGCCCCCGAGTGGTTCGGGTGGCGGCCTAAGCTATTATTTCAACCTGTGTGGTCAGCCCCCGAGTGGATCGGGTGGCTGCCTAGGATTTTGAGCTTCTTGAGTGACGGGAAGGAGGAGACAGTTTTTCTTCAAGTCACTTTATTGATTCCTGCGAACAGGCCGCCTCATTAAAAACCCTCCAGTCCCCTCAGGTACCCTGGTAAGGAAAAGAGTGCGTCTGAAACCTGCCGCGTTGCCTTTCTTGTACAATGCTTGACGTGAACTAGGCGTAGAACCGGCGGAGTTGTGCTACGTTCCACGGGTTGCTGCAGTCTGCTCCTGTCTTCGAGTCCTTTAGGCGGTATGCTCCATTGCCTATTGCTTCTGTTACGATGTACGGGCCCTCCCATGGGGAGGCGAGCTTGTGCACCTTCTTTTGCTTGAGTCGAAGGACCAGGTCTCCTGCCACGAACGCTCTTGGCCGCAGCCTCCGAGTATGATAATTACGCAGGTCCTGCTGATACACGGCTGATCGTGCTAGGGCGATGTCTCGTGCTTCGTCGAGGGTGTCTCTGCTGTCTTCGAGTGCTTCCTCTGCTTCTGACTCGTCGTAGGCGATTACTCTTGGTGCGTCAAACTTGATGTCGCAGGGGAGGATCGCTTCTGCGCCGTACACCATGAAGAATGGCGTGTACTGGGTAGATCTATTCGGCGTTGTTCGTAGACTCCAGAGGACTGACGGCAGTTCTTCCACCCATGCGCCCGCTGCGCGTTTCAGGAGTACGCGCAGTCGCTTCTTGATGCCGTTGCAGACTAAGCCATTGGCTTTCTCCACTTGTCCGTTAGATTGCGGGTGCGAGACAGATGCGTAGTTGAGCTTGATCCCCTGTTCTGAGCAGAAGTCTTTGAATTCCTCGGCTGTGAAGTTCGAGCCGTTGTCGGTGATGATCCCATTAGGTACTCCGAACCTGAAGATGATTGACCTGATGAAGTTGACCGCTGTGGACGCAGTCGAACTTGTGATGGGCACGGCTTCGATCCACTTTGTGAATTTATCGACTGCGACCAGGAGGTGGGTATGACCTCCGGGTGAGGATTTCTTCAGCGGGCCCACCATGTCCAGGCCCCATTGGGCGAAGGGCCAGGCTAGTGGTATTGTTTTGAGCTCTGATGCTGGGGCGTGCGGCTTGTTGGCGAATTCCTGGCACCCTGTGCATTTCTTCACCAGCTCCTCAGCGTCCTGCATGGCTGTGAGCCAATAGAATCCGGCTCGCAGCGCCTTGGCCGCCAGTGCTCGGCTGCTTGCGTGATGTCCGCATGTACCCGCGTGAATGTCGAGTAGGATGGCTTGGCCGTCGACTGGATGTATGCACCTTTGCAGGATTCCTGATATGCTTCTTTTGTAGAGTTCCCCGTTGATGACGGTGAAACTTTTGGAGCGTCTGATGATGCGCTTTGCTTCGACTGGGTTAGCTGGCAGCTTCTGATGCAGTATGTATGCCAGGTATGGTCCTGTCCATGTGGCTTCGACTAGCATGACTTCCATGGGGACTTTGTCTTGGCTTGGCGGGTTGACATCGCCCTTTGTGGTTGCAGTGCTGGCTGTGCCCTGAGTCTTGATGGATCTTTGCGTGATGCACTCGAGGAAGACGCCGGGTGGGACTGGTACCCTGTCCGAGCCCATGTTAGCTAGGGCGTCGGCTTCCTCGTTGCTTTCACGGCCGATGTGGCGTAGCTCGCAGCCGTCGAAGTTTCCTTCCATCTGATTGTAGAGGTCTCTGTAGGCTATCATGTTGTCAGCGATGGCGTCGCAGGACTTCATGGTTTGCTGTACCACCAGGTAGGAGTCGCCGTGGATCATGAGGTGCGTAGCGCCGCAGTTCTTGGCCATCCGCATGCCGTGGATCAGGGCCTCATACTCGGCTTCATTGTTGGACGGCTTCGGGAAGTCCATCTGCAAGACGTACTTGAGCTTGTCGCCTTTGGGGGAAACGAGCACGACTCCTGCCCCGGCTGACTTGAATTTCTTGGAGCCATCAAAGTACATTGTCCATGCGTTGGACAAGTCGGGGACGTTCGGTAGCTGGGCTTCTATCCACTCAGTGGTGAATTCTGGGAGGACTTGGGCCTTGATGGACTTCGGGTGAGCATACTTCAGCCCCCATGGTCCTAGTTCGACAACCCACTTGGCGACTCGTCCTGTCGCGCGCTGGTTTGTGAGGATGTCTGCTAGTCCGGAGGAGCTTACCACCGTGATCGGGTGCTCGGAGAAGTAGTGGACGACCTTTCTGGAGGTCATGAAGACTCCGTATGCCAGCTTCTGGTAATGCGGGTAATTCTGTTTGGACAAGGTGAGCACCTCGCTAAGGTAGTAGACTGGCCTCTGCACCGGGTGGCTGTGCCCTTCTTCTTCGCGTTCGACTACGAGTACCGTGCTCACCACCCTGTTTGTTGCTGAGAAGTACAGGTAGAGCGGCTCGTTTTCCAGCGGTGCCACGAGGATCGGAGAGGTTGTCATTGTCTTCTTGAGATGGTCGAATGCGTCCTGCGCCTCTTGTGTCCACTCGAACTTGTCTGACTTCTTCATCAGTTGGTAGAAGGGTAAGGCCTTTTCTCCCAACTTACTAATGAACCGGCTAAGGGCTGCGACTCGGCCGGCTAATCGCTGCACCTCCCTGAGCTTCGTGGGTGCTGGCATTGTGAGTATGTTCTGCACCTTCTCGGGATTTGCTTCGATTCCTCTTGCGGATACAAGGTACCCTAGCAGCTCTCCGGCTGGCACGCCGAATACGCACTTCTCTGGATTGAGTTTGATTTGGTACACGTCTAGTGCGGCGAAGACCTTGCGTAGGTCGTCGACTAGGGTATCTTCCTTCCGGGTAGTGACGACGATATCGTCGACGTAGACTTGGACGATCTGCCCGATTAGCCCCTTGAGGCATGCTTGCATTGTCCGCTGGTACGTGGCACCTGCGTTCTTTAACCCGAACGGCATCGTCTGGTAGCAGAAGACGCCGTCGGGTGTGATGAAAGCTGTCTTCTCTTCGTCCTCGACCTTCGGCCTGATCTGCTGGTAACCTGAGTAGGCGTCCAGAAAGGATAGGCGTTCGCAACCTGCAGTCGAGTCGATGATCTGATCTATCCGCGGGAGCGGGAAATGGTCTTTGGGGCAGCATTTGTTGACTGCGGTGAAGTCCACGCACATGCGTAGTTTCTTCGTCTTCTTTTTCTCGACTAGGACCGGGTTAGCGACCCAGTCTGAGTCCTTGATCTCTCGGATGAACTTGGCGTGCAATAATCTGTCGACTTCCATGGTGATGGCGTCTCGTTTGGGTCCTGAGAAGCGTCGCATGGATTGCTTGACAGGTCTTGCGTCCTTGTGTACTTTCAGAGAGTGCTCGGCGAGTTCCCTGGGTATCCCCGGCATGTCAGAAGGTTGCCATGCGAAGATTTTCCAGTTCTCACGTAGGAACTCGACGAGCGCGCTTTCCTACGCGGGTGTCAGGCTTGATGAGACCTTGACTGTCTTTCCGCTGTCAGTCGGATGGACTTGATGGGTGACGGTATCGTCGTTCGTGTTGAATGCTGCGTCTTTGGCAGGCTTCTTGCGAGCCAGGAAGATGGTTTTGTCGTTGTCGGCTGATATGGCTTTGAACCGCTCTTCGACGCCGAAGGACTCGGAGATCTTAGCAAACTCGCGGTCGCAGCTGTTGGAGAGCCCAAAGTCACCGCGGACGGTGATTACTCCTTTTGGCCCGGGTAACTTTATCATCAGGTAGGCGTAGTGGGGTACTGCCATGAACCTGGCAAAGCTTGGGCGTCCGAGGATAGCGTGGTATTGTGACTTCCAGTCGACGACCTCAAAGTCTATCGACTCCTTCCTGAAGTGCTCGGGTGTTCCGAGGATGACGTCGAGCGTGATGGTTCCCATGGGTGTGATTGGCTGCCCTGGTACTATGCCGTGGAAGGTGGTCTCCGACTCCGGCAATTTCTCTGTCGACCTGTTCATTCGCCTGAGGGTGTCGGCGAATATGATGTTGATGCCGCTGCCCCCGTCCAGGAACACTTTCTTCAGGCTGTAGTCGCCGATCAAAGCCTCAATCACGAGTGCGGCGTGCCCTGGTCGGACTACCTCCGCTGGGTGATCTGCCCTGGAAAATGTGATTGGTGTCTCCGACCCGCGCAGGTAGTCTGGTACCGCGCGCGGGCTGTTGATGGCTTGAAGTACTTGGCGTGTGATAATTTTCTGCCTCCTGTTCGACGGGGGTCCCTTTTGTATCATGTTCAACTGTCCCCGTGCGGCTGGGTACGCGTCGGCTGCTGCCGGCGGACCTTGTTGCTGCTGCTGCGGCTGGGGGAACGCTCCTGCCGCCTGCAGTTGATTGTTGTTTGCGGGTGCTGCCTGGATGGCTAGCTGCGGTGCCGCTTGTATGGCCTGCACCGGGGCGATGATTTGCTGCATGGCATGGTAGATCTTTCTTGCTTTGCGGCAATCTTTCAACAGGTGGTTTGAACCCCACTTACCCGTTACCGGGTTGCGGAACGAGTGATGTTTACAGGGTTGCATCAGTTCCTCTGCCGGGGTTAACGGGCGCTTCCACTCGCGCTTCTGACCTCCATCGCTGTGGTCGATGCTGCTGCTGCCGCGGTTGTACTGACTTGAGCCGGGCTGTCGACTTTGCTCGTGTGGTCTGCTGCCCTCACGCTTGACCTCGCGGGGGGTTTCATAACCCGCCGCTACTAGCTCGATTGAGTCGTGCGTGTATCGTGCCTTCCTCTTTTGACGCGACTCGCGCCAGTTGCTTGTTTCGCCTTCCTTTTTGGGAGAAGTCTCGCGGACGTAGTCCTCTCCTTCGGCCCATTGGTTGGCTGTCTTCATTAACTCTATTGTGGTCTTCGGCTGGAGCCTACCAAATTCCTCCCGGAGGTCGCGGCGAGCAACGCCATGCATGAAGGCGTCCATCACCCTGTCCTCTGATACGGGTTCCATGGTGTTGCGGAGGAGTGTCCACCTTTGGATGTAAGATCGGAGCGACTCGTCTTTCCCTTGCTTGCAGGCCTGCAACTCGATGTAGGTCGTTGGTCTGGCGAATGTTCCCGAGAAACTTTTGATGAAGTTGTCCTAGAACTCTTCCCACGTTCGGAAAGAATCTTTGGGTTGGCTTGTGAGCCACCCGCGTGCAGAGTCTGTCAGCATGAGCTGGATGTACTGCATTGCCGTGGTCGATGTTCCGCCTTGGCAGGTGCAAGCAATAAGGTAATCCTCGAGCCATAACTTCGGGTCTTGCTTCCCATCGTACTTTGGTGTGCCCGCCGTCAACTTGAAGCCCTTAGGCATGCGGGTGTCGTGGATGTTGAAGGAGAAACATGCTGCGCCGCACGGCTCGAAGTCGCGGTCGGCGTGGTCGTTTGCGTGTGCCGCGCTAGCCGAACGTTCCTTGCGACTGCGGTCCACCGTCTTCTGTGTCAGGACGTCACGGAGGTCCTTGATTGGTTGTTGCTGTGCCGCCAGGATGCCCGACGTCGTTGGTTCGCGAGCTTGGCTACTTGGCCCCTTGGCCGCTAGAGCTTCTTCGATCGCCCTTATGGAGGCAATTTGTTGCTTGTGGAGGAGGGAGCGCGTGTCACCCTCCGGTGGCTGCGTGAGCCGAAGGTATGTCTCGACTGCTATTAATGCAGCGTTTGCCGTTTTTGGGACGGGTATCCCGTTTTCATCTTCGGTGACGAAGGAAGAGTCGAGGTTGCGGGTGAGCCTTGTTCGATCAGCTTCTCCCATGCGGGGGATACGGGCTCTGGTTCGCCGTGCTCCCTGATTCACCTCTGTGGAGGATGTGAAGGAAAGAGCAGCTCGCCTGGCACTCGATGCATCCGCGTCCCTCTTGCGCCTGAGAAGTTCGGCCTTTTCGGCGCGAATTCGTTCGCCTTCCTTGCGTAGCAAGTACTGGACTGCCAGGTGATCGTCTCGAGATGCGTTGGGTGGCGGGAACGTGCCCTCGTCCACATGCTTCATTGCTTGGATCGCCATATCCCGCGTGATGACAAGCTTCGTCTGGTCCGGCATGTCCACCTCTAGTGGGTATGCGGGTTCGTCGTCGTCGTCATTCGGCGCTGTGCCGGCCATGAAGACCTGCCTGGGGTAGGCATGGATTGGAGAGTTGGTGCTGCCGCTGCTACTTATGTCACCCGCTTCTTGCTCGGGGTCGAAGATTGCTGCAACGTGGCGCGCGGCGCATCCGCTGTCGCGTCTCTTCGCGATTGTCCATGCGCCCGCACTTGACGGGGTGAGTGCGAGTGGCTTGGGGTAGACCTGGGACTTCCAGGAAGATGAGGGCACGCGTGATGTTGATGTCGGACGCGGGCCCCCGGTCGCACGTGCGGGTGCTATGGTGGAGGTGTGTCTTGACATGATTGACCGCGCGATCGAGGTTGGGGTAGTAGACTCGATTTGCGTGGTCGTTGTCGAGATTGTCAACGTAGATGCCCTCTTTGCGGGTACCGCTGGCGCAAACCTTGCGGGTGCGGCAGATGCGATCTTCGCGGGTCCGGCGGTCGCGATCTCCGCGGGTGCGGCAGATGCGATCTTCGCGGGTCCAGCGGGCGCGGTGGTCGGCGATTTTGATGATGCCGCCGCGCATAACGCCGTAGTCGTAGACCTGAGTATGCCACGACTATCGATGCAACAGAATATGGAGCCGAAGGTGATGTGTATACCTTTGTCCAAATCGGCGTACACCGATTGATGAGCTTTCGAGTGGATGACGTACTCGAAGGAGCCGAATCGGATCGACTCCCTGATGGCGGGTGCGCCGATCTTCATTGCGGATGGAGCCAGCGTGACCATGATCCTAGCACTTGTTTGAACTTCCCACAGACGGCGCCAATTGACGAGGTTCTAACTCGGCAAGTCCCAGGGTTGTACACCCCGGGTTGATTGATGGGGAGATAGGAGAGCGCAAGGTGATCACGACGGCTGACAAGCGAGGTTTACCCAGGTTCAGGCTCCCGGAGGATAACACCCTACTCCTGCTTGTCTGGTTATTGATGCGAGTAGCGATTACAATGGCGAGATTGCGATCTCGCTAGGGTTTGTGGTTCTGAGCGTACGTGTGTCTATGTGTCCCCCTCTAGGACGGGCAACCCTCCTGGCTTTATAGGCAGCCAGGTCTCGGGTTGTTGGTACAGATACGGTAGGTTAAAGTCCTAACCGTGTTGGACTAGGACACAAGGTACCCCGAGTGGGCCTTCTGCGGGCCTTTCCATCCTTGGCGCGGCCCAGGTAGCCTCACCGTGGGCTACCCGCAAGGTAGCCCCACGTCAGCCGCCATCGACGAAGCCGGGCTGATGTAGAAGCCCGACGGCGACTGACAAAGGTCGTCGGTGAAGAAGGCGGAGGTCGAACTCTTCCGTGCGCAAGGTCTTCTTCCGCCTGCTGATCAAGTCCAGGTACGCGTTCCTGGGAAAGAAGTTTACCCCACACCCCGGGATGGGGAACGCGTTTGCTTCGTGGATTTCCTTCTGCGGGGCTTCGGGTTCCCCTTGCACGATTTTGTGCGCGGTCTCCTGTATGCCTATGGAGTTCAGATCCATGATCTGACCCCCAATGGCGTCTTGAGAATCGCGGGCTTCATTGTGCTTTGTGAGTGCTTTTGGGTGTCGCCCCCCACTGGGCGCTGTGGAAGTCGCTCTTCCTCGTTCGCAAGAACGTTGGGAAGAGCGGGTTGCCATTCCCCGTGGGCGGCTTTGGAATCCAAGTGCGCGGTGATACTGCGTACTTCCAGATGAAGAAGTCGGACTCCGTCCAAGGGTGGCGCAAGAAGTGGTTCTTCGTCCAGTCGAGCCAGGATGGCCTGGTGGCATTCGACAGCGGACGCGGGCTGCGGAAGACCCAAGCCTGGACGCACCCGCTGACTGCGGGGGAGAAGGAAGCCGCGCGGCCTTTGCTAGGCCTGCTGCGCGATCTCACCAAGACCCTTGGGCGCGAGGCGGGTGGCGTCTTCTTGATGGCCACCTTCTTCCGTCTTCGGGTGCAGCCGCTCAGCGCTTGGCCCCACCCGATGTGGGCCGTCGAGGGCGTCAGCACCGAGCCACTTGACGATGAGGAGGTGGAAGCCAAGGTGAGGTCCATCACCAACCTCCGAGTCGCGGATACATGCAACGTCAAGTGCCCGGTTGCTGCCTACGGGGCATCGAACCCCATTCCTGAGGTAAGTTCTTGACTTGTTCTCCTTGTTATTCTGTTTCTTGACTTCTTGCTTCTTGATTCGACTTACGTCTACTTGCTTCTTGATTCGACTTGCGTCTACTTGCTTCAGGGTCGGTCCCTGCTGATCAGCCTTCCTCCTCTCCCCGAGAACGGACCCGACGACGAGTCGAAATTTGTCGAGGAGGAGGAGGATGATGATGACCTTCCGTCCGCTGTCTCCCCCAACGACGAAGCAGACGACGATGATGATGACGAGGAACCCGCACGGAAGAGGCAGAAGCGCCAGAGCGGCGGTGACTCTGCGACTGCTTCGTCGCCTGCGAGGGGTGCGGAAGCTGATGCAGAGGAAGTCGTCGCGACGTCGTCGGGTGCGCGGTCACCAGGTTGCTGGATCGAGCCCCTGGTTGTTCCCCCTGTTAGCTCCGCGCCACCGCGCGCGTTCGCGTGGCTGCCGTCTGTCTCCCTGGGGAGTTATGATCAACTCGAGACCACCAGGTTAGTACCTTGTTGACTTCGAGTTGTCTTTTGTAGTTCCAATCTTGCAGTTAGTCATTGTATTGTTGCTGCAGCCGCCGTCCTGGCGATGTCCACTCTCCTCATCGAGAGGTGGATCATACATCCGCCCATTCGACCGAGCTGGTGACCCGGGTGGCAGTTGAGGAGCGCACGCAACCTGCTGTCATCGCGTCTTCGAGTCGCGCTCCTCCGCCGCCTTCCGTTGATGCCGAGCTTCTAGACCACGTAAGTCCTTTGTACTTGTACTTGTAGTCTTGAATTTTCATTGGGTGCGCGATCAGCGCTCCCGATGGGAGTAGCCCCCGAAGGTGTGGTGACTAGTAGAGTCGCCCGCAGCTTTATTAAGATCATGCTTTTGTTTCAGCCCTACTACCGCCAACAACTTGACGCCGCCGCTGCTTACGTTCGCCTGGAAAAGGAGAGGGACCAGCTTCGCGCTTCCCTTGACCAGGCTGATAGGCGGGTTGCTGAGCTTGAGCTGAAGATTCGGAGTCAGGGTGAGCTTGAGAAGTCTCTCCACGAGTTCCAGGAGTGGGAGCGGATGCGGGCTGACCAAGAGAAGACTCAAGTCGACCGCCTTCTTTCCCTCGCCGGTGCTCTTGGGGGTAAGTTTCGGCTTGATGCCTACTGTGTTGTTGCTTTTGCCTTTGTCTGATGATTGACTTTTTTGCACAGAGACATGCGGTGGAGCTCCTGAGGAGGGCTCGTCGAGTGACACTGTTGACTTGGCGACGACTGTCGGCTTCCTGGACCGCGTCTGCGCGTATGCGTCTGATGCTCTGAGGAAGTCCACAGATGCGCTGAAGAAGTCGACAAGACCCCTTACAACGGTGCACCGTAACATCTTCCCAAGCGACCCGCCTCCGACTGCCGTGGACGCCCTTGCTGCTCCATTTGAGGATGACGCGACCACCCTCGCCGACTTCACTCAGGCGCAGACGGTACACGGCTCCGAGCTCACCTTCCAGCTCCTCCTAGGCCACCAAATTCAGGGCGACTTCGAGAAGGTCGTCAGCGGCTTCCCCCGTGGGCCTGATGGCCGGACCACGTCCTTGTGTGGAGTTAAAGTGCGGGCTGCACAGCTTGCTGTGACGCTTGTGTCTACCTTCGAGAGGGCGCTGGCCAAGGCGATTGGGTCGGCTGCTGCTCGGAAGAGTCGCTCGCAGTCAGAGTCTGTTGCCTAGGAGTAGTTGTAGGGGCTTAGCAGTCGCAGTTTCATGTACTGATAACTTTTGCTTTGTAATTGCTGTCGACCGATATTTTGTTGGGTCTTCTAGCCTTTGACAGTGCTCTGGTTGAAATTAAATGTTTTCTCCTATCGTATTTGTCTATGCTGATCAGTCGTATATTGGTATTGATTCTGCACGTTCATGACAGACTGAGTTGCTCGGCGGCACGTCTTCTGCTTCTGCGGCTGGTCCGAGTGGCGATGGATCCTCTTCAGGTGCTCGCCGTCGCCAAGCTGCTCCGGTCCATCCGCGAAGTTCGAACGACCAGCGCATAATCACTTACTTGAAGAACAAGGTGATTGAGCTTGAGGCTACCTTGAAGAATACCGAGCTGCTCTTGCAGCGCTCCATGTCGCATTCGACTGCGGGTTTTTCCCAACGCGAAGATTTTCTGATCGGGGAGATCGATCTCAGCAGTCGGCAGCTTCAAGGTTGGTACTTTCTGCGGCTGCCTTTCCTTGTTGAAATTTGCTGGTTCTCACTTCTAGCTTGTGATGCAGACGTGAACCCAGATTGGGAGGCTGAGCGGGACCGTGTTGAGGAGCGTGTCACCCGGGAGGCGTCTGGCGACTCCCACGAAGCTCGCCATTTCTGGGTGAACAAGTCGAGAGGGCACATCCTTGCCCGCATGCTCGACCGAACCTGGCGTGCGGCTGTCCTCTTGGAGAATTGCCGGAAGACTTTGTGGCACATCCACCGCGTCTACTTCCCGCATAATGGGCAGCCGCATGGGCTGTCCGCCTTGCTCGAGAGGTTTCGTGACAGCGATGCTCTGAAGGAAATTGTCCACGCGCAGCTTGTCGCCGGGGCGAATGCGGCCCTGGCGTACGTTCGGCTGCATCGGCCTAACCTTCCGTTGGAGAGGCTGATGGGTGGACTGCCTGGCGATGCCGAGTACGCCGATACCCTGACGGCTGCGCACCAGATGATTGAGCATGTGCAGAAGCACATCGAACGTCTTGTAGGCCCACTCGGGGCGCCGAAGGCCGAGCCTGCAGACTGAGAGTAGTTTTCTTCTGTTATATAGGGTTAGTCAATGTGGCGACTATGCCAATGTAAATGACAGTATATGGAATTAGAAGAGTTCTCGAGCAACGAGTGAAATTGTTTTCATTACTGTGCGAGTACTTGCTTCTTTTTTGACCTGTGTGGCTAGCCCCCGAGTACCTTGGGTGACGGCCTAAGCCTGCGTTGTGAACCTGTGTGGCGCAGCCCCCCGAGTGAGTCGAGTGGCGTCCTAGGATTCTTTCAAGTGAAACCTGTGTACCGCGGCTAGCGATTGTACCGGGTGGCGATTTAGGGTTTTGGACTTGACCTGTAGGGCGCAGCCCCCGAGTAGCTCGGGTGGCGGCCTAGGATTTCTTTGGTGAAGCCTGCATGGCGCAGCCCCCGAGTAATTCGAGTGGCGGCCTAGGAATTTTCAAGTGTGACCTGTGAGGTGCAGCCCCCGAGTGCGTCGGGTGGCGACCTAGGATTTTGGACTTGACCTGTGTGGCGCGTCTCCCGAGTAAGTCGGGTAGAGGCCTAGGATTTTTGAGTTGCGCCTGTTTGGCGCAGCCCCCGAGTGGTTCGAGTAGCGGCCTAGGCTTTTCAAGTGTGACCTGTGAGGTGCAGCCCCTGAGTGCGTCGGGTTGGCGACCTAGGATTTTGGACTTGACCTGTGCGGCGCATCTCCCGAGTAAGTCGGGTAGAGGCCTAGGATTTTTGTGTTGTGCCTGTTTGGCGCAGCCCCCGAGTTTGTTCGAGTGGCGGCCTAGACTTTTATTTCAACCTGTGTGACGCATCTCCCGAGCAAGTCGGATAGAGGCCTAGGATTTTTGAGTTGTGCCTGTTTTGGCGCAGCCCCCGAGTGGTTCGAGTGGCGTCCTAGGCTTTTATTTCAACCTGTGTGGCGCAACCCCCGAGTAAATCGAGTGGCGGCCTAGGATTTTTTGTTTGTCTTGACTGAGAAGGTAAGGTGAATAGCATTTTCTTCAAATCACTTTATTGATTGCTGCGAACAGGCCGCCTCATTAAAACCCTTCCAGTCCCCGCAGGTACCCTGGTAAGGGAAAGAGTGCATCTGAAACCTGTCGCTTTGACATGCTATCCTTGTTACAATGGTTGATTCGACTAAGCATAGAACCGCCGGAGTTGTGCAATGTTCCACGGGTTGCTGCAGGCTGCTCCTGTCTTCGAGTCCTTTAGGCGATATGCTCCGTTGCCAATCACCTCTGTGACGATGTACGGACCCTCCCATGGGGAGGCGAGCTTGTGCACTTTTTTCTGTTTGAGGCGAAGGACCAGGTCACCTGGGACGAAAGCTCTTGGTCGCAAACTTCGTCTGTGATAGTTGCGTAGGTCTTGCTGGTATACGGCTGATCGCGCTAGAGCGATGTCGCGTGCTTCGTCCAATATGTCCATGCTGTCTTCGAGTGCCTCTTCTGCATCCGACTCGTCGTAGGCGACCACCCGTGGTGCGTCAAACTTGATGTCGCAGGGTAGGACTGCTTCTGCACCGTACACCATGAAGAATGGAGTGTACTGGGTGGATCTGTTAGGCGTGGTCCGCAGACTCCAGAGGACTGACGGTAGTTCTTTGACCCATGCGCCCGCTGCGCGCCTGAGTGGCACACGCAGTCGCTTCTTGATGCCGCTGCAGACTAAACCGTTGGCCTTCTCTACTTGCCCATTGGATTGCGGGTGTGAGACAGATGCATAGCTGAGTTTGATACCTTGCTCTGAGCAGAAGTCTTTGAATTCTTCGGCTGTGAAGTTCGAGCCGTTGTCTGTGATGATCCCGTTTGGCACTCCGAACCTGAAGATGATGGACCTGATGAAGTTGACCGCTGTTGATGCAGTCGAACTTGTGATGGGTGTGGCTTCAATCCACTTAGTGAACTTGTCGACTGCAACCAGGAGGTGAGTGTGCCCTCCGGGTGATGATTTATTCAGTGGGCCCACCATGTCCAGCCCCCATTGGGCGAAGGGCCAGGCTAGCGGTATTGTCTTGAGCTCTGATGCTGGCGCGTGTGGCTTGTTCGCAAACTCCTGGCACCCTGTGCATTTCTTTACTAGGTCTTCGGCGTCCTGCATGGCCGTTAACCAGTAGAACCCGGCTCGTAGTGCTTTGGCCACCAGTGCTCGACTACTGGCTGATGCCCGCAGATACCCGCGTGGATGTCGAGTAGGATGGCTTGGCCGTCGACTTGGTCTATGCACCTCTGCAGGATTCCCGAGATACTTCTCTTGTAGAGCTCCCCGTTGATGACGGTAAAGCTTTTGGAGCGCCTGATGATGTGCTTTGCTTCGACTGGGTCAGCTGGCAGCTTCTGATGCAGTATGTACGCCAGGTATGGTCCTGTCCATGTGGCTTCGATTAGCATGACTTCCATGGGGACCTTCTCTTGGCTCGGCAAGTTTGCATCGCCCTTTGCTTTTGTTGCGGTGCTTGCTGCGGCTTGAGTCTTGATAGATCTCTGCGTGATGCGCTCGAGGAAGACGACGGGTGGAACTGGAACTCTGTCTGATCCCATGTTAGCGAGGATGTCGGCTTCTTCGTTGCTGTCGCGGATGACGTGCCTTAACTCGCAGCCCTCAAAGTTGCCTTCCATCTGGTTGTACAGGTCTCGGTAGGCGATCATGTTGTCGGCGATGGCGTCGCAGGACTTCATGGTTTGCTGTACCACCAGGTAGGAGTCGCCGTAGATCATGAGGTGCGTGGCGCCGCAGTTCTTGGCCATCTTCATGCCGTGGATCAGGGCCTCGTACTCGGCTTCGTTGTTGGACGGCGTCGGAAAGTCCATCTGTAGGACATACTTCAGCTTGTCACCCTTGGGGGAGATGAGTACAACTCCTGCCCCGGCTGACTTGAATTTCTTGGAGCCATCGAAGTACATTGTCCATGCGTTGGACATGTCGGGGACATTTGGTAGCTGGGCTTCTATCCACTCGGTGGTGAATTCTGGGAGGACTTGGGCCTTGATGGACTTCGGGTGAGCATATTTCAGCCCCCATGGTTCTAGTTCGACAACCCACTTGGCGACTCGTCCTGTCGGGCGTTGGTTTGTGAGAATGTCTGCTAGTCCAGAGGAGCTTACCACCGTGATCGGGTGCTCGGAGAAGTAGTGGACGACCTTCCTGGAGGTCATAAAGACTCCATACGCCAGCTTCTGGTAGTGCGGGTAGTTCTGCTTGGACAGGGTGAGGACTTCGCTGAGGTAGTAGACGGGTCTTTGCACGGAGTGACTGTGCCCTTCTTCTTCCCGCTCGACTACGAGTACCGTGCTCACCACCCTGTTTGTTGCTGAGACGTACAAGTATAGAGGCTCGTTTTCCGGCGGTGCCACGAGGATTGGAGAGATTGTCAGGGTTTTCTTGAGATGGTCAAACGCATCCTGCGCCTCCTGTGTCCACTCGAATTTGTCCGTCTTCTTCATCAGTTGGTAGAAAGGTAGAGCTTTCTCTCCCAACTTACTAATGAACCGGCTGAGAGCTGAGACTCGGCCGGCTAATCGCTGCACCTCACGGAGTTTGGTTGGTCCTGGCATTGTGAGAATGTTCTGCACCTTCTCGGGGTTCGCTTCGATTCCTCTTGCAGATACGAGGTACCGTAGTAGCTCTCCGGCTGGCACGCCGAACACGCACTTCTCTGGGTTGAGTTTGATCTGGTATACATCGAGTGCAGCGAAGACCTTGCGGAGGTCGTCGACTAAGGTATCCTCCTTTCGGGTCGTGACGACGATGTCATCGACGTAGACTTGGACGATCTGCCCAGTGAGCCCTTTGAGGCACGCTTGCATTGTCCGCTGGTACGTGGCACCTGCGTTCTTTAACCCGAACGGCATCGTCTGGTAGCAAAAGACGCCGTCGGGTGTGATGAAGGCCGTTTCTTCGTCCTCGACTTTCAGCCTGATCTGCTGGTAACCTGAGTAGGCGTCCAGGAAGGACAGGCGCTCGCAGCCTGCTGTCGAGTCGATGATCTAGTCTATCCGCGGAAGCGGGAAGTGATCCTTGGGGCACCACTTGTTGACTGCGGTGAAGTCAATGCACATGCGTAGTTTTTTCGTCTTCTTTTTCTCCACTAGGACCGGGTTGGCGACCCAGTCTGAGTCCTTGATCTCTCGGATGAACTTGGCGTGCAGCAGTCTGTCGACTTCCATGGTGATCGCGTCTCGCTTGGGTCCTGAGAAGCGTCGCATGGATTGTTTGACCGGTCTTGCGTCCTTGTGGACCTTTAGAGAGTGCTCGGCGAGTTCCCTGGGTATCCCTGGCATGTCAGAAGGTTGCCATGCAAAGATCTTCCAGTTCTCACGTAGGAACTCGACGAGCGCGCTTTCCTATGCGGGGGTCAGACTTGACGAAACCTTGTCCGTCTTTCTGCTATCAGTCGGATGGACTTGGTGGGTGACGGTGTCGTCGTTCGTGTTGAATGTTGCGTCCTTAGCTGGCTTCTTGCGAGATGGAAAGATGGTCTTGTCGTTGTCGGCTGATATGGCCTTTAAGTGCTCCTCGACTCCGAAGAACTCAGAAATCTTGGCGAACTCGCGATCACAGCTGTTGGAGAGCCCGAAGTCGCCGCGTACGGTGATTACTCCTTTCGGTCCGGGCAACTTGACCATCAGGTAGGCGTAGTGGGGTACTGCCATGAACCTGGCAAAAGTTGGGCGTCCGAGTATGGCGTGGTACTGTGACTTCCAGTCGACGACTTCGAAATCGATCGACTCCTTCCTGAAGTGCTCGGGTGTGCCGAGGATGACGTCGAGCGTGATTGTTCCCATGGGCGTGATTGCTTGCCCTGGCACTATGCCGTGGAAAGTGGTTTCCGACTCCGGCAATTTCTCTGTCAACCTGTTCATTCTTCTCAGGGTGTCGGCGAATATGATGTTGATGCCGCTGCCTCCGTCCATGAACAGCTTCTTCAAGCTGTAGTCGCCGATCAGGGCCTCAATCAAGAGTGCGGCGTGTCCGGGTCGGGTCACCTCGGATGGGTGATCTGCCCTAGAAAACGTGATGGGTGTCTCTGACCCGCGCAGGTAGTCTGGTACCGCGCGCGGGCTATTGATGGCCTGAAGTACTTGGCGGGTGATGAGCTTTTGGCGCCTGTTTGACGGGGGTCCCTTCTGGATCATGTTCAGCTGTCCCCGTGCGGGTGGATACGTGTCGGTTGCTGCCGCTTCCGTCATCCGAGCCTTGCTCGGGATCGAAAATTGCTGCAACGTGACGCGCGGCGCAGTCGTTGTATCGCCTCCTTGCGACCGTCCACGTGCTCTGGGGTTTCGCAGCCGCCGGAGTGAGTGCGATTGGCTTGGGGTAGACTTGGCAGCCCCACGAAAACGAAGACGCGCGCGACGTGGCTGTCAGCTGCAAACCCTTGGTCGTCCGCGCGGGTGCAGTAGTTGAGGCAGATCTTGATTTGACCGACCGTGCGACCGAGATTGGTGTAGTAGACTCGATTCGCGCGGCCGTTGCTGAGGTTGTCGATGCAGTCGTCGCAGATGCGATCTTCCCGGGCGCGACATGAGCGATCTCCACGGGTGCGGCAGATGCGATCTTCGCAGGCGCGGTAGATGAGATCTTCGCGGGTGCGACAGATGCGATCTTCCCAGGCGCGACAGATGCGATCTTCGCGGGTCTTGATGAGGGTGGCGGTAGATTAGCCGACGTGGGTGCTGCCGCACGTGGCGCGGTTACCGCGGACCTGAGTATTCCGCGACTGTCGGCGAAGCAGCACACGGAGCCGAAGGTGATGTGTATACCTTTGTCCAGATCGGCGTACACCGAGCGGCGAGCCGGAGGGTGGAGGACGTACTCGAAGGAGCCGAAGGTGATCGACTCCCTGGCGACGCGGACGTCAATCTTCATTGCGGATGGAGCCGGAGCGACCATGATTCCAACACTTTTTTGACTTCCCACAGACGGCGCCAATTGACGAGGTGGTAACTCGGCAAATCCCAGGGTTGTGCACCCCGGGTTGATTGATGGGGGAGAGAGAGAGGTGTTGGTGATCACGACGGCTGACAAGCAAGGTTTTACCCAGGTTCAGGCTCCCGGAGGATAACACCCTACTCCTGCTTGTCTGATTATTGATGCGAGTAGCGATTACAATGGCGAGATTGCGATCTCGCTAGGGTTTGTGGTGGTGGCTATGAGCGTGTCCCCTAGGACGGGCAACCCTCCTGGCTTTATAGGTAGCCAGGTCTTGGGCGGCTGGTACAGATATGGTAGGTTACAAGACCTAACCGAGTTGGACTAGGATACGTGGTACCCCGAGTGGGCCTTCTGTGGGCCTTTCCATGCTTGGCGCGGCCCAGGTAGCATTACGGTGGGCTAGTCGAAAGGTAGCCCCACGTCAGACGTCTAGTCTTAAACCCTTTGTCATGGCGATACTTAGCGTGTCCGAGCATCATTCTCAGATATCTCCATACCTAGCATGGTCTCGTTACCGACATCGCTATCTTCTACTCGTCCATGATATTATGTCAGCTGGTGACCTAGTCACATGTTTGCAAACTCATTTGACATAATCTCACTGCGTGGGCCCTAGAGTATCTATCCGGCTATGCGGACTGACAAATCCCGCTGTTGACCCCTCGTCTCAACTACCCCCTTCCGATACCCAAAAGTCTCACCGTTATTGTCACACTATATAAGATATGACGTTTGGTGCGATCAAAGTATCTTCCAGAGATAACAATAAGAGTTGATCTCACGGTCTTAAGGCGTAATGACTATGTCCTATAAATACTGGGTATGTCCATCACATCGTTACACCTAACGATATGACTTCCATTGCCGACCGGCGCCATGCCCTATGATCGGAAAACCTCGATCATCAATCGCGCAACGAAACTAGTCTTAGTAGAGGCTACTAGGGACCTGGTTGTTTATTTACCACACATGTATTAATGTTTTCGCTTAATACAGTTATAGCATGGTGAAAAACATATAATTAACGGTTGGGATTGAAAGAGCATCTTCTAATTGACCCTTGTTTTGGTGCTAATGACAACACAATATGTGTTCTAACATGGCTATTAAAGTTTGCAGGTTGTATCTAAGATTCTAGCAAAAAGGAAACGATCGAAACGGGCGCTGCGAAAGCTTTTCAGCAAGCCTTGCTCCAGGCAGCGGTAGTACCGCTGGCATCAGCGGTAGTACCGCTGCACTGGACTGAGCCTTGCTCGGGCCTTGGCTACCGCTGGCGGTACCGCCCGAGCTACCGCCGTTTTCGGCTCTCTGTGGCGCAGAGCGGTACCCCCAGCGGTACCAGGGCGGTACTACCGCTGTCCAGCGGTACTACCGGCCCTTCCAGCGGTAGTACCGCTGTGTGTTTTTCTGCAGGTTCGAAGGCCAGCCCGTGGTCGAGGTACCGCTGGCGGTACCGCCGGAGGTACCGCCGTTTTCGGCCCTCTGTTCCTCTTTGCGGTACCTCCAGCGGTACCGGAGCGGTACCACCGTTGTCTAGCGGTACTACCGGCCCTTCCAGCGGTAGTACCGCTGCGTGCTTTTTTGCAGGTTCGCAGGCCAGCGCGAAGTCGAGGTGCCGCTGGCGATACCGCCGGAGGTACCGCCGTTTTCAGCCTTCTGTTTCTCTGAGCGGAACCTCCAGCGGTACCGGAGCGGTACTACCGGGCTCCACAGCGGTACTACCGGTATCGCCAGCGGTAGTACCGCTGCGTAAAGTTGGAGTCGCAGAATAGCGCGTGAAGCTGGCAACGGCTGGATTCAAAGGTCCAACGGTACTACCGGCCTCTCCAGCGGTAGTACCGCTGCGTAAGTCACAGATCCAAACGGCCAGTTTTTGGAAGAACTATAAAAGGGCTCCTTCACCTACCTTTGAAGACTTGAGCTTCTACACTCTCTCACCTCCATTGATGCAAAGCTAAAAGCTCCAAGCTCTCCCAATCCCCCCATCCAAACTCGTTGATCTTTGGAGGGTTGAAGGAGAAGGCCCCGATCTACATCTTCACCGAGCCGTTGTTCATTTCCCCCTCATTCATTTGAGGAAACACTTGCTAGGGCTTCCACTAGGAAACCTAGCCCATTGTTGTACTTACCTATTGTCTTTGTGACAGATTGTAGCTGTTCGGGAGCCCCCAAGCCCTTTGTGGGTCGTGCCCTGAATCGTTGTTGTAAAGGCTCCGGATTCCGCCTCGAAGGATTCCGATAGTGGAAAGTGGACCAAACCTTTGTGGTGCGGTTCACCGGAGATTAGGGTGAGGCCTTTGTGGCCGTTGAACCATTGTGTTGGTTCACACCTCTCCAACGAGACGTACTCCCTTTGAGGGAGGAACTCGGGAATACATCCTTGTCGTCTCGTGCTTTCACTTCGGTTACTTCTATCCTTATTTATCGCCTTATTATATCTTGCTTAGTTGCTAGCTTGTCATATAGGAAATTCACCTTAGTTGCATATCTAGTGAATTTACCTTTTGTGTCAAGCCTAATTTGAAAAAGAACTAAAATTTGAAATAGCACCTATTCACCCCCCCCTCTAGGTGTCATACCGATCCTTTCAATTGGTATCAGAGCTAAGGCTCTCTTTTCGGGTTTAACCGCCTAAGAGAAGTATGACACAAAGTGAGGATGAGACCGCAAGGCTTGCCGAGGCTAATGAGTCCCTTAAAAAGGACCAAGCCACCGCGGCATCCATGGCCGATATCAAAGCTTTGGAAACAACTTTGAGGATTATTATTGAAGAAGGATACATAGTGGAGGATCCAAGCAACATGACCAAGAGAGAGTTCGCCGAAAAGCAACTAAACGCTTCCGCTCTCCATATGATTGAACTCTCCTTGAGCGACAACGACAAGCATCATGTTCTACATGCCACCACCGCCAAAGAAGCTTGGGATTGTCTTGAGCGTGCCTTCCTTGGAAATGAAAGCATCAAGAGAAATAGATATGAATCTTTGAGCAATGCCGCCGAAGGTTTCTACATGCTTGACAACGAGACCCATGAAGAGATGTATGGTAGACTCAAGACTCTTGCCAAAGCCTTTTATGATGTGGGAGCAACATATGTTGATGATGCTTGGGTCAAGAGGAAGTATGAGAATGCTCTCTTGCCCTCGGAGCCAATGGAGTTTAAGTCTATTTAAGGAAGATACAACTACCTTCAATTGTCTTCCCATGAAGTTATGCAAGAAGTCCAAGCCTCCAAGGTTGCCACCAAGAATGCCGAAGATAACCGTGCTAGGGCCATGGGAATGAGACAAGGTCCCTCTCTTGCCTTGAAGGCCAAGGTGACTTGCCTAGATGCCAATGATGAAGTTGAAGCTTGTCCTGGCAACATTGCTCCACATGATCTTGAGCAAGCCCTCAATGGTCACATTGCACTTGCCACAAGAGTGTTTTGGAATGACCCGGCTAGTGCTAAAGCTCGTGTTGATCGAGATAACAACTCAAGTGGCAAGAAAGAGCTTGCCTCAAGGACAAAGACATGCTACAATTGTCATGACAAGAACCACTACATAAGAGAGTGCCCTTATGAGAACCGTGAGCAAAATGGTGGGAAGCTTATCCCAAAGGATCACTCCAAGTTGATTCAAAAGAAGCCCGCAAGACCAAGAAAGCCCTTCTTCAAGAAGACACCGAGAATTGTGTTGGTGGCACAAGAGGAATATGCCACAAGTGATTCCGAAGATGAAGATGCACCTAACAAAGAGGTAGCCGCATTGGCTATTGTCTCCACTTCATCATCATCTCTCTTTGAATCCCCCAATGAGAACCTCTCCATCAACACCGCTCGTTGCCTCATGGCTCATGTCACCGAGGTATCATCCCCTTCTCCTAAGACTATGCATGATCAATCTAGTCTTGAGATTAAGAAGGAACTAGTTGCCTTCGATACTTTTGTGACTAACTTGCAAGGTGAGGCCAAGGAACATGTTGAGTCTCTCATGAGACAACTATGTGCGGCCGAAGAACTTTTTGAAGAAAAGAGTAAGATTGAGAGAGAGGATTCTCTCACCATTGCTTCCTTGAATGCTTCCATAGCATCCTTAAATAGCTCTCTTGATGAAGAAAGTGAATATAGAACCACTCTAGAGGAAAGACTTGAATCTCTTGATGCTAAAAATGATAAAATCATTAGTAAAATCATTAAGGATAGAGATCATGTTTTTGCCAAATATAAAGTGATTAAAAAGGAGAAAGTTGAACTTGGGGTTGCAAATACTATACTTCTTGAGGATATGGAGAAGCTTGATAAAGCTCACAAGGTCTTGAAAACGACCCACTCCATCCTTGTTAAGTCACATGAGCAACTCCAAACTCAACTCTCTAAAACTTGCTCAACTAGCATAACCATTCTTCCTTGTGTTCATGAAAATGTCATTGAAGAAAATGCTAGGTTAAAGGTGGATCATGCTAAGACCTCTATTCCTAAAGGTAACGATAAGGGTTTTGCTTATTTGTTTGAGTTAAAACCACACAAAGGAAAGGAAGGTCTTGGGTATGTGGCCGAGGCAAAGAAGAAGGTGAGCAACACCAAGGAGAACAAGACCAAGCCCGCACAAGCTAAGACTAACATTGCGAGTGGTAATGCCACTAGGGGCAAGACCACTCGTAGTGACTTTGCGGGGCATAACAATCCCAACTACATTCTTTATGTTGATTATTATGGTGATGTTTATGCAAAATATGTTGGTCCTTATGATGGTTACATTGACTATTCTATTTGGGTTCCTAAGACCCTTGTTGCTAACCGAAAGGGACCCATTGAGAAATGGGTACCTAAATGCAAGAAATGATTTCTTGTAGGACTATGCTTCCGGTGGATCTAAATGGGTGGTTGATAGTGTATGCACTAGTCATATGACCGGAAGCAAGGAGATCATGACGGAGTTGAGACCAAATTTAAATCACTCAACCGTCTCTTATGGTGACAAGTCCAAAGCCGAGGTAAAGAGTCTTGGCAAGGTGGTAGTTGCAAGGGATATCACCCTTGTAAATGTCATGCTTGTTGAGTCTCTAGGTTACAATCTTATGTCCGTTCGTGCTCTTAATAAGATGAACTTTGATGTCCATTTTACTCTTGATATGGTGGTACTCTTGAGGAGCAAGACTCTAAAGGTCATGTTCGTTGGGCATATTGAAAATGAGTTGTTTGTGGTAGACTTTTCGGGGTCAACCAACACTCAAGCAATATGCCTATTCGGAAAGGCCGACGTGGGGTGGTTGTGGCATCGCCGCTTGTCCCATGTTAATATGAGAACTTTGCAAAGTCTCCACAAGGGTGGCCACATTCTTGGACTAAATGAGAATGTTTCTTTTTCTAGAGATCGTCTTTGTAGGGCTTGTGTTGAAGGAAAGATGCATGATTCTCCCCACCCAAGCAAGACCATCATCTCATCATCAAGGGTATTGGAACTTCTTCATGTTGATCTTTTTGGTGCCGTACCTCAACCTAGCCTTGGTGGGAAGAAATATTGTTTGGTGATTGTCGATGACTATTCAAGATTCACTTGGGTTTTCTTCTTCAAGACGAAGGATGAAACTCAACAAACCATCATCGATTTCTCCAATGAAGTTCAACGTCAACACAACCTTCCCATATTGGCCATTAGAAGTGACAATGGCTCCGAGTTCAAGAACTACACCCTAAATGAGTTTCTTAGCGACGAGGGAATTCGACATCAATACTCCGCCGCATATACTCCTCAACAAAACGGTGTAGCCGAGAGGAAGAACCGGACTCTTATGGATATGGCTAGGTCCATGTTGGCGGAGTTTAAGTCTCCACTCTTCTTGTGGGCCGAAGCTATCTCCATGGCGTGTCACTCCTCCAACCGGTTATTCTTTCGCAAAGGGAAGAAGGAAACTCCATATGAAATGCTTACCGGCAACAAGCCCAACATCTCCTACTATCGAGTCTTTGGTTGTAAGTGTTTCTACAAAATCAAAGGTGTACATCTTTCTAAGTTTGAAGTTAAAGCCTTAGAAGGTGTTCTTGTTGGGTATGGTGCGAACTCTCACACTTATAGAGTCTATGAAAAATCCTTAGGGAGAGTTGTAGAATCTTGTAGTGTGAGGTTTGATGAGAATGACGGCTCCCAAGTGGCGCAATTTCATGTTTGTGATGTAGATAACGAGGAACCTCAAGATGCAATACAAAGGATGGGTGTTGGATTTCATCGCCCCATCGAGATTCATCATGAGCCTCCTCAAGGAAGTACAAGCTCCACTCAAGTGGAGATTCCATCATCACAAGTTGAAGTGGCACCCTCTATGGAAGCAAATGAGACACCTATCCAAGAACAAGATCAAGTTCCTCCTCAAGTTGACCAAGAGGTCTCACAAGATTCAAGAACTCCTATTCTCAACCCTAGTCAAGATCAAGAGCAAGAGCATCCATCTTCTCCCATCATTGAAAATGTGCAACAAGATGGCAATGCTCATCAAGTCGGTCAAGACGGGGACTCAAATGATCTAGGTGATCAAGCCGAAATCCCACGCAACAATGGGGATATCAAAACCCGTCGTCAAGCAAGAGTCAAGAGAAATTTGGAAAACAAGTGTCACAAGCTTGAAGCCATCATTGGTGATGTATCTCGCAAGGTTTCCACAAGAAGTCAATTGGCAAGCTTTAGTGAACATCAAGCTCATATCTCTATGATTGAACCAAAGAAGGTGTTCGAAGCACTTGAAGATCCGGATTGGTTGGAAGCCATGCATGAAGAACTCAACAACTTCAAGCGCAACAAAGTATGGAATCTAGTAGAAAAGCCAAAAGATTGCCGCAATGTTATTGGCACCAAGTGGATATTCAAGAACAAGCAAGATGAGCATGGAATGGTTGTAAGGAACAAGGCGAGATTGGTAGCTCAAGGGTACTCTCAAGTTGAAGGCATTGATTTTGGAGAGACCTATGCTCCCGTGGCTCGTCTTGAGTCCATCCGTATCCTACTTGCCTATGCATCTCATTTTAATTTTAAGTTGCAACAAATGGATGTGAAGAGTGCATTTCTTAATGGTCCCTTAGTATATGTAAAGCAACCACCGGGATTTGAGGATCCACACTTCCCAAACCATGTCTACAAGCTTGATAAGGCCCTCTATGGTCTCAAACAAGCACCTCGAGCTTGGTATGAGCACCTAAGAGAGCTATTGCTAGACCGTGGCTTTGAAGTGGGGCAAATCGATCCCACTCTCTTCACAAAGAGGGTAAAAGGGGAGCTTTTCATATGTCAACTTTATGTTGATGATATTATCTTTGGCTCATCTAACAAAGCTTTCAATGATGAATTTTCAAAGCTTATGACGGATAGGTTCGAGATGTCCATGATGGGAGAGTTGAAATTCTTTCTTGGTTTTGAAATCAAGCAATTAAGTGGAGGGACTTTCATCTCTCAAGCCAAATACATCCAAGATATGCTCAAGAGGTTCAAGATGCAAGATGCAAAAGAGAAGAGGTTTCCTATGGACACCAAATGCCATCTTGAACTTAGTCCAAAGGGTAAAGATGTCGATCAAAAACTCTATCGCTCTATGATTGGTTCTTTGCTTTATCTTTGTGCATCTAGACCCGATATTGTGTTGAGTGTAGGAGTGTGTGCAAGGTATCAAGCGGCTCCTAAAGAAAGTCACTTGATAGCGGTGAATCGAATCTTCCGATATTTGGTTTATACCCCAAGGTTTGGTTTGTGGTATCCTAGGGGGTCCAACTTCTCTCTTGCCGGTTACACGGATTCGGATTGGGCCGGTTGCAAGGATGATAGGAAGTCAACTTCCGGTGCATGTCAATTCCTTGGGAAGTCATTGGTGAGTTGGTCCTCCAAGAAGCAAAATTGCATATCACTATCCACCACCGAAGCCGAATATGTGGCGGCCGCTAGTGCTTGCACTCAGTTGTTATGGATGAGGCAAACTTTAAAGGAATACGGTGTCCTTTGTGACAAAGTGCCTCTTTTGTGTGACAATGAAAGTGCTATCAAGATTGGTCACAACCCGGTGGAGCACTCAAGAACGAAGCATATTGAGATTCGCTATCATTTTATTCGAGATCACATCAACCGGGGTGACATTGAGCTTGGTTATATTCCCACGAAGATTCAACTCGCCGACATGTTCACGAAGCCACTTGATGAAGCGAGGTTCACATTTTTGAGGCATGAGCTAAATATCGTGGATTCTAGGAGCGTTGGTTGACTACCTTGCATGCACACCTCTATCTTAGCTATATATTTGTTCTAGGTGTAGGCATGGACATAGGGGGAGTGCGGTCCTAATCCATTGGACTATCCCTCCCCCCATTATGCCGATAGCAAGGGTTCTTTTACCTCTATATTCATTCTTATGTCTAAATGAGCTAAAATGACGAGTATTGGTTATGTACCCAAGATATATCTTCGCGGTGACATGCCATACGCTCCAACATGGTGGCCTCGGCCACCGCCCTCTTCTCCTTGTAAGAAGAGTTGGTTTTCATGACATTTTCGTGGATTTCTTTTGCCTCATCTTGGTTTTGTGGGAAACACACTCATTTTGGTCTTCTTGAGTTTCATGCGTTTTGCAAAGTGCGTGTGAAGTACCACTCTCAGTTTGAGTTTCTATCCTAAGCCCTTACTCACTTCCCTAAAGCCCTTCTACCTCTAAATGCTTTGTTTCATGATCTTGGTGGTGTGGATGGTCGGAACCGGCGTGAAAAACGCATTGTGGGCATCGTTTTGAGCCACAAAACCTTTTTCCCCAAGCGCCGGTACTACCGGTCGCCCTAGCGGTACTACCGCTGCATCGCACCAAGCGGTACTACCGCTGGATACAGCGGTACTACCGTGCGCAGCGGCAGTTCCGCTCGGGCGCCCGACAGATCCGGGGCGGTACTACCGCTGGATCGAGCGGTACTACCGCCGCGGGAGATCTGGAGTTAAGGGCACGGGGCTGGGCGGTTTGAGAGTGCATTCTCTCACTTTCCCCCAACCCCATCTCCTTCTCCTCCACGTCCCCGCCGCCGCCGGCCACTCCACCGCCGGGAAGAGCCCTTCCCCGGCCTAGGACCTCGTGCTCCTCGCTCCGGGAGGACTCTAGCTTCTCTCCTCCTCCTCGATCCTTCACCATGAGCTCCGGTAAGCCAAATCCCTCTCTCTCATCTAGTTGATGGATAGAGATGATATTAGTGCTTTTCTCTTCGGATTTGTGGTGAATGAGTTGGTAGAGATGCTTCTTTATGGATTAAGAACCTTGTGTAGAAGTTTCATGGAAAGTTATAGGCTAGATTTAAAGTTCCCATCTTAGATTTGTTGGAGCAACCCTAGTTAGGTCTAATGCTTGTCTTAAGCCTTACATCTACTCATTGTTGCACCTTCAAACCCAAATGTGGTACTTTACCTCTAGATTTACTCGTCCTAGAATTTTGTACACTCGTGTTCTTCGTTCATAATTCATGAAATTTGTGCATTCTCATCTATATGCTTTCCATCTCATGCTATTCACAGGTAGTGGTCGTACCAAGTCCGTTGCGAGTAGGAAGAAGCAAAGGACCGCTTCCACTGATGAAGTCCAAGATGCCCTTGATGGATTGCAGCGCCGAAAGTTCCCGGCATCATCAAAGTCCCTTCCCAAGCGCCCGAAAACAGCTAGTCAACTCAGTGAGCCCGAGTTTGTGGCAAAGCGAGCTGTGGATTTCTATGTGATTGATCGCATGGATCAAATACCCTCCGTTCGCGGCAACAATCCTTTCTTCCACAACTCCTTCCAAGAAGAGTGCTACCGGGAAATCCTCTTGAAGAAACCAAAGGACAACACCGTGATCCAACACCACATCAACGTTGAGTTCATGAGGTCCAAGCCCAACTACTTTGGTGAAGCTTTGGAAATCTGTGAGGAATTTGACCTCTTTCACATCATGGAGCTTGAGCAAGACTATGATGAGGAGATTGTGGCTCAGTTCTTAGCCACCGTGCACATGGGCAATGAGACAACAAGACGAATCAAGTGGATGACCAAAGAGAAAGTGTTTGAAGCCACTTGGGAAGATATTGCCGAGTCCCTCAACTATCAAGAGTTCGGCCCTTTTCCTCCGGAAGAGTTTGATGAGACTCACTTCCGTGTTCACTTCCAAGGAGGAAGTGCATTTGGTGTTGAGAAGCTTGCTCCCCTCTACAACCCGGATAGTGCGGATAAGTGGAAGTATGGAGATTCCAAAGGCCTATACCCCACTTGGGACATCATGCACCGCATCTACCGTGAGACAATCAATCCAAAAGTGGGCAACATTGATGAAATCCATGGCTACTTGAAGAACTTGATGGTCCTCACCATGCAAATGAAGGGACAAGGCAAGAAGCTTGATGTGATGGACTTCATTTGGCATGAGCTATGGCATGTGATTAGCAAGAAGAAGAACATCTCCTTTGCTCCTTTGATCATGAGGATCGTGGTGTGGAAGTGGCTTGAGGACAATGACATTGATGATCTCGGTGACACCGAGAAGTGGACCCCTCACAAGGGCAAGAGGCTCCTTATCAAGCCCCACAAGCTCAAACCTAGGAAGGAAGTGGTGGATGAAGCCGAGTCCTCCAAACCCTCCAAAGGTGGTTCTTTTGCTTGGATGGCTCGTGCTATGAAGAAAATCTTCCAAGTATCCAAGAAAGTTGAGAGGCATCAATATGATGTCCATAAGGAGAAGATGAAGGCTCGCCAAGTTGAGGTTGCTTGCCGACGTGCCGAGGGGGAAGATGTGCCTTCCGGGTCCGAGCAACACATCCCCACGTGGGATGAATGGCAAGCCAAAGATGACGAGGGCGAGATCATCACGTGGTCGAGCCCGGAACATGATGGTGCTTCTTCCTCTCACACGGATTGGGACCCTTGGGGCGTGTAGGTCCGATCTTTTCCCTTTTTGGTGCTTTGGTGCCAAAGGGGGAGAGATAACTATTAGGTTGCTCTCGGGAATTTGCATGGGTGGGTGTCACGAGCTCGTTTTCACTTATTTCGACCTCTTTAGCTTGTGAACACCTAAATTTATTAGTACTTGTGGAACTCCGTTATGTATGCATGGTGTAAGACATGTGAAACTCGGTTTCTATCTATGTGTTGCTTATTTGTCTTTTGGTTAAATATTGCATTTGTGATTGCTATCATTGTGGCTTGGCTTGTAAAATTTAGGGGGAGTGTTGATTTTAGATGTTGTGTATTTGTGTATTCAAAGCACTCTAAGAATATGCCCACATCTAGGGGGAGCTCCGTCGAAATTTTATGAACCCTCGCGTGTTATGTTGTGTTGTCATCAAACACCAAAAAGGGGGAGATTGAAAGAGCATCTTCTAATTGACCCTTGTTTTGGTGCTAATGACAACACAATATGTGTTCTAACATGGCTATTAAAGTTTGCAGGTTGTATCTAAGATTCTAGCAAAAAGGAAACGATCGAAACGGGCGCTGCGAAAGCTTTTCAGCAAGCCTTGCTCCAGGCAGCGGTAGTACCGCTGGCATCAGCGGTAGTACCGCTGCACTGGACTGAGCCTTGCTCGGGCCTTGGCTACCGCTGGCGGTACCGCCCGAGCTACCGCCGTTTTCGGCTCTCTGTGGCGCAGAGCGGTACCCCCAGCGGTACCAGGGCGGTACTACCGCTGTCCAGCGGTACTACCGGCCCTTCCAGCGGTAGTACCGCTGTGTGTTTTTCTGCAGGTTCGAAGGCCAGCCCGTGGTCGAGGTACCGCTGGCGGTACCGCCGGAGGTACCGCCGTTTTCGGCCCTCTGTTCCTCTTTGCGGTACCTCCAGCGGTACCGGAGCGGTACCACCGTTGTCTAGCGGTACTACCGGCCCTTCCAGCGGTAGTACCGCTGCGTGCTTTTTTGCAGGTTCGCAGGCCAGCGCGAAGTCGAGGTGCCGCTGGCGGTACCGCCGGAGGTACCGCCGTTTTCAGCCTTCTGTTTCTCTGAGCGGTACCTCCAGCGGTACCGGAGCGGTACTACCGGGCTCCACAGCGGTACTACCGGTATCGCCAGCGGTAGTACCGCTGCGTAAAGTTGGAGTCGCAGTATAGCGCGTGAAGCTGGCAACGGCTGGATTCAAAGGTCCAGCGGTACTACCGGCCTCTCCAGCGGTAGTACCGCTGCGTAAGTCACAGATCCAAACGGCCAGTTTTTGGAAGAACTATAAAAGGGCTCCTTCACCTACCTTTGAAGACTTGAGCTTCTACACTCTCTCACCTCCATTGATGCAAAGCTAAAAGCTCCAAGCTCTCCCAATCCCCCCATCCAAACTCGTTGATCTTTGGAGGATTGAAGGAGAAGGCCCTGATCTACATCTTCACCGAGCCGTTGTTCATTTCCCCCTCATTCATTTGAGGAAACACTTGCTAGGGCTTCCACTAGGAAACCTAGCCCATTGTTGTACTTACCTATTGTCTTTGTGACAGATTGTAGCTGTTCGGGAGCCCCCAAGCCCTTTGTGGGTCGTGCCCCGAATCGTTGTTGTAAAGGCTCCGGATTCCGCCTCGAAGGATTCCGATAGTGGAAAGTGGACCAAACCTTTGTGGTGCGGTTCACCGGAGATTAGGGTGAGGCCTTTGTGGCCGTTGAACCATTGTGTTGGTTCACACCTCTCCAACGAGACGTACTCCCTTTGAGGGAGGAACTCGGGAATACATCCTTGTCGTCTCGTGCTTTCACTTCGGTTACTTCTATCCTTATTTATCGCCTTATTATATCTTGCTTAGTTGCTAGCTTGTCATATAGGAAATTCACCTTAGTTGCATATCTAGTGAATTTACCTTTTGTGTCAAGCCTAATTTGAAAAAGAACTAAAATTTGAATTAGCACCTATTCACCCCCCCTCTAGGTGTCATACCGATCCTTTCAGGGATATTGTCAATAAACTATGTTTATTAAGTGCCTTTAGGGCATATTCCCTTCAAGATTTCCACCATTTCATCTAATGAACATACATTTAAAGAATAATATGACCCTTGAAGATATATTATTTATACCTGCAATTTTGTTATTTTAATGTTCTGCTGTATATCTATACAATAATCTTTTAGTTGTTTACCGGCTAGTCCGCCTGGGGCGGCGACCTCAGATCTAGGTTGTTTTGGTGGGTGCAAATGAACCAGAAACCTTCTTCTTAATAAATGGATAGGGTAAAACTTTTGTCTTTGTTTCAATAAATAAATAACATAAAAGGTGAAGAGGAAATAACATCCACTAAATTACCTATATATATTCATTTTTAAAAACTTTAATTAGTGAAAAAACAATAAAGAAGAGCACGGCATTTAATAGTAAAGATAGTTGAATGGCCGTGCGTTGCTACGACTATTTAAAAGTTTTTTATAATCGAAACAGGTTTGGGAAATCATATGTCTACGGTCTACCCCATCTCTACATGTTTCGTTGTCGCTGCGATGTTACTCCAACCTCTTGTCTCCCAAATCCACATCGTCGTCATATTTTTTGGCTCCATAAATACATGTTGGATTTTTTATTGGACGATTTAAATCCCCCAAATCCTCTTTACTGGTGCTCAATCCACCAGATCCATATATCTTCTTAAACTAAATGAACTGAATGTAGAAAATTGTCGAAACATGGAGATACATAATTGGAACATCGATAATTTTGTAGACCAAATATATATATATATAAATGTTTTTTCACAATGTAAATGAGCCCACAACTTTTCTGTACTGTTAAAGGTAGCAACTCTGAAGCATCTTACTTTCACACCTTCTACAAGAACCTCTCAAATTCTCCCAGGATAGCAGATCTCAAAAGACCACCGACCTTTCTCATATGCAACTAAAAGAATCTCGGATCTCTCATGCATTCATTTTACCGCCCGCACACGCAGAAGACAAAAACATACCCCTGATCACAAACGGGTTTAAGCCAACTTGTATAAATAATGTACAACTAAAACAATATTATCACATAGGTAGGAATATGTGTGATCATATTGATCACTATTTGAGCGATGAATTTTGTTAAACTCAAAGCATATGTAATATCCATGTGTTTAGATTAACTAACTGAACACAGTAAAGAAAATTATGAGGGTATTAGATTAGTCAAGTCACATATTTACTCATGTGACCAACAAAGTCATGCACTGAAAAATTACGTGTACATGCATAGAATAGCAACTTCGACTGAAATTTTCTAAGCTGATAGATGGCAACCTATCATGGTTGTCTTCAAGCGATCAAGATTCCTAACTTCCACAAGACATCTGATATTAACAACTGAAAAGTGTTTAAAAACTGGTACTCCTCTCTGAATATATAGGTGACGTGAAGAGGTTATGATATTAAGAAAGGTCAATGTGTTCTAACTCTATTTATTCTAGCTAATGATACTCTCTACCTATTCTTATGTCATGGCGTGCAAAATAAGGGGAAAAACAACAAAGAAGAGCACGGCATTATGCACTTATGTACCTGATTTTTAGCGCAGAGTCTGAACAAGGAGCTAGAAAATAATAGAATCAGAGGAGGAAATACTTGCAATGGACCAACTCCAGCAGTCCCAGGCTTGTTTAGTCATCAGAGTGCAGACCGGCTGCTGAGGCAAGGACATGGGAAAGCGGTGACACATGATGCGGACACCGGCGCACACTGCAGTTAGATATAAAAAGTGAAAATGATATAAATTTGCATGAGGAAAATAGAATCCTAGACAAAAAATGTAAACTTTAATACCATCAGTTAACAATACAACGCAACAGCTGGGGAAGTATAAATTATATCACTGCATGGCCTAGTACCAAACTACCAATATCAGCCTGTCACAGAGGTACTTAGGTAACATTGAACAGAAGCCGACCGAAGTTGTGACTAACATATGAGCTACCAAAAAGTCAGCTAGATAAGTCACCACATACATTAAAAAAATCAGTATAATAGAGGTTGGAACAGTCCCAAAATTTTATGTCAACATAAACGCAATGTGGTTCCACCATATTATTTGCATCTCTTTGGCACAAAACTGAAAACAAAGTGGACGATCCTCCTGTGCTCATTTCATCAACAGTGAAGCTACGAGCCAGTGAAGCTAGAGGCCAATGCAATGTGGTTCCATCATATTTGCATCTCTTTGTCACAATCTATGTGTAACAATACACAATACAGGTAGTAGAACACAATTCATGGACACCGTGAAACAAAATTTAGTTTTTGCACACATATTTCAATTTAACTATAACCAGACATACAGACAGCAGATACATGGAGAAGAACCAAATATTGGCCTGATACCTTTCTAGAGGCAGGGGCGGGCATCCTTGAAATCGAGGACGATGAGCATGCGGGCTTTGGTGATGCCGCTCCAGGACATGTTGAGACCCAGTTGGGCAGCAACAGCAGCAGCAGTGCGGCAAGCATGCCCAAGGTACGGTGATGGCGTACACATCTACACACACGTCTTCCCCAACTTGCTCATTCCTCCATGGATACCTCCTCCTTATCCTCGGCCAGCTATACTCTTGCTCCTTCTCGTCACAAATGCATCTCTCATGCCACGCCATTACACAACCTCTGGTGGATCCCTTCACCGGCTCGTAGCAGCAGGTGCGCCTCGCAGCTGGTTGTGTCTGGGGGTACCAGGGCCATCGCGGCCTGATACGTACGGTGGCTGCGTGGGTGCGACAGCCGGGCAAGGACCAGCACGAGGATACGTCGTCCTAATCCACGACCTTCACGGCGGCGTGGATGTGCACCACGTCAACATGACACCTCCATCTAGTACGGACAGGCAGACAACAGGATCGCGCGGACGTGCCTCGTGAGGAGAACCGCAAAGTTCCCCAAGGAGAACCTTCTCTACACGGAGATGAGGAGAGCGAGCCTAAGACTATGTGACAAAGATGCTAGGCAGATCGTGGCGGCGACAGGGAATGGTGCGGGGGCAAGAAAACCGTAGCAGCGACATCCCTACGGTGAAATTTCATAAAAATAACCCTTTGGGCAAAGTTCAGCAAAAAATAACCCCTTTTCAAAACTATTTTGAAATCTAAACCTTTTTGGTAGCGCCGAGGGGCATGACGCTACCCTCCGAAGGGTAGCGCCATGGGGCATGGAGCTACCCTTAAGAGGGTAGCGCCGAGGGGCATGGCGCTACCCTCCGAAGGGTAGCGACGAAGGGCCCGCGTTGCCACGCTGGCACGAGGGTAGCGACGGAGGTTGTGGCGCTACCACACAGAGGGTAGCGCCACATCGTTGGGCGCTACCAAAAAGGGTTAGATTTTAAAATAGTTATGAAAAGAGGTTATTTTTTGCTGAACTTTATTTAAAGGGTTATTTTTGTGAAATTTCACATCCCTACGAGAGAGAGAGCGATGGAGCGGGGGTCGTGTGCGCTGGGCCAGTGGCCCACTGGCCAGGGCGCGGCACGTCCATGCGTGGGCAGACGATGGATCGGGGTTAGGGCAGACGATGGCAGACTAATTTCCAGTACGTACGAAACGTACCATCACCACCGCAAACTCCCATTTAATAGTAAAGATAGTGATATGGTACAATGCCACGTAAACAGGGACCTAGGTTAGTAGGATGGGTGAGACACGTCATCAAACCAAGGAAAACATGCATGGATCAGGGCCATCCATCCATCGTCTATGGACAAACCAGATTGCAGTTTCTTCCTCCCGCGCTCAAGTTCAAAATGCCCAATCCGTGGGCCAAGATATCTCAGCCACTCATCTTGTGCATCTCTCCCACAATAAACAGCAATCCATGTGTTGTTGAGCCTCCAACCTTCTCCCTCCCTACCTATAAATACAAGACGACCGTGAAGGAGCCGCGCGCGGTTGCGCGTGTGACTTGGCGACTTGGCGCGCGAGGGTAACCTGACCCAGGCGGTCTAGAAGCACTGCGAGGATGTCGCCGCTCGGCAGATAGCCCTGGAGCGCTTCCAGGAGCGGTTCGCCGAGAAGAAGGAGGAGGCGGAGAAGGACCTCGCGGAGCGGGAGAAAGACTACAGGCATGCCACTGCCCTAGAGTACCGTGACAAGGCCAAGAAGCAGGAGGACCGCTTCAAGGCCAAGCACGCTACTGACGCCAAGCGGATCGCGGAGCTTGAGAAAGCCAACGCCAAGCTGGGGGCTCCGCCTCCAGTGCGCAAAGGAGGCCCATCGCCAGGCGGAGGACGCCCGCAGGACAGCCGTCCTAGACCTGAACACCCTCGTCAAGGATGTGGAGGAGCAGGTGGGTCGAGTAGTTGAGCGGGCGGTGGAGGCTGACGACGGCGCGAAGGCGGGTTGGGTGCTCACGAAGTAACGAGAGCGCATGTTCCTGTCCCTGGTGGCCAGGGGCAACGAGCTTGCTGCCCAGCTTGGCGCGGAGGCGCCTCATGCCAATGCTCGAGGCTGTGGCGATGATGCCATGTAACTGGTCTATTTCGACCAGCTCTTCACGGCACTCGAGCGCCCTGCCGCCGAGCTTCGCGAGGTGATCGAGGTGGAGAGCCGCCAGCTCCTGGGCGTGGCCGTTGACCGCATCTTCACCAAGCTCAGGCTCCTCACGCCTGGCTTCGACCTCTCCACGGTGACCGAGGCACGCGAGGGCAAGGAGGTGTGGCGGGTCTCCAACTCCCTCCACGAGCAGGTTGAGTCCTTCTGCGCCCGCTTCAAGCGTGCGGAGGCTGCTGCGGGCGACAACGAGGAAGCCGACCCCGCCGAAACGGAGGAGGGCGCTGCGGAGAAGGAGCATGATGGAGCGGACTCTGCCTGAGCCTCATTTATCGCGCCCTTGAGCGCTTGTATCTGAGACAGTCTTTTGTTTAGACTCTGTGCATTTTGGGCATGTAATATACTCCTTAAGTAATTTAATTCAGCTTGCGTGCCCCTCAAGAGGCCCTTTTCGTCTTATTTTCATGTCTATGTTTTCTCTGCGTCGTTAGGACCCGTCTCTTCACGCTAGGGGTGTAAACGGATCGGATTTTTTCTTTACCATATCCTTTACCTTAATTTTTCATCGGATTCAGAGCGGATCGGATAATGACCGGATGCGGATTCGAATGCGGATATCCGTAATGGCAGATTCGGAGGCGGAAACGGGGCGGATTCAGAGCGATAACAAAATTAATCAGATAGATACGTGTACAAATAAATTATCAAACCATATATATATATATATATATATATATATATATATATATATAATTGTTCGATAACCTAATAACTAACAAAGTTGTAATTTCTAGTCTTTACAATGATTATTTAATTGATATGTTGTTCGACTAACGAAGTTGAAAACTTACTAGCTGCAAATTATGCTAATATTAGATAGACATTTCGGTAGAAAATCGGATTATTCGGATTTAAACCATCGGATAATCCTATTTAAATTTCGGATAATCCATATTTTAGGCTATTTTACATACCATATCCGATTGTCAAGTTCGGAATCGGATATCCTTATTCGTCGGATTCCTTCAAACCGGATATGGATTGTTGAAAACGGTTTCGGAATCGGATACGATGCGGAAATTATCCTATCCATTTACACCCCTACTTCACGCTATGACTCCACCATTGCGGTATGCTAGAGCAATGACTCGGCAATGCCGGGGGGGGGGGGTTTAAGGCTTGAAGAGGTAAGAGCCCTGAGTCGCGATGCTCAAGTGCCTTCCTTTGACGTGCGAGTAGTCCATGAAGCACAAGGGAAAGTGAAATTGCTCGAGGGACAAACGTGTGCCTGTGGTGGAAAAAAGGCTCTCGAGGCATGAGTGCGGGACTTAGCTTCTCGAGCCTTTTTTCCCTGTAGAGGTTTTTTTCCTGGCGAGGAGGTCCTCTTCAAGGGTTTTTGCCCCCTCGGACTTGTAGGGACGCTTGTTCCCTGTAGATGTTAGAGAGGCAAACCCAAACGCTTGTACATGGTAGTGGGAACTCATGCGCGCTTATAGGTCTACTCAGGCGTTTCTCGCGAGGAGAGTAAGTACCAAGGTTCTTTGTAGAGATGACGTGTTTGTGGGAGCTTGCCCTCCAGCCAGAGCTCGGATCCTTGGGTTTTGCAATGCTGCTGGTGTGTCATTTGAGGCACTGGCACCGTCCTCAGCCCCATCTCGCGAGGTGCACATGTGGAGAGATATAAGCGCACATCCTTAAAGAGAATAATGCGGGAATAAAACTCACCACCAAAATATTACATAGCGGCGTCATAGCGCATAGTTCACTTAAGAATGAAGTTGTCTCATTATGCTTGGAGTTGTCAAGTTAATGTATTTATCCATGTCGAGGCACGGGGACCACCCATTAGTGGCAGAGACTCTATACGGCCTGCGGTGGCTTTACAAGGAGAGCTCGGAGGGATGACCCTCGAGAGAAGCCTTTGGAGTTTGGAGGTGAAAGTCGTGAGCTTTTCCTCTAGAGACAAAAAACGCTTGGAGGTGGAGCCGTAAACTGCCTCTTCAGCCAGATGTCTTGACATGACAATGATCACGGGCGTGACAATGATCACGGGCGTGACAATGATCACGGGTAGAACTTGCGTAAGTGCATGATGTTCCACGGATTTTTGACGGCGATGGCGTCTTGAGTCTCGAGGCGAGCCGCACCAGGGCCTGACGATGTGGGTGACCCTGTAGGGGCCTTCCCACATTGGTGACAGCTTGTGGAAGCCTTCCCTGGAAAGGATTCGCCTGAGTACGAGATCACATGTCTCCAGGGTGCGCGAGCGCACATTGCGGCTGTGGTAGCGTCGCAGGTCCTGCTGGTATTTTGCCGCCCAAAGAGCGGCACGACGGCGTAGTCCTTCGAGAAGCAGCAGGTTTTTGTAGAGGTCCTCTTGCTCGTCCTCATTTTTTTTTGAATTATATATATATATATATATATATATATATATATATATATATATATATAAAGAAGAGCAGCAAGCCAGCTCATTAAAATCCTTCCAGCCCCCGTAGGTACCCTGGTAAGTCAAGTACCCGTGGGTATCCATGCTTGATTTCTGTGGGGAGGACTGCCTCGACACCATAGACGATGGCGAACAGTGTTTCCCCGTAGGCTTGGGGGGCGTGGTGCGGATGGACCAGAGCACCGAAGGGAGCTCGCCGATCCAACGCTTGCCGTGGCCCTTGAGGATCTTGAAGGACCTGATCTTTAAGCCCTTGAGGAGTTCTGCGTTTGCGCGCTCGGCTTGGCCATTGCTCTGCGGATGAGCTATCGAGGCGAAGCAGAGCTTGACGACGGTGCGAGGCGAGCTTGGCGACGGCGCGAGGCGAGGCGAGCTTGATGACGCGGATGCGACCTTGGAGACGGCGGGAGCGCAGAGCCATGGGGTCGTACTCCTCTTTGGTATGGGCTAGCTAGCTTGGCAGGCGACCTTGGCGACGGCGGGAGGCGAGCTTCAAGACGGCGAGGGGTGAACTTGGCGACGTTATGGCTGCAATTAGGATTCTGAATCTCTAGTTATTTAGATGGCTTGAGAGTAAACAGTGAAGTGAGGTTTTGTGCTCTTAAGCTGTGTATTGATTTGATACACCATTGAGACCATATTGGATTCCTGTTCAGAAGTAGTTCACCCTATTGTGCAGGGTTTAATCATGTTTGTTTATCAGATTGAGTAAAAAGGCCCTGACATCAGTGAGTGGTCAAAGGGATAATCCAGCTTGTAGACCAAATTTTAGCCATCTTCAAATATTCACATAGACATCAAAGTGAGGTCGCCGCCATTGGTTGCTCCTAGCTCCCTGAAAATAAACGGATGCAATTAGGCAAACTTGATCGCATAACTTGGTTGGTGGGGATACTGAGATATTAAGGTTTTTGAAATCCAGTAGCAATTCAATTTAAATGCATGCATGGAACAAACGTCAATCAAATAGTAAAAACTTCTCGCTTAAGAACAAAAATATAATGCTAATAGTTTCCTTTTGGTGAAACATGGAAGCACACATTGCCCGCAAAATAGTGATTCGATATAGAGATAACATATGCACCTTCAATAAAAGGAACTTAAATGTAGATACCAGATTATTAGGTTTATTTTTTTTAGATGAACACCGGATTATCAGTTAACTCGAACATTTATCATGTGCGATTCGCGATGCATTTCCATGCCAATCCACGAGGACCCCATGCATAAGCATGTTGATCTCTCTTCTTGAACCAGTTACAACACCTTGAGATTATCTCCTCATTTTTATTTTTGGGAGCCCCTCACTCCTACTACCATATATATGATCCTTAATCGCAGCCGGGTTAATTATCTGTCTCCCGACGCTGCCTTGAGAGAGTCGACCTGGCTCTTCCCGCGTGGCCCCTTCCGCCCTATGTAGAGGCGGTACTCGTCGAAGGTCATGGGCTGGTACAGCGCCGGCATCTCCGGCGGCGCGACGAGCTCCGGCATGGGCGCCAGCGGGAGGTCACTCCTGGGGTTGTAGAAGAGCGCGATGGAGAGCCGCTCGGCGCCGGTGTTGGCCATCACGCGGTGCTCCACGCTCCGGTATGTCGCGTTCGTCAGCACCTGCATTGTGCATGCCAGGACGACCAAAAGAAAAGGGGTTAAATCTTCTTTTTTTTGGGAAGGGAAGGTGTTTGCTTGTTCAGATCCTGGATTCCAGTGGTTGCTGGGCCGTGAAGTCCGAGGAGATGGCGGCATTCGCCGTAAAGTCTGAGGAGATGGACACGGTGGCCGTAAAGTCCGAGGATATGGCGGCGTTCGCCGTAAAGTCCGAGCAGATGGAGGCGGTCGCCGTAAAGCGGGAGAGAAGGCGGCAGAGGCGGGGTGCAGCAGGGAGCTGCTGTACTGCGGCACGACGCGTTTCGACACCATGGGCCGGTACACCACTTTGCATGGCGCGCTCACCAGCATCTCCAACAGCAGCAGCAGGCCTGAGGCACAAAAATATCCAGTCTGGTGAGTTGAAACACTTCTGATTCTTTGGGAGACAGAGAACATGCTAATAACCTAATACAACAACAAAAATTGGACCACACAAGCAAGTGTGTGCTCTCAGCGCCAAAATAGACAAACACGCAATCTTCTTCGCTGGCATACTATATGAGCTAACCAAATAAAAGTGTGGAAGCTCCCATAGCAGTAACCTGAACTTTTAGTATAGTGCCTATTTGGAAGTAGTAAATAGCAGTGTCAAAATTTATTGTCATGCTATCTCCACAAAAAGGTACTACCTCCGTTCCACAATGTAAGATGTTTTACAAGTTTTACATGTTGTCTAGATTAGGACTAAAATGAGCGGATATATACACTAAAACATGTCTAGCTACATGTGAATGTGGAAAAGGACTAAAACATCTTATATTATGGAACTGAGGGAGTAGTTCAAATATGTAAGAGACAAAAAAGGCAAGGGCATAGGGAAATTCCCCTTTTCTATTGAGCGAAATTGGCTTGCTACCAGGTTGAAGTAATAAAATTTTGCTTTTTTCCTTGTTTAGAGAAATTTGGATATCAACAAAGAGGTGGACAGACTAATATGGTGGAGCCTTCCGAAGTCAAGTTTTGAAGACTCTAGAGTGCAGACTAGTCATTCATTTGTAATCAGCAATCGTCAAAAGAACTGGTATTTATACAGAAGTGTACTAAAGGAACTTAAAGGTGTCAAAGAGACTTACTCATGTTACTATGTATTGAAAACGGTGAGAAAGGCTGGGCAAGCGAACCCTCCAGATTAAGGCCCGCTCTGGTTGCTCGGAAAATGCAATCTTCTTCTTAACTGTTGGCAGCGTCCCCTCCTCCTGCAGAAGAGGGTTGTCCTCCATTTGATATGTTCTCAATGTTATGGTAGCCTTCTTTGATAAATGAATTTCCTCGGCAAGGATGTCATCATCCCAATAGTCCAAAGAGCGTTCTACGCGCTTGCAAGATTTCCAGTCTAATGAACAGAGCACACCCTTATCCAGTGAAGAGTAGTGGATCGTTGTAACAACATTACATGTCTTGGAATAAGAGTTTATGGGGAACTCAGTGACCGATAACTTGATATCGTCGTTGTCAGAGGAACTCAGCTTGATTGAGTAGGCAGATATGACGGCGGGGTGGCCCTCACGAGCGGGCACCGAGGGACGACGGACCTTGCCCTGAAGAGTCTCGCCAAGGTAGAGGCCGCCATGCTGCGGGGTGGGGGAGCAGAGGAAAGGCAGAATGTCGCTGCCCTGAACCTTGTGCCACTTTGCGGAGACGGTGTCGAAGGCGTAGTTGTCCAAGGCGCGTTGCTCTGGGCTGAACGACACCAGTATGTAGGAGCCGACGAGCACACAGGTGCTCACCAAGACCATGGGCGGCAGGAAGAACTGGCGGGCGGCCAGCTGACACGGGAAGCAAGGCGGGCTGGGCAGCTCCTCCCAGGAGCAATCCTGGAGGCGGCCATCGACGGCCCTGGCACGGGAGAGATCAAGGACCTCGAACCAGGGCTCGAAATCCAGCTTCCCCTTCACCTTGGGAAAGCTGGAGAGGGCGTAGACCTTGTCCCCCACGGTTACGAGCGTGGGACGATTCTTGGCGTTGAGGAGGTTGGGCCCTTGGACGGCCTCCTCCGTCTCGGCGTCGAAGATGATGGACTCGCGGCCCCCGACGGCCACGATCCACTTGCGGTGCCGTGTCTGCACGGACACGAAGGTCCTTCCGCCCTCGATCTCCAGCGCGGCCAGCGGAAGCAGCGGCAGCGGCGGCGGCGGCGGCGAGGTCGAGTGGTCAAAGGGATAATCCAGCTTGTAGAGGGAGTGCACCGGGCGCTCGTCCCAGATGTTCATCACGACGTAGATCGAGCGGGCGGCCGGCTGATCGCCGGTGCTGCTGTTGCTGATCGCCGGCTTCTTCCTCTTCATCCTTCTCCTAGCCGACGGCCGCAGAGGAGGGTGGGATTCCATTTTTTTAGTGGGACGCAGGGAAGGATTCGGGTAACCCTAATAGGCGAGCTCTCCTTCCCACTTGGGCCAGGCCCATTTAGCTGCATCTTATTAATTGGCTTGGCTCTTGACATACGGAATCTTCAGAAAAAACAATACTCATAGTATTTCTGAAATTTATTTGGGCAAAGGCCCAATATTCTTCTGTAATACATCTAATAGTTTTTTATTTGGGCGCCAGCCTGAACCACATTTTATATTGATGTATAGAACCCCTATCTGTACAATTGAAGAAGCAAAAACTTTAAGACAGAAGGCGAAGAAAAGCAGAAATGAAAAGATTACATTATTTGTGCTAGGTGATTACACATGATATATTTTTGGTTTTGGGGGCCACTGAGCCCGGAGCCTTGTCTGCCTGTATTGTGTCTATGTCTTGTTAATTTCAGTATTGTGTCCATTTTCCGTTAATTGCTCAACGGAAATATAAAGTTCAGTCTACAAGAAGAGCAAGGTAAAAGGGAGAGAAAGGTAGTGAACCGAAGTAAAATAGACGGGAAAATAGTCGGGTAGGAAAACACGCCAAATAACCTCGGCGAGTCGGTGGCATCGATATAATACTACGAGGCAAAAAAAACCTAAACTACAGGTATCCAAGGTTCAAGCATTACAGGCTGCTAATATATTTGTCATATGCATCCAATGGACGCTACATTTACCAAAGGTCCCTAGTGTGGAAGCTCCCACATCACTAACCTGAACTTTTGGTATACTATCATTTCTGAAGTTGTAAATAGCAGTGTTAAAATATAGATCGTCATGCTAGCTCCACAAGCCATCCAAAGTCTCACTCTGTGTTAAGTGAACTTTGCCAGAAAAAAGGTAACTCTCCATACCAAATGTAAATGCAAGATGTTTTAGGTGTTTTATATGTTGTCTTCCAACTAAAATGAGTTGACATGCATTTGGACCTATCAAATAAGCGGGCGAGATCTATGGAGTTGCATTTTTTCTTAGCTTTAGGGTTTTTTTATATGTCCTTTACTCATCTTTGTTTATCATCATCTCTACTATATAATATTGCTTGGGGTCATCGGTCGTACTTCGTGGCTATTTTTCGTTTTAGCCCCTCATGAACTAGGAAATCAAACCCACAGTACAGTTATAGGGACAAACTGTAAAACTACCGAAGAGATAAGAATCCCCACCATCCACCCTTCAGCCAGTGCGGTCTGCTTCACGCACCTGCTACCTCATCCCACCTCGAACAGTCGGAGGTCGTGGTTGTGCTGCCGCCGACCCGACGCAGGCCCGGCCCATGCGCATCACAACCACCACAGCGCCGACCTGCCGGCAAGGAGCACGCGACGGGCCTGGTTCGTGCACGCCGCCGCGGCCAGGCTGCTGGATCCGGCGGCCGCGCGAGGGCTCCAAGACAAGGCTTGGTGACGAGGGATGTCCCCATCAATACCCATGGTTACTAGCCTTATGGTAAGAGTTATGCGGTAGAGAACGCGTGGTGTTGGTAGATTCGTCGGCTGACAAGCGGGAATTACCCAGGTTCGGGGCCCTCGAGTGAGGTAAAACCCTTACTCCTGCTTGCTTGTTATTGATTGTGTATATGCGGCGAGTACAGGGGTCTAGCAAGATGTCGATCTTGCTAAGATTTGCTGGTTCTGGTTGGGCGTGTCATTGGTCGGTCTCCCTCCTGTCCTTTATATAAGGGTACAGGTCTCGGGTCGTAACCGACTAGGACTACATTTATGAAAAGTATTACCGACTATGCTATCTATAGTAAGCAACCTTCGACCTGAGCTGGGCTTCCTCAGCCGGTTGACAATTGGGCTTTAGTCACTACGTGCACCAGGTACCCACACGAAGGGGTACCCGTTTGGTATAACATTGTCATTAGCCCCCGAGTGCTTGGCTAATTCGTAGAATCAGTCGTGGACTCACTACATAGTGCATGTCTCATGTCTTATGCTTTTGTCATGATATTTCTGTCTTTTGGTTTGTATGGATTTTGACAAAGGATTTCGACTGAGTAGGCATGGATTTATTCGATGAGTCGAAACCAGTTAACTACACTTGGGCAAAACCTTACTAGCCTTCAGTCAGGTTTCGAGTCCTTGGGCTCGACCCTAGAACATACTGGACAGACACACCTCAGGCCAGTCGATGGTCTTACTGATATTGTTCTGCAGTTTTTGCTACCCAGCGCGTCCGCTAGGATTTTCATCGTATCTGCTGACACGGAAAGTTCTAGGATTAAACACTGCTGGAGTGATCCTCGGCCCTTTCGACTAATCGATGGGTCTTACCTTGATATTTCTTGTATACAACATCTGAGGTACTCTATCGACTGATTTTCACTCGGGAATTTTTAAGTTTTTAATATCCTCTGATTCTATCAGGTGCACGACAGTGCTCCCGATGGGAGTAGCCCCCCAGATTGTACTTTATTGCTTGTAGTAGAGGATAATCTCAATTTTTCGCTTTGTCAGTCGAACGTTTTTTTGTCTGCTCCTGATGGGAGTTTCCCACTCGAATGTTTTTTACTTTTATTTTTGCGACTGCATTTTGCCAGGAGCTTTTCCTGTTTGCACATCGCGGTATGACGCCTTTTGTATTTGCTCGTCTGAAATGATGTCATGTGTGACATCTCTGGCGTGCGAGTAGCACTCTGTCGGAAAATGACATAGTGGGTCCCATTCTTTGACCGTTGTGGACGCCGGTTCAGTTCTGAGTTGACCTGACGTGGCGCGATTTTTGTAGACATGATGATGGCCTCCTCGTTTTGCGTGCGTAGTGGGCGGCGTAGCGTGCGACGATCGCCCTCCGATTACGCCACATGTCGTCGTGTTTTTTGTTCGGACGGCTATGATGAAGTTCTTGTTTTGCCATAAGTACAGGTTTCTCCGTTTATTTTTATTTTACCTTGCCATTTGTCTCGGCGTTCTTCTGCTTCATCTTCCTCCTCGCCGCCACTCTAATTTTGCGCCTTCGCACCATCTTCTTTCTGCGATCACCATCCACCATGGCTCCTAAAAAGAGCTCTTCTGCCGCCACTGCTGCTACCGCCGGTTAGAAAAGGAAGAAGGCGGGTGGCGCCACCGTTCCTCCCGTGCTGTAGAAAGCGTCTGGCGGTTGGACTTCGTCAACCGTGTCGGAGAAGAAGCTGACGCTCCTTCGCAATGAGGGCCTTCTCCCTTCTGCCACGGTGCTCGCCGTCCGTGCTCCGGGTAAGGACAACTCCCCCTCTCCACTCCTTGGTGAGCGGGTTTGCTTTGCCGAGTTTCTCCCCCGCAGTTTTGGTTTTCCGCTGCACGATTTTGTGCGCGGCCTTATTTTTGCCTACGGGATTCAGATACATGATCGGGTTCCCAATGGTGTTCTGCACATTGCCTGCTTCGCGGTAATGTGCGAGTGTTTCTTGGGGGTGTCCCCTTCCTGGCCCCTTTGGAAGTCTATCTTCCAGGTGCGCCATATGGCCCGTAACAATCGGCTGAACCCAGTCGGAGGGGTTGGCTTTTAGGTCAAGAGTGGCTGCAAGTACTTCGCTTTGAAGGCAGTCGACTCCGCTCAGGGATGGAGGACCAGGTGGTTCTACGTCCATGTGGGCCAGGATGTCAAGCCTGCCTTTTCGACTGTAGATGCTCCCGAGAATACGAAGGCCTGAGAGCATGCTCTTACTCCAGCTGAAGAGCGCGAGGCCACCCCGCTGATGGAGAAAGTAGACAGGTTGCTGAACACCGGTGTCACTTGTGTTCAGATGATTTATACCTTCTTGAAGTGTCGGGTGTGTCCCCTTCAATAGCGTGCGCACCCGATATGGGCGTATGAGGGGGCACACGACGTCACTCGAATTAGCGTTGTGGAGCTATCGGCAAACAAGCTTGATACACTCGTGAAGTCGGTGACCAGATACAAAGCTGAGGCCACCGTCAACTATGCGTTTACCATAGATCCCTTCAGTTTGGAGAATCCCCTTCCTGAGGTTAGTTTCTTTTTGCTTATACTTTTGCATTCATTGCTTTTGTCGTGTAGATTTCTGCTATCTGCCTCTCTTTTGACCTTTCCCCTTTTTGTCTCGTGTAGGGGCACTCGACCAGGTCGTCACTTCCTCCCCTTCCTGAAGCCGGACCTGTCGAGGATTCAACTGTGCTCAAGGAAAGTGAGAAGTCAGTCAACTCCCTTCCTGAAGCTGATACCTCCTCTTCAGAGAAATCTGGAGTAGATGGGAAGGGTGTGGGGCAAGCCGAGTTCGCGACGACTACAGAGCCTGCTCTCAAGCGGCACCGTTCAACGCGCACAGGTGAAGACGAGGAGATGGCGGACTCCGGTGCCTCCTCACCTGTGCGAGATGTGTCGCCTCTGTCTCAGTGCTCGCCGCCACCTTCCACTTGCCGCTCTGGCTTTGGTGGGCCTTGATTCGATGGCGACTTATCTTCTGATGAGGATGAGCGAAGGTATCTTTCCTTGTCCTATGAACGCATATATATGCTTCGATTGTTTACTCCGTTTGTTGTTTTGTTTTTGAACATCCTTCTACTGTTTCTTGGGTATTCTAGCGATGACCGGGCCGCCAGTCCTTTGGCTGCCCGTGCGGTGACTGCCACCTCCTCTCTTGTTGTGGAAGTATAGTCACCCTTTCGCCTCCTTCTTCTCTTGCGACTGGCACCGTGGCGCCTCCCGTGGTTGCTTCGACTGCTGCGCCGTCATCTTTCTCTCCACCTTCCTGGCTGAACCATGTAAGATTTTTTCCTTTTGTTACTGTAGCATTTATGCTTTTGACATTCGTGTATAATGTATACATTGTGTTTGCAACCGGCCGTGAGTGGTCTTGCTTCTTTTGGCGAGGCCTTTGCACAGTCGGAGGAAGAGCGGGGTGTTCTTCGCTCTCAGCTTGAGCAGCTCAACCGTAAGCTTTGTCCTTTTTGCGTGCGCTGTTTTCCCTTTTCCTTTTATGCGACTGGAGCTTTTTCCCTTTTGTTTTTATGGGAGAAAGGTACTTTGGAGTCCCGGTTGGCCGAACTAGAGAAGACCCTCTCCCAGCAGTCGGCCGCCCAAGAGGAGCTGGATGTTCTTCGTGCTTCTGAGGGAGAGCGGGTCAAGCGACTGCTTGGTTATGCACACTCTCTTGCAGGTGAGGATAATATGTTTCCTGTTCGAGGATTTGCTTTTTTCCTTTTTCAACCTTCTTGATGTGAACATCCTTCTTTTGTTATTCAGGTCCTTCTTCCAGCTCTAGTGGCGCAGCGAGTGATGCCTTATCACTCGACCAAGCCATTGACCAGGTTGGGGCGACGATGAAGCACGCCAAGAAGTCTTTGGAGACATCCGTCCAGACTCTCGCAGTTGTCTTCAAGGAGGTGTTGCCTAAAGGTCTCGGTGACCATCGCGGGGTTTGTTGCACGACTTGGCCCTAAGTCTAAGACTTTGAAGTCTTACGCGCAGTAGCTGATGGTACGCGGCTCAGACTCCACCTTCAAGCTTCTTCTTAGTCGTGGCGTGGATGCTGATTATGAGTCCCTCGTGTCTGACTTTCCTAAGAAGTCAGATGGAAGGCCTTCTAATTTGGGGAAATACATCGCCCGTGCCTCCAGCCTTGCTAAATCTAGCATGGCGACTATGGAGTGCCGCTCGGCAGCCATTGCTGCTGCCGCAATCCTGAGTCTGAGTCTGTTGTCTAGTCGTAGGCAACTTTTAGTTTTAGTCTTTTTGCTTTGTGCTGTAATTTGTGATGTACATTATGCCACCTAATGCTGATATTTTGAAATATATATATTTCGCTGACCCTTGCGTGCTTGCCTTGTCTCTCCTTTTGCTTCGATTTGTTTCTTGCCTGAAGTGTTTATGATTGTGTCTCAGTCGAACTGCTCGACCACTTCGGGGGAAGTTCGAGTGGGAGGGGATCGACGCTCGACTGCGCAACTAGCGAATGATGCCCGCGTACTTGAGTATGCGAATAAGAGGGTTGTTCAACTTGAGCAGCAACTCAAGTCCGCCTTAACTGATATTGAAATTCTTCGCGGGAAACCTTCTCTTTCCACCGAGAGGGAGAGGTTTGTTCTCTATGAAGTGGAGGATCAAACATGCAACTCGAAGGTATTTGTCTGCGCATATCTTGCTTCTTGTATGTGTGCTTTGTGCCTAAAACCTTGTCTTTTTGCTTTTGTCTATAGTTTTTGTTGACAATCCCCAGGCTGAAGCTGCTCGTGTGGCAGAACGTCTAGCAGAGGCTACCCGGAACCCCGTCACCGATCGCCAAAACTTTTGGCTTGACGCATATCATGCCAACATTCTTGCCACCCTGAAGGATCGTGCTTGGCGTGGCGTCATTCTGTTGGAGCGTTGCCGGGCAGCGCTTATGCGGGCAAATCACTATTTGTTTCCTGAGGGTCCCCAACCGCGAAGGATTCATACCTTAGTGGAGATATTTCGTGCTCATGAGCCCATTCGCGAGGCTGTGACTCGTCGGGTTGTGCTTGGAGCCAACGCTGCATTCGCCTACAGCAAGCGTCAAGATTCTTCGCATCCGTCTTCATCTTCATCTCGGTCGAAGATTCGACTGTCTAGCGAAGAAATGGAACAAACTCTTGCTTCTGCTGAGAGGCTGATAATCCGAGCGCGGAGCAGTTGATTGACTCCAATTTGCTGCTGAAGGATGAAGATGCTTAGCTTACGTACTTACGGATTTTTGCACTTGTAAATGTAACACATAGATCTAGCCCCCGAGTATAGCAAGTGGGGTTTTGTTGTTTATGCTATGGGAATCCTTTTGTCCGTCTGTATCAGATGCTCTCAAGTGTTTTTGAGTTTGTTTGTGTTTTTGTTTTTTGACACAGATGTAACCCACAAGCACGTCGGGTGGCTACTTTATGCGCAGCCCCCGAGCACGTCAGCTAGCTGTGTTATGCACTACTCCGGGCACACCGAGTGTTTGCTTTATGCACCGCCCCGAGCTCGTCGAGTGTTTGCTTTATGTGCAGCCACCGAGCTTGTCGAGTGGCTGTTTTATGCGCAGCCTTCAAGATCGTCGAGTGGATGTTTTATGTGCAGTCCCCGAGCACGCCGAGTGGCTATCTATTGTGCAGCCCCCGAGCACGTCGAGTGGCTATCTTATGTGCAGCCCCCGAGCACGTCGAGTGGCTATCTTATGTGCAGCCCCTGAGCACGCCGAGTGGCTATCTTATGTGCAGCCCCCGAGCTCGTCGAGTGGTTGCTTTATGCGCGTCTCCCGGGGGTCCTTTAGAGGGCGATCCTGGGCCCAGTTTCTCAAATATGTCTTTAGGGTTGATTCTGAAGACATCTTCGAGAAACTTGTTCTCAGGAGAACTCCCTGTACTTGCTTTTGTTCCTCCTGAAAAATTGATGTATTTTTAGAGAGTAGCCCTAGGCCCGGCCGCTCGAAGATGTTTTAGCTTATGTCGCCGAAGACATCTTCGAGAAGCTGGTGCTTAGGAGAATTCCTTGTTGTTGCTTGAGTGAGAGCGAAGGGCTGGGGGTCTGTTTATAGTGCTTATCCCTGCCTCTTGCCTTCTCCAAAGGGTAGTTCCAATCAGCATTCCAAAGGTCGCCTTTTCCTCTGCCCCAAAGGCCAATTTACTGCACCTTGAAGGGTTAGGTGGCCCTTGACGCTAGTCAAAAGGGGTTAATCTGACAGCTATGGAGGCCCACTTGTTCGGGCTTTTATCCTACCTGGGGTTGGCACCCCGATTTATGTGCAGCTCCCAAGCCTATCGAGTGGCTGTTTTTTGATTTTTGACGTATGTGCAGCCCCCGAGCGTATCGAGCGATTGTTCTTTCGTTACGACGAAAAATTATGCTGAGAAGATATGAATAATATCTTTTCTTTATAAATGTTGACCAGCAAGCCGCCTCATTAAAAAACTTCCAGTCCCCTTAGGTACCCTGGTAAGGAAAAGAGCGCGTATGAAACCTGCTGGCTCTTTGATACATGAGTCTTTTGCTACATCGACTGGATGTTTTTGCTACGTGATGACGACCCTAAATGGCCGTACCTTCTGAGTTGTGTGCATCCTCTTGGTGTTGTGGCATCTGGAGCTTGTATCTCCTTTCGTATGACCTTTTTGGCTTTTGCACCCGCAATATTAGGGGTTCCCCGTTGAACACGTCTTTCCTTGGTAGTGTGATGTGTATAGCCTTAAAAGCTTCGAGTGGCGTTGCTCCCGCTGCGTCTTGCTTTCTCGTTTTGCGACTGTCACTTATGATGACACAGTTTGGCACTCCTTGGCTGAAGATTGTAGTGATGTGGTTTGAGCTCGTCATTCTGTTTGTGCCCGATCGTGACTAATCAGTAATGACTTGCCTTTCTTTGCTTGGGACATCCTCTTGATTTGGTTTTTTCCTGAAGACTTGACTTCACGAATGGCTTGTGGGTGCCACCTTCTGATTGATCTGTGGTTTATGTGCTTGAAGAAAACACCTGGCGGTACCTGCGCCTTTCCTGCTCCAATGTTTGCTTGCCTGTTGGCTTGTTTGTTACGCGTGGGTGGTATGTGATGTAGCTCGCAGCTACGAAATCTTCTTTGCCACATATCAAAATATTCTTGATATCTAGCCAGCTTGTCTCTATTTATTCTGCTTGCACCTGCCACGTCTTGCGTGATTGTACACGAGTTCTCTCGGATGATTATGTTTTGTGCTCCTGAGTCTCTTGCTAGTCGCATGCCTTGGAACAGGCCTTCGTAGTCGATTTTGACTTTTGATGGTGCCGGGACGTTTATCTGTAATGCATACCGTACTTGCTCCTTTTTGGGGTTTATGAGTATCATACCTGCGCCTGTGTCTCTGCCGTTTTTGGTCCCCTCGAAGTGTATTGTCCATCGTTTGGCTGTAGTGCGTTCTTCTTCTTCCGAGGACTCAACTGTCCATATGGCGTTTACTTCATGTACTACAACTACGACTGCTCTCTTCTTGCGTTCTGGTTCTGTCGTTACCTCCCTTGCGCCTCGCGTCTTGTCTTGGGTTTCTTCGACTCCGTATTTCTCTGAGATCCTGCAAAAGTCTCTGTCGCAGTCGTCTGACTTCTGGAAGTTTCCGTTGACTGTGATGACTCCCTTTGGATCTGGCATTTTGAGCTTAAGATATGCGTAGTGGGGTACTGCCATGAATCTTGCAAATGATGGTCGTCCCAATATGGCGTGGTATTGTGATTTCCAGTCGACGACGACGAAGTCGATGAGCTCGCTTTGAAGTGGGCTGCATCTCCGAACGTGACGTCGATTTGGATTTTCCCTTCCGGACGCACAGCTTTGCCCGACACAATTCCGTGGAAGGTGTTTGTGGATTTCGGGAGGTTCTCGACTGACCTGTTCATCCTCCGAAGTGTGTATGTGAATATTATGTTGACGCCGCTGCCTCCGTCCATGAATATTTTGGTCATAGTTTAGCCTCCAATTTGCCCTTCGAGCACTAGGGCAGCGTGTCCTGGCCGATAGATGGCTGGCGGGTGATCCTCCTGATCAAAGGCGATTGTTATGTCTTATCCTTGCAAAAATTCTGTTACCAGGGGTGGAGCTAATACTGCCATATCGATGTTTCTGGTGTGACACTTTTGCGTTCTGTTGGAGGTGCATCCTTTCTGTATCATGTACATTTGCCCTTTTGGTTGCGGATATTGGACGTCCATGTTATGCGGTATGTGATGTATGGCGCCTGCCATCTGGTTTTTCGCATCGTGCTGTGGTGGAGGCGGTAATGCTGCCATGATTTGTGGAGGTGCCACGTATGCCGCCGGTATAGCTTGTGGTTGTTCTCTCTTCATCAGATTTATGTAATCCATCGCCATTTGCCCGAATTAGCGACAACTTCCCATTGTGTGATGTGATGTTAACTGTCCAGTCGCCGGGTCTTTGAACATGTGGAGTCTGCACTCGTCGTTCATCTTTTCTTGAAATGATTTCTCGACTCTTGACTACGTGCTTCTGCCAGTCTTGTCTTATGTAGATTCCACGCTGGTCTTGACCTCGGTTATCACGTCTGTCGACTGGCCTATCCCGTCTGTAGTTATCACTACGTGTGTCTCGATGATCGTCTTGCCGGCTACTTTGCCGGTCATTTTGCTTTCGATCATCGTGATTCCGGTCATCATGCGAGAATCCGGCTGCGACAAATTTGACTTTATCCTTGCCGCGGTGGTCGTAGTCGCGCCTTCTTCGTTTGTCATCTCTATCCCGTCGATCTCTGCTGTCGTGGTAGTCGCGGCTGTCTTGTCTGTCACGATGTCGTTGCGGTGAGTATGGGGTTTTGCTCTAGACTGTATCTTTGCCGTCCGCCCACTAGTTGCTAGCTTCATGAGCTCCGCCATGTTTTTTGGTTTTTTCCGTCCGAGTGCCTCTCGAAAGTCTTTTTGTAGACCCCATTTGTCAAGGCGTCCATCGCTTTGTCTTCTGATATTGCACCCACAGAGTTCCTGATGGAGGCCCATAGTCTGACGTAAGACCTAAGCTTCTCGTCCGTCTTTTGATGACATGCTCTTAACTCTTCAAATGTTTTCGACCTTTCGCAGAGAGGATCGAAATATTTTATGAAGTCGTCCTTAAAGTGATCCCAAGAATCGTAGGCTCACTCGGATAAAGACTTGAGCCAGTCGTGGGCCGTGCCTTCCAGTATCAACTGTATGTATTGCAGTGTTGTCGTTGTTGTTCCTCGTTGGCATATGACTGCCAATTTGTAATCTTCTAGCCATCCCGAGGGTTCTTGTTTTGAGTTGAATTTTGGTATGGTTGGTAGGCCGAACTTCTTTGGGAGTTTTGTTTCCTGAATCCATCGAGTGAAGCATTGTGCTCTGCATGGTCCTGCATTGCGATTGTTAGGCGATTCCCTACCGCCTGATCCTCTGGACCTGCTTCTTTATCATCTTCTTGTCCTGCGACGGCTCGAACTTTTCCTGCCGCTGCTGAAAGAACATTTCTTAATCCCTAGTGTTTTGTGTGTTAGTTAACAATACCAATGATATACTAATCCTATTGCTAAGTATTTCAGTTTGGGTGAAACTCATATCACAAATCCTAAAGCCAAAATTATAGAGAAAAAGAGTTTCTGGAATTCTTCCCAGACTCGGATATTCCGGTTCCCCAACTCGGATATTCCGAGTCAACCCTAGAAAATTGGCTAAGTCAAGTTCAGAAGTACTACTGACTCCAATCGGAAAATCAGCTCGGAAATTTCAAGGACTCGGATATTCCGGTTCCCCAACCCGGATATTCCGAGTCAACCCCAGGAAAATTGGCTAAGTCAAGATTCAGAAGTGGTACTGACTCCAATCGGAAAATCAGCTCGGAAATTTCCCAGACTCGGATATTCCGGTTCCCCAACCCAGATATTCTGAGTCAACCCAAGAAAAAATTGCTAAGTCAAGATTCAGAAGTGGTACTGACTCCAATCGGAAATTCAGCTCGGAAATTTCAAGGACACGGATATTCCGAGTCAACCTCAGAAAATCGGCTAAGTCAAGTTCAGAATTGGTTCTGATCTCAACCAGAAATTCAGCTCGGATATTTTCAAAGACCCGGAATATCCGGGTGATCGGAATTTCCGGTGTTACTTAAACCGGAATTTCCGGGTGCCCAAGACAGCCAACGGCCAGATTTTGAGGGGGAGTATAAATACCCCCTCACTCACTCAAGAACAGCTAGCTCTCAGATTTTCTCTCTCCTACCATTCTTGAAAGCTCAAATCATCAAGATCTCCCAATCCCCCCACCCAAATTCATTGATCTTTGGAGGATTGGAGGAGAAGGCCCGGATCTACATCTTCATCGAAGGGATTTGCATTTCTCCCCCATTCACTTGGGGATTTCGGGGCTAGGGTTTCCGGTGGGAAAACCTAGTTCACCATTGTTGTACTCTTGGTGTTACCTTGAACTTTTGTGGTCCTTGACCTTTTGTGGTCTTCTTGGGAGCCCCCAATTCAGTTGTGGGTGTGTGCCTCAAGCGTTTGTAAGGGATTCGATCTCCGCCCTAAAAGGGGATCAATAGTGGAAGGTGGACTCGAAACCTTTGTGGTTGAGTTCATCGGAGAAGAAGGTGAGCCTTTGTGGCGTTGCGGCTAACCTGTTGTGGTAGCGCACACCTCTCCAAACGAGACGTACACCCTTGGGTGGAACTCGGGATTACATCTTCGTCTCCGCGTGCTTCACTTGGTTCCCTTTACCTTTGCTCCCTTACTTGCTTATCTTATTATTGCTTAGATTATCATTTAGGTAAATTCACCGTAGTTGCATATCTAGAGAATTTACCTTTGTGTTGAGCCTAAATTTGAAAAGACCTAAAATTTGTAATAGCACCTATTCACCACCCCCCCTCTAGGTGCCGGATTCCCGTTCAATTGGTATCAGAGCCTTGTTCACTTTTAAGGGCTTAACCGCCTAAGTGCAACGATGACGAAATCCGATGCCGAGAGGGCCGCCCGTGAAAAATTAGAGGCGGAGAAGGAGGCGTTAGCCAAAGGAGCAACCATGGCCGATCTTATTGATATGAGATCGTCCTTGGAGGCCCAACTCCTCAAGATGAATGAGATGATCATGGCACTCTTGAAGTCTAAGGAGCCCGAGGCTACTTCTCCCTCTCCTCCTCCTAAGGAACATGCGGGGAACTCTAAGGAGTCATCTTCGGATGGGTCCAAAGATGTTACCTCAAGTGTTCCCGGGAAGGCGGAAAAGGATGAACCACCTAGCTCCTCTAACACCCCCAAAGGAGAGGAATTTCATAATGTCAACCATAATTACTCTCCTAACCCTCCTATCCCTCACCCTCATGTAAACTTTAGAAGTGATCCTCCTAAGCTTAAACCTACTCACTTCTCTCAATGGGTATTTCTAATGAAGTCTCATCTATGTAGTGCCTCCATTGAGCTTTGGCGCATCATTGAAGAAGGATACCAGCCCCATGATCCAACCAACTTGACAAGAAGAGAGGTGGTTGATAGCCAACTCAACGCCACCGCTCTTCATCAAGTCCAAATGGCCGTTGGAGAGAAGGACATGGCGCTCATTCAACAATTCTCCACCGCCAAGGAAGTTTGGAATGCTCTTTCTGACATATTCGTTGGGAATGAGAGCATGAAGAAGAACCGGTATGATGCCTTATGCAATGAGGTGGAAGGGTTCTACAAGTTGGATGGAGAAAGCCACGAGGACATGTACCGGAGGTTGGTGTTGGTTGCCAACTCCTTCAAGAACCTCGGGGCGGAGTACATTAATGATGCTTGGATCAAGAGGAAGTTTGTGACCGCTCTCTTTGAGGAAACGGATTTGAAGACACTCCAAGGGAGACATGACTTTGCAAAGATGACATCCAATGAAGTTATGCAAGAGATGACCGCATACAAGGTGGCCTCCAAGATTGCACAAGATGCAAGAGCTAGAGCCATAGGGATGCACAAGCATGCCTCAATTGCTTTGAAGGCCACCGTTGAAGAAGAGGATGAAGAGGAGTGTGATGATCAAGTCGAGCTATCTAGTGAAGCTCTCTCAAGCACTCTCACTCAACACATGGGTCTTGCGGCAAGAACCTTTTGGAAGAACCCCGGAAGGGCCAAAGCAAGGATTGACAAGAAGTTTCCCCCCAACGGAGGAAAGCCATTCAACAAAGTGAGGCTTTGCTATAACTGCGATGACAAGAGCCACTTTGTTGCCGATTGCCCATGGGAGAGAAGAGAGGATCATGGTGGGAGGCTCGTGGCCAAGACGAAGGGCAAGGGGCCCATGCCCATGAAGAAGCCTTTCTTCAAGAAGAACCAAAAGATTGTCTTGGTGACTCAAGATCAATATCCCACCAATGATGAAGATAGTGACAAGGAGGATACTCCAACGCAAGTGGCCGCACTAGCCATTTTTTCCACACCTCCATCACTCTTCTCCTCACCAAACGAGAGCCCCATCGTCAAGAATGCAAGATGTCTTATGGCAAAGACATCCGAGGTACAATTATCCCCCAACTCCATATCACATAACATTGATGATGCTATGAGCTTAGAAGTCAAGGAAGAAATCATTGCTTTTGATAAATTCATGACTAACTTGCAAGGAGAAGGAAAGAAACACTTTGGCTCAATCATGAGTCGTATAGGTGAGCTTGAGGATGAGCTTGAATTAAAAGGTGAGATTGAGAGAGAGGATGCACACGCTAAGGTGTCTCTCCAATCCTCTCTCGAAGATGAACAAGAAGCTCATGCTCTCCTTAAAGAGCAACTAGCTAAGATCACTAAGGATCGTGATCTCTACTTTGCTAAATGTAAAATTGTGCAAAATGAAAAGTCCGAGCTTGTAGTTGCTCATGCTAGACTTTGCGAAGACTTCGAGTCACTTGACAATGCTCACAAGGTGTTGACAAGTGATCACGAACGTCTTCTCAAGTCTCGTGATCAACTCCAATCTCGGATATCTACTATTGAGAAACCTAGCACCTCTACTCCTTTGAATGCTAATGCAAATGTTGTGAAGGATATTGCTAGGGTTGTGTTTGTTCCCTCCATGGCAACCAAGCCCAAGACCTCTCTTGATAAAGGTAAGGGGACACTCACTACTCTTCTTCATGAGCGAGTGCCCCACAAGGGTAAGGAAGGTCTAGGCTATGTTGCTAAGGAGAAGAATAAGATCAAGAAGAAGACCAAGTCCGCACAAACCAAGAAGGATGACATTGCGAGTGGAAATGCCACAAGGGGCACTCCCACTCGTAATGACTTTGCGGGCATATCTAACCCCAACTATGCTTTATATGTTGATTATTATGGGGATGTCTATGCTAGATACATTGGTCCTTTTGATGGTTACATTGAATATGCTATTTGGGTTCCAAAGACCCTTGTTGCTAACCAAAAGGCACCCATTGCAAAATGGGTACCTAAACCAAAGAATTGATTGTGTGTAGGGCCTTGCTTCCGGAGGATCGAAATGGATAATTCATAGTGGGTGCACTAGTCATATGACCGGAAGCAAGGATATTGTAACGGAGTTGAAGCCCAATGATGATCAAATGACCGTTACATATGGTGATAATTCTAAGTCTAAGGTAATAGGGCTCGACAAGGTGGTAGTGGCACCGGACATCACACTTGTGAATGTCTTGCTTGTCGAGTCCCTTGGTTTCAACTTGATCTCCGTCCATTCCTTAACTTGTTTGGGTTATACCGTTGTCTTCGAAAAGGAAATGGTCATTCTCTTGCGGAGCAAGTCTCTCAATGTGTCTTTCGTTGGGTACATTGAGAATGGGCTCTATGTGGTTGACTTCTCCGGAGTCACCACTTCCCATACAATGTGTCTATTCGCAAAGGCGGACTTGGGTTGGCTATGGCATCGCCGACTAGCCCATATCAACATGAGGACTTTGCAAAGTCTCCACAAGGTTGGCCATATCCTAGGACTAAAAGACCATGTTTCTTTCTCGAAGGATCGAATGTGTAGGGCGTGTGTTGAAAGAAAAATGCATGACATCTACCATCCAAGCAAGACCATCATTTCTTCAAAGAGGGTTTTGGAGCTTCTCCATGTTGACCTCTTTGGTCCCATTCCGGAAGCTAGTCTTGGTGGCAAGAAATATTGCTTGGTGATTGTTGATGACTATTCAAGATACACATGGGTTTTCTTCTTCAAGACGAAGATGGAGACTCAACAAACTATCATCGACTTCTCCAATGAAGATCAACGTCAACACAATGTCCCTATCTTGGTGATACGAAGTGACAATGGGTCCGAGTTCAAGAACTACACCTTAAACGAGTTCCTTAGTGAAGAAGGGATTCGTCATCAATATTCCGCTGCTTATACTCCCCAACAAAATGGTGTAGCCGAAAGGAAGAACCGCACACTTATTGAGATGGCAAGGTCGATGATGGCCGAGTTCAAGTCCCCTCACAACTTTTGGCCCGAAGCCGTCAACACCGCTTGCCATTCATCCAACCGGCTCTTCTTTCGCAAAGGACTCATGAAGACACCTTATGAAGTGCTTACCGGGAACAAGCCCAATATCTCCTACTTCCGAGTATTTGGTTGTAAGTGTTTTTATCTCATCAAAGGTGTTCGTTTGGGCAAGTTTGATTCTAAGTCTCTTGAAGGGACATTTGTGGGCTACGGATCCGAATCCCACACTTATAGAGTCTATGACAAGGCCTCGCGCATAATCATAGAAACTTGTAGTGTGGTGTTCGAGGAGAATGACGGCTCCCTCGTGGAGCAAAGTGGTGTTTCCGGTGTAGGTGATGATGAACCTCAAGATGCTATCCGAAGAATGGGGTTGGGAGTCCACCGCCCCGTTGAACTCTATTATGAGGTTGATCAACAAGGACCAAGTTCTTCACAAGTGGTGACCACCCCAACACAAGAAACACCCATCGACAACACCGTGCCCAATGCACCTAGCCAAGAAGAAGAACAAGATTCTACAGCTGCTCCTGGAATTTCCGGAGGACCGGAAAATCCGGTTCAAGATGGACTCGGAAATTCCGGTGGTTCGGAATTTCCGGTCCCTGAACCCGGAATATCCGGTCCTGCTGACATTCCCGGTGGCAGTTGGCAAGGCCAAGATCAACCCTCTCCCTCACCAATGGACACCACTCCAATGGTTGATCAAGGCCATCAAATCAGTCAAGGCGGAGACATGAATGATCAAGATGATCAAGCGATTCCTCCCACCACTCGGAGGGAAATCGAGATCCGCCGCTTGAATAGGGTTGGCACCTCACAAGAATTAAGAGCTATATCTCTTGACAAGGTTCTTGGTGATGTGAGAAGCAAGGTCTCTACCCGAAGACAACTCGCAAGCTTTAGTGAACATCAAGCTCACATCTCCATGGTGGAACCCAAGAAGGTCTTTGAAGCTCTTGAAGATAAAGATTGGCTTGATGCTATGCATGAAGAGCTCAACAACTTCGAGCGCAACAAAGTGTGGAAGTTGGTGGAAAGACCCAAAGATTGCCGCAATGTTATCGGCACCAAGTGGATATTCAAGAACAAGCAAGATGAACATGGCATGGTGGTGAGGAACAAGGCAAGATTGGTGGCTCAAGGTTACTCTCAAATTGAAGACATTGACTTTGGAGAAACCTACGCGCCCGTGGCTCGACTTGAGTCAATCCGTATTCTTCTTGCCTATGCCTCTCACCATAACTTTAAGCTGCAACAAATGGATGTTTATCCGCTTTTCTAAATGGTCCACTAAATGAACTTGTTTATGTTAAGCAACCACCGGGGTTCGAGGACCTCAAGTACCCGAACCATGTCTACAAGTTGGATAAGGCACTCTATGGCCTTAAACAAGCCCCACGAGCGTGGTACGAGCACCTTAGAGAACTACTTGTAGACCGTGGATTCCAAGTTGGGGAAATCGACCCCACACTTTTCACTAAGAAAGTTAATGGAGAGCTTTTCATTTGTCAATTATATGTGGATGACATTATATTTGGATCGACTAACAAAGCATTTAACGAAGAATTCTCTAAGCTTATGACTGACAGGTTTGAGATGTCTATGATGGGCGAGATGAAGTTCTTCCTCGGATTTGAGATCAAACAATTGAGGGAAGGAACGTTCATCAACCAAGCAAAGTACATTCAAGACATGCTCAAGAAGTACGAGTTGCTTGATCTCAAGGGTGCCTCTACTCCAATGCAAACCAAATGCCACCTTGAGCTCAACCCGAAGGGCAAGGATGTGGATCAAAAGGTATACCGCTCCATGATTGGATCTCTCCTCTACCTTTGTGCATCTAGACCGGATATAGTGCTAGCCGTAGGAGTGTGTGCAAGATATCAAGCGGCTCCTAAAGAAAGCCATGATGTGGCGGTCAAGAGAATCTTTAGATATTTGGCTTATATCCCAACCTATGGATTGTGGTACCCCAAGGATGCAAATTTCTCATTATGTGGGTACACGGATTCCGATTGGGCGGGAGATCATGATGATAGGAAGTCAACCTCCGGCGCTTGTCAATTTATTGGGAGGTCCTTGGTAAGTTGGTCTTCTAAGAAGCAAAATTGTATATCTCTCTCCACCGCCAAAGCCGAGTATGTTGCCGCCGCAAGTTGTTGCACTCAGTTGCTATGGATGAGGCAAACTTTAAAGGAGTACGGAGTCGATTGCGACAAAGTGCCTCTTTTATGTGACAACGCAAGTGCCATCAAGATTGCCTACAACCCGGTGCAACATTCAAGAACCAAGCATATTGAGATCCGCCATCATTTCATAAGAGATCATGTGGCCCGTGGAGACATTGACTTATCATATGTGGGCACAAGGGATCAATTGGCAGATATCTTCACGAAGCCCCTTGAGGAAGGAAGGTTTTGCTTTTTGAGGAATGAGCTTAATATCATTGATTCGAGGTCCTTAGCTTGATCGCTTGCACACTCACCTAGGGCGTAATCGCATCTTATCTAGTTTAGATGTAGGCATGGAAATAGGGGGAGTGCGGTCCTAACACATTGGACCATCCCTCCCCCCATTATGCCGATAGCAAGTGTTCTTTTATCTCTATATTCATTCCTATGACTAATGAGCTAAAACGACGAGTATTGGTTATGTACCCAAGATACATCTTCGCGGTAACATGCCATACACTCCTACATGGTGGCCTCGGCCACCGACCTCCTCTCCTTGAAGAGTTGATTTTATTTGGAGCTTATTGTTGCTTTTTGCCCTCCTTTTCATGCATGTGGGAAACCTACTCAACTTGGCTCTTTTGGTTCGATTTGGTTGTTGTGAGTTGAGTATGGTATACCAATATCAGTTTGGAAATCTATCCCAAGCCTACTTTCCCCTGAAAACATTTCTCTCTATTGCACACAAGTCATCTATTTGAAACCTGGGATTTTGGTTCAGCAGGTCGGAATATCCGGTTCATTTTGAACCGGAATATCCGGTGACTCGGAATATCCGGTGTAAGTCACACCCGGAATATCCGGTCTGGCGATTTGTCCAGAAATATAAGGGCAAGCTCGGGGTGAAGGGCTCATTAGTGCCCTTCTTCCACCCCCGACCTCCCTCTCCTCCAGCCGCCGCCCCTGCTGCTCCAAGGTCCCTCCGGAGCTCTCCGACCGTCGGGGAACCTCTTTCTCAGCCGGATCTGCTCCTCCTCCGCCCCGGGAACTCACTCCTCCAAGCAATGGCCTCAATGGATGAGGGTAACTTCACTTTTCTTCTTCCTTATGCGCTTGCACTTGGATCTTGATGTGGAGTTATTTGTTTCAATGTTGCTTGGTAGAGATTGTTCCTAGGACTATTCCCTGCCATCTACATACATTAGGTTTGCATTATGTTGGATCGATCTAGTTTTAGACCGAGTCAATCTCAGATCTGCAGTTTCTGTCTGACTCGGAATATCCGGCTCAGACTGACTCGGAATTTCCGGTCCCCCGGAATTTCCGGTCATGTCTGAACCGGAATTTCCGAGTCAAACACTGCAGTCTTAAGATTAACTCATGTTTAACTACATATGATTCATCAAATGCATATCTAATGTATGTATTTTCTCCTGACTTGTGTGCACTTACCTTTTGCTACCCTCTATGCTCAAATTCACAGGTTCAGGTGGAAGTCCGTCCGCAGGGGCATCAAGGAACACAGGTAGAGCACCTGTCCACAAGCGACCAGTCAACAAGGGAAAGGGCCCTGCAACTCAGAGGAAGAAGAAAGCTGTTGCAAGCAAGCCCTCATCCAAGAAGAGAAAGAATGCCCCTAGTCCCCAACGTCAGGACTACTCCAAGATGAATTCTGTGGATTACTCTCAGCTGAGGCAGGGGGACTGGTACCTCAGCGCAAGAGACAACTCTCTCGCTGATCGCAGCTTTTGGTGCCAAGCGCAAGAGCACATATTTGTGGATCTCTATCTCTCACTGTCGAAGCCCATTCGACCCATGCACCCGTTTGACTTTGCATCTCTGCAGAAGAAAACCGCATTTGCTGAGGCCATCCACATTGTCAAGATCATGGGTTTGGAGAGGTTGGTGCTCATCCATTGTCCCTACAACGCGCAGCTTGTTATGCAGTTCTTCACCACCCTAGTGATCAAGGGTGACTCGAAGAAGACCATGAAGTGGATGACTGGGGAATCATACTGTGAGTCCAACTTCGAGGAATTTGCCAAGGTACTGGGCTACAGGTTTGATGGTGACAATCCCCAAGGCACTCGCATGCACACCCCCTACAAGCTCAACAAGAAGGAGACAACTCACTTATATGGTGTGGGAGCCACCCATGGATTCTCTCGTGACTTGCTTCCATTGTATGATGTTCTTGTGCGCATCCTGCGTGAGAACATTGCACCGAGTGGTGGCAACAACGACAACGTGGTTACCCCCCTCTGCAACCTGCTCCTTCACGCCAACCGCATTGTGGAGGACTCGGGTTCTGATACTGACTGGAGAGTAGATGTGATGGATTACATCTACAATGAGATGTATGAAGCTATGACCACCAGGGTCTCTATTCCTTATGCTCCTTACATAATGAAGCTCCTCCAGTTTAAGTTCCCTGACTACAACTTCAGCAGCAGTGATTTGGTGCCACATGACTTCAAGAAGCTTTATGTGAAGAAGACTGTGGTCAAGCCCCCTCCTAGGCCTTCTACTACATCAGCTCCAGGTGGATCTTTCATGGGTGATGCTAGGAGGGCTGCTGCTGCCTCTACTCATGTTCCTACCACTCATGCGCATGTCAAGAAGCTGAACTGGTTCCAGCGCAACATCCTTTGCATGAATGTGGACATCCGCAAAGAGCAATACAATGCCTACAAGGATCGCCGTCAGCTGGATTACAAGCAAGACTTGATCCTTCACCATGCTTCTGGCTCTCCTGCTCCTGCTGCTTTGTCTGAGCCCCTGACCTTTGCTCAGTGGAACCAGGGTTCCTTGGCTCCGTGGACACTGATTGACCAGGACCTTGGCGGCAGCTCGTACACCACTGGCTATGACTATGATGATGAGGAGGAAGATGATGATGAGGAGGCAGAGTCTGAGGAGTATGAAGAGGAAGATGATGATGATGATGAGGGTGCTGGTGATGATGATGATGAGGAGGACCCCTCGGACTGAAGACTTCCATGGGACGTAGCATCGCTCTTCTTCCTTTTTGGCGTTTCGATGCCAAAGGGGGAGAAGTTGCTCTACTAGGACTTCTTCGGGGATTTGCAAAGGGTCGGGCACAAGCTTTTGCATTTATCATTTATTTGCGCTTGTGTCCATTTATCGTGTTTTAAGTTATTTGTGAACTCCTTTTATGTCTTTATGTGATAACTATGTATTGAGACAATGGTTTGATGCTATCATTATCTTATGGTTGAGACTTCGAATTGATTGTGTTGGTATTCTCTTCATATTCTATATACACAAGGTATGAAAATCTATCTAGTCTCAATTGCTACCATAATACATTTTGTCTCGCTTCTCCTTTGTGATATCTTGTGGTTGTTGTTATAAAATTGCTCCTATCCTTTGTCATTTTGTGTTGCTTACTTGCATTTATTTAGGGGGAGCCATTTTCTGCCAAAAACATGATATTGCCTTTTGTTTCTATGCAAATCTTGGTATTGTCATCTAAAACCAAAAAGGGGGAGATTGAAAGAACATTTCTTAATCCCTAGTGTTTTGTGTGTTAGTTAACAATACCAATGATATACTAATCTTATTGCTAAGTATTTCAGCTTGGGTGAAACTCATATCACAAATCCTAAAGCCAAAATTATAGAGAAAAAGAGTTTCTGGAATTCTTCCCAGACTCGGATATTCCGGTTCCCCAACTCGGATATTCCGAGTCAACCCCAGAAAATTGGCTAAGTCAAGTTCAGAAGTACTACTGACTCCAATCGGAAAATCAGCTCGGAAATTTCAAGGACTCGGATATTCCGGTTCCCCAACCCGGATATTCCGAGTCAACCCCAGGAAAATTGGCTAAGTCAAGATTCAGAAGTGGTACTGACTCCAATCGGAAAATCAGCTCGGAAATTTCCCAGACTCGGATATTCCGGTCCCCCAACCCGGATATTCCGAGTCAACCCCAGAAAAATTGGCTAAGTCAAGATTCAGAAGTGCTACTGACTCCAATCGGAAATTCAGCTCGGAAATTTCAAGGACTCGGATATTCCGAGTCAACCTCAGAAAATCGGCTAAGTCAAGTTCAGAATTGGTTCTGATCTCAACCGGAAATTCAGCTCGGATATTTTCAAAGACCCGGATATTCCGGGTGACCGGAATTTCCGGTGTTACTTAAACCGGAATTTCCGGGTGCCCAAGACAGCCAACGGCCAGATTTTGAGGGGGAGTATAAATACCCCCTCACTCACTCAAGAACAGCTAGCTCTCAGATTTTCTCTCTCCTACCATTCTTGAAAGCTCAAATCATCAAGATCTCCCAATCCCCCCACCCAAATTCATTGATCTTTGGAGGATTGGAGGAGAAGGCCCGGATCTACATCTTCACCGAAGGGATTTGCGTTTCTCCCCCATTCACTTGGGGATTTCGTGGCTAGGGTTTCCGGTGGGAAAACCTAGTTCACCATTGTTGTACTCTTGGTGTTACCTTGACCTTTTGTGGTCCTTAACCTTTTGTGGTCTTCTTGGGAGCCCCCAATTCAGTTGTGGGTGTGTGCCTCAAGCGTTTGTAAGGGATTCGATCCCCGCCCTAAAAGGGGATCAATAGTGGAAGGAGGACTCGAAACCTTTGTGGTTGAGTTCATCGGAGAAGAAGGTGAGCCTTTGTGGCGTTGCGGCTAACCTGTTGTGGTAGCGCACACATTTCCAAACGAGACGTACACCCTTGGGTGGAACTCGGGATTACATCTTCGTCTCCGCGTGCTTCACTTGGTTCTCTTTACCTTTGCTCCCTTACTTGCTTATCTTATTATTGCTTAGATTATCATTTAGGTAAATTCACCGTAGTTGCATATCTAGAGAATTTACCTTTGTGTTGAGCCTAAATTTGAAAAGACCTAAAATTTGTAATAGCACCTATTCACCCCCCCTCTAGGTGCCGGATTCCCGTTCAGCTGCTTCGCTAGGGACTACGACTGGAGCGCTCTCTTGAGCGACTTCTGCTACGCCTTCTCCTCCCTCCGTCGACCAGTTCTTTTGCTGCGATCTCCAGGGCCTTCATTTGTTGTAGGTATCTTGCCTCAGCCGGGTCACCTGCCGGTGGTTTTCCTGCTTGGAGGTATGCTCCTATGGATATGAGGGCCCCTTCTGCTGTTTTCGGTTGGATTATGCCATCAGAGTCGACGGTTAGGAACGAGTTGTTCAGGTTTCGAGTGATGTCTGCCCTTTCGTGTTCGGGGATTCTGTCGAATCTGGATCTGCGTCGTGCTTCAGTTGCTCCTGTAGAACTCATCGACAATTGTCGTCTGCGGGCGCTTGATATGCTTGCTTGCCTTTTTCTCTATTCGAGTGTTGCCATGTATTGCTTTATGCGTTATGCTTCCTGCCAGTTAAAGTAGTTGTATGTTGCAAACTCGTTTGGAGATGCGTCTGCTGGCATCATTATGCCCTCTTCAATGAATTTTGTTATTTTCGCCGTTGTCTCTGCTGAGATGTCTAGAGTGGTTGTGCCATCCAGCAGAGTGACTGTGCGTGGGTACTCGACGGGCTGTCGATTGGCCGCGTTTTCTGATGTTTCTGCTGCTATTGCTACGTAAACTTGCCGTGGTATGCGGTATGTGTAGTTGAACTGTTCTTCATATGCTGCTCCGCCGTTACTGCTCTGCTCTATGTTTTTTCTGCTTTCGTCATCTTCTGCCTGTTGCGTATGTTCATCATGGTCGACGACAGTATGCTTTGGCGATTGGATCTCTAGGCCGGTGAAATCGGCTAGATGTATGTTGTCTTCTGTAGGCTCATCATACTCTAGTAGGTGAAAGATTTCTTCTGGAGCGTCGATCTGCATATGGTCTTCGGTTGGATTGATATGGAAGGCCGACTGCACTTCTTCTTCCATCTCTTTTTGCTTTATGAATTCGTTGAATTCCTTTGTGGACATGGACCCTGCTATGGATGAGATCGGATCGATCTGTGATGTTGGTGCTCCAGTGCTTCCAGCCGAAGCTGTCGATATGATCATGTCGTCGACTGAGTCAGTCGACAATTCTTCCTCTTCAGGGAACTCATCTGCCATGAATTTGTTGAATTCTGCGGATGTCATCGACTCTGTTGGAGATTGTGGCGGCGGGATCAGATCGATATACGACGAGGTATCTTCTTTACTTGCTGCAGATGCGATCTCAGTCGATCTCTTCTGAGTTGCCTGAGTTGCGATCTGTTCGACTAAATCCTGCACACCAAGCTGATCAATAAAGAAATTATGTTCTCCAACAGTTAGATTAAAACCTGAATCGAGATTGGAGTAGATCTCCTAAGCTTCGGGTGAGTATGGCCTGATCCTTGCTGGCGATGCTGCCTTTGGCGAGTGGTCGCCTGTGATCTGGATATGAGCTGTTGTTGCCGATGTGCATCCTTTTGAAGTAGTCGGCGGATCGTCGTTTGAAATTTGGACCAAAAAATCCGTGGATCTAACACCACCTATTCCCACAGACGGCGCCAATAGACGAGTGATGTCCCATCAATACCCATGGTTACTAGCCTAGGGTAAGAGTTATGAGGTAGAGAACGCGTGGTGTTGGTAGATTCGTCGGCTGAGAAGCGGGAACTACCTAGGTTCGAGGCCCTCGAGTGAGGTAAAACTCTTACTCCTGCTTGTCTGTTATTGATTGTGTATATATGACGAGTACAGGGGTCTGGCAAGATGTCGATCTTGCCAGAGTTTTGTGGTTCTGGTTGGGTGTGTCCCTAGTCGACCACCCTCTTGTCCTTTATATAGGGGTGCAGGTCTCGGGTCGTAACCGACTAGGATTACATGTATGAAAAGTATTACCGACTATGCTATCTATAGTAAGCAATCTTCAACATAAGATTTGCTTGATGGGCTTCCTCAGCCGGTTGATAATTGGGGTTTAGTCACTACGTGCACCAGGTACCCGCACGAAGGGGTACGCGTTTGGTATAACCTTGTCACACCATGAGCAGCACTGATGTTGCAAAGGAGTGGTGGTAGTGAGACGATTGTGGTGCCGACAACAGGTTTCTGTGATGCCAACACAAGTACGAACACTTGTGATGTGGATTCGTTGGGCAAAGATTACAGGGCAAGAACTCTGGAGAATAGAGGTTGTTGCGCAAACGGGTTGGGTCCGGGAATTGGCATATGAAGCTCTAAAATGAAACTCTTTTAGGCCTACACATCTTCTATGAACCTAGGAACTTTGATTCGGCAGCCATGTATGCACCAATCTCAGAAAGCAACAAGGTATTTGTTTGAACTATATTTGGAACCTTTGTGGACTCACGGTCTTATCATATCTAGGTTCATCAAGTTAATTTGAGGTGACTAAATTTGTAAAAATAATATATGAACAGAAAGTTAATTCACTGCGTATAAAAAAAAATTCATGCGAAGAAACCGGAAGAAGTAAAACCTGTTCTTTTTTGTTTTTGAAATTAGTAAACGGTTTTGCTAGTTCTAAGTCGCCTGAGAACTCACGAGTTCTAAGTCGCGTCCACCACCATTTGATCATGCGTCAAGATGCGTGCGTTTTTCTTTTTTCTTTTTTTTTCACGTTTTTTCTAGTTACAAGTGGTTTGCAACTGAATTTTTTCCAGTTACAAGTTGGTCGAAACTGATTTTTTTTAGTTACAACTGGGTTGTAACTGGATTTTTCGGTTACAAGTGGGTTGTAACTGATTTTTTTTGGAACAATTTTTGAATTTGAATATTTTTTAGCCAAAACTCATACGTATGTCATGCTTACGTCACCCGACTTAGAACTCACGAGTTTTAAATCGACTGAGCTCTAGGCACGCCCATTAGTAAAACCTGTTCTCGGGACCAACCAACTGAAAACCGCACAAGCAATTACATCACGACGAAAACCCTAATTTCCCCGGCCCCCTAGAGGAGAGTAATCCGCCGGAGAGGATGAGCAAGAAGAGGAAGGGAGAGGAGATGTCATCGGATCATCCACACGACGATCTTGCCGCCAAGACGGCCATCTACCTGGTGTTGAAGCACGCCGTCGAGGAGCCGGCCTACTCCATCTTCAGGGTGGACGCAGCAGCCGCCGCCACCGGAAGCCGGCGCGCCCGCCACCTCGTCCGGATCCCCGCTTCCAATCAGCACGGTATGTCCTTCGCCGCGGTGCACTCGAAGCGGTGGGGCTCCTGGATCGTCGGCGTCGGCGGCGACAGGACAGTCTACTACGACCCCACACACGAGGGCCGGCAGCTCCGGCAGGGCCCCCGCCCCAAGTCGGCTAAGCGCGACCCTGTCCTGATCTCGCACGGCAGTAAGCTGTTCTCCGTGTCACGCCGGTACAAGGTTGACCCCGACGCCGGCTACGAGCCATGGTTCGAGTACCTTAAAATCGGGATGAATGGCCCCGGTTCCGGTTTCTGGGATGATATGCTCGCGCCGCCCTTCCACCCCTTCGTCCTCACCCCACGGCAGTACCTCGACCCCCCTGAGATCTCTGTTCTGGCCTACGCCGCCGTGGGCTCCTACATCTTGCTGTCAGTGGAGCCGGGGGGAACGTTTGCTTTCCATGTGCGCAAGGAGACCTGGGCCAAAGTTAACGACGACGGCCTGCCTTTCGTCGGCGACGCCGTGCCCCTCGGCGGGAACTGCTTCGCCTCCCGCTCCAAAGCCAGGCGTGGTGCGACGGCCGTGTTCTGCCTCAACGTTTATGACGCGACGAGCTCGGAGCCAGCAAGGCTGTCTGTCGAAGAGTTTCCGGCGGCATCACAGGAGGATGTCACCCCCTTCGCCGGCGGAGGGCAGCAGCTCTTGTGCCCCACGCCTGCACTGGCCGGAGGCGGGAGCTTCAGCTCGGTCGAATTGCTGTCCTCTCGTCACAGCAGCAGGCGGCCCGGCATGCTCAAGGCCGCACAAGTTGTTGTCACCCGCTGTCAGATGAATATCATCAAGGAGGAAACTGCTGAGCCGCAAGTATTATTAGTCAATGATGATGAACAGAGGCAGATTTACCGGTTCTTTGACCGCACTCGTTTCCTTGCTTCGCCCATGCCCCTTGTCGCTGCATTATCAATGTAAGCATATGATCCTTGTCGCTGCATAATTACTAACGAAAGCTAAATTCAAAGAGCAATTCCATCTTAGCTTCTTGTTCCATATTTATCCTAGGTTGTTTTTCAATAATTGTTTTAGCTTCGTAGCACAATACCTCCTTTTTTTTGAGATTGATAGGGGGGAATAAAATTCACCACTATTTGTTGCATTCATCGAAAGGTAGCCTGGCGGGCCATGTTCATAGCACAATAGCTCCTTTTTTTCATGCATCAATTTGGTTCCACATTTGTTTCGTTTCTTTGAATTATGCTAATGAAACTGGTACCGGAGGGCATTTAGAATTTTGCACATCAATCAGGTTGAGAGCTGGGGGCAAAATCTCCAAAGTAAAGTTATGCATGAGCAAACACTCATTATGGTTATGTTGTGCGCATTTAACCTGCTACAATCGAATTCACTTTTGCTATTAGACATACGCATATGCCCATTTATTGTATCTTTTTATATGTACCGTGTAAATGTAAAATGTTACTAGAAAACCTGGATTATGAGAATTATCATCTCATTGCAGCCCCATCGTGATCGAGATCCATCGTACGCATTTTTGGGTTACCATCTCTAAGCAGTCGGCCTAATATAGAGGCTTAACTGATACATGCTGGATGCTAACCATGCATTTTTGTTTAATCCAGGGACAGAACAAAAGTTGAAGAGCCAAGGAAAAAGACATGAAAAGCCAAGGAAGAAGACTACTGCTCCTCACATATACTCTGTTCAGTGAGTTGATACGCCAACATAACTGTCGCGCTTCTTTGCCTGTCCGGCTTCAAGAACCGCTGCTGGACGTCCGGTCAGCCACTAGGCTTGTCGAGGTTTGCAACACCAAACTTGTGTGATCAACAGGACAAGACATTGGACAATCTTTCTATTAGCATAGCTGATACATGCTGGATGCTAACCATGTAATACTCTCCATTCCCAGTCTCCTTCTATTAGCATAGATTTTATTTTCAGTACTTTCTTGTACTTTTACTCCTCGTACGATTAATGAAACAGCGGGCCAGACTGCTCTTTCGTCAAAAACATTGGACAATCTGCACAATCTGCTGGTTGGATGTTTTGTACGTGAAGCCTGGATTGGATGAAGAGGGAAATCCATACTGTGATTTGGTCTTTGATGGGGCAACTCCCTTGACGAGACGACCGCTCTGTGTAGAGTTAGGTAGACTCATTTTGTGTAGAGTTAGGTACACGACACGGCTTGTTTGTGTGCACAGAGGAAACAAAATATTTGAATCAAATTGATGCAGTATAATAATATAATCAATTGTTCGGGTCATCGATACAACAACCTTCATTAATCTCATTTACATCGAAAAAATAATCTTCCATTAATCAACCCAGGCAAGAAACGTGTGGTTTTGCTTTCAACAAGCAGGTATATAGTCTAAATTTGCATATCTAGGCAAGAAACGTGTGGTTTTAACTATAGTCTCAACTTTATCTAAATTTGCATGTATCCAAGGTTCAAACAAGCCGATACTATATTTGTCATATACATGCAATTGGACGCTACATTTACCAAACTTCAGTGTGGAAGCTCCGACAGCAGTAACCTGAACTTTCAGTCAATTCTGAAGTTGTAAATAGCAGTGTCAAAATATAGATCATCATGCTAGCTCCACAGGCCATCCAAAGTCTCACTCAAGCTAACTGAACTTTGCCACCAAAAAGGTACTCTCTCCATGCCAAATATAAGATGTTTTAGGTGTTTTACATGTTGTCTTCAGAATAAATGAGTGGACATGCTTGTCATGTTATTATGTATCGAAAACGGTGAGAAAGGCTGGGCAAGCAAACCCTCCAGATTTAGCCCGAATCTTGAATGCCCGCTCTGGTAGCTCGGAGAATGCAATCTTCTTCTTAACTGTTGACACCGTCCCCTCCTCCTCCTGTAGAAGAGAGTTGTCCTCCATTTGATATGTTCTCAACGTTATGGTAGCCTTCTTTGAGAAATGAATTTCCTCAGCAAGGATGTCATCATCCCAATAGCCCCAAGAGCGTCGTCGTCGTACGCGTTTCTTGCGAGATTTCCAGTCTAACGAACAGATCACGCCCTTGTCCAATGAAGAGTAGTGGATCGTTGTAACAGCATTATTACATGTCTTGGAAGAAGACATTATGGGCAACTCAGTGACGGATAGCTTGATATCGTCGTTGTCATCGGAACTCAGCTTGATGGAGTAGTAAGATATGACGGCGGGGTGGCCCTCACGAGCAGGCACCACCGGGGGGCGGTCCTTGCCCTGCAGAGACTCACCGAGGTAGAGGCCGCCATGCTGCGGCGCAGGGCAGCAGACGAACGGCAGAATGTCGCTGCCCTGAACCTGGTGCCACTTTGCGGCGACGGTGTCGAAGGCGTAGGTCTCCAAGGCGGCGCGGCGCCTGAACGACACCAGTATGTAGGAGCCGACGAGCACACAGGTGCGCACCAAGACCATGGGCGGCAGGAAGAACTGGCGGGCGGCCAGCTGACACGGGAAGCAAGGCGGGCTGGGCAGCTCCTCCCAGGAGCAATCCTGGAGGCGGCCATCGACGGCCCTGGCACGAGAGAGATCAAGGACCTGGAACCAGGGCTCGAAATCCAGCTTCCCCTTCACCTTGGGAAAGTGGGAGAGGGCGTAGACCTTGTCGCCCACGGCTACGAGCTTCGGACGATCCTTGGCGTTGAGGAGGTTGGGCCCTTGGACGACCTCCTCCGTCTCGGCGTCGAAGACGATGGACTCGCGGCCCCCGACGGCCACGATCCACTTGCGGCGCCGTGTCTGCACGGACACGAAGGTCCTACCGCCCTCGATCTCCAGCGCGGCCAGCGGGTGCAGCCGCGGCGGCGGCGAGGGCGAGTGGTCAAAGGGATAATCCAGCTTGTAGAGGGAGTGCACCGGGCGCTCGTCCCAGATGTTCACCACGACGTAGATCGACCGGGCGGCCTGCTTATCTCCGACCAAATCGAACTCATCGCCGCCGTCCGGCTTCTTCCGCTTCATCCTTCTCCTAGCCGGCGGCCGTAGAGGAAGGTGACGGAGGGCTTTCTCTCTCAGTTTTTCTCAATCGCTTCTTGCCCTAATCAACAAATTTAGTTGCTCTATATAGCATATAAAAAAATAGAGTAGCTCTATATATAAGAAAACAAATTGATTGTCAATTAATTAAAAAAGTCGCTGAAACACATCATATGTGCCAGGTTATTCTGGTAAGATATTCTCGTGATAGCCGATAAATGGTTTTTTTCCTCATTACCAGGTTATTAGTTTTTTGTAGATGAATGCCAGATTATCAATTAACTGGGCAAAGATCTGAAAGTCATGTGCTGGATTGATTAGCGATGCATTTCCATGCCAATCCACGAGGACCCATGCACACGCATGTTCATATCTCTCTTCTTGAACCAGTTACAACACCTTGAGATTATCTCCTCATTTTTATTTTTGGGAGCCCAGAACAAGACCTTTCACTCCTACTACAATATATATGATCCTTAATCGCAGCCGAGTTAATTATCTGTCTCCGGCGGCCGCTGCCTTGAGCGAGTCGACCTGGCTCTTCCCGCGCGGCCCCTTCCGCCGGATGTAGAGGCGGTACTCGTCGAAGGTCATGGGCTGGTAGAGCGCCGGCGTCTCCGGCGGCGCGACGAGCTCCGGCATGGGCGCAAGCGGGAGGTCGCTCCTAGGGTTGTAGAAGAGCGCGATGGAGAGCCGCTCGGCGCCGGCGTTCACTATCACCCGGTGCTCCACGCTCCGGTACGTCGCGTTCGTCAGCACCTGCATGTGCATGCCAAGACGACCAAAAGAAAATGGGTTAAGTATTTTTCGAAAATGGAGGACGGAGGCGTTTCCTATTTCACGACCAGTTCGTGCGCTGTTAGTGCACGTCCACCCCCTTCGGAGCGATGTGGGCCGGCCCAATAGCGCCGGCCTAACTTTCGTCTTCCTGTTTTCCCTGTTTCAGTTTCTTTTTTCGCTTTATACTTCTTTTTCCGTTATATATTTTCTTCTGTTTTCTATTTTTATTTTTAAACTTTTAATTTACGATAGAAGTTATGATTTTTAAAAATATTTTTTCTAAAAGTCAATTGTATTCATATTTTTGTAAATTGTTCAAATTTTAAAATGTTCACAGTCAAAATTTGTTCAAATTTAAAAGTTGTTCACATGAAAAAAATCATATTCAAAAATTATTCACATTAAAAAATTATTCAAATTTGGAAATTGTTCACATTAAAAGTTTGCTCTATTTCAAAAAACGTTTACAACAAAATTTATTCAAATTAAAAAAAATCAGATTTGAAAAATGTTCAGATTTCATTTTTTTGAAATATTGTTCACGTTCAAAAAAATTGTATGTGAATATGTTTTTTTCATAATGTCTTTCTTCTATAAAAGCAGAAAAGAAATTCAGAAAAAGACAGGGGAAAGAGCAGGTTTGTTTGGGCCGACCCACGTAGCTGGAAGCGGTGACACGACCAGGTCGTGAAATAGGACGGACCTCCCGATGTCGTAGGTGTTGTTTGTATAGATCCCAACTTCTAGTGGTTGATGGCCGTGCACCAGTGGGCCCACGACGACGCACACACAGGTTAGGTTTACTTATGTTCGCTCCCTGGTGATCTTAGGTTGGTTTTTATCGACTAGCTTTAGAGAAGTGAAAATATTCAACATGATTGAAATCTCTGAACTACTCCCTCCGTTACATATTATGTGACTTACTTTTTTTTATAAAAAAGATATATTTACACTTGTAACAAATTGTAACATGTCTTATTTTTATGTACATGGAAGTCATCTAATTTAGAAAATAAAATGAGTAGAAATTTGGAAATCATCCAAATAAATGTGAGTTATGAAAGTTGGTCCTAATCCTAGCTAGCTAGAACTAGAATCCGAATGCTGGGATGGATCAAGGACACGTGAGTCGTGAATACACGTACGCGTGTGTGTAGCCTGACCAGTGACCACGCTATTTAGCACGTGCTCAACTAGACCACGGCGGACGGCGGCACCACCCGGCGGCGCCACCGCCGAAGCACGAGGCAGCTAGCAAGAGCACGCGAATCTGTCGCATGCTCCCATGGCGCAAACAGATGGACGCATGCATTGAGGGAGCTGTGTACGTCGTACTCCGTCCCTTTTCATTTGCGATCATCACTATCATAATACATGTACTGCCAGTGACATAAACGTATACTAGGTGACGATCGGATACATCCACCTTAGCTGATGTTACCCTCCCAACGGCCATCGCGCGCGCTGACACATCATATATACACCATACGTCAACATGTGTTTGTACATATACGTACGCAGCTTCGAAATGCACGTGGAGCTCGTGGCCACCAACGCGGACAAAAAACTCTATCACCTATATGATGCAACGCGACATACGCAACAAGTTGACCATGGAACTAGTTTACAAAATCCCCACTGACGCACACCTACCACTGCTCATCTCATTGTTTAACCATTTGAAAATATACTCTACATAATCACCGGTTCTACCACATCAAATTAATTTTGTCGCACGTTAGGTTGAATTTATTTGTGGTAATGTTGCTTGTAGGTAAATTAAACTCGATCAACTAACGATTCAGTACGTCTTGAGTCGTTTGACAACCGAGTTTGAAACTCGACTACGCCTTGTACATAGAACTCGCGAACTTCCTTGTTTAGCTAAGTAAAATTGTCAACATGCAATATCATAGATTTTAACCGCTTCTAATGTTTTGGGTATTGTATAATACAATTATCATATCAATCAATCACAGTGTGAGTAATATCTAGCTTTTTTCTTCTGAATTGAGTAATATCTAGTTCTTAAACTAGAATAAATGTTCAAAAATACAAAAGTACCATGTAATGATTTTTTAGATCCTATAACAATTTTCTTAACGAGCTAAACTGACACTTGGTTAGTCGCTTTGTTTAACTTGAACTCGTTTACCACATAAAACGAAAACTTATTTCATTTAGAAACAAGTTCGGAGACTTGAGTTTTCAAACTCCTCGTTTAATTCAACCCGCAAGTTTTGAGTTCTCGTTTCAGGACCAGTACGTAGTGACATATCATGCTTTGCTGACAGGTACGAGGGTGAGAGCAAAATTGGCACGTGCTGAAATGGACATATGATACTGCTGTCTTGGTGACCTAGCTAGTGAGACTTATCTACAGTAGCCATCGTTGCGTTGTTAGGTACACTGATCTAATGTCTTGGTGCCGTCCGTTTCTAATTAATCCGATGAACGATCGATGAAAGAGCATGCATGTGTGCAACATGGCGTCATTACGTGTTTAGCTGTTGCATGTTGGTGTGTGTTACCTGGATCTGATCCCCGACGTTGACGATGAACGCGTCAGCGATGGGGTCGACGGTCACCCACTCGCCGCCGCCGCGAGCCCGCACCTGGAGGCCCCGCACTTGCTCGTCGGCGAGGAGCACCGTCATGCCGCCGGGGTCCGAGTGCGAGGAGAGGCCCAGCGTGAGCTCCGGCTGCGGGCACCGCGGGTAGTAGTTCACCCGCACGCACACCCCGGCGTCCTCCGCGCCGCCGAACTCTTCCTGCAGCCGCCCCTCCCTGACCCCGACGCCAGCCGACATCGCCACCATCAGCCGCCCGCACAGCGTCGCCACCTCCCTCCCGTACTCCTCCGTCGCCTCCCTGCCCAAAATACAATGGCGTTTACACTTGCACCGGCCGGCGGGCACGGCTAATAGCTGCTGGACGTGAATTTACCGGAGGTCGGGAGGGAGCATGGGCCACTTGTCGGCGGAGGAGAGGACGTGGTGCGGGCGGAGGTGGAGGAAGAAGTAGTCGCCCCAGTCGAGGACGGCGCCGCGCTCCACGCCTAGCCGGCTGCCGTACCCCTCGTACGTCGCCGGCGAGTTGGCGTGCCGCTGCTTGAGCTCCGCGGGGAGGCGGAAGAAGCCGCGCCACGCGGCGCGGGCGCGGCGGAGGAGGTCGAGCGGCACGCCGTGGTTCACCGCCTGGAAGAAGCCCCACTCCCTGCACGCCTCCGACACCGCCCGCGCCACCGTCTCCGGAGACGACGACGACAGGTCCACCACCGGTATCGCCAGCATGCCGTTGCTGGATGCGGCCGCGGTTGTGGTCGAGTCGGACGACGAGGGGCGGTCGTGCGCGGGCTTGACGTAGCGGTCGGGGATGGTGGCCGCGCCGCTCTCGGACAGCGATTGCACCCTTACAACCGGCTCCGGCCACCCTGTGGAGTTCTCCATGCTGGTGCCTCCGGCCAGCTAGCAGGTCGATTGTTTGCTGCAATGGCGCCTGGCAGTGTTGTACAGTTGATTATATAGGACGATCGATCTGCCGTTGCTCCGGCTAGATGTTTGGCTGCTTGTGCCCGAGCTAGCGGTTGCTGTGCGCATTTATACTTCAGCTAGGAAACGCCAAGTCTTATATCTTGGCGGCAGTTGTGATCAATTAGTAGTTCGTTAATCCATGCCATGCATTAAAAGAACATAACTAGACTAGTTAGTTTTTAAAAAACATAACTAGACTAGTTTATGTGTTGCTGATCGCCGCAGGAGGCTGTAAGTCTAAAGAGGATTCATATCATATGCTATACTCATCAAGCCATGATACTTAATTATGCAGTCGTAGGGTTCACATGCACCAACGTGGGGGGAGATCACAGCGTACCTTGAGCCATTGACCGAGTAGGAGAAGTCGGTAATGTGCTAATAACAGGGTGGAAGATGGGTCAGCATTATTTTGATCAACCTAATCCTTTTTTCCAAGTTTCCTAATACTTGTCCCCTTGAGAATCCAAGTATCGCCAATATATGTGTTAAGTAGAAAACCCTGCATCGGTTGATTCACATAATAATATTCTCCCTCCATTCATGAAAAATGTCTTAATTTTATCTAAATTAATATGTATCCTAAAACTTGTCTACATACTTGAAAATTTGAACAAAGTTGTGACATACTTTTATGAAAGGAGGGAGTACTATTTACTACCCAAAATCTGGAACAAAACAAAGATACATGTCTTCAAGGCTAACCCATCCAAAAAAATCGCATGACGTGCGTCGATAATACCATTACAACCAGTGCCGGATTCAGGGGGCTTAGTGCATCTCCAGTCGCCCCCCCCCCCCCCCCCCCCCCACCGCCCCCCAGGAGGCCTTTTTGGCGCCGGTAGAACAAATAGCGTCGTTTTTACCAGTCGGCTCCCACAAGTCCAGTTAGCGTCCTTTCGGTGGAAAATAGCGCCGACGCCCCCAGGCGAAACCCAGCCCACTGGGTTCGGCCTGGGGGCGCCGGCGTAAGGAAAAACCACGCGTGGGCCAGCGCTGTCGCCGAGACACCGCATTTCCCCTCCCTTCCCGTGTCGCCGGCGAAACGCCGCCGTCCCTCATCCCTACCTACACCGCCACGCCGCCGCTGTCACACCAGTTCGATCCGCCACCTAGCCCCACCACGCCGCGCTCCGTTGGCGCCGCCCACTCCTCCGCCGTGAAAACGCCTCTGGGGCGTTCTTCAGTGTGAAAAGGCGACCACCCCGCGCGCAAGGTGTTCGACGAAAAGCCGGCACAGCAATGGATTCCGACGAGGAGATACTCGTCGAGCTCTTTGACGAGGAAGATCAGGCCGCCGTCGACGACGAAGAACACCTGCTGATCTTGGCCTCCCTCGTTGGCTTGCTCGCCGAGAATCAGGGTGGGCCGTGGTGTGTTGGATCAAAAATGGGCCGCCTCAAGACCAAGCTGAGGCACCGGTACGAGGGGTACTTCATCCTCTACTCCGACTACTTCGCCGATGATCCCACCTTGGACGCAAAGGTGTTCCGACGCCGTTTCAGGATGAACCGCAACCTCTTCCTCAAGATCATGCAAGAAATCCGAGAGTTCGACACCTACTTCAAATTAAAGAAGGACTGCACTGGCATGGTAGGGTTTACCTCTATTCAGAGTGCACGATGGCCATGAGGTTGCTTGCATACGGTGCTCTTGCAGATGCACAGGATGACTATCTGCGCATGAGCGAGTCCATGGCCATTGAGTGCTTGAACAGGTTCTGCCGGGCAGTGGTTGCAGTCTTTGGCTCAAGGTATTTGCGATCACCCAATGTGCAAGACACTGCTCGCCTTCTTGAAGAGAATGCAGCAAGAGTCTTTCCTGCGATGCTTGGTAGTATCGACTGCATGCATTGGGCATGGAAGAACTGTCCATTTGACTGGCAGGGGATGTACAAGGGCAAGGAAGGAGAGTGCTCGGTGATTCTCGAGGCCGTGCCTTCATATGATCTATGGATCTGGCATTCATTATTTGGTATGCCTGGAACTCACAACGACATCAATGTGTTGCAGTGATCGGATTTCTATGCCGAGCTTGTCGAGGGCCATGCTCCCCAGTGAACTATGATATCAACGGACACCAGTACACAAAGGGCTACTATCTTGCAGATGGCATCTACGCCAAGTGCGCAACATTTGTGAAGACCATCTCCAAGCTTGTGCCAGGAAGCGCGAAAGCTTGGTTTTCGAAGTGCCAGGAGGCTTGCAGGAAGGATGTCGAGCGAGCATTTGGTGCGATGTAGTATCGATTTGCCATTGCCCGGTACCCAGCTATGACTTGGTCGAAGTACAACATGTGGGAGGTGATGCAGTGTTGTATGATCTTGCACAACATGATCATTGAGAGTGAGCGGGATGACCCGGTGCCTGACAGTGAGGCAAGGATACCATACTACCGTCAGGGTCCTCTTGCCGATGTTGATCACTAGGTGTCGGCATCATGGACAGACTAACAACTAGATGAAACAACCTATATGATGCAATAGAATACTTTAAGCACGAAGGCTATCAAAAATAAGCAACAATAGTGAAAGAGCTCGGATAGAAATAACCGAGGCACGCGGAGACGAAGATATAACCCGTGTTCCTTCTCTTGAGAGAGAAGTACGTCACGTTGGAGAGATGCGGGATACCACGAAGGACACCCGAGCGCCACTGAGGCTCACCTTCTTCTCCTTGAGCCTCTTCCACGAAGAAAGAGCTCAATCCACTATTGGTAGGCCTTGAGGCGACCTCCGAACCTCAACAAACTTTCCCGAAGCAAGAACCACAACCCGGAAGCTTCCGGGCGACCCTAGCCGCCTAGGGTTTCAACAAAACCCAAGAGTAACAAGCAACTTGATGAACTCAAGGGGGAATCACTTTTGGCTCAGTGGAATCAAAGATCTAGACCTCCTCTTGGTTTTCACCAAAGGGATTTGAGTTTGAGTGGAGGGCTAGAGAGATCTTGAAGCTTTTGGAGTCAACAACAATGGAAGAGAGAGAGAGCTTAGCCTTTTTCGTGTTTGGAACTGGTTGACTTACCTCTTGGAGAAGAAGAGGTGGCGTTATATACTTGTCCATTAAAAATTGGGCGTTATGCAGGAAAACTGGTCCACCCGGTATGGATTCCGGTTTGCACCGGGCTGTGTACCGGATGGGTCCGGAATGAATTCCGGAGTGCAAACCGGGTAGTCCCTGGACTCGCCCGGTTTGCACTCGGAATTGATTCCGGGTCCATCCGGTACCAGATCCGGTATATACTGGATTCCATACCGGATGACCAGTTTCCTGAACATGGCCAATATTTCAATAGACAAATATATTAAACTTTCTCATATTTTGTGGAGGCTTTAGGAGGTATATGGAAAGGGATATGAAATAGAGTTGCAAGAGTTCATCCCCAATGAAAACAACAAGTTACCCCTCTTAATAGTGTGGTGATCCTATTGACTCAAGAAGTAAATAGAGAGAGATATAAATAACACCGTCACTTGATCAACCAAAAATGAGGGGCCTCTAATCTCCAACCATCATCATACGAGCAGACTAAAAACCTGAGAATACACTTTAGAGATAACATTAGTCCTCACTAACTCGAGTGTCATCTTAACCAAAATCTTAAGAAGGGACATGTCCTTTCAATCTCCCCCTTTTTGGTTGAAGATGACAAACGAGTTAGAGCTCAACAAATAAGGAATATAAACTCTTGAGAGATTTCTAAAGGATATAGAGAAAGTTCCCCCTAAATGTATGCACTTGGTAGAACTTAGCTTTTGAATGCAAAGTGCATAGAGATTAACATATGGAGAGCTCCCACTATATTCTGTAGAAATAACAAGAGGTGATGCAAAGTGAGGATCAAGAGTGAGAGATCAACTTTGCAAACACAAGCTAGAGAGTGAGCAAGAATAACAAAAGCATATGAGTACTCACTAGCTTGGTGTGTGCGACATAAACATGATGTGTAAACAAAATAGCACTACACATGGATAACTAATAGAAGATAAACATTTAGGGAAACCAACATAGATATCCATGGATAATAAACTCACACTTGTCCAAAGCATGTCCAACACACACAACCATAGAACATAGTCTTACACAAGATATGATAATAAGGTAATAGGACAAAGTAGACGCAAGCCAAAGAGAACCAAATCCAACAAACGAAGGCTTGTGACAACAAAGGCAAATCCAAGGGCTCCCGCACAACCTAATAAGAGCTCAAACATATTCTCCCCCTTTGGCATCGAAACACCAAAAAGGGGATAAGAGCGAGATACTAACGAACCCAACCACTCCTAGAACTGAGCATCTTTGTCGGCGGCATCATCATCACCATCATCATCAACATCAACACTGCCACCTACATCACCAGAAGTACCCCAAGCAGTCCAAGAGAAAAAGTCATCAACTGGGAAGTCCTGCTTAGGAATGTCCACAAACGGTGTAGGAGCTAACTCGGGACCATCAACAACTCAGAAAGCTGCAGCCCTTCTGTCGTCATTCTGAATACGACGACTCTCCTTTGCAAGTTCCTGAGAATTGTGACTATAAGTGCGGGCATCACGACAAGATGAGAACATAGAAGTGAAGAACTTCGCGATGCCACTCTTCTTCTTCTTGGACATAGGACGGCTGAGGAGCTAGCACCAGGAGCAAATGAGGGATCATGTTGTTGCTTAGTGCGAGCCTCAAGAGGAGAAAAGCCCGCAGGAGTAGGACCGTCCACAGCAGTAATGGCATGCATCTCATGCAGAAACATCTCTTGCCCATCGGCAACCTTCCTGAAGTGAAGTTCCCTTCTCCCAAAGCATGCCTAATGAAGAGCTGGAGATAGGCAGAATAAGCAGCGACTCTCCGTGTCATCACACCAGTATAGATCTCCTCATAGATAAATGACACAGCATCAACCGTCCTTTGATTCTCAGGCTTGGTATAGAACATAAGGTTAGTCATGTAACCACGAACCTTTGTGAGATCACCAGACTTGCTCATGATAGTGTCACGGAATAGGTTGACAAGGTAGCGATACACAAGGTGAAGGAGATATGCCCTAGAGGCAATTAATAAAGTGTATTCTTTATCATATCTCGTTTGTTCATAATAGGTTTTTGTGTCATGCTAGAACCGTATTAAGCGGAAACATTAATGCGGGTGTGATACGTAAACAACCAGGTCCCTAGTAGCCTCTACTAAGACTAGTTTCGTTGCGCGATTGATGATCGAGGTTTCCCGGTCATGGGGCATGGCGCCGGTCGGCAATGAGAGTCGTATCGCTGGAGAGCGATGTGATGGACATACCCAGATTTGGAGAACGTAGTCGTTACGCCTTTGACCGTGAGATCAACTCCTATTGATATTCCCGGAAGATACTTTGATTGCACCAAACGACAGGTTACATGTTCAAGGTGAATGGAGGCGCCGTGTGCTGGAGAAGTGGGAAGCAACCCATAGTCGCACAATCTACAATGGAGTCGGAGTACATTGCTGCCTGCGAGGCCGCGAATGAAGTTGTGTGGCTAAGGAAGTTCGTCATCGAACTTGGAGTGTTCCCGAGCGTGCAAGACCCCGTGATCCTCTTCTGCGACAATACGGGTGCCATTGCGAACGCCAAGGAGCCAAGGTCTCACTCCACCGCCAAACACATTCTCCGACGCTTCCACGTGATACGTCAGTACGTACAAGGATGCGATGTGAAGATTTGCAAAGTGCATACGGATCTGAATGTGGCAGATCCGCTAACGAAGCCTCTCCCGCTTGATAAGCATGAACATCACCAATTAGCTATGGGTGTTAGGCTTTTACCAAGTTGTAATCTAGATTAAGTTGTACTCTAGTGCAAGTGGGAGACTGAAGGAGATATGCTCTAGAGGCAATTAATAAAGTGTATTCTTTATCATATCTCGTTTGTTCATAATAGGTTTTTGTGTCATGCTAGAACCGTATTAAGCAGAAACATTAATGCGGGTGTGATACGTAAACAACCAGGTCCCTAGTAGCCTCTACTAAGACTAGTTTCGTTGCGCGATTGATGATCGAGGTTTCCCGGTCATGGGGCATGGCGCCGGTCGGCAATGAGAATCGTATCGCTGGAGAGCGATGTGATGGACATGCCCAGATTTGGAGAACGTAGTCGTTACGCCTTTGACCGTGAGATCAACTCTTATTGATATTCCCGGAAGATACTTTGATTGCACCAAACGTCGTATCTTATTTAGTATGACAATAACGGTGATACTTTTGAGTATTGGAAAGGAGTATTGAGACGAGGGGTCAAGAGCGGGATTTGCCAGTCCGCATAGCAGGATAGATACTCTCGGGCCCTCTCGGTGAGATCATGTCTAATGAGCTTGCAAGCATGTGACTAGGTCACGGAGACATGAGATCATGAACGAGTAGAAGATAGCGTCGTCGGTAACGAGGTCGGGATTAGGTATGGAGATATCTATGGAGCGACGCTCGGACGTGCTAAGTATCGCTATGGCAAAAGGTCTAAGACTTCACGTTCAGGTTTGATAGATGAAGGTCATTCGTTATATCTCAGGGATTAATTCATGGGGTCCAGGCCTACGGATTAGTCGTTGATCATTGAGGACTCTTGATCATACCTGATATTATATCGAACCGCTAGGGTAACACACTTAAGGGGTTTCGACAAGACAACCGGAAAGGAAGGAGATCACCTGGAACGTCCCGGGAGAGGTCCGATGGAGATCGGGCAGCGCCGAAAGAGTTTTCGGAGCTAGGAAATATTATATATATTATGTTTGATATTAATTAGTGTTATTAATATGCAAATATGATTTTATATATTTATTTTCGAATTTATTAAGGCAAATTTCCTTAAATGGGCCTTCCGGACGAAAGAAGGCCCAAGAGGGGAAAATTCCCTAGGGGAATTCGGTGGGGGCCAGGAGGGCCGGCCTAGGTGGGCCACAAGGGGCCCACCAGGGGGCCGGCGCACTCCCTTGGCCGAACCAGGCTGTGGGGGGTTAGTCCCACATTGCCTGGCTGGCAAGGTTGGCTCCCCTTGGGAGCCTATATAAGAAGGGGCACCCCCAGCCTTTTAATTCACCAATTAATTCCTGATTTCTCTCTCGATCTCGTGGTTCCCAAGTCGGAGCCGCGCCGAGCAAGAGGAGTCGGGGATCTCCTCCACCATAGCCCGCTGCCGCGCTGCTGGTGTTCCGGTCCAAGTCTTCCGCTGCTCGTCCTGGACTGGAGCTTTGGAGGCGTCGTCTCCACCGTACGTGTGCGACTCCCTGCGAGGTGCTGCGCTAGCGGTACTCGGAGGCCTGCTTCCTCTACACGACCTTGAGGTCGGCTACGTCGGTCTTCATCGACAACGTTTGTGCGGGAACGTTATCCCCGCTTTCGGTCTACAAGGGTACGTATTCCGATCTCCGTTCGTACTACTATATCTGCATAGAATAGATCTTGGCTAGTTTAAGGATATCGTTGCTAGGAAAATTTTGTTTTCTGCACACGATCCCCTTCGGTGGTATCAGAGCCGATCTATCGTAAGATATAGCTATACGCTGTTATAACCCGTGCTCTGCACGGGGGCACCGTTCCTATTATTTGCTACCCTCTAGCGTGCACTTGTGTATTCCAGCGGCATTGAGTTGATGAAGCGGCCCGGACCGACTTTACGCGTACGCTTACGCGAGACTGGTTCCACTACTGACATACGGCTTGTACCGTATATGTGGCTGGTGGGTGACAGTTTCTCTCTCTTTAGTTGGTCTTCGCATTTTCAATGGAGGGCCCGAAAGGGATGCTTAAACATGCAATTATTGGATCGTTGTTGTGGTCATAAGATTCGTAGGTATGAAGCGGTTCTATTTACGAAAGCCCCAAGCCACGTAAAATATGCAAAAGATAAAGTAGAAGCGTCTAACTTTATTTTGCAGGGGCTATGTGATATGGTCAAGGTAGGTTTATTAAATTGTTTATAAACTGCGGGCGCCAAGAAGACCATGGCGCGATGGACTATATCACATTGCATTACATTTGATGTTTTGTGTGCATCTTATTTTGTGTGATTGTGTGTTACACGGCGGTAGCTGAAAAAGATGATCCCTTCAAAATACCACTAGTGTTCTCCCTCCAATGCGCACCACCAATAAAGTTCTACGTTATGAGGCAGGCCGTGATGATCGGGTGTCATACATATCTTCGTTCGCATACGGTGGGTGTAAGCCATGTTGCACAAGCGTCAGCGTGGAGGTCTTTGGTGGCGAGCCTAGCATACTCAGAGGTATGGCCTCGGAACAGGAAGACCGAAAGGTCGAGCACGAGTCACAAAATTGGTGTGGCGGACGATTTTGTCTACTCCTGAAGTTGTGCCGCCGGCTTTGATGATGAGGGGTGGTGCAATGGACGGGGGTCGTGTAATCGCTTAAACGACCAGGAGGGATGTTCGTTTGAGTGGGAGTTATGTCAGTTATTTTCTAAAATACTATAACTCAAAATTATTATGAACAAAGTCTTATGTTGTTGCAAATTCCATTGTAGATGTCTCGCCCCTCGTTTAACCTAGGTCTGTTCCCTGAGAAAGAAAAGCTTAAGACCAATGGGTCAAACTTCATGGCCTGGTTCCGCAACCTGAGGATCCTCCTCACTCCCCATAGGGTGGCCTACGTCATTGAGGCCGCCATAGGTGACCCTCCTGCAGATGATGCCTCTGAGGATGAGAAGAAGGTCTTCCAGACCCAATCGGAGGATTCTGCCTTTGTCCAGAATGGCATGCTCTACGCCATGGAAGCCGACCTGCAGAAGCGCTTTGAGAAGATGAGCGCCTTTGAGATCATTTCGGATCTTAAGGCTGTCTTCGCGCCGCAGGCTAAGGCTGAGAGATATGAGGCTTCTGAGCTTTTCTTCTCAGCCAAGATGGAAGAGCATAGCAGTGTGAGCGAGCATGTAGTCAAGATGTCTGGCTACGTTCAACGCCTGAATGCTCTGGAGTGCAAGATTCCCGATGAGCTGGCGATTGACAGGGTGTTGCAATCATTGCCACCAAGCTACAAAGGCTTCGTCATGAACTACAACATGCAGGGCATGGCTAAGTCCCTGGGTGAAGTGTTCGTGATGCTCAAGACTGCTGAGGTAGAGATTAAGAAGGAGCACACGCTGTTGATGGTCAACAAGACCGTTGATTTCAAGAAGTACGGTGGCAAGGGAAAGCAGAGCTGGAAGTCCCGGAGGGAGGCAAAGTTGGCTGCCAAGTCCAGGACTAACAGGTCTGGTCCCAGAGCTAGCGTAGAGTGTTTCTACTGCAAGGGGAAGGGTCACTGGAAGCGCAACTGCCCCAAGTATCTGGAGGATAGGAAGTCTGGCAAGACGGTCGACAAAGAGCAAGGTATATTTGATATACATGTTATAGATGTGTACCTTACATCCGCCCGGAGCAATACGTGGGTATTTGATACTGGTTCGGTTGCTCATATATGTAACTCTCAGGAGGAGTTACGGAATAGAAGGCGGCTGGCGAAGGATGAGGTGACGATGCGCGTCGGCAACGGATCGAGAGTCGACGTGGTGGCTGTCGGCACGCTCCCTCTACATCTACCATCGGGATTAGTTTTGGTTTTAAATAAATGTTATTTTGTGCCATCCTTGAGTGTAAACATTATAAGTGGGTCTTGCCTGTTACAAGACGGTTATTCATTTAAATCAGTGTCAAGCAATTGTGCTATTTATATGAATGATATCTTTTATGTTGATGCTCCCGAGAGTAATGGTTTATTCTTGTTGAATCTCGATCGTAGCACTCACATCCATAACATAGAGGCCAAACGAATTAAGTGTAGTGACGATACCGCCATGTTTTTGTGGCATTGCCGTCTTGGTCATATTGGTATAAAGCGCATGAAGCGACTCCACTCCGATGGACTCTTGGACTCGTTGGATTTCGGATCCCTCGATACATGCGAACCATGCCTCATGGGCAAAATGACCAGGACACCGTTCAAAGGTTTCGTTGAACGGGCGTCGGATTTGTTGGGGATCATACATACAGACGTATGTGGACCAATGAGCGTTTCGACACGCAATGGTTATCGTTACTTCGTCACCTTCACTGATGACTTGAGTAGATACGGTTATATCTACTTGATGAAACACAAGTCTGAAACGTTTGAAAAGTTCAAAGAATTCCAGAGTGAAGTTGAGAATCAGCTTAATAGAAAAATCAAGCATCTCCGGTCGGATCGCGGTGGAGAGTACTTGAGTTTTGAGTTTGGCACACATTTGAAGAGTTGTGGCATAGTGCCCCAACTTACGCCCGCCGGAACTCCGCAGCGTAACGGTGTGTCCGAGCGATGTAATCGTACTCTACTGGATAGTGTCCGATCTATGATGTCTCTTACCGATCTGCCAGTGTCCTTCTGGGGTTATGCGTTAGAAACAGCCGGATTCATTTTAAATAGGGCTCCGTCCAAGTCTGTTCAAACGACGCCGTATGAATTATGGTATGGCCATAAGCCTAAGTTATCGTTTCTGAAGGTTTGGGGTTGTGAGGCGTACGTTAAGAAACTACAGCCCGACAAACTCGAACCGAAGTCGGAGAAAGTCGTCTTTGTAGGATATCCGCGGGAAACCGTTGGGTACACCTTCTACAACCAAGCTGAGGGCAAAACTTTTGTCGCGAAGACCGGTACCTTTCTAGAGAAGGATTTTCTCGCGAAAGGACTAAGTGGGAGGAAGGTAGACCTCGATGAAATCGTTGATCCTGAACTCGAGATTCCGAGTGGCGCAACGGAAGCAATTCCGGAAACGTCCTCCGTGGAAGGAGTGGGAGAAACTGTTGAGGAAGATGTTCTACCTCGTAGGTCTGGTAGATCTCGGATCGCACCAGAATGGTATGGCAATATGGTTTGCACCGTCATGCTAGTCGAGCAAGACGAACCTACGAACTACAAGGAGGCGATGGAGAGTCTAGAGTCCGAGAAATGGCTTGAAGCCATGAAATCCGAAATAGGATCCATGTATGATAACAAAGTGTGGACTTTGGTGGATATTCCCGAAGGGCGCAAGGCCGTCGAGAATAAATGGATCTTTAAGAAGAAGACTGATGCAGATGGTAATGTGACCGTCTATAAAGCTCGGCTTGTCGCAAAGGGTTTCCGACAAGTTCATGGATTGACTACGATGAAACTTTTTCACCGGTAGCGATGCTTAAGTCTATTCGGATTTTGTTAGCGGTAGCTGCCTACTATGATTATGAAATCTGGCAGATGGACGTCAAAACGACCTTCCTAAATGGAAACATTGAGAAAGAGTTGTACATGGTGCAACCGGAAGGTTTTGTCGATCCAGGAAGTGCTAACAAGGTGTGCAAGCTTCAGCGATCCATCTATGGATTGAAGCAGGCATCTCGGAGCTGGAATCTTCGCTTTGATGAGGTAATCAAAGGTTTTGGATTTATCCAGAATGTGGAAGAGACCTGTATTTACAAGAAAATGAGTGGGAGCTCGGTTGTGTTCTTAGCACTGTATGTTGACGACATATTGCTAATAGGGAATGATGTGGAACTTCTGAATAGCGTGAAGGAATATTTAAACAGTAAGTTTTCCATGAAGGACTTAGGAGAAGCTGCGTATGTTTTAGGCATAAAAATCTATCGCGATAGATCAAGACGCCTATTAGCACTGAGTCAGAGTACTTATCTTGATAAAATATTTAAGAGTTTTCATATGGAGAAGGCAAAGAAGGGTTCTCTGCCGGTTATCAAGAATAAGATCTTGCGTAAGGCGCAGTGTCCGGTGACGGAACTGGGTAAGGCCGAAATGACGAAACATCCTTATGCTTCAGCCATAGGATCGATCATGTATGCAATGTTGAGTACTAGACCGGATGTGGCATTAGCTCTAAGTTTGACAAGCCGGTTCCAGAATAATCCTGGAATGCCGCATTGGGTAGCTGTTAAGAGCATTCTTAAGTATCTCAATAAGACAAAGGAAATGTTCCTTGTGTATGGTGGCTGCGATGAGGAACTTGGCGTAACGGGTTACGTAGATGCAAGTTTCTGCTCAGACCCCGATGACTGTAAGTCACAGACAGTTTACGTGTTCAAGGTGAATGGAGGCGCCGTGTGCTGGAGAAGTGGGAAGCAACCCATAGTCGCACAATCTACAATGGAGTCGGAGTACATTGCTGACTGCGAGGCCGCGAATGAAGCTGTGTGGCTGAGGAAGTTCGTCATCGAACTTGGAGTGTTCCCGAGCGTGCAAGACCCCGTGATCCTCTTCTGCGACAATACGGGTGCCATTGCGAACGCCAAGGAGCCAAGGTCTCACTCCACCGCCAAACACATTCTCCGACGCTTCCACGTGATACGTCAGTACGTACAAGGAGGCGATGTGAAGATTTGCAAAGTGCATACGGATCTGAATGTGGCAGATCCGCTGACGAAGCCTCTCCCGCTTGATAAGCATGAACATCACCAATTAGCTATGGGTGTTAGGCTTTTACCAAGTTGTAATCTAGATTAAGTTGTACTCTAGTGCAAGTGGGAGACTGAAGGAGATATGCCCTAGAGGCAATTAATAAAGTGTATTCTTTATCATATCTCGTTTGTTCATAATAGGTTTTTGTGTCATGCTAGAACCGTATTAAGCGGAAACATTAATGCGGGTGTGATACATAAACAACCAGGTCCCTAGTAGCCTCTACTAAGACTAGTTTCGTTGCGCGATTGATGATCGAGGTTTCCCGGTCATGGGGCATGGCGCCGGTCGGCAATGAGAATCGTATCGCTGGAGAGCGATGTGATGGACATGCCCAGATTTGGAGAACGTAGTCGTTACGCCTTTGACCGTGAGATCAACTCTTATTGATATTCCCGGAAGATACTTTGATTGCACCAAACGTCGTATCTTATTTAGTATGACAATAACGGTGATACTTTTGAGTATTGGAAAGGAGTATTGAGACGAGGGGTCAAGAGCGGGATTTGCCAGTCCGCATAGCAGGATAGATACTCTCGGGCCCTCTCGGTGAGATCATGTCTAATGAGCTTGCAAGCATGTGACTAGGTCACGGAGACATGAGATCATGAACGAGTAGAAGATAGCATCGTCGGTAACGAGGTCGGGATTAGGTATGGAGATATCTATGGAGCGACGCTCGGACGTGCTAAGTATCGCTATGGCAAAAGGTCTAAGACTTCACGTTCAGGTTTGATAGATGAAGGTCATTCGTTATATCTCAGGGATTAATTCATGGGGTCCAGGCCTACGGATTAGTCGTTGATCATTGAGGAGTCTTGATCATACCTGATATTATATCGAACCGCTAGGGTAACACACTTAAGGGGTTTCGACAAGACAACCGGAAAGGAAGGAGATCACCGGGAACGTCCCGGGAGAGGTCCGATGGAGATCGGGCAGCGCCGAAAGAGTTTTCGGAGCTAGGAAATATTATATATATTATGTTTGATATTAATTAGTGTTATTAATATGCAAATATGATTTTATATATTATTTTCGAATTTATTAAGGCAGATTTCCCTAAATGGGCCTTCCGGACGAAAGAAGGCCCAAGAGGGGAAAATTCCCTAGGGGAATTCGGTGGGGGCCAGGAGGGCCGGCCTAGGTGGGCCACAAGGGGCCCACAAGGGGGCCGGCGCACTCCCTTGGCCGAACCAGGCTGTGGGGGGTTAGTCCCACATTGCCTGGCTGGCAAGGTTGGCTCCCCTTGGGAGGCTATATAAGAAGGGGCACCCCCAGCCTTTTAATTCACCAATTAATTCCTGATTTCTCTCTCGATCTCGTGGTTCCCAAGTCGGAGCCGCGCCGAGCAAGAGGAGTCGGGGATCTCCTCCACCATAGCCCGCTGCCGCGCTGCTGGTGTTCCGGTCCAAGTCTTCCGCTGCTCGTCCTGGACTGGAGCTTCGGAGGCGTCGTCTCCACCGTACATGTGCGACTCCCTGCGAGGTGCTGCGCTAGCGGTACTCGGAGGCCTGCTTCCTCTACACGACCTTGAGGTCGGCTACGTCGGTCTTCATCGACAACGTTTGTGCGGGAACGTTATCCCCGCTTTCGGTCTACAAGGGTAGTATTCCGATCTCCGTTCGTACTACTATATCTGCATAGAATAGATCTTGGCTAGTTTAAGGATATCGTTGCTAGGAAAATTTTTGTTTTCTGCACACGATCCCCTTCACAAGGTACATCTGAGTGATAGTGTCCATGGTACAGTTCTCCTCTGGAGGAAAGCAAAAAGCAAGATCTTCCTTCGCAAACACCTCATCCTTGTGAATCTGCCAACATCCTTTCTTGAGACCCAAAGCCTTTCTGAGCTCCTTCACATTGCTAGTGACCTTAAGATCTCCAGACATCCATGTCATAGTGCAATCATCATCCTCCTGGAAATAGACAGTGCAATATAATTGCTTCACCAAATCTGGCATGACATCAGGAGAGTGAAGACACACAACATCCCACAAGTTCATCTTCTCAAGGGTACGCCGCACATAAGGGAAATCCTTCTCATAAAGAGATAAGTGCTCGAGATTAAGAGACTTCTGCGGTACCCAAGACTTCCTGGATCTGAAAATAGCATACACATGCTCCCACTGAAGCTGCTGAGCGCGAGTCCAGAACCTAGTATCCCCAGGGTTAGTTATTTCCTTGGCAAAGTAGGAATTTCTCATCCGAAAGACCTTCCAATCGCTAACAGCCATAGTCTTCATATTACCAGTGGGCACAATCTCCGTCTCATCCTCAGAATCAGAAACATCCTCAGCCCCATCAAACTCTTCTTGTGGAACAATATCCTCAGAGGGGTGGCCACGGTCAACAGAAGAGCGACCATGACCACGACTATAGGCAGTACATGATGCTGGCAGTGGAACCTTGGCAGTCCTTGACGGGTTCGTGTTCTTGCTTGACACTTCAACATACTTGCCCTTGCGACGCCTCTCATGCGTCTCGATACGGTCACGGCTGTCACCTGTGAATTAGAGCATAGTTGCGAGCATGGGGATAAGTGCACAAGCCATGGGAAGGTAGGATAGATAGGTGTGATGAAAAGATGTGTCAAGACTTGAGCAAAGTTTCGAAATCCATTCCGTCTGGTACCAGGTTCGGTATAAACCGGGCTGGGTACCGGAAGCATCCGGTATCGGGTCCGGTGTAAACCGGAATCTATACCGGGTGGGAACAAAAATTTAGAAATATTTGCATAAATGCTTGAATTCAGCAACATCTACTCATTACATCTAACGAGAAACACGATTGAACGAGCAAAACCTTCAAGGACTACAAGATCTACAGGGAGTCAGGGAGAGAGAGAGTGACGAGGGTGTAACTCGACAAATCCCAGGGTCGTCCACCCCGGGTTGATTGAGGGGAGAGAGAGAGAAGCGTTGGTGATCACGACGGCTGACACGTGGATAACACCTTACTTCCTGCTTGTCTGATATTGATGGCGAGTAGCGATTACAATGGCGAGATTGCGATCTCGCTAGGGTTTGTGGTGGCGGCTATGAGCGTGTCCTTGAGACGAGCTACCCTCCTGGCCTTTATAGGTAGGCCAAGTCTCGGGTGAACGGTGCCGATGGCAATTACAGATATGGCAAGCTATGCAACCTAACCGACTAGGACTGTGTCACATGATACCGCTAGTGGGCCTTCTGTGGGCCTCCATGAACTTGGCGCGGCCCAGGTAGCCTCACCGTGGGGGACTCGAAGGGTAGCCCCACGTCAGTAGCCCCCGAGTGCTTGGTCGAATCGTAGAGTCGGGCAAAGGACTCCTTCCTCTTGGGTGCGCCGCTTGTTTGCTTCTTCTTGAGTTTGAACTCGTTTTCTTCAGTCAAAGAGGACGCTCCCGATGGGAGTATTTTTTGCAGTCGAATTACTTCGGTTGTGTCTTGTATGAATCTTGCTTATATTCGACCTGGTGGCGTACTTGTGGATTGATTCAGCCTTCTGAGCTTACTTCCTTTTCTTTGTCACCCGAACGATTGATTCGGGTTCTCGGATCAGTAGCCTGTCTTGTTTGCGTTCAGCTGTGAAGCTTACTACTCGAACCATGCGTTCGAGTGGTCTCGCTGCTCCGCGTCATGTCAATAGCCATTGTCTTGCTGACCTCATCGCTGACGCTTCGTGGCACGCCTCTGCGCCCGATGGGACGTGACATAGCGGGCCCCACTGTCAGTGATGACTGTGGTCAGCAATTGTCACGTCTCTCTGAACTGGGCGCGAAAATTTCGCGGCACGATGATGACGCCTTGATTCCTGTGCGTAGTGGACGGAGTGGGCGGCGACGGTTAGCCTCTCCGTCTGACACGTGGACGGCTGGATGCGCTTGTGCGGAGCAGTATCTTCGCGGACGGCTGAGATAGATTGTGCACGGCATAAGTACTGCGTGACGGCACGAGGGCAGGTCATCTTCTCCAATCGTCCGCGCCTCCATTCCGTGCTCCTTGCCATTCTTCCCTCCGAAAGCTCCATTCCATTTGTCCTCCCACCTTCTGCGATCCATCGACGCCATGGGCAAGTCGAAGATCGCCGCAAGCGCCGCCGCCGCCGAAGCCGGGGTGATAAAGAAACCCGAGGGCGATTGGTAGAGGTCCACGGTGAAGAAGACGGACTTCAAGCTCCTGCGCGCGTAAGGTCTCCTGCCCTCGACGGATGAGGCCACGGTACATGTACGTGCTCCTGGCAAGGAGGTGTATCCCGCTCCTCGCAAGGGGGAACGCGTGTGCTTCGTGGATTTCCTTCCACGGGGCTTCGGGTTCCCTCTCCACGATTTCATTCGTGGTCTTCTGTACGTCTATGGGGTTCAGATCCACGATCTGACCCCCAATGGCGTCTTAAGCATCGCGAGATTCATCGTGCTCTGCGAGTGCTTCTTGGGGATCGCCCCCCACTGGGCTCTATGGAAGTTGCTCTTCCATGTTCGCAAGAACGTTGGGAAGAGCGGGTTGACATACCCAGTGGATGGCTTCGGCATCCAGGTGCGCGGCGACACCGCGTTCTTTCAGATGAAGAAGTCGGACTCCGTTGCGATCTGCCTGATCTTCTGGGTTCGTCGTGTCAGCCGAACGCTGGCTGCGGTTGCGGTCTACCGTCCTCCGCGTGATGGCGTTGTGAAGGTCTTCGCCTGGTTGTGGCTGTCGCAATGGCTGTGTTGCAGAGACATCTGGTGCTGCCGGATCGCGGGCTTGGTGTTGTTGCTCTTCTCGTGCCCGGTTGCTTGGCACCCTGCTCGCCAGGGCTTCCTCTATTTCCTTCATGGACATGATCTGTTTCTTGTGGAGAAGGGCTCGTGCGTCCCCCTCCGGTGGCTGTGTGAGCCGAAGGTACGTTTTGACTGCCATGATGCAGGCGTTCGCCGTTCTTGGGACAGGTATCCCGTTTTCGTCCTCGGTGACGAAGGATGAGTCAAGGTTGCGGGTGATCCTGGCTCGATCAGCTTCCGTCACGAGGGGAATGCGGGCTCTACGCCACCGTCCTCCTTGGCTGACCTCGGCGGAGGAAGTAAACGAGTAGGCAGCCCTTCTGGCGCCTGACGCGTCCGCATCCCTCTTGCGCCGGATAAGTTCGGCTTTTTCGGCGCGTAGTCGTTCGCCCTCCTTGCGTAGCAAGTACTGGACTGCCAGCTGATCCTCCGGAGGTGCGTCGGGTGGTGGAAACGTGCCGTCGTCGACGTGATTCATGGCCATGATCGCCATGTCGCGCATGATGGTGATTCGAGTCGTCTGGTCGGGCATGACCACCTCCAGTGGGTATGCGGGTTCGTCGCTGCCTTCTGGAGGTGTTGTGCCGACCATGAAGACTTGCGCGGGGTAAACCTGGGTAGGGGTGTTTACACTGCCTCTGCTGCTTCCATCATCTGAATCTTGCTCTGGATCGAAAATTGCTGCCACGTGGCGGGCGGCGCAGCCGTTGTTGCGTCTTCTTGCGATCTTTACGGGGGTCGTGGTAGGAGATTTCGCAGTCGCCGGGGCGAGTGCGATCGGCTTGGGGTACACTTGATGAGTCCATGAGGATGCGGTCGGCGTGGCTGTCGGTAGCGCGTCCTTGGTCACACGTGCGGGTGCAATCAATGCAGTCGTGGTTGAGGTAGATCTTGGTTTTACCGGATGTGCGATCGAGGTGGTCGAAGTAGACTCGATCTGCATGGCCGCTGTCGAAGCAGTCGATGTAGTCGAAGTAGATGCGATCTTCATAGTTGTGGCAGATGCGGCTCCCGCGGTAGACGACGGCGGGTACGGCGCGAGGGTGGCCGATGTGGGTGTCACCGCCGTGCGTGGTGCGGTCGCCGCGGACCTGAATATTCCACGACTGTCGACGAAACAGTATATGGAGCCAAAGGTGATGTGTATACCTTCGTACAGTCGGCGTACACCGAGCGGTGGGCCGGCGGGTGGAAGGCGTACTCGAAGGAGCCAAAGCGGATGGGCTCCCGGGTGATGTAGATGTCGATCTTCCTTGCGGATGGAGCCGGTGCGACCATGATTCCAACGCTTGTTCCTTCCCACAGACGACGCCAATTGACGAGGGTGTAACTCGACAAATCCCAGGGTCGTCCACCCCGGGTTGATTGAGGGGAGAGAGAGAGAAGCGTTGGTGATCACGACGGCTGAGAAGCGGGACGATTTACCCAGGTTCAGGCTCCCTGAGGATAACACCTTACTTCCTGCTTGTCTGATATTGATGGCGAGTAGCGATTACAATGGCGAGATTGCGATCTCGCTAGGGTTTGTGGTGGCGGCTATGAGCGTGTCCTTGAGACGAGCTACCCTCCTGGCCTTTATAGGTAGGCCAGGTCTCGGGTGAACGGTGCTGATGGCAATTACAGATATGGCAAGCTATGCGACCTAACCGACTAGGAATGGGTCACATGATACCGTTAGTGGGCCTTCTGTGGGCCTCCATGAACTTGGCGCGGCCCAGGTAGCCTCACCGTGGGGGACTCGAAGAGTAGCCCCACGTCAGAGAGAGTGGGAAGGAGGTGAGATACCGGAGGACATGGTGGAGAACTTGAGGAATCCTTCGGTAAACTTCCTCCAAGCAAGGAGAGGGACCAATGGAGGGCCAACTCGTAGCCCCGGGCGGTGGAGAACTCCCCCCCCCCCCGGAGATGGAGGAGACGCTGGTGGCGGCAGCTGGGGTGGTTTAGGTCGGAGGGGAAAAAGAACCTTCCCCGACCTCGAACATAATGGTTCAAAATTCCGTCCTCGTCCGGTATGGATTCCGGTATGTACCGGGTGTGGTACCAGATGGATCCAGAATGGATTCCGGGGTGCATACCGGGTAGACCCTGGACTCACCCGGTTTGCACCCCGGAAAGTCACTCCGGGTCAGTCCGGTACCAGATCCGGCAAATACCGGATGCCATACCGGGTCACCAGAAATCCTCCAAACAATTAGATATCAAGATGACTTGTGCATAGAATGAATAGATGGGCAAGATAGACATCAGAGATGCAAGGTAAGATAAAAAAGTTGTTCTACACATGTTTCTTGGAAAAACAAAATGAATTCAAGGAGCAACGAGTAACATGTTTCGAACAGAGAGAACCAATTCCGATAAAACCGAAGGATAAAAGCATCAAATATGAGAGGCGAGTTGGCGGGGGATTTCTCCCCCTATGTTAGAGCACAAATATCATTGGTACCGCGAAGAGACATGCTTGGATCCATTTGATATTAGATCTTTATGATATAGCACACAGAGGTATGCATCATGCCAAGACATGGTAAGATGCTATCCCTACATATGCGGTGCACCTAAACAAGATAACAAGCTAGTAAAGAGAAAAGTGCAAGTAAATCAATCCAAGTTTTAAGGATCAAGGATACCGAGTTCTCCTCTCAATTTAACGAACCGGGCTTCATCCAAAGGCTTAGTGAAAATGTCTGCCAATTGGTCATTTGTCCCCACAAAAGTAAGGGAGATGTTACCATTTGCGACATGATCACGTAGGAAGTGATGGCGAATTTCAATATGTTTGGTTCGAGAGTATTGGACGGGGTTATGGGCGACCTTTATTGTGCTTTCACTGTCGCATAGAAGAGGCACCAGACCAAGAGACACACCATAGTCAAGCAAGGTTTGCCTCATCCACAACAATTGAGCGCAACAAGATGTCGCGGCGATGTATTCGGCTTCGGCGGTGGATAGGGAAATGGAGTTTTGCTTCTTGGATGACCAACTCACCAATGACCGACCAATAAAGTGGCAAGCCCCGGAGGTAGACTTCTGATCTACTTTGTCACCAGCCCAATCGGAGTCCGAATAGCCATGGAGAGCAAAAGTAGATCCCTATTGATACCAAAGCCCGAGAGTTGGAGTGAGAACAAGGTACCTAAAAATCTGTTTGACCGCCACAAGGTGGCTCTCCTTTGGAGCGGATTGAAAACGAGCACACATTCCAACATTAAACATGATATCCGGTCTAGATGCACAAAGATAAAGCAAAGAGCAAATCATAGAACGGTATACCTTTATGTACGCATCCTTCTACTTCTTACATGCCCCTAGTTGTCCATTAGTCGCCATGGGCATCTTTGCAATAGAGGAACCAACCATATTAAACTTCTTGAGCATGCCCTTCACATATTGTTCTTGAGATATTAAGGTTCCTTCTTCTAGTTGTCTCACTTTGAATCCAAGGAAATAATTCAACTCTCCTATCATGGACATCTCAAATTTCCTAGTCATCAACTCGGAGAAAGCTTTGTTATGTCGTTCAAAAGAACCACCAAAAATGATATCATCAACATAGATTTGGCATATGAAAATACCACCACCCTTAAACCGCTTGGTAAAAAGGGTGGAGTCGACTTTCCCAATTTCAAACTCATTCTCGAGTAGAAAATCCCTAAGGTGCTCATACCAAGAACGTGGAACTTGCTTGAGGCCGTAGAGCGCCTTATGGAGTTTATGCACACGGTTGGGGAATTTGGGGTCCTCGGAACACGGGGGTTGTGCAACATATGCCTCCTCTTTCAAAGGACCTTTAAGAAATGCACTTTTCATATCATTTGATAAAGCTTGAATTCATGAAAAGAGGCAAATGCAAGCAAGAGAAGAATAGCTTCAAGGCGAGCCACGGGCGCAAAGGTGTCATCAAAATCCATACCTTCTATTTGTGCAAACCCTTGCACCACTAACATTGACTTGTTTCGAATGACGACTCCATTCTCGTCTTGCTTGTTCTTGAAAACCCATTTGGTTCCAATGAAGTTGATCCTATGATCTTGTGGTTTATCCACGAGTGACCATACTTCATTGCGGGTGAAGCACTCAAGTTCTTCTTGCATAGCCATGATCCAATCGGGGTCTTGCAAAGCCTCTTGTACCTTAAGAGGTTCAAAACGAGAGATAAACGAGTGATGCTTGCTAAAGTTGGCTAAGTGTTTTAACTTTTTACGAGTGAGTACTCCCTTTGATATGCTTCCAAGTATCTTGTTGACTTGCATCCCACTTGCTTTTCTTGTGGCTTTGATGTTTCTTGTGATGCCCTTGTAATAAACAAACTCTCCATTTAGACGTTCTAGTTCTTGAGGCTCAACTTGAGCTTGATCTTGAGAGCTAGGTCCATCTTGTTCTTTTTCTTGAAAAAGGTCAAGGAGTTGAGGGCTTGGCGTTTGATCTTGGACATAATTCTCTTCGTGAGATTCTTGTTGAACTTGTGGTGTAGTTGGTGGCTCTTCTTGTGTTGAGTTTGACTCTTCTTGAGTTGAGCTAGGCTCCACTTGAGTTGAGTCATTCTCCATGGGGGTTGAGCTTGGTCCTTCTCCATTAAAGGCTTGATCTTGATTTTGAGCTCGATGAGCCTCACGAGGCAAGATGTGCCCAATGCCCATTGCCTTAATGACTTGAGAAGGATCTTCATCACCTACATCACGTGAAACAACTTGCTATTTTTGGGAGCCATTATTCTCATCGAAATCGACATCACAAGATTCTTCAATCTTTCCCAAGGAACTATTGTAGAATATAGGTCTGGGAATCCGATGCATATCCAACAAAGATACCATCAATAGTTCTAGATTCGAATTTACCAAGCCTCTCTTTCTTGTTCTTGACGAAGCATTTGCATCCAACGACGTGGAAGTACTTGACGTTGGGCTTGTTCCCGGTGAGAAGCTCGTAGGCGGTCTTGTTGTGGAAGGAGTGGAGGAAGAGCCGGTTTGTAGCATGAACGGCGGTGGCAATGGCTTCATCGCAAAAGTTGTAGGGTGAATTGAGTTCATTCAACATAGTTCTTGCCATCTCAATGATTGTCCGGTTCTTCCTCTCCACAACACCATTTTGTTGGGGTGCGTAAGGTGAAGAGTATTGATGCTTGATACCTTCCCAATCAACAAAATCTTGCATGGTGTAGTTCTTGAATTCGGTGCCATTGTCAGTTCAAATTGCCTTGATCTTCTCATCATATTGACGTTGAGCTTGTGTGGCAAAGTCGATGAAGCATTTTTGGGTCTCGTCCTTGGACTTTAGGAGAAATACCCAAGTGTACCTTGAGTAGTCATCCACAATCACAAGACCAAACTTCTTCCCGCCAAGAGTGTCATAGTTGGAAGGCCCAAAGAGATCCAAATGAAGGAGCTCCAGTGGCCTAAAGGTGGTGACGATGCTCTTGGAGGGATGAGCCTTGCCCTTTTGCTTCCCGGCTATGCATGCACTACACACACGATCTCTTTCAAAGTCAACATCGGTTAGTCCAATAACGTGATCATCTTTTAGGATTAATTTAAGATTTCTCATGTTGACATGGCCTAGCTGGCGATGCCAAAGCCAACCCTTGTCAACCTTGCCCATTAGTCATAGTGAGGAAGAGGGGTTCTCTTGTGAGAAATCAGCCACATAAAGACCGTCCTCAATATGCCCAACAAAGACCAATTTGAGATTATCACTCCTAAATACCATCACCTTATCTTTAGTAAAATAGCAATCATAACCAATATTTGTAAGATTATTGATGGAAAGTAAGTTGTAACCAAGGGATTCAACAAGCATGACATTCTCGGGAGACACGTCCAATACCTTTTGCTTTGTATTATCTTCTCGAAAGACAAGCATGACATTTTCGGGATTGCCACCTTGTTGAATCCCAATACCTTTTGCTTTGTATTATCTCCAAAAGTGATGTAGGAGGTGCGGTTGACACCATCAATGAAACGCTCAAGCAACTCCTTTTCTCCGGTCATATGATGAGTGCATCCACTATCAAACACCCATTTAGGGCCACCGGAGAGATATCCCTACACACAATCAATTCTTGGATTTAGGAACCCATTTAGAGTACCATCTAAAAGCATTGCGGGGACCAATAAATTTAGCATAAACATATCCTCTTGTGTCCTTACACAACACATAAGATGGGTTAGCTTTTCCCGTGGAAAGTTGGTTAGAATTTTCCTTATAGACACTTTCTTCAACCACAACTTTCTTGCATTTGCCAACCTCCTTGTGTCCTTCACGCACAAAGTTAACATTCTTCAAAGGATTGGCCTTCTCCCTACCATTCTTCATTGTGATGTAACCAAGTCATTGATGTGGAGCTCTCATCTTTTGTTTAGCAAGAATCTCATTTAGAGTCTTCTCACCTTGACTACATATGAGATGTTCCTTCTCAAGTTGCACCTTCAACTTCTTATTTTCCTCAACAAGTGGGACTTGACCATTCAAGGGGTTAGAAGTACTAGCCATATTTTCAACAATAATGGGAGCACTTGAAGAACCAAGAGACTTGTCATAAGTAGCTCGAAGTTGATCATACTTCTCCTCAAGTTTCATGAACTCATCCTTGATAAGCTTATGGGCATTATCAAGTTGTTCAAGATCCTTAGTGAGAGAGGCATGAGCAACCTCAAGTTTCTTTTTAGATGCATCAAGTACTTGAGACATTTCAAGTGCCCTATCAATAGAGTCAACATCTTTAGCTTTGTCAATCTTATAAGTTTCCAATTGTTGAGATAGAGTAAAAGAGTTATGTTTTTCATTAGTGAGCTCTTGCTTAAGTAGATTGAATCTCCGTCTCCCATCATCAATTTGGGATTCAATTTCCTCAATGGTATCATCACGTGAAGAGACAGTGTCCATTAAGTACTCGAATTGAGATAAAGCATCACCATGTAGGGAGCACCTAACTTTATGCAAAGCAAGCATCCTAGCATTTCCATCCTCATCAATATTGTCTAACTCATGAGAAGGTAAAGGTAGCTTAGCATTAAAGATGGGAGCATTTGAAGGAGTAGGCACCTTTGGTCCCTTTGCCATGAGGCATTTTTGGGGATTTCTTCTTGGAGGTAGAGATGTAGTCTTTGGTGTAGTCGTAGGGGAGAGAGGACCCAAGTCCATGCTCCAACTTGGCTACTTTTTCTTGATCATCCTCGCCCCCATTTGTCAATCTTGCCATGAGACACTTCTTGGAGGTAGATGCGTAGTCCTTGGTATAGTTATATGTAAATAAGGAGCCGGACTTAGCATGAGCTAAACCGGCTACTCCAACTTGCGCATATTCCTCTTTCTCCTCATCATCGGACATGTACTCGACCCCAACAAAAGCCTTGCCTTCTCTTCTCTTGTTTATGGGGTTGGGGAGGAGCTTCTTCCTTGCCTCCTTGTCATACTTAGTCTTGTCTTCTCTTTTCTCATCGGAACACTTGTCAGAGAAGTGACCCGGTTGATCACAATTGTAGCAATTCCTTCTTGTGTTCTTTGGGAGGCTTGCATTCTTGTTCATGAAGTTCTTGCCCCACTTCCTAGCAAAGAAGGCAAGATCCACCGGTAGCTCACTCGTTGAAGTCATCTCTTCAAGCTCAACTTCTTCTTCATATTCTTCCTCAACAACACGAGTCACATTGGCCTTCAAAGCAAGGTTGGGAGAGTTCATGGCACGAACAAGTTGTCTTGTTTGCTTTCCTTGATCAACCATAGTTTGATTGGAAATGAAGAAGGAGATAAGATCATCCGGAGACATAGCCTTCTTGGCATCCAAGACTTGCATCATGAGAGCCATTTGCTTGTCATCGGGAGCAATTATTTGACAAATCTTGTTCTTGATAAACTCATCATTCACATCAAACCCATCATTGTATTTGTCACACCCAAGGCCTTGGATCTTTACTCAAAGAACGTCAAGTCTTGAGTAGGCATCGCTAAGGTTCTCACCATCCTTGATAACAAACAAATCCATCTCCCTCTTGGCATATTCATAGTTGGTCTTTTGGGTGATGGATGTTCCTTCTTGAAAAATCACAACTCTATCCCACAACTCCTTGGCGGACTCAATGCGGTGGACTTGATTGTAGAGACTTTTTGGAAGAACACACCGAATCTTGTCACGGGCCGTGGAATTGAGTTGCCGAAGTACTCGTTCATTAGGTGTCAAGCTATTTGCATCCATGGGCACAAAGCCTTGCTCAACAATGTCCCAAAGCTCCTCGCACATACTGCGAAGATAATATTCCATAGAAGATTTCCAAAAGGAAAAGTGAGTTCCATCATACATGGGTGGGGCACCACCATTAATCATGTTTGGCAATGAGATAGGAGGCAGAGGGTACGTGTGACCAACGGCGCCGTACGCGGGGCTAAGTTTGGTTGAGGGAGCGCTCTCCACCTTATCCTTTCCATCTCCACTAGTGCTAGTGTCGGGGGAAAGAGATACGGCGGCCAAACGCTTCTCAACTTCATTAGCCACGTATAATTCAAAGTTCTTGTTCACACGCTCCTCAATGGTTTTCTGAAGGGCAGCTTCACGGGAGGCACACTTGTCCTCCTCGGCTTTCCTTGCTAACTCCTCTTCCGAAGGATTAACCATCTCGCTCTTAAGGCGGTTAAGCCCTTAAAAAGAAACCTGGCTCTGATACCAATAGAAAGGACCGAGCTGGTAACCTAGAGGGGGGGTGAATAGGTTTCTACAAATTTTACTTTTATTTTCACAAGTTTTAGGCTATGCGTGTGCCTAACAACTAGATGAAACAACCTATATGATGCAATACAATACTTCAAGCACGAAGGCTGTCACAAATAAAGCAACAATAGTGAAAGAGCTCGGATAGAAATAACCGAGACACGCGGAGACGAAGATATAACTCGTGTTCCTTCTCTTGAGAGAGAAGTACGTCACGTTGGAGAGATGCGGGATACCACGAAGGACACCCGAGCGCCACGAAGGCTCACCTTCTTCTTCTTGAGCTTCTTCCACGAATCATCTATCTTGCTCCAACGGAGACGTAGCTTCCCTTGGGAAGTGAACTTCGGGATACATCTCCGAGTCACCGTGTGGTTATCCTTACACCTACCTTTACTTGTTTACTAGCTTATTCTCTTCCTAATCATCTATTGCTGGTTGTATCTTGCTCATCATATAGGATTGTTCATCTAGTTGCATATCTAGATAACTTATATTTGAGTAATACCTTAATTGTAAGAAAAGAAAAGAAAATTTGTAGTTGCCTATTCACCCCCCCCCCCTCTAGACAACCTACTCGGTCATTTCAATTGGTATCAGAGCAAGGTATCTTTGTTATAGGCTTCACCGCCTAGAAGAGAAGGATGTCCCAAGGGGATGTAGGTGAAACACCTAAACTAGATGAATTTGGTAATCCAATTAATGAAGAAGCTCCCGATGTTGTGGATGATGCGCCGGTTACAATGAAGTCCATCCAAGCCTTGTTAAAAGGCATGAAGGCCGACATTGTAAACGAAGTGCTTTCTAAAACATCTACCAAGATTGCCTCCTCATCAACTAGTGAAACCAAGAGTCCTCTTGTTGATGTGAAGGACAAAGAGGGTACACCACCTAAAATTGTTAAAAACAATATGGTTCCCCCACCATCTAGCTATCTCACTCAAAATGCACCCATGTATCCTCACATAACCCACATGAGTTCTCTGCCTCCTATTCTTGATAGTGTTCGTTATATCTCTTGGCGGAAAACTATGTAGTCTTATTTTCGCAGCTCATCTATGCACCTACGGAGGATAGTGGTCAATGACGTCAACCCCGTTGATCCCAACAACTTGACCAAGCAAGAAGATATTGATGAGAAACTTGATGCGACGACACACTTCATGCTTGGAAGGGCAATGACCGCGGATGATGAAGATGAAGTCCGTGCCTTTCCAACCACCAAGGCCGCATGGGAATATCTTGACAACTTGTATGAAGGAAATGAAAGCCTCCGTCGATCCAAGAAATCCATTCTCCAACATCAAATGGATGAGTTTGTCATGAAGGATGACGAGTCCCCATCCGATATGTTTCGAAGACTCACCAAACTTACCGTGTCCATGAGGGACAATGGCTTCCGTTACTATGATGAAGATTGGGTCAAGTCCAAGTTCTTGAAAGTTATTCCATACAATGAGAACATGGTGATGACAATTCACTCAAGGGCGGATTATGCAACAATGACACCCAATGATATTCTATCTCAATTTTTCACTCATGACACATTGAAGGCTACGTCCAAAAGCCAATGGAATCAACGCCATGTTGCCAAGAATCTTGCTTTGAAGGCCCTTGTGAAAGATTCCAAGCATGACGAGTGTGGGAGTATGGAAAGTGAAGAAGAGTTGAAGGGAGCACTAAATGAATGCTTGGCTCTTGCGGCCACAAAGTTTTGGAATAAACGAAACGTCAAGAGCGCTACCCCAAGGGCTTCCACTTCCGAAAAGAAAAGAACTTGCTTCAATTGTGGAAGAAGCAATCGTTTTGTGGTGGCTTGCCCCTTTGAGAGAAGATAAGACCATGGAGGACAACTCATCTTGAAGAAGAACAAGTCTCCCTCCAAGCCCAAGAACTATATCACTCGAGCTCCTCAAAAGGCCTTCGTGGCCTCCACAAAAGAAGAGTATGAATCCGGTGGTGAGGAAGAAGATGATGACGACTCAAGCGAAGAAGTGGGGATGGCGGCCCTAGCAATAGGACACCTTCCTCCATCATTGGCTCCGCTATTCTCCTCGCCCAACGACGACAAGATCTCCAAACCCATGTGCCTTATGGCACATGTGTCGAAGGTGAATTCCCCACCCAAAATTACTATCTCCTCTAAACCATCTCTTTTGGATTGTGTTGCGGATGTAGGGAATGACAAGATTGATGAGATCAATCACTTTGTGGATTCTCTCCAAGGCAAAACCAAGGAAATGGTAGAAGCTCTCATGTATAAACTAGGAGAAGCTCATGCTCTCCTCGAAGAAAAGGAGGAAAGAATTTGTGAACTCGAGGAGCATGAATGCAACCATGCCGAAAGAATTGGTGAACTTGAGATTCAAGTGGAAGAAGAGCAATTGCTCCGTGAGCAACTTGTGGAAATCCAAGTTTTGGATTTATCCAAGGCTAAGGAAACTCGTTAGCGATCCATAACCATTTCTAGTGAGCTTAACATTAAAAATGATGAGCTTAAAGAGAGTTACTCTACACTTGTTGAGAGTTTTGAGTAACTAAGGGAGGCTCACAAAGCCACCCTTGGCGAACTCAACAAGCTCAAAGGGATGTATTACACTCTTCAAGCCTCATATCTTCTTAAATGCTATAAAGAACCCTCTCAAGATGAAAATGTTTGTGCGACTAATACTTTATGTGTCAAAGCATCTCTTATTGAGGAAAACACTAGGTTGAACTTAAAAAGGGCCTTGCCACTTGCATCCAAGGTGAGAAGAACTTTTCTTTACCTCTTGAGCAATCAAAAGGAAATGGTTGGAAAGGAAGGGATTGGCTTTCAATCTAATCCCAAGACCAACACAAAGAAGAAGGTGTCTACTCCCCATTCCAATGCTATTGCTTTTGTAAGGAGGGGGAGTCGGCTAAAAAAAGGTGATCAACAAAGTTGTGGGTCGTGATGCTACTAGGAGCTTGCCCACCCATAATGACTTTGCGGGGAAATACAATCCATCTTATATTCTTATGAAATCTAGAGATGGTAGTGTTTTTGCTAAATATGTTGGTACCTCCTATGAAGATGATTATCACTATAATATTTGGGTTCCAAAGACCCTTGTGACTAACAAAATAGGACCCATCCAAAAATGGGTACCTAAGTCAAAGACTTGATCTCTTGTAGTGATATGCTTCCGGTGGCGCATCTTGGCTCATTGATAGTGGATGCTCCACTCATATGACCGGAAGTGAAGAATTGGTGACAGATTTATTGTTTGATCTCCTCCATTACTCGCATGTCACCATTGGGAATGATGCAAAACCCAAGGTAAAGGGATATGGCAAAGTGGTGATCACTCCAGAACTCTCCATTGATAAGGTCCTTCTTGTTGAATCCCTTTCATATAATTTACTTTCCGTAAGGCAACTTTGCAAGGTTGGCTACACTGTTATATTTAACCTCTTCCACGTGACCGTCCTCTTCACAAGAACACTCAAAGTAGCCTTTGTTAGATTTGTTGAAAACGACTTGTATGTGGTTGACTTCTCGAAGGAAACCACTCAAGTCGCAACTCTTTTAATGGCTAAGGCTGACATGGGGTGGCTTTGACACCGTCGGTTAGCCCATGTTGGAATGAGAAACTTGCATAATCTTGTGAAGGGCGAACACGTGGTAGGAATTACTAATGTGAATTTTTCCAAAGATCGTCCTTGTAGTTCTTGCATTGCTGGAAAGATGCATGAAAATAATCACCCCAAGAAGACCATCATCTCCACCAAGAGGCCCTTTGAGCTCCTTCACATGAACCTCTTTGGACCTCCCACATATGATAGTCTTGGGGGTAAGAAATATTGTCTAGTTGTGGTTGATGACTACTCGAGATATTGTTGGATATTCTATATCAAGAAGAAGAGTGAAATTCAAGAGGTTTTCATCAACTTTGCAACCCAAATCCAACGCCAATATGATACGAAGATAGTGACAATAAGAAGTGACAATGGGACGGAGTTCAAGAACTACACCATGGATGATTTCCTTAGCGGGGAGGGCATACGCCAACAATATTCCGCTGCATATACTCCTCAACAAAATGGTGTTGCCGAGAGGAAGAACCGCACTCTTATTGATATGGCAAGAACAATGATGGCCGAGTTCAACTCCTCATACAACTTTTGGGCCGAAGCCATCAACACCGCTTGCCACTCATCAAAGCGGTTATTCTTTTGTCCTCTCATGCAAAAGACCCCATATGAACTCCTGACGTGGGGCTGCCTTACGGGTAGCCCACGATGATGCTACCTGGGCCGCGCCAAGGATGGAAAGGCCCACAGAAGGCCCACTCGGGGTACCTCGTATCCTAGACCAACTCGGTTAGGTCTTGTAACCTACCGTATCTGTACCAACCACCCGAGACCTGGCTACCTATAAAGCCAGGAGGGTTGCCCGTCCTAGAGGACACGCTCATAACCACGATAAACCCTAGCGAGATCGTAATCTCGCCATTGTAATTGCTACTCGCATCAATAACCAGACAAGCAGGAGTAGGGTGTTATCCTCCGGGAGCCTGAACCTGGGTAAACCTCGCTAGTCAGCCGTCGTGATCACCTTGCACTCATCTCTCTCCCCATCAATCAACCCGGGGTGCACAACCCTGGGACTTGCCGAGTTAACACCTCGTCAATTGGCGCCGTCTGTGGGAAGTTCAACAAGTGCTAGGATCATGGTCGCACCAGCCCCATCCGCAATGAAGATCGGCGCATCCGCCATCAGGGAGTCGATCCGATTCGGCTCCTTCGAGTACATCATCCACTCGCCAACGCATCAGTCGGCGTACGCCGATCTGGACAAAGGTATACACATCACCTTCGGCTCCATATTCTGCTGCATAGATAGTCGTGGCATACTCAGGTCTACGACTACTACGCTACGCGCGACGGCGTCACCAAAATCGCCAACCATCGCGACCGCCGAACCCGCCAAGATCGCATCTGCCGCACCCGCGGAGATCGCGACCGCCGAACCCGTCAAGATCGCATCTGCCGCACCCGCGGAGATCACGACCGTTGAGCCCGCTGGGATCGCATCTGCCGCACCCGCGAAGATCGCGACCGCCGAACCCGCGAAGATCGCATCTGCCACACCCGCAGGGTTCGCGCCGGCTGCACTCGCGAAGAGAACATCTACATCGACAATCTCGGCAACGGCCGCGCGAATCGAGTCTGCTACACCAACCTCGGTCGTGCGGTCGACCAAGTCAAGATCCACCTCCACCGTCGCACCCGCACGGGAGATCAGTGGCCCGCGTCCGACAGCTATGTCACGCGCGCCCTCGTCTTTGTGGAGATCTCAAGTCTACCCCAAGCCAATCGCACTCGCCCCGGCGAGTGTGAACACATGGACAATCGCGAAGAGACGCGACGGCGGGTGCGCCGCGCGCCACGTTGTGGCAATTTTTGACCCCGAGCAAGAAGCGGGCGACAGAAGCAGCAGCGGCAGCACCAACTCTCCAATTCATGCCTACCCCAAGCAAGTCTTCATGGCCGGCACAGCACCGCATGACGACGAAGACGAACCCGCATACCCACTGGAGGTGGACATGCCGGACCAGACGAAACTTGTCATCACGCGGGACATGGAAATCCAAGCCATGAAACACGTGGACGAAGGCACGTTCCCGCCACCAAACGCACCTCGAGAAGACCACCTGGCGGTCCAGTACTTGCTACGCAAGGAAGGCGAACGAATTCACGCCGAAAAAGCCGAACTTCTCAGGCGCAAAAGGGACGCGGATGCATCGAGCGCCAGGCGAGCCGCCCTCTCCTTCACATCCTCCACAGAAGTGAACCAGGGAGCACGGCGAACCAGAGCCCGTGTCCCCCACATGGCAGAAGCTGATCGAACAAGGCTCACCCGTAACCTCGACTCGTCCTTCGTCACCGAAGATGAGAATGGGATACCCGTCCCGAAGACGGCGAATGCCGCCTTGATATCAGTCGAGACATACCTCCGGCTCACGCAGCCACCGGAGGGAGACGCGCGCTCCCTTCTCCACAAGCAACAAATTGCCTCCATAAGGGCAATCGAAGAGGCTCTGGCGGCCAAGGGGCCAAGCAACAGAGCGACTGAACCAACGACGTCGGGCATCCCAGCGGCGCAACGACAAGCAGTCAAGGACCTCCGTGACGTTTGGACACAGAAGACGGTGGACCGCAGCCGCAAGGAGCGTTCGGCTAGCGTGGCACACGCAAACGACCACCCGACCGCGACTTCGAGCCGTGTGGCGCAACATGCTTTAGCTTCAACATCCGTGACACCCGCATGCCTAAAGGCTTCAAGTTGACGGCTGGCACACCAAAATACGACGGGAAGCAAGACCCAAAGCTATGGCTCGAGGACTACCTCATCGCTTGCACCTGTCAAGGCGGAACGTCGACTACAGCCATGCAGTACATCCAGCTCATGCTGACAGACTCGGCACGCGGGTGGCTCACAAGCCAACCCAAAGACTCTTTCCGAACATGGGAGGAATTCCAGGATAACTTCATCAAAAGTTTCTCAGGAACATTCGCCAGGCCGACGACCTACATCGAGTTGCAGGCCTGCAAGCAAGGGAAGGACGAGTCGCTCCGCTCTTACATCCAGAGGTGGACACTCCTCCGCAATACCATGGAACCCGTATCAGAGGATCGAGTGATGGACGCCTTCATGCATGGCGTCGCTCGCCGCGACCTCCGGGAGGAATTCGGTAGGCTCCAGCCGAAGACCACAATAGAACTCATGAAGACAGCCAACCAATGGGCCGAAGGAGAGGACTATGTCCGCGAAACTTCTCCCAAAAAGGAAGGCGAAACAAGCAACTGGCGCGAGGCACGTCAAAAGAAGAAGGCACGTTACACCCACGATTCAATCGAATTAGTAGCGGCAGGGTACGAAACCCCCCGCGAGGACAAGCGTGACAACAACCGACAATACGAGCAGAGTCGGCAGCCCAGCTCGAGTCAGTACAACCGTGGCAGCAGCAGCATCGACCACAATGATGGAAGTCAGAAGCGCGAGTGGAAGCGCCCGCTGACCCCAGCAGAGGAACTGATGCAACCCTGTAAGCATCACTCGTTCCGCAACCCCGCAACAGGAAAGTGGGGTTCAAACCACCTGTTGAAGGATTGCCGCAAAGCAATAAAGATCTACCATGCCATGCAGCAAATCATCGCCCCGGTGCAGGCCATACAAGCGGCACCACAGCTAGCCATTCAGACAGCACCCGCAAACAACAATCAAGTACAGGCGGCAGGAGCGTTCCCCCAGCCGCAGCAGCAGCAACAAGGTCCGTCGGCAGCAGCCGACACGTACCTAGCCGCACGGGGACAGTTGAACATGATCCAGAAAGGACCCCCGTCGAACAGGAGGCAGAAAATCATCACACGCCAAGTACTTCAAGCCATCAACAGCCCGCGCGTGGTACCAGACTACCTGCGTGGGTCGGAGACACCAATCACATTTTCCAGGGCAGATCACCCAGCGGAGGTAGTCCGACCCGGGCACGCCGCACTCGTGATTGAGGCTTTGATCGGCGACTACAGCCTGAAGAAGGTATTCCTGGACGGAGGCAGCGGCATCAACATCATATTCGCCGATACCCTCAGACGAATGAACAGGTCGACAGAGAAATTGCTGGAATCGTAGACCACCTTCCACGGCATAGTACCAGGGCAAGCAATCACGCCCATGGGAACAATCACACTCGACGTCATCCTCGGTACACCCGAGCACTTCAGGAAGGAATCGATAGACTTTGAGGTCGTCGACTGGAAGTCACAATACCACGCCATCCTCGGACGCCCAAGCTTTGCCAGGTTCATGGCAGTACCCCACTACGCTTACCTGATGATAAAGTTACCTGGGCCGAAAGGAGTAATCACCGTCCGCGGCGACTTCGGACTCTCCAATAGCTGCGACCGCGAGTTCGCCAAGATCTCCAAGTTCTTCGGCGTCGAGGAGCACTTCAAGGCCATATCAGCCGACAACGACAAGACCATCTTCCCCGCTCGCAAGAAGCCTGCCAAAGACGCAGCGTTCAACACAAATGACGACACTGTCACCCACCAAGTCCATCCGACTGACAGCGGAAAGACGGTCAAGGTCTCATCGAGTCTGACCCCCGCATAGGAAGGCGCGCTCGTCGAGTTCCTGCGTGAAAACTGGAAAATCTTTGCATGGCAACCCTCTGACATGCCAGGGATACCCAGGGAACTCGCCGAGCACTCTCTAAAAGTCCACAAGGACGCAAGACCAGTCAAGCAATCCATGCGACGCTTCTCAGGACCCAAACGAGACGCGATCACCATGGAAGTCGACAGATTACTGCACGCCAATTTCATCCGAGAGATCAAGGACTAGGACTGGGTCGCCAACCCGGTTCTAGTTGAGAAAAAGAAGACGAAGAAATTGCGCATGTGCGTTGACTTCACCGCAGTCAACAAATGCTGCCCCAAGGATCACTTCCCGCTCCCGCGGATAGACCAGATCATCGACTCGACTGCAGGTTGCGAACGCTTATCTTTTCTGGATGCCTACTCAGGTTACCAGCAGATCAGGCTGAAAGTCGAGGACGAAGAGAAGACAACCTTCATCACACCCGACGGCGTTTTTTGCTACCAGACGATGCCGTTCGGGTTAAAGAACGCAGGTGCCACCTACCAGCGGACAATGCAAGCATGCCTCAAGGGGCTAATCGGGCAGATTGTCCAAGTCTACGTCGACGACATTGTCGTCACTACCCGAAAGGAGGATACCCTAGTCGACGACCTCCGCAAGGTCTTCGCTGCGCTGGACGTATATCAGATCAAGCTCAATCCAGAGAAGTGTGTGTTCGGCGTACCAGCCGGAGAGCTACTAGGGTACCTTGTATCCGCTAGAGGAATCGAAGCAAACCCCGAGAAGGTGCAGAACATACTCATCATGCCAGCACCAACCAAGCTCAGGGAGGTGCAACGATTAGCTGGCCGAGTCGCAGCTCTCAGCCGGTTCATTAGTAAGTTGGGAGAGAAAGCCTTACCTTTCTACCAACTGATGAAGAAGGTAGACAAGTTCGAGTGGACACAAGAGGCGCACGACGCGTTCGACCATCTCAAGAAAACACTGACAACTTCTCCAGTCCTCGTGGCACCACTGGAAAATGAGCCGCTGTACCTATACGTCTCAGCAACGAACAGGGTGGTAAGCACGGTGCTCGTAGTCGAACGCGAAGAAGAAGGGCACAACCACCCGGTGCAGAGGCCCGTCTACTACCTTAGCGAAGTACTCACCCTGTCCAAGCAGAACTACCCTCATTACCAGAAGCTGGCATACGGAGTCTTCATGACCTCCAGGAAGGTCGTCCACTACTTCTCCGAGCACCCGATCACGGTGGTAAGATCCTCTGGACTAGCAGACATTCTCACAAACCAGCGCGCGACAGGACGAGTCGCCAAGTGGGTTGTCGAACTAGGACCATGGGGGCTGAAGTATGCTCACCCGAAGTCTATCAAGGCCCAAGTTCTCCCAGAATTCACAACCGAGTGGATAGAAGCCCAACTACCAAATGTCCCCGACCTGTCCAACGCATGGACAATGTACTTTGATGGCTCGAAGAAATTCAAGTCAGCCGGGGCAGGAGTCGTGCTCATCTCCCCCAAAGGTGACAAGCTCAAGTATGTCCTACAGATGGACTTCCCGAAGCCGTCCAACAACGAAGCCGAATACGAGGCCCTGATCCACGGCATGCGGATGGCCAAGAACTGCGGCGCCACGTACCTCATGATCTACGGCGACTCCTATCTGGTGGTACAGCAAACCATGAAGTTCTGCGACGCCATCGCTGACAACATGATCGCCTACAGAGACCTCTACAATCAGATGGAAGGGAACTTCGACGGCTGTGAGCTGCGCCACATTGGCCGTGAAAGCAACGAGGAAGCCGACGTCCTCGCTAACATGGGCTCAGACAGGGTGCCAGTCCCACCCGGCGTCTTCCTCGAGTGCATCACGCAGAGATCAATCAAGACTCAGAGTACAGCAAGCACAGCCACAACAAAAAGTGATGCCAACCCACCAAGCCAAGACAAGGTCCCCATCGAGGTCATGCTAGTCGAAGCCACATGGACAGGACCGTACCTGGCATACATATTACATCAGAAGCTGCCAGTAGATCCAGTCGAAGCAAAGCGCATCATCAGGCGCTCCAAAAGTTTCACCGTCATCAACGGAGAACTCTACAAAAGAAGCATCTCAGGAATCCTGCAAAGGTGTATAGATCCAGTCGACGGCCAAGCCATCTTACTCGACATCCATGCGGGTATCTGCGGGCATCACGCCAGCAGTCGGGCACTGGTAGCCAAGGCACTACGCGCCGGATTCTAGTGGCTGACAGCCATGCAGGACGCCGAGGAGCTGGTGAAGAAATGCACAGGGTGCCAGGAATTCGCCAACAAGCCGCACGCCCCAGCGTCAGAACTCAAGACAATACCATTAGCCTGGCCCTTTGCCCAATGGGGTCTGGACATGGTGGGCCCGCTGAAGAAATCCTCACCCGGAGGTCACACTCACCTCCTGGTTGCAGTCGATAAGTTCACAAAGTGGATCAAAGCCGTGCCCATCACAAGTTCGACTGCATCCACAGCGGTCAACTTCATCAGTTCAATCATCTTCAGGTTTGGGGTACCAAACGGGATCATCACCGACAACGGCTCAAACTTCACAGCCAAAGAATTCAAGGACTTTTGCTCAGAGCAGGGGATCAAACTCAACTATGCGTCTGTCTCGCACCCGCAATCCAACGGACAAGTGGAGAAAGCCAACGGTCTCGTATGTAGCGGCATCAAGAAACGGCTGCGCGCGCCCCTAAAACGCGCAGCGGGCGCATGGGTGGAAGAACTGCCATCGGTCCTCTGGAGTCTGCGAACAACGCCGAATAGATCCACCCAGTACACTCCGTTCTTCATGGTGTACGGTGCAGAAGCGGTCCTCCCCTGCGACATCAAGTTCGACGCACCAAGAGTAGTCGCCTACGACGAGTCGGAAGCAGAGGAGGCACTCGAGGACAGCAGAGACACCCTGGACGAAGTGCGAGACATCGCCCTGGCACGATCAGCCGTGTACCAGCAGGACCTGCGCAATTACCACACTCGGAGGTTGCGACCAAGAGCGTTCGTTGCAGGCGACCTGGTTCTTCGACTCAAGCAAAAGAAGGTGCACAAGCTCGCCTCCCCATGGGAGGGCCCGTACATCGTAACAGAAGCAATAGGCAATGGAGCTTACCGCCTAAAGGACTCGAAGACAGGAGCAGACTGCAGCAACCCATGGAACGTAGCACAACTCCGCCGGTTCTACGCCTAGCTCAAAACAACCATTGTACAAGAAAATCAGCGCGGCAGGTTTCAGACGCACTCTTTCCCCTACCAGGGTACCTGAGGGGACTGGAAGGGTTTTAATGAGGCGGCCTGTTCGCAAGAATCAATAAAGTGATTTGAAGAAATTATGTCCCCTTTACCTGTCACTCAGGAGAAGCTCAAAAATCCTAGGCCGCCACTCGAACCACTCGGGGGCCGCGCCACACAGGTTGAAATATAAGCTTAGGTCGCCACCCGAATAACTCGGGGGCTGCGCCACACAAGCATGTCCAAAACCCTAGGTCGCCACCCGAGCTACTCGGGGGCTGCGCCACACAGGTTGAAATGAAAGCTTAGGCCGCCGCTCAACTTACTCGGGGGCTGCGCCATACAAGCGTAAAAGTAAAAAATCCTAGGCCGCCACTCGACCGACTCGGGGGCTGCGCCATACAGGTCAAGTTCAAAATCCTAGGGCGCCGTCCGCCACACATGGGGGCTGCGCCACACAGGTCACACTTGTAACCCTAGGCTACCACTCGACTTACTCGGGGGCTACGCCAAACAGGACCTCCTAGAAAAATCCTCAGCCGCCACTCGAACCTACTCGGGGGCTGCGCTGCACAGGTCAAGTTCCAAATCCTAGGTCACCACCCGACATACTCGGGGGCTGCGCCAAACAGGTAACACTTGTAACCCTAGGCCGCCACTCGACCCACCCGGGGGCTGCGCCATACAGTTCTTCGCCAAAATCCTAGGCCACCACTCGAGCGACTCGGGGGCTGCGCATACAGGTCAAGTTACGGAAATCCTAAGTCGCCACTTGATATAATCAGAGACTGCGGCATGCAGGTCACACTTGAGAAACCTAGGTCGCCGCCTAGCATTCTAGGCGACTGCGCCATACAGGTCGCAAACTCAGATCAGGCACTGACTTTCGAGTAAAAAGATCAATTCTTATAATTCCAAAGTATTTCAATCAATTGTCATACTTATACAGGCACATTTGCCACCCTTATAGCTAACCCTGTACACCAGACGACAGCTACTCTACACTGCAGGTTCAGCCTTCGGCGCATCAAGGGGCCCTACAAGGCGCTCGCTCAAGTCCTGAACTTGACGGATAATCCGACGCGCAGCCGCCAAGGTCTCGTCGAAGTCATCGTCACCCGGCAGACCTTCAAGCACCCGCTCAAGCGGGAGATGTGGCCGGTGCATCCGGACGTATGCCAACGCAGCGTTCGCACCAGCCACAAGTTGGGCGTCGACGACCTCCTTCAACCCTTCACCATCGCGGAACCTCTCCAGCAAGGCAGACAACCCGTTTGGCTACGCATTATGCGGGAAGTACACACGATTGATGTGCCAAAGGGTCTTCCGGCAGCTCTCCAGAAGAAAAGAAGCGCGCCACGTACGATCAAGCATGGTGGCAAGGACGCGCCCACTCGACTGGTTCACCCAGAACTGCCGAGCTTCGTAGGAGTCGCCGGACGCCTCTCGGGTGACTCGCTCTTCAACGCGAACCCGCTCAGCCTCCCAGTCGGGATTGACGTCTGCGCACATAAAATGCAAGTAAGAACGAGAAGGAAAGCCACAAAAGGACGGCAGCCGCCAAAAAAGGATACATACCTTGCAGCTGCCGACTGATCAGGTCGATCTCCCCAAGCAAAAAGTCCTCACGTCGCGAGAACTCCGCCGTGGGATGCGACTGAGAACGATGTAGCAACCGCTCCGTATTCTTCAGGGTCGCCTCAAGCTCCGCCACCTTGTTCTTCAAAAATGTGATTATCCGCTGATCGTTGGCACTGCGTGGAGGAGCCGGCGCCGCCCGACGACGGCGAGCACCCGAAGAAGAAGCCGCGTCACTCGGCACGGCCACCGGAGAAGGCGGAGCATCATCGCGCGCAGCACTCTGCCAGGGATACGCAGAGTCAATATAGTCAGGCGACTGCGAAGCACAGATCAACTCAGGAGAAATAAAGCGAGCAAAATCAATATTGAAGACCAAAAGACCCGACAGGGCAATATTCATTACAAGCATGAAGTTCAAAATACAGATCGCGGCGACTGCCGCATTCCTACAACTATGCCTACTCTAAGGCCGCGGACTGCGACCGGGAACGACCCTTCCGAGCAGCCGCCTCAGTCGCCTTAGCAAGGGCCCTCTCGAAGAGTGCCACAAGCTGCGCAGCCAGCTGCGAGGCGCGCTCCTTCACGCCACTCAGCGACGCGGTCCGGCCATCGGGTTTGCGAGGAAAACCGCTGACGACCTTCTCGAAGTCACCCGGAACTTGGTGGCCTAATAGGAGCTGGAAGGTGAGCTCGGAGCCGCGTACCGTCTACGACCGCGTGAAGTCGGCGATGGTGGTCGCATCCTCAAACGGTGCAGCCAGGGCGTCCACGGTCGCCGGCAGCTGGTCACCCGGGAAGATGCTCTGGTGCACCACGGCCAGAGCTCCAGTCGACTTCTGCAACGCGGCTGAAGACTTCTTCAGCGCGTCCGACGCGTAGGCGCATACCCGGTCGAGGAAGCCAACAGCGGTCGCCAGGTCAACCGTGTCACTCGACGCATCTTCTGGAGGAGCTCCACCGCAAGTCTCTGCGCAAAAATTCAAAGTCAGGTTAAGCAAAAGAACAAAGACTCAGTAGGCGTCAAGCCGAAACTCACCCCCAAGGGCACCGGCTAGCGAAAGGAGACGACCAACTTGAGTCTTCTCCTTGGCGACCCGCGCCAGCTCCCGCTCTCGGGACTCGTGAAGAGCCTTCTCAAGCTCATCAACCCGCCCAGTAGCCTGGTCCAGCGAGGCACGCAGTTGGTCCCTCTCTTTCTCCAGGCGAACATAAGCTGCGGCTGCGTCGAGCTGCTGGCGATAGTAAGGCTGAAACAAAAGCAAGATGTCAATAAAGTTGTGGGCGACTATACTAGTCACCCACACCTTCGGGAGCTACTCCCATCGGGAGCGCTGATCGCGCACCCGATGAGAAAACAAGAACGCAACAAAAAGCATGCAAGACTTACGTGGTCCAGGAGTTCAAGGTCTTCCGCAGTCGAAGGAGGCACGCGGCTAGAGGATGCAATACCGGCGGGCTCAGCATGCACCTTCTCCACTACCACTGGCGTCCCCAACCCAGTCGAAGGGGCGGATGTGAGCTCCACGTCCCGAAGGGGGGAGCTAACATCGTCAGAACGATGGCTACATCAAAACCAAGAACGACAGTCGAATCAAAACGTCCAAACTACAAAGTACAGCTCGAAGGACACATGGCAAAGAAACTCACCTGGGGGTGCCGGCGTCGTCGTAGCTCTCCAAGGAAGGCGAAGGCATCCGCGCGAACGAGCGTGGTGCTGCGGAGCTGACTGGGGGAACGTTCAGAGGTTCCTCCCAGCCACCCGAAGACCGAGCACCCGGAGACGTCACGACGTCCTCCTCCTCAGCAACGTCCACGTCCCGGGCGGGTGACGACGCAGTGGCAGACTCGCCGCGACTCGGAAGCTTCCGCTTCTTCCTCGCGGGTTCCTCCACCTCATCTTCCTCCTCCACCTCGTCGCGGGGAGAATGCGCGGAGGGAATCTCTTCGTCCTCGTCATCCTCTTCGACAAACCTCGACTCGTCGTCGGGTCCGTTCTCAGGGAGGAGAGGAAAACTGATGAAAAGATCTCGGCCCTAAAGCAAGTAGACACAAGTCGAATCAAAGAGGAATGTATACTCAAGTCGAACAAGGGCAGAGAGAAGACAATACAAGACTTACCTCAAGAACGGGGTTCGAGGCTCCGTAAGGAGAAATTGGGCACTTGACGTTGCACGTGTCCGCGGCTCGGAGGTTGGTGATGGACCTGACGCTGGCTTCCACCTCCTCGTCCTCCAGCGGCTTGGTGCTGACGCCTTCGGCGACCCACATCGGGTGAGGTCGGGCGCTGAGCGGCTGCACCCGAAGACGGAAGAAGGTGGCCATCAGAAAGATGCCACCCGCATCGCGCCCAAGGGTCTGAGTCAGCTCGTGCAGCAGACCCAGCAGGGGCCGCACAGCCTCCTTCTCCACGGCGGACAGCGGGTGCGCCCAGGCGCCAGTCTTCCGCAGACCACGCTTGCTGTCGAACGCGTCCAGGCCGTCGTCGTTCGACTGGACGTAGAACCATCTCCGGCGCCACCCTTGGACGGAGTCGGACTTCTTCATCTGAAAGTACGCGGTGTCACCGCGCACCTGGATTCCGAAGCCGCCCACTGGGAAGGTCAGCCCACTCTTCCCCACGTTCTTGCGAATGAGGAAGAGCGACTTCCACAATGCCCAGTGGGGCGCGACACCCAAGAAGCACTCGCAGAGCACGATAAAGCCCGCGATGCTCAAGACGCCATTGGGGGTCAGATCGTGGATCTGAACACCATAGGCGTACAGGAGACCGCGCACGAAATCGTGCATGGGGAACCCGAAGCCTCGCGGAATGAAGTCCGCGAAACAAACACGTTCCCCATCGCGGGGAGTGGGGAAGACTTCCTTGCCAGGGACTCGTACCTGGACTTGGTCGGCAGGTGGCAGCAGGCCCTGCGCGCGGAGCAGCTCCACATCGGTCTTCTTCATCGAAGACCTCTGCCAATCGCCTTCGGGTTTCTTCATCACCCCGGCGTCGTCGGCGGCGGCGGAGGAGCCAGCGGTGATCTTCGGCTTGCCCATCGCCGGTCGCAAGGTGCGTGGACGGATTGCTCGGAGCTCGGGATGGCGGCGGAAATGGTAGAGCGCAAGAGGAAAAGAAGGCAAGAATCGATTGGTGAAGATGACATCCCAAACGCCAGGACACAGTACTTATGCCTCGAGGATTGGCATCTCAACCGTCCATCGAGCAAGGGCTCCGAGCGGGAACATCCAGCCATCCACGTGTCGCACGGAGAAACCAACCGTCACCGCCAACTTCCTCTACTACGCACGAGAACCGAGGCGTCGTCATCGTGCCGCGCGAATTTCGCGCCCACTTCGGAGACGTGACAACTGCGGACCGTGGTCAGCTCTGACAACGGGGCCCACCACGTCACGTCCTATCGGGCGCAGAGGCGTGCAACAGACCGTCATCAATGACGTCATCACGCCAACGGCTCCAAAATCAACCGAAGCAACTCGAAAAAGTTGTTCGAGTGGTAAGCTTCATAGCTGAAATCAACAAGGTAAGATCAGCCAATGATCCGAACACCCGAAGAAACCATTCGAGTGGCAATGCAGTAAGCTCCAGCAGCCGAATCCATCCACAAGTAAGCCAAAAAAGGCTGAATAGAAGCAAGCTTCACAAGAAGATGAAGGCAAAGTAATTCGACTGCACAGTTTACTCCCATCGGGAGTGGCTGGTTCGACTAAAGAAATTCGAGTTCAAGCTCAAGATCAAGCAATCCAACGGCGCGTCCAGGAGGAAGGAGTCCTTTGTCCGACTCTACGCTTCGACCAAGCACTCGGGGGCTACTGACGTGGGGCTGCCTTACGGGTAGCCCACGATAATGCTACCTGGGCCGCGCCAAGGATGGAAAGGCCCACAGAAGGCCCACTCGGGGTACCTCGTATCCTAGACCAACTCGGTTAGGTCTTGTAACCTACCGTATCTGTACCAACCACCCGAGACCTGGCTACCTATAAAGCCAGGAGGGTTGCCCGTCCTAGAGGACACGCTCATAACCACGATAAACCCTAGCGAGATCGTAATCTCGCCATTGTAATTGCTACTCGCATCAATAACCAGACAAGCAGGAGTAGGGTGTTATCCTCCGGGAGCCTGAACCTGGGTAAACCTCGCTTGTCAGCCGTCGTGATCACCTTGCACTCATCTCTCTCCCCATCAATCAACCCGGGGTGCACAACCCTGGGACTTGCCGAGTTAACATCTCGTCAACTCCTTACCGGTAACAAACCCAATGTTAACTACTTTCGTGTATTTGGATGCAAATGCCATGTGTACATTAAGGGTTGCAAACTAGCTAAATTTGAATCTAGATATTTTGTGGGCATATTTGTTGGGTACGCCGCAAATTCCCACGCTTATAGGGTCTACAACATATCCACCGTGTGTGTTGAAGAATCTATGAATGTGGAGTTTGACGAGACTAATGGCTCCCAAGTGGGGCATATTAATTATGGTGTTGTAGGTGGTGATGCTCCTTCTCATGCCATAAAGACCATGGGCATAGGAGAATTCATTCCTATTGAGTAACCAAGAGCACCACAAGATGAAGTAACAAGCTCCACTCAAGTCGAGTCTCCTACCTACACTAGCAATCAACAAGCCACCCAAGAACAAGAACAAGTCTTACAAACACAAGAACAAGAACATGGTCAAGATACACTCAACTCAAGTGGCGATCAAGAACATCATGAACCCACTACTGCAAGAGCTCCATATATGGGTGATCATGATCAAGAGCAAGGAAATGATGAAGATACATGTCATGGCGAAACAATTTATACCAACTATCAAGGAATTCCTAAAGTTTTGGGTGGAATGGGAATTGCTATTCTTTCTACTTCTCGAGGGATAATGACGGATCGAGAGGCTAGACTAAGCAGAATTGGAGGAGAAGTCTTATGTTATGCTCCCTCCATTCCTGAATGTAAGAGCTATAGTTTTTTGAGAAAAATTCCAAAATATATGGTTTACAACGATTTTTGGATGAATTTACCGATGAAAAAAGTGAGTTTCATTCTCGAACGGAGTGATTTTATGGATTGTTTTCATTTGTTGTCTATTAGGGAGTCCTCTCTTCTGAATTTTGTCTAAAACAAATGAGTCCATAGTATGTCAAATACTACTGTCTTAATATCCGTGCAGAAAACTATAGCTCTTACATTCTGGAACAGAGGGAGTATATGGTAATCGCCGTGCCTATAGTGCCCGAATTCTATCTCGACCTTCATATGAATTCTATCTCGACTTATCGCCATGATCACTTCAAAGAAAATATCCTTGGGAGTATACGGAGAAATGTGTCCACACGTAATCAATTAGCTAACTTTTGTGGTCATGTTGCTTGTTTGTCTAGTGTAGAAACTCTCAAGGTATATGAAGCTCTTGAAGATATGGATTGGGTTGCGTCTATGCACGAAGAGTTAAACAACTTCAAGCGCAACCAAGTTTGGTCATTAGTGGAAAGACCCAAGGGCACCAACCATAATGTCATTGGAACTAAATGGATATTCAAGAACAAGCAAGACTCACTTGGTCAAGTCATTCGCAACAAAGCAAGACTCGTGGCACAAGGCTTCACCCAAATCGAAGGAGTCGACTACGGTGAAACTTATGCTCTCGTTGCTAGACTTGAATCTATTCGTGTATTAATTGCCTATGCATCCACTCATAAAATTATTTTACATCAAATGGATGTCAAAAGTGCTTTTCTTAATGGCCCATTAAATGAATTGGTCTATGTTAAACAACCTCCGGGGTTCGAAGATTCTAAATTTCCAAATCACGTCTACTTACTCCATAAGGCACTTTATGGCCTTAAACAAGCACCTCGTGCTTGGTATGCTCATCTCAAGGAGTTCTTAGTAGACCGTGGTTTTGAAATTGGGGTAATCGATCCCAGTCTCTTCACCAAGAGAGTAGATGGAGAATTCTTTGTATGCCAAATATATGTCGATGATATTATCTTTGGATCAACTAGTAAAGATTGCACTGACCAATTTGCTAAGCTAATGACCAAGGAATTTGAGATGTCCATGATAAGCGAGTTGAAGTTCTTCCTAGGTTTTGAGATCCATCAATGGAAGGAAGGGACTTTTCTATGCCAAGCAAAATATGTGAAGGACATGCTCAAGAAGTTCGATATGGTTGATGCCAAACCGGCAAAATTCCCCATGGATCAAAAGGCGGACATCCACTTGGATCCAGCAGAGGCGTGCAACAGACCGTCATCAATGACGTCATCACGCCAACGGCTCCAAAATCAACCGAAGCAACTCGAAAAAGTTGTTCGAGTGGTAAGCTTCATAGCTGAAATCAACAAGGTAAGATCAGCCAATGATCCGAACACCCGAAGAAACCATTCGAGTGGCAATGCAGTAAGCTCCAGCAGCCGAATCCATCCACAAGTAAGCCAAAAAAGGCTGAATAGAAGCAAGCTTCACAAGAAGATGAAGGCAAAGTAATTCGACTGCACAGTTTACTCCCATCGGGAGTGGCTGGTTCGACTAAAGAAATTCGAGTTCAAGCTCAAGATCAAGCAATCCAACGGCGCGTCCAGGAGGAAGGAGTCCTTTGTCCGACTCTACGCTTCGACCAAGCACTCGGGGGCTACTGACGTGGGGCTGCCTTACGGGTAGCCCACGATAATGCTACCTGGGCCGCGCCAAGGATGGAAAGGCCCACAGAAGGCCCACTCGGGGTACCTCGTATCCTAGACCAACTCGGTTAGGTCTTGTAACCTACCGTATCTGTACCAACCACCCGAGACCTGGCTACCTATAAAGCCAGGAGGGTTGCCCGTCCTAGAGGACACGCTCATAACCACGATAAACCCTAGCGAGATCGTAATCTCGCCATTGTAATTGCTACTCGCATCAATAACCAGACAAGCAGGAGTAGCGTGTTATCCTCCGGGAGCCTGAACCTGGGTAAACCTCGCTTGTCAGCCGTCGTGATCACCTTGCACTCATCTCTCTCCCCATCAATCAACCCGGGGTGCACAACCCTGGGACTTGCCGAGTTAACATCTCGTCAACTCCTTACCGGTAACAAACCCAATGTTAACTACTTTCGTGTATTTGGATGCAAATGCCATGTGTACATTAAGGGTTGCAAACTAGCTAAATTTGAATCTAGATATTTTGTGGGCATATTTGTTGGGTACGCCGCAAATTCCCACGCTTATAGGGTCTACAACATATCCACCGTGTGTGTTGAAGAATCTATGAATGTGGAGTTTGACGAGACTAATGGCTCCCAAGTGGGGCATATTAATTATGGTGTTGTAGGTGGTGATGCTCCTTCTCATGCCATAAAGACCATGGGCATAGGAGAATTCATTCCTATTGAGTAACCAAGAGCACCACAAGATGAAGTAACAAGCTCCACTCAAGTCGAGTCTCCTACCTACACTAGCAATCAACAAGCCACCCAAGAACAAGAACAAGTCTTACAAACACAAGAACAAGAACATGGTCAAGATACACTCAACTCAAGTGGCGATCAAGAACATCATGAACCCACTACTGCAAGAGCTCCATATATGGGTGATCATGATCAAGAGCAAGGAAATGATGAAGATACATGTCATGGCGAAACAATTTATACCAACTATCAAGGAATTCCTAAAGTTTTGGGTGGAATGGGAATTGCTATTCTTTCTACTTCTCGAGGGATAATGACGGATCGAGAGGCTAGACTAAGCAGAATTGGAGGAGAAGTCTTATGTTATGCTCCCTCCATTCCTGAATGTAAGAGCTATAGTTTTTTGAGAAAAATTCCAAAATATATGGTTTACAACGATTTTTGGATGAATTTACCGATGAAAAAAGTGAGTTTCATTCTCGAACGGAGTGATTTTATGGATTGTTTTCATTTGTTGTCTATTAGGGAGTCCTCTCTTCTGAATTTTGTCTAAAACAAATGAGTCCATAGTATGTCAAATACTACTGTCTTAATATCCGTGCAGAAAACTATAGCTCTTACATTCTGGAACAGAGGGAGTATATGGTAATCGCCGTGCCTATAGTGCCCGAATTCTATCTCGACCTTCATATGAATTCTATCTCGACTTATCGCCATGATCACTTCAAAGAAAATATCCTTGGGAGTATACGGAGAAATGTGTCCACACGTAATCAATTAGCTAACTTTTGTGGTCATGTTGCTTGTTTGTCTAGTGTAGAAACTCTCAAGGTATATGAAGCTCTTGAAGATATGGATTGGGTTGCGTCTATGCACGAAGAGTTAAACAACTTCAAGCGCAACCAAGTTTGGTCATTAGTGGAAAGACCCAAGGGCACCAACCATAATGTCATTGGAACTAAATGGATATTCAAGAACAAGCAAGACTCACTTGGTCAAGTCATTCGCAACAAAGCAAGACTCGTGGCACAAGGCTTCACCCAAATCGAAGGAGTCGACTACGGTGAAACTTATGCTCTCGTTGCTAGACTTGAATCTATTCGTGTATTAATTGCCTATGCATCCACTCATAAAATTATTTTACATCAAATGGATGTCAAAAGTGCTTTTCTTAATGGCCCATTAAATGAATTGGTCTATGTTAAACAACCTCCGGGGTTCGAAGATTCTAAATTTCCAAATCACGTCTACTTACTCCATAAGGCACTTTATGGCCTTAAACAAGCACCTCGTGCTTGGTATGCTCATCTCAAGGAGTTCTTAGTAGACCGTGGTTTTGAAATTGGGGTAATCGATCCCAGTCTCTTCACCAAGAGAGTAGATGGAGAATTCTTTGTATGCCAAATATATGTCGATGATATTATCTTTGGATCAACTAGTAAAGATTGCACTGACCAATTTGCTAAGCTAATGACCAAGGAATTTGAGATGTCCATGATAAGCGAGTTGAAGTTCTTCCTAGGTTTTGAGATCCATCAATGGAAGGAAGGGACTTTTCTATGCCAAGCAAAATATGTGAAGGACATGCTCAAGAAGTTCGATATGGTTGATGCCAAACCGGCAAAATTCCCCATGGATCAAAAGGCGGACATCCACTTGGATCCAAATGGTAAAGAGATAGAATAAAAACTTTATCGTTCCATGATTGGATCTTTACTTTACCTTTGTGTATCTCGACCGGATATTATGTTTAGTGTGGGTATGTGTGCAAGATTCCAATCAAGTCCAAGGGGGAGTCATGAAACCGCGGTTAAACGGATTTTGAGATACTTGATCGGAACTCATAACTATGGACTTTGGTATCCTAGTGGAACTACATTTGATCTCGTAGGCTACTCGGATGCGGATTGGGCGGGTTGCAAAATGGATAGGAAGTCAACTTCGGGTGGTTGTCAATTCCTTGGTAGGTCACTTGTGAGTTGGTCTTCAAAGAAGCAAAATCGTGTTGCCGCCTCCTCCACCGAAGCCGGATATATTGTCGCCGGAAGTTGTTGTGCACAACTATTGTGGATAAGGCAAACTCTAAAGGATTTCGGTGTCATTTGTGACAAAGTGCCTCTTTTATGTGATAATGAAAGTGCTATCAAAATTGCTCACAATTCGGTGCTCCATGGGAAGACCAAGCATATTAAGATTAGGTATCATTTCATTCGGGGTCATGTTGAGAAAGGTGATATTGCTATCTCTTATATCAACACCAAGCATCAACTAGCCGATATGTTTACGAAGCCTCTAGGTGAAGCAAGATTCAAGGAATTGAGAGGTGAGCTCAATGTGGTGGATATAAGTAATTGGACTTAATGGACATCATGCATACATATCCCTATTAGACATAGTTAAGGGGTTAGATGTAGGCATACACATAGGGGGAGTGTAGCTCAATCCACGAGTCAACACATCCCCTATTATGCGCAAATAAACAAATCTTACAATATAGTCACTCTTGTGACAAATGTGATTCAAAGATGAGTTGTGATTTTGGACCCAAGATATATATTCTCGGTTCCAAGTCATATACACTCATATAAGGTGGCCTCGGCCACTGACCTTCTCTTCTAGAGAAGTTGGTATTAGTGTCTTATTTTGAGATGCATTGGGTTTAATTCAGAGAAATTGCTTAGAGTTGGTTTTATTTGCTCTTATGTTGTATGCACAGGCACCTCACAGCAACGAGTATCTTATCCTAAGCCACTTACCTCATGAACCATGCTTAAGTTCCCTACACAAGTCCACACTTTCATAAAATTAAAATTATGATATTATGGAACAATTGGTACTACCGATTTGTGTCCGGTACTACCGGATAAGGTGCTCAGACTAGTCAGTACGTAAATCGTTAATCGGTACTACCGATATGACTCGTTCGGTACTACCGATCCTGCAAGACTTAAGTTCCCAGGACCGGGTCGAACGCTTCTCTCTCCTCCTCATTATTTCCTCATCGTATCAACTCAAAAAACTTTGTTGCTCTTCCCTCCTCTCCGTGGATCTCCGGATTTGACAAGTCATTGTCAGATCTGCTCTGTGGGAAGGATTCCCCACGTCTTCCTCTCCAATGGCCTCCGGTATTTGCTCCCCTTTCTCTCTATATAAGTTCTTATTTGAGTTCTTAGATGATTTCTTGGGCAAATCACCGGTAGCTCCGTAATGGCGGTTCAAATTTGGTTAGGAAGTAGCCTAAAGGTCGGAGTAGCTACCCATAGCGATGTGGTGTAATCTGTTTGTTGAAATCACGTGCCTTTAATGCATCCTCGTTCAAGATCTGGACAAATTGTACATCGTCGGTACTACCGGCCACGGATCGGTACTACCGGTCCTGGGGATTTTCTAATTACACCTAAGGGTTATGTTTTTAAAATATTTTCAAATGGACTTGTGCACTCATCTAGTTCCCTCTCCACCTATCTATATGTTGTTTCTCAGGTTCTAGCCGTGGAGGTGCGGGTTCGGGAAAAATGAAGGAAAAGCATGCGGCTATCCGCACCGCTATTCACAAGAAACCAAGATATGCAGATGAGATTCAGGAAGAAGAACAAGTTACACTGGTTGAATCAGCTGAGTCTGAGAGTGATGAGTTGGAGGATGAAGAATTATTGCCCGCCAAGACAACTCGACGATGTCAAGGGAAGGCTCTGGTACAAGAGCACCGATCCACCTCTTCTCACCCATTCTCACAAATGAACTCCACGAAATGCACTTTATATCGTGAGGTCAATCCCTATGCTAAAAAAAGAGACCCACGTGTCTCCAACCCTCATTTCTACACCAATGAGCAAGAAAGGGTATATAAGAAGTTGTACAAGCAAACCAACAAGAAGACCAAGGTTGTCCTCCAACACCACATAAATTTGCACCACATGAGGACCCAACACCCGGACTATTTTCGCGAGACCTTGGCCATGTGTGAAGAATTTGGTCTCCTCAACATCATGACAGTGGAGCAACCATACATTTAGTACTACATTCATCAGTTCTATGCCACCGCTTACTTTGACAATGATCTTGCTCAGACAATCATATGGATGACCAAAGATAAGGTTCTTAAGGCTACTTGGCTTGAGTTCGCACAGCTATTGGGGTATCCAGACTATGGCTCAGGTAATCAGTGGGAGGCTCATGTTGAAAACTTCTGCAAGTCCCCGGGTGACATCACTAATATCACCATGCAAGGTGGGATTGCTGGGAAGACTGAAGACCTTATTCCCCCATTTGAGATCTTGCACCGTATCCATCATGAGACCATTGCTCCTCGGGTTGGCAACATTGATCAAGTCCACGGGTACATGTTTGATCTTCTTGCCCTCTCCAAGTAATATCAAGGCAAAGGGGTGAAGTTGGATGTCATGGAGTACATGTATGAGTAACTGTGGGCTACCTTGGTTGGAAAAAGGGTCCCCATCTATGGTCCTTACATCATGAAGCTTATTTGCCACAAGTATGCCGAAGAGACGGGGCTGGATATCATGGAAGATGGGCTACCCATTGTTACTCATCTTCGCAAGCAACTTTTGATGAAGAAGCATATTCCCCCACACATGAGGAAGGCCCCTCCAACTGCAACCACTACTCCAACCGCACCCGCTAGTGCCCCTCGCTGATGTGCTCAGGTTGTTGCTTCTAGCTCCCACAATACTCCGGTTGAAGAGCCATCATGGGTTGGCAAGTTGAAGTTAAAGATGAAGAAAGTCTTCTGCATGCAGCTGGATGTCAAAGAATATTTATATGACTCTCATGTGTTTCACAAGAAGGCTGCTATACATTATTGACGAAGCTGGGGCGAGAGGATGGCAGCTCTACGCGGCTGAATTAGCTGACGACTATTTGATTTTCCTTTCTTCAGGTTAGGGGTCGTGGGGAGCAGGGGAAGTTGCTCATCATTGGGTGAATCCTGGCTGTTCGATTTTGTGGATGGACGGTTCTGGGTAGGGAGGTATGATTTTTGACAATACATCATTCATTAAACCTGGATCATTAGATCATTCTAATCTTACGGCTGACTTTATTTGGATCAGCCACCCTCTGGCCTATTTATATTAGTGGTGATTAGTGGTGATGGTGATGACCTCATATCGAATTTTGGTCAGAACAAAAAAAAATCATAACGAATTTCATGATTTCGGACATTTTAGCTGTTTTCGTGGGTGGTAACTCAGTGTTTTGGTGTCCAGGGGTAGTTTTCAAAACTCGTGATTTCGGGCAATTTTGACCATTTAACTCACTGTTTTAGGGTTCGGGGGTGGTTTTCAATCCGTGACCCCGTGATACTAGTCTACTTAAATCGTAAAAACTCGTGATTTCAGACATTTCTGACCATTTTTACGAGCTATAGATAAATGCAGTTGATGTCTCAAATGACAACCTACTTGCTCCCAAAACCGATAAGACTTGTCGTAGTCATTTCACAAATTCATGATACTTCCCACATATACAGTAGCACCAATTGTGCGACTCAAATCACAAGAGTACGGTGGAGCTTTATTTGTTGCAATGTTGCAGGATCCAACTGGTCTCTATAACTGGGTTAGGCATCTAGGAGTTCGCGGCTTGTACCAGAAATAGATTTAAACAATGAAGCATATGTGCATCTTTTGATCTACTGCTCACCAAGACAATAGTACAAACTTGTTAATAGTACCTGAGCCTGCCATATTTATTTGCTCGTCTTGTAACACTTGTTGCGGAGGTCTTATTTGCTCATCGTCAGTGCTGGACGGTTGGGGTTTGACTCGGCCATGCTCTTGAAAGCATCCTCTACAGCCTTCACTTCTTCAGCCGTCGAGCCCATGCAGGATAGGCTGACAGTGAGGCGAACAAGGCTGGAGAGGCGTTGGATGCCAAAGTTGAAATCGACCTCGGCAGCTATGGGCTTTTCTTCGAAATTATGGAGTGCAAGCTCCTTGAGCCTCGGCATAGCTTCCGGTTCAAACATTAAAACTCCCATACAAATATCGAAAACCACAAAAATCCGCAGTTGTTGAAATCCTCCGGACCTGATGATGATCTTGTCCGTTTCGAACAAACTGATTGACAATTCGAGCAGGTTGGGCATCAATCCAATCATCTCGATATCCTGCTGATCAATCTTCGGATTGTAAAAAAACAACATGTGTAGGTTGGGAAGTGACGCGAGCCATCTGATAATCCGGGAGATATCTTCTCCATAAACACAAACCTCATGGATGCAACCCAAAGCAGGGAGGAATGGCTCTTCTCCATCCCTTTCTCCCAATTCATAATGAATACTCAGGGAACAGAGGCGGCATTCGTCTAGTCTACGGAGAGAGGAAACCAGCTTTTCCTTGGATTGTTCTAATTTCTTGCCTTCTATCCCGTCAGACTGCAATTTAATTCTCAGCTTTCTCAGATTCGTTAGTTTGCCGAGCTCTTCTATATGTTTCAATTGCAAGGCATCAATGCAGTCAAGCTCTTGTAAGTTTACCAAGTTAGCCAACCCACCTGGAAGCTTACAACCATGATGAACAAACAAACGTGTCAGTCGTTGTAGCTGACTTGTGCTTTCAGGAAGCTCACGTAATCCATAGGATGTAACTAGCGTCTCTAGATATTTCAACTCCCCAATTTGCCTAGGAAGCTCCGTGATTCCTGTAGAAGAGATATCCAAGTATCTCAGCTGATAGAGTCTTTCAATATCCTTGATATGATGATTTTCCAACTTATAGCACTCTTGCAGGTCCAGCACCCGCAGGCATTTTGACTTCCCAAGCGGAGGCAACCGCTTGATATCCCCAAAAGCACTGATTGACCGAGCGTGTGACAGATCCAATTGCTCCACGATTTCTTCATCCTGAGTTCCCATCAAAGATAGCCGACGAACTATGCCATCAGGCTTGCACTGTTGTTTTAGGACAGTACACAAGTTCTCTTCGGAGGACTTGGCAATGAGGAAATCAAGGATGGTGTCATGGACTCGACAATTCTCCACCTTCCCATCATAACCTATGTCCTCAGGCTGTATTAGACTTCTGTTCACAAGCTGATGAAAATACTCCTCTCCTAATCCCATGACATCTTGTCCACTTTCTTCACGGATAAAGCCTTCAGAAATCCATCTGCGTACCAACTGCTTCCTTTCAATCACTTTGTCTTCCGGAAACAGAGCCAAGTACAATATGCAGCTTCTTAGGTGGTGGGGAAGATCAAAATAACTAAGAGATAGTATGTACTTCATGGTCTCTATTATATCACTTTTGGCCTTTGAAGAGCGAATTGAATGTCGCACCCGATCCCACTCTTCTTTTGTTTCCCTTGTTGTGGCCAACAAGCTAGAGATGGCATTGATGGCTAGAGGTAGACCACAACATTTTCTCAATATATCTTCAGATGCTTGTTTCAAACTATCAGGGCAACTTTCTTCACAACCAAATATCCTCTTGAAAAACAACATCTTTGAGTCAGCCTTACTGAGTGGTTTCATCTCATAGACGAGATCATCATTAGAAGGAGAACAAGATTTGGCAACATCAACTATACGTGTTGTGATTATTATTCTGCTGGCACATGTATTCTTGACAAATGCACATTTCAAAGTTTCCCATGTTTTTACCTCCCATATATCATCAATTATGATAAAGTACCTGCAACATATTTTTATGAACATACGTGTGAGAGCTCATTAGATATTTATACTAATACCTATCAAGAACCGTAAAAAATCCTCAAACAATGTAACATCTGTGTGCATCCTAGGTATAATACACCATGATGTAATTGTATGGCATCAATAAAGCTGTCATTATCTAAAACTTACTTGTACCAAAAGTGAAATTCTGAGAGAATCTCAAAATAATTCACGGCTACAAACGGGTAAGAAACTCAACGAAAGCAACTCCACATATATAGGGTACTAGGTACGAACTTAGATACAATTTGGTCGCAGTGTAAGGAAAAAGCATTGTCATAGGAGGCAAACAAAAAATAGCAATATTTAACAACCAAGAGAAAAAATTATGAATTCCTTGATGAGACGTTCAGGCCAAGTCAAAGTAGCTGTTGCCACTAGCAAGGTACAATGTTTTGCCACTAGCAGACTGCCACTAGGATGTTCGCGGCAGGATAGATATCGAAACAATGGCGGGGATTACCTTTTTTTCTGGTAACAAGTTATTTCCTCATGGTTAGTACCACATATTGAGTGCGTCTGCGCCTCAGTTCGTCATCCAAATGCTACGAATCCAGGAAACAGAAGCAACAAACTACAGTTATAACTATGTTACGCTAGGAAGGCTGGTCCGATCTGACTATTGTTAATTTCTCTATTCTTTTCTTCCCTTTTCTCTGTTTGTTTATCGATATAGTTTCTTCAATGGATGTTTGATTTCCATCCGGGGTCCATACAAGATAGATATATTTGTATTCATGTAGTGTGTGTGGATTCTATGTATCTATTCTGTACAAAAAAATGTAGGGTGGGGGACGGAGGGATTTATTGTTTTCACTAGCGCCATGTCACATTTACTTATCAACAATGAATTAGAAAATCCTGTGGCGCCAGACATTGGCATACAGATTTAATCTATATCTTGTAGTGAACAGATCAGCATAAGTTGCGAAAAGCAATGGCTTCAAATTTAAAACGAATCCATACAAGTTGAGGACGAAAAAGTTGAGACTTACAGCAGAGCAATATTCATTAGCAAATGTCTAGGCATGTATTGTAAATTGTAAGATGTATTAAAATTTTGAAATATGATACATAAGGTAATTTAGCAATGTTAATTTGTAGTATAGTTCACATATGTACCTTCTGTCTTGGAGTAATTCTCGGATCTTGTCCATGATGAGTTGTATATCATCTAGTCCAGAGTAAGCATTGCTTTTCTTGGTGATTTGTGCTAGTATAGATCTTAATATCGCCTTCATGTCAGGCTTGCGCGAAATCGAGACAAAAGCCCCACACTCAAAGGTTGCTCCAAGGTCGAACCGGATCTGGTTGGCAAGTGTCGTCTTGCCCAACCCTCCATATCCAACAACAGAGAGAAATTGAAGTGATTCGCCCTCTTTCTCATTCAGCCACTTGACAAGCTCATTTCTTGGTCCATCGATTCCGACAAGCTGTGTGGCATCTTTGTAGACTGCATGAAGTCGCGGGTCGACCTTGTCTTTTGCAGGCATAGAGGAGGAGGACTCATCAATCTTATACCTTGTGGATCAATTAGCAAGAAATCAGATACAAGCATCGATCTGCTTAGTCACAAATTTGATGGTACTAACATACTACTCCTTGAGTACTAATAAAGTGGGCAGATCTGGTACCTTAAAAATCTGTCGCTGACCTCCTTGAGTTGGTTCTTGATGCCCTTTACCTCCTTGGCGATCTTGCGGCGGGTCTTCATGTCTGGCAGCAAGCTCCTGCATTTGTCGACGAGCTTCCTGGCGCCATGAGCCTTGGAAGAGGAGGAGGATTCATGTTCCACGAGGATCATGAACTTGTCGATGTTGTCCTCTATCTTGTAGGACATCTCCCGCACTGCGTTGACGCGCAGCTTCGTTGGCTCGTCAGGCTCCTCCACATCTGACATCTTGAGGAGGAACGCGCACATGACCTCGAGCTCGTCCTTGAGGAACTTGATGTCGCCACGAACATCCTTGAGCAGCTTGTACTCATCGGTCAGCATAGCTCCCAGCTTCCCAAGAAGGGAACCCATCGCCCCCGTGGATGCGCTCACGAGAACTCCCACCATTGTTGCTCCTCCCTAGCTCGTTCCTTCTGTGTGTGTGCTTGCAAATGGCGATGGCAGTGGTTTGGACGGAGAGTCGGTCAGCTTGCAGGGAGCACATGCTACTTAGTACTTACTCGATCTGATTACTGGATCTGAGGAAAATTAGCTGGCAAATTCGTTGTATGTGCAAGCTCTTAGTAATATCCGAACCCTGATGTGGGCCCATCGACCTCGCCGGCCGATGAACGGGGATATGGATTAGACTAGTCACAACGGGGAGTAACTTCAACTAGTAACATACACGTGTTTCTAGACTATGTTACTATCCTCACTATGCAAAGTAACATAAAGATAGTATCATATGTAGTCTCATTTATTACTCTATACACACATTTTGTCTTAAAAACTGTGATGTGATGGTAACTAGATATGTTACTCCATTTGCCTCTCTCCTCATTGATTACATGTCACATCATCTTTTTAGCCTATGTGACACTTATGTTATTACGATTTTACTACCCATTATAACTAGTCTTAGGGGCATCAGGGCCGCGTGTGTTTGGGTTAAGATAGCTATGTTAGTGTAGATGAGCCATGCGCTTCGCTTGTGCCTTAATACAATACTAGTAAACGTGCATGTGCAATATACGAATCGACATTCAGTCAAACATATATATTCCTAACTATTATTTTTACCTCTCAAGTGTACTCAGTCAAACATATATATTCCTAACTGTTATCATTACCTGTCATGTGTACTCAGTCAAACATATATAGATAGTTAAATGATTTCTACTCCCGGGTGTAACTATACCCACCTCACATATATATATAGGAAATATTCATACTACACCCGGGTGTAGTTACACCCATGTGTGTTTCACACATGTATGGAGAATCTATCATACCGGGAGGTATGTAACATGTAGTATGGAGTATATAATACTATTTTAATACTATAGATACTTCTTTTTAGATAGTATGTAAAAAACTTCTACATACTTCTCTTTTATATGCATATATAATGGTATTTTGAGTATATAGTGTAAAATATTAGCACAATTGTAATTTTTTCATGAAACTTGTTTTGGTCTATCTTAGATATAGTATATGAACATACTCAAATGGATAAAGTATGATAAATACGTCCGTAAGGTGGTGTTTGAGACGTGGGTGTAGTTACACCCGGGAGTAGAAAGCATTTAACCTATATATATATATATATAGGACATATTCATACTACACCCGAGTGTAACTACACCCACGTGTGTTTCACACGAGTATGGAGTATCTATTATACCGAGAGGTATGTAACATGTAGTATGGAGTATATAATGTTATTTTAGTACTATAGATACTTCTTTTTAGGTAGTATGTAAAAAAATTATACATACTTCTCTTTTATATGCATATATGACGGTATTTTTAGTATATAGTGTAAAATATGAGGACAGTTGCAATTTTTTCATGAAACTTATTTTGAGATATCTTAGATATAGTATATGAACATACTCAAAGCGATAAAGTATAACAAATACTTCCGTAAGATGGTATACGAGACTTGGGTGTAGTTACACCCGCGGGAGTAGAAAGCATTTAACCTATATATATATATATATATATATATATATATATATATATATATATATATATATATATATATATATATATATATATAGGTAAAATGGTTTCTATCCTCAAAGGTAACTACCCCACGTCTCATATACCAACTTACGGAAGTACTTTGTCATAATTTATCGGTTTGAGTATGTTCCCATACTATATCTAAGATACCAAAAAATAATGAAAAAATTGCAAATGGCCTAATATTTTACACCATATACTCAAAAAATCGTCATGTATGCATATAAAAAAGAAGTATGTAGAAATTTTCTACATACTACTAAAAAAAGTATCTATAGTACTGAAATAGCATTATATACTCCATACTACATGATACATGCCTCGTGTTATGATAGATACTCCATACATTGTGTGAAACACACGTGGGGTAGTTACCTTCGAGGGTAGTATATACTATATCTAAGATACCACAAAACAAGTTTCATGAAAAAATTGTGATTCTCTTAATATTTTACACTATATTCTCAAAATACCGTTATATATGCATATAAAAGAGAAGTATGTAGATTTTTTTTCATACTATCAGAAAATAAGTACCTATAGTACTAAAATAGATTTATATACTCCATACTACATGTTACATATCTCTCGGTATGATAGATACTTCATACACGTGTGAAACATACGTAGGTGTTACACCCGGTTGTAGTATGATGTGTACTCTATGCTTACAATCAGCTTCACAAAAACTATTTAGCAACATCCAATGAATGTAAATCTGGATGTAAACTCCCTGAACATGAACTACGGACAAATTTAGACATAACCATTCTATACAAGTATAGATGACAAAATTAAAGAGATAAATTGTTGGCAAGAAAAACACATTATGTGTCGTCACCACTCACCAAGGCAGTAGTCTACAGATGATCAAACACCTGTTGCCTCTCCAATTTAAAATTCAATCCTGAACAGGTTTTGAACACGTGTCCATTAAAAAAGATCATGCCCGAACAATTTTGGAACTTGTGAATATTTGTTTAATTTATCAAACATGGTTTGATTTTACCAAAAAATTCATGTATATGGACTACCTAGTGGAAAAATTGAAACTTTTTTTGGGTGGAACCTGACAGTTTACTGTTTTGTGACCACGTTAAATACTGGGTATACTAACCACTGATACGAGAATTTATCTGCGGCAAGATGGTTAGAAGGGTGGTTATACCTCCAGCCCGCTAGAGTTCAAATCCTAGATTTGACCCTGGTGTTTCTCATTTAGGCGAAATATATTCTTCAGTGGGAAGTGACGTTCCCGTCGACAGTGAGGTGCCTGCGGTGACTTCGTCAATCTTAAGACCAAATCCGCCGACTCAGTCCCTCGAAGGTGCTCATAGGGATAGAATATGTGTGTGTGTTCATAGGGGATAGTGTGTGCGCGTATATATAAGCGCTTGCGTTATACAGTGTTTATAAAAAAAGACATTGATACAACGATCGTTTCCTTTTTCTTTTCTTTTTGGCAAGGGGAGTAGCTAACACATGATGGAAGGGCCACGCCAAGGCAGTAAAAACAGTACATGGGCCGAAGATGAGCTCCAAGGAAACACCGTTCACGTCTTCCTTCCACTCCAGCCCGTGGGTCATCCTGTCGTCTATCCTGAGCTTGTAGACTGGACTTGATGACATGGGCTTACCATTCCGGCAATCTCCTCTATATTTCCTTCCTCTATAGTTCAAACAAAAATCTACTGCTCGCATCTGTCACGCGGTATAACATTTTCTAAAGAAACCAATACCGATGAAGACGCTCACAGACACATACGTACATACATCTTTATAACCGCACACATGTAAACACTATCCCTATGAGCACCTCTGAGATACTGGTCCGACATATCTTGAGTTTGACAAAGTCACCATGTGCGCCTCGTGGTTGACGGACACGTCACCTACTGAAAGCATAGCGCCGATTAAATTCTGAAAAATTCAGAAAAATACGAGCACCCATGCCGAGTCCGAGACTTAAGCTTGTGTGGACTGATTCCACCACAGGGAATCAAATCAGTTGAGCCAGACTCGCGCGTTATAACTAGTGATTGTATTGACCACGTTTTATTCTCCCGGCAATCTTATTGGATTGGGGGAGTAACTTTTTTTCCTTTTACAAACACAGTATAGATACATAGGTTTAAATGCATGTATACACACTCCACCTTATTAAAACCTTAATCACTTCGGAAAGATTGAGCCGTGAGGTCTTAAGATTAACAAAGTCACTACAATCATCTCGTCGTGGATGAAACGTTGTCTTGCACTGAAAAGTATTTCTGTCTAAATAAGAAATACGAGTTAACTTAGAGTTTAAACTCTAGTTATTTATTCTAAAAGAATCCGTCCTCTTTCCTCTTTGGCGTTGCGAGACATTTGAAATCAGCGCTGTATGTTGGGCTTGGTTGGGCTCGGTTTTTGTGCTATCGTTGGAGTCTCTGACGCATGTTGACATTGATGCGTGCAGGCGAGAGCTACGATTCGTTGGGTGCAGAAAAGTGGACAAGACCCAAGCAAGGCATGCATGCGCACAGTTTGACGAACGATAGCGCGTGTATCGACGACCCAGGCTATGTATCATACGTACGGCCCTACAGGCGACAGCCCGACACAAACACATGGACTAGGACGATGCGACTACGTGCCAGTGCCATCCAGGAGGACCTGCCTGTCTGTCCGACCAAGATGGACGGTGTCGCCGAAGTTGGCACCGTTAAGCAAGAGGGGTCGCTTGTGCCCGCTGGCATCTCCAGCCGTGTAGCCCTGTAAGACTCCAAATCCGGGCGCAAATCAGGTTTGGGCGACATGAAACGGTGGTAGATTGAAACTTATAGTGGACACTTTACCAGCTGCTATCCACCCCAACCCTGCGGAGGGAGCACGGCGGACGTGCCGGAGAGGTCGCCGATAAGCGCCAGGGTCGGAGGCGTCCACGCATAGCATCCTCCGGCGGGTCGGAGAGGTCGCCGGCAAGCGCCAAGGTCGAGTTGCTCATGCTCGCCTGCCGCTCCACCTCCGACCTCTCCTCCTTCCCCACCACGGCGTCGCCTCCGCATCCACGTCCACCTCCCCGCTCGCCGGCGGCGGCACCCCCGTCAGGCTCAAGATGCGGCTCCCCAAGGCGTAGGTCGAGAAGCTCATGGGCGGCGGCCTCTCCGACGGCGGGATGTGCTCCTCTTCTTGTGCGGGGTGGGTGGGGGAAAAAGGAGGGGAAGGCGTGGTCCTAGAGAGGAAAGAGAGGAAAAAGAGGTATTTTGCATGCAAATCGCCCCCCAGCGCGAACCCAGTTTCTTGGGGTTGGCCTGCGTGCGCTGGCGCCAAAACGGCGCAAAACAGCGCTATTTTGGATCCTGGTGGATGACTGGTAGCATTTTGCTTTTTTCATCTAAGACTAAAAACCAAACCTGAAACGCGTTATGGGGGGCTCCTGGGGGATGACTGAGATGCCCTAACTCGTCAAGCACGAGACTTCTCGTCGGAGGAACTTCACTTCAATGTGGATTAGCAGGATGTACACTGTCATTTTTTTCACTTCCCATCAGATTATTTTTTATAATAAAATTTATATATGGTTATTGGTAATAATATGATTCCGTAGGGGGTTGTATTTGTAAAAAATAAAATGAAGATTTCTTTCACAAGTATGACCCCTTGCCGAATCATTTTGTTAAAAATGACTCTCTCCAAATCTTATGTCAAAAGTAAACTGACGGGAAATAAAAAAGACGCGTGTACATCCCGTCAGCCCACATGGAGGGAATGAAGTTGCTTGTACCCCCACATGACGTTGTCTGACTCGCTAAGCAAGAGACTTCGCGTCATCTAGGTTGAGTTGGAGGGAAATGACTTCTTTCCATATCATATGGGTTGGCGGGATGTATTGTACACTTCCTGGCTGTGTCGCCGATTCTTGCTTGACGTTGCCAACATTATAATTCCATCCGGAAGATCGAAAGAAAAACATAACAAGCATTGAGAACACCAAATGGCATGCTTACATGGGTGCATTTGCATGTGTGTTATGCTATGTACACGCAATACAACCCAGCATGGAACTTAACGTACGACTCTTACAATAATGGTTTTGCTTCTGACAAACTACTTTGGAGGTCCGTAAACCTGTTGATCAGCGATGGAGACGAGTCGAGCTCAGGTGTAGAGGTGATATGTCTTCCGTTCTATTGGTGTGGTTACGTCGGTGCTGACCGAAGAAGGAAGATCGGTGCGGGTTGTTTTATAATGTCATTGTACACGTGTCTTGTAACTTATCTTTATTATATAGATAAGAAGCGTATTACCATTAAAAAAACACGCGGCGGCAATTAATCATGGGCCAAGCCAGCAAGCCGGCCGATCTCCATGGCGCTCTCCAATTGGAGATGTGTTGGCCAAGCCAGCAAAACTCAGCAAGCCGGCCGATGGATGCTTCGTAGCGAAGGAAGCGGCGGGTCGACGTAGGATCGAGAAGGCTGACGCCGTGATGTCGTCGCCGTGACGCCACTCCGCACGCAATGCCTCCACGGCTGGCCGGGCCCACAGGACGCGTCCCTGATCCACTGTGAACGCTCACGGCTGCGCAGCCGCCAACACAAGATACCAGCCGTTCTACACGATTGACCCACATATACTTCCATTTTCTTCTCCACCTTTTCTTCTTGTCAACTTGTCGTACAAGCAACATGCTAGATTTGCATGTACGGAGTGCTAGTCTTTAGCGTGCTACCTTACCTGCCACCAATACCAATGGTGGATAGTCTTGTTTTACAAAAAAGAGTAAAAAGGTGTTTCTAGAAATTAAACAACATCAACATTGATATACTCATGCATGTTTTTAGATACGAATCTAATTCCCAAGCGGCTCGTCGTCGGGCAGTCAAATGTCCAATGTAGTGCTTCATTCAATAACTAACATCTCATCATATTTATTGTTAGTTCGAATAAAGATTTCAAATTTCATCATATGGTACATGTATTTTCTAGCAGTGAGACATATTTTTTTCAAATTATATTGTGGCATAAATACAGTAGCTGTTTGTTTTTGGCATACGTATTGTGGCAACTAAATGAGTGACAACAGTGAGAATATGTGTGTTATGCTATTCTAGACGTACGTGTTGGCTGTTCCCATTTGTTCACAACCTTAACGATGTAAGCATCTATGTACGAAAAACATCACCGACTCGGCACCTAAAGATCTATTGTTTTCTTTAAATGGGGATGGACCGAGAATTTCATTGACTAAACGTGGTGGTGTGTTATAGTATATGGGAAGGACATAAAATGTAAATTACAACCATGTCCTTGTTTTTTGCACAGAGAAATTCATATCTAAACTGAATAACACGATCCGGTCCAACTTCGCCACCTCCTCGCTCGTTTCACTTCTCACCATGGCCAATGTCAAAGACAAGGACCGCGAGTACGATCCCACTTGGGTCTTCGCAACGGTAGCCAACCATGGCAGAGCAGCAGTAGGTTGTTGGAATCATTCTGTCGGCCATCTGAAAGCAACCAAGAGGGGAAGAGTCGCTAGAGGCGGAGCTACAACAAAGTAAGGGGGGCCACCCCCCCCCCCCCCCCCCCCCCTCCCCAACCGATGGGCTTGCAGTGAAGAATTGCCAAAAAAAATGGCCATTTGCCCCCAGATTTTCAAAAAATTGGCCTGTGATGGTTGTCTCAGCCCACCACGCCCCCATTTCAAAGAGTTCAAGCTCCGCCACTAGCAGTCGCCTTTGGCGCTGACGATGAAAGTGAAAAGATACTTTTGGAGAACAACCGACACTAAGCAGCGAAGAAGCACTTCCTGTTTGCCTCTAGAACCTACAATTAAGAAAGAATTCCGCGCATGTCGTCCTCACCTCTAGGCGTCAAGAATACGAAAGAAGGACTCCATATCTACCATCCTCAACAAGAACTGGAACATATACATTACAAACCATAAACATATATTATGTCTAATATGTATCTTGGGCACTCGTGTAAACTTGCATTGTGTAGGCATTACGTTTCATGATGAAAATTCTTCCATCTTTCCATGTTTTGTGAAATTTTATGCGGCAAAGTTCATGGGTGTGTACAGTTTAAATCAACGATATATAGACTACCAATATAACTTTTGGATTCAACCCCAGCTTTAAAATTAGTTTTTTTTTGCGTAACCGCTACGACGGCTTGGTATAACCAGCAAACCGTCCTATAAACCAATTTCCGAGAGTTTGTGAATCGTATTGGATTGATGAGGGGGTCAAAATTGATTGTTTTCTACTTATGTGAAGCACGGCTCTAAATATCACCAATTCATGTTTAAGTTCGAACTAATATGAAAGCAAATTTAAATCAGGTCCAAGCTCATTAAAACTGATTGAATTTTGATCGATCTTAAGTCATCAGAAAAAAGATCAAAATATTCATTAACAATAAACTTTAATATGAGAACTTGCTTGTGGCAAGATGGTTAGGTGGATGGTTATACCCCTAGCCCATCAGAGTTCAAACCCCAGGTTTGAGCCTGGTGTTTCTCATGCTCAGATGTGCTCATAGGGTAAGGTGTGCGTGCGTTTATAGGGGTAAGTGTGTGCGCGTGTGTATGAGCGTTTGCATTGCACTGTTTCTAAAAAAACTTTAATATAGCTAGATGAAAATAAAGTAAACATGGATTTTTTTTCGTTCGAATAAATAAAGTGCTTTAATTAGTCAGCATGGATGTTCCAGAAGAAGAGACGCGCGGGCGCGGCGCAGAGGATCCAGATCTTGAATTCAAAAGCTGTGGGAAAGCAAGCCGTTTCCGCGTTGAAACCGACCTCCCTTCTCCTCTTGACTTTCCGCTCCCTTGTCTGACTCTCTCTCTCTCTCTCTTCTTCCTCCACCCAGCAGCGCTCGCTTCGCTTTCCCGTCCACCACCACGACCGCCATGGATCCCTTCCACCACCTCAACACCGCCTTCTCCAACCCCTACCACCCGCTCCTCTCCTCCTCCCCTCCCCACCACCACCACTTCCCTCCTCCCCTCCCCCCGCCGCCGCCTCCTCCGCCCGCCGACCCGCCCGAGCGGGAGCGCCTGCCGCAGTGGTCCCACGCCGAGACGGCCGCCTTCCTCGCCATCCGCGCAGACCTCGACCACTCCTTCCTCTCCACCAAGCGCAACAAGGCCCTCTGGGAGGCCGTCGCCGCGCGCCTCCACGCGCACGGCGGCTTCGCGCGCACCCCCGACCAGTGCAAGTCCAAGTGGAAGAACCTCGTCACCAGGTACAAGGGAACCTCCAGCGACGTCGCTGCGCAGCCGGAAGGCTCTGCCTCTGGCGGTCCTGGTGTCGGTGGCGGAGATCATCATCCCTCGGCGGCGAGGGGCGCCGCGTTCCCTTTCCACGACGAGATGCGGCGGATCTTCGACGCGAGGGTCGACAGGGCGCGCGCATTGGAGGAGAAGAAGGTCAGGGGTAAGGACCCCGCCGCTCGGGGCGATCCGGACGACGAAGACGTCGGTGGCGATGAGGATGACGACGAAGAGGCGGAGATGCTAGAAGAGGAGATCGAGGAGACCAAGGGCGTTGGGAGGAAGCGAAGGAGGAAGGCCAGGACGGCTTCGGCTGGAGGATCAGGGATCGAGATTGGCGAGGTGGAGGCGGTGCTGCGGGAGTTCATGCGGCGGCAGACGGAGATGGAGGAGCGGTGGATGGAGGCGGCCGAGGCGCGGGACGCCGAGCGCCGCGCACGCGAGGAGGAGTGGCGCGCCGCCATGGTCGCGCTCGGGGAGGAGCGGCTCGCGCTGGTGCGCCGGTGGCGCGAGCGCGAGGACGCGTGGAGGGCGCGCGCCGAGGAGCGCGAGGAGCGCCGCCACCAGCTCGTCGCCGCGCTGCTCGCCAAGCTCGGCGGCGGAGACACGTCCTGATCCAATCCATTCCATCCAGCTTCTTCCGTGCGCATGCACGCATACACGTCCTGGTACGGATCAAAGCCATTCGCTGCATGCTTCATCGATTCTCCTAGCTAGCTCCTCATCGTCACTAGGAAATTAATGTAACGCTAGCAGAGAAATAATCATCTCATTTTGACGGAGATCGATCCAGATTCTTGGATCCTTGATTTCTCAGGACAATTAGTCAATCCATCGCCGCAAAGCGCGCAAAGATAAGCTCTTTTAGTTAATTAGATTAGATCAGTTTGTACTACCGACATATATATCAAATCCATGGTCTTGCATGGCCAGTGCCTTTGTTAGGGTTTCTCTACACAGTGAGTGGTCAGGAAAGGAGGCGCCTTGCAACTTTTGCCGTCATGAAAAGGGTTTGAGAGCTTGCAATCCATGCAGAGTCGTAGTTTCTCTTTACTTAGCCCCCATGACCTGCAACTGCAAGCTCACTGTCACTGGTCTTATCAGCTCCATGAGCTACTTACCCAGCTTTGCAAATGCATGGATGCATCCATATATGACTTTGCAGGTTTGCATGCAATCCATCCACTGATATATGTTCCTATAGCTTCTCCTTCTACTCATCATTCCACAAGGTGGTCTCGGTAGAATCTCTCACAACGTGTAGCTTTTCAGAGATAAATCTGTGCAGTGTGCATATGTGTGTAGCTTTTGCGCAACATGATCTATATATACACATATCTAGATCTTTCTTTCTCTTCAGTTGCATGCTCTAAAGAGATTTGTATCTGAAAAGTTAACTATCTAGTGAGGGGAAAGAAAGGCAGCCAGCAGGCCATGGTATGATCTATGATGGGGCGCTCAGGGTGAAGTGCGGCTGCTTTGATTTGCTTTGCTTATCCCGTAGGAAGGGTATTGATGCCCTGCAGCTGCTGTATATATGTATGCTTGTTGTGAGGCATATATGTTCAGACTTCAGAAGCCAGAATCCAGTTGGAAGAGGCCTGAATGCATCATGCGTTAGTGCATACTAGATTGTGTTTGTTTGCCATGATAAATGGTGTGTATTAGTATGCTACTCCAGGTCTTAATGGTATGAAACCATGGACCAAAACAGTGTGTACGTACTCAGAATGTAGAGTATGAATGCGTGTAGAACTAGAAACATTCATTTCTGAAGACAGAAAACTGCGAGCCTTTACTTCTGTTAAAATGATGACACAAGGTGTGTCTAATTAATAAAACTTTCTACAGTAGTACTTTTTTCTATTCGAAATTATGGGAATTCTAATATAAGGATATTCTCCACCAAATCATGTCCCTCAATCCTCAAAATATACTCAGAAGGCATGTTGAAAAAGCTGCATGTGATGATATAATTATATATACTAGTCTTTCATTTGTTCAGAAGAACCTCCACGCAAGTTGTTAATCTTTCTGTGAAAGCCACATGATGCTAATATTAATTACATGCGAGACTTTCAGGGTTTAGTATGTACAACCTCCTTGCAAGTTGTTAACTTGTTAGTGTAGCTTCTAGCATAGTCGGTTGTGTTTGATAAATAAGAATAGTTTGTTGTCTGAAAGAAGATAATGGCTGGTCATGATTACCAATAAGCTCAACGTGACTGATAAAAGAGATGTTGAGAAACCCATCAACATTTAGTATAGCATTAGCCGCTTCCTCGCACCATTATGCACTACGTCCTTTTATTTTATTATTGAAGGATAAAAGAAAAACTGAAGGTAATGGATCCCAATACAGAAATATTGGCATCCACATGTATACATGTCCACTGGTACACCTTCATTTGAGTTTTCCTTTCATTAGTAATACTTCAATATTTGTGGACATAGTTTTGAATTTTAGTATTGGACTATGTATGTATGATGAAATGGATGGGAAAATGCAAAAAATGCGTCACAAGCACATAAGTAAGCAAAATTGGCTTACTAGTTAATTAGTACATCAAGCACTATTGACATGTCTTGATCTCTGTTCACTTTTGTTGTGTGATGTGATCTGGAGTGTTCACAATGGCAACAAGCAATCAAAGTGTGTTAGCCCATTGGTTTTGAGTTCTTCTTAGGCCTTATTGTCGCCAACATCAGATTGAGACAAAATAGATGGATTGTGAAAGAACACAAAGGATAATTGGTGACTAGTTTCATTTTTCAATCTATGTCGGGATTGAGATTATTTACTTCTTCAGATGACTATTTTCTTTACATGCTTTAAATTTTACTTCTATTTTACTAGGCAGTGTATATTGAGATGCTTCATATGGCTTCAAAGTCTTGCATATTTTAAAAATTAATATACTACTTATCTCTTGATTAGAAATGTCGTCACATTTTTTTACATTTGAGGTGTGACTATGTCAAGCTATTTCATATATAACCAACATTCATAAAATAGGAAGTGTGTTTGACTTCTCATAATGTTGGATGCATGATTTCAGTATAGTTTTCACCACCTTATCATCTGCTCATAAAACTAATGAAACCACATGTGCATAAAGAAAAAATACAACATTATCCTCCCATATCCAGTCCATATATATTTTGTTGCATATTTCACTGGTCAAAATATCAAATGTTGACTGAGTGCTTATACTAATATGCATCATATTTTGGAATGGGCGGAGTGCTGAAGTAGGACCACTTGGCACGCGGAAGAGTTAACTATTTGTGCTTGTGCTATCTTATTTTGTACAGGGATGTTGACCAAATGCTTAATAATGCTTGAGAATCTATATTGCGGCCCAAGTGTGTGAATTCACGTATCACATGATGATCCTAAGAAGGATATTGCCAGTTGCAGGACAATTTTAATGGCATGGGAAGGATCTGTGATCCCCAAATTGACCATTAGTTTATGTGCATGCATGATCCACCAGGGGTCAATTCCTTTGCCAAGTGTGAAGTCACGGATCCCATGTTTAGCCAAAATCTGAGAGAGACCACCTGACGCGGGGCTAATATATTCTTTCTCACAAGTGATGGTGACCTGACAAACGGACAGATCGATGATCAGTGTCCAACGTTAGCCAAGTTGAACACTTTGCCCGAGGAAACGAAGCAGACAAATTAGATGCAATCGATCGATGGACATCATCAGTAGTGTATTGCGTACACTACTCCTGTTCGATGGTCCTGCCTGGTCATGACCAGCTTAGGGTAACAGCTAATCTGTCTGCCGGTGCCAAAACTGCCTACTCCTTAATAGTACCAACTTGTAAGGGTGGACGTTCGGTCTTTTTGGTTAGTTCGGTTCGGTCTTTTCGATCTTTAAGAATTTCGGTCATCTAGAAAATGATACCCGTAATAAATTCGGTCTTTCCGGTTTTCTGTTATTCGGTCTTCAGTCTATTCGGTTCGGTCTTCGGTCATGACCAAATAGACCAAAATCTAGTGCGCAAGAAGAGGAATCGGCGCCTGGTAATGGGAGAGTGGGAAGCGATCGACTGGTCTCTCGCGCACGGGAGAATATACGTTACATGGGGCAAGGATACTCAGTTGTTGGGCATAGAGACTATATAGTATGCTCGGTTTCGTAGTTGGGACTATAGAATATATGTACATAAACTAGGCTGGCACACAAATTTGACTGCTATAGTATGTAATTCTCTCAAAATAAAATAAAATCGGTCTTTCGGTCTATTCGGGTTATCTATAAGTGATGACCAAATTTCTGATATAATTTCGGTCTTTTCTAATTTGCTACCCAAATTTCTATCGGTCTTTTTGGTCTCAGTCTTTTCGGTTTCGGTCTCGGTCTTTTCGGTTTTGGTTTTCGGTCTTCGGTTTTTATGCCCACCCTTACCAACTTGTCATGTACTACTGTTGTTCCAATACATACTCCTTTTTAGCAAATTAAACTACACTTACTGGCTCTTAAATTGAATTATAGAATTTTCATAGGAATATCATTAGGATTTTTTACTAGGAAATCCATTTGGATCAAAGGAATGACACCTCCAAAATTTCTATCAATTGCATTACTAAACTTCAATCCCATAGAAATTTTAACATCCCCTCTCTCTCTAACCTTTTTTTACACTCATTTGATATGATCGAGACACATGTTCTATGCTTTTCATGTGTTCTATCTAAATGACATTTCTTACAGTTTGTTTTGTTTTATAATCGTCTGTTTTACACTGACAATCCTATCAAAATTTTGTATTATTTTTTCGATTCCTATGTTTTCTACTATGTGATCTCAAGAAGCCCATAGATAAAAAGCTTTACATTGTGAAACAGAGGGAGTGCCAAAAGAAAGATAATTTGTCGACAAATGGATTGCACATTAGTCTCGAAAAGATACCAAATATCAATGTTAAGGATATCGCTTATCTGAAATTTATCGGTCGACCCATGATAAGGGGTAAATGGACCGATTTATTGACATATTGACCGGTTTATTAACCAAGTTATCTTATCGATTATGAAGTGAGAAACGATAGATCGAACGATTTATCAGTATATCGAAAGATATCTTGGAACACTGCCAAAAATACATAGCCTCTGAATCAACATAGTATTAACAAAGTCGAGACTTAAAGGATGCACACATCCAAGAAAAAAAAGGAAAATAGCCTGCATGTCACGCTGATCAAACAACAACGTTTTCATTGCAACATTCATAACAAACAACAAAAAAGATTTTTTAAAAGCACGCCTAGCTCAAGTTACAACAGATGCTTGATAACTTATACGTAGACTGGTTGAGGTAGTTGAACATATTATTGTGCGTAGGAGAGATTTTAATACTATTGTAGGTATTTATGTGAGTCCTCGGAATGGGATGACAAAATTATTTTTTGTCGGAACACTAGTTGGTCGTGTAGTAGCAGGCGATATATACTCCCTCTGCTCCACACTAGCCGGTCGTGTTTGCGGGTCAGGACGACACGCTTTGCGGGTTGCTGCTGCACACGACATATATGTGGCGTGCGGTTTTGTGCAATGCGGGCGGTCAACTGCTTCACATTGGGTTTGCGCGTGGAGATGGATCCTGTACTGTGGTGCAACGCAGGAAAACGATCGGTGTGCAGCATTACAGGTTTATTACAGCTCACAATACATTGTGTGCATCATGATCGACTCTGCCGCACGTACGTAAGCCTGAGGCTGACCAAGCAATACGCTATTTCTCTTTTTGAAACAGTTTTGTTCAACAATATATGGGCCTTGGACGAGTCCTTTTGGGCTGGTATGGGCCGGGCTCTCCTATTTTCCGCACGCGCACCCCTCCCTTGCAGAGGATGGGCTCTTCCCGTTCGTTGCTCCCCTCGCACTTCCCTGCTTCTTTTCTTTCGTGACAGTCGACTCGGCCCACGGCTAACCTCCCTCGTTTCCTGCTGGTTTTTTGTTACGTGGGGTTTCATTTTTTCTTTTTTTCAGCTTTTATGTGTATTTTCTGTTGGAAAGCAAATTTCATCTTAAACCTTTGAAAATCATGTGTAAAGATATAAAACTCATCAATAAACATTATACTTTACACAAACACTATTCATTTTGCTACTATTCATTGTTCAATTTGTCATTTTATAAATCCTTCTTTTTAGTTTCAATTTGCAAACTTACATGTCTATATTACCCTACCTCCCCAGCGTAATGATTTTTGTTGAGAATTTTATAATATTTAAGAGAAATGCTTCTGCGCTTTCTCGGAAGTTTTTTTGCATGAATTTTAAAGCACATCAATGGCTGTGATTAGGGGTGGAGATTAATCACAACCATTGATGTGCTTTAAAATTCATGCAAAAAAACTTTTAGGAAAGCACAGGAGCACTTCTCAATATTTAAATAGGATTCTTACGTGGCTTTCACCGGTCTAGCTACACTGGAATTTGGCTTCCCTGGGTATTTACCGCTCAAAGCGAGCAAGAAATAAGAAAGTACAGCTAAGCACAAACGTGCAGCTAGCCAACCAAAGCAGAGCTCGTCAGAGCAGACGGGGCGGGGAGTGGATTGCTCGTCGTCGACAGCGAGTAGATAAGGGTTTGGGACAGAGAATCGACGCGACGCCATTTAAATACCGGTCGGTCATCCGAATATACGGGCCGGCCAAGTTGCATTTACAGCCTCTGCTATGGTGTAAAAAAGTCTCGACCCGTGAAGTCGTCGGAGTTTTACGGTTTTGGAGATGTTTGCGGTTTCTTTTAGAGATGCTCTTAGCAGTGGGAGCAAAGTGATTTCGTTATCCAAAATGGAAGGCGTCGAGACCTCATCACCCACCTAGCCAGTCACAGCGAGCTATCTGAGCTAAAAGCTCTCCACAAAATCATATCGTCTCGCTCGTGTCCATGGACGCGGCGGCTACTCTTCCGATAGGCTCCCACTGTCTCGCCGCCGCCGGAGCCCATGGAACCCACCGGAGGGCGCCGTCGACGGCGTCTATGCCGTGTCTTGGAGCAAAGTTTCCACGGCGGCAAGTGCGGCGCCGCCTTCGCGCGCTGCCGCCGGAGCTGAGCGAGATCCTGGCCCCGAAGCTGGTGCCCGGCTCGCCCGCCGACACCGGCGACGTCTCCGCGCTCATCCCCATCAGGCGAGTATAACTGTAAACTCTCTAGCACGCATGAATCATCAAGTAAAGCAAGCAGCTGGCATTCAGTCGGTCAGATGATTTTGTTTCAGTCTCTGATTTTCTTGCTGCTTCGTACGAGTGCGCAGTGCGGTAATGCTGCTCTTCTACTTCGTGACCAACTGGGTGTTCCCGGCGGTGATCATGAAGGGGATGGAGCCCAACGCCGAAGACCAGGCCGCCGCCGGTGAAGCGTCTTCGTCGTCGTCGTCGACACTGGGAAGTGATGCCACCGCAAACGGTAAGGTGAAGAAGAGGAGAAAGAAGAGAAGAAAAACACCCACGGAAGCTTAGTTTAGCTACCAAGCATGCGCGTACGTGCGTTTCAAAGGCTTTACGATAATAGAATCCTTTTGTTACTTTCACAGTAATATAAAAAACAGAACGAGAGATTATCTAGAGTAATTTGTTTCTTTCTTTCAACGACATCAGTTAACAGAGTATCAACAAAGCAAGACTCCGGTCATAACTCATAACACACCGTGCTTGTTCCTCGTACAGATAGGATTGGAGAAATTTCTGAATCTACATTCAACTGCACGAATGAATATACTATTACAGAATTTGGCTACCTGGTAACCAATGCATCCGCTGCAAAAACAAAATAATTATGCTGATTGGTGAATGAGACTAATAGGTCTAGCTAAAAGCAGTGATATCCACGACACTTGAGGAGTTCAGGTACACTTGGACGAATTTGCCGTGAGCGAAATGTCGCTAGACGTTTCCAAAACACTCCTCAAGTTCGATATCAAAAAGGCATTTGGACTTTGTGAGATGCTATATCTGCAGTCGCCTCCCCCATGGCCGCTTGTATGGGGAGTCCCAGACGAAAAACACACCCCCTCACGCATACCATATGTCTTTTTCAGATAGAAAAAAATTTATGGAAACTCACATTAATGTATAGAAGATGAATAAACCTATCATAGTATTATAGGTGGCCAAACGTGCCGCACGGCACGGCACGTCGTGTGCCTAGCTCGGCACGGCCCGCGAACGGCACGGTTGTATTCGTGTCGTGCCGTGCCGTGCCGGCACACGGGCTTCGTCTCGACTTCAGGCACGAGCACGCCGGCACGCGACGGGCACGACGGCCCGGCACGACGGCCCGGCACGACACGGTTGGCCCACGGTCGGCGTCCGGTGGCGTTGGGAGCGGAGGCCGGTGCCGGGGTCGGAGACGAGCACAAGCTCGTTGCTGGAGGAAGCGGAGGCGGGCGTCAGGTGGCGGAGGGAGCGGAGGCCGGCGTCCAGTGGCGGAGCGAGTGAGGTCGTCGTCCGGTGGCGGAGGGAGCGAAGGCCGGCGGCGAGGGGGTTGGGGGGCGGGGACGTGGGGAGGGGTTGGACATGGGGCGACGGCGAGTCACGAGTCGGAGGTTAGGGACGATGGTGAGACGAGGGCGTGCTTCGCGGGCTCTACGCGTGCCTTAGCGTGTCACACGATTCTGGCGTGCCGTGCCGGGCCGGCCCACGTGCCCCAGCTCGGAGCTGGGCACGGACGGGCCTCGTGCCGGCACGGCACGTTTGGTCACGGGCCGGACCGTGTCAGGACCGTGCCAAAAAAAGCGTGCCTCGTGTCGGCCCGATAGGCACGACCCGTTTGGCCAGCTATACATAGTATCAGACCCATCAGAGGACCAAGTTCATAACGCTTAGCTATTGACCTACCGCATGACCAAGTTTATAAACTGTTCTTACCTATTGATCTACCAGAGGATCAAAAACTTCATATCACTGTGTGTCTGCCACCGCCAAGTCTGTTATAAGTAGAAAGGATTTCCTAAGATACTAGTGTATATAGCTTATTCTTTGTTTTACTCCTCTGTCTCGGAAGTTTCAATTCCAGTTCATGCATTATCTGTTGTGTATTTGCACACCACGAAAAATAAATTTAATCTGTATAGACATAGAAGGCATCGGGAATTACCAATGGAATAATGGAATTGCATCATGCACTGATTGGGTTGGAACTTCGTGCATTTCCCTTCTCCCCTGCTGCCTTAGCGAATCTCCCTTTGTCTAGATCTTTCACAATAGTCCTACTCAATCGAATCCCATAATTTTGGGAGACGAACAACAAGTAGCTCGTTATCTCGATTGGTTGGTCCCGGGGATTCGGTATCGGCAGTCCCCGCTGGAGATACTGGACGAGATACTACTCCCTTAGGTATGGATTATGTTTTGTACTAAACTAACTAGGCACATACAAATCCTACCTCAACTTACGACAATCTCGTTCTGGATCAGAGGGAGTAGTAGTTAAACACTTGAAGAATGGTACATACACCATCGTAACAGACTTGTACCACGTTGGAAACAAGATTGCACTTTTGCGGGCCATCAAATTCAGTTGCATCGTGTTGGAACAGAAATTTAGTTGCATCGTGTTCCCCATGTGGACCTGTGACTCGATCACAATGGAAACTCACAATTTGATGCGAAAAGACTATGGAAACTCACATTTTGTGTAGAAGATGAATAAACCTATCATAGTATCAACCCATCTCAGGACCAAGTTCATAACGTAGCTATTGACCTACCGCATGAGCAAATTTATAAAGAGTGTTTCTTAGCTATTCATCTACCATAGGACCAAAAACTGCATGTCATTGTCTACCACACCCCCAAGTCTGTTATAAGTAGCAAGGATTTCCTAAGATATTAGTGTATAGCTTATTCTTCGATTTACTCATGTGTCTCGGAAATGTTCAGCTCCATTTCATACATTATTTGTAGTGTATTTGAACACCACGAAATCGAATTTAATATATCTGGACATAGTAGGCATCAGGAATTACCAATAAATCAATGGAATTGCATCATGCCCCGCTCGTATCAGAAGACCGTGCCCTTCCATTCTCCATTGCTGCATTAGCGAATCCCCCTTTTCCTAGTACCTTTACAATAGTCCTACACGGTCCTCTGTTGCTTTACAGTTATTAGGATTCATCAAAACTTTGTAAGGACAGGCGGTCGGTTGGTTTCTAATAACAGAAATCAGAGGAGGCTCTTTTTCAAAAAAAAAAAATGGTCCTACACCATCCAATCACATCATTTTGGGAGACAAACAACAAGTAGCTCGTTTTCTCCATTGATTAGCCCTGGACATTCGGTATCAGCAGTCCCAGCTGGAAATACTGGATGAAATACTACTCCCTCCGATCTGGATCTGGATCAGAGAGAGGGGTAGTTGACCACTTGAACAATGGTGCATACCCCGTCGGAACAGACACGTAGCACATTGGAAACAAGATGGCACTGTCGCGGGCCAACAAATTTAGTTGCATCATACTAAAACAAATAGAATTTGCCCATTTGGCTCATGCAAGCAGTGTACAATGCAATGTGGTAAGTTTTTCGGCCTGCATGTTTCCTTTTCTTTTACGAATTTAATGTATGGTACTTATCCACTTATTATTGTTTGTGTGAATGGTTTCACTGTATCAGAGAAAATTCAAATTGGCCAAAGTGCTTTTTCAAAAACAATTTCTTAGACAACTTTATTTTTATTTTTACACGGAGCACCACATATTTCATTTGACCATAACTTGTCACATATTGAAAAAACATATATATGTTTGTCACCAAAGTATATAATTTTAAAAAATGGTTTACTATCTTTTGATTTATTTATTCTAGCAGTTACTACTTCTCAATGATTCGAGGAGGCAAAACTCATTAAAATGTATCAGTTACTACTTCTCATATAACATGGATGATGAAAACATGGATCCCCTTACGAGGGACTTACAATTTAATATGATCGACACCCATATTTTATAATTAAAGTCACATACTCATATAACCAAGGATGCATTCTGTAAATTTAACGTGTTCGATATTATCGCAAAAAGCGCCAATGAAACCACCTCTTGGTAGGAGTCATATAGACTTGAGTTTGAGTCACATGATTTCTCTGTCGGAGCTCAAATCATCACACACCTTCTTACACCTCACCAATGTGTGCCCCGTGCATTCGAGTATATTTGATTAAAGATGTGGCTGACTAAGTGGCGCTAGAAAGTAATGTGCAAGTGTGTGGACACCTATTTCTTGTTATTAAAAAGACTAACCTCGAATAAAACAAGAGATCTTTGCTACCATAATTATATAATCAGAAAGCCGAGCACTCCAAAATCTTATAAAAACGGATCTGACCGAACAACCAAATTGAACAAACCTAGGTGGTTTTAGCTCTACTGGTACCACATCTTATTTCTCTGAGAAGAACATTTGTAATAATAAAATGTTTGTTGACTGTTTTGATCATATCAATATATAGATTGGGAACCAGTCTAATTATTTCTCTGTTTCTTAATATAAGGTGTATAGTTTTTACTGAAAAGTTAAACTTGACCAACTTTGACTAAGATTATAGAAAATATTATTAGCAGCTACTGTATCAAATCATTGTCATTAGATTCATCATGAAATATATTTTCATATTTTATTTTCTTAGTATTCAAAATATTGACACTTTTTGCTTAAATCTTGGTCAAAGTTAGTCGAGTTTAACTTTTCAGAATAAACTATACACCTTATATCAAGAAACGGATGGAGTATAAGAGAACTCATGTTTCGTCTAGAAGATGATTAAAACTATTGAAGTATCTGACCTACCACAGGACCAAAGGATTCTTATCATTTGACCTACCGCAGGGATAAGTCCACATATAACGATTCTTAGCAATTGATCTACTTGATGACCAATAACTACATGTCACTGGCTACGACCCGAGTCTCTTATAAGTAGCCAGACTTCCCTGAGAAAATGGTGTACATCTTATTCTTTGTTTTACTCAAGGATATCAGAAGTAATGTTCAGTTCCATTTCATACTTAATTTATTGTGTCTTCGCACACCATGGAACTAGGCATATGAGGCATCATAAAGTACCAATGCATCACCGGAATTACATCATGCACTAGCAGGACCCATGGTGCAGCTTGCTATTTCCATCAGCTTCTTTTGCATCGTGAGCTAGATATTGGGTCCGAGCTCGGCTCGTGAGGTTAGGTATGAGCTCGAGCTCGAAAACTCAAATGTTCGGCGAGCTCACAAAGTTTGTTATTTTTTAGTAAATTTTTTTGACCAAGAGCAACCAAGCAGGTAGCCGCAAGCCTTTTTATTTGTAGCCACAACTCAATTAATAACTTCAATCAATAAAGAATGCACTGGAATGTTGTTGCCGCACACTAATTATCATCAGGAAAAAACGTGAGGTGAATGGATCTGAACCTTATTTTTTCCTCTATTTTCCTCTATTTAGTTATAGTTGGGCTTCCTTTTTTCCTCTATTTTCTAATAGACTAAGTTTCGAAGGCAAGAAAATCAAACACAATATCGCTAGATACGTGGATCTATGCATGTAGATTACAAGTATCTATAAAAGAGTACTTACTCTCTGTGCTTTACAGATTTTGAGATAAAAAATATAAGTAGGTTTCATTCCCTTAAAGCATCTTCACTCGTGGCGGCTAAACAAAGACCGTCCGGTCGAGTTATTTTGGCGGCGTCCAACCGGCCTATTGCATTTAGACGATGTCGTTCCCCACTTGCATCGTCCAATTTTATCGTTATCGTTATGCGTCTAGACCACGTCGTCATCGTTACCCATCTACGCCGCGATCATCTCGGCCATGAGCGGCGACAACCCTTTATGTTGTTTATACAAATTTCAAAACTAATACACGAACTGAATCAATTCCAAAAGTAGTACACCGTCGCAAAAAATAGGGGTGAAACACTTATTTCATTAATACAACCATCGATGTGCATGCATACACGCGTGTCATCTACAACAAAATACACATAGTAGAGAAATATATATATATATATATATATATATATATATATATGTGTTTCTGAAAATGAAAATGTTATGACATAAAGTTATGGGGAACGACGATATCTCAAGATATCTCAAACGGTTGATCAAGTAAGATGAATTTGACAAAATTCGTCGAAAAATTATTAGGACTTCGATTATAATTAAGAAGTTAGAGACGATGAAACTCGAAACCAATTAAGGGAATCAAACCTACTTATATATTTTATCACAAAATTTGTAAAGCACATAGCAAGTAAGCATTTGCTGTATTCATACTTGTATCTACATGCATGGATCTATGCATCTAGCGATACTATGCCCTATTTTCTTGTATATGAAACTTAGTTTATTACAAAATAGAGGAGAAAAAGAAGCCCAACTAAGCCTAAGCCCTACCAGCTAGCTCACATGACAGACCAATCATCGATCAAAAGAACTAAGCCGTACCAGGTAGCTCACGGGATCAAAAGAAACCACATTTTTTTTAGAAGGGGGGGCGGATCCCGGCCTTTGCATCCAAGAGATGTACACAGCCATCCACAATTACTAAAACACAAATAGTGTCATCAGTTTACAATTCATGGATCACATAAAGTGGCTATAAAGATTAGCCATTGAAATAAAAGTTCACTAATCCTCAATCCTTCTAGTGTGTAGTCACCCATTTGGATGATTATCATTTTATGTCATCATTAAAGATTTGTTCATATAGTATACTCAGGGCCGAACGTCTCAAAATGGTAACTCCACAAGGCTACCACAAATATTTTGATAAAAGACCGAAACAAAGGAAAAGTACGTAGCTTTTAGGCTAAGCTTTCAATAATGTACCACCACATGTGCGATGACGATGGCAACTCCAACCTTAGGTCCATCAAAAAGTTTACATCACCGAGTTAGGCGGTCGGGCCACCACCTTCAACAATGGCGTGATACAGACGAGCACTGACAGTGTAGAGAAGAGATCTTTCTTTCCAAAGGAGTGCGCATACTTGTCGTTGAAGCCGCCTGAATCATCATCTAAACCGTCTGCTTCCAGTCGCACAAGGAGAGGACCCTGATCACCTTGCCAAAGAATTCAAGGCCTTAGGAAAATCATCCAACAATGGAGACCATAGGGACTGGGAATGAAGAAGATGTAAAATTTTCCAACAATAGGCCTGACTTAGATGCCTCCTTGTCAGATGACTTGGCGTCTCCGCTCCGCAAGAGACACAGTGAAATCGGGAATGAATCCAACTAGTTCTTTATTCCATCGATGTCTCGGTATTTATACAAGGCAAGGGATGCGACGAGAAGTCGCGCCCGTTCGTAGGGGACGTGGGAGCCTCGTCGGTTGCTAAAGAGAGGAAACCGCACGGAGGTTACAAGGAAGAATTATCTACTAATTACATAATTAATATAAATCATAACACATTGAACTTGGCGAGCTAGATCAACCCTGATCTATAGTTGGAGAGGAAATCCCATATTGCCTCCCGCCACGGACAAGGCCATCACCATCTACTGATCCGACCATAGTGTCGTCCACACAACCATGATTTCACCATCGTCGAAACTAGGGCGACCGACGTTATCCCCAATCTCAGGATGGAAATACATCTGTGTAGGATCATATCAATGCTACAGCGCCCTCGCACGAGGACTGTTGAGGATGAAGATCAACGACGTTATCTCCTTGCCGAGGATACGCCAACTCGCACCATCTGTACTCATGAGGAATAGAAAACCCATCCACCGCCGAAGTCTTCTTTGCTTTGCTGCTCCTCCGGCAGCGGAGAGGGAAGGAGAGTTGTCGGCAATATCTAGGGTTTCTCTTGGGCCGTCCGCGGGAGTGACCTAGCCATAGGACACTATAAGAAACCATGTGTGTTAGTGGGCGTACATATTTATTTTATAAAAAACAACATGACTTCCATTGATTAAAGTTTGACTCGCCTTGAAATAAATGTATAATCTAGGTCTGATAAATCTTGTCAAAACAAATCTCTCCACAACCACATCTGAACAAACATAGGCAGCATTAATTCATCGGACTTACCGTTTTTCTTTTACATTTTAGGGCGACACCATTAGACGTTGGCCTTTATTTTCCATGAGCTTTGTAATGATGAATTTGTTCGTTGGCAAGGTGCATAATATTACTGCATAGGTCAAAAGATCAGTAAAAAAATCCATGGCTTGTCTTACAGATAGATAGAGTTCTCATAACTACTGACCTACCCGAGGATCAATTTCATAACCAGTAAGTATCAACCAAAAGGGGAGGACCAATAACTTTATGTAACAACCCCACCATCCAAGTCATTTATAAGCAGCAAGGCTCCCTAAGAAAACGATGAATAACTTACTTGTTCTTCTACTCCCATATCTTAGAACTGTCCAATCCCATTCCATACATTTGTTTGTGCTCTCTCAGTACACTAGCTATTAGAATTAGATATGCATGGGCATGGAAAGAACCAGGAATTACCGGCGGGTCACTGGAGTTACAACATGCACTAGCATATTGTTTGCTCTTTGGCATCTCAGCTTTTGTACCTGTGTCGAGCATACTCCTCTCAACCACGTCGCCGTCCCGGTCGGCGTTCCCGGTGACGCTTGATGCTCGTACCTGTATCCACGTTCTGGTTGTTGTTGAGCTCGACCCCGGAGGTCTCTTGGCGGGCGTGACGTGGACGAGCCGATGGAGAACGTCATGGCAGGCTCGGGGTAGAGTTACATCGTTCCTGCCTTCCCGGAGGATTGGTGTTGGGTCTCTCCTTTACAATCTCCATGCTGGTAGTGACATAAACATGTCACGTCTAGCCTTCATCCTCTAATTAGTTGTGGTCGTTCATCCACATTCAGCAGGCCGGCCACCATTTCTCCACCGTGTCGTTGCTTCACTCAGCTACACAACTGATAGCTGACCACGTAGACACTGTCAGGCTGTCGTGCCTGACTGCCATAGAGAGAAGAGACAATGGTTTTTTTCTTTGCATCTGTGAGCATGGTATGTGGGTCATGTATGCCAAATAATTTGATTTTTACAGAAAACTAACTGATTTTTCTGATGTGAGCATGGTATATGTGGGTCATGGTATTGTAGTATTCGTGATGTGAAGGTTGATTATGGTAAAATTATGGAATGAATTATGATCATGCAGAGATATGCTAATTAATATCTTACTGAATAGAAAAATATACAATTTCTAGCAAAAACTAGGTATGAACCGTGACCATTAAGAAGAATTATGTGAATATCTAATTGATCATATCCATTTGTAAAGCTTGAACATGCAAGCTATATATGAGTACATTCTAGACGAGAATAATCATGAAGACAACGATGAAAATCATCGTCCTCCAGAGAGGTCGGACATTGCGCTGAAGCTTGACATCAGCTGGGGATAAGACATGACAGATGTGTTAAATCTGTTGTCTTCCATCAAGGTCTGCATGTCCATGCTCAGCTGTGTTGGCCTCAGCTCAGGTAGTGCAATCTCACCATTGAGGTATTGCATAACCTCTTGCATGCTTGGCCTTGAACTAGGAAACGGGTGCAAGCATAGAAGTCCTATCTTTAACACTAGGCATACTTGATCGATGTTGTAGTCGCCTCGAAGCCGTGTGTCCACTGTTTTGCTAAGAGATTGGTTGTTCCAATGCTCTAGGACCCAATCAACCAAGAAAAATTGCTTCTCCTCTGTTTTCTGCTTTATTGGCTTCTGCCCAGATGCAACTTCAAGAAGAAACATGCCGAAGGCATACACATCCGTCAGGGGAGATGCCTTTCCCGTGCGTACTAGCTCAGGGGCAAGATATCCCATTGTCCCGACCATATGCGTGCTTTGCGGATCGGTGCCATGGTCATATAACCTTGCAAGGCCAAAGTCACCAAGCTGCCCATTCATCTCATCATCGAGGAGAACATTGCTCGGCTTGATGTCTCGGTGGATCACAACTTTCTCCCACTTCTCATGGAGGTAGAGTAAGCCGGTAGCAATACCTTTGATGACTTGAAACCTTTGAGGCCAATTTAAGGTTGGTTTGTCCTGCTCACAGTGTATATATTTGTCAAGGCTACCATTTGACATGTACTCATACACCAATATCAGTTCGCCTTTTCGCCTGCAATAACCGAGAAGCTGCACCAGGTTGCGATGTCGCAGTTTACCGATACTAACAATCTCAGTAACAAACTCCTTCATCCCTTGTGTTGACTCATGAGACATCCTCTTAACGGCAATCTCCTTCTTGGACAATTTAAGCACCCCTTTATATACCATCCCGAAACCTCCTGCTCCAACTAGCCTCTTGTTCTTGAATCCTTCTGTAGCTTGGAACAAATCTTTGTACGAGAATCGGTGCGGACCGAACTCGCTCTCCCAATCCTCACGCACCTCCATATACCTTCGCCTTCTTCGCACCACCATAATGACAACGATGCCAACAGAGATGATCAATGCTGCAGTGCCTATTGGTAAGATGATCGCCAGGAGCTTGGACTGGGGCTTTGATCCAACACGAGGCAACTTAGGAAGCTTGGAGATGTCAATGGACGGAGCTTGCATGTTCATTCCAAAGCTCCATCCTAGAATATAATGACGGGCGTTCATCAGCTCAGCCGTAGATGAGAAACCAACGTACGCCGTCTCTGTGAGCACTGTTGAGAGGTCACGTATGGCAGACAAGAGTGGCTTTGACGGCTTTCCCACATGGAGTGGAGCCAAAGCCACATCGATCCTTGTTTCCTCCTCGTCATAGTCCACCCACAGCTGCAACTCCATGCCGCCATTCAGCGTCAAGTTCTTGAAGGCACCGCTATAGTTTTCATAGTAGCCAGCCGTGTAGGAGTGCAAGGAGAAGATACTGCTCACGTCGATGCCGATGTGGTTGTCGTTGATGTCTTTCAACTCTGGGTTCTGGAAGGTGTCGATCTCGATCACCACGAGGTTATCATTGCTTTCTTGTTTCAGGATCCCAAAGAACTGTGTCGGGAGCGCATCGGAGAAATTCTTGCTCGGAGCGACGAAGAGGGCCATGCCATTAGCATTCACACCGGGGTACATGCCGACAATGCTGAAAATGATGGACACCGAAAACGATCGCACCTTGCCACGAGATGAGTTGCGGAAGAGCAAAGGGGTTGGGTAGATAGCATGACCTTGGACGTTATTTGTGCCGTTGGACATGTCGAGGAGGCCGCCTTTTGTGACGACGGCACTGCCATCTAGTGTTAGGCTGGATTGTGTGAAGCCGGAGAAGACGAACTGGTCATCACCGTCGGCGAAGGTTGCGACGGTAAGGAGGAGGAGGGATGGAAGGAACGATGCACACTTGGTACTGGCCATCGCCCGAAGCTAGCTGTGCATGGCTGGGAATTGGCAGCTACTCAATTAGTATATGCTTACATGAACCACCACCCCCCCCCCCCCCCCCCCCTGAGCCTCAGTCAGCACTTTCAGCCTTCTGGTGTCTATGTTGAAATTTATTGTGCCGTTGCAGCTACGGCAGAGGATCTCAATCAACCTTTCTGGCATCCGTTGTAGTCCTGAAGTCAACAATTCTAGTCTTCTTGTGTCTATGTTGAAATTAATTTGCTTGAAAACAGAGTATCTACATACAGAAACAGGAGGATGAAGACCGATGGAGACGAGAGCTGCCGTCTTAAATAAACACGCCACGGTGGATGAAATTTCTTTCTGCAACGGCGTACTGGCCATTGGTCCCTTCAACAGCTGACGGATCGTGCTGAACTAGTCTTCGCCACAGATTTTCGCCCCCCTAGAACAGAGCACGGATGTGCTACTCCATCTTAATATAAGATGTTTCGGTAGTATATGTTAGTCCAACAAGTACTCTCGTCCGTATCGAAAATGTTTTAGCATAAGATATATGGGCTAAATAGGTTTCAAGCTTTCGAAGTGTGGCCATTTTCTAACAACAGAGCATCCCAATCGACCTATCTAGTCTTCAGTATTGTGGAAGATTCCCTGAGAAACGTAGCAATTCACAATTTCGCATAGCAGAGCTGAATATTGCAAAGAAATGTTAAAGCTAGTACTTCCCACAACGGAAGATCCGAGCTCTTTTCCAACACATAGTCGACAAAGTAGCTATTTCCATTCCATATAAGTGCACTTGTTGTCAAGAAAAGCTGATCTCACATATTTTTCATTAGTACCTATTGAAATTAGAAATTTTACACCCAGTGTCATTTTCTGTTATCATCTCTCTTTAAATGCGGGCTGCTTAAAGTTAGGCCAACTATCCATGTACATGATCGAAGGCTTGGAAGGTTCATTGAGATTCCCTGCCGTTGCTGCCACGGCAGCGGCACAACATTTATACAGAAAAAGACCTGTTTACAATAACGTCAAGATGTGTGCTCTGGACTCAGGACACGGCACTCTCAAGTCAAGTGCTCCCAATTTCCCATCTACATGACTGAAGACTAAAAAAATGTTGACCGAGATGCTCTGCCGCTTCTGCAATGGCACATCAATTCTCAAATTACTCTATATCAACACTATATTACAGAGCAGGACCAAAGGTCTATTCTAGTGGAAACCAAACAAAAAGAAAAGGTCCAGCACTCTTGAAAAAACAACTGCAAAATGAGTAAATGGTCCCGTGCTGCCCATGCATATATACGAACCTGCTTATGCCGAATTTTCATGCCCATTTCCGACATGAATCATATCTCCTTATTGCTTCTAAAACTACTGTTTCTTGGCCTTGGCTTCGTTGCCGGCGATAACCACCAGTTTAGCTACTCCGGCTTCTCCAACACCAACCTCACCCTTGACGGTACGGCCTCGGTCACGCCCAACGGGTTACTTGAGCTCACCAGTGGCATGCCCCTGGGTAAGGGCCATGCCTTCTACCCAACTCCGCTGCGCTTCCGCAATTCGTCTGATGAGTCCGTACAATCATTCTCCTTCTCATTCGTCTTCGCGATCATTTCCCCCTACAAAGACTTGAGCAGCAATGGCATGGCCATGTTCATTGCGCCGAGCAAGAACTTCTCAACAGCGATGCCGATGCAGTTCCTGGGTCTCCTCAATAGTCAGAATAATGGCAACCTGACAAACCACATCTTCGCAGTCGAGCTAGACACCTTCAAGAACATGGAGTTCCAGGACATCAACGACAACCATATCGGCATCGACATCAACAATCTCCAATCCATACAATCCCACGATGCTGGCTTCTACCATGACAAGAACGGCACCTTCCAGGGCCTGGGCCTCGATAGCCAAGAGGTCATGCAGGTGTGGGTGGACTACCACAGAGAGAAGATGCAGATTAATGCCACCATGGCTCCTCTCGGCATGGCCAAACCTACAAGACCAATAGTATCGGCAAACTACGACCTCTCAACTGTGCTCACAGATGTGGCATACATAGGATTCACAGCGGCAATGGGCAAGATAAACACGAGGCACTATGTGCTCGGTTGGAGCTTTGGCATGAAGAATCCTGCTCCAGCAATCAATGTCTCCATGCTGCCTATACTGCCTCCTCCTCCTCATCCCAAATATCGTCGACCTCTCCTAGTATTGGAGATCGCTCTACCACTAGCAACGGCAGCACTTATACTGTCTGTGGCTACCGTTGTGTCCCTACTTGTGCGGAGGCAACTGAGGTACGCAGAGTTACACGATGACTGGGAGGTCGAATTCGGCCCACACCGGTTTTCGTATAAAGATTTGTTCCGTGCAACACAAGGATTTGATGAAAAAAATCTCCTAGGTGCCGGAGGATTTGGAAGAGTATACAGAGGAGTGCTGCCAAAGAACAAATTAATGGTAGCTGTGAAGAGGGTGTCACATGACTCCAGGCAAGGCATGAAGGAGTTCGTCGCAGAAATTGTTAGCATTGGTCGCCTTCAGAATCCAAATCTGGTACAGTTACTTGGGTATTGCAGGCGTCATGGTGAGCTCCTGTTAGTGTACGAGTACATGCCCAAAGGAAGTCTTGATAAGTACTTGTATGGTGAAGCTGACAAGCCCACATTAAGATGGGACCAAAGGTTTCGGATCATCAGGGGCATTGCATATGCACTGATTTATCTCCATGAGGAGTGGGAGAAAGTAGTCATCCACCGAGACATCAAGGCAAGCAATGTGCTCCTTGATGATGAGTTGAACGGACGACTGGGTGATTTCGGTCTAGCAAGGTTGTATGATCATGGCGTTGAACAAGAAACAACACGGGTTGTTGGCACTATTGGCTACCTTGCTCCAGAGTTAGCACGCACAGGCAAGGCTACTCCTCTTTCTGATGTATTTGCCTTTGGTACTTTCATTCTAGAGGTCACTTGTGGACAAAGGCCTATCAGGCAAAGCACACAAGATAAGCATGCCATGTTGGTCGATTGGGTACTTGAGCATGTGCAGCAAGGATCACTCGCTGATGCAATCGATACAAGGCTTAAAGGGCACTACAATGTTGGGGAGGCATATCTGGCGCTGAAGCTAGGACTACTGTGCTCACACCCATTTGCATCTGCAAGGCCTAGCATGCAGCGAGTGATTCAATACTTAGATGGGCAAGTTGAACTACCCGAACTAGTAGCTCATCAGAGCTTCCAAGCGCTGGCCTTGATGCAAAATGAAGGGTTCGATTCGTACATCATGTCATATCCTTCATCAGCTACTATTGGCACGGTATCGAGCATTTCAGGAGGAAGATAAGCACTCTGTTTGATGGTGCTGAAAGTGCTTACTATATGATGTACCTTAAACAGCATATGAATCGCATATGTAATGGTCTTAGGTATTAAAACATGTACTTCCTTACATTTGATAGCAAGATTTGTCGCCTCATGAACAAGATTGGTAGGTCTGGTAGAACAATAGGTACAAAAAAATTGTAACATCGAAATAAAGTTTATAATAGGAGGCTTAGCCTCAGGTGCTGAGCTATCAGCTTTGTAATGTAAATTTCAGAGTTGTGCGATTGTTTATTCTTTCTGAATCTAAACATTAGTTATTGACTTATTTCTCATCCACAGTGTTGTACTTTTTTTTTCACAGTGTTGTACTTGTGAGGAAAGAAAATACAACCTGTCAAAAACTGTCCAGATGTCACCTGAATTGTTCTTTCACCTTGCGCCTCTCGTTTTCCTCCTTTGGTCAGTAACCCTTGCCGTTCCTGAGCAAAGCCTATGATGGTCCTCTCGCTGATCCGTTTCTTCGTCCTCCAATCCAGCGTCGCGGACGGCGTTGACAGTGACACTACCATATATGCTGATGGTGGTGGTTTGCTAGCGATGCTGCCCACATGAGTTCTCTGCTCGGCTGATGTAGCGCAGCAGAGAGCAAGTTTTCTATCCCTAGCTCCACCGACTCAGGAACGGGCTCCAGTTTCTCGGTGACGGTGAACATAGGCCTTCTGCAGATGCCTCATCGGCTTGGCGCAGGCATATACCAAAGCACGCAGGTATGTGCATATATAGCAAAGCTAAAATGTATCAAACATTTTATTCCAGACCAATAAAAAGAACAGATCAGTAATGATTTGGGTGCCTTTATGCGGTATGTGTATGGTGCACACCCTTGGATGCATTTGGCAAGATGAGACAAGGCACTCGGCAGGCTATCAAAGACCAGCCTGGACTCAACACCAGGCACCGAAACTATGAACTAGCGCTGGCCTCGGCGAGGAATATTGTCGAACGTGTCGAGGGCCTCAAAGCACGCAAAAAAAAAGGACAAATCTTATGCAGCGGAGGGCACTCACGGGTGGTTATGCAGAGGAGTAGCGCGGCGCCGCGCTCATAGGTTGAGGTCGAGACGCATTCTTGGCCTTCGTGAAGAACGGCACCGCGTCTCCTCTCCCCTTGACGGCAGGTCGGCAGCCATTGTGCCAGGGCGGAGATCAGCCTAGCTGGAGAGGAAGCGGGGACGAAGGCGGGAGAAAGGGCTGTCGAGTGGCGGCGCATGAAGGTTGAGATCCGCCGCACCTGGCGGCGACATCAGCGACGGGAGCAGGACCGTGTCGACATCTCTCCCAGCAGAATGGGAAGCTCGAGATTCGGCCTCCTAGATGGAGGTATCGGCGGTGAGACCCCAAACCATCGGGAGCCTGAGTGGCGGCGCGTGCAGATAGTGACCCGCCGCACCGGGCGAGGTCGGCGGCGGCGCCATCAGGGACTCAGGGTAAGTGTCGGAACTTGAAAAAATAACTGTCGCTTACAGCTCTAACAGAAACCGTAAACAAACTCTTTCAAAAAAAAAAATACCGTAAACAAACAAACCTCTAAACATTTTAGGGGCTGCGAAAAATTCGCCTCGCCGAACCGAGAATAATACTCACTCCGTCCAAAAATAAGTGTCTATGAAAGTAGTATGTTTCCATGGTCGAATGTAGTGTGTCCTATATAGCAAGAGATCTTGGCGGAAAATACATTTCACAGCCCAAGTTCCTCTCCATTCCCCATGAAGTCGTCGCCGCCAGCTAGCCGCCCTTGATTCTGGTTGTCGTCGGCGACATCTGCCAGTGGAAAGCTGCCACCAAGTTGGCGCCACGAGTTTTGTGGGCGATTGAATTGTCGTTGTCGCCTCCGAACCATTAGTGAGTGCTTCTCCTATCGATTTTTCATTGACTAGTGTTTTCGAAGGAATTGAGACCGTGTAAGCATTTTAGAAGGAATTGAGACCGTGCAAGGAGTTTTTGCTCGAAGAATCATCCTCGTCCGACAACTTGGATGTAGAGATGTTGCTTGAGAACCACCATAATCAAATGGTGGTGGTGATTCCCGTCGTGAGGGTTGGAAGAAAAAGAAACGGCGAGGATCCACAGTCAGCCGCCTTTGGATTCCTGGAACTGCTTCTATGGTAATGAGCTCCTCATGCAAGACTACTTCGGGGAGATACGTACCCATATAATTGGCTCTACAAAAGGTATTGAATGTATCGATCCCTCTTCACAAAAATAATGGAATCTTGCAAGGCCAATTGTCGCTATTTACCCGTTGGAGGAATGTTACAGGTTTAACTAGGTTTAACGCATATCAAAAACATCGGTGCGACAACGAGGGTGATTGCCTATGGCGTTCCGGCTAGAGATAAAAACGGAGCGGATACGGTCGAATAGTAGTGAAAATGTCCGTAACCATATTTTTTCCGGATGTGGAGTCGGAGCGGAACTTCCGGCTAACTACACCGAGAAATAGCCATGTTTGCCAAAGCAATAATCCGTTTCTTGATCATGTTTATCTTAAGCATCCAAAGGTACGGTAAGATTGATGGCAGCAAATGAGGTCGTGGTTGGCCGGGCATGCTAGATGCCTAGATCGCGTGGACTGCATGCATGTATTGTGTGTGGAAAAGCTTCCCCAAGGCATGCCATGGGCATTATTATGGCAAGGGTAGTGATGTAACAATTGTGCTTAAGGTCGTTGCATCCAAGAATTTGTGGATTTGTCATTATTTTTGTGGTTCGCATGACACACTCAATGGCATCAATATATTGCATCGGTCTCATCTATTTGGTATCGCAGCTTAGGGGTACTTTCTTGCCAGTCGTATGTATCTTACTTGGTCTATATTGTGAAGACCATCTCAAATGCCGAAATAGGAAGGAAACTGAATTTGTCAAGGCACAAGAGGCGAAAGGACATTGAGAGAGCCTTTGGTGTTTTACAATCCAGATTTAACATTGTTCAATGTCCTGCTCGTGTTTTGGAAAAAAAAACTCAAAAACATAATGGCATTTTGTGTGAGTCATTCATAATATGATCATCGAGTATGAGAGGAACTTAGACTTGGAGTTGGTCTACGTAGTCGTGTGAAGCCAGCTAAAAAGCCAGATAGCATTCAAGCATTCCTTCAGACTTATCTCGGGAGATTGAGGACGCCACATCCACATCCAGCTTCCACACGATCTCATTGAGCACCTTTCGTAGCTGCATGGGCAGTAATCTGCCGTTTTATTCATTTGATTTTATTCATGTGTGATTTGAATCATTATTTGTAATCAAATCGTATTGAATTGTTGTTTAATTTATTTGATTTTCATTTGTAATTTGAATAATTATTGTAATGTGGATTAAGTTTGTATCGTACAATTAACACTATTTATATTTTAGTTCATATTGGTTTCATATTATTTTTTTATGTTAAATGATGCAGGCTGAAACAAAATAATGTGTTTACAGGTTGGATTCGGTTGTGGCCGAATAAGGCAGAGCATTTACATGCCCTTGGGTGCATGATCATACCACCAAGATGCGATTATTTTGCAAAAACCCACCACTATACAATAAGAGTATAACAAAAAAGCACTGATCGGACATTGGTCACGTGCTAAATAACTTTTTGACATGTGGACCCAGTATTAGTCCTACGTTGTTGGTCGGGGGGGGGGGGGGGGGGGGGGGGGGGGGGGGCTATCAGAATGACAAAAGCTACTACTTTGCTATTTTAATATGTATCTCACATCATCATATATTGTATTTCCATCATGTTGGTGAAGTTAATTTATTTGAACAATACAAGTTTCAGAATAAGATGGCTTCGTCATATACTTACTGTGATGTTCAATCACTTTATTTAGGCTAGTTCGCCACTTGGTTCTGCAAATTATCTCCCCTGAAATTACAACAAAACATTCAAAAGCCCGACAAGGACTCATGTATGATGCCTTGCTAGAGCTACAGCTAGCTCGGCACTGATTATATCGGTTGCTCAAATTAAAAGTATCTTAATGGTGACTTGGCACAGGTTGCATTTTAAGCTCTTGAAGGTAAAAATAACAAATGATAACAACCAGGACAACTGGAGGTAGAATTATACATGACAAAGGGCAAACATAATTTTTTGGGGAATTTCAATTTTTTCCCACCGAACTTGTTTTAACCCTTTCAATTTGAAACTGCAATATCAAATACCCTACTATATTCGAAATTTCAAATACTTCTAAATTGCCCCAATCATGTGGAGACCGCATTGAAATAAAGGTCATATATATGCATCTATTTGATGCAGAGGTCGTGCAACTCGCATTGGTATACATGTACAAAATGCATTCCCGATGAGAAATACAACTCCCTTCGTTCCTAGATATAATGTGTATTAGTTTTTCAGGAAATCCAAAATAAAATGTGTAGTGCTTTCCACCACTCGTATGAAAATATTTTTAGTGATTTTATTATCTTTTCTTATCTCTTGCAAACTTCTTTTTCCCACATCAATTAGCTAGAGGAAATACCGTCCAAAACTGATGTAATATTTGTCGCTATGGTCATTCTTTAATTCCAGTGCCAAATTGATACACCCTACGTATAGAAACGGAGGGAGTATTAAACAATTCTGAAGGCAAGATGTGATAACTACAGTTAAATATTTTTAGCCTTATATATATGTTAGTGACATGGGATCTTGATACATCATTTACACAAAATATTTGCTACAGTCCATAAGGTTCTTCTCTGCGTTATATGTGCTCAGTTTGCTCTCACGAGATGTCCAGGAGCAAAGGCATCGCCGAAGGAATGCAAGTAAATTAAAGCCAAACATGCATCAGGGGCGCCTCAGAAAGAGTGCAGTACGTAAATCACTCAGACCACATGTCCATGATATCTAGACTGGAATGAACTGTAATGAGAAAAATATTAACCATGACGACAATTTCAAATATTCATAAATTTTCTCCTTGATGTAAGTTTCAACACTTCCTGACCAGGTACAGCGAATACAGACATAAATTGAGCAACACAATCTGACTAAGTTTTTTTTTCTCTCGAAATTTCATGCTCTTTCATGCAGATGAATAGATGAGCGAACCCGATGACTCGATGGAACCAACTCGACCTGAATTAAGCTAAGACTCTCGACAGCAACATCATTTATTCAAGCAAAATAAACTAGCGCAAGAACTGCAGTCGAGCCAAGCCCTCGGGATGCTAGGGAGTGAATCTTGGGTTCAGCAGCGCCGGGGAGAATATGCCAGCCTGCACGAAGACGTCATGCAGTTCCTCGGTGCTGGGGAGGGCGCCGCCATAGCTGGGGTCGCCGAAGGCGTCGAGCACCTCGAAGAGGTAGCTACCATGGCGTGGCTCACCGTTCAAGGTCATCGGAGTAGAACCGTCGTGCTGCGCGGCTTGTGCAGGTTCCAGCATCATTTGGGTCGTCATCTCGACGTTGTTCTGATGAAGAGGAGCTGCGACCATCTGAAGAGGCACCGTTGGCGGCAGCATGGCCAAAGGTTCAACCATTTGCACGTCCTGAAAACGCGCCGAATGAGGTGGCGGAAGCAGCAGCGCCGGCGCCGAACGGAGATTTTGGAGACACGCGTGCTGGACGGCCCGTCGTTTACCCTTCACTTTCGTTCCGACGGAGACGAAGAAGTCAGCAGGTAGGTCGTCGAAGTGGACGCGGCGGCCGGCGAGGAAGTCGGCCATGACGCGCTTGATCTCCTCCTCGCGTGTCTGCGCCTGGACTCTCGACACCTGCGCTCTCACCTTGTCGTTCATCTGCTTGGCGTAGTCCATGCTGTCCAGCTTGTTGTTCAGCTTGCCCCAGTCCGGCATGGCTCTGTACTGCCGCACCACATCCGCGGCCGCCCCCGGCGAAGGCCAGGTCACCGGCTCAGCAGCCTCGCCGGAACCGTACGCTACCAGGCAGACGGGCACGTCGGCGAGCACCGCTAGCTCATGGGCCTTCTTCAAGACTACCGGGAGCCGGCTCTTCAGCGTCCTATTGCGCTTCTTGGTGTTCATGATCAACCGGATCTTCACCCTCCCACTCCCTCTCCCCCTACGAGCCATCTCTCTTCCTTCTGCTCTTACTTTGCTAGTATCTGAGGACGAACGGGAAAGAGCCACAGAGAGGACTACCGCGATTGATGAGAAGAAAGCGAGGAGAGCAGGACTTCTTATAGCACAAAATTATTTAGATCATCGTAATTGCTCTTTACAAATATTCTCTTTTCCAAGATCACGATATATATGCTACAGCCTAGAGGAAATCTTTTGAGGAGAAGGGTAGTATTAATGTTTAGATTCCTCAAAAAGATTATCCCATGTGTCAATGTGTCATGTGTCTCTAATCCGAAATTAACATTTCGTCCATGATGGAGAAATATATATTTGGTGGAGAAATAAGCCCATGATGCTATAATCGTGTGGTGATGCAATCTTAAAAATGCATATGCACGCTTTCATATATGTTTATCAGATATACATGCGACTCCGCATAAAATATGATCTTGAGAAATAATCAATCACGGACCTCGTATCCGCTATGATTTTTTTTGTCATTTGGTTCACCTTTGTAACACGCATCCCCTATTCTCACTGATCATGCGACCCTACATATTGGTCTGGTTCCTTTATTCAAAGTGTATGCAAAACATTCACCGACATTTCATTTGATAGCTTATGTTATTTACAACGTCTGCCTACGATATCCAGATGAACAATGATGGTGTTTACATCTGAATAATGCATGCCTGAGAGAGTTCAAATCCCCTTCGGCAAAAAGACCCACTAATAATTATATTTTTCGAACTTGCAGCATGAATTGAAAGTTGAATCAAATACAATTACATTCCAAGACATAGGTTAAACTACAACTAGTTGTCGCGCTTAACTTACAGAACATTACATGTCATATTTATGGAATATATAACATTATCTCCAACATTCAGTTAAGTATAAACATGCTTATATATGTGTTCTTCTCATGACCATATCTGTCTAGTGCGCTAGTTCGCGGTAACATGCTGATTTTTCTCTAGTATTACTTTCGGATTATTCAAAAATCTAGTATTACTTCCTATTTGATAGCAATAAATCTTAATGTTAAAAAGAACAGTACTTTCGGCGATGTGCACAAAATCGGGCCAACATTTCAAATCGATGAGCTGAATGTTTCACCACCCATGTTAATTTAAAAATTGACATATAACTAGTCTGTTATTTTTCCTGCCAACCAGTACATATAGGTGTTGAAACTTTCAAAACTCTCAATGGTTCTCCGATATAGTTACTACATGCCAAAAAATTATCTACATTAGGATAAAGTATATGCACGTGCAAGACACATGTTTCTACAATCACTCCCTTCAAGGTCAAATTGTTGTTCTCATGTGACAAGATACACGGTTTCATGTTGTTGACAACTTTCTTCAAGACAACCGAGTAGTTACCGTCACTGGCGGATCCACTTGAGACCAGCCGGGTGCACGGGACACTTCCACATGTGCACCCCTGAAAAATGATTTAAATGTGTTGGGGCATCACATGTGCATCCTGGTTCCAAATGTTCTACCTCCACCACTAATTACCGTATCCCTCGCCTGTGGCATCGGTGATGATGTATTCCTATAGCAAGAGGCCACCTTACTTGCTCCTCTACGTCGTCGCGAACATTTGACGATAGCCATAGCAATGGGGCCTACAAGAAACTTTCCTGGTTTGAGGAAGTGGTGTAGCCGACAACACCATCATTCTGGGCACATCTCCAAAGGAGGAGCGCCCGGTTATCCAAGATCTTGATCGTATGAGAATAAAATATCATTCCCCTCACATCAAATGTATGTAGATAAAAATGTAAACATATTTGGTGGAGAACTAGTCCCATGCATGATGCTATAAGAAGTAATAATGCATACGAACGTTCATATATGGACTCATATGTACATCATACATATGTGCATACGACTCCATATAAAAATTTGATCTTGAGCAGTAATCGATCACAGAGCTCTTACCGGCCAATATGAAAGTTTGTGATCATTTGGTTCACCTTACTGACAATGGTATCTTATACTCACTAATCATACAACCTTACATATTGGTCGGTTTCCTTGTTTCAGAGTGCATGCAAAACATTCATCGACATTTTCATTCGGTAGTTTATGTTATTTACACCGGCTGCCTAAGACATCTAGCTGAACAATGATTGTGTTTACCTCTAAATAATGCATGCATGAGAGAGTTCAAATCTCCTTCGGCAAAAAGACACATTAATAATTAAACATGGACCATGAATTGAAAGTCGAATCAAATACAACTAAACTGCAACATATAGGTAAAATTAAAAATGGTTGCCGCTAAAACTTTAGAACGTGAATATATATCATTATTTCCAACATTTAATTAGGTACAAACATGCGTATGTGTTCTTATGATGACCATATCGGTCCAGGGCGTCGGTCATGGTAACATGCTATTTTTTTTGTCTATTATTATCTCTGATTATGAAAAAAACTAGTATTGCTGATTAGATAGCCATAAATCCTATTCATAGGACATAGATTTACGTCAATCTTATTATGCTACAGTCATATGGTGAAGCCATCTTGATAACGAATATGTATGTTTCATATATGCACATCAGATATTTATACGTCACAGAGGTCGTATCCAGTATGAAAATTTTAAAATTGAGGTCATTTGGTTCACCTTACTACCACTTTACTACCACTGATCCCATATTCTCACTGATCGTGCAACCATACATATTGTTTTGATTCCTTGTTAATTTCAAAGTGCATACAAAACATTCATCGACATTTCATCCGATAGTTTATGTTATTTATAATGTCTGCCTATTTCCGGATGAACAATGATTGTGTTTGTCTTTGAATAATGCATGACTCGGAGAGTTCAAATCTTCTTTGACAAGAATACCCATTAAGAAATATATTTTTGGAACATGGAGCATGAATAATAAAGTACAATTAAGTTGTAACACATAGGTCAAATTACAACTGGTTCCCGCGCTACAATTTTAGAACATTATGTTTCATATTTATGGAATATATATCATTATCTTGAACATTTAATTTAGTACAAACATGCTTTCGTGTTCTTCTGATGACCATATCGGTCTAGGGCGCCAGTAACGGTAACATGCTATTTTTTCTATTATTACTTTTGATTACGAAAAAATCTAGTATTACTGATTAGATAGCCATAAATTGTATTCATAAGACGTAGATTAACGTCAATCTCATGATGCTACAATCGTGTGATGAAGTCATCTTAATAACGCCTGCATAAAAACATATGCACTCCATATATTCATACGACTGCATAAAAATATGATCTTTAGCAGTAATCGAGCCACAAAGCTCGTATCCAATATGAAAAGTTGAAGTCATTTGGTTCACCTTACTACCACTGATCCACTATTCTCACTCATCATGCAACCCTACACATTGGTTTCGTTCCATGTTAATTTCAAGGTGCATAGAAAACATTCGTCTGATAGTTTATGTTATTTATAACGCCTCCCTATGATATCCAGATGAACAATTATTGTGTTTACTTTGAATAATGCATGAATGAGAGAGTTCAAATCTCCCCTGCTATGTTTCACCACCCCTGCTATATTAGAAATTGACATATAACTAGTTTGTTATTTTTCCTGCAAACTAGTACATCTAAATGATACCATGTGAAAGGATTTCATTGTTTTTTTCACAAAACATTGTCAAAATGTGAAGGAGATATGTCCTAGAGGAAATTAATAAAGTGTATTTCTTTATTATATCTTGTTTGTTCATAATACATTTTTGTGTCATGCTATAATCGTATTAAGCGGAAAAATTAATACGGGTGTGATGCGTAAACAACCATGTCCCTAGTAGTCTCTACTAAGACTAGTTTCGTTGCGCGATCGATGATTGAGGTTTCCCGATCATAGGGCATGGTGCCGGTTGGCAATGGAAGTCATATTATTGGAGAACGATGTGATGGACATACCCATATTTGGAGGACGTAGTCATTACGCCTTTGACCATAAGACCAACTCTTATTGTTATTCCTAGAAGATACTTTGATTGCACCAAACGTCGTATCTTAATTAGTATGACAATAACGGTGATACTTTGGGTATCAGAAAGGAGTAGTTGAGACGAGGGGTCAAGAGCGGGATTTGCCAGTCCGCATAGCAGGATAGATACTCTAGGGCCCACTCGGTGAGATCATGTCTAATGAGTTTGCAAGCATGTGACTAGGTCACGGAGACATGAAATCATAGACGAGTAGAAGATAGCGTTGTCGGTAACGAGGTCAAGCTAGATATGGAGATATCTATGAACGACGCTCGGACACGCTAAGTATCGCCATGGCAAAAGGTTTAAAACTTTATGTTCAGATTTGATAGATGAAAGTCATTCGTTATATCATAGAGATTAATTCATGGGGTCCAGGCCTACGAGTTAGTCATTAATCGGAGAGGAGTCTCGGTCATGTCTGTTATTATATCAAACCGCTAGGGTAACACACTTAAGGGGTTTTGACAAGACAACCGGAAAGGAAAGAGATCACCGGGAACGTTCGGGAGAGGTCCGATGGAGATCGGGCAGCGACGAAAGAGTTTTCGGAGGTAGAATAAATTATATATAATATGTTTGATATTAATTAGTGTAATTAATGTCTAAATATGATTTTATATATTTATTTTCGAATCTATTTAGGCTGATTTCCCTAAATGTGCCTTCTGGTCGAAAGAAGGCCCAAGAGGGGAAAATTCCCTAGGGGAATTCGGTGGGGGGCTTGGGGGCCGACCCAAGTGGGCCAAGAGGCCCACTAGGGGGCCGCCGCACCCAGCCATGCCGCACCAGGCATGTGGGATTAGTCCCACATTGCCTGGTGAGGAGGTTGATAGAGGGGCTCCCATGGCCTTTTAATCCACCAATTAATTCCCCAATTCTCTCTCGATTTCGTGATTCTCTTTGTCGGAGTTGCGCCGAGTTGAGAGGGGGATCTTTTCCACCCTAGCCCGCTGCCGCGCTGCTGGTGTTCCGGTCCAAGTTTTCCGCTGCTCGTCCTGGACTGGAGCTTCGAGGCCGTCGTTTCCACCGTACGTGTGTAACGCCCTGCGAGGTGCTGCGCTAACGGTGCTCGGAGGTCTGCTTCCTCTACATGACCTTGAGGTCGGCTTCGTCGGTCTTCATCGACAACGTTTGTGCGGGAACGTAATCCCCGCTTTCGGTCTACAAGGGTACGTATTCCGATCTCCGTTCGTACTACTATATCTGCATAGAATAGATCTTGGCATGTTTTAAGGATATCGTTGCTAGGAATTTTTTTGTTTTCTGCACACGATCCCCTTCAAAATGGTCGACATAGAATTTTTAGAAACATGTCGAAATATTCAGAACTCTCAATGGTTCTCTGATATAATTACTACATGCGTAAACCTTATCTACAGTACTGTAAAGCATATGCCCGACAATACGTGCAAGACAAATTTCAACAATCACTCCACAATAGTTTAGTTCATGGTCAAATTGTTGTTCTCATGTGACAAGATATACGGTTTGACTTTCTTCTAGACAACCGAGTAGTTACCTGTATCGATGTCATGTGGCATCGGAGACGATGTATCTGTATAGCAAAAAGGCCACCTTACTTGGTCTTCTGTGTCGCCTCGGACATTTGGCGATAGCCATGGCAAAGGGGTCTACAAAAAGCTGGCCTAGGTTTGAGGAAGCGGTGTAGCTGACAACACCATCATCCTTGCCCCATTTCCGTAGGACTAGCGGCGACACATCCAAGATCTTCGTTGTATGTGATTTGGCGGCGTTGAAAGAGCTACCATTTTTTGTGTCCATAGAGAGCCTCTTCCAAGATCTTCAGCGACATTACTGAGAAGGCATGACAACATGCTTATGCTACTTAGAGTCATAAACTATTGCACTTAGCATGGGCGCCAATACTGGCCCGAGAGAAGGAGCGGGAAAGACCAAAAGCGGGACAAGGAGGTCCTCCTTCTAGTTTGTTTTCCAGCTGTGTGGGCGGGCATTTATCTCTCTTAGAGCCAAGATCTGGCTAGAGATAAGTGGCATTCATGATGGCCTTGTTTTTTTCTTTTTGTTGTTAGCATACCAGCTTCAGTTTTGCCTGGAAATGTTGGATAGTCAATCACAAATCGCTATGTGTATCAACCGATTCAGAGGCTCCTCATCTTTAAAAAAAAAAACCTCCACCTTCCTGGTGGTGATCAACTGATCATGCATTCGTGCCACAATCCTTTTTCATTGTTGTACTCGCATCTTTCTTTGTGGTGATCATGCCATGACCTACATGCCTCACCTTGGAATGATAAAACATATGTAAAAAACTAATAAACAAAAGTTATGCATGGTAATTCCTACCATTACTGTAGCCGGACATTAATTGATGAAGAAACAAGTTCCTGAAACATAACGCCATGGGAGATCAGGAAACATGAGTGATAGTTTGATAATCGAAACGTAGCTATAAGTTAAAAGTAAGTTTATTCATGCAAGTACAACCGAAATCATCATTGTTATATGAGGCCAGGGTAAATTTTGTAACTAAATCTCATGTGGTCATTGGAGTTGCCAACATCACAAAATGTTGCTAATTTTAATTAACTTTGAGCTCAATAGTCCAATCTCCTTAAGTGAATGCAAACTTCAAGACCTTTCTCAGATTTTTGGTATTGGTTGTACGACCCTTTCTCTCTTGTTGCTTTGTTGCGTGACATCAATGTTGCTTGCTGTAGTAGACATCACAAAGGGTATCTATCAACTTTTTTTGTTGGAACAAGAATATAAGATACACGCCCTTCCGCCAAATCGAGCCGCCGCTCTTCCCATCGATTTCTCCTTCCTCCGGGCACACTCAGGCCCTGGGCACACTGCATCGCCGCCTACTTCCCAACATCCTGCAACGTCACTGGATCTGGTCAGCGGTGACAATGGATGCGGCACTGAGGTCTAATGTGGCGGCGGGACTCACCTAGGCAGCGGTGTCCGTTGCTGCTCCAGAAGTCTACTCATCCGGACGCATCGAGCGATTTCACCTCGCAACTGTAAGATTTCGTTCTATCTCCCCAAAATCAATTGATACACCAATGTGAGGTTTCATTTTTTATATATGGTTAGTGTAGATGAGTTCGTTACTAACCGAGATTGAGTCATTCTTCAGTGACTCATCATCCAACGACTCCGACATCGAGGACATGCTCAGCAACTACGATAGCGACAGTTGATCCTCATCCTCTACTGCCTGTGGACAACCAAAAAAATGTCACTGCTAGCGGAGATGGTCTCATCCGGCTCCTACGTACTAGGATCAGATTTAGATCCTCCAAAGCTCTAGCCCGTCAAAGTTTTTTTTAGATTAACAACACTTTATTGATCTAAATTGAGTCATTACAAAGAGCATCGCGGATAAAACCCAGAGCCCCATCATGAAAGATTGAAAACCCAAACCGCTTAGCACCACGAGCTAGATGTATACTTTTAAAGATGCTTAAAATGCAGAAAGTGTATATGGCCCCCGAGATTCAATGCTCTCTATCTATTTTTTAAAAATCAAAAATATATTTGAAAAATCAAAAATATATTTTGAAAAAATTCCATTAGCCCATGGTGTATCCAAAAAATGTGCAAAATTTAAATTTCAAATACTCGTTTTATGTTTTTCTTGCAAAATCTAAGGAATTAGAAATTAAAAAATAACCGACACTTTTGTTATTTATATGTAGATCAGAATACAATGTATTTGTAGATTATCTTTTGCACGTCTATGAAATATAGTATTGGGTACATCCGGATTTGTTTTCAATTTTTTTTTGAAACACACAAATATGATTTTTTGAATGGAAAGAGTCAAATATCTTCACTCTCTTACAATGCAAGTGTTCACCGGATATACAACAAAACGAACTCTAGAACCCTAACAAAAGCGCCGCCGCTCAGCCCAACGGCAGATTCTCTCCGCCGCCGGCTGCCCCAACGCACCACGCTCTTCCCCCTTCCACTCCTCGCGCGTCCACCTTTCCCCGAAGCGCACGCAGATGCTCTCCGCCACCTTCGCCGCTCACCCCGCCACCGCCGGCGCGCTGCAGCGGCATTCTGCCCGCCCGAGCCCGCGCCCGCAGTTCTGCGCTCCAATCGGCACGGCGACGCCAGTGCGGCGGTCGCCAGCGGCGATGCTTTCGATGAAGAACGCCGTCGCCAGCCAGAGGGTTGTGAGCGCCGCTCCGGCGCCTCCCAAGCTCTCTTTCCCGATACTGGTACACTTGCTTGCTTAGGTTCTTGGTGCTTGTGGATTTAGGATTTGTATAAGCCGTATTTATTACTACTGTTTTATTTAGATTTATCGTGCACTGGAACTTTCGAATTATCTCGGATTGAGAAGTTGAAACCGGGGAGGAATGAGTAATGATTGGTCAAACGATGAATTCAGGATATTGAATACTTAATTGATGGGCTGGTATTTTGGGTACGACGATATTGCAAACACTTTTTGCACTCCGATGTTGAAGGATAGGATGTGTCCACTTAAAATATTGACTTCATGCTAGTACTTTGTTCTTTCAAAATTTCACTTGCATTTGTGGATTGATCGATATTTATGCTGGAGTTGCGATTGTTCACCAATGTGACACCTCACTCACCTTTCATATTTTACCAATGGATTTGTCACATTGTTTTATTCATTTTGCGACAGCTGACTTAAGCTAATTCACCTGAGATCATCTAGATTGTCTGAATTCCGTTGGTACTCCATGATGACGACACTGAGTTGACATCTATATTCAGTTAGTGGTACAATTAATGATACAGGAAGAGACCAGTGTTTCAGCTGCAAAAAGAAAACCACATTCCAGCGTTGGTGGGATCCAGTTATAGATTTGGATTGCCTCCACAATCTACATACATATTGATTTGAACTAGTGAACGTATGGTCTTTCGAGTCTTTTGTGGAACCTATTGAAAGGCAAGCTTGATAAAGCTGGCAGCCCCTTACCTCTTAAATAATACTTCCGAAACAAGAGTCTGAAGAATTATTCTTGAATGAAACACGGCTTTAGGAGCTAACCACTTTAGTGAAGTTTTCTGTGGCGGATACTTTATAGTATACAAATAACATCCTATTAAACTATTTACATAGTATGGTGCTATGTGAAGATGGACGAGTGAAACCACAAACCGGAAGCTTGACCTGGTCGATGACTAGTTTTGTTTCAGTTACTATGGCTAATCAATGGCATTACAGATCTTATTGTTTGCTGTTTTAACTTTGTTATTATAGTTTCATATTCAATATCTTTAATCTGTTTAGCTTACCTGAAATTCTTTTCATTGCCTACAATCTTCTCTAGTGACTTCAACTTCTGCCATTACGGAATTTATCAAGTCATCATGTCCAACGTGTCTTAATTCATGAATTTGAAGTCAAACCTAAAATCTGTATTTACTTCCTGTATTTCAGTAAGCTCAGTTGAATTGCACGAGAAGCATATGTTATATTTTACTCAGTACACCTATATTCATAATTTTTAGGTGAACAGTTGCACCGGCAAAATGGGGAAGTCTGTTGCTGAAGCAGCTGTGTCTGCTGGTCTTCAGTTAGTTCCTGTGTCATTCAGTGCAGTGGAGGTTCCTGATGGAAAGCTCAACATTTGTGACAGAGATATTCATATTCATGATCCATCTGAAAGTGAACGTATTCTTGGTTCCTTAGTTAAAGACTACCCAGATATGATAGTTGTTGACTACACTGTGCCTGATGCTGTTAATGGTAAGCATAGTAGTGATTTCTATACGACGATTAAATGTTTTATCCACTTTATATGCAAATACAATGCTGTATACAATAATTTATATTCCATTTGCACTATTGTAAGTTCTTATAGGTAATCCCTTTCTATTGGACAAAATTTCTTGATTACTTATATTGAATGTTTCCTATCTCTTTTAGAGGTTGAGCTTCTTTCTTATACATACAAGGGAACATATTCAAATTATCCCCAGATATTGTCAGTAATTTTCAGAACATCGAGAACAATATTCAGATGTCTCATATTTTCCTGGTCACGCATTTATTCTATTTGCCACTGTAGAAAAGAAACATGAATACCGATTTAGAGTACAATTTAAGTTAAGAAATATGTACTATTATTTTATCAGAAATAGACTGGGAGAGAACATAACACGATCACTGATAGTGTTGTATGCTGTGGTGCTGCCTGTTTAAATGCACGACCACTCTAGGAAAATAGATAATATGTTAGAAGGTGCACAATCTGCTATTGTTAGGCGTAAATGGTGTCATCACTCACCAGACACCAGATATGTCATGAAAAAAAGTTTCAACATATATGGTTTTATTTTTATTTATTAACATATGCATACTAAGTGATGGTCAAAGTTGCACATTACTGGCCAGTATCTAAAACGGCATCATTTACCAACAAAGAGGTTATTTATATATGATTAGTCAAGCAATTTGTCTGCAATTCTGCATACTGCTTTGATGTTCTTTGTTGTACATTATTTGCTCAATATTTGTGCTGCTATTTATGCTAACTTTGCATGCAGCCAATGCTGAACTTTACTGCAAACTTGGCTTGCCATTTGTAATGGGCACAACGGGTGGAGATAGGCAACTGTTAAACAAAACTGTGCGGGATGCGAATGTTTATGCCGTGATATCCCCACAAATGGGCAAGCAGGTATTATTATGTTCATCACCTGGTCAATCTGCATGATCGTTCCCTTTTAACACTGTAACTTCTTATTAGGTTGTTGCTTTTCTTGCTGCCATGGAAATCATGGCAGAGAAATTCCCTGGTGCATTTGCAGGTTACAAACTAGAGGTATGCTTTGATATTTACGATGGAACCTCTTATGTTATTTATTTGAACAAACTTTTGGTGCTGCACTTGATCGCTACGAGTTGTGTTCATTATGAGCTCAGTGAATCACTTGTAATAGTATGCTGAGTTATTATTGTAACTTCAGAGTTGAAGTTAGTTGGATTATTATTAATTAAATACCCATGCGATGGTGCAGAGGTTAGGTTGACGTACAAACTAGTAAAATATGTACAAGCTAATGCAGTGGAAAAGATATGAAAAGCCATTCTAATATACCTGGAGCTATCATCTGACATGCCACGGTAATAAGGATGGAAAGTAGCTAGTGTTGGAAATTTGGAACAAGGAGCAGGGGTATCTTTTACTCCCTCCAGACCAGAAAAAGTGTCGCGACCTGTACTACAAATCGCACGTACGCTGTCATATTCTCCGACACTAATATCGGACCGGAGGTAGTATTAAAATTCAAGTTGCACTGAACATGGTTACATTATTTATCAATTTTTCAACCACTTCTCTATATGCATATATATAGCTTCCCTCATCTTTAAAACTCCAAGCAAGTTCCTTGTGTCTCTATTGATGGCTGCTTAGTGCTTATTATACTTCGGACCAGCACGTGTTAGATTTTGAAGTTGAAATGAGAACTAGTACTTATCTGTGGTTCATTTTGGCGTGAACGACTCTTACAGTATGTGAATCGGTGATGACTGCCCGTTCATCATTACCCGTCACCTGTTGGGGGCACAAAGAGTTGAATGACAACTAATACTTTTCTGCTGTTCGATTTGCCACAAACAATAATATAATGTTCTTAAACATGTATAGTTTTTATTTATACTTGTAGCAACAGATGCACGTTGTGATAATAGTATGCTATAACATACAGAAAGAGTTTCTACAAAATAGAATATAGGATACTGTTCTTTTAGTACATAATGTTCTGCATGTGATTTAATATGTTGAGCCAATAAGTATAACTTATATGATTAGAGTTTTTCTTATTTGCCTCCATATACCGATGTTCTTTTTCAGAATGCCTATTCAGATTGTTTTTAGTTTCATATCATTCCTGCCACATGTTGCTTCTTTTAAATAATCAAATTAACACGCTTCCATAGGTCATGGAGTCTCATCAAGCGACAAAATTGGATGTTTCTGGCACTGCCAAAGCTGTAATATCTTGCTTTCAGAAGCTTGGTGTTTCATTCGACATGAACGAGGTACCATAAAAAACTTAAAAGAGAACTCAAAGTCATCAGACCATCATTCTGAATTTATTCTCAGGAAGCTTTATAGACTTGGACTTACTAGATTTATGATTAGTTTTGAAAGGTAGTAATTTGTGATTTATAAAATAGTTTTTAAATTTATCTACACATTGTCAAGTGCCATTTCAAGAGTGATCTGGTTGGACATTTGATATAATTGACGAGTTATCTGTCCGAGTGTCCCAGCTGGAACTTTACACTATGTATTACAAATTTCAATCATGGATTATTCATATTTGTAACCTGCCTAAGGATTTGGTGCTTTATGTAGAATTCATGTCTTCCAAGTGGCAAGCTTGAATGTATATTGTTTTGATTTGATTTTATCCATTTTATTTGTCTATCAGCTTGAGGTTTACCATGATCTGTCTCTCCTGTGTCAGGCCATGATTGGCATAGCTTTCTCAATTGTAGATTTCGTCCAGTACTAAAAGCAGTTATTCACAAGAATACTTGTGACTTCACTTTCTAATGCAGCACGGCCGTCTCAATTTGTGTGGAGCAAGGTCATGCTGTTTGGTATGGTTTTCTTCACGCTGGTTTGCTGTCGTTCATGTAGGTAAACTTGGTTAGGGATCCCGAAGAGCAGGTTGCCATTGTCGGTGTTCCAGAAGAACATCTCGCAGGGCACGCATTTCACAATTACCATCTCACTTCACCCGATGAGACGTAAGCTCTCTTCCTTTCAGAAGACGCTAGATTCTGTTTTGACTTTGGGGGTGGCGGAGGCTTGGCTAGTTCGACGAACCGAGTTATTTACCCTTGTTGTTGCAGAGTGTCATTTGAGTTCCAGCACAATGTATGTGGTCGTTCGATATACGCGGAGGGAACTGTTGATGCTGCTATGTTTCTCCATAAAAAGGTCAGGACTGTTAATATCGTGATTGTTTGAGAAAAAAAGTTTAGTGATTTGCTCGAGGCATACTGATTGTTGACTGCTTTGTTTTGCTACTTCAGATACAAGATGGGGCGAACAAGAAACTATACGATATGATCGATGTCCTGAGTGAGGGCAACATGAGATGAACAGTTGTATTGTAGGGCTAGTGGAGTACCCAGTCATGCTGTCGTATAAACACTTGTTTTGCAGCCAAATTAATTAGGTTGCTGCTGCGTTGTAGCAATTTTGGGTTGTACTTGAATTTTAGGTTCTTTCAAGTACTAGTTGCTAACTCTTTATTTGTGGGCGAAAAAGAGTCACCTGGACAAATTAAAAAGATCTTTACTTGGGCTTCTTTTTTATGTTTGAATTAACTGTTTGTGCGGCACAAATGATTGGAGGTGAACACATAATTGTTTTTTGACTGATCAGGTATATATATTACATCTCCAGAGGTAGAAATGGCTTCATAATTACGGCTTCTCAATTTTTTACAACATGAAAAAGATAGAACGTTCAGCTTAGAGGACTGTGAGGGGAGACCCTTGGAACCTATATTGGATAAGCTTTCCTTAGAATAAAGGCATTGACTATGAGGTCCTTATATTTTATAAGAATGTTGGAGAATGCAAATGAATCTTGTAATAGATACTTCAACTCCTAAATTATATTTGATTGCTTTTCCAATAAATTTTGTTGACTTTAAAATGTTTGTACTAAGAAATGTAAATAAATAAGCGATGTCGTTTTTACCATAGTTTGTCCAAGGAGCTTTAGTTTATAAGACGACACATTTTTTGTGTGTGATAGCTTATTCAGGTTTGGTGCTCAGGATTTGAGTGTCCCAAAATATTTGTAGTGGAATTCAACATCTGAAAGAAAGTAGTTGTATCTTCTGGGTGAATGGAAGTCTTTGGTATGAAACAATTGAAAACCTTAATTGGGTTATGCTGGAAGATACTTGACATGTCCCATCTAGATTATTGGGGTTTGTTTAGGTCAAGGACTCATAATGTCCAGTTTCGAAACACATTTCTTGAATATTCATAACGGTGTGTGTTATAATTGCCTTTTTAGGTTCCATGATTTATTACTGAAAAAAATATCTTTCATGGTTCCGAGGTTACATTACCAGTACACCCTTTCGTTGGCTGGACGATTAGAAGGATCGACAATAGAGGATGACTTCAAGCACAACTATGAAAAAAGGATCGACAATAGAGGATGACTTCAAGCACAACTATGAAAAAAGTTCTTCGCATTATCACCACACAAGGAAGCTACAAGTACAACTACGCAAATAGTTCGTGACATGATCACCACGAAGAAGCTACAAGTACAACTATGAAAATAATTTGTGGCATGATCACCACCAGGAAGCTGCTGATTGTTTTTATTTTGACAATGAGGTTTATTATTGACTATCCAGTATTGCCAAACAAAGCCAAGTATGCTAACAATATAAAAAGAAAAAACAAGGCCATCATAAATTACCACACTTCGACACGGTATGATGAACGCACGTCATTGCCCAATCTAGGTTGAAGATGACGCCATGTGTTTCCATTTGGAGCACATGTATAATTGTTGCCAAAAACATCACTATCAACAACATCTCTACCAGTTGTCGACTTATGTCTAGCTAGATCTTGTTTCTAAGAGAGATAAATGCCCGCCCACATAGCTAGAGAAGACACTAGAAGGAGGACCTCATCATCCCGCTTTTGGTCGCTCCCGCTCCTTATTTCAGGCCTGTATTGTCGCCCATGCTCATTGCAATAGTTTTCGACTCTAAGTAGCACGGCCATGTTATTGTGCCTTCTCAGTAATGTCACTGAAGATCTCATTTTGGAGTGAGGTTCTCGACGGACACAAAAAAGGGAATCCCTTTCAACGTCGCCAAATCACATACGGAGTAGATCTTGGATGTGCCGTCGTTACTCCTGCAGAGATGGACCCATGATGATGGTGTTGTCAACTACAATGCTTCCTCAAACCTAGGGAAGTTTCTTGTAGGCCCCATTGCCATGGCTATTGCCAAATGTCCGCGGCATGTTGGTATAAGATATATCGTCTCCGATGCCACATGGGAGCGATACAGGTAACTACTCGGTTGTCTAGAGGAAAATCGTCAACAATATGATATTGTGTATCTTGTCACATGAGTACAATAATTTGACCATGAAGTAAGAGTTAATGGCACCCGCGGTCACGCAACTCGTCGGTCATGTGCACTTAAGTCACACTTCTCCAGAACGTGATTTTTTGGTCACACAACTGGATAAGTGGGTGCACGGTGGTCTCTGGGCCCACAAGTCAGTCCGTTTTCCGTTGGATCGGCGAGAGTCAACAAGATCTAAATCCACTCCCGTAAAATTGGATCGGCGGCGATGGCGGATGGCGGCGCCGGCGACGCCTACTGGGCGGAGAGTTCCAGCAGCGCGGGCGGTGAGCACGTGCGGGGCGGCGGCGGCGTGTACTGGGCTGAGAGTTCCGTCTGGCCCCGCATCCCGGAGGTGCGCGGCGGCGGCGGTGGCGGAGACGCGCCCGCGTGGTCCCACATCCCGGACAGCCGCATCTTCTGCGAGGAGTTCCAGCGCGGTGAGCCGGAGATGCGGCCGGACTTCGGCGGCGTAGTCCTCGCCCGCACGGCCGGGATGGTTGAGCAGGAGAAGTTGTTCTATGGGTACGCTTTATGGGCGACCGAGGAAACTTGGGGCGTGCGCGTCACGGCCCAGGCGCTGCTGGGCGCGTTAGATCTCCAGTGCGGCGTCAAGCGGTCGGCGGTGAAGTTGGAGGTAACCTCCCCTCCATATCACTTCTTCCTCCGCTTCGATTCCGAGGATGAGTGCGCACACGTGGTTCTTCAATCTCGGCATCTGACCTGCTGCGGCACCCGCATGGTGTTCGTCCGCTGGAGTTCACGTGGTCGTGGAGTTCCCGGGAAGAAGGAGTTCAAGTGCACTCTTAGCTTTGATGGCTTGCCAGAGGAGGCGCAGGAGCCGCAATCCATGAACCTGCTTGTTGCATCTGTCGACGGCGAGATCATCGAGATGTTGCCGGCCACTGACCGATGGATAACTCATGTCCGCGCTTGTCTGCGCGATCCTTGCAGCGTGCCAAAGAAGCTCAATGTGAAGATCCCGGCATCTCCTGCCGCACCAGCCACCTGGTCAGAGGAAAACGGCGAGTCGTCGCCGCCGCCATGGTCTCCTACATCGAAGGAGGACCAAAATGTACCAGTGCTTGTGCACATGAAGACCGTCATTGATCGTGGCTTCCTTCTAGATGCTGGGCTTGACTGTTATTCCGAGTCACCAGGCAGATACCTTACCCGCAAGCACCACTTCAGAACCTGGCGCGGCAGGATCGACGGCACTGGACCTGGTGATAATGGAGATGCATGAGCAAGCCCGTATGGACCAGTTTGTATCAGTTCTAGGTGTTTGCAATGTGGTAGTTTCTAGCTGTTGTAATCTAACTGAATTATGGATCAGTTTGTATCGATGTATCAGTTTGTGTGAGCTATTTGTGTGAGACATGAAACTATGTATTTGTGTGAGCTGTAACTCTGTATTTGTTGCTGAAACTAAGATCAATTCTTAATTTGTATGATCTATGAATCATTTATATGAACTATGGATCACTTCTTAATTTCTATGTTCGACATATGAGAAATTGTCTGACAACTGTGAGATAAATGTGAGACATACAAACATACCATCTGAAAACAGACCATAAACAAACTATATTCATACGACTACCACAAACAAAGACTATAGTGATGCATGATAAACATAGTTTTAGTTGTTGCCATCGACACAAAATGGTGAACTTTCAAAGTTCCTCCAAACTACAGTTCCAAAAAAATGATAACATACATGTTCAGTTACAAACTACATTTCCTTCGCTTGGGTATTTTTGGGACTTTTTGTTACCAAACATTAGCCATTCTGCTCTAGATTGCCCTACATCTGGGCATGTGCCTTGACTTTCAGGAATTGTAATAGGACCATCAACACCTCCACGTCTTGGACCAGCTCTTGCTAGAGTACTTCCAACTCTTGGAGCACCTCTAGGACCACCTCTAGGACCTCCTCTCCTTCCTCTACCTGTACCCCTGTGAGTTGTTGCTCTACCTGATGTTTGAACTGAAGTTTCACCTCTCCCCCTGCCAATTGCTCTTCCTGATGTATTAACAACTAGGCCTCTTGCTTCAGGTATAGATTCTCTATGCTCTGCTACGAATGAACTTTCTTCAGGCGTAGAGCTAACTATCTCCTGTCTTACAACAACGCCCTGACAACAAATATTAGTTAGCACATTTGGATAATCGCAAGTAAGTGTAAGATAACAAATTTAAGTTGATGAATATTTGTAATTACCTCACGTGACAAAATGCTAACCATGGTGTCAGGTTGATGAACAGGGTCTAGCTGAGGTCTTGGCTGTTCTTGTCGGATGCGCTAGTGAAGAAGGAAAATTGAGCTAATTAGTGGCTACTTAGTGGATAAAGAAGAGGCAGGTTGTGCTTGTTAGTGGATAAAGAAGAGGCTTACTGTTCTTATTACTGGGAAATCGATATCCCCATTTTCATCAATGATTTGTTTTGACTTCTTCTTCTTCTTCGCTATGTGTAGAAGTTGCTCCAACTGCTCTTTTGCCTTGGTAGTAGGCTTTCTTTTTCTTCCACGGGTACTGACATTGTCCTTTGGTTCCTCTTGCTTTCCTTTCCCTTTGTCAATTTTCTTGTGCTTGTTTCTGCTTGTGCTTGCTATTGCTTGCCTTTCCCTTTCTCTGGCATTAGTAGGTTGTGCTTGCTTTGCATGTCCCTCTCCCTCCTCTTCACTCTCCTCATAATATGCATACTGTTGTTCATAATAATCTACATCATAAGAATCTGCCTCTGCATTCTGTGGCTGACCATGTTGCGGCGCATTCTCTGCCTCTGCATTTTGTGACTGACCACCATATGTATCTCCTGCAGCAACAACAACCTCATTTTCTCATTGAATTGCTTCTGCCTGCAACTTACAGCCACCTCTGTGATGTCCTCTTTGTCTGCAGTACCCACAATGTTGTATTACGCCGTGCTTGCTTAGTCTAGTACCATCTGCACTTTCCTCTGGATGTTTTCTTCTGTTCTTCTTCCTCCTACCAGCATACTTTTCGTATAGAGGTGGCAGTATAGGAGTGGCATCCACATGGTCCCATTCGTCCTTGTCCACGGAAGGATAAATTTGCTCTCCATAAGCTCGAATGTACGTAGTTAGACTGTAGCAATTAGATACCATGCTTTCAGGCTTGATTCTGTCTCCCTTCATGCAAGCAATAGCATGTCCCCATGGTATGCCTGTTAGCTGCCATCTCCTACAACTACATGCTCTTTTCTTCAACCCGACCACATAGTCTCTTCCATATGATTTAACTCCAAAAATACCTCCACCAGATGCTTCAACTTCACAGTAGTTTGCAAAATCCTTATTTTTCCTCAACTTGTCCCTAATTTTAGGAGTTATGTTGCCTTCCCATTTTTGCAATGCTTCCTTCTTTTTGGTGTAATTCCTATGCATCAGCTGAGATTTGACCCTCTCAAACATAGACAGGACAGGGAGCTCTCGAGCATCTAGGATTAATCTACAAGGCATACACATAGTAATAATGAATAGAAGCAGTGTACATGAAAAACACGAGATGAAAAAAGAATGTATAGCATACCTGTTGAACACCTCACATGTGTTATTTAGCAGAATATCACATTTTGGGAATTCAGAAAAGAAGGCTCTAGACCAGGTGCTTGGTGCCATCTCGTCGACAAAAGCATGTGCCCCTGGGTTATCTGTCTTCATTTTATCCATGTTACTCTGGAAAGAAGCCACTGTAGTGGATTTTGCACAAGCCCATAGTTGTTGCTTAACTGTTTCTCCTTTGTGTAGCTGGTACAAATTTTGATAAAGGTGCCGAACACAGAACCTGTGTTCAGAATCAGGAAAATGTTCTTGCACTCCTTTGATTAATCCCTACACAAGTTTCAGAATCAGGAATGAGCACACATATAGGATTTTGAGATCATGAGTACAAGTGAAGAAATGGAGGTGGTTTATTGGATTACCTTCTGCTTATCACTCATTATAGTGAAAGGAGATGTGTTGACAATGTTGAGATCTTGCTTCAAAGTTGCAAGAAACCATGACCAGCTACTGTAACACTCTGTCTCAACCACTGCAATTGCTATTGGATATATTGCATCATTTCCATCAATACCCACCGCAGTTAAAAGTTGACCTCCATACTTAGTCTTTAGGAACGTTCCGTCCAGACAAATCACAGGTCTGCAGCCATTTAACCAACCTATCTTGCAAGCAGCCAAGCTCATGTAGCAAGTGCTGAATAGACCATGCTCAAGGTGTAGGTAAAAAGATGATCCTGGATTTCTTTTCAGTACTTCATTTCCGTAGTTCCAAAGCATTGAAAATTGCTTCACCTCGTCACCATGTACCACTGCCAATGCAGCTTTTCTAGCTCTCCCAAGTTTGAACCGGCTCGGTTCCATCTTGTATTTCTTCCGAACTTTCCTTGCAAAAGTTTTGAGTGTCATCCTGTCATTATCCCTGAACATCTCAACGTACTTGGCCGCCAAAAAGGGCGCTGTAAGCTCCTTCACATGCTCCACTTTCTCACAAGTGTGCACATCTACGAAGGTCTTCACAAGAAAGGAAATTGTCCTAGAATCCTTCACAGCAACCAGTTTCCATGGACAATCTTCAGCACAACAAGCCTCGAACCTCCTTTTATTGTTCCTCTTCTTACGGATTTGGTTACGGTTTACCACTGCATATTGTGAAACTGCAGTCCGAAGTTGATCCACTGAATCAAATACCATACCCAACTTAAATTGTGGGTTCACCATATTACCAGCTGAGTTGAATGGCTTGAACTTGTAAGGAAGTTTCTTCTTCTTTTTCTTCTTCTTGTATTCCTCATCATCAGAATCACTCTTGTGCCTCTTCTCGCAATCATCTTCAGCTGGTAATTCGAGCTCACCTTCTACCACAGTGTCTTCTCCAGGCTGGAAAGCATAAGAAGCTGCCATTTTCTTCCCCATCTCAACCATACATGAAGGGGATCGTGTGCAGAAAACAATAATTTTCCTACCAACGATATCCTAAAAGCATGCCAAGATCTATTCTATGCAGATATAGTAGTACGAACGGAGATCAGAATACGTACCCTTGTAGACCGAAAGTGGGGATTACGTTCCCGCACAAACGTTGTCGATGAAGACCGACGAAGCCGACCTCAAGGTCATGTAGAGGAAGCAAACCTCCGAGTACCGCTAGCGCAGCACCTCGCAGGGCGTCACACACGTACGGTGGAGACGACGGCCTCCGAAGCTCCAGTCCAGGACGAGCAGCGGAAGACTTGGACCGGAACACCAGCAGCGCGGCAGCGGGCTATGGTGGAAGAGATCCCCCTCCTCAGCTCGGCGCGGCTCCGACAAGGGAACCACGAGATCGAGAGAGAAATTGGGAATTAATTGGTGAATTAAAAGGCCAGGGGTGCCCCTTCTTATATAGGCTCCCAGGGGGGAGCCAACTTGCTAACCAGGCAATGTGGGACTAACCCCCACATGCCTGGTGCGGCTAGGGAGGGTGCGCCGGCCCCCCTAGTGGGCCCTTGGCCCACTTGGGTCGGCCCCTCCTGCCCCCCACCGAATTCCCAAGGGGATTCCTCCCCTCTTGGGCCTTCTTTCGACCAGAAGGCCCATTTAGGGAAATCAGCCTAAATAAATTCGAAAATAAATATATAAAATCATATTTGCATATTAATCACACTAATTAATATCAAACATAATATATATAATTTTTCCTAGCTCCGAAAACTCTTTCGGCGCTGCCCGATCTCCATCGGACCCCTCCCGGGATGCTACCGATGATCTCTTTCCTTTCCGGTTGTCTTGTCGAAACCCCTTAAGTGTGTTAACCTAGCGGTTCGATATAATAACAGGTATGACCAAGACTCCTCTATGATCAACGACTAACTCGTAGGCCTAGACCCCATGAATTAATCCCTGTGATATAACGAATGACTTTCATCTATCAAACCTGAACACAAAGTGTTAAACCTTTTGCCATGGCGATACTTAGCATGTCCGAGTGTCGTTCCATAGTACCTAATCCCGACCTCGTTACCGACGATGCTATCTTCTACTCGTTCATGATCTCATGTCTCCGTGACCTAGTCACATGCTTGTAAACTCATTAGACATGATCTCACCGAGTGGGCCCGAGAGTATCTATCCTGCTATGCGGACTGACAAATCCCGCTCTTGACTCCTTGTCTCAACTACTCCTTTCCGATACCCAAAAGTATCACCATTATTGTCATACTATATAAGATACGACGTTTGGTGCGATCAAAGTATCTTCCAGGAATAACAATAAGAGTTGATCTCACGGTCAAAGGCGTAACGACTACGTTCTCCAAATCTGGGTATGTCCATCACATCGTTCTCCAACGATATGACTCCCATTGCCGACCGGCGCCATGCCCCATGACCGGGAAACCTTGATCATCAATCGTGCAACGAAACTAGTTTTGGTAGAGTCTACTAGGGACCTGGTTGTTTACGTATCACACCCGTATTAATGTTTCCGCTTAATACGGTTCTAGCATGAAACAAAAACCTATTATGAACAAACGAGATATGATAAAGAATACACTTTATTAATTGCCTCTAGGGCATATCTCCTTCAATACAATCCTCCTCGGATTGATCTACATTATCTTCAAAAAGAGTATCATCTTCCCTAAAATCATAGTCACTGTCAATCCAAGATGGACCCCCCTCTGAATCATCATCAAATGCATTTATCTCTGAATCCTCTGAGTCGGAACTGGAGTCTTTTACCTTCTTATTTTTGCAGGGAGATAAAATGACAGCAGATAGCTCTGGGCAGCCCTCATAACATACATCATCAGACTTCATCTGTACTCTAACTCTGTCCACATGATTAAAAAAAATAACCAGGAGCTTGTTCTCTATTGATGCAGCAGCCATTTTACCGCAGTTGAATGTAATTTTGACAAGTTCATAAACACATTTCCCTGGAGGACACCACCAAATATCCACCATCTCACTACAAGGATACCCTAATTGTTGAACCAAATAATCCAGCACTCCATTTGTGAAATATGTTATGTCCAAGTTATCAAACCACGCTAGCTTCCCATCCAAATAGGTCCTATTGACGCCAGTTCCAACAAAAAAACCTCCATGGTGAACTGCCAAGCTGAACTTTGTTGATTCCAGACATAATGCAATGAAAAATGATTGCAAAATCATAATTTGACACCCCAAAACATAGCCTAACTAAATTGGAAGAACTCATGCTAATTTCGAAGAAACTCACCGTGTACTGGCGCTCCGTTCGCCTCGAGCCTGAGTGTAGGAGGTTCGACGCCATGATCACGCACCGGACGCGGCGAAGCTGAGCAGGCCGCCGTCCCGAAGCCTGTGTGGCTGACCGTCGGTGTGCGCCGCGGTCGCCTCATGCTTCGCCTGCACGAACACAACTCCAGCGGCCTGGACCACACCGTCGGAGTGCGCAGCGGCCGCCTCTTGCTTCAACTGCACGAACAGAGCTCGAGCGGCCTCGACCTCACCCCCCGCATGCGTCGCGCTCGCCTCTTCCTTCGCCTGCACGAAGGCCGCTCGAGCGGCCTCAACCTCACCGCCGGCGTGCGTCGCGGTCGCCTCATGCTTCGCCTGCACGAACACAGCTCCAGCGGCCTGGACCGCACCGCCGGAGTGCGCATCGGCCGCCTCTTGCTTCAACTGCACGAACAAAGGTCGAGCGACCTCGACCTCACCGCCGTCGTGCGCCGCGCTCGCCTCTTCCTTCGCCTGCACGAAGGCCGCTCGAGCGGCCTCAACTTCACCGCCAGCGTGCAGCACGGTCGCCTCTTGCTTCGCCTGCACGAGGTCCGTCGTGGTGGCATCTAGATATGGCTGGGTCGCATCTAGATGGGGCGGGACGCTGGAATCAACGCCGCCTACGGCCGCAACGCCGCCATCGGCCGTAGCGCCGTCGCCAACGGCAAGAGCGCCGCCAACGGCAAGAGCGCCGCCGTCGGCCTGAGCGCCGCCGTCCGCCGGTGCCGCCTCTTCCATCTCTTCGTCCGCCCGCCGTTGACTTGGATAGAGAAAGAGTAAGGGCTACAGTTAGAAGTATCGGGGTGGTTTTTGCAAAAGATGTCGTCCACGTCAGCCCACGCGCACTCAACTCCAACGGAAAACAGACTGACGTGTGGGCCCAGAGACCACCGTGCACCCACTTGTCCAGTTGTGTGACCAAAAAATCACGTTCTGGAGAAGTGTGACTTAAGTGCACATGACCGACGAGTTGCGTGACCGCGGGTGCCATTAAGCCATGAAGTAAACTTATGTGAAACATCTCTTGCATGTGCATATGCTTTATAGTAATGTAGAAAAGGCCCCCCATGTAGTAATTATATCGGAGAATCGTTCAGACTTTTGTAGGTTTTGACACATTTGTATAAAAATCCATGTCAACAATTTTGACAATGTTGTGTGAAAAAAATGAAATCCTTTCAAATGTGTCATTTTATATGTACTAGTTGGCAGAAAAATAACAAACTTGCTATATGTCAATTTTAAAAATTACCAAGGGTGGTGAAACATTCAGTTCATCGGTATGAAATGTTGGCATGATTTTTGTGCATAGTCAGAAGTATTGTTTTGTTCGACATTAAGATCTATTGCTATCTAATAGGAAGTAATACTATATTTTTTATAATCAGAAGTAATAATAGAAAAAATTAGCATGTCACCACGACCGACGTCCTAGACCGATATAATCATAAGACGAACACATAAGCATGTTTTTACTTAACTAAATGGTGGAGATAATGTTGTCTATTCCATAAATATGACATGTAATGTTCTAAAAAAATAGCGTGGCAACCAATTGTATTCACTATGAATCAAGGAACCAGACCAATGTGTAGGGTTGCATTATGAGTGAGAATAGGGGATCAGTGTTAATATTACGTGAACCAAATGACCATAAATTTTCATACTGGATATTGATCGATTACTGCTCAAGATCATTTTTCTATGTGTAGTCATTTGTATATCTTGTGTACATATGTGTCCATATGAAACGTACATATGCGTTATTAAGATGACTTGACCACACTATTATAGCATCATGGGCTTATTTCTCCACCAAATATATGTAACATTTTTATCTACATACATTTGATTAATGGTGAACTGGTGAACTGGTGGCTGTGTGCATCTTAGCAATGCACAGGCGGGTGTAATGGTTAAAACTCTTAAGTAATAAAATCACTTTAGCTAAAACTTCAATGTGAGGGGACAATATTTTTATTCTCATACATATGACATTTGACAAAATACATATACATGCATTGTGGCAAATATTTCTGCAAGTTTGATTTTACACCACGTACACCTGCAGACGAAATCGGTTTCGGAAACATTTCTGTTTTTTGTGCTTGGATGAAATATTTCGGATTAGACACATGACACACATGCGATAAATGAGAAATCTAAACATTAATACCCTTGTGCTCGAAAGATTTCCTCTTCTCTGTAGCATATCTTTTTTGATCTCGGAAAAGAATATTTGCGGACGGCAATTATGATGATCCAAATAATTTCGTGCTACAAAATGTCCAGCTCTCCTCCCTTCCTCCTCATATCAGTCCTCCCGTACGTCCTCATCAAACAGCAAACAACAGAAGAAATGGCTCGTAGGGCCGGTAGAGAGAGGGGGAGGGTGAAGATCCAGTGGATCATGGATACCAAGAAGCGCGATAAGACACTCAAGAGCCGGCTGCCGGTCTTCGTGGAGAAGGCCCGTGAGCTAGCGGTACTCATCGACGTCCCCGTCTGCGTAGTAGCGTACCCTCCCGGCGACGGCGAGGCTGCTGAGCCGGTGACCTGGCCTCCTTCGCCGGGGGAGGCCGCGGATGTGGTGCGGCAGTACAGAGTCATGCCGGACTGGGGCAAGTTGAAGACCAAGCTGGACAGCAGGGACTACGTGAAGCAGATGAACGACAAGGTGAAAGCGAAGGTGTCCAAGGCCCAGGTGCAGACACGCGAGGAGGAGAAGAAACGCGTCATGACCGACTTCCTCGCCGGCCGCCGCGGCAACTTCGACGACCTACCTGCTGACCTCTTCATCTCCGTCGGAATGAAAGTGCAGGATAAACGACGTGTCATCCACGCGCGTCTCCAAAATCTCCGTTCGGCGCCGGCGCTGCTTCCTTCGGCTCTTCAGATGGTGGTAGCTCCACAAGCGCAGCACGATGGTTCAACTCCGATGACCTTGAACGGTGAGCCACGCCATGGTAGCTACCTCTTCGAGGTGCTCGACGCCTTCGGCGACCCCGGCGATGGCAGCGCTTTCCCCAGCACCGAGGAACTGCATGCCGTCTTCGTGCAGGCTGGCATATTCTCCCCGCCGCTGTCGAACCCAAGATTCAATCCCTAGCATCCAGAGGGCTTCGCTCGACTCCATGCAGTTCTTGCGCTAGTTTATTTTGCTTGAATAAATTATGTTGCTACCGATCGAGAGTCTTAGCTTAATTAAGGTCGAGTTAGTTCCATCGAGTCATCGGGTTCGCTCCTATTCATCTGCATGACAGAGCATGTAATTTCGAGAAAAAGAAACTTAGTCAGGCCGTTTTGTTGCTCTATTTATGTCTGTGTTCGTTGTACCTGGTCAGGAAGTGTTGAAAATTACATCAGGACGTAGAGGTGGGTGCACCTCTGTGTCCCTTGTCGAGCTTCCTCGCCCAGATTACGGTGCCGCTCGCGACCACCATCTTGGGCATGCCGGCCATGACGTTGGCCCCTGAGGTGGAGGTGGCGGCGCCGTCTGTGTGGAGGAGCAGTAGGCTCGCCAAGCTGTATCCGAATGGCGCAAACATCGAGCAGTTGGTCAGGGAGACCGTGGCACGGCGTTTTGGCTCGCTACCTGAGGAGCCCTCTCGGGGCGCCGGCGAGAGGATTTCTTGGCCTTGTTAGATGTCTCGGACAATCCCTTTTCGGACCGGGCAGTGGCGGCCATCGACGACCTCGTCCTCGCCGTGAAGAAGACCAAGAAGAAGAAGATGACGATAGTGACCTGGATGGAGCGAGAGATGCCGCCGGGAGTGGCTTGATGATGAAGCTTATGATGTTTAGGCACTCCTCCTTGCAATTGTTGGGAGGAGGTGATTCCTGTGTTTGTGGGGCTCTTTTGCCTTCAGAGGTGGCGGATTTGGTGTTGGAGGAGTTTGCGTTGCGGGCTTTCGCCCACACCTAAGATCCTGTAGACTAGTTTCTGTAATTTTTTTTGCTTGTAAAGCGTTTCTCCCTAAATCACAATTCTGTACATAACACTCTATTCTAATTGGACGGCGGGGATTCGACCGCCTTAAACCTATTTTTTTTTTACATCAAGGCGATTTTTGTTAAGATTCGAAAATTACATGGGTTCATAATTTTCTTATTATGCTTCATGTCCAGTCTATATATGTTCTATCCGTGTTATCAAACTAGATATGGACACATTCATATGGTATAGTAGATTTACTTAACTGCACTCTTTCAGAAAGGCCCTGATGTATGGACATTTCTTCCGCAATGCCTTTCCTCCTGGACACATCTGGTGAGAGCAACTGAGTAGAACCTTATGGTCCGTAGCCAATATTTTGTGCAATGATGTATCAAGATCACATGACACGATGTATCAATATCTCATGCCACTGACATATATAAGACTAAATCTTTCACTGTAATTATTATCTTGCTTTCAGAATTGTTTAACAGTATTTGTTAATCAGGAATGCTTTTTTATATGTATACCAATGCGAGTCGGCCCTAAGGCCACATCCCTAAACGAGTCACCATACCGTCCTAACAACCATAACCGACACTAAACACAGTAAAGACGACCTAGCTAACCTTAGTCGTCCCTAAGCCAAGTCCCTATTCTCTCGCATATTTTCCCTTTCTTTTTGGTTCTGATTTCTTTTTGTTTCTTTTTTGGGTTAATACCTGCTACTTCTTGTATCCACGAATTTTTTGTACTGTATGAAAATAGGAACGTACCAAAATTGTAACTTGCCCAAGCTGGAAACTTCATGTCTGAAAATTAACCTTTCCCACGGCCACCTGTAAGACATTCCAAGTCATTTACCTCGCTGAAATTATACACCACTCTCACCACAAATCATGAAGGAAATCAATCTAGAGAAGAATCGCGTATACCTGACATCCTGCAATAGCAATACACATCTAACTTACGTATTTACGTATTTAATTTGTATATCACAAAAAGATCATATGACAATACAAAAACAATGTATTCCCTTGTGGAACTCTGTAATAGTACAATGTCTACTGACTAAGCATTATACTGACGAGGACGTTGTAACATCAATAAGTGTTTTCTTTCCAAAAAAAAAGTGCTAAATAAATTCAATGCTGATACAACCTCTCAAAGCCTCTGACCTACCTGAGGACTAAGTTCATAACCAAGATACTTGTAGCTATGGACCTACTTAAAGACCAACGAGTTCATGCCACCGACTTACAGCCTATCTTCCGATCCTATATAGTGAGCAAGGATTACCTAAGTAAACAATGAATAGCTTATTTATCGTTTTGCTCTTATCTTTGATTTGTCTCCAATACCATCATTTCCTACATTATTTGCGTAGCTTTGTTCACTAGAGATTTGACTAGTATATCTAGGCTTAGAAGGCATCAGGAATTACCAGTGAAGTGTGAGTGCAAAATTTAGTCTCGTGTGTTTAGGTGCACAAGGTGCACATGTGTTGTGTACCGGATTGAGTTGGCGACTTTGCGTGTCACAGCTTATCTGGACATTCATTTGTGTGCGTGTCATGGATTGCTTTGGACTCGATGTCCAGATCTTCAAGTCATGTGTTTGTGTAGCTCTGAATTGAAATGACCATCTTGGTGTTCGCAGTGCTGATCTTGCCGGGGTGCAGCGAAGAACAAGAAACCGCCTGATCTCGTCATTGCCATCGCATTAGCGAGGGCCAAGGGGCTGACATCGATAGAAAATTCGGGCTCAAGTTCAATAAGAAGAAGGGCAGAAGGAAAAGTTACATTGTAATAATTTTGGATGATATCTTTTTATAGAAATATCTAAGAAAAATATGAGAAAAAATAATGAGTCTAGTACATAATAATAAAAATAATTACTTCCTCGCTACGAAAATATAAATTGTTTTTGATATTTTTATATGGACCAGATATGAATTAAAATGAGTTAATCTACACACCAAAACGTGCCTATATACATTGGTTTTAGGGGGGGAAATAACACATCAGAACGGGGTAGTATCAGGAAGCGTTCCCTTGGAAATGATCAGCAATGAAAAATAAGATGAAAGTACTGTGCACTCACGATCAAAACTTTGAATCCGCAGGAACTGAGTGTGAACTGCACTGCTGCTGCTACGGTGCTGAAGCGCTGCCGGCATTTCCTGTCGGAACATGGCTGCACCGCGAGAGGGGAGGACGGCTACTAGCTAAGGAAATTCTTCGTGTCGTCGTGGCGAACAGACAGATGCTTACGGGTAGACTAATTTGTGTGGCCGATGGACGCTAGGTGATCTCGGGGAGGGATTGCGCGATGCACTCGCGCGCAGGTAACACAACCGACACGGTAACACGAGGATTTACCCTGCTTCGGGGCTCTCGGGAGGAGATAAAACCCCTACTGCAGCATCTAGCCTACTCGGTATATTTCTCCTCTTTATATCCGGGCTACTCCGCGAGCTGCTAGGTATGCCTCCATCAGGTTTTGGGAGCAAATGGAAAGGGGGGAAATGAAGTAGTGGGGTGGTGGTCTCTTTCTTCCCCTCCCCTGGTGCCCTTTATATAGGAGAGCCCAGGGGACAAGCCAGGGACAAGAAGACAGAAAACACTATGCACGGTACACTGTTCACGATTTGACTGATGGGGTCCCGTCGGCACTGTTCACTGCGTCACATGCAGTGTACTGTTGTCCCGTCGGAGATACTGTAGCGTTACTGTAGCCCTGCTGGACATGCATTGTACTTTGTCTTCTAGCCCATGTCCACCGTTTGGTTTGTCCCGTAGCGGGTGTTTTGAGTATTGGCACGGGCTATCTCCTTATCCCCTATATCTTGATCATCTCGCTCCGGCAGTGGACCAACCCGAATAACCACTCCTCCGTCACCTTTGTTCCATCCGACACGCGGGGAACTCGGCTTGGGCGAATCGAGGGACGTCATTCAGACGTGAGCCGGAGGGGGCGGTTGGACGCGGCCTGGGCGATGTCGGAGGAGGTGAGCTCGGGCACGGCCGGGAGCTTCCGCGATGTGGTTTAGGCGCGAGGCGGAAGCGAGCGCCCCGACGCGGTGCAGAGGCGAGCGCCCCGGCGCGGTCAAGGCCGAGGTTACCCGGACTGGGGGCTTGGTCGAGGATGCCGGGCCGAGGAAGCTGGGCCGTCGCCGGAGTCAGAGGAGGCCGGGGGCAGCGAAGTCGGGGGGCGACCGGCGAGCACGTCCAAGTGGAGGCGAGGGCGCGCCGGCGCGGCGCGGGTGGCGGCCGGGCCGCTCTCGGCGTTGCGGGAGGCGATGATGGTGGAGGAGCCGAGGTCGGAGGAAGCCGGCGGGGAACGGGGGCCTTGAGGTCGATGTCGGGGACGCCGCGGTTGATGAAGACGTCGGGCGCCGCGACCGCCTCAGAGGCGAGGGAGCATGGCGGGACCCGAGGTTGGGGGAGCCGGGGAAGTCGCTGTCGGGGATGCGGGTGGAGGTTTGACCGAGATGTGGATCTCGGCCCAGCTTCATATACCGTTCAGAATAACCCCAAAGTCGGCCCGGGAACTCCTTTTTCCCCCTTATCTTTATCCTTTAATCATATTCGCTCCCTTTCATCTCCTGTAATAACATAATTAACCCGCAACTTTGGGGTATCGGGGAAGTACATCCCCGACACTAGTCCCCGAGTCTATGGGGGATTCGTTAGAATCGCGCGTAGACTTAAAAGATAAATAGCCACCAGGACACCTTCATACCGAATGTCTTGTTGTTAGAGGTCTCGGGGATCACATCCCCGACACTAGTCCCCGAGGCTGCGGGGCACTCGCAGAGTCGCGCGCAGACTTAGAAGAAATCTCAACCTCATCGTTTTCACTTGCTCCACTGAGTACCTACAAAAATACAATCATATGTCGGTTCCTTAGCCACTCTGGGTGTTTTACCGACATAGATGTCTTCGGCCACCGCCGGTCTGACACAAACACATAACACATGCCGGCGTTTAGCCACTCTGGGCGTATACCGACACAAACGCCTCATGTGCCGGCCTTTAGCCACTCTGGGCGTATACCGACACAGAGTCTCATGTGCCGGCGTTTAGCCACTATGGGCGTATACCGACACAGACGCCTACACACACAATGTCACACAGGTAACTCGGTATGTCGGTATGTCGGTATGCCGGTATGTCGGCCCCTCTGGGCATATCACAGGTGTTTCGGTATCTCGGCCACTATGGGCGTATCACAGGTGTTTCGGTATCTCAGGTGTTACCTTTGGCCAACTTTGATATACCGGGATAAACGACGATTTGGAAATATTGCCCGACGCCATGATACATTGGCGAACCGAAATAAACTGGGATTTGGATATATGGTATGATGCCACGATATGTTGGCGAGCCGACATAAATAGCGATCTGGAGATATTGCAGTATGCCATGATATATTGGCGAACCGAAATAAATAGCGATCTGGAGATATTGCAGTATGCCATGATATATTGGCGAACCGAAATAAACGGGGATCTGGAAATTTTGCGTGATGCCGCGATATATGGGCCAATTGATACCCCAGACCATATGCAATACATCTTGAGAAAATAACCAAGCATAAGATGGATCCAAGATAACCAGTATAACAATCGGTACCCCCAGAATGTTTGACATGAATATTCTCTCGATAAGGCGGTTTATCCAACATGGGTACCATCTCGGTAAAACCAACATCCCCTTTTAATGTTAGCACAGATAGATATGTATATCAAGTATTTGATGCTAGTGAAAACTTTAAACGACATGCCCAAGAGAATTTAACGCTAGATAGAAGAATATAACTAGGCGCCGAAGCGGGCATGGGGATACTGGTTCCACCGAGTCCTCGGGTAAATTTTACAAATATAGCATGCAGACGAAGGATCACGGCAGTCCCCGAGTCCAGTTTCGGGATGCCGGCTCACCAATGACACAGCAAGAAGCAAGATATGACATGTATATAAATAAATAGAAACCAAGTTACTCTACCGACTAAGCATGCAAGGTTCAACCGACCGGTAAGCCAGTCCCCGGGTTACGACATCTCGTTCTCGGGTAGAAAACAAACAGATGACGAAACATGCACAACAGGGCAGTCCCCGGGTTACGATATCTCGTTCCCGGGTAAACAATTAAGCTAAGCATGCAGGGGTGGTTCCCGAATAATATCCAAGATAACATAATTGCAAGGCACATATGACGATACTCACGGAGCACAGGAGCGGTTGGGGATGTCGGAGGCGACATAACCCGGGTAACTGGTGTGCAACTGCCAGGGGTCCGTTGATGATGAGTGTCGAGGCAGACGCCGACGGCTGGTGCCCGCGATGCAGGGATACCGGTTTGGGATGTCGACGACAGGTTTCCGCGATGCGGGGATGTCGATGACCTCCACCCGCTGTGCAGGGATGTCGGGGACCTCTACCCACGGCGCAGGGATGTCGGAGACCTCTACCCGCAGCGCAGGGAGGTTAATGACCACTGCCCGCAGCACAGGGATCCCGGATTTAGGATCCCGGATTTTGGGATGTCGGTGACCGCTACCCGCGGCGCAGGATGTCAGTGACCACTGCCCGCAGCGTAGGGATTCTGGATTTGGGATCCCGGATTTTGGGATGCCGATGACCGCTACCCGCGGCGCAGGATGTCAGTGACCACTGCCCGCAGCGTAGGGATCCCGGATTTAGGATCCCGGATTTTGGAATGCCGGTGACCTCTACCCGCGGCGCAGGATGTCAGTGACCACTGCCCGCAGCGTAGGGATCCCGGATTTAGGATCCCGGATTTTGGGATGCCGGTGACCTCTACCCGCGGCGCAGGATGTCAGTGACCACTGCCCGCAGCGTAGGGATCCCGGATTTAGGATCCCGGATTTTGGGATGCCGGTGACCTCTACCCGCGGCGCAGGATGTCAGTGACCACTGCCCGCAGCGTAGGGATCCCGGATTTGGGATCCCGGATTTTGGGATGCCGGTGACCGCTACCCGCGGCGCAGGATGTCAGTGACCACTGCCCGCAGCGTAGGGATCCCGGATTTAGGATCCCGGATTTTGGGACGCCGGTGACCGCTACCTGCGGCGCAGGATGTCAGTGACCACTGCCCGCAGCGTACGGATCCCGGATTTAGGATCCCAGATTTTGGGACGCCGGTGACCGCTACCCGCGGCGCAGGATGTCAGTGACCACTGCCCGTAGCGTAGGGATCCCGGATTTAGGATCCCGGATTTTGGGATGTCGTGAAGGAGATATGCCCTAGAGGCAATTACTAAAGTGTATTCTTTATCATATCTCGTTTGTTTATAATAGGTTTTTGTGTCATGCTAGAACCGTATTAAGCGGAAACATTAATGCGGGTGTGATACGTAAACAACCAGGTCCCTTGTAGCCTCTACTAAGACTAGTTTCGTTGCGCGATTGATGATCGAGTTTTCCCGGTCATGGGGCATGGCGCCGGTCGGCAATGAGAGTCATATCGCTGGAGAGTGATGTGATGGACATACCCAGATTTGGAGAACATAGTCGTTACACCTTTGACCGGGAGATCAACTCTTATTGATATTCCCCGAAGATACTTTGATTGCACCAAACGTCGTATCTTATTTAGTATGACAATAACGGTGATACTTTTGGGTATTGGAAAGGAGTATTGAGGCGAGGGGTCAAGAGCGGGATTTGCCAGTCCGCATAGCAGGATAGATACTCTCGGGCCCACTCGGTGAGATCATGTCTAATGAGCTTGCAAGCATGTGACTAGGTCACGGAGACATGAGATCATGAACGAGTAGAAGATAGTGTCGTCGGTAACGAGGTCGGGATTAGGTATGGAGATATCTATGGAGCGACGCTCGGACGTGCTAAGTATCGCTATGGCAAAAGGTCTAAGACTTCACGTTCAGGTTTGATAGATGAAAGTCATTCGTTATATCTCAGTGATTAATTCATGGGGTCCAGGCCTACGGATTAGTCGTTGATCATTGAGGAGTCTTGATCATACCTGATATTATATAGAACCGCTAGGGTAACACACTTAAGGGGTTTCGACAAGACAACCGGAAAGGAAGGAGATCACCGGGAACGTCCCGGGAGAGGTCCGATGGAGATCGGGCAGCGCCGAAAGAGTTTTCGGAGCTAGGAAATATTATATATATTATGTTTGATATTAATTAGTGTTATTAATATGCAAATATGATTTTATATATTTATTTTCGAATTTATTAAGGCAGATTTCCCTAAATGGGCCTTCCGGACGAAAGAAGGCCCAAGAGGGGGGGAACCCCCTTGGGAATTCGGTGGGAGCCTAGGGGCCGGCCTAGGTGGGCCACAAGGGGCCCACCAGGGGGCCGGCGCACCCCCTTGGCCGAACCAGGCTGTGGGGGGTTAGTCCCACATTGCCTGGCTGGCAAGGTTGGCTCCCCTTGGGAGCCTATATAAGAAGGGGCACCCCCAGCCTTTTAATTCACCAATTAATTCCTGATTTCTCTCTCGATCTCGTGGTTCCCAAGTTGGAGCCGCGCCGAGCAAGAGGAGTCGGGGATCTCCTCCACCATAGCCCGCTGTCGCGCTGCTGGTGTTCCGGTCCAAGTCTTCCGCTGCTCGTCCTGGACTGGAGCTTCGGAGGCGTCGTCTCCACCGTACGTGTGCGACTCCCTGCGAGGTGCCGCGCTAGCGGTACTCGGAGGCCTGCTTCCTCTACACGACCTTGAGGTCGGCTACGTCGGTCTTCATCGACAACGTTTGTGCGGGAACGTAATCCCCGCTTTCGGTCTACAAGGGTACGTATTCCGATCTCCGTTCGTACTACTATATCTGCATAGAATAGATCTTGGCTAGTTTAAGGATATCGTCGGTAGGAAAATTATTGTTTTCTGCACACGATCCCCGTCATGTCGGTGACCGCTACCCGCGACGCAGGATGTCAGTGACCACTGCCCGCAGCGTAGGGATCCCGGATTTAGGATCCCGGATTTTGGGATGCCGGTGACCGCTACCCGCGGCGCAGAATGTCAGTGACCACTGCCCGCAGCGTAGGGATCCCGGATTTAGGATCCCGGATTTTGGGATGCCGGTGACCGCTACCCGCGGCGCAGGATGTCAGTGACCACTGCCCGCAGCGTAGGGATCCCGGATTTTGGGATGCCGGGTCCCGTCCGAAATTGTTCCCGCAAGCGCCACTCTGCCCCACGGTGGGCGCCAACTGTCGTCGTGGCGAACAGACAGATGCCTACGGGTAGGCTAATTTGTGGGGCCGATGGACGCTAGGGGATCTCGGGGAGGGATTGCGCGATGCACTCGCGCGCAGGTAACACAACCGACACGGTGACACGAGGATTTACCCTGCTTCGGGGCTCCCGGGAGGAGATAAAACCCCTACTGCAGCATCTAGCCTACTCGGTATATTTCTCCTCTTTATATCCGGGCTACAATATGCTCCGCGAGCTGCTAGGTATGCCTCCATCGGGTTTTAGGAGCAAATGGAAAGGGGGGAAATGAAGTAGTGGGGTGGTGGTCTCTTTCTCCCCCTCCCCTGGTGCCCTTTATATAGGAGAGCCCAGGGGACAAGCCAGGGACAAGAAGACAGAAAACACTATGCACGGTACACTGTTCACGATTTGACTGATGGGGTCCCGTCGGCACTGTTCACTGCGTCACATGCAGTGTACTGTTGTCCCGTCGGAGATACTGTAGCGTTACTGTAGCCCTGCTGGACATGCATTGTACTTTGTCTTCTAGCCCATGTCCACCGTTTGGTTTGTCCCGTAGCGGGTGTTTTGAGTATTGGCACGGGCTATCTCCTTATCCCCTATATCTTGATCATCTCGCTCCGGCAGTGGACCAACCCGAATAACCACTCCTCCGTCACCTTTGTTCCATCCGACACGCGGGGAACTCGGCTTGGGCGAATCGAGGGACGTCATTCATACGTGAGACGGAGGGGGCGGTTGGACGCGACCTGGGCGATGTCGGAGGAGGCGAGCTCGGGCGCAGCCGGGAGCTTCCGCGATGCGGTTTAGGCGCGAGGCGGAAGCGAGCGCCCCGGCGCGGTGCGGAGGCGAGCGCCCCGGCGCGGTCAAGGCCGAGGTTACCCGGACTGGGGGCTTGGTCGAGGATGCCGGGCCGAGGAAGCTGGGCCGTCGCCGGAGTCAGAGGAGGCCGGGGGCAGCGAAGTCGGGGGGCGACCGGCGAGCACGTCCGAGAGGAGGGTGGCGGCCGGGTCGCTCTCGGCGTTGCGGGAGGCGATGATGGTGGAGGAGCCGAGGTCGGAGGAAGCCGGCGGGGAACGGGGGCCTTGAGGTCGATGTCGGGGACGCCGCGGTTGATGAAGACGCCAGGCTCGCCCAGCCGATGCCGGGCGCCGCGACCGCCTCAGAGGCGAGGGAGCATGGCGGGACCCGAGGTTGGGGGAGTCGGGGAAGCGGGTGGAGGAGGACGGAGTCGGGCCGGCGTGCCGAGGCGGCGAGGTCGGGGGTCGGGGGAGACGAACTCAGGAGCGAGGGGGTCACGGTCGTGGGAGGCAGTTGGAGATGTCCGAAGTGCTAGATACAGTCAACTCGGTTTGACCGAGATGTGGATCTCGGCCCAGCTTCATATACCGTTCAGAATAACCCCGAAGTCGGCCCGAGAACTCCTTTTTTCCCCCTTATCTTTATCCTTTAATCATATTCGCTCCCTTTCATCTCCTGTAATAACATAATTAACCCGCAACTTTGGGGTATCGGGGAAGTACATCCCCGACACTAGTCCCCGAGTCTATGGGGGATTCGTTAGAATCGCGCGTAGACTTAAAAGATAAATAGCCACCAGGACACCTTCATACCGAATGTCTTGTTGTTAGAGGTCTCGGGGATCACATCCCCGACACTAGTCCCCGAGGCTGCGGGGCACTCGCAGAGTCGCGCGCAGACTTAGAAGAAATCTCAACCTCATCGTTTTCACTTGCTCCACTGAGTACCTACAAAAATACAATCATATGTCGGTTCCTTAGCCACTCTGGGTGTTTTACCGACATAGATGTCTTCGGCCACCGCCGGTCTGACACAAACACATAACACATGCCGGCGTTTAGCCACTCTGGGCGTATACCGACACAAACGCCTCATGTGCCGGCCTTTAGCCACTCTGGGCGTATACCGACACAGAGTCTCATGTGCCGGCGTTTAGCCACTATGGGCGTATACCGACACAGACGCCTACACACACAATGTCACACAGGTAACTCGGTATGTCGGTATGTCGGTATGCCGGTATGTCGGCCCCTCTGGGCATATCACAGGTGTTTCGGTATCTCGGCCACTATGGGCGTATCACAGGTGTTTCGGTATCTCAGGTGTTACCTTTGGCCAACTTTGATATACCGGGATAAACGACGATTTGGAAATATTGCCCGACGCCATGATACATTGGCGAACCGAAATAAACTGGGATTTGGATATATGGTATGATGCCACGATATGTTGGCGAGCCGACATAAATAGCGATCTGGAGATATTGCAGTATGCCATGATATATTGGCGAACCGAAATAAATAGCGATCTGGAGATATTGCAGTATGCCATGATATATTGGCGAACCGAAATAAACAGGGATCTGGAAATTTTGCGTGATGCCGTGATATATGGGCCAATTGATACCCCAGACCATATGCAATACATCTTGAGAAAATAACCAAGCATAAGATGGATCCAAGATAACCAGTATAACAATCGGTACCCCCAGAATGTTTGACATGAATATTCTCTCGATAAGGCGGTTTATCCAACATGGGTACCATCTCGGTAAAACCAACATCCCCTTTTAATGTTAGCACAGATAGATATGTATATCAAGTATTTGATGCTAGTGAAAACTTTAAACGACATGCCCAAGAGAATTTAACGCTAGATAGAAGAATATAACTAGGCGCCGAAGCGGGCATGGGGATACTCGTTCCACCGAGTCCCCGGGTAAATTTTACAAATATAGCATGCAGACGAAGGATCACGGCAGTTCCCGAGTCCCGTTTCGGGATACCGGCTCACCAATGACACAGCAAGAAGCAAGATATGACATGTATATAAATAAATAGAAACCAAGTTACTCTACCGACTCAACCGACCGGTAAGCCAGTCCCCGGGTTACGACATCTCGTTCCCGGGTAGAAAACAAACAGATGACGAAACAGGCACAACAGAGCAGTCCCCGGGTTACGATATCTCGTTCCCGGATAAACAATTAAGCTAAGCATGCAGGGGCGGTTCCCGAATAATATCTAAGATAACATAATTGCAAGGCACATATGAAGATACTCACGGAGCACAGGAGCGGTTGGGGATGTCGGAGGCGACATAACCCGGGTAACTGGTGTGCAACTGCCATGGGTCCGTTGATGATGAGTGTCGAGGCAGACGCCGACGGCTGGTGCCCGCGATGCAGGGATACCGGTTTGGGATGTCGACGACCGGTTTCCGCGATGCGGGGATGTCGATGACCTCCACCCGCTGTGCAGGGATGTCGGGGACCTCTACCCACGGCGCAGGGATGTCGGAGACCTCTACCCGCAACGCAGGGAGGTTAATGACCACTGCCCGCAGCACAGGGATCCCGGATATAGGATCCCGGATTTTGGGATGCCGGTGACCGCTACCCGCGGCGTAGGATGTCAGTGACCACTGCCCGCAGCGTAGGGATCCCGGATTTAGGATCCCGGATTTTTGGATGCCGGTGACCGCTACCCGCGGCGCAAGATGTCAGCGACCACTGCCCGCAGCGTAGGGATCCCGGATTTTGGATCCCGGATTTTGGGATGCCGGGTCCCGTCCGAAATTGTTCCCGCAAGCGCCACTCTGCCCCACGGTGGGCGCCAACTGTCGTCGTGCCGAACAAACAGATGCCTACGGGTAGGCTAATTTGTGGGGCCGATGGACGCTAGGGGATCTCGGGGAGGGATTGCGTGATGCACTCGCGCGCAGGTAACACAACCGACACGGTGACACGAGGATTTACCCTGCTTCGGGGCTCTCGGGAGGAGATAAAACCCCTACTGCAGCATCTAGCCTACTCGGTATATTTCTCCTCTTTATATCCGGGCTACAATATGCTCCGCGAGCTGCTAGGTATGCCTCCATCAGGTTTTGGGAGCAAATGGAAAGGGGGAAATGAAGTAGTGGGGTGGTGGTCTCTTTCTCCCCCTCCCCTGGTGCCCTTTATATAGGAGAGCCCAGGGGACAAGCCAGGGACAAGAAGACAGAAAACACTATGCACGGTACACTGTTCACGATTTGACTGATGGGGTCCCGTCGGCACTGTTCACTGCGTCACATGCAGTGTACTGTTGTCCCGTCGGAGATACTGTAGCGTTACTGTAGCCCTGCTGGACATGGATTGTACTTTGTCTTCTAGCCCATGTCCACCGTTTGGTTTGTCCCGTAGCGGGTGTTTTGAGTATTGGCACGGGCTATCTCCTTATCCCCTATATCTTGATCATCTCGCTCCGGCAGTGGACCAACCCGAATAACCACTCCTCCGTCACCTTTGTTCCATCCGACACGCGGGGAACTCGGCTTGGGCGAATCGAGGGACGTCATTCATACGTGAGCCGGAGGGGGCGGTTGGACGCGGCCTAGGCGATGTCGGAGGAGGCGAGCTCGGGCGCGGCCGGGAGCTTCCGCGATGCGGTTTAGGCGCGAGGCGGAAGCGAGCGCCCCGGCGCGGTCAAGGTCGAGGTTACCCGGACTGGGGGCTTGGTCGAGGATGCCGGGCCGAGGAAGCTGGGCCGTCGCCGGAGTCAGAGGAGGCTAGGGGCAGCGAAGTCGGGGGGCGACCGGCGAGCACGTCCGAGTGGAGGCGAGGGCGCGCCGGCGCGGCGTGGGTTTTGGCCGGGCCGCTCTCGGCGTTGCGGGAGGCGATGATGGTGGAGGAGCCGAGGTCGGAGGAAGCCGGCGGGGAACGGGGGCCTTGAGGTCGATGTCGGGGACGCCGCGGTTGATGAAGACGCCGGGCTCGCTCGGCCGATGCCGGGCGCCACGACCGCCTCAGAGGCGAGGGAGCATGGCGGGACCCGAGGTTGGTGGAGCCGGGGAAGTCGCAGTCGGGGATGCGGGTGGAGGAGGACGGAGCCGGGCCGGCGTGCCGAGGCGGCGAGGTCGGGGGTCGGGGGAGACGAACTCGGGAGCGAGGGGGTCGCGGTCATGGGAGGCAGTTGGAGATGTCCGAAGTGCTCGATACAGTCAACTCGGTTTGACCGAGATGTGGATCTCGACCCGCATGGATCTCGGCCCAGCTTCATATACCGTATAGAATAACCCCGAAGTCGGCCCGGGAACTCCTTTTTTCCCCTTATCTTTATCCTTTAATCATATTCGCTCCCTTTCATCTCCTGTAATAACATAATTAACCCGCAACTTTGAGGTATCGGGGAAGTACATCCCGACACTTCGTCTATCTTAATGATGAATAAAGCTCTGACATTTGAGATTATTTATCTCCTGACCTACCAGATGACATGGGACAGACATCACGCTTCTTCCTAGCTACCACTCAGGTACTCTACTCTATAAAAGGAGACAGGCTTCGTCAAGCAAAAGATGAATAACCTAACGGGTGTTTTTGTTGTTGTTGTGTCTCTGCATACTAAGAAGCTGAATTTTATGTCGCTGGGCATGGAAGACATCAGGAATTAAAGATAGACCAATGACATTACAGCGTGCACTCTTCCTATGCCATCCTGTTATTCTTTCTCTGCCTCGTCGCCTCACTAAACACCAAGGCTTACTGCTCCGGCGGTAAAGCCGGCATCCCTATTTACCAAACTCTCACAGTGTCTCGTGGAATGAGCAGACCGCTACCATGCTGGTTTGCTTGGATGGAATTGACCCGATTCGGACAGGAAAGATCGATCCCAAGACACCAAGTGAAGCGCCGTAGGCCTGACTGACCTTGCTCAGCCCGTCGTTTTCCCAAGACAAAAAGCGCAAAATTGGCTTGTTGTAGCACTGCACGCTGCATGATATATCGAGATACCTAGGAATTGTCGGGAAACTTTTAGTCAATCTGTCATCAGAAGACCGGAGAAAGCTAGTTGTACGAGACGAGACGGTTCACTAGCTGGCCTAGTCGCCTCGTCGGCCGGCCGTAAGCTTAAAGCAAGTACAGTAAGATCTAGTCAAGCATGCCGTATAGATTTAAATAGTAATTCCATGCAGCTCTTATAGAATAGCGAGCTATAACACGGTGCTTCTAAACACTTTGTGAGGATGAAAGATGGACCAACTATTAATAAAATAATCCATACTTATGATTAGCTATTGTACTTATTGCTATTAAATTGATTATAAATAACATGACACTATCTTATATCCAACAACCGGATATACTATTACACTGAGCAGATACCAATGGAGTCGCGACTTGTTGGTTCGCTCGTGCATGATGATCAGTCTTATTTCTTCCGTTCATGTTAGGTTCGCACGCGTTTAACATAGGCTCCCTTTCTCTGCTTCCAATGATTGCGCTTGCCTATGGGCAGTCTGTTCTCTACTTTTTAGCAAGTGATGCTTATCAACAAGTTTACCTCACATGAGGGTTATTTTTACGCCACATTGTTGGTAGTGTGATCTCCGAATAGCACCCCTAGGCTTTAGGCGTTCTACGAGCTCTCAATAATGCTTATCAATAATGCTTACCTCGTTTGATTTTGTGGGTTCTTATTGTATGGAGAGGGTGGGTGTCAAGGATTTGGTTACCGATCGAAATATCGCGGTTACCGGCCGATAACTGGATTTCTTAGTGTCCCCGAGTAAATGCATTTAGAAAAATCTCGGAGTATTTGAATTTAGACCGATTTCTTCATTTAAAATCTTAAATTATTTCTGATGTTTTACGCTCGAAATTCAAATTTTGATTGAGACATTCGATCGGTAACCAGCCGGAATTTTTCTGGTAACCACGGTTACCGGAAATCCCGGGCCCCTCCAAGATTTTTTTTGTATTGGTATCCAAAACCTTGGTAGGTGTAACCTACCTTATATTCTTGTGATGATATGATAATTAAAATTTCCTTTATCTAAAGAATGTACTCTCATATACAATATTTAATATTCACTTATGTATTTTTGGATACGATCAAGTTGTTGTCCAATGAGAAGCTCTTATCTAGAGTAAACTAGTATTAGTTGTATTGTTAAATTGACCTCCTTATGATAAGTGGTACTTTCCGTGTATTATATGTCCTTAAATATTTTTTCTGAATTTGTCACATATATTAAACCAACAAAGAGCACACGATTATATCCATTACAAAAACAAAACCAGAAACAAGCAAATCTATGAGATCTTCAAACCCTTTCTTTCTTCATGAAAAAATCTTATACTTTTCTGAAGGAAACCGTAGAAAAACGCCAAGAACACCAAGCCATTAATCTGTGAATACCACTGATAATTCACCCCTTTTAATTTTGAGCTACAATGCCAAGGCTTTGTGCACGCACGCAACAATTAAATTAGTCAAGCAACATCGGCTAGAGCAACACCATTGATATTTCAGGGATAAATAACCGAGCCACTTTGTCGATGACGTTGGGAGCCGAGAGAACAGATCACCATTGCCGAAGATGTAGTAGGCGGGATAGATGACGCGAGGAAAAACCTCCTCGCAGCAACCATGAGAAACAATCCAAGATTGATCTGGCGAACATTAAGATCTGAAGAACCATACCTAGACAAACTTAATCTTCCAAAGCCACCATTGACGTCGAGAAGGGGATCTCGCCGACGACTGAAGCACGGAAGATCACTTATTGCAGATGATGCCATCTCAATTGACGAATAAGACAACAACCAAAACACTACTCTAACATTAAGGACCCTTGTATAGCGTCATGCGTAGGTCCGAGGTCCCCACCCCTCCTAGTGCCAGAGCGGCACCTAGAGGAGGTGAGAACCCGTCAATTCTTAAACGAAGGCGACGATGAAATTGCATATGGCGCCGGTGACTAGGGTTAAAACCCTAAGCCTCCGCCTTCTGCTTTGCTCTTTTAAACTCAAACACAACTACATATGTCCTTAAATGTTGAATTACTATAAAAGTTGCAGTTTCATGTTTACCTTAAGATGGTAGGTCACCATTTTTAATCTGGACACTTGAAAGTGCATGGTTGTCCCCATGCATGGTTTTGGTAATTAATGACAATCCTTATGGCCTAATGTTTGCTTTGAGATATACTTGTAGATCTTGTCCATAGGAAAAGATTGGAGTTCATGTGTTGGACTCTAGTAGTTTACATGATGATCAATGCTCTACTCAAGGGTTTATATGAAGAATGGTCATGTGAAGAGTTGAGCTTATTGCAAGTATGGCTTGGAAAAGAAGATTGAGTGATCAATCATGTTTTACCCCAAGCCATCATACATATCAAGAGAAGAAGATGAAGCGCAAGATCAATATGATGCATCTCGAAGATATCATTTGATTGAAGCTTGCAAAGGAGTCATGAAGACGATGCTTAGCGAGGCCCTCCCATAATGGAGTATGGGGGAGCATTTGGAGAAGTCTTCATCAAGCATGTGCTAGCAAGCACAATCAAGAAAGGTGTTTCAACTTGAGAGAGTCAAGATCGTCATCATCGAGCTCAAGTGGAATGCGCAAGGCAAAGGTATGATCTTGATAGGTTTTCTTTTACCGGTCTCATGGTGTTAGTGGGAGACCGGGTTTTAGGATAGACGGCGTACTATCAAGAGGGGCTCTCAAGTGAGTAACTTGATCGCATCGTTGTGGAGAGCTCAAACCTTTGCATACTTGGCATATCATATTTCTTGGTTCTTATTTGGCTTTTATGGTGGTGAGGAATTAGAGCTTGGTTCATCTCCATGTCAAGCTCTAGTTCATCGAAAACGGTTTTACCTTGGAAAACTAGTTGCGTTTTCGGTGGCGGAAATATTGCCGGTTCAACCGTGAGGAAAGTCCCACACCTTGCCATGTGTGGTGATTTTACTCTATTTATGGGATGCAATATTTTCACTTTTTGTAGCCTTCTCCTTGTCAGTACCTTTCCAACGGAGTTGGTCTCACCTCATTCGGAGTTCATTTGCAAAAGTTATAGCTGTGTTTTTGGTGTTCGGACAGGCCCGGTAGTACCGGAGAGTTTTGTTCCGGTAGTACCGCAGTAAGCCGGTAGTACCGGGCTCTCTGCGGTAGTACCGGGCTTTCTGCGGTACTACTCTCTGAAGTTGGTTTTTCGGACGTTTTGGCACGGATGGCCCCGGTAGTACCGGGGTTGGAGCCCAGCACTTGGGCCCGGTAGTACCGGGGTATTTTTCCCCGGTAGTACCGCGCGCTCGGTTTTCTGTGTTGACGAAGCTACCGCAGGGCCGGTACTACCGGGCTTGAGTCCGGTACTACCGCACTTGCGGAACAAGAAGCTGCTGCAACGGCTGGATTTTTGGGATGAGCTATTTAAGGGGCCTTCTTCCCCATTGGTTTGCTAAGCTCTAGAGCAAGTCTTTCTCCTCTCTCTCCTCCATTGTTGCCCTTTGTAAAGCTTGCTCTTCCTCTCAATCCCTCCCATGGTTCTTGCTAATATTTGAGGGAAAGTGAGAGGTGATCTTGATCTACGTTTCCACCGATCGATTTCTCCTCTATGTGAGGGAAACCTTGTAGATCTTGATCTTGGAGTTCTTGGTGCATCTCCTCTTTGTTCTTCCTCTCTTATTCCCCCATAAGCATTTGTTGCTTTGTTGGAATTTGAGAGTGAAGGATTTGAGCACTTGTGCTCTTGCCTTTTGCATTTGGTGCATCGGTGTGCTCTCCACGAGGATTCGTGGAAGTTGAAAACTTGTGAACTTGTTACTCTTGGGTCCTTGGACCCTAGACGCCTTTGTGGTGGTTGGACCCTTGTGTGGTCACTTGAAGCCGTTCGGGAGCCCCCAACCCATTGTGGGTTGTGCCCCGGATTGTTGTTGAAAGCCGTTCGGGAGCCCCCAATCCTTTTGTGGGTTGTGCCTCGGATTGTTGTTGAAAGGCTCCGGATTCCGCCTCGAAGGAATTCCGATAGTGGAAGGTGAACCAAGCCTTTGTGGTGCGGTTCATCGGAGAAGAAGGTGAAACCTTTGTGGTTGTTGAACCGTTGTGTCGGTTCACACCTCTCCAACGAGACGTACTCCCTTAACAAGGAGGAACTCGGAAATACATCCTCGTCTCCGCGTGCTTCGGTTATTTCTATACCCGAGCTTTTACTTATGCACTTTACATTGTGATAGCCTTCGTGCTTGAAGTATTCTATATTGCTATCACCTTGTTGTTTGTCTTGCTTAGCATAAGTTGTTGGTGCACATAGGTGAGCCTAGTTTATTTAGGTTGTCGGCTTGTTAATTTAAACATCTAGTTTTATTCCGCAATTATCAAGCCTAAACCGGAAAAGTTTTAAACCGCCTATTCACCCCCCCCCCCTCTAGGCGACATCATTGTCCTTTCAACACTGGATCAAAAGTAATGGATGGCTAAACTAAGTTGGTTGCATGTTCAAATTTCTCTCACAAAATTACCAATGGGAACTGGTCAGGGTTATATAGACATTAGCCACTTTATTTCACTTACTATAATTCAAATTGTGACTCAAGTTAGCCTGTTTACGTCTGGTCTTAATCAATATTTATATTTTTTTATTACAGAGGCGGTCTTCTAACTGTGTGAAGGAGATATGCCCTAGAGGCAAATAAATAAGTAGTATTTATTGCATTATCTCATAAGTTTATAATAGGTTTGTGTATTATGCTATAACTGTATTAATCGGAATTGTTAATACACGTGTGATACATAGACAACCAGGTCCCTAGCAATCCTCTATATGAGCTAGTCCATTGGGCAACAGTTGATCGAGATTCCCGATCAAGGACAATGACGTCGGTTGACAATGGGGTCATCTTGTTAGTTGAATAAGGTGGTGTACATACGCAAAGTATTGCAATAAGATCGTATTACGATGTTTGTCATTTGCAATAGATAAGAGTATGATAGCTTATTCCTTAGACCGTGAGACCGTACTTATTGTTGCTTCGTAGGAGTGCTTTGAGAGCATCAAACGTTGTGTCTTAGATAGCATGACAATAACGGTGTCCATCTTGGGTATTCCGAAAGAGCATCGAGACGTAAGGATCAAGAGCGGGATTTGTTCATTCTTGTAATGGAAAGATACTCTGGTCCCACTCGGTGATATTGCATCTATATAGCTGCAGCTTATGACTAGGTCATGGAGATGTAATATCACAGACGAGTTAATAACCTTCGTCGGTAACGAGATACAGCAAAGGCATCGGTGTGTCTACGATCATATCTCGGACAAGGTAGTATCGCAGAGACAAAGGGAATGAATATCATACTTATGGTTCAACGACGATATTCGTGGAATGCACAGGGGTCGTCATATATTTCCAGGTATCCCTGACGATCATTGGTGAGCGGAGTGTCTCGGCCATGTCTGGAGTGTTCCCGAACCGTAGCGTAACAAACTTAAGGTCTTAGCGACGCTAGGAGATAGGTTCTGGAATTTTATAGGTTTTTGTTGGAGAGAGAGAAATGATCCGGAAAGAGTTCCGGTGGTCCGGAAGGAGTTCCGGAGAGGTCTGGAATGGTTCCAGGAATGTCCAAAAGTTGTTCGGGTGGTCCGAAAGAGTTTTCGGAGTCACGGGATATTGAATTATATATAAATATATTAATTATGAATTAATGGGATTTTTATATTAATTTAATATTAATTAAATAAAGGAAAAAGGGGGCTCCCACCTATATGGGCCCTAAGAGGGCCCAAGAGGGGGAGCCGCACCTCAAAGGGGGGTGGGCCCCATTGGCTGGTTCGGCCAGCCCATGTGGGGGCCAAACCCCCCCTCCCATGTCCTTTGTTTAGTCCCACATGGGGGAGCCAAGGGGTTTGCACACCCCCTTCCCCCTTTATATAGCAAGGCATATTAATTGATTTAATACACAGGAAATTCAATTAATTCCCGATTTCTCTCTCGATCTCGTGGTTCCCAAGTTGGAGCCGCGCCGAGCTGAGGAAGGGGGTCTCTCTCCACCTAAGCCATACCGCAGAGCGCCGTTGCTCTGTGGGATTCCAGATAAGATCTACTCCTGCGATTTCAGCTGGATCTGAATGACCGGGAGTTGTCGCTAGGCTCCGTATGTTTGCGAGTGCTCGGAGGCTACTCTATTGAGGAGCTTGGGCGACGTCGTCTCGCCCCCTGCAGCCGCCGCACCTCCCCCCCTCTGCTGCCGGCGCGCCAGCCCCGGTGCTGGCGCTCTGCCTTCTTCCGCCCGACGCCCGTCGACGCAGATCATCGTCGACACCCCAGCGTCATCGACTCCGACATCGCGGCAAGTTCTCCGCGACCTCGAGGTCGGCTACGTATGACTTCATCGTCAACGCTTGTGCGGGAGCGTAATCCCCGCTATCGGTCTACATGGAGGTAATGTAACCCGTTCCGCCACCGTTATCGCATGTACTAGATAGATAGATCCTGGCTAGTTAGGGTTTCGTACGCTAGAAAATTATTGTTTTCTGCACCGTAACCCCTACACTATGTGCACACCTATTTGGAGCACAAAAATAGCACGACTAGCCTAGAGTTAACCATATGATTTTGGAAATTCTAATTTTGTTAAAAAAAGTTCGGTTCTCTAAAATAACCAGTATCACTCCTGACAAGGTTATACTAAACGGGTACCCCTTCGTGTGGGTACCTGGTGCACGTAATGACTAAAACCCAATTGTCAATAAGCTCAAGAAGCCCAACAAACGAATCCCAAGTTGAAGACTTCTACCACAGATAGCATAGTCGGTAGTACTTTTCATAAATGTAGTCCTAGTCGGTTACGATCCGATACCTGTACCCTATATAAAGAGGAGGGAGACCGATCAAGGACACGCCCAATCAGAATCACCAAACCCTAACAAGATCGACATCTTGCTAGAACTCTGTACTCGCCGCATATACACAATCAATAACAGACAAGTAGGAGTAAGGGTTTTACCTCACTCGAGGACCCCGAACCTGGGTAATTCCCGCTGGTCAGCCGACAAATCTATCAACACTACGCGTTCTCTATCTCATAACTCTTACCCTAGGCCAATAATCATGGGTATTGATGGGGACATCCCTCGTCAACTCCACAACCACATATGAGAAAACATAATACGGCGTTGGTTCCATTTTTTCTCTTTGAAGCAAAAAACATTAAACAGTGGCCTTTGTTTTTTCATGAGCTTTATAATAACTAGGTACATCTGGCGGTGTGACGCCGCGCCCTTGACGTGATATTAGCGTATTTCGTAACATCGTCGTAAAGAAGCGTAAACTTATTCATAGATATATGTCATGTAAAAATGTTTCACTTTGAAAATCGGATCTCATTGGACATTCTTACTCATAGATATATGTCCTGTAAAAATGTTTCACTTTGAAGATTGGATCTCATTGACATGACTGTTGGCGTAAAATTAGGACTCAACGGTTAGCCTCGTGTGATCAGCCGATCAGGCTGACAACTAAAGGACAACGGTAAAACGTATCAAGAGAGCTATAGAAGTAGAATAGTACACTAAATTGTTGAATGAAGAAAAACTGAACAAATGACTTAATTGAGCAAGATAATGGTTTAAACCCTATATCCATTTAGATGTGTTGTGGGAGGTGAATCTGTGCATTCATTGCAATAGAAAACTATTTTCAAAGGGAGCAAAGGAAAAACAAAACAAATGAATAAACTACCTTAACCAACTGTAGAGATTTATGAAAGTTCAACACCGAAGATATTAGCATGTTAGTGCACCGTCTAGTTGAAGAGCTTATCCTCAGTCTTACCTTAACCAACTGTAGAGATTTATGAAAGTTCAACAACGAAGATATTACCATGTTGTGCATTGTCTAGTTAAAGAGCTTATATCCTCAGTATTTTACTGCTCCGTAAGATAAAGAAAATTCCATAGCTAATTTTTGTTTTGCTGAATTTATCTAGATTGACACAAGAAATTATTTTAGTAGGCCATAAGAAGTTTTTTTTTGTGGTCAATTTGATCATTTTTTCGTACTATGTTGGTGAATATGGGTGAAGGTATTTACTTGAGTAGGCCATAAGTAATTATTTTCCTTTGTGCTCAAGTTGGTCATTTTTTTCATACTATGTTGCTGAATACGTTTGAAGGTATTTACTTTAATTAGCACTTATTCTGAATAGTTGGCATTTTGCTGTTTTTGTTGGTCTAAATTTAGTCAAATTAGAAACTGTTTAATTGCGTTGCGCTGTGCTAGAAATAAGCAGGGATTTTTTCCATATTTTTTTATGCTATTATATTTGAAGACTTTTATGTAGTATTTGTTTTAAATTGTTAATCTTTTGTTGGCTGTTTTGTTGCCTAAATATTTTGTTGTTTTTGTTGGTCAAAATTAATTCAAATTAGAGACTGTTCAATTCTGCTTGCGCTGCGCCAGAAATAGGCAGGGTTTTTTTTTCATATTTTTTGTCGCGCTTATATTTGAAGACTTTTATGTAGTATTCGTTTTAAATCGTTAATCTTTTGTTGGTTGTTCTTTGCCTAAATTTAGTCAAATTTTAAATTTTGGAAATGTGTCGCATTGTGCCATAAATAGGTAGGTTTTGTTTTGGTGGTCATTTTGATATATTTTTCGAATCTTTCTAGTGTACAATTTTTGAGATATTAATTTTTGAGTTTTTGTTTATTTTCTGTTTCAATGACAGGCCTGGCCCACCGTGAGTCGCGTTGACGTCATCGGTGGGCGGATCTGCCCTGGCCGCAGCGGCGATGTGCTCGCGGGCGGTGAATTCCGGCGAGGCAAGGCGTGTGACGCGTCGCGCTGGACGCGCGCAGACGCAGACGACCACGTAGCGGCGGCCGCCGGCGCGGCGGTGGTGGCCGAGCGCGGCCTGAACAAATCCGGTGCGGCTGCGGTGTGGTGGTCGCGGAAGAGTGACGCTTTTGCAAAAAAACGTGGAGTTTTACGGTTGCGTCCAGCTCCTTCGGCACGTGAAGTTCTGGACCGCGGAGAACGGGCTCACACTTTCGGATGTTTTTTTGCAAAACGGCATCGGAACCGTTGGATCAGAAATGGACGCACGTGATGCGTACTGTAGCTTAGGTACAGTCATGAACAGTACATGGTGGGTCCAGGAGCGATGAGGAGGCCTGAATCTTTGCGTCTTTCATATATAGTTAGATTAGATTAGATACGTGTATGTTGCCTAATGCCTAGGTCCATCATATTAATGCAAAAAAATATGCATATGTTGGAAAACCAACAAAAATCTTCCCAATTAGAAGGAGAAAAAGGCTAAAGAAATTCGCCGTTGCTAACCAATGGATAAAGCTCTCACGTACACAAGGACCAAGTTCACAATCAAGGATTCTTATCTATATACCTACCAAAGGACAACTAGCTTCATGTTGGCGTCTATCACCCCAACTCTTTATAAAGATCAATGATTTTCGTCGTTCCACTTTTCATATCTTATTAGAGTCGTCCGATCCCATTTCAGGCATCATTTTTTTGTGTCTTTGCACACTAAGGATTTAATATAGATTTATATGAGCATAGAAGGCACCGGGAATTACCAATGCATCACTCGAATTACAACATGTGCAATCCCTATCAAACGCTTTCACCTCATCTCCCTTCTACTCTGCGGCCTCAGATGATGTTCCTCTTTTTCCATACTTATGTCACCACCCACCAATGTAGCTCCAGCCGTCCTATACACCACAATCTCATACCATCTAGAAAAACCAGCAATGTAGCTCTGTATTTCTTGGCTTAGATGGAGTGGATGATCCCTAAATATTAGCGTGTCGTAAGCAAGGATATGGCAAAGGTGATAACCTGCTTTGCAGGATAGGGATACCAAAAAAAAGGTAGGAAAAACATTGATAATTCTTCGTGCCTCAGAGCATCTTCGTATCTATCTGGTGAAGATATAATCCTGCAAAAGGTGCAAAAAGATCGAATTACAGACGAGACGGTTCACTGGCTCGGCTCGCCGGCAGGCATCAGCTGGTGGTGACCGTGACAGGCTATACATCCACACCGCATATAATCGACTGTCATGGCACAAATTATTATCGCCCTCAAATCACACGTTGTGTTGTGTTACCGTGGAGTTTTTTTTCTTCAGAGCAATCACGTATTTCATTAATCGAAAATCAAATTACAATAAACAGATCAAGATGAAATAATCATTCTGAATTTGTGGATAAGATCCTAAGAGATCGAAAAATACAAAATGATCATATGCTTTAGTACAACCACCGTAACGAGCCGTCGTCGCCCAATTCCAGCGCCACCGAGACAAACGCCGTAAGAGAAAGCACCATCTCCAACGAGACTTTGTGTGTCAATGAACATGCCAGCTTCATGCCGCGAGGCACATGTGACATGTCGTTGTGACACGTCGACCGGTGGACGTCCTTGTATTGTTTTTTTTAAGGAACCACACTGCGTATTCACCCCAGATTACAACAGAGGATACAAAAGAAAGAACCGTAATACGCAGAAGAACAGGACCAAGAGCCCAACACAACAGCGAAACCAGACGCTGAACCACCGCGACGCCTGGAGAAGATCTTCACCGCCGAAACCGCCGGAGAAGAACCCAGATCACCACCAATCCCGAACATGAGAAAGCCCACTCATGGAGCGCAGAAGCCGCCGTCCTTGTACTGTTTTGGATCAACATATGCCACATCCCATCGACGAAGTCGAGGAAGAACGACAGATCCACCACCTACGGACCAAAATCCTCGCTCTAGAAGAGCCACCTCGTCCTAGCCGCCAGCATTGTCGCGGATAACCACGAAGGCCAGCGAAACTGATCTCGTCACATTGAAGAACGGCGAGAAGGCGAAGCTGCCGGTCTGAAGGACCGAGCATCACACGTTGCCGTCAACTCCGAGGCGCCGCCATGAAGGTCGCCGCCAGTGTGGGATGAGAGTTTTATCCGAGTAACCTCTCGAGTAGAGCGGGGCGTTCCTGTAATTCGTCAGAATTAAAGAATTGACCCGGTTTATAAAGAAGATTGGTCCCAAAAACTATGCAAATGACTTGTTTATAAGGAAAAAGGGACGGAAAACCGGACAAGCGAGGGTATCGTCGCCCACGCGACGCTAGCCCACCGAATGCCACAAAACACACCCCCAACCCCGGGGCCGCCTCCCTGACTTGCACAACTCGGCACCAAAGCAACACACTAGCCATAGCGCCAGACAACCCAATTGTCTTGTAGCCCTTGCTGCTCTCGCTAAAGATGATCGCCCACGGACCTCAACCTCATGTAAAATCCGGGGTCTCCGCCGACGTAACAACCAGATTAAACTCCGGATTGACCGGAGCCGAACCTTGCTAGGAGAAGGCTCTGCCCCATAGGTCCATCAATCTAGAGGGGATCGAGGCCACCGCCTCAACGTACCGCCACCGTCTGGAGTTGCCACCCAGGTATCCGCCTCCCCCGAGCACATAGTCATCCTCTCAACTGATGTTCGGGCGCCGCTCACGCCACCCCCAACGGAGTTGTGGCTTGCTCGTTTGCACTTGCTACCTAGTACGGTAGTGTCGGTCTCCGTTTGTAATATTTTTGCAAACTTGTTGTCTGAAAGGGGAGAGTTGCAAACTTGAAGGGTTACATTTCTGTTTGAAGGATTTATTGTGTTGTTTCTCTTTCGTCCCGTACTCTTGCCGTGTACTACACTGTCACTTTTCAGGAAACTTAATACTACCTCCGTTCCAATAAATAAGACTTATATTATTTTGGAAAGTCAACACATGTAAATTTTGACCAAGTTTTATGAAAAAATAAGAACATGCAAAATATAAAATCAATGTCATTAGAAACATCATGAAGTATATTTTCATATGATATCTATATGTTATCATATTTGTTGATAGATTTTTCTAAAAGTTTTGGTCAAACTTTACTTGGCTTGACTTTTTTAAAAATACATAATCCTTATTCATTGTAACGGAGGGAATATAGATTATATATGTATTCCCTCAAATGTCCGACATATCTTGTAGCACTTATTGTCTGGCAAATCATCATTTTTAGAAATTGCTAACTTCAACAAAGAAGACAAAATATGTTCCAGCTGCACTCAACTACAGGCTTAGAATCATGTGCAAACGAGCACAGTTGCGCAATGGTATGAACTCATAATAATTAATAGACAACATGTTAGCTAGGTGCATCACAATAATACAGAGTAGTGTATAGGGGTGTAAACGGATAGGATAATTTCCGCACCATATCCGATTCCGAAACCGTTTTCAACAATCCATATCCAGTTTTAAGGAATCCGACGGATAAGGATATCCGATTCCGAATTTGACACCCTGATATGGTATATAAAATAGCCTAAAATATGGATTATCTAAAATTTAAATAGGATTATCTGATGGTTTTAATTTGAATAATCTGATTTTCTACCAAAATAGTCTAATATAACATAATTTGCAGCTAGTAAGTTATCGAGTTTGTTCGTCGAATAACATCTCACTTAAATAGTCATTGTAAAGACTATGAATTACAAGTTTGTTAGTTATTAGGTTATCAAAAAATTATTTTAATTATTTTTGTATGTATGGTTTGACAATTTACTTGTACATATATCTATCTGATTATGTTTTCACCGCTCCGAATCCGTCCCGTTTCCGCCTCGAATCCATCATCAAGGATATCTGCATCCGGTCATTATCCGATCCGCTCCGAATATGATGAAAAATTATGATAAAGGATATGATAAAAGAAAAACCCGAACCGATCCGATCCGTTTACATCCCTAGTAGTGCATAAGTTGAAAGCTCATTAAAATTGTTTTTTCTAGATACAAGGCAAAGAAAATGCATTGTTTATCTTAATGATGAATGAAGGTTTTATAGCCTCTGAGCTTCCGGAAGGAAACTTCATAACCAAGAATTATTATCTATTGACCTACTAGAGGATATGTGACTTCAGTTCACTATCTATCCGCCAAGTCTGCTATAAGTAGCAAGGCTTCCATAAGCAAAAGCTGGATAGATTACTCATCCTGACTACAATCCCACAGTGTGTTGAAGCTCTCCACATAATTTCAAATCGCTAGGCATAGAAGGCACCAGGAATTAACGATGGGTCAGCGAAATCGCCAGTGTATCTCTCTTTACTAGCAAAGACGCTCATCGACTCTAGGTCTCCAACCATCCTATAAAATGCACTCTAATGGGATCTCTAATAACCAGCTGGGTTTTAAAAATCCTGATTTTAGGGAGTACAAGCAAAATCGTTTTAGCATCACAACATCAGGTTTGGTTAAACCATCTCAGTTTGTTTGCTTAATGACACATAGTACTATGGGCCAATTTGAAGAAATTTGGTTGTGATATACACGGCCCACTAAAACAAAACTACTGCATTCATATGGATTTGTGCTATTTCTGATTCAATAGAACTAGAAATTTCTGTGTGAAAAAACTGTATGTAACAAGTTTGTATATACGACACGCATCACAACCAAAGAGAATCAAAACTACAGCCGTTGAATGAATTCTTGCGCTCTCTGATGCGATAAAACCTAGTAGCAAAAAAACACAACCACAACACCGATGCCCTTCTCCTCCTGCTTCCAAGAAACGTCAACCACCCTCCATTTCCACCCTTCAAATGCTCCACCAGCCAGCAGTGCAATAGATGATGTTTCCTATTCGTCATCGGAGAAGTTGTCCAAAGGGACCTCAGCTTGCTTAGCCACATCAGAATCCTGCACCATGAACAAGACATCAGTTGCTTCTACAGGTACCTGTGTTGCAATGACACAAAAATGATGGTAAACCAAGAGGTTTTTACCTGTGCTTTGTCCCAGTCCTTCAATTTGGAACCAAGCATGTACGTGTCACGTAGAGGTGCCCACCCTGGCTCATCTTCATCTTTGCCAACATGCTAATAAGAAGATCAATTATGAGAAATTGCATGCACAGATATCCACAGGTGACGGTTCAGTAACTTCAGTTACGGATGCAACATTGGAGAATAAAATACTTAGATACCACCATTCCAGCTACTTCACTACACCAAACAGTGAACTAGCAACTTAGTTGGCTCAAACAGGGATCCAGCTTCAGTGACTACTATTAGGATCCTCTCTTGACCTGGCGATAATACTATACTGCTATTTATTCCATTATCCCTCAACTATTCGATATATCCTGGAGCTCTTACTGTCTTACGGATCCTGGCAAATCCTCGTTTTTTAAATAGAACATAATGTGTTCAAACTGCACTCCACTACAGGCTAAGATTCATGAGGAAAAGAGCAGGTTTCATGTCAAGGTGCACTGTGACAGTTTTTCCATCTAATAGATCCAGTTATGCATATGATTCATTTATTCTGTAAACTAATTTTAGAATTCAGTTTTGATTGAAGTTTAGTGTGAGCTCTTAGCATACTATTTTGCAACAATGACTTCCACCATCCACTAAACTGAATCGGAAGACACGACATTAATATTTACTAACATAAGCGCCATAAACTGAAGGGACAGATTTTCAGTGAAGACAGAATTAGGTATAGCCACCTTCGAGAACTTGGAAGATGCCTGGCCCTTTTGTCCTTGGTTAGATGGCACAGCATGTGTTCCTTCTTTCGCCAAAGATGCTAGTATAAACAGAAAACTGATCAGCCTATTTGGATAAAAGATACAAATGGTTGTGTACATAAAAACCAAATGCAGAAATATAGCATGTTATGTTGTGCACAATGACATGTCAACATGATGGTGTGCTGCATTTCAGACTGCAGGATGTGACATCTCAAACTGTTTCCAATTCTTAAGTTCCAGGTTTGTGACTTGTGCAAAATTAGAACAAATGTGCCTACCTATATTGTTCACAGTCAAATATCAAGTTGTTGAATGCAAAAGCTCTAACATGTTAGCAGTTGTATGCCTCTCCTATTACATGTTTATTCAGTGGCAATGAAATGCTGTGGTGTTTACAGGGTAGATAGCACAGGCAGGTGGTGCACGACTGCATAATGATGACCCACTATTGGATACAGAGTGCAAGCAAAAGCAGAGGCTCCACATGATTTAACTGTACGTTATAAGTTGTTCTGCTCACTCAATAACTAGCAGTTGTACAGGCAGTTTACAAGTTTGACATTGGCTAATCCAGCTAAAAGAGAAACCAAATGGATAACAATAACAAGATTGTAACAATTGTTACTGATCGGCATTTTATACAGTAAACTGTGTTTCAGACTACATATCTTTAATAAGAAACATGTTTTATCATCGAGTTAATAAATTGTTTGAGCTGTCACAAACCCTCATATACTTTGATTTTCGATATAACGATGATAATATGAAGTTTAAGGCTTCGTTTGGCTGCTCAGTGTTCCAAAAGCAAGTTATGCCTAAACTTCAGTATGCGGGTGCTTGGGCGTGAAATACTACAGTTTAATAAACCACAACTTTCTGCAGTCTTGGCAAAACATCTGGGACGTTAGGCATATCAGTAGGTACTGCAGTATTAATTTCTCGGTTCTATCTTTCGCCCACGATCAAACAAAGAATCCATGGAACGACAAGAATACATGGAGAAGGACAGCCTGATGGGTCATAGGCATAGATGACGACGGCGTTCTTTGGGAACCAGCACAAGGCCCCCTCGTGAACCCTGGCAGCTACCGCGGAGGCGTTGATGCGCATGGCACTTGCATGCTCATCGCAACTGGCAGACACCACGGTGACGATGGTCCGGCGGGGCGGGCAGCTGATGTTGCAGTAGAGCATCTAATGTGGCAGAAGGTGGGCAGTATCTTGAGCCGCTCCCGGTCACAAACTTGCTCAGGAACACGGTGCACTCCACCACCGCTGCTGATGATGCTGACCGGCGATAGTACTTGACAACAGTGAGCATATCGACGACGTCACAGTGGAGATGCACTCCACAAGGTCGCCGTCGTAGTCAGTAAAGAAACGGTGGAGACATGCTCCACTAGGTCACCGTAGTCACGAAGGAACAATCTGGAGCCCATCAGTTATCATTAGCACCTACACGTGGTCCAACAGACGAGGATAAGGTAATAACTGGCGATGAGGTGCTTCAGGTGCACCTCGACATCTGTCTCCGTCTCTGAGTGATGAGAGAAATTGAATGCCGCGAACATCTTGACTTGACAAGCTCGATGGATCGCTGGAGAAGATGGGTGTGGACGTGTGGTGGCGCTACAGGACTATCTAAAACTGCAGTTTTTATTACAGCCAAACACACCGAAGTATTTCAAACTGTGGTATCCCAGAAATACTTTGCTGCCAAACAGGGCCTAACCATCCACAAATCAGTTTTTAAAATTTTGACAAAAGAGCCGAATGAATATTGAAAGTAATAGAGGGAGGACACCCATGGCATGAAAAGGAAAAGGTCACACCTTTACTTCTTGATGGATTCAAACCTTTCCGAGTCTGTCTCTTGCTCACCTGGAAAGGAAAAACAAATTTCAAGATTTGTTAATTAGCTAGCATGATTTTTCCCAAAGTATATACAGAATATGTTGCAAAAGACTCCTTAGGAAAAAAATCAATACGGGTTACAATCCTGCTAGTCAAACCACCTACTCAAGAACAATTTCTATGGATTCATGTCCTTCCAAAATCCCAAAATCCTCCCAAGTCTAAATCAACAACTACAGCTCCATAGCATATCTTTCCAAATGCTCAACACAGATGAAGGAACCACAAATTTCCATTAGGATAGAGTCCATGAAAACTCCCAAGAATTGATAACATAAACACTACATGTATATGTCTAGCAATTTAAGAGAAGAAGTGTGCTTACCTCATTGAACAACCTGACAACTGAATCATCGACCGAGTTCATGAAAAGATGTTGGAGGGCAGGCATAAGTAAGAGATGTTCGATATTAGATGTATGCAAAATAACATAGTAGAAAACAGAACCATATAGTAAGGAACAGAGCATTACCCCCTTGGGTTGCAACCTTGATGAGCAACTTCTCTTTGTTGTCAATATGATTTGCGGGCATGACATGGCCCTTCTCCATAGCCTACATTTGTCACCAAAACAAGCGGTCAAGCCTTGAACACAAACTCATTTAAATGGCGTGAAGAATTAACGAGCGCGCAGCGCGATGGGAGGCGTAAAGCATACAATGCGCTTCTCCTTGCGGGCATCTCCCTTGGACTTATGCTCGTCCGCCTCCTCGGCCAACTTGGCGGCGACCAATTTCTTGTGCGCTGACAGAATTGGACCCTAATAGCAAGAATAAAACAGTGTCTGTCAGCTTCCCCCTTTGCTCTATGCATCATGACAGAAATTTGAGAATTAGTGGGGAGTAACGACGAACCAATGGGTCGTCAGCGAGCTTCTTGGCCATGATCTTGGTGAAGGCGACTCGGAAAGCCCTGCAGCCCTGCTCGAACCTCGTGACCGCCTTCTCTCCGTCGTCGGATTCGGCGCCGGAGCTGGAGGCCTCCTCCGACGACGACGAGGGGGCAGCCTCGACCTCGTCCACCGCATCGGCGGCAGCAGCGTCAACGTCACGCCGCTTCGGTGGCGGCGGTGGCCGTGGCCGCGACCTGCGTGGCTGGACGCCTTCTTCGTCGTCGTCGGAGTTGTAGTCGCGGGCGCGCTTCTCGAGCAGCTTGAGGAACTTGGGGCTGGGCTTGCTGCGGCGGCGGCGGGTGGCGTCGTCGGGGCCCTTGCGCTTCTGCTTCTTCTTGTTGGGGTTGCCCCCTCCCTTCCCCTTGTTCTTGCGCTTGTGGGGGTTCCCGGCGGCGGTGGCGGCGGCCGGTGCAGGTTGCGCGGGGGAGGCCGCCATGGATGGAGCTCGCTAGGTTGGGGGTTTTGCTTCGTCCTTTCCTCTTTGCAAGCCACACTGGGCTGGGTGGCTGCAAAACCCTGTGAATGTTTGATGGGCCGGACCGGCCAAAACGGCCCAATTTCTGAGCCACAAACTATCCATATCTTAGACTGTAGTAGGTCAAAAAATACAGGTAAGAAAAAACTATCGACGTCTTAAAAATTATGTTAAATTCCACTACCAATGCCGCAAGAAACGAGTTCCCAAAAATGCTGAGAAACAATGCAATTGAAAAAAGCGATGTATGCTTTCGGTTTCATTTCGGTCAGGACTTGAGTGTTTCAGCTCTGACAGATTGAAAATGGTATGCTTTAAATTTCAGTGCTTACAATTGGTGTTATTTTTTAAATAAGGAGCCCGAGTTTAAAAAATAATCCATTTTTCCGTTTGGTGCGACCAAGTTGGATGCAACATGTCACAGTGTAATTTCACCTTTTAACCCATTTAAACATGATCACTGCTACTATGTTTAATCATGTTTATATATTTCAGGATATCAAAAAAATAACAAGACAGTGGGGGGAGATGCCACCCGGCTTGTAGTTAAGGTAGAAGTGTGACTCAAACCAGCGACCTGGCACTTGGCGCTTCAGCCCACCGACCATCTGTCCACGGAAGAGTTCACTATATATTTCAGGATATCACGGGTCAAATATTTCTTGCTCGCATATTTACTTAATTCCAGATTACATCAACTAGCATTTTGCATCTATTACCAAGTTATGTTGTACTTTACTATGTTCAGTAAGTATGTGTATAAGTGGAAGCCTAACTTTTAGCCCATATGTGCTTAATTGATACATTGGCCCGTAACGAGAGATTTGAAATCAATGACTTAAGTTTTCATGCAGATATTGAGTTCACAATCTCATGGGCATCTTCAAAGAAAGGATATTTGGCAAGTGTTCTTCATTATGTTCCTCTGTTGTTAGAAAACCTCTATGTGTTCATCTGCTGCCAAGCTGACCTACATATTATGCCATACATTTCGTTGGACAAAATTACTGGTTCAATGTAAGCAGACTCCAGTGGACATGCTTGATGGAAGAGGAATTTAGAACCTGATGTTTTCAGAAATTGTGCTACTTCACTTGTATTTCCTAACTTAAAATATCTGCAGTCAGGATCTGGTGGCCCCTGTTGTCACATGATGCATTCTTTCAGGCCGTAAGAACTGCATCATGATCGACTTGGTGTATTTCCAGGGCTATGAATCAAACATAACTGACAAATATGAGCAAAATGACCGGAGACCGTGTACATAGAGTGATATCGGTTCAATGTGGCCTTAGTGCCAGCTCACTTACATGTTTGACTTGATTTTCTGAACTTTGAAATGGTACGTGCAGAAAAATTCCTGGAGACGTCCTCTCCGCAACCAAAACATTCATCACCAACAACACGCAAACCTACTCCCTCTGTTCCACAATATAAGATGTTTTGGACCCAAGGGAACAGAGGAGAAAGAAGATCTCTGGCTGCTAGGTTTTGGGAACACGAGCCGCGCTTGATAATCCTTGGCACACTTTATTTTGTACAGAAACAAGAAGTAAAAAATGATCTTTAAACCAACTGTTTGTTGATCATCCTATCTGTTCTTCGGATTCTCTTCTAGTACAACAGTTTCGGATTACATATGGTAGAAATCAAAGTCTTATTTGTTTCGACTTTCGAGTAACAATATAGAGATAGGACCAAAATTAGACAGAGAACAGTTTGGATACAGGAGGTGCGGTGGGCTTATTGGCATATAAAGCAGACTGAGCTCCACTATCTTCTCCTTCACCACTTATCAACTGAAGTGCTTACCAGCAGTTGGTGCCATGAACAACAGCATGATCAAAGTAAGGCCAGGCAGGTAGGCAGGCAGAGGATCATGAGCTTGCATCCATGCATGCACAGCAGGATCTAGTTTCCTGCAGCTTCCACAGAAGCATCGGTCTCTTTCTCCCTGACGCCCAACAATGCAACAGCTCTTTCCTTCTCCACTTGTATATCAAACACCAGCCGACCGGATAGAGAAAAATAATAATAGTAACAATTCAGCATCACCGAAAGCCATTCAAGGTACTGTTTTATTAGAGAGAGAGATATATAAAATATATGTTGAATGAGGATAGGAAACATGTGATCTCGTGGACAAAGTCCATGGATTTGATAGGGGCAAATGGATCTCATCACTCACAAACAGTGTGCACCTGTTGCAGAAATTTGACTCGGGGGCAATACTATATTTTTACTTGTCTTTCTCGAAAGGGACGCTTCTTGGCTAGAACCATGTCCTTCTAGAATATCCTGGCGAGAGAGTGGCTACGGAATTACAGCAACTTGCAGCCAATTCTTGCATACATTTATATGGAGGAATAAATAAAGGGAGAAAGAAAGAGAGAATTCAGTTTCTTGCTTTCAAGCAAGCAAAAGAAAACCGACCACGTACGTACGTCCATCCACTCGGGTCCATGATGTTTCGATCACAAATATGTAGGCCAGGCGATCTTACGCACTTCGCTTCTGAATCCAGATCACTCTGGCTCTTTTGGGCATGTTGATGCATGTCTTCTAACTGAAACAGGACAGAATCAAGGTTGCTACCATCCGAGAAACACGGGATTACCTGGCCGGAGACCCAATAAACCCTGGATATATTCTTATCGATCACTAGGATAATGGAGGTGATTGTTCACCAAAACCTGTTAGTAACTCCGCTATCGACCACAAATAACCTATACCAAAAGAACAACAACAAGATTAGCCAGCAATTTTTACTTTCTTGTGTGGTGAGGAACGAGCCCAGCCGGGACACCACAGATGCCAACCAGAGGAGCAGGGCATCTAGCTAGCTGATCGACTGAGTCGTCGACGAGACGGTTCACTCGCTCGCCGGCCGGCAGGCCGGTGGTGACGTTGACGAGCCTCCGTTCAATCGGCACCGCAAATAATCGGCGCCGTCGCCGTCGCCGGAGCCACACGCGTACGAACTACGTGAGCTGATGGGAACGGCCATAGGTAGATGCCGGTGCGGTGAGGGTGAGGCCGTGGTTTGTTCGGACGCGCTTGATGCCTAGTGCACGTCGCCGTCGTCTTGAGGAATTCCTTGAGAAAATGGTGTATATGTGCTTGGAAAATAGAGGTGTCTCTTTCGATCGTCCAATTGGAGTTGGAGCACCGGGCCATCAGGTTCGTTTGTGCTCGCCAGAGGTTGTTGTTCTAGACAATCTATACTTGTGATCTAGTGAATAAAGTCCGTGGATTTGATTGGAGCGTGGAGCTGGAGAAACTTTTGTAGAGTAGCTAGTGTTAGCTTATATAGCCACTATTCCATGAGTATGGATTTCTCGCTCCCGGACTTCAGTGATCATTTATTTTTAAAATTCGAAAAGCATGTTTACAAGTTTCAGAAAACAGGATTTTTCATCGATGATGTACCATACAAACGTGTAAACCCTAATTTAGTATAGTTTGTATTCTATAATATAGAAAATGAAAAACTATAAATCTAAGTATAGTGAACAATGCATATTTTATTGACTCCACAATTGATCATTTATGTGTAGTCCAAATTTTAAAAGTTAAGCCGAGCAATTTTGCATGCTTGTGGGATCCATCATTTACTATTCTAGATTTTCTTCAGATTACTAAAAACCTATAAATATGATTTTATTTATTTATTTATTGAAATAAAGGTACCACAAGAGGTCACGTATCGAAGTGATTTTCCGATACTCCACCAGCTACAAATGTTTTGTAATTCGACTATATTAGCAATATCAGATATTATTATTTTTGTCTCTTAAATATGAAATATATATATAATTTGTCTCTTGCGCCATGAAAAGCAGGGTTGACGACGACGGCTCTGGCGTTTTCGGCGTTTTTGTATGTGTGACATTCTTGCCAAATAAGAAAAGTAGGAAATGGAAAATGTGTAGAGATAATAAGAAATTTTTCAAAATGCATAACATCTACAATTATCCCTAAAACCAAAGGGGTAAGATAAAATTGAAAAGGTATTCATTTAGATATTTAAAATAATCATATTATAGTATTCATTTTGTATTTCCACATGCTATAATTTCTCGGTTTTTTCTTAAACACATTATTTTCCTAGTAAATTCTTTGTTTTACAAATTTTAGGTTCCCTAAGAATAATAAAAAAATTCATGGAGTCCAACAATTTCAGAATTTCTATACGTTTTGTTCATTTTCAGCTTTCTCATGTATTACTCAAGTTGTTCAAACCTATATCTATACCATTTCGCAAGCATATCTCTTACCAAAGAGTTGTACAATTGACAAACAGTCGTATTCCGGTAGTGGGATGTCCGCCATCCAGCAAGATTTGATATTTTTGGAAACTCTGGTCAAATTTGAGAGAATATTTTAATTTTCCGCTCAAGCCAATAAATGATCGGTTTACCGGCGGTGAAGACGAAGGTGGAAAGCCGATTCTTGCACGATGATAATTGAATAACAATTATGATGTTGTTCAAAAGGTGGAATTCGAAATATATATGGCAAATGGAGAGGCACAACCAACGGAACCACGATGGATCCATGGCTGAATCCACTATCGGCACCATGTAGCCAGACTGAGTGGGGTTGGCTCATATCATGCGACCAGAAAACAACACAACACGGGCGCCGGTTGCACCTTCAAATCCATGTTGGGTTAGGTATGTCTTGGCTTGTTCCTACTCTCGATTAGACGTAGCCTTTTTTCCTGCACCCAAATCATGATCGGTCACTCCAACTATTCCAATTCCCATGCATGAGAAGAAGCAAAATAATGAGTGTGGTATCAGCAGTTTGTACTGTGTGGAACCCCTGAGTTTGTTAGGACATCTCCTACGGGCTGCTCAATTGCCCCGGACAGTCCGGATTTGAGCAGCACCGGGCTGCCCAAACGGACTGCTGTCCGTTTTTTGGTCCGCGGCTGCTCAAATCTGGACCAAATTTGGTCCACAATTGAGCAGCCTCCTAGACAACTCTGGACACAATCGTGTCCACTACTTGGCGCCCTGGCCCGCCAAAAAGAGGCACACATTTTGCCCTTTCCTCTCCCACCCTCAGTCTCCGCCCGCCAAAAACACTATCCATGTCCCGCCCTGCCCCACCGGCCGAACCCGCCGCCCCGCCGCCAAAGCCGATGCAAAAGCCGAAGGTGCTCACGGACGAAGAGAGGAGGGAGCAGTCGGCCAAGAGGACGGGGCGGAGGAGGAGAGCGAAGGAGGAGAAGCTGTCGCCGATGGACGACGAGCGTACCAGGATCACCCAGGCGGCGGCGGAAGCGGTGATGAGCGTGTTGGGCATGCGTCCGGCGACCACGACCACGACGTACGTGCCTCCCTCGCAGGTGCCAGCTCCAACACGTCCGCGGCCCGGTCGCGCTTCCCCCCCGACGCCGACGCATCCCCCGCGCCGACGTACGGGTACTTGCCCGGCCGTGACCCGACGCCGCAGCCCTTCTACTCGATTGAAGTGGAAGATTCGTCTCCGCTCCGCGGCCCCACCGTGGGCTCGATCGATCTGAACACCGCGTCGGGCTCTGGGCTGTCCGCGCCGCGCAAAAGTTGCATCCGCGTTCCGCCGGGCGTTCTTCCCGTGCCCCGCAACCTGTTCGACGAAACGCCAGTCCCATCGACTCAGGCGACTCCGGGACTGACGTTTGAGGAAGGCGACGCGTACATGAACGGCTTCATCAACGAGAATGGTCGTGCGAGCTACATCGACGCCGGGGACGAGCTGGAGGAGGACGGAGCGGACGAACACCACATCGCCGACATGCCGTTGTTCATGGACGAGCTCACCCAGCAGGCCAAGGCGGCGAGGAGGAACGTCAAGCGGGGCGCCGGCTTCACCGAGAAGGAGGATGAGTGTCTCTGCGACACATGGATGGAGGTGGGACAGAACACCATTATCGGGGCAGAGATGAAGGGCAGCGCGTACTGGGCGAGGATGCTCAGGAACTACCATGAACGGGCCCTCCTCCAGCCGTACTTTATGGCCACCACACGGACCGAGCTCTCCATCTAAAAGAGGTTCGGGCTCATCTCGCAGGAGTGCAACAAGTTCACCGGCTCCTTCGAGCACGCCGCGGCCCGGCCGCAAAGTGGCATCGGCATCGCCGACTTGGTGAGTGACCCTTCCTTTCCTTGTCCATTTGCTGTTTGTGTAGTCGTTCCATGTCCTCCAATGGCCGTTTGTGTAGGCGTTCCAAGCGTTGGAGGTCTACAAGGCCGAGCATGGGGGAAAGTCATTCAACTTCGCCCATTGCTACCGGAAGCTCAAGGACAACCAGAAATGGAAGGAGCTTCACAGCGCCCTCAAGAAAGGAGTGGCCGTGCCCGAAGGGGTGCCGCCAATGGCCACGGGTTCCGCCGATGGTCCGGAAAGCGAAAGGCCAAGGGGACGGGTCAACTCCAAGCTCGACCTGAAGCGGGACGCCACGACGATCGCGCTGCAGGAGACCCTCCAAGGCTTCATCACCCAGAAGTACAAGGAGACCGAGAAGAAGGACGAGAGGGACGAGAAGAAGCGCCGGGAGCGAGAGGAGGTGACGAAGAACTTCTTCCTCATCCAAACGAAGAAGCTCGAGATAGAGGAGGAGAATGCAAAGACCAGGGCCTTGGAAGTCTCGACAAGGGCCGTGGAGGCCGAGAACAAGAGGAGGGAGGTCGAGCTCGCTCTGGCCGCCCAAGAGGCGCAGATCATGGCCATGGACCTGACCTGCTTCACCCCAAGGAAGAGGGTCTACTACGAGAAGAAGCAGCAGCGGTACATGGAGGCCGAGGGCTGATCGGCATGGCCTGAACCAGTGGCCGGCATCCTATTTTGTACATCTAGACTAGTTCATCACCCCGTGGCCGGCATGGCCTGATCGTGGCCGGCATGGCCTGAACCGTGGCCTCCTTTTGCATATGTCAATTTTGGTTTTTTGGTATTTCCAGGGCATTTTCGTATTTGCCTATATGTGCACTTTGAAAACTCTCACAATTTGAGCAGCCCCGTAGGGCGCATGGCTCCAGTCCGCGCGGACACGCCCGCGGACGGCTGCTCAAACAGACAAAATCCGGACCTAATCGGTCCGGATTTAAGCAGCCCGTAGGAGATGTCCTTACAGAATATGATGGTACTTGTGGACAGATGCTAGATTAAGGCCTAATCAATGGAACCCCAGCATACAGATTAGTACTTCATCTAGACTGAAGCTTAAGCTTCGATATATTGCTTGTGATGCTAGAAATGAAGCCCTACATGAGCACTAAAATAGCAAGCTTAATGATTGAAGAAGAGGATGGATGCTAACCATCGAATTCGCTTTTATGTCTTTGCATAGAAAACGCCCAAAATCACGCGTCGTGTAGGCGACTCTCATGTCTGCAATCTATGCGTAGGGCCACTAGCTGAGTACAACTATCAATTATTGAGTACTTCCAATGATTCAAGGAAAGCAACGACTACAAATTTATTTGTAGAAAAGCAAACATATAACGAAAGAAACATCCCAACAGTGTTCAGTATCGATCGGTCCCAAATTATGTCATTATTTGTGTCACCATAATTGATCCTAGTCTAAAACTTTGTGAACATCTTTTTTGTGAGGTTTAGCCAAAATTGGTCCTAATCCAAAACTTTAACCAACTCCGAATACAACCATTTTGCTGAGTGACATCCCTTTCTACCAGTAAAGTTTGATAGGGCAAAGCCACATATACCATTCTCTTTGTAAAAAAAGATATATTACTCGCAAAAAAAATTAGTAGAATTTTTTCAAGTTAAGATATCTAGCCTTGAGTTTTTGTTTGAGGGGAACTCCGAGATCCGCCGGAAATGTCTGAAATTTATTAAGTAAGCCGGAAGTTATTTCGGAATTATCTCATCGAAATTTCTAGAAAATTTAACTAAATATGAAATTTGTTTAAATCTAGCCCGAAAGATTCATGAAAAAAAAATAGATTTTTGGAGCTGACAAAAACAACCAAGATTTGACGACAATTTTCATGAGATTTAATCCCTGAGCCAAGTTCAGCATGGAGACGACTTACAGATTGTGTTGAGAACTATATATACTCCGCATATAGGCCCGACTCGGTTGCACTATGTGGTGGGCTTGGCTTCTTGCTCGCGTATGTAGGTACTCGATTCATTATCTCATCCGATTTCAACGTGTCTACAACGTATGTACACACTATATATACCTATGATATAATTATATATATGGGCAGTGTATCAAAGCAACAATATATTTCAACAACGGTATGGCCGTATGGGAGACGAGGAGTTGAGGCGGCTGTTGTCGCTTGCCTTGCGAGTCGGGCCTAGAAAAAATTATAAACATGTCTCGCTGACATGTGATTCCACATATCAGTGGGTATCCATTGGCTGTGGGGTGAAACATTTGTACATGCTCATCCCATGACTAACCTTTCAAACCATTATTCACCGGGCAGCATTTGTATATAAAATTGCCATCCTTTTTTTCTAAAACTGAAAAAATTGTCATCCTTTATGATAGAGGAGCATCGTTGGGAGGGGAGGGGACAAGAGGAGGTGAGGTCGAGTAGCACGTCCGGGTCAGGCTGCAGGCGATTTATTATCCAACGCTGACTTGCATGCGCGCTTGCTAGCTAATCAAATCCAGCATGCAGCCAGGCAAGTGTGTTGATGATGCATGCTAATCCCAGCCGGGCCGGTGATCGCGACGGCCGCACCTTGCCGTGCATCCAGGGCGCCTTTAAATTCCCCTGTCCAGCCATGTCTGATCGAACCGCTGTGCAAATTAAACATGTATACTCCCTCCGTTCCGAAAAGCCCCCTTCTTCATTAAATAAATTTTACAAAAAAACCCGATATAATCTAATAAACACAGATCTCCCCTCATATTCAGAAAACAGGATCGAGTCGTTCTTCTCCATCGCTCTGCCGGCTCCCCACGCTGCTCCCCGCGCGATCCGGCGGCTCCCCACGAGCCTCCATAAGCTCCACCATGCTGCTCCAACGATCTGCGGTCTCCGGGGAATTCGCGAGGAGGGCCTGGTCGTAGATTGAGCGCAAAAAGGTCGAGCTCATCATCCCGCTGTGTCTTCCTCAGCTGCCTGAAGCATGCTCGAAAGCCGGAGCCTTTCTCTGCCGCAGGATCTGTGCTGGCGGTGGGCGACGTCGAGCACACCCTGGCCATCACCGCCAGTCGCTTGCGCCACGCCTCGCGTCCTACCTAGCCTCTACCTCGCTCGACAGAACAACACTCCGCGATAGCGAGCGTCTCCGACGTTGGGGCGTTGAGGACCTTCAATCCTTCATGACGGAGTACCCGCGCGCCACAACTCCCTGGTGCACCCACGACGGCGCGCTCGAGGGGGCGCCCGTCCATGTCGATGTGGTACTGGCTCTGCTGGCCTTCCTTCAGCGCTCTCCCGTGGCCGCGAGAGACACGCTTGATCTCCTTTTCCGTCAGGTAACACGAAAAGGTTGTCGAAGAGTAGGACGACCGTGGAGGTCGGGGGCGAGGAGTCGACGGTCGCGGGCTGCGAGCGCGACCATCCGATGGCGTCATGAGAGCCACAGCTCCGGGAATCAGTGGAGGAGGAGCCCCGTTGACCTCCATCCTCCATTGCCGCACCTCGCTGCCTCTGTCGACACTCCAACGCGTGTAGGTACTCCTCGCCGCCGGAGAGAAGATCTCCTCGCAGATCAAAACCAAATCCTGGCCTAGGCTACCGCCGACGTTTTGGCAAAAATCCAACATTGAGGGGAGGGGAACAAGGCAGCGGAAGCGCGACGCGTCGAGGAGCGAGGTTAGTGAGCGAGGCGGCGTTGGAGAGCAAGGGCGGACGACGATGAGCGAGGACAGAGAGAAGGACGCGTCGGAGCAAGCGAGGAAGGAGATGGATGAGGACTGCGGGATTGATCGGGAAAAACAGAAGGACTATATGGGGAAAATGCCAGCACGACAAGTTACAGTACTGTATATATGTACAACACCTTCCTCACGAAACCAAGTTGCACTGTGATATGTAACATTTTGTGACCCGAAAACTGAGTGCAAATATGGAAACGAAATACCGGCCCTAGCTAGCTCACAAGTACTACTACATATTACTGTGATCATACATACTCCTGTCGTAATATGGAATAGTATAATTTATTTTATCTAGTAATTGCTTGCAAACAGCCAATCAATAATGCAGACTACTGCATGCGCGTTAGTACCAATTTTTAAAGCCCAAGGCAGTGGAGATCGGCGCCGGATAAGGTGCGCAATTACGCACGAAAGAAATGCACAATTGGCAAGAGAATATACTAGTGTAGTGCCACCACTTTGCTTAATCTAATCTGCTGCATCTGGGTCGTCCTTCGTCGCCGTGGAAGTGGAAGTGGAACCCAGAAAAGAAAGAAGGCGTGGACCAGGTCGTCGTCTCGCTGGCGAAACCCACGCAGCTAACCCTCCGTTAACCCTCCGGTGTGTCCGTCCAACGTCCGAGTCAAGGCATGAGGGCGTCCGTGCGGCACGTGGCGCGGCCATGCCCGATCTTTTCCGTCAGCCGCGACGGTGACATCCGCGCCTGCTGCGACTACTCGCTTTGAATAAGTCCTAGAGGACACGTCACTCCTCCGTTAATTAACGGAGAGTTAACGACGGTGGAGGAGGCGACGTGGCTGCCGTTGGATTGGCGCGTCGCACGTAGTTCAGGCCAACACACGCGTGAACCTCGTTGCCTTTCGGCTCCAGGCGGGGCCCACGCCGCAGTGCAGGGGCGAGAGAGAGAGCCAATCTGCTCCTCCTCCTCGCGTCTGCCGTCCGTCCGTCCGTCCGTGGGACATATCTGCCACTTGCAGATTGTTCCTTCCGTAGTAATAATACTAATAATAATAATAATAATAATCTGGTATGGCCACACAGGCCCCTACACACACATAGGGGACGGCACGGCAAGGCATGAAAAAAGTGGAGAGTGGTTGTCAACCGAGGTTTAATGAAGGCATTGGGCGATTGTACGTATGGTTGAGCTAGTAGTTCATGCAGTACCGTCGATATCTACATCAGGATGGATAGCAAGCACATGTCACTATGTCAGGTATCCGGGCATATGGTGGCTTCATCCTTGGTAGGACAACTGCTGGCATTTATACACATTCGTGAGAGAACACGAGCAAGTCATCCTCAACCAACTTGTTGCGATACTTCGCTCAAGAGGTTATCCGATGCTTGTCTAATTCTTCTTTTTCTAGTCTCTTATTACGCGTGCAAATATTTTGAGAGGTTGGCTTGACAATTCCCATTTAATGTTTCTACCTAATCATAAGATAGACTAGACACAATTCTATCTTTTACAAGAGTGTAAGGAGCTCCAAATTTTGATTTGATCTCAACTTAGGCATGGTTCACTCGGTTTTGGCGTGGAAATTGAAGTGTTTTAATTAAAATATATATGTCAAAAACAAGCCGTGACAACCTCTTTAGAATATAAGAGCCCGTAAGAGAGAGAGAATGAGAGAGGTTGATAGAGATTGCATTCAAATTCGACTTAACAAAAAAAAAAAGCCTATAATTTATGTCTCAATCTATGCCAAACATGTAATTTCCACTCCAATGGTATTTCATTGAATTGAATACACCCCACCTCCTTTCAACTGGAAATCCATATCATAAGAACCTTTATGCGTATGGATTTCACATATATATGGATATGCAAAAAAAAAATCATTTAAGTCAGTTTTGTTAATTATCTCTAATGTATGAAATTATATTTTCCATCATCGATGTGGGCCTGCATGGTTGTAAAATTTTAGAATCATACGAACATATGGTATACTTTTGTTTATAAACGACAACTTACCTATCAATGTTAATTATTCGCTGAGATCAAGCACACATAAGTCTTCACAATTTCTACCTAAAGGACCCCATCTATCTAATAACACACAACCACAACTTTGGTCGCACGGAATAAAGTTCACTACCTTTTTCTCCAAATCGACCACCACCACGGTAATGTAGTAGAATCATCCCAACCACAATATTCCACATGCCTTTATCCTCAAAATCCACCATACGGTAATTAAGGTGAAAAATACTACCTCTCAAGATTAGAAGAATTGTTTCACACAAATCCATGCAAGAATCTACTTTCACCCACAATATCAGGAAGCATCGAATCAAATACACTATTTTTTATATGGTCAATCAACACCTTATGAGGTTGAGTATTCCGACGCCACAATATTACATATGTGTTTGTCATCAGAATCCACCACCAAAGCTAACGGAGAAGCTAACAAGTACCAACTTCTTTTTGATAACCACATGTAATGCGGTGACCAATCATGTGTACCCAAATCCGTGGCAACGATCAATTGCACCCACAACTTCGATGGCATGGAATCAGGTTCACCGTTTCCAACCTACGAATCAAACACCGCCACGTGTGAGGTCGACCGATTCTGATCACGACATCGGATACGTCTTTATCCCCCAACCATCGGGTACAAAATCAAGAATTTCTCTCTCTCCCTCTTTCTCTCCGTGGATAACCGCACCATCCATAGTGTTCTTGTGGAAGAAACATGTGTATGCAATCTCTTGTACCCACAGCTCCACTCTTTTTCCTCCTATAAAATTCACACAAAAACTTTTAGAAAATATGAAGAAAAAAAAAGGAACGGAGAGAGAAGATACAACTTGTGCGCGTTGGCCCCTCGTCCTTTTGACCACGCGACTGCAGCAACACATAAAACAATTGGAAATAAACAATTTTGGTGTAAACAATGGAGCAAAACACACACGAGAGCGAAAGCCACCTAGAGAGAGAAAGTTGAGAGAGAGAGAGAGAGAGAGACCATCACAGCTGCTTCGTCTCCGGCGGACTCGCCTTATCTCTCCCGATCGATCCCCACCATCTCCACACCTCCATTATTCCTCTCTCCACCTCGCGTCCCCATCCCTCTCTACATATACTCCTCCGCCCCGCTTCCCCACTCCCCACCACCTCACCCACTCCCCACCACCTCACCCACTCCCTCCTCCTCTTGTCCCAATCAAGAACGTACTGGTCGACGAAGAAGAGCATCGTCTCCGGCTCCGGCCCCTCCCTCCCTCTTAACGAGAACGACGAAAGAACAAGTCTTTGAATCTTTCTGACGCAGGATAGCTCGCCGCCATGTGCTCTGGCCCGCGCAAGCCATCCACCCCGCCGCCGCCGAGGGACGACGACTCGCCGGTGATGGCCTCGCTCCTCCTCGAGCTGGCGGCGGCGGACGACGTCGCGGGGTTCAGGCGCGCCGTGGAGGACGACAAGGCTTGTCTGGACGGTGTGGCCTCGTGGTACGGCCCCTCGGCGGCGGGCCAGGGCCGGCTGGCCACGGAGAGCCGGACGCCCGCCATGGTCGCCGCGCTGTACGGGTCCACGGCCGTGCTCGCGTACGCGCTTTCCGTTGACCCTCGGGAGGCCGCCCGCTCGTCCGGCACCGACGGCGCCACGCCGCTGCACCTCGCGGCGGCCGGCGGCGCGGCGAACGCCGTGGCCGCCACGCACCTGCTGCTCGCGGCCGGCGCGTCCACGGAGGCGCTGTCCACGTCGGGGCTCCGCGCGGGCGACCTCCTTCCGCGCGCCGCCACCGCCTCCGAGAAGCCGCTCCGGCTCCTCCTCAAGTCCCCGGCCGTGTCGCCGTCCTCCTCGCCCAAGAAGTCCCCCGCCTCGCCGCCGCCCGCGGTCGTCGAGCACAGGAAGGAGTACCCGCCGGACCTCACGCTGCCGGACCTCAAGAGCGGCCTCTTCAGCACCGACGAGTTCCGCATGTACAGCTTCAAGGTCAAGCCCTGCTCCCGCGCCTACTCCCACGACTGGACCGAGTGCCCCTTCGTCCACCCCGGCGAGAACGCGCGCCGCCGCGACCCGCGCCGATACTCCTACAGCTGCGTCCCCTGCCCGGAGTTCCGCAAGGGCGGGTCCTGCCGCAAGGGCGACGGCTGCGAGTACGCGCACGGGGTGTTCGAGTGCTGGCTCCACCCGGCGCAGTACCGGACGCGCCTCTGCAAGGACGAGGTCGGATGCGCGCGCCGCATCTGCTTCTTCGCGCACAGGCGCGACGAGCTCCGCGCCGTCAACCCCTCCGCCGTCTCCGTCGGGATGATGCAGCCCGTCTCACCGCGCTCCTCGCCTCCCAACGGGGGGATCGACAACATGGGTGGGATGATTAACCAGGCCGGGTGGCCCTCGTCGCCGGCCAGCCGGCTCAAGACGGCGCGGGAGCTCGACTTCGACCTCGAGATGCTCGCGCTCGACCAGTACCAGCAGAAGCTCTTCGACAAGGTGTCCAACGGCGCGCACTCGCCCAGGGCAAGCTGGGGTGCGCCCAACGGCTCGCCGCACGCCGCCTCGTCGCCCGCTAGAAACATGCCGGACTACACCGACCTGCTCGGCTCCATGGACAACGCCATGCTGTCCCAGCTCCACGCTCTGTCGCTCAAGCAGGCCAGCGATATGTCGGCCTACAGCTCACTGCCGGACTCACACATGCCGACCTCGCCCATGGTGGGGGCGAACAACTCGTTCGGCCTCGATCACTCCATGGCAAAGGCCATCATGACCTCCCGCGCATCGGCCTTCGCCAAGCGTAGCCAAAGCTTCATCGATCGTGGTGCCCGCGGCCCGGCAACACGCTCCCTCATGTCTCCGGCCACCATCGGTGAGCCATCATCTATGCTCACAGACTGGGGCTCTCCCAGCGGCAACCTGGACTGGGGCTCGCCCAGCGGCAAGCTCGACTGGGGCGTGCAGGGGGACGAGCTGCACAAGTTCCGCAAGTCCGCGTCTTTTGGATTCCGTGGACAATCCGCCATGCCGGTGACCTCGCCGGCCACCCAGGCCGAGCCGGACGTGTCATGGGTGAACTCTCTTGTCAAGGATGGCCACGCCGGCGACCATTTTCCGCAGTGGCTGGAGCAGGAGCAGATGGTGGCCTAATTGCCGTTGATGATCACTGGCTCATACTAGCACCTAGCTGACCAAAGTTCTTTCCTTCAATTATTTTCCCTTTTTATTTGCTTAATTTGATTCATATGAGATGGTTCTTTAGTACATATAGGCTGTTCACAAAAAAATAATGTTTCATCAACAACAAGCTTGGATGCCCAAAGGGAGCCTTAGATTGATGAAGAACAGCCGATATTACTTTTTTCTCCCTTCGGTTTATAAATAGTTGTATACAAAAATTCCAACGAGAGTTTATTTACTTGATATTTATACATATTCTGAGACCAGCAAGATCTGCTTCATGATGTTCTTCCTGTCTTGAGATTAAAAGTATGAGATGAAGTTGTACTCTTCTCTAGTCATGTACATCACTCGATGTTTTTTAATCAGTATATATATTCTTGGTTTTTTCCATGAGCACATATGCTTTTATTTGATTCCATTCTCCAAATGGGTGGATCATAAACCATCTGCACAATTTGATACAGCTTCTTCCGAAGTGGTTGATGGGTCATAGGATGTAAACTGCAGAGCAATCACAGGTTAGTTTAGTGGAGATGTAGGCGTCATGCACCAATTATTCATTAGTGCTGTCTATATTATATCAGAATGGAAAGAGACATGCGCCAAAAGCAAGCACATAGAGTAGCTAATTAATTATTCTGGTTGTGGGCTAGGCACAGAATACAGAAATTAGGCCCAAAATTCTGGGCATAAGATAATCCTCACTTATCTACTCCTTTTATTAATGTTGTCAATGTTGATTTTTCCTTGACAAGAACAATTTCTTCTAGAACATTGGACCTGGAGCATTCCTTCTGCTTATTTGTATTTGTCTTTTTGGGTGATTATGATAAAACAGGCACTAATGTCCATGCCGTCTCTTCTTTATTTTTCTATGCGAGTGTAGCTGTTGTGTTTGATTATTTCCAATTATTGCAGCTGTATTGTATTCAATTCCTAACCGTGCTAAGCATTGTTCTTGCAGTTGGAGCAGATTTTGGACTACTGGCCATCAAGATATTTAAGCCATTAACAATGTAATCTCTAGCCTCTCTCTACACCTGGTGCTCATATTTATTTGTCCATTATCTTAACGTTTTCATATCTTTATGGGTGTGTGCTTCATCTTGGTGCAGAGGTTAAAATAATGAATGCACTGTGTGTTTTAAGTTTAATTTGGCATTGTAGTGTACTACAGTATAATAATCCTTTTAAGCCACTACAATTATTATATTAAAAGATGTTCTAAGGTAATATGTTATTCTGATATCTACTTATCCTTAAACAAGTTGCAAAATATTATATTGGTACAAAACAAATGGAATGGAAGAGGGGACAACAATCATTTTTAATGACAACTTTTTACATGTAACTCTATTTACCCATGGACTAACAAACTGGCAATAACTTTTTGTCCAATCAATTGAAAAATAAACAAAACAGAAGTCTTATAATGTATTAGCTTGATATATTGTCTTGTATTTACTCTACTTCTGCATTAGTTTTCGAATTTACCGTATTTTCCTTTAAAGAAAGGAGTGCTTTTATTTCCACCTCTCTCTGAGGGTACAACTTTACATGTTAGCAGGAACATAACACTGATGGAACTTGACAACGAGTTAACGATTCAAGTAATCTCTATATTTTAATCATCCAAATAATCTATAAGATCTGTTCTGATCATGCTTGCTTAAGGAGTTAATGTGGATGCAGTCAAACCATAGTCTGCAAGACTAAGGCAGCAGCTTGGGTAACATGATCAGATAATAAAATTTTGGATAAACTAAAACATATTTGCGTCACAAGGAGGATTTGTTCTGGTTGGCTGTAATTTGGTCTTCTTTTCCATGTGAGACATTCAAACTTGCTCCGAAAGCTACCGAAACTAATATATATTATCGGTTCGACGAACGGCGACAAATCCTGTTCCAGATAGGTTTCGGAGGATTGGCATATGATGTCCCATCGAACGTAGAGTTCTTATCTCCAAACCGTGATTAAGAAATTCAGCATCTTTCCTCCCCCGGAGTTAGAAAACTCAAGATTTCCTGCTCACGGGACTGATCATAGGGGCATCGCCATTGTCGTCGATGTTGACGTGGTGAGACCTTTCTTGTGAAATGGCTACATCATTGACCTCATCTTTGTGGAAACTTTCCGACAAATCATTTTCTTAGTTTTTGTTTGTCTGCAGAAGAAAAAATCAGACCATCCAACCTCCCTCCTAGAAAGTTTCCTTCCAAGAACACCAAGCATCTTATCAACAGCCTGTTCGCTGAATCTGATTTGTTCTGATGGATGGGGTCTCCAACAAATCTCACAGTATTAAGAAATGGATTACTTAGATACCTGAACAAGAGTTCAAGACTGAGTTTACTGAAGTGAACAATAAGCACCTTAGGGCAAGATTATGTCAACTAACTCATAATATATTTTTAGATTATTCAGGGGCCTAGCACATAGTGCCGAAACAAAGAGAAAAATCATGTACAGTTTCATGACATGGTTGTATGGTGAGGGGCAAAATTCAGATTCTTGAGACCTCCAGGCTCTAAGAATTTCTGAACATATTCACCGCATGTTGGGAACTTGGGATCTCCGTTGTAGTCCTTGGATATTCACTACATGTTGGGATCATCTTCATCTCAAACAAGGAAATCTTCACATCTTGCGCAAGCGATCGCTTCATCCCTGTTCAGTATTCTTAGCATTTTTGCAACATGGGTGCTTCTTGCAAACGAAACAGGAATCGGTAATCATGTACAGTTCTTCACTTCTTCAGACCACAGTTAGCTGCATGAGCATATCTGTTTCCTCACATATCAGCTGATCAAGGATCACCGACTCAATTTCAGCCGCGATGTTGGCATCATCCCTAGTTCCCCATTTCACGCCACAGATATCATCCTCAACAAGTCTGCAGATGATTCGCCAGGTGCCAGTAGCACCTGGGGAGATCGATTCGGCATTGTTCACCATCCTTCTGTCCCTCCTCTCCCTGGTTGAACAATTCGAGACACGAGAGGTGGTAGCTGGCTCGGGAGGCAGGCCACCACGAAGATCGTCAAAGGGAGGTTGCAGCAGTTTCCTGCTTGAGCTTTGCTGTTGACTCAGTGCCAGCCGGATTTCTCCTCCATCTGTTACATGCAGTGACAATGCTGCCTTGTCAGTAAACATGAACAACAAAGTTTTCTATTATCTACGGCATGTACATCTAGCTGCCTCAGTAATATGTTACAATCAGAGAGCTGGCAACAGTGCAGTTCCAAGAATCGTGATCTGCGCAAAATTCACTGATCGCTACTGTTTTGTCTCTTCTTCCCATGGTATCCGAAAAATGAGTTCTATGACTAAGTCAAAGTGTCGAGTATTATCTACACAATGTTCATTAGCTGCCTCCGTGCTGTGTTACAATCATAGTGCTGGCTACAGAGCTTGTGCACTTTGCAGGCTGGAGAGGGACAAGTGATTAGGGCCCAAAGAAGCTCAGAACACCTATTAAGGTTCCGTTTGGCATTGAAGTTTTTTTTAAGTATTGGAGAAAGAGGTCTGACTCTTTGTTTTCGAAAGTGAGAAAGGGAAGAAAACTGGAGTATTGCTTTGCCAGGCGTTGGAATACTTTGGTTCTGAAATACGTCAGTTTAGAAAATAATATGCTACCAAACTGAGCCTAAGACTTTTATACAGCTGGTACAATTTTCTGAAAGTTTTTGAAGTTTCATTCCGCTCGCATTTTCAACAGTTGCTTGTCTGTTTTTCCTCTGAAGGTGATTTTTTTCTGAAGGTGAACTCCACTCCAATAGTAGATCTACTCCCTCCGATCGCTTTGATTGTCGCAGACAGTTAACTAGTTTAGTACAAACTTGTGCATAACTTGCGATAACTAATACCGACCGGAGGTAGTAAGATTCAGTGAGCCCGTGCAGTGAGCAACTGAAGAAAGCACTAATGGGCAGGATGTGAGCAGCACGGGGCGATCCTGAGCTAGGTGAGTACTGCTCTGCTTGTTCCACTTCTTTCCATGAAATGGTAGCTGGATTTTCTTTTCTTTTCATTCTGAAGAGACCGAAATGAGTTTGATGACCAAGTCAAAATGACTAGTGTCTACAGAGGTCTCGGTATTGTGTTGCAATCAAGAGCTGGTACCAGAGCTTGTGCGATTTCCAGAGTGGACAGGGACAAGAGATTACAGCACAAGAGGACGAGTTATCAGACCAGAGATAAAAAGAAACATGAACCAGTGATTTCTTATACTGAAAAAGTATCCAAGCTTTCAGATTGGGACAATGAAGTAGGTTACTTGCATAACCAAGCTTCAGACATAGGCCACAAAATTGTCCTTAATGCACCAAACTCATTTTTTTCTTGTAATATATACTAGCATATAAATTAACAGAAACAATGAGTTTCAGCTGGTGCCTTATCTGCAAAGTTGGTTTGAAGCTCGTAGTGTAGCCACCTGAATTTTCCGAGTTATACAGTTTATGCTTATTGCAAATTTCAGCTGTCTCTTTTTCTTCTTCTTGTATGTAGTTTTGTCTGCATCTAGCTGTATAAGTGGTGTTACAATCGTTCCAGATCTTGTGCAGTTTGCGGTGTTGACTGTTGAGAGGGACAAGTGTTTCAGAAGCTCAGAACACTAGCTAAGACTGTTAAACAGTCAGTACGTTTGCACGACTATGAAGCACCACAAAATTTTCAATGTTGAAACAATCACTAGTTGATTACTAGTAGTCCAGCAACAATATATTCCTGTTGGTGCCTTTGTTCGGGAACAGGGAGGAAAAATGAGCTGTTGTTCTCATTCTCAGGAAGTTAGCACTTAGCACTGCAGTCACCAGCACTATCACATCATTTCACCTGATTAGTTTTACCCTTTGTGAAGCTAATTTTTCGTTTCTACGCGAAAAAAAGTTGTTTTTCTTTATCTGAGGGTGAATTCCACTCTGACTTTAACTGGTCTCTGTCTTTTTTTTAAAATATTTTTTTTTGCTCTGAAGGTGTTTATTTTTCCTGTTTATTAGAAGGTGAGTTTCCTTATTCTGACGGTCCAATTTTAACATGGATGTTTAGCACTGTTAACATGGAAATTCAGCACTCACATTTCCCGTGTAGGTGCACCCCACTCCAAATTTTAAATTTGATAAGTACAGTGAGCTTGTGCAGTGAGCGACAGAAGAACGCATTAATGCGGTGCAGGGAGAGCGAGCAGGGCGAACCTGAGCTAGGCGAGCAGTGCTCCGTTTGCTCCACCTCTTCCAGCGAAGACGACGACGACGAGGTGGTGGTGGTGGTGGTGGTGGTGGTGGTCGACTCCTCCTCCTGCGCCTCCAGCACCGACACCGGGCTCGAGTTATGCAGGCCGCACACCTCCTCCGCCGCGAGCCGCCGCCTCCTGCGCTCCCGCCTCTGTTTCCTCCTGGAGATGGAGATGGCCGCCGCGTCGTCGCCTGCGTCGTCGTCGGGGCTGAAGCTGAGGAGCAGGAACTCGTCGTTCTCGCGCCTGAGGTAGGTGGGCCGGTCCGTGAAGGACGCGGACGTGGTCCTGGCCGCCCTCGGGCGCGGCGAGCCGCACGGCGTGGGCGGCGGCGGCGACAGGCCCTCCGCGGAGCTGGCCGACCGGCTGCGCCGCAGGAGCTGCGGGTGCGGCGGCGGCTCAGGCATCGCGTCGAGGCCCATGAGCCTGGCCACGATGCAGGGGCTCCTGGCCGGCGACGCCCCCTCCTCTCCGAGCGAGACATGAACGCTCGGCTGCGCAATGTCGGTTCTGGCGCGGGCGGCGGTGTGCGCGCAGAGGAGGCGGCGCAGGAGGTCGAGCGCGAAGGAGGATGAGTGCGCGAGCTTCGCCATGGAGAAGTTGCTCACGGCCGGTCGACGCCGGGTGGCAGTGGCACGTAGTAGTCAGAGTCGGGGGGGGGGGAGAGGGGAATGAATGTCGGTTTTGAATTGCGAGAGGAGGGAAGGGGGGAAGAAGGAGGGCATCGGGGACCGGATCAATGGAAGCTTTGAGTTCAGTGACATAAATGCTACTGTTTTACTTGCTCCACTATACGAGTACAGCTTTTATTACGGTTTTACCTGTTGTACGTAGTAACCACTTTTGTGTAACGGGAAAGGTAGCAGGTGAAAAAAAATAGAGCTACAGTATTCGCTTCACCGTAGCCTCCAACCGCCATTCAAACTTGAAAGGTGTCCGGTCTGGTCTGCCATGAATGAGCTACAGTATGAGATGTTTCGAACCTTAAGCGAGCTCTCTTTTCCGGATGCCTTTATCAGACCAGGGCGAGGAGACAAGCGAACCCTGAATTTGTAGAGGTCGGGCGGATCGAACCCTAAACTTTAAATTCCGGTCGTTCGAACCCTAAACTTAGCAATCCGGTCTAAAACAAACCCTATAGCTGTTTGGCACACCGGGAAACAGAAAATCCCGACCGGGAATATCGTTTGGCTAACTGACAAGATGGGCCCACATGTCATATTCATCTCTTTCCCCCAATTCATCTCCAATCTGGCCGCTGCCGAGCTGGCCGGCCGCGTGCACATCGACTCTGTGCTTGCCGGTCGCACGCTCGCCTGCCCATGCGCGTGTTCGCCGGCGGTGATGGATGGCCGTGTGCGCCTCCCATGCGTGTGCTCGCCGTGTGCATTTGCCTGTAGGCCGCGCCTGCGTGCTTGTCGGCTGCGCGCACCTGCTGCCCGTGCTTGCTCGCTGGTCGCGTTTGTCGGTCGTACCGTCTGCTGGCCACGCCTGCTCATGTGACGTGCGTGCTCGCCAGCGCCGTTCGTCGGCCGTGTGTGCCTGCTGGCTGCCGCTTCTCCTGTGCCGCGTGCTAGCTCGCCGGCCGTGTGCTTCTCATGCCCCGACCGTGCTCGCTGGCCGCGCTCGCTGGTCACGAGCGGCCGCATTTTTTACTGTCGTGCACAATCTGAGCAGCCCAAGGACGTGCACGGGAATGTCCGTGTCGAGCACGCACCCCGGAGCAGGGCGCGAGCGCGGGACTGTCCGTGCCGAGCACGCACGCCGGAGCAGGCGGCGAGTAGGGAGACGACGCGAGTGCAAGGCCGTGGCGAGCAGGCGCAGCGGAGCAGGGGGCGAGCAGGGAGAACTCAAGGCCGTGGCGAGCAGGCGCCAGAACAGGGGGCGAGCACGCCGAGCAGGCAGATCGGTCACGGTGGCCTGGATCTTTGGGGATTGGAAAACAATTTAGGGAAGATGATAGACATGACGCGTGGGTCCCACTGTCATTGAGAGTAGCATATCATCCCCATCAGGATGTTCTATTCCCGGTGTGCCAAATATACTCTAGGGTTTCATATAGACTGGGATTTGTAAATTCAGGGTTCAAACGATCGGGATTTGGAGTTTAGGTTCATTTCGTCAACCCTCTACAAATTCAAGGTTTAAAATGGACTTTTTCCTTAATTAAATGAAACGGTGGACGGAGCAGGTGCGAAACGGGCAGAGGCGCTGCGGCGTTTGAAACGGGCGTACGTACGTGTGGGACGGAAAGAGGAAGAGGAAGGCTGTGACGGGCTCGCCTTGCTGGGCCCGCGCGGGACCTCGAGATACGGGCCCGGCGCGGAGCTTCTCTGTTGGACTGGATTGATGGGGTCAAGTCGTCTCGTCGCATGCTGGACTGCGCACTGCCAGTGCAGGCCTGTCTCGTCTCTCCGATCACAGCGCCTCGCAGACTGCCTGCGTCTCCTCACGTCTCGGTCTTTATTAATTATTACACGCCCACGGCGTATCGTGTTTGGCATTGTATATTCGAAAATGCTTCACATACGACGATTGGCGTCCGACGTTCGTACGACACTTGCCACCTTGGATTACTACGTTGTGCTAGTTAGTTAATGCTCTCCTCTATACCAAGTCCAGTCCAAACACAAACCTACTACACTGTTGCACCACTTTCCCTCCATACTTGAGTAAAATCATCTTGCCTATATTTTCTTATAAAGTTAGACCAGCTCCACTGGCAGCGTTCAAACGGCTACTCAAAGGTCTTTGCGACTTTGAGACGTGTTGTACATATATTCGTTCCCACTCGTGGTGTCTAAAATCGTTTTCAGTCCGACGTGACCTAACTTTTTTTCCAACACGCTCATCCATGCCCTACGCTTGAGCGGTAGAAGGTTGTGCCAGACGAAACAAATCACGACGCTACGTCGGCATCCTACGCGCAGGTCACACCTGTTATTGGGACAACATGCTCAACAAAACCCCGTCTGCTCTCCAATTCCCCTCCTAAAATTCATTTCTCCCGCCACACCCGCCCCAGTAAAAACCTCTGCCGCCCTACTCATGGCGCCGCCACGCTTGACCCCGAAGTGGAAGTCATCCGCGAAGGCGACGGGAAAGACGATCAACGTTTGAAAGCCACCTTGAACCGAGCTTTCGCCGTTGGAGTGAGTCAAGAGAGCGTCGCCCCTCTACACTACAAGAAGGAGTCGAGAACAACCGAGGTGGTCGGCCTTGATGGATAAGGCCGACATCAAGATCGACCTCGAGAAAAAAAAAAGCAGTTATCAAGAAGCGCGACCAAGATTTCATGATCTTAATCGTCGATGTCTCGACCATGTACCCATGACGAGGACATGCACGCCATGTTCCGCGGCGTGATCCTGCAAGAACTCGGCCTCATCCAGGATGTCGAGACCGGCGGCAACCAGGGTTGCCACGGGCACGACAACGACAACGACCACCACGACCCCGAGTTCCACGACGACAATATAAACTCTAAGTCATTTTTAATATGTTCTTGATTATATTTGGAAAATAATTTGTATTGACGCTATTTAATTAATAAAGCCCCGTATTTTTATAAACAAAAACATCGATCGTGCAGCTAGACTCCGTCCACGCATGTCACCATGTGTAGAAGCGGTTAAAATTGTTTTGTTTGAGAAGATGGACCTATTAAAAAGAGAGCCGGTCCGTGAAGTGGGTCTAGATCAACTGGTTGGTTCCTTGTGGTGAAACCAGCCCACCCAGGTTCAAGTCCTAGACTTGACATGGGTGGTCACACTTTTCTGGATTTTTCAGGAATTAACCGGCGATGTGCTTTCAGTGGTAGGTGACGTGCCCATAAGGGTAGAGTTTGTGTGCGTACGTTCATACGGGTGTCTGTACGAGTGTGTCTGTGAGCGTCTGCGTCTTATATTGTGTTTCTCAAAAAAAAAAAAGCCGGTCCCATCCTAGGTCCCACCACAAACCAAACGCAAACCTCACGCGAGCTTTGGTAGTGTCGTACAGAAATCGGACGCAAAGCGTCGGACGTATAGCAGCACCGTTGTATATTATCTATGCACTGTGGTCTGTAGACTTCTAAGGATGGAACCAAATGTCACTGCAAATAGTTCACATGAAGCTTCTTATACAATTCACTATGATGTTTTCATGTGCACTGCTCTTTACGCCATCAAATGAATTCCCACCTACACGCCACTAAGTATAACATGAAAAGTTGCATCTTATAGAATATGAAACGAAGGATTTGTGTCTAAAAATTTGCAGGATACGTCGGCTTCCAATCGACTTCCTTCAAAGTTGATCACACGATAGCTAAGATCCTACTGATAGGTGTGTAGTTACACAAAGTAGCAACGCTATACTATTTGATGAGCTAGACATGTCAGAATTGTTGACAATTTCTTCTACAGAAGATTGCCAAATTATTCTTTCATAGTGGCGAACAGTGTTCGTCCAATTTAGGAAATGGTTGGTGGCTAATCCGCTATCAACTTAACCTGAGTATCTTCCACTTGATTGTAATTATTCGACTGTTATCTTAAACTATGATTTAGTTCTTGTAGAATATGTTTTTTCGCTGTACGTGTTATATTATGGTAAGAAAATTACTCCGTAGTTCTGAATTTGTTCTTTCTATAGGGAGCCAAAAGACAGTGCCTCTCATTATCGTCAATTTTAGTTTGTGCAAATATATATATTACATATGGAGCTAAGCGGATACACTTTTCTTATATAAATTAACAGTTCGCTGTTTTCAACTATTACTAACTATGGCCTATGGGTTATACTATAGTATATATTTTTTTTCTCTACCACCTATACTGACCAATTTTCAGTGCTCGGTTACTTTGATACCGGTGCCCAGTTTTATGTGGTCTACACAAAAGAGATAATTCTTGTGACAATTATTGTCTGATTAAGTCATCGCTCGGGGACCATGTGAGGGGATCTTAACATCTCAAGCATCAATTCTGGAGAATATGTAAGATGTGGCATGGAGTTCCGTTTAAGTCATTGCATCTACCATTAGGTACTGTTCTTCGATATATTAATTGTTTTACATTTTGCATTTTCTTCCAACCATATCAAGTCCTTGTACATTTCTGCCATCTGTTACCACGTCATTGCAGGTTTGATGTGATAATTCTCTGCTCATATGAGCAGGCCAACGTGGTTGATTGTAGAGTCACAAGAATAGATTGGGAGCAAGACAATTGTATTGATCTCATATGGTGTACATATATAGTGGTACGGGCGTGACCAAAACCTAAAGGAAACCTGATATAACATCTATACGAAGAGGTTCCTAGAGTTTGGTATACACACGCACACATAACATATATGTTACATAACTAGCTATTCGAAAATTGATTTTCGTAAGTTGTTCCTAGAGCTTGGAGCAGAAGGCTTGGCTTTCTAGAGAAGAAAAGACATTGCATTTTTTTTCTTTTCTTAGAATGTTACTCTTTGTACTATGCTTCCCAAACAAGTAGGCGGCCATGAGTATGGAGTTATTTGCAATGGCCCCAACCATTTACATGATCAAGTATTGTTTGTATGAATATATGAAACTAATGAAATTAGAGGTGTCATATTACGATCCTGACCACCACAAAGTTACCACCTTGCTTAGTCTTTGGTAGTGGTCATGTCCTTGTATATTAAGAAACATTCATGACTTTCTATTAAAAAATTAGACAGACGGCGTTACACTCGCCATCTTGATCAGTAATTAAATTAAATTTGCACATCGCTACACTTCAAACTTTTGTTATGTTTAAAAAATATCAAACTTCTTAGTTGAATTAGAAATACTAATGACACATTTAACTGAGCCCTAAGAAATGACACAAGCCGTGCAGGGTATTGTCTGACCTATTTAGTCAAGCAACCCAACTACATTTTTAAATACATAAACTACAATAATATATTTACATAAATCACATTAAAAAATAATTTCTTATAAATATATATTCCTAATGGACGGGCGCGACAACGCGCGCCTACATGATCTAGTCTAAACAGTAACATGACAACATCAAACATACAGTATAACAAACACAGTTCAATAGATAAACGTCTCATGTTTGAGTAAACATGTCATCAAACACAGATAACTTATTTCTGAAATAACTTAGACAATAAGACATACATGGAGGATTCAACAACATAGATGAGCATAACTTAACACGGATAGGCCACACAAATAAACTACTTCTTGGGCCTTTTTGTCTTCTCACGCTTGGGGTTTGTGATCTCTTTTTTTATTTTGGTCAGGGATGCCGGGACACCCTACCTATATCCTTCAGTTGGTCAAAGATTTTTTGAATGCGTCTTTCAGTTTCTAAATTGAGTTGAGTATTGCCTTCATGTCGTCAACAAATTGTTGGTACTCTTGTTTACAGATGGGCTTGGTCATCTTTAGCTTTAAGTAGAAATGCTCCCTTCGGCTACTTGCTACATTCAGTATTGAAACTGTGCAAATAAAAACTAGATTGGTTCATAAATACATGACTTCCTCACATTTAACAATTATATACTAAACTTTTATACTTTTATTTTCAAAATCATATTATGCTTTTAACAAATATATTGTGTATAGTTTAGTTAGCATTGTATCCATACTTCAAATTGTTTTCTATTATAAAGTTCAATCAATATCATGTAAACTTTATCTGATTTGTGCAAGATAATTTTCTTTTTAAGATTGAAATTTACAACATACAAACCATCTTAATTGCGAAAAAGATAAAATGTGCCTCATTGATATTTCGTACAATTGGTGAATTATATAACACATATGTTTATTATCATGTGAATGGTCTTCTCTATTTTTTATATTATTTAATATATTGGTAGATATTTTCAAAGTACATAGACTAAACATATATCTTAATAGAGCGGTGGAGTGTAAGGCTATGTGATAAATAGGTAGAAAATTCTAGAGTATAAGTTGAAGAGCTGGCATGACCTTTTTTTACAGTGTGTCTTATAGGTCACAATGGAGTCGATAATAAGATGATAATGTGTCTTGCTTAATAAATCTCATGGATATGAATTGCTTTAAATGGCGTGGCATTTGAGAAGTAAGTTCGAATATGAAAAAAATAGAAACATAGATGCTAAAAGCTTAGTAGAGGAAAACTTGAAAAAAAATTGCACTCGGTCAATAAATACTTTTTACACGAAATATCCTCAGGGTATTGGGTGTAAACTAATGAAAATGGTACAAAAATTAGAAAAAGGTCAAACAAATTATGGTAGCTGGTATTTTAAGCTCGGTCTTGCGACACGCTTCATCACAGGGTTGACTTTCGGTACCATGCATCCCATGTCGGAGTTGGTGCATCATGGGTGATGGCACTTGCATTTTATTTTACTTTTAAACGTCAGGCACCTTATATCAAAGAACGGAGCGAGTAAATGCTAAAGAAGGAAGCATTTTTGTTTTTGAGAGAAACACGAATGCAGGAAGCAAAACTGGGCAATATGAATGAAATACGTTAAACGGGCCAAGACAACAATCGCTCGGGCGAGTGATTCCCGTTGGAGGCCCTAAGGCTGCATTTGCTCCGTCTCTTCTTCGCCTTTCCCTCAAAAACCAAATCTCTTCTTCTCCTTGCCTCGCTCCTCCCCTCCCCACAAAATTTGTAGACCAGGTCCCATAAAATTATTTTCCAAACCTAATCCCATTGTTCTCACCGCTTCCTCGTGCCCGATCCTCGCCGCGGCCTATGTGAAAATAAACAAATCATGCTCGAAAATAAATAAATAAACAGTGTGTCTTTCTCGGTTATAGTCCCCTACACAAAGGTGTGAAGTGTCTAGATGTTTCTACGGTCGAGTGTACATCTCTCGTGATGTTGTGTTTGATGAAAACCTTTTCCCATTCGCAACCCTTCATCCTAACGTTGGGTCTTGACTTAAACAAGATATTCTCCTTCTCCCAACTCTTCCACCTTCTCATCAAGGGGGTGCAACAAATGTTGGTAATCATATTACTTCTATTGTGGCTATTACTAATGTGCCGCAGGTTGGAGAAGCAACAGAAGAAAATCCCATCGAAATTGATGCTGAAATTGGCCCAAAATATGAAGTTGAAGAAAATTCAGAAGAAGACGAAAATTCAGAAGAAGACAAGGAGGAACATTCCTCTGCTCCACCGGATCCCAAGGCGAATCAGACCCCTCCACCGCTCGAGGACGATTCTCCCGCGCCTCCCTCGCCCGTGCGCCCTGCTCCTCCTCCCTCACCGGTGGTATAAACGTGGCGACCGCGCGTAGGTGCGCACCGTGCTGCGCCCCTGCACCCGACATCTCCCTGCAAACGGGATCTTCTGCAGACGACTCTACTGCACACATGGGATCACCTGTGGCTGCAGATTCAGCTGATTTTGCAGCTGCCTCCGGATCTTCTGTGGCTCCAGAATCTGCCCCAACAACACCCGATGCTTCCGCTACGTCTACATCGCCCTCGCCGGTGCAGCCGCGTGCACCATCGGCCATGGTATCTCCTGCACGCACACGTCTACATAAAGGTATACGATGTCCAAGAATATATAAAGATGGCACTGTTCGGTATGGCATGTTTTCTTCGACAGGTGAACCATCCAACCTAACATAAGCTCTAACTGATTCCAATTGGCGCAAAGCAATGGAGGAGGAGCACAATGCTTTGCTTGAGAACAAGACTTGGCGACTTGTTCCCTCACGTTCAAACATAAATTTAATTGATTACAAATGGGTCTACCGTATTAAAAGGAAGGTAGATGGCATAATTGACAGGTATAAAGCACGCTTAGTTGCAAAAGGATTCAAGCAAAGGTATGGCATTGATTATGAGGATATATTCAGTCCTGTAGTTAAAATTGCTACTGTCAGGACTGTTCTGGCTCTTGCCGTTTCTCGTGGTTGGAGCCTATGGCAGCTAGATGTCAAGAACGCGTTTCTCCATGGTGTTCTGGAAGAGGAAGTCTATATGAAACAACCTCCAGGTTTTGAGAACCCTCATACTCCACATCATATTTGCAAACTTGATAAAGCTCTATATGGATTAAAACAGGCACCTCGAGCTTGGTATTCTAGACTGATTTCTAAGTTGTCTGATCTTGGTTTTATACCTTCAAAAGCTGACACTTCACTATTTCTCTATAGCAAGTCTGGTGTCACCATGTTTATGCTGATCTATGTTGATGATATTATAGTTTCAAGCTCATGTGACAATTGAACGGATAGACGTCGCCTAGAGAGGGGGTGGGGGGGGGGGGGGGGTGAATAGGCGATTTAAAACTTTTTCCGAGGAGCCAGAATATCCGGTCCAAGAATGACCCGGAAATTCCGGTATGCTTGATAAAGGCGGAATAAACTAGAGGTTTACTTTAACAACCATACAAACTAGATATAAATACTAGGCTCACCTATGTGCACCAACAACTTATGCTAAGCAATACAAGAAACAAGGAGATAGCTAGCAAGATAGATAACTTCAAGCACGAAGGCTATCACAAAGTAAGGTGCATAAGTAAGGAGCTCGGGTATAGAAATAACCAAGGCACGCGGAGACGATGATGTATTCCCGAGTTCCACCCAAGGGTGTACGTCTCGTATTGAGAGGTGTGCGCAACCACAACAGGTTAGCCGCAACGCCATACTTCTTCTCCTGATGAACTCAACCACAAAAGGTTGCGAGTTCACCTTCCACTATTGATCTCCTTTGGGGCGGAGATCAAATCCCGTACAACTCTTGAGCCACACACCCACAACTTAATTGGGGGCTTTCAAGTCTTGAGGCACACACCCACAACTTAATTGGGGGCTCTCAAGTGACCACAAAAGGTCTTGACCACAAAAGGTCTTGGCCACAAAAGGTCGGCCACAAAAGGCGTCTAGGGTCCAATGACCCAAGAGTAACAAGCTCACAAGTAACACCACCACGAATCCTCGTGGAGGGCTCAAACCGATACAAATGCAATGGCAAGAGCACACGAAGTGCTCAAGTCCTTCACTCTCAAATTCCAACACAACAACAAATGTTTATGGGGGATAAGAGAGGAAGAACAAAGGAAACCACAAAGGAGTCAAATCCTTCACTCCCGAATCCCACCAAAAGCAACTAATGCTTATGGGGGGAGAAGAGAGGAAGAACAAAGAGGAAGAACCACAAAGGAACTCCAAGAACTAGATCCACTAAGTTCCCCTCACTTAGAGGAGAGATGGATTGGTAGGATTGTAGATTTAGATCTCCTCTTAACTTTCCTTAAAGAATATGCAAGAATCTATGGAGGGATTGAGGGGGAAGTGAGCTTTCGGTCAACAATGGAGTAGGAGAGAGGGGAAAGTCGTGCTGCCTTGGGATAACTGGGTAAGAAGAAGGGGAGGGGTATTTATACCCCTCCAGGAAATATAATCGTTGGCTGTTTCGACACTCGGAAATTTCGGTATAAGTGAGACTCGGAAATTCCGGTTACAGAGAAATTTCGGGTCCATGAAATTTCCGAGCAGAAATTCCAGGTGAAGTCAGAACCAAAACCAAACTTTTCCTTAGCCGTTTCTGGAGGGATTTTCTGGGTGCACTCAGAAATTCCGGTGTATGGAAATTTCCGAGCACAATTTCCGACTGGAGTCAGAACCCTTTTTCTCCTTTCCTTAGACATTTTCTTGGATGAGCTTGGGAACCGGAAATTCCGGTAGAGCGGAATATCCGACCCCAATAATCCGAATCAGCAAAACACCGAAATGAAAACTGATATAACTTTTGCAAATGAACTCCAAATGAAGTGAGACCAATTTTGTTGGAAAGATAGCGACGATGAGCACCCAAAAAAAAGTGTAAATATTGCATCCCATAAGTAGAGTAAAATCGCCACACATGGCAAGGTGTGGGACTTTACTCATAGTAGAATCGGCAATATTTCCGCCACCGAAAACGCAACAAGTTGTCCAAAGTAAAACCGATTTCGATGAACAAGAGTTTGACATGGAGATGAACCAAGCTCTAAATCCTCACCAACATAAAAGCCAAATAAGAACCAAGAAATATGATATGCCAAGTATGCAAAGGTTTGAGCTCTCCACAATGATGCGATCAACTTACTAACTTGAGAGCCCCTCTTGATAGTACGCATATCTATCCTATAGCCCTATCAAGATAATACCTTTGCCTTGAGCATTCCACTTGAGTTAGATGATGACTATGTTGATCTCTTCAAGTGGTTCATCTTTCTTGATTGTGCGTCCAAGCACATGCTTGATGAAGACTTCTCCAAATACTCCCCCATGCTCGCAATGGGAGAGTTTCGCTAAGCTCTGTCTTCATGTATCCATAGCAAGCTCCAAGCATAGGATCTTTTCGAGAAAGCTTCTCTTGGTATTGCACAACTCATCTTTTCTTCACTAAGATGATGTCTTGAATCTTCAAGACATACTTGCAATAAGGTTCACTCAACACATGAGCTTCAAGAGTTCAACACATGAACTCCACCATTCCATGGACAAGATCTATAAGGATATCTCAATGCAAACATTAGTCCATAGAGATTATCATTCAATTACCAAAACCACACACGAGGGAAAATGCTCTTTCAACAGTGCCATTTCAGCCTTGCTTCAAGATCTTAATGAGCACTTTGCTATAAAGGACTTAGGAGAGTTACATTATTTTCTTGGTATTGAAGTAAAAAAGGTACAAGATGGCTTGGTTCTGACTCAAGCAATATATGCTACAGATTTATTAAAAAGGGTTCGGTTGCCTGGTTGCAAACTAGTACCAACTCTTTTGTCTCTCACCGAGCCGCTGTCCCTGCATGGTGGTACGCCCTTGGTACCCAAGGATTGTACAAAATATAGAAGCATTGTTGGAGCATTTCAGTACCTGACTCTTACGCGTCCAGATTTATCTTATTCGGTTAACAAGATTTGTCAGTTTCTTCATGCTCCAACCACATAACATTGGACAGCAGAAAAACGAATTCTTAGATATGTGCAATGCACTCTGAAAATTGGAACCACATTTACAAAGTCTTCTTCTACACTGTTGACGTGGGGTTACTCTTCGACTACCCCACGATGAGGATACCTGGGCCACGCCAAGACTGCGGAAGCCCAAAGAAGGCCCAATAGGTGTATCGTGTGACCTAGTTCTAGTCGGTTAGGTCATACGACTCTTACCATATCTGTATTGCCATCGGCACCGTTCACCCGGGACCTAGCCTACCTATAAAGGCTAGGAGGGTTGCCTGTCCAAAGGACGCGCTCGTAGCCGCCACCACAAACCCTAGCGAGATCGTCATCTCGTCATTGTAACCACTACTCGCCATCAATACCAGACAAGCAGGAAGTAGGGTGTTATCCTCCGGGAGACTGAACCTGGGTAAACGCCTTGCTTGTCAGCCGTCGTGATCACCAACGTTCATCTCTCCCCCTTAATCAACCCAGGGTGGATAACTCTGTGATTTGTCGAGTTACACCCTCGTCAACTGTTAAGTGCCTTCACAGATGCAGATTGGGTTGGCTCTCTTGATGACAGGCAGGTGGGTTTGCTATATTTGTTGTACAAAATCTGGTGTCTTGTAGTGCTAGAAAACAGGCTACAGTGTCCAGATCCAGCACTGAAGCTGAATATAAAGTCTTGGCAAATGCTACAGCTAAGTTGATATGGGTTGAAGCCCTCCTTCGTGAATTAGAAGTAAAGTTGAAGGAAAAGCCATGTCTTTGGTGTGACATTTTAGGTGCTACCTACTTGTGTACCAATCCCGTATTTCATGCTCGTACTAAACACATTGAGATTGACTTTCACTTTGTGAGAGAAAGAGTTGCAGAAAATTTACTGGATATCAAGTTCATTTCAACCAAGGATTAAGTTGTAGATGGTTTTACAAAAGCTCTACCGGTTAAGAAGTTAGATGAGTTTAATCGTAATCTCAATCTTTCAAGAGTTTTAGATTAAGGGGGTGTGTTAGATGATGTATTAAGGTTTTCCCTTTATCTTGGTATACCGTACGAGATGTGTTCAGATACCCTAAAACCTGTACCCCTGTGCCTATATATTAACACACAACCGGTACTAGGCTAAGTACCGTCCACGCCCAAACATTAGCACGCTCCATGCATAACGCATCACTGATCGTCGCATGCTAGCACATCCACTGAGATCCATCCAAGTAACGACATCCTCCGGATTCTCAATAAATAAAAGGTAACGACATCCTCCTACTCTCTTGTTTCCCTCTAAGAGAGGTTTGTACTTGAACTAATACTAGGCAACTAGAGATGGAACTACAAATGCACAAGAATCAAGAATGTAATCGATTTTCTGTTGAGATGGTTCAGCTCTGTATCATTTTTCTGCACTATGTAAAATTTGGATGATGATTCCGTTGTAAATATGGCTGTGCACATTAATCGATGCATAAGAGCTCTTTTTGGAAGAAAAAAAATGAGAACTCCAGAACCAGCTTCTCATTTAGGTCTACTCAATTTTTTTAATGCAGCACGAACCAGCATCATATCTTGTACGTCCCTATCTTGTACGAAACAAACTTACTCTTTGGTGGTGGTGAAGTACTGACAGTGATGGTTGGACAGTCCAGACAACTATATGACGAAATTCTACAATTGGTAAACACCAACGAACAAGAAGGTATACAATGTATGAGTTCTCTGGCCTAGTGGGAACAAATCGATTTCTCCACCATGCGTTTGGTCGGCTGCGGTTCCAAGTATGCAGTGTTGACATTCCAAAATTGCCTCGACGTGGAGTCGTAAATTCCAGCTATAAAACCCACGATCAGTGGCCACCACTGGAGAGTAGAGGATAGAGATTAGGCCATGCATGCAAAGAAGAACACCGTGGGCGAGAACGTCACCGTCGACCTCTACCCTTTCATACGCAAGTACGAAGACGGCCGTATCGAGCGGTTCGTCCGCAGCTCCTTCGTTCCAGCGTCCGACGACCCGGCCGCCAGCGGCGGGGTGGCCACCAGGGACGTCGTCGTCGACCATGCCACCGGCGTGTCCGCACGCCTGTTCCTGCCCTCCCATGCCGCCGCGACCGGCAGGCGGCTTCCCGTGGTTGTGTACGTCCATGGCGGCTCTTTCTGCACGGACAGCGCCTTCTCGCGGACGTACCATCGCTACGCGGCCTCCCTCGCAGCGCGCGCCGGCGCGATCATCGTGTCCGTGGAGTACCGCCTGGCGCCGGAGCACCCCATACCCGCGGCCTACGACGACGCATGGGCGGCGCTCCGGTGGGTGGCGACTGCCGCCTCCCTCTCCGATCCCTGGCTCTCTGCGCACGCGGACTCCAGACGACGACGCGTGTTCCTCGCCGGCGACAGCGTCGGCGGCAACATCGCCTACCACAAGGCCGTGCGCGCCAGCCGCGACGAGGGCGTGGACGTCGAGGGCGTGGTCATCGTGCAGCCCTACTTCTGGGGAGCGGCGCGGCTGCCTTCCGAGGAGGCCTGGGACGGCGTGTCGATGTTCACGCCCGAGCTCGTCGAGAGGCTCTGGCCGTTCGTGACGGCGGGGCAGGCAGGCAACGACGACCCTCGGATCGACCCTCCGGATGAGGAGATCGCGTCGATCAAGTGCCGGCGAGCGCTGGTGGCGCTGGCGGGGAAGGACATCCTGCGGCACCGGGGGCGCCGGTTGGCGGCCCGCATGTGCAGCGGCGCATGGGCCTGTGACGTGACGCTGGTGGAGGTGAAGGGCGAGGACCATTGTTTCCACCTCTACAGGCCGCAGCGCGCGAGCAGCCACAAGCTCATGGAGAGCATTGTGCAGTTCATAAACCAGCCCGTGAGGTACTCTTCCCTGTAGTCCTGTTGTCGTCGGTAGGTGTTTCCTCTCTTTTTTCTGTCAGTTAAGTTCAGTTAGCTGTAGTTAATAAAATGGCTTGTAGCGCGAGTCTTTTCGCGTCTTTGGGACGGCCCGGATGAATCTTCATGGCGACATGATCAGGGCATTATCAATGTCGTGGGATCAATCTTCATGGCAACATGATCAGGGCATTATCATACCTGTCTTTCGTACACAATATGAATCTTTGGCAACATGATCATGCCCTTTTCTTCAGCTGAGAATGTATGAGCATTGGATTTAAACTACGTACCAGTTTTGAAAACATTTCTTACAGGAATCAGAGAAATGATGCTTGAGAATACACTTAGGTAGCCAGTTCAGGTCCAAAGATGTTAGAGATATATTCCGTGTAGTAAGGATTCCTTCCCTGACTTGACGCGTACTCCAAGTTGATACCTTGTACGCCTATATATATTTGTCCCCGAGACTCAATAATACATCCAATATATTCCGCATATCTCTCTATCGTTCTACATGGTATCAGCTTAATTAGATCCTGCCCTAGAGCAGCCGCCGCCTAGCCCTCGCGCAGCTGCCTCTCCCAAACCCTAGCGCCCCCCCCCCCATGGCACCGTGCTAGTCGTCTTCGACACGCCTCCGCCGCGCTGCCCCCGGGGATGTCGATCTCCATGATCTCCGTCAGGGGTTGCGCAACCCGTATGCAGGGTTCGTCCGCCGATCCGTGATCGGCTGTCTCTTCTCCGATCTCTTGATCGGTTTTCTTTTTTGTTACCGATCTTAGATCGGATTGAGTCGCCCACCATCGTTGTCAATCTGCGCCTCTACTCCGACAACGACATCGACCTGCACCGCCCATCTTCATCAATCGCTCAGCACGGCCGCATGCGCCGCACACGGGGCGCCCCTACGTGCGTCGCCGCAGGCTGTTCTGCACGGTCTCCTTCGCCGGTCCGTCTTCGTCGTCATCGCCTGAGACTTCACCGACAATGTCGCCATCAACTATGATCTACGTGCGTCGTCCATGCCATGGTGCATCATGCGTCTCCGTCGGTCTGATCAACCGATCTGCGCACATCGTCGCCATGCACGTCCCCGAGCATGCGCCTATCACCGATCAAGCAACAGGTTGCCGCATCGCCGTCTCTTCGGACCACACGCCGCCGCCTTGGTCCCCTCAAGCCGCTGCACCGACTCGCGCACTGCACCTACGTCGTCCCCGCGGACCGTAGTGTTGCTACACGCGATCTACCTCGCCGTCCCCGCGCACCGACGTCCCCAGCTACCATCGTGCCGCTCTCACAACGTAGGTCGCCACCGTCCACGCATGGTCTTCGTCAACTGTCGGCTCTTCATCGCCAAGTTTGTGTACCGCCGCCGCGCCTCCTCATGTAACCTGCAGGGCCTTCGTCGCCGATGGTTTCACCGTCTACAACTTCGTCCTCGTCCAGTACAACTTCGTCACCAACGTCATCGCCACCGTCCACCCTCGCGTCTACTCCGACAACCACAGACTGCATCGGCTCTTCCCCGTCTTCGCCGCTCTACTCCTCGCAACCGTCCGGGAGCCTTCTCTGCTAGTCTATCACCGACACGGCACGACACCGTACTGGTCCCGCTCTACGCATGCTCGGTGTTGGCAACACCAAAGTGTGCCTTCGTCCCTGTGCCTGGCAAGCTCGGATCGGCGCCTCGTCTTCATCGGCACCGACAACGTCTTCTTCGGCATCGACTCCTACGACTGCCTCGACCGTGTCACCGACGATTCATCTTGCGTACTTGGTTTTGGCAAAACCGTAGTATGCCTACGCCCCCGGCGTGCGCCTAGTTCTGGCACAACTAAGCCCGCACCTCGTCCTCGACGACTCAGACTGCATCGCCTCCGGCATCGACATCCTCGACGATTGCCCTCGACGCGTCTCCGTCATCACTACCATGACGCCTTCTTCGCGCTCGCGGCTTCACGTGCGGCTACATCGACACCGACATCGACCACGACATCTCCTTGCAACGGCTACCTCGACCTCGGCACCGCCTCGCGCTCTCGGCTCCCTCGACATCGGCACAAGGGCTACCACCTCGATTGAGCACTCATCAGCTTCCTCTACAGTCCAAGCATCCGCGCCGCGACATCGACCACGACGCTCCCGCTACGACTGCGGGGGGGGGGGGGGGGGGGTCAGCCTTCTGGGTCTACTTCGGTTTATCTCCAGTCTGACCGTCCACGGCATGCATGTTGTTCACGACGCTCCCGTTACGACTGCGGGGGAGTTGTAGTTAGGATTCCTTCCCTAACTTGACTTGTACTCCAAGTTGATCCCTTGTACGCCTATATATACTCGCCCCCAAGGCTCAATAATACATTCAAATATTCTGCATATCTCTCTATCGTTCTACAAAAGAGAACTGTGTGAACAACTTAAGGCTACAGATATTCCATCACATCCTATAGTCCCAAACTTTGTACCCTGTCGGTAAAAAATGCTTATGTCCTGAAGAATACGGAGAGGTGTGCTCTATTTTTGGTTTTATCTGCAGTGATTTTCTACCGCTGGCACGATCTGGCACACCCACACAACTCTGTCTCCTCAAGTACTACGCAGTGGTGTGAATAGCCTATAAAATATGTCTGGTTCACTGATAAAAATAGTGCACTAACCGCACAAGCAAATTAGTTGGGATCTTAAAATGCAAAAAATGGGTGCCTTCTTAAAAACATGCAGTAAACTTGTAGGCATGTGAGCAGTTCATCTTGCTGGATGAGAAGAGGGGGAGGAGGCGGGATGAAGAGGAGCTTTACCGGCAAAGAAGCCATACCCTAGACAAAACAGCTAGAAGAGACTGATGAAATAAATGTCAGTGTTAACCATGGATGTACATAATTCTGTTTGGCACACTGTGTATATAGACAAAACTGATCACTTGCTTGAGCAAGGAAATCCAAACAATGACACATAACTTGGTTCACATGGATGGGAATCGCGGGTTTGAGTAACATAGACGGGTAACCAGAATCATATGAGTAACCTGATGCGCAACAATGGCAAAGAAACACAGATAACTTGGATATTCAGACATAGATGGATGATGGTTCAACAACATAGATGGGCATAAGTTAACATGGATGGGCATAACTTAGATGAAACCCTACACACTGATACACTATGATATAGATAGATAGATGGATATGGACCATCACATTGTCGATCAGTTGGATGAAGCTGGGGGCGCCATGGTGTTGTGCTCCTCTGGGATGTAGATATCTAGGCCAGAGAAGTCATTGTGTTGGCTCCACAGCTCCGCGGAAATTGCCTGCATCCTAGCCCACCTGGCATCGTACTCGTCGTCATCCTCCTCGTCGTCATCCTCCTCCACGAGGCGGCCATCCTTGACACAGGACTTGACGAAGTGCTCCATGATCCTCTTGCTACGGGCAGCGTTTTCCTCATCCTGCTGCCTTCTTTTCTGGTTCCAGTCGTCCGAGCAGTTCAGCAGCTTGTCCATCTTCTCCGTCTCGACCGCCGTCTCTACATCCAACACCTCCAGCGCCGTCGTGTCCATCTTCTGCGACTGGATCTGGTCGACCGCCTCGTGCTTGGCCTTGTCCATCTTCTGCGTCTGGATCTTGTCGATTGCTGCCTCCGCACCCGAGAACCGCTTCCTCTCGCCGTCCGCAGCAACAAGCTTGGCCTTTTCCTTGAGCGGCATCATGAACTCGCTGGAGAGCCGCTTCCCCAGATCGATCGACGCCGTCTCTTGCTCGTCCTTGGCGAGGCAACGCTCGAGGAACCACGACGCCACAAACTCCCTCACACGCCGCTTCCTGCAAACTTCCCGAGCTTCGTCGCGACCGGCCATCGATTTTCTTCGACGATTGGTGATTGCTTTGCTGGTGCAGGCGTTTTGGGATGAGGCGGCGGCGACTCGATCTCGTATTCTGGTTGTATATATAGGACAGAGCAACCAAATCCTAGGTACAGCTATGGGCCGGATTCAGACCCAACTCACTCAACGACAGGCTGAACCGGACCGGACTCGACTCCAACTGGGCCTCACACTATTTACCTTTTCAATTCTCAAAAACAAAAAACTCGGGTTACCTTTTCTCCACTATATAGAGATTTTCTCTAAAAAAAAATATGGAATCTTATTTATGTTTAAAAAAATAAAAAGATTAACTGGCACCGGCACTTTGTATCCATTCATATATTATTCCAAAAGTGAGAGTGGCCATAACTTGTGACAAAATCTTACAGTACAACGAAGGTATTTGTTGAGTAGTAATTCTTGCCAAACACCCTCCTCGTTTCGAAGTTTAAATATCGTATTTATTATATACTAAAAGAAAAATAGATGTTTTAAATTGAGCCACCATGTTAAGACAACTCATTAAAAATTTATGGTTAGGATTAAATTAAAAATTAATAGTTATGTTCCTTAATCCCCCTAGTTTTTTTTTGATAAAATTCAGCTGGGTACCCATGTAATCCCGGTAGATTTTTTATGCTCCATTTGGAAAATAGCATTATACACCTCCTCTTCCATGAAGTTAGATGTAATAATATCATTCTACTCAACTGAAAGTTGCGGCACATCACCAATAACATTCTCCACCAAGGAAACATTTGTTGGAACCGACGCCCCAACTTTTTATAATATTCAGTGGTATAGATTTTTAAATTCTCCTCCCCCACAATAGCTCCTTTATCTTGCTCAAGTTGGAATAACTCTTCCCCATATGTTTCCCATTTGCAATGAGATGCAAATACCTAGTATTCTTCCACCCTCCTCAATGTATTTAACTTTTTACGGAGAACCAAATCGCTCAGCTCCCTATTTTAGTCAATCCATCCTTTTGCGCCTAATCCATACCACAAATTCGCTACGATTAATATTCCGCAAGTCTACCAGCAAATCCATACCACAAATTCAAGCGTCTCCCGATCCATCGACGTCTCCCACTCCCAGCTAATCGTACTATGATCAGACGGACCCACACGAGGTAAAATTTGTGATGTTTTACTTTTTACCGATTCATTCTGTTTTTTGAATAGTAGTTTCACACATGCCAGGACTGCAATATGCATGTCAAGTTTAATGAATATATATATATATGACATATTCATACTACACCCGGGTGTAGCTACACCCATGTGTGTTTCACACATGTATGGAGTATCTATCATACCGTGAGGTTTGTAACATGTAGTATGAAGTATATAATGCTATTTTAATACTATAGATATTTCTTTTTAGGTCGTATGTAAAAAAATTCTACATACTTCTCTTTTATATGCATATATGACGGTATTTTGAGTATATAGTGTAAAATATTAGCACAATTGTAATTTTTTTCATGAAACTTGTTTTGGTCTATCTTAGATATAGTATATGAACATACTCAAACGGATAAAGTATGACAAATACTTCCACAAGGTGGTGTTTGATACGTGGGTGTAGTTACACCCGAGAGTAGAAAGTATTTAACATATATATATATATATACTCCCAAGTGTATATACTCCCATACATTTTGATTGGATATACCGATTAAATTAACCGGTGAAAAAACAACATGCCCTGTGCATGCGGCGGCTAGTAACCAACTTGATCCTAAAATTATGACGGATACCCCCAGGGTTGACTATTTTTAAATAGTGGTGTCTACGCCCGCCATTTCTTCTTGAAAATGGTGTATATTTACGTCAAAATTTTCTAAATGATACGTACTACCGATTTGGATCTAGTTTTTGTTTTTTGCAGGGAAAGCAAGGAACTAGTTATATACCATATACCACTATTTCTTTCATGAGTGTACACTAATTCCTATTAAGTTGTATATACTGAACATTTTCCAATGAGTAGGTACTTGTTTTTGAAAGAGTATATATTGTTTTTCTTGAAGGAGTATATGTTAGGTTTTAGGGATCATATACTGATTTTTTCTGAAGTCAGTATATAATAGTTTAGGAGTATATACTGCTTTTTAAGAGGTATATGCATCATTTTAAAGGGGTATGTAGCACATTTTGAAGGATCATACTGCTTTTTAAGAGGTATATACCTCATTTTGAAGGGGTATGTAGCACATTTGAAGGATCATACTGCTTTTTAAAAGGTATATACCTCATTTTTAAGTGGTATGTAGCACATTTCGAAGGATCATACTGCTTTTTAAGAGGTATATACACTTAAAAAAGAGTACAAGTTTTTGTACATAGTACATGTTGCATCAAAAAAAGTATATACTCTAAAAAAGGTATATACACTCAAAAAGGTATATACTGCTCACAAAAAAGAAGTATATGCTTGTGTAACGTAGTAACGCTTGTCTCCGACGTTGAATCGCGGCTAGCTCCATGTCGTCTCCTTCGTGGTCGCAAGTTGTATCCATTGTCGTCGATCGGTGGCGACATGTGGAGTCCTTCATCGAGCCACCACTGCCAGATATTGTTGTCTCGGTCGCTTGCCGTATCTCGTCATCGTCACCAAGCCGCGGCGCTTGTTGCATGGCGTCGCCCCGGCATCGGCCGTACGGCGTTTCCATTGTCGAGTCAAGCCGCATCTTGCCGCATGCATCTCGTCTCCATCGTCGGCTGCATGTAGACTACATCATCCACCTCCGTTCGGCTGGGAAATACCACCATACTATGTACCTGAAAGAAGTACTTTCATTATATACCACCACGTGGATTTGATAATCACCAACAACACAAAGCTAGCTTCATATATACCCTGTAGATTAATACCACATGGCCTTGGTTGCATCAGAAGAAGAAAAAACTAGCTTCATACCACGTGAGTGGAACATTTACCAGGGTGAAGTAGGCGGTGACGATCGCTGGCGCATGTGGTTCTCGCCTAGACGCCGACGGGAGTGGCCGGCCGGACGGCTGCCGGTTTTCTGCTTATACGATCGTGAACGAGTTTAGCTTCATACCCATCCTCTGCAAAAGAAGCTAGCGTGAGTGAAACGTACCAAGGTAACCAAAGTAGCCGGAGGTGATCGTCGCAAGGTCGATGTCAGACTCGCCGACGGTAGTTGATGGATGCATGCCTGCCACCGGTCTGCTGGAATTGAGCGTGGACTTGTCAGCTGTCACCCATGCGGACGGATAGGAGTCGCCGTCCCCGGCAGCGTCACCGGCCGCCGTAGTCGTCCTAGTCCCAGGCCGCGGTAGGGCTAGATCAGTCGGAAAATGGCGGCGGCTTATTTTAGTAGATGAGATCCAGGATGGCAAATGAGTCCCAATAGTTTTCCGCGTTTCTCCAGACTAGATAAATCACGGTACCGGATACGGTTTAACAAGATTTCAAATCGCACTGATATATCCTAATCACTAACTAATCTGTTTTTTTTATTCCGTGATATGGGAGAGGAGTATGTACACCTAGGAGTATCGAACCATTTTCCTATATATATATATATATATATATATATATATATATATATATATATATATATATATATATATATATATATATATATATGCAAAATAGTGGGATGCCCATGGTGATAGCTGCGCACCAGCATCCAGCCATCCATACGTGATATTGAGTGAACTTTCCCGGAGACATTGCAACCTCATAGTTAACAGACATTCGACGGAGCTTGCTATCAACGTCGTAACGAGAGAACGAATTCTTACACACGTCTTTCACGCAACTAGACCGCTAGCCGATGACCATGCCTTTTTGTATACGGAAAATGAGATTCACGCTGCCACCGTGTAGTGGAGAAAAATCATGCTAGCCATAACTCAGCAACACCGTCGTGTGGAGAGAAATCATGCTAGCCATAACTCATCAACATTGTCGTGTGGAGAGAAATCATGCTAGGCAGAATTATACATCAACACCGTGTTGTGGAGTGAAAACATGCTAGCTAGTACTCATCACCACCGTGGTGTGGAGTGAAAAAATGCTAACCAAAACTAGACATTACCACGGTAGCGTGATTTCATGGTCCCCATGGTTGATATGTGATGGACGGTAGCGTGTTTCATGATCACCGTTTGGCGTCATTTCCATGACAAGCTTGGTAGCCATGCCTGCGTAAATGATGTGATGCACCGAGTATATAACATGCTCCATTAAAGGAAACGGCTTAACAGAGCGGAAAGAAACTTCTCTGCCCGCTCGTCGTTCCAATGTGCTTCTTATCAGACTTACTTTACTCTCTGTATCCTACGGTAGCCACCATATGCGCAGCTATCCCCGTGGGCAGGAAATCCGCGTTGATATATATATATATATATATATATATATAGGACATATTCATACTACACCCGGGTGTAACTACACCCATGTGTGTTTCACGCGAGTATGGAGTATCTATCATACCGGGAGGTATGTAACATGTAGTATGGAGTATATAATGTTATTTTAGTACTAAAGATACTTCTTTTTAGGCAGTATGTAAAAAAAATTTACATACTTCTCTTTTATATGCATATATATGCATATATGACGGTATTTTGAGTATATAGTGTAAAATATTAGGACAATTGCAATTTTTTGACGAAACTTATTTTAGGGTATGTTAGATATAGTATATGAACATAATCAAACCAATAAAGTATGACAAATACTTCCGTAAGGTGCTATACGAGACATGGGTGTAGTTACACCCGGGAGTAGAAAGCATTTAACCTATATATATATATATATATAGGACATATTCATACTACCCTCGAAGGTAACTACCTCACGTGTGTTTCACACAATGAAGGTAAAATGGTTTCTACCCTCAAAGGTAACTACCCCACGTCTCATATACCAACTTACGGAAGTACTTTGTCATAATTTACGTGGGGTATCTACTATTGTATAATGAAGTATATTAAAAATGATAAAGAGGTATACATACTTCAGATATGTGATATATTAAACGTGGGAGTATGTACGCTCAGGAGTACAGAACCATTTTCCTATATATATATATATATATATATATATATATATATATATATATATATATATATAAGCGGCCTGTTATAACATCTTAAGGTTGCGACCGAGGAGAAGAAGCAAATAGTGAATATAATGGAAGTGTACATGGCACATATTGTACATGATCTCAGCACGAAGACATATTTAGCCAAAGCTGAAGTATAAAGAAAATAAATGTATATGCACATGACAAGAAAAATAGCAACGTTACTTAGTTTGCTGGTGCCACCTGAATCTCCCAAATACAGAACACAACGTTAGCACGCTGACGTCACGCCACGTTGTCCACCCACCACAAGACACCCGGTGCGGAGAGGTCGGTCAACTGAGTGTACCACGTAATCCATCCATCCTACAGTCGGCGGGCTCAGGGTTTTGTCAATGGGTATTTCCAGTGGCTATAATCAACAACACCAACGCTTGCTTCTGCTACCATTTGGGTTGATTCTAGAAGAAATAAATCATCTCGGTGATAGCTTTATCATATCATTTGAAAAGTTGGACATAATATTTGGATATTCAGCTGCATACCCTTAAATACACATGCGCCTGCCTCCATCCAGCATACTGCAGCGCGGACGTATGCTTTAGCGCAGCAGCCAACAGTCCTCTAGTTCAATTGCATCTTCAATTCTTCATCCCGCATTGCTTCAGCGCGTTCAGTCTTTGCAGTAGTTTCTCGGGAAGCTTTCTCAGTTAATCTTTGCAGTAGTTTGGTGTGCGCTGCAGGTGTTTCCTGAATCTTGGAAATGCAGATTTTTCCTGATATTTGGAAATGCAGATTGGTCCTGATCTTTTTTAAACAGGAACACATTTATTCCATTAAAGCATAGCGATGTCGTTGGCTGCAAGACTGGTTAAAACGTTTGGGAAATCAGACAGCCACACCTGGTGTTCGGTCTGTCGGTCCCTCATACCCATAGCTGCTAGGGAATGAGCGTATCTATTAATTACAAGCCCTTGGGCAAAACAGAACGTTGTAATCAATAAATTCAGTTCTAAGGTGGAACTTGATGTTCAGGAAGAGATGTTCCCAGCAGTGGGGGAGGTAGAAGATCATATCATTGGGTTCATACTAGCAACTAGAGCAATTAAATAGTAAAGTATGAACCACATGTCATATGTGGTGCGCAAACATGTCATATGTGGTGCGCAACCAAAATAAATACTCCCTCCGATCCATATTAGTAGGCATAGCTTTATCTAAATTAATATGTATCTAGTTAAGTATTTAGACTAGATACATGTGTATCTAGACAAATTTGTGCCCACTAATATGAATCGGAGGGAGTAGTAAAGTATGAAAGATTGAAAGGTTTTTTTAATTTTATTGGGTTCATACTAGTGCTGGCTCTGTTTCAAGCTTGAACAGGTCCAAAGATTTCCAGCTTGAACAGGTCCAAAGATGGCGACCGCTATCAAACCCAGCACAACAAACCTGATGTCCACCAAACCAGACCATACAACGTACTGTAGCTATTGGTTAAATTATGTTCGGCTTGCGGGGCGAAATTACTGTCTTCATTTCCTCAGCGGTCGTGTGCTTTAGAGCACCGATATTGGTTAAATTATGTTCGGCTTCATTTCGTCATCGGACGTAGTATGGTGAGCAGCACGCAACGTTTCTGTCAGCACCTTGGGAAGCATTAGTATGGTTCATTTCGTCAACGTTGCGGTCGGAGGCGCATCAGGCAACATTTACATTCCTCTAGCCCAATGGGAGTTGCACACCTCGGGAAGCTTCCTCAGTCCAGTTAATTTTTTTTGAGCGATTTACTTCATTTAGGGCATTCACAGTGGTGCCAAAGCCAAATATGCCACCTAATACTCATCGGCATCGATGTCAAATTGCTCAAAATCTCTACGGCGTGGTTCTTGTCAACTCCAAAACTTGTGTGCCCCATCCTGACACAATTTGGCATTGGATCTCCTAGGTGCGCCGGCTCCCAATTATTTGGCTTTGAAAACACTATTTGACACCTTCACAATGTAGGGAGCTGGTGCCAAAAGCCAAATTTCGTATTTGACAACCATATTTGGCACACAATGTGGATACCCTTAGCGCCCAAAGAGAGACGGACACAAAGAGCTTCCACAGTTAAATTCTCCCCTAACACCTAATAGCTATATACCAAAACGACGAGCCGGATTCCATTATCAAGGATAACCCCTACTATATACTAAAACGACTCCAGAAGCCGGATTCCATTATCAAGGATAACCCCTATAGTTATATAAACCCTAACAGGTCCACCGTCCAAATACACACGAGAAATACAAGCGCCTCCTCTCCTGAACTCCTGAATCCTGATCACATCCAAGGCTACAAGCTATTCCCCTCATCTCCCAGCTAAATCGCCCTAGCCTCCTAGGAGATCAGTACTGTCCTCTTACCGCATCTTTCTACAAGGACTGATGGAGTGCTCCGCGTCGCCGTCCACCGACGTCCTGAAAAATGGATTCTATCGATGTAGCGGCCGCCGAAAAGATAAACCCCCAAAATCACCAACCGGAGACGGGACCTAAAAAATAAGAACACATGACACAGTAAAATAGAAAAATATTCACTGAAAGACAAATGGACACACAGATCTATGAGGAAACAAAGAAACAAAAAATAGCTAACTTGGGAAAACACGTTTTTTCTGTAGCCGACACAGCGGCCGCCGTAAAGGAGTCTAAGTCACCGGCGAAACACCAAATACACTTATGAAAGACATGGGGCTGCAAAATAATAGCGCAAGATGTAAGAAGAAATAAGAAATACGTAGAAAAAAAGGCAAATCAAGAAAAAACCAAGGAAGACGAAGCAGAGAGAGAAGCACAACGAAGGAATGAAGGAGCTGGGAAAACTAACCCGGCAAACACGAATCCTAGCACGGCGACAGCGCCCCCGCCGCCGATTAAAGCTAAAGTCAACCAACAAAAGACAGCGAACTGCAGACCAGGAGAGTGAGATCTAAGAACAAAAGCGGAGAAGAAATCGGAAGCCAACAAAGAGGAACATAACGAAAGAAAACCAGAGAGAGAGAGGAGTGCATCGAATAGATAGAGGAGCGAAGGCTAGAGGAGCCAAAAAAACGCAGATATGGGAGAAGAGAGTAACATGCGACCAACATGTAGAGAACACGCGCCCAATATGCCGTTCCACACAGGTATAAGCTGAGCCAACACATAAGAAAAAAAATGCACCCAAAAAGCACGCACATAATTACACACAATATGATTTATGCTTCGTTTGGATGTATATATTGAGAGTCTAGATAGTATATTTAGATGAATGTCCAATATCCAGGATATTGATATTGACACTGAATGTCAATATTTTATGTTTGGATGTGTTAGATATTCAGACCCAGACAAGATATTGAGGTTGAATGTCAAATGTTGTTTGGATGTTATGATATTGATGAATTGCAGTTTTTTAAGTCATTCAGCATTATATACTTATATTCATGTCAAAATTACATAGAGCAATCACATATTATGGTATCCATGACATTAGAAGAGTATATAATATTGTCTAATATTTTAACAACAATATTATATATCAAAGTCAAGGCATAATCCATCATAAACGACCATTGTAATGAAGTCTCAAACAAACAAAGTACATACTCGCAATATGACAAGTTTTTAAGATAGAAATCAAAATTGACAAGCTCTCAAGACAACCATTCATTTCTGAAGTCCACATGCAGCTCCATAAGTGCATGAAATAAACGCTCGATCAGGATTAGCTTCCCATAAGCTCACAATTTACCAGTTCGATACAAGTCCAGTATATCATCAAGGCCAACAAGTATCACAGAAGGAGAAGTAACCTGGGGCATTTGTAATGGCTTAGTTGATTTCATTGCATCACTGATAGTCTTCATATCTCCAAGCAGTCGCATAATTGCTTCACCCAAAAGGGTGTGCAACAAGGTGAGACATCAAAAGAAACAAGGATAATTAACCAAGTGTAATCTGGCCTACAAATCAATTCATCCACTGAGTACGAATTACCAGTTTAAAAAAATTCAACACTAGATTACCAATTCATCCAAGCAAATTATCCATAGAAAAAAAAAATACAACGCTACGCTACGGGAGGGCGGCAGTGCACACGGAACTGCAGCTACGGATGCGACGAATCAATCTGAGCAAAACCGGATTGTTGTGCGAGGAAAAATTGGTACCTCACAAGGAACTGCAGCTAAGGAATGATTCACGCCGGCCGCCGGGAATCGTCCGTCCTACAAGAAGATGAATCGTTCGTCCTACAAGAACGTGAAGAGAGACGGAGCCAGGGAGGCAGAGTCGTCGGGAGAAGGCTACCGCGCAGGGAATGAGCAGAGGATGATGGACGGCGGCCGGATCCAGGCCGTGTTGTGCCAGAAGGAGGCGGGGCAGGAGACAGGAGACGCAGTACATGTCGCCGCCGTCTAGGTTGTGCCCGCGAGATAGGAGTAGGCCGCACGAGGGGAGAAAATAACAAGTAGAAGGAGACGCTCCAAGCGTTACCTGGACGGGCGAGGCGAATATCATGCAATGTCGAGGTGCGAGGCTCGACATTAGCTGGCCCAGTTTTTGCCCTCCCGAGAGTTGTCTCGATATTGCGTACGAATAGCAAGATTCAATATCCAGTACATCCAAACAAGATGAATACATATATTCGGGGATGAAACCTTCCGAATATCTAATATCTAAGATCAATGCAAACATCCAAGCGAGGCATTATAAATGGGGACACACTGTCCTTAAAATTCGGTAACACAGCAGGAGCAAAGTATGTGCCACACGGCACACATGTGGATGGACGTATGTGCTGGAATTATAGTGTACTTGGGCTAAGTTCCAACTAAAATCCGAAATTCTCAAGGCCCATTCTGGTTGGCTGGTTGTGCATGTACGTGACTAATGTTTAGTCCCATAATGCTTGTGGAGAGTGAGCTGCACCACTTTATATAGTGGGATGTTCTAGTACTAGTATGAGCTAGTGAGAAGATGAAGAGTGCCACACGCGCGCTCCTCCTCCTCGCTCGCCTCGCCACGCCACGCCACGCCTCGCGTCGCCTCGTCACGACGCGTCGCGCCGCGGGTTGCGGGAATCTCGCCGAGCCGATCTTATATTTTTGCAGTCTGGGAAAATTAATGAGTCATTGATTAGTAATTAACGGACGCGTTAATTACCTTGCCGTTTCCGATTCCAATGGGATCGTGGGGCGTTACCGACTCAATCGTGTCTTACTGCCCACGTTCTACCCGACTCGCTCCATATATACAGCCCGGGGCAAACCCTAGCCGCCACCACGAGATATATGGTCTCACACCGTTCCAGAGCATTGCGTCGCCGTCTACCAAGTCTTCTCCATCCCGTCTTCCGGCGTGCACCGGTTGAAGGGACAGTAGGCCTCCGGAACCCGCCTCTTGTGATCCTGTACGGGAGAGGGGCGATCAGGTTTTTGGGGAGCGCACTCGCGCGACTACTAGCTTCGAGTTCTTCCCCAACGACGACTTCTTCCCCGACATCACCAACCTCTTCATCGACAACATGGGTGACGACACGGAGAACTCCAGTGGTGCGACCGCCGCTGCACCGTACGTATTCTTGATCTTCCTATATGAAGTTTTGCTAGAGTTCTTACTTATAGTGTATGCTCTAGATTGTATATGTTTATCTACTGTTTGCGTAGATCACATGATTAGTTTAATCTATATTATTCTAGTCATGAATTGTTCACTATTATTGGGAATTAAATTATATGCTAAATCGCCTAATTATTCAACAATCCAAAAACCTGATTATAGGCAATTAGCAACTGCTGGCTTTATCGCGTCAACGAGGCCGTTTCCGTTTAAAGGGGTTATGTATAAGCGGTGGCGCATGAGAGCAGTGTTATGGTTTCAGAACATGAACTGCTATGCTGCCACCAAAGGCAAGCCTGATGGCGAGCTTGACCCTGCACAGCAGGAGTCTTTCGAGAGGCTCGATAACATGTTTAAAAGTGCCCTTTTGATGCTGACCATTTCAGAAGCTTATGCATCTCTTGATGCTGACTACTGGAAGGAGGCTGTCCGTAGTGAGATGGATTCCATCTTAGCTAACGGAACCTGGGAAGTTACTGATCGTCCTTATGGGTGCAAACCTGTAGGATGTAAGTGGGTGTTCAAGAAAAAGCTTAGTCCTGATGGTACTATTGAGAAGTACAAGGCGCGGCTTGTGGCCAAGGGTTATACCCAGAAAGAAGGAGAAGACTTCTTTGATACTTACTCACCTGTGGCTAGACTGACCACGATTCGGGTGCTACTTTCATTGGCTGCCTCGCATCGTCTTCTTGTTCATTAAATGGACGTTAAGACAGCTTTCCTAAATGGAGAGTTAGACGAGGAAATTTATATGGATCAGCCTGATGGTTTTGTAGTACCGGGTCAGGAAGCAAAGGTGTGCAAGTTATTGAAGTCTTTATATGGCCTTAAGCAAGCTCCGAAGCAGTGTCATGAGAAGTTTGAAAGAACTTTAACCGCTGCAGGTTTCGTTGTTAACGAATCTGATAAGTGTGTATACTATCGCCATGGTGGGGGCGAGGGAGTTATTCTATGTCTGTATGTCGATGACATACTGATATTTGAAACCAATCTTGATTTAATCAAGGAGGTTAAAGATTTCTTATCTCACTGTTTTGAGATGAAGGATCTTGGAGTAGCTGATGTAATCTTAAACATCAAGCTGCTGAGAGATGGTGATGGTGGGATTACACTGCTTCAATCCCACTATGTGGAAAAGATCTTGAGTCGCTTCGGGTATGACGACTGCAAGACTTCTCCGACACCATATGATCCCAGTGTGTTGATTCGAAAGAATCAGGGCATTGCTAGAGATCAACTGAGATATTCTCAGATCATTGGCTCGCTTATGTATTTGGCTTGTGCCACGAGGCCTGACATCTCTTTTGCTGTAAGCAAGTTGAGCCGGTTTGTTTCCAACCCGGGAGATGATCATTGGCATGCGCTTGAGAGAGTTATGCGCTATTTAAAAAGCACTGCGAGCTATGGAATTCACTATTCTGGTTATCCTAGAGTACTGGAAGGTTATAGTGATTCCAATTGGATATCTGATGCTGATGAGATTAAGGCCACGAGTGGTTATGTGTTTACACTCGGTGGTGGAGCTGTTTCCTGTTAGTCTTGTAAGCAGACCATCTTAACGAGGTCAACTATGGAAGCAGAACTCACAGCATTAGACACAGCCACTGTTGAAGCAGAGTGGCTTCGAGAGCTTTTGATGGACTTACCTGTGGATGAAAAACCCATACCTGCTATCCTTATGAACTGTGATAATCAAACTGTGATAGTTAAGATTAAAAGTTCTAAGGATAATTTGAAGTCATCAAGGCATGTGAAAAGGAGATTGAAATATGTCAGAAAATTGAAGAACTCCGGAGTTATTGCGTTGGATTATATCCAAACGTCTAAAAACTTGGCAGATCCTTTCACAAAGGGTTTATCATGAAATGTGATAGATAATGCATCGAGGGAGATGGGTTTGAGACCCACCGTATGAGTTGTCCACAGTGGTAACCTACTCTATGTGATCGGAGATCCCGTGAATTAGAAGTGGGAGACAAGCTGTTGGTCGGCTGGGAGGAGAGTATCCTTACATTTTACTATCCCACTCCGCAAAGATGCAATACTCTCCTGATCTGCATGGCAGGTTGATATTTATCTTAATGTGTTCCAAGCGGCTTACTTTTATAAGCGGAGATGTTATCCTGCAGAGCATCTCTTGAGGAATACACCTATATGAGTCTGACTGTTAAACGTCACAGTCTATGAGAGTCGGGTGCTCTTTAGTAAACTCATGAAAGGCCTTGAAGTATGACGTATAAACTCCACACCGCGGGGAAGCCTTGCGGTAGCCTAGTATCGGTCAAGGGCTTGTGTGAAATTAGGTCGCAGCAAACTTGTAGTTCAAGGCATAGTCCACTATTCAAGTTGTGGCCTAACGTAGCATAAGTTTTTAAGTGGAGTTCAACTTAACAGTCCCCACTAAGCACCGGTATATAAAACAATGTTTTGGAACAAAGTGGTACAATGTGCCAATGAGACTTTGTGGGGGATTGCTGGAATTTTAGTGTACTTGGGCTAAGGCCCAACTAAAATCCGAAATTCTCATGGCCCATTCTGGTTGGCTGGTTGTGCATGTACGTGACTAATGTTTAGTCTCATACTGCTTGTGGAGAGTGAGCTGCACCACTTTATATAGTGGGATGTTCTAGTACTAGTATGAGCTAGTGAGAAGATGAAGAGTGCCACACGCGCGCTCCTCCTCCTCGCTCGCCTCGCCACGCCACGCCTCGCCTCGTCACGACACGTCACGTCACGACGTGTCGCGCCGCGGGTTGCGGGAATATCGCCGAGCCGATCTTATATTTTTGCAGTCTGGGAAAATTAATGAGTCATTGATTAGTAATTAACGGACGTGTTAATTACCTTGCCGTTTCCGATTCCAATGGGATCGTGGGGCGTTACCGACTCGATCGTGTCTTACTGCCTACGTTCTACCCGACTCGCTCCATATATACAGCCCGGGGCAAACCCTAGCCGCCACCACGAGATACATGGCCTCACACCGTTCCAGAGCATTGCGCCGCCGTTTACCAAGTCTTCTCCATCCCGTCTTCCGGCGTGCACCGGTTGAAGGGACAGTAGGCCTCCGGAACCCCGCCTCTTGTGATCCTGTACGGGAGAGGGGCGATCAGGTTTTTGGGGAGCGCACTCGCGCGACTACTGGCTTCGAGTTCTTCCCCAACGACGACTTCTTCCCCGACATCACCAACCTCTTCATCGACAACATGGGTGACGACACGGAGAACTCCAGTGGTGCGACCGCCGCTGCACCGTACGTGTTCTTGATCTTTCTATATGAAGTTTTGCTAGATTTCTTACTTATAGTGTATGCTCTAGATTATATATGTTTATCTACTGTTTGCGTAGATCACATGATTAGTTTAATCTATTTTATTCTATTTATGAATTGTTCACTATTATTGGGAATTAAATTATATGCTAAATCGCCTAATTATTCAACAATATAACTGTACAAGGCCTGAAGGAGGAATCAGAACATGCACAAAGTAAGAAAGAAGAAAAACAACGTTCTATAGCGCAGCACGCAACGTTTCTGAAGTTCATTTCGTCAACCAATTACATTAAGCAAATAATATTTCGTCGATTAGAGCGGTCTTCAAAATTTCGTCGATCTAGGACTAGGAGTAGTTAAAATTATCTTTGAAGCTATATATATACCCTTAGCGGTCCGCCGTCCAAATGCACCTCCTCTCCTCAATCCTGATCACATCCAAGGCTACAAGCTATTCTTTCTACAAGGACTGATGGAGTGCTCCACGTCGCCGTCCACCGGCGTCCTGCCGCGGAGCACATCCTACGTCGCCATTAGGATCCACCACGACGACGATGGCGCGGCCTTTTCTGTCGCCGCCGCCGCCGCCAAGTCCTTCAAGGTCCTTGTCAAGGAGAAGCGCGAGGACTGGTTCCACCTCCACGGCGGCAGCGCCGGCTTTGCCGCCGCACTGGTGTCCGACGCATCCACGGGGACCACGGCGATGTGCGCCGTCGCAGGGAGGCGTTCGGCGGCAACACGTACCCGACGCCCAAGACCAAGAGCTTCTTCCGCCACGTCTGTGACGCCCTTAGCGATGTCTTCCTCGTCGTGCTCCTCGTCTGCGCCGCCGTCTCCCTCGGCTTCGGCATTAAGGAGCACGGCCTCAAGGACGGCTGTTACGACGGCGTCACCATCTTCCTCGCGGTATTTCTCGTCGCCGCCGTTTCCGCCGTCACCAACCACTGCCAGGCCAAGCGGTTCGACAAGCTGGCCAGCGAGTCCGTCACCGTCGTCCGCGCCGCCAGAAGGCAGGAGGTCTCCAGACTCGACATCGTCGTCGGCGATGTGGTCATACTCAAGGCCGGCGACTCCGTGCCGGCGGACGGGGTGCTCCTCGAGGGGCGCGGCCTCAAGGTAGACGAGTCAAGCATGACAGGTACCCACGCCATCGAGATCGACGTTCACAAGAGCCCCTTCCTCGCCGCCGGGGTGAAGGTCATCGACAGCTGCGGCCGGATGCTCGTCACCGCAGTCGGCACCGACACCTCGTGGGGCGAGATGATGAGCAGCATCACCAAGGAGACCACCCAGCCGACGCCGCTCCAGGAGCGCCTCAAGGGCCTCACCTCGAGCATTGCCAAAATCGGCGTCGCGGTCGGGGTGCTCGTCCTCACCGTGCTCACCTCGCGTCACTTCACGGGCAGCACAAACGGCGACCAAGGGAAGCCGCTGTTAGTGAACATCATCGTCGTCGGCATCCCAGAGGGCCTTCCGCTTGCGGTGACGCTGACCCTCGCATTCTCCATGAAGAGGATGGTGAAGGACAAGGCGCTGGTGCGTCGTCTGTCGGCGTGCGAGACAATGGGTTCCGTCACGGCCATTTGCACTGGCAAGACCGGAACGCTCACGCAGAACCAGATGAAGGTTTCGGAGTTCTGGGTCGGCACTGAGCAGCCTAGGGCCGCCACGGCGATCTCTGGGAGCGTCCTGAGCTTGCTCTGCCAGGGAGCTGGGATTAACACCACGGGAAGCGTGTACAAGCCGGACAACGCGTCGCCGCCGGAGATATCTGGCAGCCCGACGGAGAAGGCGCTGCTGTCCTGGGCCGTGAAGGACCTCGGCATGGACGCCGACGCGTTGAAGAGGAGCTGCAAGGTGGTGCGCGTTGAGGCGCTCAACTACGACAAGAAGCGCAGCGGCGTGATGATCTGGGACAACGCCACCGGCTCGGCGGTCGCGCACTGGAAAGGCGCCGCCGAGATGGTCCTGGCGAATTGCTCAATGTACGTGGGCACGGACGGAGCGGCGCGCGAGATAGACGTGCTGCAGAGGAAGAACCTCGAGAAGGTCATTCACGACATGGCCGTGGGCAGCCTCCGGTGCATCGCCTTCGCCTACAAGCAAGTCGGCAGCGACCAAACAAAGATTGACGACGAGGGGCTGACGTTGCTGGGCTTCGTCGGCTTGAAAGACCCGTGCCGGCCAGAGGTCAAAGCGGCCATTGAAGCTTGCACGAAGGCCGGCGTCGCCGTCAAGATGGTCACCAGTGACAACATCCTCACGGCCCGCGCGATCGCAAAGGAGTGCGGCATCATATCCAGCGACGATCCCCACGGCATCGTCATCGAGGGGCACGAGTTCCGCGCCATGTCGCCGCAGCGGCAGCTCGAGATCGTGGACAAGATCCGCGTCATGGCTCGGTCGCTGCCGCTGGACAAGCTGGTGCTGGTGCAGCGGCTGAAGCAGAAGGGCCACGTGGTGGCCGTGACCGGCGGTGGCAGCAACGACGCGGCGGCGCTCAAGGAGGCCGATGTCGGGCTGTCCATGGGCGCCCAATGCACCGAGGTAGCCAAGGAGAGCTCCGACATCATCCTCCTCAACGACAACTTCGACACGGTGGTGACGGCCACACAGTGGGGACGCTGCGTCTACAACAACATCCAGAAGTTCATCCAGTTCCAGCTCACCGTGAACATCGCCGCGCTCCTCATCAACTTCGTGTCGGCGATCACCACGGGCAAGATGCCGCTCACCACCATGCAACTCTTGTGGGTGAACCTGATCATCGACACCATGGGCGCCCTGGCGCTCGCCACGGACACGCCCACCAAGGAGCTCATGAACCATCCGCCCGTCGGCCGCACTGCGCCTCTCATCAGCAACGCAATGTGGCGCAACATCGCGGCCCAGGCGGCGTTCCAGACCGCCGTGCTGCTGGCGATCCTGTACCGGGGCCGGGACGTCTTCGGCACCGACAAGAAGGCCAACGGCACCATGATCTTCAACGCCTTCGTCCTCTGCCAGGTGTTCAACGAGTTCAATGCCAGGGAGATCGAGAAGAAGAACGCCTTCGCCGGGGTGCTCAAGAACAGGATGTTCCTACTCATCTTCGGCATGGCGCTCGTCCTGCAGGTGGTAATGGTGGACGTGCTGACAAGGTTCGCCGGCACCAAGAGGCTGGGATTAGGGCAGTGGGGCGTCTGCCTCGCCGTCGCAGCCATGTCGTGGCCCATCGGCTGGGCCGTCAAATTCATCCCCGTGCCGGACCGGACTTTCCATCACATCTTGACACGCCGAAACTCGTCATAACTCATACTGCACTGTTCATACGTATTTCACATAGCCACAAAGTAAAAATTCCCTAGTATCAGAGCATTTCAACTAGTTGAGAATCAGAAGTACCTAGCTTTATTCAACATCTGATTGTAAACAATATGGTCATTATTTGAATAAAGCTTTGATTTGTCAAACAAAAAAAAATTCCTAGTATCAGTGACGGACTGACGGTGTTTGACAGGTGTAGCAGAGACCACAAAACCAAAATTCACTACATATATAGCTACTTGTAAAACTAGTCAGAAGCAAAATCTATGAATTGCATACCAGATTGCCAGAAATCTAAACATGCATAGATGGGTTAGACATCGCCATTTGAGGAATGAACAGATCAGCAGAGGGCTACAGTAGAAAAGGCAACAACAAGTTTACGACACACACAAGTAGGCAACAACAAGTTTACGACACACACTAGATATGTAACAATGGATTAGCTAGTTTCCGAACAAGAAAAACATATGCAGTTTAGCTTTAAAAAAACTGTTGACGAGAAGAAGGGTGGGCAATCTAGTCTTGGTAAAAATTATCTACATGGTAAATCTTACTACTACTCCCTCAGTTACACAATATAAGATGTATTAGGTCCTTTCTACATTCACATGTGTACACATGTATCTAGACACGTTTTAGTGTATGTGTGTATTTATCTTAGTCGGAACCTACACAACAAGTGAGAAACCTAAGACCTCTTATATTGTGGAACATAGGGAATATAATAGAGTAGAATTTAGACTAGTGTTACATGTAAATGGAGAGCAAACATAGTTTGTATCCAATTTCATATCTTTCTTCGTCACATCCACTAGCGACAAACATTACACAGTGTGTATCCAATTCTACATCATCATCGCTTTGTTCTTCTTGAAGATATTCTGATATATGTATGTTCAATTCATGAAGAAATTATGTGTTAGACATGTACAAATTTGTTTTTTTATGATCACTTTGATTTCAAAAGAAATGATGCTAGATCGATGAAGAATTTAGACCCATTAGCTTTTTGAACCGCTCCTTCAATTTGTTTTTACTAAAGTTCTTACTAATAGACTAGCTTCCATTATTGGCAGATTGATTTTCAACCAACAATATACTTCCATTAGACGTAGGCGTTTTCACTTCTCATGAGATCCATAAAACTGGGGACCAAATGGTAGTTTTTATATTTATTTATGAAAAGGCTTATGATAGAGTTATCATCGACTATCTCTAAGAGCTTTTAGAAATTAGTGTTTTCTGCTCTTTATTCATTAAGTGCATTAGAAAATTCTCCCAGGGAGGGTATGTAGGTGTCAAAATCAATGTTATTGAAAGTGAGACCCTCTATCTCCTTTCTTGTTCAACATGGTTGTTGATGTTTCTGCTCGAATGTTAATATAGGTAGTTATCATGATTTAATTAGAGCCTTGTGTCCTTGCTTTAACACTAGTGGGGATAGTTATCTGCAATATGCAGATGACACCTTATGAAAGAATGACCCTAGAATCGCTATTATGTGTTTTTTTGCGAAAGTAGAATTGCTATTAACTTGAAGTGAATATGTGCCTGCTTTGAGCAAATTTCAAGAAAGGGGATCAATTGTAGCAAAAGTGAATGTATTTATATTAATATGAGTAGGGAGAAAACCAAACCCAACATTTCATTGATATTTTTTAATGTGTTACTAGAGTCCAAGAACTTAGGCCTTGTTTGGTACTAAGATTTTTTTTAGATGATTCATGGGGATAGTCCTCACAGAGATTCGGTGAATCCCCAACCTTCAACCAATTCCATCGAATCCTGACTAATCCCCAATCCATTAGAAAGGGTAGTGTATTATGTATTATGGAAAATACACCAGAGTTTAGGAAATTACAAAAAAGTGGGGTTAAAAGTTAAAACAGATAAAATACACTAGAACCAAACACTCCTTTTGAAAATATGTGGGATTTCAGATTTGACTGGGATAATCCCCAAAAGTCTTAATAAATGCATTAGTACCAAACAAGACCTTAGAGATTTCTCTGCAAATTTATTTTATCACTAGCTGGAGAGGGAAGCTGTAGTCCTCTTATTCTAAGACAATATTGATCCAAGCCTATTTAGCTAGCATCCCTATTTATCTCTTGTCATTTTCAGAATTTCCAAAGTCGGATCTACAAATGATTAACATGCTTCTTGCTGGAACCCACTGGGATCCAGCGAGGCTCTGTAACCCTATTTTTCAAGGATAAGTGTGGCAAATAGTAAAATATCACGCCTTTGGGGGGGGGGGGGGGGGGGATATAAGTTTACATAGAAGAAGGGGCCAAGCGGCCAAATAACAACGCGGATTGACACAAGCGCCAAACACGCACACCATGCCAAAACATCAGTACAAGTACAAAACAAACTACTCGCCAAACCTCCACCACTCCGCCTGTCCTAGGCTACCCCTAACAAGATCGGCCACTCTCCAAACCTCTCCCTCTAACCTGATGGAGTCTAATACTGCACCCACAGAGGGGGAGGCACCATTGAAGACGATATCGTTGAGGTGGTTCCAAATGGTCCAGGGCTCTAGGCCACTAATGCCTCCGCCGTTCGCAGGTCCTTGCCATCTCTCCCTATCGCCGTCCTCGAGGAGATCCGTTGTTTTTGTAACAAAAAAATTGAACGACACAGTAGTATTGCACTGCGTGCAAAAATTGCGCCTTTTCTTCCTCTTCTATTTTTTTTCGAGAATAACAGGGGAATAAATCCCCACCGCTTCTTTCATTCACCGAAAATAGCCTGACGGGCCATCCCACAACGTCGATCATGTCGCCATGAGGCCAGACAAGATGTGTACAGACTCGCGCTATGACCGGTGTTTATTCTGAAGGGAATATGCCCTAGAGGCACTTAATAAACATTGTTTATTGGCAGTATCTCAATCGTTCATTATATGTTTTACACCATGCTATAACTGTATTAAGCGAAAACATTAATACAGGTGTGGTAGATAAAACAACCAGGTCCCTAGTAGCCTCTACTAAGACTAGTTTCATTGCGCGACTGATGATCGAGGTTTTCCGATCATAGGGCATGGCGTCGGTCGACAACGGAAGTCATATCGTTAGGTGTAACAATGTGATGGACATACCCAGTATTTATAGGACATAGTCGTTACGCCTTAAGACCGTGAGATCAACTCTTATTGTTATCCCTGGAAGATACTTTGATCGCACCAAACGTCATATCTTATATAGTGTGACAATAACGGTGATACTTTTGGGTATCGGAAGGGGGTAGTTGAGACGAGGGGTCAACAGCGGGATTTGTCAGTCCGCATAGCTGGATAGATACTCTAGGGCCCACTCGGTGAGATTATGTCAAATGAGTTTGCAAACATGTGACTAGGTCACCAGCTGACATAATATCATAGACGAGTAGAAGATAGCGATGTCGGTAACGAGATCATACTAGGTATGGAGATATATGAGAATGATACTCGGACACGCTAAGTATCGCCATGACAAGGGTTTAAGACTATACGTCCAGGTTTGATAGATGAAAGTCATTCGTTATATCACAGGGATTAATTCATGGGGTCCAGGCCTACGAATTAGTCGTTGATCATAGAGGAGTCTTGATCGTACCTGTTATTATATCGAACCACTAGGGTAACACGCTTAAGAGGTTTCGACAAGACAACTAGAAAGGAAAGAGATCACCGGGAGCGTCCCGGGAGGGGTCCGATGGAGATCGGGCAGCACCGAAAGAGTTTTCGGAGCTATGATAAATTATATATATTATGTTTGATATTAATTAGTGTAATTAATATGCAAATATGATTTTATATATTTATTTTCGAATTTATTTAGGCTGATTTCCCTAAATGGGCCTTCTGGACGAAAGAAGGCCCAATAGGGGGGAATCCCTTTGGGGATTCGGTGGGGGCCAAGAGGGGCCGACCCAAGTGGGCCCGGCGCACCCTCCCTGGCCGCACCGGTCATGTGGGGGTTAGTCCCACATTGCCTGGTGAGGAGGTTGGCTCCCCCCTGGGAGCCTATATAAGAAGGGGCACCCCTGGCCTTTTAATTCACCAATTAATTCTCTTATTTCTCCTCGATCTCGTGATTCCCTTGTCGGAGTTGCGCCGAGGAGGATGAGGGGATCTCTTCCACCATCGCCCGCTGCCGCGCTGCTGGTGTTCCGGTCCAAGTCTTCCGCTGCTCGTCCTGGACTGGAGCTTCGGAGGCCGTCGTCTCCACCGTATGTGTGTGACGCCCTGCGAGGTGTTGTGCTAGCGGTACTCGGAGGCCTACTTCCTCCACCCGACCTCTGACGAGGTTGTAACTCGACAAGTCCCAGGGTTGTGCACCCCGGGTTGATTGATGGGGAGAGAGGAGAGTGCAAGGTGATCACGACGGCTGACAAGCGAGGTTTACCCAGGTTCAGGCTCCCGGAGGATAACACCCTACTCCTGCTTGTCTGGTTATTGATGGCGTGTAGCGATTACAATGGCGAGATTGCGATCTCGCTAGGGTTTGTGGTAGTTCTCAGCGTGTCCTCTAGGACGGGCAACCCTCCTGGCTTTATAGGCAGCCAGGTCTCGGGTGGTTGGTACAGATATGGTAGGTTACAAGTCCTAACCGAGTTGGACTAGGATATGAGATACCCCGAGTGGGCCTTCTGCGGGCCTTTCCATCCTTGGCGCGGCCCAGGTATCCTCATCGTGGGCTACCCGCAGGGTAGCCCCACGTCAGTAGCCCCCGAGTGCTTGATCGAATCTTCAGAGTCGGACAAAGGACTCCTTCCTCCTGGACGCGCCGTTGGATTGCCTGATCTTGAGCTCGAACTCGAATTTCTTCAGTCGAATCCGCCACTCCCGATGGGAGTAATCTGTGCAGTCGAATGACTTTGACTTCATCTTCTTGTGAAGCTTGCTTCTACTCAGCCTGCTTTGGCTTACTTGCTGGATGGATTCGGCTGCTTGAGCTTACTGCGTTGCCACTCGAATGGTTCCTTCGGGTGCTCGGATCATTGCTTGATCTTACCTTGCTGATTTCAGCTGCGAAGCTTACTACTCGAACAAATCTTTCAAGTTTCTTTGGTTGATTTCGGAGCCGTTGGCTTGGTGACGTCATTGATGACGGTTTACTGCACGCCTCTGCGCCCGATTGGACGTGACGTGGTGGGCCCCGCTGTCAGAGCTGACCACGTCCACACTTGTCACGTCTCCGAAGTGGGCGCGAAATTCGCGCGGCACGATGACGACGCCTCGGTTCCCGTGCGTAGTGGAGGAAGTTGGCGGCGACGGTTGGTTTCTCCACGCGACACGTGGACGGCTGGATGCTCTCGCTCGGAGCCCTTGCGCGATGGACGGTTGAGATGTCGATCCTCGAGGAATAAGTATTGCGCCCCGGCGTTTGGGATGTCATCTTCTCCAATCCATTCTTGCCTTTTCCTCTCCTCTTGCGCTCTGCCATTGCCGCCGCCGTCCCGAGCTCAAAGCAATCTCTCCACGCACCCTGCGACCTAGGCGATGGGCAAGCCGAAGGGCACTGCTGGCTCCTCCGCCGCCGCCGACGACGCCGGGTTGATGAAGAAGCCCGAGGGCGATTGGCAGAGGTCGTCGATGAAGAGGCCCGATGTGGAACTGCTCCGCGCGCAAGGCCTGCTGCCACCCGCGGACGAAATCCAGGTACGAGTCCCTGGTAAAGAAGTGTTCCCCACTCCCCGCGATGGGGAGCGCGTTTGCTTCGCGGACTTCATTCCGCGTGGCTTCGGGTTCCCCATGCACGATTTCGTGCGCGGGCTCCTGTATGCCTATGGGGTTCAGATCCATGATCTGACCCCCAATGGCGTCTTGAGCATCGCGGGCTTTATCGTGTTATGCGAGTGCTTCCTGGGTGTCGCGCCCCACTGGGCACTGTGGAAGTCGCTCTTCCTCGTTCGCAAGAACGTGGGGAAGAGTGGGCTGACCTTCCCAGTGGGCGGCTTCGGAATCCAGGTGCGTGGTGATACCGCGTACTTCCAGATGAAGAAGTCCGACTCCGTCCAAGGGTGGCGCCGGAAATGGTTCTACGTCCAGTCGAACGACGACGGACTGGACGCATTCGACGGCAAGCGCGGACTGCGGAAGACCGGCGCCTGGGCGCACCCGCTGTCTGCCGTGGAGAAGGAGGCTGTGCGGCCCCTGCTGACCCTGCTGCACGAGCTGACTCAGACCCTTGGGCGTGATACGGGTGGCGTCTTTCTGATGGCCACCTTCTTCCGTCTTCAAGTGCAGCCACTCAGCGCCCGACCCCACCCGATGTGGGCCGCCGAGGGCGTTAGCGCCAAGCCGCTGGATGACGAGGAGGTGGAGGCCAACGTCAGGTCCATCACCAACCTTCGAGCCGCGGACGCATGCAACGTCAAGTGCCCCATTTCTCCTTACGGGGCCGCGAAACCCGTTCCTGAGGTGAGTCTGATCTTGCTCTCTTTTTGTACTTGTTCGACTTGAGTCTACTTTGCATTTTGATTCGACTTGCGTCTACTTTGCTTTAGGGTCGGGCTCTGTTCATCAGCTATCCTCCTCTCCCTGAGAACGGACCTGACGATGAATCGAAGTTCGTCGAGGAGGAGGATGAGGACGAAGAAATCCCTTCTGCACACTCTCCCCGCGATGAGGTGGAGGAGGAAGACGAAGTGGAGGAACCCGCGAAGAAGAAGCGGAAGCTTCCGAGTCGCGGCGAGTCTGCCACTTCATCGTCGCCTGCCAGGGGTGTGGCTGTTGCTGAGGAGGAGACCGTGGCGACGTCCCCGGGTGCGCAATCTTCGGGTGGCTGGGAGGAACCTCTCAACGTTCCTCCAGTCAGCTCTGTCGCGCCACGGTCATTCGCGCGGATGCCTTCGCCTTCTCTGTCGAGCTTCGACGACGCCAGCACCCCCAGGTTAGTTTCCTTGCAACATGTTCTTCGAGTAGCACTTTGCCGGTTCGCCGTTTAGTTGACTTGTGTTCTTGATTTTGCTGCAGCCACCGCTCTGACAACGTCAGCTCCCCCCTTCGGGACATGGAGCTTACTTCTGGCCCTTCGACTGGGCTGGAGACGCCTGTGGTGGTGGAGAAGGTGCATGTTGAGGCCGCCGGCCTGGCCTCGTCTAGCCGGGCTCCTCCTCCGGCTGCCGAGGACCTTGAGCTCCTGGACCACGTAAGTCTTCTCTTGTTTTCCTTGTACTTCTAATTTCTCATCGGGTGCGCGATCAGCGCTCCCGATGGGAGTAGCCCCCGAAGGTGTGGGTGACTAGTATAGTCGCCCGCAACTTTATTGACACCTTGCTCTTTTTATTTTCAGCCGTACTATCGCCAGCAGATTGACGCAGCCGCAGCTTATGTTCGCCTGGAGAAGGAGAGGGACCGACTGCGTTCCTCGCTGGACCAGGCTACTGGCCGGGTGGATGAGCTTGAGAAGGCTCTTCGTGAGTCTCAAGAGCGGGAGTTGGCGCGGGTCGCCCAGGAGAAAACTCAAATCGGTCGTCTCCTTTCACTCGCCGCTGTTCTTGGGGGTGAGTATCGGCTTGACGCTTACTGAGTCGTCGTTGTCCTGACTTTGAATTTTGGCGCAGAGACTTGCGGTGGAGTTCCTCCAGAAGATGCGTCGAGTGACACAGTCGACCTGGCGACCGCGGTTGGCTTCTTTGACCGGGTTTGCGCCTATGCCTCGGATGCTCTGAAGAAATCTTCCGCCGCGTTGGAGAAGTCGACCGGAGCTCTGGCCGTGGTGCATCAGAGCATCTTCCCGGGCAACCAGCCGCCAGCGACCGTGGACGCTCTGGCTGCACCGTTTGGGGACGCGACCACCATCGCCGACTTCACGCGGTCGCAGACGGTACGCGGCTCCGAGCTCACCTTCCAGCTCCTATTAGGCCACCAAGTTCCAGGTGACTTCGAGAAGATCGTCAGCGGTTTTCCTCGCAAACCTGATGGCCGGACCGCGTCGCTGAGTGGCGTGAAGGAGCGCGCCTCGCAGCTGGCTGCGCAGCTTGTGGCACTCTTCGAGAGGGCCCTTGCTAAGGCGACTGAGGCGGCTGCTCGGAAGGGCCGTTCCCGGTCGCAGTCCGCGGCCTTAGAGTAGGCATAGTTGTAGGGATGCGGCAGCCGCTGCGACCTGTACTTTGAACTTCATGTTTGTAATGAATATTGCCATGTCGGGTCTTTTGCTCTTCAGTATTGATTTTGCTGACTTTTTCTGTCTTCTGAGTTGAACTGTGATTGGCAGTCGCATTTCTGTATTGACTCTGCGTATTCCTGACAGAGTGCCATGCGCGATGATGCTCCACCTTCTCCCTTGGCCGGGCCGAGTGGCGCGGCTTCCTCTTCGGGTGCTCGCCGTCGTCGGGCGGCGCCGGCTCCTCCACGCAGTGCAAATGATCAGCGGGTGATCACCTATTTGAGGAACAAAGTGTTGGAGCTTGAGGCGACCCTGAAGAATACCGAGCGGCTGTTGCAGCGCTCCCAGTCGCATCCCACGGCGGAGTTCTCACGTCGTGAAGATTTTTTGCTGGGAGAGATGGACCTGATCAGTCGGCAGTTGCAGGGTATGTATCATGTTGGCGGCTGCCGTCGCTGTTGTTTGTCCTTCTTGTTCTGACTTGCAGTTCGTATGCGCAGATGTTAATCCCGATTGGGAGGCCGAACGGGCTCGCGTTGAAGAGCGAGTCACTCGAGAGGCGTCCGGCGACTCCTATGAAGTTCGCCAGTTCTGGGTGAACAAGTCGAGGGGGCGTGTCCTTGCCACCATGCTTGATCGTACGTGGCGCGCTGCCTTTCTTCTGGAGAGCTGCCGGAAGACACTTTGGCACGTCAACCGCGTGTACTTCCCGCATAATGCGCAGCCGAACGGGTTGCCTGCCTTGCTGGAGAGGTTCCGCGATGGCGAAGGGCTGAAGGAAGTTGTCGACGCTCAGCTTGTGGCTGGTGCAAACGCGGCGCTGGCGTACGTTCGGATGCACCGGCCACATCTTCCGCTTGAGCGGGTGCTTGAAGGCCTGCCAGGTGACGACGACTTCGACGAGACCTTGCCGGCTGCGCGCCGGATTATCCGGCAAGTTCAGGACTTGAGCGAGCGGCTTGTAGGGCCTCTCGATGCGCCAAAGGCTGAACCTGCAGTTTAGAGTGGCTGTCGTCTGCTGCGCAGGGTTAGCTATATGGGGCAAATTTGCTTGTGTAAATATACTGTAATAGATTATAGTACTGTTTCGAGTAATGAGAATTGATATGTTTACTCGAAAAGTAAGGGTGCCTGATTCGACCTGTGTGGCGCGGCTGCCGAGTATGCCAAGCAGCGGCCTAGGTTTTTCAAGTGTTACCTGTATGTCATGGTCTCTGATTTTATCAGGTGGCGACTTAGGATCTTGACTAACTCCTGTCTGGCGCAGCCCCCGAGTGAGTTGAGTGACGGCCTAGGATTACAAGTGTTACCTATTTGGCGCAGCCCCCGAGTATGCCGGGTGGTGACCTAGGATTTGGAACTTGACCTGTGCAGCGCAGCCCCCGAGTAGGTTCGAGTAGCGGCCGAGGATTTTTCTGAGTCCTGTTTGACGTAGCCCCCGAGTAGGTCGAGTGGTAGCCTAGGGTTGCAAGTGTGACCTGTGTGGCGCAGCCCCCGTGTGTGGTAGGCGGCGCCTTAGGATTTTGGACTTGACCTGTATGGCGCAGCCCCCGAGTCTGTCGAGTGGTGGCCTAGGATTTTTCTGAGGCCTGTTTGGCGTAGCCCCCGAGTAAGTCGAGTGGTAGCCTAGGTTTGCAAGTGTGACCTGTGTGGCGCAGCCCCCCATGAGTTGCGGATGGCGCCTTAGGATTTTGGACTTGACCTGTATGGCGCAGCCCCCGAGTCGGTCGCAGACTCCAGAGGACTGAGGACTGATGGCAGTTCTTCCACCCATGCGCCCGCTGCGCGTTTTAGGGGCACGCGCAGTCGCTTCTTGATGCCATTGCAGACTAAGCCATTGGCTTTCTCCACTTGTCCGTTGGACTGCGGGTGCGAGACCGACGCGTAGTTGAGCTTGATCCCCTGCTCTGAGCAGAAGTCTTTGAATTCCTCGGCTGTGAAGTTCGAGCCGTTGTCGGTGATGATCCCATTAGGTACTCCAAACCTGAAGATGATTGACCTGATGAAGTTGACCGCTGTGGATGCAGTCGAACTTGTGATGGGCACGGCTTCGATCCACTTTGTGAATTTATCGACTGCGACCAGGAGGTGAGTATGACCTCCGGGTGAGGATTTCTTCAGCGGGCCCACCATGTCCAGGCCCCATTGGGCAAAGGGCCAGGCTAGTGGTATTGTTTTGAGCTCCGATGCTGGGGCGTGCGGCTTGTTGGCAAACTCCTGGCACCCTGTGCATTTCCTCACCAGCTCCTCGGCATCCTGCATGGCTGTGAGCCAATAGAACCCGGCTCGTAGCGCCTTGGCCACCAGTGCTCGGCTGCTTGCGTGATGTCCGCAGGTACCCGCGTGGATGTCGAGTAAGATGGCTTGGCCGTCGACTGGATCTATGCACCTTTGCAGGATTCCTGATATGCTTCTTTTGTAGAGTTCTCCGTTGATGACGGTGAAACTTTTGGAGCGTCTGATGATGCGCTTTGCTTCGACTGGGTCAGCTGGCAGCTTCTGATGCAGTATATATGCCAGGTATGGTCCTGTCCATGTGGCCTCGACTAGCATGACTTCCATGGGGACCTTGTCTTGGCTTGGCGGGTTGGCATCGCCTTTTGCGGTTGCAGTGCTTGCTGTACCTTGAGTCTTGATGGATCTTTGTGTGATGCACTCGAGGAAGACGTCGGGTGGGACTGGCACCCTGTCTGAGCCCATGTTAGCTAGGGCGTCGGCTTCCTCGTTGCTTTCGCGGCCGATGTGGCGTAGCTCGCAGCCGTCGAAGTTTCCTTCCATCTGATTGTAGAGGTCTCTGTAGGCGATCATGTTGTCAGCTATGGCGTCGCAGGACTTCATGGTTTGCTGTACCACCAGGTAGGAGTCGCCATAGATCATGAGGTGCGTGGCACCGCAGTTCTTGGCCATCCGCATGCCGTGGATCAGGGCCTCGTATTCGGCTTCGTTGTTGGACGGCGTCGGAAAGTCCATCTGTAGGACGTACTTGAGCTTGTCGCCTTTGGGGGAGATGAGCACGACTCCTGCCCCGGCTGACTTGAATTTCTTGGAGCCATCGAAGTACATTGTCCATGCGTTGGACAGGTCGGGGACGTTCGGTAGCTGGGCTTCTGTCCACTCTGTGGTGAATTCTGGGAGAACTTGGGCCTTGATGGACTTCGGGTGAGCATACTTCAGACCCCATGGTCCTAGTTCGACAACCCACTTGGCGACTCGTCCTGTCGCGCGCTGATTTGTGAGGATGTCTGCTAGTCCAGAGGAGCTTACCACCGTGATTGGGTGCTCGGAGAAGTAATGGACGACTTTTCTGGAGGTCATGAAGACTCCGTATGCCAGCTTCTGGTAATGCGGGTAATTCTGCTTGGACAAAGTGAGTACCTCGCTGAGGTAGTAGACGGGCCTCTGCACCGGGTGGCTGTGCCCTTCCTCTTCGCGTTCGACTACGAGCACCGTGCTCACCACCCTGTTTGTTGCTGAGACGTACAGGTAGAGCGGCTCGTTTTCCAGTGGTGCCACGAGGATCGGAGAGGTTGTCAGTGTCTTCTTGAGATGGTCGAATGCGTCCTGCGCCTCTTGCGTCCACTCGAACTTGTCTGACTTCTTCATCAGTTGGTAGAAGGGTAAGGCCTTCTCTCCCAACTTACTAATGAACCGACTGAGAGCTGCGACTCGGCCGGCTAATCGTTGCACCTCCCTGAGCTTCGTTGGTGCTTGACTTGATTGACCGCGCGACCGAGGTTGGGGTGGCAGACTCGATTCGCGTGGTCATTGCCGAGATTGTCGGTGTAGATGTCCTCTTCGCGGGTGCAGCTGGCGCAAACCCTGCGGGTGCGGCAGATGCGATCTTCGCGGGCTCGGCGGGCGCGATCTCCGCGGGTGCGGCAGATGCGATCTTCGCGGGTCCAGCGGTCGCGATCTCCGCGGGTGCGGCAGATCCGATCTTCACGGGTCCGGCGGTCGCGATCTCCGCGGATGCGGCAGATGCGATCTTCGCGGGTTCGGCGGGCGCGATCTCCGGGGGTGCGGCAGATCCGATCTTCGCGGGTCCAGCGGGCGCGGTGGTCGGCGATTTTGATGACGCCGCCGCGCGTAACGCAGTAGTCGTAGACCTGAGCATGCCACGACTATCGATGCAACAGAATACGGAGCCGAAGGTGATGTGTATACCTTTGTCCAGATTGGCGTACACCGATTGGTGAGCTGGCGAGTGGATGACGTACTCGAAGGAGCCGAATCGGATCGACTCCCTAATGGCGGGTGCGCCGATCTTCATTGCGGATGGAGCCGGTGTGACCATGATCCTAGCACTTGTTGAAGTTCCCACAGACGGCGCCAATTGACGAGGTTGTAACTCGACAAGTCCCAGGGTTGTGCACCCCGGGTTGATTGATGGGGAGAGAGGAGAGTGCAAGGTGATCACGACGGCTGACAAGCGAGGTTTACCCAGGTTCAGGCTCCCGGAGGATAACACCCTACTCCTGCTTGTCTGGTTATTGACGGCGTGTAGCGATTACAATGGCGAGATTGCAATCTCGCTAGGGTTTGTGGTAGTTCTCAGCGTGTCCTCTAGGACGGGCAACCCTCCTGGCTTTATAGGCAGCCAGGTCTCGGGTGGTTGGTACAGATATGGTAGGTTACAAGTCCTAACCGAGTTGGACTAGGATATGAGATACCCCGAGTGGGCCTTCTGCGGGCCTTTCCATCCTTGGCGCGGCCCAGGTATCCTCATCGTAGCCCCACGTCAACCTCGGGGTCATCTTCGCCGTCTTCGTCGCGCCGAGTTCTCCGCGACCTAGAGGTCGGCTACGTCGTCTTCGTCGTCAACGCTTGTGCGGGAGCGTAATCCCCGCTATTCGGTCTACGAGGGTATGTATTCCGATCTCCACCGTACTACTATATCTGCATAGTGTAGATCTTGGCTAGTGTAAGGATATCGTTGCTAGGAAATTTTTTGTTTTCTGCACACGATCCGCTTCAGTGGTATCAGAGCCAATCTATCGTAGATATAGCTGTACGCTGTTAGAACCCGTGTTCTGCACGGGGGCACCGTTCCTGTTATTTGCTACCCTCTAGCGTGCACTTGTGATTCCAGCGGCATCGAGTTGATGAAGCGGCCCGGACCGACTTTACGCGTACGCTTACGCGAGACTGGTTCCACTACTGACATACGGCTTGTACCGTATCTGTAGCTGGCGGGTGCCTATTTCTCTCTCTTTAGTTGGCTTTGCATTTTCAATGGAGGGCCCGAAAGGGATGCTTAAACATGCAATTTTTGGATCGTTGTTGTGGTCATAAGGTTCGTATGTATGAAGCGGTTCTATTTACGAAAGCCCCGAGCCACGTAAAATATGCAAAAGATAAAGTAGAAGCATCTAACTTTATTTTGCAGGGGCTATGTGATATGGTCAAGGTAGGTTTATTAAATTGTTTATAAACTACGGGCGCCAAGAAGACCATGGCGCGATGGACTATATCACATTGCATTACATTTGATGTGTGGTGTGCATCTTATATTGTGTGATTGTATATATAGTATATATTAGTTACACGGCGGTAGCTATATAAGATGATCCCTTCAAAATACCACTAGTGTTCTCCCTCCAACGCGCACCACCAAGAAAGTTCTACGTTATGAGGCAGGCCATGATGATCGGGTGTCAGACATCTCGTCGTTCGCATACAGTGGGTGTAAGCCATGTTGCACAAGCGTCAACGTGGAGGTTTTTGGTGGCGAGCCTAGCATATGCAGACATATGTCCTCGGAACAGGAAGACCGAAAGGTCGAGCACGAGTCACAAAATTGGTGTGGCGGACAATTGTCTACTCTTGAAGTTGTGCCGCCGGCTCTGATGATGAGGGGTGGTGCAATGGATGGGGGTCGTGTAATCGCTTAAACGACCAGGAGGGATGTTCGTTTGAGTGGGAGTTCGGATAGTTATTTTCTAAAATACTAGAACTCAGAATATAATGAACAGAGTATGTTTTGCAAAACTTTGTAGATATTAACCATTGTGATAGCATATTTTAAATTAGGCGCATTCCTGCGATTGAGAAACTTAAAAGGTTGGGTCCAAACTTCATAGTTTTATGCTTTAGCTTGAGGATTCTCCTTGTTTAAACCGTTAGCTCTTTGTGTTACAATACCCGCTAGGAGATAAACCCGGAGATTCCGCTATCAAAAGATAATTTGGATTATCGGATTTTGTGCGGATGATATCATCATAGTCCAGTGTATGCTATGATCTCTACCATAGAGAACCAACGGTGGGTACGAGTTTTTAGATCGCGAACATATGATATGGTCGCTAAACTCGGGGTACCCCAAACGTTGGGTTGATGAAGTTTATCAGTACGTTGACTGATTGTCTTCTCAACCAAGATGGAAGAGAATACACACATTGAGGGAGCACGTGGCGGTCATACTTAATGACGTATGTTCATACTTAATGAACATTGAGACGCCTCGCTCAGCTCAATCACTGGATGACAGACATCGTTGCCAAGTACAAATCCTCTGTCATAGACTATGTCATGCAAGGGGAATCGTTCACCTTCATGGTTCTTGATTACGGTGGAAGTATCAAGAAAATGAAACAGATCGCCGGAAGTCATAAATGATGATGGTGTATATATGATATACATGTTATGAATGTTTTAGCTAAGCAAGTACTCGCAGTAGTGACTAAGTTTTGAACTAGTCATATTTTGTGAAAACCAGGTTTACTGCTTGAGTAGCTTGAAAGGATGAGGCAACATTGCGTGTTGATAATGGCAATCAAGTTGTTGTGATGGCCATAGACACTCTCCCTCTAGATCTACCATTTGGGTAAATTCTTTATGATCGCCTGTTAGTATGATCGTTACAAGTGTGTCTTCTCTAGCGAGAGACTTGTTCATACATGATAGTGACAAATTGGTGTCCTATATTTATGAAGTAATGATCATATGCCGATTTGAATTTAGATGGTAGAAGCTCCCACATTCATAATATTAATGCCAAAGGATACAAACTTAATAAAGACACCACATATGTGTGGCACTACCGTTTAGTCATGTCAATGTTATAGTCAATGCATTAGCTCCATACCGGATGGACCTACAAGTTCTAAGATTTGATCTTTTGACACTTGCAAAATAACAGTGACACCGTTTTCGGAAAACAGACATATAACTTATTGATAGTCATACATAGAGATGTATGTGGTTCAATGAAGTAATTGACGGGTAGTGGAGACCTTTATTTCGTGAACTTCACTGAACGTTTTGAGTATAGCTTGTTGAGAATCGTGCATATGGGTGTATGTGAATCAATGAAGTACTTTAACGTGTAGTGGAAGTCTTTATTTCATAGACTTCATGAGTATTCCGAGTAGATATGTGGATATCCACTCCGGGGAATGTTAGTCTGAAATTTTGATTCGATCAAACAAAGTTCAGAATGAAGTAGGAAATAAACTTAACAAGAAAATCAAATTCCCGCGATGCAAATCGAGGAAATGAAGATTTGAGTTATAATGTTGGCACATCATTGGAAGACTTGTGAGAAGAGTTCCACAAATTACGTCGCATGGAACACCATAGTGTCATGGTGTGTTAGGACGTCGTAATTGCACCCTATCGGATAGTGTGTGGTAAATAAATCTCTTACCTAATTATTGTGATCATTAGAGCCATATGGTAGAAACGTAAACACTCACGTTAGCAAATAGGTAAACCATTTGAATCCATGGAGACAATACCATATGAGTAATGGTGTGGCTTTTAGCCTGGATTGTCGTTTCAGCAATTTAGTGTTTCGATGTGATGAAACCTAAAATGGATTAATCTTTGTAGTATACCCTACCTAAAGAGTTAGTTGGGTACATGTCTCACGACATAGGCAAAATCATTGCCGGGATATACCTTGCGAAAGAAATAGTTTTTTATCCGAGGGTATAAGTGAGAAAGAAAGTAGAGCAAGACAAAGTTGGTGAACTTCCTCTCCAGACATCAGAGTGGCGCAGTCGAAAGTGTTTTCGGTGTCAGGCTCCACAACTTGAAAAAACTGATGATTCAAGATCATGATGTTCTGAGCTCGTACTAAGAGCGTAGGCATACGAGTTTGTGTTCCACACTGTGTGTTACGACAATCTTGTTATGAAGGTCATATTAATGGAATATGATAGACCTACGAACTACGAAGAAGAGATGGTGAACCTAAGTCCGAGAAATGGCTATGAGTCATTTGTGATCCGAAATAAAATCCATATACGACTACCAGGTATTGACTTGGGAGATCTTCTTGATGGCATCTAGGATGTTAATAGTATATGAAATTTTATGAGAGAGTAGACATTGAGCAGATTCGATTTGTCGTGAAACAGTTTCGACAGACCACATGAGAGTTTGTCTCAAGTGGCGAAGCCTAAATCTATTCTGGGTCGTTTAGCAATCACTATAATTTCGAATGAGAAATTGATAGATAGATAAGGAAACCATGTTTCTTCATAGTGTCATTAAGAAAGAGTTGGTGATCATGAGGATGCTAAACATGTATGCAAACTTCGGTGGTCCATTCATGGGCTGAAGCAAGCATATCGGAGCTGGAATCTTCACTTTGATAATGTGATCAAAGGATTTTGGAGTTGTCCAAAATAGTTGAAGAAACCTACATTTGGAAAGAAGTGAGTGGGAGCAAAGTAGCTTTCCTTGATCTTGTATGCGGAAGGCATATTTGAGTGGGAGCTAAGTAGCTTTTCCTTGATCTTATATGCGGAAGGCATATTTGAGTGGGAGCTAGGTGTCATTTGTAATTTGGTATGTAACGACATATTGAATGACACAGATCCTCTAGTAGAGTGTAAAGGATTATTTAAGTGATTAAATTTTCTATGAAATGAAGTTAGGAGTATTAGGCATCCGATTTATAATTGTATAGATCGTAAGGGGCTTAATAACATTAAGTCAGAATATTTCCTAAGTCAAGATTCTGAAGTGTTTCAGGATAGGACAAGCAAAGAAAGAGGTTCTTACTTGTATGACTAGGTAAAATGTTAAGTTTATCTTGGCATTTTCAGTAATATTAAATGATGTTTGACATTATCTATGTATCAGACATAGATGCTATCAGACTGAAAGCTCGACTTAGTGTGACCCGAGTTCTTGGTTCAAGAACAGGTTCTAGAGTGATCCTTGTGTGGATCAATGAACAAATGTCAAGTTTATTCTTCAGTGTCTATGAGAACTGAAGATATGTTTTCTAGTAAAGGGTAAGAGTGGAAAGACAACTTGCCGTAAAGCGGTTACGATGATGCAAGTTATGACATTGACCCATACGACTAGAAATCTCATATAGGAGATGTCCTTTATTTTGAAGAAAGACATGGTTAGTTTGCGAAGTCGCATATGAATGCACTGTCGCGTAATCTACATAGGTATAGAAATATATCGCGACTTCAGAAGTAGCAAGTGTGATTGGACTCAGCAGTTTTCCGAGCGTAGGTGGTTCCCTTAATAGATCTCTTAGACTTTTAAGGCGCATGCTACGCGAATGCTCGAGTCTCACTCCATCCACTGGGATATATTTCACCGTCATCGTAAGATACGGGTTGATGTCAAACTAGGTGACATAGAAGTGTTGCAAAGCACATATAGATCTCATGTGTGAGTTCTATTGACTGTATTCCTCTTCCACGGGGCGAGCAGACACCAAGATGCTATGGGTGTTGAGCTTTTACCAAGTTGTAAACTAGATTAAGTGTTACTCTAGTGCAAGTGGGAGACTGAAGGGAATATGCCCTAGAGGCACTTAATAAACATTGTTTATTGGCAATATCCCAATCGTTCATTATATGTTTTACACCATGCTATAACTGTATTAAGCGAAAACATTAATACATGTGTGGTAGATAAAACAACCAGGTCCCTAGTAGCCTCTACTAAGACTAGTTTCATTGCGCGACTGATGATCGAGGTTTTCCAATCATAGGGCATGGCGCCGGTCGGCAACGGAAGTCATATCGTTAGGTGTAACGATGTGATGGACATATCCAGTATTTATAAGACATAGTCGTTACGCCTTAAGACCGTGAGATCAACTCTTATTGTTATCCCTGGAAGATACTTTGATCGCACCAAACGTCATATCTTATATAGTGTGACAATAACGGTGATACTTTTGGGTATCGGAAGGGGGTAGTTGAGACGAGGGGTCAACAGCGGGATTTGTCAGTCCGCATAGCCGGATAGATACTATAGGGCCCACTCGGTGAGATTATGTCAAATGAGTTTGCAAACATGTGACTAGGTCACCAGCTGACGTAATATCATAGACGAGTAGAAGATAGCGATCTCGGTAACGAGATCATACTAGGTATGGAGATATCTGAGAATGATGCTCGGACACGCTAAGTATCGCCATGACAAAGGGTTTAAGACTATACGTCCAGGTTTGATAGATGAAAGTCATTCGTTATATCACAGGGATTAATTCATGGGGTCCAGGCCTACGAGTTAGTCGTTGATCATAGAGAAGTCTTGATCGTACCTGTTATTATATCGAACCGCTAGGGTAACACGCTTAAGGGGTTTCGACAAGACAACCGGAAAGGAAAGAGATCACCGGGAGCGTTCCGGGAGGGGTCCGATGGAGATCGGGCAGCACCGAAAGAGTTTTCGGAGCTAGGATAAATTATATATATTATGTTTGATATTAATTAGTGTAATTAATATGCAAATATGATTTTATATATTTATTTTCGAATTTATTTAGGCTGATTTCCCTAAATGGGCCTTTTGGACGAAAGAAGGCCCAAGAGGGGGGGAATCCCCTTGGGGATTCGGTGGGGGCTAAGAGGGGCCGACCCAAGTGGGCCTAGAGCCCACTTAGGGGGCCGGCGCACCCTCCCTGGCCGCACCAGGCATGTGGGGGTTAGTCCCACATTGCCTGGTGAGGAGGTTGGCTCCCCCCTGTGAGGCTATATAAGAAGGGGCACCCCTGTCCTTTTAATTCACCAATTAATTCTCTTATTTCTCCTCGATCTCGTGATTCCCTTGTCGGAGTTGCGCCGAGGAGGATGAGGGAATCTCTTCCACCATAGCCTGCTGCCGCGCTGCTGGTGTTCCGGTCCAAGTCTCCCGATGCTCGTCCTGGACTGGAGCTTCGGAGGTCATCGTCTCCATCGTATGTGTGTGACGCCCTGCGAGGTGTTGTGCTAGCGGTACTTGGAGGCCTACTTCCTCCACCCGACCTCGGGGTCATCTTCGCCGTCTTCGTCGCGCCGAGTTCTCCGCGACCTAGAGGTCGGCTACGTCGTCTTCGTCGTCAACGCTTGTGCGGGAGCGTAATCCCCGCTATTCGGTTTACGAGGGTATGTATTCCGATCTCCACCGTACTACTATATCTGCATAGTGTAGATCTTGGCTAGTTTAAGAATATCTTTGGTAGGAAATTTTTTGTTTTCTGCACACGATCCCCTTCATATTCAGCTCAGGCTGCTACAACTAACTGACAGAAGAAAAGAGGAAACACCTACCGACGAAAAGTGCAGAAAAATGATACGAAGCTGACCTTCTAAACAGAAAATCGATTACACTCTTGTGCATTTGTAGTTCGATTGTTAAAACGTAAGACATACATGTTGAACCAAAAGGTTTCACCCATAGTTTAGAGACTACATCGCCTCCAATGGTTGAAGCCAAGACCACATACGGATCGAGTGCATAGTCTTGAGAATAACCTGTAAAGAACGTCAAGATTTTTTTGACGGAAAAAGCAGTCTGACCTGCTTTTCATTCAAATTAGAAGGAGTGTACAAAGTACAAAGCATAGCAAACGAAAGAGTAAAAACGGCAAGATTTTGATCTATCAAAAAACTACATCATTTTGGCGGTTCCATAAAGCTCAACTCAAAGCGGTACCGCACCCTGAATTAGAGCATTTTCTTGTTTGTTAATTTCATTCAACCAATTACCATACATATTTGTTATATTGGTTAGAGTATTGAATGTAACACGAACAATCCACAAAAAAAGATGGGCTTGTGGACATGAGATATAAAAGGTGTTGTATTGTTTCACTTGCGTTTGACAAGGTCAAAAGTACACGCACATGTAAGAACCACACAAAGGTTCTCACTTTTAATTAGTGATACTTTGATCTTCAAAATATATTTCTTAAAGAAAATAGCATTGCCATTTATGAGCCTTGAGCACATGGATTTGACTGGGAACAAAACTAAGGTCGTTATTGCCATTTAGAAACATGGGGTTTGTCAGTAATAATGACCCCTATCAAACTTTAAACATGGAGTACAACCATAAAGTCCCTTTGTCACAAGGTTAGAGTTTTATTTTGCAACTGAAATTTAGAGGCGTCCTAGACATCATCTAGCAACCAAAACATGTTTGCGCCGCACAATGTCATATAAAGAGAGGTATTGATGCGCAAAGGGTGTGTTAGCAAGCCATGTATTTTTTGTAAAACGAGTACTTAAACATTTTTTACCGTCAAATTGACCAAATTAAATAAATCTTTGTTGACCCCATTAGCCCGTTCCCAAAGTGAGAGTGTGAGGGTTTGGCCATAACTTGTGACAACATCTTAGAATGAAGGTATTTGTTCCGTAGTAATTCTTAGCCACATACCCTCCTCGTTTCAAAGTTTAATAATAATAAGATTTGTTTATATTATCTAACACTTCCCACCCCTAGGCGATGATCTTTTGGGCGACATAATACTCCACTTAATCGGACTGTATTTTCATTTATGTTCATAACTTTTCAGGAAATCTAGATATGTAAAAGTCTAGTATTTTTTTACCTCTTTAGGGACTTATAAAAGATAACATAAACATCAACATCTAGTTATAAATACATTCGGATCAGTTTTTGTCTTTACCATATATTTTACCACATTAATTTAGATCGGATATAAACGGTTGTGGATTATCATGAATTTGGAACGGAAATGTAGCAAATTTGAGACGGAAATAAAATTAATCTGATCAGTACGCGTATATGTACATCGTCAACCCCCATGACCGAAAATAATCGCTCAACAACCTAATAACATAACAAATTTATACTCCATAGTCTATGCAATGATCATGTAAGTGAGTTGTTGTTCAACGATGAAAACTTCACAACTCACTAACTACAAGTTGTTCTACAAAGTGATGATCACACTGCTATTGCGTTGATGCGTGGCCATGGGGTCGGCGTGGATGTCGGAGCGGCGGCTCCAGGTTTTTCCTCTGCTGTGTTGCGTTGAGGCGTGTGGGTGGTGGCTTTGATCGGTTGGGTGTTTTGGCCGCCGACTCGTTTGGAACGCAGCCTTGGGGCCGGTGTGTTGTGTTTTTTATGTTGTATCGGTTTTCGGCCAGTTTTTCTTATAAACTGGTCAATCTTTTCTTCCATATCAATGAAAGGCAAATCTTTTGCCACGAGATTTCCAAAAAAAAAATCACACTGCTATTTGTTTGTCAACTTTGCTCTAACCAAAGAAAATGACGCCAGGCCTCTACTTGCTGGTTGAATTGGATTTAACTTCAGGGCACCCGTCACAAAAGAGCTTTTACAGGTAGTTCTGCAGCTCGTGGCCTTCAAGGGTTCTAGCAATCGATCGAGAGATACAATGAAAGAAAACTAAAACAAACTCTTCAAAGGAAGCAATATTCAGCCTCGCGGCAAGCTATATACACCTAGACAAAACAGCTGGAAGAACTTGATGAACTAAACGATGGAGTAATCAGGGATGGACATAATTTTGTTTGACACACCCGCTAACTGAAACACCATCGAACGGAGTAGCACCCAGCGAAAAGAACATATCATAATCCACCTCTTCTGAATCTGAGATGAGAATAGCAGGCAACAACACGAGTAGATTGACCGTGGCCGGGCAAGCAGTTTGTGCAGTCCGACTTCGCAGCAAGCAATGTCGCATGATCTCAGAGTCCAAGAATCTCAGATCTTTGTGGATAAGGAGAGGGGGAGGAGGCGGGATGAAGAGGAGCTAGCAGCTTTACCGGCAAGAAGCCATACCCTAGACAAAACAGCTAGAATATACTGATAATTTAAATGATAGTGTATCCATGGATGTAAGTACGTAATTTTATTTGGCACACGTGTTTATATAGACAAAACTGATCACATGCTTGAGCAAGGAAATCCAAAAATGACACATAACTTAGTTCACAAGTTCACATAGATGGGAATTAATCCGCAGGTTTGAGTAAAGGGGTCACCAGAATACATCAGTAACCTGATGCGCAACAATGGCAAGATCAACAGACACTGTCAGTTGGATGAAGCTGGAGGCGCCATGGTATCGTCCTCCTCTGGGATGTAGACATCTAGGCCAGAGAAGTCATTGTGTTGGCTCCACAGCTCCGCGGAAATTGCCTGCATCCTGGCCCACCTGGCATCGTACTCCTCATCCTCCTCCTCGTCCTCCTCCTCCACGAGGCGGCCATCCTTGACATGGTGCTTGACGAAGTGCTCCATGATCCTCTTGCTACGGGCAGCGTGTTCCTCCTGCTGCTGCCTTCTTTTCTGGATCCAGTCGTCCGAGAGGTTCAGCAGCTTGGCGAGGTACTCAATGGAGGAGCGGTCGTCGTCAGACTCAGGGCGCTTGTCCGTCTTCTCTGCCTCTGCCTCGACCGCCGTCTCTACATCCAACGCCTCCACCGCCGTCTTCTGCGCCTGGACCTTGTCGATTGCTGCCTCTGTACCCGATAACCGCTCCTTCTCGCCGTCCACCGCAACAAGCTTGTCCTTGTCCTTGAGGGGCATCATGAACTCACTGGAGAGCCGCTCGTCCGTGCGATTTTCTTGGAATTGATAGATTGGGGATTGATTTGCTGGTGAGGCGGCGGCGGCTCAATCTCGTTCTCGTTCTATATATAGGACAAAACAAGCAAACGTGTTCTTCGCGGGCAGGCTGAACCGGACCGGACTCGACTCCAACTGGGCAGCACTACTATTTCAATAAGTTACGTCAAAACCATAATTATGGGGGATTAGCTTCCGAATAAATCTCGTCATCTTTCTATTTCCATGGCAGATGGCAAATCTTGTTTCATGTAGTATTATTTAAATTTTGCTTCCAAAATGACTTTGAGCGAATTGAATGTTTCTGTATACAAACACATTTGCTTCCAAATTGTACTATTCTTACTGGGATGTACTAATAGAAAGCTATTCCATGACTAAATGATTTTACTTCAAAAACATCAATATTGTTTCCATAAAAGAGAACAACTTTGTTCAGTTCTGGTCGATTGGATTCCAGAACCAGTGCCTGACAGCGTGTCTTGGCCACTGGATCCTTCTAACTCCTTCTCCACGAATTCCTTATACAGGAAACTTTACGAACAGCAACAGCGGCCCGCTACTTAGAGTGTGTGGCGGACCCTGTCCCACTAAAGATTAAGATCTTTTTGTGACAACTGGAGTGTGGTAAACTACTCTCCAGAGAGCAAATAGCTAAGAGACAGGGGCCTTCGAACGGGCTGTGCGCCTTGTGTGGTAGCCTGAAAACTGTTAACCACATATTTTTTGAATGTGTAATGGCTAAGTTCATGTGGAGCGGCCTCCGCACGATGCTTCACAAAGACCGGAACCCTGCTTCCTTTTTCAGGCTGTGGCCATTTTTGATGGTTTTCCAGGCAAAACTAGACGTAACTTATGGTTTTACTTTGCAATCCAGTGTTGGGCGCTCTGGGTTACTCGTAATAAGTATTCCATTGAAGCGGTCTTTTCGCGTCAACCTGTTGATGTGATTTGATTTTCTTGCAGCAGTGGCGCCCGGTGATCAAGTCTAGCCTCCTTCCTCTGGTGCACGAGCTAAGAGCGATGATCCAGGACCTCTACTCGACTACTCACTCTCCTTTGCCGCGCCGCCAAGCTGCTGGAGCTTCCCCTCAAGTCTAAACTCTAGTTTTCTTATGTTCTGTCGCCCGACCCTTTGTTTAGCTCGTTTCAGAACTTATTGGTGCATATGGGCCTTTTTGTAATGCCACTATCTGCTTCTGTTTCCCTCTCCCAGTGGGATGGTTGTAAACGTTGGCATTTGGCTTTATTAATTTAAAGTCGGACAGTCGTGCCTTTTATCTAAAAAAATAGAACAAAATGTTATGCTTAGATGGACAAAAAAATGCTTCCATAGACAATGAACCGAATCCAGGCTTCAAACTAATTGAAAGTTGCTTCCGTCTAGCATCTATACATCATATGAACTGCCTTCGTCGCAACTACTCAACGTGCACATTATCTTGGCACTGGTGACATACAAGAAACATCACACCAGTCTGCTTCATCCATGTGAAGAAGTCGCTCATCCAAGCAAGGACGAAGCTAAAAAAATAGCATTGGTGTCAGGCGGCGAATGCCGACTTCACAAGTACAACTTTAGAGTAATTACAGGGTTTAGATGACACTTTTTGTAATACTGCTTAGCTGAAACGGTGAGAGTCACTGGTGTCAACTGACACCAGTGCTTATTCGGGAGCTCCGTCCCTACGTCAAAGAGATGCTTCAAACAACATATATGAGAAAGATAGGAAGCATGTATGTATTGTTTAAATTACAATGATATGGACAATTATAACAACAAATGCAGGTAGAAACTTGATTTATAGATAATCAATTTGAATTTCCATGCTTCAATTTATAGATAATCATTAGGACAGCCGCACCACATCTTCTTTTCCACAGTTACATACATATTGCATACAAATAGTGTGAAATGCATGACAAATCAACCCAAAATAAACACAACAACACATTCATCAATCTGCAACAGCAAATGGAACTTAAATTATTATATAGTTCTCGATCCAACCGTGCGGTCCATGCAATCGATACAACCGAGCATATATGAAAACCCACGGGTTTTGTTTTATCTCCAAAAGCTCCGAGTGTCTCGAGAATCGGGTGATCTCAAATACTCCACCCCAAACACTTCTACAACTGCTTTTGAAAAAAATTATCGACAAAAAATATTTTGAAACACACTCACATTTCCAACTTATCATCAATTAAATCTGGTTTTCTGAAAAAAAAAATCAATTAAATCTACCGGAACACCGTAGACCACCATGACCTGTATTGATCGGATACTCTTATTACGTATGGAGCACGCCTGTCCAACTGCAAAGCCGTGTCCCAAGTTTCCCGCCAGCCCGATATACACGCGACTACCATCTCCCGCCAAAATCATTAGGACTAATCAAACATCTCACTATGCAAGAATATCAAAGAAGTGTACCAAAGCATCCTATTCATCAAGTTCCATTGACAAACAAACACAGAATAGCCAAACACAGGTCATACCTTCATAGGACACCATCTTGGCCAGAGCCTTCCTTAACCAAATGACATCTGATTATGGGTTCACCTCCATTGGGCTGATAAAGATCTCTCTATTCTCACGGTTCTTGAACACATAAAACGTTGCGGCCTTGTTAGAGTCTGACATGTCCAAGTTCTTCATCTCTAGTAGAGACCTCTTGATGGAGAAGTCTCCATCATCAGCGTTTGGGGCAGCACGCTGGTCACCTCTGGACCGCTTGGGTTGAGCATGGTTCTCTGTGTCCGAGCCCATGGCAGCCCTGGCACGCTTGGACCTGGGCAGAGGAGCACGTGGAGGCGCCGAGGGGCCGGACGAGGAGGCTCAAGTGCAGGCGTGTGCCCGAGTGGAGCGATGTACTCTGCACAACACCAGGTTCTCGTCTTCGGCCGCCGGGTGGAGGAGCATATACTAAACCTTTAATAATATAATACTTGCTTTCCTCACATTTAACAAATACCATATACTAAACTTTTATACTTTTATTTTCAAAATCATATTATGCTTTTAACAAATATATTGTGTATAGTTTAGTTAGCATTGTATCCACACTTCAAATTGTTTTCCGTTATAAAGGTCAATTAATATCATGTAAACTTTATCTGGTTCGTGCAAGATAATTTTTATTTTTAAGATATTGACGTTTACAACAAACAAACCATCTTAATTGTGAAAACAGATAAAAATGCGCCTTGTTGATTTTTCGTACAATTGGTGCATTATATAACACATATGTGTATTATCATGTGAATGGTCTTCTCTATTTTATTATTATTATTATTTAATATATTGGTAAATATTTTCAAAGTGCATAGACTAAACATATATCTTAATAGAGCGGTGGAGTGTAAGGCTGTGTGAAAATAGGTAGAAATTCTAGAGTATAAGTTGAAGAGTTGGCATGATCATTTTTTTTTAAAGTGTGTCTTATAGGTCACAGTGGATTCAATAATAATATGATAATATGTCTTGCTTAATAAATCTTATGGATATGAATTATATTACTTTAAATGTGGGGCATTTCAGAAGTAAGTTCTAATATGAAAAAATAGAAACATAGATGCTAAAAGCGACATAATTATTATACAACCGTGCCGTGCATGCAATCGATACAGCCAAGCATAGATTTGGGAACACACTCACACTGCCGACTTATCATCAGTTTAATATGGTTTATCGCTTGAAAATAATCAATTAAATCTGCCGGAACACCGTAGACCACCATGCCCAATATTGATCGGATACCGGATACTCTTATAACGGCTAGGCAGAGCCGCGTCCTCCACTTTCCCGCCATCCGATATACACCGCCTCTCCCAGTCCCGTCTCCCGCCAAAATCGACGCGCTCGTCCAAGATCCATGCTCCCGCCCTACTCTCCGATCCATTCTTGCGCTCGTTACCGCCTCTGGCCACCATGGACGCCGGCTACGACCTCACGCCCCCGGAGAAGACCCGGCCCTGCGCGGCGGAGTCGCCGCTCCGGTGGGCCGGTAGCGCGAGGTCCTACATGTCGCCCTCGTCCCGCGACCCCGCCGTCAAGTACCATGTAAGTTTTCCGATCATCTGCTCCTCTTTCTTTGCCTCTGCGCGCAGCAGTCGTCGGACGAATTGCCTGAACCGCAAATCCGCTTCTTTCTTCGCAGGACGACCGATCCATCTCGTCATCGCTTCTCGCTCTCGCCGGCTTCGACCTGACGCCCCCGGAGAAGGCCAGGCCGTGCGCGGCGGCGCGGTCGCCGCTCCGCGAGGCCAGCGGACCGAGGCCCTACATGCCGCCGCTCTCCACGCCCTCGTCCCGCAACCCCGCCCTCAAGTCCCATGTAAGTCTTCCGATCCTCTGCTCCTCCTCTTTCTTCACCTCTGCGCGCAGCAGTCGTTCGACGGAATGCCTGACCGTAAATTACGCTTCTTTTCTTCCGCAGGGCGACCGATTCATCCCGTACAGGGGGTCCGAGACGGACAAGGACATCTCGTGCTACTTCCTGACGGAGCCGAGGAAGAGTGCTGCGACGACGACGAAGACGACGCTGCAGTCGCCTTCGCCTTCCAGCCAAGCGTACCAGAGACTGCTGGCCGAGAAGCTCCTCAACAACCGCACACGAATTCTCAACTTTGGGAACAAGCCCCAGGAACCCGACACCACCCTCCTCCGTCCTGATGCAGCTTCCATACAGGCCAAACCCAAGTGCAGACGCATTATCCCTCAGGTATGTACACACGCCATGTTAACTTGTGCCATTGCTGCTGCTGCTGCTCTTGTAGAGCTGGCGATTGGTGATGATGATAACTAGCTGACTCGATGTGCACGCCTTACGTAATGCAGACTCCGGACAGGATGCTGTCAGCACCGGACCTCATCGACGACTACTGCCTCAACCTGCTGGACTGGGGAAGCAGCAACATCCTCTCCATCTCTCGAACCAGGCTTTCGCCCCGCTTTATAAATAAAGCCACACCGTTTGAGACTGCTGCTGGGCCAGACAGCACAACGCCCAAAAGAGCTGCGGGGGCGGAGACAGCACAAAAACGCCCAAAAGAAAAGCGAAGAGAAAAAGAAAAAGAAAAAGAAGAAGAAAAATACCGACAACGGCGGATCGACAAAGTTAGCAAGCTTTGCGCCCGCTGCGCCAACCAGAGGCCCCCCACAATGCTCCTAGTGGTCCGATGCGCAGGTACCAAACAACACCTTCAGGAAGGGATGCGACGACCACGACGCTGCTGCCAAGGGTTTCCCCTGGTACCCGACGGGGAGAGGGGGGAAACACCTGACGCCCTCCAGGAAGGACTGGTGGTACCCACAGGCGCCACCGCGTCGACGTCGGACAAGCCGACTAGGATTTCTCCCGACCCCATCACCCCAGGCGTACCGGAACACTCCACCACACCGTCCGCCACCCAGCGCCACGCGAACGCGAAGTCGCTCACAAAGTCTCACCATGGCCAAGAGCAAAGAAGCCTACACACCGAAGAGGAAGAGCCGGGACTAGGAGCCGCAGCACCGCCGATGTGCGGGAGGGACCAACCTCCACCATCACAGACGGTAACCGACCGGACGCCACAACAGGACCACACCAGGCCCGCAAGCCCGGCCGGGCCTCACCACCTGGAGAGGCCCGTGAAGCTCCCGCCGTCGCGCTGCAGAAGACACACCGTTGACGCCGCCACCCCCCATCCAAGCTGCTCTCCGTCATCAATGTATAGAGGACCGCGCCACTGAAGATTTGGTCTAGCCCGCCTAAAATCCAGATAGGCCCATAGGGCCCAGATCTGGGCTGGGGGCGACGCGCCGGACCAGCACTACAACAACCACGGCCCTGCCGCCAACGGTAGCGCCGCCACGCCTTTGTCCACCCAACACACAGACAACACTGCCCGGAGCCGGATCGCCACCCGCCGAAAAGCACCGCCGCCGTCCAGGGTCCCGCGCCCCCTTTCGTACGACGGGAAAAGGCTCCAAAGCAAACGCCTTGGCACACCGCGACGCAAGCGAGGATGCTGCCAGATCCAGGCCCGCCTGGCCCAACTCTGGCATGGCCGCGTACGAATGCCCAACGAGCACCGCCGCAGCCATCACCGACGACAACAGCACGACAGTCGTCCGCCCCGATCCAGGCCACCGCAGGCCCACCTGGCCCGCAGCAGGCCCAGATTGGGCCGATCGCGGACTGCTGCCGCGCGCCGTCGCAGGAGCACCCCACCGTCAGGATACACCTCACAGCCGCCCGGAGCCGCTCCCCGCCCGCCAAGAGCTATCACGCCGTGACGCCTGCCGCCTGGAGGCGCGGAGGCGCGCCGCCGCGAGCCACGGCCTCCCGTGTTTGCGTCGGGACGAGGAGGCGCCGCCGCCGCCGGCACCGCGCGGGCAAAGCCCGGCGGCGTTCGCCGACGACGGCGGAGGAGGAGGAGATGGAGGGAGGGGCGCGCGGAGTCGAGGCGCGGCCGCGGCCGGCCGCCGCGGGGCGGCGCGGACGCGGGAGAGGAGGGGAAGGGGAGGACGGGTGGGAGGGGCGCGGCGGCCGGCGGCTGCGGCGCGGGTTGGAGGTGGCGGCGGCTAGGGTTCGTGGGTGGGAGCCCGGACGTATTCTCCGCAACATCCTCTCCATCGCGCTGGGCAATACCATATACCTCTGGGACGCCTTCACTGGGTCCATCTCTGAGCTCGCCACCGTCCATGATGACGATGGCCCTGTCTGTAGCGTCAGCTGGGCTCCTGATGGCCGCCACATTGCTGTTGGACTCTGCTCTTCAGATGTCCAGCTCTAACAAACTGGTGGGTGGCACTTCTTCTCTTGATAATGACAGCAGAATCGTTTGTGTTTCATCGTTGATCGTTATATTTTTATTGTGCAGGTGAGGACACTGGAAGGTGTGCATCAGTCGAGGGTTGGTTCACTGGCATGGAGGAACCGCGAAGTCCTGACCTCTGGTGACATGGACGGCAAGATCGTGAACAATGACATGAGGATTAGGAGCCGTGCTGCTGCGCAGACATACTGTGGGCATGCGCAGGAGGTGTGTGGACTCAAGTGGTCAGGTTCAGGGCAGCAGCTGGCCAGTGGTGGCAACGATAATCTACTCCACCTGTGGGATGCATCCATGGCATCCTCCTCCGCAGGTCGTCGCACACGATGGTTATACAGGCTTGAGGACCACTCGGCTGCTGTGAAGGGACTCGCGTGGTGCCCCTTCCAGAGCAACCTGCTGGCATCTGGTGGCGGCACAGATGACCGGTGCATCAAGTTCTGGAACACAAGCACGGGCGTATGCCTTAACTCTGTCGACACCGGGTCACAGGTGTCTGCGCTGCTCTGGAACAAGAATGACAGGGAGCTGTTGAGATCACATGGGTTCGCTCAGAACCAGCTCACGTTGTGGAAGTACCCTTCGATGGTCAAGATGGCTGAACTCGGCGATACTCACCGTGTCCTTTTCATGGCTCAGGTAATCTTTGCTCTCTATGCTATCCTTGTGTAGCTACATATTTATTTCCACAGATGTCTTATGACTTGCTTGTGGTGTTGTCTTTTGCAGAGCCCTGATGCTTGCACAGTAGCATCTGCTGCAGCAGACGAGACCCTGCGTTTCTGGAATGTGTTTGGTAGCCCTGGTGCTCCTCCTAAGGCTGCAGTCAAGACTCGCCACACTGGAATGTTCAACAGTTACAATCATATCCGATAAGGAGAAATATTACTTCATAGTGGCGCTTGTGTATGGGCACTGGACAGCAACGAATGCTCGCAAGTTCGGCGGGCAATGGAAACTAGAGTCGGTCTTGCACATGCTCTGCGTGAGAAGAAACATCCAATCAAAAATGATATGCCTGACAATGATACTGAACGTGGAGGCCATGTTTAGTGAAGGGATCTCCAAGGCGTTGTGGCACTGCAATCATGAGGGAGAGATGATCAGGCAAGGCACTGTGGTATCCATATATGCGGCAAGTTGTATGTTTATGGAGGCATATGCTGCTTTGGGGATGCGGCCCTACTGGCAAACAAACAAGGCTATCGGAAAAGCTATCATCGAAAGTGATGCTCAGGTGCTCGTCAAGCTATGGGAGGAAGATCCGAGATCTCTGCCATCCTCCAGGAGGATCAAGTAGCTTTGTTTAGTTGGTTATTTTTACCAGCATTTTTATTAGCTATATATTGGTGACGCTAATAAAGTGGCTCATTTATGTCCAAGCAAAGCTAGTGCTGATTGTATACGTTGTCCGTGGTTAAATTATGACTTGATCGGCTCTGTCCAGCGGCATGATTGTAACCCTATAACCTATTAATGAATCTCATTTCTCGAAAATAAAAAGATTAACTGGTACCAATGCTTTGTATCCATTCATATATAATTGCATATCACTGGTGTGATGCTATATATTCTGACTAAAAGTAGTAGGTTGTGTGCAAAACATAAACTGTGATGCAAGATAAAAACTACTTCCCTCTTGGATCCATGTTTATGATTGTACATGTGGTCATGACCTGGCTATTGATGAACATCCCCCCTTGACAGTTATCGGACGACCATCAGGAGTTCCATAAGGTTTACTCTCTCTTTCGCATTGCATTATTTAAATTCTTCCACCCTTTTTTATGCTTCTAAATTCTAAATATGCAGCTCTGAGTGTCAGATGCTAATGGGTGTCCTTGACTAGGCTGGCAGAGCAATACATGGAATTAGCTACATAATATTTTGCAAGAGAATTTGTCCCGTGACTCATAAAATTTTGCCAGAATATCTTTTTCAAAAAGACTATCTGATTCAGATTCTGGTTGCTTCTTTGGCATCATATAACAACTTGTTTCGATCTGGTTATATTGTTGTCCAAACGCAAGCATTCTCTACCATAAAAAAAAGGTAATCTTCAGGTTTGAACTCTGCTCCGCTAGTGCTGCTATTTTTGTTTACATTCCTCAGTTACACCAGCTCATTCTCTTGTGTGTCACGGTACTGTATCAGTTAGCACATTGATGAATGCTTGTTTTTATGTCCCTATTCAAATACAAACCACTGATGATGGAGGCTGAGTTTAGAGTGTTGTGTTTGTGTGGAGTAGGCATGGCCTACTAAACTCTCTGTAACTGTTGGTTCGGTTTCTTCTCTGCTAATAAGAAAATCGGCAGCACTCCTGCCAAGTTTTCAAAAAAACAAAAAAAAAAAAAATACAAACAGGAAGAAAAACCAAGAAATCCGCAGACCTAGAGGCAGTAGGTCAGTAGGCTAAGAATGTCGAATGCACACCGAAAACCAGACCTGTCTTTGGAAAGGAACGCAAGGGTGTGAGTCAGATGTGAAGATTTACCAGCAGAGGAATAGAGATTTATTTCAGTAAGCTGCAGTTCCTTGGGAGTTTTCAGTATTTACTATCAGTACTTATTTACTTTCCCTGTGGTGCTGAGGATGCTCGGTAAAAAGGTTTCAACTTGCTAAATTTACTGAAGAAATTCATGGATGCTTGAAGCATGTAGTGTTGTATACTTGTATATTTTTTTGCGGGGGATACTTGTATACTTGTGTTCCACAGAGCAGAGACATTCATGGGTGCATGAAACAATCGAATATGAAGGTAGTATATAAGAAATTTTCCTGTAACCCTATAAACTGGTCGATGAAGCTCCTGATTATTTGCCTCCCAGCCCAGACAGACAGATACTAGATACTAGTACTGTATCATTTTCACAAACCTTTGTGTTCGGAAACAAATTCGAATTACAGAAAAAACTCGTTTTATAATAGAGTCTGCTTGGTTCAGCAAAGAATCTGCCACGATAATATGAGAATAGAGTGCATAAAATAAAAACTTAAAAGGCGGTTGGTATTTTTGGATACAGAAAAATACAGTGGCAACTTTAAGAAGTCCTGAAAACAGTATGGCTGGTGCCGTGGTGCGGATTGATATCTCGTGGCCGTTCTTCCCCTCGCTCAGCACGGAAAACCCTAACCCCCGCTGTCCTCACCACTTCCCCATGGCTGACGGAGGCTGCTTCCACGCTCATGGCCTCTACACGGCCGGCCACCCCATGGTGTACTTCGATGTTCCGACCGCCGCCGGGCGGCAGGTTTTCTCCGTCCAATGCTCCCGTGGAAACGAAGAGGCGACCGTCGTCTCTCCTCTGCGCGGCAGCAGGCGGGACCAACTCGCCGCAGCCCGCTCCGATTCCGGGCCGGTGATCGTCGTCTTCGTAGATAGCGCTGGAAAGCACTTCACGGACTATGCTTCTCGACATATCAACCAACTCATGCTCAGAGTATTGTCTTCCCTGTCAAGGTGTGCAGACAGGCTTCTTCATCGTCAGTTTTTCTGTTTCTGAACTAGTCGAAGTCAGAACTGTTTTTGTTCATCGATACGTGGGGATTGATTGCTTGTTCCAATTGATCCAGGCTTGAGGAGGATGCACAACCGCTGCAACAACCGGATGTCGGCGACACTAGTACAAGATTGGAGGGGTTGTCCATCGCTGCCACCTCCTCCTCATCCTATAAGCAGGACACCATCTGGGTCCGGACAGAGTATGAATGGGGGCTCAATTTCTACACCAGGATTGATCACGCGGGGTCTTTCCACACGTATCCTCATGTGGGTGGGCCATTTCATAGCCTAGACCAGGTTTGCAAGGCCATCGATCGATACCTCTCTCACCGACTGGATCCGAAAATGTAAAGTTACTCTCCACTTTGATCTAGATTATCATATATTGGTTAATTTACTCCTCCGTTTTGTGTGCAAATTCCATATGATCGATGCTTCCATCATTTGGGATAACGGATAGCCCCAAGTTCTTTGCATAGTAAACATGTCAAGTTGATATAGAAAAACAAATACTAGCCTACATTTATTTTTAAATTCTTGGCATGGGAACATGTAAAGTTACAAAAATATTTTGTAACTTTATTTATATAAATAGTGTGTAAATCATGAAAACAGATAGAAATTAAAGCGCACAAGAATTCTGTATCCTAGGTTTTATCTGCATTGAATTTCTACCATTGGCCCAATCTTTAGCAAGGCACACCCACACAACTCTGTCTCCTCATGTAGTACTATACAGTGGTGAATAGCCTAAAATATATGTCTGGTCAACTGATCAAAATAGTGCACTAACCGCAGAAGCACATTAGTTAGGTTCTTAAAATGCAAAATGGTTGCCTTCTTAAAACATGCAGTAAACTTCTAGGCATGTGAGCAGTTCATCTTTGCTTATTTTTCCTGATTACTAAACATAGGCCACATCGGTGGGTTGGCTCATCTTATTCTCGCCCGTCTGTTGTGTTTTTTTTTTCTTGGTGGAGTTTTTTCGCCCTAATATTATTTGCTATTGTGTTTTTATTTTGGATGTAGATATATTAATCTGTTTGTTAAACAAGCCATCTCCACTTATTCCTGTCCTATCCAACTTAGCAACCGTGAGCTACCCCCTCTGTTCACTATAACTGTTCTTAGACCACTGACCAAGAAAACCATTTACTGAGGTGAAAATAAACCATTCTACCCTTTGATAAAGACCTTAAGCGAGACTAATAATCCCACATCATATTACTATACTTTGCTCACACTGGCTGTCTGGCTGGGCAAACTAATTCACTCCCACCGTATGTCAAGCTGATAGCATGACAGAATAAGCAAGCTTGTTGTGAAGTACAATCTCCTAACCATATTGGATTCTCTGATCCAAACTAGGGGCATTGTTTCTCAAGAAGATAATAAGTGCACACTGGAGATGGCTATATGGCTACACCTTTACTGGCCTGATGGCACAAGGAAGAGACGTCTGGAGACACTGCCAATCGATGAAAGACGATGTACGATGCTCCAGCTGGTTCGACCTATAATGGACAAGTATAATGATGATCACAATCTTTCGGGGGTTCGCTCTTTTTCCCTCCCCCTTCCTTCATACGATCTGCTGCTTACCTGGGCCCAACTGTCTTAAGCATTAATCTAGCAATCAATTGCTAGCTGATCAGACCAATTCTTCTTATTTCAGGATCTTGCATATGATCTCCAACGTGTTGTTCGATACCGATTTTTTCACGATGGCGATAGTAAGGAGATTTACTATCATATCAGTTTCACAGCAAAGACCAATGGATTCAATGGTTTTCACTGTGGCGTCGACCATCTATTCTTCTTTGCTGAACTCGTGCAAAGAGGACGTGATGAGTTGGTGGCGAACTGTATCTGCAGGGTTGATCCTTCTGATGGTATTCTATACTCTTATCCTAACTTATGTGTTAGATAGTTTTGTGATGTGTGCTCCGGCTCTAACATATGGTTTCTATTGTAAACTGTTATGTGTGCGCCTTGTGTTATCTAATTCATTATGCTTGATGGTATAACCAGAAAAGGCTAATCTAACGATATATGAGATTTTTTCCTGGCATAAATGTTGTAGGGACACTGGAAGCAGTCAATACTCTCTCCAGCACACAAAAAAGTGGCAGTCGAACATGTAAGACTACGACCACCAATCTTGTTTTGAACATTTGGACCGCTTGAGAACTTCAAAATCGTATGCATAGATTTGTCTCCAGAAGTAATTTCAGAGTATTATATCTTTGTTGGTTGTTGTACATATATATTTTGCTATAGGAACTAGTTGCCAAAGTAACGTTTTAAAGACCGTGTATATGCCCCTGGTTCATTTGCACTTACTTTTCAGCAAGGGGTTGCTATGCTTGTTCGAGGGATATGTATCACCCTAAGGCTGAGACGTACAGCGGTGGTCTCTCTGAAAACTGTCGCGTGAGAGGCATGTTTTGGTATGATGGACCAGAGGAAGATCGGGGGCTTACTTCTGCCGAAGTAAGTAGGACACTTTCCCCGGTTTCCTGGCAAGTAATACATGACAATTGTTCGTTTCAAAAAATAAATACATGACATTTGTTTTTGCTGCTTCATTCATCTTTGATTGCTTGTCGTTGCAGCTAGAAGCTGAGGAGGCCTCTCTAAGAGAGGTAATGACACATCTTGTTTTCGTGGTATTAGTACATCTCTAGTAGTATGATAATTGTTTTGATTGTTCATTGTTTGTGTATTTATTTTACGTAGGAGCTTGATGCATCTGATTTTCTGGAGAAACCAATCGAAGAAGGGTGCTAGCTAGAGTGGAGTCTAAGAAGCGGTAGAATGGAAGTGGCAGGAGTCAATCCCTTGCATTTACTTTAAGTTGTGCCAGGGTTGTGGACCTAATCTGCAAGCTTTTTCGTAACAAGCGGCTATCAGGTTTATGGTGTTCATCTTTCATATCTTGTAACGTAAGTATAAGTTTGGCGACAAACAACCTTCTGTTTCTTATATCGGAAGTAGGAATCAAAAGTGTGTACAAGGCGTTGGAGCGTTCCTCATACTCCCTCCGATCCATATTAGTGGGCAATAGCTTTGTCTAAATTCATATGTATCTAGATACATGTGTATCTAGACAAAGTTGTACCCACTAATATGGATCGGAGGGAGTACTATTTGTTGGTTGAATCATGGAATAGCACCCAACACGTCTCGCTGAATGACGAGAGGAAGAAGGTGGACGTACAGTAGAAAATACGTTAACAAGAAATACAAACTGAATTCGACCTCCTCTCGTGTTCTTCCCGCTTCCTTTCATGCACTTCATACTAGTCTCAGAACCAAGTCATAAAACGACTCGCAAAAAATAAAATCTCTACTATATAATATTGCTTGAGGTGAGGATATTTCTCTACTATATAATATTGCTTGAGGTGAGGACGTACGTCGCGGTTATTTTACATATTAGCCCCTCAGCTTTGGGAAAATCAAGACGCAGTCCAGAAAACGGTTTGCTGCCTCCCGTCGTGCCCGTAACCCCCAAATCCTCCAACTCTTCGCTCTTCATCGCTGCAATCAGAGGACCTCCACGCCGGGAGAGGGGCCGGAGCAGCGCCGAAGGTGAGCTTGCCCTCGAGGTCCCCGATGATCCGCGTGATCCGCACCTAGATTCCCGCTAATCTCGCCGTCCTCGAGCCAGGAGAAGCGGTGGAGTAAGGCGCAACGAGGAAGTTCCAGACGAAGGGCACCTCGTCGTCCTCGAGCCAGGAGAAGCGGTGGAGGAAGACGCCAATCTGGGTGCTGAAGGCTTCCGGGGTGAGCGCGGCGACGTTCTTGGGGTGGGCGCAGTTGTAGAGCACCATGAAGGACCAGTTCCGCGCGGGTACGAGGTCTGGATGGCACCGTCCATCTTGGTGGCCTCGGCGGGCTCGTACTCCTGCTTCACGCCTACGGGGTAGGGGGTGACGAAGCGGTTGAAGGAGAACTCGATGCTCTACATCACTACGTGGGCACGTGGGCGCGCCAGTAGAAGTCCGGTTGCCGGATAGGGCGCCCCGCGCACGTCCAGCGGCACGGTGGCGTGGCGGAGGGTAGATCCCTAAGCTGGGAATAAGAACGGCCACCTCTGCATCAGAATCAACGGCCACAAGATGCTTTCAGAGCAGAGCAGCAGATCGACCTGTTGTCCGTCATCGAGCAAGCCACAACGACCCATGACGACGACAAGAAGATGAAGCCCCAGTTCCTCATGATTCTCCGCTTTCCCGTGATCAGGCACCGGATCGGAGCGGCAGCAACAACCAACGGCAGAGTTTTGATTCATGGCACCATATAAGGGATTAGAGGAGGAGGCCAGCTTATCAGCCATCATCATTGACATTTGGCACATCATCCCAAAGTAAACCAAGATTCTGTTAAAGCAAAAAAGTGAACAAAGCTAATTGACGTCAAGGAAAAAATCTGACTAGATGGGGATGAAGCTATGCCTTCTATTAACCATGCATATTTTGTGAGTTTTCCCGATTCTCTTTGTCTACATAATTTAATACTGTTTCCTTGAGATCAATAGCATGTATTTGTGTTCTATGTGAGACGCGTTGGGCTGTTCTTTTATCAATCAACGAAAATAAAAGTATCCACTGTAGATTATTTATCAGTGCTGATCCCCATGAATTAAATCTTATGGGACATTGCAGTTAGCATTCGAGACTATTTATTGATACTTTACATTTGAGGTCACAGTAGCATCTTGTTTTCTTTTCTGTAAGTACAAGGACTGAACCTCTTTACAAGTGGATATCAAGCATTCAGACATGAATCATCCCACAACAAGTTGATATTGGAACTTGGAGATGACGATTGATGAACACACATGGAATACTGTTTTCAGTATTGTTTTTTTTCCCTTGTAAGGCTGTTTCAGTTCCAGGTAAAAGACATGAAAATAATGCAAGTTCAATATGATTTTACATGTTGGAATTCAGTTAATCTCCTGAAAAGTTGTACATATTTACAGTCATTAGCAGTATTGATTGGTTAACATGTACGATAACTATTTTGCTTGATCATGTGTTAGGGATTATGTTCAAATTGATTGTGAAATAGTGTGATACGTAAAACGAAAGAAACTTGCCTTGCTCGACCAGCTGACGAATATAACCAAACACATGACAAGTTTCTCAGCCTAACAAACCTGGTTCATAACAGCAAGCATGGGCTTTGTGCTAGCCGGCACAGGACAAGAGGCAACATACTACCTTATCTCTATATTTTTCTAAATAACTTATAAATATTGAGCTAATGCCAATAGATACATCACAAAATATATCCATATGATGTCCATATATTATTGTTGTTGTCGTCATTTGTTTTTTCTAAAAAATTGTTCAAACTTTCTATTATTTGTTTTTTCATAAAGATGATTTTTTATGCCCGTTGCAACGCACCGGTATTTTACTAGTATAATATAAACTCGACACAAGGGCGCACAGTCGTAACTCGTAAATAACCACAAGACAAGAGTAAGATCTGTTTAATGAGATGTAACTGTCATGGAACTACACTCTCTGGACAATGGCTTAATGGGAACAATGGCTTTTTTGAGGTAAAAGTGGTCGATATCCACTGTCCGAATAGATAGAATAGATGACCCAATTTATAAAGGAAATCGGATTCAAAAACCATACAAGTTGTACAATGCCTTGTTTATAAGGAAACCATGGCCAAAAAATCACACAAGCGAGACGACCCGCCGTCCACACGACACAAGCCGACCAAACGCACAAGACACACCACCTACTCCGGGGCCGCCGCCCCGACATAGCAATCAGGACGAAAACTCGCATAACCCGAAGTCGAACCAGTCAGGGTCGACGAGCCTGCAGTCCGCACCGCACCAAGGCGTCATCCAAACCGCCTGTTCCGGGGCCGCCGCCCCGGCGTAGCAACCAGTACGAAGCTTCGCATTGCCCGAAGTCGAACCAGTCGCGTCGACGAACCCTGCTGTCCGCACAGCACCAGGACGCCATGCAATCCACGCCTAGTCATGCCCCTGCCCCATAGGACCATCACCGCAAGGAAGTTCGAGGCCGCCGCCTCGACGTCCGCCACCATCCAGGGCCGCCGCCCCGACATCCACCTTCCCCGACACCGGAGCTATCCTGCCAATCCATCGCACCGCGAGAGCCAAAAACTCCAAGACGACGCCTCCAACAAGGTAGTGACGCGTCTGTCACCGTCGCCCGCCCCTGGCGGAGCTTAGGTTTTCACCCGGAGTCTTGAACCTTGATCGCGTCGAACCGGGTCGAGTTCCACAACGACACAATCAAGAAAGGAACAACGTCCGGAGGCGCCGCCGTCGTCGGCACAGACCGGAATCCATGCAAGATTTCGCTCGGAACTCTTCCCGTCCATGAAGCTCAGGGAGCATCCGGTTGGAAGCATACCTTCATCGCCAAACCACCAATCTTCTCCGCAGCAGCAGCAACCATGGCACCTCACGCCACAGCAGCAGCCCTGCCGGCCACGCCTCTGCCGCAGCTCCTGATCCGGGGCCGCCGCCCCGGCCTCCTCTGGTACGCCACCTCCGCTGCGACGCCCGGGGGTCGGAGCATAGCAGCAGAACCACCACAGCTCACTCCGCCAGCCGTCGTCCTCCTGCCGCGCCGCACCGTGCAGCCAACGTCGTGGCCCGCTCGGCCCACCCACAGCCCAGATCGGGCCCGACCAACCCCCAGCGCCCCACTGCCACGCAGCGCCGACACGCCCCCAAGTCGTGTCGCGGCCGCCATCTCGCCGCGCCTCCGGGCCCGGCCACGCCGCACCACTGCTCCCGGCCGCGACCCCGACGCCCTCCGCTGTCGCTGTCCCAGGGAGGCGCGAAATCGGAAGGAAACGCCCCGCTGCCGCCGCCTTCCTCGGGAGGCACGGCTTTGCCGGTGCCTCCCTCCAGCGGAGGCAAGGCAGGGGGAGCGATGGATGGGGGCGGCGGTGGTGCAGCTTGGGTTCCCCCGAGCCGCCAGTTAGGGCGACGCGGGGGTCGTCTGGTTGGGGAACAATGGCTTTATCTGCAATATCAAAGACAAGAGTAAGGTATACTCGTAATAAATCTCTAAAATCGGGACCTGGCCGTGAATACTAGTCCGTAGTCACCGAAAGTATCATCCTCATCTTCCACTAAGAAATAACTCCAAAAATTGTGTTTGCACGGGAAGTAAGACTGCACTACAGGATGAAACCAAATATCCTCATAGAATATTGGGTTGAGGATTATGTGTACAAAATGACTGAACTCAACAAAATGAGATCTCTCCCCACTCGAGAAACCAACACAAACAATGTCTTTCTGGTTCCAAAAAAAGATCTCTGCTGGACTATGAGCAATGTTCAACCACACCACATGTTCAACATCAGCCAAGCAAAGAAAAACTAGTTACTCTATGCCATTTCCCTCTCCGTACTCATCACCAGGACAAGAATGATGCAATGAGGAATGGAGAAAGTGTTGTAATTAGAGCATGCCGTAGAGTGGAGTGTTGCAAGACATTGATATGAATGTGAATTTGGTGTTCGCCTACAAAATGGATGTACACATCACATCATGCCCCAGCTTATTCATCCATATTAAGGAGAAGATCTCAATGTGCCGCAACTCATTGCCAGAAAAATATAGTACCACGACGAAAACTCATGTCCATTGGGAGCCATCGATTAATATGTTTTTTCTCGCTCGTGTATCAATCTACCAACTCAATGTATTTTTATTTTATAGTTACTTTATTTCTGTAAATGATTTTGTGCCAAGCATGTGTATTTTTTGGAGGGAATTGTGCCAAAGCATGTGCAGCCATATTCTTTCCCCCCAAAACAAAGTTCTCTCTCTTTTTTTTTTTTGAGAAAAAAAACAAAGTTCTCTCATGCCTCTGTAAAAAAATGTGAAGTTGTTGGGCTGGGCTGCCGGCCCGACTCCACAGCCTTATGGGCCGTAGTCGCGGGCTCGGCCTTCCTCGCTTGATCCTTCTGGTCGGTAGGGTTTCTCGCCAAATCTCCTCCGCAGCCGCCACCTCCTTCCCCGCCGGTTCGTCTCCACTCTCCTCCGACGTCGGATTCCTCGTCGCCTCTCTCATCGGAAGCCAGGTGAGGAAGAAACGAATTCCCCGCTCTCCTTCATATCCCCCCATCTCTTGGGTTGCTTGTAGATCCGTCCGTGTTTCCTAGATTCGTCGACGGTATTCTCGTGGAGTCGTAATCGCTGCTGATATGGGTTTGTGCTGTGCGCAGATTGCCTCGTGAGGAGCGATGGCGGAGGAGGCGGCTGCCAATGTAAGCATCGCACTTCTCCTCTTCCGTTTATCTCAGTGTCCGGTCCTCTCGTCCCAGCTAGCTAATAATGACATGTTTCTCTTGTGTGCGTGTTATTATCTCCCTACTGTCGGCAGGGAAAGAAGGAGGAGGAGGAGTTCAGCACGGGGCCTCTGTCCGTGCTCATGTTGAGCGTCAAGAACAACACTCAGGTTGGTGAACCCCTCTTGCTTGTATTTTGAGACCCCAGCGAACCAAATGGACCCCTGTTATAGTGTGTACGCTGGTTAAAAACCCAATTGACTTAGCCGCTTGCGATCCCGATGTGCAAGTGAACTGCTCTATCGGGATTTTGCCTTTGCTAGTAGTGCTGTGCTCTTTGTGCCACAAAGTTAGATGTGCCGCTGCTTAATCTGTGATGCATAGTTATGTGAATTGCCTTTGGTAATAACGATGTGCTCTTTGTCCTGCACTGGCATGTTCTATGCGAGTAATCAACATTGTGTATGTGCTGTCCTAGTGTTATTGTTGCATACATGTAGAAGCCCTGTTTATTAACTGATGATACAATTGCAACCCTGCATTGCAACCTGAAACTTCTCCTTTGGCAAGTTTATGTCTCGTTGAAATTTTTAAAAACTCGACAGCATATCATTGTATCTAACAAGTGTGAAGCATGTACTGGTCAAGGATTACGAGTCGATGAGCCGCAACTAGTCGCTCGATTACCTACTCGTAGACTAGTCGATCTGTATAGTCAGGCGATTATTTTCCTACTCAGAGTCCTGTTGCTTCGGTATAGTTTGAGATTCAGGAAGAAGACATACTTAAAGTTAACAATGTATGGGCATATCTGGCCCATCAAGGCCCAGTTGAAAACTCTAGCTTTCCCTGAGCCATATGTGTGTCCATATTTCTCGCAAGCAGTCTTTACTGTCCATCCCAACTAGAAGGAGGGAGGTGTAAGATGATGCTCTGTTTTGCATGTAGTCTTCCAGGTGATAGGCGGTGGCGCTGGCGGTGAGGTGTAGGGCGGCGGCTAGGGGAGATGTGGCTTGGTAGGGGCAGCGCCTGATCTGTTTCCTCGACCTATTCACGGGCTGGGCCTTTTTGCTAGCAGCTCGACTCAGATACATGGGCTTGTCGTGATTAGTCGTCGACTAGTTTACTTTGATCAACAACCTGAACTACTCGAGTCGTTCCCAGTTGTCGACATCCAAGTAGCAATAGATAGACTAGCCGCTCGAGTAGTTGCGACTTGTAGAACGATTCTTAATCCTTGGTACTGGTCATACTGTCCACTCCCACTAGGGTCCTAGATTGAAAAATAAAACACCTGAATTGAAATTCTTACTGGCAGTTGTGTCGTTATATACTTCCTTGATCTGTGTAGCAACAATGATTAATTTGGATACAAGATTAGTTACAGGATGTGCAATTGAATAATTGTTTACTCAATGTTTGAAATGTGTAGCCATTAATGAACCCTTGAATAAGGCAAGTGCACCATCAACCTTGGTTTTATGGTGGAAAGGGGGTATTAGATGTTCTGCTTGATAGCTGCTACAAGTCTTATTGTGTATATCTCTGTTTGCTTGATGTGATTCTATAGGCAGGTCAATTGATGTAAAATTTGTTGTTTAAAACTTTGCTCCAGGCAAGCACCGTCATTATATTCTTCTACTCACTACTAAATAAGTGATGGAGTTTTGCATGACAGTCATTGTTCTGATAATGTCTTGTGCCTTATTAGGTGCTTATCAACTGCCGGAACAACAAGAAGTTACTTGGCCGCGTGAGGGCATTTGATCGTCACTGCAACATGGTTCTTGAGAATGTTAGGGAGATGTGGACTGAGGTATGTTCCCAACTGACAAGTGTTGCTCAGTTTCCTTGCATTCTATTGCTTTGCTAACACCCTCTGCTCTTGTTACAGGTTCCAAAGACTGGCAAAGGCAAGAAGAAGGCTCTTCCAGTGAACAAGGATAGGTTCATCAGCAAGATGTTCCTCCGCGGGGACTCAGTCATCATTGTCCTCAGGAACCCGAAATGATTCTGAAGACGACAATGTCTTGTAATATACCAGAAAAAGTTTGTAACGCTGAATGCTCTAAGATGTCAGGGAATGTTTAATAGATAGATAAGACGGTCATGAAGCCAGAATTAAGCAGTAAATGATGGTTCAGTGTTGTAGTTTGGGATGCTAGTCTATCTCTGTATCTAACTTGCACCGCAGTATGTTTCCAGATCATTAACGTATTGTCTGAAGACAAATCAGAATGTTCCCTTTTACCTGAATTCTCAGTCTGTGAATTAATGACTGCCTATTCAGGGCATGATTCTGACGTATGCTTCGTTTATATCATGGTTTAGTGGCTTACGTTTACAATAAATTTTGGTCATGATATTGTCGTGGCACCTGTTCAGTGTCCTCAAAAGCAAGGCACTTGGGTGGTCGGAAAGAAAAGATGATTTAAGAGTATGGTTGAGGAAGAAATGGGACATTGGACTAGTGAGAAAACCATGGCCTATGATGGGTTCAAGAAAACCATGGCCTATGATGGGTTCAGTCGGGGTTACGGTAGTGTCCGAGGATATGTTAAATGCTGAAATTGAGAGCGATGGCAAAGCTTATGAGCAGGGATGAAAACTCTGAAGCATTTAGGGATGACAACACAATGGAGAAGAATTTGTGTGTGTTTTGGAGGAAAGAGTGACGAGTCATGCTACTGGCGTGGAATGGGGATGGGTTTGATTATATACAATTGTGGGATAAGAAAGACATAATTGGGTCCATAGCTCAGTGGTAGAGCAATTGACTGCAGATCAATAGGTCACCGGTTCGAACCCGGTTGGGCCCTCCCCAAGATTTTTTTTCTCAGTGTGTATCCCTTCCTATGTTGATTTTCAACATTTTTTCTCAGTATTTTATCCTCCCAATGTTGATTATATTTTCTCACTATTTTATCCCGGTTCGAAGCATCCATTTTGCACTCTTTGGAGACTTGGAGTGCTAACTTTTCCTGTTGTAATCATTCATTAATTAATCTAATTTTGTGTGAACAACGGTTATTTTTAATCATTGATCAACTCTAAAACCAGTGTTGCCGATATAGCGCACTGGTCCCATACTTGTATATTTGCACAAACTCTTCAAAAAACGGATACGAACACTAAAAATAAAAGGAAATGTCAACCAACTTATTTTTAACTGCGGACAGAAATACTCACATAATACGCTTCCAATTACCAAAACAAACTTTACTGTTTTTCTGCACCCCACAAAATCTACACCTGAGTGCAAACCCTCATAAAATGTGCTAAACATAAAAGCAGCCAACAACATCCATTTTGCCGAGTGTATAGCCTTGGATACTCAACGAATCTTTGTCTAATTATGAAATAGTTGTACTAGGTACAAACACGATTTTTTCCGGCTGAGGGAACTTGAAAGTCTCTACCTCTAAAATCCCTCTGGGCGCTCTCAACCAGGTTCTTTCTCCCCATGTTATACGCCGTTTGAAACATAGGAAGTAAATACATAGAAATAAAAAAACATAGAAATTGAGGTGTTATGTTCTATGAATTATTACGGGAGTCAAAATCATAGGAAATTTTTCAAAATGTCGTTTGGATGTCACGCAGAAAAAATACAGGAGTTGTAGACATAGGAAGATTAAAACATGAGTTGAGATCTTATGTTTGTTTCTCTTCAAAGTTCCTACGGAATAGCCTATCCCAAAGGAATAGAGTTTTCTATTACTTTGTTCCAAACAACACCATAGGAAAATTTCCTGTAAGATTTATATCCTCCAAAATTCCTACAGTATAAATTCCTTTATTCTAAATATTTCACTGCTATCTCTTCCTCTCGAACTCTCTCGGTGCGAAGAAAGGACATCATCCTCTCTGTGGACCATCCTTCCACACGAAACCTGACGGTGCTCATCTTTTACTCGCCACCTCAGGGGTTAGGCGCACCGTGTCTGAGGGGAAAGCAGCCATCACTGGTGCAGTGGCAACCAAGTCAATGGTCGCTGGGGTTTGCAAAACAATATAAATGTATCTATTCAGTGGATCAAATGGTAGCTTAGTAAGGCGTTGTCTTTATTTTCTTTCACTGCGTGCTCGATCGATGTTATGTCATGAAAGTTGATTTGGTAGTAGCCTCGTAGGCAGGGGCGGACCCAAGTACAAGCTTGTGGGGGCCAAGGCCCCCACTCAAAAATTGCAACTTCAATAATATTTGTTCAAATTTTAGAGGGTTTTGTTCAAAATTTGTGAAGTTTATACAGGAAAATGCCCCCACTCACATCATGTGCCTCCTCTCAGTTTCTTGTCTGGGTCCGCCCCTGCTCGTAGGTCCTGCTAGGCATGGAAGCAGTGAATTAGCAAGTATTTCTCGTCATAAATTGCTTATCCTGTCGTCATAAACAACTATTACAATATTAGTTCTAGAATGAAACTATTATAACATTCTCTACATCCATGCCTTATGCAATGCCCAAAATGAATCAAGGTGAATGGTACTGCTAATAGAGTACTGTATTGGCTTACTTAATCATTTGTTACTGTCTACATGGTGGGAGGATTGTTTGACACTGAGCGCTCTTCACGCCAAGAAAAAACATCAAATTTTGGGGCTTCTGTATCCATTGTACAGATAGCTTGCAGTGCTGAAAGCTGGTTTGATTCCTTGGTATACTGAACAAACATTTGATCTTTCATTAACTCAATCAACAAACATCCAATGACGACTCACTTTCAGTTCTAATCACATCATATACAGCATGCCCGCCCACCTAACAAAAATACTGAAGTTTCTACATCACCGGAAGAATCATCACGACACTATGAATGCAAGCTTATCACACGAACTCGAATCGCATCAGGAGCTTGACGGAGGGCATCTGCTCCCCGTCGCGTCCGCAGAGTCCGACGGAGCGTATCCCTGTCCGGAGCTCCCACACCGGCAGGCAGGTCTGGCCGGCGAAGTCGTCCTTCTGGTGGTTGTCGGACTCGTGCACCTCGACGCGGAGCAGGGCGAGCTCCGGCACGGCCAAAGGAAAGACCAACTCATGGTCCCACGTCGGTATCCAGCTATCCATCATCACCTTGGTCTCCTCCATCCTCGTGTCTGCCATCACTCCTGCTATACCCACCTGCACTTACATCACCCATTTTTTTCAGTAATAAGTTACGTACTATACATAACATTTCATTTCACTGCAGGTTAATTACTAAGTAGATCCATGAGGAAATGCATGGGCTGACCCTGGCGTAGAAGTCGGGTGGCGAGAACTTGTCGAAATGCGTCTTGTGGAAGTCGAATCTCCATCCGTCTCCCATGTAGACAGTCACCTTCAGATCGATGACAGCACCATATATTGTGGATGAAACAAGTTAGTAAAACTTACAGCTACTGTAGAAAGAACGGCAAAACGGGAACACTGTATCTGAGTTTTAGTTTACGTTGGTATGTGTTAGAAAAATAATCTTCACCTTTAGCCTTGTTTTCACTGGTAGACTAGACCGAGGATCGAATATTTTATCGCAGTTCATCAGGAAGTCTGGCTTTTTCACGTAACCGCAACCACCATTTGCTCGAAACATCCCTTTAGTCAGCCATAGTTTCCTTCCATGACCCTGCAGAAACGTCAGCAAATTTACAGATCAGATTGGGAGTAATTCAATTGGTGTAAACGCAGTCCCGTTCATAAATCAGACCATTACTGCTGAAGATAGTGACATATGTTACCTGAATGTTTGCTGCAACCATCTGAGCTCCATACCTCCAGCCCATCAGTGGATTGTAATTCGAGGACGTAATGCGCGTCGTCTTCGGGAAAATCCGGAGCAAGTTCTTCTGTGTAAACCTGAATATAGAAGTTACCCAAGATTTGTTAGTCTATGTATTAAATTATGTTTTACCCGGGAGAAATAAGTTTACAGCTGAAAAGGACACTTAAATTAATCCAACTCACTTGATAATTTCAGCTCCATGAGTGATGGTGGCCTTCTCGTACGCTGTCTCCCCCAAGCTCATCCGGGACACCTTATCAGGATCAACTTTCAGATCCACATCCATGTTGTGCTTCCTCCGGGTGAGGCTGATCGCGATGAGGCGCTTGTACTCCCCGTTAACCCCCAATTGTGCCTTCTTCTCCAGCTCTTCCTCTTCCTCCTCATATCGTGTGGTGTCCTGCTCTGAAACCTGCACATCCATTTCACAGCTTTTAACATCACGATACCTGAATATATTTTAGTTTTCTAGTGGGAAATTGTGACTGTTTTCATAACTGGTCGGGGATGTCATTAGTGGACTTATGATTTTAGTGGCTTTCAAAATTATTTTTTATTATCAAAGTAAATCACACTATGTGCCGTTGTAACAGCTTTTACTTTATTGAGAAAAACTCTTGCCACATTTACACCTTTGTTCGGACATGGACATCGTGACGACAGTACTTTTTTTTGAGAACATCGTGACGACATTACCTAATTTTCTTATGTTTAACAAACTAGAACTTTGATCCACTTGTTAGGACTATGTTGGCCGAAAACAAGGACTTACGTTCCTTATGGGTATAGCCAATTATGTCACATTATCTCAAATTTGACCCAACAGATTTGAATGATATGAAAATTAATTAATTATGCCAAAAACGTGCCATTCTGCTCCTCCATCGTTGCATACACCCTGAATGAATATGGGTTGAGTTGTCTATCTAGTCACTACCATGTCATCCTAACACATCGGTCCACCTTGTCAGTTTGAAGAAAACATGGTAAAAGTCGTCAAGCATCACAACTAGTTAAATGTAAAACGTGGAAACTTAAATAGGGTAAACTTTTTTGTGTGGAAAGAACACAAGTAGAAATAAAAAAAGTGTGAAATTTATTGGCTTCTTTAATTTTAACTACACGTTACTGAGATATTCATAGTTTCCATAATTATCATGTGTGGCATGGTGGAGACAACGTTGAGTAATGGAGAATGGTGGCGAAGTACCTGGCGAGAAACAGCCAACAATGCGTTGTTGTCGGGGATCTCGTCTCCCCATATGCTCTCCTCCTCGGTGTCGCCCTTCCGGGAGTCCTCCTTGCCGCTCTTGGTTTCGAGGTACTCTTTGGGCGGTTTGGTCGATATGATGATCTTGCCCTTGAGTTCCTCGGGGGAAGGGAACTGTGCCATCGCCTCAGAATCTGAGACGTGGAGCATGTCCCTGAATGTTTCCTTGATCATCTGTCACGTGATCAAAACATGCATGGTTATTATCTTTTATCATATAAACCAGAGGAAGATTTGATAAAATGTCCCACCTTGAATGATTTTGATTTTTATGACTGCTCCCGGGCACTTTTATCAAAGACCAAACATGGCATGTATGGATATGTGTACCTTTGCAACTTTGGCTTGGAGATGGGGAGTGAGGTGGTCTTCGAGGGTGAGTATGACGGGGTACGGGGAGGACACGAAGGCGTGCTCCTTGATGGCGTCCAGGCATTTGGTTAGTTCCACCGGCGACGTCCATGTCCTGCATGCAAAACGCCACATTAATTTTACAGTCTCTCTTCACCGACAAGTCAAGGCAAAAAACTTAGACGACAAAGGCCATGTGTAGGTAAGGTACCTGCCGTGTAGGACCTCGACGTCGTCCTTGCCGGCGTTGGGCCAGAGGTCGAGCTCGATGACCCTGACGCCGTCGCGTAGGGCCTTGACGATGGGTGCCTCGCTGCAGCCGCTGCTCAGCTGGTTCCCTGTCAGGTACGAGTTGTGGCCCGTGTAGATGAAGTAGTGCGACAGCGGCAGCGTCATGTCGTCCTGAACCTGTGTGTCCATCCAAACGCAGAAACAGCTTGAAAATTGGACTTTTTTTGAAAACCCAAAGATAGAGAATTTAACAAGAAAATGAGGTAAGGGTCCACTCCACATTGAGAAAGCTGCCCGGCACCCAACCGAGGAGCACGTACGGCCAACAGGACAACTACAGTCTGATTTTTAAAATTTTGGAACATGTGGAGGAAAGACAAAAACTACCACAGGAAATAAGGGTCCACTCCACTGATCCACTCCACATTGAGAAAGATCCCCGGTACCCAACTGGGACATACGGCCAAGAGGTAAGTACAATCAGACTTCGACATCATGCAAAGGTCGGAGTCACGCCGAAGGATCCACACACATAGTATTTGCTATATATATATATATATTGTGTCAAAACATACGTGTAAATTAACAAGAGAATAATTCACTCATACTTCGTCAGCCGTGCAGAGTCAGGTGAGTTCATACACTGGCGGCAAAAACAAAGATCTACTTGTACATCCCTATATATTGAACAATTCACGTTGAAATGTTTTAAGCCTTGCTTGTCAGCATGCACGATGTCTTCAACGATGAACCGTAAATTAATCTTCAATCTAGAGCTAGACAAATACACGAAGTGGTTCGGGTTCACCACTTTAGCTAGGCATGTTCAAACTGCTCCTAGTTGTTTAAGCGTTTGATTATTTCTAGTCCGTGTCATTTCCAGCTCCCCTCTTTCTCTTTCTGGTCCCAAGGTAGAGCGGCCAAACCTAGAAAGCAAAAAAGGTTGATAATTCTCAGTCAACTGAGATTAGTTAAACCTTCATTAATTTGATCCGGTTTTGGATATCATCCTGTTGAGCAGCTAGCGCAAGTTGTTTTTTGTAGGCAATAAAGCGGTGCACGTTGGTGTGCGATTTTAGTCTAAAGGTCCGCATCCCTGTACCTAAAATCACGCCCAGATTCTAATGTGCAATTATTCTGTCGGCGCGGAAACTAGATCCTAACACTTCCGACAGAAAACTGGAATTTCCTTGAGTGAGATTTCACCAAATCTCGACAAAATGGAGCGCAAACAGACCGCTTGCCAGTATGTTGTATCGCACAATTAATTGTAAGAAAATCTTGAATAGTAGCTCCACCATCAAATCATGATTGCCAAAACATAAAAATTTCTGCCGAATAAATGAGAAAAATAAATACATGTACACCAATTCATATAGCTCTGCCCATAAAAATGAAAAAAAATCTTATAGCTAGCTATAGTTAGTACATTGGAAGATCCACTAGCTAGGCTAGGTATATCACCATCAACCTCTAGCATATGTGGGACATAAGGTTATTTTTTTTATAACGGTGGGGACACAAGTTTAGCACTGCAGTATGATTCATGTACATTGAACCTTGCACATGTGCCTAACTGTTCATCCATAGCACTCATGACCCTGAATAATTATTAGGCACACCTACAACTGTGTTACTACTTTACTAGTGGCATGTTGACTTAATGTAAAAGTTGTATGCTTTTTTTTAGAAAAGGGGTAATCCCGGCCTCTACATCAAGTGATGCACACAGCCATTTATTAAAACAACGTAATAGTTTGAGTATCACAGCCAAATTACAACTCCAAACGCACAAAAGTGAATGGAAGCTCACAGAGCCCACTAAAAAGCGATAAAAAAGTGACTACAAAAGTCGACTAGTATGCCGCCACGTGGGTTGTGTAAAAGTTGTATGCTTGGACAGAAACCACCTCAATTATGTGCAATATTAATATTCTAGTTTCTATGAAGCAAATATCCTTTTGTATTTCGCTTGCCTAATCTGACCAGGAATCAATCAACACAATATATGTAATTAAGAGGGTAAATATAATAATCAGCTCGCTTTAATACCCTGTTTCGAACATTCTATTGCACTGCTGTAAGTAACGGTCCACGCATTCATAATTCAAACCATGAAAAATCGTAGGCCAATTCTTTCAAGCTAATTCTCAAGGTTTTAGCTAGAAATATTTTTTCAACAGAAATAAGTAACGATTTTAGTGCAAGTGATGAATAGATGGAGCACTACTACTGTAGCTCGGAAAGCTTACCCCTCGGCGAGGATGGATGGCGGCGTTGGCGTCGCTGCAGAGCCAGCGGTGGAAGCCCTCGACGGTGAGCGCGGCGCCGCCGCCCTTCTTGAGCACCTTCTGCTCCGCCGCGAGCGCCATGGCCTCCCTGGCCGCGGCCTCGAGGTCGTCGTCGACGGTCTCCCCCTGCACCTCCCGGAGGAACCTCCTGAGCGCCTCCTCGCTGAGCACGCCGCCGCCGCCGGAGTAGGCCCGGAACACGTCGCCGATGGCCGCCGACGGCTCGTTGGACGCCGGCCGGAACCGCCGGCGGAAGCAGCACACGCTGTACGTCGTCATGGCCTCCCTCTACGTGTATACGTGCTCTCCCGAGTGAACTGCTGATGCGACTTTGAGAGCTACTAGCTTGTGGTGCATACCTCCGTGTAGGTGGTGTATGTGCGCCGTGCGCGCTGGGTTATATTAGCAGTGCCTTGTTGGTGGGCGACAATATTTATCAATATCTCAGCACCAAGTACATGTATGACTCGACCGGGGATGGAGAAGACCATCCAACGTATCGCTGACACCTGCCCTCTGAACATCACATGTCATGTTCTGGACGCTGGATATTTTGTTTCCGGTGAATAATATTATTGTTATTTGTATCTTGATGCATCTCTCTCGGCTACTTCTTTTTTATTCAACAGGGCCAGGTGTATTAACATTTGACAGTACAAAATACATGGCTCTCATTACACAAACCCCTATCTCACGCTGATTCAACACAAAATCAACGTTTTTGTAACTCCTTCTATCGCAATCAATATATAGCAGCCCTCCTGCTTTTATTTACAAAAAAAATTAACGTTGCTAGATTGAGTATCTCTACCAATTTGCTCAAGTACGCGTGTATGGAACCGCATGCTTAAACTCAGCGCATCAATGTTATTGAATTTGTGGATCAACATCAGAGGGTTTTCAGCCAGCTTGCTACGGTAAATCAACCCAAAGATCTTAAGATAACATCAGTTTCCACATGGAAATTATCTGAAAAAGACAAACTTATGCAACTAAATCTCTAATGAGAACCAAGGTTTTGGTTACCAGTAGTAAAAATTTCCCAAGGGGGTCGGGATTTCCGGTTACCGGAAAATCCCGACTGGTTACTGGACGAATTTGAAAACCGAAATTTAAAATTTTAATTTTTTTGGGTTCCTAATATGACCATATACTGAAAGTTTTCGTTAACATTCAAAAAATTCAGATTTTTGCCGGTATGACCATTTCCCGGGGGTGCTCGGGATCTCCGTTTACCGCCCGGCCGGTAGCCGGATTTCCTGACCGGTAACCAAAACCATGAAGCTGATCACAACCCCACACACGAACTGTTATAGTATTCCACTATGGTAAAGAACATTGCATGAAATCCACATAACAAAGGTGGTATGGACTAGCAAGAAGGTGAGCGTGCGCCATCCACTTCTCTTCTTAATCTCGTAGTTAGTTGTAAGAGAACCTCACTTATAGAAAGGTCCAACTAACTATCTAGAAGATAGAGGAATAAAACTAACCTCACCCTCTTGTTGCGAAAGAATGGGCCTCCTGATATTTGTTTCAAAATATTTGGTCATAGACATAGAGCATACCAAAAGTTTCTAACACAGAGGCAGTCACCACATGACAAGAACAAAGCGGTTGCAGCTCCGCTCTCGATCAATGCATAGACCCTACTAGAATTGTCATTGGCCGCTCTCATATATGGATAACATCATAAATTTATCACGCCGTTTCAGCATACCAAATTTCTTAGCACGTACTCCCCCCTCCGTTTCAGAATAATCGATGTCTTAGTTTTATCCCCAGTCAAACTTCTCTAAGTTTGATTAAAGATACATACAAATGTGTCAAAATTCACGTCTTCAAACCAATGTAGTATGGAACATTTATTATTGTATATGACTATGAAAAAAAACGAATTATTTGTTTGAAATGTTGATATCAAAATGAAGCTTGGAGTTTGACTTCTTAGGATACAACAATAACATGGATTGTTTTGGAATAGATGGAGTAGGTAACTCCACACCCAAAAAAAATAAAAGAGATAAAGGTTGTTCATGTGAGTGGAGGTAGCGGATAAGGAAGTCACGTTGTGGTGTGTTTGTTGCATGCATGGTGGATCGATCGTTCGATCACGAATACATGGTGCGTGCATGGGACCATGCAAAAAATATAGAATGAGCACATATTTGACCGCAACGTGACTATTATTGGCGGTAGCCATCCATACATCCATTCATCCATGGCTGCATCATCAAAAGCATAATTCTGGCTAGCTGGGCGGTTAGTGGCGCGTCCACGAAGCATTTGGCGGTCGGCCACACATACAAGCGGTGGCACTGACAGGTGGGTCCTGATCAGCCTGCGTGTGTTTGTCTGTTAGTACTTTTATTACTATTATTTTGGGTAGTAGATGGAAAGCTACGGGCTCGTGATTGTCCAGTGGCAGTTTTCAAGAGACAGTGGCGGCAGCAGCAAGGACGGCGGATCCGTCGTGACAAATGACAATTTTATGCCCCGTCGTTATCGCCATGGATCGTCGATCAGGGTAAGGGCTTGTTCGTTTCCACCCACCCCGGCGGGGATCGGAGTTAAATCCCCGCGAATCTGCCGGGATCGAACCCGCGGGGGTCAAATCCCGGGGCTCTTTGTTAACGCATTCGGTTATACCCGACAGTGATTTCATCCCGTCCTATTCCCCCTCAATCCCGTCTGATTTTGCGGGGAATTAAACCACGACTCTCATCCCGTGGAACGAATCCACGAATCGGTACGACTCGCTTCTCTCTCACACCCTCTTCTCCACCTTGACCTTCTCTCCCACGATTCAGCGCGGCGGCGAGGGACGGCAGGAGCGAAAAAATCGAGCAGCTGAACTCGGCGCGTTTCTCTCTCCCCGACCCTTTCGAACCAGCGGCATATCTCATCTGCAGCCGAGCTCGACCCAAGATCGACGCACCGACCACACCTCCATCCGAGCTTGGCGGCGCCAGTGAGATTCACCTCCACCGGCCTCTCAATCTCCGGCTGTTTCCAGAGCGCACCGTGGGTGGACGGCGTCGCCCTCGGCGGGAGCGGCATCGTGCCTCGGAGCCTGTAGCCTGTAGGTGTCTACGGCGTCGGTGTCGGCAACGGGGCGCAGATGGAGCGCGTCGCTCTCGGCAGCGGTAATGGCGGCGCCATGTCTGGGAGCCCGTGAGTGTCCGCGGCCAGCGGCGGCGCATCTGAGGTGGAGGATGAGCGTCGTGCAGGTGGTGGCTGACCTTGCTGAGACTCCTCGTCAATTTCCCCCGTGGGGATTAACCGAACAACCCATACCCATGTGGGGATCAGTGGAATTAATGAGAGGGATTACTGGGGGTCCGGGTGACAAGCGGGGATCACCCAATTCACGTGCGGTTTGGTTCCCTCCAGGGATAGCTGCCACGCAAACCGAACGAAGCCTAAGGGAATTGGGACCAAATGTGGAACACATGAGAATGGAGCCTTGCTTTCCATGTCACTTACCAACCGTTACGTATGTCGTGGATCGTTTGGTTTGCTCCCTCTTTTTGCAGCACAAGCTACCTCACGATCGACTCACCTACAGTCTGAATGATATTAATTGGGTGTACACTCTGGTGGTAGGTGCAATAGGACCATAACTCCGAGGTGGAGGGTGTAATGGGAAAAAAAAAGGTTAGATCGTGAAATATTTTGAATCGGTTTCCTTTTTTGTGAAACGTTCGGATTTGGTCAAACATTTTAGATTTCACGTTAATTGAATTTGAAACCCATGTCCGGTGAAGATAGCCCAAGAACATGGATCGGGTTGGCCGAGGACCATTGTGCCGGAGAAGGACATGTATACACATGGGAAGACAGGGGAATGCAAATCCTGTAAGAACAATGTTGTATCACACGCTCAACCGTTCCAAGACGGATAATATTTTCTAAGGGAGAAAAAGCAAAACCCCAGCCCAAGCAAGCATACCGTAATATTCTTTTATTACTTAGCAAAATATTTGTTTATTGCTAATGAAGGAAACTTTGTAAATGTGTTGCTTCGGAAAAACATTGTGTGCCTATACATGCATTTTCTACAAAATAACTTAGAGGTAACTTTATTGTTCTTGACTTCTTGTTGTTATTTTACTGTTATTGTGCAACTTTTATGTGGGATTATGTGTTCATTTCTTAGGCCTCACCCTAGAGTGTTCGTGGCTAAATTTTCTGAAAAAACTAGAAATTTGAAGCATTTTCATAAACAAGTAAAAATACCACAAAAGAAAAGACAGGAATCATTTTACTCAAAGGACCCTCAACACCATTACCCAAGTTATTATTCCACTTGTCAATATCAATTTTTTAATGTGAATAGTTCTAGGTTTTTAAGGATCAGATGTACTAACCTTAGTCATGGTTTCCATATGATTACACAATAAGTTTATTGATATGTCGTCATGTCTTGTGGAAGTCGATTGCGGATACTATTTCACCATTTATGAGGTCAAAAAGTTTGCCCTTATTATAAACCATTGAGGATAGAATAACGGAGAACTATTTCCCGTATCTAGGGGTTTCTAACAAGAACAGCCCCTATCGGGCTTGGCATGTAGGGTTTCACACCATGTCGCCCCTCTAAGGACGACATGAGCGGTTCTTTCGGGTTAGAATTAATCTCTTAATTTAGTTGCATTAATATGGTCGGTCCATTATGTGCATGTGCACCTAATTACATAATGTTACTTGTTTATATTTTATTATATTTTTAAATACATAATTCATGTTCTGTTGTCAATTCCGCTCTCATTATTAATTAATCGGAAACCATAATTTGTCTATTTTTTCTTTCAAAGCAGGGAGGGAAAAGTTACTACTGTGAACAACTATTCTGGCTTGCCTTCTCAAAAATGGATCCTATCTGCTCACTGCGTCTTAAATTAGATGACTTCGATTTATAAAAGGATAGATATATCTAGACATGTTACAAGTCTCTAGATACATCCACTTTCATATATAATTAAAAGTCAATATGGATCGATGAACGGAGAGAGTAGGCACCACATCGTAGTCTAACTTGGACCGAATGGAATTGAATTAATATTGCATATCGATACACCCGTGAATAAATATCCCGCGTAGGTATATACGTGTCTAGATATCCCTGGCATAAATGAATGACGTTGATTACCTTGAAGAACCATGGATTTGACTATTTTCTTGTCATAATTAAGCTAATTAGTAGGTGGAGATATGCAAGAGTTTAGCTACAAGGAATCTGTCAAGTCATCTTGTCGGGAATAATAATCTATGAACTACGTGAGTGAGTGATAAGATAGCAAAGTAGGCGGGGGTAAGCTATTTGGCTTGCACATGTTTTGTCCGTCCAAGTGTCGCATGCTCCTGTTCTTCGCTCAGATTAAGGAACAAGCTGCGTGATTCGAGTTGGCTAATTAACTGCCAGCTCGATCAATCGGCTTCATTGTATATGAGTACGTACTTACACTGTTTGATGAGTTGGTCGATGCCAACTTAAATAAGTAATCAGCAACGACTTCGGTTTAGATTCTGTTTAGCATCTATCTTTCCATCGTCCTTGTTTGTCAGAAAGAACTTGGCGCCGGGTTCCAAACGAATACTTGAAGAAATCACGGCGGCGACGTTGAACAGATTCCTCGATCGCCAGATTCCGAATTAAATTGCAAGAGCTACACACAGGTGTTTGCGTTGTGTTGCCATCCCATGCCTCCCAGGTTGATGCAGTGACGAGCTGGTTAAAAATATGCAGTGAATGGAAATTAGCACGAACGGCAGGCAGTGGCGATTTTAGAACTATCTCTATTCTGGCAGTACAATATTGCTGGCATCTTCACTTTGTCTGTTGGTGGTCTAACCCATCGGCTCACATCAGTATCCAGAAGGCGGACAATTACAGAGGGGATCAGTGTGAATTTGCTGGGTGAAGTCCAACATACGTCGCTGGCTCCTATGACAAACCGTAGCAGTAGAAGATGTCTTCTCCTCTGCATTCTTCTTGTTGCGGGCTGTCCACCAGTCCCACAATAAAATCAGCACTAGGTCTCGCTTCACTGCCATTAGAGCAAGGATTTTCTCAATAACAGCCATCACATCGGTTGCTTTTAGAAGTTACAAACGGATATCCTCGACTAGCAGGTCGTGACACACTGGTTTAATTTGTTTACACTTGAGAAACAGGTGGCCGCCATCTTCGTCAGCCCGATTACACATCGGACATAAGGTATCCGATTCAATCCACTTCCTCTTAATGTTCATGCGTGTCGGAATACTGGGATTAGGTCCAGTTTTTTTTAGGGCTTTCTAGACAGCTTAGAGCCAAGAGAACTCAATTTTAGCGGTTTTTTTTTGACATACCCCTGTTTGACACGAATATTACTACGTATTGCCACCGCGAGCGCGAAGTCAGAAGCGAAATATGCGTTTTTTTCCTTCCTTTCCTTTCCCCTCTCTGTTCCCGTCCCGCGAATGGCAGCAAGAGCCGAACCCTAGGTTCCGGCCGCCGCCACCCGCCGTCCCCGCTCCCCAAGCCGCCGCCAACCACCGCAACCGTAGAGCAGATCGAGGTCGCCGGCCGTTGCTCCGCATCCTCCAGCCACCGGATCTCCACCATACCGGCCGCCACGCCCACCACAAGCTGCTCAAGGTAAGACCTCATCTCCTGCCCCAAATCCCCGACCTTGCATCTCCTGTCCCAAATCCCCCTTTTTTTATGATTTTCTGAGATGTACAGATTGTAGTGTCATTTGCATGTAGATTTCTGAGATGATTAGCATTTAAATGTCATGTGGATATGAAGCTGCAGATGATGCTACTTTAATTACAAGTGTCCAACAAACTACTGAATGGTCCAATTTTAGGCAACAATTTGCTGATGATATGTATGCCGAGTTACTGAGTATTCTGTAGCCTGTGGGAGCAAGAGATTTAGTTGACGAATTGTGATGGAGTAGATGATGTCTTCTTTTGTGAACAACAGCTAACTGAACCTACTGTCCAGATCGAGGCAGCACGTTCAGACTAGATACTTGATACAACACACTACCTATTCACTGTATATCTCAAAGGTTAACGAACTAAGGGCACCAACAAGCTACAGAGAACAGATAACTAGGAACTAGCAGGCTCGATGCCACTGAAAATCCACAACAGGAAACGACCAAGATGGATCCCAGTTTTCAGAATTTAGCTATGGTGATAACTCCCAGAAATACGTAATGCCGCTGGCCACTAGCAGAAAACGTACCGGCAAAGACGACGACAAGGATCGGCCTCACAGCCAACTCTCCGCAGCTGGGGTCAAATAGATCGAGGAGACGTAAAGAAACAGGGGCGCAACCCTGCAACCTCGCCGCAACACCATGGCGGCACACTCGATAGGGGAGGCAGGGCGTTAGGCGCCGTCAGGAATTAGAAGTTATATTTTGTTGTGCCTCATGTGATGAGGTCACAGCCTGATCTATCTACGTATTCGGTGGTCTAGTTTTTTTTGAAACTTATTCGGTGGTCTAGTTATGGAAGAAGATTTGAGTCAGCATATGTGTGTTCATGTGCAGGTTTTATTGAATCGATTTGTATCTTTAAATTTTGGGAAAAGCTAGTTCATTTTAGCCTGGATTCATCTGGGGTTCCCTGCCGTGTATATGGGATGCACTTCCCTCCCAAGGCATAGATGGAATACACTTAATGATGATATTTCCATGACATGCATCTGCATCATGGAAACTAACTTTGGAGAAACCATTGGATCAGCAAAACTCAGTTTCTTATCAGGACCACGCCTTGACGCTCTCAAACTAACAATGTATGCCTGGCAAATGTGGACATCGGTATTGTAAACAACATTTACCATTGTGTTGGTATAGTGTCTCATATAATCCTACATGGCAATTTGATAAAGGATTATATGAGACACTATACCGACACAATGGTTTAGTTTAGTTTTGATTTATCATGCTGCGGGTTAGGACAGTGCCCATCTGATCCAAAACTACTTGCAGACAAACCTCCAGGTCAAGTACCAGAATCGAAGTTGAACCCGACCCAACCACGCCGCAACAGACGACCATGGCCGTGGCCGCACAAGCCCGCAGCTCCTCCCTCCTGCGCACCCTTGCTGCTATGAGGTCACCCCCGCCACAGCAGCTCCGATCCATCCACGAGGGGCCTGACACGATCGACGAGATCCTCGACCGCCACCTATCCAAGAAGATCCTCTCCTCCACGGCGCTCCTCGACGATGACGCGGTAGAGGCGCAAGCGCGTCGGCGGCTGACGAGCACCCGGCGTGAGGCGCTTGGGCTGTACCGGGACATTCTTCGTGCGGCACGTCTGTTCGAGTGGCCCGATGAGCGCGGAGTGCCATGGCGTGAGTCGCTGCGCGCCAACGCGCGGCGTGAGTTCGAGGAGGCTCGCGGCGAGCGTGACCCGGAGGTGGTGGCGCGTCTCATCATTGGTGGCCGTGACGCTGTCGAGCAGGCCCTGGAGCGCGTTGCTGAGGCCTCGCGCCGCATGGTACAGGCCGAGGAGGCCAAGCGCCGTGGCGGGGCGTAGATTCCCCCACCCCAGCTCGATGCGCATGCGCCCAATACTTTCTTTGCTTCTGTTGCTGCTTGTGTTTGTTAATTTTGTTGTAAGCAAGCATGTACGAAGGTCTATGTATTGTTAGAGATAATCGTAAAAACTTTTTCCTTACTGATGAAGGAGGTCTCCCATGTCATTTTTAGTTCTCTTTGCCAAGAAATATGACCGGAAAGCACCTTTCATTTTGCATTTGATCCGTGTATGATATGTGTTATGCAAGTACTATACACTGAGTTACCTGTATTTCCAAAATTTTAGTTCGAAAGAATTGACCTTTTATGTCATGTCAATATTAAATACAAAATGGTTAGTCTTGTTCGAATCCAGTCTGTGATCTCCAGTACCAGCAGCAAGACATAACGCCTTGTTCTTTGAGTAGGTGAGAACTGATCGCTCATGTATGGTCACTGGGCATTGTACTGGTGCTGTAGTAGCATAGCATCAGAATTCAGAAGCTGTGTGAGGTCTGAATCAGTGACATGCTGTTGCACTTAAAATTTTGGGACTCGTGTTCCTCTGTAAGGGACCATATTCAGGCGATAAACAACCCCCACTGCTGATAGTTGTCTTTATGTTAGTCAGAACTTGTAGATGCTTTTGCACATTGTTTGCGCTCATACAATGTTCATTTCTTATTCCAAGGCAATCGTAGCCATTTTAAGTCACTGTTGCAACTTATTGTTTTTCCTGCAGAAGACGCTCTCCAATGGCGACATCTGATGAACAGCTTAAGGAGTATGCTGATTTCATGGCAAGGGTCGAGCGAACAATATATATTGATCACCTCTCCCCTCTGGTTAGTAGCCAAATTATCAAAGCAGCTCTTGCCCAGTGTGCGAATGTTGTCAGTTTGGAGTTCATTGTGAACTACACAATCCCCTATGATATTCCTTCTGCTGCATTGGTGGAATTGGATGACGCGTCACAAGCCAAGGCTGTTGTAGACTTGATGAATGATTTCCCCTTCATAATTGGTGGAATGCCCAGGCCTGTAAGAGCTATGTATGCAAAGCCTGAAATGTTTCAGGATCGCCCTAGGCACCCTGCCTTGAAGATGGAAATCAGCTGGGTAAAAGAAGGGGATCCAGAGTATGATGGGATGAATAAACTGAAGCGGCTTGCAAAGTGGCAAGATGCAGAAAATATGGCACTCGTCAAGGTGAAGTAGTTGATTTGCCACTGATCTTATGTCAACTACTAAAGAATCTACAAATATCTCTTCTTTACTCTGCTGATGAAACAAACCATTTCTCTGGGGAATATAGGCACCTAATAGGGCGTAGGCAGTTGTAACCAGAGACATCAACATATTTTTCTGTCATTCATTATCAATTTGCCCCATTTAGATGGAGCTTGACTACGTTACACACATTATTTTGTAGATTTTGATGATGCTGTTCTTTAAAATACGATACAGTTGCTTCTAATCTCGGTTTTATCGAAGCCATAACTTAATTGAGCTTTTCACTTCCTTTTAGAATCAACTGGAAGAAGAAAAGGAGCTGGCGACACAGCAGCAGGAGACACTTGATGGAAGCTTCGAGAAGTATTACATGATTGAGAAAATGATGCAAGATGGGAAGATCGAGAGCCTCACTCGCCATTATAAGGTCAACCTGGTGGACCATTGATCAGTCTCGACAGTGCATGGATCAGTTTCAGAGATTGCAGTCCCAGTGCAAACTAATGTTCTTCTGGTTCTGGGGCATTCCACTCATAAAAGTGTGTGATAACCATTGACTAGTTTGATTCAGCCGCACTGTAATTGTGTCCAGCTGCATCCTCTGTGTAAAAAGCAGTTTGTAGTATAACAGCTGTTAACCCATTGATGGTAAAGCTTAGAGTTATCTTTGTATGATTTCGGAGTTTAATACCACCAAGATAATCCAATGATGTCTGATATTGTCTCCTGTATTGTTAACTTATCGGAGATGTGGGTGGCTTGGTTTAGTCGTGTTGATCTGTCGTTGCTTCAACCAGGAGGGGGTCATGTTTCTTTCTTGTGATTCCAAGATTGAACTTATTCACAGGATGGCGGCAACAGAGCAGCGCAAGTGACATGTGTCTCTTGGAACAGACGAAGAAAGGAAGGTGGGCCTGTCTGTCTGGTTGAAGAATCTGAGGTAGAAATGGTAGCAGGAATCAAGCAAGCAAGGGAGAGAGGTTTGTCCATGACCAGCATGCTCATGGGGAAGTAGAGATGCTTTTGGCTCTGGCTACCGTTTACTTTTCTCGGATACTCTTCAGTCTTCACAACTTGCACCTATTCCTTGTGGTGTGAATCTCTTCCTTCTGTTGCTATGCATGCAGATACCCCATTTGTCATGTCCTGGCACCCATTGTAAATGCTTACCAATTATATGTTTTCAAAATTCATATCGCAGGGTAGGAGAAAATTGCACACAACACCAATGTTGACAAAGTTGTACAAAACACAAAATTAAGCAAAACAGTTTTTCGGCCCGTCCCAACTTTTGGGGTAATACATCATGTTAGCTGCAATAGATGTCTTATGACTCATATTACCGTATCTCATAAGTGGGGTTAGGTTTTTATACTGCATACAACAATTATATGAAACTTTTGAAAATGGTTAGATAAATATACGATAATTAAAAAATATGATGCTCAAATATTTCCTCACTTTTTCGTTTTTGTCTATGCTATAACACAAACCATTTCATATTGAGATTTTACAGTTTACAGTATATATCATTTAATTGGATACAATTTATTTCACAATTTCAAATTGTATAATGGTGCCTTGGGTCTAGGTTTATCATATATTATTGTATGTGTATTGTTTATATATTTTTGTGTCGTATTTTAAATGCTAGTCTGAATTTTTTACACTAATAAAAAAACATCATGTCTATTTTTTATGTATCGTTAATTATGGTGTAATTTTTTTAATGTGGAATCGTTGTGATATATGATATAAATATGGTCTCAGGTTAGTTATTAAGTACACTAAGATATCTATTTGGGTAGCGGAACCATACACCAAAATTTTGGGGTAGCTGCAAAAATTATTTTGTTCTACTCCCTCCGGTCCACTTTAAGTGTCGCAAAAACAGAACTGTGTTGGTACAAAATCTGAAGAGAGCTACGACACTTATTCCGGACCGGAGGTAGTATATTTTATGCAACTTTATCACCAAACATTGTTTATTTGTGCAATTTTCTTGTTCAGATTATAATAACTTGATTATCAGATTTTTGTACACCATTCTACACAAATACAAGGCCCAATGATACTGTTAAAAAGCTTCTAAAAACTATCTGGTAAACATGTACAATTATCATGGTAATTGCTCGATGCTAATCTAGTAGCCATAGTGTTTCATTTGGTAACCGGTTTGGTATATTTTTCCGTCAACATATATGAAAAAGGACGCGTCTAGGCAGCGGCCGGCCGTAGTTTCGTCGACTCGAACGGCCGACCCAAAAAGGCAAAATTCTTTCCTCATGTGCGTCGTCCCTACCGTCCAACCCGCGCGTCCTCCCCAATCAAGGCATCAAGCATCAACTGCGCCTCCAACCCCGGCCATCTCTCCGCCCGCCTCCAACTCCGGCCGCCAGCGCAGCGTGCTGCGCCCCGCCCACATCCCACCCTCGTGCGTGTCCCCGCGCCCTTGCTCCGTCCGCATCCATCTTTGGGCACGCCCGCGCGTTGTCCCCTTGCTCCGGAGTCCCCTGCTGCATTCCTGGACGGCGGTGCACATGTGCCATCGGCAGCAGCATCCAGCAGAAAGAGCAGCACCGAATCGGTACATAGGAGCATCTGGAGCTCTTCGGGCAGCAGCAGATCGAGTCGTTTACTGGGACTGAGAAAATCGGAAAGGAAAAGGAAGACCTACGAGCACCTTCGATCTAGCCTGGGGCAATGAAATCCGATGCTTGAGGGAGCAGCTTCGGAGAGAAATCTTGTTTCCTACATCTCAGGCTGATTCCTGCGTCCGCGGCATCAACCACGCCTCGTACCAGCGAGCTAGGCCTGGTACCATGCGGCTGCTCACTTGTATTTTTTCCCATTCTGTGATTTGTGTTATCTAGGTGTCTAATGTAATGCGTACAAGAAACTAATTGCTCTAGTTGGTTTAATCTCTAAGAGCTACTTTTATATGTTTTTTCACTGCTAATTTGGTTTGGGTGAATATAAGAATGCAGTGCACTCTTGGCATAGTAATTGCTTGATTCTATCAATTTGTTGTCTAAACTCTTTTCTAAATTATTATAGCTAATAAATTTTTATTAGTTGCCCAATTATTACAATCATATTGCCTAACAAAATATAGCACGATAGTTGCTTTTGTTGCTCCCACCTTCTCTCTTACAGCTCCGGAGGCACCCTCAAGTTGCACGATTATATTGGCATTTTCGCCGTGGCGAAAACCTACCACTTCCCACACTCGTCATACCCTAATATTTGGTCGCGGTGTCCTCCAATCATGACAACTCCATCAACATCGTGGTTGCGTTCATCCTCGAGGAGGTGAGCGTGGCCTCCCACAAATTATCTGACATGTAGAAGTTGCATACCACTATTATGAATTGGCTTGTCGATATTTTTCAAGTTACTTAGGCAAGTAAACAATAGCAATAGGCAACTTATCAATAGTTGCCTAACAACACATATTAGTTGATTATTGCCTAACAGCACATATTAGTTGCTCAAAAAATCTATTTTGATGTCTAGCATAAGAAGGTATTTTTCTCAATTACGACATTTTAACAAGCAAAATCACAACAACAAAACTCAATTTTGGTACGAGCTAAAATGACTTTAATTGGCAACTATAAACTAGCCACCGTGCAACGTTAAAAAATTGGCAGGCAACTTATCGGTAGAAATTAACATAGTATGCTCATATTGTTTTCTCTCAACAAAGCAACTACACAACATTCATAGGCAAATTTGATGTGTAACCTCATAATTTCCTGCATAATTTAAGCAAGTAATATATCATGTTAGTCAACAAATTAGTAGAAGTGGGAAATAAATATCTGATCCTAAAGCAAATAGTTGATCGATAGGAGCCACCGCTCAGTACTTGGTGTGAGGAGCACTGGCAACAGCCTAGTCGGTAGCCCCGCTTGACCATGGTAAGCCGTCCCGATGAGTTGTCGACCTCGCTTACGATTTTAAAACAACAGTAAGCAACTCCACGATAATTAAAATCGACTTTGGTACAAGGCAAACCATTTTTATGTGCGTTCATGCAACTTCACAACAATGATAACAAAGATTGGTGTTTGATGAGGTAATTGGAAAACAACGGTACACAACTTTCGTGTTCGTTGAGTAAATTCCAAAACAGCAGTAAGAAACTCCACGATAAATTTTAAGAAAATTTGGTATGATTGTGGAACAATTTTCGTGCATTAGGGCAACTTAACAACAACGATAAGCAAAATTGATGAGTGATGAGGCAATTTTAAAAACATAGGTAAGAAATGTTTGTGTGGGATGAGGCAATTTCAAAATAGTGGCAAGCAACTACACGACAATTAAAAGCAAATTTTGCACAGGGAGAAACAAATTTGATGTGTGTTTGAGGGAACACTAATACGCAACTACATAACAAAGGACAAAGTATTGTCAGAATTTATACAATAATAAATTGATTTTCTTGTATCAAACTTGCCTTAAATTGTTCTCGATTTGCTTAACACAATTGTAAAGATGTCTCGTCGCATATGAAAGTTGTAATAGTTGCACAATTATTCTAATTTGTTTACATCTAAGAAATTTTGAAACTTAATATGCTCATTTTCTTGTCTATAATTGTGTAATAGTTACAAAAAATCATTCTAATTTGTTTTCGATCATGTGTAAGCAATTTTCCAATAACTTAGTACAACGAGGCAATTTCCTAATTTTTTTGGTCAAAAGCAACTACTATACTTAGTTAGACGACAAATTGATAGAATTAAGCAAGTAATCTATGAAGGTAGGCAACAAAATTGATAAATTTGATCAATTATATGGTAGACAACTTCATAAAATCACGAGACAAACTATACTCAATCAAAGTCAATTTAAAATAGTGGTAGGCAACTTCTCAATTTCAGAATAACGGTACACAATTTTGGTGCGAATTGAGACAACTTCATACCGGTACGAAAAATTGATTCGCAAAAAAAATGGTAAGGGATTTTTCAAGTGTATTCAGGCAACTTCACAATAACTGTACGCAAAACTCCAGAACATCTAAGTGCAATTTTTGTGGGTGTGGATGCAATTTTATGTATGATGAAACAATTTTTATGCTGGACGAATCAACTACACGATATTTGTAGACAAATTTGATGTGCAACTCAATAACTTCCAAACAATTTAAACAAATAATATATGATGTTAGGCAAGCAAATAGGCCGACGTGGCGTAATCTTTAGACCTCCACATCGCGTTTCTTCGTGTCTCAGTGAGAGGCGTGACCTGTGCGTCGTAGGCCGACGTGGCGTCTCGCTTCGTTTCGTCCGACGCAACACACCGACTCCCTAACCGGAGGGCATGGGCTGGCTGTGTTGAACAAAAGGTTGGGTCACGACGGACAAAAAACGATTTTGGACACCGCGAGTGGGAACAGAAATATGTGTGGCACGCCCCAGAGGCCTTTTTGCCGTCGTTTAGGCGCCCCGAGTGGAGATGCTCTACCATAATTGAACAACAATAGACAATAAATTGGTGATATTGAGCAACTGATGTATCCATTTAGGCAACTAATTTGCAACTAGTATATATTAGGCAACATAATTAGTAGCGTTGAGCAACTAGTATGTGTTGTTAGGCCAAAAAGTGGGACAAAATACTCTATTAAATATTTTGGGCCAAATCCAGACTAGTCTTTTCTTTTCCCCTCACATCCAGCCCGTTGAAGCCTCATGTGCAGCCCGGACAAAGTAAATCAATCGTCTTCCCCAAAATCGTTCATAGGAAGCAGTGAACGACGAGTATTCCATGACATCGAGCGGTCGAGTTGGTAGGAGAGGACGCGGGGGCGGCGCCGCACCAGGCCGGCCGCCGAGATCCGTCACCGGAAGAGGATGCACCCGGGGCGGCGCCACCAGCCAGGAAGAGGAAGGGGCCGGAGAAGAGAGTTGTAGCTGGGCGTTGCTTGCCTGGGTCACTGGCTGAAGGTATCCGCGCTGGGAAGAGTGCGCCGCCGCGCCGGGAAGCAGTTTGGGCAAGGAAGTAGTTTCGGATGGATCAGGAGTCGGGACTGTGGGAGTGTTTCTTGTCGTTAGTACGGCCGTTCGGGACGCCCGTTTAACGCGCGTGCGAGAATAAGCATTTGGGTATGAAAAATGAATTTAGTTTTGAAGCCCTCTTCAAGACAAACTTAACGGTACAAACGGATTGCCGTGCCGTGCCGTATCTCTACTTGGCTTCACGTAAGCAGTACCATACCCGGTTTCTGTTAATCTCGTTAAACACGATCAAAGCCATGAAAGACCTAATCGATCCATGCAATCCACAACCAAGCAAAACAATGACGAACCAGCAGGACGATGGGACCTCGTTGCCGTCATTACCAGGGGCAAATAGCTCATGTGCGACTTGTTTTCAGGGTATTGGCTGTAGTACGACGTCTTTCCAGATAATAGGCTCCATGCGACGCCGATACGAGCAGAAATAGCCCAGAGGCACTCGGGTGCCAGAACTGTTGTTAGCGGGCTTGTTTAGATTAGATTAAGCATGTGGGTCCCACAAGATTGAGTCAAACAACTGACTGACTGAATTCGTCAATTGATCCACACCCAACTGCCAGTGCCCGCCCCCAACTCCGCTCTCGTTCTTCTCCGGCGGCGGCGCTTTCGTTCACGGCGGCGGCAGGGCTTTCGTTCTTGGCGGCGGCGGCGGAAGCAATGGTGAGCGATTTCTTCTTCGTCCCTGTTCCCTCCGAATGTATTTGAGATCTGATTTGCTCATTGTCTGCTGATTCAAATTGCTAGAGGACGCGGGGAGGCGCTACTGGGCGGGGGGCGGACGTGGGAAGAAGAAGACGGTCGAGCCGGGAGATTCAACTTTGAATAGGTAACATGCTTCTCTCCCGCACAATTTTACTTCGATTTGGGTCTCGTTTGCTCGACCTCATGCTGCCCGCTACTGACAGAGAGGATGCTGCTGGGAGCACCTTCGAAATTACAGTCAATTTCTTACGATCTACGGCAAAATTAGTTGATGGGAGCGTGGTGGACATTGATGGAGACACGATTGTGAAGTGGGAGGTTGATTTTGAAGAGTTTGATCCAACAGACCTACCGAACATGGGGGAGAGCCGGTGAAGTCAATGGTGGAGAAAATTGCAGAGCATGTTATTTGGGGTCCAGAATAAGAAGTATCACTGTTGTGGTTCGATAATTGGAAAGGTGAATATGTCAGAATTGAGGATGGTGAAGAGCTTGCTGAGGAAATCGATCGGCAAGAGGGCTGGAGGAGCAAAGTTTTAGTTTTTTATGCTCTGCTTGTTGATCTGAATGTTGATTCAAAGGTGGGTTATGTGCCCTCAAAGTTAGCTATGCAGGAGGCGGATGATGATTGGGTTTCCGCTAGGCGTATAATTCCCATTTGTACTGAACCGACAGTAATAGCACCCGCAGATTCTGTTGATTGGAATGCACTTGACCTACCTGAACCTACTGATTTGGTCATTGCACCGATGGAGGACACTGAGATGGCCAAACTTTTTGGCATTGAAGTGGATGAGAGGGATGAGGAGCAGGTTGAACAAGATGGGACTGACAGTGATTTATCTGAAGATGTAGATGAACAGTTGATGGAAGATGGTGCAGACTATGTGGATGATGAACACGATGATGAGCTGGTGCATGTGTACGACAAGGAAAACCCTGTCATTAAAGTTGGGAAGATGTGGCCGAATATGAAAGAGTTCAGGATGGCTTTCAAGACTTATGCAGTGAGACATCAGTTTGATGCAAAGACTGTTTGGACGGATAGAAAGAAGTTCTATGCGAAGTGTAGAGGTTTTGATGGTACTGGCAAGAGGCCTTGCAAGTGGTACATATCTGCTAGACTGCAGGCTGATGGAAGTACTGTAAGGGTTAACCAAATCCCTAAAAGACATACTTGTCTTACAAGTAGGGAAAAAGTATCAACCATGACATCACAACTTTGGGTTGCAGATAAGATCCAACCATTGCTAGCCAAAACACCTAACCTTACTGCCAAGAGACTGCAAGTGGACTTACAAAATACGTACAAAATTAAACTGAATTATACCACAGTGTGGAAGGCCAAACAAAGGGCAATGAAACATTTATATGGTGATTGGGCAAACACATTTAGGATGCTTTACAACTTTAAAGCAGAGGTTGAGTTGAGATCTCCTGGCAGTAGTGTCGAGATAGATACTGAGGTGGATGCGGATGGCAAAGTTTATTTTTCCAAGTTTTTTATGGCTTTGAAGCCTTGCATCGATGGCTTCAAGGCAGGGTGTCGTCCATATTTGAGCATAGACTCATCTTTTTTGACAGGCAAGTGGAGTGGTCAGTTGGCAGCATGCAATGCTCTAGATGGGCACAATTGGATGTTCCCTGTTGCTATTGGTTTGTTTCATTCAGAGACGGAGGCTTCATGGACATGGTTCATGATGCAGTTGAAAAGATGTCTAGGTCCAGTGTCACCTTTGGCAATCCATACAGATGCATGTAAGGGGCTAGAAAACGCAGTTCACAATGTTTTCCCCCATGCCGAGAAAAGGGAGTGCTTCGGCCATTTGTGGATGAACTTGATAAAAAAATTCAGAGGCGATGAATTTGGGCGCATGTGGCCAGCAGCAAGATCATACACCGCATAGACACATTCCTATCACCTTGGTAAGATAAAGTCAGCATGTACTCACAATGATTTTGCTTCATGGTTGAGCACCTACCATTCTCTGTTATGGTATAGGTCAGGTTTCAATACTGCAATTAAATGCGATCATATCAACAACAATTTAGCAGAAAGTTTCAACAACAAGATAAAAATGTTAAAAGAGTTACCTGTGCATGACATGGTTGATCAAATCAGGATCATGCTTATGCGGTTGTGGGAATTGAGAAGAAAAATAGCTGATTGTCTACAAGGTGATAAGATTCCAGCAGTGGTACAACAGGTGGTAAACAGGAGCAGAAGTCTTACACATTTGTTTGTTGAAAAATCTTCATTGTGGGGTGCTGAAGTTAGAGATAGCAAAACTGGTAGGAGGCATGTTGTTAACACTGAATTGCATGATTGCACTTGCCTTGAGTGGCAACACACCGGCAAGCCATGTGAGCATGCCATTATTTTCTTAGCCTCTCAACCGAGGGTAAACATGCACCCATATTTGCATGAATATTATTCGGTTGCAAAATTCAAAGCTGCATATGCAGCTCCAATTCCACCACTTACAGATCAGCAACAGTGGCCTGAAATGCCTCTGGATTTTACAGTGTGTGCTTCTGTAACGAAAAGAAAGGCTGGCAGGCCTAAGCAGAGTAGATTTAAGTCCTGGTTTGAGAAAGGTGGGAGTAGTAAGAAAAAGAAGAAAGCTGAGAAACCCAAAAGGCCTAAAAAAGGTAGCAAGAACAGATGCACTTACTGTCAGATACTTGGGCACAGAGCAGGATCTGCCAATTGCGCCTATGCAGATGAAAAGCCAAAGTATGTTCTTTTTTTCAATTACATAGCAATATTTGTTTTTTCAATTACTAAATCTATTTCATGCTTTATTTTCAGGAGGAAGCGTGCTCCACCTGTTTCACCTGTTCCACCTGTTCCACTTGTTCCACTTGTTCGTGAAGATAACTGGAATTCAAAGAAGGCACGAGTCAGTAGTAAGAGAAGAAGTGTGCATTCTGTGTTTGGTTCACTTGAACCTGGGCATGTCCCTGGGCATGTCCAGGTGAGCACTGAAGACCATGATATTGCAGAATTGTTGCAGACTGAACCGTGGAATTTCGAAGTGCACACGCAACACACTGAATTTCAGACTGAACCTTGGAACATCGAGGTGCAAACGCAAGACACTGAGTTTCAGACTGAACCTTGGAATGTGGAGGTGCAAACGCAAGACACTGAGTTTCAGACTGAACCTTGGAATGTCGAGGTGCACACAGATAAAACTGAATTGGAGATTGAAACTGAAATTGACAAGGTGAACGACCAACCTAGTTCAGTCAAGAAGCCCGTGAACAAAACCAAGATGCTCAGTGATATTGTATGTGTTGAGAAGTTAGAACCAAAACAAAGAGGTGCGAAGAAGGGCACACGGCGTGGTAGGAAGAGCACACGGCGTGCTTGAACATTTGTGGCATGTAATAATATTTGTATTTGAATTTCGGCCGGAATTCAAATTTATATTTGTGGTAGGAAAACCAAAATTTATATTTCAAATTAGTACTGTGATATTAATATCTCCATCCTATATTCAAATTAGTACTGTGATATTGATGTATCCATGCTTTCTTAAGCTCTTTTGCTATGTTAGTTGTTCAAGTGGTTTGGAACGACCTGCAAAGGTAGGGTAAATGCCCTCGTTTGTATAAAACTTTTTTTGGCATCATGTCTAAATCAGCCAAATTTAATTCCTAGACGTCTATTCTACCTATATAGTTTAAATCTGAAGTTGCATTATGTTTTGAATAATTCTTCTATTTTTTAATTTTTTATTAAAATAACAAGGTTTAATGAAAATTCATATATAAAACATTGCAAAAACCATGTTTATAATTTTTTCTACCTACTACATCACATATAACAACATTTGGCCTTGGTCTCATGTCATTTTGATTTTTTTTAAATTAATTATGCTCATTTGAGATCATCGCTCTAGTAGCGAACCCTAAACAAGTCTATACAAGATAGCTCTTTTGTGGAAACCATTTTCGGTAATTATTGCAAAAACCATGTTTATAATTTTTCCTACCTACTACATCACATATAACAACATTTGGCCTTGGTCTCATGTCATTTTGATTTTTTTTAAATTAATTATGCTCATTTGAGATCATCGCTCTAGTAGCGAACCCTAAACAAGTCTATACAAGATAACTCTTTTGTGGAAACCATTTTCGGTAATTATTGCAAAAACCATGTTTATAATTTTTCCTACCTACTACATCACATATAACAACATTTGGCCTTGGTCTCATGTCATTTTGATTTTTTTTAATTAATTATGCTCATTTGAGATCATCGCTCTAGTAGCGAACCCTAAACAAGTCTATACAAGATAGCTCTTTTGTGAAAACCATTTTCGGTAATTATTGCAAAAACCATGTTTATAATTTTTCCTACCTACTACATCACATATAACAACATTTGGCCTTGGTCTCATGTCATTTTGTTTTTTTTTAAATTAATTATGCTCATTTGAGATCATCGCTCTAGTAGCGAACCCTAAACAAGTCTATACAAGATAGCTCTTTTGTGGAAACTATTTTCGGTAATTATTGCAAAAACCATGTTTATAATTTTTCCTACCTACTACATCACATATAACAACATTTGGCATTGGTCTCATGTCATTTTGATTTTTTTTAAATTAATTATGCTCATTTGATTTTTTTCGCTTGATTTGATACGTTTTCGAAATAATTGACGGAAACCATGTTTATATTTTTTTCTAGCTGCTATACAACATTATAAGACTATGTGCGATTTGTTTGAGATTTTTTTTTTTGAATTAGTTATGCCATACCCTAGCTCAAAACCCCTCTAAACCTTGTGTGTCGTTGATCAGTGCGTGGATGGTTCAGATCCGTGCGCCTGTGAATGCCGATCCGCGGCTGCGCTCGATCTGTCCTCTGATTGGCTGCAAATGCTCCGGTTCACGATCAAACGAATGAAAACAACCTCTGACCAGTGGGTCCCGTTACCAGGGTGGGATGACTCCGTGTTAACAACGGCCACTGACTAGTGGGTCCCGTTACCAGGGTGGGATGACTCCGTGTTAACGACGGCCACTGACTAGTGGGTCCTGTTACCAAGCCCGATGCATGCAGACATGCAACCCAACCCTCTACGCAGACCTGCACGTCTAGTTTCGCGTCGCACCAGCGCTATTTCTTAGCGACGCAGCCTTGCACGCCTTGTTTCAGATAAACACGACGCAGACCAGCACTACTCTTTGCATTAAGGGTCACGTCGCATCCCAGCGCTATTTCTTAGCGACGCAGCCCTGCACGCCTTGTTTCAGAAAAAACACGACGCATACCAGCACTACTCTTTGCATTAAGGGTCATGTCGCATCCTAGCTACTCCCTCTATCACAGTTTATAGAGCACGCACGTAGTTTAAGAATGAACCGTGACGGAGGTAGTAAGTACTACTCTTTCAGCCACCTGCCCGGAGCGTAGAATTAATGCAAAGAGAGGCAGACTTTGGCATTTTTTCACCTCTGTGCATTAAGAGTCACGTCGCATCCTAGCTATTTTTTCAGCCACCGCTTTGACCTGCATGCCTCGTTTCAGAAAATGCACACATGAATGCATCCAGCGACCGGCGCCCTCCAGCGACACAGACTTTGGCGTGAGACTTTGGATTTCATCTCTTTGAATTAATGCACGCATGCAGGCTAACTCGCATCCTTTTTTTCGCAGGCACCGTTCTGACCGCATCCTGTCTAACAGAGAGGAGACCATCTCTTACGTTTTCAACTCTTACGTTTTCACACCGTTGTTTCATCTACCCCATTAACTCACACCTCATCGGGGTCTTTAAATAGTGCCTATGACTCCTCCCTCTTCTCATCCTTCTTCTACATCCCCTGTGCGTCCTCCTTCCTCTAGCCCAGCCCCCCAGCTATACCATGTCTTCTCTTTTGATCCCGTCGAGCCCGGAGTCCGTCACCGACGAGGACAACAAGCCGAAGGCGCGTCCCTGGTACGAGCCAGACTGGACGCCGGAGGAGCTGGGACTCGTTCCGGTCGAGTCCCCCAAGTTCAAGCCCACGACGGTGTGGGTCCACCACCCCGACCCCGTCCTCGTCGACAAGATCGCCAAGCGCGAGGCGAAACTCACGGAGGAGCAGAAGAACCTCCTCCGTAAGAAGGAGGAGAAGGCGGAGGAGAGGGAGCTGGAGAGGGACGCGAGGAGGGAGGCGAGGAGGGAGGAAAAGGCTCTCCGGCGCCGCATCATCAAACGCCGGGAGAATGAGATGGAAAAAAGGGCGGCAGAATGGAAGTAGGCCAACCACCGGCGGTTGGCCGGAGGGCCGGAGGACGGAACGGCGGCGCCGGCGGTTAGGTTTTAGCTAGGGTCCCCTATATTTGGGGCCCTGTATGAAAATGTATATTTTTTTTAGTTTTAATATGTGTAATGTGTAATATGTGTAATGTGTAATATGTTCTTGGATATATAAATCCTAGGGCGCCCTATATCCTATGTTCGTCCGAGATATAATATGTGTGTTTAAACTATTTTTGTAAACCTAAAACTAAACTTTTAAACCTAAGCCTAAACTAACTTTTAAGGCTAAACTTAAACCTAAAACATGCTATGGAAATAACTAAACCTAAACCTAAACGTGTCCAGCAATAACATTGCGGCCTCTTGCCTAACAATTTTTTTTAAAACAAACTAAATCAATTATTACCGGATCTAACTAAAATAAGTGTCGGACGAATCTAACTATGTACGTATTATTTCTCAGCTACGCCAGGGACAGTTTTTTTTGGACATGAGGAAGTAAATAGGATTTCCTCTGGCAGCCCAAAATTAAGAAACGTCAAGGCCCAACATCTACTCGTCACGGCTACTACTCTAACGCCCAGTACATTGTTTTTTAAACTGTTGAATGAATAAGTTAACTGAAGAGCAGAGTCAACAAATTCAGAAACTTTCGGATTTAACATTAGATTAAGTGACTCGAACAAACGAACGAGGCATGGCGCACAGATCACGTCCTCTGCCCTAACGACGGATCAACAAGTAAACAAAAAACAAAGCAACAGTAAAATCCACCAGTCATCATATTTGCTTGCTTCTGCAAATCAACCATCTGCTTTAGATGTTTCTTGATCTTCTTTAGTTCCTGGTTCACTTCGAACTCCGAGGGCAGCCCGGGTAGTTCACCATATCGCGCATTCCTCTTCCCCTCTCTGTCAGCATCGGGCACACCCATCTCCGAGCTTTCCCCCATCTCCACGCCCACCGGCGGCAGCCCCTTCATCGAATCAATGTAGCGCTCAAACAAAAGCCTCTCTAAATAGTTATCCATCCACTCGAAATAGCCACATTTCTTCAGGATCTGAAAACAGAGATCGGAAAACCTAAATTCAAAATTTCCCAAATTCGACGAGCAAAAACGAATTGCGGTGAAATAACTGAGATCTATACCTGTCCATCCCTTCCGACGTGCATCTTGCTCAAGCAGCTGACATACTCGCGCCCAAGATTGCCATTCTCGCCGGTCTTGCTGACCCAACGCTTTAGAGGCTCTGGGCGTGGGCAGTCTGGGCACCGTGTCAGCGGCACTGCACCATACCGCGGCCATTTTGAACGCGCGGCGGAGGAGGCAGACATCAGCGCTTTGTCGCCGGAGAAGAGGGAGAGAAGGATGCAGGGAGGGGAAGCAAGAGCACGCGGGAAGCAATGGCGCCGTCGGGAGGTCAAGGACGGACGAGGTTCTCTTCTAACTGCCATGAGGTGGGACCCACGCATTGCGTACGTGGATAAGTGGTGGGCCCATTGTTGCCAACGGTCGCCTTGTTCACAAACGGTCACCCTAACCTAACACCTAACGAGCGTTTTAGTGGCATGTTGCCTCTCGGCTATTTCTCCTCCTATCGGCGTCGTACTCCAGCTATTACATGGAAAGACGTCGTACCACAGCTATTGGCTTGGAAACAAGTCGCACTACAGCTATCAGCCCCATTACCAGATGACGTCGTCGCCGAGATCCTCGCGTACCTGCCGGCGAAGTCCGTCGGCCGCCTCCGCTGCCTGTCGCGTCCGTGGCACGCCACGCTCTCGTCGGCGCCCTTCGTCAAGCTCCACCTCAAGCGAGCCAACGACGACGACAAGCCCAAGAAGATCTTCTTCAGCCCTACCGAGTGTGACTCCGACGACGACTACCAATTCTACGCTTGGCAGCCCGGCGTCAACGCGGCCGTGGCGAAGCTCATGCGCAACGACTTCTGGCGCCCCGCCCTGCTCACCAGGCCCCTGCATGGCCTCGTCCTCATCCACTGCGTCGTCGAGGGCGGCTACTGCGTCTGCAACCCATCCACCGGCGAGCAGGGCCGGTCCTGATATTTTGAGGGTCCGGGGCGAAACTAAAATTTAGGTCCCCTATACAAGTAAATAAACTTTTACATGAAAAAACCTTACGGGAAAAAACCACATTATGACGGAGGAGTGTTACAATTTTAATATAGACTAAAACTTTCTCCTTCCGTTCCTGCACGCAAAGTCGTCGATAATGGAATCAAAATAAATCTCGTCTTCTCGATGCACATAGTTGTCAAACCATTTAACCTATTTACAAATCTCAAAGAGTTCTTCAACAGTTTTAAGCCCTAAAAATATTCTTTCAGCTAATGCAACAGTCACGACATAGTAAAGAAGATCCGATAAGCAATAGAAATATAAGGATAACAATCTGCTTCTTTCACAAATAGAAAGATCTCCATAGCCGACATTGTTCTACCCAGTAAAATTCTTCAAAACACTTAACTGAGAAATTAGATCATTTAACTCGACATCACATTTCTTAGCTTCAGTGAAAGATTTTGTTAAGTTAGTGCACCTTTCTTTCAGTTGAGAAACATCCAACAACTTCAAATCTGGTGAACTCATTCAAAATCCAAATATATTTTTAAAACCCTATTTAGACGACTTACTGAATCTGAATTGATCACAAGTTAGTTTAACTCGCTCGCTAAGGCTAAGACGCGGTGTACACATCGTAGGCAACAGGCTGCCAGGCGTACAAGCCCCAATCAGGTACGGAGTACTATTTGCTTTTTTTTCTACCACGTGCTATGCTTAGTATAGGATTACCACATACATATAAGATGGCCCCTAAATTTCATGGGCCCGGGGCGGCCGCCCCTCTAGACCCTCCCCAGGGCCGGCCCTGCCGGCGAGGTGCGGCCTCTTCCCGACAGCCGAGCGCCATTGAAGATGACTTGCCGTTCTTTGCTGCCGTGCTACTTCCGCGTGGTTTACGGCTTCGGCTACTGCTCGGTGAGCCACGAGTATAAGGCAGTGCGTATCTTCAGCAAAAATAGAGATGAGGCTCCCCCGAGCTGCGAGGTGTTCGTCCTCGGTGGCGTCACGCCGCCGTACTGGCGGCCCGCCGCCTCCCAGCCTCCGATGTGCGTGGTGGAAGAGGTGAACCCGGCCGTGTTCCTTCACGGGCATCTGCACTTCCTCTGCCGACACGATGGTCGAATCCTCACTTTCAACGTCGGCGACGAGACCTTCGGTACGCTGCCGGGTCCTCCGTGTCCTCCGGGGAAGGATCCCCTAAGGACCACTGAGCTGGATGGGTGCCTATGCGTCTTCCGCGGCGGCGGGGATGGCCCTTGCAATGTATGGATTCTCGAGGCAAGACGGTGGGAGGAGCTTTGTTGCTTCTACCCAACGGGTTGGCCGGAGCCGGAGAAGACGTTGTTGCAGTCAGGCTGGATAGCTCCGCTCGAGATCAGTAGCGGGGACAATGGATCACAGAAGAAGATTATGTTCGGTACAGGTAAACGCGTGGTGTTCACGGTGCCGGTGGACGTTTGCCGCCTTGGGGGATTAATACCAGAGAGGTTCTTTTAAAGCCTGACGATGTCATCGCTGGTGATTTTGACGATGCCTACAACTACCCGGCGATGGGACTATTCGAAGAGAGCCTCGTGACCTTGGGCAGCAGCACCGAGGATATGGTGTTCTCGTCGCCGGTGACCAAAGCTTGGTCGGAAGTCCTCAAGTGGCTGCCGGCAAGGTCCGTCCTGCAGCTGAGGCTCGTGTGCAGGGAGTGGCGCGCCATGGTCACCACGGATCGTTTCATCCGCTCGCACGCCGCCGTCCACGCCACAAGCCCACGGACCATGTTCGTCTCAAACCCTACGACTGGTTACTTCACTCACATCGACCGTCCACAGCTGGTGTTCATCGACGGTCTAGGCCTGTTCCGATGTTCACAGCCTTGCCACGGCCTGAACCTAGGCACCTGGAACCTCTGGGACTACCTTTACAATCCTACCACGGGCTACTCTGAGTGGGTATATGTAGAAGACCGCCATAGGGACGACTTCTCCTTCGCCGGTCGTGTTGCCCAAGGGTATGACCACGATACTCCATTGACGACCATGTCATAGTGTCCCTCGCCTACGAGAAGAAGAACATGGACACTCTATACTACGAGCTTGAGTGCCACGTGCGGTCTCTGCGAGGAAGTTGGGATCTGGTCGACCCTCCCCCGAGACCCGTCGCCATTGACGTGCAGCCGGCCTACTCGAACGGCAGGATCTAATGGGTGGTCGAGCGAGAAAATTGCAAATAACCACCACAATTGTGTTTAGGGTTTCAAAAAACCACCATGTCTTCGTTTTTTAGCAAAAACCACTCTTTTCAGGTCTGATTGTCGCAAATAGCACTAATATTTCTTTAAGCGCGTTGTAACGACGAATCTGACCGGTGGACCCCATTGTCAGGCTGACGTGGCAGGAATCATGACTTATGTGGCAGGACAAAACAAGTAAATAGAGACTCTTGGTTTATTTGCAAATTCGCCAAATTCCTCTGCACTCCAAATGCATTGGCCGCCACCAACGAAGACGCCGGCGCCGCTGTGGAGCAGCCGCACCGTGGAGGAGTCCGTCGTCGGCGTGCAGGAGCAAGCAGCGGGGGCGGGCAGCACGGAGCGGCGAGCGGCGGGCGGGCAGCTGGCGACGGTCCGCCTGGATTAGCTTGTGCTGGTGGAAGAGCTGCTGCAGCGTGCACCTGTCGCGGCGCTACTGCCGGTGGAGGTGGAGGCGGAGATCGTCTACGGAGTCGATGGCGAACTCGACAGTGTCCACGTGCGGCGGCAGGCAGAGCCCGGCATCGGCGAGGAGGGAGCCGAGGGCGTCGACGCTGCCGTGGTGGAGGACGGAGTCTGCGGCGAGGAGGAGGACAGCGTCGAACATCTTGACGATGCGCGCGCCGGGCTGGTGGATGCTGAGCACCACGGTTCGGCCCCGAGGCGAGTCGGCCCCGATCTGGAGCGCCGATGCGCTGTCGAGCCCGGAGGTGGGCTCGTCGAGGATGAGCACGGTGGGCTCATGCACGGCCTCCACGTCGATGGACACGCGCCGGCGCTCGCCGCCGGAGAGGTCCTTGACCCTGGCGTCCGCCACGCGAGACATCGCGAGGTCGGTGACGAGCGCGTCCACGGCGTCCGGGTCGTAGGCGGCGGGGCCGAGGCGGAGGCGGGCGCTGAAGTGGAGCGTCTCGCGGACGGTGAGGAGCGGGAAGAGGACGTCGCGCTGGGTGACGTAGCGAGATCTCTGACGTAGCCGCAGAGGTGGCGTAGGGCCGCGGCGTCGACGGGGCTGCCGTTGACGCGGAGGTGGCCGCTGCTGGAGGGGTGGAGGCGGCCGGACAGGACCTCGAGGAGCGTGGACTTGCCTGCGCCGCTGGGGCCGACGATGGCGAGGAGCTCGCCCGAGCGGGCGCGGCAGGCGACATTGCGGAGGACGAGGTGGCACCGGCTGCTGCCCATGCTGGTAGGAGGAGCGCCGCAGGGGAATGGCAGGAGCGCCGCCGGGGATTCCTCTTCGGCTTCGGATAAGGAAGAAGAACAACCATTTTTCGAAAAAGACCCTAATAAATTTAATAAATGAGTGAAGAATTTTTTGGCACAATAAACCTGCCACGTCAGCCTGACAATGGGGTCCACCGGTCAGATTCGTCGTTACAACGCGCTTAAAGAAATATTAGTGCTATTTGCGACAATCAGACCTGAAAAGAGTGATTTTTGCTAAAAAACGAAAACATGTTGGTTTTTTGAAACCCTAGGCACAATTGTGGTGGTTATTTGCAATTTTCTCGTGGTCGAGCCTAAGCTCGGGCCCTGCTCCCCGGTGTGCGAACTGGTGGCGTTTGACACATGGAGTAGAGAATTCGAGGTCATGGAGGGTCCTCCATGCGGCGACCTTGGCACCAGGGGCCGTGTCTTCATCCTTGAGCTCTACGGCACCATCTGCATGGCGTGTTATAACGAGGATGGGAACACCATCGACGTGTGGATGATGAAGGACGATGATGGCTCTTGGTGTGTGGAGTGTCGTATAGAGCTCGACAAGTTCTCGCCCGAGTACTCGTCACAAAACACAAGGTTGTTGGGTGCTGACCCAAGTGATGGACGGATATTGCTCAACACGGGGAGGTCCTTCGGATACTATGATCCTAGGACGGCTGCCCTTGAAACCATCTACACCATTGGTGAGCAAGATGGTGACTCCAGCAGGTTTTGTCCGGTTATTGTCCAAGACAGTCTAGTTCAGCCTTTCATGAAGCAAACTTTGTAATACCCAAGCAATATATATATGATGTTCTTGCACGAGATTAATGAAATAATATGAGATACTAGCAAAAATGCCCGTGCTATGGTACGGGATAACAGAAAAAAATCATGTATAATTGCCCAACATACCAGGAAAAAAGTGCCATTTAAGTATATTATGACTCGCTCAAGCATTTGCGACCTCGAGGCTTTAATCGACGATTAATTCTTTTTTTCTTCATCCTCGTAGGTTTTTGAAATTGTACTTTTTATTATTTTTTAAGTTTTTATATTGTATCAAAATCGTTAGTGAGGCATTTTTTCTTGATAATCAGCTTTGCTTCATATAATGTATAAATACTATACAAATGAAATCACATCTTATTTATATTTCCATTTCATATACTATTATTTTGATTATACATATATAGATTTTTTTGAAAATATACATATATAGAAATTGAAATTACTTTCTAGTAAACTTCACATAGGACCCTTAATTTTTCTTACAAACATTACATTAGCCGATTTTTAAATAAATTTTGATTCATCCGCTAAATATCTACTTAGTACGTACTTCTCGTGGCTTTCCACCACTCAATAAACTTTGAGTGTACTCTGTATTTTCTCGTTCCTCTCAAGCGCGACGCCGCGTGGAGGTAAGAGGTGCGCCGCCTCCCGCTGCTGGCCGAGGAGGAGTCCAAGCTGGTGTCTGCGCGAGCCTATTACTCCGAGGTCTTCCCGAGCGTGTTGCACGCGGCGTAAGTTCCCGAGGCGCCAATTTGGGCGCCGCGGCCGGTGGCGGCCCTGGCGTGTGAGGATTAAGAGGTCGCTGGGGATCCCGCGCCGGCGCCTCCTGTGGCTTCCGGTGCAATCAGAGCAAGCCCATTAATTACTGGTGAGTTGTCTCATGCCATGTTTCTAATCCCCTTCACAATCGTAATCTCCTTTGGTACTGGTCCTCCATTAATTTGTGCCATGACCTTGTTCAATGTGTGGTTTCGCCTTGTCTTGGTCGATTTGGTGCAGTTAGCGCCTCTGAAACCGACGCAGTTTGGGGCACTCACAAGGAGAATAACAATCGAATTTCTAGTCTCGAGAACGCAAGAAACCACACCCGAACGAGTGGATGGGGCCGGCCGTGGTTCGTGGGTACCGGGTGAAGGGGTTACGGTGCAGAAAACAATAATTTTCTAGCGATCGAAACCCTAACTAGTCAGGATCTATCTATCTAGTACATGCGATAACGGTGGCGGAACGGGTTACATTACCTCCATGTAGACCGATAGCGGGGATTACGCTCCCGCACAAGCGTTGACGATGAAGTCGTACGTAGCCGACCTCGAGGTCGCGGAGAACTTGCCGCGATGTCGGAGTCGATGACGCCGGGGTGTCGACGATGATCTGCGTCGACGGGCGTCGGGCGGAAGAAGGCAGAGCGCCAGCACCGGGGCTGGTGCGCCGGCAGCAGAGGGGGGGGGAGGCGCGGCGGCTGCAGGGGGCGAGACGACGTCGCCCAAGCTCCTCAATAGAGTAGCCTCCGAGCACTCGCAAACATACGGAGCCTAGCGACAACTCCCGGTCATTCAGATCCAGCTGAAATCGCAGGAGTAGATCTTATCTGGAATCCCGCAGAGCAACGGCGCTCTGCGGTATGGCTTAGGTGGAGAGAGACCCCCTTCCTCAGCTCGGCGCGGCTCCGACTTGGGAACCACGAGATCGAGAGAGAAATTGGGAATTAATTGAATTTCCTATGAATTAAATCAATTAATATGCCTTGCTATATAAAGGGGGAAGGGGTGTGCAAACCCCTTGGCTCCCCCATGTGGGACTAAACAAAGGACAAGGGATGGGGGTTCGGCCCCCACATGGGCTGGCCGAACCAGCCAATGGGGCCCACCCCCCTTGGTGGTGCGGCTCCCCCACTTGGGCCCTCTTAGGGCCCATATAGGTGGGAACCCCCTTTTTCCTTTATTTAATTAATATTAAATTAATATAAAAATCCCATTAATTCATAATTAATATATTTATATATAATTCAATATCCCGTGACTCCGAAAACTCTTTCGGACCACCCGAACAACTTTCGGACATTCCTGGAACCATTTCAGACCTCTCCGGAACTCCTTCCGGACCACCGGAACTCTTTCCGGATCATTTCTCTCTCTCCAATAAAAACCTATAAAATTCCAGAACCTATCTCCTAGCGTCGCTAAGACCTTAAGTTTGTTACACTACGGTTCGGGAACACTCCAGACATGGTCAAGACACTCCGCTCACCAATGATCGTCAGGGATACCTAGAAATATATGACGACCCCTGTGCATTCCACGAATATCGTCGTTGAACCATAAATATGATATTCATTCCCTTTGTCTCTGCGATACTACCTTGTCCGAGATATGATCGTAGACACACCGATGCCTTTGCTGTATCTCGTTACCGACGAAGGTTATTAACTCGTCTGTGATATTACCATCTCCATGACCTAGTCACAAGCTGCGCAGCTATATAGATGCAATATCACCGAGTGGGCCCAGAGTATCTTTCCATTACAAGAATGAACAAATCCCGCTCTTGATCCTTACGTCTCGATGCTCTTTCGGAATACCCAAGATGGACACCGTTATTGTCATGCTATATAAGACATAACGTTTGATGCTCTCAAAGCATCCCTACAAAGCATTAATAAGTACGGTCTCACGGTTTAAGGAATAAGCTATCATACTCTTATCTATTGCAAATGACAAACATCGTAATACGATCTTATTGCAATACTTTGCGTATGTCCACCACCTTATTCAACTAACAAGATGACCCCATTGTCAACCGACGTCATTGTCCTTGATCGGGAATCTCAATCAACTATTGCCCAATGGACTAGCTCATATAGAGGCTTGCTAGGACCTGGTTGTCTATGTATCACACGTGTATTAACAATTCCGATTAATACAGTTATAGCATAATACACAAACCTATTATAAACTTATGAGATAATGCAATAAATACTACTTATTTATTTGCCTCTAGGGCATATCTCCTTCAGTCTCCCACTTGCACTAGAGTACAAATAAACCAGCTGCATTTTACTTCATCAAAATCCCTTATCAAATAAGAATCATTCGATGATGCTTGCTTGTGGAAAAGTGTTACTGCACAATCCATGATTGTGCATGCTTTTGCGATTCACTAACATCAACTTGCTTGATATCACCATGTTGTCTAACAACATATATGAAAATACCGTAACTAAGTGAGACTTCTGTTTCCCAGCGCTTACTCTGATTATACTAACCAGATAACTGCCCTGAAAAACACACTCAGCCATACAGAGCCCCTTGTAACAATTACAAACTCGCGATATCTATAAACTTTCACACCAATGTAGAAAACTTGACATTCAAATGTCAATCCCTTAACTAACGCACATCTACTTCCAGTAAATTCCAAATTTACTTTCATAACTGTTCTTATTCCAAGAACATCGGTTATATATCATCGAGCAGATAATATGGCTTCTGTATGATGTCTAATATATACATAATAGACCCACATGTCATACAACCATTACCTTCATGCATCATTACTCTCAATGATCAATTGGATTCCAAAGGACCATCCTTTTGCTTCTATTCTGACTCCTCAGATATAATCCAACACAACTCGACTAACTATTTAAAATTCCCGTTCTATTTCAAAATAGACACTAACTTTCAAATAGTTTCACAACTTCATCCTTCTTATCTATTCTACTGGTACAATTTCACAATGTGTCATTTACACAAGATGAATTCGGCTCTCACTCAAATTATGTCTCCACATATTTGAGAACACACGCTCCCACTCAAAAACGTGTCATCCACATATTTGAGTTTCTGAGCTCCCACTCAAAAATATGTTCTTCACATATTTCACCTGAGTGAACTAACTATGACTCCCACTTAAATCGACATTTTAGTCAAACCAAAATCATTGATCTATTATCAATTCGAGTTTAATACAAACGACAGTATTACATTAATACAAATCCCTCAGACTTCAAGCATGTCTACATAAATGTAGTCAACAAATTTGATCTTGTCCAAGACACATTTCTTGACAAGACATGCTACCGCGTCTTTCTTATAGTCACATTTTCATATAACACTTTATATAACGATTAAACAATCTTATTCCTCTAATAAGAATTGCAGCAACAATTACTCTCTTAATCCTTTTAAATGTAACTTGGATTTCCAAGCTGAAAAGCCTTTGTTCGTATTCCGATATTTTCTCAACTTTCTTTGTATTCATAAAGTGCACCCTGATCTGTCAACAAGATCTGGAATACTTAATACAGTGCTGTGACCTGACAGCAATATTAAATATAACAGCACTTTATTTAGAAGTTTCTTTCATGAAAATATTATGATCTTTATGAAGAGGATTGCAAGCAGAAAACAATTTTCTAGTCTCCCTCACTCTTAATCACCAAATTTTCATTAGCAGACATATACTCTTTGGAACACCTTCCAACATAGGTCTGACACTTTACTCCAAACTTCTAATTCCAATCCGTAAACCATAATTCGAAAAATCATATTTTCCTCGGAATTACATAGACACCAAACTAAGTTTTGTTTCTATTTTGTTTTGCAATACACTCTCATCCAATGCGACCAATCTACAAAGAACCACTCATGTATATTCCGAATTATCGCATAATCATATACATGTCGACACTACTGTCGATCCTACGAATTCTCGTTGAGAAAAATATCTATTTTCTAAAGTGGACATCGACTATAATGTTTCGAACATATTAGGAGATTCTAAGACAGATTCTGACAGACCACACTTTATTTAAAATAGAGCATAATTATAATTCCCCACATATCACCATATATGACATTATAATATTGTGAAAACAAATTTCCACAAGTCTTTTGTGTTGAAACCATGATTCAAAAATATTGTCCTTTGATCGAATCTTGTGAATACAATATTCACTAATCTTTCTTCTGAAAAACCCCATTTGATCTATTATCAAATTAATTTCAGACTCCATAATTTATCGGGCAAATACTCCTATTTACCAAAATCATGGAAGAATTCGGATCATGCAATAACACCATTGATTAATCATTAAAAATGACTCTCAATCAATTTCCTCTAGTATTGCAACTTCAATACTGCATTTCAAACTTAATCAATTTTGGCACTCGAAATACTTAAATGGACCAAAAAAACATCCATTACTTCTTTCATTGCCTTTATGACTAAATTCGATGGTGTTTGTTCTTTGGACACATAATTTTATCATTCCCGCTACTATAAATGTATATCATACGCATAATGTAATTGAGATGTGATGAAAATTACTCATAACATGAAACAACTGCTTTGTTCCATAACATAAAACAACTGATGTGTTCTATATGAATAATTATGTCTTGTAACATTCAAGACACCAAACTAGATCACATTCTCACTATTACAAAATGTCTTATAAAAAACTATTGATGATAACTAATATGATATCTCGAGGGCGTGAGCACTACTGGCCATTAACTTGCCATCACTTGTGCACTGTTACGTCACCCTTCGCCACATACTTGTGATAATCAGGGACTGTTTCACAAACAGAACAATTATCAAACACTTTTCATCAAGTATGAGAAGAATACATTTTATATCTTCGTATATCAAATATACCCATAGCGTCGAAGAACTCTTCTTCGATGAATCAACTTTTAGAGATTTGAACTTGTTCACGAACGTGAAGAAGCTCACCGTGTCTCTATAGCATATTCACGCACATGCTATTCACAGCTAGGAGGTAAAGCACAATCTCTATTGCACTGGAGTTCGCTATCTAGAAATCGTAGATATTCGTAAGCCTGAAGTAGATGTCACACAACTTCTTCAACTGAGTCTCCAGACAGGTATGCTCCCCATGTGAATGGTCCGGAACTTTCTAAGCTGTCTGAACTGCTCAATACTCAATTCATCTTTGAAGTGACCTCTGATCGCATCAATCACGACATATGGCTCCATGTGTTGAAACAACTTTCAACTCAGGTGCTAGGCATACGCTCATGACGATCGTCACTTCCATGAACATGTCATGATGCTTACGGAACTCATCATCTTGCTCCTTGCTATCAGAATCATCTGGTCTAACTCCTAACTAATGTTCTAGCACATATAGGATGTTTGTTGTGTTTGGAGAATGTTTCTAAAACCAATGCACCAGCTGATGAAGTTGGACCCGTCGGCTTCCAAGGTAGAATCCGAGCTCTTGAAGAAGTAACCGAAGTGTAGTTCCGCAGTCTCCAGATGTGATCGCAAAAGAGGTAAGATAAGTTTATAATATATAGGTGAGTTTTAGTTCTATAATCTCATTATCAAAAACACACCACACCAAGATTATTATCCCTAAAAATAATAATGGCGATTACATGACCCTCATCCACCACACTACCCCCGATCATCACGGCCGGCAGCACAGCTTCAAAGGTGGACATAACATGTCGATCACAACAACTCTGTGACTCGTGCTCGATCTTTCAATCTTCCCGTGTACCGAGGCCATACCTCTGAGTATGCTAGGCTCGCCAATCAAACCTCGAAGACCCTGCGCGTGCAACATGGCTTACACCCACTGTATGCGAACGACGAGATGTGTGACACCCGATCATCACGGCCTGCCTCATAACGTAGAACTTTCTTGGTGGTGCGCAACGAGGGAGAACACAATTTTGGTATTGGTTAGGGATCATCCTATTTATGATGCTACCGTTGTATATCTAGCATATAAGCAATCAATAGGATGCACACATAACAGCACACAATAATGATGCAATGAAGTGCGATGTGACATGGTCGATGCGCCTGGACCTTCATGGCGCCATGTGCCTGGTCCCCGGCGCCCCGGCATGGCTCCGAGTCTATAGAGCCCTCCATTGCCTCCGACAGTACGAGTAATATCAAAACTTACCGTAACCATGTCACATAAAATAACGCCTCCGCAAAACAAAGTTAGACGCCTCTAACTTTATTTAGATTTGCAAGTTTTACGTGGCATATAGGCTTATTCGTAAGAGAATCGCTTCCCTACCTACGAACTTTGTACCACAACGTCGATCGTAAAATTGCATGTTTAAGCATCCCTTTCGGGCCCTCCATTGAAAATGTTTTGCCGACTAGAGAGAGAGAAACAGACACCCGCCAGCCACAGATACGGTGCAAGCCGTATATCAGTAGTGGAACCAGTCTCGCGTAAGCGTACGCGTAAAGTCGGTCCGGGCCGCTTCATCAACTCAATACCGAAGGCATCGCAAGTGCACGCTAGAGGGTAGCAAATATAAGAAAGACGCCCTCATTCAACATGAGTTCTAACCGTACCAGCAGTACTACACATAGATCGGCTCTGATACCACTGAAGGGGTTACGGTGAAGAAAACAATAATTTTCTAGCGATCGAAACCCTAACTAGCCAGGATCTATCTATCTAGTACATGCGATAACGGTGGCGGAACGGGTTACATTACCTCCATGTAGACCGATAGCGGGGATTACGCTCCCGCACAAGCGTTGACGATGAAGTCGTACGTAGCCGACCTCGAGGTCGCGGAGAACTTGCCGCGATGTCGGAGTCGATGACGCCGGGGTGTCGACGATGATCTGCGTGGACGGGCGTCGGGCGGAAGAAGGCAGAGCGCCAGCACCGGGGCTGGTGCGCCGGCAGCAGAGGGGGGAGGCGCGGCGGCTGCAGGGGGCGAGACGACGTCGCCCAAGCTCCTTAATAGAGTAGCCTCCGAGCACTCGCAAACATACGGAGCCTAGCGACAACTCCCGGTCATTCAGATCCAGCTGAAATCGCAGGAGTATATCATATCTGGAATCCCGCAGAGCAACGGCGCTCTGCGGTATGGCTTAGGTGGAGAGATACCCCCTTCCTCAGCTCGGCGCGGCTCCGACTTGGGAACCACGAGATCGAGAGAGAAATTGGGAATTAATTGAATTTCCTATGAATTAAATCAATTAATATGCCTTGCTATATAAAGGGGGAAGGGGGTGTGCAAACCCCTTGGCTCCCCCATGTGGGACTAAACAAAGGACAAGGGAGGGGGGTTCGGCCCCCACATGGGCTGGCCGAACCAGCCAATGGGGCCCACCCCCCTTGGTGGTGCGGCTCCCCCTCTTGGGCCCTCTTAGGGCCCATATAGGTGGGAGCCCCCCTTTTCCTTTATTTAATTAATATTAAATTAATATAAAAATCCCATTAATTCATAATTAATATATTTATATATAATTCAATATCCCGTGACTCCGAAAACTCTTTCGGACCACCCGAACAACTTTCGGACATTCCTGGAACCATTCCAGACCTCTCCGGAACTCCATCCGGACCACCGGAACTCTTTCCGGATCATTTCTCTCTCTCCAATAAAAACCTATAAAATTCCAGAACCTATCTCCTAGCGTCGCTAAGACCTTAAGTTTGTTACGCTACGGTTCGGGAACACTCCAGACATGGTCGAGACACTCCGCTCACCAATGATCGCCAGGGATACCTGGAAATATATGACGACCCCATTGCATTCCACGAATATCGTCGTTGAACCATAAATATGATATTCATTCCCTTTGTCTCTGCGATACTACCTTGTCCGAGATATGATCGTAGACACATCGATGCCTTTGCTGTATCTCGTTACCGACGAAGGTTATTAACTCGTCTGTGATATTACCATCTCCATGACCTAGTCACAAGCTGCGCAGCTATATAGATGCAATATCACCGAGTGGGCCCAGAGTATCTTTCCATTACAAGAATGAACAAATCCCGCTCTTGATCCTTACGTCTCGATGCTCTTTCGGAATACCCAAGATGGACACCGTTATTGTCATGCTATATAAGACACAACGTTTGATGCTCTCAAAGCATCCCTACGAAGCATTAATAAGTACAGTCTCACGGTCTAAGGAATAAGCTATCATACTCTTATCTATTGCAAATGACAAACATCGTAATACGATCTTATTGCAATACTTTGCGTATGTCCACCACCTTATTCAACTAACAAGATGACCCCATTGTCAACCGACGTCATTGTCCTTGATCGGGAATCTCAATCAACTGTTGCCCAATGGACTAGCTCATATAGAGGCTTGCTAGGGACCTGGTTGTCTATGTATCACATGTGTATTAACTTCCGATTAATACAGTTATAGCATAATACACAAACCTATTATAAACTTATGAGATAATGCAATAAATACTACTTATTTATTTGCCTCTAGGGCATATCTCCTTCACCGGGGATGGAGAAGAAGAGGGGGTGGCGATCATGTACCGGCAGCAACCGTTGATGGTGCAACACTTGCGATGGAGGCGCAAATGGTGCCCGGCCATTGCAGCGCCAGCGCTCCCGAGCGCGGTCACGGACGCCCGGGCGAGGCCCGTGCCGAACAGATCGGCGGCGACCAGGGCACATACCAGCAGCAGGTGTGTCATAGTCGCCATTGCCCTCCGCCGTGGTGTCTCACTCTCCCCCTTTCCTTCCTTCCTCTCTTCCGACTGGCTCCGAGGTGCGGGGAAGTGCAGCACAACGCATGCTCCTAACCTAGACGGTGCTTCATAAGCTGTAGCAGCAGAGCAAAACTTCCTGCGCATCAGAGCACAAGATTATCTCAAGGTAGATCAGCAGGACGACAGGGCGTGGCGACAGCCGTGAGAGCAGCGCGCCAGTAGCCGCGGACGCCGCCATCCCCTGCCACGCGAGCGAATCTTCCTTGGGGACCCCAGCGTCCGGATCAATCTCCCTCTCCTCCACGGTGGTAGCGGCAGCGGCGGAAGTCTTCAGGGCGTCGATCTCCTCCTCGAGCTTGCGCTTGGCCTGGAGCACGGTCTCAACCTCGGCCTCGAGTCCCTGGCGCTGGCGCTCATCCACCTCATGGTCGGCCTTCTTGCGGTCGACTGTTCGAGGAGGGCCTGGAGGCACGCGCGGAGCGAGGCGACCTCCCCTCCGGTGTTGGCGGCGGCGTGCTCGGCGGTGGGCTTCCGTGGCGAGGGCCTTGTTCTCCTTGGCGGCGCTGGCGAGCTGTTCCTCGAGGTAGAGCTTGCTGGCGCGGAGGTCCTCGATCCCGGCTTTGCCAGCGACGGCGGAGTGGACGGCGTCGGTGACGTTCTACGACTTAATACTTGAGCGCGATGCCGTGGACGGTGTGCGACAGCGCGTATCGGCCGAGGGATGCGGCTCGCTAGAAGGCCCTGGTGGCCGGCTCGCCGACGACGCGGCGCACGCCCCATGTACGCCCCATGTACGCGGGGCGGAGGCAGCGGCGGAGGCACTGTGCTTGAGGAGCAGAATGCAATACTGTTCGGGAGGACTGCGGGTTAATTTCACAGATAGATACCTCATCATGCTTGCAAAGTTTACTGCAAAAATCAATGTATGCTAGTTATATCAGAATTAAAAAGGATATAGCTCGTATACAGAGCCTAATATACATGCGGGATCACACCACCACATTCCAATATGTTTTTCGGACAAAAAAATTACCATATTTAGAATAGAGTTGACCAAGTTTATTTTAAAAAAAAGGGATGCAAAAACCATACATTGCATTATATAAGAGAAAATTGGGCCGTAAAACCGCACAAGCAAAGAGCGCCGCCATCCACACACCGCTAACCATACACAACGAACACACTTTTTGGCTCCGGTGTTGATGCTAGACTTACACCTCTTTGCATCAAAACCGCATATGAGTCACAAAAAGGGAGAGCTTAGCACGTCGCAAAGCACAAACCCATCTATGTGTTGACGCCAATCTTTTTCTGTGTGTTCTGTCATCTCTTCGGCGGAGTCCACAATAGGTATGAATACGCATGTATAATGTTCAACCGATTTACAGATATATCAAGACCACATATAAATAAATTGAAAGAGTAGTAAGTGTATGTGATTCAGTGAGACAATGTTGTTTCGATTGACTTGAATACGGTATGCACAAGGAAGCCAAGTAGCCAACTATACATCTTATATCGGCCAAATATTCTTGCTCTTTTTTAATCGGCCAAATATTCCTACTTGTTCTGATGCGTTGGAAGCCATACGATGGGCTTCCTCCATTTTATCAAGGTGGTCCTAAACATGATGGCCTGTGATGGCAGGCATCACTACTGCAAGAGACGGTTGAAGAGTTGTCTGCGTGGACCGGCCCAAGTAGTTCGCCAGTTTCATTTCTGTTTTTCCTTCTTTCGATTAGCCTTTCAAGTTTTAGAACGTTCACGTAAAATTGTTCATGAATGGCTCATGAATTTAGAAAAGAATCATTTTAAATCTTAACCATATAAAAGAATTAGTTTTTTCGAAATTTGAGCCGGTCTAAAAAAACAGAACCAATCTTGAAAGTGAACCATCTTAGAAACCAACCATTTTTTTTAAGTGAAACATTTTTAAAAGTGAACCATATTAAAAAAATGATCATTATTTTAAAACTGAACATTTTTAAATCTGAACCATTTAGTAATTTTTTTTACAGAAATGAACACTTTTCAAGAGTAAACAACAACGACCCAAACAAGAAAAACCAGTAAATCATTTAAAAAATAGAACTTTATAGAACCTTCCCATAATCAGAAAAATCGAACTGCGAGAATATGGGCCGGCCCAATAGTGAAATCTGTTGGAGAACGGGCGCAACGGGCATTGGTTAGGTCATCAGCAACTCGCCCTCGCGGCTTCGCGCCTAGACTGATGATTCATGCTACAGTGATTTTTCATACTCCCTCCGATCCATAAAAAGTGTCGCCCATTTTGTACTAAACTAGTATAAAGTTTGTACTAGAAGAGCGACACTTTTTGTGGATCGGAGGGAGTAGTTTTTAATTAACTAGTGCCTAATAAGCAATAAATGATCAACCACGACGTTTATCCTTGAATTCTACACGTAAATGACTTGACTTGATGCATTATTTGTTCAGACTTGAGACAACCAACGACACGACAAAAATACTCATCAGCAGTTGAAGAAAAAAATGGCCATAACAGTTATACTAACTGCATACTAGTAGCTATTCATTTAAAACTATAGACCTAGCAAGGTACAGTATAGCAGGAGAGCTACGCCATTAACTCTCGAAAAGAGGCTTGTGCTAATTTGAATTGGTATCGTGACGTCTGTGAAATTACATACGATCAGACTCTTATTGCACAATACTAGGCTCTCATCTTCAGTGGATCCATCATCTATCTGATTGATTAATTTCTTATAATGTGCTCAAGATAGAGAGCACACTATGCAAAATCTGATAATAGTTTTTTTCCAACAGAGTTCACTAGAATAAATAGTTTTTTTTTGTAAATATAGCTTTGGCATCTATATGTTTTTTCTTTTCTTTTGATAACTACGTTTACCGACGGACAAAGCAGGTGTGATTACCTAATAGGTCAGCGATTTCTTTTGTTAGAAAGTGATTATATTTTACCTATTCTTTGTCGTGGCCACGCAGCAAAACTCTAGGGTACAATTTGTAAAGAAAAATAACAACATCTGAATGCACTTCCAAATAGAGAACTTGGCTATGGCGAGATAGTTATGAGGGTGGTTGTACCCCCAGCCCAACAGAGTTTAAACCATAGGTTTGACGCTGATGTTTTTCATTTAGGCGAAATATTCTTCAGTGGGAGACGACACTCCCATCGACAACAAGGCGTCTTTGGTGACTTCGTCAATCTCAAGACCTGACCCGTCGGCTCAGTCTCTCAGAGGTGCTCATACGGGTAGGGTGTGCGTGTGTGGGTTGATAGGGGTGAGTGTATGCGCGTGTATATGCGCGCTTATGTTGTACTGTGTTTCTAAAAAAAATACACTTCCAAATATCATCCCTCTAATTTTAATATAGTTCTGATACACATACACAATATGTATATTCTTGACCGAGCAAACCCTGAGAAAAGCAAAATAGGTCAAATCGAAGATTCAATGACATTGGCAGGAAATATATACACATCAGTGTAATGACGTGCCCCCTTATTTCCCGTTTCTCATCACTATGGTTAGGCCTGTGACACGGGTTAATAATTGGAAGATTAAAAAACAGATGAATGCACCTCCAAATTAATAATTGTCCTTCTAATACTACAGGATTAACCCTTAATAGGTAAACGCGACATATATATTCTTGACTGAGCAAACTCAGGGCACACTATCTGTCTTATTCTTTGTAATTCGGCCAAGCAGGTGAAATTACCTGTCATCTTTATATTTCAGGTTTTCGCTATGGTTTGTCCTGTTCACGGAGCAGCTGAACTCTTGGGTGCATTTATTGTTGGAAAGAAACACAGCTAATTCAAATAATTACCTGTCTAATTCTGTCAGCTGGGTCAAACTGAAAATTCAATGTCACTGGCACACCCATGGGAGGTGTGTATACATCAATGTAATTACGTTATGTAAATATAGTAGAATATATGATATTTTCTCAACAGATGTGTCATGATTGTCCTTATTAATTACGTATTAGAGAAAGTCCCAACGATCTACCCATTCCTAAGCCAATATAAGAAGAGATTTCCCGGGCATGTGGGCATGAACAGCTCAAACTTGCTAAGGAATCACAGTTAAGACTAAAATCGTAGCACAAGAAAATATCGAATGTCGCCCAAGGTAAGCTAGTTAGCCTCCACAATAGTTATCCTAGCATATCATATGCATGACCTAAAATAAATGATTTATATATCTTACTTTTATGCATGCAGCGCTGGATGGCAAGTCTTCGCCTCCACTGAAGTCAGGTAGTGAACCAGCATGACAAGATAATGCGCAAGATCCATCATCATCTACTGATGGTTAGTATTCCTTCTGTTCAAAATTAGATGACTTAGATTTGTATAAAAGTGGATGTACCTATACACTCACTACAACAAAACAAAACTGCGCAATAGAGACATTTTTATAGAGACACTCTCCATTCGTCTCTTACGGACTACTCCAATTTGCTGTAGGGGCATTAAGAGAGACATTTTAAAGAATGCCATAGAAGTAGAGACATCTAAGTTGAGACATTCTCCAAAATGTCTCTTAACCTTCATATAAAGGCATTTTAAGAGGCATTCTTTAGAATGTCTAAATAATAGCGACATCTCTTTTGAGGCACTCCTCATAATGTCTCTTAACACCTATGTATAGACATTAAGAGAGATATATTAGAAAAACCTTGGATATGTATAAAGCCTCAATTATAAGACGACTATAGAGATAAATTCAAAACTTCAAAAATATATCATTGTGCAAGTTTGCCAAGTGCAACTGTGTGAAGTCAGAAAAAATAGAAAGCTCGTAACCCGTTCTAAATGACGTGTGGGTGTCAATTAATGAACCCCACGTTCTACACCACACCACGTATCCCTTACCAGAAACCTCCCACTCGGAAGTCTCATCCCCAAATTCGCCGCCCTTCTTAATCGGCCGCCGCCGCTCCGACCTACCAGCAGCGATGACCTCCGCCACTTTCCTGTACAAATCTTGCCTCTGCCAGTTTCCTAACATGCTCCATCGTTGCATTCCTTCTGTGCGCTGCCCGCTGCTGGGAGGAGGTTCTCCGGCGAGGTGGCTATGCGGTCTTGCACTCCAGCGGGGTTTCTCCTGGCCGCTAGTCCATGTCAACAACCTCCTCCACCAATGAACAACTCCCATATTCCTACCTCCGATCCCAGTCTTCTGAAGTTGATTGGGAGCCACTTGCTGGTAATTATTATCTCTGCTTTGTACTAATTTATATTTCTGATTGAAGCAAACTCGTCTGAATCTAGCTGAAGCAAACTCGTCTGTGAGCTTGGATCTTGGCTGATTGCAGGCTTTTTATTCGTGTTCATTATTGTGTTATGCTAGCTAGTGGTTGTGATATGCCTTATGCTTGTAGAATAGTTTGTGTAAATGAACATCTGTATACATGGTTGTGCTATGCAACTTAATCAGACATAAACATAAGCATACACACCATTTCCTGTAGTATGTATACGTGTGTGCTACTGCTGAGTGAACATATGCATGTTCGTCTCTGAACTGACAAAATATGGCAAGTATTTAGTACTCGTGATGACGTAGAATAGATCTGATTGTTTGCAGGGGTTGTTCTGCTTGCATTCGTTTGACTAAATAAAGGTGCAAACAGATAGAGCCAACTGAACCAAACTATTCCTAGCAAACAGAGTAAAGCACTGTTAAATCAAAGTTCCGTGAAATAGCTTCAAACATTCAGCTGTGTGTACAATAAAAGCTTGCCTCTAGTCAATTATTTGTGCTCTGTTTTTCACAGGTGACCATAATTTATCCAAGGATAACTATTCTTAATACAGGACAAGAGAAATATGATATTCCAATTGAGTCAACATGTCTTTCTGATCATGTAATGAGAGTATTCGTAATGGTAATTTATTTCAATCTTTGATATAGAATTACATCTTTTCTATATTACTAGTTTGCTCTTTTGACTAAAGTAACCTTTATTTTGTGACTGCAGGGTCTATATTTCACTTCGTATGTGGTGGCTGATTACAAGAGCTCAGAATGGAAGTATGGAACTCCAAGTTCTTGGTTGTTTGGTCCACTGGCGCGTAGTGTCTCCAACACTGTTTTTATTTGGGTTTCATGATGTTATCCAGCAATGCAGGCTTTTATTTGTGATTGTGAGATGTTGGATTCCTGTTTTTCCTTTCATGGGTATCCAACTCACACACTGTTCTATGAAACAGTATTTCATTTCCAATTAGTGAACCTAAGTTATCTGTATTGAACGTTTCTATGAAACAATATTCGGTTTATTTTGCGTTCCTATGTCATAATAATGGTTGTATGTGTATTATTCTTTTACTGAATCCAGATGGCGTTTATTTTATTTTTTTGAAACATGATGACGTTTATATTCTACAGAACTAACTTTATGTTAGGAAAAAATATAAGAATACCGCTGGCATGCAAAACGCCTCTATATGAACTTTATAAATACCTCGATATAAGAAGATAATGACATGGCAACGTGCCTCTACATGGAATATGTATGTCTCTACAAATGCAAGAGACAAATTAAATTGCCGCATAAAGAAGTATCTACACCCATACATACACATTTCAAATGTACCTTTGAATTGCCTCAATGTGTGTAGATACACAACATATTGTCTCTATAAAGTGACCTTATGTCATATACAGACATTTTGCAAAATGACTCTACAATATAAAAGACAGTGCCCGTAGTGACACTTTTGCGACACTATGATAAATGTCTCTACAACTATGTAAAGACAAATTTAGTGTCTTTACAGGATAAAAATAGTGTCTCTACGGGCTAGTTCTCTTGTAGTGACTTGTTATATACCATGATCGATATATCAACTTTTATACAACTGCAAATCATCCAAATTGAAATGGAGGGAGTACGTCTCAGTTAATTGATAATGCCTAGAGTATAGTAGAACAATTAAATTTCATATGCTCTTGCCATCCAGCGGTGAGTGCTAATTAAGCTTTAGCGTGTACTCAGAAAGGTCTGCCATGCATGCAAAGATGCAACTCTTTAGCTGATGAATTGTCATGCATGCAACTGTTTAATTGATTGATATTACCCCCTGGCCCCTGCAGGGAAAGTCCATACGACTGACTAGAAAGACAAATCTCCTCCTGGTTAGTATACAATATATACTCTAACACTCGAACTTACTATGTATTACTCTCTTTGTTTTTTAATATAAAATATTTTAGTCTTTGTCCACATTAATGTGTACAACTTTATCGAAAAACAATTGTACAAAAATGGATCTACACATGTTTTACTTTACTACAAGTTCCCTTATTCAAAAATGTATCTATACAATATGTGTAACAACTAAAACATGTTATATTTAAAAACGGAGGAGGTATGCTCCAAGTAGCTACTGATGTACTCAGATCGTTCGTGCGCATCACGTCGGCCTTGTTTTTTAATCTCCTTTCGTTCCCTGTTTTCTAAATGACTTTCTGTTGCATGATCTAATTATCTCAGCATGCATGGCGAAATAATCGACGGATTAATCTATAAAGTCTTTTTTTTCTTGTGCTTTTGAATGTTTGAAGAACATAAAGATAACGTGTGCCGTCGCGTGCTTGCAGAAGCTAAAGTGATGACAAGTCATGACAGCTCCGGGATGCATGCGGCAAGCGGCGAGGAATAAAGCGAAGTCAACACCTAGGTATACATGCGAACTTCTCCCAGGCATTTGGCCAATTAGCCTTTGTGTTATGTGTACATGTTGTGGGGGTGTGAGATTTTATTTTTGCAGACAGGGCTCCAAATACTTCCAAGCGGTAAATTCAGGAGCTCCAGAAGTATATAGTAATTCTCTCCTACGAACCGATGTAGAAGAAAGAATGTTGTGAACATGAATGTCACGCATACTTTGTGTCTTGTGGGTGTATGTAAGTACTAGTTAAGAGGTTGAAGAGAAATATGGATGGCTACTATATTTTATGTCAATACTTTGTACTCCCTCTGATTTATAAAAAAAACTAGATCATGTAGGCGCGCGTTGCCGCGCCCGTACATTAGAAAAATATTTTTTTAGCTGTTGATGAAAACATATTTAATTTTGAATGGTCCTCTAGTACATGGGCTTCGGTGGATATTAGGAGCCCAATTAACCACGGTGGTTCAATTTGATGCCCAGAGCAGCGTCCCTCGGGGACATTTGGCCCATTTAGACTGCACAAAGAAATTGAATGATCTGAGCCAAATCCAACGGTCCAAAAGTGAAGTGGCCTGAGAGAGGTCGAATTTGAGATAGGGGAAATCGAAGCTTTGGTTTGGGTTCTAGGGAACCATACCACCATGGGTTCTCGGGAGGCGCTGAGAGTCTGAGACACAGAGCGACAATGAGAGGAGGAGGAAGAGGAGGCGAAAGGGGACATCCAGCGAGAGAGACTGTGTGTTTCCGTGTGTTGGGCCTAAATCAACCACAGCGGGCCGATTTGACGCCGGGAGCAGCGTCCCTAGGGATTTTGGGTTGAGAGAAATGAAACGGTATTGATTGAATAAGGAGAGTAATCAGACGGTTAAAAATGGTGATAGCCTGAGAGAGCTTGTTTTTGATGCAGTTATAATATCCCTAATGTCGCTCATCTAGTTCAAAGTTTGCACTATCTTAGTACAAAATGAGCGACACTTTTTATAGATTGGAGGGAGTACTATTTATTCCTTTGGTGATGAAATAAACTGTCCTTAATTCATATGCTGGTATATTGTAACGAATTCATATGTATTAATAGATTGAGATTGAATTGAGTTAGCATGAGCCCCACAAGAAATAAAGTGGTCATCGTTCGGCTTCATTCGGTTATTTCTCTTGAATCTAATCTCGTGGATACGGCGGATCTAAGCAGCGCCAATTTAAACCGTCATATGATGGGAAATTTTTGTCAAACTCCTATGGAGCTTTATCTCCATGGGTTTATATATAGATGTGGTCGAACAAATGTGAACGGCCTATGATGGATAAGCTTGATCATATGTTTCCATCGATGGACTGGAAAGCTTTATACCAAACTTATTTCCTATCCACGATTGATATTTTATGATGATCCTAATTCATATAAAGATAAAGTTAGCTTCGGATGATACGGATTGTTTCTGAGCCGGACTTCAGCCGACTTAAATTTTGTCACCATATATACCTCTTGTAAGGCGCCAGTTTGTGATAAGGTGAAATGTATAATTTTGTAAACCAATGGCGCTTATAACCTGACCCGATAATAGTAAAAAAAAATCATCTCCCTGTTGTGTTTATCTTTCGTTTGTTCATCATTTTATTGCCTATCGTTATAACAGCGATTGGCGTCTCCATGTCCGATCATTGTCTGTTGTTGTTGAATCCGTCGGTTGACCTAAAGCTGGTAAAATAATTCCATTTCTAGACCTTTTGGCCCAAAGTGAAAGGTTTTATAGACATGGACCAATCCGCCTAAACGTCAACCCCTCACCAGCCCAATCTTTCCATAAGATTGTGCTCAGAACTTCCCTCCACTGCTAAAGCTCTAATTAACAAGCTGAAACTACCACTTCATAGGAAACAACTAGCTGCAAATCATTGTCTCTAATGAAGTTATATTCCGGATTGACGTTGCCATGGAGATTAGTTAGGACTCACTTTGCGGTGGAACGGGGTTTGGGGCTGCATCGCTGGTGCCATGGCCACCTAATTTGAAAAAGTCTGTATTGTCCAAAATACCAAAAATCTTGCGGAGTATTACTGCTCTGGACCGGTCGATCGGTGGAAATAAATGGTCCAAAATCACATGAGTACCTTACATAACTCATTTGAGTAATGGCCTATAACCCCAATAAATGATAAGCAACGACATATATCGTCCAACTTCTAAGATATTTGATCCCACCATAAAATCTCAATGGAAAAATCTCTACCACAAATGTACACATACACATCAGCCAGCTAGTCAGATCAAGAATAGTTGCACCATGACAATCATACCCTTTGCATAGTGGTTGTTATTTATTTTGAATATGTAGACTTAGCAAGGTAGAGAACTAGCTACTACATTAACTTTTGGAAGACTTGTGCTAATTTGAACGCCATGGTCAAGGAAATTGCATGGTGTTAAACTTAGTACTACCTCTGCTCCAAATTAAAATGTAAGCCTTTTTAGCAAGCTAAACTAGCTAGCTAAAAAGACTTACATTATGGAACAGAGGGAGTACATGATATTATGGTTATGCCTCAATGGATCCCTTTGGACACATTTCATGCAAAGGGCTGACTTTGAGTCACTAGCATGTAGCTAGGGCATATGACCCCCTGACATAACGTTGGTCAAAAGATGTATATGTCCTATTTCGTGTTGTTTTCTAGTTAAAGTGAACTATGAGAAATCCAATATATAGTACAATTATGAGCAGTTTTCACTGATATATATAGTTTGGAAAGACATCTGAACTGTTATTTAGTGAATTTCTACAAGCATTATTGTGCAGCCTAAGTTATAAACACGACATATATATACATATATAGGCATTGTCTAATTCCATGTAATTCTGCCAACCGACCAGGTCAAATAGAAAATTCAATGACAATGGCACGGTGGCACCCATAAGAGGTATGTATACATCAGTGCAATTAAGGTATTTTAGACGGTACGTATAATATAGAATATTTCTTCTGTAGATGTCATGATCGTCCTAATTAGATGAAATTTCTATGGCTTCCACATGTGCAAGCCTATAAAAACTAAACTTTTTTGCAGGCATTTGGCCATCATCGATAGCTCAAACTCTCTCAAAAGACGCACATTTAAGAACTAAAAGACTCTGCAACTCCACCCTCCCAAGGCAAAAGGTGAGTTGGTTAGCATATATTACATATTGCACGCATGCTACAAACTAACTTATTTATATTCTGACTAGCCATATATTTATGCAGCCTCCAGTAGTAAGTCTGTTCCTCCACTGAAAACTTCAGGTACCCGTGCACCGTACGTTCCAAATGTTTCTGTGAAACAGTCATCGTCTAGTTCTGGTTAGTACCGGTCTCAGTTTCGCAAATCCTAATCTCGTTCGTTAACAAGTTAAATTTCATACTTCTCTGATTTGCCCCCCAGCGATGACGGTCTGGCGTTCACTGATAAAGCTTTTCAGTAAGGAATAAGGTCATCACCCTGGTTAGTCCCCTGTAGCTGAAGAAATAAGCATACAATTAGTCTCCAACAAGAACATGCAGCTACTGACGTACCTCCATCTCGTCGACGTTTTCTCAAAAAATTCTGTTGCACGTTTATTTTCTTTGTCTCTTGTTCTTTCACATGCGTTAAGAAGCTATATATACCGGCCTATATATGGCATCAAGAAGCAAAAGTGCAAAAAAATATAAGAATACGACTATCTAAATAGTAGTACTATATGCGTGTGGTGCTGGAGAAACCTGACATAGTGATATTTATCTTTTTCAGGCAAGGCTCCAAATACATTTAAACGGTGAACTCAGGACCCACAAACATATATCAAACCCCCTCATACGGATTGATGCGAACGATTTGAACATCAGCACATACTTGTCTCGTGTAGTATATATAATTAAGTAGATAAGAGATGACAAAAAAAAACTATGGACCTTCCCTAGTGCATGTTACTCTATGTACTTTCTACTTCTTTTGACGAAGTTTTACACTATCTTCAGTTCATATATGGTGGTGTTGTAAAATAAATTTCAATTTCATTGATAAGTCGGGATTGTATTGGGTCTCATGAGTTTTGCAAAAAGTGAAATGGTGATTGTTCGACCTAATTCAACTATATATATTGAAATATTTTACCGTGCATGTTAATGTAGCAAGGTTGGTACTTACCCTCAGTTATGTGTTTGTTTAGTATATTAGACGCATTATGATGTGCAATGTTAACACATACGACACTTGCACAAATTCTACCTCGGTTTCACCTATTTCAGAGTTCCATGTGTACTATTCACACGCTACCGGCAGGTCTGAAAATATATCACATCCGCTTCGACTATGTCCAACTTTGCCAACAATATATATAACATGTGTGCGTCCAGTCGAGAGTCAAATTATTGTGTCGGGCTTGTGCCACGTTTGAACATGAACACCAATTACACCGAGTCTTCTTCCTCCTATATAACCCTTCACTTACTCAAATAGTACAATCCTTAGCACCTCATGTGATGCCAGTGATCCGCGTTGTGACCATCCGTGGAAGACCAGTTGCACCCCTTCTTTATCTGCGCAGATTGGATATCAGATATCACGCCCCTCTTTGCCTCATTCACACATCTTTGGGCCTCACAAGTGTCGAATGGACTCCCACGCTTAATTTGGCCTTATGTTGCCCTTGCCAACTTCTAAAAATATGGGACACTCGTAATGCAGAAGTTTTTAAGGATATAAACCAACATGTAAACATCACTATCTTCAAAACCCTAAACGCTACAGCACTAGTCGTTACAACGGAGCAGGCGTTATGTGGCTTGACTCTCATCTACTCAACCGGTGTGTGACCCCGGTCCCTCACCCCTAACAATTATTTTCTTTGAAATATGTTTAGTGGGGAGCCTTTGCTCCTGTGACCGATCGATTCAAAATAACAAAAAATACATACCGACAACATGCTTAGTACAAATTTTGAATCACGTGTATAAAATAAAATATAAGTGGGACAAGCGGGTCCTGTTTTCGCATCCTAAATCGACAACTTTGTTTAGCGGTGGATGCTTTGGGCGGGCGGCCGGCGCGTCCTCCTTCTACTTCCCATGAGAACCCAACGCTTGCCCGGCTGCTCTCTTTGCCTTAAAGTCGATGTTCACACCACGTGACCATGTCGGCGTTTGCCATCTTCAAATATAGCCTTTGAGGTTGGCACCGACCTGCACATGTTCGGCTCCATCTTACTTGACGCCAACCTCATAGAAGATATCCAAAAATAGTTTCGTAAATGGTTATAATTGACAATAGCTCAGTCAAAGGGTCAGATTTGACAAAAAAAAAATAGCCATGTCACAACTACAAATCGATTAAACTAATTAGCTAACGAAGTAAATTGGTTCCCATGAAGACCTATAGTTCGTGATACACCGATAACTGATCGATTCTTGACAACTACGTAGCTAAAGCGTTTAAATTTTGAGCTTTTGCTGAGGAGGTTTATGAGATGGAATGATCTATCGCCAAACGCCATTGGCGCTTGGGCAACTGCAGTAGTAGCAGTAGTAGTAGATGGAAATGAGAGACATGAGAGAGGCACGACGGCAGCGGGGAACGTGGAACTTGGAAAAGGATTGAAGCGTGGAAGAAGACTAAGGATTCGTATAGATATAAGTGCTACAGAATTTTGTCTGGCCAAGAGCGGAAAGGAGCCACGAGCGAACTCACAGCCAGATGTTCACGGTAGAAAGTTCAACCAAAGATTCACAATGATTAGAGCAACCTTATTATTGTCATGATTACAGTAGAGGAGAATCAGGCATGCATATCAGTATCCATTTCAGTACAAAACCCATGAGTTGACTCAATCATGTCACTTGTATTATTGAACAGGAAAATTGGGAACCGTAGTAGTAAGTAGCAAAACGCATGCATGTACTCCGACTTGGTAAATCCAGCACACATCTATGCAAGAAATGTATACACATAGTCACATACACATCAGCTAGCTATTTAGATAGGAAAAATTGTGCCATGACAGTTATACCATATGCATACTGGTAGCTGATAGAACATGCATGTAGACCTCGAAACGTAGATAGCTACTACATTTATTCTATAAAGACTTGTGCAGTTGTGCTCCTTTGAGTGGCAAGGTCACGGAAATTACACATTACCCAATTTTTATTGTTTGATACTGTGTTTGAACCTTTGATCTAATCGTTACATTTCATACCGAAAAGGGGATCTTCTAACATAGTCAAGGCTTACTTTGAGTCATTGACATGTGGGACACTAGAGAGTAGGCCCATATGATAGCAACCCCCATGGTCATTGGTAACATACCTAAATGGATCATCGTCTCATTTCTTCATATTTTCTACTTGGATCAAGCTTTGAGAAATCCAATCGTGCACATTCGTTCACATTACACTAATACACGTTGTTTGTACAGATCAATATGTTTTTATGTGAATTCCTACGGGCAGTATTAGCCAGCCTCAACTATGGACAAGTGGATGACAACAAAATCTTACACAGATTTAATTCATGAAATAGTAGAAATTCTTTGTTTGACATGTTCACGGAGTTGATCTATAGGGTGCATTATTGAAAGAAAAAACAGCATGTGAGTGCACCTTCGAATAATTATCCGTCATAATTCTACACGTAAATGACTTGACTTGATGTACCAAGAGTGTTATATTTTATTCCCACTAAATATAACAACCAAGGAAAGAAATCTATACCACAAATACACACTTAAGCTAGTTATTAGTCAGATCAAGAAAAACTGCACCATGACAGTTATACCATCTGCATATTGGTTGTTGTTAATTTAGACCATGTAGACCTAGAAAGATGGAGAGCTACTACATTAACTTTTGAAAGACTTGTGCTAATTTGAACGGCAAGATCAAGGAAATTACACGCTATCATACTCACTTTTATTGCAGGTCTATAATACGTTCACATGTTTAGTGGGCCAACAATACCCCTATTGTCATTTTCTAGTTAGAGCAAACTACCAGAAATCCAAATAAATATTTCCATGCTGGTTTCACTAATATATGTAGTTTGGACATGTTTTCAACTATCGTGGGTAGTTTCAGTTTGAACCCTGGATAAGTGGATAAAAACTATGTGTAAAGGTGGTCTCGTTTGTTAAAGTGTAGTATATTTCCCATATGACTTGTCATGTTCACGTACATGAAAACTAAGGTGCATTATATTGAAAGAAATACAACATTTGAATGCACGTTCAAATGATTATCTTTCCAATAAATGCGTGATTCTGCCAACTAGAGGTCAAACTGAAGATTCAGTGACATTGGCACCCATCCTAGATAAGTACACACACCAATTGTAATCATGTAAATTGGGTAGAAAATACAATAATTTTTCTAGAGATGTCATGATCGTCCAAATTAATTGGAGTAGTTGCAAGTTAGATGATTTTCCCATGCGCACTATAAGAAGAAAACTTCTCGCAGGTACGTAGACAGTATCGACGACTCAAACTTGCTCAAGAAGCACACAGCCACAGTTAAGAACAAGCCAGGGCCTCTCCAACTCGAGGGATATGCCGCCGAAGAAGGATATAGGTGAGCACGCCATAGTTTAGTTGCAACCGTTAATTATCATAGAGCATATTCAATGCATGCAACGTATGGATAAAACTGATTTTTACTCCAAGTTCTGGCTCGTCATTTATGCGGATCACAGATGAATTTTAATCCCATTATTAACTAATTAAGTGCTTTCGCTTGCCTCCTGTGTGCTTTCGCATGCGTGCAGGAGCTGGAGCGGGATCAGCTAAATCGACTCCTAACACGAAAAGCAAGTCCACCAACCCAGTTATACAAACTATATATAACTAAGGTGTATTCATCTGCATATATGATGCGCTTGGTGCCGCACAAATCTGACAGGCTTAAAATTTTATTTTTCAGACAACAAGGATAGTACATCAAAGAAATGAATTCAAGGATCCAGAAATATATTTGTTTTCTCGTAAATCAGTACGGTCTGAACATCGATTGGCACATCTTGTCTATGAATTAGTACAAATATTGAAGACTCTGGAAGTATGTAAGTGGTAAAATGGAATTGTAATATTAATCTATTGCATGTTAGTAGTGTGTAATTTGTACTTGCTTTGGTCAATCCTTACTTCATATGTTGGTATTGTTATACAAAATCACATATATGAATAAACTGGTATTGTATTGGGTTTATATGAGATTCATACAAAGTACAATGGGGATTGCCGCAATTGGGTATGTCCGCTGAAATAATTTACCGTGCAGGTTAACCTCGCGAGGTTGGTACGAATTGCATGAACTTTCATACGAAATTTATGTGACTACTAAACGAACTACTTAATCATATGCTTGTAGTTCGGTACCTTTTACGTCTATTATATCAAGTTTTTATGTACTCCCTCCGTCTTAAAACATAAGATGTTCTAGCCAAGATATGCCCACATGCATGTTCTAGCTTCTACGATGTTAAACTCAGATTTCACCAAAATCATCGCTATAGGATAGGGTATAGTACTCTCACTCTTTTTAGTTATAAGGATTTTTAGACCACGTATGGAGTAAAATGAGTGAGCTTATACTTTTAAATACGTCTAGATACCCTCCTTTCCGATGAATAAGGCTTATATTTTCTGGAAAAGTCAACTAAAATTTGACCAAACTTTTAGAAAAATCTACCAACAAATATGACATTATATAGATATCATACGAAAATATAGTTCATGATGTTTCTAATGACATTGATTTATATTTTATATGTCAATATTTTTCTCTATAAACTTGGTCAAACTTTATATGGATTGATCTTTTCAAAATAATATAAGACTTATTCATTAAAACGGAGGTAGTGCCCGTACATATGTATGTAGTCTATAGGAATATTTAGGGAAGAAGGGGAGTAGTTTTTTACTCTTTCAGGTAGGAAATTTTATAAAAAATATATATTACTCTGTTGTCCGTTTGTGGGTTGTTCATTCCCAATATAAATATATATACCTTTTATAGACGAAGTCACCATTTGTCACATATCACCTTGCTCCTCCCCCTTCTCCATGAAGGCCTCCGAGTTGGGCAGAAATCTACCGCAGGTTCGCAGCCCTTTATTCTACTTCTTTTATCTCGGTTTATTGGATATACATTTGAAATTTCACTATGATCTAGACAAGTGAATATTGGCCGAGTTGATTACTCCTAAATCATGTAATTAATTAGAAACAACCAATAAGCTTCAATCAGAAGCGCATGTGTTGCCCTATTTAAATACTCATCATGAAGCCTGAACGTGAGCTCCACGTCTTTCTCAAAGGCATACTAGCTACGTTAATACGCAGGTACTGCATGCATGTTGGAACCGATCACTGTACCGGCAACAGGCTGGACGGTGCACGCTCAACCGTTCCAAGAGCGACCTGCCATCAAGTGAACTCACAGTCAGATCAAACCTTGATTACCGTAGAAATCCAGGCATGCACATCAGTACCCGTTCCAATTCCATTGACCCGACGAGCGTCCACTCGATCATGTCACCATATTGAACGGAAAATAGTGAACTGCAATAAATAGAGAAAACTAATTACGGAGTCTTCAGTACTCGTGTTCTAGAATTTCAGTGACGGCAGTGCGGCACCGCAGTTGAAGATATAATCGTCGTCATCGTTAAGACATCACTCTAACGGTGCCAATGTATGGTGGTTGTGAGCGCCACCTTCCCTATTTCCGCCTCATGTAAACCACCAAAGATTCAAAGAACTTTTTTGAAAGCCAATACAACGTAGGGATTAAGGAGCTAGCTAGTCGAATGAAAAAAAAACTGCACCATGATAGTTATACCGTTTGCATACTAGTAGTTGATTACTTGTTAGAACATGTAGAACTCGCAAGGTAGATACCTACTAGTTTAAATCTAGAAAGACTTGTGCTAATTTCAATGGAAAGGTTAAGGAAATTACACAATATCCTAGATTCTGCCTCCAATTGAGATTGGATCTCAAATCTAGTCGGTTGGATATTATGTGTACACATTCCTAGATCCAACAATACATTTCGTATCAAAAAGGGATCCTCTATCGCAGTCAGGCTGACTTTGAGCCATTGACATGTGTGGGACGCTAGACGGGATGCCCATGTGTCAGCCTCCCATGGCAGGGTCATGTTATTCTATTAGTTTTTTTTATATAAGGGTGTGCGGATCCCGGCCTCTACATCCAAGAGTTGCATACAACTATCCTCAATTATTAAAACTCCAACGATACAAAATCATAAACTAGCTATGAGAAAGAGGCGCCACAACAGTACACGCCTTTCGACGTCGACACCATGATGGCGAACTTCAACTAGTACCGGTTCAACACCGATTTTTAGGATTTAGGCTAGGTTCATTCTAATTTTATAAAATTCAATAACACCTACTGCCCTGTTTCAACAAGAAACTTTTGTTTATCTACATGGTATAGATGAGAAACAACACTTACATGAACTGCGTTTCCTTTCCAGCAGCATTCCCATATGGAAACCTCCCGAATCAAGTTCACCTCACTCATCAGCAAAACTCTAGTCCAGAGTAGGGATACCCAATGCGCAACACCAATTTATTGGCAAAACAGCAAGTCGGTATCTAGTTTTAGCATAACTCCGTAGGTTTCATTCCGTTTTTTAATCTTAGACAAGAGGCATGATTAGCATTATATGTTACCAGCTTACCGACAGTAAAGGTTGTCGACGGTGAAGCCGGTATTAACATACCGCACACTTCAGTTCAGTTAACAGTGGCATGTATACGCATGATGAGTGCCACTGAAGTCTACAAAAAAACAAGAGGTTTGCATTCTTGCTAGCAGTTTTTAGACTGACAGGAAGACGTCAACTGTATTATCTTGGTGCGAGCAACAAAACAGAGCCTATCTGCTTCTCAAGTTAAGACAGTCAGCACAAAGGGCGCTACGTCAATTACTTTCCAGAGCAACGAGCATTTTTCAAAGCCTCACTGGCTTCCCTGCAACCAAAAATATTTTTTAACATATTAGCAGAATTTGTGCACAACTTGTCATGAAGATTGATCGTGCACTAGAGAGATCAAGTTCAGGTGCTCTTTCCCTGAGCAAATTGCTCCAGCTGAAGAAATCAAAGCTACTTCTAGCTAAACGAACTCAAACAGACCCTAACTGACTATATCGATGTGGTACTCGTCTAGAGACGGACACTATCTTCAATGTACACAATTGCCATCGAGAGAAGAAAAAGAATCACATGCACTCTAGAACAATGCAAACATACATACATATGAAATGATTTATCGTTTTACTGAACATATTTTTTTGAGACCGACGCAGGAGAGCTGTGCTTTTATATTGATAGAAAGAGAGAGTTGTAAGCAACTCGAGATTACATGTGACAAACGGTAGGACAAGGCCCTACAAGACAAAGAGGACTACTCGCGACATCGGATGTGCCGGCAACCAGCTAAGCCCCATGAGGCAGCCTCGTCGAACACCTCCCGCGCTGCCGCGTCGGGTGAACGGCGCAAATCCCTGAAGATGCGCGCGTTCCGCTCACGCCAGATCACCCAAATCACTAACAGGGCCAACGACTTGGCGGTTTTGGCTGGGACACCCACCAAGGCAGAGATCGACGCAAGCCAAGACGGGAGTGACGACAAGGGGAAGCTCCAAGCATCAGGCCGCAACGTTGCGACATCAAACTTGTCGGCCACTCTAAACCACAAGGCCCGGGACCAAGGGCATTCCACCAGGAGGTGCTCCGCCGTTTTACTGAACATATGAAGCGGAGGATTGCATGAACTTTTCACGTCATGAAAACATAGAACACTTACCTTAAAGCATTAGCAATTTCATCACTTTTAGGATCAAGCTTCAAGCCATCAGCAAAAGCGCATGTTTTGGACAAGTTGATACATGTCAAGGCACAAACTTGTGTATAACACTACTAAGCAGGTAGGGAGATTTATTGTCAGACAGATTTGTATGGGTTGAGTCTAGAATTAAAGAGCCGTGCAAGAACATCCTGCATGACTCTTCGTCCCGTCCGCTCCCGCGAGCGGAGGGGCGAAACCCTAGCCGCCCCAGCCTCGACCTCCTCTCCTCCTCCCCTCCATCTCGCCGCCACTGGAGGGCGTCGCCAGACAAATCCCAGGCGGCGTCCGCGGCGGCGAGGTGACTTCTCCTCCTCGCGCGGTGGTGGCGGCGCGGGCCGGCGCGTCCGGCGGGGATGCGGCGCTGAGCAGGGGGCGTCGCAGCGTGGCTGCTGGCCGGCGGCGCGGCGGCTCTGCGGTGGTGAGCTCGCGGCAGCGGTGGCTGCGGTGGGCGGCGGCGTTGCTCGGTTGGCTGGGGAACGGATGGGGCGGCGGCTTCGGCCATGCAGCACTTGTGGCGGGACACGGCGAGGAGGAGACGGTCAGGGCGGCGCGTGCCTGGTAGTTGGATGGCGGCAACAGTGACCACCTCGCTGCAACGGCGGAGGCGGGTTCTCTCGGGCCGATGTGGGCCTAGATCTAGACTAGGTGGGTCTGATCTGGGCCCGAGCTTGGGTCTAACGAGACATGCTGCCTCGTCCGGTCGGCGGCCGTCGTTGGCGGCAGAGGGTTGTTCCCCTCCGGTTGGCAGTGGCTGCGGTCCTGCTACTACCTGGAAATCAGGCTGCAGTTGTGACGCCCTAAAATTGGTACTATGTAGATTTAAGCGATCCCGCCGAAATCCACATAATAACGATTTTAGGTCGCCCACCAGACATAATGTGCACGCCGAAACATGCGCATTATGTGGGTGGAATTGTGATAACATTACAACAGTTCTCGATACATCCACAAATACAACAGAAGATATAATATACAACAACGACTCGAACGAGTCAAGATACAAATGATACAATACAAAGATACAAATGACAGCGGAAGCAAAATAGTATCCGACTACGGATAAGATACAAATTGGACTAAGAGTTCTGAAGATAAGCAATGACGCCATATCCCTGCCCAGCCAAGCCGGAGGGATTTCCAAACTAACGTCGTCAAAATTAAAACCCGTTAACTGCACATAAAGCACAACCCAAAAGAGGGTCAGGGCACTCCCTGGCAAGCAAAACCGACTTGCCTACTTTCTACACCATCTCCCAAAATATAGGGGAGGTGGACTTAGCGGCAGCAGCACTAGCAACCTAGAGAGACACACTACAACTTCCGTCTAATCAGAGAGGGATAAGAGAGCGCATAAGATAAACAACTACTACTAACACCAAACATAACACATTCTCGGATTAACCCCCTCAACCAAGTATGAGGAAGCAATTCGGGAAACTCACACATTGAACAGTTTTAGTTACCATTTATTGTGAAAGTAATTTTATATTACTAGTCAAATTAATTAACAATGATTAGGTGTAAGTTGTCCAGATCTTGTTAGCCAGCATCATCACCAAGTCATCCATAACCGTGGACACGACTCATCGATAAGATTATACCCTGCAGGGGTGCACTACTGGAACCATACTCGCATGATCAACCCAGTTAAAAACATTAGGGCCTGTTAACCCAACTCTTTTCCTTCATCGCAACAAGTTAAGGAGCCACGGGAGCTATGCTGGTCCCGGCCAAAAGGGTGCGGACTCACGCAGGACACACCCCTCCGCACCAACATGCCGCGCCCTATATGCATGTAACAAGGCACACCACCAAAGTAAAATACTACACTAGTATCGATGTATATGAGACAAATGGAAAACCCGAACTAGGTGCGGCTCCCGGACAAGTTGAAGTTCCAGTCAAATTCGAGGGGGCTCCATAGGGCCTCCCACAAGTGGTTAGTGCGCTCAAAATTGGATCCGAGGATAAAATCTCAGTTCCTAGGTCGACACTTAGCAGAACAAAGCACCTCGCAAGGCTTTCTGCGGTGCCTTATCTTTTAATTATAATACCCCAATATAAGATAACATTTTAGTAAGGTAGAATAATCTATCATGCTAAGCATATGAAATAAAGACCAACAAACGACTCGCACAACCAACTCTAAGCATGCGCTATAACTCGCAAGACCAACAGATAAACATACAACATGTAATAGGATACGGGGATAAAGCTGTATGTGCTGCAGGATAAACATGTGATGGGATCACAATTCAAGAATCGAATACTAGGGTAGCAGAGATCAACGGTAGGAATGAAAGACAATGTATAGGTAAACAAGGAAACTTTACTTGCCTAGAATCCCGCATGGAAGCATATCTTGTCGTTGCTCACACATCTCAACGTCGTATCCGCGAAGAAACGACAAACACTGGAAAGCGTAAAAGATGCATCTTATAACTACGGCAAAGATCCACCATGATCATGGGAGAAAGATGCATGACATGGCAAGATGCATTGCGAGATGCACTTAATCCAAATTAAGCGGAACCGGGGTTCCGACAATTAATATTTATGTTCAAGTTATTTATCTACACATCAAATTTAATGTTCATTAACATGGCAAGACATGGCAAAGGTGTTCTAGTCAAATTAAATGGAATAGGGCAATACATCTATTGATTTCCCCACACATTCCATATTTATTATTTAGGTGATTTGCTACACACGCAAACCCAAGAGATGCAACACATACAATTATGATGCGATATGCGCAAGATAGATGACATTTAATAAAATAGGTATAGGGTTAGGGTTTGGTCCGTACGTCGGATCGGGTGAACTAGGGTTTGAAACCGACGTCTTCGGTCCGTAGAGAAAGTAGTCGTCGTCGTGGAAGTAGTCGTCGCGGAACCGGGGCATCGTCGTTTGTCGGTGTCTTGGAAGTGGGCGGGAAGTCGTGACACGTAGGAGCACGGCAATCGGACACCGCAAAGAAAACGCGCACGGGCAGGGCACTGCGACACGAACACGGGCGGCCACAGAAATGCGGCACCGAAAGAGGACGCGCACGCGCATGTAGCAACAGCACGAAGGGTGGACAACACGGACAAAATGCGACGCCAGGGTCTTGCGGACATTATGTCAAACACCTTACGGGCGGCGGATGCGGGGACGCCACCGGACGGAGAAACCGGCGAATGGAAGGAGGCGCAGAGCGGATGCGCACGGCGGCGGTGGCGTGCGGGGCACGGGGCTGCGCGGGGCGGAGGTGCGCGGCGGCAGCGAGGAGGCCGGGGGCGCGGCGGCACGCGCGGGAGGCGGAGCAGGGGAGGTCGCGCGCGGACGGCGGCGCGCGCTGCGGTGACAGCGGCGGCGGAGGGCACACGGGCGCGGCGGTGCGGGGCGGCCGGCGGTGGAGCACGGGCGGCGCGGCAGTGGGGAGCGCGGGTGGCGCGGAGGGGAGGCCGAGCGGCGGTGGAGCGGCGGCCGGAGGCGCGGCGACGCGACCGGGGGCGCGCGGTGCGGGCGAGGCGCGGGCGCGCGCTGGCTCGGACGGCGGAGAGCGTGCGGGGCGGCTGGGGCGCACGGAGGCGTCGGGGTTGGAGACGCAGGGGTGCGTGCGGCTCGGGCGTCTGGTGCGGGCTCGGGAGGAGGAAGGAAAGGAGGAAGAAGGAAAAAAGAAAAAGAAAGAAAAAGAAAAAGGGAAAGAAAAGAGAAGGGGGGGGGGGGGGGAAGGGAAAAAGGAAAAGGAGAAAGTGGAGGGGGGCGGCTGCAAAAAGGCAGGGGGTGGGAAAAAGTTTTCAGGGGGATAACCTAGGGTTTGGGTTAGACGGGCTTTGGGCCTCATTTCTCTCCTTTTAATCTTTTATGTTTATATTTTAAAACAAAATAAACTGGGAATTTGAATACGAAAACTATACAAAATAGTTTTAGTTTCGAATAGACAATTTAATAAACTAGTTTTTAACATTTTTAAAGGATTTGAAATATCACATTTTTAATTAATTTAAATAGCATTTGAATTTAATTGTGGGAAAAGAATTTAAATGCAACAAATTAAATTAATGAGATGCAATGCGATGCCATGTTGATGCAAAAAAGAAAACACACAAAATTAAAAAGGGGATAAATCCCGGGGCGTTACAGTAGTGGACTTGGCGTTGTCCCTCCTGCTTTGACTCGTCGTCCTCGCGGTGGTGCAGCCGGGTTGCGATTCTCCCCTGCTTGGGCTCCGTGCTGGCCGAGGGCACGGTGGTGGGGCGGATCAGGGAAGTCGACGTCATGTGGTGGCGGCGGCTCAGATGACGCGGGTTGCGACTTTGGGTCGGAGTTCTTGGTCGGGGGCGGTAGGAGGCTCGATGGCGGCTCTCCTCTGGAGCAAATGACGGGAAGGTGCTGAGGTAGCTCGGCCCCGAGACGGTGGATGGCCAGTGGTTTCAGAGGTTCCTGGCGTTGTCGGAACCCTTCCCCCGTCCATGATTGGATGGGGTGCTGGATTTGAGCCAGGAGGGATTTGATCCGGTGACCGCCTAGCAGCCTCGTTGCCTCGAGCTTGCGGATATGATCGGCGGGTGCGTCCTGCTAGTTGTACCCCCACCGCCCTAGGGCAGGCGACCTCGGTCCTTCTACTGTCCGTTCCTATGGATTTGTTGTCTAGACACCTGCCACTCCCCAAGGGCAAGATCTTGCATGCCGGGGCGGCGGCCTCGGAAGGTGGTCTGCACGTGCGACTCTGCGGCGAGTGACGTGGCAGCGGTGTTGGTCGTCTTCTCGGACTACGTGGGTGGCGTGAAGTTGGCGGGAGGAGTGCCTGGTGCTGGTTGTGCTTCGGGTGTGGCGGCTCCCAGATCGCGTCATGGTGAACTGGCTCGAGACTTTTGGCGCTTCGTGAATTCGAGTGTGGTAGCAAGGTGCTTTTGAGCAAAAGCTTTGCATCTCGGCGCCAACAACGACGACGCCTGCGGGTGTCGCTACCCTCTTGGGGGCGCTGTTGAATGTGCCTTCTCTACACTTATCGTGGTAGTAAGGTGCTTCCGAGCGAAAGCTCTACGCTTTGGCGCCAGCAGCGACGACGCATGCGGGTTGTCGTAACCCTCTAGGGGGCGTTGTTGTGGGTGCCTTCTCTGCACTAGGGCTTCGATGAGAACCTGGACCTTTTGGTCTGGACGGCGGCGGCGCTATGCGTCGTCACCCCGTTGGGGGCGCCGTCATGGAGACTCGTTCCCTCTCGATCCGGCGTCGGAGGTCTCGATGGCAAGCTCGGTTTTCCTTTTCTTTATGGTTTTCTATCTTTGATCTGTCTCTAGAGGATTCCTCCTCACCTTGTATTGGTTCGGCCGTGGTCTTTTGGGCATTGTGATGTATGGCCCAGCAACGGTTTCAAACGGTGTGACTTTATTTATAAAGCGGAGCGAAAGCCTGATTCGAGAGTCTAGAATTAAAGTTTTGTCACTTCAAATATTTTCAGCGTTCACATTTTAATCAGCAGATTCTGCAGTTATCATCTTGCATCCTAATTAGGGTTCGCAGAATGATATTTGGGTAAAGATACCATAGGCCACGCCTCAACCAACAAAAATAATAAAACAGATCATACACTAAGCACAAAAAAAATTCTCACCAGTGCAGAAAAAAATTACTTGCAAAAACAAATATCACCTAAATTTTGATTGCTCTGTCGTAGAAATTTTCCAAGGGAGCAGTAGAACGTACACAAGCCTCTTAATTGTCCATACAATTAATATTTCTGAAAAAATGCTCCCACAATATATTCACGAATATATTATTTATCTTATGAGAATATGGCGGCCAAAAAAAAAAAATCTCACCTATTTTGAAATGGAGGGGTATCGATCTATTTACTGACTAAAATAGAGGACATCTAAGGGATAAGAAAAAAATACTAATTTTTCTGATATCTTTATATCAAATAGCGAATGTATTTACCAACACAAGTTTTACCATAAAAATCGAACTACGGAGAATATGGGCCGGCCCAATAGTGAAATCTGGTGAAGAGCGTGCGCAACGGGCATTGGTTAGGTTTTCCCCGAGCTGCGTCTCATCGACAACTCGCCCTTGCGCGTCCGCGGCTCCGCATTAGACTGATGATTCATGCTACAATAATTTTTCATAGTTTATCCCTAATAAGCAATAAATGATCAGCCACGACGTTTATCCTTGAATTCTACACGTAAATGACTTGACTTGATGCATTATTTGTTCAGACTTGAAACAACCAACGACATGACATAAATACTCATCAGCAGTTGAAGAAAAAATGGCCATGACAGAGAACTTGCCTATGGCAAGATGGTTAGAAGGATGGTTGTATCCCCAGCCCACCAGAGTTCAAACCCCAGGTTTGACGCTGGTATTTCTCATTTAGGTGGAATATTCTTTCAGTTGGAGGCGACGTTCCCGTCGACAGCGAGGCGCCTGTGGTGACTTCGTCAATCTCAAGACCCGCCGGCTCAGTCTCTCGGAGGTGCTCATAGGGGTAGGGTGTGCGTGCGCGTTCATAGGGGTGAGTGTGTGCGCGTGTATATGAGCGCTTACATTGTACTGTATTTTTTTTTTACAAATGGCTATGACAGTTATACCAATTGCATACTAGTAGCTATTCATTTAAAATTATAGACCTAGCAAGGTATAGTAGAGAGCTACGCCATTAACTCTGGAAAAGAGGCTTGTGCAAATTTGAATTGGTAACGAGCCGTCAGTGAAATTACATACGATCAGACTCTTATTACACAATACTAGGCTCTCATCTTCAGGGATCCATCATCTATCTGATTGATTAATTTCTTATAATATGCTCAAGATAGAGCACACTATGCAAAATCTGATAATAGTTTTTTTTCCAACAGAGTTCACTAAAATATATATAGTTTCTTTTTGTAAATATAGCTTTGGACATCTATATGTTTTCCCTATCTTTTGATAACTACGTTTGCCGCCGTGGACATTAGCCGGAGAGCCTGAACCACGGACAAGCAGGTGTGATTACCAAATAGGTCAGCAATTTCTTTTGTTAGAAAGTGATTATATTTTCCCTATTCTTTGTCATGGCCACGAAGCAAAACTCTAGGGTACAGTTTGTAAAGAAAAATAACAACATCTGAATGCACTTCCAAATAATATCTCTCTAATTTTAATATATAGTTCTGATACGCATACACAATATGTATATTCTTGACCGAGCAAACCCTGAGAAAAGCTAAATAGGTCAAATCGAAGATTCAATGACGACACTGGCAGGAAATATATACACATCAGTGTAATGACGTGCCCCCTTATTTCCCGTATCTCATATGGTTAGGCATGTGACACGGAGCTGAACTGCAGGGTTAATAATTGGAAGATTAAAAAAACAGATGAATGCACCTCCAAATTAATAATTGCGCTTCCAATACAGGCAAACACGACATATATATTCTTGACTGAGCAAATCCAGGGCACAATATCTGTCTAATTCGTCTTTGTAATTCGGCTAAGCAGGTCAAATTACCTGTCATCTTTATATTTCAGGTTTTCGCTATGGTTTGTCCTGTTCACGGAGCTGAACTCTTGGGTGCATTTATTGTTGGAAAGAAACACAACTAATTCAAATAATTACCTGTCTAATTCTGCCAGTTGGGTCAAACTGAAAATTCAATGCCACTGGCACACCCATGGGAGGTGTGTATACATCAATGTAATTGCGTTATGTAAATATAGTAGAATATATGACATTTTCTCAACAGATGTGTCATGATCGTCCTAATTAATTACGTATTAGACAAAGTCCCAACGATCTACCCATCTGTAAGCCAATATAAGAAGAGATTTCCCGAGCATGTGGCCATGAAAACAGCTCAAACTTGCTAAGGAATCAAAGTTAAGAATAAAATCGTAGCACAAGAAAATGTCGAATGCCGCCCAAGGTAAGCTTGTTAGCCTCCACAATAGTTATCCTAGCATATCACATGCATGCTGCAAAATAACTGATTTATATATCTTACTTTTATGCACGCAGCGCTGGATTGCAAGTCTTCGCCTCCACTGAAGTCGGGTAGTGAACCAGCACGACAAGATTATGCGCAAGATGCATCGTCTACTGCTGGTTAGTACTCCTTATGTTCAAAATTAGATGACTTAGATTTGTATACAAGTGGATGTACCTATACACATGTTACATACCGAGATCGATATATCAACTTTTATACAATTACAAATCGTCCAATTTGAAATGGAGGGAGTACGTCTCAGTTAATTGATAATGCCTAGAGTATAGCAGAACAATTAAATTTCATATGCTCTTGCCATCCAGCGGTGAGTACTAATTAAGCTTTAGCGTGTACTCAGAAAGGTCTGCCATGCATGTAAAGATGCAACTCTTTAGCTGATGGATTGTCATGCATCCAACTGTTTAACATTACCCCCTGGCCCCTGCAGGGAAAGCCGATACGACTAACCAGAAAGACAAATTTCCTCCTGGTTAGTATACAAAATACTCTAACGCTCGAACTTACTATGTATATTCCTCTCTACGTTTTAAAATATAAATATTTTAGTCTTTGTCCACATTAATATGTACAAAAATGTATCTATATAATATGTGTAACAACTAAAACATGTTATATTTAAAAACGGAGGAGGTATGCTCCAAGTAGCTGCTCAGATCGTTCATGCCCATCACGTCAGCCTTGTTTTTTAATCTCCTTTTTAAATTTGTTCCCTCTTTTCTAAGTGACTTTCTGTTGCATGATCTGATTATCTCAGCATGCATGGCAGATTAATCTCTAAAGTCTCTTTTCTTTTCTCTTGTGCTTTCAAATGTTTGAAGAACACAAAGATAACGTGTGTCGCCGCATGCTTGCAGAAGCTAAAGCGATGACAAGTCATGACAGCTCCGGGATGCATGCGGCAAGCGGCGAGAAATAAAGCAAAGTCAACACCTAGGTATACATGCGAACTTCTCCCAGGCATTTGGCCAATTAGCGTATGTGTTATGTGTACATGTTGTGGGGGTGTGGTACGGCCGGCATGGCATGCTGATATTTTATTTTTTTAGGCAGGGCTCCAAATACTTCCAAGTGGTGAATTCAGGAGCTCCAGAAGTATATAGTAATTCTCTCCTACGGACCGATGTAGAAGAAAGAATGCCGTGAACATGAATGGCATGCCTAATTTGTGTCTTGTGGGAGTATGTAAGTACTAGTTAAGAGGTCGAAGAGGAATATGGATAACTACTACATTTTATGTCAATACTTTGTACTCACTCCGATCCATAAAAATATCACTCATCTAGTACAAAGTTTGTACTAGTTTAGTATAAAATGAGCGACACTTTTTATAGACCAGAGGGAGTACTATTTATTCCTTTGGTGATGAAATAAACAGTCCTTAATTCATATGCTGATATATTGTAATGAATTCATATATATTAATAGATTGAGATTGAATTGAGTTAGCATGAGCCCAATAAGAAATAAAGTGGTCATCGACTCATCGTTCGACTTCATTCAGTTATTTCTCTTGAATCTAATCTCGTGGATGCGGCGGATCAAAGCAATGCTAATTTCAACCGTCATATGATGGGAAAGTTTTGTCAAATTCCTATGGAGCTTTATCTCCATGGGTGTATATAGATATGGTCGAACAAATGTGAACGACCAGTGATGGATAAGCTTGATCATATGTTTTTGTCGATGGACTGGAAAGCTTTATACCAACCTTATTTCCTATACATGATTGATATTTTATGATGATCCTAATTCATATAAAGATAAAGTTAGCTTCAGACGAGCGAAGTGAACCCATCATCGGGCTTAAATTTTGCCACCATATATACCTCTTGTAAGCCGCCGGTTTATGATAAGGTGAAAGTTAGAATTTTGTAAACCAATGGTGCTTATAACCTGACCCGATAATACTTAAAATTTGTCATCTCCCCGTTGTGTTTATCTTTCATTTGTTCATCATTTTATTGCCTATCATTATAACATCGATTGGCTCTTCCATGTGTGATCATTGTCCGTTGTTGTTGAATCAGTCGGTTGACCTAAAGCAGGTAAAATAATTCCATTCCTAGACCTTTTGGCCCAAGGTGAAAGGTTTTCTAGACATGACCAATCCGCCTAAACGTCAACCCCTCACCAGCCCAATCTCGCCATAAGGTTGTACTCAGAACTTCCCGCCACCGCTAAAGCTCTAATTAACAAGCTGAAACGACCACTCATAGGAAATAACTAGCTACAAATCATTGTCTCTAATGAAGTTATATTCCGGATTGACGTTGCCATGGAGATTAGGACTCACTTTGCGGTGGAACGGGGTTTGGGGCAAGCTTTTGGGGATGCATCGCTGGTGCCATGGCCACCTGATTTGAAAATGTCTGTATTGTCCCAAATACTAAAAATCTTGCATAGTATTACTGCTCTGGACTAGTGGATCGGTGGAAATGAATGGTCCAAAATCTACGAGTACCTTACATAACTCATATGAATACGTACGTACTATTATTTTATAATTATTAATGGCCTATAACCCCAATAAATGATAAGCAATGACATATATCGTCCAACTTCTAAGATTCTATCCCACCATAAAATCTCAATGGAAAAATCTCTACCACAAATGTACACATACACATCAGCCAGCTAGTCAGATCAAGAATAGTTGCGCCATGGCAATTATACCCTTTGCATAGTGGTTGTTATTTATTTTGAATATGTAGACTTAGCAAGGTAGAGAGCTAGCTACTACATTAACTCTTGGAAGACTTGTGCTAATTTGAACGGCATGGTCAAGGAAACTGCATGGTGTTAAACTTAGTACTACCTCTGCTCCAAATTAAAATGTAAGCCTTTTTAGCAAGCTAAACTAGCTAGCTAAAAAGACTTACATTATGGAACAGAGGGAGTACATGATATTATGTTTATGCCTCAATGGATCCCTTTGGACACATTTCATGCAAAGGGCTGACTTTGAGTCACTAGCATGTAGCTAGGGCATATGACCCCCTCACAGGTAACTCGTTGGTCAAAAGATGTCTGTCCTATTTCGTGTTGTTTTCTAGTTAAAGCGCACTATGAGAAATCCAATATATAGTACAATTATAAGTAGTTTTCACTGATATGTATTATAGTTTGGGCAGACATCGGAACTGTTATTTAGTGAATTTCTACAAGCATTATTGATTATTGTGCAGCCTTAGTTATAAACACGACATATATATATATATACATATATATATATATATATATAGGTTAAATGCTTTCTATATATATAGGTAAATTAACATATATGTCGTGTTTATAACTATCACTAAATAACAGTTCCGATGTCTGCCCAAACTAATATATATATATATATAGGAATTGTCTAATTCCATGTAATTCTGCCAACCGGCCAGGTCAAATAGAAAATTCAATGACAATGGCACGGTGGCACCCATAAAAGGTATGTATACATCAGTGCAATTAAGGTATTTTAGACGGTACGTATAATATAGAATATTTCTTCTGTAGATGTCATGATCGTCCTAATTAGATGCAATTTCTATGGCTTCCACATGTGCAAGCCTATAAGAACTAAACTTTTTCGTAGGCATTTGGCCATCATCGATAGCTCAAACTCTCTCAAAGACGCATAGTTCAGAACTAAAAGCCTCTGCAACTCCAAAGAGCATATGCCTCCCAAGGCAAAAGGTGAGTTCGTTAGCATATATTACATACTGCACGCATGCTACAAACTAACTTATGGAGTATTTATATTCTGACTAGCCATATATTTATGCAGCCTCCAGTAGTAAGTCTGTTCCTCCACTGAAAACTTCAGGTGCCCGTGCACCGTACGTTCCAAATGTTTCTGTGAAACAGGCATCGTCTAGTTCTGGTTAGTACCGGTCTCAGTTTCACAAATCCTAATCTCGTTCGTTAACAAGTTAAATTTCATACTTCTCTGATTTGCCCCCCCAGCGATGACAACTAAGGTCTGGCGTTCACTGAAAAAGATTTTCAGTAAGGAATAAGGTCATCACCCTGGTTAGTCCCCTATAGCTGAAGAAATAAGCATAAATTAAAATTTCAAAAAAAAACGTACAATTAGTCTCCAAATTAACAAGAACATGCAGCTACTGACGTACCTCCATCTCGTCGACGTCGGCCTTGCATTTTGGTCACCCTTTCTTTACCCGTTCTCTAAAAAACTTCTGGTGCACGTTTATTTTCTTTGTCTCTTGTTCTTTCACATGCGTGAAGAAGCTATACCGGCCTGTGCATCAAGAAGCAAAAGTGCAAAAAAAATATAGAAATACGAACTATCTAAATAGTAGTACTATATGCGTGTGTGGTGCTGGAGAAACCTAACATAGTGATATTTATCTTTTTCAGGCAAGGCTCCAAATACATTTAAACGGTGAATTCAGGACCCACAAACATATCAAACTTCAAACCCCCGCATCTGGATTGATGCAATCGATTTGAACATCAGCTGACATACTTGTCTCGTGTAGTATATATAATTAAGTAGATATACAAGAGATGACAAAAAAAAACTATGGACCTTCTCTAGTGCATGTTACTCTATGTACTTTCTACTTCTTTTGATGAAGTTTTACACTATCTTCAGTTCATATATGGTGGTGTTGTACAATGAATTTCAATATCATTGATAAATCGGGATTGTATTGGGTCCCATGCGTTTTGCAAAAAGTGAAATGGGGATTGTTCGATCTAATTTCAATTATATATATTGCAATACTTTACCGTGCATGTTAATGTAGCAAGGTCGGTACTTACGCTCTGTTATGTGTTTGTTTGGTATATTAGACGTATTATGATGTGCATTGTTAACACATACGACACTTGCACAAATTCTACCTCCGTTTCACCTATTTTCAGAGTTCCATGTGTACTATTCATATGCTATCGGTAGGTCTGAAAATATATCACATCCGCTTCGACTATGTCCAACTTTGCCAACAATATATATAACATGTGTGCGGCCGTCGAGGGTCAAATTATTGTGTCTGGGCTTGTGCCACGTTTGAACATGAACACTAAGTACACCGAGTCTTCTTCCTCCTATATAACTCTTCACTTACCCAAATAGTACAATCCTTATCACCTCATGTGATGCCAGCGATTCCGCGTTGTGACCATCCGTGGAAGACCAGTTGCACACATATTTGGGCCTCACAACTGTCGAATGGACTCCCACGCTCAATTTGGCCTTATCTTACCCTTGCCAACTTCTAAAAATGTGGGATACTCGTAATGCAGAAGTTTTTAAGGATATAAACCAACATGTAAACATCACTATGTTCAAAACCCTAAACGCTACTGCACTAATCGTTGCAACGGAGCAGGCGGTATGTGGCTTGACTCTCATCTACACAAGCGGTGTGTGACCCCGGTCCCTCACACCTAATAATTATTGGCTTTGAAATATATTTAGTGGGGAGCCTTTGCTCCTGTGACCATCGATTCAAAATAACATAAAATACAGACCGAAAAAATGCTTAGTACAAATTTGAATCACATTTATAAAATAAAATATAAGTGCGACAAGCGGATCCTGTTTTCGCATACTAAATCGACAACTTTACAACTTTGTTTACCGGTGGATGCTTTGGGCAGGCGGCCGGCGCGTCCTCCTACTACTTCCCATGAGAACCCAACGCTTGCCCCGCTGCTCTCTTTGCCTTAAAGTCGATGTCCACACCACGTGACCACGTCGACGTTTGTCATCTTCAAATATAGCCTTTGAGGTTGGCACCGACCTGCACATGTTCGGCTCCATCTTAATTGACGGCAACCTCATAGACCATATCCGAAAATAGTTTCGTAAATGGTTATATTTGACAATAGCTCCGTCAATGGGTCAGATTTGGCAAAAAAGTTAGCCATGTCACAAGTACAAATCGGTTAATCTAATTAGCTAACGAAGTAAATTGGTTCCCATGAAGACCTATAGTTCGTGATACACCGATAAGGCAATAACTGATCGATTCTTGAACAGCCAAGCGTTTAAATTTTGAGCTTTTGCTGAGGAGGTTTATGAGATGGAACGATCTATGGCCAAACGCCATTGGCGCTTAGAAAAGAGAGACATGAGAGAGGCCGGCTACGCGAGAGGTAGCTCTGGAGCCACGACGACAGCGGGGAACGTGGAACTAGGAAAAGGACTGAAGCGTGAAAGAAGACTAAGGATGCTTTGTGATTCATATAGATATAAGTGCTACAGAATTTCTCTGGCCAAGAGCGGAAGAGCGGTCTGGCAAAATTAATTAGAAAGGAGCCACGGGTGAACTCACAGCCAGATGTTCACGGTAGAAAGTTCAACCAAAGATTCACAATGATTAGAGTAGAGAGTCAGGCATGCATATATCAGTATATATCCATTTCAGTACAAATCCCATGAGTTGACTCAATCATGTCACTTGTATTATTGAACAGGAAAATAGTGAACCGTAGTAGTACGTAAGTAACAAAACGCATGCATGTACTCCGACTTGGTAAATCGAGCACACATCTATGCCAGAAATGTGCACACATATATAGTCACATACACATCAGCTAGCTATTTAGATAGGAAAAATTGTGCCATGACAGTTATACCATATGCATACTGGTAACTGATAGAACATGCATGTAGACCTAGAAACGTAGATAGCTACTACATTTATTCTATAAAGACTTGTGCTCCTTTGAGTGGCAAGGTCACGGAAATTACACATTACCCAATTTTTATTGTTTGATATTGTGTTTAAACCTTTGATCTAATCGTTACATTTCGTAACGAAAAGGGGCACTAGTGGGAAAAGGGGCACTAGTCCCGGTTTCAGACAGGCTCTAGTCCCGGTGTAGCAACCTAGACTGTCAGGCCGGGACTAGAGCCCCCTGACCCTTTGGTCTCGGTTTAACACGAACCGAGATCGGAGCCCCCCCAATGAGCGCAGTGCACGTGGCCGTGGCAGTGTAACATCCCAAAATATTAATATAATTATTAATGCAAAAATGTGGGCCAACAAAAACTTTTCTTATAAAGATTTGTGTATGTTTAATTCTTGAGTATTGTTGTTTGCCTTGCTTGCAAGATTGTTGAATTCTAGCTCTAATTAAAAGTTTGAAGAAAAAGAAAACAAAGAAAACAAATTACAAAAAAACATAACACCATGTGACACATGTCACATTAATTTTCCAAAGTGAGAAACATAATTTTATTTTCAACCCCAAAATCAGTGGAGTAATATTCTAAACACTCCTAGTTGATTTTTACAAACTATTCCCTTTCATTTTTCAAATACAAACACCTCAAATTCAAATCAGAAATTCATTAGTGAAATATTTCCAAATATTTCAGAAAGACTTTATATCACTTACCAATAATGTATTTGACCTAGATCAGAAGTTTGGACCCAAAAGAATTAAGCAAAATAGGAAAATTAAATAACCAAAATGCACACTGTTTTGGTTCTGCAATTTCATCAAACACCTGTTGAGCACCACCCTGTTCTTCCCAACCCGAACCAATTCGTGGATCAATCGAGCGAATGTGAGTTTGATTTGTCAAATTGAAGCCCGCACTGGACTCCCCTCATCACCACGATCACGCCGCACCCGAGGACGAGCCAAACGGTGGCTGGGATCGACGAGGAGACGCCGGCGACAGCCGCGGCCGTGCGCACGTCGCCGTGTCGGCACTGTGGCCGCGGCGACGCCGCGCCGTGCCGGCCGCGCTGCTCCCTCTCTCCCTCCCTCACCTCCTGGCGCCCTCACGCGGCAGCAGCACGCCCCGACCGCGCCGCGCCCGCGCCACGCCGCGCACGTCGTGCACCGCCCGAGTGCGCTCACGGCAGGGCCATGAGCCCGAGCGCGCCACGCCTCCCCTCCTTGCCCGCTCGGTCCCCCGAACACCCCGCAACCCAGACACACACCCCCACCGGCCTACGGCGGGCTAGCACGGCCGCGGGCGCCCTCTGCACCGCGTCCACCGTGCGCCGCCCGGCCGCTATAAAAGGCACCCCGTGCCCCTCTTCTCCTCCACACCTCGCCACCACCTCTCCCCCTCACACACCACCCTCTCGAGCACCGCCTGGAGGGCGACGCCGTCGCCGCAAAGCCCCAGCCGCCCGTGGGTCTCCTCGAGCTCGCCGTGCCCGAGGTAGACGACGACCACGGCCGAGCCGTGCTGCCCTCCCTTTCTCTTCTCTCTGGCCCCCATCCCCTTCCCCATTACCCCCTCGCTCACCCGGTCCCTTTTCCCCTCTGGTTCGTGCCCAGGAGCAGCGCGGAGGGCTCGCCAGAGTTGGAGCGCGGCCGCGGAAGGAGGAGCTCGACGCCGTCGCCGCCAGGAGCCTCCCCAGCCCGCGCCACCTCGCCCACGAGCTTCCCCGAGCCGCCGCACCCCTCCTGCACCGTCGCCGTCGCCTCCCGAGCCCCTAGGTGAGCCACCCGTCCTCGACGCCGTCGCCGGAGCCACGACGCCGCCCGGTTCTGGTCGCCGCCGGCGCGCTCGCTTCGGGCCGTTGGATTTAGATCCAACGGTAGCGTACCGCTTCGAGTCATTAGGCACTGACGTGCGGGCCCCACGCGTCAGGTTTAAATGAAAACCGCGCGCGCACCCGCAGTCGCTGACCAGTGGTTCCCCTCTGTCGGATTTTTCAACATTATCCACTCCTGGCTTTTATTTTCGAATTTAGATTTAATTAAAAAGTCAGTACTGAACTCAATTTTAGAAAATCCATAACTTTATATTTACAACTCCAAATGGAGCAAATCCAACTGTTATGGAAAGCTTATGAAAATATCTTTCCAACCCAATTGGTTGCACTCCATTTGGATATATAATAAAAATACACTATTCAAAATACCATAAATGGTTTAAATTCTAAACTAGTTTGTTTCTGATACTCTGATAATCCAAATTAGTTGAAACTAATTTTATTAGGTCACATTTAACTATGGTTACTCATCCCTGAAAGGGTTTAATTTTTGGATGAATATAATTTAAATAATAGTCAAAACCTTATTAATTGGCTTCTGGATTCAAAACAATGTGTAGGGAGTTTGGTAACTCCAAATGGCCCAAATCCAATTGTGTCATCTTCTACACATCATTAGCTTTCTGTAGAATTTTAGTTTGTATTTTTGTGACAAACAGAACTCAATCTATGCAATTAAACATATGCAACAAGTTCCTGCCCTAATTAAAATACAATGGAATAATGGTTAAATCAATTAAATTGAAACCACATAGTGTTGTTTGATATGTGGAATGATTAATTAGAACCTCTAAGAGTGTATTGCTATGATGATTGTTTGAATAGGCTAGTGATTGGTTGTATTGATTGCTTGTGTATTAGACGAGAACGTTGCCGGATATATCGAGGAGGAAGGATTTGTGGAACCTGAAGACCAAGACCAAGACCACTTTGTTGAGCAAGGCAAGCTACTCTCTGAGCTTGCACATAACTTATGCATCTAGATTTACAAATCATTTTCAAAGGCAAAGGTTTACAAAACCCTTTTTCAAAAGTATATAGAGATTATTTTGCCACCATGAGTAGAAGTATATGCTAAAACTATAGGATGGAAAAAAACCAAGATTTGTTTATTCAAAACTCTTTTGAAAACTTGTTTGGATATAAAAGCACTATGATATGGTGTTGGAGTAAAGAAATGGAGAAAGGTGGTTTTTGAGAAAAGCACATTGTGTCTTAGTACTTACGTCAATCAGCCGATACTCTGTGCGACCACATTTACCCACATATGGGAAAGGGCCTAGTCATATAGTTTGCTCTTATTAGTATGGGACACTGCATCAACAGAGATGACTCTGTTATGCATGAGGGAATGGTTTGACGACCTACCCCTGACCTGGGTCCTCTCTCAACATCTATGAGTAGATAAGGAGAAGGATAGAAGGATGTCCCCTATACACCGCCAGATAAAACATGTGAGTCCTCACACTTAGATCCCGACGGGCTGGGTTAAGTGTCGATGGGAAGTATCATATGGGCAGGATCCTATACTAGCATGAGCAAAGGAAAGACTAGGGTCGGTGACTCAACTTCGCATACCACGGGTATGGCGAAGCGTGGCTGACACGATGAGTTATCGGATGAGTGTGGGAAAAGCGTGCTAACTCTGCAGAGGGTAATTAAACTATTCGAATAGCCGAGTCCTCGGATATGGACAGTTGAGAGGCCCTACTTTGACCATGTGCAAGTTTTGGGAAAAGATTTGAGTTTTAAAAGAAAAAGGAATTGGAGAATGTTCCATACACCTATACCAACGGATCGGTATGAGGTAGTTGGAGAATGATTACCATAATGGTTTATGGTCGGAAAAGGAGGAGTTTTTGAAGAAAACTAATAACATTGAGATATTAAGAGTAGTTATAATTTCCTTATCTTCTTCAACAAAGATATAGAGATGTCTTAAATAAATAAAAGTGTTAAACTAAAACTGAGACTAGTGCACTCATGTTGGAGTAGTTTGCGAGTACATTCAAATGTACTCATACTAGCTTTGTCTCTGGCTATTGTCGTAGCCAGACTTCGAGGAGTCCTACGCCCAGGAAGAGTATGGCGACATCTATGCCAACTAAGGATCTTCATAAGTCGACTGCCTGTCGGGTCATCGTTAGGATTTGATGTCTACTACGCCTTATTTCCGCTGATTGTTTTGGCTTGGCCCTTGAAGGCACCTATGTAAGACTTGGTCTGAATGACCATTTATGTAAGACTTTAATTCGGTATTGTAATGGATGTAAACTTTGGTATTCAATTCGGATTATGTGCAACGACAGACTGATCATGGGATCATTGTGTTAAGCATAATCGGGTATTTCGGACAGCTAGTCCGGGGTCCCCACAGGCAGGGCGTGCGGGGGGCGAACCCTTTAGTCCCGGTTCGTAACACGAACCGGGACTAGGGTTTTTATTTTTTTTACATTTCAGGGTTTTGCTTTTTTCATTTCAGGGTTTACTTTTTTTTATTTCTACCGGTTTTCTGGGTAGGGGTTTCGGATGGTACCACGTCGATGCGTGATGGTAGGGGGTTTCGGATGGTACCACGTCGATACTATAGTCGATGTGTGATGGTAGGGCGTTTCAGATGGTACCATGTCGATGCGTCGGGGGTAGGGGTTTTGGATGCTACAGCTTCGATGGGCGAAAAACACGTATAAATTATTATACGAACCTAGATAAAGTTGCATCATGCATATATACAATTACATGAAGATCATGTGTGTTGATAACACATACACATTTAAGTACGCGTGGTACATGAATATCACGTTTCCCGGTTCCAGAGACTTAGAAATATTTTGTTACATGGAGATCACTATATATTACATGTCCGCACTAGTCAAAATAGTGGTACTCTCCGGTCTCCGGTATGACATCGGTGAGGTAAAATCCCGTCAACTCCTCTGCAATTGCCCTGAAGCGGGTCTTTATTGGTAACTCGTTGCGCTTTCTTACCAACTGTAAAAAAATGATATCACAATGAATACATGAGATATGAAATGAATAAAACTCATCACGATTGATGATACAAAAATAATGGTGTGACTAGAGCTTTACGTACTTCGATACTTCTTTTGCTCTTCAAACTCTCGTTGACCACAGTGTGCATGTACTCGCAAACGAAGAATCCACATAGATCAGTCCTGATTGGCTGTTTAAGAAAAGTCTATAGAAGAATAAAATTTAATCAAATAATAATAAAGTATGATAATGATGCATGGGCCTAGTTATAGTACTACTTACATCGTTAGTACGCCAGCGCAGTTTCTCTGGCCATCCACTGTTCGGATGTTCCGCGAGGAACATTTTCCAAACGCTGCATGACAAGAAACTGAATGAATGAGTCATAAATTCCTTGATATCAGGAAATGAACGAAAGAGGCGATAAGAAAAGAAAGTACCTTGCCACCAAATCAAAACAGGTCTTGTATTGTTTAGTGCATCTTCTTAATGAGTCAAGGACAACAATTTCTCCTTTCCGCAAGTCAATAACGATAAGAATGTAGTGGTAGCTGCGCACGTTTATAAATAGTCATGCATAACTAATCAATTAAACTTAACATCGGGTGTGAAAAATAGAATGTGTAATAAGTAGTAACACTCACTTGAAGTTGTAAGGCCATAATATATATTTTTTGTAAGCTTGTCGCTTGAAAAACATTAGCAAATTCCCCGGTGTATCCTTGTTAAGTATTGGATCAATTATGTTATCTTCATGCATTATAGAGGGGTCAATGAACCCAATGTGGTTGATTTTCTTCTTCTTGCATTCGAGCATCTTCATTCTGCGTAATAAAGCACATAAAATATTATAGAGAGGATTATCACAGACAATGAACGAGTAGAGCTAATTAAAACATTAAATTACAGGAATAGATGACTTACAGACAATAGGAACTCATGATGCCTTTGTCGAGGGCCCGGAGATTGTATAACTGAAAGATTTCGGCGAAGTAAAGGACAACAGAGTATTCTTGGAAATAATGCTCTTCCTTAACTGCCATCATGAGAGCGACTTTATTCGTCTCCTTTACGGTATCCTTGTACCAGGCTTGAAATTGACGCATTCTGGTGGGTAAGTCGCCGTCAACAAAATTCTCCCCGTGAACATAAGTACGAACAACATCCGCGAAGGGGATATCATCTCCCGAATATACCAGCTCCCGCACATTGATGTTTTTGAGAACTCTGTCATCAAGCACCTTGAGCGGGGGGGCCGACTGTGCGTCTTGTTCTCCGAGTTGGGCAACTTGTTTCCCTTTTTTCGATCGATCATCCATCTCTTCGTCATATGACTTACCAATGTTGCGATCATAGTCTGTTGGCGGCGATGGTGGGGGGTTGTATAGGGCATCGATGAAACGTTCAATTTTTTCCTGAGGAATTCCGGCAGTAAATTTTGCAGGAGGCAATTGTTTCGCTAACGCTTTCTGTTTCACGCCAGCAAGCCAGGCATCCGTATGTTCTTTGCATGCGATATCGTTTTCCTCGACGGTTCTCTCCCAAGGTAACTTTGGAGTAGGCGGCGGTGTTTTCTGCTTTCTAGGTTTCTTCCTAACAGGAGAACCAGACTGGCGCCTACTCGAGAGCGACTTAACATTCTGGCGGACTGGCACAGACTGCGATGGCCTCGCGCTAGGAACCCTCTCGGGGGGCGGTTGGCTTTGCTGTTGAGCTGGAGATGGACTCGGGCTGGGGTCCCTATCGGGGAGGTGTGGGCTTTGCTGATGGGGTGGAGATGGACTCCGTCTTTGATCCCTCTCGAGGAAGAGTGGACTTGGCTGGTGAGCTGGACTCCTAGAACGAGGAGTGGACTTTGCTTGTTCTGAAAGGACGATGTATTTCTTGGACCATAGGGCGAAGGCATGCTTGACGTCTGCCAACGTTTTCTCCTCGTCACCTCCAGGTAACTCAAGTTCCAAGGATTCAAATCCCGACATAATTTCGTCCACCCCGACACGAGCGTAGCCATCTGGAATTTGACCACAATGGTAGAGTTCTCCAGGTTGAATTACTAAAGCTTGCCCCACCGCCACCTTCAAAGTTATGTTTTGCATTGCTATATGTAGCTCACAACCTGTAGGCTATGTGATGTCATCCACTGGGTAGGCACCAACGTCGACCTGACGCGTGGAACCAACGCTGCTTCTACGCTGAGATGGGGCGGCATGTGCTTCATGGTCTAATTGGTGCCGCTCCTGAGGTTCCGTTCTTTGCTCCTTCAATGCTTTTATTTCCGCCCGTTGCTCCTTCATTTCACGTTCCAATTGTAATATCCGGTCGGCCTCCTTCTTCTTACCTCTGCTACGGCTTCTATAAGTGTGAGCGGATTCCGGCCACGCAGTCTTAAACGTAGCACCGCCAGGAAAGCCTCGAGCTCGTCCAACATGTTCAGGATTCCCCAGTGCCCGTGTCAGCTCGTCATCCTCTCTATCGGGTTTGAACACACCATTGCGAACATCATTAATTGCTTCGTCAAGCTTCTTTTTTATACGATTAACGAGAACCTTCCATTTTCCCCTTCCAACAATCTCTCCGGTTTTAGGGTCCAACATTACCCCATGCGTGAACAACCAGAATTTCGACCTCTCGGGCCAGTCAAGTGTCTGTGGACGGACGCCCGATTGAAGCAGTTTTTCTTCATAGGCTAACCACTTAGGAATGGCGCTCTTGTAGCCACCTGTCCCCAATGTATGGTGGTGTTCTTTCAGCCCAGCATTCAATTTATTTATCGTCGATCGGGCCACAACCATAGGTGATTCCCTATACGCCTTAAACGCCGCCCATTCAGATTCTAACTTCTTCCCTTGTGCTCCACTGAAATCTGGCACTTCTTTTGTTTCTACATATTGATTCCATAACTTTTTCTTCCAGTTCCGGAATTGTTCCGCCATCTTAATAAGAGTCCACTTCTTGAGGTTGTCCTTCTTCACTTTAGAGAGATCTGGCGGGAGGGTGAAATGTGACAACAGCGTGTTATAGACCAAATCCTTAAGAACTTGGTGGACATAACATGGGTCGTCCACATCTGCGACCGCCGGCTTATTCCATTCGCGTATGCTGATTGGGATCATGTCCCCAACAATAACTCCAGCTTGACTTATAAATTTGTTGCGGTTCTGTTTGGTTCGAGCGGTTCGCCGGAATCAGCAATTTCCTCAATCGGTAACTTTGGATCCTCGCTCGTCATTCTTTTTGCCTTGCCTCGAGGAGCACATGGTGGCTGCTTTTTTGCAGAAGAAAAATAAGTCGTTAATAAATGAAACATAAATCAATTAATGCATGTAGTTAACAACAACATATCGCCATATTTATTATAAACACATATACACCTCTCCGCCGGAGTTTGCTATCACCACATCAAAGTCTTGTGACTCGATTCCAAAGTCGTTCAAAAATTGGTCGAAATCATAATCATCTACATCTCCTCCAGCTCGGGCATCATTAAAAATAAGTTGTTCCATTTGGTCTTCCATCTCTTCGTCTCGTTGAAATTGTGCTTCTTCTATCTGTTCGTCTCGCAAGTGCTCCATAGCTCTACCTGCAATCCATAGCTCGGGCATTATAATCAAGTTTACATTTATTCATCTGAAAAACATATACAAGTACAATAATTGCAACAAGTATGGATCATATAGCACAACAAGGTGGCAGCCAAGAAAACAGTGTGTGCTCATTTTGCATACCTAACACAAAACTATATATATGGATCATATTTTAGAATTGTGCATATCTAACACAAAATCATCTTTTTTTGTACACATTTACAATCATCTCAATTTGCATATCCAACACACCATAATATATATACGGATCATATATTACAATTTCATATCTAACACATTTACAATCATCTCAATTTACAAAACAAAGATAGCCACTGAAGCAAGACCTCCTGAAAAGTCGTGGACACAAGGACCCGAGCAGCAGACCTCCTGCAAGTTGTATAATGAATTGTATATCAATCAAATTAGCATTGAGTCACAGAGAGATATAAGAGTCAAACACAACAAGTTAGCAAATAAACGCACAAAGATTGAGTCGACCGAAGTTCATAAAAAGCCTCATCTGATACAACAAGTTAGCATTGCCAGTGAAATCGCAAATGCACAAAGATTTCCGTGATTAAATAGCAAATAGCAAATGGAAGCATGAATGATAAAAGGAAATCAGAAAAATTGCCGTGATTAAGTTGCATTTGCTTCCATGCTCTTTGTTTTGTGTCATCATTGTTCAAACATATCAACTGAATCAAAATAATTGGGTATTACCGTAGTTAATTATGCCTCTGGTTCCACAACATACACAAACAGTAAGTACAGCAAAGGCATATCATGAGTTGATTCTAAACATTAGCTATTGTTACTAAGGTTGTGTATTGCTCCTTGATCAAAAGAACCACACAAAACACAAGTAATGAGAGTAATGCAAAATAAAGACATAATATGTCAAAAACTGGACAGCCCGTAAAGAGTGAATTTTCAGAGGCACTTACGGTGCTCAAATCAGAAAACTTCGAACTAATGAAATGTGTATTAATAACTGAATATTTCGGTCGTAAAATATCAAGTCAATTTTCCTTTTCTGTGATTTTATACCTTTTTCCCAGTAAAGATCAGGAATCTGTTTTCTAGACAGCCATGAGAGTTTTAATGATGCTCACATAGGAATAATGATTAAAACGCAAAAGAGAGCATCGAGGGGAAATATGAAACATATTTGATTCTAACCCACTTCCTATGCATTGGGATCTTGTAAGAAAATAAATCATTGGAACACAAAGCAAGTAGTATAGGAAGATAAAAAAAGAGCAATTTCCATACTTTCAACTTAAAGAGAGGGCATGTAATAATATTGAAATATTTAGAACCATGTTTTCCCTTCTCATAATAACTTCCAGTAGCATCATGAATAAATCCAGTAATATAACTATAATAACTATAATATAACTTTCAGTAGCATCATCATATATAGGATGCATATCATAATCATAATAAACTTTATCCTCAATAATAGGTGGACTGAAAAATCAGTGCATGAACTCTATAACCCTAATGCGCCGGAGGGCGGCGTGGAAGCTAGCTAGGGAGACCGAGGGAGGGAGGGGACTGAACTAGCTAGGCATACCGGCGCTGAACGGCGGCGTGGTGTGCAAAGGCACTGGACGGCGGCGTGGTGGGCGGCGTTGTAGGGGCCGTGGGGAGCAGACGACGCGGCGGCGCGTCGGAGCGGCCGGGCGATGGCGCGGCGACCTCGAGGCGGAGCGGCTAGCGGCAGGGCGATGGCGCGGCGATCTCGAGGCGGAGGGGCAGGGCGACGGCGCTTTGGAAGATTTGGGAAAGATAAGAAAAATTTGAGCCACGACCACCCAAAACCGGCGCGGACAATACCTTTAGTCTCGGTTCTAGCCACGAACCGAGACTAAAGGGTCTTTAGTCGCGGTTGGAGTTACCAACCGGGACTAAAGGGTTCTGGCTGGAGCCCAGCGCGGCTCTTTAGCTCTTTAGTCTCGGTTGGTGTTACCAACCGAGACTAAAGGGTTCTTTTTTCCTTATTTCTTTTTACTGATTTTTGTTTCTGTTTTCTTTTAAATTGTTTGAATTGCTTACTTTTCTATTTCTTATTTTGGTTTACTTATTTTTTGAATTGTTTTGGTTTCTAGTTTATTTTTATGTTTTGTTTTATATTTGAACTACAACTATTTTACGATCTTCTTTGTGATATAAACCACTAGTTGTTTTGGTTTACTTATTTCTTCAAATTATATCATAAATATCATTTTCTATGTTTTAAGGTTTTTTGTGAAGTAAGTACATAAAATATGATTCCAAATGACACCCAATTATTTTTCACTAAGAGTGGTGCACATATGATGGATGATCCCCAAGTTTGAGTTTTTTCTTAGAATTATAGCTAATTTTCCCTAATTAATTGAGTTTATGTTGATTTATCGAAAGTAATTCAAATTTGACCTACAACTATTTGATAGTTTGGTCTGAAACTTTTGGAAAAATTATTTTAAGGTACACAACTAGTGGTTATATCACAGAAACATTGATAGTTCTAGAAAATATCACCTCTTCCGATGATTAGTCGTAGCGACCGTTTTGATCGTTTTTAAGAAAAAATGTAATAAAGTGATAAACACCTCAAAAATCAAATCCTTTGGCATGGGCTCCTTATATGTGTACTCGTTTCTAGGAAAAATGATAAACTTGATTTTTGCCTACATTTGCAAAAAGTCTTCACAAAAGGTCTATCATGTATGAACATCTAGAAGTTTCAAGCCAAATGACCAAGTTATGGTCATTTTGACGATATAGTTTGTGATAAAGATCTCATACTCCACACATAGGTGCATATTGGTATATTAAACAACCATGCCAAAGGGATTATTCAAATTATTTTCATAAATATCATTTTCCTTTTTTTGAGTGCAAAAAATGAGGTTTTTTGTGAAGTGAGTACATAAAATATGAGTCCAAATGGCACCAACCTATTTTTCACTAAGAGTGGTGCACATATGATGGATGATCCCCAAGTATGAGTTTTTTCTTTGAATTCTAACTAATTTCCCCTAGTTAATTGAGTTTATGTTGATTTATCAAAAGTAATTCAAATTTGAACTACAACTATTTGATAGTTTGGTCTGAAACTTTTGGAAAAATCATTTTAAGGTACACAACTAGTGGTTATATCAAAGAAACATTGATAGTTCTAGAAAATATCACCTCTTCCGATGATTAGTCGTAGCGACCGTTTTGATCGTTTTTAAGAAAAAATGTAACAAAGTGATAAACACCTCAAAAAATCAAATCCTTTGCATGGGCTCCTTATATGTGTACTAGTTGCTAGGAAAAATGATAAACTTGATTTTTGCCTACATTTGCAAAAAAAGTCTTCACAAAAAGGTCTATCATGTATGAACATCTAGAAGTTTCAAGCCAAATGACCAAGTTATGGTCATTTCGACGACATAGTTTGTGATAAAGATCTCATACTCCACACATAGGTGCATATTGGTATATTAAACAACCATGCCAAAGGGATTCTTCAAATTATTTTCATAAATATCATTTTCCTTTTTTTGAGTGCAAAAAATGAGGTTTTTTGTGAAGTGAGTACAGAAAATATGATTCCAAATGGCACCCAACTATTTTTCACTAAGAGTGGTGCACATATGATGGATGATCCCCAAGTATGAGTTTTTTCTTTGAATTCTAACTAATTTCCCCTAGTTAATTGAGTTTATGTTGATTTATCGAAAGTATTTCAAATTTGAACTACAACTATTTGATAGTTTGGTCTGAAACTTTTGGAAAAATCATTTTAAGGTACACAACTAGTGGTTATATCACAGAAACATTGATAGTTCTAGAAAATATCACCTCTTCCGATGATTAGTCGTAGCGACCGTTTTGATCGTTTTTAAGAAAAAATGTAATAAAGTGATAAACACCTTAAAAAATCAAATCCTTTGGCATGGGCTCCTTATATGTGTACTAGTTGCTAGGAAAAATGATAAACACCTCAAAAAATCAAATCCTTGAACATCTAGAAGTTTCAAGCCAAATGACCAAGTTATGGTCATTTCAAGCCAAGCCAAATGACCGTGGCAAGACATCTCGGATGATCTACAACCGTCCGACAAGACATCTCTGATGATATGCAACCGTTTGAAACGGTCGCAGATCATCAGAGACGTCTTGCCGATGGTTGCCCAGAGATGCCTCTGCCGAGGGGAGGGTTCACCTTCAGCCTTCACTGAGTGCTCTCTGCTACCCGTGTGCTGCCAAAATGAACTACAATGAGTAGACACTGAGTGCTGAACATGTCCGGGAGGGGGGATATATATAAGGTACGTGTGCTTCTTTAGTCCCGGTTGGTAACAACAACCGAGTCATGTGGGTCACGAAGTGGTCGTGATACTGCTGATCCAACAGCTCAGAATCTCTCAAAAGAAACACACCTCAGATCCAACGTCTCACAAGCACTAGAAAGAAACACACGATCCATGTGCTTCTTTAGTCTCGGTTGGTAACACCAACCGGGACTAAAGAAGCACATGGATCGTGTGTTTCTTTAAAGCACTTGTGAGCCGTTGGATGAAGAGATGTGTTTCTTTTGAGAGATTCTGAGCTGTTGGATGGGCACTATCATGACCAGTTCGTGAGTCACATGACCCTATATATAGCCCTCTCTTGAACATGTTCGGCAGTCATTGTCTCCTCATTCTACTTCATCGAAAGAATACAAAGCATTCAGATTCCCTGCATACGTCCAACGGTGCATTTCATATGCAGGCACTCACGAGCCACCGTTGGGCTGTATGCAGGTGAAATCGTGTGTTTTGTTCCATGCATCTACAAAATACTTCAGTTCACTTGTTCTTCTGATACAAAGCATTCGGATATTACACATCAACAATAATATCCCTCTCTAGTGTTTACTTGTTCTTCCGATTGCGCCGTAACCACGGACAATCTTCTTCATTTAACTTGATACTTGGATCAGTGTTGACTTTAAAGGGCGGAATGTCATGAAACTTATCGTAATCTTCTGACATGTCTGTCTTGTCCTCCACTCCCACAATGACTCTTTTCCCTGAAAGAACTATGTGGCGCTTTGGCTCATCGTATGATGTACTCGCTTGCTTATCTTTTCTTTTTTTCGGTAGGGTAGACATGTCTTTCACATAGAAAACCTGAGCAACTTCACTGGCTAGGACGAATGGTTCATTCTCATACGAAAGATTGTTGAGATCCACTGTAGTCATTCCGTATCGTGGGTCTACCTCTACCCCGCCTCGTAGGTTGAACCATTTGCACTTGAACAAAGGGACCTTAAAAGTAGGTCCATAGTCAAGTTCCCATATCTCCTCTATGTAACCATAATATGTGTCCTTTGTCCCGTTGCAGTTTGTTGCATCAAAGCGTACTCCACTGTTTTGGTGGTGCTCTTTTTATCTTGTTTGGCTGCGTAAAATATATTTCCATTTATCTCGTACCCTTGAAAAGTCAATATAGTTGAACCTGGTGATGTGGCCAACAAGTATAGCTGTTCTTCAACATTGGTGTCATTAATGAGACGTCTTTTTAACCAACTGCTGAAAGTCTTCATGTGTTCTCCCTCAATACAATCTTCAGATTTCTCCGGGTACTTGGAGCGTAAAACATTCTTGTGTTCCTCGACATACGGACCCACCAAACTGGAATTATGTAGAACGGTGTCGTGTGCTTGAGTGAAAGAATCCCCGTCTTGACATATTGTTGCTTTCTTTCCTAGGGTACCTTTTCCATGCAGTCTCCCCTCATGACGTGATTCAGGAACACCGATCGGCTTCAGATCAGGAAAGAAATCTACACAAAACTCAATGACCTCCTCTGTTCCATAACCCTTGACGATGCTTCCTTCTGGCCTAGCCCGGTTATACACATATTTTTTTAAGACTCCCATGAACCTCTCAAAGGGGAACATGTTGTGTAAAAATACAGGACCGAGAACAGAAATCTCTTCGACTAGGTGGACTACAAGGTGCGTCATAATATTGAAGAAGGTTGGTGGGAACACCAACTCGAAGCTGACAAGACATTGGACCACATCCTTCTCTAAATTTTTTAGAGTTAGTGGATTGATGACCTTCTGAGAAATTGCATTGAGAAATGCACATAGCTTCACAATGGGTTCTCGAACATTTTCCGGTAGAAGCCCTCTCAATGCAACCGGAAGTAATTGTGTCATAATCACGTGACAGTCATGAGACTTAAGATTCTGAAATTTTTGCTCTGCCATGTTTATTATTCCTTTTATATTTGATGAGAAGCCAGATGGAACCTTCATACTGCGAAGGCACTCAAAATATATTTTCTTCTCTTCTTTAGTAAGAGCGTAGCTTGCAGGACCTGGCTGATTCTCTGAATGAGTATCGTCTCGATGCATCTCTTCGCTCATACGTTGATGGGTCTGCCTTCCTTTCGGTGTACCTTTTTTTGACTTCCCATCTTTTGACTTCCCATACACGCCCAAGAAGTTTAGCAAATTGCAACAAATGTTCTTTGTCACGTGCATCACGTCGATTGCAGAGTGAATCTCTAGCATTATCCAATATGGCAGCTCCCAAAATATAGATTTCTTCTTCCACATGGGTACGTGGTTGTTTGCGTCATTCGGAACAGTGAGACCGCCAGGACACTTTCCAAAGATTACATTTAAATCCTTGACCATATCATGTATAGCAGAACTAGAAGGGCGGGTAGGCCTCGGCCGATGATCTGCCTCACATTTGTAATGCTTGCCTTTCTTCCTTAACGGATGCTTGGGTACAAGAAACCGACGATGACCTAGGTACACATTCTTGTTACCTAAATGTATACTATCAGTCTCAGCTAAACAGTGCGTGCATGCATTGTATCCCTTGTTTGACTGTCCTGAAATGTTGCCTAGAGTAGGCCAATCATTGATGGTTACAAAAAGCAAACCTCGTAGATCAAATTCCTCCAGTTTGTGCTCATCCCACACACGTACACCTTCCTCACACCACAACTACAAAAGTTCTTCAACTAATGGCCTGAGGTACACATCAATGTCGTTGCCAGGTTGCTTCGGGCCTTGAATGAGCACGGGCATCATAATGTACTTCCGCTTCATGCACAACTAAGGAGGAAGGTTATAGATACATAGAGTCACGGGCCAAGTGCTATGACTGGAGCTCTGCTCTCCAAAAGGATTAAAGCCATCTGTACTTAGGCCAAATCTTAAGTTCCTTGCGTCATCTGAAAATGTCGGGAACTCTCTGTCAATTTTTCTCCACTGGGACCCATCCGCGGGGTGTCTCAACATCAAGTCTTTTTTACGATCTTCTTTGTGCCAACGCAACAACTTGGCATGCTCTCTATTGCTGAACAAACGTTTCAACCGTGGTATTATAGGAGCATACCACATCACCTTTGCAGGAATCCTCTTCCTGGGGCGCGGCTCGCCCTCAACATCACCAGGGTCATCTCGCCCGATCTTATACCGCAAAGCACCGCATACAGGACATGCATTCAATTTTTCGTGCTCACCGCGGTAGAGGATGCAGTCATTAATGCAAGCGTGTATCTTATGCACCTCTAATCCTAGAGGGCATACCACCTTCTTTGCTTCATACGTACTAGACGGCAATTCGTTATCCTTTGGAAGCATCTTCTTAACTATTTTTAACAAATTTTCAAATCCCTTGTCAGAAGTACCATTCTCTGCCTTCCATTGCAACAATTCAAGTGTGGTACCTAGCTTTTTCTGGTCATTTTGACAAGTTGGGTACAACAATTTGGCGTGATCAGCTAACATACGCTCCAACTTCAACCTTTCGTTTTCACTTCCACAGTCCATTTGTGCATCACGAATGGCCCGATGAAGATCATCGTCGGGCTCATCAATAATGGGATCTTCTTCAGTTTCGTCTTCTCCCATTGTAGTATCACTGAACAAAGGATACTTGTCATTATCCTCCTCTTCTTCATTTTCTTCCATGATAACCCCTGTTTCTCCGTGCTTGGTCCAACAATAATAACCAGGCATAAAACCATTATGCAAGAGGTGTGAGTGAATGACTTTTGAGGTAGAGTGATCACTCATATTCTTGCAGGCACTACATGGACAACGAATAAAACCGTTCTTCGGCTTGTTTGCCTCAGCCATATGGAGAAAATTATGCATGCCATCAATGAACTCAGGACAACATCGGTCACCGTACATCCATTGTCGGTTCATCTGTATTACATAAAAGTATATCGAACCCCATTATTACACTACTGTCATAAATAATATGTAAGAGCAAATTAATTAATACAATGTCATCCATTAAAATAAGAGTAGAGTATTGACAAGCGGTAATACATAGTTCTCATAAAACATACATTAACTGAAACAAATATAAAAATTATCTAAAGAATTTAAATCCAACAACAAATGCGATCAAAATCGCAACTAAGGTAAATACTGAACCCACAGCATAATGATACCAAGCCTCCCGATTAATGGCATATTTTCTAATCCTTTTTATCTTCAAGCGCATTGCATCCATCTTGATCTCGTTACCATCGACCACGTCGGCAAGTTTGAGATCTAATTTCATCTTATCTTCTAAGCATTGAAGATAAAGATCTTCACTTCTTTTCAATTTTGCTTTCAAATCATTGTTTTCTTTATCCAAAAACTCGACAATAGGGTCAGGTTCAATTTCTGGTTCAACTACCTCCTAGATAAAAATAATTCTATGTCAAGTTGGTCGCCATAATTGCCAGAAACATAGAATGAAATAAATAGTTTTGAAAATATACCACATCCGAATCATAGACCGGACGAGGACCGACGGGGACGGATATCAGAACCATGACACTATACATATAATACAAGTTAGAAAATTATACAAGTAGTAACTATGCATCTAAATCATAAAACCTATGTTTTTAAAATAAAATAAAATAAAATATAGAGGCTCACCGAGGTGGTGACGGGACGGCGCGGGCGATCGACGTCGATAAGGCTCCTCACCACACTAAAACACATAAATCATTATTTTAGTTTGAGAACAAATTGCACATATACACAAATGAGATCATAACTTAGGCATTACATCGAACACCTTGCTTGCACAAAAAAATTGAAATGAGCAAAATGAGCTAAATAAGCAATGCCGGAAAGAGGATGAAGAGGCTAACCATGGGGTGCCTTCAATCTTGCGAAATGGTGTAAAATATTATGAATTATCTAGTCTTGGGGAGAGGAAATGGAGAAGAAATGGAGAGGAAATGATTTTGAGCTCGGGCTCGGTGAGAAAAATGGAGTGAGCATGGGTGGAAGAAGCTGATAAAGGTCAGGAACTTCAGTCCCGGTTTGTGTTACGAACCGAGACTAAAGGGTTCTGACGCTGGGGCCCGCCTCTGCTGCCGCATGCGGAGAACCTTTAGTCCCGGTTCGTAACACGAACCGGGACTAAAGGTCCCTCACAAATCCGGCGGTGTGGCTCTCACCCCTTTAGTCTGGGTTCAAAAAATGAACCGAGACTAAAGGGGTGAACCAAAGGCTCGTTTTCTACTAGTGGGGATCTTCTAACATAGTCAAGGCTTACTTTGAGTCATTGACATGTGGGACACTAGAGAGTAGGCCCATATGATAGCAACCCCCATGGTCATTGCTAACATACCTAAATGGATCATCATCTCATTTCTTCATATTTTCTAGTTGGATCAAACTTTCAGAAATCCAATCATACACATTTGTTCACATTACACTAATATAAGTTGTTTGTACATATATTCAATCTGTTTTTATGTGAATTCCTACGGGCAGTATTAGCCAGCCTCAACTATGGACAAGTGGATGACAACAAAATCTTACAAAGATTTAATCATGAAATAGTACAAATTCTTTGTTTGACATGTTCACGGAGTTGATCTATAGGGTGCATTATTGAAAGAAAAAATAGCATGTGAATGCACCTTCGAATAATTATCCGTCATAATTCTACACGTATATGACTTGACTTATTTACTAAGAGTATTATATTTTATTCCCACTAAATATAACAACCAAGGAAGAAATCTATACCACAAATACACACTTCAGCTAGTTAGTCAGGTCAAGAAAAAATGCGTCATGACAGTTATACCATCTGCATATTGGTAGTTGTTAATTTAGACCATGTAGACCTAGAAAGATGGAAAGCTACTACATTAAATTTTGAAAGACTTGTGCTAATTTGAACGGCAAGATCAAGGAAATTACACTCTATCATACTCACTTTTATTGCAGGTCTATAATACTTTCACACGTTTAGTGTGCCAACAATACCCCTATTGTCATTTTCTAGTTAAAGCAAACTACCAGAAATCCAAATAAAATATTTCCATGCTGGTTTCACTAATATATGTAGCTTGGACATGAATATTTCCATGCTGGTTTCACTAATATATGTAGCTTGGACATGTTTTCAACTATCATGGTGTCAGTTTGAACCTTGGATAAGTGGGTAACAAGTTAACACCAATGTGTAAAGGTGGTCTCGTTTGTTAAAAGTGCAGTATATTCCCCATATGACTTGTCATGTTCACAGACATGAAAACTAAGGAGCATTATATTGAAAGAAATACAACGTTTGAATGCACGTTCAAATGATTATCTTTCCAATAAATGCGTAATTCTGCCAACTAGAGGTCAAACTGAAGATTCAGTGACATTGGCACCCATCCTAGATAAGTACACACACCAATGTAATCATGTAAATTGGGTAGAAAATACAATATTTTCTCTAGAGATGTCATGATCGTCCAAATTAATTAGTTGCAAGTTAGATTATTTTCCCATGCGCAAGCCTATGAGAAGCAAACTTCTCGCAGGTACGTAGACAGTATCGACGACTCAAAATTTGCTCAAGAAGCACACAGACACAGTTAAGAATAAGCCAGGACCTCTCTAAATCGAGGAATATGTCAAAGGACAAGGAGGCGACAGGTGAGCACGCCATAGTTTCCTTTCAACAGTTATCAGAGAGCATATTCAATGTATGCAACGTATGTATTAACTGATATTTACTCCAAGTTCTGGCTCGTCATTTACGCAGAGCTCAGTCGTAAGTATGTCGTTTACAGATGAATTTTAATCCCATTATTATTAACTAATTAAGTACTATTTTATCATTTGCCATACAGGTTCTAGTACTGGTTCTACGTCTAAAATAAAAAATGGCGGGAAAGGTCATCATCGTCTACTACTATATGCATGCAACTATCTAAATATATTGATTAATACATGCATAATCCACGCAACTGTGCATTTGACTAGATATTATTGTGCAGGGAGAGACGATTCGACTGAACAGAAAAAGGCACCTGCTAATGGTTAGTAACTCCAGCACTCGAGCTTACTGCTAGCAGCTACTGATGGTCTGAGTGTACGCATGCATGCACGCGGCACCATCGTTCACGTCGGGCTTGCCTTTTGATCTGCTTCTCTAAAAGATTTATGTTGCACTTCGTCTTGACATGCATGACTAAATGATCAACGGACTATCTCAAGTTTCTTTGCTTACCTCCTGTGCTTCGCATGCGTGCAGGAGCTGGAGGGATGACAGCTAAACCGATTGCCGAGACCAAAAGCAAGTCCACTAACACAGTTATACGAAAACTAAATATAATGCTACCGTTATATATCTAACATATAATCAATTAATAGTATGCACACACAACACTAGTGAAAAAGCGGGCTTTGGTTCACCCCTTTATACCGGATTTTAAATTGAACCGAGACCAAAGGGGTGTAACCCCGCGGGGCGATTTTGCGAGGGACCTTTAGTCCCGGTTCGTGTTATGAACCGGGACTAAAGGTCCACTGCATGCGGCAGCAGAGGCGGGTCCCAGCGCCAGAAACCTTTAGTCCCGGTTCAATTCACGAACCGGGACTACAGGTTCTCACTTTATCAGATTCTTCCACCACTGCTCACTTCATTTTTCACACCGAGCTCGAGCTCAAAACCATTTTCTCTCCATTTCTTCTCCATTTTCTCTCCCCAAGACTAAATAATCCATAATATTTTACACCATTTGGTAAGATTGAACGCACCCCACGGTTAGCCGCTTCATCCTCTTTTCGGCATTGCTTATTTAGCTCATTTTGCCCATTTCAAATTTTTTGTGCAAACAAGCTGTTTGATGAAATGCCTAAGTTAGGATTTCATTTGTTTCATATGTGCAATTTATGCTCAAACTAAATAATGATTTATGTGTTTTAGTGTCGTGAGGAGCCTTATCAACGTCGATCGCCCGCGCCGTCCCGTCACCACCTCGGTGAGCCTCTATATTTTATTTTATTTTATTTTAAAAACATAGCTTTTATGATTTAGATGCATAGTTACCACTTGTATAATTTTCTAACTTGTATTATATGTATAGTGTCATGGTTCTGATATCCGTCCCCGTCGGTCCTCGTCCGGTCTATGATTCGGATGTGGTATATTTTTAAAACTATTTATTTAATTTTGTGTTTCTGGCAATTATAGAGACCAACTTGACATAGATTTATTTTTATCTAGGAGGTAGTTGAACCAGAAATTGAACCTGACCCTATTGTCGAGTTTTTGGATAAAGAAAACAATGATTTGAAAGCAAAATTGAAAAGAAGTGAAGATCTTTATCTTCAATGCTTAGAAGATAAGATGAAATTAGAGCTCAAACTTGCCGACGTGGTCGATGGTAACGAGATCAAGATGGATGCAATGCGCTTGAAAATAAAAAGGATTAGAAAATATGCCATTAATCGGGAGGCTTGGTATCATTATGCTGTGGGTTCAGTATTTACCTTAGTTGCGATTTTGATCGCATTTTTTGTTGGATTTAAATTCTTTAGATAATTTTTATATTTGTTTCAGTTAATGTATGTTTTAGAACTATGTATTACCAATTTTCGCTACTCTACTCTTATTTTAATGGATAACATTGTATTAATTAATTTGCTCTTACATATTATTTATGAGAGTAGTGTAATAATGGGGTTCGATATACTTTAATGTAATACAGATGAACCGACAATGGATGTACGGTGACCGATGTTGTCCTGAGTTCATTGATGGCATGCATAATTTTCTCCATGTGGCTGAGGCAAACAAGCCGAAAAACGGTTTTATTCGTTGTCCATGTAGTGCCTGCAAGAATATGAGGGATCACTCTACCTCAAAAGTCATTCACTCACACCTCTTGCATAATGGTTTTATGCCTGGTTATTATTGTTGGACCAAGCACGGAGAAAAATGGGTTATCATGGAAGAAAATGAAGAAGAGGAGGATAATGACAAGTATCCTTGGTTCAGTGATAATACAATGGGAGAAGACGAAACTGAAGAAGATCCCATTATTGATGAGCCCGACGATGATCTTCGTCGGGCCATTCGTGATGCACAAATGGACTGTGGAAGTGAAAACGAAAGGTTGAAGTTGGAGCGTATGTTAGCTGATCACGCCAAATTGTTGTACCCAACTTGTCAAAATGACCAGAAAAAGCTAGGTACCACACTTGAATTGCTGAAATGGAAGGCAGAGAATGGTACTTCTGACAAGGGATTTGAAAAATTATTAAAAATAGTTAAGAAGATGCTTCCAAATGATAACGTTTTGCCGTCTAGTACGTACGAAGCAAAGAAGGTGGTATGCCCTCTAGGATTAGAGGTGCATAAGATACACGTATGCATTAATGACTGCATCCTCTACCGCGCTGAGCACGAAAAATTGAATGCATGTCCTGTATGCGGTGCTTTGCGGTATAAGATCGGGCGAGATGACCCTGGTGAAGTTGAGGGCGAGCTGCGACCCAGGAAGAGGATTCCTGCAAAGGTGATGTGGTATGCTCCTATAATACCACGGTTGAAACGTTTGTTCAGCAATAGAGAGCATGCCAAGTTGTTGCGATGGCACAAAGAAGATCGTAAAAAATACTTGATGTTGATACACCCCGCGGATGGGTCCCAGTGGAGAAAAATTGACAGAGAGTTCCCGACATTTTCAGATGACGCAAGGAACTTAAGATTTGGTCTAAGTACAGATGGCTTTAATCCTTTTGGAGAGCAGAGCTCCAGTCACAACACTTGGCCCGTGACTCTATGTATCTATAACCTTCCTCCTTAGTTGTGCATGAAGCGGAAGTACATTATGATGCCAGTGCTCATTCAAGGCCCGAAGCAACCTGGCAACGACATTGATGTGTACCTCAGGCCATTAGTTGAAGAACTTTTGCAGTTGTGGCGTGAAGAAGGTGTACGTGTGTGGGATGATCACAAACTGGAGGAATTTGATCTACGAGCTTTGCTTTTTGTAACCATCAATGATTGGCCTGCTCTAGGCAACATTTCAGGACAGTCAAACAAGGGATACAATGCATGCACGCACTATTTAGCTGATACTGATAGTATACATTTAGGTAACAAGAATGTGTACCTGGGTTATCGTCGGTTTCTTGTACCCAAGCATCCGTTAAGGAAGAAAGGCAATCATTGCAAATGTGAGGCAGATCATCGGCCGAGGCCTACCCGCACTTCTAGTTCTGTTATACATGATATGGTCAAGGATTTAAATGTAATCTTTGGAAAGGGTCCTGGCGGACTCACTGTTCCGAATGACGCAAACAACCACGTACCCATGTGGAAGAAGAAATCTATATTTTGGGAGCTGCCATATTGGATAATGCTAGAGATTCACTCTGCAATCGACGTGATGCACGTGACAAAGAACATTTGCTGCAACTTGCTAAACTTCTTGGGCGTGTATGGGAAGTCAAAAGATGGGAAGTCAAAAAATGGGAAGTCAAAAAAAGGTACACCGAAAGGAATGCAGACCCATCAACGTATGAGCGAAGAGATGCACCGAGACGATACTCATTCAGAGAATCAGCCAGGTCCTGCAAGCTACGCTCTTACTAAAGAAGAGAAGAAAATATTTTTTGAGTGCCTTCGCAGTATGAAGGTTCCATCTGGCTTCTCATCAAATATAAAAGGAATAATAAACATGGCAGAGCAAAAATTTCAGAATCTAAAGTCTCATGACTGTCACGTGATTATGACACAATTACTTCCGGTTGCATTGAGAGGCCTTCTACCGGAAAATGTTCGAGAACCCATTGTGAAGCTATGTGCATTTCTCAATGCAATTTCTCAGAAGGTCATCAATCCACTAACTCTAAATTTTTTAGAGAAGGATGTGGTCCAATGTCTTGTCAGCTTCGAGTTGGTGTTCCCACCAACCTTCTTTAATATTATGACGCACCTTGTAGTCCACCTAGTCGAAGAGATTTCTGTTCTCGGTCCTGTATTTCTACACAACATGTTCCCCTTTGAGAGGTTCATGGGAGTCTTAAAAAAATATGTGCATAACCGGGCTAGGCCAGAAGGAAGCATCGTCAAGGGTTATGGAACAGAGGAGGTCATTAAGTTTTGTGTAGATTTTATTCCTGATCTGAAGCCGATCGGTGTTCCTGAATCACGTCATGAGGGGAGACTGCATGGAAAAGGCACCCTAGGAAAGAAAGCAACAATATGTCAAGACGGGGATTCTTTCACTCAAGCACACGACACCGTTCTACATAATTCCAGTTTGGTGGGTCCGTATGTCGAGGAACACAAGAATGTTTTACGCTCCAAATACCCGGAGAAATCTGAAGATTGTATTGATGGAGAACACATGAAGACTTTCAGCAGTTGGTTAAAAAGACGTCTCATTAATGACACCAATGTTGAAGAAAACCTATATTTGTTGGCCACATCACCAGCTTCAACTATATTGGCTTTTCAAGGGTACGAGATAAATGGAAATATATTTTACACAACCAACCAAGATAAAAAGAGCACCAACCAAAACAGTGGAGTCCGCTTTGATGCAACAAACTGCAACGGGACAAAGGACACATATTATGGTTACATAGAGGAGATATGGGAACGTGACTATGGACCTACTTTTAAGGTCCCTTTGTTCAAGTGCAAATGGTTCAACCTACGAGGCGGGGTAGAGGTAGACCCACGATACGGAATGACTACAGTGGATCTCAACTATCTTTCGTACGAGAACGAACCATTCGTCCTAGCCAGTGAAGTTGCTCAGGTTTTCTATGTGAAAGACATGTCTACCCTACCGAAAAAAAGAAAAGATAAGCAAGCGAGTACATCATACGGTGAGCCAAAGCGCCACATAGTTCTTTCAGGGAAAAGAGTCATTGTGGGAGTGGAGGACAAGACAGACATGTCAGAAGATTACGATAAGTTTCATGAAATTCCGCCCTTCAAAGTCAACACTGATCCAAGTATCAAGTTGAATGAAGAAGATTGTCCGTGGTTACGGCGCAATCAGAAGAACAAGTAAACACTAGATAGGGATATTATTGTTGATGTGTAATATCCGAATGCTTTGTATCAGAAGAACAAGTGAACTGAAGTATTTTGTAGATGCATGGAACAAAACACACGATTTCACCTTCATACAGCCCAACGGTGGCTCGTGAGTGCCTGCATATCAAATGCACCGTTGGGCGTATGCAGGGAATCCGAATGCTTTGTATTCTGTCGATGAAGTAGAATGAGGAGACAATGACTGCCGAACATGTTCAAGAGGGGGCTATATATAGGGACATGTGACTCACGAACTGTCATGATAGTGCCCATCCAACAGCTCCGAATCACTCAAAAGAAACACATCTTCATCCAACGGCTCACAAGTGCTTTAAAGAAACACACGATCCATGTGCTTCTTTAGTCCCGGTTGGTGTTACCAACCGCGACTAAAGAAGCACATGGATCGTGTGTTTCTTTCTAGCGCTTGTGAGACGTTGGATCTGAGGTGTGTTTCTTTTGAGAGATTCTGAGCTGTTGGATCAGCAGTATCACGACCACTTCGTGACCCACATGACTTGGTTGTTGTTACCAACCAGGACTAAAGAAGCACACGTACCTTATATATAGCCCCCCTCCCGGACATGTTCAGCACTCAGTGTCTACTCATTGTAGTTCATTTTGGCAGCACGCGGGTAGCAGAGAGCACTCAGTGAAGGCTGAAGGTGAACCCTCCCCTCGGCGGAGGCATATTTGGGCAACCAACGGCAAGACGTTTCTGATGATCTGCGACCGTTCCAAACGGTTGCAGATCATCAGAGATGTTTTGTCGCACGGTTGTAGATCATCAGAGATGTCTTGCCACGGTCATTTAGCTTGGCTTGAAATGACCATAACTTGGTCATTTGGCTTGAAACTTATAGATGTTCATACATGATAGACCTTTTTGTGAATACTTTTTTTGCAAATGTTGGCAAAAATCAAGTTTATCTTTTTTCATAGCAACTAGTACACATATAAGGAGCCCATGCCAAAGGATTTGATTTTTGAGGTGTTTATCACTTTATTACATTTTTTTTTAAAAACGATCAAAACGGTCGCTACATCGGAAGAGGTGATATTTTCTAGAACTATCAATGTTTCTGTGATATAACCACTAGTTGTGTACCTTAAAACGATTTTTCAAAAGTTTCAGACCAAACTATCAAACAGTTGTAGTTCAAATTTGAATTACTTTCGATAAATCAACATAAACTCTATTAACTAGGTGTAATTAGTTAGAATTCAAAGAAAAAACTCATACTTGGGATCATCCATCATATGTGCACCACTCTTAGTGAAAAATAGTTGGGTGCCATTTGGAATCATATTTTTTGTACTCACTTCACAAAAAACCTCATTTTTTGCAGTTACAAAAAAGGAAAATGATATTTATGAAAAGAATTTGAAGAATCCCTTTGGCAAGATTATTTAATATACCAATATGCACCTATGTGTGGAGTATGAGATCTTTATCACAAACTATGTCATCGAAATGACCATAACTTGGTCATTTGGTTTGAAACTTCTAGATGTTAATACATGATAGACCTTTTTGTGAATACTTTTTTTTGCAACTGTTGGCAAAAATTAAGTTTATCATTTTTCATAGCAACCAGTACACATATAAGGATCCCATGCCAAAGGATTTGATTTTTTGAGGTGTTTATCACTTTATTACATTTTTCTTAAAAACGATCAAAACGGTCGCTGCGACTAATCATCGGAAGAGGTGATATTTTCTAGAACTATCAATGTTTCTGTGATATAACCACTAGTTGTGTACCTTAAAATGATTTTTCCAAAAGTTTCAGACCAAACTATCAAACAGTTGTAGTTCAAATTTGAATTACTTTCGATAAATCAACATAAACTCAATTAACTAGGGGAAATTAGTTAGAATTCAAAGAAAAAACTCATACTTGGGGATCATCCATCATATGTGCACCACTCTTAGTGAAAAATAGTTGGGTGCAATTTGGAATCATATTTTCTGTACTCACTTCACAAAAAACCTCATTTTTTGCACTTAAAAAAAGGAAAATGATATTTATGAAAATAATTTGAAGAATCCCTTTGGCAAGATTGTTTAATATACCAATATGCACCTATGTGTGGAGTATGAGATCTTTATCACAAACTATGTCATCGAAATGACCATAACTTGGTCATTTGGCTTGAAACTTCTAGATGTTCATACATGATAGACCTTTTTGTGAAGACTTTTTTTGCAAATATTGGCAAAAATCAATTTTATCATTTTTCATAGCAACTATTACACATATAAGGACCCCATGCCAAATGATTTGAATTTTTGAGGTGTTTATCAGTTTATTACATTTTTTCTTAAAAACGATCAAAACGGTCGCTACGACTAATCATCGGAAGAGGTGAAATTTTCTAGAACTATCTATGTTTCTGTGATATAACCACTAGTTGTGTACCTTAAAATGATTTTCCAAATGTTTCAGACCAAACTATCAAACCGGTGTAGTTCAAATTTGAATTACTTTCGATAAATCAACATAAACTCAATTAACTAAGTGAAATTAGTTAGAATTCAAAGAAAAAACTCATACTTGGGGATCATCCATCATATATGCACCACTCTTAGTGAAAAATATTTGGGTGCCATTTGGAATCATATTTTCTGTACTCACTTCACAAAAAACCTCATTTTTTGCACTTAAAATAAGGAAAATGATATTTTTGAAAATAATTTGAAGAATCCCTTTGGCAAGATTGTTTAATATAAAACAAATAGAAAAATAATCTAGAAACCAAAACAATTCAACAAATAAGTAAACCAAAATAAGAAAAAGAAAAGTAAACAATTCAAACAATTTAAAAGAAAACAAAATTGTAACAAGGAAAAAAAGGTATTTGTCTCGGTTGGTAACACCAACCGAGACTAAAGGTGCCACTGGCGGCCAAGTCAGGTCTTTAGTCGCGGTTGGTGGCTAGAACCGCGACTAAAGACCCTTTAGTCGCGGTTCCAGCCACCAACCGCGACTAAACACCTGTTTCGCGGCGTTTAGGCAAGCCGAGGCCAAAAAATTCACAAGTCTCTCCCCCAAATCCACGCGCGACTGCTGCTCCGGCGACGCCCTGCTCCGACCGTCCCCGCCGCTGCGCGAGCCCGTCCGTTGCTGCCCCCTCCGTGCTCCGGCGAAGCCCTGCTCCGTCCGTTGCTACCCCCCTTTGTGCTCCCCACCGTCTGCCGCGCTCCGCTGTGCTCCCTGCAGAAACCCTAGTCGCCTCTGACCTCGCCCCCGTGCTGTCCCATCCCCGACGCCGCTGTCGTGCCCGAGGCTGCCGTTCTGCTGCACGAGCCCGTCCCCGACGCCGTCGTCCCGCGCGAGCCCGTGCTACCCGGCCCCAACTCCGGCTCGACTCCGGCCCGTGCTGCCCCACCTTCTCCTCCTCCTCGGTAAGAATCTCCTGTCTTCTTACTTGTCCCCTTGTGTTCGCAACTAAATTACTACAATGCAAGTTCATTACAATTATGGATTCAATTTGGTTCCACTTAGAGGGAGGTGCACTTGGAGAAAATGAAATATGTTAGCAGTTTCATGCACCTCTGTAGCCATAAGTCATGGGGAATCCTAAGAACAATTAAGAAAAAAGCATCAGAGCAGAAAATCAAAAGGGTGATCTTTATATGTTAGCATTTCTGTTAGCATTAGACTATCCATTGTAAATTTTCAGCCCATACTACATGCTATGAACTGCACCCATCTTTAATGAAAAGCTAACAGAGCATATCTTGGTTATATGTATTGAATCCTTCGGTATAATTGATACCTTTACTTCCATTGAGAATTAGAGGTGTGCCCTACATGTAAAATATGCAAATCTCATCATAAAGTGTATGCATTAGATGGTCATTTGGTGAAATATCAAGTTTAGGTGCATTAGATGGTCATTTGGTGAAATATCAGTACTACAAATGCTTGCTTGCTATATGTACTGCATTTTTACTGCTTGCTTGCTTGCTATGTAATGGTGCGAGAGGTTCTTACACTCCTGCATTGGTGTACTAACATTGCTACAAATGCTTGGTGTACTAACATTGCTACTGTAACTTCCTGGAGTAATTTTACTGAAAGAATGATTTGTTTGCTTGCATTGGAGGCTAAAAATTTATATATGAATTCTTTAACCTTTTTCTGAAAGTAAAATATAATTAAACATAATAAATCTATACATCCCTCTTTTCTGCAGCACAAAATTTTTGGCAGCCATTTATATTGCAAACTAATATTATTTTTACTAGAAAGATTATTTATAGAATCAAAAACAGTAGGAGCCTCTCCTACTGTGGTATATTACCAGAACACTGTGGGTTGTGCTTTTCTACTATCAAGTCTGAAACTGAGACTCTTAGAATCAATGCATGCTTGTTAGACGAATTTTGGCTACGGCTATGACTTGCAATTATTGTCTACATGCATCATTGGCTACATCTTTTGTTGTTTTGATTGATATACAATTCATTATACAACTTGCAGGAGGTCTGCAGCTCGGGTCCTTGTGTCCACGACTTTTCAGGAGGTCTTGCTTCAATGGCTATCTTTGTTTTGTAAATTGAGATGATTGTAAATGTGGTAGATATGAAATTGTAATATATGATCCGTATATATATTATGGTGTGTTGGATATGCAAATTGAGATGATTGTAAATGTGTACGAAAAAAGATGATTTTGTGTTAGATATGCACAATTCTAAAATATGATCCATATATATAATTTTGTGTTAGGTATGCAAGATGAGCACACATTGTTTTCTTCGCTGCCACCTTGTTGTGCTATATGATCCATACTTGTTGCAATTATTGTACTTGTATACGTTTTTCAGATGAATAAATGTAAACTTGATTATAATGCCCGAGCTATCGATTGTAGGTACATTTGATCTATGGAGCACTTGCGAGACGAGCAGATAGAAGAAGCACAATTTCAACGAGACGAGGAGATGGAAGACCAAATGGAACAACTTATTTTTAACGATGCCCGAGCTGGAGGAGATGTAGATGATTATGATTTCGAACAATTTTTGAACGACTTTGGTGATGAAATGGAGTCACGAGATGTGGTGATAACAAACTCCGGCGGAGAGGTGTATATGTGTTTATAATAAATATGGCGATATGTTGTTGTTAACTACATGCATTAATTGATTTATGTTGCATTTATTAACGACTTATTTTTCTTTTAGCCATCCGGATCGAGCAAATCTGCCAAAAAGCAGCCACCATGTGCTCCTCGAGGCAAGGCAAAAAGAATGACGAGCGAGGATCCAAAGTTACCGATTGAGGAAATTGCTGATTCCGGCGAACCGCTCGAACCAAAACAGAACCGCAGAAAATTTATAAGTCAAGCTGGAGTTACTGTTAGGGACATGATCCCAATCAGCATACGCGAATGGAATAAACCGGCGGCCGCAGATGTGGAGGACCCATGTTATGTCCACCAAGTTCTTAAGGATTTGGTCTATAACACGCTGTTGTCACATTTCACCCTCCCGCCTGATCTCTCTAAAGTGAAGAAGGACAACCTCAAGAAGTGGACTCTTATTAAGATGGCGGAACAATTCCGGAACTGGAAGAAAAAGTTATGGAATCAATATGAAGAAACAAAAGAAGAGCCAGATTTCAGTGGAGCACAAGGGAAGAAGTTAGAATCGGAATGGGCGGCGTTTAAGGCGTATAGGGAATCACCTATGGCTGTGGCCCGATCGAAGATAAATAAATTGAATGCTGGGCTGAAGGAACACCACCATACATTGGGGACAGGTGGCTACAAGAGCGACATTCCTAAGTGGTTAGCCTATGAAGAAAAACTGCTTCGATCGGGGGTCCGTCCAAAGACACTTGACTGCCCGAGAGGTCAAAATTCTGGTTTTTCGCGCATGGGGCAATGTTGGACCCAGAAACCGGAGATATTGTTGGAAAAGGAAAATGGAAGGTTCTCGTTGATCAAATAAAAAAGAAGCTTGAAGACGCAATTAATGATGTTCGCAATGGTGTGTTCAAATCCGATAGAGAGGATGACGAGCTGACACGGGCCCTGGGGAATCCTGAACATGTTGGACGAGCTCGAGGCTTTCCTGGCGGTGCTACGTTTAAGACTGCGTGGCCGGAATCCGCTCACACTTATAGAAGCCGTAGCAGAAGTAAGAAGAAGGAGGCCGACCGGATATTACAATTGGAGCGTGAAATGAAGGAGAAACGGGCGGAAATAAAAGCATTGAAAGAGCAAAGAACGGAACCTCAGGAGCGGCACCAATTAGATCATGAAGCAGATGCCGCCCCATCTCAGCGTAGAAGCAGCGTTGGTTCCACGCGTCAAGTCGATGGTCCATACCCAGTGGATGACATCACAGAGCCTACAGGTTGTGAGCTACATATAGCAATGAGAAACATAACTTTGAAGGTGGCGGTGGGGCAAGCTTTAGTAATTCAACCTGGAGAACTCTACCATTGTGGTCAAATTCCAGATGGCTACGCTCGTGTCGGGGTGGACGAAATTATGCCGGGATTTGAAACCTTGGAACTTGAGTTACCTGGAGGTGACGAGGAGAAGACGTTGGCAGACGTCAAGCATGCCTTCGCCCTATGGCCCAAGAAATACATCGTCCTTTCAGAACAAGCAAAGTCCACTCCTCGTTCTAGGAGTCTAGCTCACCAGCAAAGTCCACTCTACCTCGAGAGGGATCAAAGACGGAGTCCATCTCCACACCATCAGCAAAGCCCACACCTCCCCGATAGGGACCCCAGCCCGAGTCCATCTCCAGCTCAACAGCAAAGCCAACCGCCCCCCGAGAGGGTTCCTAGCGCGAGGCCATCGCAGTCTGTGCCAGTCCGCCAGAATGTTAAGTCTCTCTCGAGTAGGCGCCAGTCTGGTTCTCCTGTTAGGAAGAAACCTAGAAAGCAGAAAACACCGCCGCCTACTCCAAAGTTACCTTGGGAGAGAACCGTCGAGGAAAACGATATCGCATGCAAAGAACATACGGATGCCTGGCTTGCTGGCGTGAAACAGAAAGCGTTAGCGAAACAATTGCCTCCTGCAAAATTTACTGCCGGAATTCCTCAGGAGAAAATTGACCGTTGCATCGATGCCCTATACCATCGCCGCCAACAGACTATGACCGCAACATTGGTAAGTCATATGACGAAGAGATGGATGATCGATCGAAAAAAGGGAAACAAGTTGCCCAACTCGAAGAACAAGACGCACAGTCGCCCCCCCCCCCCCCCCCGCTCAAGGTGCTTGGTGACAGAGTTCTCAAAAACATCAATGTGCGGGAGCTGGTATATTCGGGAGATGATATCCCCTTCGCGGATTTCGTTCGTACTTATGTTCACGGGAAGGATTTTGTCGACGGCGACTTACCCACAAGAATGCGTCAATTTCAAGCCTGGTACAAGAATATCGTAAAGGAGACAAATAAAGACGCACTCATGATGGCAGTTAAGGAAGAGCATTATTTCCAAGAATACTCCGTTGTCCTTTACTTCGCCGAAATATTTCAGTTATACAATCTCCGGGCCCTCGACAAAGCTATCATGAGTTCCTATTGTCTGTAAGTGATCTATTCCTGTAATTTAATGTTTTAATTAGCTCTACTCATTCATTGTTTGTGATAATCCTCTCTATAATATTTGTGTGCTTTATTACGCAGAATGAAGATGCTCGAATGCAAGAAGCAGAAAATCAACCACATTGGGTTCATTGACCCCTTTATAATGCATGAAGATAACATAATTGATCCAATACTTAACAAGGATACACCGGGGAATTTGCTAATGTTTTTCAAGCGACAAGCTTACAAAAAATATATATTATGGCCTTACAACTTCAAGTGAGTGTTACTGCTTATTACACATTCTATTTTTCTCACCCGATGTTAAGTTTAATTGATGAGTTATGCATGACTATTTATAAACGTGCGCAGCTCCCACTACATTCTTGTCGTTATTGACTTGCGGAAAGGAAAAATTGTTGTCCTTGACTCGTTAAGAAGATGCCCTAAGCAATACAAGACATGTTTTGATTTGGTGGTAAGGTACTTTCTTTTCTTATCGCCTCTTTCGTTCATTTCCTAATATCAAAGAATTTATGACTCATTCATTCATTTTCTTGTCATGCAGTGTTTGGAAAATGTTCCTCGCGGAACATCCGAACAGTGGATGGCCAGAGAAACCGCGCTGACGTAGTAACGATGTAAGTAGTACTATAACTAGGCCCATGCACCATTATCATACTTTATTATTATTTGATTAAATTCTATTTTTCTATATACTTGCCTTAAACAGCCAATAGGGACTGATCTATGTGGATTCTACGTTTGCGAGTACATGCACACTGTGGTCAACGAGAGTTCGAAGAGCAAAAGAAGTATCAAAGTACGTAAAGCTCTAGTCACAACATTATTTTTGTACCATCAATCGTGATGAGTTTTATTCATTTCACATCTCATGTATTCATTGTGATGTCATTTTTTTACAGTTAGTAAGAAAGCGCAACGAGTTACCAATAAAGACCCGCTTCAGGGCACTTGCAGAGGAGTTGACGGGATTTTACCTCGCCCATGTCATACCGGAGACCGGAGAGTACCACTATTTTGACTAGTGCAGACATGTAAAATATAGTGATCTCCATGTAACAAAATATTTCTAAGTATCTGGAATCGGGAAACGTGATATTCATGTACCACGCGTACTTAATTGTGTATGTGTTATCAACACATGATTTTCATGTAATTGTATATGTACATGATGCATTCATCTAGGTTCGTATAATAATTTTGAAGGGAATATGCCATAGAGGCACTTAATAAACATAGTTTATTGGCAATATCCCAATCGTTCATTATATGTTTTACACCATGCTATAACTGTATTAAGCGAAAACATTAATACAGGTGTGGTAGATAAACAACCAGGTCCCTAGTAGGCTCTACTAAGACTAGTTTCGTTGCACAATTGATGATCGAGGTTTTCCGATCATAGGGCATGGCGCCGGTCGGCAATGGAAGTCATATCGTTAGGAGTAACGATGTGATGGACATACCCAGTATTTATAGGACATAGTCATTACGCCTTAAGACCGTGAGACCAACTCTTATTGTTATTCCTGGAAGATACTTTGATCGCACCAAACGTCGTATCTTATTTAGTATGACAATAACGGTGATACTTTTGGGTATCAGAAAGGAGTAGTTGAGACGAGGGGTCAACAGCGGGATTTGTCAGTCCGCATAGCCGGATAGATACTCTAGGGCCCACTCGGTGAGATTATGTCAAATGAGTTTGCAAACATGTGACTAGGTCACCAGCTGACAAAATATCATAGACGAGTAGAAGATAGCGATGTCGTTAACGAGATCATGCTAGGTATGGAGATATCTGAGAATGATGCTCGGACACGCTAAGTATCGCCATGACAAAGGGTTTAAGACTATACGTCCAGGTTTGATAGATGAAAGTCATTCGTTATATCTCAGGGGTTAATTCATGGGGTCCAGGCCTACGAGTTAGTCGTTGATCATTGAGGAGTCTTGATCATACCTGATATTATATCGAACCGCTAGGGTAACACACTTAAGGGGTTTCGACAAGACAACCGGAAAGGAAAGAGAGCACCGGGAACGTCCCGGGAGGGGTCCGATGGAGATCGGGCAGCGACGAAAGAGTTTTCGGAGCTAGGAAAAATTATATATATTATGTTTGATATTAATTAGTGTAATTAATATGCAAATATGATTTTATATATTTATTTTCGGATTTATTTAGGCTGATTTCCCTAAATGGGCCTTCTGGTCGAAAGAAGGCCCATGGGGGGGAAAACCCTCAAGGGAATTTTGTGGGGGAGGCTTGGCCGGCCTAGGTGGGCCAAATGGGGCCCACCTAGGGCCGGCGCACCTGGTTTGTCGAACCAGGCAATGGGGGATAGTCCCACATTGCCTGGCTGGCAAGGTTGGCTCCCCCTGGGAGCCTATATAAGAAGGGGCACCCCTGGCCTTTTAATTCACCAATTAATTCCCAATTTCTCTCTCGATCTCGTGGTTCCCTTGACGGAGCCGCGCCGAGTAGAGGAGGGGGATCTCTTCCACCATAGCCCGCTGCCGCGCTGCTGGTGTTCCGGTCCAAGTCTTCCGCTGCTCGTCCTGGACTAGAGCTTCGGAGGCCGTCGTCTCCACCGTATGTGTGCGACTCCCTGCGAGGTGCTGCGCTAGTGGTACTCGGAGGCCTACTTCCTCCACCCGACCTCGGGGTCATCTTCGTCGTCTTCGTCGCGCCGAGTTCTCCGCGACCTAGAGGTCGGCTACGGCGTCTTCATCGTCAACGGTTGTGCGGGAGCGTAATCCCCGCTATTCGGTCTACGCGGGTATGTATTCCGATCTCCGCCGTACTTCTATATCTGCATAGTGTAGATCTTGGCTAGTTTAAGGATATCGTTGCTAGGAAATTTTTTGTTTTCTGCACACGATCCCCTTCAGTGGTATCAGAGCCGATCTATCGTAGATATAGCTGTACGCTGTTAGAACCCGTGTTCTGCACGGGGGCACCGTTCCTGTTATTTGCTACCCTCTAGCGTGCACTTGTGATTCCAGCGGCATCGAGTTGATGAAGCGGACCGGACCGACTTTACGCGTACGCTTACGCGAGACTGGTTCCACTACTGACATACGGCTTGTACCGTATCTGTGGCTGGCGGGTGCCTGTTTCTCTCTCTTTAGTTGGCTTTGCATTTTCAATGGAGGGCCCGAAAGGGATGCTTAAACATGCAATTATTGGATCGTTGTTGTGGTCATAAGGTTCGTAGGTATGAAGCGGTTCTATTTACGAAAGCCCCGAGCCACGTAAAATATGTAAAAGATAAAGTAGAAGCGTCTAACTTTATTTTGCAGGGGCTATGTGATATGGTCAAGGTAGGTTTATTAAATTGTTTATAAACTGCGGGCGCCAAGAAGACCATGGCGCGATAGACTATATCACATTGCATTACATTTGATGTTTTGTGTGCATCTTATATTGTGTGATTGTGTGTATAGTATACATTAGTTACACGGCGGTAGATATATAAGATGATCCCTTCAAAATACCACTAGTGTTCTCCCTCCAACGCGCACCACCAAGAAATTTCTACGTTATGAGGCAGGCCGTGATGATCGGGTGTCAGACATCTCGTCGTTCGCATACAGTGGGTGTAAGCCATGTTGCACAAGCGTCAGCGTGGAGGTCTTTGGTGGCGAGCCTAGCATATTCAGAAATATGGCCTCGGAACAGGAAGACCGAAAGGTTGAGCACGAGTCACAAAATTGGTGTGGCGGACGATTTTGACTACTCTTGAAGTTGTGCCGCCGGCTCTGATGATGAGGGGTGGTGCAATGGATGGGGGTCGTGTAATCGCTTAAACGACCAGGAGGGATGTTCGTTTGAGTGGGAGTTCGGATAGTTATTTTCTAAAATACTAGAACTCAGAATATAATGAACAGAGTCTGTTTTGCAAACCTTTGTAGATATTAACCATTGTGATAGCATCTTTTCAAATTAGGCGCATTCCTGCGATTGAGAAACTTAAAAGGTTGGATCCAAACTTCATAGTTTTATACTTTAGCTTGAGGATACTCCTTGTTTAAACCGTTAGCTCTTTGTGTTACAATACCCGCTAGGAGATAAACCCGGAGATTACGCTTACAAAAGATAATTTTGATTATCGAATTTTGTGCGGATGATATCATCATAGTCCAGTGTATGCTATGATCTCTGGCATAAAGAGCCAACGGTGGGTACGAGTTTTTAGATCGCGAACATATGATATGGTCGCTAAACTCGGGGTACCTCTATAGTTGGGTTGATGAAGTTTATCAGTACGTTGATTGATTGTCTTCTCAACCAAGATGGAAGAGAATGCACACATTGAGGGAGCACGTGGTGGTCATGCTTAATGACATATGTTCATGATTAATGAACATTGAGACGCCTCGCTCAGCTCAATCACTGGATGACAGACATCGTTGCCGAGTGCAAATCCTCTGTCATAGACTATGTCATGCAAGGGGAATCGTTCACCTTCATGGTTCTTGATTACGGTGGAAGTATCAAGAAGATGAACCAGATCGCCGGAAGTCATCAATGATGATGGTGTATATATGATATACATGTTATGAATGTTTTAGCTAAGCAAGTGCTCGCAATAGTGACTAAGTCTTGAACTAGTCATGTTTTGTGAAAAACCAGGTTTACTGCTTGAGTAGCTTGAAAGGATGAGGCGACATTGCGTGTTGATAACGACAGTCAAGTTGTTGTGACGGCCATAGACACTCTCCCTCTAGATCTACCATTTGAATACATTCTTTATGATCGGGTGTTGGTATGATCGTTACGAGTGTGTCTCCTCTAGCGAGACACTTGTTCATACATGATAGTGACAAATTTGTGTCCTATATTTATGGAGTAATGATCATATGCCGATTTGAATTTAGATGGTAGAAGCTCCCACATTCATAATATTAATGCCAAAGGATACAAACTTAATAAAGACACCACATATGTGTGGCAGTACCGTTTAGTCATGTCAATGTTATATGCATTAGCTCCACACTGGATGGACCTACAAGTCCTAAGATTTGATCTTTTGACACTTGCAAAATAACTGTGACACCGTTTTCGGAAAACGGGCATATAACTTGTTGATAGTCATACATGGAGATGTATGTGGTTCAATGAAGTAATTGACGGGTAGTGGAGACCTTTATTTCGTGAACTTCACTGAACGTTTTGAGTATAGCTTGTTGAGAATCATGCATATGGGTGTATGTGAATCAATGAAGTACTTTAACGTGTAGTGGAAGTCTTTATTTCATAGACTTCATGAATATTCCGAGTAGATATATGGATATCCACTCCGGGGAATGTTAGTCTGAATTTTTGATTCGATCAAACGAAGTTCAGAATGAAGTAGGAAATAAACTTAACAAGAAAATAAAATTCCCGCGATGCAAATCGAGGAATGAAGATTTGAGTTATAATGTTGGCACATCATTGGAAGACTTGGGAGAAGAGTTCCACAAATTACGTCGCATGGAACACCATAGTGTTATGGTGTGTTAGGGCGTCGTAATCGCACCCTATCGGATAGTGTGTGGTAAATAAATCTCTTACCGAATTATTGTGATCATTAGAGTCATATGGTAGAAACGTAAACACCCATGTTAGCAAATAGGTAAACCATTTGAATCCATGGAGACAATGCCATATGAGTAATGGTGTGGCTTTTAGCCTGGATTGTCGTTTCAGCAATTTAGTGTTTCGATGTAATCGAACCTAAAATGGATTAATCTTTGTAGTATACCCTACCTAAAGAGTTAGTTGGGTACATGTCTCACGACATAGGCAAAATCTTTGCCGGGATATACCTTGCGAAAGAAATAGTTTCTTGTCCGAGGGTATAAGTGAGAAAGAAAGTAGAGCAAGACGAAGTTGGTGAACTTCCTCTCCAAACATCAGAGTGGCGCAATCGAAAGTGTTTTCGGTGTCAGGCCCCACAGCTTGAAAAAGCTAATGATTCAAGATCATGATGTTCTGAGCTCATACTAAGAGCGTAGGCATACGAGGTTGTATTCCACATTGTGTGTTACACAATCTTGCTATGAAGGTCATATTAATGGAATATGATAGACCTACGAACTACGAAGAAGAGATGGTGAACCTAAGTCCGAGAAATGGCTATGAGTCATTTATGATCCGAAATAAAATCCATATACGATTACCAGGTAATGACTTGGGAGATCTTCTTGATGGCATCTAGGATGTTGATAGTATATGGAGTTTTATGAGAGAGTAGATATTAAGCAGATTCGATTTGTCGTGAAACAGTTCCGACAGACCACATGAGAGTTTGTCTCAAGTGGCGAAGCCTAAATCTATTCTGGGTCGTTTAGCAATTACTATAATTTCGAATGAGAAATTGATAGATGGATGAGAAAACCATGGTTCTTAATAGTGTAATTAAGAATGGTTTGTAATCCTGAGGATGCTAAACATGTATGCAAACTTCGGTTGTCCATTCATGGGCAGAAGTAAGCATATCGGAGCTGGAATCTTCACTTCGATAATGTGATCAAAGGATTTTGGAGTTGTCCAAAATAGTTGAAGAAACCTACATTTGCAAAGAAGTGAGTGGGAGCAAAGTAGCTTTCCTTGATCTTATATGCGGAAGGCATATTTGAGTGGGAGCTAAGTAGCTTTTCCTTGATCTTATATGCGGAAGGCATATTTGAGTGGGAGCTAGGTGTCATTTGTGATTCTGTATGTAACGACATATTGAATGACACAGATCCTCTAGTATAGTGTAAAGGATTATTAAGTACTTAAATTTTCTATGAAATGAAGTTAGGAGTATTAGGCATCCGATTTATAATTGTATAGATCAGAGGGGGCTTAATAACATTAAGTCGGAGTATTTCCTAAGTCAGGATTCTGAAGTGTTTTAGAAAAGGACAAGCGAAGAAAGAGGTTCTTACTTGTATGACTAGGTAAAAGATTAAGTTAATCTTGGCTTTTTCAGTGATAGAAATTGATGTTCGACATTCTCTATGTATCACACATAGAGTCTATCAGGCTGAAAGCTCGACTTAGTGTGACCCGAGTTCTTGGTTCAAGAACAAGTTCTAGAGTGATCCTTGTGTGGATTAATGAACAAACGTTAAGTTTATTCTTCAGTGTCTATGAGAACTGAAGATAGGTTTTCTAGTAACGGGTAAGAGTGGAATGGCAACTTGCCGTAAAACGGTTACGATGATGCAAGTTATTACACTGACCCATACGACTAGAAATCTCATATAGGAGATGTCCTTTATTTTAAAGAAAGACATGGTTAGTTTGCGAAGTTGCATTTGAATGCACTGTCGCACAATCTACATAGGTATAGAAATATATCGCGACTTTAGAAGTAGCAAGTGTGATTGGACTGAGCAGTTTTCCGAGCGTAGGTGGTCTCCTTAATAGATCTCTTAGACTTTTAAGGCGCATGCTACGCGAATGCTCGAGTCTCACTCCATCCACTGGGATATATTCACCGTCATCGTAAGATACGGGTTGATGTCAAACTAGGTGACATAGAAGTGTTGCAAAGCACATATAGGTCTCAATGTGTGAGGTCTATTGACTGTATTCCTCTTCCACGAGGCGAGCAGGCACCAAGATGCTATGGGTGTTGAGCTTTTACCAGGTTGTAAACTAGATTAAGTGTTACTCTAGTGCAAGTGGGAGACTGAAGGGAATATGCCCTAGAGGCACTTAATAAACATAGTTTATTGGCAATATACCAATCGTTCATTATATGTTTTACACCATGCTATAACTGTATTAAGCGAAAACATTAATACAGGTGTGGTACATAAACAACCAGGTCCCTAGTAGCCTCTACTAAGACTAGTTTCGTTGCACGATTGATGATCGAGGTTTTCCGATCATAGGGCATGGCGCCGGTCGGCAATGGAAGTCATATCGTTAGGACTAACGATGTGATGGACATACCCAGTATTTATAGGACATAGTCATTACGCCTTAAGACCGTGAGACCAACTCTTATTGTTATTCCTGGAAGATACTTTGATCGCACCAAACGTCGTATCTTATTTAGTATGACAATAACGGTGATACTTTTGGGTATCAGAAAGGAGTAGTTGAGACGAGGGGTCAACAGCGGGATTTGTCAGTCCGCATAGCCGGATAGATACTCTAGGGCCCACTCGGTGAGATTATGTCAAATGAGTTTGCAAACATGTGACTAGGTCACCAGCTGACAAAATATCATAGACGAGTAGAAGATAGCGATGTCGGTAACGAGATCATGCTAGGTATGGAGATATCTGAGAATGATGCTCGGACACGCTAAGTATCTCCATGACAAAGGGTTTAAGACTATACGTCCAGGTTTGATAGATGAAACTCATTCGTTATATCTCAGGGGTTAATTCATGGGGTCCAGACCTACGAGTTAGTCGTTGATAATTGAGGAGTCTTTATCATACCTGATATTATATCGAACCGCTAGGGTAACACACTTAAGGGGTTTCGACAAGACAACCGGAAAGGAAAGAGATCACCGGGAACGTCCCGGGAGGGGTCCGATGGAGATCGGGCAGCGACGAAAGAGTTTTCGGAGCTAGGAAAAATTATATATATTATATTTGATATTAATTAGTGTAATTAATATGCAAATATGATTTTATATATTTATTTTCGGATTTATTTAGGCTGATTTCCCTAAATGGGCCTTCTGGTCGAAAGAAGGCCCATGGGGGGGAAAACCCTCAAGGGAATTTTGTGGGGGAGGCTTGGCCGGCCTAGGTGGGCCAAATGGGGCCCACCTAGGGCCGGCGCACCTGGTTTGGCCGAACCAGGCAATGGGGGATAGTCCCACATTGCCTGGCTGGCAAGGTTGGCTCCCCCTGGGAGCCTATATAAGAAGGGGCACCCCTGGCCTTTTAATTCACCAATTAATTCCCAATTTCTCTCTCGATCTCGTGGTTCCCTTGACGGAGCCGCGCCGAGTAGAGGAGGGGGATCTCTTCCACCATAGCCCGCTGCCGCGCTGCTGGTGTTCCGGTCCAAGTCTTCCGCTGCTCGTCTTGGACTGGAGCTTCGGAGGCCGTCGTCTCCATCGTATCTGTGCGACTCCCTGCGAGGTGCTGCGCTAGCGGTACTCGGAGGCCTACTTCCTCCACCCGACCTCGGGGTCATCTTCGTCGTCTTCGTCGCGCCGAGTTCTCCGCGACCTAGAGGTCGGCTACGGCGTCTTCATCGTCAACGCTTGTGCGGGAGCGTAATCCCCGCTATTCGGTCTACGAGGGTATGTATTCCGATCTCCGCCGTACTTCTATATCTGCATAGTGTAGATCTTGGCTAGTTTAAGGATATCGTTGCTAGGAATTTTTTTGTTTTCTGCACACGATCCCCTTCAAATTTATATGTGTTTTTCGCGCATCAAAGCCGTAGCATCCGAAACCCCTACCCCGACGCATCGACGTGGTACCATCCGAAACCCCTACCCCGACGCATCGACGTGGTACCATCCGAAACCCCTACCCAGAAATAAAAAAAAGCAAAACCCTGAAAAAAAACACTGAAATGTAAAAAATAAAACAAAACCCTAGTCCCGGTTCGTAACACGAACCGGGACTAAAGGGTTCGCCCTCGCGAGCCCTGCCACCTCCACGTGCGGAGCTCTAATTGGTGGGGGTGGTGCGGTCCCGGTTCGTATTGAACCGAGACCAAAGGGTGGGGGGGCTCTAGTCCCGGCCTGACAGTCCCGGTTGCTACACCGGGACTATAGGCCCTCTGGAACCGGGACTAGAGCCCCTTTTTCCACCAGTGCAACAACACAATATCAACATAAAGTAATGAAGTGCGATGTAACATGGTCGATGCACCTGGACCTCAATGACGCCATGTGCCTGGCTACGGGCGCCCCGGCATGGCTCCGAGTCTACGGTGCCTCCATTGCCTCCGACAGTACAAGTAATATCAAACGTACCTAACCATGTCACATAAAATAACGACTCTGCAAAACAAAGTTAGACGCCTCTACCTTTATTTAGTTTTGAAAGTTCTATGTGGCATATAGGCTTATTCGTAAGAGAACCGCTTCCCTACCTACGAATTTTATAACACATCGTCGATCATATAATTGCATGTTTAAGCATCCCTTTCGGGCCCTCCATTGAAAATGCTTTGCCGACTAAAGAGAGAGAAACAGACACCCGCCAGCCACAGATACGGTGCAAGCCGTATGTCAGTAGTGGAACCAGTCTCGCGTAAGCGTACGCGTAAAGTCGGTCTGGTCCGCTTCGTCAACTCAATACCGAAGGCATCGCAATTGCACGCTAGAGGGTAGCAAATATAAGAAAGACGTCCTCATTCAACATGAGTTCTAACCGTACCAGCAGTACTACGCATAGATCGGCTCTGATACCACTGAAGGGGTTCCGGTGCAGAAAACAATAATTTTTCTAGCGTAAGAACGCCTTAACTAACCAGGATCTATCTATCTAGTACATGTGATAACGGTGGCGGAACGGGTTACATTACCTCCATGTAGACCGATAGCGGGGATTACGCTCCCGCACAAGCGTTGACAATGAAGTCGTACATAGCCGACCTCGAGGTCGCGGATTACTTGCCGCAGTGATGTAGACGATGACGTCGGCGTGTCGACGATGACCTGTGTCGACGGGCATCGGGCGGAAGATGGCGAGGCGCCGGCGGCTGGGGGGTGGCGTCGGCAGCAGCGCAGCGACATGGCTGCTGGGTGGGCGAGACGAACATACGAAGCTTAACTACAACCCACGGTCGTTCAGATCCAGCTGAAACGCAGGGGTAGAACTTTTCTGGAATCCCGCAGGGCAACGGTGTCCGGCGGTAAAACTTTGGTGGAGAGAGGGGCAAAAAAGGCGGAGAAGCAACTCGGCCGGCCTGCTATACAATTAATTGTATTTTTCTGTAATTAATCCAATTAATATGCCTTGCTATATAAAGGGGGGAGGGGGTGTGCAAACACCTTGCCTCCCCCATGTGGGACTAAAGGAAAAAGGAGGTGGGGGGTTTGGCCGGCTCCTCCTAGTCTGAATTGGACTAGGGGCCTTGCCCCCTTCCCCAAGCCTTGGTGCGGCTCCCCCTCTTGGGCCCTCTCAGGGCCCATTTAGGTGGGCAGCCCAATTTTCTCCCTTTTTAATTAATAATTAAATTAATATAAAATATAATCAATTCATAATTAATATATTTAAATACTATTTAATATCCCGTGACCCCGAAACATTTTCCGGACCACCCGAACATCTTTTGGACATTCCTGGAACCATTCCAGACCTTCCCGGAACTCCTTCCGGACCACCGGAACTCTTTCCGGATCATTTCTCTCTCTCCAATAAAATCCTATAATATTCCAGAACCTTCTCCAGGTGTCGTTAAGACCTTAAGTTTGTTACGCTACGGTTCGAGAACACTCCAGACATGGTCGAGACCCTTCGCTCGCCAATGACCGCCAGGGTTACCTGGATGCATTTCACGGTCCCTGTGCATTCTGTTAGGGAAATATCAACTAGGGGTGTCTCCAACATTGATCAATCCGGCTAGTACAGGGTGGCCCAAGGATGGTAAGGCTGAAGCCTGCCGGGCGGCCCAGATAGCTAACGTATAAGGAAGTAGGCGGACGGTCAAAGAAGGCGTAAGGCCGAAGCCCATCAAGCCACCAAGCCCAAGACGGAAGGCGGCAACTAAGCCGGCTAGGTCTAGGACTCTGATTACTTGCCGGACAAGTACTTGCCTTGTATCCTGGGGTCTGGCCGCCTATATAAGCCGGCCACCAGGAAGCCTTTAGGGCACGCTTCAATACGCATCATACACATTGTAACCTGTTCACGGCTATTGCCTCATAGTGAATTATAGCAGCACGTAGGATCTCGCCACCGCTATGGGATCCGAAGCTGGGTAAACTCGCCGTGTCCAATCCCGTCCTCGACGACACCAACCTTCTTCCCCACAATCCATACGTAGGCTAGAGGACCCCCGTCTCCTATCAATTATGCCGATACCACGACAGTTGGCGCCCACCGTGGGGCATAAGGTTCCTGGCGTCACGTTCCAGGCGGGAACACTTGGCGGCGTGGGCAAGCAGATCGCCGTCGGTCGCGTCACAAGGTATGGCGGCCACAGCTACGTCAACTCGGATGAGTCCTGGCTCCCGGCGGACGACTACCTTATCGGATGCGCGATCGTACCGATCGGAGGGATCGACGTCTTCATCGGGTATACGCCAGAGGCGTACGGCCTACCGCGTTTCTACAACCCCACCCACCAGCCCTTCGACCAAGCAGTTGACTGACAAGATGGATCGGAATCCGCCTTCTCCCAGGAGTCGGCCGAATCTGATTTCCACTTCGTCGGAGTTGTCGGACTGGGATCAGACTCCCAGCCGAAAACCAACGATCCTGAGTCAATCCTCCCTGCTCTCCAGGAGGATGCGATGTCAGATGCCGGATCCAGATCTACCGTTCAAGTCAACGTAGACTCTGACTCTGATGATGATGCTAGTCTCTTCGAAGAGAAGATCAAAACCCGCTTTTCCAGTGGCAATCCGACTCCTTCAGAGGGCACAGCGGATACTGACATGCCTGACAAGCTGGCTATGATGGTTGTCGTCGATCACGAGACAACCCCAGTTGCTTCGGAAACGCAAAACAAGCCGGTGGAAGATGCCGGCGACACCACTGCCGGTCAACTCATTGAAAGTTCCGACAAGGTGCGCGCAAAGAAGAAAACTGGCCTCGAGAAAGGCGGCAGCAGCAAACCCACGGATTTGCTCTCCGACATCAAAGAAGTAGACGAAATCATGAATACTCCGGTAAATAAAGACACCCCACTCGACGAAGTGGAAGAGCTTAGAATTAACATGCTCAAGCACTCTGACTTCCTGAGAAAAAGAGAGGAGCACGTTGAGAGCCTTGCGAAGAAGATCGAGAAAGAACAGGAGAAGATGTCGGCCAAAACAAGCCGGCAACTCTTTGAGGAAAAAAGGTCATCAAAAAACCGCCGTAACAAGGAGCCGCCAACACGCGCAACGACATCGGCTCAAGATCTCGGGTTCGACTGGCGTACTGCACCACAACGCGTGGACAGAAGGGGAGATGTTGTTTTTTGCACCCCCGTCCTCAACGCGGCTGCTGCGCTAGATACCCTCGACGACAAAACTTACACGGCCGAGGAATGGCCAACGCAAGACACTTCGTGAACAAGGCCCTAGAACAACAAGCTCGCGCTGATTCCTACGGCCACATGGCGGATGCTCGCGGGGGAGACCTAGAGTCTAAGTCAGGAAAGTGCAAAGCTTCACCTGGCGACGACCCCGAAGGCCCGTCTGGCTCCAGCAGCCATGGCGACAAAAGGAAGGCAACACCACCTCCAAAGAAGACGCCACCGCAAAAACCAAGGCGGGACGAGAATTCAAGGACAGGAAGCAGGGGAGACCTGCCACGTCCAGCCCAGCCAAGACGCGACAATGGCGGTAGCCGGAACAATAGACTGCCGCCTAGGAAAGATGCCGGTAACGACCCTCCCAGGAGAGGTCGAAGTCGGTCTCCGCAGCGTAGCACCGGCAGAAAGAGGAAAGAGGAGGCAGAAGGGCCCAGGCGCAGCATAAGCCGGGCAGCGCAGGACGAGCCAGACGCAAACAGAGGCGCACGGCAGCTCGATCCAAAAGACGCACGACACCGCCTTCAAGACATAGCAAGAGGAAAGGAGCCGCTATATTCCGGACCAAAGTGCTTCGGCGACGCCATCCGCAGAGAGCCGTTCCCTAAGGACATGACATCAGTGTCAAAAAATTGTTCCAGGTACAACGGCCTCGTTAAGACGAATTCATGGCTAGCCGACTATGCCATGGCCATAGAAATTGCCGGCGGGAGCAGCTATATTGCCGTCCGTTACCTACCTCTCATGTTGGAAGGCACGACAAGGGCTTGGATCGACAACCGTCCTGAAAAGTCTATTCATAGCTGGTACGACATGGAAAAGGTTTTCTCCCAGCACTTCCAGGGAACATACAAGCGTCCAAATACCTACACGGATTTGCAACGCTGTATCCAAAAGCCGGACGAAACCATGACATACTTTGTCAGCCGTTGGATATCCGAAAAAGCCAACTGTCATGGTGTTTCGGACGCACATGCTATCCACGCCTTCTACACGGGCCTGCAGAAGAAGTCCATGCCCCGTCATCGGCTCGTCCGCGAGCAAATCACGGACCTTGGCGAGATGCTCAACCTAGCCACCCAATACGCGGCGGCGGATGACGACGCCCGATCGATGATCCAGACGTCAACATCATGCCAAAACGGAACAAAAGGCGCAAGCAGGCGGCGGATGATAAAGCCGGACCTTCCAACGAGGTAGCTGTCGCATTCCAAGGGAACGCCGGCAAAAAGAAGTGGAAGAATAAGAAAGATAGTCGCGACGCCGGCTCAGGGCCTAAAGCGGCGCGAATCACTTATGAGCAGGCAAAACTTTTGCCGTGCCCCATCCACGCCTCACTCCGCAAGGTCAACCATATGCTTGGCGAATGTCGTTTCATGGACGACTTCAAAAAGGACCCCACAGTCGGCTGGAAGTCAAAGAAGTCAAAGAAGTCAAAGAAGAACGACAAGAAAGACAACAAGGATGATGAGGATGACGACGACATGTCTGTCTCAAGCGAGGATGACGCGGCCGCCAAGAAAAAGAAACCATATCCGAAGGTCAAAGAATCTCTTGTATGCTTTGTCGGCACGCCTTCGGCTAAGGAGGATAAGGCGGAAATGCGCGAACTCAACGCGACAATGCCGGACGTCCCTCAGTATTTGAACTGGTCGGAAGCACGATCACTTGGGACCGGTCCGACCACCCTGATCACGTTCCTCACCCAGGCAAGTACGCCCTCGTCGTCGATCCCATTGTCGACAACTTCAGACTCACAAAGGTACTCATGGATGGCGGCAGCAGCCTCAACATCCTGTACTACGACACACTAAGCCGCATGAACCTGTCAGAGGATCAGCTGGACCACAGCAACCTCACTTTTCACGGCATAGTGCCCGGCAGGCAAGCAAAGTCAATGGGGGAGCATTAGGCTTAAGGTAACTTTCGGACCAAAAGAGAACTACCGCTCAGAGTTCCTCCGGTTCGAAGTTTTCCCCTTGAAAAGCGCCTATCATGCAATCTTCGGACGACCGACTTTCGCCAAATTTATGGCAAGGCCGTGCTACATATACAGCAAGCTTAAAATGTCGGGGGAAAACGGAACCATCACGATTTCCGGCAACTTTAAGAAAGCCAAGGAGTGTGAACGTGGTATGGCTGCCTTCGCAGAAGCCGTCATCCACAAGGAAGAACTCGCACTACTTGGGGCGGATTCAGACAACTCCATGCCCAAGCCAAAGATTGATGTCAAGAAGACCTTTGAAGCTTCAGAAGACACCAAAAAGGCGGACCTCATCCCAGGCGACAAGTCTAAGCAAGTCGTCATCGGCTCCAACCTTGACACCAAATAGGAAGGCGCGCTCGTCGAGTTCCTCCGTGAGAATCGTGACATCTTTGCATGGTCGCCTTCCGACATGCCTGGTGTACCGAGGGAACTTGCCGAGCACTCACTCAACGTCATAAAAGGATCCAAGCCGGTGAAGCAAGCAACAAGACGCTTTGGAGATGAGAGACGTAAGGCTATAGGAAAGGAGATAAATAGGCTGAAGGCGGCCAATTTCATAAAAGAAGTTGTGCACACCGATTGGGTGGAAAATCCTGTACTTGTTCCAAAGAAGAATAAAGAGCTGAGGATGTGTATTGACTATACCGGTGTTAACAAGTGCTGCCCAAAGGATCCCTTTGCGCTGCCTAGAATTGACCAAGTCGTAGACTCCACAGCAGGCTCCGAGCTGCTTTGTTTTTTGGACGCCTACTCAGGATACCATCAAATCAAGATGAGAGAGTCGGATCAGCTGAAAACATCTTTCACCACTCCATACGGGACTTTCTGCTACATCACGATGCCTTTTGGCCTGAAGAATGCAGGGGCAACATACCAGCGCTGTATGCAGAATTGCCTGCACGAACAGATCGACCGCAATGTTCACGTCTACGTAGACGACATCGCGGTGATGTCAAAAAAGAAGGCAGATCTCCTAGAGTATTTGGAAGAAACTTTTCAGAATCTCCAGAGGTATCAGATGAAACTCAATCCTGCCAAGTGTGTTTTTGGCGTTCCAGCCGGCAAACTGCTCGGGTTTATCGTCTCAGAACGAGGGATCGAGGTTAATCCGGAGAAGATCAAGGCCATCCAAAACATATCCAGACCTACTTGTCTGAAAAACGTGCAATGTCTAGCCGGATCGGCAGCGGCCGTCAGTCGTTTCATAAGCCGCCTAGGGGAAAAGGCAATGCCTCTCTACCGGCTATTGAAGAAATCCGACAACTTTGAGTGGACAGCAGAGGCAGACGCAACCTTACAACAACTTAAGGAGGCCCTCATATCCGCTCCGATATTGGCAGCACCTCGATCACAGGAACCAATGCTGCTATACATCGCGGCAACAAGAGTTGTTGTCAGCGTTGTCTTGGCTGTGGAAAGAAAGGAGAACGAAGCCGCGACGTATGAGCAACGACCGGTCTACTTCATCAGTGAAGTATTCTCCGCCTCCAAGTAGAGGTATCCGCATTACCAAAAGCTGGCTTATGGTGTATTCTTCGCCGACAGAAAGCTTAGGCATTATTTCCAGGAGCACACAGTGACAGTAGTCAGCAAGGCACCGTTGGGAGACATAATCAACAATGCAGAGGCAACATGTCGAGTTGCCAAATGGGGCATCGAACTTGCCGCCTTTGATATAGTCTATAAGCCACGGACCGCCATTAAGTCTCAAGCGCTTGCAGATTTTGTCGCCGACTGGACAGAAGCCATGGAGGAAACGACACTCCCCGAATCAGAATATTGGGTCATGAACTTTGACGGATCAAAGATGCTCAAAGGCTCGGGGGCTGGAGTCGTGCTACGCACGCCTAAAGGTGACAAGCTTAGCTACGTGTTGCAAATCCACTTCACAGCAACCAACAACGTTGCCGAGTACGAAGCTTTGCTTCATGGGTTACACGTGGCAAACGACCTCGGCGTCAAAAGAATCCTCTGTTATGGCGACTCAGATTTGGTCGCGCAGCAAGTAAGCGGAACATGGGATGCGAAAAGCGCAACAATGGCGGCATACAGAGGCAAAGTTGACGAATTCGCAAAAAACTTCGCGGGCTACAAAGTCCGGCATGTTCCAAGAGCTGAGAACGAGGCGGCAGACACACTTGCCAGACTAGGGTCAGAACGCAAAAAGGTACCAAAAGATATTTTCCTGGAACATTTGCACAAGCCATCCATTAAAGGCGCCGATTTGATGGACCCCGATGCAGAAGAACCGGTAGAAGCGGCAAGTCTCGCTGTCTACTCGATACAGCCGGATTGGACTGTCCGATATCTCGATTTTCTAATCGACAGCAAGTTGCCGGAGGACGATGAGGTGCTAAAAAGGCAGATCATAAGGCGAGCCAAGGCATTCACGATAATAAAAGGCGAGCTATATAAGCGAAGCACGTGCGGCATCTATCAGCGGTGCATACAGCCAGAAGAAGGCCAGAAAATTCTGAAAGACATACATATTGGCACCTGCGGGCATCATGCTTCCGCCAGGTCCATTGTATCCAAAGCTTTCCGCCAAGGTTTCTACTGGCTTACCGCCAAAGAAGACGCCGAGAACATCGTAAAAACATGCAAAGGCTGCCAGTTGTATGCTCGTCAACCTCACTTTTTTTTGAGGCGCAAAACAGTAGGGAAAATCCCTACTGCTTAATTTTCTATTTTCTCACGGAGTCCAAACTGTACAAGAACTAAGGACAATTCCAATCACCTGGCCGTTCGCGGTCTGGGGTTTAGACATGGTGGGTCCCTTCAAGAAGGCGAGTGGTGGGTATACCCACCTATTGGTCGTTGTCGACAAGTTCACCAAATGGGTCGAGGCTAAGCCGATCAGCAAACTTGACGCACGAACAGCGACCAATTTCCTCTGGGGAATTATCTCTCGTTTTGGAGTTCCACACAGCATTATCACTGATAATGAAAGCAACCTATCTCAAGGCGACATAGAAGAATACTGCAGTGATCTGGGTATCCGGCTTGATTTGGCATCCGTGTCACACCCTCAATCCAATGGACAAGTAGAGCGTACAAACGGCCTAGTCTTATCAGGACTTAAGTCTCATCTCGAAGCTCCATTACACAGGGCAGCCGGCGCTTGGGCAGATGAGTTACAGTCGGTACTGTGGAGTTTGCGCACAACGCCAAACAGGTCTACCGGCTACACTCCTTTCTTCTTAGTATATGGCGCTGAGGTGGTGCTACCTACCGACATGAAATACGATTCCCCAAGGGTTCAAGCCTACATCGAGCAAGACGTAGAAGGTGCAAGACAGGATAGCCTAGACCTGCTAGACGAAGAAAGGGACATCACTCTACATCGCTCCGCCTTGTACCAGCAACAACTTCGCCGCTATCATAGCCGGAGAGTGCGGAAGCGAAGCTTCAGAACAGGTGACCTGGTTCTCCGCCTAATTCAAGACAGAAAAGGCTTGCACAAGTTATCCCCGCCATGGGAAGGACCGTTTATTGTCACAAAGGCGCTGCTCAATGGTTCCTACTACCTGGCCGACATCCGCGACGAAGAAGAAAAGAAGAGGCGCAAGAAGGCGGCAGGAAAAAGGGGAACCAAGCGCAAAAGAGGCATTGACGATCCGTTCGAACAAACAAGACGGCCTTGGAATATTGAGCAGCTACGTCCTTTCTACACTTAGCAATTTATAATTGTAATAAATTATATATGATTATGAAATAAAAGTCTATGGTTCCTCATCTGTGTTGAGAAGCATGCCATCTTTTATCTTTTCTGGCAATCATATTTCCCCTATGTATCTAAGTTACCTATTTTTTTAGCTCCGTGCAAAGGTTCAAACTGGTAGATACTTGCAGCTTTCGAGCCAACCTAAAGCAAAAATAAACTTTTTGCGCCGCCTAATTCCTTTACCTCTGATTACTTATGTATGGTTCGCCTAGTAGTATGTCTTTGGCACCAACATGTTGGCTTTGGTTTCTGATCCTAAACGCATGGCTTAGCCCTGTTTGTTTCAGCTAAAGTTACCGGCTGAGGTTCGTCAACATACAAAAAGTCAAACATATAAGTCAGGGTAAAATTAAGGCGGGCCATATAAATAAGGAAAAATAAAAACTTGTCACCTAGTTTCTTGCCTAGCAGAGCAGCAACGAAAGTATATACAAATATTACAAGTTAAAGTTGCACTGTTTCAGGGGCTGTCAAATCATGTCAGAAGAAGGCAAGGAAAGGAAACTACGGCTCGGGGGGGCGTCTACATCAGGCTTGGGGGCTGACAACTTCAGCCCCAGAACTGTCACTCCCCTCCGCCTCGGCCGTGCCGGCAGCTCCAGCTTCCCCTGCGGCAGGCACAGGATGGCGCCGGTAGAAGATCGAAGTATCCACCATGTCGGCAACACGCGTGGCGTAGCCGGCAACGCTGTCCAGAACAGCGGCCGGCTCGACCTCGTTGCCGTCTTCATATGTAGACGGCATGCCTTCGGTGACGGCTTCTATCTCTGCCTCGGGGTAGTGCGCCATGAATAGTCCAAGCGCAGTCTTGGCACCACCCCGCGCCGCCGACTTCAGCGAGCTCTTGTGTAGCTTGGTAGCCTGCTCCCACATATTGGGCACGTCGCTGAATTCGGTCGGTTCCTGGCTGCCAGAGGAGATGAAGAACTTGGCGGCAAACCGCTTGGACGCTGCCAAAGTCTCAGTGATCATCTCGCATAGACGCGCAAGGCGATCCAGGCGGGGGCTGACAACCTTGTCGTCGCCCAAACCGGCGGGAACTGTATCAAAAATGAAACCATCAGTTTGGCTCAGGCTACGCAAAATGGCAAAATCAAAGTAAGGTGTGAGAAATTACCAAGGGCCGAGTTATGGAAAGCGGACAGCTCAATCATATGAGCCACCAACGCATCCTCAGCAATTTGGGCGCGAGAAGTCTGCTTAGAGATTTCCTCGGCAGCCGTCTTCTCCGCCTCCGCCGACTTCTTGCGCAGGCTTTCCAGCTCACCAGTGAGCTGGCTAGATTCCTGCGCAAATTTCAGCTGCTGGGCCTCCATCTCCTTTTGGTGATCCTCCTTCATCGCCAAGTTGGCGGCTGCCAAATCGGAAGCTTCATTCATAAGAGCTTGCATATCAGTGGACGCCTTCAGTATATCCTGGGCATGGTCTAGCAGTTCTACAAATATGGATTCGCTAACTAAATGATTGACGGCAACATAAGTTGAAAAGATAGCTGAAGGCAAAAAAGATCAACTCTACCTTCATCTTTTTTGCAGGCCGCCTCCAACTCGGCAATCCGCAGGTCCTTGGCCTCCCAATCCTTCTTCAGGTCGCGGCACCGCCGGTTTATCTCGAATCGGGACAAGCTCAACGTTGGCGGACACGAGGCCCTGCAGGAAAAAGCAAAAGGCATAAAACATATTGTCGAATAACCACTAAGCCGGCAGCCAAATTTTTTGGACCTGCCATCTAAGTGCTCGGGGGAAAGGCTATGTATATGCCGGAGTTATAAAAACTTACAGACAGGTCGCCCTCCAAGTCGGCGAAGGCCTGGGAGGTGAAGTTGGCAAAAGCCAAGGCTGACTCCTTGGCCTCCTTGAAGGTGGACCAAGGGTCCCTAACTTTGCCGCCTCCTGCAGTCGGGGCTGCCCTCTGGGACCCGCCGGCAGCCGCCTCCAGCAACTCCTCCTTGGCAGCACGCGATTGAGCGGCTTCATCGGCCGTAGCCTCAGCCAAATGGAGGGGAGTCTTGGGTGCGCGGTCAGCGGAGGAGGTCCTTGGCGGCGCACCAGAAGCCGGAGTCGGGGCCTGGCAACGAGCGTCGCCCATAAAGCTGCCGGCCCGGGGCTGGGGAGTTAGCGGCATGGTGGCAGGCGAGCTGCCTTGAGGCCGCTTACCCTTGGAAAGGAGCCTGGTCGTCAACCGGGAAGTTGCGACCCTTTCCCTGTCAATAAACAGCAAGCAGTCAGTTGGGTGACAGTATTAAAGGAGCTTGTCGACTGTTAAAGGCAAAATTGAGTACCTTCGGGGGATGTTAATCCCCGCGTTCTCGTCAATGTTGACGAGAGCCGGCTCGGTAGCCGTTGCAATCTGTTTCTTCCTCTCGGCGATCGCCGTGGAGGAAGCGGCGCCGGATGCTTTGCGCTTCTTAGTCTTCCCGGCTTCCGACTCGTAGAAGTCGGGAGCCAGGTCATCCTCCCCCAAGTCGGAGATCTGAGAAAGAAGACAAGTATTAATGGAACTCAAGTTAGCCGGCGAGGCTGTCAAAAAGGGGCAAGGAGCAAGATATCTACCTCGATGGGAGGGTTGTCGTGGGTGTGCATGGGCACGCCCTCCGCCGCCTTCACCAGCCCCGCCTTGACGAGGCTGCGGAGCCGGAACGCCAGGTCGGCAACCGGCAACCTCTCTTCGCTTACGCGGAGAGAGGCCGTGGCAGTAGGCAAATACTGACACATTTTGTGCGGGCTGTACCGCAGGGGGAGAATCTGCCGGCCGAGCCAGCAGATGACGGTGTCCACCCCGTCCAGCAGGGGGGAGCCATCATCCGGTGAGGAATTCAATCCGCCTTTGGAAAAGGCGGAGTTCCTCCGTCAACTTGGGCACCGCCTCATCCCATCATGGCTTGGGCATAGGCGGCGCGTTGACAAATTTCGGGACGCCAAATTGACGGCCCGGAGCTGCCATATCTTGGCAGTAGAAGAATGTGGAGGTCCAGCCCTTGACGGATTCAAGGTATGGTATCTTAGGATACCATTGGTGGCCCTGGCGGCAGTTAAAAGTGACACTGCCGCAGGTTGCCAGCCCGCCATCCGGCACGGTCTGACGCCGACAACGAAAACAGTATCTGAAGAAGTCTAAGCTAGGACTAATACCTAGGTAGCCCTCGAACAGAGCTGTGAAGCCGGCTAAGACTAGAATGCTATTGGGCGCTATGTTGTGGGGCTGGAGCCCATAATGATCTAGCACCTCGCTAAAGAAGGCGGAAGGCGGAAGCGCCATTCCCCTAACTAGGTGGGAGGTGAGGATTACCCGTTCCCCGGCTTTCGGAGCCGGGATGACGTCTCCCAAGGCGGGTCTCCACCGGCAATCCTCCCGAGTTGGGAGGTAGCCAACGGCCTCCAGGTTTTGGAAGGTCGCCTCGTCGACAATGGAGGGAAGCCAGTAGCGTGACCCGAGGTCCAACGCTTCCTCTTCCTCGTCGGCCGGAGCGCCTCTCGCCGCCGTCGCCGTGGCCAAGGGTGGAGGAGCCGAGGAGACCGCCGTCGGCGTGCGCACGGCGGGAATGTGAGAAGCGACGGCGGCGACATTGCCCGTCGCCACCGTCGCAGGACGCGACGCCGCGCCGCCCATCGCCGCCGCGGACGAGGTGTCGGATGTAGGACCGCCAGACACCGCGGAGGGGATGTTTTGACCGGTGGACATCGCCGTGGGCGGAGGTCACCGGAGGAGGACGTTCGCCGGAGTTCGATCGGAGAAAGGTGCGGGAGAGCGGGAGAGAAAAAGGTCGAGGAGTGCAAGAGCTGGGGTACCGAAGTGAACCGCTTGGCTCCCTATTTATAGAGCCGGGCGTAGTTTCCTGTGCGACGATGTTTTTAGTCGGACACGTGTCCAACATCCACTGCAGCGCATGATCGCACGATCTCCACCTCTCCCCGTTTCCCGCGGTTTTGTGATCATGGCGGGATTTTCGCTAAGGCCAGTTTCAAACTGTCGTGAGCCGCCTAGCGATATCCGTCAACAAATGTTCCCGGCGAAAATATCGGTTAGCCGTTTTTTCCATGTTGGATAAAGGCGGCCGTGTGCCAACTTCAAGACACACTTGCCCCCTTTCTTTTGATTTTCAGAATGGTTCAAGTCCTGCAGCCGCCAACTTTGGCAGATGAAGTATCAAAAAGAAGCCGGCGCCTGGAGAACTTAAACCTTTCTGGGGGCTAATGTTGGGGAAATATCAACTAGGGGTGTCTCCAACATTGATCAATCCGGCTAGTCCAGGGTGGCCCAAGGATGGTAAGGCTGAAGCCTGCCGGGCGGCCCAGATAGCTGACGTACAAGGAAGTAGGCGGACGGTCCAAGAAGGCGTAAGGCCGAAGCCCATCAAGCCACCAAGCCCAAGACGGAAGGCGGCAACTAAGCCGGCTAGGTCTAGGACTCTGATTACTTGCCGGACAAGTACTTGCCTTGTATCCTGGGGTCTGGCCGCCTATATAAACCGGCCACCAGGAAGCCTTTAGGGCACGCTTCAATACGCATCATACACATTGTAACCTGTTCACGGCTATTGCCTCATAGTGAATTATAGCAGCACGTAGGATCTTGCCACCGCTGCGGGATCCGAAGCTGGGTAAAATCGCCGTGTTCAATCCCGTCCTCGACGACACCAACCTTCTTCCCCACAATCCATACGTAGGCTAGAGGACCCTCGTCTCCTATCAATTATGCCGATACCACGACACATTCTACGAATATCGTCGTTGACCCATAAACATGATATTCATTCCCTTTGTTTCTACGATACCTTGTCCATGATATGATCACAGACATCCGATGTCCTTGTTGTATCTCGTTACCGACAAAGGTTATTAACTCGTATGTGATATTACATCTCCATGACCTAGTCATAAGTTGCGCAGCTATATAGATGCAATCTCACCGAGTGGTCCCAGAGTATCTTTCTATTACAAGAATGAACAAATCTCGCTCTTGATCCTTACGTCTCAACATACTTTTTCGGGATACCCAAGATGGACACCGTTATTGTCATGCTATATAAGACACAACGTTTGATGCTCTCAAAGTACCCCTATGGAGTAGCAATAAGTACGGTCTCACGGTCTAAGTAATAAGCTATCATATTACTCATTTATTTTAAATGACAAACATCATAATACGATCTTATTGCAATACTTTGCGTATGTTCATCACCTTATTCTACTCATAAGATGACCCCATTGTCAACCGACGTCATTGTCCTTGATCGGGAATCTCGATCAAATGTTGCCCAATGAACTAGTTTATATTTAGGCTCACTAGGGACTCTGGTTATCTATGTATCACACGTGTATTAATAATTCCGATTAATACAGTTATAGCATAATACAAAAACCTATGATAAAATTATGAGATAATGCGATAAATACTACTTATTTATTTGCCTCTAGGGCATATCTCCTTCACAAAGGTGTTGAATTCGCGGCCAAATCGGTAAGAATTGTGACAGAGCGGAAAATTTGAGGCCAAAGCGATGGGAGAGGAGGCAGTGCGATCACGAGAGACGAGGCGGGCGGGTAACATCAAACTTTCAATTACCAGTTGGCGTGCACCTGTTGCCCTTTGTCCATATAACAACAATCTACGTGTTGTATTTCACATAACCTTTTTTACATGCAACTATTGTAGGTGGCCAGGTATCTGCAATATAACCCATATAATGCAAAAGTAACAACTTTGAATTTCTTAGTCTTTGAACGAGGTGAGCCCTGCACCTGGTGTATAGTGGCAAATGAGTCTTAGTGAGGCGGGGGTTAGTCGAGGTACAGTCGGAGGTACAACTTGCATGTACCGTTTGTGCTTGCATGTACCGCTCGTGCGCGTGCGCATGCTTGTAGGGAAGGAGGCACGGTGAGGACTGAGGAGGGGAGGAGAGGAGGGTGGCTCGTCGGCTGAAGCTATGGATACACAGAAAGCGATGCTAGCCGCCTGTGGGAGAGCAATGACAACCCTTAAAGTCAAATCCCTACTATGCCTTTGATCGAAGGCGGTGAATTCACGGTCAAATCAGCATAAGTTGTGACAGAGCGGCCAGTTCGATGCTAAAACAATGAGAGGGAGGCAGCACAGTTACGAGAAAAGAGGCAGGATGCCGACATGAAACTTTCAGTTAGAAGTTGACGTGTCACATTGCCCTTTTTCCGTTTAGAAGTAACCGAAGCGTGGACTGCTCGAAATAAATTTTAACAAAATCTACAACAATTATAGCTGTTGGAGAAACGTTTTTTGCCTCATATGTCCTAAAATAGTTAAACCCTAAAATATATAAGTTATTGGAGATGGTCTAAGTGAAGATAGGCTCGTGATTCGTATGCGGTTGTTAGAAAATTCATCTCCAAATTTTATGTGTTCAACTAAACCAACGGATATTATTATATTGTCCTTAATTTGGTGTACACGAGTGTAGTTAGCATGAACCAATAAGAGGCTGCCACATGGCTCAATCTAGGAGTTCAAATCCTAGTGAGGTTAGATATTGTAGAGATTATTCATGCTACAATGATTTTTCATAGTTTTTAATTAACTAGTACCCAATAAGCAATAAATGATCAGCCACGAACGTTTATCCCTGAATTCTACACATAAATGACTTGACTTGATGCATTATTTATTCAGACTTGAAACAACCAACGACATGACATAAATACTCATCAGCAGATGAAGAAAAAATGGTCATGACAGTTATACCAACTGTATACTAGTAGCTCTCCACTTAAAACTATAGACCTAGCAAGGCTGACTCATGAGTATAGTAGAGAGCTACGCCATTAACTCTCCAAAAGAGGCTTGTGCTAATTTGAATTGATAACATGCTCATCTAGATCCATCATCTATCTGATTGATTAATTTCTTATAATGTGTTCAAGATAGAGCACAGTATGCAAAATCATATAATATATTTTTTCCAACAAAGTTCACTAGAATATATAGTTTTTTTGTAAATATAGCTTCGGACATCTATATGTTTTTTCTTTTCTTTTGATAACTACGTTTACCGCCGTGGACATAAGCCGGAGAGCCTGAACCACGGACAAGCAGGTGTGGTTAGCAAATAGGTCAGCAATTTCTTTTGTTAGAAAGTGATTATATTTTATCTATTCTTTGTCATATGGCCAGGAAGCAAAACTCTAGGGTACAGTTTGTAAACAAAAATAACAACATCTGAATGCACTTCCAGATAATATCCCTATAATTTTAATATATATATAGTTCTGATACGCATACACAATATGTATAATCTTGACCGAGCAAACCCTGAGAAAAGCTAAATAGGTCAAATCAAAGATTCAATGACACTAGCAGGAAATATATATATATACACATCAGTGTAATGATGTGCCCCCTTATTTCCCGTTTCTCATCACTATATTTAGGCATGTGACACGGAGCTGAACTGCAGGGTTAATAATTGGAAGATTAAAAAACAGATGAATGCACCTCCAAATTAATAATTGTCCTTCTAATACTGTGTAACCCTTAACAGGCAAACATGACATATATATTCTTGGCTGAGCAAATCCACGGCACAATATATGTCTAGTTCTTTGTAATTCGGCCAAGGAGGTCAAATTACCTGTCATGTTTATATTTCAGGTTTTCGCTATGGTTTGTCCTGTTCACGGAGCCAAACTCTTGGGTGCATTTATTGTTGGAAAAAAACACAGCTAATTCAAATAATTACCTATCTAATTCTGCCAGCTGGGTCAAACTGAAAATTCAATGTCACTGGCACACCCATGGGAGGTGTGTACACATCAATGTAATTGCGTTATGTAAATATAGTAGAATATATGATATTTTCTCAAAGATGTGTCATGATCGTCCTAATTAATTACGTATTAGACAAAGTCCCAATGATCTACCCATCGTAAGCCAATATAAGATTTCCCGGGCATGTGGTCATGAACAGCTCAAACTTGCTAAGGAATCACAGTTAAGAATAAAATCGTAGCACAAGAAAATGTCGAATGCCGCCCAAGATAAGCTAGTTAGCTAGCCTCCACAATAGTTATCCTAGCATATCACATGCATGCTGCAAAATAACTGATTTATACATCTTACTTTTATGCATGCAGCGCTGGATGGCAAGTCTTCGCCTCCATTGAAGTCGGGTAGTGAACCAGCACGACAAGATTATGCACAAGATGCATCGTCTACTGATGGTTAGTACTCCTTCTGTTCGAAATTAGATGACTTAGATTTGTATAAAAGTGGATGCATGTACCTATACACTTGTTATATATCGAGATCGATATATCAATTTTTATACAACTACAAATCATCCAATTTGAAACGGAGGGAGTGGGTCTCAGTTAATTGATAATGCCTAGAGTATAGTAGAACAATTAAATTTCATATGCTCTTGCCATCCAGCGGTGAGTACTAATTAAGTTTTAGCGTGTACTCAGAAAGGTCTGCCATGCATGCAAAGATGCAACTCTTTAGCTAATGGATTGTCATGCATGCAACTGTTTAATTGATTGATATTACCCAGAAAAGACAAATCTCCTCCAGGTTAGTATACAATATATACACTCTAACACTCGAACTTACTATGTATTACTCTCTATGTTTTTAAATATAAAATTGTTTAGTCTTTGTCCACATTAATGTGTATAAAAATGTATCTACACATGTTTTACTTTATATGTTTACTTATTCAAAAATATATCTATACAATATGTGTAACAACTAAAACATGTTATATTTAAAAACGGAGGAGGTATGCTCCAAGTAGCTACTGATATACTCAGATCGTTTCTTGCGCATCACGTCGGTCTTCTTTTTTAATCTCTTTTTGTTCCCTGATTTCTAAGTGACTTTCTGTTGCATCTGATTATCTCAGCATGCATGGAGAAATAATCGACGGATTAATCTTTAAAGTATCTTTTCTTTTCCCTTGTGCTTTCGAATGTTTGAAGTACATAAAGATAACTGTTCGTCGCATGCTTGCAGAAGCTAAAGCGATGACAATTCATGACACCTCCCGGATGCACGCGGCAAGCAGCAAAGAATAAAGCGAAGTCAACACCTAGGTATACACGCGAACTTCTCCCAGGCATTTGGCCAATTAGCGTATGTGTCATGTGTACATATTGTGGGGGTGTGGTACGGCCGGCATGGCATGCTGAGATTTTATGTTCTTAGGCAGGGCTCCAAATACTTCCAAGTGGTGAATTCAGGAGCTCCAGAAGTATATAGTAATTCTCTTCTATGGACCGATGTAGAAGAAAGAATGTTGTGAACATGAATGGCATGCATACTTTGTGTCTTGTGGGAGTATGTAAGTACTAGTTAAGAGGTCCAAGAGAAACATGGATAACTACTATATTTTCTATCAATACTTTATACTCCCTCCGATCCATAAAAAATGTCACTCATCTAGTACAAAGTTTGTAATAGCTTTGTACAAAATGAGCGACACTTCTTATAGATCGGAGGGAGTACTATTCCTTTGGTGATGAAATAAACTGTCCTTAATTCATATGCTGGTATATTGTAACGAATTCATATGTATTAATAGATTAAGATTGAATTGAGTTAGCATGAGCCCCACAAGAAATAAAGTGGTCATCGTTTGGCTTCATTCGGTTATTTCTCTTGAATCAAATCTCATGGATGCGTCGGACTCCTATGGAGCTTTATCTCCTATTTGTCAAACTCCTATAGAGCTTTATCTCCATGGGTCTCCGATCCATAAAAAATGCCACTCATCTAGTAAAAAGTTTGTACTAGTTTTGTACAAAATGAGCGACACTTCTTATAAATCGGAGGGAGTACTATTTTTTCGTTTGGTGATGAAATAAACTGTCCTTAATTCATATGTTGGTATATTGTAACGAATTCATATGTATTAATAGATTGAGATTGAATTGAGTTAGCATGAGCCCCACAAGAAATAAAGTGGTCATCGTTCGGCTTCATTCGGTTATTTCTCTTGAATCAAATCTCATGGATGCGTCGGACTCCTATGGAGCTTTATCTCCTATTTGTCAAACTCCTATGGAGCTTTATCTCCATGGGTGTATATAGATGTGGTCGAACAAATGTGAACGGCCTGTGATGGATAAGCTTGATCATATGTTTTTGTCGATGGACCGGAAAGCTTTGTACCAATAACCTTATTTCATATCCATGATTGATATTTTATGATGATCCTAATCATATAAAGATAAAGTTAGCTTCGGACAGCGAAGTGAACACATCGTCGGGTACGGTACGGATCGTTTCTGAGTCGGACTGCATCCGACTTAAATTTTGCCACCATATATACCTCTTATAAGTCGCCGGTTTGTGATAAGGTGAAAGTCATAATTTTGTAAACCAATGGCGCTTATAACCTGACCTGATAATAGTTAAAATTTGTTCATCTCCCCGTTGTGTTTATCTTTCGTTTGTTCAACATTTTATTGTCTATCGTTATAACAGCAATTGGCTCTTCCATGTCCGATCATTATCCGTTGTTGTTGAATCAGTCGATTGACCTAAAGCTGGTAAAATAATTCCATTTCTAGACCTTTTGGCCCAAGGTGAAAGGTTTTCTAGACATGGACCAATCCGCCTAAACGTCAACCCCTAACCAGCCCAATCTCGCCATAAGATTGTGCTCAGAACTTCCCGCCACTGCTAAAGCTTTAATTAACAAGATGAAACGACCACTTCAGAGGAAACACCTTGCTACAAATCATTGCCTCTAATGAAGTATATTCCGGATTGACGTTGCCACATGGAGATTAGGACTCACTTTGTGGCGGAACGGGCTTTGGGGCAAGCTTTTGGGGCTGCATCGCTGGTGCCATGGTCACTTGATTTGAAAATGTCTGTATTGTCCAAAATTCCAAAAATCTTGCGTAGTATTACTGCTCTGGACCAGTGGATCGGTGGAAATGAATGGTCCAAAATCATATCATTACCTTACATAACTCATATGAATACGTACGTACTATTATTTTGTAATTATTAATGGCACATAACCCAATAAATGATAAGCAACGACATATATCGTCCAACTTCTAAGATTGTATCCCCCCATAAAATCTCAGTGGAAAAATCTCTACCACAAATGTACACATACACATCAGCCAGCTAGTCAGATCAAGAATAGTTGCACCATGACAATCATACCCTTTGCATAGTGGTTGTTATATATTTTGAATATAAAGACTTAGGAAGGTAGAGAGCTAGCTACTACATTAACTCTTAGAAGACTTGTGCTAACTTGTGCTAATTTGAACGGCATGGTCAAGGAAATTGCATGGTGTTAAACTTAGTACTACCTCTGCTCCAAAATGTAAGCCTTGTTAGCAAGCTAAACTATCTAGCTAAAAAGACTAACATTATGGAAAGGAGGGAGTACATGATATATTATGTTTATGCCTCAATGGATCACTTTGGACACATTTCATGCAAAGGGCTGACTTTGAGTCACTAGCATGTAGCTAGGCCATATGACCCCCTGACAGGTAATGTTGGTCAAAAGATGTCTGTCCTATTTCGTGTTGTTTTCTAGTTAAAGCGAACTATGAGATATCCAATATATAGTACAATTATGTACATTTCTCACTGATATATATAGTTTGGATAGACATCAGAACTGTTATTTAGTGAATTTCTACAAGCATTATTGTGCCGCCTTAGTTATAAACACGACATATATATACATATATAGGCATTGTCTAATTCCATGTAATTCTGCCAACTGGCCAGGTCAAATAGAAAATTCAATGACAATGGCACGGTGGCACCCATAAGAGGTTATGTATACATCACTACAATTAAGGTATTTAGATGGTACGTATATAATATAGAATATTTCCTCTGCGGATGTCATGATCGTCCTAATTAGATGCAGTTTCTATGGTTTCCACATGTGCCAACCTATAAGAACTAAACTTTTTTGCAGACATTTGGCCATCATCGATAGCTCAAACTCTCTCTCAAAAGACGCACAATTAAGAACTAAAAGCCTCTGCAACTCCAAAGACCATATGCCTCCCAAGGCAAAAGGTGAGTTGGTCAGCATATATTACATATCGCACGCATGCTACGAACTAAGTTACTCCCTCCGATCCATATTAGTGGGCATAGCTTTATCTAAATTCATATGTATCTAGTTAAGTATTTAGACTAGATACATGTGTATCTAGACAAAGTTGTACCCACTAATATGGATCGGAGGGAGTATTTATATTCTGACTATAGCCATATATTTATGCAGCCTCCAGTAGTAAGTCTGTTCCTCCACTGAAAACTTCAGGTACCCGTGCACCGTACGTTCCAAATGTTTCGCTGAAACAGGCATCGTCTAGTTCTGGTTAGTACCGATCTCAGTTTCACAAATCCTAATCTCGTTCATTAACCAGTTAAATTTCATACTTCTCTGATTTGCCCCCCAGCGATGACAACTAAGAAGGTCTGCACTAGTAGAAAACAGGCTAAAGGACCAAACTCCAAAACCCCATTTGTCCCGGTCGTACTGCAAACCGGGACAGATGGGGCATAAAACGCGCCGAGCGCTCCAGGCGACACCCATTTGTCCCGGTTCCAGCCACGAACCGGGGCAAATGAGGTAGCACCCGCCGAGCGCTTCAGGCGGCACCCATATGCCCCGGTTCCAGTCACGAACCGGGACAAATGTCATGGTTTCAGTTACGCGCGTGCGGAAGCCGAGCCATCGCCGCGTTTTTTCGACGCGCACGGAAGACGAGCGGAAATACGGCGCCGCCGGCGATTCCTCTGCCCTCCGGCGATTAATTCCTCTGCTCTCCGCCGGCGATTCATCTTCCTCTCCGGCGCTATAAAATGCACTGCACAGTACGACTCCTCCACACAACATTTCTCCGGCCATCTCTCCTCTCTTTTCTCCGTCCCTATGGAGCCACTCGTGCCTCGGTCCGATGAGTTTTACGACTACGAGAAGGAAGGCATGCGGTTCAAGGTGTGGGTCACCCTTCGTGCATGGCGCGTGGAGAAGTGGATCAGCGACGTGAAGAACTACTTCCTCGACGCCGCTCCGATCAAAGCCGTTGGACTCGATTACGAGTTCACCGACCCTCGACGGAAGGATACTCCGCAGTGCGCCGCCGTCCTTCAACTCTCGGTGGCGACCGAGACTCTTGTCTTTCAAATTTGCAAAGCTGATCGGGTGCCACAGGTCCTCGTGGATTTCTTAGGTGATGAGACAATCAAATTCTACGGCGTGGCAATCCATAATGACATGAAGATGCTAGCCTACTACGGAATTATTATTCGGTCCGCGGTCGACCTGCAGAGGGATCGCCGAAACCCTACCGGCAATTTTACTCCTAGTCTATATGCTCTCTCTAATGCGGTCATTGGGACAAATCTTGAGAAGAAGAAGAAATAGAAGAAGAAGAAGAAAACGGACGACGACAAGGAAGACACGTTACAAAAAGACCTAATTTTCGGATGGGGCAACGTTCCATTGAGCTACGATCAAGTCGTATATGCTGCTTTAGACGCTCGCCTTGGCTTCGAGATTGCACAGAAGTGGGATAGTCTACGCGGCTATAATACGGACAATGATCATCTTAATGTCGTTGATGAGTAGACTATCTATGTATTCCGTTACGCAAAAATTATGTGTGCGCGTGTTCTCTTGTATTGACTGATATATATCTAAAGTTTGCAAAAGTGTTTTCAAATTCCAAAGTTTGCAAAAGTTATTTAAAACAGAGAACAGAAAAAATGGTTTTGTATTAGTTAGTCAAATTCAAACATTTTTGATATTCATAGTTTTTTCAAAATCCAAAGTTTGCAAAAGTTATTTAAAACAGAAAACAGAAAAAGAAAATAAAAAAAATGAAAAAACCTCCATCTGTCCCGGTTTCAGTCACAAACCGGGACAAATGGCCTCCTTGTTGTCCCGGTTTGTGACTGAAACCAGGACAAATGGGGGGTGCTTATATATACTGATCAGCAGCCCCCTCCCAAAACCATTGGAGGCATTTTTTTTTGAAATGGAAGGAGGGGGTGTGTGCTAGTCTGTTTTTTTGTATGCATGCAAGGTGTTTGATGAAATGCCCGAGAGAGTTCACGAAATGATTTGATGTACACTTAAAAAAGTTTATTCTTCTTTTCGATCAAGGTTAATTTTTCTCTCATTTCATTTGTAATTAATTGATACCGTGCATGTTCAGTGTTTATTTGTCGATGTTCTGTAATGGTTATTGATGTAGTTCATTATATAATGCAGATAGACCGACAATGGATGTATGGTGACCGACGCACTGCCGAGTACATGACATGTTTGAGGAAATTTCTAAAGAAAGCCCAGGCCCACAGTACGAATGGTTTCATGTGTTGTCCATGTGTCAACTGTCAGAATAAGACAGATCACCCAAACGTGAGAACCCTTCAAAGTCATCTTATTCGGCATGGTTTCATGCCCAGCTATAATTTTTGGACGAAGCACGGAGAAAAATGTGTTATGATGGAAGACAATGAAGAAGAGGAAGATGATGACAACTATCCTATGTTCCCGGAGTACAGAGATTCTGCAACGGGGGAAGCTGAAGCTGAAGAGGCACCAGATGAGCCCACTGACGATCTTGGTAGGGCCATTGCTTATGCAAAGAGAGAGTGCGGAACTGAAAAGGAGAGGTTGAAGTTCGACCAGATGTTAGAGGATCACAAGAAATTGTTGTATCCAAGTTGCGAAGATGGTCAGAAAAAGCTGGGTACCACACTGGAATTACTGCAGTGGAAGGCAGAGTGTGGTGTGACTGACAAGGGATTTGGAAAGTTGCTGCAGATAATTAGGAAGATGCTTCCAAAGGTCAACGAGTTGCCCGACAGCACGTACGAAGCAAAGAAGGTTGTGTGCCCTCTAGGATTAGACGTGCATAAGATACATGCCTGCCCTAATGACTGCATCCTCTACCGCGGTGAGTATGAGAATTTGGATGCATGTCCAGTATGCACTGCATTGCGGTATAAGATCAGACGAGATGACCCTGGTGAAGTTGAGGGTGAGCGTCCCCGGAAGAGGGTTCCTGCCAAGGTGATGTGGTATGCTCCTATAATACCACGGTTGAAACGCCTGTTCGCGAATAAAGAGCATGCCAAGTTGTTGCGATGGCACAAAGAGGACCGTAAGAAAGACGCGATGTGTAGACACCCCGCTGATGGGTCGCAGTGGAGAAAAATTGAGAGAGAGTTCCCGGAATTTGAAGATGACGCAAGGAACTTAAGGTTTGGTCTAAGTACAGACGGTTTCAATCCGTTTGGGGAGCAGAGCAGCAGTCATAGCACATGGCCTGTGACTCTATGTATTTATAACCTTCCTCGTTGGTTGTGCATGAAGCGAAAGTTCATTATGATGCCATTGCTCATCCAAGGCCCGAAGCAACCCGGCGACGACCTTGATGTGTACCTCAGGCCATTATTTGAAGAACTTTTACAGTTGTGGCGGGAAGAAGGTGTACGGGTGTGGGATGAGCACAAACATGAGGAATTTGACCTACGAGCTCTGCTTTTTGTAACAATTAAGGATTGGCCTGCTCTTGCTAACCTCTCAGGGCAGTCGACCAAGGGGTACAATGCATGCACACACTGTTTGGGTGAGACTGAATGTTTATATTTGGATAAATGTAAGAAGTGTGTGTATCTGGGGCATCGTCGATTTCTTCCGATCAGGCATACCGCAAGGAAGAAAGGCAAGCATTTTAAAGGTGATGCTGATCACAGTAGGAGGCATGTCAACCGTACTGGTGAAGAAATATTTGATATGGTCAAGGATGTAAAAGTAATCTTTGTAAAGGGTCCTGGAGGACAACAGGTTCCGAAAGACGCTAACGGGCACGCACCCATGTGGAAGAAAAAATCTATATTTTGGGAGCTACCGTATTGGAAGGTCCTAGAGGTTAGATCTGCTATCGACGTGATGCACGTGACGAAGAATGTTTACGTGAACCTGCTAGGCTACTTGGGCGTGTACGGGAAGAAAAAAGATACAGAGGAAGCACGGGAGGACCAGAAATGTGTGAAACAACGAGACGGCCTAAGTCCCGAACACTACGAAGGTCCTGCCAGCTACGCTCTTACCAAACAAGAGAAAGTAATATTCTTTGAATGCCTGAGCAGTATCAAGGTCACGGCTGGGTTCTCGTCGAATATAAAGAGGATAGTAAATATGAGACTCCAAAAATTTCAGAACCTAAAGTCTCATGATTGCCACGTGATTATGGCGCAATTGCTTCCGATTGCACTGAGGGGGCTACTACCGGAAAATGTTCGAGTAGCCATTGTGAAGCTTTGTGCATTCCTCAATGCAATATCTCAAAAGGTAATCGATCCGGCGATTCTACCAAGGTTGCAAAATGATGTGGTCCAGTGTCTTGTCAGTTTTGAGTTGGTGTTCCCTCCATCCTTCTTCGATGTTATGACGCATCTCCTGGTTCACCTAGTCGAAGAGATTCAAGTTCTCGGTCCTGTATTTCTGCACAATATGTTCCCATTTGAGAGGTTCATGGCAGTCTTAAAGAAATATGTGCATAACCGTGCTAGGCCAGAAGGAAGCATCTCCAACGGCTACGGTAACGAGGAGGTCACTGAGTTCTGTGTCGACTTTATTCATGACCTTAAGCCGATAGGTGTTCCACAATCACGACATGAGGGTAGACTTAGTGGAAAAGGCACACTAGGAAAGAAAACAAAAATTTGTATGGATGGACATTCTTTCACTGAAGCACACTATACAGTTCTACAAAGTTCTACCTTGGTGGCCCCGTATATCGATGAACACAAGAATTTTGTACGCTCTCTACACGCGGGAAGTCTGACAACTGGATTGTACATACACACATGGCCACGTTCGGCGGTTGGTTGCGAGCACATCTTGAAAATAAAGACAAGGTTGATGAACAGTTACACTTGTTGGCCAGGGCACCATCTACAACTATATGTACTTTCCAAGGGTACGAGATAAATGGAAATATATTTTACACGAGTGTCCAAGATAAAAAGAGCACGAACCAAAACAGTGTTGTTCGCATTGATGCAACAAACAACAATGGGCAGAAGAATACATATTATGGTTGCATAGAGGAGATATGGGAACTTGACTATGGACCTTCTTTTAAGATCCCTTTGTTTCGGTGCAAATGGGTCAATCTGAAAGGCGGGGTTGAGGTAGACAAGATGTACGGAATGACAACAGTGGATCTAAACAATCTTGCGTACAGAGACGAACCATTCGTGCTAGCCAATGATGTGGCTCAGGTTTTCTATGTGAAAGACATGTCTAGCAGACCCAAAAAAAGAAACATCCTGTGAGTGGAGGAGCCGAGGCGTCACATAGTTCTTTCAGGAAAAAGAAACATCGTGGGAGTGGAGGACAAGATAGACATGTCAGATAATTATAATAATTTTGATGAAATTCCGCCTTTCGTAGTGAACATTGACCCAATCATCAAGTTGATTGAAGAAGATGCTCCATGGTTCCGACGCAGAAGAACTGGCGGTGTTGTGTGATGGAGATGTTGGTGCGATATGTAATAATTAATATATTAAACTTTTGATATGAAGAAGATGCTCCATTTTTACCTGCATATCAAATGGATCCGTCGGCGTTGATAGAACAAAACACACGATTTCACCTGCATACAGCCCCACGGTGGCTCTTGATGAGTGTCTGCATATCAAATGCACCGTGGGGCGTCTGTAGGGAATCTGAGTAATTTGTATATATTCCTTAGTAGATGAATTGAACTATTCTTTTGATAGAACAAAACACACGATTTCACCTGCATACAACCCCACGGTGGCTCCTGAGTGCCTGCATATCAAATGCACCGTGGGGCGTATGCAGGGAATCCGAGTGATTTGTATACCACACACCACCCGGCTAGGCACTAGAAGGAGGAAACACTGAGTGCTCGCCTCGTCCGAGAGGGGGCTATATATAGGGTCATGGGCTCAACCAGTGGTACTGATAGTGTTGATCCAACAGCTCTCAAGTGCTCAAAATAAGCACACCCCTGATCCAACGGCTAACAAGTGTTTCAAAGAAACACACGATCTGTGTGCTTCTTTAGTCCCGGTTTGAAACTGAAAGCGTTAATCGAACAGCTCTGAAGCAATCAAAAGAAACACACACCAGATCAAACGGCTTACAAGTGCTTGAAAGAAACACACGATCTGTGTGCTTCTTTAGTCCCGGTTTGGAAGTTAAAGTGTTGATCGAACAGCTCAGAATTCCAAAGTTATACAAATTCACATTCAAAATAGTTTTAAACTAATTTAAATAATGTTTATAGAAAAGAGAAAATGTTTTTGTATTAGTTAGTTAAATTCAAACACTTTTCATATTGAAAGTTTTTTCAAATTCCAAAGTTTGCAAAGTTATACAAATTCACATTCAAAATAGTTTTAAACTAATTTAAATAATGGTTATAGGAAAGAGAAAATGTTTTTGTATTAGTTAGTCAAATTCAAACACTTTTCATATTAAAAGTTTTTTCAAATTCCAAAGTTTGTAAAAGTTATTTAAAACAAAAAACAGAAAAAGAAAATAAAAAGAAAAAGAAAAAATCCTATCTATCCCGGGTCGTGGCTCCACCCGGGACAAATAGGGGTGCTATCTATCCCGGGTGCAGCCACGGCCCGGGACAGATGACACCTATTTGTCCCGGGCAGAGCCACCACCCGGGACAGATAGCACTATGCTATATAAGCATCACTTAGCGCTCCGGGCCGAGCAACCACCCGGAGCAGTTCCCCTTTCCTACCGAAGTGCTGCCGAAATTATCCGTGAAACCCTAGCCGCCGCCGTGGTCTTCTCCGTCCCCGACTTCGCCGCCGTGGTCGTCTCCGTCCCCAACGGTGCTCCCTCCACCACCACCATCCACCGTGGTCGTCTCCGTCCCCAACGCCGCTCCCTCCACCACCGCCGTCCACCGAGGTCGTCTCCGTCTCCGTCCCCAACGCCGCTCCCTCCACCACCGCCATTGTCGAGCACGCACCGGGCCACCCTTTGCCGAACCCCTCTCTCCTTCGTCCTCCTCGGTGAGTCCTCCCTCTCTCCCTCCTCCACCCCACCGGGCCATTGCCATTGCCGAGCCAAAATCGCACGAACTCTCTGAAATCGGGGAGGTTCAACATTGATGACGTCAGCACGACGTCATCATTTTTAGAATGCATTTAAATCAGAAAAAATACAACTTTATATCAAATGGTTAGAAAACGAAAATACATGTTGTTGTGAGTTTTTTAGAATTTGTGTTTGTTAAATTTGTGTTTAGTTAGTTAGTTTTGTGAGTTGAAATATTAATAAACTTTTGAAAATTATAATTAAATCATTTTAAAACAGAAAAATAAAAAAAATACATGGTGTTGTGTCATACATAAATTATAAATAAATTTTGTGTTTAGTTAGTTAGTTTTGTGAGTTAAATTTTGTGTCATTGATGTTAAGTTTGTGTATTTAATTTCTCTATTGACATGTTGTTGTGTCATACATGTTCAAAAAAAGAAAATACATGTTGTTTAGTTTGTGTAATTGATACAAACTTTATATGAAAACGTTCAAAAAAAGAAAATACATGTTGTTTAGTTTGTGCAATTGATACAAACTTTATATGAAAACGTTCAAAAAAAGAAAATACATGTTGTTGTGTCATTAATGTTATTTAATTTGTGTTTGTTAAAGCTTTTACATGTTGCAATGCAGATACTCAGACCCGCCCCGCCGCCCTCTCGGAGCCCTAGCTAGTAAAGTTCGAGAGACTTCAAAAGAGAAATGTAAATATAAATTGTGATACTCGATATGATTGAAATATGTTTGTAAAATTGAAATGTCTTAATGTATTTGTACAATTATGTAAATGGATTGAAATCCCTTGCAGAAACTATGGACACCGGTAGAAACCTTGAACAAGAAGAGGACATGTTTGGCATCATCCGCGAAAGTGATGGATTGGATCAACAAGAAGAGGAACACTTAGACGATTTCACCGGGCAATTTCTGAACGAGTCCGGTGATGGACTGGAGGGGCATTCAGACGGAATAGACGTCACCGACAGTTCAGCTCACCAACAGTTCACCGACTCTACTGTTGGAAAGTCGGCCGCCGAGGTAGATATATGCCCTCAGGTTTTTGTCTCCGTTGAATAGATTTGTGTGTATGCATATATTAACTATCACTTTTTCTTGTGTTTAGCCGTCGGCGGGTCATGAACCGGGACCAAGCAAAAAAGCAGCGGTGAAACGAGGCGGGCCACGAACCGGGACCAAAAAGCTCCAAGGGAAACAGAAGTACCACATCGAGGAGATCAATGAAAAAGGAAAACCGATTGCTCCCGCTAACCACGTGTAGCTCAGTGCGGAGTCATCGTTCGGGACAGACTCTCCATCAGGGCTAAAGAATGGTATAAGCCAAAGGTGCCAAAAGAGGGGGTTATTTATGAAAGGGATGAAGACAAACAACTCCTTTGGGACGAGCTCATGCATAATTTCACTTTACCGGAAGAGGAGGATGTAGAGAAGCCGGTTATAGAGAATCGATGCAAGGCCTGGACTTATATTGAGATGGGTGAATTGTTCCGCAGCTGGAAGAAAAGGCTAAACAGGTTCATAACTGAAGGTAAGACTCCAGAATTTGTCGGAGTCTATGAAAAGATAAAAGATGAGTGGCCCAAATTTAAGGCGTACAAACAATCGGAAGGCGCTAAGAAAATCTCAGCGAGAAATAAGAAAAATGCAGAGAAAAAGATATATCACCATAACATGGGGTCAGGTGGCTACCTGACGGCCATGCATAAGTGGACGAAAATGGAGGATGAGTTTTTGGCTAAAGGTATAGACATCGAGACATTTGGCTGGCCAGACCGGCTTAAGGCTTGGTTCTATGGGCATGGTGGAAAGTTAGACCCTGAAACAGGTGACTGTCTTTTTACCACGGAGCACGGAGCTGACCCTATTAAAGCTCTCAGAGAGGTATGGAAGGAGGTCACAGAAGGCAGGTTCCACCCTAACAGAGAGAAGGACGAGCTATCGCTAGCCCTTGGAAATCCTGAACACAGTGGACGAACACGAGGAACCGTCGGCTCCGTACCGTGGATAATTGGGTTTCCCAAAGATGTTGGCACTTACAGAAGCCGATCGAGAAAGAAGAAAGAGATTGCCGACCGGGCCCAGTGGATGGAAAATAAATTACTACAGCATGAGAAGGAGATAGCAGAGCTGAAGGCAGCGCAGACTCGACGGATGCCCTGCGAATCTGAAACGCCCGAAGATCCTTCTCCTGATCCAAAATCAATGCGGAGAAGCAGCGTGGCTTCGACGGAGCTCGATTGCCACAATGATATGCCGGGTTCTCGTCACCCCGTGGATAATATCGTGCAGTGGGAACTTTGCGACCTACATGTGCCATGCTTGAACATAACCGTGAAGGTGGCGCACGGCTTTGCCCTGCCACCTAGACCAAATGGAACTTACCATTGTCGCCCTATTCTAGATGGCTATGCTGTTGTCGGGGTTGATGAGGTTATCAAGACATATGAGGGAATTAAGCTGGACGTCCCTACGGGTGAAGACGAGGTTGAGTTGAGATTTGCCCTCAAAAGTATCTGCTTATGGAAAAAAGAATACATCGTGTTCCCACACATGCAGCAAAATCGCCCTTCCAGTTCACATGCCAGTCCACATAACTACAACAACGACAACCAATGCGCTAGTCCAGACACCCCCCACAACGACAACCAAGGCGCTAGTCCATCTCCGCCGTCGCGTGAGCGTACTCCGCCGTGTCAACGGACTCCATCGCCTCCGCAAAAGAAGCGGAAGTGCACCGGGGAAGTCTCTTTTTGTGAACTCTCGCGAAGATGTCGATACATGGGTCGAGGAGATCCAGGCTTCCCAGAGAAAGAAGGCAAAAAAGATGTCTTTGCATGTTCCGGTTTATTCTTCAGATGCGATACGGTGGGCCATAGAATTTCTTACGCATCCGTCGCAATATGAACTAAATATGGACGATGACTACACACGCGTTTTGGTGCGTACATCTAGGAGAGTGCGGGAAGAACAAAAATCTGCTGCCACCCAGAAGAGAGATGTTCCACAGCTCGGAATGCAGGCGGGACAATCGGCCCCTCCACTCATATTGGCGCCTTACAACCGGAACCCGGTCGATGATGTACTTTCGCAGCAAGCTAGAGATATGGGTATAACTCTGGCAGAGCTTAAGGCATTGCAATCTGGCGAGAGTGTCACCATACATGAGGTGGTGCGGACATATGTGAGAGGAGAAGATCTTGTCGACCCTGCAATGGTGCGCACTCTAGCAGCTAGGTTGCACCAACTAAATGCATGGTACATGCGTACCACGAAAAGTCAAGACGGAGACTGGCTCTATGGGAAAATTTCAAAGGATTTTTTTGGCCCAGGTGATGATGAGGTTCAAATTGAGTATTGCGAATTATGGCAGTTATTCAATTTTGACGCGCTCGACAAATCTATCTTTTTTTTTTAGATTGAAGAAGGGACTCCTCGAAGGAATATCAAGACTTCCTAATTATCATACATTATCGTACATCTTATTTTACCTAAATTCAAAAGGAAAAAGGGTCCTTTTACCAGCTTTTCATTTTTCCCATTTCCTCCAGTCCGTATGTTTGTTTTTTTCTATTTATTTTTTTATGCGTTTCCCTTTAGAAACTGATCAAATATGTCAAAATCATCAGTGCCTTTTGCATGTAAGTAATTAAATTATGTATATATGTCAGTAATTCTCTAGCTCTACTTATTTTTCATTGCTTGTAATTATCCTTATCACTATATTACTTTTGTACTCTATTATGCAGGCTGAAAATTATACAATCTCGAAAGCTGGGACTCAATCACAAGATTATATTCATTGACCCTAATCGAGTTCATAATCATGGTTTGTTACATTACCCAGATCAAACGGAGGAGCTTTTGCTTACTTATTTGATGGCGCAACATTACAAAAGCACCATAATTTTCCCGTTCAACTTCGAGTGAGTTGTTTACTTTCTTATACATACTCGATGTTAATTAAGTATATGTAATTGATGATTTAGTTATTAACAAATATAAACATATGGCAGATTTCACTGGGTATTATTTGAGATTGATGTTGAAAAGGCAATCGTTGATGTCTTGGACCCATTATCGAAACCTGAAGAAAAGTTCGACGACACGAAACAGATGCTCCAGAGGTAATTTCGTTCATTATCACAATCGACCTCGTCTTTTCTAATAATATATAGTAATTAGTTAACTTCTTTACTAATTTTTCATACCGTAAACTTCAGGGTTTGGGACAAGTTCACCGGTTTCCACAAGGATGTCGGTATAGCTAAGAACCTCACTTTTAAATGGCGAGAGGTAAAGACGTATACTAGCTAGGTTCCACATACGCATATTCTTAATTTCAGTCTCACAATACCATTTTTTCAATATTTATGATTATTTTTTATTAATTTCTTATCTTATTCTATCATAAAGTGCGCGAAGCAGCAACAAGGCACCAATTTGTGTGGATTCTATGTCTGCGAGTTCATCCGAATTCACTTCAATGAGGGTGCAGACTGGAATAGGGTACGTTAACAATTCATTCAAACTTGTTCACTTCTCAAATTGAATTATTTTCATAATGGTTGATATATTGGTGTTGATCTCTCCTTTTTAGTTTGAGACGATCCGGAACAGGCTAGAAGCAAAAGACCGCCTACTACCAATCGCGGAGGAAAGTGCGGGCTTTCTGCTTGACTATGTCATAAAGCCATGCGCAGAATGCAGTATAATCCGGCCACCAAAAAAGACCATCCCGAGGAAAAAATAGGGTCTAATGCTTCTCTGTCATGTAAAAAATATTTGTACTTAGCCGTGTCCCCGGTACAGACATGATCTTCCGGTTGTAAATATTTGTTTGGGAGAACTCGTGTACTAGTAGTATTCATGACTATATCCCGAGGAAAAAATCATGTATTCATGATATATATTACATAGTAACGTATAATATGCAACTCGATCTTGTTTGAAATGAAACATAAATGAAAAAACACAAACACAAAAGAATCAGTAACATAAATAGAAAACAAAAACAAAAATAGAAAACAGGAAACAAAATAAAAGAAACAAAAAAAACATATATACTGTCCCGGTTCGTATTACGAACCGGGACAAATGAGTCGCAGGCAGAGCCTGCCTTGATTGGCCACGTGGCCCCCCTATTGGTCCCGGGCCGTGGCGTGCCCGGGACAAATAGGGGAGGCTATTTGTCCCGAACACGCTGTCCCGGGCGCGTGACCGGGGCAAAAAGCCCTCACGGCCCGGGACCAGTGGCCTGTTTTGCTCCCCCATGATAGGGTCAAAGGTGCGGATAAGAGTGATAGCGTCGCAGGCGACCTCCTGGATAGCCCGGGTCACCTGAGCGGTGACTCCAGAAGTGAGGGTGTGGAGGACGGTCGGATCTCCTGCCTCCGGACGCAAGATGAGAGTGGCTGCAAACTCGGAGTTGGCCCTAGTGGGACGATCAAAGTACACGCGGTACAGGGGAGGAGCAGACTCCGGGTAGAGGTGGCTCCAAATCTCCCGCAAAAGCTGTGGAAAACCGGGGATGTGCTCGGCAGTCGTCTCGGCGAACAGTTCCGGCATCTGTACCAGTATAGCCACAAAAGTAAATGTTAACGTTAGTTGCTAACGCAGCGAGCGGCGTGGAACGAAACCCATAAACAAGGAGAGAAAAAAAATCCAAAGAACACGGTAACGGTCCCGTTCTAGCGTCCGGGAACTAGGGTATCCTACAGGCAGTCAGGCTCTGATACCAAGCTTTGTGGCACCCCGATTTTAAAGATCGGAATAGTCTCGTATACTAGTCCCAGAAACACTAGCATACGATTCACTTGATATTAAAGACGAGACCAAATACATAGGTTCGAATAATTATACAAATTATGGCTCGCGGGAGCGGCTCCGGAAGGGGGTGCGACAGTGCACACAACAGCTGTACATTATTTATGATCGGCGGAGCGAAGGACTAATGCATCTGAAGGCGCAGGCGGTAGCAAGGGTGGAAGCGTAGCACGGCGGGCGGTCTCCACAGGGTTCTGCCTGGAATACTCGATCCTAGTTCTCGTAGAGCGGGTACTCTTGGACGGGCGACGGAGGGTCTGACCAAAGAATTAGCAAGGTGAGTACATTGCATAGACTCCCCGAGTCTCATAGACTTGTTAAGTTTAATGAAAAGTTTCCCCGTGACAGACCGACTCCAAGTGTGACTCGACCCAAACTTGTCCCGTATCCTGGGGACTAGGCTAGTTTCTAGATACACTCTCGAGAGGTCGCAACAACCATACGCTGGAGTGCCCAATAGTCCCACCGGCACCGAAGTACTTAACCATTCCTGGCGGCGGGTGTTCACTCCCCGACCTTCCACAAAATCAAGACGCCCCTTATATAGTTACCGACATGCCCTAGGGCCTTGCCATAGGCTGAACTACAATTCCGGCACGTCCCCAACCAATGAGCGACGCCGAGCTCCGGAACCATCATAAGACTAGCCCCGACCACACAGGTAACCGACTAGACTCACCAAGGGGTGACATCAAAGGGGAATCTCGATAATGCTACTAAGTCAGGTCTGCCCATTTCGACGACGCGGGGTTGAGCTAAGGGTTTGGTGAATGGCACTAATGACTCAATCTGGTCGAGGGGGTGATTAAGTTTTAGTCAAATTTCTCAATACTTTTCCAAAGATGGTTCCACCACAATGATTGTAAAACCAACATTTCTGATGCAGCAATATCACAGGGTGAGTATGACGGCAGTCAAGTATAACGAGTACAACTTCACGTATATTCATGCCACAAACAAGAAACACTCAAGTCAATTGATCCGACCGGGCATTCGCGGCGGGTGTGCCGGAATAATCGCATGTCGTCTTTAGTGAGTTGTTAACAGTGGTAGTTCCACAAACAGGAAAAGAACAATCAGCAAGTTATCCGACCGGGCATTCGCGGCGGGTGTGCCGGAATAGTCACATGTCGTCTTTAGTGGGTTATTAACAATAATAGTTCCACAAACAAGAAAAGAACATTCGACAAGTTATTCGACCGGGCATTCGAGGCGGGTGTGCCGGAATAGTCACATGTCGCCTTTAGTGGGTTATTAACAATATATAGCACACAAGTAAATATGGGTGCGACGAAGACAAGAACGGGTGCAGCTCATCCAGGTTAAGATGGGGAAAATTTCCGGGAATGCAGCAATGGTGGAATGTGGTGGATGTCTTGCCTTCCACAGGGTAGGGCTCTGGTCCCTCTTCGAGATCCTTTGAATCTATTTTAAACGGATAAAAGGAGTTAAGACCGAGAAAATGTCTCAGAAGATTTGAACCAGCAAATGAACTCCAAATTAGCCCATATTGGCATCATTGGATAGAGATTTCTCTCTAGTTTTCACAAAGCTCAAGTTTGTAAATTTTGGACAAGTATTGAGTGAGATATGCCCCTCCAAAGTTTCTGTTTTTAAATAAATAAAAACAGAATTTTAAATAAATCAGAAAACGGTTCAGGGAAAAAAACAGAACGCTGACGCGTGGGTCCCGCATGGCAGCGACCCTGGTTCTATTCGAACCGTTACGTCGCGGGAAACAGGGGGGGGGGGCGGCGCTCCCGTCGCCGGCGAGGACTCCGGCGAGGTCCAGCGGCCAGGGGAGGGGTTTCTGAGGCCAGGGGACGACGCGGGGAGGCTCACCGTGCGCTCGGGGTTCACGGCGACGAGGTTTGCGGCGGCGGGGACGGCTCGGGCGGAGGTTCCCCTTTCTCCCTCGACTCCGGCGTCGGGTCGAGGAAGAATCTCACGATTCCGACTGCCTCCTTCCTCGACGAGCATGGCTACGTCCTCTGCTACCCCTAGGGATTCTACGGGCTGAAGGAATCGACGAGCGGAGCTTCCCCGGCGAAGAATTTGTCCTCGGCCACGGCGGCTAGGGCAAACCCATCGTCGGAGCTACGGTGCTCGTCGGGCTCGGATTGGTGCAGGGGAGGGATAGGAGGGCGAGAGGAGGAGGTGTGCTTCTTCCCGGGGGTCGGGGAGGGTTTAAATAGCGGCGGGGCGAGCGGCCGGAGTGAATGGGTTAGGTTGGCCGGTGCGGGGAGTTATTCCGACGAGGCGACGCCGGCGTCGTGCGGCCGGTGGCACAGTCGCGCCCGTGGTGCTAGGTGGGAGGGGAGGAGTGAATGTGCGCTCACGGACGAGACACTGACGCGCGGGTCCGGCGAGCACAGGGCGGGGACGGCGCGTCGGCTAGCGCCCGGCGGCTCTGCGGCGGCGTGCGTGCGTGCGTGGAGGGGTGCGTGAGTGCGGGGGTGGTCAGGGAGGGGAGGGGAGTCGAGCGGGGGCTGCGGCGTGCGGGCCTCCGGCGACCAAAAGCGGGCGGCGCCCCGCGGGCGCGGTCGTGCCGATGCCGGCGTGCGCCCGGGCATGCCAAAACCGGCATCGTCACCGATCTCGCAGCACAAGGCTCCAAAACGAAAAAGGAACGTGTCCCCGTGCGCCAAATGAGAAGATCTACCAGATTGCAGAAGAGTGTTTTTGCTGAATCGACCAAAGTTCTATACAAAAGTTTGAAAAAACAGATCTGGCCAAAGTGGAGATATTCAGTTTGGGGGCTTAAATGAGGTTGGTTGAACATGGCCTTTTGGCAGGAGGTAGGAGAGGTGGATGCGAACCTAACTCTGGCTTGGATTTATCCAGGGGAGTTATTTGGGCAATTTATAAAAATAGGTTTTGAAAAGGGACACAAAAAGAAAGGGGGTGTAGAGAAATATTTTCCCAAGGAGGGGTATTATGTTTTTACATAAATGGCTCTAAGAACATCTAGGGAGGTTTCCCTAATTTTTGTAGAATTTTTGGAGACATAAAAACAGGGGTCCCAATTGTAGGCCAATTTAGAGGCATACTCTTTTTCTTTTAAAGGAGGGGTAAATGGTTTCTCAATAATTCTTGTCCAGGAGATTCATCAGTGTCAAGTACCAAGTGGGAGGGGAAAGTAAAGCACAAGATCCCACTTGATGTGCCAGATTAGGGAAGACTCAAATTCAAATGGTTTTGTAGAGGTCTGACCCCAAATGTATTTAAATAAAGAAAATAAAAATATTTTGGAAAATTTTAAAAAGGACAAAAATTCAGGGTGTTACAAACCTTCCCCCCTTAAGATGAATCTCGTCCCCGAGATTCCTGCGGCTCGTTGAACAGGTACGGATACTCAGACCTCAGCAAGTCTTCACGTTCCCAGGTTGCTTCTTCCTCTGTGTGTTTGTCCCACTGTACTCGGTAGAACTTGGTAACCTTGTTGCGGGTGCGGCGTTCTGTTTCCTCGAGAATCTTAGTCGGGTGCTCTTCATAAGTCAAGTCGGTGCCCAGCTCTAGTTCTTCAACATCGGTATGCTTGGTGGGTGGTGAGACGCACTTCCTTAGTTGAGATACGTGGAAGACGTCGTGAACCCCAGCTAGTTTTTCTGGGAGTTCTAGTCGGTACGCGACGGCTCCCACCCTTGCTTGGATCTTAAAGGGGCCGGTAAATCTTGGAGCGAGTTTTCCCTTGAGATGGAACCTCTGTAGTCCCTTGAGGGGTGTTACCCGGAGGTAGACGTGGTCGTCCACTTCAAAGTTTACGGGACGGTGGCGGCGATCATAGTAACTCTTCTGGCGAGACTGGGCCGTCTTGAGTTTGTCCCGAATCAGGTGTACTTGTCTTTCAGCCTCGAGTAGAGTTCCGGATCCAAAGATCTTCCCATCTTCCGTCTCGGACCAGTTGAGAGGGGTCCGACATTTCCTACCGTACAGGGCTTCAAAAGGGGACATCTGCAGGCTGCCTTGGAAGCTGTTGTTGTAGGAGAACTCAGCGTATGGGAGGCTGTCCTCCCAACCCGTTCCATATACGAGTACACATGCGCGTAGCATGTCCTCCAGAATCTGATTGACGCGCTCGGTCTGACCATCGGTCTGTGGGTGGTACGCGGTGCTGAATGAGAGCTTAGTCCCCATCGCCTCATGGAGACTAGTCCAAAATTGTGAGGTGAATTGGGTACCCCTGTCGGATACGATGGTCTTGGGAATCCCGTGCAGTTTGACAATCTTGTTCACGTACAACTGTGCTAGCTGCTCGGAGCGGTAGGTGGTCTTCACGGGGACAAAGTGGGCAACCTTAGTCAGTCGGTCAACGATCACCCAAATGGAGTCGTTTCCCCTGTTAGTCTTGGGGAGCCCGGTGATGAAGTCCATACAAATATTGTCCCACTTCCACTCTGGCACGGACAATGGCTGCAAGAGTCCGGCGGGCTTCTGGTGCTCTGCCTTGACGAGATTGCAGGTGTTGCAACATGCGATGTGGTACGCGATTTCCCTCTTCATCCCGGCCCACCAAAATGTTTGCTTCAGATCTTGGTACATCTTGGTGCCTCCAGGATGAATGGAGTAGGGGGAGTCGTGAGCCTCGTTCAATATTTGTTTCCGAAGCCCGGCCTTTCCGGGAACGCAAAGACGGTTGCCGAAGCGCAGAATTCCGTCCCCTCCCACGGAGAATCCTTTTGCTTTCTTGAGGGGGATTCGGCGGATGATGTCCTGGATATCTGGGTCGTTGGCTTGCTCGGCCTTGATGTCTCCTTCCAGGTCCGGTTTCACCTCAAGAGCGTTCAAGTAAGCTTGGTTGCCAATGCATAGGTTGAGCTTCGCGAACTCCTCCTCTAAACTCGGGGACATAGGCAACGGCCTCCGACTTAGCGCGTCGGCGACCACGTTGGCCTTCCCAGGATGATAGTGGATGCCGAGGTCGTAGTCCTTGATCACCTCAAGCCATCTTCGCTGCCTCAAGTTGAGGTCGGGCTGGGTGAAGATGTACTTTAGACTCTTGTGGTCGGTGTAGATCTCGCACCTCCTCCCAATGAGATGATGTCGCCAATGTTTCAAGGCGAGTATGACGGCGGCCAACTCCAAGTCGTGAGTCGGGTAGTTCACCTCATGAGTCTTGAGTTGCTTGGACACATAGGCGATCACCTTTCCATCCTGCATGAGTACGGCGCCCAGACCGTTTCGGGAGGCGTCGCAATATACGGTGAAGTCCTTGCCATCATCGGGCAAAACCAATATAGGAGCGGTGGTTAGCCTATTCTTGAGCTCGTTAAAGCTCTCTTCACATTCGTCGGTCCAGGCGAACTTGCGGTTCTTCTTGAGTAACTCTGTCATGGGTTTGGCAATCCGGGAGAAGTTCTCGATGAACCTCCGGTAATATACCGCTAGTCCGAGAAAGCTTCGTATTTTGGATACATTGGAGGGTGTCCTCCAACTCAGCACGTCGGAGATCTTGTTGGGGTTGACGGCCACGCCGACACCTGACAGAACATGCCCGAGGAACTCAACTTCCTTCAACCAAAACTGACACTTGCTGAACTTGGCGTAGAGTTGCTGCTCTCGCAACCTCGTTAAGACTAGTCTTAGGTGTTCTTCGTGTTCCTCCTCGTTCTTGGAGTAGATGAGGATGTCGTCGATGAACACAACCACGAACTTGTCGAGGTACTCCATGAACACCTTGTTCATCATTCCCATGAAGTAGGCGGGTGCGTTGGTCAATCCAAAGGACATCACGGTGCACTCAAACAATCCGTACCTTGTAGTGAACGCCGTCTTGGGGATGTCGCTGTCTCGGATTTTCAACTGGTAATATCCCGTGCGTAGGTCAATCTTTGAGAACACACGGGCACCACGGAGCTGATCAAAGAGTTCGTTGATTCGGGGCAGTGGGTATTTGTTCTTGATGGTAACCTCGTTCAGGGCGCGGTAGTCGATGCACAACCGGAGGGTACCATCACTTTTCTTGGCAAACAATACCGGCGATCCCCATGGCGAAATACTTGGGCGGATGAACTTCTTTTCAATCAACTCATCGAGTTGTCGCTTGAGTTCCACTAGCTCGGGACTTGTCATGCGGTAGTGCTTCTTGAATATTGGGTTCGTCCCTGGCACAACTTCAATAGCAAATTCCACGTCACGATCTGGCGGCATTCCGGGCAGCTCGTCGGGGAACACATCGGGATACTCGCTGACCACATAGACTTGACCAATTCCTGGGGCTTGAATGGAGAACATCTTGGCGTTGACCTGATGAGGTTTGTTGGGCAAGTACGTGGTGTGGATTCCCTCGGGGTTGGTAAGCATGATCTTCCGGTTGGCACAATCAATTTGAGCCGAGTGCGGGACCAACCAATCCATCCCTAGGATGGCGTCCAAACCGGGCACCTTGATCACATGGAGCTGGGCGGGGAACTCCACTTGGTTGATCTTGATGGTCAACCCTTTGCAGGCGGTGGTGGCATCCATCTCAGAGGCGGGGGTTTGTATCACCAAAACACGATCCAAAAGGGAAATCGGCAAATGGTGTTTGGCGGCAAAATCTTTCGAGATGAAGGAGTGGGAAGCTCCGGAATCAAATAAAACGAGAGCGGGTTTAGCGTTGATGGTGCACGTACCAAGCACTACGTCCGTGGCCTCGTAGGCCTCCTCGGCGGACATGTGGTGGACACGGGCGACCATGGGCGGCTTGGGCGCGTTGACCGGGTTGGCGTTGTTGTAGTTGCTACCGCTGCCGTTGGAGTTATTGGGGCAGTCCCTGATGTAGTGTCCCGGCTTGCCACACTTGAAGCAAGTGTTGTCCCTCTTGCGTTCCTGATGTAGTTATTGGGTCTGGCCGCCTATATAAACCGGCCACCAGGAAGCCTTTAGGGCACGCTTCAATACGCATCATACACATTGTAACCTGTTCACGGCTATTGCCTCATAGTGAATTATAGCAGCACGTAGGATCTTGCCACCGCTGCGGGATCCGAAGCTGGGTAAAATCGCCGTGTTCAATCCCGTCCTCGACGACACCAACCTTCTTCCCCACAATCCATACGTAGGCTAGAGGACCCTCGTCTCCTATCAATTATGCCGATACCACGACACATTCTACGAATATCGTCGTTGACCCATAAACATGATATTCATTCCCTTTGTTTCTACGATACCTTGTCCATGATATGATCACAGACATCCGATGTCCATGTTGTATCTCGTTACCGACAAAGGTTATTAACTCGTATGTGATATTACATTTCCATGACCTAGTCATAAGTTGCGCAGCTATATAGATGCAATCTCACCGAGTGGTCCCAGAGTATCTTTCTATTACAAGAATGAACAAATCTCGCTCTTGATCCTTACGTCTCAACATACTTTTTCGGGATACCCGAGATGGACACCGTTATTGTCATGCTATATAAGACACAACGTTTGATGCTCTCAAAGTACCCCTATGGAGTAGCAATAAGTACGGTCTCACGGTCTAAGTAATAAGCTGTCATATTACTCATTTATTTTAAATGACAAACATCATAATACGATCTTATTGCAATACTTTGCGTATGTTCATCACCTTATTCTACTCATAAGATGACCCCATTGTCAACCGACGTCATTGTCCTTGATCGGGAATCTCGATCAAATGTTGCCCAATGAACTAGTTTATATAAAGGCTCACTAGGGACTCTGGTTATCTATGTATCACACGTGTATTAATAATTCCGATTAATACAGTTATAGCATAATACAAAAACCTATGATAAAATTATGGGATAATGCGATAAATACTACTTATTTATTTGCCTCTAGGGCATATCTCCTTCACAAAGGTGTTGAATTCGCGGCCAAATCGGTAAGAATTGTGACAGAGCGGCAAATTTGAGGCCAAAGCGATGGGAGAGGAGGCCGTGCGATCACGAGAGAAGAGGCGGGCGGGTAACATCAAACTTTCAATTACCAGTTGGCGTGCACCTGTTGCCCTTTGTCCATATAACAACAATATATGTGTTGTATTTCACATAACCTTTTTTACATGCAACTATTGTAGGTGGCCAGGTATCTGCAATATAACCCATATAATGCAAAAGTAACAACTTTGAATTTCTTAGTCTTTGAACGAGGTGAGCCCTGCGCCTGGTGTATAGTGGCAAATGAGTCTTAGTGAGGCGGGGGTTAGTCGAGTACAGTCGGAGGTACAACTTGCATGTACCGTTTGTGCTTGCATGTACCGCTCGTGCGCGTGCGCATGCTTGTAGGGAAGGAGGCACGGTGAGGACTGAGGAGGGGAGGAGAGGAGGGTGGCTCGTCGGCTGAAGCTATGGATAAACAGAAAGCGATGCTAGCCTCCTGTGGGAGAGCAATGACAACCCTTAAAGTCAAATCCCTACTATGCCTTTGATCAAAGGCGGTGAATTCACGGTCAAATCAGCATAAGTTGTGACAGAGCGGCCAGTTCGATGCTAAAGCAATGAGAGGGAGGCAGCACAGTTACGAGAGAAGAGGCAGGATGCCGACATGAAACTTTCAGTTAGAAGTTGACGTGTCACATTGCCCTTTTTCCGTTTAGAAGTAACCGAAGCGTGGACTGCTCGAAATAAATTTTAACAAAATCTACAACAATTATAGCTGTTGGAGAAACGTTTTTTGCCTCATATGTCCTAAAATAGTTAAACCCTAAAATATATAAGTTATTGGAGATGGTCTAAGTGAAGATAGGCTCGTGATTCGTATGCGGTTGTTAGAAAATTCATCTCCAAATTTTATGTGTTCAACTAAACCAACGGATATTATTATATTGTCCTTAATTTGGTGTACACGAGTGTAGTTAGCATGAACCAATGAGAGGCTGCCACATGGCTCAATCTAGGAGTTCAAATCCTAGTGAGGTTAGATATTGTAGAGATTATTCATGCTACAATGATTTTTCATAGTTTTTAATTAACTAGTGCCCAATAAGCAATAAATGATCAGCCACGACGTTTATCCCTGAACTCTACACATAAATGACTTGACTTGATGCATTATTTATTCAGACTTGAAACAACCAACGACATGACATAAATACTCATCAGCAGATGAAGAAAAAATGGCCATGACAGTTATACCAACTGTATACTAGTAGCTCTCCACTTAAAACTATAGACCTAGCAAGGCTGACTCATGAGTATAGTAGAGAGCTACGCCATTAACTCTCCAAAAGAGGCTTGTGCTAATTTGAATTGATAACATGCTCATCTTCACTAGATCCATCATCTATCTGATTGATTAATTTCTTATAATGTGTTCAAGATAGAGCACAGTATGCAAAATCATATAATATATTTTTTCCAACAAAGTTCACTAGAATATATAGTTTTTTTGTAAATATAGCTTCGGACATCTATATGTTTTTTCTTTTCTTTTGATAACTACGTTTACCGCCGTGGACATAAGCCGGAGAGCCTGAACCACGGACAAGCAGGTGTGGTTAGCAAATAGGTCAGCAATTTCTTTTGTTAGAAAGTGATTATATTTTATCTATTCTTTGTCATATGGCCAGGAAGCAAAACTCTAGGGTACAGTTTGTAAACAAAAATAACAACATCTGAATGCACTTCCAGATAATATCCCTATAATTTTAATATATATATAGTTCTGATACGCATACACAATATGTATAATCTTGACCGAGCAAACCCTGAGAAAAGCTAAATAGGTCAAATCAAAGATTCAATGACACTAGCAGGAAATATATATATATACACATCAGTGTAATGATGTGCCCCCTTATTTCCCGTTTCTCATCACTATGTTTAGGCATGTGACACGGAGCTGAACTGCAGGGTTAATAATTGGAAGATTAAAAAACAGATGAATGCACCTCCAAATTAATAATTGTCCTTCTAATACTGTGTAACCCTTAACAGGCAAACATGACATATATATTCTTGGTTGAGGAAATCCACGGCACAATATATGTCTAGTTCTTTGTAATTCGGCCAAGGAGGTCAAATTACCTGTCATGTTTATATTTCAGGTTTTCGCTATGGTTTGTCCTGTTCACGGAGCCAAACTCTTGGGTGCATTTATTGTTGGAAAAAAACACAGCTAATTCAAATAATTACCTATCTAATTCTGCCAGCTGGGTCAAACTGAAAATTCAATGTCACTGGCACACCCATGGGAGGTGTGTACACATCAATGTAATTGCGTTATGTAAATATAGTAGAATATATGATATTTTCTCAAAGATGTGTCATGATCGTCCTAATTAATTACGTATTAGACAAAGTCCCAATGATCTACCCATCGTAAGCCAATATAAGATTTCCCGGGCATGTGGTCATGAACAGCTCAAACTTGCTAAGGAATCACAGTTAAGAATAAAATCGTAGCACAAGAAAATATCGAATGCCGCCCAAGATAAGCTAGTTAGCTAGCCTCCACAATAGTTATCCTAGCATATCACATGCATGCTGCAAAATAACTGATTTATACATCTTACTTTTATGCATGCAGCGCTGGATGGCAAGTCTTCGCCTCCATTGAAGTCGGGTAGTGAACCAGCACGACAAGATTATGCACAAGATGCATCGTCTACTGATGGTTAGTACTCCTTCTGTTCGAAATTAGATGACTTAGATTTGTATAAAAGTGGATGCATGTACCTATACACTTGTTATATATCGAGATCGATATATCAATTTTTATACAACTACAAATCATCCAATTTGAAACGGAGGGAGTGGGTCTCAGTTAATTGATAATGCCTAGAGTATAGTAGAACAATTAAATTTCATATGCTCTTGCCATCCAGCGGTGAGTACTAATTAAGTTTTAGCGTGTACTCAGAAAGGTCTGCCATGCATGCAAAGATGCAACTCTTTAGCTAATGGATTGTCATGCATGCAACTGTTTAATTGATTGATATTACCCAGAAAAGACAAATCTCCTCCAGGTTAGTATACAATATATACACTCTAACACTCGAACTTATTATGTATTACTCTCTATGTTTTTAAATATAAAATTGTTTAGTCTTTGTCCACATTAATGTGTATAAAAATGTATCTACACATGTTTTACTTTATATGTTTACTTATTCAAAAATATATCTATACAATATGTGTAACAACTAAAACATGTTATATTTAAAAACGGAGGAGGTATGCTCCAAGTAGCTACTGATATACTCAGATCGTTTCTTGCGCATCACGTCGGTCTTCTTTTTTAATCTCTTTTTGTTCCCTGATTTCTAAGTGACTTTCTGTTGCATCTGATTATCTCAGCATGCATGGAGAAATAATCGACGGATTAATCTTTAAAGTATCTTTTCTTTTCCCTTGTGCTTTCGAATGTTTGAAGTACATAAAGATAACTGTTCGTCGCATGCTTGCAGAAGCTAAAGCGATGACAATTCATGACACCTCCCGGATGCACGCGGCAAGCAGCAAAGAATAAAGCGAAGTCAACACCTAGGTATACACGCGAACTTCTCCCAGGCATTTGGCCAATTAGCGTATGTGTCATGTGTACATATTGTGGGGGTGTGGTACGGCCGGCATGGCATGCTGAGATTTTATGTTCTTAGGCAGGGCTCCAAATACTTCCAAGTGGTGAATTCAGGAGCTCCAGAAGTATATAGTAATTCTCTTCTATGGACCGATGTAGAAGAAAGAATGTTGTGAACATGAATGGCATGCATACTTTGTGTCTTGTGGGAGTATGTAAGTACTAGTTAAGAGGTCCAAGAGAAACATGGATAACTACTATATTTTCTATCAATACTTTATACTCCCTCCGATCCATAAAAAATGTCACTCATCTAGTACAAAGTTTGTAATAGCTTTGTACAAAATGAGCGACACTTCTTATAGATCGGAGGGAGTACTATTCCTTTGGTGATGAAATAAACTGTCCTTAATTCATATGCTGGTATATTGTAACGAATTCATATGTATTAATAGATTAAGATTGAATTGAGTTAGCATGAGCCCCACAAGAAATAAAGTGGTCATCGTTTGGCTTCATTCGGTTATTTCTCTTGAATCAAATCTCATGGATGCGTCGGACTCCTATGGAGCTTTATCTCCTATTTGTCAAACTCCTATAGAGCTTTATCTCCATGGGTCTCCGATCCATAAAAAATGCCACTCATCTAGTAAAAAGTTTGTACTAGTTTTGTACAAAATGAGCGACACTTCTTATAAATCGGAGGGAGTACTATTTTTTCGTTTGGTGATGAAATAAACTGTCCTTAATTCATATGTTGGTATATTGTAACGAATTCATATGTATTAATAGATTGAGATTGAATTGAGTTAGCATGAGCCCCACAAGAAATAAAGTGGTCATCGTTCGGCTTCATTCGGTTATTTCTCTTGAATCAAATCTCATGGATGCGTCGGACTCCTATGGAGCTTTATCTCCTATTTGTCAAACTCCTATGGAGCTTTATCTCCATGGGTGTATATAGATGTGGTCGAACAAATGTGAACGGCCTGTGATGGATAAGCTTGATCATATGTTTTTGTCGATGGACCGGAAAGCTTTGTACCAATAACCTTATTTCATATCCATGATTGATATTTTATGATGATCCTAATCATATAAAGATAAAGTTAGCTTCGGACAGCGAAGTGAACACATCGTCGGGTACGGTACGGATCGTTTCTGAGTCGGACTGCATCCGACTTAAATTTTGCCACCATATATACCTCTTATAAGTCGCCGGTTTGTGATAAGGTGAAAGTCATAATTTTGTAAACCAATGGCGCTTATAACCTGACCTGATAATAGTTAAAATTTGTTCATCTCCCCGTTGTGTTTATCTTTCGTTTGTTCAACATTTTATTGTCTATCGTTATAACAGCAATTGGCTCTTCCATGTCCGATCATTATCCGTTGTTGTTGAATCAGTCGATTGACCTAAAGCTGGTAAAATAATTCCATTTCTAGACCTTTTGGCCCAAGGTGAAAGGTTTTCTAGACATGGACCAATCCGCCTAAACGTCAACCCCTAACCAGCCCAATCTCGCCATAAGATTGTGCTCAGAACTTCCCGCCACTGCTAAAGCTTTAATTAACAAGATGAAACGACCACTTCAGAGGAAACACCTTGCTACAAATCATTGCCTCTAATGAAGTATATTCCGGATTGACGTTGCCACATGGAGATTAGGACTCACTTTGTGGCGGAACGGGCTTTGGGGCAAGCTTTTGGGGCTGCATCGCTGGTGCCATGGTCACTTGATTTGAAAATGTCTGTATTGTCCAAAATTCCAAAAATCTTGCGTAGTATTACTGCTCTGGACCAGTGGATCGGTGGAAATGAATGGTCCAAAATCATATCATTACCTTACATAACTCATATGAATACGTACGTACTATTATTTTGTAATTATTAATGGCACATAACCCAATAAATGATAAGCAACGACATATATCGTCCAACTTCTAAGATTGTATCCCCCCATAAAATCTCAGTGGAAAAATCTCTACCACAAATGTACACATACACATCAGCCAGCTAGTCAGATCAAGAATAGTTGCACCATGACAATCATACCCTTTGCATAGTGGTTGTTATATATTTTGAATATAAAGACTTAGGAAGGTAGAGAGCTAGCTACTACATTAACTCTTAGAAGACTTGTGCTAACTTGTGCTAATTTGAACGGCATGGTCAAGGAAATTGCATGGTGTTAAACTTAGTACTACCTCTGCTCCAAAATGTAAGCCTTGTTAGCAAGCTAAACTATCTAGCTAAAAAGACTAACATTATGGAAAGGAGGGAGTACATGATATATTATGTTTATGCCTCAATGGATCACTTTGGACACATTTCATGCAAAGGGCTGACTTTGAGTCACTAGCATGTAGCTAGGCCATATGACCCCCTGACAGGTAATGTTGGTCAAAAGATGTCTGTCCTATTTCGTGTTGTTTTCTAGTTAAAGCGAACTATGAGATATCCAATATATAGTACAATTATGTACATTTCTCACTGATATATATAGTTTGGATAGACATCAGAACTGTTATTTAGTGAATTTCTACAAGCATTATTGTGCCGCCTTAGTTATAAACACGACATATATATACATATATAGGCATTGTCTAATTCCATGTAATTCTGCCAACTGGCCAGGTCAAATAGAAAATTCAATGACAATGGCACGGTGGCACCCATAAGAGGTTATGTATACATCACTACAATTAAGGTATTTAGATGGTACGTATATAATATAGAATATTTCCTCTGCGGATGTCATGATCGTCCTAATTAGATGCAGTTTCTATGGTTTCCACATGTGCCAACCTATAAGAACTAAACTTTTTTGCAGACATTTGGCCATCATCGATAGCTCAAACTCTCTCTCAAAAGACGCACAATTAAGAACTAAAAGCCTCTGCAACTCCAAAGACCATATGCCTCCCAAGGCAAAAGGTGAGTTGGTCAGCATATATTACATATTGCACGCATGCTACGAATTTACTTACTCCCTCCGATCCATATTAGTGGGCATAGCTTTATCTAAATTCATATGTATCTAGTTAAGTATTTAGACTAGATACATGTGTATCTAGACAAAGTTGTACCCACTAATATGGATCGGAGGGAGTATTTATATTCTGACTATAGCCATATATTTATGCAGCCTCCAGTAGTAAGTCTGTTCCTCCACTGAAAACTTCAGGTACCCGTGCACCGTACGTTCCAAATGTTTCGGTGAAACAGGCATCGTCTAGTTCTGGTTAGTACCGATCTCAGTTTCACAAATCCTAATCTCGTTCATTAACCAGTTAAATTTCATACTTCTCTGATTTGCCCCCCAGCGATGACAACTAAGAAGGTCTGCACTAGTAGAAAACAGGCTAAAGGACCAAACTCCAAAACCCCATTTGTCCCGGTCGTACTGCAAACCGGGACAGATGGGGCATAAAACGCGCCGAGCGCTCCAGGCGACACCCATTTGTCCCGGTTCCAGCCACGAACCGGGGCAAATGAGGTAGCACCCGCCGAGCGCTTCAGGCGGCACCCATATGTCCCGGTTCCAGTCACGAACCGGGACAAATGTCATGGTTTCAGTTACGCGCGCGCAGAAGCCGAGCCATCTCTCCTCTCTTTTCTCCGTCCCTATAAAATGCACTGCACAGTACGACTCCTCCACACACCATTTCTCCGGCCATCTCTCCTCTCTTTTCTCCGTCCCTATGGAGCCACTCGTGCCTCGGTCCGATGAGTTTTACGACTACGAGAAGGAAGGCATGCGGTTCAAGGTGTGGGTCACCCTTCGTGCATGGCGCGTGGAGAAGTGGATCCGCGACGTGAAGAACTACTTCCTCGACGCCGCTCCGATCAAAGGCGTTGGACTCGATTACGAGTTCACCGACCCTCGTGGGAAGGATACTCCGCAGTGCGCCGCCGTCCTTCAACTCTCGGTGGCGACCGAGACTCTTGTCTTTCAAATTTGCAAAGCTGATCGGGTGCCACAGGTCCTCGTGGATTTCTTAGGTGATGAGACAATCAAATTCTACGGCGTGGCAATCCATAATGACATGAAAATGCTAGCCTACTACGGAATTATTATTCGGTCCGCGGTCGACCTGCAGAGGGATCGCCGAAACCCTACCGGCAATTTTACTCCTAGTCTATATGCTCTCTCTAATGCGGTCATTGGGACAAATGTTGAGAAGAAGAAGAAATACAAGAAGAAGAAGAACACGGACGACGACAAGGAAGACACGTTACAAAAAGACCTAATTTTCGGATGGGGCAACGTTCCATTGAGCTACGATCAAGTCGTATATGCTGCTTTAGACGCTCGCCTTGGCTTCGAGATTGCACAGAAGTGGGATAGTCTACGCGGCTATAATACGGACAATGATCATCTTAATGTCGTTGATGAGTAGACTATCTATGTATTCCGTTACGCAAAAATTATGTGTGCGCGTGTTCTCTTGTATTGACTGATATATATCTAAAGTTTGCAAAAGTGTTTTCAAATTCCAAATTTTGCAAAAGTTATTTAAAACAGAGAACAGAAAAAATGGTTTTGTATTAGTTAGTCAAATTCAAACATTTTTCATATTCATAGTTTTTTCAAAATCCAAAGTTTGCAAAAGTTATTTAAAACAGAAAACAGAAAAAGAAAATAAAAAAAATGAAAAAACCTCCATCTGTCCCGGTTTCAGTCACAAACCGGGACAAATGGCCTCCTTGTTGTCCCGGTTTGTGACTGAAACCAGGACAAATGGGGGGGTGCTTATATATACTGATCAGCAGCCCCCTCCCAAAACCATTGGAGGCATTTTTTTTTGAAATGGAAGGAGGGGGTGTGTGCTAGTCTGTTTTTTTGTATGCATGCAAGGTGTTTGATGAAATGCCCGAGAGAGTTCACGAAATGATTTGATGTACACTTAAAAAAGTTTATTCTTCTTTTCGATCAAGGTTAATTTTTCTCTCATTTCATTTGTAATTAATTGATACCGTGCATGTTCAGTGTTTATTTGTCGATGTTCTGTAATGGTTATTGATGTAGTTCATTATATAATGCAGATGGACCGACAATGGATGTATGGTGACCGACGCACTGCCGAGTACATGACAGGTTTGAGGAAATTTCTAAAGAAAGCCCAGGCCCACAGTACGAACGGTTTCATGTGTTGTCCATGTGTCAACTGTCAGAATAAGACAGATCACCCAAACGTGAGAACCCTTCAAAGTCATCTTATTCGGCATGGTTTCATGCCCAGCTATAATTGTTGGACGAAGCACGGAGAAAAAAGTGTTATGATGGAAGACAATGAAGAAGAGGAAGATGATGACAACTATCCTATGTTCCCGGAGTACGGAGATTCTGCAACGGGGGAAGCTGAAGCTGAAGAGGCACCAGATGAGCCCACTGACGATCTTGGTAGGGCCATTGCTGATGCAAAGAGAGAGTGCGGAACTGAAAAGGAGAGGTTGAAGTTCGACCAGATGTTAGAGGATCACAAGAAATTGTTGTATCCAAGTTGCGAAGATGGTCAGAAAAAGCTGGGTACCACACTGGAATTACTGCAGTGGAAGGCAGAGTGTGGTGTGACTGACAAGGGATTTGGAAAGTTGCTGCAGATAATTAGGAAGATGCTTCCAAAGGTCAACGAGTTGCCCGACAGCACCTACGAAGCAAAGAAGGTTGTGTGCCCTCTAGGATTAGACGTGCATAAGATACATGCCTGCCCTAATGACTGCATCCTCTACCGCGGTGAGTATGAGAATTTGGATGCATGTCCAGTATGCACTGCATTGCGGTATAAGATCAGACGAGATGACCCTGGTGAAGTTGAGGGTGAGCGTCCCCGGAAGAGGGTTCCTGCCAAGGTGATGTGGTATGCTCCTATAATACCACGGTTGAAACGCCTGTTCGCGAATAAAGAGCATGCCAAGTTGTTGCGATGGCACAAAGAGGACCGTAAGAAAGACGCGATGTGTAGACACCCCGCTGATGGGTCGCAGTGGAGAAAAATTGAGAGAGAGTTCCCGGAATTTGAAGATGACGCAAGGAACTTAAGGTTTGGTCTAAGTACAGACGGTTTCAATCCGTTTGGGGAGCAGAGCAGCAGTCATAGCACATGGCCTGTGACTCTATGTATTTATAACCTTCCTCCTTGGTTGTGCATGAAGCGAAAGTTCATTATGATGCCATTGCTCATCCAAGGCCCGAAGCAACCCGGCGACGACCTTGATGTGTACCTCAGGCCATTATTTGAAGAACTTTTACAGTTGTGGCGGGAAGAAGATGTACGGGTGTGGGATGAGCACAAACATGAGGAATTTGACCTACGAGCTCTGCTTTTTGTAACAATTAACGATTGGCCTGCTCTTGCTAACCTCTCAGGGCAGTCGACCAAGGGGTACAATGCATGCACACACTGTTTGGGTGAGACTGAATGTTTATATTTGGATAAATGTAAGAAGTGTGTGTATCTGGGGCATCGTCGATTTCTTCCGATCAGGCATACCGCAAGGAAGAAAGGCAAGCATTTTAAAGGTGATGCTGATCACAGTAGGAGGCATCTCAACCGTACTGGTGAAGAAATATTTGATATGGTCAAGAATGTAAAAGTAATCTTTGTAAAGGGTCCTGGAGGACAACAGGTTCCGAAAGACGCTAACGGGCACGCACCCATGTGGAAGAAAAAATCTATATTTTGGGAGCTACCGTATTGGAAGGTCCTAGAGGTTAGATCTGCTATCGACGTGATGCACGTGACGAAGAATGTTTACGTGAACCTGCTAGGCTACTTGGGCGTGTACGGGAAGAAAAAACATACAGAGGAAGCACGGGAGGACCAGAAACGTGTGAAAGAACGAGACGGCCTAAGTCCCGAACACTACGAAGGTCCTGCCAGCTACGCTCTTACCAAACAAGAGAAAGTAATATTCTTTGAATGCCTGAGCAGTATCAAGGTCACGGCTGGGTTCTCGTCGAATATAAAGAGGATAGTAAATGTGAGACTCCAAAAATTTCAGAACCTAAAGTCTCATGATTGCCACGTGATTATGGCGCAATTGCTTCCGATTGCACTGAGGGGGCTACTACCGGAAAATGTTCGAGTAGCCATTGTGAAGCTTTGTGCATTCCTCAATGCAATATCTCAAAAGGTAATCGATCCGGCGATTCTACCAAGGTTGCAAAATGATGTGGTCCAGTGTCTTGTCAGTTTTGAGTTGGTGTTCCCTCCATCCTTCTTCGATGTTATGACGCATCTCCTGGTTCACCTAGTCGAAGAGATTCAAGTTCTCGGTCCTGTATTTCTGCACAATATGTTCCCATTTGAGAGGTTCATGGCAGTCTTAAAGAAATATGTGCATAACCGTGCTAGGCCAGAAGGAAGCATCTCCAACGGCTACGGTAACGAGGAGGTCATTGAGTTCTGTGTTGACTTTATTCATGACCTTAAGCCGATAGGTGTTCCACAATCACGACATGAGGGTAGACTTAGTGGAAAAGGCACACTAGGAAAGAAAACAAAAATTTGTATGGATGGACATTCTTTCACTGAAGCACACTATACAGTTCTACAAAGTTCTACCTTGGTGGCCCCGTATATCGATGAACACAAGAATTTTGTACGCTCTCTACACGCGGGAAGTCTGACAACTGGATTGTACATACACACATGGCCACGTTCGGCGGTTGGTTGCGAGCACATCTTGAAAATAAAGACAAGGTTGATGAACAGTTACACTTGTTGGCCAGGGCACCATCTACAACTATATGTACTTTCCAAGGGTACGAGATAAATGGAAATACATTTTACACGAGTGTCCAAGATAAAAAGAGCACGAACCAAAACAGTGTTGTTCGCATTGATGCAACAAACAACAATGGGCAGAAGAATACATATTATGGTTGCATAGAGGAGATATGGGAACTTGACTATGGACCTTCTTTTAAGATCCCTTTGTTTCGGTGCAAATGGGTCAATCTGAAAGGCGGGGTTGAGGTAGACAAGATGTACGGAATGACAACAGTGGATCTAAACAATCTTGAGTACAGAGACGAACCATTCGTGCTAGCCAATGATGTGGCTCAGGTTTTCTATGTGAAAGACATGTCTAGCAGACCCAAAAAAAGAAACATCCTGTGAGTGGAGGAGCCGAGGCGTCACATAGTTCTTTCAGGAAAAAGAAACATCGTGGGAGTGGAGGACAAGATAGACATGTCAGATGATTATAATAATTTTGATGAAATTCCGCCTTTCGTAGTGAACATTGACCCAATCATCAAGTTGATTGAAGAAGATGCTCCATGGTTCCGACGCAGAAGAACTGGCGGTGTTGTGTGATGGAGATGTTGGTGCGATATGTAATAATTAATATATTAAACTTTTGATATGAAGAAGATGCTCCATTTTTACCTGCATATCAAATGGATCTGTCGGCGTTGATAGAACAAAACACACGATTTCACCTGCATACAGCCCCACGGTGGCTCTTGATGAGTGTCTGCATATCAAATGCACCGTGGGGCGTTTGTAGGGAATCCGAGTAATTTGTATATATTCCTCAGTAGATGAATTGAACTATTCTTTTGATAGAACAAAACACACGATTTCACCTGCATACAGCCCCACGGTGGCTCCTGAGTGCCTGCATATCAAATGCACCGTGGGGCGTATGCAGGGAATCCGAGTGATTTGTATACCACACACCACCCGGCTAGGCACTAGAAGGAGGAAACACTGAGTGCTCGCCTTGTCCGAGAGGGGGCTATATATAGGGTCATGGGCTCAACCAGTGGTACTGATAGTGTTGATCCAACAGCTCTCAAGTGCTCAAAATAAGCACATCCCTGATCCAACGGCTAACAAGTGTTTCAAACAAACACACGATCTGTGTGCTTCTTTAGTCCCGGTTTGAAACTGAAAGCGTTAATCGAACAACTCAGAAGCAATCAAAAGAAACACACACCTGATCAAACGGCTTACAAGTGCTTGAAAGAAACACACGATCTGTGTGCTTCTTTAGTCCCGGTTTGGAAGTTAAAGTGTTGATCGAACAGCTCAGAATTCCAAAGTATACAAATTCACATTCAAAATAGTTTTAAACTAATTTAAATAATGGTTATAGAAAAGAGAAAATGTTTTTGTATTAGTTAGTTAAATTCAAACACTTTTCATATTGAAAGTTTTTTCAAATTCCAAAGTTTGCAAAGTTATACAAATTCACATTCAAAATAGTTTTAAACTAATTTAAATAATGGTTATAGGAAAGAGAAAATGTTTTTGTATTAGTTAGTCAAATTCAAACACTTTTCATATTAAAAGTTTTTTCAAATTCCAAAGTTTGCAAAAGTTATACAAATTCAGATTCAAACTAGTATTAAACTAATTAAAATAATTAAAATAATTATTATAGAAAACAGAAAATATTTTTGTATAAGTTAGTCAAATTCAAACACTTTTCATATTAAAAGTTTTTTCAAATTCCAAAGTTTGTAAAAGTTATTTAAAACAAAAAACAGAAAAAGAAAATAAAAAGAAAAAGAAAAAATCCTATCTATCCCGGGTCGTGGCTCCACCCGGGACAAATAGGGGTGCTATCTATCCCGGGTGCAGCCACGGCCCGGGACAGATGACACCTATTTGTCCCGGGCAGAGCCACCACCCGGGACAGATAGCACTATGCTATATAAGCATCACTTAGCGCTCCGGGCCGAGCAACCACCCGGAGCAGTTCCCCTTTCCTACCGAAGTGCTGCCGAAATTATCCGTGAAACCCTAGCCGCCGCCGTGGTCTTCTCCGTCCCCGACTTCGCCGCCGTGGTCGTCTCCGTCCCCAACGGCGCTCCCTCCACCACCACCGTCCACCGTGGTCGTCTCCGTCCCCAACGCCGCTCCCTCCACCACCGCCGTCCACCGAGGTCGTCTCCGTCTCCGTCCCCAACGCCGCTCCCTCCACCACCGCCATTGTCGAGCACGCACCGGGCCACCCTTTGCCGAACCCCTCTCTCCTTCGTCCTCCTCGGTGAGTCCTCCCTCTCTCCCTCCTCCACCCCACCGGGCCATTGCCATTGCCGAGCCAAAATCGCACGAACTCTCTGAAATCGGGGAGGTTCAACATTGATGACGTCAGCACGACGTCATCATTTTTAGAATGCATTTAAATCAGAAAAAATACAACTTTATATCAAATGGTTAGAAAACGAAAATACATGTTGTTGTGAGTTTTTTAGAATTTGTGTTTGTTAAATTTGTGTTTAGTTAGTTAGTTTTGTGAGTTGAAATATTAATAAACTTTTGAAAATTATAATTAAATCATTTTAAAACAGAAAAAGAAAAAAAATACATGGTGTTGTGTCATACATAAATTATAAATAAATTTTGTGTTTAGTTAGTTAGTTTTGTGAGTTTTGTGAGTTAAATTTTGTGTCATTGATGTTAAGTTTGTGTATTTAATTTCTCTATTGACATGTTGTTGTGTCATACATGTTCAAAAAAAGAAAATACATGTTGTTTAGTTTGTGTAATTGATACAAACTTTATATGAAAACGTTCAAAAAAAGAAAATACATGTTGTTTAGTTTGTGCAATTGATACAAACTTTATATGAAAACGTTCAAAAAAAGAAAATACATGTTGTTGTGTCATTAATGTTATTTAATTTGTGTTTGTTAAAGCTTTTACATGTTGCAATGCAGATACTCAGACCCGCCCCGCCGCCCTCTCGGAGCCCTAGCTAGTAAAGTTCGAGAGACTTCAAAAGAGAAATGTAAATATAAATTGTGATACTCGATATGATTGAAATATGTTTGTAAAATTGAAATGTCTTAATGTATTTGTACAATTATGTAAATGGATTGAAATCCCTTGCAGAAACTATGGACACCGGTAGAAACCTTGAACAAGAAGAGGACATGTTTGGCATCATCCGCGAAAGTGATGGATTGGATCAACAAGAAGAGGAACACTTAGACGATTTCACCGGGCAATTTCTGAACGAGTCCGGTGATGGACTGGAGGGGCATTCAGACGGAATAGACGTCACCGACAGTTCAGCTCACCGACAGTTCACCGACTCTACTGTTGGAAAGTCGGCCGCCGAGGTAGATATATGCCCTCAGGTTTTTGTCTCCGTTGAATAGATTTGTGTGTATACATATATTAACTATCACTTTTTCTTGTGTTTAGCCGTCGGCGGGTCATGAATCGGGACCAAGCAAAAAAGCAGCGGTGAAACGAGGCGGGTCACGAACCGGGACCAAAAAGCTACAAGGGAAACAGAAGTACCACATCGAGGAGATCAATGAAAAAGGAAAACCGATTGCTCCCGCTAACCACGTGTAGCTCAGTGCGGAGTCATCGTTCGGGACAGACTCTCCATCAGGGCTCAAGAATGGTATAAGCCAAAGGTGCCAAAAGAGGGGGTTATTTATGCAAGGGATGAAGACAAACAACTCCTTTGGGACGAGCTCATGCAGAATTTCACTTTACCGGAAGAGGAGGATGTAGAGAAGCCGGTTATAGAGAATCGATGCAAGGCCTGGACTTATATTGAGATGGGTGAATTGTTCCGCAGCTGGAAGAAAAGGCTAAACAGGTTCATAACTGAAGGTAAGACTCCAGAATTTGTCGGAGTCTATGAAAAGATAAAAGATGAGTGGCCCAAATTTAAGGCGTACAAGCAATCGGAAGGCGCTAAGAAAATCTCAGCGAGAAATAAGAAAAATGCAGAGAAAAAGATATATCACCATAACATGGGGTCAGGTGGCTACCTGACGGCCATGCATAAGTGGACGAAAATGGAGGATGAGTTTTTGGCTAAAGGTATAGACATCGAGACATTTGGCTGGCCAGACCGGCTTAAGGCTTGGTTCTATGGGCATGGTGGAAAGTTAGACCCTGAAACAGGTGACTGTCTTTTTACCACGGAGCACGGAGCTGACCCTATTAAAGCTCTCAGAGAGGTATCGAAGGAGGTCACAGAAGGCAGGTTCCACCCTAACAGAGAGAAGGACGAGCTATCGCGAGCCCTTGGAAATCCTGAACACAGTGGACGAACACGAGGAACCGTCGGCTCCGTACCGTGGATAATTGGGTTTCCCAAAGATGTTGGCACTTACAGAAGCCGATCGAGAAAGAAGAAAGAGATTGCCGACCGGGCCCAGTGGATGGAAAATAAATTACTACAGCATGAGAAGGAGATAGCAGAGCTGAAGGCAGCGCAGACTCGACGGATGCCCTGCGAATCTGAGACGCCCGAAGATCCTTCTCCTGATCCAAAATCAATGCGGAGAAGCAGCGTGGCTTCGACGGAGCTCGATCGCCACAATGATATGCCGGGTTCTCGTCACCCCGTGGATAATATCGTGCAGTGGGAACTTTGCGACCTACATGTGCCATGCTTGAACATAACCGTGAAGGTGGCGCACGGCTTTGCCCTGCCACCTAGACCAAATGGAACTTACCATTGTCGCCCTATTCTAGATGGCTATGCTGTTGTCGGGGTTGATGAGGTTATCAAGACATATGAGGGAATTAAGCTGGACGTCCCTACGGGTGAAGACGAGGTTGAGTTGAGATTTGCCCTCAAAAGTATCTGCTTATGGAAAAAAGAATACATCGTGTTCCCACACATGCAGCAAAATTGCCCTCCCAGTTCACATGCCAGTCCACATAACTACAACAACGACAACCAATGCGCTAGTCCAGACACCCCCCACAACGACAACCAAGGCGCTAGTCCATCTCCGCCGTCGCGTGGGCGTACTCCGCCGTGTCAACGGACTCCATCGCCTCCGCAAAAGAAGCGGAAGTGCACCGCTGCGTCGACTAGTACTCAGAAAAGCGAAACGGGGAAGTCTCGCTTTGTGAACTCTCGCGAAGATGTCGATACATGGGTCGAGGAGATCCAGGCTTCCCAGAGAAAGAAGGCAAAAAAGATGTCTTTGCATGTTCCGGTTTATTCTTCGGATGCGATACGGTGGGCCATAGAATTTCTTACGCATCCGTCGCAATATGAACTAAATATGGACGATGACTACACACGCGTTCTGGTGCGTACATCTAGGAGAGTGCGGGAAGAACAAAAATCTGCTGCCACCCAGAAGAGAGATGTTCCACAGCTCGGAATGCAGGCGGGACAATCGGCCCCTCCACTCATATTGGCGCCTTACAACCGGAACCCGGTCGATGATGTACTTTCGCAGCAAGCTAGAGATATGGGTATAACTCTGGCAGAGCTTAAGGCATTGCAATCTGGCGAGAGTGTCACCATACATGAGGTGGTGCGGACATATGTGAGAGGAGAAGATCTTGTCGACCCTGCAATGGTGCGCACTCTACCAGCTAGGTTGCACCAACTAAATGCATGGTACTCCTCGAAGGAATATCAAGACTTCCTAATTATCATACATATTTTGTACATCTTATTTTACCTAAATTCAAAAGGAAAAAGGGTCCTTTTACCAGCTTTTCATTTTTCCCATTTCCTCCAGTCCATATGTTTGTTTTTTTCTATTTCTTTTTTTATGCGTTTCCCTTAAAAACTGATGAAATATGTCAAAATCATCAGTGCCTTTTGCATGTAAGTAATTAAATTGTGTATATATGTCAGTAATTCTCTAGCTCTACTTATTTTTCATTGCTTGTAATTATCCTTATCACTATATTACTTTTGTACTCTATTATGCAGGCTGAAAATTATACAATCTCGAAAGCTGGGACTCAATCACAAGATTGGATTCATTGACCCTAATCGAGTTCATCATCATGGTTTGTTACATTACCCAGATCAAACGGAGGAGCTTTTGCTTACTTATTTGATGGCGCAACATTACAAAAGCACCATAATTTTCCCATTCAACTTCGAGTGAGTTGTTTACTTTCTTATACATACTCGATGTTAATTAAGTATATGTAATTGATGATTTAGTTATTAACAAATATAAACATATGGCAGATTTCACTGGGTATTATTTGAGATTGATGTTGAAAAGGCAATCGTTGATGTCTTGGACCCATTATCGAAACCTGAAGAAAAGTTCGACGACACGAAACAGATGCTCCAGAGGTAATTTCGTTCATTATCACAATCGACCTCGTCTTTTCTAATAATATATAGTAATTAGTTAACTTCTTTACTAATTTTTCATACCGTAAACTTCAGGGTTTGGGACAAGTTCACCGGTTTCCACAAAGATGTCGGTATAGCTAAGAACCTCACTTTTAAATGGCGAGAGGTAAAGACGTATACTAGCTAGGTTCCACATACGCATATTCTTAATTTCAGTCTCACAATACCATTTTTTCAATATTTATGATTATTTTTTATTAATTTCTTATCTTATTCTATCATAAAGTGCGCGAAGCAGCAACAAGGCACCAATTTGTGTGGATTCTATGTCTGCGAGTTCATCCGAATTCACTTCAATGAGGGTGCAGACTGGAATAGGGTACGTTAACAATTCATTCAAACTTGTTCACTTCTCAAATTGAATTATTTTCATAATGGTTGATATATTGGTGTTGATCTCTCCTTTTTAGTTTGAGACGATCCGGAACAGGCTAGAAGCAAAAGACCGCCTACTACCAATCGCGGAGGAAAGTGCGGGCTTTCTGCTTGACTATGTCATAAAGCCAGGCGCAGAATGCAGTATAATCCGGCCGCCAAAAAAGACCATCCCGAGGAAAAAATAGGGTCTAATGCTTCTCTGTCATGTAAAAAATATTTGTACTTAGCCGAGTCCCCGGTACAGACATGATCTTCCGGTTGTAAATATTTGTTTGGGAGAACTCGTGTACTAGTAGTATTCATGACTATATCCCGAGGAAAAAATCGTGTATTCATGATATATATTACATAGTAACGTATAATATGCAACTCGATCTTGTTTGAAATGAAACATAAATAAAAAAACACAAACACAAAAGAATCAGTAACATAAATAGAAAACAGAAACAAAAATAGAAAACAGGAAACAAAATAAAAGAAAAAAAAACATATATACTATCCCGGTTCGTATTACGAACCGGGACAAATGAGTCGCAGGCAGAGCCTGCCTTGATTGGCCACGTGGCCCCCCTATTGGTCCCGGGCCGTGGCGTGCCCGGGACAAATAGGGGAGGCTATTTGTCCCGAACACGCTGTCCCGGGCGCGTGACCGGGGCAAAAAGCCCTCACGGCCCGGGACCAGTGGCCTGTTTTGCTCCCCCATGATAGGGTCAAAGGTGCGGATAAGAGTGATAGCGTCGCAGGCGACCTCCTGGATAGCCCGGGTCACCTGAGCGGTGACTCCAGAAGTGAGGGTGTGGAGGACGGTCGGATCTCCTGCCTCCGGACGCAAGATGAGAGTGGCTGCGAACTCGGAGTTGGTCCCAGTGGGACGATCAAAGTACACGCGGTACAGGGGAGGAGCAGACTCCGGGTAGAGGTGGCTCCAAATCTCCCGCAAAAGCTGTGGAAAACCGGGGATGTGCTCGGCAGTCGTCTCGGCGAACAGTTCCGGCATCTGTACCAGTATAGCCACAAAAGTAAATGTTAACGTTAGTTGCTAACGCAGCGAGCGGCGTGGAACGAAACCCATAAACAAGGAGAGAAAAAATCCAAAGAACACGGTAACGGTCCTGCTCTAGCGTCCGGGAACTAGGGTATCCTACAGGCAGTCAGGCTCTGATACCAAGCTTTGTGACACCCCGATTTTAAAGATCGGAATAGTCTCGTATACTAGTCCCAGAAACACTAGCATACGATTCACTTGATATTAAAGACGAGACCAAATACATAGGTTCGAATAATTATACAAATTATGGCTCGCGGGAGCGGCTCCGGAAGGGGGTGCGATAGCGCACACAACAGCTGTACATTATTTATGATCGGCGGAGCGAAGGACTAATGCATCTGAAGGCGCAGGCGGTAGCAGGGGTGGAAGCATAGCACGGCGGGCGGTCTCCACAGGGTTCTGCCTGGAATACTCGATCCTAGTTCTCGTAGAGCGGGTACTCTTGGACGGGCGACGGAGGGTCTGACCAAAGAATTAGCAAGGTGAGTACATTGCATGTACTCGCAAGACATCGGCCACACGGCACACATACTATATATATGGCATGGCATAAGTACGGTAAGTAGCATGGCATAGTGCGAAATATAGCATGTCATTTATAAATCAACATAGCATCAACGAATTCCCTCCTAACGTGGAAACTTGAACATGACACCGATGGGGTGTCCACCACATCGTTTATTTGGTAAGTTTCACCGCTTTCTGGGCCCTCTAGCCCCTCGCCCTCCTTGGCGAAATCACATAGACTCCCCGAGTCTCATAGACTTGTTAAGTTTAATGAAAAGTTTCCCCGTGACAGACCGACTCCAAGTGTGACTCGACCCAAACTTGTCCCGTATCCTGGGGACTAGGCTAGTTTCTAGATACACTCTCGAGAGGTCGCAACAACCATACGCTGGAGTGCCCAATAGTCCCACCGGCACCGAAGTACTTAACCATTCCTGGCGGCGGGTGTTCACTCCCCGACCTTCCACAAAATCAAGACGCCCCTTATATAGTTACCGACATGCCCTAGGGCCTTGCCATAGGCTGAACTACAACTCCGGCACGTCCCCAACCAATGAGCGACGCCGAGCTCCGGAACCATCATAAGACTAGCCCCGACCACACAGGTAACCGACTAGACTCACCAAGGGGTGACATCAAAGGGGAATCTCGATAATGCTACTAAGTCAGGTCTGCCCATTTCGACGACGCGGGGTTGAGCTAAGGGTTTGGTGAATGGCACTAATGACTCAATCTGGTCGAGGGGGTGATTAAGTTTTAGTCAAATTTCTCAAGACTTTTCCAAAGATGGTTCCACCACAATGATTGTAAAACCAACATTTCTGATGCAGCAATATCACAGGGTGAGTATGACGGCAGTCAAGTATAACGAGTACAACTTCACGTATATTCATGCCACAAACAAGAAACACTCAAGTCAATTGATCCGACCGGGCATTCGCGGCGGGTGTGCCGGAATAGTCGCATGTCGTCTTTAGTGAGTTGTTAACAGTGGTACTTCCACAAACAGGAAAAGAACAATCAGCAAGTTATCCGACCGGGCATTCGCGGCGGGTGTGCCGGAATAGTCACATGTCGTCTTTAGTGGGTTATTAACAATAATAGTTCCACAAACAAGAAAATAACAATCGACAAGTTATTCGACCGGGCATTCGCGGCGGGTGTGCCGGAATAGTCACATGTCGCCTTTAGTGGGTTATTAACAATATATAGCACACAAGTAAATATGGGTGCGACGAAGACAAGAACGGGTGCAGCTCATCCAGGTTAAGATGGGGAAAATTTCCGGGAATGCAGCAATGGTGGAATGTGGTGGATGTCTTGCCTTCCACAGGGTAGGGCTCTGGTCCCTCTTCGAGATCCTTTGAATCTATTTTACACGGATAAAAGGAGTTAAGACCGAGAAAATGTCTCATAAGATTTGAACCAGCAAATGAACTCCAAATTAGCCCATATTGGCATCATTGGATAGAGATTTCTCTCTAGTTTTCAGAAAGCTCAACTTTGTAAATTTTGGACAAGTATTGAGTGAGATATGCCCCTCCAAAGTTTCTGTTTTTAAATAAATAAAAACAGAATTTTAAATAAATCAGAAAACGGTTCAGGGAAAAAAACAGAACGCTGACGCGTGGGTCCCGCATGGCAGCGACCCTGGTTCTATTCGAACCGTTACGTCGCGGGAAACAGGGGGGGCGGCGCTCCCGTCGCCGGCGAGGACTCCGGCGAGGTCCAGCGGCCAGGGGAGGGGTTTCTGAGGCCAGGGGACGACGCGGGGAGGCTCACCGTGCGCTCGGGGTTCACGGCGACGAGGTTTGCGGCGGCGGGGACGGCTCGGGCGGAGGTTCCCCTTTCTCCCTCGACTCCGGCGTCGGGTCGAGGAAGAATCTCACGATTCCGACTGCCTCCTTCCTCGACGAGCACGGCTACGTCCTCTGCTACCCCTAGGGATTCTACGGGCTGAAGGAATCGACGAGCGGAGCTTCCCCGGCGAAGAATTTGTCCTCGGCCACGGCGGCTAGGGCAAACCCATCGTCGGAGCTACGGTGCTCGTCGGGCTCGGATTGGTGCAGGGGAGGGATAGGAGGGCGAGAGGAGGAGGTGTGCTTCTTCCCGGGGGTCGGGGAGGGTTTAAATAGCGGCGGGGCGAGCGGCCGGAGTGAATGGGTTAGGTTGGCCGGTGCGGGGAGTTATTCCGACGAGGCGACGCCGGCGTCGTGCGGCCGGTGGCACAGTCGCGCCCGTGGTGCTAGGTGGGAGGGGAGGAGTGAATGTGCGCTCACGGACGAGACACTGACGCGCGGGTCCGGCGAGCACAGGGCGGGGACGGCGCGTCGGCTAGCGCCCGGCGGCTCTGCGGCGGCGTGCGTGCGTGCGTGGAGGGGTGCGTGAGTGCGGGGGTGGTCAGGGAGGGGAGGGGAGTCAAGCGGGGGCTGCGGCGTGCGGGCCTCCGGCGACCAAAAGCGGGCGGCGCCCCGCGGGCGCGGTCGTGCCGATGCCGGCGTGCGCCCGGGCATGCCAAAACCGGCATCGTCACCGATCTCGCAGCACAAGGCTCCAAAACGAAAAAGGAACGTGTCCCCGTGCGCCAAATGAGAAGATCTACCAGATTGCAGAAGAGTGTTTTTGCTGAATCGACCAAAGTTCTATACAAAAGTTTGAAAAAACAGATCTGGCCAAAGTGGAGATATTCAGTTTGGGGGCTTAAATGAGGTTGGTTGAACATGGCCTTTTGGCAGAAGGTAGGAGAGGTGGATGCGAACCTAACTCTGGCTTGGATTTATCCAGGGGAGTTATTTGGGCAATTTATAAAAATAGGTTTTGAAAAGGGACACAAAAAGAAAGGGGGTGTAGAGAAATATTTTCCCAAGGAGGGGTATTATGTTTTTACATAAATGGCTCTAAGAACATCTAGGGAGGTTTCCCTAATTTTTGTAGAATTTTTGGAGACATAAAAACAGGGGTCCCAATTGTAGGCCAATTTAGAGGCATACTCTTTTTCTTTTAAAGGAGGGGTAAATGGTTTCTCAATAATTCTTGTCCAGGAGATTCATCAGTGTCAAGTACCAAGTGGGAGGGGAAAGTAAAGCACAAGATCCCACTTGATGTGCCAGATTAGGGAAGACTCAAATTCAAATGGTTTTGTAGAGGTCTGACCCCAAATGTATTCAAACGAGATTCCTGCGGCTCGTTGAACAGGTACGGATACTCAGACCTCAGCAAGTCTTCACGTTCCCAGGTTGCTTCTTCCTCTGTGTGTTTGTCCCAGTGTACTCGGTAGAACTTGGTAACCTTGTTGCGGGTGCGGCGTTCTGTTTCCTCGAGAATCTTAGTCGGGTGCTCTTCATAAGTCAAGTCGGTGCCCAGCTCTAGTTCTTCAACATCGGTATGCTTGGTGGGTGGTGAGACGCACTTCCTTAGTTGAGATACGTGGAAGACGTCGTGAACCCCAGCTAGTTTTTCTGGGAGTTCCAGTCGGTACGCGACGGCTCCCACCCTTGCTTGGATCTTAAAGGGGCCGGTAAATCTTGGAGCGAGTTTTCCCTTGAGATGGAACCTCTGTAGTCCCTTGAGGGGTGTTACCCGGAGGTAGACGTGGTCGTCCACTTCAAAGTTTACGGGACGGTGGCGGCGATCATAGTAACTCTTCTGGCGAGACTGGGCCGTCTTGAGTTTGTCCCGAATCAGGTGTACTTGTCTTTCAGCCTCGAGTAGAGTTCCGGATCCAAAGATCTTCCCATCTTCCGTCTCGGACCAGTTGAGAGGGGTCCGACATTTCCTACCGTACAGGGCTTCAAAAGGGGACATCTGCAGGCTGCCTTGGAAGCTGTTGTTGTAGGAGAACTCAGCGTATGGGAGGCTGTCCTCCCAACCCGTTCCATATACGAGTACACATGCGCGTAGCATGTCCTCCAGAATCTGATTGACGCGCTCGGTCTGACCATCGGTCTGTGGGTGGTACGCGGTGCTGAATGAGAGCTTAGTCCCCATCGCCTCATGGAGACTAGTCCAAAATTGTGAGGTGAATTGGGTACCCCTGTCGGATACGATGGTCTTGGGAATCCCGTGCAGTTTGACAATCTTGTTCACGTACAACTGTGCTAGCTGCTCGGAGCGGTAGGTGGTCTTCACGGGGACAAAGTGGGCAACCTTAGTCAGTCGGTCAACGATCACCCAAATGGAGTCGTTTCCCCTGTTAGTCTTGGGGAGCCCGGTGATGAAGTCCATACAAATATTGTCCCACTTCCACTCTGGCACGGACAATGGCTGCAAGAGTCCGGCGGGCTTCTGGTGCTCTGCCTTGACGAGATTGCAGGTGTTGCAACATGCGATGTGGTACGCGATTTCCCTCTTCATCCCGGCCCACCAAAATGTTTGCTTCAGATCTTGGTACATCTTGGTGCCTCCAGGATGAATGGAGTAGGGGGAGTCGTGAGCCTCGTTCAATATTTGTTTCCGAAGCCCGGCCTTTCCGGGAACGCAAAGACGGTTGCCGAAGCGCAGAATTCCGTCCCCTCCCACGGAGAATCCTTTTGCTTTCTTGAGGGGGATTCGGCGGATGATGTCCTGGATATCTGGGTCGTTGGCTTGCTCGGCCTTGATGTCTCCTTCCAGGTCCGGTTTCACCTCAAGAGCGTTCAAGTAAGCTTGGTTGCCAATGCATAGGTTGAGCTTCGCGAACTCCTCCTCTAAACTCGGGGACATAGGCAACGGCCTCCGACTTAGCGCGTCGGCGACCACGTTGGCCTTCCCAGGATGATAGTGGATGCCGAGGTCGTAGTCCTTGATCACCTCAAGCCATCTTCGCTGCCTCAAGTTGAGGTCGGGCTGGGTGAAGATGTACTTTAGACTCTTGTGGTCGGTGTAGATCTCGCACCTCCGCCCAATGAGATGATGTCGCCAATGTTTCAAGGCGAGTATGACGGCGGCCAACTCCAAGTCGTGAGTCGGGTAGTTCACCTCATGAGTCTTGAGTTGCTTGGACACATAGGCGATCACCTTTCCATCCTGCATGAGTACGGCGCCCAGACCGTTTCGGGAGGCGTCGCAATATACGGTGAAGTCCTTGCCATCATCGGGCAAAACCAATATAGGAGCGGTGGTTAGCCTATTCTTGAGCTCGTTAAAGCTCTCTTCACATTCGTCGGTCCAGGCGAACTTGCGGTTCTTCTTGAGTAACTCTGTCATGGGTTTGGCAATCCGGGAGAAGTTCTCGATGAACCTCCGGTAATATCCCGCTAGTCCGAGAAAGCTTCGTATTTCGGATACATTGGAGGGTGTCCTCCAACTCAGCACGTCGGAGATCTTGTTGGGGTTGACGGCCACGCCGACACCTGACAGAACATGCCCGAGGAACTCAACTTCCTTCAACCAAAACTGACACTTGCTGAACTTGGCGTAGAGTTGCTGCTCTCGCAACCTCGTTAAGACTAGTCTTAGGTGTTCTTCGTGTTCCTCCTCGTTCTTGGAGTAGATGAGGATGTCGTCGATGAACACAACCACGAACTTGTCGAGGTACTCCATGAACACCTTGTTCATCATTCCCATGAAGTAGGCGGGTGCGTTGGTCAATCCAAAGGACATCACGGTGCACTCAAACAATCCGTACCTCGTAGTGAACGCCGTCTTGGGGATGTCGCTGTCTCGGATTTTCAACTGGTAATATCCCGTGCGTAGGTCAATCTTTGAGAACACACGGGCACCACGGAGCTGATCAAACAGTTCGTTGATTCGGGGCAGTGGGTATTTGTTCTTGATGGTAACCTCGTTCAGGGCGCGGTAGTCGATGCACAACCGGAGGGTACCATCACTTTTCTTGGCAAACAATACCGGCGATCCCCATGGCGAAATACTTGGGCGGATGAACTTCTTTTCAATCAACTCATCGAGTTGTCGCTTGAGTTCCACTAGCTCGGGACTTGTCATGCGGTAGTGCTTCTTGAATATTGGGTTCGTCCCTGGCACAACTTCAATAGCAAATTCCACGTCACGATCTGGCGGCATTCCAGGCAGCTCGTCGGGGAACACATCGGGATACTCGCTGACCACATAGACTTGACCAATTCCTGGGGCTTGAATGGAGAACATCTTGGCGTTGACCTGATGAGGTTTGTTGGGCAAGTACGTGGTGTGGATTCCCTCGGGGTTGGTAAGCATGATCTTCCGGTTGGCACAATCAATTTGAGCCGAGTGCGGGACCAAGCAATCCATCCCTAGGATGGCGTCCAAACCGGGCACCTTGATCACATGGAGCTGGGCGGGGAACTCCACTTGGTTGATCTTGATGGTCAACCCTTTGCAGGCGGTGGTGGCATCCATCTCAGAGGCGGGGGTTTGTATCACCAAAACACGATCCAAAAGGGAAATCGGCAAATGGTGTTTGGCGGCAAAATCTTTCGAGATGAAGGAGTGGGAAGCTCCGGAATCAAATAAAACGAGAGCGGGTTTAGCGTTGATGGTGCACGTACCAAGCACTACGTCCGTGGCCTCGTAGGCCTCCTCGGCGGACATGTGGTGGACACGGGCGACCATGGGCGGCTTGGGCGCGTTGACCGGGTTGGCGTTGTTGTAGTTGCTACCGCTGCCGTTGGAGTTATTGGGGCAGTCCCTGATGTAGTGTCCCGGCTTGCCACACTTGAAGCAAGTGTTGTCCCTCTTGCGTTCCTCGGACATGGGGCGCTTGTTGAAGACCTCGCGGTTTGGGAACGCAGTCTTCTTAGGTGGAGTCCAAGCGGTTGGTGGTGGCGGTGGGAGGTCGTACTTGCTGTTTGATTGCCATGGGCGAGTCCTTGCGGGGTGGCGGTCATGGGAAGGCTTGCGGTCTTCAAACTTCCTCTTGTGGTTGTCGTAGATGTGACGGTGCTCTCTCTCAGAGATCAGTGCGGTGTTGACCATTGCCTGGAAATCGGGGAACTGCAGAACACTCAGCTGGGTTTTGATGGCCTGGTGCATCCCATGCAGGAACCTGTCCTTCTTCTTCTCCTCGGTGTTGGTGTCATCAGGAGCATAGCGGGCGAGGTTGTTGAACTTGGTGAGGTACTCGCTAATCGAGCGGCTGCCCTGAGTCAGCGCTAGAAACTCCTGTTGCTTCATCTTGACGAGGCTGGACGGAATGTGCGCCTTGCGGAAGGCTTCCTGGAAAGCGGCCCAAGTGACGGGTGCTTCCCCATCCTGCGCATCTCTCTGGTTGTCCCACCAAGCGTTGGCGGGGCCCTCCAGGTAGTGGGTGGCGTACATCACCTTGTCCGGCTCGTCGACTCGGGCGATGGCGAGTTTCTTGTTCATGGTGCGGAGCCAATCGTCGGCCTCGAGTGGATCTTCCGCGAAAGCAAACTGGGGTGGCTGGGTACGCTGAAAGTCTTGTAGCTTGGAGCGTTCGCCACGGTGGGTGGGCTGAGCTGTCATGTAGCTACCAAACTCCCTCATGATGGTGGCCATGTGCTGATTGTGCCTGTCATCCATCATCAGCAGGAGTTGGCTTGGGGATGGCTCGGCGGTTGGGCCAGGCACCAAGTGGCCTTGCTCTTCGGATCCTGACGGGGATTGGGACTGACTGCCATTGGTGTTCATCCTGAGGCTGCTTGCTGCGTTGTGTGTCATGAGCATCTTTAGGGGGAAAGTAACTCACCCAAGAAACCAAATGGAAACCCAAATGTCGAAAGCCGAGAAATGGTGATATAAAACAATGGGAAAGGTTTTAGTACAAAGGTGAGGATACATGCATGGAGGCGATCTAAGGTACATGGCTGAGTACAACCCATCATACAACAAGTGCAACTAAAGATGAAGGCATGAATGCGACTATGATACATGGTTGCGTACAACCGATACAAGCATTCCCCGAGCCCATCGCTATGCTATTACGCGAGATAACGGTAAGGTACTCTAGTCTTCGGAAGCTCCAGGAGTCTAGAAGTCGTCCACGAACGGTGTCGCTGGAGTGACGGGGTCGTAGCTCGTCCCGGCGGGGCTGTAGTCCGGAGTCGTCGGGACGTCGTGGGGTCCTGGCGGGTGAGGTGGAGCGACGGGGTGACCACGGCGACGGTGAGTACGAATGATCGGAATACGCGTGAAGCGGCGAGTGGCGGGGCGGAGGGGAGCCACGGTAGGTGGGGGACGGGAAGAGGACTCCGCTAGGCTGTTCCGGATGTACTCCAGAGTACCGCGGGTGGACATAGGAAAGGAGAACGAGCGGAAGCCAGAGTTGGTACTCATGTCGCGGGGGCGAGTAGCCGTGGCCAAGTCAATGCGAAGAGACGCGAGTTGGCCAAGGGTGGCGTGGAGGTACTGGTGGAGAAGCGCTGTGTAGCGGATCAGGGTGGTGAGAGGCGCCTCAGGGTCACCGGGGTTTGGGAAGATGACATCCCCGATGGTCATCTGCAGCCTAGGAAAGTGGATGTAGCGGCTGCACTCCCCCATGATAGGGTCAAAGGTGCGGATAAGAGTGATAGCGTCGCAGGCGACCTCCTGGATAGCCCGGGTCACCTGAGCGGTGACTCCAGAAGTGAGGGTGTGGAGGACGGTCGGATCTCCTGCCTCCGGACGCAAGATGAGAGTGGCTGCGAACTCGGAGTTGGTCCCAGTGGGACGGTCAAAGTACACGCGGTACAGGGGAGGAGTAGACTCCGGGTAGAGGTGGCTCCAAATCTCCCGCAAAAGCTGTGGAAAACCGGGGATGTGCTCGGCAGTCGTCTCGGCGAACAGTTCCGGCATCTGTACCAGTATAGCCACAAGAGTAAATGTTAACGTTAGTTGCTAACGCAGCGAGCTGCGTGGAACGAAACCCATAAACAAGGAGAGAAAAAATCCAAAGAACACGGTAACGGTCCTGTTCTAGCGTCCGGGAACAAGGGTATCCTACAGGCAGTCAGGCTCTGATACCAAGCTTTGTGACACCCCGATTTTAAAGATCGGAATAGTCTCATATACTAGTCCCAGAAACACTAGCATACGATTCACTTGATATTAAAGACGAGACCAAATACATATGTTCGAATAATTATACAAATTATGGCTCGCGGGAGCGGCTCCGGAAGGGGGTGCGACAGTGCACACAACAGCTGTACATTATTTATGATCGGCGGAGCGAAGGACTAATGCATCTGAAGGCGCAGGCGGTAGCAGGGGTGGAAGTGTAGCACGGCGGGCGGTCTCCACAGGGTTCTGCCTGGAATACTCGATCCTAGTTCTCGTAGAGCGGGTACTCTTGGACGGGCGACGGAGGGTCTGACCAAAGAATTAGCAAGGTGAGTACATTGCATGTACTCGCAAGACATCGGCCACACGGCACACATACTATCTATATGGCATGGCATAAGTACGGTAAGTAGCATGGCATAGTGCGAAATATAGCATGTCATTTATAAATCAACATAGCATCAACGAATTCCCTCCTAACGTGGAAACTTGAACATGACACCGATGGGGTGTCCACCACATCGTTTATTTGGTAAGTTTCACCGCTTTCTGGACCCTCTAGCCCCTCGCCCTCCTTGGCGAAATCACATAGACTCCCCGAGTCTCATAGACTTGTTAAGTTTAATGAAAAGTTTCCCCGTGACAGACCGATTCCAAGTGTGACTCGACCCAAACTTGTCCTGTATCCTGGGGACTAGGCTAGTTTCTATATACACTCTCGAGAGGTCGCAACAACCATACGCTGGAGTGCCCAATAGTCCCACCGGCACCGAAGTACTTAACCATTCCTGGCGGCGGGTGTTCACTCCCCGACCTTCCACAAAATCAAGACGCCCCTTATATAGTTACCGACATGCCCTAGGGCCTTGCCATAGGCTGAACTACAATTCCGGCACGTCCCCAACCAATGAGCGACGCCGAGCTCCGGAACCATCATAAGACTAGCCCCGACCACACAGGTAACCGAATAGACTCACCAAGGGGTGACATCAAAGGGGAATCTTGATAATGCTACTAAGTCAGGTCTGCCCATTTCGACGACGCGGGGTTGAGCTAAGGGTTTGGTGAATGGCACTAATGACTCAATCTGGTCGAGGGGGTGATTAAGTTTTAGTCAAATTTCTCAAGACTTTTCCAAAGATGGTTCCACCACAATGATTGTAAAACCAACATTTCTGATGCAGCAATATCACAGGGTGAGTATGACGGCAGTCAAGTATAACGAGTACAACTTCACGTATATTCATGCCACAAACAAGAAACACTCAAGTCAATTGATCCGACCGGGCATTCGCGGCGGGTGTGCCGGAATAGTCGCATGTCGTCTTTAGTGAGTTGTTAACAGTGGTAGTTCCACAAACAGGAAAAGAACAATCAACAAGTTATCCGACCGGGCATTCGCGGCGGGTGTGCCGGAATAGTCACATGTCGTCTTTAGTGGGTTATTAACAATAATAGTTCCACAAACAAGAAAAGAAAAATGGACAAGTTATTCGACCGGGCATTCGCGGCGGGTGTGCCGGAATAGTCACATGTCGCCTTTAGTGGGTTATTAACAATATATAGCACACAAGTAAATATGGGTGCGACGAAGACAAGAACGGGTGCAGCTCATCCAGGTTAAGATGGGGAAAATTTCCGGGAATGCAGCAATGGTGGAATGTGGTGGATGTCTTGCCTTCCACAGGGTAGGGCTCTGGTCCCTCTTCGAGATCCTTTGAATCTATTTTAAACGGATAAAAGGAGTTAAGACCGAGAAAATGTCTCAGAAGATTTGAACCAGCAAATGAACTCCAAATTAGCCCATATTGGCATCATTGGATAGAGATTTCTCTCTAGTTTTCAGAAAGCTCAAGTTTGTAAATTTTGGACAAGTATTGAGTGAGATATGCCCCTCCAAGGTTTCTGTTTTTAAATAAATAAAAACAGAATTTTAAATAAATCAGAAAACGGTTCAGAAAAAAAAAACAGAACGCTGACGCGTGGGTCCCGCATGGCAGCGACCCTGGTTCTATTCGAACCGTTACGTCGCGGGAAACAGGGGGGGCGGCGCTCCCGTCGCCGGCGAGGACTCCGGCGAGGTCCAGCGGCCAGGGGAGGGGTTTCTGAGGCCAGGGGACGACGCGGGGAGGCTCACCGTGCGCTCGGGGTTCACGGCGACGAGGTTTCCCGCGACGGGGACGGCTCGGGCGGAGGTTCCCCTTTCTCCCTCGACTCCGGCGTCGGGTCGAGGAAGAATCTCACGATTCCGACTGCCTCCTTCCTCGACGAGCACGGCTACGTCCTCTGCTACCCCTAGGGCTTCTACGGGCTGAAGGAATCGACGAGCGGAGCTTCCCCGGCGAAGAATTTGTCCTCGGCCACGGCGGCTAGGGCAAACCCATCGTCGGAGCTACGGTGCTCGTCGGGCTCGGATTGGTGCAGGGGAGGGATAGGAGGGCGAGAGGAGGAGGTGTGCTTCTTCCCGGGGGTCGGGGAGGGTTTAAATAGCGGCGGGGCGAGCGGCCGGAGTGAATGGGTTAGGTTGGCCGGTGCGGGGAGTTATTCCGACGAGGCGACGCCGGCGTCGTGCGGCCGGTGGCACAGTCGCTCCCGTGGTGCTAGGTGGGAGGGGAGGAGTGAATGTGCGCTCACGGACGAGACACTGACGCGTGGGTCCGGCGAGCACAGGGCGGGGACGGCGCGTCGGCTAGCGACCGGCGGCTCTGCGGCGGCGTGCGTGCGTGCGTGGAGGGGTGCGTGCGTGCGGGGGTGGTCAGGGAGGGGAGGGGAGTCGAGCGGGGGCTGCGGCGTGCGGGCCTCCGGCGACCAAAAGCGGGCGGCGCCCCGCGGGCGCGGTCGTGCCGATGCCGGCGTGCGCCTGGGCATGCCAAAACCGGCATCGTCACCGATCTCGCAGCACAAGGCTCCAAAACGAAAAAGGAATGTGTCCCCGTGCGCCAAATGAGAAGATCTACCAGATTGCAGAAGAGTGTTTTTGCTGAATCGACCAAAGTTCTATACAAAAGTTTGAAAAAACAGATCTGGCCAAAGTGGAGATATTCAGTTTGGGGCTTAAATGAGGTTGGTTGAACATGGCCTTTTGGCAGGAGGTAGGAGAGGTGGATGAGAACCTAACTCTGGCTTGGATTTATCCAGGGGAGTTATTTGGGCAATTTATAAAAATAGGTTTTGAAAAGGGACAGAAAAAGAAAGGGGGTGTAGAGAAATATTTTCCCAAGGAGGGCTATTATGTTTTTACATAAATGGCTCTAAGAACATCTAGGGAGGTTTCCCTAATTTTTGTAGAATTTTTGGAGACATAAAAACAGGGGTCCCAATTGTAGGCCAATTTAGAGGCATACTCTTTTTCTTTTAAAGGAGGGGTAAATGGTTTCTCAATAATTCTTGTCCAGGAGATTCATCGGTGTCAAGTACCAAGTGGGAGGGGAAAGTAAAGCACAAGATCCCACTTGATGTGCCAGATTAGGGAAGACTCAAATTCAAATGGTTTTGTAGAGGTCTGACCCCAAATGTATTTAAATAAAGAAAATAAAAATATTTTGGAAAATTTTAAAAAGGACAAAAATTCAGGGTGTTACACTTCCCATGAGAACCCAACGCTTGCCCCGCTGCTCTCATTGACTTAAAGTCGATGTCCACACCATGTGACCATGTCGGCGTTTGCCATCTTCAAATATAGCCTTTGAGGTTGACTGCGACCTGCACATGTTCGGCTCCATCTTAATTGGCGCCAACCTCATAGACCATATTCGAAAATAGAATGGTTATATTTGACAATAGCTTCGTCAAAGGGTCAGATTTGGGAAAAAACAATTAGCCATGTCACAACTACAAATCGATTAATCTAATTAGCTAACGAAGTAAATTGGTTCCAATGAAGACCTATAGTTCGTGATACACCGATATCGATTCTTGAACAACTACGTAGGTAAAGCGTTTAAATTTTGAGCTTTTGCTGAGGAGGCTTATGAGATGGAATGATCTATGGCCAAACTCCATTGGCGCTTGGGCAATTGTAGAAGTACTCACCCCCGTGAGGCGACGGGAGGGCGAAACCTACCACCGCCGCCAGCCCTCCCCGATCTCTTCTCGCCTCCCTCCCCCGCCGCCGCAACGGACGCGGCCAGGCAAAGCTCAGCTGCCGCCGGCGGTGGGGGGTCTCTCGTCTCCTCGCTCGCATGAGGGGTGGCGCGGGATGTCATCCTCGGGCCAGGACTTGGTGCGTGTCAGGCACCTCGACGGCACGGGTCTCTGGCGCTCGGAGAAACGGCGACGCGGCGGATGGCGTTCGGACCTTCTCTAGGCAGTTTGGCGCCATGGTGTGTATCTCGTTTTCCAGATCTCGACCATCTTGGTTTCGGATCTTGGAGGCGGGGAAGACGGCCGATGAAAGCTGGGGTTTGGCCGGTAGCTGCAGCGCCCGTGGTTGTCGTCACCTTGTTGAAGGAGCTGCCGCCGCTACACATCCGCCTCGGACTGGGAGGTGAGGCCGCGGCCGGTGAAAGCCATGCTCTGGCCAATGACTGCGGCGCCCGTGGGTGTCGCCACCTTGTTGAAGAAGTTGTCGCTGCTAATCACCTCCTGCACTGTGTTCTGGGGGGGGGACCCTAGATCTGGTATAACCAGATCGGATGATGGCGTCCCCTTCGGTGTCGTGTACCCTCTTGAGGGCATCGTTTTGGAACACGAACTACCTGGATGGTCAGCTTGCAGAGCGGATTTCATCTACCACATCGATGTCGGTGTGTCTCGGCGGCGTGGCGCTGCGGGGTCTCGATTTCGGGTCCATGGACTCACGCATGGTGGCGCTGTCTGGTATCGTGGCGATGCCGAAGGCAGACCCGATTTGCGAGGTCATAATGTTCATCCTTTCTGAAAATGGGTTCGTGGAAGACGGCGTCAGCGACAAAAGTGTAAATATCGGTGTGCGTTGAGTGTTTAGCTGAACTGGTACTCCAGTTTTAGATGATGTTCATTGGTGCTAGTCACCCCCATCATACTGGTAGCGATCCTTTTTGTCGAGAGGTTGATTTAAGTTTATGTTCAACATTATACTTTGTAAATCCGGTTGGAATAAGAGTGTATGGCTGTGTTCACTCGATGCAGAGGCCGGGGAATCACACCCTCCTTTTCTTTAAAAAAAGTAGTAGCAGTAGTAGTAGATGGAAATGAGAGACGTGAGAGAGGCCGCCTACGCGAGAGGTAACTCTGCAGCCACGACGGCAGCGGGGGAGGTGGAACGAGGAAAAGGAACTAGGAATATCGTGATACACCGATAACTGATCGATTCTTAAACAACTACTCCCTCCGTTCTAAATTAGATGACTCTTTTTTGTCAAAAAGTGGATGTATATAATCTAGATACATACATCCACTTTTTAACAAAATAGAGTCATCTAATATGGAACGGAGGGGGTACGTAGCTAAAGCGTTTAAATTTTGAGCTTTTGCTGAGGAGGTTTATGAGATGGAATGATCTATGGCCAAACGCCATTGGCGCTTGGGCAACTGCAGTAGTAGCACTAGTAGTAGATGGAAATGAGAGACATGAGAGAGGCCGGCTACGCGAGAGGAACGTGGAACTTGGAAAAGGATTGAAGCGTGGAAGAAGACTAATAAGGATGCTTTGTGATTCGTATAGATATAAGTGCTACAGAATTTTTCTCTGGCCAAGAGCGAAAGAGCGGTCTGGCAAATTAATTAGAAAGGAGCCACGAGTGAACTCACAGCCAGATGTTGTCGGTAGAAAGTTCAACCAAAGATTCACAATGATTAGAGCAACCTTATTATTGTCATGATTACAGTAGAGAATCAGGCATGCATATCAGTATATATCCATTTCAGTACAAAACCCATGAGTTGACTCCCTGATGCACATGCATCAGGGTTCGCTTTTCATTTTCAGTAGAAATTAGCTTCTTTAGCATGGTTCTGCACCATGTTTTGTTGATTGTTGTGCATCAGGACGCTAGTCGTGCATCGGGACTTCAGTTCCAGCTTCGCCCCTGATTATTGAACAAGAAAATAGTGTACCGTAGTAGTACGTAAGTAGCAAAACACATGCCGGCAAGCATGTACTCCGACTTGGTAAATCGAGCACACATCTATTCCAGAAATGTACACACATAGTCACATACACATCAGCTAGCTATTTAGATAGGAAAAATTGTGCCATGACAGTTATACCATATGCATACTGGTAGTTGATAGAACATGCATATAGACCTAGAAACGTAGATAGCTACTACATTTATTCTATAAAGACTTGTGCTCCTTTGATTGGCAAGGTCATGGAAATTACACATTACCCAATTTTTATTGTTTGATACCGTGTTTAAACCTTGAATCTAATCGTTACATTTCGTACCGAAAAGGGGATCTTCTAACATAGGCAAGTCTTACTTTGAGACATTGACATGTGGGACACTAGAGAGTATGCCCATATGATAGCAACCCCCATGGTCATTGGTAACATACCTAAATGGATCATCGTCTCATTTCTTCATATTTCCAAGTTGGATCAAACTTTGGGAAATCCAATCGTACACATTTGTTCACATTACACTAATATACGTTGTTTGTACATATATTCAATCTGTTTTTATGTGAATTCCTACGGGCAGTATTAGCCAGCCTCAACTATGGACAAGTGGATGACAACAAAATCTTACAAAGATTTAATTCATGAAATAGTACAAATTCTTTGTTTGACATGTTCACGGAGTTGATCTATAGGGTGCATTATTGAAAGAAAAAACAGCATGTGAATGCACCTTCGAATAATTATCCGTCCACTAAATATAACAACCAAGGAAGAAATCTATACCACAAATACACACTTCAGCAAGTTAGTCAGGTCAAGAAAAATTGCGCCATGACAGTTATACCATCTGCATATTGGTAGTTGTTAATCTAGACCATGTAGACCTAGAAAGATGGAGAGCTACTACATTAACTTTTGAAAGACTTGTGCTAATTTGGACGGCAAGATCAAGGAAATTGCACTCTATCATACTCACTTTTATTGCAGGTCTATAATACTTTCACACGTTTAGTGTGCCAACAATACGCCTATTGTCATTTTCTAGTTAGAGCAAACTACCAGAAATCCAAATAAAATATTTCCATGTTGGTTTCACTAATATATGTAGTTTGGACATGTTTTCAACTATCGTGGGTAGTGTCAGTTTGAACCCTGGATAAGTGGATAACAACAACATGTAAAGGTGGTCTCATTTGTTGAAGTGATTATATTTCCCATATGACTTGTCATGTTCACAGACATGAAAACTAAGGTGCATTTCCCATATGACTTGTCATGTTCACAGACATGAAAACTAAGGTGCATTATATTGAAAGAAATACAACATTTGAATGCACGTTCAAATAATTATCTTTCTAATAAATGCGTAATTCTGCCAACTAGAGGTCAAACTGAAGATTCAGTGGCATTGGCACCCATCCTAGATAAGTACACACCAATGTAATCATGTAAATTGGGTAGAAAATACAATATTTTTTCTAGAGATGTCATGATCATCCAAATTAATTAGTTGCAATTTATATGATTTTCCCAGGCGCAAGCCTATAAGAAGCAAACTTCTCGCAGGTACGTAGACAGTATCGACGACTCAAACTTGCTCAAGAAGCACACAGACACAGTTAAGAATAAGCCAGGGCCTCTCTAAATCGAGGAATATGCCGAAGGGCAAGGAGGCGACAGGTGAGCACGACATAGTTTCCTTTCAACAGTTATCAGCTGAGAGCATATTCACAACGTATGGATTAACTGATATTTACTCCAAGTTCTGGCTCGTCATTTATGCAGAGCTCAGTCGTAAGTATGTCATTTACAGATGAATTTTAATCCAATTATTAACTAATTAAGTACTTTGTTATCATTTGCCATAATACAGGGTCTAGTACAGGTTCTACGTCTAAAATGAAAAGTGGCGGGAAAGGTCATCATCGTCTACTACTACTATATGCATGCAACTATCTAAATATATTGTCATCACATGCATCTACGTAACTGTGCAGTTTACTAATCGATATTATTGTGCAGGGAGAGACGATTCGGCTGAACAGAAAAAGGCACCTACTACTACTGGTTAGTACTATGGCCCAATTCTTTTGGCGGCTTCTCCGAGAAGCTGCCCCTCCCCCAGCTTCTTGGAGAAGCCGCCTCAAAATTTTAGCTAGGCTTCCAAAATAGGAAGCTAACATTGAGTTAGGAAGCCCTCTCAAATTTTTGGGGCGGCTTCTCCAATAAGATGGGGGAGGGGTAACTTCTCAGAGAAGCCGCCAAAAGAACTGGGCCTATATACTCCAGCACTAGAGCTTACTAGCCGCTACTGATGGTCTGAGACTCTTGAGTGTACGCATGCACCATCGTTCACGTCGGCCTTGCCTTTTGATCTGCTTCTCTAAAAGATTTATGTTGCACTTCGTCTTGACATGCATGGCTAAATGATCAACGGACTATTTCAAGTTTCTTTGCTTACCTCCTGTGCTTCGCATCCGTGCAGGAGCTGGAGGGATGTCAGCTAAACCGATTGCCGAGACCAAAAGCAAGTCCACTAACCCAGTTATACAAACTATATATAATTAAAGGTGTATTCATCTGCATATATCATGCGCTTGGTGCCGCAGAAATCTGACAGGCTGAAATTTATTTTTCAGACAACAAGAAAAGTACATCAAAGAAATGAATTCAAGGGATCCAGAAATATATTTGTTTTCTCGTAAATCAGTACTGAAGACTCTGGAAATATGTAAGCGGTAAAATGGAATTGTAATATTAATCTATTGCATGTTAATTAGTATAGTGTGTAATTTGTACTTGCTTTGGTCAACCCTTACTTCATATGTTGGTATTGTTATATGAAATCACATATATGAATAAACTAGTATTGTATTGGGTTTATATGAGATTCATAAAAATTACAATGGGGTTTGCCGCAGTTGGGTCTGTCCGCTGAAATAATTTACCGTGCAGGTTAACCTCGTGCGAGGTTGGTATGAATTGCATGAACTTTCATACGATTTTATGTGACTACTGTGCCGAACTACTTGTACAGTATAATCATATGCTTGTAGTTCGGTACCTTTTACGTCTATTATATCAAGTTTTTATGTACTCCCTCCGTCTTAAAATAGAAGATGTTCTAAGATATGCCCACATGCATGTTCTAGCTTCTACGATGTTAAACTCATATTTCACCAAAATCGTCGCTACAGGATAGGGTATAGTAATCTCACTCCTTTTAGTTAAAAAGATTTTTAGACCACGTACAAAGTGAAATGAGTGAGCTTACACTTTTAAATACGTCTAGATAACCCTCCGTTCCGATGAATAAGGTTTATATTTTATGGAAAAGTCAAGTAAAATTTAAACAAACTTTTAAAAAAATCTACCAACAAATATGACATTATATAGATATCATACAAAAATATAGTTCATGATGTTTCTAATGACATTGATTTTATATTTTGCATGTCAATATTTTTCTCTAAAAACTTGGTCAAACTTTATATGGATTGACCTTTTCAAAATAATATAAGACTTATTCATTGAAATGGAGGTAGTGCCCATACATACGTGTGTAGTCTATAGGAATATTTAGGGAAGAAGGTGAGTAGTTTTTTTTTTTGAGAAACACAGACGCAGACGCTCACAAACACACACGTACAGACATCCCTATGAACGTACGCACGCAAATCCTACCCCTATGAGCACCTCCGAGAAACCGGTCCGGTAGATCTTGAGGTTGACGAAGTCACCACAGGCGTCTCGCTGTTGACGGGCACGTCACCTACCACTGAAAGCATAGCGTCGGTTAATTCCTGGAAAATCCAGAAAAGTGTGACCATCCATGTCAAGTGTAGGACTTGAACCTGTGTGGGCTGGTTCCACCACAAGGAACCAACCAGTTAAGTTAGGCCCACTTCACAGGTGAGTAGTTTTTTTACTCTTTCAGGTAGGACAATTTATGACAAATATATATTACACTCTTGTTCGTTTGTGGGTTCTTCATTCCCCAACGTAAATATAAACTTTTTACAGATGAAGTCACCATTTATCACATATCACCTTGCTCCTCCCCTTTCTCCCTGCATGCCTCCGAGTTGGGCAGAAATCTACCGCAGGTTCGCAGCCATTTAATCTACTCTTTTTTATCTCGGTTTATTGGGTGTATTTGAAGTTTCAATACGACACTAGAGCAAAACAGGTCACTGGTCCCGGGCCGTGAGGGCTTTTTGCCCCGGTCACGCGCCCGGGATAGCGTGTTTGGGACAAATAGCCTCCCCTATTTGTCCCGGGCACGCCACGGCCCGGGACCAATAGGGGGGCCACGTGGCCAATCAAGGCAGGCTCTGCCTGCGACTCATTTGTCCCGGTTCGTAATATGAACCGGGACAGTATATATGTTTTTTTTTGTTTCTTTTATTTTGTTTCCTGTTTTCTATTTTTGTTTCTGTTTTCTAATTATGTTACTGATTCTTTTGTGTTTGTGTTTTTTCATTTATGTTTCATTTCAAACAAGATCGAGTTGCATATTATACGTTACTATGTAATATATATCATGAATACACGATTTTTTCCTCGGGATATGGTCATGAATACTACTAGTACACGAGTTCTCCCAAACAAATATTTACAACCGGAAGATCATGTCTGTACCGGGGACACGGCTAAGTACAAATATTTTTTACATGACAGAGAAGCATTAGACCCTATTTTTTCCTCGGGATGGTCTTTTTTGGCGGCCGGATTATACTGCATTCTGCGCCTGGCTTTATGACATAGTCAAGCAGAAAGCCCGCAATTTCCTCCGCGATTGGTAGTAGGCGGTCTTTTGCTTCTAGCCTGTTCCGGATCGTCTCAAACTAAAAAGGAGAGATCAACACCAATATATCAACCATTATGAAAATAATTCAATTTGAGAAGTGAACAAGTTTGAATGAATTGTTAACGTACCATATTCCAGTCTGCACCCTCATTGAAGTGAATTCGGATGAACTCGCAGACATAGAATCCACACAAATTGGTGCCTTGTTGCTGCTTCGCGCACTTTATGATAGAATAAGATAAGAAATTAATAAAAAATAATCATAAATATTGAAAAAATGGTATTGTGAGACTGAAATTAAGAATATGCGTATGTGGAACCTAGCTAGTATACGTCTTTACCTCTCGCCATTTAAAAGTGAGGTTCTTAGCTATACCGACATCCTTGTGGAAACCGGTGAATTTGTCCCAAACCCTGAAGTTTACGGTATGAAAAATTAGTAAAGAAGTTAACTAATTACTATATATTATTAGAAAAGACGAGGTCGATTGTGATAATGAACGAAATTACCTCTGGAGCATCTGTTTCGTGTCGTCGAACTTTTCTTCAGGTTTCGATAATGGGTCCAAGACATCAACGATTGCCTTTTCAACATCAATCTCAAATAATACCCAGTGAAATCTGCCATATGTTTATATTTGTTAATAACTAAATCATCAATTACATATACTTAATTAACATCGAGTATGTATAAGAAAGTAAACAACTCACTCGAAGTTGAACGGGAAAATTATGGTGCTTTTGTAATGTTGCGCCATCAAATAAGTAAGCAAAAGCTCCTCCGTTTGATCTGGATAATCTAACAAACCATGATGATGAACTCGATTAGGGTCAATGAATCCAATCTTGTGATTGAGTCCCAGCTTTCGAGATTGTATAATTTTCAGCCTGCATAATAGAGTACAAAAGTAATATAGTGATAAGGATAATTACAAGCAATGAAAAATAAGTAGAGCTAGAGAATTACTGACATATATACATAATTTAATTACTTACATGCAAAAGGCACTGATGATAGATTTGTCGAGCGCGTCAAAATTGAATAACTGCCATAATTCGCAATACTCGATTTGAACCTCATCATCACCTGGGCCAAAAAAATCCTTTGGAATTTTCCCATAGAGCCAGTCTCCGTCTTGACTTTTCGTGGTACGCAAGTACCATGCATTTAGTTGGTGCAACCTAGCTGGTAGAGTGCGCACCATTGCAGGGTCGACAAGATCCTTTCCTCTCACATATGTCCGCACCACCTCATGTATGGTGACACTCTCGCCAGCTTGCAATGCCTTCAGCTCTGCCAGAGTTATACCCATATCTCTAGCTTGCTGCGAAAGTACATCATCGATCAGGTTCCGGTTGTAAGGCGCCAATATGAGTGGAGGGGCCGATTGTCCCGCCTGCATTCCGAGCTGTGGAACATCTCTCTTCTGGGTGGCAGCAGATTTTTGTTCTTCCCGCACTCTCTTAGATGTACGCACCAGAACGCGTGTGTAGTCATCGTCCATATTTAGTTCATATTGCGACGGATGCGTAAGAAATTCTATGGCCCACCGTATCGCTTCCGGAGAATAAACCGGAACAGGCAAACACATCTTTTTTGCCTTCTTTCTCTGGGAAGTCTGGATCTCCTCGACCCATGTATCGACATCTTTGCGAGAGTTCACAAAGCGAGACTTCCCGGCCGTTTCGCTTTTCTGAGTACTAGTCGATGCAGCGGTGCACTTCCGCTTCTTTTGCGGAGGCGATGGAGTCCGTTGACGCGGCGGAGTACGCTCACGCGACGGCGGAGATGGACTAGCGCCTTGGTTGTCGTTGTGGGGGGTGTCTGGACTAGCGCATTGGTTGTCGTTGTTGTAGTTATGTGGACTGGCTTGTGGACTGGGAGGGCGATTTAGCTGCATGTGTGGGAACACGATGTATTCTTTTTTCCATAAGCAGGTACTCTTGAGGGCAAATCTCAACTCAATCTCGTCTTCACCCGTAGGGAAGTCCAGCTTAATTCCCTCATATGTCTTGATAACCTCATCAACCCCGACAACAGCATAGCCATCTGGAATAGGGCGACAATGGTAAGTTCCATTTGGGCTAGGCGGTAGGGCAAAGCCGTGCGCCACCTTCACGGTTATGTTCAAGCATGGCACATGTAGGTCGCAAAGTTCCCGCTGCACGATATTATCCACGGGGTGACGAGGACCCGCCATATCATTGTGGCGATCGAGCTCCGTCGAAGCCACGCTGCTTCTCCGCATTGATTTTGGATCAGGAGAAGGATTTTCGGGCGTCTCAGATTCGCAGGGCATCCGTTGAGTCTGCGCTGCCTTCAGCTCTGCTATCTCCTTCTCATGCTGTAGTAATTTATTTTCCATCCACTGGGCCCGGTCGGCAATCTCTTTCTTCTTTCTCGATCGGCTTCTATAAGTGCCAACATCTTTGGGAAACCCAAGTATCCACGGTACAGAGCCGACGGTTCCTCTTGTTCGTCCAAAGTGTTCAGGATTCTTAAGGGCTCGCGATAGCTCGTCCTTCTCTCTGTTAGGGTGGAACCTGCCTTCCGTGACCTCCTTCCATACCTCTCTGAGAGCTTTAATAGTGTCAGGTCCGTGCTCCTTGGTAAAAAGACAGTCACCTGTTTCAGGGTCTAACTTTCCACCATGCCCATAGAACCAAGCCTTAAGCCGGTCTGGCCAGTCAAATGTCTCGATCTGTATACCTTTAGCCAAAAACTCTTCCTCCATTTTCAGAAACTTAGGCAGGGCCGTCAGGTAGCCACCTGACCCCATGTTATGGTGATATATCTTTTTGTCTGCATTTTTCTTATTTCTCTCTGACATGGCCTTAGCGGCTTCCGATTGCTTGTACGCCTTAAATTCGGGCCACTCATCTTTTATCTTTTCATAGACTCCGACAAAATCTGGAGTTTTACCTTCTTTTATGAACTTGTTAAGCCTTTTCTTCCAGCTGCGGAACAATTCACCCATCTCAATATAAGTCCAGGCCTTGCATCGATTCTCTATAACCGGCTCCTCTACATCCTCCTCTTCCGGTAAAGTGAAATTCTGCATGAGCTCGTCCCAAAGGAGTTGTTTGTCTGCATTCGAGACATAAATAACCCCCTCTTTTGGCACCTTTGGCTTATACCATTCTTGAGCCCTGATGGACAGTCTGTCCCGAACGATGACTCCGCACTGAGCTACAAATTTCCTTGCGTGGTTAGCGGGAGCAATCGGTTTTCCTTTTTCATTGATCTCCTCGATGTGGTACTTCTGTTTCCCTTGGAGCTTTTTGGTCCCGGTCCGTGGCCCGCCTCGTTTCACCGCTTCTTTTTTGCTTGGTCCCGGTTCATGGCCCGCCGACGGCTAAACACAAGAAAAGGTGATAGTTAATATATGTATACACACAAATCTTTTCAACGGAGACAAAAACCTGAGGGCATATATCTACCTCGGCGGCCGACTTTCCAACAGTAGAGTCGGTGAACTGTCGGTGAGCTGAACTGTCGGTGACGTCTATTCCATCTGAATGCCCCTCCAGTCCATCACCGGACTCATTCAGAAATTGCCCGGTGAAATCGTCTACGTGTTCCTCTTCTTGTTCATGGTTTCTGCCGGGGTCCAATTCATCACCTTCGCGAATGATGCCGAACATGTCCTCTTCTTGTTGAAGATTTCTACGGGTGTCCATAGTTTCTGCAAGAGATTTAAATCCATTTAAATAATTTTAATAACTCAACATCTAAATAACTTTACCGATATGTCATACAACTAAATAACTTTAATAACTTCATATATTTTATAATAAATGGAATATCCAAATGAACATTTCATTAGCTTAAAATGATCTTCATTTATTTTCAAAACACAAAATGATTTTCATGAATATATATTCTATATAAGAAAAGAATTAAATGTAAAATCTATTCTAAAGATATTCCAACAATTTTGATAAAAAGTTTGTATTTGCAACGATATTCCAACAAATTTTTTTGTTTATTCAAACTTATTCAAACACACAAAATAATGACACAACGACATGTATTTTCTTTTTATGAACATTTTGATAAAAAGTTTGTATTTTTCTGATTTAAAATAATTTAATTATGATTTTCTATAGTTTAACATAGTTTCTGAAAATGATGACATCGTGCTGACGTCATCAATGGTGAACCGAAGCTAGGGTTTGATTTCTAGGTGACGCACGCGGTGGCGGCGGAGTGCGGCACGGTTGCGTCGAGAGAGAGGGAGGAGGATAAGAGGACTCACCCTCGTCGCCCTCGGCAATGGCTCGGCGGAGCTCCGGTCTCGGCGAGGAAGAAGACGGGAAAGATGGCCGGAGGCGCGCACGGGGAAGGACGAATGCGCTGGGACGGCGAGGGCGGAAGCAGTGCGCAGCGGCGTCGGGATGGCCGGAGGCGCGGGGACGGCGAGGAAGGATGCGGCGGCGCGACGGAAAAATTCGGCAGCCTGACGGCGTCGATGTGAAATTGCTCCGGGTTGTGGCTCGAACCGTGGCTAAGTGTTGGTTATATATGGGAGAGGCTATCTGTCCCGGGTGGTGGCTCAGCCCGGGACAAATAGGGGTCATCTGTCCCGGGCTGAGCCTCCAACCGGGATATATAGCACCCCATCTGTCCCGGGCTGTGCCACCACCCGGGATAGATGGGGGTTTTCCTTTTTCTTTTTCTTTTTCTTTTCTTTTTCTGTTTTATGTTTTCTGTTTTAAATAACTTTGGAATTTGAAAAAACTTTCAATATGAAAAGTGTTTAAATTTGACTAACTAATACAAAAACATTTTCTCTTTTCTATAACCATTATTTTAATTAGTTTAAAACTATTTTGAATGTGAATTTGTATAACTTTTGCAATCTTTGGAATTTGAAAAAACTTTCAATATGAAAAGTGTTTGAATTTGACTAACTAATACAAAAACATTTTCTCTTTTCTATAACCATTATTTTAATTCGTTTAAAACTATTTTGAATGTGAATTTGTATAACTTTTGCAAACTTTGGAATTTGAAAAAACTTTCAATATGAAAAGTGTTTGAATTTGACTAACTAATACAAAAACATTTTCTCTTTTCTATAACCATTATTTAAATTAGTTTAAAACTATTTTGAATGTGAATTTGTATAAATTTTGCAAACTTTGGAATTCTGAGCTGTTCGATCAACACTTTAACTTCCAAACCGGGACTAAAGAAGCACACGGATCGTGTGTTTCTTTCAAGCACTTGTAAGCCGTTTGATCAGGTGTGTGTTTCTTTTGATTGCTTCTGAGCTGTTCGATTAACGCTTTCAGTTTCAAACCGGGACTAAAGAAGCACACAGATCGTGTGTTTCTTTGAAACACTTGTTAGCCGTTGGATCAGGGGTGTGCTTCTTTTGAGCACTTGATAGCTGTTGTATCAACACTATCAGTACCACTGGTTGAGCCCGTGACCCTATATATAGCCCCCTCTCGGACGAGGCGAGCACTCAGTGTTTCCTCCTTCTAGTGCCTAGCCGGGTGGTGTGTGGTATACAAATCACTCGGATTCCCTGCATACGCCCCACGGTGCATTTGATATGCAGGCACTCAGGAGCCACCGTGGGGCTGTATGCAGGTGAAATCGTGTGTTTTGTTCTATCAAAAGAATAGTTCAATTCATCTACTGAGGAATATATACAAATTACTCGGATTCCCTGCATACGCCCCACGGTGCATTTGATATGCAGGCACTCATCAAGAGCCACCGTGGGGCTGTATGCAGGTGAAATCGTGTGTTTTGTTCTATCAACGCCGACGGATCCATTTGATATGCAGGTAAAAATGGAGCATCTTCTTCATATCAAAAGTTTAATATATTAATTATTACATATCGCACCAACATCTCCATCACACAACACCGCCAGTTCTTCTGCGTCGGAACCATGGAGCATCTTCTTCAATCAACTTGATGATTGGGTCAATGTTCACTACGAAAGGCGGAATTTCATCAAAATTATTATAATCATCTGACATGTCTGTCTTGTCCTCCACTCCCACGATGTTTCTTTTTCCTGAAAGAACTATGTGACGCCTAGGCTCCTCCACTCTCAGGATGTTTCTTTTTTTGGGTCTGCTAGACATGTCTTTCACATAGAAAACCTGAGCCACATCATTGGCTAGCACGAATGGTTCGTCTCTGTACGCAAGATTGTTTAGATCCACTGTTGTCATTCCGTACATCTTGTCTACCTCAACCCCGCCTTTCAGATTGACCCATTTGCACCGAAACAAAGGGATCTTAAAAGAAGGTCCATAGTCAAGTTCTCATATCTCCTCTATGCAACCATAATATGTGTTCTTCTGCCCATTGTTGTTTGTTGCATCAATGCGAACACCACTGTTTTGGTTCGTGCTCTTTTTATCTTGGACACTCGTGTAAAATGTATTTCCATTTATCTCGTACCCTTGGAAAGTACATATAGTTGTAGATGGTGCCCTGGCCAACAAGTGTAACTCTTCATCAACCTTGTCTTTATTTTCAAGATGTGCTCGCAACCAACCGCCGAACGTGGCCATGTGTGTACGTACAATCCAGTTGTCAGACTTCCCCGCGTGTAGAGAGCGTACAAAATTCTTGTGTTCATCGATATACGGGGCCACCAAGGTAGAACTTTGTAGAACTGTATAGTGTGCTTCAGTGAAAGAATGTCCATCCATACAAATTTTTGTTTTCTTTCCTAGTGTGCCTTTTTCACTAAGTCTACCCTCATGTCGTGATTGTGGAACACCTATCGGTTTAAGGTCATGAATAAAGTCAACACAGAACTCAATGACCTCCTCGTTACCGTAGCCGTTGGAGATGCTTCCTTCTGGCCTAGCACGGTTATGCACATATTTCTTTAAGACTGCCATGAACCTCTCAAATGGGAACATATTGTGCAGAAATATATGACCGAGAACTTGAATCTCTTCGACTAGGTGAACCAGGAGATGCGTCATAACATCGAAGAAGGATGGAGGGAACACCAACTCAAAACTGACAAGACACTGGACCACATCATTTTGCAACCCTGGTAGAATCGCCGGATCGATTACCTTTTGAGATATTGCATTGAGGAATGCACAAAGCTTCACAATGGGTACTCGAACATTTTCCGGTAGTAGCCCCCTCAGTGCAATCGGAAGCAATTGCGTCATAATCACGTGGCAATCATGAGACTTTAGGTTCTGAAATTTTTGGAGTCTCACATTTACTATCCTCTTTATATTCGACGAGAACCCAGCCGTGACCTTGATACTGCTCAGGCATTCAAAGAATATTACTTTCTCTTGTTTGGTAAGAGCGTAGCTGGCAGGACCTTCGTAGTGTTCGGGACTTAGGCCGTCTCGTTCTTTCACACGTTTCTGGTCCTCCCGTGCTTCCTCTGTATCTTTTTTCTTCCCGTACACGCCCAAGTAGCCTAGCAGGTTCACGTAAACATTCTTCGTCACGTGCATCACGTCGATAGCAGATCTAACCTCTAGGACCTTCCAATATGGTAGCTCCCAAAATATAGATTTTTTCTTCCACATGGGTGCGTGCCCGTTAGCGTCTTTCGGAACCTGTTGTCCTCCATGACCCTTTACAAAGATTACTTTTACATCCTTGACCATATCAAATATTTCTTCACCAGTACGGTTGACATGCCTCCTACTGTGATCAGCCTCACCTTTAAAATGCTTGCCTTTCTTCCTTGCGGTATGCCTGATCGGAAGAAATCGACGATGCCCCAGATACACACACTTCTTACATTTATCCAAATATAAACATTCAGTCTCACCCAAACAGTGTGTGCATGCATTGTACCCCTTGGTCGACTGCCCTGAGAGGTTAGCAAGAGCAGGCCAATCGTTAATTGTTACAAAAAGCAGAGCTCGTAGGTCAAATTCCTCATGTTTGTGCTCATCCCACACCCGTACACCTTCTTCCCGCCACAACTGTAAAAGTTCTTCAAATAATGGCCTGAGGTACACATCAAGGTCGTCGCCGGGTTGCTTCAGGCCTTGGATGAGCAATGGCATCATAATGAACTTTCGCTTCATGCACAACCAAGGAGGAAGGTTATAAATACATAGAGTCACAGGTCATGTGCTATGACTGCTGCTCTGCTCCCCAAACGGATTGAAACCGTCTGTACTTAGACCAAACCTTAAGTTCCTTGCGTCATCTTCAAATTCCGGGAACTCTCTCTCATTTTTTCTCCACTGCGACCCATCAGCGGGGTGTCTACACATCGCGTCTTTCTTACGGTCCTCTTTGTGCCATCGCAACAACTTGGCATGCTCTTTATTCGGCGAACAGGCGTTTCAACCGTGGTATTATAGGAGCATACCACATCACCTTGGCAGGAACCCTCTTCCGGGGACGCTCACCCTCAACTTCACCAGGGTCATCTCGTCTGATCTTATACCGCAATGCAGTGCATACTGGACATGCATCCAAATTCTCATACTCACCGCGGTAGAGGATGCAGTCATTAGGGCAGGCATGTATCTTATGCACGTCTAATCCTAGAGGGCACACAACCTTCTTTGCTTCGTACGTGCTGTCGGGCAACTCGTTGACCTTTGGAAGCATCTTCCTAATTATCTGCAGCAACTTTTCAAATCCCTTGTCAGTCACACCACACTCTGCCTTCCACAGCAGTAATTCCAGTGTGGTACCCAGCTTTTTCTGACCATCTTCGCAACTTGGATACAACAATTTCTTGTGATCCTCTAACATCTGGTCGAACTTCAACCTCTCCTTTTCAGTTCCGCACTCTCTCTTTGCATCAGCAATGGCCCTACCAAGATCGTCAGTGGGCTCATCTGGTGCCTCTTCAGCTTCAGCTTCCCCCGTTGCAGAATCTCCGTACTCCGGGAACATAGGATAGTTGTCATCATCTTCCTCTTCTTCATTGTCTTCCATCATAACACCTTTTTCTCCGTGCTTCGTCCAACAATTATAGCTGGGCATGAAACCATGCCGAATAAGATGACTTTGAAGGGTTCTCACGTTTGGGTGATCTGTCTTATTCTGACAGTTGACACATGGACAACACATGAAACCATTCGTACTGTGGGCCTGGGCTTTCTCTAGAAATTTCCTCAAACATGTCATGTACTCGGCAGTGCGTCGGTCACCATACATCCATTGTCGGTCCATCTGCATTATATAATGAACTACATCAATAACCATTACAGAACATCGACAAATAAACACTGAACATGCACGGTATCAATTAATTACAAATGAAATAAGAGGAAAATTAACTTTGATCGAAAAGAAGAATAAACTTCTTTAAGTGTACATCAAATCAATTCGTGAACTCTCTCGGGCATTTCATCAAACACCTTGCATGCATACAAAAAAAACAGACTAGCACACACCCCCTCCTTCCATTTAAAAAAAAATGCCTCCAATAGTTTTGGGAGGGGGCTGCTGATGATCAGTATATATAGGCACACCCCCATTTGTCCCGGTTTCAGTCACAAACCGGGACAACAAGGAGGCCCATTTGTCCCGGTTTGAGACTGAAACCGGGACAGATGGAGGTTTTTTTCATTTTTTTTATTTTCTTTTTCTGTTTTCTGTTTTAAATAACTTTTGTAAACTTTGAATTTTGGAAAAACTATGAATATGAAAAATGTTTGAATACATAGATAGTCTACTCATCAACGACATTAAGATGATCATTTTCCGTATTATAGCCGCGTAGACTATCCCACTTCCGTGCAATCTCGAAGCCAAGGCGAGCGTCTAAAGCAGCATATACGACTTGATCGTAGCTCAATGGAACGTTACCCCATCCGAAAATTAGGTCTTTTTGTAACGTGTCTTCCTTGTCGTCGTCCGTGTACTTCCTCTTCATGTATTTCTTCTTCTTCTCAAGATTTGTCCCAATGACCGCATTAGAGAGAGCATATAGACTAGGAGTAAAATTGCCGGTAGGGTTTCGGCGATCCCTCTGCAGGTCGACCGCGGACCGAATAATAATTCCGTAGTAGGCTAGCATCTTCATGTCATTATGGATTGCCACGCCGTAGAATTTGATTGTCTCGTCACCTAAGAAATCCACGAGGACCTATGGCACCCGATCAGCTTTGCAAATTTGGAAGACAAGAGTCTCGGTCGCCACCGAGAGTTGAAGGACGGCGGCGCCCTGCGGAGTATCCTTCCGTCGAGGGTCGGTGAACTCGCAATCGAGTCCAACGGCTTTGATCGGAGCGGCGTCGAGGTAGTTGTTCTTCACGTCGCCGATCCACTTCTCCACGCGCCATGCACGAAGGGTGACCCACACCTTGAACCGCATGCCTTCCTTCTCGTAGCCGTAAAACTCATCGGACCGAGGCACGAGTAGCTCCATAGGAAATGGTGTACGTGGACGGAGAAAAGAGAGGAGAGATGGCCGGAGAAATGGTGTGGGAAGAGTCGTACTGTGCAGTGCATTTTATAGCGCCGGAGAGGAAGATGAATCGCCGGCGGAGGGCAGAGGAATCGCCGGCGCCGCTCGTCTTCCGTGCGCGTCGAAAAAACGCGGCGGTGGCGCGTAACTGAAACCATGCCCATTTGTCCCGGTTCGTGACTGGAACCAGGACAAATGGGTGTCGCCTGCGGGTGCTACATCATTTGTCCCGGTTCCAGCCACGAACCGGGACAAATGAGTGTCGCCTGAACTAGTTGTAGCGTTTTATGCCCCATCTGTCCCGGTTTGCAGTACGACCGGGACAAATGGGGTTTTGGAGTTTGGTCCTTTAGCCTGTTTTCTACTAGTGCCATCTAGACATTTGAATATTGACTGAGTTGATTACTCCTTAATCATGTAATTAATTAGAAACAACCAATAAGCTTCAATCAGAAGCGCATGTGTTGACCTATTTAAATAGACGATTGGCTAAACCACATTCAGGTTGGAGAGAGGAAACAGTTTGGAGCATTTTCAGGAGATCATTAATGCTAATTGTGTCTATTTTTTTAATAAAATCTGATTTTAATATTGTGTCTAATAAACTGAGAGGGAGGGAGTATCTTATATGATCCCCTCTCCGGATCATGAATATAGTCATCATGAAGCCTGAACGTGAGCTCCACGTTAATACGCAAGTATATATTGCATGCATGTTGGAACCGATCAACATGATGGACGGTGCACGCTCAACCGTTCCGAGAGCGACCCGGCTAAATTAATGAGAAAGGAGCCATCAAGTGAACTCACAGTCAGATCAAACCTTGATTACCGTAGAAATCACTGCCTTGATTACCGTAGAAATCCAGGCATGCACATCAGTATCCGTTCCAATTCCATTGACCCGATGGGCGGCAAATGGCAGACTCGCAACATGCGTCCACTCGATCATGTCACCATATTGAAGGGAAAATAGTGAACTGCAATAAATATAAAAAACACTTGTATGCAACTAATTACGGAGTCGTCAGTGCTCGCGCGTGTTCTAGAATTTCAGTGACGGCAGTGCGGCACCGCAGCTGAAGATATAACCGTCGTCATCGTTAAGATACTCAGACGGTGCCAATGTATGGTGGTTGTGAGCCACCTTCCCTATTTCCGCCTCATGGGATCGGGGTGGGCCGCCACACCTAGATTCAAAGAACTTTTTTGAACATTTTTGAAAGCCAATACAACGTAGGGATTAAGGAGCTAGTCGAATGAAAAAAACTGCATCATGATAGTTATACCGTTTGCATACTAGTAGTTGATTACTTAGAAGTTAGACCATGTAGAACTCGCAAGGTAGATAGCTACTAGATTAAATCTAGAAAGACTTGTGCTAATTTCAATGGACAGGTTAAGGAAATTACACAATATCCTAGATTCTGCCTCCAATTGAGATTGGATCTCAAATCCAGTCGGTTGGATATTCTAGTCGGTTGGATATTCTGTGTACACATTTCTAGATCCAACAATACATTTCATATCAAAAAGGTTCCTCTATCATAGTCAGGCTGACTTTGAGCCATTGACTTGTGTGGGACGCTAGACGGGATGCCCATGTGTCATCCCCTAATGGCAAGGTCGTGTTATTCTATTATTATTTTTTAGATAAGTGTGTGCGGATCCCGGCCTCTGTATCTAAGAGATGCATAGCTAAAACTCCAACGATTCAAAATCACAAACTAACTATGAGAAATAGGCGCCACAACAGTACACGCTTTTCGACGTCGACACCACGATGGCAAACTTCAACTAGTACCGGTTCAACACCGATTTGTAGGATTTAGGCTAGGTTTTAGTTAAATTTCATTCTATTTTATAAAATTCAATAAAACCTACCAAATTCGTCATTTGAATTTTGGAAAAAGAAACCTATTGGGAGTGTAAGAACCCTATTGGGAGCGTCAGTGCTATCGGTGGAGTGCCCCTCCCAGTAGACTGCAACGGAGATGCTTCAACGTCACAAAGACTTGTTATTTTTGTGTTTGTTGGCTCTTTCCGTGGTTTATTCACTCTACAAAACCTACTGCCCTGTTTCAACAAGAAACTTTTGTTTATCTACATGGTGTAGATGAGAAACAACACTTACATGAACTGCGTTTCCTTTCCAGCAGCATTCCCATATGGAAGCCTCCGGAATCAAGTTCACCTCACACTCATCAGCAAACCTCTAGTCCAGAGTCCAGACTCCAGAGTAGGGATACCCAATGCGCAACACCAATTTATTGGCAAAACAGCAAGTCGGTATCTAGTTTTAGCATAACTCCGTAGGTTTCATTCCGTTGTTTAATCTTAGACAAGAGGCATGATTAGCATTATATGTTACCAGCTTACCGACAGTAAAGGTTGTCGACGGCGAAGCCGGTATTAACATACCGCACACTTCAGTTCAGTTGGCATGTATACGCATGATGAGTGCCACTGAAGTCTACAAAAAAACAAGAAGTTTGCATTCTTGCTAGCAGTTTTTAGACTGACAGGAAGACGTCAACTGAATTATCTTGGTGCGAGCAACAAAATAGAGCCTCTCTGCTTCTCAAGTTAAGACAGTCAGCACAAAGGGCGCTACGTCAATTACTTTCCAGAGCAACGAGCATTTTTCAAAGTCTCGCTGGCTTCCCTGCAACCAAATATTTCTTAACATATTAGCAGAATTTGTGCACAACTTGTCATGAAGATTGATCGTACACTAGAGAGATCAAGTTTAGGTGCTCTTTCCCTGAGCAAATTGCTCCAGCTGAAGAAATCAAAGCTACTTCTAGCTAAACGAACTCAAACAGACCCTAACTGACTATATTGATGTGGTACTCGTCTGAGACGGACACTATCTTCAATGTACACAATTGCCATCGAGAGAAGAAAAATAATCGCATGCACACTAGAACAATGCCAACATACATACATATGAAATGAATTATCGTTTTACTGAACATATGAAGCTGAGGATTGCATGGAACTTTTCACGTCATGAAAACATAGACCACTTACCTTAAAGCATTAGCAATTTCATCACTTTTAGGATCAAGCTTCAAGCCATCAGCAAAAGCGCCACATGCTTTCTCGTATTCCTATGAGTAGGCACCAGCAGGGGCGGCGCCACCAGGGGGGCGAGGTGGGGCGGCCGCCCCCCTCAACTTTTACTAATTTTTTTACTATACATACCCTGCAGTCTTCCGTGTCGGAGTAGTAGGCACGCTACATTACTTAGAGCTAATTGATTGTTCCGTGCGTGTGCAAACCGAGAGCTTTGTGCAGGCGGCCGTACCTGGCTAGCTATGGTGAGCAAACTATCAATCGATCCGGTTGTAGCTAGCTCAGAAAGAAACGATCAATCCAGTAGTATCCTATTATTAGCTAGCTAGCTCGCTGTGTGTACCATCCTCGTGATGCTTAAATTCAGTCACGAAGATGACTAATTTTGTGGAGAGGATTGAACAATATATGGTGGTGTTGGAAGGAAGAAGACAATAAAGAATATTTCCTTTTACATTCCTATTTTCTGAATTTTACTTGAACACTTTTTAGCCCTAAAACATCTAAAACGCAAACTGAAATCGGTCGCGGTTTATGATCACTGCTAGAGATACTCTAAATCAAACAACTAGTAATGTCAATTTTTAATACATACTTTGAAGTACTACCATGGTGTTTGAATTATTCATATATGTAATTTATTTAAACTTTTCAACTTAATCTTTTTATTACATAGTATCATCTATTATTTTATATAATGAATTATAATGTAAAACCTATCATTATTTGCTGAATTATTTAATGTATTTTACCTAAATAACGGTCAAAATTTTAATGCAGTATACCCATTAGTAAAATCCTAGATCCGGCCACTAGTTTATTCCTAAATTTTATGAGTTTTAATATTGTGAGGCTTCGACTTACTTACGTTGTTCTTTTCATACAATTGGAAATTACATGTGTTGTCAAAAAAAAAAATCGCCGGTGGCACACTTTTTACCGTTCGCCCCCCCTCGTCTCAATTCCTGGCTCCGCCACTGGGCACCAGCAGATAATCGGTTCTGTGATCACTTGATCAGGAATGCATGAAAAAGTGTACTGGGTTCTTCTTACCTTCAGTGACATATAAGCAACTCCTTGTCGATAGCAGGCTCTTGGCCAATTAGGTCGCATCCTTCTGCACCAGGTAGCATCCTCTAGAGCAACCATTCTATTTTCTCCCGCGCGCAAACAGCAGAGACTCCTATTTGCCAATAGGGTCGCATAATCATCTGGACTAGGATCAAATTCAATTGCCTACAGTACATCAATCACATGAAGCTCTCAGCACTGCCTAAAACAGAGTACCAATCAGGATAATGCTCAGGCATGTTATGACAATCGACAAAGAGATTTCTGTGCACATAAAACCAACAAATGTTTTGGACAAGTTGATACATGTCAAGGCACAAACTTGTGTATAACACTACTAAGCAGGTAGGGAGATTTATTGTCAGACAGATTTGTATGGGTTGAGTCTAGAATTAAAGTTTTGTCACTTCAAATATTTTCAGCGTTCACATTTTAATCAGCACATTCTGCAGTTATCATCTTGCATCCTAATTAGGGTTCGCAGAATGATATTTGGGTAAAGATACCATAGGCCACGCCTCAACCAACAAAAAGAATAAAACAGATCATACACTAAGCACAAACAAAATTCTCACCAGTGCAGAAAAAATTTACTTGCAAAAAAATATATCACCTAAATTTTGTCTGCTCTGTTTGTTCAGCCTGTAGAAATTTTCCAAGGGACCAGTAGAACGTACACAAGCCTCTTAATTGTCCATACAATTAATATTTCTGAAAAAATGCTCCCACAATATATTCACGAATATATTATATATCTTATGAGAATATGGCGGCCAAAATAAAAAAAATCTCACCTATTTTGAAATGGAGGGGTATCGATCTATTTACTGGGTAGAATAGATGACATCTAAGGGATAAGAAAAAAATACTAACTTTTCTGATATCTTTATATCAAATAACGAATGTATTTACCAACACAAGTTTTACCAGAAGGAAGTAGCATTATATGCAGCCTATCTAAGGTGTGCAACAAAACTATAGTGCTCTTCAGGTTAAACACCTCCCAAACGTTCCAGCAACAAAGATATGTCCTAGTGACTTACACAACTATAAAGCTGTCCCGCTATAATGTATTCTTCTCTCTTAAAAGCTTCTGAAGCTTGCCGTTTCAGTTCTTTCATTTTCTTTTTACACTTTTGTTTATCCTGCTCACGAAAGAGTTGAGGTTAGACTGAATATGTAAAAATAGCATGTAAGACATGGAAGGTACACATATTTGAAAGTTTCAGCTTGCATAGCCTAGTTGATTACATATGTAGAAAACTTAAAAAAAATGTTATATTAAACAGCTAGAGAGTGTATCGTAACAAAAATTAATGTCTAGAAAAAACAAATACTGCAGAATTTGACCCAATAGCATCGAAGATAACTTGTTGAGGCTAGCAGGTTAATAGTTCAACATCGGGTCATCCCAAAGACTAAAGTTTGCTAGTATATTTATGGAAGCCACCGAAAGTAAAATTTGATTTTCAAATTTGTTTGGAAATTAGAGTATATCAAATTATTATTAATCTGAGTTAAAGGCAGAACCGCAGAAGAACGGAAGAACACGAGAACAATAGTGAAGATAAATAATGTATGGAAGTTAGGATAGAAGAAACACATACCCTCTTCAAACCAAATGATTTCACATGAGAAATGATTCCATCAATACTCCATTCCGGCAGCATTGAAATAGGAGAAGTTAAAGGGAACAACATTTCAACCATATCCCTTTTGCCACTAAAGGCAGCATACTCAATTGGCGTTATACCAAACTGCACAAGTAGCAGAAATGGTTGGCTTTAGAAATCATTCCCAATATAAATAGAAGTGTAGTTGGCAATATTTTTCATCATTAATAATCAGGAACAAAGTCTAATGCTGCATTTGGCATTGCGATAGATTATCATAACCTCAACCAAATAGATAGATGTAATGCGCAAAGATTCACACTGCAAAGACAAATGATGTGATAGTCTTGTTCATTCTTCCTAACTAAATTTAAGACATATGTTAGGTTAAGTCCTGTGACAGTAATAAACCAAAGCTTGAACTACTAAGCTTCAACTACTAAGAGTATTGCATAAACTTGTCACAGCGGAACAGAACGAAGGTGATACTAACACAAAAATATATATGGAAGGGGCAAAGGAAATCTTTGCATAAGTAGCATTTTGAGTTTCTTTGATAAGGCTACAAAGCTGGAGATTTTTCACAAGTCATAGTTTAGCAGACGAGATGTCATATTCTAAAATTTACATTCAAGAAATTCAAATTTGCAATTTACTAGGAGGGTAACGGTCCCCCTTACCAAAAGGAAAAATTCATAGAGAAACAATATTCAGCTAGACCAAATAGAGTGTATGCATGAAAAGCATAGTTTTAAATAGCCGGCTATAAGCCCCATATAGCCCGGCTATAACATTTTCGTAGGCTGCCGCTAAGTGCATTAGCCCGCTATAGGGGGGCTATAGCCTATAGCCCGCTATTTAAAATCAAAAGTAGCACTAGTGGAAAAAGGGGCACTAGTCCCGGTTCCAGACAGGCTCTAGTCCCGGTGTAGCAACCGGGACTGTCAGGCCGGGACTAGAGCCCCCTGACCCTTTGGTCTCGGTTTAACACGAACCGGGACCGGAGCCCCCCCCCCCCCCCCCCAATGAGCGCAGAGCACGTGGCCGCGGCAGGGCGTGCGGGGGCGAACCCTTTAGTCCCGGTTCGTAACACGAACCGGGACTAGGGTTTTTATTTTTTTTACATTTCAGGGTTTTGCTTTTTTCATTTCAGGGTTTACTTTTTTTTATTTCTACCGGTTTTCTGGGTAGGGGTTTCGGATGGTACCACGTCGATGCGTGACGGTAGGGGGTTTCGGATGGTACCACGTCGATACTATAGTCGATGTGTGATGGTAGGGGGTTTCGGATGGTACCATGTCGATGCGTCGGGGGTAGGGGTTTCGGATGCTACAGCTTCGATGGGCGAAAAACATGTATAAATTATTATACGAACCTAGATGAAGTTGCATCATGCATATATACAATTACATGAAGATCATGTGTTGATAACACATACACATTTAAGTACGCGTGGTACATGAATATCACGTTTCCCGGTTCCAGGACTTAGAAATATTTTGTTACATGGAGATCACTATATATTACATGTCCGCACTAGTCAAAATAGTGGTACTCTCCGGTCTCCGGTATGACATCGGTGAGGTAAAATCCCGTCAACTCCTCTGCAGTTGCCCTGAAGCGGGTCTTTATTGGTAACTCGTTGCGCTTTCTTGCCAACTGTAAAAAAATGATATCACAATGAATACATGAGATATGAAATGAATAAAACTCATCACGATTGATGATACAAAATTACTGTTGTGACTAGAGCTTTACGTACTTCGATACTTCTTTTGCTCTTCAAACTCTCGTTGACCACAATGTGCATGTACTCGCAAACGAAGAATCCACATAGATCAGTCCCTATTGGCTGTTTAAGGCAAGTCTATAGAAGAATAAAATTTAATCAAATAGTAATAAAGTATGATAATGGTGCATGGGCCTAGTTATAGTACTACTTACATCGTTAGTACGCCAGCGCAGTTTCTCTGGCCATCCACTGTTCGGATGTTCCGCGAGGAACATTTTCCAAATGCTGCATGACAAGAAAATGAATGAATGAGTCATATATTCCTTGATATTAGGAAATGAACGAAAGAGGCGATAAGAAAAGAAAGTACCTTGCCACCAAATCAAAACAGGTCTTGTATTGTTTAGGGCATCTTCTTAACGAGTCAAGGACAACAATTTCTCCTTTCCGCAAGTCAATAACGATAAGAATGTAGTGGAAGCTGCGCACGTTTATAAATAGTCATGCATAACTAATCAATTAAACTTAACATCGTGTGAGAAAAATAGAATGTGAAATAAGTAGTAATACTCACTTGAAGTTGTAAGGCCATAATATATATTTTTTGTAAGCTTGTCGCTTGAAAAACATTAGCAAATTCCCCGGTGTATCCTTGTTAAGTATTGGATCAATTATGTTATCTTCATGCATTATAGAGGGGTCAATGAACCCAATGTGGTTGATTTTCTTCTTCTTGCATTCGAGCATCTTCATTCTGCGTAATAAAGCACAGAAAATATTATAGAGAGGATTATCACAGACAATGAACGAGTAGAGCTAATTAAAACATTAAATTACAGGAATAGATGACTTACAGACAATAGGAACTTATGATGTTTTTGTCGAGGGCCCGGAGATTGTATAACTGAAAGATTTCGGCGAAGTAAAGCACAACGGAGTATTCTTGGAAATAATGCTCGTCCTTAACTGCCATCATGAGAGCGTATTTATTCGTCTCCTTTACGGTATCCTTGTACCAGGCTTGAAATTGACGCATTCTTGTGGGTAAGTCGCCGTCAATAAAATTCTCCCCGTGAACATAAGTACAAACAACATCCGGGAACCAGGCGGCGGTGTTTTCTGCTTTCTAGGTTTCTTCCTAACAGGAGAACCAGACTAGCGCCTACTCGAGAGCGACTTAACATTCTGGCGGACTGGCACAGACTGCGATGGCCTCGCGCTAGGAACCCTCTCGGGGGGCGGTTGGCTTTGCTGTTGAGCTGGAGATGGACTCGGGCTGGGGTCCCTATCGGGGAGGTGTGGGCTTTGCTGATGGGGTGGAGATGGACTCCGTCTTTGATCCCTCTCGAGGAAGAGTGGACTTGGCTGGTGAGCTGGACTCCTAGAACGAGGAGTGGACTTTGCTTGTTCTGAAAGGACGATGTATTTCTTGGGCCATAGGGCGAAGGCATGCTTGATGTCTGCAAACGTTTTCTCCTCGTCACCTCCAGGTAACTCAAGTTCCAAGGATTCAAATCCCGGCATAATTTCGTCCACCCCGACACGAGCGTAGCCATCTGGAATTTGACCACAATGGTAGAGTTCTCCAGGTTGAATTACTAAAGCTTGCCCCACCACCACCTTCAAAGTTATGTTTCTCATTGCTATATGTAGCTCACAACCTGTAGGCTCTGTGATGTCATCCACTGGGTAGGCACCAACGTCGACCTGACGCGTGGAACCAACGCTGCTTCTACGCTGAGATGGGGCGGCATGTGCTTCATGGTCTAATTGGTGCCGCTCCTGAGGTTCCGTTCTTTGCTCCTTCAATGCTTTTATTTCCGCCCGTTGCTCCTTCATTTCACGTGCCAATTGTAATATCCGGTCGGCCTCCTTCTTCTTACCTCTGCTACGGCTTCTATAAGTGTGAGCGGATTCCGGCCACGCAGTCTTAAACGTAGCACCGTCAGGAAAGCCTCGAGCTCGTCCAACATGTTCAGGATTCCCCAGTGCCCGTGTCAGCTCGTCATCCTCTCTATCAGGTTTGAACACACCATTGCGAACATCATTAATTGCTTCTTCAAGCTTCTTTTTTATACGATTAACGAGAACCTTCCATTTTCCCCTTCCAACAATCTCTCCGGTTTTAGGGTCCAACATTGCCCCATGCGCGAACAAACAGAATTTCGACCTCTCGGGCCAGTCAAGTGTCTGTGGACGGACCCCCGATTGAAGCAGTTTTTCTTCATAGGCTAACCACTTAGGAATGACGCTCTTGTAGCCACCTGTCCCCAATGTATGGTGGTGTTCCTTCAGCCCAGCATTCAATTTATTTATCGTCGATCGGGCCACAGCCATAGGTGATTCCCTATACGGCTTAAACGCCGCCCATTCAGATTCTAACTTCTTCCCTTGTGCTCCACTGAAATCTGGCACTTCTTTTGTTTCTACATATTGATTCCATAACTTTTTCTTCCAGTTCCGGAATTGTTCCGCCATCTTAATAAGAGTCCACTTGTTGAGGTTGTCCTTCTTCACTTTAGATAGATCTGGCGGGAGGGTGAAATGTGACAACAGCGTGTTATAGACCAAATCCTTAAGAACTTGGTGGACATAACATGGGTCGTCCACATCTGCGACCGCCGGCTTATTCCATTCGCGTATGCTAATTGGGATCATGTCCCTAACAATAACTCCAGCTTGACTTATAAATTTGCTGCGGTTCTGTTTTGGTTCGAGCGGTTCGCCGGAATCAGCAATTTCCTCAATCGGTAACTTTGGATCCTCGCTCGTCATTCGTTTTGCCTTGCCTCGAGGAGCACCTGGTGGCTGTTTTTTCGCAGATTTGCTTGATCCGGATGGCTAAAAGAAAAATGAGTTGTTAATAAATACAACACAAATCAATTAATGCATGTACTTAACAACAACATATCACCATATTTATTATAAACACATATACACCTCTCCGCCGGAGTTTGTTATCACCACATCAAAGTCTTGTGACTCGATTCCAAAGTCGTTCAAAAATTGTTCGAAATCACAATCATCTACATCACCTCCAGCTCGGGCATCATTAAAAATAAGTTGTTCCATTTGGTCTTCCATCTCTTCGTCTCGTTGAAATTGTGCTTCTTCTATCTGCTCGTCAAGCAAGTGCTCCATAGCTCTACCTGCAATCCATAGCTCGGGCATTATAATCAAGTTTACATTTATTCATCTGAAAAACATATACAAGTACAATAATTGCAACAAGTATGGATCATATAGCACAACAAGGTGTCAGCGAAGAAAACAGTGTGTGCTCATCTTGCATACCTAACACAAAACTATATATATGGATCATATTTTAGAATTGTGCATATCTAACACAAAATCATCTTTTTTTCGTACACATTTACAATCATCTCAATTTGCATATCCAACACACCATAATATATATACGGATCATATATTACAATTTCATATCTAACACATTTACAATCATCTCAATTTACAAAACAAAGATAGCCACTGAAGCAAGACCTCCTGAAAAGCCGTGGACACAAGGACCCGAGCAGCAGACCTCCTGCAAGTTGTATAATGAATTGTATGTCAATCAAATTAGCATTGAGTCATAGAGAGATATAGAGTCAAACACAACAAGTTAGCAAATAAACGCACAAAGATTGAGTCGACCGAAGTTCATAAAAAGCCTCATCTGATACAACAAGTTAGCATTGCCAGTGAAATAGCAAATGCACAAAGATTTCCATGACAATCAAGTAACTACAGATTGCTAGCCAGTATAATGATTATAAAAGTATATTCGTGGTAAAGCACCATGTGAATATAAGAGTCAAACACACTGGCTGGAAGGGAGCAGCCTAACATTTGACACAAGTACAATATATCTAGTATACTCTGTTACCTGATGTTACACTCTTTACAGACTTACAGTCTCAACAATTTTTCAGATTAAAGATATTACTTAAATCTTTAACATGTGTTACTTATTTTCTTAAATAAAAATATGGATACTAATGGAACCATGAATGATAAAAGGAAATCAGAAAAATTGCCGTGATTAAGTTGCATTTGCTTCCATGCTCTTTGTTTTGTGTCATCATTGTTCAAACATATCAACTGAATCAAAATAATAAATCACTGCCTAAATTAACCAAGCATGTTACACCTCTAAATCACTGCCTAAATTAACCAAAGGAGTTCAGCTTCTGAATGGAAATATTGTTAGCAACCACGAGAGTTTCATACTCATTTGTCAGTATGAAACAAATGATAGGGCCCAGGAACTTATTAAATAGCTAATTTGATTATGACATATAGAAAATAATTTGAGAAAAATGGAGCATGACTAAATGCTAGAGCAAAGCTACTACAAACTGTACCAAGATTTTGGACCTCTCTATCATTGCTTAAAGGAGAGGAAGACTACACATATCATTGCTGCTATTCATCATCGAGAAATTACATGGACCAAGATTTTACATTGCATCCTACGTACATTTTACCTATGAACAGAAGATGAACATGCAAGCTCATAGATAACTCAGGGCATTCTGCTAATACATGAGAACATAAAAGATTTAAGAGCAAATTGGGTATTACCGTAGGTAATTATGCCTCTGGTTCCACAACATACACAAACAGTAAGTAAAAACCATTAACGAGCATCCTACAAACGCTGATTATTTGTTACACATATACCCCTTAGCAAAATCAGTGCATGAACTATAACCCTAATGCGCCGGAGGGCGGCGTGGGAACTAGCTAGGGAGGCCGAGGGAGGGAGGGGACGAGGCATACCGGCGCTGAACGGCGGCGTGGTGTGCAGAGGCACTGGACGGCGACGTGGTGGGCGGCGTTGTAGGGGCCGTGGGGAGCAGACGACGCGGCGGCGCGTCAGATGGCGAAGCGGCAGGGCGCTGGACGGCGGCGCGTCGGAGCGGCAGGGCGACGGCGCGGCGACCTCAAGGCGGAGCGGCAGGGTGACGGCGGCTTTGGAAGATTTGGGGAAAGATAAGAAAATTTTGAGCCACGACCACCCTAAACGGCGCGGACAATACCTTTAGTCTCGGCTCTAGCCACGAACCGAGACTAAAGGGTCTTTAGTCGCGGTTGGAGTTACCAACCGGGACTAAAGGGTTCTGGCTGGAGCCCAGCGGCTCTTTAGCTCTTTAGTCTCGGTTGGTGTTACCAACCGAGACGAAAGGGTTCTTTTTTCCTTATTTCTTTTTACTGATTTTTGTTTCTGTTTTCTTTTAAATTTTTTGAATTGCTTACTTTTCTATTTCTTATTTTGGTTTACTTATTTTTTCAATTGTTTTGGTTTCTAGTTTATTTTTATGTTTTGTTTTATATTTTCTAACATTTTAAGATGCCAAGGTGATTTCTTCAAATTATATCATAAATATCATTTTCTATGTTTTAAGGTTTTTTGTGAAGTAAGTACATAAAATATGATTCCAAATGGCACCCAACTATTTTTCACTAAGAGTGGTGCACATATGATGGATGATCCCCAAGTTTGAGTTTTTTCTTAGAATTATAGCTAATTTTCCCTAGTTAATTGAGTTTATGTTGATTTATCGAAAGTAATTCAAATTTGAACTACAACTATTTGATAGTTTGGTCTGAAACTTTTGGAAAAATCATTTTAAGGTACACAACTAGTGGTTATATCACAGAAACATTGATAGTTCTAAAAAATATCACCTCTTCCGATGATTAGTCGTAGCGACCGTTTTGATCGTTTATTAAAAAAAATGTAATAAAGTGATAAACACCTCAAAACATCAAATACTTTGGCATGGGCTCCTTATATGTGTACTAGTTGCTAGGAAAAATGATAAACTTGATTTTTGCCTACATTTGCAAAAAAAGTATTCACAAAAAGGTCTATCATGTATGAACATTTAGAAGTTTCAAGCCAAATGACCAAGTTATGGTCATTTCGACGACATAGTTTGTGATAAAGATCTCATACTCCACACATAGGTGCATATTGGTATATTAAACAACCTTGTCAAAGGGATTCTTCAAAATATTTTCATAAATATCATTTTCCTTTTTTTAAGTGCAAAAAATGAGGTTTTTTGTGAAGTGAGTACAGAAAATATGATTCCAAATGGCACCCAACTATTTTTCACTAAGCGTGGTGCACATATGATGGATGATCCCCAAGTATGAGTTTTTTCTTTGAATTCTAACTAATTTCCCCTAGTTAATTGAGTTTATGTTGATTTATCGAAAGTAATTCAAATTTGAACTATAACTATTTGATAGTTTGGTCTGAAACTTTTGGAAAAATCATTTTAAGGTACCCAACTAGTGGTTATATCACATAAACATTGATAGTTCTAGAAAATATCACCTCTTCCGATGATTAGTCGTAGCGACCGTTTTGATCGTTTTAAAGAAAAATGTAATAAAGTGATAAACACCTCAAAAAATCAAATCCTTTGGCATGGGCTCCTTATATGTGTACTAGTTGCTAGGAAAAATGATAAACTTGATTTTTTCCTATATTTGCAAAAAAAGTCTTCACAAAAAGGTCTATCATGTATGAACATCTAGAAGTTTCAAGCCAAATGACCAAGTGATGGTCATTTCGACGACATAGTTTGTGATAAAGATCTCCTACTCCACACATAGGTGCATATTGGTATATTAAACAACCTTGCCAAAGTGATTCTTCAAAATATTTTCATAAATATCATTTTCCTTTTTTTAAGTGAAAAAAATGAGGTTTTTTGTGAAGTGAGTACAGAAAATATGATTCCAAATGGCACCCAACTATTTTTCACTAAGAGTGGTGCACATATGATGGATGATTCCAAGTATGAGTTTTTACTTTGAATTCTAACTAATTTCCCCTAGTTAATTGAGTTTATGTTGATTTATCGAAAGTAATTCAAATTTGAACAACAACTATTTGATAGTTTGGTCTGAAACTTTTGAAAAAATCATTTTAAGGTACACAACTAGTGGTTATATCACAGAAATATTGATAGTTCTAGAAAATATCACCTCTTCCGATGATTAGTCGTAGCGACCGTTTTGATCGTTTTTAAGAAAAATGTAATAAAGTGATAAACACCTCAAAAAATCAAATACTTTGGCATGGGCTCCTTATATGTGTACTAGTTGCTAGGAAAAATGATAAACTTGATTTTTTCCTACATTTGCAAAAAAGGTATTCACAAAAAGGTCTATCATGTATGAACATCTAGAAGTTTCAAGCCAAATGACCAAGTTATGGTCATTTCGACCACATAGTTTGTGATAAAGATCTCATACTCCACACATAGGTTCATATTGGTATATTAAACAACCTTGCCAAAGGGATTCTTCAAAATATTTTCATAAATATCATTTTCCTTTTTTTAAGTGCAAAAAATGAGGTTTTTTGTTAAGTGAGTACAGAAAATATGATTCCAAATGGCACCCAACAATTTTTCACTAAGAGTGGTGCACATATGATGGATGATCCCCAAGTATGAGTTTTTTCTTTGAATTCTAACTAATTTCCCCTAGTTAATTGAGTTTATGTTGATTTATCGAAAGTAATTCAAATTTGAACTACAACTATTTGATAGTTTGGTCTGAAACTTTTGGAAAAATCATTTTAAGGTACACAACTAGTGGTTATATCACAGAAACATTGATAGTTCTAGAAAATATCACCTCTTCCGATGATTAGTCGTAGCGACCGTTTTGATCGTTTTTAAGAAAAAATGTAACAAAGTGATAAACACCTCAAAAAATCAAATCCTTTGGCATGGGCTCCTTATATGTGTACTACTTGCTACGAAAAATGATAAACTTGATTTTTGCCTACATTTGCAAAAAAAGTCTTCACAAAAAGGTCTATCATGTATGAACATCTAGAAGTTTCAAGCCAAATGACCAAGTTATGGTCATTTCGACGACATAGTTTGTGATAAAGATCTCATACTCCACAAATAGGTGCATATTGGTATATTAAACAACCTTGCCAAAGGGATTCTTCAAATTATTTTCATAAATATCATTTTCCTTTTTTTAAGTGCAAAAAATGAGGTTTTTTGTGAAGTGAGTACAGAAAATATGATTCTAAATGGCACCCAACTATTTTTCACTAAGAGTGGTGCACATATGATGGATGATCCCCAAGTATGAGTTTTTTCTTTGAATTCTAACTAATTTCCCCTAGTTAATTGAGTTTATGTTGATTTATCGAAAGTAATTCAAATTTGAACTACAACTATTTGATAGTTTGGTCTGAAACTTTTGGAAAAATCATTTTAAGGTACACAACTAGTGGTTATATCATAGAAACATTGATAGTTCTAGAAAATATCACCTCTTCCGATGATTAGTCGTAGCGACCGTTTTGATCGTTTTTAAGAAAAAATGTAATAAAGTGATAAACACCTCAAAACATCAAATCCTTTGGCATGGGCTCCTTATATGTGTACTAGTTGCTAGGAAAAATGATAAACTTGATTTGTGCTTACATTTGCAAAAAAAATCTTCACAAAAAGGTCTATCATGTATGAACATCTAGAAGTTTCAAGCCAAATGACCAAGTTATGGTCATTTCGACGACATAGTTTGTGATAAGGATCTCATACTCCACACATAGGTGCATATTCGTATATTAAACAACCTTGCCAAAGGGATTCTTCAAATTATTTTCATAAATATCATTTTCCTTTTTTTGAGTGCAAAAAATGAGGTTTTTTGTGAAGTGAGTACAGAAAATATGATTCCAAATGGCACCCAACTATTTTTCACTAACACACCTCAGATCCAACGTCTAAACAGCTCAGAATCTCTCAAAAGAAACACACCTCAGATCCAACGTCTCACAAGCGTTAGAAAGAAACACACGATCCATGTGCTTCTTTAGTCCCGGTTGGTGTTTCTTTCTAGCGCTTGTGAGACGTTGGATCTGAGGTGTGTTTCTTTTGAGAGATTCTGAGTTGTTGGATGGGCACTATCATGACCAGTTAGCGAGTCACATGACCCTATATATAGCCCCCTCTTGAACATGTTCGGCAGTCATTGTCTCCTCATTCTACTTCATCGACAGAATACAAAGCATTCGGATTCCCTGCATACGCCCAACGGTGCATATCATATGCAGGCACTCACGAGCCACCGTTGGGATGTATGCAGGTGAAATCGTGTGTTTTGTTCCATGTATCTACAAAATACTTCAGTTCACTTGTTCTTCTGATACAAAACATTCGAATATTACACATCAATAATAATATCCCTCTCTAGTGTTTACTTGTTCTTCTGATTGCGTCGTAACCACGGACAATCTTCTTCATTTAACTTGATACTTGGATCAGTGTTGACTTTGAAGGGCGGAATGTCATGAAACTTATCGTAATCTTCTGACATGTCTGTCTTGTCCTCCACTCCCACAATGACTCTTTTCCCTGAAAGAACTATGTGGCGTTTTGGCTCATCGTATGATGTACTCGCTTGCTTATCTTTTCTTTTTTTCGGTAGGGTATACATGTCTTTCACATAGAAAACCTGAGCAACTTCACTGGCTAGGACGAATGGTTCGTTCTCGTACGAAAGATTGTTGAGATCCACTGTAGTCATTCCGTATCGTGGGTCTACCTCTACCCTGCCTCGTAGGTTTAACCATTTGCACTTGAACAAAGGGACCTTAAAAGTAGGTCCATAGTCAAGTTCCCATATCTCCTCTATGTAACCATAATATGTGCCCTTTGTCCCGTTGCAGTTTGTTGCATCAAAGCGTACTCCACTGTTTTGGTTGGTGCTCTTTTTATCTTGTTTGGCTGTGTAAAATATATTTCCATTTATCTCGTACCCTTGAAAAGTCAATATAGTTGAAGCTGGTGATGTGGCCAACAAGTATAGCTGTTCTTCAACATTGGTGTCATTAATGGGACGTCTTTTTAACCAACTGCTGAAAGTCTTCATGTGTTCTCCATCAATACAATCTTCAGATTTCTCCGGGTACTTGGAGCGTAAAACATTCTTGTGTTCCTCGACATACGGACCCACCAAACTGGAATTATGTAGAACGGTGTCGTGTGCTTGAGTGAAAGAATCCCCGTCTTGACATATTGTTGCTTTCTTTCCAAGGGTGCCTTTTCCATGCAGTCTCCCCTCATGACGTGATTCAGGAACACCGATCGGCTTCAGATCAGGAATAAAATCTACACAAAACTCAATGACCTCCTCTGTTCCATAACCCTTGACGATGCTTCCTTCTGGCCTAGCCCGGTTATGCACATATTTTTTTAAAACTCCCATGAACCTCTCAAAGGGGAACATGTTGTGTAAAAATACAGGACCGAGAACAGAAATCTCTTCGACTAGGTGGACTACAAGGTGTGTCATAATATTGAAGAAGGTTGGTGGGAACACCAACTCGAAGCTGACAAGACATTGGACCACATCCTTCTCTAAATTTTTTAGAGTTAGTGGATTGATGACCTTCTGAGAAATTGCATTGAGAAATGCACATAGCTTCACAATGGGTTCTCGAACATTTTCCGGTAGAAGCCCTCTCAATGCAACCGGAAGTAATTGTGTCATAATCACGTGACAATCATGAGACTTTAGATTCTGAAATTTTTGCTCTGCCATGTTTATTATTCCTTTTATATTTGATGAGAAGCCAGATGGAACCTTCATACTGCGAAGGCACTCAAAAAATATTTTCTTCTCTTCTTTAGTAAGAGCGTAGCTTGCAGGACCTGGCTGATTCTCTGAATGAGTATCGTCTCGATGCATCTCTTCGCTCATACGTTGATGGGTCTGCCTTCCTTTCGGTGTACCTTTTTTTGACTTCCCATCTTTTGACTTCCCATACACGCCCAAGAAGTTTAGCAAATTGCAACAAATGTTCTTTGTCACGTGCATCACGTCGATTGCAGAGTGAATCTCTAGCATTATCCAATATGGCAGCTCCCAAAATATAGATTTCTTCTTCCACATGGGTACGTGGTTGTTTGCGTCATTCGGAACAGTGAGACCGCCAGGACCCTTTCCAAAGATTACATTTAAATCCTTGACCATATCATGTATAGCAGAACTAGAAGGGCGGGTAGGCCTCGGCCGATGATCTGCCTCACATTTGTAATGCTTGCCTTTCTTCCTTAACGGATGCTTGGGTACAAGAAACCGACGATGACCTAGGTACACATTCTTGTTACCTAAATGTATACTATCAGTCTCAGCTAAACAGTGCGTGCATGCATTGTATCCCTTGTTTGACTGTCCTGAAATGTTGCCTAGAGCAGGCCAATCATTGATGGTTACAAAAAGCAAAGCTCGTAGATCAAATTCCTCCAGTTTGTGCTCATCCCACACACGTACACCTTCCTCACACCACAACTGCAAAAGTTCTTCAACTAATGGCCTGAGGTACACATCAATGTCGTTGCCAGGTTGCTTCGGGCCTTGAATGAGCACGGGCATCATAATGTACTTCCGCTTCATGCACAGCCAAGGAGGAAGGTTATAGATACATAGAGTCACGGGCCAAGTGCTGTGACTGGAGCTCTGCTCTCCAAAAGGATTAAAGCCATATGTACTTAGGCCAAATCTTAAGTTCCTTGCGTCATCTGAAAATGTCGGGAACTCTCTGTCAATTTTTCTCCACTTGGACCCATCCACGGGGTGTCTCAACATCAAGTCTTTTTTACGATCTTCTTTGTGCCAACGCAACAACTTGGCATGCTCTCTATTGCTGAACAAACGTTTCAACTGTGGTATTATAGGAGCATACCACATCACCTTTGCAGGAATCCTCTTCCTGGGGCGCGGCTCGCTCTCAACATCACCAGGGTCATCTCGCCCGATCTTATACCGCAAAGCACCGCATACAGGACATGCATTCAATTTTTCGTGCTCACCGCGGTAGAGGATGCAGTCATTAATGCAAGCGTGTATCTTATGCACCTCTAATCCTAGAGGGCATACCACCTTCTTTGCTTCATACGTACTAGACGGCAATTCGTTATCCTTTGGAAGCATCTTCTTAACTATTTTTAACAAATTTTCAAATCCCTTGTCAGAAGTACCATTCTCTGCCTTCCATTGCAACAATTCAAGTGTGGTACCTAGCTTTTTATGGTCATTTTGACAAGTTGGGTACAACAATTTGGCGTGATCAGCTAACATACGCTCCAACTTCAAACTTTCGTTTTCACTTCCACAGTCCATTTGTGCATCACGAATGGCCCGACGAAGATCATCGTCGGGCTCATCAATAATGGGATCTTCTTCAGTTTCGTCTTCTCCCATTGTAGTATCACTGAACCAAGGATACTTGTCATTATCCTCCTCTTCTTCATTTTCTTCCATGATAACCCTTGTTTCTCCGTGCTTGGTCCAACAATAATAACCAGGCATAAAACCATTATGCAAGAGGTGTGAGTGAATAACTTTTGAGGTAGAGTGATCACTCATATTCTTGCAGGCACTACATGGACAACGAATAAAACCGTTCGTCGGCTTGTTTGCCTCAGCCATATGGAGAAAATTATGCATGCCATCAATGAACTCAGGACAACATCGGTCACCGTACATCCATTGTCGGTTCATCTGTATTACATAAAAGTATATCGAACCCCATTATTACACTACTGTCATAAATAATATGTAAGAGCAAATTAATTAATACAATGTCATCCATTAAAATAAGAGTAGAGTATTGACAAGCGGTAATACATAGTTCTCATAAAACATACATTAACTGAAACAAATATAAAAATTATCTAAAGAATTTAAATCCAACAACAAATGCGATCAAAATCGCAACTAAGGTAAATACTGAACCCACAGCATAATGATACCAAGCCTCCCGATTAATGGCATATTTTCTAATCCTTTTTATCTTCAAGCGCATTGCATCCATCTTGATCTCGTTACCATCGACCACGTCGGCAAGTTTGAGCTCTAATTTCATCTTATCTTCTAAGCATTGAAGATGAAGATCTTCACTTCTTTTCAATTTTGCTTTCAAATCATTGTTTTCTTTATCCAAAAACTCGACAATAGGGTCAGGTTCAATTTATGGTTCAGTTACCTCCTAGATAAAAATAATTGTATGTCAAGTTGGTCGCCGTAATTGCCAGAAACATAGAATGAAATAAATAGTTTTGAAAATATACCACATCCGAATCATAGACCGGACGAGGACCGACGGGGACGGATATCAGAACCATGACACTATACATATAATACAAGTTAGAAAATTATACAAGTAGTAACTATGCATCTAAATCATAAAAGCTATATTTTTAAAATAAAATAAAATAAAATATAGAGGCTCACCGAGGTGGTGACGGGACGGCGCGGGCGATCGACGTCGATAAGGCTCCTCACCACACTAAAACACATAAATCATTATTTTAGTTTGAGAACAAATTGCACATATACACAAATGAGATCATAACTTAGGCATTACATCGAACACCTTGCTTGCACAAAAAAATTGAAATGAGCAAAATGAGCTAAATAAGCAATGCCGGAAAGAGGATGAAGAGGCTAACCGTGGGGTGCCTTCAATCTTGCCAAATGGTGTAAAATATTATGGATTATCTAGTCTTGGGGAGAGGAAATGGAGAAGAAATGGAGAGGAAATGATTTTGAGCTCGGGCTCGGTGGGAAAAATGGAGTGAGCAGGGGTGGAAGAAGCTGATAAAGGTCAGGACCATCAGTCCCGGTTTGTGTTACGAACCGGGACTAAAGGGTTCTGACGCTGGGGCCCGCCTCTGCTGCCGCATGCGGTGAACCTTTAGTCCCGGTTCGTAACACGAACCGGGACTAAAGGTCCCTCACAAATCCGGCGGTGTGGCTCTCACCCCTTTAGTCTGGGTTCAAAAAATGAACCGAGACTAAAGGGGTGAACCAAAGGCTCGTTTTCTACTAGTGTAGGTCATGAAAAGTGACAAGAGCAAAGGAGGACAATCATAAACTCACTTCATCTGGAATATTGGGGTCAGCACCAGCATCTAGTGAGCACTTCATGAGGGTAGGCAAGCTATGTTTTACTGTAAATATGACGGTAGTGAAACCACAGGTGTCAACGTAATTGACATCAGCACCAGCCTGTGTAAATGAATAATTATTTGACAAACTGAGTTAATTGATTGCTATATTATCCACAAAATATGTATTCACAAAGAAAGCAAAGCTGCAAATACAGACTATAAATGAGGAAGCTCCATGTGAAGAAAGAGTGCTGACCTTAATCAGTAGCTTCATACATACCAACGATTTAGAAGGAATGGGATCATGTATGGCAAAACGCAATGGGGTAAAATTAAGTTTGACAGTGTTAGGCTGTGAAAAGTAAAAGAATCAATCTCTTGAACTTGTCGGGGTTAAAGTTAAAAATATAATGAAACAATAGATATATAAAAGCAGCTCATAGCGTGTCCAATATGTTTGTATGTCTGAAGGAAATAGAAACAAATATGTCTACAGCAAATTAGACATAACATGCACTTCTCAGAAACTGAGCATGTTTCACTTTCAAAGAACAATGTACTATCATTGTTGAATAGATGCTGTTGTTGAGTCTATAGGTGGATTGTCTGGCCCTTTCCATCAGATTGGTCTTTTGGAATAGTGGTCAGCACATGTAGCTTGACATGGTATCAGAGCCAAGGTGAGTTTGAGTCTTGTGTGGCATAACTTTCCTAAATATTGCTCATGCCCCCTCCGTCCACGTACAAGGCCCCTTTCTCTTCATGTGCCTACCTAGTTTACACATGTTGGCCTCTCTATTCCTGTCACATGTGAGGGGTGTTGAGTGCATAGGTGGATTGTCTGACCCTCTTTTGGAATAGTGGTCAGCACATGAAGCTTGACAACTGCTTCATACAACATTATTTTGTTTAGATAAACATAAGTACCACAGGCCAGAACATTCTGCAGTGTGTTCTAGTCCCAAAAGTATATTTTCCTAAATACCCATCACAAACCAGAAATTTGTTTTGCGGCCAAAGAGAGAACCAAGAAACCGGTGTCTTACATTGGCATGGTGCTCTAACAAAATCTTCATTGTGCCATGTTGTTTACGCATAGCAGCTACATGCAATGGTGTCCCTCGTTCAGAATCTAAATTCACATCGACTCCTCTTCCAAGCAGCAGTTCTACAATATCACAATGTCCTAGAAAAGAAGTTTTCAAGAGGAATCCATGAGACAAATATATTTCCAACATGTAGTTGTGGCAATATGCCTGCATTAAAAATGAACTCCAGGCTTCAGTTTTTCCATCATGAACAGACCAGTAACCTTGGGTTGCCACATATCCTATCCAGGACAAACTTTACAAATGTGGTGGGACTGAGAAAATTTATTTTTCATTAAACTGCATCTAAACCTTGGCAGTGGCGAAATCTATAAATTTTGAGCCTATAAGATTACAATCAACACCATCAACAACAAAGAATTGGATATCATATTTCTACAGATTCCAGACCTCCTTCCATCATCCAAATCATATATATAGTAACTTTTTTAATGGGCATAACATAGGAACATACGACAAGATATGGTAAAATACAAACATTGGCAAATAGAGGTGCCATGGTAGTCAACTGTCATGATACCAAAGCGAAGGTTTTATGTAACCCTACGAAACAGGAGGTCGTGATGGCATGTTTCTTTCTCGTAACTCCTTGGGATAACAAAAGGAGAGGCTAATCTTATCAAAAGAAAACTAAAAGCTAGGTTGAACAAAACAATTAATTGAGGAATAAGACACACATGGGAACTGGGATCCCCCGATAGAGAAGCAACTGCCATATTTCATTCACCTAGGAAGACAAATTAATATTTCAAACTTCTGATTGTGACACCTGCTGACCCCTGGGCCCCATGTTAAAAGCCTTTCCAGATAATATCAAAAAATAGAGAAATAATGAATAATCGGATGCTTGCTTCATTGGAATTCTAACTTTTTTTTACAAACGTCCCCCTGAAAGAGGCCGGGTTCCATTATTAAGCGGTAACAGAACAAAGTTCTCTTTTGCCCACAGGCAAAAGTACAAACATTGGAACTCTAACTGAATTTCTAAATTCTACACATCCAGCTACAGAACTGAGAAAAATTCAACAACATATTGCATGACGTGAGGAATCATTTGCTATTTGTAACTTTCCATTTGGGGGTGAGAATATTTTGCATTGTTTAGTGACACATTCTTGATATTTTGGAAAATAAGCATTTTGGTCTAACGATTTATACATTTTATTTAAGAATTAGCTCCAAGCCCAGTAACAACCTTGTGTAGTTTCATCTAGCTAGTCGCCAACAAAGTCTGGTGTATCAGGTTACAACTTCAGGTGAGAATATGGGTTTGGAATTTGACAAAAGTAGTGCAAAAAATTAGCATCAGGAAAGCTATGAAATCATGCCTACAGATAGGCGTCACCCTATGCATAAATTTGAGCTGTGCGATCGGGCCATAGTAGCCATGGCCACGGTATGAGAGATTACTGAAGGAAAAGGAGCAAGAAGGTTCAAGGCACCAGAGAAGAGAATCGCATCTCCCGAATCCTTTCTCGGGTCTATCATTGGTACTCCGGGGCCTGATGCTACTTATATTAAGCGATGTGGAGTCAAAGTGACTTTATATGCACTTCAATCTGTAACCAATGTATTTGTTCCCAAATATAGTAATTGAGAGAGAGAGAGAGAGAGAGAGAGAGAGAGAGAGAGAGAGAGAGAGAGAGAGAGAGAGAGAGAGAGAGAGAGAGAGAGAGAGAGAGAGAGACCTTGCCCTGCAGCAGCATGGAGAGGTAAAAATAATTTGCCAACTAACGGATCAGCACCATGATCAAGAAGATATTTTGAAGCAGCAACTTTCCCAGAAAAGGCAGAATATGATATTGGGGTGTCACCTGCAACAACGACAAGAGAACCCATCAGGAAACAGAACTCTTAATAATAATCCTAATGCGGCATCAATTTTGAAGCGTAAATTAGGAATTTCCCATGCCAGGCTGCCAGCGAGTCGGAGATCCAACCCTAACTCCTGATAAAGTTCAATCCATCGCAGAAGAGTCAAAACCCGACGAGATGGGGAAGCAAACGGACCTATGCTGTTGGGCTGGTTAATGTCGAGGCGGCGGAGGTCCTCGACGAGGTACCTCAAGATGTCCACACTCCCAAACATAGCAGCCGTCTGCAGAACGCTGTAGCCGTCCTCGTACTCCATCGCCGCCAAGAAGGCGGCCTCGCCCAGGAACCCCGTATTCAGCGCCCGCGCCATCTCTGCGCGCACACCAAGTCAGGTCAAGTACCACCAAACCCTAACTACAAGAGGCGGGAGGGAGAGGTTGCTTACTTTTGAGGAGGCGTACATTGCCTTCGCAGGCGGCGCGGAAGAGCTCTTCCTCCCGCTGCTGCTTCCCCAGTGCCTCCATGGCGACGGAGCAGGCAAGTCGCTCGAAAATCGAAATGCGAGAGCGGCAGTCCACTGTGACTATGTGGGGAAGAAGAGGAGCGCAGTGATGGGCCGGTGGCCCTGTCAGGCGTAAGCAACTCAAGTGCTCGGCCCAACTGCGGAAAGTTTTTTTTCTCAACGATTCGAATTTGTTAGAAAAGATTTTTTTTTCCTCCTCTCTTGTGATATGTGATGTGTGACATGCTTAACGAGTGTCACTATGAGTGAGACTTTCGTCCGACGCGGCAAGTGTGGGATGTTGTATGTACATTTTATTCGGATTGAAGATACTACATATGAATATAAATCGTTCAAACAAACTACTGAACAGTTTTCACCCTTGCTAGCATCGACATATTCCATAGTACTAGATTTTTTTTTTGAGAAACACAGTACAACGCAAGCGCTCATATACACGCGCACACACTCACCCCTATGAACGCACGCACGCACATCCAACCCCTATGAGCACCTCCGAGAGACTGAGCCGGCGGGTCTTAAGATTGACGAAGTCACCACATGCGTCTCGCTGTCGACGGGAACCTCCCACTGAAAGAATATTCCGTCTAAATAAGAAATACCAACGTCAAACCTATGGTTTAAACTCTGGTGGGCTGGAATATAACCATCCACCTAACCATCTTGCCACATGCAAGTTCTCCCATAGTACTCCCTCCATTTCAATTTAGTTCGCGTTCTAACTTCAGTCAAAGTCAAACTTTATTAAGTTTGACCAAAAATATAGGAAAAAATATCAACATTCATAAAATCAAATGCATACAATATAAAAAAATATGTTAATGATTTTAACACTATGATTTTTTATTGTAAATATTTTATATTTTTTTCACAATATTTGGTCAAACTTGGCAAAGTTTGACATTGACTAAACGCAGAACGCAAACTAAATTGAAACCGAGCGAGTACTAGATTTGTGTTGATATGTTTCAACAAATTATCAATAATTCAAACAATATTATACCTGAACCTCGTGGATTAAGTCATTTTCCACTACTTGTACACTTGGATGTGTTAGTGTATGCGTGCTGGACCGGTAGTACACACACTCTACACTTAACATTTTTTTAGTGAAGGTTGGTCCCAGAAATACTTACATCATCCATGAGGGGTTGTTAGACACTTTGGAAGTACACGACGTGTGGACTGGTGGATACACGAGCTATATTTGAAAGTATGCGTACAGCCGTACACTACCCAAAAAAGTACACAAGAGGGGCAACACGCAGTACACAAAACATCTGAAAAAATATAAGATTTTGTTTTAGAAAAGCAGGGTATATCCGAACTACTGCGCCCACCCGAAGCGTAACGCTCGTGCTCTGGTGACAAGGTTTACTCTTTTTCAAATTGTACGTGCAAGCTTTTATGAAATAGTCAGAGAAATCGAGCGTGAGGAGATTTATTCGAAACTAACTCTTTTTCTAATATCGTAACTGCAAGAATATTCTGAGAAAGTAAGGCAATTCGAATTTGGGGAAATTAATCCATTTCTTTACCACACTATCTGATCTGACTCTACCCTGGTACACCATTGGAACCCTTTGAGTACAATCTTAATATAATAAAATCCAAGACATTTAGGCTTCAACCCGCAGAAGTGGACATGAATCTGGATCCAATCAGTGGTTGAGCTTGGACGAAAATCTCTGGCAGGGCGAAGCTGCAAAATGACTGTATAATGTCTTATAATGCCAAATCGTTATAGGAAGACAGAATTTGTACCAGTTTTGGGAATATTGTATAATTTGATAGATCTTGTTCACATTGACTCACAAAATATAAATCTAGCTCCCATATACATAATGATACAGCTTCTCCGAAACAAAAGAAATATATATTACAACATCAATACGTTCAAGTTCGGGGAGCTTTGGTTCATTACTTTCACATTTATCTCTAATTTCTCTATAAAATGAATCCATGGTATTGGACTTGACATCGTTGCTTCCTACCTAGAAACAACAATTTGTAACCAATAATTTTGATTTACTATTAAATATATGACGTAATCACGGGATTTCTAATAAATAAACTTTCCACTACAGTAACATTTATGGAACTCATACCTATCTCTTTCGATGCATTATTTATCATATTTCGTGACAATCCCTTTATAAAGAGATCTTCCTGGGTTTTTGTAAAAGAAATGGGGCTCATAGTTTCACATAGCCATCTCTCCATAGAGATACAATACAGTTGGGTAGAAAATTACAGTTGGGTTTATATGTCTAACCTATCAGGTTTGAGAGATATTAATGAAGTAGCTCAATTAATAGTCAGGAATAACTTTACCTCAAAATCATCTTGTCATTGGGTTGATGAGTCCCCTAACTTCTTTTTACAAAACTCATGGAATATGTAGTATTATTTGAAATCGATAAAGCTACCCACGATGGTTTTCCCTTGAGAAGAGAGAATGCAGGGATCAGTCAATGGTTTTAAGTGCAGCTGAACCCATAAGACAGGTTTTGATGGACTTGACCGAGTCTACCAACTCGTCCGGTGCTGGAAAGAATATAACACAAATAGTTAGGCTGGGCACTTGATATCTTATCCAGGTCTTGGAGCCATCAGTACTTTTAGTGGAACATACGCCTCTGAGAGTCCATTTCAGTCGGGCAGTCATTTAATTTCCATGCTAGGTCAAACGATTTGACTCTAGGAAGCAAGAAACTCTGCACCAGAAACACAATTTTCCAACGGTCACCCTCAAGAGTAAAGACCTATAATTCTGCAATGGATGCACATCAGTGGATCATCTTTCTCTCCAGAGCCTCTGAGGAGCATCTCTTAGCGATTCTGGAGTACTACTTGCTAGCAACCCACAGGTACGTTAACACCTACTCCGTAGAAGAAACAACCATCCTTTCTGCATCAGTTACTTGATCATCAAACGGCATGAACATGCTCAACGCACCCTACATAGTAATTTTCCTTCAGCTGCTTCTTCTCTGCTTCTCTTCCCTATTTTGCACCGGTTATCCCCAGTCCAATCCTACCACATGCCCCGGCAGCTCCGTTGCCATCCCACACCCTTTCAGCATCTCCGACAACTCGACCCCAGGCTTCCGCGTATCATGTGAACTGACAGAACCGATGTTGTCGCTCGGCGGGCAGCTGTACAAGGTCCTGGGCATCTTCCTGCACCAGGGCTACGTACGTGTGACCGGCAACACCGTGTACTCCCTATGCCAGCAGCAGAACAATGGCCCCGTGACGACCAACATCATCGACCTCGAGGGCACACCTTTCACCTTCTCCCCCACGCTCAACAAGTTCACCGTCGTCGGCTGTGACTCCATGGCTATGATCAGAAGCCGGGATCCTGGCACGGCGATAATGAGCGGGTATGGTTACCGCGGAGGGTGTGTGTCGTTCTGTGCTACTGAGGGGAGCATCACCAGTGGCGCGTGCTCCGGGGTGGGCTGCTGCCAGGCTTCCGTGCCCGAGGAGCTCAAGGTGCTGGACCTGGAGCTCACCAGCATACGGAACCAGCTCCTGCAGCAAGGTGGCATCGATAGTAGAAATAATACCAGCGCTTGGTGCAGCAAGGCGTTCATCGTGGACCAAGCTTCCTACGTCTTCTCCAGAAGTGACTTGGACAGAAACCTGACAAACCTGCCCATGGTGCTCGACTGGTCGATATCCGGCGGAAACTGCTTGGAGGCGCGACGTGCCCGGCAGACCTACAAGTGCAAGGAGAACGCGGACTGTTACACCGTGGCAAATAACACCGGATACCGCTGCAACTGCTCTCAAGGTTTCGCTGGGAACCCTTACCTGCAAGGGCTTGATGGATGCCAAGGTGATCCATGCTTGTTTTATACTTCGGTTGTCACTAATATATGCCTTATATTGATTTCCCTTTGCGATACTTTCTCGCAATTTTGTACACACAAGATATTGATGAATGCAAAGATGAAAAGAGTTACCCGTGCACGCACAAGTGCATCAACACTATTGGTCATTTTGAGTGTGTATGCCCGATGGGCACAACGGGTGATGGTACGAAGCAGGGCGGGTGCAGAAGAGATACAAAGCTACTGATTGCAGCAGGCAAGTGGCAGTACCCAATAATCTAATACTTTGACATAATTTCTGCTCAGTCTGAATGAACAAACACTTAACTCATCAATGTTTCTACTGCCTTTTGTTTTAGGTGGAGGTCTGCCTTTGCTGCTTGTTCTCCTGGTGCTCGGAGTTTGGACACACTGGCTTGTTAAGAAGAGAAAGCTTGCCAAGTCAAGACAGAGATACTTTCTCCAAAATGGTGGCATGCTCCTGAAGCAGCAGATGTTTACTCAGAGGGTGCCGTTGAAGATATTCACGTCTGGTGAACTTGAAAAGGCAACCAACAGATTCAGCGATGACAACATAGCTGGCAGAGGTGGGTTCGGGACGGTCTACAAAGGCGTATTGCAAGATGAGATGGTTGTGGCGATCAAGAAGGCTCAGCGGGTTGATCAGACCCAGGTGGAGCAGTTCGTCAATGAGCTGCTCATTCTCTCGCAAGTGAACCACGAGAACGTGGTCCAGCTAATAGGCTGTTGTCTCGAGTCAGAAGTCCCCTTGTTGGTCTACGAGTTCGTCACCAACGGGGCCCTTTTCCACCATCTCCACAACACTTCAGTGCCGATGCCATGGGAGGACCGTCTAAGGATTGCAGTTGAAACGGCTACAGCACTTGCATACTTGCACTTGGCAAAGATGCCAATCATCCACAGAGATGTCAAGTCGTCCAATATACTCCTTGACAAGAGCTTCACCGCCAAAGTGTCCGATTTTGGCGCTTCAAGGCCGATGCCGCATAATCTGACCCATGTCACCACCTTGGTGCAGGGGACACTAGGGTACATGGACCCTGAGTACTTCCAGACAAGCCAACTAACCGAGAGAAGTGATGTTTACAGCTTTGGCGTGGTACTTCTCGAGCTATTGACAAGGGAGAAACCAATATTTGGTTGCAAGACGGACGAGGTGAGAAGCTTGGCATTGCAATTCAGCATATTATTCCATGAGAATCGGTTGTCAGAAATCGTGGATCGTCAAGTAGCCGATGAAGCTGGAGCTAGACATGTTAAAACTGTGGCGCAGTTGGCTTTGCGATGCTTAAGGGTGAGAGGTGAGGAGAGGCCAAGGATGATAGAGGTTGCTGTGGAGCTTGAAGCACTGAGAAGACTCATGAAACAACACTCCATAGTTGATCCTGAAGAGTGAACAAGAGTGTTGTGTAGTATACCTGCTAGACTTCACATTCACTTTCCTAAATTAGAAATACAAGTACTGTTAGAGTAAGTAATGGGCCTGGGCCCATTAGTCTTAAGGGTTTACTTAGCGGTCAAGTAAGCCTTGCTTGGGAGTCAAGGAAACCCCTCTATATAAGGAGGGGAGATATATCAATCTAATCAAGCAAGAATTCAGAGGAAAACACTCCCTCTTGCCCGGCCGTGGGACAGGATCCCCGCGGCCGGCGATCAAGCGTGCCCTCACAGCTCTCTCTCCCTTCCCCCTCAAACCCTAGCAACCATAACATCTGGTATCAGATTGCCTAGGTCTCATGGGTTCGAACGGCCCCAACTTCGACACCACCTCCGCCGCCGACACCACCGCCATGCTCGGCGCATCCGCGCCGCTGGAAACCGCTGCCGTCACCGGCGCCCAGGGAGCCGCCATCGCCGCCGCCATCCAGGCCGCCGCCGCCGCCGACACTGCCGCGGTCCTCGCCCTCCTGCCTGCGGCGCTGATGGACATCGCCGACAGCCTCCGCGCCCTCCGCCTCGACTTCGCCGAGATGAGAGCGGGCCAGCACCCGCCCCCGCCGATCGGGCCGCCCGCGCCCGCCGATCAGCCACCGGCCAGCAAGGGGCGCTCCATCGTCCAGTGGCCAGCATCGCCCTCGCAGCTGCCTGCCTGGCTCGACGGCCCGCCCATCTACACCGAGGCGACAGCACAGCCGACGGTCCAGCAGGTCGCTCCCACCTTCGGCGGCCCAGGGGGTTTCGCCCCGCCACCGACGGCCGCGCCGTTTGCCCCACCTCGACATCCAGTCTGGGAGAAGATCGATGCGATGGCGGCTTGGGCGTCGCAGCACAAGCGGTCGCCGCCGGCGCCGACCCCCGCACAGCCATCGCTGCTGCGCTTGGCCGCGACCACGGCTTCGGTCACCACGGCGCCGCCGTCATCGACTGCTGCCCACCACGTGTCAGCGGCAGTGAAACTGCAGGCTGCTGCGCGCGGCCTCCTAGCGCGTCGGCATGTGCGGGAGATGCGTGATTTCCAGCTGCAGCGCCTCCAAGTTGCGCTTCACGGCACACGGGACCTCGTTCTCGTCCGCTGTGTGGGAGATCTTGGGCACTCGATTTTCCCCACGGGCGGCGGGCACGCTGTTTTCTCCGCGGGCAGCGACCTCCACGTCTATGACATCGACAGTCAGCCAGCGGGGAGAAGACATGGTGTCACAGACGGGAGCGCACCGCGTAGTGCCACGACATTCCGCCGCCGGCCGCCGCGAGGGCTCCCTTGGTCCCGATGGCGTCCTTGGGATCCAGGGGGCTGCACACGCAAAATTTTGGCGCGCGGAGGATTCTTGCCACATCGTTCTGAGTCAAAAATAAAGAGTCGGAGTCTCATTCGGGTTAGCTTATTTCAGGTCCATCCACTAAGCCGAGATGTAAAAGGCTTAGGTCGATATAAGAGTCGGAGTCTTGTTAGGTTGCAGCTCGAGGACGAGCTGCGTGTCCAGGTGGGGTGTAGTGTTAGAGTAAGTAATGGGCCTGGGCCCATTAGTCTTAAGGGTTTACTTAGCGGTCAAGTAAGCCTTGCTTGGGAGTCAAGGAAACCCCTCCATATAAGGAGGGGAGATGTATCAATCTAATCAAGCAAGAATTCAGAGGAAAACACTCCCTCTTGCCCGGCCGTGGGACAGGATCCCCGCGGCCGGCGATCAAGCGTGCCCTCACAGCTCTCTCTCCCTTCCCCCTCAAACCCTAGCAACCATAACATCAGTGTTAGAGTAAGTAATGGGCCTGGGTCCATTAGTCTTAAGGGTTTACTTAGCGGTCAAGTAAGCCTTGCTTGGGAGTCAAGGAAACCCCTCTATATAAGGAGGGGAGATGTATCAATCTAATCAAGCAAGAATTCAGAGGAAAACACTCCCTCTTGCCCGGCCGTGGGACAGGATCCCCGCGGCCGGCGATCAAGCGTGCCCTCACAGCTCTCTCTCCCTTCCCCCTCAAACCCTAGCAATCAGTCGGAAGACAACTAAGAAACCTACGAGTTGACCTATAGATTTAAATAACATCACTGTTCAATCGATGAAAATGTACAAAACAGATGAAAATCTACATGACTGTAGACCATGTAAATCCAAATCCATGTTTGGCGGCAGCAGAACTTCTGGAGGCATGCTGCTATTCTGGCTCTGCCTTCAAAAGCCCTTTTAGCAAGATGCCAATTTGACTATGCTAGCCTAACTATTTGTCACATAACTTGGGAATCTCTAATATCCAGGTGCCTATGTCTCAGGTGCCTGATTTTTTCTTAAATCTCAATCACCTCAGAAAAGTGCAACTGCAGTTCAAAAAAACGGTGCAACTGGAACGGGTTGCACTTTTCTATCAGAAAAGTGCAATTGCACTTTTTTATCAGAAAAGTGCAACTGATGCATATTTTTGTGGGTGACTGAGACTTAAGGAATTCTCAGGCGCCTGAGAATTAGCAAAACCGAACATAAAAACGGCCGCATCATGTTCAAGAAATTCAAAACAACAGTCACATGGTGGGAGCTTTGTGGTACTATATATAGAAAAAAGTACATGATCATCTTCAACAGAACAGAATAATCAGCACATGTGCTAGGGGCCTTGAAAATTCAGAGTTATCCTGACTCGTGTTTCCTCCACAAGCATTCATACGAAGACAACGTATCAGCCGTCTTAGCAGTGCATACAACACTTCCAAACGTATTTGAGTATTTCACACTCAGAACTACTGGATCGCTGACGACAGTGACGAAGAAATAAACAAAACAAAGACGAAATTACCTTACCTTTGCGCAAACAGCGAGGGCCGAGGGGCATCAGGCATGGATGGAGGAGCAGCTGCCGCGGCGCCGTGGGTTCCGGTTTGGGCCCACATCGCAGCGCACATCCGCACCAACCCGCTGCGCGATCTAACCAGACGGGTCACCGGAGGCGGCGAAGTTCACCGGAGGTCACGGGTGCGCAGCCGCACGAGGAGGATCGTAGAGGGGAAGCGGGTGATGCCGGGCGGCAGGGGAGACAGCCGTCCACCTCCTCTGCATCCGGGTCAGGTGCCACGGGATGGGCGGCAATAATGGCGTGGACGACAGCGCGAGGAAAGCCTGGAAGCACATGGAATCTTGCCGGCGACGCGGGGTAGCCCGGAGGCCGGAGAGTCCGGGGACCGGCCGGTGGCCGGTGGCGGGGAAAGCCGGCGTCGCAAGGGACAGGTGCGACGGTGCTGGGGCGGTTCGGTCAGCTCGGTGGCATTTGTGACGACTGACGAGATAAACATGAAAATCAGGCAAAATAATAAAAAAACAGGCATTTCTGACATTATGAAAAGTAAAATAAATAATATTTGGAAAATAATATAGAACAATTGGCAAAGATGAAAAACACACGGCAAAGGTGAAAAGAAAAACTCAGTAGAGGCAAAACCTCTCGGACAAACAAAAACACGATCAGCAAAGGTGCAAAATATGTTGTAATTATATGTCGCTTGGCCCAATATGTTATAAATACATGAGGTGAGATCTCATGTTATTTTTCTCCAAAATTCTTATGGAATAGCCTATTTCATAGGAATTTTAAAAAAAATTGAGTTTCCTATTCCTTTGTTCCAAACAACATCATAGGAAATTTTCCTATAGGATTCCTATCCTCCACAATTTCTATGGAATTTCTTTGTTCCAAACGGGGCCTAATTAGGTGGATTTGAGGATGAAATATAGAGTGGTTAGCGTAAAAACTACCACTTTACAGACTAAATCACAAAAAAATACCACTTTTGCCCGCAATCGTAAAAAACTATCACATTTGTTCCGTTGCTAGCAAATCGCGCCAAATTCGGTTTGAGAGCGAATTGACACTAAATCTAACGTGACGCGTCCACATGTAAGAGAGATGACATGGCAACATTGACTTTTCAGCTCAATAAAATATTAATGTTTTTAGAAAATCCATGGCACGGCGGCGCGGTGAGCAGGGGCGTTGACGGCTGCGCGACGAGCAGGGGAAGCAGCCGGCCGGGCGACGCCACCGTGCGTGGTCGATTTGATTTTGCAGTTTTGATTTTTTTTTGCTAGCTTTGTTTTTTAATTTGTTGCCACGTCATCACTTAGACGTGGGCCCGGCATGTTAGTTTGAGCACGAATGCACTATCAAACGTGATTTGGTATGTTTTTGCGATTGCGGACAAAAGTGGTACTTTTTATGATTTAGTATCTAAAGTGGTAATTTTATGCCAACCACGATCCCTCTACAAAAGCCAGAACCGCATTCATAGGGAAGGTTAAGAGAGTAGACTCGTCTCAAACATTGACTTTTTCTCAGATAATGCTGATCTCGAACATTGACTTAACGCAGGCGCAAGTGTTACTTGTACGCCGCACTACATTCACATAGTATACTTTTTCCAGGTCTATTATTGCACATTACTTAAAGCAAAGATAGTAAGGTTTTCCCGTTGACCAATGGACAAGCTGGATATGGATAAGCAGATCGAAATTTAATAGAGAGAGAAAAATGTCAGACTAACGATGCACGATGATGGTTGTGCTAACAGTGGCGATGATTGGGTCGGTCGCAACGTGGGCAGAGGTGATGACCGGCACCACCGCCCAGCATGGGCATGTTCCCCGCTCCGGTCGGCGCGAGCAGACCCCACACGCTCTTCTTCCACCTTCGTTCCTACCACAAGCCATTTCCAACACACCTTGGGCGTTGATCGGCTATATATACGGATACAACCTCCATCGGTCTCTCATTGCACACAAGATAAATCAGGAAACAAGTGATAGATACGCTGAGAGCACGCACAGATCGATCCAACAAATCCATGGACATCGACAACGGCATGGAGAAGATCAGTCCTTCTCCTCTTCACCGGAGCCTCTCCACCGTCACCTACTGGTTTGTTCCGCGCTGTGAAATTTCTTGCTGCGTTTGTGGCATGGCATGGGATGATCTTCACCCTGACGTTGTTTTGTGCGTGCATGCAGCTGTGGCAGGTGCGGCTACGACCTGAAGCTGAGCTCGCAGGCGCGGGACACGGCGGCGGGCATGGTCGGCGCCGGCGCCAGGCGGGGCCGCGGGTGCGGTGCGGCGGTGGTGGTGTTCGACGCCATCGACGACGCAAGGTTCGGCCACCTGGACGAGTTCCGGTGCCTCGACGTGCGCGCGCGCCGGCTCTTCGCGCGCCGCACGCGCCTGCTCTGCCGCAAGTGCGGCTCCCACGTCGGCTTCGGCTACGACGACAGCACCGCCGCGACCAGGCCGGCGCGGTACCACATCAAGATCCGGGCGCTCCACCCCGCCGCCTCGCCGGACTGCGCGGCCGGCGATGCAACGCCGTTGCGTGCGTGATCTGACCTCATGCCGGCCATACTCATGTGTAGTTTTTCTCACTTTTCTTGACGCGCTCGCGAGTTGCTGCCGCTGTTTGTTGTTTTCGCCCCCACCCCCCAAAGTCGCTCGCTTGAATCTCAAGAAATGTAAGAAGAAGAAAACCAATGATTGGAATCATTTTTTTCCATTCCAAATGTTTAGTTTATGTAATATAAAGCAAAATTATTGAAGATGTGCGTAGCGTGCCACCGTCCCACGTTTAGGAGAGAGTTCACTCATCCATAACATTGACTTTCTTTGTCTACACGATGATCTAGAGCATTTGACTTAACGAAACCAGTGCCACTTGTACGATGCATTTTCTGTAAATACTACTCAAAACCTCAAAAAAAAAAATGACTCAGATTTATTAAATCTTAGTCAATAAATTCAGAAGGGAGGGAGTACTTTTTTGGGACAATTAGTGCATTGTACACTACTCACTCTGACATTGAGATGTCATCCACCTGGACATATAGTGGGTATCCTTTAAGATGCTCTAAACCGATCTCATAATTTCGGGCCACATATGGAGGTCCGGTTGGGAAGAATTTTTTTTATCCGAACCGGGTCATCCACCTGGACATATAGGGGAAGTGGGTCCCATTTAAGATGCTCTAACCCGATCTCATGCGATTGTTCAAGAGGGGCTGCTATAGGCAGAAATAGGCTCTATTACTTGAGCTCCGAAAATAGGGACGGCCTTCAATTAGCCATGAGAGGCATTGAAACGGTTGTTATTGTTGAAGATGCTCTAAGTCGGATTCTTATTTAGCAAATCTATATAATTAACAATGGAAATGGAGAGAGATACAACATTCCATTTAAATGCAATTGTAGAATTGCACGCACAGAAAGATACCAGAATATTCCTTGTAACACTCACTACAAAGGTATTTAAGATGGAAAGTCGTATCAAAAGAAATATCTATATATTGCTTTATACACCTGGTCAATCGCATATTCAAATACCCTTATATGTAGCAGATTGAGTCGCATATATGCATGCCAGAAATATGAATATATTGACAACCGTAAATAGTACGAAGCTAACTTAATAATCTATTGATCATCTGAAGTTTGAGGAGATTTAAAAGTGGATCTTGACTAACCGCAAATGTGATAACTTTCACAAAAAAATCTCATATAGCAATGTTGCCAATCAATATAAACTAGGATAGCTATTTTTAACTGTTGTATTAATAATAATAATAATAAACTCCTTTTTGTCAGTTCTTAATTTTTGGTTGGAAATAGAAAAGCAAGTTATAGGGCCCATGCTGCATTCCCCCAAATAGCAGTCTTTTTTATGTCTAAAAAAAAGTTTCCTATTGAGAATTCCATACTTTCACAAGACGATGGATGATAAGGGAGAAATCTGCAAAAAAGAAACTTGACAGACTAAACATTTGTTTTGGACATGGTTAAATAAAGATATCCAACTCATATCCTAATAATCTACGTCCTCCAGACGACACGACAAGGATGGCATGGCATATGTAACTGCATGACTAATTGCTGAAATTATTTTGTTCGCAAAGAAGAATAAAATGAAACATACATCTATAGTCCATTCTTAACCGGCTAATTTTTTTATCGAAAAAACTTGCACTAGTCGTCACATGCTTGAAAGTTAGCCCACATGAGCTTGGTCTGGTAAGATTGTAAAATATGCATAGATTGCAAGGAAATGAATTTCTACAACTCTAACCTCTACAAAACAAAAAATATATAAGTTGGCAAGGCTATGCGTGAGTATCAAGAACTGTTTACAAGTTTTTACAAGAAAAGTATAATCTTTTTTGCAAAATAGGAGTATAGCCATAGCTTCTGCATCAATTGATGGCTTTCTTTATTACAAAGTTTAAGAGTTCAGAGTCTTACATGTCAGCGGTCAGACGGTGACGGTGTGGACAATTAAATCAGCCAGCGAAAAATAAAAGTGTAAAACGTCTAAGCATCTTAAATCAGCCGGGATCCACCTTGATTGTAGATATCTCGTGGAGCTGTCTCTAGACGTGGGTATCAGAAATCCATAGACGCATTTGGACCATTCGTGTATGAGGTGCCTAGCTGAACGGATAACATGTAAAAATTAGCATTTGGACGTTTGTTAAAAGTAATATAACTTCGACAGTTCCACAAAGACCATACTATAGCACAAATCCTGACTTGAATTTTTGCTTTATTAATTTTCAACCCCATTAAGCCAGTTACTGACATTTGTAAGTGTGGTAGAATAACTTTGTTACATAAGAACCACGTGAAGATCTTAATCTTTTCTTAAGTAGAATAACTTTGTTACATTTGCAAGTAAAATGTTAATCTACTTGCATATGAATCATATATATTACCACGAAAGGGGAGCACATACTTACCAAAATTCATAATAATTAAGGGCTGGATTTGGTAAACAGCCTAAATTTGCCCAAAACCACCTAAGTCAAACAAAAACCATTGATTTGTCCGGTATTGTAAAATTCAGGGTTCAAATTATCCGGTTTTAGAGTTTAGGGTGAAATGTGTCCCTGACATTTCAGGGTGAAATATATACTCCCTGTGAGTATGTTAGTTAGGTCCGTCTCCAAAAATTTGGAGCCCCTGTTCGAAATGTAAACTGAGGAATTCATTTTTATAAATATATAATCAACATTACTAAAGCATTACTACATAAATGAAGAAACAAAACAAATTATCCATAAAAGAATGAGTCTTCAAAATTCAGGAAATACTACTACTACCAAGAATGTGAAAAAATACATAAATATTTTTGGAAAATACTAACATCGCTCGTTGGATATCACAGTGTACAAAAACAATTAGAAGTTACTGACATGGGCAGAAGTGTATGTGGTGCGGACGGTGCTTAGCTAGTTGTTTTTAGTATGATATCGTTATAACTAGTTTTTAAAGTGTAGATGTGCTCAACAAACTGATGGGCCTTCTCACTTAAGCCCAATCGTACAAGGCAGGCCCACCACACCTAGCTTCTTCCCACATACACCTTCCATCCGGAGTGTCTGAAAGAAAGCTCCGATCGATTCATCCATGGCGGATCAGCTCGGACGCTAGAGCAAAGGTAGGGGGTGGCTGCCGCTTCATGTCCCTAGATTAGATAGGTTGTGTTTGCTGATTTGGGGGCCCTAAATTTTTGGGAGCCTTGTGCTGTCGTACAGCTTGCACACCCGACAGATCTGATGTTAGTACATACGTACTATTGCTAATTTTAACAAAAAAACATTGCTCTGGATGTAGCCATGCTTGTACCTAATAGTGTTTCATGTGTAGATATGCATGTACAATGTTTATGCTTTAACACTAAACCAGTCCTGTTTACGGGGACATATTTTAAGGGTTGGCAAACCAAAACCATCATATGTCTCACTGCGATGAACGTGTTCTGAGTCGTCGGTATTACTCCTGAACAGGAGAAGGCGTTTAGGGATGCCACCGTCGTCTTTATTGGAGCCGTTCTGAGCGTGATCGGAGATAAGTTGGTTGACGCATATTTACATGTGCGGGTTGCCAAGGACTTGTGGGAGGCGGTCGAATCTAAATTCAGCGCAACTGATGCTGGAAGCGAGATGTACACTATAGAGCAGTTCCATGATTATTGAAAACCGTTCTGTATTAGAACAAGCTCATGAGATATAGTGCATCGATAAGGAGTTTGAGCTTCTGAAGTGTGTGTTACCGGGTAAGTTTGTCACGGGATGCATAATCGCTAAACTGTCCAATTCCTGAAGAAACATTGCTACTACTCTGAAACATCACAAAAGAATTGAACCCATGTTCATGGGCTTCAGCCTCGGCTGCTATGCCAATTTCTTATCTCTGTTAAGGATGTCATTAGACATCTGAGTGTTGAGCAGAATTCAAGGGCAAAGGACTCGCATGGAAAAGGCAAATGTGCTTATGTTGCCAATATGGTACAGAAGAACTTCAACTCCCACAAGCACAAGGGAAAAACTGTCGTTCAACAGAATACCGACTTCAAGAAGAAGGGTAAAAAACCTTTCAAGAAGGATAAGAAGAAAGGTGCATGCTACACCTGTGGTTCAGAGGAACAATGGGCTCCTAAGTGCCCGAAGAAGTTCAGGAAACCAGCACCTGGGAGCTTATAGACAGAAACAAATAAGTTTAGACAGTACCTTGTGGCTCCGATGGAAACTTCGACACGTCTTCGTTCGTGATCGCTTAGAGCCCCTTTTCCATCAATAGGTACTCCCAACAAGACCCCAAGTCTGTCAACCTGATCGTGAGCAACAATGAGAACGGTGCATCCGGGTACGGTAATTTGTTTACTGTATTTTAAGTTTTTCAGTCTAACGAATGGTGGATTGATACTGGTGCAAATACTCATGTGTGTGTTGACATTTCATTATTTTCTTCTTATCAGGTCACAGGGAACGGATCCGTATTGATGGAGAATGGCGCGAGTGCTTCTGTTCTTGGTATTGGCACGGTCGATCTGAAGTTTACTTCGGGAAGAATCGTGCAGCTCAAGAACGTTCCGCATGTCCCCGCCATCAAGAAAAATCTCTTTAGTGGCTCCCTTCTATGTAGAGAAGGGTTTAAGTTGGTATTTGAGTCTACTAAAGTAGTTGTTACGAATATGGACTATTTGTTGGAAAAGGTTATGAATGCGGAGGCATGTTCCGTTTTTCTCCAGCTGATTTCTGTAATAAAGTCGTGAACAATATTCATTCGAATGTTAATGAAACAGAAGTTTGGCATTCACGTCTTTGTCACATTGGTTTCGGTTGTATGACGCGGCTAGCAAAACTAAGTTTAATCCCATCTTTCTGAAGGAGATATGCCCTAGAGGCAAATAAATAAGTATATTTATTGCATTATCTCATAAGTTTATAATAGGTTTGTGTATTATGCTATAACTGTATTAATCGGAATTATTAATACACGCGTGATACATAGACAAACAGGGTCCCTAGTAAGCCTCTATATGAACTAGTCCATTGGGCAATAGTTGATCGAGATTCCCGATCAAGGACAATGACACCGGTTGACAATGGGGTCATCTTATTAGTTGAATAAGGTGATGGACATACGCAAAGTATTGCAATAAGATCGTATTACGATGTTTGTCATTTGCAATAGATAAGAATATGATAGCTTATTCCTTAGACCGTGAGACCGTACTTATTGATGCTTCGTAGGGGTACTTTGAGAGCATCAAACGTTGTGTCTTATATAGCATGACAATAACGGTGTCCATCTTGGGTATCCCGAAAGAGTATCGAGACGTAAGGATCAAGAGCAGGATTTGTTCATTCTTGTAATGGAAAGATACTCTGGGCCCACTCGGTGAGATTACATCTATATAGCTACGCAGCTTATGACTAGGTCATTGAGATGTAATATCAAATACGAGTTAATGACCTTTGTCGGTAACGGGATACAACAAAGACATTGGATGTCTACGATCATATCACGGACAAGGTAGTATCGCAAAAACAAAGGGAATGAATATCATATTTATGTTTCAACGACGATATTCGTAGAATGCACAGGGGTCGTCATATACATCCAGGTATCCATGACGGTCATTGGTGAGCGGAGTGTCTCGACCATGTCTGGAGTGTTCTCGAACCGTAGCGTAACAAACTTAAGGTCTTAACGACACCAGGAGATAGGTTCTGGAATAATATAGGATTTTGTTGGAGAGAGAGAACAGATCCGGAAAGAGTTCCGGTGGTCCGGAAGGAGTTCCGGGAAGGTCTGGAAGGGTTCCAGGAATGTCCGAAAGTTGTTCGGGTGGTTCAGAAAATATTTCGGAGTCACGGGATATTAAATAGAATTTAAATATATTAATTATGAATTAATTATATTTTATATTAATTCAACTATTAAATAATAAAGAAAAAAGGGGCAGCCCACCTACATGGGCCCTAAGAGGGCCCAAGAGGGGGAGCCGCACCAATAAAGGGGGTGTGCCCCATGGCTGGTTCGGCCAGCCTATGGTGGGTGCGCCACCTCCCTCATCCTCCTTTTCCTTTAGTCCCACATGGGAGAGGCAAGGTGTTTGCACACCCCCTCCCCCCTTTATATAGTAAGGCATATTAATTGGATCAATTCACAGAAAAATACAATTAACTGTATAGCAGGCCGGCCGAGTTGCTTCTCTGCCTGTTTTGCCCCCTCTCTCCACCTAAGCTATACCGCCGGGCGCCGTTGCCCTGCGGGATTCCAGATAAGTTCTACCCCTGCGATTTCAGCTGGATCTGAATGACCGGGGGTGTTGTTAAGCTCCGTATGCTTGCGAGTGCTCGGAGGCGACTCTTTTGAGGAGCCTGGGCGACGTCGTCTCGCCCACCTGCAGCCCATCCGCTGCGCCTCTCCCTGCTGTCGGCGCACCCCCCCAGCCGCCGGCGCCACGCCATCTTCCGCCTGACGCCCGTCGACGCAGGTCATCGTCGACACCCCGGCGTCATCGTCTACGTCATCGCGGCAAGTTCTCCGCGACCTCGAAGTCGGCTACGTACGACTTCATCGTCAACGCTTGTGCGGGAGCTTAATCCCCACTATCGGTCTACATGGAGGTAATGTAACCCGTTCCGCCACCGTTATCACATGTACTAGATAGATAGAACCTGACTAGTTAGGGTTTCATACGCTAGAAAAATTATTGTTTTCTACACCGAAACCCCTTCAGTGGTATCAAAGCCGATCTATGCGTAGTACTGCTGATACGGTTAGAACTCATGTTGAATGAGGACGTCTTTCTTATATTTGCTACCCTCTAGCGTGCACTTGCAATGCCTTCGGTATTGAGTTGATGAAGCGGCCCGGACCGACTTTACGCGTACGCTTACGCGAGACTGGTTCCACTACTGACATACGGCTTGCACCGTATCTGTGGCTGGCGGGTGTCTGTTTCTCTCTCTCTAGTCGGCAAAGCATTTTGAATGGAGGGCCCGAAAGGGATGCTTAAACATGCAATTATACGATCGACGTCGTGGTACAAAGTTCGTAGGTAGGGAAGCGATTCTCTTACGAATAAGCCTATATGCCACGTAAAACTTGCAAAGCTAAATAGAGCTAGAGGCGTCTAACTTTGTTTTGCAGAGGCGTTATTTTATGTGACATGGTTACGGTAAGTTTTATATTACTCGTACTGTCGAAGGCAATGGAGGGCTCCGTAGACTCGAAGCTATGCCGGGGCGCCGGGGCCAGGCACATGGCGCCATGGAGGTCCAGGCGCAACGACCGTGTCACATCGCACTTCATTGCATTTTTATTGTGTGTTGTTGTGTGTGCATCCTATTGATTGCTTATATGTTAGATATACAACGGTAGCATCATGAATAGGATGATCCCTAACAAATACCAAAATTGTGTTCTCCCTCGTTGCGCACCACCAAGAAAGTTATACGTTATGAGGCAGGCCGTGATGATCGGGTTTCAGACATATCGTCGTTCGCATACAGTGGGTGTAAGGCATGTTACACGCGCAGGGTGTTCGAGATTTGATTGGCGAGCCTATCATATGCAGATATGGCCTCGGAACACGGGAAGATCGAAAGATCGAGCATGAGTCATAGAGTTGTTGTGATCGACATTTTATGTCCACCTTTGAAGCTGTGCTCCCTGCCGTGATGATCGGGGGTGGTATGGTAGATGAGGGTCGTGTAATCGCCATTATTATTTTAGGGATAATAATATTGGTGGGGTGTGTTTTGATAATATGATTATAAACTAAAACTCACCTATATTATAAACTTTAACTTACCTCTTTTGCGATCACATCTGTAGACTACGTAACTATACTTTGGTTACTTCCTGAAGAGCCCGGATTCTACCTTAGAAGCCGATGGGTCAAACTTCATCAGCTGGTACAAGGGTTTTAGAAACATCCTCGAACACAACAACATCTTGTATGTTCTCGATGAAGCGTTAGGAGAAAGACCAGGAGATTCTGCAAGCGAGGAGGAGGAAGAAGATTTCCGTAGGCGTCGAGACATATTCATCGAAGTGGAGATCACCATGACCGTATGCCTAGCACCTGAGTTGAAAGAGTTGTTTTCAACGTAAGGAGCCATGCGTCATGATTGATGCGATAAAGACACACTTCCGAGATGAATTTAAGCGTGAGCAATTCAGCCAGCTTAGAATGTTCAAGACCATTCATATGGAGGAGCATACCTGTCTGGAGACTCATTTGAAGAGATTGTATGACATCTACTTCCAGCTGACGGTGGTCTTTGATTACTGGATGGCAGATTCCTGTGCCATTCAGACTGTCCTGATATCTCTGCCTCCAAGCTATGAGAAGGATGTGCGCAAGTACATTTGGAAGGCCGACAATATGAACTTCTACAAGTTCGTGTCCGAATTCAAATCTCTGAAAGTTGATTCCATCGAATGAGAAATCTTTGATGCTACATGTATATATTTGATATATACAGAATTATGAATTCGCCTCTTGATATATGATAAAGTATTTGATACTTGTTCTGTTTATGAAACAGGTCCTGATTATCACATATATGCGGCGAAGTTTGATGTGACCTGGCGCTGAAGATGGTGATCAAGGAGTTGATGGCCATTGGTGTTCACGTCCTCAAGTTATCATAGTTATCATTAATAGTTTTTGATAAGATCTTTTGTAATAGTGAGAAAGTGTGTTACGTGTCTTGATTGTTACAAGACAAAGTTATTCATGTAATAAGACAAGTTCAGTTGTTTTATGTTATGGAACAAGCCAGTTGTTTTATATATAATGAATAAAGGTTTCACATCTCAATTACATCAATTGTATGATAACGTTCATAATTGTAGAAATGATAAAATAGCGTGTCCACTGAATAAAAGTTCTGTTACTAGAACAAACACCATCGGATTTAATCATAAAGGCAATGAAAGAAGTAATGGAAATTTTTTGGTCCATTTAAGTATTTCGAGTGCCGAATTGATTAAGTTTGAAATGTGGTATTGAAGTGTCAATACAAGAGGAAATTAATTAAGAGTCGTTTCAAATGATTATTAAATTAATTAATGGTGTTTTTTGTTTGATCCGAATTCTTCTATGATTATTGGTGAATAAGTGTATTTGCCTAATAAATCATGAGTCTAAAAATAATTTGATAAGAGATCAAATGGGGTTTTTTCAGAAGAAAGATTAGTTAATATTGTATTCACAAGATTCGATCAAAGGACAATATTTTTGAATTATGGTTTAACCACAAAAGACTTGTGGAAATTCGTTTCACAATATTATAATGTCATATATGGTGATATGTGGGGTATTATAATCATACTCTATTTTAAATAAAGTGTGGTCTGTCAGAATGTGTCTTAGAATCTCTTAATATGTTCGAAACATTATAGTCAATGTCCACTTTAGAAAATAGATATCTCTCTCAACGAGAATTCGTGTGATCGACAATAGTGTTGTCATGTATATGATTATACGATAATTAAGAATATACATGAATAGTTCTTTGTAGATTGCTCGCATTGGATGGTAGTGTATTCCAAAACCAAATAGAAACAAAACTTGATTTGTTGTCTATGTAATTCCGAGGAAAATATGATTTTTTGAATTATGGTTTATGGATTGGAATTAGAAACTTGAAATAAGGTGTCAGACCTATATTCATAAAATTAGAATATTGGAAGGTGTTCCAAAGGGTATATGTCTACAAATGATAATTTGGTGATTAAGAGTGAGGGAGACTAGAAAATTATTTTCTGCTTGCAATCCTCTTCATAAAGATCATAATATTTTCATGAAAGAAGCTTCTGAATAAAGTTCTGTTATATTTAATATTGCTGTCAGGTTACAACACGATATTAAGTGTTTCAGATCTTGTTGACAGATCAAGGTGCACTTTATGAATACAAAGAAAGTTGAGAAAATATCAGAATACGAACAAAGGCTTTTTCAGCCTGAAAATCCAAATTACATTTGAAAGGATTAAAATAGTAATTGTTGCTACAATTCTTATTAGAGAAATAAGATTGTTTAATCATCATATAAAGTGTTATATGATAAATGTGACTATAAGAAAGACGTGGAAGCATGTCTTGTCAAGAAATGTGTCTTGGACAAGATCAAATTTGTTGACTACATTTATGTAGACGTGCTTGAAGTCTGAGTGATTTGTATTAATGTAATATTGTAGTTTGTATTGAATTCGAATTGATAAGAGATCAATGATTTTGGTTTGACCAAAATGTCGATTTTAAGTGGGAGTCAAAGTTAGTTCACTCGGGTAGAATATGTAAAGGACATATTTTTGAGTGGGAGCTTAGGAACTCAAATATGTAGATGACATGTTTTTGAGTGATAGCTCGTGTTCTCAAATATGTGGAGACATAATTTCAGTGGGAGCCAAATTCATCTTGTGTTAATGACACATTGTGAAAGTGTACCAGTAGAATAGATGAGAAGGATGAAGTTGTGAAACTATTTGAAAGTTAGTGTCTATTTGGAATAGAACGGGAATTTTAAATAGTTAGTCGAGTTGTTTTGGATTATATCTGAGGAGTCAGAATAGAATCAAAAGGATGGTCCTTGGAAATCCAATTAATCATTAAGAGTAATGATACACGGTAATAGTGGTTGTATGACATGTTCGTCTATTTTTAGACATCATACATAAACCATATTATCTTCTCGATGAAATAGAAGTGCATTAGTTATTAGATTGACATTGGAATGTCCAGTTTTCTTACATAGGTGTGAAAGTATGTAGATATCGTGAGTTTGTAATTGTTACAAGGGGCTCTCTATGACTGAGTGTGTTTTTCAAGGCAGTTATCTGGTTAGCATAATCAGAGTAAACGCTAGGAAACAGAAGTCTTACTTGGTTACGGTATTTACATATATGTTATTAGATAACATGGTGATATCAAGCAAGTTGATGTCAATGAATCGCAAAATAACGCACAATTATGTATTGTACAAATTGTCAGAGTAACACTCTTACACAAGCAAGCATTATCATATGACGCTTATATGATAAGGGATTTTGATAAAATAAAATGTAGCTAGTTTAAGTGTACTCTAGTGCAAGTGGGAGACTGAAGGAGATACGCCCTAGAGGCAAATAAATAAGTAGTATTTATTGCATTATCTCATAAGTTTATAATAGGTTTGTGTATTATGCTATAACTGTATTAATCGTAATTATTAATACACGTGTGATACATAGACAACCAGGGTCCCTAGTAAGCCTCTATATGAACTAGTACATTGGGCAACAGTTGATCGAGATTTCCGATCAAGGACAATGACGTCGGTTGACAATGGGGTCATCTTATTAGTTGAATAAGGTGATGGACATACGCAAAGTATTGTAATAAGATCATATTATGATGTTTGTCATTTTCAATAGATGAGAATATGATAGCTTATTCCTTAGACCGTGAGACCGTACTTATTGATGCTTCGTAGGGGTACTTTGAGAGCATCAAACGTTGTGTCTTATATAGCATGACAATAACGGTGTCCATCTTGGGTATCCCGAAAGAGTATCGAGACGTAAGGATCAAGAGCAGGATTTGTTCATTCTTGTAATGGAAAGATACTCTGGTCCCACTCGGTGAGATTACATCTATATAGCTACGCAGCTTATGACTAGGACATTGAGATGTAATATCAAAGACGAGTTAATGAGCTTTGTCGATAACGGGATACAACAAAGACATCGGATGTCTACGATCATATCTCGGACCAGGTAGTATCGCAGAAACAAAGGGAATGAATATCATATTTATGGTTCAACGACGATATTCGTAGAATGCACATCGGCCGTCATATACATCCAGGTATCCCTGACGGTCATTGGTGAGCGGAGTCTCTCGACCATGTCTGGAGTGTTCTCGAACCGTAGCGTAACAAACTTAAGGTCTTAAAGACACCAGGAGATAGGTTTTGGAATAATATAGGATTTTGTTGGAGAGAGAGAAATGATCCGGAAAGAGTTACGGTGGTCCAAAAGGAGTTCCGGGAAGGCCTGGAAGGGTTCCAGGAATGTCCGAAAGTTGTTCGGGTGGTTTAGAAAATGTTTCGGAGTCACGGGATATTAAATAGTATTTAAATATATTAATTATGAATTAATTATATTTATATTAATTTAATTATTAAATAATAAAGGAAAAAGGGGCAGCCCACCTACATGGGCCCTAAGAGGGCCCAAGAGGGGGAGCCGCACCAATAAAGGGGGTGGGCCCCATGTCTGGTTCGGCCAGCCCATGGTGGGTGCGCCAACCCCCTCATCCTCCTTTTCCTTTAGTCCCACATGGGGGAGAAAAGGTGTTTGCACACCCCCTCCCCCCTTTATATAGCAAGGCATATTAATTGGATTAATTCACAGAAAAATACAATTAATTGTATAGCAGGCCGGCCGAGTTGCTTCTCCGCCCGTTTTGCCCCCTCTCTCCACCTAAGCTATACCGCCGGGCGTCGTTGCCCTGCGGGATTCCAGATAAGTTCTACCCCTGCGATTTCAGCTGGATCTGAATGACTGGGGGTTGTTGTTAAGCTCTGTATGTTTGCGAGTGCTCGGAGGCGACTCTTTTGAGGATCCTGGGCGACGTCGTCTCGCCCACCTGCAGCCCAGCCGCTGCGCCTCCCCCTGCCGCCGGCGCACCCCCCCCAGCCGCCGGCGCCACGCCATCTTCCGCTTGACGCCCGTCGACGCAGGTCATCGTCGACACCCCGGCGTCATCGTCTACGTCAACGCGGCAGTTCTCCGCGACCTCGAGGTCGGCTACGTACGATTTCATCGTCAACGCTTGTGCGGGAGCGTAATCCCCGCTACCGGTCTACATGGAGGTAATTTAACCCGTTCTGCCACCGTTATCACATGTACTAGATAGATAGATCCTGGCTAGTTAGGGTTTCATACGCTAGAAAAATTATTGTTTTCTGCACCGGAACCCCTTCACTTTCACTTTAGCCAAAGGTTCTAAATGTATTTCGTGTGTTCAAGCAAAGCAACCTCGCAAGCCTCATAAAGTTGCGGAGGAAAGACACTTGGCACCGTTAGAACTTATACATTCTGATGTTTGTGAGATGAATGGTGTTTTGACTAAAGGTGGAAAGAGATACTTCATGACACTAATAGATGATTCCACTAGATTTTGCTATGTATATTTGTTAAGTACTAAAGATGAGTATCTATATTACTTTAAAATCTATAAGGCAGAAGTTGAGAACCAACTTGAAAAGAAAATTAAACACATCCGGTCTGATCGTGGTGGAGAGTACTTCTCTAATGAGTTCGACTCTTTCTGTATGGAACATGGAATTATTCATGAGAGGACGCCTCCCTATTCTCCCCAGTCAAATGGGGTTGCCGAAGGAAAAAATCGTACTCTAACTGATTTGGTTAACGCCATGTTAGATACATCGGGATTATCCAAGGCATGGTGGGGGGGGGGGGGGGGGAGGCGTTATTGACGTCATGTCATGTCCTGAATAAGGTTCCAACAAAAGATAATGAACTCACTCCCTATGAACAATGGGAAAAGTGAAGGACAACACTCTCATACTTACGTAACTGGGGTTGTTTGGCGAAAGTCAATGTGTCGATCCCCAAAAAGCGTAAGCTTGGACCTAAGACTGTGGACTATGTTAATTTGGGCTACGCTAAGAATAGCGTTGGCTATAGATTCTTGGTAGTGAAATCTAATGTACCTGACGTGAAGGTCGGTACGATTATGGAGTCTAAAGATGCTACTTTCTTTGAGGATATTTTTCCTATGAGAGATACGCAAAGCACTTCTAGACAGGAATCTGAGCAAACTCCTGAGCCTGCCATTCCTATGGAATATTATGAACAAACCCATGATGAAAATCCTGAGAAGGATGATGAGGAAACCCTTGGTAGGGGCAAGCGACAGAGGACTGCAAAGTCCTTTGGCAACGATTTTCTCGTGTACCTTGTGGATGACACTCCCACTTCTATTTCAGAGGCTTATGCATCTTCGGATGCTGATTACTGGAAAGAAGCAGTCCGTAGCGAGATGGATTCCATCATGGCTAACGGGACATGCGAAATTACTGAACGTCCTTACGGTTGTAAACCGTTGGGATGTAAGTGGGTGTTCAGAAATAAGCTTAGGCCCGATGGTACGATTGAAAAGTACAAGGCTAGGCTTGTGGCCAAGGGCTATGCCCAGAAAGAAGAGGAAGATTTATTCGATACTTACTCACATGTGTCTAGACTGACCACCATACGAGTTTTACTCTCGTTGGCGGCCTCGCATGGTCTTGTCGTCCATCAAATGGATGTTAAGATGACTTTCCTAAATGGAGAGCTAGACGAGGAAATCTATATGCAACAGAAAGATGGCTTTTTATTAGATGGCCAGGAAGGAAAGGTATGTAAGTTACTGAAATCTTTATATGGCCTGAAACAAGCACCTAAGAAATGACATGAGAAATTCAATAGGCTGACAAATGCGTATACTATCGCCATGGTGGGGGCGAAGGAGTTATACTGTGTTTGTATGTTGAGGACATACTGATTTTTGGGACCAACCTCAAATTTATTGAGGAGGTCAAGTCTTTTCTATCTCAGAACTTTGAGATGAAGGACCTTGGTGTGGCTGATATTATTCTGAACATCAAGCTACTGAGAGATAATGAGGGTGGGATAACACTTTTGCAATCCCATTATGTTAAGAAGATTTTGAGTCGATTTGGATATTCATACTGCAAAACTTCTCCAACGCCTTATGATCCTAGTGTGCAAATTCGAAAGTTTAATGGCACAACTAAGGATCAACTGAGGTACTCTCAAGTAATTGGTTCTCTCATGTACCTAGCTAGCGCGACAAGGCCTGACATCATGTTTGCTGTTTGCAAATTTAGCCAGTTTGTTTCCAATTCGAGTGATGTGCATTGGAATGCTGTCGAAAGAATTATGCGCTACTTGAAAGGTACTGAGAACTACGGACTTCACTATTCCGGAAGCCCGTCACTGATTGAAGGGTACTGTGATGCAAATTGGATGTCTGATGCTGATGAGATGAAAGCCACAACAGGGTATGTGTTTACCCTTGGAGGTGGTGTTGTTTCCTGGACGTCTTGCAAGCAAACGATCCTGACGAGATCGACAATGGAAGCAAAATTAACAGCATTGGACACATCTGGTGTCGAAGCAGGATGGCTTCGAGATCTTTTGATGGACTTGCCAGTGGTTGAAAAGCCAGTTCCGGCTATCCTAATGAACTGTGATAACCAAACAGTGATTGTTAAGGTTAAGAGTTCAAAGGACAACATGCAGTCCAACAAACACATAAGAATGAGATAAAAATTTATCAGACATTTAAGAAACTCCGGAGTTATAGCTTTAGATTATATCTAGTCGGCTAAGAATCTGGCAGATCCCTTCACCAAAGGGCTATCACGTGTTGTGATAGAAAATGCATCCAGTGAGATGGGTATGAAACCCACATGAGTTGCCATGTTAGTAACCAAACCTATGTGATCGGAGATCCCGTGAAGTAGGACCTAGGAAGAACATGCTATTGATTAACTGAAGAGAGTAAACTATACTAACCCACTCTGTTGAGAAGCATTACTCTCGGTTTTACTGTATGGAAGGTTGTCGTTTGTCTTAATGTGTTTCAAAACTTTGCATAAGCAAGACGCTATCCTACAGAGCGATCTTTGGAGGAACACACCTATATAAACCTGACTCCTAGTCATAGTCTATGAGATTAGGGTGATCTCTAGTAAGTTCATGAAAAGGTCGGGAGTGACTAATATGCTCCACCCGAGCGGTCAGCCTTCGGCAGCCTAGTACTGGTAACACGGTTAGTGAAACTACTTTACGCCAAACTGACAATTCAAGGCCTAGTCCATTGTCAGTTGTGAAGGAGCGTAGCTAATTGCTCTAGGTAGAGTTCAACCTTAACAGGTATCTACTGAGAATACTGGTATATCAAAACAGTGTTTGGAACGGATGACAACTTCATGGGTCTTTGGGATCTGGTGGGGGATTGCTGAAATATTAGGCCTTTTAGCCCATTATCAGTTCACGACGCGCCGCGCCACGGGTTGCGGGAATCTCGCCGAGTCGATGTATTGTTTTTGTCACGCAGGAATAAAATGTGTACCGTCATGAAACATTTTTCCCTTAATGGAAAATGAATACGAAGTTGAAACGTCTGTCTTAAGTGATCTTAAGTACGACCGTTTCCAGAATTCATTTGCCTTAACGGAATTAATTGTGCGCGTTACGGTTGGACCTCTCGTCTCCTGCTCTGCGTATATAAAGGAGAGGTCGCTCCTCTCTTGCAAACACCAGACAAAACAACCATCCGCCCACTGAAGGAGATATGCCCTAGAGACAAATAAATAAGTAGTATTTATTGCATTATCTCATAAGTTTATAATAGGTTTGTGTATTATGCTATAACTGTATTAATCGGAATTGTTAATACACGTGTGATACATAGACAACCAGGTCCCTAGCAAGCCTCTATATGAGCTAGTCCATTGGGCAACAGTTGATCGAGATTCCCGATCAAGGACAATGACGTCGGTTGACAATGGGGTCATCTTGTTAGTTGAATAAGGTGGTGGACATACGCAAAGTATTGCAATAAGATCGTATTACGATGTTTGTCATTTGCAATAGATAAGAGTATGATAGCTTATTCCTTAGACCGTGAGACCGTACTTATTGTTGCTTCGTAGGAGTGCTTTGAGAGCATCAAACGTTGTGTCTTATATAGCATGACAATAACGGTGTCCATCTTGGGTATTCCGAAAGAGCATCGAGACGTAAGGATCAAGAGCGGGATTTGTTCATTCTAGTAATGGAAAGATACTCTGGGCCCACTCGGTGATATTGCATCTATATAGCTGCGCAGCTTATGACTAGGTCATGGAGATGTAATATCGCGGACGAGTTAATAACCTTCGTCGGTAACGAGATACAGCAAAGGCATCGGTGTGTCTACGATCATGTCTCGGACAAGGTAGTATCGCAGAGACAAAGGGAATGAATATCATACTTATGGTTCAACGACGATATTCGTGGAATGCACAGGGGTCGTTATATATTTCCAGGTATCCCTGACGATCATTGGTGAGCGGAGTGTCTCGACCATGTCTGGAGTGTTCCCGAACCGTAGCGTAACAAACTTAAGGTCTTAGCGACGCTAGGAGATAGGTTCTGGAATTTTATAGGTTTTTATTGGAGAGAGAAAATTAATCCGGAAAGAGTTCCGGTGGTCCGGAAGGAGTTCCGGGGAGCTATGGAATGGTTCCGAGAATGTCCGAAAGTTGTTCGGGTGGTTCCGAAATAGTTTCGGAGTCATGGGATATTGAATTATATATAAATATATTAATTATGAATTAATGGGTTTTTTATATTAATTTAATATTAATTAAATAAAGGAAAAAGGGGGGCTCCTCCTTTTAGTCCCACATGGGGAAGCCAAGGGGGTTGGCACACCCCTTCCCCCTTTATATAGCAAGGCATACTAATTGATTTAATTCATAGGAAATTCAGATAATTCCCAATTTCTCTCTCGATCTCTTGGTTCCCAAGTCGGAGCCGCGCCGAGCTGAGGAAGGGGGTCTCTCTCCACCTAAGCCATACCGCAGAGCGTCGTTGCTCTGCGGGATTCCAGATAAGATCTACTCCTGCGATTTCAGCTGGATCTGAATGATCGGGAGTTGTCGCTAGGCTCCGTATGTTTGCGAGTGCTCGGAGGCTACTCTATTGAGGAGCTTGGGCGACGTCGTCTCGCCCCCTGCAGCCGCCGCGCCTCCCCCCCTCTGCTGCCGGCGCGCCAGCCCCGGTGGTGGCGCTCTGCCTTCTTCCGCCCGACGCCCGTCGACGCAGATCATCGTCGACACCCCGGCGTCATCGACTCCGACATCGCGGCAAGTTCTCCGCGACCTCGAGGTCGGCTACGTACGACTTCATCGTCAACGCTTGTGCGGGAGCGTAATCCCCGCTATCGGTCTACATGGAGGTAATGTAACCCGTTCCGCCACCGTTATCGCATGTACTAGATAGATAGATCCTGGCTAGTTAGGGTTTCGTTCGCTAGAAAATTATTGTTTTCTGCACCGTAACCCCTTCAGTGGTATCAGAGCCGATCTATGCGTAGTACTGCTGGTACGGTTAGAACTCATGTTGAATGAGGGCGTCTTTCTTATATTTGCTACCCTCTAGCGTGCACTTGCGATGCCTTCGGTATTGAGTTGATGAAGCGGCCCGGACCGACTTTACGCGTACGCTTACGCGAGACTGGTTCCACTACTGACATACGGCTTGCACCGTATCTGTGGCTGGCGGGTGTCTGTTTCTCTCTCTCTAGTCGGCAAAGCATTTTCAATGGAGGGCCCGAAAGGGATGTTTAAACATGCAATTATACGATCGACGTTGTGGTACAAAGTTCGTAGGTAGGGAAGCGTTTCTCTTACGAATAAGCCTATTTGCCACGTAAAACTTGCAAAACTAAATAAAGCTAGAGGCGTCTAACTTTGTTTTGCAGAGGCGTTATTTTATGTGACATGGTTACGGTAAGTTTTTGATATTACTCGTACTGTCGGAGGCAATGGAGGGCTCTGTAGACTCGGAGTCATGCCGGGGCGCCGGGGGGGCCAGGCACATGGCACCATGAAGGTTCTGGCGCATCGACCATGTCACATCGCACTTCATTGCATCATTATTGTGTGCTGTTGTGTGTGCTTCCTATTGATTGCTTATATGCTAGATATACAACGGTAGCATCATGAATAGGATGATCCCTAACAAAATACCAAAATTGTGTTCTCCCTCGTTGCGCACCACCAAGAAAGTTCTACGTTATGAGGCAGGCCGTGATGATCGGGTGTCACACATCTCGTCGTGCGCATACAGTGGGTGTAAGCCATGTTGCACGCGCAGGTCTTCGAGGTTTGATTGGCGAGCCTAGCATACTCAGAGGTATGGCCTCGGAACACGGGAAGATCGAAAGATCGAGCACGAGTCATAGAGTTGTTATGATCGACATTTTATGTCCACCTTTGAAGCTGTGCTGCCGGCCGTGATGATCGGGGGTGGTGTAGTGGATGGGGGTCGTGTCATCGCCACTATTATTTTAGGGATAATAATCTTGGTGTGGTGTATTTTTGATAATGAGATTATAGGACTAAAACTCACCTACATATTATAAACTTAACCTTACCTCTTTTGCGATCACATCTGTAGACTACGCAACTATACTTCGGTTACTTCCTCAAGAGCCCGGATGCTACATTAGAAGCCGACGGGTCCAACTTCATCAGATGGTACATGGGTTTTAGAAACATTCTCGAACACAACAACATTCTATATGTTCTCGATGAACCATTAGGAGAAGGACCAGGAGATTCTGCAAGCGAGGAGGAGGAAGATGATTTCCGTAGGCGTCGAGACATATTCATTGAAGTGGAGATCACCATGACCGTATGCCTGGCACCCGAGTTGAAAGAGATGTTTCGACGCAAGGAGCCAAGCGTCATGATGGATGCGATAAAAACGCACTTCGGGGATGAATTAAAGCGTGAGCAATTCAGGCAGCTTAGAATGTTCCAGACCATTCACATGGAGGAGCATACCTGTCTGAAGACACATTTGAAGAGATTGTATGACATCTACTTCCAGCTGACGATGGTCTTCGATTACTGGATGGCGGATTCTTGCGCCATTCGGACTGTCCTGATATCTCTACCTCCTAGCTATGAGAAGCATGTACGTAAGTACATTTTGAAAGCCGACGATATGAACTTCTACGTGTTCATACGTGAGTTCCAGTGTTTGAAGGTTGATTCCATCGAAGGAGAGATCTTCGATGCTACAGGTATATATTTGATATATGCAAAATTATGAATTCGCCCATGGAATATGATGAAATTTTTGATAATTGCTCTGTTTGTGAAACAGGTCCTGATAATCACATATATGCGGCGCAGTTTGATATGACCTGGCGCTGAAGCTGGTAGTCAAGGAGTTGATGGCCTTTTGGTGTTCACGTCCTCAAGTTATCATAGTTATCATTAATAGTTTTTGATACGATCTTTTGTATGAGTGAGTGTGTGTGTCTTGATTGTTGCAAGACAAAGTTATTCATGTAATAAAACAAGTTCAGTTGTTTTATGTTATGGAACAAGTCAGTTGTTTTATCTTATGAATAAAGTTTTCACATCTCAGTTACATTGATTGTATGATGAGTATTCATAATTGTAGATATGATAAAATAGCTTGTCCCATGAACAAAGGTTCTATTGCTAGAATAAACACCGTCGAGTTTAGTCATAAAAGCAATGAAAGAAGTAATGGATGTTTTTGGTCCATTTAAGTATTTCGAGTGCTGAGTTGATTAAGCTTGAAATCAAGTATTGAAGTTGCAATACTAGCGGAAATTAATTGAGTATCATTTTAAAATGATTAATTAATGGTGTTTATTGATTGATCCGAATTCCTCCATGACTTTGGCAAATAGGAGTATTTTCCCGATGAATCGTGGAGTCTGAGATTAATTTGATGATAGATCAAATGGGGTTTTTCAGAAGAAAGATTTGTGAACATTGTATTCACAGAATTCGATCAAAGGACAGTATTTTTGAATTATGTTTTCAACACAAGAGACTTGTGGAAATTTGCTTCACAAAATTATAATGTCATATATAGTGATATGTGGGGAATTATAATCATGCTCTATTTTAAATAAAGTGTGGCCTGTCAGAATCAGTCTTAGAATCTCCTAATACGTTCGAAACATTATAGTCGATGTCCACTTTAGAAAATAGATATATTTCTCAACGAGAATTCGTAGGATCGACAGTAGTGTCGACATGTATATGATTATGCGATAATTCGGAATATACATGAGTAGTTCTTTGTAGATTGCTCGCATTGGATGAGAGTGTATTCCAAAACCGAATAGAAACAAAGTTCAGTTTGTTGTCTATGTAATTCCGAGAAAAGATGAGTTTTCGAATTATGGTTTATGGATTGAAATTAGAAGTTTAGAATAAAGTGCCAGACTTATGTTGGAAGATGTTCCAAAGAGTATATGTCTGCTAATGAAAGTTTAGTGATTAAGAGTGAGGGAGACTAGAAAATTGTTTTCTGCTTGCAATCCTCTTCATAAAGATCATAATATTTTCATGAAAGAAACTTCTGAATAAGGTGCTGTTATATTTGATATTGCTGTCAGGTCACAGCACTGTATTAAGTATTTCAGATCTTGTTGACAGATCAAGGTGCACTTTATGAATACAAAGAAAGTTGAGAAAATATCGGAATACGAACAAAGGCTCTTCAGCCTGGAAATCCAAATTACATTTAAAAGGATTAAGAGAGTAATTGTTGCTGCAATTCTTATTAGAGGAATAACATTGTTTAATCGACATATAAAGTGTTATATGAAAATGTGACTGTAAGAAAGACGCAGAAGCATGTCTTGTCGAGAAATGTGTCTTGGACAAGATCAAATTTGTTGACTACATTTATGTAGACATGCTTGAAGTCTGAGGGATTTGTATTAATGTAATATTGTAGTTTGTATTAAATTCGAATTGATAGTAGATCAATGATTTTGGTTTGACCAAAATGTCGATTTAAGTGGGAGTCATAGTTGGTTCGCTCGGGTGAAATATGTGAAGAACATATTTTTGAGTGGGAGCTCAGGAACTCAAATATGTGGATGACACGTTTTGAGTGGGAGCTCGTGTTGTCAAATATGTGGAGACATAATTTGAGTGGGAGTCGAATTCATCTTGTGTAGTTAACACATTGTGAATTTGTACCAATAGAATAGGATGAAGTTGTGAAACTATTTTAAAGCTAGTGTCTATTTGGAAATAGAACGGGAATTTTAAATAGTTAGTCGAGTTGTGTTGGATTATATCTGAGGAGTCAGAGTAGAATCAAAAGGATGGTCCTTTGGAATCCAATTGATCATTAAGAGTAATGATGCATGAAAGTAATGGTTGTATGACATGTGGGTCTATTATGTAATATTAGACATCATACAGAAACCATATTATCTGCTCGATGAAATATAACCGGTGTTCTTGGAATAAAGAACAGTTATGAAAGTAAATTTGGAATTTACTGGAAGTAGAAGTGCGTTAGTTAAGGGATCGACATTTGAATGTCAAGTTTTCTACATTGATGTGAAAGTATGTAGATATCGCGAGTTTGTAATTGTTACAAGGGGCTCTGCATGGCTAAGTGTGTTTTTCAGAGCAGTTATCTGGTTAGTATAATCAGAGTAAGCGCTGGGAAGCAGAAGTCTCACTTAGTTACGGTATTTGCACATATGTTGTTAGACAACATGGTGATATCAAACAAGTTGATACCAGTGAATCGCAAAAGCATGTACAATCATGGATTGTGCAGTAACACTTTTCCACGAGCAAGCATTATCAAATGATTCTTATTTGATAAGGGATTCTGATAAAGTAAAATGCAGCTAGTTTATTTGTACTCTAGTGCAAGTGGGAGACTGAAGGAGATATGCCCTAGAGGCAAATAAATAAGTAGTATTTATTGCATTATCTCATAAGTTTATAATAGCTTTGTGTATTATGCTATAACTGTATTAATCGGAATTGTTAATACACGTGTGATACATAGACAATCAGGTCCCTAGCAAGCCTCTATATGAGCTAGTCCATTGGGCAACAGTTGATCGAGATTCCCGATCAAGGACAATGACGTCGGTTGACAATGGGGTCATCTTGTTAGTTGAATAAGGTGGTGGACATACGCAAAGTATTGCAATAAGATCGTATTACGATCTTTGTCATTTCCAATAGATAAGAGTATGATAGCTTATTCCTTAGACCGTGAGACCGTACTTATTGTTGCTTCGTAGGAGTGCTTTGAGAGCATCAAACGTTGTGTCTTATATAGCATGACAATAACGGTGTCCATCTTGGGTATTCCGAAAGAGCATCGAGACGTAAGGATCAAGAGCGGGATTTGTTCATTCTAGTAATGGAAAGATACCCTGGGCCCACTCGGTGATATTGCATCTATATAGCTGCGCAGCTTATGACTAGGTCATGGAGATGTAATATCGCGGACGAGTTAATAACCTTCGTCGGTAACGAGATACAGCAAAGGCATCGGTGTGTCTACGATCATGTCTCGGACAAGGTAGTATCGCAGAGACAAAGGGAATGAATATCATACTTATGGTTCAACGACGATATTCGTGGAATGCACAGGGGTCGTTATATATTTACAGGTATCCCTGACGATCATTGGTGAGCGGAGTGTCTCGACCATGTCTGGAGTGTTCCCGAACCGTAGCGTAACAAACTTAAGGTCTTAGCGACGCTAGGAGATAGGTTCTGGAATTTTATAGGTTTTTATTGGAGAGAGAAAATTAATCCGGAAAGAGTTCCGGTGGTCCGGAAGGAGTTCCGGGGAGCTATGGAATGGTTCCGAGAATGTCCGAAAGTTGTTCGGGTGGTTCCGAAATAGTTTCGGAGTCATGGGATATTGAATTATATATAAATATATTAATTATGAATTAATGGGTTTTTTATATTAATTTAATATTAATTAAATAAAGGAAAAAGGGGGGCTCCCACCTAATTGGGCCCTAAGAGGGCCCAAGAAGGGGAAACCGCACCCCACAAGGAAGGGAAGGCTTGGGCCTCCTAGTCCAACTCGGACTAGGAGTGGGAGAGCCCATGGGGGGTTCGGCCGAACCCCCCCTCCCCTCTCCTCCTTTTAGTCCCACATGGGGGAGCCAAGGGGGTTGGCACACCCCTTCCCCCTTTATATAACAAGGCATATTAATTGATTTAATTCATAGGAAATTCAGATAATTCCCAATTTCTCTCTCGATCTCGTGGTTCCCAAGTCGGAGCCGCGCCGAGCTGAGGAAGGGGGTCTCTCTCCACCTAAGCCATACCGCAGAGCGCCGTTGCTCTGCGGGATTCCAGATAAGATCTACTCCTGCGATTTCAGCTGGATCTGAATGACCGGGAGTTGTCGCTAGGCTCCGTATGTTTGCGAGTGCTCGGAGGCTACTCTATTGAGGAGCTTGGGCGACGTCGTCTCGCCCCCTGCAGCCGCCGCGCCTCCCCCCTCTGCTGCCGGCGCGCCAGCCCCGATGCTGGCGCTCTGCCTTCTTCCGCCCGACGCCCGTCGACGCAGATCATCGTCGACACCCCGGCGTCATCGACTCCGACATCGCGGCAAGTTCTCCGCGACCTCGAGGTCGGCTACGTACGACTTCATCGTCAACGCTTGTGCGGGAGCGTAATCCCCGCTATCGGTCTACATGGAGGTAATGTAACCCGTTCCGCCACCGTTATCGCATGTACTAGATAGATAGATCCTGGCTAGTTAGGGTTTCGTTCGCTAGAAAATTATTGTTTTCTGCACCGTAACCCCTTCACCCACAGCCGCCACCGTCGTTCCTCCTCGCTGTAGTTGCCATCGTTGATCCCATCCCGTCCGCCGCGTACACGGTCGACGGGAGAGCAGGCCTCCAAAATCCCGCCTCTCCATTTCCTGTACGAGAGAGGGGCGATTATGTTTTTGGGGAGCGTCTCTTACGAAACTGCTCGCCAATCTTCATCCACTACGTCGGCTACTTCCTCTACTTCAACTACTTTCTCGTCGCCTTCATCATCACCATGAGCACTGACGCCGAGATCGAGAAGGCAGCCGCTGATAAGAGGGCTGCCGACGACGTTGTTGCTTCCGCTTCGGCCAATTGGCCAATTGTCGCGTATGATGTGTTCATACCTCTCCTAATTATTTTCATGTTTATAGTACTAGTCACATGTGTAGATGTTTCTACTATCTGTCTAGTACGTAGTCTTATCATTAAGTTTCAGTACGTCATTAGCACTATTTAGGCCATGTTCATGATTCATTATTGGACTAGTTTAATCGAACAATTGCCTATATTCTCAACAGTTTATGCTTCAGCTTATGATGATGATAGAACATGGGGATATAAAGTGAGAGAATGAGAGACACACTTACAAGCCCACTTCTAAGTAAAAAATCTCAGTTGCAACTTAAGAAAACTCAGTTGAAACTCTACTTGCAACTAAAAAACTTTTTAGTTTTATTCGTATTTATAACTAAAAATCCTAGACAACCCTATCTACAATTAAAAATCTCAGTTGCAACATAACTTGCTGACAAAAATCTCTCTTAAAACCATGTTTGCAACTAGAAAAAAAAATCTAAATTGTAACCATGTCTGCAACTAAAAAAATATCGGTTACATCCACGTTTGCAAACTAGAAAAATCTCAGTTGCTATCACATCTGCAACATAAAAGCAACCTGATTTGTAACTGGAGATTTTTCAGTTGCTCTTCAGTTGCAACCGTATCTGCAAACAAAATAAACAGTTGCAATCCTATCTGAAAATCGCAAACCTATCTACAACTAAAAAAATCTCAGTTGCAATCCCACTTGCAGGTGAAAATAATATCGAGAAAAATTCTCAGCTGTAACCCTATGTGAAACTAAAAAACTCAGTTGCAACCCCACATGCAATAGGGAATCTCAACTACGCCCCCCCCCCCCCCCCCCCCCCCAAACTGAAAAAATTGTACTAGTAAAGAGGTATGTTGAGAACACTCTTGTTACATAAGATATCGATAACGACTTTAATAGACTAAAAATAACTCTTTATAAGATAAACAGTAAGAACCTAAACAAAAAGTTCAAGGCAAAACAAAATCCATCTATCATAAAACAAAAAACAAAACAAAGACAATGTAAACTAAGAACAACAAAGCAAAAGTGTGATCATTCCTCATATAAGTATAAAAGTAGCATCGGTAAAATAAGTACCTGACAAATTTGGCGTGGTGGTAAATGATCTACTGTAGACTCTGAGGTAGCTAGTTCGCCCAACTGCTGTTAGAAGCCGATGCTAAAAAGGAGAAACAAAAGCAACAAAAATCACATAAATCTCCAAAAAGAAAACAACAAAAATCACGCAAATCTCCGCGTAAGATCGGACAATTATATTGTTGACCGAGAACTAATAATTGGCAAAACCGTATACAAATGACCTACCGGCCACCGCCAAATACACACCAAACAAATGAATTGTCAAGTACAGCGTTGTTGGGGTGGTGGGAGCGTCGCCCGGACGAATAAATCAGCCTCAACTCCACTCCTACACCGGCGGTGTTCTTTATGGCAGCGTCTCGGAGTTGATGACACCGTGTGTTTACCGATGCATTGGATTGGCGGTTTTAGTGTTCATGGATGGTGTCGGCGAGGTGGCGGTGGTGACCCCATCAGGTATGTCTCTCCTTCTACTATATCCCCGTTGCTATGGTGTTGTCTCCGACGTCATGGTGGAGCAGGGATAATGTGGCGTTCAGGAGTATGTGTAGACGGTTATTTGCACATGTGATAGCTGGAAGTTTTGGGTTCCTCCTTTGACGCTATAGTCGTGTGGGATAGCAATATTGAAGTTCGATGGCGTGTCCGGGGACATGTTGCACCGATTTGATTCTTTCAACGACAATGGTTTTGCTTCTAACAGACTATTTTGTAGGTCCGTAAAGATGTAGATCAGCCATTAAGCCAGGTCAAGCTCGGGTGAAGAGGTGATCTATCTTCCGATACTTTGGTGGTTGCTTCGTTGTTGTCAAAGAAGGAAGATATATGTTGTTTTTCCATAGGTTTATGCTATATTTTCAAATCCGCAATATTGGTGTGTACGTACCTTATAATCGATATGCATCGGCGAATGAAAGAGTGGATCTCCAAAACCATTCACTCATGTGATTGGAATTTAGCGTTCATCCATCATCGCCTGGCTCATTCACCATACCATCCTCTTCGACGGCCCGATGGGAGGGTCTCGAGGGTGGACTGTTTCATGGGAGGCGTACAATGCAAGGAACACGTCAACTAAGTCAATCCACGTGTCCATTCCACAGAAACCGCCGTTCTTTCAGTTATAATGTCGCGAACCAGAAGACACAAGAGCACCAAGAATTTGTAATTTATTTCAATAAATGACATTTTTATTTATTTTGTAAGGAGTGAAGGGATCCGGATAAGTGTTAGTATCAGAGTTGCCTGGTTGCTTCCTCATAATGCAGGGGAATGCTGGTAAACTTAAGATCCTGCCAACTGCCTGCTAATGGATTCAGTTTAAGTAAAACTGGCCCATGGTGCAAACGAGATTCACATAATTTATATACACACATGTACTCACTCCGTTTCAAATTAGTTAACTTGTCTTTACCCAAATATGGATGTACCTATACTTGTTTAGTGTATAGATAAATCCGTATTTAGACAAATATGTGTCAACTAATTTGGAACGGCGGGAGTAGCTTGCAGAGAAAATTTTAAGATAACATAATTCATGGTCATAAATGAGCACAGTGACAGCATAACAACAAGTGCACTACAGGTCCGTCCGTAAATGAGCAGAACTAGGACAACCAGACATTGCACTCCCAATAGCAGAACGTCTACATGAGTGTTCTTCCAATATGCATGGGTAGCTCATACAAATCCACATCAAGCAGACCATGGTGCCAGTATGGCTCGGGCACTGGCCACCTGCGATAAAAAAAATTCAATGTAAGTTCATTGCTGAACAAATACTATAATGCTACCACAAAGAGGTACTGAGGAGCAGATATCTTATACCACCTTCGTTTATTTTCCACACCATGCAGCATGCCCATGGATCCTCTGTCGACAAACACACTTTCGTCAATATATGTTTGTAGATATAGGTATATGCCTATCCCAAATAGCAACAATTCATAGAAAAAATACCTTTGTTTCCGCCTATTGATCTCTCTTTGTAGTATTTCAACAATCTTACGTCTAGGAAGAAACGAAGCTTCTTTTCCATCATAGTGATTCATGCCAACAAAAGCCCCATCAAAGTTAAGAAGGGGCCCTCCAATCCCAGCCTAGTAAAGAAACAAAATAGATGTCCCGGTTAATGGAGAAGCTGTAACGCCATACAAATAGCAGTTCCCCTAGATGCACGATAAATCAACTAAAGAGATAAATGCATTCTTATCCAAAACTATCTATAGCAACTACTATGTAAATAACGCCAAGAGAAATTTGCTGGTGTACCTTGTTGATTTTACAAGTTGACAGCCTACAATCAGAGGGCCTAGGCTCGCCACACACTTCCCCCTTTGTGGCCATTAAGAATCCTTCTTCAATTTGACGAGCTATAGCTACTACTGGTTTAGATAAATCCCCTTTACGGCAAAGATCAAATGGACGAATGCCATGGAAACCCTCATCAAGACTGACAATAGCAATATTAACGCCTAAATGGTAGTATATTAATGTCCCCTTGGCATGTTTCCCCGGTGGGAGAAACACATCAATCTGCAATAATAAAGTCACCTCAATAAAGCATCATCTAACTTAAAGGATTTAAAGAAAACAGTTAGCATGACCAACCGTTAAGTTTTTATCAACAAGGAAGTCACAATTACGATATCTAACCAAACTGGCCGAAGTGAGAATGACAGGGGGCATGCCTTTAGTTCCAGGCCACTTTATAAACAAGCCTGTGCATGCAAAAGACCTCACGCTTCCTACACATCATGAATTTAATCAATAGTTAGTGGAGATCAAGTACTAGCAGAGAAAAGTAATGAGCATACAACTACATAAAAATCACCATGGAATGAAGTAAGTTTGACAACACTTCGGGATATGTTTGTAACAACGTCTCTTGGAAGTAGCCTCCAAACAGACTCCCAACAATCAGGGTTTGTAACCTTGTGAGGATACTCTTTCCATGCAAGTAATTCACCAAACTCCACCTCAAATGTATTGAGCAATTCGCCATTGACTGGTTAAGGAAATAAATACATAAATTAGCTATAAAAAAGTGCACAAGGGAGAGGTTAGTAACATGGATGACTTACATTCAAGCACAAGTGGTGGTGGCATGGGATAGCCAGCAGACTTTAGCCGCTTAATTCTTCTCCAAAATCCTGATACAATAAGGTGATCAATATTATTTTCCGGCCGATATATACGATAATATCCGCAAAATATTCTGGGTGCATAAGAGGTTCAAACCTGAAGGGACTATGCTTAATACACCTGTAGGCAAGGAATATCCACGGAAATCTCTAGTTTTAGTGCTGCAATAGAAGCACAATATATTTATATTTATTACGGTAAAAAAATAAACACAGATGTACTGACCGAGCTACAAAAGAGACATATAAAACACTTGTACAAAATTGTCCAAAAAGAAACAAGGCAGGATAAGGACTTAGAAATCAAGCTTATAATTACTCAACAGAAGACATGAAAGAATTGAGCAGAGGCAGATGCCACAATATGAGTTACATTGTCCACACTTTAGTCCAAACAAATTGTAACAAGTCTTCCTTATTTAGACAAGTACCATCATGATATCCTCAACAATGAAGCAAGAGGGCTAATTAGAAACAAGAGATATACTGGCATAGATTTTCACCAGGTGGAGGTAGCAATACATTGTTATCAATCGACACTTCACTATGTGAAAACTCATTCACGGGTCCAATCATATTAGTACCCAAAAATGGCTTACCTTACAAGTTACTAGGGGAAAGTTGAACAGGAGGGGAGGGGGGTTCGAACAAATATAGGAAATGAAATTCGAAAAAATGTAGGTCATAAAGATAAAGTAGAACACTTACTTGAGAATCTGAAAATGCTTCAAACGTTTACGAAGGTCTGTCCGTGATATGAACGTGGGACTTTGAGCAACATCAATACGAAGATTCACCCCAAGAAACTTCCCATCACGATCGATGAGTGGCCCTCCAAGTGCAGCCTATAACGGAATTCATGTGGTAGGTTAGCGATTACAAAGGCAAAATAGCAAAAAGAAAGCTCCAACGATATAATAATGCATTTACTTGTTTCAAGTCTTCCATCATACCAAAAAGTAAGAAAGCAATCAACAGTGCACCTCTGTGAGAATCTGATGCCCAGGCGTGACCATCAAACGGCCAGATTTGGAGGCACGACCAGCTGCTATTAACATGGAACGAGAAGGCCACGGTGCCCGAAGGTTTAGATCTACAGGACAGACATAATCGTCACAGTCACAACACGTGACAATAGCAATATCTTCATCATATAGTCCCAAGAACCCATCCTTATGTCTATTGTTTGGAAGGCACACATCAATCTGCAGTGATAAGAGCAGCACATCAGCAAAGATTTATCACAGTTAGCTTGACTGCTTGAGTAAACAAAAAGCAAAAGAATGGAATTATAATGATTAGCAACTAGCAGCACGAACCCTTAATTTATCATCAAAATTTCTGTTTTTATTAAATTCATCAACCAAACATCTTGAAGTCACAAATCTTGTCAGATCTATTTGACATGGCATTCCTGATGGTACAGCTACGCCTGAGCATGCAAATAACATCTTATCCCCTGCACAAGATGGTGAGTCATCAAATCAATAACAAGCAACGAGTACATACAAATTAAATGTGGAGGATGCAAGCAGGAGAATGACCATCAAACAAAGCAAGGGAGACAACAATGGCAGACAATTGTTCCGTTATGTCCTTGGTGACCCCGAGTGCTTGAAGTGCTTCATCAGGAGAGCCTGGATAGCCGAACTCTTCCTCTTGAAAAGGAATGCTTGGAATAACTTGATTAGGATGCTCCAACTTGAAGAGTCGTTCATCCTCAGCAGCCTCGGCAGCCCTTAACGCTATCAATTCCTTCCGCACTAATCAAAGAACATGATACACTGCCACTGTCATGACTATTCTATCTGAGCTTATGCGCAATAAAAAAAGAGAGGAAGAATAGTAGCTTGAAATCAGTGACCCACATTTTACCGACTCGTCCAACCAACCAACCCCCTTTCTTGTGCTATCACTCCCACTCGAAATCAATGACTCAATTCTGTTCCATCTGGCTATGGTTCTCTCCTCCCTGCTCATGCCTCGTGAGCAATCAATAACTGTCTTTCTTTTTTTTGAGGGTTCTATAACTGTCTTCTTTGCAGGCCTTTTTTTCGAGAGCACCTTCTTTGGAGGCCTGCAGCAGAAAGTAGAGGTGAAAGCGCTCAGTAGTAAAACTAAGGTGATCGTAATCCCCAGTACATCGATACTTGTTATTTTTCCACATTCAGTCATAACATCGTATCCCCAGTTTATCGAAACCCCCGGTGTTGTATGAACTAATCACATCAAAAGTTCCCAGAGCCTGTTAAGGTTGCGAGAGTGGATCGAGCCAGCAAGCCCAAACAAATAATTTAACTGGCTATTTGGATGAAGAAAAAAAGAGAAGGGATTGGAACGAAACAACGAAGCCCCTATTATATGCCTAGATAGATTTACTACCTACAAGGCTGTTTACAGATTGTAATCGAAAATTGGTGAAGCGAATTGCTGCGATTACAGGTGTACGCAATAAGATTACTAATTTCTTCGAACTGACAGCGCCAACAGAAGAGGAAGAAGAATACGAAGAAGAAGAAGAAGAAGACAAAAGCACGATCTATGGGTCTATCGGAAGCTCAATTCGAACAAGTCTCAATGTGCAAGTGCCACTGAAATGAGCTAAAAAAAAAGTGCCACTGGAACTTACATCGCACGAGATGGTTACGCGCGCCGAACAAGGGATAGAGGCACGACGAAGCGGCCGGGAAAATCGCCGGGTGAGGATTGACGGCGAGGCGAATCGAAGCGAGGGGATTGGGGATTTAGGGCTAATTTGGTTGCAAGGGGAAAGTATCCCAGGGTTTTAATCCCACAAGTGGAATTTCGACAAGCACATGGGATCGCCTGTCCCACGGGGAGATATCCCTATGCGGATTTGGAAAGCACGGGAGGGGGAGGGGGTAGTGAGAGGAAAAGACGAGCACATACACAGCGGGCGGCGATGGCGTGGAGGTCGGAGACGGCGTCGACGTGGAAGAGCCGAAGAGGTCGAACTCGCAGATGCTGCTCATGGAGCGGTAGCAGATGCTGCGGCGGCCGACGGAGGAGGGCTGGGACGCGACGTTGATGTCCTCGGCGGCGGCGGCGGGCCTGGGGTCGGAGGAGGAAAATCTGGTCCGGTGGTGTTCGGTGGAGAGGGAGACGGAGAGACGCGGCGGCGGCGGCGCTGCGTGGGAAGCTGCCGGCGGCGGGACGCAGCGGGGCTACGTGGGTTCATATAAGCCTGGGAAACCGGTCAAACCGTGCAAACCAATCCAGTCGAAACGGTGTTACGGGTGTAGGCGGTTTACGGTCTGTACCCGGTTTCAAACCGACCAAACCGTGCGGTCCTCCTCGTCGCTCCTCTTTCTAGAATCGAGATCAATTGAAGGCAACTGTACCTCGGCTGCTCGTCGCCGGCCGCAGAGCTCATGCGGTCCTCGTCGTCGCTACGCTTCTGCCACGCGTTGCTCTCTTCCTTGATGCCGCCGTCCAAGCTCTGCACCTCCACCGTGGCGCGCTGCATCTGGAGAGCTGGAGGGGGTTCGGCTCGAAGGGGCTCGGCCGGCCAGCAGCGAGCACGAAGGGGGAGCTGCCGACGACAGCGAGTTGGAGGCGCGCTCGGCTAGAAGGGTCTCGGCTGGCCGGCGGCGAGCAAGGAGGGCGAGCGGACGGCGGCAAAGAGCTGGAGGGGCTCAGGCCGGCCGGCGGCGAGCACGGAGGGGAGCGGCCGGCGGCAGCGAGCTGGAGAGGGCTCCGCTGGAACGGGCTCGGCCGGCGGCGGCAAGCTAGTGGGGCGTGGTGCCGTCGGAGCAGGCGATGGAGAAGATCTGGGTAATCTGGTCTCGTGAAACCGCATAGGACCGACTAAACCGTGTTTGCACAGGCTTAACCTCTCTTAGAGAGGCCTCCTCAGCTTCTACCGTGGTTTTTCCGGCCGGGGAAAAGGCCGGGATCCCCCCGTTTTCCCGGCCCACCAAACAAGCCCTTAGGGTTTTTATTTCGTGTTCCTTCCGTCTTTGTTTTCTTTTTCGTGTTCTTTTCGAAACAGGGGACATAGGATTTGGGGTCGGCCCATGTCCTGTCTCGGCCCATGTATCGGCCCGTTTCATCAGGCATAGGTAAGGTAGATCCGTTAGATGAGGTTTGTACGGTAGGGAGAGCATCTCCAGCAGCGGCGCTATCGTGAGCGCGTGCGGGAAAAACCGCCAATTTACCACGCGCGGGCTCGAGTTTGGGTCTCCAGCAGCAGTGCCAAAACGCGCGGGAAAAACTTAGCTGCACGCGGGAACGTGCTAAAAATAGTTTGTTAGAAGCAAAAACATTATTAGACTCCGGTTCAGATGCCACCCCTCGGGGAGGTGGACATCCGCATCGGCGACGACGGCGGGATCGCAGCGTGGAGCCACGGGCATGGGGACCGAGCGGCGTCGCGGTGCGCCACGAGAGCTCGAGGCCTAGTGGTTGTTCCGGCCGTCGTTCGCCCAGAAAGGCTTCATCGGCCGCGGTGGCGTTGGCGGTTGGCGATGGCGGGGGTGGTGGCTAGGGTTTGCGGCCGTCGGAGTGGGAGGCGAGGAGTGGGGTGGGAGGGGATAGCGACCGGCCGACCACCTACCCTCATTTAATATGACCAGGCCAACTGGCGCGTGGGCCAGGGGCGGAAAATCGGAGGACACGTGTTTGTCCTCGCCTCCTCAAATTTGGGTCAGGTTTGACTGTCCGCGCGGACAACTATCCTTTTGCGTCGGCCCATTGGATCCTCTCTTTTATCCGTTCGGACAATTTTCAGGGGTAGATGTGGAGGGCGGTTAGAGATGTCCTTAAAGCCTATCGTAAATTTGCACAACAGTATGTCGCATAGATCCAGGTCAACGAGATAAGGTTTACACGTTTAAAAAAACACCAATGATTCATTCAAAAAAAAGGAGTAGTAAGGAGGATCATGTCGGTTGTAACGTGGCCGGGCGTCTCCACCGCCCCCAGCCCAGCAAAGGCACGTTCCATCCTCCCTCCCCTCCGCTCGCCTCAAATCCGCTACAGGTTCTTCATCACGCTATATAAACACTCTCCAATCCTCGTACATGTGCGATCTGCGCAGCGCAGGAACCGAAGCTCGTCGCCGAACATGGCCGAGAAGCCGCCCGTCCCCATGATCATCTCCACCGTCACCTACTGGTCCGTCCTCCTCCTCGCCACCACCACCGGCCGTTGTTGTTTCCTTCGATTCGATATCTATCTGACAGGCTCGTTCGATGTGCAGCTGCGGCGCGTGCGGGTACGACCTGAAGCTGAGCTCGCTGGCGCGGGACGCCTCGAGCTCGCGGCGGCGGCGGGACAGGAGCGACGTGGTGGTGTTCGAGGCCATCGACGACGCGCGGTTCGGGCACCTGGACGAGTTCCGCTGCCTCGACGTGCGCGCGCTCCGCCTCTTCGCGCGCCGCACGCGCCTGCTCTGCCGCAAGTGCGGCGCGCACCTCGGCTACGGCTACCACGACACCGCCGCCGCCACCAGGCCGCCGCGGTTCCACATCAAGATCAGAGCGCTACACCACGCCTCCGACCCGCCGGCAGAGACGGCGCCGTCGGACGCGTGATCCCATCTGACGAACATACGGGCTTGATCGGGATAGTTTTTTTTCCTTTCAGATTTTCTTACTCCTTACTCCGTGTATAAAACAAAGCGACATTATTGGTGTAGAAAATTCGGAATTATTGGCCTTGACTTGCTGTGCCACTCTGAACCTCCAACTGACTACTAGCTTCGACATTGACACTGTAGAGGGGGGATCACCTAGAACATCTAGCAAGCCTGCATCAGTCACCGGCGTTTGTGTGGATCCGTTCACATCGTAGATACCCAGGCTGAATCATTTTTTACAGTTTAACTGTTGTTGTTTCTACTAGTTCCAGGTAGCTACGCAAAATACGCCAACCCTGGTTCAAGGTGGATCCTGAGCTTCCTCCTCTATCCCTCCCTAGCGGATCATATCTTGATTCCGGCACCACGGGTTTATCTTCTCCTGATACTCCTACACACTGGAAATATACATGAAGATAGTTCACTCAAACAGGAGGAAGAACAGCAGAGAAGAAAACAGTTAGACATCGCTCTGTTTTCTGAAACGGATGTCACCTGCTAAAGTGGTAAGGAACTCGAACAATAAGTGAAACAAGCGACTGAACCAACATGCAACAGAAACGGATGTCGCCAACACCCCTACCATCTTCACGACTATATCAGCAAGCAGCAACAGTAGTGGAGCGGGCAGAGAGGGAAAGGGTGAACATGGGCTTTCTGTGAGTTAGTGCGGGGTTTATCATCCAGTGGCAAAACTTACTGCGTAGTAGTAGGAGTAACATTCATTCGTAGAGGTGGTACTGCATCTCCATGGGCTATAGGAGTAGGAGTACTTCCGTTTGCTCACAAGTCCCTTTCAGACATGAAGAACTTGACAGTACGCCCCTCTGCACCTAACATCCTTTGCCTGCTCAAGTTACAGGTTTTACCATGCAAACCTCAGCTCCAATAATGGTGCTGTAACATGTACCAGTAGGTTGCATCAAAGGCATGTGAGCAGGACTGAAATCTTTTAGCCAGGATAGAAATCTACCTGCTGGACTCTACTGTCATAACATACTCTTGAATTAAGCTTGAACACTCTTCGAGAAGCTCACAAAACAGGCCTGGGATAGTATGATCGACCACATTCCACGCGTCACGACCCTGAGTCCTGCATAAACAAAAGTCACTTGGTAGATCAAATGCTCAATAGCGCAGAATTTTATTAGTGAAGCATCGAATGTGCCCAGCACTAGCATAATACGAGAGAACAACCACAGAACTCCCTAAAAAAACAGAACAACCACAGAACAAGTTTAGAAACCGAATAGCACACATCCATCCTTGGGATCGCCGGAAGACTAGTTGTATATATCATACTTTCTTACAGCTCCATGTATAAACGACAAGCTATTGGTGATTACATTTTTCATCGCCAGATGGTGCTCAACAGTTTGTAATCGTGAGAAGAGATGAACTTATTAAACCCCTACCTACTTTCTAGTTTCTACAAAGCACCTGTAAATGAAATTGTAAGAGTAAAGTTCACTGGGATTTTTGCTATCGAATCCTCAGGCGAAAGTACCACTTCACAAAGAGTATTGGGACGAAGTGATGTGTTTCCCTTTTTGACAAAACGAATTTTTTCCCATCCATGGCTAACATGTGACTTACAGGTTACAGCACAAAGGCAAAAGGGCGTACATTTTCAAACACTGGAGAGAATTTCTCCAGTTGGTAGAACTTCAAAGAATTAAAGATATTACAGCATAAAGATAACAGTCCATGTTCTGCATTAACTGACATTATAGCAGATTCCTTCAAACAAGTTCTGCCCTCATTTTTCGTTGTCAAGTTCATATTTTGTAGTCCTTTTGACTTTCAAGGGTCGGCAAGTGATTGCTGAACTTAATTGATAATATTCTGTGAAAAATAGCCGTGGAGGTATGAAGGAATATATTAGTCAAACGATAGAATAGGCAGATTGTGATAGTGTTAAGCAGATGGAATAAATATAATCAACCGCAATGCGAAAGTCAACCTGAATAACAAAAATGATAATGTTTTTTAAACCACAAGGAGATCGTACCACTCTATATTTCTCAGCTCTCATAACCAGTGCTTCTTAGTCCTCAACGCCCTGAACATCATTAGTGATCTCCTCGTTATAACATTTTTTTTTGAAGCAAACAACGGGGGGCGATTGCCCACCTGAACATATATTAGCATCAAAAAGACGGAGCATGACAGGGGGGGCAGTGCAGCGCAGGGCTTGCACGCAGGGGGTGGCACTCCACCCCAGGAAAGAAGTTACAAATTGGGGGGGGGGGGGGGGGGGATTTCTAGCGTAGGCCTCGTTATGACATAATAGAGAAAGAAACTTTACCTGAACAAAGGAGCTTAACTGGCGAGCATGGTATATTCTACAGTCTCAAGTTTTCGTTTCTGGGTAATTGGTTAAACTATGCGGCCTTAGTTCAATACAAAAGGGATGAAGCTGCGACAGTTACACGAGGCTTATCATTCCAGGTAGTAATTACATAACCTACGTGTACTGATACAAGAGCAATAGAGAAAAGCGTGTCGAGATAATGCACACCGGCATACTCCTGTGTAATTCTTCGATAGAAAGATCATCAATAGATCACAGATTAAATGTGTGAGCTCTTACAGTATTGGGCAGAGATGCGGCAAGTAGGCTTAAGGACAGTAGCTGATGAGGGTCGGGGCAGACTGAACTTGTTTGTCAGGCTGGCCTGTTCGCAGGCCAAATCAACCAAAACTTGCCTGGAAGGAAGGTAGTAGTGCTATTTGTAAGCTGGTTTACTGGATTGAATTTCTGTAACGGTATTCCAGCTTACTTTTTTTTATGGTATTGTATTGTACCCCTGTATATTATGGTATACTATCGTGTCTGTTGATTTTCTTTGCAAGGAAATAAGGCAGCCCCTTAATTTGTAAAGTTGCCAAGAATTTGGGAAACCCTGGTCAAGTCATTTAAAAAGCAGTGAACGCTGAGATTCCACTGAAAAACAAGTAGGAGTAGACAGCATCTTGTTAGAGATTTACCTTGAGCATTCCACTGGCGCATTCATGGCGACGAATAGCTTAGGGCATCCGCAGATACAGCAATCAGCAGCCCATGGACTTGGGCGCAAGTGCCAGTGTTTATCATCACTTACGCACTTGCCTGGCTGAGAACAGAGCAGGGTGTCATGAATCACTCCGTTGAGCTTCCGTTATTAGATTCTGTAACTGGGGAACTGCTAGCAGATGACGCTTCACATAGGAAACAGGAATGAAAGATGCAGTACATTGAACGCTACTACTACTGAATCACGTACTGCTCCTTAGTCCGTAGCAGCATAGCATGCGTATGGCATGAGCCGTGCTGCCTGTTGTGTCTGTGGTGATCAGTTTGGAAGTTGAGGATCTAAGCTGTTGTGCTAAGCATGTCCGTTGCTGGGACAGTCAAGAGGCCTCACCAACAAACCTAGCTACGATATGACGGTTGGGTCCTTGATCCTCGCATGCATAGTTTCGCTGTGAGAGTGAGACCAAGTGAGATGATGGTAAGGGATTATGGATCGGAAGCTAGCAACGAAACCATGGGCCATGAGCTACGGCGGCGTAGCCAGCGGATGAACCAACCACACCAAACCAACCAACCAAGGAGCAAAACCAGCAGCGCGCGCGGATCGAGATGGATGCGGCGCGGCGGGCACCCCGAACGGAGCCGGAGAAGAAGGAGCGAAGCCGCCGCGCCGCACCAACCTGGCGCCGTTGCGCGCGCGGAGCCTGCTTGGCGTTGGAGGTTGGAGCCACCGCTCCGCGTAGCTTCCGTCAGCGGCGGCCGTCGCCCCCTCCACCACCAACCCCACCATCCACCTCGACGGTCGACGCTAGCCAGCTTTGGGAAGTGTTGGGGATGCTTTTTGGGGGGGATTTTGGTGTGTCGGTGCTGATCGGGAACCGAATCGTAACCGCCTGGGCTGCGCGTGTTGGTGACGACGACAGGGCAGATTCGCTCACAGGACGGGGAGCGCGGTGACAAAGATGGCACGGGACGGGAGGTCGTTGCTTCGCTCGTGGCTTGGCCCGTGCGCGACAGTGTTGACTGCGCAAGCTTCTGACTGTGTGGTGGGCGGTTAAGTCGACCAGTCGATGGCGATTTTAATTCATTTCCAACTAAGACAAAGTTCTTTTTTTACCCCCCGATTCTTTCGTTTGGTTTCTGTTTGTGCATAAGTCATACTGAGTAGAACCTATACATAGAGACAACTATATATTTAATCTAAACAGAAACTGCAGTCCGGTTCTCCTGGTTCCCCTTGTCCGAGCTTATTGTCGGAGTTGAATGATGAAAATTCCGAAACGTCTTTACGATAAATGTATGTTCTAGCTTAATAGATTTTGAGTTTCTTTGTGTCGTTTTTCATCATAAAATTGTTAAATATGAAAATAAACTGCATCCCTACAACGCCCTTGTGATATGGTACCAGTCGCAACGGTGGAATCCTGGATCGCCGGAGGCTGAGGAGCTGCGAAGATGCAGGGCGCTAGCGAGGCGGAAAGCTAGCTCGGAGCTGCTTCCCAAACTCATATACAACCGACTATCACAAGCCTCATATACAAACATCTATGCCCTATGAACTTCTATATACCCGAGCAACCCGACTATCACAAGCCTCATATCTAAACACCCATTGTTTGAATGCAACCACGTGCACACATAGACCAGAAAATCACATATGGTATCATAAAATCGCCGATTCAACACGCATACCATGTATCGATGTCACATAGCAAATCACCTAATATTCAACAATTTGATATTAACCTGGATGAATCGCAACTTCAACGATTTAATGATGCGCTAAATAGGTAGCGGTCTCAATGACACAACAATTCACACGCAAACGAATCAGACGCCCCCCTTGTTGCGCTAGCTGGTTTCCATATCATCACTCTGTTGCCCCACCGCACGTTCGACACGATGACATGGTGGTTCGTCCTCTGCGCGTCGAGCTCAACTTGCAGAGGTGGAGAGTTTTGCATGTTGCCGAGTACCTAAGCATGAAGTTTCGAATGGTTACTCACGAGGAGGAGAACCGTCACGCATACATGCAGTTGTACATCAGCGAGAACTACGAGGTGACGATGGAGAGGTTCCACCCTTGACATCCGGATCTTGTGCAGACGCCGATGGAGTAGGGTGCTGACAGGGACGCGAAGAAGAGAGCCTAGACATCTCGACAAATGGATGATGCCTTCCGGGAGAGTCTGGGCTAGGACTCCGACGATGAGTAGTAAATATAAAAGTCGAGGGTTAGTTATAAAGGTTTAGGTAAAATATGTGACATCCGGAAGACGTTGGAAATGTGTTGAAGTTACAAAAAATTAACGATTGATGTTTTGGCCATGCCCATAGAGTCCAGAAAACAAAAACAAAAAAGACTTGTTTGGACTTAAGGGCTCATTTGATTCACCTATAGGAAGAATCATTGAACTACTTCCCATAGGAATTCGAACATTCAATTGAATCTATTTTTACAATTGCTTTGCTCCATCAAACACAACTACCCTTACCTCCTCCCGCCCTGGGCGTCTATCCTCCTCCATACACGTCCCTCTCCCCAACCCTCCTCCGCTGCCCTTGCCGTCGTCAGTGACCCCGCGCGGGGCACGGCGGCGACGGGGCTCCTGCTGGTCACGATTCGTGGATTAGGAAGGCGGCACCATCTTGATCCCTCGACCGCGGTGGTGCGTGGTGGTGGCCAGAAGGTGTTGCACTGCGTGCGTAGCAGCGGTGGCGGGAGGGATACGTCGGCGGCGCAGCGGCGGACTGCTGCTGTTCTTGCGCGCGATGGCGGCGACCGACTTACAACGCTGCCCGCAACACATGGGTGCCGGGGTGGCGTCCCCGGGTATGGTGGTGGCTCCTCGTGCCGGAGGTGGTCGACTGGTTCAGTTGGTGTGGGGGATCTCGGGACCCCACATCGTTTTCCGGCAGCGCCTTCGCAAAGGCGTGGGTTTGATCCTGCCAAGGTGCGGAAGGGGATGGCTTTGGTAGTCCTGGTCCTTCACGGCGGATCTTGGGAGGTTCTCGTGGTCGGCTGGCGAAAGCCGAGCTCCGAATTGTAGCCAATGACGACAGCGCCCATGGGCGTCGTTACCTTCATGAAGGCGTCGTCGATGCGACTTCGAGCCTCCCACCCGGTCGCTCTGGGGGAAACCCTAGATCCGGTTATTTCGGATCGGACAATGACGATGCTATCAGTGTCGTTCTCCTTCTTTGGGGCATCGTTTTGGAGTACACCCTGACGAGAGGGGTCTGTTGGCGGTGTGGTGCTTCATCTTCGTTGAAGACGATGAGTTTTCGTGGCGTGGAGCAGCGGAGTCACGACGATGGACGTGATTTGATGGGCGCGCGCAGGAAGGTGGTGCAGGGTGGCGCCATGTCGGCGTCGATGGCAGGCCTCGCAAGGTTTCTACATTGATCTCTTCAGAAGATGGTTGGATGATGTCGGAGGCAGCGGCTTCCCAGTGTGCACATCGGTGTATACTGCAGGTCAGCTGAACCGGTTGAGTGTCCCCAGTTCGCCAGCAGGCGACTTGGTGGAAGCAGCCGAATTCGATGTTGTGCGTTGGTGGATTAGATTAGGGCATGCGGCTTTGATTATGATCACCCTCTTCTTCATGTTTATGGGTATGACGTTGTTCGTCAGGCAGGTGGCTTCTTGCAGATCCTTGTAACTCTTTGTAAGCCTTGGTGGATCTACGGTTAACTTAATAAGTGTGCATCACTTGATGCAGAGGCCGGGGAATCTCATTCTATATAAACAATTACCCTTACTAAAGGATTAAACTAGATCCAACATTCAAATCCTTGGATTTCATATTACTCCACGGGAAAGTTTGGTCTTTCGAACGGAACATTGTAGGCCCAAATCGAGCAAGCAATACTACAAAGCAGCGCATCATCGAGCGGGGTCGGGCCCCACGAAAATCACGTCCACAATCCTGGCAATAACCAATCTCACCCCCTTTCAAAAAAATCCCGATCCCGTCGCCAGAACCTCCCTCCCTGAAATCGTCTCCGTCACCCAAAAATTTCCTCAACCGTGTCCGTCACTGCCGCTACGTAGTCCTTGTTTGCTCCGCCCTGCCAACCGCGGGGAGCGCATCGCAGCCGCCCGTCGGCGAACCGACCGCCCAGATGCGCGCTCACCCCGCCACGCCACGGCATGCTAGCTACCATCGTGGCCTCCATCTACCTTTCTTCTCCCTCGCCGACCGACCTTTACTCAACAAGGCATGGAATCCATCCATGATCCATCCATCGTCCCTCCTCCGATCCGCTCCTCTCCCACCCCACCGCTGCTCCGCTCGATCTCCTCCTCCTCTCGCTCGCTCGCTCGCTACTTAATGCGCGGCGGAGATCGGCCGTGCCCTCGACGGCGCGGGGAGCCGGCCCGCCCGCCCGCTCGTCGCCGGCGTCCACCGCGCCGATGCCGGGCTTCGTCCCCGATCCGGACGGACTCCCGAGCTCGTGACGTGACGTGACGTCCGCGGTCTCTCCCTGCCAGGCGGGCCAGCCCATCGTGGGCGCTGATCGTGGGCGCGGTGGCAGTCCCGTAATTACCTCCGCGTATCCGGGGCAGGGCTCAGCTGGCTGGCTGGCTCCAGGTTTGTTGCTTGCGTCGCGCGTTGCCTCTCTCGATTATCCCTTCGCCTCTTTTCTTTTTATCGATGAAAAGAAAAGAAATCGACAAAACAGTTGATTAAAAAAAGATTTCTCTTTTAATTATTCGGGGTTTGATTTGTGGGCAAGGAGAGAGAAAAGAAAAGATTTGATTTTTTTCCCTCCCTCGGGGCAGGGGGAGGGCGGGGTGGTGGGGCCCCGCGGACGCGAGCGGGCGCCCGAATCCAATGGGGTTAACCCTCGGCCGCGTCCGCTTTATCGGCTCACGTTCTCTTCTCTCCTCTCTCACAGCCTCCTCCGTTTCCTTCCTCCCTCTTCCCCCCTCTCTCTCTTCCTCTCCTCTCCCTCCTCCTCCATCGCCGCCGCCCACCACCAGCCTCTCCCCCCGGCAGATCAGCCCCCGCCCACCAGCGAGCCCGCCTGCAGACCGCCCGCGCCTCCCTGCTGCTTCTCAGGCCCCGGGCGCCGCCCGCAAGGTTCCCATCTCCCCCCCGCCGCCTCCTCGCCGGCGGCCGGCGCGCCACGAACTAATTCCTTCCTTCCTCCCTTCTCCACCCCGTGGCCCATCTCCAAGACCCGGCCTGTGCACGTGCCTGCCCACCGCCGCCTCCGTCTGGGAACCGTACATCAGCGGTAAGCTTTCCGAATCCGTCCCGCCGCCGGCCGGCCGGCCGTACCTATCCGGCGCTGAGTTTTTTTTTCCACCGACTGACCGTGCCCCCCGCGTCCCCTTGCAGGTGACCCCCGTGACAGGAGACCACCGTGGAGTCGCCGCGGCGCGCATGTGATTTGCGGCGGCCGCCGGAGCTGGGGAAACGCCACGCCAGGAGGACGTCGACGGCAGCGACCACGTGGATGCCTCCGCCCCCGCCGGATCGGAGGGACTTCCTCTACCGCAGACACGACGGCGGCGACCCGCTCCCGCCGCCCACGCCGCGCTGGCGGGACGCGCCCTACCACCCGCCGCCGCCGCCGCCGCCCGTCCGCGACCACGTGCGGCCCTCGCCCCGCAGGACCGCGTCTTCGGTTTCCTCGGGTAGGTTTCTCCCTCTCGCTCCATCAGATCTGATGTCGCCGCCGCCGCCTCCGCCCCCGCTGATTCCCCCGACCCTCTCTGCTGTTTCAGAAGCCTATTACAGGCAGGGCGCCGGCGCCGGCGCCTATGACCGCTCCTACCCTGACGAGCCCCTAGGCTACACGCCCTCGCGCTCCGACCGGTACTGGCTGGAGGAAGACGCCGGCGGCTACAAGGGTTTCGGCCGGTACGGCGGCGGTGGCCGGAGGGAGGGCCGTGACATGAGGGGATCCTACCGCCGGTCTCCGTTTAGGAGCTACGGGGGCGACTTCCCGAGGAGCCACCAAGAGCCCCCGCCTCCACCGCTCAGAAGGTCTCCTCTCAGGTCAGTCGCCGTGCCCATCTCCTACGACCCTCCCGGCGATAGGGCGGACAGGGAGGATAGGGAGCACCACCCCCGGGTCACCCCCTGGCGGCCCCTGCGCCGGAGGGAGAGCAGATCTGATGGTGCTGCAGCAGACGCAGCTGCTGCTGGACCTCTGTCTGTTGGTCAGACCGCTGCAGCAAGGGCGGCTTCAGAGAAGAACGCCACGGAACACTCCGTGGATGCCGCAGCTCAGCAGACGGCAGAGGACGAGGCACCAAAGAAGAAGCCTCGCCTTGGCTGGGGGCAAGGATTGGCCAAGTATGAGAAGCGACAGACACCTGGTTCTGCAGATCCTGATGAACCTGCTGCTGATGGGAGCCAAGATGACGTTGACCACAAGGTAGATGTAGGTGCAGCCGCACCTGCATCTGCGCCGTGTCCATCTCCAGTGGCGGCGCCGCCGCCACCGCCGCCAGCCCCATCTTCTGCACCTCCTTCCAGTTCTCCAGGTATGCAATCTATTTTGACCTTGTTCTCCTTGGTGTCAACCAGTTGCTTTCCCCCTGCTTAATTCCTTCTGTTTGAATCTAGGTCTCTTTGTTTGTTGCTGAATTAGTTATATATTTTTTATATTCATTAGGTCATATGTACAAGCATCCGAATTTTAATAGAGGTTTTTTTTAAAACAGCCTGGAATAATTGAAAACAATCTTCTGCTCGAACTTCATAACTATGAGATAACATATGGGTTTCATGCATCTTACCTTAATTACCAGATCCACACGTCCCAGTGGTCCTGCCTTGGGTTTGCATTCATCATGTCTACATCTATGTCCTTTAGCCTTCCACCATGTTATTGATACCTTCCCCTTGTTCGTTTAGTTGAAATTTATATAGTTGCATATACGGATTTTCTTAGTAGTCGAAGGCAAAACTTGAACAATACCTAGTGGTGAAATTCCACGACAGAACACTGCAGCAGATTTTTGCACTACCAGAATCGGTCCAAATAATGCATTAACATAAGTAGTCTGTAGAGACCATACACATCAGATTTCTTGATCGCTGACTGCTCCGTTGCATATTTAACTGCAGTCCCCGAAGATAAATCCTGCGAACTGGCAGCAAATATAGTCACGTTGTCCAATAAAGATAACACTGGTGCTGAGGCCCATGCTTACAATGAAGAAATCCCTTTGAAGTTAGGTCAGCTTGATGGTGATCCCATTGGTTCTCTTGCGAACGTCCTTACTGAACTACTGCAACATGAAGATTCTTGTTCTGGTGATTCTAGGAAACTGACCAATAGTAGTAAGTTATTGCTACTGAAAGAGAACATTGCCAAGGAGCTCGAAAAGACTGAACTTGAGATCGATTCATTGGAATGTGAATTAAAATTAGTTAATCCTGAATCTGAAAATATGGCTCCTGAGGATGCACAAAATCCTTCATCTCGTGGGATGTCAAATGTTCCAGCCAAGCCTGAGACATGTGAAACATCATCTCCTGTGAAAGAACAAGGGGAACTCACTCCTTGCAAGATTTCTGTGGAGCAAGATTCCTGCGATGCCAAAGCTGTAGATCTTATGGAAGTCGAGAAAGCACCTGTTCACAATGTAATAACAGTCTCTTCAGAAGAGAGTGTTGCACACCTGGGAGTTGCTAAAGCTCAGGTCGCTGCAACTGCTGATGTTGCCCCGTTAAAGCTTTCTGAAGGAACTGGATCTCAAGTTAATACCGACAGTCAGATGCAGGATCATAGTTCATGCCATGATAATGTTATTGTCGGCAATGCCTTATCAATCAGGCCTTGCTTGCACCATGTTGACACCAGTAATTTAATCCCCTCAATTATTGCTGTGAACAATGATATAGCCAAAGAATGTAATGAATTGCTCTTCAAACCTCTGCGACCCTGTCTTCATTTGTCGGCATTGAGTCATTTTTCCAGCCAAAGGAAGGATGACCTGAGTATCAGAAAGAAGCTTGCCATACACAAAAGTAGACTGAAATTCAAAGAGCAATCACTTACCTTCAAATTCAAGGTGCTGCGTTACCTGTGGAAAGAGGATGTGCGTCTCCTTTCTGTAAGAAAACATCGTCCAAAGTCTAGTAAGCGCACTGATCAGAGCAACCGTGCGTCACAGAGTGGATCTCAGAGGCAGCGTCCCTCTAACCGCTCTCGATTGGGCATGCCTGGTCAGTATTTTCTTCTTATTCAAAGTACAGTATGCCCTTAATTTAATTTTAGAAACTATGCAGGGATCCCATTTTAACTCTCATAAATTCCTTGTGATGATAAAGTATCAACTTCCCATATGAATATATTATGATATGATAGGTATATAAATTGGGGCATCCTTAGTACCATGTGTCTCCTTAGTACCATGTGTTACTAATATTCTCTAATGTTTTGCATAGTACTATGATATAGCCAGATTTACCCAAACTGCACATCCTGTCTTTCTGGTGCGCACATTATTGTGCCTCACTCTTCATGGCGAATAAAGTGCAGACCTGGCATACCAAATCATTGAAAATGATATGTGATCTCATGTTTCAGTTTAGTCCCTTCTTTCACCATAGTGATGTCTTCCTAGAAAAATAAGTCAGTTGAACAAATTGTAGCGAAAACATCCGCCACTGAACAGTAATCTCTATTTCATCTTATTTATCAGATATGCAACCTATACACCTGGCAAATACATTTTTTCTGCAGATCTGATGTGATGTTCTTTTAAAAATCGATCACGAGGATAAGTTGGGTTAGAAAATGTTACACTTTTGGCTACCTCTTACGTTGTTAGTGGTGTAGGTCTTAATGTTGGTATAATGGATGTCGGAGTGGAATCCAGTCAATACTTTACATAATGATAACATACATAAAAACAATTTGTTTTACTAATTTCCTAACATCTTGCTTTCTTTTCTCTTCGTACATACCCTTGCATATCTGTGATGTGCCATAATATCTGTCATTTCTTACTTTAACCTGCTTGACTGCTCTTACGCGTTTAGTCCCACATTTTGGTTACTGACAGTTATTACTATACTACTTATCTATTGTTACATACTTTGTATTTGATCTTTATTTGACTATTGTGTTTCTTGTTATCTGCAGCTGGGAATTTAAGCACATTTCCTACCACGGAAATATCAGATGTTGCAAACAAGATGTTTACAGAATTTCAGTTTAAGCGCTGCAGAAATTTCCTGAAAATGCCAGCACTAATTATAGATGAGAAAGAGAAGGAAAGTGCTAGGTTTATCAGCAAGAATGGCTTGGTTGAGGATCCCGTTTCGGTTGAAAAGGAGCGGGCTGTGATTAACCCATGGACTCATGAAGAGAAGGATGTTTTTATGCAGATGCTTGCTTCATTTGGCAAGGATTTCTCCAAGATCTCCAGTTTCCTTCAGCACAAGACAACCGCTGACTGTGTTGAGTTCTACTACAAGCACCATAAATCTGATAGTTTCCGAGAAGTTAAGAAACTTCTGGATCGTCGACAGCAACAACCCACCAGCAATTACCTGGGAACAAAATCTGGGAAGAAATGGAATCCTGAAGGAAATGCTGCATCTCTTGATATGCTTGGGGTGGCATCAGTCGTGGCGGCCCATGGTCTTGATTATGCAAACAGAGTGGAGAGACCTTCTGCGAAATCTATACTTCGGACTTCTTATAGATCTGATAATTTGGCTGTGTCCAAAGGTTCTTTGGACAAGGATTTTGCTGCTAGTGCGTCTTTGCATGAAAGAGAGTCTGTAGCTGCTGATGTCTTAGCAGGTATATGTGGAACTCTCTCCCCGGAAGGAATGGGCTCATGCATAACCAGTTCTGCTGATCTTGGCCAAAAGATAGGCGTCACAAGAATGGATTATCTTTTAGCGCCAGACGTAGACAAAAATTTCGATGAGGAAGGCACTCTCTCAGAACAGGAATGCGAAGTTGACCCAGTTGATTGGAACGATGATGAGAAGTCAACTTTCATTGAGGCTATGAATAACTATGGGAAAGATTTTACTCGAATCTCCTCATGTGTGAAGAGCAAGTCATATGATCAATGCAAAATATTTTTCAGCAAGGCGCGCATATCACTTGGCTTGGATATGATCCATCAACGGAATACTGATACTGGTCTGCTGACAAGTGAAACCAATGGAGGGAGGAGCGATGCTGATGATGCCTGTGCTGCTGAGATGGATTCAGCTATTTGTAGCACACAGTCTTCTCTAAAAACAGAGATGGATGTATCTCCTGCTGCTGATGGAACCATCCAGGGGCATGCTCTTTCTGGTTTTACCTTTAAACTTCCAAAGACTGCTACATCAGATGGGCCTGATGACGTTGACATAAAATTAGAGGAAGGTGAGATCAAAGCAGAAGATAAAAATGGCAACATTCATCTTGATCATAGGCAGTTCAGTGAAGCCACTGATCAGTCATCACCATCATGTGCTCCTATTGACATCAATTCGTCTGAGGACACTGAGAGTATGCAAAACATAGAGCATGGTGGCCAAGTGAGTGTTCGTGAGAATAATGCCATTGCCTCTCCAAGTGGACAGCCTGTGGGAGCACACCCGGAAACCACACCTAGTCTACATGCTGTTGAAGTCATCCAGCCGAGCAAGGTGTCTGAGAGGATATGCGGTCAGGTATCCAGTATGGAAGGGCCTTCACACCATGTGCCTGAGAGTGCACTCATGAAGGAAGGAAATTTGATATCCTCTCTCTCTTTACCTGGAGTTGTGCAGTCTTGCAAGGCCTCTGAAGTGATTTGCACTAAGGTATCCAGTATGAAAGTGCCTTCACACAAGGCACCTGAGAGAAATTCGACACCCTCTGGTTGCTTGCCTGGGGATTGTGGCAGTAAGAAACACTTCTCGGACATGTCTGGTGTTTCCTGTATTCGGTCTTCATTTACTTCAAGTTATCAGCAAACTGTACCAACAGACTTGGTCCCACCAAAACCAAAGCCACAGGTTACCCCTCTTACCCCAAAGGATTTAATGCCTGTTCAGTTCTGTTCGGACCTTCCTGATCCTACATCAATTCGTTTTGAGGGCATAGCTTCCATAACTTCACCCAGTTTTGGTAGTCATGCCAACGGAGTCATCAATACTTCAGGGCCCAAGGACATGAATAAGTTTCCAGTGTTCAATGAACAATCACGCAATCAGCATGATGCTCTTTTCCGCAGTATTGATGGATACATGCAGCACAGACGGGATCATTGTATGACAGCCGATGTTCCTTCATTTTCTGAAAGCACTGCAAGTGGCACTGGCGGAATTTCTCATTCGGATCAGTTCACATTAACCAAATACCAGAATGGCAGGTCTGGCTGCTCAGGTGTCACAAACACGTCTGCTGGTTTTCTGCAGACCGGGCACATCGAAGAATTACGGCAGGGCCATCTGAAGCCCTGTTCAAACAAGGGAAGCACCGAGAGTCGAGTTCAGGCGAAGCGCCCTGGTGATGTTAAGTTATTTGGTAAAATTCTCAGTCATCAATCATCATTGCAAAGTTCTGGCTCATCATTGAATGGAAGCAAAAGCAAGCCTCCCTCGCCAAAGATAGACAAGCCAGCAGCAATATTCTTGAGTAGTCCAAGGGATCACATGGTTTATACATCTAGGTCCACAAACACTGCTCACCTTGGGCAGGACGAGCGGGTGGTGAGGAGCTACAACTTTGATGGAAGCACAGTGCAGCCAGAGTCTGTGTTCAGGGTGGCAAAATCTCAGAGATCATCATTAGCCAGTGTGCCATTTTACTCGGCTAAAAATGGCACACTTGGTGTATATGCTGAATACCAGCAGCCTATGATGCAGCAGCTTCCATCTGATCCGAAACGGGTGGAAAGCTTTGCGGATCTTCAGAAGCGGAATGGGATAGAGCTGATTTCAGGGTTCCAGCAACCCGGGAAAGCCTCGCGGCTTGGGGCTGCTGGGATCCTCGTTAGTTCTGTATCTGACCCAGTGGCTGTCCTCAAGGCGCAGTATGGTCCTGGTTCGAAGATTTTGGGCAATGACTCGGATCACCCCTGGAAAGACATAGGAAACAGGTAGCATCAGCATCTGTAGTATTAGCGGCAAATAGTGCATGGTTTCTTGCTTTGTACCATATTTTTAGCTTTTGTAACTTGGGATGGAATTGAAACAAAAAGGGAAAGCGAATGGCTTTCCTGTTCATATCGTTGTGGTCGTTAGGCTTTGTCGGTAGCTGTTGGGTCATGTTTGTCCTGGCATTTAACCTTTTGCACCTTTTATGCAGCTCCATACTTAATTTAGTTTTTTCCTGTCCCGCAGTGCTGTGGGTTTGCTAGATGCGACAAGGATGTTTGTCGGTAGAGCTTTGTTATAATTGTTATTCAGTTTATGCAGAAAACCTCAGAGATCAGCACTGTAATATGGTAATGTTAATGCTTAACTCAGCTTCCTCCTGTGCTGGAGTTTTGGTGGAATTGGATATTTGGCGGCGGTCTCTCTGGTTTTGTGTTTTGATAACTGTTCTCTGTTGTCACTTTCCAAGGTTATTATTATCATTGTGACCAGCTTCTGCCTTCAGAAAATGTCATTGGGCTTACTGCCGTGTTGGATATGATCATAGGCTGTAGAACAAAGAGTTAAACAGTATATTTTGCAGTAGTTTTCTAACTTTCTTTACATTGTAATGCGATGCTTTGAGATGATGAATGCGGTGCTGACGTCCAGTTTCTTTGCCGGATATCCTTGCACAGTTCTGGTGTTTGTGCTGGTTTGCCGGATATCCTTGCACAGTTTCTTTGACGGCAGTGTCAGTTCTTTGCCGTTGTGAACTGGGGTTTCTTCTTTACAGATTCCTTGAGACGCTTCTCTATGTGTCACTTATATACCTGTCCAGGCTTACGTTTTGACTCTAGGTGCCATAGATACCTGGCGACAGAGTTGAGCGTCTGATTGTTGTGCCAGATGAGGAGTTCTGTATGATCGATCACTTAGGGGCAATGTAATGATAAGTTGGTCAAGTTATTAGCAGGTGAATACATGTCATGATTTGCAAACAGGAAGAGCAGATAAATATAATATATATGGGAAAATATAGGTTAGTACTTTTATTTGGAGGCATGATATTACACATTTAGATGGAGTGGAAATACTTGGAGGGCTTTTTTGGTGCTGACACAAGAAACTCCCAAGTGAACTAGCACGAGAAGGGAAGCCATGCCCTCTGGGCAGCCAGATCTATCGAGATGACGGCGTGCCAGACCATCGTTGAATTGTGGCCATGTTGACCTTAACTTAACTTGCTTTGACTGTGCGACGTAGCATACGTGGGCTCCTTGGGTACGCATTGGGCATTGGCACACCACATAGATTGGACATTTACTTGTGAATTTCCAATTTTGAGAGAAAAAACTCTGAATTTTGGCAATGGGTACTTTTCCTCCACTTTGTCAAGCGCCTATCTTGGCATGCAAATTGGATTAGTTTATTAATTAAGTTTTCATGTTGTTCACGATGATGATATGGTCCTTCCCTCCCCACGCCCGCGTCGCCCCCTTGGTGGCCGCGTGGCCCCTCTCTCCCTTGTCCTCCCATCCAGCCTCTCCCCTCCCACCGTTGTCGGCGCGTGCCGTTGAGTGAGGCTCGAGCGGTGCCGGCGGCAAGGTACCCGTGCGCACGGAATGGCCACCACGCAGGACGTCGAGCTCCTTGGCGGCGGTGTGGCTCGGCCATCGGGGCTCTGGAGCAGGTCGGATGGCGGCGGCCTGAAGGCTTGGCAGTGGTTGCGGTGTGGTGCAGGTCGGATCAGTTTCCATGCATTTGTACGTGTCATGTATGGTTTCATGAATGCTGCTAGTTGTAACATTACTCAGATTTGACAGTGCACATGAGAAACTGTATGTTATCCCATCATCTTATTTAAGCAGTGGCGGAGGACGAAAAAAATTATAGGTAGGGCGAACTCTAAAGAAGATGTTCATATGATTAAATAATCAACTCGGTGACATGATGTTTTACCTTTATAAATACCACACATGACATTGTTTAGAGTCATATTTTGTTAGATTCAGAATTAGCTATTGGGAAGAGGAAGAGTTAAGTCGAATTTTGGATTTACTAATTGGTTTTGTACAGTGTTCAATGATATAAGTATACCTTTCGTATATAAAATCTGTTTTTTACGTTTAACCACTCAAATCGTTCGGAAAAAATATGTGTACATGTATATGGTAACCAAAAATCAAGGTAAGGGGAGCTCCGCCCCTGTATTTAAGGCTACATGATCCTGCTTTCTTCTGTTTCTTGCAAGAGAGCCGAGCTTCGCTTCTGTTTAGTGTTTATCATTACCTATTTCTTCAGAGTCGCGAGACAGCCACCAGAGCTGCTGCGCAGATGGGGGCTCAGTGAGGGAGCAGGGGCGGAGGAGCTCGCCTGACCCCGATCCCGAGCGTCCACCCGCGCGGAGTCGCCACCGGCCTCGACCAGCGCGCGCGCCTCCCCGACCTCTTTCCACGCACGCCGCGCCCGGCCTCCCATCGCACGACCCAGGTCAGGCTCGTCTCCTCGTTCACGCCCCCTCCGGCGACGGCGACCAGAGCACGGCCGATAGACTCTCCTCCCCCTCTTCTCTTCTCTTCTCCTCCTATGCCCCAGAACGATAGTGCATACATTTCTTGGAAACCCTAGGCCTGGGAGGTGAAATTTGTGCGAAACTGAGAGGGATTGAGGGAGCGCAGATGGAATCGATCAAGAGTTAGCCTATTTTTATGGAATAGTCGAGAGAGGGTAGAAGTGAAATCGATCAAGAATGAAGCTCGCAGGAGTTGCCAGCCTGCGTGTTTGGGAGGCCTCCTGCTGCAGGCGGCGGAGTGAAAAAATTGTACGACATAAACACTTATTAGATAACATACACATACCCCTCTGTGTTAAGGTAGAATTTTTAACCTACTGACTCTGACATTATGTGGTGATTAAATTGGGATTGCCAAGGACTTGCTGATACATGTTGGCTGTTGCCATGAGAAGACTGATATGCTCCTGTTATTTTGCACATTTTTCCTTACTATGTTAAATAACAGTCGTATATGTAGACTTTTCGATGCATGTAAAGGCAAGAGTATGTTCACTGATGATGTGGTCATGCATCATGTGCATGAGTGTATGTTGGAAATTTTATACTGAGTTAGCTATAGATTATGATTTACAGTTCACTATCTTGCCTTGTTTGGCGTCTATTTTCCTTTAATGAACCTCACTTCTACTACATTACATGATATCTGGCTTACGTGATATTTCAGATTTCACACACAATGGATGAGATAAGCAGGAAGCACAGGATTCTTATGGTTTCTGACTTTTTCTTCCCAAACTTTGGTGGTGTGGAAAGCCACATCTATTATCTATCGCAATGCCTGCTAAAGCTTGGCCATAAGGTATTTCTCGAATAAACCTTTTACCATCCTGCTCTGCTACTCATTTTATTGTTCAAGGGTGTTAGATGAGCTAATGGATATGCATTTAATACATCCAATCTCATCAGTCTGCAATCTACCCATAAATACATCATTTATGCTTAATTGTGGAACGTGCACATAGTTCCTCTTTGAGGATCCACTGCTTTGTAGATCTTACCTTTTAATGAACACAACAAGCATAATAACTTTGTACAAACTACAAAGTAACTTAGGATACCAGTATCTGTGTTACCTTTTGAACAAATTCAGTGTTCTGTTCTGTAGGTTGTTGTCATGACACATGCATATGGAAATTGTTCTGGAGTACGATATGTTACTGGCGGATTGAAGGTTTATTATGTGCCATGGAGGCCATTCCTGATGCAGAATACACTACCTACATTATTCATGACGTTTCCAATTATAAGGACCATTCTTATTCGTGAGAGGATTTCTGTTGTGCATGGACATCAGGCCTTTTCAACACTGTGCCATGAAGCATTGATGCATGCTAGGACGATGGGGTACAAAGTCATCTTCACAGACCACTCGCTTTATGGTTTCGCTGACGTTGGAAGCATTCACATGAATAAGGTGCTGCAGTTTACTCTTGCAAATATCGATCAGGCCATATGTGTGTCTCACACAAGCAAAGAGAACACTGTGTTGAGGTCAGGGATATCTCCAGAGAAGGTTTTCATGGTCCCTAATGCTGTAGATACTGCAATGTTTATTCCCTCCCCCAACCGCTTAAGCCGTGATGAAATCATCATTGTTGTGATAAGTAGACTGGTGTATCGAAAAGGTGCTGACCTTCTTGTTGAAGTAATTCCAGAAGTATGCCGTCTGTTTCCAAAGGTGGGTTATAACTACAGCTTCTCTTTGCATGACCCATGCATGAAACAAGAATGGTGAACTATGTACTAAGGCCAAACAGATTAGTTATTCAGCATATAGATAATACTGTTTCGATCAGTGTCATCCTTTCTGGTCTGATCCGTGCAACAAATTGTGTGTCAGTTCTTCAGAAAATGTTTTGCTTTCTACATTATCATGTTGCATCCTTACTTTCTTAATAAATCTATGGATTTGTCAGGTTCGCTTTATTGTTGGAGGTGATGGTCCAAAACGTGTGCGGCTTGAAGAGATGAGGGAGAAGTTCTCCCTTCAGGATAGAGTTGAGATGTTAGGGGCTGTACCTCATGCTGAAGTACGATCTGTTCTGATATCTGGTCATATATTTCTTAACAGGTAGCTTTCTGAGTTTCCTTCGTTGTGTTTAAACTATAGTGTCTTCCATCCATTTATCCCTCTTCATCTGGATTGTTGTATTACATGCACCTTTTTTTTTCTTCTGTTCTTCTGTATTGCGATTTTGCCATTTATTGTTGTATGACACTTGTTCTCCCTTCTGGATTGTTTACCATTTTGCCAATACAAACTGAAAACTGAAACACACAGGACTACTGCAAGACACCATACAGTGTCTGACAGTTGAGCAGAGTGCACTTGTTAACCATAGTAGACTGAAACTTGGCCTTTCCTTATTGTAGTTCGCTTACAGAAGCATTTTGCATCGCCATTTTGGAGGCAGCAAGCTGTGGACTGCTGACAGTAAGCACTAGAGTCGGAGGGGTTCCCGAGGTATATATCCTTTACGATTTAAAAGGTTTGCTTTTTTCGACAGCCATAAATCTCAGCTAGTTGGACACTTTGCAGCTCCCTATAAACGACTCTTTTTACAGGTTCTACCAGATGACATGATAGTACTTGCTGAACCAGATCCAGAAGACATGGTGCGAGCTGTTAGGAAAGCTATTGACATACTTCCTGGCATAGATCCCCAAGCTATGCATCTTCGCGTGAGTTTTGACTCTATACACTTCGCTTGAGACCTTATTGTGCATTGGACCATTTACAGAATTGGGCATCATGCATCAGCTTTTTCCTCTAGTACAAACTTGATATGCGATTTGGTTCATGCTTATTCAATCTATTGCTCCTCGTAGATGAAAAGTCTCTACAGTTGGGATGATGTGGCCAGAAGAACAGAGATCGTGTACGACCGTGCAATGCAGTCTGCAGATACAAATTTGCTAGACCGTCTTCCCCAGTGAGTATAAAGGGGAACACTGACTGTACTTTTCTGCCATTTTAGAAAAAGTAGTCGTAGCTGAAACAATAGTTTTCCCTTTTGATCTTTCTTACCGCAGTTGAATATATTGTCCTCGTTGGTGTCAACTATATTATACTGTGTTCCATATAATGATTTAGTTCTGCAAGCCAATGTATGTGCAATACTACTTGCATTTTACAATGACATCAAACATAAGTAAAAAGAAAGCAACTAATATCTGTGTTTCTGTAATGTCATAGATACCTGGCATGTGGAGCTTGGGCAGGCAAACTGTTTTGCCTTGTGATGATCATAAACTACCTTGTCTGGTGCGTCCTAGAATTCCTGCAGGTATAATTTATTTACCCATGTTTTTTCTCATTTTTCTCGGGAGATTTGACGAAATTGTAATAGAGTTTTTCGGCTCCTCTCAGCCAACAGAATATATCGAAGAAGTGCCAGATATAACAGGGCCACTACAGAGTCAGTTAAATTCAGTCAACGATGACTAGCCTGAAGCTTGAGGGAATACGACTTGGGTTGCCATTTCCCAACCATTTTTGGCATGGAGGTCATGATATGTGTATTTTAGGCTGGCTCCCGCTCTTTCGGTGTTTCCTGGTCCTGTAGTGACTGAAAGAGAATAGGTTTTTGCACTTTTCTCTTTACTAGCTAAGCTGTAGTGACTGAAATGATCCAAAGTTAGCAAGTGCTCATTCATCCAGAAGGTTGTTTGGCACTGCTGCATCGACTGTCCTGAAGATATTGAAGCACGCATGATGCCCGGAATGAAGGTATAATAGTTTACTAGTAGCCATTTTCATTCGTTGAAAGATTCCAATCAACTACAATGATTCTTTAGAGATAGTTGTACCATTAGGGAGGCCTTGAGCTAAAGTAATGCCTTCTGTGGAGATGAAACTTTCTGTCATTCCTATCCTGTGTTCGGATTAATCGAGATGTTTACCTGGTTCTGTTGTTCCCACTGCCATTAATTAGGGCTCGATCAGTATTTAGCTACTGCGATGTCATCTCACTGTCTATGCAAAACTGCTGCTTTCTGCTTAAGACGTATTTTTTGGGAGGCTGGACATGGGCCTTAGATGTGCAACTATGTTATATCTGGCACAATGATACATATCTAATTTTGTAGGCCTCGGCATAATTTTGACTTTATTTACACTTTCGATCTGACAGAAATACAAATCTTTCTTTGGGAAAGACTTTTGAGCTTTCTTGGAGATTAATGAGGAAGTTCCTATTAAACATCGGCAAATTTTGTTTGAATCAGCAAAGCCCGTCTAGCTCAGTTGGTAGAGCGCAAGGCTCTTAACCTTGTGGTCGTGGGTTCGAGCCCCACGGTGGGCGTTTCTATTTTTGTTTTTTGCAGAATGTGAAGTCGGAAAACTTTTACTATTCTTATGTTATTTTTTGCAGTGTGAAGTCGGAAAAACTAATGCCGCTTCCTTGAAAAGCGCTTTAGAGGTACATCTTTGCAGTATTCGACTGGTATTTGAATCTGCTGGATGTTCAAGAGCTTGATATGTTTCACGCTCAGCTTGTTGCTCTTGCTAAGCAACAATGTCATCGGGGCATGTGTGGGCATATTAGTTTTTTGTCCACTCGACATGAATTTTCCCGCCACGACGCCACTGGTCTCCGTTAGGCCATCAACGTTGTTAAACACGATCCACTTTCTCATGCTCTGTTTGAGCCAAGTAGGCCTATTGGGAGCTACCAATTTTCCTGCGAGTCTAAATGTAACGCTCAACTTGCATTTACTTGAGAATGTAATCTTCTTGACAAAATACGTCTTTTTTTTTGAAACTAGACGGGTGTTCGACTGAGAGGAGGAGCAACCCGTGGTCCAAGTTATCTGAAACGTCGGCGTGCCATCTTGTTGGCCGTCACCGACAGCTATGTGGCTTGACCTCGAAGGTGTTTTGGAAGGTTTGCTCTTCTCTCCAAGTTTAGTCGTATCCGACTGCTCCATGCCTTGGAACGTCGACCTAGAAAATCGTGACTTTTATTCCATTGAAAATTGACTTTTATACGATTTATCTTTTTGAAATAGGATGTATATAGGCGTATTTAGTGTTTAAATTCTTTCATTTTGCATATTAAAGTATCTAAAACATCATATATTTATGAAACACATGGAAACTTAATAAAATGCCGCTTCGCTAGCCGAGATGAATAAATAGTAGAGTGAAGAGACTGAAACGGTTTCCAGTTCACGCCCAGACCACCTGACAGACTAAAACGGAGCACGCTCTCCACCACCTCCGCCGGCGCCTCTCCTCCTCCACCCCCGTCGCCAGAAGACTAAAACGTTGGGACTTGGGAGACTGGACATGGGCGTTAGAAGATGTGCAAAATATGTCATACTTGGCACAGTGATACAGATGTAATGTTTTGTGTCTCTTACTCTGTTGCAGAAAATAGCTCTAATCTTGTGTGTCTTACTCTGGTTGGTTATGTAGGCAGGCAACAAGCATGCATGATTTGTTCCCCACCACATCTTAACCAAAATGTCAAAAAGCAGTCAAACTATTGTGATGCATGGTCTATTAGTACATTCTATGCACTCCCAGATTTTGGTGACTAATGACAACACAAAAAGTATTATAATGTTTGTGATGAAGCATGCAGAGTCTTTTACAGGTAGACTGATAAAGAGGAACACTTATTTTGTCTAAGTTTCATTTCAACTACACTTGGTATTTGTTAAGGAATTCAGTAAGGAGATTTCCGGGGTTCGGAGATTTCCGGTCCCCAGAGCGGAGATCTCCGAGCCATCCAAGATTTTCACCAAGTCTGAATTTAAATGCGTACTGACTCCAACTCCAGCTGAGCCGGAAATACTCTAGGAGATTTCCGGCGCTCGGAGATTTCCGAGCCCCAGTCCGGAGATCTCCGAGTGACAGAAGAATTTCGACCCAGTCCAGAACTCAAAATGTGTACTGACTCCAAAACATTTTTAGTCGGAAATGCTCTCGGAGATTTCGGCGCTCGGAGATTTCCGACCCCAGTACGGAGATCTCCAAGTGTCAGAGATTTTTCTACTAAGTCAAGAAGCCCAACCAGTACTGATCCAGATTCAAGCACAGCCGGAAATTGCTCCGGAAATTTCCGGGGTCCGGAAATCTCCGGTCCTCAACCCGGAGATTTCCGGGCTGGCGGCTGTACAACGGGCAGATTTTGGAGAGGGGTATAAATACCCCTCCACCTACCTCCAGAAGATTAAGCTTCCAGATTTTCTCTCTCCTCCATTGGTGCTGAAGCTCGTTTCTTCCGGATCTCCCAATCTAGCCACTCAAATCCGTTGATACTTGGGGATCTGAGGGAGAAGCCACCGATCTACATCTCCACCGAGGCGATTTGATTTCCCCCCTCTATTTCTTGAGGGGCAACGAATCTAGGGTTCCTTTGTGGATAGCTAGGTTCAACCTTGTGTGTTTTGATCCTTTGTGGATTCCTTTGTGGAAGTGACCTGTTGTGATCTTTGTGGGAGCCCCCAATTCAATTGTGGGTGTGTGCCTCACGAATTTGTACGGGACCTTCTCCGCCCTTAAAGGAGTCTTTAGTGGAAGCGTGGATTCGCACCTTTGTGGTCGAATTCACAGGAGAATAGGGTGAGCCCTTTGTGGCGTTGAGCAAACCTTTGTGGTAGCTCACACCCCTCCAACGGGACGTACACCTATGTGGTGGAACTCGGGATAAAATCTTGGTCTTCGAGTTCCTACGGTTGTTTCGTTCCACTCTCCTTTACCGCTTCTTTAATTCCTATACTTGCTTAGTTTCTTTGTTGTTTATCACTTGTATCACCTAGTTGCACTTTTAGACAACTTACTTTCCGCTAGCCTAAAACTGAAAAAGACATAAAAATTGGTCACCACCTATTCACCCCCCTCTAGGTGGTCAACTGCCGTTCAATTGGTATCAGAGCCAGGTTGTCTCTTAAAAGCTTCACCGCTTGAGACCAACCTTGGACAATGCAAGTTGACTCAAACGAGGGTTCCGAAACGGACGCCGCGACTTTGGCGGCAATGCAAGAGAAAGGTGCCACTATGGCCGATATCAACTCTTTGGAAACAAAGTTGACATCGTCCATACAAACCGAGTTCAAGAAGTTTCATGATATGCTTGAGTCTCTCAAGACATCTAAGGAAACCTCTCTTGCATTGACCTCAAAGCCTCCGGTGCTTCCGGGCATTACTCTTGATGTGGACCCCGAATTGATAAAGGGAAAGCAATTGCCTTTGGATGGGAAGGGTGATGCTAGTAGTTCCTCAAACCATCAAAACACTCCATCATCCAATGATGAAGTGCCTAAAGGCTACAACGCCACTCCTCCCCCATCCCAATACCATACCCCCGATCCCATTATTCCTCACCCGCAAGTTTCTCATAGGGGTGATCTTCCGTTGCTTAAAGATTATACTTTTTCTCAATGGAAATATATGATGAAGTCTCATGTGTGCAGCTCTTCAATCGAGTTGTGGCGCATCATTCAAGTTGGATACAAGCCGCATGATCCGGCCAACCTAACAAGAAGAGAAGTGGTGGAGGCTCAACTTGATGCCACCGCTCTCTACATGATCCAAAAGGCGGTTGGGAACAAGGACATGTCTCGCATCCAACATCTCACCACCGCCAAGGAGACATGGGATGGTCTATCCGAGTTGTTCGTTGGAAATGATAGCATGAGAAGGAACCGCTATGACTCTTTGAGCAATGAAGCCGAGGGATTTTTCAAGCTTGATGGTGAAGACCATGAGATGATGTATCGAAGATTGGTGACCATAGCCACAAGCTTTCGAGAAGTGGGTGCCTCTCATATTGATGATGCTTGGATCAAGAGGAAGTATGGTATCTCTATGATGGCATGTGAGCCTACCGACGTCAAGAGTCTTCAAGGAAGACACAACTACCATCTCATGACGTCAAATGAGGTTATGCAAGAGATGGCCGCATACAAGGTGGCCACTAAGAATGCTCAAGATGCAAGGGCAAGGGCTCTTGGAATGCAAAGAGGCACAACCAACCTCGCTTTGAAGGCTACCGTTGAGGAAGACAACGATGATGATGATCTTGGAAGCTTTGCCGCTATGTCCGAGGAAGCACTCAATATTGCTTACAATGATCATCTCGCTCTTGCGGCTCGCATCTTTTGGAACAATCCCTCAAGAGGCAAGATGCGTTTTGACAAGAATGCACCTCAAGCCGATAGGGTCTCACCCTCCAAGTCAAGGACATGTTACAATTGTCAAGACAAGTTCCATTTCGTTGTCGAGTGCCCTTATGAGAAAAGAGAAGAGCATGGTGGACGTCTAGTGCTCAAGGACAAAACCAAGATGCCTCCCAAGAAGGCCTATGGAAAGAAGAGGCCTTTTAACAAGAAGCCTCGCATCATGTTGTTGACTCAAGAGGAGTATCCCACCGATGATGAAGAGTCGGAGGAAGAAACGCCAAATGAAGTGGCGGCCCTTGCCACCACCTCGACTACTACCGTCTCTCCATCAACGACAAGAACTCATTCAACTACGACAAGCTCTTCATCGTCTCTATTCACATCGCCTAATGAGAACTCCATCACCAAGAGCTCAAAGTGTCTTATGGCAAAGGCATCGGAGGTACCTTCATCATCTTCCTCTCTCATTAATGAAATGAATGAGCTTGATGATGCCTCTAGCTTTCAAATCAAGCAAGAGCTTGTGGCGTTCGACTCCTTTATCACTAACTTGCAAGGTGATAGCAAGAAACATGTTGGTGCCCTCATGGCTCGAATTGGTGAGCTAGAGCATCTCAATGAAGAGAAGGGTAAGATATAAAGAGAAGACGCTATTTCTCTATCTTATTTGAAGTCCTCTCTTGAGGAGGTTGAAGAGTCTCATGCTCGTCTTGAGGAGCAACTTGAAACTATTGAGGAAACTCATAACTCCTCACATGCTAAGCTCATTAAGGATCATGATATGTACTTTGCTAAATTCAAGGTGGCTCAACAAGATAAAGCCGAATTTGCGGTTGGGCATGTTTGACTCATTGAGGACATGGAGAAGCTCGTCATAGCTCACAAGGCTTTGGAGAGTGAACATGCTCTTCTAAAAGAGTCGTATGCCCAACTCCAAACTCGGCTAACTAACCTTGATTCTCTTAGCATCTCTACCTCTAAGTGTTCTTGTGATAATGCTAATCTTGTGAAGGAGAATGCTAGGTTGAAGAGTGAGATGACTAAGGCCTCCACATCCAAGATCATCCTTCTCAAGGGTAAACAAGTTGTTGAGACTCCCATCATGGAGCCTCACACTCGACAAGGAAAGGAAGGTCTTGGATACGTGCCTCCCATAAAGATGAATGCCAAGAAGGGCATTCCCAAGAGCATCAACCCCATCCAAGCCAAGAAGGCCGACTCCATTCAATCCAAGGAAGGTCTTGCGAGTAGGAATGTCTCAAGGGGCAAGCCTACTCGTAAAGATCACGCCGGGGACAACAACCCTAACTATGCTTTATATGTCGATTATTATGGGAATGTTTGTGCTCGTTACATTGGACCCTACTATGGTTTTATTTCATATGCTATTTGGGTTCCTAAATCTCTTGTCGCTAACCATAAAGCACCCATTGTGAAGCAATGGGTTGCTAAATGCAAGAATTGATCTCTTGTAGGACCTTGCTCCCGGTGGTTCAAAATGGATAATTGATAGTGGATGTACAAGTCATATGACCGGGAGCAAAGAACTCATTACGGAGTTGAAACCTAATGAAGATCAAGTAACCGTGACTTTTGGTGACTTATCAAGGTCTAAGGTAACCGGGTTTGGCAAAGTGGTAGTTGCCCCCGACATTTCTCTAGTCAATGTCATGCTTGTTGAATCTCTTGGCTATAATTTGTTATCGGTTCGTGCCTTAACAAAGATGGGGATCTCTCCCTTCTTTGATAAGGACATTGTGGTCCTCTTGTGGAGCAAGTCGCTAAGAGTGGCTTTCGTGGGATACGTGGAGCATGAGCTCTATGTGGTGGACTTCTTCGGAGCCACCACTTCTCAAGCCATGTGTCTCTTCGGAAAAGCCGACGTGGGTTGGATTTGGCATCGCCGACTAGCTCACGTAAACATGCGTACTTTGCAAAGTCTCCACAAGGGTGGACACATCCTTGGACTAAAAGATCATGTTTCCTTTTTAAGGGATCGAATTTGTAGAGCTTGTGTGGAAAGCAAGATGCATGATATTCCTCATCCAAGCAAGACCATCATATCTTCGTCCCGGATTTTAGAGCTCCTTCATGTTGATCTATTTGGACCAATTCCGGAGATAAGTCTTGGTGGCAAGAAATATTGCCTCGTGATTGTTGATGACTGTTCAAGGTATACTTGGGTCTATTTCTTCAAGACCAATGATGAAACTCAACAAGTCTTCATCGACTTCTCAAAGGAAGTTCAACGCCAACATGACCTTCCCATTTTGGTTGTTCGAAGTGAGAATGGGTCGGAATTCAAGACTACACTCTTAACGACTTTCTTAGTGAAGAAGGCATTCGTCATCAATATTCCGCTGCTTACACTCCTCAACAAAATGGCGTTGCCGAAAGGAAGAACCGGACTCTCATCGATATGGCGAGATCTATGTTGGCGGAGTTCAAGTCTCCCATCAACTTTTGGGCGGAGGCTATTTCCACCGCATGTCACTCATCAAATCGCCTCTACTTCCGCAAGGGATTGAAGAAGACTCCATATGAGATACTCACCGGCAATAAACCCAACATTGGCTACTTCCGAGTGTTTGGATGTAAGTGCTATTATCTCGTCAAGGGTGTCCGGTTGGGTAAGTTCCACTCTAAATCTCTTGAGGGGATATTTGTCGGATATCGTAGCGAGTCCCACACTTATAGAGTTTTTGATAAATCCTCCCGGATTATCATAGAGTCTTGTAGTGTGGAATTCGATGAAAATGATGGCTCCCAAGTGGAGCAAGTTGGTGTTTGTGATGTAGGTGATGAACAACCTTTTGATGCCATTAAGAAGATGGGGGTGGGCTTTCTACGCCACATTGAAGTCCATCAAGAAGTTGTTCAAGATGACTCAAGTTCTTCCATCAAGGAGACCTCACCATCACAAGAACCACAAGGTGGCTCACCCATAGAAAATGATGATTCCCTTCAAGAACAATCTCAAGATCCTCCTCCACAAGGGCATGCTATTTCTTCTCAAGATGAAGCTCATGATGAATCTCAACAAGATCTTCATCAACAAAAAGATCATGCCTCCTCCACCAAGATTATCGAAGCCAACTCCACTTCTCCAAGTTCTACTCAAGGGCAAGATCATCCTTCTCCACCTCATGAAGAGACTTCTCATGATGATCAAGGCCCTCAAGAAGGTCAAGACGAGGATCCAAAGGATCAAGATGGTCAAGAAATTGTCCCCACCACAAGGGCGGCAATTGAAACTCGTCGTCAAGCTCGCTTTACAAAGTCTTTGGAACTTAGAGCATTATCTCTTGACAAGGTCATTGGTGATATTCGAGCAAGGTTCTCCACACGAAGTCAATTAGTTCACTTTAGTGAGCATCAAGCACACATTTCCATGGTCGAGCCCAAGAAAGTCTTTGATGCTATTGAAGATCCCGATTGGCTAGGGGCTATGCATGAAGAACTTAACAACTTCGAGCGCAACAAAGTGTGGCGTCTAGTTGAGAAGCCTAAAGATTGCCGCAACGTTATTGGCACTAAGTGGATCTTCAAGAACAAGCAAGATGAACATGGTATCGTTGTGAGGAACAAGGCGCGGTTGGTGGCTCAAGGTTTTTCTCAAGTCGAAGGCATCGATTTTGGAGAAACTTTCGCGCCGGTCGCAAAACTCGAATCGATAGTATTCTCATCGCTTTTTCTTCTCACCATGGTTTCAAATTGCAACAAATGGATGTAAAATCTGCTTTTCTTAATGGTCCATTCCAAGAACTTGTTTATGTTAAACAACCCCCGGGTTTTGAAAACCCCAACCATCCTCACCACGTCTATGTCTTGAACAAAGCTCTCTATGGCCTTAAACAAGCCCCCCGTGCATGGTACGAGCACTTGAGAGAGTTCTTGGTAGACCGTGGATTTGAGGTTGGGGTAATCGATCCCACTCTTTTCACTAAAAAGGTTAATGGTGAACTCTTCATTTGTCAATTATATGTCGATGACATTATCTTCGGTTCTACTAACCGTGTGTTCAATGATGAGTTTTCCAAGCTAATGACCGACAAGTTCGAGATGTCCATGATGGGTGAACTCAAGTTCTTTCTTGGCTTTGAGATAAAGCAATTGAGGGAAGGGACTTTCATTTGTCAAGCCAAGTATATTCAAGATATGATCAAGAAATTCAAATTGTTTGGACTTAACGGTGTGACGACTCCTATGCAAACCAAGTGCCACCTCCAACTCAACCCCGACGGTAAAGAGGTAGACCAAAAGGAGTATCGTTCTATGATTGGGTCTCTTCTTTATTTGTGTGCTTTTAGGCCCGATATCGTTTTAAATGTTGGAGTGTGTGCCCGTTATCAAGCCGCGCCTAAGGAAAGTCATTTGATGGCCGTGAAGAGAATCTTCAGATATTTGGTTCATACCCCTTGCTTTGGGTTGTGGTATCCCAAAGATGGCACCATGTCTCTTTGTGGATACACCGACTCCGTTTGGGCGGGCGACATTGATGATAGGAAGTCCACATCCGGTACTTGTCAATTTCTTGGAAGATCTTTGGTGAGTTGGTCCTCGAAGAAACAAAATTGCATCTCATTATCCACGGCGGAGGCCGAGTACGTCGCCGCAGCAAGCGGGTGTACCCAACTTCTTTGGATGCGGCAAACTTTAAGGATTTTGGTGTCCTCTTGGACAAAGTGCCACTTTTATGTGATAATGAGAGTGCCATCAAAATTGTTTACAATCCGGTGCAACATTCAAGGACCAAGCACATTGAGATTCATCATCACTTCATCCGCGATCACGTGGCACGAGGAGATATTGATCTATCATATGTTGGTACAAGGGATCAATTGGCGGATATCTTCACGAAGCCCCTTGATGAAGCCCGCTTTTGCTACTTGAGGAATGAGCTCAATATCATAGATTCTCGGGCCTTGGCTTGAACTCCGTACACACACTCCAACGTTTAAGGCTTTATAAGACCTAGAGGTACGCATGGACTTAGGGAGAGTGTTTTCCTAATACATTGGACTCTTCCTCCCCCTATTATGCATATAGTGACATATCATTGCTAAAACTTCAAATTAAATCTAATTTATGAGCTTCAATGTTGAGATGTAGTTATGGACCCAAGATATATCTTCGCGGTACCATGCTACAACTCATACACGGTGGCCTCGGCCACCAACACTCTTTTTGTTTGGATTCTATTTGGTTTTATTTTTTATTCTCACTTGCATTGTCTTTGGTTCTTTTGGGAAAACACACTCTTGTTGGTCTTCTCTTGTGTTGTATGGTTCTTGCAACTTGAGTGTGTCTTCTTTTTTCAGTTTGAGTGTCTATCCTAAGCCTTTCACTATCCTTTAACATGCTTTTCCCCACTCATGTCCCCTTTTGGTTTCTTGTTCCTGGAGTTTTTGGGTTTGAACGGAAATCTCCGAGCCTTACTCGGAAATCTCCGGGCCACCAGAGAATTTCGAGACTAAGTCCATTCAAAAATCAGCACTGACTTGTGATGATTATTGACCGGAAATAGTCCCGGAAATTTCCGGTGTCCGGACATTTCCGGGCCGAGACTCGGAAATCTCCGGCCCCTGCGATTTTTCAGCACCGAAGTCCTTTTGAATTTCGGTACTGACCTCAGGCGAAGCTGAATTAGAGCCGGAAATCTCCGGTCCGATGTCCGGAAATCTCCGAGCGTGCCAAAGTTTTTCAGGGCTAAGTCCTATCCGGAAATAGCCCCGGAAATCTCCGGCACCCGGAGATCTCCGAGCCTCAGTCCGGAAATTTCTGGTTCAAATTTTTCCTGCCTATATAAGGGCACGGGTTGACCGGCCGGTTCGGCCAGTTCTTCCACCCCGTGCCCTAATCCTCTCTCTCCTCCGAAAATCTCCATATCTTCCGTTCCTTGCTGCGGGTGGATCGTTCGAGGTTTTCTTGCGTGCCGGATCTGCTTCTCCTCGTCAAGGGCTTCGTTTCCATCCGCACGCTTTTCGCAATGTCTTCCGGTAACTCCTCTTATTTCAAATCTAGGACGAAACTTGTTTTCGTTTAACCTAGCCGATTTAGGAGGTTGGTGTTTGTTTCCTTTGGTAGAATTGCTCCCCTAGGCATGATCTACCTTCCACATGGACATATCTGTTTTTCATCCATAGATTTTGTTCAAATCTGTCAAAATTTCGCGCAGACCGGAAATCTCTGAGTCAGACCCGGAAATCTCCGAACCCCGGAGATCTCCGAGTCAGACCCGGAAATCTCCGGCCTGCTCCGAATCAAAACAGCTAAGTCTAGAAACTGTGTTTGTCAAAACTTTTCAAGTATGTTCCATTTTCAATCTCGGACATGAGTGCTTACCCCATATGCTTTCCATCCTCTCTATGTTGTGTATCTGCAGGTTCCAACCCTCGTGGCCGCTTCAAGCAAATTTCCAATCGCGGAAGAGGCAAACCAGTTCACTCACGCCCTCCCAGTGGGTCCTCAAGTGAAGACAACTCACAAACTGAGACCTCAGCCATGCTCAGGAAACCTATTGGTGCTAACAAGAAGAAGAGGACCGAGCTCCGTCTTGAAGACTTCAACAAAGGCAGTTTTCGCAAGTGGCGAAGTGACCTCTCCTATAATGTGGAGTCTGATGATCCCACATACTTTTACACTGAGATGGCATGGATCTACAGGGAAGTCTATCAGAAGTTCTCTATTGACAAGCCAATCTGCCCCATGAAGTGGATTGACTTTGACAAATTAATGAAGAAGGCCGATTATTTTGGTGGTGCTGTGAAGGTATGTGGATTTCTGGGTTTGGAGCACTTGATGAGAACTGAGTGCAACTACCGCGTCTCTCTTATCCATCAGTTCTATGTCACTGTGGTGTTTGACTCCTCAGAGGATATTGGGATGACCTGGATGTCTGGCAGGCAGCGCTTGACTTCTTCTTTCAGAAAGTTTGCTCGGATTCTTGGTTGTCCTTTCCATGGTCTTTCTACTGCAGCTGGCGCCCGCATGCATGTCCATGGCGTGTCTTACAACAAACACGTCATGACTGATCTTTATCAGCCTGGAGGGAAGATTTGCTCTCAGAATGGCCTCCTCCCCACTTATGATATTCTGCTTCGCATGTTCCGTTGGACCATTGCTCCCATTGCCGGCAATGCAGATAATATTGCCGGGGCTCTAGTAAACTTGATGGCCAAGGCTCATGAGGCCTATCTTGGGGAGTATGCGGTTGAGCAGGAGGCCTATAAGGTGGATGTCATGGACTTTATTTTCCAGGAGATGTCACAAGCAGTTTTTGAGAGGAAAGTTCCTCCATATGCTCCTTATATAATGTTACTCATCAAGAGGCTCTACAAGCTTTCCGAGCAAGACGGTGATGACTTTGATGTAGCCTTTGCTACTCAGCCTCACAAGCCAGCCCTGCTTGTCCAGAAATCTGCTCACTTGGTTCAACAACAAGCCACCATGCATGAGATCAACGAGTATGACATTTTTGGTGGTCCATCTCGGGTTCCCTCCAATCCCAACATCAAGAAAGCTGCCAAGAAGAGTCGCCCCTGGGTAGTTCGAGCAATTGAGAAAATCATGAACATGAACTGTTGCATTCACAGTGAGAACTACTCCATCTACTCTCATAACCATCGCATTATGCAGCGCCAAGAAGCGATGATGGCTCACATGAAGATGCCTGCTCCGAAGCACCCTTTGAAGCCTCGGGTTCCTTTCAAGAATTGGAATAGATGGTCTCACATTTGATTGGGATGATGTTGTGCCAGAGGACAGCGATCTTGAGAATGCTGATACTGAGGAGGAGGAGGATGATGATCAGGACGAGGGTTCCGACTCTTGAGTCATGGGACGTTAGTGGAACCTCCTCCCTTTTTGGTATCTTGATGCCAAAGGGGGAGAAGTATCTCTAGGACTCTCGGGATTTGCATGGGCTAGGAGCACTTCTTTCTTTTCGTTTTGTTTCTTTCAGTGCTCCCTTTTTCGTGACTGTTTTTGTTCGTCATGTGTGTGAGACATGAGTACTGTTAAATTCTCTATTGTAATAACTCTTTATCTAAGTTTGTTGCTTCTATTGTATATTGTGTATTTGTGTGTTTTGTAAAATCTAGGGGGAGTGTTGATCCTAAGGAATGTGCACTTTGTATTCCAAAGACATTCTTAAATAGTGCACTCACTTAGGGAGAGCTCCGTCTATATTTTGCAAATCCGTTCTCTTTTTGTGTTGTCATCATTCGCCAAAAAGGGGGAGATTGAAAGTGCATTCTATGCACTCCCAAATTTTGGTGACTAATGACAACACAAAAAGTATTCTAATGTTTGTGATGAAGCATGCATGGTCTTTTACAGGTAGACTGATAAAGAGGAACACTTATTTTGCCTAAGTTTCATTTCAACTACACTTGGTATTTGTTAAGGAATTCAGTCAGGAGATTTCCGGGGTTCGGAGATTTCCGGTCCCCAGACCGGAGATCTCCGAGCCATCCAAGATTTTCACCAAGTTCTGAATTGAAATGCGTACTGACTCCAACTCCAGCTAAGCCGGAAATACTCTAGGAGATTTCCGAGCCCCAGTCCGGAGATCTCCGAGTGACAGAAGAATTTCGACCAAGTCCAGAACTCAAAATGCGTACTGACTCCAAAACATTTTTAGTCGGAAATGCTCTCGGAGATTTCCGGCGCTCGGAGATTTCCGACCCCAGTCCGGAGATCTCCGAGTGTCAGAGATTTTTCTACTAAGTCAAGAAGCCCAACCAGTACTGATCCAGATTCAAGCACAGCCGGAAATTGCTCCGGAAATTTCCGGGGTCCGGAGATCTCCGGTCCTCAACCCGGAGATTTCTGGGCTGGCGGCTGTACAACAGGCAGATTTTGGAGAGGGGTATAAATACCCCTCCACCTACCTCCAGAAGATTAAGCTTCCAGATTTTCTCTCTCCTCCATTGGTGCTGAAGCTCGTTTCTTCCGGATCTCCCAATCTAGCCACTCAAATCCGTTGATACTTGGGGATCTGAGGGAGAAGCCACCGATCTACATCTCCACCGAAGCGATTTGATTACCCCCCTCTATTTCTTGAGGGGCAACGAATCTAGGGTTCCTTTGTGGATAGCTAGGTTCAACCTTGTGTGTTTTGATCCTTTGTGGATTCCTTTGTGGAAGTGACCTGTTGTGGTCTTTGTGGGAGCCCCCAATTCAGTTGTGGGTGTGTGCCTCACGAATTTGTACGGGACCTTCTCCGCCCTTAAAGGAGTTCTTAGTGGAAGCGTGGATTCGCACCTTTGTGGTCGAATTCACAGGAGAATAGGGTGAGGCCTTTGTGGCGTTGAGCAAACTTTTGTGGTAGCTCACACCCCTCCAACGAGACGTACACCTATGTGGTGGAACTCGGGATAAAATCTTGGTCTTCGAGTTCCTACGGTTGTTTCGTTCCACTCTCCTTTACCGCTTCTTTAATTCATGTACTTGCTTAGTTTCTTTGTTGTTTATCACTTGTATCACCTAGTTGCACTTTTAGACAACTTACTTTCGCTAGCCTAAAACTGAAAAAGACATAAAAATTGGTCACCACCTATTCACCCCCCCTCTAGGTGGTCAACTGTCGTTCATCTATCTTCCCAAGCAAGCCTGGTTGTGCTCTTTTAGACCATGCATATATTCTATCCCAGCTGTATAGCCCAAATTATCTTCCAAAGCAAAAAATGTGTTGTGGATCAAGCTATAAAGGGTTATCTGGGATTTAATTTCTTCCTTTTGCTCCGCCAATTGATTTGGGATCGAGTCTTTCCTCTTCATGTGAGGGTTTCAGGCTGGCTTGATAGGTGCTGCGGCGTCATTGCTGTCGGTGTGGCGGGGTGCTTCCATATTGGACGGAGTTGCTGCTCAAGTTGTGGGCTGCAGGATCGGTTTGTTTTCCCATGCCTTCTTTGTGTATTTCCCTGTTTTGTGGTTGATTATTTTTCCTTGCTAAGCTGTGCTGGCCTCCGTGCAGTAGGAGGTTATAGTAGTCCTGGCTTTACAGGTGCAGTGTATGATGATAATATAGTTTTATGGCTATTTATAGGGGCATCTCTACAATAACTAAGCTCGCTAGGATTCTTGCATTCTCCTTACTTCACATGTCAACATCAAGCTGGGTCCCACTTAAATATCATTTAGCTAAATACTAAGATATACACTACACCATGAACTAAGCTCCCTAGGATTCTTGCATTCTCCTTACTTACATGTCAACATCAAGCTGGGTCCCACTTAAATATCATTTAGCTAAATACTAAGGTATACACTACACCATGATGGACAATGTACCCCATCTATAGTTCACAACTACACACAAAATATGGTGTACACAAACACATGTTTTGTATATATTTGCTAATTTTTTGGTGAAAAAATGTTATTCTCAGCTACATAAAAAAAGAAAACTGTGACTACGAAAAACAAAAATAGCTAGATTTTCTTTAAAATTTCCCTTTTTAAAATACAAACATGTCTTAGATTTTTACCTTCTCCTTACTTCACATATTCACATTAAGATGAACCCCACTTAGATATCATTTAGTTAAATATTAAGCTTTAGACTCGTGTACTCCTCTATGGTTCACAAAAAAAAAATGTTGGATACATACATTTTTTTTATTTGTTAAATTTTTAGTGAAAACGGGTATTGCTAGCTAAACAAAAAAGAAAATTGTGACCGTGAAAAAGAAAAATAGCTATATTTTCCCTTAAAAGATTTCCTTTTTGTGTAGCCCAAAATATAAAATGCTTACAAAACTTCAAGAGAACGTACAATACATACACGTAGTTCTATATTTTATTGGCCAAATATTGAAAGCTAAACATGTCGTTTCAATATTGTAGAAAAAAAAATGGTGAGCTCAAATCTAAATGCACTTTACATCAGCTCTTCTCCCTTATCCTTTCTTTGCCACATCCACCATAGCCTCGCGCCGATTAAGCCACACAACATCATTTCTCTCCCTCCTTCCCTCTATTCGTATACCACCAAAAACATATGTTCCGCTACAAATTTTGTCCATCTCTCCACACACGGCTCCGGCTCCATTAATCCTCTTGGATTACGGGGCACATCCATCTCCAATATCGTGTCTCAAGTCTATTGTTAACTTTCAAGTCATGTGTGCTCTTCTTCGATGCATACTTTTGTGGCCATCCAACGCCAGTGTGGTGCTTTCTACATCTCTCACAACCGCCAATACTTTATAATATGGTCGTAGAGGTTGACTTTTTGCACATCTGAAATAAAAATTCCTCCAAAACTTAAGCTTGGAGTTTGGAAATATGTCTGAATAATCCCAGCTTGGGGATCCAAACATCTGATATAAAAAATACCTCCAAAACTCCATGAAATAGTCTCTTTTTCACAAAATCTCAAAGTAAACTCTTTTCATATTACAAAGTTGTTTCCAGCTTTAATTTTTTAATGGTAATTTAGTTTCCAATTTGTATGCATTTTCATTTTATGATGGGTACTGTGAATCAAGGCTGAGTGAGTAGTTTCTTAGCCATATTTATATTTGGGCTACTGCCATGCATTCTATGTTAAGATTCTGTGGTAGACAAAGTGTCCATCGTGTTTGTTACAATACAAATATTGCCTACTCAATGATAATTGGTAAACATATAATTTTGCCTTTTTATTCAATTTTGTTACCATTATGTGTTGTACATATTAGATTCATGACATACCCATTAACCTGACCAATAGAGGAAGAGTCCTAAGTTTTTTTTGGTTACAGAGAGCTGAATCTGGGTGGGCCATCCTGCACATAAGTAAAGAATACCACATGAGGAGCATGGTGGTCTAATGGCTAAAAGAGTAGAATGAATGAATAAATCGATAACTTGGAGTTTTGTATCTTGGAAAAATTCAATCTACATGCTAGGAGATTCGTGGAAGGGAAGGTACGATTGAATATACAAGCACCAAACAATAGGTTGTCAAACGTCACATTTTGGTTAATTGACTTGATTATCTTAAAATTCGACACGGTAGTAAATTATCAAATTTGGGACGATTTCATTTTTTGGATTGTTTAATTTATTAAAAACATTAAGTCTTATTTTGACAATTAGTCTGTAAGAATTATTGTCCTTTTGTGTTAAAGAACTTTAAGTCATGTATTTTTTTACCAGTGTACAAATGGGCGCGGTAAGACCCGTAAATTCCTTCTAGTAAGAATGCATATTCGGATGATTGGTTGGTAGGGCTTTCTAAGCAGGCGTGAAAACTATGTCTAGGTGGTGGTATACGGTGTCAGCCTATCTTAACTCGAAACAAATAATTTATTCATTACCAGGGTGTGATTTTCTCTAGCATTGGTTTTGGCAGTAACGATCCTCCAGATGGTTTATGAAATGTTTCACAGGAGCCAGGCTTGGCCGTTGTGTTCCAGTATTTGGTTATGTTATAATGCATTTGTGGTGGGTACCTGACATACTCCCTCCCTCCGTGCATAAATAAGTGTCTCAAGTCTCTCAAAAAAGATGTATGAGATACAACTTTTTTTTGAGAGACTTGAGACACTTATTTATGGACGGAGGGAGTAGTTGTTTTGTTTTTTATGTGATACAATGTGCTTTTACAAAATACCTAAGACGGTAGCGGAAAACATTGTTATGAAGGATAATGGTACTCTTGATGTCCTTTATGGAGAGACATGAAGGGTCAGCACCATTTTGTACGTAACGGAAACTGACAACCGCATTGTTCTCGGCTCTCAAGTGTAAAGAGAGTTCCATTCTCCTAGAGGTTGGCTAATCTATTCTCATACCGTGAGGAGCAGTGACTCACACAACTTAGACATGTTGTTGGTGATCAACTACCTATAGATAATCGATGCCTAGTTCGTTGAGATCGATAATAAATAACAAGTTCATTTTTAGTTACTATACACGTTTACTTTGCACCGTCGAGACAAAATAATTGACACGTGTACTCCCTTTGTTCGATTTTACTTGGCGTAGAGATTGAGCTGATCAAGTACAAAGGCGTAGTACAAACTGCGACGAGTAATACCAAACGGAGGGAGTATGAGTTAAGATCAGCGCAAGTATGACCACTGCTATTTATGTGAATATTTTTGTTCCTATGAATTATTAAACATCATTGGTGTCTCTTATAACATAGGCCACTGGTATTATATTTACTATTGGCGTGTAAGCCACGACGGTGGTGTTTGTACTATTACTATTGTGTTAGCGTACCCTGACGGTTATTCCATGACCTGGGCCACATGTTGTTCTTGAAGCATAGATCGACAATAATCTCTGCTGTTGTGATATTGCAATCCATCACTCGTATATCCTTGTTGCCAACACCGTGGATTAGGTCGTTCTCTGGACTATCATCAGTGCGGGTAATTGTGATGCACTTTAGATTTACATCTTTGCAATCTTCTACATTGCAAGCCGCGGAGCTGTCGGCAAAGGGCAACAAGATGACACGTCGGTGTTTTAGAAAGTTTGCAAAGATAATCGATCGGAATTATGACTCCGTATAGCAAATTATGACATGTAACAGCAGGGCCGGTCCTGACATTTTAAGGGCCCGGGGCGAAACTAGAATTTAGTGCTCTTTACTATAAGTAATTAAAAAAATAGATATATACAACATAGATACCCTTTCAGGGTGGATGATTAGATGCGGAGTAGCAGTATGTTAGTGGGGCCAATATCACATGTGAAGTTCAAAATTCTACCTTTTAGGGTGAAATCCAAGGTCTGAACTTCATTGGTTGTGCCTGACAATGCTTTTGCTGAAGACATTGTTTTGAGAGCGGGCACTATTATCTTCAGGGTGAAAACCCAAGGTCTGACCTTGTACCTAGCACTGTTCTTTTTGAAGACTTTGCTTTTGAAGATTTGGACACCAAGTGGTGTCTTCGTGGTGGTTGTGCGGCTGATACAATGACTGTAACTCTGTAGCGGGACTTTTTCTTTTTTGTTTCTTCTTCTTATTGTCTTTTGACTGTGTGCATCCGTAGTAGCTTTAGTTATTGCGTTGTTGTAAAGGCTGGGTGTAATTTTTATTCTCGTGATATTAATATATATCCCTTTTGAAAGGGCATGTGCCCTCATGTATGGTTTTGGTAATTAATGATAATCCCTAAGGACTAATGTGTGTTTTGAGCATATTACAAGTATGGCTTGAAGTTGTCAAGCCATCACCTATATGAAGAAAGATGGTATCTTCAGTGAGCTTGCAACAAGAAGATCAATTCATATAGCTCATGGAGGATGATGTCATGCCATGATCGTCATCAAGGTTGACTAGTGCAAGACCAAGGGAAGCATGTCGAAGACATGAAGACGAAGCTAAGCAAGACTCTCCCATAATGGACTATGGGGGAGTATATGGAGGAGTCTTCATGAAGCATGTGCTAGCAAGCGCAATCAAGAAAGGTGGTCCACTTGAAAAGATCAAGATCGTCATCATCTAGCTCAAGTGGAATGCTCAAGGCAAAGGTATGATCTTGATAGGGTTATAGGATAGATAGGCGTACTATCAAGAGGGGCTCTTGAGTGAGTAACTTGATCGAATCTTTATGGAGAGCTCAAACCTTTGCATACTTAGCATATCATCTTTCTTATTTCTTATTTGGCTTTTCTCCTTGTGAGGTTTTGGAGCTTGTTGTGATCTTCATAACAAACTCAAGTTCATCAAAAACAAAGTTCGTTTGAAAAGCTTTTTGGTTTTTGATGTTGGAGGTTTTACCGGTTGTTCCTTTTTTGAGAGGTTTTATGTTTCCCCATTTGGTTTTAACCTCCCATCTTGGACTATGATTTTTCTCTTCATTATCTTGTAGAGTTCTTCGTTGTGATTACAACGAGCCAAAAATCATCGCAAACGGAGTTCGGATGGTCAAGATATTGTCGTTTTCGTGTTGGTATTTCTGCAGTTTTCGGGTGCTCGGAAATCTCCGAGCGCGGATTTCAGTACTGATGTCGCCCAGAAAACTTCGGAGATCTTTCCGGAAATCTCCGGCCCTAGACCTGAAATCTCCGGCCTGAGCTGCTGTAACGGCTAGATTTGTGGGACGGGTATAAATACCCCTCCCCTTCTTCTTCCTTGATGCAGCACGACTTTCCCCTCTCTCTCTTGCCATTGTTGACCTTGGGAAAACTTGCCCCCTCTCAAATCCTCCCATGATTCTTGCATATCTTTGAGGGAAAAGTGAGAGGAGATCTAAACCTACAATTCTACCAATCCATATCTCCTCTAAGTGAGTGGAAATTAGTGGATCTAGATCTTTGAGTTCCTTTGTGGTTCTCCCTCTTTGTTCTTTCTCTCTCTTATCCCCCTATAAGCATTAGTTGCTTGTGGTGGGATTTGGGAGTGTAGGATTTGTCTCCTTTGTGGTTTCTTGGTTCTTCCTCTCTTATTCCCTCATAAGCATTTGTTGCTTTGTTGAAATTTGAGAGTGAAGGACTTGAGCACTTTGTGTGTTCTTGCCATTGCATCGGTTTGAGCCCTCCACGAGGATTCGTGTTTGTGAAATTCGTGAGCTTGTTACTCTTGGGTCTTGGACCCTAGACGCCTTAGTGGCCGCCTTTGTGGCATAGGAACTTTTGTGGTCAAGGCCTTTGTGGCTAGTTGGGACCTTTTTGGTCAAGACCTCTTGTGGTCATTTGGGAGCCCCCAGTTCGGTTGTGGGTGTGTGCCTCAAGGTTGTTGTACGGGATTGTTCTCCGCCCCAAAGGAGTTCATAGTGGAAGGTGGACTCAGACCTTTGTGGTCGAGTTCATCGGAGAAGAAGGTGAGGCCTTTGTGGCGTTGAGCAAACCTGTTGTGGTTGCTCACACCTCTCCAACGATACGTACACCTTTTGTGGTGGAACTCGGGAATACATCATCGTCTCCGCGTGTCTCGGTTATCCCTATACCCGAGCTCTTTACTTATGCACTTTACTTTGTGATAGCCATCGTGCTTGAAGTCCTTTACCTTGCTATCCCTTTGTTGTTTGTCTTGCATAGCTTAAGTTGTTGGTGCACATAGGTGAACCTAGTATATTTAGGTTGTGTCATTGATAAGTTAAACACTAAGTTTTATTCCGCATTTATCAAGCCTAAATTGTAAAAAGTGCTCCTCGCCTATTCACCCCCCCCTCTAGGCGACGTCTTTCCTTTCAATTGGTATCAGAGCCCAGGTTATCTCATAATTAGGCTTTACCACCTAGAGATAAAGATGTCGTTTAGAGAATTAGTGCACAATCCCACTTATATATTCGATGGCACTAATTATGATGTTTGAAAAATTCGCATGCTTAATATCTTTAGGGACATGGATCCTAATTTAGAGAGAATTGTAGATATGGGTTTTTCTCCTCCAAAGGATTCCGAAGAATTATCTTTAGAGGATGAGAAAAACTCTTATCTCGATACTCTAGCTTATAATGGTCTTATCTATGTTTTGAGCGATGTAGTTCTTGCGTCAATCATGCCTTGTCGGAACGCTCATGAATTATGGACAAAGCTTGAAGATAAATATGATGTGTCCAACACTACCAAGGATGATTTTCCTCCTTCCACCTCCAACCGGGATGAGCTCACGTCTTCTTCCACTTCACCAACATGTGGCTTGCCAAAAGGTAATGATATGGTGAGTGGTGATAAAGACTGCATTATTGATGGTGAATCTACTATTGATCATATTTCCCACCCATCTTATTGCAATGCTCTATCTTTGGACTTAAACTCCTCTAGCACCATAAATGCCTTACATGCTAGTGTCTATAGTCCTTGCATATCACGTAGTAGTTCCTTAACTAGATCACATGATGATATGCTTTGTCTTGTTGCCATGATAAAAATGTTTCTATTTCCTCTTGTACTTGTTTGACTAACAATGTAGAGGAATCCAAACATTTGTTGGAACAAGACATGGATCTCAATGGTGCTTCAAGTAATTCTTCATCTTCCTCATCCATTACTCACTTTTGCCTTATGGCTAAGGAGTCTAAGGTATCTCCTACCTTAAATTCCAATATATCTAATGATGATATTAATGATGAAAGTGATAATGATGCCTCCATTGAAAAGAACTTTGATATTGTCTCTCATGCTCTTTTAAAGAAAAAACATGCCCATGATAGCTTCTTAGAGATCATGACCATTCTTATTGAGCGCAAGGAGAAAATTGAGGCCTTGGAGACTCGTTGTGATGAAGGATGGGGTCTTGCTCGTGATTCCGCGGGTGAGATCCACAATCTTGAGATTGCTCTTAAGGAAGAGCAAGAAACTCGAGTTTCTCTTGAGGAGAAGCTAGAAACTAGTGAGGAGTTAAATAATGAAATGATTGCTAAACTCACTAAAAAATGTGACCATGCTCTTGCCAAACTAAAAATGGGCAAATCCAAATCTCTTGAGGAGACTCTTACTTTAGAATTATCTAAAGTAAAAGAAACCCGTGATAGAGCTCTTGAGGAAGCCATTAACTTCAAAAGAAAGTATAATGAGCTTGTTAAATTGTCCTCTTCTATTCCCAATGATAATGATGCTTGTGCTACTAACTCCATTTCTTGTGAAGCATCTATTTTGAAGGAAAATGTTGAGCTAAGGGCTCAACTTGAGTTGCTATCTAGCAAGTATGGGAAGTTGGAGGAAAATCATGAAAAGCTTTCGAGCTCTAATGATGATCTTCTAGCATCCCATGCTATGCTAGAGGTTGCTCTTGAGGCAATCTCTACAAAGGTAAAATCTTGTGAGCCTCTTGTGATCACTAGCACAATTTCTAGTAAAAATACTTCATTGCCATGTGCTAGTTCTAGTAATTCATCCACTCACAACATTGTTACATCTTGTGATGAATTACTCTCCATGCCTTGTTGCTCTAACAATGTAGAATCTACTTCCTCTAGTATTTGTGTTGATACTAACCATGTAGAGGAAATCAAAGAGCTCAAGGCACAAGTCACTTCTTTGAAGAAAGACTTGATCAAGGGTCATGAAGGGAAGTCCACCCTCGACAAGATGTTGAGAGCGCGAAGACTTCCTCATGACAAGAGTGGACTTGGATTCAACTCCAATATCAAGAACAAGTCCATTGACAATATGGATCACAAGTTCATCAAGAAGAAAGGTCAAGATCAAGCTATTGATTCGGCCAAGATTGTGTGCTTCAAGTGCAAGGTCGAAGGGCACCATGTTAGATCTTGCCCCTTGATGAAGAAGAAGCCTCTTAGTGAGAAGCAACAAGGGAAGCAACCTCAAGTTCAAACTCAAGCTTCCCAAGTTAAAGGATCTTCACTCCCCAAGAAGAAAATAAAAGGCCGAGTGTGCTACACATGTCGTGGGAAGGATCACTTAGCCTCGTCATGCACTCATGGTAACTTATCCAACCCCACTATACTTGATCATGCTTATTTTCTTCGGAAGGATAAGGTTGGCAATTTGTTTGCCAAGTATGTTAGTACTCAAAGTGGTGTCAAGAAAAGAACCATTTGGGTTGCCAAGCCTATTGTGACTAACCTCTTAGGACCCAACTTGGTTGGGGACCAACAAGCTAAAACTTGATCAATAGGTGGAGTCGGAGGACATTGAAGACTTGGCTACATCATGAAGAGTTAAGTGATCTTCATCAACCATATTCTCTCAAGCCAAGTCAATTGGATTATATTGCCTCATCCTATATCCAATGTTCCTCCTTGCGGTAACTTGTGTTTAAATTTTATTTACATAGAAAGTTACTTGCACCCTTGCATGTGTTTGGTTTTGTACCTTACTAGTGTTTTATATGTGTTGTGCACTCTACTTACTTTTGATTGAGTAATCAAGCTTGTGTATGATGGTTTGCACACCATGTATGTTCTTGAGCCTCTTCTCTATTTGCTTTCATCTTAATTGGCTCTTTTAGAGATTTTAATGGACTATCTCATTTTGGGCAGTGATGTGCCTTTTGGTAACTCATTATCCTAAAAATGTGTATGCATGAGGAATACCACTTAGTGGTGATATTTCAATATTATCTACTCTCTTTGTGGTATGTCTTACTCATGAGAAATTCAAATTCTAATGTCCATTAATTATCTCTTGTTGGATTTCTTTTGCCTCTTGTTAACAAAGAATGTATTATCACATTATGGCGGAGTAATAAGCTATGTGCATATTACAAGCCTAGAAAATGTGAACATGTGAGGTAGTGTCATCTAGAGTTGATTTTGTTGATTTTCTTGTTCCTAGGTGGCATGGTACTCAAACAAGTTCCATATTTGCTTAAATGCATTTTGTTCACCCATCTTTTGTTATCTTGTTTGTGAGAGAGCTTCTTGATGCTTAGTATGATTATTGAATATGTGAAGTCATCAAGGATCTCTAGATAAGCATGTTTTTCAATTCTTATTTTTTGTCACATGCTTATGTTTTGTGAATATGATCTTGAATACATATATATGTCATGAACCACCGAGAACTATCTATATACAATCATTGTCTTTGACAATTGATAATTATATTTGTGGTAAATTTATTGATCATATTTTCATTGGCTTTTGTTCATATTGTCTTTTTATATCACCAAGTTTGTTTTGGTCTAACCACCCTTTTGTCATCCTTGCTTCATTTGGATATTTTTGTTGCTCTACTCATTTTGTGTTGTGCTTTCTTTAGTTAGGACAAGCAAGGATCCCATTGTTGTGCATTTACATTCGAAGAATCAATTCTAAGTAATGCACCATGCTTGGGGGAGCTATCCTACATTGATTAGAACATCATCCTTTTAATTGTAATCGTGTCTTATTGCTTTTCTTGAACTTTGTGCTCAAAAGGATATATGGAAGGTAATGATCCCACTTGTGTGCATTTTGTATTTACATACAAGATCTCAAATAATGCACTAATCATGGGGAAGCTACTCTATACTCTTTAGAACACTATTCTTTAAATTGGTTTGGTATCTTATTGCACTTATTGAACATGATTAATGCTTTAACAATAAATATGGAGAGTGATGATCTCATTTGTGTGCATTTTGTATTCAAATATAAGATCATAAGTAATGCACTAATCTTGGGGGAGCAATCCTATACGTTGTTGAATATTAGTTATCTTCAATTGGTATTTGATCCCGATGACATGTCTCTTTGAAAGACAAACATTTTTCGTCTTGGTACTTTGTGCCATCATGAAAATTGTAGAGGACTTGGTTTATTTGTTGGAACCTTACTCCTGTTTGTGGAGTTGGCTATCTCATCCCACGGTTCTTAGTGTACCTTCTTGGATGAGATGAAACCTTCGAGCATGTTTGCTTGTTTTATTTCTTATGCTCATTGGTTTAGCCTTGACCTTGTTTTCATTTGATATATTTTCATATTGGTTTCTCGAATCATATGTTGGTTTGAGTCTTTGATACAATGAGGACAAATCATTCTCTTGCCACACTTTTGTGTAGCTTCTTGATTTAATTGGTGTTTTGTCCAAATTGTATCTCGTTTGGTTCTTGAAAGTTTTGTGCATGCATATTTACTATATGTATATCTTATGGCATGTTTACTTTCGTTGATCCAATATATAGGATAAACTCCTTCAAATCCTAAATGGCTAAGATGTGCATGAAATTCTATTTCATATCAATATGCACATATTTATGTGGAGTTTGTCCTATGTATTGAAGTTGGTCTAACTACTTTGGACCCAATTAGTTTGGGTACCATTGTGTACTTGTTTTTGTTTTAGGTACATGAGATATGCATTGTAAGCTTGCCTTTTTTTAAAGAAGATGTCTTCACCATGTGCTTCTTGGAGTCAAGCTTGGATGATTATGAACTCTCATCTTCTACACCGTCAATGCTATCTCGGTAAAAAGTATCTTTCTCATGCATACTCTTCTAGCCCTCAACCTTGTGTAGGTTGTTTCTTGGCATGAGTCTCTCGAGTTGCTTTTGATATGGTTTTTACAAAGTTCCCTTCAAATCGTCTTTATTACAAATATGAGCAAGCCGGGATGATTACATATTAAAGGGAACATACTTGATCATGTTCATGATTCATCAATTCCAACCATGTTAATCTAGCAATTCTTCTTTATTTGTCTCATATGCAATATGGATGAATTTTCAAAATCTTTTGCCGCTTGAGAGAGTGTTTACCATTCTCAAAGCATCTCAACTATCAATTATTATTTTGGGTATTTGAGATACTTTGAAGAGTGTGTGTTGGAAGTCTTCCTAGCTTTGTGCTATGGTGTAGGCAAAATTCTTATTGGTTTATTTAGACTTCCAAGTGAATATCATGTTCTTTATCTAGTACCTATTTTGTGTGTGCATGTTTCTTTGTGGACTTAGTGCCTACTTAGAAACTTATATACATGAGATTAGGTACATCTTTAATTGATATTCAAAATCTTTATTGATCACCTTTATTGCTCTCTTGATCCTTTTGTGATCTCTAAAAGGCACAAGCTTTGCATTTGATTTGGTATCCTCTTGCCTCTTAATAAGCTTGTGAATCTATTTCATGTGTTTCCGTTGGTGTGCGTGTATGCGAAATACATGATATGCACTATGTGCCATATACCTTGAAAGACTATGGGAATGCCTAGGCTCATCCTTCTTAGTCTCCTAACATGTGTTTCCATATTACATCCATCCTTTCTCGTTTGAGCAAGTCTTTGATTGTCTCGTTTCTTTTCGTTTGCTCAACATTTGTTTGTTGCAAAGTGCATTCTTTCTTTCTCCGTCTATGCACTCTTGCACTTATTGTTCAAATTAATCTAGGAAGGAACGAGGATTTCATGTTGCGCAACCTTTATTGAATTTCAAATTATTCATTGTGCATGTACCTTGGGGAGTTCCATCTTGATTCATTTGAACATTTGATTGCTTTTATCATAACATCTTCTTGTGTCCAATTGGTTTTCGGATCCTTTGATTGCATCTTTTGTGTTGCAATTGATATCTTTTCTTTTGCATTTCTTGAATCCTCAATATAATTTGATCCCCTCCATGTATTCGTTATTGGTTATATGCATTTGATTTCACTCATATCATGAGAAATGCATAATTGATGAGGAAGCTCTTATTATATTGGCCTTCTAGATTTTTCTCCCATTCCGGCAATGGATGCCAATGGGGGAGAGATTTAGAGGGTTTTAAGGGATTTAGTTCTTTTCTCTTGCAACCTTGCTTTGCTTAGTGTGTTGCATGGTTGTTTTTAATTCCTTATATAAACCCTCGTAAAAGAGATTGTCATCAATTACCAAAATGGGGGAGATTGAAAGGGCATGTGCCCTCATGTATGGTTTTGGTAATTAATGACAATCCCTAAGGACTAATGTGTGTTTTGAGCATATTGCAAGTATGGCTTGAAGTTGTCAAGCCATCACCTATATGAAGAAAGATGGTATCTTCAATGAGCTTGCAACAAGAATATCAATTCATATAGCTCATGTAGGATGATGTCATGCCATGATCGTCATCAAGGTTGACTAGTGCAAGACCAAGGGAAGCATGTCGGAGACATGAAGACGAAGCTAAACGAGACTCTCCCATAATGGAGTATGGGGGAGTATATGGAGGAGTCTTCATGAAGCATGTGCTAGCAAGCGCAATCAAGAAAGGTTGTCCACTTGAAGAGATCAAGATCGTCATCATCTAGCTCAAGTGGAATGATCAAGGCAAAGGTATGATCTTGATAGGGTTATAGGATAGATAGGCGTACTATCAAGAGGGGCTCTCGAGTGAGTAACTTGATCGAATCTTTATGGAGAGCTCAAACCTTTGCATACTTAGCATATCATCTTTCTTGTTTCTTATTTGGCTTTTCTCCTTGTGAGGTTTTCGAGCTTGTTGTGATCTTCATAACAAACTCAAGTTCATCAAAAACAAAGTTCGTTTGAAAAGCTTCTTGGTTTTTTATGTTGGAGGTTTTACCGGTTGTTCCCTTTTTGAGAGGTTTTATGTTTCTCCATTTGGTTTTAACCTACCATCTTGGACTATGATGTTTCTCTTCATTATCTTGTAGAGTTCTTCGTTGTGATTACAACGAGCCAAAAATCATCGAAAACGGAGTTCGGATGGTCAAGATATTGTCGTTTTCGTGTTGGTATTTCTGCAGTTTTCGGGTGCTCGGAAATCTCCGAACCGGGCTCGAAGATTTCCGAATCGGGCGGATTTCAGTACTGATGTCGCGCAGAAAACTCGGAGATCTTTCCGGAAATCTCCGGGGGTCGGAAATCTCCGGCCCTAGACCTGAAATCTCCGGCCTGAGCTGCTGTAACGGCTAGATTTGTGGGACGGGTATAAATACCCCTCCCCTTCTTCTTCCTTGATGTAGCACGACTTTCCCCTCTCTCTCTTGCCATCGTTGACCTTGGGAAAGCTTGCCCCCTCTCAAATCCTCCCATGATTCTTGCATATCTTTGAGGGAAAAGTGAGAGGAGATCTAGATCTACAATTCTACCAATCCATATCTCCTCTAAGTGAGTGGAAATTAGTGGATCTAGATCTTTGAGTTCCTTTGTGGTTCTCCCCCTTTGTTCTTACTCTCTCTTATCCCCCTATAAGCATTAGTTGCTTGTGGTGGGATTTGGGAGTGTAGGATTTGTCTCCTTTGTGGTTTCTTGGTTCTTCCTCTCTTATTTCCTCATAAGCATTTGTTGCTTTGTTGGAATTTGAGAGTGAAGGACTTGAGCACTTTGTGTGTTCTTGCCATTGCATCTTGCATCGGTTTGAGCCCTCCACGAGGATTCGTGTTCGTGAAATTCGTGAGCTTGTTACTCTTGGGTCTTGGACCCTAGACGCCTTAGTGGCCGCCTTTGTGGCATAGGACCTTCTGTGGTCAAGGCCTTTGTGGCTAGTTGGGACCTTTGTGGTCAAGACCTCTTGTGGTCATCTGGGAGCCCCCAGTTCGGTTGTGGGTGTGTGCCCCAAGGTTGTTGTACGGGATTGTTCTCCGCCCCAAAGGAGTTCATAGTGGAAGGTGGACTCGGACCTTTGTGGTCGAGTTCATCGGAGAAGAAGGTGAGACCTTTGTGGCGTTGAGAAAACCTGTTGTGGTTGCTCACACCTCTCCAACGATACGTACACTTTTTGTGGTGGACCTCGGGAATACATCATCGTCTCCGCGTGTCTCGGTTATCCCTATACCCGAGCTCTTTACTTATGCACTTTACTTTGTGATAGCCATCGTGCTTGAAGTCCTTTACCTTGCTATCCCTTTGTTGTTTGTCTTGCATAGGTTAAGTTGTTGGTGCACATAGGTGAATCTAGTATATTTAGATTGTGTCATTGATAAGTCAAACACTAAGTTTTATTCCGCATTTATCAAGACTAAATTGTAAAAAGTGATCCTCGCCTATTCACCCCCCCTCTAGGCGACGTCTTTCCTTTCACCTTTATCTAAAATATACAGCATAGATCAAACGAGAGAAGCATGATATAAATTTTAGCGTCAACTCATCTAGATTTTTCTAAGTGGTAATCTTACTATTCAATGATCCGTAAAGAGGTGCTCTATGTGATTCTATAAGTTTTGGTTCGCCTTTTCTACTTCTCTTTTTCCAACATCGGACATATAACAACACTAGAAATAAACTGGAATTAGTGATTGAAATTAGGAGCTAAACATTCTAAACGGCTAAATCATAAATTAGAGAAGATAAAAAGTAATTAACAAATATACCTAGGACGCCCGGTTGGCCGTGCGACTACGCACGCCTTGCGCAATCAGATATAAATAGGGCACTGGGTATGTAGGAAAATACCACTGGCATGACGCCTTGGGTGATTGGACGCAACAAGGACCGAGATGTACGGTAAGCTACGGAGGTAGAGATGTGTTGTGGCGGGCCAGAGACAAGATTAGAGTGAGGTTTTAATCAGACGAGTGGACAATTGAATTTATTATTTATAGAACTAACTGATCGGGCGATTTATGGCAAGTTTCATTTTTGGCTAGTTACATTCTCCTGCCCAGACCCTTGTCTCCGAAGTAAAAGGGTCCAATTAGCCAATCGTTAAACGCCTGCCACCACGAAGCTGTTTGCAATTGTTTTTGCATGTCATGTATACGTGTTACGCCAATTATACATGTACTTCTGGAGGGCCCTAAAAAATCATAGACCCGGGGCGGCCGCCCCTCTCGACCCCCCTAGGACCGGTCCTGTGTAACTGTATCGGATTTGATTTACCAAATTATGACTTTGTATATGGTGTATACACGGTGTATCGGAAGAAGGTAAGAGCAGCTCTAGCAAGGTAAGAGCAGCTCTAGCAGCTACCTTAAAACACGAACTGTAAACAAACAAGTTCGGTTCACGGGAAACACGATTTTGGTGACGCAAGAGGCGGCGCAGTGCTTCCTGCACCCGACCTGCGTCGCCTTCTTTGGCCCGCTACCTGCCTTCTTCCGCAGCGCGTCCGCCTTTCCTACTGGCAGGGCGACCTCGGCCCTGGCAACGGCTGGGGAAGCAACGGTCGGGGAAGCAAGGGAGCGGCGGCGACGCACTTCCTTTTCTTGATGGCGGAATGGGCGGCGGCTGAAGAGCACGCGTGCACCGACGGAGCAACAAGAGCTGCCGATATTGGGCGGAGTAACTGAGCAGCGGACGGTGGGAGGTCGGAGAACTACATGGTGCCGATTAGCGATGACGGCGGTTAGGGAGGAGCACTGGGCCGGTAAATCGATGACGGTGGCGGCGTGGGAGCGGGAAAGGATGGGGTGAAAGTTCCGTCCCACCAAAAACAGAAGGGAGTGCGTGTCGTGCTCGGTTCCCTCCCAAAGCCTGCAGAATCACGACTCAACGGGTCAAATTTAATGGTGCCCGTAAAAGTTTTAGGTTTTGGGTCGGAGTACGGGTGCTGCACCGCGCGTTTTTTCTACTGCGTCTGATAAGTTTTTTTTTTTGAGAATTGTAATTCCTCTGCGTCTGATAAGTGACGGTTATTTATTCAGTTTTGCCCTAGGGGTCGACCTTTCTCCCCATTCTTGATCGAGCCCATCCATGTAAGCCCAGCCCAGTCCACCAAACTCCCCTCGTTCCATTCCGCCACGCGCCGCCTCTTCTTCTTCTTCTTCTTCTGGAATCTGGAGTCCACCCACCAACCGCCGGCTCCTGGATTCCCCCGCCCCATTTTTCTCCCCTCGCTGTGCGGCGCCATGGCGATCGACCACGAGTCCCCGTTCAAGGAGCGCCGCATCAAGGACCGGAGGATCACGGTAACCCTCCCGCGACGCCACATTCCCCATTCCTTTGCCCTCCGCCTTCTTGATTCGTCGTCAGTGCTCCCTCTTTCGGGCAAGAAAACCGTTTCTTGATTCGTCATTCGTCGTCGCATTGGCCGCGGGTTGCTTCTGCTTAGGGTTTTCGTTCGGGCGAATCCTGGGAGGGAGCAATGGCGATGGATGAAAGATTGCTACTTTTTTTCTTTTTTCGTTACTATATATAAACCCTCTTCTGATACCCTTCTTTTCCCTTCTTGCATTGCGTTGCGTTGCATTGGGTTCGGTTGTGTTCTTGCGTTCTTTCTCATTTGGTTGAAGTTGGTCGGAATGAATCCTGGTTGGGGGATCAGTTCTCATTTTGGTTGATTCCCGCAGACGAACACATTGCGGGCATGGTTTCGAGTAATGCAGTTTCTTGACCAGTCAATTATCGTGTGGCGTGTGCAGGCCGGTGACGTCTCTGGGCCGGAGGAGGAGGAGGATGAGGTCTATGAGCATGCTGCGGTGTCGGAGGAGGAGCAGGAGCCGGCGGCGCGCGGGCCTCCGTGGCTGCGCCCTCTCCTGACCGCGTGCTTCTACACGACCTGCGAGGCGCACCCGCACTCGCGCCGCGGCGGCGAGCGCACCATGTTCTGCCTCGACTGCGCCGCCGCCGCCGGCGTCGGCGCGCTCTGCGGCCTGTGCGTCGACCACGCCCACCTCGGCCACCGCGTCATCCAGATCCGCCGCTCGTCCTACAGCAGCGTCGTCCGCCTGTCGGACGTCAGTGGCCTCGTCGACATGGACGGCGTGCAGACCTACATCATCAACGGCGCGCGCGTCGTCTTCCTCAACGAGCGCACCCTGGGGCACAACCACCAGCACAGCAGCCGCCTCAAGGGCAGCTCCTCCTACGCCTGCGTCGCCTGCCGCCGCGCCCTCCACAACGTCTTCCGCTTCTGCTCCATCGGCTGCAAGGTCGCCGCCGGCTTCTCCTGCCATGACGGCCGCAGCACCTGCTACTCTCCGTCCTTCCCCTCCCTGATGCGCAGTGCCGTTGCCCAGAGCTGCACGCCGCCGACTCCGCCGCCCACCATGCCGCTGCACCGGCGCAAGAGCATTCCACACCGGGCACCCTTCGGCAACCTCGTCTGCTGACTCGCTACGAGCCAGTGCTGCAGGATTGCAGTGATTTTTTGACAGGGAAATGGAGATTATTCAGTAGCCTTTCATTACTGCTTATTACTCTACATCGTTAGGACATACAGTAAAATCTGTTCATCTGCAACTTCTACAGTAGTTTCTTTTACTACTGTTGCTAAGAATTTTGTGGGTGGTATTAGAAATTTCTGGTATGAGCAATCTGGTAAGATTGGAGTAGTTTTCTGGTGACTCTTGCAGCTGATCTGTATGTAGGTATGGTTACATTGCATTGCTTGCTAGTAGAAGAGGAGATTAGTGATGTTGCTAGAAGCCTAGAACTGAATCACTTTTGAGGCACCTGTGACAAATTTCTCGGCATTGTTGTTGCCGTTTTATCGTTTCTGGACGTTGATATGCTGCCATTCCTTTTTTTTTTCCTGTCATTTGTGCTGCTAAGCGGAACTTTCATTCCATTTTGCTCTGATTATGTGGACCAATGCCTTGATCTAGACCTTCTTTGAATCATGGTTAGAGTGAAACGAATTTGAGATTCTTTAAGATGAGTTTGAAGAGGTGGTGTTTGATTAACAAATGCAGTCTGGAATCCTGTGCTTGAGGAGCAGGGCCTAGTTAGTCTTACTCTTTAGCCCGTCTAAAAAAACATACCAAGGGATAATGTATCCAACATTACCAACATGTTTGAACATTCTATTCCACATGTCACATAAATATATTTAATTTTTTTAATGAAAATGAGCATGCTTAAGAGGTAGGTACTCGGACACGCATGATACCTTTGCAAGTAGGAGTATGATTTTCATGAAAATGAGCATGCTTGGCTTATGATGTTTGTTCTTGTAATGTATTATCCATGTATGCATGTTTGTCCAATATGTTCATGGAGGGTTATTACACATGAAAATCACAATGCCATTAAGCATTAGCTGGGGTATGGATTCCTAAAATCAGCATGTCATGAAGCTTTGGTAGAATTGATTTTAAAATTGGACATCCCTCCATCTCAAAATGTGGTTCCTATCTATTTTGCACCTAAAACAAACTTTCCCGCCACTATCAAAAGCTCAAGCAAATCCTACTCATTCATGCCGCATGATCCACAGTGGACAACAACCAACCACGGTAAGTTTTTTTTACTATGCACATAGATTAGTGACAGAGCTTTGACGAGAGGCCAAAATCCTAATTAAACCTTTTAATGGTTGTTACAATATGTAAGTGATCATTCGTTTTGTCTTAACAACACTAATAGTTAATAAATTACACAATGTGGTAGTGATGTGTGTGGCTTAAGATGGCGATATGAACAAAAAGGACAACATAACCGCGAGAACTTGGATAAAAAAAAGTTGCTCCATACTCAAGACAATCCATCACATCACTTTGCACTGCTAATATGCCTCACAATAGGTTGGGAAATTTTGTATCAATAGTTCTCCCTGTCAGCTTGATACATCACCTTAGTACAATGAGCATCAACATTTTTTTTGATGGGTGAGCATCAACATTGATGAGTGGTAGGGTTGGCGATTGTTTAGGGAACTTCCGCTTGAATCCCAACCAGTTCTCAACGTATGACTTCACATGTACCATCCCGTGAATACTTGGGCTGAAAATACCCTCCAAACCCTGATGTGTTATCCATCGATATCTGAATCATTTGGGTGAGTTTGGTTTTGGAACCAGGTAGAACGGAATGGAATCGTTCTGCACCCAGAACTCATTCTTGTGTTTGGTTGGAGAGGAGGATGGAATCAACTGGTTCCTCACAAGGGAATATTCTCCCCAGATGCGGAACTCACCCAAATCGGTGGAACAGAGTAGAACCGTGGCTAATTACGAGCGTTAATTCGGCTCACCTCACGATCTCTCTCTCCTCTTTCCTCTCGCGTCTTTCTCTCTCCCTCACCGCAGGCGAGATGGAGGCAACGGGCAGCTGGGGGCGGAGGGCAGCAGGCAGGCCGTCAGAGGCAGCGGGCAGCAGGGGCGGAGGCCAACGGCGGCTAGCAGGTCAGCGGCGGCCAACATGTTGGCAACGGTAGATTTCCCTGGGCGAACAATCACATACACGTTGTACATTCTTGCTAGAGAAAGCCAACGATTGTTGTACCTCTCCAAGCAGTAGATTTCCAGTGCACCCCATTATTATCACGTGGGAAATAATGGCCCAAACAACTTTGTAAGAGAGGGATGCACATCGACAAGTTCAATCCCGATGTGCATGTTGTAATTCCGATAATGGATCACTAATTCCTGGTGCCTTCTACGCCCATCAATATAAAATTTAAATACCTAATACACGGAAACACACAAAAATTACACATAACGGGATTGGATTGGAATAGGATGAGTAAAATGCGAATATTCACCTTTTTCTTGAGGCGACATTGTTCCTTTATAGAAGACTCTAGTGGTAGGCGGTGACCTAAAGTCACATGTCCTCCGGTAGATCAATATATAAGAACCTCTTATTTACAAATTTGATCGGGGGGAGATCAGAGACAACAAGATCTTTATTCACAATGAATAATATTAGTGATCCTCCGCCCTCTTGTTTTCAGTATGATACACCTAGCAACATGTGATTGCAAAGTTCCTGAAGATAAAGTCCATTGACTAATGTCTTGTCATGAAAGAGAGAAGACAACTAAGTAGAACCAAAGATGCCTACTCAGTGTTTTTCATATGTGGTTGTGGTTATGGATGCCTATTTGTTTTTATGCTAAATGTTTTAGTCCTTAACTTTATTTATTGTTCATAAATATAAAACCATGGCAACATAAATCTAGGCAAGTCGTACTTTCTTTAAGAATGTGTCCATTGCACGATGGATCCTGCGGCAATCTTACTGGTCTTCATTAAGTTTTAGAGAGGCCTTCATATAAAGTACTATGAGCTTACAATCTTACAAAATTTCTCAAACTTATTCCATCAGCGAGAGTTACGTATATCCCTTCTGTTTACGTATTCAGCTGAGGCGCCTTCAACTCTTCTTCACCAGTTGGCTCTCTCTTCTCCCCTCGGCTAAAACCCTAGCCCAGCGTAACGACCTTCTAGAACATTCTCTCCCATGGCGCTCTTCCGAGCTCTCCGGCGAGCCCTCCCTCCACTCTCCTCGCCGGCGGCGTCTTTCCTCCGCCACGGCGCGGGACCTCCTCCTCCTCTCCCTTTCCGTCCTCTTCGGCTCCTGGATCCGATCGGGCCTCGGCCATTCTCCGCCGCCACCGCTGTCGCGCGGGCGCCGGTAATGGGGGCCAGCCTCTTCAAGGGGCTCACGGAGAACAGGTTCCCGAAGCGGCGCCCGGGGTTCGAGTCCAGGCGGAAGAGGGCCAGCCTGCGCCCCAAAGGTCTCTGCCATTCCGCGTTTCTTTCTTAGCCGTGAGGATGCTAACTAAGATCTGCACCCACAGGGTTGTTTCGGATTAGCATCCGTCGTGTGAACTGTGCGCCTCTGCTATGCCGATTCGTGAAATGTCTGCTGATGCTGCTTCTGTTGGTTGGCCGACAGGTCCGCATTTCTGGGTGATGTGCAAGCCGGGGGAGCCTATCCCGGCGAGCCAGCCGAATAAGGGGAGCGTCAAGGGGAGGAAGGAGAAGAAGCGGATCAAGCAGCGCAAGGACTTCATCATGGTGAGCATTTGTTATGTTCCCTCTTGTTGCTGGTAGTTTGGTTGTGTCATTGGTTAGTTTGTTTTGTGCCACCGAACAACTCTAAATACCATCTTGCGGTGGCACTAGCTAATCATAGCTTACTAGATTCGCATTGTCATGTGCAGCAATTAACATTGTTGATTTATGGAATGTATCATGTCTAATCCGATGCATTTGGTTTCCTTAATATGGTGTTGGTGTGTTTCTAAGCTGGGATAGAAATGCATACCCCGAGGTAAATCATACATAGGATTACATAGGTAAAGATGGTTGTATCGACCAAAGTATATATATTCTGGCAGCTCGTACATAAGGGCATATTATAGGGGGGAAAGGGGTAAATAATTGTATTTTTTGTTAACAACAGAATAGAGTATTGTTTGTAATGAAAAATGTGGTGGCGCTGCGAGAAGTAGGTGCATATCAAAATGTACATGTAGCAACATAGTTACTTTGTTGGAACATACATGCTAAATTAATGACATTCACTCCATATAGGTGAAGGCGTATTAAAAACTAAACATGAGCTAAAATATACAGTTGGATTTATGCAATTAGTTCTCAACTTCTCATATCATAAAGTAATCTCCCATAGTGATTAAAATCAAACCATGCACACTCATTTCACATAGGTAAAATAAAATAAAATGATGTGGATCGAGTAGCATAACCTGCTCAAATTTTGTATGAAGTACATGGACTGGAACAGCTGATCGTGATGCCAAATATGTTAGAACATTCATTTGATCACCAATCATGTGTAGGTACTGATTGAGCGAAAGCAACACTCTGGAAACATTTTTGATAGCAAGGATGGCCTGGAAAGTTATAGAAAGCATAAGACATGTAAGACAAAGTAGCGACAAACTCTTATAAAAAATGTAGAAACTGAACTGCACATACAGTTTAGCAAATATATAACTCGCAGAGAGAGACAAAAGGGCTATAACACATAGTAGTGAATGAGTTGTGTTTGTAAGTAACCTGGGATGGCATCAGAATCCATAACCTGGTGACAGTTTAAAAATTGAAACTGAAGATATGTCTGGAGCCGTACATTAGAAAAAGTATATTCTTATTGAAAACATCAACAACAAAGAACTGAGTAAGTAAAACTAAGCCAAAAATATTAAAATTGGTGTAGCTTCTAATTATAAGCGCTCTATAAGGATGTAGTACTATCAAGAAATTGAGAGAATAGCCACAATACCACTAGTCAAAACCTAAAGTTCCAAAATAACACTAGTAAAAACTGAAGTGCCAAAATAACACTATGAGTTTGCCATGTCATGCCAAAATACCACTACCGTAACTTGTCAACATAGTTCTGTTAGTCAACATGACTTTTCCTTGTCAGTTTCATTGAAGTCTCAGAATTGCCCTCATTGAACCTAAGAAGTGGCCTGTTTGTTTACGTTCTTCAGTAAACTGAACATAGCAGGAGCTCTGCTCCCATGGCGGACCAAGGACAGAGCCTTGGTGTCGATCCCAAGCTCCCAGCCCCACCCTCCTCGACCTGACCTGTGTCAACCTTTTGCCGGCGGCGAGCTGTCCAACAAAACTCCTCCTTGTACCACCCCCCAGCTAGACTTGTGCTCTTCCGTCCATGGCGCTGCCGTCGCAAGTCGCACCATACTTCTCCTCGTCGAGCAGAGAAGCTTGGCGCGCGGCGGCGCGGGCGAGTGGTGTAGGCTGCGCGTTCTGTCGAGGGCGCCGGTGTCAGGAGCTTGGGAGGTCGCCGGAATGGGAGGCCTTGGGGAGGACGCCGGCTTCACCGCGCTCATTACCTCCTCGAGCTTGGGCAGGTGGCAGCCCTCTATGTCAGAGATGAGGAGGGATTCGGGGTGCGTGGGAAGAGATTCAGAAGGGAGAGAAGAGCAGCGGCGGCGGGAAGGATGGGGTGGCCGGCGACGCCACCATGGCTAGACAAGATTGAGAATTTTGGTTGGGCAATTGGACTTTTGTTTAGCTTTAGAGGAGGATAAATTTGTCATTCTGAAAAATCTGAAACGATCCTCAAAAGTTGACTATCGTGAATCGCTTGACTTGTCACGGCAGTGGTATATGGGCATGAAAAACCTTCACGGTAGTGTTATTTTGGCAACATTGGTTTTTTTAGTGGTATTTTGGAACTCACGGTTTTTACTAGTGGTATTGTGGCTATTCTCTCCAAGAAATTTAGCGGTGCCATTGCTGTAGCTCTATTTCTTTGTTCTTGTTTGTTAATAATGGGCATCACACCTCAACAGAACGTGACCAATCCTTGCCTTACTCTTTGTTCACTACAATTGAGTGTGTCTAGCTAGTTCTATAAGGCTGAGATTTAATCAGCTAAAGAGATGACTCCTACTTCTGGTCGCAAAGAAAATCAAAAAGTTAATAAACTTACCATTGTGCTTATGATTAAGTGAAGTTTAGGCACGTTCATAATGTAAGGACTTGATGGAGTAACTAAGAAAAAGAAAATATGCATGAAACCTATAGTCGAAATAATCAGGCGCCATGCACCGACCTCCATACACATTTGGCGCACAACATCCTTTGCTCGACCCTTCGTATTGACTATAGCCAAGATAAGTATACCACCGCTGCTCCGAAGTGTGTCGAGCTGCTCAGCTTTCACGTCTTATTTCTCCAGCCTACTTCTGAGTGGTAGTGCCGAGAGAGAGGAGAGAGTCAGTCGCTGGACACACCAAAATCCAAGATATATTGTTAATGCTGGTGGGTAATCTCCATGCACAAATGGATGCATATACCTATGTCATGAAACATAGCTTTTAACTGTAGTTACATAAACATTCTAGTTGTCCCAGCATGATGGCCCATAGAGTGACAATTGCTTGTCTATCACTGTTTAAAAAGGGGTTTAAAGTCAGTACGGCTATGATTGTAAAATAGTATACACAGGATATATATTTCGTATGGAGAATGTCCTTTGCATCTTTTAAATAAATGTGCTTTTGTGGTTCTTGATATCCTTCTTATGGCATCTGATTAGTCTAACTATTAAACAAACGACATCTGAAATAAACGGAAGGAAAAAAAGATAAAGATGAAGCACAATATTTTAAAAGAAGGTAGCAACACAGTATATATGAGTAGTTATTTTATAAAAAAAATGTGCTAGTACCAACATCTACGTGTCTAATAACTCACCATTTTCTTGCAAAAATAAAATAAAATACTAACTCACCATTCTATACTTTTTCTTTGTTTTATTTTCCCGCTTAATTATGTTCTTTAATGGACTACAACATGCTAGTTTCAACTCTGTGAATACGCAATATCATCATGCAGCTTACCTTTATGGAACCAAACTTGTCTTCTTGACTATGTAGTTCTAACAAACTTCGGTTATGAACTTATGATGTTCACTTTTGCTTCTTCCATATATATTCAATTGCTGAGACCTGAATTCTCTAATTATATTATAATTGTGGCTAATGCTGGATGACGTTCCCTTTCTTTCAAACCAAATGCTTACATTCACATATCTTTCTTTGTCAGGCGGAGAAGAGGAAGCGCAAAGCACAGTATTCTGTTGCTGTGAAGAGAAAGGAGGCAGAAAGGACAGAAAGGAAGATGGCTGCAGTGGCAAGAGATCGGGCATGGGTGGAAAGGTTGGCAGATCTACAACAGATAGAGGCAGAAAAGAAAGCTGCAACCGCTTAAGGAACCCCTGGAATGGCAAGGCGTCTAACTTGTTGTGCTGCTGCTGTGTTTTATCCCTGTTTTACCAGATAGCCTAAATATTGTCTGTGCAATCAAGAATAAAACGTCTCTCAGATTTCCTTGTTTGGTATTGATTTTATGTAAAAAAGCACCAGAATTATAGCGAGGCATCGTTCTTGATGTGTGGGTGCCTTAGCCCCTGCCCTGATGCTTAATCATGAAGTAAATTGTTTTTTAGAGGCTGGGCATGTGGATTCTGGCTTTCTGGGCTACCAAGGATAAGGAGGCAACTGTCCTTTTTTCTTACACCAGAATGCGTGAAGCAACCTGCTTTATAGCCATAGGCCACTTTGCATGCAAGTAAAAAAGGATGAAGAAGGGGCCCTTACGTTTAGGGGTCTATCGATATCATATCAGAAGGTAGACATGCCAAAACATGAGAACTATAAAAGTACATAGCTTCAGTTTAGGTACACCATTCGTAATATGGTCAGAGGCAAGAACTAGCACTACAAACCATCTGTGCCCTCATGGAGACTGATGCAATGAAGAAAAAAAGATGTGTAGTTCATAGATGAAATACCAGAACAGCAGCCTGGGGAGGAAAAGCTCGGGGACGGGCATGGCGGCGACACGCTCCCTCGGCGGGGAGCTTCTCTCACCAAGTCACGCACGCGCATCTCACACGCGGGCTTAGTAGTCATGGACTCATCTATCTTCTATCTATATATTAAAGGCCGCATGATCCGCGCGTCCTTAGCGACCCGAACACTGTTCATTCTATTTTCTTCCAATCAGCCGCGCAGCGCCACGTCACTTTTTTTTTTGCAGAAAAGCGCCCCGAAGAACTGCTCCGCGGTCCACCCTTTATAGTACCGAGGGATCAGTTTGCAAATATTGGAAAGTTGGCATACTTTTTTCTAAATTTACCACCACATAACCCCTCCTTCTCTCTCCCTCGTGACTGCGAGCTCGCCACTGCTGCTGCCAGCCAGCGTCGCCGCTGGGCGCGTCCCCGCCAAGATCGAGGGTCGCAGGGGGCTGCGCCGCCTCGGCCTCCACTTCCTGGCCACCGGACGCTTACCGGAGCGACCGAAATCGCCCAGAATTATTGCCGCCGTCCTCCGGGTGCGCCGCCGCGCTTTCGGCTGCCAGCGACCATTCGGCTCCGCCCGCCGCCCACCCGCTTCGCCTTCGCATCCTCTACCGCATCCACGCGGTCGGAGCCTCTCGCGTATCCGCCGCGCCCTGGGAGCGACGTCATCGTGGCCGGCCGCTCCGCCGCCACTGACGGTAGGGCTGACGTCACCCGTCAGTCGCTGACGGGTGGGTCCCGCTGTCAGCGGCTCCAAAAATAACATAAAACAATAAAAAAAATCAAACAAATCATATCTTTTCAAATCCAGTTCAAAAAATACAAAAAATATACCAAAATTTGCAGTTTTTTTTCTTTTGCACTGCCACATTTATATGCCTTTTCACACAACATAAAAAGTAATTACCACAAAATGAAATTCAAACATTTGTATCTTCCAGTGTGTGTTCCAGAAAAAAATACCAAAAAATGAAGAAAAATAAATTTCTTTACAACCAACATAATTACATGTATTTTTAACGTAACATAAAACCAAGTTACACGTTTTTTCCTCTAAGAGCCATATCTTTTGATGTGAAATTCAAAAAAAAGTTGAAGAAAAATATATTTCAACATTTACATGCATTTGGACAAGCAAAGAATAACGATCATAAGATATGACGTACTTTCCCGTGCTAACCATGGAGGTTACAAAAAAAAATTACCTAGGTTACACCGAGCAATTTTCATAGCTTAAACAATTTTAAAACACGTGCTTCTTTGAATTACACTTCGAACCTACGTAATCTAAACATATGCATATCGACGTCTTGATTTTTTTCATACACAGGCGTAGGCACGGCTGCCCCAACTCCACTAGTATTTATAGAGGTAATATGATAGAAAGAGGAAGAAGAAGATTGGTGCCGGCTATCTTCGTTATTTGCCCAGAGAGATGGAGACTTGGAGAGCATCCAGAACCGTTGATACCTGGTTGTGTTCTGGAGCGATGACGTGGAGGCAGATCTCCTCACAGCTCACAAAGACATTTAGGGTGTTCAGTTCCAGAACAAGGTGGAATGGAATGGAACGGTTTCGCACTTGGAGTCCATTCTTGTGTTCGGTTGCAGAATGGAATGAAATGGAATGGAGTGGTTTCTCATAATGAAATATTCCCTCTAGATCCTGAATGAAGTGGTTCCTCCGATTCGACCAGACGAGGTGGAGCGGCCGGCTAATCATCAGTTTAGAATTAAGTTTAGCAATAATTAATCAAATTTATCAAAAATTAATCAAGCTTAGCAATAATTAATAAAGATTAGGAATAATTAATCGTGATTTGAAATAATTAATCAAGTTTAGAAATAATTAATCAAATTTTATAATGAATCCATTCTCACTCATTTCATTTCATTCTCATCCAATTACAAAACTAAACACAGGAATAGAACCGTTTCGTAATATTTTTTGTCTGAACCGAACATAAACGGTTCCGCTCTCTTGTAGAACAAACAAAAACAAATTGGGTAGAAAAGGAGCAGAAAAACAATGAAACTGTTTCATTCCATTTTACTTGGTTCTAAAACTGAACAAGCCAATTAATCCCAGACATACTAGCATGCGGCTCAGTTTTCTCTCATTGGATCGAGGCGTCTTAACGAGCAGGGAATCTACAGTACTCCCTCCATACCGGTTTATAGGATGCAATTAGCAATTCTCTATAACCAAGGAATGAGCATATTGGGTGAGAAAATTTCTTAAATACAATATTTATTGTACAAATGACCAATGACTAGCACATGCATTAGGCTAATTAATTGGAGTTTTAAATGAAACACAAGATGATTGGTGGAGGGAAGCAACATGCGTAATTAAAGTGTGTATTAATTGCTAAATTGCATCCTATATTTTGAGAATATCTGTTTTTAAATTGCATCATATAAACCGGTATGGAGGGAGTATTTGTTTGGCAGATCAATTTCAGGTTACTAGATCTTGGGTGCGGTGCTAGTAAATGCTCCCAGTTTTAACTAGAGTTAATAGAGGGACTGGTAAGATGAGACACCGTCTTACCAATAGAGTGAGGCAAAACTTCAGGTAGTCGCGAGTGTGACAAAGTTGAGTAAAATCATGCCGGGAGAATAATCGGAGATAAAGACCATTAGTAACAGCTATAAACTGCTAGTAGTATTATTCGTTTGAGTACAACAGAGAACATAACTGCATTTTTTTCTTCAATGGAGAAAAACGGGCGTTTGAGTAAGGAAGCTCCAATTTTACTGTATATACAAACTTCACAGTAGGGGTGAAAATGGTACGGATTATTTCCGATCGACCGGAGGAACATGAAACGCAAATACGGATTCGGTCAGATAGTTGACGGATACAGATAGCAATCCACAGATACGGAAAAAGGATATGGTTTTACTAATATCCGTCCATATTTGAAGATATACCATATTTCACGGTTATATCCGACGATTATCCGGTGAAATATCCGGCAACTAATACCTTGAACCTCATGTGACCAAGTTTTAGGCAAGATGAAACTTATGTACTTACATAACTCCACCCAAATCTTGTCAAGGCTACATCCGACGATTATCCGGTGAAATATCCGGCAACTAATACCTCGAACCTCATGTGACCAAGTTTTAGGTAAGATGAAACTTATGTACTTACATAACTCCGCCCAAATCTTGTCAAGGCACTACCATGTTGTGAATCACATTTGTTTGAGGCGCGCTTAGTCTATAATAGGTAAAACTTAAGTAGTCACTTTAAAAGATAAGTATGAGTTACTAGAACATTCTTGGTCACAATATATAAATTTAATTTGGAGTAAGTTGATTGATAGTATTTGATATATGTTAGTCATATGTTCAATACGACATCCGACAAAATGTTTATCCGCAACCGAACCATATTCGCCCCGTATTCGATCCATATTCGTAACCGACATGATCCGATTCCAAATTCATATCCGCACACTATCCGCTCCGACTCCGTATCCGAAAAAAATATGGTTACGGACATGGTTTCACTACTATTCGACCATATTCGCTCCGTTTTCACCCCTACTCCACAAAGACGTCCCACTTGGGAATAACATCTTGGGATAGTACTTGAGTATTTCAACAAGAATCATAATAACCAACACTGGCGTAGCTTAGTGAAGGCCAACATGGGCCATAGCCCCCACCAACTTATTTAGAAATTGCACACTACTACTACATATTTACTACTTTTGACCATATAAATCACAAAATACTTTAAACTTGCCCCCTCAGCTATCATATAATCGTTTTTGGCCCCTTCTGATATGTTGGTCAAGCTCCGCCACTGATAACCAATCATTCCACGCTAATCAAAAACGGAATTCAAAAAAGTATTTCAACAAGAATCATAATAACCAAGCATGTCCAGCATCTAATCCACGGCCAGCACGAGCAGCACTAAGCAGCTGGGGAGACGGAGGTATTAATCTGCAAAAGACATACAAGCAACAAAACATGTTGTGGTCGCTGCAGCTGAGCCCTCGCCGACGCTGCACCACACATCCACCCATGACACAGATTGGCTCAGACAATTCGAGAAGGACAATACATGGTGAATGTAACACCCTTGCTCCTCAGATTAAAGTGAAATGAGGTGGGCTTGGTGCCACCTGGGTACAAGGAAGACCCCTTCTTCCCCAAGCTGGTCAGATATTGGTGTTTCCCGGAACTGACAAAGACCTGAAAAGGCCATGAGACAACACACAATATATCAATACATATATTTCTTAAAAGGGAGAGCAGTAACAAGTGCAAGATCTGGATAAAAAGATAACCAATTTCCTATACTAACCAGAGATTAAATTCACAGACCAACCAGAGATTTAAATCCACAAATCAGTTGCTCGGATCCTTGTGACTTAAAGGTAACAATGAGAAGATATCTAAAGGTGTGAATTGCCTCAAGCCTAGTTGTTGTATGAACAAAATCAGTTTGCAGCACACACTTGTAATTTGGTTACATACACTACCCACCCAAATGACTCAAAAGACACAATCAAGATGCAGCATAACTACACAGAGATGGCCTTTACCCACCCAAATGGTTCCAGCAACTTTATCTCCATATCTAGCACCCAGAACTCACTACCGTAAAGCATAATGGTGTGCACAAAAATTAACACGGAAATGATTTGAGATGACAAAACTCTCACACAAGATAAATGACCTAGCGATTAAGTATAGCATATCCAGTCAAGAACTCCACATGGCAATAGCATTGACAAATGAGCAATTAAATTAACCAAAAACATGAGCCAGCAACCACTACCTCTAGAACATACGAGCAGCAACGCAGGGCCTTCCAACAGAACCGTGATCCACCCCTAAGTGGTGGTGTCCCTGCCGACATACCCTCCTTGCTGTACTCCTTCCCTGAACAAGACAATATAAGACGGTGACCTCAGAAACTCAATGTCGGGACATCACACTGGCTAATATGGCCCAATCGGATCTGTCAAACATAAATTACCTCAATTAGTTGTAAGGTGACATAAATTATGAGCTAAATCATGTCCATAGACAAAACATGCATAACTCAAATTTTATCTTTGCATCACATGAGACAAACTTCAAACAGAAATAACTCATGGCATCACATGAGATGGTATCTTTCCTTTCACGAATTCTAAAGCATAAACAAACAAGTAGAACAACCACTAAGTCAAAACTTTACATGTATGTCTAAGTAATAGTAGAACAAGTAATTCATTAATCAGCTAGTGATATACTAGGCATGTTTTATCCAATTCATGAAACAACCAAACAGCGCAGCAGCCTAAACAACAAAGTAACCAAACATCTAGCTATATATGGAGCTGTAAGCATAAAAAACATGTTTTCATACACTTGTGCAACTCACATGTTTTCATAGATAATGACATAGAACATAAGTTATTTAAGCTTCAAGCATCCAAGAAAATCATTAGAAATCAATTTCACAATCAGGATGGAGCAAATCAGGCAGCACATACATCCAAGTAGTCAGCAAGTAGTAAAGCAATTGACTAGCACAAAAGCCAAGGGCGTTCAGCTTGCTATGAGGGAGAAGCGGCATGCAAGACGACGACCTTGGCAGGCTCCATGAAACCATCATAAACAAACAGATATGAGTTTCCCAAATTCCAGCTCAAGCAAGTTATACAGCTAAGCACAGGCAGACACATCCAACTGAAGAAGAACACAGCGAGGAGTGGAGGACTTGCACTAGCTTTAGCTTGTTGAAGCCGGTTCGATGCTGGAGTGTTTCAGCCCAGATCGGACTCTTCTTCAGGGTGCATAGAGCAGCAGAGGCTGCCACCAGCGGGTAGGGCACAGTGAGACCAGGCCGTACCGCATAAGCGCCGCACCGAATAAGAAAACATGTGATCTAGCTGCATTCGCCATTCACAAGGACAAGAGGAAATGTTTAAGCACGAAACAACTCCATATGATGTGCTGGAAAACAGAGAGAAAAGCAGGGATTGCAAGTTTCAGATCTAAATTATTTACCTTCTTTCTTATCACTCCCGGCGGTCTTGGCGCATGATGACGAGAGTCTGCTGCCCCATGAGTATCGAATTGTGCGTGATGTGAATGAAATCATTGGCGCAGGATGACGATAGTCTGCTGCCCCAGGAGTACCGAATTGACCTGCAGATCAAACACAAGCGAAATTTGATCGTTACGTACCTGAAATAAAAATGCGTTAACACACAAAGTTCAAATTCAGGAATTATATAGCCCAAACAAACAAGTAAAGCAGCTAAATTAAAAATTACAAGTATGTCAAGTACTAGTACAACAAGTACTTAATTAATCAGCTAGAAGTATAAGATCACAAAAAAAAATCAGCTAGTAGCATACAAAAACATTGTAGACTTGTGAGTTGTGAATTTAATGGGTCATAATCTGGTCCATCAGACGCTAAACATTCTTCTCAACACATGAACCTAGATTCGCTCAAGGTAATCATGTAAGATAAGTACATGCAGCCATGAACCCATAAACCACACATACTTCTTAATACGTGAGTTTGTCCATCTCATCTATCACATGCCTCGACAAGGTAGGAAACAGAAAGAAAACACACACTTGAGGACAAATCTACAAACATGAACCAATTCAACTAACAGCAAATAGTCCCAGATTAAGCATAATCTGGTCCCAACATAAGTCCCAACATTAGATGCTACAAAAACAAGATCTATGTTTTCTGCAGCAAATACGTGGCCTAATCTGCTTACTCATCCTCCATACAAGGATTAATACCAAAGCCTAAACCCCATAACACCATAAATTCAGCATATCGACGACCATTCAAGAAGCTTGCATGGAGGAGAACGCTTGGAGGAGGACGAGGAGGAGAGGGGCCTCACTAGGCAGTTGCAGGTTGTGGAGGTCGTCCGCATCAGCGACATGGAGTCATGCCCGGCAGCAGCAGGTCGGGGATGGCATTGGCCCCAGAAGCTCAAGGAAGTATTCGCCAGCAGCAGCTAGCTCCTCCTACCAGCCGTAGAGGTTACCCGTCTCCAGCACGTGTCGCTGCTTCTGCAATGGTCAAATTGCGTGCAATTTGTATTGTATCAAGTAAACAAGCATTGCACAGTAAGACAAGTAAACTATTTCAGGTCTAGATGTCTCAATATGCAATCCAATATAAAAATCACCTGCAATATGAGATCCAATAGGCAATAGCAAGACTAAGCTTCTACACAACAATTGTGTCCAAGGTTTTCAGAATCACCTGCAACAGCGCTGCCATTTATCATACTCCATGTACCGCTCCACTCGCCGGATCCAATTACCACTAGTTGAAGAAGCTCGGCTTATCCGCCAATAACCTGCAGGATAACAGACCAAGAAAGTTTCACCTCCACGAAGGGCATATGAAACCATTGATGAACACTCAAACAAGATATACTAAGGCTGGGACAAGCGTTATTAACATGTATGGGCGGAAATTAATATTTAGTGGACATGAAATGTGCAGGAGTTCAAGCTGTAGCGTCCATGATACTAGAACTTAATACAAATAATTTACATGTGAGGCCAGCCATATAGGAGCTACAGGTCCGAGTAAGGATCAAGTTGCAAATGCCCATATCTAAAAGAGAAATCATATGGGACTCAAAGGTCAAACTGTACCATAGATACATTCAGAAGAACCCAAGCATAAACAAAGATAGCCACTAGACATCGACTCAAACATCAGGAAAGGGCCACAAGTGAGAAGAAGAAATGGTAATTTCATCATACTATGAGTGGCAGTAGCTTATAAATTTAACCCAGAAAAAATTGAATTCACTTGCAGTCCTGTAATGGAACACATGAGAATTTAAAAGACTGATTATCTATGATAAACAGAGGATCATGTCATACAAGAGTGCGAACCTTAGGAAAGTTGTTCCGTATGCCGATAAGCTCAGGGGCGGAGCCAGGATTTGAACATAGGGGGGCGAGGGGTGACAAAGTCTAAACTAAAATTGTACTCCCTCCATTCCATAATATAAGGTGTCTAGGAAGCCGGCAAAGACGGAGAAGCCAACGCCACTGGAGATTTTCGTCACCCGTGGTAACAGATGGGGAAGGGCGCAGGCTCACCAACACCTTACGAAAAACCCACGAGCTGAAGGTCCTGATATGCTCGTCACCCCCTTGCTGCAGGACTGTGGAGGCCACAGCTTTACCCGCACCATGCGGAAAACCGACATGATGAATGGGCTCATGGATTATGCACCGCGGCCATGGTGCCTAGCAACGGCGATGGGAGCGACGTGTTCATGTACCGCGGCGACCGTGTCTATGGCGAGCATTTGCCGATGGACCTCGGGAGTCATGGATAAATGACTGTGACAGGATCTACTTAGTTCCCCGACATTGCGGCGAGGTGGTGGAGGAGAAGCCCGACGTTTACATCACGGTCAAGGTGCGGAACCCGAACTCAAGCTCTACGCATAATGCAGATGATCGAGAAGCACGGACAGGCTGGCAGAGCTCAAGATGGAGGATGGCAGCGAGGTGGAATATTTCTCAGTCATGTATGACCAGAGCATGGGAAAATAGATTAGTACGCAGGGCCCATTTACAAGGAGGATATTTGGTCAAAATTTCCTTTGATCAAAACTATTCGAATCATTTTCATACCCACAATTACCAAGGGTTAATGTTCTATAAACATGTAAAATTTCAAGTTGCAGTGGACACCTTGTTATGTTGTCGGGTTCAGTTTATACTGTAAAATGTCAGCATCTGTTATGTGGTTCAGTGGTTCACTGTTTCTAAATTTTCTACTGTTATATAGGAATTTTACAAGGCTCTAACAAATGTTCTAAAATTTTCTACTCCCTCTGATCCATAAAAAGTTAAGCGTGTTGTACCTAGAAGTTGCTACGTAATCAGTAGATTTCTGGTGACACACTATATTACAGCAAATTAGAAAGCCTTCAAAATGTTTACAATTTATCTTTCATTCAGAAGCCTCGAGGGTTATCTACAACTGTCATTCTGTTGGCAGATCTAGTTTGTTACCTTTAAACTCTATAGAGTAATATGTCATCATCCATGTGGTTGAGTGCTTCATTTTTAGCGTTATCCATGATTGAATTTATCTGAAATAGTGTCAGGGATTCAGCAAAATGTGTACTCGTACTAGACATCGATCATATATGACGGTGGCTCAACTGAACATTTGTTGGCAGCACATTAGTTTGAGTACAGATGCCGTATTACAGACAAGACTACCCTTTACATTCAGACAGAGAAACACATTCTACAAAACAGAAATCACACAGAAGCAAACGTTTCAGAATCCCAGAATGAAGGTAGATATGTTCAACTCTCAGAAGAATATAAACCATACAGCATTGATGTGAAGATGCACAGAAGACACTAGGTTGTAGGTTGCGAGAAATATCACCAGGGAAATAATCTCCCTATTTTCACTGTTGACTATTTAAACCAAATTTCCTAGGCTTAATTGTTGCCATTTTCTGCTGCATCGTTACCAGAGACGCATAGTCAAGTGTCACGTGAAAACATAAGGAGAGTCCTTGGACAGAATACTAATGTCAGCATGGTGGCAACCAAATTACAAATGCCATCGACTAAGCAACGTCCTACGGGTTCCTCTAGGTCTGAATCATTAGTCATGGATGAAAAAACTGATGTGCAGTTGCAATAGTAGAAAGCTTGCCTAAAATCTTGTGATTCTTGTAGTATCTTTGATCTTTATATTTTTTGAGATGTAGTATCTTTGATCTTATAATGTATCATTGCAATAAATTTATAATACATATAGGTAGAGAGATAGATCCCAGTGATTAGTACCGAGAAACACTCTCTACTGAGACAAAAGGTTTTGAAGACCACACATTAATTGTTTATTGATGATTTACCTATACAGGTGAGTAGCAGCAATACAACTGCCAAAACATGCTTCGAGAGTTGAAAATTTTTAAACTGGAAACTTTGCGCCACTTTGTCCTTTTTGTTATAGCTTATTATACTGGGGAGGTCCAACTGATTACTTACTATTCTTAGAAAAAAATAAACCATGAAATCGACTATGTATCAATTATGGGTATCAGGGTATATCAAAATATGAAATAGGCTAAATATTTATGATGCACCCTATTTCAAACAGAGGAGCGGCAATTACAAAAACGATGCTTATTTTAGTATAAGGAGATACAAAGAAAGCAAATCTGGAAATGGCCAATTCTTCACGGACAGACTGTGCCAAATGAAGTCAGGTCAGGATACAAGATTGACTAAACTACAGAGAGCAAGATGGGAAACATATATACTTTGAACAGAAGATAGGACATGATTCCTCTAGAAAGAAGATCGACCACCATGAATTCGAATATGTAAGGTAAAACAGAAGAGTACACAATAACTACAGTATGAACACGGTGAGATATGTGGCTACAAAAAGATATGCGCTGGATCCATACAAATATATAGAGATACGCATGGAAGAGCAGAACTGGAACTCACACATTATCATAGTTAGACTGAACAGGACCAAATCCATGATAGAAAGTTAAATATACTTGTTTACATCTTTCAAGTTGCAATTATAGAAACATTTGAAAGAGTAAAACATTTCAGTTAATATGAACCTGATGAACAACTTTGAAATTACAAATGCCATCAAATCAGCAAATTCCTAGAGGTTCCTCTAGATCTGAACCTTTAATCAAGGATGTATAGTTTGTAACAGTATAAAGCTCGCCTAAAATCACGTGATTCTTGTGGTATGTTTGATCTTATAATGGTCGATGAGCTTGCTGGAAGAGAATATCATTCATTCTTAATGGTCACCAAAATATGCAGGTCTTATGTAAGAAACAATAAATAATATAGAAGTCAACAAAAGAGAAACAAAGCAAAATCAGCCTCATCCCAATAGATTGAGTATGACAAGTGATTTTACTACAAGCTGGGCAACTAACATAAGTAGGTAATATTAGGGAATCAAGGCATGTTCTTCAGTAGCAGCTGAGTGTGATCAATAACTACAGAAAAACTAGCTCCATTATAGAGATACCACAGGTCATAATTGCCTGAAGGGTTGAATTAATTGTCACTAAAATGCTAACATGCCATGCCAACCCCCAAAGATTATTGTACGACAAAACACTTACATCCATATTTTAATAAGGGTATGTGTACCATGGAAGAAATTTACCTGGTTCAAGACACAGCATACCTGCCACAACCCTCCATGCTACCCTTACGCATATTTTACTTTTAAGTCTGCGCTTTCTAGTACAAGAGCTTCTTAAAAGAGCTCGATAAACTCATGGATGAGATCCACATTGAGATGCTCACTGCGTCACAGTTATATCATCACTCTGTTCCATGCTGATGCTTAACAGCGGAGTCAAGTGGATCAAAAGACTCCATCAAAAAATTGGTACTTTGCAGGGAGCAAATTTATTTGTTCCCGATATTTCCCTTTCCCTGAAAAGAGAGACAACAGCAACGAAGTAGTTGAAGCTTCAAGTGAGATGTCCTTGCCATCAACTTTAGACATATAATATCCTGCCTTGACTATCTCCCCTTTTTCTAATAACAGTCGGATGATGTCATTTAACATACGAGAGCTGGGAGCACAACCACTCTTCTCCATTGTCAAGAACATACTGTCAGCTTCTTCCACTGATCCATCTTTCAGAAGGTTCCATATCATTATTCCATATGTTGAACCATTAGGTACTAAGCCAGCAGATGATACAGTTGCAAACAAATCTTTAGCTTCTTCTCTTCTCCCAATCTTGTACATGGCATTAATCATGGTATTGAGCATTGTAATATCTAACTTCATATTCATTTCACCTAATTTTTGAAACAGGACGATTGCCTCGTCGGTGCAACTATTTGCACAAAGTCCAGCAAGAATTATACGGTATGTGCAAATGTCCACTGTGGTTCCACTTTCGATCATCTCACGGAATTTGTTTTTCGCAGGAACAGGTCTCCAAGCACGAAATAACCCATCCAGTATGATGTTATATGTAACAGTTGCAGGTTTAACTTTCTTCTTTAACATTTCTCCAAACAGATTCAACCCATCATCGATTCTTTTACTTTTAATATAGCCATTAAGAAGAGTATTATACGTAACAATATTAGGCTCAACGCCAACAGATACCATGGTATCAAGCACTTTGATTGCTTTCTCCATGTTGCCGACAAAGCAATATCCATCAATCAGTGAACTAAATGTAATGACATTAGGCCTCTCACCTATGTCTATAAGCAAGTTGAAAATATCATGTGCATCTGAAACCCTTCCTTCTTTGCATAGACTGTTTAGTACTGAACTGAAGAACACAATGGTAGGACGAGGAATACCTTTGCTCATCATTTCAGAAATTAATTCCTTAGCTTTCCCTAAATCACCATGTGTACAACAACCCTGGATTAGGATGTGATAAACAACCGTATTTGGTCGTATTCCAACAGAAATCATCTGGCTAAATTTTTCCATAGCATCAGCCAGCCTGCCCATTCTACAGAGTGCAGCTATTAAACTTGAGTAGGTGACTACAGTTGGACTTACTCCTTGTTCCCGCATTTGAGTAAGTATGAGCATAGCTTCATCCATCATTCCATGTTTAGCATATGCATCAATTAAAATGTTGAAAACATGGCAGTTGGCTACAATACCATTGCTTGACATTGAATTAAAGAGATTAATCATATCAGCAAAGCATCCTTCAGAGGCATACCCATGGAGCAGAGAACCATATGTGATGATATCAGGTTTGTGGCCCTTGGCAGTCATGGACTCAAAAATATCTGCAGCTTCTTTGGTTCTTCCATGCTTGCAAAGGGATGTCACGAAAGAATTCCAAGTAACAACATTTGGTACTAGACCCTGGCTTGTCATTTTTCTGAACAGTTTAGTTGCCTCTTTCCACTGGCCCAATGTGGAATATCCATGCATCATGCTAGTATATGTCACTATATTTGGTGGTACACCATTATCAACCATCTGCCGATGGAACAACTCTGCCTTGTCCATTGCTCTGGCCCTGCACAACGCATCAATGACCGAGCTATATGTGAACACATTAGGCACGATCCCTTGCTGTGTCATGTCATGGAATAAATTGCATGCCTTGCTTATTTCCCCTTCCTTAAAGAAGCCATGGATGACGGTACTATATGCCACCACATCGAGGGAGCAGGCACCTCCTTCTTTCCTCACTATCTGGAGCAGGTCGAGCGCTCGCTGGCTCCTCCTGTCATCACATAATCCCTTGAGAACGGTGTTGTATGAGTAGGCATTAGGCACACACCCGAGGCTGGACATCCTATGAAGCAGCACACTCACAGCCTGGTCTGTGCGTTTTGCGTAACACAGGCACTTGAGGAGGGTGGTGGCGACGATCACATTTGTCTTGAGGCGCGCCTTGAGGAGTAGGCCAAAGAGGGCAAGCCCTTGGCTCGGGCGACCCGTGCGGCAGCAGCAGTTCATGAGGATGCTGTAGGTGTGGACTGTGGGCGGCGCCACCCGCGGGCCAGCCTCTTCTCGGCGGACGCTGTTGAAGATGGCGATGGCGAGAGCGGGGCCATCTCCGCAGGAGGCTGAGTCCGGCGCACGGGCGAGGGCTGCGAAGAGGCCGTCCAGCGAAGGCGGGTTGACCGGGGAGGCCTGCCTGAGCAATTCGTCGAACAGGTTGTGCGCATCCTCCAAGCTGAGTTTGCCCGCCCAGGCGCTCTCCGTGGCCGCGGCGATTGCGGCGTGGGGAGACCAGGAGCGCGAGGGCGGCGCGGGGGAGGTGGAGGTGGAGGAATGGCGGCGGCGGATGCGGGACACGACCGTGGTGGAGTACAGGCGCGGCATCAGGACAGATTCAGACCGAGGGACAGAGAGGAGTGTCTGCTGTAGTGCTGTCGACAGATTCAGTTTCATTTCTACGATTGCCAGTCACGTGAACTGCGTACGTGTCCACTAGGGACAGAATGGTCTTTCAAGGTCAAAAAAGGTCTTCGCGCTTGAAATGTGTCATTTCGTAATTTAGACATGTGTTATGTTATGGTGTTTGGTAATTTACACTTATTCATGGTAGATCTATTGCCGCTTTAACTAGTATATCGTTTGGAAAAATTAAATAGCATGCGTCTTTTTAACATAAGATGTTTTAGTTATTGCACACGATGTCTAGATACACATAAAAATAAGTGAATATGGACACTAAAAGATGTCTAGAGGACATATGAATGTGAAAAACACTAAAACGTCTTATAATAAAAAAAACAGAGGTAGTAACAGCTAATATTATGATAAATATTTAAATCATAGTATCACACATGTGCCTTTGCAAATCATAAATGTGACTGTCGCAACAGTGAAACATGGGTTCCCCTAGCGCTGCCTAAGTGGGTCCATCACCTGTGGGCCCAGCACAAGGATGAACAAGGCCAAGACTTGACACAAGGCTTGGCGGGCGCACCAACGCCATACAAGACCTACCGGGTGCGCAGGATCCCCAGGCCTCCTGCGACCAGTAAGGAACCGAAGACCCCGAGAGCGCGAGACCCCGGCAGGGCCAAGCTCCCTCTCGGGTACATGATCGTACAAGGAGAAGATAAGGTTTCTACCACCTTCCAGAGGGTGGTGGAAGCCCCAAGAAGGCTTGGGAAGCAAGGCGCGACCAGTGGACACCACATACCAACTGTCAGCCCGCGCCAGCCGCTTTCCCTAAAGGTACCAGAGATCTCAGCCACCCGAAGACGGATACCTGGAGGAGAAGAGGCCACGTCGCCGTCTCCACCACGGAGAGGGGTTGCCTCCCGCCAAGAACCCCTAACGCTCCTTGCATGACCCCTTTGGTATCCACTTTCCCTATAAAAGGAGGACCAAGGGCATGGAGGAGAGAGAGAGAGAGAGAGAGACCAAGGACCGGTTCAAACTAGCTTAAGGAGTAAGCAAGTTCTAGCCAAGAACTTAACGACAATCCAAGGTAGAAGACAACGACCAAGCTAGGCTAGAAGGAGGAAGGGAAGGAAGATGATCTCCTCCGGACAAGGATTTGTCCTCCCCCTTCCTCTAGTCGGGATACCCTGACGGGTACCTCGCCGAGCCACACCATGATTCGACCATCTATCCATACATGCAAGAGTAGGCTTGTCAGCCTTCGGGCGGCCTGAACCTGGGTAGATCGTTGTGTGCTTTCCTTGTTCGCATACCACGTCGAGATCGGAGAGCGAGAGAGGAACTTGTTCGGTGATCGTTCCCCGATAGACGTTTCTAGCCTCCTTCGCGTCCCTACCGAATCTACAAAGGGGGTGCTTCGCATCCCCGGTGTCCGTGCTTCGAGACATGACAGTGACCTTTCTCAAAAGTTGCAATAATAATTTAATAATATTATATTTCAATAATAAATGGACATACAAATTATGTGTGGCTGACTAAATCTGTGTAAGTCTGTATCAAAGCATTGTGTCTCCTCGCTCTATCTTATAAATATGACTCTACTAGTCTCATAAAAGTTGTCTTTCTTATAGAATAGGAGCCTCAAACTTTTTTTGATTTCAATTGCTTATATGTATATCTATATATACTTATTATAAAGTAAAACCCCACTACAACCCATTTATGATTTATTTCTCTCAACATGCAATTTTTTCACGTCATTTACTTATCATCCATCCATGTCACCCATTTGTAATCATCAAATCAAGAAATCACGTCAGTTAAATTTAGTCTTTGGACAATTGTGATATGTTGCATAGTTTTGTAAACAAATTCATATTTTATGGGTCGTATATCTTTTATTTGCATAATAATTATTCTAAAGAGATTTGTGCCACAACGCGTGGGGGTATGTATCTAGTTATTACAAAAAAATATAGGCCGAATACCACATGTTTCTTTGAAAAGAAGATGAAGAAAATCATACATCTGTGTTTATCCAAACATTACTTGAGAAAAAATACAATATTATTGTATTTCAAGAATCTCCTGGAATGCAAAATCCCAGTTGTGTTGATCAAACCATTATGGGTACGTACCATTGCCCTTATTTGGTTAACATGACTCCCTACTCTCTTAAAGACTACCTTTTTGTCGATTATTGAGTCAAACCTTCCAAAATTATGTTATATTTCAACCCAATTCTGATTTTTTTTTAATGCAAAAAAAAATGTCTACATATAAATCTAAGCATTATATGTGTTCACGAAGTCTCCATTATAGGACGATTGCCTCGTCGGTGCAATTATTTGCACAAAGTCCAGCAAGAATTATATGGTATGTGCAAATGTCCACTGTGGTTCCACTTTCGATCATCTCACGAAATTTGTTTTTCGCAGGAACAGGTCTCCCAGCACGAAATAACCCATCTAGTATGATGCTATATGTAACAGTTGTAGGTTTAACCTTCTTCTTTAACATTTCCCCAAACAGATTCAACCCATCATCGATCCTTTTACTTTTAATATAGCCATCAAGAAGAGTATTATAGGTAACAACATTAGGCTCAATGCCAGCGGATATCATGGTATCAAGCACTCCAAATGCTTTCTCCATGTTGCCGACTAAGCAATATCCATCAATCAGTGAACTAAATGTAATGACATTAGGCCTCTCACCTATGTCTATAAGCAAGTTGAAAATATCATGTGCATCTGAAACCCTTCCTTCTTTGCATAGACTGTTTAGTACTGAACTGAAGAACACAATGGTAGGACGAGGAATACCTTTGTTCATCATTTCATAAACCAACTCCTTAGCTTTCCCTAAATCACCATGTGTGCAACAACCCTGAATTAGGATGTGATAAACAACCACATCTGGTTGTATTCCGACGGAAATCATCTGGTTGAAGTTTTCCATAGCATCAGCCAGCCTGCCCATTCTACAAAGTGCAGCCACTAAACTTGAATAGGTGACTACATTTGGACTTACTCCTTGTTCCCGCATTTGAGTAAGTATGAGCATAGCTTCATCCATCATTCCATGTTTAGCATATGCATCGATTAAAATGTTGAAAACATGGCAGTTGGCTACAATACCATTGCTTGACATTGAATTAAAGAGATTAATCATATCAGCAAAGCATCCTTGAGATGCATACCCGTGGAGTAGAGCACCATACGTGACGATATCAGGTTTGTGGCCCTTGGCAGTCATGGACTCAAAAATATCTGCAGCTTCTTTGGTTCTTCCATGCTTGCAAAGAGAAGCCACAAACATGCTCCAAGTAACAATACTTGGTATAAGACCCTGGCTTGTCAATTTTCTGAACATTTTAGTTGCCTCTTTCCACTGTCCCAATGTGGAATATCCATGGATCATGCTAGTATATGTCACTATATTTGGTTGAACACCATTATCAACCATCTGCCGAAGGAACAACTCTGCCTTGTCCATTGCTCTGGCCTTGCACAGCGCATCAATGACCGAGTTATACGTGAACACATCTGGGACAATCCCTTGCGGCGTCATTTCATGAAACAGATCACACGCCTTGCCTATTTCCCCTTCCTTAAAGAAACCATGGATGACGGTATTATATGCCACCACGTTGAGAGAGCACACACCTCCTTCTTTCCTCACTATCCGAAGCAAGTCGAGCGCCGTGTGGCTCCTCTTGTCATCACATAAGCTCTTCAGGACAATGGAGTATGAGAAAGCATTAGGCACACAACCGAGCTCAGACATCCTGTGAAGCAGCAGGTTCACAGCCTCGTCGGTCCGTTTTGCGTAGCAGAGGCACTTGAGGAGGGTGCTAGCGGTGATCTGGTTAGTCTTCAGGCCCGCTCTGATGAGGTAGCAGAAGAAGGCAAGCCCTAGGTCCGGGCGGCGCGCGCGGCAGCAGCAGTCCATAAGGATGTTGTAGGTACAGAGTGTGGGAGGCGCAAACCGCGGGCCTGCTTCTTCTCGGCGCACACGGTTGAAGAGGGAGATGGCGAGGGCGGGGCCATCCCTGCCGGAGTTGGGGTCCGGCGCACGGGCGAGGGCGGCGAGGAAGCCATTCAGGGAGCGATCAGAGACCGGGGTGGCCTGCCCTAGCAATTGGTCGAACAGGTGATGTGCATCTTCCGGCCTGAGCGTCCCGGCGCGGGCGCGCTGTGTGGCTGCAGCGAAGGCAGCGTGGGGAGACCACGAGCGTGAGCGCGGCGAGATGTCGGAGGAGGATAGGCGGCGGTGGAGGCCGAGCATGGGCGTGGTGGAGCAGTGGCGAGGCATCAGGATTCCCCGTGCCTCGCGGCGACGCACAGCCCAGCTCCCGTGGTGGAGCAGTGGCGACGCACAGCAGCTCGAGGCGAGGCGGGCGCGCACGCACGGCGAGCTGAGCTCCCTGCCGTTGCGACGGAGCGCCTTGCAGCTGAGAGCTGAGAGCTCCCTGCCGGCGACGAGATTGGAGTGGACAGCTTGTTCTGTTGACAGGTTCAGTTTGCACTGAAGAATGTCAGCATCTGTCTAGTATTTTATACAGTACTTCAGTGTCTATTCTGTTCTTCAGAGTTCTCCATGCTTGAGTTTATCTTGATAACTGCATAATGCAAGGTGTTGATCATAAACTCGCAGATTAATTTATCTTGGTACGATACAATACCTGAAGTTTCCGTAAAAACGGTGGTGATCACAAAAGGGCTTGAAAGATTACAATCTAGAGGGATGTACAAAGAGAGAAATGCAAATGGACTACAAAAACAGCAATCTGGACTTTGGTCGCCTCCTTTTCTTTCATCTTTGCCCTGAACATCCATAATTTCACCATATCAATGCATGGCCGTGGCACACGATTCTGTCTCTAGTCGGTGCTCGTGTCTCTTTAACTGCCTAACACACGATTCGGCAGGAAAATAAATGATACACAGAGGACACCAGGTTCTAGGCTGCAAGAATTATCACCGGATCAAAATCTCCTCTTCTAGTCATGCATCAACACAGTGTTGACTCCCCGCAAAAAAAAAAATCAACACACAAGTTACGGTTCACCAGAGATGACCATCCTTGTTACGCAATGCCTGGCTCTCTTTCGTTCGTTTGCTAAAACTATACAAGTGTCAGTTGACAGCATAGGACAGACTTCGGACATGATACAATACACGATGTCAGCATGCTGGCAACCAAATTACAAAATGTCAGGTGACAGTATAGTTTGTAGTTGTACAGATCTTGCCTAAAATCGTGGGATTCTTGTGGAACTATCTTGCACTCAATTTAGAATATGCATAGCTAGAAATATGGATACACTTGAAGATAAAAACAGGTAAAAAATCACCCTTTTGCAGAGCACAAATTCTGTTTCTTCTGAAAGATTTTACCGGATACGGGTCACAATGATGCACATCCAGGAGTAGAAGAAATTTAATTGTCAAAACATGCTTCGAGATCGAGAAAATTTAAACTGGATACTGTGCATCAATCAACCCTCTCTGTCATATCTTCTCATACTCAGCAGGTGCAACTGATTACTTATTAGTCTCAGCAGCAAATAAACCATGAAATCAACTAAGAATCTCTTAGTCTGCCGGAGGTGGAGGGGGATGCGGAAGCCGGCGGCAAAGGAGAGGATGAGCCATACCATCTGGCTGTACTGCTTCTTGGTCTGCTCGTCACCGGGTTCCATGGGGGACCGACTAAACACTGGATGAACTACATGCCAAGCTGACATTTGGCAGCATGGTGATTGGCGCCGAGGAGGGAGGAAAGGGCGCCTTCTGAGCGTGTTTTCCTCAGTTGCGTTACTCCGCCGTTCAAATCATAAATTTTGAAGTATTGCATCCACAGCAATGATGACCTAGAGCAGAGCATCCAACATCTAAAGTTTGTGGAACATCCAAATCTGCAGCATCATAGATTGCAGTACATGTGTTAAGTACAGGAGCAGGAACTTTTGATCAAAATCAGGTTGAAATCTTAACTCACCTCCTAGCATACAGCGATGTTGACACGAGAACACGGTGGCTTAATGACGGCGAGAGATAAATACGGATTGACCACCAGATTGTCGCTAATGGATATAAATGTGAGGATGCTAGCATAGCAGACATGAACATGAAAACACAGAACATGCCACAAAGCAGGTTCTGGACTATGGCTTTCTTCCTGCGATCCACATCCCACATGACTTGTTAGAAGAGTTAAGAAATAATCAACTAACACCCGACAAATCAGTATAGTAACTGCTGCAAAACTGGCACCTGCTCAGACACATTCTGGGGTCCAATTATCTGGTTGACTGCATCCACCCTGTCCCTAATGAAAAGATTAAAAAAATATTGAAACAAAGTGCAGTTCAGCTTGGATTTCTTCAAGTAGTAGTTGACTTCAATTAATTTGGAGCTTCTGAGAATGGAATGTCGCAATGTATTCAGTAAGTTGTAAAACAATCCAAACTCATTTGGTCATTTAATCATAGGCACATAAATTGAAAGTCGAACTTTTTAGAAGAAATTGGAAGTCAATTACTGAACCAATCCACAATTCGAGACCAAGCAAAACGACATACCGAGCTAGCTGTCTTGATTTATGATCAGCCAGGAGAGCTTGAAACAAATTCCAAACCTGCATTACCACATCACTCTATTCTTCTTTTGACAAAAAACAAAACATAGATCCACGAGACAAAAGTAATAAGTAACACAGAAGTAGTTAGAGACCAGAGGACGTGGTGATGTACTGCCATCACGGCAGCGCCTCGCTGACTGTCTGATGCCAGTGGCAATGGCATGGCGATACACCTTTACGCATCACAACTGCTAATGATTGCTCCGATGTAGCATCAGGTCCCTCTCTCTTGCCGTGTCGCTGTTGATACTCATCAGGTAATCCTCGCATCCCTCCCCATTGCTCAATGAGCTTAGCAAATGAGGTGACTGTGCATGCATCAAGCAGATCCAAAGCAATTACCTGACAAAATCATAACAAGGAACCAATTTTTAAATAAAAGCGGGCATATCATGGGTATTAGTTAGATATAAATTGTGGGGATTTCATGGAATCTAATGAACAGTGATTAATAGTGGTTAATAGCCATTTGTGACCTAATAAGAGTACCTCTAAAAATTACATAGCAATTCACCGTTTGTAGTGTGAAAGAAGCCAACTTCATGACATAGCACTTTTTAAAAGAAAACCAACGACATCATTACTATGAGCAATGTTTTTCTAATTGTCACTACTACCAGGGAAATATGTGGAAAATCCATGAATTGCAACCAATTCTGGTGATAGCATACAGAGTCATAGCATAAGAAATGATGTTACCTTTTTTTACCTGGGCAATGACCTGCATGACATCGCCGGATCGCCTGGGCAGCACTGCAATTCCAATTAGCTGAAGAAGCCAGCTGGATCCTAATTTTGACATACTACCCGCCCTGCGAGGGCCTAAGGCCTGAAGGTGCAAATGACCTTAAGAGTGTTCCTAGCCAGCCCAATTTTAATGACATTTAATGAAGTGGTTTCACTCCAAGTTAAGCAGCAAACATAAGTAAGTAAAATAAGAATAATACGATAACTTGTAGTATTTCGTAGCAGCTACATATGACACCTAATTGCACAAGCACTAGCTGCATATATATGCCTTAGTTAATCCTTGCTTCAAGTAATTTATTAATGACATTACTGATAACTGAACTGCAAATGTATCTAAACTAAAATTACAGTACAACAAAGACTTGGTAGTTGGTTCAATGTAACATTAAAAAATTGTCTGGATGAAAAAACAAAACACCTGGATCCACCCTTCGGGCCTTCACTCTACCCTACGCATATTTTACTTTCAACAATAACCACTGTATTTTCCAGTTCAAGAATTTCTCGGGACTAGGAAGAGCTCATGGTAAGTCTTCCTTGTAGCCAACTTGAATCCGCAAAACGTCGTTGAAGTCACAGTCACCACAACAAAGGATCTGTCATGGTATGTCCCTGGACACCGGCAATCTTTTTGCCATTAAGCAAACATATGACAAGCCAGACGGACCTTTCGCATGGACATGGCAGCACATGGAACTGTTCATATGACACCCCAACAGCCAGGCATCAGAGTAGAACGCCATTGTGGCACCATCAATCACCTAGTTCCTGGTGTGCGCATAGAACAGAACTCCTTGTCCAATTCATTGAGAGGGAACTTTGAAGCACGCCAAGGTTTATCTACTGAGTCCTGTGCAACAAAACTGACTCCATCAAAAAATTGGTACTTTGCAGGAAGCAAATTTATTTGTTCCCGATATTTCCCTTTCCCTGAAAAGAGAGACAACAGCAACGAAGTAGTTGAAGCTTCAAGTGAGATGTCCTTGCCATCAACTTTAGACATATAATATCCTGCCTTGACTATCTCCCCTTTTTCCAATAACAATCGGATGATACCATTTAACATACGAGAACTGGGAGCACAACCACTCTTCTCCATTGAAGAGAACATACTTTCAGCTTCTTCAAATGATCCTTCTTTCAGAAGATTATGTATCATTATTCCATATGTGGAACCATTAGGTACTAAGCCACCAGATGATACAGTTGCAAACAAATCTTTAGCTTCTTCACTTCTCCCAACCTTGTACAAGGCATTAATCATGGTATGGAATATGGGAATACCAAACTTCATATTCATAGCCCCTAATTTCTGGAACAGGACGATTGCCTCGTCGGTGCAATTATTTGCACAAAGTCCTGCAAGAATTATATGGTATGTGGCAATGTCCACTGTGGTTCCACTTTCGATCATCTCACGGAACTTGTTTTTCGCAGGAACAGGTCTCCTAGCACGAAATAACCCATCCAGTATGATGCTATATGTAACAGTTGTAGGTTTAACTTTCTTCTTTAACATTTCTCCAAACAGATTCAACCCATCATCGATCCTTTTACTTTTAATATAGCCATTAAGAAGAGTATTATACGTAACAATATTAGGCTCAACGCCAACAGATACCATGGTATCAAGCACTTTGATTGCTTTCTCCATGTTGCCGACAAAGCAATATCCATCAATCAGTGAACTAAATGTAATGGCATCAGGCCTCTCACCTATATCCATAAGAAAGCTGAAAATATCATGTGCATCCGAAACCCTTCCTTCTTTGCATAGACTGTTTATTACTGAATTGAAGAACACAATGGTAGGACGAGGAATACCTTTGTTCATCATTTCAGAAATTAATTCCTTAGCTTTCCCTAAATCACCATGTGTACAACAACCCTGAATTAGGATGTGATAAACAACCGTATTTGGTTGTATTCCAACAGAAATCATCTGGCTAAATTTTTCCATAGCATCAGCCAGCCTGCCCATTCTACAAAGTGCAGCAATTAAACTTGAGTAGGTAACTACAGTTGGACTTACTCCTTGTTCCCGCATTTGAGTAAGTATGAGCATAGCTTCATCCATCATTCCATGTTTAGCATATGCATCGATTAAAATGTTGAAAACATGGCAGTTGGCTACAATACCATTGCTTGACATTGAATTAAAGAGATTAATCATATCAGCAAAGCCTCCTTCAGAGGCATACCCGTGGAGTAGAGCACCATACGTGACGATATCAGGCTTGTGGCCCTTGGCAGTCATGGACTCAAAAATATCTGCAGCTTCTTTGGTTCTTCCATGCTTGCAAAGGGATGTCACGAAAGAATTCCAAGTAACAACATTTGGTACTAGACCCTGGCTTGTCATTTTTCTGAACATTTTAGTTGCCTCTTTCCAGTGGCCCAATGTGAAATATCCATGGATCATGCTACTATATGTCACTATATCTGGTTGAACACCATTATCAACCATCTGCCGAAGGAACACCTCTGCCTTGTCCATTGCTCTGGCCTTGCACAGCGCATCAATGACCGAGCTATATGTGAACACATTAGGCACGATCCCTTGCCGTGTCATGTCATGGAATAAATTGCATGCCTTGCTTATTTCCCCTTCCTTAAAGAAGCCATGGATGACGGTACTATATGCCACCACATCGAGGGAGCAGGCACCTCCTTCTTTCCTCACTATCTGGAGCAGGTCGAGCGCTCGCTGGCTCCTCCTGTCATCACATAATCCCTTGAGAACGGTGTTGTATGAGTAGGCATTAGGCACACACCCGAGGCTGGACATCCTATGAAGCAGCACACTCACAGCCTGGTCTGTGCGTTTTGCGTAACACAGGCACTTGAGGAGGGTGGTGGCGACGATCACATTTGTCTTGAGGCGCGCCTTGAGGAGTAGGCCAAAGAGGGCAAGCCCTTGCCTCGGGCGACCCGTGCGGCAGCAGCAGTTCATGAGGATGCTGTAGGTGTGGACTGTGGGCGGCGCCACCCGCGGGCCAGCCTCTTCTCGACGGACACGGTTGAAGACGGCGATGGCGAGAGCGGCTCCATCTCTGCAGGAGGCGGAGTCCGGCGCACGGGCGAGGGCTGCGAAGAGGCCGTCCAGCGAAGGCGGGTTGACCGGGGTGGCCTGCCTGAGCAATTCGTCGAACAGCTTGTGCGCGTCCTCCAGGCTGAGTTTTCCCGCGCGGGCGCGCTCCGTGGCCGCGGCGATTGCTGCGTGGGGGGGCCAGGAGCGCGAGGGCGGCGCGGGGGAGGTGGAGGCGGAGGAAAGGCGGCGGAGGATGCGGGACACCGGCGTGGTGGAGTAGAGACGCGGCATGACAGCGGCGCGACGGAGGGATAGAAGAGGCTGAGACGGAGTGGGGAGTGGAGAGTGGAGGTCCTGCTGTCGACGGCGGTCGGCGGGACAGCGGCGCGACGGAGGGATAGAAGATGCTGCGCTGTCGACGGATTCAGTTTCAGTTTACTCTGAAACCTCGCTAGTTTCTACTGTACCACGGAATTTTTTTTTTTAATTGTCTCTCCTGAGAATACAAGTTGTAGTATCTTGTTCAGATGTACAAACACTCACACCACACGCACACAAACCCCACACACACACCCCCATCTATGCACCTAAACTAGACCTACACCCTATAACCATGAAACGTCCTGAGAGTCTTCTCTGAAGTCCAACGCTCCAGTGGCACAATGACGCTTGAGAGGCATCCAGGAACAGTGAAGCTACAGAGTAGCCATGAGAACACCCAATATTCGCCCCCGATGGGTCGAACCTGGGCGGGGGAGGCGGGAATAAGCTCCGCACACCCCCCCCACCCCCATTGCGCGAGTTAATGGGCCGACCCAATACTGATCGAGTTAGTGCACGATCTGGTCGTCAAATAGGAAACGCCCCTGGGCGCCGGGCCTAGCCGCACCAGGCATGTGGGGATAGTCCCACATTGCCTGGCTGGCAAGGTTGACTCCCCCTGGGAGCCTATATAAGAAGGGGCACCCCCAGCCTTTTAATTCACCAATTAATTCCCGATTTCTCTCTCGATCTCGTGGTTCCCAAGTTGGAGCCGCGCCGAGAAGAGCAAGGGGATCTCCTCCACCATAGCCCGCTGCCGCGCTGCTGTTGTTCCGGTCCAAGTCTTCCGCTGCTCGTCCTGGACTGGAGCTTCGGAGGCCGTCGTCTCCACCGTACGTGTGCGACTCCCTGCGAGGTGCTGCGCTAGCGGTACTCGGAGGCCTGCTTCCTCTACACGACCTTGAGGTCGGCTTCGTCGGTCTTCATCGACAACGTTTGTGCGGGAACGTAATCCCCGCTTTCGGTCTACAAGGGTACGTATTCCGATCTCCGTTCGTACTACTATATCTGCATAGAATAGATCTTGGCATGCTTTTAGGATATCGTCGGTAGGAAAAATTTTGTTTTCTACACACGATCCCCTTCAGTGGTATCAGAGCCGATCTATCGTAGATATAGTTGTACGCTGTTAGAACCCATGCTCTGCACGTTGGCACCGTTCCTGTTATTTGCTACCCTCTAGCGTGCACTTGTGTATTCCAGCGGCATTGAGTTGATGAAGCGGCCCGGACCGACTTTACGTGTACGCTTACGCGAGACTGGTTCCACTACTGACATACGGCTTGCACCGTATATGTGGCTGGCGGGTGTCAGTTTCTCTCTCTTTAGTTGGTCTTCGCATTTCCAATGGAGGGCCCGAAAGGGATGCTTAAACATGCAATTATTGGATCGTTGTTGTGGTCATAACATTCGTAGGTATGAAGCGGTTCTATTTACGAAAGCCCCGAGCCACGTAAAATATGCAAAAGATAAAGTAGAAGCGTCTAACTTTAGTTTGCAGGGGCTATGTGACATGGTCAAGGTAGGTTTATTAAATTGTTTATAAACTGCGGGCGCCAAGAAGACCATGGCGCAATGGACTATATCACATTGCATTACATTTGATGTTTTGTGTGCATCTTATTTTGTGTGATTGTGTGTATAGTATACATTAGTTACACGGCGGTAGCTGAATAAGATGATCCCTTCAAAATACCACTAGTGTTCTCCCTCCAACGCGCACCACCAAGAAAGTTCTACGTTATGAGGCATGCCGTGATGATCGGGTGTCACACATCTCGTCGTTCGCATACAGTGGGTGTAAGCCATGTTGCACAAGCGTCAGCGTGGAGGTCTTTGGTGGCGAGCCTAGCATACTCAGAGGTATGGCCTCGGAACAGGAAGACCGAAAGGTCGAGCACGAGTCACAAAATTGGTGTGGCGGACGATTTTGTTATGAACAAAGTCTTATGTTGTTGCAAATTCCATTGTAGATGTCTCACCTCTCCTTTAACATAAACCTGTTCATTGAGAAAGAGAAGCTTAAGACCGATGGGTCTAACTTCGTGTCCTGGTTCCGCGATCTGAAGTCCATCCTTGAAACCCACAAGGTGGCCTACATCCTTGATGCCCCCTTAGGTGATCTTCCAAGCACCGCCCCGGAAATGGATTGTCCATGGGGTAAAGGCGGAGATTTCTTCTTATGTCCAGAGTGGCATGCTCTTTGCCATAGAGGCTGACCTGCAAAAACCGCTTCATGAACAAGGGTGCTTATAATATAATCACTGAACTCATGGTTGTTTTTGCACGACAAGTCAATGCTGAGAGGTACGAGGCATCTGTGCTTTTCTTCTCAGCCCAGATGGAAGAGCACGGCAATATCAGTGAGCACTTGGCCAAGTTGTTTGGTTGCGCTCGACTTCTGAGTGATCTGGGAAGTGTGATCCCAGAGGAGGTGGTTATTGATAGGGCGCTGATTTCTCTGCCCCCTAGCTATAAGAACGCCATCGTGGACTACGGCATGAAAGGGACGTCAAAACCCCTGTCGGAAATCCTGAAGATGCTCGAAGTGGCCGAATTAGAAATCAAGCTGAAGAAGATGGTGGTGACCATCGGATCACCTGAGCGCAACTGCCCCAAGTATCTGGAGGATAGGAAGTCTGGCAAGACGGTCGATAAAGAGCAAGGTATATTTGATATACATGTTATAGATGTGTACCTTACATCCGCCCGGAGCAACACGTGGGTATTTGATACTGGTTATGTTGCTCATATATGTAACTCTCAGGAGGAGTTACGGAATAGAAGGCGGCTGGCGAAGGATGAGGTGACGATGCGCGTCGGCAACGGATCGAGAGTCGACGTGGTGGCTGTCGGCACGCTCCCTCTACATCTACCATCGGGATTAGTTTTGGTTTTAAATAAATGTTATTTTGTGCCATCCTTGAGTGTAAACATTATAAGTGGGTCTTGCCTGTTACAAGACGGTTATTCATTTAAATCAGTGTCAAGCAATTGTGCTATTTATATGAATGATATCTTTTATGTTGATGCTCCCGAGAATAACGGTTTATTGTTGTTGAATCTCAATCGTAGTACTCACATCCATAACATAGAAGCCAAACGAATTAAGTGTAGTGACGATACCGCCATGTTTTTGTGGCATTGACGTCTTGGTCATATTGGTATAAAGCGCATGAAGCGACTCCACTCCGATGGACTCTTAGACTCGTTGGATTTTGGATCCCTCGATACATGCGAACCATGCCTCATGGGAAAAATGACCAGGACACCGTTCAAAGGTTTCGTTGAACGGGCGTCGGATTTGTTGGGATCATACATACAGATGTGTGTGGACCGATGAGCGTTTCGACACGCAATGGTTATCGTTACTTCGTCACCTTCACTGATGACTTGAGTAGATACGGTTATATCTATTTGATGAAACACAAGTCTGAAACGTTTGAAAAGTTTAAAAAATTCCAGAGTGAAGTTGAGAATCAGCTTAATAGGAAAATCAAGCATCTCCGATCCGATCACGGTGGAGAGTACTTGAGTTTTGAGTTTGGCACACATCTGAAGAGTTGTGGCATAGTACCCCAACTTACGCCAGCCGGAACGCCGCAGCGTAACGGTGTGTCCGAGCGACGTAATCGTACTCTACTGGATAGTGTCCGATCTATGATGTCTCTTACCGATCTGCCAGTGTCCTTCTGGGGTTATGCGTTAGAAACAGCCGCATTCATTTTAAATAGGGCTCCGTCCAAGTCCGTTGAAACGACGCCGTATGAATTATGGTATGACCAAAAGCCTAAGTTATCGTTTCTGAAGGTTTGGGGTTGTGAGGCGTACGTTAAGAAACTACAGCCCGACAAACTCGAACCGAAGTCGGAGAAAGTCGTCTTTGTAGGATATCCGCGGGAAACCGTTGGGTACACCTTCTACAACCAAGCTGAGGGCAAAACTTTTGTCGCGAAGACCGGTACCTTTCTAGAGAAGGAGTTTCTCGTGAAAGGAGTAAGTGGGAGGAAGGTAGACCTCGATGAAATCGTTGATCCTGAACTCGAGATTCCGAGTGGCGCAACGGAAGCAATTCCAGAAACGTCCTCCATGGAAGGAGTGGGAGAAACTGTCGAGGAAGATGTTCTACCTCGTAGGTCTGGTAGATCTCGGATCCCACCAGAATGGTATGGCAACATGGTTTTCACCTTCATGCTAGTCGAGCAAGACAAACCTACGAACTACAAGGAGGCGATGGAGAGTCTAGAGTCCGAGAAATGGCTTGAAGCCATGAAATTCGAAATATGATCCATGTACGATAACAAAGTGTGGACTTTGGTGGATATTCCCGAAGGGCGCAAGGCCGTCGAGAATAAGTGGATCTTTAAGAAGAAGACTGATGCTGATGGTAATGTGACCGTCTATAAAGCTCGGCTTGTCGCAAAGGGTTTCCGACAAGTTCATGGAATTGACTATGATGAAACTTTTTCACCGGTAGCGATGCTTAAGTCTATTCGGATTTTGTTAGCGGTAGCTGTCTACTATGATTATGAAATCTGGCAGATGGACGTCAAAACGGCCTTCCTGAATGGAAACATTGAGGAAGAGTTGTACATGGTACAGCCGGAAGGTTTTGTCGATCCAGGAAATGCTAACAAGGTGTGCAAGCTTCAGCGATCCATCTATGGATTGAAGCAGGCATCTCGGAGCTGGAATCTTCGCTTTGATGAGGTAATCAAAGGTTTTGGATTTATCCAGAATGTGGAAGAGACCTGTATTTACAAGAAAATGAGTGGGAGCTCGGTTGTGTTCTTAGCACTGTATGTTGACGACATATTGCTAATAGGGAATGATGTGGAACTTCTGAATAGCGTGAAGGGATATTTAAACAGTAAGTTTTCCATGAAGGACTTAGGAGAAGCTGCGTATGTTTTAGGCATAAAAATCTATCGCGATAGATCAAGGCGCCTATTAGCACTAAGTCAGAGTACTTATCTTGATAAAATACTGAAGCGTTTCCGTATGGAGAAGGCAAAGAAGGTTTCTTTGCCGGTTATCAAGAATAAGATATTGCGTAAGGCGCAGTGTCCGGTGACGGAACTGGATAAGGCCGATATGACTAAACATCCTTATGCTTCAGCCATAGGATCGATCATGTATGCAATGTTGAGTACTAGACCGGATGTGGCATTAGCTCTAAGTTTGACAAGCCGGTTCCAGAGTAATCCTGGAATGCCGCATTGGATAGCTGTTAAGAGCATTCTTAAGTATCTCAATAAGACAAAGGAAATGTTCCTTGTGTATGGTGGCTGCGATGAAGAACTTGGCGTAACGGGTTACGTAGATGCAAGTTTCTGCTCAGACCCCGATGACTGTAAGTCACAGACAGGTTATGTGTTCAAGGTGAATGGAGGCGCCGTGTGCTGGAGAAGTGGGAAGCAACCCATAGTCGCACAATCTACAATGGAGTCGGAGTACATTGCTGCCTGCGAGGCTGCGAATGAAGCTGTGTGGCTGAGGAAGTTCGTCATCGAACTTGGAGTGTTCCCAAGCGTGCAAGACCCCGTGATCCTCTTCTGCGACAATACGGGTGCCATTGCAAACGCCAAGGAGCCAAGGTCTCACTCCACCGCCAAACACATTCTCCGACGCTTCCACGTGATACGTCAGTACGTACAAGGAGGCGATGTGAAGATTTGCAAAGTGCATACGGATCTGAATGTGGCAGATCCGCTGACGAAGCCTCTCCCGGTTGATAAGCATGAACATCACCAGTTAGCTATGGGTGTTAAGCTTTTACCAAGTTGTAATCTAGATTAAGTTGTACTCTAGTGCAAGTGGGAGACTGAAGGAGATATGCCCTAGAGGCAATTAATAAAGTATATTCTTTATCATATCTCGTTTGTTCATAATAAGTTTTTGTGTCATGCTAGAACCGTATTAAGCGGAAACATTAATGCGGGTGTGATACGTAAACAACCAGGTCCCTAGTAGCCTCTACTAAGACTAGTTTCGTTGCGCGATTGATGATCGAGGTTTCCGGTCATGGGGCATGGCGCCGGTCGGCAATGAGAGTCATATCGCTAGAGAGCAATGTGATGGACATACCCAGATTTGGAGAACGTAGTCGTTACGTCTTTGACCGTGAGATCAACTCTTATTGTTATTCCCGGAAGATACTTTGATTGCACCGAACGTCGTATCTTATTTAGTATGACAATAACGGTGATACTTTTGGGTATCGGAAAGGAGTAGTTGAGACGAGGGGTCAAGAGCGGGATTTGCCAGTCCGCATAGCAGAATAGATACTCTCGGTCCCACTCGGTGAGATCATGTCTAATGAGTTTGCAAGCATGTGACTAAGTCACGGAGACATGAGATCATGAACGAGTAGAAGATAGCGTCGTCGGTAACGAGGTCGGGATTAGGTATGGAGATATCTATGAAACGACGCTCGGACGTGCTAAGTATCGCTATGGCAAAAGGTCTAACACTTTACGTTCAGGTTTGATAGATGAAAGTCATTCGTTATATCTCAGGGATTAATTCATGGGGTCCAGGCCTACGAGTTAGCCGTTGATCATTGAGGAGTCTTGATCATACCTGATATTATATCGAACCGCTAGGCTAACACACTTAAGGGGTTTCGACAAGACAACCGGAAAGGAAGGAGATCACCGGGAGCGTCCCGGGAGGGGTCCGATGGAGATCGGGCAACGCCGAAAGAGTTTTCGGAGCTAGGAAAAATTATATATATTATGTTTGATATTAATTAGTGTTATTAATATGCAAATATGATTTTATATATTTATTTTCGAATTTATTTAGGCTGATTTCCCTAAATGAGCCTTCTGGTCGAAAGAAGGCCCAAGAGGGGGAAAAATCCCTAGGGGATTCGGTGGGGGCCTTGGTGGCCGGCCTGGATGGGCCAAGGGGCCCACCAGGGGGCCGGTGCACCAAGCCTAGCCGCACCAGGCATGTGGGGATAGTCCCACATTGCCTGGCTGGCAAGGTTGGCTCCCCCTGGGAGCCTATATAAGAAGGGGCACCCCCAGCCTTTTAATTCACCAATTAATTACCGATTTCTCTCTCGATCTCGTGGTTCCCAAGTTGGAGCCGCGCCGAGCAGAGCAAGGGGATCTCCTCCACCATAGCCCGCTGCCGCGCTGCTGGTGTTCCGGTCCAAGTCTTCCGCTGCTCGTCCTGGACTGGAGCTTCGGAGGCCGTCGTCTCCACCGTACGTGTGCGACTCCCTGCGAGGTGCTGCGCTAGCGGTACTCGGAGGCCTGCTTCCTCTACACGACCTTGAGGTCGGCTTCGTCGGTCTTCATCGACAACATTTGTGCGGGAACGTAATCCCCGCTTTTCGGTCTACAAGGGTACGTATTCCGATCTCCGTTCGTACTACTATATCTGCATAGAATAGATCTTGGCATGCTTTTAGTATATCGTCGGTAGGAAATTTTTTGTTTTCTGCACACGATCCCCTTCAGTGCTCACGACGGAGTCGCTAGCCACTCGGCTATAGGCCGGTTCTCACCACGGATTAAGCGTGTGTTTGGTTGATGGAATAAACGTGAATCGGGTGGGATCGTCCCTGATTTGAGAGTGTTTGGTTGTGAGCCCCAGTGAATGGTTCCACCCACCTAGCCGAATATTCTCTTCAGATGCTGAACCAATCGGTGCGCTCAAATCGGTCGAACCGTTTGGTCCATGCCTGGTAATCCTTGTCACCGCACATTGTTATGGCTAATCGGCGCCGCCACGCGCTGCCGTCCTTGATGTCGCCGGCTCCGTTGACACGACTCCACGCCAGCCATGTGCAGGGTTGAGGACACCGGAGCCCCACGCCTGACGTCGAGGGCTCCCGCTCCCTGTGCTCGGTGAGGTCGAGGACGCCAGCCCTGCCCGCCAGCTGAGGTCAACCTCTCCCTGAGCACATTGAGATTTAGGATGCCGGGCCCGCCCGCCGGCAAGGGCGGCCGCTCCCTGCACCCACCGAGGTTGAGGACGCCGGGGACGCTCTCTCCCCGTGCTCGCCGAGGTTGAGGACGCTGGGGACACCCGCTGCCGAGGTTGAGGGCGCCGGGGACGCTCGCTCCCCGTGCTCGCCGAGGTTGAGGACGCTGGGGACACCAGCTGCCGAGGTTGAGGGCGCCGGGGACGCTCACTCCTTGTGCTCGCCGAGGTTGAGGTCGCAATGCCGCCTGCCGCCAAGGGCGTCTGCTCCCTTTGCTCGGGTGCTCGCTGAGAGCTACCGCTAATTTCCGTTAATCACTCCATTCTAATGATATGGCATATGGAGTATTAACCATTCTAATCTATTTGCTGCTCTCCGATTCCTGAAGCCAAACAAAAGCACAAATCTGGACCATTCGTCCCATCTCGTCCACACATGGTGGACGGTTCCATCTCATTCATATTAAACCAGGAACCAAACACACGCTAAGGTAACCCAGCCCAAAGAGGACTATATTGTAAGTTAGAACGCATAGTTCGTTTAATTGTTGCAGTGATTTAAATACGGTGTCGTTGTAAATGACAAGAGTGCTGGAATAATTCTAATATTTACCTACGAGCGGTTGTGTGCAATTGTGCCAACTTGGTGGATCTATTGCATAAGTTTTAATACATTGTGAGAAAAAAGTATCGAGGGGGTTATGATCTACAAACATGTAAAAAAATTCAAGTCAAAATCAATCATACTTAGGTGGCAAGAAAAAAGAAATAGACAAATTAGTATATAGCGAGTAAAAGATCATTACTATGCTGGTTTCTCTCTTGCTGGATGAATTTAAACTCTGAACCTTTACATGTTTCAATATTATAAACATTGAAATTTCTTCCTTTTCTTACATGTTTTCCATTATAGCTGGGGTTTTAAGAATAATGTTACACTTACAGGCAGTTTTCTACAAAAAAACTACTTACAAAGCACATGTTGTGCAGCTAAAAAGATCATAGGATGGGAGGAGTTTAGCCATTCACAGCAGGTGGAGTCAGTTCGTAAGCCTTCGTCCGTAGGTCAGTCAGTAAGTCTAGCATTTTATATGGTTTTAATATCCCTTGTGAAAAACATATGGTTTACGTCAAAATTTCTCTAGAAAATAAACATGATTGGGCTGGATATTTTTCCCTTTCTTTGAGTGTGGTGTGATCTTGTTGAATCATATAAGGCTATGACGCGCTTTGTGTCAAGTAGAGAAAAGAATTTATGAGATGAAATAATAGAAAAGAAGCTTTTCGCTTGTGCTAGTGTTGAGAAACGCCCAAGCCAAGAATAGTGTGTTTAATACATCTCTTGTGGTGAGGAGGGTGTGAAGTATACGTCTAGTGAGATAGTGTGAGAAGACGGATGGAGAAGATAGAGGGGATATCTCATTCACATAAACGAGTAAACGAACCCTATCAAAAGTTTGCTTCTTAGTGGAAATGAAACAAAACATAGAAACTAGAGTTTTTGTTTGTTAAAATGGGGGAAAAACACAATCGCCATTGACTGTGCAGAACGTCAAATCACGGGGAATTCACCCCGATCCATGAGCAAGGACCCCCAAAACATGCCGAATCAGTTGGAGTTGATAGCAAAAAACCAAGGTTCAAAAAAAGCGCTAAGCGAGCGGTGAGGCACTGCTCAGAGGAAGTAGTGCTTAAGCGACCTTAAGCGCTGCTTAAGCGTTCAGGGTAAAAGCGTCAAAACCGGAGCTGGGAAGGCAATAGAAGCTAGAAAGCGTAGAAACAGATTATGAATAGTTGTAGTTTTTCTACAATTTTAAGAAGAATAGAGGATATGGATTATGTACCTTGATTTGTCTCTGTTTTTCTCCTTTTGTTCTCCATGTCTTTTCTCTTCTCCTTTTGTTCTCCATGTTCTACAAGCACAGAACAAGAATATATTAGCATTTACCAACCAAATTTCAAAGTTGCAAGCAATACTGGTAAGTTGTTCAATCATAAAAGAATTAACAAACAATAATGCATAGTCTCACACAACATATTAGTGGCATAGTCTCACACAACATTACAAGAAATAAAGAGGTTCTAAATTCCAAAGTGGTAAGTTCCACACAACATAACCAAACGAATTAAGCACACATGGATAGCAAAATGTCATCATATCTCCAAGACTCGGAGGCATGAATACTCATCATCATCCTCAAACTCAATTTCCTCCTCCTCTTCAAGCACATTCTCTTCGTCGGACTCAAACTCCTCCTCCTCAAGATCTCTTGTGTTTCTTGCACTCCTAGGAAGTTGGAGTTGCTCTTGTGCTCCCATTGCGTGTCCCAACACATCATATGGTATCCCCGTAGAAGGATGCACGCCTTGATCTCCATCTTCCTCATCTCTAAAAAAAACCAATGCATGATCATTCCCTCCTTCAAAGAGCCATCCTTGAGCTTCGGATGCAGCATTGCTTAGAAGAGAATCCGCTTTATTCTTATCCTTCAACCTTTGCCTCTTGGACAACATCCTTGTATTGAATTGTATATACACCATATTGTTGAGGCGATCCGTTGTTAGTCTATTTCTTCTCTTGGCGTGAATCTTGAAGGGGGTCGTGTGCAGAAAACAAAAAATTCCCTACCAACGATATCCTAAAAGCATGCCAAGATCTATTCTATGCAGATATAGTAGTACGAACAGAGATCGGAATACATACCCTTGTAGACCGAAAGCGGGATTACGTTCCCGCACAAACGTTGTCGATGAAGACCGACGAAGCCGACCTCAAGGTCGTGTAGAGGAAGCAGACCTCCGAGTACTGCTAGCGCAACACCTCGCAGGGCGTCACACACGTACGGTGGAGACGACGGCCTCCGAAGCTCCAGTCCAGGACGAGCAGCGGAAGACTTGGACCGGAACACCAGCAGCGCGGCAGCGGGCTATGGTGGAAGAGACCCCCCTCTCAACTCGGCGCAACTCCAACAAAGGGAATCACGAAATCGAGAGAGAGAAATCGGGAATTAATTGGTGAATTAAAAGGCTAGGGGTGCCCCTTCTTATATAGGCTCCCAGGGGGAGCCAACCTCCTCACCAGGCAATGTGGGACTATCCCCACATGGCTGGTGCGGCCATGGCTGGTGCGCCGGCCCCCTGGTGGGCCTCTTGGCCCACCTGGGTCGGCCACCAAGCCCCCTAGGGAATTTTCCCCTCTTGGGCCTTCTTTCGACCAGAAGGCCCATTTAGGGAAATCAGCCTAAATAAATTCGAAAATAAATATATAAAATCATATTTGCATATTAATTACACTAATTAATATCAAACATATTATATATAATTAATTCTAGCTCCGAAAACTCTTTCGTCGCTACCCGATCTCCATCGGACCCCTCCCGGGACGTTCCCGGTGATCTCTTTCTTTTTCGGTTGTCTTGTTGAAACCCCTTAAGTGTGTTACGCTAGCGGTTCTATATAATAACAGGTATGATCAAGACTCCTCTATGATCAACGACTAACTCGTAGGCATGGACCCCAAGAATTAATCCCTATGATATAACGAATGACTTTCATCTATCAAAACTGAACGCAAAATATTAAACCTTTTGCCATAGCGATACTTAGCGTGTCCGAGCGTCGTTCCATAGATATCTTCATACCTAATCTCGACCTCGTTACCGACAACGCTATCTTCTACTCGTCCATGATCTCATGTCTCCGTGACCTAGTCACATGCTTGCAAGCTCATTAGACATGATCTCACCGAGTGGACCCGAGAGTATCTATCCTGCTATGCGGACTGGCAAATCCCGCTTTTGACCCCTCGTTTCAACTACTCCTTTACGATACCCAAAAATATCACCGTTATTTTTCATACTATAGAGTTGATCTACGAAGAGATCCCCCTCTCAACTCGGACGACTACGTCTTCCAAATCTGGGTATGTCCATCATATCGTTCTCCAACGATATGACTTTCATTGCCGACCGGCGCCATGCCCTATGATCGGGAAACCTCGATCATCAATGGTGTAACGAAACTAGTCTTAGTAGAGGCTACTAGGGACCTGGTTGTTTACGCATCACACCCGTATTAATGTTTCCGCTTAATACGGTTATAGCATGACATAAAAACCTATTATGAACAAACGAGATATGATAAAGAATACACTTTATTAATTTCCTCTAGGGCATATCTCCTTCAGTCTCACTTGCACTAGAGTACAAATTAATCTAGATTACAACTTGGTAAAAGCTTAACACCCATAGATAGCTGGTGTTTTTCATGCTTATCAAGCGGGAGAGGCTTCGTCAGCGAATCTGCCACATTCAGATCCGTATGCACTTTGCAAATCTTCATATCGCCTCCTTGTACGTACTGACGTATCACATGGAAGCGTCGGAGAATGTGTTTGGCGATGGAGTGAGACATTGGCTCCTTGGCGTTAGCAATGGCACCCGTATTGTCGCAGTAGAGGATCATGGGGTCTTGCACGCTCGGGAACACTCCAAGTTCGATGACGAACTTCCTCAGCCACACAGATTCATTCGCGGCTTCGCAAGTAGAAATGTACTCCGACTCCATTGTAGATTATGCGACAATGAGTTGATTCCCACTTCTCCAGCACACGGCGCCTTCATTCACCTTGAACACATAACCTGACTGTGACTTAGAGTCATCGGGGTCTGAGCAGAAACTTGCATCTACGTAACCCGTTACGCCAAGTTCTTCATCGCAGCCACCATACACAAGAAACATTTCCTTTATCTTATTGAGACACTTAAGAATGCTCTTAACAGCTATACAATGCGTCATTCCAGGATTACTCTGGAACCGGCTTGTCAAACTTAGAGCTAATGCCACATCCGGTCTAGTACTCAACATTGCATACATGATCGATCCTATAGCTGAAGCATAAGGATGTTTAGTCATATCGGCCTTATCCAGTTCCGTTACCAGACACCGTGCCTTCCGCAATATCTTATTCTTGATAACCGGTAGAGAACCCTTCTTTGCCTTCTCCATACCGAAACGCTTCAGTATTTTATCAAGATAAGTACTCTGACTCAACGCTAATAGGCGCCTTGATCTATCACGATAGATTTTTATATCTAAGACGTATACAGCTTCTCCTAAGTCCTTCATGGAAAATTTGCTGTTTAAATATTCCTTCACGCTATTCAGAAGTTCCACATCATTCCCAATCAGCAATATGTCATCTACATATAGTGTTAAGAACACAACCGAGCTCCCACTCATTTTTTTTGTAAATGGAGGTCTCTTCCAAATTTTGGATAAATCCAAAACCTTTGATTACTTCATCAAAGCGAAGATTCCAGCTCCGAGATGCCTGCTTCAATCCATAGATGGATCGCTGAAGCTTGCATACATTGTTAGCATTCCATGTATCGACAAAACCTTCCGGTTGTACCATGTACAACTCTTCCTCAATGTTTCCATTTAGGAAGGCTGTTTTGACGTTCATCTGCCAGATTTCATAATCTTAATAGGCAGCTACTGCTAACAAAATCCGAATAGACTAAATCATCGCTGAAACTGTAAAGCTAATAACCAGAACTTAAAATTGCTTGACTTGATAAGATACTTGTGAAAAGAAAAGCTTCTTGTGGCAAGCCTATAACAGGGGAAACATAGAAACCATGGCATATGCAGGCAGTGGAAAGATAGGTACTATACAAACGCACATCACATTCATAACTTACTAAATTCTCTCAAAAGATACGAATTCCTAAATAATCGGCTCGAAATAAGTAGCATACAACCAAGCCAAACATAGCATAGAACCAAGCCTAAGTAGCATACAGAGTTTACCACAACAACTTCTAGTCATAGCTAAATAAAGAACCAGTAATTATATCACAAATCAGGTTAGAGGATTCATTGCCGCTGATCTCTCTGGACGGGTGCAGGTCGAGGACAAACTGTTTGAATTCATAACACTGAGGGCATGCGACATCATTAACAGAAGACAAATAATATAAAGCACAAGAGTGCGAACCTTAGGAAAGTTGTTCCGTATGCCGATAAGCTCAGGGGCGGAGCCAGGATTTGAACACAGGGGGGGGGGGGGGGGGCGAGGGGTGACGAAGTCTAAACTAAAATTGTACTCCCTCCATTCCATAATATAAGGTGTCTAGGAAGCCGGCAAAGACGGAGAAGCCAACGCCACTGGAGCAATTTGTCACCCGTGGTAACAGACGGGGAAGGTCGCAGGCTCACCAACACCTTGCAAAAAAACCACGAGCTGAAGGTCCTGATATGCTCGTCACCCCCTTGCTGTAGGACTGTGGAGGCCACAGCTTTACCCGCACCATGCGGAAAACCGACATGATGAATGGGCTCACAGATTATACACCGCGGCCATGGTGCCTAGCAACGGCGATGGGAGCGACGTGTTCATGTACCACGGCGACCGTGTCTATGGCGAGCATTTGCCGATGGACCTCGGGAGTCATGGATAAATGACTGTGACAGGATCTACTTAGTTCAGGGTTTAGTCTCCCTATTTTCAAGTGTTGACTATTTAAACCAAATTTCCTAGGCTTAATTGTTGCCATTTTCTGGTGCATCGTTACCAGAGACGCATAGTCAAGCGTCACGTGAAAACATAAGGAGAGTCATTGGACAGGATACTAATGTCAGCATGGTGGCAACCAAATTACAAATGCCATCGACTAAGCAACTTCCTACGGGATCCTCTAGGTCTGAATCATTAGTCATGGATGAAAAGACTGATGTGCAGTTGCAATAGTAGAAAGCTTGCCTAAAATCTTGTGATTCTTGTAGTATCTTTGATCTCTTTTTTTTGAGATGTAGTATCTTTGATCTCTTTTTTTTGAGATGTAGTATCTTTGATCTTATAATGTATCATTGTAAAAAATTTATAATACATATAGGTAGAGAGATAGATCCCAGTGATTAGTACCGAGAAACACTCTCTACTGAGACAAAAGGTTTTGAAGACCACACATTAATTGTTTATTGATGATTTACCTATACAGGTGAGAAGCAGCAATACAACTGCCAAAACATGCTTCGAGAGTTGAAAAAATTTAAACTGGAAACTTTGCGCCACTTTGTCCTTTTTGTTATAGCTTATTATACTGGGGAGGTCCAACTGATTACTTACTATTCTTAGAAAAAAATAAACCATGAAATCGACTATGTATCAATTATGGGTATCAGGGTATATCAAAATATGAAATAGGCTAAATATTTATGATGCACCCTATTTCAAACAGAGGAGCGGCAATTACAAAAACGATGCTTATTTTAGTATAGGGAGGTACGAAGAAAGCAAATCTGGAAGAGAAATGCTCCGGTGCTTTCCCAAAAAACATGTTGCACGAATTTTAAAGCAAATCGATGGTTGTGATTAGGGGTGGGGATTAAAGGTGTTAATCCCACATGATTAGTACTCTCTTTGATCACTTTGTGAACCTAATCATAGCCGTCGATGCGCTTTAAAATTCGTGCAACTTATTTTTTGGGAAAGCACTGGAGCACTTCTCAATCTGGAAATGGCCAATTCTTCACGGACAGACTGTGCCAAATGAAGTCAGGTCAGGATACAAGATTGACTAAAGTACAGAGAGCAAGATGGGAAACATATATACTTTGAACAGAAGATAGGACATGATTTCTCTAGAAAGAAGATCGACCACCATGAATTCGAATATGTAAGGTAAAACAGAAGAGTACACAATAACTACAGTATGAACACGGTGAGATATGTGGCTACAAAAAGATATGCGCTGGATCCATACAAATATATAGAGATACGCATGGAAGAGCAGAACTGGAACTCACACATTATCATAGTTAGACTGAACAGAACCAAATCCATGATAGAAAGTTAAATATACTTGTTCACATCTTTCAAGTTGCAATTATAGAAACATTTGAAAGAGTAAAACATTTCAGTTAATATGAACCTGATGAACAACTTTGAAATTACAAATGCCATCAAATCAGCAAATTCATAGAGGTTCCCCTAGATCTGAACCTTTAATCAAGGATGTATAGTTTGTAACAGTATAAAGCTCGCCTAAAATCACGTGATTCTTGTGGTATGTTTGATCTTATAATGGTCGATGAGCTTACTGGAAGAGAATATCATTCATTCTTAATGGTCACCAAAATAAGCATGCTTAAATATGCAGGTCTTATGTAAGAAACAATAAATAATATAGAAGTCAACAAAAGAGAAACAAAACAAAATCAGCCTCATCCCAATAGATTGAGTATGACAAGTGATTTTACTACAAGCTGGGCAACTAACATAAGTAGGTAATATTAGGGAATCAAAGCATGTTCTTCAGTAGCAGCTGAGTGTGATCAATAACTACAGAAAAACTAGCTCCATTATAGAGATACCATAGGTCATAATTGCCTGAAGGGTTGAATTAATTGTCACTAAAATGCTAACATGCCATGCCAACCCCCAAAGATTATTGTACGACAAAAAACTTACATCCATATTTTAATAAGGGTATGTGTACCATGGAAGAAATTTACCTGGTTCAAGACACAGCATACCTGCCACAACCCTCCATGCTACCCTTACGCATATTTTACTTTTAAGTCTGCGCTTTCTAGTACAAGAGCTTCTTAAAAGAGCTCGATAAACTCATGGATGATATCCACATTGAGATGCTCACTGCGTCACAGTTATATCATCACTCTGTTCCATGCTGATGCTTAACAGCGGAGTCAAGTGGATCAAACGACTCCATCAAAAAATTGGTACTTTGCAGGGAGCAAATTTATTTGTTCCCGATATTTCCCTTTCCCTGAAAAGAGAGACAACAGCAACGAAGTAGTTGAAGCTTCAAGTGAGATGTCCTTGCCATCAACTTTAGACATATAATATCCTGCCTTGACTATCTCCCCTTTTTCCAATAACAGTCGGATGATGTCATTTAACATACGAGAGCTGGGAGCACAACCACTCTTCTCCATTGTCAAGAACATGCTGTCAGCTTCTTCCACTGATCCATCTTTCAGAAGGTTCCGTATCATTATTCCATATGTGGAACCATTAGGTACTAAGCCAGCAGATGATACAGTTGCAAACAAATCTTTAGCTTCTTCACTTCTCCCAACCTTGTACAAGGCATTAATCATGGTATGGAATATGGGAATACCAAACTTCATATTCATAGCCCCTAATTTCTGGAACAGGACGATTGCCTCGTCGGTGCAATTATTTGCACAAAGTCCTGCAAGAATTATATGGTATGTGGCAATGTCCACTGTGGTTCCACTTTCGATCATCTCACGGAACTTGTTTTTCGCAGGAACAGGTCTCCTAGCACGAAATAACCCATCCAGTATGATGTTATATGTAACAGTTGTAGGTTTAACTTTCTTCTTTAACATTTCCCCAAACAGATTCAACCCATCATCGATCCTTTTACTTTTAATATAGCCATCAAGAAGAGTATTATACGTAACAACATTAGGCTCAATGCCAGCGGATACCATGGTATCAAACACTCCAAATGCTTTCTCCATGTTGCCGACAAAGCAATATCCATCAATCAGTGAACTAAATGTAATGACATCAGGCCTCTCACCTATGTCTATAAGCAAGTTGAAAATATCATGTGCATCTGAAACCCTTCCTTCTTTGCATAGACTGTTTAGTACTGAACTGAAGAACACAATGGTAGGACGAGGAATACCTTTGTTCATCATTTCATAAACCAACTCCTTAGCTTTTCCTAAGTTACCATGTGTGCAACAACCCTGAATTAGGGTGCGATAAACAACCACATCTGGTTGTATTCCGACGGAAATCATCTGGTTGAAGTTTTCCATAGCATCAGCCAGCCTGCCCATTCTACAAAGTGCAGCCACTAAACTTGAATAGGTGACTACATTTGGACTTACTCCTTGTTCCCGCATTTGAGTAAGTATGAGCATAGCTTCATCCATCATTCCATGTTTAGCATATGCATCAATTAAAATGTTGAAAACATGGCAGTTGGCTACAATACCATTGCCTGCCATTGAATTAAAGAGATTAATCATATCAGCAAAGCATCCTTGAGAGGCATACCCGTGGAGTAGAGCACCATACGTGACGATATCAGGCTTGTGACCCTTGGCAGTCATGGAATCAAAAACATCTGCGGCTTCTTTGGTTCTTCCATGCTTGCAAAGGGAAGTCATGTACGAGCTCCAAGTAACAGTATCTGGTACTAGACCCTGGCTTGTCATTTTTCTGAACATTTTAGTTGCCTCTTTCCACTGGCCCAATGTGGAATATCCATGGATCATGCTACTATATGTCACTATATCTGGTTGAACACCATTATCAACCATCTGCCGAAGGAACACCTCTGCCTTGTCCATTGCTCTGGCCTTGCACAGCGCATCAATGACCGAGCTATACGTGAACACATCTGGGACGATCCCTTGCTGTGTCATGTCATGGAATAAATTGCACGCCTTGCCTATTTCCCCTTCCTTAAAGAAGCCATGGATGACGGTACTATACGCCACCACATCGAGGGAGCAGGCACCTCCTTCTTTCCTCACTATCTGGAGCAGGTCGAGCGCTCGCTGGCTCCTCCTGTCATCACATAATCCCTTGAGAACGGTGGTGTATGAGTAGGCATTAGGCACACACCCGAGGCTGGACATCCTATGAAGCAGCACACTCACAGCCTGGTCTGTGCGTTTTGCGTAACACAGGCACTTGAGGAGGGTGGTGGCGACGATCACATTTGTCTTGAGGCGCGCCTTGAGGAGTAGGCCAAAGAGGGCAAGCCCTTGCCTCGGGCGACCCGTGCGGCAGCAGCAGTTCATGAGGATGCTGTAGGTGTGGACTGTGGGCGGCGCCACCCGCGGGCCAGCCTCTTCTCGACGGACGCGGTTGAAGACGGCGATGGCGAGAGCGGGTCCATCTCTGCAGGAGGCGGAGTCCGGCGCACGGGCGAGGGCTGCGAAGAGGCCGTCCAGCGAAGGCGGGTTGACCGGGGTGGCCTGCCTGAGCAATTCGTCGAACAGCTTGTGCGCGTCCTCCAGGCTGAGTTTTCCCGCGCGGGCGCGCTCCGTGGCCGCGGCGATTGCTGCGTGGGGGGACCAGGAGCGCGAGGGCGGCGCGGGGGAGGTGGAGGCGGAGGAAAGGCGGCGGAGGATGCGGGACTTGGGCGTGGTGAGGTAGAGACGCGGCATGAGGATCTGTCGACGGCGCGACGGAGGGATAGAAGAGGCTGAGATGGAGTGGGGAATGGAGAGTGGAGGTCCTGCTGTCGACGGCGGTCGGCGGGACAGCGGCGCGACGGAGGAATAGAAGATGCGCAGTTTACTCTGAAGCCTCGCTAGTTTCTACTGTACCACGGATTAAGGTAAGTTAGAACGCAGAGTTCGTTTAATTGTTGCAGTGATTTAAATACGATGTCGTTGTAAATGACAAGTGTGCTGGAATAATTCTACTACTCCGTCCTACTATTACATGTTACTATATGTTTGAATATTATAAACATTGAAATTTCTTACTTTTCTTACATGTTTTCCATTGTAGCTGGGGTTACACTTACGGGCAGTTTCCTACAAAAATCAACTTGCAAAGCACATGTTGTGCAGCTAAAAAATCATAGGATGGGAGGAGTTTAGCCATTCACAGCAGGTGGAATCAGTTCGTAAGATCAGTCAGCAAGTCTATCATTTTATATGGTTTTAATATCCCTTGTGAAAAACATATGGTTTACTTTAAATTTTCTCTAGAAAATAAACATGATTGGGCTGGATATTTTCTATTTCTTTGAGTGTGGTGTGATCTTGTTGAATCATATAAGGCTATGGCGCGCTTTGTGTCATGTAGAGAAAAGAAGATATGAGATGAAATAACAGAAAATAAGCTTTTCGCTTGTGCTCGTGTTTGAGTGAGAAACGCCCAAGCCAAGAATAGTATGTTTGATACATCTCTTGTGGTGTGGAGGGTGTGTTTGATACATCTCGTGTAGTGAGATAAAGTGTGAGAAGACGGATGGAGAAGATAGAGGGGATATCTCATTCACAAAAACGAGTAAACGACCCTATCAAAAGTTTGCTTCTTAGTGGAAATAAAACAAAACATAGAAACTAGAGTTTTTGTTTGTTAAAATGGGGATGAGACCCAGCCTTTGCATCAAGGGATGCACATACTTTTATTCCTAAGTTTTTTTATGAACACGTAAAAACTTTGCTGCCGACTTGCATTAGAAGAAGAAAAGGACGGAGTCCAAGTTACATCGATTCAGAAATCAAAACATGCGGTAAACACAACCAAATAGTGGGGGGTACAACCTTTGAAGGAGTGAAAAAAAACACAATCGCCATTGAAAGTGCAGAACGTCACATCATGGGGATTTCACCCTGATCCATGAGCAAGGACCCCCAAAACCTGCCGAAGCAAGGGCAGTCTCGGGACGACATCAAGTTGCTCGAAAAGACCACCGGCACAGGGGGATGAAACCTCGAACGCTGAACTTGGAGGAGAGAGGCACCTGCCGACGGGACATACACTCGGTTTCGGAGACTCCCGCGGCACCACCACGACCAGGGGCCCCAGACGAGGAGGTGAGACGTCCCCCTCCCCCCTGCCGCCGCCAACATAGCTTTGTCCAGCCATCACCTGAGGCGGCTCACCAGAGTCATGTGTTTGTGAGGGAAAAAAAAGAGAGGCGCCTAGTCAGCTAGCTAGTCTTTGTAGATAACGCCGACGACAGAGACGACAGATCACATGGTGGCTCAACGGATTGGATCAGTGAGGAGCTGCACGGGATCAACTCTTCTTCCTCCTGAGTTGAGTTCTTTCTCTGCTCCGGCGCAGCATCGTCGCTATCTAGTCTAGCCCAAGAGTCCCAGCTAATAAGCCAGCTTTGACGCCGGCAAGACGATCTTATCATCGATCAAAATCCACGTGCCACTGCCGATTTCTACACCAAATTCCCAACACGCCGCTCCTCCTCCTCGGCTCCTCGTGGCAACTGCAGCAAAGAGTTCCCGCTGCGTGGCACCTCCTCCTCCTCCTCCCCCCGGGCGAGAAGACCGCCCGCCGCCGCGATGCAGCGCTGGCTGCCGGCCCTCCTCCGCCGCGCCTCCGCCCCTTCCGCGCGCCGCTGCCGCTGCCTCTCCTCCTCCGCCTCCTCCCTCCTCTTCGACGACACGCAGGAGCAGGTAGCCCCTCCGATTCCCCCCATGCCGCCACCGCGGGCGCTGACTCACCCACTGACCTGCGTTCGGTGCTGTTTCGTTCTGCTCGCTCGCAGTTCAAGGAGAGCGTGCACCGGTTCGCGCAGGAGCACATCGCGCCGCACGCCGCAGCCATCGACGCATCCAACTACTTCCCCAAGGTTCGCGCAGCGCAGGAGTCGCGATTTTTCTCGTGCCGTTTGGTTTTCCCGTGTTCATTAAATTTGGTCTGTGCGTGCAGGAGGTGAATCTGTGGAAGCTCATGGGGGACTTCAACCTGCACGGCCTCACCTCGCCAGGTACCAGAATCATTACTCTTACTCCCTAAGTACATCGTAAGACCATTTCAGAATTTCCAACACACATGTAGTGCACCGGGTACTGAAATATTTAGCTTAGCATTCAGTTCAGAGGGGACTACCAGTTATCCATCCCACAGGTTCAAGTGCTCTTAGCCCCTTACACTGTGCCATGACTGAATCTGGCCCCCCAATGCACTAGTACTTCGTCCGTTTCACAATATAAGATGTTTTAGGTGTAACACATATTGTCTACATTCACAGTATAATGATTACACATGTACACTAAAACATGTCTAGATACATGTGTGTACATATGAATGTGGAAAATTGATAAAACATCTTATATTGTGGAATGGAGGGAGCAGTATTTTGCTTGTGCTGAAATTGCGAGGAACTAGTCAAGTACTGATCCCCAATGCACTAGTAGTACTTCAGTGAAGTGTTCCAGAAGGTGCTAGGCGGCTGGCGCCTAGTAGGAACAAAGAGGGGAGGTTAAGGGAATAGGTTAAGTTACACGGTTTGTCACAAGGCCTGAATGGAATACATTATACTACCTCTTGGAACATTGACTCTGTATGTCCAAGGTCTGAATGGAATAGATAACTGCCTCGTGGAACACTGGTTCGGGTTGTCCAATGTTAGTTAAAGAAATAGAGATTAAGTAACAGCGCTTGTTATGCTCCACAGAGGAGTACGGAGGGCTCGGACTCGGTTACATGTACCACTGCATCGCCATGGAGGAGATCAGCAGGGCGTCTGGGTCGGTAGGCCTTTCCTACGGCGCACACTCGAATCTCTGCATCAACCAGCTGGTACTAGTCTACTTTGATATTTGTGTGTCATAAGTCATTACATTACTTAAACTTAAACTCATGGTTAAAATAAGGATTGTAATGTTTGCGGTGTTTGTATATAGGTCCGTCATGGCAGCCCTGCGCAGAAAGAGAAGTATTTGCCAAAGGTTCCTTCCCATATCATCAACATTATTCAGTCAGACTCAGCCACTCAGGGGTGGTATATTTGCAAAGATAATGGATTGTGACAATCTTTTTTTCCTTTTTGCTAAAGCTAATCAGTGGGGAGCATGTTGGGGCATTGGCGATGAGTGAACCCAACTGTAAGTATCATTTCAATTGCTTACTGTTAAGTTCCACTTCTGCACATAATTTCACATAGTCCTTTCATTCAGCTGGCTCGGATGTTGTCAGTATGAAATGCAAAGCTGAGAAAGTAGATGGCGGCTACGTCATTAACGGGAATAAGATGTGGTGCACAAATGGTCCGTCTGCTCAGACACTGGTAATCTTATGAGGCCCTTGTACATTCATCCCTCGTATTATCTGTAGCCATGTTTGGCTCACCACTGCCTACTGGTTCCAGTTTAGTTGGTGTTTCATGTGTCCCCTTTAAGCGCTGTTGGTTTTCCCCATGAGCATGTGTACGCATTATTCAGAACAGTTCAGTATATTTCATAGTGGCACTTTCACCCAGTTGTCAGGATTATGAGCACTGAATCTGTTGGAGTCTTGCTACAGAACAAGTTATAGCTATTTAAATTCATATGCAGCCATAATAAGCCTGCTAGTTCACTGAAATTTGGATTTACAGGTTGTTTACGGGAAAACAGATATAACTGCTGGATCAAAAGGAATAACTGCATTCATAATTGAAAAGGGGATGCAAGGGTAAAAAACACTCCATTCTCTTGCTTTATGCTTTAGTGGACATTATATTCTTGCTGAAACTACAAGTGTGTTTACACCTGATATTTTCTTGTCATTACAGATTCAGTACTGCTCAGAAGTTGGACAAGCTTGGCATGCGAGGAAGTGACACGTAAGATCTTTTTACTTAAGCGGGGTGATTAAATGGCGCATAGGTTCTTATGGAACAGATATGTACTTTACAGATGTGAGCTTGTCTTTGAGAACTGCTTTGTGCCTCAAGAGAATGTTCTTGGAGAAGAAGGGAAAGGTATTATCTCCTGACTGTCTTGAATTCAAGGTTATACTGCTCTTTTGAGATCTTCATTTGGTTGCTTACAGCAACTTGCCTATGCCAATCTAAACAAGTAAAACTGTGAATAGTATTTTGGATTTTACCCTCGTTTCCTTTTGAAGGATTTACCGAACACTTAATTAAAAAATGAATTCCTGAACAGAAATTCCCATCATGAGTATTCTCGATATGGTTTCTTGTTGCAGGTGTTTATGTCATGATGTCCGGTCTTGATTTAGAAAGACTTGTATTAGCTGGGGGTCCTATTGGGCTAATGCAGGCCTGCCTTGATGTTGTTCTTCCTTATGTTCGACAGAGGGAGCAATTTGGCCGTCCCATCGGTGAATTTCAGTTCATACAGGTATAGCCATGCAGTCTTCTATGTTATATGTTCCCCTGTTCCTGGTGCAGCATCTCGCGCTAACCATGGCAAGTGATCTTCCAATGCAGGGTAAAATGGCAGACATGTACACCTCCTTGCAGTCATCAAGGTAGGATATAAACTCAAGGCTTCTACGGGGAAGTTTAAACAGATTCTTACTGCAGTTTTCTTTGTTCAGATCATTTGTATACTCGGTTGCTAGGGACTGCGATAACGGCAAAGTGGACCGCAAGGTACATTTTCCCAATATGTCTTTGTTTGTTCCTTTTTGAGTTTCGTTGTTGCATCACTTGGCTTCATGCATGTGTTCTACTGTTTAAGAAAAGACCAATGCCGCATGTATCATGCTGATGCTTGGTGAACTGATTTCATCTTTATCTAATATAATATTTTGAAATCAGGAGTGTTATCTAATATAATATTTTGCAATCAGGACTGTGCAGGAGTAATCCTCTTTGCCGCCGAAAGGGCAACACAAGTTGCACTTGAGGTCAGAACCTTCTCTTCATTTCATGATAATTTTGGTTGTTTTTACGCAAATATTTATTTTCTCTGGAATGCGATCAAGTACACTGGAATATTGCTTATATTTTTTCTCGACAGATAACTGTTGACTCTCTAGTTTTGCACTTTCATCACCCTATCTTTACTTCTTTTAGCTTAGCGAGTTGCAGTATTATCAAGTTCTGTTCTGCTCCACTAATTGATCTTAATCCTTTCCATATGGCAGGCAATCCAGTGTCTTGGTGGCAATGGATACATCAATGAGTACCCAACTGGCCGTCTCCTGAGAGATGCCAAACTGTTTGAGATTGGGGCTGGTACTAGTGAGATAAGAAGAATGATAATTGGCCGTGAGCTGTTCAAAGAGGACTGAGACTATAATTTTGGAAGCCAGGTATCGGTGCATATACTAACTGTAACTGGAGGGCGTGAACAGGATCTAGACAATTAGTAAGCTGTCCCTGAGGTTCAGTGTTTGAATACATTTTGTCTAATCCTACTTGTGTACATGTCCAACATACTTGCAAATAAAGTTCAGCTTTCTCTGACTTACTATCTGGTTCTAGTTTAGTCAGTATCTATAAGCTTGTTGCTATGATATGCCGGGACTTGATACACAGTCGCATTTGGCTCACTATTCACTGTACAACTATTTGGATTCGGTATGCTCTGTACAATGACTTGTTATAGTTTCTAGTTTCTCTATGACAATTCATCCATATGGCAATCACAAAATTAGAAAGCTACAAGTCAGGGGTGCCTAAATAACATTGCACATGGGTTCCGTTAGGGATTTTTACACCCTGTTGACTTAAGTAGGGGCTACAATGCACTGGGAATCAGTTTCCTTGCCTTGAGTTTGAGCTTTCTGCTTCTGCCTCATGGCACCCCACTCGATGGCCTCAGCAACAACTCGTTGACGATCGAATGTGCTCTCATCTTGCTTAGTACTATTAGTCAATGATGGATCTTCAACCTGTTTCTTTTGGGGCACAGTACTAGGTTTCTCTTCACAGCCAGCAGGCACTTCTGCGAGGAATCCCAGTGCGACAACAGCATCACTCATGTATGGCCGCACAGAGGCTTCCTCCTGTAGGCACATTGCTGCCACGCCCACAGCCTGGCTCAAATCTTTCTCTGGGTATTCACCTCTAAGAAGAGGGTCTACTAGCTCATGGTACCTCTTCCTATCTCTAATCACGGGCTTTGCCTGTTGATCAAACATGAATTTAGCTTAGCTATCTGAAAGAAATCGCAAAAATATATTGTTGAAATAATTTTGCAGTTAAGCATTTTGTATAGGAAAGTATATAGTGACTAGAGGTGCATACCCAGTTAACCAAGATTTGTTCATTTGCTGGTCTGTTGGAATCGACAGCTCTTTTTCCTGTGATCAACTCAAGTAGGAAAACCCCAAAACTGTACACGTCAGTCTTGATAGTTAGCTGTCCTGTTCTTATGTATTCTGGAGCGCAGTACCCATATGTGCCCATCACCCGAGTTGAGATGTGTGTCTTTTCCCCAATAGGTCCGAGCTTTGCCAGCCCAAAATCTGAGAGTTTAGGGTTGTATTCCTCATCAAGAAGGATGTTGGGGGACTTGAGATCCCGGTAGATGACCGGCGGGTTCGCCTTCTCATGGAGATACTCGAGGCCCTTAGCGGTTCCGTGGGCTATTTTCATCCTTCTGTGCCAGCTTAGTGGTATCTGATCGGCAGTGTTATCTGCAGCAACAACCGTTTAATTTTATAGTTTCTGTTGCATTTGGTAATCAAATGTGCTGATGATGACATTTAAAAAGGATGCTATACTGTTGTCTGGATACATTTGACAGGATTTTTACGCATAACATGATGTGCTCGGTGCATAGATGCCTCTGTTAATTTATGATAAGTAAGAATCTAGGTTCTCATTGTGATAGAATTTGGATGTTGTCAAGTGAGCACTGAAACTTGAACGTGTTAGTGAGGAAACAGAGTAGCCCTTACCAAGCAGGTGGTCTGCAAGTGAACCAAGGGCCATGTACTCATACACCAGTAGCCTTTGGTCTCCGTCTGCACAATACCCTACCAAGCTGACCAGATTTGGATGGTGCAATAGGCTGAGCATCAAGACTTCAACTAGGAACTCTCTGTTGCCTTGAAATCCATTCAGGTCGAGTTGTTTGACAGCTACAAGCTGATCGTGCATCACAAAATAATTGAAGCAGTGAGCAAATTGTTATAAGCTAATAAGATTTCATCTGAAGAATGTTTATCATTGGGTTGTTCATGTATATATACCTGGCCATTTTCAAGCTGTCCCTTGTATACCCTGCCAAAGCCCCCCTCTCCAAGAAGGCAGTCGAAGCGGAAGTTCTTGGTGGCCGTCGCTAGCTCACGGAATGTGAATGATTTTGCAGTTTTGGCAGTGGAAGAATTTTCGACAGGTTCACCGTTTGCTCTTATTTCAGATGACTGCACGTGTTTCGGTGACACTGATGCTGGCTCGTTTGACTCTGCAAGGTTAGTTCCAGCATTTGTTAGCGAGAATTCTATTTATGTTTATTTGGTAGATATGAGTTTTGCTCTCAATAAAATCCAAACGTAGTCTGTGACAGTTGGCTGCAGCCACCCTTGGTGTATCTTTAAATACCCTTTTGAATTGTTTTACAACTAATATCTATCTAATAAAACGAGGACAAGAAACTGGTAATGAAACTTACAAAGCTTTCCTACATCATTTTATTCTTTCTTATGGCTGGCCCATCGTATGTGTTTGCTGCCAATCAACCTGGGTTATGATATCAGTATACGAGCCTAAAACATGGTTTTCCTCTTTGTACCTAGAGTGTTGTGATTGCTGCCAATCTACCTGGGTTATGATATCAGTATGAACACCTAAAATATGGTTTTCCTCTTTGTACCTAGGAGTGGCAGGAGCATTCTACGACGATCTTACCAGATTTTTGGAGGGGCCCTCCTGTTCGCGCCGAGATTGCGGTATTCCCAGGTGGGACCATTCTCCTCGAAGGCATCTTCTTCTCGGGCTTGAAACATGGAAAGCATTTCATCTCTCGCCTCGTCTGAATTCTCCAATGCATGTGCCTCCCAACCTCTTACAATTCACAAATCTCCTCCTGATTTCCACTATGAGATCTCCAACCACTGCACCTCTCTGCTCTCACAATCCAAAAGACTCCTTGCGTACACAATGGCAGCATGGATGAGGAGTTGAATTCAGCTTCTCTCCCATTCCCTCGTTTGCTGCAAGATCCTGTAACCAAGTCCTAGGTCGCTATCACTCTCTTCACGAGAAAAATGTGTGAGGGAATGCGGTCAGGTAGGAGGAGCGTTTCTCCGTGCCTTTGTGGAGGTCAATGTGCTCGGCCAAGAATAGGATCTTTCCCTTGGTTTCCTTGGTTTTGGGCCACACTTGAGTTCTAAAATTAGAAACTCTGCCTCTTCGAAGATCGGTGAGAATGCACTGGATATAACGCCTTCCCTTGGACAAGTTTGGATTCGGTTCTGATCTACAAACCCAAGTGACACGCAATTGTCGCCTTTGTTTTCCCTTGGCTGGAAATTTCAGAATGAAAAAAACGCAATGCTCATTTTTCTTGTCCATGTGGCTAGAATCTTGGAAAAAAACACTGCTGTTGTGCTTGGCTGCTTAGTATTGTTCTGATCCGAGTGATGCACTAGCTGTCAGTTGGTTCAAACCAGATCAAATTTGCATGGTCATTGTTCCGGTCCGTTTATGTTTGTCGACCTGGATGTTCATTTGCATTACATAGCTTGCCTGTCTGGAGCTGTCAGATATATGGATGATTGTACCTTTCGAGATCCAGGACATGTCAGAGACTGCAGGCTCCAGGCAGTAACGTCAGGCTAACATAATGAGAATCTCAAAAAAAAAAAAAGGCTAACATAATGAGGTACTGTAATCATCGAGCCCTTTTCTGGCTGGGAGCAGTCCTGGCTGCTGGTTGATGATGTTCTTCAAGACCTCCATATATATAGAAGAAATCAATACCACAGTGCGCCGTGCCTTATATATGACCGCGCAAATTTGACGATACAGATAGAGAAAATCAGAAAAGTCGTTCAAACAAAAATCTGCCATCCTGAGGCCATCATCTTCGGAACCCACATCTGGCTTGGGAGTTGCAGGAATCTTTATCAGCTAGCACAACCTCATCCGAGGGACAAATTGATCCATTCGAATCGCTGAAACTAGTAGGGAGCATGGATTCCAAGAAGACTTTGTTGTTTGTATGTCAAATTTCCTAGGTGTAGCCAACATACGACGTGTTTGGGGTGGTCGGACTTAGGGTTATCACCTCCAAAGAGGAGCATCAAGCCAACACCTTCAACATAGGAGCAACATCAACTGCTAAGACATCGTTTGATCTAGCTAGTGAATGTTAATTGATGGGTTTTCACGAGATGCCTCAGGCTTAGTGGACACCGTCATTGCCATCATCCACCATTCGCACTGAATATGAAGTTTGAGCATTTTGCATGTACTGTGTGAATTGCATTCATAAGTACAGTGGATAAATAAAATTGAACGGGCGTATGCTAAAACTCGATGGAAATTTGTGTCTTCTTCTTTTTTATTGCATCGGATGGTTCAAATTTGTTTTTTTTCTTCTAAATAAATGCCGGAAAGTTAGCGTAAAACTACCATTTTACAGACTTAATCACAAAAAACTACCACTTTTGCCCGCAATCGCAAAAAACTACCACTTTTGGTCCGCTGATTGCAAATTGCGCTAAAAGTCGATTTGGCTGCGGATTGACACGAAAACTGACTGGGCGGGCCCACCCATCAGAGATTAGTGGCAAGGGATATCGTTTCGTGCCCGCAATCGCAAAAAACTACCACTTTTACCCGCAATCGCAAAAAACTACCACTTTTGCCCGCAATCGCAAAAAACTACCAATTTTGCCCATCATCTTCCATGTTATGCAATAATGTTTCTTACTCATTACCATTGCTTTATTGGTGTAGGACTAAATAATGTTTCTATCTTTATTATTGTTGTGTAAGATTGCAATAATGGGCAAAATTGATAGTTTTTTGCGATTGCGGGCAAAAGTGGTAGTTTTTTGCGATTGCGGGCAAAAGTGGTAGTTTTTTGCGATTGCGGGCACGAAACGATATCCCTTGCCACTAATCTCTAATGGGTGGGCCCGCCCAGTCAGTTTTCGTGTCAATCCGCGGCCAAATCGACTTTTAGCGCAATTTGCAATCAGCGTACCAAAAGTGGTAGTTTTTTGCGATTGCGGGCAAAAGTGGTAGTTTTTTGTGATTAAGTCTGTAAAGTGGTAGTTTTACGCTAACTACTCTCCAAATGTACGAAGACGAAGACCATTCCCGCTGCCTCGCCTCCACTCCACTCCGCTTCTCTCATGTCCCGCCACCACCGCCGCTCCTCCTCCTCCCAGCTGATGTCCGGCCTCCACCTCCGCCAGGCCTCTTCCTCCACCTCGCCAATGTCCTGCCTTCGTCACTCCGCCTCCACCTCGCTGATGTCCCGCCTCCGTCACTCCGCCGCCACCTCGCCGACTCCCCGCATCCGTCTGTCGCTCCTCCACCACGCCCGTGTCCCGCCAGCGCTCCACCTCCTCCTCGCCGAACTCACCCGCCTGGCATCCTGACGCCGCCTTTGCCGCGGCCACGGAGCGCGCCAGCACCGGCACACTCACCACGGAGGACGCACACCACCTGTTCGACGAATTGCTAGGGCAGCCAAACCCGGTCGACGGGCGCTCCCTGAACCGCCCTCGCCGTCGCCCTGTTCAACCGTGTGTGCCAGGAAGAATCTTCTGGTATTTCGTATACACATTTATATGTCACTGAGAGAAAAATATGAATTGCCAGTCGAGTAAATGTGTGGGGTTGGTGGCAGGGCCCTTGTGGCCGGAGGAAAATGTATAGAAGAAATCATGGCCGTCGGAGAGAGGAGTGAAGGAAAATGTATAGAAGAAATCATCGCCGCCGGAGAGAGGAGTGAAGGAAAATGTATAGAAGAAATCATCACCGCAGGAGAGAGGAGTGAAAATGCAAATTTATGCAGATAAAATAAAATAAAGAAATTTTGAAGCATAGAAAAAAAGAGTTTGCTGGGGAACGCCGCGCCCACTTTTGCAAGTACTTGGGATGAAAGTTGACTGCTCCCCACGCAACGGCAGCACACACAAAAATGTACACTGTTGATTTAATTATTTTTGCACTAATGCTTTTACGACTACTAGCTAGAGCAATTTGGTCAGCTTTTGCTGAATGGTTTGACATAAAAGATTTTGTTTGAATTGTTTCGCTAGAGACAAACTCTGAATTGGTTGGCATCATCTACTTTTTCTCTGGTGAAGCTTTGCTCCATTTACTTTTGTGCTTACCTGAGAGTCATATCGAACTAGCAACGCAAAACCGGGAGTAACTACCAAGTGTGGCTCATCGTTGGAAACTACAAATGGAGCCCAAGCTCCATGTTGAACATGCTTTCATTCAGTTACCCCACTAGTTGAAGATGCTTTGCCTGACCTGATTAAGCTGTTCCGAGCTAGTCCACCCTGATTAGGAAGTACATATCCCTCTCAAAGGAATGTGTTTGTTTGCCCAGTAGATCTTATTTCAACATTATGGTCTTTGGTTACTCGTGCTACTATATATTGCAAGTAAATTTATAACATTCAAATATTGTTGCTTTTCCCCTTCCATTTTTGACTTTGGGGTTATGTTCATCCTTTGCAGCGAAGCAAGGGAGAAGTAGAGCTGGAGCTGGCTAGGAGGGAGCCATGTCCATCACGCGTCTCTGTCCGTGGGTAGCTGGGCACCATCGCGCGCGGCCTCCAGTCCCACCTTAGGATGGCTTCGGTTCAGAATTACTAGTCCTTGAGCTTGGTATGGCTTCACATGATTTCTCCTGTTTTACTCTGCTCTGTTGTAGACTAAGAGATGGTAGCTTATCAAAACTTACCACACCTAGTATTATTTGTCTTGCTGGAGCAGATCATTATTCTTTCGTAGCTGCTAAGCAAATGGATGTATATTTGGTTTACTTGTCCATGATTTTAGTTTGATGTCGATATAGCTATGTTGTGGAGATTATTTAAACAGATATTTCTGGGGTTATTAAAGCATTTGAAGTAGTGTCGTTCGGTTGGAGTGTACATATCGCCATACATGTTACTGTTTTTGCCAGGTTATGAATGGAAGAATGAATGAAGTGCCCATCTTCTTCTTGGAAATAATTAGTAACCTTGTGTCCTTGTCTAGCAGTTTTCTGTCATTTGCAAACTTCCAACAAGTGTTTTTGGAGAATGAATGGTTCTATGCATTGCAGTTTCCAACAAGTGTTTTTGTTTGTTTCGAGGCAGTTTGCTGTCATTTGCAAATTAGCATCCTCGCATTAAGCATTTAAGCATGTGTGTTACAAATAACGAAAGTATTTCTTTGCATTCCATGACCGTAAACATTTTAAACGTGAGTGTCTATTTGTTCAGTTTGAAGTAGCTGACCCAATTTTAAGACGCCTTTATGTTCTCAACCATCGAGTGCCTCCATCCAAACTAACAAAGCTAATGTTTTAAGTTTTACTGTCAGAATACCTGTAAAATGGCGACCTCAACGTTGTTGTTCAGGAGCTCATCGTCATCGCCCACCCAAAGGTAAATTTTGTTCTCAGGTCGTGCTCAAATTGATTACTGCCATGCTATAGATTAGTGGTCAGCACTGTACTCTGGGTCACTTTTTACTTTGATGGCCTTGCTATATTAATAGATGGTTATGTTCATCCTTTGCAGGGCACCAAGGGAGAAGTGGAGCTGGAGCTGGCTAGGAGGTAGCCATGGCTGCCGCGTCCGTCCCGACCCAACCGTTTTTGACTCTGGTTGTGCTGCTGCTGTGCTGGCCACAACCGCCCGCGCCTCACTGCAAAATGGCGACCTCGACGTTGTTGTTCAAGAGCTCATCGAGATCGCCCACCCAAAGGTAAATTTTGTTCTCAGGTCGTGCTCAAATATTTACAGGATATTAATCATTGCGGAAAATATACATATGAAAAGCCGGAGTGCTATAAGGAACTGATCCAACTCTCAACCATTTATCAGGAAGAAAGCATTATGCATGGGTGGAGTATCAATAGCTAGCCTAATACATCTGTTCTCTCCTATCGCGGAACCATCGCCACCTGTAGCAAAAGCCATAAAGCAGTGTTAAAAAAACCACAGCAAATAAATGGGAACAAACTCAAATTGTGTAGTATTAATGGCTTGTTTGTTCACTAATTTTTTGTGTGTATGAAGAACCCCATTAATGAAGAGTGAAGCATGAATATGAGTTGTGGAGTTAGCACTTTTTCCTTTTTTTTAGATAAAGACTGTTTCCTAAACTTTTTCCTAAATTAACTACTCCCTCCGATCAGGTTTAATTGTCACTGAATATGAGCTAGTCATATACTACTGACCAGTACTATTGGCGACCATCTTTCCTGACCGGAGATGGCACTTTTCAATAATGAGATTAAGGCAATTTGTTTTCATCTCAGAAATCAAACACGTGAAGAGAAACAAATGTCAATGAAAAAAAAGTAATCAGAACGTGGACATTTTCAAAATTTTATTTTGTTTTATTTGGCTGAAAGTACCAGTAGTAGTCCCAGCGTGGGTTGATCTTGGACATGCGGTTTACCCCGTATGGGTACTCGGACACGGAACGGCGGGCGTTTCTGAAGGCGCAACACCCGCAAGCGCAGATGCAGATGAGGAAGACGAGCACAACGACGTTGAGTACGGAGATCTTGTGCCAGTCCTGGCGCACCTGCTCCATCACCCCGGCCTTGCACGAGTTGCACTGGTAACACAGGATGTTCGGTGCATTGTTCCACTGGAAGCAGTCCTGGTCCTGCGCTCCGACTGGCATCCCACCACTGTACGTGCATGATGTTGGGGGCTTGCAGCAGCCAGACTGCAGGGTAAAGTAATTTAGAGTAGTTAGAGTAGCAGAACGGTTATTCTTAGAGCTAGTTTGTCTTGGGAGTAGCAGAAGTGAGGAGCAGTAAGTTCACAGTTTATCATGACCAAATAGACAGCAGCAATAAACTTGCACACAATTTTCAGCTAATATGTTGCAAGTGACGAACTACATCAATAATTTGTTTGTTTCCGTTTCTTTAACAGTGTCGGTTTTTGTACAGAATAGAACTGGGTATAGTTCAGATTAAACCTTTTTGCCATGCATGTGCTGGAATCAGTAGAAAATAACAGCATGAGCAGTAAACATGGAAGAAAATGGATCGGCTGACACTGCAAACCTGTATTGGTGTGAGATCATGCTGGAGGTAATCCATGGGAGTCCAGTTGGAGATCTTAGGACAGGCCTTGGACCCGACAACGCACTCAAGCGCCGGCTTCCAGTACTTGATGTCCTGCATATGCTTCTGGAGCCACGAGGAGTAGTCAGAGATGTGGTACTCCCTGTATGGCCTGCCGGGCACCTGTGCACCACCACCTCCCGCCGTGACGGCGAATCCGAACATGGTGAGCCCGAGCAGCATGCCGATGAGGAGCATCACGGCGAAGAGGTACAGCCACAGTGCCCAGGCGACGTGGAAGCAGGCGCCCACAAAGCCAGCGAGGGAGATGAGGAGGACGATGAAGCCGATGATGAGGAGCGGCGTCTGCAGCATCGACGAGCACGACGTCGTGGAGCCCTTGGCCAGCCAGAGCCCTGCTCCGATGACCGGGATCGAGGCCAGGAGCGTCGCCAGGTTGAGGTAGCCGATCATCACGTTGCTGAAGCGATGAGGGTACATGCCGTCCATCTTGATCCTGATGCTCTTTCAGGTTCTTTCTGCTCCTGCTACTGCCCGTGTTCTTATGTGTGCACTGCTGGCCTTTGGTTTATATGATATGGCTATGGTGTTCTTGGCTCTTCTTATCATTTGATTTGGCTTGTCTCACTCTCTCTTCTACTGATTGGGGTGGTAATGTTTCTTGGAGCGGCCTGGTTCAGAGGCTACCTTTCTTCTCCCACTTTGGAAGGAGAACTACTTTTTCATCCTGATGACTGTGCATGTGTCCCTGCAACGGGTGTACTTGTGTGTTTTCTAATGCTGGCTTTGCTTTTGTGGAGGCTGATCTTTAATAATGCCGTGATGGTTTTTTGAAATCTGGGGCTCCTCTTGCGCCTTTATTTTGGGTTCAAACTTTAGCTTTATGCACTTGTATGATTTCACTCCGCGTTTTCCGCCTTGGCAGCCTATTTTATGCCTTCCATTCTAAAGTATCATTCTACACTAAAATAAGAAGCACTGCCATTTCACAACCATGGAAACTAAATAAGGTCCACCGAATAATAATTTAGGAGAGCAGAGGCAGCAATGATATTGCCTTGCAAATTTCTTTCATAATATATTGGAAAGAATTAAGCGTACGTCTTCTTATTTGCTGGAATAAGAATAAAACGTCTCGCAGATTTCCTTGTTTGGTATTGATTCTTCATGTAAAAAAGCACCAGAATTATGGCGAGGCATCGTTCTTGATGTGTGGGTGCCTTAGCCCCTGCCCTGATGCTTAATCATGAAGTAAATTGTTTTTTGGAGGCTGGATATCTAGATTCTGGCTTTCTGGGCTACCAAGGATAAGGAGGCAACTGTCCTTTTTTCTTACACCAGAATGCATGAAGCAACCTGCTTTATAGCCATAGGTCACTTTGCATGCAAATAAAAAAAAGATGAAGAAGAAGGGGCCCTTACTTAGTGGTCGTGTTGCCAAGATCAGTGGCGAATAAAAGCGCACCGTGTGCATAATGCACGCCTTTTTCATCCTCTGCTCACCCTTTTTCTTCATATGTGTATTCCTTTTTAGCAGGATAAGCTCATCAGGACCCTGCGACCAATCAGGTAAAATAAAAGCACATTTGTTTCTTCGTTCTAATGACGTCGCTAAGCACACACTCTATACTAAGATATTTCTTGGTGGCCTGGCTTTCCTTGAGGTGCTTTTGTGGGGGTGTGAAAGTGTGTTCTGACAAATGTTATCTACTGATGAAACCATTGAACTACTCTACTACAAATGCCAACAGACTGGTAATTGTGACTTATGGCTGGATAAAAGTGTGTGTTCTGACATTTTCTCCAATCAACCTTGCTCTTGCTATCTTTACTATTACCTAAACATATGGGTCTCCGCTTTGTATCCATTAGTGCCAGGAGGTTCCTCCACATTTCATACGAGATTCCACGAGGGTCGAGGGGCGCTCCAAACCGTGTTGAGACGGCGGCTTTTACAATGTTGACCTTCCCTGGCTGCATTCTCCTCGACGTTTCTTCTTTCCAGGCGTCAATGGTGAAGAGCATGTCATCTTTAACCACTGTATGGATCCTCCAATCCTAGCGCCCGTCTCTTCTTACTATTCACAAAACTCCTCATGCCCACTACGAATCTCCGGCCCCTGTACATCACCGTGTTTCCAAGAATAGGCTCTAAATTTACAAAGTCTGCTTCTGTGAAGTTCGGAGTTGTACAAAGTCTGCTTACTCGGTGGATCACTCCCAAGCAAATTTCAAAACTTAGTTTGCAACAGTAGGTTGCAGTCATCGATCCAGATTGCATTTTTAAATATCATTTAGATCTTTCATGAATTAATTATGTCCAGAACTGAGCATGCTCATTGCAGGGATAAGGTGGATTCGTTTTAGACAAGTATACTCAGCTATCCATCATTGTTTTCTCACTTACAGCGTTGAAATACCGGCAGTCGTGATGGAGTGGGTTTGGTCTGTTCTTGGTGAAAAACGTAGACGGTGTTTGGTCTGGGTTAGAGGTTCGGGGTGGGTTCATTTGAAGCCATTCGATCTATCCCAGGCCTGCCTGGATGCGGCGACTTGTTTAAGTTCGAGGCAAAAGGCCAGACAGATCGGCGCCATAAACTGAAATTGTAGCACTGTTCTTCTTCGTGCAGGATCTTCGTCGTCGTCGTTGTCGTGATGGGGAGCGCGTGGCCATCGTCATCCTCGTCGTCGTTCACCAGGGCGTGCACCAAGGCCATGGAGGCGATGCGCAGCTGCATGCTGGCGCGATCCAAGCCCAAATAGCCAGTGAAAGGCGCGTGTTACTACGCTTGTTTTTATTCAATGCAAATCGAAAAGTAAAAGTTACATATGCAAGCCGTCGTGTGCATGAGCTAAAGTTTCTTTCATCATTGTATAATGTATCCAACTGATATATAGTTGCAGTGTTTCTATGCAGTACTGTGAAGGCAACCTCTGTCATTTCTTTGAGTCCTATGCATACTAAAACAAAATCTACAGCTATTGTATGAATTGACCGCAACAAGACAAACAAAAATTGCATGCTTCGCCAGCCACCAGACCAGGACACGACAATATGCTATGTCAGATGTATACAAACATGCACACATCAAGAAACACTTGCATCAACCATCAGCCATTTCTGGAAATCTTAGAAAGAGCAGGTGAATCAGGTTCTACGCTCCGTCGATAGAAACTTAAAGGGTACAAATACTATGCGTATTAAATAAATGAGCTTAACATGCCTATAAAAGTCTCGTAAGAGTGATAATATGTTGAAAAAGCATACACGTGACAACATGTACTCATTTGTTAAGCTTACCGAGTGTATGTGCAACATGGCTATAAATATTCCGTCAATTCCTACAAATCACATATGTTCTGCTCATAAACCTCAACTTTGCCTAGGTACAAGGTACAAGTGAGCATATGATTAATTTCTAAGAACATACAATTTTAACCGTGAACCTTCTCAGCATGTCTTCGGGAAGACATTGACATAGTTCTTTAACTTCACATTCTTGCATATACTTGTTGTGGCGGCGCTCGTGTGATCCTTAAGGTTCACGTCTTTCATCAATATGTCACGACATGGGACAGTGTCGCTGCAATCAAGCTTGATAGCCTCTTTTGTATCACTTGTGCCTTGTATATTTTTGAAGCGGATGTTACTTAGTTGCACCGCTGAAATTTGTTTCTCACATGCCTTCGGATTCGAAGGATCGGCTACCGTGCAGTAGTTCTGGTCAACGATAATAGGATGCTTGACTTTCGTCATGGTGATATCCTCAAACGTGATGTCCCTCGCGTATCCGCTTTCTCCCTGCCACGTCTTGATACGCACACCATTAATTGCGTCAGAGAAGTATGCCTTGTAGATCGTTATGTTGGAAACTCGAGCCTCCGAGTTGTGGTCACCGGAACTTCCCACACTTATTCCATGACCGGGTCCACAACTTATTCTCGAAGCATACAAGTTCTCAGTACCTGTCTTGATCGATATGCAATCGTCTCCGGTCTTGATATCGCAATCTATCACTTGAATATCCTTGGTGCGAATAATGTGGATTCCGTCATTTTCTGGGCTATTGCCAGGCGCAGTTATCGTGAGGTGGTTCAGAAGTACGTCTTTGCAATCTTGCACGGAGACGTGGATCTGTTGGCTGTTCAGGAGTTTGATACCTTCCACCTTGAGTTGATTGCACTTGCTAAACAAGAGCGCGATCGGAGCAAATGTGCATTTGATCTTCTTGTCGACTCGGCAAGAGTTCTTCCACCACGCCTCGCCGTTTCCGTCTAGGGTCCCCTCTCCGGTCACGGTTAGGCCGTCGACATTGTCAAACACGATCCACCTCGGCCGTGTCTCTAATAGCCAGCTAGATCTAGGGGGAGCCACCAATTTTCCTTCGAGCCTGAACGTAACACTGGATTTACATTTACCTGAGAACGTGATGTGTTTGACGAGATACGTCTTCTCCTTTGGAACAAGAAGGGTGGCTGGATGAGACGAGGAGCAAGCGGCGGTCCACGCTTTCTGAAACGCCGACGTGTCATCTTGCTTGCCGTCGCCGACAGCTCCGTGGCTTGTCACGTCCACCTCAACGACGTTGTGTTCCGAAGGCTTACTCGCCTCTCCAAGTTTACGGGCATGGCCGTGCCCATGCACGTTGATCACCTCGGCCCTTTGATTGGGATCGCTCTTGTGTCTTAACTGGCGGCGCACGGAGAAGTTGGTAGTGTCTGCGTGAGCTCCCGGCGGCAGCAAGACCAAGAGGAGCAGTAGTATGCCGACGAGAAGTGCTCCTAGCACCACGAGTGGACGCGATGGCATCTTGACTTGCACCAAGGAATAGCTTGCTAGCTAGCTATGATTGAGATGAGATGGTCCTTACGATTCTCGGTTGGTAAGTGTACTTGCGCTTGATGATTTGATTTGAGAAACAAGCCGGGTATCCATGCACTTATATAGCGATCGTTGAAGAGGTGTAGGTGTATCCTATTCGGTAATCAATCAGCAGCCATGTGTGTACGTACGTTGGATTCGGAGTCCGACTCCGAATGCGGCTTGTGGTCAGTGCGGCTGCGTATGTGATCCGAGTCCGACAGTCCGTGCAGGCCCAATCCAGCGCGCGCGTTGACGGCTAATCTCTCGGTGCGTGCGTCCTGGCTTCAAAACTCAAAGAAAATGATAATACGCGTTGACATCGATCGATCGAAACGAAACGTACTGACCATCAATGGAATTTTTCGGTTGGGTTTGCTTTTCTTGCGCGTGGTTTTGAGTGGTTTTTAGGGAAAACCTATTTGACGGAGCTTTTTTATGGTACCCTATACTGCTAGGGAAAGTGAGCAGTATAGAATACTTCCCTCCGTTGATTTCCTGTGGGTAGTTTAGACATTTTTTTACGATGATAAGTTTTTTCCATTACTAATGCTGGGCCAACATTCTGGTTTCCAGCCCATTTACACAGAGTGCTACGCTACCGCGCTACCTATATCTCGCGGTCTCGCCGCCGTCGTCGTCGCTATGGCTGCTCTCACCCTATTCACCTACCTCTCTGCCTCCAGCCGTCACCAAGGCCGCCGCAGAGCTCGTTGATCTAGCGAACGTGGAGCTCGTAGAGCTTCCCCGCCGTGTCCCTATCTTCCTCACTTGCAAGCAAAAGTGCCTTGTGTTCATCAATCATCGAAATTAGATGATATTCCTCTGTTCAAATTAATGCATGCCCAATTCTTATGAAAATGTCAGATCCACTCCCGTAACATTACATGAACTCGTGTATCCAAAAATTGGCATCCTAATGGCAACCATTTATGTAGCAACATGCGGTTCAAGCAGAGGTAGGTTGAACTCCATCCGGTGAGCGCGATGACGATCGCCGGAAACCTAACCCGCGGCGGGCGTGCATGAACGAGATGTGATGAAAAGATAAGGGAAATCACCGTTGTGTTGGGTCGGGTCAGGTGGGCTGAAAAAATGTGATCTCAAAATACCCTCAAAGCATTTACACTGGTGGGAATGTAGGACCAGTAGTCGCTTTACTGCTGACCGAATTCTTTTGTGAGTTCCACCAGTATAGATTCGTATGAACCCTACGATTTCTACGAATGGATGGTCTGTATCCATTGCGGGGTACCATAAAAGAGCTCATTTGACGACTAGGAGGTCTGGGCGCCCAGCCCCTCCGGGGCGAGGTGGGCAGGCCCAATAACGCCGGCCTGATTTTTTTCTTCTTTTTTCTGTTTTTCCAGTTTTTTATTTTTCTGTTTATATTTATATATTTTTATTTTTTGCATGCTTCTTTTTTCGTTTTCTTTTTCTGTTTATGTTTATATTTTTTTATTTTTTGCATGCTTCTTTTTTCGTTTTCTTTTTCTGTTTTTTTGTTTAAAATTTCATTTATTATTATATTTATGATTTTTTAAATTCTTTTTCTCTATTATTTTTTACGTACATAGTAATTTTTTGTTCATAGGATTTTTTGTGTTGATATAAAACAATACAAATCTATAAATATTCATATTAAAAATTGTTCAAATTTAAAAATTGTTTAAATTTGAAATTTGTTAACATTGAAAATTATTCAAATTTTAAAAGTGTCAGATTTTAAAAAGTGTTCGTATTTAGAAATTGTTCACATAAAAAAAAATCATACACGAATATCTTCTAAATTAAAAATTATTCAAAATAAAAAATATTTCGTTCCATCCGGAGGTGACAACGAAGCATACTTGGCCGGCCCATTTATGGTTCGGGGGTACGGGGTGTGCGTCCCCTACTACCGCATGACCAGGTCGTGAAGTAGGGGCACCCGGTTTTTAGGGTTCCGTTTTAAACAGGGACCTATGAATCAGCCGGGCTATTTTTTTATTCCATAGCTCTATGCATGGACTGGGCTTCAAAACTTCTCCTAATTCCTTGAGGGACCCAGCCATCCTTTGTTTTGCTCTTCTTTTCTTCACACGGTAAATGAAACGAGGTTGTGTGCTCGATCTCTATAAATACCAAATACATTATGTTTTTTATCCATAGCGATGTCAGGAATACAAATTATAAAATGGCGAACAAGTTGTCCGGATAGAGTTTGGCCTGTTTAAATTGCGCACATACTAATGTAAGATGGGACAACACTTCGTCTCCACCTTTTGGCGCTCGAGTAAAAATATTGGTGGCACACTCTTGCGGAAATTTGGGCGCACTAGTCCATGCATGTGTAACAGTAGCGGAGCCCCAGCCAAGGCTAACATGGGTCATGGCCCGCCAAGAAATTTTGAGTACAAGCCTTTGTATCTATGAAATTACAGTTTAGCCCACTAAAACTATCACATTAGCAACATATGACCTATTATTTGTGTGTGCCGGCCCATCTAGATTTTTCTGTTAAGCTCCGTCACGCACAATGGGTAACAATAAAAAAAACATATGATTATGACACGTCGGTTCCACTACCAGCGAGAGTACGATAACTAGGACCCGGTGGAGTACATAGTTGCTCTCCTTGTGCACCAAACATGTTTAGAGTTCATATTGGAACTGCAAGTTTAGAGTGTCGATTTCTGAGATTTAAAGTCCAGAGTTTAATTTAGATAAGGCTTACACGTTTAAGTTTTGATTTGAACTTTCTTCTAATACTAAACACATGGGTTTCCTCTTTGTAAAAATAGCAGTCCTGCCCACTACCAAATGTCCTACCCCTCCGCATTGCTCTCCTACAAATATTTTCCTATCATTAACTGGATGCTCTTTTTTGCTCTGGCGAAACCAACAAACCAGTATACAAAATCTCTACAATAGAGAAAATTGTTTCCCTTCTTTTGTTTTGTTCCAGTTTATAAAAAAACTGCGACCCAAGGACACTAGCACACTGGACTTACTTTTATAGAAGAAAAGGACCTGCAAGCAACGCCTGGATCGAGACTCTAACCCAGGACATTGGGCACTAGCCTCAGCTTGCTAACCACTGGTCCTCTGACCAGTCTATTCTTGTTCCAGTTTATCAGAAGAAGAAAAATCGCGTCATGGGATCTGCCTCTTTGCTGATGTAAGTATAAACGATTGTCCCTTTGTTGGGTCTGTTGTGATCCAGGAACTGTCGTCCTTGTTGGTCGCTGCCGCTGCAGGGCAGGCACGTTGGGCTCCTGCAGCCGCCATGATCCTTCTCATGACCTCTCACTCTCTCATCTCAGTACACTACTCATCAATAAACCCACCGGAATTTCTCGCCGGCGCTGGCTGTCCTTGCCGACGTCCTCAATAAAGGAGGCCAACTTGTGAAGTCAGGAGTGTCAGCAAGGCCAACGTGCGATGTATGTAACGGTAATCTGACACCTTTGGACCTACCTGCCAGTTGGAGTTTCCGGTTAACATAAAACGCTCTCGATCGCCAGTCCTTGAGTTCTCTGAAATATTTTGGGCCAAGCATCGATCATCAAAACCAAGGGCATGCAGACATTGACGGCGGTAGAGACTATCCTTCCCTTCTTTTCGGCCAATGCAATGCTTTCGAGACTTCGAGTTGTCACTTGTCATGGGAACTAGTTAGATATTGACATTGATCGTCAATTGATTGATTAAACTTTCTCTTTTGGCAAATTTGTGAGAGTGAAAGGCGACACCGTCCATCACTATAGCACGAGTAGAGCTAGCAGGAGCCTTTCATCAAGAAAACGGAATTACCCAGACAGCGACTCCACACCGTAACCGTACGTCCGGCAGCACAGGCAAGAACAAGAAGGCGACGGCCGGCCCGAGCTCTCTTCGTGCACCGCTACACATTTCCGGCAGCGGGTCCCTCCCACTCCCAGTTGCTAAATGCCAATTTGCACTGGTATTTTTGCCTTACTTTACTCTTTTTTTGAAGCGAATTGCCTTACTTTACTGGAGTAGTTGAAATGTAGAATCATGGATGGATGGCTTTCGGTTGGTGACATGAATACTCATGCATGGGTGATGGTTTACAATCCATGTGTAAAGCAGCATCGGTCGCCACTAGAAGAGAGGACAGGATCACTCACACGATTATTAGGGCATTTCCAAGCGCCATTCCTCAAAACTTCTTCCAAAACAATTCAGTTGGGAAGAACGAATGGGCCAGACAACATTACCCAAAGCTTCACTTATTTCTCCAAGTTTATTTTTCATTTTAACCATTTTTCCTTTGCCCAAATTGGCATACAAATTTGAAACGAAAGCTCGCATTGAGAAGTCCAAAAATTGCATAATTGTGGCAAATACTTGCATAATTATTTTATTACCATTATTGTCCAAAAATAACATGGCGAACAAAATTCATGGAAGCTCCCTGCATAGATATGAGCTCCTAAACCTAGAGCATCGGTCGCCACTAGAAGAGAGGACAAGATCACTCACACGATTAGAGCATCACTAGCGGTACCCTTATAACCTAGACCCTTAAAACATGTTTAGAGCTTCACTAGCAGAGCCCTTAAAAGAGGCAAACTCTTATAATAACCGTTTTTTCATAGGTTAGGAAAGAAAATTGACGTAGATCAGTACCCCTAAATCTCTAAACCCGTAAAAAAAATTACAGGTCGACCCGTACTTTGCTCCTCAGCCCTTACCTGTCTGTGCAGGCTGGTAGGCGAAAACGAGGGCGACCCATACGTGCTCCTCGCACACGCGTGCGCTGAAGTTTCAGCGCCGCCGAATCCCGCCGACGTACCGAGCACCTCCTGCCTCCGCAGCCGCAGCTCCGTCGGCCCCTGCCCCTTGCTCTGACGCCGCCACTCCTGTTGCTCGCGCGGCCTCGACCGAGGGTCGGGCGGACGGAGGGCGGCGGGCTCCGAGGTGGCGCGGCGTGGTCCCGCGGCGGACGGTGGGCGGGGGACGCGACCTCGGCCAGGGGGCGGACGGAGGGCGCGGCGGCGGACCTCGGCCAGGGGGCGGACGGAGGACGCGGCGGCGGGATCCCAGGCGGCACGCGGGCCGGCGAACGGTGCCGTGTGGGGCGGCGCACGGCCGCGGGCTTGGGGGGGGGGGGGGGGGGGACAGTCCTGAGGAGGCAGTGGTGGAAGAAGTGGGGGAGAAAACAAAAAGGACAATGAATATGCTGTTTTACAGGTCAAGTTTACCGTCTGTGTTCTACGCCGGCACTTTTCTAGCCCGTAAAAATCAAATTCTCGACCTTTATTTTGTTTTTAAGGGTTGGCCTTTTAAGGACTCTGCTAGTGATGCTCTTACATGTTGAGAAAATCGCATTTTGAGGGCCAAAAACAGTCGGCGTAGACCAGCGCCCCCAAATCCAACCCGTATAACCGAATATTCTTTGTCTTCGTCTTAGGCCCGCGCGTACTCGTTTCCGGAAACGCCCTCTGCATCCTACGCGCGTCCACTGCTCCAGCTCCCTGTCCGGCCCCGCGCTGCAATCCAGCCACGACCACGTCCCACCGGTAGCGCCCCCGGGAACCATGTGTCCTCGTCGCCGGCCAGGCTCCCCGTCCGTCGCCCGCACCTCCCGCTGCGTGTCCCTGCGTCTCAGCTCTCCGCCCGACGCCGGCTGTGCCTCCACGCCATTTGCCGCATACCGGCGACCAGCTCGCCTCCAATCGGATGTGCCCCCTCGCCCTCGCTCCGTTTCGCCACCTCCGGCTGCCCCCTGATACACCTTCGGTCATCCTTGCCACTCGACTTCTCGCTTCGACCACGTGGCGGCGAGGCGCGGTCAGGCGAGCTCCAAGCCGGGCGGTTGCGGACAGGCGTGGGCAGCGGCTGGATCCGGCCGTCGTGTTCTCAGGCGAGCTCGCACGCGGCTCGACGGCGGCGGATCGCGGGGCAGTGGTGGCGAATCGTGGGGCGGGGCCGGAGGCACGGGAGGAGGTCACGGGGCGACGTTGCGGCGGAGGCGGGCGGCGCGGGGAACGATCGGAGCCGGCGGGGGCGAGGCGGCCGGAGGCGGTAATGGCGGGCCGGGGCCGTGGCGGAGGCTGAAATTTCAGTCCGCGCGCTTGCGACGGGCGAGTATGGGTTGGCGGCGGACCTCGGCCATGGGGCGGACGGAGGATGCGGCGGCGGGATCCTAGGCGGCACGCGGGCCGGCGAACGGTGGCGTGTGGGGCGGTGCACGGCTGCGGGCTGGGGGGGGGGGGGACAGTCCTGGGAGGCAGTGGTGGAAGAAGTGGGGGAGAAAACAAAAAGGAAAATGAATATGCTGTTTTACAGGTCAAGTTTACCGTCTCTGTTCTCCGCCGGCACTTTTCTAGCCCGTAAAAATCAAATTCTCGACCTTTATTTTGTTTTTAAGGGTTGGCCTTTTAAGGACTCTGCTAGTGATGCTCTTACATGTTGAGAAAATCGCATTTTGAGGGCCGAAAACAGTCGGCGTAGACCAGCGCCCCCAAATCCAACCTGTATAACCGAATATACTTTGTCTTCGTCTTAGGCCCGCGCGTACTCGTTCCCGGAAACGCCCTCTGCATCCTCCGCACGTCCACTGTTCCAGCTCCCTGTCCGGCCCCGCGCTGCAATCCAGCCACGACCACGTCCCGCCGGTAGCGCCCCCGGGAACCATGTGTCCTCGTCGCCGGCCAGGCTCCCCGTCCGTCGCACGCGCCTCCCCCTGCGTGTCCCTGCGTCTCAGCTCTCCGCCCGACGCCGGCTGCGCCTCCACACCATTTGCCGCCTCCCGGCCACCAGCTCGCCTCCAATCGGATGTGCCCCCTCGCCCTCGCTCCGTTTCGCCGCCTCCGGCTGCCCCCTGCTACACCTTCGGTCATCCTCGCCACCCGACTTCTCGCTTCGACCACGTGGCGGCGAGGCGCGGTCAGGCGAGCTCCAAGCCGGGCGGTTGCGGACAGGCGTGGGCAGCGGCTGGATCCGGCCGTCTTGTTCTCAGGCGAGCTCGCACGCGGCCCGACGGCGGCAGATCACGGGGCAGTGGTGGCGAATCGTGGGGCGGGGCCGGAGGCACGGGAGGAGGTCACGGGGCGACGGCGCGGCGGAGGCGGGCGGCGCGGGGAACGATCGGAGCCGGCGGGGGCGAGGCGGCCGGAGGCGGCAATGGCGGGCCGGGGCCGTGACGGAGGCTGAAATTTCAGCCCGCGCGCTTGCGACGGGCGAGTAGGGGTTGGCGGCGGACCTCGGCCAGGGGGCAGACGGAGGATGCGGCAGTGGGATCCCAGGCGGCACGCGGGCCGGCGAATGGTGGCGTGTGGGGCGGCGCACGGCCGCGGGCTGCAGGGGGGGGGGGGGGACAGTCCTGGGGCGTGACAGTCCTGGGTAGGCAGTGGTGGAAAAAGTGGGGGAGAAAACAAAAAGGAAAATGAATATGCTGTTTTACAGGTCAAGTTTACCGTCTTTGTTCTCCGCAGGCACCTTTCTAGCCCGTAAAAATCAAATTCTCGACCTTTCTTTTGTTTTTAAGGGTTGGCCTTTTAAGGACTCTGCTAGTGATGCTCTTACATGTTGAGAAAATCGCATTTTGAGGGCCGAAAACAGTCGGCGTAGACCAGCGCCCCCAAATCCAACCCGTATAACCGAATATTCTTTGTCTTCGTCTTAGGCCCGCGCGTACTCGTTTCCGGAAACGCCCTCTGCATCCTACGCGCGTCCACTGCTCCAGCTCCCTGTCCGGCCCCGCGCTGCAATCCAGCCACGACCACGTCCCGCCGGTAGCGCCCCGGGGAACCATGTGTCCTCGTCGCCGGCCAGGCTCCCCGTCCGTCGTCCGCGCCTCCCGCTGCGTGTCCCTGCGTCTCAACTCTCCGCCCGACGCCGGCTGCGCCTCCACGCCATTTGCCGCCTCCCGGCGACCAGCTCGCCTCCAATCGGATGCGCCCCCTCGCCCTCGCTCCGTTTCGCCACCTCCGGCTGCCCCCTGCCGCACCTTCGGTCATCCTCGCCACCCGACTTCTCGCTCCGACCACGTGGCGGCGAGGCGCGGTCAGGCGAGCTCCAAGCCGGGCGGTTGCGGACAGGCGTGGGCAGCGGCTGGATCCGGCCGTCGTGTTCTCAAGCGAGCTCGCACGCGGCCCGACGGCGGCGGATCGCGGGGCAGTGGTGGCGAATCGCGGGGCGGGGCCGGAGGCACGGGAGGAGGTCATGGGGCGACGGCGCGGCGGAGGCGGGCGGCGCGGGGAACGATCGGAGCCGGCGGGGGCGAGGCGGCCGGAGGCGGCAATGGCGGGCCGGGGCCGTGGCGGAGGCTGAAATTTCAGCCCGCGCGCTTGCGACGGGCGAGTAGGGGTTGGGGCAAACCCCCCCCCCCCCCCTACCCCACCCTCAGCTGTACAGGTTGGGAGGAGAAAACCCGGGTCGACCATCAATTTTTTTTACGGTTTAAGTGCTCTGCTAGTTTATGTTTTGCCACCCAAATCCGTAGAAAACAGTTATTTTTAAGGGTTGGCCCTTTTAAGGGCACGGCTAGGGATGCTCTTATTAGGGCATTTCCAAGGGCCATTCCTCAAAACTTCTTCCAAAACAATTCAGTTTGGGAAGAACGAATGGGCCAGACAACATTACCATGCATGGTACCCAAAGCTTCACTTATTTCTCCAAGTTTATTTTTCAATTTAGTCATTTTTCCTTTGCCCAAATTGACATACAAATTTGAACGAAAACTCACACTGAGAAGTCCAAAAATTGCATAAGTGTGGATAATACTTGCATAATTATTTTATTGTCCAAAAGTAACATGGCGAGCAAAATTCATGGAAGCTCCGATATGAGCTCCTAAACCTAGAACTTCCTACTTTTGACACGACATTCCTTGTTACTCTAACGTGTGAACATCGAGTCTCTGGAAGCCATGTGCTGACCCTGCGTCGTGGAAATGGTCGGCACTTCAAGAGAGAAAGCGCGGCTGCCCCTACGGATCATCGTGCGAAGTATAGGCCTCCCTCATTGACCTCGAGGGAGAAATCAAACCAAGCCTATTTCTCTGCCGGATATGCCATGTGTGGGTAAGCGACCATGCGATCTTGAGTCGGTCAGGCAATGACACCAGCGTGGTGGTCGACCAGGGTCGGTTGGCCTCATGGGTGCAGCTAGCCCTCGAAGAGAGAAGACAAACTAGAAAGTGGGACATGAAAACTACATTGCCTACATGGCATCTAATACCACTAACAAATGGGCCAACCCCTTAATCTCCAAAAATTTCCGGAACAAATTGGAAAAGGTGGACAAAACACGAATACGATAAAAAAGGAAGAAAAAAATGGGCTGGCTGAAGTGACATATGTGTGGGTATTCAAAAATTGGGGTGCATTTTTATAAAGCTAAAATTTGCATTTACGTGTTTTGAAATCACATGAATTGGAGTGGCATTTATCCAATTAATCCAGATTTATTCCATTTCTCACGAATTAGACAAATGGGAAGCAGTTTCCGGGTCAACCCTTGTAGATGTATTTTAGTACTGGTAGATATATGTATAGTTAGGTTGAGCCAACACTAACCCCCTCGGAAATTTGGGTAATCTGACATACGATATGTACCTTAGTTGCAGAAAATCATCACAATGGGGGAGAATATCGACAAAGCCGTACCAAAATGTAACAAAGTGGCAGTGATAGCATTTCTTCAATTATAATGATGTTTTCAGTTGTCTAAGACGTACCGGATGACGTAATTCAAGGGGCACAGGTGCAAAATCCGACCCAGTGTATCGAACTTGGCGGTGTAAGTATGCTAAGATTCAAACCTTGTTAGCTTTCAAGAAAAAAAAAAGGTTTCACGAATTTCTTTTCGTTGCCGGATATCAACGCGCGCGGCGAGATTGTGAGAGGAGAAGAGAAAATGAGACACCTTTCCATCACTATATCACAGGTAGAGTCGGAGCCTCTCATGAATAAAAAAAAAAAAAAAAAAAAAAAAAGGTTCCAGATCAGAGTCCACTAGCCATCCATTGATCACTCCAGTTCAATCCCTATGGAATTACCCAGACAGCGACTCCACACCATCTCCAGCAGCACGAGCACGATGGCGACGGCAGGTCCGAGTTCTTCTTGCAGCTAGCGTTGTGCACATTCCCGGCAGCAGGTCCCAGTTTTCGATAATGCAAGCTGGAGGAAGAAGATGGCGACCAAACGCTTGATCATGAGCTGCCGGCGGTGGCGGTACAGCGACGGCGTGGCGGCGTTCTTTGGATGCGATGCGATGGAAGCCTCCAAACGGAGCACAAGGACCCGCCGCCTATCTCGCCGTTCGGAGAAACGAACAAAAAATTCATGGAGGTCGACGGCGCATCCGCTGCGACATGGACGGCGTACGTGCTAGGTATAGTATAAGCTTGATCACATGAAAGCTGAACGGCTGATAATAAGGTCGGTCAACGGATGGGCCCACAGGAGGCAGGCTGTGGGGCCGGCCTGAGTGCGACATCCACGTAGGCAGCGATCTACGTGTCCAATCCGTGACGACGTTGACAATGCCAAGCTCGTGGCACCGGTTTTTTTCATATTTTTTTCATTCACTAGACAAGTAAACATCCGCCATCCATTAGACAAGGCACACGCAAAGGGTACAGAGGTGGTCAAGGCAATCTAGGGTTTCTCCCCTCTCGTTGGCGAAGTTGCCCGTTTTCCTGTCTCCAACGGCCCTTGTCTCTGGTGGACAGGTTTTCCTTTTGTAAAGCTCATGTCAATGTTGATTATGTGGTTACGGTAACGTGTTAAAGTTAGAATTAGGTCCTCTAAATGTTATCTCCGCTCCGGTGATGTGTTCGACGGATGTCCTACGCGATGTTGCTTCTGATTGTAGCACGACCACTTCTACTACAACAAGCTATAATGCGACAAGCTCGATCTACATAATCTAGTAGGATTGGTGGGGTGGCGGGACTCGGTGGGGGAACGGTGGCACGCCCTTCGCCCTTCTTCATACTTATAGGCGTCGTTATGTGGTCCAAAGAAATTGTTTATTACTTTTGAAATTCTTTGTACCGTGTTGACGATGACCTTTTCGCAACAACAAAATTCTATAGAATCATGGACGTATCACCACTAGAAGAGAGGAGAAGATCACTCATCACTGGATTATTAGTACCGGTAGATAGATGTAGATGTGAAGAGTTAGATGTAGATGGGATGATGCTTTTCTTGGCATGCGCCAACCGGCCAGCTCGGCTTTGCCCAATGGCTCAAGCATGGCATTGCACACCAAACAAGCCATTCCTCTTAATCTAGTACTAGATTAAGAGGAATGGCTTATTAGTACCGGCGTGGAGTATCAAAACTAGTATCTGCATTTCCTTGCCGTGGGTCTCAAAAAGGGTATATCCACCGGTCCACAATGATCTCATCAGTGTGCTTCACTCGATTCTTGATAGTACCTTTGTTCATCAACAAGATCTATCCACAAAGATGAGAAAAGAAACTGAATCGAATGAACCATCTGAATTATTATCGCAGAGGGAATTCCCTTGAGTTATTAGGACTTGAGTTAGAGCCCAATGCTAGTCTATTTACTCATAAATACATACATTCAGTAAGTAAATCGATCACCGGGCGTCGCCGGCGGTGCTGCTGAACCCGATGTCGTGGCCGCCTTTGCGGAGCGTGCTGGTGAGCGACGACGAGCTCATGGAGTCCGACGAGGACTCCTCGTCGGAGAGGTTCAGCCCCAGCGCGTTGTAGTCGGACACGCTGTCCTGGAGGCTGAGCAGCAGGTGGTGGTTGGCGCTGAAGCTCATGGACGGGCGCGTGGCCGGCACGAACGGCGGGTCGGCCTCGCCGCTGAGTATCTGAACCACGCGCCGCATCCCCGGCCGGAGCTGCGGCTCCGGGCTGGAGCAGGCGAGCCCGACCAGCAGCACCCTCCTCATCTCGCCCTCCTCGTACTCGCCGCCCAGCCGCGCGTCCACGGCGTCCAGCACGCGGCCTTCGCCGTGCAGGCTCCACACCCACTCCACCAGGTTGTTGCACCGGCCCTCCGGCGTGCCGATGGGCCGGCGCCCGCACGCCACCTCCAGCACCAGTGCGCCGAAGCTGAACACGTCCGTGGCGTCGGTGGCGCGGCCGGTGAGCATGTACTCCGGCGCCAGGTACCCCATGGTGCCCGCGGCGGCGGTGGCGTCCGGGGACGCGCCGTGCTCGGCCTGGCGCGCGAGGCCGAAGTCGCCCAGGCGCGCGCGGTAGGCGTCGTCGAGCATGACGTTGCTGGACTTGACGTCGCGGTGGATGACGCGGCGGTCGCACTCGTGGTGGAGGTAGGCGAGCGCGGAGGCGACGCCGGCGAGGACCTCGCGGCGGTGGCGCCACGGCAAGGACGGGGAGGAGGCGTCGAAGAGGGTGCGGTCCAGGCTGCCGTTGCGCATGTAGTCGTAGACGAGCAGGATCTCGCCCTTGTCGTGGCACCAGCCCTGGAGGCGCAGCAGGTTGCGGTGGCGGAGGCCCGCGATGATGGAGAGCTCGGAGAGGAACTCGGCCCGCGCCTGCGCGCCGTCGGCGCTGGCGTTGGTGCAGCGCTTCACGGCCACCATGGCGCCCGTGTCGGGCACGATGCCCTTGTACACCACGCCGAACGCGCCGTTGCCGATGACGCGCGACGGGTCGAAGCCCCGCGTCGCCGCGCTGAGCTCCTTGTAGGTGAACTCCCGCGGCGAGCGCGCCATGGCCGCCGCCGAAGCGAGGCTGTCGCGCTGAGCTCCTTGTAGGTGAACTCCCGCCGACGACGCGTCCCGCTTCCTGGTGGCCTTGGCGCGGCGCGCGAGCGCCCATAGCGCGAACCCCGCGAAGGACGCCGCCACGAACGCCCCCGCCGTCGCGGCGCCGGCCACGGCCGCGTGCCTGTGCGGGTGCGGCGTCCTCGCGGCATTCTTCCGAACGGCTGAATTGGCCGGCGCGCTCGCGGCAGCAATCGAGCCGGCCGGCGGCGCGGATACCGTGAACCCAGGGATCATCCCCGGGGAAGAGGAGGGAAGCGTCGGGTTGATGCCGCCGCTCGCCGGAGCGGGAACAACCACAGCAGGCGCAGTAGGAGGAGGAGGAACAACAGCAGGCGAGGCGGAGGGCGGCGGGGACGGGGTGGAGAAGGTCCACCACTCGATGGCGTGGATCTCCGTGCTGCCCTGCGTGGACGCCGAGAACCCCACGAAAGCCGTCTCCTTTACGTACCCCGCGAGATCCACCGGCGCGGACAGGACGGGCGTGGCGGGGCGCTTGGCGGAGTAGGAGACGAAGACCTCGACGAGGTTGTCCGGCGAGGCTGAGTAGTCGATCCAGGCGTAGACGGTCCTGCCGCTGGTGAGTTCGACGCCGGTCAGATCAAGGTCGGCGACGGCGGCGGAGACCATGGAGCCGAGGTCGAGGCCGACGTGGTTGCCGTTGACGTCCCCGAACTGGGCGTCCATGAGGGTGTCGAACTCGACGGCGAAGTCGCCGGCGTCCGGGGCGACGCCGAGGAAGGCGCCCGCGTCGCCGAGCGTGGCGGCGTCGGGGGCGATGAGGAAGGCGAGGCCGCCGCCGACGGAGCCGCGGTTGAGGGTGGCGACGTGGAAGGCGAAGCTGGTGGAGAAGCCGGCGAGGAGGCGCACGGGGGCCGCGTAGAGCGCGCGGCCGGCGGCCGAGGTGGGGACCGGGAGGTCGCGGGTGAGGCGGATGGTGTTGTTGTTGAGGTGCGCGTCGCCGAGCAGCTTGAGGGTGGCTAGGGTGAGCGTGGCGTAGTCGAAGCGCAGCGCGTCGGCGGTGGTGGTGATGTCAGAGAGGAGGAGGATTAGGAAGAGGAGGGGAGGGAAGGTGGCCATTGCGGGCGGCGGCATTGGAGGTGGCGTGGGAGGGAGGAGACATGGGGGGTTCAGCTAGGACGACATGGGGGGAGGAAGGGGATGAGGAGCTCGGTAATGGTAGATGGAGTGAGAGTGGAGAGTTGGTGAGGTGGGAGTGGGGACGTGTGGGGGTGGCGGCGACACGTGCGTTGGCAACGGTAGGGAGGACGACGACGAGGAGCGGTGGCAGAGTAGAGTGAGTGAGTGTGAGCAGAGTGACGACGGAGTGACGGGTGACGACGAGGAGGATCTCCGCCCGCTTTTCGGCCCGTGCGCCGCGCGTTTCAGGCTGAGGTGCGCGAGTGTGCGACCACGTCGCCGCCGACTGCCGTGCTGCGTCTGCTCTGCGGACGGCGGCGCCACCGCCCATGCCGATGCGGCAACAACAACGGTAGGATAGCGAACGCTCCACCGGGCGCGCGCGTCGCGCCATGGCGCGGCAACTTGGCGTGTCACGGGCGTGCAGGCGCCACGTTTGTGATTCGGCCTCGACGCCGACGATGACCTGGAATGCGAACGTGAGTGAGCAGAGAGCATTGTCCATGTGTCAGTTGCCTTAAACCTTTTCTTCAGAATCGTCACGTATATACAGTGGTAGTATATAATTTGGTGATGCAGAAGAGGTTCTGCAGGGCCAAAACAGAACTTGGCGTCAGAGTGACGAGGCTAGAAGCTCTCCATATTTTAGGTGTCACTAAATTAACAGTGGGAAATACAGTATATAATCAGTAAAGGATTTTGGAGATATTATTTGGGTTCATGTGAAACCAATGCTCGTATACCAGCTACGTGCGCCGCTGGCACGCACCATTCTCATACCTCAAACTAAGTATCGAAAAGCGACAGTTCCACCGGTGGTCGCACTTGGTGCGACGACGGGGTTTGGTGTGGTGCGGAGGGCTTTAGATTTGGTGTGATGGTCCATGGCGTCATCTGATGGCGTGGCTTCGTGGGCAAGCTCTCGACATGGTAGATCGGCACACTTTTAGCTCTCGCTCTCCCGCGTCACAAATAGGGGGGAACATGTAAAACACAAGCGGAAACCGAACATACAAGGGAACTAGGGGTGGAATATCTTGCAAAATTCTGGTCCGACCCTCTTGCCATATCTGACCTGGCCATTTTTTCGCTTCGGATTCAAGGAAAAACAGTTGTTTTCTGAGCCAAGGGCTTGGATATGCTAGAAAAGATGAAAGAGTTGTTTTCTTTCGGAGAAGATGATGAACTATGAATCGAGTTTAGATCAAAACAGAGAGGTCATGTGAGACGGTATGTATAGTAGACTAGTAGTCTAGTCCACCATACAGACTGGATATGTTTGGGAATTTTAAGTGGGTGAGATCCGCGGCGCGCGGGTACGGCATGTTTGCTTAAACTGCACTCGAAATCATTGGGATAGCATACAATACAATACAATACAATACAATACAATACTACGGCGACTGAATAATCTACTCCTACGTATGAGTTTCAGTAGAGTACACAAGACACCTTGGATCCATAGACGTACGATACCATTGTTAAATATCCTTTTGTTTAGCTTGATTGGCTCTGACTACCAAGCAGGCACATGTTACCACACCCAACACCGCCACTACATACGCTTTCTGCAGAGCATAATATGCCAAATTTGTTGAGAGAGGATTTGCTGCACCCGGGCGCTCGCCCGTGCTCTCGAATTTTGAAATGTTCAAAAATAGTACTTTAGAATTTCCAAAAATCGCAACAAATATTCCACAGATGTCTACACATATGTTATATACTTTTGCAAACTTTCGGTGAAAAAGCATTTTATTTTGAGCTGTATAAGAAAACAAATTTGTGGCTGTATGTAGAAATATTTAAAAATCTTATTTTTGGACGAATTTCATCTTTCTTTCTGTAGCCCAAAATACAACATCGAAATTTGTTCCGTCCATGTCCATACCTACTTACGTATTTTTTCGTTGATTTTTTTTAGACCTAGAAGTACAGTTCTTTGTAAAAGAAATACGGAAACACTGGTGCTCATGTGCATCAAACACTTTCCGAAATTTTTGTTTATTTTTTTTCTGTTAGAGGAAGCTGGACGGATATATACTGGCAAGAGCACAGGGCAGGCACACGGATGCCATCGCCATTACGCATGGTAATCCCATTTTATTTGCCCTAAAATCAAAACGGAACGTACCAAGGCTAGAAGCAGAGAGTATATATACTCTTCCTCCATAAATAGGATTTACTGCATCAGTTTAAGAGGGAAAATGGCATATTGCCCGGCATGCAGAGCATGTTCCAGATGACAGTCCATGTGTAGGTACGGCATGTACTTAATTACTCTTGGATCCTAATTACTACTTGTTCAACCAGCTTTGAGTAGGGTTTTTTTTTGGTGCAAAGCTTTGAGTAGTTGGGCATATCTGTAATCCCGGTCTATGTATCAGTCCTCGACTGTAGTAAACTGAACTCCTATCATTTTCAGTTTATTGTTCTTTGCTCTGTTCGAGGAGCGAGATCACGAGAGACTTCAGTTAAGTTGGTCGTTCCAAGATCAAATCTTAAGTACGGCTGGCACAAACGAGCTACTCCATGTATTTCTAGTATTTCTTGTGGTCTTTGGTGTAATCTAGAAGGAAACCTGACGAAGTGGTATATGCACATATTCTTTATCTGCAGCAGAAAAAACGACAGCAAGAAAGCCAGTTGCGTACTATGTTGTGTTTGGTAGTATATTTTTTAAGATAGTGTGGTGTTGAGTACCAATACACACTCCATGTTCTTCAGTCTTGGCGCCTTGCGAGATAGACATGATTTGGTATCATTAACTGGATAATTTTCAGTTTGCATCGCTTGTTGCTTAACAAGCACTCACGACGTGGCATGGCATTCACTTGATTCACCCGGCAGGCTCAGATGTCACCTTAAATCCTTAATCATAGTTAATTATACAGGACAAAGATATTTAGTGCTGCGTGGACAACAATTCCAACTGTGCCATGGTTCAAACCAATACGAAGAGAAAGTTGAGAATTGCTCCGGTGCTTTCCTGTAATTTTTTTTGGCACAAACTTTAAAGAAAATGGACGGCTCAGATTACAGGCGAAATTCCAAACGTTGTAGTTAGTTTGAGGCGGGCTCGGATCTGGGCATGGGCTGGGATAACGTTCACCTAGATGGGATTAGCACACAAAATCTGAACCGTATGTTTGCTTTAAACTTCGTGCAAAACAATTTCGGGAAAGCACCGGAGCAACTCTCGAGAAAGTTTCCTTCCATTTGAGAAAGCATAAATAACACAGGTCATAATCCCTCCTCACGTTTCTTTTTTATATATAGGGCGTAATCCCCACTGCATGAGAAATATCACGCCTACAATTCTATCAGCCCTTTTACGTAAAATTAGAGACATGAAGCTGCAGCCTCCTCGAACAAGGGAACCTCGACGAGATCCACTAATACCCCAGTTTACTTTGATGAGGCTCTCATGTTGGTGCGATCACAAACGATAAATACCCTGGTTCACATCACAAGTTTCCTCATAGGAAGAAGAAACACGAGATGAAGATGCAATAGCTCTGGTTATAACCTTCTAGCACATCTGGGAGAAAGAAATGCCATAAGAAATGGGGAAATCATGCCTCACCCTATAAAACAAGGTACATAGATAGAAACTTATATCCAGATGAATCAAATTCATGAAGGAAGATTCATGTGCTTGAGTATTGATGGCTGCAAACACTTTTTTGTTCGAGAGTATGCTGCGACATACCTTTACTATGGAAGTCGGTGTTTAGAAGTAACATTGTCATATCTATGCATGAATTTTTTGGTAGGCACGTAGTGTAAGTTTCATGTTCAAGTTATGAATAGTTTAAGGGAGCAACTCTGTAGTAGTTTCTAGATGTTACAGAACTGAAGTATTGTGGTCGACCTACTGCTCTGACCTAGATAGCCAATATGAGGATATACCCCTTTGTAAGAAACCAAGCTTGTAAGCCATGATGTAGCCTCAAACATGTGTATGCAATATATAGAGCATATATCTGGTCTGTCATAATGTGTATGTATTGGTGTGTGTGAAGAACAACCGTATTGGAGGGAGCTAAGTGATTAGGCTCATACCCAGGCGGAAAAGTACAGTTACAAGATTACCTCAAAGTCGTGAACGAGTTGACAGAAACACCCACTGGTACTGTGCAGCTGGGTTACTCTCTCCTACAGTGACTCAGTGAGTGAACTCTTACTCCAACCCTTTCACAGAGTTTGAACTTCTCTACAACCCGGTCAGCGAGGCAATCAACCGGCATTTGAAGTCTACGATTGTCGAACACACATGCATTGCCATGTTTCCAAAGGGACCAGATGGTCAAGATGAAACCGCGCCAAAATTTCCCTTTTTTCCTCTATCAAACTGTTAACGTTCTTCAGACCACCATTCCTGAAGGGTATCTGTAGTAGCAGGTATATTAGCCTCAAAAGTACAGCTTCTGAAAGCCGATGAACCAGAGTTGACGAGCATACAGGTCTAGGATATGATCTGTTGTGTCTTCTTCCTGCAGGCAAACAAAACAAGGCGAGGAGGGTTCTAGTTTAACCCTTTCCCAGAGTTTGAACTTTGAACTCCTCTACAATCCGGGCAGCGAGGCAATCAACCGGCATTTGAAGTCTACGATTGTTGAACAACCAGGCATTGCCATGTTTGTAAAGGGACCAGATGGTCAAGATGAAAGCGCGCCAAATCTTCTCTGTTTTCCAATGTCAAACTGTCAACGTTCTTCAGACCACCGTTACGGTATCTGTAGTAGCAGGTATAATAGCCTTAGAGTACATTTTGTGAAAGCTGATGAACCAGAGGGTACGAGCATAGGGGTCTTGGACTAGGAAATGATCTGTTGTGTCTTCTTCCTGCAGGCAAACAAAGAAAGGCGAGAAAGCACATGACAAAACCGTCAATCCGATGTCCAGATTCTGTATTGCAGGGCCAGCCAGCTAAGTATCTTACATTTTAGAGGGGCTCTGCACTTCCAAATTAGATCAGACAGCTCAAATCTTATTGAAATCTTGAGAAAAAAAGTCTGTATACTGAACTCGCACTGTATTGTCTCGATCGAGTCTAGGGCCAAGATAAGTGATCTTCAGACTGGGACCGTGGGACTTTCTGAATCCCAACCCAAAGCCTGATGCATTGAACTGCCTCCTCCGTAAGCATCTCAACCTGGAGATCAAGCACCGAGGCAATGTTATGCGGCGCCACAGCCACCGTTCTTGAACTTTTCCACCTAGTACTCTGACCAAAACATGCAGCTTCAGCGCCACATCTTCAGCCTTGACTCCATTGATCAAACAATCTTGCCGGAACAGCATTTTGTCACCAATTCCCACCATGATGTGAATCAAAAATGGCAGAGGCTGCAGAGTCTTCAAGATTATCAAGAATGGGGAGCCCTTGCCAAGGTCTACTAGGGTCAGTTCTCTGGAGCCATTCCCAACGGGTGCCTAAAGCAATTATTTGCAGACGCATATTTTTTATCTCCAGACCTTCAAAACAAAGAGGCTTGCAAACATTGTCTCAAGCAACAACACTAACAACCATTAATCTCCTTTGCACCACCCCAAAAGAAGGCTGGCAAACACTTAACTGCACTTGCACCTGTCTCACAGTCTGTAGATATATGAAGTAACAGATGTGAGTTTGCTAGCTATTGTGCCCAATATTGGAGCAGCTAGCTTAGCTTACCCTGCGTTTTTTTTCAAGATTGGCGATGAAATCAACATCAGTTGATATATCCTACAAGAATCACTATTAAGAATCGAGAACGACTGTCTGCACCAGGGCTGAACAATTGATCCCCGACGGTATCAAGTTCAGGCGGGCGGACAATAAGTCAGAAACAACATAAAAATGACAAGAAAAAAGAAATAAATTTGAATGCTACACAAACAAAGAACAAATATGATCATGCATTACCAGTTCTGCCGCTCAGCATTTTCTTTGATCAATCAGCTACTTGTAAATTTGTTTCTTGAATCGACTGAGCTTTACAAAGCTTTACACGTATGCTGGAGCCTCGGTGTGGCACAAATTCTGTTCCTCCTACGTTCTACAGACTACAGCCTACAGAGGATTAGTTCATCCAAGAAAACAAAGAAAAGCTTCTGTAAGTTTCAAGAACGGCCATGAAAACCAAGAACCAGTCGATCTCTGACCTATCTGGAACCAAGAACAGAGAAAGAATCAAGACAAGCCGAACACCAGGGTTGGTTCAGGCAGGCGCGACGGCGGAGGGCGGAGCGGCCTTCATGTTGGTGACGAGGCGGCGGGCGGAGCGGCCTTCATCTTGCTGACGAGGTGGCAGACGGCCTTCCGGAGCTTTCCGAGCGCGCGCTCGAACACGATCAGCTCCGCCTCCGCGAGCGCCCCCGCGTCGGCCTCCCACCACCGCGCGCTCCCCGCCTCCGGCACGGCCTGCACCACCTTGTTCCCGATGGACTCCATCCGCTCCTTCTCCGCCGCATCCATCGCCTCGGCGTCCCTGACCTCCTGCCACCTCGTCTCCAGGTCGGCGCGAGCAACGGGTTCGTCGCCGGGGAGCGGCTGCTCGTGGTAGACGAGGCGGCGGAGGACGGCGTCGACGGAGGGGCTACCGAAGGCGAAGGGGTTGCCGGCCTCGGAGAAGACGACGGCGGCCGTGTCGACGCCGTCGCGCGCGGAGAGGTAGCTCGCCGCATCGAAGAGCTTCTGGCGGTGCTTCGTGAAGGTCGAGCTCCGCCCGGCGAGGTTCTCAATCCGCACCGCACTCGCCATCGACGGAGCTCGCGAGCAAGAGATCGGAGGAAGGGGATTTTGATTTTGGGGAGCAAATCTTGTTCTTGCGAATCGAAATTAGACGATCACGGGGTACTATATTAGGTCTATTCTGGGCCTCCTGGGCGGGCCCAATATCCAGAAGGTTCATGTGTTGGGCCTTCGAGGTTCAGGGCAATATATGAAGAAAAATTACGAGAAAATAACACTGTTGGTAAGTCTGAATTTTTACCGCCGTTCACTTCTAATATAATTTTTTTTTTGAAAAACACAGTACAACGCAAGTACTCATATACACGTGCACACACTCACCCCTATGAATGCACACACGCACACCCTACCCCTATGAGCACCTCCGAGAGACTGAGCCGACGGATCAGGTCTTGAGATTCACGAAGTCACCACAGGCACCTCGCTGTCGACGGGAACTTCGTCTCCCACTGAATAATATTTCGGCTAAATGAGAAACACCATCGTCAAATCTGGGATTTGAACTCTGGTGGGCTGGGGGTACAACCACCCACCTAACCATCTTGCCATACGCAAGTTCTCTAATATAAATAATTTTAGTGTCTTCTTGATTCAAATATATATGAATTTATTTTGTACATATATCACTCATTTTATTACCTTTTTAGAGGAACTTTTTTTAATCAATGTAGTCAATATTAGGTATAGCAGAACACTTTATATTAGTGAACGGAGTGAGTATACACCAATGTATGTGACCACAATCTACAATTTGCATCGGCGAAGACACTTGGCTGTGTATGGTGACGAGAACATGAATAGCACAAGCTCGGCCATCACATTATATAGAAGAGTGGAACAATACAAGGATCATCGAAGTGAGAGAAAACCAAGGAAAAGAAACTAAAAAAAACGAACATGCGGGGGAATACACATTCCCGAAAGTTAAGAGAAGCAGTGATCACTCCAACCACGTACTCGCTCCGTTCCAAATTAGATGATTTCTGTTTAGACAAAAGTGGATTGTATCTAGATATGCTATAATTCTAAATATATCCATTTTTTTACAGAAGGAAGTCATCTAATATGGAATGGAGGGAGTATCTCTTAAGAGGAAATATTATCTCAAACCAGTTACATGACCCCGTTAGGTTGGAGAGGTTTTGCCTTGAAAACTTATCATGCAACATAAGAGGCAAAACGAGCTCTTTATGCCTGATCTTTTTCGCAGAGGCACACAAGTGAGACGCCAAATCCGCGATGCACTCGCTGGCAGACTCGCTCAGGCCAAGAGTTTTCGCACCAGGGACGCCGCCAAGCTTCGCTAGCAGAAACTAGAGCGATCTGGGCTTCCCTCTGGGGCAAGCTACTCCAATCTATCGACGCACTAGTAGAAAAAGTCTTATAGGTGGAGCCCTTTTTGTGGCGCACCAAATTGCATGCGGCACAGAAAAGCCTTTTCGTGGCGCATCCTTTTGCATGCGACACAGAAAGTCATATTTCTGTGGCGCATGGTTTCGGGTGCGCCACATAAATATGACTTTTTGTGGCGCATGGGCTCGGTTGCGTCACAGTAAGTCGACATTCTGTGGCGCATCAGCTGGGTGCATCATAGAAAGTCAACATTCTGTGACGCATCAGCTGGGTGCGACACAGAAATTGGACATTCTGTGGCGCATCAGGTTGGGTGCGCCATAAAATGTATGCACTTTTTGTGGCGCATGGGGTCATATGCGCCACAGACTGGCGCATCAGAAAGTCTACCCTACCCCCCCCCCCCCCCCTCACCCCCACCCCCCCCCACACACACCCGTGGACCGCCTTTTCAATCTTGCGGCAAAAAGATGAAAATGAAAAAATGTTCAAAAAACTCCATCCTTTGAAATATGGTTAGGTATTAGTGTATACTTCGTGTAGCATATTTGAAATATGAATTTTGACCTTTTATGCAAAATCACTGTAAAGAAAGTCCAAACGGCCGTAACTTTTGCATACGACGTCGAAAAAAGGCGTTTAATACCTTAAAAACTAGAGAAAATTTGAAAATTGCACACACCGGGGCTTGCTCGGTTAGCCCTTTTTAGATTCCCCAAATTCCAAAAGGAAAAAAAGTTATTTCAAAATGATTGTTTTTCTCAGCAAAATCAAAAAAACAAAAAAAATATGTGGAGCATGGGGCAAGGATGCGCCACAAAATTGTTGGGCGGGAAAAAAATTCGAACCGGAGCAGCCAACTCCCCCTTATCCTCTCCCCTTCTCACCTTATCCTCTCATTTCCTTCTCCTTTCCTCCACTTCTCTTCTCCCCTTCTCCTCTCCACTCCTCCACTTCCCGTCTCCTCCACTTCCCTTCTCCTCCACTTCCCTTCTCCTCCACTCCCCTTCTCCTCCACTCCACCAACTCCGGCGAAGAGAGACAACTTCGACCTCCTACTCCGGCGACCACCTCCAGCGAGACTTCAACGGCAACCTGAACAGGAATCCGGCACCTAGTGGGGGGGGGGGGGGGGGTGAATAGGTGCTATTACAAATTTTAGGTCTTTTCAAATTTAGGCTCAACACAAAGGTAAATTCTCTAGATATGCAACTACGGTGAATTTACCTAAATGACAAACTAAGCAATAACAAGATAAACAAGCTAACAAGACAAGCAAGTAAGGGAGCAAAGATAAGGGGAACCGAGTGAAGCACGCGGAGACGAAGATGTAATCCCGAGTTCCACCCAAGGATGTACGTCTCGTTTGGAGAGGTGTGCGCTACCACAACAGGTTAGCCGCAACGCCACAAAGGCTCACCTTCTTCTCCGATGAACTCAACCACAAAGGTTGCGAGTCCACCTTCCACTATTGATCCCCTTTTAGGGCGGAGATCGAATCCCTTACAAACGCTTGAGGCACGCACCCACAACTTAATTGGGGGCTCTCAAGATGACCACAAAAGGTCAAGGCAACACCAAAATTACAACAATGGTGAACTAGGTTTTCCCACCGGAAACCCTAGCCACGAAATCCCCAAGTGAATGGGGAGGAAATGCAAATCCCTTCGGTGAAGATGTAGATACGGGCCTTCTCCTCTAATCCTCCAAAGATCAACGAATTTGGGTGGAGGGATTGGGAGATCTTGTTGATTTGAGCTTTCAAGAATAGTAGGAGAGAGAGAATCTGAGAGCTAGAGAAAATCTGGCCGTTGACTGCCTCGGGGACCTGGAAATTCCGGTATAAGTGACACCCGGAAATTCCGGGTCACCCGGAATATCCGAGTCTGTGAAATATCCGAGTTGAATTTCCGGTTGAGATCAGAACGTCTTCGACATCTTGACTTAGCCAAATTTCTGAGAGTGACTCGGAAATTCCGAGTCAGTGAAATTTCCGAGCTGAATTTGCGGTTGAAGTCAGAACCACTTTGACATCTTGACTTAGCCAAATTTCTGAGGGTGACTCGGAAATTCCGAGTCAGTGAAATTTCCGAGCTGAATTTCCGGTTGAAGTCAGAACCACTTTGACATCTTGACTTAGCCAAATTTCTGAGGGTGACTCGGAAATTCCGAGTCGGTGAAATTTCCGAGCTGAATTTCCGGTTTGAGTCAGAACCACTTCCTGACTTTTCCTTAGCCATTTTTCTGTTAGGTATAGGAGACCCGGAATTTCCGATTCTGGAAATTTTTGGTTCCAATATTTCGATTCTGGGAAGAATTTCAGAAACTCTTTTTCTCTATATTTTGGCTTTGGGATATGTGATATGCAACTCACACAAACTGAAATACTTAGCAATGGTATTAGTACATCATTGGTATTGTTAACTAACACTCAAAACACTAGGGATTAAGAAATGTTCTTTCACAACCTCCCCCTTTTTGGTGTTAGATGACAATACCAAGATTTGCAAGGAAACAAAATGCAATATCATGTTTTTGACAGAAAATGGCTCCCCCTAAACAAGTGCATGTAAGCAACACAATATGACAAAGGATAGGAGCAATTTTATAATAACAAACACAAGATATCACATAGGAGTAAGGAGACAAAATGTAAGGTTATGGTAGCATTTGAGACTAGATAGATTTTCATACCTTGTGTATATAGGATATGAAGAGAATATCAACACAAAATATTTGAAGTCTCAACCATAGGATAATGATAGCATAACATTGTCTCAAGACACATAGTCATCACACATAGATAATAAAAGAGTTCAACAAATAACCTCAAACAAGATAAATGGACACAAGCGCAAATAAATGTAAACGCATATGCTTGTGCCCGAACCCCTGCAAATCCCCGAAGTCCTACTAGAGCAACTTCTCCCCCTTTGGCATCTAAACGCCAAAAAGGAAGAGGAGCGATGCTACGTCCCGTGAAGGTCTTCAGTCCGAGGGGGTCTCCTCCTCATCATCATCATCATCCTCCTCCTCATACTCTGCCTCCTCATCATCATCTTCCTCCTCCTCCTCATCATCATCATAATCATGTCCAGTGGTGTACGAGCTGCCGCCAAGGTCATGGTCAATCTGAGTCCACGGAGCCAAAGAACCCTGGTTCCACTGAGCAAAGGTCAGGGGATCAGAGAGATCTGCAGGAGCAGGAGAGCCAGACGCATGATGAAGGATCAAGTCTTGATTGTAGGCCAGCTGACGACGATCCTTGTAGGCGGTGTATTGCTCCTTGCGGATGTCCACATTCATGCACAGGATGTTGCGTTGGAACCAATTCAGCTTCTTCACCTTCGCATGAGTGGCTGGGACATAAGTAGGAGCAGCAGCCCTCCTAGCATCACCCATAAAAGATCCACCCTGAGCTGAGCTAGAAGAAGGCCTAGGAGGGGGCTTGACCATTGTCTTCTTCTCATATAGTTTCTTGAAGTCATGCGGCTCCATCTCATCATTGCTGAAGTTATAGTCAGGAAACTTGAACTTGATGAGTTTCATGATGTAAGGAGCATAGGGAATAGTGACCCTGGTGGTCATGGCTTCATACATCTCATTGTAGATGTAATCCATAACATCGACACTCCAGTCTGCATCAGGGTTAGGGTCCTCCACAATGCGGTTGGCATGAAGGTGCAAGTTGCACAGAGGGGTCACTACATTGTCATTGTTGCCACCACTTGGTGCAATGTTCTCACGGAGGATGCGCACAAGGACATCATAGAGAGGGAGCAGGTCTCGAGAATTGCCGGGTGTGGCTCCCTCACCATATAAGTGCACGGTCTGCTTCTTGTTGAGCTTGTAAGGGTGGTGCATGCGATAGCCTTGAGGATTGTCACCATCAAACTTGTAGCCCAAAACCTTGGCAAACTCCTCAAAGTTGGACTCACAGAAAGATTCACCAGTCATCCACTTCATTGTCTTCTTTGAGTCACCCTTTATCACAAGAGTGGCAAAGAACTGTCTCACCAGCTGAGAGTTGTAAGGACAATGAGTGAGCACCAGCGTCTCCAAGCCCATAGTCTTGACAATATGAATAGCTTCAACAAAAGAGGCTTTCTTCTGCAGAGTTGCAAGATCAAACGGATGCATAGGCCGAATGGGCTTCGACAGAGAGAAGTAGAGGTCCACGAGTATGTGCTCTTGCTCTTGACACCAATAGCTGCGATCATCCAGAGTGTTGTCCCTTGGCCTAAGGTACCAATCCCCTTGTTTGAGCTGAGAGTATTCAACAGAGTTCATCTTTGAATAGTTTTGACGTTGGGGAATAGGAGCATTCTTCCTTTTTTTGGATGGTGGCTTGCTAGCAATAGCTTTCTTCTTTCTTTGAACATGTGGATTGCTTGAGGAGGCAGGACCCTTACCCTTGTTGACAGGGTTCTTGTGAACATGTGCCCTTGAGGTGTTCCTTGATGCCCCAGCGGACGGACTCCCACTAGAACCTGTGAATTTGAGCATAGTGGGTAGCATAAGGTAAGTGCACACAAGTCAGCAGATTATACACGCATTAGGTAGGCATTTGATGAATCATATGTAGTTAAACATGAGTTAATCTTAAAACTACAGTGTTTGGCTCGGAAATTCCGGGGGACCGGAAATTCCGGGGGACCGGAAATTCCGAGTCGGCCTGAGTCGGAAATTCCGACCCAAACAGAAACAGTGCAGATCTGAGATTGACTTGGTCTAAAACTAGATCGATCCAACACAATGCAAACCTAATGTATGTAGATGGCAGGGAATGGTGCTAGGAACAATCTCTACCAAGCAATATTGAAACAAATAACTCCACATCAAGATCCTAGTGCAAGCACATAAGGAAGAGGAAAAGTGAAGCTACCCTCATCCATTGAGGCCATTGCTTGGAGGAGTGAGTTCCTGGGGCGGAGGAGGAGCAGATCCGACCGAGAAAGAGGTTCCCCGGCGGTCGGAGTGCTCCGGAGGGATCTTGGAGCAGCAGGGGCGGCGGTTGGAAGAGAGAGAGGTCGGGGGTGGAAGAAGGGCACGAATGATCCCTTCACCCCGAGCCTGCCCTTATATTTTTGGACAAACCGCCCGATCGGAATTTTCGGGTGTAACTTACACCGGAAATTCCGAGTCTCCGGATATTCCGATTCATAAATGAACCGGATATTCCGACCTGCTGAACTAAAATCCCAGTTTTCAAAAGGATGACTTGTGAGCAATAGAGAGAAATGTTTTCAGGGGGAAGTAGGCTTGGGATAGATTTCCAAACTGTCATTGGTACACCATACTCAACTCACAACTACCAAAACGAAACATAAAGCGCCAAGTTGAGTAGGTTTCCCACATGCATGAAAAGGAGGGCAAATAGCAACAATATGCTCCAAATAAAATCAACTCTTCAAAGAGAAGAGGTCGGTGGCCGAGGCCACCATATAGGAGTGTATGGCATGTTACCGCGAAGATGTATCTTGGGTACATAACCAATACTCGTCGTTTTAGCTCATTAGTCATAAGAATGAATATAGAGATAAAAGAACACTTGCTATCGGCATAATGGAGGGAGGGATGGTCCAATGTATTAGGACCGCACTCCCCCTATTTCCATGCCTACATCTAAACAAGATAAGATGCAATTACGCCCTAGGTGAGTGTGCAAGCGATCAAGCTAAGGACCTCGAATCAATGATATTTAGCTCATTCCTCAAAAAGCAAAACCTTCCTTCCTCAAGGGGCTTCGTGAAGATATCCGCCAATTGATCCCTTGTGCCCACATATGATAAGTCAATGTCTCCTCGGGCCACATGATCTCTTATGAAATGATGGTGGATCTCAATATGCTTGGTTCTTAAATGTTGCACCGGGTTGTAAGCAATCTTGATGGCACTTTCATTGTCACATAGAAGAGGCACTTTGTCGCAATCGACTCCGTACTCCTTTAAAGTTTGCCTCATCCATAGCAACTGAGTGCAACAACTTGCGGCGGCAACATACTCGGCTTCGGCGGTGGAGAGAGATATACAATTTTGCTTCTTAGAAGACCAACTTACCAAGGACCTCCCAATAAATTGACAAGCGCCGGAGGTTGACTTCCTATCATCTTGATCTCCCGCCCAATTGGAATCCGTGTACCCACATAATGAGAAATTTGCATCCTTGGGGTACCAAAATCCAAAGGTTGGGGCATAAGCCAAATATCTAAAGATCCTCTTGACAGCCATATCATGGCTTTCTTTAGGAGCCGCCTAATATCTTGCACACACTCCTACGGCTAGCACTATATCCAGTCTAGATGCACAAAGGTAGAGGAGAGATCCAATCATGGAGCGGTATACCTTTTGATCCACATCCTTACCCTTAGGGTTGAGCTCAAGGTGGCATTTGGTTTGCATTGGGGTAGAGGCACCCTTGAGCTCAAGCAACCCGTACTTCTTGAGCATGTCTTGAATGTACTTTGCTTGGTTGATGAACGTTCCTTCCTTCTATTGTTTGATCTCAAATCCGAGGAAGAACTTCATCTCACCCATCATAGACATCTCAAACCTGTCAGTCATAAGCTTAGAGAATTCTTTGTTAAATGCTTTGTTAGTCGATCCAAATATAATGTCATCCACATATAATTGACAAATGAAAAGCTCTCCATTAACTTTCTTAGTGAAAAGTGTGGGGTCGATTTCCCCAACTTGGAATCCACGGTCTACAAGTAGTTCTCTAAGGTGCTCGTACCACGCTCGTGGGGCTTGTTTAAGGCCATAGAGTGCCTTATCCAACTTGTAGACATGGTTCGGATACTTGAGGGCTTCAAACCCCGGTGGTTGCTTAACATAAACAAGTTCATTTAGTGGACCATTTAGAAAAGCGGATTTGACATCCATTTGTTGCAACTTAAAGTTATGATGAGAGGCATAAGCAAGAAGAATACGAATTGACTCAAGTCGAGCCACGGGCGCATAGGTTTCTCCAAAGTCAATGCCTTCAATTTGGGAGTAACCTTGAGCCACCAATCTTGCCTTGTTCCTCACCACCATGCCATGTTCATCTTGCTTGTTCTTGAAAATCCACTTGGTGCCGATAACATTGCGGCAATCTTTGGGTCTTTCCACCAACTTCCACACCTTGTTGCGCTCGAAGTTGTTGAGCTCTTCATGCATAGCATCAAGCCAATCTTTATCTTCAAGAGCTTCAAAGACCTTCTTGGGTTCCACCATGGAGATGTGAGCTTGATGTTCACTAAAGCTTGCAAGTTGTCTTCGGGTAGAGACCTTGCTTCTCACATCACCAAGCACCTTGTCAAGAGATAGAGCTCTTAATTCTTGAGAGGTGCCAACCCTATTCAAACGGCGGATCTCGATTTCCCTCCGAGTGGTGGGAGGAATCGCTTGATCATCTTGATCATTCATGTCTCCGCCTTGACTGATTTGATGGCCTTGATCAACCATTGGAGTGATGTCCATCGGTGAAGGAGAGGGTTGATCTTGGCCTTGCTGCGAGCTGCCACCTGGAATGTCAGCAGGGCCGGATATTCCGGGTTCAGTATGGACCGGAAATTCCGAATCACCGGAATTTCCGACTCCAGTTTGAACCGGATTTTCCGGCCCTCCGGAAATTCCAGGAGCAGCTGGAGAATCTTGTGCTTCTTCTTGGCTAGGAGTATTGGGCACGGTGTTGTCGATGGGTGTTTCTTGTGTTGGGGTAGCCACCACATGTGAAGAACTTGATCCTTGTTGAGCAACCTCATAATAGAGTTCAACGGGGCTGTGGACTCCCAACCCCATTCTTCAGATAGCATCTTGAGGTTGATCATCACCTACAACGGAAACACCACTTTGCTCCACAAGGGAGCCGTCATTCTCCTCGAACACCACACTACAAGTTTCTATGATTATGCGCGAGGCCTTATCATAGACTCTATAAGTGTGGGATTCGGACCCGTAGCCCACAAATGTCCCTTCAAGAGACTTAGATTCAAACTTGCCTAAACGAACACCTTTGATGAGATAAAAACACTTACAATCAAAAACTCGGAAGTAAGAGATATTGGGCTTGTTCCCGGTAAGCACTTCATAGGGGGTCTTCATGAGTCCTTTGCGGAAGAAGAGTCGGTTGGATGAATGGCAAGCGGTGTTGACGGCTTCGGCCCAAAAGTTGTGAGGGGACTTGAACTCGTCCATCATCGACCTTGCCATGTCAATAAGTGTGCGATTCTTCCTTTCGGCTACACCATTTTTGTTGGGGAGTATAAGCAGCGGAATATTGATGACGAATCCCTTCTTCACTAAGGAACTCGTTTAAGGTGTAGTTCTTGAACTCGGACCCGTTGTCACTTCTTATCACCAAGATAGGGACATTGTGTTGAAGTTGAGCTTCATTGGAGAAGTCGATGATAGTTTGTTGAGTCTCCATCTTCGACTTGAAGAAGAAAACCTATGTGTATCTTGAATAGTCATCAACAATCACCAAGCAATATTTCTTGCCACCAAGGCTAGCTTCCGGAATGGGACCAAAGAGGTCAACATGGAGAAGCTCCAAAACCCTTTTTGAAGAAATGATGGTCTTGCTTGGATGGTGAATGTCATGCATTTTTCTTTCAACACAAGCCCTACACATTCGATCCTTCGAGAAAGAAACATGGTCTTTTAGTCCTAGGATATGGCCACCCTTGTGGAGACTTTGCAAAGTCCTCATGTTGACATGGGCTAGTCGGCGATGTCATAGCCAACCCAAGTCCGCCTTCGCGAATAGGCACATTGTATGGGAAGTGGTGACTCCGGAGAAGTCAACCACATAGAGCCCATTCTCAATTTACCCAACGAAAGACACATTGAGAGACTTGCTCCGCATGAGGATAACCATCTCCTTTTCAAAGACAACGGTATAACCCAAACAAGTTAAAGAATGGACGGAGATCAAGTTGAAACCTAGGGACTCGACAAGCAAAACATTCACAAGTGTGATGTCCGGTGCCACTACCACCTTGCCGAGCCCTATTACCTTAGACTTTGAATTGTCACCATATGTAACGGTCATTTGATCATCATTAGGCTTCAACTCCGTTACAATTTCCTTGCTTCCGGTCATATGACTAGTGCACCCACTATCAATTATCTATTTCGATCCTCCGGAAGCAAGTCCCTACACACAATCAATTCTTTGGTTTAGGTACCCATTTTGCAATGGGTGCCTTTTGGTTAGCAACAAGGGTCTTTGGGACCCAAATAGCATATTCAATGTAACCATCAAAAGGATCAATGTATCTAGCATAGACATCCCCATAATAATCAACATATAAAGCATAGTTGGGGTTAGATATGCCCGCAAAGTCATCACAAGTGGGAGTGCCCCTTGTGGCATTTCTACTTGCGATATCATCTTTCTTGGCTTGTGCGGGTTTGGTCTTCTTCTTGATCATCTTCTTCTTCTCCTTAGCGACATAACCTAAACCTTCCTTACCCTTGTGGGGCACTCGCTCATGAAGAGGAGTAGTGAGTGTCCCCTTGCCTTTATCAAGGGAGGTCTTGGGCTCAGTTGCCATGGAGGGAACTAACAAGATCCTAGCTTTATCCTTGACAACATTTGCATTAGTATTCAAAGGAGTAGAAGTACTAGGTTTCTCAAGAATAGATATCCGAGTTTGGAGTTGATCACGAGACTTGAGGAGACGTTCGTGATCACTTGTCAATACCTTGTGAGTATTTTCAAGTGACTCGAAGTCTTCGCAAAGTCTAGCATGGGCAACTACATGCTCGAACTTTTCATTTTGCATAATTTTACATTTAGCAAAGTAGAGATCACGATCCTTAGTGATCTTAGCAAGTTTCTCCTTGAGGAGAGCATGAGCTTCTTGTTCATCTTCGAGAGAGGATTGGAGGGACACCTTAGCGTGTGCATCCTCTCTCTCAATCTCACCTTTTAATTCAAGCTCATCCTCAAGCTCACCTATACGACTCATAATTGAGCCAAAGTGTTTCTTTCCTTCTCCTTGCAAGTTAGTCATGAATTTATCAAAAGAAATAATTTCCTCCTTGACTTCTAGGCTCATACCATCATCAATGTCATGGGATATGGAGGTGGGTGACAATTTTACCTCGGATGTCTTTGCCATAAGACATCTTGAATTCTTGATGATGGGGCTCTCGTTTGGTGAGGAGAAGAGTGACGAAGGTGTGGAAGAAATGGCTAGTGCGGCCACTTGCGTTGGAGTATCCTCCTTGTCACTATCTTCATCATCGGTGGGATATTGCTCTTGAGTTACCAAGACAATCTTTTGGTTCTTCTTGAAGTAGGGCTTCTTCACGGGCATGGGCCCCTTGCCCTTCGTCTTGGCCACGAGCCTCCCAACATGATCCTCTCTTCTCTCCCATGGGCAATCTGCAACAAAGTGGCTTTTGTGATCACATTTATAGCAAAGCCTCACCTTGTTGATTGGCTTTCCTCCATTGGAGGGGAACCTCTTGTCGATCCTTGCTTTGGCCCTTCCGGGGTTCTTCCAAAACGTTCTTGCCGCAAGACCCATGTGTTGGGTGAGAGTACTTGAGAGCGTCTCACTAGATAGCTCGACTTGATCATCATACTCATCTTCATCCTCTTCTTCAACGGTGGCCTTCAAGGCAATTGAGGCATGCTTGTGCATCCCTATGGCCCTAGCTCGTACATCTTGAGCGATCTTGGAGGCCACCTTGTATGCGGTCATCTCTTGCATGACTTCATTGGATGTCATCTTCGGGAAGTCATGTCTCCCTTGGAGTGTCTTCAAGTCCGTTTCCTCAAAGGGCATGAGAGCGGTCACGAACTTCCTCTTGATCCAAGCGTCATCAATGTAGACCGCACCGAGGTTCTTGAAGGTGTTAGCAATCAACACCAACCTCCGGTACATGTCCTCATGACTTTCTCCATCCAACTTGTAGAACCCTTCCACCTCATTGCATAAGGCATCATACCGGTTCTTCTTCATGCTCTCATTCTCGACGAAGATGTCGGAAATAGCATTCCACACTTCTTTGGCGGTGGAGAATTGTTGAATGAGTGGCATGTCCTTCTCTCCAACGGCCATTTGGAGTTGATGAAGAGCGGTGGCGTTGAGTTGGCTATCTACCACCTCTCTTCTTGTCAAGTTGGTTGGATCATGCGCCTTGAATCCTTCTTCAATAATGCGCCATAGCTCAATGGAGGCACTACATAAATGAGACTTCATTTGAAATTGCCATTGAGAGAAATGAGTAGGTTTAAACTTAGGAGGATCACTTCTAAAGTTTACATGAGGGTGAGGGATAGGAGGGTTAGCAGAGTAATTATGGTTGACATTATGAAATTCCTCTCCTTTGGGGGTGTTAGAGGAGCTAGGTGATTCATCCTTTTCCGCCTTCCCGAGGGAAACACTTGGAGTAACATCTTTAGACCCATCCGAAGATGACTCCTTAGAGTTCTCAGCATGCTCCTTAGGAGGAGGAGAGGGAGAAGTAGCCTCGGGCTCTTTAGACTTCAAGTGTGCCATGAGCATCTCATTCATCTTGAGGAGTTGGGCCTCCAAGGATGATCTCATATCAATAAGATCGGCCATGGTTGCCCCTTTGGCTAACGCCTCCTTCTCCGCCTCAAATTTCTCACGGGCGGCCCTCTCGGCATCGGATTCCGTCATTGTTGCACTTAGGCGGTTAAGCCCTTAAAAGTGAACAAGGCTCTGATACCAATTGAACGGGAATCCGGCACCTGGAGGGGGGGGGGGGGGTGAATAGGTGCTATTACAAATTTTAGGTCTTTTCAAATTAGGCTCAACACAAAGGTAAATTCTCTAGATATGCAACTACGGTGAATTTACCTAAATGACAAACTAAGCAATAACAAGATAAACAAGCTAACAAGACAAGCAAGTAAGGGAGCAAAGATAAGGGGAACCGAGTGAAGCACGCGGAGACGAAGATGTAATCCCGAGTTCCACCCAAGGGTGTACGTCTCGTTTGGAGAGGTGTGCGCTACCACAACAAGTTATCCGCAACGCCACAAAGGCTCACCTTCTTCTCCGATGAACTCAACCACAAAGGTTGCGAGTCAACCTTCCACTATCGATCCCCTTTTAGGGCGGAAATCGAATCCCTTACAAACGCTTGAGGCACGCACCCACAACTTAATTGGGGGCTCTCAAGATGACCACAAAAGGTCAAGGACCACAAAAGGTCAAGGCAACACCAAGATTACAACAATGGTGAACTAGGTTTTCCCACCAGAAACCCTAGCCACGAAATCCCCAAGTGAATGGGGAGGAAATGCAAATCCCTTCGGTGAAGATGTAGATCCGGGCCTTCTCCTCCAATCCTCCAAAGATCAACGAATTTGGGTGGAGGGATTGGGAGATCTTGTTGATTTGAGCTTTCAAGAATAGTAGGAGAGAGAGAATCTGAGAGCTAGCTGTTCTTGAGTGAGTGAGGGGGTATTTATACCCCCTCCCAAAATCTGGCTGTTGGCTGCCTCGGGGACCCGGAAATTCCGGTATAAGTGACACCCAGAAATTCCGGGTCACCCGGAATATCCGAGTCTGTGAAATATCCGAGTTGAATTTCCGGTTGAGATCAGAACGTCTTCGACATCTTGACTTAGCCAAATTTCTGAGAGTGACTCGGAAATTCCGAGTCAGTGAAATTTCCGAGCTGAATTTGCGGTTGAAGTCAGAACCACTTTGACATCTTGACTTAGCCAAATTTCTGAGGGTGACTCGGAAATTCCGAGTCAGTGAAATTTCCGAGCTGAATTTCCGGTTGAAGTCAGAACCACTTTGACATCTTGACTTAGTCAAATTTCTGAGGGTGACTCGGAAATTCCGAGTCGGTGAAATTTCCGAGCTGAATTTCCGGTTTGAGTCAGAACCACTTCCTGACTTTTCCTTAGCCATTTTTCTGTTAGGTATAGGAGACCCGGAATTTCCGATTCTGGAAATTTTTGGTTCCAATATTCCGATTCTGGGAAGAATTCCAGAAACTCTTTTTCTCTACATTTTGGCTTTGGGATATGTGATATGCAACTCACACAAACTGAAATACTTAGCAGTAGAATTAGTACATCATTGGTATTGTTAACTAACACTCAAAACACTAGGGATTAAGAAATGGTCTTTCACAACCTCCTCCTCCTCCGGCGACCACCTCCTCCTCCTTCTCCGGTGACCTCCTCCAACGATGACCTCCTCCTCCTCCTCCTCCTCCGGCGACCACCTCCTCCTCGTCCTTCGGCGACCACCTCGTCCTCGTCCTCCGTGACCTCCTACGGCAAGCTCCTCCTCCTGCTCGCCCACCCACCTCCGGCGACCCCCTGCTACACCCACTTACGACGACCTTCTCCTCCGACCAAGGGATTCGACGAAATTCCGGCGAAAAATGGGCGGCGCCAAATCCAGATTTGGATCTGGCCGCCTTTTTATTTTACATTCAAAAAAAAAAAATTAGTGGCGCACCTAAGTAAGGGTGCGCCACAGATATGTTTCTGTGGCGCATGGATGTGGGGTGCACCACAGAAATATTTTTGTGGCGCACCGGGCGGGTGCGCCACATAAATATATTTTTGTGGCGAGATAGCTGTGGCGCACCGACCATGCCCAATTGGTGCGCCACAGAAAGGCTTTTTGGTGCGCCACAGAAAGACCTTTTTCCACTAGTGACGCCCTGCCACCTCAAGCGGCGAAGGCCAAGCTGTACGACGTGGTTCGTTGGCTGTTCTGTTGATTTGTCCTGCTATGCCTTGTAATGAGGAAGTTGCCTTAGTTTTTTCTTTTCAGCGTGTGTGTTGCTTCCTATTTGGCACTTTTTAGCATTTGTTCATGTTGCTTTTGGTAGGGTTTCGAGAACCTTTAATTTATCTTCAGCTTGCATTTAGCTTCGTCGACATTTGTAAGAACTCTCATGTTTCGTTTCAATGGAATAGGGGTTCCCCTTGGGGACCCTCTTTATCTAAAAAAACAAGTGAGCCGCCACCATCAAATGATTGAAATATTAGTTTGTTCTGTAATTAGTTTGGCAAAACATCTTATAACCGGGAACAGAGGTAGTAGTTGCCAACACAATGGCAACAACCCATGACTGATCAACACCGGAAAACGTCGAGACCTCGTGAGCATAATGGCCTTCGAGTAGAGTGTGCGCAACTGTCTCATCAAACTGATCACATAAACAACAAGCAGTGCAATTCATCCACTCTTTTGCATCCAACTTATCATCGGCCCAATTTTGATTATGAAGAAATAGTTAGATGTACGGGTTGACCTCTAACTCTATTTTGGTTCACAACGCAACGTTTAGAATGGGACGATCTATTCTTCCCAAGAATTGCACATCATTGACATTTTTTGCTGACTTTGTACCATTACCACATTGAACTGTTTCTCTACGATGGGCGTTTGGGCACACATTTGAATCCGACTTGAGTTAGGCATAACTTTACCTAGCCACATGGGCATCTTAACGACCGTTGTCCAGAGGGGAGCAGCTGCATGTAAATCAGCTTAAAACAGAGTACCATTACTTCAATGTGTTAATAATTTCGGAGCTACTTCCGTTATTTGTGAGAGTACTATTACTTTGCTGGCTGCACCAACACCACTTATACTTCCCTTTCAACTGTCTATAAAACAACAAATAGACATTGCTTGTTCTTGTTCCCTAAATTTGAGCGACTAGCTTAGCTTGCCGTCAGTACTAATATGTGCTTTCATCGATCGCGCTAGTATATGATGCAGCTTGGTTTGGAAATGAGGGGTATCGGGAAAAGGATCAACGCAACTTGTCCCAGCTTAGCTGCATCCTTAGAGGAAGCTTATATGCATTACAGTCCATACACTTAGGGCCAGAGTGCCAGACACACCAGAAAATAGATCAGAACGGATTGAGATTGCCTGAATTTGCCTTGGCCGACTCTTTAGCTATTTGATATGAGAGACCACATACATGGGCTGCATGTGTCAGTGATTCGAAGTCACCTCACAGTTTTTCGAAAAGAAAAATAAATCACCTGACTTGACTTTGTGGGATATAAAATCAGCGACGTGAGCTGCAATTAGTATTGCATAGAGTTTCATATATCACTACTAATGTCCAGCAATTGCATCAAAGTGCTCTTTTGCAGGAATCGTGTATTTTAATTGACGGTGAAGTGCTTCTAACATAATCCCTCCATTTCATAATATAAGATGTTTTAGGTGTTACATATGTTGTCTAAATTCACACTAAATAGAATGAACATTTACACTAAAACGTATCTTATATGTGTGCGCATATGTATGTAGGAAATGTCTAAATCATTTTATATTATGAAACGGAGGGAGCACATATGCCATATCATGCATGGGTGGTCTTTTGTATTAACTGTAACACACTTTATTTGTTCTGAAATTTCAATGCGATGAGTCCTTGACTATAATTACAATATTGTGTGATGAGTGTTAACCGTATCACGCTAAAGCTTAATGGCCAGAACAAGTAATTTTGACAACAGAAGCATGCCCCCCAATTCCCCAAGTTTCATTACCTGATTCGGTGTCATACATCCTTAACCACCAGGTTTTTGCCATAATATTTGAACTTCAACTGAGATTTTTTTATTGGAAGAATCAACTGGGATATACATAATATTGCCTCTAGAACATGGCAAAGAATGATCCACCTAGGAGGCTACACAACTTGACATACAGTTTTATAATCCCACTTAGCTATTACAGCCACGACATGAGGAAATAGATATATTTAAGCAGAATCCGCGTGCATTAGAGTGGTTTGAGAAGCCTCAAAGCTGTCGTTTATACTCATAGGATTAACTAGCCAGTGCGGTGCGCGGGCGTCACGCCGTGCAACATCGGAAATTTTTGCTTGTGGCTGCGACTAAATAATTGTTTATTGAGCATATTTGTTTTTTTAGATAGAGTGTATATTAATATCGCGGAGATACAAATTACACCCAGCCTCTACAAGAGTATCCGAGATTTTTCTTCTCTATGTTGTTGCTCACTCGTATGTGTAAGCCTCTTGTGCTACAACTTAGCCGAAGTGTCATTCTCCGCATGTTGAATATATCATGCAACATAAGAGGCAAAATGAGTTCTTTGTGCCTTTAAAAACGTACCATGCAACATAATGTAAGATTGCGGAATATGTTGTATTGTATTGATACTAGATTGATTATAATAAGGCACGGTGGGCTGTATATAAAGGGATACAAAACTTGGAGACTACGAAACCTAATAGAGATAGACTTGGATTACAATCCTAATACTACCAAATGTACCTAAACCGTATTGTACTTAACATCCCCCGCAGTCGGATCGGTAGTGACGCGAACAACTGGAGCGTTGCAGACGGTCTGACTGGAACATAATCCGAAGTCGCCAACTGAAGAGGAGCCGAGTTGATAGCCCTTAATGCCGATGTCGATGTAGTCGAGTTGTGGACGCTGACGTTGTGGTCGATGTTGCCGTTTGAGGAAGTTGAGGTAGACTTTTCCTGGAGTCGATGTAGTTGGAGGTAGGCGGCACGCCTTACCGAGCTTGCCAGACTCGGGAGCGCGTCGGGGATGAAGGCACGCGCCGATGTTGCCAGTATCGGGCATGCGAAGAAAGGGACCACCATTAACCATGCGAGTCAGAGCCGGATGAAGAGGCAGAGGAGATCGCCGAGGTCGGCGGCGCGTAGCGTAGATTTTCCGCCGTTTGTTGCCGGAGTAGACGAAAAAGGAAGTTTGAAAGTGCATGGTTGTCTCCATGCGTGGTTTTGGTAATTAATGACAATCCTTATGGACTAATGTTTACATTGAGATATTCTTATAGATCTTGTCCATGGGAAAATATAGGAGTTCATGTGTTGGACTCTTCAAGATGACATAATGACCAATGCTCTATTCAAGGGTTAATATGAAGAATGATCATGTATAGAGTTGAACTCATCGCAAGTATGGCTTGGAATAGAAGATTGAGTGAACAATCATGATTACCCCCAAGTCATCTTACATATCAAGAGAAGAAGATGAAGTGCAAGTTCAATATGATGCATCTCGGAAGATATCTTTTGATTGAAGCTTGCAAAGAAGACATGAATACGAAGCTTAGCGAGGCCCTTCCATAATGGAGTATGGGGGAGCATTTGGAGAAGTCCTCATCAAGCATGTGCTAGCAAGAACAATCAAGAAAGGTGTTTCAACTTGAGAGAGTCAAGATCGTCATCATCGAGCTCAAGTGGAATGCGCAAGGCGAAGGTATGATCTTGATAGGTTTTCTATTTTACCGGTCTCATGGTGTTAGTGGGAGACCGGGTTTTAGGATAGATGGCGTACTATGAAGAGGGGCTCTCGAGTGAGTAACTTGATTGCATCTTTGTGGAGAGCACAAACCTTTGCATACTTATCATTTCATTTTTCTTGGTTCTTAATTGGTTTTTCTCCTTGTTGTGATCTTCACTACAAGCCCAAGTTCACCGAAAACGAATTTCATATGGAAAACTTGTTGCGTTTTCGGTTTTGGAGGTTTGCCGATCATTCCTTTTTAGAGAGGTTTTAACCTTCTCCATTTAGTTTTATCTTCCATTGTTCTACTATTAGGTTTATCTGCATGATCTTGTAAAGCTCTTCGTTATGATTCCATCGAGCCAAAAATCATCGAAAACGGAGTCCGGATCGAAAAGATATTGACGTTTTCGTTATCGGTTTTGCTGCAGTTTTTACTAGGCCGGAGTCTCCGGTCCTAGACCGGAAACTCCGGTCTGTGCAGGACCGGAGTCTCCGGACTCAACGTTTTTCTCCAAAGCTGCTTTGAAGCTGTTCAGCCCCTGGTGGGGGGCGGAGTTTCCGGCCCTAGAGGCCGGAGTTTCCGCCCCTGGATGAACTTTCCGGCCCAGGGCACCGGAGAGTTTGCCCAAGCCTCGGCGGTGTTGACAGTGTTCAGCCCCTGGTGGGGGGCGAAGTTTCCGGTCCCAGTAGGCCGGAGTTTCCGCCCCTACTGACCGGAAACTCCGGTGTGAAGATTTCCTGCAACGGCTCTTTTTCGTGGGACCTATAAAAAGACCCCTTCTTCCCCAGAGAGAGTAGCTCTTCCAAGCACGAATTTCCCCCCTCTCTCTCCTCCATTGTTGACCTTGGAAATCTGGCCCCTCTCTCATTTCCTCCCTTGATTCTTGCATATCTTTGAGGGATTTGAGAGAGGAGATCTAGATCTACATTTCCACCAATCCATCTCTACTCTAAGTGAGGGGAACCTAGTAGATCTTTATCTTGGAGTTCTTGGTGCATCTCCTCTTTGTTCTTCCTCTCTTATTCCCCCATAAGCATTTGTTGCTTTGTTGGAATTCGAGAGTGAAGGATTTGAGCACTTGTGCTCTTGCCTTTTGCATTTGGTGCATCGGTGTGCTCTCCACGAGGATTCGTGGAAGTTGAAAGTTTGTGAGCTTGTTACTCTTGGGTCCTTGGACCCTAGACACCTTTGTGGTGGTTGGACCCTTGTGTGGTCACTTGAAGCCGTTCGGGAGCCTCCAATCCCATTGTGGGTTGTGCCCCAGATTGTTGTTGGAGGCCGTTCGGGAGCCCCCAATCCCATGGTGGGTTGTGCCCCGGATTGTTGTTGAAAGGCTCCGGATTCCGCCTCGAAGGAATTCCGATAGTGGAAGGTGAACCAAGCCTTTGTGGTGCGGTTCATTGGAGAAGAAGGTGAAACCTTTGTGGTTGTTGAACCGTTGTGTCGATTCACACCTCTCCAACGAGACGTACTCCCTTAACAAGGAGGAACTCGGGAATACATCCTCGTCTCCGCGTGCCTCGGTTATTTCTATGCCCGAGCTTTTACTTATGCACTTTACATTGTGATAGCCTTCGTGCTTGAAGTATTCTATATTGCTATCACCTTGTTGTTTGTCTTGCTTAGCATAAGTTGTTGGTGCACATAGGTGAGCCTAGTTTATTTAGGTTGTCGGCTTGTTAATTTAAACACCTAGTTTTATTCCGCAATTCATAAGCCTAAACCGGAAAAGTTTTAAACCGCCTATTCACCCCCCCTCTAGGCGACATCATTGTCCTTTCAATTGGTATCAGAGCCTGGGCTCTCTTGTTGGGCTTTATCGCCTAGAGAGTAAAAGATGTCGTTTAGAGAATTAGTGCACGATCCCACTTTCATATTCGATGGCACAAATTATGATGTTTGGAAAATCCACATGCTTAATCTATTTAGGGCCATGGGTCCAAATTATGTTAAGAGGATTGTAGATGTGTGTTTATCTCCTCCAAAGGATTATCATGAATTATCTTTAGAGGATGAGATAAACTCTCATCTCGAGACTCAAGTAACTAATGGTCTTATGTGTGCTTTGACCGATGTAGTTCTTGCTTCAATCATGCCTTTTCAAAATGCACATGAGCTTTGGACCAAGCTTCAAGATATATATGAAGTGTCCAAAATTATTGAGGATGATTGTTCTCCCTCCACCTCCGGCCGTGATGAGTTCACAACTTCGTCCACTTCACAACATGTGATTTGTCACAAGGTAATGATATGGTGAGTGGTGATAGAAATTGCATTGTTGATGGTGAATATTCTATTGACTATACTTCATCTCTATCTCACTGCAATGTTCTATCTTTAGACTTAAACTCTTATAGCACTCCAAACGCCATACATGCTAGAGTTGATAGTCCTTGCATATCATGTAATAGTTGTTTAACTAAATCTCATGATGATATGCTTCATATGTCTTGTTGCCATGAAAACGATACTTTCAGATCCTCTATTTCTTGCATGACTAACAATGTAGAGGAATCCCAACATTTGTTGGAACAAGACATGGACCTCAACGGTGCTTCAAGTTTTTCTTCATCCTCTTCAACCATTAATCATGTTTGCCTTATGGCTAAGGATTCCGAGGTATCTCCCACCTCGAATCCAAATTGTGATGATGTGGATGAGGATTCTCATGAAGAAGGTTTTGACTTTGAATCCTTAACCAAGATGGGTGAGATGGTACTTGGTGCTCTCCCCAAAGGTAGTAAAGCTATCCCTCCTCTTTGTGAAATCATTGATTATGTTACTAAGAGTAGGGAATTCACTGAGGATTTGGAAAGTCAATTTGATGAGAAATGTCAAATTGAGAGAGATGACTCTATCACCATAGCTTCCTTGAAAGCTTCTCTTGAAGAGGAAGAAGAGCTTAGGGTTTCTCTTGAAGAGAAACTTGAATCCCTTAGATGAGTCTAATGATCTTATTATTGCTAAAATCATTAAGGAAAGAGATCATTCTATTACTAAATATAAAGTGCTTAAAAAGGAAATAGTGATTTGGTGTTGGCAATGCTAGACTAAGTGAGGACATAGAGAAACTTGACAAAGCTCACAAGGCTTTAGAAAGTGAACACTCTCTCCTCGTCAAGTCTCATGATCAACTCCAAACTCAACTATCTAATAATGATAAACTTGCAAAAGTGTCTTCTTCCATTTCTAATGATAATGATGCTTTTGCTACTAACTCCACTTCTTGTGAAGCAACTATTTTGAAGGAGAATGTTGAGCTAAGGGCCCAACTTGAGTTGCTAACTAGCAAGTATGGCAAATTGGAAGAAAGTCATGAAAGGCTATCTAGCTCTAATGACGATCTTCTAGCATTCCATGCTAAGCTAAAGTTAGCTCATGAGGCTATAATGTCAAAGGTAACATCTTGTGAGCCTCATGTGGACAATGGCACAACGTCTTCTCTTAATGCTATATCATCTTGTGCTAGTCCTTGTGATTCATCCACTCACAATGTTGCTACATCTCGTGATGAATCACTTTGAAAGAGCATTTTCCCTCATGTGTGGTTTTGGTAATTGAATGACAATCTCTATGGACTAATGTTTGCATTGAGATATCATTATAGATCATGTCCATGGAATTGTGGAGTTCATGTGTTGAACTCTTGAAGCTTATGTGTTGAGTGGAGCATATTGCAAGTATGTCTTGAAGGATTTAAGACATCATATTAGTGAAGAAATGGTGGAAGATACAAGGTTGATCAAGATGTTGATCAACACACAAAGCTACAAGATGTACCAAGAGCGTTCATGTATCTCTTGGGATGGTAAACACTTGTCCGCATAGCTTTGTGAACCAACCCATGATATATGTGTGTATGGTATCTTTATATGAGGTTAGGTATCTTCCCATGGGCTTGCATCAAATGAAGATTTCATATAGCTCATGGAGGATGACGTCATACGGTGATCAAGGTGAGATGTGCAAGACCAAGAGAATCTTCTTGAAGAGATCCTATGCTTGGTGCTTGCAATGGATACATGAAGACGGAGCTAAGCGAGACTCTCCCATTGTGAGCATGGGGGGGTATTTGGAGAAGTCTTCATCAAGCATGTGCTTGGACGCGCAATCAAGAAAAGATGAACCACTTGAAGAGATCAAGATAGTCTTCATCCAACTCAAGTGGAATGCTCAAGGCAAAGGTATGATCTTGATAGGACTATAGGATAGATAGGCGTACTATCAAGAGGGGCTCTCAAGTTAGTAACTTGATCGCATCGTGGTGGAGAACTCAAACCTTTGCATATCATATTTCTGGGTTCTTATTTGGCTTTTATGGTGGTGAGGAACTAGATCTTGGTTCATCTCCATGTCAAACTCTTGTTCATCGGAAACGGTCTTACTTTGGAAAACTTGTTGGCTTTCATCCATGTGAGGATTTAGAGCTTGGTTTATCTCCATACTAAGCTCTAGTTCATCAAAAACGGATTTCGTATGAATATCTTGTTACGTTTTTGATATTGGAGGTTTTTCCGGTTTACATGTTTTAGGAAAGTTAAATCTTTCCCCATTTGGTTTTCCTCACATGATGGAATATGATGTTTCTATGCATATTCAAGTAGAGCTCGTTGTAACGATTCCAACGAGCCAAAAATCATCGAAAACGGAGTCCGGATGGAAAAGATGTTGCAGTTTTGGTTTTGCTGTTTCTGTCAGTTTTCAGTCACTCGGAATATCCGATTTGGACTGAATAGGAATATCCGATTCTCGCAGTTTTTCTCGAAAAAGAGGCACTGATTGGAACCGGAAAATCAGCTCGGAAATTTCACTTTTGGGCGGAATTTCCGGTCTAAATTCTGGGTGCAACGGTTCTATTTTCTGGGGGGGGGGGGGTATAAATACCCCTCCCCTTCTTCTTCCCTTGCCCAACCAAGGTAGCACGAATTCTCTCTCTTTCCTACTCCATTGTTGACCTTGGAAAGCTTGATTCCTCTCAATCCCTCCATTGATTCTTTCATATTCTTTAGGGAAAGTTGAGAGGAGATCTAGATCTACAATCCTACCAATCAATCTCTCCTCTAAGTGAGGGGAAACTAGTGGATCTAGTTCTTGGAGTTCCTTTGTGGTTCTTCCTCTTTGTTCTTCCTCTCTTCTCCCCCCATAAGCATTAGTTGCTTTTGGTGGGATTTGGGAGTGAAGGATTTGACTCCTTTGTGGTTTCCTTTATTCTTCCTCTCTTATTCCCCCATAAACATTTGTTGTTGTGTTGGAATTTGAGAGTGAAGGACTTGAACACTTCATGTGCTCTTGCCATTGCATTTGCATCGGTTTGAGCCCTCCACGAGGATTCGTGGTGGTGATACTTGTGAGCTTGTTACTCTTGGGTCTTTGGACCCTAGACGCCTTTTGTGGCCGGCCTTTTGTGGCCAAGACCTTTTGTGGTCAAGACCTTTTGTGGTCACTTGAGAGCCCCCAGTTAAGTTGTGGGTGTGTGCCTCAAAACTTGGGAGCCCCCAATTAAGTTGTGGGTGTGTGCCTCAAGAGTTGTACGGGATTCGATCTCCGCCCCAAAGGAGATCAATAGTGGAAGGTGAACTCGCAACCTTTTGTGGTTGAGTTCATCAGGAGAAGAAGGTGAGCCTTTGTGGCGTTGCGGCTAACCTGTTGTGGTTGCGCACACCTCTCCAAACGAGACGTACACCCTTTGGGTGGAACTCGGGAATACATCCTCGTCTCCGCGTGCCTCGGTTATTTCTATACCCGAGCTCTTTACTTATGCACTTTACATTGTGATAGCCTTCGTGCTTCAAGTCATATATCTTGCTATCATCTTGTTACTTGTATTGCTTAGCTTAAGTTGTTGGTGCACATAGGTGAGCCTAGTTTATATATCTAGGTTGTATGCTTGTTAAAGTAAACCTCTTGTTTTATTCCGCCTTTATCAAGCATACCGGAATTTCCGGGTCATTCGTGGACCGGATATTCCGGCTACTCGGAATTTCCGGGTCATTCGTGGACCGGATATTCCGGCTCCTCGGAAAAAGTTTTAAATCGCCTATTCACCCCCCCCCCCCCCCCTCTAGGCGGCGTCTATCCGTTCACACTTTCCATACCTTGTTGCTCTAACAATGAGGCTTTTACTTCCTCTAGTATTTGTGTTGATACTAACCATGTAGAGGAACTAAAAGAGCTCAAGGCCCAAGTCACTTATTTGAAGAAGGACTTGGAAAAGCGTCATGTTGGGAAGTCCACACTTGACAATATGTTGAGTGTTCAAAGACGCCCAAATGACAAGAGTGAACTTGGATTCAACTCAAATAACAAGAACAAGTCCAAGATCATCAATAAGGAAAAGGGCCAAGAACAAGTCAAAGATTCGGCCAAGATTGTTTGCTTCAAGTGCAAAGTTGAAGGGCACCATGTTAGATCTTGCCCTTTGAAGAAGAAGGCTCTTAGTGAGAAGCAACAAGGGAAGAAACCTCAAGTTCAAACTCAAGCTCCTCAAGTTGAAGAACGGTCTCTTCCCAAGAAGAATCAAGCTACTCCTCCTCAAGTCAAGACTCCAACTAAGAAGAGAGGAGGAAGTAGATGTTGCTACCTATGCCGTGAGAAGGGTCACCTTGCTTCTTCATGCACAAATGGTACCTTATCCAACCCCATCATATTTGATGATGTCTATTCTCTTCAGAAGGATAAGGTTGGCAATGTGTTTGCCAAATATGTTGGTACTCAAAGTGGTGTCAAGAAAAGAACCATTTGGGTTGCCAAACCTATTGTGACTAACCTCTTAGGACCCAACTTGGTTGGGGACCAACAAGCTAAAACTTGATCAATAGGTGTTGTTGGAGGCATTGGAGACTTGGCTACACTATGAAGAATTAAGGGATCTTCATCAATTATATCCTCTCAAGTCAAGTCATATGGATCATATTGTTCTATCTCATATCCAATGTTCCTCCTTGCGGTAACTTTTATTTAAATCATATATACATTGAAAGTTGCTTGCACCCTTGCATGTGTTTGGTTTTGTACCTTGCTAATGTTTGTATGTGTTGTGCTCTCTACTTACTTATCTTGAGAAATCAAATATGTGTATGTTGGTTTGCACACCATTTACTTGTTTTGAGCCTTATTGCTTTTATTTGATATCTTATCTTGTTGGCTCTCTTTTAGAGATTAATGGACTATCATATTTTGGGGGAGTGATATGCTTCGTGCACTTCACAATCCTAAAATTGTGTATTCATGAGAAATACAACTTAGTGTTGATATACTTATATTATTTACTATCTATGTGGTATGTCATTCTCATGAGAAATTCAATTTCTATAATGTCCATTAATTTCTCGAGTTGGTTTTGTTTGCCTCTTGCTTTAAATAAATGGATTATCACATTATGGAGAAGTAATAAGCTATGTGCATATTACAAGCCTAGAAAATGTGAATATATGAGGTTTTGCCACCTAGAATTGATATTGCTAGTTATCTTGTTCCTATGTGGCATGTTGCTCAAACAAGTTCCCATTTACTTAAATGCTTTTTGTCTCTCACTCTTTTGGATCTTGTTTGTGGAGGATGTTCTTGGTATGGCTTTCCCCAAATATGCTCTCATGTATCTTTTGGGAAGCCAATTGTTTCAAGCTACTTCTTGGAGTTGCTTTGCACCTTCGCATGATTTGTGAAGCAATCAAGAATATCTATCTATCTAAGCATGGTTTTTAATTCCTATCATTTGCCATATGCTGTTTTGTGAATATGATCTTGAATATATCTTTGCAATCCACCCCCGAGAAATATCTCCATGCATTACTTGTCTTGACAAGTGATAATCTTTTTGTGGTAAATATATTGATCATATTCGCTTTGGCTCTTGCTTTGATTTGCTTTATTTGATTGCCAAGGATTTGTTTTGATCTAACTCTCATTTGTCTTCATTGTATCTTTTGGATCCTTTTTGCTCTACTTAAAATTTATATAGTGCTTTCTTGAGTTGGGAAAAGCAATGAACCAATTCTTGTGCATTGATGTTCAAAAGTCATACTTCTTGATAATGCACTATTCTTTGGGAAGCTATCCTACTTTGAGTAAAACACCGTTCTTTAAATTGGTATTGCAATTTCTTGCCTTTCTTGAACATGACTAGTGTTTGAATATATATATGAAGAGTGATGATCTCATTTGTGTGCATTTTGTATTCAAATGCAAAATCATAAATAATGTACACATCTTGGGGGAGCAATCCTATATGCTTTAGAACATTAGTTGTCTTCATATGATATTTGATCCCGATGACATGTCTCCTTGGAAGACAAATATTTTTCGTCTTGGTACTTTGTGCCATCATGAAAAGTGTAGAGGTTTTGGTTTATTCCTTGATGATATGTTCATCAATTGGTTTCTTGATTTCATTAGCATCTTTTCAAAGTGGTATCTTCACTCATGTGTTGATTTGGGTATTTAATATAATGTGGACAATTTGTTTTATTGTCACACTTGTGTGTGCCTTGTTGGTTTACTTGGTGTTTTGTCTAAATTATATCTCGTTTGGTTCTTGAAAGTCATGTGCATGCATTTTTATTATATGTATATCTGATGGCATGCTTACTTTCGTTGATCCAATATATAGGATAAACTCCATCAAATCCTATATGGCTAAGATGTGCATGAAATTCAATTTCACATTAATATGCACATATTTATGTGGAGTTTGTCATATGTATTGTAGTTGCTCTAACTACTTTGGACCCAATGAGTTTGGGTATTTTTTTGTATTTGAATTTGTTTTAGGTATATTGGAGATGCATTGGAAGCTTGTCTCATCTAAAAGGAATGTGTTGTCACTATGTGCTTATTGGAGCCAAACTTGTATGATCATGAGCTCTTATCTTCTACATCACCAATGCTATCTCGGTAACAAGTATCTACCTCATGCATACTTTTCTAGCTTTCAACCTTGTGTAGGTTGATTTCATGGCATGAATCAATTTGGTTGCAATTCTTTTGATTCTTGCAAAACGTTTTTATTGCAAATGTGAGTAAGCCGGGATGATTACATATCAAGGGAGGAATATATATAATCATTTTCATGATTCACCAATCCCAAATATGTTAATCTAGCACTTTCTACTCTATGTCTCGCATATGTAATATTGATGTGTTTCAAAATCATTTGCCTTTTGTGAGACTTGTTATCTTACTCGGAGCATCCCGTTTATCACCTTAACCCTTGTGGATACGTTTGATGCTATGATGAGTGTGTGTTTGAAGTTCATCTATATCCCTTTAAGATAAAAGTGAGCTTTGTGCTATGCTTTTAAGCAAAGATCTTATTGGTGTATTTATGACTTCCTCTTGGATATCATGACCTCTACCTTTGTATCTATCTTGTGTGTACATGTTTATTTGTAGACCCATATCTTAGTGATTCGTGTCTACTTAGAAACTTATACACATAAAAATAGTACATCTTTATTTGGTATTCCAATTCCTTAGTGACCACCTCTTATTGCTTTTGTTTCTTTGGTGGTTTCTAATTAAAGGCACAAGCTTTATTTTCATGTGTTATGCTTTTTGAGTTTTAATAAGCTTGTGGAGCTACTTGCTATATCTCCTTTGGTGTGTGAGTATGGGTAAGACATGATATGCACCATGTGCAACTCTTTTTGAAAGAGACTATGTTGATGTGTTTTCTCATCCTTGTATTAGTCTCCTAAAATGTCTTTATATCTCACACCCATCCTTTTATTTGCCGCTCCTTGCTCATGTTGCAAAACATTTTATTTATTGCAAATTGTTTTGTTTCTTTTCTCATTTATATTCTCTTGCATGTGCTGGTGTTCGATTTTATCTAGGAGGGAGTGAGGATTCCATGTTGTGCACACTATATTGAAATACAAATCCTATTTGTGCACGTACCTTGGGGAGTTCCCTCATGATATTTAGAACACTTTTTGGATCCTTTTGATTGATTGCTTCTTTCGTTGAAGTATATTTCTATTTGATATTCTCTTGCAATCTTTGGATCCTCAATATAGTTTGATCTCCCTCCATCTATTCTTCATTGGATATGTGCATTTGATTTCACTCACATTATGAGAAATGCACACTTTATGGGGGAGCTCTTATTATATTAGCCTTCTTACTTTTCACCCATTTCGGCAATCAATGCCAATGGGGGAGAAATTTAGAGGATTTAAGGGAATATGGGTTTGTTCATATAAACCCTCGTAAAAGGGATTGTCAGCAATTACCAAAATGGGGGAGATTGAAAGTGCATGGTTGCCCCCATGCGTGGTTTTGGTAATTAATGAAAATCCTTATGGACTAATGTTTACATTGAGATATTCTTATAGATCTTGTCCATGGGAAAATATAGGAGTTCATATGTTGGACTCTTCAAGATGACATAATGACCAATGCTCTATTCAAGGGTTAATATGAAGAATGTTCATGTATAGAGTTGAGCTCATCGCAAGTATGGCTTGGAATAGAAGATTGAGTGAACAATCATGATTACCCCCAAGTCATCTTACATATCAAGAGAAGAAGATGATGTGCAAGTTCAATATGATGCATCTCGGAAGATATCTTTTGATTGAAGCTTGCAAAGAAGACATGAAGACGAAGCTTAGCGAGGCCCTCCCATAATGGAGTATGGGGGAGCATTTGGAGAAGTCCTCATCAAGCATGTGATAGCAAGCACAATCAAGAAAGGTGTTTCAACTTGAGAGAGTCAAGATCGTCATCATCGAGCTCAAGTGGAATGCGCAAGGCAAAGGTATGATCTTGATAGGTTTTCTATTTTACCGGTCTCATGGTGTTAGTGGGAGACCGGGTTTTAGGATAGATTGCGTACTATCAAGAGGGGCTCTCGAGTGAGTAACTTGATTGCATCTTTGTGGAGAGCACAAACCTTTGCATACTTACCATTTCATCTTTCTTGGTTCTTACTTGTTTTTTCTCCTTGTTGGGTTTTGGTGCTTGTTGTGATCTTCACGACAAGCCCAAGTTCACCGAAAACGAATTTCATATGGAAAACTTGTTGCGTTTTCGGTTTTGGAGGTTTGCCGATCATTCCTTTTTAGAGAGGTTTTAACCTCCTCCATTTGGTTTTATCTTCCATTGTTGGACTATGAGGTTTATCTGCATGATCTTGTAAAGATCTTCGTTGTGATTCCAACGAGCCAAAAATCATCGAAAACGGAGTCCGGATGGAAAAGATATATACGTTTTCGTTATCGGTTTTGCTGCAGTTTTTCCTAGGCTGGAGTCTCCGGTCCTAGACCGGAAACTCCGGTCTGTGCAGGACCGGAGTCTCCGGACTCAACGTTTTTCTCCAAAGCTGCTTTGAAGCTGTTCAGCCCCTGGTGGGGGGCGGAGTTTCCGGCCCTAGAGGCCGGAGTTTCCGCCCCTGGATGAACTTTCCGACCCAGGGCACCGGAGAGTTTGCCCAAGCGTCGGCGGTGTTGATAGTGTTCAGCCCCTGGCGGGGGGCGAAGTTTCCGGTCCCAGTAGGCCGGAGTTTCCGCCCCTGACCGGAGTTTCCGGCCCTAGTGACCGGAAACTCCAGTGTGAAGTTTTCCTGCAACGGCTCTTTTTCGTGGGACCTATAAAAATGCCCCTTCTTCCCCAGAGAGAGTAGCTCTTCCAAGCACGAATTTTCCCCCTCACTCTCCTCCATTGTTGACCTTGGAAAGCTTGCCCCTCTCTCATTTCCTCCCATGATTCTTGCATATCTTTGAGGGATTTGAGAGAGGAGATCTAGATCTACATTTCTACCAATCCATCTCTCCTCTAAGTGAGGGGAACCTAGTAGATCTTGATCTTGGAGTTCTTGGTGCATCTCCTCTTTGTTCTTCCTCTCTTATTCCCCCATAAGCATTTGTTGCTTTGTTGGAATTCGAGAGTGAAGGATTTGAGCACTTGTGCTCTTGCCTTTTGCATTTGGTGCATCGGTGTGCTCTCCACGAGGATTCGTGGAAGTTGAAAGTTTGTGAGCTTGTTACTCTTGGGTCCTTGTACCCTAGACGCCTTTGTGGTGGTTGGACCCTTGTGTAGTCACTTGAAGCCGTTCGAGAGCCCCCAATCCCATTGTGGGTTGTGCCCCGGATTGTTGTTGGAGGCCGTTCGGGAGCCCCCAATCCCATTGTGGGTTGTGCCCCGGATTGTTGTTGAAAGGCTCCGGATTCCGCCTCGAAGGAATTCCGATAGTGGAAGGTGAACCAAGACTTTGTGGTGCGGTTCATCGGAGAAGAAGGTGAAACATTTGTGGTTGTTGAACCGTTGTGTCGGTTCATGTAACGCCTCGGGATTTATCCCCTTTTGATTTGTGAGTTTTCTTTTTTGCATCGACATGGCATCGCATCCCATTAATTTAATTTGTTGCATTTAAATCATTTTTCCACGATTAAATTTAAATGCATTTCAAATTAATTAAAAATGTGTTATTTTCAAATCTTTTAAAATGTTAAAAACTAGTTTATTAAATTGTCTATTCAAAACTAAAAATATTTTTTATAGTTTTCGTATTCAAATTATTTTTCTATTTTGTTTTAAAAATATAAAACCGAAAAGAATAAAAGGGTGAGAAATAAAGCCCAAGCCCATCTAACCAAACCCTAGGTTTTCCCCCAGAAATTTCTTCCCACCCCCTGCAATTTTTGCAGCCACCCTCCTCTCTTTTCTGGAATTTGCAAAAGATTCCTTCCACCTCCCTTTTTCCTTTTCTCCCCTTCCTTTCTTTTCTTTTCCTTTTTCTCCTTTTTTTTCTTTTCTTCTTTCCTTCGTTTTCTCTTTCTTCATTCTCCAACCCGCACGGGAGAAGCAACACCCGAGCTCGTGCTCCCACCGCGCCCGCTCCCCGCTCCCCGCCCCCCAGCGCCGCGCCTCCTCGACCGTCGCGCCTCCGGCCGCCGCGCCCGTCGCACCTCCGGCCGCCGCGCCCGTCGCACCTCTCTCCTCCCCGGTCGTCGAGCGCCCCGCTCCTCCTCTCTCCGGCCCGCCGCCGCTCCGGAGCCCGAGCTCCACCCCGCGCCGCCGCCTGCTGCTCCCCGCCGGCCGCTGTCCCCGCTGCCGCGCCTCTGCGGCCGCGCGCGCCCCCCTGCTCCGGCCGCGCTGGCCGCCTCCCGTCGTCGCCTGCGCCACCACCGCGCCACCGGCCGCCGCCAGCTCGCCGCGCGCCGCGCTCACCGCCGCCCGCAGCGCCCCAGCCGGCCCGACTCGCTCCCGAGCTCTGGCCGCCCGCGCCGTGCGCGTCGCCAGCACCCGCGCCTCTGCGCCTCACCTGCTCCGCCGGCGCCGCGCTCCGCCCGCCGCCAGCGCGCGCCTCCGCCCTGCTCGCGCCTCCCTGCGCCGTCGGTCGCCGTCGCCTCCCCGAGCGCCGCCCCGCGTACCCTGTGCCCCGGCCTCCTTTGCCTCCTGCCCGGGCTCCTCCGCCGCCGTGTCGCCGCCCGCCGCCCCTCGTGCGTTCGTCCGCGTCGCGCCACCGCCCCCGCTGCCTCCTCTTTCCGACCGTGTGCACGCCGCCGTCGCCGCCCGCCAGGTGTTCGACGCAATGCCTGAAAGAACTTCGGCGTCATTTTTTGTGTCCGAGTTGTCCACCCTTCGAGGTGTTTCTACATGCGCGTCCTCTTCCGGTGCCGCGTTTCCGTGACCGCCCTTGTACGTGTTGCGGTGCACGCCCGTGTGCGCCTCCTTCCGGTGTCCGTTGCCGTGCTCCTACGTGCCCGCGCCCGTCAAAGAGGATGACCGAGTACGACTACTTCCCGCCCACTTCCACGACACCGACAAACGACGATGCCCCGGTTCCGCGACGGCTACTTCCCCGACGTCGACTACTTCCTCTACGGACCGAAGACGTCGGTTTCGAACCCTAGTTCACCCGATCCGACGTACGGACCCAAAACCCTAACCCTACGCCTATTTTATTAAATGTCATCCATCTTGTGCATTTCGCATCATAACTACATGTGTTGCATCTCTTGTGTTTGCGGGTGTAGCAATTCACCTAAATAACAATATGGAATGTGTGGGGTAATAAATATATAATGCCCTATCCCATTTAATTTAATTAGGTCACCCATGCCATGTGTTTCCATGCTAACCAACATTTAATATTGCGGGTAAATAAATAACTTGCACCTAAACATTAATTGTCGGAATCCCGGTTCCGCTTAATTCGGATTAAGTGCATATCGCAATGCATCTTGCCATGCCATACATCATTCTCATATGATCATGCTGGATCTTTTGCCGTAGTTGTAAAATGCATCTTTTACGCTTTCCAGTGTTTGTTGCTTCTTCGCGGATACGACGTTGAGATATGTGAGCAACGACAAGATCTGCTTCCATGCGGGATTCCAGGCAAGCAAAGTTTGCTTGTTTACCTATACATTGTCTTTCATTCCTGCTGTTGATCTATGCTACCCTAGTATTCGATTCTTTATCGCGATCCCATCACATGTTTATCCTGCAGCCCATAAAGCTTTATCCCCACATCCCATCACCTGTTGTTTGTTTATCTATTGGCCTTGCGAGTCGTAGCGCATGCTTAGAGTTGATTGTGCGAGTCGTCTGTTGGTCTTATGTTTCATCTGCTTAGTATGATAGATTATTCTACCTTAATAAAATGTTGTCTTATATTGGGGTATTATAATTAAAAGATAAGGCACCAGGCGGAAGGCCTTGCGAGGTGCTTTGTTCTGCTCAGTGTCGACCTAGGAACTGGGATTTTGTCCTCGGATCCAATTTTGAGCGCACTAACCACTTGTGGGAGGCCCTATGGAGCCCCCCTCGACTTTGAACGGATCTACAGCTTGTCCATGTGCCGCAAGTAGTTCGGGTTTTCCATTTGCTCATATCCATGTGCATGATGATGATGATAGGTTATGTGATACGGGGGGTCATATAGGTGCGGTACGACACGAAGCGGACAGTTCCTACTGTGGTTTGAGCCGCATGGTGGCGTAGTCGCAAACTAATGAGTCCGCAACTGAGATTCGGCCGGACTCCTGACGCGGGTATCAACTCATATGAGTGGCACTTGGACTTGCTGTAGTGAAGGAATAAGTCGTGTTGAGAAGCCATGATGCTTGCTTGGGTTGATCATGCGAGTATGGGTACAGTAGTGCACCCCTGCAGGGTATAATCTTATCGATGAGCCGTGTCCACGGTTATGGATGACTTTGGTGATGATGCTGGCTAATAAGATCTAGACAACTTACACCTAATTAATGTTAATTAAATTGATTAGTAATACAGAATTACTTCCATAATAAATTATAATTAAAAACTGTTCAATGTGTGAGTTTCCCGAATTGCTTCCTCATATTTGGTTGAGGGGGTTAATTTGAGAATGGGTTATGTTTGGTGTTAGTTGTAGATGTTTATCTTATGCGCTCTCTTATCCCTCTCTGATTAGACGGAAGTTGTAGCGTGTCTCTCTAGGTTGCTAGCGTTGCTGCCGCTAAGTCCACCTCCCCTATATTTTGGGAGATGGTGTAGAAAGTAGGCAAGCCGGTTTTGCTTGCCAGGGAGTGCCCTGACCCTCTTTTGGGATGTGCTTTATGTGCAGTCAAACAGGTTTGAAGTCTGACGACGTTAGCTTGGGAATCCCTCCGGCTTGGCTGGGCAGGGATATGGCGCCATCGCTTATCTTCAGGACTCTTAGTCCAGTTTGCATCTTATCCGTAGTCGGATACTATTCTGCTTCCGCTGTCATTTGTATCTTCGTATTGTATTTTGTATCTTGACTCGTTCGAGTCGTTGTTGTAATTATATTTCTGTTGTATTTGTGGATGTATCGGAACTGTTGTAATGTTATCACAATTCCATCAACATAATGCGCATGTTTCGGCGTGCACATTATGTCTGGTGGGCGACCTAAAATCGTTATTATGCGGATTTCGGCGGGAGCGCTAAAATCTACATAGTACCGATTTTAGGGCGTCACAGTTCACACCTCTCCAACGAGACGTACTCCCTTAACAAGGAGGAACTCGGGAATACATCCTCGTCTCCGCGTGCCTCGGTTATTTCTATACCCGAGCTTTTACTTATGCACTTTACATTGTGATAGCCTTCGTGCTTGAAGTATTCTATATTGCTATCACCTTGTTGTTTGTCTTGCTTAGCATAAGTTGTTGGTGCACATAGGTGAGCCTAGTTTATTTAGGTTGTCGGCTTGTTAATTTAAACACCTAGTTTTATTCCGCAATTAATAAGCCTAAACCGGAAAAGTTTTAAACCGCCTATTCACCCCCCCCCCTCTAGGCGACATCATTGTCCTTTCAAAGTTGCAACTAGTAAATTGTGCAAAATAAAAATAGACTGCAACTCTGACGGCAAGGTTGTGGTGGACGAAGATGGCGTGGTGGTTGTTGAAGACGTTTGTTGAGGTAGGCGATGTAGAGGTAGAAGATGTCGAGGTGTTGTTGACGTAGAACTTGTCGGCGATGATGACCACGAGCGTTGTTTGGTGCAGCCTTGTGTTGACGGCGACACGATGAAGACGATTTGGTGGCGTAGATTGGCCGGGGAAGATCAGCTTGCTTGGAGCCCATCCGTCCATGTCCCATACGAACATGCATGAACATGCAAACATGGAGTCGCTTCTTGCATGCCGCTTGGTGCCTGGATGACTGCTGGCGGGTGGACGGACAATCGCGCGTTGCTGTTCTTCGATGGGATCTGCTGGCTTTTTCCCCGGGACTAGATGTACTTTGGTGGCTAAAAAGAAATTGATCTAATTACAAAACGAAATTGGCTAAACCTACGAACTTATTTATTGAAATTGGAAGAAAAACTAGCTACGAGATGCGACGCCCCCGGCGATCATGGAGATCGATTTCGCCGGGGGCGGCGCGGCGGAAGTGGTGGTGGCTAAACCCTAAGCTGCGGAACGAACTGCTCTGATACCATGTAAGATTGTGGAATATGTTGTATTGTATTGATACTAGATTGATTATAATGAGCCACGGTGGGCTGTATATAAAGGGGTACAAGACTTGGAGACTACGAAACCTAATAGAGATAGACTTGGATTACAATCTTAATACTACCATATATACCTAAACCGTATTGTACTCTAACACATAAGAGGAAAAAGGAGCTCTTTGTGCCTGATCTTTTTCGTAGAGGCACACAAGTGAGCCGCCATCATCAAATGATTGAAGTATTAGTCTGTTCTGTAATTAGTTGGCCAAAACAGTTCATAACCAGGAACAGAGATAGTAGTTGCCAACGTGATGCCAACAACCCATGACTGATCAATACTGGGATACGTCTAGAACTCGTGAGCAAAATGGTCTTGGAGTAGAGTATGCACATCTGTCTCATCAACCTGATCACATAAACAACAAGCAGTGCAATTCAGCCACTCTTTTGCAGCTAATTTATCATCAGCCCAATTTTGATTATGAAGAAAAAGTCAGATGTACGAGTTGACCTTTTGCTCTATTTCAGTTGATAGAATGGGATGCTGAATTCTTCCCAAGAATCACACATCATTTGCACTTTTTGCTGACTACGCACCATTATCGCATTGAACTGTTTCTCTACCATGGGCGGTTGGGCACACATTTGAATCCGGCTTGAGTTGGGAATAACTTTAACTAGCCACATGGGCATCTTAACGACCGTTGTCCATAGCAGAGCAGCTGCATGTTCCATCACTTCAATGTGTTAATAATTTTGGAGCTACTTCCCTGATCCGTGAGAGTATTAATATTACTTTGCTGGTTGCACCAATACCACTTATACTGGCCCTTTCAGTGGTCTATAAAATAACGAATAGAGATTGCTTGCTTGTGTGCCCTAAATTGGAGCGACTAGCTTAGCTTGCCGTTAGGACTAATATGTGTTTGCATCTATCGTGCCAGTATATAATGTAACTTGGTTTGGAAATGAGTGGTATCGGGAACATCAGCAACACAACTACTCTCATTTTTGTTGCATCTTCGAAGGAAGTGACGCTTATATGCATTACAGTCCATACATTCAGGGCCGAACAGACAAGAACAGAGATCACACGCTGGACCGATTAAGATGGGACGGCTTTGCCTCGGCTGACATTGGGTATTTGACACTAGGGACTAGATACACGGAGAACTCTTGTGCCCGATACTGGAGCAGCTAGCTTACCTTGTGCCCGATACTAGGGACTAGTAGTTGTTTCCATCAATTTGGCAATTACATGGAGTATGTAACTCGGTTGGGGGATGAGTGGTATCGTGAACCAGCGAAACACAGGGACAAGTTCTGTGGCATCATCGAGGGTACATACCACAGTTTGTCCAACGCAGGAGCAACCACCGTCCGCCGGCCTTGGGGTCTATGCAACTGTCCACTGACGTCTTCGATGCCGCTGCCTCATGCAGCTTCTAGAACTGCAATGCCGACGTTCTAAAAACAAGTCTGGGATTAAATAAATGTGGTTGTGCTCTACGGGTCTAGGCTACTTGTAAGAGAATAATAGTCTCCCAACTCCTTATTGTGCTTAAGTTAACAAGCCCCAGGTTATTGTGCTTAACTTAACAAGCCCTAGGATACAAGTACTACAACAACAATTAGGGATGTAAACGGATCAGATTGAATTTTATTTCAACCATATCTTTTATCATATACCTTTTTGGCATTCAGATCGGAGTGGATAATCAACGGTTACGGATTCGACGGTGGATATATGATCATGGATTTAGAACAAAAGCAACAGATTTGAAGCGGAAATACAATTAATCAGATCGGTATGCTCATATGAACATCATCAATCCAAAGAATTAAAGATCATCGATCAACAACCTAATAACCAAAAAATTACTCTATAGTATCCCCATCATTTCTCTACGCAGACTTACAGGTGGTTGCGTCGCGTGACCTCGACCCCCGGCGACGCAATTAGGCACACATTTGAATCCGGCTTGAGTTGGGAATAACTTTAACTAGCCACATGGGCATCTTAATGACCGTTGTCCAGAGGAGAGCAACTGCATGTTCCATCACTTCAATGTGTTAATAATTTCGGAGCTACTTCCCTGATCTGTGAGAGTATTAATATTACTTTGTTGGCTGCACCAATACCACTTATATGGGCCCTTTCAGTAAAAAAGAGCTTGCCGTTATTACTGATATGTGTTTGCATCTATTGTGCTAGTATATAATGTAACTTGGTTTGGAAATGAGTGGTATCGGAACCACGAGCAACACGACTACTCCCATTTTTGCTGTTTCCTTAGAGTAAGCCACGCTTATATGCATTACAGTATATACAATTAGGGCCAAATGTACTAGAAAAGAGATCACACCCTGGACTGATTTGTTGTTTTTTGGTGACCCAAATTCATATGACGATATGGAGTGAGCGGCTAACTTCGGAGTGAAGAGGAGGTCCCTCACAGGTTATGTGTTCACCGTTGGTGGTTGTGTTGTTAGTTGGAAGGCAACACTTCAGTCGGTTGTTGCCCAATCCAGCACGGAGGCTGAATACATGGCCATTGCAGAAGCAGTTAAAGAAACTGTTTGGTTAAAAGGTTTGTTTGCTGAGCTTTGTGGAATTGATACTTGCATTAACCTGTTTTGTGATAGTCAGAGTGTCATTTACCTTACTAAGGATCAGATGTTTCATGAGAGAACAAAGCACATTGTCATCAAATATCATTATGTGTGTGATGTTGTTGCACAAGGTAAGTTGAAGGTATGCAAGATTAGTACTCTTGATAATCTGGCTGATATGATGACAAAGCATGTTCATGTATCTAAGTTTGAGCTATGCTCCGGCTTAGTTGGTATGACTGTTTAGCCCAAGAGGCTATTTGGCGTCGAAAGTGTACTCTTTGTTGTTTCAGGGGTGAAGGTTCTCGTTCATACTACAAGATGGAATTTGTCTCAAGGTGGAGTGTTGTTTTATGGTGATCCAAATTCAGCCCAAGCCTACCGGCGACGGGCCTCCGCTTTGCTCCGAAGTTAGCCGCTCACTCCATATCGTCATATGAATTTGGATCACCATAAAACAACACAGGCTCAGCGAGCATATATGCAATTTGGTTTGGGAATGGGTGGTATCAGGAATGAGCGCAACACAGGAAATCCATATAACGGAGCAGCTAGTTTAGCTTGCCCTCTAGTACTAGTAGTTGTTTCCATCAATTTGGCAACTATATATGCAACTCCTTCTGATGAATTTCGATGGAGTCTACGCGGGAACGGAAAATTCTCAGTAGATTCCATGTATAGGGCTCTGGTGCATTCCGACATTTCAATCAATGCCAATAAAGTATATGGCACATGAAAATTCCACTTAAGATAAAAGTATTTACGTGGTATCTTCGTAGGGGTGTCATTTTAACCAAGGATAACCTTGTCAAACGGAATTGGCATAGAAGTACTAAGTGTGTTTTCTGTTCTGAACAAGAGACAATAAAACACCTATACTTCGAATATAGCTTCGCACGTTCTATATGGTCATCTCTCCAAATAGCGTCTAACTTATATCCACCCAAGTTTGTGGCCAAAGTTTTTGGTAACTGGTTGCATGGGATAGATAAAAAGCTTAGTACGGTTATTAGGATGGGAGCGATTGTCGTTATTTGGTCGCTTTGGCTTAGTAGAAATGACAAGGTTTTCAATGACAAAGATGTTTCTCTTTTGAAGGTTCTCTACCGTTGCACGAATACTCGCCGTACATGGTCCACCTTACAACACGTGGGACATCGAGACCTCTTTACGAAGTCTTGTGCAAGATTGGAGGAGGTGGCAATGGACATTTTCTCACAACATGGGTGGGCGCTTGATCGCCGGATTGGACCTCCATAGGCGGATAAGTTGCTATGTCTTAGGCGTCTTACTTCCTCCGAGTGTAATTCGTCATTTGTTTCTCTCGTTTTACTTTAGCGGATGGATTGTGGCTGTGTGCATTTGTTATGCAGAGGTCGGGTGTAATACTTAAACTTTTGAGTAATAAAGCCCTTTATCCAAAAATAATAATATATATGCAACTCGGTTTAGAGATGGGTGGTATCGTGAACCAGCGAAACACAGTGGGGAGATCTGGGGCGTCGTCTAGAGGGGCGAGGGCCATCAGACCACAGTTTGTGCAACGCAGGAGCAACCCCCGTCCGCCAGCCTTTGGGGTCTATGCAACTGTCCACTCTGGCACGCTTCGGTCGCCATACAATGATCTTCGATGTAGCTGCCTCAAGCGGCTTCTAGAGCTGACATGCCAACGTTCTAAGTAGAAGTCTGAGATTAAAAAAATGTGGTGGTGCTCTAAGGGGTCTAGACTACTTGTAAGAGGATAATAGACTCTACACCAGCATTTCTCTACGCAGACTTAAAGGTGGTTGTGCCGCGCGACCTCGACACCCGACGGTGCAATGGAGAACAACACAGGGAGCACCAAAGCTGCAGGCGGCGAGCGTCGGAGAAGGCAGCGGAGGCGGCCTGATGATGACCCCGTCTCGTGAACGTCCTTGCCATATCACGGCTATCGGAGCGACATGGTGGAGGTGGCTATGGTTTGGAGTTCTGTGTGTGTGGTGGGGGCCAGGGGGGCAGTGACCCCATTGGCTCCAGGCATTAAAAGGACTGACATGAGAAAGTGATTGTCGCCGTGTCGTTGCCAAATGGGTCCGTGGAAGGACACCACGCCAACACGCGTCAGTACTCGACGCGTCTGGCTCAACGCAATTCTGGCCTAAATTTGGGCCAGAAATGGACAATATACGAGCTGTGTCGGCTCGTTGGCCAACTTGGACACGCGTAGAATTAATGCCTGCCACCGCTCCTAAGGTCGGGCTCATGAAAGCGTCAACTATATTGCATCTTCCTTCTCATACATTGCGTCTCGGAAGCCCACATCCTTTTCCGAAGACATCACTGAAAGATCAACATATTGTCCTTAATCATCACCCATCTTCACATCACCCTCTCCCCTATTAGCTTAGACGTTCAACATCTTCAAGAAGAGAATGGCGTCATGGACCCGCCTCTGCCTAGTCCGGCGAACCTGATCAAGGGTTTCCCCCATCACCTGAGAAGGGGAATGTGTAGAATGTGTTGAAAGTGTCCTTTAGAAGCTCTGTTGTATATTTCTTTGATAGCACGGTCATATGGATTGTGCAACTCGCCGAACATGTGTATATATACTTTCCGTGATGAACTATTTGATAAATAATCATACCAGTTAGAGTATATCATCTACCATTAACAGTCTGAATCCGTTATACAGTTCTCAATGTTTCTTCTTTTTGGTTGTTCTTCCTTATAGTATTGGGCCGCTATAGGCCATTTGCTCACAGCTCACCCTTCCTTTTGTCTAAGTGCATTCATTTGTGGTTCCTTGCATAATTTGTGTGTAAAGAGATTCATTATTCCGGTTGTCTGCAGCAACTAAGGACGCACAGCCCTTGCATTCGTGCTATGTAGAAGAAAAGCCATTGCAGGTCGTGCTAGTTGGATTCAGACGATGCATTGAGTTTGGAGATTGAGAAGAAAGGCATCTTGCTGATTCAGATGCATTTGGAGTTGGAAGATCCGCCGTACATACAGGCCTGATGTTCTTTAGACCAGATACTATGTTGCACAAAAGCGAACCATGAAGCTTATTGAACCGATTCTCATATAGTGGAGCATCGGATCATTGTTTCTGACACAAGAAGCGAACCAACAAGTTGGTTCGGTTCATAAACATAAACAACTACTTTTCTACCGAGTCAAACTGAGAGGGAAGAACTCTGTTCATGGGAAGGGATAGAAAAGAGGCAAAAGTAATCATTTTTTAACTTATTCTGGCCCCATACTCACTGTTTGATGCGGTTCACACATAACAGAAAAATCCAAAGCGATTCCTTGGCTGACAACTTTTTGATTAAACCGATACCACATAGTGCATGGCCTTAGTAGTGTAGTCATTTTTACTCTCAGGATTAATTTGCTTGTATCGGAACCGGAAGACTGACCTGACCAGTTGATCATCTACCATTACTGCCTGCAGCTAGCAAGAAGCAGGCGTATTGTGTCGCATCAATTTAGTTAGGAAAATTTCAAGTGCGCAAGCTGGAGATGACCATATATAGGTCCATACCTCAGCCAAATGGACAAGTTTATGGGCACTGTCCAGAGAAGACTAGCTAGCTGCAGGTAAATCTAATCAGTACAATAACTTGAATGAATTTGTGATGCCAGAGCTACTCATGTGTTGTGTACTTGTGTCAGTACTAGTGCTCAGCTGGCTACATCAAGATCACTTAACTAGCACTTGCATCGGTCTGTGTATAAATACGAAGTACTAGGGGTGTTCCTACCTCTCGTGCCCAATATTTGAGTCGCTAGCTTGACTTGCCCTCTAGAGACTAGAGCTGGTAGTTGTTTGCATCAGTCTCATCGAGCATATCTGCAACTTGGTTTGGGAATGGGTGGTATCAGGAACGAGCGCAACACTGGCCATCCAGATCCTTCAGCTACGGGTGACAAGTGTTGGAGCGGTCAACTCGACCTTGTCAAGTGCACCAAACCGGGTTAGACGGACTGGAATCACTTGCCTACGTTTAAGCGCAGGATGACTACGTCCTTTATCCTATCATGTACGCCATGCATGGCGATCCTTTGGCCTTCTATTACGATGCGTCTCTCCCCTCCCCCTTGTACCCTCTCATGTAACTATATCTGCCCTGATGGGCGTACAGCATGTTAGACAGGGCCGTTGAGGGGGCAGTGCGAGCTGTGCGCTTGCACAGTGGGGGAGAATCCGTCAAGGCAAGCTGAAGCACTGATCTCCATCGCCCGCACCAGAAAGTAAACCTCAAAATTATTTGATCATTTTCAAATCTAAATATGAAATTCTTTGTTCAATTGGAAAAAAAAGGGAATGGGCAGACCAAATGAGTCGGAGAAGTGCTCCGGTGCTGTCCGAAAAAACATGTTGCACGAATTTTAAAAGCGCATCAAGCTATGATAAGGCTCACAAAATGATCTAAGAGGAGTACTAACCATGTGGGATTAACACTCTCCCTAATCAGAGCCATCGATTTGTTTTAAAATCCGTGCAACAAGTTTTCCCAGAAAGCACGGTAGCATTTCTCAATGAGTTGTTTGTTGTGTGTTACGGCAAGAAAAGGCCGGACTCCTATCCAGACAGATAAAATCTAGACATATTTTGTATCCATTTTGATCGGCGCTCGTTGGAGCTGCCCTAAAATCACCATGACTTGAATGAAGTAGTAACTCCAAAAGTACAACTTGGTCGGCTACAAACTGGTCCTTGCATCAGTCTAGCTATAAAAGTAACGGTGGATGTTTGGGAACTCTTGGGCCAAATATTGGATTAGCTAGCTTAGCATGCCCTCAGGACTACTCGCCAGCATGTACAGAACTTGGTTTGGGAATGGGCGGTATCGTGAATGGGCGCGAGGCGGAGTCTCCGACGTCGTCTTCCAATGTCATGAGAGATAGTCACACCACGTCGCAGCACCCGCTAGCATTCGGGTCTATGCCATGGTGCATGCCTACGCACTTCAGCACTACACCACGCTCTTCGATCCAGCTCTCCAGCACGGATTCTACAGTCCACACCGTCACTTATTTGGTGCTCTGTCTGCCTTGTAAAAGAGACCCGGTGCGTGTGCTTTTCCGATGCAGGAACTCCCAGCATGTGTAACGCGATTGCGACTTGGCTGACCAGTCTTCTCCTCCAGCGGCAAATTTCGGACAGCCTACTTGTACTTGCCTCAAGAAGTTGTATCGCAAGTAACAATCTCTAGAGGCATCACCAGAAATCCTAGTAATTCATTTGATGTCTTCCTTCGGGTGACTAATAAACTGCTCATTGGTTTATATATATGATGAGAGGCAGAGCTTTATCTCTGTTTTCACAAAAAAAATGATACCCCACAAAATTTTGATTCTTTGCAAAAAAAAAAGTACTTCCTTCGATTCAAAAAGTGTCGCTCCTCTAGTACAAACTTTGTACTAGCATAGTATAAAATGGGTGACACTTTTTATGGATCGGAGGGAGTACTTAGCTTCTCAGACTACAATCTGAACTGTTTTCCAATCGCTAAAACTACCATCTTAGATGACGTAACTATTGTGAATGGTTGAAGCGGCAAGTTTCACACGTGATATTTTCCTTATCAAGGTATCTAAGGGGACTGAAAGATTTTTAATTAGGCAGTTTGCTAGCTTAATATATTGTTAGTTAAAAAAAACAGTTGGGACATCATGGCTATCATCCATGGCGCATGTAAATGATGCATAAATCCAAAATAACAGAACACATGGATGAGTGATGATACATATCTAGTGCGTTTAGTATACTGTACTTTTAACATTTGCCCACCTGTGAGTATTGTGAACTTGATTGAGAGTTGGTTGAATGGGATAGATAAGATAACAATGGTTCATATTTGAATTGGTGTAGCGGCCATTTTATGGCTCTTTGGAATTGTCAAAATGATATTATCTTTAACAAAACAACTTCTATTCATTACTTGCAGGTCATTCACAAGGCATGCTATTGGATCCACTCTTGGCCATTCCTGTTGCTGGTGGATCAACGTGGCCTCATGGATGTTGGCTGTACCCGTATGTTGACGGTCGTGCGGGCTATCTTCAGTCGGGCTGGGTGGCTTCATCCTACAAGAATTGATGTTTAGTTCTTTTCTATTTGTTTGGCTCATCTTATAGCCATCCTCTATGATCCATGAATTGTAATACTTGATGAATTGAATCGTTTAAATAATTGCGATGGTTATGTACATCTTATTGATGCAGAGACTAGGGATCCGCACCCCCTTATCTAAAAAAAACTGTGTACTGAGTATCTGCAAGCATGTACTTAGTTTTTTTGACGGAAAATGCACAGTGTACAGAGTACAAAGCAAAGCAAACGAAAGAGTGAAAAAAGGAACTACAAAAACCTATGGGTTGCAGTTGCCATAACCTTGTTCTTAAATACGAGGATTAACTGTACTTTTGGTTGCATTAGATTGATACAATGCGACCACACAACATTTCAAAGTTCTTCAATAATCTTGCTAGTAGCGGAAGACTGACATGACCGGTTAAATCATTATCATTGCTGACAGATCCATTGCGCCGGGTTCTACGCGAGAGCCGCTGTCTGACGGGAGAGAAGCAACTGCGTGATTCGGCGGCATGTGAGTCGACGATGATCACAAACGATGTATGAAACTTTATTACCTAATCCATTAAGCTCATCATTCCCACGGATAAACTGGGTTAGTTTACGGCCACGTACTCTATGCAGTCTCGTTCAGAAAAACAGACCAGCTGCAGCTGCAGTTAAATCAGCCCGGCCAGATGTGGATTACCATCCACTACGGGACTGGCAGCTCAGCCCGATGGCAATAATAACGCCGACGGTCAAATGTCGTGTCCGTCGGCGTCACAACATAAAACCGACGGCCGTCAAAGTACCGTTGGGCTAAAAGTGTCGTCGGCGTCCAAGAAGTGAGCCCGACGGCCACCGTCAGCGTCAAAGTACCGTCGATGTACTACCCTGCGTGCACGTCTCCGGACGCGTCGATCTGACGGCGCAATAATCCCCCCCTCCCCACTATGACACCGACGGCAATACCGTCGGGTTCAGTACACTATTTTCCAGTTTTTATTAAAATATTAGATTACATTTAAAAATATTATTTGTAAGGCTACTAAATCACAATAAATAACATAAGAACTAATTTATACAAATATGGTCATAATATAAGGACACATATGCGGGTATCTCCGGTGTTTTGTTGTGGCGGGGTTCTTGCACTTAGAGGTGAAAACCCCCATTTCGGGTGCCGGGCATGGAATCGTCGTGCGACGGAACACATGAAATCTTTGTTTTTTATGATCCAATAAACCAGCCTAACACAAAAAAAAAAAAATCATGCGTCTACCCCCTCCCGGCGCCGTTTAGAGGGGTAGATCGACGGGTCAGACTTTTCTCCAGCGGGAGTAGGGTTTCGCCATAGAGTGGGTCCGGAGGGTGAAGACCCCATCAAGACTTGCATAGACCCCTAATATATGTATACTAGTGTGTTGTTAGTTTTTGTGAACCAAGATACATCTCCGAGGTGCGACCCGCTTCACTGACCCCTCTTTCTCCGTAGTAAGTTCTTGCACTTAGAGGTGAAAACCCCCGTTTCGGGTGTCGTGCATAGAATCGTGCGACGGAACACATGAAATGTTTGTTTTTTATGGTCCAATATACCAACCTAACACATCCAAGCAAAAAAAATCCATACGTCTACCCCCTCCTGGCGCCGTTTAGAGGGGTAGATCGACGGGTCAGACTTTTCTCCAGCGGGAGTAGGGTTTCGCCGTAGAGTGGGTCCGAAGGGTCAAGACCCCATCAAAACTTGCATAGACCCCTAATATATGTATATAGTGTGTTGTTAATTTGTGGGAACCAAGATACATCTCCGAGGTGCGACCCGCTTCACTGACCCCTCTTTCTCCGTAGTAAGTTCTTGCACATAGAGGTGAAACCCCCCGTTTCGGGTGGCAGGCATAGAATCGTGCGACGGAACACATGAAATGTTTGTTTTTTATGATCCAATATACCAGACTAACACATCCAAGTAAAAAAATCCATGCGTCTACCCCCTCCCGGCGCCGTTTAGAGGGGTAGATCGACGGGTCAGACTTTTCTCCAGCGGGAGTAGGGTTTTGCCGTAGAGTGGGTCCGGAGGGTCAAGACCCCATCAAGACTTGCATAGACCCCTAATATATGTATACTGGTGTGTTAATAGTTTGTGGGAACCAAGATACATCTCCGAGGTGCGACCCGCTTCACTGACCCCTGTTGCTCTGTAATAAGTTCTTGCACTAAGAGGTGAAAACCCCCGTTTTGGGTGTCGGGCATAGAATCGTGCGACAGAACACATGAAATGTTTGTTTTTTATGGTCCAATATACCAGATTAACACAGCCAAGCAAAAAAAATCATGCGTCTACCCCCTCCCGACGCCGTTTAGAGGGGTAGATCGACGGGTCAGAATTTTCTCCAACGGGAGTAGGGTTTCGCCGTAGAGTGGGTCCGGAGGGTCAAGACCCCATCAAGACTTGCATAGACCCCTAATATATGTATACTAGTGTGCTGGTAGTTTGTGGGAACCAAGATACATCTCCGAGGTGCGACCCGCTTCACTGACCCCTCTTTCTTCGTAGTAAGTTCTTGCACTTAGAGGTGAAAACCCCCGTTTCTGGTGTCGGGCATAGAATCGTGCGACCGAACACATGAAATATTTGTTTTTTATGGTCCAATATACCAGCCTAACACAGCCAAGCAAAAAAATCCATGCGTCTACCCCCTCCCGGCGCCGTTTAGAGGGGTAGATCCACGGGTCAGACTTTTCTACAGCGGGAGTAGGGTTTCGCCGTAGAGTGGGTCCGGAGGGTCAAGACCCCATAAAGACTTGCATAGACCCCTAATATACGTATACTAGTGTGTTGGTAGTTTGTGGGAACCAAGATACATCTTCGAGGTGCGACCCGCTAAACTGACCCCTCTTTCTCCGTAGTAAGTTCTTGCACTTAGAGGTGAAAACCCCCGTTTCGGGTGTCGGGCATAGAATCGTGCGACGGAACACATGAAATGTTTGTTTTTTATGGTCCAATATACCAGCCTAACACAGACAAGCAAAAATATCCATGCGTCTACCCCCTCCCGGCGCCGTTTAGAGGGGTAGATCGACGGGTCAGACTTTTCTCCAGTGGGAGTAGGGTTTCGCCGTAGAGTGGGTTCGGAAGGTCAAGACCCCATCAAGACTTGCATAGACCCCTAATATATGTATACTAGAGTGTTGGTAGTTTGTGGGAACCAAGATACATCTCCGAGGTGCGACCCGCTTCACTGACCCCTCTTTCTCCGTAGTAAGTTCTTGCACTTAGAGGTGAAAACCCCCGTTTCGGGTGTCGGGCATAGAATCGTGCGACAGAACACATGAAATGTTTGTTTTTTATGGTTCAATATACCAGATTAACACAGCCAAGCAAAAAAAAATCATGCGTCTACTCCCTCCCGGCGCCGTTTAGAGGGGTAGATCGACAGGCCAGACTTTTCTCCAGCGGGAGTAGGGTTTCGCCGTAGAGTGGGTCCGGAGGGTCAAGACCCCATCAAGACTTGCATAGACCCCTAATATATGTATACTAGTGTGTTTTTAGTTTGTGGGAACCAAGATACATCTCCGAGGTGCGACCCGCTTCACTGACCCCTCTTTCTCCGTAGTAAGTTCTTGCACTTAGAGGTGAAAACCCCCGTTTCGGGTGTCGGGCATAGAATCGTGCGACGGAAAACATGAAATGTTTGTTTTTTATGGTCCAATATACCAGCCTAACACAGCCAAGCAAAAAAATCCATGCGTCTACCCCCTCCCGGCGCCGTTTAGAGGGGTAGATCGACGGGTCAGACTTTTCTCCAGCGGGAGTAGGGTTTCGCCGTAGAGTGGGTCCGGAGGGTCAAGACCCCATCAAAACTTTCATAGACCCCTAATATATGTATACTAGTGTGTTGTTAGTTTGTGGGAACCAAGATACATCTCCGAGGTGCGACCCGCTTCACTGACCCCTCTTTCTCCGTAGTAAGTTCTTGCACTTAGAGGCGAAAACCCCCGTTTCGGGTGTCGGGCATAGAATCGTGCGACGGAACACATGAAATGTTTGTTTTTTATGGTCCAATATACAAGCCTAACACAGCCAAGCAAAAAAATCCATGCGTCTACCCCCTCCCGGCGCCGTTTAGAGGGGTAGATCGACGGGTCAGACTTTTCTCCACTAGTGGAAATTGGGGCTCTAGTCCCGGTTCCAGAGGGCCTGTAGTCCCGGTGTAGCAACCGGGACTACCAAGGCGGGACTAGAGCCCCCCCCCCCCTTTCGTCTCGGCTCAGCACAAACCGGGACCAGAGCCCCCCCACCAATCAGAGCTCCGCACGTGGAGGGGGCAGGGGCGCGCAAGGGCGAACCCTTTAGTCCCGGTTCGTAACACGAACCGGGACTAGGTTTTTTTTTTTTTTAGATTTCAGGGTTTTGTTTTTATTTTCATTTCAGTGCTTTGTTTTTTTTTTCGACCGGTTTTCTGGGTAGGGGTTTCGGATGGTACCATGTCGATGCGTCGGGGGTAGGGGTTTCGGATGCTACAGCTTCGATGGGCGAAAAACACGTATAATTATTATACGAACCTAGATGAAGTTGCATCATGCATATATACAATTACATGAAGATCATGTGTTCATAACACATACATATTTAAGTACGCGTGGTACATGAATATCACGTTTCCCGGTTTCAGAGACTTAGAAATATTTTGTTACATGGAGATCACTATATATTACATGTCCGCACTAGTCAACATAGTGGTACTCTCCGGTCTCCGGTATGACATCGGTGAGGTAAAATCCCGTCAACTCCTCTGCAATTGCCCTGAAGCGGGTCTTTATTGGTAGCTCGTTGCGCTTTCTTGCCAACTGTAAAAAAATGATATCACAATGAATACATGAGATATGAAATGAATAAAACTCATCACGATTGATGATACAAAAATAATGTTGTGACTAGAGCTTTACGTACTTCGATACTTCTTTTGCTCTTCAAACTCTCGTTGACCACAGTGTGCATGTACTCGCAAACGAAGAATCCACATAGATCAGTCCCGGTTGGCTGTTTATGACAAGTCTATAGAAGAATAAAATTTAATCAAATAATAATAAAGTATGATAATGGTGCATGGGCCTAGTTATAGTACTACTTACATCGTTAGTACGCTAGCGCAGTTTCTCTGGCCATCCACTGTTCGGATGTTCCGCGAGGAACATTTTCCAAACGCTGCATGACAAGAAACTGAATGAATGAGTCATAAATTCCTTGATATTAGGAAATGAACGAAAGAGGCGATAAGAAAAGAAAGTACCTTGCCACCAAATCAAAACAGGTCTTGTATTGTTTAGGGCATCTTCTTAACGAGTCAAGGACAACAATTTCTCCTTTCCGCAAGTCAATAACGATAAGAATGTAGTGGTAGCTGCGCACGTTTATAAATAGTCATGCATAACTAATCAATTAAACTTAACATCGGGTGAGAAAAATAGAATGTGTAATAAGCAGTAACACTCACTTGAAGTTGTAAGGCCATAATATATATTTTTTGTAAGCTTGTCGCTTGAAAAACATTAGCAAATTCCCCGGTGTATCCTTGTTAAGTAGTGGATCAATTATGTTATCTTCATGCATTATAGAGGGGTCAATGAACCCAATGTGGTTGATTTTCTTCTTCTTGCATTCGAGCATCTTCATTCTGCGTAATAAAGCACACAAAATATTATAGAGAGGATTATCACAGACAATGAACGAGTAGAGCTAATTAAAACATTAAATTACAGGAATAGATGACTTACAGACAATAGGAACTTATGATGTTTTTGTCGAGGGCCCGGAGATTGTATAACTGAAAGATTTCGGCGAAGTAAAGGACAACGGAGTATTCTTGGAAATAATGCTCTTCCTTAACTGCCATCATGAGAGCGTCTTTATTCGTCTCCTTTACGGTATCCTTGTACCATGCTTGAAATTGACGCATTCTTGTGGGTAAGTCGCCGTCAACAAAATTCTCCCCGTGAACATAAGTACGAACAACATCCGCGAAGGGGATATCATCTCCCGAATATACCAGCTCCCGCACATTGATGTTTTTGAGAACTCTGTCATCAAGCACCTTGAGCGGGGGGGCCGACTGTGCGTCTTGTTCTCCGAGTTGGGCAACTTGTTTCCCTTTTTTCGAGCGATCATCCATCTCTTCGTCATATGACTTACCAATGTTGCGATCATAGTCTGTTGGCGGCGATGGTGGGGGGTTGTATAGGGCATCGATGCAACGGTCAATTTTTTCCTGAGGAATTCCGGCAGTAAATTTTGCAGGAGGCAATTGTTTCGCTAACGCTTTCTGTTTCACGCCAGCAAGCCAGGCATCCGTATGTTCTTTGCATGCGATATCGTTTTCCTCGACGGTTCTCTCCCAAGGTAACTTTGGAGTAGGCGGCGGTGTTTTCTGCTTTCTAGGTTTCTTCCTAACAGGAGAACCAGACTGGCGCCTACTCGAGAGCGACTTAACATTCTGGCGGACTGGCACAGACTGCGATGGCCTCACGCTAGGAACCCTCTCGGGGGGGGGGGGGGGGGGGGGGGCGGTTGGCTTTGCTGTTGAGTTGGAGATGGACTCGGGCTGGGGTCCCTATCGGGGAGGTGTGGGCTTTGCTGATGGGGTGGAGATGGACTCCGTCTTTGATCCCTCTCGAGGAAGAGTGGACTTGGCTGGTGAGCTGGACTCCTAGAACGAGGAGTGGACTTTGCTTGTTCTGGAAGGACGATGTATTTCTTGGGCCATAGGGCGAAGGCATGCTTGACGTCTGCCAACGTTTTCTCCTCGTCACCTCCAGGTAACTCAAGTTCCAAGGATTCAAATCCCGGCATAATTTCGTCCACCCCGACACGAGCGTAGCCATCTGGAATTTGACCACAATGGTAGAGTTCTCCAGGTTGAATTACTAAAGCTTGCCCCACCGCCACCTTCAAAGTTATGTTTCGCATTGCTATATGTAGCTCACAACCTGTAGGCTCTGTGATGTCATCCACTGGGTAGGCACCAACGTCGACCTGACGCGTGGAACCAACGCTGCTTCTACGTTGAGATGGGGCGGCATGCGCTTCATGGTCTAATTGGTGCCGCTCCTGAGGTTCCGTTCTTTGCTCCTTCAATGCTTTTATTTCCGCCCGTTGCTCCTTCATTTCACGTTCCAATTGTAATATCCGGTCGGCCTCCTTCTTCTTACCTCTGCTACGGCTTCTATAAGTGTGAGCGGATTCCGGCCACGCAGTCTTAAACGTAGCACCGCCAGGAAAGCCTCGAGCTCGTCCAACATGTTCAGGATTCCCCAGTGCCCGTGTCAGCTCGTCATCCTCTCTATCGGGTTTGAACACACCATTGCGAACATCATTAATTGCTTCTTCAAGCTTCTTTTTTATACGCTCCACGAGAACCTTCCATTTTCGCCTTCCAACAATCTCTCCGGTTTTAGGGTCCAACATTGCCCCATGCGCGAACAACCAGAATTTCGACCTCTCGGGCCAGTCAAGTGTCTGTGGACGGACCCCCGATTGAAGCAGTTTTTCTTCATAGGCTAACCACTTAGGAATGGCGCTCTTGTAGCCACCTGTCCCCAATGTATGGTGGTGTTCCTTCAGCTTAGCATTCAATTTATTTATCTGCGATCGGGCCACAGCCATAGGTGATTCCCTATACGCCTTAAACGCCGCCCATTCAGATTCTAACTTCTTCCCTTGTGCTCCACTGAAATCTGGCACTTCTTTTGTTTCTACATATTGATTCCATAACTTTTTCTTCCAGTTCCGGAATTGTTCCGCCATCTTAATAAGAGTCCACCTCTTGAGGTTGTCCTTCTTCACTTTAGAGAGATCTGGCGGGAGGGTGAAATGTGACAACAGCGTGTTATAGACCAAATCCTTAAGAACTTGGTGGACATAACATGGGTCGTCCACATCTGCGACCGCCGGCTTATTCCATTCGCGTATGCTGATTGGGATCATGTCCCTAACAATAACTCCAGCTTGATTTATAAATTTGTTGCGGTTCTGTTTTGGTTCGAGCGGTTCGCCGGAATCAGCAATTTCCTCAATCGGTAACTTTGGATCCTCGCTCGTCATTCTTTTTGCCTTGCCTCGAGGAGCACATGGTGGCTGCTTTTTTGCAAATTTGCTCGATCCGGATGGCTAAAAGAAAAATAAGTCGTTAATAAATGCATGTAGTTAACAACAACATTTCGCCATATTTATTATAAACACATATACACCTCTCCGCCGGAGTTTGCTATCACCACATCAAAGTCTTGTGACTCGATTCCAAAGTCGTTCAAAAATTGGTCGAAATCATAATCATCTACATCTCCTCCAGCTCGGGCATCATTAAAAATAAGTTGTTCCATTTGGTCTTCCATCTCTTCGTCTCGTTGAAATTGTGCTTCTTCTATCTGCTCGTCTCGCAAGTGCTCCATAGCTCAAATGTACCTGCAATCAATCAAATTTGCAATCAAGTTTAGATTTATTCTAAAAAAGATACAAGTATGCAATCCTATAAATTACAAGAATATGAATATTGGGTTGAATGATTGTTTAAAATATTCTATAAATTACAATGTACCTGTTTACTATCCAAGCATGTCAAACTAATGCACCCAAGTGTAATTCTCATAAATAAAACTGGGAGGAAGCAGCTGATACAACTGGGTCATATATATTATATATATTACAATCATCTCAATTTGCATATCTAACACACAAAAGGTCTAAGATTTAATTTCAGACCTCGGCTAACTCACATCACAGTTCAAACAAATATCTGCAACCCAAATTCAATACACATAATGAAGGCAATATCTCATCTTCAGACCTCAAGTTCTCCAACAACTTTAAATTCCATCAGCTTTATATACATGTTGTAGACATATCGAGGAATCTAGAATTCCATCAGCTTTATATACAAATAGTTTGGATTTTCTTTACTACTGGATAATATAGGCATGTCTTTTACACCTGAAATCGAGGCAACGACGAGGAGGAGCGGCACAGCCTCGGCAAGGAGCAAGACCTCCTGAAAAGCCGTGGACACAAGGACCCGAGCAGCAGACCTCCTGCAAGTTGTATAATGAATTGTATATCAATCAAATTAGCATTGAGTCACAGAGAGATATAAGAGTCAAACACAACAGGTTAGCAAATAAACGCATGAGTCGACCGAAGTTCATAAAAAGCCTCATCTGATACATACACAAACAGTAAGTACAGCAAAGACATATCATGAGTTGATTCTAAACATTAGCTATTGTTACTAAGGTTGTGTATTGCTCCTTGATCAAAAGAACCACACAAAACACAAGTAATGAGAGTAATGCAAAATAAAGACATAATATGTCAAAAACTGGACAGCCCATAAAGAGTGAATTTTCAGAGGCACTTACGGTGCTCAAATCAGAAAACTTCGAACTAATGAAATGTGTATTAATAACTGAATATTTAGGTCGTAAAATATCAAGTCAATTTTCCTTTTCTGTGATTTTATACATTTTTCTCAGTAAAGATCAGGAATCTGTTTTCTAGACAGCCATGATAGTTTTAATGATGCTCACATAGGAATAATGATTAAAACGCAAAAGAGAGCATCGAGGGGAAATATGAAACATACTTGATTCTAACCCACTTACTATGCATCGGGATCTTGTAAGAAAATAAATCATTGGAACACAAAGCAAGTAGCATAGGAAGATAAAAAAAGAGCAATTTCCATACTTTCAACTTAAAGAGAGGGCATGTAATAATATTGAAATATTTAGAACCATGTTTTCCCTTCTCATAATAACTTTCAGTAGCATCATGAAAAAATCCAGCAATATAACTATCACATAGAGCATGTCTTTCATGATCTACAAGCATAAAAGTATTAATACTCTCCACATAAGTAAAATCCTTCTTATTAGTGATAGTGGGAGTAAAACATTCATAACAATCATTATAATCATCATATATAGGATGCATATCATAATCATAATAAACTTTATCCTCAATAATAGGTTGACTGAAAATATCATATTCATCTTGATTATTTGCTGAAATTGAATCCACCATAAACATCAATATTAGGGAAGTAATCATTCTTGGTGATGCCAGCTCAATTATTGAAACAGAGGATACAATTATCTGCAACTAAACTGAACCATTGTTTTCATATAGGCATTCGAGTTTCCATCTAATGCCCTAACCCTAACCCTAATGCCCTAACCCGGAGGGCGGCGTGGAAGCTAGCTAGGGGAGGGAGGGGACTGAACTAGGCATACCGGCGTTGTAGGGGCGTCGCGGCGTAGCAGACGCGGCAGGGCGGCGCGCGGCGCGGCGAGCACTAGTTGCGACGGCGCGGCGGAGCGGCAGGGCGACGGCGCGGCGGAGCGAGAGGCGACGGCGCTTTGGAAGATTTGGGAAAGATAAGAAAAATTTGAGCGGCAAGGCGACGAAAACCGGCGCGGAAGGACCTTTAGTCTCGGTTCTAGCCACGAACCGAGACTAAAGGGTCTTTAGTCGCGGTTGGAGTTACCAACCGGGACTAAAGGGTTCTGGCTGGAGCCCAGCGCGCCTCTTTAGCTCTTTAGTCTCGGTTGGTGTTACCAACCGAGACTAAAGGTTCTTTTTTCCTTATTTCTTTTTACTGATTTTTGTTTCTGTTTTCTTTTAAATTGTTTGAATTGCTTACTTTTCTATTTCTTATTTTGGTTTACTTATTTTTTGAATTGTTTTGGTTTCTAGCTTATTTTTATGTTTTGTTTTATATTTTCTAACATTTTAAGATGCCAAGGTGATTTCTTCAAATTATATCATAAATATTATTTTCTATGTTTTAAGGTTTTTTGTGAAGTAAGTACATAAAATATGATTCCAAATGGCACCCAATTATTTTTCACTAAGAGTGGTGCACATATGATGGATGATCCCCAAGTATGAGTTTTTTCTTAGAATTATAGCTAATTTTCCCTAATTAATTGAGTTTATGTTGATTTATCGAAAGTAATTCAAATTTGAACTACAACTATTTGATAGTTTGGTCTGAAACTTTTGAAAAAATCATTTTAAGGTACACAACTAGTGGTTATATCACAGAAACATTAATAGTTCTAGAAAATATCACCTCTTCCGATGATTAGTCGTAGCGACCGTTTTGATCGTTTTTAAGAAAAAATGTAATAAAGTGATAAACACCTCAAAAAATCAAATCCTTTGGCATGGGCTCCTTATATGTGTACTAGTTGCTAGGAAAAATGATAAACTTGATTTTTGCCTACATTTGCAAAAAAAGTCTTCACAAAAAGGTCTATCATGTATGAACATCTAGAAGTTTGAAGCCAAATGACCAAGTTATGGTCATTTCGACGACATAGTTTGTGATAAAGATCTCATACTCCACACATAGGTGCATATTGGTATATTAAACAACCATGCCAAAGGGATTCTTCAAATTATTTTCATAAATATCATTTTCCTTTTTTTGAGTGCAAAAAATGAGGTTTTTTGTGAAGTGAGTACAGAAAATATGATTCCAAATGGCACCCAACTATTTTTCACTAAGAGTGGTGCACATATGATGGATGATACCCAAGTATGAGTTTTTTCTTACAATTCTAACTAATTTCCACTAGTTAATTGAGTTTATGTTGATTTATCGAAAGTAATTCAAATTTGAACTACAACTATTTGATAGTTTGGTCTGAAACTTTTGGAAAAATCATTTTAAGGTACACAACTAGTGGTTATATCACAGAAACATTGATAGCTCTAGAAAATATCACCTCTTCCGATGATTAGTCGTAGCGACCGTTTTGATCGTTTTTAAGAAAAAATGTAATAAAGTGATAAACACCTCAAAAAATCAAATCCTTTGGCATGGGCTCCTTATATGTGTACTAGTTGCTAGGAAAAATGATAAACTTGATTTTTGCCTACATTTGCAAAAAAAGTCTTCACAAAAAGGTCTATCATGTATGAACATCTAGAAGTTTCAAGCCAAATGACCAAGTTATGGTCATTTCGACGACATAGTTTGTGATAAAGATCTCATACTCCACACATAGGTGCATATTGGTATATTAAACAACCATGCCAAAGGGATTCTTCAAATTATTTTCATAAATATCATTTTCCTTTTTTTGAGTGCAAAAAATGAGGTTTTTTGTGAAGTGAGTACAGAAAATATGATTCCAAATGGCACCCAACTATTTTTCACGAAGAGTGGTGCACATATGATGGATGATCCCCAAGTATGAGTTTTTTCTTACAATTCTAACTAATTTCCCCTAGTTAATTGAGTTTATGTTGATTTATCGAAAGTAATTCAAATTTGAACTACAACTATTTGATAGTTTGGTCTGAAACTTTTGGAAAAATCATTTTAAGGTACACAACTAGTGGTTATATCACAGAAACATTGATAGTTCTAGAAAATATCACCTCTTCCGATGATTAGTCGTAGCGACCGTTTTGATCGTTTTTAAGAAAAAATGTAATAAAGTGATAAACACCTCAAAAAATCAAATCCTTTGGCATGGGCTCCTTATATGTGTACTAGTTGCTAGGAAAAATGATAAACACCTCAAAAAATCAAATCCTTGAACATCTAGAAGTTTCAAGCCAAATGACCAAGTTATGGTCATTTCAAGCCAAGCCAAATGACCGTGGCAAGACATCTCTGATGATCTACAACCGTCCGACAAGACATCTCTGATGATCTGCAACCGTTTGAAACGGTCGCAGATCATCAGAGACGTCTTGCCGCTGGTTGCCCAGAGATGCCTCTGCCGAGGGGAGGGTTCACCTTCAGCCTTCACTGAGTGCTCTGCTACCCGTGTGCTGCCAAAATGAACTAAAATGAGTAGACACTGAGTGTTGAACATGTCCGGGAGGGGGGATATATATAAGGTACGTGTGCTTCTTTAATCCCGGTTGGTAACAACAACCGAGTCATGTGGGTCACGAAGTGGTCGTGATACTGCTGATCCAACAGCTCAGAATCTCTCAAAAGAAACACACCTCAGATCCAACGTCTCACAAGCACTAGAAAGAAACACACGATCCATGTGCTTCTTTAGTCTCGGTTGGTAACACCAACCGGGACTAAAGAAGCACATGGATCGTGTGTTTCTTTTAAGCACTTGTGAGCCGTTGGATGAAGAGATGTGTTTCTTTTGAGAGATTCTGAGCTGTTGGATGGGCACTATCATGACCAGTTCGTGAGTCACATGACCCTATATATAGCCCCCTCTTGAACATGTTCGGCAGTCATTGTCTCCTCATTCTACTTCATCGATAGAATACAAAGCATTCGGATTCCCTGCATACGTCCAACGGTGCATTTCATATGCAGGCACTCACGAGCCACCGTTGGGCTGTATGCAGGTGAAATCGTGTGTTTTGTTCCATGCATCTACAAAATACTTCAGTTCACTTGTTCTTCTGATACAAAACATTCGGATATTACACATCAACAATAATATCCCTCTCTAGTGTTTACTTGTTCTTCCGATTGCGCCGTAACCACGGACAATCTTCTTCATTTAACTTGATACTTGGATCAGTGTTGACTTTAAAGGGCGGAATGTCATGAAACTTATCATAATTTTCTGACATGTCTGTCTTGTCCTCCACTCCCACAATGACTCTTTTCCCTGAAAGAACTATGTGGCGCTTTGGCTCATCGTATGATGTACTCGCTTGCTTATCTTTTCTTTTTTTCGGTAGGGTAGACATGTCGTTCACAGAGAAAACCTGAGCAACTTCACTGGCTAGGACGAATGGTTCATTCTCGTACGAAAGATTGTTGAGATCCACTGTAGTCATTCTGTATCGTGGGTCTACCTCTACCCCGCCTCGTAGGTTGAACCATTTGCACTTGAACAAAGGGACCTTAAAAGTAGGTCCATAGTCAAGTTCCCATATCTCCTCTATGTAACCATAATATGTGTCCTTTGTCCCGTTGCAGTTTGTTGCATCAAAGCGTACTCCACTGTTTTGGTTGGTGCTCTTTTTATCTTGTTTGGCTGTGTAAAATATATTTCCATTTATCTCGTACCCTTGAAAAGTCAATATAGTTGAAGCTGGTGATGTGGCCAACAAGTATAGCTGTTCTTCAACATTGGTGTCATTAATGAGACGTCTTTTTAACCAACTGCTGAAAGTCTTCATGTGTTCTCCATCAATACAATCTTCAGATTTCTCCGGGTACTTGGAGCGTAAAACATTCTTGTGTTCCTCGACATACGGACCCACCAAACTGGAATTATGTAGAACGGTGTCGTGTGCTTGAGTGAAAGAATCCCCGTCTTGACATATTGTTGCTTTCTTTCCAAGGGTGCCTTTTCCATGCAGTCTCCCCTCATGACGTGATTCAGGAACACCGATCGGCTTCAGATCAGGAATAAAATCTACACAAAACTCAATGACCTCCTCTGTTCCATAACCCTTGACGATGCTTCTTCTGGCCTAGCCCGGTTATGCACATATTTTTTTAAGACTCCCATGAACCTCTCAAAGGGGAACATGTTGTGTAAAAATACAGGACCGAGAACAGAAATCTCTTCGACTAGGTGGACTACAAGGTGCGTCATAATATTGAAGAAGGTTGGTGGGAACACCAACTCGAAGCTGACAAGACATTGGACCACATCCTTCTCTAAATTTTTTAGAGTTAGTGGATTGATGACCGTCTGAGAAATTGCATTGAGAAATGCACATAGCTTCACAATGGGTTCTTGAACATTTTCCGGTAGAAGCCCTCTCAATGCAACCGGAAGTAATTGTGTCATAATCACGTGACAGTCATGAGACTTTAGATTCTGAAATTTTTGCTCTGCCATGTTTATTATTCCTTTTATATTTGATGAGAAGCCAGATGGAACCTTCATACTGCGAAGGCACTCAAAAAATATTTTCTTCTCTTCTTTAGTAAGAGCGTAGCTTGCAGGACCTGGCTGATTCTCTGAATGAGTATCGTCTCGATGCATCTCTTCGCTCATACGTTGATGGGTCTGCCTTCCTTTCGGTGTACCTTTTTTTGACTTCCCATCTTTTGACTTCCCATACACGCCTAAGAAGTTTAGCAAATTGCAACAAATGTTCTTTGTCACGTGCATCACGTCGATTGCAGAGTGAATCTCTAGCATTATCCAATATGGCAGCTCCCAAAATATAGATTTCTTCTTCCACATGGGTACGTGGTTGTTTGCGTCATTCGGAACAGTGAGACCGCCAGGACCCTTTCCAAAGATTACATTTAAATCCTTGACCATATCATGTATAGCAGAACTAGAAGGGCGGGTAGGCCTCGGCCGATGATCTGCCTCACATTTGTAATGCTTGCCTTTCTTCCTTAACGGATGCTTGGGTACAATAAACCGACGATGACCTAGGTACACATTCTTGTTACCTAAATGTATACTATCAGTCTCAGCTAAACAGTGCGTGCATGCATTGTATCCCTTGTTTGACTGTTCTGAAATGTTGCCTAGAGCAGGCCAATCATTGATGGTTACAAAAAGCAAAGCTTGTAGATCAAATTCCTCCAGTTTGTGCTCATCCCACACACGTACACCTTCCTCACACCACAACTGCAAAAGTTCTTCAACTAATGGCCTGAGGTACACATCAATGTCGTTGCCAGGTTGCTTCGGGCCTTGAATGAGCACGGGCATCATAATGTACTTCCGCTTCATGCACAGCCAAGGAGGAAGGTTATAGATACATAGAGTCACGAGCCAAGTGCTATGACTGGAGCTCTCCTCTCCAAAAGGATTAAAGCCATCTGTACTTAGGCCAAATCTTAAGTTCCTTGCGTCATCTGAAAATGTCGTGAACTCTCTGTCAATTTTTCTCCACTGGGACCCATCCGCGGGGTGTCTCAACATCAAGTCTTTTTTACGATCTTCTTTGTGCCAACGCAACAACTTGGCATGCTCTCTATTGCTGAACAAACGTTTCAACCGTGGTATTATAGGAGCATACCACATCACCTTTGCAGGAATCCTCTTCCTGGGGCGCGGCTCGCCCTCAACATCACCAGGGTCATCTCGCCCGATCTTATACCGCAAAGCACCGCATACAGGACATGCATTCAATTTTTCGTGCTCATCGCGGTAGAGGATGCAGTCATTAATGCAAGCGTGTATCTTATGCACCTCTAATCCTAGAGGGCATACCACCTTCTTTGCTTCATACGTACTAGACGGAAATTCGTTATCCTTTGGAAGCATCTTCTTAACTATTTTTAACAAATTTTCAAATCCCTTGTCAGAAGTACCATTCTCTGCCTTCCATTGCAACAATTCAAGTGTGGTATCTAGCTTTTTCTGGTCATTTTGACAAGTTGGGTACAACAATTTGGCGTGATCAGCTAACATACGCTCCAACTTCAACCTTTCGTTTTCACTTCCACAGTCCATTTGTGCATCACGAATGGCCCGACGAAGATCATCGTCGGGCTCATCAATAATGGTATCTTCTTCAGTTTCGTCTTCTCCCATTGTAGTATCACTGAACCAATGATACTTGTCATTATCCTCCTCTTCTTCATTTTCTTCCATGATAATCCCTGTTTCTCCGTGCTTGGTCCAACAATAATAAACAGGCATAAAACCATTATGCAAGAGGTGTGAGTGAATTGAAGGAGATATGCCCTAGAGGCAAATAAATAAGTAGTATTTATTGCATTATCTCATAAGTTTATAATAGGTTTGTGTATTATGCTATAACTGTATTAATCGGAATTGTTAATACACGTGTGATACATAGACAACCAGGTCCCTAGCAAGCCTCTATATGTGCTAGTCCATTGGGCAACAGTTGATCGAGATTCCCGATCAAGGACAATGACGTCGGTTGACAATGGGGTCATCTTGTTAGTTGAATAAGGTGGTGGACATACGCAAAGTATTGCAATAAGATCGTATTACGATGTTTGTCATTTGCAATAGATAAGAGTATGATAGCTTATTCCTTAGACCAAGAGACCGTACTTATTGTTGCTTCGTAGGAGTGCTTTGAGAGCATCAAACGTTGTGTCTTATATAGCATGACAATAACGGTGTCCATCTTGGGTATTCCGAAAGAGCATCGAGACGTAAGGATCAAGAGCGGGATTTGTTCATTCTTGTAATGGAAAGATACTCTGGGCCCACTCGGTGATATTGCATCTATATAGCTGCAGCTTATGACTAGGTCATGGAGATGTAATATCGCAGACGAGTTAATAACCTTCGTCGGTAACGAGATACAGCAAAGGCATCGGTGTGTCTACGATCATATCTCGGACAAGGTAGTATCGCAGAGACAAAGGGAATGAATATCATACTTATGGTTCAACGACGATATTCGTGGAATGCACAGGGGTCGTCATATATTTCCAGGTATCCCTGACGATCATTCGTGAGCGGAGTGTCTCGACCATGTCTGGAGTGTTCCCGAACCGTAGCGTAACAAACTTAAGGTCTTAGCGACGCTAGGAGATAGGTTCTGGAATTTTATAGGTTTTTGTTGGAGAGAGAGAAATGATCCGGAAAGAGTTCCGGTGGTCCGGAAGGAGTTCCGGAGAGGTCTGGAATGGTTCCAGGAATGTCCGAAAGTTGTTCGGGTGGTCCGAAAGAGTTTTCGGAGTCACGGGATATTGAATTATATATAAATATATTAATTATGAATTAATGGGATTTTTATATTAATTTAATATTAATTAAATAAAGGAAAAAGGGGGCTCCCACCTATATGGGCCCTAAGAGGGCCCAAGAGGGGGAACCGCACCACCAAAGGGGGTGGGCCCCATAGGCTGGTTCGGCCAGCCCATGTGGGGGCCGAACCCCCCTCCCCTCCTCCTTTGTTTAGTCCCACATGGGAGAGCCAAGGGGTTTGCACACCCCCTTGGCATATTAATTGATTTAATACACAGGAAATTCAATTAATTCCCAATTTCTCTCTCGATCTCGTGGTTCCTAAGTTGGAGCCGCGCCGAGCTGAGGAAGGGGGTCTCTCTCCACCTAAGCCATACCGCAGAGCGCCGTTGCTCTGCGGGATTCCAGATAAGATCTACTCCTGCGATTTCAGCTGGATCTGAATGACCGGGAGTTGTCGCTAGGCTCCGTATGTTTGCGAGTGCTCGGAGGCTACTCTATTGAGGAGCTTGGGCGACGTCGTCTCGCCCCCCTGCAGCCGCCGCGCCTCCCCCCTCTGCTGCCGGCGCGCCAGCCCCGGTGCTGGCGCTCTGCCTTCTTCCGCCCGACGCCCGTCGACGCAGATCATCGTCGACACCCCGGCGTCATCGACACCGACATCGCGGCAAGTTCTCCGCGACCTCGAGGTCGGCTACGTACGACTTCATCGTCAACGCTTGTGCGGGAGCGTAATCCCCGCAATCGGTCTACATGGAGGTAATGTAACCCGTTCCGCCACCGTTATCGCATGTACTAGATAGATAGATCCTGGCTAGTTAGGGTTTCGCTCGCTAGAAAATTATTGTTTTCTGCACCGTAACCCCTTCAGTGGTATCAGAGCCGATCTATGCGTAGTACTGCTGGTACGGTTAGAACTCATGTTGAATGAGGGCGTCTTTCTTATATTTGCTACCCTCTAGCGTGCACTTGCGATGCCTTCGGTATTGAGTTGATGAAGCGGCCCGGACCGACTTTACGCGTACGCTTACGCGAGACTGGTTCCACTACTGACATACGGCTTGCACCGTATCTGTGGCTGGCGGGTGTCTGTTTCTCTCTCTCTAATCGGCAAAGCATTTTCAATGGAGGGCCCGAAAGGGATGCTTAAACATGCAATTATACGATTGACGTTGTGGTACAAAGTTCGTAGGTAGGGAAGCGATTCTCTTACGAATAAGCCTATTTGCCACGTAAAACTTGCAAAACTAAATAAAGCTAGAGGCGTCTAACTTTGTTTTGTAGAGGCGTTATTTCATGTGACATGGTTACGGTAAGTTTTGATATTACTCGTACTGTCGGAGGCAATGGAGGGCTCTGTAGACTCGGAGTCATGCTGGGGCGCCGGGGGCCAGGCACATGGCGCCATGAAGGTCCAGGCGCATCGACCATGTCACATCGCACTTCATTGCATCATTATTGTGTGATGTTGTGTGTGCATCCTATTGATTGCTTATATGCTAGATATACAACGGTAGCATCATAAATAGGATGATCCCTAACAAATACCAAAATTGTGTTCTCCCTCGTTGCGCACCACCAAGAAAGTTCTACGTTATGAGGCAGACCGTGATGATCGGGTGTCACACATCTCGTCGTTCGCATACAGTGGGTGTAAGCCATGTTGCACGCGCAGGTCTTCGAGGTTTGATTGGCGAGCCTAGCATACTCAGAGGTATGGCCTCGGGACACGGGAAGATCGAAAGATCGAGCACGAGTCACAGAGTTGTTGTGATCGACATGTTATGTCCACCTTTGAAGTTGTGCTGCCGGCCGTGATGATCGGGGGTAGTGTGGTGGATGAGGGTCGTGTAATCGCCATTATTATTTTAGGGATAATAATCCTGGTGTTGTGTGTTTTTGATAATGAGATTATAGAACTAAAACTCACCTATATATTATAAACTTATCTTACCTCTTTTGCGATCACATCTGGAGACTACGGAACTACGCTTCGGTTACTTCTTCAAGAGCTCGGATTCTACCTTGGAAGCCGACGGGTCCAACTTCATCAGCTGGTGCATTGGTTTTAGAAACATTCTCCAAACACAACAAACATCCTATATGTGTAGAACATTAGTTAGGAGTTAGACCAGATGATTCTGATAGCAAGGAGCAAGATGATGAGTTCCGTAAGCATCATGACATGTTCATGGAAGTGACGATCGTCATGAGCGTATGCCTAGCACCTGAGTTGAAAGTTGTTTCAACACATGGAGCCATATGTCGTGATTGATGCGATCAGAGGTCACTTCAAAGATGAATTGAGTCTTGAGAAGTTCAGACAGCTTAGAAAGTTCCCGACCATTCACATGGGGAGCTTACCTGTCTGGAGACTCAGTTGAAGAAGTTGTGTGACATCTACTTCAGGCTTACGAATATCTACGATTTCTAGATAGCGAACTCCAGTGCAATAGAGATTGCGCTTTACCTCCTAGCTTTGAATAGCATGTGCGTGAATATGCTATAGAGACCCGGTGAGCTTCTTCAAGTTCGTGAACAAGTTCAAATCTTTGAAAGTTGATTCATCGAAGAAGAGTTCTTCGACGCTATGGGTATATTTGATATACGAAGATATAAATGTATTCTTCTCATACTTGATGAAAAGTGTTTGATAATTGTTCTGTTTGTGAAACAGTCCCTGATTATCACAAGTATGTGGCGAAGGGTGACGTGACAGTGCACGAGTGATGGCAAGTTCATGGCCAGTAGTGCTCACGCCCTCGAGGTATCATATTAGTTATCATCAATAGTTTTTGATAAGACATTTTGTAATAGTGAGAATGTGATCTAGTTTGGTGTCTTGAATGTTACAAGACATAATTATTCATATAGAACACATCAGTTGTTTTATGTTATGGAACAAAGCAGTTGTTTCATGTTATGAGTAATTTGCATCACATCTCAATTGCATTATGCGTATGATATACATTTATAATAGCAGGAATGATAAAATTATGTGTCCAAAGAACAAACACCATCGAATTTAGTCATAAAGGCAATGAAAGAAGTAATGGATATTTTTGGTCCATTTAAGTATTTCGAGTGCCAAAATTGATTAAGTTTGAAATGCAGTATTGAAGTTGCAATACTAGAGGAAATTGATTGAGAGTCATTTTTAATGATTAATCAATGGTGTTTTGCTTGATCCGAATTCTTCTATGATTTTGGTAAATAGGAGTATTTGCCCGATAAATTATGGAGTCTGAAATTAATTTGATAATAGATCAAATGGGGTTTTTCAGAAGAAAGATTAATGAATATTGTATTCACAAGATTCGATCAAAGGACAATATTTTTGAATCATGGTTTCAACACAAAAGACTTGTGGAAATTTGTTTTCACAATATTATAATGTCATATATGGTGATATGTGGGGAATTATAATTATGCTCTATTTTAAATAAATAAAGTGTGGTCTGTCAGAATCAGTCTTAAAATCTCCTAATATGTTCGAAACATTATAGTCGATGTCCACTTTAGAAAAATAGATATTTTTCTCAACAAGAATTCATAGGATCGACAGTAATGTCGACGTGTATATGATTATGCGATAATTCGGAATATACATGAGTAGTTCTTTGTAGATTGCTCGCATTGGACGAGAGTGTATTCCAGAATCAATTAGAAACAAAGTTCAGTTTGTTGTCTATGTAATTCCGAAAAAAGATGACTTTTCGAATTATGGTTTATGGATTGAAATTAGAAGTTTGGAATAAAGTGTCAGACTTATGTTGGAAGATGTTCCAAAGAGTATATGTCTGCTAATGAAAGTTTAGTGATTAAGAGTGAGGGAGACTAGAAAATTGTTTTCTGCTTGCAATCCTCTTCATAAAGATCATAATATTTTCATGAAAGAAACTTCTAAATAAAGTGTTGTTATATTTAATATTGCTGTCAGGTCACATCACTGTATTAAGTATTTCAGATCTTGTTGACAGATCAAGGTGCCCTTTATGAATACAAAGAAAGTTGAGAAAATATCGGAATACGAACAAAGGCTTTTTCAGCCTGGAAATCCAAGTTACGTTTAAAAGGATTAAGAGAGTAATTGTTGCTGCAATTCTTATTAGAGGAATAAGATTGTTTAATCGTCATATAAGGTGTTATATGAGAAATGTGACTATAAGAAAGACGCGGTAGCATGTCTTGTCGAGAAATGTGTCTTGGACAAGATCAAATTTGTTGACTACATTTATGTAGACATGCTTGAAGTCTGAGGGATTTGTATTAATGTAATACTGTAGTTTGTATTAAATTCGAATTGATAGTAGATCAATGATTTTGGTTTAACCAAGATGTCGATTTAAGTGGGAGTCATAGTTAGTTCACTCAGGAGAAATATGTGGAGAACATATTTTTGAGTGGGAGCTTGGGAACTCAAATATGTGGATAACATGTTTTTGAGTGGAAGCTCGTGTTATCAAATATGTGGAGACATAATTTGAGTGGGAGTCGAATTCATCTTGTGTAGTTAACACATTGTGAAACTGTACCAATAGAATAGGATGAAGTTGTAAAACTATTTAAAAGTTAGTGTCTATTTTGAAATAGAACGGGAATTTTAAATAGTTAGTTGAGTTGTGCTGGATTATATCTGAGGAGTCAGAATAGAATCAAAAGGATGGTCCTTTGGAATCCAATTGGTCATTAAAGAGTAATGGTTGTATGACATGTGGGTCTATTATGTATATATTAGACATCATACAGAAACCATATTATCTGCTCGATAAAATATAACCGATGTTCTTGGAGTAAAGAACAGTTATGAAAGTAAATTTGAAATTTACTGGAAGTAGAAGTGCGTTAGTTAAGGGATTGACATTTGAATGTCAAGTTTTCTACATCGGTGTGAAAGTATGTAGATATCGCGAGTTTGTAATTGTTACAAGGGGCTCTGCATGGCTGAGTGTGTTTTTCAGGGAAGTTATCTGGTTAGTATAATCAGAGTAAGCGCTGGGAAGCAGAAGTCTCACTTAGTTACGGTATTTTCATATATGTTGTTAGACAACATGGTGATATCAAACAAGTTGATGCCAGTGAATCGCAAAAGCATGTACAATCATGGATTGTGCAGTAACACTTTTCCACAAGCAAGCATTATCAAATGATTCTTATTTGATAAGGGATTCTGATAAAGTAAAATGCAGCTAGTTTATTTGTACTCTAGTGCAAGTGGGAGACTGAAGGAGATATGCCCTAGAGGCAAATAAATAAGTAGTATTTATTGCATTATCTCATAAGTTTATAATAGGTTTGTGTATTATGCTATAACTATATTAATCGGAATTGTTAATACACGTGTGATACATAGACAACCAGGTCCCTAGCAAGCCTCTATATGAGCTAGTCCATTGGGCAACAGTTGATCGAGATTCCCGATCAAGGACAATGACGTCGGTTGACAATGGGGTCATCTTGTTAGTTGAATAAGGTGGTGGACATACGCAAAGTATTGCAATAAGATCGTATTACGATGTTTGTCATTTGCAATAGATAAGAGTATGATAGCTTATTCCTTAGACCGTGAGACCGTACTTATTGTTGCTTCGTAGGAGTGCTTTGAGAGCATCAAACGTTGTGTCTTATATAGCATGACAATAACGGTGTCCATCTTGGGTATTCCGAAAGAGCATCGAGACGTAAGGATCAAGAGCGGGATTTGTTCATTCTTGTAATGGAAAGATACTCTGGGCCCACTCGGTGATATGCATCTATATAGCTGCAGCTTATGACTAGGTCATGGAGATGTAATATCGCAGACGAGTTAATAACCTTCGTCGGTAACGAGATACAGCAAAGGCATCGGTGTGTCTACGATCATATCTCGGACAAGGTAGTATCGCAGAGACAAAGGGAATGAATATCATACTTATGGTTCAACGACGATATTCGTGGAATGCACAGGGGTCGTCATATATTTCCAGGTATCCCTGACGATCATTCGTGAGCGGAGTGTCTCGACCATGTCTGGAGTGTTCCCGAACCGTAGCGTAACAAACTTAAGGTCTTAGCGACGCTAGGAGATAGGTTCTGGAATTTTATAGGTTTTTGTTGGAGAGAGAGAAATGATCCGGAAAGAGTTCCGGTGGTCCGGAAGGAGTTCCGGAGAGGTCTGGAATGGTTCCAGGAATGTCCGAAAGTTGTTCGGGTGGTCCGAAAGAGTTTTCGGAGTCACGGGATATTGAATTATATATAAATATATTAATTATGAATTAATGGGATTTTTATATTAATTTAATATTAATTAAATAAAGGAAAAAGGGGGCTCCCACCTATATGGGCCCTAAGAGGGCCCAAGAGGGGGAACCGCACCACCAAAGGGGGTGGGCCCCATAGGTTGGTTCGGCCAGCCCATGTGGGGGCCGAACCCCCCTCCCCTCCTCCTTTGTTTAATCCCACATGGGGGAGCCAAGGGGTTTGCACACCGCCTTCCCCCTTTATATAGCAAGGCATATTAATTGATTTAATACACAGGAAATTCAATTAATTCCCAATTTCTCTCTCGATCTCGTGGTTCCCAAGTTGGAGCCGCGCCGAGCTGAGGAAGGGGGTCTCTCTCCACCTAAGCCATACCGCAGAGCGCCGTAGTCTCTCTCCACCTAAGATCTACTCCTGCGATTTCAGCTGGATCTGAATGACCGGGAGTTGTCGCTAGGCTCCGTATGTTTGCGAGTGCTCGGAGGCTACTCTATTGAGGAGCTTGGGCGACGTCGTCTCGCCCCCCTGCAGCCGCCGCGCCTCCCCCCTCTGCTGCCGGCGCGCCAGCCCCGGTGCTGGCGCTCTGCCTTCTTCCGCCCGACGCCCGTCGACGCAGATCATCGTCGACACCCCGGCGTCATCGACACCGACATCGCGGCAAGTTCTCCGCGACCTCGATGTCGGCTACGTACAACTTCATCGTCAACGCTTGTGCGGGAGCGTAATCCCCGCTATCGGTCTACATGGAGGTAATGTAACCCGTTCCGCCACCGTTATCGCATGTACTAGATAGATAGATCCTGGCTAGTTAGGGTTTTGCTCGCTAGAAAATTATTGTTTTCTGCACCGTAACCCCTTCAGTGGTATCAGAGCCGATCTATGCGTAGTACTGCTGGTACGGTTAGAACTCATGTTGAATGAGGGTGTCTTTCTTATATTTGCTACCCTCTAGCGTGCACTTGCGATGCCTTCGGTATTGAGTTGATGAAGCGGCCCGGACCGACTTTACGCGTACGCTTACGCGAGACTGGTTCCACTACTGACATACGGCTTGCACCGTATCTGTGGCTGGCGGGTGTCTGTTTCTCTCTCTCTAGTCGGCAAAGCATTTTCAATGGAGGGCCCGAAAGGGATGCTTAAACATGCAATTATACGATTGACGTTGTGGTACAAAGTTCGTAGGTAGGGAAGCGATTCTCTTACGAATAAGCCTATTTGCCACGTAAAACTTGCAAAACTAAATAAAGCTAGAGGCGTCTAACTTTGTTTTGCAGAGGCGTTATTTCATGTGACATGGTTACGGTAAGTTTTGATATTACTCGTACTGTCGGAGGCAATGGAGGGCTCTGTAGACTCGGAGTCATGCCGGGGCGCCGGGGGCCAGGCACATGGCGCCATGAAGGTCCAGGCCATATCCATATGGACAACGAATAAAACCGTTCTTCGGCTTGTTTGCCACAGCCATATGGAGAAAATTATGCATGCCATCAATGAACTCAGGACAACATCGGTCACCGTGCATCCATTGTCGGTTCATCTGTATTACATAAAAGTATATCGAACCCCATTATTACACTTCTGTCATAAATAATATGTAAGAGCAAATTAATTAAAACAATGTCATCCATTAAAATAAGAGTAGAGTATTGACAAGCGGTAATACATAGTTCTCATAAAACATACATTAACTGAAACAAATATAAAAATTATCTAAAGAATTTAAATCCAACAACAAATGCGATCAAAATCGCAACTAAGGTAAATACTGAACCCACAGCATAATGATACCAAGCCTCCCGATTAATGGCATATTTTCTAATCCTTTTTATCTTCAAGCGCATTGCATCCATCTTGATCTCGTTACCATCGACCACGTCGGCAAGTTTGAGCTCTAATTTCATCTTATCTTCTAAGCATTGAAGATAAAGAGCTTCACTTCTTTTCAATTTTGCTTTCAAATCATTGTTTTCTTTATCAAAAAACTTGACAATAGGGTCAGGTTCAATTTCTGGTTCAACTACCTCCTAGATAAAAATAATTCTATGTCAAGTTGGTCGCCATAATTGTCAGAAACATAGAATGAAATAAATAGTTTTGAAAATATACCACATCCGAATCATAGACCGGACGAGGACCGACGGGGACGGATATCAGAACCATGACACTATACATATAATACAAGTTAGAAAATTATACAAGTAGTAACTATGCATCTAAATCATAAAAGCTATGTTTTTAAAATAAAATAAAATAAAATATAGAGGCTCACCGAGGTGGTGACGGGACGGCGCGGGCGATCGACGTCGATAAGGCTCCTCACCACACTAAAACACATAAATCATTATTTTAGTTTGAGAACAAATTGCACATATACACAAATGAGATCATAACTAGGCATTACATCGAACACCTTGCTTGCACAAAAAAATTGAAATGAGCAAAATGAGCTAAATAAGCAATGCTGGAAAGAGGATGAAGAGGCTAACCGTGGGGTGGCTTCAATCTTGCCAAATGGTGTAAAATATTATGGATTATATAGTATTGGGCAGAGGAAATGGAGAAGAAATGGAGAGGAAATGATTTTGAGCTCGGGCTCGGTGGAAAAAATGGAGTGAGCAGGGGTGGAAGAAGCTGATAAAGTGAGGACCTTTAGTCCCGGTTTGTGTTACGAACCGGGACTAAAGGTCTCTGGCGCTGGGGCCCGCCTCTGCTGCCGCATGCGGTGAACCTTTAGTCCCGGTTCGTAACACGAACCGGGACTAAAGGTCCCTCACAAATCCAGCGGTGTGGCTCTCACCCCTTTAGTCTGGGTTCAAAAAATGAACCGAGACTAAAGGGGTGAACCAAAGGCTCGTTTTCTACTAGTGCTCCAACGGGAGTAGGGTTTCGCCGTAGAGTGGGTCCGGAGGGTCAAGACCCCATCAAGACTTGCATAGACCTCTAATAGTGTGTTGGTAGTTTGTGGGAATCAAGATACATCTCCGAGGTGCGACCCGCTTCACTGACCCCTCTTGCTCCGTAGTAAGTTCTTGCACTTAGAGGTGAAAACCCCCGTTTCGGGTGCCGGGCATGGAACCGTTCGACGGAACACATGAAATGTTTGTTTTTTATGGTCCAATATACCAACCTAACACATCCAAGCAAAAAATCCATGCGTCTACCCCCTCCCGACGCCGTTTAGGGGTAGATCGACGGGTCAGACTTTTCTCCAGCGGGAGTAGGGTTTCGCCGTAGAGGGGGTCCGGTGCTTCAAGACCCCATCAGAACTTGCATAGACCCCTAAACTATTTATACTAGTGTGTTGGTAGTTTGTGGGAACCAAGATACATCTCCGAGGTGCGACCCGCTTCACTGACCCCTCTTGATCCGTAGTAAGTTCTTACACTTAGAGGTGAAAACCTCCGTTTCGGGTGCCGGGCATGGAAACGTGCGACGGAACACATGAATTGTTTGTTTTTATGGTCCAATATACCAACCTAACACATCCAAGCAAAAAAAATCCATGCGTCTACCCCCTCCCGACGCCGTTTAGAGGGGTAGATCAACAGGTTAGTCTTTTCTCCAACATGCGGGGGTCCGGGGTACGGAGCGTCGAAAGGGGTAGCAATATGCTAATGTTGAAATATGTCAGATGTATCTACAACATACTATCCTGAAGATGTTCCCAATATGCATAATCCGCTCTCTCGGTACAATACCGATAACCCCAGCTATAAACCAAAGCTTCATCTCTTCCAAGGCCAAGGCGGTAAGTCTGGTGGTCAACATATTTACACTGTGACGGAGCAGGAGTGGGAGGACATCATGCTCTATGTGTTGATGAACATAGATGAAGTAGAGGATAAATTCGTGCCTCAATTTCTGGATGAGGAGTGGTTGGTAATAGAAAATCCTACTGTATCGGAATTTAATACTCTTTTAAGGAATGGTGCCCCCAGAAGGCAAAATTTTGTGGCTTGGTTCATGGAAAAAGTAATTTCTAACTCACCCCCTTGTCTATTGTAGGTTATGTTAACACGAAACTAACAATTTTGACTAAACTTGTAGGGAAATCAACAGAAAACATCTATGACAGATGAATTGAGATGGGTTTCGCAGGGTTTCGATCCTAAGGTGGCGACTTATGAAAAGTATGATGTGAATGGGTATCGTTTCCATACCGAGAAACACCAAAATACTCGGCCAAATGCGAAAACAGTAAATACTGGAGTGTTTACCGGAGGTCGAAATGAGGATGAGTACTATGGAAGGTTACAGAACATATATGAGGTGAAATTCGATAAAGGGGCCCATCCTATCACTCTTGTTGTGTTCAAGTGCCATTGGTTCGACCTAGTGGTTGGACTAAAAAGTACCCCTTCCATTGGTTTAGTTGAAGTGAGGCCTTCAACCACCTATAGCGGGTCCGATGTATTTGTTGTGTCTAACCAGGCAACACAAGTTTATTATCTACCATACCCATGCCAGAACGAGGAACTACAGGGTTGGGAAGTTGTGTTCAAGGTATCGCCACGTGGTAAGTTACCCATGCCAAACGTGGACGATTACAACAATATAAACCCCATCACATACGAGGGAGATTTCTACTAGGAGGAAGAGGATGGCGGTGACTTTGATGTCCTTATGGGTGGTCTTGATGAAATCGATGATAGTGAAAGACATGGAAGAGGTGAGGCAGTTGTGAATTGTCGGGGGGCTGCCCCCCGGGTAGGGGCAGATCCCGGTATATTATGATAAATATCAACAGTGCTTGACCTTTGGCGACAGCAAAGAACACCTCCTGGTGTGCCGAAAGGGCAGCTTGACCCTTGGGCACTGGAAGAGGGCAAAGTGCCTCCTGGCAGCCGCAGGAGTCACCTCTGGCGGCTATAAATAGGCACCCCCGACCCTCACAATCGCAGCACAAGCATGAGCGGGTGATTCCTCTAAGAACTAGCTTCTCGAAGATGTCTTTGCTGATAGGCTAAGGCATCTTCGGGAGGCTAGGCCTAGAGTTACTCATCCGGAGAGGAGTTCGGACATCTCCGGAAAGGATCCCGGACCTGGGACACGGAGGAGGTTCCCGGATGAGGGTGTACTCGGCTTTACCGGATACGTAGTCCGGGTAAGTGCTAACCGGGATGCATATGTCGATCTTGATCTTATGCAGCAGAAGCTCATAGTGGCGAGCGAGGAGGTAACCGGCGAGAGGGCTTCCGGTAGGCCGTCAACGGTCTAGAGCAGGCTTTCCCGTCTATCGCGGGGGGAAGTACCGTTCCGCCTGACACGGAAGCATGGTCACCTCCCGCCTGACACGGGAGCGCGTCAGCCGGTACGAGCGTGGTACGACAAGACCTGACCTGCCTAGCCCGGCAATCCGGAAAAGGCTATCCGGGATGGGCAGAGACATGACTTGTCTCTGACAAGGGGACAATGATGATGCAGGACGGCGCCTGTCGCCCTTAACGAGATGGTGACGAGGAGTCTACACCGGATAGTCCGGCGACTAGGTCGCACTAGCCGGTGACGACATCCCGGCTAGGCCTGTCCGGTGGGGCCAAGCCAAATTAGGGTTTCCGGCCCTCTTGGCCGGACCTCTATAAAAGGCGCCATAACTGCTCCTGAGGGAGAGAGACCAACTTCAGAGCCAAAGCTATAGTCGCATTTACTCTTAGAGCAGTTATTCCTCTTCACCTTGAGTTCATCTAGTTCTTTGTTCTTCATCCTTTGACAGATCTTGTAGCAAGTTGTAGTCTTTGTACCACCAATATATAGAGAGGAAAGGCAGGAGTAGGGGTGTTACCTCCCCACGAGGGCCCTGAACCTGGGTATATCGCGTGTGTGCTTTGTGCCTTCGTGCATTTGTTTGTGTTTGTTAGATCTTCCTCCTTGTACTTTGTTCTTATTTCCTGTTCTTGGGAGATCTCGGTTCTACCGGGATCCTCCCCGTGTGAGCTCTTCAGCTCGCTATCCCTCCCCGGATCCACCAACGTCCATCGGCCCCACAAATTAGCCATCCTATGGCATCTGCCGTGACACCACCACGACAGTTGGCGCCCACCGTGGGGCTGGCAGAGGCGTTGGCTGGTGTACACATCCGGACGGGCTCCCCCGTTCGTTTCGGCGTTCGGGTTCTTTCTGGCTTAGTCGTAAGGCTAGGGGAGATGGACTTCGTCTGCGACAATGCTGGATGCTTCCGGAACAAGCCGTTTCCGGTGAACGGGTGTCTCATCGATTTCGGTGGTTTCACCACCTACGTGGCCACCGAGGTTGTCTGTAGCTACCCGGACGTGGTCCTGGAAGCTGAGGACCCTCCCATGCTCTGCGCTGCTCGGGGTCTGCGTACCGATCGTCCCCCGAGTTCCGTCGCAGTGATGATGGTCGGGGCAACCGAGGAGGAGTATCAAGATGCTGACGGCGATACCGACGGCCACCCACGTTTGGCCAAACCCCCGCAGGAGAGGCCTGCGGCCCGGGATGGTGATCCGCAGTCATCTCACCCGCGACGCCGTCCGGATCCCCTCTCGGGACTCGTGGCTAAGTTGGCCGTACCGGTAGCTACCGGAGCAGATGCCCAGTCTACTTCGGCAGAGCTAGAGGAGCTGCGGAAATTGCTACTCGCTGAGGCGCAGGAGATCGCCGAGATCCGCCGCAAACTCAGTGCTAGCCTCCGGGAGTACAATGCAGCTCACAGATTCCCTAAAATTGACTCCCGGGAGAAGCGCATTGCAGATCTGCGCAAGAAAGGAAGAATAGTGAATGAGGAGTTAGCTGGTGGAGCCACCACCAGTAACACAGGAAGTCGGATTTCTGCAGGGAAGCCGGTGTACAGCTCACCGGCGAAAACCCTTAGGGCCGCCGAAGCCGCCATGGCCGAGTTGGTGGGGCTATCCGGCTAAGCCCTGCGCAAGCAGCAGGAGAGGGTAAACGAGTTGGTAATTGAAGCCAATCGTCAGAATCTGGCCTTCAAGAAGAAGAACCCCGGGGCAGGATCCCAGGTGCACTCAGCCAGACCCGACAGCCAAAGGTCGGATGGGGAGGCCTCTTCCCCGCATCCGAGCAGAAGCAAAAGCAAGAGCAAGAGCCGGAGCCGGAGTCGAGGTTCCGGAAAGAACAAGCAACTACAGACCTATGATCCGGCCTTCGCCGGTATCCAGCAAGCCGGGCAGGCCGGACAGCGTAACTCAGGACAGGCGGGAAGTACCCGTGGGGATGGTAACCGAGGTGTAGGAAACAATAACCCGGTTGGCCGTGGTAATCCGCCTCGGAATCCTCCTCACGATCAGGGAAACCCGCAGAGGGAGGTCGTCTCTGTTCCCCAGCAGGCCCTGGTCCCTGCACAAGACAGGCTCAATGATGGCAACTCGAGGTTGCAGCAGCTCGGATACCAGCCGGACGAGAACCCTTTGGGATCTCGGATAGGAACCAGGCAGCTGAACCCGGCAGACGCCAGATTCCGGCTCGACCGGATTCACCAATCCGAGTTGGTGGAAGAGCAAGGACCTCCGGGACCTGCCTGCTTTTGACCTCGGATCATGCGGGAACCTCCGGTTCGGAACTTTCAGCTCAACCGAGGTGCCAAGACCTATGATGGTAGCAAGAAGCCGGAGGACTGGCTGACCGACTATGTAACTGCAGTAAGCATAGCCGGTGGAAACAGACGATGGGCGGTACGCTATGTACCGCAGATGTTGGAAGGACCAGCCCGGATCTGGCTGAACAATCTGAGAACTGGCAGTATAGACTGCTGGTTAGATTTCGAGGAGTCGTTCATCAGCAACTTCACCAGCACGTACAAAAGGCCCAACAGGCCTCAACAGCTCGCCATCTGTAGGCAAAGGAGCAATGAGACAGACCGGGAGTACCTTACCCGGTGGAGCAATATTCGCTACTCTTGCGAAGGAGTGGTGGAGGCACAGGCCATTTCCTGGTTTGCGCAAGGATGCCGGCATGGCTCTATGCTGTGGCAGAAATTGCAGAGAAAGATGCCAACAACCTTGGCAGAAACCATGCGCATCGCCGACACCTATACGCTTGGAGATCCCATGCAACCCCTAGTGGATGTCGGAGACTCCAACAGGAGGAATGCGGGACCTCAGCGTTCGGGACCGAGTAGGAGCCATGATCGCCAGGAGTTCGGCTACAAGAGGAATCAGCCCGAGTACCACCATGCCACGCAGCATGTCGCAGCAGTAACCCGGGAGCAGGAGGATGCCGGCAACAGCCAGCGTCAGAAGACAAGTGGCCCGGCTTGGGGTCAAAGTCAGGAGGTACAGAAGACTTGGGTGGAGCAGAAGAAGCCCTTGACGTATGAGGAAATGTTGAACAAGCCCTGCTGCTACCACACTCTGGAGGCCAACAAGCCCGCAAACCATTCTACTCGGCAGTGCAGTTGGTATCAGCGCACGTTGCAGGAGGGCAGCTCGGGAGCTGTTCGGCAGACTGCTCCGGCATCTCGGCCCAACATCCCGAGACCCCCTCCTCCGACATCGGGGGCCAATGCTGTGCGACTTCCCCCTCCTCCGAGAGGACCCCCACCTCGCCCAGTGAATGTGGTGCATACCCGGAACGACAACGGTAACCAAGCCGGACACCAGCAAAGCAACTACCGGGAGGCACATCAGAGCTATGTGGTCTTCGTGACCGAGCCCACTGACCGAAAGAGTGTGCGGCAGCGTGCCCTGGAGGTGAATGTTGTGATCCCGGCGGTGCCCAAATTCTTGCACTGGTCCGAGATGGAGATCACCTGGAGCCGGAAGGATCACCCCCGGGTTATGCCCAAGCCGGGAGCGTATGCCTTAGTGGTGGACCCAACCTTTGTCGGACCTAACCTCAACGTCCGCTTCAGTCGGGTTCTGATTGACAATGGCAGTGCCATCAACATCATGTACAAGGACACGATGCTGAAGCTGGGAGTATCCATGAACACTCTGCTGCCCACCGAGACAACCTTCCATGGCATTGTGCCCGGAGTCTCTTGCTCGCCCATGGGAAAGATTTGGGTGGAGGTACTATTTGGAACCCGGGAGAACTGCAGAACCGAGAGCTTGGAGTTCGAGGTCGTGGACCTCGAGAGCCCGTATCACGCCCTGATCGGCAGACCAGCCCTCGCCAAGTTCATGATCTCGACTCACGTGGGCTACCTCAAGATGAAGATGCCGGGACCCAATGGTGTGATCACCATCTCGGGAGACCACAAGCGCTCCATGGAGTGTGCCTCGGCGGGGTCGTGCTTAGCTGAGTCCCTGGTGATCGCGGAAGAAAAGAAGAGGATCCAGCAGGTGGTGGCGATGGCCAAGACCTCCCAACTCGCAATATGGTGTTTGGACATGGTCGGGCAATTCAAGCCGGCAAGGGGCAATATGACACACATAGTTGTCATGGTGGACAAGTTCACAAAGTGGATAGAGGTCAAGCCAATCCGGAAGTGCGATGGACACACCGCTGTGCAATTCCTGAAAGACATCATCTTGAGATACGGATACCCACACAGCATTATCACAGATAATGGAACAAACTTTGCTGTGGGGGAATTCGCTCGATTTTGTACTGAAAAGGGAATCCGGCTGGATGTAGCATCAGTCGCACACCCGGAAGCAAATGGGCAAGTCGAAAGGGCAAATGCCTTGGTCTTGGCCGGCATCAAAGCTCGTTTGATCGAACCATTATTGAGAACTCCGGGATGCTGGATAGAGGAATTACCGGCAGTATTATGGGGTCTCCGGACTACACCGAATAGATCTACCGGATACACACCATTCTTCATGGTATACGGGGCTGAGGCAGTACTCCCAACCGACATACAGTATGACTCCCCGAGAGTGACAATGTTCACCGAGACTGAGGCAAAAGAGCCCGAGAAGATGATGTAGATTTACTCGAGGAGGCAAGAGAGTTGTCACTATCTCGGTCGGCAATTTATCAACAGAACCTCCGTCGTTATCATAGCCGGAAAGTACACCCGAGGGTGTTCCGGGAGGGAGATCTGGTGCTGAGACTCATCCAACGCACGGCCGGAATGCATAAGTTGTCACCTCCATGGGAGGGACCTTTTGTGATAAGCAGGGCATTGCACAATGATTCTTATTACCTTGTAGATGCACAGGAGGCTAGGAAAGGTGTAATGGACAAATCCGGTGAGGAAACCAAGCGTCCATGGAATGTAGCTCTACTTCGCCCCTTTTACACGTAAAAGGTTCAGTGTATGTTGTATCTCAATTTTTCAGTATTAAGGAAAGTAAGGCACCCCGGGAGGAACCCGGGGACTGCCTGGTTATGAGCTTGTCTTGTTATTTTTGTCAAGTTCATTTACTGTTTTCTACCGACATCCCTGGAAGGAACCCGGGGACTGCCGGATAGCTATCTTATATTTTACTGTGTGTATGCCGGGAAAGTTCCGAATCCGATTCTCAAAGTCAAAGTAATGTATGTCATGTGAAATCATCTTGTGACTCGACTGACGAACGCCGAAATGGTAGTCAAGAGCAAAGAGAGGGAAGGTGGGGAGCACGAAAATGGTCTCGGGGACTTGGAGCAGGACTTATCCGACATGCTTGTTTTTACTAACTTAGTTGTTTTTTATGTCGGGAATTTGGTTAGTAGGAACTCGGATTGTTTTAAGTAATGTATGCCGTATGTGGAGTTTTGTGACTCGACTGTCGAACGCCGAAATGGTAGACAAGAGCAGAAATTGCCTAAGTACGGTAAACATGAAAGGCAATTCGGGAACTAAAAGCTGAGTACATTGACATAAATTGTTTGAATAAATAGTTCATGGTGAAACAGAAATAGCATAAGTGTACGATACATCTTGCACCCGACATCCCGGGGATTTTAACGAATATGCTACTTAAGTGTTTATGCAGTAGGGGAAGTGGGCTTCTCAACGCACACTTCGGAAGCGGCGACTCCGGAAGCGGCGACTTCGGGAGCAACAACCTCGGGAGCGGAGACCTCGGAAGCAGCACCGGCAGCAGCAGGAGCACCCTCGCCTTCAGGATCGGCAACACCACTTGGGGCGTCGGGATGAACCTCGGTCTCGGTGGCCTCGGGTATCGGAGAAGACGTTGCATCCCGGGGAGTCACCTTCTCGGGCGCAGCATCGGAAGCAGTGTCATCTCCTTCCGGGACCTCGTCCTCCGCCTCGCCAGAAGCGGCATCATCTTCTTTGGAATCCGCATAGTCTGATTCAGACTCTGAGGAAACGAGGCTGGCGGTGAAGGCACGGATGTTGGACCACTTGGCGATGCGGTGCGCCACCTCTTGCCGCTGCTGGACCTTCTCCGGATCGTTCACCCATGGCGACACCGTCCGCAGGCGCTGAATCGCCGCCAGATCAAGACCTTCGTACCAGCTAAGTACTTGGGTCAAGACCTGGTCGGCACCAGCCCGCGCGCCGGAACGCTTCCACGCGTGGAGGCGACTCCCGGCACCCCGGAGTGCGCCCGCGAGCTGCGGAATCGAGAGAGTCCCGCGGATGCTTGGCCACAATACGCCGTGGACATGGATCGCAGCGCTGAGCAGATCCGTCCCGATAGACCGGAGGGGTACTATCCGGGCCTTCAGGGCGACGAGGTGATCCTCGATGTCCCAGGCGTCCGAGATGGGACCCTTCCCGGCGCGCTTCTCGCGGAAGGCGGCAACAGCTTTGGCGGCAGCTTCCCGGGAGTGCTCAAACTCTCCTTTAAAAAGAAGAGCTGTCAAACGGCTAAGTCATAAGAAAAGCAACAGCAAATAAAGGAAGTAACAGGAGAAGAGGGATGTCGGATTACTCACTGTTGAGATCCCGGTTCAACACGGTAAGTTCGGTGAGCCAAGTATCAGAGCGCGACTGGAGAAGACCCAGCTCGGTCTCGGCGTTATCCGCGCGCGCCACCGATTGGTCCAGGGTCTCTTTCTGCTTCTTGGTCGCCTCGATGAAGCGCGTCTTCATCTCGGACATAGCATCCTGGACCTTTCCGAGCTCGCCGTTCAGCCGCGCGATCTCGGATTGCGCGGTGGAAAGAGCAGTCTTCTGGTCCACCGAGATCTGGCGCGCCGCGTCTCGCTCCTCCCGGAGGCGCTCCTCGGATTTCTTGGATTGACCGAGTTCAGCGAGAACCCGGTTGAAGATGTTGCGGCGTTTTTGGCTGCACACGTGAAAGCAAGACAAAGAAGGCAAAGTTAGTATGGAAAAGGTGTAAAAAACCCAGGTGAGAGGATCTCGGGGACTCGGTGTCCGAGTCCTGGATTTTTTCTCTAAGATTGGAACCTAGTGATCTGCTATTCGGTGGAATCTAGAGCACTAAGCACCAATCTCGGGGACTAGTGGTGGAGCAAATTTTGAAGCAACCTATCCGGTTGGGAGGATCTCGGGGACTCGGTGTCCGAGTCCTGGATTTTTTCTCTAAGATTGGAACCTAGTGATCTGCTATTCGGTGGAGTCTAGAACACTAAGCACCAATCTCGGGGACTAGTGGTGGTGGAAGGGACAAATGCGTTTTTTGGAAAGAGGAAAAACTTACCTCGCTTACTCGGGTGACATCCAGGGCTACCACCTGGAGAGCGTGCAGGGCTTGAGCGCTGCGGCTCGGGCCTGCAGCGTGCAAGTCCCCTGCAGTTTCGGAAGCGTCGGCGGCAAGCCAGGCCTTGTTGAAGTCATCAACAACCCGAATGCCGGTGCTGCCGGCAGCACGGGTAGCAGCAACGTCTCGGGATCCTGAAGATACAAAGGAGCTGACCGTTGCTCGCAACATCCGCAAGGCAGCAGTAGGGATCTCGGCGGGAGGCGGTGGTAACGAGGAAAACATACCCGGGCGCAGCACCAGGTCCTGAGACGAGGATGTCGGGGCAGCTGCGGGTGGGGCAGAAGGCGTTTTCTGCCCAGCAGCCTTGCCGCGAGACTTGGGAACTTGATCTGCTGGCCGGGAGGAGGCGGTACGCTGCTTCTCCGGGATGGTCTTGGTCGCGGCTGGCCGAGAGGCGCCACTTGCTGCAGGTTCCCGGCGAGGGCTGAGGATCTCTGCCTCCAGCCCGGGAACCCGGCGCGGGCTCTCCAGAAGAAGCACTTCTCCCGAGATGGTCGTGGCCGGCACCGCGATCTCGTCGATCACCGGAGGTGCATCCGAGGTCGCGACGCTTGCCGGTGCGGCACCGGGGGCGGCGGCTTCACTTCCTCGAGCAGAAGGGCGAAGAGGTGAAGGAGAGGCCCGAGCCGGGCTGGGAGTCCGAGTTCCCAGAGGAGGAGGAACAACAGGTGTCGGGAGCTCGAGCGCGTCACTGAGAGGAAATGTCTTAGTAAAAGTTGTGGAGAAAACAAAGTCAAATAACATGAGGCAAGAAAGACGTACCCGGAATCCGCAAGGGGAGGACCCCTTTGCCGGCGCCGAGCAGGCTTCTCGGTTGTCTGCTTGCTCGGTTTGTTCCTCTTGGGGGGGTTGCCGGGGTTATCGGCCCCCTCGGTGTCGGAAGCGGCACGCTTCCGGCTCTCGGCACGTTTGGTCCCGGTTGTCGGTTTCGGAACCACAGCTGAGGCCAAATTCAGAGGGAGAGCGTCAATAACATCGAGAATCTGGCAGTCAGTCTCATCCTCATCATCCGAAGAAATGAAAACTGCCTCTGAAGTTGAAGGATTACCCGGGGCCTTGACGAAAGGGATGGCGAGGTGGTCCTCGCCGTCGGGATCCTCTCTCGGCATCACGTCCGGTTTCGGGAAGTCCGGCGTGTAATTCCCGTTGGCGTGGACGGCGTCTTCTTCGTGTTGACGCTCGAACAACTGCGCAAACAAATTAGGCCGTGTCGGTGTCCAGGTGAACGCATGAACGAAGGCGAAGGCACGAAAAACTGATATAAGCACCTGGTCGCATGGTCTTCTCCGGCATCCCCCAAGGACCCCCCAAATATAGTCCTCCGTCATCTCCGTCCGGGCAATAGCTCGAACGCGACGGACGACCCCGGCGTGGCTTAGCCCAAAGATACTAGTCCTAGTGGGATCATAGTTCCCGGACATGTGGCACATCTTGTGCACTCGGTTTTGAAGAGGGCAGACCCGGCGAACAATGAAGCACCGCAGGAGATCATCCCCGGTCATCTTCTGCGTTAGCACGTGCAGAACCTCGTGCATGGTAGTAAGCTCATCGCTATCCGGAAGCTTCTTCCAGAGACCGAACTCGCGCGGAGGACCGATAATGAACTCCGGCAGATTGATGAAGTCCGGGTTCGAGGATCCCGGACCATCTCCAGAGTGCTCCCGGTTCTTCACATAGAAGAAACTCCGCTGCCACTTCCGGCAGGACTCTAATCCCTTAACTATGGGGAATCCGGAATCCGCGCGGGGGATGATGGTGGCCGCTCCGCAATCCACTAAGTCTTTAACCTTCTTATCCGGATTGGGGATGGCTTGACGACGGAGAATAAAGTACTTGGCCCAGAGATCCAAGAAGGGCCAGATGCCGAGGTATGCCTCCGCATATGTGGTGAAGACCGAGAGCATCATTATGGCGTTGGCGGGAAGATGGTGAGGTTGAAGGTCGTAGAGGTCGAGGAAGTCGCGGAAGAAGGGGCTTGCCGGAAGCCCAAACCCACGCTCGAAGTGCGCGAGGAATACTACGTGTTCCCCGGGTTGGGGTTCCGGTGCAACCTCCTCTCCCGGGAGACGGCTCTCGACTTCCGGAGGAATCCGGTGAGTCTGATACAGCCAGTCCAGATCGGACTGCTTGGTCTCGGATCCATCCCAGCATCCCCGGGCACGTTCTTCGCCCATGTCGGAGAAGTGTGCAGGGGTATCCGAGCTACTCTGCAGGCGCAGCGGTGGTTAGTCGGAGTTAGTCTACCGGAAACTAGGATGTCGGAGCACAAACTGCTAAACACTACCGAGTTGGTGGGAAGCAAGATCTGTCATGTGCTAAATAATCGAAACAAAGGGAGGAAAAATGGCTCGTGCTAAACTCAAACGAGGTACGAATACGGGTGGCCAATATGCATCCTAGCGCCACGGTGGTTCATCGCCGTGCCCCTCGCGCGCGCCGCTCGAATGTGCTCACCGGCGGCGACGCAACCGTGCTCGTGCTATGGCACGGCCGGCGTCGGGAAGTTACTCTACCGGAGAAAGGCATCGGATCGGAGAAAAGCAACTCACCGGTGGAGGAGATCGACGGCGTGCGAGAGGGACGGCGGGGTGCGAGCTCCGGCGAACGGCGAGCGGGACGTCGTGCGGGCGACGAGCGCAGCGGCGGCGACGAGTTCGGGACGGTGAAGGAGAAGAGAAGCGAAGAAGAAGTGAAGGAGACCGTTCCGGCCCCCTATTTATGGGGGGGGGGGGATTCCGGAGCGGTTTCCGATTTTCCCGCCCACGATCTCCACGATCGTGGGTGGGATCTATTTTGTGCCACGAGCCACGTGGCACTATCCGGAGCACTCGATCCGGCCACACCGAGGGCCACACGGCCCCAACGGTTCGATTCCGGATCGGGTGCGGCTCCCCGGCGCGGGATACCAAGCGACACCGTGTGTGCGCAGAAGCACTCGAGTGCGCCTCTGCGCAGACGGGACGCCGGGTGGGCCCTAGCTCGCTGTCTCGAATTCATCGGGAGATCAACGGTCAAGATTTGCTGAGATGGTGCTACCCGGTCGCAGGCTTCGCCTCCCGGCAAAGACCATCTCGGTGAGAAGATCTCGGGATGAATCGACCTCGGCATGGAATAAAAAGATGATGTCATGTGTTCTCGGAAGATGGTTGTTATTAAAGCTGATCCCGCACATCATCCGGGGTCGCTGTGCAGCACCAGCTTCGGGGACTAGTGTCGGGGGGCTGCCCCCCGGGTAGGGGCAGATCCCGGTATATTATGATAAATATCAACAGTGCTTGACCTTTGGCGACAGCAAAGAACACCTCCTGGTGTGCCGAAAGGGCAGCTTGACCCTTGGGCACTGGAAGAGGGCAAAGTGCCTCCTGGCAGCCGCAGGAGTCACCTCTGGCGGCTATAAATAGGCACCCCCGACCCTCATAATCGCAGCACAAGCATGAGCGGGTGATTCCTCTAAGAACTAGCTTCTCGAAGATGTCTTTGCTGATAGGCTAAGGCATCTTCGGGAGGCTAGGCCTAGAGTTACTCATCCGGAGAGGAGTTCGGACATCTCCGGAAAGGATCCCAGACCTGGGACACGGAGGAGGTTCCCGGGTGAGGGTGTACTCGGCTTTACCGGATACGTAGTCCGGGTAAGTGCTAACCGGGATGCATATGTCGATCTTGATCTTATGCAGCAGAAGCTCATAGTGGCGAGCGAGGAGGTAACCGGCGAGGGGGCTTCTGGTAGGCCGTCAACGGTCTAGAGCAGGCTTTCCCGTCTATCGCGGGGGGAAGTACCGTTCCGCCTGACACGGAAGCATGGTCACCTCCCGCCTGACACGGAAGCATGGTCACCTCCCGCCTGACACGGGAGCGCGTCAGCCGGTACGAGCGTGGTATGACAAGACCTGACCTGCCTAGCCCGGCAATCCGGAAAAGGCTATCCGGGATGGGCAGAGACATGACTTGTCTCTGACAAGGGGACAATGATGATGCAGGACGGCGCCTGTCGCCCTTAACGAGATTGTGACGAGGAGTCTACACCGGATAGTCCGGCGACTAGGTCGCACTAGCCGGTGACGACATCCCGGCTAGGCCTGTCCGGTGGGGCCAAGCCAAATTAGGGTTTCCGGCCCTCTTGGCCGGACCTCTATAAAAGGCGCCATAACTGCTCCTGAGGGAGAGAGACCAACTTCAGAGCCAAAGCTATAGTCGCATTTACTCTTAGAGCAGTTATTCCTCTTCACCTTGAGTTCATCTAGTTCTTTGTTCTTCATCCTTTGACAGATCTTGTAGCAAGTTGTAGTCTTTGTACCACCAATATATAGAGAGGAAAGGCAGGAGTAGGGGTGTTACCTCCTCACGAGGGCCCTGAACCTGGGTATATCGCGTGTGTGCTTTGTGCCTTCGTGCATTTGTTTGTGTTTGTTAGATCTTCCTCCTTGTACTTTGTTCTTATTTCCTGTTCTTGGGAGATCTCGGTTCTACCGGGATCCTCCCCGTGTGAGCTCTTCAGCTTGCTATCCCTCCCCGGATCCACCAACGTCCATCGGCCCCACAAATTAGCCATCCTATGGCATCTGCCGTGACACCACCACGACATGAATGTAAAGGACATAGATATGCTCAGCAAGTTACATCTAGACAGTGAAAGTGACGAGGATGAGCCTCAACCGTTCGATGGCATACCCTACTACTCACGTTATAGTGATAGTGACCCTGATGATGATTAGACCCGAACACAACCCAAAACTTGGTGAGCGTCTTTTATGTTTTATTTCCAACTTGCTTACTACGTCTTATTTTTTCATCAATGTTCTCAATGCTTACTTTTGCTTATTTTCGAGTTCTCAATGCTTTATTTTGCTTATTTTCGCATGAAAATGTAATTTCTGCTTACTAACATTTTACATGTTCTCAATGCAGGTGACTAAACCATGAGCAAGAATTCCGTGGCATCCATGCTTAGGAACATTTGTCGTTCGCGAAAACCCCCTAAACGCTTAGGGGAGAGTGACGACGAGGACGATGGACGAGGCGGGGGCCTACCCCCTAGAGGACGAGGCGGGGGTCACCCCACTAGAGGTCGAGGACGAGCCTCGAGGGAGACCACAGTTGAGGTCGAGGACGAGGACGAGCCTCGAGGGCGACCTGCACTGCGAGCTCGAGGACGAGGACGAGGCTCGAGGACTAGACCTTTGTCGGAGTTTTCATCTTCACGAATGATGACACCTTCGACGTCTTACTTCAGTGAGGTAATTGCTATCATGCCTACTCCCTACTATCATGCTCATACTCACTAACTGCTATTTTATTTAGGTACCCTCCGCAGCAACCCACTCGGAGGACAGGGAGGTGGAGCAGCAGCACTACGTGGTGGAGGAGCCTCAGCAGCAGTTCTTCGAGGGGGGGGAGCCTCAACAGCAGTACTTAGGGGTGGAGCCTCAGCAACAGTACTTCAAGCCGCAGTACTTCGAGGTGGACTGGGAGCAGCAGAATGATGAGGATACGGAGCAGCCCGTTGACGAGGACCTGGAGCAGCACGCCGAGGAGGAGGAGGAGGTACGCTATTTTCTCCTATTCCTACCACTTAGTTTTGTTCACTTACATTTTATTTGAACTCTAATTTGCATTTTAATTTTAATTTGCAGCACGAGGGGGAGGAGCTTGGGCCCTTGTGGACTCGAGGAATAAAGAATCTTCCAAGAAGATCAAGATCTCAAGAGGGCAAAATTCTTATTAAGCCGGTCAACAGAAAGTAAGTGGCTATCTCTTGATCATATAAGTATGTGGCTAACTCTCCTTGCATACTAATATTGTCCTTTCATGTGCAGCAATTTTCAACTCATCACCGGTTCGGGAAATCTTCCAGGTGGTGTACTTGTGGGTCTTCTGAAGAGGCATTGGCCAGGCCTCTACAAGGAGAATCCTGGGGATCCAAATTGTCTGAAGAAGAGCCATGAGGTGGGAGGACTACGAGGCCGCTCAGGGCTCCGGCTACATGGAGACTGTGGAGGGTGAGGGTTTTAAGCCTAGTTGTGCAGAGGTTGTGGTTCACAAGTTCTGGGTAAGAACTATTCTATTGTGTTTTGTTAACTTGTGATTCTCAACCATAGTTAACCATAGTTTTGTTAACTTGTGATTCTCACCATAATAAGATTGTTTACATGATTGTAGCAGTTCTATCGCGTGCCTCCCGAGCACGAGCACAAGAGCCACGAGGTCTTCTTTACGATGGTGAGGATCAAGTTACGCCAGATGTGTGGTATGATGTTAAAATTACAGCTATTGCTCAGTTCTACGCCGAGAAAGGCACGAGATACAACAAGAAGAAAATCCTGAAGGGGTTACGGTGCAGAAAACAATAATTTTTCTAGCGAACGAAACCCTAACTAGCCAGGGTCTATCTATCTAGTACATGTGATAACGATGGCGGAACGGGTTACATTACCTCCATGTAGACCGATAGCGGGGATTACGCTCCCGCACAAGCGTTGCCGATGAAGTCGTACGTAGCCGACCTCGAGTTCGCGGAGAACTTGCCGCGATGACGAAGACGATGATGCCAAGGTGTCGACGATGACCTGCGTCGACGGGCGTCGGGCGGAAGAAGGCGGGGCGCCGGCACCAGGGGGGTGCGCCGGCGGCAGAGAGGGAGGCGGCGCGGCGGCTGCAGGGGCGAGACGACGTCGCCCAGGCTCCTCAAAAAGAGTTACCTCCGAGCACTCACAAACATACGGAGCTTAGCGACAACCCCCGTAATTCAGATCCAGCTGAAATCGCAGGGGTAGATCTTATCTGGAATCCTGCAGGGCAACGGTGCCCGGTGGTATAGCTTAGGTGGAGAGAGGGGGCAAAACGGGCGGAGAAATAGCTCGGCCGGCCTGCAATACAATTAATTGTATTTTCCAATGAATTAATCCAATTAATATGCCTTGCTATATAAAGGGGGAAGGGGGTGTGCAAACTCCCTGGCTCCCCCATGTGGGACTAAACAAAGGAGAAGGGGGGGGGGTTCGGCCCCCACATGGGCCCATGTAGGTGGGAGCCCTTTTTTCCTTTATTTAATTAATATTAAATTAATATAAAATATAATTAATTAATCATTAATATATTTAAATACTATTTAATATCCCGTGACTCCGAAAACTCTTTCGGACCACCCGAACAACTTTTGGACATTCCTGGAACCATTCCAGACCTCCCCGGAACTCCTTCCGGACCACCGGAACTCTTTTCGGATCATTTCTCTCTCTCCAACAAATTCCTATAATATTCCAGAACCTATCTCCCGGTGTCGTTAAGACCTTAAGTTTGTTACGCTACGGTTCGAGAACACTCCAGACATGGTCGAGACACTCCGCTCACCAATGACCGTCAGGGATACCTGGATGTATATGACGACCCCTGTGCATTCTACGAATATCGTCGTTGAACCATGAATATGATATTCATTCCCTTTGTCTCTGCGATACTACCTTGTCCGAGATATGATCGTAGACACACCGATGTCTTTGTTGTATCTCGTTACCGACGAAGGTTATTAACTCGTCTGCGATATTACATCTCCATGACCTAGTCATAAGCTGCGCAGCTGTATAGATGCAATATCACCGAGTGGGCCTAGAGTATCTTTCCATTACAAGAATGGACGAATCCCGCTCTTGATCCTTACGTCTCGATGCTCTTTCGGAGTACCCAAGATGGACACCGTTATTGTCATGCTATATAAGACACAACGTTTGATGCTCTCAAAGCACCCTACGAAGCATCAATAAGTACGGTCTCACGGTCTAAGGAATAAGCTATCATAATCTTATCTATTGCAAATGACAAACATCGTAATACGATCTTATTGCAATACTTTGCGTATGTCCATCATCTTATTCAACTAACAAGATGACCCCATTGTCAACCGACGTCATTGTCCTTGATCGGGAATCTCGATCAACTGTTGCCCAATGGACTAGTTCATATAGAGGCTTACTAGGGACCTGGTTGTCTATGTATCACACGTGTATTAATAATTCCGATTAATACAGTTCTAGCATAATACACAAACCTATTATAAACTTATGAGATAATGCAATAAATACTACTTATTTATTTGCCTCTAGGGCATATCTCCTTCAGTCTCCCACTTGCACTAGAGTACAAATAAACTAGCCGCATTTTACTTTATCATAATCCCTTATCAAATAAGAATCATTTGATAATGCTTGCTTGTGGAAGAGTGTTACTGCACAATCCTGTACATGCTTTTGCGATTCACTGACATCAACTTGCTTGATATCACCATGTTGTTCAACAACATATATGCAAATACCATAACTAAGTGAGACTTCTGTTTCCCAGCGCTTACTCTGATTATACTAACCAGATAACTGCCGCGAAAAACACACTCAGCCATAGAGAGCCCCTTGTAACAATTACAAACTCACGATATCTACATACTTTCACACCAATGTAGAAAACTTGACATTCTAATATCAATCCAACAACTAACACACCTCTACTTCCAGTAAATTCTAAATTTACTTTTATAACTGCTCTTCTTCCAAGAACATCGGTTATATTTCATCGAGCAGATAATATGGTTTCTGTATGATGTCTAATATTACATAATAGACTCACATGTCATACAACCATTACTTTCATGCATCATTACTCTTAATGATCAATTGGATTTCAAAGGACCATCCTTTTGATTCTATTCTGACTCCTCAGATATAATCCAAAACAACTCGACTAACTATTTAAAATTCCCGTTCTATTTCAAAATAGACACTAACTTTCAAATAGTTTCACAACTTCATCCTATTCTATTGGTACAATTTCACAATGTGTTAATTACACAAGATGAACTCGGCTCCCACTCAAATTATGTCTCCACATATTTGAGAACACGAGCTCCCACTCAAAAACGTGTCATCCACATATTTGAGTTCCTGAGCTCCCACTCAAAAATATGCTCTTTACATATTCCACCTGAGTAAACTAACATTGACTCCCACTTAAATCGACATTTTGGTCAAACCAAAATCATTGATCTATTATCAATTCGAGTTTAATACAAACTACAGTATTACATTAATACAAATCCCTCAGACTTCAAGCATGTCTACATAAATGTAGTCAACAAATTTGATCTTGTCCAAGACACATTTCTTGACAAGACATGCTACCGCGTCTTTCTTATAGTCACATTTCTCATATAACACTTTATATGACGATTAAACAATCTTATTCCTCTAATAAGAATTACAGCAACAATTACTCTCTTAATCCTTTCAAATGTAACTTGGATTTCCAGGCTCAAAAAGCCTTTGTTCGTACTCTGATATTTTCTCAACTTTCTTTGTATTCATATAGTGCACCTTGATCTGTCAACAAGATCTGAAACACTTAATACAGTGATGTGACCTGACAGCAATATTAAATATAACAACACTTTGTTTAGAAGTTTCTTTTATGAAAATAGTATGATCTTTATGAAGAGGATTGCAAGCTAGAAAACAATTTTCTAGTCTCCTTCACTCTTAATCACCAAATTTTCATTAGCAGACATATACTCTTCGGAACACCTTCCAACATAGGTCTGACACTTTATTTCAAGCTTCTAATTCCAATCCATAAACCATAATTCAAAAAATCATATTTTCCTCGGAATTACATAGACAACAAACTAAGTTTTGTTTCTATTTGGTTTTGGAATACACTCTCATCCAATGCGAGTAATCTACAAAGAACTACTCATGTATATTCCGAATTATCGTATAATCATATACATCTGAAGGGGATCGTGTGCAGAAAACAAAAAAATTCCTACCAACGATATGCTTAAACTAGCCAAGATCTACACTATGCAGATATAGAAGTACGGCGGAGATCGGAATACATACCCTCGTAGACCGAATAGCGGGGATTACGCTCCCGCACAAGCGTTGACGATGAAAACGTCGTAGCCGACCTCTAGGTCGCGGAGAACTCGGCGCGACGAAGATGACGAAGATGACCCCGAGGTCGGGTGGAGGAAGTAGGCCTCCGAGTACCGCTAGCGCAGCACCTCGCAGGGAGTCGCACACATACGGTGGAGACGACGGCCTCCGAAGCTCCAGTCCAGGACGAGCAGCGGAAGACTTGGACCGGAACACCAGCAGCGCGGCAGCGGGTTATGGTGGAAGAGATCCCCTTCCTCTACTCGGCGCGGCTCCGACAAGGGAACCACGAGATCGAGAGAGAAATTGGGAATTAATTGGTGAATTAAAAGGCCAGGGGTGCCCCTTCTTATATAGGCTCCCAGGGGGAGCCAACCTTGCCAGCCAGGCAATGTGGGACTATCCCCCATTGCCTGGTTCGGCCAAACCAGGTGCGCCGGCCCTAGGTGGGCCCCATTTGGCCCACCTAGGCCGGCCAAGCCTCCCCCACAAAGTTCCCTTGAGGGTTTTCCCCCCCATGGGCCTTCTTTCGACCAGAAGGCCCATTTAGGGAAAACAGCCTAAATAAATTCGAAAATAAATATATAAAATCATATTTGCATATTAATTACACTAATTAATATCAAACATAATATATATAATTTTTCATAGCTCCGAAAACTCTTTCGTCGCTGCCCGATCTCCATCGGACCCCTCCCGGGACGCTCCCGGTGATCTCCTTCCTTTCCGGTTGTCTTGTCGAAACCCCTTAAGTGTGTTACCCTAGCGGTTCGATATAATATCAGGTATGATCAAGACTCCTCAATGATCAACGACTAACTCGTAGGCCTGGACCCCATGAATTAACCCATGAGATATAACGAATGACTTTCATCTATCAAACCTGGACGTATAGTCTTAAACCCTTTGTCATGGCGATACTTAGCGTGTCCGAGCACCATTCTCAGATATCTCCATACCTAGCATGATCTCGTTACCGACATCGCTATCTTCTACTCGTCTATGATATTATGTCAGCTGGTGACCTAGTCACATGTTTGCAAACCCATTTGACATAATCTCACCGAGTGGGCCCTAGAGTATCTATCCGGCTATGCGGACTGACAAATCCCGCTGTTGACCCCTCGTCTCAACTACTCCTTTCCGATACCCAAAAGTATCACCGTTATTGTCATACTAAATAAGATACGACGTTTGGTGCGATCAAAGTATCTTCCAGAAATAATAATAAGAGTTCGTCTCACGGTTTTAAGGCGTAATGACTATGTCCTGTAAATACTGGGTATGTCCATCACATCGTTACTCCTAACGATATGACTTCCGTTGCCGACCGGCGCCATGCCCTATGATCAGAAAACCTCGATCATCAATCGCGCAATGAAACTAGTCTTAGTAGAGGCTACTAGGGACCTGGTTGTTTATCTACCACACCTGTATTAATGTTTCCGCTTAATACAGTTATAGCATGGTATAAAACATATAATGAACGATTGGGATATTACCAATAAACTATGTTTATTAAGTGCCTCTAGGGCATATTTCCTTCAGTCTCCCACTTGCACTAGAGTAACACTTAATCTAGTTTACAACCTGGTAAAAGCTCAACACCCATAGCATCTTGGTGCCTGCTCGCCTCGTGGAAGAGGAATACAGTCAATAGACCTCACACATTGAGACCTATATGTGCTTTGCAACACTCCTATGTCACCTAGTTTGACATCAACCCGTATCTTACGATGACGGTGAAATATATCCCAGTGGATGGAGTGAGACTCGAGCATTCGCGTAGCATGCGCCTTAAAAGTCTGAAAGATCTATTAAGGGACCACCTACGCTCGGAAAACTGCTTAGTCCAATCACACTTGCTACTTCTAAAGTCGCGATATATTTCTATACCTATGTAGATTGTGCGACAGTGCATTCATATGCGACTTCGCAAACTAACCCTGTCTATCTTCAAAATAAAGGACATCTCCTATACGAGATTTCTAGTCGTATGGGTCAGTGTAATAACTTGCATCATCGTAACCGCTTTACGGCAAGTTGCCATTCCACTCTTACCCGTTACTAGAAAACCTATCTTCAGTTCTCATAGACACTGAAGAATAAACTTAACGTTTGTTCATTGATCCACACAAGGATCACTCTAGAACCTGTTCTTCAACCAAGAACTCGGGTCACACTAAGTCGAGCTTTCAGCCTGATAGACTCTATGTGTGATACATAGAGAATGTCGAACATCAATTTCTATCACTGAAAAAGCCAAGATTAACTTAATCTTTTACCTAGTCATACAAGCAAGAACCTCTTTCTTCGCTTGTCCTTTTCTGAAACACTTCAGAATCCTGACTTAGGAAATACTCCGACTTAATGTTATTAAGCCCCTTCTGATCTATACAATTATAAATCGGATGCCTAATACTCCTAACTTCATTTCACAGAAAATTTAATCACTTAAATAATCCTTTACACTCTACTAGAGGATCTGTGTCATTCAATATGTCGTTACATACGGAATCACAAATGACACCTAGCTCCCACTCAAATATGCCTTCCGCATATAAGATCAAGGAAAAGCTACTTAGCTCCCACTCAAATATGCCTTCCGCATATAAGATCAAGGAAAGCTACTTTGCTCCCACTCACTGCTTTTCAAATGTAGGTTTCTTCAACTATTTTGGACAACTCCAAAATCCTTTGATCACATTATCAAAGTGAAGATTCCAGCTCCGATATGCTTGCTTCAGCCCATGAATGGACCACCGAAGTTTGCATACATGTTTAGCATCCTCAGGATCACCAACTCTTTCTTAATGACACTATCAAGAAACATGGTTTCCTTATCCATCTATCAATTTCTCATTCGAAATTATAGTGATTGCTAAATGACCCAGAATAGATTTAGGCTTCGCCACTTGAGACGAAGTCTCACGTGGTCTGTCGGAACTGTTTCACGACAAATCGAATCTGCTCAATATCTACTCTCTCATAAAACTCCATATATTATTAACATCCTAGATGCCATCAAGAAGATCTCCCAAGTAAATACCTGGTAATCGTATATGGATTTTATTTCGGATCACAAATGACTCATAGCCATTTCTCGGACTTAGGTCCACCATCTCTTCTTCGTAGTTCGTAGGTCTGTCATATTCCATTAATATGACCCTTATAACAAGATTGTCGTAACACACAGTGTGGAACACAAACTCGTATGCCTACGCTCTTAGTATGAGCTCAGAACATCATGATTTTGAATCATAAGCTTTTTCAAGCTGTGGAGCCTGACACCGAAAACACTTTCGATTGCGCAACTCTGATGTTTGGAGAAGAAGTTCACCAACTTCGTCTTGCTCTACTTTCTTTCTCACTTATACCCTCGGACAAGAAACTATTTCTTTCGCAAGGTATATCCCGGCAAAGATTTTGCCTATGTCGTGAGACATGTACCCAACTAACTCTTTAGGTAGGGTATACTACAAAGATTAATCCATTTTAGGTTCGATTACATCGAAACACTAAATTGCTGAAACGACAATCCAGGCTAAAAGCCACACCATGACTCATATGGTATTGTCTCCATGGATTCAAATGGTTTCCCTATTTGCTAACGTGAGTGTTTACGTTTCTACCATATGACTCTAATGATTACAATAATTCGGTAAGAGATTCATTTACCACACACCATCCGATAGGGTGCGATTACGACGCCCTAACACACCATAACACTATGGTGTTCCATACGACGTAATTTGTGGAACTCTTCTCACAAGTCTTCCAATGATGTGCCAACATTATAACTCAAATCTTCATTCCTCAATTTGCATCGCGGGAATTTGATTTTCTTGTTAAGTTTATTTCCTACTTCATTCTGAACTTTGTTTGATCGAATCAAAAATTCAGACTAACATTCCCCGGAGTGGATATCCATATATCTACTCGGAATATTAATGAAGTCTATGAAATAAAGACTTCCACTACACGTTAAAGTACTTCATTGATTCACATACACCCATATGCATGATTGTCAACAAGCTATACTCAAAACGTTCAGTGAAGTTCACGAAATAAAGGTCTCCACTACCCGTCAATTAATTCATTGAACCACATACATCTCCATGTATGACTATCAATAAGTTATATGCCCGTTTTCCGAAAACGGTGTCACAGTTATTTTGCAAGTGTCAAAAGATCAAATCTTAGGACTTGTAGGTCCATCCAGTGTGGAGCTAATGCATATAACATTGACATGACTAAACGGTAGTGCCACACATATGTGGTGTCTTTATTAAGTTTTTATCCTTTGGCATTAATATTATGAATGTGGGAGCTTCTACCATCTAAATTCAAATCGGCATATGATCATTACTTCATAAATATAGGACACCAATTTGTCACTATCATGTATGAACAAGTGTCTCGCTAGAGGAGACACACTCGTAATGATCATACCAACACCCGATCATAAAGAATTTATTCAAATGGTAGATCTAGAGGGAGACTGTCTATGGCCATCACAACAACTTGATTGCCATTATCAACACGCAATGTCGCCTCATCCTTTTAAGCTACTCAAGCAGTAAATCTGGTTTTTCACAAAACATGACTAGTTCAAGACTTAGTCACTACTGCGAGTACTTGCTTAGCTAAAACATTCATAACATGTATATCATATATACAACATCATCATCGATGACTTCCGGCGATCTGTTTCATTTTCTTGATAATTCCACCGTAATCAAGAACCATGAAGGTGAACGATTCCCCTTGCATGACATAGTCTATGACAGAGGATTTGCACTTGGCAACGATGTCTGTCATCCAGTGATTGAGCTGAGCGAGGCGTCTCAATGTTCATTAATCATGAACATATGTCATTAAGTATGACCGCCACGTGCTCCCTCAATGTGTGTATTCTCTTCAATCTTGGTTGAGAAGACAATCAGTCAACGTACTGATAAACTTCATCAACCCAACTATAGAGGTACCCCGAGTTTAGCGACCAAATGTTCGCGATCTAAAAACTCGTACCCACCGTTGGTTCTTTATGGCAGAGATCATAGCATACACTGGACTATGATGATATCATCCGCACAAAATCCGATAATCAAAATTATCTTTTGTTAGCGGAATCTCCGGGTTTATCTCCTAGCGGGTATTGTAACACAAAGAGCTAACGGTTCAAACAAGGAGTATCCTCAAGCTAAAGTATAAAACTATGAAGTTTGGATCCAACCTTTTAAGTTTCTCAATCGCAGAAATGCGCCTAATTTGAAAAGATGCTATCACCATGGTTAATATCTACAAAGGTTTGCAAAACAGACTTTGTTCATTATATTCTGAGTTCTAGTATTTTAGAAAATAACTATCCGAACTCCCACTCAAACGAACATCCCTCCTGGTCGTTTAAGCGATTACACGACCCCCATCCATCGCACCACCCCTCATCATCAGAGCCGGAGGCACAACTTCAAGAGTAGACAAAATCGTCCGCCACACCAATTTTGTGACTCATGCTCGACCTTTCGGTCTTCCTGTTCCGAGGCCATATTTCTGAATATGCTAGGCTCGCCACCAAAGACCTCCACGCTGACGCTTGTGCAACATGGCTTACACCCACTGTATGCGAACGACGAGATGTCTGACACCCGATCATCACGGCCTGCCTCATAACGTAGAACTTTCTTGGTGGTGCGCGTTGGAGGGAGAACACTAGTGGTATTTTGAAGGGATCATCTTATATATCTACCGCCGTGTAACTAATGTATACTATACACACAATCACTCAATATAAGATGCACACAAAACATCAAATGTAATGCAATGTGATATAGTCCATCGCGCCATGGTCTTCTTGGCGCCCGCAGTTTATAAACAATTTAATAAACCTACCTTGACCATATCACATAGCCCCTACAAAATAAAGTTAGACGCTTCTACTTTATCTTTTTCATATTTTACGTGGCTCGGGGCTTTCGTAAATAGAACCGCTTCATACCTACGAACCTTATGACCGCAACAACGATCCAATAATTGCATGTTTAAGCATCCCTTTCGGGCCCTCCATTGAAAATGCGAAGACCAACTAAAGAGAGAGAAACTGACACCCACCAGCCACAGATACGGTACAAGCCGTATGTCAGTAGTGGAACCAGCCTCGCGTAAGCGTACGCGTAAAGTCTGTCTGGGCCGCTTCATCAACTCGATGCCGCTGGAATCACAAGTGCACGTTACAGAGTATCAAATAACAGGAACGGTGCCCCCGTGCAGAACACGGGTTCTAACAGCGTACAGCTATATCTACGATAGATCGGCTCTGATACCACTGAAGGGGATCGTGTGCAGAAAACAAAAAATTTCCTACCAACGATATCCTTAAACTAGCCAAGATCTACACTATGCAGATATAGAAGTACGGCGGAGATCGGAATACATACCCTCGTAGACCGAATAGCGGGGATTACGCTCCCGCACAAGCGTTGACGATGAAGACGTCGTAGCCGACCTCTAGGTCGCGGAGAAATCGGCGCGACGAAGATGACGAAGATGACCCCGAGGTCGGGTGGAGGAAGTAGGCCTCCGAGTACCGCTAGCGCAGCACCTCGCAGGGAGTCGCACACATACGGTGGAGACGACGGCCTCCGAAGCTCCAGTCCAGGACGAGCAGCGGAAGACTTGGACCGGAACACCAGCAGCGCGGCAGCGGGCTATGGTGGAGGAGATCCCCGACTCCTCTTGCTCGGCGCGGCTCCGACTTGGGAACCACGAGATCGAGAGAGAAATCAGGAATTAATTGGTGAATTAAAAGGCTGGGGGTGCCCCTTCTTATATAGGCTCCCAAGGGGAGCCAAACTTGCCAGCCAGGCAATGTGGGCCTATCCCCACATAGCCTGGTTCGGCTAGGGAGTGCGCCGGCCCCCATGGTGGGCCCCTTGTGGCCCATCTAGGCCGGCCCTTCTGGCCCCCACCGAATTCCCCTAGGGAAATTTCCCCTCTTGGGCCTTCTTTCGTCCGGAAGGCCCATTTAGGGAAATCTGCCTTAATAAATTCGAAAATAAATATATAAAATCATATTTGCATATTAATAACACTAATTAATATCAAACATAATATATATAATATTTCCTAGCTCCGAAAACTCTTTCGGCGCTGCCCGATCTCCATCGGACCTCTCCCGGGACGCTCCCGGTGATCTCCTTCCTTTCCGGTTGTCTTGTCAAAACCCCTTAAGTGTGTTACCCTAGCGGTTCGATATAATATCAGGTATGATCAAGACTCCTCAATGATCAACGACTAACTCGTAGGCCTGGACCCCCTGAATTAATCCCTGAGATATAACGAATGACTTTCATCTATCAAACCTGAACGTGAAGTCTTAGACCTTTTGCCATAGCGATACTTAGCACGTCCGAGTGTCGTTCCATAGATATCTCCATACCTAATCCCGACCTCGTTACCGACGACGCTATCTTCTACTCGTTCATGATCTCGTGTCTCCGTGACCTAGTCACATGCTTGCAAGCTCATTAGACATGATCTCACCGAGTGGGCCCGAGAGTATCTATCCTGCTACGCGGACTGGCAAATCCCGCTCTTGACCCCTCGTCTCAATACTCCTTTCCAATACCCAAAAGTATCACCGTTATTGTCATACTAAATAAGATACGACGTTTGGTGCAATCAAAGTATCTTCCGGGAATATCAATAAGAGTTGATCTCACGGTCAAAGGCGTAACGACTACGTTCTCCAAATCTGGGTATGTCCATCACATCACTCTCTAGCGATATGACTCTCATTGCCGACCGGCACCATGCCCCATGACCGGGAAACCTCGATCATCAATCACGCAACGAAACTAGTCTTAGTAGAGGCTACTAGGGACCTGGTTGTTTACGTATCACACCCGCATTAATGTTTCCGCTTAATACGGTTCTAGCATGACACAAAAACCTATTATGAACAAACGACATATGATAAAGAATACACTTTATTAATTGCCTCTAGGGCATATCTCCTTCAGTCTCCCACTTGCACTAGAGTACAACTTAATCTAAATTACAACTTGGTAAAAGCCTAACACCCATAGCTAATTGGTGCTGTTCATGCTTATCAAGCGGGAGAGGCTTCGTCAGCTGATCTGCCACATTCAGATCCGTATGCACTTTGCAAATCTTCACATCGCCTCCTTGTACGTACTGACGTATCACGTGGAAGCGTCGGAGAATGTGTTTGGCGGTGGAGTGAGACCTTGGCTCCTTGGCGTTCGCAATGGCACCCGTATTGTCGCAGAAGAGGACCACGGGGTCTTGCACGCTCGGGAACACTCCAAGTTCGATGATGAACTTCCTCAGCCACACAGCTTCATTCGCGGCCTCGCAGGCAGCAATGTACTCCGACTCCATTGTAGATTGTGCGACTATGGGTTGCTTCCCACTTCTCCAGCACACGGCGCCTCCATTCACCTTGAACACGTAACCTGTCTGTGACTTACAGTCATCGGGGTCTGAGCAGAAACTTGCATCTACGTAACCCGTTACGCCAAGTTCCTCATTGCAGCCACCATACACAAGGAACATTTCCTTTGTCTTATTGAGATACTTAAGAATGCTCTTAACAGCTACCCAATGCGGCATTCCAGGATTACTCTGGAACCGGCTTGTCAAACTTAGAGCTAATGCCACATCCGGTCTAGTACTCAACATTGCATACATGATCGATCCTATGGCTGAAGCAGTTTCGTCATTTCGGCCTTACCCAGTTCCGTTACCGGACACTGCGCCTTACGCAATATCTTATTCTTGATAACCGGCAGAGAACCCTTCTTTGCCTTCTCCATATGAAAACGCTTCAATATTTTATCAAGATAAGTACTCTGACTTAGTGCTAATAGGCGCCTTGATCTATCACGGTAGATTTTTATGCCTAAAACATACGTAGCTTCTCCTAAGTCCTTCATGGAAAACTTACTGTTTAAATATTCCTTCACGCTATTCAGAAGTTCCACATCATTCCCTATCAGCAATATATCGTCAACATACAGTGCAAAGAACACAACCGAGCTCCCACTCATTTTCTTGTAAATACAGGTCTCTTCCACATTCTGGATAAATCCAAAACCTTTGATTACCTCATCAAAGCGAAGATTCCAGCTCCGAGATGCCTGCTTCAATCCATAGATGGATCGCTGAAGCTTGCACACCTTGTTAGCACTTCCTGGATCGACAAAACCTTCCGGCTGTACCATGTACAACTCTTCCTCAATGTTTCCATTCAGGAAGGCCGTTTTGACGTCCATCTGCCAGATTTCATAATCATAGTAGGCAGCTACCGCTAACAAAATCCGAATAGACTTAAGCATCGCTACCGGTGAAAAAGTTTCATCGTAGTCAATACCATGAACTTGTCGGAAACCTTTTGCGACAAGCCGAGCCTTATAGACGGTCACATTACCATCAGCATCAGTCTTCTTCTTAAAGATCCACTTATTCTCGACGGCCTTGCGCCCTTCGGGAATATCCACCAAAGTCCACACTTGGTTATCATACATGGATCCTATTTCGGATTTCATGGCTTCAAGCCATTTCTCGGACTCTAGACTTTCCATCGCCTCCTTGTAGTTCGTAGGTTCGTCTTGCTCGACTAGCATGACGGTGCAAACCATGTTGCCATACCATTCTGGTGGGATCCGATATCTACCAGATCTACGAGGTAGAACATCTTCCTCGACAGTTTCTCCCACTCCTTCCACGGAGGACGTTTCCGGAATTGCTTCCGTTGCGCCACTCGGAATCTCGAGTTCAGGATCAACGATTTCATCGAGGTCTACCTTCCTCCCACTTACTCCTTTCGCGAGAAATTCCTTCTCTAAAAAGGCACCGGTCTTCGCGACAAAAGTTTTGCCCTCAGCTTGGTTGTAGAAGGTGTACCCAACGGTTTCTCGCGGATATCCTACAAAGACGACTTTCTCCGACTTCGGTTCGAGTTTGTCGGGCTGTAGTTTCTTAACGTACGCCTCACAACCCCAAACCTTCAGAAACGATAACTTAGGCTTATGGCCATACCATAATTCATACGGCGTCGTTTCAACGGACTTGGACGGAGCCCTATTTAAAATGAATGCGGTTGTTTCTAACGCATAACCCCAGAAGGACACTGGCAGATCGGTAAGAGACATCATAGATCGGACACTATCCAGTAGAGTACGATTACGTCGCTCGGACACACCGTTACGCTGTGGTGTTCCGGCGGGCGTAAGTTGGGGCACTATGCCACAACTCTTCAAATGTGTGCCAAACTCAAAACTCAAGTACTCTCCACCGCGATCGGACCGGAGATGCTTGATTTTCCTATTAAGCTGATTCTCAACTTCACTCTGGAATTCTTTGAACTTTTCAAACGTTTCAGACTTGTGTTTCATCAAATAGATATAACCGTATCTACTCAAGTCATCAGTGAAGGTGACGAAGTAACGATAACCATTGCGTGTCGAAACGCTCATTGGTCCACATACGTCTGTATGTATGATCCCCAACAAATCCGACGCCCGTTCAACGAAACCTTTGAACGGTGTCCTGGTCATTTTGCCCATGAGGCATGGTTCACATGTATCGAGGGATCCGAAATCCAACGAGTCCAAGAGTCCATCGGAGTGGAGTCGCTTCATGCGCTTTATACCAATATGACCAAGACGGCAATGCCACAAAAACATGGCGGTATCGTCACTACACTTAATTCGTTTGGCCTCTATGTTATGGATGTGAGTACTACGATCGAGATTCAACAAGAATAAACCGTTATTCTCGGGAGCATCAACATAAAGATATCATTCATATAAATAGCACAATTGCTTGACACTGATTTAAATGAATAACCGTCTTGTAACAGGCAAGACCCACTTATAATGTTTACACTCAAGGATGGCACAAAATAACATTTATTTAAAACCAAAACTAATCCCGATGGTAGATGCAGAGGGAGCGTGCCGACAGCCACCACGTCGACTCTCGATCCGTTGCCGACGCGCATCGTCACCTCATCCTTCGCCAGCCGCCTTTTATTCCGTAACTCCTCCTGAGAGTTACATTTATGAGCAACAGAACAAGTATCAAATACCCACGTATTGCTCTGTGCGGATGTAAGGTACACATCTATAACATGTATATCAAATATACATTGCTCTTTGTCGACCGTCTTGCCAGACTTCCTATCCTCCAGATACTTGGGGCAGTTGCGCTCAGGTGATCCGATGGTCACCACCATCTTCTGCAGCTTGATTTCTAATTCGGCCACTTCGAGCATCTTCAGGATTTCCGACAGGGGTTTTGACATCCCTTTCATGCCGTAGTCCACTATGGCGTTCTTATAGCTAGGGGGCAGAGAAATCAGCGCCCTATCAATAACCAACTCCTCTGGGATCACACTTCCCAGATCACTCAGAAGTCGAGCGCAGCCAAACAACTTGGCCAAGTGCTCACTGATATTGTCGTGCTCTTCCATCTGGGCTGAGAAGAAAAGCACAGTTGCCTCGTACGTCTCAGCCTTGACTTGTCGTGCAAAAACAACCATGAGTTCAGTGATTATATCATAAGCACCCTTGTTCATGAAACGGTTTTGCAGGTCAGCCTCCATGGCAAAGAGCATGCCACTCTGGACATAAGAAGAAATCTCCGCCTTTACCCCATGGACAATCCTTTCGATTTCCGGGGCGGTGCTAGGAAGATCACCTAAGGGGGTATCAAGGATGTAGGCCACCTTGTGGGTTTCGAGGATGGACTTCAAAACACGGAACCAGGACACGAAGTTAGACCCATCGGTCTTAAGCTTCTCTTTCTCAATGAACAGGTTCAGGTTTAAAGGAGGGGTGAGACATCTACAATGGAATTTGTAACAACAGAAGACTTTGTTCATAATAATTTTGAGTTATAGTATTTTAGAAAATAACTAACATAACTCCCACTCAAACGAACATCCCTCCTAGTCGTTTAAGCGATTACACGACCCCCATCCATTGCACCACCCCTCATCATCAAAGCCGGCGGCACAACTTCAAGAGTAGACAAAATCGTCCGTCACACCAATTTTGTGACTCGTGCTCGACCTTTCGGTCTTCCTGTTCCGAGGCCATACCTCTGAGTATGCTAGGCTCGCCACCAAAGACCTCCACGCTGACGCTTGTGCAACATGGCTTACACCCACCGTATGCGAACGAAGATATGTCTGACACCCGATCATCACGGCCTGCCTCATAACGTAGAACTTTATTGGTGGTGCGCGTTGGAGGGAGAACACTAGTGGTATTTTGAAGGGATCATCTTATTCAGCTACCGCCGTGTAACACACAATCACACACAAAAATAAGATGCACACAAAACATCAAATGTAATGCAATGTGATATAGTCCATCGCGCCATGGTCTTCTTGGCGCCCGCAGTTTATAAACAATTTAATAAACCTACCTTGACCATATCACATAGCCCCTGCAAAATAAAGTTAGACGCTTCTACTTTATCTTTTGCATATTTTACGTGGCTTGGGGCTTTCGTACATAGAACCGCTTCATACCTAAGAATCTTATGACCACAACAACGATCCAATAATTGCATGTTTAAGCATCCCTTTCGGGCCCTCCATTGAAAATGCGAAGACCAACTAAAGAGAGAGAAACTGTCACCCGCCAGCCACAGATACGGTACAAGCCGTATGTCAGTAGTGGAACCAGTCTCGCGTAAGCGTACGCGTAAAGTCGGTCCGGGCCGCTTCATCAACTCAATGCCGCTGGAATACACAAGTGCACGCTAGAGGGTAGCAAATAACAGGAACGGTGCCCCCGTGCAGAGCACGGGTTCTAACAGCGTACAGCTATATCATACGATAGATCGGCTCTGATACCACTAAAGGGGATCGTGGGCAGAAAACAATAATTTTCCTAGCAACGATATCCTTAAACTAGCCAAGATCTATTCTATGCAGATATAGTAGTACGAACGGAGATCGGAATACGTACCCTTGTAGACCGAAAGCGGGGATTACGTTCCCGCACAAACGTTGTCGATGCAGACCGACGAAGCCGACCTCAAGGTCGTGTAGAGGAAGCAGGCCTCCGAGTACCGCTAGCGCAGCACCTCGCAGGGAGTCGCACACGTACGGTGGAGACGACGCCTCCGAAGCTCCAGTCCAGGACGAGCAGCGGAAGACTTGGACCGGAACACCAGCAGCGCGGCAGCGGGCTATGGTGGAGGAGATCCCCGACTCCTCTTGCTCGGCGCGGCTCCGACTTGGGAACCACGAGATCGAGAGAGAAATCAGGAATTAATTGGTGAATTAAAAGGCTGGGGGTGCCCCTTCTTATATAGGCTCCCAAGGGGAGCCAACCTTGCCAGCCAGGCAATGTGGGACTATCCCCACATAGCCTGGTTCGGCTAGGGAGTGCGCCGGCCCCCTGGTGGGCCCCTTGTGGCCCACCTAGGCCGGCCCTCCTGGCCCCCACCGAATTCCCCTAGGGAAATTTCCCCTCTTGGGCCTTCTTTCGTCCGGAAGGCCCATTTAGGGAAATCTGCCTTAATAAATTCGAAAATAAATATATAAAATCATATTTGCATATTAATAACACTAATTAATATCAAACATAATATATATAATATTTCCTAGCTCCGAAAACTCTTTCGGCGCTGCCCGATCTCCATCGCACCTCTCCCGGGACGCTCCCGGTGATCTCCTTCCTTTCCGGTTGTCTTGTCGAAACCCCTTAAGTGTGTTACCCTAGCGGTTCGATATAATATCAGGTATGATCAAGACTCCTCAATGATCAACGACTCACTCGTAGGCCTGGACCCCCTGAATTAATCCCTGAGATATAACGAATGACTTTCATCTATCAAACCTGAACGTGAAGTCTTAGACCTTTTGCCATAGTGATACTTAGCACGTCTGAGTGTCGTTCCATAGATATCTCCATACCTAATCCCGACCTCGTTACCGACGACGCTATCTTCTACTCGTTCATGATCTCATGTCTCCGTGACCTAGTCACATGCTTGCAAGCTCATTAGACATGATCTCACCGAGTGGGCCCGAGAGTATCTATCCTGCTACGCGGACTGGCAAATCCCGCTCTTGACCCCTCGTCTCAATACTCCTTTCCAATACCCAAAAGTATCACCGTTATTGTCATACTAAATAAGATACGACGTTTGGTGCAATCAAAGTATCTTCCGGGAATATCAATAAGAGTTGATATCACGGTCAAAGGCGTAACGACTACGTTCTCCAAATCTGGGTATGTCCATCACATCACTCTCTAGCGATATGACTCTCATTGCCGACCGGCACCATGCCCAATGACCGGGAAACCTCGATCATCAATCGCGCAACGAAACTAGTCTTAGTAGAGGCTACTAGGGACCTGGTTGTTTACGTATCACACCCGCATTAATGTTTCCGCTTAATACGGTTCTAGCATGACACAAAAACCTATTATGAACAAACGAGATATGATAAAGAATACACTTTATTAATTGCCTCTAGGGCATATCTCCTTCAGTCGACACTACTGTCGATCCTACGAATTCTCGTTGAGGAAAATATCCATTTTCTAAAGTGGACATCGACTATAATGTCTCGAACATATTAGGAGATTCTAAGACCGATTCTGACAGACCACACTTTATATAAAATAGAGCATGATTATAATTCCCCACGTATCACTATATATGACATTATAATATTGTGAAACAAATTTCCACACGTCTTTTGTGTTGAAACCATAATTCAAAAATATTGTCCTTTGATCGAATTTTGTGAATACAATATTCACTAATCTTTCTTCTGAAAAACCTCATTTGATCTATTATCAAATCAATTTCAGACTCCATAATTTATCGGGCAGATACTCCTATTTACCAAAATCATGGAAGAATTCGGATCATGCAATAACACCATTGATTAATCATTAAAAATGACTCTCAATCAATTTCCTCTAGTATTGCAACTTCAATATTGCATTTCAAACTTAATCAATTTGGTACTCGAAATACTTAAATGGACCAAAATTATCCATTACTTCTTTCATTGCCTTTATGACTAAATTCGATGGTGTTTATTCTTTGGACACATAATTTTATCATTCCCGCTATTATAAATGTATATCATACGCATAATGTAATTGAGATGTGATGCAAATTACTCATAACATGAAACAACTGCTTTATTTCATAACATAAAACAACTGATTTGTTCTATATGAATAATTATGTCTTGCAACATTCAAGACACCAAACTAGATCACACTCTCACTATTACAAAATGTCTTATCAAAAACTATTGATGATAACTAATATGATATCTCGAGGGCGTGAGCACTACTGGCCATGAACTTGCCATCACTTGTGCATTGTCACGTCACCCTTCGCCGCATACTTGTGATAATCAGGTACTGTTTCATAAACAGAACAAGTAATACTTTTCACCAAGTATGAGAAGAATACATTTATATCTTCGTATATCAAATATACCCGTAGCGTCGAAGAAATCTTCTTCGATGGAATCAACTTTTAGAGATTTGAACTTGTTCACAAATGTGAAGAAGCTCATCAAGTCTCTATAGCATGTTCACGCACATGCTATTCACAGCTAGGAGGTAAAGCACAATCTCTATTGCACTGGAGTTCGCTATCTAGAAATCGTAGATATTCGTAAGCCAGAAGTAGATGTCACACAACTTCTTCAACTGAGTCTCCAGACAGGTATGCTCCCCATGTGAATGGTCCGGAACTTTCTAAGCTGTCTGAACTGCTCAATTCATCTTTGAAGTGACCTCTGATCGCATCAATCACGACATATGGCTCCATGTGTTGAAACAACTTTCAACTCAGGTGCTAGGCATACGCTCATGACGACCTTCACTTCCATGAAAATATCATGATGCTTACAGAACTCATCATCTTGCTCCTTGCTATCAGAATCATCTGGTCTAACTCCTAACTAATGTTCTAGGACATATAGGATGTTTGTTGTGTTTGGAGAATGTTTCTAAAACCGATGTACCAGCTGATGAAGTTGGACCCGTCGGCTTCTAAGGCAGAATCCGAGCTCTTGAGGAAGCAACCGAAGTGTAGTTCCGTAGTCTCCAGATGTGATCGCAAAAGAGGTAAGGTAAAGTTTATAATATATAGGTGAATTTTAGTTCTATAATCTCATTACCAAAAACACACCACACCAAGATTATTATCCCTAAAATAATAATGGTGATTACACGACCCTCATCCACCACACCACCCCCGATCATCACGGCCGGCAGCATAGCTTCAAAGGTGGACATAAAATGTCGATCACAACAACTCTGTGACTCGTCCTCGATCTTTCGATCTTCCCGTGTTCCGAGGCCATATTTCTGGATATGCTAGGCTCGCCAATCAAACCTCGAAGACCCTGCGCGTGCAACATGGCTTACACCCACTGTATGCGAACGACGAGATGTGTGACACCCGATCATCACGGCCTGCCTCATAACGTAGAACTTTCTTGGTGGTGCGCAACGAGGGAGAACACAATTTTGGTATTTGTTAGGGATCATCCTATTTATGATGCTACCGTTGTATATCTAGCATATAAGCAATCAATAGGATGCACACACAACATCACACAATAATGATGCAATGAAGTGCGATGTGACATGGTCGATGCGCCTGGACCTTCATGGCGCCATGTGCCTGGCCCCCGGCGCCCTGGCATGGCTCTGAGTTTACAAAGCCCTCCATTGCCTCCGACAGTACGAGTAATATCAAAACTTACCGTAACCATGTCATATAAAATAACGCCTCTACAAAACAAAGTTAGACTCCTCTAGCTTTATTTAGTTTTGTAAGTTTTACGTGGCAAATAGGCTTAGTCGTAAGAGAACCGCTTCCCTACCTACGAACTTTGTACCACAACGTCGATCGTATAATTGCATGTTTAAGCATCCCTTTCGGGCCCTCCATTGAAAATGCTTTGCCGACTAGAGAGAGAGAGAGACAGACACCCGCCAGCCAGCCACAGATACGGTGCAAGCCGTATGTCAGTAGTGGAACCAGTCTCGCGTAAGCATACGCGTAAAGTCGGTCTGGGCCGCTTCATCAACTCAATACCGAAGGCATCGCAAGTGCACGCTAGAGGGTAGCAAATATAAGAAAGACGCCCTCATTCAACATGAGTTCTAATCGTACCAGCAGTACTACGCATAGATCGGCTCTGATACCACTGAAGGGGTTACGGTGCAGAAAACAATAATTTTTCTAGCGAACGAAACCCTAACTAGGCAGGATCTATCTATCTAGTACATGTGATAACGATGGCGGAACGAGTTACATTACCTCCATGTAGACCGATAGCGGGGATTACGCTCCCGCACAAGCGTTGACGATGAAATCGTACGTACCGACCTCGAGGTCACGGAGAACTTGCCGCGATGACGAAGACGATGACGCCGAGGTGTCGACGATGACCTGCATCGACGGGCGTCGGGCGGAAGAAGGCGGGGCGCCGGCACCAGGGGGTGCGCCGGCGGCAGAGAGGGAGGCGGCGCGGCGGCTGCAGGGGCGAGACGACGTCGCCCAGGCTCCTCAAAAAGAGTTACCTCCGAGCACTCACAAACATATGAAGCTTAGTGACAACCCCAGGTCATTCAGATCCAGCTGAAATCGCAGGGGTAGATCTTATCTGGAATCCCGCAGGGCAACAGTGCCCGGCGGTATAGCTTAGGTGGAGAGAGGGGGCAAAACGGGCGGAGAAATAGCTCGGCCGGCCTGCAATACAATTAATTGTATTTTCCGATGAATTAATCCAATTAATATGCCTTGCTATATAAAGGGGGAAGGGGGTGTGCAAACTCCCTGGCTCCCCCATGTGGGACTAAACAATGGAGAAGGGGGGGGGTTCGGCCCCCACATGGGCTGGCCGAACCAGCCATGGGGCCCACCCCCCCTTGGTGGTGCGGCTCCCCCTCTTAGGCCCTCTTAGGGCCCATGTAGGTGGGAGCTCCCTTTTTCCTTTATTTAATTAATACAAAATATAATTAATTAATCATTAATATATTTAAATACTATTTAATATCCCGTGACTCCGAAAACTCTTTCGGACCACCCGAACAACTTTCGGACATTCCTGGAACCATTCCAGACCTCCCCGGAACTCCTTCCGGACCACCGGAACTCTTTCCGGATCATTTCTCTCTCTCCAACAAATTCCTATAATATTCCAGAACCTATCTCCCGGTGTCGTTAAGACCTTAAGTTTGTTACGCTACAGTTCGAGAACACTCCAGACATGGTCGAGACACTCCGCTCACCAATGACCGTCAGGGATACAAGGATGTATATGACGGCCCCTGTGCATTCTACGAATATCGTCGTTGAACCATGAATATGATATTCATTCCCTTTGTCTCTGTGATACTACCTTGTCCAAGATATGATCGTAGACACACCGATGTCTTTGTTGTATCTCGTTACTGACGAAGGTTATTAACTCGTCTGCGATATTACATCTCCATGACCTAGTCAAAAGCTGCGCAGCTATATAGATGCAATATCACCGAGTGGGACCAGAGTATCTTTCCATTACAAGAATGGACAAATCCCGCTCTTGATCCTTACGTCTCGATGCTCTTTCGGAGTACCCAAGATGAACACCGTTATTGTCATGCTATATAAGACACAACGTTTGATGCTCTCAAAGCACCCCTACGAAGCATCAATAAGTACGGTCTCACGGTCTAAGGAATAATCTATCATAATCTTATCTATTGCAAATGACAAACATCATAATACGATCTTATTGCAATACTTTCCGTATGTCCATCATCTTATTCAACTAACAAGATGACCCCATTGTCCACCGACGTCATTGTCCTTGATCGGGAATCTCGATCAACTGTTGCCCAATGGACTAGTTCATATAGAGGCTTACTAGGGACCTGGTTGTCTATGTATCACACGTGTATTAATAATTCCGATTAATACAGTTCTAGCATAATACACAAACCTATTATAAACTTATGACATAATGCAATAAATACTACTTATTTATTTGCCTCTAGGGCATATCTCCTTCAAATCCTTGAGCTCAATCTTGGTGAGAAGATGTCCCACGAGGATTTCATGGGGGTAATGAAATTTTCTTTTTATTCCATGTCCATCGTAAAGTGCATTATCTGTTCTTCACTTGAGATGTCGACTTGAGATGTTTTCATCTTAAGATTTGTCCAAAGTGGGCTCTGGGAAAGAAGGATGGCTGGGAGAAACTGGTGGACATGTGGACCGGGAAAGATCTAGATTTCAAGGCCAAGAGCATTCAGAACAGTCGCAATCGCGGTCATGAGGGAACTCACTGTCAAGGGAACCGACACTTCTACCACTACAAGGATCATCACTTATATATATGGAACAACCTACTCGTTTTCCCCGGCAGTGTTTCCTTTTTAATGCATACCATTTGTTGTATGTATTTTAGATGACCGCTAATGAAGGGCGGGACATGGGAGAGTTTGAAGTGTGGCAATTGGCTCATAAGAAGAAGGTGGTCAAGGACGGCGATGATCCATACTATGGCACAACCACTGATAACCTTGAGGAGTACAAGACCAGGTTTATTTTTCAAGATCATGTTTACTAAATGCAAGCAAGAAATAATTTGTACTTACTAATTGTTTACTTGTTATGAATGCCATTAGGTACAAGGAGCTGAATGGACCGGATTCTGACCCTGTTAAGGAGCCAGTCGACGAGAGGGTCGTGATTCTCACAGGACATGGAAGGCCACATGGCCGCTACGGGATGTTTGACACGGTGATCGAGCCTACCACCAACTACACACGTGTCAAATCAATCACGGGTGTTTCTGTTCCACCTCGTGCACCGTGTGCTAGAGCCGCCCATGCTGTGGACCATGTAAGTTTTCTCTCATTTTTCTTCTTCATTCTTAGTTCCCATTCATATATGGGTATGCTCATGAGATTCACTATGTCGTATTTAAGGAAATGGAACAAGCCTGGCAAGAGGCTCAGGATGCTTGGATGCAGCAGATGCAGGATCATTCGGCGGCTGTGTATCAAGCTCAACAGTCGCATCAGTTTGCCTATATGACGGTGAGTTGTGGTCCATCCAATCCTAGACAATAAATTTCATTGTCCGAGTTTGTACTTCATGATGCATGGCATCTAAACTCACTTGCAGGCGCTTAGTACGGCAATGAGAGAGGGTACTCCACTACCCGAGCCAGTACCGCTCCGCCACCACCGCCGTACCCTCCACGGCCGTGCTACGCCGATTTCGTCGCACACTACACCCAGGCGACTCCTGTTAGTACGTCACCAAAGCTTCACTAAGTCATTTTTTGTACATCTAGATATTTACACTTAGTCATATTTTGTTCAAACATGTAGGGATCGTCTTCTTCACGGGCAATGGCTCCGTTTGGTCGAGCTTCTGCCTCACCCATGGCCACTCTGGTTCACTCACAAGGTTCTAGCCCGAGTGCTTCTACCTCACTGCGTCGATCACCCCACCACGAGAGCCGCGCGATGCCTCGACAATCGCCAAACCCGGTTAGTTTATGAAAAACTCTGACATAAACCAACCATAGACTTAGAACTATTTTTCATGATTCAGTTTGGACCTAGAATGTTTGCATGAATTTGTACTTAGAACGTTTGCATGAATTTGGACTTAGAACGTTTGCATGACTTTGATCATTTTTCCTTGCATGAATTTAGACTTAGAAGGTTTACATGACTTTGATCATTTTTCGTTGCATGTTAGATTTCACATGCTAATCTCGGAGTTTCTTTTTCATCTTGTAGTGATGATGCTCTTAGTGCTGTGGAGAGTTTCGTCGGAGACGTCGCTTTGTGAACTTATAGTGTATGGTGGTTGTCATGTTAGAACGTGTGATAGTTGTGTGAATGATGTTTGTGAATGATGGTGGTTGTGTATGGAACATGTGTACATTCGGTTTGTAACATGTTTGTGATCAACTGTGTTATGTTGTGTGAATGTTTTGTGCTATACAATATGATGTATTCAAATGTGTCAGAATTTTATTTGAAATTTTCCCAGAATATTATTTGAAATGTGCCCAGAAATCAGTAAAAAAAATAATTTAGCTGTAATATTCTGTAATAGTTAGCCCGACGGTAATACCGTCGGCGTAGGTTGACATGGGATTCCATCTCATGGTGACCCCGACGCCAATGCCGTCGGCCTCATTCTCTAGCGTGTTGCCAGCAGCTGACGCGTGTGTCTAACGGTCGGAGCGCCGGTTTGTGCGTTTCCAGCGTCGAGGGCATTCTGAGCCCGACGGCCCTAAACTACCGTCGGCGTAGTGCGTGAGCCCGACGACATTTGCGAGCCCGCCGGCAACGGCGTGAGCCCGATGGATCACCGTCCGACGACCTTATGCCGACGGTGGCCGTCAGGATCAAATGCCGTCGGGCTGAGCTGTTACTCCTATAGTGATGACTTGAACTAACTTCTTATTCCAAAGCTACTCCTGTGGTGTGAGAGTACTATTTGGCTGGTTGCGTCAAACGTTAAGACCACTCAACTGTCACTTGCATCGATCTATCATCTATCTATAAATATAAAGCAGTAACCGCATGTCTGCTATCTCTCGTCCCGGTATTGGAGTGGCTATCTTAGCTTACGTTCTGTCACTATTTATAGATCAAAAGCATCATCATGCCCAGGTTTAAATTAATAAAGCCATTCCCTTTGTCACTACCAGTTGTTCGCGACAATCTCAGCCAATACATAGGTAACTTTGTTTGGGAATAGGTGGTATCGTGAATGAGCACTACACGAAGCTTCTGTCTTCTGATCTATCTATGTCAAGACGTTTTCGGTTCAAGAATCGCCATAGCTAATTGACTGTGAAGATGATTGGCTCCAAAACATATCGGACGTGGACTGTCTCAACAGTTTGATGCTCCACTCTTGTGGACGGTGATTGTCACGCAGTAAGTCTTTGACTAATTAGTATAGAGCGTGATTGGTAGTATCTCTTTTGTGTTTCTGGCTCATCACGGAGCTAATTTCTACGAACAGGGGGCTAGGTCTTTGCCCCATTTGGAAAAAAAACCGAGCTAATTTCTACGAATAGGAGGTACGCAGGTGGGAATGAGCATAAGTTGGAAAAACCACTCTTTCTTCCTACAAGCTGCGAAGTCAATTTACTATAAATCATGACAACGAGAACATTTCAATTTTGATACTAGGCGCGTGCTCCCAATATTATTATGAGATTAAAGGTCATACATCCAAATAGAATAACCAGTTTTTTTCGGCAAAATTTAAATTTCACCTGACCCCTGACCACTGCTCATGCAACCTGACAATAAGACAAGCTACTGAAGCGACTAAAACTAACCATATTGAGTGTTCAACAATGTCAATCTAAGTTAGTCAGTCATGGATGTTGAACAAATCAGCAGACAAAAAATAAAGATGTCATCCTAAATGGAGTGCCTCGCCACGGTATTTCCACAAATATACCAAAACTGGGTTTTTCGTCAAGCCTAACACCCCATGCAATATAGGAATTTTTTAGTGTGGTGTTAGGGTATCGCTGTAAGAATCAGTTGTACTACTTCACATAGGAAATTTAACATTCACTCCAAGGTAAATTTATAATTCCTTTGATGTAATCAAACAAATTTTGATGCATGTAAAATGCTATATGATTGGGTTGTGCATGATATTAAAATTCTATGATTTTCCTATTCCTACAATTTTTCCTATCCTACAAATAAAAGAGGCCCTTAATAAGTTGAAAACTTTAGCTTTAGGGGAGCTCTCGGCAATTTATGTGTAGATGCTTTCTTATCAAAAAGCATTGAAGCGCAGATCTTTCATTTTTTTGTGTGTGTACAATATTCATTATCCAGGGTGTTGCCAGCAACTAAGGATGCATTCATGGTATCTTAATTGAAAAACTATTGCTGGTCCGGCTAGTTAGGTTCATATGCTTTGAGTTGAAGTCTATCCTTGAGTTAGGTTCATATGCAATGAGTTGGAGATTCAGATGGACAATATGTTGCTGATTTAGATGCATTGAGTTGAAGTCTATCCTTGCCTGCCCTTCCATAGGTCTATAAAGTAACAAATAGAGGTTTGCTAGCTCTTGTGCTCACAATACTGGAGTAGCTAGCAACTAGCATAGCTTGCCGTCATAGCACTGGTAGTTCTTTGCCTCAATCTCAACAGTATATACCTATCTTGGTTTGGAAATGGGTGGCATCATTAGAAAAGCCATGGCATCCCTTCAGAGTCTCACATCTTGCGGATATATGGAGCGAAAGAAATCCTAGAGCTGTATGTAACACCTCCACCATGTCGACCGCTCTGTTCAAGAAGATTAGGCGTTACCATTGCTGACAGCATGTGACTGAGCTCACTAGCTCAGTAATATCGTGAGAGTAATCCTTTGGGTTCCTCATAAAACTGCTCCTTAGTTACTATGATGAGGTGCAATTTTTTCCTCAATTTTATAAAGGTGGATACTCCAAGCAAACTTCATTCCCAGCAAAAACATAATATTTCATTCAGTCTATCTTAGACGGAAGAAGAACGGAATCATGTGGATACATGAAAACAAACATTTTAAGACAAGTTAAAGACAAATGTATAAACCAATTGTTCTCGCTATAATTCTATAGAAACATTCGTCATCGCTTTTGTTGATGCAACACACTGTTATCTCTGACATCGAAACCACAGAGATGCAATGCGGCCGTCGGAACCTTTGTTCGATCATAAAAAATATAACCTTTTTTGCTATTGTTCATGTTGTCTAGATACACAAAAAAATGAGTGAATACGGACACTTAAATATAGATACAAGTTTGAACATGTGAATGCGTAAAAAAGCTAAAACATCTTATATTAAAAAACAGATGTAGTATTACTCAATATCAATAGCGTTTGACACTATATTCAGAATTGAAGTATTATCCATCTAATTTGTAATGAAGGAAGTATTATCCATATTAGGTGGTTTCCTTATAAATGAATAACTGATTTTAAAATCAGAGCATGCTTTTTAGTTGCTGATATTTCGTTTCAGAAGATATCGCAAATGAGGCCGAAACAACAGTGATATGCTAAGTAATTATTGTGATTCGGGCTTCTAACCCAGTACTGTTACACGGATGGGTCTGCCCAAATAAGACAAGATATGGGCCGGTATGTGTAGGCGGTAGGCCGACTGGCTCCACATCGAACAGCATCTCCAGTTATCTACTAGGGAGTACAAAATTTCTTGGCAAACTTTAGTAAGAGTGCCAGGGAGTAGGGAGTAGTCTACTACACCTGAAAAGAAAGTTCGGTGCTACCAAAAAGGTAAAAGTTTGCTGATAAGCATGGCAGTTAAACTCTTTTGTTGTTAAGCATAGCAGTCAAATGAATTTTCACATTTATTTCCAATTTCAAATATTTGCTGATGTTGTCAGACAAGAGACTATTTGGATAATGCACGTTGGCATTGCTTGCTTTAGTCTTGTCCAACATAATAAAGGCCCACACGTCTATTTTGACCTGTCCCACCACCCTCTACAGTTCACGATCTGTGATTGTACTATTGCAGTGTATACACGTGAGGGGTTTAGTGGTTTACTTTCGATATACAACATGTATACTGGATCTCACAGGCATGAATGCATGATTGGTCTAGTAGACTCTATTTCCAGTTACTCAGCTAATTCATCTTATCATGCCACAACTTCTATTTACCAATACAAATTTGACTGATAAAGTCTGTAGGAGTGTTACGCCACAAATCGAACTTCCAGTGGTTTCATAGAGCCATACGTCAATATTCATATGCCATATCCATATGTTATTTTTCAGGTGCTTAAGACTTGGCTACGAGTGAATTTTATCATTTGTCTAAGGATGAATTTCTGAAATCACTACAAGCAAATAGAGTGTACTACAATTATATGATGCATTTACAACCAACCTCAGTCATCCCAAGTCTTTGGAAATTGGTACCAAATTGTATTTGTTAATTTCAAATTAAATACGAATGCTTCATTGGATCCTTTTTAGAAAAAGGGCACCCCAGCCTCTGCATCAGGAAGATGCATACGACTTTTATTACTTTTATTGCGAAATATTCAGAAAGTCTTACAATTTATGGATCACAAAGGGTTGAGACATGTATCAACCAGCGAAAAAAGTGGAACATCATGTCGCCTATGCATTAACATACTATTCTATTTGCACATCGCCAGCCGAACTAGGTGAAGAACTCCCGCATGACCGTCTCCAAACGACTGCACCAAATATCCATGCCATGTCGCCGGTCCTGCGACTGGAGATAAAACCACGTACGGATCCAATGCGTGGCCAAGGGAATAACCTGCAAGAAAGAAGTATGTTTGGCTCGGTTAAAAATATAATCATTTCGGACATGCCATATAGCCCAAAGCAGCGCACAAGCCCCACTCTTATTTGGGTTTTTTTCTTGCTTGCTTACTCCGTGCAACCAATTGCCAAACCAATTTGGTATACTAGTTGGTGGAGTTAAGTTGAAAGCCACATGCACAATGCGCCAAATAACACGTGCAAGTGGACAAGATATGAACATATGTTGTATTGTTTCCTCTTGATCACAAAAATAACATTTAGTATTCCCATTCCAATTCCTCTTAACCAAATTATCTTTAGTTAACAAAACTCTCTGATGTAGAAACCACATGAAAATTCAATTTTTTAGTGGCACCTTAATTTCCAAATGTATTTACGGAGGTACTTTGTATGGCCATTCATATAATCTTGGTACATTGACTTGACGGTAAAAACTCCCGAGTTAGTTAACTCCCAAATAAATGTATCATGAACAACAGTCAAATTTATATCCATCAAACGATAAACTAAGTGTAACCAACAGAACCATTTGTTCCCTATAAGAGCCCTCTTGAACTCAATATTCGGGTGCTCATGGTCCAGCACATATGCCACATACACTTGTTTCATATGGGTTATGTTATATAATGTTGGATACTGCACAGCTAGCGGTGTATTGCCCAACCAAACATCTTCTCAAAACCTAGTGTTTTGTTCGTTGCCCACTTTAAAGGAACCTCTAGAAAAGAAATCCTCCTTAACCTTCATTAGTCCCTTCCAAAAGGCAGAGTCTGTTGGTTTAGATTGAACTTGAGATAAAGATTTGGACTGCAAGTATTTGTTTATTTTCCTTAATAACCAAATTTCCTTTTCTTTTCCTTGATGCTTTTTTTCATTCAGACTACCAGAGAAGGTAGAAAGACCCGCAACACCGCGCGAGGATGCCACAACTTCTAGTTGCCTAATACATATTTGACCAGTAAAATATGTCACGAGTGTTGCGCCACAAATCAAACTTTAGTGGTTTGATAGAACCATACGTCAACACAAGAAAAGAAAAAAAACATCATGTGTGCATTGTCATGCAATTATGCAAAGGAGCCCCAGTCTAGCGACTATACTACAGCTAGGCTATTATGCATTATGCAAATATATATATAGCGTGAGAGGTCCTCTCATGGGAGGAAATCGAAGAAACGGGTGAAAGAACATTATCACCATGATCCCCCTAGTCTATCAAAGATCCAAATCGATGCAAACGTAAGGAAAAGGTTGCGGAAATAAAGGTTGTTGTAGTGGTGGTGCCGTATTACATGTCAGAGACGGCTCGTGACATTGCCACGCTAGTAGCCCAGCAGAACGTACTGGCGCATGGCCCATGCACGTACAGAATTATTAAGTCTCGAAGCGTGCATGCATCTGCATTTATGTGTCCGATAACATTTCGGTTGTAGTAGTACTGGTTTTACTGGCTCAGTACGATAATGTTGGTTGATCATCTGGAATTCGTGGCCATCACAAATTGAAATGGGTACTCCTTCTGCTTACGTGATATACTCATTCTGAACCGAATTAAGTGTCGTAGATTATACCTACAACTTATACGTGTTAAGTTGTTTATATACGACAATTTTATGGGATCCGAGGGAGTAGCTTATAGCATCATATTTTTGTTCTTAAATGTGTAGCTATGTTTACATATATACATTTCAAACTATAAATAATAAGAAGCTATCAAATGAAAGAGATTTCTTTTTAAGGGCAGTGTTTTGGTTCCTGGTAACATATTTTCCATATGTGAATAATAATATCGCTAAATATATATATGCCATATCTAAATTATGATTCTCTTTAAAATTACACATGCATGTGCCTTTCATGCGATTAGGACTTTTTATGGGTAAAATTGTCCATAAGTCACAATACACCTAGATTTTGATTTTTTTTTTGTTAAAACATTAGACACATCATATCAAGGAACGGAGGGAATATTATGAAGGCCACGGAAAACTTCCTTTCTTCATGAAAAGTTCATACGTGCACTAGTAGAAAACAGGATAAAGCACCAAACTCCAAAACCCTATTTGTCCCGGTCGTACTGCAAACCGGGACAGATGGGGCATAAAACGCGCCGAGCAGTTCAGGCGACACTCATTTGTCCCGGTTCGTGGCTGGAACCGGGACAAATGAGGTAGCACCCGCCGAGCAGTTCAGGCAACACCCATTTGTCCCGGTTCCAGTCACGAACCGGGACAAATGTCATGGTTTCAGTTACGCGCCCGAGCCACCGCCGCGTTTTTTCGACGCGCACGGAAGACGAGCGGAAATACGGCGCCGCCGGCGATTCCTCTGCCCTCCGCCGGCGATTCATCTTCCTCTCCGGCGCTATAAAATGCACTGCACAGTACGACTCCTCCACACACCATTTCTCCGGCCATCTCTCCTCTCTTTTCTCCGTCCCTATGGAGCCACTCGTGCCTCGGTCCGATGAGTTTTACGACTACGAGAAGGAAGGCATGCGGTTCAAGGTGTAGGTCACCCTTCGTGCATGGCGCGTGGAGAAGTGGATCGGCGACGTGAAGAACAACTTCCTCGACGCCGCTCCGATCAAAGCCGTTGGACTCGATTGCGAGTTCACCGACCCTCGACGGAAGGATACTCCGCAGTGCGCCGCCGTCCTTCAACTCTCGGTGGCGACCGAGACTCTTGTCTTCCAAATTTGCAAAGCTGATCGGGTGCCACAGGTCCTCGTGGATTTCTTAGGTGACGAGACAATCAAATTCTATGGCGTGGCAATCCATAATGACATGAAGATGCTAGCCTACTACGGAATTATTATTCGGTCCGCGGTCGACCTGCAGAGGGATCGTCGAAACCCTACCGGCAATTTTACTCCTAGTCTATATGCTCTCTCTAATGCGGTCATTGGGACAAATCTTGAGAAGAAGAAGAAATACAAGAAGAGGAAGTACACGGACGACGACAAGGAAGACACGTTACAAAAAGACCTAATTTTCGGATGGGGCAACGTTCCATTGAGCTACGATCAAGTCGTATATGCTGCTTTAGACGCTCGCCTTGGCTTCGAGATTGCACGGAAGTGGGATAGTCTACGCGGCTATAATACGGACAATGATCATCTTAATGTCGTTGATGAGTAGACTATCTATGTATTCCGTTACGCAAATATTCTGTGTGCGCGTGTTCTCTTGTATTGACCGAAATATATCTAAAGTTTGCAAAAGTGTTTTCAAATTCCAAAGTTTGCAAAAGTTATTTAAAATAGAGAACAGAAAATGGTTTTGTATTAGTTAGTCAAATTCAAACATTTTTCATATTCATAGTTTTTCCAAAATCCAAAGTTTGCAAAAGTTATTTAAAACAGAAAACAGAAAAAAAAATAAAAAAAATGAAAAAACCTCCAGATGTCCCGGTTTCAGTCACAAACCGGGACAAATGGCCTCCTTGTTGTCCCGGTTTGTGACTGAAACCGGGACATCTGGAGGTTTTTTCATTTTTTTTGACTGAAACCGGGACAAATGGGGGGGTGCTTATATATACTGATCAGCAGCCCCCTCCCAAAACCATTGGAGGCATTTTTTTTTTGAAATGGAAGGAGGGGGTGTGTGCTAGTCTGTTTTTTTGTATGCATGCAAGGTGTTTGATGAAATGCCCGAGAGAGTTCACGAATTGATTTGATGTACACTTAAAGAAGTTTATTCTTCTTTTCGATCAAGGTTAATTTTTCTCTCATTTCATTTGTAATTAATTGATACCGTGCATGTTCAGTGTTTATTTGTCGATGTTCTGTAATGGTTATTGATGTAGTTCATTATATAATGCAGATGGACCGACAATGGATGTATGGTGACCGACGCACTGCCGAGTACATGACAGGTTTGAGGAAATTTCTAGAGAAAGCCCAGGCCCACAGTACGAATGGTTTCATGTGTTGTCCATGTGTCAACTGTCAGAATAAGACAGATCACCCAAACGTGAGAACCCTTCAAAGTCATCTTATTCGGCATGGTTTCATGCCCAGCTATAATTGTTGGACGAAGCACGGAGAAAAAGGTGTTATGATGGAAGACAATGAAGAAGAGGAAGATGATGACAACTATCCTATGTTCCCGGAGTACGGAGATTCTGCAACGGGGGAAGCTGAAGCTGAAGAGGCACCAGATGAGCCCACTGACGATCTTGGTAGGGCCATTGCTGATGCAAAGAGAGAGTGCGGAACTGAAAAGGAGAGGTTGAAGTTCGACCAGATGTTAGAGGATCACAAGAAATTGTTGTATCCAAGTTGCGAAGATGGTCAGAAAAAGCTGGGTACCACACTGGAATTACTGCAGTGGAAGGCAGAGTGTGGTGTGACTGACAAGGGATTTGGAAAGTTGCTGCAGATAATTAGGAAGATGCTTCCAAAGGTCAACGAGTTGCCCGACAGCACGTACGAAGCAAAGAAGGTTGTGTGCCCTCTAGGATTAGACGTGCATAAGATACATGCCTGCCCTAATGACTGCATCCTCTACCGCGGTGAGTATGAGAATTTGGATGCATGTCCAGTATGCACTGCATTGCGGTGTAAGATCAGACGAGATGACCCTGGTGAAGTTGAGGGTGAGCGTCCCCGGAAGAGGGTTCCTGCCAAGGTGATGTGGTATGCTCCTATAATACCACGGTTGAAACGCCTGTTCGCGAATAAAGAGCATGCCAAGTTGTTGCGATGGCACAAAGAGGACCGTAAGAAAGACGCGATGTGTAGACACCCCGCTGATGGGTCGCTGTGGAGAAAAATTGAAAGAGAGTTCCCGGAATTTGAAGATGACGCAAGGAACTTAAGGTTTGGTCTAAGTACAGACGGTTTCAATCCGTTTGGGGAGCAGAGCAGCAGTCATAGCACATGGTCTGTGACTCTATGTATTTATAACCTTCCTCCTTGGTTGTGCATGAAGCGAAAGTTCATTATGATGCCATTGCTCATCCAAGGCTCGAAGCAACCCGGCGACGACCTTGATGTGTACCTCAGGCCATTATTTGAAGAACTTTTACAGTTGTGGCGGGAAGAAGGTGTACGGGTGTGGGATGAGCACAAACATGAGGAATTTGACCTACGAGCTCTGCTTTTTGTAACAATTAACGATTGGCCTGCTCTTGCTAACCTCTCAGGGCAGTCGACCAAGGGGTACAATGCATGCACACACTGTTTGGGTGAGACTGAATGTTTATATTTGGATAAATGTAAGAAGTGTGTGTATCTGGAGCATCGTCGATTTCTTCCGATCAGGCATACCGCAAGGAAGAAAGGCAAGCATTTTAAAGGTGAGGCTGATCACAGTAGGAGGCCTGTCAACCGTACTGGTGAAGAAATATTTGATATGGTCAAGGATCTAAAAGTAATCTTTGGAAAGGGTCCTGGAGGACAACAGGTTCCGAAAGACGCTAACGGGCACGCACCCATGTGGAAGAAAAAATCTATATTTTGGGAGCTACCATATTGGAAGGTCCTAGAGGTTAGATCTGCTATCGACGTGATGCACGTGACGAAGAATGTTTGCGTGAACCTGCTAGGCTACTTGGGCGTGTACGGGAAGAAAAAAGATACAGAGCAAGCACGGGAGGACCAGAAACGTGTGAAAGAACGAGACGGCCTAAGTCCCGAACACTACGAAGGTCCTGCCAGCTACGCTCTTACCAAACAAGAGAAAGTAATATTCTTTGAATGCCTGAGCAGTATCAAGGTCACGGCTGGGTTCTCGTCGAATATAAAGAGGATAGTAAATGTGAGACTCCAAAAATTTCAGAACCTAAAGTCTCATGATTGCCACGTGATTATGACGCAATTGCTTCCGATTGCACTGAGGGGGCTACTACCGGAAAATGTTCGAGTACCCATTGTGAAGCTTTGTGCATTCCTCAATGCAATATCTCAAAAGGTAATCGATCCGGCGATTCTACCAGGGTTGCAAAATGATGTGGTCCAGTGTCTTGTCAGTTTTGAGTTGGTGTTCCCTCCATCCTTCTTCGATGTTATGACGCATCTCCTGGTTCACCTAGTCGAAGAGATTCAAGTTCCCGGTCCTGTATTTCTGCACAATATGTTCCCATTTGAGAGGTTCATGGCAGTCTTAAAGAAATATGTGCATAACCGTGCTAGGCCAGAAGGAAGCATCTCCAACGGCTACGGTAACGAGGAGGTCATTGAGTTCTGTGTTGACTTTATTCATGACCTTAAGCCGATAGATGTTCCACAATCACGACATGAGGGTAGACTTAGTGGAAAAGGCACACTAGGAAAGAAAACAAAAATTTGTATGGATGGACATTCTTTCACTGAAGCACACTATACAGTTCTACAAAGTTCTACCTTGGTGGCCCCGTATATCGATGAACACAAGAATTTTGTACGCTCTCTACACGCGGGGAAGTCTGACAACTGGATTGTACGTACACACATGGCCATGTTCGGCGGTTGGTTGCGAGCACATCTTGAAAATAAAGACAAGGTTGATGAAGAGTTACACTTGTTGGCCAGGGCACCATCTACAACTATATGTACTTTCCAAGGGTACGAGATAAATGGAAATACATTTTACACGAGTGTCCAAGATAAAAAAGAGCACGAACCAAAACAGTGGTGTTCGCATTGATGCAACAAACAACAATGGGCAGAAGAACACATATTATGGTTGCATAGAGGAGATATGGGAACTTGACTATGGACCTTCTTTTAAGATCCCTTTGTTTCGGTGCAAATGTGTCAATCTGAAAGGCGGGGTTGAGGTAGACAAGATGTACGGAATGACAACAGTGGATCTAAACAATCTTGCGTACAGAGATGAACCATTCGTGCTAGCCAATGATGTGGCTCAGGTTTTCTATGTGAAAGACATGTCTAGCAGACCCAAAAAAAGAAACATCCTGGGAGTGGAGGAGCCGAGGCGTCACATAGTTCTTTCAGAAAAAAGAAACATCGTGGGAGTGGAGGACAAGACAGACATGTCAGATGATTATAATAATTTTGATGAAATTCCGCCTTTCGTAGTGAACATTGACCCAATCATCAAGTTGATTGAAGAAGATGCTCCATGGTTCCGACGCAGAAGAACTGGCGGTGTTGTGTGATGGAGATGTTGGTGCGATATGTAATAATTAATATATTAAACTTTTGATATGAAGAAGATGCTCCATTTTTACCTGCATATCAAATGGATCCGTCGGCGTTGATAGAACAAAACACACGATTTCACCTGCATACAGCCCCACGGTGGCTCTTGATGAGTGCCTGCATATCAAATGCACCGTGGGGCGTATGTAGGGAATCCGAGTAATTTGTATATATTCCTCAGTAGATGAATTGAACTATTCTTTTGATAGAACAAAACACACGATTTCACCTGCATACAGCCCCACGGTGGCTCCTGAGTGCCTGCATATCAAATGCACCGTGGGGCGTATGCAGGGAATCCGAGTAATTTGTATATATTCCTCAGTAGATGAATTGAACTATTCTTTTGATAGAACAAAACACACGATTTCACCTGCATACAGCCCCACGGTGGCTCCTGAGTGCCTGCATATCAAATGCACCGTGGGGCGTATGCAGGGAATCCGAGTGATTTGTATACCACACACCACCCGGCTAGGCACTAGAAGGAGGAAACACTGAGTGCTCGCCTCGTCCGAGAGGGGGCTATATATAGGGTCACGGGCTCAACCAGTGGTACTGATAGTGTTGATCCAACAGCTCTCAAGTGCTCAAAAGAAGCACACCCCTGATCCAACGGCTAACAAGGGTTTCAAAGAAACACACGATCTGTGTGCTGCTTTAGTCCCGGTTTGAAACTAAAAGCGTTAATCGAACTGCTCAGAAGCAATCAAAAGAAACACACACCTGATCAAACGGCTTACAAGTGCTTGAAAGAAACACACGATCCGTGTGCTTCTTTAGTCCCGGTTTGTAAGTTAAAGTTTGCAAAAGTTATACAAATTCACATTCAAAATAGTTTTAAACTAATTTAAATAATGGTTATAGAAAAGAGAAAATGTTTTTGTATTAGTTAGTCAAATTCAAACACTTTTTATATTGAAAGTTTTTTCAAATTCCAAAGTTTGCAAAAGTTATACAAATTCACATTCAAAATAGTTTTAAACTAATTCAAATAATGGTTATAGAAAAGAGAAAATGTTTTTGTATTAGTTAGTCAAATTCAAACACTTTTCATATTGAAAGTTTTTTCAAATTCCAAAGTTTGCAAAAGTTATACAAATTCACATTCAAAATAGTTTTAAACTAATTTAAATAATGGTTATAGAAAAGAGAAAATGTTTTTGTATTAGTTAGTCAAATTCAAACACTTTTCATATTGAAAGTTTTTCCCAATTCCAAAGTTTGCAAAAGTTATACAAATTCACATTCAAAATAGTTTTAAACTTATTAAAATAATGGTTATAGAAAAGAGAAAATGTTTTTGTATTAGTTAGTTAAATTCAAACACTTTTCATATTGAAAGTTGTTTCAAATTCCAAAGTTATTTAAAACAGAAAACAGAAAACAGAAAACAGAAATAGAAAAGAAAAAGAAAACGAAAAAGAAAAAGAAAAAAACCCATCTATCCCGGGTGGTGGCTCAGCCCGGGACAGTTGAGTGATATCTGTCCCGGGTGCAGCCACGGCCCGGGACAGTTGAGTGCTATTTGTCCCGGGCGGAGCCACCACCCGGGACAGATAGAGTGTTGCTATATAAGCAACACTTAGCCACGGGTGGTGGCTCAACCCGGAGCAAAACCACATCCACGCCGTCAGGCTGCCAAAATTTTCCCCTCGACCGCCGCCGCCTCCTTCCTCGACGCAGACCCTAGCCGCCGCCGTCCGCCGGTGAATATTTCCCCGTGTTGAGCAGCTGGGAAGCTTCTCCACCCCAGATACTCCATCCTCCATCCTCCGACGCCGCCGCCTCCTTCCTCGACGCAAACCCTAGCCGCCGCCGACGCCGTGGAAGTTCCCGTCGCCGTGCGTCGTATCCAAGCCTACCCGAGCAATTCCTCGAGTTTGTGGTGAGCTTTTGAACATCCTAGTACGCTCCGTTCATCTCAATCAGTCCGGGATTAGTAGTTCGTTGTGAATCACCTCCGGCCGCCGCAAAAGCTCGCCGCCGAGCAAGCTCCGGCAACCAAACCGGAGCGGCGCCGCCACCCACCTGTTTGCCTCAACTCCCTCTAGCTGCTTCACTCTCTGACTTGCACCAATTTGCCCCAAATCGTCGAATTCATCTCGGATTGGAGATGAACTCCAGTGCTGGCGTCACATGACGTCAGCAAATCCATTTAAATCTTTTTTGTATTTTACTGGAATTATTCTGAGTATGACATGTGGGACAATCATGTCAGACTTTTATTATTTTGGTAAATCATTTCGGTAAATATTAAAATTATGACATGTGGACCCAACTCTATTTATTAAATTACATAAATTGTTAAAAATTCATATTAAATCAGAAAAATATAATCTTTATACCAAAATGATCAGAAAAATATAATATGTAATGTTGTATCATAAAAATGTTCATATTAATTCATATCAACTGGATTCATATCTATTTTTTCTTACTTGGATTTTGCGTGCAGGTACTCGGATTTGTCACCGCGTCGTAGCCGCCGCCCTCTCGGAGCCCTAGTAAAGTTTGAGAGACTTCAAAAGAGAAATGTAAATAGAAATGAGATACTCGATATGATTGAAATGTGTTTGTAAAATTGAAATGTCTTAATGTCTTAATGTATTTGTATTTGTAATTGAAATAACTTTGCTTCAGGTTGAAATTGAAATGTGTTTGTACAAATAAATGATAAAAGATGTTGAGTTAGATTTAGTTGTATGACATATCGGTAAAGTTATTTAGATGTTGAGTTATTAAAATTATTTAAATGGATTGAAATCTCTTGCAGAAACTATGGACACCCGTAGAAACCTTCAACAAGAAGAGGACATGTTTGGCATCATTCGCGAAGGTGATGAATTGGAGCCCGGTAGAAACCATGAACAAGAAGAGGAACACGTAGACGATTTCACCGGGCAATTTCTGAACGAGTCCGGTGATGGACTGGAGGGGCATTCAGACGGAATAGACGTCACGGACAGTTCAGCTCACCGACGGTTCACCGACTCTACTGTTGGAAAGTCGGCCGCCGAGGTAGATATATGCCCTCAGATTTTTGTCTCCGTTGAAAAGATTTGTGTGTATACATATATCAACTATCACTTTTTCTTGTGTTTAGCCGTCGGCGGGCCATGAACCGGGACCAAGCAAAAAAGCAGCGGTGAAACGAGGGGGGCCACGAACCGGGACCAAAAAGCTCCAAGGGAAACAGAAGTACCACATCGAGGAGATCAATGAAAATGGAAAACCGATTGCTCCCGCTAACCACGCAAGGAAATTTGTAGCTCAGTGCGGAGTCATCGTTTGGGACAGACTGTCCATCAGGGCTCAAGAATGGTATAAGCCAAAGGTGCCAAAAGAGGGGGTTATTTATGTCTCGAATGTAGACAAACAACTCCTTTGGGACGAGCTCATGCAGAATTTCACTTTACCGGAAGAGGAGGATGTAGAGGAGCCGGTTATAGAGAATCGATGCAAGGCCTGGACTTATATTGAGATGGGTGAATTGTTCCGCAGCTGGAAGAAAAGGCTTAACAAGTTCATAAAAGAAGGTAAAACTCCAGAATTTGTCGGAGTCTATGAAAAGATAAAAAAATGAGTGGCCCGAATTTAAGGCGTACAAGCAATCGGAAGCCGCTAAGGCCATGTCAGAGAGAAATAAGAAAAATGCAGACAAAAAGATATATCACCATAACATGGGGTCAGGTGGCTACCTGACAGCCCTGCCTAAGTTTCTGAAAATGGAGGAAGAGTTTTTGGCTAAAGGTATACAGATCGAGACATTTGACTGGCCAGACCGGCTTAAGGCTTGGTTCTATGGGCATGGTGGAAAGTTAGACCCTGAAACAGGTGACTGTCTTTTTACCAAGGAGCACGGACCTGACCCTATTAAAGCTCTCAGAGAGGTATGGAAGGAGGTCACGGAAGGCAGGTTCCACCCTAACAGAGAGAAGGACGAGCTATCACGAGCCCTTAAGAATCCTGAACACAGTGGACGAACAAGAGGAACCGTCGGCTTTGTACCGTGGATACTTGGGTTTCCCAAAGATGTTGGCACTTATAGAAGCCGATCGAGAAAGAAGAAAGAGATTGCCGACCGGGCCCAGTGGATGGAAAATAAATTACTACAGCATGAGAAGGAGATAGCAGAGCTGAAGGCAGCGCAGACTCGACGGATGCCCTGCGAATCTGAGACGCCCGAAAATCCTTCTCATGATCCAAAATCAATGCGGAGAAGCAGCGTGGCTTCGACGGAGCTCGATCGCCACAATGATATGCCGGGTCCTCGTCACCCCGTGGATAATATCGTGCAGCGGGAACTTTGCGACCTACATGTGCCATGCTTGAACATAACCGTGAAGGTGGCGCACGGCTTTGCCCTACCGCCTAGCCCAAATGGAACTTACCATTGTCGCCCTATTCCAGATGGCTATGTTGTTGTCGGGGTTGATGAGGTTATCAAGACATATGAGGGAATTAAGCTGGACTTCCCTACGGGTGAAGACGAAGTTGAGTTGAGATTTGCCCTCAAGAGTACCTGCTTATGGAAAAAAGAATACATCGTGTTCCCACACATGCAGCTAAATCGCCCTCCCAGTCCACAAGCCAGTCCACATAACTACAACAACGACAACCAATGCGCTAGTCCAGACACCCCCCACAACGACAACCAAGGCGCTAGTCCATCTCTGCCGTCGCGTGAGCGTACTCCTCCGCGTCAACGGACTCCATCGCCTCCGCAAAAGAAGCGGAAGTGCACCGCTGCGTCGACTAGTACTCAGAAAAGCGAAACGGCCGGGAAGTCTCGCTTTGTGAACTCTCGCAAAGATGTCGATACATTGGTCGAGGAGATCCAGACTTCCCAGAGAAAGAAGGCAAAAAAGATGTCTTTGCCTGTTCCGGTTTATTCTTCGGAAGCGATACGGTGGGCCATAGAATTTCTTACGCATCCGTCACAATATGAACTAAATATGGACGATGACTACACACGCGTTCTGGTGCGTACATCTAAGAGAGTGCGGGAAGAACAAAAATCTGCTGCCACCCAGAAGAGAGATGTTCCACAGCTCGGAATGCAGGCGGGACAATCGGCCCCTCCACTCATATTGGCGCCTTACAACCGGAACCCGGTCGATGATGTACTTTCGCAGCAAGCTAGAGATATGGGTATAACTCTGGCAGAGCTTAAGGCATTGCAAGCTGGCGAGAGTGTCACCATACATGAGGTGGTGCGGACATATGTGAGAGGAGAAGATCTTGTCGACCCTGCAATGGTGCGCACTCTACCAGCTAGGTTGCACCAACTAAATGCATGGTACTTGCGTACCACGAAAAGTCAAGACGGAGACTGGCTCTATGGGAAAATTCCAAAGGATTTTTTTGGCCCAGGTGATGATGAGGTTCAAATCGAGTATTGCGAATTATGGCAGTTATTCAATTTTGACGCGCTCGATAAATCTATCATCAGTGCCTTTTGCATGTAAGTAATTAAATTATGTATATATGTCAGTAATTCTATAGCTCTACTTATTTTTCATTGCTTGTAATTATCCTTATCACTATATTACTTTTGTACTCTATTATGCAGGCTGAAAATTATACAATCTCGAAAGCTCGGACTCAATCACAAGATTGGATTCATTGACCCTAATCGAGTTCATCATCATGGTTTGTTACATTACCCAGATGAAACGGAGGAGCTTTTGCTTACTTATTTGATGGCGCAACATTACAAAAGCACCATAATTTTCCCGTTCAACTTTGAGTGCGTTGTTTACTTTCTTATACATACTCGATGTTAATTAAGTATATGTAATTGATGATTTAGTTATTAACAAATATAAACATATGGCAGATTTCACTGGGTATTATTTGAGATTGATGTTGAAAAGGCAATCGTTGATGTCTTGGACCCATTATCGAAACCTGAAGAAAAGTTCGACGACACGAAATAGATGCTCCAGAGGTAATTTCGTTCATTATCACAATCGACCTCGTCTTTTCTAATAATATATAGTAATTAGTTAACTTCTTTACTAATTTTTCATACCGTAAACTTCAGGGTTTGGGACAAGTTCACCGGTTTTCACAAGGATGTCGGTATAGCTAAGAACCTCACTTTTAAATGGCGAGAGGTAAGACGTACTAGCTAGGTTCCACATACGCATATTCTTAATTTCAGTCTCACAATACCATTTTTTTCAATATTTTTGATTATTTTTTATTAATTTCTTATCTTATTCTATCATAAAGTGCGCGAAGCAGCAACAAGGCGCCAATTTATGTGGATTCTATGTCTGCAAGTTCATCCGAATTCACTTCAATGAGGGTGCAGACTGGAATAGGGTACGTTAACAATTCATTCAAACTTGTTCACTTTTCAAATTGAATTATTTTCATAATGGTTGATATATTGGTGTTGATCTCTCCTTTTTAGTTTGAGACGATCCGGAACAGGCTTGATGCAAAAGACCGCCTACTACCAATCGCGGAGGAAATTGCGGGCTTTCTGCTTGACTATGTCATAAAGCCAGGCGCAGAATGCAGTATAATCCGGCCGCCAAAAAAGACCATCCCGAGGAAAAAATAGGGTCTAATGCTTCTCTGTCATGTAATGATCTCTGTTTGCAAATATTTAGACATGATCTTCCGGTTGTAAATATTTGTTTGGGAGAACTCGTGTACTAGTAGTATTCATGACTATATTCCGAGGAAAAAATCGTGTATTTATGATATATATTACATAGTAACGTATAATATGCAACTAGATCTTGTTTGAAATGAAACATAAATGAAAAAACACAAACACAAAAGAATCAGTAACATAAATAGAAAACAGAAACAAAAATAAAAAACAGGAAACAAAACAAAAGAAACAAAAAAAAGAAAACAAAAAATCATTATATACTGTCCCGGTTCGTATTACGAACCGGGACAAATGAGTGGGAGCCAGAGGCTATCTGGTTTGACCACGTGACCCCCCTACTGGTCCAGGGTCGTGGCGTGTCCGGGACAAATAGGGGAGGCTATTTGTCCCAAACACGCTGTCCCGGGCGCGTGACCGGGACAAAAAGCCCTCCCGCCCGGGACCATTGGCCTGTTTTGCTCTAGTGGTGCATAGACATGTACATGTGTACAAAATGTCAGGGTAAATCTCTTACACAATACATATTGTCATAAAAACACAGGTATTTTGACCTCTACGAAAGAGCGGTGACATATTCTACGCATGTGAGCACCCCTCTGTTTCTGAGTTAAAAGGTGTATAATTTTTTCTAAAATTCAAACTTGGCTATCTTTGACCGTGAATTTAGAATAAAAATAGCAATTATAATATCAAATCATTGTCATTAGATTCATCGTTTTTATTTTCCTACAATGGTCAAATAATTATATTTTTTTCTAAATCCTGAAGACTGAAGATGGTCAGGTTTAAGAACTTTTCAGGAAAAATTATACACCATATAACAAGGAACCGATGGAGCATGTTTTTCGTTTTTGAGAAACTGAATAGGCATATTTGAGGTTGACGAATCTATCACGGGCACCTCCCTATAAACACGGACACATCACCTACCACTGAAAAATGTCGTCAAAAAATTGTAACATAAATCCAGGTAATAGTCGGGACATTTTGAGAGCATAAACACAAATTTTAATTCGAAGCAAATGTGGCGGTTTGGATCAACTTTTCCTTACTTCTCTAAGGAAAATAGTTGTTGATTTGAGTAGCGTGGATGACGACACGGACCATGTCTCCGTCTCCACACATGTCGGAATCGTATTAAACATTTAGCTATACTGCATTACATTGAACCTGTGATTTTGAAAAAGTTATGTCGTATGGCCAAATATACTCCAACATACTCCCTCTACTAGAGCACGTCTCCATCTACTGAAAACACATTCTACATCTCCAAATTCAAACGAAGATTCTCCGAGCTCTCTTCATCAGTATATAACTTGCCGAGGAAGATATGGACTTGCCAACTTGCGCATGATTCAACGCAAAAAAAAAATCAAATTTTAGAACTCAGATCGAGATCGCCAAAGGAGGAGGAGAGGCTCCACATGGCAACAGCTCGAGCAGAGCTCACGCACGGCGCAGGCTTGTTTTACCCTCCTCCCTGACAGCGCATCATTAAACAATCAGTGGCATCCCTGGCCTCGCACGCACGCACAGACACGTCGTCTTGTTCTTGCATAACCAAAAGGTTAGCAGAGACCTACCTAGAGTAATTAACAACGGAGAGAGAGAGAGAGACATATATGTTGCTGGATGGAAGTAAAGCTGCCATGGCTGATTCACCACTCGTGCAATGCCCCCCCTTTATTTTACACCTCCATGCCTCCGTCAAATCGATCCAAATTTATTCGCTATGTGAACCCCCCTCAAAGAACCACGAGTTGGTTCATGCCATTGCAAGGAGGGCTTCCAAAGCAATGAAATGTTTTTTCTCTCAAAAAACAACATCCTAGTAGGTGCGAAATGCAATGGCAAATTGGAAATTATCGATCTAAAGAAGATGTCGTCGGCTGAGCAGTTAATAATGTATATGTATGGTGGTGCAAGTAGCATTTGATGATTTCAACCGGCAGCAAGCCCGAGATCCTTGCACTAACAAGTAGATGGATGAATGAACTTGACGGACGGATGTGAAATGAAAGGAGCTAGCTTTGTTGTCAGGCTGCGATGAAATCAAGAAAGCAAAGGCAAAGGAGACTCAGTGCTCGATCAAATCACATCCAACCTCACTCTCACCCGTCACCTTCACCACTAGGCCACTCTTCCGCTTCCTCTTCCTTCCACGATCGACGGGACGATGATGAATTGGAGAGGTCAGAGCTGAAAATTCGAGGGTGGGACCCACCAGGGGGACAAGCCCACGAAACCGTAATAAATGCCCACATCTCAGATTACAAGATAAGCAAATGCAAGCAATCCTAGTTTCAGTTTTAGTTTCGGTTTTAGTACTCAAAATAAAATTCTTAGGCAAATGTTTGCAGTAATAATTTTTGTTCCTAGTTTTAGTACTCAAATAAATTCTCAGTACCTCAAAGCTGAGGCTCAGTTCTTTTCCCTGTTTTTGAGCTCTAGGAAGAAACTATACAGGATTTTTACTACTCCTACAAGAGAATGAGATAGATTTGAAAATTTTAGCATAGAAAATAGTTGCAGGGGTGAATCTTGGCGCATAAGGCACACATCCATCACATCAGAGAATCCTAAGCACCAGTGAGCAAACTCTGTTCACTCATATCATCAGTGAGAAACTGAGAACTGAAGCACACACTAATCGGCTCGCAAGTGGTGGCTTCTTCACTAAGCACCAGCGCCACCGCTCACCTATAAGCTCCACCGCTCACCCAGGCGAGACCGCGAGAGCGACACACTCTCGTCTCGCTCGCCAGCCTCTCTACACTAGCTTAGCTTAGCTCTGATCCGGGATGAAGCAGCCGGCGGCGAGCCCGGGGCGGGCGGAGAAGCAGCAGCAGCTGCCGGCGCCGCCGGGGCTGGCGCGGCTGCTGCTCAGCAAGAGCCGGCGCGGGGCGAGGTCGCGGCGCGCGCCGGCCACGTCGCCCATGTTCGTGGCGTCCCGCGGCAGGAGCAGCCGCGCGCCGGCCGGGGAGCCGTCGTCGCCCAAGGTCACGTGCATTGGCCAGGTGCGGATGCGCAGTAAGGGCAAGAAGAAGGGGGCGCCGCCGGCGCCGGCCAGGGCCTCCGCGCAGGAGAAGGCCAGGGGGTACTGCCGGTGCCTCAAGAAGGCGTTCCTCTGCGGCGGGCTGTTCGGCTTCGACCGGAGCGCGCGGAAGCACAAGGCGCCGTCGCCTGTCGCGGAGCGGACACGCCGGTCGCCGTGGGTGTTCAGCAGCAGGGACGTGGCCGTGGCCGCCGCGCCCAAGGCGCCGGATCCTCCGAGGAGCGAGCGCGCCGAAGAGGAGGAGGAGGAGGAGATGGGTGTGGGAGTGGGGGTGTTCTGCTCGGTGGAGCCGGACGAGGCGGAGGAGCAGGGCATCAACTCTGTCGCTCACATGGAGCAGGAGCACGAAGAGGAGGCGGAGCTCGTGTCTTCCACGCCGCCCAAGAACGCGCTCCTCCTCATGCGCTGCCGCTCTGCGCCGCAGAACCGCTGCTCCCCGCTCACCGCCCGTTTCGCCGCCGCGGCCTCCGCGCCGTCGCCGGTGCAGGAGGCGGTCGAGATCGCCTCGACGGCGTCAGCTCGGGCGTCTCCCTCCCCGCGCAAGCCGGAGATGATGATGTTCGAAAGGGAGGCGAGTCCACTAGCTCGTCTGTCGTCTCCCTATCCGCGGAAGCCGGAGATGGTGGCGGTTGAAAGGGACGACGACGAGAAGTGGCAACAGATGGTTGCCATCTCCGCGCAGGAGCAACAGCGAGAAGAGGCGCGTGCTGCGGAGCAAGAGGAGGAGGACGACGACTACCACTACGACGAGGACGAAGAGGCAGAGGAGCTGCGGTGCTCGTCGGCGCGGCCGCTGGTGCTGCCGCGTTGCAAGTCGGAGCCAGCAACAACAGCGGCCGCGAAGATGGCGGCCGGGATGGGAGCCGAGGCGGCGTCCTCGGGGTGCTTCTGGGCCCACGGAGGGAGCGGCCGCCGGAGGCACGCGCCGCCGCTGTCGCCGGCGTGCGCCGCTCCGATGGCCTTGGCCGGTCACTGACACCGAGTAGCAAGAGCTGTCGCTGTTAATTGTTAATCGTTTTAGTTAGAACGGTGAGGTGTAATTTCCCGTGGGTAGATGCGATCTCCTTGCCTCTTTTGCTTGTAGAAAATGTTTCGATCACGCTGTAAATCTTCTCCTGGCGCCACTGGTACTGTATGTACTGTTTATTATTACTATACTACCATTAGTGTAACCATGAGTGAGCCCTCTATTATTTCAGCCATCTGCAGCAGCAATACAGTGGTACAATCTATGCCAGTAATCTGATGCAGTGCCTGTACTATACTACAAAACTATTGGTACTTTGTAGGATTTGACAGTGCCATGAGTGAGATTAACTCAGGTGTGCAGCGCTCTAGCTAGCACAACCGAAATTAGTAGCACCCTTATTCTAAAAAAGAAAATTAGTAGCAGCCGAGTCCATGTTTGAGCAGCGAAAAGACGTTGTTTGTGCCGAGGAAATTCGGAGCAGCCGAGTCCATCTCGTTTTCACGATAGCTACAGGCAGCTCGTAGATAAGGTGAAAATGATAGTGACTGTTTTTTTAACAGGATCTCTAAACAAACTACGCTGCAGGAAAATTTTAAGTAGAAAATCAGAGAGATAAATAAGAGGTTTGACTTGGATAACATGGCGGGGGAATCTACTACAGTACCACGTATTGCAGCGGACCGACCATGCGTCGTGGACACGTGCACGGAGGTTGTACAAGTTGACTTGCATCTTCAGCGAGTGCGAAAGGAGGGAGCATAGTACGGGCCTGCCCAAGTGTTGATTTTTTTAGAAGATAGTTGATCAGTAAAGTAATCAGTATCGTCCTATTGAATCAGCACAAGAGGTGATGCTGTCATCTCGAGAATCGAGATCTACAAGTGTTGTTCCGCATGGGTGGAGATATAGACATGAAAGGATATTTTTAAAATTAAGGCTTCACAAAACAACCACTTCGGAGAACCACAGAGAATTGCACTTTGTGAGTTGAGATTCATTGCCTCTTATCGCTTGTGATAAATACCCTAGTTCAACTTATTCAGTGTAGGCGTACCTGCCGTAGTTTAAGATCAATTAGCATAGTACACATGGGAGTACGTACTAAACTCCCACGGCCCCATCCTTCCTTTTATCATCGCAACGTTACTAGAGCAATAAATGCATACATCCGTATCCGTCTCCATACATCACAGGACAACAAGAAAAAAACAAAAAATGGTGTTGCCCCATGGTCTGCTGCCAGGAGCAAAGACTGTTTACACAAAACTGCTGATTTAGCTGACACAGCGAGCATACAATTGAACCAGGTCACACCAAACCACGACCTACTACAGAACTGGGAAGCTAAACTCTTGTGCTGAACTCTGAACACAACAAGGCAGATCTACAGCTTTTATTAAGCAAAACTGGAAAATCGACAGGACTGTCCAAGAGAACCATCCGGATGCCAGTACTGAAATGACAAAACTTAAGATCAGGTCATGCTTACCAGTAGATTGTTAACCCGCAGGAGTCTGCGCTCACCAAAACTTCTGGTTTAATGAGGCATGGGAACTCCGAAAAAATACAACATCAATCCCTTGCTAATGCTTTGCAAAGAACACAGATGAATCAACAGCTGCGAGAAAAACTGGAGGGCTCTGCTTATTGACAGCCACTCCAGGGATAATTTATTCTCCATCAAACAGCATGGCAATAAACATCTAAGTTAGTTCCCCAAACCCTAAATACAATGATGGTACACACAAACATCCACAATGTTGAGTCTTGCATCCACGACGGCCACCTCCCTATTCCATCTCTCCAGTAAAGAAAGTCAACAAATGTACAAACTGCTCCGGTAGCCACATTAACTTGATTCCCAGTTAGAAAATTTCTATACCAACCTAGCAGACAAAGAAATACATAAGTCACCACTCATTTAAATAATTTAATAGAAAAACTCAATGGCATCTCTGTGCTATTTTGCCCTATGGCCTTCTGACTAGATCACAATAGCCTAACCAGTAAAGGAGGTTCTTGTTATATGCAATGCTCAAATCATGCCGCTCACATAGTTACTAAATATAAATGAAATCTGAGTTACTTACCATAATAATCATACTGCTTAGATGGCAACTACATGGTGTCGGCAGGACAGTCCAAGATTAGAAAACATTGACAATGCCTTCTATCATGTGTGCCAACCAAGCTACCAGTTTAACTTCAAATATCAAGAAATAACCTAACATGCATAAAAGAACTTTGGAAGAATATATTCATCCACTGTATGTTGCACTAATGAAAAACTAACTGGCAGCAAACTTTTCTTCTATTTATTGATTTTTATCGTAATTTCTATCACATAAAAACCCTACAAGGACCGCTTGTCGAAGAAGTTGAACAACGCAGAAAGAGATGATTGATTGGTTAAGCTCACCATCAGATTCCTCTATGCAGATCCCTTGTGAAACACTTGAATTTTGTAGACCAGGTGAGGCAACAACGCATCTATGCCTGTGTTTCTCTTTACATCAACCAGAATAACCTCATAACCCTCAGTAAAAAATCAGGATTTCTGGAAGGGTTGCCGATGCGAAGTCAGCTATCCCATTTAGATTTTCAAGCTACTCCGAATCAGTATCTATTGATAAACAAAGTCTAGGCCTGACAGACCGAGAACGAGGCTGGCGAGGATGAGAAAATATTTTTTCAATCCTTCTTGTATTCAAATTGGCCTTGTTATGTCTGTCATTGTTTGTGCTCGGGAGCGCAGAAGCTGCATAATCAGGGGAAAATAATTATGACAATGCCACAAACTAATTAAAGCAATTGAAATTGTGATATGTTGAATACATGATGATATGATGGGAATACAGAGCAACAAATAATAGCGAGCAAAGGCTAGAAGATCACAAAGCTCAAAATCAAGACCACTTCATACCACAAAAAGGTTAAAACAGAGTATAATATATTTCTTTACAACTCCTATAACCATCGCAAGTGATAATCTCCTATCAGAGGAACATACATCACAGATAACACTTCTGTAAGCATCCATCTTTTTCTGTTAAGAGAAATTTTGGTGAGTGATAGGCTGATAGCTATTTCAATTCACAAGTTCAGCATAACAACTCTAGAACAAACGTAAACCCTCTCTTAAGAAACTAGGACTATCTAATTTTGCTGAAGTAACATATATTGAAAGAACTTAAATGGTACATGAGAGACGAGAGGAGAAAAAGGAGATCCCAGGCGATAGGGTTTTCAGCACCTCGGCCCTCGGTCCTCCTCGCTTTCGATGGCCTCTCACGCCTTGTAGGGGCAGCGGATCCTGGCCTCTCGTCGTCGAGAGGTTTCTCATTTCTTGTTTTAGTTAATCTCTGGGTCTTCCTCGGGGTAGTGAGGCGGCGGCGACACCCCGGTGTTAGAATAAGCTCATCCGAGCCCTATCTGCCATCCGGTGGTGCGACTAGTGCCGGCAGAGGGCGCGTGGAATTATGCCTGGTGAATCTCCTGGGATCCGGTCCATTTTTTGTCTATTCCGATCTACGGTTCTCATCTTTGGCGATGGTTGCTCCTTTTGTGCACTTATCGTTGGGGATCTTAGCACGACGACTTCCTGTCTGTCTACTACAAGCTCTACTACGCCAAGCTTTGCCTGGCTCCAACGAGGGAGGGGTGCGGAGGGTGGCGCGCCTTCGGCTCGCTTCAGTGCTTGTAGTTGTCGCTACGTGGTACAATGACCTATTTATAATTTGTATTACTTTTACGAAACTTTGTACAGTTGTTGATGATTATTAATAGATCAGTGGGATTTTATCGCAAACAAAAAAAATATGGAAAGAGCTTTTGGTCTAACTCTTCATACAAATCCAAGGACATACAGAGACGTGAGACAAGAGGGCAAAGCTGTTTTTTTTCATCAAACTTACGGAGCTTTTTTACTGAATAATGAACAATCAGGCTAACAGCTAGGAAGCTGGGACTCTTATTAAGCCATACTTCCAACACATCCAGCGAATATGCTAGCTTAGCACATTGGTCTGCAACATTATTCGACTCTCTACTGACATGAGTAACTAAAAACGAAGCAAAACCAGAAGATATCTCCCCTATTTCATCAAGAATAGGCGCAACTACCGAACGAGCATAGTTACGCGATGGTCAGGCATGTTACATGTAAGATCAGCCTTAAAGTAACCACTGAGCAGTTTATTATTTGCAGCTTTATGCTCGGCACTCTGGAGCTTCTAAAATGGTGTAGAACCCGACAGAATTCAAATGCATGAAGGTAGACTTACCAGCATCAATTAATGGTTCTACTTCTGCCTCATTTGACTGAATTTGTTGCTGCGAATTTGAACCATTAGCAGGTGCAGGCTCTTCATTACGACCTCCACCAGCCGCAAGTGTAAGAGAGATCCAATCATCAGACTGAAGCCCATTTGATGCATTCAAGCGCTCACTCGGTTCTTCATGAAGGGGTACAGAAGAAGGTTGGCTTGGAAGAAAAAGTTGCAAAGAAGGATCATCACCACCAAAAGCCAATGGGTTATCAACCAAGCTTCCATGCAGTTCACTACTATTACGGCAAACTGGAAGGTCGTGAGTTACAGAAGCCTCCGCTGAGCCATAGTCGTTCGGTGGAATGCTGAAGGAACTATGCAAACCAACAGAAGTATGGGCAGTATCGTTATCATTCCCAAAAAACTGGAAGCCTTGCTCCGGTTGAGGATATTGCCAATTATTCATCTCAAAATCATCGGCATTGTTGCTTAATAAACCAAGGCTGCTAGTACCAACACCAGCATCTTCCTGGTATCTTCCAGTAAATCCAGCACCATTGGTGGCAAAAGGAAAACCACTGTCATGTGCAGTAGTATTGTCATATACAGTTGGTGGACAAACGATGTTATCATTCTCTTCATCAGAATCACTAAGAACAATGATATCTCCAACATTATGCTGTTGTTGTGGTGTATCCTCTGTATTATATGTGTGGGCAAAATTGAGAGGAAAACTGTCGAACTCGTGACCATTGTTCAATGATAAATCAATAGGCATACTGCCCTCTTGGTTAACACTTGTATCCTCCCCGTCTCTGTAACTCCCAGTTGGACTGTTGCTCACAGGAAATGTGTTAGGAGCTCGGAAAGTTATAACATTCTGGGTGTGGCTTCCTACCACAGAAGGCTTCTTGTCGTCTACTTTGTTACTAACTTCCCAAATCCCATTTTTCCTCTTCATTCCGAGTTTTAAACTATTTTGTCCGTCAGAAGTACCTTCTATCTTGAGTTCATTGAAGTTCTCAACACCAGGTTTCACATCTTCACAAAGGGTGCCATCAGGCATATGCCACAGAGATAATTCTCTAGTAGACACGTCACCCTTTACACGCCAAGATCCATCAGGCTTTATATCAATCTCATTGACATCTTCGCTGCAATCGCGCAACTGCATCACAAAGAAAAATATCAACGAAAGCAGTAAGATCCAACACAAAATAGATGAGAAGGTACAATAAAGGCCTACCAGAGAAGTAATCCGATTGAAGTAAGGATCAATCCTCAAATTCTCAAGAGAATAGTTCTTTAAACATATTGGGCACTGCCACTGAATGGAAGTAAGAACAGAGCAATCAGAGATATTACAAGACATACCAAACCATTTTGATGTCAAAATGTATGTTTCCACCTTGCATAAAATAACTATATACAGAAGAATATTCTACATAGCAATCAAAACAAAAAAGAAAATAATAAAAGAAACACTTCACATTCCTGGATGCACATACACAATGTATTGATGTGCACTAATAGGCACAAAATCTAACCTTGCGGGACCGCTGATTCAGCTCCACAAAAGTGTCAAGATCAAAACAACCCATGTGAATGCAAGGCTTGAACCTTCCAGCAGTCTTCATTCTGGATCCACTATTCTGAAAATACATAAAATTCGATTCAAATCTTGCATACAACAGAAGTTGCAACTTGTTGATATGAGTATTATATCAATCCTATTAAGCCCTGAGTCAGGATCTCACAAGTACCTAGTACCTACTCCCTCCGTTCCTAAATAGAAAGGCTTACATTTTTGCTGATCAAGAAATATTAGCAAACTGACATTATGTAATTACTAACCACGATGCAAGCATATAATACTGAAGATATATGCTGAGTCAGCCAACGAATCATAATAACAGTTGCACGTAAAAACACTCACAGGGCAACGAAGGTTGACTGTAACGGATTCAGTAACCACTTCCAAGTCACTGTCACTATCAGCATTGTCTGCAGTATCTCCACCTCCGAGACAGCGTCGAACACGAGTAAGAGCACCCTCAAAAGACTCACCTTCTGCTTCCTTTGGGACCAAATTTAAAACCTGGATACCGATAATAGTATTAATGGAAGCAACAAAACCAGCATTGGCAAGCTATATAGAAGGTGGTTGTACCGGCACGAAATAACCCAAACGACAGGCAGAAAGCATTTAACAATTCCATTTAAGAATAACACTCTAATGAAATATGTCCCCTTTCAACCAAGAAATGTTGTAATATGTTATATTTCCAATGCATATCAACAAATCTCAAACAGAAAGATAACGTAACAACTCATTCAAACTAAAAGTGGTGAGCAGTTCAAGATGCTAAAACATTTATCATCACTACTCTACCAACATTCCAGGACATCAAACTCTGGAATGTTTGATGGCAGGCTTCCAGGACATCAACAACTCATTCAGACAGTTATCATCCCTATTCTACCAACATTCCAGACATCAAACTCTGGAATGTTTGGCGGATGGATTCCAGGACATCAACGACTGATGTCCTGGAATCCATGTCAAACATTCCATAGTTTGATCCAGATTTAAAACTGTCTGGATGGGCTATATAAAAGAAATTATCGACAATATATATTTATCAAGATCCATTAGTACTCCCTACAATTTGAACTTATAAAGGCGTATTTTATATGTAAACCATCTAACCAGACCGAGTAACCACCTAACTTTTTGGTGAGTTCCAAAAATAGTCCGAACCCCGCAAAACCGTCGATTAAGAGGCTTAGTCAAACCCTTGTGTTAATGATACTAATTACACCCTCCGATTCAAAATAAGTGCCGCAGTCTTGAACTGGGGTTAGTTCAAAACTACGAGACTTATTATGGATCGGATATAGTAATATTTATGGTTGTAATGTAAAGATGAGGTAGTTGGTGCATCTTAATGTTTAAAAACCAGAAAGTAATGGAGACGGTCGTTACAGAAAGTAATGGCCAAAGCATAATCTAGAAGATTTCGGGAAGTAAAGAAGTCAAGCGGAAAAGCAAAAAATGTGGTCCAGACTTGTGGTAGAACTTCCTATTTTAACTTATGTATGTCATTCTCAGTCATCAATGGACACTCCTTCGCAAAGATAACTCAAGTTTGAAAAGACCATCGATGTGTCACTGACATGTGACCAAATGGCTCACTTGTCTGCCTCACATGTGATGTAGTATTCAACTGTACATCTTTGCGATACTAGTCATTCAAGCTTATCTTTAAAAGGAGGTTATAGTCAAAGTCAAAACAACAAAGGTAACTGAGAGATAAGTGAATATGGAAACAGCACCTAATACCAAGCATTTAAACTTTACAATATTGATTGAAAATGACAAGCCAAAACCTGAGGAACAGTCCTCCTCCTAGCAACTCGCACTCCGAAGCAAAATGTCCGAGTATCAACCCTCCTTAAGCAGATTTTATTAGTGCCTTCTCTACTGCATGTGGTTATCTGCAAATGAACAAGAAATGAGGATGGCAAGTTCAAATCATGCAAAGAAGAACTTAAGACACAGAGTAGAGAAGTGTGGAAATCAGAACTGTTGTCTAAAGAGTGGATGTAGAATGATTCAATATGCACCTTAACTATGTATCCAATCTCTATATGTCACAATGTATACTCAAATAGTCTCAACATGAAACTGGATGTGCTTTACTGCCAGTTTTGTACCTAGACTACCCAATTCGACTGGTTTATTCATGAAATCTGACAGTGACTAATGCAACATAAGCCATGCCTTGCAGTGCCGTCAGAGTGAATGCAGTTAAATTCTTGTGTGGGACATAACATTATAGTCATTGCATAGTTCCTTCTGCATTAACAGTTGTTCATTTCACAGTCACAATTTCCTAGTATCTGTATGTAATCAGTTAAAGTACTTTCTACGATGCTGGATCAAAGCTATTAGCACTTTTGATCAAAAGCTATCATGGATGTTCAAGGAGCATCAAAAGTGTACAAGCCTACTCATAGTGATCAGTGAAACATGGCAGAATATAACCTAAACTAATATGGTCCACGGAAAATATGGCTGTCAACCCAGCTTCTGGTAAAACAACACCCAGCCCTGCTTGTGTTGGACTGAAGAAGAGAAGCTGTGCTGCAGATTGGAGTCCACCGTGCTAGCATACAATGCTTGCTGGATCTGAACAAAGAACCTGCAGGGCTCCAGGTTTAACCCTTTTATTCAGAAGTTGAGTACAAAAGTGTATCCACAAGGTTACTCCAGAGGAATTCGAATCATGCAGCCTGACTAGCGTTAGTGCAAGTGGAGATTTGATGGTGGATTTAGTCCCATGCTGGAAGCTTAATGTAAGTGGCCCTAGCATACAGTGTCATTGGGTCCAAATGTAGCACCTTCAGCATAATGATTGTTGGGTCCAACCGTAGCACCTTAGGGTTAAACTTTTTACAAAAAGTAAGGATAAGATTGCAAACGGGGACTCATACGATGGATGGCCCATCCCCATAAGTATAACAAAGACAAAATCCAGTTTTTAACAGCATCTTGCTTCTACCAGTGGGACAGAATAAGAATGAACTCACCAGTGGCCCATCATCCCGTCCATTTATTCCTAGTAACTGAGAACCAGGTCTGGTCACTACTCGTACAGGAATACCTGAACAGAGAAAAGACACTAACTTTCACACTGATAATCCCTTAGCTCCGAAACTATCAGTACAATAAAACTTACAAGGCTACATCAGCTCAGATGTAGCACAAGCGTTAGAGAAGTGTACAGAGTATAAGAAGTTGAAGCTGATATGAAATTATATAAAAATTGCCAGCAGTACCATTCACTTCCAGTTCTGCATACTGGGGCCACTGCATCCTGAACTGAACTTTGTCATTCATAAGAATGCACCAAACCTGCCCCAAACATATTCTCTGGTTAATAAGACAGTACAACAGAACATACATAACCCAGTCTCAGAGTACATCTGCAAACAAACAACTGAGAACAGTAGTCTGCACGTACAAGACAAGCATTTGTATATGGTACAAATGAAAATCTCAATAAATGCAAAAATGAACAGTTGGCTAGTGAACATAATAAAATATGGATATCCCCTTTTCCATAGGTTTTCTTTCAGCGTCCGATACAAGGATAGTGCATTTGCTCTTCATGCAAGTGTAAATTCGATGATACTGATATATTTCAGATGCCTTACAACCTTAGACATAAAACCATGTTTCTTCCATGGTACTCATGGGGTTGAAACATAGAATCATCTTAAGATAGGAGGAGTTCATTCAGAATTCAGGTGTGTAAAGGCATAGCAGTTCCCCGGAGTCCAGAGACAAGGGTACTGTTGTATCAAGTGGACTGTTCATGGGAACTATTTGCTTGTTTGAAATTAGATTCATTTGGTTAATTTGTGATGGGAAGAATTTGCGTACTAGTTTAACCCAAGTGGCCCATGTATGCTATCATATATATATATATATATATATATATATAGGACATATTCATACTACACCCGGGTGTAACTACACCCATGTGTGTTTCACGGTTAAATGCTTTCTACTCCCGGGTGTAACTACACCCATGTCTCGTATACCACCTTACGGAAGTATTTGTCATACTTTATTGGTTTGAGTATTCATACTACACCCGGGTGTAACTACACCCATGTGTGTTTCACGCGAGTATGGAGTATCTATCATACCGGGAGGTATGTAACATGTAGTATGGAGTATATAATGTTATTTTAGTACTAAAGATACTTCTTTTTAGGCAGTATGTAAAAAAATTCTACATACTTCTCTTTTATATGCATATATGACGGTATTTTGAGTATATAGTGTAAAATATTAGGACAATTGCAATTTTTTGACGAAACTTATTTTAGGGTATCTTAGATATAGTATATGAACATACTCAAACCAATAAAGTATGACAAATACTTCCGTAAGGTGGTATACGAGACATGGGTGTAGTTACACCCGGGAGTAGAAAGCATTTAACCGTTATAGGACATATTCATACTACACCCGGGTGTAACTACACCCATGTGTGTTTCACGTGAGTATGGAGTATCTATCATATCGGGAGGTATGTAACATGTAGTATGGAATATATAATGTTATTTTAGTACTAAACATACTTCTTTTTAGGCAGTATGTAAAAAAAATTCTACATACTTCTCTTTTATATGCATATATGACGGTATTTTGAGTATATAGTGTAAAATATTAGGACAATTGCAACTTTTTGACGAAACTTATTTTAGGGTATCTTAGATATAGTATATGCACATACTCAAACCAATAAAGTATGACAAATACTTCCGTAAGGTGGTATACGAGACATGGGTGTAGTTACACCCGGGAGTAGAAAGCATTTAACCTATATATATATATATATATATATATATATATATATATATATATATATAGCATTTGCGTACTAGGTTAATTTGTGATGGGAAGAATTTGTGTACTAGAAAAGGAAGAAGGCGAATCTAGAAAAATCTACAAAGCTCTCCAGTGTGGATGCTTATTATTGGTGAGTATGATGCTTGTATAAATGATTTGTCAGGGTTCAATGTATGTCATACATTCAGATTCTAGCATTTATATTCTTTAATCAAGCAAAACATGAATTACACAAAATCCTTGAAGTCCTGCTGTGGTATTTCCCATGACTGGCTATTATAGATCTATTCCTCCCCGATCTGTGCCCTCATTCAATTAGAGATATTCGACCAAGTCATCACTGTCCTGTTCCTCTACTACAGGTGCTTACCCCGTTGTAAATTAACACGCAGAATAGTGAAGACGAGTTCACTAAGAATATAGGCATGGAACATTAAGATTTTCAGGAGAGCATACCTGTAGATCATATTCTGATCTCTGAACTGTTTCCCTATCTGCTCGAGAAAGTTGGAAGCTTTTCTCCACGGTCTGAAGTACACTTGTTCTACAAATAGATGACTATGTGAGGATTTAATATGAAGTTCACAAATCAGTACTAATTAAAAATTATGATACCAGACAATGCAAGGAAAATCATATTTTGTCCATAAAGTGCGCTAAGCGCGTCGCTATACAGCTATGGATCACCTTATAATTATAATAAAGTTACACCTAAATAATATTACCTTGGGTAATATATAATGATTTAACTAACATGCCACGGAAATTTACTGATAAGCATTTGCACTGCTGAGTTGTCATTTCAATATTATGAAACAAAAACAGAGAGCTAGTTTGAGTTAATAACAGACTTCAAAAGGAATGACTAACAAAAGGTCACCAACTGGAGTAACCCACTTATCCAAATCATTGTGTTAAATCACAAAGTTACCCGTTGGAAGAAATACTCCCGTCTATACTAAGAGCCGAACATAGACTAACATGAGAAGAAAAACAGAGCAATGCAATCTACTGTGCATTTTCCTCCTAAAATTCGAAACCATGTATAGTGAGCATCCAATGTGCTCTCCCATGTTTTCATCAAGAAAGAGGGAAGGGAATCATTGTGAATAATATAATACACAATGATTATCAGTTGAAGCATTACTAGTATCAAGTTTTCATCTTATACTCACCCATCATTTGCAACACCAGATGACATGAATTTCAGAGGGGGTAATGGATTTCCTGTAGTGACCCAAAACCTGCAGATTCAGAAGGCTGCAACTTCAGCAAATGATCAGTAAAATTAATGTTACCAGTCCAAGTGAATCGACCTCAGAAACAACATATCCGTAAAAGCACTTCAGCTAAAATGATGATTTCTACATAAACAGTTCATGCTACACAGATAAGCCTCTACAATGCTATTTAGAGTTTCAAATTTCAGAAGCCCTAATTATATTTACAAAGTTTGCTAGTCCTTAAGGGGAAAATTAACTCAAGATTCTATAAGTTCTAGTGAAATCACAAATATGTAGTTGTATAAAACTACATGGAGTGGGACAACAAAGTAACTCCAATTGTACAAAAACCTAGTTTGACATTACTTGACATTACTTCATGTTTGTACCAGCATGAAATAAACCTGACAGTGCATCCAGGTCGAGAAAAAATAAGTTTGTGTTTAGTAAGCACAATGTGGAACTCAGACAAACACAACACTAACTTGAACAATTACAGAATATATTATTTTGACATTCACCAGTAGTTATAGGTTAGTGTTATGAGATAAATGCTGTGAACTTGTCATTTTTTTCCCTGGAGAATGGAGTACGTGTATAAGTCTTGACGCATGATCAACTACATTCCCAAATTACATGAAAGAACAAATTGATCAGGTTGATTTACCATAACAGTATATTGATTTATATTAAGCAAATTTTATGGAAGGAACACTCTGAAGCATGCAAATCACTTTCAAAATTACAACTGGAATTATTATGTTTGTTAAGTTCTAGTGGCAGCCATAATGATTGAAAAAACAAATGCATTGCACAATAAGCATGTTATCAGATTCAAAACCAACAAAGAGCAAGCAGGATCAAGACATACGGGTCTGCCCGACTCAGTCGGCACAATTCACAGTAGAAATGGGGTGGAACTTCAGGGCTAACACCCTCAGTGGGCTTATCTGGGACAAGCACACAGGTCATATGTTGCCACACATGACATCGGTCCTCCTCACACTGCGAAAAAAACATAACAGTGCATAAAATTCCCAAAAAAGGATGGCAGCTAACAAGAGTTAAGAAATTTATAAAACACTGTTTAATATGATACCTTGATCATATTGTCATTTAGCAAGGTACTACCGCAAAGGCAGCGAACCTTAGTCGCTGGCTGGAGGGTGTCATTGACTTCCTCTTTAGGTCTGAAAGGGTTTAAATCTGATCCACCGTGGCCCCTTGTGGCTAGATCGGGAGCAGATTGAATTTGCATTTTCCTGCTAATGAAAGCACATGGACCTCAAAAAGGAGAGACACAAAAACATCCCAAGTATCTGACCAACTATGCTACAAAGATAATTTGATAAAACAATGAAATTTATATAACCTGTATATATCATCGACAATTTTTGCAACTGCCTCCTTCGTAAAAGAATTTTTCCTTCCCCATCCATGATGCCTTTGACCTGCAACAGGATAACAGAACACAGGTACTTTAGGAAAGTAGAAACTTATTGCACATTCAAGATGGAGATACCATCAAGACAAAGCCAATCTACCAATATAAGTAAAATTGTTTAATTAAATAATAAATGGGGAACAAAGAAAGCATCAATCCAGGGTTACAATGGAACAGCAGTGCATGAAACAAAATCTTTGGTTTGAAAATAATTTAAAATGTAAGGCTATTATGTGTGAGTGTAAAATGCAATCAATCAAGATAAGGACAAGGTAAACACAAACAACAGACACACATACCTTGCTCATCTGATAACAGTGCCAATACCCTATCGATAAGATCCTGTGACCAGATTAGCAAACTGTATTAGGTAACAAAAACACAAGACTGGTAATATTGCTAAAAGGACATTCTATATAATATGGATTCTGTGTTTATGGGAGGTTGAAAATAATGAATCAACTATTCTTTTTAAGTTGGAATCCTAAGGCGTTCATGAATGTGATGCACATCTGCATGCTACACAAAAGATGATAGAGAAGGATGATATAGCAACTATCTGTGCATCGAAATAGTTCTTTTTGGATGTGTCATATCATTGGTTTGCCAACGAAGACATATATTTTGCACAAATTTGCCTGCGCAGAATATTTTAGCATCTGCATCTTTGTGTTCTCGGACATACTTTTTGAATGTGTAATATCATTGGTTTGCACACGAGTCACGAGGACATCCTTACGAGTGCCCTTAGGAATCACCAAAGTATGTACATGAAGTTATAAACCCAGTGTTACTGCCAACGTGAGTCACATACCATTGGGTCATCATACCGTTCAAAGCGTACTACACAACAAAGGCACATGTTGTACAAAATGTACTACACAGATAATGTGAAATAAAGAGCACGCGAAAATAAGAGAACAACAATACTTGCCAACCTGCTTCTTTCCTTGCTTTGGTAGGCCGAGCTGATGTAAAATATCTTTGAGTTCCTTTATACGAAAGTATGCCAGTTTATCCTGCGAAGAACAATAAAAAAGATCAACCCTAATGTGGCAGAAGTAATTCAGTTGGCACGACATGCATATGGACTAAACACTAAAACCAAACTACCAATCCTTGGACATGTAAGCACTTAACAAACAGAATACTTGTGTGTGGAGCTAAGGACGATGCAGCTAATCCTACTTTGCAATGAAATCATTTTCTCATCCGTCCACAATGCAGAGCAACTGACTTTACGACAATGATATCACAAAACACTCCTCAGAACTCCAATATGATACTGATACCCCACACTGGACCAGACCAAGATTCGAGAAAATGAGACCATATACAAACACAAGCGGAAAGGTAGGCTAGTGAGTTCCACGGTCCCGAATCAACCACTAGAAGCTTCCTTTTTAGACTCCCGTATACGCATTCGACAACACCCTGGCTGACAGCTGTAATGTCCATCCGCCACTAGAAGCTACTCGCGCCAATCAAATCAATCCTCAGCCTCCTAGTCCCCAATCCAAGGCCAGGCAATTCCGTGTCCATGGATAGCACCCGCGGCAGCAGGCAACAGTGAGTCGTTAGAGCGATCAAGGAGGGGGGTTGTACTTGTACGAGCTGGAATTAAACGGAGCGCATCGAATTCGTCGCGGGATCGGGGGGCCGAATTGGCGGGACGGGGCGGGGGGTGCGGCGCCTACCTTGCAGGTGGAAGCGAGGTCCGCCATGGCCGCCGGCGAGCGCGTCCACAGGCACCGTGGCCGCCGCCCTCCTGCTCACGCGCTCCGGGTGGCCCGCGCCGGCGCCGGGACCATGGGGCGCCGATCGGGTGCGGCACGGGGGAGGGGCGGCGAGATCCGGCGGGCCGGGGAATGGCGCGAGGGAGAGCGCGCGCGCACACACACACACCGACGAGGCGACGACACTTTCCTCGTCTCTTCTTCTTCGCCCGTCGTCCGTAGCAGCTCCCCTGTCTCGCCTCGTTTTGTATCGACGTGGTTTTCTTTTCCTTTTTTTCCTGATGAAGGTGAAGAAGATGGGGGCCGCGCCGCGTGCGTGTGTGTGGTTTCTCTCTCCTCTTCAGGATTCAGCCGCCGCGGCGGACGTATCGGCCGCTATCAAATCCGGCTCACTCCGTACGTACGAGTCCGCGCGGGTGGGTCGTTGGCCATCGCCGCGCTACGCTCACGCGCGGATCGTACCGCTTGACTTGCACAGGGTCCTCGCAGCGTGAGGGCCGCGTTTACACCCAGATCCATCCGTCGGAAAGTCTCCGGTTGTGAACACTCTGGGTGGTTTTATATGGATTCCAGCAAATACTACTATACTATACTCGAAACAAAATCTATGTCAGTGGTAAGATCTAAGATTTTAGTTTGCGGAAAGTTGTGACCATCCATTTATGGACGAAAATAAATTATGCTATAAAAAGTGAAAAAACAGTGTGAAAATCGTCTACGCACCAAACACCTACTTACCTTTTTTTTCGTATCGTACTTTTTATTTGATTTGATATAATCCAAACTCGTTTTTAATGAATGTTTTTAGATACTAGGAGATGGCCATGTGCCTTTCTTTCGTGCTTGTCCAGAGTTGTGTTTCCCCGTGCGATGTTACAAAAGCGTTCTTCATATGAAGAGAAAGAACATCTAGGAAAGGGTAAAGTGCCTCGTAAGAGAGGGGATATATTAAGCTTAAGTCCACGAGAGATATTTTTACTTCACTATCCAACTAAAAAATTCCATGGACCAATCATGTTTTGAGGTCAATGGGTAAGATTTTAGATGGTGAACACAGTCCATCAATCCATTTACGAGATAAATACAAATCATCCTAGAAGATAAAACCGGGTGAAAATCACTATTAACCCACGATAGAACAATCAAATTCAAAACTTGACACACACTGCAACGAGTTTCACGCAAGGGCTCTAGCAACAACGATATCCTTATCACAAGCGAACTGACCACTATGACTAGGAATTTGTGCACCAAACATGACCAACAAAGCCGTTACATTTGACCTTATAAATAAAAATAAAAGTAACCAACAAAGAACGTTGAAGAAAGCTAAAGTTATATAAAGTTACAATATTTAGGTAAATTTTGTGAAAAAACATACACGCACAAATCAACTAATCCCGGAAATTTTGCATAGCCGCATGAGACTTCCACCCAAAGGGGGTGGGAATCTTATACACTGGATACAACAGTAGCCGAAATCACAACTAATAGATTGATGGGTCGTTTAGATGGGAATCTTATACACTGCCACACTGGATACACAGTAGCCGAAATCATGGGTTTGTCAAGCACACAAGGTGTCATTTTTGGCAAAGTGCAAACAAACATGCCATTTTATCAAAAATTTCAAAGAGAAAAACCGTGTTGTGTGTCCCCTTGTTTGAATGAATGCCCAAACCCTACACTACGCCACCAAATGGCCAAATCCGGAGGCAGGCGGTGGAGGCCCCGGCGGTACTCGGCGACGGGGAGGCAGGGGACAAGGATGCGAAGAAGACTGAGGGATACCGGGTTGGCGGCGCGCGGGCCGCAAGGAGCAATGCGCGAGCTGCCGAGGAGACTCGCGGCGCACTGACAATGTAAAGCCCCCATCGCTTACTGGTTGGTTCTACAAGCCCTCTTCGATATTTGTTGCTTGCTCAATCTCTCAAGTAGAAGAAATCGAGTGTTAACCATGTTTAGTCGATGATGAATTTGGATTTTTAGCTGATAAGATAATCGAGAAAAGCTGCCCTGCAAGCACAAGTGTGCAAAGCCTAGCAGGTCTAGTGTTGTCAGGTAGCTTAATCATGACGATATCACTTGCAGAGTAAGAATAAGATTGGTCAAACCGGCGCCTGTGAATTTCTTGGCTGGTATAGATGGCCTAAATTTTCGTCAGTGTGTTTCTCCAAAAAAGAAATAGATCGTCAGTCTGGTGAAATACAAAGATCGTGGCTGTGGACGGTACAGTAGCTTATGAAACATTCAGTTGCACAGATAGGTGTAGGAATTGGGGTTTGTGTGCGTTTAAATTATCATCTTCTACTAAGTGTTGTTTGATTCCACTTATCTCATTTGTAATTGATTTTCCTGAGAATGATAAAACATGTTTGTTCTATGTTTGGCAGGACAGTTGAGACAACCATGTATATCACCCTCTCCTAGCTGCGCAATTCCCGGATGGTAACAAGTGGAAACCTTTCGCATATCATGACAATGTTGTTGAGAGTTGTGAAGATGTTCCAAATGTGGCTGAGAAAGTCTCTGGAGCCATATACTTTCTCGGTCATGGTTATGAAGAAACAGTAAATTCGATCTCATCCGTACTTACACCTTATCTTCCTAGTGTCATGGTGGCTCTCCTTTCTGCTTCGGACCATGCTGACACGACCCATTCTATACTTTGTTCATCTGCTTATGAAGCATTGAATTAGATTTTGAGAGTCAGCAACATATGTGAAACTTCAAGCATCCTAGGCTAGTTATTACAGAAGGTCATGAGAAGATTGAATTTGACATTTGATCTCAAAATATCCTCATCAGGTGACAAGGAGAAGCAGAACGATATGCAGGCTTTGCTATGTGGTGTATGCAGGTCATCATCAGCAACTGAGATGATAAGTTCATTATCACCCAGAGTGTTGATTAGTTGATGTTTCAGTTTCTCCGTGTCTTTGCTTGCCATGGTTCTACTGTAAATGAAGAAGGAATGCTTGCCATTGGTGTTCTTGCTGATGCCATTGGTCCAGAATTTGTGAAATACAGGCCAGAGTTTTTCAAGTACCTTGAAGCAGGCTTGCAGAATCATGAAGAATACCAAGTATGCTCCATTTCTGTAGGGGTGGTGGGTGGTCTTTCCCGTACATTGGAAGATAAAGTGTTGCCATTCTGTGATGGAATTATGACCGTTCTTCTGAAGGATATATCAAACTCAATGCTTAACCAGTCTGTCAAACCTCCCATTTTCTCATGCTTTGGAGATATTGCCATTGCTATTGGCGAGAATTTTGAGAAATACTTGCCATATGTCATGCCAATGCTTCAAGGTGCTGCTGAGCTCCTTGTTATTTTGGATCAGAGTGATGAGGATATGGTCGATTATGGTAATCAGTTCAAATGGGGAATATTTGAGGCTTACTCTGGCATACCACAGGGTATATAGGGCCCAAAAACTCAGCTAATGGTACCTTATGCAACCCACTTATTGCAGTTCACTGAAGCTGTCTAAATAGATCCGAGCAGGTGCACACCATTTTCGTTGCCATCCTTTTACATTTATGAGTCATTGTTCATGTGACTTACCAGTATATGCATATGTGTGCTTTTAGGGATGAGAGTGTGACAAAGCTGCAGCTGCAGTGCTTGGTGATCTTGCAGACACACTTGTCCCGGTGTCAAAAGATCTTTTCAAGCGCCACCACTTCCATGTTGAGTTCTTTAGGGAGTGTCTTGACTTAGACGAAGAAGTCAGGTAGACTGCATCGTGGCCCAAGGGATGATCAACCAAGTAGTGGTTGCTTAGCATATGGGAAATCTATTTGTTTTGTTGGTTATGGTGGAGGTTCCTTCTCGATTCTTGTGGATCTTCCAAGTCCATTTGCCACGGATAAGTGGAAGAATTCCAAAATATATGTAGATTCAACATTTAGTAGCAGAGGATCCCTGTAGAGTATTCCTTTTTTTCTTTATTTTCCAGTATGCCAAATCGTTATGCATCACGCTTGATAAATGTGTTCGACTTGAACTGCTAAATGTATTAATGTGTTACACTTGTTGTTGCTTACCATGCCTTGCTGTTTATGTCACTGCTTGTCTCTTCTTTTCATATGCTTTTGTTACCTGAATTGTTGGTATTGGTAATATGTGTCTGTACCCAAAGTATCTATTGTAGGGAGATGAAGGACCCTCCCGACCCCGTAGCGGCGACTCCCGCGGCGACCACCACGGCCACCGCGGCGGCAGCGATAGCCACCACCACCCAGACCTCAGCCCCTCCCAAGCTAGCCTCTCTGTTGTTGCAGCCCTCCTCGGCCAGGTTCTCGTGGGCAGATGAAATGGAGAAGGAGGAGAGCGTTGACTTCATGCCAGATTCGCATAATCCGGATCTGGAGGCTGTGCCGGATTCACTAGATCCGGAGCTTGAAGATGGCGAGATCTCGCCGGTGGTCAGGTCTCGGGACCGCTATGTCCCGCCGTAGCGCCGCGGGGACGCGACGGGGCGCCTTCAATGGGACTTCCCCAACTCCGCGTGGACAGCTCGACATCCAGGCCTCTACGATGGGTTTCAATGCGGGCAGACGGCCGCCCCCTCCTCCACCGGGTCCGCCTCCCCGTGGTCAGCCACGCCCATTTGCTGCTCGGGTGGGTGCTGCTCACTCAACGACTTCAGGACGAAGCAACGCCGGAGTCAGGAGACAAGACGGGTCTACAACGATGCGGCATGGCGCGCCACGAGGACAAGAGGGTTGGGAGACCGTCCGGCCACCGTACTGGTGGCGCCGGGACTCGAGAGAGGCTGGAGGCCGGCCTAGGAGCGGAGGCGACAGCCTGGCACGGCGATTGCTGCTCCTTAAGAAGATGTGGGGACGCTGCTTCCGGTGCCTGAGCCATAAGCACTTTGAAATCGTTTGTAGAGGGCCTCGGGTCTCTTGGCAGTGCCACCGCGCAGGCCACCTTGCTGGGAGCTGCACCGAGCCTCCTCGCCTCCCGCTGCTCCGCCGCTCCGGCACACCGCGGTCACTCCACTGCGCTCCTTCCGCGACATCCTCATGGCGCCACAAGACCTTTCGAAGAGGCTGGGGGACGAGGTCCTCTTCACCGCGTCGCAGGAGATAGTCGACTGGGAAGCCACCTGTGTCCTTGGCCGTGGCCCCAAGGTCTGCTGGAGGTGCCACAAGCCTGACCACCTCGCCGGCGGTTGCAGCGAGCCACCGGCCTCCCCACCGCCCACGACCGTCATCTCGCCGCTCCACTCCTTCGGCGACGACGTCATCTTAGCCATGGTGAGCCAGGAGCGGGACATGTGCTACACCATGGCGAACGAGGTGATGCTAGCCAGCCTGCGGTGCTACAGGGAGGGGGTGGATGGCGCTCTCTCAGAGGAGAACGAGCGGGCTGGCCGGATGTTGCTGGTTGATTTGGGGGTGGTTGGAGATTTGTTGTGCGATGGCGGGCTTGTCGGCACGGATGAAGATGATGTGGTTGCTGATGCAATGTTGCTCCAGCTGGTTCCTGGCCTCGCCGAGTTGGCTCGGGAGGTGGTGTTGATGGACGACGAGGTGCGGGAGCATGAAGGGGAAGGCAATGCCGTTCCCGGTTCGGGCTCTACCTTGTTGCCCGATGAGGGGGAACATGTTGGGGAGAAGGAGGCTGAGCAGAAGCTTGAGATGGGTACTGCATCGTCGGTGCGGACTGACCCTGACCAGCAAGACGTGGAGGTTGGGGCACCACTGTGCCCCTTGTCGAGCTTCCTCGCCCAGATCACGGTGCCGCTCACGGCCACCATTTTGGGGACGCCGGTCACGACGTTGGCCCCTGAGATGGAGGTGGCGGCGCCGTCTGTGTGGAGGAGCGGTAGGCTCGCCAAGCTGCACCCGAAAGGCGCCAACATCGAGCAGCTGGTCAGGGAGACCGTGGCGCGCCGTCTTGGCTCGCCACCTGAGGAGGCCCTCCCCTTGGGGCGCCGGCGAGAGGACTTCTTGGCCTTGTTAGATGTGTCGGATCAGCCCTTCTCGGACCAGGCGGTGGCGGCCATCGACGACCTCGTCCTCGCCTTGAAGAAGACCAAGAAGAAGAAGACGACGTCAAGGACCAGGATGGAGCGGCAGACGCCGCTGGGTGTGGTTTGATGATGAAGATTTTGATGTTTGGGCACTCCTTGCGATTGTTGGGAGGAGGTGCTTTCTGTGTCCGTGGAGCCCAAGATTGCGTCACCGAGATGGGGTGTCGAGTTGCTGCTACGAAGGGAGATATGCGCGTTGCTGTTGCTGATCAATGCTGGTTGTTGTCGTTTCGAGCACGTTTGGGTTTTTCACACGAGACTAGGAGAGCGGTTGGTGAGACCATCATCCACTCGATGGGGCGGAAAGGGAAGGAGAGGAACATGTGGACTTTCTGCAATGTGGCAATTTTCTTTCCGGAGGTGGCGGATTTGGTGTGGGAGGAGGTGGCGATGCGGGCTTTCGCCCACACGCAAGATCCTGGAGACTAGTTTTGGTTGTTTTTGCTTGTAGAGGGATTTTTCCCTAGCTTAAAATTCTGTACATAACACTATTCTATCTAATCGGACGGCGGATTCGACCGCCTTAAACCTTAAAAAAAAATGTGTCTGTTGCAGTGCAATGTTCTTTCTAGTTTCATATGCTGCCTGATTAATCGTTGTTATTGCTACATATGACCTGAAAGTTGCTTCAGATATGTTGTGTCATTGGCATAGTTTACGTCTCTATAATTACGCCTATGTAATTACGTCATATCCTTTTTGATGGAGCTAATTCCGAACATATCATGTCGTAATTTTGTGCTGGAAATCTGGATAAACATCTGCCACAGTCGAGGGCTTTACTCAGCCAATTGGTTATACTCATACGTTGTACTAAAGTTGTGCACATGGACGCACATGATGCGGGCACCATTGCCTTGCGTGTCCACATAGCTGAATCTGCACCTCCTCAATGCCACCGCCAATGACTGAAGACAATTTACCTGATCGACAATCTTTTCTCCAGTTTTTTGTTCAGAAGTGCAACGAGTTCTGAAAACGATGATGTTCTCATGTGGATGAGGAAACATATTTTTTGGATCTTGGTGAAATGGCTATGTCTGAATCGGAAGCGCAAGGGTATGATGATGAGAAGGGCGGCGAGGATGGATCTTGGGGAATAAAGTTGAGTAAGAAAGGACTAGCAGTGAAATTGCATGTGGCTATGTTGAAATGGTTACTTGCGCAGGGTGTGCAGTAAAACCTGTACCATTTGAAAACTTCTTAACAAGTGAACCTCTCAACACCCTACAACATGTCAGTAAGAATAGCATAAAATATTCAGTGTGAAAAACAAAAATCAGGGTTGAAAGATGTGACTCGAATTGTTTTTGTTAGTAGAATGACAAATCTAGGCAATATGGTCGGATTCGTACATTTACAGCTTCCTTCCTCGCATGGTTGCATCTATAAATATTTCATTACTTTACTATTCCACAGTCTTTTGAAAGGTTGATACACTAAAATCCTAATATCGCCCAAAATAGTTTGAGCCTTGCATCACCTATATGCCATTTTGTCCATCGTGGGCTCTTTTTGTATATTCTCTATGTAGATCTAGGTGCACTCAAGCATCTTTTGAATCTGTTTTCCCAAAACTAATATACTTTATCGAACTCTTCATTTACCTATAAGATTTGGCTGACATAACTAGGCACAACAATCTACTTCGTACATCTCTTATTATAAATTGATGCTGACAATGTAGTGAAGGGAATATGCCCTAAAGGCACTTAATAAACATAGTTTATTGGCAATATCCCAATCGTTCATTATATGTTTTATACCATGCTATAACTGTATTAAGCGGAAACATTAATACAGGTGTGGTAGATAAACAACCAGATCCCTAGTAGCCTCTACTAAGACTAGTTTCATTGCGCGATTGATGATCGAGGTTTTCCGATCATAGGGCATGGCGCCGGTCGGCAACGGAAGTCATATCGTTAGGAGTAACGATGTGATGGACATACCCAGTATTTATAGGACATAGTCATTACGCCTTAAAACCGTGAGACCAACTCTTATTATTATTCCTGAAAGATACTTTGATCGCACCAAACGTCGTATCTTATTTAGTATGACAATAACGCTGATACTTTTGGGTATCGGAAAGGAGTAGTTGAGACGAGGGGTCAACAGCGGGATTTGTCAGTCCGCATAGCCGGATAGATACTCTAGGGCCCACTCGGTGAGATTATGTCAAATGAGTTTGCAAACATGTGACTAGGTCACCAGCTGACGTGGGGCTACCTTGCGGGTAGCCCACGGTGAGGCTACCTGGGCCGCGCCAAGGATGGAAAGGCCCGCAGAAGGCCCACTCGGGGTATCTCGTATCCTAGTCCAACTCGGGTAGGACTTGTAACCTACCGTATCTGTACCAACCACCCGAGACCTGGCTGCCTATAAAGACAGGAGGGTTGCCCGTCCTAGAGGACACGCTCAGAACCACAAACCCTAGCGAGATCGCAATCTCGCCATTGTAATCGCTACTCGCATCAATAACCAGACAAGCAGGAGTAGGGTGTTATCCTCCGGGAGCCTGAACCTGGGTAAACCTCGCTTGTCAGCCGTCGTGATCACCTTGCACTCTCCTCTCTCCCCATCAATCAACCCGGGGTGCACAACCCTGGGACTTGCCGAGTTAGCACCTCGTCACCAGCTGACATAATATCATAGACGAGTAGAAGATAGCGATGTCGGTAACGAGATCATACTAGGTATGGAGATATCTGAGAATGATGCTCGGACACGCTAAGTATCGCCATGACAAAGGGTTTAAGACTATACGTCCAGGTTTGATAGATGAAAGTCATTCGTTATATCTCAGGCGTTAATTCATGGGGTCCAGGCCTACGAGTTAGTCGTTGATCATTGAGGAGTCTTGATCATACCTGATATTATATCGAACCGCTAGGGTAACACACATAAGGGGTTTCGATAAGACAACCGGAAAGGAAAGAGATCACCGGGAACGTCCCGGGAGGGGTCCGATGGAGATCGGGCAGCGACGAAAGAGTTTTCGGAGCTAGGAAAAATTATATATATTATGTTTGATATTAATTAGTGTAATTAATATGCAAATATGATTTTATATATTTATTTTCGGATTTATTTAGGCTGATTTCCCTAAATGGGCCTTCTGGTCGAAAGAAGGCCCATGGGGGGGAAAACCCTCAAGGGAATTTTGTGGGGGAGGCTTGGCCGGCCTAGGTGGGCCAAATGGGGCCCACCTAGGGCCGGCGCACCTGGTTTGGCCGAACCAGGCAATGGGGGATAATCCCACATTGCCTGGCTGGCAAGGTTGGCTCCCCCTGGAAGCCTATATAAGAAGGGGCACCCCTGGCCTTTTAATTCACCAATTAATTCCCAATTTCTCTCTCGATCTCGTGGTTCCCTTGAAGGAGCCGCGCCGAGTAGAGGAGGGGGATCTCTTCCACCATAGCCCGCTGCCGCGCTGCTGGTGTTCCGGTCCAAGTCTTCCGCTGCTCGTCCTGGACTGGAGCTTCGGAGGCCGTCGTCTCCACCGTACGTGTGCGACTCCCTGCGAGGTGCTGCGCTAGCGGTACTCGGAGGCCTACTTCCTCCACCCGACCTCGGGGTCATCTTCGTCATCTTCGTCGCGCCAAGTTCTCCGCGACCTAGAGGTCGGCTACGTCGTCTTCGTCGTCAACGCTTGTGCGGGAGCGTAATCCCCGCTATTCGGTCTACGAGGGTATGTATTCTGATCTCCGCCGTACTTCTATATCTGCATAGTGTAGATCTTGGCTAGTTTAAGGATATCGTTGGTAGGAATTTTTTTGTTTTCTGCACACGATCCCCTTCAGTGGTATCAGAGCCGATCTATCGTAGATATAGTTGTACGCTGTTAGAACCCGTGTTCTGCACGGGGGCACCGTTCCTGTTATTTTCTACCCTCTAGCGTGCACTTGTGATTCCAGCGGCATCGAGTTGATGAAGCGGCCCGGACCGACTTTACGCGTACGCTTACGCGAGACTGGTTCCACTACTGACATACGGCTTGTACCGTATCTGTGGCTGGCGGGTGCCTGTTTCTCTCTCTTTAGTTGGTCTTGCATTTTCAATGGAGGGCCCGAAAGGGATGCTTAAACATGCAATTATTGGATCGTTGTTGTGGTCATAAGGTTCGTAGGTATGAAGCGGTTCTATTTACGAAAGCCCCGAGCCACGTAAAATATGCAAAAGATAAAGTAGAAGCGTCTAACTTTATTTTGCAGGGGCTATGTTATATGGTCAAGGTAGGTTTATTAAATTGTTTATAAACTGCGGGCGCCAAGAAGACCATGGCGCAATGGACTATATCACATTGCATTACATTTGATGTTTTGTGTGCATCTTATATTGTGTGATTGTGTGTATAGTATACATTAGCTACACGGCGGTAGATATATAAGATGATCCCTTCAAAATACCACTAGTGTTCTCCCTCCAACGCGCACCACCAAGAAAGTTCTACGTTATGAGGCAGGCCGTGATGATCGGGTGTCAGACATCTCGTCGTTCGCATACAGTGGGTGTAAGCCATGTTGCACAAGCGTCAGCGTGGAGGTCTTTGGTGGCGAGCCTAGCATATTCAGAAATATGGCCTCGGAACAGGGAGACCGAAAGGTCAAGCACGAGTCACAAAATTGGTGTGGCGGACATTTGTCTACTCTTGAAGTTGTGCCGACGGCTATGATGATGAGGGGTGGTGCAATGGATGGGGTCGTGTAATCGCTTAAACGACCAGGAGGGATGTTCGTTTGAGTGGGAGTTCGGATAGTTATTTTCTAAAATACTAGAACTCAGAATATAATGAACAGAGTCTGTTTTGCAAACCTTTGTAGATATTAACCATTGTGATAGCATCTTTTCAAATTAGGCGCATTCCTGCGATTGAGAAACTTAAAAGGTTGGGTCCAAACTTCATAGTTTTATACTTTAGCTTGAGGATACTCCTTGTTTAAACCGTTAGCTCTTTTGTGTTACAATACCCGCTAGAGATAAACCCGGAGATTCCGATAACAAAATATAATTTGGATTATTGGATTTTGTGCGGATGATATCATCATAGTCCAGTGTATGCTATGATCTCTGCCATAGAGAACCAACGTGGGTACGAGTTATTGGATCACGAACATATGGTCGCTAAACTCGGGGTACCCCAAACGTTGGGTTGATAAAGTTTATCAGTACGTTGACTGATTGTCTTCTCAACCAAGATGGAAGAGAATACACACATTGAGGGAGCACGTGGCGGTCATACTTAATGACGTATGTTCATGATTAATGAACATTGAGACGCCTCGCTCAGCTCAATCACTGGATGACAAACATCGTTGCCAAGTGCAAATCCTCTGTCATAGACTATGTCATGCAAGGGGAATCGTTCACCTTCATGGTTCTTGATTACGGTGGAAGTATCAAGAAGATGAAACAGATCGCCGGAAGTCATCAATGATGATGGTGTATATATGATATACATGTTATGAATGTTTTAGCTAAGCAAGTGCTCGCAGTAGTGACTAAGTCTTGAACTAGTCATGTTTTGTGAAAAACCAGGTTTACTGCTTGAGTAGCTTGAAAGGATGAGGCGACATTGTGTGTTGATAACGGCAGTCAAGTTGTTGTGACGGCCATAGACACTCTCCCTCTAGATCTACCATTTGAATAAATTCTTTATGATCGGGTGTTGGTATGATCGTTACGAGTGTGTCTCCTCTAGCGAGACACTTGTTCATACATGATAGTGACAAATTTGTGTCCTATATTTATGGAGTAATGATCATATGCCGATTTGAATTTAGATGGTAGAAGCTCCCACATTCATAATATTAATGCCAAAGGATACAAACTTAATAAAGACACCACATATGTGTGGCACTACCGTTTAGTCATGTCAATGTTATATGCATTAGCTCCACATTGGATGGACCTACAAGTCCTAAGATTTGATCTTTTGACACTTGCAAAATAACTGTGACACCGTTTTCGGAAAACGGGCATATAACTTATTGATAGTCATACATGGAGATGTATGTGGTTCAATGAAGTAATTGACGGGTAGTGGAGACCTTTATTTCGTGAACTTCACTGAACGTTTTGAGTATAGCTTGTTGAGAATCGTGCATATGGGTGTATGTGAATCAATGAAGTACTTTAACGTGTAGTGGAAGTCTTTATTTCATAGACTTCATGAATATTCCGAGTAGATATATGGATATCCACTCCGGGGAATGTTAGTCTGAATTTTTGATTCGATCAAACGAAGTTCGGAATGAAGTAGGAAATAAACTTAACAAGAAAATCAAATTCCCGCGATGCATATCGAGGAATGAAGATTTGAGTTATAATGTTGGCACATCATTGGAAGATTTGTGAGAATAGTTCCACAAATTACGTCGCATGGAGCACCATAGTGTTATGGTGTGTTAGGACGTCGTAATCGCACCCTATCGGATAGTGTGTGGTAAATGAATCTCTTACGAATTATTGTAATCATTAGAGTCATATGGTAGAAACGTAAACACTCACGTTAGCAAATAGGGAAACCATTTGAATCCATGGAGACAATACCATACGAGTGATGGCATGGCTTTTAAGCCTGGATTGTCGTTTCAGCAATTTAGTGTTTCGATGTAATCGAACCTAAAATGGATTAATCTTTGTAGTATACCCTACCTAAAGAGTTAGTTGGGTACATGTCTCACGACATAGGCAAAATCTTTGCCGGGATATACCTTGCGAAAGAAATAGTTTCTTGTCCGAGGGTATAAGTGAGAAAGAAAATAGAGCAAGACGAAGTTGGTGAACTTCTTCTCCAAACATCAGAGTGGCGCAATCGAAAGTGTTTTCGGTGTCAGGCCCCACAGCTTGAAAAAGCTAATGATTCAAGATCATGATGTTCTGAGCTCATACTAAGAGCGTAGGCATACGAGTTGTGTTCCACACTGTGTGTTACGACAATCTTGTTATGGAGGTCATATTAATGGAATATGATAGACCTACGAACTACGAAGAAGAGATGGTGGACCCAAGTCCGAGAAATGGCTATGAGTCATTTGTGATCCGAAATAAAATCCATATACGATTACCAGGTATTGACTTGGGAGATCTTCTTGATGGCATCTAGGATGTTGATAGTATATAGAGTTTTATGAGAGAGTAGACATTGAGCAGATTCGATTTGTCGTGAAACAATTCCGACAGACCACATGAGAGTTTGTCTCAAGTGGCGAAGCCTAAATCTATTCTGGGTCGTTTAGCAATTACTATAATTTCGAATGAGAAATTGATAGATGGATGAGAAAACCATGGTTCTTAATAGTGTAATTGAGAATGGTTTGTAATCCCGAGGATGCTAAACATGTATGCAAACTTCGGTGGTCCATTCATGGGCTGAAGCAAGCATATCGGAGCTGGAATCTTCACTTTGATAATGTGTTCAAAGGATGCCAAATAGATGAAGAAACCTACATTTGCAAAGAAGTGAGTGGGAGCAAAGTAGCTTTCCTCGATCTTATATGCATATTTGAGTGGGAGCTAAGTAGCTTTTCCTTGATCTTATATGCGGAAGGCATATTTGAGTGGGAGCTAGGTGTCATTTGTGATTCTGTATGTAGCGACATATTGAATGACACAAATCCTCTAGTATAGTATAAAGGATTATTTAAGTGATTAAATTTTCTATGAAATGAAGTTAGCAGTATTAGGCATCCGATTTATAACTGTATAGATCAGAGGGGGCTTAATAACATTAAGTCGGAGTATTTCCTAAGTCAGGATTCTGAAGTGTTTCAGAAAAGGACAAGCGAAGAAAGAGGTTCTTGCTTGTATGACTAGGTAAAAGATTAAGTAAATCTTGACTTTTTTAGTGATAGAAAATGATGTTCGACATTCTCTATGTATCACACATAGAGTCTATCAGGCTGAAAGCTCGACTTAATGTGACCCGAGTTCTTGGTTAAAGAACAGGTTCTAGAGTGATCCTTGTGTGGATCAATGAACAAACGTTAAGTTTATTTTTCAGTGTCTATGAGAACTAAAGATAGGTTTTCTAGTAAAGGGTAAGAGTGGAATGGCAACTTGCCGTAAAGCGGTTACGATAATGCAAGTTATTACACTGACCCATACGACTAGAAATCTCATATAGGAGATGTCCTTTATTTTGAAGATAGACATGGTTAGTTTGCGAAGTCGCATATGAATGCACTGTCGCACAATCTACATAGGTATAGAAATATATCGTAACTTTAGAAGTAGTAAGTGTGATTGGACTGAGCAGTTTTCCGAGCGTAGGTGGTTCCCTTAATAGATCTCTTAGACTTTTAAGGCGCATGCTACGCGAATGCTCGAGTCTCACTCCATCCACTGGGATATATTTCGCCGTCATCGTAAGATACGGGTTGATGTCAAACTAGGTGACATAGAAGTGTTGCAAAACACATATAGATCTCAATGTGTGAGTTCTATGGACTGTATTCCTCTTCCACGAGGCGAGCAGGCACCAAGATGCTATGGGTGTTGAGCTTTTACCAGGTTGTAAACTAGATTAAGTGTTACTCTAGTGCAAGTGGGAGACTGAAGGGAATATGCCCTAGAGGCACTTAATAAACATAGTTTATTGGCAATATCCCAATCGTTCATTATATGTTTTATACCATGCTATAACTGTATTAAGCGGAAACATTAATACATGTGTGGTAGATAAACAACCAGGTCCCTAGTAGCCTCTACTAAGACTAGTTTCATTGCGCGATTGATGATCGAGGTTTTCCGATCATAGGGCATGGCGCCGGTCGGCAACGGAAGTCATATCGTTAGGAGTAACGATGTGATGGACATACCCAGTATTTATAGGACATAGTCATTACGCCTTAAGACCGTGAGACCAACTCTTATTATTATTCCTGGAAGATACTTTGATCGCACCAAACGTCGTATCTTATTTAGTATGACAATAACGGTGATACTTTTGGGTATCGGAAAGGAGTAGTTGAGACGAGGGGTCAACAGCGTGATTTGTCAGTCCGCATAGCCGGATAGATACTCTAGGGCCCACTCGCTGAGATTATGTCAAATGAGTTTACAAACATGTGACTAGGTCACCAGCTGACATAATATCATAGACGAGTAGAAGATAGCGATGTCGGTAACGAGATCATACTAGGTATGGAGATATCTGAGAATGATGCTCGGACACGCTAAGTATCGCCATGACAAAGGGTTGAAGACTATACGTCCAGGTTTGATAGATGAAAGTCATTCGTTATATCTCAGGTGTTAATTCATGGGGTCCAGGCCTACGAGTTAGTCGTTGATCATTGAGGAGTCTTGATCATACCTGATATTATATCGAACCGCTAGGGTAACACACTTAAGGGGTTTCGACAAGACAACCGGAAAGGAAAGAGATCACCGGGAACGTCCCGGGAGGGGTCCGATGGAGATCGGGCAGCGACGAAAGAGTTTTCGGAGCTAGGAAAAATTATATATATTATGTTTGATATTAATTAGTGTAATTAATATGCAAATATGATTTTATATATTTATTTTCGGATTTATTTAGGCTGATTTCCCTAAATGGGTCTTCTGGTCGAAAGAAGGCCCATGGGGGGGAAAACCCTCAAGGGAATTTTGTGGGGGAGGCTTGGCCGGCCTAGGTGGGCCAAATGGGGCCCACCTAGGGCCGGCGCACCTGGTTTGGCAGCTGGCAAGGTTGGCTCCCCCTGGAAGCCTATATAAGAAGGGGCACCCCTGGCCTTTTAATTCACCAATTAATTCCCAATTTCTCTCTCGATCTCGTGGTTCCCTTGACGGAGCCGCGCCGAGTAGAGGAGGGGGATCTCTTCCACCATAGCCCGCTGCCGCGCTGCTGGTGTTCCGGTCCAAGTATTCCGCTGCTCGTCCTGGACTGGAGCTTCGAAGGCCGTCGTCTCCACCGTACGTGTGCGACTCCCTGCGAGGTGTTGCGCTAGCGGTACTCGGAGGCCTACTTCCTCCACCCGACCTCGGGGTCATCTTCGTCATCTTCGTCGCGCCAAGTTGTCCGCGACCTAGAGGTCGGCTACGTCGTCTTCGTCGTCAACGCTTGTGCGGGAGCGTAATCCCCGCTATTCGGTCTACGAGGGTATGTATTATGATCTCCGCCGTACTTCTATATCTGCATAGTGTAGATCTTGGCTAGTTTAAGGATATCGTTGGTAGGAATTTTTTTGTTTTCTGCACACGATCCCCTTCATGTAGTGTCTGACTCTCTGCAGTCCCTACAGAAATGGCTAGAGAGGGGATGAACGAACCCACCATTCTCCTTCAGTCGAATCCGGTCGTCGCCTCTACAGAAGACTCAAGCAGCTAACCCACTCTATTAGTAGCCTCCCCGATCGATCCACTTTTTCATGGCAGCGGGGAAGCTCGCCAGCCCGCCTCAAGCGTCCGCGCTGCTGCTTCTCTGACCCCGCGCCCGGCTACTCCACCGGTACAGCTCGATTGCCTCTCAACAATTCCACGCCGCAGCTCCTCTGGTCCGCCACCCCGGCAGTCAACCCGTCCGCTTGACAACACGAGTTCATGGGATTGTGGGAATACCGCTGCTGTTATTAGCAGGTACAAGACTCTTCACTGTTATGTTTTACAGTATGCTATGTTGTTCACTTTAATGATTATAATGGTGGCTAAGAGTGTTTGAATTGTCTTCACGGATGGAACCTGAGAAACGCTCAATATTAATCATGCTTTTGGATGTAAATCCCTGGCTTCATTTGGCTCGTGATCAAGTCTTGAAATGGAAGCAACTGATAACGGTCAATGTCTATGTTTTGTTCAGTATGCAAGCTCTGTTTCAAGTGGAACTATTGAGGTACAACTAAGCCACGTACAACCTGCTCGACAGAATGGCTGCATATGGATGTACTATCATAATTATGCCCTCCTTGGTTAGTGTTTAGATCTTGTGGTCGATCTGTTTTGTAGTAAATTTATCATGATTACATGACTCAGCTTAGCTACAAGGGTTGTTTTAGCTTCTCATGGTTAAATTGTATAGGTAATGGCAGTACTAAGTCAATTCAGTTCGGTAACAATGAAGCATGAATGTGAGCAAAGGGAATCCTTGAAGAAAAAATGGGGAACCGATAGTTCCAGTTTCTGTACACACTTTAGGCCCTACTATTAAGCGTCCGAGGTCTGGTTCTAGACCAGTGTAATATGATCCGGTGAATCATTCCAGACGGAGGAGAAGTCACAGTGAGATTGTTAAAGCACTGATTGAAAATGAACCACATAGAAGAATCTATGAATTGAAGACCTTTTCCTAGCGATGTGCTACGGAAACTTATAATTGTTTAGGTTGAGTCAAAGCTAAAAATTGATACGACATGGAGCAGCCCATGAGTTTGGAAGTCTATTTTGTGTAATTTATTAAGAACAGTGTAAGATTATGGCTAAAACTTCAGCACGATAAACTTATACATTATTTATGACTTTATGTTTAGAACCATTTGTGCAGAACTCATTGTTGAAAAAGATTTTATTGAAGAATTGCACCGTGATTTTCATCCAAACTCTTGTGTAAACCAACCGTCATGTGACGTACCAACGAGAATTTAGTTTGTCTGCCTCCGTTTTTTCCTCGTTGCAACACACGGGCATGTTCCCTAGTAATACCTCAAGTGTGCTTTGGGAAAACCTTTTCTATTTTCAATGCAAAATCAATACAGCTAATTCGCATGGTATTCTTATTTTTTGTCTCTGTTGAAAGGGCAGTAGTGCTCTCCGATCTGGTAGTTCTCTTTGATCAAATTAATGCTCCTGTGTAGAACTTGCTGGACTCGGATCGCATACGCGCGCACGCGGACGGTTGTTTGACAAGACCTGAAACGAGTCGTACTCACAGGCCGCATTCGGACTCGGACCCCGAATCGAACGTACACACACAGGCTGCTGATTAGCTGACCGAATAGGATACACCTACACTTCTCCGCCCGCTATATAAGTGCATGAATACCCAGCTTCTTTCTCAAATCAAATCATCAAGCACGTACCGAGAATCGTAAGGATCATCTCAAGCATAGCTAGCTAGCTATTCCTTGGTGCAAGACTGCAAGGTAACATGGCATCGCGTCCAGTCGTGGTACTAGGAGCACTTCTCGTCGGCATACTACTGCTCCTCTTGGTCTTGCTGCCGGCGGGAGCTCATGCAGACACTGCCAACTTCTCTGTGCGCCGCCAGTTAAGACACAAGAGCGACCCCAATCAAAGGGCTGAGGTCAACGTTCATGGCCGTAAACTTGGAGAGACGAGTAAGCCTTCAGAAAACAACATCGTCGACGTGACAAGCCACGGAGCTGTCGGCGACGGCAAGCAAGACGACACGCCGGCGTTTCAGAAAGCGTGGGTCGTGGCTTGCTCCTCGTCTCATCCGGCCACCCTTCTTGTTCCAAAGGAGAAGACGTATCTCGTCAAGCATATCACGTTCTCAGGTAAATGTAAATCTAGCGTTACATTCCAGCTCGAAGGAAAATTGGTAGCTCCCCCTAAATCTAGCTGGCCATTAGAGACACGGCTGAGGTGGATCGTGTTTGACAATGTCGATGGTCTAACCGTGACGGGCGACGGGACCCTAGAAGGAAACGGCGAGGCGTGGTGGAAGAACTCTTGCCGTGTCGACAAGAAGATCAAATGCACATTTGCTCCGACCGCGCTCTTGTTTAGCAAGTGCAATCAGCTCAAGGTGGAAGATATCAAACTTCTGAACAGCCAGCAGATCCACATCTCTGTGCAAGATTGCAAAGACGTACTTCTGAACCACCTCACGATAACTGCGCCTGGCAATAGCCCAGAAAATGACGGAATCCACATTATTCGCACTAAGGATATTCAAGTGATAGATTGCGATATCAAGACCGGAGACGATTGCATATCGATCAAGACAGGTACTGAGAACTTGTATGCTTCGAGAATAAGTTGTGGACCCGGTCATGGAATAAGTGTGGGAAGTTTAAGTGACCACAACTCGGAGGCTCGAGTTTCCAACATAACAATCTACAAGGCACACTTCTCTAATGCAATTAATGGTGTACAAATCAAGACGTGGCAGGGAGGAAAAGGATACGCGAGGGACATCACGTTTGAGGATATCACCATGACGAAAGTCAAGCATCCTATCATCATTGACCAGAACTACTGCACGGTAGCCGATCCTTCGAATCCGAAGGCATGTGAGAAACAAATTTCAGCAGTGCAACTCAGCAACATCCGGTTTAAGAACATACGAGGCACAAGTGATACAAAAGAGGCTATCAAGCTTGATTGCAGTGACACAGTCCCATGTCGTGACATATTGATGAAAGACGTGAACCTTAAGGGGCACACGAGCGCCACCACAACAAGTATATGCAAGAATGTGAAGTTAAAGAACTATGTCAATGTCTTCCCAAAGACATGCTGAGACGCTATCGACTCGGCTAGAATCCCGAAGACTTTTCAATCTTTGTTGTACTTAATAATTAATAAAGTACTCACTTTTACGTAGGCAGAGTTGATACCAATGAACGGATGTAATTTGTAGGAATTGACAGAATTAATACTTGTAGGCATGTTGCACATATACTCAGTTAGCCTGTAAGTAGGTAGATTTAATTTACAAGTACAAGGGAGCAGTGTCACATGTCTGTTTTTTTTTTTGACATTTTATCACTTTTAGAGGACTGTAGTAAGCATGTTGAACATATTTTTTAATGTACGTTTGATTTTTAGGCTTCAAATTTCTACGGGCAGAGCATATGGAACTGGAACAAATTATTAGATCATGGTTCTCGAAAATTATACCTCACTGGAGATCTGTAGTACGTAGATTCGATCTGTACGTTAGCAACGATTTAATTTCTAGTTGCAGGTAGAGAGAGTACTTGGAAGTATCGATCGGCTAACATGTGCATATGTCCACATGCACATTCTTAACCTTTTTTTTAGAAAAGGTTACAAAGTTAACAGGACAACCGAACATTTACAAGGCCAACAGACCGAATCTACACCCGCCAACTTCCCATTTCTATCCTACCCCTCAGCGGTATCCCAGATGGTGCAGATAAGTCAGTTTTCTTCTCACTGATGATCCGAGACTGTGGAGCATTATTCCTCTGGAGCCACACGCTGCACGAGATTAGCAAGATCAGAGCGAGTGAACTTGCGCCGCTGCGTTGCCTGAATTTGCTGCGCATCTGGCCACCAGAAGGGTAGCGTTGCATTTAACGGTGTAGGTAGATCAATTAGATGGTTAAATTCCTTCCTGGATATCAAAGGATAAATAAAGGGAGCAGCTCGTATTTCAAAGGGAAATAAAAATCATGCAAATGTGCAAATGTACTCGTGTTCGTCGCTTTATTTTCTAAGTAAGTAATGTAATGTTTATTTGTCACATCTGACATCTCAATCATGTATATATGACGGTGCTAGGTTCTCCACATGAATTGTAATGTAAGCAGTTTTCACATTTCTGCCGGTCTGTTTTTTGTGAGTTTGACAATTGATATAGAAAAATTACTAGCAAGAAAACTACTGAACTGATGTTACTATATTTTTAATGCAATATACTTCCAAGTACATATTTGTTTTGCACAATAACGTACTAAATGATTAATTTAATTTTTTATTAAGAATCCTAAACTAATGTTGTGAATCAGAGAGTACTTCCACACGGCCCGAAATAACTTCATGCATGTTATGTTCATGCTCATGCATGAACATTGGTGCACCATCATGCATGTCGGAATATGTATCAAGCATGGGTATTAGTTTTGCATAACAAGAGCATGATAACCACCACACCACATGTGTCTATAAATTGAGGCAGTGTCTATTGTTCAAGCGCCAACTCGCAACAAATTTTTCAAGATACAGTTGTTTCTAGTTTCCAATACACATGAACTTCTTTTTCTAATTTCTAGTCATGCATGCATGCGTGGGTACATGAATATATATTGTATGGGTGTGATATTAGAAGTGAACTGATGTGTTACATGTAGTTTCTCTAAGAGGTAATCTATGCAAGTGATTGGTTATGTCAAGGTGTATGCTTTAGTGTGACTAGTAGATTTTAGCCGACAACTTAGAGGACCAAGTTTTCAATGTAACAATTATCTCTAAAGAACACCTCTGTGGCACATTTGAATAGTGTATACATAAAGTCATGGCAAGTAGGAAAAGGATATGTGAGCGACATCACATTTGAGGATATAACTAGGACAAAAGTCAAGAGTCCTATAGTCGTGAACAGACCAACTGCATGATAGCCGATCCTTCAAAGCCTAAGGCGTGTGAGGAACATACTTCAGCGGTGGAGGTCAGCAGCATCCAGTTTAAAAATATACGAGGAACAAATGCAATAAAAGCAGTGATCAAGCTAGACATCAGCAGCACACAATCCCATGTCATGATATATTGTTGCAAGACCTGAATCTTACCTTCAATGGACACAAGAACGCTGCCACAACAAGCATATGCAACAACATGAAGCTATAAAATTCCGTTAATGTCACCCCAAATACATGTTGAGGCAGTTCCACGTGTATCTTTCTTCAATGTTTGTTGCAGTTGTAAATTACTATTCAAGCGTACAATCTCTTGTCTAGGCTAGGTGATTACTAATTAATCATATACATCCTAAATTTATTCACACACGTTTTCTTGCATAAGAAAGAGTAAACATTTCACTCACCAAGCGTGATCCATGTTATTTGCATACGGAGATCAAAACAATTTCTCATTTTGATTGATAATTAGATTATGTTTTCTCGTGGCACATATACGGGCATACATGGCTGTCTCTTCAACCTCAAGTCCTCAACAGTACATGTAAATTAATGCAAACATTTCTTGTATAGAGTATATATAGACAGAGGTAGAATTTATACTCTCTCATATGGGGATCGTCTTGTTCTGATAAATTTAGTCCTTACTAGTCTTCCGATATTTTACTTCCTTTAATTCTTCCATATTCCGGTGGGAGTGAGGAAAATGTTGGATTTTTTCCTCAAGTTTTTTTTACAGAGGAACCAATATAAAATTAAGTATCGTTTGTCTAGCTCATGAGATTCGTCAATGTCGTTGTTTGCGGAGATACGGACAGCTAAGATGTGTAATGCCTTGGATCGATGACATTACGCTGGAAAGGCTCCTTGAAACGAGACACTAGTTTAATTAGGCAAGTTATTACTATGTGATGGTATTCAGAACGACGTAAATCCATCCAAATTCAACTTTTTATAAAGTCCATCCAAATTATTGCGGCCCTTTCAGATTTCAAATTAGGAGGAGCATGCATGCAAAAAGGGGGCGATCATATATGCATAAGGCAAGAAGTTCCGGCGACGCGTAAGGGTTCAAATTTTCTTGCTCATGCGATTTGTTTTTTTGTTTTTTGATGTGATTTGTTTTTTGTTTATTTTTGTGGCGCGATCGATCGGCCGAAACAAAGAGATGTGTTTGTTTTTTAGCAGTGTGTTCTCTACTCGTATACCGGTAGGTGAATCAGAGATGCATGCATGTTATGTTCATGCTCATCCATGAACATTGGTGCACCATCATGCATGTCGGAATATGTATCATGCATGGCTATTAGTTTTGCATAACAAGAGCATGATAACCACCACACCACTTGTTTCTATAAATTGAGGCAGTGTCTATTGTTCGTTCGTCAACTCGCAGTAACTTCTTTCTAGTTTCCAGCACACATGCATGAACTTCTTTTTCTAATTTCTAGTCATGCATGCGTGGGGTACAGAAATCTATGTATGGGTGTGAGATATTAGAAGTGAACTGATGTGTTACATTTAGTTTCCTTAAGGGGTAATTTATGCAAGTGATTATGGAACATGACTTTGAAAAAGCACTTAATATGAAGCTGATTTTATGTATATTTGAGCAACTTTCTGGCCTCAAGATTAACTTTCACAAAAGTGAGATCTTTTGTTTTGGCAAGGCAAAGGAAGTGGAGAATCAATATAGACTATTGTTTGGTTGCGAATCAGGGTCCTACCCTTTCAGATATCTAGTTATCCCAATTCATTTTCGGAAGCTGAAAAATAGGGAATGGAAGATTATAGAAGATCATTTTGAGAAAAAATTAGCCAGTTGGTCTGGTAAACTGTTTTCTTATGGTGACCGGTTAATTCTAATTAACTCAGTGTTGTCAAGTCTTCCTATGTTCATGTTTTCCTTCTTTGAAGTACCTATAGGGGTACGGAAAATATTGGACTATTTTAGGTCTCGATTCTTCTAGCAAAGTGATGGGCATAAGAGAAAATACAGACTCACTAAATGGAGCATGTTGTGTAGGCCGAAAAATCAAGGGGGACTCAGAATTGAGGTTTTGGATATTAAGAATAGATGTTTGTTAAGCAAGTGGCTTTTCAAAATTTTATCTGAAGAAGAGGGGGTATGGCACGAGCTAATACATAAAAAATTTCTTATTCTCTCAATCTTTGTCACAAGTTACAAATAAACAGACAGATTCCCCTTTTTGGAGGGGTCTAATGAAAATTAAGGGTGAGTTTTTTGACCGAGCCTCCTTTGCCGTGGGAAATGGTGAGAGCACCCGTTTTTGGGAAGATACGTGGCTAGGAGACAAGCCTCTGGCTAACCAATATCCTTCCCTCGATAACATTGTTAACCGAAAACAAGTTTCAGTGGCAGATGTTCTAGCACAAGCGCCTCCCCCAAATGTTGGCTTTAGAAGGGCTTTGACAGGAAACAAATGGACAAGATGGTTACATTGGTAAACCGCCAAATTCTTGTTAACCTTATAGATCAAAAAGATGTGTTCCAATGGGGCTTAACAACCAACAAAACTTTCACAATAAAATCTTTGTATCTCGATATTATGAGTGATAATACTCGCTTTTTAAGAAAATACATTTGGAAGATGAAGGTACCTCTGAAAATCAAGATTTTATGTGGTTCTTATATCGTAGAGAGATTCTTACACAGGATAATCTTGCTAAGAGCAAATGGGAAGGATGTAAAAAGTGTTGCTTTTGTGACCAAGAAAAACAATACAACATTTATTTATATCGTGTCCCCTTGCAAAGATGGTTTGGCGTATTGTTCATATGGCTTTTAACATTCTTCCACCACAAAACATGACAAGCTTGTTTGGGAATTGGTTAAAGGGTGTTTCCAAAGTAGAGAGGGTTCAAATCAGAGTTGGTGTGTGTGCCTTGCTTTGGGTCATTTGGAATATACGTAATGATTATATTTTTTACAGAGCAAAGAAAACATCTTTTATGCAGGTTATCCCCATGGCTACTCATTGGATCCGTATGTGGTCTTACCTGCAGTCAACAGAGAAGCGGGACGCAATAGATTTTGGGTGCAGCCGCCTGGAATTGGTCGCGTCGGATCTATATTCTAGTACAGGTGGCGTTCTGATTTGAGGATAGCATGTTGATGCAGAGCCACACCTTGTTGTCCAGTTTACTCTTTAGTTGTTTGATTTTTGTCGTGACTTTGTGTGGCCAGGGATGTAATTCGGTTGTAAGACAATTTTGTGTTAATAAAAATAAAGGCCACATGCATCAATCGTCTATAAAAAAATGCAAGTGATTAGTTATGTCGAGATGTCTGTTTTAGTGTGGCAAGTAGAGTTTAGCCGACAACTTAGAGGACCAAGTTTTCAATGTAAAATCTCTAAAGCACAGTGTACACATAAAGTCATGGCAAGTAGGAAAAGGATACGCGAGCGACATCACATTTGAGGATATAACGAGGACAAAAGTCAAGAATCCTATAGTCTTTGAACAGACCAATTGCATGATAGTCGATCCTTTCAAGCCTAAGGGGTGTGAGAAACAAACTTCAGCGGTGGAGGTCAGCAACATCCAGTTTTAAAATGTACGAAGTACAAATGGCACAAATGCGATAAAAGCAGTGATAATCAAGCTAGACTGCATCAACACACAATCCTATGTCATGATATATTGTTGCAAGACGTGAATCTTACCTTTAAGGGACACAAGAACGCTGCCATGACAAGCATATGCTACAACGTGAAGCTATAAAATTCCGTTAATGTCACCGCAAATACGTGTTGAGGCGGTTCCACGTGTATCTTTCTTCAACCTTTGTTGCAATTGTAAATTAACATTCAAACAATCTCTTGTCTAGGCAGAGTCGAGGTTTATGTAGGGTGATTACTAATTAATCATATACTATGAGTCATCCTGAATTTATGCCACACACGTTTTCTTGCATAAGAAAGAGTTGAGAATTCACTCACCAAGCGCAATCCATGTTATTTGCATACGAAGATCAAAACAGTTTATCGTTTTGATTGAAAACTAGATTATGTTTTCCCGTGGCACATAGTACATGCGGGCATACATGGCTGTGTCTTCAACCTCAGCAGTACATGTAAATTAATACAAACATTTCTTGTAGAGTATAGACAAAGGTGAAATTTATGCTCTCATATTGGGATCATCTTGTTCTGATAAATTTAGTCCTTACTAGTCATCAAATGTTCTTACTTTGTTTATTCCAAAGTTTGGTGGGAGTGAGAAAAAGGTTGGATTTTTTCACTCAAGTTTTTTTACAGAGGAAGTAATAAAAATAAAATATTGTTTGTCTTGCTAATGATGCGTCCATGTCGCTATTTGCGGAGATACGGAAAGCTAAGATGCGTAATGCCTTGGATCGATGACATTACGTTGGAAAGGCTCCTTGAAACGAGACACTAGTTTAATTAGGCAAGTTTTTCCTATGTGTGGTATTCTGAGCGACGAAATCCATCCAAACTAAAAAAAATATTTTCATCCAAATTATTGCGGCCCTTTCAGATTTCAAATTAAGAGGAGCATACATGCAAAAAGGGGGCGAGCATATATGCAGAAGGCAAGAAGTTCCGGCGACGCGTACAGGTCCAAATTTTCTTGCTCGTGCGATATGTTTTTGTGTTTTTTGACGTGATTTGTTTTTTGTTTGTTTTTGTATCGATCGGCCGAGAAAAGAGATGGGTTTTTTTTTTTTACAAGTACGCTCTCTCCTCGTATACCGGTATACGTGTACGGCGCCAGGGAATACACACGACAAGATCTGAAAGGAGAGGAGATGCGCAGCGCTGCCTCGGCCAGCCAAACTCCACTCGGAGTCGGACTCCGAATCCAACGTACGCCAATACATGGCTGTCGAATCGGATTGATTGATAGAATAGCTGCCCGAATCCCCAGCTTGTTTCTCCGCCATAAAAGTGCATGAATCCCCAGCTTGTTTCTCAAATCATCAAGCGCAACAACGAATCGTCAGCATCGTCTCAAGCATAGCTAAATATTCCGACATGGCATCACGTTCACTCCTGCTACTAGCGGCGCTTCTCGTCGGCGTATTATTGCTCCTCTTGCTGCCGGCGGGAGCTCACGCAGGCAGTACCAACATCTCCGTTCGTCGCCAGTTAAGACACAAGAGCGAGCACAATCAAAGGACCGAGGTCAGCGTTCCTAGGCCGTAAACTTCTCCGTGCGCCGACAGTTAAGACACAAGAGCATTCTGTCGTGGAGGTGGACGTGGCAAACCATGGAGCCGTCGGTGACGGCAAGCAAGATGACACAGCGGCGTTTCAGAAAGCGTGGATTGCCGCTTGCTCCTCGTCTCAGCCGGCCACCCTTCTTGTTCCAAAGGACAAGACATATCTCGTCAAGCACATCAGTTTCTCGGGTAAATGCAAATCTAACATTACATTTAGACTCAAAGGAAAATTGGTAGCTCCCTTGAGATCTACCTGGCCAGCAGAGACACGACCGAGGTGGATCGTGTTTGACAATGTCGACGGCCTAACCGTGACTGGTGGGACCATAGACGGGAACGGCGAGGCGTGGTGGAAGAATTCTTGCCGAGTGGACAAGAAGCTCAAGTGCACGTTTTCCCCGATCGCTCTCTTGTTTACCAAGTGCAATCAGCTCAAGGTGGAAAATATCAAACTCCTGAACAGCCAACAGATCCACATCTCGGTGCAAGATTGCAAAGACGTACTTCTGAACCACATCACGATAACAGCGCCTAGCTATAGCCTGGAGAATGATGGAATCCACATTATCCGCACCAAGGATATTCAAGTGATGGATTGCAATATCAAAACCGGAGACGATTGCATATCGATCAAGACAGGTACCGAAAACTTGTATGCTTCGGGAATAAGTTGCGGACCGGGTCATGGAATAAGTGTGGGGAGTTTAGGTGACCATAACTCAGAGGCTCAAGTTTCCAACATAACAATTTACAAGGCACATTTCTCTGGCGCATTGTAGTGTTACATGTCTGTTTTTCTAGATGTTATCACTCTTACTTACGGGACTATTTGTAGGCATGTTACAGATATTGTCATATATACGTTTGAGGATTTAATTTCCAGTGGCAGAGCGTAGAACCTGATCAAATCTACCCAGATGCTGATTCTCGAAAAGTACACCTTATTCGACTAGAAATAATTTAATTTCTGGTGGGAGACAGTATTTGGAAGCCTGATCTAACATGTGCATAGGTACGCATGTACAGCTAAACCTACGGATGCCCGGCTATCTCAATCGAGCTGCCCGGCGTTTTTCTCAGGCGCTACACCCAGGATGCATGACCCGGCTTGGCTGTTTTTTTAAAGATTAACAGCACTTTATTGATCAAATAGAATCATTACAAAGAGCGTCGCGGATGAATCCGGGCCCCCATCACACCACACCGCTCAGCATCACGAGCTAGAGTATGCGCTGATTTATTACAAGACCGAGAAATATGACGGAAAGACACAGACGTGAACTCCTCCGCGATTGCCTTGACATCTTGAATGACGACGCCAATGCCAGTGTGATCCATAACCTTTGCCAAGGAGGAATAGATGTCAGACGATGCTACATCGAGGTTAGACTCATTTAACCTATTGTAATGTCACCCCGACAACTATGTGACTATTTCATTTTTGGGACAAGAATATTTCAGAAAGAACAACAATCGATGGTCGTACCCACACCTTGGGTTAACATTGGTGCAAGAAATATAGATGCTACCCACCATCAGAATCGATTTACCACCAGCGTTCACATGAGTGTTAGCGGCATTGCAGTGAACCGGCTTTGCTATGTTTGTATTTGATTTTAAAGGTCGTCATACACGGTTGAACATTAGTTATTGACCATGGAATCCCTTTCTGATGGATTTGGTGGAGACTTGGGTGAGGAGCACCTGGCCACACTCCTGGGAGAAGATCAAGGATCGTGGGTGGAGAGGAGGTTTGATAGTAAAAAATATTTGTGTTAGTTAAGATGGGTAGAGTTTGTTAGTTTTATGTTTGTACCGTGGGTGAGGAGAGAAAATAGGAGATGTGTGACGGTGGCTTTTCATACGTAAATAGAGAAAAGTGTTACACCAACCACGAGCTCTGCATATATAAACAGTGTTGTTACAATTACACCAAGATCAAACCATGATAAAACATGGTGAATTTTACGGTACCCTGGTACTCCAAAACCACGGGCTGGAGTACCGGCTAAATCTGACCGTAAGTGGTAGAGGGTAATTTGGACTTATATCCTGACATCCCAATAGACCCACAAGATCTATGATCTGGATTGATTTTTTTTCCTCTGCGCCACCGCAACAAGAGTGTTCTGGATTGCGCCGCCGTCCCGCATAAAACTGCAAGATCTGAGTGTGCATGACCTGCCCGGCGCGTCTCGTCTCCGGCATGGTGGATCAGAGTGACGTAATGCTTGTGACGACGTCGTGGCACCGGCGACGCGCTGCTCTGCGGCCGCTTACCAGCGCTCCGACTGCACCCATCCGCGCGTAATCCATGAGGACGAGCTGGGTATAGCTCGATCCATCTCATCCAACGCTAGCGGCCTTTATCATGTGTTGTGATACTCGTACGTAATATATACTACTATGGAGAGCTATCCCGAGATATTGAGATGATTTAGTTTGCCAAATTATTTGCTTCTACTGGGTGAGATAAGCCTAAATTTCTGCCACTCATGCGTTGATTGATTGATTCAGCGACAACTTAAACATTAAACATTAGTAAAAGAGGGATTCAGCATAGCACTTGATGTAATTATACATTCTCTTAGAAAAAAAATCAGAAACTCAGTCAGGGCTCGTCTGTCAGGGTCGGGACGCCGGGTGGAACTAGGAGAGACGTCGTCGAGCAAGGGAGTTCGGAAGGAGTGTGGGCTTGCCGAAGGCTGGGCTGTGGAGGACGGTCTCCCGGACCGGTCACAGAATTTAGTGCCACGGGTGGCTGACTGCCTCGCCGGCGACAGCAGCCATGGGAGCGGCGGAGCACAGATGACCGTGTGGTGCTCCTCCTCTCATTCCCTTCAAGCACCAAGAACACCGAGAAGCTGCCGACCGCATAGATACAAGCGGTTGTTTTCTGATCACATTTGGCCCGCCCGTTCTCCAACATCAACCTTAAATCGCTATCAATAAGCTTATTCTTGGCCACCTGTTGGTCATGCATCTCCCATAACTCATTGAGCCTTGGAGAAGGATCCTTGTATTTTTTGGGAGGAGCGTGGGACGACATGTGGCGAGAAGCCGCCACCTAGATCGAATACGAGTCGTAGTACATACAAGCGAATTCCAGACGAATACGAGTCCATACGTAAATACTACAATACAATGCATGGCTGCTGGACCGAATAGGATAGCATGTGGGTACGTACCTCCTCCGGTATAAAACTGCAGGCAATCGTTTCTCAGATCACAGCTAACGAGATACCACGGATCGCCTAGCACAAGTCGCCATGGCCTCCCGAGCCCTCCTAGTACTAGCAGCACTTCTCATCGTCGGATCAATGCTCCTCTTGCTGCCGGCCGACGGTGCTCACGCCGACGGTTCCATTGGCGATACCAACTTCTCTGTTCGCCGCCAGTTAAGGGCGAGGACGGAGCATGACCAAAGGATCGAGGTCACCGCCGTTCGTAGGCACGACGGAGCAGGCCGTAGTAAGCTCGGGGAGCAGAGCGAGCCCGTGCCTTCGGAAAACATCGCCGAGGTCGACGTGACAAGCTACGGAGCTGTCGGCGACGGCAAGCAAGATGACACGCCGGCGTTTCAGAAAGCGTGGATCGCGGCTTGCTCCTCATCTCAGCCGGCCACCCTCCTGGTTCCAAAGGAGAAGACGTATCTCATCAAGCACATCACCTTTTCAGGTAAATGCAACTCTACCGTTACATTCAGACTTGAAGGAAAACTGGTAGCTCCCGCCAGATCTAGCTGGCCAGAAGAAAAGCTGCCGAGGTGGATCGTGTTTGACAATGTCGACGGCCTAACCGTGACCGGCGGCGGGACCGTGGACGGAAACGGCGAGACGTGGTGGAAGAATTCCTGTCGGGTCGACAAGAAGCTCAAATGCACGTTTGCTCCCATCGCAATGTTGTTTAGCAAGTGCAATCGGGTGAAGGTAGAAGATGTTAAACTCCTAAACAGCCAACAGATCCACATCTCGGTCCAAGATTGTAAAGACGTGCTTCTGAACCACATCACAATAACCGCGCCTAGCTACAGCCCAGAGAATGACGGAATACACATCATTCGCACCAAGGATATTCAAGTGACGGACTGCAATATCAAAACCGGAGACGACTGCATATCGATCAAGTCAGGTACCGAAAACTTGTATGCTTCAAGAATAAACTGTGGACCTGGTCATGGAATAAGCGTGGGAAGTTTAGGTCGATTCAACTCAGAGGCCCGAGTCTCCAACGTAACAATCAATAAGGCACACCTCTCTGGCACATTGAATGGAGTACGAATCAAATCATGGCAAGGAGGCAAAGGATACGTGAGGGACATCGTATTTGAGGACATAACCATGACTAGAGTCAAGAATCCTATAATCATTGACCAGAACTATTGCATGATAGGTGATCCTCTGAATCCCGAGGCATGCGAAAAACAAAGTTCAGCGGTGGAACTCAACAACATCCAATTCAAAAATATACAAGGTACGAGTGCGACAAAAGAGGCCATCAAGCTTGACTGTAGCGACGCCGTCCCATGTCGTGACATATTATTACAAGATGTGAATCTTAAATTTAAGGGACACAAGAGCGCCGCTACAACAAGTATTTGTAAGAACGTGAAGTTGAAGAATTATGTCAATGTCTTTCCGATGACCTGCTGAGACTGTTCCACATGTATATTATATTTCTTCAGTATATGTTGCACTTGTAAATTATATTATTCAAATAATCTCTTGTCTACAGAGTGTTGAGATATGTACGATAGTATACTATGAGTTAACCTGAATTTCTATCACACACACGTTTTCTTGGATAATGAAGAGTTGAGATTTCACTCACCAAGCGTAATCGTGCTTCTTTTTCTACACCTCCTGCGGGCTACGTACGCTATTATTAGCTTGTAAACTTTTCTGTTCCTTTGGTTCAATCGGGAGATCGATCGAAACCTGAGTCTATCGAGTCGGTCTCTTCTTTAAACGTCGGTCCACGAGATCGTGGGCGAGATGATCACGCTGGTGAGCTCCGACGGGCGAGGAGCGCTTCAAGATCACCCGCGCGAGGCGGCGGCAATGTGGCAAACCATCGGGGATGACAGAACGGCGTCCCTTCCCAAAATCCTCGCCAATCGCCATAGCCGTTGTGTACTGCAACAAGAGGACGTCGTCGCCAGCACCACCTCCGACGAGCAGGAGGACCTCAAGAGCTTCGACGCCAGGTTCATACAAGTGGATCAGACCATGCTGTTCGGCATCACCATCGCCGCCAACTACCTGGATATCAAGGGGCTCCTCGTCCTCGACCTCTGCTGCCAGATCCCCAGACTGTACTTCTAAGTTTGTTGAGGAGATCATCCGCACCATTTTCAACGTCGTGAACGACTGCACGCCGGATGAGGAGGCGGAGATCCGGAGGAACGATGAACCCATATGCCCTAGCAACGTCGCGTTTCGGCGGCATTCGTCCGGTTGGTGCAGCCTCTATCGGCATTGTTGATCGGACTTTTAGAAGTACTAAAAAAAATTGTGTTTCTATTGAAGTGTGTAATTTTTCTTATCGTTTTCGTTGGATTATTAGTTCTCTTAGCAGAAGTATGTGACCAAAGTATTTGCCAAGATGTCGTTTAATGAAGTAATTGAGTAGCGAAGTTTAACTTGATGGCCAAAACGTATATGAATTATGTCAAATATTTTTAGGAGTTAAGCTTTAGGTTTCCGGTTACGAACCACATTTTTTAATGGGTCAAATATAACGAGTTCAGGTATAAAGGGCGATATAGGGGCCTAATTAACTTTTGAGAGATCAGTTAGAGATGCCTAGGACTAAATTTTGAAGCTTCGGTAAAAAAATGCTCTTATGTAAATAACAAGCCTCACATTGTTACATATACTTGTTGAGTCAACACTCGTTTTTGCTTAAAGATAAGCTTACGCCTGTAAAAATATAGCATGGCATGGGATTGTGTCAACGCAGTCGAGCTTGATGGCTTCTTTTTGTGCCTCCTATATTTTTGAACTGAATGTTGCTGAACTCCACCGCTGCAGTTTGTTTCTCACACGCTTTAGACTTCAAAAGATAGGCCATTGTACAACAATTTAACATTTGTCATGGTTATATCCTCATATGTGATGTCCTTCTCATACTGTTTTTCTCCTTGCCATGACTTGATGCGTACGTCTTTTATTGTGCCTGAGAGGTGTGCCTTATAGGTTGTTGTATCAAAAACTCGGGTCTCAGAGTTCTCACGTAAACTCTACTTGCCACACTAACAATACACCTTGGTATAAAAATTCAATCGCCTGAACTACCTTTTAGACAAGCTAAATGTAACACATCAGTTCACTTCTAATATTTCACCCGTAGATTTATATTTCTATACGCATAGATGCATGCATGACTAGATATTAGAAAAAGAAATTCATGTGTGCTAGAAATTATAAACAAGCTAATGTGTATACAGGAATATGTCCTGCGAGTTGATGCATGGTTGAACACTAGGTACTACCTCGATTTATAGACACAAGTGGTGTGGTGGTAATCATGCGCTTGTTATGCAAAATTAGTACCAATGCATGATACACATACTAGCAAAATGCCCGTGCGTTGCAACGGGTTATAAGAAAATATCATCACAATTCAATTTTACAAAAAAAAACGATCAACTAAAGATGATCATGAAAAGGAGATGCCTTTGGTTCAGGGGATATGATTTTAGGGATGAGGGGGTTGAAAATGACAAGGAAACTTTCCGATTGTTTCCGTAGAAAAAGGAAATGAAGAGCAAAAAAACGAAAACTGCATTTTGTGGAAACAAAATGGAAACGATATAGAAGATTTCGACGGAAATGGAAACGAAACGATAACTTCCTGAAATATGAATACGGAGACTTTCCGTAAGACCCGTATGCTAGTTAGGCCTAAGTATTGCTAAAGCATATGTCATGCTTCGTTGTTGCTGAAGTATACATTTCTATACGACTATTTTATTAGTAAAATGAGTGTCTTAGTGTCTACGTGAAACTATTGTTTGGGAGTTTGTTGCGTGTAAGTGTTAAACTATGGGCGTCGTACTTACATTAAACTGTCATTGGTCAAGATTGTGAACAATTTTATTTCTTGTTAGCTATTTATTAATATGTTGGGGGCCGTATGGATCAACATATTATACTGTTATTGTGTTCCGATAAATATCCATTTTCATATCTCATCCGTCCCGGATCCGTTTCATATTCATTTTCAGAGATTTCCGATTCCGTATTTGTTTCCGGGATTTCTGATTTCGTTTCCGATTCCGACAAGAGAAAAAGAAACTTGCATGTTTCTGTCCGTTTCCGTTCCGTTTTCAACCCTAGATGAGGGCATCCCAACCACCTGGTTAGGGATAGCCATTTTTCATGTTTGGTTGAAAGTGTAAGAATTGGTTATGGATAACCTTGTTTTTTGTTTGGTTAGGTGGGATGTGAGTGGCTAGGTGGTTCTGATGACTCTCATTGGTTGATATGGAGAGATTACCCTCTATATTTACATTTGAGCAACACACAGTTTATAATTCTTGGGAATTAATGTTTTCTTTAACTATCATCATGCATATATACCATGTTGATGTACTTATACATCATGTTGATGTACATCCTGATTCAGTGTGCAAACTTTATTAAATATCTAAATCCAAATATGGACACTGAATCCCACGGTCGACAGGCAACATCACCAAACCGGCCGGCCAGCTCCCAGCTGCCGCCGCAAACACATGAGCCAGATTGGTCACTCCCTCGCACCTGCTACCAGCGCCTTCACGGACTACACCCGCGCCCCTGCCACCACCGCCCGACTGCGCGCTCGCCGCACCTCAATGGACAGCCGCCGCCGCTCAAACCAAATATCTTTCGAGCCGCAACTCCAGATCGGAGTAGCCTCCCCGCGCATCGGCTGTGGCCCATGAATGAGCACAGATCGGAGCCGCCTCCCCTCGCATCTGAGCCAAGAAGAAGAGAGAGAGAGGGTCAGGCGCTGGGAAGAAGTAAGAGAGGGTCGCGACAGCGCCCCGAAGAAGAAGAGAAAGAAGGTCGCGGCGGCACCAGGAAGAAGAGAGAGAGTCGCGGCGGCGCCTCCCCTCGTATCTGAGCCAAGAAGAAGAGAGAGAGGGTCAGGCGCTGGGAAGAAGTGAGAGAGGGTCGCGACAGCGCCCCGAAGAAGAAGAGAAAGAAGGTCGCGGCGGCGCCAGGAAGAAGAGAGAGAGTCGCGGCGGCTGATTGATACATAACGTTTCGTCCGGATAACTTATGGTCGGCGGGTTGTTTTCTAGATAATCGGAGGACTAAACTACAAAACGTCACCGAAGGAGGAAAAAAGCCGAACCATTTTTTCCACTTACCGGTGGCAGTGGTGGGTAATATCTCAGAAATCATAGGGGTAAAATCGGAACAAAAAATGATGTACGATCGGAGTCCCCGATCAATATTATATAGTAGAGATTCTACATGCATGACGGTGCGTCAATGTTCATGCTTAACATGCATTATTAAGTTATTTAGGGACCACATGAAACTACTCGCTCTGATTCACAATATTAGTTTAGTTTTTCTAGTCTACTAAGCTGCTGCTCAAGATTAAAACAGCAACTAGCTTGTGGTCGCCTTGGGGCAGGAGACCAGCTGGTTTTGCCTCATGGTCCTTAAGATGAAAACTGTATGCTTTGCGGTCGCCCTGAAGACATGAATCATACTATATTTTTCTCTTGCATTCTTACCTCCTTTGTGTGGAGTGGAGTACGGAAGAGTTATTGGGGTAGAGTGGAATCCACAAACTTTTGATCAATTTTCGCTAATTATTCAATCACTCCCAAACAAAGCTAGTAAACCCAATGCTGGGCTCTTTGGAATATTCGAATCACATTTTCGATTGAGGCTCTTTACCCCTAACAGCCTGCTGTCAAAACTGGCATTTTGCTACAGCAATGGAGACCCCTATCCAAGCATGAGGAGCATAGCGGGCCTGATGATTTTGGGATAATTTAGTGGGTAAAAAGCACATAAAGGGGAAAAACACCCACACTTGAAAACGTTCGCTGCCTCCCGCAGGGGTGTGCTCCTCCTTGCGGCAGTCGTCGTGAAGTAGTGATAGGCATAAAGTAGTGAAAGCTCACTACAACACATCTAACTCACCATAAGCTCTCAATCCTGAACAAGAGTAAAGTACCTTATAATTCATAAAACAACAACCAATCAACAAACAATCAAACGAGTTCAGGTATAAAGGGCCATATAGGGGCCTAATTAACTTTTGAGAGATCAGTTAGAGTCTTAGAGATGCCTAGCTAGGACTAAATTTTGAAGCTTCGGTTAAAAATGTTCTTATGTAAATAACAAGCTTCACATTGTTACATATACTTGTTGAGCCAGCACTTGTTTTTTGCTTAATGATAAGCTTACGCCTGCAAAAATATAGCATGGCATGGGATTGTCTCAACGCAGTCGAGCTTGATGGCTTCTTTTTGTGCCTCCTATATTTTTGAACTGAATATTGCTGAACTCCACCGCTCCAGTTTGTTTCTCACTGTAGACTTTCAGTCAACAATTAGTATAGGATTATTAGCATTTGTCATGGTTATATCCTCATATGTAATGTCCTTCTCATATTGTGTCCCTCCTTGCCATGACTTGATGCGTACGTCTTTTATTGTGCCAGAGAGGTGTGCCTTATAGGTTGTTGTATCAAAAACTCGGGTCTCAGAGTTCTCACGTAAACTCTACTTGCCACACTAACAATACACCTTAGCATAACAATTCAAACGCATGAACTACCTTTTAGACAAGCTAAATGTAACACATCAGTTCACTTCTAATATCGCACCCGTACATATCTATTTCTTTATGCATAGATGCATGCATGACTAGATATTTGAAAGAGAAGTTTATGTGTGCTACAAATTAGAAAGAAGTCAATGTGTATACAGGAATATATCCTGCGAGTTGAGGCATGGGTGAACACTAGGCACTACCTCAATTTATAGACACAAGTGGTGTGGTGGTAATCATGCGCTTCTTATGCAAAATTAATACTCATGCATGATACACATATTCTACATGCATGATGGTGCGTAAATGTTCATGCTTAACATGCATTAAGTTATTTAGGGACCGCATGAAACTACTCGCTCTCATTCACAATATTAGTTTCGTTTTTCTAGTCTGCTAGGTTGCCGCTCTAGATACTTTTCTCTTGCATTCTTACCTCCTTTGGGTGGAGTGGAGTACGGAAGAGTTATTGGGTAGAGTGGAATCCACGAACTTTTGATCATTTTTTTATAATTATTCAATCACTCCCAAACAAAGCTAGGAAACCCAATGCTGGGCTCTTCGGAATATTCAAATCAAATTTTCGATTGAGGCTCTTTCCCCTCACAGCCTGCTGTCAAAACTGGTATTTTGCTACAGCAATGGAGACCCCTATCCAAGCATGAGGAGCATAGTGGGCCTGATGATTTCGGGATAATAAAGTGGGTAAAAAGCACATAAAGGGGAGGGGGGGCACCCACAACTGAGATCGTTTCGCTGCCTCCCCCCTCCTCCATGCGGCAGTCGTCGTAAAGTAGTGAAAGCTCACCACAACACATCTAGCTCACCATAGGCTCTCAATGCTGAACAAGAGTAAATTACCTTAATTCATAAAACAACAAGCAATCAACAAGTACACCTGGTAGTCATTCAGCTCTCAGCCAACGTTTTACATTGTCAGATTAACCACACACAAAAAGAGGGAATTTGAGATTGATATCAACTCTGTGACTCTTAAGTGAGTGATCAGTTCATCCAAGATTGATATCAACTCTGCGACTCTCTTAAGCGAGTGATCAGTTCGTCCTGCAATAAGGCCACCATAATAATGTTATGTTAGTGTCTCCATAAGATGGGTGATGCATACACAGACACTGCTTCAGCACTGTTTTACAATTATACAACCATTTATAACATGGATAATGGCATAGAATAACGTGAATAAGCACAAAAACCACCTTGTGCATCATACAGAAAAACAATAGTTCAAAACAGCATCACTAGCACCTCAAGAATATGGATTTACTTTTCCAGAATTTTGTATTTCATCCTTATCATATGTAATTTAGTCGCACCACAGGCATTTGGATTTTGCTTGCGAACTTATTTTACCTTTAAGCATACAATTTGCTAAGCAATTCTCAAACTTAACAGCATGATATATGATAGGTACGTTTTTCACAACAATTGACTCACTTCGCATATTCTACCATTAACAAGCTTCAAAATACAAATTTAACTGTTGTCGAGCATATTCAGAGTCATCTAAGATTTTAATGTACAACATAGACTAGATCTTCAATGAAGTTTTTTTCAATACAGTCCCCAGCTTTAGCCCAAGAAGTCAAATAGATAAAAAAATTGAGAATAAGATATTCAAGCATAGATATATTGCCTTTTTCCCTTTAGTTGTCAAGCCTCTTTGTCGGAGAAGTGCCCGCAACCTCTCTACAGTGAAGGATTGCAGTGTATGCTGTGAAAAGCCTGATATTGCTTCTTCTGCAAGGTTAAAGTATTCATTAAATCAGTGAGACAACACGTCTATTGGGGTTTTGGAAAAAGACAAGAGTGCGTTAATTTCACATTTTAAAATGCTAAAGCATGCATGATTAAGACATATACTAATAAATCTCAAGTGTATGACGAGACACGTCAATAAACCTAGAAATAGGGCTTGATTATATTAAAAACCTACCATGGATAGACTTGATTCTCATTCACTTATAAGTCGAAACGGAGTTTGTGGTAAGAAGTTGGATGTAAGCTGATTACTTATACCACTTCAGTCAAATTAGACAAATTTGGCTTGTAAGACTCGGAGGTGGAGATAAAAGTGAAGAACATTATTATGGAACTTACCAGTGGAAGGCAGCCCAGAAGAACTACCCAAGTTGGGCCTTTTTGATGAATTTTGCACGTCCAAACTTCTGGCAGCCGATCTAGAGAAAAAGAAATACAGTTACTTCGATATTGAAGTTGTGTGAAGTTAAATCACTTATAAGCGGGCAAAGAAAAAAAAAAGCCTTTTTGAATTTAAAAAAATTACAAGTCTTCAGAAGTAGGCAGGCATACTTCAAGTAGTTAATAACACTCAAGATCACTGATGATCAGACATATAAAATTGTCAACGCAACTAAAGTTGCAGCATCAAGAGCATTGTATGATTTGTAACAGAATATCCGCATTTTGAAGTAACTCCACAAACTTAATGCACGAGATCATACCAGGTTGCTACTGTAGTTAAGACCTTTGTAGTCACTTCATAGGTCCTGAGCTTTTTTTATCATTTCTATGAGTTTCTAATTGCAAACCTAAATAAATTCGCGAAAGACACCTGCCAACTTCCCCACTGCTTCTTCTCAAAGGTAAAAATACTAACCTATACAAAAAGGCTTTATCAGGAAACAAATAAAATAGCCTAGACAAATTAACTGGTGGGTGGGGTTTAGGTCAAGAGCCTGCAACATGTATGATACACTTCAACGGTTCTTCTAAACAACAGGCTTCTATGTTCTACAATAACGGTTCTTCCAAACCCATACGTTTAAGTTTTAAATAATCTAACAGCCATGTCAAGGAATGAATGCCACTAATTGCAAACATAAGTTTCGGTTAAACCTGCACGCTACAATTGAGGGCTGAGCTTCAGAAGTGAGTCAATCAACTTTGTGGGTAAGCGTTCAAGCCCTGGTTGTGTTCACAATACCGAGGTCAATTTAAGGGACCAATAAATACTGTTGACCTTTGTCAACGGAAAAGCCATTCACAAACATAGCATCTGAATTGAATAACTATGCCAAATAATACATTCAGAAATACTAAAAATCCACAGGGCCCACAGAGTCACATGAACAATATACTCAGATTAACAACAGCTCAGTTGAATTGTAAATTATATTTCCTGCAGACTGAAGTGAAGAATGATTGAACTGTGCCTAGACTGAATCCACTCCACTATAGAGTGACCCATGCACAAGCTAGCTAGGTATCCTATACTCAACCCCTCCTATCATCAAAGGAATCTTGTAAGACATAAACACATGTTCTAAATGAGTAGAAAAGAACTTTTTGACGTAAATCCAATGAAAACAAAAAGGAATAACTCGATACGGATTTAGAAAGCTCTCAATTCGTGAGAAAATTGGACTCTAAATTAAGCTACACCCTCATCTCTGGATCAAACTGAATACACCCTTAGGAACATCAAACATGGAATGACAAACAAGCAGAAAAAAGGTTTTGACGTACTAACGAAGTTAAACAGCATTAAATTTAAACTAGAATGATAAACTGGGACAACAAATTCAGAGCTCATAGATTTGAATAAGCTAGATCCTGAGATTTTGAGAAGTAATCCACTACATAATAGACAATAGCCATAGAGGCCAAAATAACTGCTGAATGCAACAGGAAATGCCACAAGGTTTCCTGTTAGTGCCCCAGCTCGCTATCCCCCTACCCATCTTCCTTTCTTTTGAATTTTTTTTGTCAGACTAAGGTGGATGTATAAAGAACTCTGTATTTTCGTTATCCTGATAACAGAAAGGGGGCTAGCCCGGTTAGAAGGAAATACCACAAGGTTGATCCATCTCACATGTACAGGGATCCATAGTTCTATACAATGGAAGAGATTTACTAACAAAAGAGATGCCCAGCTAGCACACTAGAGCTTGATTGTGCATGCTATCAGCAGTCTTACCTTTTACCCTTGTTGCTTTCCCCTGGAGTCCGAGAACCTGCGTCTTTGGCCTCAGTCTCCCTTTTCTTTAGCTGGAGATGTCTGATTAAGATATTTGTCGTATCCGTCTCGATTAGTTGTCCCACTAAAATAGCACAAATATCAATTAGTGAAACTCACAAAGGGAAAGGCCTAGATAACATATATTCAGGTAATCGGTTTGTGACCAGTGAACTGCAAAAACAGGACCAGGCAAACCTCCACATCAATCTTGGATTAGAAATATACCAACCAGCTCTAGATAGGCTGGACCCGAGTCCCAGTAAACCAGATAACAATTCAGCTAGATAGTAAGCTAGAAATTTTTGCCTCATCACAGCAACGTGCACGGCCCCACTGCCATGTCAATTTATGCTATGTTATGCCGACCTGTCAGGCTAGGAGGACTGGATGAGTGAAATCTTACGCACATTGGGTGGCCAATGATATTGTGGCGGAAATGGATCACATAGAAGAACCAAAACAATGCAATTCTTCCACAATTGAGAGGGATATATCTTCTTCACGTCAACATCTACGATTGTAGGCGATAGGAAGACTGCCTTGTTTTGGGAGGATCCATGGACAAGACGTTGTTGAGATTGCTCCACTCATCTATGGCCTCGAAACAAAGTGCCACCAGCAGCACACTATAGAGGATGAGCTGATTGGTCAACCATGGTTTGTGGACATCACCAGAGCTCTTAGCGGCTAGCGCCATAGGCTGGGTCCAATACGTAAGGCTCTGGTGTACTATGCAATCATCCAAAATGTGAGGCTCTGGTGTGATATGCAGCGTTTCAGTTCGTTAATAACGTGAATGCGCTAAGATGGGCTGGACAACATATGGAAACTACTCTGTGCACTCTAGCTATGAAGCCTTCTTCTCATGTGCTGCGAGATCCCGTTCATGGAGGCTCATCTGGAAGAGTGGGTTCCCAGTCACATGCGCTTCTCCACTTGGCTGGCATGCCAAGATCGGTGTGGCCAGCCCTCTTGCTCGTCAAACCCTTCCCTACGTGCCTCGCTACCTCCTCTGTGACCAGCAGTTGGGGACAACACTCCAGCTTCTCATGGATAGGGTCTCCAGACTGGTTTGCTATGAGGTCTTAGCTTGGGGACAGTCCACCAGCACAGCTCTGATGGCGAGCACATACCTTGACCGTCAGGTGGCAGTCTACGATTTATGCGACGACGCCGGCACGCGGTGGAGGAGTTGCCTCTCTTATCATGCTCTCTGCCTGGCTCATTTCCAACACTTGCATCTTTGAGGGTGAATGGCCGAGGCCGAGGATATTCACAGCTGAGAGAGAAGATCATGGCAGAAGCACTTCTCTGTTCCCTGTCCGCGACAATAGGGCTCTGTGCCATATTGCAACACCAGCCTTCTTAGCTGTAGCAGTGTTAAATAATCTCCTGGAAGGCATATTCATGTGTTGTTTGCTATACATGTATCTAGGAGGACTTTCTCGAAAAAGAACATCCCCAACAGGTGGCAAATGTGTTCCCAGTTCACCAGTGCCAGGTGCAAAGTATCATAATCTGCAGTGAACAATGCAAGAATATCCTTTCATAGTTACCACAGCTACAATTGTTTTATAAGAAAAACTTTAGGGAAGCCCCCGACAGTAAAATTTATTGGAAGGAATCATATTTACAAGATAAGGCACAGGATGTACATAGAAGGGCAAGAATATTATTTTCATATTATGTACACACGTGGTTAGTTTGCTACCAAAACTGGGCTAGACAATGTTTAGGCATTGCCAAAACTTGCACAGAATTGACAACATTTTAGAGGTGGGCTGGACAATTTGGTAGCCAGCCAATCCGTAGCCAATTATTGTTACTGCCCAAACATTAGAAATCCAAATATTGGGATCAAACCAAGCAAGACCTATATCAACTTCTCAAAACTTGTGGAAAATTGCAAACACCTGCGATGATATTTATGGAAAATTGCAAACACCTGATGATAATGTTTTGTGTTGCGTTGATGCATCCATGTCTGGGCAACATTCATAAAAATACTGACATAATGAACTTCAATTGATGTCAAAACCACGCATGTTATACTACATATTATATTATATTTACTTTAGCGCCACGGATACATGGGAATTGGGAGCCACCATGCACATCAGCACATGTACCCACACCTGGTAACACTGCAAATCTTCGTAGGTTTAACTTTTGTGAAAACGTTTCCATGTTTGTATGTAAACTCTTCAGTTGCAAAATTGAAGTTAAATTGTCCATGTGGTTTGCTCCTATTCCACAAAGAGGTTTCAAACCAGCAATTTGTTCGAGCATGAGAACTGAGAAATAGCCTTATGACTTTATGAGGGGAAATTAATAAAACGTCCAGGCCTTAAATCACTATGTGTGTCCCAGTAATACCTCCAGTTCTAGAAATGCTAGATCCTTTTCGCCAGGACTGAAAGAGCGATACCTTAACCAAGTTCCCAATGTCCTATTGTCTAAAGTTATAGACCTAAAGTAATATATAAATGCCCAATGTCCAATATCATAGTACGAGCTCATAATACTACCATCATATCAAGCAAACAGCCTTTAAGACGATTTTTTCTTAACCCCAAAAGACGCACAGTGGATGCAAAATTAAATCCCAATCATTCGCATTACCTCTCTGTCAAAATATCAGGATTAGCAATATTTTCTGTTACCGCTTAGGATCTTACACTAACTAAAGCACTGATGACCTGATGTACACTGAACAGTACTCTAAGAACAGTGGATACAGAAGCTTCTCTATCAATGCACCTTTCTCACATTACAACAGTACACACTAGTCTCACGTTTCAGGCACCAAAAATGCTAAACTAAACCTAAAATCCTCACTTGAAACTAGAGAAGAGACCCCACAAAACCTACAGCAAAGAAATCTAATCTCACATATCTTGCTTAACCCAACATACAGACTATATCACATCAAATTTCCCCCATACCGTTCGCCATCACAAATGAGTTTAGAGAATAAAATTTAACCTAATCAGCTAATCGAAATGGAGAATCGCAAGGTCCAACTGACCTGGAGGATCTGTGTCGTGCTCGCAGACGTAAACCCTAAGGCCTCCCTGCGCAGGCAGGAAACAGCACGAAGGTGGATTCAGAAGCCTCTCGCGACGAGATTTAGACGTGCAGGAACATAACCGTATTTGGTTTTTAGAGGGGGCGCGTGCGTGCATACCAGGTTGTAAGAGACGGAGCTGGAGGAGAAGTTGCCGCGCGACGGCAAGCCGGCGAGGAATCTCGCCGCTCCGCGCTCTCTTGACTTCTGAGGCGAGGATGTTTTCTGACCTCCGCCGGCGCCGGCGGCGCCGCCGCCGCCGCCGCCGCTGGAACCCTCGGCTGCCATGGGAGTTTTCTCCTCTCTTTTTACTACCTCTTCTTTCCTGGTTTTATTGATACATTTGACTATTCGCTACTTTTAGCAAGAGCAACACGTGGCAACAAGAGGCAATTTTGACCAAATTGATCTTTTGTAAATTTTATTTTATAAAATGGACTGAATTTCAAATCAATTTACGATCTAACCCTTTTACTTGGCGCCCGTCCTCAGGCTCCATACCCTACTCCACGAAGCCCCAGCCGGAGCTTACACGAACTTGCCACGTCAGATAACCTTGTCGCATGACATGAGCTTGGCGTCCCGGGTCAGGGCTCCGCACTGTTGAACTTGACGCCTTGGTCCCTGGGCAAGTGCTTCGTGCTGGTACCTTGAAATCCTAGACCAGGGCTCCGTGTTGGTTGAGTCTCGGTTCAGGTCTCCATATGACCTAGAGTTATTCCATTCAGAAGCCGCACTTGCTCGCTCCTACGATCCTACATCGCAACCGCTCCATCCTCCTTCGCCAGTCGCCATCTTTTTCGTCACCAACCGACCCGATAAGGTGTAATAAGAGTTTTTTTTAGAAGTAACAAGAGCATCTCTAGTACGAGTACGGCCGTAAAACACTTGAGCCCTCATAATAACCTCTTCGAAACTCTACACATATGACATTGTATTGTTTGATTCATACGGTGAGTATCGAGTGGTTTGCTTCAATTTGAATTTGCACGCACGAATGAATGATCCGATGGTGAATATTGTACGCAAATCGTACAAACACTTTCATATGTATAGCAGCTCTCTAACATCTTTTTAAAAGGTTTCGACAGAAACGAGAGCCCGTGCAGGTCTCTTATTTTGTATCTGATCCTTAAGTATTTGCATCGTGGGCCCTAAAGGCTTCTATGGATGGCAGTGTAATCGTCTAGCCGAGCTCTACCTGTAATCCGACACCTTCAGACCCAACTCAACCCACATGGTGCTATTAGGGATGTCGAATGGACGTGAGTCGGTGGAAAGGAGGCTGAAAAAGTTAGCTGCGGACCGGTCTTTCTTTCATCCTCGCGTTAGAGCATCTCTAGCGGATCCCCAAATTCGCGGATTGAGGCCACCCATTAGGTTTTCTGCATGCTTAAAACAGGTCACACAGACCAGACATGAATTATTCGTGTCCACCAACACAAGGCACCAAAAAGGGCTTACGGTACCAGGGATCTGGAGAGAGATATTCATATGCTTGGCTAATCAGGACGAGCGTCACCTAACGCAGTTAGCACTTAACCAAGTCGTGTTCCTGTTCCTGCTAGCAACTTCTTCCATGCTCGACTGTTCTTTCCCTTTGGAGTGATCCTCTTGTTCCTGTGGGCAGGTCAGTGTGGTAGTAGCACTCTGGAATCAAGGGGTACAGGCTGTAGGAACCAGGAAGTATTCTAAAAAAGACTCAGCTCATTGTTTCTTCTGCTAGCAAATGGTTCCATGCTTTATCCATTGATTGGTAAAGATGATGCAATCTAATCTATCTATCACTTATCTTTGCCTTCCCCGCCGATCCGATCTCCTTCTGCAAGTAAGATCACATGAAAGCCTCTTGCGTGCGCCCCTTTCTAAGTTTCTACTGAATGGAAAGAAGAAAAATGCAAGTGATCCAATAGAGCACAAAAGAGCAGGTATTAATTCAGTTGCTACTTTTGGGATTTGCTTCTGCTCACAAGCATCATTTATATTTCATATACAAGTAACAAACGTGCCAAGCGGTGCACACACAAAAGGCAGTGGTTCAAGAGGTTGCTTATCATAGACTACCCCAATGCACTGAAAAGGCAGAGTCGTTTATGAAACTAGTTAATTTCAGATCACACACCACTCACCATCAAGTGGAGTGTAGAGCAAACCCCACAGGCTTACCTCATAGAGCTAGTACAAGGCACATGCTGCAGTAGATGATAGTGGGATCATCATATCAAGAAATCAAGCCGGATCGGATGGCGTGCCCTCCAGTAGAACCTAGCTCCGGTTTATAAAAAGAACAGGGGGCTAGCAGACCGGTGGGTGAAGACTGAAGGGGCAGAGCACACTCCACTCCAGAAATTTTCTTCAGAGGTGAGTGAATAACTAGCGGCTATGCTGGTGGTGGAGCTAGGAGTATGGCTCGTCCCTCTCACCCTCGTCTTCGTCCCGTGCAGGCGCATCGTCCTCCTCCTGAAGACGCTCCGGGATCTTGCCCGGAGCATGACGCTGCCGAGGCTTGTGATCAACTCGCGGGAAGAGGACATGTGGAGCCGCTTGGCGAGGCTTAACTCCATGGCCTTCATGATGTGATGCCTGCTTCTTGATTAATTCGCTTATTTCTCGTCTGGAGCTCGATGCTGGATTGGTGGTTCTGTTTTAGCTGTTTCTGCTGATACATATTTTTAGCTTTGTACTAGAATAAGCTCATGGTAGCTGAGGTGTAAGATGTACTATATTAAAGTTAGTTTAGATATTTTCTGCTTGTGTCCCTTTCTGTTGTTTCGTTCAGCATTTTGCTGCACACCCCTGGTTTTTCTCATTTCTATTTAATCAATGAAAAGCTGCACTGCAGCCTTATCATGAAAATAATTCTTATACTGCTTAACCGGACATTTCTTTTGCAAACAGAAACATGAACGCAGACATTTTTCCCAAAATAACTAAAGTTCTGACGCGATTTTCATTACTACAAACATCGTTTTGCTGAGTTGCACAGAGAAACCAACGGCCAGCACAGGCCACGATTACAAAAGATTTGGACAACCGACACAAAAGGCCTGGAAGAATATCACGACCGCCAGACACACTGACTTTGTCCTAACAGCCCCAGCTGGGATCAAAGAATGAAGGTGACACAGCCCGGAGACAATCTGCACAAACATGAAACACACTATCAGTTTTATCATAAGATACCTTAACTGATTAGTTAGGAATGTCAGATTATCTGGATAGGGTTCTTGAAGCAGAGACCTATCATAACATGTGTGTAACTTGACCTACTTGTTAACCACAAGCTAAGCCAAAACTTTTTTATTAATTATCAGAGTATATGGGGGTAACACATGACCAATTTGCTGTAACAGTGTCAGGCTCACAGCCAGACCTTGAGATTCAAGAATGCCTCAGCCTTCAGTCAAAAGTGTGGCAGGCCGTTTGGTTCGATCAGTGTCATAAGGGGTGAACAGAAGATGACAGCATTGCCATCAACTAACAATAAGCAAACTGGTCACATGCTCAAAACAAACAAAAGAACAGCCATCAATCATGGAAATGTTTATCAACTAACAGTGCCGCCCTGATCCTGCAGAGATATGTAACTCTGCTGAACTCTATTAGCTCATACAAAAGGATAACATATTTTAACTATGGAGGCTATCTTAACAGGATCTTATTCTACACTCATGCACTTTTTGCAGGGATATTATGTACTCTGCTTGATGAATAAGACCTTAGATAACAATTGTTAAAACATTGGTTCCATTTTTTTTTGGATTAGAGACATATGAAGCATGAACAACAACAATATTAACTTACAAGCTTCTGGCCTTGGGATCTTCTTAAAACTGATATGCTCAGTAAGTATGCCATTTCTAGTCAAGATCTTCACAATTTGATTGACCTTGTCCTTGACCCTTAGTCGCTCTTCACATTCAATGCCGACTTCCTTAAGATGGGCACACGCAAATGATTGCTCTATTCGAACATGTTTTCTTTCACCTCGTGCCGCACATGAGAAATTCTACATGACACAAGACATTTTAGTAAGTTTAGAATATACATACTCCATTCATCAATAAAGTGGCATCATATATCAGAAACTCGACCTCGTCGCTGCGGAGCTGCATAGTGAGCTTTTCAAGGGCTGGCGACTGCTGAAGAACGCGAACTAGTGCATGTAGGTCAATGGCCCTACACCACATGTCGAGTAAAAGAGTCTTTAATCTGCCAAATGTAGGGTAGCATTCCAGATCCCTTCTGTAGATATACTGAAGAAATTGCAAAAGTATAAGAAAATCCGAAACTCAAATTATCCAGCTTATGAAATGATATACTTGAGGTTAGTAAAAACATTGGGTAGATACTTCTTAAAATTCACAGAAAAATAGGTAAAACAAAGAACTGCACCTTAAGCCCCTAAACTATCAATTTTATATAATCACAGCCCTAAATAATATAATCCAACGATCCAAGGTTAAAGGGTTCACTTGGAAAAATAATTAGCTTAGGGCTCAAATCAAGAAATCAAAAGTATAAGGGCTTGACTGGACAAAGTATAATGGTTACTGCCTTACATGAGTAGTTTTGACTTATGGAAATCAAATGACAAATATCCATGACCCATGTCTTTTTGTAAGTTTTTCTGCATGAAAGACGTTGATATGTTGACCATTAAGGGTGATGCTATCAAGTCCTCAAGAAATTGACAAGAAACACTCTTAAATTTCTGAATTGTACAGTCTATGAAATCGCAAGAGTATAATCTAAATAGTATGAAAGTTTATCAAAATGTATATCAGCAACCACCAGTGACACTGCGAACACCAAAGTGTAATGATGAAAGAAAAGAAGCAAGTTGTTTGAGGATGCATTTATGCATGTCTAGCTATTCAGATTATGGCAGATATTAACAGAAAGATGAGGTACAGCTCAAATGGAAGCATACCACATTAGGTTCATCTCTCAATTCCAAATGAATAGCGCTGGACAAACTATTGAGAAGCACGCTCTGATAACCTCCAACACGATAACCACGGCAACCTTCACAGTTCTCATCGACACAACCTTTACACTGATCTTTGCACCCAGAGGAAAGTTCAATGGACGCAGTTTCTAGCGATGGCATGCTTTCAAACAAAGGAGTCTTGCCTCGACAATCATGCAGTTGCAGTGAAACAAGATTAGGTGCAGAAATAAAAACACGGTAAGCCTGAGGGAAGTTGCATTCAGTGATGCACAGACGCTTCAGCGACGGGAATGACATCTTGCGCACCCAGAATCCGGCTTCTTGCATCTTTAGATCCTTCAGCACCGGACAGCTTGAGAAATCCACAAGATCAAGGCCCACGAAGAAATGCTGTACATCCAATTTCGTGAGGTGCTGGGAGATGAAAGGCAGAGCGAGTTCTGCAGTTTCCCCGCCCACATGGTCGCCGACGACAGTGAGCACCTGAACCTTGCACGACAGAGCGTACTGGATCCAGGAATCAAAGTACGGGTTCGGCTCAGGCTCGTCAGGCTCACCACCGTAGTCATCGCTGGTGAGATGAGATTCGATCTCGCAGGTGACGAGAGGCGAATCGCCGCGGAGAGCGATGAGATGGTTGACGAACTTGTCGTAATCTACCGCGTTCGCGAACCGTCCGGGGTCAACGAGGCGCAGGACGGGCGTGCGCTTCCTCCACCCGCAGCAAGGAGAGCACGCTGTGGAGGAGCTCGTCGGGGAGTTGGCTGATACGGTCCACGCCCCCGCTCACCGCGGCGGTCATCTTGGGCATTCCGTCGAACTTGTTGCGGGGGGCGCGGCAGGTCCTGCAGGAGGGGGCGGGCAAGATGAGTAAAAAATCAGGACAGAAGAGGAGATCGATCGGTGGGATCTGGCGAGGATCAAGATCAACTCTGTTCACCTCGATTCAATGGTCGGTCGCTCCTCGTTAACTCCAGCCGCCGGCAGCAGCGAGACTGGACGGCCACTCGGCGGTTCGTGCTCCTCCTTAACTCCGGCCGCCGGCAGCAGCGAGACTGCATGACGACTCGACTCGCCTCTAAGACCTCCAACCGCGAGGCCAAGCTCGAGATTGAGATCAATCTGAGGCCTGAATTCCCAAACGCCGGCCTGCACGTCGCCGGCGTCTTGGCCTGCTGCTGCTTGATCTGGTGGCGAGGCGTTGAGGTCCAGATGGAGTCTCATGGCGGCGAGGAGATGGCGGCGTGATGCTCGACGATGATTACGGGCGCGCGCTATTAGTTATACGCCGTGGCTGTTGGGTGCTAATAAAGATTCGTGATTTGGCGGCAAAGTGATTTGGCGCTAATAAAGATTCGTAGTTTACGATGGATTGTTTTGGCGCCAATTAAGATTCGTAGTTTAATCTGCGTCGGGTTTTCGGGGGCTTTGGTCGTTCATTTCCCAAAGTCAATTTAATTGGATCATTTCGAGTACATTTTTTAACAAGCCATTTTGAGTACTCTTTCTCATGCTTGGGATGAAGAAAAAATTAAACACATATTTTATTATCTCATAAATATGAGTTATAAATAACAAAAAGATACAAAGATATCCGTTTCAGGGTAAAATGTACCCTTTACTTTAATTAAATAAAATTATTTTATTTGGAATTTGAACATTTCCGCGGTTTCATTATGGGGCAGCTCATGATCTTCATATCGATCTATTATCCACCTCTGTATCTATTCTTTCTTAGCTAAAGGGGTGGAGGATCCACCCAATTTGGTTCCCGATTTCGAAATGTTGCAAAGCCTGGGGTAGAAAAAAAGGGAGAAATGCTGTGGTTACAGGATGCAATTTCCTTAGTTTGTTTGTTTTCTTAGACTAGTCCTAGTGGAGAGTATCATATAGTGTTATCATAGATATGATACTACTCTATGTTACTATGTCAATATTAGGTGATTACATAGATGTAGTATCATGAAGGAGATATGTCCTAGAGACAATTAATAAAGTGTGTATTTTTTATCATATCTCGTTTGTTTACAATAGGTTTTTGTGTCATGCTAGAACCGTATTAAGCGGAAACATTAATGCGGGTGTGATACGTAAACAACCAGGTCCCTAGTAGCCTCTACTAAGACTAGTTTCGTTGCGCGATTGATGATCGAGGTTTCCCGGTCATGGGGCATGGCGCCGGTCGGCAATGAGAGTCATATCGCTGGAGAGTGATGTGATGGACATACCCAGATTTGGAGAACATAGTCATTACACCTTTGACCGTGAGATCAACTCTTATTGATATTCCCCGAAGATACTTTGATTGCACCAAACGTCATATCTTATTTAGTATGACAATAACGGTGATACTTTTGGGTATTGGAAAGGAGTATTGAGACGAGGGGTCAAGAGCGGGATTTGCCAGTCCGCGTAGCAGGATAGATACTCTCGGGCCCACTCGGTGAGATCTTGTCTAATGAGCTTGCAAGCATGTGACTAGGTCACGGAGACATGAGATCATGAACGAGTAGAAGATAGCATCGTCGGTAACGAGGTCGGGATTAGGTATGGAGATATCTATGGAACGACACTCGGACGTGCTAAGTATCGCTATGGCAAAAGGTCTAAGACTTCACGTTTAGGTTTGATAGATGAAAGTCATTCGTTATATCTCAGGGATTAATTCAGGGGGTCCAGTCCTACGAGTTAGTCGTTGATCATTGAGGAGTCTTGATCATACCTGATATTATATCGAACCGCTAGGGTAACACACTTAAGGGGTTTCGACAAGACAACCGGAAAGGAAGGAGATCACCGGGAGCGTCCCGGGAGAGGTCCGATGGAGATCGGGCAGCGCCGAAAGAGTTTTCGGAGCTAGGAAATATTATATATATTATGTTTGATATTAATTAGTGTTATTAATATGCAAATATGATTTTATATATTTATTTTCGAATTTATTAAGGCAGATTTCCCTAAATGGGCCTTCCGGACGAAAGAAGGCCCAAGAGGGGAAAATTCCCTAGGGGAATTCGGTGGGGGCCAGGAGGGCCGGCCTAGGTGGGCCACAAGGGGCCCACCAGGGGGCCGGCGCACCTCCCAAGCCGAACCAGGCTGTGGGGGGGTTAGTCCCACATTGCCTGGCTGGCAAGGTTGGCTCCCCTTGGGAGCCTATATAAGAAGGGGCACCCCCAGCCTTTTAATTCACCAATTAATTCCTGATTTCTCTCTCGATCTCGTGGTTCCCAAGTCGGAGCCGCGCCGAGCAAGAGGAGTCGGGGATCTCCTCCACCATAGCCCGCTGCTGCGCTGCTGGTGTTCCGGTCCAAGTCTTCCGCTGCTCGTTCTGGACTGGAGCTTCGGAGGCGTCGTCTCCACCGTACGTGTGCGACTCCCTGCGAGGTGCTGCGCTAGCAGTACTCGGAGGCCTGCTTCCTCTACACGACCTTGAGGTCGGCTTCGTCGGTCTTCATCGACAACGTTTGTGCGGGAACGTAATCCCCGCTTTCGGTCTACAAGGGTATGTATTCCGATCTCCGTTCGTACTACTATATCTGCATAGAATAGATCTTGGCTAGTTTAAGGATATCGTTGCTAGGAAAATTATTGTTTTCTGCACACTCGGTCGATGGGCGATGCATGCTCGGTCGATTTCAACGGTCTCACAAGGTAAAAAAATAAAAGGTATGTGATGCAACGATGCATCTTTTGTCAAAAAGGTCGTGGGATGTAGAGGTAATCACACATTGTTTAAAAAATAATAATTTTGCGTGATACATCATAATGGCTTTGTTTCTATAGCACACCTATAAAGATATTTAACTAGTTGAATGTTGTTGTTAATATTGTTATTATTTTCATTTTGGCATTATTATGTCTCATCTTGTTGTTTCTCAACATGTCTTGCGCCTTAATGATGTTTAATAGTGTTTCTCGGCTTTCTCAGTTTCTCAGTATGCAATCTTTCTCATGTCAGCACCGGCACAGGAGTTTTTCTACCGACATTTGTGGCAGCATATTAGAAGGCTTTCGTAGTCTTTCTTTTAGTGGCACGGTTGTCTGAGTTTCGTCATACTTTTTCAGTTTATGTGAGCACAAATAAGATACTTGTAAACTTTGTAATAAATAGATGTGTGCATCAATCGATGCAGAGTTTGGGTTTATAGTAAATCCCTTTTCTAAAAAAAAGCACCGACAAGTATGCAATCTTTCTCATGTCAGCTTTCTCATTTCCCTCGACTATTACTGTCATTTCAGTAAAAGTATGAATCATTTACCTCTGTGCAGCCCAATCATAATCTACCATTTGTGCAACCAAGTATGGGACACATATCGAACCTTCCAAAAAATATTCCGATCAACGAGCTCAGCACAAAAAATTGCATGTTTGTTCGTCCAATCATCTAGCCAATCGATTTATTCAACAATATGCTCACCATCTTCAACTGTCCTTTCCAATTATCGAATTGCAACTGTAATACTTCTTGCTCTGAATAGAATAGATCTTGGCTAGTTTAAGGATATCGTTGCTAGGAAAATTATTGTTTTCTGCACACGATCCCCCTTCAGTGGTATCAGAGCCGATCTATCGTAAGATATAGCTGTACGATGTTAGAACTCGTGCTCTGCACGGGGGGCACCGTTCCTGTTATTTGCTACCCTCTAGCGTCCACTTGTGTATTCCAGCGGCATTGAGTTGATGAAGCGGCCCGGACCGACTTTACGCGTACGCTTACGCGAGACTGGTTCCACTACTGACATACGACTTGTACCGTATCTGTGGCTGGCGGGTGACAGTTTCTCCCTCTTTAGTTGGTCTTCGCATTTTCAATGGAGGGCCCGAAAGGGATGCTTAAACATGCAATTATTGGATCGTTGTTGTGGTCATAAGATTCGTAGGTATGAAGCGGTTCTATTTACGAAAGCCCCAAGCCACGTAAAATATGCAAAAGATAAAGTAGAAGCGTCTAACTTTATTTTGCAGGGGCTATGTGATATGGTCAAGGTAGATTTATTAAATTGTTTATAAACTGCGGGCGCCAAGAAGACCATGGCGCGATGGACTATATCACATTGCATTACATTTGATGTTTTGTGTGCATCTTATTTGTGTGTGATTGTGTGTTACACGGCGGTAGTTGAATAAGATGATCCCTTCAAAATACCACTAGTGTTCTCACTCCAACGCGCACCACCAATAAAGTTCTACGTTATGAGGCAGGCCGTGATGATCGGGTGTCAGACATATCTTCGTTCGCATACGGTGGGTGTAAGCCATGTTGCACAAGCGTCAGCGTGGAGGTCTTTGGTGGCGAGCCTAGCATACTCAGAGGTATGGCCTCGGAACAGGAAGGCCGAAAGGCCGAGCACGAGTCACAAAATTGGTGTGACGGACGATTTTGTCTACTCTTGAAGTTGTGCCGCCGGCTTTGATGATGAGGGGTGGTGCAATGGATGGGGGTCGTGTAATCGCTTAAACGACCAGGAGGGATGTTCGTTTGAGTGGGAGTTATGTTAGTATTTTCTAAAAATACTATAACTCAAAATTATTATGAACAAAGTCTTATGTTGTTGCAAATTCCATTGTAGATGTCTCACCCCTCCTTTAACCTGAACCTGTTCATTGAGAAAGAGAAGCTTAAGACTGATGGGTCTAACTTCGTGTCCTGGTTCCGCGATCTGAAGTCCATCCTTGAAACCCACAAGGTGGCCTACATCCTTGATACCCCCTTAGGTGATCTTCCTAGCACCGCCCCGGAAATCGATAGGATTGTCCATGGGGTAAAGGCGGAGATTTCTTCTTATGTCCAGAGTGGCATGCTCTTTGCCATGGAGGCTGACCTGCAAAACCGTTTCATGAACAAGGGTGCTTATGATATAATCACTGAACTCATGGTTGTTTTTGCACGACAAGTCAAGGCTGAGACGTACGAGGCAACTGTGCTTCTCTTCTCAGCCCAGATGGAAGAGCACGGCAATATCAGTGAGCACTTGGCCAAGTTGTTTGGCTGCGCTCGACTTCTGAGTGATCTGGGAAGTGTGATCCCAGAGGAGTTGGTTATTGATAGGGCGCTGATCTCTCTACCCCCTAGCTATAAGAACGCCATAGTGGACTACGGCATGAAAGGGACGTCAAAATCCCTGTCGGAAATCCTGAAGATGCTCGAAGTGGCCGAATTAGAAATCAAGCTGCAGAAGATGGTGGTGACCATCGGATCACCTGAGCGCAACTGCCCCAAGTATCTGGAGGATACGAAGTCTGGCAAGACGGTCGACAAAGAGAAAGGTATATTTGATATACATGTTATAGATGTGTACCTTACATCCGCCCGGAGCAATACGTGGGTATTTGATATTGGTTCTGTTGCTCATATATGTAACTCTCAGGAGGAGTTACGGAATATAAGGCGGCTGGCGAAGGATGAGGTGACGATGCGCGTCGGCAACGGATCGAGAGTCGACGTGGTGGCTGTCGGCACGCTCCCTCTTCATCTACCATCGGGATTAGTTTTGGTTTTAAATAAATGTTATTTTGTGCCATCCTTGAGTGTAAACATTATAAGTGGGTCTTGCCTGTTACAAGACGGTTATTCATTTAAATCAGTGTCAAGCAATTGTGCTATTTATATGAATGATATCTTTTATGTTGATGCTCCCGAGAGTAATGGTTTATTCTTGTTGAATCTCGATCGTAGTACTCACATCCATAACATAGAAGCCAAACGATAAGTGTAGTGACGATACCGCCATGTTTTTGTGGCATTGCCGTCTTGGTCATATTGGTATAAAGCGCATGAAGCGACTCCACTCCGATGGACTCTTGGACTCGTTGGATTTCGGATCCCTCGATACATGTGAACCATGCCTCATGGGAAAAATGACCAGGACACCGTTCAAAGGTTTCGTTGAACGGGCGTCGGATTTGTTGGGGATCATACATACAGACGTATGTGGACCAATGAGCGTTTCGACACGCAATGGTTATCGTTACTTCGTCACCTTCACTGATGACTTGAGTAGATACGTTTATATCTATTTGATGAAACACAAGTCTGAAACGTTTGAAAAGTTCAAAGAATTCCAGAGTGAAGTTGAGAATCAGCTTAATAGGAAAATCAAGCATCTCCGGTCCGATCGCGGTGGAGAGTACTTGAGTTTTGAGTTTGGCACACATCTGAAGAGTTGTGGCATAGTGCCCCAACTTACGCCCGCCGGAACGCCGCAGCGAAACGGTGTGTCCGAGCGACGTAATCGTACACTACTGGATAGTGTCCGATCTATGATGTCTTTTACCGATCTACCAGTGTCCTTCTGGGGTTATGCGTTAGAAACAGCCGCATTCATTTTAAATAGGGCTCCGTCCAAGTCCGTTGAAACGACGCCGTATGAATTATGGTATGGCCATAAGCCTAAGTTATCGTTTCTGAAGGTTTGGGGTTGTGAGGCGTACGTTAAGAAACTACAGCCCGACAAACTCGAACCGAAATCAGAGAAAGTCGTCTTTGTAGGATATCCGCGGGAAACCGTAGGGTACACCTTCTACAACCAAGCTGAGGGCAAAACTTTTGTCGCGAAGACCGGTGCCTTTCTAGAGAAGGAGTTTCTCGCGAAAGGAGTAAGTGGGAGGAAGGTAGACCTCGATGAAATCGTTGATCCTGAACTCGAGATTCCGAGTGGCGCAACGGAAGCAATTCCGGAAACGTCCTCCGTGGAAGGAGTGGGAGAAACTGTCGAGGAAGATGTTCTACCTCGTAGGTCTGGTAGATCTCGGATCCCACCAGAATGGTATGGCAATATGGTTTGCACCGTCATGCTAGTCGAGCAAGACGAACCTACGAACTACAAGGAGGCGATGGAGAGTCTAGAGTCCGAGAAATGGCTTGAAGCCATGAAATCCGAAATAGGGTCCATGTATGATAACCAAGTGTGGACTTTGGTGGATATTCCCGAAGGGCGCAAGGCCGTCGAGAATAAGTGGATCTTTAAGAAGAAGACTGATGTTGATGGTAATGTGACCGTCTATAAAGCTCGGCTTGTCGCAAAGGGTTTCCGACAAGTTCATGGAATTGACTACGATGAAACCTTTTCACCGGTAGCGATGCTTAAGTCTATTCGGATTTTGTTAGCGGTAGCTGCCTACTATGATTATGAAATCTGGCAGATGGACGTCAAAACGGCCTTCCTGAATGGAAACATTGAGGAAGAGTTGTACATGGTACAGCCGGAAGGTTTTGTCGATCCAGGAAGTGCTAACAAGGTGTGCAAGCTTCAGCGATCCATCTATGGATTGAAGCAGGCATCTCGGAGCTGGAATCTTCGCTTTGATGAGGTAATCAAAGGTTTTGGATTTATCTAGAATGTGGAAGAGACCTGTATTTATAAGAAAATGAGTGGGAGCTCGGTTGTGTTCTTAGCACTGTATGTTGACGACATATTGCTAATAGGGAATGATGTGGAACTTCTGAATAGCGTGAAGGAATATTTAAACAGTAAGTTTTCCATGAAGAACTTAGGAGAAGCTGCGTATGTTTTAGGCATAAAGATCTACCGTGATAGATCAAGGCGCCTATTAGCATTAAGTCAGAGTACTTATCTTGATAAAATATGGAAGCGCTTTCATATGGAGAAGGCAAAGAAGGGTTCTCTGCCGGTTATCAAGAATAAGGTATCGCGTAAGGCGCAGTGTCCGGTAACGGAACTGGGTAAGGCCGAAATGACGAAACATCCTTATGCTTCAGCCATAGGATCGATCATATATGCAATGTTGAGTACTAGACCGGATGTGGCATTAGCTCTAAGTTTGACAAGCCGGTTCCAGAGTACTAGGCCGCGAATGAAGCTGTGTGGCTGAGGAAGTTCGTCATCGAACTTGGAGTATTCCCGAGCGTGCAAGACCCCGTGGTCCTCTTCTGCGACAATACGGGTGCCATTGCGAACGCCAAGGAGCCAAGGACTCACTCCACCGCCAAACACATTCTCTGACGCTTCCACGTGATACGTCAGTACGTACAAGAAGGCGATGTGAAGATTTGCAAAGTGCATACGGATCTGAATGTGGCAGATCCGCTGACGAAGCCTCTTCCGCTTGATAAGCATGAACAACACCAGTTAGCTATGGGTGTTAGGCTTTTACCAAGTTGTAATCTAGATTAAATTGTACTCTAGTGCAAGTGGGAGACTGAAGGAGATATGCCCTAGAGGCAATTAATAAAGTGTATTCTTTATCATATCTCGTTTGTTCATAATAGGTTTTTGTGTCATGCTAGAACCGTATTAAGCGGAAACATTAATGCGGGTGTGATACGTAAACAACCAGGTCCCTAGTAGCCTCTACTAAGACTAGTTTCGTTGCGCGATTGATGATCGAGGTTTCCGGTCATGGGGCATGGCGCCGGTCGGCAATGAGAGTCATATCGCTGGAGAGTGATGTGATGGACATACCCAGATTTGGAGAACATAGTCATTACACCTTTGACCGTGAGATCAACTCTTATTGATATTCCCCGAAGATACTTTGATTGCACCAAACGTCATATCTTATTTAGTATGACAATAACGGTGATTGACGTGGGGCTGCCTTGCGGGTAGCCCACGATGAGGCTACCTGGGCCGCGCCAAGGATGGAAAGGCCCGCAGAAGGCCCACTCGGGGTATCTCATATCCTAGTCCAATTCGGTTAGGTCTTGTAACCTACCGTATCTGTACCAACAACCCGAGACCTGGCTACCTATAAAGCCAGGAGGGTTGCCCGTCCTAGAGGACACATGGACACGCTCAGAACTACCACAAACCCTAGCGAGATCGCAATCTCGCCATTGTAATCGCTACTCGCATCAATATCCAGACAAGCAGGAGTAGGGTGTTATCCTCCGGGAGCCCGAACCTGGGTAAAACCTCGCCTGTTAGCCGTCGTGATCACCTTGCACTCTTCACTCTCCCCATCAATCAACCCGGGGTGCACAACCCTGGGACTTGCCGAGCTACAACCTCGTCAATTGGCGCCGTCTGTGGGAAAGACAACAAGTGCTAGGATCATGGTCGCACCGGCTCCATCCGCAATGAAGATCGGCGCATCCGCCATCAGGGAGTCGATCCGACTCGGCTCCTTCGAGTACGTCATCCACTCGCAAGCCCACCAGTCGACGTACGCCGATCTGGACAAAGTCGTGGCATACTCAGGTCTACGACTACCGCGCTACGCGCGACGGCGTCACCAAAATCGCCGACCATCGCGCCCGCGGAACCCGCCAAGATCGCATCTGCCGCACCCGCGGAGATCGCGCCCGCGGAACCCGCCAGGATCGCATCTTCCGCACCCGCGGAGATCGCGCCCGCGGAACCCGTCAAGATCGCATCTACCGCACTCGCGGAGATCGCGCCCGCGGAACCCGTCAGGATCGCATCTTCCGCACCCGCGGAGATCGCGCCCGCGGAACCCGTCAAGATCGCATCTACCGCACTCGCGGAGATCGCGCCCGCGGAACCCGTCAAGATCGCATCTGCCGCACCCACGGAGATCGCGACCGCTGGACCCGTCAAGATCGCATCTTCCGCACCCGCGGAGATCGCGCCCGCCGAACCCACGAGGATCGCATCTGCCGCACCCGCAAGGCTGCGCCAGCTGCACCCGCGAAGAGGGCGTCTGCATCGACAATCTCGGCAACGGCCGTGCGAATCGAGTCTACTACCCCAACCTCGGTCGTGCGGTCGATCAAATCAAGATCTACCTCAGCCACTCCGCTGCATCGACTCCGGTCCGCCGCGTCAACTGCCTCTACGACACCACTCCGCTGCGTCGACTCCGGTCCGCCGCGTCGACTGACTCTACGACACCACTCCGGTGCGTCGACTCCGGTCCGCCGCGTCGACTGACTCTACGGCACCACTCCGCTGCATCGACTCCGGTCCGCCGCGTCAACTGCCTCTACGACACCACTCCGCTGCGTCGACTCCGGTCCGCCGCGTCGACTGACTCTACGACACCACTCCGCTGCGTCGACTCCGGTCCGCCGCGTCGACTGCCTCTACGGCACCACTCCGCTGCGTCGACTCCGGTCCGCCGCGTCGACTGCCTCTACGGCACCACTCCGCTGCGTCGACTCCGGTCCGCCGCGTCGACTGCCTCTACGGCACCACTCCGCTGCGTCGACTCCGGTCCGCCGCGTCGACTGACTCAACGGCACCACTCCGTTGCGTCGACTCCGGTCCGCCGCGTCGACTGCCTCTACGGCACCACTCCGCTGCGTCGACTCCGGTCCGCCGCGTCGACTGACTCTACGGCACCACTCCGCTGCGTCGACTCCAGTCCGCCGCGTCGACTGCCTCTACGGCACCACTCCGCTGCGTCGACTCCGGTCCGCCGCGTCGACTGCCTCTACGGCACCACTCCGCTGCGTCGACTCCGGTCCGCCGCGTCGACTGCCCCTACGGCACCACAAACAAATTCGCCTTGGCCACACCTGATGCTCTCCCGGGTGTTGCGCCACACAGGCCACAATCAAAATCCTAGGCCGCCACCCGAGCCACTCGGGGGCTGCGCCACACAGGTTGAAATAACAGCTTAGGCCGCCACTCGATCCACTCGGGGGCTGCGCCATACAAGCACAATCAAAATCCTAGGCCGCCACCCGAGCCACTCGGGGGCTGCGCCACACAGGTTGAAATAACAGCTTAGGCCGTCACTCGATCCACTCGGGGGCTGCGCCATACAAGCACAATCAAAATCCTAGGCCGCCACCCGAGCCACTCGGGGGCTGCGCCCCACAGGTTGAAATAACAGCTTAGGCCGCCACTCGATCCACTCGGGGGCTGCGCCGTACAAGCACAGTCAAAATCCTAGGCCGCCACCCGAGCCACTCGGGGGCTGCGCCACAAAAAGTGCAACGTAGTAGGCCACGGGGCTGAGCAAACGGTCGAATGTAATTCGAGTTCCAGAAGTAAGCCGTCGGGCTGAGCAAACACTCGAACCCATTCGAGTAACACGAGTAAGCCGTCGGGCTGAGCAAACACTCGAACCCATTCGAGTCACACGAGTAAGCCATCGGGGCTGAAACAAAAGCAAGATATTTATAAAGTTGCGGGCGACTATACTAGTCACCCCCACCTTCGGGGGCTACTCCCATTGGGAGCGCTGATCGCGCACCCAATGAAAATTCAAGGCTACAAGCACAAGTGAAATAGCTCGACAACTCGACAGAGTGGTTCGAGAAGTAAGCTTCTAAGCTGAAACTTACATAGTAGGATCGACTGCTGATCCGAGAACCCGAAGGAATTTTTCGAATGGCAAAGAAAAGCGAGTAAGCTCAATCAGCTGAACCCATCTACAAGTAGGCCAGTGGGCTGAACAGAAGTACACTACGGAAGAGGAAGACAAAGTAATTCGACTACAAAGGTTACTCCCATTGGGAGTGGCCGGTTTGACTGAAGAAATCGAGTTCAAGCTCAAGATCAAGCAATCCAATGGCGCGCCCAGGAGGAAGAAGTCCTTTGCTCGACTCTACGCTTCGACCAAGCACTCGGGGGCTACTGACGTGGGGCTGCCTTGCGGGTAGCCCACGATGAGGCTACCTGGGCCGCGCCAAGGATGGAAAGGCCCGCAGAAGGCCCACTCGGGGTATCTCATATCCTAGTCCAATTCGGTTAGGTCTTGTAACCTACCGTATCTGTACCAACAACCCGAGACCTGGCTACCTATAAAGCCAGGAGGGTTGCCCGTCCTAGAGGACACATGGACACGCTCAGAACTACCACAAACCCTAGCGAGATCGCAATCTCGCCATTGTAATCGCTACTCGCATCAATATCCAGACAAGCAGGAGTAGGGTGTTATCCTCCGGGAGCCCGAACCTGGGTAAAACCTCGCCTGTTAGCCGTCGTGATCACCTTGCACTCTTCACTCTCCCCATCAATCAACCCGGGGTGCACAACCCTGGGACTTGCCGAGCTACAACCTCGTCAGTGATACTTTTGGGTATTGGAAAGGAGTATTGAGACGAGGGGTCAAGAGCGGGATTTGCCAGTCCGCGTAGCAGGATAGATACTCTCGGGCCCACTCGGTGAGATCTTGTCTAATGAGCTTGCAAGCATGTGACTAGGTCACGGAGACATGAGATCATGAACGAGTAGAAGATAGCATCGTCGGTAACGAGGTCGGGATTAGGTATGGAGATATCTATGGAACGACACTCGGACGTGCTAAGTATCGCTATGGCAAAAGGTCTAAGACTTCACGTTTAGGTTTGATAGATGAAAGTCATTCGTTATATCTCAGGGATTAATTCAGGGGGTCCAGTCCTACGAGTTAGTCGTTGATCATTGAGGAGTCTTGATCATACCTGATATTATATCGAACCGCTAGGGTAACACACTTAAGGGGTTTCGACAAGACAACCGGAAAGGAAGGAGATCACCGGGAGCGTCCCGGGAGAGGTCCGATGGAGATCGGGCAGCGCCGAAAGAGTTTTCGGAGCTAGGAAATATTATATATATTATGTTTGATATTAATTAGTGTTATTAATATGCAAATATGATTTTATATATTTATTTTCGAATTTATTAAGGCAGATTTCCCTAAATGGGCCTTCCGGACGAAAGAAGGCCCAAGAGGGGAAAATTCCCTAGGGGAATTCGGTGGGGGCCAGGAGGGCCGGCCTAGGTGGGCCACAAGGGGCCCACCAGGGGGCCGGCGCACCTCCCAAGCCGAACCAGGCTGTGGGGGGGTTAGTCCCACATTGCCTGGCTGGCAAGGTTGGCTCCCCTTGGGAGCCTATATAAGAAGGGGCACCCCCAGCCTTTTAATTCACCAATTAATTCCTGATTTCTCTCTCGATCTCGTGGTTCCCAAGTCGGAGCCGCGCCGAGCAAGAGGAGTCGGGGATCTCCTCCACCATAGCCCGCTGCTGCGCTGCTGGTGTTCCGGTCCAAGTCTTCCGCTGCTCGTTCTGGACTGGAGCTTCGGAGGCGTCGTCTCCACCGTACGTGTGCGACTCCCTGCGAGGTGCTGCGCTAGCAGTACTCGGAGGCCTGCTTCCTCTACACGACCTTGAGGTCGGCTTCGTCGGTCTTCATCGACAACGTTTGTGCGGGAACGTAATCCCCGCTTTCGGTCTACAAGGGTATGTATTCCGATCTCCGTTCGTACTACTATATCTGCATAGAATAGATCTTGGCTAGTTTAAGGATATCGTTGCTAGGAAAATTATTGTTTTCTGCACACTCGGTCGATGGGCGATGCATGCTCGGTCGATTTCAACGGTCTCACAAGGTAAAAAAAATAAAAGGTATGTGATGCAACGATGCATCTTTTGTCAAAAAGGTCGTGGGATGTAGAGGTAATCACACATTGTTTAAAAAATAATAATTTTGCGTGATACATCATAATGGCTTTGTTTCTATGGCACACCTATAAAGATATTTAACTAGTTGAATGTTGTTGTTAATATTGTTATTATTTTCATTTTGGCATTATTATGTCTCATCTTGTTGTTTCTCAACATGTCTTGCGCCTTAATGATGTTTAATAGTGTTTCTCGGCTTTCTCAGTTTCTCAGTATGCAATCTTTCTCATGTCAGCACCGGCACAGGAGTTTTTCTACCGACATTTGTGGCAGCATATTAGAAGGCTTTCGTAGTCTTTCTTTTAGTGGCACGGTTGTCTGAGTTTCGTCATACTTTTTCAGTTTATGTGAGCACAAATAAGATACTTGTAAACTTTGTAATAAATAGATGTGTGCATCAATCGATGCAGAGGTTGGGTTTATAGTAAATCCCTTTTCTAAAAAAAAGCACCGACAAGTATGCAATCTTTCTCATGTCAGCTTTCTCATTTCCCTCGACTATTACTGTCATTTCAGTAAAAGTATGAATCATTTACCTCTGTGCAGCCCAATCATAATCTACCATTTGTGCAACCAAGTATGGGACACATATCGAACCTTCCAAAAAATATTCCGATCAACGAGCTCAGCACAAAAAATTGCATGTTTGTTCGTCCAATCATCTAGCCAATCGATTTATTCAACAATATGCTCACCATCTTCAACTGTCCTTTCCAATTATCGAATTACAACTGTAATTCTTCTTGCTCTGAACCCCAAATAGCAGTCTCCCTAATATTCTCCATCAATTTTTGCACCGTATTCTCTTCCATGTTTTATAGGTCTTGTGGATCAATCTCTATATAGTCAATCTCCCATTTCACAAAATTGTGTCTCTCTGAATGTTTTGCATGCTACCACCAACTAATTTGGCTTTCAATAGAAAAAGGTTGACCGCAAATTCGAAGGTTCGATCATAGAACCAAAATCTAGTTTAATAGTATTAGGTGGGAGAGAGACACATTACCTATTCGAAGTTGAATTGGGCGGCTCGGCCATCTCGATCTGCCCATTGGATCTCCTTACAATCTAGCGATTTCAATCATCAAAAAACAGAGGAAACAAGGTCGAATCTACATAGAGGCAGAGGGGAACGCGACTAGAGTTCTAAATTCACTCACCATTTGTACCGCCGTCGCCAAAAATGAAAATTCTGTCACCGCCAAGAACAAAGGCTCCGCCGCCGCGGTAGAAGAAGAATTGAGAGTGGGCACAGATTTAGGCATGCATGATCAGACATGCAACCACGGTCCTTCTAATTCAGAGGAGTTGTGTCTCATAGGAGCTATAAGCCCATTCTCTCTGATGTCATGCTCCCTGGCCTCATGCTCGCCGACCTCCATCACGAGTCACCACGCTCACCCTCACCGACAATGTCGCTCCCTTTGCTCCATTCTCCCTGCCCTCATGCTCCCGTAGTCCCGTGGGCCGTGGCCAGGGACGGAGGAAGGGGTATATTGTTGAATAAATCGATTGGCTAGATGATTGGATAGATGAATTTGATTGGCTAGATGATTGGATAGATAACATACTAATCTTACATATATTCTTCACCTATGAATTTGATTTCCTTTATAATTCTACTACTAATCTTACATATATTTGATAAATTTTGTTCATATGTATGTAATTTTTTTGGAAATGTGGTGGTTCACCATATTTTTGTGAACCAAAAAACTCAAACCGAAATATTTTACTGTACAAGTTTCCTTGCACACGGATTAACCGACTTGCTGCTCCTCGTCGCAAAAACTCAAACCCGTAGGCCGTAACGGCCGCGGAGGGGAGGGCCCCACAAAAACCACGCCGCCGGCCGTCCCCCTCTCCCTCCCGCCGCCCGCCCTCTCAAACCCGTAACGGCCGCGGAGGGTCGCCACAACAACCAACCACGCCGCCCCAGTTTCTCCCCATCTCCCTCCCACCGCAGCCAGCCCTTTCCCTCGCCGTCGCCCGCCAGGTGATCGGCGGAATGCTGCACGCCGCGGCGCCGCTGGAGGTGGGGGCGTCGAGCCCCGCGCACCACCGCTGCCTCCTCCGGGACGTCGGCGGTCTCGGCGCTCTTCCGGCCTCCACCTCTACCTCCGCGGTCTTCGGCGACGACGCGGCCACGACGCGGTTCCTCCTGGAGAGGATTCTGCGTGGCAGCGGCACCGCGTCCTCCTCCTCCTCTGCGGCGGACGTCGACCCTGCTGAGCGCGAGGACGCGGCGGAGACCGCCTCGGCGTCGGTTCCAAGCACCCAGGATCGCGGCGAGGGCTCCTTCCTAGCCAGCAGCGAGGGCATCGCGCCCTTGCCCTCCCCCGCGTCCTCCTCCTCCTCCTCTGCGGCGGAGCAGCGCGAGGACGCAGCAGACCCCGCCTCGGGCTCCGTCGAAGCCAGCGGCGAGGGCTCACCGCCCGCCACCGACCTCCACCGCCCCCTCGAGGCAACTGCGTCTGCCTCAGTCAGCCGCCTTGCTGGTGTTCTTGGACCGGGAGTTCGCGTCATAATCGTGGCTAATCGTCTCCCCGTCACGGCCAAGCGCGTCAAAGGGGAGTGGGAGTTCGTCGAGAGTTCGGGCGGCCTCGTCAGCGCTCTACGAGGTAATCCCTGATCTCGAGAACCATGATACATCGTTTTCTGGTGCCCCTGTTTTGCTATTAGCATTCAGTTAGACGCAGTGTGGTTTCGCTTCCAGCGATGTGATGTGATCATGTGAATGCCCGATGCGTTTCGATGGAGGCTAGCTGATAACGGAAAGTACACGGCAAAACCGGCCTAATGATGCAGACAGGAGCCTAAGGACCTGGTGCTGTTCCCTCAATAGCTGCTCCCTTAGAGCACGCAGGCTTGAGCTGGCAACGCTTGTTGTGGCCTGCTGCAGAAACCTTTGGTTGGAACGAAAGAATATACGTATTGCAATTTTTGAGAGAAAACAGGAATTGGACATGACTCTGGCCAGATTGGCTACTGCGGACTTTGAGCAGCAGGAAGTTCAGATAGGGCAGTAGGCAGACAGGCAGGAATTTGCTGTTGCCGGAATTGGGGTGTCATTGCTGTTTTTTTCTTTGTTTCTTTACCCCTGTGCATAAACTTTCTTTTCCAGTCTTAATGAAATGACATTCAAGTCTCTTGCATCGCCTTTGGAGGTGTGAGGCCTTAACTAGGAACAATGTTGTGCCATAGTCTTGAAGCAATGATTTGAACTGTGATGCCACAGGTGTCACCGAGGTGCAAATGACGTGGGTCGGCTGGCCTGGCGTAAGCGTCCCCGATAAGGAGGACCAAACACTCATCACTAATGAACTCAAGAAGATGGTTGGTTAAATCTCGCACGTTATAGTCATTGAACTTTTTGTTATGTGTAAGTCGTGATGCACTTCTGTTTTGACCATGATGCAGAGATGCATACCTGTGTTCCTCGAGGACGACTTAATGGATCAGTACTACAACGGCTACTGCAACAACATTCTTTGGCCTTTGTTTCATTATATAGCACTGCCACAGAGTTGCAAGGTCAAGAAGGACAAGGACTTCAAGAGTGAACTCAAAGCTTATGATGATGCTAACAGGATCTTCGCCGATGCGGTTCGCACAATCTATAAAGAAGGAGATGTTGTATGGTGCCATGATTATCATTTGATGTTACTTCCAGTGTTACTCAAGGAGTTTAACACCAACATGAAGGTGGGCTGGTTCTTGCACACCCCGTTCCCCTCACCCGAGGTTTACCGGGCATTACCGAACCGTATGGAGCTATTACAGGCAGTTCTCAAAGCTGATTTAGTTGGGTGAGTCCATCTCCCCCTGTTTTTACTGCATCAATTTTTCTCTGAAGCTTTAACATCATCATCATATTGCTTGCCTGGATTAATATTGCTCAATGGTTTCCATATCATCGCTGCATTTGATATTTCCTTCACTGTCCTAGCAATGGCTGGAGAAACATATGCCATCAACCATGCCCTAGCAATAGCTCGAGAAACACATTTGCTCAACCATGCCGCTATCCTGGAATTAGTGGTGCTCCACTCTCTTTGACCCTAGGATTAGTCTGGCCATCCTAGAGAAAGTCAGGCAGTTCTTGCTCCCCTCTAGCTTCACCTCATTTGGCATTGGCTCCAGTGTCAGTTCTGGCACTCTGAATCCTGCAGTAGGCTTTCCCAGCTCACCCTTAGTGACCAAAGAGGTCTCAGCACTCTGCTTCTCCTCTGCTGCTTGCCTTAGCTACAGTCTTTTCACTTGCTTTCTTAATTGCCTAGTCTTCTCCGCACTTATCTTTTCTATTGGTAATTGCCATGCAAATCACCAAGCATGTGTATCTGCTACGACCATGTCAAGTCTTTACACCTCAAATCTGGCAACATCCAACACTCCCTCCACTAGAATAGTCCTCACACACATGATTGGGAGTGCACCAGCAGTTCAGCACCAACAAGAACAGAACGGGATCAGCCAAAATACACAGCGACTCGAGGTAGCAGAGGAAACACAACCTGTGCTATCTAGGTTTTGGGGAACAACTAGCTCCTTGCGTGCATCTTAGCTTCCACATAAATCGAGCCGCAAGGTGGTCCACCAGCCCTTATATAAAGCGGGGCGAAAGCCTGTTTCGAGGTGGTGCAACCCCTACTCCCGCTGCAAGCCGGCATGCCGGCAGTTGATGCCTGTCCATGATAATGTTTTGTTATTTTTTGCTTCTAGGATGATGTAGGGAGGGACATGGAGGCAACACAGCGGCCAGGAATAGTGCAGGTGATGGGTCATGAAGGGCTAGGGTTTGAGCCATTGTGCTGTTACCATGTAGTATCTTGGGGAATTTCCGTCTCTCCACCAGGGTCAGCACATCAGTTTATAACCAGGCTCTGCACATAAGCTCCCCAGAACAAATGTGTGTCTCTACATGTAGAATCATGAGTGTGCAAGTTATTTTTCCTGTAGCTGATATTGTCTCTCATCTTGTTTATCTTTTTCCGTTGAATATCGAGCTGATCATAACATATATGATGTTCCTTTTTTTTCAGCTTTCATACATATGATTACGCAAGACACTTTGTGAGTGCCTGCAGAAGCCTGCTTGGGCTCGAGAGTTGCCTACAAGGTGTTGAGTTCGAAGGGAGGATTGTCAAGATTGACGCGGTATGTATCGAAGCTTCTAAGTTCTATTTTTGATCTCATCTGAAAATGTTACTAGATGATTTTGCTTTTGTACTCTCGCTCTCTGTACTTATTTCCTTAACATCATAGTATCTAAACCTTTTCACCATTCAGAAGATTTGAAAGTATGTGTTTCTGTTTGTAAGAGAACGATTTTTAAAATACTTACTTTGGTTAAATATCCAGTTTCCAATAGGGATAAATTCTAAGAGATTCAAAGATGCTTTGGAGCTTCCAGATGTCGAAGACAAAATCGCTGAATTCAAAAAACTATTTGCTGGTCGTAAGGTATGAAGATACATCATATTCTTTAGTTGTTGTTTTTGAGGCTTGTGTAACACAATCTATAAAAATTCCACTACAATATAAGCATGCCGCACGCGTGTGTCTCACCTCACCTCAGTTCATAAATGCACATTTTCCTTTACCTCTTTGGCTATGTTTGGTAAATCATGTACACATCTTGATTATCAACAATTTCGTTATTTTGACTAAATGTTGCTTGCTAACGTGATAGGTACTGCTTGGTGTTGACCGTTTTGACATGATTAAAGGATTGCTGCAAAAGGTGTTGGCATTTGAGAAGTTTCTTGAGGAAAACAATGATTGGATTGACAAAGTGGTACTCCTGCAGATTGCGGTGCCGACAAGAAGTGAAGTGACTGAATGTAAGATTCATTTGAGTGCTGTTCATAATTTTTTGAGTGCACTCTCACAAATAACTCATATGATTGACATGGAGAATATGCATTTGAACGAATTTATAATTGTTTCTAGTATAGTGTGGTGTAATGCTTTTAGAAATAATCTAGCTTATAACTGATGTAATGCAACTCCCAAAATTTGCCGTCGATCAAATACAAGATCTGATAATTATTGAACTGTCGTGTCCAAAACAGAAAATGCTGCATGATTGGTTTCCCACAATCTTTGGAAGTATTTTCTTTAGAAATCATTGAAATTATATTACTGTTCAGTTACAGGTAAACGTTCTAGTGACAAATACAAGATCCGGTAGCTTTTCTTAAATGGAGTTATGTATTTTAGTGAAATTTATACACAAGTTACTGTTTGAAAAAAAAATCTAGTGACAAATGTTTCTTTTTCTGGGCTTCAAAAGTAGTTATGCTTTCGTGTTTGTTAATTTTCTATTTGCTCCAATTAATAGATCGAAAGCTTGCAAGTCAAGTACATGAACTGGTTGGACGTGTAAATGGTCGATTTGGGACACTGAAAACCACGCCTATTTACCACCTGGTTCGTCCCTACTCCTCTTAATTACAAAACTTTTATTTTGTCTACTTAGACCGTTTTTTTTTCTAGTTGACTAGTACTAATGCATGTTTTTTGTTCTGATTTTGTTTATCTTACAGGACCAAACCTTCAGCTTTCCTACACTCTGTGCTCTTTACGCTATCACAGGTGATTTCTCGGAACTCTTTTCATGATGACATGAAAATTTAACAGCTTGTTGTCACTTTGTTGCAAACCTGTCATCTGTGCTTACCACTTTTATTATTATGTTCTACTATTTTAATTAGTGTGTATGTTCGGTGTTTTCCTTGATTTTACTCAGATGTGGCTCTTGTAACTTCTCTCCGAGATGGAATGAATCTCGTAAGCTATGAATATGTTGCTTGTCAAGAATCAAGTAAAGGTGTTCTAATCTTGAGTGAGGTAAGCAGATCTCAATCTGCCTAGTATTTGTAGGTGCCTCCTCCTACTGATGTGGTCAATGTATTTGCATGTTATATATATTCCCCTTTTCTTGTTAAATGCATTCACTGTTACATGACTTGCTGTTTTCCCTATTTTCAGTTTGCTGGAGCAGCACAATCTCTTGGGGCAGGTGCTATTATTGTAAACCCGTGGGATGTTGTGGAGGTAGCGAAGTCCATAAAATCTGCTTTGGTTATGCCAGCCCATGAAAGAGAAAAGCGACATAGGGATAATTATAAACTTGTTACAGCACACAGTGCACAAAGTTGGGCAGAAGAATTTATCTGGTGAGGGGTTCATGCCAATTTGGGTTGGAATTGGGAAGATTAGTATATATCAGCTAACTATTTATTTTTTGCCTTACATATATTGTTCTTACTAATCTTGGGATTGTAACTGTCATATTATTTCTTTTCCTGCAGTGAGCTACATAATACCATCAAGAAAACTCTGATACAAACAAAACAACCTGTTGTTGTCCTCCCTATCAAAGAAACAGCTGCACGATACGCACGATCCACAAGGCGTTTGCTCATATTCGTAAGATTGCAGAATTTCTCTGTAACTCATTATAAATTGCTGCTTACATAAATTGTTTGTGAAAACTTTCTCATACTGACACCATCCTCTTTAATTAGCATTAATTGAATGGTTACATTGTGCCTGATTTAGTTAGAATACACATGTGTGTGTGCCCACGCTGAGTCCCCACACAATTCCCACATGTGTAGTGGACGCTTACGCTTGAATGAGCTTGTGGTTTTGCAACTTGGGATTACTATTGACTAAAATGAAGACATGGTGAGCCAACCAGTTTATTTTTTGGTTCAAACTTAAGCTGAAGCCCCACTTTTAGACATTATTGCAAAATACAGCCTTCTGAGTTTATAGATTGGTTTAGTGGACATCCTCTTTTGCTTTCGTTTCAGTAAGAAGTCTTATAATATGTCAAATTAGATATACATAATCACAATACTGTTTCCTTCAGAAAACAAAACCTTACAAATCTTGTAGTGATATCTTTCTTGTGAATGGTGGAAAATGTGCTGATTAATTAATATTGGATGTCTTGACACTTCTGTGATGATTTTCTTCACATTATGATTTATGTGTGTTCCGTCGGCTAATAGGTTTTGGTGCATGTTGGTGTAACATTTTACACCTCAGAGCTGCTAATAACTGTGTTGATATACAGGGTTTCAATGGAACATTGACTGAGCAGGTCCAGCCCTTTGAGAGAGGCGCTACTAACCAAACTGCGAACGCGAAACTGAAGTTGAACCCTGAGTTGAAGGGATCTCTGAAAACCCTTTGTGATAATGAGGATACGACTGTAATTGTTGTCAGTGGTTATGGAAAAAATGTTCTGGATGAAGTAATCTCTTTGTTATTCTCGTTTGTCTCTTACATTATATATATAGTCAATATCTGGTTCCAAATCACATACCCATTTCCTGCATGTAGAGTTTTGGAGAATTTAAAATGTGGCTGGCAGCAGAAAATGGGATGTTTTTACGCCAAACTGGTAAAGAATGGATGATCCCAACATCTGAACAACTGGAAACTGGATGCTCTCACAGTGTAAAAGTGTGTATACATCGTGAACAACTGTATTCTGTTATTGCAGCTTCTTGTTTACTTTTCTGACGTATGCTTGTGTTTTCCAGAAAGTTATTGAATATTTCACTAGAAGAACCCCCAGCTCTTACTCTGAACATCGAGAAACTGCGTTTGTATGGAACTATAAATATGCCGGTAAGTGTTTAACTTACATTCATGATTCCAGTATCGACACAAACTAAACGGTTTATGTTTCTGTTTCAATGCAAATTTTCCACAGATGATGATTTCGGAAGAAATCAGGCAAAGGATATGCTCCACCACTTGCGGGCATATTCATCATCAAATCAAAGTGCTGATATCGTTCAAGGCCACCGGTCAATTGAGGTCCGCCCTGTTGGAGTCACCAAGGTTAGTCTTGTTGTAGTTCTGTATTTGAAACAGAAAGGCTTCAGTGGTTACACGAGCAAAAGAAGATATAAGGATGGACCATAATGGTTGTTAGCTATATTTTGTAAGCTGGTATATCCTATACGCAATAAAATGGCTGGAACATATTGGTTGTTTGCTATGTTGTATAAACTGATTCATCCTTTTTGTCCAGGCTAATGCTGTTAATAGAATCATTCGCGAGTTAGGCCGCCAAGACATCATAAGCACCCCAATCAACTTTGTCCTGTGCATTGGTCACTTCCTTGCGAAGGTAATTACTGATTTTTCCTCTACTGTGTTGTTTTATATGCCATTCTAGTTGAGCAAAAAGAGACAGGACAAAAATTTAGTATGAATAATGACCTTTGTAGTAAAGGGAGTTTGTAAAAAAATTAGAAGTCATGAAACCTATCAAATCCTGTTCCTTTAGGAGTATCTTTCTTCTTTGTACTGCATGGAAGGAACAAATCACCCAGTCTCAGCCATTTAGTTAGAAATCAGATACAGTATTTTTGAAACAGAGAGGACAATGGTTAAACTTAATGACAACTTTTTCTCCCTTTCTGTTGCATATATAAAAATTTAAATCCTTGCTGAGCAACAAATAGTCGAAATTGTCATGTTACAAATTCAGTGTCTTGATGAATGGTACTACGCCTTTTTCAGGATGAAGATGTGTACAGCTTACCCTGCTTTGCTGAGTCGAAAGGGCAGGCAAAGAGGTGGGAAGCGGATTGCGCAAGCATCAAATTTGATGTCAAGGCTGAGAACTACTTCTCGTGTACTGTTGGGAGGGAACGCTCTCTAGCACAGTACAAGCTTGAGGGAACAATGGATGTCGCCTCCTTGCTCCATGACCTCTCAGATACAATAGAACATGCCGGCTCGCAGTTGTAGAGTAACCAGTGAGGCGGCGCATACACGTGTGCAAAATCTTGCACCAAGCAAAAAGAGGAAAAGATAAACTGTACAGGATAGGAAAAGATAATCGCGGCTGATTTGCAACAAGGCGTGTATAGAATGATGCTATAAATCCGATAAACTGATCTTACCGAATTATGATTCTTTTGCAGATTTTAGTCAAATCAAAGTATTTCTTCCCTTGATCTGCCGTTGGTAACACGCTCACCGGCTCCTTGGTGGAGTCTTGCTCGATCATGCCGAACGCGTTCGGGACGCTGGCAGCGCTGAGCCGTCTCGTCCTCGCCAGAACGCCGTAGTTCATATCAGAGCTGAGCAACTTGCCGCCGGGCCTGGACACGAGGACTGAAGATGCATCGCTGGAGCGGACGATCGCCACGCAAAGATCGAGGGTAGCTTAGGCTGCAAGAAGGTGACGCCAACACCGCATTCTTCCACATCCATGCCAGTATACCAAGACGCAGAAACCATATATTCAGATTGAGGCGGGGAGACATTGCCTCAAGGCATGCCACTAACCACTTCGGGGATCTGCTAGGCACACTCATTGAACTTGCCACGGATGGAGTTGCAGGAGCTAGAACTCCCCTTCCCCGAGTCAGAAATTTGGGAAGTGATCAAGTCCTTGCCTCCGGACAAGGCGTGAAACTTTACTCTCAATCTTCGGATCTGTCCCGCCCAGCTCTAGGGCAAAAAAAGGTTTCACCACGAGGTTCTTTCAATCAGCATGGACGTGTGTGAAGGACGCTGTGATGCGAGCGGTGTCGTGCTTCTATTCGGAGGATGGGAGAGGGTTTGCCAAGGTGAACCACGCACTAATCACCCTGTTGCCAAACAAGGAAGGAGCGGTGGAGGTGAGTGATTTTCGGCCGCCAAGATCATCTCTACGGCAATGGCGCGCTGCTTGTAGACAGCAACCAGAGCGCGTTTGTGAAGGGCGGATCAATTCAAGACACTTTCTTTACGCGGTCAGAAGTTTGCACAAAAAGCGATCGCCGGCGCTGATGCTAAAACTTGATGTCCCAAAAGCATTCGATTCGGTCGCATGGCCGTTCTTGCTAAAAGTTCTGAAGCACAGAGTGTTTGGCTCACGGTGGATTGCCCGCGTAGCGACTATGTTTTCCACGAAATCAACTCGGGTAATGGTGAATGGCAACGCGGGGGGTCAGTTTTGGCACGCGAAGGGGTTGCGGCAAGGGATCCGAGCTCTCCCATGTTCATCATGGTGATCGATGTGATCAACGCGGTGTTCAGATTGGCGGAGGAGATGGGGTTGTTTGAGTGCTTGGCAGACTGTGGAATCCGACACCAGCTATCGTTATTTGCGGATGACGTCGTCCTGTTCATCAAGCCCAAGGTCGAAGAAGCGAAGGCGGCGATCCAGGTTCTCAACCTGTTTGGTGGGGTGTCAGGGACTCAGGGTTGAGGTGTAATATGGAGAAGAGCTCTGCGTCGCCCATCAGATGCGAGGGTATCGATTTGCAACCAATCTTGGACATTCTACACTGCCCAATCAAAGAATTTCCCAATACAATACCTCGTCCTTCCTCTATCGATTGGGCACTTGTCGAAAACATCGGTGCAACCGTTGGTGGATAAGATTGCGGGTCAGTTTCCTACGTGGAAGGCGTCGCTGCTATATGTAGAAGAGCGGACAACTCATTGTGATTAACACACCCTAGATCTTCCGCCCTGGTTCTTCACCTGCGTTGACAAGCTGCTACGGGGTTTTTTCTGGTCAGCTTCGACAGAAGCAAAGCGCGGGCACTGTGTGGTGGCATGGCGGACAGTCTGCATGCCCAAGGAGCTCGGAGGGCTCGGGATCAAGAACCCCATGTTGCTAAATCACGTGTTGCGAGCAAGGTGGTGTTGGCTGCAGCTGTCTGGTGCGGAGAAGCCGTGGCAAGGCTTGGAGTTCAAGCTATCTCCGGAAGCCGAGAAATTGTGTATGACGACCCTTAAGTGCGAGCTCGGCAACGGCAGGAACTTGAAGTTCTCGACGAGTAGATGGCTAGATGGAAGGAGCATCACGGACTTAGCACCACACTTGATGGAATTTGTGAGCAACGAGGAACAACAAGTCGTGGCTGATGCGCTGCCGGAGCATAGTAGGGTGGCGGGGATCAGAGGACAGCCATCCATCCCCGCCATTGCCGAGTACTTGGAGGCCTGGGAGCTGGTATCGGGAACTGAGCTCGGGGAGGAGGCGGATAGGTTCAGTGGAGGCTCACAGTGGACGGCAAATATTCCTCCAAATCAACTCATAGAGCGTTCTTCATTGGAAGGGAGGAGGCGCCGGGCGCCGCGCAATTCGTCGCTTCTCCATAAGCTGCACGGCTGGTTTACGCTGCGCGGACGATTGTGGATGGCGGACCGGCTGGCGCGCCGTGGTTTGGAGCACCCCGATGCTTGCCCGCTTTGCTGTCAGGAGCCGGAGACGGCGGAGCACTTGACGATGCGCTGCGCATTCTCGAGGGAGGTGTGATATACAATGCTGCTTGCAGTGCGGCTGCACAGATTCACGTCGACGAACCAGGCAGTCTTTGCAGATTGGTGGGGAAACATTGCAATAGCCGTCCCGCGAGATAGACGGAAGGATGTCAACGCGCTGATCACGTTGGTGGCCAGAAGCATTTGGCTGGAATGAGGGGGTGTTTGTTTGGGCTGTGGCTGGCTGTGTGCTGTGCAGGGAAAGCCGCTGTGTAGCAAAAGCTGCTTTTCTGAGTGTCATTGTTTGGTGATTTGGCTGGCTGTGTGGCTGTGTGTTGAGAACTTGTCCAAAATACCCTTTAGTTCCGAGCACTATAAATACTAACTTTAAACAAAACAAATAATTGAAAAGATATATTTTTTCCAAAATATATAACAGTACCATTACACAAATAAAATATCGTGTGAAATAATTGATGAAGATGGTGTATTTTTCTAGAAAGTATATCAGACTGAAACAATTCATGAGTAAATAATAAAAATTATTAGACATCCCGATCTGGAACAATTCATGAGCAAATGTTCATAATATATAATAAAGAAATTTACAAGTAAACAATATGATCTTTTACATCGTATCCGTATCCGTAGTACATCTTGAAGTGTACGCATGGAGCAATGGATCTAGCATTTATAGCAGTGTATACATCTGGATCTATTTGGAGACTGGAGTACGCAAACGCATGGAGCAATCGATTGGGAGAACTCGATCTATCGTATAGCATATAGCAGAGAGGAGGTCGATCGGAGGAGTTGTGCTCGACGGCGGAAGCTCGGGGACGGACGAGGTCGGCCGAAGATCGGGAATGGGACGGCAAATCCGGAGGCGGGGAGGCGGCCGCCGTCGGGGAAGCGCCGCTCGCCGGCGGGAGCGCAGTCACGGGCGGGCGGCGTGCGAGCTAGGAACCTAGCGCGGACGCGATGCGGGGAGGAGAAGAAAAAGAAAAGGAATCGGGGGCTGAGAAGGAGCTGCTCCCCTCGGTGGCTCTGGTAAATTTGGTCAACAAAATGTCCATATACGAAAACGTTTGGAGACCCTTTGCGGGAAGCCGCGGAAAGCACCTTCGGAGGTGCTTTCCAATTCGTGCCTATTTCTCTCCTGTCTTTTGCAAAGCCCACAGCAAAAGCACCCCCGTTTGTTTCATTTGGGGTGCTTTTTCCACTGAAAAGCTGCTAAAAGCCCAAACAAACACCCCCTGAAACAGCCGGGTATTCGACAAGATCGTGTAGTCCCTGCCTTGGACGGTTTGCAGGAAGATCAGAGAGGAATGGGCTTTGTAGAGGACTGCAAAGCTGTGTGGAGCGGACCTACCTAGTAGCGAGTAATCGCTTGTGTTGTACCGGTGGGTTTTAGCCCAAAACTCTTGTAATTAAACTTCTTCTCTGGCTTAATAAAGAAGACACGCAGCTTGCGTGTTCTGAAAAAAAAGTACTCCTAGTGCAAAAAAGAGTTTCTTACTCCCTTGGATCTTGAATATTTACACACTCTACGACACTTTATGGAACCGGAGGTGGTAGTATTTGTATTTATGGATCTTTGGTATTAATTCCACATTGGCACAAAACAATATTGAGTTCATTCAAGTTTAAAATAAAGTAGTACTAGAATTTTGCAGGAAAAAGCCATGCGAATTAAACTTCAATCAAGCGGGGGGAAGACCCACGTAGGAAACCGGTGGCTCCACGGTAGCGACGCCGACACCGCCGCGGGCACCGGCAGCAATGGTCGCTTGATCGTCCCGTCTCTCATGCTGTAGACGCCGGAGTCGCCGAGTGGATCTTTTGGCTTCCAAGGACCCATCTGATGCGAGAAGTAGATGCAGTCTTCCCGAGCTCCATGGGCCGCTGGAGGTGCACTCCTGGAGCATGGCGAGGACACGAAGAGCGCCTGGCCGTCAAGGCCATGGACCTTGGTCCACCGGCCATAGCTCTGGAACGGGCGGTAGCTGCGGTCCATCTCAAAGACCTCGAACCGGCGAGTCCGCTCTTCATCGTATCCATCCTCCTCCTCGAATTGAGCCAGCGAGAAGTATCCATCCTCGTCCTGGAACTGAGTACATTCCCTAAAGTCCAAGAGAGGTTTGCGAGTCCACCGCCTCAGCATGAGCAGCTTGCCGTTGGACTCGACGAGATACCGCCCGGCAACGACATGGCCAAACGGCCATGGATCCTGCTGCAGATGAGGCTCCAGCTGCTGCGTCATCTTGATCTTGTCCGATGCCACTCCGCGTATGATCTCGAAGCCGGGTTGCGACGCCGAAAGCTCTTCGAGGCGGCCTTTGTTGAGTTCGAGGGCACGGAGCGTCTCGTCCATCTTTGACAGAGCGTAGATCCTCCCTTTGAAAAACTTGATGTCGGCGACGAGGAATTCGAAGTAGTCGTCCAGCGCCAGGCACGCGTTGGTGTCGCCGGCCGGTCGGCACGTCGAGATGATGACCTTGCCGCCGCGGATGACGACGGCGACGAGGCGGCGGTGCTCCTCTAGCTCTGCCGAAGACGTGGACACCGCGACCTTGGTGATTGGCTGCAGCTGCTCGTAGCGGGGGTTCAGGTCACGAGCGCGGAGCAGCGCGCCTAGCTCGGGGAGAGGAGTCACTGCGCCGGAGAAGGCGTCCACCAGGGAGCACCGGCCGTCATCGTGCGCGAGGAAGAACGTGTTCTCCCCAGCGCTGTAACAGACGGCGTCGTCGGGGATGTCTTTAACATGGTGCGCGGCGTTGTTGGCACACGTCCAGGAGGGTGCCGTCGCGGAAGGCGAGCCAGGGGAGGTGGAGGTGCGACGGCGGAAGCCCGGTGGTGCTGGAGCGCCACGGGCGGCACACAGCACGGAGGTGGACGCGGTCGGCGAGGGACGGTAAGCGGTGGAGAACGGTGCCCAGGAGCTCCGGCGGCAGGTCTGGCCATGTTGATGACGGGCGCTCAGCCGCCATCGTTGAAAATCGATCTGATGAGATGCTCCGAACCGACGGCAACAAGTTGCATCCAACATATCTGTAGCTGCACATTTATCCCGTTATCCGTTCGTTTAGAAAATGTCAGTTATCGCCTATATTAAATTAAATTAACTGCTCTAACAAACTCTCTCTCTTTTTTTGCATGGTAACTGCTCTAACAAACTTGTTAGAGCAGATTTTGTCTTACCTGATGTACTTTGAAGATGTAACCTTGAGCAAGTCCAGCGGTTCCCTTAAAATGTCTCCCCCTATGTGTATGTAGGGGATTGTTCCTAAAAAAATCTCCCCTAAAATATGTTCAGCTTCAGCAATTCCCATAAAACATCTCCCCTATTTAAATTTTTTATCTATTTTTTTATATTTTAAAAATATTGTATAACTAACATGTAAAATCCAACGGCTACCTCTGTAACTTGTAGTGTCAAAAAATTATCCATCACCAAAATCTGAAAGATAAACAAAAATCTCACGAATATCGACATATTGCAGTGTCAAAAAACTCACTAATATCGGGATAGGGGAGTCTTCCACCTCCCCTACTTGTAGGGGAGACGAGCGAGTAGAACCGGGGGCGCCTATAAATCGGGGGAGCGTTGAGGGAACTGCTGGGTGGTTGTTTTTGAACTTTTTTCACTAAAAAACGTATATGGGAGGGTTTGATGGAACTGCTGTACTTGCTTAGCCCTGCTTAATATACGCCTGATGGCTTTCCCCTCAGACACAAAAATGTCAGTTATCCTCACGTTCGTTTGCGCTTTGCGTTCCCACTGGACTGGACACGTGTTAGCTGTAGGAAGTATGTATGGTTACGAAAATAACTTCGATTCGCCAGTTCAGGCTCAACTCCTCGCTTTACGTTAGCGGACTTACAGGTCGGGCCGGGGCTCCACAGCTCTTTCTGTCGGTTATCGCCTGTATTAACTTGTATTAACTGCTCTAACAAATTTATTACATCACATTTTATTTTTATCTTACCTGTTGTATTTTAAGATGCAATCTTTTTAGACCCTGCTTAATAAGATGGCTTTCCCCTTAAAAAAACTGCTCTAACGAACTTTCTGACGATTGGGATCCACCGTCAAGCTGCCTACACTGCACGTTGAAGGCTCAAAGAGAGACATTTATGTACCCAGCATTTTTTTTTTGTAAATTTACCACCTCTTTCAATGAAAAAAAAACCCTTAAAACGTATATCCGGTCAGCAGCTGCCGTCGGCCTCCATCGTCTGTCCAACCGCGCGCCACCGAATGTCGTTTGCTACGCGCATTTATGCGTCAACTCCTTCGTACAACTAAAGTCTACGCCATCGCCCCATTCTTCTTCGTCTGATCGTCTCCATCTCCAGCCAATGTCGTCGCCGTCGATTGCGATGTCTAGGTCCTCCACCACGCACTTAAAATGGCAACAGTATCGCTCACAAGGTGTCCTAACTTCCCACACCCAGAGACTCTTAAGAGGTGGGTCAGTAGGACTAATGAGAGTGGCAATCTTGAGCGGGAGTTTGTGAAATGCTTGAGTAACACAGGACTGAATGTCAAGGTTAGATCTCAGTTGGTTCGCAGTCGTTTGTTCTGCACGTTGAAATGCTTGAGTAACACAGGACTGGATGAAAACAAAAGTTCATCTACCTAAATAAAACCAGCAATTTGGAAAGTTCTTCCGTTCTTCCTGAATGTACACTTTCAGTTATTCAGTTAACATTGTACAGGCCAAAATTTAGATTATAGTAAAAAAAAAGTATTCTGGACTGGACTATCGGGTGGGTCGTGACTCGTGACCAACAACATCGAGGAAATAACCAGGCCGAAGAGAAAACAAACTCATCCGCGCGTAGGGGCACCTTTTTTTTAGCATAGTTGTTTCAACTAAAACCTCTAAAATAAAATGTGGCTTCAACAAATAAACCTATAACAAACATATACTACGTCCGGCCGGATATGATTGTCGCGGCAAATAACAAACACGTACTACTTCTTCCTCCTATAAAGTGCGAACTCTTCAGATCTTATATCTCACTAGCAAAATGCCCGTGCGTTGCTACGGATAAACAAAATGACCTGTGTGCGATGGGACATCTTGAAATGGATATCTCATAAGTGAGCTAATACATTCAAAATTTGGATCAGCTCTTCATCAATTGTTTTATAACTTGACTATACACTATTTTTATCCATGAGGTTTTCTACGTTTATTAAGTTCATCTCGAAAATAACAGTTACATGCTAGACATACCCCAATCAGACAACCAAAGCTAAACCTTGAAAACACACATTCATAAAAATGCTGTAAATAATTAGATTATTCAGGTCATTAGTAAATTTTTCCATTTATATTTATGAGAAAGAAATTCAGTGCAGACGCCTAATCAAATAAAAGCACCACACATTTGTGGAAGGTCTAAAAAAAAGATTGTCTAGATCTGTATAAACATGATCCGAATAATAAATAATTGAAATGACAAGCAGGAATTGCACTCTTGAAAAAAGAGGTAAAAAGCTTATATCATTCACAGAAGAAAAATGACTTTTTACATGTCAATTTCAAAATAGGCATCATGTACAACATGAACTTTTTGCTTGGCAATTTCAAAATAGGCATCATACACACCATGGATTGTTTTTCAGCTTTTGATCATTGTGGTTATTTGTGTCCATCTACCCATTATCCAACTTAGTATAGTCTAAACTTAAAATTATCTATATAAGAAAAGGTCAGTAGCATTGTGCATGTGTATATACTTGACAGGAAGAAACTTCAAAAAGTTGGTGTAAATGTTAAATTAGAAATCAATACCCTAGAAGCTCACAGTGATGATATAAACCAAGTTATGTCTGCTGTTTAAAGCTATGATTCTAGGAGAAACATAACTATGATATATTCATTATTATTATTATTATTATTATTGTAAATCCACCATATTCCCATTCTATCAATTGTTCAACCACAAGCGTCCGTTTGCAGCCCCGGTCCGCGTCTCATCCACGATAACGGAGTGAGCAGACGTGCTACAGCTACACGATCGATTTCCTAGGAACACCGTGCCGCTTCCAGATTCGAATAGGGTGGCAAACAACTCACCGCGGGTCGCCAGAGGACGTGCGCCGGCCGAGATTCGTGAATAGCAGCGTCTCCTCGCGTCGCCGGAGGACGTGCGCCGCCCAATACGCACGAACAACAGCGTCTCCTCGGCACGCCGAAGGACGTGCGCCGGCCGAGATCCATGAACAATATCGTTTCCTCGCCTTGCCAGAGGACATGCGCCGGCCGATACGAGCGAACAACAGCGTCTGCTTCGCCTCGCCGAGGCACGAGATCCAGGTCGGCCCCTCATCAGGACGGAGCGGGGCAAAGATCGGGTTTTTACGCCCCGATGGTGAACCTTCCGGCGGGGCGCGCAGGGGGTGGAAGGCGCCGGCGGCTTTAGGGACGTGACGGGTAGGGAAGACGTCGTCGGTGATGCACCAAACCCTGGGGCTTGACCCAGGAAGCCGTGGCGAGCAGGCGGCGCCATCGATCTGCTGGGCCTCGGCCCTTGCGGCGGCGACGAAGAGATGGTGGTGGTAGCGGGATGCTTGGGGCGGCGCGCGGCCATTGTCGTCGCCTCCGCTCGGCCTCCTCCTCCGCGTGGGTCGTCGGCGCCTCGGCGCCTCGGCTCAACCTCCTCCTCCGCGTGTGATGCCAAGGATGCAGAGGTTCTGGTAGTTGTGGGATTGGGGAAAAGATTCAGGACGAGGAGATCACCGAAGGAGGAAAAAATCCATGGAGGAAAAAAGCCGAACCGTTTTTCCACTTATGGTGGCAGTGGTGGGCAATATCTAAAATAATAGAGGGGTAGAATCGTCAGAAAAAATGACGTACGACCGGAGTCCCCAAGACATATTATATAGTAGAGATAGAGATAGAGATAGAGATTGTAAAGCGTACAATTGCCCTAGGTGCAACTTGTGCGTTGCCGTCGAGAGCACGCTCAGATCAGATCTTCGTCACTACAGGAGTAACAGCTCAGCCCGACGGCAATTGCCGTCGGGCTCACCACAGAAACCCTCGGCCTAACTGAGCCCGACGGCCACCGTCGGCCTAAGGCCGTCGGGCTGTGATCCATCGGGCTCACGCCGTGGCCGTCGGGCTCACAAATGCCGTCGGGATAGCGCGCGACGCCGACGGTGATTTTAGGCCGTCGGTGTTAAAATACCCTCGGCGCAGAAACACGTAACGTCGCTCCGTCACGACACACGCGTCAGCTGCTGGAGCTGCACAGGCCATACGGTGAGCCCGACGGCATTGCCGTCGGCCTCACCTTAGGGTTACTACGCCGACGGCAAATACCGTCGGCCTCACCACTGCATAATAATGCAATACAGCGTGACGCCGACGGCATTGCCGTCGGGCTCATTGTGGAGTGAAAACAACAGCATTTTGCTGCATTTTAATTATTCCCTGCAAATTTCAAATTTTTTCTGGGATTCACATATAAACATCATCAAACTCATGAACATCATCATATAGGGATCATCAAACATATAAACATCATCAAACATATAAACATCATCATATAGGGATCATCAAACATATAAACATCATCAAACTCATGAACAACATGTAGGGATCATCATATATCACACAACATCCATACATAAACATCATCAAACTCATGAAGCTACCAAATATATCACACGTTTCTATATCACACAACATATATCACACGTTTCTACATGATCAAGCTCTTGAAGCTACAAAATGATCTCTCCGAAGGAACTCTCAAGCACGAATTCCACCGCCAAGAGCATGATCACTACAAAATGAAAACGAACTCCGGTTAGCATGGCAAATGTATCAAGTTCAAATTCATGCAAGAAAAAATGATCAAAGTCATGCAAACCTTCTAAGTCCAAATTCATGCAAGGAAAAATGATCAAAGTCATGCAAATGTTCTAAGTCCAAATTCATGCAAACGTTCTAAGTCCAAATTCATGCAAACATTCTAAGTCCAAACTGAATCATGAAAAATAGTTCTAAGTCTATGGTTGGTTTATGTCAGAGTTTTTCATGAACTAACCGGGTTTGGCGATTGTCGACGCATCTCGCGGCTCTCGTGGTGGGGTGATCGACGCAGCGAGGTAGAAGCACCCGGGCTAGGACCTTGTGAGTGAACCGGAGTGGCCATGGGTGAGGCAGAAGCTCGACCAAACGGAGCCATTGCCCGTGAAGAAGACGGACTCTGCGACATTCTTTTCGGTGTGCATCACATCGATGTTATGAGGAAGTTTGAGGTCCTTGTAATAGGGGAGTTGCGTCAAACCTGGTATGTGAGTCCAGTTGTGCGTCTCACCATATCCAATAAAACCTTTGCCTTTGGTTTTAGGCTTTAGAGCACGTAGCTCCGCATCAACAACTTTACCATCAAACGTTGGTATCTTGTTTACTTCACTGACAACTTTGTCTTTCAAGAAGTGTTTTTTGTCCTCTCTGAATCTATGACCTTCTTCGAGGAACTGTCGATGCTTGTCAACGGCGGAATACTTGCCACCCTTCTTCAGCCATACGAACATAAGAGCATGCCTGCACACTGGGCATGGCATCTTTCCGGCTGTACAGTGTCCGCAGAATAGGGCATACCCGGGTAGGTCATGCATGGAATACTGGTACCAAACTGTCATGCAGAAGTTTTTCTTCGTTGCCCGGTCATATGTCCATGTGCCGTGTGCCCAAGAATGTTCCAAATCATCGATTAGCGGCTGCATGTACACACTCAAATTCTTCCCCGGATATTCAGGCCCCGGAATGATCAGAGACAACAATATGGTCTTGCGTTGCATTAAGACTCCGGGAGGGAGATTGAGCGGCATAACAAACACAGGCCAACAGCTGTACGACCTAGCCGACATACCGAATGGATTGAAACCATCGGTTGCTATCGCAATTCTAACATTTCGAGACTCTCGGGCTTTATCAGGGTATACTCTGTCGAAATGTTTCCACGCTTCACCATCAGCCGGATGTTTCATCTTCTTCTTTTTATCACTAATATCAGGGTATCTCTTCCCCGTCTTGTGCCATGTCATCTGTTTGGCAGTCTCCTCATCCATGTAAAGGTGTTGGATCCTTTTTATGAATGGGAGATACCGAAGAATCTTTACAGCAACTTTCGTCTGCACCATTTCACCTTCGGCGCCCTTCACCTCTACATACCTAGAGGCCCCACACTTGCTACAGTGAGTGTGATTCACAAACTCTTTCCGAAACAGAAGGCAACCCTTAGGACAACAATGTATCTTCTCATAATCCATGCAAAGCGATTTCATGATTTTCTTCGACTCATACATGGTACGAGGCAGACAATGTCCCTTAGGGAGCATGTTACCCATTGTTTTCAAATGATCTTCAAAGCTTGATCGGGTTTGGCCGTGTTTGGCCTTATCAGCTAACAGTTGCGATATGGCATCAAGCTGAGAGACTTCTGCACCTGGATAAAGAGGTTTCTTCGCGGTGGCCATCATTTCAAGGAAGGCCTTCGCGGTTTCCTCTGGTTCATCCGGTAAATCCGATTCCTCCTGTTCATCCGGATCTTCGGGAGGTGGCGAATGTGCCTGATTTGCATAGTGAAGATCAACAAGCATGTTTGCAATGCCATCGTGGGCACTGCCATCGATGTGTTGCCGCATCACCACCTCTCTAACACGGTTACTCTCGGGAAAGTTGATTTGCATGTTAAAGTCGGGCATATATCCGTAAAGCCAAAGGTGTTTTGTCATCTCTAAGCTACCCTGACGGTTATTCATCTTGCACCGAGCACAAGGGCAAAGCGGACGAACTGTCTTAGAACCACGGTGTGCGTCCTTCACATAATATTCAGTTTTCCACTGCCACTCAGCTGTCATGTCAGTCCTACTAATACGACCACTGTACATCCACTCATCATCAGCCATCTGCACTTAGAGGTAATAACAGCAAAAATAGCATTTGATATCAAATAAATGGCATCATCATCATCAGTCCTACAAGATATTCTCTACCGGGAAAACGCGTGCATCATCCTACATCTCTAATAGGATAGCCTCCTAGCAGCCGCCGGATCCGTTGATTGAGTACGTTCTCCATGCTCTAACCCGATCCGAGACAGAATTTCGACAGCACCTCCCCGCTGCTCTCCCGATACACGTCTCGGCAAAAAGCCGAGAGGATGTGCATCCGGAGAACAACGGGGAGGCACTACCGAAATCCTGACTCGGACCGGAGCAGAACACAGAGAACGTACCCAACTACGCATCCGCCGACTGTCCCGTAAATGCCGAAGCGTTACGCATCCTAATATGCTGACCTCTAACGCATATTTATCCGCGTAACGCTTTCGGACGGGAAAAGACACCTAGGTTACGCGACTTGACGTGAAACTAAAATCTAGAATATAAAAATGCAAGAGAGGAGAAGGAGTTTTATCTCACCCTCCGCTATAGACGAAGTAGTCGAACAACACGAAAACAACGATGGCTCTGAGGCGACAGGGTATCCGGGACGGCGGCTCTGGACGGTGAGAAATATAATCTAGATTAATACTAGCAAATGCATTACCAATTAAATCTAAAACTAAGAATAATTATAAAACTAACCCTAGCACAAACAGTAGCACTAAGCTAGCACTAACAGTAGCACTAGCCCTAGCTAGCACTAACGTAACCCTACCTAGCACTAACCTAGCTAGCACTAACAGTAGCACTAAAAATTAAAAAATTACCGGCGTGGGCAGCTCGGGGAGGGAAGGAGGCCGGGTCCAGCAGCTCGGGGAGGAGGACGAGGTGTCGGCGGCGGCGTCGGGTGGAGCAAAGGGAGGAGGACGAGGTGGCGACGGGTACGGGTCCAGGGAGGAGGACGAGGTGGCGCACGGGGGAGGGGCTGGTGGAGAAGAGCTTGGGCCGGTGGCGCACAGGGGAGGGCTCGGGGAGGAGATGTGGTTGCGGCGGCGGCGTCTCGGGTGGAGCACGGGGAGGAGCACGGCGGCGGCGTCTCGGGTGGAGCACGGGGAGAAGCACGGCGGCGGATGGCGCGCGGGCTGGCGGCGGGGAGGGCGTGCGGACGGGGGCCGGACGGCGAGGCGGCGGCGGGTGGCTGGCGGCGGCGCGCGGGGAAGGGTTGTGGCTCGATCTGGTCCGTCCGAACCAGGTCAGGGCACTAAATTAGGATAGAAGTAAGCCCGACGGCATTGCCGTCGGCCTCATCATACCGTTTTTTCCCCACAGTATCTCATTTTTAAATTTAGTTCTTTCAGTTTGATTCATTAACAATTTATAAAATATAAATATTAATTTCATTTACTAATATTTTGTTAATGAAAGAGGGGTCATGTGTTCCGTCGCACGGTTCCATGCCCGACACCCGAAACGGGGGTTTTGACCTCTAAGTGCAGGAACTTACCACGGAGAAAGAGGGGTCAGTGAAGCGGGTCGCACCTCGGAGATGTATCTTGGTTCCCACAAACTACCAACACACTAGTATACATATATTAGGGGTCTATGCAAGTCTTGATGGGGTCTTGACACTCCGGACCCCCTCTACGGCGAAACCCTACTCCCGGTGGAGAAAAGTCTGAACCCGTCGATCTACCCCTCTAAACGGCGTCGGGAGGGGGTAGACGCATGGATTTTTTTGCTTGGATGTGTTAGGTTGGTATATTGGACCATAAAAAACAAACATTTCATGTGTTCCGTCGCACAGTTCCATGCCCGACACCCGAAACGGGGGTTTTCACCTCTAAGCGCAAGAACTTACCACGCAGAAAGAGGGGTCAGTGAAGCGGGTCGCACCTAGGAGATGTAAATTGGTTCCCACAAACTACCAACACACTAGTATACATATATTAGGGGTCTATGCAAGTCTTTATGGGGTCTTGACACTCCGGACCCACTATACGGCGAAACCCTACCCCCGCTGGAGAAAAGTCTGAACCCGTCGATCTACCCCTCTAAACGGCGTCGGGAGGGGGTAGACGCATGGATTTTTTTGCTTGGATGTGTTAGGTTGGTATATTGGACCATAAAAAACAAACATTTCATGTGTTCCGTCGCACGGTTCCATGCCCGAAACCCGAAACGGGGGTTTTCACCTCTAAGTGCAAGAACTTACCACGGAGAAGAGGGGTCAGTGAAGCGGGTCGCACCTCGGAGATGTATCTTGGTTCCCACAAACTACAAACACACTAGTATACATATATTAGGGGTCTATGCAAGTCTTGATGGGGTCTTGACACTCCGGACCCACTATACGGCGAAACCCTACTCCCGTTGGAGAAAAGTCTGAACCCGTCGATCTACCCCTCTAAACGGCGTTGGGAGGGGGTAGACGCATGGATTTTTTTGCTTGGATGTGTTAGGTTGGTATATTGGACCATAAAAAACAAACATTTCATGTGTTCCGTCGCACGGTTCCATGCCCGACACCCGAAACGGGGGTTTTCACCTCTAAGTGCAAGAACTTACCACGGAGAAAGAGGGGTCAGTGAAGCGGGTCGCACCTCGGAGATGTATCTTGGTTCCCACAAACTACTAACACACTAGTATACATATATTAGGGGTCTATGCAAGTTTTGATGGGGTCTTGACACTCCGGACCCACTATACGGCGAAACCCTACTCCCGCTGGAGAAAATTCTGAACCCGTCGATCTACCCTTCTAAACGGCGTCGGGAGGGGGTACACGCATCGATTTTTTTTGCTTGGATGTGTTATGTTGGTATATTGGACCATAAAAAACTAACATTTCATGTGTTCCGTCGCACGGTTCCATGTCCGACACCCGAAACGGGGGTTTTCACCTCTAAGTGCAAGAACTTACCACGGAGAAAGAGGGGTCAGTGAAGCGGGTCGCACCTCGGAGATGTATCTTGGTTCCCACAAACTACCAACACACTATTATACATATATTAGGGGTCTATGCAAGTCTTGATGGGGTCTTGACACTCCGGACCCACTATACGGCGAAACCCTACTCCCGCTGGAGAAAAGTCTGAACCCGTCGATCTACCCCTCTAAACGGCGTCGGGAGGGGGTAGACGCATGGATTTTTTTGCTTGGATGTGTTAGGTTGGTATATTGGACCATAAAAAACAAACATTTCATGTGTTCCGTCGCACGGTTCCATGCCCGACACCCGAAACGGGGGTTTTCACCTCTAAGTGCAAGAACTTACCACGGAGAAAGAGGGGTCAGTGAAGCGGGTCGCACCTCGGAGATGTATCTTGGTTCCCACAAACTACCAACACACTAGTATACATATATTAGGGGTCTATGCAAGTTTTGATGGGGTCTTGACACTCCGGACCCACTATACGGCGAAACTCTACTCCCGCTGGAGAAAAGTCTGAACCCGTCGATCTACCCCTCTAAACGGCGTCGGGAGGGGGTACACGCATGGATTTTTTTTGCTTGGATGTGTTAGGTTCGTATATTGGACCATAAAAAACAAACATTTTTATGTGTTCCGTCGCACGGTTCCATGCCCGACACCCGAAACGGGGGTTTTCACCTCTAAGTGCAAGAACTTACCACGGAGAAAGAGGGGTCAGTGAAGCGGGTCGCACCTCGGAGATGTATCTTGGTTCCCACAAACTACAAACACACTAGTATACATATATTAGGGGTCTATGAAAGTCTTGATGGGGTCTTGACACTCCGGACCCGCTATACGGCGAAACCCTACTCCCGCTGGAGAAAAGTCTGAACCCGTCGATCTACCCCTCTAAACGGCGTCGGGAGGGGGTAGACGCATGGATTTTTTTGCTTGGATGTGTTAGGTTGGTATATTGGACCATAAAAAACAAACATTTCATGTGTTCCATCGCACGGTTCCATGCCTGACACCCGAAACGGGGGTTTTCACCTCTAAGTGCAAGAACTTACCACGGAGAAAGAGGGGTCAGTGAAGCGGGTCGCACCTTGGAGATGTATCTTGGTTCCCACAAACTACCAACACACTAGTATACATATATTAGGGGTCTATGCAAGTCTTGATGGGGTCTTGACACTCCGGACCCCCTCTACGGCGAAACCCTACTCCCGGTGGAGAAAAGTCTGAACCCGTCGATCTACCCCTCTAAACGGCGTCGGGAGGGGGTAGACGCATGGATTTTTTTGCTTGGATGTGTTAGGTTGGTATATTGGACCATAAAAAACAAACATTTCATGTGTTCCGTCGCACAGTTCCATGCCCGACACCCGAAACGGGGGTTTTCACCTCTAAGCGCAAGAACTTACCACGCAGAAAGAGGGGTCAGTGAAGCGGGTCGCACCTAGGAGATGTAAATTGGTTCCCACAAACTACCAACACACTAGTATACATATATTAGGGGTCTATGCAAGTCTTTATGGGGTCTTGACACTCCGGACCCACTATACGGCGAAACCCTACCCCCGCTGGAGAAAAGTCTGAACCCGTCGATCTACCCCTCTAAACGGCGTCGGGAGGGGGTAGACGCATGGATTTTTTTGCTTGGATGTGTTAGGTTGGTATATTGGACCATAAAAAACAAACATTTCATGTGTTCCGTCGCACGGTTCCATGCCCGAAACCCGAAACGGGGGTTTTCACCTCTAAGTGCAAGAACTTACCACGGAGAAGAGGGGTCAGTGAAGCGGGTCGCACCTCGGAGATGTATCTTGGTTCCCACAAACTACAAACACACTAGTATACATATATTAGGGGTCTATGCAAGTCTTGATGGGGTCTTGACACTCCGGACCCACTATACGGCGAAACCCTACTCCCGTTGGAGAAAAGTCTGAACCCGTCGATCTACCCCTCTAAACGGCGTTGGGAGGGGGTAGACGCATGGATTTTTTTGCTTGGATGTGTTAGGTTGGTATATTGGACCATAAAAAACAAACATTTCATGTGTTCCGTCGCACGGTTCCATGCCCGACACCCGAAACGGGGGTTTTCACCTCTAAGTGCAAGAACTTACCACGGAGAAAGAGGGGTCAGTGAAGCGGGTCGCACCTCGGAGATGTATCTTGGTTCCCACAAACTACTAACACACTAGTATACATATATTAGGGGTCTATGCAAGTTTTGATGGGGTCTTGACACTCCGGACCCACTATACGGCGAAACCCTACTCCCGCTGGAGAAAATTCTGAACCCGTCGATCTACCCCTCTAAACGGCGTCGGGAGGGGGTACACGCATCGATTTTTTTTGCTTGGATGTGTTATGTTGGTATATTGGACCATAAAAAACTAACATTTCATGTGTTCCGTCGCACGGTTCCATGTCCGACACCCGAAACGGGGGTTTTCACCTCTAAGTGCAAGAACTTACCACGGAGAAAGAGGGGTCAGTGAAGCGGGTCGCACCTCGGAGATGTATCTTGGTTCCCACAAACTACCAACACACTATTATACATATATTAGGGGTCTATGCAAGTCTTGATGGGGTCTTGACACTCCGGACCCACTATACGGCGAAACCCTACTCCCGCTGGAGAAAAGTCTGAACCCGTCGATCTACCCCTCTAAACGGCGTCGGGAGGGGGTAGACGCATGGATTTTTTTGCTTGGATGTGTTAGGTTGGTATATTGGACCATAAAAAACAAACATTTCATGTGTTCCGTCGCACGGTTCCATGCCCGACACCCGAAACGGGGGTTTTCACCTCTAAGTGCAAGAACTTACCACGGAGAAAGAGGGGTCAGTGAAGCGGGTCGCACCTCGGAGATGTATCTTGGTTCCCACAAACTACCAACACACTAGTATACATATATTAGGGGTCTATGCAAGTTTTGATGGGGTCTTGACACTCCGGACCCACTATACGGCGAAACTCTACTCCCGCTGGAGAAAAGTCTGAACCCGTCGATCTACCCCTCTAAACGGCGTCGGGAGGGGGTACACGCATGGATTTTTTTTGCTTGGATGTGTTAGGTTCGTATATTGGACCATAAAAAACAAACATTTCATGTGTTCCGTCGCACGGTTCCATGCCCGACACCCGAAACGGGGGTTTTCACCTCTAAGTGCAAGAACTTACCACGGAGAAAGAGGGGTCAGTGAAGCGGGTCGCACCTCGGAGATGTATCTTGGTTCCCACAAACTACAAACACACTAGTATACATATATTAGGGGTCTATGAAAGTCTTGATGGGGTCTTGACACTCCGGACCCGCTATACGGCGAAACCCTACTCCCGCTGGAGAAAAGTCTGAACCCGTCGATCTACCCCTCTAAACGGCGTCGGGAGGGGGTAGACGCATGGATTTTTTTGCTTGGATGTGTTAGGTTGGTATATTGGACCATAAAAAACAAACATTTCATGTGTTCCATCGCACGGTTCCATGCCTGACACCCGAAACGGGGGTTTTCACCTCTAAGTGCAAGAACTTACCACGGAGAAAGAGGGGTCAGTGAAGCGGGTCGCACCTCGGAGATGTATCTTGGTTCCCACAAACTACCAACACACTAGTATACATATATTAGGGGTCTATGCAAGTTTTGATGGGGTCTTGACACTCCGGACCCACTATACGGCGAAACCCTACTCCCGCCGGAGAAAAGTCTGAACCCGTCGATCTACCCCTCTAAACGGCGTCGGGAGGGGGTACACGCATGGATTTTTTTGCTTGGATGTGTTAGGTTGGTATATTGGACCATAAAAAACAAACATTGCATGTGTTCCGTCGCACGGTTCCATGTCCGACACCCGAAACGGGGGTTTTCACCTCTAAGTGCAAGAACTTACCACGGAGAAAGAGGGGTCAGTGAAGCGGGTCGCACCTCGGAGATGTATCTTGGTTCCCACAAACTACCAACACACTAGAACATATATTAGGGGTCTATGCAAGTCTTGATGGGGTCTTGACACTCCGAACCCACTATACGGCGAAACCCTACTCCCGCTGGAGAAAAGTCTGAACCCGTCGATCTACCCCTCTAAACGGCGTCGGGAGGGGGTAGACGCATCGATTTTTTTGCTTGGATGTGTTAGGTTGGTATATTGGACCATAAAAAACAAACATTTCATGTGTTCCGTCGCACGGTTCCATGCCCGACACCCGAAACGGGGGTTTTCACCTCTAAGTGCAAGAACTTACCACGGAGAAAGAGGGGTCAGTGAAGCGGGTCGCACCTCGGAGATGTATCTTGGTTCCCACAAACTACCAACACACTAGTATACATATATTAGGGGTCTATGCAAGTCTTGATGGGGTCTTGACACTCCGGACCCACTGTACGGCGAAACCCTACTCCCGCTGGAGAAAAGTCTGAACCCGTCGATCTACCCCTCTAAACGGCGTCGGGAGGGGGTACACGCATCGATTTTTTTGCTTGGATGTGTTAGGTGGTATATTGGACCATAAAAAACAAACATTTCATGTGTTCCGTCGCACGGTTCCATGCCCGACACCCGAAACGGGGGTTTTCACCTCTAAGTGCAAGAACTTACCACGGAGAAAGAGGGGTCAGTGAAGCGGGTCGCACCTCGGAGATGTATCTTGGTTCCCACAAACTACAAACACACTAGTATACATATATTAGGGGTCTATGCAAGTCTTGATGGGGTCTTGACACTCCGGACCCACTATACGGCGAAACCATACTCCCGCCGGAGAAAAGTCTGAACCCGTCGATCTACCCCTCTAAACGGCGTCGGGAGGGGGTACACGCATGGATTTTTTTGCTTGGATGTGTTAGGTTGGTATATTGGACCATAAAAAACAAACATTTCATGTGTTCCGTCGCACGGTTCCATGCCCGACACCCGAAACGGGGGTTTTCACCTCTAAGTGCAAGAACTTACCACGGAGAAAGAGGGGTCAGTGAAGCGGGTCGCACCTCGGAGATGTATCTTGGTTCCCACAAACTACAAACACACTAGTATACATATATTAGGGGTATATGCAAGTTTTGATGGGGTCTTGACACTCCGGACCCACTATACGGCGAAACCCTACTCCCGCTGGAGAAAAGTCTGAACCCGTCGATCTACCCCTCTAAACGGCGTCGGGAGGGGGTAGACGCATCGATTTTTTTGCTTGGATGTGTTAGGTTTGTATATTGGACCATAAAAAACAAACATTTCATGTGTTCCGTCGCACGGTTCCATGCCCGACACCCGAAACGGGGGTTTTCACCTCTAAGTGCAAGAACTTACCACGGAGAAAGAGGGGTCAGTGAAGCGGGTCGCACCTCGGAGATGTATCTTGGTTCCCACAAACTACAACACACTAGTATACATATATTAGGGGTCTATGCAAGTCTTGATGGGGTCTTGACACTCCGGACCCACTATACGGCGAAACCCTACTCCCGCCGGAGAAAAGTCTGAACCCGTCGATCTACCCCTCTAAACGGCGTCGGGAGGGGGTACACGCATGGATTTTTTTGCTTGGATGTGTTAGGTTGGTATATTGGACCATAAAAAACAAACATTTCATGTGTTCCGTCGCACGGTTCCATGTCCAACACCCGAAACGGGGGTTTTCATCTCTAAGTGCAAGAACTTACCACGGAGAAAGAGGGGTCAGTGAAGCGGGTCGCACCTCGGAGATGTATCTTGGTTCCCACAAACTACCAACACACTAGTATACATATATTAGGGGTCTATGAAAGTCTTGATGGGGTCTTGACACTCCGGACCCACTATACGGCGAAACCCTACTCCCGCTGGAGAAAAGTCTGAACCCGTCGATCTACCCCTCTAAACGGCGTCGGGAGGGGGTACACGCATCGATTTTTTTGCTTGGATGTGTTAGGTGGTATATTGGACCATAAAAAACAAACATTTCATGTGTTCCGTCGCACGGTTCCATGCCCGACACCCGAAACGGGGGTTTTCACCTCTAAGTGCAAGAACTTACCACGGAGAAAGAGGGGTCAGTGAAGCGGGTCGCACCTCGGAGATGTATCTTGGTTCCCACAAACTACAAACACACTAGTATACATATATTAGGGGTCTATGCAAGTCTTGATGGGGTCTTGACACTCCGGACCCACTATACGGCGAAACCCTACTCCCGCCGGAGAAAAGTCTGAACCCGTCGATCTACCCCTCTAAACGGCGTCGGGAGGGGGTACACGCATGGATTTTTTTGCTTGGATGTGTTAGGTTGGTATATTGGACCATAAAAAACAAACATTTCATGTGTTCCGTCGCACGGTTCCATGCCCGACACCCGAAACGGGGGTTTTCACCTCTAAGTGCAAGAACTTACCACGGAGAAAGAGGGGTCAGTGAAGCGGGTCGCACCTCGGAGATGTATCTTGGTTCCCACAAACTACAAACACACTAGTATACATATATTAGGGGTATATGCAAGTTTTGATGGGGTCTTGACACTCCGGACCCACTATACGGCGAAACCCTACTCCCGCCGGAGAAAAGTCTGAACCCGTCGATCTACCCCTCTAAACGGCGTCGGGAGGGGGTAGACTCATCGATTTTTTTGCTTGGATGTGTTAGGTTGGTATATTGGACCATAAAAAACAAACATTTCATGTGTTCCGTCGCACGGTTCCATGCCCGACACCCGAAACGGGGGTTTTCACCTCTAAGTGCAAGAACTTACCACGGAGAAAGAGGGGTCAGTGAAGCGGGTCGCACCTCGGAGATGTATCTTGGTTCCCACAAACTACCAACACACTAGTATACATATATTAGGGGTCTATGCAAGTCTTGATGGGGTCTTGACACTCCGGACCCACTATACGGCGAAACCCTACTCCCGCCGGAGAAAAGTCTGAACCCGTCGATCTACCCCTCTAAACGGCGTCGGGAGGGGGTAGACGCATGGATTTTTTTGCTTGGATGTGTTAGGTTGGTATATTGGACCATAAAAAACAAACATTTCATGTGTTCCGTCGCACGGTTCCATGTCCGACACCCGAAACGGGGGTTTTCACCTCTAAGCGCAAGAACTTACCACGGAGAAAGAGGGGTCAGTGAAGCGGGTCGCACCTCGGAGATGTATCTTGGTTCCCACAAACTACCAACACACTAGTATACATATATTAGGGGTCTATGCAAGTCTTGATGGGGTCTTGACACTCCGGACCCACTATACGGCGAAACCCTACTCCCGCTGGAGAAAAGTCTGAACCCGTCGATCTACCCCTCTAAACGGCGTCGGGAGGGGGTAGACGCATGGATTTTTTTGCTTGGATGTGTTAGGTTGGTATATTGGACCATAAAAAAAACATTTCATGTGTTCCGTCGCACGGTTCCATGCCCGACACCCGAAACGGGGGTTTTCACCTCTAAGTGCAAGAACTTACCACGGAGAAAGAGGGGTCAGTGAAGCGGGTCGCACCTCGGAGATGTATCTTGGTTCCCACAAACTACCAACACACTAGTATACATATATTAGGGGTCTATGCAAGTCTTGATGGGGTCTTGACACTCCGGACCCACTATACGGCGAAACCCTACTCCCGCTGGAGAAAAGTCTGAACCCGTCGATTTACCCCTCTAAACGGCGTCGGGAGGGGGTAGACGCATCGATTTTTTTGCTTGGATGTGTTAGGTTGGTATATTGGACCATAAAAAACAAACATTTCATGTGTTCCGTCGCACGGTTCCATGCCCGACACCCGAAACGGGGGTTTTCACCTCTAAGTTTCGGAACCCCGCCACTACAAAACTCCAGAGATACCCGCATATGTGTCCTTATATTATGGCCACATATGATCAAAATATTTGTACAAATTAGTTCTTATGTTATTTATTGTGATTTAGTACCCTCACGAATAATATTTATGAACGTAACCTAATATTTCAAGAAAAACTGGAAAATAGTTCAATGAGCCCGACGGTATTGCCGTCGGTGTCAGTGTGGGTGGTTACGGCGCCGTCAGGTCGCTTCGTCCAGACGCCCACGCGGGGGAGACGGGGGGGGGGGGGGGGGGGGGAGAAGTCCGACGGTGTTTTGACGCCGACGGTGGCCGTCGGGCTCATATTAGAACGCCGACAGTGTTTTGAGCCCGACGGTTTTTCTCTGGCCGTCGGTGCTATATTGTGACACCGACGGCCCCGACGTTTGGCCGTCGGCGTTATAATTGCCGTCGGGCTGGTCTGCCACTCCCGTAGTGCGTGATGGCGGCTCTGAAAAGGCAGCACCAGGGTGCATGGTCGGACCTGCCGCCGGAACTCCTGGGCACCGTCCTCCGCTCTCTGTCGTCGCTCGCTGATCGCGTCCGCCTCCGCGCTGTCTGCCACCCGTGGCGCAATACTGGCATCGTGCTCGCTCCCTCGCACCTTCAGCTCCCCTGGCTCGCCTTCGGCGACGGCACCCCCTCCTGGACGTCTCCAACAACGCCGCGCACCATGTTAAAGACATCCCCGACGACGCCGTCTGTTACAGCGCTGGGGAGAACACGTTCTTCCTCGCGCATGACGACGGCCGTTGCTCCCTGGTGGACGCCTTCCACGGAGGCGCCGCCGCAACCCCTCTCCCCGAGCTAGCCCAACTCCTCCGCGCTCGCAACGTGAACCCCCGCTACGAGCTGCTGCAGCCAATCACCAAGGTCACGGTGTCCACGCCCTCAGCAGCAGGGCTGGAAGAACACTGCCGGCTCGTCGCGGTCATGATCCACAACGGCAAGGTCATCATCTCCACCTGCCGGCCGGCGGGCGAGACCAACGCGTGCCTCGCGCTGGACGACGTCTTCGACTTCTGCACCGCCGACATCAGGTTCTTCCAAGGGGGCATCTACGCTCTGTCCAAGGTCACCGAGGCTCTCCGCGCCGTCGACCTCAACCAAGGCCGCCTCGACGAGCTGCCGGCCACGCCACCCGTCATCGAGGTCATACGTGGTGGAGTGGCATCCGACAAGTTGGAGATGATTCGGGAGCCCCATCTCGAGGAAGATCCATCACTACGGGAGTGGCAGACCAGCCCGACGGCAATTATAACGCCGACGGCCAAACGTCGGGGCCGTCGGCGTCACAATATAGCACCGACGGCCAGAGAAAAACCGTCGAGCTCAAAACACCGTCGGCGTTCTAATGTGAGCCCGACGGCCACCGTCGGCGTCAAAACACCGTCGGACTTCTCCCCCCCGTCTCCCCCGCGTGGGCGTCTGGACGAAGCGACCTGACGGCGCCGTAACCACCCACACTGACGCCGACGGCAATACCGTCGGGCTCAATGAACTAATTTCCAATTTTTCTTGAAATATTAGGTTACGTTCATAAATATTATTCGTAAGGGTACTAAATCACAATAAATAACATAAGAACTAATTTGTACAAATATTGTGATCATATGTGGCCATAATATAAGGACACATATGCGGGTATCTCCGGAGTTTTGTAGTGGCGGGGTTCCGAAACTTAGAGGTGAAAACCCCCCTTTCGGGTGTCGGGCATGGAACCGTGCGACGGAACACATGAAATGTTTGTTTCTTATGGTCCAATATACCAACCTAACACATCCAAGCAAAAAAATCCATGCTTCTACCCCCTCCCGACGCCGTTTAGAGGGGTAGATCGACGGGTTCAGACTTTTCTCCAGCGGGAGTAGGGTTTCGCCGTATAGTGGGTCCGGAGTGTCAAGACCCCATCAAGACTTGCATAGACCCCTAATATATGTATACTAGTGTGTTGGTAGTTTGTGGGAACCAAGATACATCTCCGAGGTGCGACCCGCTTCACTGACCCCTCTTTCTCCGTGGTAAGTTCTTGCACTTAGAGGTGAAAACCCCCGTTTCGGGTGTCGGGCATGGAACCGTGCGACGGAACACATGAAATGTTTGTTTTTTATGGTCCAATATACCAACCTAACACATCCAAGCAAAAAAATCCATGCGTCTACCCCCTCCCGACGCCGTTTAGAGGGGTAGATCGACGGGTTCAGACTTTTCTCCACCGGGAGTAGGGTTTCGCCGTAGAGGGGGTCCGGAGGGTCAAGACCCCATAAAAACTTGCATAGACCCCTAATATATGTATACTAGTGTGTTGGTAGTTTGTGGCAACCAAGATACATCTCCGAGGTGCGACCCGCTTCACTGACCCCTCTTTCTCCGTGGTAAATTCTTGCACTTAGAGGTGAAAACCCCCGTTTCGGGTGTCGGGCATAGAATCGTGCGACGTAACACATGAAATGTTTGTTTTTTATGGTCCAATATACCAACCTAACACAGCCAAGCAAAAAAAATCATGCGTCTACCCCCTGCCGACGCCGTTATGAGGGGTAGATCGATATGTTAGTTTTTTCTCCAGCGGGAGTAGGGTTTCGCCGTAGAGGGGGTCCGGAGTGTCAAGACCCCATCAAGACTTTCATAGACCACTAATATATGTATACTAGTGTGTCGGTAGTTTGTGGGAACCAAGATACATCTCCGAGGTGCGACCCGCTTCACTGGCCCCTCTTTCTCCGTGGTAAGTTCTTGCACTTAGAGGTGAAAACCCCCGTTTCGGGTGTCGGGCATGGAACCGTGCGACGGAACACATGAAATGTTTGTTTTTTATGGTCCAATATACCAACATAACACATCCAAGCAAAAAAATCCATGCGTCTACCCCCTCCCGACGCCGTTTAGAGGGGTAGATCGACGGGTTCAGACTTTTCTCCACCGGGAGTAGGGTTTCGCCGTAGAGGGGGTCCGGAGTGTCAAGACCCCATCAAGACTTGCATAGACCCCTAATATATGTATTCTAGTGTGTTGGTAGTTTGTGGGAACCAAGATACATCTCCGAGGTGCGACCCGCTTCACTGACCCCTCTTTCTCCGTGGTAAGTTCTTGCACTTAGAGGTGAAAACCCCCGTTTCGGGTGTCGGGCATGGAACCGTGCGACGGAACACATGAAATGTTTGTTTTTTATGGTCCAATATACCAACCTAACACATCCAAGCAAAAAAAAACCATGCGTCTACCCCCTCCCGACGCCGTTTAGAGGGGTAGATCGACGGGTTCAGACTTTTCTCCACCGGGAGTAGGGTTTCGCCGTAGAGGGGGTCCGGAGTGTCAAGACCCCATCAAGACTTTCATAGAACCCTAATATATGTATACTAGTGTGTTGGTAGTTTGTGGGAACCAAGATACATCTCCGAGGTGCGACCCGCTTCACTGACCCCTCTTTCTCCGTGGTAAGTTCTTGCACTTAGAGGTGAAAACCCCCGTTTCGGGTGTCGGGCATAGAATCGTGCGACGGAACACATGAAATGTTTGTTTTTATGGTCCAATATACCAACCTAACACATCCAAGCAAAAAATCCATGCGTCTACCCCCTCCCGACGCCGTTTAGAGGGGTAGATCGACGGGTTCAGACTTTTCTCCAGCGGGAGTAGGGTTTCGCCGTAGAGGGGGTCCGGAGTGTCAAGACCCCATCAAGACTTGCATAGTCCCCTAATATATGTATACTAGTGTGTTGGTAGTTTGTGGGAACCAAGATACATCTCCGAGGTGCGACCCGCTTCACTGACCCCTCTTTCTCCGTGGTAAGTTCTTGCACTAAGAGGTGAAAACCCCCGTTTCGGGTGTCGGGCATGGAACCGTGCGACGGAACACATGATTTTTTTTTTATGGTCCAATATACCAACCTAACACATCCAAGCAAAAAAATCCATGAGTCTACCCCCTCCCGACGCCGTTTAGAGGGGTAGATCGACGGGTTCAGACTTTTCTCCACCGGGAGTAGGGTTTCGCCGTAGAGGGGGTCCGGAGTGTCAAGACCCCATCAAAATTGCATAGACCCCTAATATATGTATACTAGTGTGTTGGTAGTTTGTGGGAACCAAGATACATCTCCGAGGTGCTGACACGCTTCACTGACCCTTCTTTCTCCGTGGTAAGTTCTTGCACTAAGAGGTGAAAACCCCCGTTTCGGGTGTCGGGCATGGAACCGTGCGACGGAACACATGAAATGTTTGTTTTTTATGGTCCAATATACCAACCTAACACATCCAAGCAAAAAAATCCATGCGTCTACCCCCTCCCGACGCCGTTTAGAGGGGTAGATCGACGGGTTAAGACTTTTCTCCACCGGGAGTAGGGTTTCGCCGTAGAGGGGGTCCGGAGTGTGAAGACCCCATCAAAACTTGCATAGACCCCTAATATATGTATACTAGTGTGTTGGTAGTTTGTGGGAACCAAGATACATCTCCGAGGTGCGACCCGCTTCACTGACCCCTCTTTCTCCGTGGTAAGTTCTTGCACTTAGAGGTGAAAACCCCCGTTTCGGGTGTCGGGCATGGAACCGTGCGACGGAACACATGAAATGTTTGTTTTTTATGGTCCAATATACCAACCTAACACATCCAAGCAAAAAAATACATGCGTCTACCCCCTCCCGACGCCGTTTAGAGGGGTAGATCGACGAGTTCAGACTTTTCTCCACCGGGAGTAGGGTTTCGCCGTAGAGGGGGTCCGGAGTGTCAAGACCCCATCAAAACTTGCATAGACCCCTAATATATGTATACTAGTGTGTTGGTAGTTTGTGGGAACCAAGATACATCTCCGAGGTGCGACCCGCTTCACTGACCCCTCTTTCTCCGTGTTAAGTTCTTGCACTAAGAGGTGAAAACCCCCATTTCGGGTGTCGGGCATGGAACCGTGCGACGGAACACATGAAATGTTTGTTTTTTATGGTCCAATATACCAACCTAACACATCCAAGCAAAAAATCCATGCGTCTACCCCCTCCCGACGCCGTTTAGAGGGGTGGATCGACGGGTTCAGACTTTTCTCCACCGGGAGTAGGGTTTCGCCGTAGAGGGGGTCCGGAGTGTCAAGACCCCATCAAAACTTGCATAGACCCCTAATATATGTATACTAGTGTGTTGGTAGTTTGTGGGAACCAAGATACATCTCCGAGGTGCGACCCGCTTCACTGACCCCTCTTTCTCCGTGGTAAGTTCTTGCACTTAGAGGTGAAAACCCCCGTTTCGGGTGTCGGACATGGAACCGTGCGACGGAACACATGAAATGTTTGTTTTTTATGGTACAATATACCAACCTAACACATCCAAGCAAAAAAATCCATGCGTCTACCCCCTCCCGACGCCGTTTAGAGGGGTAGATCGACGGGTTCAGACTTTTCTCCACCGGGAGTAGGGTTTCGCCGTAGAGGGGGTCCGGAGTGTCAAGACCCCATCAAAACTTGCATAGACCCCTAATATATGTATACTAGTGTGTTGGTAGTTTGTGGGAACCAAGATACATCTCCGAGGTGCGACCCGCTTCACTGACCCTTCTTTCTCCGTGGTAAGTTCTTGCACTAAGAGGTGAAAACCCCCGTTTCGGGTGTCGGGCATGGAACCGTGCGACAGAACACATGAAATGTTTGTTTTTTATGGTCCAATATACCAACCTAACACATCCAAGCAAAAAAATCCATGCGTCTACCCCCTCCCGACGCCGTTTAGAGGGGTAGATCGACGGGTTCAGACTTTTCTCCACCGGGAGTAGGGTTTCGCCGTAGAGGGGTGAAGGGGTTACGGTGCAGAAAACAATAATTTTCTAGCGAGCGAAACCCTAACTAGCCAGGATCTATCTATCTAGTACATGCGATAACGGTGGCGGAACGGGTTACATTACCTCCATGTAGACCGATAGCGGGGATTACGCTCCCGCACAAGCGTTGACGATGAAGTCGTACGTAGCCGACCTCGAGGTCGCAGAGAACTTGCCGCGATGTCGGAGTCGATGACGCCGGGGTGTCGACGATGATCTGCGTCGACGGGCGTCGGGCGGAAGAAGGCAGAGCGCCAGCACCGGGGCTGGTGCGCCGGCAGCAGAGGGGGGGGGGGGGGGAGGCGCGGCGGCTGCAGGGGGCGATACGACGTCGCCCAAGCTCCTCAAAAGAGTAGCCTCCGAGCTCTCGCAAACATACTGAGCCTAGCGACAACTCCCGGTCATTCAGATCCAGCTGAAATCGCAGGAGTAGATCTTATCTGGAATCCCGCAGAGCAACGGCGCTCTGCGGTATGGCTTAGGTGGAGAGAGACCCCCTTCCTCAGCTCGGCGCGGCTCCGACTTGGGAACCACGAGATCGAGAGAGAAATCGGGAATTAATTGGATTTTCCTATATATTAAATCAATTAATATGCCTTGCTATATAAAGGGGGAAGGGGGTGTGCAAACCCCTTGGCTCCCCCATGTGGGACTAAAGGAGGAGAGGGGAGGGGGGGGGGGGGTTCGGCCGAACCCCCCATGGGCCCTTCAACTCCTAGTCCGAGTTGGACTAGGAGGCCCAGCCTTCCCCTTCCTTGTGGGGTGCGGTTTCCCCTTTCTTGGGCCCTCTTAGGGCCCATTTAGGTGGGAGCCCCCCTTTTTCCTTTATTTAATTAATATTAAATTAATATAAAAATCCCATTAATTCATAATTAATATATTTATATATAATTCAATATCCCATGACTCCGAAACCATTTCGGAACCACCCGAACAACTTTCGGACATTCCCGGAACCATTCCACACCTTCCCGGAACTCCTTCCGGACCACCGGAACCCTTTCCGGATCATTTCTCCCTCTCCAATAAAAACCTATAAAATTCCAGAACCTATCTCCTAGCGTCGCTAAGACCTTAAGTTTGTTAAGCTACGGTTCGGGAACACTCCAGACATGGTCGAGACACTCCGCTCACCAATGATCGTCAGGGATACCTGGAAATATATGACGACCCCTGTGCATTCCACGAATATCGTCGTTGAACCATAAATATGATATTCATTCCCTTTGTCTCTGCGATACTACCTTGTCCGAGATATGATCGTAGACACACCGATGCCTTTGCTGTATCTCGTTACCGACGAAGGTTATTAACTCGTCTGTGATATTACATCTCCATGACCTAGTCATAAGCTGCGCAGCTATATAGATGCAATATCACCGAGTGGGCCCAGAGTATCTTTCCATTACAAGAATGAACAAATCCCGCTCTTGATCCTTACGTCTCGATGCTCTTTCGGAATACCCAAGATGGACACCGTTATTGTCATGCTATATAAGACACAACGTTTGATGCTCTCAAAGCACTCCTACGAAGCAACAATAAGTACGGTCTCACGGTCTAAGGAATAAGCTATCATACTCTTATCTATTGCAAATGACAAACATCGTAATACGATCTTATTGCAATACTTTGCGTATGTCCATCACCTTATTCTACTAACAAGATGACCCCATTGTCAACCGACGTCATTGTCCTTGATCGGGAATCTCGATCAACTGTTGCCCAATGGACTAGCTCATATAGAGGCTTGCTAGGGACCTGGTTGTCTATGTATCACACGTGTATTAATAATTCCGATTAATACAGTTATAGCATAATACACAAACCTATTATAAACTTATGATATAATGCAATAAATACTACTTATTTATTTGCCTCTAGGGCATATCTCCTTCAGTCTCCCACTTGCACTAGAGTACAAATAAACTAGCTGCATTTTACTTTTATCAGAATCCCTTATCAAATAAGAATCATTTGATAATGCTTGCTCGTGGAAAAGTGTTACTGCACAATCCATGATTGTACATGCTTTTGCGATTCACTGGCATCAACTTGTTTGATATCATCATGTTGTTTAACAACATATATGCAAATACCGTAACTAAGTGAGACTTCTGCTTCCCAGCGCTTACTCTGATTATACTAACCAGATAACTGCCCTGAAAAACACACTCAGTCATGCAGAGCCCCTTGTAACAATTACAAACTTGCGACATCTACATACTTTCACACCAATGTAGAAAACTTGACATTCAAATGTCAATCCCTTAACTAACGTACTTCTACTTCCAGTAAATTCCAAATTTACTTTCATAACTGTTCTTTATTCCAAGAACATCGGTTATATTTCATCGAGCAGATAATATGGTTTCTGTATGATGTCTAATATTACATAATAGACCCACATGTCATACAACCATTACTTTCACGCATCATTACTCTTAATGAACAATTGGATTCCAAAGGACCATCCTTTTGATTCTATTCTGACTCCTCAGATATAATCCAAAACAACTCGACTAACTATTTAAAATTCCCGTTCTATTTCCAAATAGACACTAGCTTTTAAAATAGTTTCACAACTTCATCCTATTCTATTGATACAGTTTCACAATGTGTTAACTACACAAGATGAATTCGACTCCCACTCAAATTATGTCTCCACATATTTGATAACACGAGCTCCCACTCAAAAACATGTTATCCACATATTTGAGTTCCTGAGCTCCCACTCAAAAATATGTTCTTACATATTCCACCTGAGTAAACTAACTATGACTCCCACTTAATTTGACATTTTGGTCAAACCAAAATCATTGATCTATCATCAATTCGAATTTAATACAAACTATAGTATTACATTAATACAAATCCCTCAGACTTCAAGCATGTCTACATAAATGTAGTCAACAAATTTGATCTTGTCCAAGACACATTTCTTGACAAGACATGCTCCCGCGTCTTTCTTATAGTCACATTTCCATATAACACTTTATATGACGATTAAACAATCTTATTCCTCTAATAAGAATTGCAGCAACAATTACTCTCTTAATCCTTTCAAATGCAACTTTGGATTTCCAGGCTCAAAAGCCTTTGTTCGTATTCCGATATTTTCTCAACTTTCTTTGTATTCATAAAGTGCACCTTGATCTGTCAACAAGATCTGAAATACTTAATACAGTGCTGTGACCTGACAGCAATATTAAATATAATAGCACTTTATTTAGAAGTTTCTTTCATGAAAATATTATGACCTTTATGAAGAGGATTGCAAGCAGAAAACAATTTTCTAGTCTCCCTCACTCTTAATCACTAAACTTTCATTAGCAAACATATACTCTTTGGAACATCTTCCAACATAAGTCTGACACTTTATTCCAAACATCTAATCCATAAACCATAATTCGAAAAGTCATCTTTTCTCGGAATTACATAGACAACAAACTGAACTTTGTTTCTATTTGGTTTTGGAATACACTCTTATCCAATGCGAGCAATCTACAAAGAACCACTCATGTATATTCCGAATTATCGCATAATCATATACATGTCGACACTACTGTCGATCCTACGAATTCTCGTTGAGAAAAATATCTATTTTCTAAAGTGGACATCGACTATAATGTTTTGAACGTATTAGGAGATTCTAAGACTGATTCTGACAGGCCACACTTTATTTAAAATAGAGCATGATTATAATTCCCCACATATCACTATAAATGACATTATAATTCTGTGAAGCAAATTTCCACAAGTCTCTTGTGTTGAAAACATAATTCAAAAATACTGTCCTTTGATCGAATTCTGTGAATACAATGTTCACTAATCTTTCTTCTGAAAAAACCCCATTTGATCTATTATCAAATTAATCTCAGACTCCACAATTTATCGGGCAAATACTCCTATTTACCAAAATCATGGAACAATTCAGATCATGCAATAACACCAATGATTTATCATTTAAAAATGACTCTCAATCAATTTCCTCTAGTATTGCAACTTCAATACTGCATTTCAAACTTAATCAATTTTGGCACTCGAAATACTTAAATGGACCAAAGTTATCCATTACTTCTTTCATTGCCTTTATGACTAAATTCGATGGTGTTTGCTCTTTGGACACATAATTTTATCATTCCCGCTTTTATAAATGTATATCATACGCATAATGTAATTGAGATGTGATGCAAATTACTCATAACATGAAACAACTGCTTTGTTCCATAACATAAAACAACTGATGTGTTCTATATGAATAATTATGTCTTGTAACATTCAAGACACCAAACTAGATCACATTCTCACTATTACAAAATGTCTTATAAAAAACTATCGATGATAACTAATATGATACCTCGAGGGCGTGAGCCCTACTGGCCATGAACTTGCCATCACTCGTGCACTGTCACGTCACCCTTCGCCACATACTTGTGATAATCAGGGACTGTGTCACAAACAGAACAATTATCAAACACTTTTCATCAAGTATGAGAAGAATACATTTATGTCTTCGTATATCAAATATACCCATAGCGTCGAAGAACTCTTCTTCGATGAATCAACTTTTAGAGATTTGAACTTGTTCACGAACGTGAAGAAGCTCACCGTGTTTCTATAGCATATTCACGCACATGCTATTCACAGCTAGGAGGTAAAGCACAATCTCTATTGCACTGGAGTTCGCTATCTAGAAATCGTAGATATTCGTTTTCCTGAAGTAGATGTCACACAACTTCTTCAACTGAGTCTCCAGACAGGTATGCTCCCCATGTGAATGGTCCGGAACTTTCTAAGCTGTCTGAACTGCTCAAGACTCAATTCATCTTTGAAGTGACCTCTGATCGCATCAATCACGACATATGGCTCCATGTGTTGAAACAACTTTCAACTCAGGTGCTAGGCATACGCTCATGACGATCGTCACTTCCATGAACCTGTCATGATGCTTACGGAACTCATCATCTTGCTCCTTGCTATCAGAATCATCTGGTCTAACTCCTAACTAATGTTCTAGCACATATAGGATGTTTGTTGTGTTTGGAGAATGTTTTTAAAACCAATGCACCAGCTGATGAAGTTGGACCCGTCGGCTTCCAAGGTAGAATCCGAGCTCTTGAAGAAGTAACCGAAGCGTAGTTCCGTAGTCTCCAGATGTGATCGCAAAAGAGGTAAGATAAGTTTATAATATATAGGTGAGTTTTAGTTCTATAATCTCATTATCAAAAACCACACCTCACCAAGATTATTATCCCTAAAATAATAATGGCGATGACACGACCCTCATCCACCATACTACCCCCGATCATCACGGCCGGCAGCACAGCTTCAAAGGTGGACATAAAATGTCGATCATAACAACTCTATGACTCGTGCTCGATCTTTCGATCTTCCCGTGTTCCGAGGCCATACCTCTGAGTATGCTAGGCTCGCCAATCAAACCTCGAAGACCCTGCGCGTGCAACATGGCTTACACCCACCGTATGCGAACGACGAGATGTGTGACACCCGATCATCACGGCCTGCCTCATAACGTAGAACTTTCTTGGTGGTGCGCAACGAGGGAGAACACAATTTTCGTATTTTGTTAGGGATCATCCTATTTATGATGCTACCGTTGTATATCTAGCATATAAGCAATCAATAGGATGCACACACAACAGCACACAATAATGATGCAATGAAGTGCGATGTGACATGGTCGATGCGCCTGGACCTTCATGGCGCCATGTGCCTGGCCCCCGACGCCCCGGCATGGCTCCGAGTCTACAGAGCCCTCCATTGCCTCCGACAGTACGAGTAATATCAAAACTTACCGTAACCATGTCACATAAAATAACGCCTCTACAAAACAAAGTTAGACGCCTCTAGCTTTATTTAGTTTTGCAAGTTTTACGTGGCATATAGGCTTATTCGTAAGAGAATCGCTTCCCTACCTACGAACTTTGTACCACAACGTCGATCGTATAATTGCATGTTTAAGCATCCCTTTCGGGCCCTCCATTGAAAATGCTTTGCCGACTAGAGAGAGAGAAACAGACACCCGCCAGCCACAGATACGGTGCAAGCCGTATGTCAGTAGTGGAACCAGTCTCGCGTAAGCGTACGCGTAAAGTCGGTCCGGGCTGCTTCGTCAACTCAATACCGAAGGCATCGCAAGTGCACGCTAGAGGGTAGAAAATATAAGAAAGACACCCTCATTCAACATGAGTTCTAACCGTACCAGCAGTACTACGCATAGATCGGCTCTGATACCACTGAAGGGGTTACGGTGCGGAAAACAATAATTTTCTAGCGAGCGAAACCCTAACTAGCCAAGATCTATCTATCTAGTACATGCGATAACGGTGGCGGAACGGGTTACATTACCTCCATGTAGACCGATAGCGGGGATTACGCTCCCGCACAAGCGTTGACGATGAAGTCGTACGTAGCCGACCTCGAGGTCGCGGAGAACTTGCCGCGATGTCGGAGTCGATGACGCCGGGGTGTCGAAGATGATCTGCGTCGACGGGCGTCGGGCGGAAGAAGGCAGAGCGCCAGCACCGGGGCTGGTGCGCCGGCAGCAGAGGGGGGGGGGGGGGGGGAGGCGCGGCGGCTGCAGGGGGCGAGACGACGTCGCCCAAGCTCCTCAAAAGAGTAGCCTCCGAGCACTCGCAAACATACGGAGCATAGCGACAACTCCCGGTCATTCAGATCCAGCTGAAATCGCAGGAGTAGATCTTATCTGGAATCCCGCAGAGCAACGGCGCTCTGCGGTATGGCTTAGGTGGAGAGAGACCCCCTTCCTCAGCTCGGCGCGGCTCCAACTTGGGAACCACGAGATCGAGAGAGAAATCGGGAATTAATTGGATTTTCCTATATATTAAATCAATTAATATGCCTTGCTATATAAAGGGGGAAGGGGGTGTGCAAACCCCTTGGCCCCCCCATGTGGGACTAAAGGAGGAGAGGGGAGGGGGGGGGGGGGGGGGGTTCGGCCGAACCCCCCATGGGCCCTCCAACTCCTAGTCCGAGTTGGACTAGGAGGCCGAGCCTTCCCCTTCCTTGTGGGGTGCGGTTTCCCCTTTCTTGGGCCCTCTTAGGGCCCATTTAGGTGGGAGCCCCCCTTTTTCCTTTATTTAATTAATATTAAATTAATATAAAAATCCCATTAATTCATAATTAATATATTTATATATAATTCAATATCCCATGACTCCGAAACCATTTCGGAACCACCCGAACAACTTTCGGACATTCCCGGAACCATTCCACACCTTCCCGGAACTCCTTCCGGACCACCGGAACCCTTTCCGGATCATTTCTCCCTCTCCAATAAAAACCTATAAAATTCCAGAACCTATCTCCTAGCGTCGCTAAGACCTTAAGTTTGTTATGCTACGGTTCGGGAACACTCCAGACATGGTCGAGACACTCCGCTCACCAATGATCGTCAGGGATACCTGGAAATATATGACGACCCCTGTGCATTCCACGAATATCGTCGTTGAACCATAAATATGATATTCATTCCCTTTGTCTCTGCGATACTACCTTGTCCGAGATATGATCGTAGACACACCGATGCCTTTGCTGTATCTCGTTACCGACGAAGGTTATTAACTCGTCTGTGATATTACATCTCCATGACCTAGTCATAAGCTGCGCAGCTATATAGATGCAATATCACCGAGTGGGCCCAGAGTATCTTTCCATTACAAGAATGAACAAATCCCGCTCTTGATCCTTACGTCTCGATGCTCTTTCGGAATACCCAAGATGGACACCGTTATTGTCATGCTATATAAGACACAACGTTTGATGCTCTCAAAGCACTCCTACGAAGCAACAATAAGTACAGTCTCACGGTCTAAGGAATAAGCTATCATACTCTTATCTATTGCAAATGACAAACATCGTAATACGATCTTATTGCAATACTTTGCGTATGTCCATCACCTTATTCTACTAACAAGATGACCCCATTGTCAACCGACGTCATTGTCCTTGATCGGGAATCTCGATCAACTGTTGCCCAATGGACTAGCTCATATAGAGGCTTGCTAGGGACCTGGTTGTCTATGTATCACACGTGTATTAATAATTCCGATTAATACAGTTATAGCATAATACACAAACCTATTATAAACTTATGATATAATGCAATAAATACTACTTATTTATTTGCCTCTAGGGCATATCTCCTTCAGTCTCCCACTTGCACTAGAGTACAAATAAACTAGCTGCATTTTACTTTTATCAGAATCCCTTATCAAATAAGAATCATTTGATAATGCTTGCTCGTGGAAAAGTGTTACTGCACAATCCATGATTGTGCATGCTTTTGCGATTCACTGGCATCAACTTGTTTGATATCATCATGTTGTTTAACAACATATATGCAAATACCGTAACTAAGTGAGACTTCTGCTTCCCAGCGCTTACTCTGATTATACTAACCAGATAACTGCCCTGAAAAACACACTCAGTCATGCAGAGCCCCTTGTAACAATTACAAACTTGCGACATCTACATACTTTCACACCAATGTAGAAAACTTGACATTCAAATGTCAATCCCTTAACTAACGTACTTCTACTTCCAGTAAATTCCAAATTTACTTTCATAACTGTTCTTTATTCCAAGAACATCGGTTATATTTCATCGAGCAGATAATATGGTTTATGTATGATGTCTAATATTACATAATAGACCCACATGTCATACAACCATTACTTTCACGCATCATTACTCTTAATGAACAATTGGATTCCAAAGGACCATCCTTTTGATTCTATTCTGACTCCTCAGATATAATCCAAAACAACTCGACTAACTATTTAAAATTCCCGTTCTATTTCCAAATAGACACTAGCTTTTAAAATAGTTTCACAACTTCATCCTATTCTATTGATACAGTTTCACAATGTGTTAACTACACAAGATGAATTCGACTCCCACTCAAATTATGTCTCCACATATTTGATAACATGAGCTCCCACTCAAAAACATGTTATCCACATATTTGAGTTCCTGAGCTCCCACTCAAAAATATGTTCTTACATATTCCACCTGAGTAAACTAACTATGACTCCCACTTAATTTGACATTTTGGTCAAACCAAAATCATTGATCTATCATCAATTCGAATTTAATACAAACTATAGTATTACATTAATACAAATCCCTCAGACTTCAAGCATGTCTACATAAATGTAGTCAACAAATTTGATCTTGTCCAAGACACATTTCTTGACAAGACATGCTCCCGCGTCTTTCTTATAGTCACATTTCCATATAACACTTTATATGACGATTAAACAATCTTATTCCTCTAATAAGAATTGCAGCAACAATTACTCTCTTAATCCTTTCAAATGCAACTTTGGATTTCCAGGCTCAAAAGCCTTTGTTCGTATTCCGATATTTTCTCAACTTTCTTTGTATTCATAAAGTGCACCTTGATCTGTCAACAAGATCTGAAATACTTAATACAGTGCTGTGACCTGACAGCAATATTAAATATAACAGCACTTTATTTAGAAGTTTCTTTCATGAAAATATTATGACCTTTATGAAGAGGATTGCAAGCAGAAAACAATTTTCTAGTCTCCCTCACTCTTAATCACTAAACTTTCATTAGCAAACATATACTCTTTGGAACATCTTCCAACATAAGTCTGACACTTTATTCCAAACATCTAATCCATAAACCATAATTCGAAAAGTCATCTTTTCTCGGAATTACATAGACAACAAACTGAACCTTGTTTCTATTTGGTTTTGGAATACACTCTTATCCAATGCGAGCAATCTACAAAGAACCACTCATGTATATTCCGAATTATCGCATAATCATATACATGTCGACACTACTGTCGGTTCTACGAATTCTCGTTGAGAAAAATATCTATTTTCTAAAGTGGACATCGACTATAATGTTTCGAACGTATTAGGAGATTCTAAGACTGATTCTGACAGGCCACACTTTATTTAAAATAGAGCATGATTATAATTCCCCACATATCACTATATATGACATTATAATTCTGTGAAGCAAATTTCCACAAGTCTCTTGTGTTGAAAACATAATTCAAAAATACTGTCCTTTGATCGAATTCTGTGAATACAATGTTCACTAATCTTTCTTCTGAAAAACCCCATTTGATCTATTATCAAATTAATCTCAGACTCCACAATTTATCGGGCAAATACTCCTATTTACCAAAATCATGGAACAATTCGGATCATGCAATAACACCATTGATTTATCATTTAAAAATGACTCTCAATCAATTTCCTCTAGTATTGCAACTTCAATACTGCATTTCAAACTTAATCAATTTTGGCACTCGAAATACTTAAATGGACCAAAGTTATCCATTACTTCTTTCATTGCCTTTATGACTAAATTCGATGGTGTTTGCTCTTTGGACACATAATTTTATCATTCCCGCTTTTATAAATGTATATCATACGCATAATGTAATTGAGATGTGATTCAAATTACTCATAACATGAAACAACTGCTTTGTTCCATAACATAAAACAACTGATGTGTTCTATATGAATAATTATGTCTTGTAACATTCAAGACACCAAACTAGATCACATTCTCACTATTACAAAATGTCTTATCAAAAACTATTGATGATAACTAATATGATACCTCGAGGGCGTGAGCACTACTGGCCATGAACTTGCCATCACTCGTGCACTGTCACGTCACCCTTCGCCACATACTTGTGATAATCAGGGACTGTTTCACAAACAGAACAATTATCAAACACTTTTCATCAAGTATGAGAAGAATACATTTATGTCTTCGAATATCAAATATACCCATAGCGTCGAAGAACTCTTCTTCGATGAATCAACTTTTAGAGATTTGAACTTGTTCACGAACGTGAAGAAGCTCACCGTGTTTCTATAGCATATTCACGCACATGCTATTCACAGCTAGGAGGTAAAGCACAATCTCTATTGCACTGGAGTTCGCTATCTAGAAATCGTAGATATTCGTAATCCTGAAGTAGATGTCACACAACTTCTTCAACTGAGTCTCCAGACAGGTATGCTCCCCATGTGAATGGTCTGGAACTTTCTAAGCTGTCTGAACTGCTCAAGACTCAATTCATCTTTGAAGTGACCTCTGATCGCATCAATCACGACATATGGCTCCATGTGTTGAAACAACTTTCAACTCAGGTGCTAGGCATACGCTCATGACGATCGTCACTTCCATGAACCTGTCATGATGCTTACGGAACTCATCATCTTGCTCCTTGCTATCAGAATCATCTGGTCTAACTCCTAACTAATGTTCTAGCACATATAGGATGTTTGTTGTGTTTGGAGAATGTTTTTAAAACCAATGCACCAGCTGATGAAGTTGGACCCGTCGGCTTCCAAGGTAGAATCCGAGCTCTTGAAGAAGTAACCGAAGCGTAGTTCCGTAGTCTCCAGATGTGATCGCAAAAGAGGTAAGATAAGTTTATAATATATAGGTGAGTTTTAGTTCTATAATCTCATTATCAAAAACCACACCTCACCAAGATTATTATCCCTAAAATAATAATGGCGATGACACGACCCTCATCCACCATACTACCCCCGATCATCACGGCCGGCAGCACAGCTTCAAAGGTGGACATAAAATGTCGATCATAACAACTCTATGACTCGTGCTCGATCTTTCGATCTTCCCGTGTTCCGAGGCCATACCTCTGAGTATGCTAGGCTCGCCAATCAAACCTCGAAGACCCTGCGCGTGCAACATGGCTTACACCCACCGTATGCGAACGACGAGATGTGTGACACCCGATCTGAAGGGGTTACGGTGCAGAAAACAATAATTTTCTAGCGATCGAAACCCTAACTAGCCAGGATCTATCTATCTAGTACATGCGATAACGGTGGCGGAACGGGTTACATTACCTCCATGTAGACCGATAGCGGGAATTACGCTCCCGCACAAGCGTTGACGATGAAGTCGTACGTAGCCGACCTCGAGGTCGCGGAGAACTTGCCGCGATGCCGGAGTCGATGACGCCGGGGTGTCGACGATGATCTGCGTCGACGGGCGTCGGGCGGAAGAAGGCAGAGCGCCAGCACCAGGGCTGGTGCGCCGGCAGCAGAGGGGGGAGGCGCGGCGGCTGCAGGGGGCGAGACGACGTCGCCCAAGCTCCTCAATAGAGTAGCCTCCGAGCACTCGCAAACATACGGAGCCTAGCGACAACTCCCGGTCATTCAGATCCAGCTGAAATCGCAGGAGTAGATCTTATCTGGAATCCCGCAGAGCAACGACGCTCTGTGGTATGGCTTAGGTGGAGAGAGACCCCCTTCCTCAGCTCGGCGCGGCTCCAACTTGGGAACCACGAGATCGAGAGAGAAATTGGGAATTAATTGAATTTCCTGTGAATTAAATCAATTAATATGCCTTGCTATATAAAGGGGGAAGGGGGTGTGCAAACCCCTTGGCTCCCCCACGTGGGACTAAACAAAGGACATGGGAGGGGGGGTTCGGCCCCCACATGGGCTGGCCGAACCAGCCAATGGGGCCCACCCCCTTTGAGGTGCGGCTCCCCCTCTTGGGCCCTCTTAGGGCCCATATAGGTGGGAGCCCCCTTTTTCCTTTATTTAATTAATATTAAATTAATATAAAAATCCCATTAATTCATAATTAATATATTTATATATAATTCAATATCCCGTGACTCCGAAAACTCTTTCGGACCACCCGAACAAATTTCGGACATTCCTGGAACCATTCCAGACCTCTCCGGAACTCCTTCCGGACCACCGGAACTCTTTCCGGATCATTTCTCTCTCTCCAACAAAAACCTATAAAATTCCAGAACCTATCTCCTAGCGTCGCTAAGACCTTAAGTTTGTTACGCTACGGTTCGGGAACACTCCAGACATGGTCGAGACACTCCGCTCACCAATGATCGTCAGGGATACCTGGAAATATATGACGACCCCTGTGCATTCCACGAATATCGTCGTTGAACCATAAGTATGATATTCATTCCCTTTGTCTCTGCGATACTACCTTGTCCGAGATATGATCGTAGACACACCAATGGCTTTGCTGTATCTCGTTACCGACGAAGGTTATTAACTCGTCTGCGATATTACATCTCCATGACCTAGTCATAAGCTGCAGCTATATAGATGCAATATCACCGAGTGGGCCCAGAGTATCTTTCCATTACAAGAATGAACAAACCCCGCTCTTGATCCTTACGTCTCGATGCTCTTTCGGAATACCCAAGATGGACACCATTATTGTCATGCTATATAAGACACAACGTTTGATGCTCTCAAAGCACTCCTACGAAGCAACAATAAGTACGGTCTCACGGTCTAAGGAATAAGCTATCATACTCTTATCTATTGCAAATGACAAACATCGTAATACGATCTTATTGCAATACTTTGCGTATGTCCACCACCTTATTCAACTAACAAGATGACCCCATTGTCAACCGACGTCATTGTCCTTGATCGGGAATCTCGATCAACTGTTGCCCAATGGACTAGCTCATATAGAGGCTTGCTAGGGACCTGGTTGTCTATGTATCACACGTGTATTAACAATTCCGATTAATACAGTTATAGCATAATACATAAACCTATTATAAACTTATGAGATAATGCAATAAATACTACTTATTTATTTGCCTCTAGGGCATATCTCCTTCACGATCATCACGGCCTGCCTCATAACGTAGAACTTTCTTGGTGGTGCGCAACGAGGGAGAACACAATTTTGGTATTTTGTTAGGGATCATCCTATTTATGATGCTACCGTTGTATATCTAGCATATAACCAATCAATAGGATGCACACACAACAGCCCACAATAATGATGCAATGACGTGCGATGTGACATGGTCGATGCGCCTGGACCTTCATGGCGCCATGTGCCTGGCCCCCGACGCCCCGGCATGGCTCCGAGTCTACAGAGCCCTCCATTGCCTCCGACAGTACGAGTAATATCAAAACTTACCGTAACCATGTCACATAAAATAACGCCTCTGCAAAACAAAGTTAGACGCCTCTAGCTTTATTTAGTTTTGCAAGTTTTACGTGGCATATAGGCTTATTCGTAAGAGAATCGCTTCCCTACCTACGAACTTTGTACCACAACGTCGATCGTATAATTGCATGTTTAAGCATCCCTTTCGGGCCCTCCATTGAAAATGCTTTGCCGACTAGAGAGAGAGAAACAGACACCCGCCAGCCACAGATACGGTGCAAGCCGTATGTCAGTAGTGGAACCAGTCTCGCGTAAGCGTACGCGTAAAGTCGGTCCGGGCCGCTTCATCAACTCAATACCGAAGGCATCGCAAGTGCACGCTAGAGGGTAGAAAATATAAGAAAGACACCCTCATTCAACATGAGTTCTAACCGTACCAGCAGTACTATGCATAGATCGGCTCTGATACCACTGAAGGGGTTACAGGGCAGAAAACGATAATTTTCTAGCGAGCGAAACCCTAACTAGCCAGGATCTATCTATCTAGTACATGCGATAACGGTGGCGGAACGGGTTACATTACCTCCATGTAGACCGATAGCGGGGATTACGCTCCCGCACAAGCGTTGACGATGAAGTCGTACGTAGCCGACCTCGAGGTCGCGGAGAACTTGCCGCGATGTCGGAGTCGATGACGCCGGGGTGTCGAAGATGATCTGCGTCGACGAGCGTCGGGCGGAAGAAGGCAGAGCGCCAGCACCGGGGCTGGTGTGCCGGCAGAAGAGGGGGGGGGGAGGCGCGGCGGCTGCAGGGGGCGAGACGACGTCGCCCAAGCTCCCCAAAAGAGTAGCCTCCGAGCACTCGCAAACATACGGAGCCTAGCGACAACTCCCGGTCATTCAGATCCAGCTGAAATCGCAGGAGTAGATCTTATCTGGAATCCCGCAGAGCAACGGCACTCTGCGGTATGTCTTAGGTGGAGAGAGACCCCCTTCCTCAGCTCGGCGCGGCTCCGACTTGGGAACCACGAGATCGAGAGAGAAATCGGGAATTAATTGGATTTTCCTATATATTAAATCAATTAATATGCCTTGCTATATAAAGGGGGAAGGGGGTGTGCAAACCCCTTGGCCCCCCCATGTGGGACTAAAGGAGGAGAGGGGAGGGGGGGGGGGGGGGTTCGGCCGAACCCCCCATGGGCCCTCCAACTCCTAGTCCGAGTTGGACTAGGAGGCCCAGCCTTCCCCTTCCTTGTGGGGTGCGGTTTCCCCTTTCTTGGGCCCTCTTAGGGCCTATTTAGGTGGGAGCCCCCCTTTTTCCTTTATTAAATTAATATTAAATTAATATAAAAATCCCACTAATTCATAATTAATATATTTATATATAATTCAATATCCCATGACTCCGAAACCATTTCGGAACCACCCGAACAACTTTCGGACATTCCCGGAACCATTCCACACCTTCCCGGAACTCCTTCCGGACCACCGGAACCCTTTCCGGATCATTTCTCTCTCTCCAATAAAAACCTATAAATTCCAGAACCTATCTCCTAGCGTCGCTAAGACCTTAAGTTTGTTACGCTACGGTTCGGGAACACTCCAGCCATGGTCGAGACACTCCGCTCACCAATGATCGTCAGGGATACCTGGAAATATATGACGACCCCTGTGCATTCCACGAATATCGTCGTTGAACCATAAATATGATATTCATTCCCTTTGTCTCTGCGATACTACCTTGTCCGAGATATGATCGTAGACACACCGATGACTTTGCTGTATCTCGTTACCGACGAAGGTTATTAACTCGTCTGTGATATTACATCTCCATGACCTAGTCATAAGCTGCGCAGCTATATAGATGCAATATCACCGAGTGGGCCCAGAGTATCTTTCCATTACAAGAATGAACAAATCCCGCTCTTGATCCTTACGTCTCGATGCTCTTTCGGAATACCCAAGATGGACACCGTTATTGTCATGCTATATAAGACACAACGTTTGATGCTCTCAAAGCACTCCTACGAAGCAACAATAAGTACGGTCTCACGGTCTAAGGAATAAGCTATCATACTCTTATCTATTGCAAATGACAAACATCGTAATACGATCTTATTGCAATACTTTGCGTATGTCCATCACCTTATTCTACTAACAAGATGACCCCATTGTCAACCGACGTCATTGTCCTTGATCGGGAATCTCGATCAACTGTTGCCCAATGGACTAGCTCATATAGAGGCTTGCTAGGGACCTGGTTGTCTATGTATCACACGTGTATTAATAATTCCGATTAATACAGTTATACCATAATACACAAACCTATTATAAACTTATGATATAATGCAATAAATACTACTTATTTATTTGCCTCCAGGGCATATCTCCTTCAAGGGGGTCCGGAGTGTCAAGAGCCCATCAAAACTTGCATAGACCCCTAATATATGTATACTAGTGTGTTGGTAGTTTGTGGGAACCAAGATACATCTCCGAGGTGCGACCCGCTTCACTGACCCCTCTTTCTCCGTGGTAAGTTCTTGCACTTAGAGGTGAAAACCCCCGTTTCGGGTGTCGGACATGGAACCGTGCGACAGAACACATGAAATGTTTATTTTTTATGGTCCAATATACCAACCTAACACATCCAAGCAAAAAAATCCATGCGTCTACCCCCTCCCGACGCCGTTTAGAGGGGTAGATCGACGGGTTCAGACTTTTCTCCACCGGGAGTAGGGTTTCGCCGTAGAGGGGGTCCGGAGTGTCAAGACCCCATCAAAACTTGCATAGACCCCTAATCTATGTATACTAGTGTGTTGGTAGTATGTGGGAACCAATATACATCTCCGAGGTGCGACCCGCTTCACTGACCCCTCTTTCTCCGTGGTAAGTTCTTGCACTTAGAGGTGAAAACCCCCGTTTCGGGTGTCGGGCATGGAACCGTGCGACGGAACACATGAAATGTTTGTTTTTTATGGTCCAATATACCAACCTAACACATACAAGCAAAAAAATCCATGCGTCTACCCCCTCCCGACGCCGTTTAGAGGGGTAGATCGACGGGTTCAGACTTTTCTCCACCGGGAGTAGGGTTTCGCCGTAGAGGGGGTCCGGAGTGTCAAGACCCCATCAAAACTTGCATAGACCCCTAATATATGTATACTAGTGTGTTGGTAGTTTGTGTGAACCAAGATACATCTCCGAGGTGCGACCCGCTTCACCGACCCCTCTTTCTCCGTGGTAAGTTCTTGCACTTAGAGGTGAAAACCCCCGTTTCGGGTGTCGGGCATGGAACCGTGCGACGGAACACATGAAATGTTTGTTTTTTATGGTCTAATATACCAACCTAACACATCCAAGCAAAAAAATCCATGCGTCTACCCCCTCCCGACGCCGTTTAGAGGGGTAGATCGACGGGTTCAGACTTTTCTCCACCGGGAGTAGGGTTTCGCCGTAGAGGGGGTCCGGAGGGTCAAGACCCCATAAAAACTTGCATAGACCCCTAATATATGTATACTAGTGTGTTGGTAGTTTGTGGGAACCAAGATACATCTCCGAGGTGCGACCCGCTTCACTGACCCCTCTTTCTCCGTGGTAAGTTCTTGCACTTAGAGGTGAAAACCCCCGTTTCGGGTGTCGGGCATAGAATCGTGCGACGTAACACATGAAATGTTTTTTTTTATGGTCCAATATACCAACCTAACACAGCCAAGCAAAAAAAATCATGCGTCTACCCCCTCCCGACGCCGTTATGAGGGGTAGATCGATATGTTAGTTTTTTCTCCAGCGGGAGTAGGGTTTCGCCGTAGAGGGGGTCCGGAGTGTCAAGACCCCATCAAGACTTGCATAAACCCCTAATATATGTATACTAGTGTGTTGGTAGTTTGTGGGAACCAAGATACATCTCCGAGGTGCGACCCGCTTCACTGACCCCTCTTTCTCCGTGGTAAGTTCTTGCACTTAGAGGTGAAACCCCCGTTTCGGGTGTCGGGCATGGAACCGTGCGACGGAACACATGAAATGTTTGTTTTTTATGGTCCAATATACCAAACTAACACATCCAAGCAAAAAAAATCCATGCGTCTACCCCCTCCCGACGCCGTTTAGAGGGGTAGATCGACGGGTTCAGACTTTTCTCCACCGGGAGTAGGGTTTTGCCGTAGAGGGGGTCCGGAGGGTCAAGACCCCATCAAAACTTGCATAGACCCCTAATATATGTATACTAGTGTGTTGGTAGTTTGTGGGAATGAAGATACATCTCCGAGGTGCGACCCGCTTCACTGACCCCTCTTTCTCCGTGGTAAGTTCTTGCACTTAGAGGTGAAAACCCCCGTTTCGGGTGTCGGGCATGGAACCGTGCGACGGAACACATGAAATGTTTGTTTTTTATGGTCCAATATACCAACCTAACACATCCAAGCAAAAAAATCCATGCGTCTACCCCCTCCCGACGCCGTTTAGAGGGGTAGATCGACGGGTTCAGACTTTTCTCCACCGGGAGTAGGGTTTCGCCGTAGAGGGGGTCCGGAGGGTCAAGACCCCATCAAAACTTGCATAGACCCCTAATATATGTATATTAGTGGGTTGGTAGTTTGTGGGAACCAAGATACATCTCCGAGGTGCGACCCGCTTCACTGACCCCTCTTTCTCCGTGGTAAGTTCTTGCACTTAGAGGTGAAAACCCCCGTTTCGGGTGTCGGGCATAGAATCGTGCGACGGAACACATGAAATGTTTGTTTTTATGGTCCAATATACCAACCTAACACAGCCAAGCAAAAAAAATCATGCGTCTACCCCCTCCCGACGCCGTTATAAGGGGTAGATCGATATGTTAGTTTTTTCTCCAGCGGGAGTAGGGTTTCGCCGTAGAGGGGGTCCGGAGTGTCAAGACCCCATCAAGACTTGCATAGACCCCTAATATATGTATACTCGTGTGTTGGTAGTTTGTGGGAACCAATATACATCTCCGAGGTGCGACCCGCTTCACTGACCCCTCTTTCTCCGTGGTAAGTTCTTGCACTTAGAGGTGAAAACCCCCGTTTCGGGTGTCGGGCATGGAACCGTGCGACGGAACACATGAAATGTTTGTTTTTTATGGTCCAGTAAACCAACCTAACACATCCAAGCAAAAAAATCCATGCGTCTACCCCCTCCCGACGCCGTTTAGAGGGGTAGATCGACGGGTTCAGACTTTTCTCCACCGGGAGTAGGGTTTCGCCGTAGAGGGGGTCCGGAGGGTCAAGACCCCATCAAAACTTGCATAGACCCCTAATATATGTATACTAGTGTGTTGGTAGTTTGTGGGAACCAAGATACATCTCCGAGGTGCGACCCGCTTCACTGACCCCTCTTTCTCCGTGGTAAGTTCTTGCACTTAGAGGTGAAAACCCCCGTTTCGGGTGTCGGGCATGGAAACGTGCGACGGAACACATGAATGTTTGTTTTTTATGGTCCAATATACCAACCTAACACATCCAAGCAAAAAAATCCATGCGTCTACCCCCTCCCGACGCCGTTTAGAGGGGTAGATCGACGGGTTCAGACTTTTCTCCACCGGGAGTAGGGTTTCGCCGTAGAGGGGGTCCGGAGTGTCAAGACCCCATCAAGACTTTCATAGAACCCTAATATATGTATACTAGTGTGTTGGTAGTTTGTGGGAACCAAGATACATCTCCGAGGTGCGACCCGCTTCACTGACCCCTCTTTCTCCGTGGTAAGTTCTTGCACTTAGAGGTGAAAACCCCCGTTTCGGGTGTCGGGCATGGAACCGTGCGACGGAACACATGAAATGTTTGTTTTTTATGGTCCAATATACCAACCTAACACATCCAAGCAAAAAAATCCATGCGTCTACCCCCTCCCGACGCCGTTTAGAGGGGTAGATCGACGGGTTCAGACTTTTCTCCACCGGGAGTAGGGTTTCGCCGTAGAGGGGGTCCGGAGGGTCAAGACCCCATCAAAACTTGCATAGACCCCTAATATATTTATACTAGTGGGTTGGTAGTTTGTGGGAACCAAGATACATCTCCGAGGTGCGACCCGCTTCACTGACCCCTCTTTCTCCGTGGTAAGTTCTTGCACTTAGAGGTGAAAACCCCCGTTTCGGGTGTCGGGCATAGAATCGTGCGACGGAACACATGAAATGTTTGTTTTTATGGTCCAATATACCAACCTAACACAGCCAAGCAAAAAAAATCATGCGTCTACCCCCTCCCGACGCCGTTATAAGGGGTAGATCGATATGTTAGTTTTTTCTCCAGCGGGAGTAGGGTTTCGCCGTAGAGGGGGTCCGGAGTGTCAAGACCCCATCAAGACTTGCATAGACCCCTAATATATGTATACTCGTGTGTTGGTAGTTTGTGGGAACCAATATACATCTCCGAGGTGCGACCCGCTTCACTGACCCCTCTTTCTCCGTGGTAAGTTCTTGCACTTAGAGGTGAAAACCCCCGTTTCGGGTGTCGGGCATGGAACCGTGCGACGGAACACATGAAATGTTTGTTTTTTATGGTCCAGTAAACCAACCTAACACATCCAAGCAAAAAAATCCATGCGTCTACCCCCTCCCGACGCCGTTTAGAGGGGTAGATCGACGGGTTCAGACTTTTCTCCACCGGGAGTAGGGTTTCGCCGTAGAGGGGGTCCGGAGGGTCAAGACCCCATCAAAACTTGCATAGACCCCTAATATATGTATACTAGTGGGTTGGTAGTTTGTGGGAACCAAGATACATCTCCGAGGTGCGACCCGCTTCACTGACCCCTCTTTCTCCGTGGTAAGTTCTTGCACTTAGAGGTGAAAACCCCCGTTTCGGGTGTCGGGCATAGAATCGTGCGACGGAACACATGAAATGTTTGTTTTTATGGTCCAATATACCAACCTAACACAGCCAAGCAAAAAAAATCATGCGTCTACCCCCTCCCGACGCCGTTATAAGGGGTAGATCGATATGTTAGTTTTTTCTCCAGCGGGAGTAGGGTTTCGCCGTAGAGGGGGTCCGGAGTGTCAAGACCCCATCAAGACTTGCATAGACCCCTAATATATGTATACTCGTGTGTTGGTAGTTTGTGGGAACCAATATACATCTCCGAGGTGCGACCCGCTTCACTGACCCCTCTTTCTCCGTGGTAAGTTCTTGCACTTAGAGGTGAAAACCCCCGTTTCGGGTGTCGGGCATGGAACCGTGCGACGGAACACATGAAATGTTTGTTTTTTATGGTCCAGTAAACCAACCTAACACATCCAAGCAAAAAAATCCATGCGTCTACCCCCTCCCGACGCCGTTTAGAGGGGTAGATCGACGGGTTCAGACTTTTCTCCACCGGGAGTAGGGTTTCGCCGTAGAGGGGGTCCGGAGGGTCAAGACCCCATCAAAACTTGCATAGACCCCTAATATATGTATACTAGTGTGTTGGTAGTTTGTGGGAACCAAGATACATCTCCGAGGTGCGACCCGCTGCACTGACCCCTCTTTCTCCGTGGTAAGTTCTTGCACTTAGAGGTGAAAACCCCCGTTTCGGGTGTCGGGCATAGAATCGTGCGACGGAACACATGAAATGTTTGTTTTTATGGTCCAATATACCAACCTAACACATCCAAGCAAAAAAATCCATGCGTCTACCCCCTCCCGACGCCGTTTAGAGGGGTAGATCGACGGGTTCAGACTTTTCTCCACCGGGAGTAGGGTTTCGCCGTAGAGAGGGTCCGGAGTGTCAAGACCCCATCAAAACTTGCATAGACCCCTAATATATGTATACTAGTGTGTTGGTAGTTTGTGGGAACCAAGATACATCTCCGAGGTGCGACCCGCTGCACTGACCCCTCTTTCTCCGTGGTAAGTTCTTGCACTTAGAGGTGAAAACCCCCGTTTCGGGTGTCGGGCATAGAATCGTGCGACGGAACACATGAAATGTTTGTTTTTATGGTCCAATATACCAACCTAACACATCCAAGCAAAAAAATCCATGCGTCTACCCCCTCCCGACGCCGTTTAGAGGGGTAGATCGACGGGTTCAGACTTTTCTCCACCGGGAGTAGGGTTTCGCCGTAGAGAGGGTCCGGAGTGTCAAGACCCCATCAAAACTTGCATAGACCCCTAATATATGTATACTAGTGTGTTGGTAGTTTGTGGGAACCAAGATACATCTCCGAGGTGCGACCCGCTTCACTGACCCATGTTGCTCGTAGTAAGTTCTTGCACTTAGAGGTGAAAACCCCCGTTTCGGGTGTCGGGCATAGAATCGTGCGACGGAACACATGAAATGTTTGTTTTTTATGGTCCAATATACCAACCTAACACAGCCAAGCAAAAAAAATCATGCGTCTACCCCCTCCCGACGCCGTTATGAGGGGTAGATCGATATGTTAGTTTTTTCTCCAGCGGGGGTCCGGGGTACTGAGCGTCGAAAGGGGTAGCAATATGCTAATCTCAACATTTTTGGAATATAATTTACTATACTACAAATAAACTATGAATTTTCAGAAAATTAAAAAAATGAAGAATACATTGATTAACTAAAAGAAGAAAAAATAAAAAAAGTTGCTATTCTAAGACCGACGGCAATGCCGTCGGCCTTAGATTAACCCTAGCTACATCTGGTCGGGGCGACAAAATCAATCCCGACCTCAGTTATCTCCCGCGCGCCGCCAGCCACGAACCCGCCGACGTGCCCTTCCCTCCCGTGCGCCGCCACCGTTCCCTTCCCTCCCGCGCGCCGCCAGCCACGCCCCCGCCGCCGTGCCTTCCCTCCCGTGCGCCTCCGCCGTGCCCTCGTCGCCCGGACACCCCCGCCGCGCCCTCCCCGCCCGCAATCCCCCACGCGCCGCCGCGCCACCCGCCGCCGTGCCCTCCCCCGAGTGCGTCGCCGGCGACCGCCTAGAGTAGAGGTAGATGCTTCTTGTTCAGACTTCAGACAGTAGCTTTGTACATTGTAAATTGTCATTTGTTAGTTCATTTGTGAATTTGTAGTTCATTTGTGAATTTGTAGATGCTTTGGTAGTTCAAATTTGTGAATTTGTAGTTCAATAAGGTAGATGCTTTGCTAGTTCATTTGTGAATTTGTAGTTCAAATTTTGGTCCGAAATTTTGAGCTAAAAATCTCCAAATTTAATATCCACTCGAACCTCTTCTTTCCTATTTAGGAGCCATTTTTTTAATCATTTTTGTATATCATTGAACAATCATTCTTGTAGTTTTTTCTTTGTTTTATAATGCTCTGTTTTACACCTACAATCTTATTAAATTACTATATTTTTTAATTTCTCTGATCTAAAGAAGTCTTAAATGTTAGTGCTACTGTTAGTGCTAGGTCAGTGCTACTGTTTGTGCTAGGTTAGTTTTATAATTATTCTTAGTTTTAGATTTTATTGGTAATGTATTTGCTACTATTAATCTAGATTATATTTTATCATGTAGGTTTCTCGGATTTCTCACCGTCCAGAGCCGCCGTCTTGGAGCCGCCGCCGTCTCGGAGTCGGTCGTCGTGTTCGTGTTGTTCGACTACTTCCTCTACATCGGAGGGTGAGATAAAACTCCTTCTCCTCTCTTGCATTTTTATGTTCTAGATATTAGTTTCACATCAAGTCGCGTAACCTAGCTGTCTTTTCCCGTCCGAAAGCGTTACGCGGATAAATATGCGTTAGAGGTCAGCATATTATGATGTGTAACGCTTCGGCATTTACGGGACAGTCGGCGGATGCGTAGTTGAGTACGTTCTCTGTGTTCTGCTCCGGTCCGAGTTAGGATTTCGGTAGTGCCTCCCCGTTGTTCTCCGGATGCACATCCTCTCGGCTTTTTGCCGAGACGTTTATCGGGAGAGCAGCGGGGAGGTGTTGTCGAAATTCTGTCTCGGATCGGGATAGAGCATGGAGAGCGTACTCAATCTACGGACCCGGCGGCTGCTAGGAGGCTATCCTATTAGAGATGTAGGATGATGCACGCGTTTTCCCGGTAGAGAATATCTTGTATTTAATTTAATGCCATTTATTTGATATCAAATGCTATTTTTGTTGTTATTAACTCTAAGTGCAGATGGCTGATGATGAGTGGATGTACAGTGGTCGTATTAGTAGGACTGACATGACAGCTGAGTGGCAGTGGAAAACTGAATATTATGTGAAGGACGCACACCGTGGTTCTAAGACAGTTCGTCCGCTTTGCCCTTGTGCTCGGTGCAAGATGAATAACCGTCAGGGTAGCTTAGAGATGACAAAACACCTTTGGCTTTACGGATATATGCCCGACTTTAACATGCAAATCAACTTTCCCGAGAGTGACCGTGTTAGAGAGGTGGTGATGCGGCAACACATCGATGGCAGTGCCCACGATGGCATTGCAAACATGCTTGTTGATCTTCACTATGCAAATCAGGCACATTCGCCACCTCCCGAAGATCCGGATGAACAGGAGGAATCGGATTTACCGGATGAACCAGAGGAAACCGCAAAGGCCTTCCTTGAAATGATGGCCACCGCGAAGAAACCTCTTTATCCGGGTGCAGAAGTCTCTCAGCTTGATGCCATATCGCAACTGTTAGCTGATAAGGCCAAACACGGCCAAACCCGATCAAGCTTTGAAGATCATTTGAAAACAATGGGTAACATGCTCCCTAAGGGACATTGTCTGCCTCGTACCATGTATGAGTCGAAGAAAATCATGAAATCGCTTTGCATGGATTATGAGAAGATACATTGTTGTCCTAAGGGTTGCCTTCTGTTTCGGAAAGAGTTTGTGAATCACACTCACTGTAGCAAGTGTGGGGCCTCTAGGTATGTAGAGGTGAAGGGCGCCGAAGGTGAAATGGTGCAGACGAAAGTTGCTGTAAAGATTCTTCGGTATCTCCCATTCATAAAAAGGATCCAACGCCTTTACATGGATGAGGAGACTGCCAAACAGATGACATGGCACAAGACGGGGAAGAGATACCCTGATATTAGTGATAAAAAGAAGAAGATGAAACATCCGGCTGATGGTGAAGCGTGGAAACATTTCGACAGAGTATACCCTGATAAAGCCCGAGAGTCTCGAAATGTTAGAATTGCGATAGCAACCGATGGTTACAATCCATTCGGTATGTCGGCTAGGTCGTACAGCTGTTGGCCCGTGTTTGTTATGCCGCTCAATCTCCCTCCCGGAGTATTAATGCAACGCAAGACCATATTGTTGTCTCTGATCATTCCGGGGCCTGAATATCCGGGGAAGAATTTGAGTGTGTACATGCAGCCGCTAATCGGTGATTTGGAACATTCTTGGGCACACGGCACATGGACATATGACCGGGCAACGAAGAAAAACTTCTGCATGAAAGTTTGGTACCAGTATTCCATGCATGACCTACCCGGGTATGCCCTATTCTGCGGACACTTTACAGCCGGAAAGATGCCATGCCCAGTGTGCAGGCATGCTCTTATGTTCGTATGGCTGAAGAAGGGTGGCAAGTATTCCGCCTTTGACAAGCATCGACAGTTCCTCGAAGAAGGTCATAGATTCAGAGAGGACAAAAAACACTTCTTGAAAGACAAAGTTGTCAGTGAAGTAAACAAGATACCAACGTTTGATGGTAAAATTGTTGATGCGGAGCTACGTGCTCTAAAGCCTAAGACCAAAGGCAAAGGTTTTATTGGATATGGTGAGACGCACAACTGGACTCACATACCAGGTTTGACGCAACTCCCCTATTACAAGGACCTCAAACTTCCTCATAACATCAATGTGATGCACACCGAAAAGAATGTCGCAGAGTCCGTCTTTCACACAACCCTAGACATTCATGAGAAGACGAAGGACAATGTGAAGGCTAGGGTCGATCAAGAGAGGCTTTGTGACAGAATAAAACTAAACATGCAGCGTCGTGAGGGCAATCGAAGAAATTGGGTCAAGCCAAATGCTGACTTCTGCCTTCTAGCTGCCCAAAAGAAGGAGGCATTCAATTGGCTCAAACACAATGTGAAGTTCCCAGATGGTTATTGTTCTAACATGAGTAACGGAGTCAATTTAACAACGGGCAGAGTCAATGGGCTTAAGAGTCATGACTATCACATATGGATTGAGCGAATAATGCCGGTGATGCTTCGAGGCTATCTCCCTGATCGTGTTTGGCGGCCACTTGCGGAGTTGAGCCATTTCTTCCGCACGCTGTGTGCCAAAGAAATATGTCCGGAAATGATGAAAATACTTCATGAGAAAGTCCCAGAGTTGATATGCAAGTTAGAGATTATATTTCCGCCAGGCATGTTTACTCTGATGGTACATCTCATATTGCATCTACCTAACGAGGCATTATTGGGGGGGCCGGTTCAGAACCGTTGGCAGTTTTGTATAGAGAGAATATTTAGGAATATGCGAACCAAATGTGGAAACAAAAATCAGATTGAAGCATGCATAGCCGAGGCATATATCATCGAGGAGGTGTCAGATGTATCTACAACATACTATCCTGAAGATGTTCCCAATATGCATAATCCGCTCTCTCGGTACAATACCGATAACCCCAGCTATAAACCCAAGCTTCATCTCTTCCAAGGCCAAGGCGGTAAGTCTGGTGGTCAACATATTTACACTGTGACGGAGCAGGAGTGGGAGGACATCATGCTCTATGTGTTGATGAACATAGATGAAGTAGAGGATACATTCGTGCCTCAATTTCTGGATGAGGAGTGGTTGGGAATAGAAAATCCTACTGTATCGGAATTTAATACTCTTTTAAGGAAGGGTGCCCCCAGAAGGCAAAATTTTGTGGCTTGGTTCATGGAAAAAGTAATTTCTAACTCACCCCCTTGTCTATTGTAGTTTATGTAAACACGAAACTAACAATTTTGACTAAACTTGTAGGGAAATCAACAGAAAACATCTATGACAGATGAATTGAGATGGGTTTCGCAGGGTTTCGACCCTAAGGTGGCGACTTATGAAAAGTATGATGTGAATGGGTATCGTTTCCATACCGAGAAACACCAAAATACTCGGCCAAATGCGAAAACAGTAAATACTGGAGTGTTTACCGGAGGTCGAAATGAGGATGAGTACTATGGAAGGTTACAGAACATATATGAGGTGAAATTCGATAAAGGGGCCCATCCTCTCACTCTTGTTGTGTTCAAGTGCCATTGGTTCGACCCAGTGGTTGGACTAAAAAGTACCCCTTCCATTGGTTTAGTGGAAGTGAGGCCTTCAACCACCTATAGCGGGTCCGATGTATTTGTTGTGTCTAACCAGGCAACACAAGTTTATTATCTACCATACCCATGCCAGAACGAGGAACTACAGGGTTGGGAAGTTGTGTTCAAGGTATCGCCACGTGGTAAGCTACCCATGCCAAACGTGGACGATTACAACAATATAAACCCCATCACATACGAGGGAGATTTCTACCAGGAGGAAGAGGATGGCGGTGACTTTGATGTCCTTATGGGTGGTCTTGATGAAGTCGATGATAGTGAAAGACATGGAAGAGGTGAGGCAGTTGTGAATGTAAAGGACATAGATATGCTCAGCAAGTTACATCTAGATAGTGAAAGTGACGAGGATGAGCCTCCACCGTTCGATGGCATACCCTACTACTCACGTGATAGTGATAGTGACCCTGATGATGATTAGACCCGAACACAACCCAAAACTTGGTGAGCGTCTTTTATGTTTTATTTCCAACTTGCTTAGTACGTCTTATTTTTTCATCAATGTTCTCAATGCTTACTTTTGCTTATTTTCGAGTTCTCAATGCTTTCTTTTGCTTATTTTCGCATGAAATTGTAATTTCTGCTTACTAACATTTTACATGTTCTCAATGCAGGTGACTAAACCATGAGCAAGAATTCCGCGGCATCCATGCTTAGGAACATTTGTCGTTTGCGAAAGCCCCCTAAACTCTTAGGGGAGAGTGACGACGAGGACGATGGACAAGGCGGGGGTCAACCCCCTAGAGGACGAGGCAGGGGCCTACCCCCTAGAGGACGAGGCGGGGGTCACCCCACTAGAGGTCGAGGACGAGCCTCGAGGGAGACCACAGTTGAGGTCGAGGACGAGGACGAGCCTCGAGGGCGACCTGCACCGCGAGCTCGAGGACGAGGACGAGGCTCGAGGACTAGACCTTTGTCGGAGGTTTCATCTTCACGGATGATGACACCTTCGACGTCTTACTTCAGTGAGGTAATTGCTATCATGCCTACTGTCTACTATCATGCTCATACTCACTAACTGCTAATTTATTTAGGTACCCTCCGCAGCAACCCACTCGGAGGACAGGGAGGTGGAGCAGCAGCACTTCGTGGTGCAGGAGCCTCAGCATCAGTACTTCGAGGGGGAGGAGCCTCAGCAGCAGTACTTTAGGGTGGAGCAGCCTCAGCAGTAGTACATCGAGCATCAATACTTTGGGGTGGACTTGGAGCAGCCCGTTGATGAGGACCCGGAGCAGCCCGTTGACGAGGACCTGGAGCAGCACGCCGAGGAGGAGGAGGAGGAGGATGTACGCTATTTTCTCCTATTCCTACCACTTAGTTTTGTTCACTTACATTTTATTTGAACTCTAATTTGCATTTTAATTTTAATTTGCAGCACGAGGGGGAGGATCTTGGGCCCTTGTGGACTCGAGGAATAAAGAATCTTCCAAGAAGATCAACATCTCAAGAGGGCAAAATTCTTATTAAGCCGGTCAACAAAAAGTAAGTGGCTATCTTTTGATCATATAAGTATGTGGCTAACTCTCCTTGCATACTAATATTGTTCTTTCATGTGCAGCAATTTTCAACTCATCACCAGTTCGGGAAATCTTCCAGGTGGTGTACTTGTGGGCCTTCTGAAGAGGCATTGGCCAGGCCTCTACAAGGAGAATCCTGAGGATCCAAATTCTCTGAAGAAGTTAGCCATGAGGTGGGAGGACTACGAGGCCGCTGAGGGCTCCGGCTACATGGAGACTGTGGAGGGTGAGAGTTTTAAGCCTAGCTGTGCAGAGGTTGTGGTTCACAAGTTCTGGGTAAGAACTATTATATGGTGTTTTGTTTACTTGTGATTCTCAACCATAGTTAACCATAGTTTTGTTAACTTGTGATTCTCACCATAATAAGATTGTCTACATGATTGTAGGAGTTCTATCGCGTGCCTCCCGAGCACGAGCACACGAGCAACGAGGTCTTCTTTACGATGGTGAGGATCAAGTTACGCCAGATGTGGTATGATGTTAAAATTACAGCTATCGCTCAGTTCTACGCCGAGAAAGGCCAGAGATACAACAAGAAGAAAATCCTTCAGCTCAAACTTGGTGAGAAGATGTGCCACGAGGATTTCATGGGGGTAATGAAATTTTCTTTTTATTCCATGTCCATCGTAAAGTGCATTATCTGTTCTTCACTTGAGATGTTCACTTGAGATGTTTTCATCTTAAGATTTGTCCAAAGTGGGCTCTGGGAAAGAAGGATGGCTGGGAGAAACTGGTGGACATGTGGACCGGGAAAGATCTAGATTTCAAGGCCAAGAGCATTCAGAACAGTCTCAATCGCGGTCATGAGGGAACTCACTGTCAAGGGAACCGACACTTCTACCACTACAAGGATCATCAGGTATAAATATGGAACAACCTACTCGTTTTCCCTGGCAGTGTTTTCTTTTTAATGCATACCATTTGTTGTATGTATTTTAGATGACCGCTAATGAAGGGCGGGAGCTGGGAGAGTTTGAAGTGTGGCAATTGGCTCATAAGAAGAAGGCGGTCAAGGACGGCGATGATCAATACTATGGCACAACCACTGAAAACCTTGAGGAGTACAAGACCAGGTTTATTTTTCAAGATCATGTTTACTAAATGCAAGTACGAAATAATTTGTACTTACTAATTGTTTACTTGTTATGAATGCCATCAGGTACAAGGAGCTGAATGGACCGGATTCTGACCCTGTTAAGGAGCCAGTCGACGAGAGGGTCGTGATTATCGCAGGAGGTGGAAGGCCACATGGCCGCTCGCGCACATTTGACACGGTGATCAAGCCTACCACCAACTACACACGTGTCAAATCACTCACGAGTGTTTCTGTTACACCTCGTGCACCGCGTGCTAGAGCCGCCCATGCTGTGGACCATGTACGCTTTCTCTCATTTTTCTTCTTCATTCTTAGTTCTCATTCATATATGGGTATGCTCATGAGATTCACTATGTCATATTTAAGAAAATGGAACAAGCCTGGCAAGAGGCTCAGGATGCTTGGATGCAGCAGATGCAGGATCATTCGGCGGCTGTGTATCAAGCTCAGCAGTCGCATCAGTTTGCCTATCTGACGGTGAGTTGTGGTCCATCCAATCCTAGCCAATAAATTTCATTGTCCGAGTTTGTACTTCATAATGCGTGACATCTAAACTCACTTGCAGGCGCTTAGTACGGCAATGAGAGAGGGTGCTCCACTACCCGAGCCAGTACCGGCTCCGCCACCACCGCCGTACCCTCCACGGCCGTGCTACGCCGATTTCGTCGCACACTACACCCAGGCGACTCCTGTTAGTACTTCACCAAAGCTTCACTAAGTTATTTTTTGTACATCTAGATATTTACACTTAGTCATATTTTGTTCAAACATGTAGGGATCGTCTTCTTCACGGGCTCCGTTTGGTCGAGCTTCTGCCTCACCCATGGCCACTCCGGTTCACTCACAAGGTCCTAGCCCGGGTGCTTCTACCTCGCTGCGTCGATCACCCCACCACGAGAGCCGCGAGATGCGTCGACAATCGCCAAACCCGGTTAGTTCATGAAAAACTCTGACATAAACCAACCATAGACTTAGAACTATTTTTCATGATTCAGTTTGGACTTAGAATGTTTGCATGAATTTAGACTTAGAACGTTTGCATGAATTTGGACTTAGAACATTTGCATGACTTTGATCATTTTTCCTTGCATGAATTTGGACTTAGAAGGTTTGCATGACTTTGATCATTTTTTCTTGCATGAATTTGAACTTGATACATTTGCCATGCTAACCGGAGTTCGTTTTCATTTTGTAGTGATCATGCTCTTGGCGGTGGAATTCGTGCTTGAGAGTTCCTTCGGAGAGATCATTTTGTAGCTTCAAGAGCTTGATCATGTAGAAACGTGTGATATATGTTGTGTGATATAGAAACGTGTGATATATTTGGTAGCTTCATGAGTTTGATGATGTTTATGTATGGATGTTGTGTGATATATGATGATCCCTACATGTTGTTCATGAGTTTGATGATGTTTATATGTTTGATGATCCCTATATGATGATGTTTATATGTTTGATGATGTTTATATGTTTGATGATCCCTATATGATGATGTTCATGAGTTTGATGATATTTATATGTGAATCCCAGAAAAAAATTGAAATTTGCAGGGAATAATTAAAATGCAGCAAAATGCTGCTGTTTTCACTCCAGAATGAGCCCGACGGCAATGCCGTCGGCGTCACGCTGTATTGCATTATTATGCAGTGGTGAGGCCGACGGTATTTGCCGTCGGCGTAGTAACGCTGTGGTGAGGCCGACGGCAATACCGTCGGGCTCACCGTATGGCCTGTGCAGCTCCAGCAGCTGACGCGTGTGTCGTGACGGAGCGGCGTTACGTGTTTCTGCGCCGAGGGTATTTTAACACCGACGGCCTAAAATCACCGTCGGCGTCGCGCGCTAGCCCGACGGCATTTGTGAGCCCGACGGCCACGGCGTGAGCCGGATGGATCACAGCCCGACGGCGTTAGGCCGACGGTGGCCGTCGGGCTCACTTAGGCCGAGGGTTTCTGTGGTGAGCCCGACGGCAATTGCCGTCGGGCTGAGCTGTTACTCCTGTAGTGCATGGCCGTACGGTCACGAGGTTGCCCGCCGGTATCTCGTCGAGGCCAATGGCAAGCTGCTCATGGTCAGGCGGTGGGTTCGCAAACCTTTGCTCAACTTTAGTTACTATATGATGACCGAGTTCCATGACGACGACGGATACGGGAAACAGCGGACTCGCCGGTTCGAGGTCTTTGAGATTGGCCACGGCCAATGGAAGAGCCGCCGCCGGTGGCAGAAGATACAGGGCCTGCACGGACAGGCGCTCTTCGTGTCAGCGCCGTGCTCCAAGGCCGCGCCTGCAGCAGATCACGGAGCTCGAGAAGACTGCATCTACTTCGCTCATCAGTTCGGTCGGGAGAAGCCGGACGACCCCCTTGGTGACTCCGGGGTGTATAGCATGGGAGACGGGACGATCACGCGGCCGTTGCTGCCGGAGCCCGCGGCGGTGGCTGGGTCGTCCCTGCCGTGGTGCCGACGGTTTCCTTCATGGGTTTTCCCGGTTGAATTATAATAATTCGGTTTCAGTGGCATATTACTTTACTGCTTCTTCATCTGCCCTCAAAATAAAGTGTCTTAGATTTGGCAAAATATGAATGTAGTATACATGAAACAACGCGCATTTTCTACCATGGTGGCTAGCCGTGCATACTCTTTGAGGATATAGCTAGAGAGTGGTTTCTCATCTTCGTTTTTGTCCACCTGATAGTTGGTTCGTTTGAAAAAGGCTATATATAATTCACACATCCATCTACCAAATCGTGTGCGATATAAATTTGTCAAGTTCTTTGATAATCTCTATTCATATAAGGATTACCCTCCCTGTGGTGTACTAAATGTTTGAGTCCCTTCTACTTTTTATGAAAGATTTTGAAGTGGAAATATGACGATTTATTTGATGTAAAATGGTGGGTAAGCTACTTCATGCTTGGATCGAGGACATACATTCCCACAATATTCCAAAAACTTTGGTGATGAAATTTAGCAAAACTGTCACGAGATAGTACAATATGTTTTTGTTGCTTGAGATTTGTATTGAGGATCATGAAAATAGCCTAACAGTCTTGAGGGTTTTCAACAATGCGATCTCCTACTACCACCACACAAGGTGCATTATAATTTCACATTTCATCAAATACTAAAAATCACAACGTCATTGATCGTGAGGCTTGCTAATTTTTTCTTTCAAGTGTAGAAACCAAAATGTTTCTTGCAATATTTGTTGGATCCAGCTTTCTTCTTTTGGATGAATTGTTACGTATCCATGCTCCAACCTTGGGATTGATGTGGTCGCATAATTTCTCGGTTCCGCCGTCGATACACATCTCTTCCAAAACTGCAGAGTTTTAGGCAAAGAACTTGACGAGCTTGAGCCCGGTTTCCTTCATGGGTTTTCCCGGTTGAATTATAATAATTCGGTTTCAGTGGCATATTACTTTATTGCTTCATCCGTCCTCAAAATAAAGTGTCTAAGATTTGGCAAAATATAAATGTAAGATACATGAAACAACGCACATTTTTTATTGAGTTTTAAGATGGAATATCCGTCATCCGATTCGATAGAATATAATGTTATTTACAGGGTTTAAGACTAAGGAAAACCCTATAAAGACAAACATGGTGGCTAGCTGTGCATACTCTTGAGGATACTAGACAATAAGGCGCGGCGACACGCCGCACCCGTGGATTAAATAAAATCTAGATTTTGTAATTTGGATGTTTAAATCTTATGTAGGTTTGAGGATTGGTGAAATCCAAATATGTTCTTGTAATAATTATGTTTTGCATTAGCAGAATTTGTTGTTTTTGTGTGTGGCCGAATCGTCTGACAATTCGGAATATTGGCTGCAAAGATATGATTTTTCTGTAAATTTTGGTATATTTTTTATAATTTTTTAACTTTATATTTTGAAAGTTATGATTTATTGTTTTTTTTCCGTCTGAAATCAGAAAACCCTTACGGGCGGGCCCCACCCGTCAGCAAACCCTTACAGGCGGGCCCCACCCGTCAGCCGGCCCGGGCTGACGTCATCCCACGACGTCAGCTGGCGACGGGCCGGCCGGCGCTGCGGAGATGGCGATGCGCGGCCGCGCACGCGCGAGGGCCCGCGATGGCGTCAATCCGCTGGCGAAGGTGCCGGCGGTTCGAACGGGCGGCGCCACGACCCAAATGGTCGCCGGAGACACCGGCGGCGGGCAATCCCGCGGCGGCGTCTGAGGAGCTCGACGACGGCGGGACACGATGTCCTGGCGGCGAGTCCGACCGTGGGACGACGGTTCCTACGGTGAGCTCGAAGCGGGAGAGGCGGCGGAGCTCCTCGTCCGGTCGGACCAGAGCGGGGAGGCGTGCGGTGGCGATTCTAGCCGCGCTCGCGGAGAAGGAGAGAGAGGGGCGAGTGCGAGGGTGATTTTGCAGAAAAGCATGTAAAGTTTTTCAAAATTGTGAAGAGGTCCTTCGCTGTGCTGAACGGAGGACCGCGGGTTAAGTTTCAAATTTTCCAGTGCCTTTTGTGCAAAAAGACAAGGCAACCGGTGGGAACCGGCTCCGACCGGCCAGCGACCGGGCGACGTGGCGGCACGCGATTGGTCTAGACGCCTGTGCTACAGTAACGTCTATTTGGGGGTGGTTTTGGGCACATCTGGGCCGTCCGACACGCCGATCAGACGGCCGGCGTTTGACGTGGGGCTACCTTTCGACTAGCCCACGATGAGCCTACCTAGGCCGCGCCAAGCACAGGGAGGCCCACAGAAGGCCCACTCAGGGTACCACGTATCCTAGTCCAACTCGGTTAGGTTTCATAACCTTCCATATCTGTAATCGCCGTCGATACCGACCACCCGAGACCTGACTACCTATAAAGCCAGGAGGGTTGCTCGTCCTAGAGGACACGCCAACAGCCACCACCACAAACCCTAACGAGATCGCAATCTCGCCGCCATTGTAATCGCAACTCGCCATCAATAACAGACAAGCAGGAGTAGGGTGTTATCCTCTAGGAGCCTGAACCTGGGTAAAACCTTGCTTGTCAGCCGTCGTGATCACCAACGCTCCTCTCTCTCCCCCTCAATCAACCCGGGGTGCACAACCCAGTGATTTATCGAGTTACACCCTCGTCAATTGGCGCCGTCTGTGGGAAAGATATCAAGCGTTGGAATCATGGTCGCACCGGCTCCATCCGCAATGAAGATCGAGATCGACATCACTCGGAAGCCCATCCGCTTCGGCTCCTTCGAGTATGTCCTCCACCCGCCGGCCCGTCGCTCGGTGTACGCCAATCTGCGCAAAGGTATACATATCACCTTCGGCTCCATATACTGTTTCTTCGACAGTCGTGGCATGTTCAGGTCTGCGACAACCGCGCCACGCGTGGCCATGGCACCCGCATCCGTAACCCGCGTGTCACCATCGACGTCACCCGCCATGGGAGCCGCGCCTGCCACACCTACGAAGATCGTACCTGCATCGACTACATCGTCAACCTCGGCAACGGCCGCGCAGATCGAGTCTACTCCAACCATCTCGATCGCACGGTCGACAAGATCAGGATCTATGACTATACCAGTGCGTACGACCAAGGGCGTGCAGTCGACTGCCGTGTCGCACGCGTCCTCGTGGGATCAACAAGTCTACCCCAAGCCAATCGCACTCACCTCAGCGACTACGAGATCTCCTTCCACGGCCACGGTGACCATCCTGCGAAGACGCAACGTCGACTGTGTTGCCCACCACGTGGCAGCAATTTTCGATCCCGAGCAAGATTCAGATCAAGGAAGTAGCAGCGGCAGCGTAAACACTCCTACCGAAGTTTACCCCCAGCAAGTCTTCATGGCCAACACAGAGCCTCCAGAAGGCAACGAGGAACCCGCATACCCACTGGAGGTGGTCATGCCTGACCAGACACGACTCACCATCACGCGAGACATGGGAATCAAGGCCCTGAAGCATGTCGACGACGGCACTTTCCCTGCATCAGACGCACCTAGAGAAGACCACCTGGCGGTCCAGTACTTGCTACGCAAGGAAGGCGAGCGACTTTGCGCCGAAAAGGCCGAACTGCTCAGGCGCAAGAGGGACGCGGATGCATCGAGTGCCAGACGGGCCGCCAGCTCGTTCACTTCATCCTCGGAAGTTAACCAAGGGGGACAGTGACACAGAGCTTGTGTTCCCCACATGACAGTCGCTGATCGAACAAGGGTCACCCGCAACCTCGACTCATCCTTCATCCCCGAGGACGAGAACGGGATACCTGTCCCCAAGACGGCGAACGCCGCCATCATGTCAGTCGAGACATATCTCCGGCTCACGCAGCCGCCGGAGGGAGATCCACGCACCCTTCTCCACAAACAGCAGATCATGTCCATGAAGGCAATCGAGGAAGCTTTGGCGATTGGAGCACCAAACAACCGGGCACGTGAAGAACGAGAGCGCCAAACCCGCGAGCCAGCAACATCAGGGGCCCCGCAGCCGCTACGACAGGCCCAACCAGGCGAAGATCTCCGCAACGTCATCACACAAAGGACAGTGGACCGTAACCGCAGCCAGCGATCGGCTGACGCGATGAACCTGGATGATCCGACCGACCGCAACTTCGAGCCTTGCGGCGCCGCATGCTTCAGCTTCAACATCCGCGACACCCGCATGCCTAAGGGTTTCAAATTGACAGCAGGAACTCCCAAGTACGACGGAAAGCAAGACCCGCGCCTGTGGCGTGAAGATTACGTCATCGCCTGCCAAGGCGGGACGTCAACTACGACAATGCAATACATCCAGCTAATGCTCACGGACTCAACGCGCGTGTGGCTCACCAGCCAAACCAAGGACTCCTTCAAAACCTGTGAAGAATTCCAAGATACTTTCATAAAAAGTTTCTCTGCAACATTCGCAAGGCCGACTACCTAATTCACACCTTGAAAAAAATGCAAAGTTTTTGCGTTTTCTCAAAAAAAAAAAACCTTGGAATACTCCATTCTATATTTCTATAACTCTCTGTAATGATGCATTACCGTACAATGGAGCATGGTGCAGCTAAAATTGATCGTAAATCTAGATGTCGTGTTCTTCTGCGGTAGAATAACATTCAAGGTTTAAGTAGCAGAAAGTTCTTTTTTTATCACTTTTCTTTGGTATATAAGTGAAATGCAGGTTTTGAAGCAGCTAGTAATCTATTTTCTGTGCACTTTAGAATTAGAAAAATACTGATCATCTGATGGTGCATGCTCTGGTGTAGGAATTTCTCTGTGAGGATGACGAGAAGCTTCGAGCTCTAAAAGAAGAGCATGGCGAAGAAATCTACGGCTTGGTTACAAAGGCCCTGCTTGAAGTTATCGAGTACAACCCCTGTGGCCGCTATACTGTACCCGAGTTGTGGAACTACAAGGAGCACCGGAAAGCAAGCCTCAAAGAAGTCATCAACATGGTCATGAAAGAGTTAAAGACGCTCAAGAGGAAGCATGCCGAAGACGCTGATAGTTGTGAAGATGACACATGATGATGGTAATGGAAGCATGAGGCTATTTTGGCACAAAGGCCTTGGAGCCAGTGTGACTCTTCATGATGAGCATAAGTACTGTTCCCTGTTAACAATGGTTTTAGCTGCCTAAGTTCTGGTTGTGGCATTGACATGGATGCTGGTTATTTCGGATTGTCTGGTATGTTTCTGTATTGTCGTGGACACTCCTAAGTGAGAATGTGAACTGGTCTTATTAGTAGTTATCACCTACCTACCGGCGAGTAGTGATTCTGTGGCAGGTCCTGTGTCATGAACTGCGATTAGTTTCTGAATGTTGATCATCGTTGGTTACTTGGTTTGCCTATGTTGAGACTAGAAGGTTTGCAGTGTTCTGGACTCGCTGCGCGGCAGTTGCGCGAGCATCCTGGATTTCTAGGGGCGGGGTGCGTTTTGTCCACTATTTTTTTCTTCACACATCTATCACAATTCACATGCACACTTGCACTTGCTGATGAAGAATATAGTTGTTGAGCTTGCAAACTGATTGTTTTATTTTCGTTAGCATTACTATTTTTGGAAACCCATGAAATTAATACTCCCTTTGATCCAAAATAAATGTCTCAGTTTTGAACTGGGGTTGATTGATACAATCCCCCCTTCGCCCCGTTCGCTCCCGTGAGCGGAGGGGCGAAACCCTAGTGGCCACATCACGTGACCTCCTCCCCTCCCCCTGGTCGCCGCCAGAGGGTTGCAGGGCAAAGCCTGACGGCGTGAGCCGGTGGTGTGTGGCGCTGGGAGTGGAGTGTCGCGACGCCGACTGTCGTGTTGGTTGTGGCTGCGGCGCTGCTCTGATTCGGTCGGTGGAGGTTGCAGGCGTCCTCCATTGGAGCTTGGTGGCGGCGTGGTGGTCTAGTGGCATTGGAGAGGTGGGTTGGGTGGTTAGGCATTCTACCGCTGGCTGTCGTGCTTTGGGTTGGGGCAAGGTCCCGAGCTTGTGCCCACCGTTCCCACTCCTAAATCTGAGGATGTGACCTGCCAGGCTAGTTGCTCGTCGATCTCTCCGGGTCCAAGGTGTCGGCTTGGGTGCCGCCGCCAGCTAGGCTTTGTGTGCCTTCCGTCCGAGGTCTACACTTCTCGGGTGGTGGTGGTGCTTATCCGTGTAGAGTTGGTACGTCGGAACGCCAACCCTATAAGGTGGGAACCTGGTGGGTTGGCGGGCGAGCCCACAACGACGGTGTCCTTGAACATCGTCTCCTTCTTCTTGAAGGCGTTGTTGCGACGTCTCTCCCCTCTTAGATGCGCCTTGCTACTATGGATCTGCTTGTGTTGTTATGGCCGGAAGCTACTCGAACTATCTGGTTCTCGTTTTTTCCGTGAACGCAAAATGGGAAGGGAAATGGTATGTCTTTTTTTAGAGTAAAAATGATTGTCTCGCTGACCGGCTGGGCCCGCCTGGCGGGAGTGTGATGACACAAGCGACAAGGGAGACTGGAGAGAGAGCGGGGGAGGGAGCAGGTGGAGAGGAACCCACCACCACCGGAACCGGAAGCGAGGCGGCGGCCACCAGAGACAGACCTTCTCCTCTCTTTCGTACCATCCCATGGCTTCCTCGCCGCCGGCCTCCGACGACGGCGACCGCTACGAAGGTAGGGCACCCGCATTCACCGCTGCTTCCTCCATCCCGCACGGAATCTCCCGATCCATCTCCCTCCTTCATCCTACGCTTTCACTTCTCCTTTCTTTCTTCCCTAACAAGAACAAGACTCGCCCGACCGACCGATGACCCGTCCCCTCCGGCTCCGATGATTCTACCACTCACCTTCGCCTCCGTACGCCGTGGATCTTGCATTCCCGGCCCCCCTCTTTGAGGGGACGTTCCGGCACCCCTCTGCTCGAGCCCGGCTCGGTAGTACAGGCAGAGAAAAAGGAGGGGTTTTGCGATGGTTTTTAATCACTTTCAGTTCCCACCGATCTTTCCATTTTCAGATGAGCTCTGGAAGCAGCCGACACACGCCAGGCTCCTGGTCTCCGACGCCGTCGCCGGCTGCGTCATCGGCAGGGCCGGGTCCGCCATCGCCGCCGTCGAGTCCACCTCCGGGGCCCTCGTCAAGCTCTCCCGCCGCGGCCAGCTCCTCCCCGGCACCGACAAGCGGGTCATCCTCGTCTCCGGCCTCTTCCACCAGGTTATGGACGCCGCCGAGCTCATCCTCCAACAAATCAACTACCAGCCCCAGGTAGGTACCCTGCTCTGCTATGCTCTGCTCTGCCCGGGTTTGGTTGTCTGATGGTCTCATTGTTCCGAACTTCCAATCGATTGGTTAATCCTCTGCTCTGCTCTGCTCTTGCCTCAGGGTGACCAGGTGATCGACGATGTCGTGCTCGTGGTGCCCGACGCATGCTGCGGCGCCCTCATTGGTAAAGCAGGAACAGTCATCAAGTATGTCTTTTTTCCCTTCATTTTGGAGCACACGTTCCAATAGAATCATTCATTCATCGTATTTCTTCTGTTTATATTGTACTTTCCAGATACTGCAGGTTTGATACTTATTCCCTTTTTCTGTTTACCATTCATTTAGGTCGTTAATTAAAGCATCAAATGCTGAAATTATGATCTCACCCCACGGCATCTCCTATGGTCTGCAAGATAGGCTGGTTACAATCACAGGAAGCTTGGACAACCAGCTGCAGGCAATATTCTTGATACTTTCTGAGTTGCTGGATGACGATCGCTACTCATGCCCCCATGCAGGTTATTCAGCATAACTTTTACAACTTGATGCTATGCCTCCTCATACGCATCTTGTCTGCCTTGGGGTGTTTTGGTATATTGTCTGTCAAAGGCTTGCAGTAGGACTGAACTTGCTGAATAGGTTGCTTCCATATTCTTATCTGACACTCTTGTGTAGTGAGATGCTGGATTAGTCGTAATGATTCACAGGCATTGTGCTACTAGGCCCGTATTGCATCGCTCTTTTCCTGTAACTAATAGGCTAATCGAGCTCCCAAATATTCAGGCCTTCCTTTTCCAAGTTATCCTGCTTCATCTGCTGGGCGTGATGACTATGGGCCAGATGAGCATGTTGAAAGACACCACAACAGGGTAAGACAATGTTATCGAAGTACACCGTTACATGTTCTGTTTCTTCTTTTTTTGTAGATTGCTTCTTTCATGCATTAATAAGGCTTCTCAATAGATGCGTTGTTAAGAAGTTATTTATAAAATGTAAATAGAAAAATAATGGATGCAAGGAGAGTATAGTTACTGTTAGAAATAGAAGGGTGTTGTTTATTTCTCTTTTTCATCATAATGCTTGTTGGTCACACACTAGATTGTGATTCCATTCCCAATCAAAGCTACGAAACGACAAAAGAAAAGAAAAACAACTTTTTCATGCAGAAAGTTGACCCTTGCTCATGTAAAATATGGAAAAATTTGTAACTAGCTGTTATATTTCAAGAGAAGAATTATGGAACTTTCTTTCGAAAGGAATGAACGAAAATTGTGTGCTTGACTCCAACCTGATAATTTGATCTGCATATTCAAGTGTGTGCATAGTTTCCGGCAACCAGTCCCTTATCCCTTTGTGCTTCATATTCATAGCCTAATTATCCATGAATTTCCTCTTATCTATTTTTCCATACTGCATGTAAATAATTTTCCACGACTATCCTTTACTGTTTATGTCCAGTTTACTGATGGTATATGTTGCCTGCTGCGACATCTAACCATCTTTTTCTTAAATTCGTTCAGCCGAATACGCATAAAAGATCACCTGATAACAATGATGATGCCCAAGAGTCCCTCACCATTGCTATTGCCGAGGAGTATATCGGTGCCGTCATTGGCTATGCTGGGAGGAACATAAAGGATATCATACAGGTATGCTGCAGCACTAATATGCACTATATGGGATAGTATAGTATTTCTGGACAGTTGGGTCTTAAAAATATTTTACTGGCTTCCCATTTGGCGTGCCATTAAAGGATGCCTTTGGCTAATTGTTAGTTGGTTCCTTGGAGTTCAGGCTACCGGCGCATGGATCAAGACCTCGGCCAAGGGTAATTTCGTAGCTGGGACTACTGACAGGTATGTTTGTTGACTCTGACGTCTGTCAGTCTGGAATGAAAGCATGATTAAGCTGCGGATTACATAGGCATGAGTTCTATTAACTTTCTGTGTGTGACACATTTGCAGGGAGGTGGTGATCAGCGGGACACAGGAAGCGATCGACGCTGCAGAGGTGATGATCATGGACTCGGTCTCGGTCGTCCGTCGCCAAAAAGGTGGTGGCGAGAAGCCGCCTGTCAAGCCGTACACCACACCTCAAGAAGTGGAGCAGCAGTAGGGGTACCAGCAAAGCGAAGCAGAGTACTACGAGCGAAATGCGCTGAGACAGAGTTTTCTTGCTGGTTGAGAGTTATTATGTATGTTTTGGGAGGAGAAGGCGTGGTGTACTTAAGATTTTCTTACTGATGGATGGTTTTTGTTCGTCAAAGTAGGTGCTGATGAGCTCTACCTGATTTTTGTTAAGTTGTCAGGTGTATTGGTGGGAACTGATCTGAGACCTAATGTGAAACCATAGTTCCTGGCATTAGTTTGGTTCGGTTTTGGTGGAGATATCGTGTACTTCCTCCATTCTATATAAGATGATTTCTATTCGTTTAAATACATTTACTTTTGTATAAATGGAAGTCATCTAATTTGAAACGGAGGAGTACTAGTTTAGTTTAGGTTGGGCATTGGGTGGCAATACAATATTCGGTGGATTAGTTTGGTTTGGTTTGTTTACATCATTTCATACGGGTTAAATCTGTAGCTTTATATACTTCAATATCTAGGAAACTACACTATTTTTAAAGTAGCTCCCAAATATAGTTACAAAAGAGTTTCAGCTCATACTAGATGTGCATCGCGCTTCACTGCAACATTAGAGATATTATAACTGAGTCAAATTCGGGCTCCCTTAGACCACCTCACTTTTGGACCGTTAGATTCGCCTCAGCTCACAATCCTGACCATTCGATTGCTTTGTTAGGCTAAGTGGACCAAATGTTGAGCGATTCCTTGAGCGACCTCAAATCCTGACGTTCTGGCGTGAAACGGGTTCAACTGGATAGAACCAGAGCGATTCCTTGAGCGGCCTCAAAACTGTCAGTTTTCAGGATTAACTTCAATAATGAATATGTGTACACTAACAACATGTCGACATCTTATCGTATCCATTTATATACTACTCTTTCTGATTCGATGGGCCGATGTTGCGCTTGTGGCTATGAATGTTTTTTTTAAATGGGGTAAAAGATTTATCATTTCATTAACTAAGAGAGGAGTTTAGAGGGTATTACAACACAAGTAGTGCCCGCCGAGGCGGGCAAAAGAGATAACAATTACTCTCGCTGACATTATATTACACAAAGCTTTGGCCCCAGCATTTGCCGACCCACATAGTCGCCTCATCTTTGATTTTTGGATGATCATGAAGGTTTGTTGACACGGTCTAAATATGGATCCATGCATACGTGCTTGTGCATTGCTTCATATGATTATGCATCAGGAGGTTGTTTGGTTGATATAGTAATACTACTAGACTAGATGGGGAGTAACTTGGCCTCATCAACAAAATAATAAAGTCCGTCTAAATTAGAGAGGAAATTGCAAGAACCAGCAATTCTTGGGGCATTTGTTGCACAAACCAGTGAGTCGAGTTTGTTTTTGCACGGATCAACAACTCTACGTCTAATTCATTGCAAAGAGCTCTAACAAGCATATTACATGATTTAATAGCACATCTGCTAAAGTGGCCCAACTAATAAATAACCTGGCTGCCACCGTGGCATGGGGTGTGCCCATCGCGTGGCTAAGAGCATTTCCAACACACGCCAAAAAATATCGCACGCTAAATTAGTTTGAAAAATATTTCTTCAACAGAAAAGATCCTACATTTTCTTGAAAAAAACAATTGAGTCCCTGGAGTCGTCATCCACCACCACGTTGTGGCGGCGGCGCGAAGCGATTCCAGCGGCCGTGCGCTGTTTAGCTCGTCGTCTTCGGGCGTGTGGGCCGTAGAGATGCGTCCGCACTGCCCTACGGCCCGATCGGTGGCGGCGAGCTTCAAGAGCATGGGCCACGGTGCTGAGGTGGTTTGCGTCTGTAACCTCTACTTCAACTGCGAGGGCAGCGGCAACAAGCTAGGAGCAGGAGGGCGGCAGGGGCGAGCTAGGAGTAGGAGGGCGGGGACACGGGCGCGGCCCGACGGTCGTGTGCGGTGGCAGGCGGGAAGCAGAAGTCGTACGTGGAATTATCAGTTTGACCGTTTCGCTTCGGGCGTGGCCTACGATTTTACATTGCATTATAGCCGAAGTACTAAATTTGCAGTCTAGGATACCGCTTTTTATAGCGTGCTGGATATTTTTTGGGCTAGTGTTATTATTGGGACACATATATTTGATACACATATATTTGATTACAATTGGTAGCACCTATGTAAACTGGATGGAATTCTTTTGACTATCATGCAACATTTGGTTATGCGATCTCTTGGTGTCAATTTTCCTATGTAATTATCGGTTTTGTTCCACAAGCAAACAATATGACTAGAATTATGCACATTTTTCTCCCTTTACAGATAATTATTTATATGTAAAAGTGTCAAATCTAGAGCAAGGCAACGTGTTATGCACCATGTCACGGTGGCTGTCACGCATGTTGTCACAAAGTTTGATATGATCGTTAAGCTCCTTGCAATGGATTAGTTGTAGAGTTGCTGGTTTGTGCAAAAACAAATTCAAGTCACTGGTTTGTGCAACAATGGCCCCAAGAGTTGGTGGTTCTTGCAATTTTCTCGTCTAAAGATGATGACAACAATAAACGGAAATCAATTTTGTCCATGAACCCGGACTGTAATGTACATCTCTATTTTGTGAGGTTTAAATTTTAAGGAAGTAGTTTGTGGATGCAAGTCTTCTTCACTCAGAAGAGTCCAAGGCTGTTTGTGTGCAGGAAAATGACTGAGAAGCATATATAGGACCATTTTTTTCCCAAGTGAAAATAAAATAAATTACAGCCACCCATGCATAGCTTCTGGAACATACTGCCGAACCTGTGTGTGTTTTCACATCGAACAAGAATTCCAGAGCACAATAAAAATGGAAGCTTTCCGTCTACACTAGCTGCACAGTGCGAAGGCTCCACCTCCACAGGAGTTGATCCAATCCAAGTGCAAGACACGGCAGGCCCGGCCACATGCCCCACCTCGCCACCTCCTCCGCGGCCGCCTTCGCCGCCCGCCCCCCGCCCCGCCGCACGCCGCTGCGGCTGCGCGCGCGGGCGGCCGGAGGAGGCGCCGTGCGCACGGCGGCGGAGCCGCGGCCGCCGACGTTCTACGAGCTGCTGGGTATCTCGCCGGAAGGGAGCAGCTTCGAGGACGTGCGGGCGGCGTACCGCCGGATGGCGCGCAAGTACCACCCGGACGTCTCCCCGCCCGACGCCGCCAAGGAGCACACCCGACGCTTCATCCAGGTCCAGGAGGCATACGAGACGCTCTCCGACCCCGGCCGCCGCAGCAGCTACGACCGGGCGCTCGCACGCGGGGTCTGCAGGCTCGCCTTCGACCCGGCCTCGCGCCGCCACGCCACCAATTCCGCCTTCTACCATCAGGTCCGTCCCCACTCTGTTTCTTGACGCCGCCCCCTTTTAGCTGCAACATGATTCATCTTCAAATTAATAACCTCTGAAACTCTATGCTGGCCTGTTCAATTCAATACGTACAATTCAGAAAATTATACTGTAATTTAGCATATCATTCATGCTCGATCCAACCTGATTTAGCACATGGCTGATTGATCATTAATTCAGAAGTATCAGACTATCTGATGGCAGGGAACAAATATTATATCTTGATGCTTAGGACCCAATGGTTGAGTACCTCAAGACTATTCATAAGCTTGATGCATCACCTATTGCTGACAAACACACACAATAGACAAATATGAATTCATGTACAGCTAAGTACATGCGTATAGAATTATGTGGGGGATTGAGCAGTATTGTTCTAAAGGATAAGGATGAGTCGTTTTCATGTACCTCATGGATAAGATCATGTGGGCAATAATTCAGAGGTTACTGCCTTACATGTATGGATGAAATTTGCAGGAGTGACTTATGACCGGTGATATCTTATTTTATACATTTATCATAATGTTGAATTTTCAATGGCACTTGTCCACCATTGTTTGGCATACTCTTTTGTAAGTTACGACTTTGTAGTGCTTCATTTGTTTCCTTGCTAACTTACTGTCCGTGTGAACCATCTACAGGAGATGGAAGAGAAGTCCGGATGGAGGACATCTTGGGAAGGCCAAATCTCGGAGCTGAAGAAGAGGAGCACTGAGAAGGATTCCGAAGAGAACCTGTCCTGGGGGGCTCGGATGCGAAGAAGAAGGGCTGAAGAATTATGACACTGATCATCGGGCACACGCCGCATGCTTGTCGATCGTATGTAGCATCTGAATTGTGTATATCCTTTAGTAGCAAAAGTAGAAGGGCTTCGATTAATCATGTTTAGGTCTGAAGTACAACACCAATAAGCTTACTACTTGGAGTTTCATATAGTTGGACTGTTGGAGTAGTAGGTGCCAGGCTGCATGTAAAACTAAAATGTGTTGTTGCTCCTCCCTGAATCTTACCCCTGGTCCAATGTAAATATAACTAGATGAATATAATCTAAGCCAGTAGTATTTTGAATTGATAATTTGGGTTGTGCAATTTTATTTAGGTGGCGTAAATATAATCTAAGCCAGTAGTATTTTGAATTGATAATTTGTGCTGTGCAGTTTTATTTAGGTGGCGTATTGTGTTTTTTGAGTGGTTGGAGTTGGAAGGGAAGCCATACACTCATGGATAGGGAAGCCATACACTGATGGATATTTCTTTCAGTCGGTTTCAGATGGAGGTGTCGTGTCGTGTGGTGTTGAGTGAGTGATATTGTCGATCTGTGTTTGCAGTCTACTGTTGGCCACAGGTTTGGTGAGTCATATTGGTGATGGATATGGAATGAGAATACATAAGTCTTGCGTTTACAGTAGAAACCATGACTGCACAGTCAGTTTCCACGACAGACAGCATGTTGGAGGCCTTGTTCAGAGCAGCACGTCAGGCCTCTAATAATTACTCCTGCATTTTTATTTTAGATATTACAGTTGTTATCTAGATATGGACTAAAATGAGTGACATACACTAAAACATAGAGATACATTCAAATGTGAAAAAAGGCTTAAACATCTTATATTTAAAAGGAACGGAGGGAGTAGTAGAGCTCTTACTTCAACCTCCTCGGCATCAGAACAGACTGGGAGCAGGTTGAATATAATGCAGATGACCAAGCCTGTATAGTCTCTTGCTTAAATACGGAGGCGTGCCTGTCAAAGGGTTTTCACCCTAGCCACTGAAGAAGCCTCAGTGCTACACTGTCCGTCACCATGGATAGTGTTCTTCGGCAGGTACCAAGCTCGCCACAACAGAAGTGGGATCATCGGATGAGTCTCAGAAGGGGAGTTCAACAGCAGCATTAGTAAACAATCAGGACCAGTGCGTCTGAATATTGGCGGTTTGCTTTGTGTGTCTACACATCAACCATTGCTTCTATCGTTTATTTCTGAATTTGTTAGTGTCGCTTATTTCTGGCCTTGATACACATTTAGGCAGTGGGTTCAGCCTCTCCAATCACTGGTCAGCGAAAAACTGGTCAGAACGGTTCAGTTCTCCGCTGCATGTTCCAGCGGATCCGACAGATGCATCTCTTTCTGGCATGATCTGTGGTCTCCTTTGCCCATCAGGGAGGTTGTATTGTACCCCATTATCCACTCCTTCGCCCTCGATCAAACTTAGACAGTGGCAGTATGGCAGGAAGAAACCGAAGGGCACTGGCTCACATATGGGTCGGAGGATAATGATTCAACAGGAAGAATTCCGCCATTGACGGTTGCTTTCTACGATACGTTCGCCGATCCTGGCATTACGTTGGCTGCTAAGATCTGGTGTCCTGCCTGATGCCGGCTGCCATCGCTGCCCAAGACTTCACGCTTTGAGCCCTAAACTGTCCGAATGCATGCACACGACTGGGAAAAGCTGGGGGTGAACATTGATCAGGTTCGCGTCTGATCCCACTAATCACGGTTATTGATTAGTGAGGTTTGGATCCGATCCATTATACTAGAGGCGGCGAACATGGGGGTCTGGGCTAGTGCTAATCAAATTGAATGAGTGTCTCAATCAAAATAGTGAGTCTCAACTATGGGGGGCTGGGCTAGATACGGATTAAAATGAGTGAATATAAACACTAAATATTTAGATATGAATGTAGGAAAAATCTAAAACATTTTATATTTAAAAATGGAGGGAGTATCAGTTAGATAGAAAAGCTAGATCCAAGACAAACACACCCAAGAATGTGCGCTCTATATTTTTTACTATGACCAACTGATGCATCTTGTATATTACTGGGCTCCAGTCAGCTTCTGTCTTTGCCAAGTACGTTTGTGCAATTACAAAGTAAACCATGTATACATAGACGAGCATACAGCCACATATATGAGAATAATTAACGACATGGCATTTACACTGGCTACTGAAAAATAAATAATGTGAGACTGTTGCTTTGTATGCACTATATTACGCGGTAATTGATGACGACATGGGAAGTGCATGGTAAGCGAAAATAATTGGTGGGATAGATAATCAAGAGGAAGAGCAGATGGCGTACTTGGCCATTGGAATTTTGCTTTGACACTGAACTACAAAAGGTGCCGTAGAAGCAGCTCCTAGGTAGCTCCAATGGGTACAAAGACTTGTATCGATGGATGCAGATCTCTTCCTTGTTTGTTTGGGCACAAATCATGATGTCGCCAAACTGTCCATGAGACCATGACATGGAAGGTGGGAGCCATGTCTACTACATACATGCATACATACTATCCACTCTAGGTCTCTCTCTACCACAAAGTATCAAGGAAAATTCTGCAGAAATTATGAGGAGAATCTAGTGATCATGGGGTTCACAAATGAGATCATGCAAAAAATTCCATATAGGGATAGAGAGAGAGACTTCTAGAGAGAGAGAGAGAGAGAGAGAGTGATAGTTTGAGATTCGTTAGAGAGATTTTTGTGGAGTGTGAAGCAGTTTTTGATTACACCATCTCCACTACTAGGCTACTACCAGTACACACCACACCTACAGCTGCTGCAAGTGCACATAAAGTATTTATAGCTGAAACTTACAGGAAAGCCAACAAGTCTAGCTGCCAGGTTCGGTACACAAGCAAGCCATCCAACCAACCTATGACTTCCCACATTTTTTTTGAAGTTTAGTTTAACATCCTAATCAAAGATCATCATTTCTCATTAACATTTGAGAGTGGAGTGTGGATGATCTGTTAATTAAAGTGACCGGGCAGAAAGTGTACTTGTGGTAGAGTTGTGGTGGTGGTGGGGTGACTAGGGAATGACAATGTCTGTAATTTCCTCCTATATGAAGTAATTTGCAACTTTACTATCATGTCCCCGCCCACTATTTTTGCATTTTAAATGATGAAAAGGAAAAAAAAATTAACTGACAAAAAATTGATTGCACCACGTCTCTCGGATTTATTTACCACTGTAATTGCACAAGGTATTTGACGTTACAAAGGTATAGAAAGGGAAATCATAAAGAGAAGCAACATATCGATAAAGTAAAAAGGAACTAGAGGAAAATGGTAATTATTTTTCTATGTTCATCCCTTTAACATGATATTGGAAACTAAGTAAGGAGTTGTCTCCCTAAAATAAAGTAAGCACTTGGTATAAAAGGAGTAGCAACAGTGGTCCGGTTTTTCAAATGGGGGATCTCTTTTTAATCTTAAATATCACCTCATTTTAACTTCAAGCCTCAAACAAGACTTCTCACCTTCTTTTTTCTAATGTATATGCCAAAATAATGGGTTTATAAGCTAATGTTAACCAAACAATGCACGAGCATGCTATTTTTATTGACACAACCCTTAATGTACATGTTTGGTGTACTTTAAGGAAGAAAGAATTGCTTCGACATTTCGTATACTTGAAGGAATTTTTACTTCTGTCCGTATGAAACCGAAAGCCTTGGATGGTTTTCATGGGTTAGGCTTGTCCGAAGGATGCAGTGTGGACAAGAATCGTACATTGAAGCGCCGTACGTGAAGTTGTTTCGATTTTCTTGAGACAACAAAATGTTGTGGATTTTGAGATTAAAACATCCAACATCACTTTATTATTTACCACTCCCTCCGTTCCATAATGTAAGGCATAGAGTTTTTTGAGAAAATTTCCAAAATATAGGGGTGATTGCTATTTATGACAATTTATGCCTCTAAAAATTAGTTTCAATCTATAACGGAGAGGATTAAAGGATTGTTTTCAGTTTATAATTGTTAGGATTTCCTCTATTCCAAAAAAATTTCATGGGAAAATGAGTCCACTGTATACAAAACACCCCCGTCTTAATATTCATGCAAAAAACTATAGGCCTTACATTACAGAAAGGAGGGAGTAGTAGATATCATACTTAATTTCTGTAGGCATTATACATACAATCAATATACATGTATTGTAACTATAGTGGAAGTTTTAACTTATGGAAAAATCAGTGTGAAGATTTTAAATTACCAACTAGCTTACAAAATAAAGTTGACCTCCCCTAGCCTGACTTATGAAAGGAGGCAACATGGACAGATTCATTGTAATTTTCATATAATAGTGATACGTTTGCTAGATAATTAGGAAATAATTTTATAATTAATTCCAGAATATTAAACGTTACAACAACACTACTAACATGTGAAACAAAAACATAGTAGATCAACATGAACAATAGCAGCACGCATGCAAACACATCTACAGTAAAACACTAGTTCGGAATACGTCGCAAGTATCTAACATTTGTAGATGAAGTAGCAATCGATGCAGATAGGGTCATACCAATGTGAATATTGTCAAACATGACAATCTATGGTCATGATTTGCATTACTTGGAAAGTTGGAACCTTGAGTTGGTAGCCTTTCCTCATCATTTTAAAATTTCCATGGGTGATCAAAGTGTAATGGTGTCTGAATATAAATGTGCTAATGTGTTGTGCCACTACCATGTGGTTGTCCATTAGACAATAGTGAAATGGTGAACATATTTGACAACTCCCTTTTGATGATTCCACTACCATGTGGGTCCTATTAACTTTTGAGGCACTCTGCAACTAATTGCCCTGCATATAAGAAACACATCACAATTCAAGATACCACCACAAAATATTGTCCTAAATAGACCTAACTACCTACTTCAACATAAATTGATTAGTGGATACTATTGCAACAATGTAAGTCATACACGACATTATCTTGCAGACACATATGTGTACAAACCGAAAAAGAATTGAATATAACATCTAGCTAGTGAGCTTGTTAGTGGAATCATTCATATGTTAATTTTAATAGTTGAAAGTAGGAAGGTAAGATTACAAACTCTTTGCAATGATGGATTTTGGTAACGAAAAATGTTTGCGAGTTCACTTCAATAGCTTTGAGGACTCTTCACGTCTTTGGAATAAATTATTTTATCTTACCAAACTTTCCTTACTAATATCTTATAACCAACGTACATGTACATACATACATACATACATACATACATACATACATACATACATACATACATACATACATACATACATACATACATACATACACTAAATTATTGAGGCGTATGGACAGCTTAGGAAATCTTCCTTGAGTACTAATTTCATAGTATAACCAACGCGGTATGGAAGAATGAAAACAGCCACTAGCTAGGGTCTCTTTCAATATTATTCTAAAGCAGGAGGCAACCATGTCTGGAAGAGATAACACACAAGATGACATTGCCTTGCTAAAATACGTGTACAAGTAGATGGTACATAGTTAATCGCCATTAATTAATTCCATAAGATGTACAAGCATAGACATATTTCATTTTTGAATGCGTCAGGGTCAAGGAAAATTCCAGCGTTCGTTCCCACCTTTTGACCCCGAACATATCTTTCTGGTTTTCGTCCGTCGCTCCGTTTTACCCTTGCATTCCTGTAAATCATACCATGTTTTCTCCTCATATTTACTCATGTATGAAATGTAAATACGAGGGGAAAACATCCAGTAGGGCAGGATGACAACACCTTGCTGATTATATATAGGAACCAATGGTATTAGTTAATCGCCATTAATTCTATAAGATGAACTGCAATATACATAGACATATTTCATTTTCTACGCGTAAGGCCAAGGAAAATTCCTGCTTTCCTTCCCACTTTTTAACCCAACTGAAAATATCTTCCGTTTTTTCGTCGCTCGCTCTCTGTTGGACGACTTGCATTTAAGTCATACCAATATGACTCCGAGAGCCGGATTCCATTAAAGTCATGCCATGTTTCTCTTCATATTTACACATGTATGTAAGTGTGTCCACCATATGTAAACACTACACCATGTGCCAAGAGCACACTCCATATATTGTGTTTGAACCATTCATGCATGTGATATGTCCTAGAGTAAGATTTACACACGTCCCAAAATAACAGAAGCAGCTCCAGCCATTGACGAGCACTGGTTGTAGTAGTTTATTGCCACATTGACAACAGGGATCGAGGCATCCACATCAACAAGCCTTTTCAATCTTTGCCTAGCCTGGCCTTGTTGACATCTCCTCAATCTCCCACTTGATCATCGGCACTACACACACACTTCCACCATTCCTTCCTCTCCTCCCACTCTCCTTGTTTCTCACGCGCGCGCACGCAGCTCAGCTGATCGTGCCGGGATCGACCGCGATGGGGGAGGAGGCCGGCGCCGGCTACGATCACGCGCCGGTCTTCATCTGCAAGGGCAAGCGCAGCAAGCGGCAGCGACCTCCACCTCCGGAGGTTGTGATCGTGGCCGGGGCCGAGGCCGAGGAGGAGCAGGAGGCAGCGTCCGGGTGCATCACCGAGGTGGACCGGGACATGGCGCTCTGCCTCATGCTCCTCGCCCAAGGACCATCCTCGCTGGTGGCGGTGGTGAAGGATGCAGTGGCGGCGGGAAAGGAGGAGGGCAAGTTCCGGAGCCGGCGCCCGGGGGACGCCGGTGCCGGGGAGTTCGTGTACGAGTGCAGGACGTGCGGCAGGTGCTTCCCGTCCTTCCAGGCGCTCGGCGGCCACCGCACAAGCCACAAGAAGCCCCGCCTCCTACCCACGCCCGACGAGAAGACGCCGCAGTCACGGGCCGCCGATCCGACGGTGCTGGCGATACCGGCGACGCCGCCCATGCATGAAGCCGCCATGGCCACGGCGATCGGCGAGCCGAAGCAGCAGGGGCAGGGGAGGGCGCACGAGTGCGGCGTCTGCGGCGCCGAGTTCGGGTCCGGGCAGGCGCTCGGCGGGCACATGCGCCGGCACCGCCCGCTCGTGCCGGCCTCGGTGGGGGCGGTGGCGAGCAGCGGGAAAGAGAAGAGCCTCCTGGAGCTGGATCTCAACATGCCCGCGCCCTCCGACGACGCCGCGGAGACGACCTTGCCGATTCTGTTGCCGGCGCCCTTGGTCGACTGCCGGTACTAGCCCTACTAGCAAAGCTTCTCTGTTTCTCATTAATTCCATATTCTTTTTTCTCCCCCTTGTTTATATATATTCCACTCTTTCTTTTCTTCAAAATATTGGAAACTGGTGGTGTAAGTTTTTTCAAACCTTGGTGGTGTAACATTGTTGATACAAACGTTTGACATTTATCATTTATGCAAGAAATTATATTGATTGATTTATTCAAATTGTTCCAGTTTTCTATATGCATGCATATGTTGGTTACAGTGTAATTATTGAATTGCTGAACATCTACAGGCAATGGCAGCATTGCATACATGTTAAGTGTTCGATGATCAGCTAGCCTAGTGTGGTGAGCTGACGATGAGTGCAGCAAACGAGTGAAAAAAAGTGGCAAGCAAGCTACTTTGACAACGATGAGTGCAAACATTCAGTAGTTGTTTAAAAGGCTAGAGCGGACAGTACACTCATATGTTTATTTTTTCCTAAAGATAAATGTTTTTTTACCAATGATCTGTCATAAGACACACATATATACTCTTTTCATTCCCATTCTTGCAGTCTGAATCAACAGAAAACTTGAAGAAAATGGTAATTTTATAGGTGCTTGGGAACTTGGGTTTGTAGTTTACTTCTCCACCTCTTGTTAAGCATGTGATTCTTGCAGAAGAAATGGCAATGACCTGTCTAACTAGTTCAATGAACTTAACCAAGACAGTTTAGTTTGATTGTTCTTGGCATATATAGTAATATGTATGCATGTTTTCTATTTGTGTGGGCGTTGACCTTAATACTATGATCATCTCCGTGATACCAAAGCTGTGATGACGAAACCATGTATTCGACCCGGTAGCTCCCAAGAAAAGTCGAGTCCCGAATACAGCTTGACGTCTTATTAAATATAGAAGGTGTCCTTTAGCAAGAATATACAATATTACGATCAAAAAGGCAATTTGGTAGCACTGTATCCAACTTAAAAAAAACGTTGAATTACTCTAACATGAATGGGAATTAATGGAAGGAGTTAAGGCATGAAATGTTTAGTCGCTTCTCCTTGTCAGTGCTGGGACATTGTTTGCAAGTCTTGGCTATTACACCTATCATCTCACTGGCTATCTAAAAAATGTGATCCTAAGAGAAGAGTAGTAATCACCATATTTTGTTTTATCTGCTCCAATGAAACCATTTTCCTGAAACTTTGTGCAACCACAATATAATTTCAGATAAATGCCTTTTGAAATTCTCGAAATAAAAGCGTTCACTAGAGGCCACGACTCACAACCAAAAAATGTTATCTTAACAACAAAGGCTACATTGAAAACAACAACAAAAAGGCTTACATGATTACAGGTATGTAGCATCACCATCGACAAAATCTATTGTGAGAGTATATTTATGTTTGTCACTGGATGGGGAGTGTATATTTTTTATGTTTGCACCTGGATGAGAGTGAATTGCACCATTGTTTATGGGTGAAATTCGCATATCTGCATAACCATATCCCCCTCTGCCCACGTTTGCATCTTATTTCTGATTTTCTCCACTGCTTAAATGTTTTCAGTCTGTCTTGTAACATAGTTGACCTCAAACAAATTTTCAGTAGTTTCAATTTAGAGAAACTTCTTTCAGCTAAGGCTACAGTCATAGGTCTAGTCAAGATGATCGATAGGCAAACATTTGGATAGCAATCTACGTTCTGTAACAAACTGACATCAACATCAGATTATCTGGCGAAGTCTCTTGTAACACTTTTTTAAGCCAGAGAAAATATCATCAAGATCAACATCACGCAACTTGCCATGAGTAAAAGCTTGTGCAAATATAGTGCAAGATTTTTGTAAATTACTATCATCCAAGGATTTCAGATTATTTGCGTAATATAAGGATCCAAACACCTTTTCAAATGTTTTAAACTGCTCAAATCGACTAGTTAGTGAAGCAGTTGCAGACTTGCAGTGTCAACAATGGCAAGAAAGTAAGTGACTCTGCAGGGCAATATCCAGTGAGCAGATTAAGAGGTACCTGCAGTCCTGCACGAACAGGCAGCCGGGCAGTGTGGCAAGGGCGCAGGGCACTTCCGACCTTCAGCACTTGATGGCCGATCCAATTTCTCCAGGCGGAACAGCAGGCAAAAAGGCAGAGGCCAGAGGGGCAGCAGCTGAAGGATCGATTGCCTGTAGGCTGTAGCTATGTACCGGTATGTGACTATTTTTCTTCCCTGTTGGGCTACTGAGCGCTTGTCGTTTGGGTCAGTGTGATTTTTTCAGCCCAATATGTACATAGGCATACATATAGAGCCCCCTCAGATTTTTTTAGATAATTTTTTTTTTACAAAAATATGGGCCCTTGTGTGCCGCACAAGGTCGCCTAGGGCCAGATCGGGGTCTGAGTCCACCGCAGCAGGAGAGAAAAGAGGGGTAATCGATCGAACTGAAGTAACTGAAGGAAAGGCAACATCGCTTCTTTCATTTCATTAAGAGGAACCGGGAAAATACTGACGAAAGAGAACCTATCGAACTAGCAGACTTGATGATCGGTTTTCACCGTCGGGTTCATTTCGATGAGTATTTCAAAACAAATCCTATCTTATATGTTTTGACAAAAAAATCATCATCAGTGTGTAGTGCTAACAGTTACCACCCAAATAATACATAATTATCAGTACGTAATTTTTATATGTTATTTGTCTGCCATGATCCACACGTTTAAAGAGTGAGGATTTTGATCACTCAAAAATCGTAAAATTTGGAATTAACGTCAACAAAGGGTTATATTGGTGAGTAGAGAAGTTTAAAGAGTTGGGCAAACATTTGATTTTAACTTAGTAACTAACTTATTAATACGTGATGACTAAGTGACTATAATATGGTAACTAAGGGTCGAAAAAAATTAGGAAAAAAAGTTGACAAAACATTTCATGATGGGATCTTTATCTTAAACATCTCATCACGACAAAGCCAACCATGAAAACAGATCTTAATTTTGATTTACGATTTAAAAGAGAAATATTATAAAATTTGGAAACCAAAAGAATCGACAGACTGCATACTGCATACTGCATACATGCATGGTCTTCACGTCGGAGTTTCAGCGCAGCAGGGAGAGTAGTCCCTCTTACCGGCAGGAGAGCACAGCCTGTACACGCCTCACGGGAGCTGAAGGTACACTAACTTATTATTATTTTTTAAATAATACGAATTTTAATTGGAAATTTGAATTCTAGCGCGCGGAGTCGGGGAATTCCAAAAATAGGTCGCGGTCGGTGTGGGTCGTGCCGAAAAGTCCATGTCGGCTGGACCCAGGCCGACAGATGCATGCGCCTGCACGCCCCACCTTTCGGCTTAACTCGCGCCGATCGGCACGGGTGGTGCCGATCTGGGCCGAGATAACCCCGCGCCGGCTCCTTTCTTCTTCCTCCTTCCTTTCTTCTTCCTCCTTCTTCCTCCCGTTGCAGCAAGCTCTGTTCTTCCTCCCCCAGGAATACTCTGCCAAATCTTGCCCAAATAATTAGTGTGAGCAGTTTAGATTGTTAGGAAAGGAGAGAGCAGGAGTAGGGCTTGAAGGATCTGTTCCTGGAGTAGATCTTCGTGGATTCGTTTTGAGAAGAAGAGGTGGAGTATTGAAAGCAATGGAGGCCAAAAAAGGTGGATGACAGTGGTGGGAGCTCGTGTTGGAGGAGGAGGTGTGGTGGTGGAGCAGTGGTGGCGGTAGATTGAGGCCGGGAACGGAAGAAACGGGCTTTCCACGCGTCAAGGGTAAACCCTAAGTAATCACTAGATGAATCTTGTTTAGTATTATGTATGAGTTAGTTGTAAATTTTTTGTGTCGGTGGATGTGATAGTTGTAATGTACAAATAGTTTGTCGGTGGCTGTATGTTATGTTGTCGGTGGATGTCGGAAAAAACGTTAGAAGTAGTTTAGATTTATGTTAAACGGATGCGTTAATATAGTTGTACAAATAATTTTGTCGGATGGATACGTTAAAAAGTTGTTATATAAATTACTTTGTCCGATGGATGCGTCAGTGGGTGGAGGGTGGTTAGTGTGGCGGTCGATATTTATGGGTGTATGTCGGTTCTTTGTTATTATTTGAGGACTATTAGTAATATTGGTAATATTTTGGGTGGTCGTAATATTTTGTAGCGTATTATTTGACGGAATTAATTTGTTTAGGTAATGGAAGTCGTTGATTTTGTTGTGCACTTCGGCGCCGGTAATGTCCGTGTTACGGAGACTGGGGTTGATCTTAGTGAATTTAACAATATGGTGATGCAGTTGCCAGACCCAGAGAGAGCTAGAATAGCAGCAGTGCAGGAGTTTTTCACTGGAAATTTTGGGTATAATCCTAATATGTTTACGGTTAAGATTCAGTCAGTGTGGTGCAAATCCCGTACAAATATTTTTCGGGAGTTGTTACCGCTGGATCGAACTGGTCAGTGGATAGCTTGGCTAGCATCATGCAAACGTCGAGGCACCCAACCAGAAATCCTACTGATATTTTATCCGAAGCAGAACAATTTAGAACAAGGAGGCGGAGATTTTCAGCATGGAGAGAGCAGTGATGCTACTCATTCAGAAAATGTGGACATTCCTGAACAGTATGAGCCATCACTCAGTGTTGAGTCGGAAGGGCCTCCGCCACTTGGAGAGGCTGATGCGGATGAGTATGAAGGTACTATGCAAGAAGAGATGTTGGCTGAAGATGAGGATGGTGTTGCAGAAGATCTTGATTCAGGTGATGAAGATGTTGGAAATGAGGATGAGGTAGATAATGATGAAGAAGATAATGTTGGAGATGTGCCGCTTCCTGAGTCCTGGAATGTCGACACTTTGCCGATTCCTCACTCGTGGGATCTCGACAAGTCGAATATGACAGCTGTGGATGATGGATATCATCCGGCATGGGAGTACCGAAGGAAAATGTAAGAATCGGAGTCCAGTATAACACAAAGCAAGAGTTGAGGGAAGCCGTGACTGAGTGGGCATTGTCCACGCAAAGGGTTTTCCGTACTGAGGTGTCAAATAGTCGATATTTGACTATGAGCTGCATTAATATTGACTGTTAATTATGTACGGGTTTACTTTCTCGGTGTATACTCCATGACTAACTTATTTAGTTTGCGCTTTCTAGGTACGGGCATACGGCATCCCGGTGGAGCACCTGACTCAGGAGCAGGTTCCGCGGAGCCTCGAGGCGTACGTCATCTGGCTACTTGGCAAGGTGATGTTCACTGAGACTCATCAAGACTCTATTACTGCTCGTTGGGTACCTATAACACTAGAGATTGCAGCGGCACATAACCAAGAAGACATAGAGCAGCGGAGTTGGGGGTCTGCACTATTAGCTGCAACATACAGGGCTCTATGCACCGTGTGCACGAAGAACTCGGATAGCTTTTCGATACTGGGATGTCCTCTATTTCTGCAGCTCTGGTCTTGGGAGAGGTTCCCTGTCGGTAGAGCCGACGTCGACGCGACCAGGCCCTGGGACTACAGACTAATAGATCACAACGCAGTTGATCTTCCCACATTTGGTAGTATGTGGGCATATAGAGAGGTACCCATTCGATACTCCATTACTTTGAAGTTAGGTTCTTCCAAATTTTAATGTTCAATTATTTATTACAATTATAATTGTTTGCAGAGACGATTTCAAGGTGATCAAGTGAGAAACTGCTACGTGATGTTCACTGAGTGGTTCGATCAACTGCCACATCACCAGGTTATATGGGAGCCATATCACGAGTCGCGGATGTATGCACGATACCCCGGCGGGATTTCTTCTTTGTGCACCAGAGACCGTGCATACTGGATGACTACACGTCGGATTGTGTTCGACGTCTTGGTGGAGGAGATGTCCCAACACCGTGTTATGAGACAGTTTGGACTTCGCCAGTGGCCGGTGCCTCCTACTAGAGCTACACTTCCTCAGCACGTGCACAAGTAAGAACTACAACTTGTATTTAAAATGTGGGGTACTATTGTTGTTCTAGTACGTACTTATGCTATGTGTGCATTTCGCAGGAAAGGACGGCAGGGAGAGAGATCGCTCGCTTCTTATATGCAGACGATCCTACCATACATACAAGAATGGGGGAGTGCGACGGATCCGGCAAATTTATGGCCCGCGGAAGCACCCTTTGTGCTTCCTGATTTTGAGGAGTACCTCCGGACGTACAGGCTCGCCTGTCGCACTCGTTTGGTTACGAGTGCCGACCCTGTCGACCTTCCTGCGGCTGATATCACGGCCATGTACCCAACACAGGGAATCGGGGCTCGGGGAAACACAACGGTAAGTGGTCTAGTTTCAGTACTCTACTACGCACTGTACGTACTACAGTAAAAACATATCTGACACTTGTTTTATATTTTACAGGCCGACATCATAGCAGATATTCAGGCGGACGTCGATGCGTACTACCCCGTCGTTGGTGCCCAGCACCAGTCGTGGTTCAAGCGTCTACAGGACAAGCTACGACGTGCTTATGGTGTGCTCGCATGCACCGATGCTGGGGACGTTGTTCCACGCCATGCACCCCCGCGTCCCCCACGGCACTCTTCGGCACGGCTCTTAGGTGCCGCACAGGTATCACCACCCCGTGACACCACTCGTCGGCACGATCCACGCCCACGTTTTACACCTCAGCAGAGTCCTTGCATACGCCCCACAGATCACACATTTGCGTCTACCTCTCGCCAGCCCGACGCTATCGACCCTGGTCCATCCCAGCCACCTCTTTCACAGATTCCAGTGTATGTGTCGGGTCCTTCACAGCCAACTATGTTTATGCCGGCAACTTCACACTCTCCATTGTTTATGTCGGGTCCTACACAGCCTCCACTCTTTATGCCGGGTAGTTCATCCTGGCAGGCACACACACCACCGTTCACCGGGATGCCATATTCGTACGGTTATGGGGGCGGACCACAGTTCGTTGGAGCATCACACCTGCCGCAGATGGCCAATCTTACGGGCCAGTACTCTCAGCAACTAATGCACGGAGGTTAGAATTTTTAATTTCTCGTACATATATAATTTATATCCAGACAACTCACACTAACATATTATCTTGTGCATGTGCAGATCAGGTGTACAACTCTCCCCAGTACGACTTGGACACCACTCAGGCATACGCGCCTTCGCCACCGATGCCCACTCAGCAGACACCACCTCCGGAGACAGCCCAGCCAGACGACGAGCATGACGATGCGCCGTTGCAAGGCCGCGGAATGCGGCAACACCAGGCTCACACGCGTTTGTCACCTTCCGGCCCTCGGCGAAGGAGGACGCGGGTACCGTCGTCAGGTCGACGAGGACTGATTCTTTTACGTATCAGAGACATATGTATGCTACTTTTCCATGTACCGTAAGACCTATGTATGAGACATATGTATGCTACTTCTTTCCCTTGAGGCGCAAAACGGTACAACTACTAATTAAGCGATAAGATACAACAAACCTCGATTACATACCGATCACACCACACAACAATAGAAAATGAAGGTACAACTACTAATTAATCGATACTCAAAGGAAGATACAACATAACTCAAATTAAGATTCTACCTATCTCCCATCAATGCAGCCTGCACCATCCGCAGATTTAGCACCCTTGCCCTTTGACGATGATTCAGGCTTCTTACCCGCACCCTTCCTCGATGTTTCTGCCTTCTTCTCCTTGCCCTTACGCACTGCTTCAGCCCGCTTTTCCTTTGACGACGGCATGAAATCGTCGTCATCATCGCTGGAGTATACACAGAGAAATGAACGACCGTACCTCTCACGTATGTCTTGAGTTCGATGAATCGGCGCATTAGTAACATGCCTATCGAACTTATCCGCAAGGCTCAAGACTTCAGCACGGATTTGTTCTGGGGTCCTATACGGAAACCCATCTCGGCATAGCCTCGCCCCTAGCAAAGCGAGATGTCTCTCACTACCAACAATTTCTTCAAGTGGAATTTCCCTACCATCTACCTTCAAATAGGTGACAATCTTAGCTAGCTGCTCGGATGCGGCTATATGAAAGCCGGACACACACTTCTCACAAGATACAATACAAACCATGCTGACGCTCTTTGAGAGTACCCCGCTTAGCCTAGAGTGGTTTTTATAGGACATTTGAGGTGAAAACGGTCGCGAGAAATGGTGCCGGGCGGGAGGAACGGGCGGGAAACGGTGGCGGGAGAATTCTCACGGGAAACGGTGGCGGGAGAATTTGGGCGGGAAACGGTGGCGGGAGAATTCTCGTGGGAAACGGTGGCGGGAGAATTTGGGCGGGAAACGGTGGCGGGAGAATTCTCGCGGGAAACGGTGGCGGGAGAATTCTCGCGCGAAACGGTGGCGGAAGAATTTGGGTGGGATACGGTGGCAGGGATGGCCGGAAACGGTGGCGGGAACAAATTCTGTAAGAAACCTTGCCCTCCACCTCTCTGAGAACATTTCGGCACGGCCCATGCCGAAATGTGTTGGCACACGATAACTCACGCAGGGCCATGCATCCGTCGGCATGGCTACTGCCGACCAAAACGTTTCGGCACGACCCGTGCCGATCGGCACGGCCCGTGCCGATCGGCACGACCCAAGCCGACCGCGTCCTATTTTTGATTTTTCTGGATTCTGCGCGCTAGATTCCAAATTTGTAATAAAAATTTGTATTATTTAAAAAAAAACTCGCTGTATCACCACCAGAACATACCCCTGTGAGATGATAAAAACTTTAATTCAGTGTCGTTATTTGGGAGGTGAATTGTATTTTCAGTTGTACATACATATCCCAATGAACAAAATCACTTACCGGAATTCAGTACGTATGATTTTTTGTTGAGCATGGAAGATTACGGGCACTGAAAAAACAAAAAACATAATACAGTGCTGATGATTACAGCAGACTGCTACACTGAAAAGTTCAGAAGGCATGGACGAAATATATTGCTCGCATAAATATAAGACCTCTTACATATAAACATTAACATCACATGTTCCGGCGACAAACCCAGAGTTTTACACAGGCAACAAATGGAATGACCCGACAGACACTGAGAATCTTCTCCTAATGAAGCCAACAATGTAGCCATCATGACTGGACGAAAGAGAAAAAATGCTGATAATTCATACATCTTATAGAACTTTAACCTTTCTCCATGGGTGAAATATTGTATATCTGTATAGCCACAGCCCCCTCTTTCCACTTGTATGAATTATTACTTTGTTCAACCGTTGATTGCCAGGGCCTCTGGCTGCGGTATCTCAGGAATGTCCTTCACCACACTCTCCACCTTGGGAGGACCGGAATGTCGCCTCATCGGCGACGCCGCGCCAGCTGGGAAGGACAGCCTTTTCTTGACAGATCCAACAGGGCTTGCTTTCTCTGGTGCCTCTGCAGCATCGATCGACGGTGACCCCTGGAGGCGGGACTTAGCCCTTGCGGATTTTGTTGCGGCCATGTAGCTTGGGACTGATGGAGAGCTTGTGAGGCTCTCGTCATCTCCCACCGTCGAGGTGGCTATACTGTGCCGCCTTGGTCGCTCAGATTGCACGCTGAGTACGCTCCTCGCATCGTCATCCACCTGTGGAAGCCCATTCTTTGGTGTAGCAGGTTTCTTCTTCACAACAATTGGTGTTACTTTGGCAGAGGCTGCTGAAGGGGATAGCCGGGAAGCTGGGCGGGTCAGCTTTGGAGTTGTCGGTGCCGACTTGTCTGGTTTCATGCTCCGACTTTTGAAGGCTTTTGTAATCTCACCCTCTCCAAGGTTCAAACTCATGCTCTTCACGGATACTTGGTCACCGTTGCTTTCCTTGTTAGTCCCAGTGCGGCCACCATCCAAAGGCTTCGCTGCCATCCAGCGCTCTAACCAGCTCCAGCCCCAGTGCGGGTTGTTTGGGTCCACAAACATTGGGTTCGAGGACCTTGAACTGCTCTTCCACTGCAAAGTACAAATTTTGAATCAATTTTAAGAATGTCGTTGCCAAATGATATGAAAAATATGTAGATTGGCGTCCGTTTTTCAATTATCAGGAAGGCCCCTACCTGATGGGAAAATGCATACGCAAGAGCTCTCTCTCTTCTAATTGCAGCCTCTTGCTTGCTTACTAGACCTGCCTCAATCTTCTCCTTGGATTGAGTGCTGTCATCCCAGTGCTCCCCCATCTGTTATAATCAACAAAATGGAATATGTTACTGACTCCAATCTGGAAAAACTGTCGTGAAGTCTATACGATTTTTATCTTGCGCAGTTCATTCTCCCCGACAGTTAATTAGGACCAGAGGGAGTAAATGTTTGACTAACTGCAATATTTCGAGCAAAAGAAAAAAGCGGTACTTCTGGATAATATTTGTTTGCAAGGATACCTCTCTGGATCATATTTGTTTGCAAGGATACTTCTGGACACTGGAGTTTCTCATCAAGCAAAATTCTATGGCACAGTGTCTAAAAACAGTAGATATACACGGGAGTTTAATGAACAACAGTGGGACATGAAATACTTCTACTTTAATATCCTCGGGATTGTTTTTCTTTCGCTTCACATACTGTTTGTTTTGTTGTACTCTTTCTTTTCTTTTGGACCTCTTGTATTATGTGGCTATTCGGAAAATTAGGAAACCATTGATTAAAAACTGAAATATCTTTGTACTAAAGGCATTGAGATGGATTTGCCTACCCTCAAACTCTCCAATTCCTGTTTTAGCAGGAGCTGGCGCTGTAGGGCCTGGTTCTCCTCGGACATCTTCAGCCTTCTTGCACGTATCTGCGACTGCACCCGTGCTAGAGTCTGCATACAGCGCAGTGTGCTTGCAGCTTGACGCTTAACTGAATTACCATCGACCAATGCCTTCAGTCTAACAAGGCCTCGCAACGCTCGTAACGCTCTTCTCGCCTGCATTATTATGATGACAGAAACACTCTCAGCACATATACAGTACAATAGAAGCAAAAGTCTTACTCTGTACGTATAAAATCCCAATAAAATTCGGTACTAATACTGTTATCCAAATGGAATGTATTTTCAAGCATGCTTTGTATCAAGGCCACACCACTAAGCCAGACAGACAAAGCCATCAACATCACAAAAAATAATTAAAGAATCAAAATGAATAATGAAAGGTGGCTGCCACCAACTGCCAGATGTGTATGAATTGTTTGGTAATATTTATATTAGGCAAGATTGATTTGTTGGCCATCTCAGCAAACATATACGGAACAATTAAATATTAAAGGGTACACGTCAGAAGGGGGAATGACTGCTTCGAAAAAGTATGAGAGGATTCCACTTGGCAACAATACTTGCTTCTTAAACAAAAAAGCTCATTTACCACACAAACTTGTGAAATGAATACAGTAACTGTAAATAGCTAAAATATTTGAAATCTCACTTCTAAGTTCTAACTAACAGAAGCTATAGTAATTACTAGTTGGTGAGCTGCCAACACCAAAGTATCGGAAAAGGATAAGAGCAAAAATTTCAGATGACCACAGGCAGACATTTGCTGGCATGTTCAGTCATGTCGATACCAATGGATAATCATGAATAATCCAAGAATTGATAATCCAACCAAAAACTGCAAAGACCAGATCAACGGCCAGCAGAAATAGACCCTCAATGCAATCATTTTTATAATATTTTCACAATGTGCGTGGTTATGAATGAGAGCAGCAGTGAAGTATTCTAACTGAATGATGAGTTCTCTAAACATTTCAAAAAAAATGGGCAGACATTGCATAGTTCCAAATGGCAGGGAGCAGATGAATTTAAGAGCTGATGTCACATACCAGGTAGCCCCGGAAGGCGGTCTGGATCTTGATTGCAGCACGCTCTTCGCTCGATACACCAGGTAGCGATACTGACGAAGTCTGCGCAGGAGCAGCAGTGGACTCCTCAATAGTAACATGCTTGCTCTGCTCCTGCTCAGCTTCAGGGACATTAAAGTCCTCAATTTGGCGAGGAGCTGGAGGAGCAGGAGGCGGCGGCATCGAAACATTGACATCCAAGGAAGTAGAAGGGGTTAGATCTGTTGCATTCTGTTCGCTTGCGGCCAATTTCTTCCTCAGCTTCTGTCCATTTCAAAGGCAGAGTTTGGGTTGTCAGTTGTCACGAGAATTCAGTTCAAATTATGGCATGATAACACAACTGCGAGCGAAAAGACAGCGCGTTCGTCACATATGTGTGGAACTGTTAGTGAAAAGATGGTATCTCCTAGTATTACAATTTCTGAATGGCAAGTCGGAAAAAAAGGAAATCTTTTCCAAACATGACACAGTAATTCGGAATCTTTGTGCAGTAGCTCGTAGACACTAGACATGACGTCCAAATTAAGAAACCTCTGAAATAATTTGCTGCTTTCTGTAGGCTAGAAACAAATTGCTGTTGTGCACAAAACAATATGCCAGTTTCAACTTTTAAGAGAGACGTTGCCAATCTAAGCTCAGATTTTGTTGCCTAAAAAAACGCTGAGGACAAATCAATCAGCTGGGCGGGTAGTGCAGTTCAGGGAGGAAACTGCAAATCCTGATCAGGCCCACAACACCAAACTACAAAAAATCTAAGGGAAAAATCCAACACAAACAAAAAAACATCCATAAATAAAAAGAGAGAATCACAATCAAGAAGCGCCATCAATCATACCTCCTCCTTCTTCTCCTTGGAATCAGGGCTGAACACCTTCTTGACGGCGCCGAGCCACTTGCCCTTCTTCCCCATGGCCGGCCCCGAATGCAAACAACCACTGAGGAGAAAGAAACAAACGCCGATCAGATCTGCGCCTCCCAGATCTACCTATCCCACACAGGAGAAGGCAAAGCGCACATACATGCACACACAAAGGAGCAGGATGCAGCTTTCTTGGCGCAGGACAGGAAACACCGGATGGATCTTCCTGCAGAAGCAAGGTGAAGAGGGCCGGGGAGGAAGTAGGCTCTGTCTTCCGGTGCGGTGGCGGTGAGAGCAAGTAGCAACTAACTAACTAACCGGAAGGTGTGTCAGGTTGGTGTGGTGAGGTGAGAGGACAGCTGAAGTTCAGCTGGAGGTAGTAGGACTGACAGGAGGGCACAGCACAGCGCACAGGGAAAGCTCGAGCTTTGGAAGGGAGTACCCTTTGGATTTGGAAGGTGTGGCCTTTGTCTTTGGTGTAGGGTGAGAGAAGAAGAGTGAGAGAGAGTGTGTATGTATGATGGAACCATATATATTTCCCTTTAATGTCTTTTAATCACAGTTCAAATGTTAAAGTAATGCGTCCAAATAATTCTCGCATGCATCTCGACATTCTATGTTCTCACAATATCGTTTTATGAAAACAATAAATCTCGATCGTGACGTCTTTAAAAGGACAAAAGTTGGTGTTCAACATGATTTCTTAAGATACTTGACGTGCGTATATAGAGTGTCGAGATGTACAATTCAATTAATGTTTATTTTTTATTTTACAATGTTTTTCAGGTGGTAAGATCATATGCTCTAATGTGCTAAACTGAATTTCTAGTTTTGGGTGCACTTGCTTGGTGTTTGTTGCCATGCACGGTCTCTCTCGTTGTGACTTTGTAGCTGGACAGGTTGGATACAGAAAAGGAAAGAATCGAAGTGGAATCTCCACTTGACGTTCTTTACGTATTTTGGGATTGGGTGTTTGTGTGTTTTTAGCTGGTGCCTCTACTTACTGATAGGATCAGCTAGATGAGCCATTCAAGATAACTACTAACTAAATTTCCTAACGTCAAACTCAAATCATGTGATGTACCTCATGCAAATAAACTACTACCCTAAACGGTGGTTAAGTTGATAATTGTGTGTGCAAGGACTAGAGCTACCGCAATATAGTACCCTCCTCAAGAAAAAATTAAACTAGAATTATGGGCGCAGCTAATGCACAGAACAAATACCTATCATACATCATGCCTTATATATGCCTAGGTGGCAGGCAGGAAATTATTTGGTGGATCACCTTTCAGCGTTACGCCAACTCATCACAAGTGCTGTTTACATCTCCCTTTCTTGTTCATACTTGCTAGCTCCCACATGGGTGTGTGTTGCGTCGGCGGCAGAAACTTTTATGCTAATAAATCATAATAGTTCTAACATCATAAGTTCTCTTGGTAGCTGCAGGTACACGTCAAATGATCCTCTCTACCTGTTCACTGGGTCCTAAATAGTACAGTATTACAAAACTATATCTGAATACAGCCTGTGGAACAATAGAAACTAACAGTTGCCAAATGGCAAGAGATATGTACATATTTGTGCATGTGGATGTGATATCAACCTGAAGTTCATCTTCTTGTTGTTATGTCAGCCATATGAATACTTAATCATAGCTAGAGCTGTTGCACCCAGATTCATAGTTAAATTTTATGTGACCTGACACACTAACTACAGGTCAAGCGCTGCAATCATGGTCAAACTGACGCTAAATACAGTAATGATCGATACGAGTGAGTGCCCTTCGTTGTGTTCCCCATTGGGGATTACAAAATGTCACGAGTTGCAAAGCGACAGCCTAACGCGTGATTACATATGCACCGTATTCATACAATGTGTAGATTAATTTTAATCGATCTTCTTGGAGAACCAGTTGAGGGGACTTCCTGGTTTTCTGCAACATCAACCATTGGGGTATGGGTGAAACATCATAAGAGTTGGGGGCCGTCTCTGCATTGGATACCCTTTGACCCTTTTGGGGTCTCACACTACTAATTATTGTTATTTTGTAACCTCTTTCGAGGCTGTTTCGAGTAATAAATCGCTAACAAAATTATAACCACTGACCCCTAGGGTTCGATTCACGGTGTACTGAGAAAATCCCAATTGTCGGTGCCAGAAGAAAGCCAAGGTGGCAGCGCCACACCTATTTTTTCCAACTGTGCTACTTGCATTTTCATTAAGCGCTTAGCCGAAATACATTGTTCAGTTAAACATCAATCAAGGATCCAAAAAAGAGAGTAGGCAGAAGGAAAAATAGATGTTAGGAAAACCTCTTATTCACCTCGCCATCCAGGTCATACTATGGACCAAAAAAACCTACCCCTACACTACTGGAGGAAACATTCAAAACAAGACAAACCCAAGTACGAATCAATCATACACCAAAATATAGAAACCCATCTAATCATCATGAATGGAACACCACGAAACACCACATCGAGCTCATTTGTCTGTAATTTGCTGCACCCTCGCATTGACGCACTTTTGCACGGTGACAACTGGTGCGACATCAACCAAGGTGTGGGATGTCTTTAATTTTTGAATAGTTAGATCCATGTTAAAAATAACTCAACAGGTCTCAGAATAATCTTTTTCGGCTTCCCATCACAAAGTTACAAATGGAGCCCAAATTACGTAGCTTTTAAAAAACAAAATCTTTATCTTTTGAAATATAGTTTTTGAAAATAATCACACATGTACATATGGATGTCTCGCATGTACCTAAATTTTCTCATAAAATTATTTTTAACTTTTATATTCTCTCTTTGTACACAAACAACTGTGCTTTTAGGTTTTGTCCTAAGTCTCATACCTTTCAGTTTGATCATCTTTACAACAAAAACTTTATAGCATTAAATTACTAGATTATAAAACTACATTCCAAGATACATCTATTGATATTAGTTTTAATGTTTCAAATATTGGCATTTTTAATATAAAGTTGGTCAAACTAAAAAAAATGAACTTACGACGAAAGCTGAAAATACACTTGTAGAAATCATATTTATTTCTACTTAGAGTCATGTTTTTGGATTTTTTTTTGTGTGTAAATTGTTTTGCACTGTCATAGAAATCATATTTATGTATTTGTACCAAAAATATAGATTTAAATAGTAAATGATGTTTTCTGTTAAAAAAAAGAGCTACATGTTGCTCGATCGGACATATTTCCTCACTCTGCTTCCTGCTAGATAATTATAGACATTAGACTTACCTACTAGGTTAAAAGAATATTAAATTAACTTGTTGCTTTGAGGCAATATTATCTCAGGAAATATCTCTAGCATCTAACCTGGCGGGACCATAATCGCGCATCAGTGAAGCTTCCATGGCGTAGCTATATATCTACTCGCCTGCAATGATGCTTGCATTACCTTTTTTGCATTAGGATAACTAGGTCCACCACACCCGTGATTCATGAACTTGACTTAAAATAGTAGTATTGCGGCTAGTTATGATAATAGTGCTGGTTTAGTGAGTGAGAAATGTGTGAATATCTGTCAAAACTCAAAAGCAGAGGAGAATTTTGAATTAGAATTGGTAAGTGTTCCCTCCATTCAAAGTAATTGTAGTTTGGCGTTGTTCAAACCCAAAATTTATAAGTTTGGAAAAATATATGGAAAATCTATCTACTTGTATTCTTCTATAAAAACATGTATTTGATTTTGACGACATCTGACAACAAAATTTAAACTTAGTGATATATTGAGAAGTTTGACTTTCAATAAAGCCATGGAATGAAACGAGTGCTCAAGCTTCCGAAATTTTGAGATTGTGGATGCGGTTGCAAACTCCTTCGAGCACATACAAGAGAAGAGTGGTACATATAGTCCCATGCATACAAACCATTAGCAGTTGATTTAGTGTGGAACAGAAACGACAATGGGTGTTCAGGAAGAGACGGAAAGAAAAGCAAACTATGTACACTAATCTTTCTTGACAATGAAATTGGCAGCTCGTTGTCAACCATCGCTTGCTAAACAAAATGCGATGGTGAACGATAGCGAGAAGACGCTCCAGAGGGCAAATTTTGTCCCGTACCTCTCAGCTAAATGGAAAATTGGAGGCTGTCTGTGGGTGTGAGTGTGTCGGCCATGGGTTAAGGAAAATTAAATAACTGATTGGACTTAACAGGAGATTAATTAAGCACCAAGGCCGATGATCGAATGAGTGTCGTGTTTGTGATGTTTATCTGTAATCTATAGGTAGACAGCCGTTTTCACCTTTGATTGATAAAGCGTAGCTACTTTTTTTTAGATAAAGAGAAATATATTAATATTGTGAGGATACAAATTACACCCAGCCTAACTACGCAATAACAAAAGATATTATGGATGCACACAGTCGAAAGACAATAAGAAGCTAAGTGGTTGCTTAATCGATCAGGGTTAACTGCTTGATGCTATATGTACTAGCCAGGACGTTTCCTTTCCTACTTTGGTTTGCCTTTCTCTTTCCCCTTGCAGACGAAAGGCATATCCATTCATATTCTTTCTTTGGCCATGATGTTTGATGCCCATCTTAGAGAGAGAATCCAGAGAGGGACATAGAGACGTTCAGAGAGAGGGAGAAACACACACTCGCACCGTGTATATTCATGGACGGTGCTGTGAGTGTAAGTATGGTTTTCACGAGCAATTGTACGTCCACGAACACCGTAGCATGTATGAAGATATGCACGTGCTTGCGCATGCAAGTGTAAATATTTTCTCCTCGTGAGCTGCTTTAATCCATTTGGGCTCTCTATGTTTTGGGGTGTGGAATGTAATTGATCTAACCAGTGTGAAAAGTCAAGGTCTGACATTTATTAGTTGTACTTGTTAATTATCTTGTCAAAGGTGTTGTTTTGAGAAGACATACTTTTTCTATGGCGAAAACCTTTTTTTATATAGGGAGACGACACTCATACATTGTTTCCTTCTTGAAAGAGATGCTTTTGGAGAACCTCTTTTATAGTCTGGGTGATGTTTCAATGGTGGTTGGACCGTTGATGTAGTGAGTAGTTAACCACTGTGGCAAGGTCTTATTTTTTATTTTATTTTTTGAATGTGTGTATCCTTGGTGTATTCGATATCTTGTTGGTGCAGAGGTTGGCATATGTAATTGGTATATTCGCGTTACCTTTAGCCCAATAAATATAATGTTATTTCTATCTAAAAAAACATCTTCAAAACAATGTAAATATTTTTGTTTGAAAATAAAAATGGAGATTGTAACAAAATTGTGCATTGAGCCTTTTATTTAAACAAAATTTTGATTTTATTCATCTATCTATACTTCTTATAAAGAAAAATCGCACCAACTTACAATTAATAATTATATCTCAATATGCAGGTTCTCCACATCACTTACCATTTTAGCTAACAAGTTATCCACATCATCCTACTAACTTTTATTACTTATTATCCATCTCTACATGCAAGTATTCACATAATCTTTTTATTTAGCCATTAAATTTCCATATCATCCCTTTTTGACATTTCAATGCTAAAATCACTCAATCATGTAATGTAATGTAATCACAAAATTAAATCTCGTTTTAGGAAAACATCAGAGTTAGTTTTTCAATCAAGTGAACTCTTTTGCTTACATATTCTTATAGTCCGCTTCAAATTTTATGTGTTTATTAGGTTTCTTAAGATATACCACAAGTGTTCTCATGCAAACACAAAAGCCATACATGATACAGTGGCCAAGGAAGTCGATGCCTCGGAGTAACTAAGGGTCGTCATTTGCTGATTCCATAATTTCCCCTATTTCTTCATCTACGAAATGATTCAACAATATTGTTACAAACATTAACACAAATTAACAAAAAACTCAAACAAAAATAATCCAAATTAACAAATAATCTGAATAAAACAAATTATACAGGTAAATCAAATATATGAATTAAATAAATGTAAGCTCTCGTAATGTAGCTAAATGGTTGCACATATGGGGAATTAAAAATTTCGCCCACCATGCTACGTAACCGCACACATGATTTATTATGAAAATACAAGTAACAAAGCATGTCAATGATCTAACCGACATCCTCAAAGCGGAAGAGGGGTTGATGACGACGACAATGAGTATTCCCTCAGCCCAGTCGAGCCGGCCCATTCTGTTCTGGGCGACGCCAACTTACCTGCTGCCCATGCGACCGACTTTCAGCTACTGGCCGCTGATGCGCGCGGCGCGTAGCTAGCTACTGCTCGGCCTGGCAGCGCCTTGCTGGGCCGAAATCGGCCAGAGAAAATGCTAGGGTAACAAGTCACGAAAGCGGCTGGTATTATTTATTTGCAATCTCCATTTTGAATATGGTCCTATATTGGAAATGGTTTCCTGATGCCGTGATTCAACTTTGAAATGGTCTGATGGATGCCCCTATTTCACATTTAGTTTGTTTACTTGGGTGCTATATGTCACAATTATGTACGCACCTAGTTGGTACAAAAATAAGTTAAAGTAATAGCATTGACATGCCCTCTGCTTTTCTCAACAACAATAAAAAGACATGCACTCTGCTACATGCACCTCTATCTTTTTTTGACATATATACGATCTACCGAACATCGTTTAATTTTTTTTTCCACGTGGTCGTGTAGCTTCTCTTGTGAATGTGTAGTGCCACACGGTGTGTTGCAGGAACATGGTGCGTGGTTGTTTCACAATCTGGTATTTTAACTCTGCTTCTCGCATTTTGCAACAAAAAAAAAGTATGCTATTTGAGGTCTATTCTGAAAGTCAAGGCAAAAAGTGTAGGTTATTTGAACTTGAGTACCTCTAACATTTCTATTTGTTAGTATGCTCATTATCATATATTTTACTGAATTCCATATTTGTATGTCTTTATTTATTTAGGATCGAATCAATATACTTTTTGATTTCGACAAATAGGATCGAATAATATTTTTCTAGGCTCTACATGTCGGTAGAAATTTGAAGCCTACAAATAACACGTATTTTACAAAAATATGTTGAGCATACCTACAAATAGCCTCGTAAGAGTGATAACATGTTGAACAACTAGACATGTGAGTATGTGACACTGTCTGAGCATGTACTCATATATTAAGCTAACTGAGTATACGTGCAACATGCCTACAAATATTTCATCAAATTCTAAAAATTACATCCGTTCATAAATCTCAACTCTCCCTACAGATAAGTGAGTATTTCATTAATTTACAAGTACAACAAAGATTGAAAAACTGACATGTGAAACTATCTCAGCAGGTCTTCGGGAAGACATTGATATAATTCTTTAACTTAACATTCTTGCATATACTTGTTGTGGCCGCGCTCTTGTGCCCCTTAAAAGTAAGGTCCACGTCTATCATCGATATGTCATGACATGGGACTACATCGCTACAATCAATCTTGATAGCCTCTTTTGTGTCACTTGTGCCTCGTATATTTTTGAACCGGATATTGCTGAGTTCCACTGCTGTAGTTTGTTTCTCGCATCCCTTCGGATTCGAAGGATCAGCTATCGTGCAGTAGTTTTGGTCAACGATAATAGGATTCTTGACTTTCGTCATTGTTATGTCCTCAAACGTGATGTCCCTCGCGTATCCTCTTCCTCCCTGCCACGTCTTGATGCGCACACCATTCAATGCGCCAGAGAAGTGTGCCTTGTAGATTGTTATGTTGGAAACTCGAGACTCTGAGTTGTGGTCACCTAAACTTCCCACACTTATTACATGACCGGGTCCGCAACTTATTCTTGAAGCATACAAGTTTTCGGTACCAGTCTTGATCGATATGCAATCATCTCCGGTTTTAATATTGCAATCTATCACTTGAATATCCTTGGTGCGGATGATGTGGATTCCGTCATTCTCTGGGCTATAGCTAGGCGCACTTATCGTGATGTGGTTCAGAAGTACGTCTTTGCAATCTTGCACCGAGATGTGGATCTGTTGGCTGTTCAGGAGTTTGATATCTTCCACCTTAAGCTTGTTGCACTTGCTAAACAACATTGCGATTGGAGCAAATGTGCATTTGAGCTTCTTGTCCACTCGGCAAGAATTCTTCCACCACGCCTCGCCGTTTCCGTCTACGGTCCCTTCACCGGTCACGGTTAGGCCGTCGACATTATCAAACACAATCCACCTAGGCCGTTCCTCTGCTGGCCAGCTAGATCTATGTGGAGCTACCAATTTCCCTTCAAGTTTGAATGTAACGCTAGATTTGCATTTACCCGAGAACGTGATGTGCTTGACGAGATACGTCTTCTCCTTTGGAACAAGAAGGGTGGCCGGCCGAGATGAGGAGCAAGCTGCGATCCATGCTTTCTGAAACGCCAACGTGTCGTCTTGCTTGCCGTCACCGACAGCTCCATAGCTTGCCACGTCCACCTCGACGATGTTTTCTTCCGAAGGCTTGCTCGTCTCTGCCAGTTTACGGCCGTAGCCGGCTGCTGCTCCGTGCCTTGTCCTTTGACTGGGATCTCTGTTCTTGTGTCTTAACTGGCGACGCACGGAGAAGGTGGTGGTACCGTCTGCGTGAGCTCCCGCCGGCAGTAAGAGGAGCAGTAGTAGGCCGACGAGAAGTGCTCCTAGCACGGCCAGGAGTGCACGCGATGCCATGTCGATCTTTGGTATCTCGATCGCTAGCAGCTATGGAGGTGTGCTTTGCTGATCGATTTGAGAAACAAGGTTGGTGGATTCATGCAGTTTTATAGCGGCCGGAGCAGATCGATCGAGGTCTACTCTAGGTGTAGTCGGAGTAGACAATATTGATCCTATTCGGTCAGCTATTCGAATTTCAATCTGCATCCATCCATGAATTCAGCAATTGTACAGTACGTGCGTATGTTGGATTCGGAGGCAGACTCCGAATACGGCTCGTCCAAGGCAGAGCTCCGCAAGTGCGCATCTGGGTGGGTGCACCGCTCGTTTCGATGCTGTCTGGGTAGCGCATATTGCTCGAGGTCGGCCGATTGGAGTCCAGCACCCTCGAACTCGAAAGAAGATGGAAGAGGAGGCGGCGGCCACCGCGGTGTCGTTCCCGGAGGACGTCGTCGGCGATCTCCTCGTACGCGTGGAGAACGAGCAGGCTGACCTCTTCCGCTAGCTGTGACATGCATGCAGGCGATGGCGCCGCCTAGTGTGCAAAGCCTCCTTCTACGTCGGCAGCACGGTGGGAAGGTTGCTCGACGGCGCCGTAGTGCCGCTCGCCGCGCGACATGCATGGCTTTCTTCTCCCACGCTTTGAAACCGTCACACAGGAGACGGGACGTCGGAGGATATCTGCTCATGGCCGGCGGTGTTCAATCTCCATTCGACGAGGAGGAGATCCAGCCGCGACACTAAAAGCCCGATTAATAACAAGAAAGATTCTCTGGTCCTTCACTAACCGGGGCTAAAAGCCCGTATGCTAGCCTGAATACTCTCGCCGTGGACGTCGAGACCTGCAACGTCTCGGTCTCCCTAACAAAGTTTCTGGTCCCAGCGAAACATAATTTTTTATCACGAAAAACTCATGAAGAACCGCAGCTTAGCCTAGACAATGTCGACGGGACGAAAAACAGGAATTCAAACAATAGTAGGCAAAAAAAAAAAAAGACATTTAGCGCACCGTCCGCTATGCCCGTGCCGAAAGCTGACACCACTGGGAATATGGTTGTATCTTACAGTTTCATTTGGTTGTAATGTTTTGATTAAAACAAAATTTGATTAACCGTGTCTCGATTCGAGGTGAAATACATATGAAATATGTGTGTATCGATGAGTAGGTTGCATTTCCGTGATCCACTTCAAGTTTGGTCGCCTCTAACTTGTTAATTTTGAATCTCAATTCGTCACGGGCATTGCCGATGACGAGTTATATGTCAAATTTTTATTTTTGCGTACTACTGTTTAAATTTCTATTTAAAATTCGTATTATTAAAAAAAAATCTCCTGGCTACTTTTTTTAAACCAAATCTCCTCGCTGATGCACCCGCAAAGGTATTCCCACCCCAAATCTCCAATCCACGGAAATCATTAGAAAAAGGGTTCCCTTCGCAAAGGTCCACGCGCGTGCGCTCCGGTGCTGACAAGTGTCGCAATTTCGTTCGTTTCTGCTCTCACCTTTTCTTCACGCGGTGACAAGTGGCAGCTACCTGGGGTGGGCAGAGGCTTGTACATGCATTTATTTTGAGATTCGTTTTTAAAAAAACGAAATATCTTGAGAACCGTTTATCCGATTTATGAACCGTTTTTACTTTTGAACTCCTCGCGTCGAGATCTTCAAAACTAGATCCCATATTCATAAGTTTTGACAAACTTTTTTTTTATACTTTGGATTGTGTATGTTTTGTACACCCTAAGTGTAGTCGTACGTACAAACTGAATTTTGTAGTTGTACGTACAACTTGCTACGTGTAGTTGTTTGTACAACCCAAATGTATTTCTACATACAACATGTCCTGTGTTGCTGTACAACCCGGTCTGTGTGTTGCTGTACAACTCGGTTTTTGTTACTGTACAACGCGGTCTCCGTTGCTGTACAACGCGGTCTCCGTTGCTGTATAACTCGGACGGGGTTGCTGTACGTACAAACTGATTTGTGTTGCTGTACAATCCGGTCTGTGTTGTTGTACAGCCCGGTCTGCGTTGCTGTACATCCCGTTCTGCGTTGATGTACTATCATAGTTTGTGTTTTGTACAAATTTAATAATAGATCCAGATCTAGATCTGGATTTGAATCTGGATCTGTGCATGCGCGGAACCGCCTCAATTTGCGTGTCCGCATGACGACAGCAGCTCACGCACGGGACCACGAAATAGACCTTCGCGAAGGCCACCCTTTACCTAGTCCAACCCTCAATCCACCCTAGGAACAGGCGGAGCATAATAACCCGGGGACACACACACGGCCCACAGCCCAGTAACATCCTTACACAAGCCCACGGCCAAGCCAAGCGACAATAGGTGCGCTACAAGTACTCTACTGAATATCATTCAGCGTCTTCTGAAAAAAAGAATATCATACAGCGGTCACTGAACATCTGCATATACCTCAGGTAGTCAGGTGTTACATCTAGGAGTACTGTATAGAGTATGCCTTCTGTCAAAGAAACGAGCTGTATCTTGTGATATACTGTATAGTTTATGAATGAAATTCTAGAGATTCAACAAGCGAAACCTTTTTAAAACTTGTGCATAACAAGAGTGAGCAAGCGTATTATCATACAGTTCGTCAGGCATGCAAGTACTGCACTGCACTCCGTAGGTAGGGACTGCTTGCTGCTGCGGTCGAGTGAGTGAGCTCTGCACGCGCGTACGACGAGCTCGCTAACTCCAATGCTCCAATAATGGAGGAGCCTAGCAGTAGATCTGGGCAAGCGACGCATTCATTCCAGTTCATCGCTGCAGATCTCACTACACCGACAGATCCTCCCTGTACGCGTGCTGTCACTGACACCGACACTACCACTGCCACGTGGTAGTATTAATTCTGAATTTCACAACAAATCAGCCTGAATTTCAAGAAGCAGCTGGAAAATCCATGCTAGTATCAATTCATCATGTCATTTGCCAGATTTTTCTCTCTACACCAGCGTCTTATTGCACTCCAACAAAGAGATTTTCACCGGGAAGCGAAGATGAGGAGCCCCGATCAATCGAGTTAAAGAATCACAAGCAAAAGAAAAAAACTGAATAAATAATACTATCGCCTGGGGGAGATCTCCTCCTGAGGATAATTCATGACCCCCAAAAAAGAAAAGAAAATCGAGAGAAAGAAAGAAAAAAAAAGAACTCAGTGTAGTAAGCAACCACTTCTTCCCTTTTTTTCCTTTCGTTTTCGCCACATTTACATCAACCTCCCAAGATTGCCCATTCCTGCAGAACAGGGGATCCCCCTTCACATCCCTACCTTCTATGGTGAGTTTTCGGGGTGGAGGTTTTGCGAGGAGGAGGAACCTGGCTCGGCACGCTGTACTGCCACACCATGATCTGGGAGCAGTCGGAGGGGATCCCCTTCAGCTTCGTCCTGTCCTCCAGCACCACCTCTTGCACAAACTTGATAGAATCCTGCAAATCATATCAAGAAGATGAGTTTGTCCATTATTAGCTGGGAGGAGAAGATGGTCAGCATTGGTAGGTTCTGGTACCGTGGTACAAGGTTTTAAACACAATAATTAGCTTCTTGAGTATGACAACTGGAGTAAGAATCCAGTGCCATCAGCATCAGCTCACGATTCAGACTGAATCTAGCAGACGGTTGGAGGAGTGTTAAGAAAATTATTAGCTTCTTGCATATGACAAGTGGAGGAAGCATCCAGTGCCATCAGCATCAGCTCACAGTTCAGACTGAACCTCACAGATGCCTTGGGGGAGCGCTAACAAAATTATTAGCTTCTCGCGTATGACAAGTGGAGGAAGCATCCAGTTCCATCAGCATCAGCTCACAGTTCAGTCTGAAGGGTTGCAAAACTATGTTACGTAGGAATTGGACCAATGCATTGTGGTTGTTAGACACTAGGATCTTTCTGGTGCAGACTAGCTGGCATGGACAAACGAATGAAGCAAGGGGTTTGGTGAGGGACCGAAGTGCTCCTCTATCTTGTTTCAATAAGCAATCCGTGTTTTGGTTGTAGTGGCGCATGCAGCTTTCGGTACCAGTAGTGGGATGCAGCTCTAGGATGATGCGGTAAGTAGGTCCGGTTAGATGAACGGAGCCAAAATCACAAATTGAGACAGGAGTGCATGAGAGTGACAGTTGCAAGAATAATTGCTACCTGTTTCCGGCCTGTCAACTTGGAAACCAAAGTTGAAATCTGTGCAAGTCGGGCAGTGAATTCAAATCGGATAATAGCTCAGGGTTGAGGAGATCAGGAGAAGAAACCGTAACACGCAACTTTACTTAACCAATCAGCTAAATTCAGTAGTTGTTTCCTTGAAAAGTACCACAGAACTACAAGGATGAGTTTGCCAGTCATTTTAGCTGGATAGATGCCAGCCAGTCAAGATGATTTTTTATAACCTTACTGTCCTTGGAAATTTCCAAAACATGCTCATGACTGGCTGGCAATACATTAGCTCAAATACTTTATGTGATCAGACGCAATTTTTTTGTTTGCCTAAAGAAACTCTTGACTCAGTTTCAAAATAAAAAGCGAAAATCTAGAATACAATTTGCTCCAGTCTGTCAAATAGAGCATTGTTTTGGAATTGCTAGTGGCCTTCCACCAGTTGGTAGGATGAATCAGATTGATTTATGGAATTTCGTGTGAGCAAAGGATAGAAGACAATTCAATTCAAGGCTTCAAAAGCTGATATTATTTGAATCTCCTTTAGTCTGAACAAGTGAACATGCAGTCCACAACTCCAGACCACTGAGGAGCCTAGTGGGTCTGATAATTTAGGAGGATTGCTATTCGGCTATCATGAGATCAGGAAATGGACAGCTAAAATTATTTTTGTCTCAGACTCGGTCCCTCAATTAATCAAATCCATTCAAATTCCAAGCTTACTTTTTTTAGAATGTCATGGTCTAAATAAGTGTCACAGAATGTGCGGTCATATTACTTAAATGCAGTGTGTGGCCTGCAACACTGGTGTGCCAATCAGATACCAAAGCTTGGCTTAATACTTTCAATCATGACGAAAACAAAGTTCATTTAGGAATTAGGATTAGATAGTTTGTTTCCTACATTAGTAAAGCGTAAAAAGCATTAGGTTAACATAATTACTGAGAGTGAACTAACCTGTGAAGTGTCCGGTAATGACGTTGGTCGTCCCCATCGCTCAGGGTCCCACAAAATAGAACTGTTAAACGCAAACCCTGATACATCGATCGTGTGGGCTCGCGTGCCAGCAGCACCGGCAGGATTCAAGTCAGCCTCTGTGTTATATGTCACTGATCGGGTGGTACCATCATTGAAGTTTCTCGAGAACCAACCGACTACCTTCGAGGCACTACAGAGTGGGCCCTCCACCACTACTTTCTTCTCGCCCGCGGACATCGTTGCCACTGGCCATGTGCCAAACGCCCTGTCCATTTCAGCCATTAGAAGGGACAACAAAAAATGCACAAAGTAAATATCATCCAACAGTCATTTGCAAATATATAATTCAAAAGTTAGCTGTGACTATGTCAACCTCATCTTGATTGGTCAGTAACTAAGACTTGAGATCTAAAGAGAATTGTACAGAAAACCTTGACTTGACATTTAATGAGAATCAGGATCCACCGACACTAAACACGCATGAGCAAGTTGAGTTTGAGAATTAGAAGATTTCAAATTAAGATATTTGAACGAGAAAAGACATGATACCATTAATCCATTAGCACACCTTCCACATGCTGCCTTGTTGAAAGCATCATGACAAAAGCTAGTGTTCTAAGGGAGCTTTCTATCACTAGACACTAGGGAAGGAACACAATACAAGGTGAGAGAGTTATTACATGCAACTGTCTCACAATACGTGGGAATAGACTACATCCTCCACTTGCCCACGCATGCCGATGGGTGACGAATAGCATAATAAATGGACATATTACCAACTTCGAAGTTTGAAATACCTCGAACAAACTAGGGGATGAGACAAAATCGTTGACAACGAACCAAGACTTTATTGTGTACACATTTTCACAAGGCAAAGTATGGTCAAACATTACAGTATACAATGTACTCAACCCAGGTAAAGTACTCTTGTCTGGGCACGTAGGCAGAAGTACAGAAGTTTTACTATTTTAGTCATCTAGGATTAAAATAACTCTTAGCCCTAATCCGTAGTTAAACAAGGGGCGAAACTATTAACCATGGTCAAAACCCACCCTAAACTGTGGTGACTGAACTGGTAGATTCTGGATTCTGGGACACACACGCCAGGTGAGATGCAGGATGAGTACATGGGGTCTGATGCTAAAAACAGCGAGTTATGTTGTGTTGTGTCCTCCAGCGCCCAGAAAAAAGCATCAGGGGCCACGTGTGCACGCATCACGAGGAACTATACAAGAATAAAAACATTGTGGGCTGGCGAGATGCAGCTAAAGCATGCTTGGGAAAAAAGTGGAGCGCTTTCTCATCATGTTCCCCTCAAACAAAAAAGATTGTTCTTCATGGTAGTATAGTACCATATATAGTACTAACAAGGATTTATTTCTTCTTATTATGAATGTAAGTACTCAGAATGCTACTTTGCATCTATTGGCATTTTACGGTTCTAATAGCATCCGTGAACATCGGTCCACTAGAGATAAGCAAAAGCCAAAGGGAATGTCAAATGTTAGGCCTTTTTGGTAGAGCAAAGACGGTATGTTTGACTTGGAATTTCAGAGGCTCGAAGGAAACAAAATCTTTGACACATTAGTCACATTAAGTGGCTGCTGGTAGGTCCCAGAATCACAATATTGGAATACAACTAAGATTGATGGAAATACATGATCACAGCAGGTACTCTGGTCAAGAAACCAATGATCAGCATCAAGTGTCGGTTAGAAATTGCCCATGCTCCTTTGCAAGAAACCAAGAATTCAAGCACTAATTCCTCATCAACAGCTGGCGGTAGACCTATCGTTGAAATTTTTGACCAAATACAGTGGGCAAATTTGGGTTGTCCAATTCAAATGGCCACTCATATGGACATGTTGCCAGAGACAGCAACAGATGGGGCATTCTTTTCAATGGCCATGGCCTAACGGTTACTCTCTTCTACTTCCAGTATTTTTAGCCAATTTCTGCCTACATCTGGCAACCAATTTCAGGAACATCAACATCGCAACATTCATTACATGCTTTAGGTTCATTTAATGGTGTGTTTTGTTAGGTTTAGCACCAGGACGGGCCCGCTAAGCAGCTACTAGCAAGCAAACAGCTAGTTAGTGCTAATCATGACCTCTTTTTTTATGGCTTTGCTTTTGCTCATAACTCATCAGCCACACGTTAAAAAGTCTTAATTAAACTACTAATAGGAGTGGTTGCAACACAATTTGGTCGTTGGAGGGTTGGGGGTAAGCAAAAGCAAGAGATTGTAAAATTTAAAATCTGCAACAGAAGCATAATTTTTTGTAGGAAAAGGAATAAAGAAGAGGTAAAGCTAGATCCAATAATTGACCCGTTGCATCATCAGAGCATGGTCTCTCAGCACTCCGCAACGTTCAAGGCGTGATGTGAGGGGTCAATGATTTTTATTCTGAACCCTTATTATTCCTCCCACAGCTAATGGCAGCTTTTGCGCCTTCAATTATACTCGCACCAAACTACACGGCTACTAAAACTTTTCTTAGCTTAATGCTGTACAACTAAATTAAAGAAGTGGAGGTTAGTAATGAGGAACCCTAGTCGGTGCCCACCTGCAGCTTACAGAATCAGAAATTTGTTAACTAACTACAGTTGAAATTTGAAGTACTGAAATTAATCATCCTGGAAGAACAGAATGCAAACAAGAAATGGGGATCAATCTGAGCAATCAAGAATTGAAGAGGGCAAGCAAGTGAAAGTTTGAAATCAGCAAGGAAAAAACAGTCATGAATTCCGGCGATTTGGGGGCACATTCTACTGATTTCCAATCTAGAAAGAAGCAGGCTTTCAGTAAGAAAGGGGCCTAGAGGCAATGGAACTCACTCGATCTGTCGGATCTCGTCGAAGAAGTGGGCGTCGTAGACCCCTGCGGCGTCTGCGAAGTGTACGACGCCGGAGAGTCGGTGCTTCTCGACGTGCGCAAGCGCGGCGTTGCGCTGCGCGTGGGCCTCGGCGTCGGGCGTGGTGAAGTTGTCCTCGGGGCGGAAGGCCAGGTGGCGGTACATGACCCCGGTGCCCCTGAGCACCTCGGCGGTGGCGGGCGCGTCGGCGGCCGGCTCCACCACGACCCAGACGACCGGCGGGCGCACGAGCCTGAGCGTGTGCGCGAGCCGCATGAGCTCCGGCCGCCGCCGCCGCAGCTCCCCCGGCCCCGACCGCGTCGTGGTGACCACAATCAGCATCCGGCGCGGCGCGGCGCCCTCGCCGCCGCCGCCGCCGCCGTCGTCGTCCACGTCCACCACCGCGCCGCCCCCGCCCGCCGCGGCCGCGCCGGCCGGCGAGGGCGGCGCCAGGCTGAGGTGCTGGTTGCCGGTGACGGCGACGCGCGAGGCGGCGAGCTGGTCGCCGACGCGGTGCGGCGTCGTGGTCGGGTCGCCGCCGCTGCCGTGGGACCTCCAGGAGGAGGAGGAGGAGGGCGCGAAGCCGGTGAAGAAGCCCATGACGAAGCAGAGGGAGAAGTGGAGCAGCGCCCGCTTCCAGAGGTGCGCGCCCCGCCGCTGCTTCGGGAGCCGCTCCGGCGCCGCCACCGCCCCCGTCCCCATGGAGGCCAGCACAAATCCGGCCGCCCCGAAAAATCCAAGCTTTCAGATCAAGACCGCGAGGAAATTAACCAAGAAATGCCTCCGCAGATCAGGACCCACAGAGCTGGGCCTCCCACCCAGATCAAGAAGAAGCTCGGGCTGGAGCGGGGAAATGTGGGACGAAGCTGCCGAATCAATGTGGAAAGGATAGAGCAAGAAGGAATTGAAGAGGGGGGGATTAATGCGGTACTGGATCAGCACCAAGATTTAGTGGGCGAATGTGCCTGGGGAAAGGAAGAAGAAGATGAGGATGGAAGGTAGCATGGGAGGGGGAGGAAGGTGCTTCCTCCAGTGGAGAGGACGGTGGAGGTGAAAATGGTGGTTGGTGAGGGTGGCGTTTAAAGAGAGGGCGGGAGGAGGGTGGTGACACTTGCCCGTCGAGCAGCGACTACTGAATTTTTACTTCTCGTCTTGTCTCTGCCCGTGCGTATATGCCTTCAGTCTTCAGAGACCAGACATGCTTTGTTTTCGACACAGATGCTGAGGCGAGATGGAACACCTGGCGGCCAATTTTGGCAACATTTCTCCAAGATCCAGCATCTGTTTGAAACGTAAATTAAGCTTGTTGGATACTAGTACTTCCGTTTGGCTGCAGGTTCCGCGGCTGAATTTGAGACGCAAAACACACACCCGGGTAATCAGAGCAAGCAACCAAAGAACACCAACCTCTCCGGAATTGTTAAAACAGCAACCTCTCAGTCTCAGGATGTCCAATTCAACTGTAACACTGCCTCCTACTACCTCTTGCCAGATATTGTACAGTGCTTCTTCCAACGGAGGAGCAGTACATTCCCATTTCATTTATACTTTAACAGCAGCTAGCTGATTTGATTTGCGAGCTTATTGGACGCCGATTTGGATTGGCATTTTTCAGATGCGGCAGCAGGAGGCCCCCGGATCGAGCCCAGAAGAATATTAGGTGAGCTGCAGCTTTTGCTTGCCCTCCTCCCCTCTTTTAATACCAACCTAATCTCCTGCTGATCCCGTTCCTCAACTTAACCTTTAAGCCGAAGCAACACATTTTTTGGGGTGGAGGGAGGAGGAGGAGAGGACATCTATGATCCATCGATGAGTAAGTTGGTGCTGGATTGGAACGTGGAACCTAACTGAGAAACGAAAAGGATTGCAAGGATGGAGGTGACATCAAAGATGGTGATTTCTTTCTAGAAGAACAGTGCTTCTTTTTTTTTCTTTAAAGGAATTCAGATATTTATTTTTGTGGAGGAATTAGTAGTTTTTATTTATGTGAGGTGCAGATTTCTTCCAAGGTACTAGACTACTGATACTATACCATTTTTTGTTGTTGTTCAGTGTGTCTTGCAGATGAACAATAAAGTGATTGAGAAACTGCCGAAAAGTTTGGTGTCAAAAGCATGTGACAAAATGGAGCCAGTCCAGGGGTCCAGGCATCTGAAAAGAAAAAAAAAAACTGATGGAGACATCAGTGTCTGGACTGGGACTGTCGGTCATGGTAGCTTGGCGTTTACATGGTTCCTATTTTCCTTACATGGTTCCTTTTTTTTCTCTCAAAAGAACTTAATTACATGGTTTTGGTGAACTTGTTGGACCCTCTTTTTAAACGAGAGCCGCACTTTCAAATTTTGGTTAATTTTAGAAGAAAAAAATGGTTTATTTACAAGTACATATACAGCTTAGTACATACCTAGATGGTACCATGAACAGAGAGCTACACACAAAGATAAATATGAAGATCTAGAGATGATTTCTTAAATCAGACTCAAAGGAGCACAAGATCCAAATAACCGAACTCATGCACACTCCCCATGTATACAAAGCCTTTAGGGAGCATGGGCACACGTGCTTTTACTTGGTGAAAAAGGTTAATTGATGATCTTATGAAATAAGGGTACATAATGTTGACCCTGATAGATGGATCTGAGGTCGATGAAAACCAACGTTCTGCCGGTTGTACTATTTTCCTTCGATCTTTGGGGCCTCTTTGATTTCGCATGAATCTAAAAACTGAATTTTCAGAAAATTGCAGAATTGGAGTGTAATATTCTAAGGCTCCAAATCCTTAAAAAAATCCTATGAAATGCATCTGAATCTAATCAGTCGTTGGTATTTCAGTGGGATTTTGATTTGTTTGCTCGTTTGTCCTATTGCCTTCGGCCTTCCTTTGTATGTAGCTATTGTTTTCTTCCTAGCTCTAAAGTTTTTGCGCTGAAAATGAAAGTTGAATGGCCGGTCTTTAACTTTTCTTGTTTTAATTTGATTAATCACACGATATAGGAAGTGCAGGTTCAGCGTGCATCAAGTTCTTACAGATGTTCACACACAAAAAAAAAATCATGCTGATTTCTTGTATCGCAAAGGTCCTCCTTTTGTGACAAAAAAAATCTTGCATGATGGTGTCTCATGTTCACCTTTTCTTTATAAACCCTCCCATACTCAACCTGCCTATTTTTAATTTTGAATATTTTTTAATAAGAACGGGACTGACAAGGGTATGGAAACAACATTCATTTTGAGCTATGGGATTAAATTTACAAGAGAAACTAAAAACATACATCTTATTTCTCAGCTTTTACAAAAACGAGCGTAAATAACAATTTAGCAAATCCACAATTCCTCTTCACTGGAATTACAGATAAGCACAGGGACCCACACCATCGCTGGACGAAACTTCTTGGGACGGTAGTGAAACTGCAGAAGATCTTCCCTTTTGGCACATCAGCTAGAGAAAGAAACTGAGATAGGATTGGCACACTGCCAGCACCAGAGGCCAGAGTGGCCATCCTTCGGCCATGAGGGTCAAAATCTGGACGACACAACTGAAGTGTCGTTGAGGACGTGCTACCGTATATCTCCCTGTATGCATCCTCTGATCTTTACACACAATAGAATTGGGGACAGATCACCGCCACCTTCCATCTTCGTCGCCTCGATGACAGTCAAAAGAGAAGCATCTCCCTGTATGACTCAATCTCCAACATGGAGATTCGCTAGAGAGCAACGCCTACAACCACCTCACACCACCCAAAAAGACCGGGAAGGGAAGTCCTCCCGACGAAGTGCCAATCATCATGGAAGCAACACACTAGGAAAAACCCTAAACGGCTAAACCTACTTTTTTTTTAAACCTACTACTAGAGCAATACATGGGAAGACGCTAACCTCTTCTCCTCCATCATCTCCTCTGATTTAGTATATCCAGATTTTTAGATTTTATTTAAACTTTGAGATGTAGTTTTTATATATTTGCAATAAAGTATCACGCCAAAATAAGTTATGGCTAACAACACAAGGACAAGGGTGCGATAGAACAAAATTTTACATGTCCTTGGGCGCTAATATTCCGTGCCCACTTGCCACGTCACAATTGCAGTTTCCCTTTAACAAGTGGGCCCCAAGTGTCACTTCGCATCACAACACGTAGTACAATTTTCAGCATCAAAGCCACGTGCAGGAACTGAACTCCAAGATTCAAGAGCAAACATAGCGTTCAAGAGTACAAATACTAACAGATGTGATGATAAGTTTTGCCGAAGCAGAGAAATAAATTAGCCAATCTGACCAGGGGCTAAGTGTAAAATCTAGTAAAATATGCACTAGACATGGATGCAATCAACGTCAAATCAAACTCATTTTATTTTTTTGGATATTTTGTGGGAAGGAGGGGAGAATGTGCTGGATCGATTAAGACATCATCACCTCTCAAAAGCCCATGTGATCGTGTCCTACCAGCTTATGTTCCAGGTATTTGTAAGAGCTAAATGCTGGTATGTACTGTAATACAAAGGTCAACTATTGACGACTTCAAGTAGTTGAGGAATATTTGTCCTCTACCATAGAGTGATTAGCTTTAGGTAGATGTTACGCTTTAAAAAATTATCACCTCCAGCCTACTCCAACCAAGTCATGGGTTGCATTAGTTTGATAGAAAAATATATTGATGATGATTAGATTTTGGTAGATCTTGCTCAAGTGGTGATCAAGACCATCTTACCATTGTGGGGCAGGAGCTTGAAAGCCTGAGTGTCAGTGACATGTAGCCGTTCCCCCTGCATACACGATATGTGCATTTGATGGTGTGTCTCAATTTGCATTTGAAATACTCCAGTAAAGAGACAAGGAATTTGCTAACCAAATATAGCAACGTAAGAAGGGTAAACTATTTGCGAATTTTATATGCTTATGTAGAGTCTGGAAACGATAAAAATTTTGCTTCAAAAATTTGAGAAATTGGAGGCTATGAATTTTAGTTCAATTTCGATCTCGAGGTAAGGCCCTCTTTGGATTGAAGGATTTTCGTAGAAATATTTGAGGATTCAATCCATATGAATTTTTTCCAAGCGGTCCCTTTGGATTAAAGGAATGACATCTTTAGAACTCTTTTGAATTGCATTCCTACACCCAACCTCTTTTTTACACGCAGCCGTGTAGGATCGAGACACTCTTGCTATGTTTTCCTATGTATCATCCAAATATCTATTCATATAGTTTTTCTCCGTTTTGTAATACTCTGTTTTGAGCCTGCAATTCGATCAAATTTCTGTATTTTTTTCAATTCATCTGTTTTCTAATCTTGTGATCCAAAAAAGCCCTAAATGACATGTTTTCCCATCTGAGCTTGGATCCTAGTTACTGGTGGAGTAGTACCTATCACTACTACTCTAGTACTAAATCCAAGATGTTTATTTCTATTTAAGCCTAGCTACGGCCCGTGGACCAACCTGCAGCTTACGGATCTAACGTATAAATGTGTAACAACATCCAGAAGAGTAACTCCTCATTTTGTACACATACCAGACACTGCTCAGAAAACAATAACAGTACCTTGTCCGGTCGCATGTGGATGATAACTTAATTATCAGCCTGTCCAATTTTTTCGCAATGCACTGCACATTTATGAGAAGCATCTTAGGTACTACTCGTTTTACTGTTAGAGACAGCATCTTGTAACAATGCTACAGTTGAGAATGCAGGTCAGCTGTAGGGGCTGGATGACTGAAGCTCGTACGATTCTAGCAATACTTTTTTCAGTGTTTCTGTCGTAATTCCCTTGGTCGGGTTCTTTGGAACCAGTCTTGATTATAAACGGTCAGTTATAACATTGTTAAGTTTTTTTATAGAATAAAAATAATACAAGTTTTACCATACTTGGCATTTATTTCAACCGTTGATTGAGCCTAATCAAACGGTGCAAAAAAAATAACTACCTGAAACTATTAAAAAAGAATTATTTTTAATCTAAATTAAAAGGGCACTTTGGTAAATTTATATGGCATCCTCAATATCAGTCTCGCCCCACTCCCCAGGGACAGAGATCGGGTGACATGCAAACCGCTCGTCCTCAACTCCTGCGGCAACGACGACGCTGACGACGACGGGTGTAGCGACAACAGCGCTGGGCCTGATGGCAAGTGGTGGCTGGACATCGCACCAGCAGGAGAGGAGGAGCAAGTTCGAGCTGGAGGAGCTGCTTCGCGCGTCGGCGGAGATGGTCGGCAGTGGCAGCCTCAGGACCGTGTACCGCGCGACACTGGGCGACGGCCGAATGATCGCCATGAATCGGCTGCCAACCCTTATGCCCGCGACGAGTTCCACCGGTACTTGGACCTCATTGGCCGCCTCCAGCGCGCGGGCTGGCGTGCATCCAATGTCCTGCTCAACAAGAACGGCAGGGCCTGCGTCGCGGACTTCGTCCTGGCGCTGCTGCTCAGCCCAGCGCACGCCACATCACGTCGGAGCAGGCATGCGACCTTAAGCGCCTCTCGCAGGAGGCAGACCGTTGTTGTTGCAGCACCGCGCTGCCTCTGACTCTCTCCTCTCTCGACTCACTCGCTCGAACAAGGAAGAAGAAAGGAGAAGAACATGAGACAAGGTTTTCCGGCCGCACGAACGTCGCGCCGCCGTCGGCGCGACGGACGCCCAATTCCTTTTAATCTAGATAATGGCTACATCTCTAAAACTCGGTACCAATGGAGTATAGGGGTGAGGCCTGAGCACGACGCGCTCCAACGCGTTCTCCGCGACTGACATGCTGCTGGACTTGGTTCTCCTCCTAACTCTCTAACTACTAACAGACCACACACGCACACACACTGCGCCACGCCCGCCATGGTCCTGGACACCGCACAAGGCACTGACGCCACGGTCGCCACCATGCTGGGCATGGCTTACGCCCACATACGTGTACAACTTCGGCGGGCTCATCCTGGAGGTGCTTACGGGGAAGGCAGGGAAAATGCGAGCTTTGGCGCGACGATTCGCCAGCGTCTTGTCGTCTCGCGGCCTTCGCCGGCGCCGTCGTCGCCCATGTCACCGCGGTCGCCATTGATGAGAGGCAGGGATGAGCGCCGTCCGCCGCGGGAATCAGGGTCGAACGCCGCCGTGAGCCGGGGACGGGAGCCCTCCGCCGCGGGAGCCGAGGACGATCTCCGCCGCGAGCCGGGCAAGCGCCGCCGTGAGCTGAGGAGAGTGAGGACTGAAGTTTCCATCCACATGCGCTGATTTCTTGGGAAAGAATAATTACCGTGCTTGGACGGTTAATAGAATATAGAGATGAAGGAGATCAAATCAGCGGTTGATTTTTTTTTTAAAACGGAAACTACCCAAAACTACCCAGGTAATTTCAACAAGCACCGTAAAAGAGCTCTAAAAATAATAATAAAAAGTTTTTTTATAGAATAAAAAAGCTCTCACTCTTTTCAGAGGTTCCCAACCAGTCCGTCTCTTACATTTTTTCGCAACTCCCAGTCTGAAGCCAAAGTCTAGCTCAGAACACATCTCCAAACATAACATCGACTAGATTACATATTTTAGAACTAGATCTATATAACTGGCCCATATTCCTTCAAATGATCGTCTTGTTCCTCCTGAGCTCTAGCACGTCCGGTCCTAACGAAAATCTTCTTCCAAGAACCTTGGGTTCATACCGTTGCCAAGCGCAAGTGATTCTCTATTAGAAAAAAAAAATCATCTTTTACTTTCATTACACCCTTCCAAAAAGGTGAGTCAAAATGTTGTGCTGAACTGCTAATACCTGTGATAACGTTTCGGAGTAAAGATATTGGTTTCGGATTATTAATGCATTTGTGCTGTTAATTTCATTTATTAAACTCTATACAAAAAAGTTCTTAAGTTTCCAACAATTAAATCATTCCAATTTTATAGCTTCATATTTCTGGTATGAAAGTGGAATAATTAATAGCACCAGATCTTATCACTTCTCTCAATCTCTCTTTATATAGGGGTCGTATGTTGACTACAATCATCAACCTTCTATTTGAACACATATTTTCTCATCGATCAAGATCAAAGACAAGTCTCGATCCTTATGTCGTGTCTGAGGATGGACAAGTACACGATCCGTATACTTGCACTAGCCATACTTTATATGTATGTCGTATTCTCTGTTACTCTTGCTCAAGGTAGGAAGTGGATCTATATTTGTCAAACCTTTTGTCATCCAGTCTCAAGAAGTTATTCCAGTTTTTCAGTTATCCAGTAGCATGTGTATTTAATATCTTCCGTTCCATGTCGCATTTTTGTTGCTACCTATAGAACAATCTAAAATGATTGCATAACAATGGTTCATTTGTTATTCCATAGGCCGAATCATCGCTGACATGGATAACAAGAAGATCAATCTTCCGTACGGGTTGTGCGTTAATAACACAGGGCGGTGCCCTTATCCACCTTGCTACTGTTGCCCTTTTGATAATATTTGCTACAAGGGGGGTGATGCGTGCAAGGCGGACTGTGAAAAACCGCCTAGTGAAGACAGAGTTGCCACAAGATCTCCAACACATATTCTTTCGTAGTCTTTATTTATCTAAAAACGTAATATCTTTTGTGCGGAAGAATAGTTTGTAGTAAGAGTGTAATACCCTAGCATCTACTTATTATATGTGTGACTGATGATTTCATGGGAGCTGGTATGTCCGTTTGTTTGGTCCCGAGCTTTAGAACGTTCAGAATCCAATGTTGGAGTGGTACAATTTTATTTGCACTCAATCACTTGATTCCAAAGCATAAAACCAGTAAGGAAAGATGCACAAACGAACATTGCGTCAACGATTTGAAGCTGTCCTTTGATGTTTTCGACTAACATTAATTCATTCCGATTCCTACAAGACTTGAAAGAACATACGACGCTTGCCATCACGACGACGACAAAACCAGGTGGATGCACCAGGATCACAACGAACAGAGAAAAAGAAGAATCAATAATCAATCGTAGGTACGTGCGCCTCGCTCGATCGATGGATTGGTTTCTTCCGTCTGGGAGGCGCGTGAACCGTGGATGGAGAATCGTACCATGATTGAGTTTATTTGATTATTTTTTCAAGATCAAGAGTATTGTACCGTGGATTTGTTTACACTGGCAGATTAGATTAGTTAGCTGCAAAGTTTTAAGCGAGGAGCAACACCTGGACCGCCAAACATGGGAAACCGGAGGTTTATTTCTGGAAAACGCTTCGCTTAGGGCGACCTACGGCGCGCGAGCGTAGGTCGCTTCCTTCCGCGCGTGTTATCGCTAGGGATTCTCCTGCGTAGCTACCTCTTTTCAGCCCATTAGCTATTTTCGGCCTTTCTGTGCAACGTGAAAGAGGCCAAAAGCCCAGTTAACCGACTAGTTTTGTCTATTATGTTGTTTTTGTGAATTATAATATATTTTTTACAGCATCAAATTATGTGTGTTCCCTTGATGATGTTATTTTATATGAATTTTATATATTTGTAAACATATTTTTTTATTGCCATCGTTTTGTTTTTTATGGAAATAAGTGATGATTTTATTGTAAATAAATTTGCAGTAACTTTTTGGTTGCCATGTCACTTTTTAAATCGTGTTAATATGTTGCAAAATAAGTCGGCCGGCCTATTTGATACCTATTTGATGACCAGGTGTAAAAACTAGCAGCGTGTAAAAACTAGAAAACTAGAAAATATTTTAAAACTAAAAAACAGAAAAAAACGAAAAAAGAAACATCCGAAAAATAATAAAATGCAAAAAAATATAAACAGGAAAAAGAAAAATAAATAGGAAAAAAGAAAAAATACCAGGCCATGCGCTACTGGGCCAGCCCACTTGCCCTGAAGGGGGTGGTCGTGCACTAATAGCGCACGAACTTTTTTTTTGACAATTACCATATATAAATATTAGACAAGCGGACCGCCTCATTAAAAACCTTCCAATCCCCGTAGGTACCCTGGTAAGGAAAAGAGCACGTCTGAAACCCGCCGCCCATAGTTCAAAACACACTTACATCATGAAGCAACATAGGCAAAATAAAACTAGGAGGATCATCGTCCCATTTACAAGAACTTATAAGAGACTGAAAACTAAACTTAGCAAGCTCATGAGCCACTGAATTGGCATCCCTTTGGCAATGCTCAAACGTAATCTTGTCAAAACCTGAGTCGAGGGTAGCACAATCATGAAATATAGCAGCCTCTGAAGTTGCCGAAAAACCTCCCTCCTTCATGGTAGTAACCACCTCCACGTTGTCCGACTGCAGAATAAACCGATTACAGCAAAGATATTGGGCTAGGCACAAAACTTCTCTTAGGGCATAGGCTTCAGCTGTCATTGCATCAGCTACAAATGGAAGGGTTGTGACTTGGGCAGCCGCGAATCGCCCCTTGAAATCACGCACAATGACTCCAACACTACCACGACCTTCATCCTCACTATATGCGGCATCAACATTTATCTTAGCCATATTCTCAGGAGGACATGTCCATGCTTCTGCCTTCTTCATCACTGGATGCTTCCTTGCTCTCCAGTAATTAGTAGCTAGAGCACCAATTGACATTGCTGATCTTTGAGAATTTTGTATTTCTTCTCCATGTGTAACTTGATTCCGTTCCCACCACATATACCAAGCACCTGTTAATATTAACTCTGGTATTCCGATACCACCTAAAGGATCCCAAACTCCTTGCTTACAAATTATATGCTCTAAAGCCACCCCTCCCGCTCTGTCAGCACGGACGGCCTGATCCATCACACTTTGCACTCCTAATTTCTCCCATATCTGTTTAGCACGCAAACACTTAAACAAGATATGCATTATATCCTCACAGTCCAATGAACAGATTGGGCAGCCACTATTCGTGGCTATATGTCGGTTAGCTAAAACGCCCAGGCAAGGAATTAGCCCGTGCATAGGCATAGCTCTCCAGCCAAAAATTATAATCTTTGTTGGTACATTCAATTTCCAAAGCTTTTTCCAAACCGGACTGACATGAGATCTTCCTTCTTCTAGCAATCTTCTTTCTCGTCGACCAAACTTGTAATCCCACTCAGCATGATAGGCCGAACGTATTGTGAAAATCCCAGTTTTTGAATAGTGCCAGGCAATAAAATCATCCATCCCATGCGGAGCAATAGGAATTTCTAAAATTCTGTTTGCATCAGTTCCCCAGAATAAACTCCGAATTAGTTCCTCATCCCACACACACCCGTAACAGGATTAATAAGATCTGAAATGTTGTCCACTAAAATGTTACCTCTAGGAGTAGTAATCTTCCTAGAAGGACTTGTCGGTATCCAATCATCCTCCCATATATTTACTTGAGTACCATCACCAATGCGCCATATACAACCCCTTTTAAAGCTTTCCAATCCTGCCATCACACTTTGCCAAGTAAAAGAGCTACCAGGTTTCAGTTTTGCTTTTGTCGTCAAATAGGTATCAAATAGGTAGAGCCTGTTGTAAGCTTATTTTGCAGCGTGTAAAAACTAAAATGAGAAAAAAAACTGAAAAGAAAAGGGGAACTGTTATTGGGCCGGCCCATTTTGCGGGTAGCGCACGACCAGGTCGTCATATAGACGCTCCCCTTACAACATGAAAAATGCCTCTCCAACACCAACGACGGCCCAGGTAATAGACCTAGTGATAAATTGGTAAGCTGGCCGACGCTTTCTTCATTGGGTATGTAGGTTTGGCCCGGTTGGTTTTGCTTGAAGAAAATTCTCCACGTTTGCAGCTAGCACGAGGGCCGAGGACTGACTCCAAACCAAAGTACATACATTCCCTGAAAAGAATCGAAAAGAAAAAGTCTTCTGATTACATAATATAAGATATTATAGGTGTTATAATACATATTGTATAGATTTATATCAAAATTAGTGTACACATACATTTAATTTGTCTAGATAAAAGTTTGGAGATGCGTAGGTGAAAAAAGTCTAAAATATCTTATATTATGAAACCGAGTGAACTGTATTTGCTATCTGTGGTGTCCAATTACTGTAATTTTGTAGCTACATTTGTTGTTGTAAATCTTTATTACGAAAACTGTCCTAGCATTAAAATAAACACCGAACAGTATAAACACCTCAATAAAAACAAGTCTTAGTTTTTAATCTTCAAACCGTGTCGCCGCCACTGCCGCTCCTCCTAAAAGCGTCCTGACGTTGATGGTTAAGAACGAAAAGTCATCAAACGGATCAAGAAGATCAGATTCATCCACAAGCCGAAGAAGAAGGATAAATCGTCGATGAAGCTCTTTGATGATTCAAAGATCGTCACCATCAGAAAAAATGCTGAAGAAACACACCACTCCCACAAACTTTTCGATATCGTTACCGAGATGACTTAGAAGCTGGAAAAATCTTATTAATAGAGACACGACCGCCACAAAAACTAGAAAACAGAGCACTCCGTCGACGAGGGTCAGCCTTCATCACGCCTCCATGGCTACCGCCGACGGGAGTATCCTTATCTCACGGGAACAAAAGGGTACCACTTCACTTAGATGTTACTGTAAGGAAGGGGTACCGCTTCACGTAGTTGTTACTGTAATTTTTAGTCATTGTCGTGTCCTCTTGTGTATCCGGGCTATGTCCCGTGGAAGGCCGTGGGCCGTGTATGGGTTGGGTCCAGTTGTGTCGAGAACACGTCGTCTTATAAGGCGTGCTCGTGCTCTGATGAGAGGCATCGAAGAACATTGCTATCTGTAACTCTAGACTGCTATCTGAATTCTGCATCTGACTGCCTTTTCCCTGTCTCCTTCCCTCTCGAACCCCTTTTCCTCTACTCCAAGGGTTCGTGACAAGTCATTCACCGTTTGCAAAGCTGTCTCGTCTCGTGCAAATCTTGCATGCATGGTACGTATAATATGTTTACAAAATATGGGCACTTCATTCCTCTGTCGCACCCATTCACAGCCTTGTAGGTTGCCCAACTGTTCATCAACAACATTTACAGGCTGCATGGGCTGCCGCGGGCACTGGCGGAGACAGGGGGGGACCAGCAGGGGCCCTGGCCCCCCCCTAATACCACTGATTTGTTCCTTAATTTTTTTGAACAGTGCAAATTTTAATTTGATTACTCTTACCGGGCCCCCCTAACACTGAAAATTTGTGATTCCTGCCTCCGCCCCTGGCCGCGGGTGATCATTTCCGATCGAGATCGCATTTTCACTAGCACTATGTGGAAAGAGCTCTTTCGTTTATCTGATACTGTGTTACATATGAGTTCCTCGTACCTTCCACAAACGGATGGCCAAACTGAGCGGCTAAATCAATGTCTGGAGCTCTACTTAAGATGTGATGTTCACAATTGCCCCCGCAAGTGGTTTGAGTGGTTACCATCGGCAGGGTACTGGTATAATCCAACCTATCATTCCAGTCTCGAGCGTACACCATTTGAGGTTATGTATGGTCAACAAGCACGACATCTGGGCATTGAAACTGTAGCAAATTGTCAATCCCCTGACCTGGAAGGCTGGTTGGCTGAAAGATCACAAATGCTGGAAATACTTCACAATCAGCTGCTTAGAGCGCAACACAGGATGAAACAACAGGCAGATAAAAATCGTTCTGAACGTCAGTTTGAGACTGGGGATTTGGTGTACCTTAAACTTCAACCATTCATCCAGCAATCGGTGAGTGCACGTTCCAATCACAAGCTATCGCTCCGCTTCTTTGGTCTTTACAGAGTTCTGGCTCGAGTGGGATTGGTGGCATATCGCCTGGCATTACCGGACTCCAGCAAGATACATCCGGTGGTTCACGTATCATTGCTCAAGCGTCATGTTCCGGCCTCATCTGTGGTGAGTGGCGATGAAGAATTACAAGCTTGCTGGATGGAGACAATTGCGAAAGCGCCTCGAGGTCAAGTCACTGGTTAAGGAGAGGGTATTGTCGTGTCCTCTTGTGTATCCGGGCTATGTCCCGTGGAAGGCCGTGGGCCGTGTATGGGTTGGGTCCAGTTGTGTCGAGAACACGTCGTCTTATAAGGCGTTCTCGTGCGCTGATGAGAGGCATCGAAGAACATTGCTATCTGTAAACTCTAGACTGCTATCTGAATTCTGCATCTGACTGCCTTTTCCCTGTCTCCTTCCCTCTCGAACCCCTTTTCCTCTACTCCAAGTAATGGGTTCGTGACAAATATGGTATCAGAGCCATCTCAGTGCGCTTTCCCCGCATAGATCTGAGCGAAATTCGTGAGGAAATTGTTTTCCTCCTGATCGTTGGGTGTAGTTCCTTGGTGAACCGCGTGAAATTCCTCTGGAATACCCGCGATTGGTTGATTTCGACTTTGATCTCTAGCAAGGCGAACTGGCGCCACGCAAGAACACTGATCCGGCTCAGGAACAATTCCGCGAGCGCGTCACCAGATCGATGGCGGGTGCAGCAGAGCAGAGCCAGGCCATGACGGATATGATGAAGCAGTTGCTCGATGGCTTCAACGAGCTCAACGTCAAGCAGATCGAGACACAGGACGCGATTCGCGAGATCCAAGCGCGGACGAAGGCGGTGGAGATGCGCGCTGCTGAAGATCGTGAGAGAGCAGCCGCGACACCGCCGATTCCGCCATCCCCGACCTCTGTGAGTTCGTCAAATCGCGATGGACGGGTGGCTGCGGCTTCGACTAATCCTCCACTGCACGGCATCGGGTCACAAGACCACCGCGTCGTCAACTGACACCGGGGTGATGCTCCGGGTATCCTTGGGATCCCGTTGCCAGCCCCAGGAACAGGTGCGCTTCAATCCAGACCATCTAGTGCGGGCTACACACGGGGTCACCATGAGGAATTTCGTGAGGAGAGTGTGCGTGCCCCTCCACCAAAAATTGAGTTTCCCAAATTTGATGGGGAAAATCCAAAATTATGGCAGCAGCAGTGTGAGACTTACTTTGAGGTGTTCAGGGTACAACAATGTCTTAGGACTCGTTACGCTGTACTCGGTTTTCAGGGCAATGCTGCTATGTGGTTCCAGGGAGTAGAAGCTAAGGGTCGTGTGGAGGACTGGGGAGAGATGTGTAGGTTGGTCCATGATTATTTTGGAAAAAACAAGCAAGCTAGCTATAGACACCAGATGAGAGTGCTTCGCCAAACTAGTTCCATTTCCGAGTATTGGGATAAATTCTCTAGGTTAAGACATCAGTTGCTATTATACAATCCACACCTAGATGAAGGCCATTTTGTAGATGAATTTATAGCGGGCTTGAGAGATGATATTCGCTCTGCAATTTGGTTACACCGTCCCCAAGATTTGAAAACTGCGTGCTTGCTCTCATGCAGGAAGAAGAAGGAGTACCAAGTAAGAAGAGAAGTTTCTGAAGGGAATATGCCCTAGAGGCACTTAATAAACATAGTTTATTGGTAATATCCCAATCGCTCATTATATGTTTTACACCATGCTATAACTGTATTAAGCGAAAACATTAATACATGTGTGGTAGATAAACAACCAGGTCCCTAGTAGCCTTTACTAAGACTTGTTTCGTTGCGTGATTGATGATCGAGGTTTTCCGATCATAGGGCATGGCGCCGGTCGGCAATGGAAGTCACATCGTTAGGTGTAACGATGTGATGGACATACCCAGTATTTGTAGGACATAGTCATTACGCCTTAAGACCGTGAGATCAACTCTTATTGTTATCCCTGGAAGATACTTTGATCGCACCAAACGTCATATCTTATCTAGTGTGACAATAACGGTGATACTTTTGGGTATCGGAAAGGGGTAGTTGAGACGAGGGGTCAACAACGGGATTTGTCAGTCCGCATAGCCGGATAGATACTCTAGGGCCCACTCGGTGAGATTATGTCAAATGAGTTTGCAAACATGTGACTAGGTCACCAGCTGACATAATATCATAGACGAGTAGAAGATAACGATGTCGGTAACGAGATCATGCTAGGTATGGAGATATCTGAGAATGATGCTCGGACACGCTAAGTATCGCCATGACAAAGGGTTTAAGACTAGACGTCCAGGTTTGATAGATGAAAGTCATTCGTTATATCACAGGGATTAATTCATGGGGTCCAGGCCTACGAGTTAGTCGTTGATCATAGAGGAGTCTTGGTCATACCTGTTATTATATCGAACCGCTAGGGTAATACACTTAAGGGGTTTCGACAAGACAACCGGAAAGGAAAGAGATCACCGGGAGCGTCCCGGGAGGGGTCTGATGGAGATCAGGCAGCGCAGAAAGAGTTTTCGGAGCTAGGAAAAACTATATATATTATGTTTGATATTAATTAGTGTAATTAATATGCAAATATGTTTTTATATATTTATTTTCGAATTTATTTAGGCTGATTTCCCTAAATGGGCCTTCTGGTCGAAAGAAGGCCCATGGGGGGGAAAACCCTCAAGGGAATTTTGTGGGGAGGCTTGGCCGGCCTAGGTGGGCCAAATGGGGCCCACCTAGGGCCGGCGCACCATCTCTAGCCGCACCATGGCTGTGGGATAGTCCTACATTGCCTGGCTAGGGAGGTTGGCTCCCCCCGGGAGCCTATATAAGAAGGGGCACCCTTGGCCTTTTAATTCACCAATTAATTCCCAATTTCTCTCTCGATCTCGTGGTTCCCTTGTCGGAGCCGCGCCGAGTAGAGGAGGGGGATCTCTTCCACCATAGCCCGCTGCCGCGCTGCTGGTGTTCCGGTCCAAGTCTTCCGCTGCTCGTCCTGGACTGGAGCTTCGGAGGCCGTCGTCTCCACCGTATGTGTGTGACGCCCTGCGAGGTGCTGCGCTAGCGGTACTCGGAGACCTACTTCCTCCACCCGACCTCGGGGTCATATTCGTCGTCTTCGTCGCGCCAAGTTTTCCGCGACCTAGAGGTCGGCTACGTCGTCTTCGTCGTCAACGCTTGTGCGGGAGCGTAATCCCCGCTATTCGGTCTACGAGGGTATGTATTCCGATTTCCGCCGTACTACTATATCTGCATAGTGTAGATCTTGGCTATTTTAAGGATATCGTTGCTAGGAAATTTTTTGTTTTCTGCACACGATCCCCTTCAGTGGTATCAGAGCCGATCTATCGTAGATATAGCTGTACGCTGTTAGAACCCGTGTTCTGCACGGGGGCACCGTTCCTGTTATTTGCTACCCTCTAGCGTGCACTTGTGATTCCAGCGGCATCGAGTTGATGAAGCGGCCCGGACCGACTTTACGCGTACGCTTACGCGAGACTGGTTCCACTTCTGACATACGGCTTGTACCGTATCTGTGGCTGGCGGGTGCTTGTTTCTCTCTCTTTAGTTGGCTTTGCATTTTCAATGGAGGGCCCGAAAGGGATGCTTAAACCTGCAATTATTGGATCGTTGTTGTGGTCATTAGGTTCGTAGGTATGAAGCGGTTCTATTTACGAAAGCCCCAAGCCACGTAAAATATGCAAAAGATAAAGTAGAAGCGTCTAACTTTATTTTGCAGGGGCTGTGTGATATGGTCAAGGTAGGTTTATTAAATTGTTTATAAACTGCGGGCGCCAAGAAGACCATGGCGCAATGGACTATATCACATTGCATTACATTTGATATTTTGTGTGCATCTTATATTGTGTGATTGTGTGTATAGTATACATTAGTTACACGGCAGTAGCTATATAAGATGATCCCTTCAAAATACCACTAGTGTTCTCCCTCCGATGCGCACCACCAAGAAAATTCTACGTTATGAGGCAGGCCGTGTTGATCGGGTGTCAGACATCTCGTCGTTCGCATACAGTGGGTGTAAGCCATGTTGCACAAGCGTCAGCGTGGAGGTTTTTGGTGGCGAGCCTAGCATATTCAGAAATATGTGAAGGGGATCGTGTGCAGAAAACAAAAAATTTCCTACCAACGATATCCTAAAAGCATGCCAAGATCTATTCTATGCAGATATAGTAGTACGAACGGAGATCGGAATACGTACCCTTGTAGACCGAAAGCGGGGATTACGTTCCCGCACAAACGTTGTCGATGAAGACCGACGAAGCCGACCTCAAGGTCATGTAGAGGAAGCAGGCCTCCGAGTACCGCTAGCGCAGCACCTCGCAGGGAGTCGCACACGTACGGTGGAGACGACGGCTTCCAAAGCTCCAGTCCAGGACGAGCAGCGAAAGACTTGGACCGAAACACCAGCAGCGCGGCAGCGGGCTATGGTGGAAGAGATCCCCCCTTCCTCAGCTCGGCGCGGCTCCAACTTGGGAACCACGAGATCGAGAGAGAAATCAGGAATTAATTGGTGAATTAAAAGGCTGGGGCTGCCCCTTCTTATATAGGCTCCCGGGGGGAGCCAACCTTGCCAGCCAGGCAATGTGAGACTGTAACGCCCCGGGTTTTATCCCCAATTAGATTTTTGTTGTTTCTCTTTTATGCATCATCATGTCATCATTTCATCATGCATTGGTCACTTCATTTAATTTATGGCATTTAAATTTAAACTCCACTTAAATTCTTTTTCTCACAATCAAATTCAAATGCTTTTGAAATTAATTAAAATGTGTATTTCAAATATTTTGCAAATATTATAAAAACTAATTTATTAAATTGCCTATCTAAAATAAAGACTATTTTATAAAGCTTCTTTATATAAATTCTTTTTCTATCTTGTTTTAGAATACAAAAACAGAAAATGAATTAAAAGAGAGATAACATTTTCAGAAAAGGAAAAAAAAAACCTTATCTGGGCCAAAAGCCCAGCACCCAGCCCACCACCTAGCCCAGCCCGTACTCCTCCCTGTCCTCTTCCTCGCTTTACAGCGAGGCAGAGAAGAAAGCAGAGCCATGGCTCGCTGCCCCTCTGCCCCCACCTCCCGCCTGCTCCCCTCCTCTCCTTCTTAGCCCGAGCCTCTCCCCCTAACCCTAGCCGTCCCCTCCTCCCTCTCCATCCGCCTCCGCCTCCCTTCTTCCTCCTCTGATTTTTCTCCCCCGAAAAGCTACACCGGAGGCCACCCTGCCATGGCGCCGCTGCTTGGTGACCGACGAAGGCACTCAGAGGAGCCCAGACGCACCCCATCGTTGTCGACATCCTCTCTGGGCAAGGAAACGCTCCGGGAACTACCGAGCCGGTCGTCCTCATCTCCGTCTCCGCCACGGCCGGCGACGTCCGCCGCTCGATTCCTGCGTCCCGGACCTCTTCGCGCACGAGCGGTTGCACCGAGAACCCCCACGGTGAGCTCCGGTTCCATCCCCACCTTCCCCTCCTCGTTTTAGCCGTCGGAATCGTCGAACCCGTCCTCGACATGCTCCGCCATAGCCATGGACGACCGAAGCTCCAAGCTTCAAGATCGGCTCGGTTCCTCGCCCCCTGTGCACTGCACCTCGCTGCACCCTGCACCGCACGCACACCGCACCTGCATCCTCGTCTCCTGGAACCGCAGGGGTGCGAGCAGCGCTCGCTATAGTCGTCGTCGTTGTCGCGTCCGCAAGACTGAAACTTGTTCGTTGAGATTCAGTTTCGTCAGTCGTTTTCGCTTTTGTTTCCTTTTAAAAACGGTGTAACGCGGTACCTAACACCAACACCGTCCGTTCCTAGTGGCTAGCGCAGCCATCGCGCTCTAGCACGAGATCGGGGGTTCGATCCCCAGCTCCCCGGAAAACCCCACCCTTTTTCTTTTCCACTCCCTGATAGGCGGGCCCCACGGGTCAGTGACCGCGGGAGCCCGCACCACACACTCGCGCCAGCGTGGCTCTGGGCCCGCTGGACAGCCGCACGGGGTAGTTTCCCCTGGGTGAGAAAAGCCGAGGAGAGTTCCCTGCGCCTGCAGTTTTACGCAGAGGTCCCTGCCTTCTCGGATTTAGTGCTTTAGCCCCCACCAGCAAGTTTTCTATCACAGACAGGTCCCTGTCTTTTGCAGAAACAACCCTAAAACTTGTTTTAGCAATAACTTTAATTCTATAACTCCAAATAAAATAATCTTTATATGTTTTTATATCAGAAAAATGCAATGAATATTAATATGCCATTTGTATGTCATTTTGCATCTTTTATTTTAAATGCTTAGTGTAGTTTAATAATTGCACCTAAATAATAAATATGGAATATGTTGGGTAAATATTTAATTATTGCCCCATTCCATTTAATTTAATTAGATCACCCATGCCATGTGTTACCATGTTAACCAACATTTAATATTGCTGAGTAAATAAATAACCTGCACCTAAATATTAATTGACGGGGTTGCTTTCCCGCTTAATTTGGATTACCTACACTGTATTGCATCTTGCCATGCCATGCATCATTCTCGTATGATCATGCTGAATCTTTTGCCGTAGTTGTAAAATGCATCTTTACGCTTTCCAGTGTTTGTTGCTTCTTCGCGGATACGACGTTGAGATGTGTGAGCCACGACAAGATCTGCTTCCATGCGGGATTTCCAGGCAAGCAAAATTTGCTTGTTTACCTATACATTGTATTTCATTCCTGCCGTTGATCTCTGCTACCCTAGTTATCGATTCTTGAACTGCGATCCCATCACATGTTTATCCTGCAACCCATACAGCTTTATCCCCACAACCTAATACCGTTGCATGTTTATCTGTTGGCCTTGCGAGTCGTAGCGCATGCTTAGAGTTGTTTGTGCGAGTCGTCTGTTGGTCTTATGTTTCATCTGCTTAGTATGATAGATCTTTCTACCTTAATAAATTGTTGTATTATATTGGGGTATTATAATTAAAAGATAAGGCACCAGGCGGAAGGCCTTGCGAGGTGCTTTGTTCTGCTCAGTGTCGACCTAGGAACTGAGATTTTGTCCTTGGATCCAATTTTGAGCGCACTAACCACTTGTGGGAGGCCCAATGGAGCCCCCCTCGACTTTGAACGGATCTACAGCTTGTCCATGTGCCGCAATTAGTTTGGGTTTTCCATTTGCTCATATGCATGTGCATGATGATGATGATGATGAGAGGGTATGTGATACAGGGGGTCATATAGGAGTGGTGCGCGCGAAGCGGACAGTTCCTACTGTGGTTTGAGCCGCATGGCGCGTGGACACAAACTAATGAGTCCGCAACTGAGATTCGGCCGGACTCTTGACGCGGGTAACAACTCATATGGGTGGCACTTGGACTTGCTGTAGTGAAGGAATGAGTCGTGTTGAGAAGCCCTGATGCTTGCTTGGGTTGATCATGCGAGTATGGGTACAGTAGTGCACCCCTGCAGGGTATAATCTTATCGATGAGCCGTGTCCACGGTTATGGACGACTTTGGTGATGATGCTGGCTAACAAGATCTAGACAACTTGCACCTAATTAATGTTAATTAAATTGACTAGTAATATAGAATTACTTTCACCATAAATTATAAATAAAATTGTTCAATGTGTGAGTTTCCCGAATTGCTTCCTCATATTTGGTTGAGGGGGTTAATTCGAGAATGGGTTATGTTTGGTGTTAGTTGTAGATGTTTATCTTATGCGCTCTCTTATCTCTCTCTAATTAGACGGAAGTTGTAGCGTGTCTCTTTACGTTGCTAGTGCTGCTGCCGCTAAGTCCACCTCCCCTATATTTTGGGAGATGGTGTAGAAAGTAGGCAAGTCGGTTTTGCTTGCCAGGGAGTGCCCTGACCCTCTTTTGGGATGTGCTTTATGTGCAGTCAACAGGTTTGAAGTCCGACGACGTTAGCTTGGGAATCCCTCCGGCTTGGCTGGGCAGGGATATGGCGCCATCGCTTATCTTCAGGACTCTTAGTCCAATTTGCATCTTATCCGTAGCCGGATACTATTTCTGCTTCCGCTGTCATTTGAATCTTTGTATTGTATCTTTTGTATCTTGACTCGTCCGAGTCGTTGCTGTAATTATACCTTTTGTTGTATTTGTGGATGTATCGGAACTATTGTAATGTTATCACAATTCCACCCACATAATGCGCATGTTTCGGCGTGCACATTATGTCTGGTGGGCGACCTAAAATCGTTATTATGCGGATTTCGGCGGGAACGCTTAAATCTACATAGTACCGACTTTAGGGCGTCACAGGACTATCCCCACATGCCTGGCTCGGCACATGGTGCGCCGGCCCCTTGGTGGGCCCCATCTGGCCCACCTTGGCTGGCCACAACTCCCCCACCGAATTCCCAAGGGGGTTCCCCCCCTCTTGGGCCTTCTTTCGTCCGGAAGGCCCATTTAGGGAAATCTGCCTAAATAAATTCAAAAATAAATATATAAAATCATATTTGCATATTAATAACACTAATTAATATCAAACATAATATATATAATTTTTCCTAGCTCCGAAAACTCTTTTGGCGCTGCCCGATCTCCATCGGACCCCTCCCGGGACTCTCCCGGTGATATCTTTCCTTTCCGGTTGTCTTGTCGAAACCCCCTAAGTGTGTTACCCTAGCGGTTCGATATAATAACAAGTATGATCAAGACTCCTCAATGATCAACGACTAACTCGTAGGCCTGGACCCCATGAATTAATCCCTGTGATATAACGAATGACTTTCATCTATCAAACCTGAACGCAAAGTCTTAAACCTTTTGCCATAGCGATACTTAGCATGTCCGAGCGTCGTTCCATAGATATCTCCATACCTAATCCCGACCTCGTTACCGACGACGCTATCTTCTACTCGTTCATGATCTCATGTCTCCGTGACCTAGTCACATGCTTGCAAGCTCATTAGACATGATCTCACCGAGTGGGCCCGAGAGTATCTATCCTGCTATGCGGACTGGCAAATCCCGCTCTTGTCCCCTCGTCTCAACTACTCCTTTCTGATACCCAAAAGTATCACCGTTATTGTCATACTAAATAAGATACGACGTTTGGTGCAATTAAAGTATCTTCCAGGAATAACAATAAGAGTTGATCTCACGGTCAAAGGCGTAACGACTACGTTCTCCAAATCTGGGTATGTCCATCACATCGTTCTCTAGCGATATGACTCTCATTGCCGACCGGCGCCATGCCCCATGACCGGGAAACCTCGATCATCAATCGCGCAACGAAACTAGTCTTAGTAGAGGCTACTAGGGACCTGGTTGTTTACGTATCACACCCGCATTAATGTTTCCGCTTAATACGGTTCTAGCATGACACAAAAACCTATTATGAACAAACGAGATATGATAAAGAATACACTTTATTAATTGCCTCTAGGGCATATCTCCTTCAGTCTCCCACTTGCACTAGAGTACAACTTAATCTAGATTACAACTTGGTAAAAGCTTAACACCCATAGCTAACTGGTGCTTTTCATGCTTATCAAGCGGAAGAGGCTTCGTCAGCGGATCTGCCACATTCAGATCCGTATGCACTTTGCAAATCTTCACATCGCCTCCTTGTACGTACTGACGTATCACATGGAAGCGTCGGAGAATGTGTTTGGCGGTGGAGTGAGACCTTGGCTCCTTGGCGTTCGCAATGGCACCCGTATTGTCGCAGAAGAGGATCACGGGGTCTTGCACGCTCGGGAACACTCCAAGTTCGATGACGAACTTCCTCAGCCACACAGCTTCATTCGCGGCTTCGCAAGCAGCGATATACTCCGACTCCATTGTAGATTGTGCGACTATGGGTTGCTTCCCACTTCTCCAGCACACGGCGCCTCCATTCACCTTGAACACGTGACCTGTCTGTGACTTACAGTCATCGGCGTCTGAGCAAAAACTTGCATCTACGTAACCCGTTACGCCAAGTTCTTCATCGCAGCCACCATACACAAGGAACATTTCCTTTGTCTTATTGAGATACTTAAGAATGCTCTTAACAGCTACCCAATGCGGCATTCCAGGATTACTCTGGAACTGGCTTGTCAAACTTATAGCTAATGCCACATCCGGTCTAGTACTCAACATTGCATACATGATCGATCCTATGGCTGAAGCATAAGGATGTTTCGTCATTTCGGCCTTACCCATTTCCGTCACCGGACACTGTGCCTTCTGCAATATCTTATTCTTGATATCAGCAGAGAACCCTTCTTTGCCTTCTCCATACGGAAACGCTTCAGTATTTTATCAATATAAGTACTCTGACTCAGTGCTAATAGGCGCCTTGATCTATCGCGATAGATTTTTATGCCTAAAACATACGCAGCCTCTCCTAAGTCCTTCATGGAAAATTTACTGTTTAAATATTCCTTCACGCTATTCAGAAGTTTCACATCATTCCCAATCAGCAATATGTCGTCAACATACAGTGCTAAGAACACAACCGAGCTCCCACTCATTTTCTTGTAAATACAGGTCTCTTCCACATTCTGGATAAATCCAAAACCTTTGATTACCTCATCAAAGCGAAGATTCCAGCTCCGAGATGCCTGCTTCAATCCATAGATGGATTGCTGAAGCTTGCACACCTTGTTAGCATTTCCTGGATCAACAAAAACTTCCGGTTGTACCATGTACAACTCTTCCTCAATGTTTCCATTTAGGAAGGCCGTTTTGACGTCCATCTGCCAGATTTCATAATCATAGTAGGCAGCTACCGCTAACAAAATCCGAATAGACTTAAGCATCGCTACCGGTGAAAAAGTTTCATCGTAGTCAATTCCATGAACTTGTCGGAAACCCTTTGCGACAAGCCGAGCTTTATAGACGGTCACATTACCATCAGCATCAGTCTTCTTCTTAAAGATCCACTTATTCTCGACGGCCTTGCGCCCTTCGGGAATATCCATCAAAGTCCACACTTTGTTATCATACATGGATCCTATTTCGGATTTCATGGCTTCAAGCCATTTCTCGGACTCTAGACTCGCCATCGCCTCCTTGTAGTTCGTAGGTTCGTCTTGCTCGACTAGCATGACGGTGCAAACCATGTTGCCATACCATTCTGGTGCGATCCGAGATCTACCAGACCTACGAGGTAGAACATCTTCCTCGACAGTTTCTCCCACTGCTTCCACGGAGGACGTTTCCGGAATTGCTTCCGTTGCGCCACTCGGAATCTCGAGTTCAGGATCAATGATTTCATCGAGGTCTACCTTCCTCCCACTTACTCCTTTCGCGAGAAACTCCTTCTCTAGAAAGGTACCGGTCTTCGCGACAAAAGGTTTGCCCTCAGCTTGGTTGTAGAAGGTGTACCCAACGGTTTCCCGCGGATATCCTACAAAGACGACTTTCTCCGACTTCGGTTCGAGTTTGTCGGGCTGTAGTTTCTTAACGTACGCCTCACAACCCCAAACCTTCAGAAACGATAACTTAGGCTTTTGGCCATACCATAATTCATACGGCGTCGTTTCAACGGACTTGGACGGAGCCCTATTTAAAATGAATGCGGCTGTTTCTAACGCATAACCCCAGAAGGACACTGGCAGATCGGTAAGAGACATCATAGATCGAACACTATCCAGTAGAGTACGATTACGTCACTCGGACACGCCGTTACGCTGCGGTGTTCCGGCTGGCGTAAGTTGGGGTACTATGCCACAACTCTTCAAATGTGTGCCAAACTCAAAACTCAAGTATTCTCCACCGCGATCAGATCGGAGATGCTTGATTTTTCTATTAAGCTGATTCTCAACTTCACTCTGGAATTCTTTGAACTTTTCAAATGTTTCAGACTTGTGTTTCATCAAATAGATATAACCGTATCTACTCAAGTCATCAGTGAAGGTGACGAAGTAACGATAACCATTGCGTGTCGAAACGCTCATCGGTCCACACACATCTGTATGTATGATCCCCAACAAATCTGACGCCCGTTCAACGAAACCTTTGAATGGTGTCCTGGTCATTTTGCCCATAAGGCATGGTTCGCATGTATTGAGGGATCCGAAATCCAACGAGTCCAAAAGTCCATCGGAGTGGAGTTGCTTCATGCGCTTTACACCAATATGACCAAGACAACAATGCCACAAAAACATGACGGTATCGTCACTACACTTAATCCGTTTGGCTTCTATGTTATGGATGTGAGTACTACGATCGAGATTCAACAAGAATAAACCGTTATTCTCGGGAGCATCAACATAAAAGATATCATTCATATAAATAGCACAATTGCTTGACACTGATTTAAATGAATAACCGTCTTGTAACAGGCAAGACCCACTTATAATGGTTACACTCAAGGATGGCACAAAATAACACTTATGTAAAACCAAAACTAATCCCGATGGTAGATGCAGAGGGAGCGTGCCGACAGCCACCACGTCGACTCTCGATCCGTTGCCGACGCGCATATTCACCTCATCCTTCGCCAGCCACCGTCTATTCCGTAACTCCTCCTGAGAGTTACATATATGAGCAACATAACCAGTATCAAATACCCACGTGTTGCTCCGGGCGGATGTAAGGTACACCTCTATAACATGTATATCAAATATACCTTGCTCTTTGTCGACCGTCTTGCCAGACTTCCTATCCTCCAGGTACTTGGGGCAGTTGCGCTTCCAGTGACCCTTCCCCTTGCAGTAGAAACACTCCACGCTAGCTCTGGGACCAGACCTGTTAGTCCTGGGCTTGGCAGCCAACTTTGCCTCCCTCCGGGACTTCCAGCTCTGCTTTCCTTGCCACCAGACTTCTTGAAATCAACGTTCTTGTTGACCATCAACAGCGTGTGCTCCTTCTTAATCTCTACCTCAGCAGTCTTGAGCATCACGAACACTTCACCTAGGGACTTAGCCATGCCCTGCATGTTGTAGTTCATGACAAAGCCTTTGTAGCTTGGCGGCAACGATTGCAACACCCTGTCAATCGCTAGCTCATCGGGAATCTTGCATTCCAGAGCATTCAGGCGTTGAACGTAGCCAGACATCTTGACTACATGCTCGCTCACACTGCTATGCTCTTCCATCTTGGCCGAGAAGAAAAGCTCAGAAGCCTCATATCTCTCAGCCTTAGCCTGCGGCGCGAAGACAACCTTAAGATCCGAAATTATCTCAAGGGCGCTCATCTTCTCAAAGCGCTTCTGCAGGTCGGCTTCCATGGCGTAGAGCATGCCACTCTGGACAAAGGCAGAATCCTCCGATCGGGTCTGGAAGACCTTCTTCTCATCCTAAGAGGCATCATCTGCAGGAGGGTCACCTATGGCGGCCTCAATGACGTAGGCCACCCTATGGGGAGTGAGGAGGATCCTCAGGTTGCGGAACCAGGCCATGAAGTCTTTCTCAAGGAACAGACCTAGGTTAAACGAGGGGCGAGACATCTACAATGGAATTTGCAACAACATAAGACTTTGTTCATAATAATTTTGAGTTATAGTATTTTAGAAAATAACTAACATAACTCCCACTCAAACGAACATCCCTCCTGGTTGTTTAAGCGATTACACGACCCCCATCCATTGCACCACCCCTCATCATCAGAGTCGGCGGCACAACTTCAAGAGTAGACAAAATCGTCCGCCACACCAATTTTGTGACTCGTGCTCGACCTTTCAGTCTTCCTGTTCCGAGGCCATACTTCTGAGTATGTTAGGCTCGCCACCAAAGACCTCCACGCTGACGCTTGTGCAACATGGCTTACACCCACTGTATGCGAACGACGAGATGTCTGACACCCGATCATCACGGCCTGCCTCATAACGTAGAACTTTCTTGGTGGTGCGCGTTGGAGGGAGAACACTAGTGCTATTTTGAAGGGATCATCTTATTCAGCTACCGCCGTGTAACTAATGTATACTATACACACAATCACACAAAATAAGATGCACACAAAACATCAAATGTATTGCAATGTGATATAGTCCATTGCGCCATGGTCTTCTTGGCGCCCGCAGTTTATAAACAATTTTAATAAATCTACCTTGACCAAATCACATAGCCCCTGCAAAATAAAGTTAGACGCTTCTACTTTATCTTTTGCATGTTTTACGTGGCTTGGGGCTTTCGTAAATAGAACCGCTTCATACCTACGAATCTTATGACCACAACAACGATCCAATAATTGCATGTTTAAGAAACCCTTTCGGGCCCTCAATTGAAAATGCGAAGACCAACTAAAGAGAGAGAAACTGACACCCGCCAGCCACATATACGGTACAAGCCGTATGTCAGTAGTGGAACCAGTCTCGCGTAAGCGTACGCGTAAAGTCGGTCCGGGCCGCTTCATCAACTCAATGCCGCTGGAATACACAAGTGCACGCTAGAGGGTAGCAAATAACAGGAACGGTGCCCCCGTGCAGAGCACGAGTTCTAACAGCGTACAGCTATATCTACGATAGATCGGCTCTGATACCACTGAAGGGGATCGTGTGCAGAAAACAAAAAATTTCCTACCAACGATATCCTAAAAGCATGCCAAGATCTATTCTATGCAGATATAGTAGTACGAACGGAGATCGGAATACGTACCCTTGTAGACCGAAAGCGGGGATTACGTTCCCGCACAAACGTTGTCGATGAAGACCGACGAAGCCGACCTCAAGGTCGTGTAGAGGAAGCAGGCCTCCGAGTACCGCTAGCGCAGCACCTCGCAGGGAGTCACACACGTACGGTGGAGACGACGGCTTCCGAAGCTCCAGTCCAGGACGAGCAGCGGAAGACTTGGACCGGAACACCAGCAGCGCGACAGCGGGCTATGGTGGAAGAGATCCCCCCTTCCTCAGCTCGGCGCGGCTCCAACTTGGGAACCACGAGATCGAGAGAGAAATCGGGAATTAATTGGTGAATTAAAAGGCTGGGGCTGCCCCTTCTTATGTAGGCTCCCGGGGGGAGCCAACCTTGCCAGCCAGGCAATGTGGTACTATCCCCACAAGCCTGGCTCGGCACATGGTGCGCCGGCCCCTTGGTGGGCCCCATATGGCCCACCTTGGCCGACCACAACTCCCCCACCGAATTCCCAAGGGGGTTCCCCCCCCCTCTTGGGCCTTCTTTCGTCCGGAAGGCCCATTTAGGGAAATCTGCCTAAATAAATTCGAAAATAAATATATAAAATCATATTTGCATATTAATAACACTAATTAATATCAAACATAATATATATAATTTTTCCTAGCTCCGAAAACTCTTTCGGCGCTGCCCGATCTCCATCGGACCCCTCCCGGGACTCTCCCGGTGATCTCTTTCCTTTCCGGTTGTCTTGTCGAAACCCCTTAAGTGTGTTACCCTAGCGGTTCGATATAATAACAGGTATGATCAAGACTCCTCAATGATCAACGACTAACTCGTAGGCCTGGACCCCATGAATTAATCCCTGTGATATAACGAATGACTTTCATCTATCAAACCTGAACGCAAAGTCTTAAACCTTTTGCCATAGCGATACTTAGCATGTCCGAGCGCCATTCCATAGATATCTCCATACCTAATCCCGACCTCGTTACCTGTCGTGGTGGTGTCACAGCAGATGCCGTAGGATGGCTAATTTGTGGGGCCGATGGACGTTGGTGGATCCGGGGAGGGATAGCGAGTTGAAGAACTCACACGGGGAGGATCCCGGTAAAACCGGAATCTCCCAAGAACACGAAACAAGAACAAAGTGCAGCAGGGAAGATCTAACAAATACAAACAAAGGCACGAAGGCACCAAGCACACGCACGATATACCCAGGTTCAGGGCCCTCGTGAGGAGGTAACACCCCTACTCCTGCCTTTCTTCTCCTTATATTGGTGGCACAAGAACTACAACTTGCTACACGATCTCTCAAATGAGGAAGTATCAAGAACTAGATGACCTCAAGGTGAAGAGGAGTAACTGCTCTAAGAGTAAATGCAACTATAGTCTTGGCTCTGAAGTAGGTCTCTGGCCTTTCCTCTAGTTTCTTCCTTCATCAAGTCCCCCTCCCTCAGGAGCAGTTATGGCGCCTTTTATAGAGGTCCGGCCGGGAGGGCCGGAAACCCTAATCTGGCTCGGCCCCACCGGACAGGCCTAGCCGGGGTGTCGTCACCGGCTAGTGCGACCTAGTCGCCGAGCTATCCGGTGTAGCTCCTGCGTCATCATCCTGCCAAGGACGGCAGGCGCCGTCCTGCACCATCATTGTCCCCTTGTCAGAGACAAGACATGTCTTTGCCCATCCCGGCTAGCCTTTTCCGGATTGCCGGACTAGGCATGACAGGTCTTGTCGTACCACGATCGTACTGGCTGACGCGCTCCCGTGCCAGGCGGGTGGTGACCATGCTTCCGTGCCAGGCGGGAGGTGACCATGCCTCCGTGCCAGGCGGAATGGTACTTCCCCCCGCTATATACGGGAAAGCGTGCTTCAGACCGTTGACGGCCTACCGGGAGCTCTCTCGCCGGCTACCTCCTTCCTTGCCATCGGGAACCTCTTCTGCATAAGATCAAGATCAACACGTACATCCCGGTTAGCACGTACTCGGACTACCAATCCGGTAAAACCGAGTACACCGTCACCCGGGAGCCTTCTCGGTGTTCCATGCCCGGGACCCTTTCCGGAGAGGTCCGAAGTCCTGCCGGGATGCGCAGCTCTAGGCCTAGCCTCCCGAAGATGTCTTAGCCTACCAGCAAAGACCTCTTCGAGAAGCTAGTTCTTAGAGGAACCATCCGCTCTTGCCCGTGCTGCAAATGCGAGGGTCGGGGATGTCTATTTATAGCCGCAAGGCATGACCCTTACGGCTGCCACTGGACCCCTTGGCCTTTCCCTGCGTCCAAGGGACCATCTGCCCTCTTGGCACACCAAGGGGTGCCCCTTGCAGCTGCCAAAGGTCAAGCACTGTTGTTATCCGTTGTAACTTACCGGGATCTGCCCCTACCCGGGGGGCAGCCCCCCGACACTAGTCCCCGAAGCTGGTGCGGCACAGCGACTCCGGATGGTGTGCGGGATCAGCTTTAATAACAAACTTTCTTCCGAGAGGACATGGCCTCCCTCTTTTATTCCATGCCTAGATCAGGTATTTCCGAGATCGCCTCACCGAGATGGTCTTAACCGGGAGGCGAAGCCTGCGACCGAGTAGCACCATCTCAGCAAATCTTGACCATTAAACGCCCGATGAATCCGAGACAACGAATCTGGGCCCACTCGACATCCCGTCAGTGCAAAGGCGCACTCGAGTGCCTCTGCGCACGCACGGTGCCGCTTGGGTTCCCGCGCCAGGGAGCCGCATCCGATCCGGAAACGAACCGTTGGGGCCGTGTAGCCCTCGGTGTGGCCGGATCGAGCGCTCCGGATAGCGCCACGTGTCCCGCGGCACAAAACAGATCCCACCCACGATCGTGGAGATCGTGGGCGGGAAAAATGGAAACCGTTCCGGAATCCTCCCCGTAAATAGGGGACCGGAACGGTCTCCTTCTTCTTCTTCGCATTTCCTCCTTTCCACCGTCTCGAGCTCGCCGCCGCCGCTGCGCTTGCTGCCCGCTCGTCGCCTCGCCGGAGCTCGCGCCCCGCCGTCCTTCTCGCACGTCGTCGATCCTCTCGCACGCCGTCGAGGCTCTTGCTCACTGGTGAGTCTTCCTTCTCCACTCCGACGCATTTCTTCGGTAGGATAACCGTCGGACTCCGGCCGCACCCTAGCACGGGCATGGTTACGCCGCCGCCGGTGACCATATCCGAGCGGCGCGCTCGAAGCGCACGGCTTAGAATCACCGTGGCATCAGGACGTATATCCGTCACCCATATTTGTGCCTCGCCTTAGCCTAGCGCGAGTCTTTTTCCCCTCCGTTTAGTTTTGATTATCTGTTCCACGGTAGATCTTGCCTCGCATGAACTCGGTAGTTTTCAGCAGTTTATGCCCCGACATCCTCATTTCGGGTAGTCTAACTCCGACTAACCGCCGCTGCATCTGCAGAACAGCCCGAATACCTCCGCGTACTTCTCCGAGATGGGTGAAGAGCGCGCCCGGGGGTGTTGGGATGGATCCGAGACAACCCAGTCGGATATTGACTGGCTGTATCGGACTCACCGGATTCCTCCGGAAGTCGAGAGCCGTTTACCGGGAGAGCCGGAACCCCAACCCGGGGAATATGTGGTATTCCTATCACATTTCGAGCGCGGGTTTGGGCTTCCGGCAAGCCCCTTCTTCCGCGACTTCCTCGACACGTACAGCGTGCAACCTCACCACCTTCCCGCTAACGCCATCATGATGCTCTCCGTCTTCATCACTTACGCGGAGGCGTATCTTGGCATATGGCCCTTTGTGGATCTCTGGGCCAAGTACTTTATCCTCCGCCGACAAGCCATCCCCAATCCGGATCAGAAGGTGAAGGACTTGGTCGACTGCGGAGCGGCCACCGTCATCCCTCGCGCGGACTCCGGATTCCCCATCGTCAAGGGATTGGAGTCATGCCGGAAATGGCAGCGCAGCTTCTTCTACGTGAAGAACCGGGAGTCTTCGGGGGATGGTCCGGGATCCTCGACCCCAGATTTCATTAACCTGCCGGAATTCGTCATGGGTCCTCCGCGCGAATTTGGTCGGTGGAAGTATCTTCCCGTCAGCGAGGAGATCGGATTCATGCACGAGGTCCTGCATGTGCTCGCCCAGGATATGACCGGGGATGACCTCCTGCGCTGCTTTATAGTTCGCCGGGTCTGCCCCCTCCAACACCGAGTGCACAAAATGTGTCATATGTCCGGGAACTATGACCCCACCCGGACCAGTATCCATGGACTAAGCCACTCGGCGATCGTCCGTCGTGCCCGAGCTATTGCTCGGACGGAGATGGCTGAGGATTACGAATGGGGGGTCATAGGGGGATCCCGGAGACGACCGGTTGAGCAGGTGCTTATATCAGTCTTTCACGCTTACGCCTTCGTACACGCGCTCACCTGGACACCGACACGACCTAATTTGTTTGCGCAGTTGTTCGAGCGTCAGCACGAAGAAGACGCCATCCACGTCAACGGGAGTTACACCCCGGATTTCCCGAAACCGGCCGTGATGCCGAGGGAGGATCCCGACGGCGAGGACCATCTCGCCATCCCTTTCGTTAAGGCCCCGGGTAATCCTTCAACCCCAGAGACAGTTTCGATTTCCTCGGATGATGATGAGATTGACTGCGAGATCCTTGAGGTTATTGACGCTCTCCCTCTGAATTGGGCCCCCGCTGTAGTTCCGAAACCGTCAGCCGGGACCAAACGTGCCGAGAGTCGGAAGCGCGCCGCTTCCGATACCGAGGGGGCTGAAGCTCCCGGCAACCCCCCCAAGAAGAGTAAGCCGAACAAGAAGACAACCGAGAAACCTCCTCGACGCCGGCAGAAGGGTCCTCCCCTTGTGGATTCCGGGTATGTCTTTCTTGCGTCATGTTACTTGACTTCGCTCTCACCATAATTTTTTACTAAGGCACTTTCTTTCAGTGATGCGCTCGAGCTCCCGACACCCGCGGTTCCCCCTCCTCCGGGAACCCGGACTCCCAGCCCGGCTCGGGCCTCTCCTTCACCTCCTCGCCCTTCGGCCCGAGGAAATGAATCCACAGCCGCCGGTGCCGCACCGGCAAGCATCGCGACCTCGGATGCACCTCCGGTGATCGACGAGATCGCGGTGCCGGTTACGACCACCTCGGGAGAGGTTGCTCTTCCGGATAGCCCGCGTCGGGTTCCCGGACTGGAGACGGAGCTCGCTAGCCCTCGCCGGCAACCTGCGGCGAGTGGGGCCTCTCGGCCAGCCGCGCGCAAGGCCATCCCGGAGAAACAGCCTACCGCCTCCTCCCGGCCGGCAGAACCAATTCCCAAGTCTCGCGGCAAGGCTTCTGGGCATAAAACATCCTCTGCTTCGCCCGTAGCTGCTCCGACATCTTCCTCCCAGGAGTTGGTGCCGCGCCCGGGTAAGTTCTCACCGTTACCACCACCTCCTGCCGAGATCCCTACTGCCGCTTTGCGGATGTTGCGAGCAACGGTCAGCTCCTTTGCATCTTCAGGATCTCGGGACCTTGCTGCTACCCGCGCTGCCGACAGCTCCGGCATCCGGGTTGTTGATGATTTCAACAAGGCCTGGATCGCCGCCGATGCTGCCGAGACTGCAGGGGACTTGCACGCTGCGGGTCCGAGCCGCAGCGCTCAAGCCCTGCACGCTCTCCAGGTGGCCGCGCTGGATGTCACCCGGATAAGCGAGGTAAACTTTTCTTCTTTTATCCAAAACACACTTGTTCCTTCCACCACCACTAGTCCCCGAGATTGGTGCTTAGTGCTCCAGATTCCACCGAATAGCAGATCACTAGGTTCCAATCTTAGAGAAAAAATCCAGGACTCGGACATCGAGTCCCCGAGACCCTTCCAACCGGATAGGCTTGTTAAAAAATTGCTTCATCACCACTAGTCCCCGAGATTGGTGCCTAGTGCTCCAGATTCCACCGAATAGCAGATCACTAGGTTCCAATCTTAGAGAAAACATCCAGGACTCGGACATCGAGTCCCCGAGACCCTTCCAACCGGATAGGCTTGGTAAAAAATTGCTTCATCACCACTAGTCCCCGAGATTGGTGCCTAGTGCTCCAGATTCCACCGAATAGCAGATCACTAGGTTCCAATCTTAGAGAAAACATCCAGGACTCGGACACCGAGTCCCCGAGATCCTCCCAACCGGGTTCTTTACTTCTTTTTCCATACTGAGTTTAACTTCTTCGTCTCGCTATTAGGAGTGCAGCCACAAACGCCGCGACATCTTCAACCGGGTTCTCGCTGAACTCGGTCAGTCGAAGAAGTCCGAGGAGCGCTTCCGGGAGGAGCGGGATGCCGCGCGCCAGGTCTCGGTGGACCAGAAGGCCGCCCTTGGCACCGCGCAAGCCGAGATCGCGCGCCTCAACGGCGAGCTCGCCAAGGCCCAGGCTGCCATGTCGGAGATGAAGAAGGGCTTCGTCGAGGCGAGCAAGAAGCAGAAGGAGACCCTGGACCAGTCGGTGGCGCGCGCGGAAAACACCAAGGTCGAGCTGGATCTTCTCCGGTCGCGTTCCGACGCTTGGCTCGCCGAGCTTACCGTGCTGAATCGGGATCTCAACAGTGAGTAATCCGACAACCCTCCTCTTCCGTTATTTCCTTTATCTGCTGTTCCTTTTCTTGTGACTTAGTCGTTTTGACAGCTCTTCTTTTTAAAGGAGAGTTCGAGCATTCCCGCGAGGCCGCCACCAAGGCTGTTGCCGCCGCTCGAGAAAAGCGCGCCGGGAAGGGTCCCATCTCGGACGCCTGGGACATTGAGGATCACCTCACTGCCCTGAAGGCCCGGATAGTACCTCTCCGGTCTATTGGGACGGAGCTCCTCAGCGCGGCGATCCATGTCCACGGCGCCTTGTGGCCGAGCGTCCGTGGGAAGCTCACGATCCCGGAGCTCTCGCGCGCACTTCTGGGTGCCGGAAGTCGCCTGCATGCGTGGAAGCGTTCCGGCGCGCGGGCTGGTGCCGACCAGGTCCTGACCCAAGTACTGAGCTGGTACGAGGGTCTTGACCTGGCCGCGGTTTTGCGCCTGCGGACGGTGTCGCCTTGGGTCACCGATCCGGCAAAGATCCGGGAGCGGCAAGAAGCGGCGCATCGCATTGCGAAGTGGGCCAGCATCCATGCGTTCACCGCCAGCATCGTTCCCTCCGAGTCTGAGTCAGATACCGAGGACTCCGAAGAAGATTATGCCGCTTCCGGCGATGGGGAGGAAGAGATCCTTGAGGAAGATGACGCTGCTTCCGGTGCCGCGTCCGAGAAGGTGGCTTCCCGGGATGCAACATCGTCGCCGATGCCCGAGGCCACCGAGACCGAGGTGCACCCCGACGTCCCGAGTGGTGCTGCCGATGCTGAAGGTGAAGCTACTCCTGCTGCTGCCAGTGCTGCTGCTCCTGAGCTCGTTGCTCCCGAGGTCGCCGCCCCGGAAGTCACTGTCGAGAAGCCTACTTCCCCCACTGCTTAAAACACTTAGCGTCAAATTCGTTAAATCCCCGGGATGCCGGGTGTCATATGTATCGTATACTTAAATTATTTGTGCTTTGCCGAGAACTAGTTACTTGAAGAACTTATGTCAATGTACTCAGCTTTTGGTTCCTGAATTGCTTTTCATGCTTTACCGTACTTAGGTAATTTCTGCTCTTGTCTACCATTTCGGCGTTCGACAGTCGAGTCACAAAACTCCACATACGGTACATACACTACTTAAGCAACCCGAGTTCCTACTAACCGAATTCCCGACATAAAAAACAACTAAGTAAAAACAAGCATGCCGAATAAGTTCCTTTTCCAAGTCCCCGAGACCATTTTCGTGTTCCCCACCTTCCCTCTCTTTGCTCTTGACTACCATTTCGGCGTTCGTCAGTCGAGTCACAAGATGATTTCACATGACATACATTACTTAGACTTTGAGAATCGGACTCGGAACTTTCCCGGCATGCACACAACAAAACATAAGGTATCTATCCGGCAGTCCCCGGGTACCTTCCCGGGATTGTCGGTAGAAAACAGTAAATAAATTTGACAACAATAACAAGACAAGCAACCAGGCAGTCCCCGGGTTCCTCCCGGGGTGCCTTACTTTCATTAAATAAAAAACCGAGATGTACATACACTGAGCCCTTTACGTGAAAAAGGGGCGGAGTAGAGCTACGTTCCATGGACGTTTGGTTTCCTCACCGGACTTGTCCATTACACCTTTCCTAGCCTCCTGTGCATCTACAAGGTAATAAGAATCATTGTGCAATGCCCTGCTTATCACAAAAGGTCCCTCCCATGGAGGTGACAACTTATGCATTCCGGCCGTGCGTTGGATGAGCCTCAGCACCAGATCTCCCTCCCGGAACACCCTCGGGTGTATTTTCCGGCTATGATAGCGGCGGAGGTTCTGTTGATAAATTGCCGACCGAGATAGTGCCAATTCTCTTGCCTCTTCGAGTAAATCTACATCATCTTCTCGGGCCTCTTTTGCCTCTGTCTCGGTGAACATTGTCACTCTCGGAGAATCATACTGTATGTCGGTTGGGAGTACTGCCTCAGCTCCGTATACCATGAAGAATGGGGTGTACCCGGTAGATCTGTTCGGAGTGGTCCGGAGGCCCCATAACACCGCTGGTAACTCCTCTATCCAGCATCCCGGAGTTCGCAACAATGGTTCGATCAAGCGAGCTTTGATACCAGCCAAGACCAAGGCGTTAGCTCTCTCGACTTGCCCATTTGCTTCCGGATGTGCGACTGATGCTACATCTAGCCGGATTCCTTTCTCAGCACAAAATCGAGCGAATTCCCCCACAGCAAAGTTTGTTCCATTATCTGTGATAATGCTGTGTGGGTATCCGTATCTCAAGATGATGTCTTTCAGGAATTGCACAGCGGTGTGTCCATCGCACTTCCGGATTGGCTTGACCTCTATCCACTTGGTAAACTTGTCCACCATTACCAGTATATGTGTCATGTTGCCCTTTGCCGGTTTGAATTGCCCGACCATGTCCAAACACCATACTGCGAATGGCAAAGTGATGGGGATTGTTTTCAGTGCTGACGCCGGCATGTGTATCCGGTGAGCAAATCTCTGACATCCTCCACACTTCCGGACGATACCTTCTGCCTGCTGCAATGCAGTGGGCCAGTAGAACCCATGCCGGAACACTTTTGCCACCAGTGCCCGGGACGATGCATGATGTCCACACTCTCCCTGGTGTATCTCCAGGAGCATTTCTTGCCCTTCTGCCGGTTCCACGCATCTCTGGAGCACTTCGGTGACACTCCTTTTGTACAGCTCGTGGTTGATGACAGTGTATGCCTTTGACCTTCGCATTATCTGGCGGGCTTCCACTTCATTCTCCGGGAGGGTTCCTTCCAAGATGTACACCATAATGGGCTGTGCCCAATCCGGGACAGGTCGTACCGGGAACGCTGGAGCATCTAGGTCCATTGGTTCTGCCGACATCACCTCTATCATCATCTGTCTTTGCCTCTCTGAGCACCGGGAGACAGTCCCCGGGTTCGATGTTATGCTCCCGACATCTACTTCCATGGGTACTGCTTCTGAACCGGGCTCTTTGGGGATGAAGATAGAATCCGATTCGGGTGATGGTTGTATAGATGGCTTCCTCAAATGTTCCAGGGCTATTCCGGGTGGGATGGCATCCCGGGATGACCCTAGTTTGGACAAGACATCTGCTGCTTCGTTTTCTCCTCTGGGAATGTGCTTGAACTCGCATCCTTCAAAAAATCCGGAAATTTTCTGCACATGAAACCTGTATAAGGCCATGTTTGCATCAAGAGCATCCCAATTTCCCGACACCTGCTGGACTACGAGGTCGGAGTCACCGAAACACTCTATCCGGCGGATACCGATTTCCTTGGCGACATTCAATCCGTGAACCAAAGCCTCATACTCCGCGACATTATTGGATGCCCGAAAATGGATCTGCAGCACATATTTCAGTACATCTTGCTTTGGGGAGGTGAGAACTACTCCGGCACCCAATCCGATCTTAGCCTTTGAGCCATCGAAATGCATCCTCCAGAAATTGTAATCCGGTATCGGAGGTTCATACTGCATCTCGGCCCAGTCTACCAAAAAATCCGGCAGCGCCTGCGACTTGATGGCATCTCGTCTCTCGTATGCCGGAGCATATGGAGACAACTGGATGGCCCATTTGGCTACCCGGCCGCTAGCATCCTTGCAACCGATGATCTCGGCGAGAGGAGCTTCGCACACCACTGTGATCGGGTGTTCCTGAAAATAGTGCTTGAGCTTGGTCACTGCCATGTACACCCCATATGCCATCTTCTGGTAGTGCGGATAGTTCTGCTTGGATTCCGAGATCACCTCACTGAGGTAATACACCGGTCTCTGTATCAGCTTGCCCCCTTCTTCCCTTTCTACCACCATTGCGACACTGACTACCCGGTTGGTTGCTGCAATATATAACAGCATAGGTTCCTTGGGCAACAGGGAGGCCAACACAGGTGCGGTTGAGAGCGTTCTTTTCAGATCGTTGAACGCCGCATCAGCTTGCGGGGTCCAGACAAATGTTTTGCTCTTTTTCATCAGTTGATACAAAGGCAAGGCCTTCTCCCCAAGTCGGCTCACAAACCGACTTAGGGACGCCAGACACCCGGTAAACTTCTGCACATCCTTGAGACGCACCGGCAACTTCATGCTCTCTATAGCACGAATTTTTCCCGGGTTGACCTCGATTCCCCGGCTTGAGATGAGGAAACCGAGTACTTTCCCGCCGGAACACCAAACGTGCACTTATCCGGATTCAACCTCATCCGGAACCTTCTTAGGTTCTTGAATGTTTCCCTCAGATCATCTATTAATGAGGCTTTTTCTTTTGTCTTTATGACTATGTCATCGACATAGACCTCGGCATTCCGACCTATCTGATCATGCAAGCATTTCTGCATGCATCTCTGGTATGTAGCACCAGCATTCCTCAATCCGAAAGTCATAACACGATAGCAATAAGCCCCGTAAGGGGTAATAAAAGCGGTTTTTAATTGATCATCCGGATTCAAAGGTATCTGGTGGAAACCCGAATAAGCATCTAGAAAAGTTAAAAGCTCACTTCCGGCAGTGGAGTCTATCACTTGATCTATCCGGGGCAGCGGAAAGGGGTCTTTCGGGCATGCCTTGTTGAGGTTGGTGAAGTCGATGCACATGCGCCACACCTTAAGCAGGAGGGGATCATCTTTCTTCTTTTCCACCAGGACTGGATTCGAGATCCAATCCGGGTGCAGTACCTCCATGATGAATCCGGCAGCCAGCAGTATGGCTAGGTGCTCCATGACCGCAGCTCTTCTTTCATCCGAGAGGCGCCTAGTTGGTTGCTTCACCGGCTTCGCATCCGGTCGAACAAACAGAGAGTGCTCAGCCAACTCCCTCGGGACGCCTTGCAGATCGTCACCCGACCACGCAAAGGCATCCCGATTCTCACGGAGGAAGTCGACGAGCTCGCCTTCCTATTTGCTGTCCAGGTTGCTGCCAATGATAACTTGGCGCTCCGGGTTGCTGGGGTCTACCGACACCTTCTTGGTCTCCTTGGGGGGCTGGAATGACGCACCCTGCTCCGGGTTCACCATCCCGGGCATTCCGAGTTGTGAAGTCTTTGCCATCGCCACCACCTGCTGGATCCTCTTCTTTTCTTCCGAGATCACCAGTGACTCAGCTAAGCACGACCCCGCCGAGGCACACTCCATGGAGCGCTTGTGATCTCCCGAGATGGTGATCACCCCATTGGGTCCCGGCATCTTCATCTTGAGGTAACCCATGTGTGTTGAGATCATGAATTTGGCGAGGGCCGGTCTGCCGATCAGAGCATGATATGGGCTCTCGAGGTCCACGACCTCGAACTCCAAGCTCTCGGTTCTGCAGTTCTCCCGAGTTCCGAATAGTACCTCCACCCAGATCTTTCCCATGGGTGAACAAGAGACTCCGGGCACAATGCCATGGAAGGTGGTCTCGGTGGGCAAAAGGGTGTTCATGGATATCCCCAGCTTCAGCATCGTGTCCTTGTACATGATGTTAATGGCACTGCCATTGTCAATCAGAACCCGGCTGAAGCGGACGTTGAGGTTTGGTCCGATAAAGGTTGGGTCCACCACCAAGGCATACGCTCCCGGCTTGGGCATTACCCGGGGGTGATCTTTCCGGCTCCAGGTGATCTCCATCTCGGACCAGTGCAAGAACTTGGGCACCGCCGGGATCACAGCGTTCACCTCCAGGGCGCGCTGTCTCACACTCTTTCGGTCCGTCGGCTCAGTCACGAAGACCACATAGCTCTGGTGCGCCTCCCGGTAGCTACCCTGCTGCTGTCCGCCTTGGTTGCCGTTGTCGTTTCGGGTGTTCACCACATTCACCGGGCGAGGTGGAGGTCCTCTCGGCGGAGGGGGGAGTCGGACATTGTTGGCCCCCGATGTCGGAGGAGGTGGTCTCGGAATATTGGGCCGAGATGTCGGAGCACTCGGCCGAATACCTCCCGAGCTGCCCTCCTGCAACGTGCGCTGATACCAGCTGCACTGCCGAGTAGAATGGTTTGCAGGCTTGTTGGCCTCCAGAGTGTGATAGCAGCATGGCTTATTCAGCATCTCCTCATATGTCAGGGGCTTCTTCTGCTCCACCCAGGTCTTCTGGACCTCCTGACTTTGACCCCAAGCTGGGCCACTTGTCTTCTGACGCTGGCTATTACCGGCATCCTCCTGCTCCCGGGTCACTGCTGCGACATGCTGCGCGGCATGGTGGTACTCGGGCAGGTTCCTCTTGTGACCGAACTCTTGGCGATCATGGCTCCTGCTCGATCCGGAACGCTGAGGTCCCGCATTCCTCCTGTTGGAGTCTCCGACATCCACCAGGGGTTGCATGGGATCTCCAAGCGTATAGGTATCGGCGATGCGCATGGTTTCCGCCAAAGTTGTCGGCATCTTCCTCTGCAGTTTCTGCCATAGCATAGAGCCATGCCGGCATCCTTGTGCAAACCAGGAGATGGCCTGCGCCTCCACCACTCCTTCGCAAGAGTTGCGGACATTGCTCCACCGGGTAAGGTACTCCCGGTCAGTCTCATTGCTCCCCTGCCTACAGATGGCGAGCTGCTGAGGTCGGTTGGGCCTCTTGTACGTGCTGGTGAAGTTGCTGATGAAAGCTTCCTCAAAATCTAACCAGCACTCGATGCTACCAGCCCTTAGGTTATTCAACCAGATCCGGGCGGGTCCTTCCAGCATCTGCGGTATATAACGTACCGCCCAACGTCTGTTTCCGCCGGCTATGCTTACTGCAGTTACATAGTCGGTCAGCCAATCTTCCGGCTTCTTGCTGCCGTCATAGGTCTTGGCACCCCTATTGAGCTGAAAGTTCCGAACAGGCGGTTCTCGCATAATCCGAGGTCCAAAGCAAGCAGGTCCCGGGGGTCCTTGCTCTTCCATTAATCCGGATTGGTGAATCCGGTCAAGCCGGAACCTTGCATCTGCCGGGTTCAGCTGTCTTGTTCCTATTCGAGATCCCAAGGGGTTTTCGTCTGGCTGATACTCGAGCTGCTGTATCTCCGAGTTGCCATCGTTGAGCCTATCTTGCACGGGGATCTCGACTCGACGGGGAGCAGAGAGGATGTTCCTCTGCGGGTTTCCCTGTACATGGGGGGGATTCCGGGGTGGATTACCACGGCCGACCGGGTTATTGTTTCTCACACCCAGGTTACCATCCCCACGGGTACTTCCCGCCTGTCCCGGGTTATGCTGTCCGGCTTGCCCCTCCTGCTGGATACCGGCAAATGCCGGGTCATAGGTCTGCAGTTGCTTGTTCCTCCCGGAACCTCTACTCCGGCTCCGGCTCTTGCTCTTGCTTTTGCTTTTGCTCGGATGTGGGGAAGAGGCCTCCCCATCCGACATCCGATTATTGGGTCTGGCTGAATGCACCTGTGACCCTGCCCCGGGGTTCTTTTTCTTGAAGGCCTGGTTCTGCCGGTTGGCCTCAATCACCAGCTCGTTGACCCTCTCTTGCTGCTTGCGCAGGGCTTCACCGGATAACCCTACCAACTCGGCCATGGCGGCTTCGGCGGCCCTGAGAGTTTTTGCCGGTGAACTGTACACCGGCTTTCCCGCAGAGATCCGACTTCCGGTGTTGCTAGTGGTAGCTCCACCAGCCAGCTCCTCATTCACCATTCTTCCCTTCTTGCGCAGATCTGCAATGCGCTTCTCCCGGGAGTCTATCTTGGTGAATCCGTGAGCAGCATTGTACTCCCGGAGGCTGACGCTGAGCTCGCGACGGAGCTCGGCGATCTCCTTTGCCTCAGCAAGTAACAATTTCCGCTGCTCTTCTAACTCTGCCGAAGTGGCCTGGGTATCCGCCCCGGCAACCACAGGTACAGCAAACTTAGCTACCAGACCCGAGAGGGGATCCGGACGGCGTCGCGGCTGGGACGGCTGCGGATCGCCATCTCGGGCCGCAGGTTTTTCGTGCGGAGGTTTGGCCAAACGGGGGAGACCGCCGGTATCTCCATCTGCATCCTGGTATTCCTCCTCGGCGGTTCTGACCATCATCACTGCGACGGAGCTCGGGAAGCGATCAGCACGCAGATCCCGAGCTGCGCAGAGCATGGGAGGGTCCTCAGCTTCCAGGACTACGTCCGGGTAGCTACAGACAACCTCGGTGGCCACATAGGTAGTGAAACCACCGGAGTCAATAAGACATCCGTTGCCCGGGAACGATTTGTTCCGAAAGCAACCCGCGTTGTCGGCGACGAAGTCCATCTCCCCTAGCCTTACGACCAGGCCAGAGAGAACCCGAACGTCGAAACGAACTGGGGAGCCCGTCCGGATGTGTACACCAGCCAACGCCTCTGTCGGCCCCACGGTGGGCGCCAACTGTCGTGGTGGTGTCACAGCAGATGCCATAGGATGGCTAATTTGTGGGGCCGATGGACGTTGGTGGATCCGGGGAGGGATAGCGAGTTGAAGAACTCACACGGGGAGGATCCCGGTAAAACCGGAATCTCCCAAGAACACGAAACAAGAACAAAGTGCAGCAGGGAAGATCTAACAAATACAAACAAAGGCACGAAGGCACCAAGCACACGCACGATATACCCAGGTTCAGGGCCCTCGTGAGGAGGTAACACCCCTACTCCTGCCTTTCTTCTACTTATATTGGTGGCACAAGAACTACAACTTGCTACACGATCTCTCAAATGAGGAAGTATCAAGAACTAGATGACCTCAAGGTGAAGAGGAGTAACTGCTCTAAGAGTAAATGCAACTATAGTCTTGGCTCTGAAGTAGGTCTCTGGCCTTTCCTCTAGTTTCTTCCTTCATCAAGTCCCCCTCCCTCAGGAGCAGTTATGGCGCCTTTTATAGAGGTCCGGCCGGGAGGGCCGGAAACCCTAATCTGGCTCGGCCCCACCGGACAGGCCTAGCCGGGGTGTCGTCACCGGCTAGTGCGACCTAGTCGCCGAGCTATCCGGTGTAGCTCCTGCGTCATCATCCTGCCAAGGACGGCAGGCGCCGTCCTGCACCATCATTGTCCCCTTGTCAGAGACAAGACATGTCTTTGCCCATCCCGGCTAGCCTTTTCCGGATTGCCGGACTAGGCATGACAGGCCTTGTCGTACCACGATCGTACCGGCTGACGCGCTCCCGTGCCAGGCGGGTGGTGACCATGCTTCCGTGCCAGGCGGGAGGTGACCATGCCTCCGTGCCAGGCGGAATGGTACTTCCCCCCGCTATATACGGGAAAGCGTGCTTCAGACCGTTGACGGCCTACCGGGAGCTCTCTCGCCGGCTACCTCCTTCCTTGCCATCGGGAACCTCTTCTGCATAAGATCAAGATCAACACGTACATCCCGGTTAGCACGTACTCGGACTACCAATCCGGTAAAACCGAGTACACCGTCACCCGGGAGCCTTCTCGGTGTTCCATGCCCGGGACCCTTTCCGGAGAGGTCCGAAGTCCTGCCGGGATGCGCAGCTCTAGGCCTAGCCTCCCGAAGATGTCTTAGCCTACCAGCAAAGACCTCTTTGAGAAGCTAGTTCTTAGAGGAACCATCCGCTCTTGCCCGTGCTGCAAATGCGAGGGTCGGGGATGTCTATTTATAGCCGCAAGGCATGACCCTTAGGGCTGCCACTGGACCCCTTGGCCTTTCCCTGCGTCCAAGGGACCATCTGCCCTCTCGGCACACCAAGGGGTGCCCCTTGCAGCTGCCAAAGGTCAAGCACTGTTGTTATCCGTTGTAACTTACCGGGATCTGCCCCTACCCGGGGGGCAGCCCCCCGACATTACCGACGACGCTATCTTCTACTCGTTCATGATCTCATGTCTCCGTGACCATGTCACATGCTTGCAAGCTCATTAGACATGATCTCACCGAGTGGGCCCGAGAGTATCTATCCTGCTATGCGGACTGGCAAATCCCGCTCTTGACCCCTCGTCTCAACTACTCCTTTCCGATACCCAAAAGTATCACCGTTATTTTCATACTAAATAAGATACGACGTTTGGTGCAATCAAAGTATCTTCCAGGAATAACAATAAGAGTTGATCTCATGGTCAAAGGCGTAACGACTACGTTCTCCAAATCTGGGTATGTCCATCACATCGTTCTATAGCGATATGACTCTCATTGCCGACCGGCGCCATGCCCCATGACCTGGAAACCTCGATCATCAATCGCGCAGCGAAACTAGTCTTAGTAGAGGCAACTAGGGACCTGGTTGTTTACGTATCACACTCGCATTAATGTTTCCGCTTAATACGGTTCTAGCATGACACAAAAACCTATTATGAACAAACAAGATATGATAAAGAATACACTTTATTAATTGCCTCTAGGGCGTATCTCCTTCAATATGGCCTCGGAACAGGGAGACCGAAAGGTCGAGCACGAGTCACAAAATTGGTGTGGCGGACTTTTGTCTACTCTTGAAGTTGTGCCGCCGGCTCTGATGATGAGGGGTGGTGCAATGGATGGGGTTCGTGTAATCGCTTAAACGACCAGGAGGGATGTTCGTTTGATTGGGAGTTCGGATAGTTATTTTCTAAAATACTAGAACTTAGAATATAATGAACAGAGTCTGTTTTGCAAACCTTTGTAGATATTAACCATTGTGATAGCATCTTTTCAAAATTAGGCGCATTCCTGCGATTGAGAAACTTAAAAGGTTGGGTCCAAACTTCATAGTTTTATGCTTTAGCTTGAGGATACTCCTTGTTCAAACCGTTAGATCTTCGTGTTACAATACCCGCTAGGAGATAAACCCAGAGATTCCGCTAGCAAAAGATAATTTGGATTATCGGATTTTGAGCGGATGATATCATCATAGTCCAGTGTATGCTATGATCTCTGCCATAGAGAACCAACGGCGGGTACGAGTTATTGGATCGCGGACATATGATATGGTCGCTAAAACTCGGGGTACCCCTAAAGTTGGGTTGATGAAGTTTATCAGTACGTTGACTGATTGTCTTCTCAACCAAGATGGAAGAGAATGCACACATTGAGGGAGCACGTGGCGGTCATGCTTAATGACATATGTTCATACTTGATGAACATTGAGACGCCTCGCTCAGCTCGATCACTGGATGACAGACATCGTTGCCAAGTGCAAATCCTCTGTCATAGACTATGTCATGCAAGGGGAATAATTCACCTTCATGGTTCTTGATTACGGTGGAAGTATCAAGAAGATGAAACAGATCGTCGTAAGTCATCAATGATGATGGTGTATATATGATATACATGTTATGAATGTTTTAGCTAAGCAAGTACTCGCAGTAGTTACTAAGTTTTGAACTAGTCATTGTCGGGGGGCTGCCCCCCGGGTAGGGGCAGATCCCGGTATAACTCAGCAAGGTGTCAACAGTATCCAACTTTTGGCGAGAGCAAGGGACACCTCCTGCTGTACTGAAAGGGCAGATTGACCCCTGAGCGCTGGTAGAGGACAAAGTGCCTCCTGGCGGGCGCAAGGGTCAGGTCTCGCAGCTATAAATAGACACCCCCGGCCCTCACAATCGCAGCACAAACATGAGCGGGTGGTTCCTCTAAGAACTAGCTTCTCAAAGATGTCTTTGCTGGTAGGCTAAGACATCTTCGGGAGGCTAGGCCTAGAGATACTCATCCTGAGGCGAGCTCGAACGCGTCCGGGAAGGATCCCGGATCTAGGACTCCGGGTAGACTCCCGGATGAAGGTGTACTTGGTTTTACCGGATAGGTAGTCCGGGTAGGTATTAACCGGAATATATGTCTCGGTAGATCTTAGGCGGAAGAGGCTCACAGTGGCAAGCAAGGAGGTAGCCGGCGAGAGGGCTTCCGGTCGGCCGTCAACGGTCTATAGCAGGCTTTCCCGTCTGTTGCGGGGGGAAGTACCATTCCGCCTGACACGGAAGCATGGTCACCTCCCGCCTGACACGGAAGCATGGTCACCTCCCGCCTGACACGGGAGCGCGTCACCCGGTACGATCGTGGTACGACAAGACCTGACATGCCTAGCCCGGCAATCCGGAAAAGGCTATCCGGGATGGGCAAAGACATGTCTTGTCTCTGACAGGGGGACAATGATGATGCAGGACGGCGCCTGCCGTCCCTGTCGAGATGATGACGAAGGGGCTACACCGGATAGCCCGGCGACTAGGTCGCACTAGCCGGTGACGGCATGCCGGCTAGGCCTGTCCGGTGGGGCCAAGCCAGTTTAGGGGCCGGAGCTCTATAAAAGGCGCCTTAACTGCTCCTGAGAGGAAGAGACCAACTGGAGAGCCAAAACTATAGTGGCATTTACTCTTAGTGCAGTTACTCCTTCTCACCTTGAGTTCATCTAGTTCTTTGTACTTCTCCCTTTGAGAGATCTTGTAGCAAGTTGTAGCTCTTGTACCACAAATATATAGAGAGGAAGGGCAGGAGTAGGGGTGTTACCTCCTCACGAGGGCCCTGAACCTGGGTATATCGTGCGTGTGTTGTGTGCCTTCGGGCATTTGTTCTTGTTTGTTAGATCTTCCCCTTCATGCTTTGATCTTATTTCTTGTGCCTGGGAGATCTCGGTTTTACCGGGATCCTCCCCCGTGTGAGCTCTTTAGCTCGCTATCCCTCCCCGGATCCACCAACGTCCATCGGCCCCACAAATTAGCCATCCTATGGCATCTGCCGTGACACCACCACGACAGTTGGCGCCCACCGTGGGGCAGACAGAGGCGTTGGCTGGTGTACACCTCCGGACGGGATCCCCCGTTCATTTCGACGTTCGGGTTCTCTCTGGCCTAGTCGTAAGGCTAGGGGAGATGGATTTCGTCTGCGACAACGCAGGCTGCTTCCGGAACAGACCGTTCCCGATGAACGGATGTCTTATTGACTTTGGTGGTTTCACCACCTACGTCGCCATAGAGGTTGTCTGTAGCTACCCGGACGTGGTCTTGGAAGCTGAGGACCCTCCCATGCTGTGCGCTGCTCGGGGTCTGTGTGCCGGTCGCCCCCTGAGTTCCGTCGCAGTAATGATGGTCGGAGCAACTGAGGAGGAGTACCAGGACGCTGACGGCGATACCGACGGCCACCCCCGTTTGGCCAAACCCCCGCAGGAAAGGCCTACGGCCCGAGATGGTGATCCACAGCCGTCCCAGCCGCGGCGCCGCCCGGATCCCCTCTCGGGGCTGGTTGCCAAGTTGACTGTACCGGTAACCGCCGGAGCGGATACCCAGGCCACTTCGGCTGAGTTAGAGGAGCAGCGGAAGTTGCTACTCGCTGAAGCACAGGAGATCGCCGAGATCCGCCGCGAGCTCAACGCTAGCCTCCGGGAGTAAAATGCAGCTCACGGATTCCCTAAGATAGACTCCCGGGAGAAACGCATTGCGGATCTGCGCAAGAAAGGGAGAATGGTGAATGAGGAGCTGGCTGGTGGAGCCACCACCAGTAACACAGGAAGTCGGATTTCTGCGGGGAAGCCGGTGCACAGCTCACCGGCGAAAATTCTTAGGGCCGCCGAAGCCGCCATGGCCGAGCTGGTGGGGTTGTCCGGTGAGGCTCTGCGCAAGCAGCAGGAGCGGGTAAACGAGTTGGTGATTGAGGCCAACCGTCAGAATCAGGCCTTCAAGAAGAAGAACCCCGGGGCAGGGTCTCAGGTGCACTCAGCCAGACCCAATAGCCAGAGGTCGGACGGGGAGGCCTCTTCCCCGCATCCGAGCAGAAGCAAGAGCAAGAGCAAGAGCCGGAGCCGGAGTCGAGGTTCCGGGAAGAACAAGCAACTACATACCTATGACCCGGCCTTCGCCGGTATACAGCAAGCCGGACAGGCCGGACAGCGTAACTCGGGACAGGCGGGAAATACCCGTGGGGATGGTAACCTGGGTGTAGGAAACAATAACCCGGTTGGCCGTGGTAATCCACCCCGGAATCCTCCTCACGTTCAGGTAAACCCGCAGAGGGAGGTCGCCTCCGTTCCACAGCAGGCCATGATCCCTGTGCAAGACAGGCTCAATGATGGCAATTTGAGGCTGCAGCAGCTCGGGTATCAGCCGGACGAGAATCCTTTGGGATCTCGAATAGGGACCAGGCAGCTGAACCCGGCAGACGCCAGATTCCGGCTCGACCGGATTCATCAGTCCGAGTTGGTGGAAGAGCAAGGACCCCCGGGACCTGCCTGCTTTGGACCTCGGATCATGCGGGAGCCACCTGTTCGGAACTTTCAGCTCAACAGGGGTGCCAAGACCTATGACGGCAGCAAGAAGCCGGAGGACGGGCTAACCGACTATGTAACTGCAGTAAGCATAGCCGGTGGAAACAGAAGATGGGCGGTACGTTATGTGCCGCAGATGTTGGAAGGACCAGCCCGGATCTGGTTGAACAACCTGAGGACTGGCAGCATAGACTGCTGGTTGGATTTCGAGGAGGCATTCATCAGCAACTTCACCAGCACATACAAAAGGCCCAACAGGCCTCAGCAGCTCGCCATCTGTAGGCAAAGGAGCAACGAGACTGACCGGGAGTACCTCACCCGGTGGAGCAATATTCGCAACTCTTGCGAAGGAGTGGTGGAGGCGCAGGCCATCTCCTGGTTTGCACAAGGATGCCGGCATGGCTCAATGTTGTGGCAGAAGTTGCAGAGAAAGATGCCAACGACCTTGGCAGAGACCATGCGCATCGCCGATACCTATACGCTTGGAGATCCCATGCAACCCCTGGTGGATGTCGGTGACTCCAACAGGAGGAATGCGGGACCTCAGCGTTCAGGACCGAGCAGAAGCCATGATCGCCAGGAGTTCGGCCACAAAAGGAATCAGCCCGAGTACCACCATGTTGCGCAACACGTCGCAGCAGTGACCCGGGAGCAGGAGGATGCCGGCAACAGCCAGCGTCAAAAGACAAGTGGCCCGGCTTGGGGTCAGAGTCAGGAGGTGCAGAAGACTTGGGTGGAACAAAAGAAGCCCCTGACGTATGAAGAGATGCTGAACAAGCCATGCTGCTACCATACTCTGGAGGCCAACAAGCCCGCAAACCACTCTACTCGGCAGTGCAGTTGGTATCAGCGCACGTTGCAGGAAGGCAGCTCGGGAGCTATTCGGCAGGGTGCTCCGGCATCTCGGCCCAATATCCCGAGACCCCCTCCTCCGACATCGGGGGCCAATGCTGTTCGACTTCCCCCTCCTCCGAGAGGACCTCCACCTCGCCCGGTGAATGTGGTGCACACCCGGAACGACAACGGTAACCAAGCCGGACACCAACAGAGTAACTACCGGGAGGCTCATCAGAGCTATGTGGTCTTCGTGACCGAACCCACTGACCGAAAGAGTGTGCGGCAACGGGCCCTGGAGGTGAATGCTGTAATCCCGGCGGTGCCCAAGTTCTTGCACTGGTCCGAGATGGAGATCACGTGGAGCCGGAAGGATCACCCCCGTGTGATGCCTAAGCCGGGAGCGTATGCCTTGGTAGTGGACCAACTTTTGTCGGACCTAACCTCAACGTCCGCTTCAGCCGGGTTCTGATTGACAATGGCAGTGCCATTAATATCATGTACAAGGACACGATGCTGAAGCTGGGAGTGTCCATGAACACCCTGTTACCTACCGAGACAACCTTCCACGGCATTGTGCCCGGAGTCTCGTGCTCGCCCATGGGAAAACTCTGGGTTGAGGTGCTATTCGGAACTCGGGAGAACTGCCGAACCGAGAGCTTGGAGTTCGAGGTCGTGGACCTCGAGAGCCCGTATCACACACTGATCGGCAGGCCAGCCCTGGCCAAGTTCATGATTTCAACTCACATGGGCTACCTCAAGATGAAGATGCCGGGACCTAACGGTGTAATCACCATCTCGGGGGACCACAAGCGCTCCATGGAATGTGCCTCGGCGGGGTCGTGCTTGGCTGAGTCTCTGGTGATCGCGGAAGAGAAGAAGAGGATCCAGCAGGTGGTGGCGATGGCCAAGACCTCCCAACTCGGAATGCCCGGGATGGTGAACCCGGAGCAGGGTGCGTCATTCCAGCCCCCCAAGGAGACCAAGAAGGTGTGTGTGGATCCCACCAACCCGGAGCGCCAAGTTATCATTGGCAGCAACCTGGACAGCAAATAGGAAGGCGAGCTCGTCGACTTCCTCCGTGAGAATCGGGATGCTTTTGCGTGGTCGAGTGACGATCTGCAATGCGTCCCGAGGGAGTTGGCTGATCACTCTCTATTTGTTAGACCGGATGCGAAGCCGGTGAAGCAACCGACTAGGCGCCTCTCGGATGAGAGAAGAGCTGCTGTCATGGAGCATCTGGCTATACTGCTGGCCGCCGGATTCATCATGGAGGTGCTGCACCCGGATTGGATATCGAATCCGGTCCTGGTAGAGAAGAAGAAGGATGATCCCCTCCTGCTTAAGGTATGACGCATGTGCATCGACTTCACCAACCTCAACAAAGCATGCCCAAAGGACCCCTTTCCGCTGCCCCGAATAGATCAAGTGATAGATTCCACTGCCGGGAGTGAGCTTTTAACTTTTTTAGATGCCTATTCTGATTTTCACCAGATACCTTTGAATCCGGATGATCAATTAAAAACTGCTTTCATTACCCCTTATGGGGCTTACTGCTATCGTGTCATGACTTTCGGATTGAGGAATGCTGGTGCCACATACCAGAGATGCATGCAGAAATGTTTGCATGATCAAATAGGCCGGAATGCCGAGGTCTATGTCGATGACATAGTCATAAAGACAAAAGAAAAAGCCTCACTAATAGATGATCTGAGGGAAACATTTATGAACCTAAGAAGATTCCGGATGAGGTTGAACCCGGATAAGTGCACATTTGGGGTTCCGGCGGGGAAGTTACTCGGTTTCCTCATCTCAAGCCGGGGAATCGAGGTCAACCCGGGTAAAATTTGTTCCATCGAAAGCATGAAGTTACCGGTACGTCTCAAAGATGTGCAGAAGTTTACCGGGTGTCTTGCATCCCTAAGTCGGTTTGTGAGTCGACTTGGGGAGAAGGCCTTGCCTCTGTATCAACTGATGAAGAAGAGCAAAACATTTATTTGGACCCCGCAGGCTGATGCGGCGTTCAACGATTTGAAGAGGATGCTCTCAACAACACCTGTATTGGCTTCCCCATTACCCAAGGAACCTATGCTGCTGTATATTGCCGCAACCAACCGAGTAGTCAGTGTGGCAATGGTGGTAGAAAGGGAAGAGGGGGGCAAGCTGATACAGAGGCCGGTGTATTACCTCAGTGAGGTGATCTCGGAGTCCAAGCAGAACTACCCGCACTACCAGAAGATGGCATATGGGGTGTACATGGAAGTGACCAAGCTCAAGCACTACTTTCAGGAACACCCGATCACGGTGGTGTGCGAAGCTCCTCTGGCCGAGATCATCGGTTGCAAGGACGCTAGCGGCCGGGTAGCCAAATGGGCCATCCAGTTGTCTCCATATGCTCCGGCGTATGAGAGACGAGATGCCATCAAGTCGCAGGCGCTGCCGGACTTTTTGGTAGACTGGGCCGAGATGCAGTATGAACCTCCGAGGCCGGATTACAATTTCTGGAGGATGCATTTCGATGGCTCAAAGGCTAAGATCGGATTGGGTGCCGGAGTGGTCCTCACTTCCCCAAAACAAGATGTACTGAAGTATGTGCTGCAGATCCATTTTCGGGCATCTAACAATGTCGCGGAATATGAGGCCTTAATTCATGGACTGAACGTCACCAAGGAAATCGGCATCCGCCGGATAGAATGCTTTGGTGACTCGGACCTCGTAGTACAACAGGTGTCGGGAAATTGGGACGCCCTTGATGCAAACATGGCCTTATACAGGTTTCATGTGCAGAAAATTTCCGGATTTTTTGAACGATGCGAGTTCAAACACATACCCAGAGGAGAAATCGAGGCAGCGGATGTCTTGTCCAAGCTAGGATCATCTCGGGATGCAATCCCACCCGGGATAGCTCTGGAGCATTTGAGGAATCCATCTATTCAACCCTCACCCGAGTCAGATTCTATCTTCATCCCCAAGGAGCCTGGTTCAGATGCAATACCCATGGAAGTAGATGTCGGGAGAATAACATCGAACCCGGGGACTGCGTCCCAGTGCTCAGAGAGGCAAAGAAAAATGATGATAGAGGTGATGTCGGCAGAGCCAATGGACATTGATGCCCCCATGTTCCCGGTCAGACCTGTCCCGGGATGGGCACAGCCCATTATGGCTTACATCTTGGAGGGAAATCTCCCGGAGAATGAAGTGGAAGCCCGGCAAATACTGCGAAGATCAAAAGCATACACTGTCATCAATCAAGAGCTGTACAAGAGAAGTGTCACTGAGGTACTCCAGAGGTGTGTAGAACCGGCAGAAGGACAAGAGATGCTACTGGAAATACATCAGGGGGAATGTGGGCATCATGCATCATCCCGGGCCCTGGTGGCGAAAGTATTCCGGCATGGGTTCTACTGGCCCACTGCATTGCAGCAAGCAGAAGATATTGTCCGGAAGTGTGGAGGATGCCAGAGATTTGCGCACCGGATACACATGCCGGCGTCAGCACTGAAAACAATCCCCATCACTTGGCCATTCGCAGTATGGTGTTTGGACATGGTCGGGCAATTCAAGCCGGCAAGAGGCAATATGACACATATACTGGTGATGGTGGACAAGTTCACTAAGTGGATAGAGGTCAAGCCAATCCGGAAGTGCGATGGACACACCGCTGTGCAATTCCTGAAAGACATCATCTTGAGATACGGATATCCACACAGCATTATCACAGATAATGGAACCAACTTTGCTGTGGGGGAATTCGCTCGATTTTGTGCTGAGAAGGGAATCCAGCTGGATGTAGCATCAGTTGCACACCCGGAAGCAAATGGGCAAGTCGAAAGAGCAAACGCCTTGGTCTTGGCCGGCATCAAAGCTCGTTTGATCGAACCACTATTGAGAACTCCGGGATGCTGGATAGAGGAGTTACCGGCAGTACTATGGGGTCTCCGGACTACACTGAATAGATCTACCGGATACACGCCATTCTTCATGGTATACGGTGCTGAGGCAGTACTCCCAACCGACATACAGTATGATTCTCCGAGAGTGACAATGTTCACCGAGACCGAGGCAAAGGAGGCCCGGGAAGATGATGTCGATTTACTCGAAGAGGCAAGAGAGTTGGCATTATCTCGGTCTGCAATTTATCAACAGAATCTCCGTCGCTATCATAGCCGGAAAGTACACCCGAGGGTGTTCCGAGAAGGGGATCTGGTGCTGAGGCTCATCCAACGCACGACTGGAATGCATAAATTGTCACCTCCATGGGAGGGACCTTTTGTGATAAGCAGCGCATTGCACAATGATTCTTATTACCTTGTAGATACACAGGAGGCTAGAAAAGGTGTAATGGACAAATCCGGTGAGGAAACCAAGCGTCCATGGAATGTAGCTCTACTTCGACCCTTTTACACTTAAAGGGCTCAGTGTATGCGTATCTCAATTTTCAGTATTTATGGAAGTAAGGCACCCCGGGAGGAACCCGGGGACTTCCTGGTTCTGTGCTCTTTTTTACTTCTGTTTCGTCAAGTTTATTTATTGTTTTGTACCGGCATCCCGGGAAGGAACCCGGGGACTGCCGGATAGCTACCTTTTATATTGTGTGCATGCCGGGAAAGTTCCGAGTCCGATTCTCAAAGTCAGAGTAATGTATGTCATGTGAAATCATCTTGTGACTCGACTGACGAACGCCGAAATGGTAGTCAAGAGCAAAGAGAGGGAAGGTGGGAAACACGAAAATGGTCTCGGGGACTTGGAGCAGGAACTTATCCGGCATGCTTGTTTTTTACTAGCTTAGTTGTTTTTTATGTCGGGAATTCGGTTGAACGGAACTCGAATTGTTCTAAGTAATGTATGCCGTATATGGAGTTTTGTGACTCGACTGTCGAACGCCGAAATGGTAGACAAGAGCAGAAATTACCTAAGTACGGTAAACATGAAAGGCAAGTCGGGAACTCAAAACAGAATAAATTGACATAGATTACTCGGGTAAATAGTTCAGTGCGAAACGAAAATAGTATAAGTATATATTACATATGGCACCCGGCATCCCGGGGATTTGACGAATTTACTCTTAAGTTTTTCAAGCGATAGGGGAAGTCGGCTTCTCGACAGAGACCTCAGGAGCAGCAGACTCGGGAGCAGCAGACTCAGGAGCAGCAGCAGCAGGAGCAGCAGCGGGAGCGACTTCAGCTTCAGTTCCGGCAGCGCTACTCGGGGCGTCGGGACGCACCTCGGTCTCGGTGGCCTCTGGTCTCGGAGAAGTCGTTGCATCCCGGGGAACCTCGCTCTCGGGCGCGGCACCGGAAGCAGCATCATCCTCTTCCGGGGCCTCGTCTTCTGCGTCGCCGGTCACGTCAGTTTCTTCGTCATCCTCGTAATCGGATTCCGAGTCGGAAGGAAGGACGCTGACGGTGAAGACGCGGATGCTTGCCCACGTAGCGATGCGGTGCGCCACCTCCTGCCGCAGCTGGAGCTTGGCCGGGTCACTAACCCACACCGAGGTCATCCGCAGCCGCTGGATCGCCCCCAGATCGAGACCTTCGTACCAGCTGAGTTCTTGGGTCAAGACCTGGTCGGCGCCAGCCCGCGCACCGGAACGCTTCCAGGCATGGATGCGCCTCCCGGCACCACGAAGTGCGCTCGCGAGCTCGGGAATCGAGAGCGTCCCGCGGATGCTTGGCCACAGTGCGCCGTGGACGTGGACCGCAGCGCTGAGAAGTTCAGTCCCGATAGACCGAAGAGGTACTATCCGGGCCTTCAGGGCGGTGAGGTGATCCTCGATGTCCCAGACATCCGAAATGGGACCCTTCCCGGCGCGCTTCTCTCGGGCGGCAACAACGGCTTTAACAGCAGCCTCCCGGGAGTGCTCGAATTCCCCTTTAAAAACAAGAATTGTCAAACAACTGAGTCATAAGAAAGGCAACAGCGAAGAAAGAAAGCAGCAAGAGAAGAGGGATGTCATTACACTTACTGTTCAGGTCCCGGTTCAATACAGTAAGCTCGGAGAGCCAAGTATCGGACCGTGACCGAAGAAGAGCAAGCTCGGTCTCAGCAGTATGTGCACGCTCCTCGGACTGGTCCAAGGTTTCTTTCTGCTTCTTGGTCGCCTCGATGAAGCGCGTCTTCATCTCGATCGTAGCAGCCTTGACCTTTTCGAGCTCGCCGTTCAGCCGCGCGATCTCGGCTTGCGTGGTGGCGAGTGCGGCCTTCTGATCTACCGAGACCTTGCGCGCCGCATCTCGCTCCTCCTGGAGGCGCTCCTCGGATTTCTTGGACTGCCCGAGATCAGCAAGAACCCGGTTGAAGATGTTGCGGCGTTTCTGGCTGCACTCCTGAAATCAAGACGAGGAAGGAGTTAGTCTGGAAAAGATATAAGGAACCCGGTTGGGAGGATCTCGGGGACTCGGTGTCCGAGTCCTGCAATCTTCTCTAAGATTGGAGCCTAGTGATCTGCTATTCGGTGGAATCTAGAGCACTAAGCACCAATCTCTGGGACTAGTGGTGATGGAGCAAATTTTGAAGCAACCTACCCGGTTGGGAGGATCTCGGGGACTCGGTGTCCGAGTCCTGGATTTTTCTCTAAGATTGGAACCTAGTGATCTGCTATTCGGTGGAATCTAGAGCACTAAGCACCAATCTCGGGGACTAGTGGTGATGGAGAAAATTTTGAAGCAACCTACCCGGTTGGGAGGATCTCGGGGACTCGGTGTCCGAGTCCTGGATTTTTCTCTAAGATTGGAACCTAGTGATCTGCTATTCGGTGGAATCTAGAGCACTAAGCACCAATCTCGGGGACTAGTGGTGGTGGAAGGAACAAGTATTTTTTGATAAAAGAAAGAGAGCAAGCTTACCTCGGTCACCCGAGTAACATCCAGTGCGGCCACTTGGAGAGCGTGCAGAGCTTGGGCGTTGCGGCTTGGGCCTGCGGCGTGCAAGTCTCCCGTGGTCTCGGAGGCATCGGCGGCAAGCCAGGCGTGGTTGTATTCGTCAACAACCCGTATGCCGGAGCCGCCGGGCGCGCGGGAAGCAGCAACGTCCCGGGATCCTGAAGGTACAAAGGAACTGACGGTTGCTCGCAACATCCGCAAGGCAGCAGTAGGGATCTCGGCGGGAGGCGGTGGTAGCGATGAAAACGTACCCGTGCGCAGCGCCAAGTCACGGGCCGAGGATGTCGGGGCAGCTGCAGGCGGGGCAGAAGGTATTTTCTGCCCAGCTATCTTGCCGCGAGACTTGGGAGGTTGATCAGCTGGCCGGGAGGAGGCTGTGGGCTGTTTCTCCGAGATGGTCTTGGTCGCGACTGGCCGAGAGGGACCGCTTGCCGCGGGTTGCCGGCGAGGGCTAAGGATCTCTGCCTCAAGCCCGGGCACCCGGCGCGGACTCTCCGGAAGAAGAATTTCTCCCGAGGTGGTCGTGGCCTGCACCGGGATCTCGTCGGTCACCGGAGGTGCATCCGGGGTCACAACGCTAGCCGGTGCGGCACCGGAGGCGGCAGGCTCACTTCCTCGAGTAGAAGGGCGAGGAGGTGACGGAGAAGCCCGAGCCGGGCTGGGAGTCGGAGTCCCGGGAGGAGGAGGAACAGCAGGTGACGGGAGCTCGAGCGCATCCCTGAAAGGAAATGTCTTAGTAATAGTTGTGGAGAAAACAAAGTCAGATAACATAAGGCAAGGAAAACGTACCCGGAATCCACTGTGGGAGGACCCCTTTGCCGACGCCGAGCAGGCTTCTCGGTCGTTTGCTTACTCGGCTTGCCCCTCTTGGGGGGGTTGCCGGGGTTATCGGCTCCCTCGGTGTCGGAGGCCGCGCGCTTCCGACTCTCGGCACGTTTGGTCCCGGTTGTCGGTTTCGGAACCACTGCTGAGGCCCAATTCAGAGGGAGAGCGTCAATAACATCGAGAATCTGGCAGTCAATCTCATCCTCCTCATCCGAAGAAATGAAAACTGCCTCTGAGGTTGAAGGATTACCCGGGTCAGCAGCCTTGACGAAAGGGATGGCGAGATGGTCCTCGCCGTCGGGGTCCTCCCTCGGCATCTCGTCCGGTTTGGGGAAGTTCGGGACGAAGTTCCCGTTGGCGTGAACAACGTCTTCTTCAATTTGACGCTCAAACAACTGCGCAAACAAATTAGGCCGTGTCGGTGTCCAGGTGAACGCATGTACGAAGGCGAATGCACGAAAGACTGATATAAGCACCTGGTCGCATGGTTTGTTCCGGGATCCCCCAATGACCCCCCAAGAGTATTCATCCGTCATCTCCGTCCGGGCAATAGCTCGAACGCGATGGACGACCCCTGCGTGACTTAGCCCAAAGATGCTGGTCCGGGTGGGGTCTAGGTTCCCGGCCATGTGGCACATCTTGGGCACTCGGTTTTGAAGGGGGCAAACGCGGCGAATGATGAAGCAGCGCAGGAGATCATCGCCGGTCATCTTCTCCTTTAGCACGTTCAGAACGTCGTGCATGCAATTAACCTCGTCGTTATCCGGAAGCTTCTTCCAGAGACGGAATTCGCGCGGAGGGCCAATAACGAAATCCGGCAGATTGATGAAGTCCGGATTCGAGGATCCCGGACCATCTCCCGAGTGCTCCCGGTTCTTCACATAGAAGAAGATGCGCTGCCACTTCCGGCAGGACTCTAGTCCCTTGACTATGGGGAATCCGGAGTCCGCGCGAGGAATGATGGTGGCCGCTCCGCAATCGACTAAGTCTTTTATCTTCTTATCCGGATTGGGGATGGCTTGGCGGCGGAGAATGAAATACTTGGCCCAGAGATCCAAAAATGGCCAGATGCCGAGGTATGCCTCCGCGTATGTGGTGAAGACCGAGAGCATCATAATGGCGTTGGCGGGAAGATGGTGAGGTTGGAGGTCGTAGAGGTCGAGGAAGTCGCGGAAGAAGGGGCTAACCGGAAGCCCAAACCCACGCTCGAAGTGCGCGAGGATTACCACGTATTCCCCGGGTTGGGGTTCCGGTGCAACCTCTCCCTCCGGGAGACGGCTCTCGACTTCCGGAGGAATCCGGTGAGTCCGATACAGCCAGTCCAGATCTGACTGCTTGGTCTCGGACCCATCCCAGCACCCCCGGGTACGTTCTTCGCCCATGTCGAAGAAGTGTGCGAACGTATCCGAGCTACTCTGCAGATGCAGCGGCCGTTAGTCGGAGTTAGTCTACCGGAAACTAGGATGCCGGAGCACAAACTGCTAAACACTACCGAGTTGGTGGGAAACAAGATCTACCGTGGGCCAGATAATCAAAACAAAAGGGAGAGAAAAAGGGGCAGGCTAAACTCTAACGAAGCAGTGCGAGTGAATGATCTACGCCCTACCGCGACGATACATCACCGCCGTGTGCCTCGTGCGCGCCGCTCAAGTTGTGCTCACCGGCGGCGGCTCAACCGCACTTGTGTTACGGCACGGCCGGAGTCGGACAGTGGCGTTACCGAAGAAAAACATCGGAGCGGAGAAGAGGAACTAACCGGTGAAGGAGGAGATCGGTGACGAGCGAGACAGACGGCAACGTTCGAGCTCCGGCGCGCGGCGAGGGCGACGGCGTTCGGTGACAGGTGCAGCGGCGGCGATGTGCTCGAGACAACGGTGGAGAAGCAAGAAAGAAGAAGAAGGGGGGGGGAGACCGTTCCGGTCCCCTATTTATGGGGGGGGGGGGATGCCGGAGCGGTTTCCGATTTTCCCGCCCACGATCTCCACGATCGTGGGTGGGATCTGGTTTGTGCAGCAAGCCACGTGGCGCTACCCGGAGCATCCGATCCGGCCACACCGAGGGCCACACGGCCCCAACGGTTGGATTCCGGATCGGCTGCGGATCCCGGCGCCGGAACCCAAGCGACGGCGTGCTCGCGCAGAAGCACTCGAGTGCGTTTCTGCTCAGACGGGACGTCGGGTGGGCCCTGGCTCACAGTCTCGAATTCATCAGGAGGCCAACGGTCGAGATTCACTGAAGATGTGTTATCCGGTTGCAGGCTTCGCCTCCCGGTAAACATAGTCTCGGTAAGAAGATCTCGGAAGAACCGACTTCGGCAGAAAGGGAAAAGCTGTCGGCGCGTGTTCTCAGAAGATAGTTGTTTAAAGCTGATCCCGCACATCATCCGAGGTCGCTGTGAAGCACCAGCTTCGGGGACTAGTGTCGGGGGGCTGCCCCCCGGGTAGGGGCAGATCCCGGTATAACTCAGCAAGGTGTCAACAGTACCCGACTTTTGGCGAGAGCAAGGGACACCTCCTGCTGTGCTGAAAGGGCAGATTGACCCCTGAGCGCTGGTAGAGGACAAAGTGCCTCCTGGCAGGCGCAAGGGTCAGGTCTCGCAGCTATAAATAGACACCCTCGGCCCTCACAATCGCAGCACAAACATGAGCGGGTGGTTCCTCTAAGAACTAGCTTCTCGAAGATGTCTTTGCTGGTAGGCTAAGACATCTTCGGGAGGCTAGGCCTAGAGATACTCATCCTGAGGCGAGCTCGAACGCCTCCGGGAAGGATCCCGGATCTAGGACTCCGGGGAGACTCCCGGATGAAGGTGTACTCGGTTTTACCGGATAGGTAGTCCGGGTAGGTATTAACCGGAATATATGTCTCGGTATTGATCTTAGGCGGAAGAGGCTCACAGTGGCAAGCAAGGAGGTAGCCGGCGAGAGGGCTTCCGGTCGGCCGTCAACGGTCTATAGCAGGCTTTCCCGTCTGTTGCGGGGGGAAGTACCATTCCGCCTGACACGGAAGCATGGTCACCTCCCGCCTGACACGGAAGCATGGTCACCTCCCGCCTGACACGGGAGCGCGTCACCCGGTACGATCGTGGTACGACAAGACCTGACATGCCTAGCCCGGCAATCCGGAAAAGGCTATCCGGGATGGGCAAAGACATGTCTTGTCTCTGACAGGGGGACAATGATGATGCAGGACGGCGCCTGCCGTCCCTGTCGAGATGATGACGAAGGGGCTACACCGGATAGCCCGGCGACTAGGTCGCACTAGCCGGTGACGGCATGCCGGCTAGGCCTGTCCGGTGGGGCCAAGCCAGTTTAGGGTTTCCGGCCCTCCTGGCCGGAGCTCTATAAAAGGCGCCTTAACTGCTCCTGAGAGGAAGAGACCAACTGGAGAGCCAAAACTATAGTCGCATTTACTCTTAGTGCAGTTACTCCTTCTCACCTTGAGTTCATCTAGTTCTTTGTACTTCTCCCTTTGAGAGATCTTGTAGCAAGTTGTAGCTCTTGTACCACAAATATATAGAGAGGAAGGGCAGGAGTAGGGGTGTTACCTCCTCACGAGGGCCCTGAACCTGGGTATATCGTGCGTGTGTTGTGTGCCTTCGGGCATTTGTTCTTGTTTGTTAGATCTTCCCCTTCGTGCTTTGATCTTATTTCTTGTGCCTGGGAGATCTCGGTTTTACCGGGATCCTCCCCCGTGTGAGCTCTTTAGCTCGCTATCCCTCCCCGGATCCACCAACGTCCATCGGCCCCACAAATTAGCCATCCTATGGCATCTGCCGTGACACCACCACGACAGTCATGTTTTGTGAAAAACCAGGTTGATAATGGCAGTCAAGTTGTTGTGATGGCCATAGACACTCTCCCTCCAGATACCATTTGAATAAATTCTTTATGATCGGGTGTTGGTATGATCGTTACAAGTGTGTCTCCTCTAGCGAGACACTTGTTCATACATGATAGTGACAAATTGGTGTCCTATATTTATGAAGTAATGATCATATGCCGATTTGAATTTAGATGGTAGAAGCTCCCACATTCATAATATTAATGCCAAAGGATACAAACTTAATAAAGACACCACATATGTGTGGCACTATCGTTTAGTCATGTCAATGTTATATGCATTAGCTCCACACTGTATGGACCTACAAGTCCTAAGATTTGATCTTTTGACACTTGCAAAATAACTGTGACACCGTTTTCGGAAAACGGGCATATAACTTATTGATAGTCATACATGGAGATGTATGTGGTTCAATAAAGTAATTGACGGGTAGTGGAGACCTTTATTTCGTGAACTTCACTGAACGTTTTGAGTATAGCTTGTTGAGAATCATGCATATGGGTGTATGTGAATCAATGAAGTACTTTAACGTGTAGTGGAAGTATTTATTTCATAGACTTCATGAACATTCAAATTGATATATGGATATCCACTCGGGGAATGTTGGCCTGGAAATTTTGATTCAATCAAACAAGTCCAGAATGAAGTAGGAAATAAACTTAACAAGAAAATCAAATTCCCGCGATGCATATCGAGGAATAAAGATTTGAGTTAGTTGGCACATCATTGGAAGACTTGTGAGAAGAGTTCCACAAATTACGTCGCATGGAACACCATAGTGTTATGGTGTGTTCGGACGTCGTAATTGCACCCTATCGGATAGTGTGTGGTAAATAAATCTCTTACCGAATTATTGTGATCATTAGAGCCATATGGTAGAAACGTAAACACTCACGTTAGCAAATAGGGAAACCATTTGAATCCATGGAGACAATACCATACGAGTGATGACATGGCTTTTGAGCCTGGATTGTCGTTTCAGCAATTTAGTGTTTCGATGTAATCGAACCTAAAATGGATTAATCTTTGTAGTATACCCTACCTAAAGAGTTAGTTGGGTTCATGTCTCACGACATAGGCAAAATCTTTGCCGGGATATACCTTGCGAAAGAATTAGTTTCTTGTCCGAGGGTATAAGTGAGAAAGAAAGTAGAGCAAGACGAAGTTGGTGAACTTCTTCTCCAGACATCAGAGTGGCGCAACCGAAAGTGTGTTCGGTGTCAGGCTCCACAGCTTGAAAAAGCTGATGATTCAAGATCATGATGTTCTGAGCTCATACTAAGAGCGTAGGCATACGAGGTTGTGTTCCACATTGTGTGTTACGACAATCTTGCTATGAAGGTCATATTAATGGAATATGATAGTCCTACGAACTACGAAGAAGAGATGGTGAACCTAAGTCCGAGAAATGGTTGTGAGTCATTTATGATCCGAAATAAAATCCATATACGATTACCAGGTAATGACTTGGGAGATCTTCTTGATGGCATCTAGGATGTTGATAGTATATGGAGTTTTATGAGAGAGTAGATATTGAGCAGATTCGATTTGTCGTGAAACAGTTCCGACAGACCACATGAGACTTTGTCTCAAGTGGAGAAGCCTAAATCTATTCTGGGTCGTTTAGCAATTACTATAATTTCGAATGAGTAATTGATAGATGGATGAGAAAACCATGGTTCTTAATAGTGTAATTAAGAATGGTTTGTAATCCTGAGGATGCTAAACATGTGTGCAAACTTAGGTTGTCCATTCATGGGCAGAAGCAAGCATATCGGAGCTGGAATCTTCACTTTGATAATGTGATCAAAGGATTTTGGAGTTGTCCAAAATAGTTGAAAAAACCTACATTTGCAAAGAAGTGAGTGGGAGCAAAGTAGCTTTGATTGATCTTGTATGCGGAAGGCATATTTGAGTGGGAGCTAAGTAGCTTTTCCTTGATCTTATATGCGGAAGGCATATTTGAGTGGGAGCTAGGTGTCATTCGTGATTTGGTATGTAACAACATATTGAATGACACAGATCCTCTAGTAGAGTGTAAAGGATTATCTAAGTGATTAAATTTTCTATGAAATGAAGTTAGGAGTATTAGGCATCCGATTTATAGATTAGAAGGGGCTTAATAACATTAAGTCAGAGTATTTCCTAAGTCAGGATTCTGAAGTGTTTCAGAAAAGGACAAGCAAAGAAAGAGGTTCTTACTTGTATGACTAGGTAAAATATTAAGTTTATCTTGACGTTTTCAGTTATAGCAAATGATGTTCGACATTATCTATGTATCAGTCATAGATGTTATCAGATTGAAAGCTCGACTTAGTGTGACCCAAGTTCTTGGTTGAAGAACAGGTTATAGAGTGATCCGTGTGTGGATCAATGAACAAACGTTAAGTGTATTCTTCAGTGTCTATGAGAACTGAAGATAGGTTTTCTAGTAACGGGTAAGAGTGGAATGGCAACTTGCCGTCAAGCGGTTACGATGATGCAAGTTATGACACTGACCCATGCCACTAGAAATCTCATATAGGAGATGTCCTTTATTTTGAAAATAGACATGGTTAGTTTGCTAAGTCGCATATGAATGCACTGTCGCACAATCTACATAGGTATAGAAATATATCGCGACTTTAGAAGTAGCAAGTGTGATTGGACTGAGCAGTTTTCCGAGCGTAGGTGGTCCCCTTAATAGATCTCTTAGACTTTTAAGGCGCATGCTACGCGAATGCTCGAGTCTCACTCCATCCACTGGGATATATTTCACCGTCATCGTAAGATACAGATTATGTCAAACTAGGTGACATAGAAGTGTTGCAAAGCACATATAGGTCTCAATGTGTGGGATCTATTGACTGTATTCCTCTTCCACGAGGCGAGTAGGCACCAAGATGCTATGGGTGTTGAGATTTTACCAGGTTGTAAACTAGATTAAGTGTTACTCTAGTGCAAGTGGGAGACTGAAGGGAATATGCCCTAGAGGCACTTAATAAACATAGTTTATTGGCAATATCCCAATCGTTCATTATATGTTTTACACCATGCTGTAACTGTATTAAGCGAAAACATTAATACATGTGTGGTAGATAAACAACCAGGTCCCTAGTAGCCTCTACTAAGACTAGTTTCGTTGCGCGATTGATGATCGAGTTTCCGATCATAGGGCATGGCGCCAGTCGGCAATGGAAGTCATATCGTTAGGTGTAACGATGTGATGGACATACCCAGTATTTGTAGGACATAGTCATTACGCCTTAAGACCGTGAGATCAACTCTTATTGTTATCCCTGGAAGATACTTTGATCGCACCAAACGTCATATCTTATCTAGTGTGACAATAACGGTGATACTTTTGGGTATCGGAAAGGGGTAGTTGAGACGAGGGGTCAACAGCGGGATTTGTCAGTCCGCATAGCCGGATAGATACTCTAGGGTCCACTCGGTGAGATTATGTCAAATGAGTTTGCAAACATTTAACTAGGTCACCAGCTGACATAATATCATAGACAAGTAGAAGATAGCGATGTCGGTAACGAGATCATGCTAGGTATGGAGATATCTGAGAATGATGCTCGGACACGCTAAGTATCGCCTTGACAAAGGGTTTAAGACTAGACGTCCAGGTTTGATAGATGAAAGTCATTTGTTATATCACAGGGATTAATTCATGGGGTCCAGGCCTACGAGTTAGTCGTTGATCATAGAGGAGTCTTGGTCATACCTGTTATTATATCGAACCGCTAGGGTAACACACTTAAGGGGTTTCGACAAGACACCGGAAAGGAAAGAGATCACTGGGAGCGTCCCGGGAGGGGTCCGATGGAGATCGGGCAGCGCCGAAAGAGTTTTCGGAGCTAGGAAAAATTATATATATTATGTTTGATATTAATTAGTGTAATTAATATGCAAATATGATTTTATATATTTATTTTCGAATTTATTTAGGCTGATTTCCCTAAATGGGCCTTCTGGTCGAAAGAAGGCCCATGGGGGGAAAACCCTCAAGGGAATTTTGTGGGGAGGCTTGGCCGGCCTAGGTGGGCCAAATGGGGCCCACCTAGGGCCGGCACACCATCCCTAGCCGCACCATGGATGTGGGATAGTCCCACATTGCCTGGCTAGGGAGATTGGCTCCCCCAGGTAGCCTATATAAGAAGGGGCACCCTTGGCCTTTTAATTCACCAATTAATTCCCAATTTCTCTCTCGATCTCGTGGTTCCCTTGTCGGAGCCGCGTTGAGTAGAGGAGGGGGATCTCTTCCACCATAGCCCGCTGCCGCGCTGCTGGTGTTCCGGTCCAAGTCTTCCGCTGCTCGTCCTGGACTGGAGCTTCATAGGCCGTCGTCTCCACCGTATGTGTGTGACGCCCTGCGAGGTGCTGCGCTAGCGGTACTCGGAGGCCTACTTCCTCCACCCGACCTCGGGGTCATCTTCGTCGTCTTCGTCGCGCCAAGTTCTCCGCGACCTAGAGGTCGGCTACGTCGTCTTCGTCGTCAACGCTTGTGCGGGAGCGTAATCCCCGCTATTCGGTCTACGAGGGTATGTATTCCGATCTCCGCCGTACTGCTATATCTGCATAGTGTAGATCTTGGCTAGTTTAAGGATATCGTTGCTAGGAATTTTTTTGTTTTCTGCACACGACCCCGTTCAGTTTCACCAAGACAGATTACAAAGATATTGGTAGAAGCAAATGGTACAGCAAGTCTGTGGATGAAAGCAAGCCTGAAGGAAAGAAACTGGAGGCGCCCAAAGGTGATGATAAGCTCGAGGCCCTGCGATCTTATCGCCGAGGCAAGGGTTTGTGTTTCACGTGCGGGGAAAAGTGGAGTCGCACACACAAATGCCCTGCCCAGCACCAAGACGACCAAGGCAACAACGAGTCATCTGATTCTGAACCAGAACCTATTTACCTGATGGGGGGTTCAACAACAACAACTCCAAGACGCAGGAAGTCTTTTAGATTGCAAGGGACAGTGGGTAAGCATCAATTATTGATACTGGTTGATTCTGGAAGTATGTCGTCCTTTGTGAATGCTGAACTGGTCCATAAATTGCAATGTGTCCGCAAGGAAATGCCACCAGCAACTTTTTTTATGGCTAATGGAGAGAAAATGACATGTGATCAATTTGTTCCTCAGCTAGAATGGGGTGTGCAGGGCCACATATTCGCACACGACATGAAGATCTTAGGTCTGGGCTGTTATGACATGATCCTTGGTCATGATTGGCTCGAGGAAAACAGTCCAATGTGAGTTCACTGGCAGAGGAAGGTTATGCGCTTCGCTCATCAAGAGAGGTTGATCACACTGCATGGAGTTAAGGACCAGGTTGACACATGTAAACCAATTCACTTTCCCAAGCCGAAGGGTTTGCATAGGCGTGGTGCCATTTCACATCTGGTGCAAATTCAGTTCACGCCCGAAGGACAGTTGTGTCAAATGGATGTGCTCGATGATGATAGTAAACAGTCACATGAAGGAATTGTGTCGGAAGTACAACAACTCCTTGATGAATTTGCTTCAGTATTTGCCACACCAACTAAACTACCTCCTTCTCGACCGGCTGATCACAAGATACCACTATTGACCGATGCTACACCGGTCAAAGCACGACCCTACCGCTACACCCCTCAACAGAAGTCTGTCTGAGATCGAAAAACAGGTCAAGGAAATGTTAGCGAACGACATCATACAACGAAGTGTGAGTTCTTTTGCCTCGCCCGTGCTATTGGTCAAGAATAAGGATGGCAGCTGGTGTTTCTGTGTGGATTACCGACAGCTCAACATTCTCACTGTTAAACATAAGTACCCAGTGCCAATTGTGGAAGAGTTGCTCGACGAATTAGCTGGTGCCAAGTGGTTCACTAAGCTAGACTTGCGATCAGGGTATCATCAGATAAGAGTTGCAGAAGGTGAACAACATAAGTGTAACATCCCAAAACCTTGGAATGTTTAAAATTCACTAAAAAATTAAAAAATTTGTTAAAGATAAAATAAAACATTTAAATAAAAAGAAAATCAACAATAAAAGATTTCATTGTACCTTCCAAATACTTACAATTTAAAATAATCTAATTTCTGAAATCTTGATTAGTTTAAAAACCTTTTATTATCAAAAAAATATGAAGACCGAACATATCAAAATGACAAATGATATACAAACTTGAAAAATACTTTCTTGTAATAAAAAGGTTTCATTTTAAGTATGTGTTTATAAACATTTAGGCTCGACTTGATAAACCCAAAACTATAATTGCAAAGTGCTTGAAATAATCTAAAGTTTACCACATTAAAATAATGCTGTAACATTTTTAAAGCAAGGTCTATTTACTAAAATAGTTGCCATGCATTTATCTTGGTTTAAAACAAAGTTTATAAAACTCACCACCTTGGAATTCATATGCTAAAACTGTATGTATAATAATTAATTTGATAATCCAAATATGCATTCCATTGATTTTAATTATCTCATCAACCATTCAAAACATGGAAGAATTCCAAATATTTTCAACATAAGAAATGAAATAAAGATAAATACTTCCTAAAAGATATTTTATGGAGTTTAAAATGATTAATAAAAAAAATCACTAAGCATCTTGGTTTGAAAATGATTACAACTTATAATTTCCATTTCATTTCAAATACCACTATGAGATGATTTACTATTTTACTAAAACCAATAATGTTTTAGTTTGAAAAATGAGTTTAAAATAACTTATATTCCTTTATAAGTATGATGTTGTTATCCAAAAATTTATATAGCTACTAATAACCTTATTAAATCCATAACTTCATATTTGGCAAAAAGTGCCAAATTTGTATGTAAACAATACTTCAAAATTTGAATTTTCGAATTTTTTTAAAAACATGCCCACAATTGGTTTAACACAAGGACATGAATTTTCGAAATTTTTAGAAACTAAATTGACTTGAATTGAACTCCTAAATCAAAAGATATGAGTAAAATGGAAAAAAAGAAAAATAAATATCGGGATGACGTCATCGATGACGTCATCGTCCCTAACCTTCGTCCGGGAATCTCTCCCGAAAATCATCTCCGATTTCCTTTCAAATTCGGTGCGATTTTTGGGTGATTTGTTCCCCAGGTGCACCCTATAAAATCCCCTCGCCGCCGCCGTTCGTTTGCCCCCAAAACCCCTAACTAGAGCGCCGCCAGGCCGTCGTTTTCACTCGCCGGAGACGCCAGACCGCCGCCGCTCGTTTCTCGAATTCCCGTCGAGGTGAGCTCGTTTCCTTGCCGAGAGCGTGCCCCACCGTTACCCCTCGACCGTGTGTATCCTCCTGACCCCTCCTCTGATTTCGGTTGCTACCAGAACGTCGAGCACGAACACGAGACGAAGCTCGCCGGCGTCCGTGCTTCTTCATCCGCCCGAGGTCGCCACTCCGAGACGAACGACACGAAACCGGCCTCGCCATCGCCTCTGGCACGTTGTGTCGAGCACCTCCGTCGTCTCCCCGAGGCTGGGGAGCTCCGCAGCGTCGCCGCGGTCCAAACCGAGGCCTCCGCCGCCGTCTTCCACGTCGCCGGTGAACTTGCGCCGCCCCGTTCTGGTCAGCGCGGCCGAAGCCGTCCGATCTTCCATCAACGGCCCATATTAGATCTAGGCCGGAGAGGTACGAACTGATCTGGACCGCCCGATCCTTTTTAAATCCTGCGGTCCGTGTCAACCCTAGATCCAGCCAATCAGATCACGCCACGTGGCAAATCTTTTTTTGTTTTATTTCCGAATAGAATTTAATTGTCTATTTTGCAGAAAAGTCCCTGCCACTTAGATTTATCATAACTTTTTAACCCTTGACCTAAATTGGACAAATTTTATATCAAATTAAAGCCCTTGACAAGTAGAATCTGCTGGAACTTTTAAAATTCAATTTTGACTAGTCTAACTAGATTTAATTTTCACATTAGGAGTTTGAACATTTTGACTTAGTTTTAAATTCATAAGTCCAAAATGTGCAAATAAAATATTTTTGGAAAGCTTAAGATGTCAAGAATAATGATCCACTAATATAAGTAAAGTTTGAATAATTTAAAATGAAATTAAAAATCAGAAACTTATTTTGGTTAACTTTGGCATAGTGTAAATATGTATTAATATATTTAAATTATTTCCTTCACACAAATGTCATAAATATTTTTCCTTGTTCAGAGAAACTCAAAGCCATGTTTATTAAATTATTTCATAACATTAATATGTAAGTGGTGTTTAAATACCCTTTAAATGATATTAGTACATTTATAGGTGTTTACAAATGTTATTGTTTATTTAGATGCTAATAAAAATGTGATTTAAAACTCTATGCTAGTGCAAATAACTAGGTTATTGATTTCATACTATGAACATTTAACTTGGGAAATTAAAATGTTTACATATGATAAAATTAAGAAATCCTTGAATGTAAACTGTGTTGAAACCATCATGACCTTTCTTTTATGTAAATTTTTAAAGACAAATTCATTAGGATCCTGGCGTGGGGCTACTCTTCGACTAGCCCACGATGAGGCTACCTGGGCCGCGCCAAGGTTGTAGAGGCCTGCACCCGGGACCTGGCCCACTAGGGGTATCGTGTGACCTAGTTCTAGTCGGTTAGGTCATACGACTCTTGTTGTATCTGTAATTGCCATCGGTGCCGTTCACCCAGGACCTGGCCTACCTATAAAGGCCAGGAGGGTTGCTCGTCCAAGGACACGTTCATAGCCGCCGCCACAAACCCTATCGAGATCATCATCTCGCCATTGTAACCATCACTCGCAATCAATACCAGACAAGCATGAAGTAGGGTGTTATCCTCCGGGAGCCTGAACCTGGGTAAACGCCTCGCTTGTCAGCCGTCGTGATCACCAACGCTCCTCTCTCTCCTCCTCAATCAACCCGGGGTGGACAACCTTGGGATTTGTCGAGTTACGCCCTCGTCAATTGGCGCCGTCTGTGGGAAAGAACGAGCGTTGGAATCATGGTCACATCGGCTCCATCCATGAAGAAGATAGACGACTGCATCACCCGGGAGCCGATCCGCTTCGGCTCCTTCGAGTACGCCTTCCACCCGCCGGCCCGCTGCTCGGTGTACGCCGATCTGTACGAAGGTATACACATCACCTTTGGTTCCATACATTGCTTCGTGGACCATCGCGGAATATTCAGGTCCACGGCGACCACGCCACGCGCGGCGGTGATGCCCGCATCGGCTACCATCGCGCCGCACCCGCCATCGCCTACAGAGGAGACCGCGCCCGCCACGAGTGTGAAGATCACGCCCCCGGCCGATCGACCCGCATCTACATCGACTACATCAACCACTTCGACAGCGGCCATGCAGATCAAGTCTACTTCGACCACCTCAATCGCACGGTTGGCAAAACCAATATTTACTCCAACCTCGGCTGCGTCAACCGCACCCACGCGTGCGACCAGGGTCGTGCTGCCGACAGCCGCGTCATGCACATCTTCATGGACCCGTCAAGTCTTCCCCAAGTTAATCGCACTCGCTCCGGCGACTGCGAAATCATCCTCCACGACCGCGATAAAGGTCGCGAGAAGGCGCAATGACGGCTATGCTACCTATCACGTGGCAGAATTTTTGATCCCGAGCAAGGCTCGGATGACGGAAGCAGCAGCGGCAGCGTGAACACCCCCACCCAAGTTTACCCCGCGCAGGTCTTCATAGTGCCTCCAGAAGGCAATGATGAACCCACATATCCATTGGAGGTGGTCATGCCTGACCAGGTGACGCGGCTCACCATCACACGCGACATGGCGATCAGGGCTATGAAGCACGTCGACGATGGCACGTTTCCGCCACCCGACGCACCTCGGGACGATTAGCTGGCAGTCCAGTACTTGCTACGCATGGAAGGCGAGCGACTTCGCGCGGAAAAGGCCGAGCTCCTCCGACGCAAGAGGGAGGCCGACGCGTCAAGCGCCAGACGGGCTGCCTACTCATTTATTTCCTCCACGGAAGTCAACCAAGGAGGACGGCGACACAGAGCTCGCGTTCCCCTTATGACGGAAGCAGATCGAGCCAGGGTCACCCGCAACCTCGACTATTCCTTCATAACCGAGGACGAGAATGGGATACCCGTCCCCAAGACGGCGAATGCCGCTATCATGGCAGTCGAAACATACCTTCGACTCACACAGACACCGGAGGAAGACGCGCGCGCCCTTCTCCACAAGCAGCAGATCATGTCCATGAAGGCAATTGAGGACGCCTTGTCGAACAAGGCGCCAAGCGGCCGGGCACGTGAGGAACAAGAAGATCAAGCACGCGAGCCAGCAGCGCTAGAGGGCCCAGCAGCAAGGCCACTACGACAGCCACAACCAGGCAAAGACCTCCGCAACGTCAACGTGCAAAGGACGGTGGAGCGCAACCGCACCCAGCGTTCGACTAATACGACGAACCTGGACAACCAGGCCGATCGCAACTTCGAGCCATGCGGTGCTGCATGCTTCAGCTTCAACATCCGCGACACCCGCATGCCCAAAGGTTTCAAGCTAGCAGCAGGAACACCCAAGTACGACTGGAAACAAGACCCGCACCTTTGGCTCGAAGACTATCTCATCGCATGCACCTGTCAAGGCGGAACGTCGACCACGCGATGCAGTACATCCAGCTCATGCTCACGAATTCAGCACGCGGGTGGCTCACCAGCCAACCCAAGGACTCCTTCAAGACCTGGGAAGAATTCCAAGATACCTTCATCAAAAGTTTCCTTGGAACGTACGCGAGGCCGGCAACCTACATCGAGTTGCAAGCCTGTAAGCAAGGAAGAGATGAGTCGCTCCGGTCGTACATCCAACGGTGGACACTTCTCCGCAATACCATGGAAGCCGTCTCAGAAGACCGGGTGATGGATGCGTTCATGCATGGCGTCTCTCGCCGCGACCTCCGCGGAGAGTTTGGTAGGCTCCAGCCGAAAAAAATGATCGAGCTCATGAAGATAGCCAACCAGTGGGCCGAAGGAGAGGACTACGTCCGCAACAACTCTCCAAAGAACGAAGCCGGAACAAGTAATTGGCGGGATGGACGCTAGAAGAAGAAACCGCGTTTCATCAACCTCGACTCAATCGAGCTAGTAGCGGCGGGATACCAAACCCCCCGTGATAATGCGCGCGATAGCACTCGCCACCATGATCAAGGTCGCCAATACAGTCGCAGCGGAGGTCGACCGTCCGACCCAGGACAGTACAACCACAGCAGCGGTAGCATCAACCGCAACGACGGAGGCCAGAAACGCGACTGGAGACGTGCGTTGACCCCTGCCGAGGAGTTGGCGCAACCTTGCAAGCACCACATGTTCCACAACCCGGAAACGGGCAAGTGGGGCGCAACCACCTGTTGAAGGATTGCCGTAAAGCATGCAAGATCTACGAGGCCATGCAACACATCATCACTCCGGTGCCGACGCTGCAGCCAGCCCTGCAGCTTGCTATTCAGGCAGCACCCGCAAACAACAACCCGACACAGGCGGCAGGAGCCTTCCCCCAACAGCAGCAGCAGGAAGCCCAGCCAATGGCACATGACGCGTACCAACAGCGCGAGGACAACTCAACATGATACAGAAGGGACACCCTTCAAACAGGGCGCAGAAGCTCATCGCCCGCCAAGTCCTCCAGGCCACCACCTGCCCACGCGCAGTACCAAACTACATGAGAGGGTCAGAGACACCAATCACATTCTCCAGGGCGGACCACCCGATAGATGTACCTCGACCCGGGCACGCCGCCCTAGTCGTTGAAGCCCTGATCGGAGATTACAACCTGAAGAAGGTATTCATGGATGGAGGCAGTGGTATTAATATCATATTCACCGACACCCTGAGAAGGATGAACAAATCGACAGAGAAGCTGCAGGAGTCTGAGACCACCTTCCACGGCATAGTACCAGGGCAAGCAATCACACCCATGGGAACGATCACACTCGACGTCATACTTGGCACACCCGAGCACTTCAGGAAGGAGTCGATAGACTTTGAGGTCGTCGACTGGAAGTCGCAATATCATTCCATACTTGGGCACCCAACCTTCGCCAGGTTCATGGCAGTACCGCACTACGCCTATCTGATGATAAAGTTGCCTGGACCCAAAGGAATAATCACGGTGCGCGGCGACTTCGACCGCTCCAACAGCTGCGACCGGGAGTTCAGCAGGATCTCCGAGTTCTTCGAGGACGAAGAACACTTCAAGGACATCTCAGCCGACAATGACAAGACCATCTTTCCACCCCGTAAGAAGCCAGCCAAGGATGCCGCCTTCAACACGAACGATGACACAACAACCAACAAAGTCCATCCGAGTGACATCAACAAGACGGTCAAAGTATCATCAAGCTTGACCCCCGCATAGGAAGGCGTGCTCGTCGAGTTCCTACGTGAGAACTGGAAAATCTTTCCATGGCAACCCTCTGACATGCCAGGGATACCTAGGAATCTCGCCGAGCGCTCTTTAAAAGTTCACAAAGACGCCAGACCCGTCAAGCAAGCCATGCGATGCTTCTCCGGGCCGAAACGGGACGCGATCACCATGGAAATCGACCGACTGCTGCACGCCAAGTTCATCCGAGAAATCAAACACTCAGACTTGGTCGCCAACCCCGTCCTAGTAGAGAAGAAGAAGACGAAGAAACTACGCATGTGCGTCGACTTCACCGCCGTCAACAAATGTTGCCCCAAGGATCACTTCCCGCTCCCGCGGATAGACCAGATCATCGACTCGACAGCAGGCTGCAAGCGCCTGTCTTTCCTAGACGCCTACTCAGGTTACCAGCAGATCAGACTAAACGTCGACGACGAAGAAAAAAATACATTCATCACACCCGACGTCGTCTTTTGTTACCAGACAATGCCTTCGGATTAAAGAACGCCGACGCTACATACCAGCGTACAATGCAAGCATGCCTCAAGGGGCTCATCGGGCAAATTGTCTAGGTCTACGTCGATGACATCGTTGTCACGACCCAAAAGGAAGACACCCTAGTCGCCGACCTCCGCAAGGTCTTCGCGGCGCTCGATGCATATCAGATCAAGCTAAACCCAGAGAAGTGCGTCTTCGGCGTGCTAGCCGGTGAGCTGCTGGGGTACCTTGTCTCTGCAAGAGGAATCGAAGCAAATCCTGAGAAAGTGCAGACATACTCACAATGCCAGCACCAACCAAACTCCGTGAGGTACAAAGACTAGCTGGCCGAGTCGCAGCTCTCAGCCGGTTTATAAGTAAGTTGGGTGAGAAGGCCCTGCCCTTCCCTACCAACTGATGAAGAAGACGGACAAGTTCGAGTGGACAGCAAAAGCACAGGAGGCATTCGACCAGCTCAAAAAGACCCTTACGACTTCCCCAGTCCTGGTGGCACCACTGGAGAACGAGCCGCTATACCTGTACGTCTCAGCAACCAACATGGTGGTGAGCACCGTACTCGTGGTGGAGCGGGAAGAAGAAGGGCACAGTCATCCTGTCCAAAGACCGGTCTATTACCTAAGCGAGGTCTTAACATTGTCCAAGAAAAATTACCCGCACTACCAGAAGCTGGCCTACGGGGTCTTCATGACTTCCAGGAAGGTCGTCCACTACTTCTCCGAGCACCCGATCACGGTCGTAAGCTCCTCTGGGCTAGCAGACATCCTCACAAACCAGCGCGCGATAGGACGAGTCGCAAAGTGGGTTGTCGAGCTAGGACCCCGGGGGTTGAACTATGCTCACCCGAAGTCAATCAAGGCCCAAGTCCTTACAGAATTCACCACCGAGTGGATAGAAGCCCAACTACCAGATGTCCCCGACTTTTCCAACGCGTGGACGATGTACTTTGACGGCTCCAAGAAGTTCAAATCAGCAGGGGCAGGAGTCGTCCTCATCTCCCCCAAAGGCGACAAGCTGAAATACGTTCTGCAGATGGACTTCCCAACACCCTCCAACAACGAAGCAGAGTACGAGGCCCTGATCCACGGCATGCAGATGGCCATGAACTACGGCGCCACTTACCTCATGATCTACGAAGACTCTTACCTCGTCGTACAGCAAACCATGAAGTCCTGCGACGCCATCGCCGACAACATGATCACCTACAGAGACCTGTACAACCAGCTGGAGGGTATGTTCGACGGCTGTGAGCTGCGGCACATCGGCCGCGACAGCAACGAAGAAGCCGACGCCCTCGCCAACATGGGATCAGACAAGGTACCAGTTCCACCCGGCGTCTTCCTCGAGCACATCACGCAGTGGTCCATTAAGCTCCGACCCGCAACAATCCCCTCCACACCGGCAACGAGCACTGCCAACCCGCCGAGCAAGGAAAAGGAACCCTTGGAGGTCATGATGGTCGAAGCCACATGGACGGGACCATATCTAGCTTACATACTGCACCAAAGACTGCCAACCGATCCAGTCGAAGCCAAGCGCATCATTCGGCGCTCCAAAAGTTTCACCGTCATCAATGGTGAGCTTTACAAGAGAAGCATCTCAGGAATACTACAAAGGTGCGTGGATCCAGTCGATGGCCAAGCTATCCTACTCGACATTCATGCCGGCATCTGCGGGCATCACGCCAGCAGTCGGGCCGTGGTGGCCAAAGCGCTACGGGCCGGGTTCTACTGGCCAACAGCTATGCAAGACGCAGAAGACCTAGTAAGGAAGTGTCCCAGATGCTAGGAGTTCGCCAACAAGCCACACGCACCAGCGTCCGCACTAAAAACAATACCACTAGCCTGGCCCTTCGCCCAATGGGGGTTGGACATGGTAGGCCCGCTCAAGAAATCCTCTTCCGGAGGACACACTCATCTCCTGGTTGCAGTCGACAAATTCACCAAGTGGATCGAAGCCGCGCCTATCACGAGTTTGACTGCATCGTCAGCAGTCAACTTCATCAGATCCATCATCTTCAGATTCGGAGTATGTTGGGGATATATCAACTAGGGGTATAACCAGCATGGATCAATCCGGCTAGTCCAGGGTGGCCCAAGGGTGGTAAGGCCAAGGCCTGCCGGGCGGCCCAGATAGCTGACGTACAAGGAAGTAGGCGGATGGTCCAAGGAAGGCGGAAGGCCTAAGCCCATCAAGCCACCGAGCCCAAGACGGAAGGCGGCAACTAAGCCGGCTAGGTCTAGGACTCTGATTACTTGCCAGACAAGTACTTACCTTGTATCCTGGGGTCTGGCCGCCTATATAAGCCGGCCACCAGGAAGCCTTTAGGACACGCTTGAATACGCATCAAACACATTGTAACCTGTTCACGGCTATTGCCTCATAGTGAATTATAGCAGCACGTAGGATCCCGCCACCGTTGTGGGATCCGAAGCTGGGTAAACTCGCCGTGTTCAATCCCGACCTCGACGACACCAACCTTCTTCCCCACAATCCATACGTAGGCTAGAGGACCCCCGTCTCCTATCAATTATGCCGATACCACGACAGTTGGCGCCCACCGTGGGGCATAAGGTTCCTGGCGTCACGTTCCAGGCGGGAACACTTGGCGGCGTGGGAAAGCAGATCGTCGTCGGTCGCGTCACAAGGTATGACGGCCACAGCTACGTCAACTCGGATGAGTCCTGGCTCCCGGCGGACGACTACCTTATCGGATGCGCAATCGTGCCGATCGGAGGGATCGACGTCTTCATCGGGTACACGCCAGAGACGTACGGCCTACCGCGTTTCTACAACCCCACCCACCAACCCTTCGACCAAGCAGTCGACCGGCAAGATGGATCTGAATCCGCCTTCTCCTAGGAGTCGGCCGAATCTGATTTCCACTTCGTCGGAGTTGTCGGACTGGGATCCGACTCCCAGCCGGAAAACAACGATCCTGAATCAATCCTCCCTGCTCTGCAGGAGGATGCGATGTCAGATGCCGGATCCAGATCTACCGTTCAAGTCAACATAGACTCTGACTCCGATGATGATGCTAGTCTCTTCGAAGAGAAGATCAAAACCCGCTTTTCCAGTGGAAATCCGGCTCCCTCAGAGGGTACAGCGGATACAGACATGCCTGACAAGCTGGCTATGATGGTTTTTGTCGGTCACGAGACAACCCCAGTTACTTCGGAAGCGCAAATCAAGCCGGCGGAAGAAGCCGGAGACACCACTGCCGGCCAACTCATTGAAAGTTCCGACAAGGTGTGCGCAAAGAAGAAAACTGGCCTCGAGAAAGGCGGCAGCAGCAAACCCACGGATTTGCTCTCCGTCATCAAAGAAGTAGACGAGATCATGAATACTCCGGTGAACAAAAACAACCCACTCGACGAAGTGGAAGAGCTTAGGCTTAACATGCTTAAGCACTCTGACTTCCTGCGAAAAAGAGAGGAGCACGTTGAGAGCCTTGCGAAGAAGATCAAGAAAGAGCAGGAGAAGATGTCGGCCAAAACAAACCGGCAACTCTTCGAGGAGAAAAGGTCATCAAAAAACCGCCGTGGAAAAGAGCCGCCTACGCAAGCAACGACAGCGGCTCAAGACCTAGGGTTCGATTGGCGTACGGCACCACAGCGAGTGGATAGAAGGGGGGATGTTGTCTTCTGCACCCCTATCCTCAACGCGGCTGCCGCGCTAGATACCCTGGATGAAAACACTTACACGGCGGAAGAGAAGTTGGCCAACGCAAGACACTTCGTAAGCAAGGCCCTAGAACAACAAGCTCGCGCTGATTCCTACGGCCACATGGCGGACGCCCGCGGGGGAGACCTAGAGTCTAAGTCAGGCAAGTGCAAAGCTGCACCAGGTGCCGACCCCGAACGCCCGTCTGGCTCCAGTAGCCATGGCGACAAAAGGAAGGCAACGCCACCTCCAAAGAAGGCACCGCCGCCAAAACAAAGGCGGGACGAGAATTCAAGGACGGGAAGCAGAGGAGACCTACCACCTCCACCTCAGCCAAGACGCGACAATGGCGGTAGCCGGAACAACAGGCAGCCGCCTAGAAAAGATGCCGGCAACGACCCTCCAAGGAGAGGCCGCAGCCGGTCTCCGCAGCATAGCACTGGCAGCAAGAGGAGAGAGGAGGTAGAAGGGCCCAGGCGCAGCATAAGCCGGGCGGCGCAGGACGAGCCGGACGCAAACAGAGGCGCACGGCAGCTCGATCCAAAAGACGCACGACACCGCCTACAAGACATAGCAAGAGGAAAGGAGCCGCTATATTCTGGACCAAAGTGCTTCGGTGATGCCATCCGCAAATAGCCGTTCCCCAAGGACATGACATCAGTCTCAAAAAACTGTTCTAGGTACAACGGCCTTGTTAAGCCGGACTCATGGCTTTCCGACTACGCCATGGCCATAGAAATCGCCGGCGGGAGCAGCCATATTGCCGTCCGCTACCTACCTCTCATGTTGGAAGGCACGGCAAGAGCTTGGATCGACAACCTTCCTGAAAAGTCCATCCATAGCTGGTACGACATGGAAAAGGTTTTCTCCCAGCACTTCCAAGGTACATACAAGCGTCCAAATACCTACACGGATTTGCAGCGCTGTATCCAAAAGCCGGACGAAACCATGACAGATTTTGTCAGCCGCTGGATATCCGAAAAGGCCAACTGCCATGGTGTTTCGGACGCACAGGCTATCCATGCCTTCTACACGGGCCTACAGAAGAAGTCCTTGCTCCGTCATAGGCTCGTCCGCGAGCAAATCACGGACCTTGGTGAGATGCTCAACCTAGCCGCCCAATACGCGGCGGCGGATGACGACGCCCGGGACGATGACCCAGACGTCAACATCATACCAAAGCGGAACAACAAGCGCAAACAGGCGGCGGATGACAAAGCCGGTCCTTCCAATGAGGTAGCCGTAGCGTTCGAAGGAAACGCCGGCAAAAAGAAGTGGAAAACTAAGAAAGATAATCGCGAAGCCGGCTCAGGGCCTAAGGCGGCGCGAATCACTTACGAACAGGCAAAGCTCTTGCCGTGTCCCATCCACGCCTCATTGGGCAAGGTCAACCACATGCTTGGAGAGTGCCGTTTCATGGACGACTTCAAAAAGGATCCCACAGTCGGCTGGAACACAAAGAAGTCAAAGAAGAACGACAAGAAAGACAGCAAGGAGGATGAGGATGACGACGACATGTCTATCTCAAGCGAAGAGGACGCAACCGCCAAGAAAAAGAAGCCGTATCCGAAGGTCAAAGAATCTCTTGTGTGCTTTGTCGGCACACCTTCGGCTAAAGCGGACAAGGCGGAGATGCGCGAACTCAACGCGACAATGCCGGACGTCCCTCAGTACTTGAACTGGTCGGAGGCAACAATCACTTGGGACCGGTCCGACCACCCTGATCACGTCCCTCACCCAGGCAAGTACGCCCTTGTCGTCGACCCCATTGTCGACAACTTCAGACTCACAAAGGTACTCATGGATGGCGGAAGCAGCCTCAACATCCTGTACTACGACACGCTAAGCCGCATGAACCTGTCAGAGGATCAGCTGGATCACAGCAACCTCACATTTCATGGCATAGTGCCCGGCAGGCAAGCAAAGTCAATGGGAAGCATCAGGATGAAGGTAACTTTCGGACCAAAAGAGAACTACCGCTCAGAGTTCCTCCGGTTCGAAGTTGTCCCCTTCAAAAGCGCCTATCATGCAATCTTCGGACGACCGGCTTTCGCCAAGTTCATGGCAAGGCCGTGCTACATATACAGCAAGCTTAAAATGCCGGGGGAAAACGGAACCATCACGGTTTCCGGCAACTTCAAGAAAGCCAAGGAGTGCGAGCGTGGCATGGCCGCCTTCGCAGAAGCCGTCATCCACAAGGAAGAACTCGCGCTGCTCGGGGCGGATTCAGACAACTCCATGCCAAAGCCAAAGATGGATGTCAAGAAGACTTTCGAAGCTTCAGAAGACACCAAAAAGGCGGACCTCATCCCAGGTGAGAAGTCTAAGCAAGTTGTCATCGGCTCCAACCTTGACAGCAAATAGGAAGGCGCGCTCGTCGAGTTCCTCCGTGAGAATCGTGACATCTTTGTATGGTCGCCTTCCGACATGCCTGGTGTACCGAGGGAACTTGCCGAGCACTCGCTCAACGTCATAAAAGGATCCAAGCCGGTGAAGTAAGCAACAAGACGCTTTGGAGATGAAAGACGCAAGGCTATAGGGAAGGAGATAAATAGGCTGAAGGCCGCCAATTTCATAAAAGAAGTTGTACACACCGATTGGGTGGCAAATCCTGTACTTGTCCCGAAGAAGAATAAAGAGCTGAGGATGTGTATCGACTATACTGGTGTTAACAAGTGCTGCCCAAAGGATCCCTTTGCGCTGCCTAGGATCGACCAAGTCATAGACTCCACAACAGGCTCCGAGCTGCTTTGTTTTCTGGACGCCTACTCAGGATACCACCAAATCAAGATGAGAGAGTCAGATCAACTGAAAACATCTTTCACAACTCCATATGGGACTTTCTGCTACATTACCATGCCTTTTGGCCTGAAGAATGCAGGGGCAACAAACCAGCGCTGTATGCAAAATTGCCTGCATGAACAGATCGGTCGCAATGTTCACGTCTATGTAGACGACATCGCGGTAATGTCAAAAAAGAAGGCAGATCTCCTAGAGGACTTGGAAGAAACTTTTCAGAACCTCCGGAGGTATCAGATGAAGCTCAACCCCGCCAAGTGCGTTTTCGGCGTCCCAGCCGGCAAACTCCTCGGGTTTATCGTCTCAGAACGAGGGATTGAGGTTTACCCGGAGAAGATCAAGGCCATACAAAACATATCCAGACCTACTTGTCTGAAGGACGTGCAGCGCCTAGCCGGATCGGCGGCGGCCGTCAGTCGTTTCATAAGCCGCCTAGGGGAAAAGGCAATGCCTCTCTACCGGCTACTGAAGAAATCCGACAACTTCGAGTGGACAGCAGAGGCAGACGCCGCCTTGCAACAACTTAAGGAGGCCCTCATATCCGCTCCGATATTGGCAGCACCTCGATCACAGGAACCAATGCTGCTGTACATCGCGGCAATAGGAGCTGTTGTCAGCGTTGTCTTGGCTGTGGAAAGAAAGGAGAGCGAAGCCGCGGCGTGTGAGCAGCGACCGGTCTACTTCATCAGTGAAGTGTTCTCCGCCTCCAAGCAGAGGTATCCGCATTACCAAAAGCTGGATTATGGTGTATTCTTCGCCGCCAGAAAGCTTAGGCATTACTTCCAGGAACACACAGTGACAGTAGTCAGCAAGGCACCGTTGGGAGACATAATCAACAATGTAGAGGCAACAGGTCGAGTCGCCAAATGGGGCATCGAACTTGCCGCTTTCGATATAGTCTATAAACCACGGACCGCCATCAAATCTCAAGCACTTGCAGACTTTGTCGCCGACTGGATAGAGGCTATGGAGGAAACAGCACTCCCCGAGTCAGAATATTGGGTCATGCACTTTGACGGATCAAAGATGCTCAAAGGCTCGGGGGCTGGAGTCGTTCTACGTACGCCTAAAGGTGACAAGCTTAGCTACGTGTTACAAATCCACTTCACAGCAACCAACAATGTTGCCGAGTACGAAGCTTTGCTTCATGGGTTACACGTGGCAAACGACCTAGGCGTCAAAAGAATCCTCTGTTACGGCGACTCAGATTTGGTCGCACAGCAAGTAAGCGGAACATGGGATGCGAAAAGCGTAACAATGGCGGCTTACAGAGCCAAAGTTGACGAATTTGCAAAAAACTTCGTAGGCTACAAAGTCCGACATGTTCCAAGAGCTGAGAATGAGGCGGCAGACACACTTGCAAGACTGGGATCGGAACGCAAAAAGGTACCAAAAGATATCTTCCTGGAGCAATTGCACAAGCCATCCATTAAAGGCGCCGATTTGATGGACCCCGACTCAGAAGAACCGGTAGAAGCGGCAAGTCTCGCTGTCTACTTAACACAGCCGGATTGGACAGTCCCATATCTCGATTTTCTAATCGACCAAAAGTTGCCAGAGGACGATGAGGTGCTAAAAAGGCAGATCATAAGGCGAGCCAAAGCATTCACGATAATAAAAGGTGAGCTATACAAGCGAAGCACATGTGGCATCTATCAGCGGTGCATACAGCCGGAGGAAGGCCGGGAAATTCTGAAGGACATACATATTGGCGCCTGCGGGCATCATGCTTCCGCTAGGTCCATTGTATCCAAAGCTTTCCGCCAAGGTTTCTACTGGCTCACCGCCAAAGAAGATGCCGAGAACATCGTCAAGACATGCAAAGGTTGCCAGTTGTACGCCCGTCAACCTCACTTGCCGGCACAGGAGCTAAGGACGATCCCAATCACCTGGCCGTTCGCGGTCTGGGGCTTAGACATGGCGGGTCCCTTCAAAAAGGCGCGCGGTGGGTACACTCACCTATTGGTCGCTGTCGACAAGTTCACCAAATGGGTCGAGGCCAAACCGATCAGCAAACTTGACGCACGAACAGCCACCAACTTTCTCTGGGGAATTATCTCTCGGTTTGGAGTTCCACACAGCATTATCACCGATAATGGCAGCAATTTGTCTCAAGGCGACATAGAAGAATACTGCAATGATCTAGGCATCCGGCTTGATTTGGCATCCGTGTCACACCCTCAATCCAATGGGCAAGTAGAGCGTACAAACGGCCTAGTCCTATCAGGACTTAAGCCTCGTCTCGAAGCTCCATTACATAGGGCAGCCGGCGCTTGGGCAGATGAGTTACAGTCGGTATTATGGAGTTTGCGCACAACGCCAAACAGATCCACCGCCTACACTCCTTTCTTCTAAGTATATGGCGCAGAGGCAGTGCTACCTACCGACATGAAGTACGATTCCCCAAGAGTTCAAGCCTACATCGAGCAAGACGTAGAAGGTGCAAGACAGGATAGCCTAGACCTGCTAGACGAAGAAAGAGACGTCGCTCTCCATCGCTCCGCCTTGTACCAGCAACAACTCCGCCGCTATCATAGCCGGAGAGTGCGGAAGCGAAGCTTCAGAACAGTTGACCTGGTTCTCCGCCTAATTCAAGATAGAAAAGGCTTGCACAAGCTATCCCCGCCATGGGAAGGACCGTTTATAGTCACAAAGGCGTTGCTCAATGGTTCCTACTACCTAGCCGACATCCGCGACGAAGAAGAAAAGAAAATGCGCAAGAAGGCGGCAGGAAAAAGGGGAACCAAGCGCAAGAGAGGCATCGACGACCCGTTCGAGCAAACAAGACGGCCTTGGAACATTGAGCAGCTACGTCCTTTCTACACTTAGCAATTTATAATTGTAATAAGTTAAATATGATTATGAAATAAAAGTCTATGGTTCCTCATCTGTGTTGAGATGCATGCCATCTTTTGTCTTTTCTTGCAATCATATTTCCCCTATGTATCTAAGTTACCTGTTTTCTAGCTCCGTGCAAAGGTTCAAACTGGTAGATACTTGCAGCTTTCGAGCCAACCCAAAGCAAAAACAAACTTTTTGCGCCGCCTAATTCCTTTGCCTCTGATTACTTATATGTGGTTCGCCTAGTAGTATGTCTTTGACACCAACATGTTGGCTTTGGTCTCTGATTCTAAACAAATGGTCTAGCCCTGGTTGTTTCAGCTAAAGTTACCGGCTGAGGTTTCGTCAACATACAAAAAGTCAAGCATATAAGTCAGGGTAAAATTAAGGCGGGCCATATAAATAAAGACAAAGTAAAACTTGTCAGCTAGTTTCCGCCTAACAAGGCAACAGCAAAAGTATATACAAATATTACTAATGTTGCATTGTTTCAGGGGCCGACAAAATAAGGCTGGTGGGAGGCAAGGACAGAAAAAAGATATGGCTCGGGGGAGCGTCTACATCAGGCTTGGGGGCTGACAACTTCAGCCCCGGAACTATCACTCCCCTCCGCCTCGGCCGCGCCGGCAGCTTCAGCTCCCTCTCCGCCAGGCACAGGATGGCGCCGGTAGAAGATTGAAGTATCCACCATGTCGGCGACTCGCGTGGCGTAGCCGGCAACGCTGTCCAGCACAGCGACCGGCTCAACCTCGCTACCGTCTTCGTAAGTCGACGGCATGCCTTCGGTGACGGCTTCTATCTCCGCCTCGGGGTAGTGCGCCATGAACAACCCAAGGGCAGTCTTGGCTCCTCCCCGCGCCGCCGACTTCAGCGAGCTTTTGTGCAATTTGGTCGCCTGCTCCAAGATGGCGGGCACGTCGCTGAACTCGGTCGGTTCCTGGCTGCCAGACGAAGTGAAGAACTTGGCGGCAAACCGCTTGGACGCCGCCAAAGTCTCGGCGATTAGCTCGCCCAGACGCGCAAGGCGATCCAGGCGGGGGCTGACAACCTTGTCATCGCCTAAACCGGCGGGAACTGCATAAAAAATAAAGCCATAAGTTTGGCTCAGGCTAAAGCAACATGGCAGTATCAAAAAAGGAGCGAGAAATTACCAAGGACCGAGTTATGGAAAGCCGACAACTCAATCATATGAGTTGCCAGCGCGTCCTCTGCAGTTTGGGCGCGAGAAGTCTGCTTGGATATCTCTTCCGCAGCCATCTTCTCCGCCTCCGCCAACTTGTTGCGCAGACTTTCCAGCTCACCAGTGAGCTGGCTGGATTCCTTCGCAAACTTGAGTTGCTGGGCTTCCATCTCTTTTTGATGAGCCGCCTTCAACTCCAAGTTGGCGGCCGCCAAGTCTGAAGCTTCATTCATAAGAGCTTGCATATCAGTGGACGCCTTCAGGATATCCTGGGCGTGGTCTAGCAGTTCTACAAATATGGATTCGCTAAGCTAAATGATTGACGGATACATAGGTCAAAAGCATAGTTGGAGAAAGGGATCAACCCTACCTTCATCTTTTTTGCGGGCCGCCTCCAGTTCGGCGATCCGCCTGTCCTTGGCCTGGCACTCCTTCTTCAGGTCGCGGTGGCGCCGGTTTATCTCGACTCGCGAGGAGACAAGCTCGACGTTGGCGGACACAAGGCCCTGCAAGAAGAACCAAAAGCATATAACACATTGTCGAATAACCACTAAGCCGGCAGTCAAAGTTTCTTTTGACTAGCCATCTAAGTGCTCGGGGGAAAGACTATGTATATGCCGGAGGGGTAGAAACTTACAGATAGGTCGCCCTCCAAGTCGTCGAAGGCCTGCGAGGCGAAGGCGGCAAAAGCCAAAGTTGACTCCTTGGCCTCCTTAAAGGTAGACCAAGGGTCTCTGACTTTGCCGCCTCCCGCAGTCGGAGCTGCCCTCCGAGACCCGCCGGCAGTCGTTTCCAGCAACCCTTCATTGGCGGCGCGCGATTGAGCGGCATCATCGGCCGTAGCCTCAGCCAGTAGTAGAGGAGTTGTCGGCGCGCGATCGGTGGAGGGGATCTTTGGCGGAGCACCTGAAGCCGGAGCTGGAGGTTGGCGCCGAGCGTCAGCCATGAAGCTGTCGGCGTGGAGCAGGGGAGTTGGCGGCACGGTGGCCGGCGAGCCGCCTTGCGGCCGCTTTCCTTTGCCAAGGAGCATGGTCGTCAACCGGGAGGTTGCGACCCTTTCCCTGTCAAACAAAAAGCAAGCACAATAAGTCAGCCAATGTTCAAAAGGTTCGCCATCTGGAAAAGGCAAAGTTGAAGTACCTTCGGGGGATGTTAATCCCCGCATTCTCGCCAATGTTGGCGAGAGTCGGCTCGGTAGCCGATGCGATCCGTTTCTTCCTCTCGGCGTTCGTCGTGGAGGAAGCAGCGCCGGACGCCTTGCGCTTCTTCGTCTTCCCGGCTTCCGACTCGTAGAAGTCGGGAGCCAGGTCATCCTCCCTCAACTCGGAGAGCTGAAAAAGAAGACATGTTAAAGGAACTCAATCCTAGCCGGCAAAGCTGTCAAGTAAGGGGCAAAGGAAGAAAATATTCACCTCGAGGGGAGGATTGTCGTGGGTGTGCATGGGCACGCCCTCGACCGCCTTCAACGACCCCGCCTTGACGAGGCTGCGGAGACGGAATGCCAGGTCGGCGACCGGCAATATCTCTTCGCTCACGCGAAGAGAGGCTGTGTCAGTAGGCGAATACTGACACATCTTGTGCGGGCTGTACCGCAGGGGGAGGATTTGCCGGCCGAGCCAGCAAATGACGGTGTCGACCACATCCAGCTGGGGGGGAGCCATCGTCCTCGTGAGGAACTCGATCCGCCTTTGAATAAGGCGGAGTTCCTCCGTCAACTTGGGCACCGCCTCGTCCCAGCATGGGCGAGGCATGGGCGGCGCGTTGACGAATGCCGGAATGCCGATTTGACGGGCCGGCGCTGCCATGTCTTGGCAGTAGAAGAAGGTGGAGGTCCAGGCCTTGACGGACTCGAGGTATGGTATCTTAGGATACCATTGGCGGCCCTGGCGGCAGTTGAAGGTGACGCTGCCGCAGGTCGCCAGCCCGCCGTCCGGCACCGTCTGTCGCCGGCAACGGAAACAGTATCTAAAGAAGTCTAAACTAGGCCTAATACCTAGATAGCCTTCGAAAAGAGCTGTGAAGCCGGCTAAGACTAATATGCTATTGGGTGCGATATTATGGGGCTGGAGCCCGTAGTGATCTAAGACCTCACTAAAGAAGGCCGAAGGCGGAAGCGCCATTCCCCTGACCAGGTGGGAGGTGAGGATTACCCGTTCTCCGGCTTCCGGAGCCGGGATGATGTCCCCCAAGGCGGCCCTCCACCGGAAATCCTCCCGAGTGGGGAGGTAGCCGACAGCCTCCAAATCTTGGAGGGCGTCTTCGTTGATGATAGAAGGCAGCTAGTAGCGGTAGCGGGACCCGAGGTCCGCCGCTTCTTCTTCCTCGTCGCCGGGGGCGTTCGCCGTCGCCGTTGCCGTGGTGGTCGGTGGAGGAGCCGAGGAGCCCGCCGCGGGAGCGCGCGCGGAGGAAGTCCGAGGGACGACGGCGGTGACATTGCCCGCCGTCGCCGCCGCCACGGGACGAGTAATGGCGCCGCCCATCGGCGTCGCAAGCGCGGCCTCGGTCGCCGGGCCGCTCGACGCCGTCGAATGAGCGGGACCGGTGGACATCGCCGCGAGAAAAGGTCGCCGGAGGGAAGAAGTTCGCCGGAGCTCGTTCGGAGGCAGGGAGTGAAGAAGTGGAAGAGGCAAGGGCGCACGGAGAGCAAAGGTTGGGTAAAGAAAATGGACCGTTTGGCTACCTATTTATAGGGCCAGGCGTTGCTCCCTGTGCAACGACGTTTTTAGTCGGACACGTGTCCAGCATCCGTTGCAGCCCATGATTGCACGATCTCCACGCCTCCTCTTTTCCCGCAATTTGTGATCGTGGCGAGATTCCCGCCTAGGCTGTTTTCAAACTGTCGAGAAGCCGGCTAGGTGGAAACCGCCAAGAAGAATGCTCGGCAAAGATTGCCGAGTAGCCGTCTTTTCCCATGATGGACAAAGGCGGCCGCATGTCAACATCAAGACACGCGAGCCTCGTTCATTTTCAGAATGGTTCAAGTCCTGCAGCCGCCAACCTTGGCAGATGAAGAATCAAGGAGAAGCCGGCGCCTGGAGAACTTCAACCTTTCTGGGGGCTAATGTTGGGGATATATCAGCTAGGGGTATAACCAGCATGGATCAATCCGGCTAGTCCAGGGTGGCCCAAGGGTGGTAAGGCCAAGGCCTGCCGGGCGGCCCAGATAGCTGACGTGCAAGGAAGTAGGCGGACGGTCCAAGGAAGGCGGAAGGCCTAAGCCCATCAAGCCACCGAGCCCAAGACGGAAGGCGGCAACTAAGCCGGCTAGGTCTAGGACTCTGATTACTTGCCGGACAAGTACTTACCTTGTATCCTGGGGTCTGGCCGCCTATATAAGCCGGCCACCAGGAAGCCTTTAGGGCACGCTTCAATACGCATCGAACACATTGTAACCTGTTCACGGCTATTGCCTCATAGTGAATTATAGCAGCACGTAGGATCCCGCCACCGCTGTGGGATCCGAAGCTGGGTAAACTCGCCGTGTTCAATCCCGACCTCGACGACACCAACCTTCTTCCCCACAATCCATACGTAGGCTAGAGGACCCCCGTCTCCTATCAATTATGCCGATACCACGACAGAGTACCAAACGGCATCATCACGGACAACGGCTCGAACTTTACAGCCGAAGAATTCAAGGATTTCTGTTCTGATCAAGGCATCAAGCTCAACTATGCATCCATTTCACACCCGTAATCCAATGGGCAAGTCGAGAAGGCCAACGGTCTAGTCTGCAACGGCATCAAGAAGCGCCTGCGAGTACCTCTGAGACGCGCCGCAGGCGCATGGGTCGAAGAACTGCCATCAGTACTCTGGAGCCTGCGAACCACGCCGAACAGGTCCACCCAGTACACGCAGTCCTGCCCTACGACATCAAATTTGATGCACCACGGGTGGTAGCCTACGACGAGTCAGACGCAGAAGCAGCACTCGAAGACGACATGGACGTCCTGGATGAAGCCCGCGACATCTCCCTGGCACGATCAGCCGTGAATCAGCAAGACCTACGCAACTACCATGGACGGAGGCTGAGGCCAAGGGCATTCGTCGCAGGCGACCTAGTCCTCCGCCTCAAGCAGAAGAAGGTGCAAAAACTTGCCTCCCCATGGGAGGGCCCATACATTGTGACAGAAGCAATCGGCAACGGAGCCTACCGCCTGAAGGACTCGAAGACGGGAACAACCTGCAGCAACACGTGGAACGTCGCACAGCTTCGTAGTTTCTACGCCTAGTCGACCCAATCGTTGTACCAAAGAAATCATGTCAAGGCGGCAGGTTTCAGACGCACTCTTTCCCTTACCAGGGTACCTAAGGGGACTGGAAGGGTTTTAACGAGGCGACCTGCTCGCAAGAATCAATAAAGTGATTTATGGAACAAGTTCTCCCCTTTACTTTTTCAGTCAACGCGATTCCTAACCTAGACCGCCACTCGAATCACTCGGGGGCAGCGCCAACAGGTCAAGTCAAAATCCTAGGCCGTCACTCGAACCACTCGGGGGCTGCGCCATACAGGCCTTACTCGCAAATTCCTAGGCCGCTACCCGATCCGCTCGGGAGCCGCGCCATACAGGTCAAGTCAAAAATCCTCGGCCGCCCCCCCGACACACTCGGGGGATGCGCCTTACAGGTATCACTTGAAGTCCTAGGACACCACTCGAACTACTCGGGGGCTGAGCCATACATGCCCTACTAGTAAAATCCTAGGCCACCACCCGAGCCACTCGGGGGTTGCGCCGCACATGTCAAGTCAAAAAATCCTAGGCCGCCGCCCGACCCACTCGGGGGCTGCGCCTTACAGGTATCACTTGAAGTCCTAGGCCGCCACTCGAATTACTCGGGGGTTGCGCCATACAGGTCCTACTAGCAAAATATTAGGCCACCACCTGAACCACTCGGGGGCTGCGCCGCATAGGTCAAGTCAGAAAATCCTTGGCCGCCGCCGGATGCACTCGGGGGCTATGCTTCACAGGTATCACTTGAAATCCTAGGCCGCCACTCGAAATACTCGGGGGCTGCGCCATACAGGTCCACGACTCACGCTCGATGCACTCGGGCCACGTCGCACAAGAACTAGGCCTAAGTCGCACTAAGTCCACTCGAAGGTGCACAACAGATATTCGCACAGTAATGCAAACAGTTTCAACTTGCTTACTCGGGGGCTCCCTCAACCTCATACATTGATATTTACATTTGGCAAGTTTGCCTCCTATAACTAACCCTGGAGATAGCTACACCTAATATGCAGGCTAATCCTTTGGCGCATCGAGTGGCCCTACGAGGCTTTCACTCAGCTTCTGGACCTGATCAATCATCTGGCGCGCAGCCGGCAAGGTATCGGCGTAATCGTCATCCCCAGACAGGCCACCTAATAAGGTTTCTCCAGAGGAAGGTTCGGCCGGTGCAGCCGGACATACGCCAACACCACGTTCGCTCCGGCGACGAGTTGGGCGTCGACTACCTCCTTCAACGCGTCACCTTCGCGGAACCTCTCCAGCAATGTGGCCAACTCGTGGGGCTGCCCATTGTGAGGGAAGTACACGCGATGGATGTGCCAGAGGGTCTTCCTGCAACTCTCCAGGAGAAAAGCAGCTCGCCAGGTACGATCAAGTATACACGCGAGGATACGCCCTCTCGATCTGTTCGACCAGAAGTGGCGCGCCTCGTGTGAATCGCCGGTTGCCTCGCGGATGACCCGCTCTTCGACCCGAGCCTGCTCAGCTTGCCAATAAGGATTCACATCTGCATCAAGAAACTGCGAGTGTTACGACCCACAAATCGCAAGGAAGAAGTCAAAGACAAAATGCTACCCACCTTGCAGCTGTTAACTGATCAGATCAATCTCGCCAAGCATGAAGTCCTCGCGCCGAGAGTGTCGTGGTATCGGCATAATTGATAGGAGACGGGGGGTCCTCTAGCCTACGTATGGATTGTGGGGAAGAAGGTTGGTGTCGTCGAGGTCGGGATTGAACACGGCGAGTTTACCCAGCTTCGGATCCCACAGCGGTGGCGGGATCCTACGTGCTGCTATAATTCACTATGAGGCAATAGCCGTGAACAGGTTACAATGTGTTCGATGCGTATTGAAGCGTGCCCTAAAGGCTTCCTGGTGGCCGGCTTATATAGGCGGCCAGACCCCAGGATACAAGGTAAGTACTTGTCCGGCAAGTAATCAGAGTCCTAGACCTAGCCGGCTTAGTTGCCGCCTTCCGTCTTGGGCTCGGTGGCTTGATGGGCTTAGGCCTTCCGCCTTCCTTGGACCGTCCGCCTACTTCCTTGCATGTCAGCTATCTGGGCCGCCCGGCAGGCCTTGGCCTTACCACCCTTGGGCCACCCTGGACTAGCCGGATTGATCCATGCTGGTTATACCCCTAGTTGATATATCCCCAACATTAGCCCCCAGAAAGGTGGAAGTTCTCCAGGCGCCGGCTTCTCCTTGATTCTTCATCTGCCAAGGTTGGCGGCTGCAGGACTTGAACCATTCTGAAAATGAACGAGGCTCGCGTGTCTTGATGTTGACATGCGGCCGCCTTTGTCCATCATGGGAAAAGACGGCTACTCGGCAATCTTTGCCGAGCATTCTTCTTGGCGGTTTCCACCTAGCCGGCTTCTCGACAGTTTGAAAACAGCCTAGGCGGGAATCTCGCCACGATCACAAATTGCGGGAAAAGAGGAGGCGTGGAGATCGTGCAATCATGGGCTGCAACGGATGCTGGACACGTGTCCGACTAAAAACGTCGTTGCACAGGGAGCAACGCCTGGCCCTATAAATAGGTAGCCAAACGGTCCATTTTCTTTACCCAACCTTTGCTCTCCGTGCGCCCTTGCCTCTTCCACTTCTTCGCTCCCTGCCTCCGAACGAGCTCCGGCGAACTTCTTCCCTCCGGCGACCTTTTCTCGCGGCGATGTCCACCGGTCCCGCTCATTCGACGGCGTCGAGCGGCCCGGCGACCGAGGCCGCGCTTGCGACGCCGATGGGCGGCGCCATTACTCGTCCCGCGGCGGCGGCGACGGCGGGCAATGTCACCGCCGTCGTCCCTCGGACTTCCTCCGCGCGGGCTCCTCGGCTCCTCCACCGACCACCACGGCAACGGCGACGGCGAACGCCCCCGGCGACGAGGAAGAAGAAGCGGCAGACCTCGGGTCCCGCTACTGGCTGCCTTCTATCGTCGACGAAGACGCCCTCCAAGATTTGGAGGCTGTCGGCTACCTCCCCACTCGGGAGGATTGCCGGTGGAGGGCCGCCTTGGGAGACATCATCCCGGCTCCGGAAGCCGGAGAACGGGTAATCCTCACCTCCCACCTGGTCAGGGGAATGGCGCTTCCGCCTTCCGCCTTCTTTAGTGAGGTCTTAGATCACTACGGGCTCCAGCCTCATAATATCGCACCCAATAGCATATTAGTCTTAGCCGGCTTCACAGCTCTTTTCGAAGGCTATCTAGGTATTAGGCCTAGTTTAGACTTCTTTAGATACTGTTTCCGTTGCCGGCGACAGACGGTGCCGGACGGCGGGCTGGCGACCTGCGGCAGCGTCACCTTCAACTGCCGCCAGGGCCGCCAATGGTATCCTAAGATACCATACCTCGAGTCCGTCAAGGGCTGGACCTCCACCTTCTTCTACTGCCAATACATGGCAGCGCCGGGCCGTCAAATCGGCATTCCGGCATTCGTCAACGCGCCGCCCATGCCTCGCCCATGCTGGGACGAGGCGGTGCCCAAGTTGACGGAGGAACTCCGCCTTATTCAAAGGCGGATCGAGTTCCTCACGAGGACGATGGCTCCCCCCCAGCTGGATGGGGTCGACACCGTCATTTGCTGGCTCGGCCGGCAAATCCTCCCCCTGCGGTACAGCCCGCACAAGATGTGTCAGTATTCGCCTACTGACACAACCTCTCTTCGCGTGAGCGAAGAGATATTGCCGGTCGCCGACCTGGCATTCCGGCTCCGCAGCCTCGTCAAGGCGGGGTCGTTGAAGGCGGTCGAGGGCGTGCCCATGCACACCCACGACAATCCTCCCCTCGAGGTGAATATTTTCTTCCTTTGCCCCTTACTTGACAGCTTTGTCGGCTAGGATTGAGTTCCTTTAACATGTCTTCTTTTTCAGCTCTCCGAGTTGAGGGAGGATGACCTGGCTCCCGACTTCTACGAGTCGGAAGCCGGGAAGACGAAGAAGCGCAAGGCGTCCGGCGCTGCTTCCTCCACGGCGAACGGCGAGAGGAAGAAACGGATCGCATCGGCTACCGAGCCGACTCTCGCCAACATTGGCGAGAATGCGGGGATTAACATCCCCCGAAGGTACTTCAACTTTGCCTTTTCCAGATGGCGAACCTTTTGAACATTGGCTGACTTATCGTGCTTGCTTTTTGTTTGACAGGGAAAGGGTCGCAACCTCCCGGTTGACGACCAGGCTCCTTGGCAAAGGAAAGCGGCCGCAAGGCGGCTCGCCGGCCACCGTGCCGCAAACTCCCCCGCTCCACGCCGGCAACTTCATGGCTGACGCTCGGCGCCAACCTCCAGCTCCGGCTTCAGGTGCTCCGCCAAAGATCCCCTCCATCGATCGCGCGCCGACAACTTCTCTACTACTGGCTGAGGCTACGGCCGATGATGCCGCTCAATCGCGTGCCGCCAATGAAGGGTTGCTGGAAACGACTGCCGGCGGGTCTCGGAGGGCAGCTCCGATTGCGGGAGGCGGCAAAGTCAGAGACCCTTGGTCTACCTTTAAGGAGGCCAAGGAGTCAACTTTGGCTTTTGCCGCCTTCGCCTCGCAGGCCTTCGACGACTTGGAGGGCGACCTATCTGTAAGTTTCTACCCCTCCGACATATACATAGTCTTTCCCCCGAGCACTTAGATGGCTAGTCAAAAGAAACTTTGACTGCCGGCTTAGTGGCTATTCGACAATATGTTATATGCTTTTGGTTCTTCTTACAGGGCCTTGTGTCCGCCAACGTCGAGCTTGTCTCCTCGCGAGTCGAGATAAACCGGCGCCACCGCGACCTGAAGAAGGAGTGCGAGGCCAAGGACAGGCGGATCGCCGAACTGGAGGCGGCCCGCAAAAAAGATGAAGGTAGGGTTGATCCCTTTCTCCAACTATGCTTTTGACCTATGTATCCGTCAATCATTTAGCTTAGCGAATCCATATTTGTAGAACTGCTAGACTGTAATGCCCCAATCCATAAATTATACAGTGATGCTATGTGTCGGTGGCCATGCTACATAATCGAAAGTTACTGGGGTTACCACTCCCAGGCCGAGTAAACATCGGCAGGCGTGCTCGGCATGGATCATCGGCAACACAACCCTTCGATCATGCCATATCCAAAGCATAGCCCTTAAAGTATAATAAAGAGACTAAGACACCGGAACACCTGGCACATGACAGACCCTACGACTCAAGATAATATAGTTCAACTCTTCGTAGAGAAAGATAGCAAATATTACAATCCGAGGTCACAGACCCATCAGTACATCAAGCGGAAGAAAATTAAGTTGTTCTAAACAACAATATCCAAATATGGCCTAAGAGGCCTACAGATAAACAGTCCCGTGCCAGCTGGTTCCTAGTTGCCCCAGGCTGCCACCCGGGAACCCCAGACTACTCGTCGATGTCAATATAGAACCCACCTTCGGGGTAGGTAATGTCCTCCTCTGAAACAAAAATAAACAAGCGTGAGTTCGACGAACTCAACAAGATTTTGAGCTATTATTGCTCCATGATTGGCTTTCAAGGTTTTATGGCTGTTTTGCGTAAAGCTGATTTTGTTCATAAAATATGACTCCAAGGCATCGACTATCAGAATATTTTCGAAGAGGGGTAAGAAGTAACTCTTTCCCTTTTGATTCACTTTCTCATCATCCACCACTGTACCTGTTCTTCAAAGGCACCTCCCCGACTCACCCTCGAGGAAGTCAACCTTACAATCGTGAGTGGTACCTTTAGTACCCAGTTTTTATTCATTCCGTTAAAGTTATTCTATGATCCCTGAATTCGTCACCAAGTCGTCCTTAACCGTGGACACGGCTTTTCGAAAAGATTTATCCCTGCAGGGGGTGTACAATGTGAAAGGCGCCAGGTTCCCGAGGGACCTCCCAGCTCCTTATCCATGCGTACCGTCCGGCCCATTGCCTGTACAACTAGCTCTCTTCCGGGGAAAGCCGGCTGGGTGGGAGCGGATACGACCTTTACCTCGCTTTGGACTAACCTAGGATCATCAGTGACCGTAGGACAAGTTCAGTGCCTCCAACACCCTGCCCCGCGGCCACTCATTTTCCTACCACCATCATCCTCATCTCAGTCTTGGCCACCATCTCAACACACGCGCAAATGGAAAGCCAAACTAGAGGACCCCCGGCTAGTCCGACACAAGTTAGTCGGTCGATGAGGTTCCATATGCCCACGCATGGTAGCACGCTCAACTTGGCTCGAAGGCGAGAACTCGCACTGAGGCGGCGAGAACGAGACAACCCACCACATCCATGTGGCCTCTCATCCCCACCTTTTAGCATTTTATTAAATATTACCACCATTTCTCCACCATAATCCGCGGAATTTCCACAACTGATCCCAACATGAATATCCATCAGACCACTAAGCAGTTAACTAAGCATGGCTAAGCATCAACCTAGCAAAATAATTAATTCAGGCCATCAACACAATCCTATGGATAATAGGAGGGGAAACAGGTAGTGGCTTCGGTAACTGAATGCAACTATAGGATACTCTAATCCAGTCAAATTGACATTTGGAACCGCATGCAATATTATAGTGGAGAAAAATAATTTGCATAAAGTAGGATAAGATATGCTAGAGGGTGGGGATCACGCTTGCCTTGCCCAGCAGGCGGGTAATACTGATCGTCGGGGTAATGTGGCGAGACCCCGGTTCCTTGATCTATCGATGTTTAAAAACACCGGAAAGAACACAATCAATACAAGCAATTCATATGCAATGCGCAAACACATGATGGTATGACATTTTAATGCACTGAATTATTATAACAACTATATGACATTTAAATGGGATGCTAAGAATAATTATTCAACGATATAGGAAATATAGTTTCCTATTTGTTTTTATGTTCCCCTACACTTTTAATTTAGGTACATGCTTGAATTATTCTGAATGTGTAGAACCAGTGCTCATAACCATTTTTACTAAGAGGGTACCATTCTAGCAATTTGAGGAATTTATTATGAAGTTAAACTACTCCTTTTTATTTCTACCCCTCTCTTCATTTTAGCAAAACAGAAAATTACAGTAGCAGTAATGGAAGTGTGAATCAATCCATTAGATAGCATTTATTTTTCTGAGCATTTTGGTATATTATTTGCTAAATTTGGTTAAGTATTTTGAAAGTTATGAATTTTTGAAGTTTAAATCATTTCTGTCTTTTTATTAAATCGCAGACAAATCGCTCGGGCGTTTTTCACCGAGGCGCGGTTAGCCCGAGCCACTGACGGGTGGGCCAGCGCCACGCTGGCAGCCACGCAAGCGCGGGGGCGGGATCTACCCACCGACGCGCGGGACCCAGCGGTCAGCGCACGCCGGAGCGCACGGCCGTGGCGTCCGTCGGCGGCGAGGTGCACGGTTACGGCGTTTCACGGCGCTAGGGGTATCGCGGAGGGGCGCGTTCGACGCGCAAGAGCGCGGGGAGCAGTTCTACGGCGGCGCCGCCACCTATTGGTCGCCGGAGCCAGCGCGCAGCAACGGCGAGCGGCGGCCGGCGGCGAGCTCGCGGGAAATCTAGCTACGGAGCACGCGCGGAGGAACGGAGGGCACGGGCGGGTGCGGGTGCTCACCCTCGTCGCGTGCGTGTGCTCGGAGCGGACGGAGGAGGGCTGAGGCGGCGGAGAACTTGCTCGAGGCGCGGCGGCCGGAGGCGGGGAAGAAGGGACGGCGGCGTCGATCCCGAGCGCCCCGGCACGAGTCCTTCGGCGTGGAGGGAGCTGGCGTTGAGGCGGTGCCCCAGGCGGTCGTGGCTGGGCTCGTGGTGGCGTCAATCGACGGCGACGCGGCGGCGGAGCTCGGTGGCCATGGCGCTAGGGTTTGGGGGAGGAACAGAGGGAAATATCGGGGGGGGGGGGGGGGGGGGGGAGAGAGCTGAGCAGCGCGGTGGCGATCTTATCCCCTCCCAGGGCAGCAGAGGAGGAGGGGGGGTCCGGCGCGGCGTAGGAGAGCTCGGCACGTCGATGGGGTGCGGCGGGGACGAGCGGCTCGGTCGCTACAGCGAGGAAGACGACATTTTTGCAAAAACCCCCTGGCCATTTTATTTCTCCCTCACAAACAGGTCCTTTTCCCTTTCTTTTTACAACCAGTGCACTGTTTTGATTTAAATGGGGGCAGTTAAACACTTTATCAAAATCTGAGAAAATTCAGGGAGCTTCCCCATACTATGTAGAGGCACCACAAAAATTGGCTCCTCAAAATAAAATGTTTTGGTGCACTTTTATTCATAGGTGTTTAAAAGGGCATTTTGTTGATATCTCCCTAAGTTGCCACTTTAATTATTTGGAGACATTGCAATTAGAAGATTTTGATTTCCTGGAACTTCCTTGACAAATATGTCATATTCAAATTAGTTTGTTTTTAGCAAGTGCAACTATCTCATGTTGAACTCTTGTAACTTCCTTGACAAATATGCCATATTCAAAATGTTTGATTGCAATTGACATAATAGTAGCAAGTTGATATGAATGCCATGATGCAATTACACAAAAGTGGAAAAATTACAGTGGTTTTCAGGTTTTCAAACTTGGGCTGTTACAAATCTACCCCTCTTACAGGAATCTCGTCCCGAGATTCTAAAGTGGCGGAAGAAAGTCGGGATACTCCTCACGAAGACTAGACTCTCTTTCCCAGGTCGCTTCTTCTTCGGAATGGTGAGACCACTGAACCTTGAAGAACTTGGTAGTCTTATTCCGAGTCTTCCTTTCCGCTTCATCTAGGATACGTATGGGATGCTCGCGGTAGGTGAGATCCGCCTGGATATCCAGCTCCTCATGACTGACTCCACGGATAGGATCCTTGAAGCAACGGCGGAGTTGGGATACATGGAACACATCATGCACATCCGGGAAGTTGGTTGGGAGTTCTAGCTGGTAGGATAGATCTCCTCGTTTGGCCAGAATAGTGAAAGGGCCAACAAAACGAGGAGCCAATTTTCCCTTGATTCCAAAGCGACGAACACCACGAAGAGGAGAGACGCGTAGATAGGCCTTGTCACCAATCTCATAATGGACCTCCCGATGGTGCTTATCATAGTAGCTCTTCTGCCTAGACTGGGCAATCTTCAGATTCTCTCGTATGATTTTCACCTTCTCCTCAGCTTCATTGATCACATCTGGACCCAAGAGTTGCCTCTCTCTGGTCTCGGACCAATTTAGCGGAGTTCGGCATTTTCTTCCATACAGAACCTCGAATCGGGCCATACCCAGACTCGCTTGATAGCTATTGTTGTAGGAGAACTCAGCGAGAGGGAGGTATTTTTCCCACCCCTTTCCAAAAGAGATTACACAAGCTCGAAGCATGTCCTCTAGAACTTGGTTCACCCTTTCGGTCTGTCCATCAGTTTGGGGATGGAAAGCTGTGCTGAAGTTGAGGCGGGTTCCCATGGCTTGTTGGAAACTTGTCCAGAATTTCGAGGTAAACAAGCTGCCACGATCGGAGATTATCCTCTGGGGAACACCGTGAAGTACGATGATCCGGGAGGCATACAGGTCAGCCAGCTTAGCAGCTGTGATGTCGACTCGCACTGGGAGGAAGTGAGCCACTTTGGATAGTCGGTCAATGATTACCCAGATGGCATCGTTGCCCTTGGGAGACTTCGGCAGACCCGTAATAAAGTCCATACCAATCTCATCCCACTTCCATTCTGGTATCGCAATAGGGCGAAGAGTGCCAGCAGGCCTTTGATGTTCAGCCTTTACACGACGACAGGTGTCGCATTCAGAAACATACTTGGCGATTTCTCTTTTCATCCGAGTCCACCAGAATAGTGGTCGGAGGTCTTGGTACATTTTGGTACTACCGGGATGAATAGAGAGAGGGGAATCATGCGCTTCTTTGAGGATCAGCTCCTTCAGATTCTGCTCCTTTGGCACCACCAGACGGTCACCAAAGTACACGATTCCCGCTTCATTCTCCGAGAAGCATTTGGCCTTTCCACTAGCAATGTTCTTCTTGATATTAAGAATGCCAGTATCTACCTTCTGCGCCTCCTTTATCTGGTCTACCAGGGTAGATTTGATTTCCAGATTGGCGAGGTAGCCAGAGGGAACAATTTCCAGGTTCAAACGGGCGAACTCTTCATGGAGAGCAGGTTGAGCCTTCTCAACCATCAGGTTGTTGCTATAAGCTTTTCGACTTAGCGCGTCAGCCACGACGTTCGCCTTGTCGGGTTGGTAATTCAGACTCACATCATAGTCTTTGATTAACTCCAACCAACGTCTTTGCCGGAGATTTAAATCCGGCTGAGTGAAAAGGTATTTCAAACTCTTGTGATCCGAGTAGATCTCGCAACGGTTACCAAACAGGTATGGTCTCCATTGCTTCAGAGCATAAACCACTGCGGCAAGCTCCAAATCATGAGTTGGGTAGTTTTGCTCATGAGGCTTCAATTGGCGAGAGGCATATGCCACTGCATGGCCATCTTGCATTAACACACAGCCCAATCCTTGCAGAGAGGCGTCACAGAAGACCACGAAATCCTTGCTTGCGTCTGGCAGGGCAAGCACAGGAGCAGAAGTGAGTTTGGCCTTCAGGGTTTTGAAGCTCTCTTCAGCTTGGTCCGTCCATACGAACCTTGTATCCTTCTTGAGAAGGTTGGTCAGAGGCTTGGCTATTTTGGAGAACCCTTCGATGAATCGGCGGTAGTAACCTGCCAATCCCAGAAAGCTTCGGATGTCCTTTACAGACATGGGAGTTATCCAATCCATAATAGTTCGAACCTTGTCGGGAACGACAGCCACTCCATTTGCGGATATCACATGTCCAAGGAATATGAGATTATCCAACCAAAACTCACACTTGGAGAACTTGGCATAGAGGCGGTGTTCTCGAAGGCGTGTCAGGATCAAACGAAGATGTTCGGCATGCTCTTCATCGGTTTTGGAGTAGACGAGAATGTCATCGATGTAAATGACAACAAACTTGTCGAGATAATCCATGAAGACGGAGTTCATGAGCCTCATGAACGTCGCCGGAGCATTGGTGAGACCAAAGGACATAACGGTATACTCATATGAGCCATAGCGAGTAACAAATGCCGTCTTTGGTATATCCTGCTCTCTGATCTTGATCTGATGGTACCCTGATCTCAGGTCCATCTTGGAAAATACCGTTGCTCCAGCTAGTTGATCCAATAGATCATTGATGCGAGGAATAGGGTACTTGTTTTTGACTGTCACCGCATTTAGCGGCCTGTAGTCAGAGACTAGACGAGGCACGGTAGAATCCCTCTTCTTGACGAAGAGTACGGGACAACCCCAAGGTGAACTGCTAGGCCGAATGAACTCTTTCGCTAACAGTTCTTCAATTTGCTCCTTTAACAGCGCCAGCTCCTCCACCGGCATCCGGTAGGGCTTCTTGGCAACCGGCGCGGTACCGGGAAGCAACTCTATGACGAACTCCACACTTCGATCAGGTGGCATGCCAGGCAATTCCTCCGGGAACACATCCGGGAAGTCACACACAACGTGGATGTCTTGGATTTCAGGAGGGGATAAGCCTTCCATAAGGCAAAGGAGAAGCTCAGGTGAGTTGGGCCTGGATGGAGATGGAGGGCTGGACTGAGCAGACCAATACTCCACCATTTCGCCGGAAGATGAGGTCACGGTGATGGTTCTGGCAGCACAGTCGAGGTTAGCCTTGTATTTCCCTAGCCAGTTCATACCCAATATGGCATCAAAGCCGGTTGAATTGAAGGCTATCAGCGGAAACGGGAAGGGGAATGAGCCTATATTAATTGAAACTTCGGGGGTCACCCTTTTGGTTTGCCAACGAGTACCCGGGCTGGTGACATATAACGGTGCTTCCAACTCTTCAAACGGTATATTGTTTCGTTGTGCAAATGCTACCGAAATGAATGAATGTGATGCTCCAGAATCAAACAGTACTGTAGCTAGAGCTTTAGCAATTCGAAGCGTACCCATGAGAACACTGGGGTCGTCCTCCACGTCTTCAACAGTGACGTGGTTCAGGCGACCACGACTAGCCGTACCCGTCTTGGCTACGGGCGTGGCAGGGGCTGGTGGTGGCGCCTTCCTCGGGCATTCTCTGGAGTAGTGGCCGGGCTGGCCACAGCTGTAGCACGTGCTTGTCGGTGGTGCAGGGAGTTGAGGACGATAACCACTTCCGCCCGGGCCCACTTTTGGAGTTGGAGGGCGCGACGGAGGTGGCCTGTACTCCGAGGTCCTTGGCACAAACGGAGGACGGGGCACGGAGCTGTAGGGAACGAAGACCCTACGCTTCTTGCCGTCAGCAGCCGAGGAGCTCTGATGATCCCCCTGAGGTGGCCTCTTAGTGGCCTCTAGTTCCTTCCTTCCCTGTTCCAGGGCGAGAGCCTGGTTGTACAGTTCCTGGTAGCTCGGGAACTTGAAGGGCAGCAACTCGTAACGAAGCCTTGGATTGAGCCCCTTGCGGAACAACTCCTGCTTGTCCGCATCATTGGTCACATCCCGAGGGGCGTAACGGGAGAGACGGCTGAACTCATGACCATAGACTGGAACGTCCATCCGTCCTGATGCAAGTCCAGGAACTCCCTCCTCTTCAAGTCCATGAGGGGCTTGGGAATGTAGGCAGCGCGGAAGGCAGTGCGAAACTCCTCCCAGGTGAAAACATGCCCAGCAGCAAACATCGCTTGGTGGCTCTCCCACCACGCGCCCGCTGCACCCGCCAACAGGTAAGTGGCGAAGTTGACTTGTTCCACAGCTGGAACATGCAGGGCAGCGAACTTGCGCTCCAGTGCACGCAGCCAGTCATCTGCGTCCAAGGGCTCCTTAGCATCGGAGAAGGACGTGAAGGGGTTACGGTGCAGAAAACAATAATTTTCTAGCGAACGAAACCCTAACTAGCCAGGATCTATCTATCTAGTACATGCGATAACGGTGGCGGAACGGGTTACATTACCTCCATGTAGACCGATAGCGGGGATTACGCTCCCGCACAAGCGTTGACGATGAAGTCGTACGTAGCCGACCTCGAGGTCGCGGAGAACTTGCCGCGATGTCGGAGTCGATGACGCCGGGGTGTCGACGATGATCTGCGTCGACGGGCGTCGGGCGGAAGAAGGCAGAGCGCCAGCACCTGGGCTGGCGCGCCGGCAGCAGAGGGGGGGAGGCGCGGCGGCTGCAGGGGGCGAGACGACGTCGCCCAAGCTCCTAAATAGAGTAGCCTCCGAGCACTCGCAAACATACGGAGCCTAGCGACAACTCCCGGTCATTCAGATCCAGCTGAAATCGCAGGAGTAGATCTTATCTGGAATCCCGCAGAGCAACGGCGCTCTGCGGTATGGCTTAGGTGGAGAGAGACCCCCTTCCTCAGCTCGGCGCGGCTCCAACTTGGGAACCACGGGATCGAGAGAGAAATTGGGAATTAACTGAATTTCCTATGAATTAAATCAATTAATATGCCTTGCTATATAAAGGGGGAAGGGGTGTGCCAACCCCCTTGGCTCCCCTATGTGGGACTAAAGGTTGGGGGGGGGGGGGTTGGTGCGCCCCACCATGGGCCGGCCGAACCCCCATGGGGCCCACCCCCCCTTGTGGGGTGCGGCTCCCCCCTCTTGGGCCCTCTTAGGGCCCATTTAGGTGGGAGCCCCATTTTTCTTTTATTTAATTAATATTAAATTAATATAAAAATCCCATTAATTCATAATTAATATATTTATATATAATTCAATATCCCATGACTCCGAAACTATTTCGGAACCACCCGAACAACTTTCGGACATTCTCGGAACCCTTCCATAGCTCCCCGGAACTCCTTCCGGACCACCGGAACTCTTTCCGGATCATTTCTTTCTCTCCAATAAAAACCTATAAAATTCCAGAACCTATCTCCTAGCGTCGCTAAGACCTTAAGTTTGTTACGCTACGGTTCGGGAACACTCCAGACATGGTCGAGACACTCCGCTCACCAATGATCGTCAGGGATACCTGGAAATATATGACGACCCCTGTGCATTCCACGAATATCGTCGTTGAACCATAAGTATGATATTCATTCCCTTTGTCTCTGCGATACTACCTTGTCCGAGATATGATCGTAGACACACCGATGCCTTTGCTGTATCTCGTTACCGACGAAGGTTATTAACTCGTCTGCGATATTACATCTCCATGACCTAGTCATAAGCTGCGCAGCTATATAGATGCAATATCACCGAGTGGGCCCAGAGTATCTTTCCATTACAAGAATGAACAAATCCCGCTCTTGATCCTTACGTCTCGATGCTCTTTCGGAATACCCAAGATGGACACCGTTATTGTCATGCTATATAAGACACAACGTTTGATGCTCTCAAAGCACTCCTACGAAGCAACAATAAGTACGGTCTCACGGTCTAAGGAATAAGCTATCATACTCTTATCTATTGCAAATGACAAACATCGTAATACGATCTTATTGCAATACTTTGCGTATGTCCACCACCTTATTCTATTAACAAGATGACCCCATTGTCAACCGACGTCATTGTCCTTGATCGGGAATCTCGATCAACTGTTGCCCAATGGACTAGCTCATATAGAGGCTTGCTAGGGACCTGGTTGTCTATGTATCACACGTGTATTAATAATTCCGATTAATACAGTTATAGCATAATACATAAACCTATTATAAACTTATGAGATAATGCAATAAATACTACTTATTTATTTGCCTATAGGGCATATCTCCTTCAGTCTCCCACTTGCACTAGAGTACAAATAAACTAGCTGTATTTTACTTTATCAGAATCCCTTATCAAATAAGAATCATTTGATAATGCTTGCTTGTGGAAAAGTGTTACTGCACAATCCGTGATTGTACATGCTTTTGCGATTCACGGATATTAACTTGCTTGATATCACCATGTTGTTTAACAACACATATGCAAACACCGCAACTAAGTGAGACTACCGCTTCCCAGCGCTTACTCTGATTATACTAACCAGATAACTGCCCTGAAAAACACACTCAGTCATGCCGAGCCCCTTGTAACAATTACAAACTCGTGATGTCTACATACTTTCGCACTAATGTAGAAAACTTGACATTCAAATGTCAATCCCTTAACTAACACGCATCTACTTCCAATAAATTCCAAATTTACTTTCATAACTGCTCTTATTCCAAGAACATCGGTTATATTTCATCGAGCAGATAATATGGTTTCTGTATGATGTCTAATATTACATAATAGACCCACATGTCATACAACCATTACCTTCACGCATCATTACTCTTAATGACCAATTGGATTCCAAAGGACCATCCTTTTATTCTATTCTGACTCCTCAGACATTATCCAAAACAACTCGACTAACTATTCTAAAATCCCGTTCTATTTCAAAATAGACACTGACTTTCAAATAGTTTCACAACTTCATCCTATTCTATTGGTACATTTTCACAATGTGTTAACTACACAAAATGAATTCGACTCCCACTCAAAATATGTTTCCACATATTTGACAACACGAGCTCCCACTCAAAAACATGTTATCCACATATTTGAGTTCCTAAGCTCCCACTCAAAAATATGTTCTTCACATATTTCTCCTGAGTGAACTAACTATGACTCCCACTTAAATCGACATCTTGGGTAAACCAAAATCATTGATCTACTATCAATTCGAATTTAATACAAACTACAGTATTACATTAATACAAATCCCTCAGACTTCAAGCATGTCTACATAAATGTAGTCAACAATTTTGATCTTGTCCAAGACACATTTCTTGACAAGACATGCTACCACGTCTTTCTTATAGTCACATTTATCATATAACACCTTATATGACGATTAAACAATCTTATTCCTCTAATAAGAATTGCAGCAACAATTACTCTCTTAATCCTTTTAAACGTAACTTGGATTTCCAGGCTGAAGAGCCTTTGTTCGTATTCCGATATTTTCTCAACTTTCTTTGTATTCATAAAGTGCACCTTGATCTGTCAACAAGATCTGAAGTACTTAATACAGCGCTGTGACCTGACAGCAATATTAAATATAACAGCACTTTATTTAGAAGTTTCTTTCATGAAAATAATATGATATTTATGAAGAGGATTGCAAGCAGAAAACAATTTTCTAGTCTCCCTCACTCTTAATCACTAAACTTTCAGTGGCAGACATATACTCTTTGGAACATCTTCCAACATAAGTCTGACACTTTATTCCAAACTTCTAATTTCAATCCATACACCATAATTCGAAAAGTCATCTTTTCTCGGAATTACATAGACAACAAACTGAACTTTGTTTCTATTTGGTTTTGGAACACACTCTCATTTAATACGAGCAATCTACAAAGAACCACTCATGTATATTCCGAATTATCGCATAATCATATACATGTCGACACTATTGTCGATCCTACGAATTCTCGTTGAGAAAAATATCTATTTCCTAAAGTGGACGTCGACTATAATGTTTAGAACGTATTAGGAGATTCTAAGACTGATTCTGACAGGCCACACTTTATTTAAAATAGAGCATGATTATAATTCCCCACATATCACTATATATGACATTATAATTTTGTGAAGCAAATTTCCACAAGTCTCTTGTGTTGAAAACATAATCCAAAATACTGTCCTTTGATCGAATTTTGTGAATACAATGTTCACTAATCTTTCTTCTGAAAAACCCCATTTGATCTATTATCAAATTAATCTCAGACTCCACAATTCATCGGGCAAATACTCCTACTTGCCAAAATCATGGAGGAATTCGGATCAATCAATAAACACCATTAATTAATCATTTAAAAATGATACTCAATTAACTTCCGCTAGTATTGCAACTTCAATACTTGATTTCAAGCTTAATCAACTCAGCACTCGAAATACTTAAATGGACCAGAAACATCCATTACTTCTTTCATTGCTTTTATGACTAAACTCGACGGTGTTTATTCTAGCAATAGAACCTTTGTTCATGGGACAAGATATCTTATCATATCTACAATTATGAATACTTATCATACAATCAATGTAACTGAGATGTGGAAACTTTATTCATAAGATAAAACAACTGACTTGTTCCATAACATAAAACAACTGATCTTGTCTTATTACATGGATAACTTTGTCTTGCAACAATCAAGACACACACACTCGCTCACTATTACAAAAGATCGTATCAAAAACTATTAATGATAACTATGATAACTTGAGGACGTGAACACCAAAAAGGCCATCAACTCCTTGACTACCAGCTTTAGCGCCAGGTCATATCAAACTGCGCCGCATATACGTGATAATCAGGACCTGTTTCACAAACAGAGCAATCATCAAACATTTCATCGCATACCATGGGCGAATTCATAATTCTGCATATATCAAATATATACCTGTAGCATCGAAGATCTCTCCTTCGATGGAATCAACCTTCAGAGACTGGAACTCACGTATGAATACGTAGAAGTTCATATCGTCGGCTTTCAAAATGTACTTACGTACATGCTTCTCATAGCTAGGAGGTAGAGATATCAGGACAGTCTGAATGGCACAGGAATCTGCCATCCAGTAATCGAAGACCATCGTCAGCTGGAAGTAGATGTCTTACAATCTCTTCAAATGTGTCTTCAGACAGGTATGCTCCTCCATGTGAATGGTCTGGAACATTCTAAGCTGCCTGAATTGCTCACGCTTTAATTCATCCCCGAAGTGCGTCTTTATCGCATCCATCATGACGCTTGGCTCCTTGCGTCGAAACATCTCTTTCAACTCGGGTGCCAGGCATACGGTCATGGTGATCTCCACTTCAATGAATATGTCTCGACGCTTACGGAAATCATCTTCCTCCTCCTCGCTAGCAGAATCTCCTGGTCCTTCTCCTACCGGTTCATCGAGAACATATAGAATGTTGTTGTATTCGAGAATGTTTCTAAAACCCCTGTACCATCTGATGAAGTTGGATCCGTCGGCTTCTAATGTAGCATCCGGACTCTTGAGGAAGTAACCGAAGTATAGTTGCGTAGTCTACAGATGCGATCGCAAAAGAGGTAAGGTTAAGTTTATAATATGCAGGTGAGTTTTAGTCCTATAATCTCATTATCAAAAACACACCACACCAAGATTATTATCCCTAAAATAATAATGGCGATGACACGACCCTTATCCACCATACTACCCCCGATCATCACGGCCGGCAGCACAGCTTCAAAGGTGGACATAAAATGTCGATCATAACAACTCTATGACTCGTGCTCGATCTTTCGATCTTCCCGTGTTCCGAGGCCATACCTCTGAGTATGCTAGGCTCGCCAATCAAACCTCGAAGACCTGCGCGTGCAACATGGCTTACACCCACTGTATGCGAACGACGAGATGTGTGACACCCGATCATCACGGCCTGCCTCATAACGTAGAACTTTCTTGGTGGTGCGCAACGAGGGAGAACACAATTTTGGTATTTGTTAGGGATCATCCTATTTATGACGCTACCGTTGTATATCTAGCATATAAGCAATCAATAGGATGCACACACAACAGCACACAATAATGATGCAATGAAGTGCGATGTGACATGGTCGATGCGCCTGGACCTTCATGGCGCCATGTGCCTGGCCCCCGGCGCCCCGGCATGACTCCGAGTCTGCAGAGTCCTCCATTGCCTTCGACAGTACGAGTAATATCAAAACTTACCGTAACCATGTCACATGAAATAACGCCTCTGCAAAACAAAGTTAGACGCCTCTAGCTTTATTTAGTTTTGCAAGTTTTACGTGGCAAATAGGCTTATTCGTAAGAGAATCGCTTCCCTACCTACGAACTTTGTACCACAACGTCAATCGTATAATTCCATGTTTAAGCATCCCTTTCGGGCCCTCCATTGAAAATGCTTTGCCGACTATAGAGAGAGAAACAGGCACCCGCCAGCCACAGATACGGTGCAAGCCGTATGTCAGTAGTGGAACCAGTCTCGCGTAAGCGTACGCGTAAAGTCGGTCCGGGCCGCTTCATCAACTCAATACCGAAGGCATCGCAAGTGCACGCTAGAGGGTAGCAAATATAAGAAAGACGCCCTCATTCAACATGAGTTCTAACCGTACCAGCAGTACTACACATAGATCGGCTCTGATACCACTGAAGGGGTTACGGTGCAGAAAACAATAATTTTCTAGCGAACGAAACCCTAACTAGCCAGGATCTATCTATCTAGTACATGCGATAACGGTGGCGGAACGGGTTACATTACCTCCATGTAGACCGATAGCGGGGATTACGCTCCCGCACAAGCGTTGACGATGAAGTCGTACGTAGCCGACCTCGAGGTCGCGGAGAACTTGCCGCGATGTCGGAGTCGATGACGCCGGGGTGTCGACGATGATCTACGTCGACGGGCGTCGGGCGGAAGAAGGCAGAGCGCCAGCACCTGGGCTGGCGCGCCGGCAGCAGAGGGGGGGGAGGCGCGGCGGCTGCAGGGGGCGAGACGACGTCGCCCAAGCTCCTCAATAGAGTAGCCTCCGAGCACTCGCAAACATACGGAGCCTAGCGACAACTCCCGGTCATTCAGATCCAGCTGAAATCGCAGGAGTAGATCTTATCTGGAATCCCGCAGAGCAACGGCGCTCTGCGGTATGGCTTAGGTGGAGAGAGACCCCCTTCCTCAGCTCGGCGCGGCTCCAACTTGGGAACCACGGGATCGAGAGAGAAATTGGGAATTAACTGAATTTCCTATGAATTAAATCAATTAATATGCCTTGCTATATAAAGGGGGAAGGGGTGTGCCAACCCCCTTGGCTCCCCCATGTGGGACTAAAGGTTGGGGGGGTTGGTGCGCCCCACCATGGGCCGGCCGAACCCCCATGGGGCCCACCCCCCCTTGTGGGGTGCGGCTCCCCCCTCTTGGGCCCTCTTAGGGCCCATTTAGGTGGGAGCCCCATTTTTCTTTTATTTAATTAATATTAAATTAATATAAAAATCCCATTAATTCATAATTAATATATTTATATATAATTCAATATCCCATGACTCCGAAACTATTTCGGAACCACCCGAACAACTTTCGGACATTCTCGGAACCCTTCCATAGCTCCCCGGAACTCCTTCCGGACCACAGGAACTCTTTCCGGATCATTTCTTTCTCTCCAATAAAAACCTATAAAATTCCAGAACCTATCTCCTAGCGTCGCTAAGACCTTAAGTTTGTTACGCTACGGTTCGGGAACACTCCAGACATGGTCGAGACACTCCGCTCACCAATGATCGTCAGGGATACCTGGAAATATATGACGACCCCTGTGCATTCCACGAATATCGTCGTTGAACCATAAGTATGATATTCATTCCCTTTGTCTCTGCGATACTACCTTGTCCGAGATATGATCGTAGACACACCGATGCCTTTGCTGTATCTCGTTACCGACGAAGGTTATTAACTCGTCTGCGATATTACATCTCCATGACCTAGTCATAAGCTGCGCAGCTATATAGATGCAATATCACCGAGTGGGCCCAGAGTATCTTTCCATTACAAGAATGAACAAATCCCGCTCTTGATCCTTACGTCTCGATGCTCTTTCGGAATACCCAAGATGGACACCGTTATTGTCATGCTATATAAGACACAACGTTTGATGCTCTCAAAGCACTCCTACGAAGCAACAATAAGTACGGTCTCACGGTCTAAGGAATAAGCTATCATACTCTTATCTATTGCAAATGACAAACATCGTAATACGATCTTATTGCAATACTTTGCGTATGTCCACCACCTTATTCTATTAACAAGATGACCCCATTGTCAACCGACGTCATTGTCCTTGATCGGGAATCTCGATCAACTGTTGCCCAATGGAGTAGCTCATATAGAGGCTTGCTAGGGACCTGGTTGTCTATGTATCACACGTGTATTAATAATTCCGATTAATACAGTTATAGCATAATACATAAACCTATTATAAACTTATGAGATAATGCAATAAATACTACTTATTTATTTGCCTCTAGGGCATATCTCCTTCAGGACGGTGGCTGGGACCGCAGGAACTCAGTGAGATTATGACAATCGTTATTCCTCCGGTTCCCTTGGTGCACCAACTGCTCGAGGAGTCGGTCGCTGCGCACACGGCCCTCCTCCATAAGCAGGAGGACCTCCGCCATTGTGGGAGGTGGCGGTAAATCTTCGCCACGGCGACGGCCCGTCATTCTGGATATCGACAAGGACACAGTTAGATTCCCATCGTGTCATCCTTGTACACAAAAATAGGGACAACAAAACTGGTAGTAGCGACAGATAGAACAACATGCACATTACTAGACGCACGCATAGATGGAACTGAGTTCACAAATACAGGTTTAGTACAAGCCACAGTCTGCTGAGAGAGAGAGGTACAAGCCTCCTACATATTACACCGAATGGTTACTAGGAAGATAACAGTGACGAGTCTGTTACATAACGAGCTCTACTGCTCCAGGCTCCAGAGATACAAACAAAGGAGTAGTTGGCACAAGTCGCAGGAAGGCACAATCACTCGAGCATCTCCTGGTATTACACATGGCTAGTAGTACGCCATGACATCCTCATCAAGTGGCGCCGGGGGAGTGCGGAAGCGGCGCGCACTGGCAGGCTGGTGGCCATACGGCGACTCGAGTGCAGTAAGCCTCGGGTCTCGGTGAGGACCGGTAGGCGGGGTTACGCCACCAACTCCCGGACTGCAAACGTCGGGAGGCAACTGCTCCAACGGGGGTGGGCGAAGTAGTGTGAGAGGAAGCGTCCCATCCATGACATACGGGCGCATACTCATCAGAGTATGACGGTGACTAGCGCGCGCCGAAACAGCGTAGAGGTAACACTGCCGGGCTCGACGGTCCAACGCTCGGACTAGCTCAATCAGTGCCCGGTGCCTGCTGTCCGACTCCATCTCGCCGCTGCTGTACACAGCTCGGTAAACACCCGACGTGCTGTCGTCGGCAGCGGGGAAGTGGCAGAAATCCGACGCCTGGTTAGCGAGATACGGACAGTAGCTGCGGTAAATAGAGAGGCCGTTATACGCGGCCTCCTGAACCGCCTGCTCCACGGTCATACCCACGCCTCCAGCTACGTTCTCAACGCGACCCTCGTCGTTGAGCACGCGCACCTTACAGAAGAACTGCGCCTGGCTGTACGGTGCATACTCCTCATACACCGTGTACTCCGGGTACCACCTACAACCCTGGCTGGCCAAAGCTGCGGCAAACAAGGCGGGGAACCCGCGAACACCCTCACATCGAGTGAGGCGAACAACCAAGCCCGAACCAGTCATCTGTATAAAAAATAATTCAAATGTCAGGTCCGGAGACTCTAGAGACAGGAATGAAAGTAGAACTCGGGTAGAGACTAGGAACAGCAAGGAAAATGATCCTGAAAGCAAACAGAGGGACGGGAGCCCCAGAAGCTGGTCGCCCCACGCCCTGCAACCCAAAGTGAGTAAGTGTATGACACGTCATGCGCGGCGGAAGCGACACGTGATAAGGCACAAACAAATAGAGGTAAGATTGCTCCGAGATTAGAGGGTAACCAGATAAGGAGTAAAAAGAATCCTAAGATGGTTTTCACAACTCATTTTTAGGTTAAAATATTTTTACCAACACTAGACTCAACGTCGACCAGTAGTAAGGGTTTCCTACAGGCGGTACTGCTCTGATACCAAGTTGTAATGCCCCAATCCATAAATTATACAGTGATACTATGTGTCGGTGGTCATGCTACATAATCGAAGGTTACTGGGGTTACCACTCCCAGGCCGAGTAAACATCGGCAGGCGTGCTCGGCATGGATCATCGGCAACACAACCCTTCGATCATGCCATATCCAAAGCATAGCCCTCAAAGTATAATAAAGAGACTAAGACACCGGAACACCTGGCACATGACAGACCCTACGACTCAAGATAATATAGTTCAACTCTTCGTAGAGAAAGATAGCAAATATTACAATCCGAGGTCACAGACCCATCAGTACATCAAGCGGAAGCAAATTAAGTTGTTCTAAACAACAATATCCAAATATGGCCTAAGAGGCCTACAGATAAACAGTCCCGTGCCAGCTGGTTCCTAGTTGCCCCAGGCTGCCACCCGGGAACCCCAGACTACTCGTCGATGTCAATATAGAACCCACCTTCGGGGTAGGTAATGTCCTCCTCTGAAACAAAAATAAACAAGGGTGAGTTCGACGAACTCAACAAGATTTTGAGCTATTATTGCTCCATGATTGGCTTTCAATGTTTTATGGCTGTTTTGCGTAAAGCTGATTTTGTTCACAAAATATGACTCCAAGGCATCGACGATCAGAATATTTTCGAAGAGGGGTAAGAAGTAACTCTTTCCCTTTTGATTCACTTTCTCATCATCCACCACTGTACCTGTTCTTCAAAGGCACCTCCCCGACTCACCCTCGAGGAAGTCAACCTTACAATCGTGAGTGGTACCTTTAGTACCCAGTTTTTAGTCATTCCGTTAAAGTTATTCTATGATCCCTGAATTCGTCACCAAGTCGTCCTTAACCGTGGACACGGCTTTTCGAAAAGATTTATCCCTGCAGGGGGTGTACAATGTGAAAGGCGCCAGGTTCCCGAGGGACCTCCCAGCTCCTTATCCATGCGTACCGTCCGGCCCATTGCCTGTACAACTAGCTCTCTTCCGGGGAAAGCCGGCTGGGTGGGAGCGGATACGACCTTTACCTCGCTTTGGACTAACCTAGGATCATAAGTGACTGTAGGACAAGTTCAGTGCCTCCAACACCCTGCCCCGCGGCCACTCATTTTCCTACCACCATCATCCTCATCTCAGTCTTGGCCACCATCTCAACACACGCGCAAATGGAAAGCCAAACTAGAGGACCCCCGGCTAGTCCGACACAAGTTAGTCGGTCGATGAGGTTCCATATGCCCACACATGGTAGCACGCTCAACTTGGCTCGAAGGCGAGAACTCGCACTGAGGCGGCGAGAACGAGACAACCCACCACATCCATGTGGCCTCTCATCCCCACCTTTTAGCATTTTATTAAATATTACCACCATTTCTCCACCATAATCCGCGGAATTTCCACAACTGATCCCAACATGAATATCCATCAGACCACTAAGCAGTTAACTAAGCATGGCTAAGAATCAACCTAGCAAAATAATTAATTCAGGCCATCAACACAATCCTATGGATAATAGGAGGGGAAACAGGTAGTGGCTTCGGTAACTGAATGCAACTATAGGATAATCTAATCCAGTCAAATTGACATTTGGAACCGCATGCAATATTATAGTGGAGAACAATAATTTGCATAAAGTAGGATAAGATATGCTAGAGGGTGGGGATCACGCTTGCCTTGCCCAGCAGGCGGGTAATACTGATCGTCGGGGTAATGTGGCGAGACCCCGGTTCCTTGATCTATCGATGTTTAAAAACACCGGAAAGAACACAATCAATACAAGCAATTCATATGCAATGCGCAAACACATGATGGTATGACATTTTAATGCACTGAATTATTATAACAACTATATGACATTTAAATGGGATGCTAAGAATAATTATTCAACGATATAGGAAATATAGTTTCCTATTTGTTTTTATGTTCCCCTACACTTTTAATATAGGTACATGCTTGAATTATTCTGAATGTGTAGAACCAGTGCTCATAACCATTTTTACTAAGAGGGTACCATTCTAGCAATTTGAGGAATTTATTATGAAGTTAAACTACTCCTTTTTATTTCTACCCCTCTCTTCATTTTAGCAAAACAGAAAATTACAGTAGCAGTAATGGAAGTGTGAATCAATCCATTAGATAGCATTTATTTTTCTGAGCATTTTGGTATATTATTTGCTAAATTTGGTTAAGTATTTTGAAAGTTATGAATTTTTGAAGTTTAAATCATTTCTGTCTTTTTATTAAATCGCAGACAAATCGCTCGGGCGTTTTTCACCGAGGCGCGGTTAGCCCGAGCCACTGACGGGTGGGCCAGCGCCACGCTGGCAGCCACGCAAGGCGGGGGCGGGATCTAGCCACCGGCGCGCGGGACCCAGCGGTCAGCGCACGCCGGAGCGCACGGCCGTGGCGTCCGCCGGCGGCGAGGTGCACGGTTACGGCGTTTCACGGCGCTAGGGGTATCGCAGAGGGGCGCGTTCGACGCGCAAGAGCGCGGGGAGCAGTTCTACGGCAGCGCCGCCACCTATTGGTCGCCGGAGCCAGCGCGCAGCAACGGCGAGCGGCGGCCGGCGGCGAGCTCGCGGGAAATCTAGCTACGGAGCACGCGCGGAGGAACGGAGGGCACGGGCGGGTGCGGGTGCTCACCCTCGTCGCGTGCGTGTGCTCGGAGCGGACGGAGGAGGGCTGAGGCGGCGGAGAACTTGCTCGAGGCGCGGCGGCCGGAGGCGGGGAAGAAGGGACGGCGGCGTCGATCCCGAGCGCCCCGGCACGAGTCCTTCGGCGTGGAGGGAGCTGGCGTTGCGGTGGTGCCCCAGGCGGTCGTGGCTGGGCTCGTGGTGGCGTCAATCGACGGCGACGCGGCGGCGGAGCTCGGTGGCCATGGCGCTAGGGTTTGGGGGAGGAACAGAGGGAAATATCGGGGGGGGGGGGGAGAGAGCTGAGCAGCGCGGTGGCGATCTTATCCCCTCCCAGGGCAGCAGAGGAGGAGGGGGGGTCCGGCGCGGCGTAGGAGAGCTCGGCACGTCGATGGGGTGCGGCGGGGACGAGCGGCTCGGTCGCTACAGCGAGGAAGACGACATTTTTGCAAAAACCCCCTGGCCATTTTATTTCTCCCTCACAAACAGGTCCTTTTCCCTTTCTTTTTACAACCAGTGCACTGTTTTGATTTAAATGGGGGCAGTTAAACACTTTATCAAAATCTGAGAAAATTCAGGGAGCTTCCCCATACTATGTAGAGGCACCACAAAAATTGGCTCCTCAAAATAAAATGTTTTGGTGCACTATTGTTCATAGGTGTTTAAAAGGGCATTTTGTTGATATCTCCCTAAGTTGCCACTTTAATTATTTGGAGACATTGCAATTAGAAGATTTTGATTTCTTGGAACTTCCTTGACAAATATGTCATATTCAAATTAGTTTGTTTTTAGCAAGTGCAACTATCTCATGTTGAACTCTTGTAACTTCCTTGACAAATATGCCATATTCAAAATGTTTGATTGCAATTGACATAATAGTAGCAAGTTGATATGAATGCCATGATGCAATTACACAAAAGTGAAAAAATTACAGTGGTTTTCAGGTTTTCAAACTTGGGCTGTTACATAGACCACGCCCAGGATATCCTGAAGGCGTCCACTGATATGCAAGCTCTTATGAATGAAGCTTCAGACTTGGCGGCCGCCAACTTGGAGTTGAAGGCGGCTCATCAAAAAGAGATGGAGGCCCAGCAACTCAAGTTTGCGCAGGAATCCAGCCAGCTCACTGGTGAGCTGGAAAGTCTGCGCAACAAGTTGGCGGAGGCGGAGAAGATGGCTGCGGAAGAGATATCCAAGCAGACTTCTCGCGCCCAAACTGCAGAGGACGCGCTGGCAACTCATATGATTGAGTTGTCGGCTTTCCATAACTCGGTCCTTGGTAATTTCTCGCTCCTTTTTTGATACTGCCATGTTGCTTTAGCCTGAGCCAAACTTATGGCTTTATTTTTGATGCAGTTCCCGCCGGTTTAGGCGATGACAAGGTTGTCAGCCCCCGCCTGGATCGCCTTGCGCGTCTGGGCGAGCTGATCGCCGAGACTTTGGCGGCGTCCAAGCGGTTTGCCGCCAAGTTCTTCACTTCGTCTGGCAGTCAGGAGCCGACCGAGTTCAGCGACGTGCCCGCCATCTTGGAGCAGGCGACCAAATTGCACAAAAGCTCGCTGAAGTCGGCGGCGCGGGAAGGAGCCAAGACTGCCCTTGGGTTGTTCATGGCGCACTACCCCGAGGCGGAGATAGAAGCCGTCACCGAAGGCATGCCGTCGACTTACGAAGACGGTAGCGAGGTTGAGCCGGTCGCTGTGCTGGACAGCGTTGCCGGCTACGCCACGCGAGTCGCCGACATGGTGGATACTTCAATCTTCTATCGGTGCCATCCTGTGCCTGGCGGAGAGGGAGCTGAAGCTGCCGGCGCGGCCGAGGCGGAGGGGAGTGATAGTTCCGGGGCTGAAGTTGTCAGCCCCCAAGCCTGATGTAGACGCTCCCCCGAGCCATATCTTTTTTCTGTCCTTGCCTCCCACCAGCCTTATTTTGTCGGCCCCTGAAACAATGCAACATTTGTAATATTTGTATATACTTTTGCTGTTGCCTTGTTAGGCGGAAACTAGCTGACAAGTTTTACTTTGTCTTTATTTATATGGCCCGCCTTAATTTTACCCTGACTTATATGCTTGACTTTTTGTATGTTGACGAAACCTCAGCCGGTAACTTTAGCTGAAACAACCAGGGCTAGACCATTTGTTTAGAATAAGAGACCAAACCAACATGTTGGTGTCAAAGACATACTACTAGGCGAACCACATATAAGTAATCAGAGGCAAAGGAATTAGGCGGCGCAAAGAGTTTGTTTTTGCTTTGGGTTGGCTCGAAAGCTGCAAGTATCTACCAGTTTGAACCTTTGCACGGAGCTAGAAAATAGGTAACTTAGATACATAGGGGAAATATGATTGCAAGAAAAGATAAAAGATGGCATGCATCTCAACACAGATGAGGAACCATAGACTTTTATTTCATAATCATATTTAACTTATTACAATTATAAATTGCTAAGTGTAGAAAGGACGTAGCTGCTCAATATTCCAAGGCCGTTTTGTTTGCTCGAACGGGTCGTCAATGCCTCTCTTGCGCTTGGTTCCCCTTTTTCCTGCCGCCTTCTTGCGCATTTTCTTTTCTTCTTCGTCGCGGATGTCGGCTAGGTAGTAGGAACCATTGAGCAGCGCCTTTGTGACTATAAACGGTCCTTCCCATGGCGGGGATAACTTGTGCAAGCCTTTTCTATCTTGAATTAGGCGGAGAACCAGGTCACCTGTTCTGAAGCTTCGCTTCCGCACTCTCCGGCTATGATAGCGGCGGAGTTGTTGCTGGTACAAGGCGGAGCGATGGAGAGCGACGTCTCTTTCCTCGTCTAGCAGGTCTAGGCTATCCTGTCTTGCACCTTCTACGTCTTGCTCGACGTAGGCTTGAACTCTTGGGGAATCGTACTTCATGTCGGTAGGTAGCACTGCCTCTGCACCATATACTAAGAAGAAAGGAGTGTAGGCGGTGGATCTGTTTGGCGTTGTGCGCAAACTCCATAATACCGACTGTAACTCATCTGCCCAAGCGCCGGCTGCCCTATGTAATGGAGCTTCGAGACGAGGCTTAAGTCCTGATAGGACTAGGACGTTTGTACGCTCTACTTGCCCATTGGATTGAGGGTGTGACACGTATGCCAAATCAAGATGGATGCCCAGATCATTGCAGTATTCTTCTATATCGCCTTGAGACAAATTGCTGCCATTATCGGTGATAATGTTGTGTGGAACTCCAAACCGAGAGATAATTCCCCAGAGAAAGTTGGTGGCTGTTCGTGCGTCAAGTTTGCTGATCGGTTTGGCCTCGACCCATTTGGTGAACTTGTCGACAGCGACCAATAGGTGAGTGTACCCACCGCGCGCCTTTTTGAAGGGACCCACCATGTCTAAGCCCCAGACCGCGAACGGCCAGGTGATTGGGATCGTCCTTAGCTCCTGTGCCGGCAAGTGAGGTTGACGGGCGTACAACTGGCAACCTTTGCATGTTTTGACGATGTTCTCGGCATCTTCTTTGGCGGTGAGCCAGTAGAAACCTTGGCGGAAAGCTTTGGATACAATGGACCGAGCGGAAGCATGATGCCCGCAGGCGCCAATATGTATGTCCTTCAGAATTTCCCGGCCTTCCTCCGGCTGTATGCACCGCTGATAGATGCCACATGTGCTTCGCTTGTATAGCTCGCCTTTTATTATCGTGAATGCTTTGGCTCGCCTTATGATCTGCCTTTTTAGCACCTCATCGTCCTCCGGCAACTTTTGGTCGATTAGAAAATCGAGATATGGGACTGTCCAATCCGGCAGTGTTAAGTAGACAGCGAGACTTGCCGCTTCTACCGGTTCTTCTGAGTCGGGGTCCATCAAATCGGCGCCTTTAATGGATGGCTTGTGCAATTGCTCCAGGAAGATATCTTTTGGTACCTTTTTGCGTTCCGATCCCAGTCTTGCAAGTGTGTCTGCCGCCTCATTCTCAGCTCTTGGAACATGTCGGACTTCGTAGCCTACGAAGTTTTTTGCAAATTCGTCAACTTTGGCTCTGTAAGCCGCCATTGTTGCGCTTTTCGCATCCCATGTTCCGCTTACTTGCTGTGCGACCAAATCTGAGTCGCCGTAACAGAGGATTCTTTTGACGCCTAGGTCGTTTGCCACGTGTAACCCATGGAGCAAAGCTTCGTACTCGGCAACATTGTTGGTTGCTGTGAAGTGGATTTGTAACACGTAGCTAAGCTTGTCACCTTTAGGCGTACGTAGAACGACTCCAGCCCCCGAGCCTTTGAGCATCTTTGATCCGTCAAAGTGCATGACCCAATATTCTGACTCGGGGAGTGCTGTTTCCTCCATAGCCTCTGTCCAGTCGGCGACAAAGTCTGCAAGTGCTTGAGATTTGATGGCGGTCCGTGGTTTATAGACTATATCAAAAGCGGCAAGTTCGATGCCATTTGGCGACTCGACCTGTTGCCTCTGCATTGTTGATTATGTCTCCCAATGGTGCCTTGCTGACCACTGTCACTGTGTGTTCCTGGAAGTAATGCCTAAGCTTTCTGGCGGCGAAGAATACACCATAAGCCAGCTTTTGGTAATGCGGATACCTCTGCTTGGAGGCGGAGAACACTTCACTGATGAAGTAGACCGGTCGCTGCTCACACGCCGCGGCTTCGCTCTCCTTTCTTTCCACAGCCAAGACAACGCTGACAACAGCTCCTGTTGCCGCGATGTACAGCAGCATTGGTTCCTGTGATCGAGGTGCTGCCAATATCGGAGCGGATATGAGGGCCTCCTTAAGTTGTTGCAAGGCGGCGTCTGCCTCTGCTGTCCACTCGAAGTTGTCGGATTTCTTCAGTAGCCGGTAGAGAGGCATTGCCTTTTCCCCTAGGCGGCTTATGAAACGACTGACGGCTGTCGCCGATCCGGCTAGGCGCTGCACGTCCTTCAGACAAGTAGGTCTGGATATGTTTTGTATGGCCTTGATCTTCTCCGGGTTAACCTCAATTCCTCGTTCTAAGACGATGAACCCGAGGAGTTTGCCGGCTGGGACGCCGAAAACGCACTTGGCGGGATTGAGCTTCATCTGATACCTCCGGAGGTTCTGAAAAGTTTCTTCCAAGTCCTCTAGGAGATCTGCCTTCTTTTTTGACATTACCGCGATGTCGTCTACATAGACGTGAACATTGCGACCGATTTGTTCGTGCAGGAAATTTTGCATACAGCGCTGGTATGTTGCCCCTGCATTCTTCAGGCCAAAAGGCATGGTAATGTAGCAGAAAGTCCCATATGGAGTTGTGAAAGATGTTTTCAGTTGATCTGACTCTCTCATCTTGATTTGGTGGTATCCTGAGTAGGCGTCCAGAAAACAAAGCAGCTCGGAGCCTGCTGTGGAGTCTACGACTTGGTCAATCCTAGGCAGCGCAAAGGGATCCTTTGGGCAGCACTTGTTAACACCAGTATAGTCGATACACATCCTCAGCTCTTTATTCTTCTTTGGGAGAAGTACAGGATTTGCCACCCAATCGGTGTGTACAACTTCTTTTATGAAATTGGCGGCCTTCAGCCTATTTATCTCCTTCCCTATAGCCTTGCGTCTTTCATCTCCAAAGCGTCTTGTTGCTTGCTTCACTGGCTTGGATCCTTTTATGACGTTGAGTGAGTGCTCGGCAAGTTCCCTCGGTACACCAGGCATGTCGGAAGGCGACCATGCAAAGATGTCACGATTCTCACGGAGGAACTCGACGAGCGCGCCTTCCTATTTGCTGTCAAGGTTGGAGCCGATGACAACTTGCTTAGACTTGTCACCTGGGATGAGGTCCGCCTTTTTGGTGTCTTCTGAAGCTTCGAAAGTCTTCTTGACATCCATCTTTGGCTTTGGCATGGAGTTGTCTGAATCCGCCCCGAGCAGCGCGAGTTCTTCCTTGTGGATGACGGCTTCTGCGAAGGCGGCCATGCCACGCTCGCACTCCTTGGCTTTCTTGAAGTTGCCGGAAACCGTGATGGTTCCGTTTTCCCCCGGCATTTTAAGCTTGCTGTATATGTAGCACGGCCTTGCCTTGAACTTGGCGAAAGCCGGTCGTCCGAAGATTGCATGATAGGCGCTTTTGAAGGGGACAACTTCGAACCGGAGGAACTCTGAGCGGTAGTTCTCTTTTGGTCCGAAAGTTACCTTCAGCCTGATGCTTCCCATTGACTTTGCTTGCCTGCCGGGCACTATGCCATGAAATGTGAGGTTGCTGTGATCCAGCTGATCCTCTGACAGGTTCATGCGGCTTAGCGTGTTGTAGTACAGGATGTTGAGGCTGCTGCCGCCATCCATGAGTACCTTTGTGAGTCTGAAGTTGTCGACAATGGGGTCGACGACAAGGGCGTACTTGCCTGGGTGAGGGGCGTGATCAGGGTGGTCGGACCGGTCCCAAGTGATTGTTGCCTCCGACCAGTTCAAGTACTGAGGGACGTCCGGCATTGTCGCGTTGAGTTCGCGCATCTCCGCCTTGTCTGCTTTAGCCGAAGGCGTGCCGACAAAGCACACAAGAGATTCTTTGACCTTCGGATACGGCTTCTTTTTCTTGGCGGTTGCGTCCTCTTCGCTTGAGATAGACATGTCGTCGTCATCCTCATCCTCCTTGCTGTCTTTCTTGTCGTTCTTCTTTGACTTCTTTGACTTCCAGCCGACTGTGGGATCCTTTTTGAAGTCGTCCATGAAACGGCACTCTCCAAGCATGTGGTTGACCTTGCCCAATGAGGCGTGGATGGGACACGGCAAGAGCTTTGCCTGTTCGTAAGTGATTCGCGCCGCCTTAGGCCCTGAGCCGGCTTCGCGATTATCTTTCTTATTTTTCCACTTCTTTTTGCCGGCGTTTCCTTGGAACGCTACGGCTACCTCGTTGGAAGGACCGGCTTTGTCATCCGCCGCCTATTTGCGCTTGTTGTTCCGCTTTGGTATATTGTTGACGTCTGGGTCATCATCCCGGGCGTCGTCATCCGCCGCCGCGTATTGGGCGGTTAGGTTGAGCATCTCACCAAGGTCCGTGATTTGCTCGCGGACGAGCCTATGACGGAGCAAGGACTTCTTCTGTAGGCCCGTGTAGAAGGCATGGATAGCCTGTGCGTCCGAAACACCACGGCAGTTGGCCTTTTCGGATATCCAGCGGCTGACAAAATATGTCATGGTTTCGTCCGGCTTTTGGATACAGCGCTGCAAATCCGTGTAGGTATTTGGACGCTTGTATGTTCCTTGGAAGTGCTGGGAGAAAACCTTTTCCATGTCATACCAGCTATGGATGGACTTTTCAGGAAGGTTGTCGATCCAAGCTCTTGCCGTGCCTTCCAACATGAGAGGTAGGTAGCGGACGGCAATATGGCTGCTCCCGCCGGCGATCTCTATGGCCATGGCGTAGTCGGAAAGCCATGAGTCCGGCTTAACAAGGCCGTTGTACCTAGAACAGTTTTTTGACACTGATGTCATGTCCTTGGGGAACGGCTCTTTGCGGATGGTGTCACCGAAGCACTTTGGTCCAGAATATAGCGGCTCCTTTCCTCTTGCTATGTCTTGTAGGCGGTGTCGTGCGTCTTTTGGATCGAGCTGCCGTGCACCTCTGTTTGCGTCCGGCTCGTCCTGCGCCGCCCGGCTTATGCTGCGCCTGGGCCCTTCTACCTCCTCTCTCCTCTTGCTGCCAGTGCTATGCTGCGGAGACCGGATGCGGCCTCTCCTTGGAGGGTCGTTGCCAGCATCTTTTCTAGGCGGCTGCCTGTTGTTCCGGCTACCGCCATTGTCGCGTCTTGGCTGAGGTGGAGGTGGTAGGTCTCCTCTGCTTCCCGTCCTTGAATTCTCGTCCCGCCTTTGTTTTGGCGGCGGCGCCTTCTTTGGAGGTGGCGTTGCCTTCCTTTTGTCGCCATGGCTACTGGAGCCAGACGGGCCTTCGGGGTCGGCACCTGGTGCAGCTTTGCACTTGCCTGACTTAGACTCTAGGTCTCTCCCGCGGGCATCCGCCATGTGGCCGTAGGAATCAGCGCGAGCTTGTTGTTCTAGGGCCTTGCTTATGAAGTGTCTTGCGTTGGCCAACTTCTCTTCCGCCGTGTAAGTGTTGTCATCCAGGGTATCTAGCGCGGCAGCCGCGTTGAGGATAGGGGTGCAGAAGACAACATCCCCCCTTCTATCCACTCGCTGTGGTGCCGTACGCCAATCGAACCCTAGGTCTTGAGCCGCTGTCGTTACTTGCGTAGGCGGCTCTTTTCCACGGCGGTTTTTTGATGACCTTTTCTCCTCGAAGAGTTGCCGGTTTGTTTTGGCCGACATCTTCTCCTGCTCTTTCTTGATCTTCTTCGCAAGGCTCTCAACGTGCTCCTCTCTTTTTCGCAGGAAGTCAGAGTGCTTAAGCATGTTAAGCCTAAGCTCTTCCACTTCGTCGAGTGGGGTGTTTTTGTTCACCGGAGTATTCATGATCTCGTCTACTTCTTTGATGACGGAGAGCAAATCCGTGGGTTTGCTGCTGCCGCCTTTCTCGAGGCCAGTTTTCTTCTTTGCGCAGACCTTGTCGGAACTTTCAATGAGTTGGCCGGCAGTGGTGTCTCCGGCTTCTTCCGCCGGCTTGATTTGCGCTTCCGAAGTAACTGGGGTTGTCTCGTGACCGACAACAACCATCATAGCCAGCTTGTCAGGCATGTCTGTATCCGCTGTACCCTCTGAGGGAGCCGGATTTCCACTGGAAAAGCGGGTTTTGATCTTCTCTTCGAAGAGACTAGCATCATCATCGGAGTCAGAGTCTATGTTGACTTGAACGGTAGATCTGGATCCGGCATCTGACATCGCATCCTCCTGCAGAGCAGGGAGGATTGATTCAGGATCGTTGTTTTCCGGCTGGGAGTCGGATCCCAGTCCGACAACTCCGACGAAGTGGAAATCAGATTCGGCCGACTCCTGGGAGAAGGCGGATTCAGATCCATCTTGCCGGTCGACTGCTTTGTCGAAGGGTTGGTGGGTGGGGTTGTAGAAACGCGGTAGGCCGTACGCCTCTGGCGTGTACCCGATGAAGACGTCGATCCCTCCGATCGGCACGATTGCGCATCCGATAAGGTAGTCGTCCGCCGGGAGCCAGGACTCATCCGAGTTGACGTAGCTATGGCCGTTAAACCTTGTGACGCGACCGACGGCGATCTGCTTGCCCACGCCGCCAAGTGTTCCCGCCTGGAACGTGACGCCAGGAACCTTATGCCCCACGGTGGGCGCCAACTGTCGTGGTATCGGCATAATTGATAGGAGACGGGGGTCCTCTAGCCTACGTATGGATTGTGGGGAAGAAGGTTGGTGTCGTCGAGGTCGGGATTGAACACGGCGAGTTTACCCAGCTTCGGATCCCACAGCGGTGGCGGGATCCTACGTGCTGCTATAATTCACTATGAGGCAATAGCCGTGAATAGGTTACAATGTGTTCGATGCGTATTGAAGCGTGCCCTAAAGGCTTCCTGGTGGCCGGCTTATATAGGCGGCCAGACCCCAGGATACAAGGTAAGTACTTGTCCGGCAAGTAATCAGAGTCCTAGACCTAGCCGGCTTAGTTGCCGCCTTCCGTCTTGGGCTCGGTGGCTTGATGGGCTTAGGCCTTCCGCCTTCCTTGGACCGTCCGCCTACTTCCTTGCACGTCAGCTATCTGGGCCGCCCGGCAGGCCTTGGCCTTACCACCCTTGGGCCACCCTGGACTAGCCGGATTGATCCATGCTGGTTATACCCCTAGTTGATATATCCCTAACAGAGAGAACTCTGCGACATGGCGTGACTTAGAGCGTTCCAGCTCCAACTTGGCACGCTTAAGACTCGCCTCGAGGTCAACCACCTTGTTCCTCATGTAGGTGATCAACCGTTGGTCGTTCGTGCTACGCTGAAGAACTGGTGTTGATCGACGACTGCGCACAGCCGCAGTTGAGCGAGAACCTCCCTCGCCACTCGCACCAGTCGTCGCAGCAACGGAAGTGGTCTCATGCATGTCAGTCTGTCACGAATATGCAGTGTCAATACAGAAAAGACGACTTCTCAACCAAAGCAGAGTTGAAGTGAAGGAAGATATAATTCAGCACAAAAGATAGTTCAAGGCCAGAAGACCCGACAAAATATAATTCATTACAAGCTGCAGACTCAAGCACAGACTACTATGGCTACCGAGTCCTACACTACAAAGTTCCTATGCAACGGACTCCGACCGGGAGCGACTCCTCCGAGCAGCAGCTGCCTCGGTTGCCTTGGCGATCCCCCTCTCGAAGGTGGCAAACGACTTCATAGCCAGCTGTGCAGCCTGCGCCGTCACCCCGCTAAGGGACGCGGTCTTGCCGTCAGGCCTTAGAGGGAAGCCGCTAACAACTTTCTCGAAGTCGCCAGCGACCTGGTGACCAAGCAGAAGCTGGAAGGTGAGCTCGGAGCCGCGTACCGTCTGCGTCCGAGTGAAGTCCGCGAGGGTGGTCGCGTCGTCTTCAAACGGCGCCGTGTAGGCATCAACGGCAGTCGGTGGCGACGCGCTGGGAAAAATGCTCTGGTGCACAGTCGCCAATGCTCCATTCGACTTCTGCAACGCCGCCGTCGACTTCTGCAGCGCAGCGGAGGCGTACGCGCAGGTACGGTCAATAAACCCGACCATGGTTGCCAAGTCGACGTCGTCGCTGGACGAACCTTCCGGAGGAGCGCCTCCGCATTTCTCTGAACAAAAGGTCCGAAATCAACCCAGGGCAAATCAAGCAAAGACAAAAGTAGGCTACAAGCCGAAATACTCACCTCCAAGAGCGCCGGCGAGTGCGAGTAGGCGGTCGACTTGAGTCTTCTCCTGGACGACTCGCGCACGCTCGCGCTCCTGCGACTCGTGCAGTGCTTTCTCCAGCTCCGCCTGAGCCTGAAGCTTCAGTTCCAGCTCTGCAGTCCGCCTGGCGGCCTGGTCCAAGGAGGTGCGCAGATGATCCCTCTCCTTCTCTAGGCGAACGTAGGCAGCGCCTGCCTCAAGCTGCTGGCGGTAGTATGGCTGCAAAACAAGCAAGAAATTATAAAGTTGCGGGCGACTATCCTAGTCACCCACACCTTCGGGGGCTACTCCCCTCGGAAGCGCTGTTCGCGCACCCGACGTAACTACAGAAGAACAAGAACTTACGTGGTCCAGGAGGTCGACATCCGCTGAAGTCGACGGTGCAGCGCCACTCGGCGCCACGGAGGCACCAGCCCACGCATGTTCAACGACCACCACCCGCACAGCTAGCTCGGTCGAAGGAGCAGACGTGTGCTCCACTTCGCGTGGAGGGGAGCTGACGCCGCCAGAGCGGTAGCTAGCACAAGATTCAGAGAAAATCAACTCGAAGCCTGAAACTCGCAAAGGCAACTAGACGCAGCAAAAATGAAGGAAAACCTTACCTGGTGGTCTCGAGGTCATCGTCGCTCCCCAGGGAGACGGATGGCATCCGAGCGAACTCGCGCGGTGGCGCAGAGCTGACAGGAGGGGCAGCCAAGGGCTCGTCCCAGTCGTCCCGGGACCGGGCACCCGAAGAAGACATGCCAGCCTCCTCCAAGTCAGCAGTCGCATGCTTCGTAGGCGACGAAGCAGTCGCAGAGTCGCCACCTGACGTGGGGCTGCCTTTCGGGTAGCCCACGATAAGGCTACCTGGGCCGCGCCAAGGACAGGAAGGCCCACAGAAGGCCCACGCGGGGCACCATATAACCTAGTCCAAGTCGGTTAGGAAGCATAACCTGCCATATCTGTAGTTGCCATCGGCACCAACCACCCGAGACCTGGCTGCCTATAAAGCCAGGAGGGTTGCTCGTCCCAGAGAACACGCATATAGCTACGGCACAAACCATAGCGAGATCGCAATCTCACCATTGTAACCACAACTCGCATCAATAACCAGACAAGCAGGAGTAGGGTGTTATCCTCCGGGAGCCTGAACCTGGGTAAAACCTTGCTTGTCAGCCGTCGTGACCACCTGCACTCATCTCTCTCCCCATCAATCAACCCGGGGTGCAGAACCCTGGGACTTGTCGAGTTAACACCTCGTCAATTGGCGCCGTCTGTGGGAAGTCAAACAAGTGCTAGGATCATGGTCGCTCCGGCTCCATCCGCAATGAAGATCGGCGTATCCGCCGACAGGGAGTCGATCCGATTCGGCTCCTTCGAGTACGTCATCCACCCGCCAGCCCACCAGTCAGTGTACGCCGATCTTGACAAAGGTATACACATCACCTTCGGCTCCATATTCTGCTGCATCGATAGTCGTGGTATACTCAGGTCTACGACTACCGCGCTACGCGCGACGGCGTCACCTAAATCGGCAACCATCGCGCCCGCCGAACCCACGAAGATCGCATCTGCCGCACCCGCGGAGGCCGCACCCGCCGAACCCGCGAAGATCGCATCTGCCGCACCCGCGGAGGCAGCGCCCATCGAACCCGCGAAGATCGCATCTGCCGCACCCGCGGGGGCCGCGCCCGCTGCACTTGCGAAGAGGGCATCTACGTCGACTACATCGACAATTCCGGCAACGGCCGCGCGAATCGAGTCTACTACCCCAACCTCGGTCGTGCGGTCGACCAAGTCAAGATCCACCTCGACTGTCGCACCCGCACGGGCAACCAGGAGCCCGCGCCCGACAGCCATGTCGCGCGCGCCCTCATCTTCGTGGAAATCTCAAGTCTACCCCAAGCCAATCGCACTCGCCCCGGCGAGCGGGAGCACATGGACAATCGCGAGAAGACACGACAGCGACCGCGCCGCGCGCCACGTTGCAGCAATTTTCGACCCCGAGCAAGAAGCGGGCGATAGAAGCAGCAGCGGCAGCACCAACTCTCCGACTCAAGTCTACCCCAAGCAAGTCTTCATGGCCGGAACAGCACCGCATGACGACGAAGAAGAACCCGCATATCCGCTAGAGGTGGACATGCCGGACCAGACTAAACTTGTCATCACGCGGGACATGGCGATCCAAGCCATGAAGCATGTGGACGAGGTCACGTTCCCCCAACCCAACGCACCTCGAGAAGACCACCTGGCGGTCCAGTACTTGCTACGCAAGGAAGGCGAACGAATCCGCGCCGAAAAAGCCGACCTGCTCAGGCGCAAAAGGGACGCGGATGCATCGAGTGCCAGACGAGCCGCCCTCTCCTTCACATCCTCTACAGAGGTTAACCAAGGAGCACGGCGAACCAGAGCCAGCGTTCCCCACATGGCTGAAGCCGATCGAACAAGGCTCACCCGCAACCTCGACTCGTCCTTCGTCACCGAAGATGAGAACGGGATACCCGTCCCAAAGACGGCGAATGCCGCCCTGATCTCAGTCGAGACATACCTACGGCTCACGCAGCCACCGGAGGGAGACGCACGCTCCCTTCTCCACAAGCAACAAATTGCCTCCATAAGGGCAATCGAAGAAGCTCTGGCGGCCAAGGGGCCAAGCAACTGAGCGCACGAACCAACGACCTCGGGCATCCCAGCGGCGCAACGACAGCCAGTCAAGGACCTTCGCGACGTCCTGACACAGAAGACGGTGGAACGCAACCGCAAGGAGCGCTCGGCTAGTGCGGCAAACGTGGATGACCATGCTGACCGCGACTTCGAGCCGTGGGGTGCGGCATGCTTTAGCTTCAACATCCGCGACACCCGCATGCCTAAAGGCTTCAAGTTGACGGCTGGCACACCTAAGTATGACGGGAAGCAACACCCAAAATTGTGGCTCGAAGACTACCTCATCGCTTGCACCTGCCAAGGCGGAACGTCGACTACAGCAATGCAGTACATCCAGCTCATGTTGACAGACTCGGCACGCGGGTGGCTCACAAGCCAACCCAAAGACTCTTTCCGAACATGGGAAGAATTCCAGGATAACTTCATCAAGAGTTTCTCGGGAACATTCGCAAGGCCAACGACCTACATCGAGTTGCAGGTCTGCAAGCAAGGAAAGGATGAGTCGCTCCGCACTTACATCCAGCGGTGGACACTCTTCCGCAATACCATGGAACCCGTATCAGAAGATCGAGTAATGGACGCCTTCATGCACGGCGTCGCTCGCCGCGACCTCCGGGAGGAATTCGGTAGGCTCCAGCCGAAGACCACAATAGAACTCATGAAGACAGCCAACCAATGGGCCGAAGGAGAGGACTACGTCCGCGAAACTTCTCCCAAAAAAGAGGGCGAAACAAGCAACTGGCGCGAGGCACGTCAAAAGAAGAAGCCACGTTACACCCACGATTCAATTGAATTAGTAGCGGCGGGCTATGAAACCCCCCGTGAGAACAAACGTGACAGCAGCCGACAGTACGACCAAAGTCGGCAGCCCAGCTCGAGTCAGTACAACCGTGGCAGCAGCAGCATCGGCCACAATGATGGAAGTCAGAAACGCGAGTGGAAGCGCCCGTTGACCCCAGCAGAGGAGCTGATGCAACCCTGTAAGCATCACTCGTTCCGCAACCCGGAAACAGGCAAATGGAGTTCCAACCACCTGTTGAAGGATTGTCGCAAAGCAAGAAAGATATACCATGCCATGCAGCAAATCATCGCCCCGGTACAGGCCATACAGGCGGCACCACAGCTAGCCATCCAGGCAGCACCCGCAAACAACAACCAGGTGCAGGCGGTAGGAGCGTTCCCCCAGCCGCAGCAACAGCAACAGCAACAAGGTCAGTCGGCAGCAGCCGACACGTACCCAGCTGCACGGGGACAGCTGAACATGATCCAGAGGGGACCCCCGTCGAACAGGCGACAGAAAATTATCACACGCCAAGCACTTCAAGCCATCAACAGCCCGCGCGCGGTACCATACTACCTGCGCGGGTTGGAGACACCAATCACATTTTCCAGGGCAGACCACCCATCAGAGGTAACCCGACCCAGGCACGCCGCACTCGTGATTGAGGCCTTGATCGGCGACTACAGGCTGAAGAAGGTGTTCCTGGACGGAGGCAGCGGCATCAACATTATATTCGCCGACACCCTAAGAAGAATGAACAGGTCGACGGAGAAATTTCCGGAATCGGAAACCACCTTCCACGGCATAGTACCAGGGCAAGCAATCACGCCCATGGGAACAATCACACTCGACGTCATCCTCGGTACACCCGAGCACTTCAGAAAGGAGTCGATAGACTTTGAAGTTGTCGACTGGAAGTCACAATACCACGCCATCCTCGGGCGCCCAACCTTTGCCAGGTTCATGGCAGTACCCCACTACGCCTACCTGATGATAAAGTTGCCCAGGCCGAAAGGAGTAATCACCGTCCGCGGCGACTTCGGGCTCTCCAACAGCTGCGACCGCGAGTTCGCCAAGATTTCTGAATTCTTCGGAGTCGAAGAGCACTTCAAGGCCATATCAGCCGACAACGACAAGACCGTCTTCCCGGCTCGCAAGAAGCCCGCCAAGGACGCAGCGTTCAACACGAACGACGACACCGTCACCCACCAAGTCCATCCGACTAACAGCAGAAAGACGGTCAAGGTCTCATCGAGTCTGACCCCCGCATAGGAAAGCGCGCTCGTCGAGTTCCTACGTGAGAACTGGAAGATCTTTGCATGGCAACCCTCTGACATGCCAGGGATACCCAGGGAACTCGCCGAGCACTCTCTGAAAGTCCACAAGGACGCAAGACCAGTCAAACAATCCATGCGACGCTTCTCAGGACCCAAGCGAGATGCGATCACCATGGAAGTCGACAGACTACTGCACGCCAAGTTCATCCGAGAGATCAAGGACTCGGACTGGGTCGCCAACCCATTCCTAGTAGAGAAAAAGAAGACGAAGAAACTACGCATGTGCGTTGACTTCACCGCAGTCAACAAATGCTGCCCCAAGGACCACTTCCCGCTACCGTGGATAGACCAGATCATCGACTCGACAGCAGGTTGCGAGCGCCTGTCCTTCCTGGACGCCTACTCAGGGTACCAGCAGATCAGGCTGAAAGTCGAAGACGAAGAGAAGACGGCCTTCATCACACCCGACGGCGTCTTTTGCTACCAAACGATGCCGTTCGGGTTAAAGAACGCAGGTGCCACATACCAGCCGACAATGCAAGCATGCCTCAAGGGGATAATCGGGCAGATCGTCCAAGTCTACGTCGACGACATCGTTGTCACGACCCGAAAGGAAAATACCCTAGTCGACGACCTCCGCAAGCTCTTCGCCGCACTCGACGTGTACCAGATCAAGCTCAACCCAGAGAAGTGCGTGTTCGGCGTGCCAGCCGGAGAACTACTAGTGTACCTCGTATCCGCATGAGGAATCGAAGCAAACCCCGAGAAGGTGCAGAACATACTCACAATGCCAGCACCAACCAAGCTCCGGGAGGTGCAACGATTAGCCGGCCGAGTCGCAGCTCTCAGCCGGTTCATTAGTAAGTTGGGAGAGAAAGCCTTACCTTTCTACCAACTGATGAATAAGACGGACAAGTTCGAGTGGACACAGGAGGCGCAGGACGCATTCGTCCATCTCAAGACAACCCTGACAACCTCTCCAGTCCTCGTGGCACCACTGGAAAACGAGTCGCTGTACTTATACGTCTCAGCAACAAACATGGTGGTAAGCACGGTGCTCGTAGTCGAACTCGAAGAAGAAGGGCACAGTCACCCGGTGCAGAGGCCCGTCTACTACCTTAGCGAAGTACTCACCTTGTCCAAGCAGAACTACCCTCATTACCAGAAGCTGGCATACGGAGTCTTCATGACCTCCAGAAAGGTCGTCCACTACTTCTCCGAGCACCCGATCACGGTGGTAAGCTCCTCCGGACTAGCAGACATTCTCACAAACCAACGCGCGACAGGACGAGTCGCCAAGTGGGTTGTCGAGCTAGGACCATGGGGGCTGAAGTATGCTCACCCGAAGTCCATCAAGGCCCAAGTCCTCCCGGAATTCACCACCGAGTGGATAGAAGCCCAGCTACCAAATATCCCCGACTTGTCCAACACATGGACAATGTACTTTGATGGCTTTAAGAAATTCAAGTCAGCCGGGGCAGGAGTCGTGCTCATCTCCCCCAAAGGCGACAAGCTCAAGTATGTCCTGCAGATGGACTTTCCGACGCCGTCCAACAACGAAGCCGAATACGAGGCCCTGATCCATGGCATGCGGATGGCCAAGAACTGCGGCGCCACGCACCTCATGATATACGGCGACTCCTACCTGGTGGTACAGCAAACCATGAAGTCCTGCGACGCCGTCGCCGACAACATGATCGCCTACAGAGACCTCTACAATCAATTGGAAGGCAACTTCGACGGCTGCGAGCTGTGCCACATTGGCCGTGAAAGCAACGAGGAGGCCGACGTCCTTGCTAACATGGGCTCAGACAGGGTGCCAGTCCCACCCGGCGTCTTACTCGAGTGCATCACGCAGAGATCCATCAAGACTCAGAATACAGCAAGCACTGCAACAACAAAAGGCGATGCCAACACGCCAAGCCAAGACAAGGTCCCCATGGAGGTCATGCTAGTCGAAGCCACATGGACATGACCGTACCTGGCGTACATACTACATCAGAAGCTACCAGCCGACCCAGTCGAAGCAAAGCGCATCATCAGGCGCTCCAAAAGTTTCACCGTCATCAACGGAGAACTCTACAAAAGAAGCATCTCAGGAATCCTGCAAAGGTGCATAGATCCAGTCGACGGCCAAGCCATCTTACTCGACATCCACGCGGGTAACTGCGGGCATCACGCCAGCAGTCGGGCACTGGTGGCCAAAGCGCTACGAGCCGGGTTCTACTGGCTGACAGCCATGCAGGACGCCGAGGAGCTAGTAAAGAAATGCACAGGGTGCCAAGAATTTGCCAACAAGCCGCACGCGCCAGCATCGGAACTCAAGACAATACCATTAGCCTGGCCCTTCGCCCAATGGGGTCTGGACATGGTGGGCCCGCTGAAGAAATCCTCACCCGGAGGTCACACTCACCTCCTGGTTGCAGTCGATAAGTTCACAAAGTGGATCGAGGCCGTGCCCATCACAAGTTCGACTGCATCCACAACAGTCAACTTCATCAGGTCAATCATCTTCAGATTTGGAGTACCGAATGGGATCATCACCGACAACGGCTCGAACTTCACAGCCGAAGAATTCAAGGACTTCTGCTCAGAGCAGGGGATCAAGCTCAGCTACGCGTCTGTATCCCACCCGCAATCCAATGGGCAAGTGGAGAAAGCCAATGGCCTCGTCGCAACGGCATTAAGAAGCGGCTGCGCGTGCCCCTAAAACGTGCAGCGGGCGCATGGGTGGAAGAACTACCGTCAGTCCTTTGGAGCCTGCGAACAACGCCAAACAGATCTACCCAGTACACTCCATTCTGTATGGTGTATGGTGTATGGTGCGGAAGCAGTCCTCCCATGCGACATCAAGTTCGACGCACCGAGAGTAGTCGCCTACGACGAGTCGGATGCAGAAGAGGCACTCGAAGACAGCAGGGACACCCTGGATGAAACACGCGACATCGCCTTGGCACGATCAGCCGTGTATCAACAGGACCTGCGCAACTATCACACTCGGAGGCTACGACCAAGAGCGTTCGTTGCAGGCGACCTGGTTCTTCGACTCATGCAAAAGAAGGTGCACAAGCTCGCTTCCCCATGCGAGGGCCCGTACATCGTGACAGAAGCAATCGGCAATGGAGCCTACCGCCTGAAAGACTCGAAGACGGGAGCAGACTGCAGCAACCCGTGGAACGTGGCACAACTCCGCCGGTTCTACGCCTAGTTAAACCCAATCATTGTACAAGAAAATCAGCGCGGCAGGTTTCAGACGCACTCTTTCCCTTACCAGGGTACCTGAGGGGACTGGAAGGGTTTTAATGAGGCGGCCTGTTCGCAAGAATCAATAAAGTGGTTTGACGAAAATTTGTCTCATTTACCTGTCACACAGAGGAAGCTAAAATCCTAGGCCGCCACTCGAACTACTCGGGGGCTGCGCCACACAGGTTGAAAGAAAAGCTTAGGCCGCTACCCGAACTACTCGGGGGCTGCGCCATACAAGCGTAAGTCAAAAAATCCTAGGCCGCCACACGAACTACTCGGGGGCTGCGCCACACAGGTTGAAAGAAAAGCTTAGGCCGCTACCTGAACTACTCGGGGGCTGCGCCATACAAGCGTAAGTCAAAAAATCCTAGGCCGTCACCCGACCGACTAGGGGGCTGCGGCACACAGGTCAAGTTCGAAATCCTAGGTCGCCACCCGACACACTCGGGGGCTGCGCCACACAGGTAACACTTGTAATCCTAGGCTACCACTCGACCTACTCGGGGGCTACGCCAAACAGGCCTTCTCAGAAAAATCCTCAGCCGCCACTCGAACTCACTCGGGGGCTGCGCTGTACAGGTCAAGTTCAAAATCCTTGGTCGCCACCCGACATACTCGGGGGCTGCGCCAAACAGGTAACACTTGTAATCCTAGGCCGCCACTCGACCTACTCGGGGGCTGCGCCACACAGGTCTTAGCCAAAATCCTAGGCCATCACTCGAACAACTTGGGGGTTGCGCCATACAGGTCAAGTTACAAAAATCCTAAGACGCCACCTGATAAAGTCAGAGACTGCGACATACAGGTCACACTTGGGAAAACCTAGGCCATCGCCTAGCATGCTAGACGACTGCGCCAAACATGTCGTGGTGGCGTCACGGCAGATGCCATAGGATGGCTAATTTGTGGGGCCGATGGACGTTGGTGAATCCGGGGAGGGATAGCGAGTTGAAGAACTCACACGGGGAGGATCCCGGTAAAAACCGAGATCTCCCAGGAACACGAAACAAGAACAAAGAGCAACGGGGAAGATCTAACAAACACAAACAAATGCACGAAGGCACCAAGCACACACACGATATACCCAGGTTCAGGGCCCTCGTGAGGAGGTAACACCCCTACTCCTGCCTTTGTTCTCTATATATTGGTGGTACAAGAACTACCACTTGCTACAAGACCTATCAAAGGTAGAAGTACTAAGAACTAGATGAACTCAAGGTGAAGAGGAGTAACTGCTCTAAGAGTAAATGCAACTATAGCTGTGGCTCTCAGGTCCGTCCTTCCTCTCAGGAGCAGTTATGGCGCCTTTTATAGAGGTCCGGCCAGGAGGGCCGGAAACCCTAACTTGGCTTGGCCCCACCGGACAGGCCTAACCGGGATGTCGTCACCGGCTAGTACGACCTAGTCGCCGGAATATCCGGTGTAGCCCCTTCGTCATCATCTCGTTAAGGACGGCAGGCGCCGTCCTGCATCATCATTGTCCCCTTGTCAGAGACAAGACATGTCTTTGCCCATCCCGGATAGCCTTTTCCGGATTGCCGGGCTAGGCATGTCAGGTCCTGTCGTACCGTTGTCTTACCGGCTGACGCGCTTCCGTGTCAGGCGGGAGGTGACCATGCTTCCGTGTCAGGCGGGAGGTGACCATGCTTCCGTGTCAGGCGGAATGGTACTTCCTCCCGCGATATACGGGAAAGCCTGCTCTAGACCGTTGACGGCCTACCGGGAGCTCTCTTGCCGGCTACCTCCTCTCTTGCCACTGGGAGCCTCTTCTGCATAAGATCAAGATCGACACGTACACTCCGGTTAGTGCTTACCCGGGATACCTATCCGGTAAAACCGAGTACACCATCACCCAGGAACCTCCTCGGTGTCCCCGGTCCGGGATCCTTTCCGGAGATGTCCGAACTTATCTCAGGATGAGTAACTCTAGGCCTAGCCTCCCGAAGATGTCTTAGTCTACCAGCAAAGACATCTTCGAGAAGCTAGTTCTTAGAGGAACCATCCGCTCCTGCCCGTGCTGCAAATGCGAGGGTCGGGGATGTCTATTTATAGTCGCAAGACCTGACCCTTACGGCTGCCACGGGGCCCCTTGGCCTTTCCCTGCGTCCAAGTGACCAGCTGCCCTTTCGGCACACCAAGGGGTGTCCTTTGCTGTCGCCAAAGGTCAAGCACTGTTGTTATCCATTATAATTTACCGGGATCTGCCCCTACCCGGGGGGCAGCCCCCCGACACTAGTCCCCGAAGCTGGTGCGGCACAGCGACCCCGGATGATGTGCGGGATCAGTTTTAATGACTAACTTTCTTCCGAGAAGACACGACATCAAACTTTTATTCCATGCCTAGATTAATTCTTGCCGAGATCCTCTCACCGAGATGGTCTCAACCGGGAGGCGAAGCCTGCGACCGGGTAGCACCATCTCAGCAAATCTTGACCGCTGACTTCCCGATGAATCCGCGATAGCGAATCTGGGCCCACCCGACGTCCCGTCTACGCAGAGGCGCACTCAAGTGCTTCTGCGCACGCACGGTGTCGCTTGGGTTCCCGCGCCAGGGAGCCGCATCTGATCCGGAAATGAACCGTTGGGGCCTTGTGGCCCTCGGTGTGGCCGGATCGAGCGCTCCGAATAATGCCACGTGGCCCGCGGCACACAACAGATCCCACCCACGATCGTGGAGATCGTGGGCGGGAAAAACGGGAACCGCTCCGGAATCCCCCCCATAAATAGGGGACCGGAACGGTCTCCCTCACTTCTTCTCCTTTGCATTTCCTCTTCTCCACCGTCTCGAGCTCGCCGCCGTCGTTGCGCTCGTTGCTCGTACGCCGTCTCGCCGGAGCTCGCGCCCCGCCGTCCTTCTCGCACGCCGTCGACCTCCTTCGCCGGTGAGTTTCCCTTCTCCGCACCGATGCGTTTCTTCGGTAGAGTAGTTTCCCAACTCCGGCCGTGCCCTAGCTCGAGCACGGTTGTACCGACGCCGGTGACCATACCCGGGCGGCGCGCATGAGATGTACGGTGAAGAACCACCGTGGCGCTAGGATGTAGATTGGTTACTCTTGTTCGTGCCTCACTTGAGTTTAGCAAGATCCATTTTTCCTTCCTTTAGTTTTGATTATACGACCCGCGGTAGATCTTGCTTCTCATGAACCCGGTAGTTTTCAGCAGTTTATGCCCCGACATCCTCATTTCGGATAGACTAACTCCGACTAACCGCCGCTGCATCTGCAGAATAGCCCGAATACTCCCGCGTACTTCTCCGAGATGGGTGAAGAACGTGCCCGGGGGTGTTGGGACGGATCCGAGACAAAGCAGTCGGATCTTGATTGGCTGTATCGGACTCACCGGATTCCTCCGGAAGTTGAGAGCCGTCTACCGGGAAAGGAGGTTGCGCCGGAACCCCAACCCGGGGAATTTGTGGTATTCCTATCGCACTTTGAGCGCGGGTTTGGGCTTCCGGCTAGCCCCTTCTTCCGCGACTTCCTCGACACGTATAACGTGCAACCTCACCACCTTCCCGCCAACGCCATTATGATGCTTTCTGTCTTCATCACTTACGCGGAGGCGTACCTTGGCATATGGCCCTTTGTGGATCTCTGGGCCAAGTACTTTATCCTCCGCCGACAAGCCATTCCCAACCCGGATCAGAAGGTAAAAGACTTGGTCGACTGCGGAGCGGCCACCGTCATCCCTCGCGCGGACTCCGGATTCCCCATCGTCAAGGGATTAGAGTCTTGCCGGAAATGGCAACGCAGCTTCTTCTACGTGAAGAACCGGGAGTCCTTGGGAGATGGCCCGGGATCCTCGAACCCAGACTTCATTAATCTGCCGGAATTCGTCATGGGTCCTCCGCGCGAATTCGGTCGCTGGAAGCATCTTCCCGACAGCGAGGAGATCGGATACATGCACGATGTTCTGCAGGTGCTCACCCAGGATATGACCGGGGATGACCTCTTGCGCTGCTTTATTGTTCGCCGGGTCTGCCCCCTTCAACACCGAGTGCACAAGATGTGCCACATGTCCGGGAACTACGACCCCACCAGGACCAGTATCCATAGGCTAAGCCACGGGGCGATCGTCCGTCGCGCCCGAGCTATTGCTCGGACGGAAATGACGGAGGACTATGAATGGGGGGTCATAGGGGGATCCCGGAAACGACCGGTTGACCAGGTGCTTATATCAGTCTTTCACGCCTACGCCTTCGTACATGCGCTCACCTGGACACCGACACGACCTAACTTGTTTGCGCAGTTATTCGAGCGTCAGCACGAAGAAGACGCCGTCCACGTCAACGGGAACTTCGCCCCGGATTTCCGGAAACCGGACGTGATGCCGAGAGAGGATCTCGACGGCGAGGACCATCTCGCCATCCCTTTCGTTAAGGCCCCGGGTAATCCTTCAACCTCAGAGACAGTTTCCATTTCCTCGGATGACGATGAGATTGACTGTGAGATCCTTGACGTTATTGACGCTCTCCCTCTGAATTGGGCCTCAGCTGTGGTTCCGAAACCGTCAGCGGGGACCAAACGTGCCGAGAGCCGGAAGCGCGCGGCTTCCGACACCGATGGGGCTCAAGCCTCCGGCAACCCCCCCAAGAAGAGTAAACCGAGCAAGAAGACGACCGAGAAGCCTCCTCGATGCCGGCAGAGGGGTCCTCCCCTTGTGGATTCCGGGTACGTCTTTCTTGCCTCATGTTATTTGACTTTGCTCTCTCCATAACTTCTACTAAGACATTTTCTTTCAGTGACGCGCTCGAGCTCCCGACATCTATTGTTCCTCCTCCTCCGGGAACTCGGACTCCTAGTCCGGTTCGGGCCTCTCCTTCACCTCTTCGCCCTTCTGCTCGAGGGAATGAATCCGCCGCCTCCGGTGCCGCACCGGCAAGCGTCGCGACCTCGGATGCACCTCCGGTGATCGACGAGATCGCGCTGCAGGCCACGACCACCTCGGGAGAGATTGTTCTTCCGGATAGCCCGCGCCGGGTTCCCGAACTGGAGGCAGAGATCGCTAGCCCTCGTCGGCAACCTGCGGCGAGTGGGGCCTCTCGGCCAGCCGCGCCCAAGGCCATCCCGGAGAAACAGCCTACCGCCTCCTCCCGGCCGGCAGAACAAATTCCCAAGTCTCGCGGCAAGACTTCTAGGCAGAAAACATCTTCTGCTCCGCCCGCAGCTGCTCCGACATCTTCTTCCCAGGACTTGGTGCTGCGCCCGGGTAAGTTCTCACCGTTACCACCACCTCCTGCCGAGATCCCTACTGCCGCCTTGCGGATGTTGCGAGCAACGGTCAGCTCCTTTGCATCTTCAGGATCTCGGGACATCGCTGCCACCCGCGTTGCCGGCAGCTCCGGCATCCGGGTTGTTGATGACTTCAACAAGGCCTGGCTTGCCGCCGATGCTTCCGAGACTGCAGGGGACTTGCACGCTGGTTAAAAAATTGCTCCATCACCACTAGTCCCCGAGATTGGTGCTTAGTGCTCTAGATTCCACCGAATAGCAGATCACTAGGTTCCAATCTTAGAGAAAAATTAGGACTCGAACACCGAGTTCCCGAGACCCTCCCAACCGGGTTCTTTACTTCTTTTTCCATACTGACTTTGCCTTCTTTGTCTTGCTATCAGGAGTGCAGCCAACAACGCCGCAACATCTTCAACCGGGTTCTCGCTGAACTCGGTCAGTCGATGAAGTCCGAGGAGCGCTTCCGGGAGGAGCGAGACGCGGCGCGCCAGATCTCGGTGGATCAGAAGACTGCTCTTTCCACCGCGCAATCCGAGATCGCTCGGTTGAACGGCGAGCTCGGAAAGGCCCAGGCCGCTATGTCCGAGATGAAGACGCGCTTCATTGAGGCGACCAAAAAGCAGAATGAGACCCTGGACCAATCGGTGGCGCGCGCGGATAATACCAAGACCGAGCTGGATCTTCTCCGGTCGCGATCTGATGCTTGGCTCACCGAGCTCACCGTACTGAACCGGGACCTCAACAGTAAGTAATCCGACATCCCTCCTCTCCCGTTTCTTCCTTAATTTGCTGTTGCTCTTCTTGTGACGTAGTCGTTTTGACAGCTCTTCTTTTTAAAGGAGAGTTCGAGCATTCCCGCGAAGCCGCCGCCAAAGCTGTTGCCGCCGCCCGAGAGAAGCGTGCCGGGAAGGGTCCCATCTCGGACGCCTGGGACATTGAGGATCACCTCACTGCCCTGAAGGCCCGGATAGTACCTCTCCGGGCTATCGGGACGGAGCTCCTCAGCGTGGCGATCCACGTCCACGGCGCCTTGTGGCCGAGCCTCCGCGGGAAGCTCTCGATCCCGGAGCTCTCGCGCGCACTTCTGGGTGCCGGTAGCCGCATCCACGCTTGGAAGCGCTCCAGTGCTAGAGCTGGTGCGGACCAGGTCTTGACCCAAGTACTTAGCTGGTACGAAGGTCTTGACCTGGCAGCGATCCTGCGCCTGCGGACGGTGTCGCCTTGGGTTAAAGATCCGGCAAAGATCCAGCAGCGGCGAGAGGTGGCGCACCGCATTGCGAAGTGGGCCAGCATCCGTGCCTTCACCGCCAGCACCGTTCCTTCAGAGTCTGAATCAGATAATGAGGATTCCGAAGAAGATGATGCCGCTTCCGGCGATGGGGAAGAAGAGGTCCTGGAGGGAGATGACGCTGCTTCTGGTGCTGCGTCCGAGAAGGTGGTTTCCCGGGATGCAACATCTTCGCCGATACCCGAGGCCACCGAGACCGAGGTGCATCCCGACGTCCCGAGTGGTGCTGCCGATGCTGAAGGTGAAGCTACTCCTGCTCCCGAGGTTGGCGCTCCCGAGGTCGTCGCTCCCGAGGTCGTCGCTCCGGAAGTCGCCGTCGAGAAGCCCACTTCCCCCACCGCTTAAAACACTTAGTAGCAAATTCGTTAAATCCCCGGGATGCCGGGTGCAATATGTATCGTACACTTAAATTACTTCTGTTTCACCGTGAACTACTTATTCGAACAATTTATGTCAATGTACTCAGCTTTTAGTTCCCGAATTGCCTTTCATGCTTACCGTACTTAGGTAATTTTTGCTCTTGTCTACCATTTCGGCGTTCGACAGTCGAGTCACAAAACTCCACATACGGCATGCACTAGTTAAAACAATCCGAGTTCCTACTAACCGAATTCCCGACATAAAAAACAACTAAGTTAGTAAAAACAAACATGCCGGACAAGTTCCTGCTCCGAGTCCCCGAGACCGTTTTCGTGTTCCCCACCTTCCCTCTCTTTGCTCTTGACTACCATTTCGGCGTTCGTCAGTCGAGTCACAAGATGATTTCACATGACATACATTACTTTGACTTTGAGAATTGGATTCGGAACTTTCCCGGCATGCATACAGCAAAACATAAGATAGCTATCCGGCAGCCCCCGGGTTCCTTCCCGGGATGCCGGTAAAAAAAAACAGTAAATGAATTTTAAGAAATAACAAGATATGCATGTGACCGGGCAGTCCCCGGGTTCCTCCCGGGGTGCCTTACTTTCATTGTTATTTGAGAATTGAGATACAACATACACAGAGCCCTTTACGAGTAAAAGGGGCGAAGTAGAGCTACATTCCATGGACGCTTGGTTTCCTCACCGGATTTGTCCATTACACCTTTCCTAGCCTCCTGTGCATCTACAAGGTAATAAGAATCATTGTGCAATGCTCTGCTTATCACAAAAGGCCCCTCCCACGGAGGTGATAGTTTATGCATTCCGGCCGTGCGTTGGATGAGCCTCAGCACCAGATCTCCCTCCCGGAATACCCTCGGGTGTACTTTCCGGCTATGATAGCGACGGAGGTTTTGTTGATAAATTGCCGACCGAGATAGTGCCAATTCTCTCGCCTCTTCGAGTAAATCCACATCATTTTCTCGGGCCTCCTTTGCCTCGGTCTCGGTGAACATTGCCACTCTCGGGGAGTCATATTGTATGTCGGTCGGAAGCACTGCCTCAGCACCGTATACCATGAAGAATGGTGTGTACCCGGTAGATCTATTCGGAGTGGTCCGGAGACCCCATAACACCGCCGGCAACTCCTCTATCCAGCATCCCGGAGTTCTCAACAATGGTTCGATCAAGCGAGCTTTGATACCAGCCAAGACTAAGGCGTTTGCCCTTTCGACTTGCCCATTTGCTTCCGGGTGTGCGACTGATGCTACATCTAGCCGGATTCCTTTCTCAGCACAAAATCGAGCGAATTCCCCCACAGCAAAGTTTGTTCCATTATCTGTGATAATGCTGTGTGGGTATCCGTATCTCAAGATGATGTCTTTCAGGAATTGCACAGCGGTGTGTCCATCGCACTTCCGGATTGGCTTGACCTCTATCCACTTAGTGAACTTGTCCACCATCACCAGTATATGTGTCATGTTGCCCCTTGCCGGTTTGAATTGCCCGACCATGTCCAAACACCATACTGCAAATGGCCAAGTGATGGGGATTGTTTTCAGTGCTGACGTCGGCATGTGTATCCGGTGAGCAAATCTCTGGCATCCTCCACACTTCCGGACAATATCTTCTGCTTGCTGCAATGCAGCGGGCCAGTAGAACCCATGCCGGAACACTTTTGCCACCAGGGCCCGGGATGATGCATGATGTCCACACTCTCCCTGGTGTATCTCCAGGAGCATCTCTTGCCCTTCTGCCGGTTCCACGCATCTCTGGAGCACCTCGGTGACACTTCTCTTGTACAGCTCTTGGTTAATGACAGTGTATGCCTTTGATCTTCGCATTATCTGACGGGCTTCTACTTCATTCTCCGGGAGGGTTCCTTCCAAGATGTACACCATAATGGGCTGTGCCCAATCCGGGACAGGTCGCACCGGGAACGCTGGAACGTCTATGTCCATTGGTTCTGCCGACATCACCTCTATCATCATCTGTCTTTGCCTCTCTGAGCACTGGGAGGCAGTCCCCGGGTTCGATGTTATGCTCCCGACATCTACTTCCATGGGTACTGCATCTGAACCAGGCTCCTTGGGGATGAAGATAGAATCTGACTCGGGTGACGGCTGAATAGATGGCTTCCTCAAATGCTCCAGGGCTATCCCGGGTGGGATGGCACCCCGGGATGATCCTAGCTTAGACAAGACATCCGCTGCTTCGTTCTCTCCTCTGGGTATGTGCTTGAACTCGCATCCTTCAAAAAATCCGGAATTTTTTTGCACATGAAACCTGTACAAGGCCATGTTTGCATCTAGGGCATCCCAATTCCCCGACACCTGTTGCACCACGAGGTCGGAGTCACCGAAACACTCTATCCGGCGGATTCCGATTTCCTTGGCGACATTCAATCCGTGAACAAAAGCCTCATACTCCGCGACATTATTGGATGCCCGGAAATGGATCTGCAGCACATACCTCAGTATATCTTGCTTCGGGGAGGTGAGAACCACTCCGGCACCCAATCCGATTTTAGCCTTTGAGCCATCGAAATGCATCCTCCAGAAATTGTAATCCGGCATCGGAGGTTCATACTGCATCTCGGCCCAGTCCACCAAAAAGTCCGGCAGCGCCTGCGACTTGATGGCGTCACGTCTCTCATACGCCGGAGCGTATGGAGACAACTGGATGGCCCATTTGGCTACCCGGCCGCTAGCATCCTTGCAACCGATGATCTCGGCGAGAGGAGCTTCGTATACCACTGTGATTGGGTGTTCCTGAAAGTAGTGCTTGAGCTTGGTCACTGCCATGTACACCCCGTATGCCATCTTCTGATAGTGGGGGTAGTTCTGCTTGGATTCCGAGATCACCTCACTGAGGTAATACACCGGCCTCTGTATTAGCTTGCCCCCTTCTTCCCTTTCCACGACCATTGCCACACTGACTACTCGGTTGGTTGCGGCAATATACAACAGCATAGGTTCCTTGGGTAACGGGGATGCCAACACCGGTGCTGTTGAGAGCATTCTCTTCAAATTGTTGAATGCCGCATCAGCCTGCGGGGTCCAAACAAATGTTTTGCTCTTCTTCATCAGCCGGTACAAAGGTAAGGCCTTCTCCCCAAGTCGGCTCACAAACCGACTTAGGGTGGCCAGACACCCGGTAAACTTCTGCACATCCTTGAGACGCACAGGCAACTTCATGCTCTCTATAGCACGAATCTTACCCGGGTTGACCTCGATTCCCCGGCTTGAGATGAGGAAACCGAGTAACTTCCCGGCCGGAACACCAAATGTGCACTTATCCGGATTCAACCTCATCCGGAATCTTCTTAGGTTCTTGAATGTTTCCCTCAGATCGTCTATTAGTGAGGCTTTTTCTTTTGTTTTTATGACTATGTCATCGACATAGACCTCGGCATTCCGACCTATCTGATCATGCAAGCATTTCTGCATGCATCTCTGGTATGTAGCACCAGCATTCCTTAATCCGAAAGTCATAACACGATAGCAATAAGCCCCGTAAGGGGTAATAAAAGCGGTTTTTAATTGATCATCCGGATTCAAAGGTATCTGGTGAAAGCCAGAATAAGCATCTAGAAAAGTTAAAAGTTCACTCCCGGCAGTGGAGTCTATCACTTGATCTATCCGGGGCAGCGGAAAGGGGTCCTTCGGGCATGCCTTGTTGAGGTTGGTGAAGTCGATGCACATGCGCCACACCTTAAGCAGGAGGGGATCATCTTTCTTCTTCTCTACCAGGACCGGATTCGAAATCCAATCCGGGTGCAGCACCTCCATGATGAATCCGGCGGCCAGCAGTATGGCTAGGTGCTCCATTACAGCAGCTCTTCTCTCATCCGAGAGGCGCCTAGTTGGTTGCTTCACCGGCTTCGCATCCGGTCGAACAAATAGAGAGTGCTCAGCCAACTCCCTCGGGACGCCTTGCAGATCGTCACTCGACCACGCAAAGGCATCCCGATTCTCACGGAGGAAGTCGACGAGCTCGCCTTCCTATTTGCTGTCCAAGTTGCTGCCAATGATAACTTGGCGCTCCGGGTTGCTGGGGTCCACGGACACCTTCTTGGTCTCTTTGGGGGGCTGGAACGACGCACCCTGCTCCGGGTTCACCATCCCGGGCATTCTGAGTTGGGAGGTCTTAGCCATCGCCACCACCTGCTGGATCCTCTTCTTCTCTTCCGCGATCACTAGGGACTCAGCTAAGCATGACCCCGCCGAGGCACACTCCATGGAGCGCTTGTGGTCTCCCGAGATGGTGATTACGCCGTTAGGTCCCGGCATCTTCATCTTGAGGTATCCCACATGAGTTGAGATCATGAACTTGGCGAGGGCCGGTCTGCCGATCAGTGCATGATACGGGCTCTCGAGGTCTACGACCTCGAACTCCAAGCTCTCGGTTCGGCAGTTGTCCCGAGTTCCGAATAGCACCTCCACCCAGACTTTTCCCATGGGCGAGCAAGAGACTCCGGGCACGATGCCATGGAAGGTTGTCTCGGTGGGCAGTAGGGTGTTCATGGACACTCCCAGCTTCAGCATCGTGTCCTTGTACATGATGTTAATGGCACTGCCATTGTCAATCAGAACTCGGCTGAAGCGGACGTTGAGATTGGGTCCGACGAAAGTTGGGTCCACTACCAAGGCATACGCTCCCGGCTTGGGCATTACCCGGGGGTGATCTTTCCGGCTCCAGGTGATCTCCATCTCGGACCAGTGCAAGAATTTGGGCACTGCCGGGATCACGGCGTTCACCTCCAGAGCACGCTGCCGCACACTCTTTCGGTCAGTGGGTTCGGTTACGAAGACCACATAGCTCTGATGTGCTTCCCGGTAGTTGCCCTGCTGTTGTCCGGCTTGGTTACCGTTGTCGTTCCGGGTATGCACCACATTCACTGGGCGAGGTGGGGGTCCTCTCGGAGGAGGGGGAAGTCGGACATTGTTGGCCCCCGATGTCGGAGGTGGGGGTCTCGGAATATTGGGCCGAGATGCCGGAGCACTCGGCCGAATACCTCCCGAGCTGCCCTCCTGCAACGTGCGCTGATACCAGCTGCACTGTCGAGTAGAGTGGTTTGCGGGCTTGTTGGCCTCCAAAGTGTGGTAGCAGCATGGCTTATTCAACATCTCCTCATACGTCAGGGGCTTCTTCTGCTCCACCCAGGTCTTCTGCACCTCCTGACTTTGACCCCAAGCTGGGCCACTTGTCTTTTGACGCTGGTTGTTGCCGACATCCTCCTGCTCCCGGGGGGCTACCTCCTGCTCCCGGGTTACTGCTGCGACATGCTGCACGGCATGGTGGTATTCCGGCTGATTCCTCTTGTGGCCGAACTTTTGGCGATCATGGCTCCTGCTCGGTCCTGAGCGCTGAGGTCCCGCATTCCTCCTGTTGGAGTCCCCGACATCCACCAGGGGTTGCATGGGATCTCCAAGCGTATAGGTATCGGCGATGCGCATGGTTTCCGCCAAAGTTGTTGGCATCTTTCTCTGCAGTTTCTGCCATAGCATAAAGCCATGCCGGCATCCTTGCGCAAACCAGGAGATGGCCTGCGCCTCCACCACTCCTTCGCAAGAGTTGCGAATATTGCTCCACCGGGTAAGGTATTCCCGGTCAGTCTCATTGCTCCTTTGCCTACAGATGGCGAGCTGCTGAGGTCTGTTGGGCCTTTTGTACGTGCTGGTGAAGTTGCTGATGAATGCTTCTTCAAAGTCCAACCAGCAGTCTATACTGCCAGTTCTCAGATTGTTCAACCAGATCCGGGCAGGTCCTTCCAACATCTGCGGTATATAACGTACCGCCCATCGTCTGTTTCCACCGGCTATGCTTACTGCAGTTACATAGTCGGTCAGCCAGTCCTCCGGCTTCTTGCTGCCGTCATAGGTCTTGGCACCCCTGTTGAGCTGAAAGTTCCGAACAGGAGGTTCCCGCATGATCCGAGGTCCAAAGCAAGCAGGTCCCGGTGGTCCTTGCTCTTCCACCATCTCGGACTGGTGAATCCGGTCCAGCCGGAACCTCGCATCTGCCGGGTTCAGCTGTCGTGTTCCTATCCGAGATCCCAAGGGGTTCTCGTCCGGCTGATACTCGAGTTGCTGCATCCCCGAGTTACCATTATTGAGCCTATTGTGCGTCGGGATCACGGCTTGACGGGGGACCGAGATGACTTCCCTCTGCGGGTCTCCCTGTACATGGGGAGGATTCCGGGGTGGATTACCATAGCCAACCGGGGTATTGTTTCCCACACCCAGGTTACCATCCCCACGGGTACTTCCCGCCGGTCCCGGGTTATGCTGTCCGGCTTGCCCTGCCTGCTGGATACCGGCAAATGCCGGGTCATAGGTCTGTAGCTGCTTGTTCCTCCCGGAACCTCTACTCCGGCTCCGGCTCTTGCTTTTGCTCTTGCTTCTGCTTGGATGTGGGGAAGAGGCCTCCCCATCCGACATCTGGCTATTGGGTCTGGCAGAATGCACCTGTGACCCTGCTCCGGGGTTCTTCTTCTTGAAGGCCTGGTTTTGCCGGTTGGCCTCAACCACCAGCTCGTTGACCCTCTCCTGTTGCTTGCGCAGGGCTTCACCGGATAACCCCACCAACTCGGCCATGGCGGCTTCAGCGGCCCTAAGAGTTTTTGCCGGTGAACTGTACACTGGCTTCCCCGCAGAAATCCGGCTTCCGGTGTTGATAGTGGTGGCTCCACCAGCCAGCTCCTCATTCACCATTCTTCCCTTCTTGCGCAGATCTGCAATGCGTTTCTCCCGGGAGTCTATCTTAGTGAATCCGTGAGCAGCATTGTACTCCCGGAGGCTAACGCTGAGCTCGCGACGGAGTTCGGCGATTTCCTTTGCCTCAGCGAGAAGCAATTTCCGCTGCTCCTCCAACTCAGCCGAAGTGGCCTGGGTATCCGCTCCGGTAACCACGGCTATAGCTAACTTGGCTACCAAACCCGAGAGGGGATCTGGACGGCGTCAAGGCTGGGACGGCTGCGGATCACCATCTCGGGCCGCAGGTCTTTCCTGCGGGGGTTTGGCCAAACGAGGGACACCGTCGGTATCGCCATCAGCATCCTGGTATTCCTCCTCGGTGGTTCCGACCATCATCACTGCGACGGAACTCGGGGAGCGGTCAGCACGCAGACCCCGAGCTGCGCAGAGCATGGGAGGGTCATCAGCCTCCAGGACTAGGTCCGGGTAGCTACAGACAACCTCGGTGGCCACATAGGTGGTGAAACCACCGAAGTCGATAAGACATCCATTCCCCGGGAACGGTCTGTTCCGGAAGCAGCCTGCGTTGTCGGCGACGAAATCCATCTCCCCAAGTCTTACGACTAGACCAGAGAGAACCCGAACGTCGAAACGCACCGGGGAGCCCGTCCGGATGTGTACACCAGCCAACGTCTCTGTGGGCGCCAACTGTCGTGGTGGTGTCACGGCAGATGCCATAGGATGGCTAATTTGTGGGGCCGGTGGACGTTGGTGGATCCGGGGAGGGGTAGCGAGTTGAAGAACTCACACGGGGAGGATCCCGGTAAAAACCGAGATCTCCCAGGAACACGAAACAAGAACAAAGCGCAACGGGGAAGATCTAACAAACACAAACAAATGCACGAAGGCACCAAGCACACACACGATATACCCAGGTTCAGGGCCCTCGTGAGGAGGTAACACCCCTACTCCTGCCTTTGTTCTCTATATATTGGTGGTACAAGAACTACCACTTGCTACAAGACCTATCAAAGGTAGAAGTACTAAGAACTAGATGAACTCAAGGTGAAGAGGAGTAACTGCTCTAAGAGTAAATGCAACTATAGCTGTGGCTCTCAGGTCCGTCCTTCCTCTCAGGAGCAGTTATGGCGCCTTTTATAGAGGTCCGGCCAGGAGGGCCGGAAACCCTAACTTGGCTTGGCCCCACCGGACAGGCCTAACAGGGATGTCGTCACCGGCTAGTACGACCTAGTCGCCGGACTATCCGGTGTAGCCCCTTCGTCATCATCTCGTTAAGGACGGCAGGCGCCGTCCTGCATCATCATTGTCCCCTTGTCAGAGACAAGACATGTCTTTGCCCATCCCGGATAGCCTTTTCCGGATTGCCGGGCTAGGCATGTCAGGTCCTGTCGTACCGTTGTCTTACCGGCTGACGCGCTTCCGTGTCAGGCGGGAGGTGACCATGCTTCCGTGTCAAGCGGGAGGTGACCATGCTTCCGTGTCAGGCGGAATGGTACTTCCTCCCGCGATATACGGGAAAGCCTGCTCTAGACCGTTGACGGCCTACCGGGAGCTCTCTTGCCGGCTACCTCCTCTCTTGCCACTGGGAGCCTCTTCTGCATAAGATCAAGATCGACACGTACACTCCGGTTAGTGCTTACCCGGGATACCTATCCGGTAAAACCGAGTACACCATCACCCGGGAACCTCCTCGGTGTCCCCGGTCCGGGATCCTTTCCGGAGATGTCCGAACTTATCTCAGGATGAGTAACTCTAGGCCTAGCCTCCCGAAGATGTCTTAGTCTACCAGCAAAGACATCTTCGAGAAGCTAGTTTATAGAGGAACCATCCGCTCCTGCCCGTGCTGCAAATGCGAGGGTCGGGGATGTCTATTTATAGTCGCAAGACCTGACCCTTACGGCTGCCACGGGGCCCCTTGGCCTTTCCCTGCGTCCAAGTGACCAGCTGCCCTTTCGGCACACCAAGGGGTGTCCTTTGCTGTCGCCAAAGGTCAAGCACTGTTGTTATCCATTATAATTTACCGGGATCTGCCCCTACCCGGGGGGCAGCCCCCCGACAAAACAGGTCAAAAATCAAAACGAGAATTGGCACTTCCGAGCAAGCAGATCAATTCTCATTACTCGCAAGTATTTCTAATCTATTACATTACGACTTGCACAGGCACATTTGCCCTCTATAGCTAACCCTGTACATCAGACGACAGCTACTCTAAACTGCAGGCTCGGCCTTCGGCGCATCGAGGGGATCTACAAGGCGCTCACTCAGGTCCTGAACCTGCCTGATAATTCGGCACGCAGCCGCTAAGGTCTCGTCGAAGTCGTCATCACCAGGCAGGCCATCAAGCACCCTGTCGAGCGGAAGATGCGGCCGATGCATCCGAACGTATGCCAACGCCGCGTTTGCCCCAGCCGCAAGTTGGGCGTCGACAACCTCCTTCAGCCCTTCACCATCGCGAAACCTCTCCAGCAAGGCGGACAGCCCGTTCGGCTGCGCATTATGCGGGAAGTACACGCAATTGATGTGCCAGAGTGTCTTCCGGCAGTTCTCCAGAAGAAAAGCAGCGCGCCACGTACGATCAAGCATGGTGGCAAGGACGCGCCCTCTCGACTTGTTCACCTAGAACTGCCGAGGTTCGTAGCAGTCGTCGGACGCCTCTCGGGTAACTCGCTCCTCAACACGAACCAGCTCGGCCTCCCAATCAGGATTAACATCTGCACGCATAAAATGCGAATCAGAACAAGAAAGAAAGCCAGCAAAGACAGCAGCCGCCAAAAGGATACAAACCTTGCAACTGCCGGCTGATCAAGTCGATCTCCCCAAGCAAAAAATCCTCACGTCGCGAGAACTCCGCCGTAGGATGCGACTGGGAGCGGTGCAACAGCCGCTCAGTATTCTTCAGGGTCGCCCCTAGCTCAACCACCTTGTTCTTCAGGTATGTGATAATTCGCTAATCATTTACACTACGTGGAGGAGCAGGCGCCGCCCGACGACGGCGAGAACCCGAAGAAGAAGCCGCGCTGCTCGGCCCGGCCACAGGAGAAGGCGAAGCATCACCGTGCACAACATTCTGCCATGAATACGCAGAGTCAATACAATCACACGACTGCTGTCGGGGGGCTGCCCCCCGGGTAGGGGCAGATCCCGGTAAATTATAATGGATAACAACAGTGCTTGACCTTTGGCGACAGCAAAGGGCACCCCTTGGTGTGTCGAAAGGGCAGCTGGTCACTTGGACGCAGGGAAAGGCCAAGGGGCCCCGTGGCAGCCGTAAGGGTCAGGTCTTGCGACTATAAATAGACATCCCCGACCCTCGCATTTGCAGCACGGGCAAGAGCGGATGGTTCCTCTAAGAACTAGTTTCTCGAAGATGTCTTTGCTGGTAGACTAAGACATCTTCGGGAGGCTAGGCCTAGAGTTACTCATCCTGAGATAAGTTCGGACATCTCCGGAAAGGATCCCGGACCTGGGACACCGAGGAGGTTCCCGGGTGATGGTGTACTCGGTTTTACCGGATAGGTATCCCGGGTAAGCACTAACCGTAATGTACGTGTCGATCTTGATCTTATGCAGAAGAGGCTCCCAGTGGCAAGAGAGGAGGTAGCCGGCAAGAGAGCTCCCGGTAGGCCGTCAACGGTCTAGAGCAGGCTTTCCCGTATATCGCGGGAGGAAGTACCATTCCGCCTGACACGGAAGCATGGTCACCTCCCGCCTGACACGGAAGCATGGTCACCTCCCGCCTGACACGGAAGCGCGTCAGCCGGTAAGACAACGGTACGACAAGACCTGACATGCCTAGCCCGGCAATCCGGAAAAGGCTATCCGGGATGGGCAAAGACATGTCTTGTCTCTGACAAGGGGACAATGATGATGCAGGACGGCGCCTGCCGTCCTTAGCGAGATGATGACGCGGGGGCTACACCGGATAGTCCGGCGACTAGGTCGCACTAGCCGGTGACGACATCCCGGCTAGACCTGTCCGGTGGGGCCGAGGCAGTTTAGGGTTTCCGGCCCTCCCGGCCGGAACTCTATAAAAGGCGCCATAACTGCTCCTGAGAGGGAGAGACCGACCTGAGAGCCAAAGCTATAGTTGCATTTACTCTTAGAGCAGTTACTCCTCTTCACCTTGAGTTCATCTAGTTCTTAGTACTTCTACCTTTGATAGGTCTTGTAGCAAGTTGTAATTCTTGTACCACCAATATATAGAGAACAAAGGCAGGAGTAGGGGTGTTACCTCCTCACGAGGGCCCTGAACCTGGGTATATCGTGTGTGTGCTTGGTGCCTTCGTGCATTTGTTTGTGTTTGTTAGATCTTCCCCGTTGCGCTTTGTTCTTGTTTCGTGTTCTTGGGAGATCTCGGTTTTTACCGGGATCCTCCCCGTGTGAGTTCTTCAACTCGCTACCCCTCCCCGGATCCACCAACGTCCACCGGCCCCACAAATTAGCCATCCTATGGCATCTGCCGTGACACCACCACGACAGTTGGCGCCCACCGTGGGGCAGACAGAGGCGTTGGCTGGTGTACACATCCGGACGGGCTCCCCGGTACGTTTCGACGTTCGGGTTCTCTCTGGTCTAGTCGTAAGACTTGGGGAGATGGATTTCATCGCCGACAACGCAGGCTGCTTCCGGAACAGACCGTTCCCGGGGAATGGATGTCTTATCGACTTCGGTGGTTTCACCACCTATGTGGCCACCGAGGTTGTCTGTAGATACCCGGACCTAGTCCTGGAGGCTGATGACCCTCCCATGCTCTGCGCAGCTCGGGGTCTGCGTACTGACCGCTCCCCAAGTTCCGTCGCAGTGATGATGGTCGGAACCACCGAGGAGGAATACCAGGATGCTGATGGCGATACCGACGGCGTCCCTCGTTTGGCCAAACCCCCGCAGGAAAGACCTGCGGCCCGAGATGGTGATCCGCAGCCGTCCTAGCCGCGACGCCGTCCGGATCCCCTCTCAGGTTTGGTAGCCAAGTTAGCTGTACCCGTGGTTACCGGAGCGGATACCCAGGCCACTTCGGCTGAGTTGGAGGAGCAGCGGAAGTTGCTTCTCGCTGAGGCAAAGGAAATCGCCGAGCTCCGTCGCGAGCTCAGCGTTAGCCTCCGGGAGTACAATGCTGCTCACGGATTCACTAAGATAGACTCCCGGGAGAAGCGCATTGCAGATCTGCGCAAGAAGGGAAGAATGGTGAATGAGGAGCTGGCTGGTGGAGCCACCACTAGCAACACCGGAAGCCGGATCTGCGGGGAAGCCAGTGTACAGTTCACCGGCAAAAACTCTTAGGGCCGCCGAAGCCGCCATGGCCGAGTTGGTGGGGTTATCCGGTGAAGCCCTGCGCAAGCAACAGGAGAGGGTCAACGAGCTGGTGGTTGAGGCCAACCGGCAGAACCAGGCCTTCAAGAAGAAGAACCCTGGAGCAGGGTCACAGGTGCATTCAGCCAGACCCAATAGCCGGATGTCGGATGGGGAGGCCTCTTCCTCACATCCGAGCAGAAGCAAGAGCAAAGGCAAGAGCCGGAGCCGGAGTAGAGGTTCCGGGAGGAACAAGCAGCTACAGACCTATGACCCGGCATTTGCCGGTATCCAGCAGGCAGGGCAAGCCGGACAGCATAACCCGGGACAGGCGGGAAGTACCCGTGGGGATGGTAACCTGGGTGTGGGAAACGATACCCCGGTTGGCTATGGTAATCCACCCCGGAATCCTCCCCATGTACAGGGAAACCCGCAGAGGGAAGTCATCTCGGTCCCCCGTCAAGCCGTGATCCCGATGCAGGATAGGCTCAATGATGGTAACTCGGGGATGCAGCAACTCGAGTATCAGCCGGACGAGAACCCCTTGGGATCTCGGATAGGAACAAGACAGCTGAACCCGGCAGATGCGAGGTTCCGGCTGGACCGGATTCACCAGTCCGAGATGGTGGAAGAGCAAGGACCACCGGGACCTGCTTGCTTTGGACCTCGGATCATGCGGGAACCTCCTGTTCGGAACTTTCAGCTCAACAGGGGTGCCAAGACCTATGACGGCAGCAAGAAGCCGGAGGACTGGCTGACCGACTATGTAACTGCAGTAAGCATAGCCGGTGGAAACAGACGATGGGCGGTACGTTATATACCGCAGATGTTGGAAGGACCTGCCCGGATCTGGTTGAACAATCTGAGAACTGGCAGTATAGACTGCTGGTTGGACTTTGAAGAAGCATTCATCAGCAACTTCACCAGCACGTACAAAAGGCCCAAAAGACCTCAGCAGCTCGCCATCTGTAGGCAAATGAGCAATGAGACTGGCCGGGAGTACCTTACCCGGTGGAGCAATATTCGCAACTCTTGCGAAGGAGTGGTGGAGGCGCAGGCCATCTCCTGGTTTGCGCAAGGATGCCGGCATGGCTCTATGCTATGGCAGAAACTGCAGAGAAAGATGCCAACAACTTTGGCGGAAACCATGCGCATCGCCGATACCTATACGCTTGGAGATCCCATGCAACCCCTGGTGGATGTCGGAGACTCCAACAGGAGGAATGCGGGACCTCTGCGCTCAGGACCGAGCAGGAGCCATGATCGCCAAGAGTTCGGCCACAAGAGGAATCAGCCGGAATACCACCATGCCGCGCAGCATGTCGCAGCAGTAACCCGGGAGCAGGAGGTAGCCCCCCGGGAGCAGGAGGATGTCGGCAACAACCAGCGTCAAAAGACAAGTGGCCCAGCTTGGGGTCAAAGTCAGGAGGTGCAGAAGACCTGGGTGGAGCAGAAGAAGCCCCTGACGTATGAGGAGATGTTGAATAAGCCATGCTGCTACCACACTCTGGAGGCCAACAAGCCCGCAAACCACTCTACTCGGCAGTGCAGCTGGTATCAGCGCACGTTGCAGGAGGGCAGCTCGGGAGGTATTCGGCCGAGTGCTCCGGCATCTCGGCCCAATATTCCGAGACCCCCTCCTCCGACATCGGGGGCCAACAATGTCCGACTTCCCCCTCCTCCGAGAGGACCCCCACCTCGCCCGGTGAATGTGGTGCACACCCGGAACGACAACGGCAACCAAGGCGCACAGCAGCAGGGTAACTACCGGGAGGCGCACCAAAGCTATGTGGTCTTCGTGACTGAGCCTACGGACCGGAAGAGTGTGCGGCAACGTGCTCTGGAGGTGAACGCTGTGATCCCGGCAGTGCCCAAATTCTTGCACTGGTCCGAGATGGAGATCACCTGGAGCCGGAAGGATCACCCCCGGGTTATGCCCAAGCCGGGAGCGTATGCTTTGGTGGTGGACCCGACCTTTGTCGGACCCAACCTCAACGTCCGCTTCAGCCGGGTTCTGATTGACAATGGCAGTGCCATTAACATCGTGTACAAGGACACGATGCTGAAGCTGGGAGTATCCATGAACACCCTGCTGCCCACCGAGACAACCTTCCATGGCATCGTGCCCGGAGTCTCTTGCTCGCCCATGGGAAAAATCTAGGTGGAGGTGCTATTCGGAACTCGGGACAACTGCAGAACCGAGAGCTTGGAGTTCGAGGTCGTGGACCTCGAGAGCCCGTACCATGCGCTGATTGGTAGACCGGCCCTCGCCAAGTTCATGATCTCAACTCATGTGGGATACCTCAAGATGAAGATGCCGGGACCTAACGGCATAATCACCATCTCGGGAGACCACAAGCGCTCCATGGAATGTGCCTCGGCGGGGTCGTGCTTAGCTGAGTCCCTGGTGATCGCAGAAGAGAAGAAGAGGATCCAGCAGGTGGTGGCGATGGCTAAGACCTCACAACTCGGAATGCTCGGGATGGTGAACCCGGAGCAGGGTGCGTCATTTCAGCCCCCCAAGGAGACCAAGAAGGTGTCCGTGGACCCCAGCAACCCGGAGCGCCAAGTTATCATTGGCAGCAGTCTGGACAGCAAATAGGAAGGCGAGCTCGTTGACTTCCTCCGTGAGAATCGGGATGCTTTTGCGTGGTCGAGTGACGATCTGCAAGGCGTCCCGAAGGAGTTGGCTGAGCACTCTCTGTTTGTTCGACCGGATGCGAAGCCGGTGAAGCAACCAACTAGGCGCCTCTCGGATGAGAGAAGAGCTGCTGTCATGGAACACCTAGCCATACTGCTGGCCGCCGGGTTCATCATGGAGGTACTGCACCCGGATTGGATTTCGAATCCGGTCCTGGTGGAAAAGAAGAAAGATGATCCCCTCCTGCTTAAGGTGTGGCGCATGTGCATCGACTTCACCAACTTCAACAAGGCATGCCCGAAAGACCCCTTTCCGCTGCCCCGGATAGATCAAGTGATAGACTCCACTGCCGGGAGTGAGCTTTTAACTTTTCTAGATGCTTATTCTGGTTTCCACCAGATACCTTTGAATCCGGATGATCAATTAAAAACCGCTTTTATTACCCCTTACGGGGCTTATTGCTATCGTGTTATGACTTTCGGATTAAGGAATGCTGGTGCTACGTACCAGAGATGCATGCAGAAATGCTTGCATGACCAGATAGGCCGGAATGCCGAGGTATATGTCGATGACATAGTCATAAAAACAAAAGAAAAAGCCTCACTAATAGATGATCTGAGGGAAACATTCAAGAACCTAAGAAGATTCCGGATGAGGTTGAATCCGGATAAGTGCACATTTGGTGTTCCGGCAGGGAAACTACTCAGTTTCCTCATCTCAAGCCGGGGAATCGAGGTCAACCCGGGTAAAATTCGTGCTATAGAGAGCATGAAGTTGCCTGTGCGTCTCAGGGATGTGCAGAAGTTTACCGGATGTCTGGCGTCCCTAAGTCGATTTGTGAGCCGACTCGGGGAGAAGGCCTTGCCTCTGTACCAACTGATGAAGAAGAGCAAAACATTTATTTGGACCCCGCAGGCGGATGCGGCGTTCAACGATTTGAAGAGAATGCTCTCAACAGCACCGGTATTGGCATCCCCATTGCCCAAGGAACCTATGCTGTTGTATATTGCAGCAACCAACCGAGTAGTCAGTGTGGCAATGGTGGTAGAAAGGGAAGAAGGGGGAAAGCTGATACAGAGGCCGGTGTATTACCTCAGTGAGGTGATCTCGGAATCCAAGCAGAACTACCCGCACTACCAGAAGATGGCGTATGGGGTGTACATGGCAGTAACCAAACTCAAGCACTACTTTCAAGAACACCCGATCACAGTGGTATGCGAAGCTCCTCTGGCCGAAATCATCGGTTGCAAGGATGCTAGCGGCCGGGTAGCCAAATGGGCCATCCAGTTGTCGCCATACGCTCCGGCGTATGAGAGACGAGATGCCATCAAGTCGCAGGCACTGCCGGACTTTTTGGTAGACTGGGCCGAGATGCAATATGAACATCCCATGCCGGATTACAATTTCTGGAGGATGCATTTCGATGGCTCAAAAGCTAAGATCGGATTGGGTGCCGGAGTGGTTCTCACCTCCCCGAAACAAGATGTACTGAAGTATGTGCTGCAGATCCATTTTCGGGCATCCAATAATGTCGCAGAGTATGAGGCTTTGGTTCACGGATTGAATGTCGCCAAGACAATCGGTATCCGCCGGATAGAGTGTTTCGGTGACTCCGACCTCGTGGTGCAACAGGTGTCGGGGAATTGGGATGCCCTTGATGCAAACATGGCCTTGTACAGGTTTCATGTGCAGAAAATTTCCGGATTTTTTGAAGGATGCGAGTTCAAGCACATACCCAGAGGAGAAAACGAAGCAGCAGATGTCTTGTCCAAACTAGGGTCATCCCGGGATGCCATCCCACCCGGAATAGCCCTGGAACATTTGAGGAAGCCGTCTATACAACCATCACCCGAGTCGGATTCTATCTTCATCCCCAAGGAACCTGGTTCAGAAGCAGTACCCATGGAAGTAGATGTCGGGAGCATAACATCAAACCCGGGGACTGCCTCCCAGTGCTCAGAGAGACAAAGACAGATGATGATAGAGGTGATGTCGGCAGAACCAATGGACATAGACGCTCCAGCGTTCCCGGTGCGACCTGTCCCGGATTGGGCACAGCCCATTATGGTGTACATCTTGGAAGGAACCCTCCCGGAGAATGAAGTGGAAGCCCGTCAGATAATGCGAAGATCAAAGGCATACACTGTCATTAACCAAGAGCTGTACAAGAGAAGTGTCACCGAGGTGCTCCAGAGATGCGTGGAACCGGCAGAAGGGCAAGAGATGCTCCTGGAGATACACCAGGGAGAGTGTGGACATCATGCATCATCCCGGGCCCTGGTGGCAAAAGTGTTCCGGCATGGGTTCTACTGGCCCACTGCGTTGCAGCAAGCAGAAGATATTGTCCGGAAGTGTGGAGGATGCCAGAGATTTGCTCACCGGATACACATGCCGGCGTCAGCACTGAAAACAATCCCCATCACTTGGCCATTTGCAGTATGGTGTTTGGACATGGTCGGGCAATTCAAACCGGCAAGGGGCAACATGACACATATACTGGTGATGGTGGACAAGTTCACTAAGTGGATAGAGGTCAAGCCAATCCGGAAGTGCGATGGACACACCGCTGTGCAATTCCTGAAAGACATCATCTTGAGATACGGATACCCACACAGCATTATCACAGATAATGGAACAAACTTTGTTGTGGGGGAATTCGCTCGATTTTGTGCTGAGAAAGGAATCCGGCTAGATGTAGCATCAGTCGCACACCCGGAAGCAAATGGGCAAGTCGAAAGGGCAAACGCCTTAGTCTTGGCTGGTATCAAAGCTCGCTTGATCGAACCATTGTTGAGAACTCCGGGATGCTGGATAGAGGAGTTGCCGGCGGTGTTATGCCAAGAGAGGGAAGGTGGGGAACACGAAAACTGTCTCGGGGACTCGGAGCAGGAACTTGTCCGGCATGTTTGTTTTTACTAACTTAGTTGTTTTTTATGTCGGGAATTCGGTTAGTAGGAACTCGGATTGTTTTAAGTAGTGCATGCCGTATGTGGAGTTTTGTGACTCGACTGTCGAACGCCGAAATGGTAGACAAGAGCAAAAATTACCTAAGTACGGTAAGCATGAAAGGCAATTCGGGAACTAAAAGCTGAGTACATTGACATAAATTGTTCGAATAGATAGTTCACGGTGAAACAGAAGTAATTTAAGTGTACGATACATATTGCACCCGGCATCCCGGGGATTTAACGAATTTGCTACTAAGTGTTTTAAGCCGTGGGGGAAGTAGGCTTCTCGACGGCGACTTCCGGAGCGACGACCTCGGGAGCGACGACCTCGGGAGCGCCGACCTCGGGAGCAGGAGTAGCTTCACCTTCAGCATCGGCAGCACCACTCGGGACATCGGGATGCACCTCGGTCTCGGTGGCCTCGGGTATCGGCGAAGATGTTGCATCCCGGGAAACCACCTTCTCGGACGCAGCACCAGAAGCAGCGTCATCTCCCTCCAGGACCTCTTCTTCCCCATCGCCGGAAGCGGCATCATCTTCTTTGGAATCCTCGTTATCTGACTCAGACTCTGAAGGAACGGTGCTGGCGGTGAAGGCACGGATGCTGGCCCACTTCGCAATGCGGTGCGCCACCTCTCGCCGCTGCTGGATCTTTGCCGGATCTTTAACCCAAGGCGACACCGTCCGCAGGCGCAGGATCGCTGCCAGATCAAGACCCTCGTACTAGCTGAGTACTTGAGTCAAGACTTGATCCGCACCAGCTCTAGCACTGGAGCGCTTCCAAGCGTGGATGCGGCTACCGGCACCCAGAAGTGCGCGCGAGAGCTCCGGGATCGAGAGCTTCCCGCGGAGGCTCGGCCACAAGGCGCCGTGGACGTGGATCGCCGCGCTGAGGAGCTCCGTCCCGATAGCCCGGAGAGGTACTATCCGGGCCTTCAGGGCAGTGAGGTGATCCTCAATGTCCCAGGCGTCCGAGATGGGACCCTTCCCGGCACGCTTCTCTCGGGCGGCGGCAACAGCTTTGGCGGCGGCTTCGCGGGAGTGCTCGAACTCTCCTTTAAAAAGAAGAGCTGTCAAAACGACTAGGTCACAAGAAGAGCAACAGCAAATTAAGGAAGAAACGGGAGAGGAGGGATGTCGGATTACTTACTGTTGAGATCCCGGTTCAGTACGGTGAGCTCGGTGAGCCAAGCATCAGATCGCGACCGGAGAAGATCCAGCTCGGTCTTGGTGTTATCCGCGCGCGCCACCGATTGGTCCAGGGTCTCTTTCTGCTTTTTTGTCGCCTCAATGAAGCGCGTCTTCATCTCGGACATAGCAGCCTGGGCCTTTCCGAGCTCGCCGTTCAACCGAGCGATCTCGGATTGCGCGGTGGAAAGAGCAGTCTTCTGATCCACCGAGATCTGGCGCGCCGCGTCTCGCTCCTCCCGGAAGCGCTCCTCGGACTTCATCGACTGACCGAGTTCAGCGAGAACCCGGTTGAAGATGTTGCGGCGTTGTTGGCTGCACTCCTGATAGCAAGACAAAGAAGGCAAAGTCAGTATGGAAAAAGAAGTAAAGAACCCGGTTGGGAGGGTCTTGGGAACTCGGTGTTCGAGTCCTAATTTTTCTCTAAGATTGGAACCTAGTGATCTGCTATTCGGTGGAATCTAGAGCACTAAGCACCAATCTCGGGGACTAGTGGTGATGGAGCAATTTTTTAACCAGCCTATCCGGTTGGGAGGGTCTCGGGGACTCGGTGTTCGAGTCCTAATTTTTCTCTAAGATTGGAACCTAGTGATCTGCTATTCGGTGGAATCTAGAGCACTAAGCACCAATCTCGGGGACTAGTGGTGATGAAGCAAGTTTTTAAGCAACCTACCCGGTTGGGAGGATCTCGGGGACTCAATATCCGAGTCCTGGATTTTTTCTCTAAGATTGGAACCTAGTGATCCGCTATTCGGTGGAATCTAGAGCACTAAGCACCAATCTCGGGGACTAGTGGTGATGAAGCAAGTTTTTAAGCAACCTACCCGGTTGGGAGGATCTCGGGGACTCAATATCCGAGTCCTGGATTTTTTCTCTAAGATTGGAACCTAATGATCTGCTATTCGGTGGAATCTAGAGCACTAGGCACCAATCTCGGGGGCTAGTGGTGGTGGAAAGAACAAGTGTGTTTTGGATAAAAGAAGAAAAATTTACCTCGCTTATTCGGGTGACGTCCAGCGCGGCCACCTGGAGAGCATGCAGGGCTTGAGCGCTACGGCTCGGACCTGCAGCGTGCAAGTCCCCTGCAGTCTCGGAAGCATCGGCGGCAAGCCAGGCCTTGTTGAAGTCATCAACAACCCGGATGCCGGAGCTGCCGGCAACGCGGGTGGCAGCGATGTCCCGAGATCCTGAAGATGCAAAGGAGCTGACCGTTGCTCGCAACATCCGCAAGGCGGCAGTAGGGATCTCGGCAGGAGGTGGTGGTAACGATGAGAACTTACCCGGGCGCAGCACCAAGTCCTGGGAAGAAGATGTCGGAGCAGCTGCGGGCGGAGCAGAAGATGTTTTCTGCCCAGAAGTCTTGCCGCGAGACTTGGGAATTTGATCTGCCGGCCGGGAGGAGGCGGTAGGCTGTTTCTCCGGGATGGCCTTGGGCGCGGCTGGCCGAGAGGCCCCACTGGCCGCAGGTTGCCGGCGAGGGCTAGCGATCTCTGCCTCCAGTCCGGGAACCCGGCGCGGGCTATCCGGAAGAACAATCTCTCCCGAGGTGGTCGTGGCCTGCAGCGCGATCTCGTCGATCACCGGAGGTGCATCCGAGGTCGCGACGCTTGCTGGTGCGGCACCGGAGGCGGCGGATTCATTTCCTCGAGCAGAAGGGCGAAGAGGTGAAGGAGAGGCCCGAACCGGACTAGGAGTCCGAGTTCCCGGAGGAGGAGGAACAGTAGGTGTCGGAAGCTCGAGCGCGTCACTGAAAGAAAATGTCTTAGTAGAAGTTATGGAGAGAGCGAAGTCAAATAACATGAGGCAAGAAAGACGTACCCGGAATCCACAAGGGGAGGACCCCTCTGCCGGCGTCGAGGAGGCTTCTCGGTCGTCTTCTTGCTCGGTTTACTCTTCTTGGGGGGGTTGCCGGAGGCTTCAGCCCCATCGGTGTCGGAAGCCGCGCGCTTCCGGCTCTCGGCACGTTTGGTCCCGGCTGACGGTTTCGGAACCACAGCTGAGGCCCAATTCAGAGGGAGAGCGTCAATAACGTCAAGGATCTCGCAATCAATCTCATCGTCATCCGAGGAAATGGAAACTGTCTCTGAGGTTGAAGGATTACCCGGGGCCTTAACGAAAGGGATGGCGAGATGGTCCTCGCCGTCGAGATCCTCTCTCGGCATCACGTCCGGTTTCGGGAAATCCGGGGCGTAGTTCCCATTGACGTGGACGGCGTCTTCTTCGTGCTGACGCTCGAACAACTGCGCAAACAAGTTAGGTCGTGTCGGTGTCCAGGTGAGCGCATGTACGAAGGCGTAGGCGTGAAAGACTGATATAAGCACCTGGTCAACCGGTCGTTTCCGGGATCCCCCTATGACCCCCCATTCATAATCCTCCGTCATCTCCGTCCGAGCAATAGCTCGGGCACGACGGACGATCGCCCCGTGGCTTAGCCTATGGATACTGGTCCTGGTAGGGTCGAAGTTCCCGGACATGTGGCACATCTTGTGCACTCGGTGTTGAAGGGGGCAGACCCGGCGAACAATAAAGCAGCGCAAGAGGTCATCCCCGGTCATATCCTGGGTGAGCACCTGCAGAACATCGTGCATGTATCCGATCTCCTCGCTGTCGGGAAGATGCTTCCAGCGACCGAATTCGCGCGGAGGCCCCATGACGAATTCCGGCAGATTAATGAAGTCCGGGTTCGAGGATCCCGGGCCATCTCCCAAGGACTCCCGGTTCTTCACGTAGAAGAAGCTGCGCTGCCATTTCCGGCAAGACTCTAATCCCTTGACGATGGGGAATCCGGAGTCCGCGCGAGGGATGACGGTGGCCGCTCCGCAGTCGACCAAGTCTTTTACCTTCTGATCCGGGTTGGGAATGGCTTGTCGGCGGAGGATAAAGTACTTGGCCCAGAGATCCACAAAGGGCCATATGCCAAGGTACGCCTCCGCGTAAGTGATGAAGACAGAAAGCATCATGATGGCGTTGGCGGGAAGGTGGTGAGGTTGCACGTTGTACGTGTCGAGGAAGTCGCGGAAGAAGGGGCTAGCCGGAAGCCCAAACCCGCGCTCAAAGTGCGATAGGAATACCACAAATTCCCCGGGTTGGGGTTCCGGCGCAACCTCCTCTCCCGGTAGACGGCTCTCGACTTCCGGAGGAATCCGGTGAGTCCGATACAGCCAATCAAGATCCGACTGCTTTGTCTCGGATCCGTCCCAACACCCCCGGGCACGTTCTTCACCCATCTCGGAGAAGTACGCGGGAGTATTCGGGCTATTCTGCAGATGCAGCGGCGGTTAGTCGGAGTTAGTCTATCCGAAATGAGGATGTCGGGGCATAAACTGCTGAAAACTACCGGGTTCATGGGAAGCAAGATCTACCGCGGGTCGTATAATCAAAACTAAAGGAAGGAAAAATGGATCTTGCTAAACTCAAGTGAGGCACGAACAAGAGTAACCAATCTACATCCTAGCGCCACGGTGGTTCTTCACCGTACATCTCATGCGCGCCGCCCGAGTGTGGTCACCGGCGTCGGCACAACCGTGCTCGAGCTAGGGCACGGCCGGGGTTGGGAAACTACTCTACTGAAGAAACGCATCGGTGCGGAGAAGGGAAACTCACCGGCGAAGGAGGTCGACGGCGTGCGAGAAGGACGACGGGGCGCGAGCTCCGGCGAGACGGCGTACGGGCAACGAGCGCAGCGGCGGCGGCGAGCTCGAGACGGTGAAGAAGACGAAGTGCGAAGGAGAAGAAGTGAGGGAGAACGTTCCGGTCCCCTATTTATGGGGGGGATTCCGGAGCGGTTCCCATTTTTCGCGCCCATGATCTCCACGATCGTGGGTGGGATCTGTTTTGTGCCGCGGGCCACGTGGCATTATTCTGAGCGCTCGATCCGGCCACACCGAGGGCCACAAGGCCCCAACGGTTCGTTTCCGGATCAGATGCGGCTCCCTGGCGCGGGAACCCAAGCGACACCGTGCATGCGCAGAAGCACTTGAGTGCGCCTCTGCGCAGACGGGACGTCGGGTGGGCCCAGACTCGCTATCTCGGATTCATCGGGAAATCAGCGGTCAAGATTTGCTGAGATGGTGCTACCCGGTCGCAGGCTTCGCCTCCCGGTTGAGACCATCTCGGTGAGAGGATCTCGGCAAGAATTAAACTAGGCATGGAATAAAAGATTGATGTCGTGTCTTCTCGGAAGAAAGTTTGTTATTAAAGCTGATCCCGCACATCATCCGGGGTCGCTGTGCCGCACCAGCTTCGGGGACTAGTGTCGGGGGGCTGCCCCCCGGGTAGGGGCAGATCCTGGTAAATTATAATGGATAACAACAGTGCTTGACCTTTGGCGACAGCAAAGGGCACCCCTTGGTGTGCCGAAAGGGCAGCTGGTCACTTGGACGCAGGGAAAGGCCAAGGGGCCCCGTGGCAGCCGTAAGGGTCAGGTCTTGCGACTATAAATAGACATCCCCGACCCTCGCATTTGCAGCACGGGCAAGAGCGGATGGTTCCTCTAAGAACTAGCTTCTCGAAGATGGCTTTGCTGGTAGACTAAGACATCTTCGGGAGGCTAGGCCTAGAGTTACTCATCCTGAGATAAGTTCGGACATCTCCGGAAAGGATCCCGGACCTGGGACACCGAGGAGGTTCCCGGGTGATGGTGTACTCGGTTTTACCGGATAGGTATCCCGGGTAAGCACTAACCGGAATGTACGTGTCGATCTTGATCTTATGCAGAAGAGGCTCCCAGTGGCAAGAGAGGAGGTAGCCGGCAAGAGAGCTCCCGGTAGGCCGTCAACGGTCTAGAGCAGGCTTTCCCGTATATCGCGGGAGGAAGTACCATTCCGCCTGACACGGAAGCATGGTCACCTCCCGCCTGACACGGAAGCATGGTCACCTCCCGCCTGACACGGAAGCGCGTCAGCCGGTAAGACAACGGTACGACAAGACCTGACATGCCTAGCCCGGCAATCCGGAAAAGGCTATCCGGGATGGGCAAAGACATGTCTTGTCTCTGACAAGGGGACAATGATGATGCAGGACGGCGCCTGCCGTCCTTAGCGAGATGATGACGCGGGGGCTACACCGGATAGTCCGGCGACTAGGTCGCACTAGCCGGTGACGACATCCCGGCTAGACCTGTCCGGTGGGGCCGAGGCAGTTTAGGGTTTCCGGCCCTCCCGGCCGGAACTCTATAAAAGGCGCCATAACTGCTCCTGAGAGGGAGAGACCGACCTGAGAGCCAAAGCTATAGTTGCATTTACTCTTAGAGCAGTTACTCCTCTTCACCTTGAGTTCATCTAGTTCTTAGTACTTCTACCTTTGATAGGTCTTGTAGCAAGTTGTAGTTCTTGTACCACCAATATATAGAGAACAAAGGCAGGAGTAGGGGTGTTACCTCCTCACGAGGGCCCTGAACCTGGGTATATCGTGTGTGTGCTTGGTGCCTTCGTGCATTTGTTTGTGTTTGTTAGATCTTCCCCGTTGCGCTTTGTTCTTGTTTCGTGTTCTTGGGAGATCTCGGTTTTTACCGGGATCCTCCCCGTGTGAGTTCTTCAACTCGCTACCCCTCCCCGGATCCACCAACGTCCATCGGCCCCACAAATTAGCCATCCTATGGCATCTGCCGTGACACCACCACGACAACTGCGAAGCACAGTTAAACTCGGTAGAAAGAAAGTCAGCAAAAAGCAATATTGAAGGCCAAAAGACCTGGAAGGACAATATTCATTACAGAGCAAGAAGTTCAAAATACATACCACGGCGACTGCCGAATTCCTAAAGCTACGCCTACTCTAAGGCTGCGGACTGCGACCGGGAACGACCCTTCCGAGAGGCAGCCACCTCAGTCGCCTTAGCAAGGGCCCTCTCGAAGAGTGCCACAAGCTGCACGGCTAACTGCGAGGCACGCTCCTTCACGCCACTCAGCGACGCGGTTTGGCCATTGGGTTTGCGGGGAAAACCGCTGACGACCTTCTCAAAGTCACCTGGAACCTGATGTCCTAAGAGGAGCTGGAAGGTGAGCTCGGAGCCGCGTACCATCTGCGACCGCGTGAAGTCGGCGATGGTGGTCGCGTCCTCAAACGGCGCAGCAAGGGCGTCCACGGCTGCCGGCGGCTGGTCGCCCGGGAAGATACTCTGGTGCACCACAGCAAGGGCTCCAGTCGATTTCTGCAACGCCGCTGTGGACTTCTTCAGCGCGTCTGAGGCATAGGCACAGACCCGGTCGAGGAAGCCAACAGCAGTCGCCAGGTCAACCGTCTCACTCGACGCGTCTTCCGGAGGAGCCCCACCGCAAGTCTCTGCGCAAAGGATCCAATGTCAAACAGAGAAAAAGATCAAGACACAGTAGGCATCAAGCCGAAACTTACCCCCAAGAACACCGGCGAGTGAAAGGAGACGACCGACTTAAGTCTGTTCCTGGGCGACCCGCGCCAGCTCCCGCTCTTGAGACTCGTGTAGAGCCTTCTCAAGCTCATCAACCCGCCCAGTAGCCTGGTCCAGAGAAGCACGCAGCTGGTCCCTCTCCTTCTCCAGGCGAACATAAGCCGCGGCTGCGTCAAGCTGCTGACGGTAGTATGGCTGAAACAAATGCAAGACTTTCATAAAGTTGCGGGCGACTATACTAGTCACCCACACCTTCGGGGGCTACTCCCATTGGGAGCGCTGATCGCGCACCCGATGAAAAATCAAGAATGCAAGCACAAGCATAGAGGACTTACGTGGTCCAGGAGGTCAGGGTCCTCTGAAGCCGAAGGAGGAACGCGGCTAGACGATGCAACGCCAGCAGGCTCAGCACGCGCCTTCTCCACTACAGCCTGGGTCCCAAGTTCAGTCGAAGGGGCGGATGTATGCTCCACATCCCGAAGCGGGGAGTTAACATCGCCAGAACGGTGGCTGCAGCGAAAACAAGCACACTTGTCAACAAACTCAAACGTTGCAACTACAAAACGCAACTCGAAGGAAACACATCATCAAGAAACTCACCTGGGGGTCCCAAGGTCGTCGTAACTCTCCAGGGAGGGTGAAGGCATCCGCGCGAAAGAACGAGGAGCCGCGGAGCTGACTGGAGGAACATTCAGGGGCTCATCCCAGCCACCTGAGGACCGCGCACCCGACGACGTCGCGACGACCTCCTCCGCAGTAACGTCGGCATCCTTAGCAGGTGACGACGCAGTGGCAGAGTCGCCACGACTCGGAAGCTTCCGCTTCTTCCGCACGGGTTCCTCCACTTCATCCTCTTCCTCCACCTCTTCGTGGGGAGAGTGTGCGGAGGGAATCTCTTCGTCGTCGTCTTCCTCCTCGACAAACTTCGACTCGTCGTCGGGTCCGTTCTCGGGAAGAGGAGGAAGGCTGATCAACAGAGCCCGACCCTGAAGCAAGTAGACACAAGTCGAATCAAAAAGAAAGTAGACGCAAGTCGAGCAAAGACAAAAGGAAAACAAGCCAAGACTTACCTCAGGAACGGGGTTCGAGGCCCCGTAAGCCGCAATCGGGCACTTGACGTTGCACGTGTCCGCGACTCGGAGGTTGGTGATGGATCTTACTTTGGTTTCCACCTCCTCGTCGTCAAGTGGCTCGGTGCTGACACCCTCGGCGGCCCACATCGGGTGAGGCCGAGCGCTGAGCGGCTACACCCGAAGACGGAAGAAGGTGGCCATCAGGAAGACGCCACCCGCCTCGCTCCCAAGGGTCTTGGTCAGATCGCGCAGCAGGCTCAGCAAGGGCCGCACAGCCTCCTTCTCCACGGCAGTCAGCGGGTGCGCCCAGGCGCCGGTCTTCCGCAGTCCACGTCCGCTGTCGAATGCATCCAGGCCGTCCTGGTTCGACTGGACGTAGAACCATCTCCTGCGCCATCCCTGGACGGAGTCGCACTTCTTCATCTGGAAGTACGCGGTGTCACCGCGTACTTGGCCGAAGCCGCCCACGGGGAAGGTCAACCCGCTCTTCCCAACGTTCTTGCGAACGAGGAAGAGCGACTTCCACAACGCCTAATGGGGCGCGACACCCAGGAAGCACTCGCAGAGCACGATGAAGCCCGCGATGCTCAAGACGCCATTGGGGGTCAGATCGTGGATCTGAACCCCATAGGCATACAGGAGACCGAGCACGAAATCGTGCATGGGGAACCCGAAGCCCCGCGGAAGGAAATCCGCGAAACAAACACGTTCCCCATCGCGGGGAGTGGGGAAAACCTCCTTGCCAGGAACGCGTACCTGGACTTGGTCAGCAGGTGGAAGCAGACCCTGCGCGCGGAAGAGCTCCACCTCGGCCTTCTTCACCGACGACCTCTGCCAGTAGCCGTCGGGCTTCTTCATCAGCCCGGCTTCGTCGGCGGCGGCGGAGGAGCCACCGGCGCTTTTCGGCTTGCCCATGGTGCCGCAAGACAGCGCAAGGTGTACGGACAGATTGCACGGAGCTCTGGATGGCGGCGAAAATGGTAGAGCGCAGAGGAAAGGGAACACAGAGCGATTGGAGAAGATGAAATCCCAAGCGTCAAGACACAGTACTTATGCCTCGAAAAGTCTCATCTCAACCGTCCACAGAACAAGGGCTCCGAGCAGACACATTAGGCCGTCCACGTGTCGCACGAGGAAACCAACCGTCACCGCCCACTTCGTCCACTACGCACGAAAACCGAGGCGTCATCATCGTGCCGCGCAAATTTCGCGCCCACTTCGGAGACGTGACAACTGTTGACCGCGGTCAGCTCTGACAGCGGGGCCCACCAGTCACGTCCCATCGAGCGCAGAGGCGTGCAGCGGATCGTCATCAGTGACGTCATCAAGGCAACGGCTCCAAAATCAATTGAAGCAACTCGACAGCGTAATTCGAGTAGTAAGCTTCAAAGCTGAAATCAATAAAGTAGGATCGGAAGACGATCCGAGAACCCGACGAAACCATTCGGGTGGCAACAGAGTAAGCTCGAGCAGCCGAATCCATCCACAAGTAAGCCAAACAGGCTGAATAGAAGCAAGCTTCGCAAGAAGCTGAAGGCAAAGTAATTCGACTGCAAACGTTACTCCCATCGGGAGTGGCCGGTTCGACTGAAGAAATCGAGTTCAAGCTCAAGATCAAGCAATCCAATGGCGCGTCCAGGAGGAAGGAGTCCTTTGCTCGACTCTACGCTTCGACCAAGCACTCAGGGGCTACTGACGTGGGGCTGCCTTTCGGGTAGCCCACGATAAGGCTACCTGGGCCGCGCCAAGGACAGGAAGGCCCACAGAAGGCCCACGCGGGGCACCATATAACCTAGTCCAAGTCGGTTAGGAAGCATAACCTGCCATATCTGTAGTTGCCATCGGCACCAACCACCCGAGACCTGGCTCCCTATAAAGTCAGGAGGGTTGCTCGTCCCATAGAACACGCATATAGCTACGGCACAAACCATAGCGAGATCGCAATCTCACCATTGTAACCACAACTCGCATCAATAACCAGACAAGCAGGAGTAGTGTGTTATCCTCCGGGAGCCTGAACCTGGGTAAATCCTTGCTTGTCAGCCGTCGTGACCACCTGCACTCATCTCTCTCGCCATCAATCAACCCGGGGTGCACAACCCTGGGACTTGTCGAGTTAACACCTCGTCACCGCCACTCCGCATCTTCTGCTTCTTCCGCGCGGGCTCCTCCTCCTCTTCTTCATCCGCCTCGTCACTCGGAGAGACGGCGGGTGGAATGTCCTCATCGTCACCCTCCTCCTCCACATACGTCGCCTCGTTATGAGGTCCGTTTTCTGGGAGTGGAGGAAGGCTGATAAGAAAAGAGCGACCCTGTCACAAACAAAGGCAAGTCGAATCAAGAAACAGAAGATCAAGAAATCAAGCAAGGAAAAGAACAAAGCAAAAGCTTACCTCAGGAACAGGGTTCGCCGCTCCGTACGCGGCGACAGGACACTTGACGTTGCAAGGGTCTGCGGCTCGGAGGCTAGTGATGCCCCTCACCTTAATCTCCACCTCCTCGTCGTCAAGTGGCGGGTCGCCGGCGCCCTCTACTGCCCACATCGGTGGGGGCGAGCGCGTAGTGGCTGGACTCGAAGCCGGAAGAAGGTGGCCATGAGGTGGACACCGCCCAACTCACGTCCCAAGGTCCTGAGGAGGTTGCGCAGGAGGCTCAGCAACGACCTCGCAGACTCCTTCTCTTCTTCCACGAGCGGGTGCGGCCACGCGCGCGTCTTCCGCAACTGGCGCTCGCCATTGAAGTCCGCCAGGCCCTCCTGGTCGCACCTGATGTAGAACCACCGCTTCCGCCACCCCTGGACGGAATCTGACTTCTTCATCTGAAAGTACGCGGTGTCGCCACGCACCTGGATGTCGAAGCCTCCCACCGGGTATGTCAACCCGCTCTTCCCCACGTTCTTCCGAACAAGGAAGAACGACTTCCGTAGGGCCTAGTGGGGAGCGGTCCCCATAAAAGCACTCGCAGAGCATGATAAAGCTCGCGATGCTTAAGACGCCATTGGGGGTCAGATCGTGGATCTGAACCCCATAGGCGTACACAAGACCACGAACAAAATCGTGAAGAGGGAACCCGAAGCCCCGTGGAAGGAAATCCACGAAGCAAACACGCTCCCCCTCGCGAGGAACGGGGTACACCTCCTTACCAGGAGCACGTACCGTGGCCTGGTCCGTCGGGGGCAGCAGGCCCTGCGAGCGCAGGACCTCGAGATCGGTCTTCTTCACCGACGACCTCTGCCAGTCGCCGTCGGGCTTCTTCATCACCCCTGCTTCGGCGGCGGCGCTGGCGCTGGCGGCGGCCTTCGACTTCCCCATCGAATTGGACGCTCACGGAAGGTGAGAGGGCGAATGGCAAAGAGCTCGGATGAGGGCAAGAATGGCGCAAGGAATGGAGGCAAGGACGATTGGAGAAGATGACTTGCTATTGCGCTGCGGTGCAGTACTTATGCCGTGCAAGGCAATCCATCTCAACCGTTCGCAAAGAAACCGTCCCCAGCAAATGCATCCAGTCGTCCACGTGTCATACGGAGAGACTAACCGTCGCCTCCCACTCCGTCCACTACACACGGGGATCAAGGCACCATCATCACGCCGCGAAAATTTTGCGCCCAAGCCAAAGATAAGCGACAACTACTGACTATAGTCAACACTGACAGTGGGGCCGCTCCTGTCACGTCCCATCAGTTGCAGAGGCGTGCTGCAAGGCGTCATTGCCGACGTCAGCAAAGCAACTGCTTTAAAGAAGACACAGAACTAAGGAAGAACTCGAACGCATGATTCGAGTAGTAAGCTTCTTAGCTGAAATCACCAGTGCCCAGAATGCTGAACCAGGAACCCGAAACACTCATTCGAGTGGCAAAGAAAAGCAAGTAAGCTCAGACAGCTGAATCAATAACCAGTAAGCCAACAGGCCGAATAGAAGAGATTCCCGCAAAAGCCAAGACAAAGGAGTTCGACTGCCGAAATTACTCCCATCGGGAGCATGCTCTTCGACTGAAGAAAGCGAGTCCAAACTCAAGTACAAGCAACCTGGCGGCGTCCCAGGAGGAAGGAGTCCTTTGCCCGACTCTACGATTCGACCAACCACTCGGGGGCTACTGACGTGGGGCTACTCTTCGACTAGCCCACGATGAGGCTACCTGGGCCGCGCCAAGGTTGTAGAGGCCCGGACCCGGGACCTAGCCCACTAGGGGTATCGTGTGACCTAGTTCTAGTCGGTTAGGTCATACGACTCTTGCCATATCGGTAATTGCCATCGGCGCCGTTCACCCGGGACCTGGCCTACCTATAAAGGCCAGGAGGGTTGCTCGTCCAAGGACACGTTCATAGCCGCCGCCACAAACCCTAGCGAGATCGTCATCTCGCCATTGTAACCATCACTCGCAATCAATACCAGACAAGCAGGGAGTAGGGTGTTATCCTCCGGGAGCCTGAACCTAGGTAAATGCCTCGCTTGTCAGCCGTCGTGATCACCAACGCTCCTCTCTCTCCTCCTCAATCAACCCGGGGTGGACAACCTTGGGATTTGTCGAGTTACACCCTCGTCTGATCCTTTGATCACCCTTTCAATCCTTTCAAATTGAAAATGTCCAATTTGACGTCAGACCATACTCTGGACCAAAATGACAATACCCTAAACGCAATCACATTAATTCTTTTTGCATATTGAATTATGTGACACCCTTGACCAAATCCACTTCTAAGCCTTATTACGCTTGTTTGATTGTTTGAACTATAGATGCTTGTTTTATTGCTTGTTTATTGGATGCACTTTACTGTATAGTTTGAAACAGGGAGCAACGTTTGACTTGGACAAAAGTGTGGGAGAAACGACAATTTTCCAAAGGCAAGTGACTTCATAAAATACCCACTATTTTTATTCTATTGCATTACTAGTATTTTAAGTAGTATTTGCAAGTAGTATGCATGATAGGTTTTTGTGAGAATTGTAGTATGCTATGCAATCCTGTTAGTTTACCCCTTTAGAAATTCCTGTTAGACACCTATTATAATTTAGTGGAAGTAAATGCTACAAAAATGATTGTTTTCTAGTAGATGTGATAAGTGAAAATTCCACTAAATTAATTTACCGCCTGGGTGGATTGGTTCGATTGAGGAGCTTTCAAGTTGAGTGGCTACTCAGGGGCCAGTTCTGCGGCGGCCTGAGTTTGCTCACTTGTGGAAGGCCACCCAGGGCTATGAGATTTAAGTTTACACAGAGTTTATTTGCTTATCGTGCAACCATTGGTCAATATGGGCTCTGACTTGACGGAGTAAGTTGATGTGGACCTGGGTCAAGAGATTGATGGTGGTAGGGGTGATAGGATGGTGGTAATCTCTTAGTATGATCATGGGGAAGCAACTTCTGAAAAGTCTCGTCTTGATCTTCTCCTTTTCCTTCTCACTAAATGAGTGTAGAGGATAGTTTGGGTTGATTGAGTCTAATGATGAAAGTGCACACGCTCTCGAGAGTTAGAACCTAAGATCTTAGCCGTGTCCCCGGCATCGGACAATTTGAGTGACTACACAAGGCTGTCTACTGAAAATCTATTCATTCCAATTTCTTAATAAAACTTTGATGGGTGAACATGGGTAGAAGACACTGATTCGTACGGGATGTCTCATAAAGAGAACTTATTATTTCAAAAATTGTTTATCAAAAGTAGGAGAAAACTAGCTTTGCACAATAGCCTTGAGCTCCACCAGCCAAATAAGCATATAGATATAGCTTAGTAGAACATTAGAAATTAGAGTCACTTGCCACCACAATTAAATTGTATTGACCCTTTATAGCTGGTCTGCAACTAAACCTTGCAGATTGTTCGGAAGAGGAGTAAGGGGGTCGTCTTCGAGATACAAACAACATGATTGCCAGTGGCTTCATGGAGATGATGTAGCTCCATGTTATCTTAAGAATTGCGTATGAACTCTGAAATAATTTGTGAACTATTTATTTAGCTAGCGCTTCAGCTATGCAAAGTTGTAAGGAATATTGTTTTTGGATCATTCGTTCTCGGTTGTAATAAATTTGACATTGTACTGTGATATTACATCTTATTCGAAAATGCGAGACTTATGTGATCCAAGTCTTCTGCATGATTCATACGCACCGTTGCTTTTCTAAGCAAGGGTGCTACAATAAGACAGCATTCCAAACGCATCATGGGCTGTTTGAATTTTTAGTCATGCCTTTTGGCTTAACCAATGCGCCTGCTTCTTTTCAAAGTCTGATGAATCAGGTCTTTGAGCAGCTGTTGAGGAAATGTGTTCTGGTGTTTGTCGATGACATTTTGGTATACAGTGCATCATTACATGATCACTTACAACATTTGCGAGTTGTGTTTGAGTTGCTCCAACAGAACCAGTTACTGGTCAAATATAGTAAATGTTCATTTGCCCAACATGAGTTGGAATACTTGGGGCACATCATTGGGGTTAGAGGTGTGTCAACTTATCCAAACAAAGTTGAAGCGGTGCTCAAGTGGCCAATTCCAAGAAATGTGAAAGAACTACGTTGGTTCCTCGGACTCACTGGTTATTACCGACGTTTCATTCAATACTATGGCATTTTGGCAAGTGCTTTGACTCAGTTACTGAAGAAAGGGTCAGTGTTTCTCTGGGGACCAGAACAACAGACTGCCTTCGACAAATTGAAACAATCAATGTCACAGGCACCGGTTCTTGTAGTGCCTGATTTTGAACAGAGTTTCACTTTGGAAACAGATGCTTGCAACACTGGCATTGGAGCAGTACTTATGCAAAAAAGGGCATCCGGTGGCATTCTTGAGTTAAGCTCTTTGTCCATGCAGCCAGACGTTATCCACGTATGAGAAGGAGTGTATGGCAATCATCCTAGCTGTTGATAAGTGGCGCCCCTACCTACAACACCGTGAGTTTGTGATCATGACTGATCATCAGAGCTTGTTACACTTGACAGATCAAAGGTTAATGACTGGTATACAACACAAAGCGTTTGTCAAATTGCTTGGCCTGCAGTTTATAATCAAGTATAAGAAGGGCATTACTAATGCAGTTGTTGATGCATTGTCGAGGCAACCAGAAACAGCAATGGTGTCAGCAATATCTCAGGTTACTCCGGTCTGGATGGAGAAACTACAACAAGGATATGTGGATGATACTCAAGCACAACAGTTAATTGTGGAACTAAGTACCACTATCACTCATTCAAATGAATCTGGGTTCTCGTTACTGGATGGACTCTTGCGGTACAAAAATAGAATCTAGGTTGGCACTAACCTTCTGGCTCAAGAACGCATCCTTCAAGCTCTGCATAGCAGTGGGTTGGGTGGTCATTCAGGCATATATTCGTGCAACATATGAGCGTGTTAAGAAGTTGTTTGCATGGCCAAAACTAAAAACATCTGTCCAGAATTTTGTAAACAGTTGTTCAGTTTGTCAGCAAGCCAAGGTTGAACATGTCAAGTCTCTAGGGTTCTTGCAACCATTGCCAGTTCCGACAAAACCTTGGGAAATGATTAGTCTGGATTTTGTTGAAGGATTACCGAAGTCACATGGCTGTGATGTAATTCTGGTGGTCATTGACCGTTTCACAAAATATGGGCACTTCATTCCTCTGTCGCACCCATTCACAGCCTTGTAGGTTGCCCTTCATCAACAACATTTACATGCTGCATGGGCTGCCGCGGGTGATCATTTCCGATCGAGATCGCATTTTCACTAGCACTATGTGGAAAGAGCTCTTTCGTTTATCTGATACCGTGTTACATATGAGTTCCTCGTACCATCCACAAACGGATGGCCAGACTGAGCGGCTAAATCAATGTCTGGAGCTCTACTTAAGATGTGATGTTCACAATTGCCCCCTCAAGTGGTTTGAGTGGTTACCATCGGCAGAGTACTGGTATAATCCAACCTATCATTCCAGTCTCGAGCGTACACCATTTGAGGTTATGTATGGTCCACAAGCACGGCATCTGGGCATTGAAACTGTAGCAAATTGTCAATCCCCTGACCTGGAAGGCTGGTTGGCTGAAAGATCTCAAATGCTGGAAATACTTCACAATCAGCTGCTTAGAGCGCAACACAGGATGAAACAACAGGAAGATAAAAATCGTTCTGAACGTCAGTTTGAGACTGGGGATTTGGTGTACCCTAAACTTCAACCATTCATCCAGCAATCGGTGAGTGCACGTTCCAATCACAAGCTATCGCTCCGCTTCTTTGGTCCTTAAAGAGTTCTGGCTCGAGTGGGATTGGTGGCACATCGCCTGGCATTACCGGACTCCAGCAAGATACATCCGGTGGTTCACGTATCATTGCTCAAGCGTCATGTTTCGGCCTCATCTGTGGTGAGTGGCGATGAAGAATTACAAGCTTGCTGGATGGAGACAATTGCGAAAGCGCCTCGAGGTTAAGTCACTGGTTAAGGAGAGGGGATTGTCGTGTCCTCTTGTGTATCCGGGCTATGTCCCGTGGAAGGCCGTGGGCCGTGTATGGGTTGGGTCCAGTTGTGTCGAGAACACGTCGTCTTATAAGGCGTGCTCGTGCTCTGATGAGAGGCATCGAAGAACATTGCTATCTGTAAACTCTAAACTGCTATCTGAATTCTGCATCTGACTGCTTTTTCCCTGTCTCCTTCCCTCTCGAACCCCTTTTCCTCTACTCCAAGGGTTCGTGACAAGTCATTCACCGTTGGCAAAGCTGCCTCGTCTCGTGCAAATCTTGCATGCATGGTACGTATAGTAAGTAGTGCGTTGAAGTGGTGCAAACAAACACTGGAACGCTAGTCTCTCCCGATGGCCTAATTATTCCTGTGCGGAGAAAGAAGAAACGTGTAGCCGGCGGCATGCATGCGTACGTGTACGCGTCTCTGCACCCAACTAATGGCTGGCTGGAGCTCGAGTTCGGTAGACCACCATTACATATGAGAATTTTCTCCGGAGAAAAAGGAGAAAAGACAAGCATATGTACATACACATATAATTAAGAAAAACTAGAAATGGATGAAAATCTAGCGACAATGTACACTGCGTGTGCATGCATATGGATGGACCATATATGTGGGGGCCGCCACACGCAGAGACACAAAATGCAGCCAGCACAATGCCTACCTCGATCGATCTCACTCTCACGTCTTGCGTTGTACTTAGTACTTGCTAGTTGCTACCAATTAAGCAAAGCTCTATGTAGACGTGGACTAACTTAAACTGGCTAACGAGCCTCGGTTTTAAATTAAATAACTTTTATTTGTCCATAACTAGATGTATCTGAAAATTTTACATATATAGATTTATCTATATGTAAAAATATGAAAGTTATCTCATTTGGAACGGTGTAAATCGTTTTGTAGACGTTTAGCCGCATATGGACCCATGTGTGCGGATCACTATACCTAACTATACGCGTCTGCCGCATGGCTTTCAATATTTCTGTTCTTGCTTTTCTGGTCAAAATGTACATGCGGTGAGGTGCGCGTGTATTTGACGTGCCAGGTTGGGCTCAACTGGAACTTCACATAGTGCGTCTCAGCCAGCCTCAATGTTTTGTACAGCATATGCATGACTGGCTTCCTTAGTGTGTCTCAGTTTCAGTAAAAATGTGAGGCATCTAGAAAATTCGAGATCGTGAGGACTTGAATCTGTGTGGCTAAGTTGTACATCCACATCATTATCCAAATGAGCCGGGCTCACTTATGCACATAAGTACACATTATACAATATTTAAAGGATAATTTTTTATTGAATATAGAGTTTAGTTGTAAAAATTAAAGATAGGTACCTATGAAGTATAAATATGAAGAACGGGAAAGTACAAACAAAAGATCGGATCGCGTGCCACTCAACATCCCACTCTATGTGGTTATAGCGAGTCCCCCAAGGAGTCACACATCAGATGTTCATTAAAACAAAGAATGACAGTATTAAAACAATTTTGCTAACTAATTACATCGAGAACCATTGGATACACATGAAAGGTAAGTAAGCATCTTGTACATCTTAGACCGAAGGTAATAAGTGCACTCTTCTGGACAGATGATCTGACATGGTGTTCAAATAAAACCCTCAATAAATCTTACAGACATACACAAAGGTACTTATAAAAACCTGGAGAGAAATCTACAAATCAAAATACCGGGCAATCCACGGGGAAAGTAGGATGTGAAGCCATCATGGAAAAATCTTCGTCGGCCACGTTGGACGATTTCCTCCTTGGCTCATCAACAACTCCGCTGAGAGTTCCGTAAGACTAGCCACATGGGGGAGACCATGACCACCATCAGAGTGCCTCCGAACAAGAAGATTTGGGGTGCATAATGGCCAACGCAAGCCTCTTTGCCATATACCTAAGTAATATTAAAATGACATAATTTTTTTTATTAAGTCAGTACAATAATGGTATTCTCCTATGACCAGTCCATAGGCTTTCATATTAGTAATTGTGCACGTGCAATGAATAATGTCCGACTAACCTATATGAATCATGAAAATAAACTTTGTATTCAACCACAATTGGCTACTCAGCGTCGATGGGATAACTTCACAGGAGATTAATTGTGGTTAGTTGATTTGGGTAACTAACAACACTGATGAGCTAGAAAAAGGCAGTTATCATTGTGCACTACTAGTGCTAGCTACCAAAACTTAACAAGTCCACACGGCATCGGGATATATAATCATTCGAACTTTAGAAACACCGGAGATATACATATTGGAATTCTGAACAAGATCAATTAATACACAAAGGGGCGGGAGGGGGAACTCCACTACAACCACCGTACCTTACAAATACATTGAGCTCCGTGTGATAACTATTGGTAGTTTGGTACATAGGATCACGTACATATTTTCTGCACGTATTGCGCTGTGTATGCATATTGCACGTTGCTATCAATCTATCATATGAGAGAGACAACAGTGCGGTACGTGCAGGTTCATGGCGTTGCTATCATTGCATGCTTATGTACATGGAACACAGGCTGTTCCCAAATGAATCTCCCTGTAAGAGAAAAGCATCTGCTAAGCTATACTTCTGAAGAACAAGGGAACTGCATGCCGAGATGTGCATATGTGTGATATGCATCGTACGTCACCATGGTGTCAGCACTGCATGCATATCTGAATACCATGATTTTCTCTCTATAACATTTATCATATGGGCTGTCATTCCTCATCAACACATCTATCCTATGGGGCAGTCATTTGCTCATCAACACTAATGCGAGCAAGCAAGCGCAGCAAGACATGGTCGGCATCGAGATTTTGTTAACCTATAGCGGTATGTAGGTTATGGAGGGTGAGAGGAAGAGGAAAACACCATGTTTTGGTTACATATCACCCATGGCCATGTCAAAGCGATGAAAGGTGCAACATCAAATTAATACCAACTGCCGCCATATTTAATTCTAGGACTATAGAAAAAACATTTTCAAAAGCGAGCACTCCTTCGAGCAAATGAACCGTGAGCACTGTCATCATCGAGTTCAACCACTTACGCCCAGATCATGGGTTTACCCTGCAGCGCAAGTCCGAGTAATCTCAATACGAGGCTTCCAAAACAGAAATGACGTGTAAAGGCCGCTGCTAACAAAACAATACAGTCAGGTTGTTATTTTATTAGGAATATGAAAATATGTGGGGGATATGGGGAAGAGGGGAAGAAATGGAACAAGGGGGAACTTGAAAGTCACCCCACCGCAATGGGCCAATAGTTGCGAAATGGTGATAACATGGAGCACTTGCATTATAGCACAAGAAATAACAGAAACATCATCAGGAAGATGCAACCTGCCATGATTCGGCCACAACTATGGTTAGGGGTATTTCCTCTTGTCTTTGCCAATTCGACCATTTTGATTATGTAAAATGCGCAATCTTTATTCAGTGCAGCTAGTTTTTGTTTTTTGCATGTTTGAAAAAGGCTATATACATTTTCATAAGATTTAGATTTTGTTAATAAAGGTAGATGAAGGCTTGAGCTATCTAGTTTAGATTACATTTGAACTATGCCATGTGAATTATGTTTCTGAACTATGTATTAAATGATGTGTTTGAACTATGTGTTTGTAATATTTGAACTATGTGTGTGCATCATATTGTATGTTTTGAAAGTTTATGTGGCGTGTATGTTGAAGTATTTATGATGACATATTGAGAAATGGGCATTTATGCCCTTTGATGCCATGCTAAAATGTGTCTGTATTATTTTTCCGGTGATCCCCAAATGGACAAATGACGCGGACAAATGGGAAAATGACCCTTTGTAATGCCCCAACCATAATTAGTTAGTTAAATAAGTAAAGGGAAGGGGTAGACACATGCATAGTAAGGTTGAAGATCCCTAGTCGACGTAATCTAATGAGAAATTGCAAATCTTTATCGAAATAATCTACTACGAAATACGTCCTCCATTCTAAAACATAAAGCACCCTTAAATTTCTATGGTCAACGATGTCGATCATGAGTTATACTTATATAATGCATAAATAAAATTAATATAATTATATATGAAATGGATGAATTTACAAAACAAATCCAACATAAATTTTGAATCCTAATAATTTAGTATATATTCAGTGGTCAAAGCATCAAAGATCAGGACAAAAATAGCCCGACTTATATTTTGAAATGGAGGGAATGGTAAATTGTATGCCTGTTGTCCAGAGTCCACTAGCTAGTCAGCTTCTATTCCTAGCTAGCCCACACCCTATATATACACCACACCAATGGCGGCAGAGCAGAACTTTGCACCTAGTACCAGCTAAGCTCTCCCAAGTGAGCCTAGCGCGCGCGAACGAACACATACACATACACATGGAGTCATCGGACGACACGGCGCCGTTGCACTCCTCACCGACCCCGACGTCGCCGCCACTGGCAACGGCAACGGTGGTGCTGAGCCCGTGCGCGGCGTGCAAGATCCTCCGCCGCCGGTGCGTGGACCGCTGCGTTCTGGCGCCCTACTTCCCGCCCACCGACCCGCACAAGTTCGCCACCGCGCACCGCGTCTTCGGCGCCAGCAACATCATCAAGCTCCTGCAGGAGCTGCCGGAGGAGCAGCGCGCGGACGCGGTGAGCAGCATGGTGTACGAGGCGGCGGCGCGGGCGCGAGACCCGGTCTACGGCAGCGCCGGCGCCATCTGCCAGCTGCAGAGGCAGGTGGACGGGCTCAAGGCGCAGCTCGCGCGCGCGCAGGCCGAGCTCGCCGCCGCGCGCGCCCACCACGCGCACCTCGTCGCGCTCCTCTGCACCGTGGAGATGGCCACGGCCGGGGGGCAGCTCGCCGCGTCGCACGACGCCTACTGTGGCGCCGTCACCGGAAGCGGAGGCTCCCAGCTCGCTGCAGGGACGCGTGATCCGGCGCCTGTGGACGCTCTGTATGTCGTCGACGGCGGCGCAGGCGGCGGCGGAATCATGCAAGCCGGGCAGGTCGGCTGGGCCGACGTGACTCTTTGGACATGAGGCGCGCATTGCACTCGTCAGTAATTAACGGGATTGATCCACACAGAATTAACCAAAGGGTTATAAACCTGATCGATATCGATGGATTTATTGGTGTTTCAGAATGGAGGATTGCAATATAATACCATACCGATCGAGTGTATCGAATAACAAAAAAATGTTTTCAACGGATTTGGTGTATGAGATGTGGTAACTAAACGAGGCATAAATTTGTATTTCTTGGCTTCTCTTCGATCCTGTAGTCGCTGTGAAAAGGATGTGTGCAGTTCATTCTCTTGTGTGATGTTAGGTCAAATCGCATATAAGCTTCATAATCCATGCCTGTCAGTCATTCTCAAGGAGGAAGAAGAGAATCTTCAGTTCTTGACGTCCCTGTGCTGACTCTTAATTTCACAATCTTCACTTGGAAAATTGTGCCAAATGTCAAAGCAGGCGAAGCTGTACTGTAAAGCAACTAAACGAGTTCCTTTTAGCCAGAATCCCCTGCTCTGCTACATTCTTCACCAGCTGCCAAACCAGCTGCACGAGAAAATAGCTATCTTTAGTCAAAATCCTTCACCGAAATCTCCAAGTTTTCTCGTCTGGACATCACCGGCCCAGGGTGTCAACTGTGGCCTTTTAGTTTCTGCTCACATAGGAGGTTCTAGACTTCTAGAGAACATACCAGCTCTCATCATGGGTCGTCAGGCTTCAGTACAGGATCAAAGAAATGTGTCTGAACTTAAGAGAAAGGATCACAGAATCCAGGTCACCATTTCATAACTGCCGCTCACTTTCTTGCCCTGATCACATGCGCTTAGTCCCTTTCTCATCCTTTCAACTGACCAATTGTGTTTCACTGGCGGGAATCATGTGGTTTTGTTGGGTTCTGGGGAAGTCTTTCTACATGGAAACAATCAAGTAAATGTATGTTTTTCTGGCTACCTGAGTCCCTGCATTCTCACTTGCAGTTAGGCTCAATCATAGGCATCCTTGAATGCTGTGGAGTTAACTTTGATAGACCATATGATGAGGCTTTCCCACTGGATTAGTATAAACTCTCTGTTAGAATTTATTTCTTCCAGGGATCTTTGTGCTCTTATACCCTGTTCCTGCTAGTTGGGCTGGTATAAGAGCAGCTCTAGCAACTAAGGCCAAAAACTGAATAACTCCGATGACATACGGCCCCGTTCGGTTTCTCGCGTCGAGCAGAGCCCGTAAAGCACAACCAATACCCTGCTCTGTAGTGGTAATGCACAACCGCCTTCCAATAGTCATACAAAACTAGTCATGCCAACATCATGCGGCTTCACTAAGGCCATCAGGTGCAGTGTCCAATTGCAGACAGAGGAATACATTAACAGAGAACAAAAAACTTATCTCCCATCTATTATATACTAAAAGTAAAATGAATTAGTTTTTCGAGACACCACGTTAAGCCACATCATTTAAATTAATTTTAGTGGTTAGATCTAAAATATACGGTTAAGATATAACAAGAGATTTATAGTTACGTAACAACAAATCAGTTTGACACGTTTAATCTATCTAGATGTACATAATACATGATCTGGAAAAAAAAAAACCAAGGAGGTACGTGGCCCAAGCCAAAGCACTCACAAAAACTGAATGTGTCACGTTCCCTCAAAAAAAAAGACGTGGCACATATAGCATCAAGCATTAAGCGGAATTAAATGAGTAAATAATTACTGATAGAGTCCATGTCCAATGCGGTGGTGGAATCCACATGTCGTCCAGCACAATTTATTCAAGATAACTTCCGTACGTAAATTTGTAAATTTGTCAGCAACCTAGACACATTATTTTTTAAAAAATCATGGATTGGCTAGGTGTATCAAAAAAAATCGTATGCATATACTTCATAGCATCCGATGCCAGCTGTGTCATTATCCAAGAAAAAAGCTACTGCTACAGTTAGAATATATATGATGGTACACGTACAACATAAAAGAAATACCTACTTTTCTTTTTTGAGAAAGAAAAATAATAATTCTCTGTTAGTATAGATGAATATATGCTCCTATTTTCTAAAATATTAGATGCCTTAAATTTTGCTGATCAAAGACTCACAATTTTAACAACGAAATTAGTATGTCGACACCTAAAATTATAAATGCAAGATGAGCATAAAGTGTGCATTATATTTTTGGATTGAAGGAGTATGTTTGTAATATGTTTATGCATGAGTCTAGACATAAGTGATAAGATAACTACAACGTTTTTCGAAGCATATACACGGTGCAATATTCAACATACACACGAGTACATTGCAACCATATGCACACACACATATAGTCTACTTACGAGCACCGTGTATAGAGTTATGAACATCGCCGCCCCGTGGACACCTGGAGCACTAGCGTCATCCACCACTAGCACGTCATCCGCCACTAGCACCGGGAATGACTTCAACATGATGAGATGATAATGCAGCTGACGAAGACGCATGCGATCGCCCAAAACTTCTCGGCGAGGAGCTCCCGTCTCCTGCCTACCGTAGAGAACGTGGTGGCGTCCTCACACCACGCAAATAGCTACTAGACCACAACGAAGTACGTCATGCTCACCCATCTGAGTAGCCGCAACGACAGCACGATCTTGAGATCGAGCCAGAGCTAGGTGCCAACGATGGAAAGTGAGATGGAGACAATGAAGAAGGGGAATGCCACTAGGAGGAACCTAGAGAGGAGCCGCGTGAGTGGGCTGACTGGGAGGTCTCCTGGAGGTTGCAGTCGGCGGTGAGAAGGTCGACGCCTGTGCGGACAGCTAGAATGTCAGCCCAAAGTCCAGTGCATCGTCCACCATTACGTCGGGAAAGCCTTCAGCACGGTGATGATGCAACCGTCGAGCATGACATCTCAAATTGAGGCCACAACATGCGCTAGGTCATTGTGACTAGGCGTTTCTTATTCTTTGCATCCATGGTCCAGCCAGGTGGATGGTTTCGTGCCACGGCTAAAATAATAAGTCTAAAGGAGATGGATAGGAGAGAGTCCACGACATAGGAGATACATTGTCATGCTCTCGGCGTGACGCGTCATGATTTGTCGTTGGACTTATAAACATCAAAGGGGCTACCGCATGCTCTCTATATATGATCTAATGGTTGGATGCTCGTGCACTGCTGCCTCATGGCACCCATTATTTTTTGAAAGTGATATATAATTTACTATGCTAGCTCCGGTCCAGAAAAAGTGTCGGGAGCTACACAAGACTTTGTACCATGAGAATACATTTCATACGACAATAAAAATAGACTGGAGGGGCTAGCATTTTTCTTGGTGTTAGAAAACTTAGTACTCTCATTATTATTTCAACCAAAATAAGATTGGTTTATAAATATATTTATAATACGTACATTAACCTCGCCTACTAACCTAACATCATATAGAAAAAACAGGTATGTTTACTAATATAATATCTCAAATACCATACATGGACGTTTATAGAATGACATAATAATCCTTGGCCTAGAAATTAATGTTGTTTGAAGATACTACATATCTCCAAATGTCATTTTTTTTTTTGAAGAATGCGGTAGGGGAAGCCCCTACAACGGGTTTTTTATTTTAAATAATAAGAACCCAAATATGCATCCATGAGGATTTGAACCTGGGTGGCTGGGTTGTACATCCACTTCCCTAACCAAATGAGCTAGGCTCACTTCTTCCCTAACCAAATGTCATATTTCGCTTTACGGTGGTAGAGCCGTATTATTTTTTATACATATATAATGTGATATCAACGAAATCATAATTTATTTATTTTTGAACCTTTACCATACTAAAGACTATGCGAGGGCCACCATGCTAGCATAAACATTACTCACTACCAAGTGTATGTTGGTTTCTTTCAAAGTGTAAAGCTTTTTTAGTATGTATTTTCTTGAAGTATGTATAATGAGTTTCCAATGTGGTCTAAGAACATAATTAGCTTTTGCTCGGATCATGATAGAAAGTGGAACATTTTTATTGTTTTCTTTATATCCTCATGACTGATGAAATCCTAGATATTCGGGACTGATGAAATCTTAGAGATTTTAGTCGACTTCATAGGTAGGATTATCATCGTTTCATGGTAAAATAATAGGATATTCCGCAAAATTGTTTTGTAATAATTATTTTTATTTATTAGAAATACAATCATGTACAAAGTTGATAACGTTACACATTAGGTCTATATCCATATTTAAAACATTGTGTATTGTTAATGAAGGAGGTAATTAAATGGGATGGATAGAGTTTCTATAAAATAAAAGTACATACTAAGCAATTTTAAATATTGAACAAGGTGATGCCCTCGCTTTTGCGAGGGCCCCTGTGCTAGTTACCAGATAAAAGTACAGAAGTGCCTAAAGGAGCGTGGTGTGTTTATTCACCAAATGATGTTTTAACACTTCAGTATTGTATAAATTTATCATCTCATCCCGAATTCAGTCATTCAGACAACTGTTGGTGAATTTATGGTCATTCTGATAACAGTTCACACATATGGTCCATGGAGTTGCAGTGCTAAATATCTCCTCATTAAAAGAAAATGGCCTCAGTTATTTGTTTCAGAACACTTGGAAATAGTGGCTTCTTTTCGACAACCGGATTACCAAATAAAGAACTTGAAACCCTGAGCCCTGAGGTATGCATCTCTAATAGCATGAATCTCTCATCAGCGTTCACTCTCGTGGGTTCTCTCTGATCAGGATACACAAAGCGCAATCACTGAAACCAAACATTCATCTCTTCTTCTTCTCAACATGGTCACATCGGCAGCACCCAAGTCTTTTGCTTCTTCGTGTAGCCAAATGGTTGGATCTGCTATCTCCGTGGCTCTGTTGCCAAGAGCAGCTACAAGCAAGTTTTCCAAGGAACCTTTGAACATGTCCCAGTAGGCTCCTGGTGAGAATCCAGTTTGCCGTTTGTTGTCACTGGTTTCAGTTTATCCATGCATTACATATCCTTATGATTGTTATTATCTTCTTAGTGTTGACGAGAAAATTGCAAATAACCACCACAATTGTGCCTAGGGTTTCAAAAAACCATCATGTCTTCATTTTTTTAGCAAAAAACACTCTTTTTCGGTCTGACGGTCGCAAAAAACACTAATATGTCTGTTAGCCCGTTGTAATAAGAAAACTGACCGGTGGACCCCATTGTCAGGCTGACGTGGCACAATAAGGAAAAGTCAAAGGACAGGAAAAACTGCAGCTGGGTTATTTTCTAAAACTGCAGTGGATAGGAAAAAGAAAAAGAAAATCTGATGCCACCGATGTCGCTCCACGCCACCGTGGCTGCTGCCGGTACGGCCGCTACACCAACGCCTTCCCACCTGCCACCAGCCACTGTGAACTGCAGCGCGTGGGGCAGCTCCCCGGCGGCGGCGACCTGGTCGCCGTACTCGATGATGGCCCAGGCCGCCTGGAACAGCTGCTGGCTGCTCGCGGTGTACCGCCCCGACGGATTATACGCCAGCTCCGAGAACGACTCCGCTCCAGCTCCGAGAATGACTCCGCCGGCGTCATCATCTCTGCGTAGATGGACCGACCCCGCCCATCCTGCATCATCTCCGTGTAGGATGCCGACGGGTTCATGCCCAACTGCATCATGCGCCCGGTGGCCGACGACGACCTTGCCCTTCCCAGCGCAAGGCTCTCCTTGTAGGACGCCGAGTACATCTGCATCATGCCGGTGGCGGCGCGCCTCGACGACCTGGCCATGTTGTCGCAGCGCGAGCTCGGGTAGCTCACCTTGCCGGCCTTGGCGTCCACGTTCACGCCGTACTGCAACCTCTCCACGAGGTTAGCCACGAAGTCCTTGGCCTCCTCCAGCAGGTCACGGTACCTGTACCTCGCGACGCAGCGGTGTGCTCTTTGGGCTCCACCTGCCGGAACAGGAACCGCTCCGACATGTCGACGTGCGGGACGGGGAGGTGCTTGACGGAGACGAAGAGAAGCACGGCGTGGATGGACGGGATCTTCTCGATCAGGTGCGGGAACACAAGCGGGATCCCCTGCACTAGGTCCGTGTAAAAGAGCCCCACGCCGGGCACCTTGCGCAGCTCCCGGCCGTGGGGAGAGCATGGTGACGGTGAAGGCCATGGGGAGGCCGAACTTGACGTGGTGCGTCCACCAGGTCCACCCCTTGCTCCAGCCCGTCGGTGAGGCCCGAGTGGCCGCGCCACCGCACGCCGGGTTGTAGGGGAGCCGCCCCGACCCATGCGCCTCGAAGTAGAGCAGGTTCTTCCGCAGCGCGTTGCCGTAGTCGTGCGAGGGCGTCTCCGTAGTCTGCTGCCGCTCGCCCGCGTCCCCGTCCGCGTCCCAGTCCAAGTCCTAGCTCGCCGCCGTGAAGGTCCACTGCAGCTGCAGCGAGCGTCTCCGCCGCGCCTTCCGGTAGGAGCTGGACGCTCTGCTCCGCGTCCGCCACCCGCACATCGTCCGCCTCCTCGTCTTATGCGACCAGCGCGACGAGGGCCTGCTCATGCTTGATTTCACGGTCCAATGGCCTGCCGGAGACAAGATCGAGGTCGAGGCAGGGGTGGCCATGGGGCGCAGCGACGACACGCTAGGGAGGTGGGCAGGATCTGGGGTCCGGCAGCGCCGCGCGGTGGAGCCGTGGAGGAGGCAGGAGGTGAGATGCCCCGGAAGCGTGCGGGGGAGGCTGGGACGCCGGCGACGCGCGGCGGAGCTGGGATCCTCCTGGTGCGGATGATGAAGAAGGTGTGGAGGCGCGCGGTGGAGGTGGGAACCTCCTGGCGGCGGCGGAGAAGAAGAGCAGGCCAGCAGCGGAGAAGAAGAGCAGGCGGGCGGCGGTGGGGATAAGACATGGAGTAGAAATTTTACAGAATAGGCCCTGTACATTTAATAAATTATGAAGATTTTTAGCAAAATAAAAAATGTCTGACAAATTGGGTCCACCGGTCAGAAAGAGACTTAACGGGCATAAATAGATAATTAGTGTTTTTTGCTCCACTGTTACGCAATACCGGTGTTTTTTGCTAAAAAATGAAAACATGGTGGTTTTTTGAAACCCTAGGCACAATTGTGATGGTTATTTACAATTTTCTCGAGTGTTGACTTAGTGACCGTCACACCGCATAATATCTGTACTGCTTTGCTACTTCCGTTTGGCTGTTCTCTCTCCCTATCAAGAAAACTTTCTTTTGTCAGCATGATGTGTGATCATACGATATAATACGAGCCATCGACATGATGCAGAGTGGTCTAAGCCTTGACTGTGTCCATACCATTTCAAGTTGTTGGGCTCATACTATGTTAGGACAGCTCAGTGGCTCATCAGTCACCATTCACTAATAAGCTTACTCCTACAAGACTGATGGGTTACCAAGATTAAGGATTCAGTGAACATGATATTTTTCTGTACCTAGAAAAATTCTGATTCAGTTATTCACAAAAAACACGTGCTGGTTTTTGCAAACAAATGTATGATGTACTCACGTGGTTTAGGCTTCATCATGCTTATAGGCCTCTTGAGGTCCTAGTGCTCATGCTTATATGCACGTACCATTCATTGTTGCAGGAACAAAAGCTCGATAGCTCGCTTGCGTCAATCTCTGTGCTTGGTTAATTATTCTCTGCCATGTTAAAACTCATCAGTAACTAGTATAGTTCACCTCTCAGCCAACGTTCTGCTCCTCGCCAACCAAGGTGCTCCATGGCGCACATGACATTTGTATAGCATTCATATCAGATGGATGCTTCTTTCATATACAAACTGGAAGTCACGAATCTCAGTTACACAATGCAGGAACTACTCACCAATTGAAATAAGAAAGCACCATCTGCAAAAATCCATTTCTCTGTGTTCCTTCTTTCAGAACTAACTGTAGAAAAGAACATCTGTTGGACCTTCTGCAAATTTTTATATATTTGGATTTTAGAAAATGAATAACAACTGTTCATCTTTAATACTCCTTCCGTCCCAAAATAAGTGTCTCAAATATCTCAAAAAGGTGATATATCAAAAAGTGTCTCAAGTCCCTCCTGCAGGGGAATACCCGGATCGGCGTCGGGAAGAGCTTGGGGTCTCTGGGTTACCTCCATAGGAGGAGCTTGCGGCGAGGAGGAAGGTGGAGGCGGAGAGGAGTGGTCGGGCTCAGCGCCGCCGGCGGAGTGGAGTGGAGTAGGGGAAATGGCCCCAACTTTTTTTTCTTTTTCATTTGACCGTTTGGCCCCTTTCTGCAGAAGATGAGTTCCCCCTGCATTTTGAAATTTTGTTTTCATGTGAAGAGTGAGGGCTGCCACTTTTCTAACAAAAAAGAAGAAGGAATCAGTGTCTATTATTATTATTTTCTTATTGTAGGTAGCTTAGGTATGTAACGTGCTAGAGCTATTTAAGTATTTTGTTCTGGAAAATAGAAAAATTGAGTTGATTTTATGGGACAAAAATCAATATCATGGTGCCTGTTTAGCAGGCTGTTTAAGTTGCGACGAATCATTTCAAGTGTTTTTTTTAGGAAGGAAACTACCAGCTTGCTGACTGTTGAATTCATGGGAAGCAAAAGCAATAGCTAATCTTAGGGTGTGTTTGGTAGCCTGTGCCACCCCACCATGTCTATCTCTCCTCATACAAGCCAACCTTATACAAGGTGAGTTGAGATTTTGCAGTGTGTTTGTGCCAGTTGAGCCATGCTGAAGTGAGATGTTGTTTGATAGCATGTATCGGTCGAGATAAGCTGAGCTGAGATGTTATTTGGTAGCTTGTTTCTAAATTTGATGTGGTTACATTCTTTGTGAGTTGGTGAGAACATCACCACATACTTTGGGTAGATCTTTTTTGTTTGCTATATTTTATCATTTTGAATACCAGCTGGGGCAAACTGTGTCACTAAGTTTTTTCACTGACACAAATAATCGGAGATTTTAGCAACATCCCAATGTTAACGTGACAACTGTCACGTCCAACTGTTGCACAGGGTTAAGAGTGGAAATGTGGAATGCAAAAGAGTTGTTTCAGTATTCAGTTCTTCGACATCGAGCCAACACATGCTTCTCTCCATCAACTGGCTAGCATCTTGCCCATTCGGTCCAATCTTCAAGAGTAATGCTAAGTGGGCTTGACAAACTACGTACGTCGACCCGTATCTCCTGCTATGAAGGTGGACACATCACACATGACATCGGGGCGTAGGCGCGTGGTACGACGATTTCGTCGATGGATGACGACCTTCCTTTACGACGTACGGAGTTGGGAAGCAGATGTGTGCACCGCACACCACGTCCCCAAGACCCACGGCCTTCTTCGTCTCAAAGCGAAGCGCCTACTTGGTGTTGATTGCGCCGAAACATGAGGGCTTTAATTGCTGTAATGTTGGTATCCTCCCATATCTCACATAACTAAATCGTTGCAACTATACTTGTTGCTAATGAGTACTAACATGGTGGAGAATAACTAACTTAAAGCACAGAGTTTGACGCGAGCTAGCTAGATAGCTTATTGACATGCATGCACTCAACTTAGTTGCAAATGAAATCAGTGGAACATATATAGAGAAGCTTTTGTTCCTACAATGCAATAATGGACGGTACATGCATATAAGCATGATGATGTCTAAACCGCGTGAGTACATCACACATTTGTTCACAAAAACAGCATATGGGTTACTGTGTGAGTAACTGAATCAGAGTTTTGTCTATGTACAGAAAAATATCATGCTTACTGGATGCTTAATCTAGGTAGTAACCCATGACCATGAGTATGGCAGGAGTGTTTTGTTAGTGAGTGGTTACATCGTGATCTGTCGAGATTTCCTAACATAGTTTGGGCGCAAGCAACTTGAAATGGCATTAACACTGTCAAGGCTTTGACCACCCTGCAGCATCATATCGACGGCTCGTGTTATATTGTATGATTATACATCATTGCTGACTAAAAGAATTTTTTCTTGAAAGGGAGGTCAGCCAAACTGAACTAGCAAAGACGTTTAGAAATCCTCTGGTGCCACCATCACTAACTCAACACCCTGGAAGATAATAACAACAATAACGGTATGTCATGCATGGATAAACTGAACACTCAAAACAAAAAGCAACTTGGATTCTCATCAGGAGCCCTAATATGGTTTACATAACATAATACTAGAAGGATAGAGCGCGCGTTGCCGCGCCCGCTTTGACATATCACATTTAATAAGTGCATGCTATATACTGGGAATAATAATCTTAGGCCATATACATATACTGAATGAAGGTTTTAAGAGATATATAAAAGAGCTTATGTACAGAGTACCTGTAGTGGTAGGCATATAGGCAGAATGTGAATGTGATCAACACGATGCCATCGTATATTTGCGCTTCATGAATCACTCCAACGTATCACTGCAAGGTTTTGAACAAACCTGGAGTTCCAAGACCCGGCACTGCCGCTCTACGTGGGTGACCAGCAGGTCGTGTCGCCGTCGCTGGCACCGAGCGCCTCAACTTGGCGCATCCCTCGCCACCAGTGACACCGCGGTGGGGTTGGGAACCACAGACCTCACGGTTATGGACGTGGACGGCGACAACGGTGAGGGCCCCGGGCCACGCCGGATGCTCATAGTGGCGACCATGACACGAGCGGGAGCAAGGGAGCGTAATCTACGGCGACCGAAATCAAAGGACAGATGGGATTTGAGAAGAAGGATGGAGAGGCGGTGGGGCTCGTGAGTTGAAGGACGCCGGCGCGCCGCCATGGCAGCGTGAGGGTATTGGAGGAGAAGGAGGATGACGCGTAGGTGGAGCAACGAATAATGATATGGATCAAGGAAACCGACATGTTGTCGTGTCCAGAGACTGCCTGGAGTGAACCGACCCGACATATGGGCCTCAAGTCTCCACAGGTCAATAAAACAATGAACCGTGCCACTGAAATGTTGGCCCATCCAGAAAATATGACACTGAAATGCGGGCCCAGGACGTGGATGAACCACAGTGCAGGAATCCCAGCCGGATTAGTATTCTTAGGGGATAGGCTGTCAGTGAGGTCATGGTGTCCATTCTTGCGCCTAAAACATTCATAAGAATCATTGAAAAGGGGATGCCCTAAAATTTGTGTCCTTTGAAATTCCATAGCAGGATATGTTAGGTTGTATTGGGCAGTTCAGTTGGAATACTTGTTTAGATGCTTGTATTCTGAAGAATATGTGAAACTCTTCCACATGTTTGTTTCTCCATGTATTATGTATGTCTGTGTATGTTGCCAACATTATGAACACATAAAACAGGGATAAAAAGTGTCGCAAATATTTTGTATAGGTGAAAAGGTCTGCTAACTGCTGATACTGTTGAAGGGAATATGCCCTAGAGGCACTTAATAAACATAGTTTATTGGCAATATCCCAATCGTTTATTATATGTTTTATACCATGCTATAACTATATTAAGCGAAAACATTAATAAAGGTGTGATAGATAAACAACCAGGTCCCTAGTTGAAAGTGAACGGGAATCCGTCACCTAGAGGGGGGGGGGGGGGGGGGGGAGGGGTGAATAGGTGCTATTACAAATTTTAGGTCTTTTCAAATTTAGGCTCAACACAAAGGTAAATTTCGCTAGATATGCAACTACGGTGAATTTACCTAAATGAGAAACTAAGCAATAAGTAGATAAGCAAGTAAGGGAGCAAAAGGTAAAGGGAACCAAGTGAAGCACGCGGAGACGAAGATGTAATCCCGAGTTCCACCCAAGGGTATACGTCTCGTTTGGAGAGGTGTGCGCTACCACAACAGGTTAGCCGCAACGCCACAAAGGCTCACCTTCTTCTCCGATGAACTCAACCACAAAGGTTTCGAGTCCACCTTCCACTATTGATCCCCTTTTAGGGCGGAGATCGAATCCCTTACAAACGCTTGAGGCACACACCCACAACTGAATTGGGGGCTCCCAAGAAGACCACAACAGGTCAAGGACCACAAAAGGTCAAGGTAACACCAAGAGTACAACAATGGTGAACTAGGTTTTCCCACCGGAAACCCTAACCACGAAATCCCCAAATGAATGGGGGAGAAATGTAAATCCCTTCGGTGACGACGTAGATCTGGGCCTTCTCCTCCAATCCTCCAAAGATCTATGAATTTGGGTGGGGGGGATTGGGAGATCTTGATGATTTGAGCTTTCAAGAAAGGTAGGAGAGAGAAAATCTGAGAGCTCAATGTTCTTGAGTGAGTGAGGGGGTATTTATACTCCCCCTCAAAATCTGGCCGTTGGCTGTCTTGGTCACCCGGAAATTCCGGTATAAGTACCACCGGAAATTCCGGTGCCCCGGAATATCCGGGTCTTTGAAAATATCCGAGCTGAATTTCCGGTTGAGATCAGAACCAATTCTGAACTTGACTTAGTCGATTTTCTAAGGTTGACTCGGAATATTCGAGTCCTTGAAATTTCCGAGCTGAATTTCCGATTGGAGTCAGTGCCACTTCTGAATCTTGACTTAGCCAATTTTCCTGAGGTTGACTCGGAATATCCGGTTGGTGAACCAGAATATCCGGTTGGTGAACCGGAATATCCGCGTCCTTGAAATTTCCGGGCTGATTTTCCGATTGGAGTCAGTGCCACTTCTGAATCTTGACTTAGCCAATTTTCTTGAGGTTGACTCGGAATATCCGGTTGGTGAACCGGAATATCCGGGTCCTTGAAATTTCCGGGCTGATTTTCCGATTGAAGTCAGTAGTACTTCTGAACTTGACTTAGCCAAATTTCTAGGGTCGACTCGGAATATCCGGTTGGGGAACCGGAATATCCGAGTCCCTGAAGAATTCCAGAAACTCTTTTTCTCTACAATTTGGCTTTAAGATTTGTGATATGAGTTTCACCCAAACTGAAATACTTAGCAATAGGATTAGTATATCATTGGTATTGTTAACTAACACACAAAACACTAGGGATTAAGAAATGTTCTTTCAATCTCCCCCTTTTTGGTGTTAGATGACAATACCAAGATTTGCAAAGAAACAAACAGCAATATCATGTTTTTGGCAGAAAATGGCTCCCCCTAAATAAATGCAAGTATGCAACACAAAATAACAGAGGATAGGAGCAATTTTATAACAACAACCACAAGATATCACAAAGGAGAACCGAGACAAGATGAAAGATTATGGAAGCAGTTGAGACTAGATAGATTTTCATACCTTGAGTATATAGAATATGAAGAGAATACCAACACAATCAATTTGAAGTCTCAACCATAATATAGAGATAGCATCAACCATTGTCTCAATACACAGTTATCACAAATGACAAAAAAGAGAGTTTCACAAGAAACTAAAAACACGATAAATGGACACAAGCGCAAATAAATGATAAACGCATAAGCTTGTGCCCGACCCTTGCAAATCCCCGAAGAAGTCCTAGTAGAGCAACTTCTCCCCCTTTGGCATCGAAACGCCAAAAAGGAAGAAGAGCGATGCTACGTCCCATTGAAGTCTTCAGTCCGAGGGGTCCTCCTCCTCATCATCATCAGCATCAGCCTCCTCATCATCATCATCCTCGTCCTCATACTCCTCAGACGCTGCCTCCTCATCCTCATCTTCAGCCTCCTCATCATAGTCATAACCTGTGGTGTACGAGCTGCCACCAAGGTCCTGGTCAATCAGGGTCCATGGAGCCAAGGAACCCTCGTTCCACTGAGCAAAGGACAGGGGTTCAGACAGATCAGCAGGAGCAGGAGAGCCAGAAGCATGGTGAAGGATCAAGTCTTGCTTGTAGTTCTGCTGACGGCGATCCTTGTAGGCATTGTATTGCTCCTTACGGATGTCCACATTCATGCAAAGGATGTTGCGCTGGAACCAGTTTAGCTTCTTGACATGCGTATGAGTGGTGGGAACATGAGTAGAGGTAGCAGCAACCCTCCTAGCATCACCCATGAAAGATCCACCTGGAGCTGATGTAGTCGAAGGCCTAGGAGGGGGCTTGACCACAGTCTTCTTCACATAGAGCTTCTTGAAGTCATGTGGCACCAAATCACTGCTGCTGACGTTGAGGTTAGGGAACTTAAACAGGAGAAGCTTCATGATGTATGGAGCATAAGGAATGGAGACCCTGGTGGTCATAGCCTCATACATCTCATTGTAGATGTAATCCATCACATCTACTCTCCAGTCAGTATCAGAACCCGAGTCCTCCACAATACGGTTGGCGTGAAGGAGCAGGTTGCAGAGAGGGGTAACCACGTTGTCATTGTTGCCACCACTCGGTGCAATGTTCTCACGCAGGATGCGCACAAGAACATCATACAAAGGCAGCAAGTCACGAGAGAATCCAGGGGTGGCTCCCACACCATACAAGTGAGATGTCTCCTTCTTGTTGAGCTTGTAGGGGTGGTGCATGCGAGTGCCTTGGGGATTGTCACCATCAAACCTGTAGCCCAATACCTTGCCAAACTCCTCGAAGTTGGACTCACAGTAAGATTCCCCAGTCATCCATTTCATGGTCTTCTTCGAGTCACCCTTGATCACTAGGGTGGCGAAGAACTGCATAACAAGCTGCGCGTTGTAGGCACAACGGATGAGCGCCAATCTCTCCAAACCCATGGTCTTCACAATGTGGATGGCCTCAGAAAATGTTGTTTTCTTCTGCAGCGAAGCAAAGTCAAACGGGTGCATGGGTCGAATTGGCTTCGACAGTGAGAGATATAGATCCACAAATATATGCTCTTGTGCTTGGCACCAAAAACTGCGATCATCGAGAGAGGTGTCTCTTGCACTGAGGTACCAGTCCCCCTGCCTCAGCTGAGAGTAATCAACAGCATGCATCTTGAAATAGTTCGGACGTTGGGAACTAGAGGCACTCTTTCTCTTCTTAGATGAGGGCTTGCTGGCAACAGCTTTCTTCTTCCTCTGAGGTGCAAGGCCCTTTCCTTTGTTGACAGATTGCTTGGAGACAGGTGCTCTAGCAGTGTGCCTTGATCCCCCTGCGGACGGACTTCCACCTGAACCTGTGAATTTGAGCATAGATGGTAGCATAAGGTAAGTGCACACAAGTCAGGAGGTAATACACACATTAGATAGGCATTCGATGGATCATATGTAGTTAAACATGAGTTAATCTTAAAACTGCAGTGTTTGGCTCGGAATATCCGGGTCAGACATGACCGGAAATTCCGGGGGACCGGAAATTCCGAGTCAATCTGGACCGGATATTCCGAGTCAGACAGAAACTACAGATCTAAGATTTGACTCGGTCTAAAACTAGATCGATCCAATGTAATGCAAATCTAATGTATGTAGAAGGCAGGGAATAGTCCTAGGAACAATCTCTACCAAGCAACATTGAAACAAATAACTCCACATCAAGATCCAAGTGCAAGCACATAAGGAAGAAGAAAAGTGAAGTTACCCTCATCCATTGAGGCCATTGCTTGGAGGAGTGAGTTCCCGGGGCGGAGGAGGAGCAGATCCGGCCGAGAAAGAGGTTCCCCGGCGGACGGAGTGCTCCGGAGGGGCTTGGGAGCAGCAGGGGCGGCGGCTGGAGGAGAGGGAGGTCGGGGGTGGAAGAAGGACACTAATGAGCCCTTCACCCCGAGCCTGCCCTTATATTTCTGGACAAACCGCCAGACCGGATATTCCGGTATAAGTTACACCGGATATTCCGAGTCACCGGATAATCCGGTTCAAAATGAACGGGATATTCCGACCTGCTGAACCAAAATCCCAGTTTTCAAAAGGATGACTTGTGTGCAATAGAGAGAAATGTTTTCAGGGGAAAGTAGGCTTGGGATAGATTTCCAAACTGATATTGGTACACCATACTCAACTCACAACAACCAAATCGAACCAAAAGAGCCAAGTTGAGTAGGTTTCCCACATGCATGAAAAGGAGGGCAAATAGCAACAAAAAGCTCCAAATAACATCAACTATTCAAGGAGAAGAGGTCGGTGGCCGAGGCCACCATGTAGGAGTGTATGGCATGTTACCGCGAAGATGTATCTTGGGTACATAACCAATACTCGTTGTTTTAGCTCATTAGTCACAAGAATGAATATAGAGATAAAAGAACACTTGCTATCGGCATAATGGGGGGAGGGATGGTCCAATGTATTAGGACCGCACTCCCCCTATATCCATGCCTACATCTAAACTAGATAAGATGCAATTACGCCCTAAGTGAGTGTGCAAGCGATCAAGCCAAGGACCTCGAATCAATGATATTAAGCTCATTCCTCAAAAAGCAAAATCTTCCTTCCTCAAGGGGCTTCGTGAAGATATCCGCCAATTGATCCCTTGTGCCCACATATGATAAGTCAATGTCTCCACGGGCCACATGATCTCTTATGAAATGATGGTGGATCTCAATATGCTTGGTTCTTGAATGTTGCACCGGGTTGTAGGCAATCTTGATGGCACTTTCGTTGTCACATAAAAGAGGCACTTTGTCGCAATTGACACCGTACTCCTTTAAAGTTTGCCTCATCCATAGCAACTGAGTGCAACAACTAGCGGCTGCAACATATTCGGCTTCGGTGGTGGAGAGAGATATGCAATTTTGCTTCTTAGAAGACCAACTCACCAAGGACCTCCCAATAAATTGACAAGCACCGGAGGTTGACTTCCTATCATCATGATCTCCCGCCCAATCGGAATCCGTGAATCCACATAAAGAGAAATTTGCATCCTTGGGATACCACAATCCATAAGTTGGGGTATAAGCCAAATATCGAAAGATTCTCTTGACCGCCACATCATGGCTTTCTTTAGGAGCCTCTTGATATCTTGCACACACTCCTACGACTAGCACTATATCCGGTCTAGATGCACAAAGGTAGAGGAGAGATCCAATCATGGAGCGGTATACCTTTTGATCCATATCCTTACCCTTCGGGTTGAGCTCAAGGTGGCATTTGGTTTGCATTGGAGTAGAGGCACCCTTGAGATCAAGCAACTCGTACTTCTTGAGCATGTCTTGAATGTACTTTGCTTGGTTGATGAACGTTCCTTCCCTCAATTGTTTGATCTCAAATCCGAGGAAGAACTTCATCTCGCCCATCATAGACATCTCAAACCTGTCAGTCATAAGCTTAGAGAATTCTTCGTTAAATGCTTTGTTAGTCGATCCAAATATAATGTCATCCACATATAATTGACAAATGAAAATCTCCCCATTAACTTTCTTAGTGAAAAGTGTGGGGTCGATGTCCCCAACTTGGAATCAACGGTCTACAAGTAGTTCTCTAAGGTGCTCGTACCACGCTCGTGGGGCTTGTTTAAGGCCATAGAGTGCCTTATCCAACTTGTAGACATGGTTCGGATACTTGAGGTCCTCGAACCCCGGTGGTTGCTTAACATAAACAAGTTCATTTAGTGGACCATTTAGAAAAGCGGATTTAACATCCATTTGTTGCAACTTAAAGTTATGGTGAGAGGCATAGGCAAGAAGAATACGGATTGACTCAAGTCGAGCCACGGGCGCGTAGGTTTCTCCAAAGTCAATGCCTTCAATTTGTGAGTAACCTTGAGCCACCAATCTTGCCTTGTTCCTTATCACCATGCCATGTTCATCTTGCTTGTTCTTGAATATCCACTTGGTGCCGATAACATTGCGGCAATCTTTGGGTCTTTCCACCAACTTCCACACTTTGTTGCGCTCGAAGTTGTTGAGCTCTTCATGCATGGCATCAAGCCAATCTTTATCTTCAAGAGCTTCAAAGACCTTCTTGGGTTCCACCATGGAGATGTGAGCTTGATGTTCACTAAAGCTTGCGAGTTGTCTTCGGGTAGAGACCTTGCTTCTCACATCACCAAGCACCTTGTCAAGAGATAGAGCTCTTAATTCTTGTGAGGTGCCAACCCTATTCAAGCGGCGGATCTCGATTTCCCTCCGAGTGGTGGGAGGAATCGCTTGATCATCTTGATCATTCATGTCTCCGCCTTGACTGATTTGATGGCCTTGATCAACCATTGGAGTGGTGTCCATTGGTGAGGGAGAGGGTTGATCTTGGCCTTGCGAACTGCCACCGGGAATGTCAGCAGGACCGGATATTCCGGGTTCAGGAACCGGAAATTCCGGACCACCGGAATTTCCGGGTCCATCTTGACTCGGATATTCCGGTCCTCCGGAAATTCCAGGAGCAGCTGTAGAATCTTGTTCTTCTTCTTGACAGGGGGCATTGGGCACGGTGTTGTCGATGGGTGTTTCTTGTGTTGGGGTGGTCACCACTTGTGAGGAACTTGATCCTTGTTGATCATCCTCATAATAGAGTTCAACGGGGCGGTGGACTCCCAACCCCATTCTTCGGATAGCATCTTGAGGTTCATCATCACCTACACCGGAAACACCACTTTGCTCCACGAGGAAGCCGTCATTCTCCTCGAATACCACACTACAAGTTTCTATGATTATGCGCGAGGCCTTATCATAGACTCTATAAGTGTGGGATTCGGATCCGTAGCCCACAAATTTCCCTTCAAGAGACTTAGAATCAAACTTGCCCAAACGAACACCTTTGATGAGATAAAAGCACTTACAACCAAATACTCGGAAGTAGGAGATATTGGGCTTGTTCCCGGTGAGCACTTCATAAGGTGTCTTCATGAGTCCTTTGCGAAAGAAGAGCCGGTTGGATGAATGGCAAGCGGTGTTGACGGCTTCGGCCCAAAAGTTGTGAGGGGACTTGAACTCGGCCATCATCGACCTTGCCATTTAAATAAGAGTGCGGTTCTTCCTTTCGGCTACACCATTTTGTTGGGGAGTATAAGCAGCGGAATACTGATGACGAATCCCTTCTTCACTAAGGAACTCGTTTAAGGTGTAGTTCTTGAACTCGGACCCATTGTCACTTCGTATCACCAAGATAGGGACATTGTGTTGATGTTGAGCTTCATTGGAGAAGTCGATGATAGTTTGTTGAGTCTCCATCTTCGTCTTGAAGAAGAAAACCCATGTGTATCTTGAATAGTCATCAACAATCACCAAGCAATATTTCTTGCCACCAAGACTAGCTTCCGGAATGGGACCAAAGAGGTCTACATGGAGAAGCTCCAAAACCCTCTTTGACGAAATGATGGTCTTGCTTGGATGGTAGATGTCATGCATTTTTCCTTCAACACACGCCCTACACATTCGATCCTTCGAGAAAGAAACATGGTCTTTTAGTCGTAGGATATGGCCACCCTTGTGGAGACTTTGCAAAGTCCTCATGTTGACATGGGCTAGTCGGCGATGCCATAGCCAACCCAAGTCCGCCTTTGCGAATAGGCACATTGTATGGGAAGTGGTGACTCCGGAGAAGTCAACCACATAGAGCCCATTCTCAATGTACCCAACGAAAGACACATTGAGAGACTTGCTCCGCAAGAGAATGACCATTTCCTTTTCGAAGACAACGGTATAACCCAAACAAGTTAAGGAATGGACGGAGATCAAGTTGAAACCTAGGGACTCGACAAGCAAGACATTCACAAGTGTGATGTCCGGTGCCACTACCACCTTGCCGAGCCCTATTACCTTAGACTTAGAATTATTACCATATGTAACGGTCATTTGATCATCATTGGGCTTCAACTCCGTTACAATATCCTTGCTTCCGGTCATATGACTAGTGCACCCACTATCAATTATCCATTTCGATCCTCCGGAAGCAAGGCCCTACACACAATCAATTCTTGGATTTAGGTACCCATTTTGCAATGGGTGCCTTTTGGTTAGCAACAAGGGTCTTTGGTACCCAAATAGCATATTCAATGTAACCATCAAAAGGACCAATGTATCTAGCATAGACATCCCCATAATAATCAACATATAAAGCATAGTTGGGGTTAGATATGCCCGCAAAGTCATTACGAGTGGGAGTGCCCCTTGTGGCATTTCCACTCGCAATGTCAACCTTCTTGGCTTGTGCGGACTTGGTCTTCTTCTTGATCTCCTTCTTCTCCTTAGCAACATAGCCTAGACCTTCCTTACCCTTGTGGGGCACTCGCTCATGAAGAGGAGTAGTGAGTGTCCCCTTACCTTTATCAAGAGATGTCTTGGGCTTGGTTGCCATAGAAGGAACAAACAAAACCCTAGCAATACCCTTCACAACATTTGCATTAGCATTCAAAGGAGTAGAGGTGCTAGGTTTCTCGAGAGTAGATATCCGAGATTGGAGTTGATCACGAGACTTGAGAAGACGTTCGTGATCACTTGTCAACACCTTGTGAGCATTGTCAAGTGACTCGAAGTCTTCGCAAAGTCTAGCATGAGCAACTACAAGCTCGGACTTTTCTTTTTGCACAATTTTACATTTAGCAAAGTAGAGATCACGATCCTTAGTGATCTTAGCAAGTTGCTCCTCGAGGAGAGCATGAGCTTCTTGTTCATCTTCGAGAGAGGATTGGAGAGACACCTTAGCGTGTGCATCCTCTCTCTCAATCTCACCTTTTAGTTCAAGCTCATCCTCAAGCTCACCTATACGACTCGTGATTGAGCCAAAGTGTTTCTTTCCTTCTCCTTGCAAGTTAGTCATGAATTTATCAAAAGCAATGATTTCTTCCTTGACTTCTAGACTCATAGCATCATCAATGTCATGTGATATGGAGTTGGGGGATAGTTGTACCTTGGATGTCTTTGTCATAAGACATCTTCCATTCTTGACGATGAGGCTCTCGTTTGGCGAGGAGAAGAGTGATGGAGTTGTGGAAGACATGGCTAGTGCGGCCACTTGCGTTGGAGTATCCTCCTTGTCACTATCTTCATCATCGGTGGGATATTGCTCTTGAGTCACCAAGACAATCTTTTGGTTCTTCTTGAAGAAAGGCTTCTTCATGGGCATGGGCCCCTTGCCCTTCGTCTTGGCCACGAGCCTCCCACCATGATCCTCTCTTCTCTCCCATGGGCAATCGGCAACAAAGTGGCTCTTGTCATCGCAGTTATAGCAAAGTCTCACTTTGTTGAATGGCTTTCCTCCGTTGGAGGGAAACTTCTTGTCAATCCTTGCTTTGGCCCTTCCAGGGTTCTTCCAAAAGGTTCTTGCCGCAAGACCCATGTGTTGAGTGAGAGTGCTTGAGAGAGCTTCACTAGATAGCTCGACTTGATCATCACACTCCTCTTCATCCTCCTCTTCAACGGTGGCCTTCAAAGCAATTGAGGCATGCTTGTGCATCCCTATGGCTCTAGCTCTTACATCTTGTGCAATCTTGGAGGACACCTTGTATGCGGTCATCTCTTGCATAACTTCATTGGATGTCATCTTTGCAAAGTCATGTCTCCCTTGGAGTGTCTTCAAATCCGTGTCCTCAAAGGGCATGAGAGCGGTCACAAACTTCCTCTTGATCCAAGCATCATTGATGTACTCCGCCCCGAGGTTCTTGAAAGAGTTGGCAACCAACACCAACCTCCGGTACATGTCCTCGTGGCTTTCTCCATCCAACTTGTAGAACCCTTCCACCTCATTGCATAAGGCATCATACCGGTTCTTCTTCATGCTCTCATTCCCAACGAAGATGTCGGAAAGAGCATTCCAAACTTCCTTGGCGGTGGAGAATTGTTGAATGAGCGCCATGTCCTTCTCTCCAACGGCCATTTGGAGTTGATGAAGAGCGGTGGCGTTGAGTTGGCTATCAACCACCTCTCTTCTTGTCAAGTTGCTTGGATCATGGGGCTTGTATCCTTCTTCAATGATGCGCCAAAGCTCAATGGAGGCACTACATAGATGAGACTTCATTAGAAACACCCATTGAGAGAAATGAGTAGGTTTAAGCTTAGGAGGATCACTTCTAAAGTTTACATGAGGGTGAGGGATAGGAGGGTTAGGAGAGTAATTATGGTTGACATTATGAAATTCCTCTCCTTTGAGGGTGTTAGAGGAGCTAGGTGGTTCATCCTTTTCCGCCATCCCGGGAACACTCACTACAACAAAATCGTCACGTAGAGACGTTTTCTATGTGACGCAATTATTTTCGTCTTTACAATGCCTAAGCACCTCTTTGTAGGGACGCTTCTTAAGACATTCCACATTGCGTCACAAGCTTTTTGTTTAAAAGGTTTCACGATAAATATTATAGCCAAATTATACATTGCTAGAGACGAATATTAAGACGTCTTGAAATGCGACTCTAACAGTAGAAGCTTAATATGCCTTTCCTAATAGGATTTCTTTTTGCCAGAGTAAGTTAAAAATGAAAACGGGCATAAATTACGAAAGTCAAGGAGAAATATTTAGTTTTGGCGCTAACCCTTTTAGTTTTACCGCTTCATGCTTTGTGCGAAAAAGGTATTTAACGTCGTCCGCCTTTTACCCTCCCTCCACTTCTTCAGCCGCCACAACTCTTGTCGTTTGGATTGGATCTGGTGCCATTGTGCCGCCGCCCGGGTTCGTGCCTCTCAAATCCATCTCACGCAGATGTTCAAGTTCCATTATTAAATCAATCCAGGTCTCTACGCAAATCCCAACTAATCCCCTCTTGTGTCTTTCAGACTTTAGGTTCATCTCGATTTCCTTTTTTTTTGTGCCGTCTGAGAGTTGAGTCGCCGCCGTAGATCACCGTCGTGAGCAAAGACTGGCGCAAGACCAAGATATGTTGTCTGCAGTTCGAGAAGAGATGTAACATCGTCGAAACAGGTAGATCTCAATCGAAATCTTCTCTGTTCTTTTCTTCGCGGTGATCAGCCATGGTTCTTCCCCTCGCCTGTCTGAAGGCTCAGAACGATCAATCTTGCGCTCGCGAGTGGTTTCTGACTTGCTACTTTCGGAACTTTTTAAGATTATTGTAGGCGTTTTTTCAGGCCACCTGATTGTTCCGACTTCTGGCGATAAGCTGTTGTTCGCCTTGCAATGCTGACCGTCCGTCTCCGTCAACCCCTGATGCTCTCGACCAATTATCTATTTGCTGGCTCGGAGACCTGCATCTTCGAATCTGATAGAAGTGCCCAATCATATCGGTATACATCTACCATTGTTAATTAACTGCGATAAGATATGTTGGTGCACGACTCTTTTCTTGCTACGGATCTTGTATTCTTGTCATTGGTAAATATAGATGTGAAAAGTACCAGTACACTTTGGATATCTAATATTATAGCTGGCTAACAACTAGAACTAATACAATCGCAGCAACATAGTGTTTCCATCTGTTAATTCTTAATTCCTTTGATCAGCTAGTTTTACATCTAGTACATATGTGATGCAATTCGCTCATGTCTGAGAGCAAATTTTCTGCTTTTGGTTGTTTTTGCAGAAATGACCTGCAGATTACAGTGTATCCTAATTTTTGACTGCCAGGCTCCCCCAACAATTTGTCAGGCAAGTACATCTTGACACCCCTTTCCTTACAGTACTTTCTTGTTTATGTGAAGTATAGCTCAACTGATCGTTGTCTTTAGAAAGAGCATATTGAATACTTCACCAAGACCAATCAGGTTTGTACTAACTGGATCGTCTTTGTCATGTTGTTCCATACAAATAATAGTACCATCAGGTTTGTACTAACTGGATCGTTGTCTAAAACATTGATGCCGCTGCTACAAGGAAGCAAGTTGTAGCTGAGTCTAGCAGATCTTTGTCATGCATAATTAGTCTCAGATTCGTTTGTTTAATTTTGTTTTATGAACTGAACTTGTCACCTATCCCTCTGCTTATTCCATGTAATTTCTCACTTTAGCTTTGACTTCCTTTTCAGGTTAATTCTGGAGTTGAATAGGATTTAAATGAATGAAGATGGAGGGGGCAAAGCATTAGTTTCCCCATCGATAAATCTATGGAGGGATTTTTTTTCTATAGATAATTAATTAATTCTATTAGTTTATAGATAATTAATTCTATAGAAGTTTCTTTTCCTTTCAAGATCTTCCCTGTTGTATCTTTGAGTTATTAATATGGATTCAGTTTTGAATTTCGTTTGCTATTAATGAATTTCTTCTGGGTTGCTCTATAATTTTAAGTGTTAGCTGGTTATAATGATTCTGCATTGTACGATACGTATGTGGATGAATGTTAATATGAAAAAAACATTGTTCACTTTATTAGTAGAAGAAAAGAATAATTCTGGCTCCATATCACATGAGAGACGCTATATTCATAATACAAAAAATACAACTAAAAGAAAATTAAAAATAACATATGTACATACTTGTATACATAATGCGTACAAGATTTGTATAAACTCACGTATATAAGACTTTGGTGTTTATACAGTGTAGAGACGTTAGAAACGTGTATCTATGAAAACGTCTCAACGTGTGTAGACATGCCTTTGAGCGTCTCCATGAAGCGTCTTTATGTATGTTGACACGCTTAGCAAAACGTCTTCACGTTACTTGAGACGGTGGATAAGGAGACGCTTAAGTAACGCTTTATTAAAGCGACTCTACGGGCCCATAGAGATGATATATCACGTCTCTAGCCTTCATACTTAGCGTCTTTACATGCCTAGTGTGTTGTAGTGACTTGAGGTAACATCTTTGGACCCATCCGAAGATGACTCCTTAGAGTTCCCCGCATGTTCCTTAGGAGGAGGAGAGGGAGAAGTAGCCTCAGGCTCCTTAGACTTCAAGAGTTCCATGAGCATCTCATTCATCTTGAGGAGTTGGGCCTCCAAGGACGATCTCATATCAATAAGATCGGCCATGGTTGCCCCTTTGGCTAACGCCTCCTTCTCCGCCTCTAATTTTTCACGGGCGGCCCTCTCGGCATCGGATTCCGTCATCGTTGCACTTAGGCGGTTAAGCCCTTAAAAGTGAACCTGGCTCTGATACCAATTGAACGGGAATCCGGCACCTAGAGGGGGGGTGAATAGGTGCTATTACAAATTGTAGGTCTTTTCAAATTTAGGCTCAACACAAAGGTAAATTCGCTAGATATGCAACTACGGTGAATTTACCTAAATGAGAAACTAAGCAATAAGTAGATAAGCAAGTAAGGGAGCAAAAGGTAAAGGGAACCAAGTGAAGCACGCGGAGACGAAGATGTAATCCCGAGTTCCACCCACGTCTCGTTTGGAGAGGTGTGCGCTACCACAACAGGTTAGCCGCAACGCCACAAAGGCTCACCTTCTTCTCCGATGAACTCAACCACAAAGGTTTCGAGTCCACCTTCCACTATTGATCCCCTTTTAGGGCGGAGATCGAATCCCTTACAAACGCTTGAGGCACACACCCACAACTGAATTGGGGGCTCCCAAGAAGACCACAACAGGTCAAGGACCACAAAAGGTCAAGGTAACACCAAGAGTACAACAATGGTGAACTAGGTTTTCCCACCGGAAACCCTAGCCACGAAATCCCCAAATGAATGGGGGAGAAATGTAAATCCCTTCGGTGACGATGTAGATCTGGGCCTTCTCCTCCAATCCTCCAAAGATCTATGAATTTGGGTGGGGGGATTGGGAGATCTTGATGATTTGAGCTTTCAAGAAAGGTAGGAGAGAGAAAATCTGAGAGCTCAATGTTCTTGAGTGAGTGAGGGGGTATTTATACTCCCCCTCAAAATCTGGCCGTTGGCTGTCTTGGTCACCCGGAAATTCCGGTATAAGTACCACCGGAAATTCCGGTGCCCCGGAATATCCGGGTCTTTGAAAATATCCGAGCTGAATTTCCGGTTGAGATCAGAACCAATTCTGAACTTGACTTAGTCGATTTTCTGAGGTTGACTCGGAATATCCAAGTCCTTGAAATTTCCGAGCTGAATTTCCGATTGGAGTCAGTGCCACTTCTGAATCTTGACTTAGCCAATTTTCCTGAGGTTGACTCGGAATATCCGGTTGGTGAACCGGAATATCCGGTTGGTGAACCGGAATATCCGGGTCCTTGAAATTTCCGGGCTGATTTTCCGATTGGAGTCAGTGCCACTTCTGAATCTTGACTTAGCCAATTTTCTTGAGGTTGACTCGGAATATCCGGTTGGTGAACCGGAATATCCGGGTCCTTGAAATTTCCGGGCTGATTTTCCGATTGAAGTCAGTAGTACTTCTGAACTTGACTTAGCCAAATTTCTGGGGTCGACTCGGAATATCCGGTTGGGGAACCGGAATATCCGAGTCCCTGAAGAATTCCAGAAACTCTTTTTCTCTACAATTTGGCTTTAAGATTTGTGATATGAGTTTCACCCAAACTGAAATACTTAGCAATAGGATTAGTATATCATTGGTATTGTTAACTAACACACAAAACACTAGGGATTAAGAAATGTTCTTTCAGAAAGGACATTTCTATGATCTCTGTGGTTTGTGTGTTAGTTAACAACATGTGGATGTATTAAGTTGGAGTTAAGTAATGCAGGATAATTTAGGAACTCTTCAGATGCATCAGCACCAAAAAGGAGAAAAAGAGGAAGCACTAAAAGTGTGCTCAGCCCCTGGTGGGGGGCGGAGTTTCCGGCCTTGGGGGCCGGAGTTTCCGTCCCTGCCTGAAGTTTCCGGTCCCTGAGGACCGGAATCTTTCCCAAAGCCTCGGTTGCCGAAGTTGTGCTCAGCCCCTGGTGGGGGGCGGAGTTTCCGGTCCCGTGGACCGGAGTTTCCGCCCCAGGACAAACTTTCCGGCCTCAGGTACATCGAATATGTCCAAGTTCAGTTTGAAGAAACTGGTGTTCAGCCCCTGGTGGAGCCCGGAGTTTCCGGCCTCCTGCGGCCGGAGTTTCCGCCCCAGGCCGGAGTTTCCGGCCTGTTGATTGGCAGCAACGGCTACATCTTTGGAGGGGTATAAATACCCCTCCTCCTTCTTCCAGCAAAAGAGCTTGACCAAGAAAAAGAGGAACTCCATTGTTGCAAGCCAAGAATCACAAGATCTCCCAATCCCCCCATCCAAACTCGTTGATTTTTGGAGGATTGAAGGAGAAGGCCCCGATCTACATCTTCACCGAGCCGTTCTTCATTTCCCCCTCATTCACTTGAGGGAACACTTGCTAGGGTTTCCACTAGGAAAACCTAGCCCATTGTTGTACTTACCTTCTTGTCTTTGTGACAGATTGTAGCTATTCGGGAGCCCCCAAGCTCTTTGTGGGTCGTGCCCCGAATCGTTGTTGTAAAGGCTCCGGATTCCGCCTCGAAGGATTCCGATAGTGGAAAGTGGACCAAACCTTTGTGGTGCGGTTCACCGGAGATTTGGGTGAGGCCTTTGTGGCCGTTGAACCATTGTGTTGGTTCACACCTCTCCAACGAGACGTACTCCCATTTAAGGGGGGAACTCGGGAATACATCCTTGTCGTCTCGTGGTTTCACTCCAGTTACTTATATCCTTATTTATTGCCTTTATTATATCTTGCTTAGTTGCTAGCTTGTCATATAGGTAATTCACCATAGTTGCATATCTAGAGAATTTACCTTTTGTGTCAAGCCTAATTTGAAAAATAACTAAAATTTGAATTAGCACCTATTCACCCCCCCCCCCCCCCCCCTCTAGGTGTCATACCGATCCTTTCACTTGGTATCAGAGCCAAGTCTCTCTTGTTGGGTTTAACCGCCTAAGAGAAGTATGACACAAAGTGAGGATGAGACCGCAAGGCTTGCCGAGGCTAATGAGTCTCTTAAAAAGGACCAAGCCACCGCGGCATCCATGGCCGATATCAAAGCTTTGGAAACAACTTTGACATCTTCCATGGATGCTAGGTTTAACGAGTTTCGTCACTTGCTCAATAAACTCATTAACAACAAGCCCTCGGATATCATCCCGCTTGAAAAAGCTTCGGGGAAAAGAGAAGGAGGTGAAAGCCAATGATAAGCCTAAGTCATCTCCCAATTCGCATGAGGAAAAGGAAGGGTCGTTCGGGGATGGTACTCTCCCGATCCAATTATCACTACCCGCATAAACCCTTTAGGTCCCCCACCTAAGCTTAATGCATTAGCTTTTGCTAGTTGGCAACGCTCAATGAAATCTCATGTCAACAGTGCCTCCATCGAGCTTTGGGGGATTATTGAAGAAGGATACATGGTGGAGGATCCAAGCAACATGACCAAGAGAGAGTTCGCCGAAAAGCAACTAAACGCTTCCGCTCTCCACATGATTGAACTCTCCTTGAGCGACAACGACAAGCATCATGTTCTACATGCCACCACCGCCAAAGAAGCTTGGGATTGTCTTGAGCGTGCTTTCCTTGGAAATGATAGCATGAAGAGAAATAGATATGAATCCTTGAGCAATGCTTCCGAAGGCTTCTACATGCTTGACAACGAGAACCATGAAGAGATGTATGGGAGACTAAAGATTCTTGCCAAAGCCTTTTATGATGTGGGAGCAACTTATCTTGATGATGCTTGGGTCAAGAGGAAGTATGTGAATGCTCTCTTGCCTTCAGAGCCAATGGAGTTGAAGTTTATTTAAGGAAGATACAACTATCATCAAATGTATTCCCATGAAGTTATGCAAGAAGTCCAAGCCTCCAAGGTTGTCACCAAGAATGCCGAAGATAACCGTGCTAGGGCCATGGGAATGAGACAAGGTCCCTCTCTTGCCTTGAAGGCCAAGGTGACTTGCATAGATGCCAATTATGAAGTTGAAGCTTGTCCTAGCAACATTGCTCCACATGATCTTGAGCAAGCCCTCAATGGTCACATTGCACTTGCCACAAGAGTGTTTTGAAATGACCCGGCTAGTGCTAAAGCTCGTGTTGATCGAGATAACAACTCAAGTGGCAAGAAAGAGCTTGCCTCAAGGACAAAGACGTGCTACAATTGTCATGACAAGAATCACTACATAAGAGAGTGTCCTTATGAGAACCGTGAGCAAAATGGTGGGAAGCTTGTCCCGAAGGACCACTCAAAGTTGATTCAAAAGAAGTCCGCAAGACCAAAGAAGCCTTTCTTCAAGAAGGCACCAAGAATTGTGTTGGTGGCACAAGAAGAATATGCCACAAGTGACTCCGACGATGAAGACACACCTAATAAAGAGGTTGCCGCATTAGCTATCGTATCTACTCCACCATCATCACCGTCACTCTTTGAATCCCCCAATGACAATGTCTCCACCAACAACGCACGGTGCCTCATGGCTCATGTCACCGAGGTATCATCTCCCTCACCTAAGACTACTCATGATCAATCTAGTCTTGAGATTAAGAAAGAGCTAGTTTCTTTCGATACTTTGGTGGCTAACTTGCAAGGTGAAGCCAAAGAACACGTTGAGTCTCTCGTGAGACAACTATGTGCGGCCGAAGAACTTCTTCAAGAAAAGAGTAAAATTGAGAGAGAGGATTCTCTCACCATTGCTTCCTTGAATGCTTCCATAGTTTCTCTAAATGGCTCTCTTGATGAATAAAGTGAATATAGAACCACTCTAGAGGAAAGACTTGAGTCTCTTGATGCTAAAAATGATGAAATCATTAGTAAAATCATTAAGGATAGAGATCATATTTTTGCCAAATATAAAGTGATTAAAAAGGAGAAAGTTGAACTTGGGGTTGCGAATACTAGACTTCTTGAGGATATGGAGAAGCTTGATAAAGCTCACAAGGTCTTGGAAACGACCCACTCCATCCTTGTTAAGTCACATGAGCAACTCCAAACTCAACTCTCTAAAACTTGCTCAACTAGCATAACCATTCTTCCTCGTGTTCATGAAAATGTCATTGAAGAAAATGCTAGGTTGAAGGTGGATCCTGCTAAGACCTCTATTCCCAAAGGTAAAGATAAGGGTTTTGCTTATTTGTTTGAGTTAAAACCACACAAAGGGAAGGAAGGTCTTGGGTATGTGGCCGAGGCAAAGAAGAAGGTGAGCAACACCAAGGAGAACAAGGCCAAGCCCGCACAAGCTAAGACTAACATTGCGAGTGGTAATGCCACTAGGGGCAAGACCACTCGTAGTGACTTTGCGGGGCATAACAATCCCAACTACATTCTTTATGTTGGTTATTATGGTGATGTTTATGCAAAATATGTTGTTCCTTATGATGGTTACATTGATTATTCTATTTGGGTTCCTAAGACCCTTGTTGCTAACCGAAAGGGACCCATTGAGAAATGGGTACCTAACTGCAAGAAATGATTTCTTGTAGGACTATGCTTCCGGTGGATCTAAATGGGTGGTTGATAGTGGATGCACTAGTCATATGACCGGAAGCAAGGAGATCATGACGGAGTTGAGACCAAATTTAAATCATTCAACCGTCTCTTATGGTGACAAGTCCAAAGCCGAGGTAAAGAGTCTCGGCAAGGTGGTAGTTGCAAGTGATATCACCCTTGTAAATGCCATGCTTGTTGAGTCTCTAGGTTACAATCTTATGTCCGTTCGTGCTCTTAATAGGATGAACTTTGATGTCCACTTTACTCTTGATATGGTGGTACTCTTGAGGAGCAAGACTCTAAAGGTCATGTTTGTTGGGTATGTTGAAAATGAGTTGTTTGTGGTAGACTTTTCGGGGTCAACCAACACTCAAGCAATATGCTTATTCGGAAAGGTTGACGTGGGGTGGTTGTGGCATCGCCGCTTGTCCCATGTCAATATGAGAACTTTGCAAAGTCTCCACAAGGGTGGCCACATTCTTGGACTAAATGAGAATGTTTCTTTTTCTAGAGATCGTCTTTGTAGGGCTTGTGTTGAAGGAAAGATGCATGATTCTCCCCATCCAAGCAAGACCATCATCTCATCATCAAGGGTATTGGAACTTCTTCATGTTGATCTTTTTGGTGTCGTACCTCAACCTAGTCTTGGTGGGAAGAAATATTGTTTGGTGATTGTCGATGACTATTCAAGATTCACTTGGGTTTTCTTCTTTAAGACGAAGGATGAAACTCAACAAACCATCATCGATTTCTCCCATGAAGTTCAACGTCAACACAATCTTCCCATATTGGCCATTAGAAGTGACAATGGCTCCGAGTTCAAGAACTACACCCTAAATGAGTTTCTTAGCGACGAGGGAATTCGACATCAATACTCCGCCGCATATACCCCTCAACAAAATGGTGTAGCCGAGAGGAAGAACCGGACTCTTATGGATATGGCTAGGTCCATGTTGGCGGAGTTTAAGTCTCCACTCTTCTTGTGGGCCGAAGCTATCTCCACGGCGTGTCACTCCTCCAACCGGTTATTCTTTCGCAAAGGGAAGAAGGAAACTCCATATGAAATGCTTACCGGCAACAAGCCCAACATCTCCTACTATCGAGTCTTTGGTTGTAAGTGATTCTACAAAATCATAGGTGTACATCTTTCTAAGTTTGAAGTTAAAGCCTTAGAAGGTGTTCTTGTTGGGTATGGTGCGAACTCTCACACTTATAGAGTCTATGACAAATCCTTAGGGAGAGTTGTAGAATCTTTTAGTGTGAGGTTTGATGAGAATGACGGCTTCCAAGTGGCGCAATTTCATGTGTGTGATGTAGTACAAGCTCCACTCAAGTGGAGATTCCATCATCACAAGTTGAAGTGGCACCCTCTATGGAAGCAAATGAGACACCTATCCAAGAACGAGAACAAGCTCCTCCTCAAGTTGACCAAGAGGTCTCACAAGATTCAAGAACTCCTATTCTCAACCCTAGTCAAGATCAAGAGCAAGAGCATCCATCTTCTCCCATCATTGAGAAGGTGCAACAAGATGGCAATGCTCATCAAGACGGTCAAGACGGGGACTCAAATGATCTAGGTGATCAAGCCGAAATCCCACGCAACAATGGGGATATCGAAACCCGCCATCAAGCAAGAGTCAAGAGAAATTTGGAAATCAAGTGTCACAAGATTGAAGCCATCATTGGTGATGTATCTCGCAAGGTTTCCACAAGAGATTAATTGGCAAGCTTTAGTGAACATCAAGCTCATATCTCTATGATTGAACCAAAGAAGGTGTTTGAAGCTCTTGAAGATCTGGATTGGTTGGAAGCCATGCATGAAGAACTCAAAAACTTCAAGCGCAACAAAGTATGGAATCTAGTAGAGAAGCCAAAAGATTGCCGCAATGTTATTGGCACCAAGTGGATATTCAAGAACAAGCAAGATGAGCATGGAATGGTTGTAAGGAACAAGGCGAGATTGGTAGCTCAATGGTACTCTCAAGTTGAAGGCATTGATTTTGGAGAGACCTATGCTCCCGTGGCTCGTCTTGAGTCCATCCGTATCCTACTTGCCTATGCATCACATCATAATTTTAAGTTGCAACAAATGGATGTGAAGAGTGCATTTCTTAATGGTCCCTTAAAGGAGTTGGTATATGTAAAGCAACCACCGGGATTTGAGGATCCACACTTCCCAAACCATGTCTACAAGCTTGATAAGGCCCTCTATGGTCTCAAACAAGCACCTCGTGCTTGGTATGAGCACCTAAGAGAGCTATTGCTAGACCGTGGCTTTGAAGTGGGGAAAATCGATCCCACTCTCTTCACAAAGAGGGTAAAAGGGGAGCTTTTCATATGTCAACTTTATGTTTATGATATTATGTTTGGCTCATCTAACAAAGCTTTCAATGATAAATTTTCAAAACTTATGACGGATAGGTTCGAGATGTCCATGATGGGAGAGTTGAAATTCTTTCTTGGTTTTGAAATCAAGCAATTAAGTGGAAGGACTTTCATCTCTCAAGCCAAATACATCCAAGATATGCTCAAGAGGTTCAAGATGAAAGATGCAAAAGAGAAGAGGTTTCCTATGGACACCAAATGCCATCTTGAACTTAGTCCAAAGGGTAAAGATGTCGATCAAAAACTCTATCGCTCTATGATTGGTTCTTTGCTTTATCTTTGTGCATCTAGACCCGATATTGTGTTGAGGGTAGGAGTGTGTGCAAGGTATCAAGCGGCTCCTAAAGAAAGTCACTTGATAGCGGTGAATCGAATCTTCCGATATTTGGTTTATACCCCAAAGTTTGGCCTTTGGTTCCGGATTCCGCCTCGAAGGATTCCGATAGTGGAAAGTGGACCAAACCTTTGTGGTACGGTTCACCGGAGATTTGGGTGAGGCCTTTGTGGTCGTTTAACCATTGTGTTGGTTCACACCTCTCCAACGAGACGTACTCCCATTTAAGGGAGGAACTCGGGAATACATCCTTGTCGTCTCGTGGTTTCACTTCGGTTACTTCTATCCTTATTTATTGCCTTTAGTATATCTTGCTTAGTTGTTAGCTTGTCATATAGGTAATTCACCATAGTTGCATATCTAGAGAATTTACCTTTTGTGTCAAGCCTAATTTGAAAAAGAACTAAAATTTGAATTAGCACCTATTCAACCCCCCCCCCCTCTAGGTGCCATACCGATCCTTTCACTAGTAGCCTCTACTAAGACTAGTTACGTTGCGCGATTGATGATCGAGGTTTTCCGATCATAGGGCATGGCGCCGGTCGGCAATGGAAGTCATATCGTTAGGTGTAACGATGTGATGGACATACCCAGTATTTATATGACATAGTCATTACGCCTTAACACCGTGAGACCAACTCTTATTGTTATCCCTGGAAGATACTTTGATCGCACCAAACGTCATATCTTATATAGTGTGACAATGATAGGTGATACTTTTGGGTATCGGAAGGGGGTAGTTGAGACGAGGGGTCAACAGCGGGATTTGTCAGTCCGCATAGCCGGATAGATATTCTAGGGCCCACTCGGTGAGATTATGTCAAATGAGTTTGCAAACATGTGACTAGGTCACCAGCTGACATAATATCATAGACGAGTAGAAGATAGCGACTTCGGTAACGAGATCATGCTAGGTATGGAGATATCTGAGAATGATGCTCGGACACGCTAAGTATCGCCATGACAAAAGGTTTAAGACTAGACGTCCAGGTTTGATAGATGAAAGTCATTCCTTATATCACAGGGATTAATTCATGGGGTCCAGGCCTACGAGTTAGTCATTGATCATAGATGAGTCTTGATCATACCTGTTATTATATCGAACCGCTAAGGTAACACACTTAAGGGGTTTCGACAAGACAACCGGAAAGGAAAGAGATCACCGAGAACGTCCCGGGAATGGTCCGATGGAGATCAGGCAACGACAAAATAGTTTTCTGAGCTAGAATAAATTATATAAAATATGTTTGATATTAATTAGTGTAATTAACATTTTAATATGATTTTATATATTTATTTTCGAATTTTTAAAGGCTGGTTTCCCTAAATGGGCCTTATGGTGGAAAGAAGGCCCATGAGGGGGGAAGTCCCCCCAGGGCTTCGGATTGAGGGAGGGCCGGCCTAGGTGGGCCAAATGGCCCCACCTAGGGCCGGCGCACTGACCTAGCCGCACCAGGCAATGGGGGATAGTCCCACATTGCCTGGCTGGCAAGGTTGGCTCCCAAGTATATAAGAAGGGGCACCCCTTGCCTTTTAATTCACCAATTAATTCTCTTATTTCTCCTCGATCTCGTGATTCCCTATGTCGGAGTTGCGCCGAGGAGGATGAGGGGATCTATTCCACCATAGCCCGCTGCCGCGTTGCTGGTGTTTCGGTCCAAGTCTTCCGCTGCTCGTCCTGGACTGGAGCTTTGGAGGCCGTCGTCTCCACCGTATGTGTGTAACGCCCTGCGAGGTGCTGCGCTAGCGGTACTCGGAGGCCTACTTCCTCCACCCGACCTCGGGGTCATCTTCGTCGTCTTCGTCGCGCCGAGTTCTCCGCGACCTAGAGGTCGGCTACGTCGTCTTCGTCGTCAACGCTTGTGCGGGAGCGTAATCCCCGCTATTCGGTCTACGAGTGTATGTATTCCGATCTCCGTCATACTACTATATCTGCATAGTGTAGATCTTGGCTAGTTTAAGGATATCGTTGCTAGGAAAATTTTGTTTTCTGCACACGATCCCGTACAGTGGTATCAGAGCCGATCTATCGTAGATATAGCTGTACGCTGTTAGAACCCGTGTTCTGCACGGGGGCACCGTTCCTATTATTTGCTACCCTCTAGCGTGCACTTGTGATTCCAGCGGCATCGAGTTGATGAAGCGTCCCGGACCGACTTTACGCGTACGCTTACGCGAGACTGGTTCCACTACTGACATACGGCTTGTACCGTATCTGTGGCTGGCGGGTGCCTGTTTCTCTCTCTTTAGTTGGTCTTCATTTTCAATGGAGGGCCCGAAAGGGATGCTTAAACATGCAATTATTGGATCGTTGTTGTGGTCATAAGGTTCGTAGGTATGAAGCGCTTCTATTTACGAAAGCCCCAAGCCACGTAAAATATGCAAAAGATAAAGTAGAAGCGTCTAACTTTATTTTGCAGGGGCTATGTGATATGGTCAAGGTAGGTTTATTAAATTGTTTATAAATTGCGTGCGCCCAGAAGACCATGGCGCAATGGACTATATCACATTGCATTACATCTGATGTTTTGTGTGCATCTTATATTGTGTCATTATATATATAGTATATATTAGTTGCACGCCGGTAGCTATATAAGATGATCCCTTCAAAATACCACTAGTGTTCTCCCTCCAACGCGCACCACCAAGAAAGTTCTACGTTATGAGGCAGGTCGTGATAATCGGGTGTCAGACATCTCGTCGTTCGCATACAGTGGGTGTAAGCCATGTTGCACAAGCGTCAGCGTGGAGGTTATGGTGGCGAGCCTAGCATATGCAGATATGGCCTCGGAACAGGGACACCGAAAGGTCGAGCACGAGTCACAAAATTGGTGTGGCGGACAATTGTCTACTCTTGAAGTTGTGCCGCCGGCTCTGATGATGAGGGGTGGTGCAATGGATGGGGGTCGTGTAATCGCTTAAACGACCAGGAGGGATGTTCGTTTGAGTGGGAGTTCGGATAGTTATTTTCTAAAATACTAGAACTCAGAATATAATGAACATAGTATGTTTTGCAAACCTTTGTAGATATTAACCATTGTGATAGCATCTTTTCAAATTAGGCGCATTCCTGGGATTGAAAAACTTAAAATGTTGGGTCCAAACTTCATAGGTTTATGCTTTAGCTTGAGGATACTCCTTGTTTAAACCATTAGCTCTTTGTGTTACAATACCCGCTAGGAGATAAACCCGGAGATTCCGCTAACAAAAGATAATTTGGATTTTCAGATTTTGTGCGAGTGATATCATCATAGTCCAGTGCATGCTATGATCTCTGCCATAGAGAACCAACGGTGGGTACGAGTTTTTAGATCGCGAACATATGATATGGTCGCTAAACTCGGGGTACCCCAAACGTTGGGTTGATGAAGTTTATCAGTACGTTGACTGATTGTCTTCTCAACCAAGATGGAAGAGAATACACACATTGAGGGAGCACGTGGCGGTCATACTTAATGGCATATGTTCATACTTAATGAACACTGAGACGCCTCGCTCAGCTCAATCACTGGATGACAGATATCGTTGCCAAGTGCAAATCCTCTATCATAGACTATGTCATGCGAGGGGAATCATTCACCTTCATGGTTCTTGATTACGGTGAAAGTATCAAGAAAATGAAACAGATCGCCGGAAGTCATCAATGATGATGGTGAATATACGATATACATGTTATGAATGTTTTAGCTAAGCAAGTACTCGCAATAGTGACTAAGTTTTAAACTAGTCATGTTTTGTGAAAACCAGGTTTACTGCTTGAGTAGCTTGAAAGGATGAGGTGATATTGCGTGTTGATAATGGCAGTCAAGTTGTTGTGATGGCCATAGACACTCTCCCTCTAGATCTACCATTTGAATAAATTCTTTATGATCGCCTGTTAGTATGATCGTTACAAGTGTGTCTCCTCTAGCGAGACACTTGTTCATACATGATAGTGACAAATTTGGTGTCCTATATTTATGAAGTAATGATCATATGCCGATTTGAATTTAGATGGTAGAAGCTCCCATATTCATAAGCCAAAGGACACAAACTTAATAAAGACACCACATATGTTATATTCAATGCATTAGCTCTATACCAGATGGATCTACAAGTCCTAAGATTTGATCTTTTGACACTTGCAAAATAACTGTGACACCGTTTTCGGAAAACAGGCATATAACTTATTGATAGTCATACATAGAGATGTATGTGGTTCAATGAAGTAATTGACGGGTAGTGGAGACCTTTATTTCGTGAACTTCACTGAACGTTTTGAGTATAGCTTGTTCAGAATCGTGCATATGGGTGTATGTGAATCAATGAAGTACTTTAATGTGTAGTGGAAGTCTTTATTTCATAGACTTCATGAATATTCCGAGTAGATATATGGATATCCACTCCGGGGAATGTTAGTCTGAAATTTTGATTCGATCAAACAAAGTTCAGAATGAAGTAGGAAATAAACTTAACAAGAAAATCAAATTCCCGCGATGCAGATCGAGGAAATAAGGATTTGAGTTATAATATTGGCACATCATTGGAAGACTTGTGAGAAGAGTTCCACAAATTACGTCGCATGGAACACCATAGTGTCATGGTGTGTTAGGACGTCGTAATTACACCCTATCGAATAGTGTGTGGTAAATAAATCTCTTACCGAATTATTGTGATAATTAGAGTCATATGGTAGAAACGTAAACACTCACGTTAGCAAATAGGGAAACCATTTGAATCCATGGAGACAATACCATACGAGTGATGGCATGGCTTTTAGCCTGGATTGTCGTTTCAGCAATTTAGGTTTTCGATGTGATCAAACCTAAAATGGATTAATCTTTGTAGTGTACCGTACCTAAAGAGTTAGTTGGGTACATGTCTCACGACATAGGCAAAATCATTGCCGGGATATACCTTGCGAAAGAAATAGTTTCTTGTCCAAGTGTATAAGTGAGAAAGAAAGTAGAGCAAGAAGAAGTTGGTGAACTTCTTCTCCAGACATCAGAGTGGCGCAACCGAAAGTGTTTTCGGTGTCAGGCTCCACAGCTTGAAAAGGCTGATGATTCAAGATCATGATGTTCTGAGCTCATACTAAGAGCGTAGGCATACGATGTTGTGTTCCACACTATGTGTTACGATAATCTTGTTATGAAGGTCATATTAATGGAATATGATAGACCTACGAACTACGAAGAAGAGATGGTGGACCTAAGTCCGAGAAATGGCTATGAGTCATTTATGATCCGAAATAAAATCCATATACGATTACCAGGTAATGACTTGGGAGATCTTCTTGATGGCATCTAAGATGTTAATAGTATATGGAATTTTATGAGAGAATAGACATTAAGCAGATTCGATTTGTCGTGAAACAGTTCCGACAGATTCAAAAGTTGACCACATGAGAGTTTGTCTCATGTGGCGAAGCCTAAATCTATTCTGTGTCGTTTAGCAATCACTATAATTTCGAATGAGAAATTGATAGATGGATAAGGAAACCATATTTCTTAATAGTGTCATTAAGAAAGAGTTGGTGATCCTGAGGATGCTAAACATGTATGCAAACTTCAGTGGTCCATTCATGGGCTGAAGCAAGCATATCGGAGCTGGAATCTTCACTTTGATAATGTGATCAAAGGATTTTGGAGTTGTCCAAAATAGTTGAAGAAACCTACATTTGCAAAGAAGTGAGTGGGAGCAAAGTAGCTTTCCTTGATCTTATATGCGGAAGGCATGTTTGAGTGGGAGCTAAGTAGCTTTTCCTTGATCTTATATGCGGAAGGCATATTTGAGTGGGAGCTAGGTGTCATTCGTGATTTTGTATGTAACGACATATTGAATGACACAGATCCTCTAGTAGAGTGTAAAGGATTATTTAAGTGATTAAATTTTCTATGAAATGAAGTTAGGAGTATTAGGAATCCGATTTATAATTGTATAGATCGTAAGGGTCTTAATAACATTAAGTCGGAATATTTCCTAAGTCAAGATTCTGAAGTGTTTCAGAATAGGACAAGCAAAGAAAGAGGTTCTTGCTTGTATGACTAGGTAAAATATTAAGTTTATCTTGGCATTTTCAGATATAGCAAATGATGTTCGACATTATCTATGTATCAGTCATAGATGCTATCAGATTGAAAGCTCGACTTAGTGTGACTCAAGTTCTTGGTTGAAGAACAGGTTCTAGAGTGATCCTTGTGTGGATCAATGAACAAACGTTAAGTTTATTCTTCAGTGTCTATGAGAACTGAAGATATGTTTTCTAGTAAAGGGTAAGAGTGGAAAGACAACTTGCCGTAAAGCGGTTACGATGATGCAACTTATGACACTGACACATACGACTAGAAATCTCATATAGGAGATGTTCTTTATTTTGAAGATAGACATGGTTAGTTTGCGAAGTCGCATATGAATGCACTGTCGCATAATCTACATAGGTATAGAAATATATCACGACTTCAGAAGTAGAAAGTGTGATTGGACTGAGCAGTTTTCCGGCGTAGGTGGTCCCCTTAATAGATCTCTTAGACTTTTAAGGCCCAAGCTACGCGAATGCTCGAGTCTCACTCCATCCACTAGGATATATTTCACCGTCATCGTAAGATACGGGATGATGTCAAACTAGATGACATAGAAGTGTTGCAAAGCACATATAGGTCTCAATGTGTGAGATCTATTGACTGTATTCCTCTTTCACAAGGCGAGCAGGCACCAAGATTCTATGGGTGTTGAGCTTTTACCAAGTTGTAAACTAGATTAAGTGTTACTCTAGTGCAAGTGGGAGACTGAAGGGAATATGCCCCAGAGGCACTTAATAAACATAGTTTATTGGCAATATCCCAATCGTTCATTATATGTTTTATACCATGCTATAACTGTATTAAGCGAAAACATTAATACAAGTGTGGTAGATAAACAACCAGGTCCCTAGTAGCCTCTACTAAGACTAGTTTCGTTGCGCGATTTATGGTCGAGCTTTTCCGATCATAGGGCATGGCGCTGGTCGGAAATGGAAGTCATATCGTTAGGTGTAACGATGTGATGGACATACCCAGTATTTATAGGACATAGTCATTACGCCTTAAGACCGTGAGACCAACTCTTATTGTTATCCCTGGAAGATACTTTGATCGCACCAAACGTCTAATCTTATATAGTGTGACAATGCTAGGTGATACTTTTGGGTATCGGAAGGGGGTAGTTGAGACGAGGGGTCAACAGCAGGATTTGTCAGTCCGCATAGCCGGATAGATACTCTAGGGCCCACTCGGTGAGATTATGTCAAATGAGTTTGCAAACATGTGACTAGGTCACCAACTGACATAATATCATAGACGAGTAGAAGATAGTGATGTCGGTAACGAGATCATGCTAGGTATGGAGATATCTGAGAATGATGCTCGGACACGCTAAGTATCGCCATGACAAAGGGTTTAAGACTAGACGTCCAGGTTTGATAGATGAAAGTCATTCGTTATATCACAGGGTTTAATTCATGGGGTCCAGACCTACGAGTTAGTCGTTGATCATAGATGAGTCTTGATCGTACCTGTTATTATATCGAACCGCTAGGGTAACACACTTAAGGGGTTTCGACAAGACAACCGGAAAGGAAAGAGATCACCGGGAACGTCCCGGGAATGGTCCGATGGAGATCGAGCAGCGACGAAAGAGTTTTCGGAGCTAGAATAAATTATATAAATATGTTTGATATTAATTAGTGTAATTAATGTTTAAATATGATTTTATATATTTATTTTCGAATTTTTAAAGACTGATTTTTCTAAATGGGCCTTCTGGTGGAAAAAAGGCCCATGAGGGGGGGGGGGGAAGTCCCCCCACGGCTTCGGATTGAGGGAGGGCCGGCCTAGGTGGGCCAAATGGGGCCCACCTAGGGCCGGCGCACTGCCCTAGCCGCACCAGGCAATGGGAGATAGTCCCACATTGCCTGGCTGGCAAGGTTGGCTCCCCCTGGGAGCCTATATAAGAAGGGGCACCCCTTGCCTTTTAATTCACCAATTAATTCTCTTATTTCTCCTCGATCTCGTGATTCCTTTTGTCGGAGTTGCGCCGAGGAGGATGAGGGGATCTCTTCCACCATAGCCCGCTGTCGCGCTGCTGGTGTTCCGGTCCAAGTCTTCCGCTGCTTGTCTTGGATTGGAGCTTCGGAGGTCGTCGTCTCCACCGTATGTGTGTAACGCCCTGCGAGGTGCTGCGCTAGCGGTACTCGGAGGCCTACTTCCTCCACCCGACCTCGGGGTCATCTTCGTCGTCTTCGTCGCGCCGAGTTCTCCGCGACCTAGAGGTCGGCTACGTCGTCTTCGTCGTCAACGCTTGTGCGGGAGCGTAATCCCCGCTATTCGGTCTACGAGGGTATGTATTCCGATCTCCGCCGTACTACTATATCTGCATAGTGTAGATCTTGGCTAGTTTAAGGATATCGTTGCTAGGAATTTTTTTGTTTTCTGCACACGATCCCCTACAACTGTTGGTTCGGCATGGCGAATAATTACGAGTTGAGCTAATGGTAGTCTAATCCATTTCTTACATTTGTGTGCTAATGTTATACCCCTTTTGCTTCTCCTGAATCCATAGATTTATCATGGAATGCCTTCACAGGAAATCATATATGTTTCACATGGCAATTCCACAGAAGCTACCGGGTAAGTGTTGAGAGTTTTGTTTGTATACGGCTAGGTTTAGGGCTTAGTCTCCACCGACCTCTCCTCTCTATATATACTTGTACCCTTTGGTGATCAATACAATCAATACAATACAACCTATTCTACTTGTCTTGTTGGTATCAGAGCGTGCCCAGGCGCCGCCGCGCAAACCTCCACGCGCCGCCATGGCGAGCTCATCCCCCTCTATCGATCTTGTACCTGCAAAACCCACCTCTTCCGTTGAAATCCCCACCTCTGCGGCGAATCCAACCCTCCCTACCCCAACCCAACACCAAAACTTCCTCCCCGATGGACTAGATCTTCAAAACCTTGCAACCAATCTACAAACTCTCACCACACCCACCATGGCGCCGCCGTTTGTCTTCCACCAGTCGGCCCCCTCCACCCACCCCATCCTCAACGTCCACATACACAACTACATCAAGTTCCAGTTCAACACCGCGGGCGCAAACTTCTCCAAGTGGCGACAGATCATCACCTTCCTCCTTACCATGTACAAGGCGCTGGATCACATCACCGACGGTGCGGCTCCTCTCGCTCCCGACGACCTCTAGATGGTCGTGGATATCCACATCTCACTGTGGTTCATGGGGACCCTAAGCGACGACCTCTATCGCCTGGTATCTAGCATGGATGGCCGCGCCTGCTCCACCTGGTCCAAGCTCCTGCGGTTCTTCGTCATCAACGAAGCCTCTCGATACCTCTTCCTCAGCAAGGCCTTCCGCTCCACCCAACGCGGCGATCTCGACATATCCACCTACGCCAGCAAATTCCAACACATTGTGGATGACCTGGCTGCGAACGGGCGCCCGGTTGACGACCGCGATCTGACCCTTCAGTTCATTGATGGCCTCGGCCACAAATTCAAGCTTCAGGCTGAGATCATGAAGACCAACGTCCCCACGTTTCCCGATGCTTGCTCCCGTCTCCAACTAGCCGAAGTCGATGACGCCTCCCAGCAACAACAGGTCGGTGCCCAGGCCATGGCCGTGCAGACTGGCGGTCGCAGCAACACCTATGGCGGTCCCTCACGTCCTTCCGGCGTCAGTCCAAACTACAAGGGGAAGAATCTGATTCCCGGGTTCGTCCACCCAAACCAGAACGCCAACAGCGGACGCGGCTCTCCATAGTTCTCTGGCAGTGGCGGTCGTGGCCGTGGGCAAGGCAGCGGACGCGGACACGACCAGGGAAGCAACCGTTGGAACACCGACCAGTCAGGTGGTCGTGGCGGAGGCCAGCAGCCCTGGCTAGGCTACTTTGCTCCCGTGGGGACGCCCTTCCCACCTCGCTCCCCTTGGATCCCGCCCAATGCCTCTGGTGTTCTAGGACGCCGCCCTGGTGCGCCGACGCATGCTTACCCGGTGATGCACACCCCAATTACGCCAGCACCACCGTCGCCATCTCCATCATGGGATCACCCCACGCTCTACCAGAATGCTCCAAGCTACGGCAACGCGTTTCCGCCCTCGTACGACGATTGGATCATGGACTCCGGCGCCACATCTCATGTGACCGGCAACCAAGGTATACTGAACTCGTCTCATCCCGTTTTAGACATCAATTCTCATCATATGGTTGTTGGCAATGGGTCACGTCTTCCGGTTGTTGCTACTGGTACTGCCAAACTCACATCTCGCCCTTTTCTTCTTACTGACGTTCTTGTTTCTCTATCACTCATTCAAAATCTTTGTGCCACTCGTAAATTTGTTCGTGACAACAACTGCTCCGTTGAATTTGACCCCTTTGGTTTCTCTCTGAAGGATCTCTACACCAAGAAGTTCCTCATGCGCTCGAATAGCTCCGGCGACCTCTACCCATTCTTCGGTGATCACGGTTGCTCCACCACCACTGTTCTCGCCGTCACCAACGACCTCTGGCATCAACGTCTACGCCATCCCAGCTCCGCCGCCTTAGCTCATCTACCCCTAGATTTTCTTTCTCATTGTAATACTGGTACGCAAACTTTGTGCGATCCTTGTCAGCTAGGGAAACACACGAAATTACCTTTTCCTGTATCGAATTCACATTCTTTTTCACCTTTTGATCTCATTCATTGTGATTTATGGACCTCTCTAGTTATTAGTTGTTCTGGCTACAAATATTATCTTGTCATCCTTGATGATTTCTCTCACTTTACTTGGGTCTTTCCTCTCCGCGCCAAATCTGATACATGTGATACCCTTCTCCGTTTCTTCTATTTTCTCACCACCCAATTTCACACCACCATACGTTGTCTCCAATGTGACAACGGCGGTGAATTCCTAACCACAACCCTACGCACTTTCCTTTCCGACCAAGGAATAACCCTACGACTCTCCTGTCCCTATACCTCACCCCAAAACGGGCGTGCTGAACGCATGATTCGTACTACAAATAATGTCGTCCGTACACTCCTTTTCCAAGCCAAACTACCACCATCCTTCTGGGCCGAAGCTTTAAACACTGCAAACCATCTCCTTAACATCCGACCTTCTCGTGTCATGGCAATTTCACCCCTTACTTCCTCCTATATGGTGTACATCCCACATATGATCATCTTCGTACCTTTGGTTGTCTTTGTTTTCCAAACCTGTGTCACTCCATCAACCACAAACTATCCCCCCGCTCCACATGGTGTATTCTCCTAGGTTACCCCCGTGAACATAAGGGATATCGATGCTTTGATCTCTCTTCTCGCAAAATCATCATCTTGCGTCACTTAGTTTTTGACGAAAATTCTTTCCCGTACACTGACGGCACATCACCTACACCACCACACATCCCCACAGAAAATCCCCCTCCGACAGCCACCCAACCTCCAATCTTCTTCAATCCGCGTGCCCAATCATCGACCCAATCATCACAAACACCACCCTCCACTCCCGTCTCGCCACCTACACCTGTGTCCCCCTTGAGCCCGCAATCACCCCCGACACCACCTAGCCCACTGAATCCCTCCCCATCCCCGGTCTCCCTCGCAATCCCCCTTGTGCTCCCCGCCCGCACGTACGCCATCGACGCACGCGCCAAGCGCGTCTCCACCCACCAGTCCTACGCCGCCACGTCAGCCTCGCCTGCCGACCGGTGCCATCTCCGTACATCCACCCGACAATGAACACACAATGCGCACCCGCAGCAAGCACGGATATTTCATGCCCAAACAAAACTTCAGTCTTTCCGTATCAGCCACTACATCTCCTATTCCCTCGTCGTACCGTACATCACTTAAAGATCCTTGTTGGCACGACGCTATGCGTGATGAATTTGATGCTATAATTTGGAATGACACTTGGTCTCTTGTTCGTTGTCCTGCAGGTTTCAATGTGGTTACCGGCAAGTGGATCTTCCGTCACAAATGAACCTCGATGGCTCGTTGGCACGATAAAAAGCTCGTTGGGTTCTCCGTGGATTCACTCAGCAAGAAGGTGTTGACTATGGCGAAACATTTAGCCATGTGGTCAAACCAGCTACAGTGCGTGTTGTTCTCAGCATTGCTGCATCTCAGTCTTGGCCTATTCATCAACTGGACGTAAAGAATGCATTCTTGCACGGTGATCTTGCTGAAACCGTATACTGTACACAGCTGGTTTTCTGGATGACACTCGCCCCACACATGTGTGCAAGCTCAACAAATCACTCTACGGCCTCAAGCAAGCTCCTCGTACTTGGTTCCTCCGCTTCACCACTTACCTCCATACCTCGGCTTCGTGACCTCCAAAAGTGATACTTCTCTCTTTGTTCTCCACTCAACCACCGCCACTGCCTATCTCCTGCTATATGTCGATGACTTCATCCTAACTGCCAGCACCACCTCACTTCTCCAGAAGATCATCGCTGCTTTAAACTCGGAGTTCTCCATGAGTGACTTGGGTGCTCTACATGACCTCCTTGGTGTTAACGTGCACCGCACTGCTACAGGTCTATTCCTCTCTCAACAGCAATATGCACTTGATCTTTTGGAGCGCGCCAATATGTCAAACTGTCATACTTCATCCACCCCCATCGACACCAAATGCAAGCTCTCAGCACATGATGGTAAGAAGGTTGCAAATCCCACTGCGTATCGCAGTTTAGCAGGAGGACTCCAGTTAGGCCTAACTCCAGTATTTGACGCTTACCAGGCCAGATTTATCACATGCAGTACAGCAGGTGTGTTTGTTTACGCATGATCCACGAGAAGCTCATCTTCAGCTCATCAAACGAATTCTGAAATATGTCAAAGGAACTGCTCATCTCGGTCTTCAGCTACATGTGGGTTCTTCCTCCAAACTTGTAGCCTATTCTGATGCAGATTGGGTAGGATGCCCTGACCCACGCAAGTCTACCTCAGGCTTTTGCATATTCCTCGGAACCAACTTGGTGTCATGGTCCTCCAAACGACAGCACACTGTGTCACGATCTAGTGCAGAGGCTGAATATCGCGCTGTCGCAAACTGTGTTGCAACATCTGTGTGGCTTCGTCAACTTCTCCTAGAGCTTCATCAACCGGTGTCCAAAGCCACAGTTGTCTGTTGTGACAACATCAGCGCCACCTACCTCTCTACTAATCCTGTCCAACATCAGCGAACAAAACATGTTGAGATTGATTTACATTTTGTTCGTGATCGTGTCGCTCTCGGAGAAGCCCGTGTTCTTCATGTGCCTACAAGCTCACAGTATGCAGATATCTTCACCAAAGGATTACCCACTGCCATGTTCCAGGATTTTCGAACCAGACTCAACGTTGTTCCCCACCCGGTTTCGACTGCGGAGGGGTGTTGAGAGTTATGTTTGTATACGGCTAGGTTTAGGGCTTAGTCTCCACCGACCTCTCCTCTCTATATATACTTGTACCCTTTGGTGATCAATACAATCAATACAATACAACCTATTATACTTGTCTTGTGTAAGCAATTGTTTGGTAAGTGCTGCAACTGAACCACCTGCTGCTTATTTTCCATGTTTTTTCATGTACTCTCTTAATGTTATAAGGTTCTTACATTATAGAAGCGCTTCATTATAGAGAATATTTGTCGTTTATAAATTTGGAGTTGATTAGAAAGGAATGAGATATGTATTTTTATAAACAAACTAAGCATGTCAATTCTGATTTTTGGAGTAGAAAACTATTGTCTAGTGTTCTATTTCCTATCCTAGTAACTTATATATGTAAAGTACTATAGCTATTTAATAATATGATCTGGAAAATAGAAATATTTAGTTAATTTTGTGGGAGAAAATAATATCATGGTGCCTGTTTAGCAGTCTGACTAAGTTGTGACGAATCATTTCATGTTTTTTTGGTTTGGAAAGAAACTAGCAGCTTGCTTCCGTTTCCGCTCCGAAGAGGAAGGTTTGGATCTTTCAATCTTATGTCGTGAGGGATGTGACCTATGTTAGGTCCATAAGATACCACAGCTTTTAGTGTTCTATGATTCACCTCCGAATAATGAGTAGGTAGTTCGATCCTTTGGATTCTTATCTTCCTAGTAAACGGGGATCCGGAGCAATAGGGACTGTGTAATGCATGGGAACCAAAAGCAATAGATAATCTTGGCGTCTCGCCTTTTTATTTGCTAATATATAATATTACTTTGAATCCCAAATGAGGCAATCCATTTCACTAAGTTCGTTTACTGCACAAAAATAACCGGATTTTTTAGAGCAACATCGCGATGTCAATCCCAAATGGAAAAGGGTTGTTTCAAGATTCAGTTCTTCAGTCGTTGAATCCAGTGTAGCGCTTGAGAAGCTGCTTCGGCCCATGCCTCCTACCGTGACGCCCATAGGACGTCCCATGTGACGGTGGGCTCATAGCGACCCAGACGCATACATCGTGAACACAGGTTTAGGTGACCGCACGCCTACATCCTCTCAGACGGAGGCGCAGCCACACTTCGGGCCGATTGCGCTCAACCTTGAGTACCTTATTTGCCAGTGTGTTGGTATCCTCCCATATCTCACATATATAGCTGAACGTTGCAACTATACTAGTTACTAGTGAGTATTAGCATGGTGGAGAATAACTAACTTAAAGCACAGAGATTGACGCAAGCAAGCAAGCTAGCTAGCTTATTGACCTGTACCCAGCTTATTGCAACTGAAATCAGACGAACATATATAGAGAAGCTTTTGTTCCTGCAACAATGAATGGTACGCGCGTATTAAGCATGCGAACTAGGAACGCAAGAGGCCTATAAGCATGATGAAGTCTAAACCGCGTGAGTACATCACACATTTTGTTCACGAAAACCAGCATGGGATATTTTGTGAATAACTGAATCAGAATTTTGTCTAGGTATAGAAAATGTCATGTTTACTGGATGCTTGTTAGTGAGTGGTGACTGGTGACCCATCAGTACTGTAGGAGTAACCCATGAGTATTGTAGGAGTAAGCCTGTTAGTGAGTGGTGACTGATGAGCTGCTGAGGTCTCCTAACATAGTTTGGGCCCAAGGCTTAGACCATGAGTATTGTAGGAGAAATGCCATCAACACACTCAAGGCTTAGATCACGCTGCATCATGTTGACAGCTCATATCATATTGCAAAAATATTTATATGTTCACAAATCATTCTGACTAAAAGAAAGTTTTTCTGAAAGGGAAAGCGAACTGCTGGCAGCCAAACTGAAGTTGCAAATCCGCACAGAAATTCTCTGGTGGCACTGTCACTAAGTCAACACTCAGAAGATAATAACAACCATAAGGATATGTCATGCGTGGATGAATTGAACAGTGATAACAAACGGCAACTTGGGTTCTCACCAGGAGCCCTACTGATGACATGTTTTCAGAGATTCTTTGGACCTGCATAAATTTGTCTGTAGCTACTCTTCGCAACAAAGCAATGGAGATAGCCGATCCGACAATGACAAGAGCGAAAGACTTCTTGGTTCCAGTGATTGCGCTTGGTGCATCCTGCTCAGAGAGAAACCGACGAGAGCGAACGCTGACGAGGGATTTTGCTGTTGAAAAGCAAGCTATCAGAGATGCGTACCTCAGGGTTTCAACTTTCAAGTTCTCTAGTTGGGAATCAGACCGGTTTTTAATCTCTCTGGATGTGTTCCTCTGTGGACAATTGGGTGTTGGCAGGACTTGTTTTGTGCAACTAATGGAAGACGGTTGTGCATTGGTTGCACAGCACTAAACCTTCTAGTTACTCGTTCTTAACGGCGTTGATCCATCAAATAATGAGAACGCCTGCCTCTGAATATTCAAAAGTGCCTTACTCATTTCGTGATACGCTATAAGTATACTTCCAATAAAACAACGCCACGGAAAAAGGCGAAAATAACCACACCACCAATTGTTTCCCGATGAATGGCATGTTCGCGAATAGCAGAGGTCTTCGAGACTTGGCTAAACACGCTCGCATCGCTGATTCCATCAGGGATCATAGATTGGATTTTGTGGGTATTTCGGAAACTGGTAAACGGGATTTCTCGGTGAGTCTACTTAACCGCCTATCCGGTGGTGTAGATTTCACATGGGTATCCCGTCCACCACGTGGTAGATCTGGGGGCTTACTACTCGGTGTTAGAAAGGACACCATGGATGTGTTGGCTAGTTCGGATGGTGACTTTCATATAAAGTTCCATATTCGTAACAAAGCCGACAATTTCATATGGAGTCTAGTATCCGTGTATGGAGCAGCCCAAGATGAGCAAAAACCTGCTTTTCTTCGTGAATTAGTAAACCTTGCAAATGGTTTGCGCATGAGAAAAGTAGGGGGAGATTTGACAATAAGTGGCCTCTTTTATTCAACGCAGTTATTGACAGCCTTGATTTACTAGAGGTTACCATGGTTGGGAGACAATTTACTTGGGCAAATAGTCTCCCAGATCCAACATACGAAAAGTTGGACCGTGTACTAATGGACTCAAGTTTGGAAAATAAATTTCCAATGGTCTCGGTACGGGCACTTGAACGTATAGAGGCATTGTCAGATCATGCTCCCATACTTATAACGACTGGGAATCCTAGACCAATATGTAAACAACAATTCAAATTTGAATTAGGTTGGTTACATCGGGAAGGATTCTTTCAGATGGTTAAACAGATATGGGATAGACCAGTCAGTGGTCAAACCCCGATCCAAAGGTGGAATAATAAAATTCACGCATTGCGTAAACACCTACGTGGATGGGCGAGACATATGGCTGGCCATTTAAAAAATGAGAAGCTTCGTTTGTCTAAAATTATAGACGAGTTGGAGGCTTTAGCGGAAATGCGCCCTCTGTCTCCGCAAGAGATTGCATATCAGTCCAATGCGGAGATGGTCGGAATTCTCCGTGAAGAGGAGCTCAAATGGTACCAGAGATCAAAGGCCCAATTCATTTTGGAGGGAGATTCGAATACGAGATACTTTCATAGCCTTGCAAATGGCAGACACGGAAAGAAGCTCATTCATTCTCTTAGTCAAGATGAGGGCACGATTGAAGGACACGAGCAGCTGAAATCTTACATAACGAGATATTATAAAAATCTGTTCGGTGCACCCGATGAGAGTGATCTCTCAATGGATGAAACTCGGACGGATGATATCCCGCAAGTTTCCGATGAGGAGAACGCACACCTAACTTCTCAGTACTCTGAGGAAGAGGTGAAAAAGGTTGTTTTCCAAATGGAACACAACAAGGCCCCAGGTCCTGATGGTTTCCCTGCTGAGTTTTATCAGATTTTTTGGGAGATAATCAAGATGGATTTGCTTGAGTTATTCTAAGCGTTACATGCTGGACAACTCGAGATTTTTCGCCTAAATTTTGGAGAGATAATTTTGTTGCCAAAGGTTAATGAAGCAGAAAGGATCCAACAATTTAGGCCTATCTGTCTTCTTAACGTTAGCTTCAAAATATTTACCAAAGCAGCAACTATTAGGCTAAATTCTGTAGCTGATCATGTGGTACGTCAACTCAGACGGCTTTTATGCAGGGCCGCAATATCCTTGATGGTGTTGTGGTTTTACATGAAACAGTTCATGAATTGCATCGGAAAAAGCTTAATGGGGTAATACTCAAAATAGACTTTGAAAAGGCTTATGATAAAGTCAAGTGGTCATTTCTTCAACAAACACTTAAAACGAAAGGGTTTTCTGATGAATGGCGCGCTATGATTCATAACTTTGTTTCGGGAGGGAGTGTAGCCATCAAAGTTAATGATGATGTTGGCAAATATTTCCAAACGAAAAAAGGTTTACGACAAGGCGACCCATTATCACCTATACTATTTAATATAGTTGCTGATATGCTAGCAATTATCATTGAGCGTGCTAAAACAGATGGTCAAATTGAAGGGGTAATCCCACATCTAGTTGACGGGGGATTATATATTCTTCAATATGCAGATGACACGATTCTTTTTATGGAACATGACATGGAAAAAGCGAAGAACATGAAATTAATATTATCAGCGTTCGAGCAACTTTCCGGTCTTAAAATCAACTTCCATAAAAGTGAATTGTTCTGTTTTGGCGAGGCCCAAGACGAGGCTGCCCAGTATGCTGAAGTATTTGGCTGCGGGCAAGGCCAGTTTCCAATTAACTATCTAGGCATTCCGATTCATTTCAGAAGGCTTACGATTGCACAATGGAAACACGTCGAGGAAAGGCTTCAGAAAAGATTATCTAGCTGGAAAGGAAAATTATTGTCCCTAGGTGGTAGACTCGTACTTATTAATTCAGTTCTAACCAACATGGTACTTTACATGATTTCCTTTTTCCAATTGCCAAAGGGAGTCTTATATCGATTGGATTACTTTCGATCAAGATTTTTTTGGCAAGGGGACAATGAGAAAAAGAAATATCGACTGGCTAAATGGAGTATAGTATGTCGCCCCAAGGAATTTGGCGGGCTGGGGATCCATGATCTTCAGGTAAAAAACCGGGCTCTTCTAGGTAAATGGTTGTTTAAGCTATTATCTGAGGAAGGGGTATGGCAAATTATACTAAGGAGAAAGTACATTGGAAGGAATGCAGTTTCCCAGATTTATTGGAAATCAGGTTGACGAGGTGTTAACTCGACAAGTCCCAGGGTTGTGCACCCCGGGTTGATTGATGGGGAGAGAGATGAGTGCAAGGTGGTCACGACGGCTAACAAGCAAGGATTTACCCAGGTTCAGGCTCCCGGAGGATAACACCCTACTCCTGCTTGTCTGGTTATTGATGCGAGTTGTGGTTACAATGGCGAGATTGCGATCTCGCTAGGGTTTGTGCCGTAGCTATGAGCGTGTCCCTTGGGACGAGCAACCCTCCTGGCTTTATAGGCAGCCAGGTCTCGGGTGGTCGATGCCGATGGCAACTACAGATATGGCAGGTTATGCTTCCTAACCGACTTGGACTAGGTTACATGGTACCCCGCGTGGGCCTTCTGTGGGCTTCCACGTCCTTGGCGCGGCCCAGGTAGCCTTAACGTGGGCTACCCAAAAGGCATCCCCACGTCAGTAGCCCCCGAGTGCTTGGTCGAAGCGTAGAGTCGAGCAAAGGACTTCTTCCTCCTGGACGTGTCATTGGATTGCTTGATCTTGAGCTTGAACTCGATTTTCATCAGTCGAACCGGCCGCTCCTGATGGGAGTAACCTTTGCAGTCGAATTACTTTGCCTTCGTCTTCTTGTGAAGCTTGCTTTTATTCGGCTTGTTGGCTTACTTGTGGATGGATTCGGCTGCTCGAGCTTACTCGGTTTTTCTTTGCCACCCGAATGATTTCTTCGGGTTCTCGGATCATTAGTCGATCCTACTTTGTTGGTTTCAGCTAAGTAGCTTACTACTCGAATCACTCTGTCGAGTTGTTTCAGTTGCTTTTGGAGACGTTGGCTTGATGACGTCACTGGTGACGATCCATTGCACGCCTCTGCGCCCGATGGGACGTGACGTGGCGGGCCCCGCTGTCAGAGCTGACCGCGGTCAGCAGTTGTCACGTCTCCGAACTGGGCGCGAAATTTGCGCGGCATGATGATGACGCCTCGGTTTTCGTGCGTAGTGGACGAAGTGGGCGGCGACGGTTGGTTTCTTCGTGCGACACGTGTACGGCAGGATGTGTCTGCTCGGAGCCCTTGTTCTGTGGACGGTTGAGATGAAACTCTTTCGAGGCATAAGTACTGTGTTTTGATGCGAAGGCCTCCATCTTCTCCAATCGCTCTGGCCTTCTTTTCCTCTGCGCTCTACCATTTCCGCCGCCATCCAGAGCTCCGAGCAATCTGTCCATACACCTTGCAATCTGACCATGGGCAAGCCGAAGAGCGCCGCTGGCTCCTCTGCCGCCGCCGACGAAGCCGGGGTGATGAAGAAACCCGACGGCGACTTGCAGAGATCATCGGTGAAGAAAGCCGAGGTGGAGCTCTTCCGCGCGCAGGGTCTGCTGCCACCTGCCGACCAAGTCCAGGTACGCGTTCCCGGCAAGGAGGTCTTCCCCACTCCCCGCGATGGGGAACGTGTTTGCTTCGCGGATTTCCTTCCGCGGGGCTTCGGGTTCCCCATGCACGATTTCGTGCGCGGTCTCTTGTATGCCTATGGGGTTCAGATCCACGATCTAACCCCCAATGGCGTCTTGAGCATCGCGGGCTTCATCGTGCTCTGCGAATGCTTCCTGGGTGTCGCGCCCCACTGGGCGTTGTGGAAGTCGCTCTTCCTCGTTCGCAAGAACGTTGGGAAGAGCGGGTTGACCTTCCCCGTGGGCGGCTTCGGAATCCAGGTGCGCGGTGACACCGCGTACTTCCAGATGAAGAAGTGCGACTCCGTCCAAGGATGGCGCCGGAGGTGGTTCTACGTCCAGTCGAACCAGGATGGCCTGGATGCGTTCGACAGCGGACGTGGACTGCGGAAGACCGGCGCCTGGGCGCACCCGCTGACCGTCGTGGAGAAGGAGGTCGTGCGGCCCTTGCTGAGCCTGCGGCACGATCTGACCAAGACCCTTGGGCGCGAGGCGGGTGGCGTCTTCCTGATGGCCACCTTCTTCCGTCTTCGGGTGCAGTCGCTCAGCGCTCGGCCTCACCCGATGTGGGCCACCGAAGGCGTCAGCGCCGAGCCGCTTGACGATGAGGAGGTGGAGACCAAAGTCAGATCCATCATCAACCTCCGAGTCGCGGACACGTGCAACGTCAAGTGCCCGATTTCTGCTTACGGGGCCTCGAACCCCGTTCCTGAGGTAAGTCTTGTCTTGTTTTCCTTTTGTCCTTGTTCGACTTGAGTCTACTTTTCTTTTTGATTCGACTTGTGTCTACTTGCTTCAGGGTCGAGCTCTGTTCATCAGCCTTCCTCCTCTTCCTGAGAAACGGACCCGACGACGAGTCGAAGTTTGTCGAGGAGGAAGACGAAGACGAAGAGATTCCCTCCGCACATTCTCCCCGTGATGAGGTGGAGGAAGAGGATGAAGTGGAGGAACCCGCGCGGAAGAAACGGAAGCTCCCGAGTCGTGGCGATTCTGCCACTGCGTCGTCACCTGCCAAAGATGCCGACGTTACTCTGGAGGAGGTCGTCGCGACATCGTCGGGTGCGCAGTCCTCGGGTGGCTGGGACGAACCCCTGAACGTTCCTCCAGTCAGCTCCGCGGCTCCTCGTTCTTTCGCGCGGATGCCTTCGCCCTACCTGGAGAGTTATGACGACGTCGGTACCCCCAGGTGAGCTTCTTTATGATGTGTGTCCTTCGAGTTGCGTTTTGCAGTTGCGACGTTTAAGTTGATAGGTGTGCTTGTTTTTGCTGCAGCCACCGCTCTGGCAATGTTAGCTCCCCCTTTCGGGACGTGGAGCATACATCTGCCCCTTCGACTGGACTTGGGACTCAGGCGGTAGTGGAGAAGGTGCTTGTTGAGCCTGCCGGCGTTGCATCGTCTAGCCGCGTTCCTCCTTCGGCTTCAGAGGACCTTGAACTCCTGGACGACGTAAGTCTTTTATACTTGTGCTTGTATTCTTGATCTTTCATCGGGTGCGCGATCAGCGCTCCCGATGGGAGTAGCCCCCGAAGGTGTGGGTGACTAGTATAGTCGCCCGCAACTTTATTAACATCTTGCTTTTGCTTCAGCCGTACTACCGTCAACAGCTCGACGCAGCCGCGGCTTACGTTCGCCTGGAGAAAGAGAGGGACCAGCTGCGTGCATCTCTGGACCAGGCTACTGGGCGGGTTGATGAGCTTGAGAAGACCCTTCATGAGTCTCGGGAGCGGGAGCTGGCGCGGGTCGCCCAGGAAAAGACTCAAGTCGGTCGTCTCCTTTCACTCGCCGGTGTTCTTGGGGGTAAGTTTCGGCTTGATGCCTACTATGTCTTTGATCTTTTTCTTTGCTTGACCTTGAATTTTTTGCGCAGAGACTTGCGGTGGAGCTCCTCCGGAAGACGCGTCGAGTGACACGGTTGACCTGGCGACTGTTGGTAGCTTCCTCGACCGGGTCTGTGCCTATGCCTCAGACGCGCTGAAGAAGTCCGCAGCCGCCTTGCAGAAATGGACTGGAGCCCTCACTGTGGTGCACCAGAGTATCTTCCCGGGCGACCAGCCGCCGGCAGCCGTGGACGCCCTTGCTGCGTAGTTTGAGGACGCGACCACCATCGCCGACTTCACGCGGTTGCAGACGGTACGCGGCTCCGAGCTCACCTTCCAGCTCCGATTAGGCCATCAAGTTCCAGGTGACTTCGAGAAGGTCGTCAGCGGTTTTCCCCGCAAACCCGATGGCCGAACCGCGTCGCTGAGTGGCGTCAAGGAGCGTGCCTCGCAGCTGGCCGTGCAGCTTGTGGCACTCTTCGAGAGGGCCCTTGCTAAGGCGACCGAGGCGGCTGCCACTCGGAAGGGTCGTTCCCGATCGCAGTCCGCGGCCTTAGAGTAGGTGTAGCTTTAGGAATTCGACAGTCGCCGTGGTCTGTACTTTGAAATTCTTGCTTTGTAATGAATATTGCCCTGTCGGGTCTTTTGGCCTTCAATATTGCTTTTGCTGACTTTCTTTCTTCTGAGTTGAACTTCACTTCGCAGTCGTATGATTGTATTGACTCTGCGTATCCATGGCAGAATGTTGTGCGCGATGATGTTCCGCCTTCTCCTATGGCCGGGCCGAGTGGCGCGGCTTCTTCTTCGGGTGCTCGCCGTCGCCGGGCGGCTCCGGCTCCTCCACGTAGTGTAAATGATCAGCGGATAATCACGTACCTGAAGAACAAGGTGGTGGAGCTTGAGGCGACCCTGAAGAATACTGAGCGGCTGCTGCACCGCTCCCAGTCGCATCCTACGGCGGAGTTCTCGCGACGTGAGGATTTTTTGCTTGGGGAGATCGATCTGATCAGTCGGCAGTTGCAAGGTTTGCATCCTTTTGGCGGCTGCTGACTTTGCTGGCTTTCTTTCTTGTTCTGACTTGCATTTTATGCGTGCAGATGTTAATCCTGATTGGGAGGCCGAGCGGGCTCGCGTTGAGGAGCGAGTTACCCGAGAGGCGTCCGGCGACTCCTACGAAGCTCGGCAGTTCTGGGTGAACAAGTCGAGGGGGCGCGTCCTTGCCACCATGCTTGATCGTACGTGGCGCGCTGCTTTTCTTCTGGAGAACTGCCAGAAAACACTCTGGCACATCAATCGTGTGTACTTCCCGCATAACGCGCAGCCGAACGGGATGTCCGCCTTGCTGGAGAGGTTTCGCGATGGTGAAGGGCTGAAGGAGGTTGTCGACGCTCAACTCGTGGCTGGTGCGAACGCGGCGTTGGCATACGTCCGGATGCACCGGTCGCATCTTCCGCTCGACCGGGTGCTTGACGGCCTGCCTGGTGATGACGACTCCGACGAGACCTTAGCGGCTGCGCGCCGAATCATCAGGCAGGTTCAGGACCTGAGTGAGCGCCTTGTAGGTCCCCTCGATGCGCCGAAGGCCGAACCTGCAGTTTAGAGTAGCCGTCGTCTGATGTACAGGATTAGCTATAGAGGGCAAATGTGCATGTGCAAGTCGTAATGTAATAGATTAAAATACTTTCGAGTCATGAGAATTGATCTGCTTGCTCGAAAGTGAAAATGCCTGTTTTGATTTGCGACATGTTTGGCGCAGTCGCCTAGTATGCTAAGCAACGGCCTAGGTTTTTTCAAGTGTGACCTGTATGCTGCAGCCTCTGATTTTATCAGGTGGCGACTTAGGATTTTTGTGACTTGACCTGTATGGCGCAGCCCCCGAGTTGTTCGACTGGTGGCCTAGGATTTTGGCTAAGACCTGTGTGGCGCAGCCCCCGAGTAGGTCGAGTGGCGGCCTAGGATTTCAAGTGTTACCTGTTTGGCGCAGCCCCCGAGTATGTCGGGTGGCGGCCTAGGATTTTGAACTTGACCTGTACAGCGCAGCCCCCGAGTGAGTTCGAGTGGTGGCTGAGGATTTTTCTGAGAAGGCATGTTTGGCGTAGCCCCCGAGTAGGTCGAGTGGTAGCCTAGGATTACAAGTATTACCTGTGTGGCGCAGCCCCCGAGTGTGTCGGGTGGCGGCCTAGGATTTTGGACTTGACCTGTATGGCGCAGCCCCCGAGGTCGGTCGGGTGACGGCCTAGGATTTTTTGACTTATGCTTGTATGGCGCAGCCCCCGAGTAGTTCGGGTAGCGGCCTAAGCTTTTCTTTCAACCTGTGTGGCGCAGCCCCCGAGTAGTTCGAGTGGCGGCCTAGGATTTCAGCTTCCTCTGTGTGACAGGTAAATGAGACAGATTTTCTTCAAATCACTTTATTGATTCTTGCGAACAGGCCGCCTCATTAAAACCCTTCCAGTCCCCTCAGGTACCCTGGTAAGTGAAAGAGTGCGTCTGAAACCTGCCGCGCTGATTTTCTTGTACAATGATTGGGTTGAACTAGGCGTAGAACCGGCGGAGTTGTGCCACGTTCCACGGGTTGCTGCAGTCCGCTCCTGTCTTCGAGTCTTTCAGGCGGTAAGCTCCGTTGCCGATTGCTTCTGTCACGATGTACGGGCCCTCCCATGGGGAAGCGAGCTTGTGCACCTTATTTTGCTTGAGTCGAAGAACCAGGTCGCCTGCAACGAACGCTCTTGGTCGCAGCCTCCGAGTGTGATAGTTGCGCAGGTCCTGTTGATACACGGCTGATCGTGCCAGGGCGATGTCGCGTGCTTCATCCAGGGTGTCCCTGCTGCCTTCGAGTGCCTCCTCTGCATCCGACTCGTCGTAGGCGACTACTCTCGGTGCGTCGAACTTGATGTCGCAGGGTAAGACCGCTTCTGCACCATACACGATAAAGAATGGAGTGTACTGGGTGGATCTGTTTGGCGTTGTTCTCAGACTCCAAAGGACCGACGGCAGTTCTTCCACCCATGCGCCCGCTGCGTGTTTTAGGGGCACGTGCAGTCGCTTCTTGATGCCGTTGCAGACGAGGCCATTGGCTTTCTCCACTTGCCCATTGGATTGCGGGTGCGAGACCGACGCGTAGCTGAGCTTGATCCCCTGCTATGAGCAAAAGTCCTTGAATTCTTCGGCTGTGAAGTTCGAGCCGTTGTCGGTGATGATCCCATTCGGTACTCCAAATCTGAAGATGATTGACCTGATGAAGTTAACTGCTGTGGATGCAGTCGAACTTGTGATGGGGACGGCTTCGATCCACTTTGTGAACTTATCGACTGCAACCAGGAGGTGAGTGTGACCTCCGGGTGAGGATTTCTTCAGCGGGCCCACCATGTCCAGACCCCATTGGGCGAAGGGCCAGGCTAATGGTATTGTCTTGAGTTCTGATGCTGGCGCGTGTGGCTTGTTGGCAAATTCCTGGCACCCTGTGCATTTCTTTACCAGCTCCTCGGCGTCCTGCATGGCTGTCAGCCAGTAGAACCCGGCTCGTAGCGCCTTGGCCACCAGTGCCCGACTGCTGGCGTGATGCCCGCAGATACCCGCGTGGATGTCGAGTAAGATGGCTTGGCCGTCGACTGGATCTATGCACCTTTGCAGGATTCCTAAGATGCTTCTTTTGTAGAGTTCTCCGTTGATGACGGTGAAACTTTTGGAGCGCCTGATGATGCGCTTTGCTTCTACTGGGTCGGCTGGCAGCTTCTGATGTAGTATGTACGCCAGGTACGGTCCTGTCCATGTAGCATCGACTAGCATGACCTCCATGGGGACCTTGTCTTGGCTTGGCGGGTTGGCATCGCCTTTTGTTGTTGCAGTGCTTGCTGTATTCTGAGTCTTGATGGATCTCTGCGTGATGCACTCGAGGAAGACGCCGGGTGGGACTGGCACCCTATCTGAGCCCATGTTAGCAAGGGTGTCGGCTTCCTCGTTGCTTTCACGGCCAATGTGGCGCAGCTCGCAGCCGTCGAAGTTGCCTTCCAATTGATTGTAGAGGTCTCTGTAGGCGATCATGTTGTCGGCGACGGCGTCGCAGGACTTCATGGTTTGCTGTACCACTAGGTAGGAGTCTCCGTAGATCATGAGGTGCGTGGCGCCGCAGTTCTTGGCCATCCGCATGCCGTGGATTAGGGCCTCATACTCGGCTTCGTTGTTGGACGCCGTCGGAAAGTCCATCTGCAGGACATACTTGAGCTTGTCGCCTTTGTGGGAGATGAGCACGACTCCTGCCCCGGCTGACTTGAATTTTTTGGAGCCATCAAAGTACATTGTCCATGTATTGGACAAATCGGGGACATTTGGTAGCTGGGCTTCTATCCAGTCGGTGGTGAATTCCGGGAGGACTTGGGCCTTGATGGACTTCGGGTGAGCATACTTCAGCCCCCATGGTCCTAGTTCGACAACCCACTTGGCGACTCGTCCTGGTCGCCCGTTGGTTTGTGAGAATGTCTGCTAGTCCAGAGGAGCTTACCACCGTGATCGGGTGCTCGGAGAAGTAGTGGACGACCTTTCTGGAGGTCATGAAGACTCCATACGCCAGCTTCCGGTAATGAGGGTAGTTCTGCTTGGACAAGGTGAGTACTTCGCTAAGGTAGTAGACGGGCCTCTGCACCGGGTGACTGTGCCCTTCTTCTTCGCGTTCGACTACGAGCACCGTGCTCACCACCCTGTTTGTTGCTGAGACGTATAAGTACAGCGGCTCATTTTCCAGTGGTGCCAAGAGGACCGGAGAGGTTGTCAGTGTTTTCTTGAGATGGTCGAATGCGTCCTGCGCCTCTTGTGTCCACTCGAAGTTGTCCGTCTTCTTCATCAGTTGGTAGAAAGGTAAGGCTTTCTCTCCCAACTTACTACTGAACCGGCTGAGAGCTGCGACTCGGCCGGCTAATCGTTGCACCTCCCGGAGCTTGGTTGGTGCTGGCATTGTGAGTATGTTCTGCACCTTCTCGGGGTTTGCTTCGATTCCTCTTGCGGATGCGAGGTACCCTAGTAGTTCTCCGGCTGGCACGCCGAACACGCACTTCTCTGGGTTGAGCTTGATCTGATACACGTCGAGTGCGGCGAAGACCTTGCGGAGGTCGTCGACTAGGGTATCTTCCTTTCGGGTCGTGACAACAATGTCATCGACGTAGGCTTGGACGATCTGCCCGATTAGCCCCTTGAGGCATGCTTGCATTGTCCGCTGGTACGTGGCACCTGCGTTTTTTAACCCGAACGTCATCGTTTGGTAGCAAAAGACGCCGTCGGGTGTGATGAAGGTTGTCTTCTCTTCGTCTTCGACTTTCAGCCCGATCTGCTGGTACCCTGAGTAGGCGTCCAGGAAGGACAGGCGCTCGCAACCTGCTGTCGAGTCGATGATCTGGTCTATCCGCGGTAGCGGGAAGTGGTCCTTGGGGCAGCATTTGTTGACTGCGGTGAAGTCAATGCACATGCGTAGTTTCTTCGTCTTCTTTTTCTCTACTAGGACTGCGTTGGCGACCCAATCCGAGTCCTTGATCTCTCGGATGAACTTGGCGTGCAGTAGTCTGTCGACTTCCATGGTGATCGCGTCTCGCTTGGGTCCTGAGAAGCGTCGCATGGATTGTTTGACTGGTCTTGCGTCCTTGTGGACTTTCAGAGAGTGCTCGGCGAGTTCCCTGGGTATCCCTGGCATGTCAGAGGGTTGCCATGCAAAGATCTTCCAGTTCTCACGTAGGAACTCGACGAGCGCGCTTTCCTATGCGGGGGTCAGACTCGATGAGACCTTGACCGTCTTTGTGCTGTCAGTCGGATGGACTTGGTGGGTGACGGTGTCGTCGTTCGTGTTGAACGTTGCGTCCTTGGCGGGCTTCTTGCGAGCCGGGAAGACGGTCTTGTCGTTGTCGGCTGATATGGCCTTGAAGTGCTCTTCGACTCCGAAGAATTCAGAAATCTTGGCGAACTCGTGGTCGCAGCTGTTGGAGAGCCCGAAGTCGCCGCGGACGGTGATTACTCCTTTCGGCCCGGGCAACTTTATCATCAGGTAGGCGTAGTGGGGTACTGCCATGAACCTGGCAAAGGTCGGGCGCCCGAGGATGGCGTGGTATTGTGACTTCCAGTCGACGACCTCAAAGTCTATCGACTCCTTCCTGAAGTGCTCGGGTGTACCGAGGATGACGTCGAGTGTGATTGTTCCCATGGGCGTGATTGCTTGCCCTGGTACTATGGCGTGGAAGGTGGTTTCCGATTCCGGCAATTTCTCCGTCGACCTGTTCATTCTTCTCAGTGTGTCGGCGAATATGATGTTGATGCCGCTGCCTCCGTCCAGGAACACCTTCTTCAGGCTGTAGTCGCCGATCAAGGCCTCAATCACGAGTGCGGCGTGCCCGGGTCGGACTACCTCTGATGGGTGATCTGCCCTGGAGAATGTGATTGGTGTCTCCGACCCGCGCAGGTAGTCTGGTACCGCGCGCGGACTGTTGATGGCTTGAAGTACTTGGCGTGTGATGATTTTCTGGCGCCTGTTCGACGGGGGTCCCTTCTGGATCATGTTTAGCTGTCCCCGTGTGGCTGGGTACGTGTCGGCTGCTGCCGACTGACCCTGTTGCTGTGTTGCGGCTGGGGGAACGCTCCTGCTGCCTGCACCTGGTTGTTGTTTGCGGGTGCTGCCTGGATGGATAGCTGCGGGGCTGCATGTATTGCCTGTACTGGAGCGATGATTTGCTGCATGGCTTGGTATATCTTTATTGCTTTGCGACAATCCTTCAACAGGTGGTTGGAACCCCATTTGCCTGTCTCCGGGTTGCGGAACGAGTGGTGCTTACAGGGTTGCATCAGCTCATCTGCGGGGGTCAACGGGCGCTTCCACTCGCGTTTCTGACTTCCATCGTGGTGGCCGATGCTGCTGCTGCCACGGTTGTACTGACTCGAGCTGGGCTGTCGATTTTGGTCGTATTGTCGGCTGCTGTCACGTTTGTCCTCACGGGGGGTTTCATAGCCCGCCGCTACTAATTCGATTGAATCGTGGGTGTAACGTTGCTTCTTCTTTTGACGTGCCTCGCGCCAGTTGCTTGGTTCGCCCTCTTTCTAGGAGAGGTTTCGCGGACGTAGTCCTCTCCTTCGGCCCATTGGTTGGCTGTCTTCATAAGTTCTATTGTGGTATTCGGCTGGAGCCTACCGAATCCTCCCGGAGGTCGCGGCGGGCGACGCCGTGCATGAAGGCGTCCATCACTCGATCTTCTGACACGGGTTCCATGGTATTGCGGAGGAGTGTCCACCTCTGGATGTAAGAGCGGAGCGACTCATCCTTTCCTTGCTTGCAGGCCTGCAACTCGATGTAGGTCGTCGGCCTTGCGAATGTTCCCGAGAAACTCTTGATGAAATTATCCTGGAACTCTTCCCATGTTCGGAAAGAGTCTTTGGGTTGACTTGTGAGCCACCCGCGTGCCGAGTCTGTCAACATGAGCTGGATGTACTGCATTGCCGTAGTCGACGTTCCGCCTTGGCAGGTGCAAGCGATGAGGTAGTCTTCGAGCCACAGTTTTGGGTCTTGCTTCCCGTCATACTTTGGTGTGCCAGCCGTCAACTTGAAGCCTTTAGGCATGCGGGTGTCGCGGATGTTGAAGCTAAAGCATGCCGCGACACACGGCTCGAAGTCGCGGTCAGCATGGTCATCCGCGTTTGCCGCACTAGCCGAGCGCTCCTTGCGATTGCGGTCCACCATCTTCTGTGTCAGGACGTCACGAAAGGTCCTTGACTGGCTGTCGCTGCGCCGCTGGGATGCCCGAAGTCGTTGGTTCGTGCGCTCGGTTGCTTGGCCCCTTGGCCGCCAGAGCTTCTTCGATTGCCCTTATGGAGGCAATTTGTTGTTTGTGGAGAAGGGAGCGTGCGTCCCCCTCCGGTGGCTGCGTGAGCCGGAGGTATGTCTCGACTGAGATCAGGGCGGCATTCGCCATCTTTGGGACGGGTATCCCGTTTTCATCTTCGGTGACGAAGGACGAGTCGAGGTTGCGAGTGAGCCTTGTCCGATCAGCTTCTGCCATGTGGGGGGCACGGGCTCTGGTTCGCCGTGCTCCTTGGTTAACCTCTGTGGAGGATGTGAAGGAGAGGGCGGCTCGCCTGGCACTCGATGCATCCGCGTCCCTTTTGCGCCTGAGCAGGTCGGCTTTTTCGGCGCGAATTCGTTCGCCTTCCTTGCGTAGCAAGTATTGGACCGCCAGGTGGTCTTCTCGAGGTGCGTTGGGTGGGGGGAACGTGCCCTCGTCCACATGCTTCATGGCTTGGATCGCCATGTCCCGCGTGATGACAAGTTTAGTCTGGTCCGGCATGTCCACCTCTAGCGGATATGCGGGTTCTTCTTCGTCATCATGCGGTGTTGTGCCGGCCATGAAGACTTGCTTGGGGTAGACTTGAGTCGGAGAGTTGGTGCTGCCGCTGCTGCTTCTATCGCCCGCTTCTTGCTCGGGATCGAAAATTGCTGCAACGTGGCGTGCGGCGCAGCCGCTGTCGCGTCTTCTCGCGATTGTCCATGTGCTCACGCTCGCCGGGGCGAGTGCGATTGGCTTGGGGTAGACTTGGGATTTCCACGAAGATGAGGGCGCGCGCGACATGGCTGTCGGACGCGGGCCCCTGGTCGCCTGTGCGGGTGCGACGGTCGAGGTGGATCTTGACTTGATCGACCGCACGACCGAGGTTGGGGTAGTAGACTCGATTCGCGCGGCCGTTGCCGAATTTGTCGATGTAGATGCCCTCTTCGCGGGTGCAGCTGGCGCGTCCCCTGCGGGTGCGGCAGATGCGATCTTCGCGGGTTCGGCGGGCGCGATCTCCGCGGGTGCGGCAGATGCGATCTTCGCGGGTTCGGCGGGCGCGATCTCCGAGGGTTCGGCAGACGCGATCTTCGCGGGTTCGGCGGACGCGATGGTTGCCGATTTAGGTGACGTCGTTGCGCGTAGCGCGGTAGTCGTAGACCTGAGTATACCACGACTATCGATGCAGCAGAATATGGAGCCGAAGGTGATGTGTATACCTTTGTCCAGATCGGCGTACACTGACTGGTGGGCTGGCGAGTGGATGACGTACTCGAAGGAGACGAATCGGATCGACTCCCTGACGGCGGACGCGCCGATCTTCATTGCGGATGGAGTCGGAGCGACCATGATCCTAGCACTTGTTTGCCTTCCCACAGACGGCGCCAATTGACGAGGTGTTAACTCGACAAGTCCCAGGGTTGTGCACCCCGGGTTGATTGATGGGGGGAGAGATGAGTGCAAGGTGGTCACGACGGCTGACAAGCAAGGATTTACCCAGGTTCAGGCTCCCGGAGGATAACACCCTACTCCTGCTTGTCTGGTTATTGATGCGAGTTGTGGTTACAATGGCGAGATTGCGATCTCGCTAGGGTTTGTGCCGTAGCTATGAGCGTGTCCCTTGGGACGAGCAACCCTCCTGGCTTTATAGGCAGTCAGGTCTCGGGTGGTCGATGCCGATGGCAACTACAGATATGGCAGGTTATGCTTCCTAACCGACTTGGACTAGGTTACATGGTACCCCGCGTGGGCCTTCTGTGGGCTTCCACGTCCTTGGCGCGGCCTAGGTAGCCTTAACGTGGGCTACCCGAAAGGCAGCCCCACGTCACAGGTGATTCGCATTTTTGGGCTGGCCTAATGGCTACGAAAAAATTCTTTTTCCCATATGGTACTTTTTCCGTTAAGGATGGATCGGAGATAAGGTTCTGGGAAGATAGTTGGCTAGGTTCTACCTCCCTCCGAGAACAATATCCGGCTTTATACAATATAGTCCAGGGACGTCACAAAAGTGATACACTTTCTAAGGTGTTGGAAAATTTCCCACCGAATGTGACGTTCAGACGAGATCCTATTGGTCCCCGTCTAGCATCTTGGAATGAGTTGCTACAACGGTTGGCTTTGGTCAACCTGACACAGGGGTCTGACGAGTTTCGATGGAATTTACACAAATCTGGTAAATTCACAGTGGACTCTATGTATAAAGCTCTAATCCAACCGGATGTGCCAGTGGAGAATAATAAAAGACTCTGGAAGCTGAAGATACCACTAAAAAACAAGGTCTTTGCGTGGTATCTACGTCGAGGGGTGATATTAACAAAAGATAACCTTGCAAAACGCAATTGGCATGGAAGTAAAAAGTGCGTGTATTGTCACAAAGACGAGACAATTAAGCATTTATTCTTCGAGTGTAAATTTGCTAGTTCTATATGGTCAATCATCCAGATAGGTTCTACCTTATTCCCACCAACAAGCGTCACCAATATTTTTGGTGCATGGCTCAATGGTGTGGACGATAGGTTCAAACAACTTGTTAGGGTGGCAGCACTGGCTGTAATATGGTCGCTATGGCTTTGTAGAAATGACAAGGTTTTTGATGATAAAAATTCTTCTCTTATGCAGGTTATCTACCGGACTACTGCTACACTCCGTTTGTGGTCTCCGTTGCAACGTGTGGAGCATCGAGACCTATTTATGGAGGTGTGTACAAGACTGGAGGATACGGCGAGAGACTTTTTCTCCCAACATGGATGGCAGCATAATTTGCGGATCGGCCCTCCTACGCTTTAGGCGTCCTTACACTTTCGCATCTTGAATTGTAATACGTCTAGCGTACCTTTTATTTACATTGAACTTCGAATATTACGGCTGTGTGCATCTTGGTTATGCAGAGGCCGGGTGTAATGCTTAAGACTCTTTAAGTAATAAAATCTCCCTTTATCGAAAAAAAGAAAGGAAGTATCTGAAGCTCAGAAGGATATATATTCAGTGTTGGGCTTGTTTGAACTTCAGGTAGTGATTTGCATGCTTTTATGCATATATGTATAAGTCAAGGAGTGGCTACACATTGAAGGACCTCTTCATGTCTTACTCAGAATCGCAGTGCTGGCTGTCCACTTCCACAGTGCTAATTCTCAGGTAGGCCTGAAGGTGACACTTAACTGCTCATCCCTGCTTTTCTGTGTTCATGTCTAGTCTTACTAGGTGTGGTCACTTTCCTCAACAAAAATGAATTCAGAGAAACCAGAACATGGCATGCTTCCCTTCTGAATGGTAGATGATTTAGTTTTCACATGGCTAGTTCTATTTTTCCTTAGAGGATTCACATGGCTAGCTAAAGCGATTTGATTGAAATGGCTTGCTAAAGCAAAGAAAACATGTACAGCCCATTTGGCCATTTCAGTGCCAGTGAGAGAGAGAGATAACATATTCCAGTGCCCATTGCACAACAAAAGGATGCATGCATATTTACTGGCTCTTGCAATTGCACACAGCCAGCCGGCCCTAGCTTAATTAGCTACTGCCGCCTTTCTCAGGAAAATTTAGCCATAATTGTTTTTTTAGTAGCTAGCGAGCTAGTTTAGATGTCCAATTATTAGTTGCTGCGTACGGACAGCACTGTTCTGTCACCAGTTCAGTACTTCAGTCATCAGTGACATACACACATTCAGTCCTAGCTCTGAATTAATCCGTAATTTTTATGTAGGCACCAAGATTAACGAGCAGCAAATACTAGAAGCACCTTACCTCTACAAGCTCCATTATTTGCTTGCATATCACAACTCCATATTTTCCATGACCTGCCCTTCATCAACCATATAATAACATAATCTTCTAAGGAAGATGACAAATCAAAATCTCTAAGTGCAGAATAATAAAACATTCTAAGTAAGGCAACTCTTCTTGTTCCTTGCAACCTATCCTGTACCCCCAATGCAGAATAGACCTACCCTAAACAACAAAGCAGTCACAAAATCCAGAGACCACACTGAACTTTTGTTCACCCCACATTTCAGCAAGAAGTATAATTTAGGCCCCACAGTGGGCACTTTGTACAGGAAATAGTCTTCCGGTCCTGCCGCGGCCTAGAACTGGAACCTGCTCGGCCGGGACTTGGTCATCCTCGCCATGCCGTACGACTCGTCGTTGTCCATCCTCTTGGCGTTGCGGAAGGCGGCGCAGCCGGCGACGTAGACGATGACGAGGATGATCAGCGCCACGATGTTGATGATGGCCACCTTGCGCCAGCTCTTCTTGATGCCCGCGAGGACGCCCGCCTTGCACGAGTCGCACCCGAAGCAGAGCGTCTGCTGGTCGTTGCTCCACTTGCTGCAATCAGGGTCGGTCACCACGCCATTAGAGACACCAGTGTTCGTGTTCCAGAACGTCTCGTTCAGGTAGCCGTATCCGCATGACGACGGCGGCTTGCAGCACCCAGACTGCGATTGTCAGTTGCAAAACTAGTGTTAGTTCCAAACTTAGCTGTGCAACTCAAACTTAATAATCGATCAGATGTGAAATTCGCAACAAAATGCACTTTTGTATGGAATATAGTAGTCGTTCAGTTGTGTATAACTGCATATGCAATATTACAGTTCATCAACTTGGGTTGATGCTTTGGGACCCCAAATGGGCACATCAACATGAAATCTAATTATAGGTTTTTGATGGTGGACCTGAGGACAGATTGTTAAACTGAGATGCTCAATTCTCTGAACTGAAGTCCATTCCTACTTTGTGTACATTAATGTAAGAGTTTCAACTACAAAGCTCAATGCCTCAACCAGTTTAACTCACTGAAATGTTTAGATACCCATCATGGGTTTCAATTAGATAGAAGATAGTTTATCTACAAGCATGATTTGTACACCCATCATGAAGACACTACCACAGCAGTGTAAATTAACGAAGTGTAGTTCCCCATGAGACTTCTGGCAACAGTTGGGTCAGTATGGAGACCATATTTAATTATTTATCCCATTTGCTGTCACCTAGAATAGGAGAGCCTCAACCTCCAATGAAGACAAATATATGACGTTCACGAACACATATCTAGTAGTGTTGGATCTTAATATTTTATACCGGACACAAAATTGCTCACACCAGTTCAATTTAAAAGAGAACATATGAGATGATCCATAACATGCATATGTGTGTGTGCACCGGGATAAACAAAGCCATATGACCCTGTTATCAGAAAACTATGGACCGGCCCCGAGATATGCTTTCATGGGCGGTATTCCCTCCTACTCCATGTGCATTGAACTGTATACAGCTTGATTCCCCATCTCAACAATTACTTCTCCATAAAATCAGATCTATGCAGACATGGGCACTAGCTAACCCGCATTAGAATACAGAAGATGCAACCCATAATGCACTAGTATACGCACCTTGTCTAAAAATAAATCACAGGGGCAGTTGGTGTATTTTTCAAGTGCTCGGCAGTTAGATTGCAGCCGAGGAAAAGAACAAGCAGGCTGGCAGTTAGAGACAGCACAGAGAACATCAGGGCAAGAAGCAAAGCAACTGGGCAATAGGGCAAGGCTTCCATGGTCCAATTCCAACTCTGAAATATGGCACATCGCATCTGGCTTTTGGCTGTCCTGGTCACGCTTTGGCCGTCCTGATCCCTCAATCATACAAATATCTCGGTCCTACGTGTCGTTTGGTATCGCAAAAAAGCTAAGAAAATGACCTTATCCTTAGCATCACCACACATGGAGATTCTACTAATTACCAGTCTCAGCTCCTAATACTATCTATTCATTGCAGCCGCATGGACACTGAAGGAGGAAAACAAGTGACAAAGAGCACGAACCAATCTAAGGCACTACAAGCTTTGTTTCATACAAAAAGCATGCTCCTACTTTGAGTTAGTTGTTCACATCAGCCAAAGAAAACATCCATAAAACACTTTTTTCCAGCACAGTCCTGGTGGTAATATTCCTTGATGTATGAAATCTCAAATCACCCCCATAGTATGCGTCTGTCCTCACGGGCACGCATCGTATAATCTCGGCGCGAATCTCTTTTGTGATGTCAAGCAGTTCCATGAACCAAATAAAGCTAGAAAAGATTGGTTTTGGAGAAAGGTATTTTATGCTAACATGGAATCGGAGGGGAGGGTGCTAAAGTGTATTGGCATGTTCTTGTAGCTGGTTTTGCCCCCAAATCAGGGAGAAGCAAAAAAGGTTGCAGGATTAACAAATGAGAAGTGCTCCTGTGCTTTCCTAGAAGTTTTTTTGCACGAATTTTAAAGCACATCAATGGTTGTGATTAATCTCCACCCCTAATCACAGCCATTGATGTGCTTTAAAATTCGTGCAAAAAAACTTTCGGGAAAGCGCTGGAGCATTTCTCTTAACAAATTCCCTTTCCTCAAAGGTCATGCATGACTTGCTAAGCAAAAGGGCTAGCTGCAGGGACTAAGCAAAGTTCATCTCGAGATCCACCCTGATGGTACCAAGGGGCAGTAAACTGGAATATCCTACGCGGAGACCTTTATTATTTGCAAGCAATCCTGAACCAGTGTTGAGAGATACTAACAGCCAATAATTGCTAATGAATGCAGAGCAGAGCTGAGCTGAAGACATGTAAGCTCAATCGCCTCACCAAAATTCGTTTTGAGCTGAAAAAATCCCCAAAACTCCTAGCTTACTTTGCTAAGAAGAATTCGTGAAGATTAGGTGTAGTTCCGTGGACATCCCCAAAGTTCAAAGGTCTAATCTTTTCCACCGGCCGTCAGAACGAAAGAAGTCACATGGGAAAGAGTAGCAGAAGAGGAAAGAAGTGAATCTGCCGGGAGAGAGAGAAAGAAAGAGAAGAAGAAGAGAGGGACCTGAATCGGCGAGAGTTGTCGGCCGTAGAACATGGCGGGGGTCTCGGGGACGAGCATGCCGGTGTTGGGGTCGCGTGCGAACTTCCTCATGGATTTGCAGGCGTGGCCGTCGCGGAGGCATGCGGCGATGGTGGCCCAGTACTCGGGGTCGGCGACGCGGTTCCTGAGCCATCCGTTGTAGTCGGAGAGCTGGTACTCGAGGAAGCGGCGGTTCATGACGACCTGGCCTTCGCCGCGGTCGGTGACGGCGAAGGCGAAGACGATGAAGAAGAGGAGCGCGAGGACGACGAAGAACATGGCGAAGAGGTAGACGCGGAGGAGCCAGGTCTGGCGGTAGCAGGCGCCCGCGAAGCCGGCGAGGGAGACGACCATGACGGCGAGGCCGATGATGATGATGGGCCACTGCAGGAAGCGGATGCAGTCGGTGGAGTTGGCCCTGGAGGCGAGCCAGATGCCGCCGCCCAGCACCGGGATGGACGCCAGGAAGGTGATGAAGTTCACGATCCCCAGCATGCTCGTGCCCCCGTGCTGCATCTTCGCGAGCCCGGCCGCGAAGCTCCTTCTTCTTCCTCTGCTTCTTGGCTCTGCTCCCCCTCTCGGCGATGGTGATGCTGCTGCTGCTGCTTGCTTGGTGTGTGTGCGTGGGAGAGAGAAGGAGAGGCGATTGGGCTGGCCTTTAGCGAGCTCAACAGCAGCAGCTGAAGCTGAAGCAGAGTGTGCACGTCACGTGTGTACTCTACGCCTATACGTAGAGCGGTTGCTCTCGGGTGTATACGGCTTGGGGACTCTGGTCTACTGTCTACGTCTACGTATCTACGCCTATACGTAGAGCGGTTATTCTTTCTTTCAACAAATACGATGGTTGCACGGCTCTATGATTGCTCGGAGCATCATCTTTGATTTCAAAATGGTGACCAATTTGGCCATCTTCCGTACTGAAATCAACATTTTGCTTCTGTGTCAACGTATGTATATGGTGATAGACAACGACGGACAACGGTTACACAAAGAAAATATGAAGGATGAGCAGGGGTGTGGATGCAAATTTTCTCTTACGAAGCATTTTTGTGATGTTGAAGACTATGGATTTTTCTGCTCTAGATCCCAATAGTTGTTTTTCCTACTCCGCAATATCCCCTCACCCCCTCCCCAAAACCCGATCCCACAGTTTAGCGTGGCTCGAACTCGTGAGAACTTGAAATCGAACAAAACTCACAACAGATTTCTCGAGGCATTGAGTCAAATGAAATTAGCCAACCTTGCCTATCAGGATGATCCGCACGTTGTAGTCGGAGTCTCTTTAATAACTTTGTCATGTGATCAAAATGATATGAGTTGCATGGAAGCTAAAGTTGTCAACGGGAATATGCATAATTCAAGCGGTAAAAGTAGTAGAGATGCTAGAACTTATCGACGTGAAATGATTGGGTATTTGACTAATTATACATAGCCAATTAAGGATTGTAGCTGCATAGTTGTGTTGTACGTAAGATGAAATCAACATGCTCCATAAGGCGACGATATGGATAGATTGCATGAAGAGGTGCCATACACATTGTTGCACATTTTTTTGTAAATTTCTTAAGTGTTAAATATAAAAGACTAAAAGAGCACGTATATTCGAATATCAATTAAACAATTCTCATCATTGAGAATAATTGGCATTGAATGAAAATGATTAATAACAAAAATAATTGTATTTTTTATAGTGGCACATGGTTCTTATTGTATAATTGCATAGCAGTATTATGTGAAATTATCAATTGGGTGGCTAAAATAAAGTATGACGTGGATAATTGGATGGCTAAAAGAATGGTGATGTGGAATAGCTTGAATGTTTTGTCTTGTAAGATACATTGTTCGCTTGGGAACTCTGGTCTACACATTTTACGTAGTAGTAATCTATGTTGGCCAACTCGAAGCATAGACGCACGACATGATTTTGATAGTGTGTTACTAACTCTAATTTTAAAATCATCTGGTTCTTTTTCTTCAAACAACTCGAGATGATTGCACAGCTCTGTATATCATTGCTCTCAGTTTTCGGTATCGAAATAAGCGCTTCAGGCGTGTCAAGGAAAACATAAGGTGGTCGACAATGACAATCCCCCTCATTCCTCACACGAAAGAATTTAAACAAGCAAAACATAACATGAAAATAGAACCCTTCGTGTTTCAAAGTATTTTTTTCATGATAGGTGTACGGTGCAGAAGTTTTCATTTTCTGCAAACGATCATAATAGAGGCCTTTTTTTTTGCTTGCGCATCAACCAACCGTTCCGGGTCTACCCGGAATAGGAGCTAGCAGGGCATGTGCATCCCGTGAAATGACTCCATGATTTCCCTTGCATGGACGCTTCGTCGCTCCTATTTGGTAGGAAATGATGCTAACCTGAATGTTTCGGTTGGTTCACCTGGAAATGACGATGAAAAAACATTGCTAGAGGAGATGAATGTGCCATGGATGGAGTGGCCACGTAGTAAAGTAATATGGACAGGTTAGCTTGCTGGCTTGGCTTGGATAAAGCGATCGATAGACAAGAAACCTCGGGCTTGTTTGGTTCCCATCATACTTTACCCATTTTAGGGCAACTCCAACTGCACTTAGGACATCTTCTACGGGGCTGCTCAAATCCGGACCGATTAGGTTTGTATTTTATCCGTTTGAGCAGTCGTCCGTGGGCCTGTCCGCGCGGACTGGAGCCATGTGCCCTACGGGGCTGCTCAAATTGTGAGAGTTTTTAAAGTGCACATATAGGCAAATATGAAAATACACTGGAAATACCAAAAAACCAAAATTGGCACATGCAAAAGGAGGCCACGGTTCAGGCCATGCCGGCCACGGGGTGATGGACTAGTCTAGATGTACAAAATAGGATGCCGGCCACTGGTTCAGGCCATGTCGGGTACGATCAAGTCATGGCGATCAGCCCTCGGCCTCCATGTACCGCTGCTGCTTCTTCTCGTAGTAGGCCCTCTTCCTTGGGGTGAAGCAGGTCAGGTCCATGGCCATGATCTGCGCCTCTTGGGCGGCCAGAGCGAGCTCGACCTCCCTCCTCTTGTTCTCGGCCTCCATGGCCCTTGTCGAGGCTTCCAAGACCCTGGTCTTTGCATTCTCCTCCTCTATCTTGAGCTTCTTCGTTTGGACAAGGAAGAAGTTCTTCGTCACCTCCTCTCACTCCCGGCGCTTCTTCCCGTCCCTCTCGTCCTTCTTCTCGGTCTCCTTGTCCTTCTGGGTGATGAAGCTTTGGAGGGTCTCCTGCAAGTCTCCATTTTCCGGTAGCAATGGGTGAAGTTGAATGACTTGCCCCCATGCTCGTCCTTGTAGACCTGCAACGCTTGGAACGCCTACACAAACGGCCATTGGAGGACATGGAACGACTACACAAATAGCAAATGGACAAGGAAAGGAAGGGTCACTCACCAAGTCGGCGATGCTGATGCCACTTTGCGGCCGGGCCGCGGCGTGCTCGAAGGAGACGGTGAACTTGCTGCACTCCTGCGAGATGAGCCCGAACCTCTTTTGGATGGAGAGCTCGGTCCGTGTGGTGGCCATGGAGTACGGCTGGAGGAGGGCCCGTTCATGGTGTTCTGTCCCACCTCCATCCATGTGTCGCAGAGACACTCATCCTCCTTCTCGGTGAAGTCGGCGCCCCGCTTGACGTTCCTCCTCGCCGCCTTGGCCTGCTGGGTGAGCTCGTCCATGAACAACGGCATGTCGGCGATGTGGTGTTCGTCCGCTCCGTCCTCCTCCAGCTCGTCCCCGGCGTCGATGTAGCTCGCACGGCCATTCTCGTTGATGAAGCCGTTCATGTACGCGTCGCCTTCCTCAAACGTCAGTCCCGGAGTCGCCTGAGTCGACGGGACCGGCGTTTCGTCGAACAGGTTGCGGGGCACGGGAAGAACGCCCGGCGGAACGCGGATGCAACTTTTGCGGGGCGCGGACAGCCCAGAGCCCGGCGCGGTGTTCAGATCGATCGAGCCCACGGCGGGGCCGCGGAGCGGCGACGAATCTTCCACTTCAATCGAGTAGAAGGGCTGCGGCGTCGGGTCACGACCGGGCAAGTACCCGTACGTCGGCGCGGGGGATGCGTCGGCGTCGAGGGGGAAGCGCGACCGGGCCGCGGACGTGTTGGAGCTGGCAGCCTGCGAGGGAGGCACGTACGTCGTGGTCGTGGTCGCCGGACGCATGCCCAGCACACTCATCACCGCTTCCGCCGCCGCCTGGGCGATCCTGGTACGCTCGTCGTCCATCGGCGACAGCTTCTCCTCCTTCGCTCTCCTCCTCCGCCCCGCCCTCTTGGCCGACTGCTCCCTCCTCTCTTCGTCCGTGAGCACCTTCGGCTTTTGCATCGGCTTTGGCGGCGGGGCGGCGGGTTAGGCCGGCGGGGCAGGGCGGGACATGGATAATGTTTTTGGCGGGCGGAGGATGGGGGTGGGAGAGGAAAGGACAAAATGTGTGCCTCTTTTTGGCGGGCCAGGGCGCCAAGTAGTGGACACGATTGTGTCCAGAGTTGTCCGGGAGGCTGATCAATTGTGGACCAAATTTGGTCCAGATTTGAGCAGCCGCGGACCAAAAAACGGACATCAGTCCGTTTGGGCAGCCCCGCAGGGCCTTGGTTTTGTCCGGGGCTGCTCAAATCCGGACTGTCCGGGGCAATTGAGCAGCCCCGTAGGAAATGTCTACCATTTGGTGTTCGCTTAGAGGGTGTCAAAAACTTGTTCATGGATTATCCATCTGGTGCTGCGAAACGTCTAACCAGTACAACCCCGAGCTGCGAACACGGTATGTCATCTACCTATATATAAAGGACGCCAAGATCGCTGGCCTCTCAACGGTTGTTGTTCATGAATTTTAGCCAATCACACGACGCCACGTCGCCCCGCAATCGATCCGCGACGTCCAACGCCGATCGGACGACCGACGCGGTTCCCACGCCGCCATTTTTCAAAAACACCCCTCCCTGCCGAAACATTAACTCCCAGTCCACCAGTACACGACGCTGGGGACCCATACGCAAATAAAAAAACACGAGTGCCTCCGAGAAAAAATGTCCTCACTTCCCCCTCCGCCTGCTCTCTCTCCCCGTGCGCCCGCCGCCGCCGCCGCTCCGGCCTTCCTCCCTCGCATCGGACCACACCTCAGGCTCCGCCGCCGCCACCTCCACCTCCTAGCCGACCGCGGCGCGCCAGGACGCCTCGAGCGTGCGGGAATCGCCGCCGCCACGCGCGCTGCCCTCCGCCGCGTTTTGGCCTCGCCGGTCGGGGCGGCGCCGCCACCTGCGGGTTCCCCGCTCTCGCGCGTGTTCGACGCGCACACCAGCGCGTCCAGGCCCGCGCTAGCGCGCCGGCGGCGAGCTCCGCGCCGCCGTGGCCCCGAGCACCAGATCCCATCACGTCACCGCGGGCCCGACCTGTCGGCCCCTTCTCTGTTTTCCCAGACAAAAAAAAATTATTCTGTTAAATAAATATCTAATATCTTTAAATATAAACAGCAGGAAAAAAGAAAAAAAATATATCAAACTGACCAGAAGAAAAAGACCTAATTAATGATGGAAAAATTCAAGGTATTTGCAAATTTGAAAAGGTGTACATTTAAACAAATTTTAAACCCATTTCTTCTAATTACTTCAAAAAATATCTACCACAAAAAAAATCCCAAAATGACCACAGGAAGAAATAGCTAATTACTTGTGGCACAATGTACCACATTTGCGAGATTCAATTTAGTGTAAATTTAGGCAACAAATAACAAAAGGTTAGTTATTAAAAACTAATATCTTTAAAAATGACCATCATGTAAATATGAAAAAAAAATATCAAGATGATCAAAAAAAAGAAAAAAAAAACTTATTGCACACTTCAACACCATTTTAAAGTTTGATTTCAGTGTAAATTTAGACAACATCAACAAAAGGTTAACTACGGGAAATTAGTAACCTGAAATATATCCATCTGAAGAATATGACAAAATTATCAAAACGATTACAAAAATAACCTAATTACTTATGGCAAAAATGCATGCCGTTTGAGCAAGTGTTTACATAAGTTCTAAAATCTACTCATTTTTTATTAAATAGAAAATTAATTCAAATATAAAAAACACTCCAACTTAAACAAATAAACAAACAATTTCTAAATGCAAACTCTTTCGAATTTTACTCATTTTCGAACCTGCATCCTTCCAAAATTTACACACCACCTAATTTAGTTTTTTTAAATACACGGGCGCGGCACGACCGCGCCAACTCCACTAGCTAGTGTCTTGTAATGGATGAATGGTTATCCGCAGTAGATCGCGCGATGATGATGACTAGGATGATTTTGTTTGATCTGTCGGTCGTGTTGCTATCACTCAGCCGTACGTACGCGGTGCCGACATGAACCACACCAGTGGACGCGCCTGACTTGCTGCTACGTGTCTGTGCAGTGTGCCGAGCGAGGAGACCAGGATCATCCAGCATCCATCACGGTTTGACTTGCGACAGGGCCACACGTGCGTGCGAACGAAGGAGTAGTACCGCACGAAGCACTCACACGGTCACACCCTGTCCGTATCGTCCTCGTGGAGTGCCATATATGTCGGCGTCCTGGAGATGGAGTAGAACTCGACCCATGGCATTGCAAGCTACGGAGTATCTTCTTAACCCGTGCATGGCAGCACATGCACCGTTTCTGTTTGAAAACGAGTTGCAAACAGATCGAGTTGACCTAGGCGCCCATGGAACACTGAACGCACCGGCCAAGGCTCCTGCACCTGCAGTGAGTCAACGAAGCTGGAGCCTGGAGCATTGAAACTGTTGTTGCAGAGACGAACGAGATTCGAGTGGATTGATTTCCACTTGAGATCTTCAACCGGGGCCGGGTGCGAATGTGCGATGCTTCACGCGTCGATCGATCGGGATATACTCTACTCGCTAGTCACTACTCAACTCAACTCAACCCCAGGAGTATATGCGTGCGCGTGGTGCTTACGCGGTGTTGTACAAAGCGCACGCAGCAAGATAGAAGAATGAAGAGATACCTTTTTTTACATACTTCCTCCCAGCCAGAAAGAAGAATAAAGGAATCCTACCAAATAGGCACTATATGACCAAAAAGTAAAACCAGGTGTATATGTGCTTTTTTTAGACCAGAATGTAAAACCAGTTGCTCCTCCTAGAGTGCCACGAGTTCATGACTCGATGCAGCCAACCTTGACGTCGTCGGAGAGTACGCCACTTGGTACGGGGAGGCGGGCACCGTAGCTGAATGGCCTCCGCAACGGTATTAACAAAATGGAGGTTGAAGATCACCTTTGGACGCCTATCATAAGAAGTCGTGCCGACGTCGAAAGTGGGAGCGGTAACTTTTCGACCATATTGAACATCGATGACGCAAACGCCGCGAGTGAGGAAGCGCCCCGAAGAAGCACTGTTGCTCCTTATTGCAAATCCAACAACAACTAAGCACCCTAGTCACCGAAGACAAGCTGCAGGGGAAGAACCCAAATCCGCACTACCACCACTGAAGTCGTCAAAAACAAACCTTATTGAAGGGATCGCCGAGAGGGCGATGCAGACCGTCGCCTCCATCCCATGGAGCAGCCCAGACTGGTTCATCTCCTCCGTCGAGCGCTACGAGCGTCTCGAGAACTCCAGCGACTTCAACCCTACAACACCACCTCCGTAACTGCAGGTGAAGCGACGACACCAATCCCTCTCCTCGCCTCCACGGCTGGATAGAGGGAAATCCACATCACAACACCTCAGAGCAAGAAGGCGGTCAGATCTGGCATTATATGAGGGGCTCTCTGTTGTCCCCGCCACACCACCAATCTTCCACCTCGAAAGCTCGCCGGAGTTCAATAAGGCGGTCAGATCTGGCATTATATGAGGGGCTCTCTGTTAGCCGACATGGCCGGCTAATCGGCTAGCGCTTGTCAGGACCACTAGCAGCGGAGAGCCGAGCGACATCTCACCATTCATCACAAGGGACATAACATGAAACTCTAAGCCACTCTAACCCTAGACCTACTACGACGACGAGCAAACATAATCCTACTCTATAGAGACGAGCCCGACCGGCCACGCCAGCAGAAACAAAGCAAAAGGGAGGCACACATGAGACTCTCAAAGGAGAGAAGAGGAGAGGAAACAGAACGAGCGAGGAGAAAAATAAGAACCTTCCTCTCAGGAGTCTGAATCTGTGCTGCGCAAGGTTCTATTAAATGCTAGGCGCTAATTGAGCGTTTTGTCTCCGCTTTTCTCTTTTCTAAATGATTAAAGCGCTAAGCGCGATTAAGCGCACGTTTAAGCGCAGTTGAGCGCTAGGCGTTTTGCTCCGCTCAGCGCCTAAGCGAGCTTAAGCGTGCGCTTAAGCGCGCTTTTTATAAGCTTGGTGCTGCGAACCTCAATTATCAAGAAGAAGAAATGCGTTTCAATTATACAATAGGTCTACCTCATCTCGTCACTATTAATTTTAAGGTGAACCAACTGAATATTAAGGACAAGAAAATTTATGCCCGATTTCAGCAATGATTCCGGGGGTGGAGGCCTAGTGGTGGAGTCCTCATGCTCGCAATTTCAGTGTTGTTGCACCCTCTTCTATCAAAAATACCGCGGGCCTCCCGTAGGAAATCAATTTTTTTTATTCCAGGGGTGGGTGGAGGCACCATATATGTAGACTGGAAATAATGTCCAACTGAAACTGATTTATTGCGAGAACCTCTTTGCAGCTTGCTTCCAAGATCTGTTTCCGAAACGAACCAACCTGCGTACCGAAACCGGGTGTCTCGTGGCGTGAATGCCGTTTTGCTTCTATTTGCACGTCAACCGTTCCAAGTCCGCGCCAAGATATCCGGAATAGGCGCACGCACGCACAAGATATCCATGATCCCTTGATTCCTCTTTGGTTGAAAAAATTGGCAGGAAATGAAATGATGAGAGCTTTGTTTGTTCAGTTGGTTCACCTGGAAATTATGACGATTCGATATAAAGAGCGAGTGGACAATCATGCATGTATGTGCCATGGAGTGGCCACGCAATAATGTTATATATGGACATCCTATATGTGTACTTGTGTAGTAGCTTAAACACAGAAGAGGCAGAGAGAAATATGCAATTTCCATTCATTTCATTGCTCTGTGGCACATTTGGACGGAGAAATAACAATATATACGCCTACAAAACCACAATTTTTTCTCAATGTATGTACTCCCGCCATCCATGAAAGTGTCTAGTTCCAACATTTTTCAAACTTAACCCTTCTCCAAAATAAAAGGCACCAACATCTATACTAACCAAATTAGTTTAATTATATTCATGATATATATTTCTATCATGAAACTATTTGTTTTATAAATAAGTTATACTATAGAGTAAATGCGGTCGGCATTAGGAGATGGTTTTAATTTCTTTAATATTGTGTTTACTCGTCGCGAGGCTAACCAGCCAGCCCACCGTTGTGCCAAACATCCATACGACATGCTAAGCCACCGGTGTTGTTATCTCACGGTCCTATAGCTGATTGTAATCATGTGTTTTTTGATTAATAAAATATAGTGTTTACCTAAAAAAATAAAGAATTTGTAAAAGAAAAAACTGAGAGAACTACCATTTAGATTGATTATCCGGTGTTTGTTATCCCAATAACTCATTCGAACGATTTTTATGATCCTTCAGGCTATATTTAGTCTATTTTGGCTTTTACTATCTATTTTTCTCAGGGAGATGGTTAAGGACCTCAGAAGATCGTCAGACACAGATTTTCAGAATACTTCTACAAGAAATGCTGATTGAATGAGCATTCTGATGGAGAACGTGCAACATGGGATAAAACTAAAAGCCAGCCTACATGGCAGATTACATCGATCCGGCAAAGTAATGGGTCCGCTGATGATGGTGCAGGAAATTTTGTTCTTTCATTTCTGCCAAAATTAAAAAGAATGTATCCACCTGCCTGATCTTTTCATAGCATGTGAGTCACACGGATGAGAACTTGAGAAGGACGCGTCCCTTTTGCCCTTTGGACTGAAGCAGGACGAATAAAAGTAAAGAAGCTGGTCGTGTAACCCATGGTCAGGACAAGAGTGATGACAGACCAACACATCTTGCAGGACCTAACACGATCGTCGAGTCTCACTGTCATGCTGATCTTTAATGGCAGTCGGTACGAGGGATCATCATCAGCTGATGCTCTTGATCGATTTTCTACTAACCGAAAAGGCTTGCCCATTTGATTAGGATCAAGCTAGAGATACTATCTTCGAAATACGATTGTTCCTAGAAAATTAATGAAAACTTTCCATGTACTTTGTAAAATTTTAAAAAATGTCCCTTGGCGGAACGGAAGGAAAATTCCAGGTGATGGCTGTAAGCAGATTCCGGCCATACATACGTGCGGTGAAAAATGATGCTAAAACAGTGATGACACTGATTTGACTAGCGGAGATTAAACTAGCTTGTGAATTCCGTTAATTTCTGCGTAACCGGGCGTCGCTACCGATTAGCGCTCATTAGGGAGGGGGGAAATCCATTTTAAACCCTGAATTTATAGAGGTCGGGCAGATCGAACCCTAAACTTTAAATCACGGTCGTTCGAACCCTAAACTTAGCAATCCCTGTCTAAAATGAACCCTATAGCTGTTTGGCACACCGGGAAACAGAAAATCCCGACCAGGAATATCGATTGTCTCACTGACAGGATGTGCCCACATGTCATATTCATCTCTTTCCCCCAATTCATCTCCAATCTGGCCGCTGCCGAGCTGGCCTGAGTCTGGACAAGCTGCTCCCCTTGATGACGGTGGCTACCAACGCACACACATACTGCAGTGCAGGCAGAACATGTGTGTGTATCAGCGCATTTTAGGCAGGGGAATGTATGCGGAAAATTAACACGACGAGGAAACGACAAGAGGAACCTGGAGCGTAATGTTGTAGAGGAACTCAGTCGACGATGGTGAGCACGCCGTCGCCGATGACCATACAGGTCCCGAGCAGCGGGAAAAAGAGCAGCATCCTCTGCAACACATGTACCTCTCGAGCAGCGTCTTGGCCCTGGACACGGGCATATCGCCGCGGCGGCTGGCGGAGACGCTGGCGGAGGAGGCCTTGTCGTCCGTCGCCGCGAGGTCCTCGCTGGTGTCGTCGCACGTCAGGAGGCCGGCGTGGACGTGGCGACAGATGTTAGCCACGTTCATGCCCACGTCGCTGCTTGGCGGCACGAGCGCCGGCGCCTGCGACCCGTTCACCGGCTTGTCGAAAGGCCACGCGCACTGGCCCGGGCACTGGGAGTTGCCGACCCAGACGTATGCCGTGCGCGCCCGGGGGTTGGGGCTGTGCAGGCCGCATCGGCTCATGCAGGGCCCTCCACGACCACGTCTTGTGCGGTGAGCACCACCTTAGCTGTTGGATCCTCGATTTGTTGCGCTGGATTTGTTCTAGAGTTAAGAGGTTGAAGATACACATGACATGTGGGCCATCTCAGTCAGTGAAACTAGCAAAATATTCATTTTAACTTTATTATTTTTTCTATGCTGGAATCCTGGTTCAGGGTTCAAAATAGACCGGGATTGATAAGTTGAGGGTTCAAACGACAGGGATTTAGAGTTTAGGGTTCAAATCGCCAAACCTCTATAAATTCAAGGTTTAGAATAGACTTTTTCCTCAGTGAGGGTAACTATCAGCCGTACTTGGTGCCGACATGGAACACCAGTGGATGTGCGCCAGCTACGTGTCTTCCGGTCCTTATCCGTTCCACCGGCCGGCCACACTCCTCGACTTGTACGCGTATATCTGCAGCACTTTTGCCCTGAGAAGTGAGAATGCACGGATGCACCTGTCGACTAACAAGCCATGTGTACGTGTACGTATTTGAAAAATTATTTTTCGGTACACATTTCTTAGGTTGTCCTAAGCAACTTTCACTTCGCGAAAAACTATTTTTCAGAACCGAAAGTTCGTCGAACATATACAATATCAATTTTTAATTCTTAACTTTTCTGATATGATGATTCATAAATAAATGGAATAGATCGTCACCGTCTACAAAGTGCTGAAACGATGCTTTATTCTTCGTATTGAGTTTTGCGGGTTCAGTAAGCAACGATATTTAACATATTTTCCACTATATTTGTTTTAAATAGTATTGCCGACAACAAAGTCTGAAAGTAAGCATATTTTTTTAAAATAATACTTTTTTTATAGAAATTCGGGAAATATTGTGCAGTTTGAGTTATTTGCAAAAATAACACGGACTCGGCTAGGTGGTGGCCGACTGGAGCTCGTCGGCCCGGAGCAGGCCGACTGGGGCTCGTCGGCCCAGAGCTGGCCGACCAGGTCTGGTCGGCCGCATCTGCGCGCCTGCAGGACCTGGCGTACACCTGGTCGGCTGGGAGGTGGCCGACCAGCCCTGTCGGCCCAGGGTAAGCCGATCCTTGCATGGCAGCAAACCCCCCATTTCTCCGCACGATTGGCGCGCGTTTCTCCCGCCAGACGTTCTCACCTTTTTCTCCCGCCACCGTTTCCCGCCTGTTTCTCCCGGCAGACGTTCCCGCCTTTTTCTCCCGCCACCGTTTCCCGCCCATTTCTCCCGCCAACCGTTCCCGCCTATTCCTCCCGCCACCGTTTCCCGCTCGTTTCTCCCGCCACCATTTCCCGCCTGTTCCTCCCGCCACCATTGTCCTATAAAAACCACTCTAGGCTAAGCGGGGTACTCTCACAGAGCGTCAGCATGGTGTGTATTGTACCTTGTGAGAAGTGTGTGTCCGGCTTTCATATAGCCGCATCCGAGCAGCTAGCTAAGATTGTCACATATTTGAAGGTAGATGGTAGGGAAATTCCACTTGAAGAAATTGTTGGTAGTGAGAGACATCTCGCTTTGCTAGGGGCGAGGCTATGCCGAGATGGGTTTCCGTATAGGACCCCAGAACAAATCCATGCTGAAGTCTTGAGGCTTGCGGATAAGTTCGATAGGCATGTTACTAATGCGCCGATTCATCGAATTCAAGACATACGTGAGAGGTACGGTCGTTCATTTCTCTGGGTATACTCCAGCGATGATGACGACGATTTCATGCCGTCGTCAAAGGAAAAGCGGGCTGAAGCAGTGCGTAAGGGCAAGGAGAAGAAGGCAGAAACATCGAGGAAGGGTGCGGGTAAGAAGCCTGAATCATCGTCAAAGGGCAAGGGTGCTAAATCTGCGGATGGTGCAGGCTGCATTGATGGGAGATAGGTAGAATCTTAATTTGACTTATGTTGTATCTTTCTTTGAGTATCGATTAATTAGTAGTTGTACCTGCATTTCCGTTTGTTGTGTGGTGTGATCGGTATGTAATCGAGATTTGTTGTATCTTATCTTAATCGAATCAATGTCTACCGGTTACGGACATATCAAATATTGCCACATAGATCGTACTAATAAGTCTAGTACATAACGATACATAAGTCTAGTACTCATACATAGGTCTGACGGTACATGGAAAATAGCCAACATAAGGTCTCTGATACATAAGTAGAGTCTCAGTCATCGCCTCTGCCACGACGTGGCGGATGTGGCTGAGGAGTGCTCCATCCAAACCGATGGGGTGGGCGGGTGACTCGTGGAGGAACTAAGGACCCGTCATCTGCCTGCTGTGTATCCTGTGTGGGTTGTGGAGGAGGAGTGTTGTACATGTTGAGCCACTGGGTGTCCGCATCCGCACCGAGAAACACGTCCGGCTGACTCTCCCAACCAGAAGCACCCGAGTAATGCTCGGAGATAGTAGGCCCCAAGTCGAAGTCGAATTGTGCTAGAATCGAGAAATTTTATGTAACATGTTATTTTGTAAATAGTTTGAGTACATGATAAGGTAGTAGTACGAATCGACATACCGTGTGGTCCACGAGGTTGGAAGCCGGTGAAGGGGCTCTGCTGGTACTCCGAAGAGGGTCGCTGCTGGTAGCCCCCAGTGGGGCTCTGCTGGTAGCCCCCCTGGTGGTAACTCTGCTGCTGCCAGCCCGAACCTCCTGTCTGGTCAGGTGGAGGTGGTGCGACACGTGGACGCGGGTGCTGTCGGTGTGCCTCCGGAGGTGGCGGCACGTCACGCCGTGCCCGCCGTTGAGGCAGCTGCGTGGACGGATGCGGTGGCCGTCGTGCAGCATGTGGGAGAACGTCAGACGAGCGGACACACGTGATAGCCTCGTAGATCTGTCGCACTCTCTGAGCAGCGGACTGCAACCAAGACCGATGATGTTCGCGTGTAAGCAAAGGCCCGGTCGAAAGTGAACGGTCTAACTGGTCTATATCATTCCCCAGATCCCACGTCAACTCAGCCTGAAAGTGGTACAGACAATTAGGAAATGAAGGATAATATAGATAAGGGTAAATGATTGTAGATAAGTTAATTATTTGTACCGCGTGTTGCCGTGAGCCGGACATAGACTGGCTGGGGTACATATCCCACGTAGCAGGGGCCGGCATCACATCTGGTTGGGCGTGATGAACGAGAGAAACCCTTGTGAAGTGACGTACCACTCTAGGTACTCGTCGTACTCCGCCGGATCGAAGGGTTGCGCCTCGACCCAGAGACGAGTCAGCGCATCAGCCCACTCGGCCACGTAAGGTTGCACTCTTTCCAACCATTGTGTCGCAGTCCTGTTAGTTCCCTTCCTGCTCCATCTGCAAGACAAGAAACATTAGCATAATTGTGGATGACAAGTGTTAAAACAAAGATGTGTGGTTAAGAAATGGAGGTACCGGTGGACGATGTCTGGTAGAGGCGCATCAATAGGCGGGGGACCGAGATCTGGCGCAGACCGAACTGCCTCATAACACGCTGCTGGGCCATCTCCTCAACGCTGACGTCGAAGATAATCTTCGACTTCGTCATCCAGTATGCTGCATCTCGCGTGCACATGATAGAAATTCCTCCAGGGAATTTCGACGCGACCGCGTCAGGCGAGTATGGCTCCCAAATAACTGAAGCCCCGGAGAGAACGTCGAACTGCTCGTTGAATGCCGGATAGCAGTTCCAAACCTGATCTCTAGCGAATCCTCTCTGCAAAACAAAGACGTAAATTGTATAACTAAACAGGAAGATACTCATTGACAAGCATAATTAGTAAACTATTATTGAACATACCTTGCGATGTGTCCAAAGTGTGCCAAAAGTAGGGTCGTCTATGTGTTCCGGGTCGAAATAATGGTCGAGCGGTCACGGATCGGCAGCCGAAATGTCAGGTCGTCCAATGGGGAACCTCTCCCACGACCACAGCTGCAACAGCATAGGGCATCCAAGAATTGCTGACTTTGTCGCCGTAAGAAAGCACGCGTTGCACATACCTCGGTACGTGGCCGCTAAGACTGCAGAACCCCAGCTACGGACAGTGATGTGGTACGGCTGTGTCGCACTTGCAATCTCCAATGCGATGGGGATGTATCGCGCACTGATAGTGGTGACATGGTTCTCGGTGAACATCACTTTTCCTAGCAGCCACATAAGGTACGCCTCGAGGCTCCTAGTAATCTGGGCCTCGGACATCTGGATCGTGCCAAAATTCTGTATCTGCAACGAAAACAATAATTGTACAAGTTAGGTAAAGGTTAGCTGAAGTGATGGATGAAATAAGACAATGACGTAGTACTAACCTGGAACTTAAGCAACCAATCAAGATTGGGTCCGTGATCCTCATGCAGAAACACAGGTGCGTTGGGATTTATATGTTGGAATCGGTTTGCCATATCCTCGGACCACATGTCAGGGGCCTGCAACGGACCTATGGGCTCACCAGCTAGAGGAAGCCCAGTAGGTAGGACACATCCTGTAGAGTAGGAGCCATCTCGCCCCAGCGAAAGTGAAACGTGTGCGTCTCCGGTCTCCATCGGTCCACCAAGCAGGTGAGCAAACAGTGGTCCATCGCAAGTCGGCCAGTCACATCTGACGCCTCAACAAGGCGAGCAAAGGGTAGGAGCCCAGCCCACGTCAAACTGCATGTATCACAAAATTGTTAACTATTTGACCAGTACATTTTATGAGCAAAATAAAAATAAAACTTACCGATCGATCCAAGCTGGGTGTATCTGCCAGTTATCCTTCTGACCACGAGTGATCAGAGGGTGGAGAACATTATCCTGCATTAGCTTAGCACGATGCTTGTTGTCCACCACCGGGTTAAGCAACGCCATCCCCGCCATCTCTGTAAGGACAGATTAAAATGATAATAGAATGACCAAATAACAAAATTTAAATGACTATAAATCCAAACAAATTACAATTTTGACGATTACAGAGTACAAATACAAACATAATGTTTCCACGATTACAGAGTAGTACATAGAGGCAGATACGTAGTCTGCATTTATTACAAATATAAAGGTACTCTAGTTTCTTCCTCTTCCTCTCCGGCCTCGGTTGTCTCTTCCACGTACCGTAGCATCACCAGGTCCAAATTCCGGACAGTTCGTATCCCTATGGCCAAATTGTTTGCATAGAAAACATTGCCTGGTAGGTCCTCCAGCTTCCGATTCATCCATATCATTACGTATGCGTCTACACTGGCGTCTACCTCTACCCGGACGAAGTAACCTTGGATCAGGAATGTACCTCCTCTCACCTGGCTCAACGGTGTTGAAATTACCAATGGCTCGGAATCCTTGCATCTCACCTGTCCATGTGTTCAAGACAGCTTCACGACTGAAGTACGGTGACACAAACGAGATTGCTTCCAAACCAAGCTGCCCACAAGCAGCAAGTACATGCGAGCATGGAAGGTGAAACAATTTCGGTTTGTTGCATGTGCATTCACAGGTTGGCCATGCTTCATTTCCAATCTTCACCTCATGCGTTCTCAACACATTGCCACAACCGAACTTGTCGGTAGGTAAGCGGACCTCGAACCTCCTTTCCTGATTTCCGATGGCAACCACTTGGAAAGTTCGTGCCTTCTCCATCTTAGCATCCATGTACTTCGTAATCTTTTCACACCAGGGTGAGTTTGGAGTGCGAAGTATATGCATTTCGGCTTGCTGGCGTTTGACTCTGAAGTAATTAACTATGCCTTGGAAAATTCCCTCCACAAGGGCAGTTAATGGCAAGGCTCTGTTCCCTCGAAGGACAAAGTTGTATGTTTCGGCAAGGTTTGTAGTCATGACGCCATACCTGGCTCCGTATGAGTCGTGCAACAATGACCACCTCTCCACGGGCTCATGCTCAATCCACTGCTGGAAATTCTTAATCAACCGTCCACCCTTTCTCCTCGTGCCCGGTGGGTCAAAGCCTGGAAGATCACACAGACCGATCGGTTCTTCTTCTTGCGGTGCAGGCCCTGTAGCTGCTTGTGCCGCTACTTGGGCTACATGAAACGCCACTGCCGCATTACGTGCAGCTTTCCTCTCCCGAACATGTTTGTTCGTGAACTCATCAAGCTTGCCACGGAGAAAATTGTACTTCCATTCCTGGTTCTGCTTGCAGAGTTTTTTGAACAGATTCATGAGACTCTTATTTCTGAACTGTGAGAAGAAGTTAGCACCTAGATGGCGCATGCACCAACGACTCTGAAGATCCACCCACGGTGTTTCTTCATCTGGTTCAGGGTTTGTTAATGCCTTTATAGCATTGAGTATACCCGCATGTCTGTCATGTAGAACGCAAACATTCTGCTTATCCTTGACAACAGCTTTTTTCAACTGCCTAAAGAACCACGTCCAACTTTCCGTGTTCTCGCTCTCAACAAAAGCGAAAGCAAGGGGCAACAGTTGGTTATTGCCGTCTTGGCCAATAGCAGTCAATATCTGACCCTTGTACTTGCCGGTCAAAAATGTGCCATCGACACATAACACTGGTCGGCAGTGGCTGAAGGCTTCGATGCATACACCAAAAGAGAAGAACAAACGGTGCAACACCCTAACTGTAGGGAACTCTGGCATGTAGAAGTCTTGAAGATCAACATATGTGCCAGGATTCCTCGCCTGAAGCGTGCGGAGCAACCGGACAACAGAATCATATGAGTCAAAGAATGACCCAAATCTGGCCTCCAGCGCGCTCTGCTTAGCCTCCAGGCCTTGCCATAAGAAATGTTGAAATTGAATCTTGTGAAGACTTTGTTCCTTATTGCCTTCACTTCCATCGCCTTGCTCTCCACTATCTCCGTGTAAAACAAACGAGCAATAAGCGTGGATGACAGATTACGGTGATCCTGAAGGATGCTGGGAATACGACATGTATGCATTACCATGTCACTCACAACCTAGTTTGTATCATACTTGGGGACATATGCGTGCACCCTACCCGGACAATCTATCCTCGAGCATTCCATGGTCAGATATTTCTTACTCGACACAGTTGTCTTGAAAACCCTTGATGTCGACATTGCCCACTGTATGATTGCTTCCTGCAGATGTTGCTTGTCAGCGTAAATTGCTCCCACAGCCATGCTGCTCTGGTGATATTGCCAGGAAGAATCATGACCATCCTCCAGAGTCATGCCAGATGAGAAGTCCTGATTCCATGAAGCTGGATAAGGCACCTCCGTCTCGTACTCTGTGTCATTCGATGAATCAGAATCACTGCCATCACCGCAATGACCCTCAATATCTTCATCTTCCATCTCGTCCTGCATTCGGCCATCTTCCTCATCCCCATCTGCCTCCACATTTTCACCGTCATCATGCCCTCCAGCCATACTACTCTGCCCTGATTCATAAGCACTGCCTCCTTCGTAACCATGGCTGTCATCATGTTCAATTTCCATGGTTGCTGCACTGCTCTGCCCTGGATCGTGCCCACCCTCGCCTTCAGGAGGATTGACATTTACCTCCTTAACGACAGGAAGCAACAAGGCAACTGGGTGGCTTCCCCTGTTTTCGCAACCTTGCAACCAGTTCACCCACTGAGAATCCCGATCAATCGGCCTCAGAGTGTACCAAATTTTTTTACCGGACCTTGACCATAACGCGTGCACCCCGACAGTGTGTGTTTCTGCATTTAATCCCAAACACTGTGCCAACCAATCTTTTAACTGACTAACAGACCAATTTTCAGGGTCAGTCAGATCCAACTCGACGTGCTCAAACTCACTCAGGTCCATCCCATAATCATTTTGCTTTACTGAACCGACACCGTAGTAGAAAACAAACTTTACTACATTCGACATAATTGCTCACCTAAAAAATATTATAATGCATCAAATATTAATATCACATCGTACATAAAATTCTACCGAAACTACTAATACAAACTGAATCCTAACCCTAACCCTAACCCTAACCCTAATACATGGAAAAGTCTTACCCTTGAAGCGTGTGCGGCCGTCACCTGCGGCGTCCGCTGCACCGTCGTGGGGCTCGACGTGTCCGACCTCCTCCTTCGCGGCCTCCTCCGCCTTCAACGGCTCCCTTCCGTCCGCGCTCGCCCGCCTCCGTGCCCTCACCAGCCCGCTCCCCGTCGCACCCTCCGCGCCCTCCCCGTCCTCTGCTGCTCGTGGATAGGAGAGGAAGAGGAGCAAGAGAAAGAGAGAGAGGAGAGGAAGAGAAAACTGTGAGATGGGAGGAAGAAGAAGGGCTCGGGCTGTTAAACAGAACCTCGTCGGCCAGGAGGTAGCCGACGGGCCAGTCGGCCGCGACGTGGCCGAACCGTGGCCGATCGGTGCCGATCAGGCAGTCGGCTGCGCCCGTGATCCTCTCTCAGCGCTGGTCGGCCAGCTCTGGGCCGACGAGCCCAGTCGGCCACCTCCGGGCCGACCAGCCCCAGTCGGCCACCACCTAGCCGAGGCCGTGTTATTTTTGCAAATAACCCAAACTGCGCAATATTTCCATAATTTCTAAAAAAAAGTATTATTTATAAAAAATAGCTGATAGTAATGGCTAACACCGTCATTTACCGTAACGGTGACTATTCAGTGAGAAAACTATGTACATAGTAGTATGCCTCTCATGTACCTCTTTTAAAGACTGGCCAAAATGAGATAATGTGTCGTATCACAACCGGGTTTCTGAAAAGAAAACAGTGGGTTTTGCCAGTGGAAGTGTTTTTGCCTCTTAGGACAAGTGATTCCGTGTTAAAAATAATAATTTAAAATGTTTTAAAAAATTCTGAGAAACAGTTCTAGATGTAGCCAATGATGTATTCTGTATTGTATAAAACATCAACTTCAATCTGATAAATTTAGAGATTTTAAAATAAACATACTCAGATTCACAATTTAAAGAGATTCAAAAAATGCTTTTTTTTGGAGTCCATGATTATTGACACTTCATCAGGGTGTGTGCTGACTGCTAACACGATACGGGGCTACGTGGCCTAATCTGGGCCGTTGGACGATAGGGAAGGTTTTAGGATTAGCACAACCTGGAGTCGGTTCCAAACTCCGGTTGGGGATCTGAACTCCTCTTCCTCCCCCTCCAGTCCTGACCTATCCCGTGCTCCCGGCCTCAAATCCGCCGCCACCGCCGCAGTTCCGCGCCGCCGACGACGCCGCAAGCCTCTCCGGCGCGCCGACGACATCGTCGCTCCCCTCTTCCACCTCGTCGCGTCCCCGTTTCCGCCCCGTCCCTGCTCGTGGACACTGGTTTCCGAGGTATGAGCGAGCCCTTACCCCACAGCGGCAGCCTAAATAAACTAGTTAACCTCACAGATTTCGGCCGTCTCGGTTCTCGCCCCTGCGCGCTGTGGACGCTAGGTCTAAGAATTTCACGAGGATGTTCACTTGTGGTGCTTAGGGGTACCGGGGTCCCTGTCTCAGATCGGTTTGCCGTCCCTGTCGATACTCCTCTTGCGTGCGTCTCGTTAACAACTGATATTAGCTGGGGATATTTGTGCTGGATAGGTCTGTGTCGTTCATCCGTCTCACTATGTCAGTTTTATCCTCCTTAGCGAGCCGAGAGCATGTGTCGGCGTGCAGATTATTCGGGGACTCCATTTTTAAATATTACTAGATGTTTTAGCCTTTTCCCACATTCATTCATATGTACAGGTATCTAGACATGTTTTAGTGTCCATAATCACTCATTTTAATCCGTATCTAGACAACATGTGCAATAGCTAAAACACCTTATATTTAAAGACAGGGAATATTACTGCACTTCTAACAATCCAAGTTTAAGGACAAGTATGGCGAGTGCAACCTCGTTAGCCACATGACAAGATGAACCTGATTTTTGCAATTTGGTCTTTTCAGATATGGAATCAGTGCCACTCACCGCGGAGGCTATTGCTTTTACCGAGAAAAAGATGGACATGACTCTGGGTATGCTATTTAATTATTTTGTTTGTTGTTTGTTCGGCGATGCTAAATCATATCTTCTCAGAGCTTACTTTGCTCATGGTTTGTTGTTTATACAGAGGATATTATTAAGATGTCGAAGAAAAAAGTTCCTGCAGGCAAGAAAGCCCCTAGACAGCCGGTAGGCATTCTAATCTGTTGGAGCGCTCCTGTTTCCCTACACTAGTTATAAAGCATTTACAAGTGTTGATGATTGCCTTATGCGTTATGTAATCGCAGGTTAAGAAGCGTCCTTTCCAGAATGGTAACAGTAATAACCAAGGGAACGCTAAGGCTCAGCGGTTTATCGAGTCTAGATCATCTATTAGACAAGTATGTTGTGCCTCCTCTATGTAACTTGTTTTTATGGATTGCCTTATGCTTGGTTATCTAATGCTGCTTCGGTTTCTCAGGGAGTTCTTGCGCAAAAGAGGACAAGGCTTGACGGAAATCAGTTCCAGATCACAAAGCAGGCTGCAAAAAAGGCTGCTACAATGCCAGTGCGTGGTAGGGCTGACAGATGGAACAAGACAAGGTATCATCAACCTATCACTACACTGTTATCTTTGTCTTTGTAGTTTGTACAGTGACCCTAATTATTTTATCTGAAAATAAAATTATGAACAGGTAAACATGGTTCTCTTATTGTTCATGAGAAGGTTTACTGCATTAAAGCACCCATTAAATACTTTGACTCGGATTGATTGGATGAGAATGGTTATGGTGCTGTTGTTTTCGCTGAACCCATCTTTTGCTGCTATCCATGTTCCATTGGGTCATATGGAAGTCTAAACATCAACGAAGTTCATATTATTGTGGCACAATGCCCTACCTTTGGGTTGAAACTGCATGAAATAGATGATGAATAAGAGGTGCAGTAAATCGAGCAGATCATATTGAATTGCACGGTTATATATGGTCCTTCCACCTCACAAAGCTACACAACTATTATTCTGGTTGTCATGATCAAAATTTATGAAGCTGCTGGAGCACCTTGGATGTACATCTGTTGTTGTCTGACATACCATAAGGCAATTTATAATGTAACTTTAGCATTTGGAGAGGTGCTATTTTGGGAGGTCAGAACTAGTTGTTTGGGATGGGTACCTTGCTCTCGTTTGATGACTTTAGGAACTGGATATGATACTTTCTAGCATCACAACCACTGCTCACTGGACACCCCAGATTCTTTGTATGAGTTTTGGATGCCAGAGTCAAAGTGGTTTTAACCAATAGCTCCATAGTGCAGAAGATATTATTTTTGATGAAAACATGGTGAATGTGGGTAGTGGTTCACACAGGAAAACTTGTGGTATGCTGTTTCTCTGGAAATTTTCTGCTGCTGTTGTCATATGCCTAGTTGGCTGTATCCATAGTGGTGTGCATTGTTTCGAGCGTCATCATCTTGGATTTCAGTCAGCAGGTGCTCTATATTTACATTGTCCACCGGTTTTCAGCAACAATGTTACTGGCGTGTTTGTCATGAATTTTCTTGTTAAGAATTATCCCAGTATGTTGTGTTATATGGAGGCTACCCATTCAGGGCCAACTGATGGAATCACTTTTCGCGATCCCTTGCATGCCTTTGGGTTGGTTTTGTCTCAGCGGTCTAACTTGTCAATTATGAGCTCATCGGTTCAACCAAGCAGTAATTGTGTCAGTTGGAAAATTGTCGGATCATCTGCACTCAAATGCGGTGGATGTAACAACATATGTCTATATGGAACAAGAGGATTTATTATATGTGTGCAGTGTTTGATCCGATGTAACCATAACTTTATTGTTTCTGTTTGACTTTGTTCGAAAACATGGTATGTGCATCTGATTAAAAATCTTAGTTTCAAGGTCTACCTGTATGGTAAGCGTGCTTCACCTCACCATGAAGCACAGACTATTAAAACAATCTGGCTTTGGTCCTCTGCCGCAAATGATTATTTGTACTTGAGATTACCCCTGCATATGTGAGCCAATAATGTTTTCTTCTGGATGCAGTGCCCCATCAACCTCAGTACAGAGGAGGCCTGTAAGTGATCAACCTCAGAACAGCAAGGTACAAATTAATATGGAATTTTAGTCGGGTACCAATACAAACTGTGATCATTGTTTTTAATAGTATTTTAATAAACTTTTTAGTTTGCTGTTATCTACTAGTATGTAAACCTTATTGATCTATTTGTTCACCGGCTTTAGTATTAACAGCACACTAGTATGTATATCAATTGCTCATCGATTTGAATTGCAAGCCGTGGATTCGGAGGTTCAAGCCAATACAGAAGAGCAGAGGGAACACAAACACGAGAGGAATAGGAGATAGAAGCGAGGAGGCCGAAGCAGTCCTAATCCAAGCCCAGTTGTTCGTCTCCACTTCCCTTGTATTGTAGCTGCTGCCTCCTGTTACTTACTGAGCATCCCAAACCCAATGGTGCATCCCATGGGCCAGCCCAGGCGAGGATATGGGAGGTCGCTAAAATTTCCCGCTACTTAAATTCTGGCTTGATCTCAAGCTGATGGCATGTTGAACTGCCTGGATCTCACGGTACCTGATGCTTCATGACTTCACCGAGGTCGTGCTGGGTGCTGTAATTGAGGCAGACCTTGACGAGGTTGAGGTAGCAGATGGCGCCAACTTACTCAATGAAGACACCAAGGTAGTAGTCATGGCCGATGTGCACTTGGTCATAGAAGAAGTCGAGATGGTAGTCTTGGTCTGCACACTCTGTCGAAGTAGTAAGCATGGTCGAGGCAGTGGAAGCTGTAGTGGGCTGGAGCTGAAGCATTCTCCTCCCTTTTGCTTCAGCTTGTGTGAAAAGTCCGAAGGAATTTTGGCCACCAGGATCCAAAGATAACATCGACTCTTCACAAAGCAGAAAACTATTTGCCATGAGCTTGTGATTTGTCCTCAATAATCCCATGGCAGGAAAGGACTGCACATAGAGCAAGGGCCTTCCAGGATTTTCATTGGCAAGTACCTCACCGGAAAAGGAAGCAGAACCACCACAATATATATGTCCAGCATAACAAGATTGCAACAAGTAATCCAATAATGAGGGACTAATTCTGTCCGTAATGAAACCTGCTGCCTGGATATGTGGATGACCATGTAGAAGAGCATAGTTCATGGTGGATAGCTGAAACTATCCTGAAGTAATTTGCTGTGTGCTAGCTCTGTTGCAAATGCAGCAGAAGTAAGGTGACATGAAACATGGCAAAGCTGAGTGCAGATATCAACAGTCTTTGCAATGCCTGGATCCCATTGCTCCATTGGTCCCTTGCATGTTGAATTTCCATAGGCAAGAAGAAGTAACACTGCGGTTCGTGACCGCAAGATGCATGACCAAAGCTCAGGTGTGCTCTGAATGGTCCTCAAAATGGCAAACGAGCTGGACCATGCGAAGTCCCATGGTTGAGAAACAGCACCATAAGGAAAAATCATTTCAGCAGTGACAGCTGCACAGTGGTAAGGTATTGAACGTGCCACCAACGTCGATGCTTCAGGGTACAGAGGGTGAACACTGCTCAGAACAGCACAAACCTTAACAGGAAGTCCTCAAAGGCCACTGGCTCAGCACAAATTGCAGCATATGTAGGAGCACAAGAACAGGACTTTCTATGTATTGTTTACAGAAGGGCAAACACTGTTGAAAAGGTACTTGAGCAATCCCATGTAGATATCCTGACAGAAATACTTGACTATCGCATTGGCACTTGAACAAGACAATTGAATAGACCAATGCAACTATGTCTGAATGTTTGGATACCCCCAACTTTTGATCATGGTCAAGACTGCCTGATAATTCTGCATCCAATTGCTTAACACATGCACCCCAAGCAATATCTTTGCTACATGCAGAATCTGTCAGTACCGCTGTTTTCTCTCCGGATCCCATGGCAACACGAAAGTTAAGTAAGTCGTGGCGGCACAGCCAAGAGCAGAATACATAGCATTGTACTTTGCGTGAAGCTGAGTCAAAGATGTGCTCCATGCCTTTATGTGACCATGACCTGAATGCATTCTGGCAGTAAAGGTGTCACTTACATCTCCTTGCTCTTGGACAATGGCACTAACAGCTTGAGCGGCAAATGGACCTCGAACGAGTTGTCGACACGGGCATCGACACCGAGTGCAACCAGAGTGAGTGGCATTGCAGACGTGCTGGTGACGAAGCTGTGATCATTCAACACATCCCTCACAGCAGTGAGTGGAATGGCTGTTCCACGTTCGATCAAGCCAGCTGCTGGCCTGCTGCTCATCCTCATGTGTCCCAGCAGTTTCAGCATCCTTAGATTTGTAAAGCGGTGCCGACATGGACACCAATGCACTGGAGCTGCTGGAGTCCACGATATTGAGTCCGTTAGCATGACTTCTTTTGCATCGGGGACAGGCTCATGGCACAGTGCAGATCTTATCGCTGGCAGCACCATGATGAGGTCAGACCTGAGTGTCGTTGATGCCGCCTGTTTGGTAGTTGCTTAAGTCAGTGCTCTAGGACCGAGCGTGATGTGCGTACTTGGACTTGCCATGGCTGCTCTGTACTCCTCCATAGCAGTAGAGAGGGGCACGACCGAGGTCGCAGGCATGGTCATAGACGGTTGTAACGAAGGAATGCTGCTCGTCAGTGATGCAGATGACTCTTTCATTTCCCCTGTTGCACCATTCTCTCTTGCTGGGCATTTGGTCGAGCAGGTGAGCGACGTGAAAGTGAGGTTAGAGATGACGCTTGCAGTTGTGGTCGTCAGCGCAAGGGCAAGATCCTCTTGGTGCAATGGCCGTGGACACTTTGCATTTCACGTCTGCTGCGATGGCCACGATGGCTGTGTCGTCCACTCCGTACGACGCCTGAACCCTGGTCCTGCCGCCTTGTCCTCCCACTCCGTATGACGCCTGATGCCCTGATCCTGCCGCCTTGTCCTCCCACTCTGTATGACGCCTAAAGCCCTGATCCGTCCACTCGGCGAGTCGCTGCTGCTGCTGCTGGTCCTCTACCAACGGGGATGCCCGATCTTGGTAGGCTGCCAAAAATCTGCTCCGTGCAACATGGCTGGAATAGGCTGGATCGAAGCCTCTGATGTGGAAATTTGTTTTGCTCGAATTTGGGGATTATGGGGACATTTTGAGTAGAAATATTTGTGCAGATGCGTGGAGGAACAATTGGCTCTGATTACCAAATGTTAAAAGCACACCAGCCCATATATAAATTGCTCAGCGATTTAGAGTACAAGCCATGGATTCAGAGGTTCAAGCCATTACAGAGGAGCAGAAGAACACGAACATGAGGAAGAAGAGTAGATGTCAGAAGGCCGAAGCAGTCCAAATCCAATCCCAGTTGTTCGTAGCCACTTCCCTTGTATTTGTAGCTGCCGCCTCCTGTGACTTCCGGAGCAGCCCAAGACCAATGGTTGCAGCCCATGGCCCTGCCCATGGGAGGGTAGGGGAGGTTTGCTAACATTTTTTCCTTGCCCATGGGAGGGTAGGGGAGGTTTGCTAACATTTTTTCCTTAGCAAAGTTCGATGCTCTCGCTCTTAAATTTTTCGTATGTCTGAGATCACGCAGGAACCCAGAGTTCCTGATATCTTATTCATGTGTTTTTTCCTATTTTGATGATTTCTAGGCTTCAAATGTAGACAACCGTTTACTTTCCTAATCTGGGCTCGCTTGGAATGTCTTTAAATTTTCCGGTCCGTAGAACTTTCCTGGCATTGCACTGGCCTGGCCGGAATTTTAGGAGGGTATAACAAGGTCCGTGAAAAAATACGTGGGTATTTGCTTAAATTACCTGGCATCCAAGCACGGCCTCAGCAGTATACTTTTATTTCTTGGACAACCATTTCTGCGGTCATCTATATTGGTTTCTGATAGTGTCCTATGTCTTCTGTTGACTAGTTTTTCTTTTCTTGGCAATATTGACCCATAGACAACATAGGAACTTGCATTAGGAAAGTATTTTCATTTTCCTGCTTAGTGGCAATGCATGCAAAACATACCTAGATATTTTCCTAGACTTTTAGCATAGTGCATAGTTTAGAAATGATTATAATGTGTTTTTATCCTTCTCTAGGGCAAGGAGATGCAGAGAGAGCAGCCAAGGACAATGGACGCACTCTTTGCACAGATGAAGCAGCAGCGGATGAGGATCATGCCACCTCAGCAATCAAACCCTGCCCAGGGCCAGCAGCGACGTGTTCAGCAGCAGCGACGAGGCAGAGGAGGGTACGGTGGCCGCAATGGGGGTGGTAACCGATGAGCCCAACATCCATATGCAGCATGATGAAATCCATTTCTCTTCATTGGTGTTTTCCTTGGGAGGAAGGTCCCCCTGGAACTCTTGTGTGGCTTCGTCTTGCTTGTATTTCTGTTCTTAGTGAGCCGTGAACAGAATCTTAACTGAAGTTTCTGTTGTCCGCGTGTATAATGGTCGACTAAATGTACGGATATTGTTTGCTAGTCCTTTGCTTACTTATTATCGTATACCACATATGGGAATTTATAGGTTACTGATATATTAGTCAGATGCACCTAACTGATTGTTTTGGTTGGTAACTATCACATTCTGTCGTGTGCGTATCAGCATAGAGGCAGTTGCGTTGATGTTTTTTTCGCTACCGCATTCTGGCAACTTAGAGTATAGGTGCCGAGGTATACTGGTTTGCCTTTGTTGCAGAAAAAATGTGGAATAATTCGTGCTTATTATTGAATTTAGCTCACGTGGCACACGAAAGTCCCTAGGAAGCTTCAGTTTTTCAAAACTGAAGGTTAGGCTGTTTGGTTTGGCTTATATCTGTGTTTTGATTTATGGCTTATAATAAAAATATCTAATTTGCTGATTTTCATTTTGGCTCTCAACTTATACCATCACGTCACTATATTTAATGAAATTTCTAAAGGGAGACAAACTAAAATCTAGAAATAAGCCTAACCGGTAGTATGTTGTAGCTGATGTTAAGTTTTTTACAAAAGTATGCGTGCTTATGCTCTGAGCGCGTGGTAGTGACGCGGTGCAGACTAAAGAAAACGCACGCAGCAACAAGAACAAAAACAAGGAAGTAATGCTTATACAGAGCTTAATTCACTCGACTTTTGAGGTTCGGCCTTCAGATAAGGACTCCGTAGTGCGTCATATTCAAGCAGCAGGCACAACTAGGTTATGTTCAAAGGACTTCAAGTGCTACGCACAGTCAACCAGGTCCAAAACGAACACGTATTTGAGGAGCTAACTGCCAGAGTCATCCAAGCTTGTTCGGCGCAAAGAGAGCCATGCTGCCAGGTGTCCACCGATCAGGGGCCACGTGTCGCGCCAGGGGAGCAACGCTCCTGCCACGTCGACCCATCACCCTTGGCTGACCTGAGCTCCGGCCTCCCATGGAGTAGATAGACGCTCACCCGCCAGTTGATCCCTTCTCTCTCTCTGAAGAAGCTCTCACGTAGCACCGGCCGGAGAACGGGAGAAAGAACTGAGCTTTGATAGCTACAATGGGTTCGGAGACGTTCCTGGAGATCCTGCTGGCCATCCTGCTGCCGCCGCTCGGCGTCTTCCTCCGCTTCGGCATCGGCGTAAGCTCCCAAACCTCGTAGTAGTACCTGCTTTAAGCTGCCTGTCAGCGGTTTCATGGAAGTATTTTTCATGGGTGACGGATCGATTCTGAATTTCTGATGGTTGATGCATGCATGCGTGCGTGAATCGCAGGTGGAGTTCTGGATCTGCCTGCTGCTCACCCTGCTGGGCTACATCCCCGGCATCATCTACGCCGTCTTCGTCCTAGTTGCCTAGTCGAATTAGCACTGCTTCACATCTTGATTTCATTAACTTGCTTTGTTGTTGGATAGGCTAGCAGCCTTACCCTGCCTTGATGTACTCAAATAGTGTTCCTGCCGGTGAAACATTAAGGCGATGAATAAAACCACGTGTCGCATGTCTTACTCTAGCTGCGTTCCGGTTCTTCTGTTTATCGTGGTTCACAGATTTTGTAATTTTAAGCCGCAACTTTCATTTCTGCTACTCCTCCGTCCATCCAAAAATAAGTGTCTTATAAAAAATCAAACTTGAGACATTTATTTTGGGACGGAGGGACGGAGGTCTATCTAAAGAGTATCGCATTTAAGAATATTGAGAATGCACATATCTTTTTTATAGATAAAGAGAAAGGCTACAACAACACAAATACAAAGCTGGAGACCAGCTAAACAACACCTTCTTTTCAGCTGGAAAATGCAAATAGAATGCACAGTCTCAAGCCAACAAGATTTGGCAAATTGCAACTGTGCAGGAGTGAGATACGGATCGGTTGCACACCTTCTTTTCCAATTGCTCTACATTTGAGAATCTACGGCATGATCAAGGATTGGCTTGGTATGGGGCGATGTTTGTACCAACCTTGTTCTTTAATTAATACTTCGTCTGTACCATGATCTACGATGTTTTAGGTAGTTAGGTAGTTCGTGTTTAATACCTAAAACATATTATATTCTGGAGGAGGTAGATTTGAGCTCAACTTTTGCCTTGGCTTGAAGACGCGAGCAAATGACAAAAATGATTTTTTTTTAGAAAAATGGGACCATAAAGTGGCGAATCCAACAGGGTGGAAAGGCGGGCCGGCCCCACCCTAAGAATTTGGCCCAATACCACTACTATGTAGTATACTCTAGAAAAAAACTTATCTAGGCCTATCCCATGAAGGAATTAGCACTGCGATGCTCTGTAAAATTACAGCTTGCACCCACTGATGATTTAATTGGATAATCTAATATATACTGATTTACAATTTGAACCCAAGTGCATTTGTAAGTTATCTTTATGTTATTGGAAAAAAAGCAGCTTCCCCACCCTAGCACAAATTTTTAGATTCGCCACTGGGACCATACCTCACGTAGTTGATATGGAGTACAGGCTCCACGGAAGCCTGTTTTGATTTTTTTGAAAACATTTAAAAAAATCAAAAGAAAACTGGATAGTGATGCTGCCCCCCACGTCAGTCGTTGTACTTGACCTTAGTGATAGTAAATGTTTAAAATGGTCTTAGTTATCTTATTTTGATTATAATTTGAAACTCAATTTTTTCTTCTTAGGCTTTGTCCTTCATGTTTGCTCCTTCTTTATCAATATAAAGATAAAGCTTTTATCTGTTAAAAAATCTAAACTGAAATGCACATATGACATGTGAAACTTCGCAGGAGTCTATCCCATATATCATATATCTAGAGTAAGGAATTCTGACAACAACACAACTAATGTCAATTGCTCTTTACTGTAGAGCAATGATGTGCTGGTTGTTGCACCAAACAGCATCACCTCCTGGCGTGGTGCTTTTCCTTTATATAAGAAGAGAAGAAACATAGTGAGACTATTCTAAAACAAAGCATAAAAAACGCGAACAGGAAGCTAAGTTGCAGCTACATATATACACTCTGTACGCAATGTACTACCCAGGTTTAGGAAGCATCAGGATTTCTGAAGATCGCCTTGGATGCAGCTCTGCGTTGATGACATAATAAATAACTTGTATTGCACTGCAAGAATTGCTTACTGTGCTACGACCACTCAGTGTAGCACCTTTTATCCTGGTGACGCTCTCCCTGATTTGCACGATATATAATACTCCCTCTATTTATGTGTAATGGGCTCATAAGAGAATTTCGAGAATCTTCCACAAAGTCAACCGGCGCATATAGATGGCTCTTCCGGCATACGCTACACAAACGTTCCCAACTTCCTATGTACTGGAGTATGTCCGTATGCATAGCAGCGGTACGTGCAACACTTACTGTAAAATAACTTTACCTCTCTGAATATAGTGATCACGAGAGAATCATTTAGTTCTGAAACGAAATCGGTCCGTGTTTTTTTCAGGAACGCGTGAGAATGCACATATCTTTTTGTACAGATAGAGAGAAAGGCTATGAAGGTTTATATAGCAAAACAAACACAAAGCTAGAAAACAGCAAAACAACATGAAACCCACTAACTTCCACCTTTAGGCTTCAGCCATTATCACCTCAAGAACTTTTTCCTTACCCTTGGTCTTGTTTTGAACACCCTGTTGTTGCGTTCGAGACAGATGGACCACGACGACTCCAACACCAGTGGCGGAGCTTGACCAACATATCAGGAGGACCCAAAACAGATTATATGATAGCTGAAGGGGGCAAGTTTAAAGTATTTTGTGATTTATATGGTCAAAAGTAGTAATTAAATATATAGTAGTAGTGCGCAATTTCTGTGGGGGGGGGGGGGGGGGGGGGGGGCATGGCCATGTTGACCCCCACTAAGCTACGCCAGTGTCCAACACAACCGCCAAATGAGGGCGAGGCCAGGCTGACCAAGCCTAGAGAAACCCTCAAACCAAACAACATGTGCAAAAGGCCATTCCACATTTGGTCTCGTTGGAAAACACGTGCAATAACACTTCACAAGTTGAGTGTTTGTTAGATTTTTTTATATGGGAAATTTTCCTACCGACTGTACGGTTTCCGTTCAGGTCAGAGGAATGCAGTGAAGTAAAATTTTCATCCGATCTCAGTTTTAAAGAAAAAACACAAGAAATTTCAATACACTTAAAACCTTTTTCAAAATCTTATGAACAAATAACGTACGAGACCTAAGGTCTCTAGTGGAATAAAAGCACACTAATTATAACTTTTCAAGTGATCTGATTTTGGCCACGTTATAACCAATCCAATGATTTTCCTGTTCTTTTGAATCAAACAATCAAACTTACCGAATGGCCGTGTTTTTCAATTCTTTGTTGGCACCCGCATTTTTTTTGCGCTTTTACTATTTCCATGTATTTAGAAATCCGGTAACCACAAACCGTGAGGTTCTACTCAGCACCTTCCGCGTAGAGGATTCAGCTGAAGGGGACGTGGCCAAAAGTAGTAATTAAATATACATGGCCATGTTGACCCCCACTAAGCTACGCCAGTGTCCAACACAACCGCTCAAATGAGGGCGAGGCCAGGCTGACCAAGCCTAGAGAAACCCTCAAACCAAACAACATGTGCAAAAGGCAATTCCACATTTGGTCTCGTTGGAAAACACGTGCAATAACACTTCACAAGTTGAGTGTTTGTTAGATTTTTTTATATGGGAAATTTTCCTACCGACTGTACGGTTTCCGTTCAGGTCAGAGGAATGCAGTGAAGTAAAATTTTCATCCGATCTCAGTTTTAAAGAAAAAACACAAGAAATTTCAATACACTTAAAACCTTTTTCAAAATCTTATGAACTAATAACGTACGAGACCTAAGGTCTCTAGTGGAATAAAAGCACACTAATTATAACTTTTCAAGTGATCTGATTTTGGCCACGTTATAATCAATCCAATGATTTTCCTGTTCTTTTGAATCGAACAATCAAACTTACCGAATGGCCGTGTTTTTCAATTCTTTGTTGGCACCCGCATTTTTTTTGCGCTTTTACTATTTCCATGTATTTAGAAATCCGGTAACCACAAACCGTGAGGTTCTACTCAGCATCTTCCGCGTAAAGGATTCAGCTGAAGGGGACGTGGCCAAAAGTAGTAATTAAATATATAGTAGTAGTGCGCAATTTCTGGGGGGGGGGGGGGGGGCATGGCCATGTTGACCCCCACTAAGCTACGCCAGTGTCCAACACAACCGCCAAATGAGGGCGAGGCCAGGCTGACCAAGCCTAGAGAAACCCTCAAACCAAACAACATGTGCAAAAGGCAATTCCACATTTGGTCTCGTTGGAAAACACGTGCAATAACACTTCACAAGTTGAGTGTTTGTTAGATTTTTTTATATGGGAAATTTTCCTACCGACTGTACGGTTTCCGTTCAGGTCAGAGGAACACAGTGAAGTAAAATTTTCATCCGATCTCAGTTTTAAAGAAAAAACACAAGAAATTTCAATACACTTAAAACCTTTTTCAAAATCTTATGAACAAATAACGTACGAGACCTAAGGTCTCTAGTGGAATAAAAGCACACTAATTATAACTTTTCAAGTGATCTGGTTTTGGTCACGTTATAACCAATCCAATGATTTTCCTGTTCTTTTGAATCGAACAATCAAACTTACCGAATGGCCGTGTTTTTCAATTCTTTTTTTGCACCCGCATTTTTTTTGCGCTTTTACTATTTCCATGTATTTAGAAATCCGGTAACCACAAACCGTGAGGTTCTACTCAGCACCTTCCGCGTAGAGGATTCAGCTGAAGGGGACGTTGGTGCCTCTCACAGGCCACACCCACTCTTGTTTGGAAGGCATGGTCTCGCCAAAGTAGAATTGTTTTGTGCTTGGCTCAACCTGAATAGAGTCTGCACAGTCTCAAGCCAACAAGATTTGCCAAATTGCAACTGTGCAAGAGATACTCACCGGTTGCACACATTCTCTTTCCATTGCGCTACATTTTGAGGATCTAGGGCATACATGGTCGATGATTGGCTTGGTATCAGACGATGTTTGTACCAATATTGTTCACTAATTAATACGTTCTTTCGACTTTCTACCATAATATATAAGATGTTAGTTAAGTTTTTTTGGGTAGTTCGTTTTTAATACCTAAAACATCTTATATTATGGTATCGAGCAAGGAGATCGGAGTTCATCTTTTGCCTTCGTTTCGTTTCGTGCGTAAGACATGAGTAAAATGATAAAAAAATGTTTTTTGCAATGGGAGCATAGCCACGCGAATAGTTGATATGGACCACGGGCTCGAAGGAGCCCGTTTTAACTTTTTTTTAAAAACATTTAAAAAATTAAAAATAAAATATATGGATGTAGCAAACTTTATGCACTTTAAGCATGCAGATTTTCAACGTCAAATACCTCTTATTTAGACCAAGCAAAAAAGACAAATCAAACAATTTCCGAGCACAGCAAAAAGTTGCACCGTTCACGCCCACGATTTGCATATTTGTTATTTTTACCGAGTGTAGAATACAAGGTACATTGCATAAAAAATTAAATACTTGTAGTGCATAGTATTTACTACATCATGATATATGTTTTTTATTTTTTTGTAGCTTTGAAATTAAAAGTTTCAAATACAATAAAAAAAGGTGCTCCCTGGAGAGCCAGGGAGCCAAATCACCTTACTCCATAGCCTCTGCCACAACAATCGTGACTACACGCAACCATTTATCTGACAACAATACATGTCAATGGGAAATAAAAGAAATATCTATGACATAAACCCTAAGATGTATCTGAAGTATGTATTTCTTGATTGATTTTTGTTTTACATTTCAGTTTCATCATGGTGAACGATTTTATTTTTTAGCTAGTTACTGGAGTCCACCTATCATATTGTTGTGTGAGTTGAACCTGATCGTGAAAGTGATGAACAAGCCGGCGGCGATGATTATAACTGGTAGCTCGGCGCCAGGGTGTGTGGAGATGTATGAGTGTATGACTCCACCGAGCCACACCATTAGAATCAACAACAAGTGTGCACCGATCATAAAGTCGCATCCTAAACAATGCAAGTGGATACATCTGGTGTATAATTTATGAATGGAGAACATTATATATTTACCTACTATTTAACACCAGTTGTAAGCTAGCGATAGGAAATGTATGTTTCACCAATTGTGTTTTCCTTTCCAAAAGGAACTTGACATTAAATTATTTGCAACATAAAATGAATCCTTTTATTTTCTTCACATTTTATTTGTTCATTATAAATAGATACACATGTTGTATATATATGGGTAGTTAATCAAAATATTTACAGTGTATTCAACATTGCATGAATTTTTTTGTGGCTCTCCTCTTCCGGTTGAAAACTCATGATCTAATAATTGAATGGATCCGGCCACATTGAAACTCATGTGTCGTTACCTTGTTATTTTGGAGGACCTTTTTGTGTCTCGTTTGTTGCCAAGGTAGTGATTGATGTGGTTGTTAGTTTCTTTGTGGGTTAGATCTTGATTTTGTTTTATGTGTTTTAGCAACTGGCCTATGTGCATCCTCGATGTCTTGAATTGCTCGTGATATTGAATAAGTGCAGACAGTGGGTGTACTTAATATTAATATGTTACTTTTTCTCGAAAAAAGTATACTATTTTGTATGCATTCGAATGCAATGTTTCAACTGTTTCCCCCACACCACACATTTTTAATTGACTAATTCCAACAACTCACTTTACTAATATCTTGTCTTTATTGCAATATTGCTTAGTCCATAAAGTAGTTAGTGTTAACCTTATAGTCTCGGTAATTGCATTTTGAGTAAGATATCAAGGTCAAACCTCCTTATTAAACAAACCTATATCCCTGCCTTAGGTAATTTTTTTAACAATGGCATTCAACATATTTTTAATTTCTTGATATTGTTCATAACTACACTAATATTTCTTGTGCTCTGAATGTTTGACACACTGCACGATAAGTCTTACAACATATATCATACATTTATGTATAGTAAGGGGTGCACACTACAACCCAGTTAATGTCCATGTGCTCCTTAAGACTTTTTTAAGAATCAACAGCATGGTTGTACACCAAACAATATCACCCAGCAAGTTACTTTTCCTATTAAAGAAGAGAAACCTTATGTCAAATATTCATCAAACGCCAGCCAGAGCAAGCGGGTAGAGCTAAGTTGTAGCCATATATCAAATCGCGTACAGAAAGTATGTACTGCCTAGGATTAGGAAGCATCTGGATTTGCGGCGACGACCTTGGGCACAACAATGCATTGAGTAAATATTTTTTTTGCATGGCACCAATGGCATGACTCACATTATGTCTCTTTCGATGCATGACATTAATCACATAAACACGGTGGCATGATGCCTTTGGGCGCCGCTGAGAACCTTGTGGCAATGTAGCTATTGTTTTATTGTGATCCCAATTCATATACGGATACTTACATAAAAGCCAAGTTCTTTCAGAAGCGTGAAGGGAGGCCCGTCGCTGGAGGCTAGTATCAAGCATGGGATAAGTCGCAAGTTAAAAATCCCCAGAGTTTTTCATTCTCGATCACTCAACCAGCGATTTTCTGTACAGATATTCAATTCTGTTTTGCTGAACTTATCGAGCTTCTCTCAAGATTTATTTATTATACATGGATATTACATTCCTCACCTAAACATGAATCACCCTTGAATTCTTACTTTGTTTATTTTAGAAGAGAACTAGAAGGGAAGAATCGTTATTACTCAATTATTGATACTTCTCTTGCATAGTTGTTTCATGTCCCTATTATATCAATATCTTTCAGATTCATCCTAAGAACCTAACCAAATTGCTGTGATAAAATCAGTCTTTATTTTAATGTACTAAAACCGCTCTAAAATTTGTTAATTTTAATTGTAAATGAAGTTGTCTGGCCTTGTCTTGATGTAGTCAATTTATGTGTTTTTGAAATTCCATGAATACAACCATGTATCTCATGGCCATGGTGGCTTTAAGAAAAAAAAAATGTATGTATCTCATGTTGACTAGCCTGTGTTGTTGCTTTTCCATGCATTGCTCTAGTTGCGTTTTGCTTATTGTGTTAATAGTGGTTAAGAAATTTTGAAGCCTCAACTTACATCTATGATTTGTGCCAGTTCAGTTTATGTTTCTGAACAAATAATTAAGAAATTAAAGAATTTATTCCATGAGTACTGCAAAATTAAAGAATCTCCCCATATTGTTCTGAAGGCAGGCACAAGTAAAGTTTCTCAAGGGCTACATCCGTTCCGAAATATAATACACTTTTTTTATTCGGATGTACCTAGACGTGTTTCAGTGTCTGGATCTACCTATTTCAATCCGCCTGTAATCCATATTTAGATCTTACTGATATCACCTGATAACGTTGAACGGAGGGAGTATGTCATAGCAGCAGTGTAACACTTAACTAGCTAAGCTACAAACCATGTCGCCATAATACGATTACACGTGAATCCGGTGGTCGCACGACAATCCGTCTTCTTAAACAAATCAGTCCGCATTCGGACTTTTTAGATGATCCCATGTAACAGATATCATTGTCTTGCAGTAAAAAAATAAATGAAAAACACATGGGCAACCACAAAATTGACAACATGAATAAGGGAAGTTACTAAAGTGTATATTCTTTAATTGCTGGGCCATGCTAAATGTCAACCTTCTAGATGAGACTAGAGATGATATACAAGTAAAATTTATCGCCGACGAAAACCATTGACCTCTTCTGATTATAAGCCCATTACCTCGGACATGCCTAACCTTGTGTGGAGAAGTCTGGCACCAACGAAGATCGAGTACATTGCTTGGATCATTAATCATGACCGAGTTTGGGCAGTAGATAGACTAGAGCACCCAGGTGTTGCAAGCGGCATAATGAATTGGTGGCATATGTTTTTCCGGTCGATTGTCGCCTCTCCATCAGGATTGAAACCTGGTCAAGGATTCACTTGGGATCCAAGAATCGGTGGGATGAATGGCCGGGATTCAAAAACTGAACTGTCGGGAGTGGCGCCCACGCAAGGGCTCGCGTTATATTTGACATTCGTGTAACATATAATAGTTTTAAAAGTACTCCAATAAATGTTTACAACAGTCTCGGTAATTTTATTTGGATTAAAATTTCAACCTCAAAACTCACATGTGACATGTGAAACGTTGGAGGAGTTTATCCCATATATTACATTACAAGTTTTAGAGTAAGGAATTCTAACTACCGCGTGGATAATGCCAATTGCTACTGAAGGTAAAGCATTGATATCATGGTTGTTGCACCAAACAACATCACCCGGCGTGGTGCTTTTCCTTTATATAAGAAGAGAACAAACATAGTGGGACTATTCCGAAACAAAGCACCAAACGCGAGCAACATCGAAAGTTAGCTGATAGAGCTAAGTTGCTAGCTAAGTACACTATGTATGCAATGTACTACCCAGGCTTAGGAAGTATCAGAATTTGTAAAGATGGCCTTGGATGCGACGCCGCGTTGATGACATAAAAAAATTCTATGACACCACGAGAATTGCTCACTATGCTCTTCAATTGTGTGACGGCCTTTCACTGTAAAACCATTTAGTCTGGTGGCACGCTTTTATTTCACTTATTGGCAAGATAATACTCGGTCAGTCACTCTGTTTATGTGTAATAGGCTCATAAGAGCATGTATAATGGGATGATCTCATATCCTTGTTTTAGACATGCCACATTAGATTTTTCTTCAGCGGGAGGAGAGAGAATGAAGCAAGGAGTAGAAGAATTCTGCTAACATCTAGAAATAAAAGAACAAGTTTTTGGAACCGACGGAAACCCTAGTCGCCTCCTGCTGGGTACTGATTCGAAAAAATCTTATTACTATTACTTGAATCTGTGAATTTGTTTTTACTAGTACAGTACTATTATTTGAAGAAGGGGAAGGCATTGTAGTGGTAGTAGAGCTCTTGTGTCCGGACGCTACCAATTCCAAGGTCAGCAAGCTCCACCTTGCTCCCGCTATGGAGATCGTACCGCAGCAGCTTCCCGAACTTCTCTACAACGACGAACTCGCCGCAGGCGCTGGCGAAGTCTACCGGCGCCTCCTCGCCGATCAGCAACTTGAAGTGGTAGACGGATACTTCCTCCGCGACCGCCTCATGCACGTGGCGCCATGCCGCCGACACCCTCCTGTCCATGAGCCACACAACGTGCACGCCTTTCGAGTCATCGTTGCGGCCGTTCGGGCGCATCGACTTGCTGTCCTCGCGGATGTCGAACGCGCACAAGCGGAGCCGGTCGCCGCCGACGGACCCCAGCGACCGCCCGACGCGGTGTTCGGCCTTCTCGGCCAGCGGCGGCTCGCGCAGCACCGATATGTAGCCCTGGGCGGCATCGTAGCGGATGATGCGGTTCTGTCCGCCGCGCCAGCGCCGGTTGAGCCAGTAGAAGCACGTGCCAACGTGGACGCCGGGGGACTTTGGACGCAGCCAGCGGGCGGCGCCAGGCGCGGCGAGCTCCTTCACTGCCCACCTGCCGGTCTCGGACGAGAAGGTCTCCACAAGCACGCGACGCCGCCTCCGCCGGACGAGGAGGACGACGGTGAGTACGAACCTCCCGGTAGAGGCGTCAACATCGTAGTGGAGGCCGGAGTTAGCAGCAGCTGTTGAGTGCGTGACGGTGGTCGGCGGGAGCGCGAGCCAGCGGTTGGCGGTCGGGTCGCACACGTAGTAGCGGCTCGGGCTACGGCATAGCAACAACCTGCCGTGCGCCGCAACGACGGAGATGTTCAGCATCTGTACTGTGCGCTCGAAAAAGACAACATAGTCTTCTTCCACCTTCACTTCCAAAGGGTCGTCTGCGGCAGAAATCTCCATTGCCGCCGCCGCCGGAGGTTCAGCCTCAGCCCTGTACTGGGGTTTGAGAGGGACATTGACGGGAACGCGCTCAGTGGGGTCAGTTGCGACGAGCGTGAAGTGGGTGAAGCCAACCTTGCCCAGGGGTTGCACGATGAGCGCGTATGGTCGCCGGCCGTCGAGGAGCGAGAGCGCCGGCGGGGACAGGTGCCGGCATAGGAACGTGGGCTGCGAGAGCACCGCGCTCCATTGCCGGCAAACGACGGCTTGACGATACGCGATCTTAGTGGGCAGCCTGAACAGGATCTCGGAGACGATGCCGTCGTCAAGGTAATGCGCCACGGCCATGGCTGCTCACAGGACGGGTCCAATTGATCTTCACCTGCGTCTAGTATTTGTAACCAGCCCAGACTATTTGCAACGATCTAAAGGATATGTATATACCTTCCTTATTATAGGCTGTACATCGACGCATTTGATTTCGAGGCGGTCTCGGTTGTGTTTGTGATGATTACCGAGTCCGTCGTGTGCTCATGCATCGTACCAAACGGGTATTAGGCTATCTCTGGACGCGTCTAGCGAACGGCCGGCAGTTGGTTCGCTCGTCCGGCCTGGCTGAAAGGACTCACGGCCAGCCCAGACTCTTTGCAACGATCTAGCGTCTACTACCACCTCCGTTTCAACCAAAGGCTTATACTCCTTCACGTGCGTCTAGTATTTGTTAGATTGCTTTATTTTTAAAAATTCAACCCATGTAAAGTTTGACCAAGTTTTTATAGGAAAATATTAACACGTAAAATATAAAATCAATGTCATTGAAAACATCATAAACTATATTTTGTATGATATCTATATAGTATCAGATTTGTTGCTAGATTTTTCTAAAGGTTTGATCAAACTTTACTTGACTTGACTTTACCAATAAAATATAGGCCAGCGCTACGCGTTAGCCGGCTGTAGCGAGCCCTCGCTACAGTCGCGCTCCGTGCCGTCCGATTTGTGCGGATGCACAACGACAGTCTTCAGATGCGCTGCCGGGCACGTCGCTTTCGCGGTGCTGCGCTGAGACGCGCAAACCTCGTGCAGGCTTCGGTGGAGCCCAGCAATACTATTCTTTGCTCCAAGCGTACTGCATGCAGCTGCAGCTCGTATTGTCTTGGTTAAATTCGGCCCCCTCGACCGTGGGCCTGATGGCATGAAGTATAACAACTTGTATTAAAATATCTTGTAACACTTAAAATAAATTCATGTAGCAAAAATAATTACAAGTGTAAACATACTTTTATTCTGTATGTAACAGTTTTGGAAAATGCGGCATAGTTTTGCAACATTACCATGTGAATATGTATAAACTTGTGTCGTGTGCAAAAAATATATTAACATTTGGAACACACCATTGTAGCAAAACATAACAAGGTATGCAACAAAATCTAATAATTTATTTATAGCATAAGGTAAAAAATACCTATATCAGTTGCAACAAAAAGCAACAACTCGTCCAACATGTGTGGCCAACTAATCCACCATTAGAGAAACACTTATGTAACATTTCAAGAAATCCTTTATCATATTCTAGAATTTTTTTATAACATTTTACTAGTAGATACACAACAACAAATATAGGCCTTTGTACCAATTATCAACACTGTATATACGAAAAAAATGACCTTCCCATATTTCCTAATTTTTATAATACTAACTAGTACTACTACTCGACGAGCGTAGTATTTTAAACAACGTTATTTTAAACATACTGCAAGGATCACACACACCACACGCTAGCGAGCGAACCGATTGTAGATATAGTGGCTAGATAAACAGTGTTTTCCATATGTAAAATCTTACGATGTGTAGCGAAAAACTTGTAACATAATGAACACAACAATGTAGCAAAAATCAACAATCTATGTAAGAAAACTATTTATCACAAAAAAGGTTGGAGAAGTAGTCGTTGTTGGCAATAAAAAACTAACGCAACCAACATATGTACTCAACGCATGCAACAATACAATAATACATATGCGACATTGAAAAAAGCTATGTGTAGTGTACACATAAATAATTGTAGCACTTTACCCATGCTTGCACAACAAAAGCAGCGCACACATGTAGCAAAACTGAGCAATCTATGCAACCTATACAAATTACTAAGCACCACCACCACTGCCACATAGCTCATCATCCTCGACATGCTAGGGTGCTTGATCGCTCTTTTAAAAATAATAAAAACACGGTATGTAACATTGGAGAAAACTCTTTATAGCATACACCAGGAAAAAATGCGGCATTTACTCATGCTTACACAACAAAAAAAAGTTAAACGACTTGTCGCAAATCGCAAACATCAAAATTGTGGCTTTGATGCGCGCCCCGCCTAATACATGCTAGCTATGAAAAGAGTTAAAGACGGAGCTAAAGAGGTAGCGTGCTATCTACTGGAGAGAGCATGCGCTAGGTTTTATTTTGAGAATAACATGCGCTAGAGCCTACAAGTCTGCAACCGACCGGTTGGCTTAGTCCTGGGCCACGAGGAGCGCGCAAGTGGGCCGGCCGGGTGTGACGAATCGGATACGCGGGCGAGCCGCGCGACCGGCTGTAGCTACAGCCGGCTGTTAAACAGCCTTTCCCTAAAATATAAGCCTTATTTATTAAAGAGAGTACTTTTTTTTCTTCTTTATCGGTTAATCTAACAAGTGGACGTGCCCTAACAATGTCTTCCGTACGGCACGCATGAGGGGGATACGGAGCAACATATGCATGCAGGAAACCTTTCTATAACCGGAAATTTAAAATAAACTATCTCTTAAACCATTAATCTAATTGAATCGATCCGCAATGGTTCGTCACGACGAGTACTTCAAAGTTCAAAATAAGATACCATCTTAATATGTTTTGACGATCTTTTTTTTCGTCGACAATTGCCAGCTTATTATACTGTCGTTACCAAATTAGCAGTAAAAAGTTACCATCAAAATAATGTATAGTTACCAGGTATTTTTCCATATTTTCTATCATAGTCATAATCAACATATCAAAAGAGTGAGGATTTGATCATTCTCAACACGTAAATTTGAAATTAACATTGTGCAACAAAAAAAAGCCTGACAACTTTTTGAGTTTAACTTGGTAACCAGCTTATAAATATGTGGTGACTAAGTGAGTATAACATGATAAACAGAGTCAGAAAATAAAAGTTCATAAAACATATCAATATGTGATCTATTTTTGAAGATCTCATCGCGAATAAACCAACAGTAAAAACAAATCTTAATTTTGATATATGGTTTAAGAGATAAATCATTTTAAAGTTCGAAAATAAAAATAATTTATGTGGCTGCATGCACGCATGCCTTACTTATCCATCCGTGCGACTAATCTGGGACACATGCCCTTATTTATTACTCACGATGTGAACAACTAGTATTGATACTTCTCTTACATAGTTGTTTCATGTCCCTGTTATATCTGCTCCGTATATCTTTTGGATTCATCCTAGGAACCCAACCGTATTGCTGTGATGAAACCAGTCTTAATTTTAGTGTAATAAAACAGGTCTTAGTTTATTAATTTGATTTGTGAATTTAATCTGTCTTGCTTGTCTTTATGTACTCAATTTATGTTTTGTATTTCATTCCGTGAATAAAACCATGTATCTCAATTGCCATGATGGCTTTAGGAAAAATATGTATCACATGTTTTTTTAATCATTTTCTTGATTTTCCATGTATTCCTCTAGCCGTGTTTTGTTTATTCAATTAATTATAGTGGTTATGAAATTTTGAAGCCTCAGCTTACATTCGTGATTTTTGTCTAGTTCGATTCTATGTTTCCGAATACAGGAACAAATGGTAATTCAGAAATTAAAGAATGACCCGCATGAGGACTACAAAATTAAAGAACCTTCCATATAGTTATAAAGGCATGCACAAGAAAAAACATTCCTAATGTACTACCTGCGTTCTGAAATAGATGATTTTTTAAACTTTTTCTCCCTAATTCGGATGTACGTAGACGCGTGCGTTTTAATATCTAGATTCACCTATTTAATTCTGCATGTAATCCATATTTAGTTCGTACTCAAATATCATCCTACAACGTTGAACGGAGGGAATATATCCCTAAGCATAGCAGCAGTGCAAAACTTTACAAGCTAAGCTGCAAACCAGGTGAGCAAAATATCATTACATGTGAATATGGTGGTCACAAGACAATCAGTCTTCTGAAACAAGATCAGTCCGCATCCCGATTTGTTTAGATGATCCATGTAACAAATAACATTATCTTGCACAAAAACTATGAAAACAACTTTACAAGCTAAGCTGCAAACCAGGTGAGCAAAATATCATTACATGTGAATATGGTGGTCACAAGACAATCAGTCTTCTGAAACAAGATCAGTCCGCATCCCGATTTGTTTAGATGATCCATGTAACAAATAACATTATCTTGCACAAAAACTATGAAAACACACACGATACACAGGTGAAATTTACAGCCGACAAAAACCATTGACCTCTTCTGCTTATAAGAGCATCACTAGCAGAGCACTTAAAAGGTCAACCCTTAAAACTGGAATAAGGGTCGAGAATGACAGTTTTAAATGCTGAAAGCAGAGGGCGTAGATCAGTACCCTCAAATCCAACCCTTAAAACAGGAAAAGGAAAAAAAACCTATGAGCGTGCGCGGCGTGGTGGGTTGGAAACAGAGGGCGTCAGGCGGCGAGGCGACCCCGGCGAGTTCGAGCCGTGGCAAGCGGGCGGCGTGGCGACGACAGCTGGCGGCGCACGAGGCGGGTCGGGTGGAGCTCGCGTGAGGCCGGGGGCGGGGCGACGCTTGGGTGGCGTTCGCGGCACGGAGGAAGGCCGAGGCGGCTCGGCGATGGGGAGGCAGGGGCGTGGGGGGGGGGGGGGGGGGGGGGTGGCGAGCTCGGAATAGGGTGGGGTGGCCGAGGCGAGGTCAGGGGAGCTCGCGTGAGCTCAGGTGCGAGCCAATCGCGGCGGCGGGCGGGCTAGCGCGGGTGTGGGGCGGCACAGGGGGAGCTCGCGCGAACTGGATCCGGCGGCGACGAGGTCGGGGAGGGGAGGGGTGGCCGAGGCGAGTAGAGGGGCGGTGGGGGGCGGCCGGAGGCGGCAGGGCGTGGCGGCGGCGGACGAATCGCGGGCACGCGGTGAGGAGGAAGCTGAAACTTTAGCCGCGCGTCCGCGTCGGCCGAGTAGGGGTTGGGGCAAATCTTCCCCTCCAACTCTCACTTGTAAAGGTTGGGAGGAGAAAATAAGGGTCAACCCTTATTTTTTTTACGGTTTTAAGGGTTTAAGGGCTCTGCTAGTCTGCGTTTTGCCACCCGAATCCGTAAAAAAACAGTTATTTTTAAGGGTTTACCCTTTTAAGTGCACTTTTAGGGATGCTCTAAGCCCATCACCTAGGTCATGCCTAACCTTGTGTGGAGAAGTCAGGCACCAACGAAGATCAAGTACATTGCTTGGATCATCAATCATGACAGAATTTGGGTAGTAGATAGACTAGAGCATCGAGGTGTTGTGTAAGGACCCCTCGAACCACAATCCGAGATGTCCATGTTATGTAAGAGATCACGATTACAATGATCAGTGCATCACAATCACATAACTAACATGGTATCAAAGAGTTAAATCATTCAAGTCGTACAAATAAAAGTCTTACAACACATAATGGTCACATGACCAAGTCTTGCAAAACATCGTCACGTAGGACGGAATTAACCACGATATAGCGGAAGCTTGTGGCTAGCGTCGGCCCTCGTCACCATCAGACGCAATCCCACAAGTGTAGTGGTGTAGTCGTCGGCATATTCCTCGTCCTCGGCGTAAGCCTACTCGTTGTAATCTGGATGTTTGAATTGAAGGGAATCGCAGGCAGAAAACAATAATTTTTCTAACAATGATAACATTAAACTAGCTATGATCTATACTATGCAGATACAGTAATATGGACGATATCGGTATACATACCCTTATATACCGAAAAGTGGGGATTACGCTCCCGCACAAGCGTTGACGATGAAGACGACGTAGCCGACCTCAAGGTCGTGTAGAGGAAGCAGACCTCCCAGCACCACTAGCGTGGCACCTCGCAGAGTTTCACATAAGTACGGTGAAGCCGACGACCTCCAAAGCTCCAATCCAGGACGAGCAGCGGAAGACTGGGATCGGAACACCAGCAGCACGGCAGCGTGCGTATGGTGGAGAGAACTTTCTCCTCGACATAACTCCAACAAGGAAATCACGTTAATCGAGGAGAAATCAGAGAATTAGTTGGATGAATTAAAATGACAGGGGTGCAACTCTATATAAAGAGGTAAGGGATCATAAGGTCATCTAATGGTGCAGGACACTCACTAGTGAAAAACGGACCAGCAGTACCGGTCGGGGAGGGGCATTAGTACCGGATGTGTAACCGGTACTGCCCAAGGGGGACTGTTGCCCCAAAGCATCAGTACCACGCGTGTTGCGACCGGTACTAAAGGGCCTCCACGTGGGGCGCAAAGTGCGGTTTCATGGGGAAACTTTTAGTACCGGTCCGTGTTACTGACCGGTACTAAAGTTTTGTTTTTTAGTTTTTCCATTATCTTCTATGTTTTCTATTCTTTCCTGCAATTTCTAGGGTACTGCAATTTGATTTTATGTTTTCTTTTCCATCTACTGTCTTACATATATACGGTACACATTTGATGCACACATATTATATTTTTCGTATATGTATTCTACGCTACTATATACGAAACACATTGATATATATAAAATACAATTTACATATAACACATATTCATACTACGCTATTATATATATATATATATATATATATATATATATATATATTGCAAATAGCTGGCTGCCCACGGTGATAGGTGCGCACCATCATGCAACCATCCATATATGATTATGGGTGAACTTCCGCATAGACGACGCAAAGCAGTAGCTTACGGACATTCAACGGAGCCACAACCACCGTCGTAACCAGAGCACGAAGTCTGTCACCCGACATACACACAACCAACCTCCGCATGCCGATCATCATCTCTTATTTTTGAGCCTGAGTGTATGCATCACGCCACTACCGACCGGAGAGTGAATCACGCGGGAGATGTAAGATACATGCATGCTACCGACCGGAGAGTGAATCACGCGGGAGATGTAAGATACATGCATGTATGTCGTGTGACCCGCGGCACCCACGCTGAACAAGTTTTGCTGACTGATATCATATTCGCCTGAACATGTAATTCTTGTGTTATTGACTGATTATTATTTTTACTGCAAGAAGCGAAACTTGTTAATGTTCATTAAGAAAAATTCGTGTGATTATTTTTCTGAATCAAACATGGTCCTGTTCATGCCTGTATGTGCTTATATTTCCTTAATTGTCTCTCCAGGTCTTTAAATGGTCCCTGCTGTTTTTAGTGGATTCTCGACCTGAGCTGATAATAGATTCTTGAGTTGACATTGGTTCACCCTATGTAAATGGAAAAATATGAATCTCACTCAGCCAATTGAGCAAAAAATATAATTTCTCTCTCAGAAAATTAGAAATTTCTTTGTCGGGTATGGTACATGCTATAATAGCTTTGAAGCATTCCAAAAGCGGCGACATGGACTTAATTAATTAATTAGGGCACACTTAGCGTAGGCAATAATACATTATGGTTCACCTGAGAAAGACAATAATTAGTTTAGGCAATAATATCGTACAATTTACATAATTCATAGAATTCTAGTCGATGTGCAAGTGGTTGGTGGGAATTATCTTACTGCCTTTGGACGGCAACGCATGCAAGAGTCACCGTCGTTTGCATGCACATACATTTATGCCTACGGGAGAATGAATTACGATGACCAGTGTGCGTCATTCTCGTGGCAAACTAGGAAGTCCATGCCCCCGCGTATATGACGTGCTGCACCGCGTATATGACATGCTGCATCAAGGAACGGGCATCACGGAGCGTTTGACGTCACCGTCAACGAAACTTGCTTGTCCGTTCGTCCTTCGTATGCGCTGCTTATCAAAATTAGCCTACTCTCCATATCCTACGGCAACCAACGTAATGAGGAGTATATATATATATATATATATATATATATATATATATATATATATATATATATATATATATATATAGGTTAAATGCTTTCTACTCCCAGGTGTAACTACACCCATGTCTCGTATACCACCTTACGGAAGTATTTGTCATACTTTATTGGTTTGAGTATTCTCATATACTATATCTAAGATACCCTAAAATAAGTTTCGTCAAAAAATTGCAATTGTCCTAATATTTTACACTATATACTCAAAATACCGTCATATATGCATATAAAAGAGAAGTATGTAAATTTTTTTTACATACTGCCTAAAAAGAAGTATCTTTAGTACTAAAATAACATTATATACTCCATACTACATGTTACATACCTCCCGGTATGATAGATACTCCATACTCGCGTAAAACACACATGGGTGTAGTTACACCCGGGTGTAGTATGAATATGTCCTATATATATATATATATATATATATATATATATATATATATATATATATATATATTACACACACACAATCCGGTATATCGACATCGCCTTAATTACATACATCCTCCTCATTACGTTGGGAGTTCCTTTCATATGGGATAGCTATATTTTGAATTATGGTATTCTCCCTTTGGCGACATGACCTTCTGAAGAATAAATCCCGCCAACTCCTCTTGAATTGCTTCTACGCGCTGATGTGGTAGGATGGCAGCGCGCATGTCGTTAAGCTTAAAGGAGATCAATATGAATATATTAGTTGTTGCGTGTGTATATATATATCAAGTCATAATAAGATTGAAATATAGTGCAAGACAATCACACTCACATCTATTCTTTTCTCACGCGATGCTTGCTCAACGCTCAATTTCCTCATGAACTCGCAGACGTAGATTCCACATAATTCATTTCCCAGGGGTTGCTGCAAGGTCTTTACAACAATATAAATTAAGTAAATAATAATCCAAAATGATGATGAATTAAAGAGACTATGGTCAATAGTAGTACACTTACATCAATATGTTTAAACGTCAGCTTTGGTTTCCATTCAACATGCTCTCTCTTGATAAATATTTTCCAAATCCTACTCACAAAAGAAAATGAATAACGTGTTATTGATTACTTGATATTATGAAATGGATTAATGGTTGAATTTACCTCTGAATCATGTCAATGAAGTCCTGGTAGTTTGATTCTGGTTTGCGTAATGAATCAAAGACTTCAACTATTCCCTTGTCAATGAGAATGTCCAGCAGAATCCAATGGTAGCTGCACGCATTTATATAGTGGGGCATGCATAGAAATCATGAGTTAAACTTAGCATCTAGTAGTTAGCAATATAGAAATGTGTTCAAGACCATCACACTCACCCGAAGTTGTAAGGAAGAACTATATATGCCGCCTGAGTTTGCTTCAATAGCCCGGTCAACAATGCCTCCTCGCAGTCCTGGGGCTTCCGCACTAAGTTTTTGCAGTTAACTATGAATGGGTCAATGAACCCAACATCTCAGACTCTTGTCCTTTTGCACTCCACAATCATCAACCTGCATATATAATAACATACAAAAGAATATAGTGAGGATAATATCCACAAACTCAGCTAGCTAGAGACTTAGAAACAATCACTTACAGAATATAGCAACTCATGATAGTTGCGTTGAGAGCACGCCGGTTGTATAACTACCATAATTCTTCAAATTCGACACATATCTCGTTGTTGATGAAGAATTGGTCGGCCCGGTATGTCACGTAAAACACTAATAGGACATTTTTGGTGCTTTTCTTGTACCAGTCATGCAATTTCCACATTTGATAAGCTAGACGCACTATCTCATCAGGAGGGAGAATATCTTCCCCATAGACAAATTGTCGTGCTATCTCATGCGTCTCGGGGAACATTGCGTCAAATGCATCATCGTCCAAGTTGTCCTCGCCAGCACCAATATTTTTCTCAATGTTGGAACCCTTGTGTGTCTGTACCTTCAGCGGGACGAGGGACTGTGCTTTCTGTTCTCTGAGCTGGGGAACCTGCTTCCCCTTCTTTTTCTTTGCAGCTTGCCGCTTCTTTTTATTCTCCTCTTCTTGGTTATAACTCTTCGAGATAGAGGTGCATAGTTATCATCCAAAGTTCTACGGTTAGGATCATACACCATGTCTAGAATATGTTTAACACCCTTAGGGTTTAGTACCTGCTTTGGCGGGGGGACTTTCTTTGCAGCGCTTGCAGCGGGCCCGGAGCATTTTGCTCAACTGTGCGTTCCCAATTTAGCACCGGAGCTGGCTTCAACGAAGGCCCGTACTTGAAGTTGTCCTTTGGAGCACCACTCGGCGCACCAGCAAGCATCCTCTGCCTCATTGAGAAGGACCTACTGCTGGTGGACGGACTCTTCGCACGCTCCGACGTGGACTCATGCGTAGGGGGACTCTTAGCACGCCCTGACGTGGACTCATGCTGAGGCGGACTCTTTGCACGCTCCGGGGTGGACTCCCGGTGGGTTGGACTCGTGCACCGGGGAGATGGAGTCGCGCTGGGTTCCCTCTCCATATTATCAAAGTGTGGACTTGTAGGTTGATTGCTACTCGAGGGGGTTGGTAGCCTACGCGTCGATTCTGGAGAAACGATGAGTTCCTTTCTCCATAGAATGATTCCACGAAACACTTCTCCTAGTGTCATCTCCCCTTCTGCCGCAGCAATGTCAAGCTCCAGTTCCTCATATCCCTTAACAATTTTATCCACACCGACTAGAGCGTAGCCAGCTGGAATCGGACGGCCATGGAAGGTTACTCCGGGCGTATTCTCCAAAGCAGTGACGGCGGCCACCTTCATGGATAGGTTCTTCATTTTGGTGTGGAGCTCACACATCGTCTAAACCTTAATCTGATCCACGGGGTATATTGTGTCATCGGCCTGAATATACGGCGTGGAAGCCACGATGCTTCTCCGCTGAGATGCCATATCCAGGTGGTCGTCCGGCGGCTGAGATGACCTTTCGTCCCTCTATGCATTCTTCTGCTGCAGCTCTACTATCATGTTTTCCAATCTGACATACGTGTCGGCCTCCTGTTTCTTCTTCCTATCGTGGCTCCTGTAACTGTTCTTGTACTTGTCGAACCCAACCTTCCAAGGGACGACGCCCACGCCTCGTACTCGTCTGGTGTGTTCGTCATTCCCGAGGACGAGTGTCAACTCGTCGTACTCTCTATCGGGGTTGAAGCTTCCCTCTTGAACGGAAGCTACTGCTTCATCGAGGCCTTTGACAACGTTGAAAATTGTTTCTCTTTCTTTGGCTGCTTTGGCTGCTTCTCTTTCTTCGGCTGCTTTGGATGCTGCTTCATTATCAATTTCTTCTGTGCGGCCTCGTTTAACTTTTGGCCTCAAGACAAGACTCCCTGTTTCTGGGTTGGGCTCCAGCCCTAAGGCGTACACCCAATTTCTGACCCTTGTGGGATGTGTCGATGTAGATGAAGTGACCCCGTTTTCAATTAACTTGGCGTCCCTTGCTTCCCACAAAGGAACGGCTGTCCTGTAACCACCGGGCCCCAAACGTTGGTGATATATCTTTTTGTCCACGTTTAACTTATTTTTCCTTGATTTTTCTAGAGTTTCTTCTGATTCCTTATAGGCCTTGAAATCTTCCCACTGTTCTTTTTTCTTCACGTCTTGCCCGTCAGTAAAATCTGGAGTTTTGCCCACCTTGATAAAATCCCGGTATAACTTTTTCTTGTAGTTCATGAATTGTTCGGTCATTTTCTGAAGAGTCCATACGAAGACTTTTTCTCGGCATTTGAGAGGCCCGTCGGTAGGTGGAAATGCGCATACAACAAATTCAGAAGTTCCTTCTTGACACGATTGTCAACAAAACTAACTGATCCTCCAGACTTCGGCTTGTGCCATTCTCGGATGGTGATCGGGATGGTGTCCCGAACAATAACTCCGCACTGACTGACATATTTACGTGTGTGCTTCTCAGGGGCAATCGGTGCACCCGGGCAGATTTATTCGATATCAAACCTTTCATCTTTTAACTTTTTGGCCGGGCCTCATTTTCTTTTACCAGCTGATTTACCAGACTAGCTCGGTCCCGATCCGGAGGGCTAAAAGAAGAAATATTTTGTTAATCTATGTATATGTATACATATCTCAAATAATTTATCACAAGAGGCTATGTATACCTCGACGGTAGTCGTCGATACATTCTCATCGGCGTTAAAAATGTTCGGTCCGAAGGGAATATCTTCTATGTTAAAAATTTCGTCGTCCTTCTCCATTCCATCCTCATCCATTCCAGCGCTGGACATGTGAAGATATTGCGAGCCATCATCTTCATGATCACTTTGTCTGATAAAGCTGAACAATTCCTCTTCACCAACTCTGCCGTCCATAGCTTAGCTAATACAAAAAAATATACAACAATTTAGTGCCATATATTCAAAACATGTGCATGGTACAAACTTAACATTCTCAAATTTAACATATATAAAAACAGTAGCATATATTCAAAACATGTACATAAAACATTGCATTTCCATATATTCAATCAAAAATAACAATAGCATTTCATATAAATAACAATATATATAAAGTCTAACTACAACTTCGTAGCAAGTCTAACTAGCAAATATAACTAAATTTTCCTATCAGTAGCTAAATTCTATTAAAACATCTAAATGCACACACTAAATACTCCTAAATACTACTAAAACAATGTCATTTTCTGGAAAAAAAACACTGACATCAGCATGACGTCATCAATGACGCTCTCCTCCCCTGCCTGCTTCTTTTCCTCGATTGCACACCAAATCGGAGCCGGTGACCCGCCCCCAACCGTAATGGACGGTGGCGCCGCCCTAGAATGGTCACCAGAGGAGGGCGCAACGACTGCAGGCGGCGATGCTTCGGCGGCGGCGGCGGTTTTTCTAACCCTTGGTCATCTTCGACACTTGGGTACAATTTTTTTTGTGATCCTCTAACATGCGCTCCAACTTCAACCACTCCCTATGATTTATGTTGTTTCTCTGTGCATCAGCAATGGCCCGAGCAAGATCATCAGCGGGCTCATCCGGCGCCTCTTCGTCAGGCGCGTCTACCCCAGGTCCCCCAATTGTAGTACCGTCGTATTCAGGAAACTCAGGATAGTTGTTGGGGTCCTCTTCTTCTTCATTATCTTCCATTATGACTCATGTTTCTCCGTGTTTGGTCCAACAATTATAGCCGGATATGAAACCGGACTCAAACAGGTGGATGTGAATGGTTTTTGATTTGGAGTAACCCTTGATATTCTTACAAGCAGAACATGGACAATACATAAAGCTATCCCGCTTATTTGTCTCAGCAACACGGATAAAATCCTGCACGCCGATCATGAACTCCGGAGAGCGTCGGTCAACGTACATCCATTGTCGATTCATCTACATTTTGTAAATATATCTAAAACAATTACACAATAGCTATATATCATTAATAGATAGATAATTGACCAATGCATTAATACAAGTTCACCATATTTAAAGAAATCTAATCGCATTTGTTGTTGGATTTAAGTTCTTTAACTAGTTGTATGTTAGTTTCAATTAATGAATGTTTATGAGAACTATGTACAAAATCGCAACTAAGGTAACTATTGAACCAACAGCATAATGATACCAAGCCTCTTGACTAATGACATATTTTTAAACTTTTTAAGCTTCAAGCGCATTGCATTCATGTTGATCTCGTGATCGAAGCGCATTGCATGCATCTTGATCTTGTAATCATCGACGACGTCGGCGATCTTAAACTCCCATTTCATCTTCTCTTCGAGACGAAGATCTTCACTTATTTTCATTTTTTCTTTCAAATCATTGTTTTCTTTTACAAAAAAATCGACAATAGGGTCGGTTGGAATTTCCGGCTCAACTACCTCCACATCCGAATAATAGAGCGGGCGAGAGCCGGTGTGGACAGATGTCAAAACCATGACTCTATATATAACAAAAAAAAACAAATAAGAAAATTTTACAAGTAATAATTCTATAACTAAGAATTATTAAAACAAAATAAAAAAAACAAGAGGCTCACCGAGGTGGTGTCGGTGACGGGACGACGCGGGAGATCGACGACGGTGAGAAAGTGGACGAAACCACTCTAGAAAAAAGCACAAATCATATTTTTATTTGAGCTCAAAATGCATATAAAACAAATGAAATGCCTAAGTTAAGCATTTCATCAAACACCTTGCTAGCACTACAAAAAACAAATGAGCTAAACTAGCAAGCAAATGAGCTAAACTTGAAACGCCGGAAGAGTAGATGAAGGTGCTTACCCTTGTGTAGATAGATGTGCCACCAATCTAGACAAATGTTGGAGAAAATGTGGTGAACTAGAGCTCTTGGGAGAGGTAAGAGAGAAAAAATGGAGTGTGTGCTCGAGCTGAAAATGGAGTGTGTGGCTCGGGGGTGGGAGAAGCTCTAAGTATAGTGACCAATTCAGTACCGGTTGGAGACTCCAGCCGGTACTAAAGGTGATTTTCCTACCGCAGCTGATTCCCCAAGACCTTTAGTACCGGTTGGTGTCTCCAACCGGTACTAAAGGTCACTACAAACCGGTACTGTTGCCCCCCTCGCCTCTCGCTGCTCGGACCGGTACTAATGTCACACTAGTACCGGCCGCAAACCTGGCCGGGACTGATAGTCTGGACGTAAAGTCTTTTTTCCACTAGTGACTCCTGATAGTGCCAGATTAGTGCCACTTCGCCTTCATAGATGGTTGGTTGTCTTTTGACACATTCCATGACCTTGTATATGGCAGGTACAATTTATAGGATGGAAAATCAAGCTGCAACTTATGTTTAAGTAATATATTCGTCATCATCTTGATGTTAACAACAATAGGTGAAAACCAAGAAACAATGGTTTATCATTCTGAAACTTCAGACTGCACAATGAGCTTCTATGAGAAGGTGCCTGGGAGTTTCCACCGTCGACGGCTAGAACATATGTCTGAATTGAAAGACAAATAGAAGATTTGTCTGAATTTATAGGTATTCTGCATCTCTCAAATAACTTTGATTTTGATTCTCCGGTTGATTACTTAACCTTACTAGCTTTAGGGTTTCTAAATCTTTCGATGAACATCTGAAAGAAGCTGATGTGACCTCCCGCAGGAATAAACAGATGCATGTGCGCTAGTTTCATATATTTTTAGATAAAGAACATTTATTAATATCGCGGAGATACCAATTACTCCCGGCCTCTGCAGCAACAACGCATTGTCCTAGCGGCATTACGGATGCACACAACCACAAAGTAGTAAGAATTACAAAAAGGAGAAAAGTCCCGACTACAGTGATCCACTTCTTTAAACAACAATACTAACACCACCTGAACAACACCAAAAGTTCAGCTTCTCTAGGTTTTCAGCCTGAAGAAACACCTCACTCTCAAAACAATGCCTTCAACAAGGTCATTGTCAGGCACAACAAATTAAGGCCAAACCTTGGATTTTCCTCATGAAAGGTAAGGCTTTGAACTTCTCCTGTGCAATCGCCCCCCTCACATACCACTGCTCCAAGTCACAAATCACCAAGCCAATTCCTCCTTGTCATCAAGTTTCGAGCTACCATTGGTACACCTCAGATCTCGGCTTTCATGTCATTCTCCGCCAGCATCACGGAACGAGAACATGCTCCATGATATTAACAGCCAGCAAAGTTTCGAAGCGCTCCCTCTGAAACCAAATGGTCAGAGTAAAACACGGTTGCGCACGATCGAATCTCACCCGATTCGGCACACTCCAGGCATAGAACGCCCAGTGGAGCACCGGCGGAGCCTTCCGGAACACGCCACTTCCGCCAGATCAATGAGGACAGTCATCAGCAGATAATCATCTTGGCGATAGAAGAAATATTAGGACCGCCGCCATTATTCTGTCCAAAGCCAGCGGCCCCCACGCCACCAGCCGGAAGAAGAGAAGATGTTCCTGACCATCGCCGAAGCATCCCGGCAGGACCAAGCATGCAGCCGCCGCCACAGGCCCGGATCGAATCCAAGCCAAGGCCCGCTGTAGCCAACGCCCGCCATGGCAGTTGCGCCTCAACGCCGCCGAGGAGATCCTCGGATCTGCGCCTCAATGTCGCCACCATGGCACCTCCTCTGCCCCAAGCCCCCTCGCGCCGCCACAAGACAGCGAGCCTAGGCGGGGCGCCTTGGCCCGCGGTATGCCTCCATCACCCATGATCCGTGAAGATCCGGGACAGATGCAACCGCCGCCTGGACAGGGATCACCGTCCCGACCACCGCCGGCGACCCTCTTCATTGGCGCCGCCCGAGCAGCCCCGTCGACGAGAATCCCCGCGACCTCCACCCCTAGCACCTTAGGTACCGGGGGCCGCCGCCACCGCGGCCAGAGCCGGCGGCAGCGGCGGAAGGGGAGGGAGGCGTTCCTGGTGAGGCTCGCGAGTGGAGATCTGGCCCTACGGCGGCGCTCTCGGGAGCACCACGGGAGGCGCTAGTTTCATATGCATGATCACTTCCTTTTGTTTCAACGTTCCTTCTTAGTCAATCCTCTATATGACCGAATTTCTCTTTGGGTGGGTGGTGACTAGTTTTGTTCCCAGACGGCAGAACCTAATATTGGTTCTTGTCTGTTCCTAAAATTGCTACAAGTGATCTAAGAATTAATGGAAGGAAGGTTGCTTTCATTTTACCAAGGTTGCTTCGGGCCGACACCCGGATGCGCCCAACCATCTACACTGCCTTGGCCGTCTTGGCCATCACCTGTAAACGATACGACTAGTTACGGAACAGACGCAGAAATAGAAGCCTTCCCATCCCCATGGATGATGTTGTTACAGTGGTGCCAAGCCGGCCATGATCGATCCATAAGAATCATGGAGTGAGCCGCGGAAGTGGAGACCCAGGTTTAGGTATGTAGAGTATAACCAATCAAATACGGGAACTGCATGCGTTTCTGCTGACCAGGGACGGAGGAAGGGGGGACGAGCAGGGGCGTCGCCCCCCCCAACCAGCTGATTTCCTTTATAAACTCCTTTAAGCACATGCTTATAATTAGCAGTTCTAACCCATTTCGCCCCTCCAACTTGATTCTGCCCCCTCCAATACTAAATTCTGGCTCCGTCCCTCCTACTGACTCGCTCGTTACGATCCCCAGATAATTAAGCGTCACACGTACGAGAAGGGAAGGGAGTGCAAACTGTTCAGCGATTAAGAAGAAGATATACTCATTCCACGGTCAATAGAAGCCGAAGAATGCAGCCCGAGCGGCCGGGCGTCGCGATCTGATTGCCCTCGCCGCCTATGAAAGCACACACCCGAAGGCTAAAGGGGGGCACACATACACAATTCTCACGGAGGGGCGGATATATAGCTCTGGGCACAAGATTTTCCACGTTCAAAACCCAATAATCTTAACCTCATATATACCTACATCCGCACCAACGCTTCATACGTACACACAACTCTCGTAGTCGTAGCTTGAACCGATCCATAAGAATTCCCATCCATACATACAGAAGCCGACACATACATCAGTAGAGGCTGGTGGAGCAAGGCGGAGGGGTCATGCATGGAGACGAAGCTGCTCGTTCCGACGGCGACGCATCGAGCTGGCGGCAAGGCAATCAGATCGCGACGGGTCAAGTTACATAATTATAAAGTGCTGATGCCCAAAATTACCAAAGCGTTCTGCAGCTTGAGATGGTATGGGCATTTCAGGGCGATGCTAGCTGGCCACCTTGGCTCGGATGTCTGTCGTACCTCGGGTGGTAGATCGAATGAAGCAAAGGTACGCACAGTACCTATTTGTCGGCGGCTACATCAACCTAATCCGTTTGTAACAAAATATAAGACATTATATATGCATGTGAAGCTTGTTTAAGCTAGCTACCTAAAGGTATACAGAGAAAGTATTAAACATTAAACATGCATCTCTCTTTTCTATTTGGGCACAAAACAAGCTTTTCATCCACTCAAGACACCTCAGCAGACTATATACGTACCGATCGAGCTGGATGGTCAATCACATCTCTGTCATCTGTGTCTGCGAGAAAAGACATAAATAGGAAGGCCTTGAAGGAAGTTCACCCATATCTTTCATCTTTCTCCATTCCAAAAAAAAAACTCTTTATGAGTTGATCAAATTATAGTAGAGTAATGCATGATGCTCCATCACTGCATACAGCAGGTTTATTTTAGATAAACTTAATTCTGATATGAGAGAAAAAAATGATGCTACCTTGCAAAATTATCTAGCTACTTCACAGGGCATTAAAAACGGGATTTCTATTATTGAGAGAAAAGGGAAGCCAAAAGCTGAACTCACAAGCAGTGAAACCTGCCCAGGATTCAGTGCATGAAAGAGTAAAAGAGGTTGGCAAAACCTGAACGGGCTGGTTGAAATATTGATGCAAGCTTTATGAAGGACTTTATAAAGCTTTATGTTCAGCTTGGGACTATATTCCATATTGCCATTCTGCAGCAATGTGAGATGCCCTGGCATGCTTAAGTATAATACAAATGGTGCTGCGTGTTTCTTCAACAAATCTTATCATGGAAACAGATAGTGCAATTGTTTCATGCCTTCCAGGATTGCATTCTAGACAGATCTTAGGTTGGTTTGGTTGCAAAGATATACGTTTGAAATTACCTCCTGGGCGATAAGTTATGTGAAGAAAATCAGCAGAACTTGCAACATAGTAACTCATGTGTTGTGTAAGTTAGGGCGTCAAGAGTTGAGTGGTGGTGTTCTACATGGTAAATTCAGCCAGCCTTGTTCGATTGTAACCAACACATTTCTACCTCTACCTGATCAATATACACCACATTTAAAATAAGTTCATTTGGGGCAACCGTTGAGACACAAAAACTTAGAAATTTTTACACCTTTACTTTACTGATAAAAAAACTGAATCTTGGATAAAAAGTAACTTTGATTTTGATTCTCTGGTTGATTACTTAACCTTACTAGCTTTGGGGTTTCTAAAAATTTTGATGAACCTCTAACATATTTTCTTTTGAATACAAATGGGCCATAAATCACTCTTCTTGGACAAAAATGGGTCAAAATACACTGCCTTTTTTTAAAAAAAAATGGGGGGGGGGGGGGGGGGGGGGGCAGTGGCCCCCCTGATATCAACATACCTCTGCCACTGGAAGGGGAGGGGGAGTTAGATCTCGCGAAGGGGAGCTCAGAGGGCTAAGAATGGCAGGGAATGGAGGAAGGAACCGACAGCACGAGCCAGTTCTCGTCGTTGGGTACCGAGGTGAAAACCTTCTCTGGCGGCCAGCAGAGAGAGAGAGAGAGAGAGAGCTCGAGCGGCGTTTGGTGGGGGTGGAGTGGGAGTGTGTCTGCGGCTGGTGTGGGTGGAAATGAGCAGTGGGGAGGGCTGGGGTGTTAGATATCACCTCGGGTCCGACTTAGGGTTTTGGAGTGAAAGAGAGTTGGGGTTCTGCTATTGGTCGGGGAGGGCGGTGGAAAAGGGGACCGGGTGAGTTTGGTCGGGGGTGACGTGGTTTAGCCAGTAAGGAGAAGGGAAGTGATCGCTGGTTGGGATGATATTACCAAGTATTATATATCCTAGAGAAAACACACAAGGATAATAAGAGCATAAAAACAATTTATGCAAGAAAATCTATGACACTCAAAAAGTTTTGTTAACCCTGGATCTTTTTAGTTTAACACAACAAATCTAAGGTTAGGAAAAACTGGGGTGTTACATGTTGCAAGTGACAAATTGAATTGGCAGCATATATACACCATCATCATTAATGACTTCCGGCGATCTGTTTCATCTTCTTGATACTTCCAACGTAATCAAGAACCATAAAGGTGAATGATTCCCTTTGCATGACATAGTCTATGACAAAGTATTTGCACCTGGCAACGTCGTCTGTCATCCAATGATCGAGCTGAGCGAGGAATCTCAATGTCATCAAGTATGACCATATGTCATCAAGTATGACTAGTGTCATCAAGTATGACTGTCACGTGCTCCTTCAATGTGTGTATTTTCTTCCATCTTGGTTGAGAAAAATAACAGTCAACGTATTGATAATCTTTATCAACCCAACTTTTAGGGGAATCCCGAGTTTAGCGATCATCTCATATATTCGCGATCTAATAACTCGTACCCCCCTTTGATTCTCTATGGCAGAGATCATAGCATACACTGGACTACGATGATATCATCCGCACAAAACTTGATAATCCAAATTATCCTTTTGTTAGCGGAATCTCCGGATTTATCTCCTAGCGGGTATTGTATCAAAAAGAGCTAACGGTTCAAACAAGGAGTATCCTCAAGCTAAAGTATAAAATTATGAAGTTTGGACCCAACTTTTTAAGTATAAAGAAGGCTATTACATAGGTTAATATCTACAAAGTTTGCAAAACAGACTTTGTCCATTATATTTTGAGTTCTAGTATTTTAGAAATAACTATCAGAACTCCCACTCAAACGAACATCCCTCCTGGTCGTTTCAGCGATTACACGACCCCCATCCATTGCGCAACCCCTCATCGTCAGAGCCGGCAACACAACTTTAAGGGTGGACAACGAATTAACGATCACAACAACTTTGTGAATCATGCTCGACCTTTCGGCCTCCGTTTTCCGAGGCCAGATCTGCATATGCTAGTCTCGCCACAATAACCTTCAATGAACGCGCGTGCAACATGGCTTACACCGACTGTATGCGAACGACGATATGTCTGACACCCGATCGTCACTGCCTTCCTCATAACGTAGAACTTTCTTGGTGGTGCACGTCGAAGGAAGAACACTAGTGGTATTTTGAAGGGATCATCTTATATTTCTACCGCCGTGTAACTAATATATTCTAATATATAATCACACAATATAAGATGCACACAATAACATCAAATGTAATGCGACGTGATATGGTCGATGCGCCATGGTCTTCTTGGCGCCCACGGTTCATAAACAATTTAATAAACCTACCTTGACAATATCACATTGCCCCTGCAAAATAAAGTTAGACGCTTCTACTTTATCTTTTGCATATTTTACGTGACTAAGGGTTGTCGTAAATAGAACCGTTTCATACCTACGAACCTATGACCACACCAACGATCCAATAATTGCATGTTTAATCATCTCTTTCGAGCCATTGAAAATGCAAAGCCAACTAAAGAGAGAGAAACTGACACCCGCCAGCCACAGATACGGTACAAGCCGTATGACAGTAGTGGAACCAGTCTCGCGTAAGCGTACGCGTACGCGTAAAGTCGGTCCGGGACGCTTCATCAACTCGATGCCGCTGGAATCACAAGTGCACGCTAGAGGGTAGCAAATAACAGGAACGGTGCCCCCGTGAAGAACACAGGTTCTAACAGCGTACACATATATCTGCGATAGATCGACTCTGATACCACTGAAGGAGATAACAGGCAGAAACAAAAAAATTCCTATCGGCGATAACCTTAAAACTAGCCAGAATCTACACTATGAAGATATAGAAGTACAGCGGAGATCGGAATACATACCCTCGTAGACCGAATAGCAGGGATTACGCTCCCGCACAAGCGTTGACGACGAAGAAGACGTAGCCGACCTCTAGGTCGTGAAGAACTCGGCGCGACGAAACCGACGAAGATGACCTCAAGGCGGGTGGAGGAAGCCGACCTCCCAGCACCACTAGCGTGGCACATCGCAGAGCGTCACACACATACGGTGGAGACGACGGACTTCGGATTATATATAATATGTTTGATATATCACTAAGTATCGAGGCGAGGTAGAATAAATTATATATAATATGTTTGATATTAATTAGTGTAATTAATGATTAAATCCCCTTATGGTGGAAAGAAGGCCCATGAGGGGGGAAAGCCCCCCAGGGCTTCGGATTGGGAGTGGGCCGGCCGAGGTGGGCCAAATAGGGCCCACCTAGAACCGGCGCATGCTCCTTGGCCGCACCAGGCATGTGGGATAGTCCCACATTGCCTAGCTGGCAAGGTTGGCTCCCCCCGGAGCCTATATAAGAAGGGGCACCCCTGGCTTTTTAATTCAACCAATTAATTCTCTTATTTCTCCTCGATTTCGTGATTCCCTTTGTTGGAGTTGCGCCGAGAAGGATGAGGGGATCTCTCCACCATAGCCCGCTGCCGCGCTGTTGGTGTTCCGGTCCAAGTCTTCCGCTGCTCGTCCTGTACTGGAGCTTCGGAGTCCGTCGTCTCCATCGTATGTGTGTGACGCTCTGCGATGTGCCACGCTAGTGGTGCTGGGAGGTCGGCTTCCTCCACCCGACCTTGAGGTCATCTTCGTCGGTTTCGTTGCGCCGAGTTCTTCACGACCTAGAGGTCGGCTACGTCTTCTTCGTCGTCAACGCTTGTGCGGGAGCGTAATCCCCGCTATTCGGTCTACGAGGGTATGTATTCCGATCTACGTCGTACTTCTATATCTTCATAGTGTAGATTCTGGCTAGTTTTAAGGTTATCGCCGATAGGAAAATTTCATTGATATCTTCATTAATATCCGAGCGATACTTAGCATGTCCGAGCATCGTTCATTGATATCTTCATACCTTGCATGATCTCGTTACCGATAACACTATCTTCTACTCGTCTATGATATTATGTCAACTGGTGACCTAGTCACATGTTTGCAAACTCATTTGACATAATCTCACCGAGTGGGACCTAGAGTATCTATCCGGCTATACGGACTGACAAATCCCGCTGTTGACCCCTCGTCTGAACTACCCCCTTTCGATACCCAAAATATCACGTATCATTGTCACATTATATAAGATATGACGTTTGATGCGATCAAAGTATCTTTCAGGAATAACAGTAAGAGTTGATCTCACGGTTTTAAGGTGTAACGACTATGTCCTACAAATATGGGTATGTCTATCACATCGTTCAACCAACGACATGACTTCCATTGCCGACCGGCGTCATGCCCTATCATCGGAAAAACTCGATCAAACTAGTCTTAGTAGAGGTTACTAGGGACCTGTTTGTTTATCTACCACACATGTATTAATGTTTCCGCTTAATACAGTTATAGTGTGGTATAAAACATATAATTAATAACTGGAAAATAACCAATAAACTATGTTTATTAAGTGCCTCTAGGGCATATTCACTTCACCGTGACCTGGAATGCATGAAGGTGGAGGGAGAGGGTGTCTTGTATAACAAGAGTTCCGTGTCCTGAGTGATTATCGCCATGATCAAAGAAATTACATGGTCATTTGAGCTTGAGATTTTAATCGAAAGAAAATTAAGAGAAAAAATGCTAGCCGCACCAAATCTTTAGTGCACTTTTTACTGTATTTAACATTTATTCATATCTTTTGATCACGTCTTTAGGGCATGTAAAATACTAAACGCTAATCTATATGTTTTAGAGTAAGAAAACACCAAAGAAAATATTTATCAGCTAAGCGCCTTATTCTACTACGCTAGACGCTAATCACATGGACAAAACCGATCTGCTATTGCGCCCTTTTGCCTCTGCCCTCACCTTATAAAGAAGGGAAAATAATATGTTAAGCTCTGCTGCTAGTTGTTGCATCGATGCTACATTAGTACAGACGCCCTCGCCGACCTTCACGTCCTGAGGACACACCTAGCCATCCTGCCTACCAAAGGAGAACACACACCCAATCACTGAAGACAAAGGTAGTCGTCGAGGTTGTTCACCAGTGTCATCGTCATTTGACATTAGTGTAACATATAATAGTTTAAAAAGTAGTAAATGTTTACAATTGTCTCAATAATTTTATTTAGATTGAAATTTCAAGCTCAAATGCACACATGTAACATGTGAAACATTGCAGGAATATATCCCATACATCATATATCTAGAGTAAGGAATTCTAACAACTGTTTCCTTTATATAAGAAGGGAACAAACAAAGTGGGACTATTCTATCAAACGCGAGAAGGATCGAAAGTTAGCTGATAGAGCTAAGTTGCGGCTACATGCAGTGTACGCAATGTACACCCGAGGCTTAGGAAGCATCAGGATTTTTGTTTGGCATAAACAATTTTTATGGCACCGCAAGAATTGCTCACTGTGGTCTTCGATAGGGCTACGATCCTCCAGCTTAGCACCTTTTAGTCTTGTGACGCGCTTTAACATCACTGATTGACAAGATAATACTCCCTCCGTTTATGTGTAATGGGTTCATAAGAGAATTTCGAGAATCTCCTACAAAGTCAACTGACGCATATAGACGTCTCTTCCGGCATACAATACATAAACGTTCCCATGTTCCTCTGTACTATGTCCGCATGGCAGCGGTACTTACTATAAAATAATTTTACCGCTCTGAATATGGTGATCACGAGAGAAGCATTCTGTTCTGAACCGAAATTTGTTTAGACACGTGAGAATGCCCACGTCTATTTTATGTTTAGTATATAAGTAATTTTTCGATTATATTAATTCAAATATTAACTAAAATCATGACATATATGTTGTTAATGACATACTGAAACTTAGCAGTGTTATCGTGTACTAGACATACAGTAAATATATCTACACAAATCGCTAGTACAATAAACAAGTAAGTAACTAGGACAGGTATAAACATATTATACCCGGCGGTTGGCCAATTGGCCGAATCGAAAGCAGTTTCGTCGGCGATCCTCTTCTGTGCAGCAGCAGCCTTCTCGATCTCGGCGTCGGTGCTCATGATGACGATGAAGGCGATGCGACAGACGTGGAGGAAGTAGGCGAAGTAGCCGACGTAGTAGATGAAGATTGGCGAGCAGTCGCATAGGAGACGCTCCCCAAAAACCTAATCGCCCCTCTCCTGTACAGAAAACGGAGAGGCGGGATTTCGGGATTTCGGAGGCCTGCTCTCCCGTCGACCGTGTACGCAGCGGACGGGATGGGATCAACGATGGCATCCACAGGTTAGGAGGAACGACGGTGGCGGCTGTGCGCAGATGAGTTCTTCTGTCTATTTTGTGTGTTGCGTGTAGAGCGACCTCTCGCTAACATAGGCACAGACGCAGGAGGCAAACGTGCAGCCGAAACGCTCGTAATGAATTGCCATTAAGACTCAAACATACATAACGTTTCAGCTAACAATCAATCTCATTAACACAAACCGTTTTGTGTCGTTGACATTTTATTCCTGTGTGACAAAAAGAACACATCGGCTCGGCGAGATTTCCGCAACCCGCGGCGCGTCGTGACGAGGCGAGGCGAGGCGTGGCGAGGCGGGCGGTGGAGGAGGAGGAGCGCGCGTGTGGTACACAGCCATTCTCTTCATAACTCATACCAACTCATACTAGTAGTAGAATGACTCAGTATATAAGCTGATGCACATCTCAATCAACTAGCAGTATGGGACTAAAGTCTCACCACTTGCCATGACAACAACATGGGATTTAGGGATTTTTCTGGAATTGCTAAATGGACCAAAGGCGCACTCAATATTTGGGCAATATTTCAGCAATCCCCCACCAGATCCCAAAGTTCATGATCTTTGTCATCCCTTCCAAACACTGTTTTGATATACCAGTATTTTCAGTGGAGACATGTTAAGGTTGAACTCTAACTAGAGCAATCAGCTACACTCCTTTACAACTAACAATGGACTACGCCTTGAATTGTCAGTTTGACGTAAAGTAGTTTCACTAACTGTCTTACCAGTACTAGACTGCCGAAGGCTGACCCTCGGGTGGAGCATATTAGTCACTCCTGACCTATTCATGAACTTACTAGAGATCACCATATCTCATAAACTGTGACCAGCAGTCAGGTTCATATAGCTGTGTTCCTCCAAAGATCGCTCTGTAGGATAGCGTCTTTCTTATATAAAGTTTTGGAACACATTAACACATACGTCAACCTGCCATATAGTTACCGAGAGTATTGCATCTCCAACGGAGTGGGTTAGTAAAGGTTTTACTCTCTTCGGTTAACCAATAGCTTGGTTTCCCCGGTCCTAATTCACGGGATCTCCGATCACATAGCTTGGGTTACTACCATGGCAACTCATGTGGGTTTCATACCCTTCTCGCTCGACGCATTTTCTATCACAACACGTGATAGCCCTTTAGTAAAGGGATCTGCCAGATTCTTAGCCGACTGGATATAATCCAACGGTATAACTCCAATGTTTCTTAGATGTCTGACAAATTTTAATCTCAGTTTTATGTGTTTGTTGGACTACATGTTGTCCTTTGAACTCTTAACCTTAACAATCACAGTTTGGTTATCACGGTTCATTAGGATAGCCGGAACTGGCTTTTCAACCACTGGCAAGTCCATCAAAAGATCTCGAAGCCATCCTGCTTCGACACCAGAGGTGTCCAATGATGTTAATTCTGCTTCCATTGTCGATCTCGTCAGGATCGTTTGCTTGCAAGACTTTCAGGAAACAGCACCACCTCCAAGGGTAAACACATACCCTGTTGTGGCTTTCATCTCATCAGCATCAGAGATCCAATTCGCATCACAGTACCCTTCAAGCACTGAAGGACTTCCGGAATAGTGAAGTCCGTAGTTCTCAGTACCTTTCAAATAGCGCATAATTCTTTTGACAGCATGTCAATGCACATCACCCGGATTGGAAACAAATAGGCTAAGTTTGCAAACAACAAACATGATGTCAGGCCTTGTCGTGCTAGCTAGATACATGAGAGAACCTATTACTTGAGAGTACCTCAGTTGATCCTTAGTTGTGCCAGTAAACTTTCGAATCTGCACACTAGGATCATAAGGCGTTGGAGAAGCTTTGCAGTTCGAGTATCCAAATTGACTCAAAATCTTCTCAACGTAATGGGATTGCAAAAGTGTTATCCCACCCTCATTATCTCTCAGTAGCTTGATGTTCAGAATAACATCAGCCACACCAAGGTCTTTCATCTCAAAGTACTTCCTCAATGACTTTGAGGTTGGTCCCAAAAATCAGTATGTCATCAACATACAAGCACGATATAACTCCTTCGCACCCACCATGGCGATAGTATACGCATTTGTCAGCTTCATTAACAACAAAACCAACAGAGGTTAAAGTTGTATTGAATTTCTCATGCCATTGCTTAGGCGCTTGTTTCAGGCATATACAGATTTCAGTAACTTACATACCTTTCCTTCCTGACCATCTAGTACAAAGCCATCATGCTGTTGCATATAGATTTCCTCGTCTATCTCTCCACTTAGAAAAGTTGTCTTAACATCCATTTGATGGACGAGAAGATCATGCGAGGCTGCCAACAAGAGTAAAACTCGTATGGTGTTCAGTCTGGCCACAGGTGAGTAAGTATCGAATAAATCTTCCTCTACTTTCTGGGCATAGCCCTTGGCCACAAGCCTAGCCTTGTACTTTTCAATAGTACCATCAGGCCTAAGCTTCTTTTTGAACACCCACTTACATCCCAATGGTTTATAACCATAAAGACGTTCAGTAATTTCCCACGTCCCGTTAGCCATGATGGAATCCATCTCACTACAGACTGCTTCTTTCCAGTAGTTAGCATCCGAAGATACATAAGCTTCTGAAATAGAAGTGGGAGTATCATCCACAAGGTACACACGGATATCATCGCCAAAGGACTTTGCAGTCCTCTGTTGCTTGCCCCTACCAAGGGTTTCCTCATCATCCTTCTCAGGATTTTCATCATGAGTTTGTTCATAATATTCCATAGGAATGGCAGGTTCAGGAGTTTCCTCAGATTCCTGTCTAGAAGTGCTTTGCATATGTTTCATAGGAAAAACATCCTCAAAGAAAGTAGCATGTTTAGACTACATAACTGTACCGACCTTCACGTCAGGTACTTCAGATTTTACTACCAAAAATCGATAGCCAACGGTTTTCTTAGCGTAGCCCAAATTAACATAGTCCACGGTCTTGGGTCCAAGCTTACGCTTTTTGGGGATCGGCACATTGACTTTCGCCAAACAACCCCAATTACGTAAGTATGAGAGTGTTGTCCTTCTCTTCTCCCATTGTTCATAGGGAGTGAGTTCATTATCTTTTGTTGGAACCTTATTCAGGACATGACATGACTTCAATACCGCCTCCCCCCACCATGCCTTGGATAATCCCGATGTATCTAACATGGCATTAACCAAATCAGTTAGAGTACGGGTTTTCCGTTCGGCAACCCCATTTGACTGGGGAGAATAGGGAGGCGTACTCTCATGAATAATGCCATGTTCCATACAGAAATAGTCGAACTCATTAGAGAAGTACTCTCCACCACGATCAGACCAGATGTGTTTATCTCAACTTCTGTTTTATAGATTTTATAGTAGTGTAGAGCCTCATCTTTAGTATTTAACAAATATACATTGCAAAATCTAGTGGAATCATCTATCAATGTCATGAAGTATCTCTTTCCACCTTTAGTCACCATTCATCTTACAAAGATCAGAATGAATAAGTTCTAACGGTGCCAAGTGTCTTTCCTCCGCAGCTTTATGAGGCTTGCGAGGTTGCTTTGCTTGAACACACGAAAGACATTTAGAACCTTTGGCTAAAGTGAAAGATGGGATTAAACTAAGCTTTGCTAGTCGCGTCATACAACCGAAATCAATGTGACAAAGACGTGAATACCAAACTTCTGTTTCATTAATATTGGAATGAATATTGGTCACGACTTTATTACATAAATCAGCAAGAGAAAAGCGGAACATGCCTCCGCATTCATAACCTTTTCCAACAAACAATCCATATTTCGTAAGAACTACTTTATTAGACTCGAATACCAACTTAAACCCTTCTCTACATAGAAGGGAGCCACTAACGAGATTCTTCTTGATGGCGGGGACATGCTGCACGTTCTTGAGATGCACGATCCGTCCCGATGTAAACTTTAGATCGACCGTGCCAACACCAAGAACAGAAGCACTCGCTCCATTCCCCATCAATACGGATCCGTTCCCTGTGGGCTGATAAGAAGAGAACAATGAAATGTCAGCGCATGCATGAGTATTTGCACATGTGTCACTCCACCATTTGGCAGACTGACTAACTGAAAATACAGTAAACAAATTACCGTACCCGGATGCATCATTCTCATTGTTGCTCACAATCATGTTGACAGACTTGGAATCTTGTCCTGGTTTCTTGAACTTCTTGGGACACTTAGGAGCCCAATGTTCCTCTGAACCACAGGTGTAGCATGCACCTTTCTTCTTATCCTTCTTGAAGGGTTTGTTACCCTTCTTCTTGAAGTCAATATTCTGTTGGACAACAGTTTTCCCTTTGTCCTTGTGGGCGTTGAAGTTTTTATGTACCATATTGGCAGCAGAAGTACCTTCGCCTTTTCCATGCGAGTCCTTTGCCCTCAAATTCTGCTCAACACTCATATGGCCAATGACATCCTCAACAGAGAATTCACGGCTCTGATGTTTCAGAGTAGTGGCAAAGCTCCTCCAGGAATTAGGCAACTTAGCGATTATGCATCCCGCGATAAATTTTCCCGGTAGGTCACACTTGAGAAGCTCAAGCTCTTTTGCGATGCATTGTATCTCATGAGACTGCTCCAATACAGGACGGTTTTCAACCATCTTGTAATCATGGAACTGCTCAATGGTATACATCTCGCTTCCAGCATCGGTTGCGCCGAATTTAGATTTGAGCGCCTCCCACAAGTCCTTGGCAACCCACGCATGTAAATATGCGTCAACCAGTTTATCTCCGATCACGCTTAGAACGGCTCCAACAAAGACGACGGTGGTATCCCTAAACGCCTTCTCCTGTTCAGAAGTAATCGTTTCAGTGGGAGTGAGACCGACGACGCAGAACACGTTCATCGCAGTGAGCCATAAGATGGTTTTGCTATGCCAACGCTTAAAATATGTCTCCGTAAACGGGACTGGTTTCAGTGCAGCAGGAAAACCTTGAATCGAAAATTGTCTATACAGATTAGGTTTTTGGATTGTTGAGTATATAAGCAATTTTCCGATTATATTAATCCAAATATTAACTAAAATCATGACGCATATGGTGCTAATGACATACTGAAACTTAGCAGTGTAATCGTGAACTAGACATACAGTAGATACATCTACGCAAATCGCTAGTACAATAAAGAAGTAAATAACTAGGAGATGTATAAACATATTATACCCGGCGGTTGGCCTATTGGCCGAAGCGAAAGCAGCTACGTCGGCGATCCTCTTCTCTGCAGCAGCCTTCTCGATCTCGGCGTCGGTGCTCATGATGATGATGAAGGCGACGCGGCAGACGTAGATGAAGTAGGCGAAGTAGCCGACGTAGTGGATGAAGATTGGCGAGCAGTCGCGTAGGAGACGCTCCCCAAAAACCTAATCACCCCTCTCCCGTACAGGAAACGGAGAGGCGGGGTTTTGGAGGCCTGCTCTCCCGTCGACCGTGTACGCAGCGGACGGGATGGGATCGACGATGGCAGCGACAGGTTAGGAGGAACGACGGTGGCGGCTGTGGACAAATGAGTTCTTCTGTCTATTTTGTGTGTTGCGTGTAGACGGAGAGGAGCGACCTCTCGCTAACATAGGCACAGACGCAGGAGGCAAACGTGCAGCCGAAACGCCCGTAATAAATTGCCATTAAGACTGAACGGTGAGATACCCGCAACCCGCGGCACGTCGTGACAAGGCGAGATGTGGCGAGGCGGGCGACGGAGGAGGAGGAGCGCGTGTGTGGTACACAGCCATTCTCTTCATACCTCATACCAACTCATACTAGTAGTAGAATGACTTAGTATATAAGCTGATGCACATCTCACTCAACTAGCAGTATGGGACTAAAGTCTCACCACTTTGCCATGACAACAACATGGAATTTAGCGATTTTTTTGGAATTGCTAAATGGGCCAAAGGCTCACTCAATATTTGGACAATATCTCAGCATTTTATAGATAGAGAGAAAGGCTATGAAGGTCTACAGGAACACAAACACAAAGCTAGAAAACAGCAAAACAACACGAAACCCTCCAATCAACTTCCACCTTTCAGCTTCAGCCATTATCTCCTCGAGAACCCTTTCCTCGTCCTTGGTCCCCTGTTTAGTGAACTTTTTATCCGATCTCAGTTTTAAAGAAAAAACACAAAGAAATGTCAATACATTTTGAACCTTTTTCAAAACCTTATGAACGAAAAACAAGACCTGAGGTCTCTAGTGGAATAAGAGCACGCTAGTTATACCTTTGTAAGTGATTTGATTTTGACCATGCTATGAGCAATCCAATGATTTGCTCGCTCTTTTGAATCGAACTGTCAAGTTTACCTTTTTTTAATTCTCTGTTTTGTACCTACACTTTTTGTTTTGCGCTTTACTATTTCCGTGTTTTTAGAAATCCAGTAACCAAAAACCGTGACGGGTCTACTCAGCAACTTCCACGTAGAGGATTCAGATGCAGGGAACGTTGGTGTCCACATGTCACACCCACTCTTGTTCGGAAGGAGCGGTGTCTCCAAAGTGGAAGTGATTTGCTTGGCTCAACCTGAACAGAGTCCGCACAGTCTCAAGCCAACAAGATTTGCCAAATTGTAATTGTGCAAGAGTGATACGGATCGGTTGCATTTGAGAATCTAGGGCATGATCAAGGATTGGCTTGGTATCGGGTGATGTTTGTACTCAACATTGTTCTTTAATTAATATTTTGTTTGTACCGTGATCTTTGATGTTTTAGGTAGTTCATGTTTAATACCTAAAACATCGTATATTATGGAGGAGGTAGATTTGAGCTCAACTTTTGCCTTCGTTTGAAGACACGAGCAAAATGACAAAAAATGTTTTTTTCAACATGGGACCGTACATCGCGCGTAGTGATCTGGAGTACAGGCTCCACGTGAGCCAGTTTTGACCTTTTTGAAAACATTTTTAAAAAATCAAAAGAAAACTGCCCGAATAGTGATGCTGACGCACACGTATTCTGGTACTTGACCTTAGTGTAATGTACAATAGTTTAGAACATAGTAAACATTTAAAACGCTCTTAGTTATTTCATTTTGATTATAATTTGAAACTCGGTTTTTTTAGGCTTTATCCTTCATGTTTGCTCCTACTTTATCAATATACAAGATAAAGAATTTATCTGTTAAAAAAATCAATCTCAAATGCACATATATATGGCATGTGAAACATTGCAGGAGTCTATCATATATTTCATATATTTGGAGTAAGGAATTCTAACAACCGCATAGCTATAATCTCAATTGCTCTTTACTGTAAAGCATTGATGTCATGGTTGTTGCACCAAACAGCATCACCTCCTGGCGTGAGGCTTTTCCTTTATATAAGAAGAGAAGAAACGGGTTGGACTATTCCGAAACAAAGCAACAAACGCGAGCAGGATGGAAAGCTAGCTGATAGAGCCAAGTTGTAGCTACATAATCTATGTACGTATTGTACTCCCAGGCTTAGGAAGCATCAGGATTTGTGAAGATGGCCTTGTATGCAGCACCGCGTTGTTGACATACAAGAGTTGTATGGCACCGCAAGAATTGCTCACTATGTTGTTCAAGCGATGCTACACCCCCTGCTGTGTACCACCTTGTAGTCTGGTGGCCCGCATTAATTTCACTGATTGGCACGATAATACTCACTCATCAGTCACTCTGTTTATGTGTAATAGACTCATAAGAGCATGTATAATGCGATGGCCTCATCCTTCTTTTAGACATGCCATATTAGGACAAGTATGGTAGGGTAACGTCGATCTTCTCTTAGACATGCCACATTAGATTTTTTGTTAGTGGGAGGAGAGAGAATGAAGCAGAAGTAAGGCATGATAAAAATAAGAAAAGACTATTTTCTCCGTTGTACCATACACCTACAGTTATTAACATAATTTCACACTAAAAGTTAATTAGTTATCATTAACTGTAAGAGATGACAATAAAAGATACTACACTGTATGACCTGGAGAGTTAAGAGAAGATCTGCATTATCTATCATTGTACAATTTCTATAAAAAATTCTGCGTCCAAGGAGTGCTTTGATTGGGTGTTAGAATCTATTCCTATCTCTATATTTCCTTTCATCACGTTCCGCTAGCTCCACGTCAGTTTTGTAGTCGTCCCCACAACCTAGGAGAAATTAAGAAGTAGGATCTACTCCCTCTGTTATTGAAAGAGTGTACTTATACCTTTTATAGTAAGTCAATCTTATTAACATGTGATCAACTTTATAAATAAATGTACCAATATTATGACACTTAATTAGTATCGCTAGTTTCAATATATATAAATTTGATGAGATACATATTGCTATATTTCTCAATGAATTTGATCAAAGTTTTTTAAACATTAACTTTATACAAACTGGTTTTTACTAGGAGCCCTAATTCATCTAAACAGGTGAACTAGAAGAGGTTTTTTTAGCTATAAGTTATTTGCTTCTGCTAGCATCTAGAAATATAAAAAAAAGTTTTCGAACCTGATGAAACGACTTTGAGATTATAAATGTACTTTGACGGAGATGCTCCGCGCGAGGAGAATCATGGTTGCCGTTCCTCTCGAAATAGGCTTTCGCCCCGCTTTATAAATAAAGCAACCACGTTTGAGACCGCTGCTGGGCCAGACAGCACAACGCCCAAGATACAACACACACCACACAAGCTGGGGCAACAGCAAACACCATACCCAAAGAGAAAATAAATGAAGGTAAAGGCGAATCGACAAGACAATGACGACCCGCAATCGCTGCGCCCTCCGACATTGCACCACCATGCTCCAAACATCCCGAAGCACCCCGTACCAAGCAGCACCTTCAAGAAGGAAGCACCGTAAACGATACTGCTACCCGAACCACCGGTCCTAGGGTTTCCCCCGGCACGTAGAGTACAGTGGACTAGGGATTCCCACGACGCCCTCCAGGAAGGTAAGGTACCACTCGACGACGACGGCATCGCGTCAAGGTCAGACAAGCCGACAGGGATTTCTCCCAACCCCCGTCCACAAAGAAACCCTAGCGCAACGGAACATCACCACCTAGCTTCGTCGCCCACCACCATGCGCCATCACGATATTGAAGTCACCATTGTTTGTCTCTTCGAGAACCCTAGCAAGTGGACTGCAACCTGGGGTAAACGACATTGCCGAGACAGGGGACAGCAGCCTCACAGCCGTTCGGGAGGAACCCACCTCAACCGCCGAGAGGCAGCCATCGGCCGGAACAGAGCAGCCGAGGGCACACCAGACGCACCTGGTCTGGCGGGCCCATAAAGCCCTAGCTGCGCCGCTGCAATGGCACACCACACTGCTGCCGTCCCCGGACGTGGACTCGTCGTCACCACGAGCTGCAGAGGGCTCCACAGTTGCAGACCGCTGGCCCGCCCGAGCCCATCTGGAGCCCGCCAGAGCCCATCTGGGGCCTGAGGTGCCCAGATCTGGCGCTGCGGCCGGGCCGACGAGCTGCGCAGCCATGGAGACCCGCCGTCGACCAGCACCACCACCAGGGAGCTCCCGACCACGCCACACCTCAGCCTCCCGAAGTACACCGCCGCCAAGGAGGAGCTAGCCCCGACCAGGCCTCCAAAGCGCGGGGGAAAGCAGGCCGCCGCCGCCGACGTCGCCCGGGCGGCTCCCGGTGACCTCTGCCGGCGACGGCAACAGGGGAGAGGGCTGGACGAGGGGGAGAGGCGGCCGGAGTTGGGGCGCCCCCTCGCCCTCGGGGGGGGGGGGGGGGGGGGGGGGGGGCGAAAGGGGCGAAGAGGCTCGGTCTACTGGAAACTGTTCATTGCTTAAATCATGGTTGTCGTTCCTGTGAGGCGGTGCGTGTGATTTCCGAGTCACGCCAAATTTGGTTGCTCGTGTTCACCGACCAACAAGTCGACCATGCTTGGACTAGGAGGTTAAGCAATGCAATAGGATTCATGTAGTGTAGTTGGTTTCTCATACTCGCTTAACAGGTTGTTTCAGGACTTCGTGGTAGTGACGAATGCGCAATAATATTACCACCAGGTTTGAAACAAATATTTTATTTTAGTGTGTATGCGAAACAAGACCATTATTGTTTTAGATAATTGGTCATCATCATTTTTCTGCTAAATGGAGTACTTTAGAGATATTCGTGTTAAATTGGGTAATTATAGTCACAACAAAAATATGGGAAATTTACTCATATTTGCTTGGTAAGAGTTTCTATGAATCACCTGATTAAAAAACATAGGAATTTGAATAACACATAAATTTGATAGAATTATGGGTGCAAAACAAGAATTACAAAATAAAGAAAAACTACATAAATATTCATTTGAATGATACGGAGGAAACATAAAGAAAAGTGGCTCGGTCCTAAACGAATGAGTGTAAAATATATACTAGAGTGGATAAGCTGCCTCGCCCTTATGTACTAATCATTTTCTGCCAGTGAAAGATCAAGTACGTGCAAGGTTTGTGCCGTGCCATGAATAAAACTATATATCTCAGGGAAACAGATTCGTTTGTAATTGAGAAATAACATTATCTTTTTTCTACATGAAATTACATTACGAGCGAAGCAGAGCAGTCTTCTGAAATGAAATCACTTCCAAATAGTGTACCAGCAAACCCTGCCGTGCGTGCCTTCCTAATCCGTTTTTAAGACGAACAGCTAAGTTTTGCATCATCGTTCAGACGGGAAGCCCGAGCAGCGTCTCCGCCTTGCGCACGCTGCGGCCCGGACCAAGCAGGCATCCACTCAGGCGCTCCTCGCCGCCGTCCTCCTCCCTAACCTTGCACTCCGGCGCCACGTCACGGCGTCCGTACGCCGCCTCTACGTCGTTAAGGATCGTTGACACCTCCGGCATCCCCGGCCTGCTGCGCCCGTCTTTCCCCACGCACACCAGGGCCACCCTTGCCATCCGCGCGAGCAGACGCGACTCCTCTTTGTCCGCCGGCGCGCCGGCTCGCGAGTCCAGTACCTCCGCTACCGCGCCGCCGCGTATCCGTGGCAGCGCCCAGTTCGCCAGCCGACCGTTTCCCCACCGCCGCCCGGTCATCAGCTCCAGCAGCAGCGCCCCGAACATGTACACGTCGTTCTCCGCGCAGACGTCCAGGCGGTCCGGGTCGCCGTCGTGGTCGAGGAAGGCGGACAGGCCGTAGTCGCCGACCCTGGCGGCTTGTCGCGGCCGCCTTCGCGATGGCGAGGCGGTGGCATCCACCAGCACGTTGCACGGCCGCACGCGACCGTGGGCAATGCCGTGCCCGTGCAGGTGTGCGAGACCTCGCGCCGCACCGGCGGCGACCGCGGCGCGTAGGCGCCATGTCAGCAGCAGCGCCGGCTGGTTTTGGCCGTGGAGCAGGGCCTCGAGGCTGACGGAGCCGGCGGGGGCGCGTTCGACGAGGAGGACGCGCTCACCGGGTCCCTCGGAGAGGCCGACGAGGGCTGCCAGGTTCGGGTGGGCCGGGACGGCGAGCGAGCGTACGGCCGCGGGGAAGCGGCGGCCGCCGGGGTGGCCGAGGACGAGGTGCGGGCGCATGCGCTTCGCCGCGAGCCCCGGCATGGCCGCGTAGACGGTGAAGTGCCGGCCCTGCCCGATCACCCGACCGGAGTGGAACCCGTCCGTGGCGCGCTCCACGTCGGCGAGCGGCATCACGGGCAGGAGAGCTTGGGACGAGCCCACACCGTCGGCACCGCCAGCGGCGTCGGCCCGCTTCTTCTTACGCCAGATCAGGAAGAGCGCGACGGCCAGCGCGACGATCGCGGCGGCGATTAGGGCCACGACGGCGTGGTGTACGGCGTCCACGACGGTGCCGTGCTGCATGGCTGAATCAACCGGAGCTCTGCGACTGCGATCAATGTCAATCGGGGACGTGTGCTGGACGGAGCGTGTCGGTGTCACCTGAAGCTGAAGGTCGGAGATAGCAATCTAACTTGTGAGAGCACGCAAGGCACATCGTACTACGTTTACTTTGGGTCGTCAGTCGGAGAATAAAACCATGCATATGGTTAGGAATTGGAAGCTTGGACTCTTATGTTTGTGCTCACGCATGAGCACCTGAACAGGTAACAGTGGTTATAGCTAACGTGATCATGTAATTAATCAAGGTTTTCTAGACGTAAGCAAATGGTAGATAAGGGTGGTTTAGTGTTGTGCTCCGTGTTTTCTAGACATATCTTAATGCAAAGTTCACATGTGGATATATCTTAATGCTAAACATACATTTTGATACTGAGGGAGTACGAGTAGTGAAGATTAATTCAACGAAGTGACTGACCGAATACACTAACCAGAACTGGAATAATAAGATGGGCACAGATTAACGAAAGATCAAGGTCTCTTTCAACATAACAAACATAGATAGGCAGCCAAACAAGAGCAGCTGCTCCAGAATCTCATGACACCACAAGGTCTCATGACAGCCATAACAAACAGTCTCTATGAAGTATGAACTAGTAACTCCAAGTAAGAAGGCTGGCTTACAGATATCGAATTACCATCCATCATATCCTAACAACCCTAGAAGCTCTCAGCTACAGATTTCCACTACTCATCACCAGCAACCCCTAATGCTCTGATCACTAACCAGCTCTCACTGAACCTAGCTGTCGTTGTTACCTTACCTTGTCTGTCTGTTGTGTTAAGTTCATTTGGGGCTCTTCTTCCACAGCCCGCTCATCCTCCGCAGAACGCCGCTGTTCCGCCGCTTCGGGGACTCGTCGTCCGAGAACGGCGACCCCATCAGCTTCCCGCCGATCGAGCTGTTGTACTCCGGCTCCAGCGACCCCGTCCTCTCCACCATCCGGCCACCACCGTTGTTTCCGCCGATGCCACCACCCGAGAGAGCGGCGGCAGCGGCCTCCGCAGCCTTGCGCCACTGGTCGGACTGCACGCGCAGCCTGCGCAGCTCCGCGTCCGCCTCGGCGCTCGCCGCCTGTGCCGCGTCCAACTGCTCCGAGGCCCTGGCGGCGCGCCGGCTGCTCTTGTCGGCCTCCTCCGTCACGTACCCGAGCCGCATCCGGACGTCCTGCTCTGCCGCCTTGGCCAGCTCCAGCTCCGCCACCGCCGCCTCGTACCTCTGCTGCACGTCGGCCTCCTTCCTGCCCGCCTCCGACTTGAGGGTCTCGTTCTCCTCCGCCATGCTCTGCAGCGCGTTCTCCTTGTCCATCAGGTTAGCCTTCAGCTCAGTGATGTCGGTGATCGACTTCATCAGCTTCGCTTCCAGCTCTGGCTGCATTTCGTTCAGCCCATCTGACCTGTGAAGGCCCTGCGCTTTGCCTGCCAGGGCTGCCATGAGCTCCTCATTCGTGCTCTTCAGCTTGAGCTCCATGTCGCACACTTGGCGCGCGCACTCAGACTTCACATTCTCCAGCATCTCATAGGCTGTCTTTGTCTCGATGGTCATCCGAGTTTGCTCCTCCTGGTACCTCATCTCGGCCACCTCAAGAGCTGTGCGCAAGTGTTCAGTTTCTGAGTCAGGACTTCCACTGATGCTCTTCAGAACTTCAGTCAGCGGACTGCCAAAGCCGCCATTGGCATTGCTGACATGTGCCTCATTCACAGATTCATTACCTGCAGCCTGCATCTTCTTCAGATCTTCCTCAAGAGAGACTACCTGAGCTTTAGACTCACTTAGCTCTATGTCCTTCGACCTCAGGCATTCTTGCAACCGCACACCCTCTGCAATGAGTGAGTCAATGGTGGATTTTGCAGTCTCCAGCTGCAGCTTGGTCTCAGTTGCCACAGCATTCGCATCAGCTGCAGCCTTGTCACTTTCCCCAATGTTGACTTTCAGGCCTTCAATCGTTGCAAGCCGGAGCTCCATCTCCTGCTTCAACCCTTCAAGCTCAGAATCTGCATACTCACATTGCTTCGCATGGGCTGCATCAGATTGCACTGTTGCCTCTAGCTGCAACTTCAGCCTCTGGACCTCAGAAATGGCTGAGCTGAGGGCAGCCGCATCAGCCGACTGCTGCTTCTGCAAAGCATCGATCTCAGACTGCCACACACGGTCACGCTCCTGTTGGATCTTGCGCAGCTCCTGGAGACGAGATTCCTCCGCAGTTGAGAACTCGGCAAGCTGGCGCTGCGAGTCCTCTAGCTTCAAGGAAGAATCCTGCTCCTGCTTCTTTGCTTCATCAGCTTCCTGCTGTGCATGGCGCCTCCGTGCCTCAGATGCAGTAAGCTGCTCCCTGGTCTTTTTCAGTTCCTCTTGGAGCTGGCTGACCTTAGAGTCCAACTCGTTGAGCCTACTTGGGCGTTTCTTCTGAAAACAGGTGAAACTGTATGAATTTATAATTTTAAAAGGTTACTGTAAAATATGCTACATTTTCCAGTGATAAGTGATTATAGATTATAAATTTATCACCATGCCATTTCGATGTTATCTTGTTTGATTAAAACAACTTCTAGGATAACTGACCATACACATGAACAATTAACTAAATGGAACAGAGCTTTTGGAAAATGAAAGTCTAGTTCTGGTAAAAGAACATCTCTATTCTCTAAGAAATAGAGTGAGAAACTTAAATTCAGTGAGGCAAATCAACAATGAGATGACTGCAAAATAAGTACTAGCTTTCTACCTCAGTTATTGGGCTTCGAGGTGAACGACGCTCAGTGACCTTTGGGCTCCTCTCAGTAGGTGTTCTTGTTGGTGTGATCCCTGGGGAGTCGGTTTCATTTCCTCCAGTTTTCGCCACACGAGACGACCGTGGAGTTGCTGGAGACGTCCTCTGCGGAGCATCTGAAGGGCCATTCCTACAGAACTCACGAAGGCAAAAGGCTTAGAATAAAGCATAATAAGTTATACATAATGCTAGTTAAATCGTACACAGGAACTATAGCAGTGTAGAAGTAGATTGAAAATAAGCCAGCAGCTTTGCAAAATTGTAACTTGTTTAAACAGTTTTGATATACAATAGCAGTGTACAAGCAGTGCCGAAGTATTTTTAAAATAAGCTAGCAGCTTTGCTAATGCTAACTTGGTTAAACAGTTTTGATATACAACTAGTGGCAGACTTCCCTTGGAAAAGCAAATAGGCATAATCTACAGTGTTCAACTAGCAACAATACAAAAGTACACTACAATTATCTCCTAGTCAACAAGACTTGTAAATATTATTTCACCATGCATAAGTAAATGGTCAGTTTGACCTGCACTGGTCCCAGTACATTAGGCCTATTTAATACAAACTACATGCCATCCTTTGGATACTACAGTAGTACGGTAGACACTGTCTCAGAGAGGCACATGCATGTGTAGAACTGCAGGTGTGCTTGAGCAAACACATGCACAAAAGGAAGAAAAACAAAAAAATCAAAGTTCCAGGCCAAGCTAACCTGGTTTTCGAAGTCTGCATGACGAGGTTCCTCACAAAAACCTTCTTAACTCCTGCATTAATCACGCAAGTAGTACTGCGGTTAACATACAGGAGTAGAATTCAAACATGAAACAAGCTAGTACACAATAACAAGACTGCATTGTGGCCATTAACTTGGAACTTATTGAATACAAGAAGGTAGTATCTACAGTGTACAGATCATAGTACTAGATCACAAGATGCAGAATACTTCACAATTCATGAAAGCTGAAAAGGAATAGGAAGTGGTGATATTACATTCATCTTTATTACATCCAATCCAATCCTAGTTAATAATGGCTAGTCTCACACTCCCTGTAGCCTCAGGCAGAGGCAAACAGTGCACCAAGTTGCACACAAGGACTCAGGCTGGCCCAATCTAGGGACTCTCAGGTTGAAGGAAAGGAATCCAGCAAGCAGCAGCACAACAAACCTAGGTTAAAATATTGCATCCATCATACCAAACTGCCCTTGATTCAAGGGCAAGCAGACCAGCACAGTGCACGGTAAGGGCTAGAAGGGGCATTCCTCTCCAGGGTGGCGAACAATAATGAGAGGCAGTCTTACATGGAACGGACAAAAGAAATGGCCGGGGGTAAAAAATTCAAAGGTGGAGAAGCTGCCTGCAGGAAGTTGCACAGTAACAGAGAAGGGCTATGTGGTGGTAAGATAGGCCATTATTATTACGAATCCCCAATGGTTGCAGGACAGGACTAGATCCTGCTCATGTTTTGGAGATGGGGGAATGCAGTGAAGGTGGGCAGGAACCAGTACAGGAGGATAAACATTAACCGGTAATGCAAGACAGTAAAAGATGCAAACGAAAAGCAAGAGATGGGGGGGTTGCAGCATTTGAAGGCTGAAACAAATGGAATAATGGCGGATTAAATGATGAGTATTGTACATCTAGTGGTAACAGTACTAAGAGGGGCATTCATTAGCTTGTTCGTCGGTTTAAGACCAGCAGGAAGCAAGAACAAGAACAAGGAGAGAGAGATTCAACGGTGAAAAAACATCTTATTCCCCAAAACCAAACAAATCTACACAAACAGTCGAGATATTCGGGGAAGGGGGAGAAAGAAAGAGAGTGGATGCAAAAGCAGAAACTTTTCTTTCAATCTTTGTCACAAGCTGCTCCTACAACATTCAACTGGATCGAACAATAAGGAAGGCCTCCGATACCAAATCTTTCAGCCTCTATTTCCCCCCTTTCTTCCTCCTACATTGGACCGAATCAAAGGGAACAAACGAGACCTCTCTTCCCCTCCTCTCTCTCTCTCTCTTCATACTAGAACAATGAGATAAGTGTAACCAAGAACAGGCAACGGTTTCTTCTGAGGAATAGATAGAGAGCGTATGGATCAAAGGTACACCATTGCATAGCAAAAGGAGGAAGAAGAAGAACCCTCACCTCCTCCTCCTCTATCTCTCTCTCCGAGGCTTCTTGTTCTTGTTTCTTCTTCCGTTCCTTCTTCTTCTCACTCCACTTCCCTTCTACTGGTGCGGCTGCGGCTGTCTGCTAGTGTGTGTACTGTGTAGCGTCTTCTGCTCTCTCTCGGTCTCGGGTAGTATGCCATCCCACTCCCACTCCCACGCTCGCCCTCCTTTCGCTCGCTTCGATGGATTTTTACCCGGGATTTCGTGCGCCCGCTGCGCCTGTGGCCCCGCACTCCTGTGTCACGCCGGCACGTGTCCCGAGCACTGCGGCTCATGGAGCCCGCGCGTCAGTGTCGTTCCTCACCGGTCAGCTCCCTCGTCTCACGCTCACATGGGTGACCTGACGTACGTTTCCGTAGAACTGACGAGTGGGGTCCGAGTGGGAGTGGGCCCAGGGTGTAGTCTATGGGTAATCGCTTCTGAGTTCTGACCGTGTGTTGTGACCACGGCATTTTTTTTAGATAAAGGGAGTTTTATTACTTAACAGGTTTAAGCGATACATCCGGCCTCTGTATAACTAAGATGCACACAGACACCCGTTCATCAGAATCCAACTCAAACATAAAAACTAGGCGAATTACATATCATAATGAGAAATTGTAAATCCGCCTAAAGTACTGGAAGGTCTATCCGGAGACTATGCTGCCATCCATGCCGGCAGAGCACCTCCCTTGCCGCGGACTCCAGTCTCGCAGCCACCTCCAAAAAAAGGTCCCGGTGCTCCACACGCTGCAGCGCTGACCAAGCTCGTAAGGTAGCCGTGCACCGATATATGACCTGCAAAACAGTAACATTTGAATTGTTAAACACCTTGTCATTTCTACATAGCCACAGCGACCAAATAATGGCAATCGCTCCCATCCTACAGAAACGTTTAAACCTAGGATCTACACCATTTAGCCAATTGCCAAAAATGTTGGCAACTGTATTTGGTGGATGTAAGGTAGAACCTAACTGGATGGCTGACCATATAGACCTCGCGAATTCGCACTGGAAGAACAAATGTGTAATGGTCTCGTCATGAAGACAGAAAACACATTTTTTACTTCCGTGCCAATTACGCTTCGCAAGGTTGTCTTTAGTAAGGATGACCCCCCGACGAAGGTACCATGCAAACACCTTCGTCTTAAGCGGAATTTTCATTTTCCAAATCTTATTATACTCCTTAGTATTGACTGGAACTTCAGGATGGATAAGTGCTCTATACATAGAATCAACTGAGAATTTACCATTCTTGGTGAGATTCCATAAAAATTTATCTGGACCCTCCGACAATTGGACTGACTCCAGTCGGATGAGCAATGCATGCCAAGATGCTTGTCTCATACCAAATAAGCTTCGCCGAAACGAAACATCCGGTGGGGAGAAACCCAACACCTTGGCGATCGTGTCGCTTTTGTTTCGTACGATAGAGTAAAGAGCCGGATATTGTTCTCCAAGGGTAACCTGGCCAAGCCATTTATCCTCCCAGAACCGAATTTCCGATCCATCCCTAATTGAGAAAGAATCATGTGGGAAAAAATACTTCTTTGAAGCCATAAGACCAGACCAGAAGTGTGAATCACCTGATTTCCACTGGATCTGGGAAACAGCTTGGTCTCCCACATACTTTCTCCTAAGGAGAGTTTGCCAAACTCCATCTTCTGAAAGAAGATTGAAGAGCCATTTACCTAGGAAGGCACGATTCTTGACCTCTAGGTCATGAATTCCCAGCCCTCCTTGGTCTTTAGGACAACAAACCACACTCCATTTAGTCAGTCGATACTTTTTCTTCTCAGAATCCCCTTGCCAAAAGAATCTAGACCGGTAATAATCCAGCTTTTTCAAGACTCCTTTGGGCAGTTGGAAGAAAGAAATCATATACAGTACCATATTTGATAGCACTGAGTTTATGAGAACTAATCTTCCACCAAGGGATAAGAGTTTTCCTTTCCAACTATTTAACCGAAGTTGAAATCTTTCTTCCACCTTTTTCCATTCAGCATTTGTAAGTTTCCGATAATGAATCGGAATACCCAAATAGTTGATAGGAAATTGACCTTGTTGACAGCCAAAAAGTTCAGCATACAAGGCGGCGTCCTCTTGAGTCTCGCCAAAATAAAATAATTCACTTTTATGGAAGTTTATCTTAAGACCCGAAAGGAGCTCGAAAGCTGACAAGATCAGTTTTAGGTTCCGAGCTTTTTCGATGTCATGTTCCATAAAAATAATTGTATCATCGGCGTATTGAAGAATTGATAACCCACCATCAACAAGATGTGGAATCACTCCTTCAAATTGACCCTCAGATTTAGCACGTTCAATCAATATAGCCAACATATCAGCCACTATATTAAATAGAATTGGCGATAACGGGTCACCCTGTCTGAGGCCTTTCTTCGTTTGAAAGTACTTGCCAATATCATCATTGACCTTGATGGCAACACTTCCCCCAAAACAAAGCTATTAATTAACGCGCACCACTTAGAAGAAAAACCTTTCATTCTTAGAGTCTGCTGAAGGAAAGACCAATTGACTTTGTCATAAGCTTTCTCAAAGTCAATTTTAAGGATTACCTCGTTCAGTTTTTTCCTATGTAGTTCGTGCACTGTTTCATGTAAAATCGCAACTCCGTCAAGGATATTACGACCTTTCATAAAAGCCGTCTGAGACGGACGAACCACATGATCCGCCACACTGTTCAGCCGTATCGTAGCCACTTTGGTGAATATCTTAAAACTAACGTTAAGGAGGCAAATGGGTCTGAATTGTTGAATCCTCTCTGCCTCGTTAACCTTAGATAATAAAATTATCTCACCAAAATTTAGTCGAAACAGCTCTAGCTGTTCAACATGAAGACAGGCGAACATTTTAAGCAAATCAGACTTGATAACATCCCAAAAGTTCTGGTAGAACTCTACCGGGAAACCATCAGGTCCAGGTGCTGAATTATGTTTCATTTGGAGATCATCAAAATACGGAAAGTATCGGCGCACTACCACATTTTGAATGTTTATTTAGGAGAGATTTCAGATTTTCTTCTTCTATTCTAGTACTACGTACAGTAATATAGAGAATTTTTGGACTGGTTCCTGATATTTTAAAAGATAACGAACATGAAGTAGTATCAAAGAAATTAAACAGGTGATTTAAGTGGAAGCTTAGGTTTAAAGAGCAGGTGTTACGAGGACGTACACGATGGTTTGGTTTTTGTATAGAGGCGAAACAGGGATGCTTCTTTTGTGTTTTTCTTTCTTGAGCAAAGCCAGCTCCTTTGTGCATTTCGACATTTTCTACTACACCTTTTGCATAGAGATGGATGTTCATGTGTTCTTGAAAATTCAGAAACACAAAGATGGAGCGTACATCTAGATGAAAAGTGGAAACCCCAACAGGGTTAAAAAAAGGTGAAACAAAAACAAAAAAGATTGCATCACGCACTCTGCAACACAAAATCTTATTGCTTGACTTGTTCATTCTTTTTCAATATATATATATATATTCTACACCCACCCTGTATCTTTTGAACCGTAAAGAATTTTTACATCACGTAATTTTTGCCGTACTTCTACACGCACCCCGTAGCGATACTGGTTCCACTACTGACATACGGCTTGTACCGTATCTGTGGCTGGCGGCTGTCAGTTTCTCTCTCTTAAATTGGTCTTCGCATTTTTAATGGAGGACCCGAAAGGGATGATTAAATACGCAATTATTGCATCGTTGTTGTGGTCATAAGGTTCGTAGGTTTGAAACGGTTCTATTTACGAAAGACCCAAGCCACGTAAAATATGCAAAAGATAAAGGAGAAGCGTCTAACTTTATTTTGCAGGGGCTATGTGATATGGTCAAGGTAGATTTATTAAATTGTTTATAAATTGCGGGCACCAAGAAGACCATGGCGCAATGGACTATATCACATTGCATTACATTTGATGTTTTATGTGCATCTTATATTGTGTGATTATATATATAGTATATATTAGTTACGTGGCAGTAATTATATAAGATGATCCCTTCAAAATATCACTAGTGTTCTCCCTTCAACGCGCAGCATCAAGAAAGTTCTACGTTATGAGGCAGGCCGTGCTGATCGAGTGTCAGACATATTATCGTTCGCATACAGTGGGTGTAAGCCATGTTGCACAAGCATCGGCGTGGAGGTTATGGTGGCGAGCCTAGCATATGCAGATATGGCCTCGGAACAAGCAGACCGAAAGGTCGAGCACGAGTCACAAAATTGGTGTAACGGACAGTTGTCTACTCTTGAAGTTGTGCCGTCGGCTCTGATGATGAGGGGTGGTGCAATGGATGGGGGTCGTGTAATCCCTTAAACGACCCGAAGGGATGTTCGTTTGAGTGGGAGTTATGTTAGTTATTTTCTAAAAATACTATAACTCAAAATTATTATGAACAAAGTGTTATGTTGTTGCAAATTCCATTGTAGATGTCTCGCCCCTCGTTTAACTGAAGGGGTTAGGGTGCAGAAAACAATAATTTTCTACCGTATGAAACCCTAACTAGCCAGGATCTATCTATCTAGTTCATGTGGTAACGGTGGTGGAACGGGTTACATTACCTCCATGTAGACCGATAGCGGGGATTACGCTCCCGCACAAGCGTTGACGATGAAGTCCTACGTAGCCGACCTCGAGGTCGCGGAGAACTTGCCGCGATGACGTAGACGATGACGCCGGGGTGTCGACGATGACCTGCGTCGACGGGCGTCGGGCGGAAGAAGGCGAGGCGTCGGGCGGAAGAAGGCGAGGCACCGGCGGCAAGGGGGGAGGCGGCGCGGCGGCTGCAGGGGGCGAGACGACGTCGCCCAGGCTCCTCAAAAGAGTTGCCTCCGAGCACTCGCAAACTTACGGAGCTTAACGACAAGCCCCGGTCATTCAGATCCAGCTGAAATCGCAGGGGTAGATCTTATCTGGAATCCCGCAGGGCAACGGCGCCCGGCGGTATAGCTTAGGTGGAGAGAGGAGGCAAAACGGGCGGAGAAACAGCTCGGCCGGCCTGCTACAAATTTAATTGTATTTTCCAATGAATTAATCTAATTAACATGCCTTGCTATATAAAGGGGGAGGGGGTGTGCAAACTCCCTCGCTCCCCCATGTGGGACTAAACAAAGGAGGAGGGGGGTGGCGCACCCACATGGGATGGCCGAACCAGCCATGGGGCCCACCCCCCTTTGGTGGTGCGGCTCCCCCTCTTGGGCCCTCTTAGGGCCCATGTAGGTGGGAGCCCCATTTTTCCTTTATTTAATTAATATTAAATTAATATAAAATATAATTAATTCATAATTAATATATTTAAATACTATTTAATATCCCGTGACTCCGAAACATTTTCCGAACCACCCGAACAACTTTCGGACATCCCTGGAACCATTCCAGACCTTCCCGGAACTCCTTCCGGACCACCGGAAATCTTTCCGGATCATTTCTCTCTCTCTCCAACAAAATCCTATATTATTCCAGAACCTATCTCCTGGTGTCGTTAAGACCTTAAGTTTGTTACGCTACGGTTCGAGAAACTCCAAACATGGTCGAGACACTCCGCTCACCAATGACCGTCAGGGATACCTGGATGTATATGACGGCCCCTGTGCATTCCACGAATATCGTCGTTGAACCATAAATATGATATTCATTCCCTTTGTTTCTGCGATACTACCTTGTCCGAGATATGATCGTAGACACACCGATGTCTTTGTTGTATCTCGTTACCGACAAAGGTTATTAACTCGTATGTGATATTATATCTCCATGACGTAGTCATAAGCTGCGCAGCTATATAGATGTAATCTCACCGAGTGGGCCCAGAGTATCTGTCCATTACAAGAATGAACAAATTCCGCTCTTGATCATTACGTCTCGATGCTCTTTCAGGATACCCAAGATGGAAACCGTTATTGTCATGCTATATAAGACACAACGTTTGATGCTCTCAAAGCAACCCTACGAAGCATCAATAAGTACGGTCTCACGGTCTAAGGAATAAGCTATCATATTCTTATCTATTGCAAATGACAAACAACGTAATACGATCTTATTGCAATACTTTGCGTATGTCCATCATCTTATTCAACTAATAAGATGACCCCATTGTCAACCGACGTCATTGTCCTTGATCGGGAATCTCGATCAACTGTTGCCCAATGGACTAGTTCATATAGAGGCTCACTAGGGACCTGGTTGTCTATGTATCACACATGTATTAATAATTCCGATTAATACAGTTATAGCATAATACACAAACCTATTATAAACTTATGAGATAACGCAATAAATACTACTTATTTATTTGCCTGTAGGGTATATCTCCTTCATTAACCTAGGTCTGTTCCTTGAGAAAGAAAAGCTTAAAACCAATGGGTCAAACTTCATGGCCTGGTTCCGCAACCTGAGGATCCTCCTCACTCCCCATAGGGTGGCCTACGTCATTGAGGCCGCCATAGGTGACCCTCCCACAGATGAAACCTCTGAGGATGAGAAGAATGTCTTCCAGACCAGATCGGAGGATTCTGCCTTTGTCAAGAGTGGCATGCTCTACGCCATGGAAGCCGACCTGCAGAAGCGCTTCGAGAAAATGAGCGCCTTTGAGATTATTTCTGATCTCAAGGCTGTCTTCGCGCCGCAGGCTAAGGCTGAGAGATATGAAGCTTCTGAGCTTTTCTTCTCGACCAAAATGGAAGAGCATAGCATGTGGTCAAGATGTCTGGCTACGTTCAATGCCTGAATGCTCTGGAATGCAAGATTCCTGATGAGCTGGCGATTGACAGGGTGTTGCAATCGTTGCCCCCTAGCTATAAAGGCTTCGTCATGAACTACAACATGCAAGGCATGGCTAAGTCCCTGGGTGAAGTGTTCGTGATGCTCAAGACTGCTGAGGTGGAGATTAAGAAGGAGCACACGCTGTTGATGGTTAACAAGACCGTCGATTTTAAGAAATCCGGTGTCAAGGGAAAGCATATCTGGAAGTCCAGGAGGGAGGGCAAGAGCATTGCCAAGCCCAAGACTGACAGATCTTGTCCCAGAGCTGGCGTGGAGTGCTTCTACTGCAAGGAAAAAGGTCACTGGAAGCGCAACTGCCCCAAGTACCTGGAAGATAGGAAGTCTGGCAAGACGGTAGACAAAGAGCAAGGTATATTTGATATACATGTTATAGATGTGTATCTTACATCCGCCCGAAGCAACACGTGGGTATTTGATACTGTTTCTGTTGCTCATATATGTAACTCTCAGGAGGAGTTACGGAATAGACGGCTGCTGGCTAAGGATGTGGTGACGATGCGCGTCGGCAACGGATCGAGAGTCGATGTGGTGGCTGTCGGCACGCTCCCGCTACATCTACCATCGGGATTAGTTTTTGTTTTAAATAAGTGTTATTTTGTACCATCCTTGAGTGTAAACATTATACGTGGGTCTTGGTTGTTACAAGACGGTTATTCATTTAAATCAGTATCAAGCAGTTGTGCTATTTATATGAATGATATCTTTTATGTTGATGCTCCCGAGAATAATGGTTTATTCTTGTTGAATCTCGATCATAGTACTCACATCCAGAACATAGAAGCCAAACGGATTAAGTGTAGTGATGATACCGCCATGTATATGTGGCATTGCCGTCTTGGTCATATTGGTATAAAGCGCATGAAGAAACTCCACTCCGATGGACTTTTGGACTCGTTGGATTTTGGATCCCTCGATACATGTGGACCATGCCTTATGGGCAAAATGATCAAGACACTGTTCAAAGGTTTCGTTGATTGGGCGTCGGATTTATTGGGGATCATACTCACAGATGTGTGTGGACCGATGAGTGTTTCAACACGCAATGGTTATCGTTACTTCGTCACCTTCACTGATGACTTGAGTAGATACGGTTATATCTACTTGATGAAACACAAGTCTGAAACTTTTGAAAAGTTCACAGAATTCCAAAGTGAAGTTGAGAATCAGCTTAACAAGAAAATCAAGCACCTCCGATCTGATCGTGGTGGCGAGTATTTGAGTTTTGAGTTTGGCACACATCTGAAGAGTTGTGGCATTGTACCTCAACTTACGCCAGCCAGAACACCGCAGTGTAACGGCGTGTCCGAGCGACGTAATCGTACTCTACTGGATAGTGTCCGATCTATGATGTCTCTTACCGATTTGCCCGTGTCCTTCTGGGGTTATGCGTTAGAAACAGCCGCATTCATTTTAAATAGGGCTCCGTCCAAATCCGTTGAAACGACGCCGTATGAATTATGGTATGACATGAAACCTAAGTTATCGTTTCTGAAGGTTTGGGGTTGTGAGGCGTATGTTAAGAAACTACAGCCCGACAAACTCGAACCAAAGTCGGAGAAAGTCGTCTTTGAAGGATATCCACAGGAAACCGTTGGATACACCTTCTACAACCAAGCCGAGGGCAAAACTTTTGTCGCGAAGACCGGTACTTTTCTAGAGAAGGAGTTTCTCGCAAAAGGAGTAAGTGGAAGGAAGGTAGACCTCGATGAGATCGTTGATCCTGAACTCGAGATTCCGAGTGGCGCAACGGAAGCAATTCCGGAAACGTCCTCCGTGGATGGAGTGGGAGAAACTGTCGAGGAAAGTATTCTACCTCGTAGGTCTGGTAGATCTCGGATCGGACCAGAATGGTATGGCAATATGGTTTGCACCGTCATGTTAATTGAACAAGACGAACCTACGAACTAAAAGGAGGCGATGGGGAGCCTAGAGTCCGAGAAATGGCTTGAAGCCATGAAATCCAAAATAGGATCCATGTATGATAACAAAGTGTGGACTTTGATGGATATTCCCGAAGGGCGTAAGGCCGTCGATAATAAATGGATCTTTAAGAAGAAGACTGATGTTGACGGTAATGTGACCGTCTATAAAGCTCGGCTTGTCGCAAAAGGTTTCCGACACGTTCATGGGATTGACTACGATGAAACTTTTTCACAGGTAGCGATGCTTAAGTCTATTCGGATTTTGTTAGCAGTTGCTGCCTATTACGATTATGAAATCTGGCAGATGGACGTCAAAACAGCCTCACTAAATGGAAACATTGAGAAAGTGTTGTACATGGTACAACCGGAAGGTTTTGTCGATCCAGAAAATGCTAACAAGGTGTGCAAACTTCAGCGATCCATCTATGGATTGAAGCAAGCATCTCGGAGCTGGAATCTTTGTTTTGATGAGGTAATCAAAGGTTTTGGATTTATCCAAAATTAGGAAGAGACCTGCATTTACAAGAAAATGAGTGGGAGCTCGGTTGTGTTCTTAGCACTATATGTACATGACAAATTGCTGATTTGGAATGATGTGGAACTTTTGAATAGCGTGAAGGAATATTTAAACAATAAATTTTCCATGAAGGACTTAGGAGAAGTTGCATACGTCTTAGGCATAAAAATCTATCGTGATAGATCAAGGCGCCTATTAGCGTTGAGTCAGCGTACTTATCTTGATAAAATACTAAAGCGTTTCGGTATGGAGAAGGCAAAGAAGGGTTCTCTGCCGGTTATCAAGAATAAAACATTGCGGAAGGCACAGTGTCCGGTAACGGAACTGGATAAGGCCGATATGACTAAACATCCTTATGCTTCAGCCATAGGATCTATTATGTATGCAATGTTGAGTACTAGACCTGATGTGACATTAGCTCTAAGTTTGACAAGGCGGTTCCAGAGTAATCCTGGAATGGCGCATTGGATTGATGTTAAGAGCATTCTTAAGTATCTCAATAAGACAAAGGAAATGTTCCTTGTCTATGGTGGCTGCGTTGAAGAACTTGGCGTAACATGTTACGTGGATGCAATTTTCTACTCAGACCCCGATGACTCTAAGTCACAGACAGGTTATGTGTTCAAGGTGAATGGGGGCGCCGTGTGCTGGAGAAGTGGGAAGCAACCCATTGTCGCACAATCTACAATGGAGTCGGAGTACATTGCTGCTTGCGAAGCCGCGAATGAAGCTGTGTGGCTGAGGAAGTTCGTCATTGAACTTGGAGTGTTCCCGAGCGTGCAAGACCCCGTGATCCTCTTCTGTGACAATACGGGTGCCATTGCTAACGCCAAGGAGCCAAGGTCTCACTCCCCCACCAAACACATTCTCCGACGCTTCCATGTGATATGTCAGTACGTACAAGGAGGCGATGTGAAGATTTGCAAAGTGCATACGGATCTGAATGTGGCAGATCCGCTGACGAAGCCTCTCCCGCTTGACAAGCATGAAAAACACAAGTTAGCTATGGGTGTTAAGTTTTTACCAAGTTGTAATCTAGATTAATTTGTACTCTAGTGCAAGTGGGAGACTGAAGGAGATATGCCCTAGAGGCAATTAATAAAGTGTATTCTTTATCATATCTCGTTTGTTCATAATAGGTTTTTGTGTCATGCTATAACCGTATTAAGCGGAAACATTCATACGGGTGTGATGCGTAAACAACCAGGTCCCTAGTAGCCTCTACTAAGACTAGTTTCGTTGTGTGATTGATGATCGAGGTTTTCCGATCATAGGGCATGGCGCCGGTCGGCAATGGAAGTCATTGAAGGGGATCGTGTGCAGAAAACAAATTTTTTCCTACCAAGAATATCCTAAAAGCATGCCAAGATCTATTCTATGCAGATATAGTAGTACGAACGGAGATCGGAATACATACCCTTGTAGACCGAAAGCGGGGATTACGTTCCCGCACAAACGTTGTCGATGAAGACCGACGAAGCCGACCTCAAGGTCGTGTAGAGGAAGCAGGCCTCCGAGTATCGCTAGCGCAGCACCTCGCAGGGAGTCGCACACGTACGGTGGAGACGACGCCTCCGAAGCTCCAGTCCAGGACGAGCAGCGGAAGACTTGGACCGAAACACCAGCAGCGCGGCAGCGGGCTATGGTGGAGGAGATCCCCTCTTCCTCTTGCTCGGCGCGGCTCCAACTTGGGAACCACGAGATCGAGAGAGAAATCGGGAATTAATTGGTTAAATTAAAAGGCTGGGGGTGCCCCTTCTTATATAGGCTCCCAGGGGGAGCCAACCTTGCCAGCCAGGCAATGTGGGACTATCCCCACATAGCCTGGTGCGGCTAGGGAGGTGCGCCGGCCCCCTTGGTGGGCCCTTGGCCCACCTGGGCAGCCCTCCTGGCCCCCACCGAATTCCCCTAGGGAATTTTCCCCTCTTGGGCCTTCTTTCGTCCGGAAGGCCCATTTAGGGAAATCTGCCTTAATAAATTCGAAAATAAATATAGAAAATCATATTTGCATATTAATAACACTAATTAATATCAAACATAATATATATAATTATTCCTAGCTCCGAAAACTCTTTCGGCGCTGCCCGATCTCCATCGGACCTCTCCCGGGACGCTCCCGGTGATCTCCTTCCTTTCCGGTTGTCTTGTCGAAACCCCTTAAGTGTGTTACCCTAGCGGTTCGATATAATATCAGGTATGATCAAGACTCCTCAATGATCAACGACTAACTCGTAGGCCTGGACCCCATGAATTAATCCCTGAGATATAACGAATGACTTTCATCTATCAAAACTGAACGTAAAGTCTTAGACCTTTTGCCATAGCGATACTTAGCACGTCCGAGCGTCGTTCCATAGATATCTACATACCTAATCCCGACCTCGTTACCGACGACGCTATCTTCTACTCGTTCATGATCTCATGTCTCCGTGACTTAGTCACATGCTTGCAATCTCATTAGACATGATTTCACCGAGTGGGCCCGAGAGTATCTATCCTGCTATGCGGACTGGCAAATCCCGCTCTTGACCCCTCGTCTCAATACTCCTTTCCAGTACCCAAAAGTATCACCGTTATTGTCATACTAAATAAGATACGACGTTTGGTGCAATCAAAGTATCTTCCGGGAATATCAATAAGAGTTGATCTCACGGTCAAAGGTGTAACGACTACGTTCTCCAAATCTGGGTATGTCCATCACATCACTCTCTAGCGACATGACTCTCATTGCCGACCGTCGCCATGCCCCATGACCGGGAAAACTCGATCATCAATCGCGCAACGAAACTAGTCTTAGTAGAGGCTACTAGGGACCTGGTTGTTTACGTATCACACCCGTATTAATGTTTCCGCTTAATACGGATCTAGCATGACACAAAAACCTATTATGAACAAACGAGATATGATAAATAATACACTTTATTAATTGCCTCTAGGGCATATCTCCTTCAGTCTCCCACTTGCACTAGAGTACAACTTAATCTAGATTACAACTTGGTAAAAGCTTAACACCCATAGCTAACTGGTGCTGTTCATGCTTATCAAGCGGGAGAGGCTTCGTCAGCGGATCTGCCACATTCAAATACGTATGCACTTTGCAAATCTTCACATCGCCTCCTTGTACGTACTGACGTATCACGTGGAAGCGTCGGAGAATGTGTTTGGCAAGGGAGTGAGACCTCAGCTCCTTGGCGTTCGCAATGGCACCCGTATTGTCGCAGAAGAGGATCACGGGTTCTTGCACGCTCAGGAACACTCCAAGTTCGATGACGAACTTCCTCAGCCACACAGCTTCATTCGCGGTCTCGCAGGCAGCAATGTACTCCGACTCCATTGTAGATTGTGCGACTATGGGTTGCTTCCCACTTCTCCAGCACACGGCGCCTCCATTCACCTTGAACACGTAACCTGTCTGTGACTTACAGTCATCGGGGTCTGAGCAAAAACTTGCATCTACGTAACCCGTTACGCCAAGTTCTTCATCGCAGCCACGATACACAAGGAACATTTCCTTTGTCTTATTGAGATACTTAAGAATGCTCTTAACAGCTACCCAATGCGGCATTCCAGGATTACTCTGGAACCGTCTTGTCAAACTTAGAGCTAATGCCACATCTGGTCTAGTACTCAACATTGCATACATGATCGATCCTATGGCTGAAGCATAAGGATGTTTCGTCATTTCGGCCTTACCCAGTTCCGTCACCGGACACTGCGCCTTACACAATATCTTATTCTTGATAACCGGCAGAGAACCCTTCTTTGCCTTCTCCATATGAAAACGCTTCAGTATTTTATCAAGATAAGTACTCTGACTTAGTGCTAATAGGCGCCTTGATCTATCACGATAGATTTTTATGCCTAAAACATACGCAGCTTCTCCTAAGTCCTTCATGGAAAACTTACTGTTTAAATATTCCTTCACGCTATTCAGAAGTTCCACATCATTCCCTATTAGCAATATGTCGTCAACATACAGTGCTAAGAACACAACCGAGCTCCCACTCATTTTCTTGTAAATACAAGTCTCTTCCACATTCTGGATAAATCCAAAACCTTTGATTACCTCATCAAAGCGAAGATTCCAGCTCCGAGATGCCTGCTTCAATCCATAGATGGATCGCTGAAGCTTGCACACCTTGTTAGCACTTCCTGGATCGACAAAACCTTCCGGCTGTACCATGTACAACTCTTGCTCAATGTTTCCATTCAGGAAGGCCGTTTTGACGTCCATCTGCCAGATTTCATAATCATAGTAGGCAGCTACCGCTAACAAAATCCGAATAGACTTGAGCATCGCTACCGGTGAAAAAGTTTCATCGTAGTCAATTCCATGAACTTGTCGGAAACCCTTTGCGACAAGCCGAGCTTTATAGACGGTCACATTACCATCAGCATCAGTCTTCTTCTTAAAGATCCACTTATTCTCGACGGCCTTGCGCCCTTCGGGAATATCCACCAAAGTCCACACTTTGTTATCGTACATGGATCCTATTTCGGATTTCATGGCTTCAAGCCATTTCTCGGACTCTAGACTCTCCATCGCCACCTTGTAGTTCGTAGGTTCGTCTTACTCGACTAGCATGACGGTGCAAACCATGTTGCCATACCATTCTGGTGGGATCCGAGATCTACCAGACCTACGAGGTAGAACATCTTCCTCGAAAGTTTCTCCCACTCCTTCCACGGAGGACGTTTCCGGAATTGCTTCCGTTGCGCCACTCGGAATCTCGAGTTCAGGATCAACGATTTCATCGAGGTCTACCTTCCTCCCACTTACTCCTTTCGCGAGAAACTCCTTCTCTAGAAAGGTACCGGTCTTCGCGACAAAAGTTTTGCCCTCAGCTTGGTTGTAGAAGGTGTACCCAACGGTTTCCCGCGGATATCCTACAAAGACGACTTTCTCCGACTTCGGTTCGAGTTTGTCGGGCTGTAGTTTCTTAACGTACGCCTCACAACCCCAAACCTTCAGAAACGATAAGTTAGGCTTGTGGCCATACCATAATTCATACGGCGTCGTTTCAACGGACTTGGACGGAGCCCTATTTAAAATGAATGCGGCTGTTTCTAACGCATAACCCCAGAAGGACACTGGCAGATCGGTAAGAGACATCATAGATCGGACACTATCAAGTAGAGTACGATTACGTCGCTCGGACACACCGTTACGCTGCGGCGTTCCGGCGGGCGTAAGTTGGGGCACTATGCCACAACTCTTCAGATGTGTGCCAAACTCAAAACTCAAGTACTCTCCACCGCGATCGGACCGGAGATGCTTGATTTTCCTATTAAGCTGATTCTCAACTTCACTCTGGAATTCTTTGAACTTTTACAACGTTTTAGACTTGTGTTTCATCAAATAGATATAACCGTATCTAATCAAGTCATCAGTGAAGGTGACGAAGTAACGATAACCATTGCGTGTCGAAACGCTCATTGGTCCACATACGTCTGTATGTATGATCCCCAACAAATCCGACACCCGTTCAACGAAACCTTTGAACGGTGTCCTGGTCATTTTGCCCATGAGGCATGGTTCACATGTATCGAGGGATCCGAAATCCAACGAGTCCAAGAGTCCATCGGAGTGGAGTCGCTTCATGCGCTTTATACCAATATGACCAAGACGGCAATGCCACAAAAACATGGCGGTATCGTCACTACACTTAATTCGTTTGGCTTCTATGTTATGGATGTGAGTACTACGATCGAGATTCAACAAGAATAAACCGTTATTCTCGGGAGCATCAACATAAAAGATATCATTCATATAAATAGCACAATTGGTTGATACTGATTTAAATGAATAACCGTCTTGTAACAGGTAAGACCCACTTATAATGTTTACACTCAAGGATGGCACAAAATAACATTTATTTAAAACCAAAACTAATCCCGATGGTAGATGCTGAGGGAGCGTGCCGACAGCCACCACGTCGACTCTCGATCCGTTGCCGACGCGCATCGTCACCTCATCCTTCGCCAGCCGCCTTCTATTCCGTAACTCCTCCTGAGAGTTACATATATGAGCAACAGAACCAGTATCAAATACCCACGTATTGCTCCGGGCGGATGTAAGGTACACATCTATAACATGTATATCAAATATACCTTGCTCTTTGTCGACCGTCTTGCCAGACTTCCTATCCTCCAGATACTTGGGGCAGTTGCGCTTCCAGTGACCCTTCCCCTTGCAGTAGAAACACTCCACGCTAGCTCTAGGACCAGACCTGTTAGTCCTGGGCTTGACAGCCAACTTTGCCTCCCTCCGGGACTTCCAGCTCTGCTTTCCCTTGCCACCGGACTTCTTGAAATCAACGGTCTTGTTGACCATCAACAGCGTGTGCTCCTTCTTAATCTCTACCTCAGCAGTCTTGAGCATCAAGAATACTTCACCCAGGGACTTAGCCATGCCCTGCATGTTGTAGTTCATGACGAAGCCTTTGTAGCTTGGTGGCAACGATTGCAACACCCTGTCAATCGCCAGCTCATCGGGAATCTTGCACTCCAGAGCATTCAGGCGTTGAACGTAGCCAGACATCTTGACTACATGCTCGCTCACACTGCTATGCTCTTCCATCTTGGCTGAGAAGAAAAGCTCAGAAGCCTCATATCTCTCAGCCTTAGCCTGCGGCGCAAAGACAGCCTTAAGATCCGAAATGATCTCAAAGGCGCTCATCTTCTCAAAGCGCTTCTACAGGTCGGCTTCCATGGCGTAGAGCATGCCACTCAGGACAAAGGCAGAATCCTCCGATCGGGTCTGGAAGACCTTCTTCTCATCCTCAGAGGCTTCATCTGCAGGAGGGTCACCTATGGCGGCCTCAATGACGTAGGCCACCCTATGGGGAGTGAGGAGGATCCTCAGGTTGCGGAACCAGGCCATGAAGTTTGACCCATTGGTCTTAAGCTTTTCTTTCTCAAGGAACAGACCTAGGTTAAATGAGGGGCGAGACATCTACAATGGAATTTGCAACAACATAAGACTTTGTTCATAATAATTTTGAGTTATAGAAAATAACTAACATAACTCCCACTCAAACGAACATCCCTCCTGGTTGTTTAAGCGATTACACGACCCCCATCCATTGCACCACCCCTCATCATCAAAGCCGGCGGCACAACTTCAAGAGTAGACAAAATCGTCCGCCACACCAATTTTGTGACTCGTGCTCGACCTTTCGGTCTTCCTGTTCCGAGGCCGTACCTCTGAGTATGCTAGGCTCGCCACCAAAGACCTCCACGCTGACGCTTGTGCAACATGGCTTACACCCACTGTATGCGAACGACGAGATGTGTGACACCCGATCATCACAGCCTGCCTCATAACGTAGAACTTTCTTGGTGGTGCGCGTTGGAGGGAGAACACTAGTGGTATTTTGAAGGGATCATCTTATTCAGCTACCGCCGTGTAACACACAATCACACAAAAATAAGATGCACACAAAACATCAAATGTAATGCAATGTGATATAGTCCATCGCGCCATGGTCTTCTTGGCGCCCGCAGTTTATAAACAATTTAATAAACCTACCTTGAACATATCACATAGCCCCTGCAAAATAAAGTTAGACGCTTCTACTTTATCTTTTGCATATTTTACGTGGCTTGGGTCTTTCGTAAATAGAACCGCTTCATACCTACGAATCTTATGACCACAACAACGATCCAATAATTGCATGTTTAAGCATCCCTTTCGGGCCCTCCATTGAAAATACGAAGACCAACTAAAGAGAGAGAAACTGTCACCCGCTAGCCACAGATACGGTACAAGCCGTATGTCAGTAGTGGAACCAGTCTCGCGTAAGCGTACGCGTAAAGTCGGTCCGGGCCGCTTCATCAACTCAATGCCGCTGGAATACACAAGTGCACGCTAGAGGGTAGCAAATAACAGGAACGGTGCCCCCGTGCAGAGCACGGTTTCTAACAGCGTACAGCTATATCTACGATAGATCGGCTCTGATACCACTGAAGGGGGTCGTGTGCAGAAAACAAAAAATTTCCTACCAACGATATCCTAAAAGCATGCCAAGATCTATTCTATGCAGATATAGTAGTACGAACGGAGATCGGAATACATCCCCTCTTCCTCTTGCTCGGCGCGGCTCCAACTTGGGAACCACGAGATCGAGAGAGAAATCGGGAATTAATTGGTTAAATTAAAAGGCTGGGGGTGCCCCTTCTTATATAGGCTCCCAGGGGGAGCCAACCTTGCCAGCCAGGCAATGTGGGACTATCCCCACATAGCCTGGTGCGGCTAGGGAGGTGCGCCGGCCCCCTTGGTGGGCCCTTGACCCACCTGGGGCAGCCCTCCTGGCCCCCACCGAATTCCCCTAGGGAATTTTCCCCTCTTGGGCCTTCTTTCGTCCGGAAGGCCCATTTAGGGAAATTTGTCTTAATAAATTCGAAAATAAATATATAAAATCATATTTGCATATGAATAACACTAATTAATATCAAACATAATATATATATAATTATTCCTAGCTCCGAAAACTCTTTCGGCGCTGCCCGATCTCCATCGGACCTCTCCCGGGACGCTCCCGGTGATCTCCTTCCTTTCCGGTTGTCTTGTCGAAACCCCTTAAGTGTGTTACCCTAGCGGTTCGATATAATATCAGGTATGATCAAGACTCCTCAATGATCAACGACTAACTCGTAGGCCTGGACCCCATGAATTAATCCCTGAGATATAACGAATGACTTTCATCTATCAAACCTGAACGTAAAGTCTTAGACCTTTTGCCATAGCGATACTTAGCACGTCCGAGCGCCGTTCCATAGATATCTACATACCTAATCCCGACCTCGTTACCGACGACGCTATCTTCTACTCGTTCATGATCTCATGTCTCCGTGACCTAGTCACATGCTTGCAAGCTCATTAGACATGATCTCACCGAGTGGGCCCGAGAGTATCTATCCTGCTATGCGGACTGGCAAATCCCGCTCTTGACCCCTCGTATCAATACTCCTTTCCAATACCCAAAAGTATCACCGTTATTGTCATACTAAATAAGATACGACGTTTGGTGCAATCAAATTATCTTCCGGGAATATCAATAAGAGTTGATCTCACGGTCAAAGGTGTAACGACTACGTTCTCCAAATCTGGGTATGTCCATCACATCACTCTTTAGCGATATGACTCTCATTGCCGACCGGCGCCATGCCCCATGACCGGGAAAACTCGATCATCAATCGCGCAACGAAACTAGTCTTAGTAGAGGCTACTAGGGACCTGGTTGTTTACGTATCACACCCGTATTAATGTTTCCGCTTAATACGGTTCTAGCATGACACAAAAACCTATTATGAACAAACGAGATATGATAAAGAATACACTTTATTAATTGCCTCTAGGGCATATCTCCTTCAGTCATATCGTTGGAGAACGATGTGATGGACATACCCAGATTTGGAGGACGTAGTCGTTACGCCTTTGACCGTGAGATCAACTCTTATTGTTATTCCTGGAAGATACTTTGATCGCACCAAACGTTGTATCTTATTTAGTATGACAATAACGGTGATACTTTTGAGTATAGGAAAGGAGTAGTGGAGACGAGGGGTCAAGAGCGGGATTTGCCAGTCCGCATAGCAGGATAGATACTATGGGGCCCACTCGGTGAGATCATGTCTAATGAGCTTGCAAGCATGTGACTAGGTCACGGAGACATGAAATCATAGACGAGTAGAAGATAGCGTTGTCGGTAACGAGGTAAAGCTAGGTATGGATATATCTACGGAACGACTCTCGGACACGCTAAGTATCGCTATGGCAAAAGGTTTAAGACTTTGCGTTCAAGTTTGATAGATGAAAGTCATTCGTTATATCAGAGAGATTAATTCTTGGGGTCCAGGCCTAGGAGTTAGTCGTTGATCATAGAGGAGTCTTCATCATACCTGTTATTATATCGAACCGTTAGGGTAACACACTTAAGGGGTTTCGACAAGACAACTGAAAGGAAAGAGATCACCGGGAACGTCCCGGGAGAGGTCCGATGGAGATCGGGCAGCAACGAAAGAGTTTTCAGAGCTAGAATAAATTATATATAATATGTTTGATATTAATTAGTGTAATTAATGTGCAAATATGATTTTATATATTTATTTTCGAATTTATTTAGGCTAATTTCCCTAAATGGGCCTTCTGGTCGAAAGAAGGCCCAAGAGGGGGAAAATTCCCAAGGGGAATTTGGTGGGAGCCATGGGGCCGACCCAGGTGGGCCAAAAGGGGCCCACCAGAGGGCGTTGCACCATGTGCAGCCGCACCAGGCAATGGGGGATAGTCCCACATTGGCTGGCTGGCAAGGTTGGCTCCCCCCAGGAGCCTTTATATAGAGGGCACCCCTGGCCTTTTAATTCACCAATTAATTCCCTAATTCTCTCTCGATTTCGTGATTCCCTTTGTTGGAGTTACGCCGAGTTGAGAGGGGGATCTCTTCCACCATAGCCCGCTGCCGCGCTGCTGGTGTTCCGGACCAAGTCTTCCGCTGCTCGTCCTGGACTGGAGCTTCGGAGGCCGTCGTTTCCACCGTACGTGTGTAACGCCCTGCGAGGTGCGGCGCTAGCGGTACTCGGAGGTCTGCTTCGTCTACACGACCTTGAGGTCGGCTTCGTCGGTCTGCATCGACAACGTTTGTGCGGGAACGTAATCTCCGCTTTCGGTCTACAAGGGTATGTATTCCGATCTTCGTTCGTACTACTATATCTGCATAGAATAGATCTTAGCATGTTTTAGGGATATCGTTGTTAGGAATTTTTTGTTTTCTGCACCCGATCCCCTTCAACTTAATGGCTAGTACCCCCAGCTAACACTTCTCACCACTATCGTTTGTGAACCTTAATGGCCAGTACCCCCAGGCATCAATGTTCAGCTTGTACGTGTTTGCCAATGGTTTTATCCACGTTATCGCATGTGGTTTAACTCCACGAGAAGCCCCTTGGAAATTTGCTGCCAGAGCTAAGCCACCGGAACACCCTTGACAGCTTCACGCCTCTGCCACCAGATATACCAGGCTCCAACTACCACTGCCCTCCTTGAAGCAAATGTGTCCAAGTTCAGGAACAGTAGGATTTTTACTGTGCAGGATGTGTTCTAAAATAGCTGAACCCGAACGCTCACCTGGAAGAACATCAGTAATGAAATCAATTAGACCTAAAGCTGTCCATACCTCACGTGCCCGAGCGCAGTCAAACATTAGATGTTTGATATCTTTTGCTCCTTGATGACAAATTGGGCACTCAGCCGAGGTTTTGATGTAACAATTTGCAAGGATCGACAACCCTGGCAATGTTCCATGCAAAGCTTTCCAAGCGAAGATCTTAATTTTTGCCGGTACCCTTAGTTTCCACAGAATTTCCCACACAGGATTCCGATCACTATTACCTTGACCATCAGAACGATTAACCCTTGGTCCGAAAATATGATTCCATTGGGCATAATAAGCAGATCTTATAGAAAAGATGTACGTCTTGGTGAGGTTCCAAGCGATGAAATCATTCATCATATGTTCATTAAGAGGGATTTTTTGAATCCTCACAACATCAATTGGGAGGAAGTTCTCCTCTAAAGTCTGTACATCCCAAGTGTGAGTCAGGGGGTCTATCCCAAAGTGTGAGGAACCACTACGCTCCGGGCGCCCTCCGCGTCTGAGCGCCGCCGGCGGCACTCCGACGACCAATAGGAGGCGGCATCGCCTCTACCAGACAACCCGCAGCGAGGCGCATCCGGCACGCCCAACGACGCGTCCTGGCTCGTGGGGATTCGTCGTCCGCGCGGCCGCGGCAGGCAGCGCTTGCCCCCCGGTGACGTCAGCGCTGATGTCACCCGCCACTGGCTGACTGGCGGACCCCTGTCAGCGACTCAGGAATAATAGAAAATCGAAAAAATATCAAATAATTTGTGTCGTTTGAAACTCAGTTCAGAAAATGCAAAGAAAATACCAAAATTTGAAGAAAAAACATCTCTTTCCAACTACCACATTTACATGCCTTTCCACACAACATAAAAAGAAATTACTATAAAAATGTAATTCAAAATATTCGTATCTTCCGGTGTCCATTTCAAAACAATATAAAATAATACCAAATAATTGAGGAAACAAAAAAACTTCTTTGCAACCAACACATTTACATGTGCTTTTATGGAACATAAAAACCAGTTACACAAAAACATACAACTCAAAACTCAAAAGAATCATATACTTCAATGTGTAACTAAGAAAACAGAAAAAATGCCAGAATTTGCGGAAAATTTATATTTCTTCACAGCCAGCCCATGTACATGCATTTGTACAAACAAAATTAACTATTACAAACAATTTCGTACCTTTTCATACTAACAATAGCGGTTACACATGTTTACACAAATTACAAAAATAGTAATTACAACAAATGATTTTGCTTTCTATATTAACGTAATTAGGTGTAGCTTATACAAAAACAATTCAAATTGCCACCTCTTAAAAAATATCTATTAAAATACCTTCCCAACAATGGATGCTGATTATTTCTTCCATTTAATTGAATTTCACATCTACATCTTCCAAAATTTCAACATTTTCAAATTCATTAATTTTTCCAAAAGAACAAACAAAGTTGCATACCAAAAATAATTTATCTTCAACAACTCTCGCAAGCTAAACAACTTTCAAGTGCGCATTTCTTTGGATTTTACTAAGCTTATTTATGGTTTGAATTCAAAGGGTTGTAAACTATATATTTAAAGTGTATGCATTTTTCTATAACACTAATTTCCGCACCTCCGTAGTCTAAACATCATCTTAATTTATTTATTTTGTTGCATATCATACTAATTTTTGAACATGCGTAAATTAAATGTCGTCTTAATTTCTTGGATGCACGGGCGCGTCCACAATCCACTAGTCAATCTTATGTTCGTGTTGTGTTATGAGTTTGGACGTGAAACGATTTATGGACGAGAGAAGAGAGTCGCTCATTCACGATTCATCTACCTACCGTACCCTGACAAGGAAACGTGAAAGTTTTGGAATTATTCGTGGACAAATCTCTTCATTTAAATTCAGAATCAGGGGGATATAAATACTCTTCTACCGCCACCGCCACCGCCACCGCCTCCTCGACCGATCTCTCTGTTCGTCTACCATACCGGCAACACCGCCGCAATGCACTCCTCCACTCTCCGGCCGTGTTCCGTTGGCCTCGCTCCATCGTCTGGCCTCTTCCCGACCAGCCGTCCGCCTCGCAGCAGCCACCTTCCATTAACACTGGGGCCGGGCGGGGGTAGCAGCCTGAAGCTTATCAACCCTAGATCTGCCGGCGGGGTCGTCCGCGCTCACACGGGCGCAGCCTGCGACCGTCAGGTCATGGATCATGTAAAACACTTCAACTCTTCCCCCTCGCTTGCTCTAAGATTCAGTATTTGATTTCTCCTCTTCGTTCTAACTTTGTTATATCGATGTTGCATGCATGCATACGTACGTTCTCAACATCGCCTAATCTAACCCCAGTTGCAAAAACCATAGGGGAGTTCATATAAATTATTCACTAGCAAATTCGAGGCGTTTACTTACACACTGTACAACATATCACAGCAAACAAAGTATAAGACCGAACAATGAAGGACAATAGAAATAGTGTAGTATTAAAATCAGAATTTTCTAACTCGACATCTTTGTTAAGGCCAGATTTTGACATGTTTTCTTTTTTTTCTATTCTTTTTCTAAAAAGGATTTTCGTGAAGGGCGAGACCAAATTGAGCACTACTTCAAGGAGATTCTTGATGCGGACGGTTTGGTAAGCTCTGTTCTTAATATACATGCTTGATGAAATTGTAGGACGAGTTACTTTGTTTTTATTTTATACCGAAGCAAATCACAACTAGATGCAGTGGCGCCAAAATCTTGAAACCAATCACTATGATAATCTTTACCTAATTTCTGCAAGTCTGAATATCACATAACATCCTTCATATAGGATGACCAGCTGTTAGCATGCTGTATAACTGGATACATTCGGAAAAAGAAAATTTAACGAGGAACTAGAAGTACACACCCTACTGCCAAACATGGACTAATTGTTTTTTTTTTACTTTCTTTGTGTGTGAGTTGTAGCGCTCGGAATCGTCAAGGTCTCGAGGTTATCTTTGCAGGATAGCTAAAAATTCTGTGAGGCTGGCTTCAGTTATCATGGTAGCCAGATTGTTTCTTATATCGACACCTGTCAAGAACTCACATTAATTTCTAACCACTCTCTCCCTAACAATATGATGATATCTTCTCTTTTTCTCTCTTAATCATTACAGGGTAAGCCTGGCAATATTTTTCAAGATACACTTGTCACCAAACTGATGACTCCAACAAAATTACAAAATCAGGTAACTCAGTACCATGTCTACATTGCATGAAAACAATGTTTTTGTATATGTACTAACTGATGGGGCCCCCTCCTTGCCAAAAAAAAAAAAGGCTCTTCGGTTGTGTGTGCGCACCTTTGTCAATACAGCTAAGTATGCATGCCATGATAAGGTCACTAAGGGAACTATTTTTTCCTTTCTCCGTGCTCTTGAACATCTGGCGTACATGAGCTACTTTGTGGGTCAAGATACTCTGGCAAATGTTGGTGGTTATCTTAATTACCGTCCAGAATTTGATGCAGATAGAGATCTATCCGAGTATATTGGAAAAATGGATACTTTGAAACACAATCTCGACATGGCTCGCCCTGAAGAGGACAGGGTAGGGACTAATTTTGTTTGGCCGAGTGGCTCATTCCAGATTTGACCGGTGTCCTTATGTTTTGTGTTGTCGTTGTTGTGCAGGTCTTGACGAATATAGTGTCTGATGCAATGTTACTTACAGAGATCTTTGTTATGTCGATGACTGCTTGTCGCGGAAGTGCACTCCTAGGCCTTACCCTAGGTAAATATGATTCCGCTGTTGTTTGTCTTATGCATGCTTTGAGTCGTTGGCATTTCACTATTGTTTCTGCTGGTGTTAGTTTTTCCTGACATTCTACATGGCAGGTGTCTCCATGGCAGCACCAGTTTGAGGGAAAAGCATCCTTCAGAGCATTATGGAATGGAATTATTAAGCATGGTCACAGTAGAAGTTACTCAGGAACTTGCAAGTTTCAATAACAGCGTAGTAGTTGGCTGATATGTAATGCATATGACATTATATATGATCAATGTAAATCCCACAGATGAGGCAGATAATCGAGATCTAGTTTATTCAAATATATGTTAGCATTAGCTAAACAAAGAACTCTGAATATATTCCTAAGAATTCGGGATTTTCTTCTTGTTGTATGGTCTATGGTGTAACTTCTCTATTGCGTGCAATTCAACGTCATCATCCACATCTTGCTCTGTTGCGCCTTGACATTCTCTATTTGCCAGTACAAGCCTCCGTATTGTTGCACATTGGTATTCTTCTCTTGCCGAAGCCAGTAAAGTGAGGTTGAGCCTGTCGGAAACTCGGAATGTGACCGCGGGCACCTTCCTGAACGCCAAGATGTCCGTGATGTCCATTGATGAGCTATTACATTCATCTTTATCTATACTAGTTGAATGCCCGTGCGTTGCTAAGGGTTCTTAAAATTTCTTTCATAGTCGTTGTTATTTTTTTTTAGAAAAAACAGGAGGCCGAAGGCCCCCCGGCTCCATCAATCAATATCGAAACCAGGGTTCAGGTCTGAAGCTACAGCCAGTCTTAGAAACAAAAACAAAACCAGCAGGTAAGACCCACAGCAGGGGCTCGAACCTGCTGATGTCTAGATCACAAGGAGCCAAAGCCAACCACTACAAGTGCTAGCAAAATGGAAGAATAGGGATGTAAAGAAGACAGAGTTTGCAGCAACCCAACATGCACATGCGCCAGGGTTCTAGATTTCTTAGACTTGCCAAAAGCGCTAGAACTTAGGCTTTCCACGCTCAGACCACCACACGAATGCCACGCCTTTCCGCCGGATAAGCATGAGGGAGTGTCACCGTGTCGCAGCAAGCATCAGACATCTCATCAGTCAGCCAAGGAGGAGTCCAAATCATGCAACTCAGCTCGCGGCAACTGCAGAGGCGCCCTCAGCTTGGCGAGCAGCAAGTCCATAAAATGCATTGTCTTCCCCTGCTCCAGATCCTTGAATAGTTTTTTCCAGTTCTCCAGATAACTCACAATCAAGCGTCACACCTGTTTCATGTTTATCCAGGGACAACGGTTAAAAACAATACTATTTCTATTATTCCAGATGCCCCACAAGACAGCTGAAGTAATAACATTGAAATGCAAATATCTCTTATTGCACAACCATTTAGAAGCAACATATTCAAAGTTAGTGACATTAATATCAAACACTTCAAAAACAAGCTCCTAAAGTTGTGTAGAGATAAGGCATTCAAAAAACAGGTACTTAACATACTCAAGCTCCTTACAAAGCTCACATTCCATCGGTTTAACGATCCCTCTAGTTATCAGATTATCTCTAGTCATAATCTTGTTTTGAGAAAACAACCACAGAAAAACCTACACTCTAGGGGGGATCTTAATCTGATGTTAGCAGGAAGGTAAATATGTTTTACTCCTCTAAAGTTAACTATAGAGTACATGGATTTGGAGGAGTACACCCCTTTCGATTCATATTGCCAGATAAGCTAGTCTTCCTCCTCGGATAAAGACATACTCCTGGCAACGGATATCAGATCCTGCCATTGGGACATCATCTCCTCCGAGAAAGTTCTTCTAAAATTGCATCTAAGTTGTTCCCCATCCCAAAGCTCAGTCACAGTCTGAGTTTGTTGATTGGTAACAAAGTACATATCCCAGAATTGAGATGCTAGTGGAGAATTACCAAACCACACATCCTCCCAAAATTTAATGGATTTACCATTTCCTAAGTGCCATTTGTAACCTAATTTCACAGCTCTAGAGGCCCACAACACCCCTTTCCAAAACAAGGAAGGTTGCACATCATGGAAACACAGAATGTTTGGGTCCCTAGTGTTGTATTTGGCATCAATCACTTTTTTCCACAAGGACCCCTCTCCCTGAATGTACCTCTTGATCCAAGATCCTAATAGTCGTTGTTATCTCTCCTGTCTTTTGGGTGAAAGAGAGAATTTCGCACCAAACTCTTACCTTCCCATGTCTTACCATTTCACCATTATTGTGCTTCGTAGTCACCCCACTCCGACAATTCTGCCACTATATTTTGTAGTCAGTAGTTGCACTACCCTACAACATGGCAATTGGCGATGTTCAACAGTATTTTCCTTAAGGTACAAATTTTATTTCATTTTGACCGAAGACAAAATATCCAATGAAGTGTTCTCCATAATCAAGACGATACTTAGACCCATCTAAGGTCACTGGAATATTAAATAAATAAGCTGGGAATAACTTGATGGAAATACGATTTTCCTTTTAAATAGACACTCATACCCACGACATATATCTAAAAGTTCTGCAACAAATAACATGTACGTCCAACGATAACAATGTAAGTTTCATATGGTTCCCTAACTTTCATATGGTTGCCACACAATGTACGAGCTCATAACACTGTTAGGCTTTCATGTCTGCCCCTTTACACTTCCCCTCAATCTTGTTGCTCGCTCGTGTGATTGTCCAACCATCGGTTAGATCATGGAAGCACTACTACACTGATCAGAGCAGCATTATTTGTTCAATGTTCTGATAACCTAAACTATAGATTGATATGTGTAAAAGTAACATTGTGAAGTTGTAAGTGTAACAATTATATTTCAAGACACATCAACACATTCAATAAAGTCAAGAAATGAGACATTTGCAGAAAACACGAATAAATTTCACGTTAGATTGGAAAAATTACCTAATTCTGTATACATCAGTCTATTGTGTTTGTAGGAACAAAGGGGATTAAGTTCTATTCAATCTTCATTTCTGTTTACCGGAACATGTTTAGGAAGCTCTACTTCCAGGAGAGAAAGAAAAATAAGCTTCTCTGATAAAGTGATAATTAATGCAACCTACAGGCTACATAGCCGAAGTCATCCCAATCCTAAAAAAGCAAAAAGAAAAACAATGAACATGTCCTCGAATATGTACAAAAATGTATCAGCTATGAGATTGAGAAATGATTTGTGTTGGGTGTGTATACAACACATGATGGCAGTGTAAAGCCTTGCAAAATTCTGAATATGCAAGTAGTTAGATCAAGACTAAAACACAGGACATTTTGCAAGAGATGTCATGAAAAAATAGTTTACATTTTTATAAGCATATAATAGTACACATTTGCAGACACCATAGGAACTGATCTAGCAAGTGTCTAAATTAACACGGAACATGAGGCTTTGTAAGTATCTATGCATATATGGATCTTAAGAAAGGAGAAATATTAATGGATAAAGTAAAACACAGAAAGAGATATTTGAGATATACAGACAACTTATCCTTTTTCCAATGTGCAAGACCAAGCCACCTGATTTTTATCCTTGATTACTACATAAAAAAAGACTAAGAAACCTACTTTTCAAAGTGGTCTTCTCTTGGTCACAGTTTTTCTGACCATGTTCGCCTGCAATATAGCTACAATTTTTGTGCTTCACTGAGGTAGACAAATAAGATTTCAGAAACAATACTCTCTCTTGCTGAACTGTTGAACCCCTGATGCTTAATGGATCAATTTGCATACCAAGTTCTATTTGCTGCACATGAGTTGAAGAATGACCACTAAAGTAATATTGCTCTTCATTTCTACAAAAATAGTATGCATAACTAAATGGAAATATTGAACTGACCAGATGACAAATCTTAGCACGATAAAAGGAACATGGTCGATGTAGAGATAAAATAAGCACACATTCGGACATATAGTAAGAAAAATATGCAATTTCAAACAAATGTGCTATATCATATGCACTGAATACAATGATAATTACAGGGAGGTTTGAAGTCATAATTCATACACTAAATTCTTATCCTTGCCCAACTAATACCAAGAACATTAATTTTCGTATGGTCCAACACAAAACATTATAGGCTCAAAGATACTACAGAGCGAAATCGAGTGAAAGATCTGCATAATTTACTTTAAACACTGATGTGGACAAACCGTAGTTATTAACATCTGTTTTTTTACCACACGTAGGTAAGCAAGAACTTCACATGAACACTAAATAAATCTGGTCAGTACCAAAAGGAAGTGAATAAACACTAATGGTGGCTCATCTTCAAGGCCACCTCAGGGCATGCTCCAGGGAAGACTCCAGACCCTTTGTTAGCTTGACTGGTTACCATCCTTCAGAAAATATTCAGGTCCTGAAGTAATTAAGAAAATACCAGGACAAATAAAATGATGACCTCAAATACGCACTAACAAGAACTCAATCAGAACATATGATCGAGCAGAGTCAGTTTTATCCAACCTAGACTGATACTAGTAAAGTGCACGTGCGTTGCAACGGGACAATAAAAAACATCATCTTTGAATGAAAAACATTGTCACGACCCAAATTTTGCTCGAGTCCCACATAACCTATAAAAATATGTCTCTTCAGCTTGCCCTGTCATTTTGATGGACACTTGATTTCTCACTCTCCAAATTTCATAAGTGTAAACACAGAATATTTTGTTCATGTTTACAAATCCACAACACTGTGAAATTCTTTTAAAAACCATATGAATCTTATTTCACATAGCACATGTTTAACCAATGTAAATAAGAACGAGTTAGTTGGGAGCCTTTCATTTTTCCCCAAAGACAAACATAGTATCATTTTTTTTAAACAGAATAATTTCATAATACATATACATGTTGATGGCTCGTGTACATGGTAAAAAAAAACTCTGAAACAATCTCACACGATCAGGTATGCTAATTTTATTTTTGGCTACAAAATGAAATAATCTTTCATCAGATTTATGGTTTGTTCCCTCACGGAGTAAAATAAATAAATAAACTCTTGACGAGACCAGGAGTGCAAGTACACAGTCAGCTTGAACCAAACATTTGGCCTTGGTTCCATGATTCAGGACTTACCTCCAGACCTATAGGTGTGAATCTGAAGGAGACAGCCGGTGGTGAATTCGACCTTCTTGGTCTGAATATAAACAACCTTGATCTTCTTGTCTGCCTTGTGAAGACAAGCGAGTTGTTGTCTTCAATCATCTTCATTACCGATTCAGTGATAAGGTTCAAACTCGTCTTCAATCTTCTTCATTACCGATTAAGTCGTAAGGTTCAGACTCGTTCCAAAGTGACCTACCTATGTAGCTGGTTACGAGCGAGTTGATGATGAGCACGCCCCAAGACAGCCTGATGCCAATGTTATATATCTAAGAGAAAAATCGTGAATCCGTAAACTGAAGGAATTCAACGTAATTTTACCTTGCGTTTCCCGCAAAGACGAACGAAAAAAAAAATCACAACATATCTGGAAACTCATTAAATAACATTATTTGAACCATGATTAGCCAATGTGATGGCTAGGTACCTAAACTCCGTACGCTACTGAATTTGCAATCCGCTCACAGTTTCAGAGTTGGTCAGATAATTCTATTATCACTTCAGAGTTTACAACTCAGCATTTATTGATCAACAACGTCAAACCGTGCAATTTTAAGTGTAGCTACTAAACTGAAAACCGGCGCGACATACGACGGACACCTTTACTCGTATTATATAGTAGAGATCTGATGAGTATGACACACCTGTTCCTCGTGTACGGTGAGATGAAAAATGCAGAAATGCATAGCCAAGGTTATGAGGAAAGGTGCAAGCTTGTCCTACAATAAAAAAAACAGAGTCGGTTAGCTAAAACATAAAATTGATATTAACAGATTCACCGTAAAATATACTGATAATTAATTCTGTATGAGGTGGTATGTTTTTACAGAAATTGATGGTCGAAATACCATCTTGAAGACCATGTCAATATCCTAAAAGACTTGCATTTTTGTTCAAATGAGATAATTCATCTGAGCAGTGTGGTAATATAAACTCCTGAACTGAAAATAAATGGTTTTTGCCGGAACATGAAAGAGGAAAGTGTACAGAAACAACTAAGGGAAGCTCAGTTCTCTTTTAGGATATTGTTACTTGATCACATTTTATTATAATCAGTACTGGACCTACATAAATTTTAAATTCACAAATGACAAGTAGACCAAAATTTATATGCCTGATACTATTTAAAGTTTGGATAGAATGCATTAGGTTCATCATGCCCAAATAACTCCATGAACTGCATATCAGTGTATATTTACAGAAGTTGCTAAGCGTCTCGATGCAAACGTAAAGTAGTAACAGTGACATAGAGTGCAAGACAAAAATGCATATGCATTATGAAACAGAACTTACAAATGCATTTGTGCATATGAAAGGCACATAAGGAAGACATTACCATGTGACCAGGTCAAAGGTTTGCAAATTAGCTTGTTTGCGGTTTCTCGCCTCAGGAATATATATTGCGAGATTCAAGAGCTCCTATCTGCAATCTGTAAGAGGATAAACACCAGTAGCTAGTAGGGTTCTAAATGTAGACTTTGAACACAATTTAGAAGAATTCAGTAAAAAGGAATCAAAATTAAGAAGCACAGGAACTGCATGGAACATCACATGATATCTTGCTCTGACAGTCTACCTATCAATATTAGCAATGACAGCTTAAGATGCATGGAAGCAAGAATCATGTGTGTGTGTGTGTGTGTTTTCATTACAAACTGGTGGTCATTTTACATTCAGACATGAGATATCTTTTCCAATTAACATGCTGAATTTTCTCAAGCATGTGCCATGCAACCAAATACTTACGGAGTATTAGGAAGACTGGAGTAAACTGCAAAACTAATAATGATTTTGGCCCCTGTTCTGTTGTTAAATAAAGTTACAGAAATCAGATGGATTTCAGTCGTCGACACCAGGACACCAGGAGCATGATTCCACAACCCCCGCACCGAAATCCACGACCCTTCCAGTTCCCAGTCAAGCACGAGTAGGAAGAGATTGAGAGAGAACGGGTGCAGGTGGGGAGAATGCCTTACGGTGTAGTTGCCGGGGTTGAGGTCGAGGGCCTCGGCTGTGATGCCTGGGGCGCTCGCCGGCGGAAGTAGTCGATCCACCCCCCTCCTCACCGGTGCAGAAGGGCTCCGGTCCTCGCTCGAGACGCCGCCGCCTTCTCCCGTCGAGAGAGCTGAAAGATGGTGTTGGGAGTGGATAGGGATGAGGGGCTGAAACGAAAGAGTGTCAATTGTTTGGACTGCGGGTTGATTTCCAAAATCTTAAGGGACTAAAACCAGGTCGCTTCGCTGTGTGCTCTTCTCAACCTGCAGGTTCGCAGAAGATGAACAAATTCGAGGTTTGATAATCTGAAAACTGCATGATCATATCAAGGCACAAGGAGATGAACAAGTTCGCACAGTAGTAGCACTTGTAAATTATTACAGACCAGACACCAGACACCAGAGGACGCCGAGGGCAAACTACTACAGACCAAGACCGCTGTTTGTAAACTAGAACGAGCCGCAGCAGATGATCTTCACCTTCTGGTAGAGAACACCGAGAGATGACGCCATCCTCCACACGTGGTCGACGGTGTCATCATCTTCCTTGCCGGAGACGAACTTGACGACGGGCCATGGGCTGAGACGAAGCCCCGCCGCCACGCCGGTGCCCACGAAGAGCGCATCCGCTGACAGGAAGCCCTCCCCGCACTGCGACTCCTCATCCGCGAGGGCCGCACACACGTCCTACAGCAGGGCAGTAAGGTCGGTCGGCGAGGTGGCGTCGAGAGGATCAGGAACAAGAACAAACGGGAGGGGAGAGAGAAAATGGCTCACCTTGTCGTCGGTGATGGCGGCCACGAGATGGCGGGCGTGGTTGAGTGTGTCCTTCACCTCCTCCAGAAGGGCCTTGTCTCCGTGGAGGACGACGGCGGCGCGGCCATAGGCGAGGCGCACCTCTTCCATGGCGGCGGCGAGGGCATGGGTGAAGGTCTCCGCGTCGGTCTCGTCGAGCGGCCAGCGAGGCAGCGGGACGGCCACCAGCGGCTCCTTGTCCACGAACCCCTTGGCATGCTCGTCGGCCGTACGCACCACGCCTGGCGGTTCAGGTTCAGTTCTGGGTGCCCGTTTGGTTTGCTGGCGCGGGTATCGGGTGCCATTTCTGGGATCCGCTCCGTTTCAGCCTGAAAAGAAAGCTGTAGAGCGTTCCAGCCACCGTCGTGTAGTGGACATGCAGCGCAGCGTGTATTACTTCAGGTCGCTGCATGCGGGCCCCACCTTTGTAGTCATTTTTCAACTTTTGACCCAAGACACAACGATCACACAGGGTTACAAAACGAAATTCTAAGGGCTGTGATGCTGCCTGGTTTTACTATTTCATCTATCTATGTTTAATTAATTAGAGTAACTCTTGCACACCCTATAAAAAGCGAACCGCTCAACACGAAACAATTATATGGTATCGCGATTATAAGGGCAGCACCTTATAGGATCGCGAGAAGTGAGCTCTGGAGACACGGAAAAAGAGGGTTTGAAATAGGGTTTAAGAGGATGCGATGGAAGAGTAGTACTAGAGTCTATCCAAATACATTTTTGTGAGTGCTTAATTAGTATCCAGATGTGAGGAAAATTTTGTGTATCAATTTCTGATACTAATTATGCTCGTCTTTTTTGAGAGAAAAATGTTTCCTTATTATTTTGTGTACTATCCAGATATTCTCCTAGTTTACTACTCGTTGGCCCAAGATGACATTCATTTGAGCTTGTGTGAAAGCATAAGGATTGCTTCCTATAGGATCAAAATACTACACTAGTAGATGATCAGACCGTTTTAGGAGGTCAAGGTAGTCAAAATCCCATTCGCTCTGTGCTGCAAAACACAGAGAGAAGCATCGGGATTCCCAGCAAAAAAGATGAAATCAGTTGCAAAAGAAGGGAGGCAGACAAGCAAAACCACGTAGTACGATGCAAGAAACCGCCTCCGAACCCTTTGTCTGCGTCTGCCGCGGCAACACCAGCTCGTCTGCTCGTTGGTTGCTACTACTCCTGTACGAAAAGTTTGCCTTCCACAAATGGTTGGAATGGTTTGACTTTCTATGTTTGCAAGTAGCCCATTTTCTAACTAGTGAATATCCTGGCATGATTGATGTTTTGCGTATGCAGTTTCTGTTGGTTGGTTGATTAGCACCTAATAATTATCCATGTAGCCTTCCTCTGGAAATACAAATGTCAATGATCATGACACCATATCATATTCATGGCCACATGAATTTAATGTTTATAGTAAGCTCAAATTTTTGCCAACCTCCAAACCCTTGGTTTATTACTTCCTTTGGCATGCCATCAGCACCTAAACATATTTTTCTCTCTCAAACCGACATTTTGAGAAATTGTAAATATTTTTTCTTTCAAACATTGTATCAAAGTGAGTTGACACTGAACTTCACACATGAAATCGATACAAGGTAAAATACTACTCCGTCATTCCAAATTTGGAGAGGCGAGTAATGGATTCCCAATAACAAAGATGGGGAAAACGCAAGAAGAAAGATGAGAATCCGTTGCAAAAGATGAGAGCAAAAGCGCTGTAGTAGAAGCCACCTCTGAAACCTTGTCTGCGCCTGCCGCGGCAGAAGCAGCTGCTCTGACTCTGCTGCTTGGTTGGTACAATGGTACTGTACGAAAAGATTCATATTGTTGCTTCCTTTGCCTCACTTGTGTGGCCTGCTCTTATCTCTATCTCTGCGTAGTTGGGCGTTGTGGTGCTTCTGTTCCGAGCAATTGTAGTACTAGTACCAAAAATACTCCAATGCCATGAACCATGAACTTGGATTGTTGCTATATTTATGCATAGTTGGATGTGTTGTTTTTAGACAGTTGTAGAACAAATAATTGAACAATGGGACTATCCTTATGGGCAAATATTGGTTAATTAGAGTTTTCTATGCTATCAAATATGCACCCCGCATAAGGATGACTTCAACGGGGCGACCCAAACGGACAAGCCATTTGGATCGTTTTGTCCGTTTGGATCACCAAACAGCACGGTGGTCCCGTCGTGCGAGCGAGTGCGCTAAACGTGCACAGCGTATAGCGTATTATTTTTCGTTTTTCCTAAACATGCAATATACGGGTCGTGTTTTCATTGCGTAGGGGCGAGCTGGGCCAAAAACGACCATTTTACATAATAGTCTAAAAAGGGAAAGACATTAAATTACAACTATGCCCTTCGCGGGCTTTTTTTCAACTCCTTATCGGAAAAGACGAACATGTACGCTAGTGGCGAGCACGGCGGTGGCGTGGGAGGTTACTCCTGCTCCTCCGGTGGCGTCAGCGACGTCAGCGGCTACGACAACGTCTTCTTGTTCCAATGCCAGGATTGGCCGGATAGGCCATCGGGGAGTGGAGGTGCGGGAGGCTGCTCGTCACGTCCATGTATTCGGGAAGTGGCGGCACGGGAGGATGCGGGATCTGTGGCACCTGAATCCAAATTCGCTATGGATTCAGGTGCCACTGGTCCGACAACTTGATGTCCGACCATGGCACGCGACGACATGGTTCGAGTACCACCAGCAGTCCTCGACCCAGACGTACTAGTGGTCCCAAAACCCACCTCCGCACCCGGTGTCGCAGTGGAGAATGGGTGCACTTGACGCGGTGCTGGAATAAGGTGTCTGCATGCGACGATGGTGGCCCAAGGACTTCCCCGCTTCGTGGTCATTCTTCGCCAATTTGCCAAACTAGTGGCGCATTACAGCTAGGTGGGCGGAGAGGTGGCTAGGGTTCAAGAGGAGAGGGGTGGTGCGAGTGGGGACTGTGTGGTGGGTGGGAGAGGGAACAATGTTAATTAAAAAGACTGTCAACAAGGAGACTAACCGACGCGTGTCACCGACAGATGGGCCGGGGGGGGGGGGGGGTCACCACGTGTAGACAGACGGTCAGTCCGCCGCGCCTCCACGTGGACACAATCCCGGCCCAATTTTGGGTCAGAATTGGGTTGAGCCGGACGCGTGGGAACCAAAATCGAACATGCTTCAATTTTACATCGGGGTCGTGATTTCGACACAAACGGATCGACGCGAACCGACACGGACTCGATTGGTCTATCTATTCTGGTGGTGTATACGACCACTTTATATAAATCTTAAAAGATGATTTCTTACAAGATTCATGCATCTCAATACTAGTAGTACTAGCAACAAGGGCTACGATTCATGGCAGAAAATCATCGATGAACTGCCTCGACTCAACAATACATAAAACAGAATTCAGAAAACCTTCTTTTTAATTCTGGGCTGCTGTTACCTTTGACCACTTGGCATTACTTGCTACTGCTGTCTCAAGGACCCGTAGAGTAAGTAAATGCTTTTTCTTTCTCGTTTCTTGTATTGTACCCCAAAGCCGGTGAGCTTTTGATCCCTGCACATGATCACATAAACTGCAGAGCCATCTGCCTGCTTTACCCATCCAATCGAGCTCCATTGCTCTGCCCCTCCCGTATCTTCTAGCAGGAGTTGTAGCTTGTCAGTTTCTGTGACTTTGTTGCCTATATCAAAGATCACCTGCTTGCTCTGCCAAAACAAATCAGATGTTTGAATTTGATCTTTTCCTCTTTATGCAGCGTTCAGTCATGTAGCACAAGACTGCGACAGTGCAAACGGTCATATTTTCCCTCCAAAATCACATACTCTAGCAATCAGTCTACAGCATGAGTGAACATTCTAGTACTATTATGTTTTCAGATGAACAAAGTGCTGGTAATTGTCACTAAGAACAAACACTGATCGAACACCTATTTGGCACTACAAGTACTGGTTAATTTGAGTTTTTCTATGCTATCAAATATGCATCGTGCATAAGGATGACTCCAGACCCAAACGGACATGTCATTTGGATCGTTTTGTCTGTTTTGATCGTCGAACTGCACGGCGGTCGTTTTTCCTAAACATGCAATATGTTGGACGGCTTATTAATTTCATAGAGGGAGGTGCGCTAGAAACAATCATTTTACATAATAATCTAAAAGGAAAAGGACATAAATTAAAATTGTGCCCTTTGGGTTTTTTTTCCTACTCCTCATTGGAGGAAATGATGAGGTAGGGCATCGTCTGCCACATGTATGCCAATGGGGGCGCGCCGGTGGCGTGGGAGTCTGCTCCTGCTTCTCCGGTGGCGTGCGACATCGTGTCATGGTTCCAATGCCAGGATTGGCCTACCAGGATATCCTACCAGCCTCCAAACCCTTGGTTTACTTCCTTTGTCTTGCCATCAACACCTAAACATATTTTTCTCTCTCAAACCTGCATTTTTAAGAAATTATAAATATTTTTCCTTTCAAACAAACACTTTAAAATTATGTTCACCGGACATCGACTGGCCCATGTCCGACCTTTTCATGGCTACCGCATCCATGCGGCCACCTATTTGGTCCGCCATGTCCGTTTTTTTTTTCCTTCTGTTTTATTGATCATATTCCACAAAAAATAAGCTAGCAAATTATCTTGCAAACATGAACTTCCCATGCCAGCATTCAACATTACACAGAAATGAGTTGACACTGAACTTCACACATGAAATCGATGCCATCTTACAAAGTAAAATACTACTCCGTCGTTCCGAATTAGGAGAGGCAGGTATTGGGATTCCCAATAATTAACAAAGATGGGGAAACGAGAGAAGAAAGATGAAATCAGTTGGAGTAGAAGGGGAAAGCAGGCAGAAGCAGCGTGGTGGAAGCCGCCTCTGAATCCTTGTCTGCGGCAGCTCGTCTGTTGATTGGTTGGTACGTACTACTGTAGGTCTGTAGTACTTACAAAAAGATTGATCCTGGCGGTCCACGTTCACGTTGCTTTGTTTGGTTCAGTGAACGTTACTGTGGCCTGCTCCCATCCTCATCTCTGTGGTACTTGTGTTCCAAACAAGGCTAGGACAAAAGTACTCCAATGCCATGAAGTTGGATTGTTGCTATATTTATGCACAGCTGCATGTGTTGTTTGTAGAAAGTCGTAAAACAAACAAATGAACAATGGTTGATTTGAGTTTTTTTCTCTGCCAACAAATATCCACCGTGTATAAAGATGTTTTTTCTACAGTATTCATGCATCTCAATTGTCAAATGTTAGTACTAGCAACAAGTGCTACTATGATTCATGGCAGAAAATCATCCATGAACTGCCTCTACTCAACAACACGTCCAAGAAGTAAAATCGTAGAGTATGATCTTCTTCAGAAAACCAATCTCTTTGATTCAATCAACTCTGCCGTGGGCTGCTGTTACCTTTGACCACTTGGCATTACTTGCTACTGCTGTCTCAATGACCCGTAGAGTAGTAAGTAGATGCTTTTTCTTTCTCGTTTCTTGTATTGTACCCCGCAGCCGATGAGCTTTTGATCCCTGCACAGTACACAAGATCATATAGACACCGCAGAGACAACTGCTTTACCCAGCCACCAATCAGGCTCCATTGCTTCTCTGCCCCTCCCGTATCTTCTAGCAGGAGTTGCTTCTTGTCGGTTCTCCACTGTACAAAGATCACCTGCTTGTTCTGCACCTTTTTGTTTTACCAAAACAAATCAGATGTTTCAATTTGATCTTTTCTCTTTCTTTATGCAGTGTTCACTCATGTAACTAGCACAACATTGCTATAGTGCAAGTGCAAACGGTCATATTTTCCCTCCAAAATCACATACTCTAGCATTATGTACTCTAGCAAGCAGTCTACATCATAGAATGGATATTCCAGTATTATGTTTTCAGATGATCATACAGCTCGAACAATTTGGCACTAGGATCAAATACGATTACATAGTACTGTATGAGCTAGAAGCTTGAGCTCATGAAATGTCTACTGCATCAGCTGGCACACAAGGAAAACAATGGCGAGGAACTGCATGAGGATCACGTGGTCCTTCCACCCCAATTCCCATTCCCAGCTGCTGCCAACCTCCAAATCCTCCGACTCCGTCTCCGAGCCGTCATCGCCGTCGTTCCCACAGCCTGAATCCTCCCTCGAGCTGATGCAGCTCGTCGTCGTCACGATCCTGCAGTTGCCAGGATCAGCGTCGTCTCCTCCCGGCGATCTTGTCTCCTTGGCGGTGTCACGGCGTACCGGTGGCGGCGGCGTGATACCGTTCATGGCGGGGACGTCCATGGTAGCGGTGTACTCGGTGATGATGCCGGTCGGGGCGCTCATCCACTGGTTGAAGGCGTTCCGCTGCGCCATGGTGCAGACGGCCAGGTCGCAACAATGGAACGCAGCCGGCGGCGTAGTCAAGGACATCGCGGAGGCGTACTCGTCGGGCGCCTCGCCGTGGACCACGACCCGCGCGAACGCCGCGTCCGTCGCCGGCGTGAAGGCCATCGTGGAGTCGTCGTACACCTCGGGAGCCTCACCGCGGAACACCTCCCGCATGAACGCCGCGTCCGCCGCCGCCGCGCGCGCGCTCATGGACATGGCCATCTCGCAAGGAGGAGCCTCCTCGCCGCCGCGTTCGCCTCTCCTTGTTCTTTGCCTCCTGGGAGTCGTTGCGCGCCCGCGGCTAGCACGCGCGGCAACCACCACCATAGCGTCATCTGAGGGCGGCGCGACGCTCCTCCTCCTCCTCCACTGGCCGAACGCCTTCAGCTGCGCGGAGGCGACGGCGAGGTCGAGCATGTCTGCTCCGGCCGTTGGTGCCACCGCCAGAGCACGCACGTACCCGACGAACGCCTCGCCGCGGAACGCGCCCCTGGCGAAGGCCGCGTCCACCGCGGCGCCGCCCGCGCCTCTCCGGACACCGGAGTTGGGTAACACCGGCATCTCCATGACGCTGCTGGGGGCGGCGCAGCAGCCGCAGGACAGGCCGGCGTCGATGCGGCGCGCGGCCTCGTCGAGCGCGCACTCGACGGCGGAGGGGAACAGGTCCATGCTGGTGCCGATCTCGGCGAGGCGCGGGAAGCCGTCGCGGAGCGGGAGGAGGTCCTGCGCGTCCGCCCACAGGAAGGTGCTGTCCCCGAAGCACGCGACCAGGACGGCGTCGCGGCGCCTCCTCCGGCGCTCGCGGAGGGCGAGCTGCGACGCGTCGGAGGGGTCGAACACCTGCCCCGGCCACCACGGGTGGCCCCGGACCTTGACCCACACCAGCCGGGGCGGCGTGAACAAGGCCTCCTCCGCCGGCGCCACGTCCTCGAACGCGCAGCCGTACCGCGCGCGCCCGCTCGACTCGGAGGGCGGCGCGGGCATCCTCCTCCTCCGGCGTCGAGGCGTGGTGGCGGCGGACAGGAGGAGCGCCGCCACGTCGCGGTGCATGTGGCGCACCGGGCTGGCAACGGTCGTTTCGATCCCCGCGTCGACGTTCTTGGAAATCGGCGACGCCGCGGCGCCTTGTTGGAAACAGCAGCTCGCCAGGCCGTCCGTCATCCCGCTCTTGCCGGACGGATCGAGAACGAAGAGACAGGTGGTGAGGTGAACGGAGAGGCAAGTCGTTGGTTGGGAGACGGAGGGGCTCGCCGGAGAAGGGGGAGACGTTGGGGTTTTGGGCCTGAGCAGGTCCGGTGGGATGAGGAAGAAAACAGAATGCACAGCGTCCTCCTTTTGACGTCCCACCACCAGCATCATGGCGCCATCCCAAATCCCTATTCGAAATTCACAACGGTAAACCCCCCGTGGAACAAAATTCAAATAATCGGGTTAAACCGGACGTGTAGTTGGATTTGTTTGGGTGATGCTCCGGTTGTGAATTTTGAAACTTCAAGCCGACTAAAGACAAATATTAGTGAACTTGATAAAATTAACGATTGGGTTTGTGTTTGGCCGGTTTTCATGTTGATTTCCAGATTCAATTTTTAGGATGGGTAAAATTCCATTGGTTGGAACATATATAAAACATGTAGGTAGATCATCATTTTCATAGATAAACAATGTCGAACCTCCACACCGTCGTCTCCTGCTTCCCCCGAGTGCGGTGTATAGTAGGACGGCATCGTCTATCTATGAAAATGATATAGACACTACATAAATCGGTGGTAGGATCCAACATTGTAGAAAATTTAACAATAAAAACCTATGGAACCCATTTGACCAAAGCATCCGGCGAACTTGTTGACTTCCGCCACTATGGTGTTCCATCTATGGCGTAGGGAGCCCTCACTTCGGACAAATTCCGAGTTTGCATTTGAAAACTTGTTTGATAAGGTCCCAAAACAAAGCACAATGGAGTCTTCCGGTCACAGGATCCTCCGAGGTGGACAACCACGCATTGCACAACATCTTATCATCGCCGAGTACATCAGACCTCTACGAGACGCCTACGGAGTACATCGGACATCAAATTTCTAATCCTACTCATACTACTTTCTAAAATGTGAGCATTCCAATCAGAAGCGAAGGCGAATCTGTGCAAGCACCTCGTCGGGCGCGGCGGCGGCGGCGGAAGTGTCAATCTCCTCCTCCGCCTCCGCGAACGCATGCCAGTACAGCTTGGTGGCGAATTTGCTGTCGGAGCCCACCATTCGGAAGTTGTGGACGGAGTATCGGAGGAGAGTGAGAGCTAGGGTTCTGACCGGGGTGGGGAATTTTCGGATATATGTGGGGTCATGTCCGACGTGGCGGCCTGTCCGGGCATGCACGTACGCACACAAACCCTCCCTACATATGGGCTGGGTTTGAGGTGGGCCGGACAGCTCGGACGTTTGGGGTGGCTTTGAGGGTCTCCTTTGGGTGCGGTTTTTAGCCCAAACCCTACCGGGCTGTCCGCCCATATGTTTGGGGTGGGTTTGGGGCCTCCGGTTGGAGATGATCTTACCTGGCACATACGATCGTGCAAAATCATCAACATTGCTGTGCTACCAAAACGGCAAGGTTTCATTTTGAGAAAAAAAATACATCAAAGTTGTGATAAATATTTAAACAAAACAAAACAATGCAGTGGCTGGGGGCGCAGCTCCCTATTTCTCCCATTTCGAAAAAATATTTGGAATTCAGATTAACTATTTACTTCTTGGATTGATGTTCCATTGTATGCGTACATAGCAGGATGAGAATTATATTAAATTTTATACGAGTACAATATATGCACTGCATATTGGCAAACTAACTAACACGTGAACTTGAATTGACTCAGGCTTGCAGTCTCCCAAGGAACTTCTCTGGTGAAGAGCTGGCTCTGTGAAGCGTGGTTTGCCACCAAACTACTGCCGGCCTTGTGTACCTGCCGCATGCAAGACCAGCTAAAATTAACACACCAACATAGACAATGGTGAGACAACAATCGCAAGAGGAAGCATATTTACCCTGGATGAGGCCACGAAACACTTTTCTGCGACAAACAGTCATGGATGTAACAAAGAACTCTGTCTCTACTATTGCCTTAGTCACCGTATCACTTAGAGTCTGCACAATGTACACCAAAGGAAGAACGTTAGTGCAGCGGTGGAAAATATATAAGGGAATGAGCCTTCCGGGCTTCCAGCCAAATGAAAATAGGCCCTACGTACCTTCATCTCGCTGTATGGAGGAGCTGTATTGAATTCTCGTTTCAAGTTGTCCAGTTTCAACTTATACTCGCCGTGAGTTCTATCTACTATATCAGTATTTAGATCGGAGTTCGGTGAAATGGATATATCACCACTGAATTTTGCCAGAGTATTTTGGGCCATGAAGTAGCTCATTGCCGCTACACCTTCAAGGGCACCAAGAAAGGAAACAATAGTTTCCTTAGTGATCTTGTCATGGCACGCAGTCTCAGCAGTACTGACAAAGGTGTGCAAATGCTCGTGAAGAACCTATGTTTTTGGTAGGAAGGGGGATTAATTAGCTTGTACATATTACATATACAACAACAACAACAATGTTGGTAATCCATAAATATAGTCCTGAGTTACCAGCTTTTCTCTCTTTGTTGGAGTCATCAGTCTAGTGAGATGTGCCTCTTGAGGAAGTACACCTGGCCTTCCCTAGAATAATTTCAGAGAATACAATAAATTATACGTCCAAATGGTAAGAAAGTAACACGAGTAAGACGCAGGGTGTGGTTATCTGAAATAATGCAGTTACCATTATAGTGGAAACCAGCCTCACTGAATCTGTAGCTACCGTGCAAAGATAACGTCGGAATCCTGTTGTTTCCCGATACTGCAGCTCTCACAAAATAAACAAATGGTACGAAAATGGGGTCATATTTAGCAGTAGTTATGTACTTTTAGTTTCTTCTTTACTAGCATTTACTTTTCAGCGGAATGTATCGAATCATTTGATAATGAGAAGTTGAGAACAACTGAGCATCCAAGTATGTGACATTATAGGATGATAGTAGAATGAGTACTGGACAGCTTATAGTAGAAAATGCCACAGTGGTGTTAAACTACTTTTCACTGTAAATAAAAATAAATTAGGAACGAGGCTTACCAGAAAACCAGTATCAGAAATCTTCGTCAAAAACTCCACAATTCTATCATGCTCTTCACGTAACTCCTTTAGAAAAAACCAAACAAAAGTAAGGCTTCATTAGAACAATATACGACATGAAAAAGACCTGGACAAAATATCACATTGCAAAGTTCAGTACTACACAATATCTGTAGTCCTTCAATCTTCGGTCATGAAAATAGACTTTGAGGCGCTGTCATAATAATAATAAAATGATAATGCCGTGAAACAAGTACTCCCTCCGATCCATATTACTGGGCATAGCTTTGTCTAGATTCATATGTATCTAGTTAAGTATTTAAACTAGATACATGTGTATCTAGACAAAGTTGTGCCCACTAATATGGATCGGAGGGAGTATATGGTTTGGTGCCCGTAATTTGTAATTGTCCTGAAAAAGAAACGAACTGTATTCTTTTTTCAGAATACATTACTTGGGAAAAATCAATTCGCTTGAACATGCCAATTAATGGGATCACACGGCGAGTATATGCAAAAGGCTTAGAGTTTTATTTTTGGGACGACACAAGTAACAATTCAGTTGAGCATGACAGACAGCATGGTTTGATTTTATGTGCATACAAATCAAGTTCCCCTCTGGTTATTCTAAACAAACTGAAGTCCAAAATCAGAGGAGAAACAATAAGATACTAGAGTCTTCGAGAAGAGTTTAAATGTCTCACATATGCTATCTCCCCTGCATCCTCCCGGTGGATGGCGACATGAGGGCCGTCAGCGGCGCCATTGACGATCCCGTGGCCGTGGCGCGTCGTCTTGGCGTTGGCGAGCTTCAGATTAATCTTACGCCCATCCAGTGGCAGCGACAGGGTGCTTCTGCGAGCCGGGCCGCTGGTTAGGAGGAGGCCGGAGGAGGAGGCGAGGCCGCCATTGATGGAGCATGGCCTGAGGGTGGCGGACATGGTCTTGACTGGTTGGTATAGAGTATAGACGAAGATCAAGATCGATCTGTCGATCGATTAGGGTGACCTACTACTAGTAGTATCTCTATCCCCCGATCGAACCCCCGGCACAAGTATTTATATATAGTAGTGTATGTATCGCGAGCTCAAATTCGTCTAAATGAAGAGATAGACCACAAAGAACTCCTAATCTCCGACGTTTTCTTTCAACGGTGTTTACTAATCATCATGACGATGTATCATGTCTGGACTCGTGTTCGCGTAAATGTCGTAAGCCAAACAGCCTCTCCCACCATTAAAAGGAAAACTCGATCCTTTTTTTCTTGCATGGAAAGAAAACTCTATCCCTTCTGTGTACTACTCCCTACATAAAACTGAAAACGACCCTTGGTCGTACTCATACGTCCCTTCCTTTTTCTTTTTAGTCCTTCCTGGTCGAACAAAACCGGGTTGGACTAGGGAAAGGGTTGTCTTCGTAAAGGGAAACGTGGACGCGCGGGCGCGCACTACGTGTCACGGGTTTTTCCCTTTTTCTCTTTTGTCGCGAAGCGGGCGCACTCCGCAATCCAGACTCGATAACAATTCTGTTCGAACCCAGTCCTTCAGTTTTGTACAACCTGTTTTGCTCTTCTTGTACAACCAATTTCCCTTTTTCCGTTTTTCAGGAACAGAGTTAAACCAATGTAGTTACTAACTTTCACATTTGTTATTTTCCCTTAGTAATTTTCGGGCAGGGAGATTTCAGGGGTAGTTATGGGAGGGAGGTATCAACTTTCAATCAAAATATGATGAAACTTTTAATATAAAATAAAATATAAATATAAATAATATAAATATAATAAATTTTTTTAGAAAAATATCGTTACTCTCATTGGTCGTAGCGTGTGCTACGGCTCGGCTTCGCCTCGCAAATGACGGCTCGGCTTCGCCTTGTTTTCTTTTAATAATATCTTGAAAGTGGGGCATTGGTCGTTGCGTGCATTGGTCGTTGCGCGCATTTGTCGTAGCGTGTGCTACGGCTCGGCTTTGCCTCGGCATCTACGGCTCGGCTACGCCTCGCCAATGATGGCTCAGCTTCGCCTCGTTATCTTATAATAATATCTTGAAAGGGGGGCATTGGTCGTTGCGCGCATTTGTCGTAGCGTGTGCTACGGCTCGGCTTCGCCTCGGCATCTACGACTCGGTTACGCCTCGGCATCTACGGCTCGGCTACGCCTCGCCATTGACGACTCGGCTTCACCTCGGCAATGACTGTATTTCTGGTTGTACGTTAGTAGGTGTTTTGTTGTACGTTCTGAGCTTTATTTGCTGTACATCTACAGGTATTTCTTGTTGTACATCTAAGGCCTCGAGGTTGTATATAGTGTTATCTACTGGTAGTACAGCCAAATTTTCATAGTTGATTGTTATTTGCCTACTGGTTTCTACTTTCACACCAGAATGTTCAGAATGTTCTAATTTCAGGTTGTTCAGAATGTCTAAGAGTGACAGTTCGATCAATCATGAACATTAACTTACACTCTGTACGAGATAATAAATTCTTTCATCCTACACAAACTTCAACTGCTTCTCCATAATGTCTGTTAAGTTAACTTTTTTAGAAATACAGGGAGCCCCTTCTCGGTTCCATTTATATTAAACGAAACCGATCACAGGACAAAACATGCCGAAAAGGCAAGTACGAATAGGTAACACAAGTTTGCAAGCTAAAAGAAAGACGAGCAACTACTAAAACTAGACAGGACGACAAAAACGAGCACCTACGATGCTCCCTCCCCCAACATTTGTCTCGGCTCCAGCTAAAGGATTACGGCGACCACCAGCTCCCAAAACAAAACCACCCTCTAGTTAGTTTAAGCCACATGGCTTCTTTACAACTTATGCAAAACTCCAAAAGGAAGCACCTTCGGCTTCTTTTCCACTCTCAGGGAGTCACGACCCTTTCAGATGACCACGTGAATCGCATCAGCCTCCTCCGGGTGCATCTTCAGGTACTCCATCGAAGCACGGCCAGCAAAAGCCGATGTCGCCGTTGTCGACCATGTACTGATCCAGCTGAAGTCTGTGCACCTCAGCCCGGTTCCAGCTCCAGGGGTGCTTTGAGCTTTGCGATCAGCAAGGTTGCCAAGAGTTCCAGTCTTCGTCCTGGTGGTTCTTTCTATTTAGCCAAACACTCCCTAAAACAACAACACTAGCTATGTTTAGATGAAAGAACCTGGTGTTACACAGCCACTTAGATGCTAAAACTTCAAAGTTAATTATCACCACTCCGCAATTCTTGTTAGAAGCTACTAGATGGACAACCTTCTCAGGGCATTCCACATGATAGAACCCCAAACCCGATGATGCACTGCCAATGAACTTTGCCATCTGCCTAGGTCTTTTCTTCACCGGGCAATCCTCCACTGCGTGTGTCAAAGCCTCTGTGCGACTGACTCCCCGACCCCGCTGGTTCTCCCACAAAAGCCCCCGCAAGCTCCGGTCCTGCTTCTGAACCCATCCATGGTGTTGGGGTTTTCCCGACTGCCTTCCTCCTGCAATCGGCTGTTCACAACAGAAATCCCAACCCAGGCATTCCGTCACAGGTTCTTCAATTCGCACAGATTCAGCGCCGCCCAGAGGTGATCCAGATTCTGAATCGTCGCCATTCTGAAGTACTCGAGCACCATTGCTGACTCCACCTCTGTCTCTAGGAGCTCCACCACTGGAGGTCCCAAGTTTAAAACTCCCTCCGTCTTCCTCTGCTTTCTGATGATCCTGCGCATGGATCCGAAACGCCGCGCTGGTCGAAAGCGGAATCTCTCGGGAACTCCTCTTCGCAGTGCATGCGTAATCCAAGCCTGTTTGAGTATCACCCGGAGCGATACATTGTATCTCCTACCAAGTATCGATGTCGAGGCTGACGTTGTCGACTTCCTCTCCGCAAATCTCGCCGCCGCCCTTCGCGGCGCACGGGTACCCGCTGTCCCCCAACTACCATGCACCGCCATAGAACTGGCCTTCTACAGGTCTGCGGCCCGCCACTCCCGCTCCAGCGCCCGCCGTGCCCGCTCCGAGACCGCCTCCCCTGTTGCAAGCGCCGCCGCCCATCCCCCCCTCTCCATCTACTTCCTGCTCCAGTGTCGATTTCCTCCAGAAACGCCCAGAGATTGCCTGCGGAGAAGCCGAGACGACAGGATGGCTTGACGAGTTGGAATGGACTTGCTGAGTCACCGCGTGTCGGGGGATAACTGTCGGAGTCGGGGCGCCATGGACGGAAGCCGAGGTGGTTCCGCCATGGGGGAAGCTCGGGGTCGCTACAGTCGCGAGACGTGTCGCTACAGTCGACATCTCTCAATCAAACTAGACTTCGAACATCCTGTGTGACTGTTAAGGTTGATTGTTATTTGCCTACTGGTTTCTACTTTCACACCTTTCAGGTTGTTCAGAATGTCTAAGAGTGACAGTTCGATCAATCCTGAACATTAATTTACACTCTGGACGAGATAATAAATTCTTTCATCCTACACAAACTTCAACTGCTTCTCCATAATGTCTGTTAAGTCAACTTTGTTGTCCCTGTTCTTTATTAGTCTAGCTGCAACAATCTTCCGGTACTGAGTAATACTTTCCAATATGTATTCCACCACTTCTCTTGAATCATAGTATTCCATGAACAGCATGCAGAAGAAGCCACAATCAAATCTGTGTTTTTGTAAGTTCAAAATATTTATTAACATTCACCATCAACTCTATTGTTGTAAAATCAAACTTTTGGCGGTGTAAACTTACATTGTTCTTTGCTTTGGGTGATCAGGAGTGAAGTGCTTGAAATTTCCAAAGTCTTTTCCAGATATTTCAGAGTCTTTGACAAGTGTTGAGAAATTCCTGAATTGTTTGATCGAAAACATTGTCTTGTTATCCATAGTTAGATATTCTATATCAGTTATTTTGTTTCTAGGTTGTTGTCTTCTTACCAGATTCATTGCTTCATTTTCCAGGATGCTTGCATTATAATCTGACTTCATGGAATCAAAAATGTTGAACTGTTGGCGCAGAAGGTTGAAGCAACAAACAATCTAGTGATTGTTTTTCACCACTGGGAAGAACAGCTGTATTTCAACATTAAAAAAACAGTCTTATAGTTAAAAATCAGCAACTGGAGAAGGTAAAAAAAATTGGGTAAAGGTTTTCAAATCTTACGAGGTCGTCGTCTAGAACGTTGAATTTTCTATTTATTCTTTTGAAGGCTCCCATACAACTGCTGGACTTGAATTCTTTTGGATCAACAATCAGTTTCATCTGTTTTATTTTACCGAAATTTGTAAAATTAATAAAATTCGATAGAGAGGCCCAAGTGTGTAGTAATCTTTAAAGATCTTACCGCCAGGTAGCATGAGAATGCTTTTTTTTTACTAGAAGCTTGTTTTTGTTAGCCACCTGTCCTTCTATTTTATTGAAATCCTCTGCCCATATATCCATGACCTCGGAGCTCAGTTCCTCGCGTGGCCTAAGAGAGTCTTTGAAATTATTGTATGAGCAGTGTGCTTCTCCAATCTCAATAAAAGGTTGCCTGGAAAAGTTAGGCCAAAAAAATGTATTTAGTATGTGCTTGTAATTGTTTGATTACTTTTTCTTCTTCTAAATAAGCTTGTCCGTCTTACGTGTCTTTGTTTATGGCCTTGGTATTCTTAAATTTTCGACCATGAGCTACGTATTGCCAGTACAAGTTCTGCTCTTCCATAGTGGCCTCATTTATCCTTTCGTTATGAATAAGCAGGTCCATGTCTTCTCTTTTCTTCAATTTTGTCTCCTCCATTGTCTTTTTGCCTTTTTCAAATTGTTGATTGCTGTTTTCATCTGAAAAAATAACGTTCACCTTAATTGTAAATAACAAAAAAATCAAATTTCCTGGCTTAATTGGCGTGTCATGTGTCATAAAAATTGTAGAGAAGTTGAATTGAAATATTGGCATCATAACTGAGATAATTTGTTACAAACCTGTTTGTGTTGTCTGTCTCTTGGTCATTTCATGTGTTTTTTCAACAATCTGCTGTATTGATTCATAATCTCGATTGTCTGTGTGATCAATGGAGTCTATTATTAACTCTTTTGTTAGTGCCCCAAAGTTTTCTGGGAGTTCTTAGAAGATAAAAGGAAGGCTATTGTAATAAAAGGAATGCAAAATATTATAGATTGCATCCTTGTTGTTCTGGTCTGTCTTCTTCCCTTAGTTTGTCAACATGTCCTGAGGTATTATCATTTGATCTTTTTATTTATGCTAGCAAAAAATTCAATTATAGGAGACCCCCAATTTATCAGGCCCCACTAATTAGTGACCCCAAGGTAAGGTTAGAGTTGTACAGGATAGACGCTCCTTCCTGTACGATCTCGCATGATAGGTCTGTACAGGATTTCGTTCATGGTTGTACGAAACTTTGATTCGGCGATATGTGATTCGGGTTGTACATGTCAATGCGCGAGGATCGTACGGTCACCGCTAAGTGGTTGTACAGGAAAAATTCAAATATAGGAGATTAACATGAAATTGTTGTTTTTTCAAACATGTTGTTTTAGTCATCTCCGAAGCCTCTGGAGCTTGTTCCTCTGGCAAGTCAGCCGATGTTTCAACATTATGCTGTGTTGTTTCTGTCCCTGGAGAGTATATGGGGTGAGTGGAGTATATTTCAACAAAAGGAAAGAAAAAAATATTATAGATTGCAACCTTGTTGTGATGGACTCTTTTCTTCCCTTTGGTTGGCAGCAGGACCTGAAGCAATATCAATTGTTTGTGAGTTGAAGGCCAAAAAATATATATTTCTAATAGAGATGTTAATCTTGTATTGTTGTTTTACAGACCTGATGTTTTAGTCTTCGTTGCAGGCTGATTCTTGGTCAAATAATCTGAGGCTTCATCATTCTTGTGAATCAATTCAGTCTCTGGATTGTTTATTTTATCAGTGGAGGTTCAATGTTTTAAGTTTTTTCCTAATACAAAATAATATCTCTAGTAACTGGATATTGCATAATAGGAAGGTCAAAAATTATAGAAAGGCTAACCTTCTTGTGCTGGTCTGTTATCTTCATCAGGATCGATCGTCTGATTCTTTTCCTGAGCTTTCCTGCCTTGTTTTTCCCTGATGTTCTTGAAGTTTTTATATGATTCTTTGAGATGGAATGTACTCCGCTACAAGTGATGTAGAAACAGATTTTCTTCTTCGTCGTTCGCATGTGATTTATCTATTGTTAGTGAAACCTCGTACGTCCTAGTCATCAAAGAATCAATTTCTTTGAATGATGTATAATTTGGACTTTTGCTTCTGCTTCCTTCATATTGTTCTTTTGAACAACTTGGACTTCCTTTTTGAAACTGTTTTTTGGTTGCCCTTTGTTCTTCATGAGATTCGGCTACTCTCTTCATTGGAGTTTTTGCATGGTAGTAAACAATGTCGTTTGGTGCTTTCCACTGCAATCAATAATTTCAATTTTAGTTCATCATTTTAATTCTGCAGATATAGGCGCGGGATACAAGAAAGTTATTTTGAGAATTTGCTCTTACCGGTAAGTTGCCGTACCCCCACGATTTTGCACCGCCACATCCTTCAGTTACCCTGTCTGCTTTTGCAAGCAGCTTAAGCTTTTTTGTATCCAAGTAGTGTATGCGGGGTGTTTTTTTGTCCATATCAGATAAGTTACTTTTGAGGCAGCAGTCCAAGTATATCAGCAACGGCGCCACAACGCAACCTGGTACTGCCTTTACTTTTGACTTTGCTTTCTGGAAGCTTATGGTTGCTCTCTTTAGCTCATCAACAATCAACTGATAGATGTCCATTTCTTTCAGATTATTCAAGTCCAGGTTCTTCACCAGGGTTGCCTCCCTTGAGACTCGCACAGAAGTTCCTGGACATATGATCTTCATGCACATTAGCAGCATAAAAACTTTTATGACTTTATCATCCTTCCCTTCATCCTTCACATTCTCCTCAAGTAGTTTCCTAAGTTTATCTGTTTTGATTTGGTCGCTCCTCTTAAATCCCAACTCTTTCTTCAAGTCAAATAAGTCCTGGTCATTACCGGTGTCCGAAGGTCTGGGTGCTGTGTTGTTGCCATGAGGAAGACCAAACAATTGATGGATTGCGTATGCAGTTATTTGTATAACTTTGTTTGGTACTCCGAGGTCCAATGTCATTGTTTCTGGATCTAATTTTTCCATGATTCGATAAGCTAGCTGCCGATCAATGTTTTCTTTCACTTTTCCATCTAGGAATGGTCCAAGTCCTGCATCTCGTAGCCTTCTTATATGTCGTTCTTCATCCAACAAATCTACGCATTTGTAGAACTCTGTCAGAGAGCATCTGATAGTTGTATCTCTCAAGCTTCTTTTCAGCTTTTTGCTCCTCTTCTCCTCGTTGAATCCTTTTTCTTGAGTTTTTTTCCCTCCCTCCTCTTTTCTCCTTTCACTCTTTTCCCCTGCATTTATTATGAGCATTTAATTCCATATAAAATAAGTATTGTAAGTTTATTCAGCACATTAAGAGTAAAGTGTTATTGTACCTTTAGGCTGTTATTGTTTTCCTTCTTATTGTTGTCATCGCTACTATCACTACAATCTTGTTGCTGGCTACTTGTGTCCTCTTCATCCTCTTTTTCCCCCCTTTGAAAATTACTATCTCTAGAATCTTCTTGCTAGCTACTTTCATCTTCTTCCTCCTCTGAGGGATTCAGGTGTACATAATTAGTACTTTTGGCAGTACTTTTAAATCTAGGGCTCCTGCGCTCGCCAAGATCTTTCCGGTAAGCATATTTCTTGGTCTTTTTCCAGACTCTTTGCCCTGTGGTTTTCTGTTCCAATTGATCCTGTGTGTTCTCAGTAGTTGCTTCTGTATCTTGTTTTTCTGACTTTCTTTTCCTTCCGCTCCTCCTCATCGATGCATGAGGCTCGTTTTTGGGGCCTGTTGAGTCATTGGAACTATCCGGAGGTAAAACATTCAGTGGTTCCACTGAAATGGTTTTCTCATCTTCGTCGCTAACTGTTGTGCGATTAGGGTCCATATATTTGCTCTGCAACATTGTTTAGCCAGCAGTTAGACATCGAAATCTAAAAACAGGAAAAGTATTACTCAGATTCCTATTTGTACATAGTATATAATATTTCACATATATGAAAAATCATCATATAAGTGTTGTTCAACCCGTCTTGAAATTGTTGTCCAACTTGTGGTACTTTCAGGATCTCCTGGATTTCAAATTATTTGAAAACTATTTGGGCGGTTATTTCCTTAATTTTTCTTCCTGGCTTGTTGAGAATTGGTGGAAAATTTCTTCCAACCCTAGCGAGCAGATCATTGCTTTGTTTATTTGTTTGAGTGGCAGAGATTTAAATTTGCAAATGCGTTAAAGAAAACTAACCTCTGAATTGTTGCTCCTGCTTGTTGCTGTGTAGTCCGTCCTTTCCGATGTGCTGGTTCGATTTGAATTTGTTTGGAGTTGTTGCGGGCGGTGGATTTTGATGCGCCCGCTGCTTGATCCCGTGGCGTTGCGGCGTTGCTCCCAAGGATCTCCGAGTTCCGAGAGACCGAGCCAAAACTTTGGTTATCTCGGCGGCGTTGCTGCCTAGTTGTAGGCGGCGGCGATGCGGGAGGATAGATCTAGGTGGCGGCGATACGGAAGGGAGGTCCCAGATGAACCTCGACTGCTCGGCTCCTGGAGTTGTGCGTTGCGTGGGAGAGAGACGGCAGAGGTTGCGAAATGGTGGTGGTTAGTTTAGTCAGGTGGTCCCCCAATTTATCAGGCCCCACTAATTAGTGACCCCAAGGTAAGGTGAGAGTTGTACAGGATAGACGCTCCTTCCTGTACGATCTCGGTCTGTACAGGATTTCGTTCATGGTTGTACGAAACTTTGATTCGGCGATATGTGATTCGGGTTGTACATGTCAATGCGCGAGGATCGTACGGTCACCGCTAAGGGGTTGTACAGGAAAAATTCCATTGGTGTTCGAAGAAAGAGGGGAATGATATCCCTAGGTCAGGAAAAAGTTGTACAGTATAGAATAGCTTGCTTGTACGGACCCAAATAATGGTGTTGTACAGGAAGAAATAGCGGGTGCTAACCCCAGGTCAGCAAATAGTTGTAAAGGATAGACGCACCTTTCTGTACGATCTCGCACGATAGGGCTGTACAGGATTTCGATAATGGTTGTACGAATCTTTGATTCTGCGATATTTGATTCGGGTTGTACATGTCATATGCGCGAGGATCGTACGGACACCGCTAAGTGGTTGTATAGGAAAAATTCCAATGGTGTTCGAAGAAAGAGGGGAATGCTATCCCCAGGTCAGGAAAAAGTTGTACATTATAGAAGAACTTGCTTGTACGGACCCAAATAAGGGTGTTGTACAGGAAGAAATAGCTGGTGCTAACCCCAGGTCGGTCAGCAAAGAGTTATACAGGATAGACGCACCTTCCTGTATGATCTAGAACGTTAGGGTTGTACGCGATTTCGATCATGCTTGTACGAATCTTTGATTCGGCGATATTTAATTCGGGTTGTACAAGTCAATGCGCGAGGATCGTATGGCCACCGCTAAGTGGTTGTACAGGAAAATTTCCATTGGTGTTCAAAGAAAGAGGGGAATGCTATCCCCAGGTCAGCACCCGCTCAGGTAAGAGTTGCACAGTATAGACGATCTTGCTTGTACGGACCCAAAAAGGGTGTTGTACAGGAAGAAAAAACGGGTGCTATCCCCAGGTTAGGAAAGAGTTGTACAGTATAGACGCACATTCCTGTACGTTCTCGCACGACAGGGTTGTACATGATTTCGATCATGGTTGTACGAATCTCTGATTCGGCGATATTTCATTCGGGTTGTACATGTCAATGCGCGAGGATCGTACGGTCACCGCTAAATGGTTGTACAGGAAAAATTTCATGGGTGAACGAAGAAAGAGGGGAATGCTAACCCCAGGTCAGCAAAGAGTTGTACATGATAGACACACCTTTCTGTACGATCTCGCTCGAAAGTGTTGTACAGGATTTCGATCATGGTTGTACGAATCTTTGATTCTGCGATATTTGATTCAGGTTGTACATGTCATATGCGCGAGGATCGTACGGACACTGCTAAGTGGATGTACAGGAAAAATTCCAATGGTGTTCGAAGAAAGAGGGGAATGCTATCCCTAGGTCAGAAAAAGTTGTATATTATAGAAGAACTTGCTTGTACGGACCCAAATAAGGGTGTTGTACAGGAAGAAATAGCTGGTGCTAACCCCAGGTCGGTCAGCAAAGAGTTGTACAGGATAGACGCACCTTCCTCTACGATCTAGAACGTTAGGGCTGTACGCGATTTCGATCATGCTTGTACGAATCTTTGATTCGGCGATATTTGATTCGGGTTGTACAAGTCAATGCGCGAGGATCGTACGGCCACCGCTAAGTGGTTGTACAGGAAAATTTCCATTGGTGTTCAAAGAAAGAGGGGAATGCTATCCCCAGGTCAGCACCCGCTCAGGTAAGAGTTGCACAGTATAGACGATCTTGCTTGTACGGACCCAAAAAGGGTGTTGTACAGGAAGAAAAAACGGGTGCTATCCCCAGGTTAGGAAAGAGTTGTACAGGATAGACGCACCTTCCTGTACGTTCTCGCACGACAGGGCTGTACAGGATTTCGATCATGGTTGTACGAATCTCTGATTCGGCGATATTTCATTCGGGTTGTACATGTCAATGCGCGAGGATCGTACGGTCACCACTAAATGGTTGTACAGGAAAAATTCCATGGGTGAACGAAGAAAGAGGGGAATGCTATCCCCAGGTCAGGAAAGGGTTGCACAGTATAGACGAACTTGCTTGTACGGACCCAAAAAGGGTGTTGTACAGGAAGAAAAAGCGGCTGCTATCCCCAGGATAGGAAAGAGTTGTATAGGATGGACGCACCTTCCTGTACAATCTCGCACGATAGGGATGTACAGGTTTTCGATCATGGTTGTACTGTCGCATGAGGGTGTTGTACAGGAAGAAAAAGCGAGTGCTATCCCCAGGATAGGAAAACGATGTGCATGATGGTCGGACCTTCCTGTACGAACACGCTTGATCTCGTCGTACAGGAAGAAAGATAGTTGTCGTACGAAATTTTGAATCGGACATACGTTTTCCGGGTAGCACAGAAAAGTGCGCATGGATCGTACGGCAATCGCTAGGTGGTGTACAAGGAATATATCATGGGTGTTCTCAGTAGGAGGGGGGGTGCACCCCAGAGCAGTATAGTGTTGTACTTGATAGATGTTCATACTTGTTCGGACACACATGTTGGGGTTGTACAGAAAATCGATAATGGTCTATATTATACATGTATAACTATAATATGTTCTCTCAAGACATATCTGAGATTGGCAATCCCTGTTCTCTACGAATTCCGAGTCTCAGCTTCATTTCTTTCTGATGTTCCTGTGTCTTCAGTGTCATTCCTGATTATTTTGATGTGTTCTGAAAACAAAATAGTGCTTATGTTATTAGTCCATTATTAATAAGTTTGTTGAATAGTTAATCTTGGTTGCTAGGCAAAAAAAAAAGATTTATTTTACAGATTGTCAACTCTTACTCCTGTAGTTCGGTGGAGCAAATTCCTCGATCTCTTTTGGCAATTGTGCCATGTTGTGCGAGCTGAACAACATGGTGTACAAGTACTCCGCCTTCCATTCATTTGAGTTTGGCTGTAAGATCACAAAAACATGAGTTTAGATTTATTATTGTTCAAATTAAAAATAACATTGCAACCGAGCTTGCTTACATCTTCGTCCACATTTTTTTTGTATTTCATCCTGTTCTCTGGTTTGTCGTAAATCATTTGATGTCCATCAAAACGGTAGGCGTACCGCAGCATGTAGAAGCCACACTCGTTGACCCCTTGGCAAGGGACTTTGATCCTCTGTTTTTTTAGCCAGTTGAACCCAATCTGGCTGTTTGCTTGCTTTGTATGCAGCCTCTCCGTACTTTTCCTTTAGTACTAGTTTCATTCTGCACATCTGTTTTAATATAATTTGAGCTCATTTCATCAATACTTTTTCAAACAGAAATAATAATCATGTAGTTGAAAAATAATATGTGAGAGTTCAGAACTTACAATCTTCATTAGTTCCTAGTTGAAGGAGTTGTATGAGCGCACATCCCTAGGTTTGTATTTCCTTGAGTCAATTACTTGAACTGACTTTTTGTATCTATTCATTATGTACAGGCAGTAATGGTTGCATTTGAAATAAGGTAGAAGTATCTGTTATGAGTACAAATATAGAGTTGTAAGTGTTGGTAATCAAGACCAGAAAGGCATATCATAGGGCGTACAAATTAAAAGAGTCAGGTTGTACAGGTTCATCGGACCTGGTGTACATATACAAAGAAAATAGTTGTGCAAAATATTTTACTGACGCAGTAGTTTAGACGATTGTTGTACGGGAACCCAATACCTGTTGTTCAACCAGGAAGAGTAGCTGTACATGCTATCGGAGTAGTAGTAGGTTTTAAAAGTTTATGTGCATGTAGTGGTAGGAGAGTAGTGCATGAATGGCTTATCATGTTGTACAATACAGATGTACCACTTGAACTGGTTTATCTGAACTGGTGAATCCCACGGCAAATCTGAACAAGCACGATTGCTAATGCGATCCCACGGCGTTCAATATTACGGTTTATAGTGGTTCAGGATCGAGTTATCTTCTGTTCAACTAGGTAGTAAATAGTTTTGCAGTCAACGATAGTTCTTATTGTACAACGACTGACAAGATTACGGGAAAAAATCATTGATCAGAAAAATTACCAATTTTGCTTGAAGCAAGCTTTTGTTCCTTCTTACGTGTCTGTCAAACATTTTCATTGCATTGTCCATGTCAAATCCCTTTACCATCTCGTCCTTTGTTTGAACTTTGCCAGATTTCATTTCAGCTTTTTGTCTCTCCATTTCTACCAAATCTGCTGTCGATTCAAAAACTTGAATCACATCCTGTGGAGATAAGTTTTCTAGTGAGATATTCTGTTTCATTCTATAAACAATTATCTGTGAAATTTGCAGTTTGGTTGTTTTCCATGGTAACGAGGTCTTACCTTTATAAATCCGGTGTCAGCATAATGCGTTCTCCTGTCCTGTATAGTTCGGATGTTCTGTTCCAGTCATCAATGATGTAATCCATCACCTGACATTCGATGCAACTGCTAGGACCGAACAAATCTTGGATGTGGTGGCCATTCAGAGAAAACGTGAGACCCTTTTCAGGGAATTTAAGATGTTTTGCTTCGAACAGGAGTTCTCTGCAAAACGGTCAGTGTTGTTAGTTTTCATAGCATACGTTTATAGTAGTAGTTTTTGAGGCAGTTTTTTCAATTCAAACTTCTCACCCTGCAATCTTTCCTCTTGTCTCATGTCCGAATATGACATCCATCACCTTCTTTGCTAGGTTGCTATTTTTAAATACGAGTGGACGATATTCAGCAACTTCCTGGCAGACCTTGTTTGCAGGTGCAATCGGCCTCACGCCTGACAGAATGTCTGCAGAGTTAACGCCTTTCTTCCTTTTCCGAACCTCTGGGGACTGCGAGTCTTCGGATATCTGCTGAAGAGCCCGGTAACGATCAGGTGTTACTGCGTAACCTCCAGGTTGTTGATTTTCCGTTGGAACTGCGTAGTTAGGGGCAGGGAGGAGCTGCATCTGTGGGGTATCTCTTCTCGTTGTCGCTTGTTTATCTGGTTTCTTCGGTTCTTCTTTTTCGGTTACTTCTTCCTGAGGTCCATCCTCTTCTCTCCTTTTTGTCCTCCTGTACTCCATGCTCAGTTGCTTCTGCCTGTTATCTTCGATGCCAGCTTGATCAATCACCACAACTACCTTGTGTTGCATTTGTTTGTGAAGGACATAGTTGTCTGTACTCGTCCTTTCTCTTATGCTTATTTGAGGGGGTTTTTCAATCTCCTCCATTAACTTTGCTTCTGGATGGATCTTCATGTCTGGGAGCAGACGACTTAATTCCGGAAACTTGTGCAAGTAATCTACACAATTGAAATAAGGGTTGTCAGAAATTATATATAAAAAAAATTGTTAGTGTCACCAGGATTCATATTTGCATTCATATTGGATTTGTTATTGTAAGGGAATTTTTGAGTATTTATCTAAGAACAAATGAGGATAACAGAAAATTGGTTTTAATTTATTTTGTCGAAATGAGATATATACCATACTATATAGACAATATATTGTAGGGCAGGGAGAGTTCAGGGGAACTATCATAAGCACAACAGCTTATATTGTGGGAGGGGGAGGTAGCAACTATCAATCAAAATATTATAAAACTTCAGCAATTAACAGCTGAACTATCATAAAGCACACGTGTTCGTTCTCATGTTCAAACCCCTCTTGCGGGACCGTGCAAGCTTGTTCGTCTATATTGTACAACCCTTTCCTGTCCTGGGGGTAGCTCCCCCTCCTTCGTTGACCCATTTTTAGCTTTCCTGTTCAACCACTTAGCGTTGGCCGTACGTCCTACGCGCCCTGTCCTGTTCAACCCGAATAACATATCTCCGTTTAAATTTTCGTACGACCTCTATATTTCTTCATGTACATCCCCCCTCATGCGAGTTCCCCCTCCTTCGAACCCCTATTTTCACTTCCCTGTACTTGCACTTAGAGGTGGCCGTACGTTCCTCGCTCCCTCCGAATAATTTTTCTTTCATTATCAAAATTTTCGTACGACAATTATCGTATTCCTGTACAACCCCCTCATGCGTGATTGTACATATCTCCCTGACATTATTTTAATTATATTTTACTTATCCACTCCACCATGATTTAAGAAGGAGCCCAGTGCAATGTATTTCCACTAATATACATAAAAAGTAGATTAGATAGAGGGTATAAAACCTTGCTATCTATATAGTTTTTGCTTCAAAGAAAACGACATATCATATGGTGTTAGGGAATGAAATATAGTAAGCGAATGAAGCATGATCATTAACAACTCAATTTACCTTTGTTATAACCAATCAGGCTGAAGTCTACCTTCAAAGTTTTCCATGTCATGAGTATGTGTAGTATTTTTTTCTGACTTGGAGAATATCCGAACTGTCAAACTTGACCAACGATCTCCCAGTCCAGTGCATTAAGATTAAGACCATGTGAAATCCACAATTTAACCTGCATTAAACATCCAGATTAAAAAAGCTGCCAATCAAAGGTATCCAACTTTGTTGTCTGTTGTTAAATAATTTTTTTGTTTTATTAAGACTCTTACGTCTCTCCTTGGTCTGGAACATAAATCTTGTAGCACTTAAAGTCGTCTATGCTTGGCGGCGATAGCTCGTTGCCGCTTTCCTTTACTGCAAGTCTCCATAGTTCCTTTAGAACTCCCACCATTCTGAAGAAGAAGAGCTCGTATCTTTTTCCTCCTAAGGAATCCAGTAGTTCGAATCTTTTTCTCTTTACGTTCAACGTTATCGTGAAGAAATGGGCAATTTCTCCCACTTTATCAGGCTCATCCATGCAAGGGATCTTTATCTGTGAATAATCAGCATTCCAGTAAATCTTATTATCCATTCCAGGAGCAAAACAACATTAAAAAATCAGAGGAAAAAAACAGATCATTGATGTGAAATTATCGTACCAAATTGTATCCCTTCAGAAAACGGTCTGGGTTGTTTGGATCCATCGCTTTGAGTAGTCGTTTCAGAGCTTTCTTTGTCAAATCCACTCTCTTTGTTACTCTCATCTGAGGAAATTTAAGTGCGATCATTTTTTTCTCATATTATGATGAAGTTTAAATCATAATTAAACTGATGCAGATAATTGTACTCACAAGCGTGAACAGTGGAACTATCAGGGTTTTTGTTTCTTGTGCTTCTTCTCGGATTCTTTCAATTATTATGTTTGCTACACGTGAATCAAGACCAGATAGATCTTTAATGTTGAACACCGTTATAGTCTGTTGTAACTAATCCCTGCAAACTAGGCTTAGACCGATTCCCACGGTACGCACGCCCCTACGTGGGTCTCTGCGATGCCCCTCCACTCTCCTCTCTGTACTCTATTTAGACTGGCTTGAACACTGAATACAGACATCGTTTACCTTCTCTATCTGTCTTCTTGGTATCAGAGCCTCTCATGGCCGACAACCCCTCTTCTTCTCAAACTCCGTCCACGGCCGGCACAATGCCACAACCTCCAACAACCCCACAAACCCCACTCACCACCGTGCCACGCGCACCACCAACGCCGTCCCTCGGCGACGCCCTTCAGTTCCCTGACCTTGTCGACACCCTACCCAACCTAACACCACCAATGGCACTGCAAACTTCAGCAGCCCAACCAACAATCACCTACAGAACCCCAGATCACCCGATCCTCGGGATACACATCACTACCTATGTCAAATTTCAGGTCAACACCACCGGCACAAACTTCTCCAAGTGGCGCCAGATCTGGACCTTCCTCATCACCATATACAAGGTCGAGGATCACCTGACGACCGACGGCGCACCTGACGAACCCGACGACACCTGGCTCGCCGTCGACATCCACCTGTCGCTCTGGATCATGGCCACTCTCAGCGACGATCTCTACCGGCTTGTTCAAGGCTCGGACGGGCGTGTGCTCTCCACATGGCAGCGCCTTCATCGCTTCTTCTACGACAATCAGGCCTCCCGCTACCTATACCTCAGTAAGGCCTTTCAAAACTGTCCTCGCGGCGATCTCTCCATCGCCGCCTATGCCAGCAAATTGCAGGCCATCGCGGATGATCTGGCCGCCATCGGGCGGCCCGTCGACGAGAGCGACCTCGTCCTTCAGTTCATCGACGGCCTTGGCAAACAGTACAAGCTCCAAGCCGAGATCATCAAGGGTGGCGGACCTCTGCCTAGCTTCTCCGACGTCTGCTCACGCCTCCAACTCTGCGAGGTGGACGCGATCTCCGATCAACGTCTCACCGGCGCTCAGGCCAGTGCCCAGGCCTTCGCAGTTCACGGCGGTGGTGGCAGCGGGCGCTCCACGCACCCCGTCGGTGTCAGCCCCAACTACCGTGGGAAAAACCCCATCCCTGGGTTCGTGCATCCAAACCAGGCTGCACGTGGCGGCGGCCCCAGCTCGACCACGAGCGGATCCAGCGGCCGCGGATCCAGCGACCGCGGCTCCGGTAGTCGCAGCTACGGCGCACATGGCCACGACGGCGCATCGTCGTCCTCCAGTGGGCGCAGTGGCGGCCAACAGCCGTGGCTCGGGTATTTCGCCCCGATGGACTTGCCCTTCCCCCCGCGATCGCCATGGGTGCCACCCAACTCTGCCAGCGTCCACGGCCCTCGACCCGGTGTTCCCCAGCATGCCTACCAGATGACCGTAGCCACGCCACAATCCGGCGCCTTCAGTGCCTCAGATGCAGCCGATGCAGCACATGCAGTACCAGCCTCCATCTGCTTCCGCACCACCAATGTACCAGCCCCCCGAGTGGGATCATGCTACTCTGATGACTGCTGCACCAAGCTACGGCTCTGCCTTTGCCCCTCCTGGACCTGACTGGATCATGGACTCTGGCGCGTCATCACATGTCACCGGAAACCAAGGTACTCTCACCACCACTCATTCCCCTTTAGCGCATAATTCTCAACATATTATCGTTGGCAATGGTTCCCGTCTTCCCATAGTTGCTACTGGCACAGCACACCTTCCACCTCGCCCTTTCACTCTCAATAATGTTCTTGTTTCTCCCACAATTACACAAAACCTAATTAGCACCCGTCAATTCGCTCGTGATAATTCTTGCAGTATCGAATTTGATCCTTTTGGTTTTTCTGTGAAGGACCTTCTCACCAAGGACCTAATCATGCGGTCCAGTAGCTCCGGCGAACTGTACCCCTTTCACGGCGACACTGGCGTTCATCCCGCTACGGCGTTCTCCATCACCGATGACCTTTGGCATCGACGTTTGGGCCACCCTAGCGCTTCGGCTCTCTCTCATATTCCGACTTTCTTTCCCATTGTAATAAAAACACCACCACAGCTTCTCTGTGCGATGCGTGTCAATTAGGCAAACACACTAGATTACCTTTTTCTCTATCTCATTCACGTGCAACCCAACCTTTTGATTTAATACACTGTGATCTTTGGACATCACCAATAATAAGTTGTTCTGGTTATAAATACTATCTCATTGTGTTGGATGATTATTCTCACTTTTCATGGGCTTTTCCTCTACGAAACAAATCGGATACTTGTGACACATTATTGCGTTTCTTTGCCTACGTCCTCACACAATACAAACACACGATACGATGCATGCAAAGCGACAATGGCGGCGAATTTCTCACCACCACTCTTCGAGACTACCTATCCTCACATGGCATATCCCTCCGTCTTTCCTGCCCCTACACCTCTCCACAAAACGGACGTGCCGAGCGCATGATTCGTACAACTAACGACGTCCTACGAACCCTCCTCTTCCAAGCCAAGCTCCCACCACCATTCTGGGTGGAAGCTCTCCACACAGCCAACCATCTCCTAAACCTACGTCCCTCACGAGTAATCCGTCACCTCACCCCTCACTACCTCCTTCACGGCATTCAACCAACCTACGATCACTTACGTACGTTTGGCTGCTTATGCTACCCGAACCTAGCCTCCACCATATCACATAAACTAGCCCCACGAACCACTCGGTGTGTTTTCCTTGGATACCCCCGTGAGCAGAAAGGCTATCGTTGCTTTGATCTTGCCAGCCGACGTGTGATCATTTCTCGTCACGTTGTGTTCGACGAGAAATTTTTTCCGTACGAACCACCCACAAACAACGCCACACAGTCCCCAGCCACACCGGATCCACCACCAAATCCCCCTGCCGCCAGCATCCGTCTCGGATCCGGCGCGCAATCATCGCCCCAAATCCCACCTACCTCGAACACGCGATCGTCCAATCCCGCGCTGCCACGCTGCCAGCCTGCACCCGCGCGACCGCCTGGCCCCGCACGTCTGCCTGCCCCCCACGCGCCGCGCCAGCTGACCGAATCTCCCTCGTCTGCCGCGCCACCCACGCCCAGTCCACCTCGTACACCCCCTGTCCCCGAATCTCCCTCGGATCCCACGCCCGCCAGCACACGCCTGCCCACTCTCGTACCGCCACCTAGTCAAGCTGCCCCACCTCGCTCCAAAATCGTAAATCCACCCCAAAACGCACACCATATGTCCACAAGAGCTAAATCCGGCTTCACAATGCCCAAACAAAATTTTAACCTCACAATTTCCACATCTCCCTCACCCATTCCCTCCAATTACCGCACTGCCCTAAAAAAAACCCATTGGCACGATGCTATGGTTGATGAATATAATGCTCTAATTCGGAATGACACGTGGTGTTTAGTGCCTTGTCCTGCAGGTGTCAACGTGGTGACCGGAAAATGGATCTACCGTCACAAGTTCAACACGGATGGTACACTGTCCCGCTACAAGGCACGATGGGTTGTGCTCAGCTTGGCAACCTTCAGTCCCGTCGTTACGCAAAAGGAAGGTGTTGACTATGGAGAAACCTTCAGTCCCGTCGTTAAACCAGCCACCATCCGTGTAGTGCTCAGCTTGGCAACCTCGCAGTCCTGGCCCATACATCAACTGGATGTGAAGAATGCCTTTCTTCATGGTGAGTTGGCTGAAACTGTCTACTGCTCTCAACCTTCTGGTTTCGTCGACTCCTCTCTTCCAAACCATGTGTGTCGACTCAAAAAATCCCTATATGGTCTTAAGCAAGCGCCAAGGACGTGGTTCCTTCGGTTTGCCTCATTCCTACACACATTGGGTTTCACCACTTCTAAAGGAGATAGCTCCCTCTTTATCCTTCATACACCACAAGCCACGGCATATCTCCTTTTATATGTGGATGATATCATTCTCACTGCCAGCGACACAACCACCTTACGCCATGTCATTGACTCACTTCATCAAGAATTTGCTATGTCTGATCTTGGATACCTCCATCACTTTCTTGGTGTCAATGTGCAACGCACATCACATGGGCTCTTCTTGTCTCAACAACAATATGCCCTGGAACTTTTGGAGCGTGCTGAAATGATCAATTGCAACCCCATCTCCACACCCATTGACACCAAGTGCAAGCTCTCATGCAATGACGTTCGGGCGGTTGCCGATCCTTCCAAATACCGCAGCATCGCCGGAGCTCTACAATATTTGACGCTAACACGTCCTGATCTGTCGCATGCGGTTCAACAGATTTGCCTCTTCATGCATGATCCTCGTGACTCTCATTTGAATCTCGTCAAACGCATTTTGCGCTATGTTCAGTCCACTTCGCATCTTGGACTTCAGCTCCATGTCAACTCGCCCACTGATCTTGTTGCTTATTCCGATGCCGACTAGGCAGGTTGCCCTGACACCAGAAAGTCTACCTCCGGCTTCTGTGTGTTTCTTGGCAATAACTTGGTGTCCTGGTCGTCTAAACGTCAGCCAACTGTGTCTCGGTCGAGCGCTGAAGCTGAGTACAGGGCGGTTGCGAACTGTGTTGCTGAGACCGTGTGGCTTCGTCAACTTCTTACCGAGCTCCATCAGTCACCTCGGACAGCAACGGTGGTCTATTGTGACAATATCAGTGCAACCTACATGTCAACAAACCCAGTGCAACATCAGCGGACGAAGCATATCAAAATAGACCTTCACTTTGTCACAGATCGTGTCGCTCTTGGTGAAGCTCGTGTTCTACATGTTCCAACCAGTCTTCAGTATGCGGACATCTTCACGAAAGGTCTACCTACAGCTGTGTTCGAAGATTTTAGGTCCAGTCTCAATGTGTTGCCAAACCCAGTTTTGACTGCGGGGGGTGTTGAACACCGTTATAGTCTGTTGTAACTAATCCCTGCAAACTAGGCTTAGACCGATTCCCACGGTACGCACGCCCCTACGTGGGTCTCTGCGATGCCCCTCCACTCTCCTCTCTGTACTCTATTTAGACTGGCTTGAACACTGAATACAGACATCGTTTACCTTCTCTATCTGTCTTCTTTTAAATGATCTTGCAAGAGTACCAAGATTCACTATGGTTTCTCCATTTACTTCGCCGCCATGTACGACAAATGTTTCCTCCCTGTTGTATTTAATCAAAACAATCGGTAAAAAAATCAAATGCATTTATCCCTAACATGTACCTCGGTAATTTTTTTTGGTTGTTTGCTTACATTTTTTCTTTTGTATGTTGTTCTGTGCAAATATCGCTATGCAGCTTCTCTATCACTCCCACCATGTTTCCATTTCTTCGAGTGCACGTTCTTCTTTCCTTTTTTTCTCCAGAATCTTCTTCAGGTTCCCTAGTACCTACAATAGAACAAATCCAGTGCACCGGCGATAAGAGATTCATAGATTCAATCAAGTGATAATTAAGTTTGAACTAATATGAGCTTAAAATCAGTGCAGCAGATATGAGATACATGGACTTTCCTTTTTTTTTTCAATCCAGCATGAATAATTGGTGAAAAAAATGTAGTTTGAGAGTGGCCTTTACAACAATCTCACCTGAGACGAGCCTTGGTAGGGGTAAAGAAAGAAAAAGTGTGGCAAACAGGAGAGTGTACCACTGGCAATAAACATCCACTAGACAATACAGTGGATGAAAAAAATTCAAGGAAAAAAATGAGGAAAGAAACAACATCAACAAATTCAGCAACAATCTACACTTCAACGAATCTGTCGCATACACCAACGAACATGGTATGACTTGAAAAACTTTGTACTTTGTCAGATATAATAGTTCTACAACTAGCATTACATGACCTGAACATTTTATGTTGCCCTTCTAGATTCTTGTACACCACGAACGTGGTAGCTATGCAGTTGCACAATATAATGATTTCTAAACATCTATCTGTACAACATAGACAGGAGTCCTGCTTTAAACACTATGTACTCTCCGACCATTCTTGCTCGTACAATTTGCAATGGTTGTACTGTACTTGCGAATTAACTACGTTGAACGATGTGGAAACTGGAAGCTTGAACTTAACCCGATCATTTCTTTTATTTTTTAACAGAATGGGACGCTACTGCAAGTTACTCTGCTGGGATAACGCAATACGGAGAACCAACAGTTTCCAAGGTGCGCATGTTTTTTGGAAAATTTGAACTATTGATTATCTATTATAAGGTGGATTAAACCAGGGGTTTATTAAAACTTGTACTCCAACAATATGGATTTGCTATACAAGTTGATGCACATCAGAAACAAGGATTATGACTTGAAAATCTTGAACTCCGTCACATAACCTCTTTGTACAACTTCCATTAAAAGCCATGAACTTTTATGTTGCCCTTCTAGACAATTGTAAAACTGGCATACAATGACCTGTACTAGCTATTGATCTTCCTTGAACGACGTCGAACTGGTATCTTGAACTTCACCTGAAACTTTCTATTATTTTTGTACAGGATGGGAACACCACTACAAGTTACTCTGCTGGGATAACCAAATATAGAGAACCACCAGTTTCCAAGGTGCACATGATTTCTGGATGGAAAATTGACGAAAGCATAAAAAAGAAGAAAAATAAAAAAGGGAAGCTAATTTAATTTACATTTCTATTTCCAGGAGAATTTCAATACTAGTGGAATCAGACAGGATAGCAGGTTTCACAATCAACAACAAATGACGGCTCGAAACAATCAAAGTGAAGACTACATTGGAGATGAAAATTACTCCACAACGAGCAAGGTGAGAACCTAAATCGACAATATGATCAACGGTACTGCATATCTTAAATATACCACCCACCACCCACATATCTTCTCTGTACCTAATATTTTCCTGAAAATATTGAATCTCTTGATTATATATATAAGGTGGATTAAGCCAGGATTTTAATAAAACTAGATCTCCAACTGTCTAGTTTTGCTATGCGTGAAGATGCACATCAGAACCATGGGTCATGAATTGAATATCTTCTACTACGACACATATGCTCTTTCTACAACTTGCCCTAAATGTCGTGAACTTTATATGTTGCCCTTCTAGTTTCTTGTACACCACGAACCTGGTAGCTTTGCAGTTGCACAATACAATGATTTCTAAACATCTTTCTGTACAACATAGACAGGAGACTTGCTTTGAACACTATGAACTCTCCGACCATGGTTGCTCGTACAATTTGCAATGATTGTACTGTAATTGCGTATTAGCTACCTTGAACGATGTGGAAACTGAAAGCTTGTACTTAACCCGAACCTTTCTTTTATTTTTTAACAGAATGGGGTCGCTACTGCAAGATACTCTGCTGGGATAACCCAATACGGAGAACCAACAGTTTCCAAGGTGCGCATGGTTTCTGGAAAATTTGAACTATTGATTATCTATTATAAGGTGGATTAAACCAGGGGATTAATAAAACTTGTACTCCAACAAAATGGCTTTGCTATACAAGTTGATGCACATCAGAAACATGGATTATGTCTTGAAAATCTTGAACTCCGTCACAAAACCTATATGTACAACTTCCATTAAAAGCCATGAACTTTTATGTTTCCATTCTAGAGAATTGTACAACTGGCAGACAATGACCTGTACTAGCTATTGATCTTCCTTGAACGACGTCGAACTGGTATCTTGAACTTCACCTGAAACTTTCTTTTATTTTTTGTACAGGATGGGAACACCACTACAAGTTACTCTGCTGGGATAACCAAATATAGAGAACCACCAGTTTCCAAGGTGCACATGATTTCTGGATGGAAAATTGACGAAAGCATAAAATAGAAGAAAAATAAAAAAGGGAAGCTAATTTAATTTACATTTCTATTTCCAGGAGAATTTCAAGACTAGTGGAATCAGACAGGATAGAAGGTTTCACAATCAAGAACAAATGGCGGCTCGAAACAATCAAAGTGAAGACTACAATGGAGATGAAAATTACTCCACACCGAGCAAGGTGAGAACCTAAATCGACAAATATGATCAACGGTACTGCATATCTTAAATATACAACCAACCACCCACAAATCTTATCTGTACCAAATAGTTTCCTGAAAATATTGAAACTAATGATTATATAAATAAGGTGGATTAAGCCAGGGTTTTAATAAAACTAGAACTCCAACGGTCTGGTTTTGCTATGCATGAAGATGCACATCAAAAACATGGGTAATAAATTGAATATCTTGTACTCTGACACAAATGCTCTTTCTACAACTTGCCCTAAATGTTTCCTGTACTTTTACGTTGCCCTTATAGAGAATTGTACAACTAGCAACTCAAGTCCTGTACCAGCCATTGATCTTCTTTGAACGACGTGGAACTGGTAGCTTGAACTTTTCCTGATTATTTCTTTTATTTTTTCAACAGGATGGGGACATCGCCAGCCGGCTATTCTGCATGGAAGTATGCAACGAATCTTCCATGAACGACGTGAAACTGGTAACTTGAACTTTTACTGATTCTTTCTTTTATTTTTGAACAGGATGGGGACACTGCTGCCAGTTGCTCTGCTGTGTTTGCACAATATAGAGAAACAAAAGTTTCTAAGGTACGGATGGTTTCTGGAGGGAAAATTGAAGGAAGCAACAAAAGAAGAAAAAAAACAGAAGGCAACTGATTTATTTTACATTGCTATTTCCAGGAGATTTTCAAGTCAAATGGACTCAGACAGGATATCAGCTTTCACAATCAACCACCAACGACGACTCGAAACAACAAAAGTGAAGACTATAGTGGAGTTAAAAACTGTTTCACACCAACCAAGGTGCGTACCTAAAACTACAATATGATCAACAGGGCCGCGACTAACAAGTGTACACCCCCACCAATCTTCTTTGAAACTGATTTTTCCTGGAAATATTGAAATCTTGATTATCTATAAAAAGTGGAACAAATCAGGGATTTAAAAACTTGAACTCGTACGAACTGGTTTTGCAAATACATGATGATGCACATCAGAAACATGTTATTCTTTGTACTAGATTATTGTACAACTGGCAATCCACAGCCTGTACTAGAGATTGATCTTCATTGAACGTCATGGAACGGATAGCTTGTACTTTACATAATTCTTTCTTTTATTTTTAAACAGGATGGGAACACCACTAAAAGTTACTCTGTTGGGCTACAAGCAGAAAATAGCAGCCATAGCGAATGGAAAGGAAAAGAGGTAATATATAAAACATAACCAAATTCCACTTACTCTTCTGCAGCAGCAGACCAAATAAAAATATGTAGTTAACATAACGAATGTACACAGAGTTACGAAGGAAGCTACAAGAACAAGGAGATGATGGAGAAGAGCGCAGGCACAAGAACACCATACACAGAAAGTTCTGCAACAAAACTGGGTTGTTCACCACATGATCAGAGAAGCGGTCAGAACCAGAACAGATAGACAATAAGAATACTTGAAAATGATTTCACTATGCACGGTGAGATAATGGGAGAAAGCTCTCCAAGAAAAGTTGGAAAACAAAGCTCAGCAGCAAAAGATGATGGATCAAAAGACAAGCAAGAAAGAAAGCAAGCGGAGGAAGAACAAGAAAACACTGAAAGTATACAAGATGACGACCCAACGATAAACCCTGAACCACCAACCATGATGGAGGAAGAAATGGACAGGATGTTTGATGCAGACAGCTATCCAGCAGTGGAAGAAATTGTGAACGCACCAACCCCAAAGGAAGGAGATAGATTCAAAACTTTGGAAGATGCATTTTACAGATACGCTCTGTATGCAAGAAAAGCAGGGTTCTCAATAAAGAAATTCAGCAGCAAGAGATCAAGGAAGGCCAACGAGATATACTTGCAGTTCTTCACATGCAACAAACAAGGGGAGACTAAAATGGATGTCAAACCTGCCAAGACAAGGAGAACAACCTCTCTAGTGAAGACTGGATGTGGTGCAAATATAATGGTTCATAAGAGTCAGAATGGTTGGTTTATCAAAAAAGTGAACCTCCAACACAACCATCCACTGGAACCAACTGACTACCTGACCAGGTTCTCGCATTGCCACAAAAGGATGACAGACCTAGACAGAAAGCTGATTCAGCTTCTACAAATGGGCCGTCTGCCACCTAGAAAGACGATGCTAATCTTCAGAAAGATCAGAGGGAGTTTCCGCAACATACATTTTGATGCAACAGATCTGAGCAACTTACAGTGTCAACAAAATGTGATTGAGAAGGACCACGATATTGACCACTGCATAGAGCGTTTTAAGACGCTCCAGAAAAAAGTGCCTGGGTTCTATTACGCAATTGAAAAGGATGAGCAGAAAAGGGTTAGAAGCATTTTCTGGATGGATGCTATGTGTGTCATGAACTATAAGATGTTTGGAGAATACATATCATTTGACACAACATTCAGCACAAACAAGTATAACATGCCGTTTGTTCCCATAGTCGGAGTGAACAATCACGGGGCAACTGTGCTCTTTGGCGTAGCGCTACTGAAAGATGAAAAGATTGGTTCATTCAAGTGGGTCCTCGAGACATTTGTTGAAGCAATGGGAGGAAAGGAGCCACAAACGATAATAACGGACCAGGACAAAGCTATGAAGAGAGCTATCAAAGAAGTACTGCCAAACACAACGCATAGGAACTGCTACTACCATATTGTAACGAAGATGAGCCAGAAGGAAGCTTCCTTCTTCGCAACACACCCAAACTGTTCAGAACAATTGAGGTTTGCAGCGAAGAATGCCTTCACTCCAGAAGAATTTGAACAAGCATGGAACCATGTCATAGAAGAATATGGCGCTGCAGGAGAGAAGCATCTAACTAAGTGACGTGGGGCTACCTTACGGGTGACCCACGATGAGGCTACCTGGGCCGCGCCAAGGATGGAAAGGCCCGCAGAAGGCCCACTCGGGGTATCTCGTATCCTAGTCCAACTCGGTTAGGGCTTAAAACCTACCGTATCTCTACCAACAACCCGAGACCTGGCTACCTATAAAGCCAGGAGGGTTGCCCGTCCTAGAGGACAAGGGCGCGCTCAGAACCACAAACCCTAGCGAAGATTGCAATCTCGCCATTGTAATCGCTACTCGCATCAATAACCAGACAAGCAGGAGTAGGGTGTTATCCTCCGGGAGCCTGAACCTGGGTAAACCTTGCTTGTCAGCCGTCGTGATCACCTTGCACTCTCCTATCTCCCCATCAATCAACCCGGGGTGTACAACCCTGGGACTTGCCGAGTTAGAACCTCGTCAATTGGCGCCGTCTGTGGGAAGTCAAACAAGTGCTAGGATCATGGTCACGCTGGCTCCATCCGCAATGAAGATCGGCGCACCCGCCATCAGGGAGTCGATCCGATTCGGCTCCTTCGAGTACGTCATCCACTCGAAAGCTCATCAATCGGTGTACGCTGATCTGGACAAAGGTATACACATCACCTTCGGCTCCATATTATGTTGCATCGATAGTCGTGGCATACTCAGGTCTACGACTACGGCGTTACGCGCGGCGGCATCATCAAAATCGCCGACCACCGCGCCCGCTGGACCCGCGAAGATCGCACCTGCCGCACCCGCGGAGACCGCGCCCGCTGGACCCGCGAAGATCGCATCTGCCGCACCCGCGGAGACCGCGCCCGCTGGACCCGCGAAGATCGCATCTGCCGCACCCGCGGAGACCGCGCCCGCTGGACCCGCGAAGATCGCATCTGCCGCACCCGCGGAGACTGCGCCCGCTGGACCCGCGAAGATCGCATCTGCCGCACCCGCGAAGATCGCATCTGCCGCACCCGCGGAGATCGCGATCGCCGGACCCGCGAAGATCGCATCTGCCGCACCCGCAAGGTGTGCGCCAGCGATACCCGCAAAGAGGACATCTACGTTGACAGTCTCGACAACGACCACGCAAATCGAGTCTACAACCCCGACCTCGATCGCGCGGTCAATCATGTCAAGACCCACCTCCACCGTCGCGCCCGCACGTACGACCGGGGGCCCGCGTCCGACATCAACGTCACGCGCGCCCTCATCTTCCTGGAAGTCCCAGGTCTACCCCAAGCCACTCGCACTCGCCCCGTCGAGTGCGGGCACATGGACAATCGCGAAGAGACGCGACAGCGGGTGCGCCGCGCGCCACGTTGCAGCAATTTTCGACCCCGAGCAAGAAGCGGGTGACATAAGTAGCAGCGGCAGCACCAACTCTCCAATCCATGCCTACCCCAGGCAGGTCTTCATGGCCGGCACAGCGCCGCATAACGACGACGACGAACCCGCATACCCACTAGAGGTGGACATGCCGGACCAAACGAAGCTTGTCATCACGCGGGATATGGCGATCCAAGCAATGAAGCATGTGGACGAGGGCACGTTCCCGCCACCCAACGCATCTCGAGACGATCACCTGGCAGTCCAGTACTTGCTACGCAAGGAAGGCGAACGAATTCGTGCCGAAAAGGCCGAACTCCTCAGGCGCAAGAGGGACGCGGATGCATCGAGTGCCAGGCGAGCTGCTCTCTCCTTCACATCCTCCACAGAGGTGACTCAGGGAGCACGGCGAACCAGAGCCCGTGTCCCCCACATGGGAGAAGCTGATCGAACAAGGCTCACCCGCAACCTCGACTCCTCCTTCGTCACAGAAGATGAAAACGGGATACCCGTCCCAAAAACGGCAAACGCTGCCTTAATAGCAGTCGAGACGTACCTTCGGCTCACGCAGCCACCGGAGGGTGACACGCGCTCCCTCCTCCACAAACAGCAAATTGCCTCCATAAGGGCAATCGAAGAAGCTCTAGCGGCCAAAGGGCCGGGTAGCCAAGCTCACGAACCAACGACGTTGGGTATCCCGGCGGCACAGCAACAGCCAATCAAGGACCTCCGTGACGTCCTGACACAGAAGACGGTGGACCGCAGTCGCAAGGAACGTTCGGCTAGCGCGGCACACGCAAACGACCACGCCGATCGCGACTTCGAGCCGTGCGGCGCAGCATGTTTCTCCTTCAACATCCGCGACACCCGCATGCCTAAAGGCTTCAAGTTGACGGCCGGCACACCAAAGTACGACGGGAAACAAGACCCGAAGTTATGGCTCGAGGACTACCTTATTGCTTGCACCTGCCAAGGTGGAACATCGACCACGGCAATGCAGTACATCCAGCTCATGCTGACAGACTCTGCACGCGGGTGGCTCACAAGCCAACCCAAAGATTCTTTCCGAACCTGGGAAGAGTTCCAGGACAACTTCATCAAAAGTTTCTCGGGAACATTCGCCAGACCAACGACCTACATCGAGTTGCAGGCCTGCAAGCAAGGGAAAGACGAGTCGCTCCGATCTTACATCCAAAGGTGGACACTCCTCCGCAACACCATGGAACCCGTATCAGAGGACAGGGTGATGGACGCCTTCATGCATGGCGTTGCTCGCCGCGACCTCCGGGAGGAATTTGGTAGGCTCCAGCCGAAGACAACAATAGAGTTAATGAAGACAGCCAACCAATGGGCTGAAGGGGAGGACTACGTCCGCGAAACTTCTCCCAAAAAGGAAGGCGAAACAAGCAACTGGCGCGAGTCGCGTCAGAAGAGGAAGGCACGTTACACGCACGACTCAATCGAGTTAGTAGCGGCGGGTTATGAAACCCCCCGCGAGGTCAAGCGTAAGGGCAGCAGACAGCACGAGCAAAGTCGACAGCCAAGATCAAGTCAGTACAACCGTGGCAGCAGCAGCATCGACCACAGCGATGGAGGGCAGAAGCGCGAGTGGAAGCGCCCGTTAACCCCGGCAGAGGAACTGATGCAACCCTGTAAACATCACTCGTTCCGCAACCCGGTAACAGGAAAGTGGGGTTCAAACCACCTGTTGAAAGATTGCCGCAAAGCAAGGAAGATCTACCATGCCATGCAGCAAATAATCGCCCCAGTGCAGGCCATACGGGCGGCACCACAGCTAGCCATCCAAGCGACACCCGCAAACAACAATCAACTGCAGGCCGCAGGAGCGTTTCCCCAGCCGCAGCAGCAGCAACAAAGTACGCCAGCAGCAGCCGACGCGTACCCAGCCGCACGGGGACAGTTGAACATGATACAGAAGGGACCCCCGTCGAACAGGAGGCAGAAAATCATCACACGCCAAGTACTTCAAGCCATCAACAGCCCGCGCGCGGTACCAGACTACCTGCGCGGGTCGGAGACACCAATCACATTTTCCAGGGCAGATCACCCAGCGGAGGTAGTCCGACCAGGGCACGCCGCACTCGTGATTGAGGCTTTGATCGGCGACTACAGCCTGAAGAAGGTGTTCCTAGACGGGGGCAGCGGCATCAACATCATATTCGCCGACACCCTCAGACGAATGAACAGATCGACAGAAAAATTGCCGGAGTCGGAGACCACCTTCCATGGCATAGTACCAGGGCAGCCAATCACACCCATGGGAACTATCACACTCGACGTCATCCTCGGAACACCCGAGCACTTCCGAAAGGAGTCGATAGACTTTGAGGTCGTCGACTGGAAGTCACAATACCACGCCATCCTCGGACGCCCAAGCTTTGCCAGGTTCATGGCAGTACCCCACTACGCCTACCTGATGATAAAGTTACCCGGGCCAAAAGGAGTGATCACCGTCCGCGGCGACTTTGGGCTCTCCAACAGCTGCGACCGCGAGTTTGCCAAGATCTCCGAGTCCTTCGGCGTCGAAGAGCGGTTCAAAGCCATATCAGCCGACAACGACAAGACCATCTTCCCGGCTCGCAAGAAGCCTGCCAAAGACGCAGCGTTCAACACGAGCGACGACACCGCCACCCACCAAGTCCACCCGACTGACAGCGGAAAGACAGTCAAGGTCTCATCAAGCCTGACACCCGCGTAGGAAAGCGCGCTCGTCGAGTTCCTACGTGAGAACTGGAAAATCTTCGCATGGCAACCTTCTGACATGCCGGGGATACCCAGGGAACTCGCCGAGCACTCTCTGAAAGTCCACGTGGACGCGAGGCCAGTCAAGCAATCCATGCGACGCTTCTCAGGACCCAAACGAGACGCTATCACCATGGAAGTCGACAGATTATTGCACGCCAAATTCATCCGAGAAATCAAAGACTCGGACTGGGTCGCTAACCCGGTCCTCGTTGAGAAAAAGAAGACGAAGAAACTACGCATGTGCGTGGACTTCACTGCAGTCAACAAATGCTGCCCGAAAGACCACTTCCCGCTCCCGCGGATAGACCAGATCATCGACTCGACTGCAGGTTGCGAACGCCTATCCTTTCTGGACGCCTACTCAGGTTACCAGCAGATCAGGCTGAAGGTCGAGGACGAAGAGAAGACAGCTTTCATCACACCCGACGGCGTTTTCTGCTACCAGACGATACCGTTCGGGTTAAAAAACGCAGGTGCCACGTACCAGCGGACAATGCAAGCATGCCTCAAGGGGATAATCGGGCAGATTGTCCAAGTCTACGTCGACGATATCGTCGTCACTACCCGGAAGGAAGATACCCTAGTCGACGATCTACGCAAGGTCTTCGCCGCACTGGACGTGTACCAGATCAAACTCAATCCAGAGAAGTGCGTGTTCGGCGTACCAGCCGGAGAGCTACTAGGGTACCTTGTATCCGCAAGAGGAATCGAAGCAAATCCCGAGAAGGTGCAGAACATACTCACAATGCCAGCACCAACGAAGCTCAGGGAGGTGCAGCGATTAGCCGGCCGAGTCGCAGCTCTCAGCCGGTTCGTTAGTAAGTTGGGAGAAAAGGCCTTACCCTTCTACCAACTGATGAAAAAGTGAGACAAGTTCGAGTGGACGCAAGAGGCGCAAGACGCGTTCGACCACCTCAAGAAGACACTGACAACCTCTCCGGTCCTCGTGGCACCACTGGAAAACGAGCCGCTCTACCTGTACGTCTCAGCAACAAACAGGGTGGTGAGCACGGTGCTCGTAGTCGAACGCGAAGAAGAAGGGCACAACCACCCAGTGCAGAGGCCCGTCTACTACCTTAGCGAGGTGCTCACCTTGTCCAAGCAGAATTACCCGCATTACCAGAAGCTGGCGTACGGAGTCTTCATGACCTCCAGAAAGGTCGTCCACTACTTCTCCGAGCACCCGATCACGGTGGTAAGCTCCTCCGGACTAGCAGACATCCTCACAAATCAGCGCGCGACAGGACGAGTCGCCAAGTGGGTTGTCGAGCTAGGACCATGGGGGCTGAAGTATGCTCACCCGAAGTCCATCAAAGCCCAAGTCCTCCCAGAGTTCACCACTGAGTGGATTGAAGCCCAGCTACCGAACATCCCCGACTTGTCCAACGCATGGACAATGTACTTTGACGGATCCAAGAAATTCAAGTCAGCTGGGGCAGGAGTCGTGCTCATTTCCCCTAAAGGCGACAAGCTCAAGTATGTCTTGCAGATGGGCTTCCCGAAGCCGTCCAACAACGAAGCCGAATACGAGGCCCTGATCCACGGCATGCGGATGGCCAAGAACTGCGGCGCCGCGCACCTCATGATCTACGGCGACTCCTACTTGGTGGTGCAGCAAACCATGAAGTTCTGCGACGCCATCGCTGACAACATGATAGCCTACAGAGACCTCTACAATCAGATGGAAGGAAACTTCGACGGCTGCGAGCTACGCCACATCGGCCGGGAAAGCAACGAGGAAGCCGACGCCCTAGCCAACATGGGCTCGGACAGGGTGCCAGTCCCACCCGGCGTTTTCCTCGAGTGCATCACACAAAGATCCATCAAGACTCAGGGTACAGCAAGCACTGCAACTACAAAAGGCGATGTCAACCCGCCAAGCCAAGACAAGGTCCCCATGGAAGTCATGCTAGTCGAAGCCACATGGACAGGACCATACCTGGCATACATACTGCATCGGAAGCTGCCAGCTGACCTAGTCGAAGCAAAGCGCATCGTCATCAACGGGGAGCTCTACAAAAGAAGCATATCAGGAATCCTGCAAAGGTGTATACATCCAGTCGACGGCCAAGCCATCCTACTCGACATTCACTCGGGTACATGCGGACATCACGCAAGCAGCCGGGCGCTGGTGGCCAAGGCGCTGCGAGCCGGATTCTATTGGCTCACAGCCATGCAGGACGCCGAGGAGCTGGTGAATAAATGCACAGGGTGCCAGGAATTTGCCAATAAGCCGCACGCCCCAGCATCAGAGCTCAAAACAATACCACTAGCCTGGCCCTTTGCCCAATGGGGCCTGGACATGGTGGGCCCGCTGAAGAAATCCTCACCTGGAGGTCATACCCACCTCCTGGTCGCAGTCGACAAATTCACAAAGTGGATCGAAGCCGTGCCCATCACAAGTTCGACTGCGTCCACAGCAGTCAACTTCATCAGGTCAATCATCTTCAGGTTCGGAGTACCTAATGGAATCATCACCGACAACGGCTCGAACTTCACAGCCGAGGAATTCAAAGACTTCTGCTCAGAGCAGGGGATCAAGCTCAACTACGCGTCTGTCTCGCACCCGCAGTCCAACGGACAAGTAGAGAAGGCCAATGGCTTAGTCTGCAACGGCATCAAGAAGCGACTGCGCGTACCCCTGAAACGCGCAGCGGGCGCATGGGTGGAAGAACTGCCATCAGTCCTCTGGAGTCTGCGAACAACGCCGAATAGGTCTACCGAGTACACGCCATTCTTCATGGTGTACGGCGCAGAGGCGGTCCTCCCCTGCGACATCAAGTTTGACGCACCAAGAGTAGTCGCCTACGACGAGTCAGAAGCAGAGGAAGCACTCGAAGACAGCAGAGACACCCTGGACGAAGCACGCGACATCGCCCTAGCACGATCAGCCGTGTATCAGCAGAACCTGCGTAATTATCATACTCGGAGGCTGCGACCAAGAGCGTTCGTGGCAGGCGACCTGGTTCTCCGACTCAAGCAAAAGAAGGTGCACAAGCTCGCTTCCCCATGGGAGGGCCCGTACATCATAACAGAAGCAATAGGCAATGGAGCATATCGCCTAAAGGACTCGAAGACAGGAGCAGACTGCAGCAACCCGTGGAACGTAGCACAACTCCGCCGGTTCTACGCCTAGTTCAAATCAAGCATTGTACAAGGAAGTCAACGCGGCAGGTTTCAGACGCACTCTTTTCCTTACCAGGGTACCCGAGGGGACTGGAGGGTTTTTAATGAGGCGGCCTGTTCGCATGAATCAATAAAGTGACTTGAAGAAAATCTGTCTCCTCTTTCCCGTCACTCAAGAAGCTCAGAAAAATCCTAGGCAGCCACTCGATCCACTCGGGGGCTGGCCACACAAGTTGAAATAACAGCTTAGGCCGCTACCCGAACCACTCGGGGGCTGCGCCATACAAGCATACCAAAAATCCTAGGTCGCCACCCGAACCACTCGGGGGCTGCGCCATACAGGTTGAAATAAAAGCTTAGGCCGCTACCCAACTTACTCGGGGGCTGCGCCACGCAAGCACAGAATCAAAAATCCTCGGCCACCACTCGAACCTACTCGGGGGCTGCGCTGCACAGGTCAAGTTCCAAATCCTAGGTCACCACCCGACATACTCGGGGGCTGCGCCAAACAGGTAACACTTGCAATCCTAGGCTGCCACTCGACTTACTCGGGGGCTACGCCAAACAGGACTCAGAAAAATCCTCGGCCGCCACTCGAACCTACTCGGGGGCTGCGCTGCACAGGTCAAGTTCCAAATCCTAGGTCACCACCCGACATACTCGGGGGCTGCGCCAAACAGGTAACACTTGCAATCCTAGGCTGCCACTCGACTTACTCGGGGGCTACGCCAAACAGGACTCAGAAAAATCCTCGGCCGCCACTCGAACCTACTCGGGGGCTGCGCTGCACAGGTCAAGTTCCAAATCCTAGGTCACCACCCGACATACTCGGGGGCTGCGCCAAACAGGTAACACTTGTAATCCTAGGCCGTCACTCGACCTACTCGGGGACTGCGCCAGACAGGAATTATTCAGAAAAATCCTCGGCCGCCACTCGAACCTACTCGGGGGCTGCGCTGCACAGGTCAAGTTCCAAATCCTAGGTCACCACCCGACATGCTCGGGGGCTGCGCCAAACAGGTAACACTTGTAATCCTAGGCCGTCACTCGACCTACTCGGGGACTGCGCCAGACAGGAATTATTCAGAAAAATCCTCGGCCGCCACTCGAACCTACTCGGGGGCTGCGCTGCACAGGTCAAGTTCCAAAACCCTAGGTCACCACCCGACACACTCGGGGGCTGCGCCAAACAGGTAACACTTGCAACACTAGGCCGTCACCCAACCTACTCGGGGGCTGCGCCGTACAGGTCAGGCTACAAATCCTAAGTCGCCACCTGATAAAATCAGAGACCGCGGCATACAGGTAACACTTGAAAAACCTAGGCCACTGCTTAGCACACTCGGCAGCTGCGCCACACAGGTCAAGTCAGGTACCCTCACTTTCGGGTAAACATATCAATTCTCATTACTCGAAACAGCACTATAAATCTACTACAATGTATCTATACAAGCAAATTTACCCTCTATAGCTAACCCTGTACATCAGACGACAGCTGCTTTAGACTGCAGGTTCAGCCTTTGGCGCATCGAGAGGACCTACAAGCCGCTCGCTCAAGTCCTGAACTTGCCGGATAATCCGGCGCGCAGCCGGCAAGGTCTCGTCGAAGTCGTCGTTACCTGGTAGGCCTTCAAGCACCCGTTCAAGCGGAAGATGTGGCCGGTGCATCCGAACGTACGCTAGCGCCGCGTTTGCACCAGCCACCAGCTGAGCGTCGACAACCTCCTTCAGCCCTTCGCCATCACGGAACCTCTCCAGCAAGGCAGGCAACCCGTTCGGCTGCGCATTATGCGGGAAGTACACGCGGTTGACGTGCCAAAGTGTCTTCCGGCAGCTCTCCAGAAGAGCGGCAGCGCGCCACGTTCGGTCAAGCATCGTGGCTAGGACGCGCCCCCTCGACTTGTTCACCCAGAACTGGCGAGCCTCATAGGAGTCGCCGGACGCCTCTCGAGTGACTCGCTCTTCAACGCGAGCCCGCTCGGCCTCCCAATCAGGGTTAACATCTGCGCACACAAACTGCAAGTCAGAACGAGAAGGACAAACAACATCGACGGCAGCCGCCAACATGATACATACCCTGCAGCTGCCGACTGATCAAGTCCATCTCTCCAAGCAAAAAATCTTCACGACGTGAGAACTCCGCCGTGGGATGCGATTGGGAGCGCTGCAACAGCCGCTCCGTATTCTTCAGGGTCGCCTCAAGCTCCACCACCTTGTTCTTCAAGTAGGTGATTACCCGCTGGTCATTCGCACTGTGCGGAGGAGCCGGCGCCGCCCGACGACGGCGAGCACCCGAAGAGGAAGCCGCGCCACTCGGCCGCGCCAGGGGAGAAGGCGAAGCATCATCGCGCATGTCACTCTGTCAGGAATACGCATAGTCAATACAGAAAGGCGACTGCCAAACACAGTTCAACTCAGAAGACAGAAAATTCAGCAAATTCAATACTGAAGAGCAAAAGACCCGACAGGGCAATATTCGTTACAAACATGAAGGCCAAAATACAGGTCGATGCGACTGCCGCATCCCTACAACTATTCCTATTCTAAGGCCGCAGACTGCGACCGGGAGCGACCCTTCCGAGCAGCCGCTTCAGTCGCCTTAGCAAGGGCCCTCTCGAAGAGTGCCACAAGCTGCGCAGCCAGCTGCGAGGCGCGCTCCTTCACGCCACTCAGCGACGCGGTCCGACCATCAGTTTTGCGAGGAAAACCGCTGACGATCTTCTCGAAGTCACCTGGAACTTGGTGGCCTAAAAGGAGCTGGAAGGTGAGCTCGGAGCCGCGTACCGTCTGCGACCGCGTGAAGTCGGCGATGGTGGTCGCGTCCCCAAACGGTGCGGCCAGAGCGTCCACGGTCGCTGGCGGCTGGCTGCCCGGAAAAATGCTCTGATGCACCACAGCCAGGGCCCCGGTCGACTTCTCCAACGCGGTGGAAGACTTCTTCAGGGCATCCGAGGCATAGGCGCAAACCCGGTCGAAGAAGCCAACCGCAGTCGCCAAGTCGACCGTGTCGCTCGACGCGTCCTCTGGAGGAGCTCCACCGCAAGTCTCTGCGCCAAAACTCAATGTCAGGACAAGAAAAGGGACGAAGACTAAGTAAGCGTGAAGCCGATACTCACCCCCAAGAACAGCGGCGAGTGAAAGGAGGCGACCGATTTGAGTTTTCTCCTGGGCGACCCGCGCCAGCTCCCGCTCTTGAGACTCACGAAGAGCCTTTTCAAGATCATCCACCCGGCCAGTAGCCTGGTCCAGCGAGGAACGCAGTTGGTCCCTCTCCTTCTCCAGGCGAACATAAGCCGCGGCTGCGTCAAGCTGCTGGCGATAATACGGCTGAAAATAAAAAGAGCAAGATATCAATAAAGTTGCGGGCGACTATGCTAGTCACCCACACCTTCGGGGGCTACTCCCATCGGGAGCGCTGATCGCGCACCCGATGAGAAATCAGGAATGCAAGAAAAACAAGAGAAGACTTACGTGGTCCAGGAGCTCAAGGTCCTCGGCAGCCGAAGGAGGAGCCCGGCTAGTCGAGGCCAGGCCGGCAGCCTCAACATGCGCCTTCTCCACCACCACAGGCGTCTCCAGCCCAGTCGAAGGGCCAGAAGTAAGCTCCGTGTCCCGCAGGGGGGAGCCGACGTTGTCAGAGCGGTGGCTACACCAAAATCAAGAATACAAGACAACTCAAGGACGAACCTGCAAAGTACTACTCGAAGGACATGTTGCAAAGAAACTAACCTGGGGGAGCTGGCGTCGTCGAAGCTCGACAGAGAGGGCGAGGGCATCCGCGCGAAGGACCGTGGCGCTGCAGAGCTGACTGGAGGAACGTTGAGAGGTTCCTCCCAGCCACCCGAAGACTGCGCACCCGGGGACGTCGCCACGGCCTCCTCCTTGGCAACATCCACACCCCTGGCAGGCGACGACGCGGTGGCAGACTCGCCGCGACTCGGAAGCTTCCGCTTCTTCTTCGCGGGTTCTACCACTTCGTCTTCCTCCTCCACCTCATCGCGGGGAGAATGTGCGGAAGGGATTTCTTCATCCTCGTCCTCCTCCTCGACGAACTTCGACTCATCGTCGGGCCCGTTCTCAGGGAGAGGAGGGTAGCTGATGAACAGATGCCGACCCTGAAGCAAAGTAGACGCAAGTCGACTCAAAATGCAAAGTAGACTCAAGTCGAAAAAGTGAAAAAAGAGAGCAAGGTCAGTCTCACCTCAGGAACGGGATTCGCAGCCCCGTAAGGAGCAACGGGGCACGTGACGTTGCAGGCGTCCGCGGCTCGAAGGTTGGTGATGGACCTGACGTTGGCCTCCACCTCCTCGTCATCCAGCGGCCTGGCGCTAACGCCCTCGGCGGCCCACATCGGGTAGGGCCGGGCGCGGAGTGGCTGCACCCGAAGGCGGAAGAAGGTGGCCATCAGAAAGACGCCACCCGCCTCACGCCCAAGGGTCTGGGTCAGCTCTTGCAGCAGGGTCAGCAGGGGCCGCACTGCCTCCTTCTCCACGGCAGACAGTGGGTGCGACCAGGCGCCAGTCTTCCGCAACCCGCGCTTGAGGTCGAAGGCGTCCAGTCCGTCGTCGTTCGACTGGACGTAGAACCATCGACGGCGCCACCCTTGGACGGAGTCCGACTTCTTCATTTGGAAGTACGCGGTATCACCGCGCACCTGGATCCCGAAGCCGCCCACTGGGAAGGTCCGCCCACTCTTCCCTACGTTCTTGCGAACGAGGAAGAGCGACTTCCATAGGCCCCAGTGGGGTGCGACTCCCAAGAAGCACTCGCACAACACGATGAAGCCCGCGATGCTCAGGACGCCATTGGGGGTCAGATCATGGATCTGAACCCCATAGGCGTACAGGAGCCCGCGCACAAAATCGTGCATGGGGAACCCGAAGCCACGCGGAACGAAGTCCGCGAAGCAAACGCGCTCCCCATCGCGGGGAGTGGGAAACGCTTCTTTGCCAGGGACTCGTACCTGGACTTCCCCCGCAGGTGGCAGCAGGCCCTGCGCGCGGAGCAGCTCGACATCAGTCTTCTTCGTCGTCGACCTCTGCTAGTCGCCCTCGGGCTTCTTCATCAACCCGGTGTCATCGACAGCGGCGGCGGATGAGCCAGCAGTGCCCTTCGGCTTGCCCATCGCTCAGGTCGGAGGGTGCGGGGAGAAATTGCTTTGAGCTCGGGACGGCGGCGGCAATGGCAGAGCGCAAGAGGAGAGGAAAAGGAAAGAATGGATTGGAGAAGATGACATCCCAAACGCCAGGGCGCAGTACTTATTCCTCGAGGACCGGCATCTCAACCGTCCATCGCGCAAAGGCTCCGAGCGAAGCCATCCAGCCGTCCACGTGTCGCGCGGAGAAGCCAATCGTCGCCGCCAACTTCCTCCACTACGCACGAGAACCGAGGCGTCGTCGCCGCGCCGCGCAAATTTTGCGCCCAGTTCGGGGACGTGACAGCTGTGGGCGTGGTCATCTCTGACAGCGGGGCCCACCACGTCATGTCCCATCGGGCGCAGAGGCGTGCAGCAAGATCGTCATCAATGACGTCAGCAAGCCAACGGCTCCGAAACCAACCGAAGAAACTCGATAGATTCATTCGAGTGGTAAGCTTCACAGCTGAAATCAACAAGGTAAGATCAGCCAGTGATCTGAGCACCCGAAGAAACCTTTCGAGTGATCTGTACAATAAGCTCAGGCAGCCGAACCAATCCAACAAGTAAGCCAGAGCAGGCTGAATAGAAGCAAGCTTCACAAGAAGATGTCAAAGTAATTCGACTGCACATGATTACTCCCATCGGGAGAGGCTGGTTCGACTGAAGAAATTCGAGTTCAGGCTCAAGATCAAGCAATCCAATGGCGCGTCCAGGAAGAAGGAGTCCTTTGTCCGACTCTGAGACTCGATCAAGCACTCGGGGGCTACTGACGTGGGGCTACCTTACGGGTGACCCACGATGAGGCTACCTGGGCCGCGCCAAGGATGGAAAGGCCCGCAGAAGGCCCACTCGGGGTATCTCGTATCCTAGTCCAACTCGGTTAGGGCTTAAAACCTACCGTATCTCTACCAACAACCCGAGACCTGGCTACCTATAAAGCCAGGAGGGTTGCCCGTCCTAGAGGACAAGGGCGCGCTCAGAACCACAAACCCTAGCGAAGATTGCAATCTCGCCATTGTAATCGCTACTCGCATCAATAACCAGACAAGCAGGAGTAGGGTGTTATCCTCCGGGAGTCTGAACCTGGGTAAACCTTGCTTGTCAGCCGTCGTGATCACCTTGCACTCTCCTATCTCCCCATCAATCAACCCGGGGTGAACAACCCTGGGACTTGCCGAGTTAGAACCTCGTCACTAAGCTGTACAGAATAAGGGACAGATGGGTTCCAGCTTATTTCATGGACAAGTTCTATCCATTTTCATCAAGCACAGGAAGAAGCGAGAGTACAAACAACATGTGGAAATGCTACAGTAGGAACTCAGACACAATAACAAAGTTCCTCGAGCAGTACGAAGTTATCCAAGATAAGTGTTTGTCAGATCTGGACAAGAAGAAGTTGAAGTCAACACTTAAAACAGCGAAAACAATTACACACAATCCGTTCGAGAGGCAAGCTCTTGAGGTGTACACCCATGACATTTTCCTAAAGTTCCAGACTGAATTAACGAACAGCACAACTTTTGCAGTACATGGAATACTTCCAGGGCAAATAAATCTCGTGAGAGTGAGCAGTTACGACAAAATGGAGTTTCGAAGGAAACATTTTGATGTGTATCACGACCAGGAGTACAAGGTTTTCAGCTGCAGTTGCAAGAAAATGCAGAGGGATGGAATACAGTGTTGCCATGTTTTAAAAGCAGTAGTGCACCTTGGAATAACAGACTTGCCAGACAGTTTTGTAATCAGAAGATGGAGGAAAGATATAGAGATTGAAATAGAAACATTAGGAGCTTCCTAGGGTGATAGCAACACAGAGGAAACTATAAGGTTTGCAGGCACCATGAGCAGCATGGCAGAATTATGCAACCTGGCATGCCCAGTGGATAGAGCATACAAGGTAATGAGGGAATGTATGCAGGATATGCAATCAAGAGTAATGGCAGCGCTGGCAGGACAAGAAAACGAACAGGAAAATGAAGAAAACAACAACGAGGATGACAGGCTTCATGATCCGCCGATAACAACTAGAAAAAACACAAACAGAGGAAACAGACCTAAACCTGGTTCAGAAAAATCCAAGCAAAGGAAGTGCGGCCATTGCAAAGCGTCAGGGCACATTAGGACATCATGCCCTACCCTATAAGATGAAACAGAGGCTCTTAAACACAGAGAAAACAGTCAGCAAACACAAAACAATCACAACAGCAGCAGCCACAGGAGAACCAAAATACTTCAACAACACAAAACACGTACAGAGACAGGGAATCATGGAATCAAAACGATGGAAGGGTATGTACTGGATTCAATTTCTTGCTATTTGGAACACCAAGAAACAGATAAAAAGTTCATAATGCTGTAACAAAGATATCTAGCAACAATTTTTTCTTTCTTGCTTACAAATCAATACAATCATTACAAACTGTAAAAAAATTAATGCAGGGCAAACAACTGACAAAGAGGAGAATAAAATGACAAGATAGAGTGATAAAGAGGAAAGAGGAAGGAAGTATGACAAGATAAATAGAAAGAAAAGCAATAGTTAAATATGGCAAATAGTTTCGAAAAATATTACTGCACCTATTGAGAAATATGTAAGCTACAATATTTAAACACACAATATGTGTATTTCACACACTTAAACGATCATTCAAGGAATTATTTACTGGATGTTATCACAGAATATATGTTATCATGATTGTACAGGTCACGGTGAGCGGAACGTACAGACACCTATAAGTAAAAGTACAGGAAAGAAGAAATTAGTGTACGAACATGGAGTCGGTGCTAACACCAGGTAAGTAGACTGATGTACAGAATAGACGACACTGCATGTACGAACATGAATCAACACGACGTACAGGAAAACAAGCACGGCCGTACGAAATTTTAATTATTCGATATGTACGGCCACCGATAAGAGGATGAACAGGAAATATTATGGGTGAACGAAGAAAGAGGGGGATGCTAACCCCAGGTTAGGAAACTTTTGCTTCACGTCTATGTTAATTCGGGATTGTACAGCACAGGACGGGTGGAACGTACGGCCACCGCTTAGCCTATGTACAGGAGATAATAAATTGGTGTACGAAGAAGGAGAAGGTGCTAACACCAGGTCCGGAAATAATTGTACAGAAAAGGATTACAAACCTGTACAGACTCGCATGAGGGGGATGTACAGGAGAACGATCACGGTCGTACAAACTATAGCCTTGCGACTTTGTTATTCGGGGTTGTACAGGACAGGGCGCATGGAACGTACGCCACCGCTTAAGCCATGTACAGGAGATAATAAATTTGTGTACGAAGAAGGAGAAGGTGCAAACACCAGGACAGGAAAGAGATGTACAGGAAAGACAAAACTTCCAGACGTACGCGCATTACAAACGAAGATAAGTTATTCGGGATTATACAGCACAGGGCAGGTGGAACGTACGGACACCGCTTAGCCCATGTACAGGAGCGAATAAAATGGTGTACAAAGAAGTAGTAGGTGCTAACACCAGGACAGAAAATAGTTGTACATCAAAGAATTACAATCCTGTACATACTCGCATGATGTGACTGTACATCCTGAATAGACTCGCAATTTTAAAGTTCAGCTATTATTGAAAGTTTCATCATATTTTGATTGAAAGTTGCTACCTCCCTCCCTTAACTACCCCTGAAAACTCTCTGCCCGAAAATAACAAAGGAAAAAAAACAAATGAGAAATTTAGTAACTATATTGGTTTAAATCTGTTCCTGAAAAAGAGAAAAAGGAAAATAGACAACGAAGAACCAGGATGAAGAGAGTATAAAAAACGCACAGAAGGTTGTACAAACCATGTAAACCCGGAAGTACGAAAACAAAAAGTTATGAAACAAAAAGACAAGGGATCTACTTTTTAAGATCTTAACGCGAGGAGTTCAAAAATGAAAACCGTTCGAAAATCCGATTAACAGATCTCGAGATATTTCGAAATTTCTAATCGGATATGAAAGAAAAAAGGGAAGAAGGGAAAAGGACTAACCGCACCAGCTAACGGGTACGACCAACCCGCTACCCGCGAAAGGTTGCGGACCCGCAATTCCCTCTAAAGCGAACAAACAAGAAACTGACACTTATCACGCGCGGACAAAAAGTGGGGAGGGACAACTATTCTCTATCTTCACTTTTCACCTTCTCATCCTTAACCTCAGTGATCTGTTCCTCCTAGACATCCTTCTGCATACAAAAACAGAAGAAGAAGCGCAAACGAAAACACGACACTTGGCAGCAGCGCAGCGGAGGAGAAACGACCTTCATGAAGGGTTGCCTTTTTCTAACGATTTCCAACGAAACCTCATTTGTCACGATCGGCGCGGCCGGACTATAACGACCGCGGCCCAAACCGGCCCAGTCAAAAGAAACCTGTCGTCCGTCCCGTACTAGAAAAAAAAACCACTAAACTTTTTTTTTTGTTCAAGGGTTAAAAAACGAACATAACCGAAATGGAACAAATTTGGATTCTTACTAGTGTCAAGAACAGGATCAGTACACTTCATACTAGTGTCAAATAGACACATATACGGATCGGCCACAACCCTGGACGGTAGATGGGTGTTGGCCCTAGAAAATATTCACACCTCGGCACATGGTTGTAGGAATGTCTATATATATATATACATATATTATCTGCAAAAAAAAATTATGTTCGGTACATAAATCCTGAAATTAAGGAAATGGAAACCCTAAGATTCAAAGGAAGCTCGTCCGTGGCTCTAACAAGAGGTACTCGTTGGCGTCGACCCCGCGCGCAGCCTGGTATGGGGGCCACATACGACTTACAAGGCGGTTGGTTCTCGGAGTCAAAAACTATGGGCAACGTACAAGGGAGTCATGGGCGGGTATTGTTGGTGCCGTGGGCTTTGTTGGGTGGGGTATGTTGGTGGTCGGGCGTCATTGAACATGGATCGATGGGGTGGGGTTCGTCGGGTGAATAGATCTAGAGGGGCGCCACATTGGTCGTGTCATCGGAGGTCTCAAAGTGGCGGGAAGAAAAATTTGTTCAACATAATACTTCCTCCGGTTCACGATATAAAATGGTGGTGTAGGTGTTGTACATGTTGTCTAAATTCGTATCACAATAATTGTACACATATACACTATAATATGTCGTCTAGATACAAGTTTAGGCATGTGTAGATGACTAAATCATCTTATATTGTGTAAGGAGTAGTTATTGAAGAAGAGACCCTTATGGGTATGCATGATTCAACATGGGTGATGACATACATGGAAAATGAAAATTAACCGAACGCAAAGGAGGCATCAACGCCGATCGAGCACAAGGGAAAATGAATCCACAACCAGAGGTGGGTGTTTCTCATTCACCAGCATAATAATTAAGCATTCAAGTTTTGATGATACGAACGAAGGATACATGCGCCAACGCCGAGCACAAGGTGGGAAAACTCAACGACAACTAACAGGAAGACGCGCGCGGAGCTGAACTATCTAGCTAATCAGAACTCATGAGGAGGGTGAGGATGGCAAGCCAGCCATGGGCGCGGCCAAGATACATGCGTCTGACGGTCCGGAGGAGGACGGAGAAAGAGAAGATCTTCTTCTTCACGCCGTGGCCGGCTCCTTCACCCTCATCCTCCATCTCCATCTCCTTGTAGTTGTAGCTGGCTCCATCTCCATCCATGTAGTTGACGCCGAGAGCATCCGCCACCTCCCCCGCCCCGGTCCCGACGAAGACGTCGGCCATCTTCTTCAGTCCGGCGGTCGCAGCGGTGATGCTCTTCTCGGTGACATGCCCCAGTTCACAGTTCTCCTCCACCTCCTTGAAGGCTGCGGTCACGAGCCCGAGCTCCTGCCATTTTCCGTTGTGTTAGGCATGCAGTAGTAGTTGGAGTTGGAGTTGGAGAGCGCCCGAAAGCAGATGGAGACGAGAGAGATTGTACGTACCTGGTGAATGCTGTCGGGGATGGGCGCTGGGGCCTCCTTGGTCATCATGGACAGAAGGTCTCCGGCCTCCTTGGCCATGGTGGCGACAAGGTCCAGCATCTCCTCGTCGCCGTGGACGACCACACCGAGAGCATCGTCCTCCTCGCCCAAGTCCTGCATCGAACGGCCGGTGTCAAGATCTAGGAAAGGTACAAGAACCGCTCGCTCGCTCCAAGGGAAGGGAAGGGAAGGGAAGGCAAGGGAAGGGAAGGGAAGGAAGAGGTCACCTGAGACTTGTCCGCGTCGTCGTCGGAGGAGGCGAGGTTCCAGCCCCCGGCTCCGGCTGTGCAGCAAAGACGGAGAAGCGAAGCCTTGGACGCGCCTCCGACGGGCAGCAGCGCGAGGCGAGCCGACGCGGCCTGGCCGAGCAGCAGAGCGCGGCCGGCGGCGGCGCCGCGGACGAGCACCATCTGACCACAGGCGGCGCCGGCACCGGCACCCGGGAGGAACAGCGCGCGGCTGGCGGCGACGGGGACCGACATGGGAACCATCTGGTGGAGGGAGTTGGAAGGGAGGGAAGGAGCAGGAGCAGGGCGGTCGTCTCTCTCTCTCTCTCTCTCTCTGGGTGAAGGGAAGCCTGGTGCGTGGGGAGGAAGAAGGCAAGGCACCGCTCTATTAATAACCGGCGCGCGGCTGGTATCGTATAGAGTAAAGGTTGGTATTTGCAGATGGAAAACATGACCGCCGTTTGCACCACCAGCGTTGGGGTACATAACATGATTGAATTTGAATTTGAATTTGATCCATTCAAATTCAAGTCTCCGCCTTTTTCAGTCAACAGAAAAGAAAAAGCATCTACTTACTCTACGGGTCCTTGACACACAGCAGTAGCAAGTAGTAATGCCAAGTGGTCAAAGGTAACAGCAGGCTACGGCAGAGTTGATTGAATCAAAGAGAAGGTTTTCCGAAGAAGATCATACAGTACTAGTATCTGGCAATTGAGATGCATGAATCCTGTAAAAAAAACATCTTTAAGCACGGTGGAGATTTCTTAGCAGAGAAAAAACTCTATTCAACCAATATTTTATTTTACAATAAGATGACATCGACTAGAGGAACCATCATCCTTCCAGTGTGGGAGATATGGAAGGAAAAGAACCTGAGGGTTTTTTGCAGCACGGGATCCCTTCGACGGAGGTGGCAGATTTGGTGTGGGAAGAGATGGCGTTGCGGGCTTTCGCCCACACGCAGGATCCGGGAGATTTTCTTTCCTGTTTTTACATGTAGAGGGAGTTTTCCCTAACCAAAAAATGCTGTAATTAATCATCTATTCTATCTAATCGTACGGCGAGATCGACCGCCTTAAGCCTCAAAAAAAAAAATCATGTGTCGATGAACATGATATGGTGTCATGATCATTGACACTTGTGATTCTAGAGGAAGGCTACATGGAATGGATAGTTTGTACGTGCTAACCAACAACCCGAAACTAGTGCATACTCAAAACATCCATCATGCATGCCAGGATATTCACTAGTTAAAAAAATATGTGTCCAATGATATTGCAGATGGAAGATGTGACCGTTTGCAGTAGCAGCTTTGTGATACGTACATGATTGAATGGAGGAAGATCAAATTCAAGCCTCTTCCTTTTCAGTCAACAAAAAAAGACGCAGAACCAGCAGATAGTCTTTTGTACAGTGCCCCTCCCGTCTTCCTCCTCCAGTCCACTTCTTCTTTCTTTGCAACAAGCCACAAACTGACAAGCTGCAGCAACTCCTGCTACTAGTAGAAGATACGGGGGAGCTTGATTGGTGGGTGGGTAAAGCCGATCAAAAGCTCCTCTGCTTTGGGATACAAGAAACGAGGAGAAACAAAAGCATGTGCTGCTGCCGCGAGGCGCAGACAAGGTTTCAGAGGTGGCTTCTACAGTACCACGGCGCTTTTGCTCTCTGGCCTTCCTTTCTTTTGCAACTTCTTCCTTCTGCAGTCTTCCCAATCTTTGTCGATTGGCATCCCAATGCTCTCTCCCTGACTCCCTGTGATTTGCAGCACAGCCGTGACGCCATTTTAATTACTTGAACCTCCCTCCCAAAATAACAGCTGTATATCTCCACCCTCTACAGCAAAAAAGTGTGTCCATCCTAAAGCTTTCACATCCACAAGTGTTTGGTCATGTGGTATTTTGCCTTGGTACGTACAGATCATGTAAACTCAGACAGTAATTAAAAGATTTGGGTAGTGACCGAAAAAAGGAAAAAAAATTATCTAAAAAAACAGTAAACTTTCTTCAGAAAAAGATATACAATTTTTTTACTTGTTTGCCTACTACTTCACCACTCACAAAATTGCACTGGATATACTCTAGCACTAGTTTTTCATCGTCTCCTAATAAATGTCAACCAAACCCCACCGCCGGCGTCCCCGGAGAGAAGAGCTTCCTTCTCCCATGCCAATGTCGTCTCCCTCGCTTTCTAAAGACCTTTCCCTTTCGAGTACATGGTGTCGGAAGAAGGTGTAGCGGCTACCAAGAACGTCGACAAATGGCACGACGCTACTGCCCAAGCACGGTAAACGCGATGGCCGGTGTGACGCCTCCATTCTCGACCGCCACCACCAAAGTTATCGCTCATGCCGAAGCGGCAGTGGCACAACAAACCCTTCTCATGTTGGCCAGCTCCATCACGAGGGCAAGCCAAGGCTCGGAATACTCCCATGACCCCCCTACTCGTGAGCTCGTCGTTGTTGCCCACCATCACATGTCTCCGTCGACGTACGTATATCCGTTTGTCTCTTGACGTTGATTGAGCTCATGGAGATTAGTTAGTCCCAGTTTTCAGTTGCAACTCTCTTTTTACGGATTTTTAATTTTGTATGCATACCCGACGCGATGGAACTTAAATTGTAACTTGTGGTATATTTTTTGTTTTGTACTCCCTCCATTCACAATATAAGATGTTTTAGGTGTAGCACATTTTGTCTAAGTTCTATTAAAATGAATACAAATGTATACCAAAACATGCCTAGATACATGTGTGGACATATTAATGTGGAAAATTATTAGAACATCTCATATTATAAAACAAACGGAGTATTAGATTATTCTAAACTAAAACAAGGGCGGCGTGCCGAAATGTTGAAAACGTTTTGTGTGCTCATGTCAACCCAAAATGGAGAGGGCGGCGTTGAATCAAACAAGGGCAACGTGCCAACATGAATAAAGTACATACCATTAGGACACCTCCTACGGGCTGCTCAATTGCCCCGGACAGGCCGGATTTGAGCAGGCCCGGACAAAACCAGGTCCTATGGGGCTGCTCATTTCTCGAATCTGTCCGCGTGGTGTCCGCGGCTGCTCAAACCTGGACCAAATTTGGTCCAGGTTTGAGCAGCCGCGGACACCACGCGGACGCCCGCGCGCCCCCGCCTCTTGGCGGTCAAACTCCCCGGCCCCACCGGTCAATGACCCGTCGACCATTGGCATCCCCCCCACCGGTCTTATTTAATGGGACCGTCACCCCCACCGTCCCCCACACTGCTCCCCACCGTCCCCCACACCGACCTAGCCGCCACCGCCACACTGCCCTAGCCGCCATGGGGAAGGGGAGATGGTGGCTCGGCAAGGGCGCCAACGACCACGAGGCGGGGAGCTCTCGCCGCTCCTCGCGGTCTCCGACGCCACCGGCATTGCCGCCACCGCCCGCGCCCGGCGCCGCACCGCGCGCCGCCGCACCTCCGGCACCTCCACGCCGCGTCCGGCCTTACCTCAGCAAGAGGAAGTGCCAGTGGTACTGGGACAACGCGATCCCAGTACCATGGCCGGACGTCCACCTCTTAGAGGGATGGCACCTGAATCCGGAGCGGATTCCGGTGCCGCCCGTCCCGAAGCGGGGACTCGAGAGGGAGGTGGAGATCCTCCGGCGGCGCGACCTGCTGCTGGACGACCTCCGTCACGACCCTGCCTACGCCGTCAGTAGCTCGAACTGGGACACTTGGTTCCATGCCGAGCACGACCAGCGGCGCCGGGGTTTCTTCGGGGTGCGGCACGCCAGCGGCCCACCGCAGTACCCGCCGCCCTCCCCACCTCACGGTGACAACAGGTACGCGCCGCCGCCGCCTCCCCCGAGCGTCAAGATGGAGGAAGACGGTGACGCCGCGCCGCGGAGGAGGAGAGGAGGGCCCTCGCCTAGGCCATCGAGTTGTCCAAGCGGGAGGCGGAAGAAGCCGCCGCGGAGGAGGAGAGGGCCCTCGCCACCGCGCTGGCCGCCGTCGCCGCGCAGCAGGACATGGAGCGGCAGGAGGCGCGGCAGGCGATGGAGGAGGAGGAGGAGGACCGCGGCGAGGTCCCGGACTGGTTCATGCCACTAGTTGGCATGCGCTGACAGTGGACCGGGCCAGCGGACGGGCCGCCGCCGCCGCCGGAGCAGCCCCAGACTCCAGTGCGCCGCCAGGGGCTGCCCGCGCACCTCGTCCAGGACCCGGACTACGTCATCCTTGAGTAGTCCGGCGTAGAAGTCCGACCACCGGCCGCCACTGGCTTATCCAGTGGCTATTTTATGTATCTTTTTTTTCTTTTTTTAAAAGTGTTAAACAATGGCCACTGTGGCCCCCTACGCAATCTAGCCTGGTGTCCGTCCTAAAATGAGCACCCCCGTAGGGTGCACCTGTTTCGACCCGTGTCCGCGCAGTGTCTAGGGCTACTCAAACGGATAAAATCCGGACCAAATCGGTCCGGATTTGAGCAGCCTCATAGGAGATGTCCTTACCAACTAACCAGCGGACGAGGCCCAGGCAGCTGCTGCGGCACGTGAAGACAAGGGTTCAAGGCTTTTGCTTTCTGGCCTCCTCTCGTTTCATTTTGTTTTTGCAACGGGATTTCATCTTTCTGGCATCGTCCCATCTTTGGAACACGGTGCTTTTGCTTTTCTGGCCAAATATCTTCAACAATTTACTCCACCTTCAGAATTACTCACAGGCTCCCGTGTGAGAGTAACATTTGGTGATATAGTACTTGATCAACTAATCTCTTGTGAAAGCTAGCAATGAAACCAATAGTATCACAAAATCTCGTGACAACTGTCGCAAAGTGTTGATTCGCCAAGTTCAATTTCATTGAATCAAACGGTTTGTGATTCTAAAAAAGATCATTGTTTTTCAAATGGTTGTTTGAAATTTAAAAAAAATATTCATGATCTCTTTAAATGGTTTTTAAAATTGATACGGATGAACTTGATTTGGTGTCGTGGTTGATGCTTGTGGTTCGGGAGGAAGGCAACATGGAAATTTGTGTACGTGCTAACCAACCAGCAGAAACTGCATACTCATTTCTCATGCGGTTTTATTCTTCTCCTATGCGTTTGATGAGTCGTGGCAGTGAATTAGATTTTTCTTTCCTTCTTACTAACCATTTCCACCCTTCATGTAGTATGATCGTCCCAAAACAATACTACATGCTACCATGCATAAATATAGCAACAATCCGACTTCATGGCATTGGAGGACTTTTGTACTGCACTACTACAATTGTTCGGAACAGAAGCACCACAACGCCCAACTAGGCAGAGATAGAGATAAGAGCAGGCGTTCAAGTGAGCCAAATAAAGGAAGCAACGTGAACGTGCCAATATGAATCTTTTCGTACAGTACCATTGTACCAACCAGCCAACAGAGCAAGAGCAGCTGCTGCTGCCGCGGCAGGCGCAGACAAGGGGGCACAAGGCCTTCCTTTCTTTTGCAACTGATTCTCTTCTTCCTTCTGCAGTCTTCCCAATCTTTGTCGCTTCGCATCCCAATGCTGCCACCCTCCCTGTGATTTGCAGCACAGCCGTGACGCCATTTTTATTGCCTGAACCCTCCACCCAAAATAACGGATGCATATCTCCACCCACTTCAGCAAAAAAATTGTGTCCACCCTCTTATGATGGATCTCGGCGTGACGAAACTTGATTTGCAACTTGTGGTATATTTTTTGTTTCACATTAAATAGTTCTAAGCTAAAATAGGAATCATATTCCAAATAATCCAAAATGTGGAAAAGTTCAGTCTGGTCGTGTCCGCCGAAAATGGAGGGCGCCGTTGAATCAAACAAAGGCAACGTGCCAACATGAATCTCTTACTACGTTCGTACCATTACCAACCAACCAGCAGACGAGGCCAGGCTGCTGCTGCATGCGGGAGGTGGAGACAAGGGTTGAAGCCGGTTTCGAACACCGTGCTTTTGGCTTTCTAGTCTCCTTTCTTTTTTTTGGAACACCGTGCTTTTGCTTTCTGGCCAAATATCTTCAACAATTTTTACTCCACCTTCTGAATTACTCACAGGCTCCGGTGTGAGTAACATTTGATGATGTACTAGTACTTGATCATGAAGAGGTAGTCTCTTGTGTTTAAACCCAAATGAACTGCATCTGCAAACTGATAAACTTGGACAGTACGAAGATTTTGATACTACGTGTACCAGAAAAGTGGAACCTTTTATTTATTTATTTTGTTCGAAAAAAGAAACTCAAACTTGTACAGTACTACTCACTTCTTATCACCCAAACGTTCATGGAATCAAACGAAGCAACGTGAACGTTCCAAGAATATGAATCTTTTTGTACGTTCTACCAACCAACCAGCTGCGGCAGGTGGAGACAAGGGTTTCAGAAGCAGTTTCTACGTACCACCGTGCTTTTGCTCTCTGGTCTCCCTTTCTTTTGCAACTGACCTCATCTTTCTTCTGCAATCCCAATGCTGCCGCCGTGTGAGTTGTGACCCAACTTTATTTACCTCCACAGCTGTGCAGATATGTTTTGAACCACTCAATGTTATGGTATAGCGGTATCAATTTTATGTGGGGAATCAAGTAGTATCAACGTACTGCATATTATTGGCAGGAAATATTCAACAATTCACTCCACGTTGTTTCTGAATTAAAATCTGATGATGTACTACTTGATCATGAAGAAGTGATCTCACTAAAAATGAGTGGCATCTGCCATCACATAAGCTCGGACGGTTAAAAGGTTTTGATGCTACCAGTAAAGAGAAGCCGTTTTTTCTTTCACTCGTCTGTTTCTCGTCCATTTGCCTCCCTCCACAAGAGCCTGAAACATTCGCTAAAATTCAGGCACACGGGCATCCTCGCTAGATTGAAATAACTAGGGGCTGAGTTTGTCTAGTCTACAAAATAATACTCCGTAATTCGTTTGGGTAGATCAAAAAAACATGTGATCCTTTTTCATTTGGATCACGGTAGACCACGGTAGTTGAGTAAACCAAACGAAGGCAACATGAATCTTTTACCTACAACCAGGCAGCAGAGGAGGGTGCTGCTGCGGCAGGTGCAGTGCAGACAAGGAGGGTTCAGAGGCGGTTTCGACCACCGTGCTTGTGCTTTCTGGCCTCCCATTCTTTTGCAACTGATTTCATCTTTCTTCGTATCCCATCCCAATGTTGCCATCCAGGTACATTTACCTTCCCAACGACTACATAGGAAATTTTGACAAATTTGATTTTTTAAATTTATCTTGACCAACTTTTTTTTAAAATCGAATATGACCATTTTTCATGACGCTCGGCTACGCGACGCCGTGGTCAACCGTACCAAGCCGCGGTCAAAGGCGGCGTGGACCTTGCCACATCGGGTGGGGCGGGCCTGTTGAACATAAGCTCGGCACCCTAGGCCATGACGTCATTCCACTACCACAGTGCCCCAGGCAGGACGTTGTACCATTTAAATAGACAACACACACAAGTCCTTTCCCGACCACCTATGTTTTCTTCCCCCTTCGTCCCAAAGTTCTAACATACTCCTTCTCACTCCTCCTACTCCATTTCCACTCAAATCCCTTTGAATCAGAGGGGTTTCTCGTGGAATTCGTCCTCTCTGCATTCTCCACGGTATTCTCCTATGTTCCCCTTGTTTTTGTCCAACTAAAATCTCAAGATTTTATTGCATTGTTCATTTTTGGTGAAACCCTAGAAGGTAATGGGGGCAAATCTTTAGTTTTGTTTCGATATATATTAGCCATAGTTATCTTAGCCAGGTCGACTTTATAAGGTCCAAGACACCTTTGACCGCGACGTTGTTCGGTAGACTACGGCGCCCGAGTCAATGGTAGGCCACGGCGCCCTAGAGCCGGGCGTCCTGGAAAAGGGCAGATTCGATTTTCATAAGAAAATAGATTTATTTTGTGAAATGAATTAAAAAAGGGTTAAATTTGTCAAAATTACCGACGTATGTCACCTTGCGACAACGCCATCTTTCATTGCGCAGATATGTAGTAAGTACTTGATCATGAAGAAGTAATCCTTTTGTTTTCGAACTCACAATGGCATCCATCTCTACCGGTGAATGCCACGTTACTATCAATTTCATACTGAGAAATTTCAGTATCAACTTACTGCGTATAATCATTGCCCAGAAATCACCAACAATTTAACTCAACGTTGTTTCCGAATTAAAACCTGCTGATATTTTATTCATACATACACACTGACAAAACTGCATTGGATACTACTAAACCCCAACCAAACCCCTCCGTCTGCGTGACTGCGTGCGTCTCCACAGAGCAGAGCTCCCGTACGTACTTCCTCGCCGTCCAACGCCGCCTCCGTCACTTAAGGACGTCTCCCTTCCGGCGAGAAGCGGAGACGTACAACGCGCCCTGATCGTTTGTCCTTGCTTGCTTCCTCTCAGGCTCGCGGCTTGTCCCATGGCGCCGGCTCCGGAGGAAGGCGCTGCGGCTGCCAAGAACGCCGACGAGCGGCTCAGGAGCGCCGTGGGTCGGCCGGCGAGGCTCCGCGTCATGCACCCGGACGTGGCGGAGCTTCTCCAGGGCGTCCAAGACCGGCGGGCAAGGAAGCAGGCGGCGCGTGTGCCCATGGCCGGCGTGGTGAAGGACGGGCCGGCCGAGCACGCTTGGTACGACTGCGCGTTCGAGGAGGACGACGACGGCGCGCGCGGCGGGGTGTCCGCGCCGCAGCGGCTGGTGTGGGTGAAGGTGAGGGGCCACCCGTGGTGGCCGGCGCAGGTGTTCGACCCGGCGGACGCGTCGGCGCTCGCGCTGGGGACGCGCCGGCGCCGCGGCGCCCTGGTCGCCTGCTTCTGGGACAAGACCTTCGCGTGGGTGGCCGACGCGCTCATCCCCTTCCGTGACGGCTTCCCGCACCTCGCGTCCATCCAGACGCAGCTCGAGGGCGGCGGCGCGACGCTGTCCTCGTTCGCCTCCGCCGTGGACGCCGCGCTGGGCGAGGTCGCGCGCCGCGTCGAGGCCGGCCTGTCCTGCGACTGCGCCGTCTGCGACGGCGTCGCCAAGAGGCAGGCGATCGACAACGCTGGCGTCCGGAGCGGCGCGCACGGGGCGGTCGTGGACGCCGCCTTCGCGAGGGACGCGCTCCAAGGCGAGGCCTTCGTCGGGTACCTCTCGGCGCTGGCGGTGGCGCCGCTGGCCGGTGCCGACAGGGTCGACCTCGCCGTCGCCACGGCGCAGCTCAGGGCCTTCACCCGGTGGAGGGGCGCCCGGGGCCTTCCCGTGTACACGGCGTACCACGGCATCGACGACGGCGCCATGAAGGCCACGCCGACGCCGGCGCCGCGCCGTGCCAAGAGGAGAAGGCCAAGGGGAGGAGACGTCGGCGACAAGTGGGGGATGTCAAGGTGCGGCAGAGATGATGCCCTGGAGCTGGAGGATCATGAGCCGACGCCACAGCCCCCGTCTCAGCAGACGACCACGAAGATGGGGAAGCTCATGCGCCGGGCGGCGCGACGGATGTCAGTGTCGCCGGTGAATTCAGGTTTCTTGACAAGGTGCACAGGGGCTGATCATCATCATCGTCATGCTTCAGCCAAACTGCAGAATGGTGGCCTCAAGGATGAACCTTTGCTGGCTGGGCTTGTGCTGAACTTCACCGGTGCCAGTGCCGTCCCTTGCACCAGTGACCTTGTCACCATCTTCAGCCAGTTTGGGCCTGTCATGGAGGCCAGGGCAGAGAGCTTTTCAGTCGCTGTGGTGATCTTCAAGAGGAGTGCGGACGCCGAAGCGGCCTTCTCCGGCACGACGAAGATTGGCGCTCTGAGGGAGAACCTGCTCAGCTTCCGCCTCTCATACTCGCTGTCGGCTGCCGCACCGACGATCGATCCTCTGGACACACTGAGCCCTGATGGAAAGGATCGCCTGCTTGTTGAAGCACTCAGGTCTCTTCTGTAGCTAGCTATGGGTTTGGGAATCACTCAGGTATCTTCTGCTCATCTTTGACAGTGTAGCTCCTCTCGTCTCCTCCATGACATTGCAGCATTCCTCTTCTAGGGTTACTCAGTGTCATGGTTTTCCTTGCAGGTTTTTGTGAAAATTAGGAGGCAATGGAAGAGGGGTTACATGTTCAGATCAGCCAGCAAGTTCTGAATTATTAGGTGATTGCTTCTGGCAGGGAACATTCAGAGTTCTTAGGATTTTGGCCTGTTAAGCTACTTTTTTGGTAGTCAGTGTGGTGAAGTTGTAGCTCCAGTTCCAGTTACACCTTTTTTTGTCTGTCTTATACTATGTGTTGTTTGAATTGTATGCTGTGTTCCAAAGACATCTAAGCTGATGGTGCTTTCTATCTATTTATATATTTGAATTTTTGATACATTCTGTTATGTCAATATATCATCTTGATTGGTGTTCTGCTGTCTGCTGAATAGCTGGGACATATATTATTTTTTGAAATACATTTAAGCTTATGATGATATTTGTAGACGAATGATGTGTAGTCAACATTGTTCCATTTGTCTACCTGAAATGATAATTGCATCAGTAAGAAGAGAAGTGCTCCGGTGCTTTCTCAAAAAATAAGTTGCACGAATTTTAAAACGCATCGACGGCTATGATTAGGTTCACAAAGTGATCAAAGAGAGTACTAATCATGTGGGATTAACACCTTTAATCCCCACCCCTAATCACAACCATCGATTTGCTTTAAAATTTGTGCAACATGTTTTTTGGGAAAGCACCGGAGCATTTCTCAGTAAGTAATTATACAAATGATTACTTCTGACTGAAACTGATAATGTTTGATCATGTGTTGGTGGAATTTGTGATAAATGGACATATGGAATATATACAGTATTAGTTAGCTATGTAATCCAAGTGCACGCACCGATACACCAACGATCAGAGTTCCACATGCATAACAATTCTTCCTGGAGAAATGCTCCGGTGCTTTCCCAAAAAACATGTTGCACGAATTTTAAAGCAAATCGATGGTTGTGATTAGGGGTGGGGATTAAAGGTGTTAATCCCACATGATTAGTACTCTCTTTGATCACTTTGTGAACCTAATCATAGCCGTCGATGCGCTTTAAAATTCGTGCAACTTATTTTTTGGGAAAGCACCGGAGCACTTCTCTTACTTTATTAGTATTAATCAGTATCAAACTATCAATACAGTCCCAGCTTGGGGCTTGGGGGTGTCAAGTTGTTTCGTACATATATACAGGAACGCAGAAAGTATATCTAACTGGAGGGAGAAAACTGGAGTTGCATTTTAGCAACTGTCCCCAGCCAGAAACATCAACAGGTCGGAGAGAAAACAACACGTGATTCCTTCCGAAGTATAATCGTCTACCCTACCTAGTATGTACATTGTTCTTCTACTATTTGTCATGACAAGTGGAAGGAGCCTAAACCCTCGCTGAGAGCATATTTGAGCCTCTCCTTCATTATCTCCTGCAATCCGGAAATGCAGACATATGAGAAATCGTGCCGAGTTGGCATCATTGCAGAAATAACTATTAACGGAAGCCTGTCTTTCATGGTACCTTTGACGAGTAAGGAGGAAGCTTGATGAAGTGCCGGCAAGTGTTGACGCTTGGCAATTCACAATCGACATTACAATCACTTTGCTGTTGAACAACAAGGCATGTTCAGGTAAGTTTCATCAGAATGGGAGGCTCTTGCCCTATTAGAGTAGAGTGGTTCCTTATGTGAAGAGAATTGCAAACCTTTCGCACAACGGTGAGCTTTGGGACGAGCGAAGCTAGGCCACCAAGTGGAAGTTGAGGAGCTCCTGTCGTGAATTGTATGAACGCCCGCTGCTCCTCCCTTCCAAACTCCCGCAGGATCTCCAGGAACTGCAGAAACGCGTTATTGATGATTTGGATTTCAGTTTCTTACTAGCTGTTCATCGAAAGACAAATATTTGAGATCCTTTGGTCTCCATTCTACTTACGCTAACTACCGGTGGACTGTTGGCATCATAGCCATGCTCAAACTCGATGTGATCTTCAAGTTTGCTTGACTGCAAGAAGCAAAACAAGTGAGAACCATGCAACAGAAACTCCTTTTAGAAATGAAGGTAAGAACCGGGGAAATATGCTTACAGCCCAGCAATCCTGTTCACCACAAAGGATGCGCTCAATCTCCTCCTCACTGAACATTCTAAGTGTCTTAAGAGCAAAAACCTGCGAGCTGTTAAAACAGATAAGTATTCAGTACTGGTCCTCTCCAGAAAAGAGGACGGACGACATTTTGATCTAGTGAATATTAAATATACCAAACTGACCTCGTTAACTGCAGATCTGAAAGCCTCTATCTGTTTGGCGATCCCAGTCTTCAATGTTGCATCAACTATCAAATGTACATACTCCTCCAAATTGTCTAGTGTAACCATTTTCTCTGAGCCTCCAGGAACAAGCACATATTCAGGATTTCCAGGAAGAGTAAAATCAAGACACAGATCTTCCAGTCTCATATTTTTATATGACAAATCTGCAGAGATAGATTTATTTTTTGAAGATCCCTCCAAGAACTTCTTCCTTTTAACAAGTGCTTGAAACTCTAGTATGGTCTTTCCCAGCTCAGGATCAAATGATGGAATGTCATAGATATCAAGCTCCTAAAAACAATGAACGATCCATGATCAGAACATAGGAGATGCAACTGAGACAAAAAAAAGGGAAGAGAAAAACAGTTATTTAGATAATTTCTGAAAATGTTACCTGTCCAAGCATGATCTTATAGAATGCTTTAGAGAGAGCTATGTCCAGGATCCTTCCATCAAGAATTGCTCTCGCTACAATATATCCAAGAAGCTTGAATTTTTGTACCACGTCAGAGAATTTGATCCCTCTTGATGAGGTGACTACTGGGGACCATGGCTGTGGAAATAGCCCAAAAGTTGAATGAATGAATCCAGTTTCACCTTCTGCTTTTCTAGCATTATCACCTCTCCATATCCCAATCCCGAACCTCTGAAGTTCATGGCTAACTGCACTGTAAAATTCGAAGGTTGGGCCTCGCCCAGTCCCAACCTCTCCTTCAAATACCACCTCAATGGTTGTGGTGCTTGCCGCATGTTTGGCCATCATTGATGCAGCGCTTTCAAGTAGGTTACCTCGTGCAACTTCGTGCCTCTTGGTTCCTTCATCAGCCTCATTTGGATCATCACTTTCCTCATACGAAGAACTTGACTCATCCGGATCACTTTCCTCATCCGAAGAATTTGACTCATCTGGTGCACTTGCCTCGTCTGCCACGAATGAGCCCTGCACAGTAAGGCAGAAGTACTTCCACCGTGCATCGAAGGAAAATAAGAAGGGGCAAGTTTCCACCAGATAGACAAACCACGAAGGTATCAGCCCCTCCTTAAACAACCTATCTTGCATTTGCAGCTCCAGCTTATTGGTCAGAAGGCTACTGATGAAGTGACGTTGTGGGATTGGAGAGATTGTGACGTTAAGATCGTCCAAATTTCGTTGGCAGCTTTCTGCAAATATGCGTATCTTCTCATCCATTGAGAGTTGGTACGAAAAACGATTAAGCCCTTCAAGAACTTTCATCGTGAATAACAAGTTGTAGGATGGATCCGATTCATCCACATAACCCGGAAGCTTCCCAAGGACTATGGCACCGAAAAATGGGTCCTTCAGCAGTGACTGGTCAAGCTTTTTATGCACAGTGGGTAGCCGAGTATTAGAGGTTTTATTGCTTTTGTTTTTCTTATACGATATTATGTATTCCTCATTCCAGAAAGACTGGTCAATCGTGATATCCGATTGTCCCTCATTCCTCAAACGGACAAGTGACTCGAAGATTGTTGCGGATGACTTGAGTTCCTTGCCTTTGTAACAGAATATCAATTTTGAGGATTCCTGGCCCTTCCTGGGAAAGCAAATCTTAGGCAAGAGCTCTGCTTCAATTTCTTTTGGCTTTGAAGAAATAGAGACAGGGAGAACACCACCATATCCTTGCAAACCTTTCTCCCTGCGTGCCTTCACAAATTTTATATGCAGTGATTTTGAATTCCCAGTTCCTGAATTCCTCATATCAGACAGTATAACCGGAAAACTGTCATAAGACATGTGCAAAGCGTCTAGGAGCTTCACCACCAAGACCTCAAGGGGCTTCACAGAGCTTCCATTGGACCTCATGAGAGCCAAATGAGCGAATTTCTGCAGTCGGTGTTGTACCTCCTTTACCTGTTCTACCAAATCTTGGCAATTATTGAGATTCGATTTCAGGTATGCCCCATTGGAGAGATAATCAGATAAATACTTGGTTGATTCACTCTTCGCAAACACAAAAGTAGAGATGCTGGGAAGTTCATCTGATAAATATCTCCTCGAAACTTCAGACAACTCTTTGCAGAGATCCAAATTCTGCGTGGGATTGCCATGGTATGACCATTCAACCTAGCGAAATATTCTTTGAAGGTCGTAATAAGGCTTTTTCCAAACCTATGTGGAGATTTGTTAGTTACTTTCACCAAAAAGAAGTTTTTCTTTATCTCTTCAGCTAGATTCAGGATAGCATTTTTCTCAACCTTGCACCCATCTCCGGAGGAAGCAGCTGACTGAAATTCAAAGCAGACACAACGTTCTTGCACATTGTTTTTCCTTTTCAACTTGTGAATGGAGTTTCTATCCCTTTCTTGTTCAGGTATGGCATCAATTGCATGCTTTACACCCTCCTTGGTAAAGCTCTCAAAGAAAAAAGCATGGTGTTTTATCAGGAGGCTCTTAGAAACTTTGAGCGTTTGGAACATGACATGACGGTTCTTCCGAGCCAACAAACACATAAGAAAGCTGATATAAGAATAACAACATAAATAAGACAAGATGAGACGTTTAGTAAATAAACATCATGTTTCATACTATCCACTATTCTTTAAAATACAGTAAACTGTGGCAAAAACTTCACCTTGAAAGATTTGCAGTATTCTGTAATTCCATCAGGAAAGTAGGTGTGCTTAATTCAATGATATTTCCGATAACAATAACGCATACATAGCAAACTGATGATAGTGCACCAGTTTTTCCAACCTACGTTTAAGAGCAGAAATATGTAAGTCAAGGGGACAGTCATAGCGTCACTCCATTTCTTTGATTGACTCAAAAAGTATCTCAATCATACCTGTATTATAAGTTTCACAATGCTAGCAATCTGGTCCATGTACGCATTTTGTTCTATGACGGCCTTCTTCTTTAGAGTGTCAGACCCCTCAAGAGGCCGCATAAGCTGATAGATGAGCTCCAGAAGCTTCTGCAACTGAAGATTAGAAATGAATAGTGTCAAGACACTTCACCAAAATAATGTCGAGCACCATAAATTCAGAGGTCATTCGCATATATAATGTATACCGGAATCAGACGCACAATCATAGTAATGACTTATCATCTAAAGACTACCATTTTTGTACCTTTCAAAACTAGACTGATTGCTCTCATTTGTCATAAACATGTTGTAGACTACATTTTTTAATGCACAACTTGATGCTGTAAATACTTTAATCATAACAAAGATGGCATGATCGCACGTTGAGGAAAAATAAATGGAAAAAGTACAGTACCTTATCATTGTTACTGTGCGAGGTGGTGTAATGTGTTATCATCTGCTTGAGCAGATCGCAAACGCCCAAGTCGAAAAGGGATTTCACAGCCTTGGCTGAAGCTGAAGCAAGATTTCTTAGCAGGCCAATGATGTTCTGCAGCAACACACGCCAGTTCGTACGGGGATGAGTCCTCAAGACGAGACAATAGCAGTAGAAAAATGAATGGGAATTGGCAACGACAGAGAGGATGCCACGTACAGTTAGAGTGTCATCACCCATGGTCTTCCACCCATCCTTCATCAGCAACCTCATGGCGGTCTCGACCACCTTCGACTCACAGAGCCTGTCCATATGTTCGGCCTTGCCACGAGCGTGGGCGGCGAGCATGGATAGGCAAGAAAGAGCCGACTCGAGTATCTGGAACACACGTACGGATCCATCCATCAGAAACATTATCTCTTGCCTAAGAGCAGCATTAACTAGAGAAACACGCGTACGTACCGTCTTGTCGGAGTACTGCAGGAGGTTGCAGAGCGCCGGCGCGGCCTCCATGGCCTTGGGCACGTCCGCCTCTTGGCAGTTCTTGACGAGTTTGGCGACCATCTTGAGCGCCAGTTTCTGTCGGCATTTCGACAAACAGGTGGTGAGCGTGGTGGCTTTGCTGCAGGTATGTCGGGTGCGTTAAAGGAGGGAGGCTGACCTGCTTGGTATCGGAGAAGAAGTCGAAGAACTGCAGCACGGCGGCGGCGACGCCGTGGCGGAGGCACTGGTGCGGGCATTTTTCACAGATTTCGCTCAGAGCTCGCAGGCACTGCCGACCGCAAAAGACACAGATGTTCATATCAAACTGCTCTACATATAGTACAATTTACATGACTAGTATATATAAAATCAATTTCTCATGTGTATTTTACTGCTAAGAGTACATGCAGATAAAAGTTGAGTGTGGAAAATTCTACTAACAAAAGTTGTAATCAAACAAGAAGATTAGTAAAAAAAAATCTTGATACAGAAACAACATTAATTAGTACAATAATAATAGTGCCAATTAAGGAAAATCTACAATAGTGGTACTAGGGTTTAAGCGTAGGTGGGGTTTGAGATCATGCATTGCATATACTAGCTAGCTAGGTTGAGTTAAACATCACACAAAAAAACCCACACGTACGTACCTCCTCGGCGAGCTCGATGCTGTCGACGGCGAGCAGGCGGTCGCGGAGCGGCTGGACGGCGCCGTGCCTCTCGAAGACCTTGGCCCACTGCGGCAGGATGTTGACGGCTTCGTAGATGGCCCGCGCGGCCAGGACCGGCACGTCGCTGATCTGCTGGTCGGCGGCGACGAGCACGGCGAGGCGCGCCGCGAAGTACTCGACGTTGCCGTCGCGGAGCAGGACGTCCGAGTCCGCCATCGCGTAGATGGTGCAGAGGTTCTCCAGCGCCGCCACGTGCGCGTCCACGCCGCCGGCCTCGTCGGCCAGCGCCGCCGCCACGTACGGCAGGAGGTCTGCCATGGCCGGTGGATCGATCAGTCGGTGTCTTTCTACGCGACGTTCACGTGCTGGCGCGCCGGTGCCGGTGCCGGTTACGGCGGCGGCGAGCGAGCTAGGTCGATCGCGGGTTTGTTTGTTCGGCGATTCTGCGGAGGGTTTGGGTGAGGCGGCGGGGCTTTTATTCGTGGCGGCGCGGCGTGACCGTTGCGGATACCGAGGACGGGATCACGGCTCGAAGTCGGCTCGGGCGCGGCTCGGACTCTCGCTCGACTCGCAGTCCGACTCGAAGTACGCACGTGACCGCGTGCAACATATGTGGACGCATTGATCAGACTAGCAAAAAGGTCGTGCCTTGCAACGATCACAATATAAAGCATTTTTTCTCTAAAAAGATACAGTATAAAACATTTTTTAGAACAAATAATAATATAAATATATTAATCACCAGCAATACAGGCTCATCAACAGCGAAATTTCAAAAACCAAAACCCGGTGAAGGTGGTCTACCGTGCATGCTTTTTTTGAGGGAGAAAACACCAGGGCGGATTATATACCTGCTTTTCTTGCTTCTCTAGCTAATGTGTGCTCTAATATGTCTTTGTTTGCTATTATTAGTGGTGACTTTAATATCATTATATTTGATCATAAAATGAACATAAAAAAGGGGGTTACTAAGTTTCCCAACACCTTTAATTGCTAAGGAATTCAGGTTTGAAAAACAGCAGATTTCACACCCTGAGTTTATGGAAAGGGTTGGGAAAGCTTGGTCAGCCACATTGTTGACGTGGATATTTTTTTTTTTGAAAATGACGTGGATAGTATTGGTAGACTGCATCTGAAGATTAAAAATGTTAATAACAGTTTGAAAGGTTGGGAGACTAATGTGAGAGGTGATGACATTAAGAAGAAGAAAGATTGGACAAATGACTTGGATTTGTTTTTTTTCTTTTGAGAAACACACTTGGAATTGTTAGAAGAACTTGAAGATCAGGGCTATTGCGGTGACACAGGAAATGGTAGCGACTACCGCCGAGCTACAAACGATGGGCGTCATCGGCGTCATCGACGTCGTCGACGGAGGAGTGGTCGACGGAGCAGGCGCCCTCCCAATATATTTGTTATGTCCATATTCATTGCTAAAAAAATCTCATACTAAGGGGAGCACTGCTCTTATTATCTCGTCCCTGCGATTAACACACACCATTCGGAATCAAGATCCCTGACAGTGATAGTTTGCTCTTATTATCTCGTCCCTGCGTTAACACACACCATTCGGAATCAAGATCCCTGACAGTGATAGTTTCCAACATACAACGTAAGCTAAACATCGACGAGTAACTAATAGAAAACAATGGCTATCATCGCGAACAACTAGAACGGGTACAATGCAGTGCAACATTCAAAGATTAACTGCAACAAACATGTCGACCAAGACCGCTTCTTCACCAAACCAGCGGTGTGTGGCGGTGTTCCCAGCACCCGCGGCATATCCAAGCCAACACCACCGCGGCAACTGCGGTAACACAAGAAATGTCAGCGAATGCCGTCGAGCTCCAAAGTCCAAACCGCGGGCGGCGCCAGCGTCGCGGAGGAGTAGCGGGCAGATCATTGCGAAAAAATCTCATACTGAGGAGCTCGGCGGCAATACAGGCTCATCAACAGCCTTGCATCTGGAAGTACTAATCAAAGCATACAGAATACTTTAAAAAGTGATTTTGAATTGAGGTGGAGATACTCGTTGAGTTCAGGCCTATGATTTGTACTCTGACACAGCGATCCTATCCTGTGATTAGTACTCTGAGACGCGATCATGAGATCGTTGCAAAAAAATCTCATACTAAGGGGAGCAATGCCCCCCCCCCCAACATACAACGTCGCACACCCACTACGAGACTCACAGACACACACACGCACGCACGAACACGGCACACGCGCACAGACGCACCGGGTTTGCCATGAAAAGAATATTTTAGCATCAAATTTATCTATTATACATAAGGCACAACAAATATCCATTTTCGTGAACGACAACATGTACAGAAGATTTTTTGTTCTCCAATTTTTCTGACATACATAAGCCAAGGCACCGAGGACGGGATCACGGCTCGGGCGCGGCTTACTCTCGCCTGCTACCGTCGACTCGCAGTCCGACTCGACGTACGTACGTGACCACGTACAACATATGATCCGATGTATGTGGAGGCATTGACCAGACTAGCAAAAAAACATGCCTTGCAACGATCACAATATAAAACAGTTTTTGCTCTAAAAATATAAAACATTTTAGAACTAATAATAATATAAATATGTTAATCACCAGCAATACAGGCTCATCAACAGCCTTTTAAAAAGTGATTTTGAATTGAGGTGGAGCTACGTTGAGTTCAGCCATGTGATTTGTACTCTGAGACGTGATACTGAGATCATTGCGAAAAAATCTCATACTAAGGGGAGCAACGCCCCCCCCCCCCCCCCAACCCCATCCCCATGTATGCATACCTTCTCAAGTTAAATAAAATCCATACATTATAAGGATGCATGTGACTGTCATTTACTATAATACTATTGCAATAGCCCATCTTTTAGTTCAGACCTTTAAAAACCCGGTTTCACCCTAACTAGATGATCGACAATGACGAGTACAGAGAGGGGTTCTTATATGCACTGGCTCGCACACACGACGCCACGTCGCAAACCCACTACGAGACTCACAGACACACACACGCACGAACACACACACACACGCGTGGATTGGCCGCGGCTGCTGGGAGCAACGCCTCGTGCTGTCGACAAGGAGTAAAAATAGGAATTTGACAAGCCACAACCTAATAAAATCAATGAAAGGCAGAGCTATGTTGAGTTAAGGGGGCACGCCCCCCCCCCCCCCCCCCCACACACACATCACAGTTTGAGAAAAATTTTATAACAATTTTTTGACTAAAATCTTCTATTTTACTCCGTTCCCCAGCCTGTCATAACCGGATCAACGTTGACGTCATGGCCAAATTACTGGTGGTTCTCGATTTCTCATGCTACGCGGACTCGCGTCCTTGCACATCGATGATTCTTCAACTCCGGCCGGCCACTGGCGCTGCTCCAAATCTCACGGACGACCACGGGTTCTCACAGGGACGCAACGAGAGCTGCCCGGAAGGCGGAGGACTTGTGGCGGTCTGCAGGGGGCTCTACGGCCGGACATCCGCCGGATGGGGGAATAAGGTCCCGTCATGGACCAGTGGCAGTGGGTAATTTTCAACCGAAGTTGGTCTCCAACGTGATAGAAGCAGGGGGGTGCGGCTGCTGACAAAATGACACTACATGAAGCCGGCTGTGTTTGGAAAATCCATGGTGACGAAAACTCGTTTGGTTAGCTTTAAGCTTTTTATCCCCGACGAACCGCCATATAAAGAGGGGTAGAACATGGGAGACAAGGGCAGAGCAACTTACACTAACTAAGAGGGGCAGAGGAGAGCAAAGCCAACTACAATGGCCACCGTGCACGTGAGTGCCGCCGCCATGCTTCTCATGGTGGCCGTCCTCATCGTTGTATCCGGAGTGGCGACGCAGGGGACAGTGTGGACGGCGCCGCCTCCACCGACCACTCCTCCGCCGGCGCCGCCCGTGGTCCGGTCATCGGCCATTGTGGCTGCTATCAGCAGCGTCAGGAGCAACACCTCGCGCTGTCGACATGGAGTAAAAATAGGAATTTGACAAGCCACGACCTAATAAAATCAATGAAAGGCGGAGCTATGTTGAGTTAAGGGGGCCACACCCCACCCCACCCCCCCACCCCCCGACACACACATCACAGTTTGAGAAATTTTTTATAACAATTTTTTGACTAAAATCTTCTATTTTACTCCGTTCCCCAGACTGTCATAACCGGTATCAATTATTCGTCCATGGTCGCGAGTTTAGGGTACTCAAATCTCTCACAAAAATAGTGTGTTCTCATTTTCGACTTTGAACTCGGGTCATACAGCTTGATTTCGTAAATGCATGCTAGAACCTGCTGGATCAACGTTGACGTCATGGCCAAATTACTGGTGGTTCTCAATTTCTCATGCTACGCGGACTCGAGTCTTGCACATCGACGATTCTTCAACTCCGGCCGGCCAACGACGCTGCTCCAAATCTCTCGGACGACCACGGGTTCTCATAGGGACGCAATGAGAGCTGCCCGGAAGGCGGAGGACTTGTGGCGGTCTGCAGGGGCACTAGTAGAAAACAGGCTAAAGGACCAAACTCCAAAACTCCATTTGTCCCGGTCGTACTGCAAACCTGGAACCCGTCGAGCGCTCCAGGCGACACCCATTTGTCCCGGTTCCAGCCACGAACCGGGACAAATAAGCTGGCACCCACCGAGCGCTCCAGCGTACACCTATTTGTCCCGGTTCGTGACTGGAACCGGGACAAATGACATAGTTTCAGTTACACGCGCGCGGAAGTCGAGCCATCACCTCGTTTTTTCGACGCGCACGGAAGACGAGCGGAAGTACGGCGCAGCTGGCGATTCCTCTGCCTCCGGCGATTAATTCCTCTGCTCTCCGGCCAACGATTCATCTACCTCTCCAGCGCTATAAAATGCACAGTACGGCTCCTCCACACACCATCTCTCCGGCTCCTCCACACACCATTTGTCCTCTCTTTTCTCCGGTCCTATGGAGCCACTCGCGCGTCCGCCTCGGTCCGAGTTGTACTACTACAAGAAGGAAGGCATGCGGTTCAAGGTGTGGGTCACCCTTCGTGCCTGGCGCGTGGAGAAGTGGATCCGCGACGTGAAGAACTACTTTCTCGACGCCGCTCCGATTAAAGCCGTTGGACTCGATTGCGAGTTCACCGACTCTCGACGGAAGGATACTCCGCAGCGCGCCGCCGTCCTTCAACTCTCGGTGGCGACCGAGACTCTTGTCTTCCAAATTTGTGAAGCTGATCGGGTGCCACAGGTCCTCGTGGATTTCTTAGGTGATGAGACAATCAAATTCTACGGCGTGACAATCCATAATGACATGAAGATGCTAGCCTACTACGGAATAATTATTCGGTCCGCGGTCGACCTGCAGAGGGATCGCCGAAACCCTACCGGCAATTTTACTCCGAGTCTCTATGCTCTCTCTAATGCGGTCATTGGGACAAATCTGAAGAAGAAGAAGAAATACAAGAAGAAGAAGAAGAACACGGAAGACGACAAGGAAGACACGTTAGAAGAAGACCTAATTTTCGGATGGGGCAACGTTCCATTGAGCTACGATCAAGTCGTATATGCTGCTTTAGACGCTCGCCTTGGCTTCGAGATTGCACGGAAGTGGGATAGTCTACGCGGCTATAATACTGAGTATGATCATCTTAATGTCATTGATGAGTAGACTATCTATGTATTCCAACTTGGTTTTCACAACTGTCACCTATCTTTAAGTACCTTCTAGGCCGCTTCCCAACCTAATGCATTCAAGTCTGCCTTCGGTACTGGTACTTCGGAATCAAGGGCCCAACAAGCGATATCAGGAGTCTTTGGCCGAAGAACTAGCGGATAAGAAGGTTATTCCATTCCGTTACGCAAAAATACTGTGTGCGCGTGTTCTCATGTATTGACCGAAATATATCTAAAGTTTGCATAAGTTATTTCAAAGTTTGCAAAAGTTTTTTCAAATTCCAAAGTTTGTAAAAGTTATTTAAAACAGAAAACAGAAAATGGTTTTGTATTAGTTAGTCAAATTCAAACACTTTTCATATTCATAGTTTTTTCAAAATCCAAAGTTTGCAAAAGTTATTTAAAACAGAAAACAGAAAAAGAAAATAAAAACAGAAAAAAATGAAAAAACCGGGACAAATGGGCCTCCTTATTGTCCCGGTTTGTGGCTGGAACCGGGACAAAAAATGGGTGCCTATATATACTGACCAACAGTGCCCCCTCCCAAAACCCAAAACCATTGGAGGCATTTTTTTTGGAAATGGAAGGAGGGGGTGTGTGCTAGTCTATTTTTTTGAAGTATGCATGCAAGGTGTTCGATGAAATGCCCGAGAGAGTTCACGAAATGATTTGATGTTCACTTAAAGAAGTTTATCCTTATCCTTCTTTTCGATCGAGGTTATTTTTTTCTCATTTCATTTGTCATTAATTGATACCGTGCATGTTTAGTGATTATTTCTCGATGGTCTGTAATGGTTATTGATATAGTTAATTATATAATGTAGATGGACCGACATTGGATGTATGGTGACCGACGCACTGCCGAGTACATGAGGGGTTTGAGGAAATTTCTCGAGAAAGCCCAGGCCCACAGTACCAATGGTTTCATGTGTTGTCCATGTGTCAACTGTCAGAATAAGACAGATCACCCAAGCGCGAGAACCCTTCAAAGTCATCTTATTCGGTATGGTTTCATGCCCAGCTATAATTGTTGGACGAAGCACGGAGAAAAAGGGGTTATGATGGAAGACAATGAAGAAGAGGAAGATGATGACAACTATCCTATGTTCCCGGAGTACGGAGATTCTGCAACGGGGGAAGCTGAAGCTGAAGAGGCACCGGATGAGCCCGCTGACGATCTTGGTAGGGCCATTGCTGATGCAAAGAGAGAGTGCGGAATTGAAAAGGAGAGGTTGAAGTTCGACCAGATGTTAGAGGATCACAAGAAATTGTTGTATCCAAGTTGCGAAGATGGTCAGAAAAAGCTGGGTACCACACTGAAATTACTGCAGTGGAAGGCAGAGTGTGGTGTGACTGACAAGGGATTTGGAAAGTTGTTGCAGATAATTAGGAAGATGCTTCCAAAGGTCAACGAGTTGCCTGGCAACACGTACGAAGCAAAGAAGGTTGTGTGCCCTCTAGGATTAGACGTGCATAAGATACATGGCTGCCCTAATGACTGCATCCTCTACCGCGGTGAGTACGAGAATTTGGATGCATGTCCAGTATGCACTGCATTGCGGTATAAGATCAGACGAGATGACCCTGGTGAAGTTGAGGGTGAGCGTCCCCGGAAGAGGGTTCCTGCCAAGGTGATGTGGTATGCTCCTATAATACCACAGTTGAAACGCCTATTCGCGAATAAAGAGCATGCCAAGTTGTTGCGATGGCACAAAGAGGACCGTAAGAAAGACGCAATGTGTAGACACCCCGCTGATGGGTCGCAGTGGAGAAAAATTGAGAGAGAGTTCCCGGAATTTGAAGATGACGCAAGGAACTTAAGGTTTGGTCTAAGTACAGACGGCTTCAATCCGTTTGGGGAGCAGAGCAGCAGTCATAGCACATGGCATGTGACTCTATGTATTTATAACCTTCCTCCTTGGTTGTGCATGAAGCGAAAGTTCATTATGATGCCATTGCTCATCCAAGGCCCGAAGCAACCCGGCGACGACCTTGATGTGTACCTCAGGCCATTATTTGAAGAACTTTTACAGTTGTGGCGGGAAGAAGGTGTGCGGGTGTGGGATGAGCACAAACATGAGGAATTTGACCTACGAGCTTTGCTTTTTGTAACAATTAACGATTGGCATGCTCTTGCTAACCTCTCTGGGCAGTCGACCAAGGGGTACAATGCATGCACACACTGTTTGGGTGAGACTGAATGTTTATATTTGGATAAATGTAAGAAGTGTGTGTATCTGGGGCATCGTCGATTTCTTCCGATCAGGCATACCGCAAGGAAGAAAGGCAAGCATTTTAAAGGTGAGGCTGATCACAGTAGGAGGCCTGTCAACCGTACTAAAAGTGAAGAAATATTCAGGGCAGTGAAGAAATATTTAATATGGTCAAGGATCTAAAAGTAATCTTTGGAAAGGGTCCTGGAGGACAACAGGTTCCGAAAGACGCTAACGGGCACGCACCCATGTGGAAGAAAAAATCTATATTTTGGGAGCTACCATATTGGAAGGTCCTAGAGGTTAGATCTGCTATCGACGTGATGCACGTGACGAAGAATGTTTGCGTGAACCTACTAGGCTACTTGGGCGTGTACAGGAAGAAAAAAGATACATAGGAAGCACGGGAGGACCAGAAACGTGTGAAAGAACGAGACGGCCTAAGTCCCGAACACTACGAAGGTCCTGCCAGCTACGCTCTTACCAAACAAGAGAAAATAATATTATTTTAATGCCTGAGCAGTATCAAGGTCACGGATGGGTTCTCGTCGAATATAAAGAAGATAGTAAATGTGAGACTCCAAAAATTTCAGAACCTAAAGTCTCATGATTGCCACGTGATTATGACGCAATTGCTTCCGATTGCACTGAGGGGGCTACTACCGGAAAATGTTCGAGTACCCATTGTGAAGCTTTGTGCATTCCTCAATGCAATATCTCAAAAGGTAATCGATCCGGCGATTCTACCAGGGTTGCAAAATGATGTGGTCCAGTGTCTTGTCAGTTTTGAGTTGGTGTTCCCGCCATCCTTCTTCGATGTTATGACGCATCTCCTGGTTCACCTAGTCGAAGAGATTCAAGTTCTCGGTCCTGTATTTCTGCACAGTATGTTCCCATTTGAGAGGTTCATGGCAGTCTTAAAGAAATATGTGCATAACCGTGCTAGGCCAGAAGGAAGCATCTCCAACGGCTACGGTAACGAGGAGGTCATTGAGTTCTGTGTTGACTTTATTCATGACCTTAAGCCGATAGGTGTTCCACAATCACGACATGAGGGTAGACTTAGTGGAAAAGGCACACTAGGAAAGAAAACAAAAATTTGTATGGACGGACATTCTTTCACTGAAGCACACTATACAATTGTACAAAATCCGACCTTGGTGGCACCGTATATCGATGAACACAAGAATCTTGTACGCTCTCTACACGCGGGGAAGTCTGACAACTGGTTTGTACGTACACACATGGCGACGTTCGGCGGTTGGTTGCGAGCACATCTTGAAAATAAAGAAAAGGTTGATGAACAGTTACACTTGTTGGCCAGGGCACCATCTACAACTATATGTACTTTCCAAGGGTACGAGATAAATGGGAATACATTTTACACGAGTGTCCAAGATAAAAAGAGCACGAACCAAAACAGTGGTGTTCGCATTGATGCAACAAACAACAATGGGCAGAAGAACACATATTATGGTTGCATAGAGGAGATATGGGAACTTGACTATGGACCTTCTTTTAAGATCCCTTTGTTTCGGTGCAAATGGGTCAATCTGAAAGGCGGGGTTGAGGTAGACAAGATGTACGGAATGACAACAGTGGATCTAAACAATCTTGCGTACAGAGACGAACCATTCGTGCTAGCCAATGATGTGGCTCAGATTTTCTATGTGAAAGACATGTCTAGCAGACCCAAAAAAAGAAACATCCTGGGAGTGGAGGAGCCGAGGCGTCACATAGTTCTTTCAGGAAAAAGAAACATCGTGGGAGTGGAGGACAAGACAGACATGTCAGATGATTATAATAATTTTGATGAAATTCCGCCTTTCGTAGTGAACATTGACCCAATCATCAAGTTGATTGAAGAAGATGCTCCATGGTTCCGCCGCAGAAGAACTGGCGGTGTTGTGTGATGGAGATGTTGGTGCGATATGTAATAATTAATATATTAAACTTTTTATATGAAGAAGGTGCTCCATTTTTACCTGCATATCAAATGGATCCGTCAGCGTTGATAGAACAAAACACACGATTTCACCTGCATACAGCCCCACGGTGGCTCTTGATGAGTGCCTGCATATCAAATGCACTGTGGGGCGTATGCAGGGAATCCGAGTAATTTGTATATATTCCTCAGTAGATGAATTGAACTACTCTTTTGATAGAACAAAACACACGATTTCACCTGCATACAGCCCCACGGTGGCTCTTGATGAGTGCCTGCATATCAAATACACCGTGGGGCGTATGCAGGGAATCCGAGTAATTTGTATTTATTCCTCAGTATATGAATTGAACTATTCTTTTGATAGAACAAAACACACGATTTCACCTGCATACAGCCCCACGGTGGCTCCTGAGTGCCTGCATATCAAATGCATCGTGGGGCGTATGCAGGGAATCCGAGTGATTTGTATACCACACACCACCCGGCTAGGCACTAGAAGGAGGAAACACTGAGTGCTCGCCTCGTCCGAGAAGGGGCTATATATAGGGTCACGGGTTCAACCAGTGGTACTGATAGTGTTGATCCAACAGCTCTCAAGTGCTCAAAAGAAGCACACCCCTGATCCAACGGCTAACAAGTGTTTCAAAGAAACACACGATCCGTGTGCTTCTTTAGTCCCGGTTTGAAACTGAAAGCGTTAATCGAACAGCTCAGAAGCAATCAAAAGAAACACACACCTGATCAAACGGCTTACAAGTGCTTGAAAGAAACACACGATCCGTGTGCTTCTTTAGTCCCGGTTTGGAAGTTAAAGTGTTGATCGAACAACTCAGAATTCCAAAGTTTGCAAAAGTTATACAAATTCACATTCAAAATAGTTTTAAACTAATTAAAATAATGGTTATAGAAAAGAGAAAATGTTTTTGTATTAGTTAGTCAAATTCAAACACTTTTCATATTGAAAGTTTTTTCAAATTCCAAAGTTTGCAAAAGTTATACAAATTCACATTCAAAATAGTTTTAAACTAATTAAAATAATGGTTATAGAAAACAGAAAATGTTTTTGTATTAGTTAGTCAAATTCAAACACTTTTCATATTGAAAGTTTTTTCAAATTCCAAAGTTTGCAAAAGTTATACAAATTCACATTCAAAATAGTTTTAAACTTATTAAAATAATGGTTATAGAAAAGAGAAAATGTTTTTGTATTAGTTAGTCAAATTCAAACACTTTTCATATTGAAAGTTTTTTCAAATTCCAAAGTTTACAAAAGTTATACAAATTCACATTCAAAATAGTTTTAAACTTATTAAAATAATGGTTATAGAAAAGGGAATATGTTTTTGTATTAGTTAGTTAAATTCAAACACTTTTCATATTGAAAGTTGTTTCAAATTCCAAAGTTATTTAAAACAGAAAACAGAAAACAGAAAAAGAAAAGAAAAAGAAAAAGAAAAAGAAAAAGAAAAAACCCCATCTATCCCGGGTGGTGGCTCAGCCCAGGACAGATGGGGTGCTATCTGTCCCGGGTGCAGCCACGGCCCGGGATAGATTGCACCCCATCTGTCCCGGGCTGAGCCACCACCCGGGACAAATGGGTGGGGCTATATAAGCCACACTTAGCCACGGTTCGTGTCTCAACCCGGAGACCGAATCTATCCTAGCGTTACGCTGCCGAAATTTTCCGTCGCGCCGCCGCCGCGAGCGCCTCCGTCGATCCCCGTCGCCAGCAACCTCCGGCGATCCCCGCGCCTCCGTCCTCCGTCTTCCCCGCGCCTCTGTCGATCCCCACGTCTCTGTCGATCCCCGTCGTGTGCACGGCCGAGCCTCCGTCCTCCCCGCGCCGGCCGCTTCCATCCCCGCCGCCTCCAACGATCCCCGCGCCTCCGGCCATCCCCGTAGCCTCCCCGCGCCTCCGTCCTCCGTCTTCCCCGCGCCTCTGTCGATCCTCGCGCCTCTGTCGATCCCCGTCGTGCGCACGGCCGAGCCTCCGTCCTCCCCGCGCCGGCCGCTTCCATCCCCGCCGCCTCCAACGATCCCCGCGCCTCCGGCCATCCCCGAAGCTCCCCGCGCCTCCGGCCATCCCCGTAGGCTCGCCGTGCCTCCGAGGTATAGCTCCCAAACCCTAGCCTCGTCGCGTTGCCCTAGCCTCCGAGGTAATCGCAAACCCTAGCCATTGATGACTCCACGATGACGTCATCGTCCCATTTTCTTTTTAGTTCATTAGCAATATGCAAATGTAAATCATAGAAAATTGTTAGGTCATTAGCAATTGATGTTAAGTTGTTGAAGTAGTGTAATGTGTTGAATTATTGTAATGTGTTGAAATATTGTAATGTGTTCTATTTTCCCATTTTAGTTGATGTGTTTAGTATACATGTTTTACGGATGTAATTGTTAGAAGTTTTGTAGTTTAAACCATGTATCAATGTTTCCAACATTGAAGCAAATGTTTTGAATTTTCATAGCTCAACACTTGGTCATTGAAAAAAAATCATAGAAAATTGTTAGGTCATTAGCAATTGATGTTTAGTAGTTGAAGTAGTGTAATGTGTTTAATTATTGTTGAAGGGGATCGTGTGCAGAAAACAAAAAAAATCCTGGCAACGATATCCTTAAACTAGCCAAGATCTACACTATGCAGATATAGAAGTACGGCGGAGATCGGAATACATACCCTCGTAGACCGAATAGCGGGGATTACGCTCCCGCACAAGCGTTGACGATGAAGACGCCGTAGCCGACCTCTAGGTCGCGGAGAACTCGGCGCGACGAAGACGACAAAGATGACCCCGAGGTCGGGTGGAGGAAGTAGGCCTCCGAGTACCGCTAGCGCAGCACCTCGCAGGGCGTCACACACATACGGTGGAGACGACGGCCTCCGAAGCTCCAGTCCAGGACGAGCAGCGGAAGACTTGGACCGGAACACCAGCAGCGCGGCAGCGGGCTATGGTGGAAGAGATCCCCCACCTCTACTCGGCGCGGCTCCGACAAGGGAACCACGAGATCGAGAGAGAAATTGGGAATTAATTGGTGAATTAAAAGGTCAGGGGTGCCCCTTCTTATATAGGCTCCCAGGGGGAGCCAACCTTGCCAGCCAGGCAATGTGGGACTATCCCACATGCCTGGTTCGGCCAAGGCTGATGCGCCGGCCCTAGGTGGGCCCCATTTGGCCCACCTAGGCCGGCCAAGCCTCCCCACAAAATTCCCTTGAGGGTTCCCCCCCCCCCATGGGCCTTCTTTCGACCAGAAGGCCCATTTAGGGAAATCAGCCTAAATAAATTCGAAAATAAATATATACAATCATATTTGCATATTAATTACACTAATTAATATCAAACATAATACATATAATTTTTCCTAGCTCCGAAAACTCTTTCGGCGCTGCCCGATCTCCATCGGACCCCTCCCGGGACGCTCCCGGTGATCTCTTTCCTTTCCGGTTGTCTTGTCGAAACCCCTTAAGTGTATTACCCTAGCGGTTCGATATAATAACAGGTACGATCAAGACTCCTCTATGATCAACGACTAACTCGTAGGCCTGGACCCCATGAATTAATCCCTGTGATATAACGAATGACTTTCATCCATCAAACCTGGACGTATAGTCTTAAACCCTTTGTCATGGCGATACTTAGCGTGTCCGAGCATCATTCTCAGATATCTCCATACCTAGCATGATCTCGTTACCGACATCGCTATCTTCTACTCGTCTATGATATTATGTCAGCTGGTGACCTAGTCACATGTTTGCAAACTCATTTGACATAATCTCACCGAGTGGGCCCTAGAGTATCTATCCGGCTATGCGGACTGACAAATCCCGATGTTGACCCCTCGTCTCAACTACCCCTTTCCGATACCCAAAAGTATCACCGTTATTGTCATACTAAATAAGATACGACGTTTGGTGCGATCAAAGTATCTTCCAGGAATAACAATAAGAGTTGGTCTCACGGTCTTAAGGCGTAATGACTATGTCCTATAAATACTGGGTACGTCCATCACATCGTTACTCCTAACGATATGACTTCCATTGCCGACCGGCGCCATGCCCTATGATCGGAAAACCTCGATCATCAATCGCGCAACGAAATTAGTCATAGTAGAGGCTACTAGGGACCTGGTTGTTTATCTACCACACCTGTATTAATGTTTTCGCTTAATACAGTTATAGCATGGTATAAAACATATAATGAACGATTGGGATATTGCCAATAAACTATGTTTATTAAGTGCCTCTAGGGCATATTCCCTTCAGTCTCCCACTTGCACTAGAGTAACACTTAATCTAGTTTACAACTTGGTAAAAGTTCAACACCCATAGCATCTTGGTGCCTGCTCGCCTCGTGGAAGAGGAATACAGTCAATAGATCTCACACATTGAAACCTATATGTGCTTTGCAACACTTCTATGTCACCTAGTTTGACATCAACTCGTATCTTATGATGACGGTGAAATATATCCCAGTGGATGGAGTGAGACTCGAGCATTCGCGTAGCATGCGCCTTAAAAGTCTGCTCAGTCCAATCACACTTGCTACTTCTAAAGTCGCGATATATTTATATACCTATGTAGATTATGCGACAGTGCATTCATATGCGACTTCGCAAACTAACCATGTCTTTCTTCAAAATAAAGGACATCTCCTATATGAGATTTCTAGTCATATGGGTCAGTGTAATAACTTGCATCATCGTAACCTCTTTACGGCAAGTTGCCATTCCACTCTTACCCGTTACTAGAAAACCTATCTTCAGTTCTCATAGACACTGAAGAATAAACTTAACGTTTGTTCATTGATCCACACAAGGATCACTCTAGAACCTGTTCTTTAACCAAGAACTCGGGTCACACTAAGTCGAGCTTTCAGCCTGATAGACTCTATGTGTGATACATAGAGAATGTCGAACATCATTTTCTATCACTGAAAAAGCCAAGATTAACTTAATCTTTTACCTAGTCATACAAGCAAGAACCTCTTTCTTCGCTTGTCCTTTTCTGAAACACTTCAGAATCCTGACTTAGGAAATATTCCGACTTAATGTTATTAAGCCCCTTACAATCTATACAATTATAAATCGGATGCCTAATACTCCTAACTTCATTTCATAGAAAATTTAATCACTTAAATAATCCTTTACACTCTACTAGAGGATCTGTGACATTCAATATGTCGCTACATACAAAATCACGAATGACACCTAGCTCCCACTCAAATATGCCTTCCGCATATAAGATCAAGGAAAGCTACTTAGCTCCCACTCAAATATGCCTTCCACATATAAGATCAAGGAAAGCTACTTTGCTCCCACTCACTTCTTTGCAAATGTAGGTTTCTTCAACTATTTTGGACAACTCCAAAATCCTTTGATCACATTATCAAAGTGAAGATTCCAGCTCTGATATGCTTACTTCTGCCCATGAATGGACAACCGAAGTTTGCATACATGTTTAGCATCCTCAGGATTACAAACCATTCTTAATTACACTATTAAGAACCATGGTTTTCTCATCCATCTATCAATTTCTCATTCGAAATTATAGTAATTGCTAAACGACCCAGAATAGATTTAGGCTTCGCCACTTGAGACAAACTCTCATGTGGTCTGTCGGAACTGTTTCACGACAAATCGAATCTGCTCAATGTCTACTCTCTCATAAAATTCCATATACTATCAACATCCTAGATGTCATCAAGAAGATCTCCCAAGTCAATACCTGGTAATCGTATATGGATTTTATTTCGGATCATAAATGACTCACAGCCATTTCTCGGACTTAGGTCCACCATCTCTTCTTCGTAATTCGTAAGTCTGTCATATTCCATTAATATGACCTTCATAACAAGATTGTCGTAACACACAGTGTGGAACACAACCTCGTATGCCTACGCTCTTAGTATGAGCTCAGAACATCATGATATTGAATCATCAACTTTTTCAAGCTGTGGAGCCTGACACCGAACACACTTTCGGTTGCGCCACTCTGATGTCTGGAGAAGAAGTTCACCAACTTCGTCTTGCTCTACTTTCTTTCTCACTTATACCCTCGGACAAGAAACTATTTCTTTCGCAAGGTATATCCCGGTAAAGATTTTGCCTATGTCGTGAGACATGTACCCAACTAACTCTTTAGGTAGGGTATACTACAAAGATTAATCCATTTTAGGTTCGACTACATCGAAACACTAAATTGCTGAAACGACAATCCAGGCTCAAAAGCCATGCCATCACTCGTATGGTATTGTCTCCATGGATTCAAATGGTTTCCCTATTTGCTAACGTGAGTGTTTACGTTTCTACCATATGACTCTAATGATCACAATATTTCGGTAAGAGATTTATTTACCACACACTATCTGATAGGGTGCAATTACGATGTCCTAACACACCATAACACTATGGTGTTCCATGCGACGTAATTTGTGGAACTCTTCTCACAAGTCTTCCAATGATGTGCCAACATTATAACTCAAATCTTTATTCCTTGATATGCATCGCGGGAATTTGATTTTCTTGTTAAGTTTATTTCCTACTTCATTCTGGACTTGTTTGATTGAATCAAAATTTCCAGGCCAACATTCCCCGAGTGGATATCCATATATCTATTCGAATGTTCATGAAGTCTATGAAATAAATACTTCCACTACACGTTAAAGTACTTCATTGATTCACATACACCCATATGCATGATTCTCAACAAGCTATACTCAAAACGTTCAGTGAAGTTCACGAAATAAAGGTCTCCACTACCCGTCAATTACTTCATTGAACCACATACATCTCCATGTATGACTATCAATAAGTTATATGCCCGTTTTCCGAAAACGGTGTCACAGTTATTTTGCAAGTGTCAAAAGATCAAATCTTAGGACTTGTAGGTCCATCCTGTGTGGAGCTAATGCATATAACATTGACATGACTAAACGGTAGTGCCACACATATGTGGTGTCTTTATTAAGTTTGTATCCTTTGGCATTAATATTATGAATGTGGGAGCTTCTACCATCTAAATTCAAATCGGCATATGATCATTACTTCATAAACATAGGACACCAATTTGTCACTATCATGTATGAACAAGTGTCTCGCTAGAGGAGACACACTTGTAACGATCATACCAACACCCGATCATAAAGAATTTACCCAAATGGTAGATCTAGAGGGAGAGTGTTTATGGCCATCACAACAACTTGATTGCCATTATCAACACGCAATGTCGCCTCATCCTTTTAAGCTACTCAAGCAGTAAACCTGGTTTTTCACAAAACATGACTAGTCCAAAACTTAGTCACTACTACGAGTACTTGCTTAGCTAAAACATTCATAACATGTATATCATATATACACCATCATCATTGATGACTTCCGGCGATCTGTTTCATCTTCTTGATACTTCCACCGTAATCAAGAACCATGAAGGTGAACGATTCCCCTTGCATGACATAGTCTATGACAGAGGATTTGCACTTGGCAACGATGTCTGTCATCCAGTGATTGAACTGAGCGAGGCGTCTCAATGTTCATTAATCATGAACATATGTCATTAAGTATGACCGCCACGTGCTCCCTCAATGTGTGTATTCTCTTCCATCTTGGTTGAGAAGAAAATCAGTCAACGTACTGATAAACTTCATCAACCCAACGTTTGGCGTACCCCGAGTTTTGCGACCATATCATATGTTCGCGATCTAAAAACTCGTACCCACCGTTGGTTCTTTATGGCAGAGATCATAGCAAACACTGGACTATGATGATATCATCCGCACAAAATCTGGTAATCCAAATTATCTTTTGTCAGCGGAATCTCCGGGGTTATCTCCTAGCGGGTATTGTAACACAAAGAGCTAACGGTTTAAACAAGGAGTATCCTCAAGCTAAAGCATAAAACTATGAAGTTTGGACCCAACCTTTTAAGTTTCTCAAATCACAGGAATGCGCCTAATTTGAAAAGATGCTATCACAATGGTTAATATCTACAAAGGTTTGCAAAACAGACTCTGTTCATTATATTCTGAGTTCTAGTATTTTAGAAAATAACTATCTGAACTCCCACTCAAACGAACATCCCTCCTGGTCGTTTAAGCGATTACACGACCCCCATCCATTGCACCACCCCTCATCATCAGAGCCGGCGGCACAACTTCAAGAGTAGCCAAAAGTCCGCCACACCAATTTTGTGACTCGTGCTCGACCTTTCGGTCTCCCTGTTCTGAGGCCATATTTCTGAATATGCTAGGCTCGCCACCAAAAACCTCCACGCTGACGCTTGTGCAACATGGCTTACACCCACCGTATGCGAACGAAGATATGTCTGACACCTGATCATCACGGCCTGCCTCATAACGTAGAACTTTCTTGGTGGTGCGCGTTGGAGGGAGAATACTAGTGGTATTTTGAAGGGATCATCTAACATAGCTACCGTCGTGTAACTAATGTATAATATACACACAATCACACAATATAAGATGCACACAAAACATCAAATGTAATGCAGTGTGATATAGTCCATTGCGCCATGGTCTTCTTGGCGCCCGCAGTTTATAAACAATTTAATAAACCTACCTTGACCATATCACATAGCCCCTGCAAAATAAAGTTAGACGCTTCTACTTTATCTTTTGCATATTTTACGTGGCTTGGGGCTTTCGTAAATAGAACCGCTTCATACCTACGAACCTTATGACCACAACAACGATCCAATAATTGCATGTTTAAGCATCCCTTTCGGGCCCTCCATTGAAAATGCAAAGCCAACTAAAGAGAGAGAAACAGGCACCCGCCAGCCACAGATACGGTACAAGTCGTATGTCAGTAGTGGAACCAGTCTCGCGTAAGCGTACGCGTAAAGTCGGTCCGGGCCGCTTCATCAACTCGATGCCGCTGGAATCACAAGTGCACGCTAGAGGGTAGCAAATAACAGGAACGGTGCCCCCGTGTAGAACACGGGTTCTAACAGCGTACAGCTATATCTACGATAGATCGGCTCTGATACCACTGAAGGGGATCGTGTGCAGAAAACAAAAAATTTCCTAGCAACGATATCCTTAAACTAGCCAAGATCTACACTATGCAGATATAGAAGTACGGCGGAGATCGGAATACATACCCTCGTAGACCGAATAGCGGGGATTACGCTCCCGCACAAGCGTTGACGATGAAGACGCCGTAGCCGACCTCTAGGTCGTGGAGAACTCGGCGCGACGAAGACGACGAAGATGACCCCGAGGTCGGGTGGAGGAAGTAGGCCTCCGAGTACCGCTAGCTCCGCACCTCGCAGGGCATCACACACATACGGTGGAGACGACGGCCTCCGAAGCTCCAGTCCAGGACGAGCAGCGGAAGACTTGGACCGGAACACCAGCAGCGCGGCAGCGGGCTATGGTGGAAGAGATCCCCCTCCTCTACTCGGCGCGGCTCCGACAAGGGAACCACGAGATCGAGAGAGAAATTGGGAATTAATTGGTGAATTAAAAAGCCAGGGGTGCCCCTTCTTATATAGGCTCCCAGGGGGAGCCAACCTTGCCAGCCAGACAATGTGGGACTATCCCACATGCCTGGTTCGGCCAAGGCTGATGCGCCGGCCCTAGGTGGGCCCCATTTGGCCCACCTAGGCCGGCCAAGCCTCCCCACAAAATTCCCTTGAGGGTCCCCCCCCCCCCTGGGCCTTCTTTCGACCAGAAGGCCCATTTAGGGAAATCAGCCTAAATAAATTCGAAAATAAATATATACAATCATATTTGCATATTAATTACACTTATTAATATCAAACATAATATATATCATTTTTCCTAGCTCCGAAAACTCTTTCGGCGCTGCCCGATCTCCATCGGACCCCTCCCGGGACGCTCCCGGTGATCTCTTTCCTTTCCGGTTGTCTTGTCGAAACCCCTTAAGTGTGTTACCCTAGCGGTTCGATATAATAACAGGTACGATCAAGACTCCTCTATGATCAACGACTAACTCGTAGGCCTGGACCCCATGAATTAATCCCTGTGATATAACGAATGACTTTCATCTATCAAACCTGGACGTATAGTCTTAAACCCTTTGTCATGGCGATACTTAGCGTGTCCGAGCATCATTCTCAGATATCTCCATACCTAGCATGATCTCGTTACCGACATCGCTATCTTCTACTCGTCTATGATATTATGTCAGCTGGTGACCTACTCACATGTTTGCAAACTCATTTGACATAATCTCACCGAGTGGGCCCTAGAGTATCTATCCGGCTATGCGGACTGACAAATCCCGCTGTTGACCCCTCGTCTCAACTACCCCTTTCCGATACCCAAAAGTATCACCGTTATTTTCATACTAAATAAGATACGACGTTTTGTGCGATCAAAGTATCTTCCAGGAATAACAATAAGAGTTGGTCTCACGGTCTTAAGGCGTAATGACTATGTCCTATAAATACTGGGTACGTCCATCACATCGTTACTCCTAACGATATGACTTCCATTGCCGACCGGTGCCATGCCCTATGATCGGAAAACCTCGATCATCAATCGCGCAACGAAATTAGTCATAGTAGAGGCTACTAGGGACCTGGTTGTTTATCTACCACACATGTATTAATATTTTCGCTTAATACAGTTATAGCATGGTATAAAACATATAATGAACGATTGGGATATTGCCAATAAACTATGTTTATTAAGTGCCTCTAGGGCATATTCCCTTCAATTGTAATGTGTTGAAATATTGTAATGTGTTGATACAGGTTCTCTGATTTGTCACCGTGTCGGAGCCACCGCAGTGTCGGAGCGCTGCCCCCTCGGATTTTGCGCCCTCTCGGAGCCCCAACTTTCTTCGACTACTCCGCCACTGTCAGACGAGCAAGAAAATGTAAATGGATTATTTAAGATGTATTATTGGTTTTTTAAATGGAATATTCGACTATTTTAGTGAAATATAAATGGATGATTGAAATATAAATTAAAATATTATATATTGTTCGACTACATTATTAACACATTACTATTGCAAATGTAAATGGATTAAAATCCCTTGCAGAAACTATGGACACCGGTACAAACCTTGAACAAGAAGAGGACATGTTCGGCATCATCCGCGAAAGTGATGGATTGGACCAACAAGAAGAGTAACACTTAGACGATTTCACCGGGCAATTTCTGAACCAGTCCGGTGATGGACTGGAGGGGCATTCAGACGGAATAGACGTCATTGACAGTTCAGCTCACCGACAGTTCACCGACTCTACTGTTGGAAAGTCGGCCGCCGAGGTAGATATATGCACTCAGGTTTTTGTCTCCGTTGAATAGATTTGGGTGTATACATATATTAACTATCACTTTTTCTTGTGTTTAGCCGTCGGCGGGCCATGAACCGGGACCAAGCAAAAAAGCTCCAAGGGAAACAGAAGTACCACATCGACGCAATCAATGAAAAAGGCAAACCGATTGCTCCCCCTAACCACGCAAGGAAATTTGTAGCTCAGTGCGGAGTCATCGTTTGGCATAGACTCTCCATCAGGGCTCAAGAATGGTATAAGCCAAAGGTGGCAAAAGAGGAGGGTATTTATGTAAGGGATGAAGACAAACAACTCCTTTGGGACGAGCTCATGCAGAATTTCACTTTACCGGAAGAGGAGGATGTAGAGAATCGATGCAAGGCCTGGACTTATATTGAGATGGGTGAATTGTTCCGCAGCTGGAAGAAAAGGCTAAACAGGTTCATAACTGAAGGTAAGACTCCAGAATTTGTCGGAGTCTATGAAAAGATAAAAGATGAGTGGCCCGAATTTAAGGCGTACAAGCAATCGGAAGCCGCTACAAAAATCTCAGCGAGAAATAAGAAAAATGCAGAGAAAAAGATATATCACCATAACATGGGGTCAGGTGGCTACCTGACGGCCATGCCTAAGTGGACGAAAATGGAGGATGAGTTTTTGGCTAAAGGTATAGAGATCGAGACATTTGGCTGGCCAGACCGGCTTAAGGCTTGGTTCTATGGGCATGGTGGAAAGTTAGACCCTGAAACAGGTGACTGTCTTTTTACCACGGAGCACGGAGCTGACCCTATTAAAGCTCTCAGAGAGGTATGGAAGGAGGTCACAGAAGGCAGGTTCCACCCTAACAAAGAGAAGGACGAGCTATCGCGAGCCCTTGGAAATCCTGAACACAGTGGATGAACACGAGGAACCGTTGGCTCCGTACCGTGGATAATTGGGTTTCCCAAAGATGTTGGCACTTACAGAAGCCGATCGAGAAAGAAGAAAGAGCATGACGACCGGGTCCAGTGGATAGAAAATAAATTACTACAGCATGAGAAGGAGGTAGCAGAGCTGAAGGCAGCGCAGACTCGACGGATGCCCTGCGAATCTGAGACGCCCGAAGATCCTTCTCCTGATCCAAAATCAATGCGGAGAAGCAGCGTGGCTTCGACGGAGCTCGATCGCCACAATGATATGCCGGGTCCTCGTCACCCCGTGGATAATATCATGCATCGGGAACTTTGCGACCTACATGTGCCATGCTTGAACATAACAGTGAAGGTGGCGCACGGCTTTTCCCTACCTCCTAGCCCAAATGGAACTTACCATTGTCGCCCTATTCCAGATGGCTATGCTGTTGTCGGGGTTGATGAGGTTATCAAGACATATGAGGGAATTAAGCTGGACTTCCCTACGGGTGAAGACGAGGTTGAGTTGAGATTTGCCCTCAAGAGTACCTGCTTATGAAAAAAGGAATACATCGTGTTCCCACACATGCAGCAAAATCGCCCTCCCAATCCACATGCCAGCCCACATAACTACAACAACGACAACCAATGCGCTAGTCCAGACACCCCCCACAACGACAACCAAGGTGCTAGTCCATCTCCGCCGTCGCGTGAGCGTACTCCGCCGCGTGAGCGTACTCCCCCGCCTCTACAAACGAAGCGGAAGTGCACCGCTGCATCGACTAGTACTCAGAAAAGCGAAACGGGGAAGTCTCGCTTTGTGAACTCTCGTGAAGATGTCGATATATGGGTCAACGAGATCCAGGCTTCCCAGAGAAAGAAGGCAAACAAGATGCCTTTGCCTGTTCCGGTATATTCTTCGGATGTGATACGGTGGGCCATAGAATTTCTTACGCATCCGTCGCAATATGAACTAAATATGGACGATGACTACACACGCGTTCTGGTGCGTACATCTAGGAGAGTGCGGGAAGAACAAAAATCTGCTAGCACCCAGAAGAGAGATGTTCCACAGCTCGGAATGCAGGCGGGACAATCGGCCCCTCCACTCATTGGCGCCTTACAACCGAAACCCGGTCGATGATGTACTTTCGCAACAAGCTAGAGATATGGGTATAACTCTGGCAGAGCTTAAGGCATTACAATCTGGCGAGAGTGTCACCATACATGAGGTGGTGCGGAAATATGTGAGAGGAGAAGATCTTGTCGACCCTGCTATGGTTCGCACTCTACCAGCTAGGTTGCACCAACTAAATGCATGGTACATGCATACTACAAAAAGTCAAGAAGGAGACTGGCTCTATGGGAAAATTCCAACGGATATTTATGGCCCAGGTGATGATGAGATTCAAATTGAGTATTGCGAATTATGGCAGTTATTCAATTTTGACGCGCTCCACAAATCTATCATCAGTGTCTTTTGCATGTAAGTAATTAAATTATGTATATATGTCAGTAATTCTCTGGCTCAACTTATTTTTCATTGCTTGTAATTATAGTTATCACTATATTACTTTTGTACTCTATTATGCAGGCTGAAAATTATACAATCTCGAAAGCTGGGACTCAATCAAAAGATTGGATTCATTGACCCTAATCGAGTTCATCATCATGGTTTGTTACATTACCCAGAGAGTACGGAGAAGCTTTTGCTTACTTATTTGATGGCGCAACATTACAAAAACACCATAATTTTCCCGTTCAACTTCGAGTGAGTTGTTTACTTTCTTATACATACTCGATGTTAAGTATATGTAATTGATGATTTAGTTATTAACAAATATAAACATATGGAAGATTTCACTGGGTATCATTTGAGATTGATGTTGAAAAGGCAATCGTTGATGTCTTCGACCCATTATCGAAACCTGAAGAAAAGTTCGACGGCAGGAAACAGATGCTCCAGAGGTAATTTCGTTCATTATCACAATCGACCTCGTCTTTTCTAATAATATATAGTAATTAGTAAACTTCTTTACTAATTTTCCATAACGTAAACTTCAGGGTTTGGGACAAGTTCACATCTTTCCACAAGGACGTCGGTATAGCCCGGAACCTCACTTTTAAATGGCGAGAGGTAAGCCGTACTAGTTAGGTTCCACATATGCATATTCTTAATTTCAGTGTCACAATACCATTTTTTCAATATTTTTGATTATTTTCTATTGGCTTCTTATCTTATTCTATCATAAAGTGCGCGAAGCAGCAACAAGGCACCAATTTGTGTGGATTCTATGTCTGCGAGTTCATCCGAATTCACTTCAATGAGGGTGCAGACTGGAATAGGGTACGTTAACAATTTATTCAAACTTGTTCACTTTTTAAATTGAATTATTTTCATAATGGTTGATATATTCGTTTTGATCTCTCCTTTTTAGTTTGAGACGATCCGGAACAGGCTTGATGCAAAAGACCGCCTACTACCAATTGCGGAGGAAATTGCGGGCTTTCTGCTTGACTATGTCATAAAGCCAGGCGCAGAATGCAGTATAATCCAGCCGCGGAAAAAGACCATCCCGAGGAAAAAATAGGGTCTAATACCCCTCTGTCATGTAATGATCTCTGTTTGTAAATACTTAGACATGATCTTCCGGTTGTAAATATTTGTTTGGGAGAACTCGTGTACTAGTAGTATTCATGACTATATCCCGAGGAAAAATCGTGTATTCATGATATATATTATATAGTAACGTATAATATGCAACTCGATCTTGTTTGAAATGAAACATAAATGAAAAAACACAAACACAAAAGAATCAGTAACATAAATATCAAAAACAGAAACACAAATAGAAAACAGGAAACAAAATAAAAGAAACAAAAAAAAGAAAACAAAAAATCATATATACTGTCCCGGTTCGTATTACGAACCGGGACAAATGAGTGGCAGCCAGAGGCTGGCTTGTTTGGCCACGTGACCCCCCTATTGGTCCCGGGCCGTGGCGTGCCCGGGACAAATAGGGGAGGCTATTTGTCCCGAACACGCTGTCCCGGGCGCGTGATCGGGACAAAAAGCCCTGCCGGCCCGGGACCAGTGGCTTGTTTTGCTCTAGTGGGGGGCTCTACGGCGGCCGAACATCCGCCGGATGGGGGAATAAGGTCCCGTCATGGACCAGTGGCAGTGGGTAATTTTTCAACCGAAGTTGGTGTCCAACATGATAGAAGCAGGGGGTGCGGCTGCTCACAAAATAACACTACATGAAGCCGGCTACGTTTGGAGAATCCATGGTGATGAAAACTCGTTTGGTTAGCTTTCAGCTTTTTTTTTTCGACGAACCGCCATATAAAGAGGGGTAGAACATGGGAGAGCAAGGGGCAGAGCAACTTACACTAACTAAGAGGGGCAGAGGAGAGCAAAGGAGCAAAGCCAACTACAATGGCCACCATCCACGTGAGCGACGCCGCCATGCTTGTCATGGCGGTCATCCTTGTTGTTGTAGCCGGAGTGGTGACGCAGGGGACAGTGTGGGCGGCGCCGCCTCCACCGACCACTCCTATGCCGGCGCCGCCCGTGGTCCGGTCATCGTCCGTTGTGGCTGCTATCTGCAGCATCACCGCCGTCGCTGCAGCGGTGCTCGCATGGATTGCACGGGGCTGCTGGGAGGACTACAACGTGTCGTCGCCACGACGACGCTCGCGTGGATTGCCCGCGGCTGCTGGGAGGACTACAACGCGTCGTCGCCACGACGACGCTCGCGTGGATTGCCCGCGGCTGCTGGGAGCAACGCCTCGCACCGTCGATGTGGAGTAAAAATAGAAATTTGACAAGCCACAACCTAATAAAATCAATGAAAGGCGGAGCTATGTTGAGTTAAGGGGGGCACCCCCCCCCCACCCCCCCCCCCCCACCCACACACACACACATCTCCAGGTGATTGATGATGATTCATTCCTTTGTTGCCCTGCCTCTCAACTCAAGCAGCATTGTGCTCTGCTCTGCCCGTTGCTGGAATTCTTCAGGTGAATCTGTGTGTGATGCTCATCCGCCTTGTGCTTAATTTGGTCTTTGCAGGTCATGGGGAACGCGAAAGGCGCGGTGGTTGTCGTCGTTTCCAACCGTCGTGGGGATGCTGGGCTACGGGGTCACCATCGTCGGCGTGGTTCTGTACGGTGAGGCCAAGAAGAGGAGCAAGTGATTGCTCGCGGCTGCTGGGAGTACCGCCTCATGACGTCAACGTGGAGTAAAAATAGGAATTTGACAAGCCACAACCTAATAAAATCAATGAAAGGCATAGCTATGTTGAGTTAAGGGGCCACCCCCCCCCCCCCCCCCCCCAACTATCAAACTTCATGACAACAATCGTGCTAGTACCGTATTATTTCTTGAGAATTTTTTTATAGCAAACTTTGACTAAAAACTTCTATTTTACTCCGTCCCCTAGACTGTCATAACCGGTGTCAATTACTCGTCCATGGTCGCGAGTTTAGGGTACTCAAATCTCTCACAGGGCCATGGAGCTCCTACTCGTCCATGGCCATTGGATAGGGCTCGACAGTCTGTTGCTCAAAATTTAAGGGTACTCAAATCTCTCAATGGTAATTCCTATAAATTAGGGATGTGGTTTAGATCGGGCAGTAGGATCAATAAATACTGATGAGATATCTCCATTAGTTTTGTTCCATTCTCGTGCATTCTGACGCAGGGGAGAAGGCAAAAGGAAGAAAACTTGCGGGCCTGCGATCAAACTTCATGACAACAATCGTGCAAAAGGAAGAAAACTTGTGGGGATGCAAAGAACTAGTAAAATGTACTATCAAACTTCATGACAAAAATCAAGCTAGTACGTATTATTTCTTGAGTTAAGAGTTACATATGTAATTATCTTTACTACTAAATGGGAGTTCAACTATGTACGTCAAACTCCCTTTCGTCTACCAGGCTTCGCACGCTCGACGGCCGTTCGATCGATCACCGAGCGCATCGCGCCCATCGTCCCTCGCCCGTCGTCTGCCTTCCTCTGGCTCGCTCGCTCGGTCCCCAAATCGATCCCAAACCTTCCAAGGAACCCTGGCACAAGGTCACGCCGCCACGCGCCGCTCGTATCGCCCCCAACAATCTCAATCAGCATCCAGCGGCGTGCAAAGCAGTTCGAAGACCTCACCCAACACATGAGTACACGAAGATCCAACCCCGTGTATCCTGGATCAGCTAGGCCGGACGGCGATGTCCATGGTGTCCTCCTCCGCGGTTCTGGTCGCGTCGGTGTGGCCGTCCTCTTCCTCTACTCCACGTGCATCGCGCTCACCGCCCTGGCCTGCCACGTGGCCCTGCTCGCGCCCCTCACAGCGGCTGCCCTAGCAGTCGAGCTCACGATGAACCGCTCTGTCTCCGCACCTTCCTCCGTCGCGGCCTTGCAGCCCAGCTGCTGGGACTCCTCGTTGTGGTCGCCTTGGCGGGTCACTCACGCTCGACATCTCAGCCTCCGCCCCTTACTCAACACTACCGCCGTTCTCCTTCGACTCAGAATTGAACCAGGAAAATGATGTCCAGGATTTGTTTAGGCAAGGAGTTTTCCCACGCTGTGATCAAGAAGAACGCTTGCAGATGAACTCCACTTGCTGCGGAGATGATCGCTTGTACATCAGTTCCACTTGTCAAGTAGGTATGGTTCTCTACTTCTCTTGCAAAAAAATCTTGTAAGAACTAACATGGTCACTGTCTTTTTCTATATCTGGGTTGCCAACACAACGGGAGTATTGGTAGTGTAGTCAGGGAATTAGGATAATTATAACTGAATCAATTATCCAGTTGTTCATTTACATCTGATTCAACATAGGCTAATGATTATGCAACTTCATGTATTATGAATCTTAGATGGAAATACTCAAGCAATTCCAGTGGCGAAGAAGGTCCAATCATACAGCTTGTCAAGGGTGACATGATCGTCCAAACACACGGCATATCAGGTCATTCTTATAATCATGGCCCTGGTCGTATTCATTGCAAGGTAAGTGTTGTTACAAAATTAACACCATTTGCAAGTTCGAATAGAAAGCACTGCACTGCTTGTCTCATAACGGCTATGAAGCCAATGTGTGTATAAAGGTTTACTATTGGATTATTGATGGTGTTACGGGGAGTGAACGGCAATGACCATTGCAGTTGCTATCACTGACTTGCCTGTGTGGACACCTACATTGAACTAGCAGTGCCAGAAGTGTCACGATTTAAGGGAAAAGATCAGCTGGCCTTATATACCATTCGTTGTATAGAAGCTTGACATTGAGTAATAACTCTGACTGTATCTACAAAAACTTGCATCAACCTTATTATTTGTTTACAATTCTTTTGTTCGAGCTGTCAATGTCCAAACTAAACATAATCATCTTTGTGCATTGTCAAATGAATTGGTGCGATCAAGATCAGCCATCTTGCACATGCAAGAAACATTGTAATTGCCACACAACTCTGATCAGAATATACAACTACAATGGTTTATTGCAAGATCGACCTTGCTTGCAAGATGTTTTGGTAAAAGTGGGTCCTGTGATGGCCTGAGTCTCTATACACGTTTCAGTAAATGTTAATATTTAAAAAGATCTATCAATAGAAATGGTTGGAGCGCATAACTTACTCAGTGTTGAGGATCATATTGTAACTCTTAAGTTTATGTATTTTATTTGCATATCCATGAGCAAGCAGAGAAGATTACAAATAACTGACATTCTTTTTTCATTTGTTTTTGGTTGGACACTATTGCTTGGGATAATACTGGATTGAAATCCAAAATATTTGTAACCGACTTTGGCCAAAATAAGTATGATTTTAGAACCATTTTTCCACAATATTTTCTTCCATATTTTTCTGGATCACATAATGCATGGAATGAATAATCAACCGAAGTTATTTTGTGCCATATTTTCACCTATTTGTTGTTGTTTCTATTTTGACCATCCATGCTTTTTAAAGAGTTATGTTGAGTCAATACGCAAAGTTTCATTTTGTTTGCAACTATAAATGCCTTGGTCTTGGATTCTGTTTTAGTTCTTTTTTAATGTTGAGTAAATTGAATAATAGAACAGTGTATAATGTCCTTTTTTATGTGTTGATGGTGAATAGTCAGACTCCTTGTGATATTGAGCATTATTCAGGGAAGGCAGTGAGTAGGGCTAACATAAACCAAGGTGCATCATCTGAATTGGAGAACATTTACAATTCATTTACTTGTCGCTGTGACAAGCATAAACAAAGATGCACCCTCTGAGTTGGAGAATATTTACAACTCATTTACTTGTGGCTATGGCCATGACCCATATTAAATTTATTTTTCTGATCTTATAGGCATTCTTGGCAGTATCAATTTGAATTTTCTACTTTAAAGGACATAGATTTTGGTATAGGAATTCCAGACCATGCTTACATATACAAAGGTCTCTTGACGCCACCCAGTTCTGAGATTTGGCTGATACCTACGAGGTGGCGGTGTGCAATGATAGTGGTGGATGAGACGGAGCAGAGTTGCTGCCGCACACGACAACGTCACTACCTAAAGCCGGCGTCTCTAAGGAATAGTCCCGGTTGTTCAACAAAGAGCTCTACAGGCAGGAATTACATGTGTGATTTGCTAGACATATCAGGATCTACATATTGTTGTTTGGGCTATGAGTTGAGGGTCTTTTGGGTCCACTATAGTGTGGAGGAGGGAGGGAAGCTGCCATTAGTTGAGAGATTATAAATAGAAGTGAAATTTGTGCTCAATACAGTTATGTACAACTCTGAATCAAAATTAAAATGCTACTCATTTTGGTTATTGTTGACAAAATGTTATGTGGAAGACGTTTTGTTTCATGGCATTATTGGGGTAGCAGGCTAGCATCGCATGGAGTACGACATTCTAAGTTCTAAGCGAATGGAGCACTGTTAATAAAGTAAAATGAGATTAATGTGTATACACTTATCTGTTGCTCCATGTGTTAGAAGGTTTCTAGACATAACCTGATTTTGGGGCTTTTGAACCTTGTGAATTCATTATTTTTTAGATATTTCACAACTCTAAGGTGGGAGTGGAAACCACCACGATTAGTATTGCAAAAAGTGGGATAATTGTTGCAATCCTGCAAACTCCAAAGTCGTTGAGTTTGGCGACAAACTAAAGTAATTTGTTAGAATTCGACAAAACACCAACTCACAATGGTGAGTGATGACATGTTGGGTGATCGATTTTGAAATACAATGACATTGTTAGAGTGCAATGAATATCCGTTACGCAATGGTGAAAGAGATGGAGTTTGACGGATTGGTTGGTGTGAGTGAAGAGGTGACATAAGCAATGATAAAGATTTATGTGCATAATTTGTATTTTTATTGCAGAGAGCATGATTTGTAGTTTTTTTTCTTTTGTGGGATCATGATTTGTAGTTTGAGTAGCCTAAAATTCATGCTCTTTATCTCTGTTGGAAGGTTTTGTCTTTAAAATTAGAATATCATTTGAATTGTGTTTTGGCAAGTAAATAAATTGGTACTCTCAAACAAATTGTGTTTTAGCAAATAAATTTGGCGACCCGTAGCAAAGCACGGGGATTCAACTAGTAAATATCGAAATAGTTGAGTAGTCATGCATGTAATTTGTGTAATAACGTACAGGAAGAGTAAATTTACAGTTGCCCGAGCGTAGTAGTTTGAAGCGTAGAGAGCAACGAATGCATGGGTCCAGCCCAAAATATTATGTTTCAATAGTAGCTACTACCATGGGTTTGGTTACCGGTCGGTAAAATCCAGTTAGGTTTATCTGTACGAGCATATTCTGCTCTATGAGTCAGTTACTCTACGAGTCTTATGAGTCATGTTCGATACTCGATAACAAGTGTAAAACTAAAGAATGAAATATAGTGATCAGCATGATTAGTTTACGTGGACGTGTGCAACGTGCGAACTGCTCGGCATGATTATCGCATCGCTGTCTTGCTTTGACAAATCGCCCGCCCATCCGTCACTCTCCTCAAGCTGTCTAACTATAGTGTTTTTTGCATTCTTTTTTCAAGTAACCAGTGTACTCATTTATGCCTGATGAATTATTCTAGTATCGACGTGGATGCACCACGCGAAAGGTCGTCTTAAAAGGGCACTTCAGCTTTCTCAAGCATATACAGTAGTTCTTGGTAGGTTGCTTGCACGGTATGGAGATGCACTCACTCCCTCACCCATGATTGGATTGCACACGGTTATCCGATACGGCACGTACGTGCGATCTCAGATTCTCAGCACATATATATGTATCGATCGATCGGTTCGCCCGTCGTGGTCGGCGAACTTTGATCGATGTGATGGATCAAAACTTTCGTTCGTTCAACGTCGATCGTCGCTCCAGTTTGATCGAGTTAATATGTCACTAGCTGCCTCTACTGTTTCACCCAATCCGCGTGATCTGTCACCTTTATGGGACGAGCAACAACTACTTAGAGTGACATTTAACATCTGACCTCCATATTTCTAGCAAGTTTCTTCTTAGTTACGAACTCTGCTCCAGAGTTTCGTGACTCAAAGTGCATTTCTCATCTCTAAAACCATTAATTGTCCCATGTCATCCCAAATGTCAAATAACTTGAGCCATCCATTTTTAACAGAACAACTCTTGAAATGGTCTATCAATCATCTGGTAATGGTTTTCACCCAAATTGTTTCGGAAGGAAACAGAAAAATATGACCGAATAGGGAAAAACTGAGAATTAATGAAATATTTTGCATAAGTTGCAAATAACATGGAAGTGCAATACATGGAAATGTAAAGAAAGTTTGAGGAAAAGGCAAATCATTATTATCCCAAAAAAATAAAAAAAGATAAAAAAATAAAAAGGAGGAAGAAATTAACATAATCAAATTAAGTGAAAATGCAGAACTATGATAAAAACTTTTAAAAACCTCGTACGAAAAACAAGTTAGCATTAAAAACAAAGGAGACGTTTAGGTATATTTGTTAAAATCGTAGACATATTAGTGAGTATTCTCCAGTTTCTTGGATCTTATGACTAATGCTTCTTTCCATGTTTGCTTTTTTTCCAATATATTTTGTAATTCAGCTAGAATAATTTTCATCATTTATCATATTTTTCTGTATTTATTTTCCTGGCTTTTCTATTCAAAAAATTAGTTGTTCATTGTTCTATCATGGGAAACCACTAGCATGACATCCATCAAACTGCTTGTTGTGCGAGAGATCAGAGTTGTGTTGTTGAAAGTTTATAGTGGTCATGTCATCAGGGATTTGGTTACCAAACGAAATACCACGGTTACCGGCCGTTAACAGGATTTCTCGGTGCCCCCCGGTAAATGCGTTTACCGGAAGAAAAATCTCGAAGCATTTAAATTTGAATCGATTTCGTCCTTTAGAATATTATTTTTGATGTTTTAAGCTCGAATTTCAAAATTTGTTTCAGAAGTTTGGTCGGTAACCAACCGGTATTTTCCCGGTAACCACGGTTACCGGAAATCTCAACCCCCTCGGAGATTTGTTTAGAATCGGTATCCAAAACCTTGCATGTCATGTTCTTATTATAGGGTCAAATCTACGGACCAAAGTTGTTTGTAGGCCATAGAAGAGGAACCGGCAATAATTTCATTTCTCTTTTGCTTCAAACCAACGTTCAAATCCACGCAAAGTGGAGTCTTCGAGACTCAAAGTGCATTTTTCATTTGTATAGACCATTGTCCGACTTTTTACTTTTGTATGCCAACCTAATTGCCATTCATCAAGTTCTAAAATAGGACACCTTTGCAAATGGTGTCTGGATGAACTTTTTTGGTTGGATGTTATACAACCCAAAGTAGTTTGGGACTTTGGGTGGTAGAAAAATTATTGACTTCTTTCATAGGGTTTGTGAGCACGTACACTTTGCTAGTGGTATTTTTTTTAATGGTCTAGTGGTAATATTGAACTCGATCGGCAGCATTTCCCAAGCCCGACCGGCAGGTACCCTACCCCTGTCGTCAATGCCACGGCGCGGGCGCCACGTTAGACTCCGTCCACACAAACCCCACGCCACGCCTCAATATAAATCCCGCACGACAAAAAACCAAATCAACCAACGCGCCCACCACCCTCCCTTCCGGCCGCCGCGCGTTGTTGCCGGCGAGGATGAGGCAGCAGGAAGACCGCGCGCTCCTCCCCACGACCACCGCCGTCGCGGACGCCGGAGGCTCGTCTTCGTCTGCAGCAGCGGCGCGGCTGCGGACGGCGGGGCTGGTGGCGGCGTGGTACGCGTCCAACATCGGCGTGCTGCTCCTCAACAAGTTCCTCCTCTCCGTCTACGGCTTCCGCTACCCGGTCTTCCTCACCGCCTGCCACATGTCCGCCTGCGCGCTCCTCTCCTCCGCCTTCTTCGCCGCCACCACCAAGCCCTCCTCCTCCTCCTCCTCCCCGCGCCGGCCCCTCTCGCGCGGCCAGGCCGCCAGGGTGGCCGTGCTGGGCGCCGTCTTCTGCGGCTCCGTCGTCGCCGGCAACGTCTCGCTCCGCTACCTCCCCGTCTCCTTCAACCAGGCAGTCGGCGCCACCACGCCCTTCTTCACCGCGCTCATCGCCTACGCCATCGCCGCCCGACGCGAGGCCGGAGCCACCTACGCCGCCCTCATCCCCGTCGTCGCCGGCGTCGTCATCGCCACCGGGGTAAAGTTCTCAGCTTTCTCGCAGCACCTGCGATCCCAACGAACTTCGGAAGCAGTCTATCTATCTAGCTCAAAGACCAAACATTTTGACCGAGTAGTTCTCCAACTAACTGCATGAAATTCAGGGCGAGCCGAGCTTCCATCTGTTCGGCTTCATCATGTGCGTCGGCGCCACGGCGGGCAGGGCGCTCAAGACCGTGCTGCAGGGGATCCTGCTCTCCTCCGAAGAGTAAGAAATCATTTTTGATCACGTTGACTTCTCAAAATATTCTCCATGATACGGTGCGGTTCACATGATTGATTATTGGCTTCCATTTGGTGTACCTACGTGCGTGCAGGGAGAAGCTCAACTCCATGGACCTGCTCCGGTACATGGCGCCGGTGGCCGTCGTCCTGCTGGTCCCGGCCACGCTGGTACTGGAGCCCGAGGCCTTCGGCGCGGCGGCGGCGCTTGCCCGGGAGGACCCCAACTTCGTCTGGCTGCTGCTCGGCAACTCCTCGCTCGCCTACCTGGTGAACCTGACCAACTTCCTCGTCACCAAGCACACCAGCCCGCTCACTCTCCAGGTGACCCATGATTCCTTCCTCTGTTGCCCTGTCTATCAAAGTATCAAGCATTGTGCTCTGCTCTGCTCTGCCCGTGGCTGGGAATTCTTCAGGTAAACCTGTGTGTGATGCTCATTCCCCTTGTGTTTTGGTCTTTGCAGGTCCTGGGGAACGCGAAAGGCGCGGTGGCTGTCGTTGTTTCCATCCTCATATTCAGGAACCCGGTGACCATCATGGGGATGCTGGGCTACGGGGTGACCATCGTCGGCGTGGTTCTGTACGGCGAGGCCAAGAAGAGGAGCAAGTGAGCTTAACCCGTAGAACAATTCGTCTTCTGTTTTCGACAACTGGTCTGCTCCAGGAGATGCCGAACGCAACATTCTGCGTTATGCTCATCGATCTTTCGCCGAACCCCTGATGTATTGATCCTGGTTTTGGCGGATTCCTGATTGTGGCACGATGAAGACAAAAATTCATGCTCCAGGTGCAATGTGTTGGGTCCTGAAGTCTTGGACTTTGTGATGTTGTTAATCTGTCACAAGCTGTTAGATCAGATGTGGTCATGCTTGTAAATTCTTGTGTAGAATGTATCATATACCAAATGACCGATTCATATTCATAATCAGCGAGACACATACAGATACCATGGTGACTCTTAGCGTCCATTCAGATTTAGCCCAGCACTCGGTCTAGTTTCAGACGTTTATGCGCATACGGCCCAACAACAAGAGGAGAGCCCATTCCATCCTAGAAGCCTGGACTGATAGGAGGAGGAATCTCTCCCTTGTAAGCTGGGTGTGGCCTCTTCCCCTAGGCGAGGTGGGACTAAACTTCATGTAGCCTCACCCGTCAACAGCAGCCCTAACATCCTACCCCCCGGGAAGCCCCCTAGGTAGGCATGGCAATGCTGGCTCTGATACCAGATGTTAGCGTCCATTCAGATTTAGCCCAGCACTCGGTTTAGTTTTAAATGTTTATGCGCACACGGCCCAACAACAAGAGGAGAGCCCATTCCATCCTAAAAGTCTGGACTGATAGGAGGAGGAATCTCTCCCTTATAAGCTGGGTGTGGCCTCTTCCCTTAAGCGAGGTGGGACTAAATTTCATGTAGCCTCACCAGTCAACAGAAGCCCTAACAGTGACAGAAGCATACAAGAAGATTACTCTAATCATATTGACAGCAGAATGTGTCTATGGCATCTACCAATTTTTATCGTCCAAAGCTAAAAGTCTAAATAAACATTCTGCATACAGGGAATTTACTCTAATTATATTGACAACATAACGTGCTTACAGCATGTTTATTTTCAATAGTGTAAGCTTGCATACATTCTCTCGTCTTCACACACCATGCTTCTCTTTTTAGTTGTCCATAGCCACGTTGACCAGATGAAGCACAACAAATGAGTGTCCAGCATCAATGTGTCATCTCTGCACATTTGTGCTGCCTTTCTACTAAAAAGGCCGATTTCATCTTTGTCAATTGCGCTTCCTAAAGGGCTGCCTATTTGCACCCATAAAAAATCCAACACCCAGCATCAGGTTAAATCGCCTGAACAACTGTTTATACTGCTATGTCTGCCTTATTCAGTCATACCTACTCCCTCCGTTTTAAATTAATTGACTCAGATTTAGTGCAAGTTGTACTAAATCCAAGTCAATTAATTCAGAACAGAAGGAGTACTTAGTAAAACGAAATAACATTATGCAAACATCAGAATAGCAACAGTTTCGTTACTCCATGGAAAAACCATCCTACTGGACTATCTGTTGTTGGGTGATTCTGACTATGAGTTCAATCATTTTAAGGCCGATATAGTCTATTATTGGCATTGGGAAACTATACTCAAAAGAAAAACTGCAGCAAGATGTTCCAGATAACATCAATTACTCATGTAGTTCCTGAGTAGGAACACTATTACCAATGCTACCTGAGACGAAGAAGTAGAAATCAGATACGCTTTACTAGCAGATATGCACTTAAGATACCAGGGAACAAACAAAATACCACAGTTTTTAACCATGTCCTGGGCTTTTACAATCGTAGCACTCCTTGAGCAACTAAATAGAGACAAAGAAAATGTAGAGCAGCCTTTTGTACTAACTTCAGCTGTAGTTGTCTTCCGAATAACAAGGATGTAATCAGAAACAACCAGCAGCATATGGTGCGAAACTCAGATCTCAGACACCTAGTTGGTGGCATCCCCGAGAGAAATGGAGGACAGCTTCTGCGCCAACAGAGTAAGTGGACTAGCCTCCACATTAGCTGCTCCAATAGAAATAGAGGACAGCTTCTGGGTCAAGAGAGTGACTGGGGTCATTTCCCCTATAGCCTCCACATTTGGATGTGAGTTCAAAACGGCTCCCTTTACTGGAGTCAAATCCCCTTCAGCCTGGATATTGTCATGTGAAGACAGAATATTTTTCTTTAAAGGACTAGGCTGTATGTTCTGATGCAGGGCTGGAATGTTCTCTTTTGCAGTATCCGCTGCAGCAAACAATGGGCAGTCCTGGGCCATGCAAGCTTCATCGTCAATCACCTCCAATTGTTCTACTTCCATTTGTGTAACTTCAATAGGCAGTGAAGGTGATACCTTGCTTTGAGGACTGCTTTCCATGTGAGGTGCTGTCGTAGTTTCTGATTCTTGCTGGCCTAAGGTAGATGATGATAGCTGAACTGTTGACGGACTGGCATCCCCAATGGTCTCAATATTCTGATGCAAAGCTGCAATACTGTCCTCTGCGATGTCCAACACGACCAATGGACCAGTCTCACAAACGTGTGTTTCACTGTGAATCACCTCCAATGGTTCTACTTCCATTTTTGCAACTCCAAGAAGCAGTGTAGGTGACACGTTAGTCTGGGAAGGACTGCTGTCCTCAAGAGATACTGCCATACTCTTTGATTCTTGCTGACCCCAGGTACATGATGACAGCTCAACTGTCGATGGACTGCCATCATCACTGGCCTGGATAATCGGATGCAAAGCTGGAATGCTCTCATCTGCAATGTCCTCAGTGACCAATCGATCAGTCACACACATATGTGCTTCATGCTCTAGCCTTGATGACTCTACTTCAGTTTCTGATTCTTGCTGACCAAAGGTACATGATGACAGCTCAAGTGTCAATGGACTGGCATCCCCACTGGCCTGGATAATCTGATGCAAAGCTGGAATCGTCTCCTCCAAAATGTCCACGGCAACCAATGGACGAGTCTCACACATGCGTGATTCATGCTCTAACACCTTTGATGATTCTGCTTCAGTTTGTGCAACTCTGAGAGGAAGTGAAGGTGATGCCTTGGTTTGAGAAGCTTCATGTTCCATCACCTTTGACGGTTCAGCTTCAGTTTGTGCAACTATTCGAGGCAATAAAGGTGATGCCTCAGTTTGAGAAGCTTCATACTCTATCGCCTTCGATGGATCTACTTCATTTTGTGCAACTATGAAAGGCAGTGAAGGTGAAGTCTTAGTTTGAGAAGCTTCATGCACCTTAGATGGTTCTACTTCAGTTTGCAAAACTCTGAGAGGCAGTAATGGCAACGCCCCAGTCTTAAAAGCTTCGTGTTCTGTCACATTTGATGGTTCAACTTCAGTTTGTGTGACTCTGAGAGGCAGTAAACGTGACGCCTCAGTTTGAGAAGCTTCATGTTCTGTGACCTTTGATGGTTCTACTTCAGTTTGTGCTACTCTGAGAGGCAGTGCAGAAAATGCCTCTGTTTGAAAAGCTCCGTGCTCTGTGATCTTTGATGGTTTTACTTCAATTTGTGCAACTCTGGGAGGCAGCACAGGTGATGCCGTAGTTTGACAAGTTTCATCCAACATCACCTCTGATGGCTCTACTTCAGTTTGAGAAGCTTCATGATCTGCCACCTTCGACAAATCTACTTCAGTTTGTGCAACCCTGAGAGGCAGTGAAGGCAATGCCTCAGATCGAGAAGCTTCATGCTCTGCCACCTTTGATGGTTTTACTTCAGTCTGTGCAACTTTGAGAGGCAGTGAAGGTGAAGCTTTAGTTTGAGAAGCTGCAACTGCCATAGATTGTATTTCTTGATAATCAAAGGTAGGAAATGCAGGGTCCTTCTTTGGTGTAGAGGAAATCCGATGATTCGGTGTGTCCAGCGGTGAAAACAAGACCTTCGTGGGTTGCAACTGCGCCCGTGCAGCTTTTTGTTCAACAGATTTCTCCTGAAGACATACAGAACAAGTGTTAAAAAAAAGAACAAACAAAGAATAATGGCATATTTACAAGAAAACATGTAATGAACTCACAGCATCAAAATATCCAATCTTGGGTGTAGGCCTTCGTAGACCAGATGGCTTAAAGCCATTTCCTTGGGTGGATATGTCTATATTGGATTTCATGTTATCACAAGATGTTCCTTCTGTAACACTAAGAGGCCTTGGTTTTGTGGTTAAAGGGTGATCATTGCTTTTTCTGGTGGAAGGGGACAGTGAAGATGACCTTGTACTAAAGGTCTCAGATGTATGGCTCGCTTTCCCTATAGTGGATGCTGTTGAAACCCCAGAAATCACAGAACTCATGCTGTCCAAAGAGCTGCAAGGTGAAATGATCGGTGATGCACCCTCACCGTGGCTCCTAGTTGGAATCTTACTTCTTGATGCTCTTGTTGGGTCAACTTTACTGGTATCAGATCTTGATGATGAACGAATAAGGATCCTCTGAGCTCTGCTCTTGCCAACAAGGGTCGGTGGTTTTATTTTCGCACCTGGCGTGGTAGCCATGTGAGCACTATGCGAGGAAGGAATTGATGCTGACGACAAAGCTCCTGGTTTTGAGGTTGAACTTGGCTTTGATCCCACAGAAGACCGAGATGGCATGCTAGCTGAAGTTTTAGCAGAATTACCAACTATCTGCCTGTTGACTACACATCCTGCATTAGGGGGGAAAAAGAAATTAGGGGTATGTATAAATATTATGGCTGAAAAAATTTAGGAATGTTGATTCACGTACCGGTGCTGCTTCTTTTGTCTGAAATCCCAGAAGTAGAAGCTGTGTTAGTAGGTGCTCCCATTGTAGCGACTCTTGGCAGCGCCCTAGGAGGTCTTGATGATGGTTTTACTTCTGCAGCTCTCGATACAGCCTTCTCAAGAAGAAAAAACAAACAAGATATTAGGTTCAGAGTATTATACAAGAAGTAATCCTAGTTATTGGGAATTAATTTCTATGTTAAGTCCCTGCATGCAAGAAATGGTAAGGCCCTTAAACCACAGATCGACAACAAAAATTAAGTTCAGAGTTTGTATACTGGGAACTCCAATCAAAATAAGCAATTAGCAAAACTTGTTCCTCTCAGAAAGATTGCAAAAGTATAGGGTTCAGATATATGCAGTTCCATGGCAGGGTTTCATTGAACAAGAAGAAATCCTATGTATTGGGAATTAATTTCTATATTCAGTCCCTGGATGCAAGAAATGGTGAGGCCCTTTAAACAACAGAACGACAAGGAAAATTACGGAATCCTAATAAACTGCTACAACATCCTGGTGTTTGTAGCAAACTCTAAACCTCAAGTAAGGGGTAAACATCTAAACTACAGAAAATATCATGAATCGGGAACTGCTAACATGGAACATACCACTCTTGCAACTGTAGGTTCTTTAGGAGTGACTTGTGGCCTTTGCCTGCCACCAACACCACAACCGTTGCTTGTTGGAACAGGAGGTCTTATCTGAGCAGCGTTAACAATGTTGATTAGTAATGATTTGTTGATTACAGATTGCACAAAACTGGCTTTAAATCACTGAGGAATTTTGTCGACATACCTTGCTCTGGGTCTGAGGTATCCGATCAACCCCCTTTCTCGCTGGTAAGTAGCAAAAAAAATGATGGAATTAGTAAAAAACAGCAGACAGTGCTCACAGAAATGTAGTACAATACAAGATATTAACGTGCTGCATCAACTTCTGAATCTGAGACATCTTACAGCCTTACCTGTGACGGGAGGCGCCTTCGGTATGGCCTTGGAGCTTTTTGAGCTAGCAGCAGCAACGCCGGGAGCTTTATCAGCCTTGCCAAGCGTCCTCTGAACGGAAGCACGCACGTTGTGAAACAGCTCGGTCTCGAGGCTTTCGAGCGCAAAACTTTCACTCTCTATAGTCGAGGTCATGGACTCCGACGACCTCCTCATCTCCTCCGCAATTCCGGGCAGCAGCCTGGAACCCTGCGACTTGCGGAAAGTGCTGTTTACAATGCCCAACTCCTCGGTATCCAGGACTCCTGCTCAGAACAGGGAATGATTTGAGCTGCTATCGATCGACATTAGGACGCACATGCGTGGTAGTATAATAACAGAAGAAAATTTCAAAGCTGGAAGGGAAATGTTGAGAACTGCTATCTATATAGGAGTACATCAAAATGCACAGGGTTACTGTAAGGAGCGACGAATTCATTCAAACAGGGTGGGGAACGGCAGGAGCTGGCAGCTACAGACACATCAGGACGCGTTACAGAACATAGAGAATTTCACTAGTGTGTGTGTGTGTGTGTAGGGGGGCAGTGCAACAACCTTCGCCGGTGAAGAAGGCGCTGTCCCAGGCCAAGCTCTTGCGGAGGTTGACGGCGCCCTTGGGCTTCCTCTTCTTCGGGGACTCGGTCCGCTCGGGGGCCTGCTCCGTCGTCGCGCCACCCGGATCCAGACCCTGCCGCGCCGCCTCCGTGGCCTGCTGAGGACCGCCTTCCGCGGGCCGCTGCCCCAGATCGGCCCGCGCCGCCGTCGAAGCCCCTACAAAAAAAATCGCGGCACGCCGCCGTATCAGATCGGAGGTACACACCGACGCCCGAATCCCATTCGAAATGGAAGGAGACGGCGCGTAGGTCACCTGGCGCGGCGCGGGGCGGCGGGTCGGGGTGCTGGGGCGGGGACGCGAAGTCGAGGAGGAAGTCGTCCTCGCCGGAGACGTCGATGAGCGAGAGGTCCTCCATCGGGACACAGCGCCCGTGGAGGAGGAGGAGGAGGAGGCGGAGGCGGGGACCGAAACCCTAGATCGCCGCCGCGGATGAGGTGGCGAGCTGGAGAGACGTTGGGGGCGAGATGGATTGGGCGGCGGCGAGGTTTGCGTATAAAAAAACGTCGGGAGGTAAGGTAACGCGTCCGTTACGGGTGAGGCTGGCGGGCGGGCCCGGGCGTGTTGTTGCTACATGAGATTTCTCTCTATTCCCAGCTGGGTAGGTTTGGTCTCGTGGGCGTGGGCGTGGGCGGGATGATTTGAAATTTCGGAGGAGAGTGGTTCGCCTCGTATGAAAGCCTTCCCTTTGTGATCTCATTTGATTCTGATGGTTTTGAAATCGTGTTTCTTCTTCTCCTTCTTCTAGCGACTAGCAATGTTGGTTCTCCTTCGAATCATTGTATACGGTTTTATCTTACTTTTTCATGCAATTCCACAACGGGTATCTTTTTAAGCATCACGTGAAGTAAATATTGTTTTCACATACATTTTTTTATGGAAAATCATGAGTGTATTCCTCTACAAGTTCACGGTTTAACAGTACATTCAAATGCTCTCCACCTCCCCCATGGTTTGTCGCATGTCGTCCTGACATCATAGGCCATCGCCTTTGGCCTCCGCAGCTGTGTCAAAGGCTGCCAATTTGATAAATATTTGGGGATGTCCCCTAACATGGGTAGTAAAGGCCCACATTGGCAACACTGCCTTCTATAGAGGAGCATACAACTCCAGCCCTCTACAACATATGTATCGTTAGCTATCTACCATCAAAACAACAATAATAGCAGGGGCACGTATGATATCATTTGACACCAATTTTATGTACCTGTTGCAAAAAAAAAATGTTGTCACATTATATTGAAATTCATGTGAGGTGACCAAACTATCTTGTCTCTTCCTCTGCTATCAAATATGACCCGAGACAATGGATTATAAATTATTTAGCAAACACTAGGTGTCTCACTCGGCTGTAGCGAGGCCTCGCTACAGCTGCCACTAAAGTCGTCCGATCTATTTAAGTAAAACGATCTCGCGCGTTTGAGACCTATTTAGCAAAAAATGTTTCACATGTAGCACCTTAACTATATGTATGCAACTAGCAACAAAAAAGTCCGAAAATATAACGTCTGATGAATGTAGCAAAAAATCCGATGCAACAGTTTTTGTGTAGCAAAACCACTTCTGGTGCGTAAGTTCACAAAACCACTTTCTGATGAAGTGGTTCGAGTTGTCAGAATCAAGGTGCTACATTCACAAAACCACTTCCGTGTTAGATTGTATTTGTGTATAGTGTATTCTGTACCCATATATAAAGAGTCAGCCACACCCCATTATGGGTGTTGCGCTGTTGCGGTGTCTAATATTCCGGTGTGTAAGTTCGAGTTGTCAGAATTAGCTATATATGTACTAATACTTACCCGCAAATGTGCGCATATAAACAGAAGGCATCGGGGATTCGGTAATCATCCGAGTAGACCTAATTCATCTACGTATGTTGTACACATAGTTCTGGTTTCCCAATCAGTACACTTCCATGCGTATTTTGGGCTTGGAACTCGATGAATAAAATCTCCCGGGGCCTGTCTGCAATCCTAACTTCTTCATGGCATGTGTATTCAGTGGGACAAGTCTAGCATCGAGGACTCCCGCTCTCAACACTGCTCAAGACCAACTCGATCGCCTGCTCCTACGTACACTTCCATGAAGCAAACTCGCACGCAGAACCGGCAATGACTGCATTCTACACAATACTCTGAAACCGGGGCACTAGGCTGCAAGCTGGGTCGGGCAGCAGGCCAATACCAGAGTCGGCTGAATACCAAGGAAATCATGGCAACGGATGCAGGGTGCGATCTATGCCCGGCCGGTGTTGCAGAGCGAACACCATACACTGCGCTTCATTGCCTGTGGGACACATTAATTGGGGTGTCTGCCTGTTCGAGCACGATCTCTGAATTTGTGCAAACAGTACAGGAACGGCCTTGCATATTTGCTTTGCATCGTGCTACGCGAAACCCAGAGTTGGGTTAACGAATGCTCAGTGCTAATCTCATGTTTTCCGGTAATGGAGTCCTCCTATTTGGTGACGATCCTGTGCCTGTTTGATCATCCGCTTCTAGTCTTCTGCCTGCTTGGCTGTTTCTAACTCAACGCACGCACATGGATGAAATGGACACTCTGATAGACATTAAATTCTGAACCGAGTGTTCGCCAAGCTGGACACTCAACAGAAGTATACTGATCGACGACCCTTTCTGTAAAGATATGGGATAGCTTAACCCGATTTCTGCACTTTTGACAAGTCGACGGAAACTATGCCCCACGGGATCCAAGCTTGCTACCTATCCGAGCTTTGGATTCAAGAGTTGATTGAAGCTAGCTACATGATCCCACACATGGCTGTGAACACACCTCTCTCAAATCCGGCTACTATCACACATCTCAAGCATTCATAATACGAGGGTTAGGCACCTCCTACTTCTTAAGTTCTTAGACGCACTTTTGTGAATGCCTCGTATATATGTGTATGCATGCATGGCGTACTGATCTAGTGATCCAAAACCAACACCATCGGATCAAGACTGGCAGATAAGTTGCTGAAAGAGCTGGTTAGGTAGTGGTGTTTTAGTATGTTGCGTGCGCCTGATAGTTTGGTCGATCGAGATTATTGTTTTGTTCTTCTCCTCTTGATATTTTGCTGTGCTTTTTTGCACTTTTTCTCTCGGCCGTGTACTTTGGCTCTCGGATTTTCTACTTCACTTCTTAGGATAAAACGTGTAGTTTCCACCTGCAGCTTTGTTTCCTTCTCTTGACAGAGTGAGAGACTGACAGAAGAGTTGCTGAAAGGGCTGGTTAGGCAGTACTCCATAGGTCCCTAAACAAACACTCCTAAGATATTCTTGCTCGGGTGAGTGTAGTTTTCTAGTGTGTTGCATCTGCTAATATCTCGGTCCTGTACTTTGGCCTTCGTGTACCACCATGGTTCTGAAAATATCTCATCACCCTCAGGCCTCGATCGGCCCCTTTCCTCTACAAATATCCTCAAGCTTCCCCCAACCCGCTCACACTGCCGCACACTGTCTCGCGTGTGTTACCAACGCTGTCGGCCTCTCCAACGCTGCAGCAGCCATCGCCGGCATGGAAGCTGCTCAGAGTCTCCAACCTCTGGCCGGCAACGGCAACGCAACAGACAGCGCCACCAAGAACGCCTACGAGGTCCTGGACCTCTGGCGCCAGAAGAAGCAAGTCCCCGCTCCCTTCATCTGGCCCGACTCCGAGGCGCAGCCGTCACCGGCGACGGCGGAGCTGGACGTGCCGTCGGTCGACCTCGGCGCGGCCCTGCGCAGCGCCGACGGGATGCGCCGCGCGGCGGCGCAGGTCGCCGCGGCGTGCGCGAGCCACGGCTGCTTCCAAGTGACCGGGCACGGAGTGGACCCGGCCCTGGTCGGCGCCGCGCTCGCGGGCGCGGCGGGCTTCTTCCGCCTCCCGCTCGCCACCAAGCAGCGCGCCCGCCGCGCCGCCGGCACCGTGACGGGCTACGCCACCGCGCACGCCAGCCGCTTCGTCTCCAAGCTTCCCTGGAAGGAGACGCTCTCCTTCGGCCACGACCACGCCGACGTCGACGGCAACGGCGGCGGCCACGTCGTCGTCGACTACTTCACCTCCACGCTAGGCGACGAATTCAAACGCCAAGGGTCGATCAGTAAACCATACACAAACCGACACACTTGATATAATTACCGTTTCTACGTACGTAGCCCGACGCATGCATGAACGGATCGCCATGGATGGATGTGGATGCAGGGAGGTGTACCAGGAGTACTGCGAGGCGATGGAGGAGGTGTCGCTGGCGGTAATGGAGGTGCTGGGGGCGAGCCTGGGGGTGGGGACAGGGTACTACAGGGACTTCTTCGCCGACGGCAGCTCCACCATGAGGTGCAACTACTACCCGCCGTGCCCGGAGCCGGAGCGGACGCTGGGGACGGGGCCGCACTGCGACCCGTCGGCGCTCACCATCCTGCTGCAGGACGGCGAGGTGGACGGCTTCCAGGTGCTCGTCGACGGCGCATGGCAGACGGTGCGGCCCAAGCCCGGCGGGCTCATCGTCAACATCGGCGACACATTCACGGTATATACGCTCACGTCATAACCACTTACTCAGTCTCACGCTGTATACGCTGACTCATGCATACATGTATCTGGCGATCGTCCCAAATTTCAACTAAATTTCCGTGAGAATTTCAAAATTTTGGTGGATCTCTTCGTAGCCTGTTGAGATCCCAGTCCAGTTTCAAACAATTTCAAAAGCGAAGCGAATCTTGAAAAATTGGATCAGATTTTGTTTTGAAATTTTTGAATTTGGTAAGGTCCATTTTTTTTGTTATGGAAATTTGAAACGACAGTTTTTTTATTGGTAAAGGATGAAACGGTACGATCCTATAGAACAGACCATGTTCAAGTAAGGTCGTATTTGAAACGACAGTTGCTGTAGTGAGTGTGTGGTTAGTTGTCTATCCTTTCTATTTTTGTGGATGTGGTTAGTTGTATCTTTCGAATATCCGAACCAGCAAGACCAAGTGGCCGTAAAAGGCAGTATGGTTCTTTCTCTTTTGGTCGTTTTGGAAGTTTGCTTGTATTTGGCATGCATGAAGAAGTACCTTTAGGTGGAACCCTTACGTGGTGTACACAGACAAAATGAATATGAACATAGCTAAAACATACCAATAAAAAGGACTAACTAATGTACAATATGCGTTTGTTGTTTGGTGCAGGCGCTGACGAACGGGCAGTACAAGAGCTGCGTCCATCGCGCGGTAGTACACCGGGAGCAGGAGCGGCGGTCGCTGGCCTACTTCCACAGCCCACGCCAGGACCGTGTCGTGTGCCCGCCGTCATCGTTGTCGCCGGCGCTACGGCTTTATCCGGACTTCACGTGGGACGATCTTAGGAGCTTCACGCAGTGTCACTACCGCACCGACACTCAAACGCTCGACGCCTTCGTGCGCTGGATCGGCCTGTCCGACCGTCCTGCCCCTCCGTCGTCCCATGGCACGGGTCAGGCTCAAAGGACCGTCTAGTTATTATGTGTTGTTCCATTTTTTTTGTTATATATTGGGGAATATGTGGTTTGTATATTGTACGATTAACTATCATAGAGGGAATGTATATTTTTCACGCCGTGTATGTAAGGGCTAAAAGTAAATACATGTAATATCCTTTTTTTAAAAGAGATATGTATATGACATCAGAGCACATACTGATAAAGGAAATGAGGAACAGTACTCGGAAGAGACTAGAAAAATATAATTCTCAGCACATGAGATCTAATTAGAGAGACTGAGATTAGAACAATGTCTAATCGGGGAGGAATATATATGGCCAAGGGGTAGAGGGCTTGGGCAAGGGGAAAGCCTTGCCCCTTGATGAGCCGGCCCTAGGGCAGCCACACCCCTCACAAGTCGTTTCAGAGTCCTAGTCCAACTAGGACTTCCCCCCATTATTTGTCTTTCTACGTTTTTCTTTCCTTGTTCAAATCGGATTCTCTAAAAGTCAAATAATTAAATAAAGGAAATAAAGGGGAGGTGGTGCACCGGCCCTGGTGGGCCTAGGACCCATGTGGTTGGTCCCGCACATGCGGCTAAATCCTAGAGATCCCAGTCCCTCCGGCACCCCCTTCCCGGGATATCTCTGAAACTCTTCTAGAACCAAATATACTCTATAGATAAAATCATCGACTCTATCTGCTGATGTCAGAAACACTTCCAGGTATCCCGAACATCTCATGTTCCCCATATTTCCTCTCTAAGGACTTTCAGCCCTATACCGACATTATATGCCTCTCATGATAATTTCATCGAAACATCTCCGGTTCTCACCGGAGTTGGTCTTCTGACATCGGAGTGACTCCGATCACTTCACATAACCACTAATACGTAGACATGCCCAAAGTACTTACTGAACAATAACAAGCATTGGCACCTAGATGGCTCCCATGTGTTCACGAATAAACAATGAAACCTTTTTTGTGTTTCTCATTATGATAAAGCCCTTACGTACAAGATACTTATGATATCACTAGATGATAGTATGTGCTCTAGTGTGATCAAACCATTCGATCATAACACTATTAAACTGTATCGATATCATTTTATTTTCTCAGTCAGTATTCTCGATGTCACGTGATAATTCACATAGTGTCTAGTGAGACGATTGGGGTAACATCGATAATATTGTAAAGGATGTATCCCTCCATCGTTTGGAGCGTTAAGTATCATTATCGAACTATCTTTGTTCCTTTACACTTTCTAGGTTATACCCAAAAAACAACATTATAATCCTTAATTAAGCTCGGACGTTTGATGCTGATCAAAGTATAAGTGTCGAATGTGCGGTCACTACTCTCATGGCATAGGAATAAAACTATCGGTAACTCCACATGATCAATTGCTAATTTAATCTGTGACGATTGGTCTCATAGAAATATCATATAATTGGGTCGATCCATTACTATTGTTATTCCGACAATATACTTTTATGTGACTTATACAAAGTCCATGATCAGGAAAACATGATCATCTAGCAACAAGATAAGCTAATCTTAGAGAGAAGACTAGGAACACATGATATTGTCTATATCTCTACACGTGTATCAGAGATTTTTCTTTGAATACTCGTTATTCAATAACTAATGCAATTATAACATAAAGATCTAAACATTAATAATAAACTTGAAAATAAATAATAACTCTACAACATATCTCCAACACTCTCTCTCTCTCAAATGTGAGATTAAATTTTTTTACCCACACATATGTAAACATGTTTTAGTGTTCTATGGATATGGAGTCCATTTATTTCAAAGGAATGAAGCTTCCAAAGTTTCCATGTAATGCTTTCCTATGCTACAATCCCGTAGGAATTCTATCAAAGAGACTGGACCTCATGAAAAAAATTCTATAAATTGATGGCAACTATGATTTGTATCCAACTTCAAATAAGTTTTATGCATTTTTCTGTATAGCATGTAAAACTAGTGTGACTCCTTACTTTTTCAGTTTCTAAATTTGACATATCATGACATCTAAAACGAGAAGAGTAGGATTCGAGCCAACCGATCAGAATGCTAACCGATAACGGGTTGTACCCCAGGGGTTATGGTGGGACCTAGGGAGAAAGTGGATTTTCTAGAATTCTAACAAGTGTGAGCTTCTATACCACCAAGAGCTAGTTTTTGTTGGGTTCATTTTTTTAGAATGCTATTTTTTTATCTATAACATTTTAGGATGTATGTACTTTACTAGAGTATTGTGGAACGGATCAGTATACCGGAAAACATTTCGCAAGAAATGAAAGCGCGCAAACGGAACTGAAAAATTCGAATCGCATTTCCAGATTTCCCCAAATAATCCTCCTCTCCTCTCCTCCCCTCCCGGCGAGCTCTCCGGCGGCGCGATGGCCAACAAGCTGGTCTCGGAGATGCAGCTGCCTCCCCACCTCGCCCACCTCCTCGCCGCGCGCCGCCTCACCACGGCCAAGGTCAGCCACCCCCTCCCCCTCCTCCTCCTCCTCGTCCCACCATGAAACCGGCCGCCGCCAACTCTAACCCGCTCCACCCCAGGACGTGCTGTCGCTGCCGGAGGTGGAGCTCATGGCCCTGCTGGACGCCGGCATCCTCACCGCCCGCACCGCTGTGTCCCACGTCAGCGAGTTCGCCTGCCCTCCCTGCCAGACGGTACCCCGCCGCCGCCTCTCTCGCCTCTCTCGGGTTCGGGGTTTTCCGAGCGCGCGACTGATGAAGGTGCGTGATTACGTGTCCATGCTGATTTGCGCAGGCGCTCGCGCTCTTGGAGGAGCGGGTGAGGCTCGGGGGCGGCGGGCGGCTGGCCACCACGCTCTGCGGCCTGGACGAAGCGCTCGGCGGAGGTCTCCCCCTGGGGAAGCTCACCGAGGTCGTCGGGCCCTCGGGGATCGGCAAGACGCAGGTGAGCTGCCACACTCTGGATTTGCACCGAGCCTTGCTCTGTCTTGTGTAACTGTATGAACTTTTGCCGTGTATATGTGGTTTTGGTGACTGAATGGATATGTCAAACACAAAGTCACTTGCTTTCACCCACGTAATTGTGCTGATTTGTTGTACATCTAGTATACGTTTGTTGAGACTTAGAGTTTTGCACACTATGCAGTTTTGTCTGAAGCTTGCACTGTTAGCAACATTACCAGAATGCTACGGTGGATTGAATGGCCGAGTTGTGTATATTGACACCGAATCCAAGTTCTCTTCAAGGAGGTAGCTTAGTTCCAGCTTACTGCTCCTCAGTGCCAAGCATGTCATTTAAGAACTATCTTTTCTCATCAACCTTCATGATATATTGCAGGATGATCGAGATAGGGAAGAGAAGCTTGCCTCAGATATTTAGACAAGAAAGCTTGGCACAAAAGGTTACTATAATTCATGTCTATTTATCCATATCATGCAATGCTTAATCTTTCAGTTTTTGCACTTCTGTTACCAGATACATGACTTCTTCGCCTTTCATTTCTTACCTTCTATTTCTGCTTATGCAGATGGCTGGCAGGATTCTAGTGATGCGACCAACATCACTATCTGATTTCACAAAGAGGTTAGAGTAATGTTTTTCTAACACTCAACAAGTCAAAGGCTGATGTCCAGTGATTGTTCCATTACTAGTTATTGAGGTTCTCCTCTTCTATCAATATTATGTGGTCATTATTTAGATTTTGCGATTTACTTGGATGCTCCCATCATTTACGTGTGTAGAAATTCATCATACTACGCATAACACTCTGAATGTTCCTTTTGAATGTTTTCCCACTCTTTTACAGTTTGGAACAGATGAAGGTGACTTTACTCCAAAATGATGTGAAGTTACTCATTGTTGATAGCATGGCTGCTCTCATGTCATCGTAAGATATGCACACTACATATGTTATTTTTGTTTTTGCTTTTGACTCAAAACAGTTATGGTTTGTACGCTGAGCATTATAATTTTTTTATTGAGCTGAAAGTCCTGGACAGTAAATTGTTTATATAAAGAAAAATATGTACAAGAGAAAGTCATCTGAGCATTATCAATTGCTTAGCTCTACGTTTTCAAAATTAGAAAGTCATACGGGTTAATAGAGTATCATTAATTGAATACTGGATTGCCAATTAATTGGTATGTGTCGTACTGTTTGATAAGTAGGAATTTTTTTTGGTGGCTTTGACTTAAGCATTTTTGTAGGAATTTTAAATAATTAGAATCCTTAGGTTTGTCCTATGTGGTTTAGAATTGAACCATATGAGGTTTTCTTTCCTACATTTCATAGGAAAATTTCATTGGCTCGAACCTTGTGGGAAGATTCCTTTGTTTATCCCTATGGTGCAATCAAACAAAGACACTGTTCTAAATATCTGGCCAGCTGACAAGCGGCTGGGACTATTATGTACTGTCTCGTACTTGCAGTGCTCTAGGGGCTTCTGCCCCCCACCCCTCCACGCAACTGTTTTGATTATTGCATTTTCGTCTATTATGGTTCATTCTTATGTGGCAGGGAGAGCGAAAGAGCCACGACCGGTTTCACACAACATCCTCTAAGATGGGCTCTTTCATTTCTTAAGTGAGTTTCCTAGATCCTAATATTCATAGCATGTCTTCTGTATTGTTTCTGGTTATACTGTTGATCTTGGTGAACAGTTATTTATTTATTTTTCCGTTCTTCTCTATCCTGCAGGTCTATAGCAGAGTTTGCCAGAATCCCAGTTGTAGTTACAAATCAAGTCCGCAGCCAAAGTAATGATGATGGTTATCATTATTCGTTTGAAGGTTTGTGCTTCGTTCCAAGAAAAAAAAATGTTTTGGACAATTTGTTGAACTTGACTTCATGTTCCCATTAATCTTCTGCAGTAAAACACAACGGTCATAGTGATGGCGCTGAAAGACTCGAATCTCATCTTGTTGCTGCTCTAGGAATCCAGTGGGCTCATGCTGTAACTATCCGTCTAGTCTTGGAGTCTCACTCAGGTATGTATACCTACTAACCCACATATATTATTAATCATCCTTTTGTCTTAATCTGTTAATCTGCAACAAGTGCTAGTATGGTTCAGAAAGCTGTTATTTTGCACACACACAAAGAGGAGAGTGGTTAGTTCTGTTTTGTCAGCAGAAAAAACGAAAACCAACAGCCTTCAGATTCTACAGTTTGTGATATGGGGTGATGTAATTATAGGCATTTTGGTTTGGAGAATTAATTAGAGTTTAGGGAAGTGAAAATAAATATGTTTTCCAGAAACCAGATCCAGGTAACTTCGGGTTTGTTGGATGGTAATCAGCCGGTTCCTGACATTTTCGAACCCGGCACAGTCAAAACTAGTTCAAAAGAGGTTTTGAAAACATGCAGCCTGCCTCTCTACGTACGACCACCAGGTGGCTGAACCTTGCATAGTTTTGCAAAAATGGTTGTAATACACATAACCATGAAGACGATGTATAAATGCTTGCTGTTTCTATGGTTCCTTTATGTTCTGGTCTCCTTTATTCTTGCCTGTAGCCTGTACATATCAGTGCTACCTTTACCTGCTGTTTTAGTTTTTCATGAAGTTACTACAAACTGCATTGCCTATAGGTCAGAGGTTCATCAAGGTAGCGAAATCGCCCATGTCTCCAGCGGTAGCATTTCCTTTCATTGTGGAATCATCAGGCATTACGTTGCTAAGCGATGAAGGCATCGACGTGTCAGGTCCTGAGATCACCTCGATTCGCTGTCAAGGTACAATGCGCAATGTTGACGCGTAGTGAGGCTCAAGCCTTCACTCTTCTTTCCACCAGCCGCTCTAACACAGACCTTTTTCTCAGGGCAAAATCTGCTGGGTCTGTGACCATCTAAATGGCTACTGCACTTACAGCAACACCATGGACAATCCTGCGTTCTCATCTGTTGACCGGCAGGTGAGGTGACCGGAAAGAAGCTCAAGTATGCTGCTTTGCTGGGAGTGTTCATGCTCCTTCGACTTGTCATGACAAAAAGGGGAAGCAAGCAGTGTACATAGTATATATATATAGTACTAGTTACTACTCCGTATATGGTAAATAGAGTATTAGGATTTTCTAATCTGTTTATGTTTGCTTTACCTTAAAATTCTGGTGCTTTTACTTTCTGCTGTAGAGATAAAACAGGTTTGGTTTCTCTTAATAGAAATCGGAGGGAACTCTTTATTTCAAAAAAATTGTTTGTGGGTGGGGATTAGTTGCTAGAGATACTACTTTGGTTATTGGTTGCAACTTATTCCGTTACTTGCTTGTTGGGCTTGTATGTATGAGCAGCAACGATCATCAACGGGAAACACGCTGTTTTAGAAATCATTTTCTCTCGTTTTAGAAATGGCTTGTATCTGGACTGCTTCTCATCTGCCGTCCAAACACAAGACCTTCGTTAAAACCAAACACGACCCGACAGTAGAAAACCTACATGCGGCCGGCACACGCGTCCTTGACCTGGTTCTGTGTTCTGCCCGCAGAAACTCGCCTCGGATGCTCCTCCGCCGGATATGGTAGGCTCTACTTAGTAACCAGCCGTCCACAAGGTTTACGACACGCAAAAGTTATTGCACAGCTCCATTGCCGGCGACGTCCCAGCATGCCGGTCAAGAGCGGCGCGAGCTTCCGGCTCGCCGCGCTGCCGGTGGTGGTGGTGGCGCAGCTGCTCGCCGCCGCCGTGCTCGCTCTCACGCTCGTCTGGGTGCTGCGCTTCAGGGGCGGCGTCTCCTGGGAGATGAGCTCCAACCCGGTGCTAGTTTACACGGTAGAAGACGCACTAAATCTTCTTTTTGCAACGATCCCATGACGTACGTACGTGGTGATCTTCTGTTTTCTGAAATTTTGACAGGCACACCCTCTCTTCATGGTGATCGGCCTTGTCATCTGCACCGGAGAAGGTAACTGACCCATTTTACTCAGCTAGTGCAGCAAAAATCTGAGAAATATAATGGATCATCAAAGGGCTCACCGGAGATGGAAACTGGATGTGCACGCGTGCAGCGGTGATGGCGTACAGGATCGTCCTGGGCCCGCGGGCGGCGAAGAAGGCGGTGCACCTGCTGCTGCACCTGCTCTCCCTGGGCTTCGCCGCCGTTGGCTTGTACGCCGCCGTCAAGTTTCACCGCGACGCTGGTCTCCCCGACATCCGCTCGCTGCATGCTTGGCTCGGGATAGCCACCATTGGCCTCTACGCCCTTCAGGTTCCTAACCTTTCTTTTTCTCGGGAGAAACCTGTAACTAAAAACACTTCCTTTGCATACCAAGATTATGTTGCAAACATAAAAATGTTAAGCAATGAAGAGAAGTTAGCAGCTGTTGACTGACCAACACGTTGTGCTTGTGCAGTGGCTCGTGGCTTTCGTGTACTTCGTGTTCCCTGGAGCTATGATGACGATGAGGGCAGACTACGCGCCATGGCACATCTTCTTCGGCATCGTCATCTTCCTCATGGCCGTCTGCACCGCCGAGACGGGCCTCGTGAGGTTCAACTTCCCCAACGACTACCCCAGCGAGGCTTTCGTGGTCAACTTCACTGGGATCGCCATCTTCATGTTTGGTGTGGCCGTAGTTCTGGCTGTCATCCTTCCCTCGAGATCATACTAGCTTTACTGCAACTCTCTTCTTAAAGGGGTGGAGAAGGGAAACAGTCGCCTCGCGCGCGTTCATGTTTATCGTTTGATCCCTCTTTTAAAAGTGATCAATTCTAAAGTCTCTGATTGTTGCTGGAGACTTTGCGTGCAGACAAGATTAGAAAATTCTAGCAACATCAACAACATTTCTAACTCACTTGTACAATAACATTTTTTTTCCAACCTATGTAAGATCCCGGAACACATGTGCAACATCCTTCATTTGCACTCAAATATTGCATCACAACATTACACCAAGTGTTGTAAATGGATCACTTGTATCCTAAGGTACGCTTGCTCATTTGGTGTCATAATCTCATAATTTCTTTCTTCCCCTGCAAGCTGAAGCAAGGCATAACCCAGAAGAAAAGGAAAATTCACGGCCCACCCCAAAACAAAACCTCCCCAAAACCTGACAGAAGGTGTTGAGAGAGATGTTGACGCCAACAATGAAGCAGAGGGGCATGCAGGTGGTCATGGTGTTTGTGACGCCAACACCAGCAAGACCAGACTCATCTTTTCCCTCGCCTCTAAGCAATTCCTCGAGGACCCGACACACTCTCTCCCATTGACCTCTTCTCGGAACACATACCCATCATCATCGTCGACACCGCTTCTAGGTCCTTAGATGATTGGTGATAGAGGACCTATCTCGTTGCACCCAAATCCCCATCGGTCTGTGTCAGCTCCCCTGTTTGCAGCTCCTACAAATTGACCATTCTCTTTCCTCCTGGCCTGACCTTCCATCTAAGGGCTTTACAAAAAATGCTTGTAGTAAAGGTGGAGCACCTTATTAACTCTCTTGAGAATTTCAATTGTGTTCTTCAGGTCTGATTGGCTAACAATCCCGACCTTGAGAGGGGTCTCTAATCTCCCCCAAGTTCATGTTGTTCCTGCTTGTATAGAAAAAAAAATGAAATCATCTGCAGTTTATCTGTAAATGTTTGTGTAGGGTGTCAGAGATATCACAGAAATCATGAGCTCCTTTTTGCAGCTACCAAGTCTTCAGTAGAGGCACCCGTTGACCTGTTTTCACTCAGTCAACATATCACAATAGGGTGTCAGTGCCATGAACAGTTTATGTGCGATACACGAGCTATATGCGTTCCTAATCTCTCATGCAAACCAAAGTCTGACTCGTCAAAGGCAATTTCACCATCACTTTTTTTTCCTTTTAAAACCTGCTCATGAACATAGTACGTCAGAGCTAGTGACTACTGTGACAAATACATCAGAGGCTGGTGAAAGAAACTAATATTTTCAAGCTTCTATTTTAAAGAAAATCATATGAATGACATGATAAGGTTAAAAACATCTGAATAACAGATGGTTTCAGAGTAACCATCTTCAACATCCGCCCGACAACATGCCCAATGGAATGGCCCTGTGACGCCCTCCCGCAGCTGCCCTTCTTCGGTTCTTCCATCATTGACCTGACCAGTATACCTCAGTACTATCTTACGCCATGGTAGGCGACGTCATATGCCTCTCCCTAACCAGCACCAGTACCTACAACTTCGACACGGTTAGCCGGACAAGGTGATATGGCCGGCAGCTGGCAGGTGCCCTTCTCTGGCAAGGTCAAGTACATCCCAGACATCAAACTCTGGTTCGGCGTCTCTGCCGAGAATACCCAGCTCCCTGTGTGCCACACAGGCCAGAGGATTGGCTACCAGACCTGCTTAGTTCCCAGCATTGTCAGCTTTGGTACCGGTAGGTTTTACCTCATCAACATGAAAGGCAGGAACGACTCTTGGATGGATGGATGGTCACATCTTGCTGGCAAACCAAATGTTGTTTTCACTAGTCTGGAACAGCATAAGAAAGATGCTCAAAATACAGCCACCGCCATGTACTTTGCAAAATAAGTTCAAGGGGTTGTGGCAAATAACTAATCCTACCAGTAAAACTGACTATCTTGGGGGCACCCGGACACTTCCAGGTCACTGGGAGCAGAAGTTTAGGCCTAAAGCTGGGGACAAACAGCGCACGTATTAAGAAGCATGGTCAAGGTACAAAATTCCATAAGTTTAACTCCAAGAAGAAAGTACCAAGACAGTGACGATATTACAGGCCTGCCTGATTAATTTCCTCAGTATTCATATGATGCCATTCATAGCTATCTCTACGGATGAATATTTGATATTTCCATGATGAGGGCTTTAATAATCTAGGTCCATGATAAAAAACCATGTCAGAACAAATTTGTAAACGCACATGAAAGTTTACAATTGAAAACATTTGTTGATTACTGTTACACCTAAAAACTGTAGCAAATAAAGCATTATATCAGTAAGCAACAATACAAACATGAATCCTATTTCTTGCACAACTATTCATAAGCAAACATTGTGAATCTAAATCTGTTTAAATGCAGCTTACAAGATAATCATGAACATAACTAAGTGATTAGCAAATTGAATGATTAATTGAAGTAGACATCAATTTAGACCACTAAATGGCAAAATCCAAACTCGTACAAGCTTTCGTACTAAGAGTAATTTGTATCTGTGCACACCTGAAGCAGAGACACATAAGGCCTACTGAACCCTGCGACTTGCGTCCCGATGTCCATTGATAGCAGCTCAAATCATTTCCTGTTCTGAGCAGGTGTTCTGCATTGTAAACAGCACTTTCTGGAAGTCGCAGGGTTCTAGGCTGCTGCTCGGAATTGTGGAGGAAATGAGGAAGTCATCGGAGTCCACAACCTCAACTACGGAAAGTGAAAGTCTTGAGCTCGAAAGCCTCGAGACCGAACTGTTTGACAATGTACGTGCTTCCATTCAGAGAACACTTGGCAAACCTGATAAAGCTCCAGGTGTTACTGCTGCTAGCTCGAAAAACTCCAAGGCCACATCAAAGGTGCCTCTTGTCACAGGTAAGACTGTAAGATGTCTCAAATTCAGAAGTTGATACCCAAGTTTCAGTCGATGTATGTATATCATACCTAGATCTTTATGTTTCTATAAACTCATGTCTGTTCATCAGACTTGCATACATCCTCCCGTCTTCACTCTTCACACACCATGCTTATCTTTTCAGTTGTCCATAGCCACGTTGACCAGATGAAGCACAACAAATGAGTATCAAGAATCCAAAGTTGTACAAGCTTTCGTACTAAGAGTAGTTTGTAGCTGTGTGCACCTGAAGCAGAGACACGTAGGGTCGTAGGCACAGGGCATCGATGTCAGGCTATCAACGGCTTCTCCTCAGCGTCAGCGTGCGATTTGATCAAAAGTGGCACGTTGAGCGGCAGAGGACCAAAGATCGAGTGGTGAAGGTAAAGGTCAAAACTTGGAATCTTGGAACCCTACTCTGGCATAGCAGCACCGACATGGAATTGAGGTAAATGAGGAGGAGTGAACACTGCATGTGTACGAGGGCAAGACATTCTCCTATGTCATCCCAGGTGGTCTTGGCGCCCTGCAGACTGAAGCAAAAGCTCGCTCCAGTAGATTATTGGGCATACCTGTACATACAACATGAGGAAAATGTTTTAATCGCAACGAAGTAAAGCAGAAAGAAATCATACTGGAAATACTTCTCACCTGCATGAAACAAGCTCCACCATAAGAACTGATAGATATAATTGCAGGAGACTCCAGCATGAGTTCCTACTTCTGATAATTGAACATTCCATCACCAATCTCAAACATCCATTCTTCTAGAATTATTTTGCTCCGACATAAAAAAAAGGTATTTTGAACTAAACGTAAGAGCACCCTTGCATACATAGCAGATAACTTAGAATGACACTGCTAAAAATATACTCATGTGAACTATGAAGAAAAGCGACAGTTCTAGTCTTCTAGAGATTCAGGTCATGGTGGATGCTAGAAAAGATTGTATTAGTATTCATTATTTCATAGTGCTTACTGTAACATCCCAGCATTTTATAATGTTCAAAAATCACTAAAATTTAAAACTTTTCTTTTTATTAAAATAAAATATTAAATGCATAACAAAACCAACTATGAAAGACTTCAAACTTATTGGAAAAAGTTTAATATTTCAAATATCTCACTTTATCATTATTGTCCAAAGTTGTTTATGAAGTTTTCAAATGATTTATCTTAAATATAAAATATAATGGTGCACAAAATAATTTGAATTAAAAATAAGTACATTACATTTTCTCTTTTCATTACAAAGTTGTAATGTGATATTTAAAAATCTATTAAAGCTAAAATTTATTTAATATTGGAATATGAGTTTAAATAACTTAAATTCAAACATTTTGAATATGGGTATTTCATAGAATGTATTTTAGCCAAAAATAAAATTAATTAAACCCTAGTTTTAAATTTAACATAAAGTGTCAAATTTGGATTTAAACGATATTTCAAAATATTATTTTTCAAAAATGTTCAAAACATTCCTACAACTGGTTTAACACAAAGATAATAATTTTACAAATTTTTAGAAATTTGTTTGACCTCATTTGGAGTTATAAATCAAAAGTTATAAAAGAAATAAATAAAATAGAAAAGAAAAAGAGAAAAATCTGACAGTGGGACCCACCTGTCAGGAGCAAGGCTTCTTCAAGCTCCGGCCGGGAACCACGCCCACGACCGAGCCGAAAACGACCGATTTTAATCCCTTGATTGCGCGCGATTAAGACCACGGTTTCTTCATCCGTTTGATTCTATAAAGAGCCGACGAGCCCGGCTCACTTTCCCCTCTACTCCCCCTCCATTTCGTGCCCCGAGGCTCTCCAATTTGATCGCCGGACTTCATTGAGCCGCCGGCCTTTTTCCTTCGAACTCCGGCGAGGAAGCAAGCCCCCACCCCTGAGACCCCCTCCACTCTCCTCCCCTCGCTCGTGCGCACCGCGGACGCTTTCCCCGTGTCTCCTCTGCTACCAATCGTGCGGGGCACGGACAACCGAAGCTCGCCGGCGCCCGAGCCCCTTCGGCCACGCCTCCACGGAGCTCCGGAGCGCCCGAGACGACGCCGTCACCTCCATCTTCTTCGACACGACGCGCCGCACCAGACGTCATCTCCGCGAGCCTAGGAGGCCACCGGATCCTCGAGTTCGTCCATCGTCGAGCCGCGCCGCCGTCGTCTTCGCCTCCGGCCACCCCGCGCCGCCGGTGAGCACCTTCCTCTCTCTGAGCCCTCCGATCTTCAACGTACGGCGTGGATTAGAAGTTTAAAACGAATCGGTACGGGCCGTTTAGATCCGTCCGATCCAGATCCAGTGGCCTAGATTTGTTGACTTAATCCAGTCAGCGCCACGTCAACGGCCACGTCACTGCCCAGTCAGCGCTGACGTGGAATTTGTTTTCTTTTAATTGTTTAAATGGCATTTTTGCAGAAAAGCCCCTGTCACTTAGATCTGTCATAACTTTTTAACCACTTATCCAAATTCAAATATTTTTACATATTTGGAAAGCCCTTGAAATGTAGAATATTTTGGATCTGCCAAAATTCAAATTTTACTTAGTTTAAAATATTCAAATTTCAAATGGTAAATTTGAGTATTTTTGGCATCACTTTAAATCAATAATTCCAAAAATTGCAAATAAAATTGTTTTAGAAACTTTGGAATATTTGTAAATTGATGCCACTGCTATAAAATATTTTTGAGTAATATTTGAATGAATTCATAGTTATATATTTAAATTGAATAGTTTGAGTATTTTCAACATAACTATTAATAGAAATATTATTTTTGATTAAATCAAATTGCAATAAATCTAATTAAATCACCTCTGGCAATTAATACCATTTATAAAAATTGTATTATCAAATATAAATCACGTAAAAATTTAACCTATTTGTTTCCCTTTTATTATGTTTGCAAAATTAGAAACTAATTAAAATTGAAATTATAGCTTTATGCATACTTTATAAATATCACAAAAAATAGTATTATGTTTCTTGTGATTTAAAATTTGCATAGCATATTTTATCTTATAGTTATATTTCCCATAAGGAAAACTTTCCCCCATTTTCTCTAAGTTAGGATTATTTTCAAACTTAGTATTTTGGTAAAATTGCTATGCACTAGACACTTAGGATTTTCAACATGGAGCTAGAAGGTCAATGAAGGACTTAGGCAAAACAAGACTTCAGAAGTACCTTCAAGGAGCAGAAGCACTTAGAAGAAAATCAAGAAGAAGTTCATGAAGACCAACCAACAATATTGTCTAAGTCTTGCTTCCCCTCTCTTTCTTTTCTCCCTTCTTCTCTGAGATTTCGTGAAGACTAAGTTAAATCCAATGACCAGCCTAGGTGATATAAAAATCATCAAGTCTGAAGATTATTCAAGTCTACCAAGAATTAAATCAAGACATCACCTAGAAGAAAGTTACAAGTCTGGAGATGAAGCCTGGAGGACAACTACAATCGTCTTTCTTGATCACCTTATAAACTTAGTATTTTCTCCAATTGTTTTGCACATCATGGCTAAGCATTTGGAGTGCTTATTCTAGATAAGTTATAACAAAGTTATCTTGTCCAACTTCTAACCTTAATCCTTAGTAAATTGACTAACCTACTTGCCTTGCATTAACTTAAAAGATTTTTCATGGCATGACATGCATTTCTAGTCCTTAGAAATAATTTGCATATTATGAAACTTGTTTGTATGTGTTGTGTGGTTCTGTTTTATGATTGACTATTGTTGTTTGCTATTATTGTTTAGATTAAACGGAGAGCAAACGTTCGTTGTTGAAAAGAGTTGGTGAACAACGACAACATTCAAAGGCAAGTGGCACACCCCCATAAAAGTCCTATTATTTCTATGCATGAGTAGAGTATTTTCTATAAGCATGTGTAGGATAGCATTGCGATGCAAGCCATGATAGATCTCTTTATTCCTGTGTCTAGTTTCCTATATCATACTTAGTAGATGTATTGATGCTATGCAATTGATGAAAAGTTTTACAAAATACTAAGTGACTACTCAGGGCTGTGCTCATGGTTGTCGTCGCCTAGGATGAATGTCTATTCTACTTAGGGCCGTGAGCATGGTGATTTTTACCTGAGAGTGCACATCCACTAAGTTAATGAAACTCCTGGGTGGATTGGTTGTATGGCGGCGAAGTTGAGTGGCTACTCAGGTCCATGTCTATGGTTCCTGGAGTACGTGCACTTGTGGATAGCCACCCAGGGAACAGAGGAATCTGAAGAACTCCGAGTGACGATTGCTTCCAGTGCAGCCATTGCCATATGGGCTCTGGCTTGATCAATTATGTTGCATGGACTCTCTCCGGCTTGACAAGCAGATGTAGGGGGATGTTAGGTGGAACGGGTCAAGCCAGAGTGGGAGGGAAAATGCTTCTGAAAGATCTCGTCTCATTCTTCTCCTATGCTTATCACAAATGGTGTGTAAAGGATAAATTGGGTTGAGCGGGTATAATGGTGAACGTGCACAACCTCTGCAGAGTGTAAAACTAAGTACTTAGCCGTGTCCCCGGTACGGACAATTTGAGCAGCTGATCACGGACGTCAACGGAGGATTTCACCATTCCAACTTCAGAAATAAAACTTGATGGGCGAACAAGGGAAGATGAGATTTATGGTTTTCATGTCATACTTGTCTTGATTTGAAGAAAGTGTTTTAAAAAAAGATAGGAAAAATTGGCTTTATGCAAAATAGTCTTGAACTCCACCAGCCAAATATGCATATAGGCTATAGAGTTATTCCATTAAGTGTCCATCATAGTGTCACTTGCCAGACTCCATTTTAATGTAATCTGACCCACTCTGTTGCAAAATTTTATTTGTTACAGGTTATTCAAATGACGAGTGAGGTTTCGTTAAGGGATTTCGAGTCTACAACCAACATGTTTTCGCCTGTGGCAACATGAAGTTGTTGGAGACCCACTGCTATTGTATTTCCACTGTGTACTTTTTCAATGCTAGCTTTATGCTATGCAACTTGTATCGAATATTTTGTAAGTCTGGATCATCGATGTAATAAAATTGATACTTTGTTGTGATATTACATCGTAAACTGTGTGTGCAAACGAATCGATCCAGTGATTTGCACTATACACAGGTATCTGCCTTATTTAAAGTGCAGGTACGCTACACTTACGTTCCCCAATGGCAATCAGAATCCATTATCCCTAAGGTTGCAAATAATCATGTCAGACTACTTTGTCTACCTGTCCGCCCATCTAAAATTACAAGGTCCATAGACATTTCACATCCTTGTGATTATGACACAGTAAAAAATGAACTCAGTTGTACAAGCAGGTAGTTTGGATTTCTTATGCTGCCAGGAGGCCTTTACGTGAGCCAAAACCTCAGACTACTTTGTCTACCTGTCCGCCCATCTAAAATTACAAGGTCCATAGACATTTCACATCCTTGTGATTATGACACAGTAAAAAATGAACTCAGTTGTACAAGCAGGTAGTTTGGATTTCTTATGCTGCCAGGAGGCCTTTACGTGAGCCAAAACCTCAGCTGTGCTTTCTCGGGAGTTGGTCTCATATGCAATGTATCAACTACTCAACCAAGTCCATCGAAAAGTTGATACTTTGCAGGGAGCAATTTCATATACTCCCTATATTTCCCATTTGTTGAAAAGAGAGACAACACCAACGAAGTAGTGGAAGCTTCAAGTGAGATGCTCTTCCCATCAACTTTACACAAATAATCTCCAGCCTTGGCGATCTCACTTTTTTCCAACAAAATTCTGATGATATCATTTATAAGACGGGAGCTGGGAGCACAACCAATCTTCTCCATAGATGAAAAGATATTGCCAGCATCTTCCACCGATCCTTCTTTTAGAAGATTTTTTATCAATATGCTAGAAGTAGAAGCATTAGGTACCAACACGGGTTGATATTGCAGCAAACAAACTGTTAGCTTCTTCTGCTCTCCGAACCTTGTACATTGCATTGATCATGATATTAATTGTTGTAATATCAAACCTCACATTCATCTCACCTAATTTCTGGAACAGCTCGATTGCTTCGCTGTCACAATTATTTCTGCAAAGTCCCCCAAGAATTATACTGTATATAGAAATGCTGACTGTTACTCCACTTTCGATCATCTCATGGAACCTTTTCTTTGCATCATCAGTTCTCCCAGCCCGAAATAACCCATCCAGTATGGTGCCATATGTTACAGTTGTAGGTTTAATACTCTTAGACAACATTTCTGTGAATACAGCCAAACCATCATCGACCCTTCCAATTTTAAAGTAGCCACTCACAAGCGTATTGTATGTAACAACATTAGGCTCAACACCAACTGATTCCATTGACTCACGTACTCCGATTGATTTATCCATCTTGTTTACTAAGCAATATCCATCAATCAGTGTATTAAATGTAATGACATCTGGCCTCTCACCCATGTGTATAACCAGGTCAAATATATCCTGTGCATCCATAACCCTTCCTTCTTTGCATAAATTGTTTATCACTGAATTGAAGAACACAATGTTAGGACGAGCAATACCTTTGTTTGTCATTTCAGAAACCAACTCCCGAGCTTTAACCAAATCACCATGTATACAACAACCCTGAATTAGGGAATGATAAACAACATTGTTCGGTTGTATTCCCGCAGCAATCATCTCATCGAATTTGTCCGCAGCATCTGCCAGCCTACCCATTCTACAAAGTTCGGATATGACAGTTGCATAGCTGACTACATTCGGACTGACTCCTTGTCCTCGCATTTCAGCAAATAGGAGCATAGCTTCATCCATCATTCCACATTTAGCATATGCACCAATTAATATGTTGAAAACCTTGCCGTTGGGCACAATACCCTTGTCTTTCATTGAATTAAAAAGATTAATCACATCAACTAAGCATCCTTCATTGGCATACCCATGTAGCAAAATAGAGTACGAAACGATATTAGGATTGAGTCCTTTGGAAGTCATGGAGTAAAAAATTGATGCAGCTTCTTTGCTTCTTCCATGCTTGCAAAGAGAGGTCATGAGCGAGCTGCAAGTAAGAATATTTGGTATAAGACCAAGGCTTGTCATTTCTTTGAACATTTTAGCCGCCTGTTTCCACCCCCTTGCTGTGGAGTATCCATGGATCATGCAATTGTATGTCACATTATCTGGTTGAACGCCATTATCATTCATCTGCCGAAGGAGAAGCTGTGCCTTGTCCTCTGGCCTTGCACAATGCATCTATAACCGAGTTGTATGTCGCCACATTAGGCACAATCCCTTGCTGCCTCATTTCATGGAAAAGATTGCATGCCTTGCCTACTTTTCCTTCCCTAAATAAGCCATGGATGACCGTGTTATACGTCACCACGTTGGGGGAGGATGCACCTCCTTGTTTTGCCATTGTGTGGAGCAGGTTGAGTGCCTCCTGGCTTCTGCTATCTTGACATAACATGTTAAGAACTGTGTTGTATGAGATGACATCAGGAACAGAGCTGAGATCGTACATCCTATGAAGCTGCAGCAAGTTGACAGCCTCATCTATCTGTTTTGCGCAGCAGAGGCACTTGAGGAGGGTGTTGGTGATGATATTGTTCATCTTCAGGCCCGACTTGAGGAGACGGCCAAAGAAGGCAAGCCCTAGGTCCGGGCGACTTGCGTGGCAGCAGCAGTTCATGAGGATGCCGTAGGTATGGACAGAGAGAGGCGCCACCCGCGGGCCGGCTTCTTCACGGCACACGCGGTTGAAGAGAGCGATGGCAAGTGCGGGGCCGGTTCTGCGGTCGTCGTAGGCCGGAGCCCGTGCGAGCGCAGTGAGGAAGCTGTTGAGGGAGTGCTTGGGGACTGGGATGGCATGCCGCAGCAATTTGTCGAACAGGTGATGCGCGTCATCCGGGCTGAACGTCCCGGCGGACCCGCTCCGTGGCTGCGTAAAATGCGGCGCCGGGAGACCAGGAACGTGAGGACGGCGAGGCGGAGGAGGAGGAGCTGCGACGGAGGGGGCGGGGGTGCGGCACCGGCGTTGTGGAGTAGGGGCGGAGGCGGACTCGGGCCATTGGCCGGGTGGAAGTACGGAAGAGGAGGAGGAGGAGTTGCGGAGGCGGAGGCGGATGGTGGAGCTACGTGGACGACGATAAGCGGCGGCGGCGGCCGGCGGAGGCTGGAGGCGTCGGGAACGGCCTTCCTGCTCGTGTGCGGCGGAGACAGAACTTGATGAGCGTGTCACTTGGCAATAGGCATGGATTTTTGGGTGGGACCCATCCTGCAGTCACACAGTCTCGCTTAGTTAAGGATGTGAAATTTAGCTAGACCCTCGTGGTTTGCCCGTGATTGAGAATCAACGAAACATTAAATACTGTAGATGATATTATATAAAATGAATGATAGGTTTTCTCATATGTGTAACTGCTAATATGTTAATTGTTAGTTTTTTTACTATCGTGAGTTCTTAAACTGGGTTTCTAGATAAAAGATCGATATTAGGGAATTCTAAGATATCGACGTCTATCTATGGCCCTTATGTTTTTTTATACATTACTTAAGAGGAAATGGAAAACTTATATTAAGCGAATATTTTTCATGTGAAATTACAAGTTTCCTATGTATCGCTCGTTACTACACTAGCAGGCGACAAATGGTGGGCCGTCACATTCACTTTTTTCCTTGTCTCTTGTGTTTTTTCTTTTCTAGTTTATCCTTTTACCTTATGTGTTTTTTGCTTTCTCTTTCTTTTGTTTTTATTTATTTTCAAATTCTGAGGTTTTAAGAAAATGAACATTTTCCAAATTCAAACATTTTAAAATTCTGAAGATTTTTTTTGGATCTGAAACTTTTCAATATGAACAAATTTTTTCTTGATTTGAGCATAATTGTTTTTAATCCCAAAAAAGTAAAGGAAAACAGGGCAAGAAAGAGAAAACCAAAAACAAAAGACCAAACATCGTACGTTTGGGCCGGCCCATTTGTCTGACCCTAGGCATAAATGAAATGCGAACACAAACAAACTTCATGTAGGAATTGCGCCACATCACTGCCCTGTTCAGTTTCCATTTCCACACCCTGAAAACAACAATAAGCCTCATCTAGCCCAGATTTTGCCACCTTGTGGACTCTTGTGGGCTCCTTTCCTTTCTAGATTTTGTTTATTTCAATCTAGGAGCTGAGCTATCACCCTCCCTTGCTGCAGTTGGCAACCCTGCTAATCTTTCCAGCAAAAAAAAAATCACTTTCCTGAAGAAAAAATGCCCCACACCTGATCTTGCTGCTGATACTATGCATAGTGTATGATAAAGGATCGGTGTCTGCTAAAGGAATTAACAGTGTTTGATTTTTGAGAGCTTAAAGAAACAGAACTAGGTTCCAGGGAACCTATATATAGAGGTCAAGCAACTGAACTTCTTGCTGGTAGACAGGAAGAATCACTTTACTGTGTGTTGATTGTCGGGAAATTGAACCAAAAGCCTAATAATGCTTACTTTCGTGTGATTTCGATGGGTTGCCTCGGTCACTTTTGCAAGGGTTTCTAAAATCATGATTGGACAAAATGGGTATGCGTCTAGAAGCATCAAATTTTTGTGCATGCACCTGATTAATAATAGGACGCATCTGTAGCACTTGCCGAAATCGTTAGAATCTGTGAGAACATTCAGAGGACCTGGTAACTTAATCACTCCCCAGTACTCACTCGAAAAGCAGAACATGTTCAGCATCTGTGGTCAGTGCATTTGTGCATTTGTCGAAACAATACTACAGTAGAATAATCGCTCAGATGGTTGTTGTCATTCGAGTAAAATAGCTTTTACTTAACCATCAGAACATAATAATTAATTATCCTAGAACACGATGATGTATCAAGACCAGATTCTGTCTGAGACAGCTTGCCTTGCTCTGGCGAAGCGGATTCTTCCAATGGTGCTTTCTCCAATCTACTGATCGCAGGCCCTATGTCTAGTAGTCGAGTTGCTTAACTAATCTGTCAACTGAAGATTCAGATGATAATGTCGAAGGTTTGTAAGGAGGCATGAGATGAGAGCCGACCTACCTAGCTAGCTTGCAAAAAACATGTGTTTGAGAGCGAACTGCGAACCAATTAGATACATTTGGTCGTTGCTGATAGGAGCATAATAGGTAAGCTCTAATTTGCACAAGAGTAGGTGTTACCAATGGCTAGTCAAGTACACCTCCATGATGCATCAGTTGCATCTCTCGGCTACTGCATGTATGCTTTCCCTCTACCCTATCCTTGAAGCAACTACCCTGCAAGTTGCAACACCCTGTAACCTCTCAGCAAGTGGCTCCTTTCATACAACACCAAAATGTTGGCGAAATTTTAAGTTATCTTCTTTTTAATTACCCAAGTTGGCATTTAAGTTGTACATATAACTACTCAGTGAATTCTCAAAAAAAAAAAACTACTTGGTGTTTGTGCAAATAGGTACTGAAGTATGTAGGCCTTTTTGGGTACTGGAAAGTGCATTTGGAGCCCGAGCTCCACATAGCCCTCTATTTTGCAACATAGATTTTGACATTTTGCACAGCCCGAAATAAAACATTTTCTGTTTGATATTTTACACGTAGGTAGAAGACAACATTACCGACATTCAGATTTTTTTAGATGTTTTCAAAACTCCAAAATATGATTTTCATTTAAAAACAATAAAAAGGTATGTGTAGCTTCGGCTCCATATCACCGGATTCACCGCTCGACTAGCGTGAGAAGGTTTGTATTTGGCTCAGTTTTAATATTCCTAATATTGTTATGTGGTCATTTCAAAAACGCCTTGCTGGACTGATTCTATAAAGAACCTAATTAACTACTGATTAGTAGCTAGGGATCCTTTTTATTGATTTATTTCTGTAGGTGCTATTTTGGAGTACTTTTCTCTATTTACCAGATGGGCCTTCAATCTAATCTGATTTAGGTAGATGAAAAGGGGATATCCTAGTGGGGGGCCTTTTGTCTTTGCATCACACGGTGTGTCGGCACTACCATTTCTGTTAAGTACAAGTGATTGGATCTACAACTGTTCAGTTGACGGTAAAAATATGTGTTAACTTTAAGTTTCGGATATCGTCCCTGTTGGATGCTCTATTTTTTCTACTTCTTAAAGTTCATGTAGTACAATATCCGGATGTATAGTTAGATCACATGAGATTTGATCATTTTCCTTTTATTCAAAGAACAATATATAGCCATGTCCCTCTACATTATTACATCTCTTTTATTCAGCATCAGTTCACATTATTACCTTTGAACGCAAACTTATTAGTTCTCGACCGTTTTTTTTGGTTTTGTCAGTAGGTTGATTGTGAAGAGGCATGCTTGGACAGTGGGAATCGAATAGTTTCCTTCGGAATCCTTGCGAAGTCCATGGCCTAAAGCAGCACCTCTAACTTTAGCAAGATTCTTGAAATTTCTGCATAACAGTAGTACAGTACTACAATCTAGGTCTGTACTCCGGGACAAAGAGAGCGAGAGAGAGTTGATTTTAGGGCGAGACGGCAAAGCATAAGAACAAGATCTCTTGTGTCATCTGTTTATGCATAGCCATCATTGTCTTCTCCACTAGAATTTCTTGCCCATTGCCGTTGTCACTACCTATGTATATTCGAACTCTCCTGTCTAGCACTCAACAGCAAAAACTGTGATCTGTAAAGGCATTCTTCCTGAGTCGAGGTTTCTACTCTATTTTTTATTTGTGATTTGAAGCTAGAGCGCCGCAATCAGTACTGAATTTGATCCCCTTCTGGGCTTAGAAAAATAATCCTAGTTTGTAGTTCTACAGTTCCCCGGGCTTTCTGTATATTCTAGAGATAACTGTCGGCAGACAACTTGCTAAAAGAGGCTGTAAAAGATGCAGTAGCTAGCTAGCACTCTTATATTCCGTTCAAAACGAAGTGAAAATGTTGCTAGTTGGTAGATAGCTGACAATTATCAAACTGTAGACTAGTATCAAGCTAACTAGGGCTAATACTGAGTAATTAAACGATGAAGTTGTTAGCTCAGCTGTCACATAGTCATAGGTTGGAGTTGAACCACCAGGCCATTACACCCAACTAAGTAGAGTAGTACCAAGTAAATCAGCCACTTGTGTCACTGGTGGGCCATGACGAGACAAGTGCACTAGCTGTTGCCCCTGGCTTAGCTCCTGCCTCCTGCTCGCCTCAAAGGTCAAATGAAGAAGAAGAAACCTATTAGCTGCACGCAGACGGGAAACCTCCTAAAACCTGAAAGCGATGTCAAAGTTTTCTCCCCCCTATCTATCCCTTTCTTAACTTATCACGAGAATATAGTAGTAGTAGTAGCCATTAGATAACGAACCCAGAGGAGGAGGAGATGCCTCCGAGGTTGTGCAGAGTTGCAACTAGCATCCCGAGAATGGCAACTTGCCCACCTTCCCTTTATGTATTCCACATCCTTTATATATGTGCACTACTGCATATAGACGTTTTTCCTTTGTCTCATGTTCCCTACCTTGCACATCCTGCTGCATATATGTATCTATGCTTTCTTTGGCGCCTCTGTGGTTCTGAGGGTAGGGTTGGAATCTTGAAAGAAATATTTTATGTAGGAAAATGCACCTCCATAACTATGTGTATCTCCTCCGTTTATCTTAATCGTTTATAATTCTTTACGATACGTCCACAAATGATTAATTAATTTTCAAACATTAATAAAAATTTATAGATTAATATAATTTATTTTTTAGATTCATGTAGTAACGTGAAGTTTTTTTACATGCATTGACAAAAAACACGCAGGAACATATTTTTTTAACATGTCAATTAGTATGAATAATATTGTCCATTATGATGTAAAATCAATGGTCATGATAAATGGTGGAGATCCTCATAGTTATGAAACCCGCGTTGGTCTGTTTGATTTGTTCTGTTGCATTTCACATGATTTTATTTATGATAATTCTATAGCTAGGCTTCATAGAAGGTTTTCGACTGGCTCGCGCCTTTGGGAAAAGATTCTTATATTTCCTTTCTTTTTGGTGCTCGCGACATTGGAACCTTATATTTTCGCTATCCCTGCTGTTCTTTACACCCTGAGAATAAAAAAAGGCATACTTTTCTAATATTTGTGAAAATATTCTGACATTTTCTTTCTTCCTTTAATTTAAATTATAGTGGCCACATGGACGCAAAGGGCAAGCTAGAAGAATATCCTAGGTCTCCCACAAGCTTAAGACTGGTGGCGTCCGTTGCACATAATCCTCGCACCATCAGAGGTTCAGATGGTTCAGCAGTACCGTCTTGTGTGCGGCAGCAAAACCACGCCAGAACGCAAAACCAGTTCTTGAACCTGGACACTACTACTAAATATTATTCAATCGTTAAACTTAAACAAGAAAGATTCTGCAGCACGTATGTGCAGCTTGTTCAGAGTGTGTGCCCCCTTGAGTTCAAAGATTATTAAAAAATCTATCGCAAATTGCAACTGTGTTGCGACTATAAAATTGGCAACTGGTATGTTCGTGGGGATGCGCAAAGGATTCGAGAGGATGCCTTTGAACTTAATTTTGTTTGGCCAGAAGCGAACTCCGAAAAGCATGGTACTGAATTGAATTCCAAGTTTGTACCGTACTGTACATATTTGATGCCCACGACCGATTCTATAGTGTATTTGAGCGATCTCCAAACGGTAATGCAACAAAAGGTAGTGCCTTGAAAGTTCTAGGATAGGAGAGAAGGTTTTAAGTCACCGGCCGGAAAAGTTTTTGCTGCCCTACAACTAGTGTCCTAAAAATTGGAAAGCAGTTGAAACATGAGATCCATTGGCGGGGAGGGAGAGAGACATATCTAACGATCATCAGGCGAGTCGAACTTAATTTTGGCCGGTGGAGGCCAAGGAAAGGCAGCAAGGGCTCGATATGGGTTGAAAGGGAGCTAGGGATACAACCAAATCCGTTTTTTTTTTTCCTTTACAGAGCGACATGAGCTTGGCCAAGAACTAGCGATGAAAACAAAACAAAATATTTTTGACTTTTTCGTGAAAATACGGAAACAAAATTTTGTGGAACAAAAATGAAAATGGAAACAGAAATCGAATATCATACTTTGTTGGAACGGCCATGTTAACGGATATTCTGTTTCCAGCAATACGAAACTTTATGTTTTTTCTTTCTCTATGCTGCTTTCGAAATCCATCATGTCTAGTAATTCCAGCTGGCCATATATTTCTGGTCTGACCCTTTAGTATTACACTAGCGATAGGGACAATAGTAGGTTTTTTTATGTTGCTAAAGTTGATATACACGGTATTACAAAGTCATGATATCTCGTTTTATTTTATTTTACGTTACAAACTTGATAATTTGGTTGGTTTGATTGAGTTTTCATGTATTATTCAAGGGGTATATTGGTTCCGATAAACACCCACTTTATGTTCTAGTCTACACCATATTCGATTCATATTTGTTTCCGTATTTGTTTTCAGTGTTTGTTTATCCGTTTTCGCTTCTGCAAAAATATATGAAAACAAAATGTGGCACCAGTGAGTTTCGTCTGTATCCACTCGGTTTTCATCCTTACTTGCAGTTGTTGCATTGGAGCCGCATCGTCCGCTAATTGACATCGGTGGGCTACAGCGGGGCGAGAAACGACCGAGATCCGGCGGCGATGGCCCAAGATAAAAATCTCATATAAAAATATTGAAAACATTATTTTCTCACTATGTTCTTTTTTCCAAAAAGAGAATTTTATTATGAAAATGAAAACGTGAACGTATGCGGAGACGTAAACAGAACTCGAACATCATACTGCGGTGGAACGGCCACGTTAACAGATATTCCGTTTCCAGCAATATGAAACTTTCCGTTTTTCCTCCATGCTGCTTTCCAAATCCATCATGCTAGCCATAAATTTCTAGTTTGACCGTTTAGTATTACACTAGCGTTAGGGACGATACTAGTTTTTTTTATGTTGCTAAAGTTGATATATACAGTTTTACATAGTCACGATACCTCGTTATATTTTATTTTGCGTTAGAAACTTGAAAAATTGGTTGGTTTGATTGAGTTTTCATGTATTATTCTCCGTTTTGTGTTCTTTATGCACCATATTTGATTCATATTTGTTTCACATTTGTTTCCAGTTTTTGTGTATCCGTTTTCACTTCTGCAAAAATACATGAAAACAAAATATGGCACCACTGAGTTTCGTCCGTATCCGCTATGTTTCATCCTTACTCGCAGTTGTTGGATTGGAGCCGCATCGTGCGCTAATTGACGTCGGTGGGCCACGGCGGGGCGAGAAACGGCCGAGATCCGGCGGCGATGGCCCAAGATAAAAATATCATATAAGTATATTGAGAAGATTATTTTCTCACTATGTTCTTTTTCCATAAAGAGAATTTTATTATGAAACCATACACTCGTCGTCGTCTGGATAATTAGGGTGCACACGGCCAAACAAAACAAGTAAAAATTTAATATTACTTGGGGTGCAATTTGAAAATCACGCTGCTAATCATGTGGGATAAAAAAATATCTCTCACCGTATATTCTCCGACCGAGTAGATAACTCTCTAAATAGGTCTCAGAAGTCCACTTGTTGTAACGATGACCACGAACAAACGAAAATTATTACTCACTAATAACCTTGTTATTCTTACATAGTCAAAACGATTACTATGACAATTGACAAGCATCCCACTCTAATTAAGAAGAATTCTTGCTGGCGTTTTTATTTTCTATAGTTTTTATTATCATGTGGCCAGTTCACAGCTTAGTTTGCATGAACTTCACAGCTTTCTGCATAATTTTCACCATCTTCGTTTTTTCTTGGCAGAGAAGAGTTTTTTCTCAGATTTTTCTTTGTCCAGCCGAGCCGAGCTGAGCCCGCACGTTTGGGATCAGAAGAAACAGACGATGGTGGTGACCAGGAGACAGCAAGTACGGACCCACCCAAAATAATTGGCGTTCCACCGGCAGCAGCCGGTCACCTATTTTCTTCCCAAAAACAACACGGCATACGAGGTCGGGGGAGGCGCAAGTTTACCAGATCGGGCGAAACCAAAGCCCGCCCGGTCGGGGAAGCAGAAAAGGCTTCTTCCACCTTCGATCCTCAGAGCAACCTGCACTGCACCTACCTCCTCCTCATCTCTCCACCATTACCAGTGATCCCATTGGATCCCTTCCCCATGGTGATCTTCTGCAGCTAGCTATCCTTTTCTCCGGATGGACCAGCGCTCAGCGGTCTGCTCCCCTTTCTCTCTCTCTCTCTCTCGAGATGTGGATCCATGGACCTTGATTGGGAGAGATGAGATGAGATTCATGTCTATCGATCCCTGGACTCTGTTGCTGGCAGCCACACAAAAACGCACAAGTAGAACACATGCGCAATGTACAAAAATACATAGCTACACACACCATACATATATGAGTTTTATAAGTTTGTGTCCCCATCCATGCATCAATGTCCATGAATATATGTATATGCTGATCTTTATTTCTCTGGAAAATTTGTATTTTCTAGCTCATATTGACCGGTGAGCGATATGTAAACATTGAACATTAATTATTGGCACAGCAGTTTGCACGGTTTCCCAAAACGGAGAGCTCGATTTGACGCACGCGCCTTGCCTTTGCATGCCTCCCCGGACCAAAATAATGCATCCATATGCACTTGATCCTTCTGACTTTGAGCTGACATGATTGTACCTCTACAGTGCGCGCAGCGCTGCGTACTTCAAATTTGAAAAGGTCGACCAACTGTTGCACCGATCTAGTGTACACATTTATTTATCTGTCCATCGAGTCTCCAAGTACACGTCCACAAATGGTTATCGGCCACAGAAGAAATGCATAAAAAAAAGCCTTTCCCTTTCTCTTTTGTTATCAACTACAGTGTGTGCTCATTCATGGTTGTAGGTCGCTTTTGATCCAATCCAATCCTTTTCCAGTTGTTTTTGTACACTCCGTGTCTGCAAAATAAATTGAAGTGCATTCACTAGTGGAAATCGGGGCTCTAGTCCCGGTTCCAGAGGGCCTGTAGTCCCGGTGTAGCAACCGGGACTGTCAGGCCGGGACTAGAGCCCCCGGACCCTTTGGTCTCGGTTTAACACGAATCGGAACCGGAGCCCCCCCAATGAGGGCAGCGCACGTGGCCGCGGCAGGGCGTGCGGGGGGCGAACCCTTTAGTCCCGGTTCGTATTTAGGGTTTTTATTTTTTAAAAAAATTCAGGGTTTTGCTTTTTTCATTTCAGGGTTTACTGTTTTTTATTTCTACCGGTTTTCTGGGTAGGGGTTTCGGATGGTACCACGTCGATGCGTGACGGTAGGGGGTTTCGGATGGTACCACGTCGATACTATAGTCGATGTGTGATGGTAGGGGGTTTCAGATGGTACCATGTCGATGCGTCGGGGGTAGGGGTTTCGGATGCTACAGCTTCGATGGGCGAAAAACACGTATAAATTATTATACAAATCTAGATGAAGTTGCATCATGCATATATACAATTACATGAAGATCATGTGTTCATAACACATATACATTTAAGTACGCGTGGTACATGAATATCACGTTTCCCGGTTCCAGAGACTTAGAAATATTTTGTTACATGGAGATCACTATATATTACATGTCCGCACTAGTCAACATAGTGGTACTCTCCGGTCTCCGGTATGACTTCGGTGAGGTAAAATCCCGTCAACTCCTCTGCAATTGCCCTGAAGCGGGTCTTTATTGGTAGCTCGTTGCGCTTTCTTGCCAACTGTAAAAAAATGATATCACAATGAATACATGACATATGAAATGAATAAAACTCATCACGATTGATGATACAAAAATAATATTGTGACTAGAGCTTTACGTACTTCGATACTTCTTTTGCTCTTCAAACTCTCGTTGACCACAGTGTGCATGTACTCGCAAACGAAGAATCCACATAGATCAGTCCCGGTTGGCTGTTTAAGACAAGTCTATAGAAGAATAAAATTTAATCAAATAATAATAAAGTATGATAATGGTGCATGGGCCTAGTTATAGTACTACTTACATCGTTAGTACGCCAGCGCAGTTTCTCTGGCCATCCACTGTTCGGATGTTCCGCGAGGAACATTTTCCAAACGCTGCATGACAAGAAACTGAATGAATGAGTCATAAATTCCTTGATATTAGGAAATGAACGAAAGAGGCGATAAGAAAAGAAAGTACCTTGCCACCAAATCAAAACAGGTCTTGTATTGTTTAGGGCATCTTCTTAACGAGTCAAGGACAACAATTTCTCCTTTCCGCAAGTCAATAACGATAAGAATGTAGTGGTAGCTGCGCACGTTTATAAATAGTCATGCATAACTAATCAATTAAACTTAACATCGGGTGAGAAAAATAGAATGTGTAATAAGCAGTAACACTCACTTGAAGTTGTAAGGCCATAATATATATTTTTTGTAAGCTTGTCGCTTGAAAAACATTAGCAAATTCCCCGGTGTATCCTTGTTAAGTAGTGGATCAATTATGTTATCTTCATGCATTATAGAGGGGTCAATGAACCCAATGTGGTTGATTTTCTTCTTCTTGCATTCGAGCATCTTCATTCTGCGTAATAAAGCACACAAAATATTATAGAGAGGATTATCACAGACAATGAACGAGTAGAGCTAATTAAAACATTAAATTACAGGAATAGATGACTTACAGACAATATGAACTTATGATGTTTTTGTCGAGGGCCCGGAGATTGTATAACTGAACGATTTCGGCGAAGTAAAGGACAACGGAGTATTCTTGGAAATAATGCTCTTCCTTAACTGCCATCTGGAGAGCGACTTTATCCGTCTCCTTTACGGTATCCTTGTACCAGGCTTGAAATTGACGCATTCTTGTGGGTAAGTCGTCGTCAACAAAATTCTCCCCGTGAACATAAGTACGAACAACATCCGCGAAGGGGATATCATCTCCCGAATATACCAGCTCCCGCACATTGATGTTTTTGAGAACTCTGTCATCAAGCACCTTGAGCGGGGGGGCCGACTGTGCGTCTTGTTCTCCGAGTTGGGCAACTTGTTTCCCTTTTTTCGATCGATCATCCATCTCTTCGTCATATGACTTACCAATGTTGCGATCATAGTCTGTTGGCGGCGATGGTGGGGGGTTGTATAGGGCATCGATGCAACGGTCAATTTTTTCCTGAGGAATTCCGGCAGTAAATTTTGCAGGAGGCAATTGTTTCGCTAACGCTTTCTGTTTCACGCCAGCAAGCCAGGCATCCGTATGTTCTTTGCATGCGATATCGTTTTCCTCGACGGTTCTCTCCCAAGGTAACTTTGGAGTAGGCGGCGGTGTTTTCTGCTTTCTAGGTTTCTTCCTAACAGGAGAACCAGACTGGCGCCTACTCGAGAGCGACTTAACATTCTGGCGGACTGGCACAGACTGCGATGGCCTCACGCTAGGAACCCTCTCGGGGGGCGGTTGGCTTTGCTGTTGAGCTGGAGATGGACTCGGGCTGGGGTCCCTATCGGGGAGGTGTGAGCTTTGCTGATGGGGTGGAGATGGACTCCGTCTTTGATCCCTCTCGAGGAAGAGTGGACTTGGCTGGTGAGCTGGACTCGTAGAACGAGGAGTGGACTTTGCTTGTTCTGGAAGGACGATGTATTTCTTGGGCCATACGGCGAAGGCATGCTTGACGTCTGCCAACGTTTTCTCCTCGTCACCTCCAGGTAACTCAAGTTCCAAGGATTCAAATCCCGGCATAATTTCGTCCACCCCGACACGAGCGTAGCCATCTGGAATTTGACCACAATGGTAGAGTTCTCCAGGTTGAATTACTAAAGCTTGCCCCACCGCCACCTTCAAAGTTATGTTTCGCATTGCTATATGTAGCTCACAACCTGTAGGCTCTGTGATGTCATCCACTGGGTAGGCACCAACGTCGCCCTGACGCGTGGAACCAACGCTGCTTCTACGCTGAGATGGGGCGGCATGCGCTTCATGGTCTAATTGGTGCCGCTCCTGAGGTTCCGTTCTTTGCTCCTTCAATGCTTTTATTTCCGCCCGTTGCTCCTTCATTTCACGTTCCAATTGTAATATCCGGTCGGCCTCCTTCTTCTTACCTCTGCTACGGCTTCTATAAGTGTGAGCGGATTCCGGCCACGCAGTTTTAAACGTAGCACCGCCAGGAAAGCCTCGAGCTCGTCCAACATGTTCAGGATTCCCCAGTGCCCGTGTCAGCTCGTCATCCTCTCTATCGGGTTTGAACACACCATTGCGAACATCATTAATTGCTTCTTCAAACTTCTTTTTTATACGCTCCACGAGAACCTTCCATTTTCCCCTTCCAACAATCTCTCCGGTTTTAGGGTCCAACATTGCCCCATGCGCGAACAACCAGCATTTCGACCTCTCGGGCCAGTCAAGTGTCTGTGGACGGACCCCCGATTGAAGCAGTTTTTCTTCATAGGCTAACCAATTAGGAATGGCGCTCTTGTAGCCACCTGTTCCCAATGTATGGTGGTGTTCCTTCAGCTTAGCATTCAATTTATTTATCTTCGATCGGGACACAGCCATAGGTGATTCCCTATACGCCTTAAACGCCGCCCATTCAGATTCTAACTTCTTCCCTTGTGCTCCACTGAAATCTGGCACTTCTTTTGTTTCTACATATTGATTCCATAACTTTTTCTTCCAGTTCCGGAATTGTTCCGCCATCTTAATAAGAGTCCACCTCTTGAGGTTGTCCTTCTTCACTTTAGAGAGATCTGGCGGGAGGGTGAAATGTGACAACAGCGTGTTATAGACCAAATCCTTAAGAACTTGGTGGACATAACATGGGTCGTCCACATCTGCGACCGCCGGCTTATTCCATTCGCGTATGCTGATTGGGATCATGTCCCTAACCATAACTCCAGCTTGACTTATAAATTTGTTGCGGTTCTGTTTTGGTTCGAGCGGTTCGCCGGAATCAGCAATTTCCTCAATCGGTAACTTTGGATCCTCGCTCGTCATTCTTTTTGCCTTGCCTCGAGGAGCACATGGTGGCTGCTTTTTTGCAGATTGGCTCGATCCGGATGGCTAAAAGAAAAATAAGTCGTTAATAAATGCATGTAATTAACAACAACATATCGCCATATTTATTATAAACACATATACACCTCTCCGCCGGAGTTTGCTATCACCACATCAAAGTCTTGTGACTCGATTCCAAAGTCGTTCAAAAATTGGTCAAAATCATAATCATCTACATCTCCTCCAGCTCGGGCATCATTAAAAATAAGTTGTTCCATTTGGTCTTCCATCTCTTCGTCTCGTTGAAATTGTGCTTCTTCTATCTGCTCGTCTCGCAAGTGCTCCATAGCTCAAATGTACCTGCAATCAATCAAATTTGCAATCAAGTTTAGATTTATTCTAAAAAAGATACAAGTATGCAATCCTATAAATTACAAGAATATGAATATTGGGTTGAATGATTGTTTAAAATATTCTATAAATTACAATGTACCTGTTTACTACTCAAGCATGTCAAACTAATGCACCCAAGTGTAATTCTCATAAATAAAACTGGGAGGAAGCAGCTGATACAACTGGGTCATATATATTATATATATTACAATCATCTCAATTTGCATATCTAACACACAAAAGGTCTAAGATTTAATTTCAGACCTCGGCTAACTCACATCACAGTTCAAACAAATATCTGCAACCCAAATTCCATACACATAATGAAGGCAATATCTCATCTTCAGACCTCAAGTTCTCCAACAACTTTAAATTCCATCAGCTTTATATACATGTTGTAGACATATCGAGGAATCTAGAATTCCATCAGCTTTATATACAAATAGTTCGGATTTTCTTTACTACTGGATCATATAGGCATGTCTTTTACCCCTGAAATCGAGGCAACGACGAGGAGGAGCGGCACAACCTCGGCAAGGAGCAAGACCTCCTGAAAAGCCGTGGACACAAGGACCCGAGCAGCAGACCTCCTGCAAGATTGTAAAATGCAAGTTAAAGAACACTCAACAAAAATGTAATTAAAAACAAGCAATGCCTCATGTGGAATTGATCAGTCACATATGAAATTTAGAGATGGCGTCAGTGAACAAAGTGGAATGAACATTGCATATATGTTCAGACAACATGGTTCACTCACACCTCTCTAAATTGCAACACATATCACTTGAGCACAAATTAAATTGCAACACATGTCACATATTGTATTGTCAATGATGTATCACATAAACGTTAAAATCTCAGTTAAAAGTACTTTATATTCAGAGCTACATTGAGAACAAACAAATGTGTGGATCTGATTTTATACACTATCAATCTGCCAAAAATATAAGATTATGTCTTTATTGTGTTGCTTAAAATATAAAGAATTTTGCACTGTGAATTTTCATAATTACATCATTGACTACATCCATTTTAGTTCATCTGATCGAGCATTAGAGCTACACAACAAGTTATAAACATATTTGTCGCTACTTTTGCAAACTTAAGGCATTGCTACGAAAATTTACAAATCTACAAAGTTCCTACAAATATTTTGAAAAGCCCAGAAAAAGATAAAATGGCCCTTTCTGCAACCGAGTCTTCTCATGAAATTACCAAGAAATTTAAAACTTGCTTTGATTAAAAAAAAATCGAAGCGATATTATGTCTAATAAGTTCCTATGGCTTTCCTTGGTTTCTTATGATGTGATTGAATAAGATTTTTTTTGTTTGAGGGCGGTTTAGTGAAGAACTTTATTGACTTATTATTTAAATTTAACAAGGGTCATTTACTGAATTTGGAAATAAGTTAATTTGATCGATGAAGACGCCAAAACAGTGTTGTCCATAGCAGTGCAGTCATGTTTCATGTCATGAAAAACAATTGTATGAGGATGCTGGAAGGAACTAAAAGTGTGAGGATGCTGCAAGGAACTAAAAATATTTGTAATCTGCCTTGAAGTAAATTGGTGATGGATTAAAATGCTAAAACTATGTATCATCCAAGTTTGTTGCATGAAACTATGTGACATATAAATACATGTAGTCGTTGTTACAAGACACAATGTGTGCAACAATGAATGGGGTGGCGGTAAGAGAGTAAAAAAAATGTATATATTAAATTAGCACTACATACGATTAAACATAAATGACCTTCTAAAATATGTGGCTTGGTATTTTTAGAAAATATCAGAATACGTACCCTACTGTAAATTAAAATATGTCACACATCTAAAATTCTATCTGCAATATATTTATAATGGTTATAGAATGTTATGAGTTAGATTTCCTTTATAGTTTGTAGAAAAATAAAAACAAGTAGTTCATGAACATATTCAATAAGCTGAAGACAAAGGGCCACCTTGCTAGTTCTGATGGAATTTTCATGAGAATGACACTTTTTTTGTCAAATCAGTGTACCACACATAGTCTAGGTAGATGCATCAGTTAATAAAAAAACAATATGTAGATGAAGGTCCCTTGAAAGATTAGTATTTTCCCTTGTATCTAGAGAAGGCAAGCATTTAAACCAAGAATCATATAGTCAAACAAAATGAACATGGTAGTAACCAATGTTTTTTTTCATGATCATAACTCTATTATAAATTTGTTTGCCGAATGTAATTACACCGATGCAGTTTGGTCTATTATTAAGGTGGCATCAAATTTATTTCAACCATGTTCAGTTGTAAAAATGCTTGAGAACTAGCTAAGAGAAATACAATAAAAAACCAGATCCATTAAGCACATGTCACATATTGTATTGTCAATGATGTATCACATTGTAGCACATGTGTTGTCCAATAATCCATTAAGCATTGAATGCATTGAATTTCACTTCACTTTAAATTGCAACACATATCACTTGAACACAAGAATGTGTTGGTAGCACAAGAATGTGTTGGTAGCACAAATTCACATATTAAATTGCAACACATATCACTTGAGCACAAATTAAATTGCAACACAAAAAATACAAAATACACTGCACAACGGTAATGGAGAGAGGAAGGAGGGGGGAGAGCGAAGCACCTCGGGGAGTTGTCGTGTGCGTCGAGGGCGCGGGACAGTGCACGTCGAGGGCTCGGGCAGGAGGAGGAGCGCCGGCGGCAGACCGTGCGCGCGAGGGCGTCGAGGGCGCAGGCGGGAGGACCGGCGGCGGCGAGTTGCGATGCGAGCGAGAGGAGACGCCGGCGCGGGAGAGGATTGTGTCGCGTGGGGTAGGGTTTGGGGGGGGGGGGGTGACGGCGCGGCAGGGCGACGGCGCGGCGGGGCGGCAGGGCGACGGCGCGGCGGAGCGGGAGGCGACGGCGCTTTGGAAGATTTGGGAAAGATAAGAAAATTTCCGGCTACGACCACCCAAAACGTCGCGGAAGGACCTTTAGTCTCGGTTCTAGCCACGAACCGAGACTAAAGGGTCTTTAGTCGCGGTTGGAGTTACCAACCGCGACTAAAGGGTTCTGGCTGGAGCCCAGAGCGCCTCTTTAACTCTTTAGTCTCGGTTGGTGTTACCAACCGAGACTAAAGGTTCTTTTTTCCTTATTTCTTTTTACTGATTTTTGTTTCTGTTTTCTTTTAAATTGTTTGAATTGCTTACTTTTCTATTTCTTATTTTGGTTTACTTATTTTTTGAATTGTTTTGGTTTCTATCTTATTTTTATGTTTTGTTTTATATTTTCTAACATTTAAGATGCCAAGGTGATTTCTTCAAATTATATCATAAATATTATTTTCTATGTTTTAAGGTTTTTTGTGAAGTAAGTACATAAAATATGATTCCAAATGGCACCCAATTATTTTTCACTAAGAGTGGTGCACATATGATGGATGATCCCCAAGTATGAGTTTTTTCTTACAATTCTAACTAATTTCCCCTAGTTAATTGAGTTTATGTTGATTTATCGAAAGTAATTCAAATTTGAACTACAACTATTTGATAGTTTGGTCTGAAACTTTTGGAAAAATCATTTTAAGGTACAAAACTAGTGGTTATATCACAGAAACATTGATAGTTCTAGAAAATATCACCTCTTCCGATGATTAGTCGTAGCGACCGTTTTGATCGTTTTTAAGAAAAAATGTAATAAAGTGATAAACAGCTCAAAAATCAAATCCTTTGGCATGGGATCCTTATATGTGTACTAGTTGCTAGGAAAAATGATAAACTTGATTTTTGCCTACATTTGCAAAAAAAGTCTTCACAAAAAGGTCTATCATGTATGAACATCTAGAAGTTTCAAGCCAAATGACCAAGTTATGGTCATTTCGACGACATAGTTTGTGATAAAGATATCATACTCCACACATAGGTGCATATTGGTATATTAAACAACCATGCCAAAGGGATTCTTCAAATTATTTTCATAAATATCATTTTCCTTTTTTTAAGTGCAAAAAATGAGGTTTTTTGTGAAGTGAGTACAGAAAATATGATTCCAAATGGCAACCAACTATTTTTCACTAAGAGTGGTGCACATATGATGGATGATCCCCAAGTATGAGTTTTTTCTTACAATTCTAACTAATTTCCCCTAGTTAATTGAGTTTATGTTGATTTATCGAAAGTAATTCAAATTTGAACTACAACTATTTGATAGTTTGGTCTGAAACTTTTGGAAAAATCATTTTAAGGTACACAACTAGTGGTTATATCACAGAAACATTGATAGTTCTAGAAAATATCACCTCTTCCGATGATTAGTCGTAGCGACCGTTTTGATCGTTTTTAAGAAAAAATGTAATAAAGTGATAAACACCTCAAAAAATCAAATCCTTTGGCATGGGATCCTTATATGTGTACTAGTTGCTAGGAAAAATGATAAACTTGATTTTTGTCTACATTTGCAAAAAAAGTCTTCACAAAAAGGTCTATCATGTATGAGCATCTAGAAGTTTCAAGCCAAATGACCAAGTTATGGTCATTTCGACGACATAGTTTGTGATAAAGATCTCATACTCCACACATAGGTTCATATTGGTATATTAAACAACCATACCAAAGGGATTCTTCAAATTATTTTCATAAATATCATTTTCCTTTTTTTGAGTGCAAAAAATGAGGTTTTTTGTGAAGTGAGTACAGAAAATATGATTCCAAATGGCAACCAACTATTTTTCACTAAGAGTGGTGCACATATGATGGATGATCCTCAAGTATGAGTTTTTTCTTACAATTCTAACTAATTTCCCCTAGTTAATTGAGTTTATGTTGATTTATCGAAAGTAATTCAAATTTGAACTACAACTATTTGATAGTTTGGTCCGAAACTTTTGGAAAAATCATTTTAAGGTACACAACTAGTGGTTATATCACAGAAACATTGATAGTTCTAGAAAATATCACCTCTTCCGATGATTAGTCGTAGCGACCGTTTTGATCGTTTTTAAGAAAAAATGTAATAAAGTGATAAACACCTCAAAAAATCAAATCCTTTGGCATGGGCTCCTTATATGTGTACTAGTTGCTAGGAAAAATGATAAACTTGATTTTTGCCTACATTTGCAAAAAAAGTCTTCACAAAAAGGTCTATCATGTATGAACATCTAGAAGTTTCAAGCCAAATGACCAAGTTATGGTCATTTCGACGACATAGTTTGTGATAAAGATCTCATACTCCACACATAGGTGCATATTGGTATATTAAACAACCATGCCAAAGGGATTCTTCAAATTATTTTCATAAATATCATTTTCCTTTTTTTGAGTGCAAAAAATGAGGTTTTTTGTGAAGTGAGTACAAAAAATATGATTCCAAATGGCAACCAACTATTTTTCACTAAGAGTGGTGCACATATGATGGATGATCCCCAAGTATGAGTTTTTTCTTACAATTCTAACTAATTTCCCCTAGTTAATTGAGTTTATGTTGATTTATCGAAAGTAATTCAAATTTGAACTACAACTATTTGATAGTTTGGTCTGAAACTTTTGGAAAAATCATTTTAAGGTACACAACTAGTGGTTATATCACAGAAACATTGATAGTTCTAGAAAATATCACCTCTTCCGATGATTAGTCGTAGCGACCGTTTTGATCGTTTTTAAGAAAAAATGTAATAAAGTGATAAACACCTCAAAAAATCAAATCCTTTGGCATGGGCTCCTTATATGTGTACTAGTTGCTAGGAAAAATGATAAACACCTAAAAAAATCAAATCCTTGAACATCTAGAAGTTTCAATCCAAATGACCAAGTTATGGTCATTTCAAGCCAAGCCAAATGACCGTGGCAAGACATCTCTGATGATCTACAACCGTCCGACAAGACATCTCTGATGATCTGCAACCGTTTGAAACGGTCGCAGATCATCAGAGACGTCTTGCCGCTGGTTGCCCAGAGATGCCTCTGCCGAGGGGAGGGTTCACCTTCAGCCTTCACTGAGTGCTCTCTGCTACCCGTGTGCTGCCAAAATGAACTACAATGAGTAGACACTGAGTGTTGAACATGTCCGGGAGGGGGGATATATATAAGGTACGTGTGCTTCTTTAGTCCCGGTTGGTAACAACAACCGAGTCATGTGGGTCACGAAGTGGTCGTGATACTGCTGATCCAACAGCTCAGAATCTCTCAAAAGAAACACACCTCAGATCCAACGTCTCACAAGCACTAGAAAGAAACACACGATCCATGTGCTTCTTTAGTCTCGGTTGGTAACACCAACCGGGACTAAAGAAGCACATGGATCGTGTGTTTCTTTTAAGCACTTGTGAGCCGTTGGATGAAGAGATGTGTTTCTTTTGAGAGATTTTGAGCTGTTGGATGGGCACTATCATGACCACTTCGTGACCCACATGACCCTATATATAGCCCCCTCTTGAACATGTTCGGCAGTCATTGTCTCCTCATTCTACTTCATCGACAGAATACAAAGCATTCGGATTCCCTGCATACGTCCAACGGTGCATTTCATATGCAGGCACTCACGAGCCACCGTTGGGCTGTATGCAGGTGAAATCGTGTGTTTTGTTCCATGCATCTACAAAATAATTAAGTTCACTTGTTCTTCTGATACAAACCATTCGGATATTACACATCAACAATAATATCCCTCTCTAGTGTTTACTTGTTCTTCCGATTGCGCCGTAACCACGGACAATCTTCTTCATTTAACTTGATACTTGGATCAGTGTTGACTTTAAAGGGCGGAATGTCATGAAACTTATCGTAATCTTCTGACATGTCTGTCTTGTCCTCCACTCCCACAATGACTCTTTTCCCTGAAAGAACTATGTGGCGCTTTGGCTCATCGTATGATGTACTCGCTTGCTTATCTTTTCTTTTTTTCGGTAGGGTAGACATGTCTTTCACATAGAAAACCTGAGCAACTTCACCGGCTAGGACGAATGGTTCATTCTCGTACGAAAGATTGTTGAGATCCACTGTAGTCATTCCGTATCGTGGGTCTACCTCTACCCCGCCTCGTAGGTTGAACCATTTGCACTTGAACAAAGGGACCTTAAAAGTAGGTCCATAGTCAAGTTCCCATATCTCCTCTATGTAACCATAATATGTGTCCTTTGTCCCGTTGCAGTTTGTTGCATCAAAGCGTACTCCACTGTTTTGGTTGGTGCTCTTTTTATCTTGTTTGGATGTGTAAAATATATTTCCATTTATCTCGTACCCTTGAAAAGTCAATATAGTTGAAGCTGGTGATGTGGCCAACAAGTATAGCTGTTCTTCAACATTGGTGTCATTAATGAGACGTCTTTTTAACCAACTGCTGAAAGTCTTCATGTGTCCTCCATCAATACAATCTTCAGATTTCTCCGGGTACTTGGAGCGTAAAACATTCTTGTGTTCCTCGACATACGGACCCACCAAACTGGAATTATGTAGAACGGTGTCATGTGCTTGAGTGAAAGAATCCCCGTCTTGACATATTGTTGCTTTCTTTCCAAGGGTGCCTTTTCCATGCAGTCTCCCCTCATGACGTGATTCAGGAACACCGATCGGCTTCAGATCAGGAATAAAATCTACACAAAACTCAATGACCTCCTCTGTTCCATAACCCTTGACGATGCTTCCTTCTGGCCTAGCCCGGTTATGCACATATTTTTTTAAGACTCCCATGAACCTCTCAAAGGGGAACATGTTGTGTAAAAATACAGGACCGAGAACAGAAATCTCTTCGACTAGGTGGACTACAAGGTGCGTCATAATATTGAAGAAGGTTGGTGGGAACACCAACTCGAAGCTGACAAGACATTGGACCACATCCTTCTCTAATTTTTTTAGAGTTAGTGGATTGATGACCTTCTGAGAAATTGCATTGAGAAATGCACATAGCTTCACAATGGGTTCTCGAACATTTTCCGGTAGAAGCCCTCTCAATGCAACCGGAAGTAATTGTGTCATAATCACGTGACAGTCATGAGACTTTAGATTCTGAAATTTTTGCTCTGCCATGTTTATTATTCCTTTTATATTTGATGAGAAGCCAGATGGAACCTTCATACTGCGAAGGCACTCAAAAAATATTTTCTTCTCTTCTTTAGTAAGAGCGTAGCTTGCAGGACCTGGCTGATTCTCTGAATGAGTATCGTCTCGATGCATCTCTTCGCTCATACGTTGATGGGTCTGCCTTCCTTTCGGTGTACCTTTTTTTGACTTCCCATCTTTTAACTTCCCATACACGCCTAAGAAGTTTAGCAAATTGCAACAAATGTTCTTTGTCACGTGCATCACGTCGAATGCAGAGTGAATCTCTAGCATTATCCAATATGGCAGCTCCCAAAATATAGATTTCTTCTTCCACATGGGTACGTGGTTGTTTGCGTCATTCGGAACAGTGAGACCGCCAGGACCCTTTCCAAAGATTACATTTAAATCCTTGACCATATCATGTATAACAGAACTAGAAGGGTGGGTAGGCCTCGGCCGATGATCTGCCTCACCTTTGTAATGCTTGCCTTTCTTCCTTAACGGATGCTTGGGTACAAGAAACCGACGATGACCTAGGTACACATTCTTGTTACCTAAATGTATACTATCAGTCTCAGCTAAACAGTGCGTGCATGCATTGTATCCCTTGTTTGACTGTCCTGAAATGTTGCCTAGAGCAGGCCAATCATTGATGGTTACAAAAAGCAAAGCTCGTAGATCAAATTCCTCCAGCTTGTGCTCATCCCACACACGTACACCTTCCTCACACCACAACTGCAAAAGTTCTTCAACTAATGGCCTGAGGTACACATCAATGTCGTTGCCAGGTTGCTTCGGGCCTTGAATGAGCACGGGCATCATAATGTACTTCCGCTTCATGCACAACCAAGGAGGAAGGTTATAGATACATAGAGTCACGGGCCAAGTGCTGTGACTGGAGCTCTGCTCTCCAAAAGGATTAAAGCCATCTGTACTTAGGCCAAATCTTAAGTTCCTTGCGTCATCTGAAAATGTCGGGAACTCTCTGTCAATTTTTCTCCACTGGGACCCATCCGCGGGGTGTCTCAACATCAAGTCTTTTTTACGATCTTCTTTGTGCCAACGCAACAACTTGGCATGCTCTCTATTGCTGAACAAACGTTTCAACCGTGGTATTATAGGAGCATACCACATCACCTTTGCAGGAATCCTCTTCCTGGGGCGCGGCTCGCCCTCAACATCACCAGGGTCATCTCGCCCGATCTTATACCGCAAAGCACCGCATACAGGACATGCATTCAATTTTTCGTGCTCACCGCGGTAGAGGATGCAGTCATTAATGCAAGCATGTATCTTATGCACCTCTAATCCTAGAGGGCATACCACCTTCTTTGCTTCATACGTACTAGACGGCAATTCGTTATCCTTTGGAAGCATCTTCTTAACTATTTTTAACAAATTTTCAAATCCCTTGTCAGAAGTACCATTCTCTGCCTTCCATTGCAACAATTCAAGTGTGGTACCTAGCTTTTTCTGGTCATTTTGACAAGTTGGGTACAACAATTTGGCGTGATCAGCTAACATACGCTCCAACTTCAACCTTTCGTTTTCACTTCCACAGTCCATTTGTGCATCACGAATGGCCCGACGAAGATCATCGCCGGGCTCATCAATAATGGGATCTTCTTCAGTTTCGTCTTCTCCCATTGTAGTATCACTGAACCAAGGATACTTGTCATTATCCTCCTCTTCTTCATTTTCTTCCATGATAACCCCTGTTTCTCCGTGCTTGGTCCAACAATAATAACCAGGCATAAAACCATTATGCAAGAGGTGTGAGTGAATGACTTTTGAGGTAGAGTGATCACTCATATTCTTGCAGGCACTACATGGACAACGAATAAAACCGTTCTTCGGCTTGTTTGCCTCAGCCATATGGAGAAAATTATGCATGCCATCAATGAACTCAGGACAACATCGGTCACCGTACATCCATTGTCGGTTCATCTGTATTACATAAAAGTATATCGAACCCCATTATTACACTACTGTCATAAATAATATGTAAGAGCAAATTAATTAATACAATGTCATCCATTAAAATAAGAGTAGAGTATTGACAAGCGGTAATACATAGTTCTCATAAAACATACATTAACTGAAACAAATATAAAAATTATCTAAAGAATTTAAATCCAACAACAAATGCGATCAAAATCGCAACTAAGGTAAATACTGAACCCAAGCATAATGATACCAAGCCTCCCGATTAATGGCATATTTTCTAATCCTTTTTATCTTCAAGCGCATTGCATCCATCTTGATCTCGTTACCATCGACCACGTCGGCAAGTTTGAGCTCTAATTTCATCTTATCTTCTAAGCATTGAAGATAAATAGCTTCACTTCTTTTCAATTTTGCTTTCAAATCATTGTTTTCTTTATCCAAAAACTCGACAATAGGGTCAGGTTCAATTTCTGGTTCAACTACCTCCTAGATAAAAATAATTCTATGTCAAGTTGGTCGCCATAATTGTCAGAAACATAGAATGAAATAAATAGTTCTGAAAATATACCACATCCGAATCATAGACCGGACGAGGACCGACGGGGACGGATATCAGAACCATGACACTATACATATAATACAAGTTAGAAAATTATACAAGTAGTAACTATGCATCTAAATCATAAAAGCTATGTTTTTAAAATAAAATAAAATAAAATATAGAGGCTCACCGAGGTGGTGACGGGACGGCGCGGGCGATCGACGTCGATAAGGCTCCTCACCACACTAAAACACATAAATCATTATTTTAGTTTGAGAACAAATTGCACATATACACAAATGAGATCATAACTTAGCCATTACATCGAACACCTTGCTTGCACAAAAAAATTGAAATGAGCAAAATGAGCTAAATAAGCAATGCCGGAAAGAGGATGAAGAGGCTAACCGTGGGGTGGCTTCAATCTCTCCAAATGGTGTAAAATATTATGGATTATCTAGTATTGGGGAGAGGAAATGGAGAAGAAATGGAGAGGAAATGATTTTGAGCTCGGGCTCGGTGGGAAAAATGGAGTTGGCTCGGGCTGAAAGAAGCTGATAAAGTGAGAACCTTTAGTCCCGGTTTGTGTTACGAACCGGGACTAAAGGTCCCTGTCGCTGGGGCCCGCCTCTGCTGCCGCGTGCGGTGAACCTTTAGTCCCGGTTCGTAACACGAACCGGGACTAAAGGTCCCTCACAAATCCAGCGGTGTGGCTCTCACCCCTTTAGTCTGGGTTCAAAAAATGAACCGAGACTAAAGGGGTGAACCAAAGGCTCGTTTTCTACTAGTGATTATGCATATATGCCGCATGCTTCATAATCTATCATATCCTCTACATCTTTTGTTTTCTTTTCTCGTTGTAAAGTTTAAACTACTAAAGAGGGCTACAGTAATATGCCCCGCGTGATCGATCGTGAAGCTAGCACGCACTACGTGCTACCACTGTTCTCTTCCTTGCAGCACTGAAAGAAGATCGATGAGCAACATGATCGTTACGTCTCTGGCCATTGTATGGTATCTCGCTTCATCCTGTGACCCTGCTTTGTTCATCTTTTTTTATTTATCTATCATCAAACTAGCAGTTGGCCGCTTGCACGTTCATGGTCAGCGAGACAACGACGCCGGCGAGCCACAGCCCACAGGATTGACGACCGGCCTGTAGCAAAGTACAACACATGGTCACATACCCATCGCTAGTCTTTCCTCTTTCAGACCTCGTCGTTAACGCTAACCATAGGCTATACTAAGGTTATTATGTTAATAACGATCGACGTCCGCCACCGTTCCAATCGAAATTCATTTGATTTCATGGCGACATCGACGGCGGGTGGGGCGGTGGTCCGACGGCCGTACGCCCGACGCGCCATGGAAACGCGCGGCGCAGTTGAGGTGGCCGTGTGTGTACTTGTGGTGCTGCCGCCAAAGGTAGCTGTTGCTGCTAGCTGCAGCGAGTGTGACGGCTCTTGAAAGCTGAAGAAAACCTAGACACATTTGGTTGGTTGGACTTGGACCTCTCTCTCTCTCACACACATAAATTTTCATTGGTCCAATGGAGATTAAATTGGATAGGACGAGGGCTCACAGGGAATTAGATGTGAAATTATGGCAGTGTGGGCAGACCGGAACAAACAGGACTTGAGAAAATAAATGGGGATTATGCTCATAGATTTAGATGCCTGGCAACTCAGCAGCAAGTTCATTAAGCATCATTATAGTTGCTACGAATTGAAACCCCTGACCGGTCCTCCGATATCTGCACAGATTGCACACTAACTAGTCGCGCAAGTGGATCGAACATGGTAAACAGACAGAAGGCAAGTGTTATACTTCAGCAACTATATGGAGCCCTTGATGGTTAGAGGCGCCGTACCAACAAGCATATGGAGCGGCCGCCATTGCATCTAGGGCAACGGCATAGGGAGTATTAGTTTACGGCCAGGTGCGTTGCATCCATGTTTATGGCAGGGTTAACAGTAATGACATGTTATCCTATTCGATGGAGTAGTTTCCGATTCTTTAGGTATCCAATGAACTTCTAGCTAATTTACCGGATATTTGAGTTCAAACTACATGTGTCTCGGAAAGGCCTCTAAATAGGGAGCCATATTTATGTAATTATGTTTATTTGCTCCTATCGAAGATATACAAAATTAAAAAAAATGACGTGCTTATTTCATTTATGTTTGGAATCTTGAATCACATTATTTATTAATAACAAATTATATCATACGATTAACATGATTGGGAATGGCATGAATAGATACATGGAAATATTGTGAATATTTCAATTTCTTATTCATATTCATGAGCTTTAATATGAAATAATTGATTTTTACAAGTCTATGTTGGTTTTAATGTTTCTTCCGTCTAAAAGAGAGAAATAGAAAATGTCTTTATTGGGCTCTTTGGACTATCCTTGGTTGACTTAATATTTGGGCCACGATCCGATTGGTGGTAACCTGTGATGCTTTCCTTGTTTTGTCATAAACGTTGTAACATGAAAATTTTACATTATCCAGCGTTATGGACAATCTATGATGTTTCACTATAGTCTCGCTGAAAATATACCATAGATTAATATATTTCTTTTATCATTTTCGTCTTGTCCTAGATGTATTTGGTAGTAGATTATCGACGCATGAAGTCAAGCTTGCCTTTTCTTTTGCGTAAACCCTCTAAGTATGTTTACCAAATATGTGTACATATATGTGATATAGGAGGCGGTACGTATTTGGCGGTAAATTTTCCAAACATGAACTCAATCTATGTTGCTTCAAGGAATGTGTATTTTTCATCAAGAATGGCTTCTCGGCTAAACTAATGATGATATGGCCGTTTGGTAAAATTATTTTTAAATCTGGCCTTTCGAGCTCGGCACCAAAGTGGTTGGCGCCGAACTTTGGCGCCGACATGTACAAGGTCGACGCCAACCTCCTTGGCGCCGACCTTGAGAGACCAGATTTGAAAATAGTTCTACCGAACGGCCATATCCATCATTAGTTTCCCGAAAACGCCATTTTTACCCAAAAATATAAGGAATGTTTGGAGCTCTTTCTTCCTCCTTTTCGCCATGGTGATTGTGTTCTTTTCCACAAATCTGGCGGTGCATCCTCAGGTGTGTGTCCAGGGAGCTGCGATGACGAGCGGAGTCCATCAACACCGACAACTTCCATTCGAGGTTATCTCAATCCATGGGAGCTCGATGATCTAGTGGTGTGGGTGCCTAAGCCCCTTCTTCCTCTTTTTACTATGCCTTTGTGGAGGGGGTCTTCGACTTCAGCGCGGGAATCTTCGGCCGGCCTCACCCCAAGTGGACCGGAACACATCTTCATCTTTAGTTTTAGGTTCTTGTTGCAAAGTGTGGGCTGTCTATCTTAATCTTCTGGGGTCATTTGGGTTAATTTGTATCCACCACCTCATTAATGCAATTTCCAGGGCCATTTTCGAAAAAAAAAACAAATCTAGCCTTGAGGACCGGGCCCCACCTGTCGTACACGCCAACCACATGCCATATACTCCTACTTGTACATCTCAGGCGGGCCCACACCCTCTCCACCCTGGATCCAATCTAATGTTCTGCCTCTTGGAGGCCCTCAAAGGCTAGACCTGAAGAAAAATATCTGGGAATTGAGCATGTGATGTCGTAGGTTTTCTATTGTTATCCATCCGTGGCTTCTCCGTCGGATTGGATACTGGCTTCCCGCCTGCAGTACAACGTTGGCTCTAGCCGGTAGTACAACTGAATTATCTATTCTTTTCTCCACACAAGTGGGGATCAGGACCGCTAACCAAAGCTGATCAATTAATTGTAGTAGCTGATCAAGCTGACCAAATTATATTTTTTGCTTGATGCCATCTGAATTATTGGTTACTACTACTACAAGGGTTACGTGGTCAGTCCATCGCTGTACCTTGATGTGACCTATCCGCTCGTGATTGGCTGGAGCGACGGACACGTCATCGTGTGAAATGATCCGTTGAGGTGATGTGGTGATCGATGGTGGTGGTGGCCGGCAGTTAAGAAGAAAATGCCAGCTTGTCTGTCCCATATATGGCAAAAAAGGTAGGGTACATGGATGAATTGATCAAGTACATATAGGACTTTTGAGCAACCATGATCTCCGGAGGAACTCTACATGATGGGCGACCGAAATTGATGTATATAGTTGAGTTCCGGTGAAACGATCTTCATTTCATTGTTATTTTTCTCACTTGTCTCCCTTTTCTGTATTTTGTATGCTGACTATTTTCACTGGGCCAAAGGCAATATAGCCAATCTTCACACTTTGAAAAACCAAATGATTTAACAACAACAAAAAAAAAAACTGATAATAGTCGAATAGTAACAAACCTGTCACAGTTTATAAGTAGTGCTTCTATAATTCTGGTCTAGGCCATACTCGTTATTTATGTATGCTTGTTAATTCTTGATATTTTTATTTGATCAAATAAACGAGTAGTTAATTAGGTTAGTTATATGATGCCCGTGCTTGGTGGTTTGGGGGTTTACGAGCGCAAGTGCGCAACGAGCTAGCAGGCTATGCGGAACCTAGCATGTTATGCAGAATGAGTCCGCAACACCCACTTAGGGCTAGTCTGGCTTTCCAGGGTGTAAAAACCAGCGAACAAAGCCCGTGGCTCTTCGAATTGAAGGAAACATACATGGTTAGAAAAATTTCCTGAGTTATTATTGTTCACTTGTTTGATTCTTCTTAGGAATGGTGCTAGGGAAACTAGAGGAAATTTTCCTCCGTATCTCATTTTCAGCGCAAAACTTAGAGGAATGAAAAATGCACTCAGACCTTATTTTTTGGTACCACCTATTTTGACGCCGTTAGATCGATTTGGATGGAGGGTTTATAAAAAATGTCAACAAACATAAAACTTGCAATCATCTATAGCATGTAAAACAATTTGATACATGTGTATGTCTTTACCATTTAATTTCTTACAGCCTATGTTAAAATGACGTTGGATCCTTATGCATGTCACACTGTGTTAATTCGTTCACGTACACCTGGTAATAAGGTCGATCCAGGTAATAATAAGGTCAATCCGGTTAAGATATCTGAAATGGAAGCTGACGAATGAAGGTACCGCTTGTAGTACTGCTGTAAGTGCTGGGCTCCATTAGCCCCAAGTGGACATTTGATGCGGCAATATTCACCGTTGCCATTATCTCTTGCTTGCACGTACGTGGTCCAACAAGGTAAGATTCAGCAGTTCAGCTAGCATATTTTACTAGGAAAAGATCTAGCATGACGCTCAGTATTTTTTAATTTTCTTGGATATATACTCCCTCAATGCAAAAATGGTGATCATTTGGTATTTGGTGCACAAATTTGACTATGATTCTAATTTTAATATGTTTATAAAATTAGTACGAAGATATGCGAGATAAAATATTCTGTTTGACATATACACCATTTTGCTACCAAGGGCAGCCGTGTAACAAAACATTTCGAATTTCCTGTAAACTCAGAATAACACTATTTATTGAATCATCTTCCTTTTCGGTATCCTCAGAGACAAACAAATATGTGGTAGCCAATTGTTCGTCGATTTCTCCGTAAGTTCTCTCTTCTCTAACAATCAATCTAATATTGTGGTGTAAATTGTGTACCTTCTATGTTTTTTTTTGCGGAGGAAGATGTACCTTCTATGTTAGCTAGGTTGGAATGCCTTTCACAATGGTGGTCCAGTAGTCCCTGTTACGACGTGTGGAATAAAGGTTTACAAAACTTTATCTTCGTCCTAAGGTTGTTATTGTCGTGGCTAATGTCGGTGTATCAATGGTGTGCCGGTCCCACAAAACATTGCATCTCTCTTGCAATGGCGAGTGGTTGATTAGTCCGTTAGCCTATGTTGGTGATGGTGACGATGTTGGCTGCTGCGAGTTTTTTTTATTGGTCTTTTTTGTTGATTGTCTGGTGAGAGGTAGTGCCTAGCGTCGTAGTGTGATCAACAATGTTGAATTTTCACCTCTTGCAGTGGGAGATTGATGTGACTCTATCTTCAACTGAGGTCACTCCAGCTTGTGCATATTTTTGGGTTTTCTTGCTCGGTTTTCGCCGGAGATGAATGAACATCGAAAGATGCAAATTACCTGCCTAAAGAACAACCTCGATCAGGAGAATTCAATGTAATTTTCAAAGGCGGATCTTTGTTTTTCTCCTGCTCATTGCATATCCTCTGCCACCGTATTTATTCAGTTAGTACAGTCAGGCCATGTCGGTTGGTAAAAGAGCATTTAGGAGCCAGTGAAAATTCCAGCGTGCAGTCATGGTCTCGGCGGATACTGCCCTAGCCAGCTATCAGTATCGTTGTCTTTTCAGTTTGCACTATATGGTGGGGGCCTGGATGCAAGACACGAATTTGTTCGGTGCGTCAATGGCGGAGCCATGCCAAACACCCCAAAATGGTAACGTGCGATATGATTGTGGCCACTTGCCTCAATAATTGAGCACATATATGGCAACACATATGTATATCCATATATAGTGCTTGCACTGTTGGAGGGCTAGGTGATGATGGGACAGCCTTCTCTTGTTTGCTTAGCTGGCAATGCACACACCCTGCAAGATAGACACTTATGCATTAGTTGACTACTAATTATTACGATCACTTAGAAGATGTTTTTTCTTCATCGCTTTCTGTTTTGAACCACTTCTCATTACATGTACCTACGGTTCCATCTTGCACAATAGCTATGGCTGAGCGAAAGCATTTTTTGACGATGCAGGGGGCTAGGAGTTAAATTAAAGTGATGCTGTTAACTATCATATACTCTCCCCATTTCAAATCGACCGAAGTCCCATGTTTGTCTTAAGTTAGATTTTGCTTAACTCAACACATAACTAAAACATAAGATTGTTTCAATAGGATGACCAATTTCGCAAATATGAAACCCCAAAATAATATGTGTGTGGGCTTGTGCCTTCGTGTGTACCTTGTTTCTTACAAAACACCATGGAAATGTGTATCGTTTTCACAGATAGGTAGCCAAGCCACTAGAACGAAGGAGCAACGTCTTCTACATATAACTTTATTTTTGCTATGATGATGTATGAAATTATTTTTCTTAAACATTCAACCTTAAAAATTCCAAGTTGCACCTTTTTTTTGTCCACTAAAGTAAACATGCAAATACACACTAAACAATATTGTATTTTTTAAACAAACTGGCTAAGTAAAACTTTCCTTTTCTCACCATCCACGATGGATGTGTTGGGATAAATGCATTGCAGTGCATAGCATATGTGTACTTGTGTACAGAGATGTGTTAGCGACCGCCACTTGGCGATAACATCTGTCATTTAAAACTGGTCAATGTGTACAAGGAGAGCGACTTCAGAATGGGCTATATATTTCCAGTTTAATTACTTATGTTTTTTTCAAACATACTTTGTGTTGCCTCAGCTTTAAACTTTACTCTATATTTCCCACAAGATTTAAAGGTAGTTGTTTTAATAAAAACTTGTTCAAAATGTCAATATATTGATTCAGAGATTTTCTGAGATGACAAGTGATCAATCACTGGTCAAGCAAATGAGACAATGTGGTTTCCGAAAAGAAAAAACAAGACTAAGATAATAAAAATACATCTAATGGAATTAAAATTCATTAAAAAAACATGTTTTTGTGACCAGGATCTGGATGATATTGTTGATTGTTCGACAATGGACAGAAAGCAACGTGTGACCAATGGTTGCTGGTGTTTCATAATCGATTGGTTGGCCTTTGGTGCGCACTGTTCACGTGCGCTAAATCCTGATTAATTCCGTGAGCTCGACCAAGATGGCATGTCTGTAATTCAGCTACGTGAAGGAAATGCACGGTCTATGTCGACTCAACAGTTTTATGTCTTTTTTTATAGTCGATAGTGTGTTATATTTGTCCATAAATAGAGAATCCAACTCCATAAGTAAAACTGTTGTAGGTGTACTTATTGGCCAACGAGTGAACACTAATAGTAATAATAAGAGAATGCAGTGCGTTGTAGGGTTGTATAGTAAAAAAAATTGCAGTGCGTAACTGTCCAAAGTCTAGTTTACTACACATCTCAGTGTATAAAACCACTGTTCAGATTTCTTTCGATATTCCGATAAATCGGCACTTCTCATTGTCTGACCGATAAGATAACTTAGCCGATTTATCGCATCGATAAATCAGCCGCTATGCCGATAAATCGACTGATTTACCCCTTATCTTGGGTCGACCGATAAGTTATCGATAAGCGATATCCTCAACATTGTATAAAACCAATAAAAAGAAGTGCACATTAGTGTTAAAATGATGTAAACATGTGTACAATTCAGTATGTATATGAAAGTTAATCAAAACTTATCCAATAGAGGGCAAATATTGATTATCACGAAATAAAGTTAACTAGCCAAAAGGCTCACTCATTTATACGGATATACAGATTTACTAAGTATTCTTATATTTTGTGTTGTCTTCTCCATCATAGAACTCATTTGCATTGATAGATAGATAAATTTATCATATTACCGGAATCATGCCATTTGCCGAGCGTCCCGCCCTTCGTGAAGAGGTGTTCGGCAAAAGACCATCTACACCAACCACAACCCATAGAATAGTCGCGGAAAAGACAGCCCTCAGGTCAAGATAGTAAAACAAAAAATGATGGCAAAGCACTATCACCGACAAAGAAAAGGAAAAATACTCAGGAAACAATATGCTCGCCAAAAAACTATAGACACATGTCCCCGTTGTCAGTCGTTGATGGTGAGGAGGCAATGCAACTCTCTTGTCTGAGGGCTCGCCATGAAATGCTCGGCAACAAAATTAAACACTTCTTTAAAAGTGGACCCCAAAGGTCAACACAGGTGGAAGACCACATACACACCCCTCCCAACGAATCGACCCATAGGCCACAGTCATAGGGAGCGCCAGTAAGAGGTGATCGAAGGTTGAGCTACGCCTCAGTTATAGACCGATCAGATGCGTGATAAACTGGTGAGGTGGGACTAAACTTACCACCCCACCTCATACCCGCACCATATGGTCGTTTTGGGCTGCGGCCCAGCTAGTGGCTTTGTCGAGGACCTACAACAAGAACTACTACCCTCTTGTTTGGATGATCGAATACACCGCATTGAAGGGGATCGTGTGCAGAAAACAAAAAATTTCCTAGCAACGATATCCTTAAACTAGCCAAGATCTACACTATGGAGATATAGTAGTACGTCGGGGATCGGAATACATACCCTCGTAGACCGAATAGCGGGGATTATGCTCCCGCACAAGCGTTGACGATGAAGACGACGTAGCCGACCTCTAGGTCGCGAAGAACTCGGCGCGACGAAGACGACAAAGATGACCCCGAGGTCGGGTGGAGGAAGTAGACCTCCGCGGTACTGCTAGCGCAGCACCTTGCAGGGCGTCACACACATACGGTGGAGACGGCGGCCTCCGAAGCTCCAGTCCAGGACGAGCAGCGGAAGACTTGGACCGGAACACCAGCAGCGCGGCAGCGGGCTATGGTGGAAGAGATCCCCCTCCTCTACTTGGCGCGACTCCGACAAAGGGAATCACGAGATCGAGAGAGAAAGTGGAAATTAATTGGTGAATTAAAAGGCCAGGGGTGCCCCTTCTTATATAGGCTCCCAGGGGGGAGCCAACCTCCTCACCAGGCAATGTGGGACTATCCCCACATGCCTGGTGCGGCCAGTCATGGTGCGCCGGCCCCCTGGTGGGCCTCTTGGCCCACCTGGGTCGGCCACCCAAGCCCCCACCGAATCCCCTTGGGGATTTTCCCCCTCTTGGGCCTTCTTTCGACCAGAAGGCCCATTTAGGGAAATCAGACTAAATAAATTCGAAAATAAATATATAAAATCATATTTGCATATTAATTATACTAATTAATATCAAACATAATATATATAATTTTTCCTAACTCCGAAAACTCTTTCGGCGCTGCCCGATCTCCATCGGACCCCTCCTAGGACGCTCCCGGTGATCTCTTTTCTTTCCGGTTGTCTTGTCGAAACCCCTTAAGTGTGTTACCCTAGCGGTTCGATATAATAACAGGTATGACCAAGACTCCTCTATGATCAACGACTAACTCGTAGGCCTGGACCCCATGAATTAATCCATGTGATATAACGAATGACTTTCATATATCAAACCTGGACGTCTAGTCTTAAACCCTTTGTCATGGCGATACTTAGCGTGTCCGAGCATCATTCTCAGATATCTCCATACCTAGCATGATCTCGTTACCGACATCGCTATCTTCTACTCGTCTATGATATTATGTCAGCTGGTGACCTAGTCACATGTTTGCAAACTCATTTGACATAATCTCACCGAGTGGGCCCTAGAGTATCTATCCGGCTATGCGGACTGACAAATCCCGCTGTTGACCCCTCGTCTCAACTACCCCCTTCCGATACCCAAAAATATCACCTATCATTGTCACACTATATAAGATATGACGTTTGGTGCGATCAAAGTATCTTCCAGGGATAACAATAAGAGTTGGTCTCACGGTCTTAAGGCGTAATGACTATGTCCTATAAATACTGGGTATGTCCATCACATCGTTACACCTAACGATATGACTTCCATTGCCGACCGGCGCCATGCCCTATGATCGGAAAACCTCGATCATCAATCGCGCAATGAAACTAGTCTTAGAAGAGGCTATTAGGGACCTGGTTGTTTATCTACCACACCTGTATTAATGTTTTTGCTTAATACAGTTATAGCATGGTGTAAAACATATAATGAACGATTGGGATATTGCCAATAAACTATGTTTATTAAGTGCCTCTAGGGCATATTCTCTTCAGTCTCTCACTTGCACTAGAGTAACACTTAATCTAGTTTACAACTTGGTAAAATCTCAACACCCATAGCATCTTGGTGCCTGGTCGCCTCGTGGAAGAGGAATACAGTCAATAGATCTCACACATTGAGACCTATGTGTGCTTTGCAACACTTCTATGTCACCTAGTTTGACATCATCCTGTATCTTACGATGACGGTGAAATATATCCCAGTGGATGGAGTGAGACTCGAGCATTCGCGTAGCATACGCCTTAAAAGTCTAAGAGATCTATTAAGGGGACCACCTACGCTCGGAAAACTGCTCAGTCCAATCACACTTTCTACTTCTGAAGTCGCGATATATTTCTATACCTATGTAGATTGTGCGACAGTGCATTCATATGCGACTTCGCAAACTAACCATGTCTATCTTCAAAATAAAGGACATCTCCTATATGAGATTTCTAGTCGTATGGATCAGTGTAATAACTTGCATCATCGTAACCGATTTACGGCAAGTTTCCATTTCACTCTTACCCTTTACTAGAAAACCTATCTTCAGTTATCATAGACACTGAAGAATAAACTTAACGTTTGTTCATTGATCCACACAAGGATCACTCTAGAACCTGTTCTTCAACCAAGAACTCGGGTCACACTAAGTCGAGCTTTCAGTCTGATAGCATCTATGTCTGATACATAGATAATGTCGAACATCATTTGCTATAACTGAAAATGCCAAGATAAACTTAATATTTTACCTAGTCATACAAGCAAGAACCTCTTTCTTTGCTTGTCCTTTTATGAAACACTTCAGAATCTTGACTAAGTAAATATTCCGACATAATGTTATTAAGCCCCTTACAATCTATACAATTATAAATCGGATACCTAATACTCCTCACTTCATTTCATAGAAAATTTAATCACTTAAATAATCCTTTAGACTATACTAGAGGATCTGTGTCATTCAATATGTCGTTACATACAAAATCACGAATGACACCTAGCTTCCACTCAAATATGCCTTCCGCATATAAGATCAAGGAAAAGCTACTTAGCTCCCACTCAAATATGCCTTCCGCATACAAGATCAAGGAAAGCTACTTTGCTCCCACTCACTTGTTTGCAAATGTAGGTTTCTTCAACTATTTTGGACAACTCCAAAATCTTTTGATCACATTATCAAAGTGAAGATTCCAACTCCGATATGCTTGCTTCTGCCCATGAATGGACAACCGAAGTTTGCACACATGTTTAGCATCCTCAGGATCACCAACTCTTTCTTAATGACACTATTAAGAAACATGGTTTCCTTATCCATCTATCAATTTCTCATTCGAAATTATAGTGATTGCTAAACGACCCAGAATAGATTTAGGCTTTGCCACTTGTGACAAACTCTCATGTGGTCTGTCGGAACTGTTTCACGACAAATCGAATCTGCTCAATGTCTATTCTCTCATAAAATTCCATATACTATTAACATCCTAGATGCCATCAAGAAGATCTCCCAAGTCAATACCTGGTAATCGTATATGGATTTTATTTCGGATCACAAATGACTCATAGACATTTCTCGGACTTAGGTCCACCATCTCTTCTTCGTAGTTCGTAGGTCTATCATATTCCATTAATAGGACCTTCATAACAAGATTGTCGTAACACACAGTGTGGAACACAACCTCGTATGCCTACGCTCTTAGTATGAGCTCAGAACATCATGATCTTGAATCATCAGCTTTTTCAAGCTGTGGAGCCTGACACCAAAAACACTTTCGGTTGCGCCACTCTGATGTCTATAGAAGAAGTTCACCAACTTCGTCTTGCTCTACTTTCTTTCTCACTTATACACTCGGAAAAGAAACCATTTCTTTCGCAAGATATATCCCGGCAATGATTTTTCCTATGTCGTGAGACATGTACCCAACTAACTCTTTAGGCAGGGTATACTACAAAGATTAATCCATTTTAGGTTCGACTACATCGAAACACTAAATTGCTGAAACGACAATCCAGGCTCAAAAGCCATGCCATCACTCGTATGGTATTGTCTCCATGGATTCAAATGATTTCCCTATTTGCTAACGTGAGTGTTTACGTTTCTACCATATGACTCTAATGATCACAATAATTCGGTAAGAAATTCATTTACCACACACTATCCGATAGGGTGCAATTACGCTGTCCTAACACACCATGACACTATGGTGTTCCATGCGACGTAATTTGTGAAACTCTTCTCACAAGTCTTCCAATGATGCGCCAACATTATAACTCAAATCTTCATTTCCTCGACCTGCATCGCGGGAATTTGATTTTCTTGTTAAGTTTATTTCCTACTTCATTCTGGACTTGTTTGATTGAATCAAAATTTCCAGGCCAACATTCCCCGAGTGGATATCCATATATCTATTCGAATGTTCATGAAGTCTATGAAATAAAGACTTCCACTACACGTTAAAGTACTTCATTGATTCACATACACCGAAATGCATGATTCTCAGCTATACTCAAAACGTTCAGTGAAGTTCACGAAATAAAGATCTCCACTACCAGTCAATTACTTCATTGAACCACATACATCTCTATGTATGACTATCAATAAGTTATATGCCCGTTTTCCGAAAACGGTGTCACAGTTATTTTGCAAGTGTCAAAAGATCAAATCTTAGGACTTGTAGGTATATCCAGTGTGGAGCTAATGCATATAAGATTGACATGACTAAACGGTAGTGCCACACATATGTGGTGTCTTTATTAAGTTTGTATCCTTTGGCATTAATATTATGAATGTGGGAGCTTCTACCATCTAAATTCAAATCAGCATATGATCATTACTTCATAAATATAGGACACCAATTTGTCACTATCATGTATGAACAAGTGTCTCGCTAGAGGAGACACACTTGTAACGATCATACTAACAGGCGATCATAAAGAATTTACCCAAATGGTAGATCTAGAGGGAGAGTTTCTATGGCCATCACAACAACTTGATTGCCATTATCAACACGCAATGTCGCCTCATCCTTTCAAGCTACTGAAGCAGTAAACCTGGTTTTTCACAAAACATGACTAGTTCAAAACTTAGTCATTACTGCGAGTACTTGCTTAGCTAAAACATTCATAACATTTATATCATATATACACCATCATCATTGATGACTTCCGGCGATCTGTTTCATTTTCTTGATACTTCCACCGTAATCAAGAACAATGAAGGTGAACGATTCCCCTTGCATGACATAGTCTATGACAGAGGATTTGCACTTGGCAACGATGTCTGTCATCCAGTGATTGAGCTGAGCGAGGCGTCTCAATGTTCATTAAGCATGAACATATGTCATTAAGTATGACCGCCACGTGCTCCCTCAATGTTTGTATTCTCTTCCATCTTGGTTGAGAAGACAATCAGTCAACATACTGATAAACTTCATCAACCAAACGTTTGGGGTACCCCGAGTTTAGCGACCATATCATATGTTCGCGATATAAAAACTCGTACCCACCGTTGGTTCTTTATGGCAGAGATCATAGCATACACTGGACTATGATGATATCATCCGCACAAAATCCGATAATCAAAATTATCTTTTGTTAGCGGAATATCCGGGTTTATCTCCTAGCGGGTATTGTAACACAAAGAGCTAACGGTTTAAACAAGGAGTATCCTCAAGCTAAAGTATAAAACTATGAAGTTTGGACCCAACCTTTTAAGTTTCTCAAACGCAGGAATGCGCCTAATTTGAAAAGATGCTATCACAATGGTTAATATCTACAAAGGTTTGCAAAACAGACTATGTTCATTATATTCTGAGTTCTAGTATTTTAGAAAATAACTATCCGAACTCCCACTCAAACGAACATCCCTCCTGGTCGTTTAAGCGATTACACGACCCCTATCCATTGCACCACCCCTCATCATTAGAGCCGGCGGTACAACTTCAAGAGTAGACAAAAGTCCGCCACACCAATTTTGTGACTCGTGCTCGACCTTTCGGTCTCCCTGTTCCGAGGCCATATTTCTGAATATGCTAGGCTCGCCACCAAAAACCTCCACGCTGACGCTTGTGCAACATGGCTTACACCCACGTATGCGAACAAAGATATGTCTGACACCCGATCATCACGACCTGCCTCATAACGTAGAACTTTCTTGGTGGTGCGCGTTGGAGGGAGAACACTAGTGGTATTTTGAAGGGATCATCTTATATAGCTACCGCCGTGTAACTAATATATACTATATATAATCACACAATATAAGATGCACACAAAACATCAAATGTAATGCAATGTGATACAGTCCATTGCGCCATGGTCTTCTTGGCGCCCGTAGTTTATAAAGAATTTAATAAACCTACCTTGACCATATCACATAGCCCCTGCAAAATAAAGTTAGACGCTTCTACTTTATCTTTTGCATATTTTACGTGGCTGGGGGCTTTCGTAAATAGAACCGCTTCATACCTACGAACCTTATGATCACAACAACGATCCAATAATTGCATGTTTAAGCATCCCTTTCGGGCCCTCCATTGAAAATGCAAAGCCAATTAAAGAGAGAGAAACATGCACCCGCCAGCCACAGATACGGTACAAGCCGTATGTCAGTAGTGGAACCAGTCTCGCATAAGCGTACGCGTAAAGTCGGTCCAGGCCGCTTCATCAACTCGATGCCGCTGGAATCACAAGTGCACGCTAGAGGGTAGCAAATAACAGGAACGGTGCCCCGTGCAGAACACGGGTTCTAACAGCGTACAACTATATCTACGATAGATCGGCTCTGATACCACTGAAGAGGATCGTGTGCAGAAAACCAAAATTTTCCTAGCAACGATATCCTTAAACTAGCCAAGATCTACACTATGCAGATATAGTAGTATGTCGGAGATCGGAATACATACCCTCGTAGACCGAATAGCGGGGATTACGCTCCCGCACAAGCGTTGACGATGAAGACGACGTAGCCGACCTCTAGGTCGCGAAGAACTCGGTGCGACGAAGACGACGAAGATGACCCCGAGGTCGGGGGGAGGAAGTAGACCTCCGAGTACTGCTAGCGCAGCACCTCGCAGGGCGTCACACACATACGGTGGAGACGACGGCCTCCGAAGCTCCAGTCCAGGACGAGCAGCGGAAGACTTGGACCGGAATACCAGCAGCGCGGTAGCGGGCTATGGTGGATGAGATCCCCCTGCTCTACTCGGCGCGACTCTGACAAAGGGAATGACGATATCGAGAGAGAAATTGGGAATTAATTGGTGAATTAAAAGGCCAGGGGTGCCCCTTCTTATATAGGCTCCCAGGGGGGAGCCAACCTCCTCACCAGGCAATGTGGGACTATCCCCACATGCCTGGTGCGGCCAACCATGGTGCGTCGGCCCCCTGGTGGGCCTCTTGGCCCACCTGGGTCGGCCACCCAAGCCCCCACCGAATCCCCTTGGGGATTTTCCCCCTCTTGGGCCTTCTTTCGACCAGAAGGCCCATTTAGGGAAATCAGCCTAAATAAATTCGAAAATAAATATATAAAATCATATTTGCATATTAATTACACTAATTAATATCAAAACTAATATATATAATTTTTCCTAGCTCCGAAAACTCTTTCGGCGCTGCCCGATCTCCATCGGACCCCTCCCGGGACGCTCCCGGTGATCTCTTTCCTTTCCGGTTGTCTTGTCGAAACCCCTTAAGTGTGTTACCCTAGCGGTTCGATATAATAACAGGTATGACCAAGACTCCTCTATGATCAACGACTAACTCGTAGGCCTGGACCCCATGAATTAATCCCTGTGATATAACGAATGACTTTCATATAGTCTTAAACCCTTTGTCATGGCGATACTTAGCGTGTCCAAGCATCATTCTCAGATATCTCCATACCTAGCATGATCTCGTTACCGACATCGCTATCTTCTACTCGTCTATGATATTATGTCAGCTGGTGACCTAGTCACATGTTTGCAAACTCATTTGACATAATCTCACCGAGTGGGCCCTAGAGTATCTATCCGGCTATGCGGACTGACAAATCCCGCTGTTGACCCCTCGTCTCAACTACCCCCTTCCGATACCCAAAAGTATCACCTATCATTGTCACACTATATAAGATATGACTTTTGGTGCGATCAAAGTATCTTCCAGGGATAACAATAAGAGTTGGTCTCACGGTCTTAAGGCGTAATGACTATGTCCTATAAATACTGGGTATGTCCATCACATCGTTACACCTAACGATATGACTTCCATTGCCGACCGGCGCCATGCCCTATGATCGGAAAACCTCGATCATCAATCGCGCAATGAAACTAGTCTTAGTAGAGGCTACTAGGGACCTGGTTGTTTATCTACCACACCTATATTAATGTTTTCGCTTAATACAGTTATAGCATGGTGTAAAACATATAATGAACAATTGGGATATTGCCAATAAACTATGTTTATTAAGTGCCTCTAGGGCATATTCCCTTCACGTATAATAATCTACACGGCAACAACCATATTCTGCATGGAACCCCAACAAAATTGAATGTATCATATCACCACCATGATCTTCATAGACCAATTCTCTCTATGCCTCTAGATTGACCTCGTTTCCCCTCACACAAACCACCGGACACAAAATCTCCAATGACCACAATTTGACAACATCAACATAATATTGATGGATGGTCAATGTGGGGAGTTTGATGTTATTGGGCGGAAGTGTTGGTATGTACCCACTAGTGCAATACTATCTAAACACACTCATCATACACGGGATGATAGCCTTTTCCAAAAACATTATGTCCAACAAAACACCTTGAAATATGAAGAGTAATTTTTGGAGATTCGCCCATGACTGTTGACAAGGTTATATCAAACGGGTACCCCTCATGTAGGTACCTGGTGCACGTAATGACTAAATCCCAATTGTCAATAGGATGAAGAAGCCCAACATGCGAAGCCCAAGACAAAGACTTCTACCATAGATAGCATAGTCGGTAATTCTTCCCATAAATAAAGTCCTAGTCGGTTACGACCCGAGACCTGTACCCTATATAAAGTGCAGGAGGGAGACCGACCAGGGACACGCCCAACCAGAACCACCAAACCCTAACAAGATCGACATCTTGCTAGACCCCTGTACTCGCCGCATATACACAATCAATAACAGACAAGCAGGAGTAAGGGTTTTACCTCACTCGAGGGCCCCGAACCTGGGTAATTCCCGCTTGTCAGCCGACGAATCTACCAACACTACGCTTTCTCTACCTCATAACTCTTACCCTAGGCTAGTAACCATGGGTATTGATGGGGACATCCCTCGTCAATTGGCGCCGTCTATGGGAATATGTGGTGTTTGATCTACAGATTTTTTGGTCCAAATTTCAAACGGCGATCCGTCGACTTCTTCAAAGGGATGCACATCAGCAACAACAGATCGTATTGAAGGGGTTACGGTGCAGAAAACAATAATTTTCTAGCGTAAGAAACCCTAACTAGCCAGGATCTATCTATCTAGTACATGTGATAACGGTGGCGGAACGGGTTACATTACCTCCATGTAGACCGATAGCGGGGATTACGCTCCCGCACAAGCGTTGACGATGAAGTCGTACGTAGCCGACCTCGAGGTCGCGGAGAACTTGCCGCGATGATGTAGACGATGACGCCGGGGTATGGACGATGACCTACGTCGACGGGCGTCGGGCGGAAGATGGCGAGGCACCGGCGGCAGGGGGGTGCGCCGGCGGCAAGGGGGGAGGCGCCGCGGCGGCTGCAGGGGGCGAGACGACGTCGCCCAGGCTCCTCAAAAGAGTTGCCTCCGAGCACTCACAAACACACGGAGCTTAACGACAACCCCCGGTCATTCAGATCCAGCTGAAATCGCAGGGGTAGATCTTATCTGGAATCCCGCAGGGCAACGACGCTCGGTGGTATAGCTTAGGTGGAGAGAGGGGCCAAAACGGGCGGAGAAGCAACTCGGTCGGCAAGCTATACAATTAATTGTATTTTTCTGTAATTAATCCAATTAATATGCCTTGCTATATAAAGGGGGGAGGGGGTGTGCAAACACCTTGCCTCCCCCATGTGGGACTAAAGGAATACGAGGGGGAGGGGGGTTCGGCCGAACCCCCTAGTCCGAGTTGGACTAGGGCCCATGCCCCCTTCCCCTTGGGTGGTGCGGTTCCCCCCCCCCTCTTGGGCCCTCTTAGGGTCCATGTAGGTGGGAGCCCCCCTTTTCCTTTATCTAATTAATATTAAATTAATATAAAATATAATTAATTCATAATTAATATATTTAAATACTATTTAATATCCCGTGACTCCGAAACAATTTCCGAATCACCCGAACAACTTTCGGACATCTCTAGAACCATTCCAGACCTTCCCGGAACTCCTTCCGGACCACCGGAACTCTTTCCGGATCATTTCTCTCTCTCCAACAAAATCCTATATTATTCCTGAACCTATCTCCTGGTGTCGTTAAGACCTTAAGTTTGTTACGCTACGGTTCGAGAACACTCCAGACATGGTCGAGACACTCCGCTCACCAATGACCGTCAGGGATACCTGGATGTATATGACGGCCCCTGTGCATTCTACGAATATCGTCGTTGAACCATAAATATGATATTCATTCCCTTTGTTTCTGCGATACTACCCTCTCCGAGATATGATCGTAGACATATCGATGTCTCTGTTGTATCTCGTTACCGACAAAGGTTATTAACTCGTCTGTGATATTACATCTCCATGACCTAGTCATAAGCTGCGCAGCTACATAGATGTAATCTCACCGAGTGGGCCCAGGTTATCTTTCCATTACAAGAATAAAAAAATCCCGCTTTTCATCCTTACGTCTCGATGCTCTTTCGGAATACCCAAGATGGACACCGTTATTGTCATGCTATATAAGACACAATGTTTGATGCTCTCAAAGCACCCCTACGAAGCATCAATAAGTACGGTCTCACGGTATAAGGAATAAGCTATCATATTCTTATCTATTGCAAATGACAAACATCGTAATACGATCTTATTGCAATACTTTGCGTATGTCCATCATCTTATTCAACTAATAAGATGACCCCACTGTCAACCGACGTCATTGTCCTTGATCGGGAATCTCGATCAACTGTTGCCCAATGGACTAGTTCAAGTAGAGGCTTACTAGGGACCTGGTTGTCTATGTATCACACGTGTATTAATAATTCCGATTAATACAGTTATAGCATAATACACAAACCTATTATAAACTTATGAGATAACGCAATAAATACTACTTATTTATTTGCCTCTAGGGCATATCTCCTTGAGTCTCCCACTTGCACTAGAGTACAAATAAACTAGCTGCATTTTACTTTATCAAAATCCCTTATCAAATAAGAATCATTTGATAGAGTGTTACTCTGACAATCTGCACAATACATGATTGTGCATACTTTTGCGATTCATTGATATCAACTTGCTTCATATCACCATGTTATCCAATAACATATATGCAAATACCGTAACTAAGTGAGACTTATGTTTCCCAGCGCTTACTCTGATTATACCAACCAGATAACTGCCTAGAAAAACACACTCAGTCACAATGAGCCCCTTGTAACAATTACAAACTCGCGATATCTACATACTTTCACACCAATGTAGAAAACTTGACATTCTAATGTCAATCCATCAACTAACGCACTTCTACTTCCAATAAATTCTAAATTTACTTTTATAGTTGCTCTTCTTCTAAGAACATCGGTTATATTTCATCAAGCAGATAATATGGTTTCTGTATGATGTCTAATATTACATAACAGACCAACATTACTACCATTGTATCATTACTACCTTGTATCATTACTCTTAATGATCAATTGGATTTCAAAGGACCATCATTTTTATTCTATTCTGACTCCTCAGATATAATCCAAAACAACTCGACTAACTATTAAAAATTCCCGTTCTATTCCAAATAGACACTAATTTCCAAATAGTTTCACAACTTCATCCTTCTCATCTATTCTACTGGTACAATTTCACAATGTGTCATTTACACAAGATGAATTCAGCTCCCACTCAAATTATGTCTCTACATATTTGAGAACACGAGCTCCCACTCAAAAACATGTCATCCACATATTTGAGTTCCTAAGCTCCCACTCAAAAATATGTTCTTCACATATTTCACCCGAGTGAACCAACTTTCACTCCCACTTAAATCAACATTTTGGTCAAACCAAAATCATTGATCTGTTATCAATTTGAATTCAATACAAACTAAAGTATTACATTAATACAAATCCTTTAGACTTCAAGCATGTCTACATAAATGCAGTCAACAAATTTGATCTTGTCCAAGACACATTTCTTGACAAGACATGATTCCACGTCTTTCTTACAGTCACATTTCTCATACAACACTTTATATGATGATTAAACAATCTTATTCCTCTAACAAGAATTGTAGCAACAATAACTATTTTAATCCTTTCAAATGTAACTTGGATTTCCAGGCCGAAACAGCCTTTGTTCGTATTCCGATATTTTTCTCAACTTTCTTTGTACTCATAAAGTGTACCTTGATCTGTCAACAAGATCTGAAACACTTAATATCGTGCTGTGACCTGACAGCAATATTAAATATAACATCACTTTATTTAGAAGCTTCTTTTATGAAAATATTATGATCTTTATGAAGAGGATTGCAAGCAGAAAACAATTTTCTAGTCTCCCTCACTCTTAATCACCAAATTTTCATCTGTAGAAATATACTCTTTGGAACACCTTCCAACATTCTACTTTTATGAATATAGGTCTGACACCTTATTTCAAGCTCTTAATTCCAATCCATAAACCAGAATTCTAAAAATGATATTTTCCTCGGAATTACATAGACAACAAACCAAGTTTTGTTTCTATTTGGTTTTGGAATACACTCCCATCCAATGCGAGTAATCTACAAAAAACTATTTATGTATATTCCGAATTATCATATAATCATATACATCACGACACTATTGTCGATCACACGAATTCTCGTTGAGAGAAATATCTATTTTCTAAAGTGGACATCGACTATAATGTTTCGAACATATTAAGAGATTCTAAGACAGATTCTGACAGACCACATTCTATTTAAAATAGAGCATGATTATAATACCCCACATATCACCATATATGACATTATAATATTGTGAAACGAATTTCCACAAGTCTTTTGTGTTGAAACCATAATTCAAAAATATTGTCCTTTGATCGAATCTTGTGAATGCAATATTCACTAATCTTTCTTCTGAAAAACCCCATTTGATCTCTTATCAAATTAATTTCAGACTCATGATTTATCGGGCAAATACTCTTATTCACCAATAATCATAGAATAATTCGGATCAAGCAAAAACACCATCAATTAATTTAATAATCATTTAAAATGACTCTTAATTAATTTCCTCTCATAGTGACACTTCAATACTATTTTCAAACTTAATCAATTCGGCACTCGAAATACTTAAATGGACCAAAATATCCATTACTTCTTTCATTGCCTTTATGACTAAATTCGATGGTGTTCGTTCTAGTAATAGAACTTTTATTCATTGGACATGCTATTTTATCATTTCCACAATTATGAACATTATCATACAATTGATGTAATTGAGATGTGAAACCTTTATTCATAATATAAAACAACTGGCTTGTTCCATAACATAAAACAACTGAACTTGTCTTATTACATGAATAACTATGTCTTGCAACAATCAAGACACTGAACACACTTTCTCACTATTACAAAAGATCTAATAAAAAACTATTAATGATAACTATGATAACTTGAGGACGTGAACACCAAATGGCCATCAACTCCTTGATCACCATCTTCAGCGCCAGGTCACATCATACTTCGCCGCATATATGTGATAATCAGGACCTGTTTCACAAACAGAACAAGTATCAAATACTTTATCATATGTCAAGAGGCGAATTCATAATTCTGTATATATCAAATATATACCTGTGGCATCGAAGAGCTCTCCTTCGATGGAATCAACTTTCAGAGATTTGAATTCAGACACGAACTTGTAGAAGTTCATATTGTCGGCCTTCAAAATGTACTTGCGTACATGCTTCTGATAGCTTGGAGGCAGAAATATCAGGACAGTCTGAATGGCACAGGAATCTGCCATCCAGTAATCGAAGACCATCGTCAGCTGGAAGTAGATGTAATACAATGTCTTCAAATGAGTCTCCAGACAGGTATGCTCCTCCATGTGAATGGTCTGGAACATTCTAAGCTGCCTGAATTGCTCACGCCTTAATTCATCTCGGAAGTGTGTCTTTATCACATCAATCATGACGCATGGCTCCTTGCGTCGAAACAACTCTTTCAACTCAGGTGCTAGGCATACGGTCATGGTGATTTCCACTTCGACGAATATGTCTCGACGCCTACGGAAATCATCTTCCTCCTCCTCGCTTGCAGAATCCCCTGGTCTTTCTCCTAACGCTTCATCGAGAAGATACAGAATGTTGTTGTGTTCGAGGATGTTTCTAAAACCCTTGTACCAGCTGATGAAGTTGGACCCGTCGGCTTCTAAGGTAGAATCCGGGCTCTTGAGGAAGTAACCGAAGTATAGTTGCGTAGTCTACAGACGTGATCGCAAAAGAGGTAAGGTAAAGTTTATAATATATAGGTGAGTTTTAGTTTTATAAACACACACCACACCAAGATTATTATCCCTAAAAATAATAATGGCGATTACACGACCCTCATCCACCACACCACTCCTTATCATCACGGCCGGCAGCACAACTTCAAAGGTGGACATAAAATGTCGATCACAACAACTCTATGACTCATGCTCGATCTGTCGATCTTCCTGTGTTCCGAGGCCATATCAGCATATGCTAGGCTCGCCAATCAAACCTCGAAGACCCTGCGCGTGCAACGTGGCTTACACCCACTGTATGCGAACGACGAGATGTCTGACACCCGATCATCGCGGCCTGTCTCATAACGTAGAACTTTCTTGGTGGTGCGCAACGAGGGAGAACACAATTTTGGTATTTGTTAGGGATCATCCTATTCATGATGCTACCGTTGTATATCTAGCATATAAGCAATCAATAGGGTGCACACACAACATCACACAATAATGATGCAATGAAGTGCGATGTGACATGGTCGATGGGCCTGGACCTTCATGGCGCCATGTGCCTGGCCCCCCCGGCGCCCCGGCATGGCTCCGAGTCTACGGATCCCTCCACTGTCTCCGATAGTACGAGTAATATTAAACTTACCGTAACCATGTCACATAAAATAACGCCTCTGCAAAACAAAGTTAGACGCCTCTATCTTTATTTAGTTTTGCAAGTTTTACGTGGCATATAGGCTTATTCGTAAGAGAATCGCTTCCCTACCTACGAACTTTGTACCACAACGATCGTATAATTGCATGTTTAAGCATCCCTTTCGGGTCCTCCATTGAAAATGCTTTGCCGACTAGAGAGAGAGAAACAGACACCCGCCAGCCACAGATACGGTGCAAGCTGCATGTCAGTAGTGGAACCACTCTCGCGTAAGCGTACGCGTAAAGTCGGTCCGGGCCGTTTCATCAACTCAATACCGAAGGCATCGCAAGTGCACGCTAGAGGGTAGCAAATATAAGAAATACGTCCTCATGCAACATGAGTTCTAACCGTACCAGCAGTACTACGCATAGATCGGCTCTGATACCACTGAATGGGTTACGGTGCAGAAAACAATAATTTTCTAGCGTAAGAAAACCTAACTAGCCAGGATCTATCTGTCTAGTACATGTGATAACAGTGGCGGAACGGGTTACATTACCTCCATGTAGACCGATAGCGGGGATTACGCTCCCCCACAAGCGTTGACGATGAAGTCGTACGTAGCCGACCTCGAGGTCGCGGAGAACTTGCCGCGATGATGTAGACGATGACGCCGGGTGTCGACGATGACCTGCGTCGACGGGCGTCGGGCGGAAGATGGCGAGGCGCCGGCGGCAGGGGGGTGCGCCGGCGGCAAGGGGGTAGGCGGCGCGGTGGCTCAGGGGGCGAGACGACGTCGCCCAGGCTCCTCAAAAGAGTTGCCTCCGAGCACTCGCAAACATACGGAGCTTAACGACAACCCCCCGTCATTCAGATCCAGCTGAAATCACAGGGGTAGATCTTATCTGGAATCCCGCAGGGCAACGGCGCCCGACGGTATAGCTTAGGTGGAGAGAGGGGGCAAAACGGGCGGAGAAGCAACTCGGCCGGCCTGCTATACAATTAATTGTATTTTTCTGTAATTAATCCAATTAATATGCCTTGCTATATAAAGGAGGGAGGGGGTGTGCAAACACCTTGCCTCCCCCATGTGGAACTAAAGGAATACGAGGGGGAGGGGGGTACGGCCGAACCCCCTAGTCCGAGTTGGACTAGGGCCCAAGCCCCCTTCCCCTTGGGTGGTGCGGCTCCCCCCTCTTGGGCCCTCTTAGGGCCCATGTAGGTGGGAGCCCCCTTTTACCTTTATTTAATTAATATTAAATTAATATAAAATATAATTAATTCATAATTAATATATTTAAATACTATTTAATATCCCGTGACTCCGAAACAATTTCCGAATCACCCAAACAACTTTCGGACATCTCAAGAACCATTCCAGACCTTCCCGGAACTCCTTCCGGACCACCGGAACTCTTTCTGGATCATTTCTCCCTCTCTCCAAAAAAATCCTATATTATTCCAGAACCTATCTCCTGGTGTCGTTAAGACCTTAAGTTTGTTACGCTACGGTTCGAGAACACTCCAGAGATGGTCGAGACACTCCGCTCACCAATGACCGTTAGGGATACCTGGATGTATATGACGGCCCCTGTGCATTCTACGAATATCGTCGTTGAACCATAAATATGATATTCATTCCCTTTGTTTCTGCAATACTACCCTGTCCGAGATATGATCATAGACATACCGATGTCTTTGTTGTATCTCGTTACCGACAAAGGTCATTAACTCGTCTGTGATATTACATCTCCATGACCATGTCATAAGCTGCGCAGCTACATAGATGTAAACTCACCGAGTGGGCCCAGAGTATCTTTCCATTACAAGAATGAACAATCCCGCTCTTGATCCTTACGTCTCGATGCTCTTTCGGAATACCCAAGATGAACACCGTTATTGTCATGCTATATAAGACACAACGTTTGATGCTCTCAAAGCACCTCTACGAAGCATCAATAAGTACGGTCTCACGGTCTAAGGAATAAGTTATCATATTCTTATCTATTGCAAATGACAAACATCGTAATACGATCTTATTGCAATACTTTGCGTATGTCCATCATCTTATTCAACTAATAAGATGACCCCACTGTCAACCGACGTCATTGTCCTTGATCGGGAATCTCGATCAACTGTTGCCCAATGGACTAGTTCAAGTAGAGGCTTACGAGGGACCTGGTTGTCTATGTATCACACGTGTATTAATAATTCCGATTAATACAGTTATAGCATAATACACAAACCTATTATAAACTTATGAGATAACGCAATAAATACTACTTATTTATTTGCCTCAAGGGCATATCTCCTTCACGTATCCAGATCACAGGTGATCACTCGCCAAAAACAACATCACCAGCAAGGATCAGGCCATACTCACCCGATGCTTAGGAGATCTACTCCAATCTCGATTCAGGTTTTGATCTATCTATTGGGGAACATAACTTCTTTGTTGATCAGCTTGGTGTGCAGGATTTAGTCGAACAGGTCGCAACTCAGCCACTTCATAAGGGATCGACTGAGGTCGCATCTGCAGCAGACAAGAAAGATACCCTATCACAAATTGATCTGATCCCGCCACCACAATCTCCTGTAGGGAATATGCCTTAGAGGTACTTAATAAACATAGTTTATTGGCAATATCCCAATGGTTCATTATATGTTTTATACCATGCTATAACTGTATTAAGCGAAAACATTAAAACAGGTGAGGTAGATAAACAACCAGGTCCCTAGTAGCCTCTACTAAGACTAGTTTCGTTGCGCGATTGATGATCGAGGTTTTCCGATCATAGTGCATGGCGCCGGTCGGCAATGGAAGTCATATCGTTAGGTGTAACGATGTGATGGACATACCCAGTATTTATAGGACATAGTCATTACACCTTAAAACCGTGAGACCAACTCTTATTGTTATCCCTGGAAGATACTTTGATCGCTCCAAACGTCATATCTTATATAGTGTGACAATGACAGGTGATACTTTTGGGTATCGGAAGGGGGTAGTTGAGACGAGGGGTCAACAGCGGGATTTGTACGTCCGCATAGCCGGATAGATACTCTAGGGCCCACTCGGTGAGATTATATCAAATGAGTTTGCAAACATGTGACTAGGTCACCAGCTGACATAATATCATAGACGAGTAGAAGATAGCGATGTCGGTAACGAGATCACTCTAGGTATGGAGATATCTAAGAATGATGCTCGGACACGCTAAGTATCGCCATGACAAAGGGTTTAAGACTATACGTCCAGGTTTGATAGATGAAAGTCATTCGTTATATCACAGGGATTAAATCATGGGGTCCAGGCCTACGAGTTAGTCATTGATCATAGAGGAGTCTTGATCATACCTGTTATTATATCGAACCGCTAGGGTAACACACTTAAGGGGTTTCGACAAGACAACCGGAAAGGAAAGAGATCACCGGGAACGTCCCGGGAATGGTCCGATGGAGATCGGGCAACGACGAAAGAGTTTTCAGAGCTAGAATAAATTATATAAAATATGTTTGATATTAATTAGTGTAATTAATGTTTAAATATGATTTTATATATTTATTTTCGAATTTTTAAAGGCTGATATCCCGCTGCCGCGCTGCTGGTGTTCCGGTCCAAGTCTTCCGCTGCTTGTCCTGGACTGGAGCTTCGGAGGCCGTCGGTCTCCACCATATGTGTGTAACGCCCTGCGAGGTGCTGCGCCAGCGGTACTCGGAGGCCTACTTCCTCCACCCGACCTCGGGGTCATCTTCATCGTCTTCGTCGCGCCGAGCTTTCCGCGACCTAGAGGTCGGCTACGTCGTCTTCGTCGTCAACGCTTGTGCGGGAGCGTAATCCCCGCTATTCGGTCTACGAGGGTATGTATTCCGATCTCCGCCGTACTACTATATCTGCATAGTGTAGATCTTGGCTAGTTTAAGGATATCGCTGCTAGGAAATTTTTTATTTTCTGCACACGATCCCCTTTAGTGGTATCAGAGCCGATCTATCGTAGATATTGTTGTACGCTGTTAGAACCCGTGTTCTGCACGGGGGCACCGTTCCTGTTATTTGCTACCCTCTAGCGTTCACTTGTGATTCCAGCGGCATCGAGTTGATGAAGCGGACCGGGCCGACTTTACGCGTACGCTTACGCGAGACCGGTTCCACTACTGACATACGGCTTGTACCATATCTGTGGCTGGCGGGTGCCTGTTTCTCTCTCTTTAGTTGGTCTTGCATTTTCAATGGAGGGCCCGAAAGGGATGCTTAAACATGCAATTATTGGATCGTTGTTGTGGTCATAAGGTTCGTAGGTATGAAGCGGTTCTATTTATGAAAGCCCCAAGCCACGTAAAATATGCAAAAGATAAAGTAGAAGCGTCTAACTTTATTTTGCAGGGGCTATGTGATATGGTCAAGGTAGGTTTGATAAATTTTTTATAAACTGCGGGCGCCAAGAAGACCATGACGCATGGACTGTATCACGTCGCATTACATTTGATGTTTTGTGTGCATCTTATATTGTGTGATTATATATATTATTATATATTAGTTGCACGGCGGTAGCTATATAAGATGATGCCTTCTAAATACCACTAGTGTTCTCCCTCCAACGCGCACCACCAAGAAAGTTCTACGTTATGAGGCAGGCCGTGATGATCGGGTGTCAGACATCTCATCGTACGCATACAGTGGCTGTAAGCCATATTGCACAAGCGTCAGCGTCGAGGTTATGGTGGCGAGCCTAGCATATGCAGATATGGCCTCGGAACAGGGAGACCGAAAGGTCGAGCACGAGCCACAAAATTGGTGTGGCGGACAATTGTGTACTCTTGAAGTTGTGCCGCCGGCTCTGATGATGAGGGGTAGTGCAATGGATGGGGGTCGTGTAATCGCTTAAACGACCAGGAGGGATGTTCGTTTGAGTGGGAGTTCGGATAGTTATTTTCTAAAATACTAGAACTCAGAATATAATGAACAGAGTCTTTTTTGCAAACCTTTGTAGATATTAACCATTGTGATAGCATCTTTTCAAATTAGGCGCATTCCTGCGATTGAGAAACTTATTAGGTTGGGTCCAAACTTCATGGTTTTATGCTTTAGCTTGAGGATACTCCTTGTTTAAACCATTAGCTCTTTGTGTTACAATACCCGCTAGAAGATAAACCCGGATATTCCGCTAACAAAAGATAATTTGGATTATCAGATTTTGTGCAGATGATATCATCATAGTCCAGTGCATGCTATGATCTCTGCCATAGAGAACCAATGGTGTGTACGAGTTTTTTGAGAGCGCGAACATATGTTATGGTCGCTAAACTCGGGGTACCCCAAACGTTGGGTTGATGAAGTTTATTAGTACGTTGACTGATTGTCTTCTCAACCAAGATGGAAGAGAATACACACATTGAGGGAGCACGTGGCGGTCATACTTAATGACATATGTTCATACTCAATGAACATTGAGACGCCTCACTCAGCTCAATCACTGGATGACAGACATCGTTGCCAAGTGCAAATTCTCTGTCATAGACTATGTCATGCAAGGGGAATCGTTCACCTTCATGGTTCTTGATTACGGTGGAAGTATCAATAAACTAAAACAGATCGCCGGAAGTCATCAATGATGATGGTGTATATATGATATACATGTTATGAATGTTTTAACTAAGCAAGTACTCGCAGTAGTGACTAAGTTTTGAACTAGTCATGTTTTGTGAAAACCAGGTTTACTGCTCGAGTAGCTTGAAAGGATGAGGCGACATTGCGTGTTGATAATGGCAGTCAAGTTGTTGTGATGGCCATAGACACTCTCCCTCTAGATCTACCATTTGAATAAATTCTTTATGATTGCCTGTTAGTATGATCGTTACAAGTGTGTCTCCTCTAGCGAGACACTTGTGAAAGGATTATGCCCTAGAGGCACTTAATAAACATAGTTTATTGGCAATATCCCAATCGTTCATTGTATGTTTTACACCATGCTATAACTGTATTAAGCGAAAACATTAATACAGGTGTGGTAGATAAACAACCAGGTCCCTAGTAGCCTCTACTAAGACTAGTTTCGTTGCGCGATTGATGATCGAGGTTTTCCGATCATAGGGCATGGCGCCGGTCGGCAATGGAAGTCATATCGTTAGGAGTAACGATGTGATGGACATACCCAGTATTTGTAGGACATAGTCATTACGCCTTAAGACCGTGAGACCAACTCTTATTGTTATTCCTGCAAGATACTTTGATCGCACCAAACGTCGTATCATTTAGTATGACAATAGCGGTGATACTTTTGGGTATCGGAAAGGAGTAGTTGAGACGAGGGGTCAACAACGGGATTTGTCAGTCCGCATAGCCGGATAGATACTATAGGGCCCACTCGGTGAGATTATGTCAAATGAGTTTGCAAACATGTGACTAGGTCACCAGCTGACATAATATCAAAGACGAGTAGAAGATAGCGATGTCGGTAACGAGATCATGCTAGGTATGGAGATATCTGAGAATGATGCTCGGACACGCTAAGTATCGCCATGACAAAGGGTTTAAGACTATACGTCCAGGTTTGATAGATGAAAGTCATTCGTTATATCTCAGGGGTTAATTTATGGGGTCCAGGCCTACGAGTTAGTCGTTGATCATTGAGGAGTCTTGATCATACCTGATATTATATCGAACCGCTAGGGTAACACACTTAAGGGGTTTTGACAAGACAACCGGAAAGGAAAGAGATCACCGGGAACGTCCCGGGAGGGGTCCGATGGAGATCGGGCAGCGACGAAAGAGTTTCCGGAGCTAGGAAAAATTATATATATTATGTTTGATATTAATTAGTGTAATTAATATGCAAATATGATTTTATATATTTATTTTCGGATTTATTTAGGCTGATTTCCCTAAATGGGCCTTCTGGTCGAAAGAAGGCCCATGGGGGTAAAACCCTCAAGGGAATTTTGTGGGGGAGGCATGGCCATCCTAGGTGGGCCAAATGGGGCCCACCTAGGGCCGGCGCACCTGGTTTGGCCGAACCAGGCAATGGGGGATAGTCCCACATTGCCTGGCTGGCAAGGTTGGCTCCCCCTGGGAGCCTATATAAGAAGGGGCACCCCTGGCCTTTTAATTCACCAATTAATTCCCAATTTCTCTCTCGATCTCGTGGTTCCCTTGACGGAGCCGCGCCGAGTAGAGGAGGGGGATCTCTTCCACCATAGCCCGCTGTCGCGCTGCTGGTGTTCCGGTCCAAGTCTTCCGCTGCTCGTCCTGGACTGGAGCTTCGGAGGCCGTCGTCTCCACCGTATGTGTGCGACTCCCTGTGAGGTGCTGCGCTAGCGGTACTCGGAGGCCTACTTCCTCCACCCGACCTCGGGGTCATCTTCGTCATCTTCGTCGCGCCGAGTTCTCCGCGACCTAGAGGTCGGCTACGGCGTCTTCATCGTCAACGCTTGTGCGGGAGCGTAATCCCCGCTATTCGGTCTACGAGGGTATGTATTCCGATCTCCGCCGTACTTCTATATCTGCATAGTGTAGATCTTGACTAGTTTAAGGATATCGTTGGTAGGAATTTTTTTGTTTTCTGCACACGATCCCCTTCAGTGGTATCAGAGCCGATCTATCGTAGATATAGATGTACGCTGTTAGAATCCGTGTTCTGCACGGGGGCACCGTTCCTATTATTTGCTACCCTCTAGCGTGCACTTGTGATTCCAGCGGCATCGAGTTGATGAAGCGGCCCGAACCGACTTTACGCGTACGCTTACGCGAGACTGGTTCCACTACTGACATACGGCTTGTACCGTATCTGTGGCTGGCGGGTGCCTGTTTCTCTCTCTTTAGTTGGCTTTGCATTTTCAATGGAGGGCCCGAAAGGGATGCTTAAACATGCAATTATTGGATCGTTGTTGTGGTCATAAGGTTTGTAGGTATGAAGCGGTTCTATTTACGAAAGCCCCGAGCCACGTAAAATATGCAAAAGATAAAGTAGAAGCGTCTAACTTTATTTTGCAGGGGCTATGTGATATGGCCAAGGTAGGTTTATTAAATTGTTTATAAACTGCGGGCGCCAAGAAGACCATGGCGCGATGGACTATATCACATTGCATTACATTTGATGTTTTGTGTGCATCTTATATTGTGTGATTGTGTGTATAGTATACATTAGTTACACGGCGGTAGATATATAAGATGGTCCCTTCAAAATACCACTAGTGTTCTCCCTCCAACGCGCACCACCAAGAAAGTTCTACGTTATGAGGCAGGCCGTGATGATCGGGTGTCAGACATCTCGTCGTTCGCATAGAGTGGGTGTAAGCCATGTTGCACAAGCGTCAGCGTGGAGGTCTTTGGTGGCGAGTCTAGCATATTCAGAAATATGGTCTCGGAACAGGAAGACCGAAAGGTCGAGCACGAGTCACAAAATTGGTGTGGCGGACGATTTTGTCTACTCTTGAAGTTGTGCCGCCGGCTCTGATGATGAGGGGTGGTGCAATGGATGGGGGTCGTGTAATCGCTTAAACGACCAGGAGGGATGTTCGTTTGAGTGGGAGTTCAGATAGTTATTTTCTAAAATACTAGAACTCAGAATATAATGAACATAGTCTGTTTTGCAAACCTTTGTAGATATTAACCATTGTGATAGCATCTTTTCAAATTAGGCGCATTCCTGCGATTGAGAAACTTAAAAGGTTGGGTCCAAACTTCATAGTTTTATACTTTAGCTTGAGGATACTCCTTGTTTAAACCGTTAGCTCTTTGTGTTACAATACCCGCTAGGAGATAATCCCGGAGATTCCGCTAACAAAAGATAATTTTGATTATCGGATTTTGTGCGGATGATATCATCATAGTCCAGTGCATGCTATGATCTCTGCCTTAGAGAACCAATGGTGGGTACGAGTTATTGAACTCGGGGTACCCCTAAAGTTGGGTTGATGAAGTTTATCAGTACGTTGACTGATTGTCTTCTCAACCAAGATGGAAGAGAATGCACACATTGAGGGAGCACGTGGCGGTCATACTTAATGACGTATGTTCATGATTAATGAACATTGAGACGCCTCGCTCAGCTCAATCACTGGATGACAGACATCGTTGCCAAGTGCAAATCCTCTGTCATAGACTATGTCATGCAAGGGGAATCGTTCACCTTTATGGTTCTTGATTACGGTGGAAGTATCAAGAAGACGAAACAAATCGCCGGAAGTCATCAATGATGATGGTGTATATATGATATACATGTTATGAACGTTTTAGCTAAGCAAGTGCTCGCAGTAGTGACTAAGTCTTGAACTAGTCATGTTTTGTGAAAAACCAGGTTTCCTGCTTGAGTAGCTTGAAAGGATGAGGCGACATTGCGTGTTGATAACGGCAGTCAAGTTGTTGTGACGGCCATAGACACTCTCCCTCTAGATCTACCATTTGAATAAATTCTTTATGATCGGGTGTTGGTATGATCGTTACGAGTGTGTCTCCTCTAGCGAGACACTTGTTCATACATGATAGTGACAAATTTGTGTCCTATATTTATGGAGTAATGATCATATGCCGATTTGAATTTAGATGGTAGAAGCTCCCACATTCATAATATTAATGCCAAAGGATACAAACTTAATAAAGACACCACATATGTGTGGCACTACCGTTTAGTCATGTCAATGTTATATGCATTAGCTCCACACTGTATGGACCTACAAGTCCTAAGATTTGATCTTTTGACACTTGCAAAATAACTGTGACACCGTTTTCGGAAAACGGGCATATAACTTATTGATAGTCATACATGGAGATGTATGTGGTTCAATGAAGTAATTGACGGGTAGTGGAGACCTTTATTTCGTGAACTTCACTGAACGTTTTGAGTATAGCTTGTTGAGAATCATGCATATGGGTGTATGTGAATCAATGAAGTACTTTAACGTGTAGTGGAAGTCTTTATTTCATAGACTTCATGAATATTCTGAGTAGATATATGGATATCCACTCCGGGGAATGTTAGTCTGAATTTTTGATTCGATCAAACGAAGTTCAGAATGAAGTAGGAAATAAACTTAACAAGAAAATCAAATTCCCGCGATGCATATCGAGGAATAAAGATTTGAGTTAGTTGGCACATCATTGGAAGACTTGTGAGAAGAGTTCCACAAATTACGTCGCATGGAACACCATAGTGTTATAGTGTGTTAGGACGTCGTAATTGCACCCTATCGGATAGTGTGTGGTAAATAAATCTCTTACCGAATTATTGTAATCATTAGAGTCATATGGTAGAAACGTAAACACTCACGTTAGCAAATAGGGAAACCATTCGAATCCATGGAGACAATACCATACGAGTGATGGCATGGCTTTTGAGCCTGGATTGTCGTTTCAGCAATTTAGTGTTTCGATGTAATCGAACCTTAAATGGATTAATCTTTGTAGTGTACCCTACCTAAAGAGTTAGTTGGGTACATGTCTCACGACATAGGCAAAATCTTTGCCGGGATATACCTTGCGAAAGAAATAGTTTCTTGTCCGAGGGTATAAGTGAGAAAGAAAGTAGAGCAAGACGAAGTTGGTGAACTTCTTCTCCAAACATCAGAGTGGCGCAATCGAAAGTGTTTTCGGTGTCAGGCCCCACAGCTTGAAAAAGCTAATGATTCAAGATCATGATGTTCTGAGCTCATACTAAGAGCGTAGGCATACGAGGTTGTGTTCCACACTGTGTGTTACGACAATCTTGCTATGAAGGTCATATTAATGAAATATGATAGACCTACAAACTACGAAAAAGAGATGGTGAACCTAAGTCCGAGAAATGGCTATGAGTCATTTGTGATCCGAAATAAAATCCATATACGCTTACCAGGTATTGACTTGGGAGATCTTCTTGATGGCACCTAGGATGTTGATAGTATATGGAATTTTATGAGAGAGTAGACATTGAGCAGATTCGATTTGTCGTGAAACAGTTCCGACAGACCACATGGGAGTTTGTCTCAAGTGGCGAAGCCTAAATCTATTTTGGGTCGTTTAGCAATTACTATAATTTCGAATGAGAAATTGATAGATGGATGAGAAAACCATGGTTCTTAATACTGTCATTAAGAATGGTTTGTAATCCTGAGAATGCTAAACATGTGTGCAAACTTCGGTTGTCCATTCATGGGCAGAAGCAAGCATATCGGAGCTGGAATCTTCACTTTGATAATGTGATCAAAGGATTTTGGAGTTGTCCAAAATAGTTGAAGAAACCTACATTTGCAAAGAAGTGAGTGGAAGCAAAGTAGCTTTCCTTGATCTTATATGCGGAAGGCATATTTGAGTGGGAGCTAAGTAGCTTTCCCTTGATCTTATATGCGGAAGGCATATTTGAGTGGGAGCTAGGTGTCATTTGTGATTTTGTATGTAGCGACATATTGAATGACACAGATCCTCTAGTAGAGTGTAAAGGATTATTTAAGTGATTAAATTTTCTATGAAATGAAGTTAGGAGTATTAGGCATCCGATTTATAATTGTATAGATCAGAAGGGGCTTAATAACATTAAGTCGGAGTATTTCCTAAGTCAGGATTCTGAAGTGTTTCAGAAAAGGACAAGCGAAGAAAGAGGTTCTTGCTTGTATGACTAGGTAAAAGATTAAGTTAATCTTGGCTTTTTCAGTGATAGAAAATGATGTTCGACATTCTCTATGTATCACACATAGAGTCTATCAGGCTGAAAGCTCGACTTAGTGTGACCCGATTTCTTGGTTGAAGAACAGGTTCTAGAGTGATCCTTGTGTGGATCAATGAACAAACGTTAAGTTTATTCTTCAGTGTCTATGAGAACTGAAGATAGGTTTTCTAGTAACGGGTAAGAGTGGAATGGCAACTTGACGTAAAGCGGTTACAATGATGCAAGTTATTACACTGACCCATACGACTAGAAATCTCATATAGGAGATGTCCTTTATTTTGAAGATAGACATGGTTAGTTTGCGAAGTCACATATGAATGCACTGTCGCACAATCTACATAGGTATAGAAATATATCGCGACTTTAGAAGTAGCAAGTGTGATTGGACTGAGCAGTATTCCGAGCGTAGGTGGTCCACTTAATAGATCTCTTAGACTTTTAAGGCGCATGCTACGCGAATGCTCGAGTCTCACTCCATCCACTGGGATATATTTCACCGTCATCGTAAGATACGGGTTGATGTCAAACTAGGTGACATAGAAGTGTTGCAAAACACATATAGATCTCCATGTGTGAGTTCTATTGACTTTATTCCTCTTCCACGAGGCGAGCAGGCACCAAGATGCTATGGGTGTTGAGCTTTTACCAAGTTGTAAACTAGATTAAGTGTTACTCTAGTGCAAGTGGGAGACTGAAAGGATTATGCCATAGAGGCACTTAATAAACATAGTTTATTGGCAATATCCCAATCGTTCATTGTATGTTTTACACCATGCTATAATTGTATTAAGCGAAAACATTAATACAGGTGTGGTAGATAAACAACCAGGTCCGTAGTAGCCTCTACTAAGACTAGTTTTGTTGCGCGATTGATGATCGAGGTTTTCCGATCATAGGGCATGGCGCCGGTCGGCAATGGAAGTCATATCGTTAGGAGTAACGATGTGATGGACATACCCAGTATTTGTAGGACATAGTCATTACGCCTTAAAACCGTGAGACCAACTCTTATTGTTATTCCTGGAAGATACTTTGATCGCACCAAACGTCGTATCATTTAGTATGACAATAACGGTGATACTTTTGGGTATCGGAAAGGAGTAGTTGAGACGAGGGGTCAACAGCGGGATTTGTCAGTCCGCATAGCCGGATAGATACTCTAGGGCCCACTCGGTGAGATTATGTCAAATGAGTTTGCAAACATGTGACTAGGTCACCAGCTGACATAATATCATAGACGAGTAGAAGATAGCGATGTCGGTAACGAGATCATGCTAGGTATGGAGATATCTGAGAATGATGCTCGGACACGCTAAGTATCGCCATGACAAAGGGTTTAAGACTATACGTCCAGGTTTGATAGATGAAAGTCATTCGTTATATCTCAGGGGTTAATTTATGGGGTCCAGGCCTACGAGTTAGTCGTTGATCATTGAGGAGTCTTGATCATACCTGATATTATATCGAACCGCTAGGGTAACACACTTAAGGGGTTTCGACAAGACAACCGGAAAGGAAAGAGATCACCGGGAACGTCCCGGGAGGGGTCCGATGGAGATCGGGCAGCGACGAAAGAGTTTTCGGAGCTAGGAAAAATTATATATATTATGTTTGATATTAATTAGTGTAATTAATATGCAAATATGATTTTATATATTTATTTTCGGATTTATTTAGGCTGATTTCCCTAAATGGGCCTTCTGGTCGAAAGAAGGCCCATGGGGGGGAAAACCCTCAAGGGAATTTTGTGGGGGAGGCTTGGCCGGCCTAGGTGGGCCAAATGGGGCCCACCTAGGACCGGCGCACCTGGTTTGGCCGAACCAGGCAATGGGGGATAGTCCAACATTGCCTGGCTGGCAAGGTTGGCTCCCCCTGGGAGCCTATATAAGAAGGGGCACCCCTGGCCTTTTAATTCACCAATTAATTCCCAGTTTCTCTCTCGATCTCGTGGTTCCCTTGACGGATCCGCGCCGAGTAGAGGAGGGGGATCTCTTCCACCATAGCCCGCTGCCGCGCTGCTGGTGTTCCGGTCCAAGTCTTCCGCTGCTCGTCCTGGACTGGAGCTTCCGAGGCCGTCGTCTCCACCGTATGTGTGCGACTCCCTGCGAGGTGCTGCGCTAGCGGTACTCGGAGGCCTACTTCCTCCACCCGACCTTGGGGTCATCTTCGTCATCTTCGTCGCGCCGAGTTCTCTGCGACCTAGAGGTCGGCTACGGCGTCTTCATCGTCAACGCTTGTGCGGGAGCGTAATCCCCGCTATTCGGTCTACGAGTGTAGATCTTGGCTAGTTTAAGGATATCGTTGGTAGGAAATTTTTTGTTTTCTGCACACGATCCCCTTCAACTTGTTCATACATGATAGTGACAAATTTGGTGTCCTATATTTATGAAGTAATGGTCATATGCCGATTTGAATTTAGATGGTAGAAGCTCCCACATTCATAATATTAATGCCAAAGGATACAAACTTAATAAAGACACCACATATGTGTGGCACTACCGTTTAATTCATGTCAATGTTATGTGCAATGAATTAGCTCCATACCGGATGGATCTACAAGTCCTTAGATTTGATCTTTTGACACTTGCAAAATAACTAAGACACTGTTTTCAGAAAACGGGCATATAACTTATTGATAGTCATACATATAGATGTATGTGGTTCAATGAAGTAATTGACGGGTAGTGGAGACCTTTATTTCGTGAACTTTACTGAACGTTTTGAGTATAGCTTGTTGAGAATCGTGCATATGGGTGTATGTGAATCAATGAAGTACTTTAACGTGTAGTGGAAGTCTTTATTTCATAGACTTCATGAATATTCCGAGTAGATATATGGATATCCACTCCGGGGAATGTTAGTTTGAAATTTTGATTCGATCAAACAAAGTTCAGAATGAAGTAGGAAATAAACTTAACTAGAAAATCAAATTCCCGCGATGTAGATCGAGGAAATGAAGATTTGAGTTATAATGTTGGCACATCATTAGAAGACTTGTGAGAAGAGTTCCACAAATTACGTCGCATGGAACACCATAGTGTCATGGTGTGTTAGGACGTCGTAATTACACCCTATCGGATAGCGTGTGGTAAATAAATCTCTTACCGAATTATTGTGATCATTAGAGTCATATGGTAGAAACGTAAACACTCACGTTAGCAAATAGGGAAATCATTTGAATCCATGGAGACAATACCATACGTGTTATGACATGGCTTTTACCCTGGATTGTCGTTTCAGCAATTTAGTGTTTCGATGTGATCAAACCTAAAATGGATTAATCTTTGTAGTATACCCTACCTAAAGAGTTAGTTGGGTACATGTCTCACGACATAGGCAAAACAGTTGCTGTGATATACCTTGCGAAAGAAATAGTTTCTTGTCCGAGGGTATAAGTGAGAAAGAAAGTAGAGCAAGACGAAGTTGGTGAACTTCTTCTCCAGACATCAGAGTGGCGCAACCGAAAGTGTTTTCGGTGTCAGGCTCCACAGCTTGGAAAAGCTGATGATTCAAGAACATGATGTTCTGAGCTCATACTAAGAGCGTAGGCATACGAGGTTGTGTATTACGACAATCTTGTTATGAAGGTCATATTAATGGAATATGATAGACCTACGAACTACAAAGAAGAGATGGTGGACCTAAGTCCAAGAAATGGCTATGAGTCATTTATGATCCGAAATAAAATCCATATACAATTACTAGGTAATGACTTGGGAGATCTTCTTGATGGCATCTAGGATGTTAGTATATGGAATTTTATGAGAGAATAGACATTGAGAAGGATCGATTTGTCGTGAAACAGTTCCGACAGATTCAAAAGTTGAACACATGAGAGTTTGTCTCAAGTGGCGAAGCCTAAATCTATTCTGGGTCGTTTAGCAATCGCTATAATTTCGAATGAGAAATTGATAGATGGATAAGGAAACCATGTTTCTTAATAGTGTCATTAAGAAAGAGTTGGTGATCCTGAGGATGCTAAACATGTATGCAAACTTCAGTGGTCCATTCATGGGCTGAAGCAAGCATATCGGAGCTGGAATCTTCACTTTGATAATGTGATCAAAGGATTTTGGGGTTGTCCAAAATAGTTGAAGAAACCTACATTTGCAAAGAAGTGAGTGGGAGCAAAGTAGCTTTCCTTGATCTTATATGCGGAAGGCATATTTGAGTGGGAACTAAGTAGCTTTTCCTTGATCTTATATGCGGAAGGCATATTTGAGTGGGAGCTAGGTATCATTCGTTATTTTGTATGTAACGACATATTGAATGACACATATCCTCTAGTAGAATGTAAAGGATTATTTAAGTGATTAAATTTTCTATGAAATGAAGTTAGGAGTATTAGGCATCCGATTTATAATTGTACAGATCGTAAGGGGATTAATAACATTAAGTCGGAATATTTTCTTAGTCAAGATTCTGAAGTGTTTCAGAATAGGACAAGCAAAGAAAGAGGTCTTGCTTGTATAACTAGGTACAATATTAAGTTTATCTTGGCATTTTCAGTAATAGCAAATGATGTTCGACATTATCTATGTATCAGACATAGATGCTATCAGACTGAAAGCTTGACTTAGTGTGACCCAAGTTCTTGGTTGAAGAACAAGTTCTAGAGTGATCCTTGTGTGGATCAATGAACAAACGTTAAGTTTATTCTTCAGTGTCTATGAGAACTGAAGATATGTTTTCCAGTAAAGGGTAAGAGTGGAAAGACAACTTGTCGTAAAGCGGTTACGATGATGCAAGTTATGACACTGACCCATGCGACTAGAAATCTCATATGGGAGATATACTTTATTTGGAAAATAGACATGGTTAGTTTGCGAAGTCGCATATGAATGCACTGTCGTATAATCTACATAGGTATAGAAATATATCGCGACTTCAGAAGTAGCAAGTGTGATTGGACTGAGCAGTTTTCCGAGCGTAGGTGGTCCACTTAATAGATCTCTTAGACTTTTAAGGCCCAAGCTACGCGAATGCTCGAGTCTCACTCCATCCACTAGGATATATTTCACCGTCATCGTAAGATACGGGATGATGTCAAACTAGATGACATAGAAGTGTTGCAAAGCACATATAGGTCTCAATGTGTGAGATCTATTGACTGTATTCCTCTTCCACGAGGCGAGCGGGCACCAAGATGCTATGGGTGTTGAGCTTATACCAAGTTGTAAACTAGATTAAGTGTTACTCTAGTGCAAGTGGGAGACTGAAGGGAATATTCCCTAGAGGCACTTAATAAACATAGTTTATTGGCAATATCCCAATCGTTCATTATATGTTTAATACCATGCTATAACGGTATTAAGCGAAAACATTAATACAGGTGTGGTAGATAAACAACCAGGTCCCTAGTAGCCTCTACTAAGACTAGTTGCGTTGCGCGATTGATGATCGAGGTTTTCCGATCATAGGGGATGGCGCCGGTCGGCAGTGGAAGTCATATCGTTAGGTGTATCGATGTGATGCACATACCCAGTATTTATAGGACATAGTCATTACGCCTTAAAACCGTGAGACCAACTCTTATTGTTATCCCTAGAAGATACTTTGATCGCACCAAACGTCATATCTTATATAGTGTGACAATGATAGGTGATACTTATGGGTATCGGAAGGGGGTAGTTGAGATGAGGGGTCAACAACGGGATTTGTCAGTCCGCATAGCCGGATAGATACTCTAGGGCCCACTCGGTGAGATTATGTCAAATGAGTTTGCAAACATGTGACTAGGTCACCAGCTGACATAATATCATAGACGAGTAGAAGATAGCGATGTCGGTAACGAGATCATGCTAGGTATGGAGATATCTGAGAATGATGCTCAGACACGCTAAGTATCGCCATGACAAAGGGTTTAAGACTATACGTCCAGATTTGATAGATGAAAGTCATTCGTTATATCACAGGGATTAATTCATGGGGTCCAGGCCTACGAGTTAGTCATTGATCATAGAGGATTCTTGATCATACCTGTTATTATATCGAACCGCTAGGGTAACACACTTAAGGGGTTTCGACAAGACAACCGGAAAGGAAAGAGATCACCAGGAACGTCCCGGGAATGGTCCGATGGAGATCGGGCAGCGACGAAAGAGTTTTCAGAGCTAGAATAAATTATAAAAAATATGTTTGATATTAATTAGTGTAATTAATGTTTAAATATGATTTTATATATTTATTTTCGAATTTTTAAAGGCTGATTTCCCTAAATGGGCCTTTTGTGGAAAAAAGGCCCATGAGGGGGGGGAGAGTCCCCCCCAGGGCTTCGGATTGAGGGAGGCCGGCCTAGGTGGGCCAAATAGGGCCCACCTAGGGCCGGCGCACCTGTCTTGGCCGCACCAGGCATGTGGGATAGTCCCACATTGCCTGGCTGGCAAGGTTGGCTCCCCCTGGGAGCCTATATAGGAAGGGGCACCCCTGGCCTTTTAATTCACCAATTAATTCCCCAACTCTCTCTCGATCTCGTGATTCCCTTTGTCGGAGTTGCGCCGAGTTGATAGGGGGATCTCTTCCACCATAGCCCGCTGCCGCGCTGCTGGTGTTCCGGTCCAAGTCTTCCGCTGCTTGTCCTGGACTGGAGCTTCGGAGGCCGTCGTCTCCACCGTATGTGTGACGCCCTGCGAGGTGCTGCGCTAGCGGTACTCGGAGGCCTACTTCCTCCACCCGACCTCGGGGGTCATCTTCGTCGTCTTCGTCGCGCCGAGCTCTCCGCGACCTAGAGGTCGGCTACGTCGTCTTCGTCGTCAACGCTTGTGCGGGAGCGTAATCCCCGCTATTCGGTCTACGAGGGTATGTATTCCGATCTCCGCCGTACTACTATATCTGCATAGTGTAGATCTTGGCTAGTTTAAGCATATCGTTGCTAGGAAATTTTTTGTTTTCTGCACACGATCCCCTTTAGTGGTATCAGAGCCGATCTATCGTAGATATTGTTGTACGCGGATGAATTCCCTGAAGAGGAAGGGCTGTCGACTACCCTAGTCGTCGATATGCCCTATCGACGACTTCGGCTAGAAGCACTGGAGCGCCAACAGCACAGGTCGATCCGATCTCGTCCATAGCAGGATCCATGTCCACAAGAGAACTCAACGAATTAATAATGCAAAACGAGATAGAAGAGGAAGTGCAGTCAACCCTCCATATCAGCCCAGTCGAAAACCAAATGCAAATCGACACTCCAGAAGGAAGCTTCCACTTCCCCGAGCATGATGAGCCTGCAGAAGACAACATATGTCTAGCCGGCTTCACCGGCACAAAGATCCAATCGCCACGGCATGCTGCCATCGACTACGATGAACATATGCAGCAAACAGAAGATGGCGAAAACAACAAAAGCGTAGAGCGGGATATCGATATCGAAGCAACATATGTCGTGGTATCCGCATAATTGATAGGAGACGGGGGTCCTCTAGCCTACGTATGGATTGTGGGGAAGAAGGTTGGTGTCGTCGAGGACGGGATTGAACACGGCGTGTTTACCCAGCTTCGGATCCCACAGCGGTGGCGAGATCCTACGTGCTGCTATAATTCACTATAAGGCAATAGCCGTGAACAGGTTACAATGTGTATGATGCGTATTGAAGCGTCTGCCCTAAAGGCTCCCTGATGGCTGGCTTATATAGGCGGCCAGACCCCAGGGTACAAGGCAAGTACTTGTCCGGCAAGTAAACAGAGTCCTAGACCTAGCCGGCTTAGTTGCCGCCTTCCATCTTGGGCTTGGTGGCTTGATGGGCTTCGGCCTTCTGCCTTTCTTGGACCGTCCGCCTACTTCCTTGTACGTCAGCTATCTGGGCCGCCCGGCAGGCTTCAGCCTTACCACCCTTGCGCCACCCTGGACTAGCCGGATTAATCCATGTTGGTTACACCCCTAGTTGATATATCCCCAACATTAGCCCCCAGAAAGGTTGAAGTTCTCCAGGCGCCGGCTTCTTCTTGATTCTTCATCTGCCAATATTGGCGGTTGCAGGACTTGAACCATTATGAAAATCCACGAGGCACGCGAGTCTTGATACTGACGCACGGCCGCCTTTATCCATCACGGGAAAAGACGGCTACTCTGCAACTTCGCCGAGCATTCTTCTCGACGGATTCCACTTAGCCGGCTCACGACAGTTTGAAAACGGCCTAGGCAGGAATCTCGCCATGATCACAAATCGCGGGAAAAGAGGAGGCGTGGAGATCGTGCGATCATGCGTTGCAGCAGATGCTGGACACGTGTCCGACTAAAAGCGCCGTTGCACAGGGAGCAACGCCTGGCCCTATAAATAGGGAACCGAACGGTTCATTTTCGCCGCCCTGCCTTTGCTCTCTGTGCCCTCTTGCCCTTCCACTCCTCCGCTTCTTGCTTCCGAGCGAACTCCGGCGAGCACATCTCCTCCGACGACCTCAGCGCGCGGCTATGTCCACCGGCCAAGACCTTCCTTCCACGGCATCCAGCGGTCCGGCGACCGAAACCGCGCCCGCGGCAGCGATGGGCGGCGCGATATCTCGTCCCGCGACGGCGGTGACGGGCAATGTCGCCACCCTCGCCCCTCGGATTCCTACCGCGCGCGCGTCGGCGTCGGTCTCCTCGGCTCCTCCATCGTCCACCGTGGCGACGACGGCGAGAGGCGCTCCCGTCGACGAGGAAGATGAAGCGGCGGACCTCGGGTCCCGCTACTGGCTTCCCTCCATAGTCGACGAAGACGCCCTCCAAGACTTGGAGGTCGTCGGCTATCTCCCTACTCGGGAAGACTGCCAATGGAGGGCCGCCTTCGGAGATGTCATCCCGGCTCCGAAAGCCGGGGAGCGGGTAATCCTCACCTCCCACTTAGTTAGGGGAATGGCGCTGCCGCCTTCCGCCTTTTTTAGCAAGGTTTTAGATCACTATGGGCTCCAGCCCCACAACATAGCACCCAATAGCATCTTAGTCTTAGCCGGCTTCACAGCTCTGTTCGAAGGCTACCTAGGTATTAGGCCTAGTCTAGACTTCTTTAGATACTGTTTCCGTTGCCGGCGACAGACTGTGCCGGACGGCAGGCTGGCAACCTGCGGCAGTGTCACTTTCAACTGCCGCCAGGGCCGCCAATGGTATCCTAAGATACCATACCTTGAATCCGTCAAGGGCTGGACCTCCACATTTTTTTACTGCCAAGACATGGCAGCTCCGGGCCGCCAATTTGGCATCCCGGAATTCGTCAACGCGCCGCCTATGCCCAGGCCATGCTGGGACGAGGCGGTGCCCAAGATGACGGAGGAACTCCGCCTTTACTAAAGGCGGATTGAATTCCTCACACGGACGATGGCTCCCCCTCTGCTGGACGGGGTCGACACCGTCATCTGCTGGCTCGGCCGGCAGATTCTCCCCCTGCGGTACAGCCCGCACAAAATGTGTCAGTATTCGCCTACTGCCACGGCCTCCCTCCGCGTAAGCGAAGAGAGGTTGCCGGTTGCCGACCTGGCGTTCCGGCTTCGCAGCCTCGTCAAGGCGGGGCTGGTGAAGGCGGTGGAGGGCGTGCCCGTGCACACCCACGACAACCCTCCCCTTGAGGTAGATATTTTGCTCCTTGCCCCTTTTTGACTTTGTCGGCTAATCTTGAGTTCCATTAACACTTGTCTTCTTTTTCAGCTCTCCGACTTGGGGGAGGATGACCTGGCTCCAGACTTCTACGAGTCGGAAGCCGGGAAGACGAAGAAGCGCAAGGCATCCGGCGCCGCTTCCTCTACGGTGATTGCCGAGAGGAAGAAACGGATCGCATCGGCTACCGAGCCGGCTCTCGTCAACCTTGACGAGAACGCGGGGATTAACATCCCCCGAAGGTACTCAATTCTGCCTTTAATAGACGACAAACTTCTTCAATACTGGCACCCAATTGACTGTGCTTGCTTTTTATTGACAGGGAAAGGGTCGCTACTTCCCGGCTGCCGACCAGGCTTCTTAGCAAGGGTAAGCGGCCTCAAGGCAGCTCGCCTGCTACTGTGACGCCAACTCCCCAGCCCCGGGCCGACAACTTTATGGGCGACGCTCGTCGCCAGCCCCCGGCTTCGGCTTCTGGCGTGCCGCCAAGGATCTCCTCCGCTGACCGCGCTCCCACGACTCCCCTCCTTTTGGCTGAGGCTACAGCCGATGAAGCCGCTCAATCTCGCGCCGCCAAGGAAGGGTTGCTGGAGGCGGCTGCCGGCGGGTCCCAGAGGGCAGCCCCGACTGCAGGAGGCGGCAAAGTTAGGGACCCTTGGTCCACCTTCACGAAGGCCAAGGAGTCAGCCTTGGCCTTTGCCAACTTCACCTCCCAGGCCTTCGCCGACTTGGAGGGCGACCTGTCTGTAAGTTTTTACAACTCCGGCATATACATAGTCTTTCCCCCGAGCACTTAGATGGCAGGTCAAAAAAAAAATTTGACTGCCGGCTTAGTGGTTATTTGACAATATGTTTTATGCCTTTGCTTTTTCCTGCAGGGCCTTGTGTCCGCCAACGTTGAGCTTGTCTCCTCCCGAGTCGAGATAAACCAGCGGTGCCGCGACCTGAAGAAGGACTGCGAGGCCAAGGACCTACGGATTGCCGAGTTGGAGGCGTCCCGCCAAAAAGATGAAGGTAGGGTTTATCCTTGTTGCCTTCAGCTAATTTTCGACTTATGTTGTCGTCAATCATTTAATTAGCGAATCCATATTTGTAGAACTGCTAGATCATGCCCAGGATATACTGAAGGCGTCCACTGATATGCAAGCTCTTATGAATGAAGCTTCCGATTTGGCAGCCGCCAACTTGGTGATGAAGGAGGATCACCGGAAGGAGATGGAGGCTCAACAGCTCAAATTTGCGCAGGAATCTAGCCAGCTCACTGGTGAGCTGGAAAGCCTGCGCAAGAAGTTGGCGGAGGCGGAGGCGGAAAGCCTGCGCAAGAAGTTCCGGTGATCCTCCTTAGGGCGTCTTGTTTGTTCCAGCTCACCAGTGAGGAACCATAGACTTTTATTTCATAATCATATTTAACTTATTACAATTATCAATTGCTAAGTGTAGAAAGGACGTAGCTGCTCAATATTCCAAGGCCGTCTTGTTTGTTCGAACGGATTGTCAATGCCTTTTTTGCGCTTGGTTCCCCTTTTTCCTGCCGCCTTCTTGCACCTCTTCTTTTCGTCTTCGTCGCGGATGTCGGCCAGGTAGTAGGAACCATTGAGCAGCGCCTTTGTGACTATAAACGGTCCTTCCCATGGCGGGGATAACTTGTGCAAGCCTTTTTGGTCTTGAATTAGGCGGAGAACCAGGTCACCTGTTCGGAAGCTTCGCTTCCGCACTCTCCGGCTATGATAGCGGCGAAGTTGTTGCTGGTACAAGGCGGAGCGATGGTGAGCGACGTCTCTCTCTTCGTCTAGCAGGTCTAGGCTATCCTGTCTTGCACCTTCTACGTCTTGCTCGATGTAGGCTTGAACTCTTGGGGAATCGTATTTCATGGCGGTAGGTAGCACCGCCTCAGCGCCATATACTAAGAAGAAAGGAGTATAGCCGGTAGATATGTTTGGTGTTGTGCGCAAACTCCATAGTACCGACTGCAACTCATCTGCCCAAGCGCCAGCTGCCCTGTGTAATGGATCTTCGAGACGAGGCTTAAGTCCTGATAAGACTAGGCCGTTTGTACGCTCTACTTGTCCATTGGATTGAGGGTGTGACACGGATGCCAAATCAAGCCGGATACCCAGATCACTGTAGTATTCTTCTATGTCGCCTTGAGATAGGTTGCTGCCATTATCAGTGATAATGCTGTGTGGAACTCCAAACCTAGAGATAATTCCCCAGAGGAAATTGGTGGCTGTTCGTGCGTCAAGTTTGCTGATCGGTTTAGCCTCGACCCATTTGGTGAACTTCTCGACAGAGACCAATAGGTGGGTATACCCACCACGCGCCTTCTTGAAGGGACCCACCATGTCTAAGCCCCAGACCGCGAACGGCCAGGTGATTGGAATCGTCCTCAGTTCTTGTGCCGGCAAGTGAGGTTGACGAGCGTACAACTGGCAGCCTTTGCATGTCTTTACGATGTTCTCGGCGTCTTCTTTGGCGGTAAGCCAGTAGAAACCTTGGCGGAAAGCTTTGGATACAATGGACCTGGCGGAAGCATGATGCCCGCGGGTGCCAATATGTATGTCCTTCAGAATTTCCCGGCCTTCTTCCGGCTGTATGCACCGCTGATAGATGCCGCACGTGCTTCGCTTATATAGCTCGCCTTTTATTATCGTGAATGCCTTGGCTCGCCTTATGATCTGCCTTTTTAGCACCTCATCGTCCTCCGGCAACTTTCTGTCGATTAGGAAATCGAGATATGGGACTGTCCAATCCGGCTGTGTCAAGTAGACGGCTAGACTTGCCGCTTCTACCGGTTCTTCTGCATCGGGGTCCATCAAATCGGCGCCTTTAATGGATGGCTTGTGCAAATGTTCCAGGAAAATATCTTTAGGTACCTTTTTGCGTTCCGATCCTAGTCTTGCAAGTGTGTCTGCCGCCTCGTTCTCAGCTCTTGGAACATGCCGGACTTTGTAGCCCGTGAAGTTTTTTGCGAATTCGTCAACTTTGGCTCTGTATGCCGCCATTGTTGCGCTTTTCGCATCCCATGTTCCGCTTACTTGCTGCGCGACCAAATCTGAGTCGCCATAACAGAGGATTCTTTTGACGCCTAGGTCGTTTGCCACGTGTAACCCATGAAGAAAAGCTTCGTACTCGGCAACGTTGTTGGTTGCTGTGAAGTGGATTTGCAACACGTAGCTAAGCTTGTCACCCTTAGGCGTGCGTAGCACGACTCCAGCCCCCGAGCCTTTGAGCATCTTTGATCCGTCAAAGTGCATGACCCAATATTCTGATTCGGGGAGTGTCGTTTCCTCCATGGCTTATGTCCAGTCGGCGACAAAATCTGCAAGCGCTTGAGACTTAATGGCGGTCCGTGGTTTATAGACTATATCAAAGGCGACAATTTCGATGCCCCATTTGGCAACTCGACCTGTTGCCTCTGCATTGTTGATTATGTCTCCCAACGGTGCCTTGCTGACCACTGTCACTGTGTGTTCCTGGAAGTAATGCCTAAGCTTTCTGGCGGCAAAGAATACACCATAAGCCAGCTTTTGGTAATGCGGATACCTATGCTTGGAGGCGGAGAATACTTCACTGATGAAGTAGACCAGTCGTTGCTCACACGTCGCGGCTTCATTCTCCTTTCTTTCCACAGCCAAGACAACGCTGACAACAGCTCATGTTGCCGCGATGTACAGCAGCATTGGTTCCTGTGATCGAGATGCTGCCAATATCAGAGCGGATACGAGGGCCTCCTTAAGTTGTTGTAAGGCGGCGTCTGCCTATGCTGTCCACTCAAAGTTGTCGGATTTCTTCAATAGCCGGTAGAGAGGCATTGCCTTTTTCCCTAGGCGGCTTATGAAACGACTGACGGCTGCCGCCGATCCGGCTAAACGTTGCACGTCCTTCAGACAAGTAGGTCTGGATATGTTTTGGATGGCCTTGATCTTCTCCGGATTAACCTCGATCCCTCGTTCTGAGACGATAAACCCGAGCAGTTTGCCGGCTGGAACGCCGGAAACGCACTTGGCGGGATTGAATTTCATCTGATACCTCCGGAGATTCTGAAACGTTTCTTCCAAATCCTCTAGGAGATCTGCCTTCTTTTTTGACATTACCGCGATGTCGTCTACGTAGACGTGAACATTGCGGCCGATCTGTTCGTGCAGGCAATTTTGCATACAGCGCTGGTATGTTGCCCCTGCATTCTTCAGGCCAAAAGGCATCGTAATGTAGCAGAAAGTCCCGTATGGAGAGGTGAAAGATGTTTTCAGCTGATCTGACTCTCTCATCTTGATTTGGTGGTATCCTGAGTAGGCGTCCAAAAAACAAAGCAGCTCGGAGCCTGCTGTGGAGTCTACGACTTGGTCAATTCTAGGCAGCGCTAAGGGATCCTTTGGGCAGCACTAAGGGATCCTTTGGGCAGCACTTGTTAACACCGGTATAGTCAATACACATCCTCAGCTCTTTATTCTTCTTTGGAACAAGTACATGATTTGCCACCCAATCAGTGTGTACAACTTCTTTTATGAAATTGGCGGCCTTCAGCCTATTTATCTCCTTTCCTATAGCCTTGCGTCTCTCATCTCCAAAGCGTCTTGTTGCTTGCTTCACCGGCTTGGATCCTTTTATGACGTTGAGTGAGTGCTCGGCGAGTTCCCTCGGTACACCAGGCATGTCGGAAGGCGACCATGCAAAGATGTCACGAATCTCACGGAGGAACTCGACGAGCGCGCCTTCCTATTTGCTGTCAAGGTTGGAGCCGATGACAACTTTCTTAGACTTGTCACCTGGGATGAGGTCCGCCTTTTTGGTGTCTTCTGAAGCTTCGAAGGTCTTCTTGACATCAATCTTTGGCTTTGGCATGGAATTGTCTAAATCCGCCCCGAGCAGCGCGAGTTCTTCCTTGTGGATGACGGCTTCTACGAAGGCGGCCATGCCACGCTCGCACTCCTTGGCTTTCTTGAAGTTGCCGGAAATCGTGATGGTTCCGTGCTCCCCCGGCATTTTTAGCTTGTTGTATATGTAGCACGGCCTTGCCATGAACTTGGCGAAAGCCGGTCGTCCAAAGATTGCATGATAGGCGCTTTTGAAGGGGACAACTTCGAACCGGAGGAACTCTGAGCGGTAGTTCTCTTTTGGTCCGAAAGTTACCTTCAGCCTAATGCTCCCCATTGACTTTGCTTGCCTGCCGGGCACTATGCCGTGAAAAGTGAGGTTGTTGTGGTCCAGCTGATCCTCTGATAGGTTCATGCGGCTTAGTGTGTCATAGTACAGGATGTTGAGGCTGCTGCCGCCATCCATGAGTACCTTTGTGAGTCTGAAGTTGTCGACAATGGGATCGACGACGAGGGCGTACTTGCCTGGTTGAGGAACATGATCAGGGTGGTCGGACCGGTCCCAGGTGATCGTTGCTTCCGACCAGTTCAAATACTGAGGGACGTCCGGCATTGTCGCGTTGAGTTCGCGCATTTCCGCCTTATCCACCTTAGCCGAAGGCGTGCAGACAAAGCACACAAGAGATTCCGTGACCTTCGGATATGGCATCTTTTTCTTGGCGGCCGCGTCATCCTCGCTTGAGATAGACATGTCGTCGTCATCCTCATCCTCCTTGTTGTCTTTCTTTGTAACATCCCAACATTTTATGATGTTCAAAAATCACTAAAATTTAAAACTTTTTCTTTTATTAAAATAAAATATTAAATACCTAAAGAAACCAACTATAAAAGACTCCAAACTTATTTGAAAGAATTTAATACTTCAAATCTCACAGTTTAAACAGGTTATTATCAACTGTATTTCAAAACTCTTAAGATGTAATTTGACAAATATTTTATAAACTACCATACATTTTATTTTAAGTAAATAGTTCACTTATAAGAAATTGAGTCCAACCACTTAGCCAAATAAGCATTTCTTTTGCTTAAATACATTCCATTTATTTCCAAGGCATGAAATGATTAATATATTCTATATAATGAAATGAATTAAATCTAATGTGCTTTCCAAAGTTGATATGAAGTTTTTCAAATAATTAAGCATAATATAAAACATAATGGTGTACAAAACATTTAGAGTTAAAAATGGAATTCATTATATTTCTCATTTTAGTTATATTTTGTTCTTTAATATCATGCCAAAATGAGGAAGAATGATTCCAGCAAAACAAGTTTAAATAACTTAAATTCAAACAAGATTGAATATGGGTTTCTCATATAACTTATGTAGCCAAAATTAAAATTTATTAAACCCTAGTTTTAAATTAAACATAAAGTGTCAATTTTACATTTAATCAATATTTCGAAATTATTATTTTTGAAAAGTGTTCAAAACACTCCCACAATTGGTTTAACAGAAAGATAATAATTTTACAAATTTTTAGAAATTTGTTTGACCTCATTTGGACAAATAAATCAAAAGATATGAATTAAAAGAATAATCAGAAAAACAGAAAAAAGAAAAATTGCTGACGTCAGCCCGTCTTCAACCTCGCCCCAAATCGCGCCCGAGACCACCGGAGTTTCCTTCTCCAAATCCGCACGATTAAGGCACGGGATTAACGCGCGGTCGTGGCTATTTAAACCCCCTGACCCTCCTCTCTGTTTTGACCCAAACCCTAGCCCCTAAGACGCCCCCGGGCTACCGTACGAGCTCGCCGGAGTACTCCGCCTCCGCCGCCATTTTCCTTGATCCCCGGCGTGGTGAGACCCCGCCCGAGCCCGAGAACCTTTCCATCCTCTTCCCCGTGTCCTGGCGCAACTCGTGAACCCCCTCCTCCCTTATTTCCTGCAGAAGAACGTCGAGAACGAGCTCGACGGAAGTCCGCCGCGCCCGAACCCTTCGACCACGGCCCGCCGCCGCTCCGGGACGGCCGAGCGGACACCATCGCCACCATCCACCGTGTCGTGACGCGCCGCGCCTCCTCGTCACCTCCCCGAGCCCGGGAACCCACGGGAGCGTGGACTACGTCCTCGACCGACGCCGGCGCCGCCACCATCGCCATTTCCGGTGAACCTCCGCCGCCACGATCTGGTCCAAGCACGGTGAGCGTCCGATCCACATCTTACGGCTGAGATTAGATCATGTTTCGAACTGGTACGGTTAGATCTGGATCGTAGATCTAGATCTGGACGGCCCAGATTCAATCACTTAATCCCAGTCAGCACGCACAGTCAGCGCCACGTCGTGCCTCGTCAGCGCCCAGTCAGCTACCACGTGGAAAATGATTTTTTTAATTAAAATTAATTGGCAGTTTTACAGAAACACCCCTGCCACTTAGATCTGTCACCACTTTTTAACCACTTACCCAAATTTAACAAACTTTATATTTTTGGAAAGCCCTCGACATGTAGAATATTTTGGATCTGCCAAAATTCAAATTTGACTTAGTTTAAAATATTCAAATGGTGAATTTGAGTATTTTTGTCATAAGTTTTAATCTATAAATTCAAAAATTACAAATAAAATTGTTTTGGAAACTTTAGAATATTTGTAAATTATTGCCACTGCTATAAAATATTTTTGAGTAAATTTTGAATGAATTCATAGTTATATATTTAATTTGAATAGTTTGACTATTTTCAACATAACTATTAATAGAAATATTATTTTTGATTAAATCAAATAGCTATAAATGCAATTAAATGCCCCCTGTCTATTAACACTAATTATACAATTTTATTATAAAAATTTAATCATAGGAAACTTTAATCTTATAACTATTCCTTGTATTATATTTCCAAAAATAGAAATTAACTAAAATTGCATTTATAAATTCATGCATATTTATAAAGAAATCACAAAAGTCATTTTGATGCTTTCTTGTGAATAAAAATTGCATTTCATGCATAACATATTTTATTATATAATTATATTCCCCATAAGAAAACCTCTTCATTAGTTTTCTCTAAGTTAGAAATAATTTCAACTTAACATTCTAGTAAAGTGCTATACACATAGAACCTTAGTAATTTTCAACATGGAGCTGGAAGACCAATGAAGGACTTAGCCAAACGAGACTCCAGAAGAATCTCCAAGGAGTAGGAGCACTTAGAAGAAAGACCAAGAAGAAGTTCATGAAGACAACCAGAAATATTTTCTAAGTCCTTCTCCCTCTTCTTCTTTCTCCCTCCTTCTTCTGTTAGACTTCATGATGACTAAGTAAATCCAAGACCAGCCTCGAGGATACAAGAACCACCAAGACTGGAGATGAAGCCTGGAGGACAACTACATCTCTCTTTCTACCTCTTCCCCTCCCTTCTAATCTTGTCTTTCACATTTGACTTAAACAAATTTTGATCATGATGTTATCATCTTGAAGTAGTTGGATCCTAGCGGCATAATGGGATGAAGCGGCCTGGAAACAAACCTTACATGTCCACGTACATGAGACTTGTTCCACAATTTAAGTGGCTGGTCGGGTGTCTGTCTCTCTCACTTTAGTGAATATCCAATGTACAAAGAGTTGATAATAATTGTTGATCACCTCAAAGAATAGAACTAGTAATTTTCTCTAAGCATTTTGCACATCATGCATAAACATATTTCCTTAGAAAGTTTTATAAAACTTATCTATTCATCTAGTATGTGTTTTGTGTGTATTGTGGAGTTGTGCTTGCTGTTGATTGTGGTATTGTTGCTTGTTCATACTGTTAGATTGAACGGAGAGTCCCGAGTATCGTTGAAAGGAGTTTGTGAACAACGACAACATTCAAAGGCAAGTGGCACACCTCATAAACTTCCTATTATTTTCTATATGCATTACTTAGTGTATTTTTATATCCATGTGTAGGATAGTACTGCTATGCTAAACCTGTGTAGAATTCCCTTACTCCTGTGTCTAGGTTCCTATATCATACTTAGCAGAAATATGGATGCTATGCAGTTGATGAAAAGTTTTACAAATGTTAAATGACTACTCAGGACTGTGCTCATGGTTGTCGTCGCCTAGGATGAATGTCTATTCTACTTAGGGCCGTGAGCATGGTGGTTTTCACCTGAGAGTACACATCCACTAAGTTAATGAATCACTTGGGTGGATTGGTTGAACGGTTTATGTTGAGTGGCTACTCAGGGCTGTGCTTGTGGTGGTCTTCGCCTAAGATAGTTTCTACTATACTTGGGGCCATGAGCATGGTGGTTTTCACCTTGGAGTGCACTTGTGAATGGCCACCCAGGGAACAGAGGAATCTGAAGAACTCCAAGTTTAGAAGCTTCCCGTGCAACCTTTTGACAATGGGCTCTGTCTAGAATGATTAAGTTGGGGAGTGCAACCTGTCGGCTTGACAAGCAGATGTAGAGTTGATAGGTGGAACGGGTCTTGCTAGTATGGTTGCATTCTTCTTCTGAAATTTCTTGTCTCAATTCTCTCCTTTCCATAATACACTCCGCGTGAATAGGATTTCTCGGATAAATTGAGTCTAAAGGTGAAAGTGCACAACCTCTGCAGAGTGTAAAACTAAGTACTTAGCCGTGTCCCCGGTACGGACAATTTGAGCAGCTGATCACGGACGTCAACGGAGGATTCCATCATTCCAACTTCAGAAAAAAAAACTTGATGGGTGAACAAGGGAAGATGAGATTTATGGTTTTCATGCCATACTCGTCTTGATTTCAAGAAAATTGTTTTCAAAAGAATAGGAAAAATTGGCTTTATGCAAATTAGCCTTGAACTCCACCAGCCAAATATACATATAGGCTTTAGAGTTATTCCATTAAGTGTCCACCATAGTGTCACTTGCCAGACTCCATTTTAATGGAATCTGACCCACGTTGTTGCAATATTTTTCTTATTGCAGATTGTTCAGGTGACGAGAGAGGTTTCGTTGATAGGTTTCGAGTCTACAACCAACATGTTTTCGCCTGTTGCAGCATGAAAGTTATAGAGACTCACTGTTATTGTATTTCCGCTGTGTACTTTTTCAATGCTAGCTTTATGCTATGCAACTTGTATCCCATATATTGTAATTCTGGATCATCGATGTAATAAAATTGACGCTTTGTTGTGATATTACATCGTAAACTATGTGTGCAAATGAATCGATCCAGGGATTTGCACTATACACAGGTATCTGCCTTATTTAAAGTGCAGGTACGCTACAGATGGTATCAGAGCACTGTGTTGCCTGTAGGTTCGAAACCCCTAGGATTGGACTGAGACCCCAAAGGTTAAATAGTTAACTAAACTAGGTTTCAAAAATATGAATAAATTTTGAAAATTTCCTTTAATATTGTTTACATTATTTATCTTGTCTTGCATCTTTCCTTTTTCTTTTAAATTCTAATACTCTTACCTGTTCAAAATTTTAGATGGGAGAGTACACTGAGACTGCGTACGCTGGAGTTTTGTCGGGTTTCATCTTTGGGAGGCAGCTGTCTAGGTTGACAAGTGAATTGAAGCTACCACCACCCTATTTCCGAGGAAGGAAGGAGGAGACCGACATGCCCCATGGGACACGTTGGGAAATCCGCACCATCATGACCCCGGATCCTACGATGCCAGACTTCGAGCCCGTGGACTAAGTCACCTACTACCCAGAGTGGATTGAGGGAGTGAACATAGGTATGGTGGACTTAATGGCTCGTTTGTGTTACAAGTATCGCAACAAGCTAGCATCAGGATCGCCCTTCCGTGCCTTTGGGAAGAGGGATGCACATGGTCTCTCGATGGCTCACACGGGAAATCGCCTGGACCTGCCCATCGTTAACAAGACGTTTGAAGACTTGGATTTTCTCATCAACTGTCTGACCAGGAGGGTCCAACAGGCTTTTGACGTCGCGGATCATGCACAAGCCGTCATACACGCAAAAACCCAAGAACTCCAGGCTTCTGAAAATCTTATTGGTCATTTGGAGGAACTCATCCATGACCTACATTTGGAGAACATTGGCAAAGATGAGCAAATTGCCATGCTTGAGGCGCAACTCATTCCACCTCCACCACTGCTAGTAGCTGAAGAAGGAGGTGACCAGGGCACTAGAGATGTGACTGTATCTGCAGCTACGAAGGAGGAAGGACCAGAGGAAGAAGACCCCGAAGAGGTGCTGTTTGAAGAGTCAACTGAGGGAGAAGTCACGCCTGTGGCAAATAACCACGCAATAAAACGCAAGCGTAATATTTAGGAGGAATAAGTGTAGCAACACAAACCACGTTAGAGGGACCACCATTTATCTCATTTAGCTTATTGTATCGGTTTGATGTATTGACCTATCAAATTTTGGTATGGCAGTACTATCGTCTTTGTAATTCCATGACATTGATGTGTTTTCGTTCGATGAATGATTAGTTCGAGTTCTCAAAATAAGTGTGAAATTCATGTGTTTGCATGTGTTTTAATCATGTTGATAGATTTGTTAGGAATTGAATTCCTTGTTCTAAAATCATTGAATTCTCCATAGTACATATAAATTAACTCATTTATTCTCTAAAAACCAGCAGATGTCTCACTTCAATATCAACAACAATAAATTTTACCCCACTACGCGAATACTGTTGAGGGACCCGAGTCAGAAGATGATCAATGACCACTCGCCTAAGATTGATCAAAATCATAGGGATGTTGAAGAGGACCCTATGACCAAACTAAAGGCATGCAAAACTTGTGGAGAGATAGGACATACGTCCGAAGATTGCTCTGATGAGTGGCCCCATGGTCACATTAGACGTCCAAGTAATGGACGCCGTTCCAAAAGGATTATTTGCTTCCTGTGTGAAGGAACGACCCATGTTCCAATCCAATGTCCATATTATCCCTTGGTGCAACAAGCTAACCAACAAGCCAAAGAAGGAATGCAACAGTCTCTCATGAAGATCTTGGAGGAACAAAGACAAAAGAGTGGATCCAAGAAGAATCTTAGCCACTTAACATGCTACAGATGCAAGGACAAGGGACATTATGCCAGTGGCTGCCCAGAGTGGAAACGGATTAAATCTCTTCAATGAGCGAGTGGAAAACACGAGTGCTCAAAATTCTCGTAGCTACCACCTGTCATTGTATTTCGAATACTTGTACGCTCTACAACGGAGAAATAAAAGGGATTAAACAAAGTTTCTAGACTGACCACAAAAATTTTCTTTTAAGGGTGGTAGCCACCTAGATAATTCAAACCCAGTCGCTTAAACCCAGAGATCTCAAAATATTTATCTTTCTATCCTCCTAATCAGAAAAATCATTCGCTGCCAAATTTTCAAGTTTCTATGTCAGGAATTTCATTTCTCAAACATCTCGAGCTATCAAAATCATTTTGAGTATTTGCTTTGTCTTTCTAGCTTCTTCGAATCTCGAGGACGAGATTCCTTTTAAGGGTGGTAGTCTGTAACATCCCAACATTTTATGATGTTCAAAAATCACTAAAATTTAAAACTTTTTCTTTTATTAAAATAAAATATTAAATACCTAAAGAAACCAACTATAAAAGACTCCAAACTTATTTGAAAGAATTTAATACTTCAAATCTCACAGTTTAAACAGGTTATTATCCACTGTATTTCAAAAACCTTAAGATGTAATTTGACAAATATTTTATAAACTACCATACATTTTATTTTAAGTAAATAGTTCACTTATAAGAAATTGAGTCCAACCACTTAGCCAAATAAGCATTTCTTTTGCTTAAATACATTCCATTTATTTCCAAGGCATGAAATGATTAATATATTCTATATAATGAAATGAATTAAATCTAAAGTGCTTTCCAAAGTTGATATGAAGTTTTTCAAATAATTAAGCATAATATAAAACATAATGGTGTACAAAACATTTAGAGTTAAAAATGGAATTCATTATATTTCTCATTTTAGTTATATTTTGTTCTTTAATATCATGCCAAAATGAGGAAGAATGATTCCAGCAAAACAAGTTTAAATAACTTAAATTCAAACAAGATTGAATATGGGTTTCTCATATAACTTATGTAGCCAAAATTAAAATTTATTAAACCCTAGTTTTAAATTAAACATAAAGTGTCAATTTTACATTTAATCAATATTTCGAAATTATTATTTTTGAAAAGTGTTCAAAACACTCCCACAATTGGTTTAACAGAAAGATAATAATTTTACAAATTTTTAGAAATTTGTTTGACCTCATTTGGACAAATAAATCAAAAGATATGAATTAAAAGAATAATCAGAAAAACAGAAAAAGAAAAATTGCTGACGTCAGCCCGTCTTCAACCTCGCCCCAAATCGCGCCCGAGACCACCGGAGTTTCCTTCTCCAAATCCGCACGATTAAGGCACGGGATTAACGCGCGGTCGTGGCTATTTAAACCCCCTGACCCTCCTCTCTGTTTTGACCCAAACCCTAGCCCCTAAGACGCCCCCAGGCTACCGTACGAGCTCGCCGGAGTACTCCGCCTCCGCCGCCATTTTCCTTGATCCCCGGCGTGGTGAGACTCCGCCCGAGCCCGAGAACCTTTCCATCCTCTTCCCCGTGTCCTGGCGCAACTCGTGAACCCCCTCCTCCCTTATTTCCTGCCGAAGAACGTCGAGGACGAGCTCGACGGAAGTCCGCCGCGCCCGAACACTTCGACCATGGCCCGCCGCCGCTCCGGGACGGCCGAGCGGACACCATCGCCACCATCCACCGTGCCGTGACGCGCCGCGCCTCCTCGTCACCTCCCCGAGCCCGGGAACCCACGGGAGCGTGGACTCCGTCCTCGACCGACGCCGGCGCCGCCACCATCGCCATTTCCGGTGAACCTCCGCCGCCACGATCTGGTCCAAGCACGGTGTGCGTCCGATCCACATCTTACGGCTGAGATTAGATCATGTTTCGAATCGGTACGGTTAGATATGGATCGTAGATCTAGATCTGGACGGCCCAGATTCAATCACTTAATCCCAGTCAGCACGCACAGTCAGCGCCACGTCGTGCCTCGTCAGCGCCCAGTCAGCTGCCACGTGGAAAATGATTTTTTTAATTAAAATTAATTGGCAGTTTTACAGAAACACCCCTGCCACTTAGATCTGTCACCACTTACCCAAATTTAACAAACTTTATATTTTTGGAAAGCCCTCGACATGTAGAATATTTTGGATCTGCCAAAATTCAAATTTGACTTAGTTTAAAATATTCAAATTTCAAATGGTGAATTTGAGTATTTTTGTCATAACTTTTAATCTATAAATTCAAAAATTACAAATAAAATTGTTTTGGAAACTTTAGAATATTTGTAAATTATTGCCGCTGCTATAAAATATTTTTGAGTAAATTTTGAATGAATTCATAGTTATATATTTAATTTGAATAGTTTGACTATTTTCAACATAACTATTAAAAGAAATATTATTTTTTATTAAATCAAATAGCTATAAATGCAATTAAATGCCCCCTGTCTATTAACACTAATTATACAATTTTATTATAAAATTTAATCATAGGAAACTTTAATCTTATAAATATTCCTTGTATTATAGTTTCAAAAATAGAAATTAACAAAAATTGCATTTATAAATTCATGCATATTTATAAAGAAATCACAAAAGTCATTTTGATGCTTTATTGTGAATCCTAGCCAAGATCGTGTGCAGAAAACAAAAAAAATCCTAGCAACGATATCCTTAAACTAGCCAAGATCTACACTATGCAGATATAGAAGTACGGCGGAGATCGGAATACATACCCTCGTAGACCGAATAGCGGGGATTACGCTCCCGCACAAGCGTTGACGATGAAGACGCCGTAGCCGACCTCTAGGTCGCGGAGAACTCGGCGCGACGAAGACGACGAAGATGACCCCGAGGTCGGGTGGAGGAAGTAGGCCTCCGAGTACCGCTAGCGCAGCACCTCGCAGGGAGTCGCACACATACGGTGGAGACGACGGCCTCCGAAGCTCCAGTCCAGGACGAGCAGCGGAAGACTTGGACCGGAACACCAGCAGCGCGGCAGCGGGCTATGGTGGAAGAGATCTCCATCCTCTACTCGGCGCGGCTCCGTCAAGGGAACCACGAGATCGAGAGAGAAATTGGGAATTAATTGGTGAATTAAAAGGCCAGGGGTGCCCCTTCTTATATAGGCTCCCAGGGGGAGCCAACCTTGCCAGCCAGGCAATGTGGGACTATCCCCCATTGCCTGGTTCGGCCAAACCAGGTGCACCGGCCCTAGGTGGGCCCCATTTGGCCCACCTAGGCCGGCCAAGCCTCCCCCACAAAATCCCCTTGAGGATTTTCCCCCTCTTGGGCCTTCTTTCGACCAGAAGGCCCATTTAGGGAAATCAGCCTAAATAAATTCGAAAATAAATATATAAAATTATATTTGCATATTAATTACACTAATTAATATACAACATAATATATATAATTTTTCCTAGCTCCGAAAACTCTTTCGGCGCTGCCCGATCTCCATCGGACCCCTCCCGGGACGTTCCCGGTGATCTCTTTCCTTTCCGGTTGTCTTGTCGAAACCCCTTAAGTGTGTTACCCTAGCGGTTCGATATAATATCAGGTATGATCAAGACTCCTCAATGATCAACGACTAACTCGTAGGCCTGGACCCCATGAATTAACCCCTGAGATATAACGAATGACTTTCATCTATCAAACCTGGACGTATAGTCTTAAACCCTTTGTCATGGCGATACTTAGCGTGTCCGAGCACCATTCTCAGATATCTCCATACCTAGCATGATCTCGTTACCGACATTGCTATCTTCTACTCGTCTATGATATTATGTCAGCTGGTGACCTAGTCACATGTTTGCAAACTCATTTGACACAATCTCACCGAGTGGGCCCTAGAGTATCTATCCGGCTATGCGGACTGACAAATCCCGCTGTTGACCCCTCGTCTCAACTACTCCTTTCCGATACCCAAAAGTATCACCGTTATTGTCATACTAAATAAGATACGACGTTTGGTGCGATCAAAGTATCTTCCAGAAATAATAATAAGAGTTGGTCTCACGGTCTTAAGGCGTAATGACTATGTCCTATAAATACTGGGTACGTCCATCACATCGTTACTCCTAACGATATGACTTCCATTGCCGACCATCGCCATGCCCTGTGATCGGAAAACCTCGATCCTCAATCGCGCAACGAAACTAGTCTTAGTAGAGGCTACTAGGGACCTGGTTGTTTATCTACCACACCTGTATTAATGTTTCCGCTTAATACAGTTATAGCATGGTATAAAACATATAATGAACGATTGGGATATTGCCAATAAACTATGTTTATTAAGTGCCTCTAGTTTACAACCTGGTAAAAGCTCAACACCCATAGCATCCTGGTGCCTGCTCGCCTCGTGGAAGAGGAATACAGTCAATAGATCTCACACATTGAGATCTATATGTGCTTTGCAACACTTCTATGTCACCTAGTTTGACATAAACCCGTATCTTACGATGACGGTGAAATATATCCCAGTGGATGGAGTGAGACTCGAGCATTCGCGTAGCATGCGCCTTAAAAGTCTGAAAGATTTATTAAGGGACCACCTACGCTCGGAAAACTGCTCAGTCCAATCACACTTGCTACTTCTAAAGTCGCGATATATTTCTATACCTATGTAGATTGTGCGACAGTGCATTCATATGCAACTTCGCAAACTAACCATGTCTTTCTTCAAAATAAAGGACATCTCCTATATGAGATTTCTAGTCGTATGGGTCAGTGTAATAACTTGCATCATCGTAACCGCTTTACGGCAAGTTGCCATTCCACTCTTACCCGTTACTAGAAAACCTATCTTCAGTTCTCATAGACACTGAAGAATAAACTTAACGTTTGTTCATTAATCCACACAAGGATCACTCTAGAACCTGTTCTTGAACCAAGAACTCGGGTCACACTAAGTCGAGCTTTCAGCCTTATAGACTCTATGTGTGATACATAGAGAATGTCGAACATCATTTTCTATCACTGAAAAAGCCAAGATTAACTTAATCTTTTACCTAGTCATACAAGTAAGAACCTCTTTCTTCGCTTGTCCTTTTCTGAAACACTTCAGAATCCTGACTTAGGAAATACTCCGACTTAATGTTATGAAGCCCCCTCTGATCTATACAATTATAAATCGCATGCCTAATACTCCTAACTTCATTTCATAGAAAATTTAATTACTTAAATAATCCTTTACACTATACTAGAGGATCTGTGTCATTCAATATGTCGTTACATACAGAATCACAAATGACACCCAGCTCCCACTCAAATATGCCTTCCGCGTATAAGATCAAGGAAAAGCTACTTAGCTCCCACTCAAATATGCCTTCCGCATATAAGATCAAGGAAAGCTACTTTGCTCCCACTCACTTCTTTGCAAATGTAGGTTTCTTCAACTATTTTGGACAACTCCAAAATCCTTTGATCACATTATCAAAGTGAAGATTCCACCTCCGATATGCTTACTTCTGCCCATGAATGGACAACCAAAGTTTGCATACATGTTTAGCATCCTCAGGATTACAAACCATTCTTAATTACTATTAAGAACCATGGTTTTCTCATCCATCTATCAATTTCTCATTCGAAATTATAGTAATTGCTAAACGACCCAGAATAGATTTAGGCTTCGCCACTTGAGACAAAGTCTCACGTGGTCTGTCGGAACTGTTTCACGACAAATCGAATCTGCTCAATATCTACTCTCTCATAAAACTCCATATACTATCAACATCCTAGATGCCATCAAGAAGATCTCCCAAGTCATTACCTGGTAATCGTATATGGGTTTTATTTCGGATCACAAATTACTCATAGCCATTTCTCGGACTTAGGTCCACCATCTCTTCTTCGTAGTTCGTAGGTCTGTCATATTCCATTAATATGACCCTTATAACAAGATTGTCGTAACACACAGTGTGGAACACAAACTCGTATGCCTACGCTCTTAGTATGAGCTCAGAACATCATGATTTTGAATCATAAGCTTTTTCAAGCTGTGGAGCCTGACACCGAAAACACTTTCGATTGCGCCACTCTGATGTTTGTAGAGGAAGTTCACCAACTTCGTCTTGCTCTACTTTCTTTCTCACTTATACCCTCGGACAAGAAACTATTTCTTTCGCAAGGTATATCCCGGCAAAGATTTTGCCTATGTCGTGAGACATGTACCCAACTAACTCTTTAGGTAGGGTATACTACAAAGATTAATCCATTTTAGGTTCGATTACATCGAAACACTAAATTGCTGAAACAACAATCCAGGCTAAAAGCCACACCATTACTCATATGGCATTGTCTCCATGGATTCAAATGGTTTACCTATTTGCTAACGTGGGTGTTTACGTTTCTACCATATGACTCTAATGATCACAATAATTCGGTAAGAGATTTATTTACCACACACTATCCGATAGGGTGCGATTACGACGCCCTAACACACCATAACACTATGGTGTTCCATGCGACGTAATTTGTGGAACTCTTCTCACAAGTCTTCCAATGATGTGCCAACATTATAACTCAAATCTTCATTCCTCGATTTGCATCGCGGGAATTTGATTTTCTTGTTAAGTTTATTTCCTACTTCATTCTGAACTTCGTTTGATCGAATCAAAAATTCAGACTAACATTCCCCGGAGTGGATATCCATATATCTACTCGGAATATTCATGAAGTCTATGAAATAAAGACTTCCACTACACGTTAAAGTACTTCATTGATTCACATACACCCATATGCATGATTCTCAACAAGCTATACTCAAAACGTTCAGTGAAGTTCACGAAATAAAGATCTCCACTACCCGTCAATTACTTCATTGAACCACATACATCTCCATGTATGACTATCAATAAGTTATATGCCCGTTTTCCGAAAACGGTGTCACAGTTATTTTGCAAGTGTCAAAAGATCAAATCTTAGGACTTGTAGGTCCATCCAGTGTGGAGCTAATGCATATAACATTGACATGACTAAACGGTAGTGCCACACATATGTGGTGTCTTTATTAATTTTGTATCCTTTGACATTAATATTATGAATGTGGGAGCTTCTACCATCTAAATTCAAATCGGCATATGATCATTACTTCATAAATATAGGACACCAATTTGTCACTATCATGTATGAACAAGTGTCTCGCTAGAGGAGACACACTTGTAACGATCATACCAACACCCGATCATAAAGAATTTACCCAAATGGTAGATCAAGAGGGAGATTGTCTATGGCCATCACAACAACTTGATTGCCATTATCAACACGCAATGTCGCCTCATCCGTTAAAGCTACTCAAGCAGTAAATCTGGTTTTTCACAAAACATGACTAGTCCAAAACTTAGTCACTACTGCGAGTACTTGCTTAGCTAAAACATTCATAACATGTATAACATATATACACCATCATCATTGATGACTTCCGGCGATCAGTTTCATCTTCTTGATACTTCCACCGTAATCAAGAACCATGAAGGTGAATGATTCCCCTTACATGACATAGTCTATGACAGAGGATTTGCACTTGGCAACGATGTCTGTCATCCAGTGATTGAGCTGAGCGAGGCGTCTCAATGTTCATTAATCATGAACATATGTCATTAAGCATGACCGCCACGTGCTCCCTCAATGTGTGCATTCTCTTCCATCTTGGTTGAGAAGACAATCAGTCAACATACTGATAAACTTTATCAACCCAACTTTAGGGGTACCCCGAATTTTAGCGACCATATCATATGTCCGCGATCCAATAACTCGTACCCACCGTTGGTTCTCTATGGCAGAGATCATAGCATACACTGGACTATGATGATATCATCCGCTCAAAATCCGATAATCCAAATTATCTTTTGCTAGCGGAATCTCCGGGTTTATCTCCTAGCGGGTATTGTAACACAAAGAGCTAACGGTTTAAACAAGGAGTATCCTCAAGCTAAAGTATAAAACTATGAAGTTTGGACCCAACCTTTTAAGTTTCTCAATCGCAGGAATGCGCCTAATTTGAAAAGATGCTATCACAATGGTTAATATCTACAAAGGTTTGCAAAACAGACTCTGTTCATTATATTCTGAGTTCTAGTATTCTAGAAAATAACTATCCGAACTCCCACTCAAACGAACATCCCTCCTGGTCGTTTAAGCGATTACACGACCCCCATCCATTGCACCACCCCTCATCATCAGAGTCGGCGGCACAACTTCAAGAGTAGACAAAATCGTCCGCCACACCAATTTTGTGACTCGTGCTCGACCTGTCGGTCTTCCTGTTCCGAGACCATATTTCTGAATATGCTAGCCTCGCCACCAAAGACCTCCACGCTGACGCTTGTGCAACATGGCTTACACCCACTGTATGCGAACGACGAGATGTCTGACACCCGATCATCACGGCCTGTCTCATAACGTAGAACTTTCTTGGTGGTGCGCGTTGGAGGGAGAACACTAGTGGTATTTTGAAGGGACCATCTTATATATCTACCGCCGTGTAACTAATGTATACTATACACACAATCACACAAGATAAGATGCACACAAAACATCAAATGTAATGCAATGTGATATAGTCCATCGCGCCATGGTCTTCTTGGCGCCCGCAGTTTATAAACAATTTAATAAACCTACCTTGACCATATCACATAGCCCCTGCAAAATAAAGTTAGACGCTTCTACTTTATCTTTTGCATATTTTACGTGGCTCGGGGCTTTCGTAAATAGAACCGCTTCATACCTACGAACCTTATGACCACAACAACGATCCAATAATTGCATGTTTAAGCATCCCTTTCGGGCCCTCCATTGAAAATGCAAAGCCAACTAAAGAGAGAGAAACAGGCACCCGCCAGCCACAGATACAGTACAAGCCGTATGTCAGTAGTGGAACCAGTCTCGCGTAAGCGTACGCGTAAAGTCGGTCCGGGCCGCTTCATCAACTCGATGCCGCTGGAATCACAAGTGCACGCTAGAGGGTAGCAAATAACAGGAACGGTGCCCCCGTGCAGAACACGGGTTCTAACAGCGTACAGCTATATCTACGATAGATTGGCTCTGATACCACTGAAGGGGATCGTGTGCAGAAAACAAAAAATTTCCTAGCAACGATATCCTTAAACTAGCCAAGATCTACACTATGCAGATATAGAAGTACGGCGGAGATCGGAATACATACCCTCGTAGACCGAATAGCGGGGATTACGCTCCCGCACAAGCGTTGACGATGAAGACGCCGTAGCAGACCTCTAGGTCGCGGAGAACTCGGCGCGACGAAGACGACGAAGATGACCCCGAGGTCGGGTGGAGGAAGTAGGCCTCCGAGTACCGCTAGCGCAGCACCTGGGAGTCGCACACATACGGTGGAGACGACGGCCTCCGAAGCTCCAGTCCAGGACGAGCAGCGGAAGACTTGGACCGGAACACCAGCAGCGCGGCAGCGGGCTATGGTGGAAGAGATCCCCCTCCTCTACTCGGCGCGGCTCCGTCAAGGGAACCACGAGATCGAGAGAGAAATTGAGAATTAATTGGTGAATTAAAAGGCCAGGGGTGCCGCTTCTTATATAGGCTCCCAGGGGGAGCCAACCTTGCCAGCCAGGCAATGTGGGACTATCCCCCATTGCCTGGTTCGGCCAAACCAGGTGCGCCGGCCCTAGGTGGGCCCCATTTGGTCCACCTAGGCCGGCCAAGCCTCCCCCACAAAATCCCCTTGAGGATTTTCCCCCTCTTGGGCCTTCTTTCGACCAGAAGGCCCATTTAGGGAAATCAGCCTAAATAAATTCGAAAATAAATATATAAAATTATATTTGCATATTAATTACACTAATTAATATCAAACATAATATATATAATTTTTCCTAGCTCCGAAAACTCTTTCGGCGCTGCCCGATCTCCATCGGACCCCTCCCGGGACGTTCCCGGTGATCTCTTTCCTTTCCGGTTGTCTTGTCGAAACCCCTTAAGTGTGTTACCCTAGCGGTTCGATATAATATCAGGTATGATCAAGACTCCTCAATGATCAACGACTAACTCGTAGGCCTGGACCCCATGAATTAACCCCTGAGATATAACGAATGACTTTCATCTATCAAACCTGGACGTATAGTCTTAAACCCTTTGTCATGGCGATACTTAGCGTGTCCGATCACCATTCTCAGATATCTCCATACCTAGCATGATCTCGTTACCGACATCGCTATCTTCTACTCGTCTATGATATTATGTCAGCCGGTGACCTAGTCACATGTTTGCAAACTCATTTGACACAATCTCACCGAGTGGGCCCTAGAGTATCTATCCGTCTATGCGGACTGACAAATCCCGCTGTTGACCCCTCGTCTCAACTACTCCTTTCCGATACCCAAAAGTATCACCGTTATTGTCATACTAAATAAGATACGACGTTTGGTGCGATCAAAGTATCTTCCAGAAATAATAATAAGAATTGGTCTCACGGTTTTAAGGCGTAATGACTATGTCCTATAAATACTGGGTACGTCCATCACATCGTTACTCCTAACGATATGACTTCCATTGCCGACCAGCGCCATGCCCTATGATCGGAAAACCTCGATCATCAATCGCGCAACGAACCTAGTCTTAGTACAGGCTACTAGGGACCTGGTTGTTTATCTACCACACCTGTATTAATGTTTCCGCTTAATACAGTTATAGCATGGTATAAAACATATAATGAACGATTGGGATATTGCCAATAAACTATGTTTATTAAGTGCCTCTAGGGCATATTCCCTTCAATTTTATTATATAATTATATTCCCCATAAGAAAACCTCTTCATTAGTTTTCTCTAAGTTAGAAATAATTTCATCTTAACATTCTAGTAAAGTGCTATACACATAGACACTTAGTAATTTTCAACATGGAGCTGGAAGACCAATGAAGGACTTAGCCAAACGAGACTCCAGAAGAATCTCCAAGGAGTAGGAGCACTTAGAAGAAAGACCAAGAAGAAGTTCATGAAGACAACCAGAAATATTTTCTAAGTCCTTCTCCCTCTTCTTCTTTCTCCCTCCTTCTTCTGTTAGACTTCATGATGACTAAGTAAATCCAAGACCAGCCTCGAGGATACAAGAACCACCAAGACTGGAGATGAAGCCTGGAGGACAACTACATCTGTCTTTCTACCTCTTCCCCTCCCTTCTAATCTTGTCTTTCACATTTGACTTAAACAAATTTTGATCATGATGTTATCATCTTGAAGTAGTTGGATCCTAGCGGCATAGTGGGATGAAGCGGCCTGGAAACAAACCTTACATGTCCACGTACATGAGACATGTTCCACAATTTAAGTGGCTGGCCGGGTGTCTATCTCTCTCACTTTAGTGAATATCCAATGTACAAAGAGTTGATAATAATTGTTGATCACCTCAAAGAATAGAACTAGTAATTTTCTCTAAGCATTTTGCACATCATGCATAAACATATTTCCTTAGAAAGTTTTATAAAACTTATCTATTCATCTAGTATGTGTTTTGTGTGTATTGTGGAGTTGTGCTTGCTATTGATTGTGGTATTGTTGCTTGTTCATACTGTTAGATTGAACGGAGAGTCCCGAGTATCGTTGAAAGGAGTTTGTGAACAACGACAACATTCAAAGGCAAGTGGCACACCTCATAAACTTCCTATTATTTTCTATATGCATTACTTAGTGTATTTTTATATCCATGTGTAGGATAGTACTGCTATGCTAAACCTGTGTAGAATTCCCTTACTCCCGTGTCTAGGTTCCTATATCATACTTAGCAGAAATATGGATGCTATGCAGTTGATGAAAAGTTTTACAAATGTTAAGTGACTACTCAGGACTGTGCTCATGGTTGTCGTCGCCTAGGATGAATGTCTATTCTACTTAGGGCCGTGAGCATGGTGGTTTTCACCTGAGAGTACACATCCACTAAGTTAATGAATCACCTGGGTGGATTGGTTGAACGGTTTATGTTGAGTGGCTACTCAGGGCTGTGCTTGTGGTGGTCTTCGCCTAAGATAGTTTCTACTATACTTGGGGCCATGAGCATGGTGGTTTTCACCTGGGAGTGCACTTGTGAATGGCCACCCAGGGAACAGAGGAATCTGAAGAACTCCAAGTTTAGAAGCTTCCCGTGCAACCTTTTGACAATGGGCTCTGTCTAGAATGATTAAGTTGGGGAGTGCAACCTGTCGGCTTGACAAGCAGATGTAGAGTTGATAGGTGGAACGGGTCTTGCTAGTATGGTTGCATTCTTCTTCTGAAAGTTCTTGTCTCAATTCTCTCCTTTCCATAATACACTCCGCGTGTATAGGATTTCTCGGACAAATTGAGTCTAAAGGTGAAAGTGCACAACCTCTGCAGAGTGTAAAACTAAGTACTTAGCCGTGTCCCCGGTACGGACAATTTGAGCAGCTGATCACGGACGTCAACGGAGGATTCCATCATTCCAACTTCAGGAAAAAAAAAACTTGATGGGTGAACAAGGGAAGATGAGATTTATGGTTTTCATGCCATACTCGTCTTGATTTCAAGAAAAGTGTTTTCAAGAGAATAGGAAAAATTGGCTTTATGCAAATTAGCCTTGAACTCCACCAGCCAAATATACATATAGGTTTTAGAGTTATTCCATTAAGTGTCCACCATAGTGTCACTTGCCAGACTCCATTTTAATGGAATCTGACCCACGTTGTTGCAATATTTTTCTTATTGCAGATTGTTCAGGTGACGAGAGAGGTTTCGTTGATAGGTTTCGAGTCTACAACCAACATGTTTTCGTCTGTGGCAGCATGAAAGTTATAGAGACTCACTGTTATTGTATTTCCGCTGTGTACTTTTTCAATACTAGCTTTATGCTATGCAACTTGTATCCCATATATCGTAATTCTGGATCATCGATGTAATAAAATTGACGCTTTGTTGTGATATTACATCGTAAACTGTGTGTGCAAATGAATCGATCCAGGGATTTGCACTATACACAGGTATCTGCCTTATTTAAAGTGCAGGTACGCTACATTCTTGTCGTTCTTCTTTGACTTCTTTGACTTCCAGCCAACTGTGGGGTCCTTTTTGAAGTCGTCCATGAAACGACACTCGCCAAGCATATGGTTGACCTTGCCCAGTGAGGCGTGGATGGGACATGGCAAAAGTTTTGCCTGTTCATAAGTGATTCGCGCCGCCTTAGGCCCTGAGCCGGCGTCGCGACCATCTTTCTTATTCTTCCACTTCTTTTTGCCGGCATTCCCTTGGAATGCTACGGCTACCTCGTTGGAAGGTCCGGCTTTGTCATCTGCCGCCTGCTTGCGCTTGTTGTTCCGCTTTGGTATGATGTTGACGTCTGGGTCATCGTCCTGGGGGTCGTCATCCGCCGCCGCGTATTGGGCGGCTAGGTTGAGCATCTCACCAAGGTCCATGATTTGCTCGCGGACGAGCCTATGACGGAGCAAGGAATTCTTCTGCAGGCCCGTGTAGAAGGCGTGGATAGCATGTGCGTCCGAAACACCATGACAGTTGGCTTTTTCGGATATCCAACGTCTGACAAAATCTGTCATGGTTTCGTCCGGCTTTTGGATACAGCGTTGCAAATCCGTGTAGGTATTTGGACGCTTGTATGTTCCGTGGAAGTGCTAGGAGAAAACCTTTAACATGTCGTACCAGCTATGGATAGACTTTTCAGGAAGGTTGTCGATCCAAGCCCTTGCCGTGCCCTCCAACATGAGAGGTAGGTAACGGACGGCAATGAAGCTGCTCCCGCCAGCAATTTCTATGGCCATGGCATAGTCGGCTAGCCATGAATCCGGCTTAACGAGGCCGTTGCACCTAGAACAGTTTTTTGACACTGATGTCATGTCCTTAGGGAACGGCTCTCTGCGGATGGCGTCACCGAAGCACTTTGGTCCAGAGAATAGCGGCTCCTTTCCTCTTGCTATGTCTTGCAGGCGGTGTCGTGCGTCTTTTGGATCGAGCTGCCGTGCGCCTCTGTTTGCGTCTGGCTCGTCCTGCGCTGCCCGGCTTATGCTGCGCCTGGGTCCTTCTGCCTCCTCTTTCCTCTTGCTGCCGGTGCTACGCTGCGGAGACCGGCTTCGACCTCTCCTGGGAGGGTCGTTGCCGACATCTTTCCTAGGCGGCGGCCTATTGTTCCGGCTACCGCCGTTGTCGCGTCTTGGCTGGGATGGAGGTGGCAGGTCTCCTCTGCTTCCTGTCCTTGAATTCTCGTCCCGCCTTGGCTTTGGCGGTGGCGTCTTCTTTGGAGGTGGCGTTGCCTTCCTTTTGTCGCCATGGCTACTGGAGCCAGACGGGCCTTCGGGGTCGCCGCCAGGTGCAGCTTTGCACTTTCCTGACTTAGACTCTAGGTCTCCCCCGCGAGCATCCGCCATGTGGCCGTAGGAATCAGCGCGAGCTTGTTGTTCTAGGGCCTTGCTTACGAAGTCTCTTGCATTGGCCAGCTTTTCTTCCGCCGTGTAAGTGTTATCGTCCAGGGTATCTAGCGCGGCGGCCGCGTTGAGGACGGGGGTGCAGAAGACAACATCTCCCCTTCTGTCCACGCGCTGTGGTGCCGTACGCCAGTCGAACCCGAGATCTTGAGCCGTTGTCGTTGCTTGCGTTGGCGGCTCCTTGCCACGGCGGTTTTTTGATGACCTTTTCTCCTCAAAGAGTTGCCGGCTTATTTTGGCTGACATCTTCTCCTGTTCTTTCTCGATCTTCTTCGCAAGGCTCTCAACGTGCTCCTCTCTTTTTCGCAGGAAGTCAGAGTGCTTAAGCATGTTAAGCCTAAGCTCTTCCACTTCGTCAAGTGGGGTGTGTTTATTCACCGGAGTATTCATGATCTCGTCTACTTCTTTGATGACGGAGAGCAAATCCGTGGGTTTGCTGCTGCCGCCTTTCTCGAGGCCAGTTTTCTTCTTTGCGCGCACCTTGTCGGAACTTTCAATGAGTTGACCGGCAGTGGTGTCGCCGGCATCTTCCGCCGGCTTGTTTTGCGCTTCCGAAGTAACTGGGGTTGTCTCGTGACCGACAACAACCATCATAGCCAGCTTGTCAGGCATGTCAGTATCCACTGTGCCCTCTGAAGGATCCGGATTACCACTGGAAAAGCGGGTTTTGATCTTCTCTTCGAAGAGACTAGCATCATCATCAGAGTCAGAGTCTACGTTGACTTGAATGGTAGATCTGGATCCGGCATCTGACATTGCATCCTCCTGGAGAGCAGGGAGGATTGACTCAGGATCGTTGTTTTCCGGCTGGGAGTCTGATCCCACTCCGACAACTCCGACGAAGTGGAAATCAGATTCGGCCGACTCCTGGAAGAAGGCGGATTCAGATCCATCTTGTCGGTCGACTGCTTGGTCGAAGGGTTGGTGGGTGGGGTTGTAGAAACGCGGTAGGCCGTACGCCTCTGGCGTATACCCGATGAAGACGTCGATCCCTCCGATCGGTACGATTGCGCATCCGATAAGGTAGTCGTCTGCCGGGAGCCAGGACTCATCCGAGTTGACGTAGCTGTGGCCGCCATACCTTGTGACGCGACCGACGGCGATCTGCTTGCCCACGCCGCCAAGTGTTCCCGCCTGGAACGTGACGCCAGGAACTTTATGCCCCACGGTGGGCGCCAACTGTCGTGGTATCGGCATAATTGATAGGAGACGGGGGTCCTCTAGCCTACGTATGGATTGTGGGGAAGAAGGTTGGTGTCGTCGAGGACGGGATTGAACACGGCGAGTTTACCCAGCTTCGGATCCCACAGCGGTGGCGAGATCCTACGTGCTGCTATAATTCACTATGAGGCAATAGCCGTGAACAGGTTACAATGTGTATGATGCGTATTGAAGCGTCTGCCCTAAAGGCTCCCTGGTGGCTGGCTTATATAGGCGGCCAGACCCCAGGGTACAAGGCAAGTACTTGTACGGCAAGTAAACAGAGTCCTAGACCTAGCCGGCTTAGTTGCCGCCTTCCATCTTGGGCTTGGTGGCTTGATGGGCTTCGGCCTTCTGCCTTTCTTGGACCGTCCACCTACTTCCTTGTACGTCAGCTATCTGGGCCACCCGGCAGGCTTCAGCCTTACCACCCTTGGGCCACCCTGGACTAGCCGGATTAATCCATGTTGGTTACACCCCTAGTTGATATATCCCCAACAACATATGAAGAGCAGTCCGACTACACATATCCCTCCCACATACCCCAACAGGTTTACGTGGCAACAGCCGCGGAAACATCAGAAAACGCAGCCAATCGACAACCAGTCGAGTACCCACGAACGGTCACTTTACCAGACGGTACCACCACTCTGGACATCACAGCAGAGATAGCTGCGAAAGTGAGAAAGGTCATTGAAGAGGGCATAATGATGCCAGCTGACGCAACGCCAGAGGAGCTGGCAACATACAACTACTTCAACTGGCAGGAATCTCAGCGCTTGAAGCAATACAGAGCAACACTCGAAGAGCGAAGAAGACAAGCAAGCATTTCAAGCGCACACAGACGACAACTATCCATGAGTTCTACAGGGGCAACTGAGGCAGGACACAGATCTAGATTCGATATAATCCCTGAACACGAAAGGGCAGACGTCACTCGAATTCTGAACAACTTGTTCCTAACCATCGACTCTGACGGCATAATCCAACCCAAAACAGTAGAAGGAGCCCTCATATCCATAGGAGCATACCTTCAAGCAGGAAAACCACCTGCAGATGACCCTGCTGAAGCAAGATACCTACAGCAAATGAAGTCCCTTGAAATCGCAGCAAAAGAACTGGTCGACGGAGGAAAGAGAAGACGTAGCAGGAGCCGCTCGAGAGAACATTCCAGTCGTAGTCCTCAGCGAAGCAGCGGCAGAAAAGGCTCAAGCCGTCGCAGATCAAAAAGCCGCTCAAGAAGCAGGTCCAGGAGATCAGGCAGTCGTGAATCATCCGACAATCGCAACGCAGGACCGTGCGGAGCACAATGCTTCACTCGACGGATTCAAGAAACAAAACTCCCAAAGAAGTTTGGCCTACCAACCATGCGAAAATTCAACTCACAACAGGAACCCTCGGGGTGGCTGGAAGATTACAAGCTGACAGTCATATGCCAACGAGGAACAACAACGACGACACTACAATACATACAGTTGATGCTTGAAGGCACAGTCCGCGACTGGCTCAAGTCGTTACCCAAAGGAGCCTACGATTCTTGGGACCACTTCAAGGAAGTCTTCATAAAATATTTTGACCCTCTCTGCGAATAGTCGAAATCATTCGAGGAATTAAGAGCATGCCGGCAAAACAAAAACGAGACGCTCAGGTCTTACATCAGAAGGTGGGCCTCCATCTTGAACTCCGTGGGCGCAATATTAGAAGACAACAATGGACGCCTTCACGAATGGAGTCTACAAAAAAGATTTCAGGGAAGCACTCGGACAGCAAAAACCAAAAAATATGGCGGAACTCATGAAACTAGCGACCGGGTGGGAAGATGGCGAAGATGCAGTCCAGAGCAAAACCCCACACTCACCACAGCGACATCGCGACAGACGGGACAGTCGCGATCACCGGGACAGCCGAGATCGACGGGATAGAGACGACAAACAAAGAAGGCGCGACTACGATCACCGTGGAAAGGACAAGGTCAAATTTGTACCAGCTGGATTCTCACAGGACGACCGGAATCAATATGATAGAAAGCAAGAGGACCGGCGAAGTAGCCGGCAAGACGATCACCGGGACACACGAAGTGATAACTATAGACGAGATAGGCCGGTCGACAGAGCCGACGACCGAGGTCGAGACCAACGCGGAAGCTATAGAAGACAAGACTGGCAAAAGCGCTCAGAGTCAAGAATCGAGAAGTCATTTCAAGAAAAGATGGAAGATGAGTGAAGACTCCATATGTTCAAAGACTCGGCGACTGGACGGTTAACATCGCATCACACAATGGGAAGCTGCTGCGAATTTGGGCAAATGGCAATGGATTACATAAATCAGTTTAAGAGAGAACAAACACAAGCTAACCCAGCGGCATACATAGCACCTCCACAAATAGTGGCAGCATTACCGCCACCACCACAACACGATGCGAATAACCAGATGGCGGGCGCCATACATCACATACCGCACAATATGGACACTCAATATCCACAACCAAAAGGGCCGATGTACATGATCCAGAAGGGATGCACCTCCAACATAAGGCAAAAGCGTCACACCAGAAACATCGATATGGCAGTATTAGCTCCACTCCTAGTAACAATTTTTTTGCAAGGGTTAGACATAACAATTGCGTTTGCTCGGGAGGATCACCCGCCAGCCATCTATCGGCCGGGACACGCTGCTCTAGTACTCGAAGGACAGATTGGAGGATACACTATGACCAAAATATTCATGGACGGAGTCAGTGGCGTCAACATAATATTCACATACACGCTCCGGAGAATGAACAGGTCAGTCGAGAATCTCCCGAAATCTACTAACACCTTCCACGGTATTCTACTAGGCAAACCCATGCGTCCAGAAGGGAAAATCCAACTCGACGTCACATTTGGGGATGCAACCCACTTTAGAAGCGAACTCATCGACTTCGACATCGTCGACTGAAAATCACAATACCACGCCATATTGGGGCGGCCGACGTTCGCAAGGTTCATGGCAGTACCGCACTATGCATACCTCAAGCTCAAAATGCCAGGTCCAAAAGGAGTCATCACAGTCAACGAAAACTTCCAAAAGTCAGACGACTGCGACAGAGACTTTTGCAGGATCTCGGAGGCATACGTCGCTGAGGAAACCTTAGACAAGGCGCGGGTCGAGCGGGAAGTAGCGACGGAGCCAGAGCGTAAGAAACGAGCAATCGTAACCGCAACACATGAGGTAAACGCCATATGGACAGTTGAACCCACAAAAGCAGAAAGCACACAAGCCAAACGATGGACAATACACTTCGATGGATCCAAAAACGGCAGAGGCACAGGCGCAGGTATGATACTAATAAATCCCAACAAGGAGCAAGTACGATATGTGCTGCAGATAAACTTCCCATCGCCATCAAAGGTCGAGGTCGACTATGAAGGCATGTTCCAAGGTATGCGACTGGCAAGAGCGTCAGGAGCACAAAACATCATCATCCGAGGGAGCTCATCCATAATCACGCAAAACACGGCAAGTGCAAGCAGAATGAACATAGACAAACTTGCTAGATATCACGACTACTTCGATATGTGGAAAAGAAGATTTGACAGCTGCGAGCTGCAGCATATAGCATGAACATGCAACAAACAAGCTAACATGGGAGCAGCAAAAGCGCAGGTACCGCCAGATGTTTTCTTCAGGCACATAAACCACATGTCAATCAGAAGGTGGCACCCACAGGTCACTCGAGAAGTAAAAATCTTCGGGCAAAAACCATACCAAAAGGATCCTCCAAGCAAAACAAGCCAAGCCATGACCAATCAAATGAGGTCAGGCACAAGCAGGTTGGCAAACCCAAACCACATCACTACTATCTTCAGCCAAGGAGTGCCAAGTGACAGTCGCAAAATGCAAGAGCAAGACGCAAAGGGGGCGATGCCACTCGAAGCTTTTACTGCTATGCGCATCACACTACCATGGAAAGACACATTACACGGGGAACCCCTGGTATTTTGACTGCAAAAGCCAAAGAGGTCATACAGAAGAGGGTACAAGCTAAAGATGCTACAACACTAAGAGGAAACATACATCTCGAAGAGTAAGGCCGATTAGGGTCATCACCATTAGCAAACACATCTACTCGATGTAGCAAAAAGCTCATGTATCAAAAGGCCAGCAGGTCCCAGATGCGCTCTTTTCCTTACCAGGGTACCTAGAGGGACTGGAAGGTTTTTAATGAGGCGGCTTGTAGGTCAACATTTATAAAGAAAATAGATTATCCATAACGCCCCTGCATAATTTTTTGTCACGATGAAAGGGCAGCCACTCGATATACTCGGAGGCTGCGCATACATCAAAAAGCGAAAAGCAGCCACTCGAAATGCTCGGGGGCTGCGCATACATCAAAAAGGAAAAAGCAGCCACTCGATATGCTCGGGGGCCGCACATACATCAAAAAGTAAAAAGCAACCACTCGATATGTTCGGGGGCTGTATGTACGTCAGAAGGCACAAAACAACCACTTGATACACTCGGGAGCTGTGTGTGTATCAAGAAACAAAAACACAAACAAACTCAATATACTTGAGAACATACAATACAGACGGACAAGGGATTCTTATGGCATAACAACAAAACCCCACTCGCTATAGTCGGGGGCTATATCTCTGTGTTTCATTTACAATACAAAGCTTACAAATACATAAGCTAAGCATCTTCATCCTTCAATGGCAAATTGGAGTTGATCAGTTGCTTCCGCGCTCGGCTTATCAACCTCCCAGCAGGGGCAAGAGTTCGCTCCATATATTCGCTAGACAGTCGAATCTCCGACCGGGATGAAGAAGAAGAAGGATGCGAAGAGTCTTGACGCTTCATGTAGGCGAACACAACATTGGCTCCAAGCACAACCCGTCGGGTCACAGCCTCTAGAATAGTCTCATGAGAGCGAAACAGGTCGACTAGGGCGTAATTTCCTCGAGGGCTCGAGGCTGGGGACCTTCAGGAAACAAATAATGGTTCGCCCGCGAAGTGCCGTCCGATAGCACTCCAGCAGAATAGCGCCACGCCACACTCGATCCTTCAGAGTGGCAAGGATATTGGCATGGTACGCATCAAGCCAAAAGTGTTGAGGGCCGGTGACGGCCACCTGAGTAGCAGTTGTCAGACGTTCGGCCACACGAGCAGCCTCAACATGAGAGTCATCTACAAAAACTACAAATAGAGCAAAGTGATAAGACATCAAATGCAATTCGCACAAGCACAAGAAGCAAAATCCACAAACCAAATACCTTCAAGTTGCTTGTTTAAATCTTCCATCTCATAGAGAACATATTTTTCCCTCTGAGTGGACAAAGAAGGCCTCCCTCGAAGAATGTCCATGTCAGTTTGGGCCGTTTTGAGCTGCTGCTCCAGTTGAACAACCTTCTTCTTGGCATAATCAAGCACGCGAGCATCGTTCATCAGCTGCGCAGTCGAGCGCCACTCCCCTCCCACTCGAACATCCCCAGGAGCGGTCGAGACTTTCGACTGAGACACAATCATAAGCACTTCAGGCAAGACACAAGTCGAAGCAAAAGGAGACACAAGGCATACGGCAAGGAGCATCAAAAGCTATATTTTCCAAATATCAACTTAGGTGGCACAATATACATCAAAAATTAAAGCACAAAGCAAAAAGACTAAAACTAAAGCTGCCTAGGACTGGGCAGCATACTCAGACCCAGTCTTGCGGGCAGCATCAACAGCTGCCGAGCGGTGCTCCATAGTCGCAATGCTAGACTTAGCAAGGCTAGAGGCGCGGGCGATGTATTTCCCCAGACTCGAAGGCCTTCCATCTGACTTCTTTTGAAAGTCAGACAGGATGGACTCAAAGTCAGCATCCGCGCCACGACTAAGAAGAAGCTTGAGGGTGGAGTCTGAGCCGCGTACCATCAGCTCCTGAGCGTATGACTTTAAAGTCTTCGACTTGGGGCCCAGTCAAGCAGCAAATCCCGCAATAGTCGACGGGACCTCGGCTGTCGGCAGCACTTCCTTAAAAACAGCGCCGAGAGTCTGGACGGACGTCTCCAGAGACTTCTTGGCGTGCTTCACAGTCACCCCAACCTGGTCGATGGCTTGGTCGAGTGACAAGACATCACTCGCCGTACCACCGGAGCTGTAAGAAGGACCTGCATGACAAAAGAAGAAGATGCATGTCAAAAAATCTGAAAAAGGCAAATAGCAAATCCACACATAGAAATCATTATTCCTCACCGGCAAGAGAGTAAGCATAGCCAAGCAATCGGTTAACCCGCTCCCCTTCAGAAGCGCGAAGAGCATCTAGCTCTTCCTTGGCGGTCGATTGCTGGGAGAGGGTCTTCTCTACATTAGCCAGTCGGGATTCCAAAATTTCTTTCTCCCCTGAAACAAAAGCGAGAAAGAAATCCAGTCACATAAAGGAAGAAAAGCAGCATGTAAAAAGCAAAGGTAGAAACTCACGGCTGAGCTGATCCAGCTGAGAGCGAAGAGCGACTAGCTCGCTCATCCTCCGAATGCGCAAAGGCCTCGCCAAACGAAGCAAGGCCCCTTGCGGCCGGCTACAAGCATAATGCACACATCACACACACATGTCAAAGAAAAGAACATTATGCGACAGAAAGAAGAAGTTTCACATGGTTCAGCTAGGAGGGCATGGAAGGAGTCGAAGGCGCAGCAATCGAAGCAGTCAGAGCGGGCGCCGCAATCCCCGATGGAGGAACAGAGGGGGGCGAAGGAGGGACTACTGCCTCCGCAACTGGAGAGGAAGTGGCAGTCGTGGTACGGGCAGCCAAAGGACGGGAGGCCCGGTTATCGCTAGAAAATAAAAGACGCAAGGAAAGGACATTCAGAAATAAAAGCATAGCGCACAATCAAAAAAAGGTGCACACATTCACATGATAAAGAAATTACCTTCTCTCATCTTCATCGGAAGTGAGATCGAAGTCGAACCGAGGCCCGCCAAAGCCAGATTGGCCGGTAGAAGGCGGAGGCGAGCACTGCGCCAAGGGTGGCACATCCCGCGCAAGCGAAGAAGCACCGAAGTCCACTGCCTCCTCACCTTCACCCGAGTGCACCAGACAGGGACGCTTAGGAGTGGGCCCAATGGCCGCCTCGGTATCAAGTTGCCCTACACCTTTTCCATCGACTTCGGATTTCTCCGAAGAAGAAGATTCGACCTCAGGCAGGGACTCTGTCTACTTCTCTCGCTCCTTCAGCACAGCCGTCTCCTCGACAGGCCCAGCTTCGGGAAGAGGAGGGAGCGAAGACTTTGTCGAATGCCCCTACACGAGGCAAATCAAAAAGAAAGCAAAATTAAATAGGAAGACAATAACAAAATCCAGACAACGAAGGGCGCAAGTAACTTACCTTTGGAAGAGGATTCTCTAAACTGAAGGGAGTTGTCGTGAAAGCATAGTTGATGGTGTCCTCAGCTTTGTAGCTGGTCACCGATTTCACGAGTGCGTCGAGCTCATTCGCCGACAGCTCCACGGTACTGATCCGGGTAGTGTCGAGTACCCCTTCATACGCCCACATCGGGTGCACGCGCTGCTGAAGGGGGCATACCAGACTCTTCAGGAAAGTGTAGATCAACTGAACACCGGAGACACCGGTGTTCAGCAATCCGGTGACTTTCTCCTATAGCGGGGCAGCCTCGAGTTCCTCGACGAGGGTAAGAGAGTGCTCCCAAGCCTTCGTCTTCTCAGCAGTGCCAGTCGAGAAGGCGGGACAGACGTCTTGGCCAACAAGGACGTAGAACCAGTTGGTTCTCCACCCATGTGCAGACTCGACTGCCTTCAAAGTGAAGTACTTGCAGCCAGCCTTGACCTGGAAGCCGACGCCTCCGACGGGGTTGACACGACCGTTGCGGGCCATGGGGCGCACTAGGAAGATCGACTTCGATAGTGCCCAGCTAGGGGATATCCCCAAAAAGCATTCACACATTACCATAAAACAGGCAATGTGCAAAACAACATTGGGGACCGGATCATTGATCTGTATCCCGTAAGCAAAAAGGAGACCGCGCACAAAATCATGCAGCGGAAAGCCGAAGCCGCGGGGAAGGAACTCGGCGAAACATACCCTCTCTCCGAGAAGGGGCGCGGGGAAGTTATCTTTGCCGGGAACCCGGACGACGAGCTCCCCGGATGAAGGAAGAAGTCCCTCCTTGCGAAGGGCCGCCAGCCTCTCCGTCACGGTTATATCAAACAGGTACCCCCTCATGTGGGTACCTGGTGCACGTAATGACTAAATCCCAATTGTCAATAGGCTGAAGAAGCCCAACATGCGAAGCCCAAGACAAATACTTCTATCATAGAATGCATAGTCGGTAATTCTTTCCATAGATGTAGTGCTAGTCGGTTATGACCCGAGACCTGTACCATATATAAAGGGCAGGAGTGAGACCGACCAGGGACACGCCCAACCAGAACCACCAAACCCTAACAAGATCGACGTCTTACTAGACCCCTGTACTCGCCGCATATACACAATCAATAACAGACAAGCAGGAGTAAGGGTTTTACCTAACTCGAGGGCCTCAAAACTGGGTAATTCCCGCTTGTCAGTCGACGAATCTACCAACACCACGCTTTCTCTACCTCATAACTCTTACCCTAGGCTAGTAACCATGAGTATTGATGGGGACATCCCTCGTCAACTGTCTTCCTTCGGGGGTCCAGCTCACACGTCGGTACATTCCAACATCGGTGATTTGTGTGTACTACAACCTGGAGGAGACTGCCGCTCACACTTTCCTCTTCAGTCAGTTCACCAAAGAGAGTTTCGTCGGAAGATCAACCTCGCACCTACGATTTCCATCTATATGAATATTTATTCACTGATCTCAAGTCCTGGGTTTTTGGATCTCTGACAAAATCAACTGATAGAGAAATTATGGTAGTAGTGGTGGTTAATTGGACCATGTGGCTAGCTCAAGATGGAACGAAAAAATGGAGATCCTACGAGACACCCACACAGCGTTGCGAAGCAACACAACATGTATGTCTAGAGGATCGAGTTGCGTCTTTTCAATCCAGTTTCTAATACTAGACGTGAGATATTCGATTCAGTGGCCCATTGGTCAATGCAGCCTAACGGTATGGTTTATAACAATGCTAATGCAATCCGTTGATCAAATCCACGGAGATTGACCATAACACCATGTTTGGGTTGTGGTTCTCGGTGTCTTTTAACCATATTTATCGCCACAATGCTGCAACATTCCTTTAGCTCGTTATGCGGATCAGTTTATTTCGTTGGTTGTTAGTAGGAGGGACAAGTACTAGGATGCACTTGCAAAGAAGAACTTAATCAGTTCTTTCTAGCATGTGAAAAAAAAAATCCAAAAGTGAAACTTTTATCTCCTGGATGAATCGGACGGCGGGAAACCTAGGCATAGATAGCTCCGAGCGTACTAGGTCGGATTCATCATGGGGACGACCAACCGATGAGCTGTCCAAGAAATGCATCAAGTGGCACACGTGGTCCGTCGATGAGGTGTGCATTTGCAAGTTGCCACCAGTGTGCTCCTCGTGGTCCATTTGTATATATGGGGACACCTCAAATTATATTTATGTTTGCATCCGTACCTGGCCAGCTTAGGATCGAAAACAAAATGAATAAAATGCGTAGCCAGCAGAGGTCCACGTCTCCCTAATAGACCAGGATCGGGAAAAAAATATAAACCTGGAGTACTTAATTAATAGTGAATCCTCCAAATGGCTTGGAAATTGCACAAGGGATGGCAGCATCGATGTTATGTACGTAGCCTCTCCTTGATGGGCTAGGCCCTCCTCAAACTTGACAATATGGTTGTCCAACTTTGTTTGCAGGAAGAGTGCGTATATGCTCTCATTTGATACTCCCTCCGATCCATATTAATGGACTCAACTTTATCTAGATTCGTATGTATCTAGTTAAGTGTTTACACTAGATGCATTAGTATCTAGACAAAGTTGAGTCCATTAATATGGATCGGAGGGAGTACTTAATTTGTTGCTCAAAATAAAAAATTATAAACTATGTGTACATGTATCTGTATGATGATTGATTTGAGTTAGTAAAATGCTATACCTCAATCGAAAAAGCATAGCTTTATAATCAGAGCCGACCAATCTTTCTAGCTCGCTATGCTAATGAGTCGAGGCCCCAAGCAGTGGGACCAATCCAATTTAGATTAATATATTCCTAATTAAAATGTTATCTACCCTCGAGGGTGGATTAATATAAGAGGCAGCAGATTATATAGTTAGAAGAATATTTAGTGGATAGTATAATATATAAACACATTTCATGATTATATCAGACCCTAGAGGGTGTAAAAGGTTATTGACAAACTAAGCTTAAAAGCTCCATCATCGGCCATGTGTCACGACGCATTGCACATCCTAATGATAGCATTTCACAATCCTTTCCTCTACCTTTTAATTATATTATTCATGTGTCAGAAAATAAGGCATGAGAATTTTAAAATACAAAGTTACTATACAAGAAAATATAAGTATGTGGCAAATAAATTATAAAATATAACCCCTTCGGTTTTATAGGTAAGGCTACTATCTCGATTTTTAGATGCCACTTTTTAAATATATGACTTAATATATTTTGCCAAAAGCCATTCATGCCTAGGCCTAATTAAACATGTTGATTGTGGTGTCTCTTTCCATACGGTTGCATGCAAAGTTTGCAGTAACGAACATCATCTTGCGAGGTAGAAACCTTATCAAGTCTTTTTGAGAGAGATAGTGGTCTTGTATAATTGGTAAAGCAAACTTATAGTAGCCCTGTATTTTATACTGGATCTAGCCATATTGCTTTGGTACTTATAGTTCTACATTTATAAATTTTTCCAAATTTAAAATACAACGAGTTCTAATTAAATTTGTGCAGAAATATAAGTATGAAATAAATTATAAATATGGAAGAAATACTATGAAGAAGTATTTTATGATGGATAAATTCATACTATGTGTTGAATATATATCTATAAAATTTGTCAAAGTTGGAGTACATTAAATTTTACTACACATATACACTTTTTAAAACTAGTCTCATTTATAGAGAAGCAAGTTGTACACACATAGTAAATAGTCTGTTTGAATTGACCTTCTTCCTTAATTTGGGGAGTTGTACACATAACAGTAAATAGTTTGTTTGAATTGACCTTCTTCCTTAATTTGGGGAGGCGACTCAAGATAATAGAAGGGAAAAAGTACGCACCAAATGAGGAAGGATTTTAAGGATAACCGGCTGCCACCGGCTACTTCCGGCGACCCCGCTTTCTATATATACCGGCCTCCTTTTCCACCCTCTCCACACACCTCCACTCCGCCCCTTCGTCTCCACCTCCGGCCGTCTTCCCCCGCCGCAGCTCGCCGGAGCTAGCTCCTTTATATACCGCCCCTCCAAAGATACCGCCTTTACTGACACCATCGGCCGGATTAGTTAGTTGCGATTGGGACTAAGGTGGGCGGCGATCGTGGAGGCGGCTAGATGTTCCGCAAGAACGAGTCGGCACTCTCCTGCTTCTACCTCTACCTCCTCTGGTTCTTCTTCTTGAAGAAGTAGCAGACCGAGCGATCTATCCATCCGGCGAGGGAGCAAGAGATTGTTTGAGCTTGATAAAAAGTTGATCGGTTGCTGATCTTGGCGATGGACCAGCTGGATCTGAACGTGGAGGAGAAGCCGGCCGCGGTGGCGCGGAGCGACTCCGGGACGTCGGAGTCCTCGGTGCTCAACGCCGAGGCGTCCGGCGGAGGCGCTGCGCCGGCCGAGGAGGCCTCCAGCTCGACGCGCCAGCCGGCGCCGGCACAGCGGGCCGTGCTCGAGTTCAGCATCCTGAGGAACTCGACGGCGTCCGCTGAGGGCGAGAACGACGTGGGCGCCGCCGGCGACGACGACGACGAGGAGGAAGCGACGCCCTCGCCTCCGCCGCCGCCACCGCGGGAATACTACCACCAGCAGCACATGTCACAGCCACAGCAACTCGTGACCCGCGAGCTTTTCCCGGCCGTTGGCGGCGGTGCGCCGCCGCTCCCCGTGCAGCAGCATTGGGCGGAGCTCGGTTTCTTCCGCCCCGCGCCACCGCAGCAGCAGCAGCCGGATATCAGGTACCTGCAGCAGGCCCACGCACCGCCGCCTCAGCCGCCGCCGCCAGCTGCGCCGCCGGTTGCCAAGAAGAGCCGGCGTGGGCCGCGGTCCAGGAGCTCGCAATACCGCGGCGTCACCTTCTACCGGCGCACCGGCCGCTGGGAGTCCCATATTTGGTCCGTCCTCCGTACAGAAATTCTGCAGCACCAAAAAATAACCTACAGTATTTTTTATCTGAAAATATCAGCCGATTTGTTCTTACAAAATCTCTCCTGTTCATTGCTGATGCAGGGATTGCGGCAAGCAAGTGTACTTGGGTGGATTCGACACTGCTCATGCTGCTGCAAGGTAGGAGTAATTAAGAACTGCGATCATAATCATCATCTCAACTATGTACCTGTAGTCCTGAGACTCTCAACTCATGTTCTTGAGATGTCCCGCAGGGCGTACGATCGTGCGGCGATCAAGTTTCGCGGCGTGGACGCCGACATAAACTTCAACCTCAGCGACTACGAGGACGACATGAAGCAGGTGATCGATCGGCAGAAACTAACCCATCCAATCAACAAATTCAGATTCAGATTCAGAGTGCACCAGCACTGTTGCTGAAAAACTGATCACTCATTCTGGCTCGATCGTGTGTTAATGTTTGGTCTGGATTCAGATGAAGGGCCTGTCCAAGGAGGAGTTCGTGCACGTTCTGCGGCGGCAGAGCACCGGCTTCTCCCGCGGCAGCTCCAAGTACAGAGGCGTCACCCTGCACAAGTGCGGCCGGTGGGAGGCGCGCATGGGACAGTTCCTCGGCAAGAAGTAAGAAACATTTCCTTTTTTTCTGCTATTGCTTACTTGTTGACATGCACCCTAGCAATTAGATATGCATCTTTTGATGTGCTTGTGCTGCCCACATGATGTGATGTAATCTGAATCTCATAAGAAAGGGTCATGATCAGCAAACAACCCTTGATCGTTCGGAATGTATTTAAAGTTAGTAGCTAGGTAAATAAGATGCATAGATGATGAAGAAGAAAGAAATAGTGGATAGGGAGTTCCTCAAACGCCACACTTGGGTGCAGGTACATATATCTTGGGCTATTCGACAACGAAGTAGAGGCTGCAAGGTTCCTGAGCTTGGATTCTGCCATTGATGCACAATAAAAAAGTTGTTTCAATTTTTGCCTCCATCCACCAAAGTACCGACTCGAATCTCTTTCTCTTGTTTTCTCTTCTTCCTTTTCTTGTTCCGGAAAATCAGGGCTTACGACAAGGCGGCGATCAAGTGCAATGGCCGAGAAGCCGTGACCAACTTCGAGCCGAGCACCTATGAGGGAGAGCTGCTCACTGAAGTGGCTTCTGAAGGTAACAAAACATGATGATAAATTCCATTGATTTTTTCTCTCTTTTTGGTTGTCTTTTCATGTCTGCATTTATAGTTTGACAAAATCCTGCGTTGGCGATAAGCTGATGAACTTGAATTCGATTGCGACGATTCGCAGGCGCAGACATGGACCTCAACTTGAGCATATCTCAACCATCTTCGCAGAGCCCCAAAAGGGATAAGGGCAGCCTTGGTCTGCAGCTCCACCATGGATCATTTGAAGGCTCCGAACTAAAGAGACCCAAGGCAAGTGCATATGTTTTCTTTAAAAGATTGCGCAATCGGTCCAGCTTTGCTGCTGGATTTCTGTGGCTGCCTGATCCACTACGTGATTAATAATTGGATTTCACTGTCACCATGCTAGCGACTGCAGTAAGATGCCCTATTGTGGCCAAGTCTTTTTCCCAGTGTACTTACATTGGGAATACTTCCACACCCATTATCTAGAACTAAAGTTCACCTTCTCTGACCCACCGCCGGAATTACATTCACCACACAGCAGCATGTTCAGTTTTCCTGCCTAATTACTATTACACTAATTATATGTTTTTATTGCAGCTTTGTAATTTCTTAGAAAGATTGTTGGTTGATAATTAACTGTAAAATATTTTGCGTGTTTTGCAGATTGATGCTCCTTCTGAACTAGTCGCGCTCCCTCATCGGTACCCCCTTGTGACCGAGCATCCACCAATCTGGCATGGTCAATCATATCCTGTATTTATAAATAATGAGGTGAGGTGATGATAAATCATAAGACTCCTTGCACCTTGCTAACTTTGAAGGTGGCTCTGATGTCCAAGCCACTCCTTGTAGCTATTAAGATTGTGCATAGCGTCTGTTAGTTGCATTTTCCTGTGTGGCTGTCAGTGTGCCTCATTTCCTTAAACTCCAGTCCACCCATCCCCTGTCGAATTCGGAGACATCAATGCCTAGCACAAGTTTCATGTGTCGTAGGATCTTGAGTTTTCAGAAACTCTCTGATTGGGGCTACTAGTCATAGGATTATAAATGTGCTTGAGTTTTCTTCGGAAAGGAACAACCTAGAGAGTTGACGATTCAGAATTATTAGCCTATTTCGGTCCAAAATAGTTTGGTCAACATTCCTTCATGTGGCTAAGAACGTTTTGATTTTCTACTTTGTATGCTATTTTTATAATAGCATGACCACGATTCAGAGGTTTTATTTTTTTATTCATCGGAAAAAGATCTGAATCGTAGCCATACTATTTTAATAGTCTGAGTGTGATGCAGAGCTTTACTTGGAAACAAATAAAACTACAATTTGCCATCTTATTTTCAGAGAGTTTGTCATAGAATTAGTATTCATTTTACCATTTTTTTCACATTGGTTTTCAACTTTTCCACACACAAAAAAAAGCCCACACTCCTCAGCAAGTAATAATTTTCAAGAATAGCCTCATACACGACATTTTCTTATCTTATTTTCCCTGGACAGAAACTTCAGCTGGACATATCTACATCACTTTCGTGTTGTTCAACGAGAGAAATAAATTAATATCAATTTCACAAAAGATCCTGCCAATGCTGTTGAATTTATCCTACATCAGCATGCTAAATTGTTCTTCCTTTAAACAGGATGCAGCCAGAGATCATAGCAGGAGGCCGGAGCTAGTCACAGGGGCTGTTCCAAGCTGGGCATGGAGGGTGAGCCACCCTCCTCCCACACAACCCTTACCGCTCTTCTCGTCGTCATCGTCCGCTGCAGCATCATCAGGATTCTCCACAGCCGCCGCCGCGACAGCTGCACACGCCGCCCCATCAGGCGCATTCCGGTTCGACCCGATGGCGTCGTCGTCATCTTCAAGCCACAACCAGCACCACCGTCGCTGAAAAGAGGCCAAACTGTAAATTTTCCGGGAAGCCGGTATCTTTTTTCCCCTCCGGCATTCAGCGCTTTCGGTCCTGTGCCGGGGCGGCTTCTTGTAGCGGATTGGATTCATGACTGTAATTTCCATGCTGCCCCAAGTGAAATGTTCCTTCTCCTCTTGGTCTCTGCACCAGACCGTCCGATAACTCTTGCTATCGGATACTAACCTCACCATCCTAGATTGATTTATTATACCATTACTACAGAGAAATTTGTCACTATAATTCAACAGTAAAGGTACCATGAGATTTTTTTTGACAAAGAAAGGTACCATAGGATAAGAGGAGCCTTTACTTAGGGAATTATTCCAGTTCCTTTTCTTGGCTGTCAGTTGGCACTTGTTCTTGATCTAGAGCCAACTACCGCTGCTGAATTGTACTGTTGTTTGTTCTTGTACTGTACAAGATTTGGCTCTTACGGATGTCAAAGAATTTTGTGCAGGAATACAATGCTCTGAAATCATATAGGACTTGTTGATCTCGAACAAATTATGCATGGCACTTTAATTTCTTATTAGCTTTATTGCAGACTGTGACTACAGATGCAGTACTTCAATTGTTTTTTAAGAACGGTGATTTTAATTGGAAAAATATCATTGTTGTGAAATGGATGGTTGCCAGAAAGGTTGAAGCGCATAAAGGTGTACATCGACCAAAATTGCATGGAACAAAAACAGAAACTTGGGAAGCACTAGAACAGTTGGATCCGGACAGGTCCCTGTGCAATTTCTTCCGGACAAATTCAGCAACAATCTCTTCCGGATTCTGTCACTGGTGGAAACAGTAGCATGGAGTACTGGACAGATGACCTCGTCTGCCGTTAAATTCGACTGGATGATTGCTGCCGTGATTCTGCCAGGTAACTAATGCTTTTCTGTCGGAGATGGTGAGATTTATAAGGCCGACGGAGCTGTCGGCTTGTCGATCGGGGCGCTGGACGATCAAAAGTTTTTTTTTTTTGAGATTGACGACCAAAAGGTTAGCCAGGGAATCTGTCACGTGAAAATGGCACATATTTTTGACAGCCACCATCCGTAGTACTAAGGTCACTTACACTAGATAAGATGAAGAGATATTTTTATTAGAAAGAGATGTATATGGATAGATAGATTCCCTCCAAAAATGCGACTGAAAATGTGACAGAGATCATGCATGCATTTCTTCCATTACAGGGAGAGGGGCATTTGAAAGAGATGAACTCGATGTGAAATTCGTATGATACAATTTAGTTAGTTTTGCAGAAAATTATACAAAAACTCTACACGTACAGCAGGGCGTTCCATTCGAGAAGAATGACCGGCAGTTTGGATTGTTGGAGATGCATGCATGGTAGGGAGTACTAGCTAGATCTACTTGCATGCATCCTCCAATCCCATGGTTGTCTTTGCGTTTGTTTACTTGCTTCCAAATATGCCTCTAAAGGTGTTCTGTTCAGCAAGCAAAAGTTCAGACACACAAGTTGGCATTAGATTTGCTGGTTCCAACTTTACTATGGAAGCAACATGAGATCTAATCGAAAGAAATCTCTACCAACGGAATCACTTGAAAGAGCAGCGATTCATATTCATACATGCTGCTTTTGCTAGCAAGACATGGGAATTTTTGGTCTGGGCAGAATAAGTTTTGACTTAAAAAAAACTTGCAGTTCTTGTTTCTATCGATCAATTTTATGTTATAGGCAGATATGAAAAAATGTAATATATTTGAGGTGTTCTATAGTATGTAGGAGTAAGAAATAAGCTAGTCCTACTGAGAATCACAAACATTGTTTTATTATACATGTAAAACATCTAAAATAATAACAAAATCAGCACAACTAATCTCACATCAAATTGTGTTTGCGAGAGTCAAACTAGTCATCAGCTGTGAAGAAACAAAATATCTGCTAAGGTTGATCTGGTCGCTACAATGATGCAGCTTAAACAATAAAGCAAGCATAGAGTTTCTTAATGGCTATGATAACTGTCGTACAGGTGTCGACGTGTAACATTATAGTATTTTGATGCCTTCGTCAGTTGTGTCATTTCATTATTCATTCCAAGAACAGATACCTAGAGATAATAATTCAAGGAACAACTCCACTAGATCACCGACAAACGACCATCTCAGTACCATGGAAAAACTAGCTGAAAACTTAAAGTACAACCACCCATCTTCAACACCAAGACAAATACAAACCCACACACATCTTCAATTCCCAAAATAAAAACTTTTTCTTCTACAAAATATCAAGTTTGACCCAATAATTTTGGCTTTTGTAGAGTAAAATAAATAATTAAATGGTACACAATCTTTAGTAAAAAAGCAAGTTGCATTACCTTCTCAAAATTGTACTTGTTATTAGGGCTTTAATGCTAGTGATAGTTTGTAACGGTCTCGAAAGAAGAACCACTCTTATGCGTACCGTCGACAAAAGTAAAATAAATTAATAAAGTCCAATTTGGATTTTTTAAGGATTGGGGATGTCCTAGTTTTTTGCTTCCATGTGGTGGGGCTCTCTCTCCTTTTGACATGATTCCTCCGAAGGGAGCATATTATATTTTTCTGCGTCGTAGAATTACGTCACGGCTTACGTTAATTCGCAACCTGATTGTAATAATCTTATTGTGTGACATGGATCGTTGGGTGATTAAAATATTACCGGTGGGTCATACCAGTACTATATTAGGCGTAATGACATTGGTTATGTTGCATGTTGATGATGGTTCTTTGTATTAGTTGTACTCGATAGAGTTCTTTATAGAAGTTGGTCTTGTTGTTTGTACCATGCTTTTTTTAATGGAGATAATCTTGTAGACCCTGCATATGTGTAATATACTATCAACACAACATATGTACTACTTTTAGCATACGTACCGTCCTTTTGTAGAAAAGAGGATCCATTCTTAATGAATGAAACTGGTCATGATGATCTGGATTTTGTTAACCCATTCTTGAGCATTTGCATTATTCGGTTGTACTACTGTGGTATCCACGAACATTGGAGTTGCTGCATATATATTGAAGAGCATTAAATCCCATTTGAAACCCAACTAAATTATTAAATTGCCGATTTTTTCCAGTGATAAAATATCTCCTATGAAAACGTTCTCATGTCCTGAATATGCAATTATGAGGAGAGCATAACTGGTAGAGTAACCAAGAAGCAATATATATGTGCAGAGCCAACTGACATCAGTTGAGTAAAGTAAGTTGTATAATATTATGTATTCAGATTGGTCAGATCCATCTTCGCTTCTTCTAGTAGCGTTACTTGTTAGTGCACACCGAGTTGATAAGTAGAGTGCATTATAGACCATATATATTCTGAGGATTTTATATTGTTAGACTTTCATGTCCACAAAGAAATAGATCATGTGGAATTCTGCTCCAACGAGTAGAGTTGTCCGGAGAAGTTTACGATAAACACATATATGTATCCAGATTGCATTTCACTTTGATGGCGACGCAACACCAATGATGATTTTGCACAATCCATCGCTATCACACCTACATTAGCATATATAATCCTCAAGGTAGTCTACCAGCACAAACCACCAAAAATGAAACAAATATTCTATAAATTATGCAAAGAAATCTATGTAGTTCTCTGCTATTAAATGAACAATTTATGGAATTACACAAAAAATGCATGAAGAACTGAGGATTTGCATAAAAATTACCGTGTTGCCGTGGAATCCTGTAGGTTTGCATCGAAAAGTCGTCCACTTTGTCGAATAATTTCTACTTCGAACAGACCAAGAAAATTCGTGTCGAATTGTTCACTAGTCTACGGGCCATACTTTCTTGAGGGCTCAAACGGGCACATATATTAGGCCATTTTCTTGTCATCGGCCATATAATTGTGTAAGATATTTTGGGCTTTATACAATGTCTGTTCGGTAGATCAGTTAAGGAAAATTGGAAGATCAAATTGGCCTCACGCGCCATAACGTGGCAGTGACATGGCACCCAGTGACATGACACCCGTTGTTACTCGCAGCTTGCAGGTCCCAGATATGACTATTTGAAGGGTTACGTTCGTAAAAATCTCTTTTTAGCCCGCCCACCTTCTTTCAGCCCACCACGTGACGTACAAAGCATGAGACCGTACTAGATCCAGATCCAGTTGTAAATAAAATGTACAAACACCACATAAAACCATATACAATAAAAATTTAACCAGTACAACTACATAAACATGGTTATGTACAACTACACAGATCATGTTGTACAAATCATTTTGTACAACTACACAACAGGTTGTACTATACAGATCAAATTGTACAAAACAAAACTAAACGTACAACTACACATATCAAGTCGTACAAATTTGGTTGTACGTACAACTACACCCAGTTTTAGTTGGATGTACAACTACACATACCAGGTTGTACAAACTGTACACAATCCGAAGTATAAAAAAAAAAGTTTATCAAAACCTATCAACAATGAATCTAGTTTTAAATATCTCGACGCGAGGAGTTCAAAAATGAAAATGTTTCGTAATTCGGATAAATGGTTTTTAAGATATTTCATTTAAAAAAAATCTGGATACAAAATACCTTTCACAATCGAAAAGTTCATCAAATAAAACACAATGCATACAAAGTTGAGGAAAACGGGCACGAACGGTTCGGGGCATCTGTGATATCAGCGTGCATACTACTCATATTTGCAGCCCAGGCCCAGTCTAGCAAGGCCCAACATCCAATAGTTGAACAGCCAACGTCCAACACGTACTCCGTAACTCGGTATGCAATTATCCCAGGCTACGAAATAGCTATCGTATGTATAGCAGACTTTCTGTCGCTAGCCAAGGTAGGGCGGGCGGCCGAAGGAGAGCTCCGCCACTAGTCGTGCAAGTGCAACGCCTCCGGCTGGTCTTGGAGGCCGTCGACGAATTGGGGTCGGGCGGCGCGCTACGGTCAGCTGCATGGGCGTCATGGTAGTCTGTGGCATCATAGTACACGAGGGTGCCGCCACCACCTCGCACTTGTACCTCCCGTAGTCGTAGGACGTCGCGACAACGTGGCTACATGTCTCACCATGGACATGCTACTTGGAGCGTCAGGCAGTCCCTTAGGGTGTGTTCTTTTCCGGAACCAATCGGAATGGAATGTAATGGTTCTATTCCGTGAGCCCGTTCTTATGTTCTTTTCTGGAATGGAGTGGAATGAAGTAGAATGAAGTGGTTTTAGAAAAGGAAATATTTCCTCAATATGCGGAACCGACCGGTCCAGCCGGTTCGGCCGGACGAGGTGGAACGAAACAGTAAACTGGGCGATTAACTCTAATTTAACCAACTTTAGCAACAGTTAATTAATATTAGAAATAATTAATCAAGTTTAGCATTAATTAATTTAATCGAGTTTGTTGCCGTCCTCGTTACATCCCATTCCACATTTCCACCCCATACTAAAAAAACACAAGAATGGAACGGTTCCGTGACAATTTTTTGTCCAAAAACAACACATTAATGAAACGGTTCCATGAGAGTGAACCATTCCATTCCACCCAGTTCCAAAAACGAACACACCCTTAATCCGTTAATCGGGACTCCCTTTGAATTATCGCCATGTCATCATAAGAAACCATCCAAATTGTCCAAAACCATTTAGAGTTTAAATCAGACCCATTTTTGTGTAGAGGATTGGCTCCAATGCATGTTCGGGACTTGAGAATGAAATTTAATCCGTTAAAATTATAGGAAGAATACAAAAGTATCACGCATGTAAATTTCGACATTCGGAGGGAGTATTTTTATTTTTATTTTGAGAATTATCGGAGACAGTATCAGGCCATAACTTACTGTGCTTTGGTAAACTTAAGTGCGGCCCACTAAAACGCAGTGAGGCCCATTACTCGCATACTCCAGTTGCAGTTCAAGCCTTGAACCGATCTGGCGACTCGAACGTCGGACGCTCACCCCACCCGCACCACCCCAGCAGAACCCTCGCCGCCGCCGCCGCCCTCGCCGACGATGACGTCCGTACGTAGCGCGGGCGGCGCGCTGCCGCCGATCCGGCTGGCGGTGGAGCGGGCGCGCCAGGAGGTGCTCCGGCGCGAGCTGGACGGGTGCCAGATGCTGGCGGGCATCTGGTGCCACGGCTTCACGGTGGCGCAGCTCCGCAGCATCCGCGCGTCGCTGCCCCCCACGGCGAGGCTGGTGGTGGCCAAGAACTCCGACCTCGCGGCGGCCGTGGAGGGCACGCGGTGGGCGTCGCTCCGCCCCGTCGCCCGCGGCATGAACGCCTGGCTCTTCGTGCGCTCCGACGAGATCCCGCCGGCGCTCCGCCCCTACCGCGACTTCCAGAAGGAGTGGAAGCTCCAGCTCAACGACTTCACCGGCGCCGTCTTCGAGGGACGACTCTACGGCCCCGACGACTTTGCGCAGCTCGAGGCCATGCCCACCAGGGTCCAGTCCTACCAGTACCTCCTCGGCTGCCTCCAGATGCCCGCTGTCTCCGTCCTCGCCGCCCTCCGCGCGCGCCAGGAGGCCATGGCCCAGGCCGAGAAGCCGCCCACCGAGGAGGCGACTCCTGCTCCGGCGCCAGAGAAGTGATCGATCACGAGGTTTCTCTGTGCCCTAATTTAAGGGAAGCTCATTTCTGTTGTTCTTTTAATTCAGTGTAGTAGGAAACACCCCAACAAATCATAAGGATGCATTTCTCTTATGTATCATCTGTTCATGATCTGACTTTAGAATGGGAAGAAATCTGATGTTCAATTGCCATTGATGATTCAGACTTGAGTTCGCACCAGCATTGTTTTACTAAACTGTTCATCTTTTCACTTTATGATTAAGCACAAAGTGATTTCTGAGGATTTAGTGTGGACTGATACGTAAAAGATGAAACAGTTACAATTACAGGCAACCCAATCTATCGTAGTGCCACATTGCTTTCATATATTATGGCATGTTGAGGTTTGACGAGCTTCTTTCTGATTTTTGCTGGCAACAGTGCGATGTTCTTGACTTGTCGCTGAGTTGAATGAGCTATTCATGGTGCAAATAGACCACTCTCTCTCAAAAATTCTTACGGCCTTGATTCCGTGTCATCTGCAGTTTGCTCTAACATTGTATACCTTTTTTACTAGCGGTGAATTGCTAAAGCACTAGAGTGATTTGCTAGGATTTATTCTTGTCAATGCTGGGTGCCTGTGTTCATAGATTCCTTGTTGTATCTATACCTAGGAAAAAAAAAGAAAAAAAAAGAAACTGCTACTACTGCATTATCCTGTTCCGTTTGAATGTTTGTATTGAGGGCTTGGAATTGAATTGACGTCAATTTAAAATCAGTGGACGTATTGAAATGAGATGTCAAATCCAAGTTTGTGTTTGGTTGTGCAAGATATTGGTAGTTGGAATAAAAAAGAGCACTCAATTCTTATTCTCTTATCTGTTGAATTTGCGCATCCACATGAGAAAGAGGCAATTCCACCCAATTCAGAGGGGTGAGACTCTGAATTGGAGAAGAGATCTTTTAGTTATAGCTCAATTCTATGGAATTTGGCTGCCAATTTCAGAATTCAATTCTAAACATAACCAAACAACAGAATTTGAGAAACTCAATTCCAATTCCCAATTCTGTGTTTGAATATGGACATCCAAACAGAGCCTAAATAAAATTCAGATATATGAAAAAAAGACTTTACGAACTGCAGAACGTAATGCGGCATTACTTGTCAGTATCTGTTCCTATCTGCCAGTGTCACTTCGGAGAATCAAGCCTGGAAACAGAAATGAAAAACACAACAGTTCGAAGGCAAAACAAAAACTCAAGGTAACCTGAGCAGGGTGTAAAGAGAATCCTCTGCACCGGGTTGTAATCAGTCGATGATAATTGTAACCCACAATTGTTGTGTGGACATCAGATCAGCATTATCTTCTGTTTGAATGTTTAATGTGTCTGCATGCTTATTGCTGATTGAGTATCCTAAGCATCATCAGTTCAGTAGAACTTCTATCAGTTATTATATTGTCTTATGTTGACTACTAGATCGGCTGCCCAGGTCAGGTGAGCAAAGGTACATAATATTGGATCGTTCCTAGCCCAAAAAAGTCAAGAGGTCTATTGCCTTCTGAGCTCTCATCTTCCGAAATACTTCCAAGATGCTGTAGTTCTGAACTTCGTTACTGGGTTGTACTTTGCACGTAATTCTCAGATCATTCCTAGGCCCCAAAAGCCAGAGGTATGTTGCCTTCTGTCTGCTCCTCCTCTGACAGAATTTCAAGATGTTGCAACTCTAAACTTCAGAAATGGAGTGAACTTTGTGCTTGGCTTCAGCATTGTTCGAGTTTCTTGATTACATATTTTACCCATAACACCAATGTACTCCCTGAGGTGGTACTTCTTGAGAGCCTTAAGTTTTCTCTTGGGACTACCAAGATTATCAGTTAGCTCATTTAATTATTTCGGGGTACCATAAAAGGGCTCACTTGGGATTTTTGGGTTCTATCTTTCATCATGCAGTATTCAAATTTTTGTTGGGACAGTCATATTCGGTACTAGTTTGTGTCGAACTCAGAAACCTTTTAATGGGTGTTTTCATAAATCATTCGTATACATGGATGAATGGTTGTCCACAGTATTACTTACCACAAACTGCCATGTCTCTTACATATTTTTTGTCTATGCGCATGGAAACAGTTACTCTTACTTGCTAGCTAGGCTTTAGTTGAACCATATATCCCATATTTCCGTTTCTTCAGTAGAAAAATTAACGTGTTATAACTTACAATACACAAAAAAATAAGTTGATAGTGGGAGAACAAGTTCAAGCACAAATGAGAAACCCACTGTCAAGAGTCAATTCAACAAACAACTATGAGAAAAAAATCCATTAGGGGCACACAGCACCTGGACACAACTATGAGTGTAATACCCGGTATTATAGACCAAAAGGAAATTATCGAAGCACCAGCAGGCAAACACTCAGTGAACAAGGACGACACAGCTTCAAGCCCCTGGTAACGGCCGTCCACCCGCACTCTCCAGTTCTTCATTTTCCTGACGATCACCACCATCCTCAAATCTGCTTCATTAACGCAGAAGAACTGGATCTTGTGCAGGAAAGGTGGACAGCTCCAAGTTTGGCAACTGTGTGAGAACGCGAATCCATACTGGCAACTCGTCCACGTGCCCGTGGAGTTTGAGCCTCCTTAGTTTCTCTGAAGTCTCAAAGTCACCATTCTGCACAGAAGTGTCAAACCCCTGAGTGTCCTTGTCAAGCCATATCGACAAAGACTCCAGATGATCGTGACCCGAGACAAAGTCGCGGAGCTTCTTATGGTTCCTCCCATTGATGCCAGACACCCCAAGTTTGCGCAGCTGGCTAAGCTTCTGGAGTCCGTTGAGTCCTGCGACAGTGGCTCTAATGACACCCAGGGCATGCAAGTTCGTCAGTTCCTCAATCCCGGAAGGCACCTCAATGCCGACGACCCCAGCTGCAGGCTGGGGTAAACATGGCAGACATGTGGATATCGAGGTCCCAGATGCCGAGGTGTTGCTGCTGACACATTGCGATGGTGAGCTGCCAGCACGGACATACTGCAGCTTCTTTAGCTCGACGACGGTCGCCGGCAGCCAGGCTACGGCAGTGTGTCTGATATCCAGGGTCTCGAGCTGCCTTAGGCGACCCAAGGATTTTGGCAGGCGAAAGATGTTTTTGCAGTTTCGCAGGGAGATGAACTTGAGTCGACGCAGCTGCTTGACAATGTTCTCGACATCATCGTCCGTCAGACTCTCCGTGCCCTCCAGATCAAGCACCCTGAGCACCCTCATCTTGTCTGAGGCGAAGAACGGCTTCCATGGACCAAACACCGTCAGCGACCGCAGTCGCGAGAACTCAATCCTGTTGAACACATTCTGGTCTCCGTTCCAGCTTTTGTCGATGACCAGGTGCCGCCCCGTGCGCCGTGTGGGCTGGCTGCACCTCCCCTCCAGCGCAAACACATGGTTCTCCTCCATTCGCCGTGACACGATGTACTCGCGGAAGAAATCGTTGACGTTGCACGTGGCCATTCTCCTTCCACTCCCACTATCAGCCACCTCGACACCGCGCTCGGCATCTGTGAGCATGCTGAGGTTTACAAGCTTGGAGAAGTAATTTTCCCCGTTCACTTCGGCGAGATTGCCGTCGGTGTCCCTGGCGTAGCCCTCAGCGACCCACCGCCTCACCAGACGCCTTCGTCGGATGTCATGGCGTCGAGGGAATATTGACAGATAGAAGATGCAGGGCTTAAGTTCATCGGGGCAATTGCGGAAGTAGGAGTCTAGCCACACAAATAGGCTATGTACGCTAGCCAGTTCCGGGTTATTCTCCAACTGGTTGATGAAGTTGTTATTCATGGCTTCCCAATTCAGATTCTTGGCCAAGAAACAACCAATTGCAACTATCACCTTGGGAAGGCCTCCACATTTGTTTAAGATTAGCTTTGCCTGCTTCTTCATGTCTTCGTCCCGTATGATGTGGTTGAGCTGGCCTTCATATACCTGGATAATGTTACACAGAAATACTCTAATCAATTCATGTTCAAAGTCTGAGGCACAACGTGTCCTTTTCCATAACTAGGCCGTGAACTGTTGGGATATGGTTCCAGGTATCCGTTAAATATGAATCTTGTACCCACACTTTTAGATATGTGGCTGATATAGTGATTTATTGAATACCATGAAGATACATTGTTACAAAACAATTGTGGTAAAAGATACACCGGAGACCGATTTAAATGCTAGTTTACTGCATTTTACGGTTGAAACAAACGCTCTAAATTTGCAAAAAAGAAAAGAAAACAAGAAACAAATGTTGTAGCCAGGGTGGCTGGTAGCCTGGTAGTATAGAGGCAAACGTTAGGGCTGACTAAGATTACCATGCACTTCCAGTGAAAAAATCTATCTGGTTTCATATTGACGGCCTTATGAAACGATATAGATATTCTTATTTGCCGAACTTCCGGGAATAAAATTGAAAATTGCACCAAATATAGAAATATCTGAATATGAAGATTTGAAGTGATACTTCTTATTAAGTGGTTACTAATTTGTTTCTTGGCTATTGACCTCAACCGCCTTATCTTAATGTTAATGTTTGTTGATTGGCTTTGTTCGTACTTCTAGAATCCATGTTTGAAAATATTGTCCACCATTTTTCATCAGGTTGGACTTATTGATGAAGTGGTTAGTGCATTGGATTCAACAATTTAGTCTGAGATGTAATATCTGTTATGTTTTTTTAGGGTAAACATCGTGTTTGAAATGTAGAAATTAATTCTTAGAATAACTTTTATTTATACATTTGGATGACGCCTCTACATAAACATTAAAATCGTGTTTTTCTTCATAAAGCAGCAAACCTAACGCTTTCATCTGTTGTTAACCATCGCATCTTGTTCCTGCTTTTTTTTTGTAGATTTATTTTCTGAAAAGAAGGATGACTCTTGACCTCTGCATCGACTGATACACCCAATCGTTTATTATTGGTTGCTTATCTTGTATAAAGACATGTCTTCTTACAACGTTCGAAAGGATTGAATAGGATAAAATTTGCCTTATTTTTCATGATATACTTGGGCAGGCTATCTAGAGTGCAGTGAAGAAGTTGGTGTCCAATAATTTGGCCCATGCTTTGTAGAAGTATGAGACCATGTCAGCAGAGGTAGGTTGTTATACAAGGAAACGACAAATTATACAAGGTATGCCTACGAGTTGAGCATACTCTATGTCTATAGCTATTTCTTTGGGGTTGTGAAAATGTATGCCGTGGCATCCAAAACAGTTAGAGAATGTCCATGCGTAAGCTGGCAAAAAGGAAAGAAAGATGAAATTAACTGCAGGAACGGTTATTTCAGAGCAGCGAGTACCTTGTCAAAGAGTCGTAGGGCGTGTTCATCAGCAAGACCTTTTAGGTTGAACACAAGTTGATGTTGCCCTGAACAATATTTGGCGACGGTTGATTCATTTGTAACAAGTATGATACAACATCCTTCACCAAATGACATGGCTTGCTTTATGGTATCCCACTCTTGAGTGGACTGCAGGTCATCGATAACAATAACGCACTTGTGATGTTTGTTAGCCAGAAGCTGTCGGCAAACATCAATTGGATTTGCCATGTTTGCCAGTTCAGCGTCTGCCTCTTCTTTGGCTTTAGCTGGTTCGGACGACAGGTCCAGGAGCAAGCTGCGGCAGAACTCCCTCAGATTGAAGGGATGGGGCACGTTTACCCACCCGTTTATGTAGCACACATTTGATCCGGGAAAGCTGGGGCGTTCCTCCACATAATGGTTGTAGGCACTTCTGACAAGTGTTGATTTCCCTACACCAGCGACACCCCAGACGGAGATCACACGGGAAACCTCAACAATCCGTGAGATAAGCTCCTTCTTTTCTTGATCGCGCCCAACAAGATGTACTTCGTCATCTCCGTGTACTGCATTTCCAGCAATACCACCTCCAGAATCCTGCGTCTGTAACAATTCAACTCGAGTTACATAGAGGAAGTGTTGGGCAACGCTGACCAATTACACTGGTGTAACTTCAATCAGTCAGTTCTGGTAATTATTTTTCTACAGAAGATGAATAAATGAGCAGGGAAGTACTGAAGTCACGGCCGTCTCACGTGCTTAATCACTTTACCTCCTTGAAGAAGACACAAACAGAGTGGTCAGCTGTGAACTTTCTGAACTCTGAAACTTTGTGTGGCTGCCCGGTACACAAGCTTGCGATGTCGAAATGCTGCGTGGATACAATAATCTGGCTCCCATTACCCATGTCTGGCAGGTAAATCCGGAGGGCATCCCATTCTGCCATGGTGGACAGGTCTTCCAGGACGACAAGGTACCTATCAGTCTCCACAAGACTCAAAAACTCTTTGACTAGCTCCTCTTCCTCCACCACCGTCTTCTCCATCCTGAACAAAGAATCTACATCTAGAGTTTCTCCTTGTTGGGGAGGAACACTAGTATTTGTACAGAACTGAATGAGCAAGCTCCGGAGCACCTTCCGCGGATCGAAAGGGTGCGTCAGTTTGGCCCAGCCACGATGCTCGAAATTCTTGCAGATTTCAGGATCATCATAGGCCTTCCTGATGATGGACGCCATCCCAAGATCGCCGCCTGTCCCCCACACCGAGATAACTCCGAGCTCAGGTTGGCCTTCCTTGTTGGGGATCAGCTCGGCGAGATCCACCAAGCTACGACCATTCCTCATTGCCGCCTCGATGGGAATGTCGAGCGTCTTGCCCGCGCCTGCAGCCCGGTCAAGCTGCTTCTGCAAGACGGACTTGTCGCCGCCGAAGTCGGTGATGAGGTGGTAGCGCATGTTCCTCTGGCTCACGAACTCCACCCTGTCCTTGAGCTCCTTGATCTCCGCCACCGCCACGTCTATGGGCAGCGGCACCGACGGCAGGCAGGGGAGGACAAGCAGGCGGCGCCACCAGGCGGGCTTGGGATCCAGGTGGACGACGAGCTCGATGCAGTCCTCCGTGTCGTAGGCCAGGTCGCGGAGCTGCCTCACCCACGTCTTGACGGCGCTGTTCTTGATGCGCTCCGCGTCGGCGACGTTGAGGAAGGATTGCATCATTTCGAACTCACCCGTGATGAACACCAGGTCGCTCTGCACCGACAGCTTCAGCTTCGCCTCCTCATCGATCGCCGCCTTCACCTTGACCAGCGTCCCCTCCACCACAGTCTTGGACAATCCAAGCACGATCTCCTCCATTGCTCCGGACCTCAAGCCCACTCGCACGCGTCTGTCCTCTTGTGTGCGTGTGTGGTCAACGGTTCTCAAAACTCTCACAGAATACAGATGCAACGTCTTCAGATCTGGTTGAGATAGGACTAAATTTCTGTCCTTCCATGGGTAGAAGACCGAGTATTTCTGCTTATTTTAACCCGTATTTTAACCCAGTATTCACAGCTTGTCTAGTCCAAACTAAAGCCCCAAGAAAACAGTTGATTTTTTTAAAAACTCAAGAAAACAGTTGATTTTTTTAACCTGGCTCTTTTTTTTTAGATAAAGAGTGTTTCTTAATATCGCGGAGATATAATTTACACCCAGCCTCTGCAACGACGCAACAACCAAAGGTATTACGGATGCACACAGCCGAAAGACAAAAAGAAGAAGAAATAAAAAGAAAGAAAAGTCCCGCTACGGAGTTACACTCCTTACAACAGCCACACAACCACCACCAAAACAACACCTGCCGTCCAATTCTTCAAAAGCACCGCCTTCAACAAGAACAGTACCAGGCACAACCAATTAAGGCCAGACCTTGAGTTTTCACCCTAAAGATAGTCCTCGCTCTCAAAACAATGTCTTCAGCAAGAACACTATCAGCCACAACCAATTAAGGACAGACCTTGGATTTTCACCCTGAAAGGTAGGACTTTGGACTTCACGTATGTTGTCTCCCCCACTTACATGCCGCTGTTCCAAGTCTTGAAACACCAAGCCAATCCACATCGCCAGAAAGATTCAAACCACCATTGCTAGCCTTGGATCTTGACTTCATGACATTCTCCGCCAGCACCATGAAACGAGAACATGTCCCATGATATTAACAGCCAACAGAGTTTCGAAACGCTCCCTCTGAAACCAAACGGCCAGAGTAAAACCTGGGTGCGCACGACCGAATCCCACCCGATCCAACAATCTCCAGGCATGAAATGCCCACTGGAGTTCGCCGGCGGAGCCTTCCGGAACGCGTCAATCTGGCCAGATCTAAGAGACATGTGACAGGCATATCATCTTCTTGGCGCTTGCAGAACCCTAGGACCACAGCCATTATTCAGCAAAACCAGCCAGCCCCCACGCTGCCGGTCAGAGCAACGAAGGGGAGAACCACTTCATCTTCCCCGTACCCGCAACACTTGAATCGGAGCAGTCCCGTCCGGCCCAGATCTAGCCGTGAGGGTCAGATCGAACCAGCCACCTGCGCCGCCCGAGATGCGCTGCAGAGGAGTCCGCGCTTCCACCTTCAAAGCATCGCTCCGCTAGAGGACGGTCACCCGGAGAGCCGGTGCGCCGCCCCAAGCCCATCCGCGCCGCCACAAGACGGCGGGCCTAGGCGGGGACCCTAGACCCACGGCTTGCCTCCACCGCCCGCACCAGGTCCGGGGCAGATGTAGCCGCCGCCTGGCCGAGGTCGCCGCCCCGACCACCGCACTCGACCGTCTCCGCTGATGCCGCCCCAGCCGCCTCTGCAGAGGAAGACGACGCGACCTCCCCCCTAGGACCCTGGCACTAGGGGCCGCCGCCACCGCGGCCGAAGCCAGCGGCAACGGCGAGAGAGGTATCACGGGAGGGATGAGCTTTGGCGACGCGATTTGGGGCCCTCCGGCGGCGCCCTGGGGTGCGCCACGGGAGGGAGGGTTTCAGGAACTAAAATCCTATAGCCTTATAGCCTGGTTATTACTCCTCTTATTATTATGCAACTTTTTGATCCCATGAAGCTAATCATAGTCGTTGGTCCGTTTTAAAATCCTAACATAAAAATTTCTAGGAAAGCATATGAGCATTTCTCTTCAATTTTAACCTAGCTAGCTCTTGTTTGGGGACCAAGACTTATACTATTATTAAAAAAGACTTGTCACTAGACCTGTTATCAATTATTGGATGCAACCCTCCATCCAGAAAATAAGTGTCACATCTAACTGGACAAAGAGAATACAAGATATAGTTATTTTCAGTCTTTTGCCAAAACATACGGCAAAAATTGTCTTTACCCAGCGCCATTATCGTAAATTATCCCTACCATTTACCTTTGTGCCTCCGGTGAGCTCGCCTCTATCCACATCTACTTGATATTTCCTTTCCCTTGAGCACATAGCGTGCCTTCCTCACCCACGAGCCGTCTTCCTCTTCTCTATCACTTCATATTGCTATACTCCGGCGAGTTCATGTTTGTCACCACTCACCACCATTGTTGTTACCCGAGTCTCCCTTGCCCACTGAGTTCTGCTATCATTTTTTTTTCATGTTCCGCGTCTAATGGCAAGTGTGAGCCCAACTACCAAATGGCGAGTAGTTGTCACACCACCCAGTGAGGAGTCCAGGGCACGCACTCGCGACCATGTGCCTCTTATGTTGGGTATGAATTCACTCATGTGCCTCTTAGTGAAACTTTTTTTGAGGGTGTCTTTGATGTGAAAGGGGATAATAGATTAGAAGCTTTAAATGCAAATGGGAGGATTAGAAACTTATAAACTTGGAACTTTATTCAATCCTTGTATTGGGTTGTAAGCTTATATGATGCTTTTTCCCCCATTTTTATGCCAAGACATGCCGCCAGTTCCTATCTTATGCATTGTTATATTTCCAGTTCTTCATACACAACGTGCTCTCGTGGATTTTAGAATATAGAAAGAGCTCTTCACAAATCATCAAACACATGCACTTGTCTTCAAGCGCAAAATATCAAATAGTGTGCATCTTTAGGAAAAGCAACCCTTTATCAATATTCCGGTATCCCCAAGATTCACATCATGTTGTGTTTGCACTGGATACCGTCATACTCAGAGGGCCCTTAGATGTATCTCTCCGTCGTAGGTATGATCATACCCATGACCAGGAAGACATGGCCATCATATATACCAGGGGCGGAGCTCTATGAGCTTACCCTGATGCCTAGGAGTACGGTTCAAGAAAGAAATTGTTGCTTCTTACTATCAAAAATAGGCATGGGCATCAGGTTAGTCAGGAGCGGTCAGTAGTGGAAAAAGGACTTTACGTCCAGATTATCAGTCTCGGTTATATTTGCGACCGGTACTAATAAGCATAGTACCGGTCCGAACGGTCAGAGGAGAGGTGGGTATCAGTACCAGTCCGTAAGGGACATTTAGTACCGGGCCGTAATACGGCCCGGTATTAAATCTCAGTGGGATGGCAACGGCCGCGCGGAGCTAGGCGAGTGGAGGTTTAGTACCGGTTCGTGTTACAGACCGGTATTAAAACCCCTAACATTTCGACTCCCGCCACGATTTTAGACGTGACTAGGCAGTTTCTTCCTCTCTCTTCTTTATTTCGCCGGGCCGGCTCTCTCCTCTCCTTCTCCGGCGACTCTCTCCCTCTCTCTTCTACATCCATCCCTCCGGCCACCATAAATCGGCGCCACCAATCACTCGCTACGGACCGGTGCTTGCACATGGCACCACCAATCTTAATGTCGTTTATACCAACGATAGCGCTATGATGGGTGGTTATCTCTCCGATTTCAAGAATTGGCTTGGTGAAGCTCGGGAGCAAGACAAGTTAATGGGTCTTGATCTCGAGTACACGGCCGATCAAGGAGAGGTTGCGGTCATCCAACTTTGTTTCCAGAAACATGTCTTGGTCTTCCAATGGGCAAGTTATTAAATCATCCAATGTTGGGGCTTATTTTCTTTAATTTGTTGATTCATATGGATAGGAAAATTGCATAGGATAGCAATTCTCTTGATTGTATATATTGGCCGAAATGAAATTATATATACTGGTCAAAATAAAATTCCATTGCATATATATTGGCTGAAAATCTTGGCATGTGAATATTTGACCAAAATGAGATTGTAGGAAAATCTTAGTTCCATTGCCTATGTTGTTGTTATTATACATTGGCCCAAATTAAAATCTGATGGTGCCGAAAATGAATGTTGCATTTGAGGGGGTTACGGTGCAGAAAACAATAATTTTTCTAGCGAACGAAACCCTAACTAACCAGGATCTATCAATCTAGTACATGTGATAACGGTGGCGGAACGGGTTACATTACCTCCATGTAGACCGATAGCGGGGATTACGCTCCCGCACAAGCGTTGACGATGAAGTCGTGCGTAGCCGACCTCGAGATCGCGGAGAACTTGCCGCGATGACGAAGACGATGACGCCGGGGTGTCGACGATGACCTGCGTCGACGAGCGTCGGGCGTCGGGCAGAAGGTGGCGAGGCGTCGGCGGCAGGGGGGAGGCGCCGACGGCAGAGGGGGAGGTGGCGCGGCGGCTGCAGGGGGTGAGATGACGTCGCCCAGGCTCCTCAAAAGAGTTGCCTCCGAGCACTCGCAAACATACGGAGCTTAACGACAACCCCCGATCATTCATATCCAGCTGAAATCGCAGGGGTAGATCTTATCTGGAATCCCGCAGTGCAACGGCGCCCGGCGGTATAGCTTAGGTGGAGAGAGGGGGCAAAACGGGCGGAGAAGCAACTCGGCCGGCCTGCTATACAATTAATTGTATTTTTCTGTAATTAATCCAATTAATATGCCTTGCTATATAAAAGGGGGAGGGGTTGTGCAAACTCCCTAACTCCCCCATGTGGGACTAAAGGAGGAGAGGGAGGGGGGGTTCGGCCGAACCCCCATGGGCTGGCCCCCCTCCTATTCCAACTCGGACTAGGGGGCCCAAGCCCCCCTTTCCTTTGGTGGTGCGGCTCCCCCTCTTGGGCCCTCTTAGGGCCCATGTAGGTGGGAGCCCCCTTTTTCCTTTATTTAATTAATATTAAATATAATTAATTCATAATTAATATATTTAAATACTATTTAATATCCCGTGACTCCGAAACAATTTCCGAACCACCCGAACAACTTTCGGACATCTCTGGAACCCTTCCAGACCTTCCCGGAACTCCTTCCGGACCAGCGGAACTCTTTCCGGATCATTTCTCTCTCTCCAACAAAAACCTATATTATTCCAGAACCTATCTCCCGGTGTCGCTAAGACCTTAAGTTTGTTAAGCTACGGTTCGAGAACACTCCAGACATGGTCGAGACACTCCGCTCACCAATGACCGTCAGGGATACATGGATGTATATGACGGCCCTTGTGCATTCTACGAATAACGTCGTTGAACCATAAATATGATATTCATTTCCTTTGTTTCTGCGATACTACCTTGTCCGAGATATGATCGTAGACACACCGATGTCTTTGTTGTATCTCGTTACCGACAAAGGTTATTAACTCGTCTGTGATATTACATCTACATGACCTAGTCATAAGCTGCACAGCTATATAGATGTAATCTCACCGAGTGGGACCAGAGTATCTTTCTATTACAAGAATGAACAAATCCCGCTCTTCATCCTTACGTCTCGATGCTCTTTCAGAATACCCAAGATGGACACCGTTATTGTCATGCTATATAAGACACAACGTTTGATGCTCTCAAAGCACCCCTACGAAACATCAATAAGTACGGTCTCACGGTCTAAGGAATAAGCTATCAAATTCTTATCTATTGCAAATGACAAACATCGTAATACGATCTTATTGCAATACTTTACGTATGTCCATCATCTTATGCAACTAACAAGATGACCCCACTGTCAACCGACGTCATTGTCCTTGATCGGGAATCTCGATCAACTGTTGCCCAATGGACTAGTTCATATAGAGGCTCACTAGGGACCTGGTTGTCTATGTATCACACGTGTATTAATAATTCCGATTAATACAGTTATAGCATAATACACAAACCTATTATAAACTTATGAGATAACACAATAAATACTACTTATTTATTTGCCTCTAGGGCATATCTCCTTCAGCATTGCATGCATATATTGTTGTTATTATATAATAACAACTAAGTGTCAATGTTGGCCGAAAATGAAAGTTGCACATTATTAAGTACCAATTTGTTGCATATATACTTGATCTCTCAAATTATATATTGGCCGAAAATGAAAGTTGCATTGCGTATTGTTGTTATCATTCATACAAGATCTCAAATTATATATTGTTATCATTACAAATTATACTACTTGATCTCAAATTATATGTTGGCAGTATTTTTAACACGTGTTCCATTTGTTGTTGCAGAAGTGACAAACAATGTCCCATACTCATGGATTTTCTTCGCAGCGGCATTCATTTTACTAGCGTTGATATAACGAATGACAAGAGCAAGATGAAACACACCTGGGGTCTTGAGATACCATCTGCCTGCCACATTGATCTCTAGGCTATCTTTAGACTTGACCATGCCAAGACTGGAATGGCTGATATGGCAAGCGCCGTGATCGACCAGGACGCATACAATAATATGAAGAAAATATTCGACAGTGAGCAGCACAAATTTTGGGAGAAGTACCCACTTGACGGTTGCAACATTGAGTCTGCAGCAATAGATGCGTATATTGCATACGAGGTGTACCGCAAGATTAGAATCATCAACTATGGGCGTCACCTCGTACCGTGACCAGTGCGCCAGGAGCCTTCTGATTCTGATTCGGATGACGATATGTACTAGTGTTTGTAGTGCTTGAGGGTCTCCTCATGTAGAAGACAGTAGTGTTAGTGCAAACAATTTATCTCTAATATTAGGTAGTAGTGTTATTGTTGGATGTGAGTAGTGTTATTATTGTAAACAATTTATCTCTAATATTTTGTAGTGCTTGAGAGTGTGTGGATGTGAGTATAGTGTTATTGTTGTAAACAATTTATTTCTAATATTTTTTAGTGCTTGAGATTATGTGGATGTGAGTAGTGTTATTGTTGCAAACAATTTATTTCTAATATTTTGTAGTGCTTGAGAGTCTGTGGATGTGAGTAGTGTTATTGTTGCAAACAATTTATCTCTAATATTTTGTAATGCTTGAGATTCTGTGGATGTGAGTAGTGTTATTGTTGCAAACAATTTATCTCTAATATTTTGTAGTGCTTGGGGAAGACAATAGTGTTAGTGCAAACAATTTATCTCTAATATTTTGTAGTAGTGTTATTGTTGGATGTGAATAGTGTTATTGTTCCATGAAAATTAAATGGTTGCCATTTTGCATCATATTTTTGGTACTTTGTTAAAAAAAAGTCAATTTTTGCAATTAAAAAATAGAAAACAATATTTATGAAAATAATTTCAAGATTTCCTTTGACATGGTTGGTTTTTCTACCAATTTGATCATTTTCCTTGAAACTTCTAGATGTCTATACATGATAGACCTTTTTGTGAATATTTTCTTTGCAAACTTTGTCAAAAATAAAGTTATCATTTTTCATAGCAACTAGTACACATTTAAGGTCCCCATGCCAAATGTTTTTTTTGAAGTGTTTATTACATTATTTCATTTTTTTAATATTTATTATTATATAATCATTTTTTAAAGTAAAGTAATATTTATTTTATCTTTATTTATTTAAATATTATTATTATATAATATTTTTTTTAATCAAGTAAAATTTTATAATATAAGAAATGGATAAATGTTTCATCATGACCAAGTGGTTAACATGATTGATAAGATAGAACTATCAGTAAGTTATCAGTTCTCTCTTAGTATCTAGTTTGAAAGTAACCTAAATGTTAAGCGTGCTAGTGTTATAGCAGTTTCAGGATGGGTGACCGATTGGAAACTTTGACAGTTCTTAAATTGATTAAGTTTGTATGAAAGATGAAAATTAACTAGATTAAATAGTTTGACTTGAGGTTAGTGGATAGTTAAGTGATGAATTGTGTGGGTTAGTGGATAGTTGAGTGGGAAATTTTGAAATTCTAATTTTTTTTTCCAGATAATTTCAAAAGTACTTAATTTTTTTGGAACATTTTTAGTTCTGGTCGATACTAAAACTCTTCAACCAAATTCACAATGTGCGGCCCACGTGGATATCATTTAGTACCGGTCGCAACACGACCGATACTAATGCTTATGGGCATTTAGTCCCGCTTGGGCAGTACCGGTTGCACAACCGGTACTGATGTCTCTCCTGACCGGTACTGCAAGTCCGTTTTTCACTAGTGGGTACATCAGGACGCCTTGAGCTTCAGCTCCGCCCCTGATATATACCATCAATAAGTTAGTCTAAAGGCAAGACTAGGACCTTTTATTATTGTACACGTGCTGATGGGTTCTCCTTCCGAATCATGTAGTCCGACAGCATATCAGTTATAGCATAGAACATAACAATTAATTATTAAAAATATTAACAATATAATTATTTATTCCTTTTGGGCATATATATGCAACAGCTAGTGCTTCGGTGCATGAGAACTGTTATACCGAAGAGTTAAGACACCTTGTTCTTGAAGGTTGCTGCTGCTAGTGTTTGATTCTTCTCCGTGCAACACTTTGTTGAAGCACCACAATAAAATCCGTGCGATTATTCAAGAGAAAAGAATACGTACTCCCAACGGCTAAATTATGCATGGGTTTGCCTATCGAAGACCTGACCCCTCGAGGTAGGGATCCTGAGTTATATATCTGAGATCTACTCTCTTCGTATTAAAATGTAAGATATTTTATCATTTTTTGATTCGTAAAAAAACCTTGCACAGAGATATGTCAACATGCATGGTTGATTAAAAAAGCTAAAACACGTTACATTTTGATACACGTGGAGTATTTTTTTATCTTGCTAAGCTAAGTTTTCCTTCTCTTGCATCCTTGAGAATTCATTACGAGGAAAAAGAGTGAGCTTAGTTTGTTCATAAAGCGCGAGCAAGCTCTAGCCTTTGAAGCTCTGTTTGTTACTCTTGCTAGACATCGCCGTTCAATATCAGCCGCAACAAGTTTTCCAAGGTTTGATGCTCACCTCTATATCAACTCAACCCGAAGTGATCAAGCAAGTCATGAGAAAGTTATGCTTGGAGAAGAAGTCTAAGTCTTAGAACTTGGAGGCGCGCGCGTCTGGGCCTTTCAGAATGAATACGTAGAACTTTGGGACTTACAACTGATGTCCGTCTCCCTCTTGCAGTTCAAACCTTTTAGTATTGCTTATTGATTTCCTTGTTTAGTGCGTTAAATTTTCTGGTTGGATGATTAGCACTTTATATATTTTTTCAGCTTATATCTTGATGCTTTACTGATTGATCTGTGCCTCTGTTGCATCTTTTATTTACTTGAAGATATGATAATTGCTCACAATTAGAAGTACTTTCGCATACTCTTTTATTTACTTGAAGATATGATAAAATGTTTTAATAAAGATATCTGACTTCCTGGTGCAAGTTGTCTTAGTATAGTGTGTGCTAGCAAGTCGATCCGGAGACTAACATGCTAAACACAAATATATAAACCCCATACGGGCCCACTCTTACAAATTTTATTACTTCATCTCTCGAGATCGCACCTCCAACGGCGTGATGCAAACAGACATAAAAATGTGTCCGATTTGGTCCGTTTTGGGGCGAACCGCGGACACAAATGTGTCCGATTTCAGTTCGGGGTGGAGGTGCCCCCAACTGTCAGGCGCAAAAAAGTGGATAAGGCAAATAAAAACATAATTCATATACATATATTAGTCTGTACAGGGCCCCATGGGCCAGTGACACAACCGAAAACATAGAAAAATATAAACCCTATCTATGGGTTTGGGGTTGCGGCTGGCTGCCGGAGTTGGCGCCGCCGTGGCCAGGTCTTCGCCGTGGCCTTCTACTCGTCGTCATCCGATAGGATGACGTACGGCGGAACGACATAGAGGTGCTCCCGTGGCCCTGCTGGCAGAGGCGTCTGCGGCGCCTCGGGCTCTTGCGGCCACGCCCGTGCGAGCTGTCCAACATCGGGCCACGGCTCCCACGGGGCTTGGCAGAGACCCCAGGCCACCGCATCCTTGTCCTGTCGGAGTTCCAAGCATCTGCCTCGTCCCGCCGAGCCCAGGCCTCCATCTCCACCTCGAGGTCCGCCGCCTCCCGCTGCTGCCGCGCCTGCTCTGCCGCCGCCTCCGCCGATGCCCGGAGCGCCTCCGCGATGCCCGGCTAGTTACCGAGCTCCTCGAGGTTGGAGGCGTCGATGCTGGCCTGCATGGCGTTGTCGTCGTCCTCCATCGACCCTGGCGGCGGGTCCTGGGCGCCGCGGTAGGCTGCCAAGTTAGGCGGCGCGACCTCCTCCTCCTCCATCTTGACGGCGCCGTCATCAACGTCGCTCCAATTGACACTAGAGGAGCCATCGTCGATGGCCGGCTCCTCGGCGGGGGCTGGTACCCCTCCGGCGTGTAGCCCGCGAAGGCCTGTAGGCAGCACGCGTCGTGCTCCACCTCAAACCAACGGTCCCACAACGGCGAGTTCATCGCGTATGTTGGGTCGTTGACGAACTCCGGCGGCAGGAAGCTCTGGCGGCGGAGGATCTCCTCCGTACGTGCCCTACCGGAGCAAGGCACTACCGGCACCAGTGCGCGGTGCGGCGTGAGGTGACATCCATATGGCAAATGGACGTCGCCCCACGACAGCGGCGCAACCACCTCCCAATAGATCTGCGCCACGTCCGTCGAGACGCGGGCTCGCTGGGCATGGCGGCGAGCATTCCACGCCGCCCGTAGCTCCTCACGTCGATCTGCAGAATGGCGGACAACATCGGAGGATGGCGGAGGCGCGCGGGAGCCGCTAGCATCCGCATTGTTGCGGTCAGGCTTGCTGAAGAACCAACGGGCGGGCCTTATGTCGGCCGGCGGATATCGGTGGCTAGGGTTTGGGAGGGGAGGGAGCGAGTGGGCCGGGTGCATAGGGACTGGTTGGTGTCGATGTCCCCATTTAAGAAGGAGCTGCGAGTGGGCCAGGGTGGATATGGGAGGACATGGCGCGTGTCCGCGTCTCCCCCAAAGATGGCCCAAAATTGGTCTGTGTTTGGGGCGAGATCGCGTGTCCGTGCGGACACATTTCTGTTGGAGCACCTCCTATGTCCGATCCGACGGATTCAGACTGGGCTGATCCGTTTGCGCTAGCCCATTGAAGGTGCCCTAATTTTGGTGATACTTGTTGGCCTAATTTCTTAGTTATGTTGTTGACCTTCACGGTGCTACAGGGAATACGTAACAATGTCACAGTATGTCCTGGACGAATCGCTACTACATATGCTATATAACAAATACAACAATAGAAAGTAAATAGAAAAGCACAAACCAAACAATAAGAGGAAAAATTAGAGAAGTCAGTCTGCAGCCCGGGTTACATTAGGCTATAGCACAGTATTTTTTATTTTTCTGGAATGAACATTTTAAAGTTTAAAAAATCAAGAAAAACCATAGAGGTGGCAAAATGACGTACCGTAAGGTTGTGCGGATTTTCAACTCGAAATTTTCTGTATTACGGCCTACAAGAAAATGAGAAAATTGGGACATATCTGAAATATTCGAAATTCTCACCGTTCACCACTTCAGATCTTGAAATTTGTCATTTTTACACAACACAAAATACCAAATATTTCGCATTATATTTTGCATATTAGTGGAGGTCATCATCATCTACATCTAGGAATATTTCAGTCGAAACTTTAAAGTGTCGTTTTTGAACTTCTCAGATAAACAGACTACGTGTAGAACGTCCTACAAAACACCTCTCTCGGGAAAATCCTTCTACTTATGTGGGTATGTCTTTACTTCCGCCCAAATATTTTTCTGAATCCTGTACGCTTCTCATTTCCTGATAAGAATATATTGATAATGACATAAATATTAGATCCATTTGATCCACTAAATCAAGCTATAATATATGCTTTAGTGAAAAACGAAGACCAAAGATTAGTGTAGCCATTGGTATAGCTTCTTGACCTATATTAGATCCACTGATCGAGGCATCTATTGCAACTATGACGAGATATGTTTTACTACTTGTCGCTCGTTTTTATGACTATTAATTCATTGCCTGTGATTAGATGGTTGTCATATCTTGTCATGTACAATGAGGTGACGTTGGTTGTTCACACTTATAATATTTGTCTAGTTGGAGAAGAGAAAATAAAGAAAAAGTACGCTATCTTCTCTTAGCTAAAAGATGATCTTTTACCAAATAAGATAAGCTAACTTCACCATTGTATCATTTACCTTCCCTTAAATATAATTAATTATCGTTAACTTTTTGGCGATGGTAATAAGAGAAAATGTACTCTCGAGAACTTGCCTGTGGCAATATGGTTAGGAGGATGGTTGTATCCTCAGCCCACCAGACTTCAAACCCCAGATTTGACGCTGATATTTCTCATTTAACCGAAATATTCTTTCTATGGAGGCGACGTTCCCGTCGACAGCGAGGCGCCCGTGGTGACTTCTTCAATCTCAAGACCCGCCGACTCAGTCTCTCGGAGGTGCTCATAGGGGTAGGGCGTGCGTGCGTTCATAGGGCTGAGTGTATACGCGTTTATATGAGCGCTTGCGTTGTACTTGTGTTTATAAAAAAAAGAGAAAATGTACTCTACAACTTACCCTTTGCTTTTTCTAAATGATGTGGATGGCTAAGAGAAAGTGTGACTTCTTTACCATTGTAAATATGTCCTATCTCATTTTATCATTTAATCTCTCCTTTTCCGCATTATAAGGAACCTAAATTTGACATTTAATTTATATATTGATTTGATCAATATAATTTAACTTACAAGTCATACGGATCCTACAATCAAAACCCACCTCAGCCTGGGGCGAAACCCGCTCCGATTCTACCCGAAACCGCATAACAGTATATAGCACTAAGCTGCTTCCCATTTAAGAAGGAGCTGTGAGTGGGCCAGATGCGTGTCCACGTCTCCCCCAAAGCTGTCACAAAATTGGGTTGTGTTTGGGGCGAGATCACGTGTCCGTGTGGACACATTTCTGTTTGCGCTACCCGTTGGAGCACCTCCCATGTCCGATCGGACAGATTTGGACTGGCTGTCCATTTGTGCCAGCCCGTTGGAGGTGCCTAATTTTGGTGGTACTTGTTGACCTAATTTCTTAGTTATGTTGTTGACCTTTACGGTGCTACAGGGAATATGTAACAATGTCACAGTATCTCGTGGACGAATCGCTACAACGTGTGCTATAAAAAATACAACAATATAAAGTAAATAGAAAAGCACAAACGAAACAATAAGAGGGAAAATTCGAGAAGTCAGTCTGCAGCCTGGGTTACATATAGGCTATAGCAGAGTATTTTTTATTTTTCTGGAATGAACATTTTAAAGTTTAAAAAATCAAGAAAAAACATAGAGGTGGCAAAATGACGTACCCTAAGGTTCTGCGGATTTTCAACTCGAAATTTTCTGTATTACGGCCTACAAGAAAATGAGAAATTTGGGACATATCTGAAATATTCGAAATTCTCACCGTTCACCACTTCAGATCTTGAGATTTGTAATTTTTACACAGCAAAAAATACCAAATATTTCTCATTGATATTTTGCATATTAGTGGAAGTCATCATCATCTACATCTAGGAATATTTTCAGTAGAAACTTTAAAGTGTCGTTTTTGAACTTTTCAGATAAACAGGCTACATGTAGAACGTCCTACAAAACACCTCTCTTGGGAAAATCCTTCTACTTATGTGGTATGTCTTTACTTCCGCCCAAATATTTTTCTGAATCCTGTACGCTTCTCATTTCCTGATAAGAAAATATTGATAATGACATAAATATTAGATCATTTGATCCACTGAATCAAGCTATAATATATGCTTTAGTGAAAAACGAAGACCAAAGATTAGTGTAGCCATTATTATAGCTTCTTGACCCCTATATTAGATCCACTGATCGAGGCATCTATTGCAACCACTTGTCGCTCATTTTTATGACTATTAATTCATTGTCTGTGATTAGATGGTTGTCATATCTTGTCATGTACAATGGGATGACGTTGGTTTTCCCTTAAAGTTCACACGTATAATATTTGTCTAGTCAGAAAAGAAAAATAAAGAAAAAGTACGCTATCTTCTCTTAGCTAAAAGATGATCTTTTACCAAATAAGAGAAGCTAACTTCACCATTGTATCATTTACCTTCCTTAAAATATAATTAATTATCATTATTTTTTTGGCGATGGTAATAGGAGAAAATGTACTATACAACTTACAATTTGCTTTCTCTAAATGATGTGGATGGCTAAGAGAAGGTGTGACTTCTTTATCACTGTATATGTCCTAACTCATTTTATCATTTAAGCTCTCCTTCTTTTCCGCTTTATAAGGGACCTAAATTTGACATTTAATTTATATATTGATTTGATCAATATAATTTAACTTACGAGTCATACGAATCCTACAATCGGAACCCACCCCAGCCTGTGAAAGGGGCGAAACCCGCTCCGATTCTACCCGAAACCGCATAACAGTATATAGCACTAAGCTGCTTCCCTAATGTAGGCCAAAGTAGGGTGGGCGTTCGGTCTTTTCGGTTAGTTCGGTTCGGTCTTTAAGAATTTCGGTCATCTAGAAAATGATACCCGTAATAAATTCGGTATTTCCGGTTTTCTGTTATTCGGTCTTCAGTCTTTTCGGTTCGATCTTCGGTCATGACCAAATAGACCAAAATCTAGTGCGCAAGAAGAGGAATCGGCGCCTGGTAATGGGAGAGTGGGAAGCGACCGACTGGTCTCTCGCGAACAGGAGAATCTACGTTACATGGGGCAAGGATACTCAGTTGTTGGGCATAGAGACTATATAATATGCTTGGTTTCGTAGTTGGGACTATAAAATATATGTACATAAACTAGACTGGCATACAAATTTGACTGTTATAGTATGTAATTCTGTCAAAATAAAATAAAATCGGTCTTTCGGTCTATTCGGGTTATCTATAAGTGATGACCAAATTTCTGATATAATTTCGGTTTTTTCTAATTTGCTACCCAAATTTTTATCGATCTTTTTGATCTGGTCTTTTCGATTTCGGTCTCGGTCTTTTCGGTTTCGGTTTTCGGTCTTCGTTTTTTATGCCCACCCTTGGGCCAAACCAGCTATTTTTTTATTAATCCGGCCTGGCCCGCCTCGCCCCCCAAACATTATAGTACACCCGCACGGCCGCACCACACCGCCCCACACAGAAATTTTGGTTTGAAACCGTGGATGCAACCCGTGGATTTTCTAAGTAAAGCTACTACTTTGGCGCGATTGAATTCCTGGGAGTGTTTAGGGTGCAGTTCTGTCGTTCATGCATGTAGCGTCTGGCGGGGGAACACGTCTGGCGAGTCAGGCAGAAACCGATGTTCATGGTCCTGATCATCAGGGACGGATCCAGGTTTTCGAATTTGGGTGTTCAATTTTATTTTTGGCTAATCTATAAAGGATTTACATAGCAAGAACCATAATTTTTTCCATAGTTGAAAGAACAATCTCATTTTTTGCAAAAAAATAGAGAAGAAATACTACAAAATCAGAAGATCTTAAGCTCAGATTGATGTTATGTACATGTTTTTGCTCAAACTACAACACTATTTATACATACACCTACGATGCATTATACATGTGATTTTGTTTGCCAATTTTTTTGAGTGTGCATCTGCACACCCATGACCCTATATGGATCCGTCCATGCTGATCATTATAGTCGTCCCATCTATCCCATCTCTCAAATCCCACTTATCCCACTAGCTGAATAATTAGTGGATTTTTATGGACGTCCCATTTGTGCCACTCAAATCCCACCAAATCAAGTTGTCACTGACTCCCAATCCTCCCGCGTGCGGTTCTCATATTTCTGATGTGTTTTGGGGTAAGCATAAATAGTAGGATTTGATTTATCCATAGCTATTTATAATGTATGTATATAATAATTGTTTTTCGAGATTATTGTTTCGGCTTCAATATTTAATATAAAGGCTTTGTTTTAAAGTTTTGATACAAGGAGAGTGTTGAACTGAACTGAATTCGGAGGTACGCTCTTAGGTGAGTTGTTTTCATTGTCAAGCTATGCCCTTGCCTCAGCTTGAGAGCAATATTATTTGCCCTTTTTCTCCATTACCAGAGCCTCTAGCAAAGGTGCAAGGAGAGTGTTGAACTGAATTGAATTCGGAGGTACGCTCTTAGGTGAGTTGTTCTTATTGTCAAGCTATGCCCTTGCCTCACCTTGAGAGCAATATTATTTTCCTTTTTTGATCCATTACCAGAGCCCTGGCAAAGGTGCATGGTTTTTTCTTGCTGCCATTTTAACAATTTGGTGTACATCGCTCTTAAGTGAGCACCCCTCATCTTCAGTTCCTTGTGTCATATACAAATAGCTTATTGTTGTATTTGTTTTCCAGGTTTGTGAAAAATTTCGGTATGGTGCTTCGTTGGCGCTAGGTGTGGAGATTTATCGTTATATGAAACTTTCAAATTCCTAGCAATGTTTTTCTGAAATGTTTTAAGTTTTCATGGTGTAAAGTTGACCAAGGTGAGCTTTATAGTACTCTATATTAGTCTGGATAAAGATCAACATTTTGTGTCGTTGGTTGTGTAGAGGAGGATTTGGGAATGAAGAACAAGAGCATTTAATTTCAGACTTTTTTTTATTTTTCCATGGTCCTATACTCTCGCTGTGGTTACCGGTTGTATCATTCTTATGGCATTAGTGAAAATGATTATATAGACGCCACATGTGCAGAAGAATGTCAAAAAAAGCTCAAGATGGCAACTCTCGTGCACATATACTTGAACTTTGGACCCAAGTATGAAATGTGTGAAATGTGGTTATTTATCAATCCGTAAGATGGATCCCATAATAGCACTTTGGATGCAAAGATAGTAATACCAAAGGGATTCTACTTGAGCTTTATTGTTCTTCGCATTATGATGTCTTGAACTGGAATATGGTTTATTGTCACGTATTACAGGAAGAAGCTATGTTGTGATAATATAGTCAGTGTGATGATTGTGCCTAACATGGTATATGTAATTCTGAGAAAAATAGTGTATTCATCAGTGGACGAAAACATCATTTGTGTTTAAAAAATAACTTCATATTAGTTGATTGACATTTACTACAAAGATACTAGATTGCTTTGTCAAAAGTGATCAAATTGATTCGTTTACCTTTCTATTTTAACTTTGAGACAAGTATATCATATCTATGCATGGTTTAGAAATTGTTTTGCAAATGATTTAGAACTGATCTACGAAAACATTGCAGTATATTTTGCTGAATTTTATGGAGACGTGTGTTGCACGTGCACGTAAAGGAGGGAGTATTAGTATCAAAAAGAACGAAATGACACTTTCGAGTTATAGAATCAAGCCCCCTGTCACCAACCTCCGTGCCACGTCTCCCTCCCCCCCCCCTGAGGATAGGGGGTCGTCGGTGCTGGCAAGAGGGACCATGGAACGGTAGGTGTACAGCTTGACGGGGGGTCGCCGGTGCTGGCAAGCGGGAGAAACAACTGCGCGGATTTGGAGCGCTTGCGACCGGATCTATGGTGGGAAGGCCTTGGACCTGGACGTGGGGATGACAGGTTAGGAACCTCGGCCTTGCGGCGACGCGCGCGTTTGTGCTAGATCGGGCACGATGTAGTTCTGCTGCAACATCACGTGAAGCGGCGCAGGGCAAGGCAAGGAGGCGCTCGCCGACTATGGTGCCATGCTGTTTGGGTCCTTGCAGGCCTCGTCTAGGCTGCGCTAGCCAATGCTAGGCGCAGCAACGATGATGAGGAGGATGTGTGGATGGAGACAAGACGTCGCCCCTAGGCGTAACAGGGAGGTCAACTAGGAGGAAGCCATGGCGGCAGCCCCGGAGCTACGACAGGCTCGTCGTCAACATGCCGCATCGGTGGCTGCGGCTTGTGGTGATGGTGGTGTTGTCGGTCTTCGACGGGTAGTTTGTGGGGTTTGTGATACATCGCTAGGCGAAAACCCTGCCCTGGTTTTTGGTCGGGAACTCGGGACCGACAATGGCGACGCCCTAGGGTGATGTGTTCTTCTTGAAGGTGTTGTCGAGGTGGTGTTATCTCTTCTCCATGCCGCGTCCTCCCTCCGCTAGAAAACCAAGATCCCACGCGGGATCAGGCGAGGGCGGCGCTCCTGCATAGCTTGCCTCTTGGGGCCTTGCCTTGGATATTCCACCGGCCAGACAGTGCTCATCTATGGAGAGCTGGTGGTTGGCGGTAGCGAGGCGGTGTGGCCTTGGGCCTGGCGTGGATGCCGGAGCGGCGACTCCGGGTTTCTTGTCTGCCATGTTACATTGAGGTGTTAGAGCATCGACTTTAGTCGTTTAGTCATCTTGGTCGTCGGCTCGTGTAGGGTGCGGCCTTGGGGCTGGCGTGGATGTCCGAGCGGCGGCTCTTGGCTCTTGATCTTTAGCCTCTGCATCCTTGTTGGCTGTCATGTTGCATTGTCTGCTGTGTTGCCTTGAGGTCTTCTAGTGTTGATTTTGGTCGCTAGAGCGTCATCTCCGCTGTGTCGCGTTTAGTGGTTTTTGTGACGGAATGGGTTATTTGGGCAACTTGGTCGTCGACCCATATGCGGCGCAGCCTCTGAGGCCTGCTAGTGGTTTGCTTCAACTTGTAACTCTTCTTCTTAAGCCTTGTCCTTTTGGTTTTATTTACTCCTACTTTATTAATATACTCTCTCCGTTCTAAATTAGATGACTTCTATTTGGACAAAAGTGGATATATCTAGGTATGCTATAAGTCTAGATACATCCATTTTTTGACAAAAGGAAGTCATCTAATATGGAACGGAGGAAGTAGAAGGTAAACAAAAAATCTGGTGTCGAAAGAAATACCTTGGGTGCGGTCATTTTCTGCTGGGGTGACATTAGTATGGCCTGGAGCTCGGGGCACTACAGGTCTTGGTTTGCTCCCTTTGTCAAGACGGTTGATGATGGCGCCAGCTGTAGGCCTCTGTTCAGGCTTTGGCTTAACACAGTCTAGACCAATATCAATGCAGAGTTTTACTTGCCACAGTTTGTCAGGTTCTACTGAAGGGTGGAACGATGCTAACTGCGGCTCTTCCCTCCATTTTTGCCTTATCTGTAGAATAAATTTTGGCAAAATGATAGTCAAATTAAAATATATCATACTACCGGCCGGTGCGATAGTGCAAAGAATTTTATTGTTCGTCAGCCAATAAGAGTATATCCTGATCAGTTTAGGGGTTAAGTCCTCTTACTCTCTTGATGAGCTTTTCTTGCTCGTCAATCTCATGCCGTGTTGCGATCTCTAGAATCATAAGACCCAAGCTGTATATGTCTACCTTAGCCAAATCTGTGTCAATGCACGTGTCGTTGAGAAAATCTCTTGGTAGGTAACGTCTGCGAAATTGAGTGAGGAGATGCATGTATGAACAGAGCTGTTTAATTAACGCATTGCGATCTACACTATAAACTAGCTAAGAACTGATCAGCCGCAACACATAAAAATGCAAGATGACAGGGAAAAAAATGTTAATCGTGAACCTACGTACATTGGTCCCTTCAAGTCAAATAGCACTGTATTGGCTCTGTTTTCGCCAATGAGCCTCGTAATATCAATGCCCGTGATATGTGGAACATAGTCTTGGTCCAGAAATACATTTGACGGTGTTAGATTCAAATGAACAATTGGATAATCTCCAACACCCTCGTGGAGGTAATGTAGGCCTTCACATATCCCTTTGATCAATTTGTAGCGCATGGGCCAATCAAATTCCTGAGTTTCTAGTAAATAACATTAGACATGAAGAAGATCAGTTATTAGGGAGCTAGCATAGTGAAATTGAATAAATTGATCTATTTCCTTCAAAGAAGTTCCTAAATTGTACATATCATGTATGTTTTGTATTGTACGTTTGCTGCTTTCTCCCACTGTACGTATCTACTAGTAATAGGTTTGTGATAAGTGTCATTACCAGTAAGATACTCATGAAGGCTTCCGTTGTGCATATATTCATAGCAGAGTAATTGTTCGGGTTTTTTACCCATGTCGTCTCGTACCTCTTTTCCTTTAAACTGTACCAATTTATTCTGTCTAGATTCGTCATGGCAGTAGCCTAGGAGCCTTACTATATTCTTGTGATTCAGATTCATGAGCAGTTTAGCCTCCCTCTCAAACTTTTTAACATGCGTTACTACTATTAACCTCTTCACTGTTATCATTGTTCGATCTGAAATAATGCCCTGTTAAAAAATGTATACAATTAGTATATATGCCTATGAACATGATTAAAACAATGAATATGGTGAACTCAAAGGATGGCTACACAAACAAAGCAAAGTAGTGCAGCATAACTTCAATCCAGGCAAAGATATATAGAACCATGTGTACCTTATATATCAGTGCATTAGGATAAGCTTTGGACGCGCCGTCATTACCAACTAGGGTTTTAAGTGAAAACCCACCCGTGATTTTCTCCAGGAATTTTAGATCGGACAGGTCCACGGACGTCGGCAATTCACTTACCAGGTCTGATTCATCATCTTCCTGCATGTTCGTTTCTCCATTCGTGTTTACGTCAGCGGGTTCCTGGTCACTTGGAGGAAACTCGACTGTTGACACTGGCTCAGACTCTTGCTCTTGCTCAATAGAATTTGTATCTGATAAATCCAACTCCTCATTTCCAGACTATGTATGTAGAAATCAATTTGTAAGCATCGATGCAATAGAACAGTAAGTTTTTAGCTAACTTGACTACGGATAAAGGAGAGAGAAGTTAGCCTACCCTCGGTGAAGAGACGATAACTTCTTCATGCCCAGGAGTTTGTTAATTTCCCAGTTGTACACTATGATATCCCTCTCTAATGTATTTTCTTATTTAATTTAAGTTGTCACATATATTTTTGCTGGACATGGAATTGGCAAGTGTTATACATTAAACCTAGGAGCATATAAAACATAACGTATAGCACTATACTCGGAAGATGTAAGGGCAACTCCAACGGGGCGACCCAATTCTTCCGCCCTCCTCTATTTCTATCCACATGGACCGGTGTCAACGCGGCAATGCAAAAGGACCGGTGTTCACAGAGCTTCACCAAAATAGTAGAGTGGGCCAAAAGAAACTCAATTGTATGTAAGGGGGGCGGGGCAATCTAAAAATAATCTCATGCGTATGGTAAAATAATTTTAAATGTGAGACTTGGTATGAAAATATTGTGTTAGTAGGGGACCATGGCCCACTTTGGCAACAGCTAAGCTCCGCCCCTGTGTCCATTAATTTTTACTCGTGCCTATTTTTAGCCCAAATTTTGGCTGGATTTGCGTCCTCCCGGACACACGTGTTCGCCTGTGGTGTCCCCCTGACCCGCATGTCGCTGAACATGACATCAGTTCCCCTCCAACCCCGATTCCTAGACCGTATCCACCGTCACCCCCTCCGCCCGTCCCGTCGTGCTAAACGCCGCCAGAAGCTGGAGGAGGTCGACTCTTGATCCGGTGCTGCTTTCACTTCTTTTCACCACCGGTGTAGCTGAGGCCGTGTAACCTTCACTTCAAGCCGAGCGGGTCGTCGTCGATCTGGTCAATCGTACCTGAGACCACCCACCAGTGTCGGAGGCTGTAAATTTTGATGGTTGTGCTTCCAGTATCAACCAGAGCATGGCGACTTCGCCGACTGTAGGCTCGTCACACTCGTGACCTATGCTACCCACAATGTATTTGGCTGTTTTTCCCGACCTGATTACGAGGTACGAATTCATCACTTTGAGTGATCATAGTGAATAGTTCAGATGAGTGTTTTCATCATCAAATCATTTTTATACCATCCGACCATGATAGTGATGTTTCGGTTGCTACCCTTTTGGTCAATAATCACATTTAGAAGAAGTGGCCAAGGTTAAAGGGCTCAGTAAAGGGACATGTGTTTGCGTTGAATCGTAACAGAGTAGGGGGGAATTCCCAATTCTATAACGACTACTTCCATGGTTGTATGCGTTCGGAGGGGAAAACATTTGGTGGGAGCGAAGGAAGGCAACGCACGGTGAGACAATTCAGTCGCCGGTGAGGACGGCACATGCAATATCAACACTTGTTCTGAACTACACAAGAGCAAAAAAGAAAAAGAGTGGTATTCAGCGACATGGGTGGATTAAACCTAGAGCAGATTTTGTCAAGCTTAACGTGGATGCTGGCTTTGAGGTTGATACAGGTACAGGAAGTACTGGTGCAATTATTCGCGATGACAGGGGTTTCTTTCTAGCGGGAAGTTGTCGTGCTCTACCGTTTGTCTCCGATGTAACGACAGCCGAGGCACTAGCACTCCGGGATGGGTTGATACTAGCAGGTGAGATTGGCTGCAATAAAATTGAAGTGAATTCCGACAGCATGGAGGTGATCGAGGTGATGAGGAATGGCGGGAATTCTCTTGGTCAGGCAGCGGCAATTTTTGAAGACTGTAATTTTTTGTGTCGCAACTTTGCAGTAGTGATATTTGAACATACCCCTAGGGAAGCCAACATGGCGGCTCACTTGTTAGCTAGACATGTGGAGGGACCTATGTCAGTTGTTTGGCATGAGGACCCCCCCCCAACTATCTTGTAAACGCTTTGGCGGATGATGTAACTGTGTTGAATGCTTAAAGGCGGCAAGTTTCAGACGCACTCTTTCCCTAACCAGGGTACCGAAAGGGACTGACAGGTTTTAATGAGGTGTCTTGCTGACCTAATATATGTGTTGGTAAATTTCAAAAAAAAAATGCGTTCGGAGTGGAAAACATATCCATTTATTTGGCAAGGGTAAGATTCCTACGCGACAGTCAGTAGTTTGGTGTAGAGACCGGTTCTTTCTCAATAGGAAACATTCCCCTGTGTCACCCTCCTCTAGCAAGACGTGGGAACCCTAGTGCCGCCTCCATTTCAACTTCCTCCTCCCCTCGCCCTCAAGCCGCCCCTGACAAAGGATGTCCTCTTCCCTAGGATGGTGGGGATGGTGGCAGCAGGGCATTCCTTCCCATCAACGCGCTCTCGACACCCACCCGGCAACCGTATTATGTCAATCTTTAGACCGTTTGGGTCCGCGCATATGACAGTTGTGCCAAGTCCTCCCTCGCAACGCTCGGTCATGGTCATGGCGTCGGTGCCTAGGGTTTCGGCCCACATGCATTGCGATGGGGTGGGGTTGCGGCCTCCCTTTCCTGCCAATGGAGTTCTAATCGGTGGCGGTATCCGTTGTCCCCCGGCTTGTTGGTTCGTCATCTCCAGTAGGCGATGAGGACGGGGAGATGCGAGTGCCGAAGAAAACCATGCCGCCCTTAACCCAGTGTATGATGGCGGCATCTAGGTGCATCGCTACCTTGACAGAGGGCATCGTAGATGACTCTTGTCTCCTAAATCTGTGTTTATCAGAGCGGATGATAGCGACTTTCGGTGTCATTCCAGCTCCTGGAGACATCATTTTGGAGCTACCACTGGCTAGAGGGAAACCATGAGTGGCAATGCTGTATCTACCAAGTCAAACACAGTGAGTCTCGGTGGCGTGGAGCGGTCTTGGAGACGGACGCGTAATAGTGGGCGTGTGCGCAAGGCGGTGGCACCGTGTGACATCGTGGCGATGTCAATAGCGATGTGTGACATCGTGGCAGCATCGATGGCAGGCCTATCAAGGTGAATTTGTTCTTACCTCCTGAAGATGGGTTCGTGGAAAACAGTGGCGGTGGCGCGTGTACATACGACATACATTGAGGGTCTGTTGGACCGGTTTGTGCTCCTATTTTGTCGTTGGATGACTAGGTGAGGCTTCCGATTTTAGATCATGCGAGTAGGTGGGAGGTCTGGGCACAACGACCCTGATCATAGCCATCCAGTTTGTACGTGTTGCCATAGTTGTCGCCATAGAGGCGGCTTCCGGTTGATCAATGTATTTCTTTGTAATCGCTTTTGTTGAATAGAACTACTACAAAAAGTTGTGTGCATCATTATGTAGACGCGGGAGGTTTCAACTTCCATTTTGGAAAACAATTGGCGAGGGCAATATAAAGGAGAGTGCACCGTCATGCTTGAAGTTGTGCAACACAATATCTTTGGATTTGACACTTCTTTCTGACATGGGAGATTCTCACAATGTCTAATTGACATTGAGGTGTTCAACGCTCTCCGTTGTTCTATAGACTTGTCGTAAGGCAATTATCCATAGGTGAACTATCAGATCAATGGTCACCAATTCCACAAGGTTTACTACCTAGCTAACGTATCTATCCTCCATGAAGACAATCTCTAGTCCCAAGGACAGAAGAGGTCTAGGGTTGCAAAAGAACAATGTGTTGGTAGGAAGGATGCTGAGTGAGGTTTTGGTGTGATCCAATCTCGTTGGGATATTGTTCCGAACTGCTAGAAGATGGAGTGTTGAGACAATATGAGAGGTGATGACTACTTGTGTGAGCATGTATAACATGCTCCTGGAGGATCAGAGTCATTACGATATCCATGACTAAGCTAGGGTGGGACTTCCACGACGAGCTGGCTGGGCCGGAGGGTGGTCTGGCAAGGTTTTGAACAATTCCTCCAATTTCATTATGAAATGCCTGATCGGGCAACTCACGTTCAACTTCAAAATGATTTTGCGCACCCAACACAGATCCAAGCAGACACGTTTCATGCCCATTACAGATCGGCCCGTTGGAGCCTAGAGGCCAGGTTAAAATAGATCTCAAGCACTACGTTAGTGAAAACAAAAGGATACATAAGAACAAAAATAATCATGCTTTCGGGTTACCATACCTGCCAGTGGGGTAGTGGATGGCCACTGCTTACATAATACTCTGTATTATCTGTTTTATCAAGCAGCTGAATAATTTCGAATGCAGTAGGCCTTTTATCTGCATCGCGTTCCATACAGTTCCACGCTACTTCCAGACATGTTTTAACTTGTTCCAATTTATTTTCCCGTGATGAAAGTGCTTCATCATTCACCAATCCTTCTTCGCTCATAGTTTTAAGTACCTGTAGAAATTTAAACCATGGCTCAGAGACATTATCTATCGTTGGGAGCTATAGCACTCGATAATCCAATAAATTGATGGCAACACTTTGATCCAGATGTGGCTAAAAAAGTTCGTACTTGCTCAACATTCGGGTAATCCTTCGATCCAGTCAAAAACTCAACGATCACAACACCCAAGCTGTAGATGTCAGCCTTAAGTGACTTATGACCATCAAGTATCTCCGGCGCCATATATCCACTGCACGACAGTTTATAATTTAGATTTAAGGCATTCGATCGGCTGACATACTTTAATGTATTTTTGGTGTTGAGAAACCTATTGTCAAGTGTCAACAGAACTAAAAGTGTAAAATAAAGTTTCAACATTGGTTAGCTTACACTGATCCCATGATATTTTCGGTGGGAGTAAATTCGTCTCCTGCAGGAAGCCACATGGAAAGACCAAAGTCAAACAATTTTGGCACCAAGTTACTGTCTAGCAATACATTTCCTGGTTTGAGATCTCCATGAAAAACGCTCAGTTGGTTATGAAGATAGCCTAAAGCCCGACAAATTCCTTTCACAATTTGATAACGCTGGTTCCATTCAAGTCCTCCTGAAAATTTATTTGCAGAAGTATCAAAAATTTATTGGACTAAAATGAAATCAAGTTAACACCAAATAATTAATAATTTGCAAACAACCAGCGGTCAAACCCAATGTAATCATGACGCAGAGGTCACCTAAACAAAACCTAACCGAGAACTTGCCTGTGGCAAGATGGTTAGAAGGATGGTTGTATTCTCAGCCCACCAGAGTTCAAACCCCAGTTTTGACGCTGGTGTTTCTCATTTAGGCGGAATATTCTTTCAGTGGGAGGCGACGTTCCCGTCGACAGCGAGGCGCCTGTGGTGACTTCGTCAATCTCAAGACCCGCCGGCTTAGTCTCTCGGAGGTGCTCATAGGGGTAGGGTGTGTGTGCGTGCGTTCATAGGGGTGAGTGTGTGCGCGTATATATGAGCGCTTGCGTTGTACTGTGTTTCTCAAAAAAATAAACAAAACCTAACCTCTAATGTAATCTACTCACTCTGATTCATATTAATTGTCACCAAATCGCATGTATTTAGAAATTAAATATGTGTAGATAAATCCGATTCAGGATAATTAAAATGTGGATATATCCGACCACAGATTCGAACGGGAAACAAGAACTCACACCGGAAACAATAATAACAGATAGATACTTTTAGATGTACAAAATTATATTTGTAACAATCGTTTTGGAGAAATTTAACCTTTCAACACTGCAAGTTGCAACCCTGTTGGTCTATGGTGCAGAAACAGCACTTGTCAGTATTCCTGATCGAGATCAAAATGAGATCACCCTGGGTAGAACTCCTCAACTTAGTCGAACAACCAGATTGCGCAAACGATTCTGAACCTTATCGAGGAGTGAAGATATTGTGTGCTGCTCAAGACTCAATTCCGTTGGTCTGCAAAAGTAGTGGTGCTAAGATGATCCCCAAAAAAAGTATCTGTTTGGGGTGTTCGGACATAAGGCGGTGCCGCCAGCGACACCACCAAATGTGGAAGACATCTAGGAGAATGTCGCCGACATGCAGGCGTCCCGCCACAACACCTTCATCTTCCTACATGTCGCCATGACCGCCTCTGCCACTATATTTCGTTGATCTGCGAGTACACCGCCGGCGTAGAGCTGAGCAGCACACTTGTACACCACACACGATTGTCTACGCGCGCAGGCGCAATAGCTTGCGCCACTCCCAGAGGCGTGGTGGGAAACGAACACGGACGCCGGGAGTCTAGCGAACCGATGACGACACAGGCATCCGTGCATGTCGTCGCCACCTGACCTTTGAGACCTCGAGCAGCCCAGCGCCTTTGCCAATGCGGTGGAGGCAGTGGAGGGGCGACGGGCCGGAGATAGAGGGATTCGAGTCAGCCTCTCTAGGATGGGACGACGCAACGACGGTTGGGCTCCATTCAGGGATAGTGGAGGGGGAAAAATGAGTTTTAGGTATCCATTGCACGCACAACGCAGGCCGTGGGCTAGGCTGACAGGTGGGCGAGGCCGAAAAAGGAGTTTATGTTCCAACATGTCTGAAAACCCATTTGTTGCTTGCTGGCACACAAAGTTGGAAGGTGTGTCTATTCGAGGTTTATGAAAAAAAGAAAGCTGGAATTAAACGTCATGGGTGGGAAAAGCCACCTGATAACTTTGTTAAACTTAATGTTGATGAGAGAACTTGTCTGTGCCAAGATGGTTAGGAGGATGGTTGTATCCCCAGCCCACCAGAGTTCAAACCCCAGGTTTGACGCTGGTGTTTCTCATTTAGGCGGAATATTCTTTCAGTGGGAGGCGACGTTCTCGTCGACAGCGAGGCGCCTGTGGTGACTTCGACAATCTCAAGACCCGCCGGCTCAGCCTCTCGGAGCTGCTCATAGGGGTAGGGTGTGCGTGCGTTCATAGGGGTGAGTGTGTGCGCGTGTATATGAGCTCGGAGCTGCTCATAGGGGTAGGGTGTGCGTGCGTTCATAGGGGTGAGTGTGTGCGCGTGTATATGAGCGCTTGTGTTGTACTGTGTTTCTCAAAAAAAAAACTTAATGTTGATGCAAGTTTTAGCTTGGACTCCGGTTCTGGAGGTACAAGAGCCATTATGCGCGATAGTCATGGAGGCTTTGTTGCAGCGGGGTGTTGGTCTCTTCTTGCTGTTGAAGATGCGGCCACGGCTGAAGCAATTTGCTCCGAAGAATAGACTCCTGCTAGCAGGCAATATGGGTTGCAACCGGCTAATTGTTGAATCGGATTGCATGGAAGTGGTGCAGACGATGCAAGAAGGAAGGAACTCTCTGGACCAGCAGCGGCAATTTATGAGGAATGCGTCTTCTTGTGCCGCAGTTTTACGCGAGTTAGTTTAGTCACTGTCCGAGAGAAGCAAATAGGTCTGCAGATTATCTAACTAAATTTGGGGAAGGCCACCACAATTGTTCGTGGGAGACTGAACCCCCTGATTTCTTGTTTCAGTTTTTGGTTCAAGATGTAACATTACTATCTGGTTTAAAGCAGCAAGTTTCAGACGTGCTTTTTTTCTTACCAGGGTAGGAAGGTTCTAAGGGAATTGGAAGGTTTTAATGAGGCAGCTTGCTGACTTAATATATGGTGTTTTAATTTCAAAAAAAAAAAGGTTGCAAGGTGTGTTTAGTCTAGACAAAAATCAGTTAAGAAAATGTCTAGACAAAAAACGAAAATGCAACTCTGAAATGACATGATGCAATCCAGCGGACTGGGCTGCTGTCGCGCCCGTGAATGGTCTGATGATGCGAGTCGTACACAAATCATATGCGCAATGTCGTACGAATAGCAGCACTCATGCAACTCCGGGGCGTCCAACCGGTTTGAGATCTGTACATGCATTTTGCACCACAGTCCCTAAGCCTCCGTCATTCCGTGTTAGTCAGTCCTCTTCTATATGCAAATGTGACCCTTCCCTTCCTCAAATTTTTGCTCAAATCCATGAATGGTCTCATTAGGAATCAATAATCCATCCAAGAAATAGATTTCATTAATGATGCAGTAACAACAAGAAATATGTATTCATATTACATTCACAATAAATTTTGGGTCAAAATAAAGTTGATGCATAAACAAGGAATTCATGAATTGACATGAAAAATTGTAGCATTCGTTAACAGGAAAACTATGCATTGACATAAATTCATGAAATCAACGATAAGTTTTTGGACCATATATTAAAATGAAATTCAATCATTAAAAATGACGCATGAACATGCAATCGTTTGAGATGATTGAGAAGAACAACTTTAGATGCTAGAATAATTTTCAAATGCAAGTCAACGACTTCAAAATCAGCTGAACAAACAAAACAAGAAAGGGATTCCCACAAATAAGAAAAAAGATCCGGAACAAAAATTCAAAGAACAAAAGAATAACAACCTAAGGAGCTATGTTTCATTTTAATTACTCGCACGGGATCAGTCTACTGCTGCATCAAGCACTAGAAAACAATGATGCCAAGACTATCATCAGCAAATGACCCAAAACTAAGGAAACTGAAAGTGAAACTGGCAAAAGGCATCTAATGTGTAGAAACAGAAAAAATGTAGAGGGAATTAGTCACCTATGGTTGTGCATCAGTTGATGCAGAGGTCAGAGGATATTCTCCATTTAGAAAAGAAAAAAAGACCCATCACCCAATGTTGGGGAGTTAAGCAGATCAGCGAGCAACCCTGGGTAGAACTCCTCAACTTAGTAGAACAACCACAGTGCATAAAACGTTCTGAACATTATCGAGGAGTGAAGATATTGTGTGCTCCTCAAGACTATTCCGTTCATCTTGCAAAAGAAGAGCAAGCACTCCTCTGAGCTGGAATCATCTGCTTCCCTGCTGATGCTCTAGGTGTCTTAGTCTTGGAGCTGTAGCTCTCTTTCCCGTCGTTTGCCACTGTAATTCTGCTAGGCGTTGGACTGCTGCCGTTGGAACTTTCCTATTTTCCTTTTAGCTTTCACCGTTTAGTAAGGAGTTCTAAGAATCTAACCGGTGGTTTCTTTGAGCTATCAATGAAACCGGGGCTGGAGCCCTTTTAATCTAAAAAAGAATCTTGAAAAAGTTATGGTGCTAAGGGGATCTCCAGTGAGGCCCTCAAATCTTGTCTAGATTTCCACAAAAAAAGTGACCATTCCGTTCCTCTAATATTCGCACAATTCCATGAATAGTCCCGTTGGGAATCAATAATCCATCCAAGAAATCGATTTCATTAATCATACAGTAACAACAACAATTGTATTCATATTACATTCACAATAATGTTTGGGTCAAAATAAAATTGATGCATTAACAAGGAATTGATGAATTGTCAGGAAAAATAATATTATTCGTTAACAGGAAAATTACGCATTGACATAAATTCACTAATCAACAAGAAATTATTGGATCATATATTAAAATCAAATTCAATCAATAAAAATGATGCATTAACATGAAATCTTTTTAGATGCTTGAACAATTTTCAAATGCAGGTCAAGGGTTTACAAATCAGCTGAGCAAACAAAAGAAGAAAGGAATTCCCACAAATAAGAAATCAGATCCGAAAAAAAATCAAAGCAACAAAAGAATAACAACCAATTAGGAGGAAATATGTTTCATTTTAATTACTCGCACGGTATCGGTCTACTGTTGTATTAAGCACTAGAGAACAATGATGCCAAGGCTATCATCAGGGAATGACCCAGAACAAAGGAAACACAAAGTGAAACGTGCAAAATGCGTCGAGTGCATAGAAACAAAAAAAACAAGAAAGTAGAACAAATTAATCACCCATGCATGGTTATGCTTATGCATCAATCGATGCAGAGGTCAGAGGATATTCTGCATCAAAAAAAAAGACCCATCACCTATAGTTGGGGAGTTAAGTAGACCAGCCAGCATACAGGGAGATATGTTTTATTTTAATTACTTGCACGAATCTGGTATTCCATTAGACAATGATGCAAAGGTTATCATCACTGAATGACCCACAAAGAAAGGAATCTGCAAGGGAAATTGCCAAAAAGGCAGTTCGGGTGTGTACAGACAAAAGAAAACAAGGAAGTAGCGCAAATTAATATTAGCGCATGCCATGTTGTCGATCTTACCAGTGATGTATTTATCAAGCGATCCGTTAGGCACATACTCCAGACAGATCAACCTTTGCCTGTGCTCCGCCCAAACATGTCGTCCCTCGTATTCGAATCGCTTCTCCTCCGTATGACAACAATAGCCTATGAGTCGCACTATGTTTTTGTGAGCAGCCTTTGATTGGATATCAACTTCAGAACGAAATGATTTATCATCAATTGTATGATTACTTAAAATCCTCTTGATTGCAATAGGTGATCCATTTGGTAGTGTCCCCTATATATTCGACCACAGTAAGAGGTTACTATTAACGAGATATGAAATTGCTTATAATATCTAACTATAGTCGAGAGGGAGGTGCTTAATCGTACATACCAGGTAAACGGATGCAAATCCGCCACGACCAATTTCAGTTTCTGAGGAGAAATCATCCGTTATGTGCCTGAGGACCGAAAATGACACAGCTATTGGCTGTGCACTTCTGTCGCTTAGGACGCGTTCCAGTTCATCTAGTTGCGCCTTCTCAAACTTACACACGTCCATTTCGGAGCACGCGAGCAAGCACTTCTATCAAGCGATCGCACGCTATATTGATATGGATGTGTATGTGAATATGATTGCGCTAGCGTCCTTCCTTCCTTAAGCTTGCTGCACAAAACAAATTATGCAAAACATATGTAGGTGGCTAGCTAGAGTTGTGATAATCAACACAAGAGGGAGAGGGAAGTAGCATAAATCTCAATTGCTCACCTGGAGGTCGAAGAAGGTGAAGGGGGGCAACGGAGCCTCTCCAAATGCTCATCGTCTTCTGGCTGCTAGATCATGAGCCAATCAATCATGCTCTGGAAGCATTGACCAAAGGGAAATAAGTACTAGATCCAGATCTGGATGGACCAAGCAACTTGCCAGCTGCACCCAAGTCCAAATCGCCATCGGCTTAATAATTAAGAAAAAACGCCGGCCGGGTGACGGAGGCAGCTTGTCCGTATTTTGAAAGACGCGCGCTGGAGGAGACCGCCGGGTCAGTCGTTTTGATTGCAATTTCCTACTAGTACCAGTAGTTGCGAGTAATGGAACGGAAGTAGTAGTCACCCCAATCACACTCATGGAGGACCAACATGAAGCTGGATCGAATAATTCCTAGCAACGTAACCCTTTTGCTTCAGGTATAAGTTTCTGAATCCTGTAGGTTCGTAAACGTTTTAGTTTGACGGGTCCAGTTGCAAATTTGCCCGTGTCTCCCGCAGTGCTCTAGTGCTGTAGATGCCATCCTCGATCAGTTGACTATCTGAGGCCTTATTTAAATTGAATGATTTTTATAAGAATATTGGAGTATTACATTCCATCGGATTTTCTTCACCTGGAGATCGAAGGAGGTGAAGCCGTGAATAGCTGGGGTTGCTTCTCGCGTCCTGGGCTCCTAGATCACCAAGCAAAGCGTTGACAAAAGGGAGATCCAGACTTATACAGTTTACTGGAATGCTACCACTGCTCCTTCGTCCATCGACCAGGAGGGGGCGGCGCTACGTGTATGCATCGGTATTCCAATGAATACCCATGTTTCTGACAGTGAAAAAAAAACATATACGACTCTGCAGCCCAACAGAGAGAACCAAGCGGCCCAGGACTGAAGCGGCCTCTCTCGTCTATGTTTCTCTGACCACGAGCGGCAAACGATCCCCTTCCCTCGACTCTGGATTGCCTCGACCGGCTCTGGCGACTCGACGGTGCCGGCACACCGCCCCTGCCCCTGCCCGCCCGGCGCCCGGCCGCCCCAGCGCCCGCCGCCCAACCCCTGCCCGCCCGGCGCCCGGCCGCTGCCCCTGCCTGCCCCGGCCCCGCCCGGCTGCCCCGCCCGGTGATTGAGATGCAGCGCCGCCATGATCCGGCGATGGTGCCCCGGCCCCGCCCCCTGTCCCTGCTCGACCCACGCCTGCGGCCGCTGCCGCGGCTACCCGCCCCCAGCCCACCCGCGCCATGCCCCGCCGCCAGAAGCAAAAGCAGGTAAGAATTAGTAGATGAATAAGTAGATGAATTAGTGGTGAATTATTAGGTTCATGATGCATTAGTATCTGAGTTGTAATTTTGTTAGAATGGCAGTAGCATATTTATATTTGTGGGGGATATATCAACTAGGGGTATCTCCAATATGGATCAATCCGGCTAGTCCAGGGTGGCCCAAGGGTGGTAAGGCTGAAGCCTGCCGGGCGGCCCAGATAGCTAACGTATAAGGAAGTAGGCGGACGGTCCAAGAAGGCGTAAGGCCGAAGCCCATCAAGCCACCAAGCCCAAGACGGAAGGCGGCAACTAAGCCGGCTAGGTCTAGGACTCTGATTACTTGCCGGACAAGTACTTGCCTTGTATTCTGGGGTCTGGCCGCCTATATAAGCCGGCCACCAGGAAGCCTTTAGGGCACGCTTCGATAAACAATCAATAGAGATCACATCCATTGCAACCTGTTCACGACTATTGCCTCATAGTGAATTATAGCAGCACGTAGGATCTCGCCACCGCTGCGGGATCTGAAGCTGGGTAAACTCGCCGTGTTCAATCCCGTCCTCGACGACACCAACCTTCTTCCCCACAATCCATACGTAGGCTAGAGGACCCCGTCTCCTATCAATTATGCCGATACCACGACAATTGGCGCCCACCATGGGGCATAAGGTTCCTGGCGTCACGTTCCAGGCGGGAACACTTGGCGGCGTGGGCAAGCAGATCGCCGTCGGTCGCGTCACAAGGTATGGCGGCCACAGCTACGTCAATTCGGATGAGTCCTGACTCCCGGCGGACGACTACCTTATCGGATGCGCAATCGTACCGATCGGAGGGATCGACGTCTTCATCGGATATACGCCAGAAGCGTACGGCCTACCGCGTTTCTACAACCCCACCCACCAACCCTTCGACCAAGCAGTCGACCGACAAGATGGATCTAAATCCGCCTTCTCCCAGGAGTCGGCGGAATCTGATTTCCACTTCGTCGGAGTTGTCGGACTGGGATCCGACTCCCAGCCGGAAAACAACGATCCTGAATCAATCCTTCCTGCTCTCCAGGAGGATGCGATGTCAGACGCCGGATCCAGATCTACCGTTCATGTCAACGTAGACTCTGACTCCGATGATGATGCTAGTCTCTTCGAAGAAAGGATCAAAAGCCGCTTTTCCAGTGATAATCCGGCTCCCTCGGAGGGAACAGCAAATACTGATATGCCTGACAAGCTGGCTATGATGGTTGTCGTCGGTCACGAGTCAACCCCAGTTGCTTCTGAAACGCAAAACAAGCCGGCGGAAGACGCCGGCGACACCACTGCCGGTCAACTCATCAAGGGTTCCGACAAGATGTGCGCAAAGAAGAATGCTGGCCTCGAGAAAGGCGGTAGCAGCAAACCCGCGGATTTGCTCTCCGTCATCAAGGAAGTAGACGAGATCATGAACACTCCGGTGAACAAAGATACCCCACTCGACGAAGTGGAAGAGCTTAGGATTAACATGCTTAAGCACTCCGACTTCCTGCGCAAAAGGGAGGAGCATGTTGAGAGCCTTGCAAAGAAGATCGAGAAAGAACAGGAGAAAATGTCGGCTAAGACAAGCCGGCAACTCTTCGAGGACAAAAGGTCATCAAAAAACCGCCGTGACAAGGAGCCGCCAACACGCGCAACGACAGCGGCTCAAGATCTCGGGTTCGACTGGCGTACGGCACCACAGCGCGTGGACAGAAGGGGAGATGCTGTTTTCTGCACCCCCGTCCTCAACGCGGCTGCCGCGCTAGATACCCTGGACGACAAAACTTACACGGCAGAGGAAAAGCTGGCCAATGCAAGACACTTCGTGAGCAAGGCCCTAGAACAACAAGCTCGCGCTGATTCCTACGGCCACATGGCGGATGCTCGCGGGGCAGACCTAGAGTCTAAGTCAGGAAAGTGCAAAGCTGCACCTGGCGATGACCCCGAAGGCCCGTCCGGCTCCAGTAGCCATGGCGACAAAAGGAAGGCAACGCCACCTCCAAACAAGATGCCACCGCTAAAACCAAGGCGGGACGAGAATTCAAGGACAGAAAGCAGAGGAGACCTGCCACCTCCAGCCCAGCCAAGACGCGACAATGGCGGTAGCCGGGGCAAAGAACTGCCGCCTAGGAAGGATGCCGGCAACGACCCCCCCAGGAGAGGTCGAAGTCGGTCTCCGCAGCGTAGCACCGGCAGCAAGAGGAAGGAGGCGGCAGAAGGGCCCAGGCGCAGCATAAGCCGGGCAGCGCAGGACGAGCCAAACGCAAACAGAGGCGCACAACAGCTCGATCCAAAAGACGCGCGACACCACCTACAAGACATAGCAAGAGGAAAGGAGCCGCTATATTCTGGTCCAAAGTGCTTTGGCGACGCCATCCGCAGAGAGCCGTTCCCTAAGGACATGACATCAGTGTCAAAAAATTGTCATAGGTACAACGGCCTCGTTAAGCCGGATTCATGGCTAGCCGTGAAGGAGATATGCCCTAGAGGCAATTAATAAAGTGTATTATTTATCATATCTCGTTTGTTCATAATAGGTTTTTGTGTCATGCTAGAACCGTATTAAGCGGAAACATTAATGTGGGTGTGATACGTAAACAACCAGGTCCCTAGTAGCCTCTACTAAGACTAGTTTCGTTGCGCGATTGATGATCGAGGTTTCCCGGTCATGGGGCATGGCGCCGGTCGGCAATGAGAGTCATATCGCTGGAAAACGATGTGATGGACATACCCAGATTTGGAGAACGTAGTCGTTACGCCTTTGACCGTGAGATCAACTCTTATTGTTATTCCTGGAAGATACTTTGATTGCACCAAACGTCGTATCTTATTTAGTATGACAATAACGGTGATACTTTTGGGTATCGGAAAGGAGTAGTTGAGACGAGGGGTCAAGAGCGGGATTTGCCAGTCCGCATAGCAGGATAGATACTCTCGGGCCCACTCGGTGAGATCATGTCTAATGAGCTTGCAAGCATGTGACTAGGTCACGGAGACATGAGATCATGAACGAGTAGAAGATAGCTTCGTCAGTAACGAGGTCGGGATTAGGTATGGAGATATCTATGGAACGACGCTCGGACATGCTAAGTATCGCTATGGCAAAAGGTTTAAGACTTTACGTTCAGGTTTGATAGATGAAAGTCATTCGTTATATCTCAGGGATTGATTCATGGGGTCCAGGCCTACGAGTTAGTCGTTGATCATTGAGGAGTCTTGATCATACCTGATATTATATCGAACCGCTAGGGTAACACACTTAAGGGGTTTCGACAAGACAACCGGAAAGGAAGGAGATCACCGGGAGCGTCCCGGGAGGGGTCCGATGGAGATCGGGCAGCGCCGAAAGAGTTTTCGGAGCTAGGAAAAATTATATATATTATGTTTGATATTAATTAGTGTAATTAATATGAAAATATGATTTTATATATTTATTTTCGAATTTATTTAGGCTGATTTCCCTAAATGGGCCTTCTGGTCGAAAGAAGGCCCAAGAGGGGAAAATTCCCAAGGGGAATTCGGTGGGGGGCTTGGGGGCCGACCCAAGTGGGCCAAGGGGCCCACTAGGGGGCCGGCGCACCCAGCCATGCCGCACCAGGAATGTGGGGGTTAGTCCCACATTGTCTGGTTAGCAAGTTGGCTCCCCCGTGGGAGCCTATATAAGAAGGGGCACCCCTGGCCTTTTAATTCACCAATTAATTCCCGATTTCTCTCTCGATCTCGTGGTTCCCAAGTTGGAGCCGCGCCGAGCTGAGGAAGGGGGATCTCTTCCACCATAGCCCGCTACCGCGCTGCTGGTGTTCCGGTCCAAGTCTTCCGCTGCTCGTCCTGGACTGGAGCTTCGGAGGCCGTCGTCTCCACCGTACGTGTGCGACTCCCTGCGAGGTGCTGCGCTAGCGGTACTCGGAGGCCTGCTTCCTCTACACGACCTTGAGGTCGGCTTCGTCGGTCTTCATCGACAACATTTGTGCGGGAACGTAATCCCCGCTTTCGGTCTACAAGGGTACGTATTCCGATCTCCGTTCGTACTACTATATCTGCATAGAATAGATCTTGGCATGCTTTTAGGATATCGTTGGTAGGATTTTTTTTTGTTTTCTGCACACGATCCCCTTCAAGCCGACTATGCCATGGCGATAGAAATTGCCGGCGGAAGCAGCTATATTGCCATCCGTTACCTACCTCTCATGTTGGAAGGCATGGCAAGGGCTTGGATCGACAACCTTCCTGAAAAGTCTATCCATAGCTGGTACGACATGGAAAAGGTTTTCTCCCAGCACTTCCAAGGAACATACAAGCGTTCAAATACCTACACGGATTTGCAACGTTGTATCCAAAAATCGGACGAAACCATGACAGACTTTGTCAGCCGTTGGATATCCGAAAAAGCCAACTGTCATGGTGTTTCGGACGCGCAGGCTATCCACGCCTTCTACACGGGCCTGCAAAAGAAGTCCTTGCTCTATCATCGGCTCGTCCGCGAGCAAATCACGGACCTTGGCGAGATGCTCAACCTAGCCGCCCAATATGCGGCGGCGGATGACGACGCCCGGGGCGATGATCCAGACGTCAACATCATGCCAAAACGGAACAACAAGCGCAAGCAGGCGGCGGATGACAAAGCCGGACCTTCCAACGAGGTAGCTGTCGCATTCCAAGGGAATGCCGGCAAAAATAAGTGGAAGAATAAGAAAGATAATCGCGACGCCGGCTCAGGGCCTAAGGCGGCGCGAATCACTTATGAGCAGGCAAAACTTTTGCCATGCCCTATCCACGCCTCACTTGGCAAGGTCAACCATATGCTTAGCGAGTGTCGTTTCATGGACGACTTCAAAAAGGACCCCACAGTCGGCTGGAAGTCAAAGAAGTCAAAGAAGAACGACAAGAAAGACAACAAGGAGGATGAGGAGGACGACGACATGTCTGTCTCAAGCGAGGATGACGCGGCCGCCAAGAAAAAGAAACCATATCCGAAGGTCAAAGAATCTCTCGTATGCTTTGTCGGCACACCTTCGGCTAAGGCAGATAAGGCGGAGATGCGCGAACTCAACGCGACAATGCCGGACGTCCCTCAGTATTTGAACTGGTCGGAAGCAACGATCACTTGGGACCGGTCCGACCACCCTGATCACGTTCCTCACCCAGGCAAGTACGCCCTCGTCATCGATCCCATTGTCGACAACTTCAGACTCACAAAGGTACTCATGGATGGCGGCAGCAGCCTCAGCATCCTGTACTACGACACACTAAGCCGTATGAACCTGTCAGAGGATCAGCTGGACCACAGCAACCTCACTTTTCACGGCATAGTGCCCGGCAGGCAAGCAAAGTCAATGCGGAGCATTAGGTTGAAGGTAACTTTTGGACCAAAAGAGAACTACCGCTCAGAGTTCCTCCGGTTCGAAGTTGTCCCCTTCAAAAGCGCCTATCATGCAATCTTCGGACGACCGGCTTTCGCCAAATTTATGGCAAGGCCGTGCTACATATACAGCAAGCTTAAAATGCCGGGGGAAAACGGAACCATCACGATTTTTGGCAACTTTAAGAAAGCCAAGGAGTGTGAACGTGGTATGGCTGCCTTCGCAGAAGCCGTCATCCACAAGGAAGAACTCGCACTACTTGGGGCGATTCAGACAACTCCATGCCCAAGCCAAATATTGATGTCAAGAAGACCTTTGAAGCTTCAGAAGACACCAAAAAGGCGGACCTCATCCCAGGTGACAAGTCTAAGCAAGTTGTCATCGGCTCCAACCTTGACAGCAAATAGGAAGGCGCGCTCGTCGAGTTCCTCCGTGAGAATCGTGACATCTTTGCATGGTCGCCATCCGACATGCCTGGTGTACCGAGGGAACTTGCCGAGCACTCACTCAACGTCATAAAAGGATCTAAGCCGGTGAAGCAAGGTACAAGACGCTTTGGAGATGAGAGACGTAAGGCTATAGGAAAGGAGATAAATAGGCTGAAGGCCGCCAATTTCATAAAAGAAGTTGTACACACCGATTGGGTGGCAAATCCTGTACTTGTTCCAAAGAAGAATAAAGAGCTGAGGATGTGTATCGACTATACCGGTGTTAACAAGTGTTGCCCAAAGGATCCCTTTGCGTTGCCTAGAATTGACCAAGTCGTAGATTCCACAGCAGGCTCCGTGCTACTTTGTTTTTTGGACGCCTACTCAGGATACCACCAAATCAAGATGAGGGTGTCAGATCAATTGAAAACATATTTCACCACTCCATACGGGACTTTCTGCTACATCACGATGCCTTTTGGCCTGAAGAATGCAGGGGCAACATACCAGCGTTGTATGCAAAAATGCCTGCACGAACAGATCGGCCGCAATGTTCACGTCTACGTAGACGACATCGCGGTGATGTCGAAAAAGAAGGCGGATCTCCTAGAGGATCTGGAAGAAACTTTTCAAAATCTCCGAAGGTACCAGATGAAACTCAATCTCGCCAAGTGTGTTTTCGGCGTTCCAGCCGGCAAACTACTTGGATTTATCGTCTCGGAACGAGGGATCGAGGTTAATCCGGAGAAGATCAAAGCCATCCAAAACATATCCAGACCTACTTGTCTGAAGGACGTGCAGCGCCTAGCCGGATCGGCGGCGGCCGTTAGTCGCTTCATAAGTCGCCTAGGGGAAAAGGCAATGCCTCTCTATCGACTATTGAAGAAATCCGACAACTTTGAGTGGACAGCAGAGGCAGATGCCGCCTTACAACAACTTAAGGAGCCCCTCATATCCGCTCCGATATTGGCAGCACCTCGATCACAGGAACCGATGCTGCTGTACATCGCGGCAACAGGAGCTGTTGTCAGCGTTGTCTTGGATGTGGAAAGAAAGGAGAACGAAGCCGCGGCGTATGAACAACGACCGGTCTACTTCATCAGTGAAGTATTCTCCGCCTCCAAGCAGAGGTATCCGCATTACCAAAAGCTGGCTTATGGTGTATTCTTTGCCGCCAGAAAGCTTAGGCATTATTTCCAGGAGCACACAGTGACGGTAGTCAGCAAGGCACCGTTGGGAGACATAATCAACAATGCAGAGGCAACAGGTCGAGTTGCCAAAGGGGCATCGAGCTTGCCGTCTTTGATATAGTCTATAAACCACGGACCGCCATTAAGTCTCAAGCGCTTGCAGATTTTGTCGCCGACTGGACAGAAGCCATGGAGGCAACGACACTCCCCGAGTCAGAATATTGGGTCATGCACTTTGACGGATCAAAGATGCTCAAAGGCTCGGGGGCTGGAGTCGTTCTACGCACGCCTAAAGGTGACAAGCTTAGCTACGTGTTGCAAATTCACTTTACAGCAACCAACAACGTTGCCGAGTACGAAGCTTTGCTTCATGGGTTACACGTGGCAAACGACCTCGACGTCAAAAGAATCCTCTGTTATGGCGACTCAGATTTGGTCGCGCAACAAGTAAGCGGAACATGGGATGCGAAAAGCGCAACAATGGCGGCATACAGAGCCAAAGTTGACGAATTCGAAAAAAACTTCACGGGCTACGAAGTCCGGCATGTTCCTAGAGCTGAGAACGAGGCGGCAGACATACTTGCCAGACTAGGGTCAGAACACAAAAAGGCACCAAAAGATATTTTCCTGGAACATTTGCACAAGCCATCCATTAAAGGCGCCGATTTGATGGACCCCGATGCAGAAGAACCGGTAGAAGCGGCAAGTCTCGCTGTCTACTCGATACAGCCGGATTGGACTGTCCCATATCTCGGTTTTCTTATCGACAGCAAGTTGCCGGAGGACGATGAGGTGCTAAAAAGGCAGATCATAAGGCGAGCCAAGGCATTCACGATAATAAAAGGCGAGCTATATAAGCGAAGCACGTGCGGCATCTATCAGCGGTGCATACAGCCAGAAGAAGGCCAGGAAATTCTGAAAGACATACATATTGGCACCTGCGGGCATCACGCTTCCGCCAGGTCCATCGTGTCCAAAGCTTTCCGCCAAGGTTTCTACTGGCTTACCGCCAAAGAAGACGCCGAGAACATCGTAAAAACATGCAAAGGATGCCAGTTGTACGCTCGTCAACCTCACTTACCGGCACAAGAACTCAGGACAATTCCAATCACCTGGCCGTTCGCGGTCTGGGGCATAGACATGGTGGGTCCCTTCAAGAAGGCGAGTGGTGGGTATACCCACCTATTGGTCGCTGTCGACAAGTTCACCAAATGGGTCGAGGCTAACCCGATCAGCAAACTTGACGCACGAACAGCCGCCAATTTCATCTCGGGAATTATCTCTCGTTTTGGAGTTCCACACAGCATTATCACTGATAATGGCAGCAACCTATCTCAAGGCGACATAGAAGAATACTGCAGTGATCTGGGTATCCGGCTTGATTTGGCATCCGTGTCACACCCTCAATCCAATGGACAAGTAGAGCGTACAAACGGCCTAGTCTTATCAGGACTTAAGCCTCGTCTCAAAGCTCCATTACACAGGGCAGTCGGCGCTTGGGCAGACGAGTTACAGTCGGTACTATGGAGTTTGCGCACAACGCCAAACAGGTCTACCGGCTACACTCCTTTCTTCTAAGTATATGGCGCTGAGGCGGTGCTACCTACCGACATGAAATACGATTCCCCAAGGGTTCAAGCCTACATCGAGCAAGACGTAGAAGGTGCAAGACATGATAGCCTAGACCTGCTAGACGAACAAAGAGACGTCGCTCTACATCGCTCCGCCTTGTACCAGCAACAACTTCGCCGCTATCATAGCCGGAGAGTGCGGAAGCGAAGTTTCAGAACAGGTGACCTGGTTCTCCGCCTAATTCAAGACAGAAAAGGCTTGCACAAGTTATCCCCGCCATGGGAAGGACCGTTTATAGTCACAAAGGCGCTGCTCAATGGTTCCTACTACCTGGCCGACGTCCGCGACGAAGAAGAAAAGAAGAGGCGCAAGAAGGCGGCAGGAAAAAGGGGAACCAATCGCAAAAGAGGCATTGACGATCCGTTCGAACAAACAAGACGGCCTTGGAATATTGAGCAGCTACGTCCTTTCTACACTTAGCAATTTATAATTGTAATAAGTTATATGATTATGAAATAAAAGTCTATGGTTCCTCATCTGTGTTGAGAAGCATGCCATCTTTTGTCTTTTCTTGCAATCATATTTCCCCTATGTATCTAAGTTACCTTTTTTTTAGCTCCGTGCAAAGGTTCAAACTGGTAGATACTTGCTGCTTTCGAGCCAACCTAAAGCAAACATAAACTTTTTGCGCCGCCTAATTCCTTTACCTCTGATTACCAACATGTTGGCTTTGGTTTCTGATCCTAAACGCATGGCTTAGCCCTGGTTGTTTCAGCTAAAGTTACCGGCTGAGGTTCGTCAACATACAAAAAGTCAAACATATAGGTCAGGGTAAAATTAAGGCGGGCCATATAAATAAGGCAAAATAAAACTTCTCAGCTAGTTTCCCGCCTAGCAGAGCAACAACAAAAGTATATACAAATATTACAAGTTAAAGTTGCATTGTTTCAGGGGCCGGCAAATCATGTGAGAAGGAGGCAAGGAAAGGAAACTACGGCTCGGGGGGGGGGGGGGGGGGGGGGCGTCTACATCAGGCTTGGGAGCTGACAACTTCAGCCCCAGAACTGTCACTCCCCTCCGCCTCGGCCGTGCCGGCAGCTCCAGCTTCCCCTGCGGCAGGCACAGGATGGCGCCGGTAGAAGATCGAAGTATCCACCATGTCGGCACACGCGTGGCGTAGCCGGCAACGCTGTCCAGAACAGCGGCCGGCTCGACCTCGCTGCCGTCTTCATATGTAGACGGCATGCCTTCGGTGACGGCTTCTATCTCCGCCTCGGGGTAGTGCGCCATGAATAGTCCAAGCGCAGTCTTGGCACCACCCCGCGCCGCCGACTTCAGCGAGCTCTTGTGTAGCTTGGTAGCCTGCTCCAACATGTTGGGCACGTCGCTGAATTTGGTCGGTTCCTGGCAGCCGGAGGAGATGAAGAACTTGGCGGCAAATCGCTTGGACGCTGCCAAAGTCTCGGTGATCAGCTCGCCTAGACGCACAAGGCGATCCAGGCGGGGGCTGACAACCTTGTCGTCGCCTAAACCGGCGGGAACTGTATCAAAAATGAAACCATCAGTTTGTCTCAGGCTAAGCAAAATGGCAAAATCAAATAAGGAGTGAGAAATTACCAAGGGCCGAGTTATGGAAAGCGGACAACTCAATCATATGAGCCGCCAACGCGTCCTCACCAATTTGGGCGCGAGAAGTCTGCTTGGAGATTTCCTCGGCAGCCGTCTTCTCCGCCTCCGCCAACTTCTTGCGCAGGCTATCCAGCTCACCAGTAAGCTGGCTAGATTCCTGCGCAAATTTCAGCTGCTGGGCCTCCAACTCCTTCTGGTGCTCCTCCTTCATCGCCAAGTTGGCGGCCGCCAAATCGGAAGCTTCATTCATAAGAGGTTGCATATTAGTGGACGCCTTCAGTATATCCTGGGCGTGGTCTAGCAGTTCTACAAATATGGATTCGCTAACTAAATGATTGACGGCAACATAAGTTGAAAAAGTGGCTGAAAGCAAAAAAGATCAACTCTACCTTCATCTTTTTTGCGGGCCGCCTCCAACTCGGCAATCCGCAGGTCCTTGGCCTCGCAATCCTTCTTCAGATCGCGGCACCGCTGGTTTATCTCGAATCGGGAGGAGATAAGCTCAACGTTGGCGGACAAGAGGCCCTGCAGGAAAAAGCAAAGGCATAAAACATATTGTCGAATAACCACCAAGCCGGCAGCCAATATTTTTGGACCTGCCATCTAAGTGCTCGGGGGAAAGACTATGTATATGCCAGAGTTATAAAAACTTACAGACAGGTCGCCCTCCAAGTCGGTGAAGGCCTGGGAGGTGAAGTTGGCAAAACTCAAGGCTGACTCCTTGGCTTCCTTAAAGCTGGACCAAGGGTCCCTAACTTTACCGCCTCCTGCAGTCGGGGCTGCCCTCTGGGACCCGCCGACAGCCACCTCCAGCAACTCCTCCTTGGCGGCACGCGATTGGATGGCTTCATCGGCCGTAGCCTCAGCCAAAAGAAGGGGATTCTTGGGTGTGCGGTCAGCGGAGAAGGTCCTTGGCGGCGCGCCAGAAGCCGGAGTCTGGGGTTGGCGACGAGCATCGCCCATAAAGCTGCCGGCCCGGGGCTGGGGAGTTGGCGGCATGGTAGCAGGCGAGCTGCCTTGAGGCCGCTTACCCCTGGAAAGGAGCCTGGCCGGCAACCGGGAAGTTGCGACCCTTTCCCTGTCAATAAACAGCAAGCACAGTCAGTTGGGTGCCAGTATTAAAGAAGCTCGTCGACTATTAAAGGCAGAATTGAGTACCTTCGGGGGATGTTAATCCCCGTGTTCTCGCCAAGGTTGACGAGAACCGGCTCGGTAGCCGTTGCGATCCGTTTCTTCCTCTCGGCGATCGCCGTAGAGGAAGCGGCACCGGATGCCTTGTGCTTCTTGGTCTTCCCGGCTTCCGACTCGTAGAAGTCGGGAGCCAGGTCATCCTCCCCCAAGTCGGAGATCTGAGAAAGAAGACAAGTATTAATGGAACTCAAGTTAGCCAGCGAAGCTGTCAAAAAGGGGCAAGAAGCAAGACGTCTACCTCGATGGGAGGGTTGTCGTGGGTGTGCATGGGCACGCCCTCCACCGACTTCACCAGCCCCGCCTTGACGAGGCTGCGGAGCCGGAACGCCAGGTCGGCGACCGGCAACCTCTCTTCGCTTACGCGGAGAGAGGCCGTGGCAGTTGAAAGAGCATTTTCCCTCATGTGTGGTTTTGGTAATTGAATGACAATCTCTATGGACTAATGTTTGCTTTGAGATATCATTATAGATCATGTCCATGGAGTTGTGGAGTTCATGTGTTGGACTCTTGAAGCTTATGTGTTGAGTGGAGCATATTGCAAGTATGTCTTGAAGGATTCAAGACATCATATTAGTGAAGAAATGTTAGAAGATACAAGGTTGATCAAGATGTTGATCAACACACAAAGCTACAAGGTGTACCAAGAGCGATCATGTATCTCTTGGGATGGTAAAACTTGTCCGCATAGCTTTGTGAACTAACCCATGATATATGTGTGTGTGGTATCTTTATATGAGGTTAGGTATCTTCCCATGGGCTTGCATCAAATGAAGATTTCATATAGCTCATGGAGGATGACGTCATGTGGTGATCGTCATCAAGGTGAGATGTGCAAGACCAAGACCAAGAGAAGCTTCTTGAAGAGATCCTATGCTTGGTGCTTGCAATGGATACATGAAGATGAAGCTAAGCGAGACTCTCCCATTGTGAGCATGGGGGAGTATTTGGAGAAGTCTTCATCAAGCATGTGCTTGGACGCGCAATCAAGGAAAGATGAACCACTTGAAGAGATCAAGATAGTCTTCATCCAACTCAAGTGGAATGCTCAAGGCAAAGGTATGATCTTGATAGGGCTATAGGATAGATAGGCGTATTATCAAGAGGGGTTCTCAAGTTAGTAACTTGATCGCATCGTTGTGGAGAGCTCAAACCTTTGCATACTTGGCATATCATATTTCTGGGTTCTTATTTGGCTTTTATGGTGGTGAGGAACTAGATCTTGGTTCATCTCCATGTCAAGCTCTTGTTCATCGGAAACGGTCTTACTTTGGAAAACTTGTTGGCTTTCATCCATGTGAGGATTTAGAGCTTGGTTTATCTCCATACTAAGTTCTAGTTCATCAAAAACGGATTTCGTATGAATATCTTGTTAGTTTTTGATATTGGAGGTTTTACCGGTTTACATGTTTTAGGAAAGTTAAACCTTTCCCCATTTGGTTTTATCCTCACATGATGGACTATGATGTTTCTATGCATATTCAAGTAGAGCTCGTTGTAACGATTCCAACGAGCCAAAAATCATCGAAAATGGAGTCCGGATGGAAAATATATTGCAGTTTTGGTTTTGCTGTTTCTGTCAGTTTTCAGTCACTCGGAATATCCGATTCTGGACTGAATCGGAATATCCGATTCTCGCAGTTTTTCTCAAAAAAGAGGCACTGATTGGAACCGGTAATTCAGCTCGGAAATTTCACTTTTGGGCGGAATTTCCGGTCTAAATTCTGGGTGCAACGGTTCTATTTTCTGGGGGGGTATAAATACCCCTCCCCTTCTTCTTCCCTTGCCCAACCAAGGTAGCACGAATTCTCTCTCTCTCCTACTCCATTGTTGACCTTGGAAAGCTTGATTCCTCTCAATCCCTCCATTGATTCTTCCATATTCTTTAGGAAAAGTTGAGAGGAGATCTAGATCTACAATCCTACCAATCCATCTCTCCTCTAAGTGAGGGGAACCTAGTGGATCTAGTTCTTGGAGTTCCTTTGTGGTTCTTCTCCTTTGTTCTTCCTCTCCTCTCCCCCCATAAGCATTAGTTGCTTTTGGTGGGATTTGGAAGTGAAGGATTTGGCTCCTTTGTGGTTTCCTTTGTTCTTCCTCTCTTATTCCCCCATAAACATTTGTTGTTGTGTTGAAATTTGAGAGTGAAGGACTTGAGCACTTCGTGTGCTCTTGCCATTGCATTTGCATCGGTTTGAGCCCTCCACGAGGATTCGTGGTGGTGATACTTGTGAGCTTGTTACTCTTGGGTCTTTGGACCCTAGACGCCTTTTGTGGCCGGCCTTTTGTGGCCAAGACCTTTTGTGGTCAAGACCTTTTGTGGTCACTTGAGAGCCCCCAATTAAGTTGTGGGTGTGTGCCTCAAAACTTGGGAGCCCCCAATTAAGTTGTGGGTGTGTGCCTCAAGAGTTGTACGATCTCCGCCCCAAAGGAGATCAATAGTGGAAGGTGAACTCGCAACCTTTTGTGGTTGAGTTCATCAGGAGAAGAAGGTGAGCCTTTGTGGCGTTGCGGCTAACCTGTTGTGGTTGCGCACACCTTTCCAAACGAGACGTACACCCTTTGGGTGGAACTCGGGAATACATCCTCGTCTCCGCGTGCCTCGGTTATTTCTATACCCGAGCTCTTTACTTATGCACTTTACATTGTGATAGCCTTCGTGCTTGAAGTCATATATCTTGCTATCACCTTGTTACTTGTATTGCTTACCATAAGTTGTTGGTGCACATAGGTGAGCCTAGTATTTATATCTAGGTTGTATGCTTGTTAAAGTAAACTTCTAGTTTTATTCCGCCTTTATCAGGCATACCGGAATTTCCGGGTCACTCTTGGACCGGATATTCCGGCTCCTCGGAAAAAGTTTTAAATCGCCTATGCACCCCCCCCCCTCTAGGCGACGTCTATCCGTTCAATTGGTATCAGAGCCAGGTTATCTCATTATTAGGACTAACCGCCTAGAGATAAAGATGTCGTTTAGAGATCTAGTGCACAATCCCACTTATAGATTCGATGGCACAAATTATGATGTTTGGAAAATTCGCATGCTTAACCTTTTTAGAGACATGGGTTCAAATTTAGAGAGTATTGTAGATATGGGTTTTTCTCCTCCAAAGGATTCACAAGAATTATCTTTAAAGGATGAGAAAAACTCTTATCTCGATACTCTAGCATCTAATGGTCTCATATGTGCTTTGAGCGATGTAGTCCTTGCGTCAATCATGCCTTTTTGGAGCGCTCATGAATTATGGACAAAACTTCAAGATATATATGAGGTGTCCAACATTTCCAAGGATGATTGTCCTCCTTCCACATCCGGTCGTGATGAGTTCACGACTTCCTCCACTTCACCCACATGTGGTTTGCCACAAGGTAATGATATGGTGAGTGGTGATAGAAATTGCAATCTTGATGGTGAATCCACTATTGACTATACTTCTCACCCATCTTATTGCAATGCTCTATCTTTGGACTTAAACACCTCTAGCACTTCAAATGTCTTAAATGCTAGTGTTGATAGTCCTTGCATATCATGTAGTAGTTGCTTAACTAAATCTCATGATGATATGCTTCCCTTGTCTTGTTGCCATGATCAAAGTGTTTCTATTTCCTCTAGTACTTGTTTGGCTAACAATGTAGAGGAATCCCAACAATTGTTGGAACAAGACTTGGACCTCAATGGTGTTTCAAGTAACTCCTCATCGTCTTCATCCACTACTCACATTTGCCTTATGGCTAAGGAGTTTAAGGTATCTCCTACCGTGCACTCCAATATATCTCATGGTGATGGTGATGATGATGATGATGATGTTGATGATGATACTAGTCTTGAAATCAAACAAGAAATTATTGCTTTTGATCATTTCATGACTAACTTACAAGGAGTTGGCAAGAAACACTTTGGCTCTCTTATGAGCCGTTTAGTTGAGCTTGAGGATGTTCTTGAGCTAAAAGGTGAGATTGAGAGAGAAGATGCCTATGAAAAGGTATCTCTTCAATCATATTTAGAAGATGAACAAGAAACTAATGCTCACCTTCAAGAGCAGCTTGAAACTATCATGGAGTCTCATAACTCCAAAATTGCTAAACTCACTAAAGAACATGACCAAGCTATTGCTAAATGTAATGTGCTTAGTAAACAAAATGCTAAGTTAAATAGTGAGCTTGTCATGTTGTCTCCTTCCATTTCTAATGTTAATGATGCTTGTGCTACTAACTCCACTTTGTGTGAAGCATCTATTTTGAAGGAGAATGTTGAGCTAAGGACTCAACTTGATTTGCTAACTAGCAAGTATGGGATATTGGAAGAACATCATGAAAAGCTTTCAAGCTCTAATGAGGATCTTCTAGCATCCCATGCTAGGCTAAAGTTAGCTCATGAGGCGGTCACTACGAAGGTAAAATTTTGTGAGCCTCTTGTGGACACTAGCACAAACTCTACTTCTATTGCATTATTTCCATGTGCTAGTTCTAGTAATTCATCCACTCATAAAATTACTACATCTTGTGATGAATTACTTTCCTTGCCTTTTTGCTCTAACATTGTAGCATCTACTTCCTCTAGTATTTGTGTTGAAACTAACCATGTAGAGGAACTCAAAGAGCTCAAGGCACAAGTCGCTTCTTTGAAGAAAGACTTGAAGAAGTGTCATGAAGGGAAGTCCACCCTCGACAACATGTTGAGAGTGCAACAAATTCCTCATGATAAAAGTGGACTTGGATTTAACTCCAATAACAAGAACAAGTCCAATGTCAAGAAGAAGCACAAGTTCGTCAAGAACAAGGGCCAAGAACAAGCTATTGATTCGGCCAAGATTGTGTGCTTCAAGTGCAAGGTTGAAGGGCACCATGTTAGATCTTGCCCTTTGAAGAAGAAGCCTCTTAGTGAGAAGCAACAAGGGAAGCGACCTCAAGTCCCAACTCAAGCTTTCCGAGTTGAAGAACCTTCCCTTCCCAAAAAGAAAGGTAAAAGCCGACTTTGCTACAAATGTCGTGGGAAGGATCACTTTGCTTCTTCTTGCACTCAAGGTACCTTATCCAACCCCACTACTATTGATAATGCTCATTCTCTTCTAAAGGATAAGGTTGGCAATGTGTTTGCCAAAGTTATTGGTACTCAAAGTGGTGTCAAGAAAAGAACCATTTGGGTTGCCAAGCCTATTGTGACTAACCTCTTAGGACCCAACTTGGTTGGGGACTAACAAGCTAAAACTTGATCAATAGGTGAAAACGGAGGACATTGGAGACTTGACTACATCATGAAGAATTAAGGGGTCTTCATCATTCATATTCTCTCAAGTCACGTCAATTGGATTATATTGTCTTAACATATATCCAATGATCCTCCTTGCGGTAACTTGTATTTAATTCATATGTACTCATTGAAAGTTACTTTCACCCTTGCATGTGTTTGGTTTTGTACCTTACTATTGTTTCATATGTGTTGCACTCTACTTACTTATGTTGAATAATCAAGCTTGTGTATGTTTGTTTGCACACCATGTATTTTGAGCCTCTTGTCTAGTTGCTTTCATCTTAATTGGCTCTTTTTGGGATATTAATGGACTATCCCATTTTGAGGTAGTGATGTGCTTTTTGGTAACTCACCACCCTAAAATGTGTATTCATGAGGAATACCACTTAGTAGTGATATTTCAATATTATCTACTCTCTTTGTGATAAGTCTTACTCATGAGAAATTCAAATTGTAATGTCTATTAATTATCTCTTGTTGGATTTCTCTTGCCTCTTGTTAAAAAGAATGGATTATCACATTATGGGGGAGTAATAAACTATGTGATATTACAAGCCTAGATAATGTGAACATGAGAGGTAGTGTCACCTAGAGTTGATATTGTTGATTATCTTGTTCCTAGGTGGCATGGTACTCAAACAAGTTCCATATTTTCTTAAATGCATTTTGTTCTCCCATCTTTTGGTATCTTGTTTGTGAGAGAGTTTCTTGATGCTTAAGTATGATCATTGAATATGTGAAGTCATCAAGAATCTCTATATAAGCATGTTTTTCAATTCTTTTATTTTGCCACATGCTTATGTTTTGTGAATATGATCTTGAATACATATATGTCATATACCACCGAGAAATGTCTCCTTACAATCATTGTCTTTGACAAGTGATAATTATATTTGTGGTAAATTTATTGATCATATTCACATTGGCTATTGTTCTTAAGTTGTATTTTTGTTTCGCCAAGTTTGTTTTGGTTTAACCATCCTTTTGTCTTCTTTGCTTCATTTGGATCTTTTTGTTGCTCTACTCATAATTTGTGTTGAACTTTCTTGAGTTAGGAAAAGCAAGGATCCCATTGTTGTGCATTTACATTCGAAGACTCAATTCTAAGTAATGCATCATCCTTGGGGGAGCTATCCTACATTGAGTAGAACATCATACTTTTAATTGTTATCGGGTCTTATTGATTTTCTTGAACTTTGCGTTCAAAAAGATATATGGAGGGTAATGATCCCACTTGTGTGCATTTTGTATTTACATACAAGATCTCAAATAATGCACTAATCATGGGGAATCTACTCTATACTCTTTAGAACACTATTCTTTAAATTGGTTTGGTATCTTATTTCTCTTCTTAAACATGATTAATGCTTTAACAATATATATGGAGTGTGATGATCTCATTTGTGTGCATTTTGTATTCAAATACAAGATCATAAGTAATGCACTTATCTTGGGGGAGCAATCCTATACGTTATTAAATATTAGTTATGTTCAATTGGTTTTTGTTCCCGATGACATGTCTCTTTGAAAGACAAACATTTTTCGTCTTGGTACTTTGTGCCATCATGAAAATTGTAGAGGGCTTGGTTTATTTGTTGGAATCTTACTCCTCTTTGTGGAGTTGGCTATCTCATCCCATGGTTCCTAAACTACCTTTTGGATGAGATAAACCTTCGAACATGCTTGTTTGATTTATTTCTTATGCTCATTGGTTTAGCCTTGACCTTGTTTTCCTTTGATATGTTTTCAAATTGGTTTCTCCAATCATGTGTTGATTTGAGTCTTTGATATAATATGGACATATCTTTCTCTTGTCACACTCTTGTGTAGCTTGTTGATTTATTTGGTGTGTTGTCCAAATTGTATCTCGTTTGGTTCTTAAAAGTTTTGTGCATGCATATTTACCATTTGTATATCTTAGGGCATGCTTACTTTCGTGGATCCAATATATAGGATAAACTCCATCAAATCCTAAATGGCTAAGATGTACATGAAATTCTATTTCACATCAATATGCACATATTTATGTGGAGTTTGTCCTATGTATTGTAGTTGGACTAACTACTTTGGACCCAATTAGTTTGGGTACCATTGTGTACTTGATTTGTTTTAGGTACATGGGAGATGCATTGGAAGCTTGCCTCCTTTTAAAGAAGATGTCTTCACCATGTGCTTCTTGGAGCCAAGCTTGGATGATTGTAAACTCTCATCTTCTACACCGTCAATGCTATCTCGGTAACAAGTATCTAACTCATGCATATACTTCTAGCTCTCAACCTTGTGTAGGTTGTTCTTTGGCATGAGTTTCTCTAAGTTGCATTTGATATGGTTTTTGCAAAGTTTCTTTCAAAACATCTTCATTGCAAATGTGAGTTAGCCGGGATGATTAAACATCAAGGGGAATATATATTTATATATAATCATTTTCATGATTCACGGATCCCCAATATGTTAATCTAGCAAATTCGTTTCAAAATCTCTCATGTGCAATATTGATGAATTCTCTTAAACCATTTGCCTTATGTGATATTTGTTTTGTGTCTCGAAGTATCCCAACTATCACTTATCCTATGTGGATATTTGTGATACTTTGAGAACTTGGTGTTGGAAGTTCATCTATACCCTTTAAGAATAATTTGAGCTATGTGCTTTGCTTTTAAGCAAAAATCTTATCGGTGTATTTATGACTTCCTCTTGGATATCATGTGTTTTACCTTGTACCTACATTGTGTGTGCATGTTTCTTTGAGGACTTAGTGTCCACTTAGAAACTTATACACATGAGGATAGTTACATATTTAATTGATATTCAAAATCTTTAGTGATCACCGTTTATTACTTTCTTGATTCTTTGGTGATCTCTAAAAGGCACAAGCTTTGTTTTTCTATTGGTTTCACATTGCCTCTTAATAAGCTTGTGATCCTATTTGATTTATCCTCTTGGGTGTGCTTGTTTGCGAAATACATGATATGCACTATGTGCCTCATAATTTGAAAGACTATGGTGATGCTTAGGCACATCCTTGTTTAGTCTCCTAAAATGTATTTTCATGACACACCCATCCTTTTCTCGTTTGAGCAAGTCTTCATTTGTCACTTATTTCTCTTGTTGCTCAACATTTGTTTGTTGCAAGGTATACTTATTTTCTTAACTATACAATCTTGCATCTTTTTGTGTTCGAAAGCATCTAGGAGGAAATGAGGATTCCATGTTATGCACACCATATTGAAATACAAATCTTTTCATTGTGCATGTACCTTGGGGAGTTCCCTCTTGATTTCTAGAACACTTGGTTGATCGTATCATAATATCTTTTTTGCTCAATTGGTTTTGGATCCCTTGATTGCTTGCTTCTTTGTGAATGCTTTTCCCCTTTGCAATTGGTATCCTTCCAGTGGATTTCAATTGATATCTTTCTTGTGCAATTTTTGGATCCTCAATATAGTTTGATCCCCTTCATCTATTTGTCATTGGATAAGTGCATTTGATTCACTCATATCATGAAAAATGCATAAATCATGAAGGAGATCTTATTATGTTACCTTTCCAAAGATTTTCGCCCATTTCGGCAATCGTTGCCAATGGGGGAGAAGTTTTGGAGGGTTGTATGGAATTGGATTGGTACTTTGGTTTATTCTTAAGTATTTGTCTTCCTTGCCTTTGCATTCGTTGCTTGGTTTTATATATATATATAGTGGAAACTCCACCATCGGTAATGGTCGATAATATATGCAATGAATTCATGTTCATACACACGTGCATAAATTATGGGGGAGTTTGCTCTATATATGTGGATGGACTAACATCACATACCTTTGTAATATTTGATGTTAGTGCAACCATTCTTGTTCGTTAAATTCCATATTATAAACCCTCTCAAAAGAGATTGTCATCAATTACCAAAATGGGGGAGATTGAAAGAGCATTTTCCCTCATGTGTGGTTTTGGTAATTGAATGACAATCTCTATGGACTAATGTTTGCTTTGAGATATCATTATAGATCATGTCCATGGAGTTGTGGAGTTCATGTGTTGGACTCTTGAAGCTTATGTGTTGAGTGGAGCATATTGCAAGTATGTCTTGAAGGATTCAAGACATCATATTAGTGAAGAAATGTTAGAAGATACAAGGTTGATCAAGATGTTGATCAACACACAAAGCTACAAGGTGTACCAAGAGCAATCATGTATCTCTTGGGATGGTAAAACTTGTCCGCATAGCTTTGTGAACTAACCCATGATATATGTGTGTGTGGTATCTTTATATGAGGTTAGGTATCTTCCCATGGGCTTGCATCAAATGAAGATTTCATATAGCTCATGGAGGATGACGTCATGTGGTGATCGTCATCAAGGTGAGATGTGCAAGACCAAGACCAAGAGAAGCTTCTTGAAGAGATCCTATGCTTGGTGCTTGCAATGGATACATGAAGATGAAGCTAAGCGAGACTCTCCCATTGTGAGCATGGGGGAGTATTTGGAGAAGTCTTCATCAAGCATGTGCTTGGACGCGCAATCAAGGAAAGATGAACCACTTGAAGAGATCAAGATAGTCTTCATCCAACTCAAGTGGAATGCTCAAGGCAAAGGTATGATCTTGATAGGGCTATAGGATAGATAGGCGTACTATCAAGAGGGGTTCTCAAGTTAGTAACTTGATCGCATCGTTGTGGAGAGCTCAAACCTTTGCATACTTGGCATATCATATTTCTGGGTTCTTATTTGGCTTTTATGGTGGTGAGGAACTAGATCTTGGTTCATCTCCATGTCAAGATCTTGTTCATCGGAAACGGTCTTACTTTGGAAAACTTGTTGGCTTTCATCCATGTGAGGATTTAGAGCTTGGTTTATCTCCATACTAAGCTCTAGTTCATCAAAAACGGATTTCGTATGAATATCTTGTTACGTTTTTGATATTGGAGGTTTTACCGGTTTACATGTTTTAGGAAAGTTAAACCTTTCCCCATTTGGTTTTATCCTCACATGATGGACTATGATGTTTCTATGCATATTCAAGTAGAGCTCGTTGTAACGATTCCAACGAGCCAAAAATCATCGAAAATGGAGTCCGGATGGAAAAGATATTGCAGTTTTGGTTTTGTTGTTTCTGTCAGTTTTCAGTCACTCGGAATATCCGATTCTGGACTGAATCGGAATATCCGACTCTCGCAGTTTTTCTCGAAAAAGAGGCACTGATTGGAACCGGAAATTCAGCTCGGAAATTTCACTTTTGGGTGGAATTTCCGGTCTAAATTCTGGGTGCAACGGTTCTATTTTCTGGGGGGGTATAAATACCCCTCCCCTTCTTCTTCCCTTGCCCAACCAAGGTAGCACGAATTCTCTCTCTCTCCTACTCCATTGTTGACCTTGGAAAGCTTGATTCCTCTCAATCCCTCCATTGATTCTTCCATATTCTTTAGGAAAAGTTGAGAGGAGATCTAGATCTACAATCCTACCAATCCATATCTCCTCTAAGTGAGGGGAACCTAGTGGATCTAGTTCTTGGAGTTCCTTTGTGGTTCTTCTCCTTTGTTCTTCCTCTCCTCTCCCCCCATAAGCATTAGTTGCTTTTGGTGGGATTTGGGAGTGAAGGATTTGGCTCCTTTGTGGTTTCCTTTGTTCTTCCTCTCTTATTCCCCATAAACATTTGTTGTTGTGTTGGAATTTGAGAGTGAAGGACTTGAGCACTTCGTGTGCTCTTGCCATTGCATTTGCATCGGTTTGAGCCCTCCACGAGGATTCGTGGTGGTGATACTTGTGAGCTTGTTACTCTTGGGTCTTTGGACCCTAGACGCCTTTTGTGGCCGGCCTTTTGTGGCCAAGACCTTTTGTGGTGAAGACCTTTTGTGGTCACTTGAGAGCCCCCAATTAAGTTGTGGGTGTGTGCCTCAAGACTTGGGAGCCCCCAATTAAGTTGTCGGTGTGTGCCTCAAGAGTTGTACGGGATTCGATCTCCGCCCCAAAGGAGATCAATAGTGGAAGGTGAACTCGCAACCTTTTGTGGTTGAGTTCATCAGGAGAAGAAGGTGAGCCTTTGTGGCGTTGCGGCTAACCTGTTGTGGCTGCGCACACCTCTCCAAACGAGACGTACACCCTTTGGGTGGAACTCGGGAATACATCCTCGTCTCCGCGTGCCTCGGTTATTTCTATACCCGAGCTCTTTACTTATGCACTTTACATTGTGATAGCCTTCGTGCTTGAAGTCATATATCTTGCTATCACCTTGTTACTTGTATTGCTTACCATAAGTTGTTGGTGCACATAGGTGAGCCTAGTATTTATATCTAGGTTGTATGCTTGTTAAAGTAAACTTCTAGTTTTATTCCGCCTTTATCAGGCATACCGGAATTTCCGGGTCACTCTTGGACCGGATATTCCGGCTCCTCGGAAAAAGTTTTAAATCGCCTATGCACCCCCCCCCCCTCTAGGCGACGTCTATCCGTTCAATTGGTATCAGAGCCAGGTTATCTCATTATTAGGACTAACCGCCTAGAGATAAAGATGTCGTTTAGAGATCTAGTGCACAATCCCACTTATAGATTCGATGGCACAAATTATGATGTTTGGAAAATTCGCATGCTTAATCTTTATAGAGACATGGGTTCAAATTTAGAGAGTATTGTAGATATGGGTTTTTCTCCTCCAAAGGATTCACAAGAATTATCTTTAAAGGATGAGAAAAACTCTTATCTCGATACTCTAGCATCTAATGGTCTCATATGTGCTTTGAGCGATGTAGTCCTTGCGTCAATCATGCCTTTTTGGAGCGCTCATGAATTATGGACAAAACTTCAAGATATATATGAGGTGTCCAACATTTCCAAGGATGATTGTCCTCCTTCCACATCCGGTCGTGATGAGTTCACGACTTCCTCCACTTCACCCACATGTGGTTTGCCACAAGGTAATGATATGGTGAGTGGTGATAGAAATTGCAATCTTGATGGTGAATCCACTATTGACTATACTTCTCACCCATCTTATTGCAATGCTCTATCTTTGGACTTAAACACCTCTAGCACTTCAAATGTCTTAAATGCTAGTGTTGATAGTCCTTGCATATCATGTAGTAGTTGCTTAACTAAATCTCATGATGATATGCTTCCCTTGTCTTGTTGCCATGATCAAAGTGTTTCTATTTCCTCTAGTACTTGTTTGGCTAACAATGTAGAGGAATCCCAACAATTGTTGGAACAAGACTTGGACCTCAATGGTGTTTCAAGTAACTCCTCATCGTCTTCATCCACTACTCACATTTGCCTTATGGCTAAGGAGTTTAAGGTATCTCCTACCGTGCACTCCAATATATCTCATGGTGATGGTGATGATGATGATGATGATGTTGATGATGATACTAGTCTTGAAATCAAACAAGAAATTATTGCTTTTGATCATTTCATGACTAACTTACAAGGAGTTGGCAAGAAACACTTTGGCTCTCTTATGAGCCGTTTAGTTGAGCTTGAGGATGTTCTTGAGCTAAAAGGTGAGATTGAGAGAGAAGATGCCTATGAAAAGGTATCTCTTCAATCATCTTTAGAAGATGAACAAGAAACTAATGCTCACCTTCAAGAGCAGCTTGAAACTATCATGGAGTCTCATAACTCCAAAATTGCTAAACTCACTAAAGAACATGACCAAGCTATTGCTAAATGTAATGTGCTTAGTAAACAAAATGCTAAGTTAAATAGTGAGCTTGTCATGTTGTCTCCTTCCATTTCTAATGTTAATGATGCTTGTGCTACTAACTCCACTTTGTGTGAAGCATCTATTTTGAAGGAGAATGTTGAGCTAAGGACTCAACTTGATTTGCTAACTAGCAAGTATGGGATATTGGAAGAAAATCATGAAAAGCTTTCAAGCTCTAATGAGGATCTTCTAGCATCCCATGCTAGGCTAAAGTTAGCTCATGAGGCGGTCACTACGAAGGTAAAATTTTGTGAGCCTCTTGTGGACACTAGCACAAACTCTACTTCTATTGCATTATTTCCGTGTGCTAGTTCTAGTAATTCATCCACTCATAAAATTGCTACATCTTGTGATGAATTACTTTCCTTGCCTTGTTGCTCTAACATTGTAGCATCTACTTCCTCTAGTATTTGTGTTGAAACTAACCATGTAGAGGAACTAGGTGGGAGGCGGAAGCGCCATTCCCCTAACTAGGTGGGAGGTGAGGATTACCCGTTCCCCGGCTTTCGGAGCCGAGATGACGTCTCCCAAGGCGGGTCTCCACCGGCAATCCTCCCGAGTTGGGAGGTAGCCAACGGCCTCCAGGTCTTGGAGGGTCTCCTCGTCGACGATGGAGGGAAGCCAGTAGCGTGACCCGAGGTCCGCCGCTTCCTCTTCCTCGTCGGCCGGAGCGCCTCTCGCCGCCGTCGCCGCGGCTAAGGGTGGAGGAGCCGAAGAGACCGCCGCCGGCGTGCGCGCGGCGGGAATGTGAGAAGCGACGGCGGCGACATTGCCCGTCGCCACCGTCGCAAGACGCGACGCCGCGCCGCCAATCGCCGCCGCGGACGAGGTGTCGGATGTAGGACCACCGGACGCCGCGGAAGGGATGTTTTGACCGGTGGACATCTCCGTGAGCGGAGGTCACCGGAGGAGGACGCTCGCCGGAGTTCGCTCGGAGAAAGGTGCGGGAGAGCGGGAGAGCAAGGGGTCGATGAGTGCAGGAGCTGGGGTGCCGAAATGGACCGCTCGGCTCCCTATTTATAGAGCCGGGCGAAGCTTCCTGTGCAACGGTGTTTTTAGTCGGACACGTGTCCAACATCCACTGCAGCGCATGATCGCACGATCTCCACGCCTCCCCTTTTCCCGCGATTTTGTGATCATGGTGAGATTTTCGCTTAGGCCAGTTTCAAACTGTCGTGAGCCACCTAGCGATATGCGTCAACAAATATTCCCGGCGAACTATCGGTTAGCCGTCTTTTCCCATGTTGGATAAAGGCGGCCGTGTGCCAACTTCAAGACACACTTGCCCCCTTTTTTGATTTTCAGAATGGTTCAAGTCCTGCAGCCGCCAACATTGGCAGATGAAGTATCAAGAAGAAGCCGGCGCCTGGAGAACTTCAACCTTTCTGGGGGCTAATGTTGGGGATATATCAACTAGGGGTATCTCCAACATGGATCAATCCGGCTAGTCCAGGGTGGCCCAAGGGTGGTAAGGCTGAAGCCTGCCGGGCGGCCCAGATAGCTGACGTACAAGGAAGTAGGCGGACGGTCCAAGAAGGCGTAAGGCTGAAGCCCATCAAGCCACCAAGCCCAAGACGGAAGGCGGCAACTAAGCCGGCTAGGTCTAGGACTCTGATTACTTGCCGGACAAGTACTTGCCTTGTATCCTGGGGTCTGGCCGCCTATATAAGCCGGCCACCAGGAAGACTTTAGGGCACGCTTCGATAAACAATCAATAGAGATCACATTCATTGTAACCTGTTCACGGCTATTGCCTCATAGTGAATTATAGCAGCACGTAGGATCTCGCCACCGCTGCGGGATCTGAAGCTGGGTAAACTCGCCGTGTTCAATCCCGTCCTCGACGACACCAACCTTCTTCCCCACAATCCATACGTCATAGTGAATTATAGCAGCACGTAGGATCTCGCCACCGCTGTGGGATCTGAAGCTGGGTAAACTCGCCGTGTTCAATCCCGTCCTCGACGACACCAACCTTCTTCCCCACAATCCATACGTAGGCTAGAGGACCCCCGTCTCCTATCAATTATGCCGATACCACGACAATATTTCCTTGTGTTTTAATTTTCCTGATATCCTTGTGTTTCTTGTACTGTAGGTGAATAAAAGTGGTAGCAACATGTTGGCAATGTGGGAAAAGGCTGCAAAAAAGAGGAAAACAGATGAATCATCCACGGCAAATCAAAGAACAACATAAGTTACTTCTCATGTTCATGTTGAGAGCAGTTTGCAAATGGTGGTATGGCAAGAACCGGAGAGTAGAGGAGAAACCTCAACACCTCATGTAGAAGTAGAAGATGATGAATCTGTTGATGAAGATGATGAGCCGATGCGAGCAGATTTGGAGGCACTCGAACATGATCATGGTAAACGGATTCCCATATCATTGTATGTTGTCAATGATCAAGATAGAGAAAGAAGGAGATTTATTGAGATGGGGCCATGTCAACCAAAGAATCATAAGTTCGAGTTTTCAAGTAAAAGTGGAAGAGAGCGTCGCTTTTGTAGTGTTTGGTTTAAAGAATTTCCATGGATTGAGTATAGTGTGGACAAAGATAGAGCTTTTTGCTTCGTTTGCTATTTGTTCAAGGATAAAACAAGATGTCCCGGTGGAGATGGTTTTGTGAAGAAGGGATTTAATAACTGGAACATGAAGAAGAGATTGAACAAACATGAAGGTGAGATTAGTAGTGCTCATGCTGAAGCTCAAGAGAAGTATGATAGGTTCACTACACCACAATCATCAATTCGGGAGTCTATTGCTACAAACACCACACAGTACAAGGTTTTGTACAAGCAGCGTTTGACATGGACACTCAAATGTGTGAGATTTTTGTTGAAGCAAGGGTTGACATTTAGAGGGCATGATGAAAGTGAAGATTCACTAAATAAAGGAAATTTCCTTGAGCTTTTGAATTGGTTAGCAGGAAATTTTGACGAGATTGACAGGGTTGTTCTCAACAATGCTCCACATAATTGCAAAATGATTCACCATGATATACAACAAGAGGTGATAAAATGTTGTGCCCAGGAGACTACTAAACTGATCATTGAAGAACTTGATGGTGGTCATTTTGCAATACTTGCAGATGAGTCTAGTGATGTGTATCAGAATGAGCAGCTAGTTGTTTGCTTGCGTTATGTTGATAAGAAAGGAAGAGCAGTTGTTAGATTTCTTGGTCTTGCTCATGTTGCAGATACTACCTCTCTTACACTTAAGTTGCAATTCAGAAAATGCTTATGGACCATAATTTGACCTTTGTAATGGTTCGTGGGCAAGGATATGATGGAGCTAGTAACATGAAAGGTATGCTAATGGCCTGAAAAAACTTATCATAGATGAGTCTCCTTATGCATATTATGTTCATTGTTTTGCCCATCAGCTACAGTTAACTCTTGTTGTTGTTGCTAAGGAGAGTGGTGATTGTACTTGGTTCTTTCAGCAACTTGCACACTTGTTAAATGCTCTTAGCATGTCTTGTAAGAAGATGATAATGCTTCGGATAGCTCAGGCTGAAGAACTAATTGCTGCATTGGAATTGGAAGAGATAGAAACAGGGAGTGGGCTGAATCAGGAAATGGGTTTGGGAAGGCCATGTGATACATGTTGGGGCTCTCACTTCAAAACTGTGAACCATGTCATATCTATGTATGGTGTACTACGACGAGTCCTCATCAAGATTGGAGACGAGTACCATGGTGCCGAGGCACAAGCGGCTCTATCCATATTGACAACATTTCGATCATTTGAGTTTGTTTTCATGGCACACTTGATGCAGGAAATATTTGGATACACAGATGAGTTGAGTAGAGCTTTGCAAAGTCAAGATGTAGATATTGCTCATGCTATTGACCTTGTTGATTCCACAAAGTATTACTTGGAGGTTATGAGGAATGATTTTGGATGGGGTGATTTTCTCCAAAAAGTCACATTGTTTTGTACAAAGCATAAGATCAAAGTTGTTGATATGGATGGTCCTTACATTCCCATTGGCCGACCTATAAGGGGTTTCAATGGTATATTGAATTAAAACCGCTTCAAAGTTGATATGTATGTGAATGTCATTGATAGGCAGATCAGTGAGCTGAATGGCAGATTTGATGAGGTAAACACATAACTACTCTCTTGCATGTAAAGGCCCTCCTTATTATAAGGTAGCGACCTCTTGTGTATAGTGCTAGTCCCTGGATCGACTTGCTAGCACACACAGTTTAAGATGAAATACCATAACATTGCATCAATATTCATTACACGTTGATCCAGAAATAAAAGGGTTCAATACAAGGTGCATAGCTCATGGCTAGCTCTAACCGAAATAAACACACAGCGGAAAGCAAATGGATAAGTGAGCTCCATCTTCATCATGTGCCACAGGCAAGGCATGTTGGTTGGAGACTCGCGACCCTATCAATCCTTACTTCTCGTCAGAGGGTCCTGCAATGGTGAGTTGCAGCCCAAACTATATTGGGTCAGCACAATTGAATTGTGGTGGCAAGTGATACTAGTGGATATTAATGGCATCCTATCATCTACATGCACATTTGGCTTGGTGGAGTTTGAGGCTGATTTGCATAAAGCCAGTTTTATCCTATATTTTTCAATAAATATTTTATCCTTCAATTTATATCATGTGGGTTACCTGTGCCATATTGGTTGGCATCACCACTTTATGTGCAACTATTCATTGGTGGATTTCCCGTGCAACCTTGTAGGTTAGCATCACCACTAATTATTTTAACTAACCGTTTGTGGGTTTCCTGTGCAACCTTATCGGTTAGCATCACCACTTAATATGATCATGTGGGTTTCCTGTGCCACCTTGTCGGTTGGCATCACCACAACTGTCATATTTTACCCTTGTTCAACCCATCAAATTTTATTTAGAAATTGGAATGATGAGATCCTCCGTCAGTTCCTTGTCCAGCTGCTCAAATTGTCCGTAACCGGGGACACGGCTAAGTACTTAGTTTTTGACTCTCGAGAGTTTGTGCACTTTCACCACAAGACCCAATCATTCACTCGTCCATATCACCCAATTATGAAATGGAAAAGAGAAGACCGAGACGAGACCTTTCAGAAGTAATTCCCCAAAATCATACTGCGGACCCATCCCCACTTATCATCCCTACATCTGCGGGTCACGCGGATCTCGGGGTCTCACAACTTATATGGTCAAGACAGAGCCCATATGACATGTGGCTACACTGGAAGCAATCTAAACACGGAGTAACTTCGAATCTCTTTGATCCTGGGTGGCTTTCCACACTTGCAATCCATCCTCCCATCCTGGGGTTACCCCGGGGGATCACCGTTTCCAACTTTCCACCAACACCCAGGTAGTTCATTAAACTTAGTTGTTTTTCCCTACTCAACTACTAAAAACATTTTCCATAGCAATATCCAAGTATCAACTAAGTTCAATGCCTCACTAAGCCTAGAGGGGGTTTGAGTGGATGGCTATTCTAAATAGGATTCCCATAGCATAGCATAATATACCAAATCTGGTAGTAAGCCTATCATGCATACTACTGAAAACACTAAATGCAATACAATAAAAATAGTAGGACATTTATGAGTGAGTATCACTTGCCTTGGTCACAGGGGTAACACGCGTAACTACCCAGCAACGGGAACACTCCGCACACTCTAAATAAATAAAATAACACGCAGTCAACATACTAATCAATCACATACACGATCAAAAACAATATTTTGAAATTATGGATGAAAACAACATTATTAAAAGTGTAGAACACTTTAATAGTTCTCTGGTTGCTAAATATATGTATGATGGCAAGAGTCAAATTTTAAATAAATTTGTATTTGAAAATCATTTGATTTAAATAAGTTTTACACAAAAAAATAGCACTTGTGTAAATAATTAATCATAAAAATTATGTTTTAGTTTCCTCTGGACAGAGTGTACAAATTAGCAACATTTATCAGAAGGTTTCACTTTAAAAATATTTTTGGAAAACAAGATATGAATTATATGGCCGAAAAGTCTCTCTGTATTTTGATCCAATTTAACTAATGAAGAATGGGAAACTAATGATGTCAAAATAAACTACATGATCCTTTCAAAAAAAAAAACTACATGACAAGACCTTTCCAGAGACATAAAATTTGCTAAATTTGGATATGTGGTTTGAAAGTTATGATTTGTTTAAGTTTGGTTTAATTTCTGTCTTTTTAAATAATTCTCAGAAAACTATAGGCTACGTGGCCGCTTCTTATTGGTCCATACCGTTTCGGTTAAATGAGCTAATCTAGGCCGTTAAGATGAGATCGGACGGCTATGAGAGGTGTTGACCATACCCGCCGGAGAAGTTCGCCGGAGAGGAAGGAGACGGCGGCGCTGCTATCTGCCGTGGACGAGGTTGATGCTCCTGGGCTTCTCTGGCCTTGGGAAGGTGAAGAAGACGTGCAGCACGACACGGCACGGAGTATGGTGGCTTCGGCGTAGTCTCGCGCGTCCGATAGGTGGCGTGGTGGCGCGGGCGAGGTGCTCGTTTTTCTGACGGGCTCGGTCAGTCGTGGTCCTCGCGATTGGAAGCAAATGGGAGGCTAGGAAGAGGCTAGGAGGTGTGTATGGGCGTGGGGAAGAGTATGGTTGCAGTCTCAGCCCCGGAGAATGGCTTCCTCGCCGGGATTTGAAGAATTCCGCCGCCGCGGCTCGCGGACTCCGGCGAGCAAAAGCTACGGCCTGGGGGCACGAAATAGAAGGTAGGGAGAGGGGAAAGGAGCCAGGGCCACGAACTATTTAGGGAGGGGCTCGAGCGAGGCGGGGGAGGCCGGGGGCATGCAGGGCGTGCTCTGGATCGTGGGCACGTTCTTGACATCGTGGGCACCGGCAGTTAGCTGGAGGATGAAGCTGACGGGTGGGACCCGCCAGTCAGAGAGAGAAGAGAGAGAGGAGGGCGTGCAGGGCTGGTGTTGGGCTCGGCCCAGTTAGTCTTTTTTTTTGTTATGTTATTTTTCTTGTTTTCCTTTTCTGTTTGTCTTATTTCTTTTGTATCTTTTATTTTATTTATCCAAAAGGCCTCAAACTAATTTCTATAAGTTTGTAAAATTCATATCTTTCTTTTAAAATAATATAACTCATGTTTGTAATACATTTCCAATTATGATATTTTCAAATTATGAAATTTAACACTTTTTGCCAAATTTAAATAAGAGTTTCAATAAGACAATTTATGTCTACACAAAATCAAGGAAGATAACACCAATACATATGATCAAAAGAAATCATTCTAAACCCATTTTTAAAATCAAATACTTGAATCAAATCTATATTTAAAAATTAGAGGATATTCCAATAGTTTTGTGACTACAATAAATATTGTCTTAGGGTTCAATAAATGTTTAGAATATTTATTTATAGCTCAACACTCAAGTTTGTAAATAAAGTTTTCTTGATTGAAATAATATCATAATACTTTTGAAAAGTCATATTAATTCTTTTTTTTGTTGTCCTTATTGGATATTGATGATTTTATTTTAATAAGAAATAAAGTTTTAAATTTTAGTGATTTTTTTAACTTTCCAAAAATTTGGGATGTTACAGACTACCACCCTTAAAAGGAATCTCGTCCCGAGATTCGAAGAGGCTAGAAAGAAAGATGGGTTTGGATATCTGGGTTTACGAGAGTTAGGTGGGCTACCACCCTTAAAAAGGAACTTTTGTTGGTTGTCCAAGACTCTTGTTTCCACCGTCGAGGTAACTCAGGTGAGATGACTAAATCTTTAGTTTTCTAGTTGTGCTTCGTTATCCTTGATTCCAGATATATAGTATGTACTACTATTCGAGAAATATTTACGCTGAAATTAACTGATTAAGGACTTACTGTTCACCGCTTCACGCGCCTCGAACACTTCTTCCACATTGACATGATTCACATATCCTTTCTGGAATGGGTTGGGCTTGGCTGCTACAATGTCCTTCTTTTCAGGGCAACCACTAGAATAATGCCCCATGTTCTTACACTTTTAGCATTTTATATGACTCAGGTCCTTCTTGCCTTGGTGGCTATGTTGTCCATCACCATCTCCAATGCCATTGTGTTGGCCATCCTTGTTGTCGCCATTGCTTCCCTTTTGGTCTTCATTATGGTTGTGGCCATTTCCACCAATTTGATTGTTTCCATGGTTGTGGAATTTATTGCCACTGCTTCCCTCATAATGATTGTGTCTCTTGTGTGAAGTTTCAGACTGGTACTTGCTTGAGCTATGCTTCCTCTTTCTATTTTCGGCTTGTGTCTGTTTGTTCTCCAAGATAGTAGCCTTGTCGAGAAGTGACTGATAGTTAGGGGTGTAGACAACTGATAACTGAATGGCTAACTCATCATTCAGACCATCCAAGAATTTCTCCTTCCTCTTGGCATCTGTGTCCACATCGTCTGGTGCGTAGCGTGCTAGATTGTTGAAATCCTCAATATATCCAGCAACTGTGCGGTTTCCTTGACGCAGATTGCGGAATTCTCTCTTCTTCAAGCTCATTACACCAGTTGATATGTGTGCAGTACGGAAACCTTCTTGGAACATCTCCCAGGTGACCTCCTCAATTGGGTGAGTGATCTGATAGTTGTCCCACCAGCTGGCTGCAGGTCCTTCTAGCAGATATGCCGCAAACCTGACCTTCTCTGCGTCTGTGCAACCAATGGTTACCAGGTTCTTATTCACCGAGCGTAACCAGTCATCTGCTACAACTGGCTCTGAGGCGCTAGTGAATGTTGCTGGTCGCAACCTCAGAAATCGGGTGAGCATGTCCACTTGAGGGGGTGGTGGTGGCGGTGGGTTGTTGTTGTTGTTGTTTGCTAGGAACTGAGTCATCACTTGCATTAGTTGGGTCAACACTTGTTGCATCCCATTGTTGTCGTTACCATTGTTGTCTTCATTGTTGTTGTTGTGGGTTTCTCGACGAGGCGGCATCTGTTGGTTTAGCATAGATAAGCAGAGATAGAGAGGTCTAAGAGGAGAAAATCCTACCCTCACAAACAAACATGAAAAAACAAATACACAAACATTCATAAAACAACAACCTAATTTTTTTAACCAATCAACAAGATTCAACCACAACAAGAAAATCAATCTAGTATCGACATACAACCCTAGTTGGTATGTACAATACACTAACACGATATCCTGGTTCTAATTAAATGGTGGTCTATTGTCTAACTCCTTGTGGTGTACTTCAGGTTCTTCCACTTATTGAATATCTTTGAGGTGTTTGCCGAATACTGGTCCTCCAAAGGTCTTCAGTGTAGTGATTCGTATTGATATTGAGAAATCCATATGAAGTATTACACTCATACTTCAAGAACATGGTCTTCTAGAGTAAGGAGAGATATTTTCAGAAGGTTGATAGTAGACGAGGGTATGAGAAAAAGGTAAAATGAAATATATATTTATTTTAGAAATCTGAATGAAAATAGATTTTCAATCCTATGGTCAAAACCTATTTCTATCCAAACCTAGGGTCACGAACCTACAGGCAACACAGTGCTCTGATACCATCTGTAAAGGCCCTCCTTATTATAAGGTAGCGACCTCTTGTGTATAGTGCTAGTCCCTGGATCGACTTGCTAGCACACACACAGTTTAAGATGAAATACCATAACATTGCATCAATATTCATTACACGTTGATCCAGAAATAAAAGGGTTCAATACAAGGTGCATAGCTCATGGCTAGCTCTAACCGAAATAAACACACAGCGGAAAGCAAATGGATAAGTGAGCTCCATCTTCATCATGTGCCACAGGCAAGGCATGTTGGTTGGAGACTCGCGACCCTATCAATCCTTACTTCTCGTCAGAGGGTCCTGCAATGGTGAGTTGCAGCCCAAACTATATTGGGTCAGCACAATTGAATTGTGGTGGCAAGTGATACTAGTGGATATTAATGGCATCCTATCATCTACATGCACATTTGGCTTGGTGGAGTTTGAGGCTGATTTGCATAAAGCCAGTTTTATCCTATATTTTTCAATAAATATTTTATCCTTCAATTTATATCATGTGGGTTACCTGTGCCATATTGGTTGGCATCACCACTTTATGTGCAACTATTCATTGGTGGATTTCCCGTGCAACCTTGTAGGTTAGCATCACCACTAATTATTTTAACTAACCGTTTGTGGGTTTCCTGTGCAACCTTATCGGTTAGCATCACCACTTAATATGATCATGTGGGTTTCCTGTGCCACCTTGTCGGTTGGCATCACCACAACTGTCATATTTTACCCTTGTTCAACCCATCAAATTTTATTTAGAAATTGGAATGATGAGATCCTCCGTCAGTTCCTTGTCCAGCTGCTCAAATTGTCCGTAACCGGGGACACGGCTAAGTACTTAGTTTTTGACTCTCGAGAGTTTGTGCACTTTCACCACAAGACCCAATCATTCACTCGTCCATATCACCCAATTATGAAATGGAAAAGAGAAGACCGAGACGAGACCTTTCAGAAGTAATTCCCCAAAATCATACTGCGGACCCATCCCCACTTATCATCCCTACATCTGCGGGTCACGCGGATCTCGGGGTCTCACAACTTATATGGTCAAGACAGAGCCCATATGACATGTGGCTACACTGGAAGCAATCTAAACACGGAGTAACTTCGAATCTCTTTGATCCTGGGTGGCTTTCCACACTTGCAATCCATCCTCCCATCCTGGGGTTACCCCGGGGGATCACCGTTTCCAACTTTCCACCAACACCCAGGTAGTTCATTAAACTTAGTTGTTTTTCCCTACTCAACTACTAAAAACATTTTCCATAGCAATATCCAAGTATCAACTAAGTTCAATGCCTCACTAAGCCTAGAGGGGGTTTGAGTGGATGGCTATTCTAAATAGGATTCCCATAGCATAGCATAATATACCAAATCTGGTAGTAAGCCTATCATGCATACTACTGAAAACACTAAATGCAATACAATAAAAATAGTAGGACATTTATGAGTGAGTATCACTTGCCTTGGTCACAGGGGTAACACGCGTAACTACCCAGCAACGGGAACACTCCGCACACTCTAAATAAATAAAATAACACGCAGTCAACATACTAATCAATCACATACACGATCAAAAACAATATTTTGAAATTATGGATGAAAACAACATTATTAAAAGTGTAGAACACTTTAATAGTTCTCTGGTTGCTAAATATATGTATGATGGCAAGAGTCAAATTTTAAATAAATTTGTATTTGAAAATCATTTGATTTAAATAAGTTTTACACAAAAAAATAGCACTTGTGTAAATAATTAATCATAAAAATTATGTTTTAGTTTCCTCTGGACAGAGTGTACAAATTAGCAACATTTATCAGAAGGTTTCACTTTAAAAATATTTTTGGAAAACAAGATATGAATTATATGGCCGAAAAGTCTCTCTGTATTTTGATCCAATTTAACTAATGAAGAATGGGAAACTAATGATGTCAAAATAAACTACATGATCCTTTCAAAAAAAAAAACTACATGACAAGACCTTTCCAGAGACATAAAATTTGCTAAATTTGGATATGTGGTTTGAAAGTTATGATTTGTTTAAGTTTGGTTTAATTTCTGTCTTTTTAAATAATTCTCAGAAAACTATAGGCTACGTGGCCGCTTCTTATTGGTCCATACCGTTTCGGTTAAATGAGCTAATCTAGGCCGTTAAGATGAGATCGGACGGCTATGAGAGGTGTTGACCATACCCGCCGGAGAAGTTCGCCGGAGAGGAAGGAGACGGCGGCGCTGCTATCTGCCGTGGACGAGGTTGATGCTCCTGGGCTTCTCTGGCCTTGGGAAGGTGAAGAAGACGTGCAGCACGACACGGCACGGAGTATGGTGGCTTCGGCGTAGTCTCGCGCGTCCGATAGGTGGCGTGGTGGCGCGGGCGAGGTGCTCGTTTTTCTGACGGGCTCGGTCAGTCGTGGTCCTCGCGATTGGAAGCAAATGGGAGGCTAGGAAGAGGCTAGGAGGTGTGTATGGGCGTGGGGAAGAGTATGGTTGCAGTCTCAGCCCCGGAGAATGGCTTCCTCGCCGGGATTTGAAGAATTCCGCCGCCGCGGCTCGCGGACTCCGGCGAGCAAAAGCTACGGCCTGGGGGCACGAAATAGAAGGTAGGGAGAGGGGAAAGGAGCCAGGGCCACGAACTATTTAGGGAGGGGCTCGAGCGAGGCGGGGGAGGCCGGGGGCATGCAGGGCGTGCTCTGGATCGTGGGCACGTTCTTGACATCGTGGGCACCGGCAGTTAGCTGGAGGATGAAGCTGACGGGTGGGACCCGCCAGTCAGAGAGAGAAGAGAGAGAGGAGGGCGTGCAGGGCTGGTGTTGGGCTCGGCCCAGTTAGTCTTTTTTTTTGTTATGTTATTTTTCTTGTTTTCCTTTTCTGTTTGTCTTATTTCTTTTGTATCTTTTATTTTATTTATCCAAAAGGCCTCAAACTAATTTCTATAAGTTTGTAAAATTCATATCTTTCTTTTAAAATAATATAACTCATGTTTGTAATACATTTCCAATTATGATATTTTCAAATTATGAAATTTAACACTTTTTGCCAAATTTAAATAAGAGTTTCAATAAGACAATTTATGTCTACACAAAATCAAGGAAGATAACACCAATACATATGATCAAAAGAAATCATTCTAAACCCATTTTTAAAATCAAATACTTGAATCAAATCTATATTTAAAAATTAGAGGATATTCCAATAGTTTTGTGACTACAATAAATATTGTCTTAGGGTTCAATAAATGTTTAGAATATTTATTTATAGCTCAACACTCAAGTTTGTAAATAAAGTTTTCTTGATTGAAATAATATCATAATACTTTTGAAAAGTCATATTAATTCTTTTTTTTGTTGTCCTTATTGGATATTGATGATTTTATTTTAATAAGAAATAAAGTTTTAAATTTTAGTGATTTTTTTAACTTTCCAAAAATTTGGGATGTTACAGACTACCACCCTTAAAAGGAATCTCGTCCCGAGATTCGAAGAGGCTAGAAAGAAAGATGGGTTTGGATATCTGGGTTTACGAGAGTTAGGTGGGCTACCACCCTTAAAAAGGAACTTTTGTTGGTTGTCCAAGACTCTTGTTTCCACCGTCGAGGTAACTCAGGTGAGATGACTAAATCTTTAGTTTTCTAGTTGTGCTTCGTTATCCTTGATTCCAGATATATAGTATGTACTACTATTCGAGAAATATTTACGCTGAAATTAACTGATTAAGGACTTACTGTTCACCGCTTCACGCGCCTCGAACACTTCTTCCACATTGACATGATTCACATATCCTTTCTGGAATGGGTTGGGCTTGGCTGCTACAATGTCCTTCTTTTCAGGGCAACCACTAGAATAATGCCCCATGTTCTTACACTTTTAGCATTTTATATGACTCAGGTCCTTCTTGCCTTGGTGGCTATGTTGTCCATCACCATCTCCAATGCCATTGTGTTGGCCATCCTTGTTGTCGCCATTGCTTCCCTTTTGGTCTTCATTATGGTTGTGGCCATTTCCACCAATTTGATTGTTTCCATGGTTGTGGAATTTATTGCCACTGCTTCCCTCATAATGATTGTGTCTCTTGTGTGAAGTTTCAGAGTGGTACTTGCTTGAGCTATGCTTCCTCTTTCTATTTTCGGCTTGTGTCTGTTTGTTCTCCAAGATAGTAGCCTTGTCGAGAAGTGACTGATAGTTAGGGGTGTAGACAACTGATAACTGAATGGCTAACTCATCATTCAGACCATCCAAGAATTTCTCCTTCCTCTTGGCATCTGTGTCCACATCGTCTGGTGCGTAGCGTGCTAGATTGTTGAAATCCTCAATATATCCAGCAACTGTGCGGTTTCCTTGACGCAGATTGCGGAATTCTCTCTTCTTCAAGCTCATTACACCAGTTGATATGTGTGCAGTACGGAAACCTTCTTGGAACATCTCCCAGGTGACCTCCTCAATTGGGTGAGTGATCTGATAGTTGTCCCACCAGCTGGCTGCAGGTCCTTCTAGCAGATATGCCGCAAACCTGACCTTCTCTGCGTCTGTGCAACCAATGGTTACCAGGTTCTTATTCACCGAGCGTAACCAGTCATCTGCTACAACTGGCTCTGAGGCGCTAGTGAATGTTGCTGGTCGCAACCTCAGAAATCGGGTGAGCATGTCCACTTGAGGGGGTGGTGGTGGCGGTGGGTTGTTGTTGTTGTTGTTTGCTAGGAACTGAGTCATCACTTGCATTAGTTGGGTCAACACTTGTTGCATCCCATTGTTGTCGTTACCATTGTTGTCTTCATTGTTGTTGTTGTGGGTTTCTCGACGAGGCGGCATCTGTTGGTTTAGCATAGATAAGCAGAGATAGAGAGGTCTAAGAGGAGAAAATCCTACCCTCACAAACAAACATGAAAAAACAAATACACAAACATTCATAAAACAACAACCTAATTTTTTTAACCAATCAACAAGATTCAACCACAACAAGAAAATCAATCTAGTATCGACATACAACCCTAGTTGGTATGTACAATACACTAACACGATATCCTGGTTCTAATTAAATGGTGGTCTATTGTCTAACTCCTTGTGGTGTACTTCAGGTTCTTCCACTTATTGAATATCTTTGAGGTGTTTGCCGAATACTGGTCCTCCAAAGGTCTTCAGTGTAGTGATTCGTATTGATATTGAGAAATCCATATGAAGTATTACACTCATACTTCAAGAACATGGTCTTCTAGAGTAAGGAGAGATATTTTCAGAAGGTTGATAGTAGACGAGGGTATGAGAAAAAGGTAAAATGAAATATATATTTATTTTAGAAATCTGAATGAAAATAGATTTTCAATCCTATGGTCAAAACCTATTTCTATCCAAACCTAGGGTCACGAACCTACAGGCAACACAGTGCTCTGATACCATCTGTAAAGGCCCTCCTTATTATAAGGTAGCGACCTCTTGTGTATAGTGCTAGTCCCTGGATCGACTTGCTAGCACACACACAGTTTAAGATGAAATACCATAACATTGCATCAATATTCATTACACGTTGATCCAGAAATAAAAGGGTTCAATACAAGGTGCATAGCTCATGGCTAGCTCTAACCGAAATAAACACACAGCGGAAAGCAAATGGATAAGTGAGCTCCATCTTCATCATGTGCCACAGGCAAGGCATGTTGGTTGGAGACTCGCGACCCTATCAATCCTTACTTCTCGTCAGAGGGTCCTGCAATGGTGAGTTGCAGCCCAAACTATATTGGGTCAGCACAATTGAATTGTGGTGGCAAGTGATACTAGTGGATATTAATGGCATCCTATCATCTACATGCACATTTGGCTTGGTGGAGTTTGAGGCTGATTTGCATAAAGCCAGTTTTATCCTATATTTTTCAATAAATATTTTATCCTTCAATTTATATCATGTGGGTTACCTGTGCCATATTGGTTGGCATCACCACTTTATGTGCAACTATTCATTGGTGGATTTCCCGTGCAACCTTGTAGGTTAGCATCACCACTAATTATTTTAACTAACCGTTTGTGGGTTTCCTGTGCAACCTTATCGGTTAGCATCACCACTTAATATGATCATGTGGGTTTCCTGTGCCACCTTGTCGGTTGGCATCACCACAACTGTCATATTTTACCCTTGTTCAACCCATCAAATTTTATTTAGAAATTGGAATGATGAGATCCTCCGTCAGTTCCTTGTCCAGCTGCTCAAATTGTCCGTAACCGGGGACACGGCTAAGTACTTAGTTTTTGACTCTCGAGAGTTTGTGCACTTTCACCACAAGACCCAATCATTCACTCGTCCATATCACCCAATTATGAAATGGAAAAGAGAAGACCGAGACGAGACCTTTCAGAAGTAATTCCCCAAAATCATACTGCGGACCCATCCCCACTTATCATCCCTACATCTGCGGGTCACGCGGATCTCGGGGTCTCACAACTTATATGGTCAAGACAGAGCCCATATGACATGTGGCTACACTGGAAGCAATCTAAACACGGAGTAACTTCGAATCTCATTGATCCTGGGTGGCTTTCCACACTTGCAATCCATCCTCCCATCCTGGTGTTACCCCGGGGGATCACCGTTTCCAACTTTCCACCAACACCCAGGTAGTTCATTAAACTTAGTTGTTTTTCCCTACTCAACTACTAAAAACATTTTCCATAGCAATATCCAAGTATCAACTAAGTTCAATGCCTCACTAAGCCTAGAGGGGGTTTGAGTGGATGGCTATTCTAAATAGGATTCCCATAGCATAGCATAATATACCAAATCTGGTAGTAAGCCTATCATGCATACTACTGAAAACACTAAATGCAATACAATAAAAATAGTAGGACATTTATGAGTGAGTATCACTTGCCTTGGTCACAGGGGTAACACGCGTAACTACCCAGCAACGGGAACACTCCGCACACTCTAAATAAATAAAATAACACGCAGTCAACATACTAATCAATCACATACACGATCAAAAACAATATTTTGAAATTATGGATGAAAACAACATTATTAAAAGTGTAGAACACTTTAATAGTTCTCTGGTTGCTAAATATATGTATGATGGCAAGAGTCAAATTTTAAATAAATTTGTATTTGAAAATCATTTGATTTAAATAAGTTTTACACAAAAAAATAGCACTTGTGTAAATAATTAATCATAAAAATTATGTTTTAGTTTCCTCTGGACAGAGTGTACAAATTAGCAACATTTATCAGAAGGTTTCACTTTAAAAATATTTTTGGAAAACAAGATATGAATTATATGGCCGAAAAGTCTCTCTGTATTTTGATCCAATTTAACTAATGAAGAATGGGAAACTAATGATGTCAAAATAAACTACATGATCCTTTCAAAAAAAAAAACTACATGACAAGACCTTTCCAGAGACATAAAATTTGCTAAATTTGGATATGTGGTTTGAAAGTTATGATTTGTTTAAGTTTGGTTTAATTTCTGTCTTTTTAAATAATTCTCAGAAAACTATAGGCTACGTGGCCGCTTCTTATTGGTCCATACCGTTTCGGTTAAATGAGCTAATCTAGGCCGTTAAGATGAGATCGGACGGCTATGAGAGGTGTTGACCATACCCGCCGGAGAAGTTCGCCGGAGAGGAAGGAGACGGCGGCGCTGCTATCTGCCGTGGACGAGGTTGATGCTCCTGGGCTTCTCTGGCCTTGGGAAGGTGAAGAAGACGTGCAGCACGACACGGCACGGAGTATGGTGGCTTCGGCGTAGTCTCGCGCGTCCGATAGGTGGCGTGGTGGCGCGGGCGAGGTGCTCGTTTTTCTGACGGGCTCGGTCAGTCGTGGTCCTCGCGATTGGAAGCAAATGGGAGGCTAGGAAGAGGCTAGGAGGTGTGTATGGGCGTGGGGAAGAGTATGGTTGCAGTCTCAGCCCCGGAGAATGGCTTCCTCGCCGGGATTTGAAGAATTCCGCCGCCGCGGCTCGCGGACTCTGGCGAGCAAAAGCTACGGCCTGGGGGCACGAAATAGAAGGTAGGGAGAGGGGAAAGGAGCCAGGGCCACGAACTATTTAGGGAGGGGCTCGAGCGAGGCGGGGGAGGCCGGGGGCATGCAGGGCGTGCTCTGGATCGTGGGCACGTTCTTGACATCGTGGGCACCGGCAGTTAGCTGGAGGATGAAGCTGACGGGTGGGACCCGCCAGTCAGAGAGAGAAGAGAGAGAGGAGGGCGTGCAGGGCTGGTGTTGGGCTCGGCCCAGTTAGTCTTTTTTTTTGTTATGTTATTTTTCTTGTTTTCCTTTTCTGTTTGTCTTATTTCTTTTGTATCTTTTATTTTATTTATCCAAAAGGCCTCAAACTAATTTCTATAAGTTTGTAAAATTCATATCTTTCTTTTAAAATAATATAACTCATGTTTGTAATACATTTCCAATTATGATATTTTCAAATTATGAAATTTAACACTTTTTGCCAAATTTAAATAAGAGTTTCAATAAGACAATTTATGTCTACACAAAATCAAGGAAGATAACACCAATACATATGATCAAAAGAAATCATTCTAAACCCATTTTTAAAATCAAATACTTGAATCAAATCTATATTTAAAAATTAGAGGATATTCCAATAGTTTTGTGACTACAATAAATATTGTCTTAGGGTTCAATAAATGTTTAGAATATTTATTTATAGCTCAACACTCAAGTTTGTAAATAAAGTTTTCTTGATTGAAATAATATCATAATACTTTTGAAAAGTCATATTAATTCTTTTTTTTGTTGTCCTTATTGGATATTGATGATTTTATTTTAATAAGAAATAAAGTTTTAAATTTTAGTGATTTTTTTAACTTTCCAAAAATTTGGGATGTTACAGACTACCACCCTTAAAAGGAATCTCGTCCCGAGATTCGAAGAGGCTAGAAAGAAAGATGGGTTTGGATATCTGGGTTTACGAGAGTTAGGTGGGCTACCACCCTTAAAAAGGAACTTTTGTTGGTTGTCCAAGACTCTTGTTTCCACCGTCGAGGTAACTCAGGTGAGATGACTAAATCTTTAGTTTTCTAGTTGTGCTTCGTTATCCTTGATTCCAGATATATAGTATGTACTACTATTCGAGAAATATTTACGCTGAAATTAACTGATTAAGGACTTACTGTTCACCGCTTCACGCGCCTCGAACACTTCTTCCACATTGACATGATTCACATATCCTTTCTGGAATGGGTTGGGCTTGGCTGCTACAATGTCCTTCTTTTCAGGGCAACCACTAGAATAATGCCCCATGTTCTTACACTTTTAGCATTTTATATGACTCAGGTCCTTCTTGCCTTGGTGGCTATGTTGTCCATCACCATCTCCAATGCCATTGTGTTGGCCATCCTTGTTGTCGCCATTGCTTCCCTTTTGGTCTTCATTATGGTTGTGGCCATTTCCACCAATTTGATTGTTTCCATGGTTGTGGAATTTATTGCCACTGCTTCCCTCATAATGATTGTGTCTCTTGTGTGAAGTTTCAGAGTGGTACTTGCTTGAGCTATGCTTCCTCTTTCTATTTTCGGCTTGTGTCTGTTTGTTCTCCAAGATAGTAGCCTTGTCGAGAAGTGACTGATAGTTAGGGGTGTAGACAACTGATAACTGAATGGCTAACTCATCATTCAGACCATCCAAGAATTTCTCCTTCCTCTTGGCATCTGTGTCCACATCGTCTGGTGCGTAGCGTGCTAGATTGTTGAAATCCTCAATATATCCAGCAACTGTGCGGTTTCCTTGACGCAGATTGCGGAATTCTCTCTTCTTCAAGCTCATTACACCAGTTGATATGTGTGCAGTACGGAAACCTTCTTGGAACATCTCCCAGGTGACCTCCTCAATTGGGTGAGTGATCTGATAGTTGTCCCACCAGCTGGCTGCAGGTCCTTCTAGCAGATATGCCGCAAACCTGACCTTCTCTGCGTCTGTGCAACCAATGGTTACCAGGTTCTTATTCACCGAGCGTAACCAGTCATCTGCTACAACTGGCTCTGAGGCGCTAGTGAATGTTGCTGGTCGCAACCTCAGAAATCGGGTGAGCATGTCCACTTGAGGGGGTGGTGGTGGCGGTGGGTTGTTGTTGTTGTTGTTTGCTAGGAACTGAGTCATCACTTGCATTAGTTGGGTCAACACTTGTTGCATCCCATTGTTGTCGTTACCATTGTTGTCTTCATTGTTGTTGTTGTGGGTTTCTCGACGAGGCGGCATCTGTTGGTTTAGCATAGATAAGCAGAGATAGAGAGGTCTAAGAGGAGAAAATCCTACCCTCACAAACAAACATGAAAAAACAAATACACAAACATTCATAAAACAACAACCTAATTTTTTTAACCAATCAACAAGATTCAACCACAACAAGAAAATCAATCTAGTATCGACATACAACCCTAGTTGGTATGTACAATACACTAACACGATATCCTGGTTCTAATTAAATGGTGGTCTATTGTCTAACTCCTTGTGGTGTACTTCAGGTTCTTCCACTTATTGAATATCTTTGAGGTGTTTGCCGAATACTGGTCCTCCAAAGGTCTTCAGTGTAGTGATTCGTATTGATATTGAGAAATCCATATGAAGTATTACACTCATACTTCAAGAACATGGTCTTCTAGAGTAAGGAGAGATATTTTCAGAAGGTTGATAGTAGACGAGGGTATGAGAAAAAGGTAAAATGAAATATATATTTATTTTAGAAATCTGAATGAAAATAGATTTTCAATCCTATGGTCAAAACCTATTTCTATCCAAACCTAGGGTCACGAACCTACAGGCAACACAGTGCTCTGATACCATCTGTAAAGGCCCTCCTTATTATAAGGTAGCGACCTCTTGTGTATAGTGCTAGTCCCTGGATCGACTTGCTAGCACACACACAGTTTAAGATGAAATACCATAACATTGCATCAATATTCATTACACGTTGATCCAGAAATAAAAGGGTTCAATACAAGGTGCATAGCTCATGGCTAGCTCTAACCGAAATAAACACACAGCGGAAAGCAAATGGATAAGTGAGCTCCATCTTCATCATGTGCCACAGGCAAGGCATGTTGGTTGGAGACTCGCGACCCTATCAATCCTTACTTCTCGTCAGAGGGTCCTGCAATGGTGAGTTGCAGCCCAAACTATATTGGGTCAGCACAATTGAATTGTGGTGGCAAGTGATACTAGTGGATATTAATGGCATCCTATCATCTACATGCACATTTGGCTTGGTGGAGTTTGAGGCTGATTTGCATAAAGCCAGTTTTATCCTATATTTTTCAATAAATATTTTATCCTTCAATTTATATCATGTGGGTTACCTGTGCCATATTGGTTGGCATCACCACTTTATGTGCAACTATTCATTGGTGGATTTCCCGTGCAACCTTGTAGGTTAGCATCACCACTAATTATTTTAACTAACCGTTTGTGGGTTTCCTGTGCAACCTTATCGGTTAGCATCACCACTTAATATGATCATGTGGGTTTCCTGTGCCACCTTGTCGGTTGGCATCACCACAACTGTCATATTTTACCCTTGTTCAACCCATCAAATTTTATTTAGAAATTGGAATGATGAGATCCTCCGTCAGTTCCTTGTCCAGCTGCTCAAATTGTCCGTAACCGGGGACACGGCTAAGTACTTAGTTTTTGACTCTCGAGAGTTTGTGCACTTTCACCACAAGACCCAATCATTCACTCGTCCATATCACCCAATTATGAAATGGAAAAGAGAAGACCGAGACGAGACCTTTCAGAAGTAATTCCCCAAAATCATACTGCGGACCCATCCCCACTTATCATCCCTACATCTGCGGGTCACGCGGATCTCGGGGTCTCACAACTTATATGGTCAAGACAGAGCCCATATGACATGTGGCTACACTGGAAGCAATCTAAACACGGAGTAACTTCGAATCTCTTTGATCCTGGGTGGCTTTCCACACTTGCAATCCATCCTCCCATCCTGGGGTTACCCCGGGGGATCACCATTTCCAACTTTCCACCAACACCCAGGTAGTTCATTAAACTTAGTTGTTTTTCCCTACTCAACTACTAAAAACATTTTCCATAGCAATATCCAAGTATCAACTAAGTTCAATGCCTCACTAAGCCTAGAGGGGGTTTGAGTGGATGGCTATTCTAAATAGGATTCCCATAGCATAGCATAATATACCAAATCTGGTAGTAAGCCTATCATGCATACTACTGAAAACACTAAATGCAATACAATAAAAATAGTAGGACATTTATGAGTGAGTATCACTTGCCTTGGTCACAGGGGTAACACGCGTAACTACCCAGCAACGGGAACACTCCGCACACTCTAAATAAATAAAATAACACGCAGTCAACATACTAATCAATCACATACACGATCAAAAACAATATTTTGAAATTATGGATGAAAACAACATTATTAAAAGTGAAGAACACTTTAATAGTTCTCTGGTTGCTAAATATATGTATGATGGCAAGAGTCAAATTTTAAATAAATTTGTATTTGAAAATCATTTGATTTAAATAAGTTTTACACAAAACAATTGCACTTGTGTAAATAATTAATCAAAAAAATTATGTTTTAGTTTCCTCTGGACAGAGTGTACAAATTAGCAACATTTATCAGAAGGTTTCACTTTAAAAATATTTTTGGAAAACAAGATATGAATTATATGGCCGAAAAGTCTCTCTGTATTTTGATCCAATTTAACTAATGAAGAATGGGAAACTAATGATGTCAAAATAAACTACATGATCCTTTCAAAAAAAAATAAACTACATGACAAGACCTTTCCAGAGACATAAAATTTGCTAAATTTGGATATGTGGTTTGAAAGTTATGATTTGTTTAAGTTTGGTTTAATTTCTGTCTTTTTAAATAATTCTCAGAAAACTATAGGCTACGTGGCCGCTTCTTATTGGTCCATACCGTTTCGGTTAAATGAGCTAATCTAGGCCGTTAAGATGAGATCGGACGGCTATGAGAGGTGTTGACCATACCCGCCGGAGAAGTTCGCCGGAGAGGAAGGAGACGGCGGCGCTGCTATCTGCCGTGGACGAGGTTGATGCTCCTGGGCTTCTCTGGCCTTGGGAAGCTGAAGAAGACGTGCAGCACGACACGGCACGGAGGATGGTGGCTTCGGCGTTGTCTCGCGCGTCCGGTAGGTGGCGTGGTGGCGCGGGCGAGGTGCTCGTTTTTCTGACGGGCTCGGTCAGTCGTGGTCCTCGCGATTGGAAGCAAATGGGAGGCTAGGAAGAGGCTTGGAGGTGTGTATGGGCGTGGGGAAGAGTATGGTTGCAGTCTCAGCCCCGGAGAATGGCTTCCTCGCCGGGATTTGAAGAATTCCGCCGCCGCGGCTCGCGGACTCCGGTGAGCAAAAGCTACGGCCTGGGGGCACGAAATAGAAGGTAGGGAGAGGGGAAAGGAGCCAGGGCCGCGGACTATTTAGGGAGGGGCTCGAGCGAGGCGGGGGAGGCCGGGGGCATGCAGGGCGTGCTCTGGATCGTGGGCACGTTCTTGACATCGTGGGCACCGGCAGTTAGCTGGAGGATGAAGCTGACGGGTGGGACCCGCCAGTCAGAGAGAGAAGAGAGAGAGGAGGGCGTGCAGGGCTGGTGTTGGGCTCGGCCCAGTTAGTCTTTTTTTTTGTTATGTTATTTTTCTTGTTTTCCTTTTCTGTTTTTCTTATTTCTTTTGTATCTTTTATTTTATTTATCCAAAAGGCCTCAAACTAATTTCTATAAGTTTGTAAAATTCATATCTTTCTTTTAAAATAATAAAACTCATGTTTGTAATACATTTCCAATTATGATATTTTCAAATTATGAAATTTAACACTTTTTGCCAAATTTGAATTATAGTTTCAATAAGACAATTTATGTCTTCACAAAATCAAGGAAGATAACACCAATACATATGATCAAAAAAAATTATTCTAAACCCATTTTTAAAATCAAATACTTGAATCAAATCTATATTTAAAAATTAGAGGATATTCCAATAGTTTTGTGACTACAATAAATATTGTCTTAGGGTTCAATAAATGTTTAGAATATTTATTTATAGCTCAACACTCAAGTTTGTAAATAAAGTTTTCTTGATTGAAATAATATCATAATACTTTTGAAAAGTCATATTAATTCTTTTTTTTTGTTGTCCTTATTGGATATTGATGATTTTATTTTAATAAGAAATAAAGTTTTAAATTTTAGTGATTTTTTTAACTTTCCAAAATTTTGGGATGTTACATTGCATGGCAGCATTTTGTCCACTTCGTCTATTTGCTGCTTATAATCAAGAGAAGTTGGTTAAGTTTGCTACAAAATTTTATGCTGATGATTTCACAACTGATGAACTGGCAAGACTTCCATGGCAACTAAACATGTATGTTATTCATGTGCGTAGAGATGAAAGGTTTCACCACTTGAAAAATCTATGTCAGCTTTCAGTTTTGCTTGTCGAGACAAACAAGCATGAGCATTATCATATTGTTTACAAGCTTCTTAAGTTGGTACTGATTCTGCCAGTAGCTACTGCTAGTGTTGAAAGGGTGTTCTCTTCAGTGAGCTATGTGAAGAATAAGCTAAGGTACAAAATGGGTGATATGAATATTTGAATGATTGCTTAGTTACATTTATTGAGAGAGAATTCTTCAGTCAAGTAAACGACGAGGATGTCATCAATCGTTTTCAAAAAGGCACCCGCAAAGTTATAATGTAATGATATCATCACTTTATCATCAAAAGGTACTTATGTATTCATGTTTATGTACAATTATTATGATCTGTTACATTTGAAATATTGCTATTACCGTTATGTCATAGTTATGCCGTACTATTTTCAGTTTGTTTTCTTCATATTTGTTAGTGTTGTGATGTGTAGTTTATATAATATGTTTAGAGCAACAAAAAAAATTGGGTAAATACCCAGCCTCCAATTCCTGGAGCCGCCACTGTCGAGCAGCCGTCGCTTCGTGCTCGCCGGCCGACCTCTACCTATGTCTGGTCCCTGTCAAGCAGCGTCGGCCGCGCGCGCCGTCCTAAGAGCATCTCCACCGGAACGGTGGAACCCATCAAATATATATCCGACATTTTCAAGTGAGGCCTATTTGGGGCGCCGTACATGTGTCCGATTATTTTATAGGCGGTTGTCACAACGTCGTATTTCAAAACCCCTCTATATTTAAAGTTGTAAACACAGACACTTTGTAGGCAATAAAAACTTTCATTTTAAACATTCAAAGGATTATATCTAAATTTAGATTACGACAATTTTTTTGAAACTAGTCTAAAACTAATCTAGACATCCTCGTCCTCTTCGTCCATGTCGTCCTTGTCGACCGCCATGCTGGAGGGGCTAGCCTCGTCTTCGTTCCCCTCCGGCTCGGAGCTAGGCGATGTGTTCACCACCTGAGCGAGCCAACGCCGCTACGCTCCGCCCTGCCTTGCTGCCGCATCCGGTGCAACTGCGCCGCCTCCGAGCGACAACGCACGCAAGACATCCGTCGTCGTGCCTCGGCGTCCATCGCCTGAGCTTCACGGGCCCAACGAAAGGCATCGTCCACGGGGGCGCGGTGCACGTTGTCCACCAATACTAGTAGAAAAAATAATTTTCGTCAGCATATTTGTCCCGGTCGTGTTGGAGGCCGGTACTAATGAGTAGTACCGGTTCCAGACACGAACCTGTACTAAAGGTTTTGGCTATAAATTCCATATTGTGAATTACTTTTTAAAAATCGACATAAAATCATTTAAGTAGACGAAATTAGGTAAAAATCAAGAAAACTCATAATCTTTTGGATCAAATGTGTACTACTCTTTCTTGAAATTACATGAGTGTCATTTTGCATCATATGTTTGACACTTAAAAAATAGAAAATGATATTTATGAAAAATAATTTGAAGAATCCCTTCGACATTATTGTTAACTATACCAAGACGCACCTATTTGTAAAATATGAGATCTTTATCAAAAACTATACCGTGACCATAACTTGATCATATGGCTTGAACTTCAAGATTTGGCTTGAACTTCTAAATTTATAGATGATAAACCTTTTGGTGAAGACTTTTTTTGGAAATTTTGTCAAAAATCAAGGTTATCATTTTTCATAGCAACTAGTACACATATAAGTACCCCATCCTAAAGGATATCCCTTTCTAGGTGTTTATTATTTTATTTCATTTTTCATAAAAACGATCAAAATGGTCACTATGACTATTCATATAAAGATCTAAGATTTTATAAAATTATCAATGTTTCTATGATATAACCACTTGTGAACCTTAAAATGACTTTTTCAAAAAAAATCATACAAAACTATCAAACAGTTGTAGTTTAAATTTGAATTAATTTTGAGAAATCAACATAAACTTATTTAAGTCGGTGAAGTTAGATAGAAATCATGAAAACTCATAATCTTTGGGGATTTTCCATCAAATGTGTACTACTCTTTGTGAAAATTAGATGAAAGCCCTTTTGCATCATATTTATTGTACCTGGTTCACAAAAACAGTTATTCTTTGCACTTAAAAATGGAAAATGATATTTATGACAATTAATTTGAAAATCACTTTGGCATGATTGTTTACTATATCAAGATGCACCTATTTGTGAAATATGAAAATTTTATCACAAACTATGTCGTGGAAACGATCATAATCTGATCATTTGGCTTAAAACTTGTAGATGTTTATATATGATAAAACATTTGTGAAGACTTTTTGTGCAAATTTTGTTGCAAATCAAGTTTATCATTTTTCATAGCAACTAGTACACATATAAGGACCTCATGCCAAAGGATATCCTTTTTTGAGGTGTTTATCATTTTATTTCATTTTTTTGTAAAAACGATCAAAATGATCACCATGACTATTCATCGAAAGAAAGAGATAAGGTTTCTAAAGTTATCAATGTTTTTAAGATATAACCACTAGTTAATTACCTTAAAATGATTTTTTCAAAACCATCAGACCAAACTATCAAATAGTTGTAGTTCAAATTTGAATTACTTTTTAAAAATCAACATAAACTCAATTAAGTAGGCGAAATTAGGTAGAAATGAAGAAAAATCCTAATATTTTGGGATTGTCCATATAATATGTACTACACTTTGTGAAAATTAGATGGGTGCCAATTTGCACCATATTTTTTGTACTTGGTAAAAAAAAGTCATTGCTGACACCTAAAAAAAAGGAAAATGATATTTATAAAAATAATTTGAAAACTTCCTTCGGCAAGATTGTTTCCTATACCAGTATGGACTTATTTTTGTAATATGAGATCTTTATCACAAAATATGGACTTGATGATTTGGCTTGAAATTTAGTTTTGGATTACAATAATTTTATAAATCAGGACCTATCCATGTTTCTATAGAGCAAAAGATGATTTGAATGTCATATTAGGATTCCTCTAATTGTTTTAATCAATTTAGATATTGTGCTTGTTAAAATCCGTTTTAAGGATTTTAAGATACGAATTATTCCATACATAATGAAAAAGGCAAAATAAAGTAAAATGTATTTTATCATTATTTATTAATATTATTATTATATAATCATTGTTGTTTATTCAACTAAATTTTTATAATTCAAGCTATGAAAAAGTGTAACATCATGACCGAATGGTTAATATTGTTGATAAGATAGTAATATCAGTAAGTTCTTGTTCTGTGTACTCCCTCCATTCTAAATTAATTGACTCAGATTTAATAAAACTTAAACTAAATATGAGTTAATTAATTCAGAATGGAGAGAGTAACTTGAAAGGAACCTAAATGTCTAGTGTGTTTGGGGAGCAATTTGAGGATGAGTGACTGAATGGGAAGTTTGGCTAGATTAAGTAGTTTGACTTGAGATTAAGTGTGTAGTTAGTTATGAAGTGTGTGGGTTGGTGGGTAATTAAATGTGTGGCTAACTGAGAAATTTGGAAATTCAAATAATAATATTTTTTCAAAAAATAAATAAAAATAATTTTTATTTGAAAACGTTTAGTAACTGTTGGTAACACGAAATTATGTGCCGCGTCCACGTGGAGGATCTTTACTACCTGGTCTTACCAAACCAGTACTAGAGGGGTCTTTAGTCCCAACTTCGTAGTACCGGTTGTAAAACCGGTAGTAAAAGCCCTCACAGACCGGTACTAAAAGAAAGTTTTCTGCTAGTGCACGTCGCTCCGGGCAGCCTGCAACGCCTCTCGGCTTGCCCACGTGGAGCTTAAATGCTCGTGGGTCGCACGCTGGGCGGCCATGAATGAGGCAGGGTCCTCTTCGGCCCGCGCGACGAGGGCCTGCTACGCCGGGACGCCGCGTTGGCGTTGAGCTGCTCGTATTCCTGGAGCTATGGGTCCATGAAGGCGCGCACTTGTTCCTCCCTCCGGGCGATCTCCAGGGAAGCTCGAATGGCAGCAGCCTCCGCCGTACGCCCCGACCTAGTCAGGCCAGACCAGAGGGACCTTCTGCGCCTCCTCCTCTTCCTGCCGCGCCTCCTCCATGGGCTCCAGCGGCTCCTCCTCTCAATGGAAGTTATCGTCATTGTCACTGCCGTCGTCCCGTGACGGCGAGTTCAGGCCACGACGCGCCACCCGTTGGGTGGACGTCGACCAACATGTAGGGAGACGGCGCGACATGGTGGAGTGTTATGGCGATGGTGTGAGTGGAAAGTGCAGGCGAGGTGACGCGAGTGCTACGGCGGCGATAGCGAGGTGCATTTTTATAGCCGTCTCTCTGGGCGGGAAACAAAGCGGCGGGAGGGTGTGGAAGCGGAGTAATTGGCTGGCGTGTGGAATAGAGAACAAACAGGCGGGCAGTCGTGGCCCTTCATCACCTTAAAACTGTTTGATCGGGGTTTGTCTCAATGACGGGTGGGGACCACCTGTCGGGTGGGGGGTGGGGTGACTGGACAATGTCCGGCGCTCCAGGCAGGCCCTCAAGTTTGACGGGAGAGCTGGGGTCCGGACAGAAATTGGATGGGTGTACAGTTTTGAGGTGCCGTTGCGATGTTTTTTTTTATCCGGACCCATTGAGGCTTTGGGGGGCCGTTTGGAGGGCGCGAGATGCTCAGCTTCCGCTGCTGCCTCTGGCCACACCACGCCGTCGACGAGTGATCTTCCTCTACCGAACACGGACGGATCCAACGGTCGGCTCCTACGCTAGTTTAGCTCGCCAGCTTGCCGAGCCACACTGAGCTCATAGCAGAAAACTTAGGCCGCCACTCTATTCCCAGCTCGCTGGAGCAAGAGTCTAGCCCTCGTACGGGTTTTCCCTGGCTGGACGATCGCGATTTGTGAAAAGGAGAGGAGGTGGGACAACAAACTAGGGCGCTGGGTTGGTTGATGGAGACGGCTGTTTTATACTCCCTCCATCTGAAATAACTTAGTTTAATTTGAACTAAATCTGAGTCAATTAATCTAGAAGATTTTTATATTTTTTTCTGAAACACAGTACAGACACACACGCAAACCATACCCCTATAAGTATCTCTGAGAGACTGGTCTTGCAGATATTGAGGTTGACGAAGTCACCACAGGCGCCTCGCTGTGATCTTTATCTTCGGATAAAAAAATCATGCCCATTCTCAATTTCATTTCAATATAAAAAGAAAAATAAGCTGCTAGCAATTAAAACAAACGGTCCAATTGCTGCCGTATACTACTACTCCAACGGAGTAGCATATAAAGATGTCCAACAACATTATGTAAGTTGCTGAAATATTAAGTGTGACATCGTCTAAAGGTTTAACCCACCGATTAAGCGACCATCGATGTCATAATAAGTTGTAATTCGTCCAAAACTGATTTTTATCACAGAACTATTATATTATGGCTATGTACATCTTTATGCAAAGACCGGGTATAATGCTTCCTTTAAGTGAGAGAAGTTCTACTCAAGAGCGAAAAATATATTTTAGTGAGACTAATCGTCTCATCTGCAGAAAATGAGAAAAAATTTCAGTGAGCACAACAGTTTAAGAACGGCTATGGCAATTGTCCCTATTGATATCAGTGATCATCAAATCGAGAAAATGTTTTATTTCGAGTGGATTTGACTATATAGAATAAATATGCGATGGCATGTAAGTACAGAAGTTCCAGATCATTAGAAAGCAAATTGTATTTACTGATGAAGAAACGCCAGAAATATAAATGCTCACACAGAACAACACAAATGTATTGATACAGAAATAAAGTTAAAAAAAACATGGGTTCGAGGAATGTGCTTCCCACTAATGCCAATTTGCCAAAGTTGTATAGGAGACTTTCCTGATTTACTCTTCATGCATGCATGTAATGCTATACTAAGTGTTAGAGTTGTAATTATGTACGTATTGTAAACCTTGTAGGACTTGTATTCGGAAACCTTGTAGGACTTGTATTCGTACCATTGGTACTTCTATATAATGTTGCAGTGGCCGGCCCAAGAGGTGTCGAAGCCCACAACCCAATCTTGTTTCGTAACATGGTATCAGACGCGATCGTACGATCTGAAGTCCTGCCCATGTCTTCGTCTTCCGCTGCTGCTGCGGCGGCTGCCGCCACCGCGCCCGCCGCCACCTCCGAGCCGGCTGCCTCCCTTGCCATGGCTCCTCCTGTCCTGACTGCTGATGCGTTCGACTCGCTCGCCTCGGCCGCGCCGGTCGCTCTGCCGCCGGTGCCGTCGTTCTTGTCCCACTTGTTTCCGAGTGGTTCTGCTCCGGCCGCCGCCGCCACCCCGCTGATGACACGATCGGCGGGCGCGCTCTCCTCCGGCCCGAGTGCCTTGGTCTACTCCGGTGCTCCAGCGCCAAGGTCACCCTATGGTGTGCTTGCACCCTACGCGCCACCGCCTCTGCCGTATGATCCTGCTGGCTATGGCGCATACCACGGTGCACCTTACGGTGCCCCCTATGGTGCTCTCTATGGCGCTCCCTACGGTGCTCTCCATGGCGCCCACTATGGTGCCCCTTCTGTTGCAGGCTACGGTCAGCCTCCACCCTACGCCGTGGGATACGGCACTGGCTATGGTGTTGTCCCGGGCCACGCCGCGTACGGGGCGTCGTCTTCATCTACGGTGCCGCCTCCTCCACCACCGGCTACCGCTGCTCCGGTTTTGGCCGAGCTCCCACCTGACTCGTCATCTGCGCTCGATGTCATCACGACTCCGCCGTTCTACTTCGGCAATCTCCTTCCAGTGAAACTGAAGATGGACAATTACTTGTTCTGGCGTGCACAGATTCTACGTCTCCTCCGTAGTCACTACCTGGAGGGGTTCGTCGATGGTACCCTGCCGTGTCCCTCGCCAACGCATCCCATGTTCCGGCCCTGGATTGCTCAAGATCAAGCGATCCTCTCGGTGATTCAGTCCTCTCTCACCGAGGGCGTCGCCGGGTTGGTTCTCTTTGCTACCACGTCACATGAGACGTGGGAGGTTCTAGAGTCGAGCTTCTCCGCGCAGTCCTCGTCTCAGTCTATGGCGCTTCGTGCCAAGCTTGGCGAGACTCAGAAAGAGAACAACTCCATCTCCGTCTTCTTCAACAAGGTCAAGCGTTTGGCCGATACACTTGCCTCTATTGGCGAGCCTCTTCGTGACTCCGAGTTTACGGGGTACATCCTCAAAGGTCTGGACGGTGACTATGACTCTCTTGTTGAGGTGATCAATGAGCGTCAAATTCCCATCAAGCCACAGGAGCTTTTCCAGCGTCTCCTTGCGACGGAGCAACGCCTTGCTGCTCGTCATCCGGATGGGGGCCCCTCAACCAACGCTGCCTACCGCGGAGGAAAGGGGGGGCACCGTCCATCTGCATCGATGCCCTCTGGAGGGGGCAAACCTGCCGCACCACCCACTCCCACTACGCAGCCGCGTCCGTCCATTGTGATGGAGAACGGACGTCCGCATGCGTGTTGCGCCGCCTGCGGTGTTGCAGTTCCTTGTCAGCTGTGTGGTCTTGCTGGCCATATCGCGTCTCGTTGACATCGCCGTTTCAAGCCGGACTTCCTTGGTCTAGGCAATAACGGCAAGGGCAATGAGCGTCAGGTCAACATGACACAACAACATGGACACACTCCGTCTTACTCTGTTGATCCCACCTGGTACATGGACACTGGTGCTACTGATCACGTGACTAGCGAGTTGGACAAGCTCGCCATGCGTGAGGCCTACCACGGGCATGACAAGGTTCAAACAACAAATGGGGCAGGTATGCACATCTCTCATATTGGTCAGGCATCTCTTCTTACCAACACATCTAGGAAATTGCATCTTAAAAATGTCCTCCGCGTTCCCACAGTTGCACGTAATTTGCTTTATGTTCCTAAGCTTACTTATGATAATAATGTGTTCTGTGAGTTTCACCCATTTGATCTTTTTGTAAAGGATCGGGTCACGACGGACGTACTTCTTAGTGGTCGGCTTCGCCATGGACTCTATGTGATTGATGTGTCGCGATCTACCTCCCCAGCTGTTTCCCAAGTCTTTAGTGGTGTTCGGGTGTCCCACTCTCAGTGGCACTCTCGTCTTGGTCATCCTGCCACACCCATCGTTCGACATGTTCTTCATCGTCATGAGTTACCGTCTGTGTCTAGTACTAAAGAAGGTTTAGTTTGTGATGCTTGTCAACAGGGAAAGAGTCATCAACTTCCTTTTTCTGTTTCTAGTCATGTCGTAAAAACTCCTCTTGAGCTTGTGTTTTCTGATGTCTGGGGTCCTGCCCAGCTGTCTGTTAGTGGTCATGAGTACTATGTCAGCTTCATTGATGCTTATAGTCGCTTTACTTGGATTTATCTGCTTAAGCGCAAGTCTGATGTTTTTGATGTTTTCCTTAAATTTCAAGCACATGTTGAACGTCTCCTCGGGCATAAACTAATTCATGTTCAGTCGGATTGGGGGGTGAGTATCGTAATCTTAGTACTTTCTTTGAGAAACTTGGGATCTCACATCGTGTGTCTTGTCCTCATACACATCAGCAAAACGGCTCCGCCGAACGTAAGCACCGTCACATTGTTGAAACTGGGTTAACCTTGCTAGCTCATGCCTCGGTTCCTTTTCATTTTTGGAGCGACGCTTTCACTACCGCCTGTTTTCTTATCAATAGGCTCCTTTCGCGACTCCTTGGCATGAAAACACCTCTCGAACTCTTGCTTCATGAGACTCCGGATTACACTTTTCTTAAAGTGTTTGGTTGTGCGTGCTGGCCGCATCTCCGTCCCTATAATAATCGCAAGCTTGAGTTCCGTTCTAAAAAATGTGTCTTCCTTGGGTATAGCTCGATGCACAAAGGGTATAAATGCCTTCATGTCCCGACAAATCGTGTGTATATCTCGCGCGATGTTGTTTTTGATGAGCATGTTTTCCCCTTTTCCACTCTTCCTACTCCTGCCACCACATCTACTCCGCCGTTGCATACATCTCCTGTTTTGCCTGATCAATTTGTAGATGCTGCACATTCGCCGTTTTTGTTGTCTAACCATGGTGCAGGAACTGGTAGAGGGGCTCGTCTTCTTCTTCTGGATGATCCTCCTGTTGCTGCTTCGACGGATCAAGTCGAACCCGCGGCAGCGTCTCCGCCCGACGTCCCCTGCATGGGCCATGCAGCGACCTCCTCGTCGACTGCGCCCACCGCCTTGCCCGCGCGGAGTCTCGCTCCGGCCACGCTAGCAAGGCCCGCGCCAGCTCCCTCGCTCGCGCAGAGTGCGCCTCTGCTCTCGCCTGCGCGGTCCGCAACAACTTCACCCGGCCCACCAGATGATGATGGGCCGTCCTCTGGAAATCAGTTTTCCTCGCCTGTGCGACCGACTGCTGATCGTGCGTTGCTGCTCGCCCCACCGATCTTCACGCCATCGCCTCGTGATGCTCCGCCGTCCTCGCCTGGTGATGTTGGGTCGCCATCGCATGCCTCGCTTGCGTCTCCTCCTGCTTCGCCGATCTCTGCTCTCCAGCACAGTTCGGCGCCCGTGTCTACGTCGACGGTGCCGATTGCACCGACCTCGCCTTCATCAACTGCTCATGCTGTCATGCGTCCTCACACTCGTAGTCGGAGTGGGATTTATAAACCGCTTGAATGCAAAGATGGCACGGTTGCGTGGCTAGCGGCATGTGTGGCTCTGGCTGAGTCCGATCCTACTGTTGAACCCCGACATTTTCAGGCTGCTTTGGGTATTCCTCACTGGCGATCTGCGATGGAACTAGAGTATCAAGCGTTGCTGAAAAATGATACGTGGCATCTTGTTCCTCCGAAGGCTGGTGTCAATGTTATTGATTCCAAGTGGGTATTCAAAGTTAAGCGACATGCCGATGGCTCCATTGAAAGGTATAAAGCTCGTCTTGTTGCTAGAGGGTTCAAACAACGTCATGGTCTTGATTATGAGGATACGTTCAGTCCTGTGGTTAAGCCTACGACAATTCGTTTGTTGTTGTCGCTTGCTGTTACTCGTGGATGGTCTCTTTGACAGCTGGATGTTCAGAACGCCTTTCTTCATGGAGTTCTTGAAGAAGAGGTATATATGCGCCAGCCTCCTGGTTTTGTTGATCCTGCTCGTCCGCAACATTTGTGTCGCTTGGTGAAGGCTCTTTACGGTCTTAAGCAGGCGCCTCGTGCCTGGCATGCGCGGCTTGGAGCTGCTCTTCGTGTACATGGCTTTGTTCCCTCGACAGCTGATATATCCTTGTTTTTGCTCCAGCGCCCTACTATCACTATGTACCTACTGGTGTACGTAGATGACATCATCTTGGTCAGCTCGTCAGTCTCTGCTACGGATCGTCTTGTTTCTGCTTTGGGTGGTGATTTTGCTCTTAAAGATCTTGGACGGCTTCATTTTTTCCTCGAATTGGAGGTTTCTCATTCTGATGCTGGTCTGACTCTCATTCAGCAGAAGTACTCCCGTGATTTGCTTGGTCGTGCTGGTATGCTTCAGTGCAAGCCTGCTAACACTCCTATGTCCGCCTCTCATAGACTGTCTGCACTTCATGGTACTCTTCTTTCATCTGATGATGCTACTGAGTATCGCAGTCTTGTTGGTGGCTTGCAGTACTTGACGATTACTCGTCCTGATATCTCATATGCGGTTAACAGTGTCTGCCGGTTTCTTCATGCTCCTCGAGATTCTCACATGATGGTTGTCAAACGCATCTTGCGCTATGTTCAATTCACTGTTACTTTTGGACTGCATCTTCGGCCTGCCCCTTCTGGTATTCTTTCTGCATTTTCTGATGCAGATTGGGCTGGCAGTCCGGATGATAGGCGATCTACGGGGGGATATGCAGTATTTCATGGTCCAAATTTGATCACCTGGAGTGCTCGTAAGCAAGCTACAGTGTCTCGCAGTAGTACTGAAGCTGAGTACAAAGCAGTTGCCAATGCCACCGCTGAGCTCATTTGGGTTCAGTCCTTGCTTCAAGAGTTGGGAGTCTCTCAGGTTTAACCGCCTGTACTTTGGTGTGACAACATTGGTGCCACATATCTATCTTCAAATCCAGTGTTTCATGCTCGGACAAAACATATTGAAGTGGACTATCACTTTGTCAGAGAACGTGTTTCGCAGAAGTTGCTTCAGATTAAGTTCATTCCTTCAAATGATCAGCTGGCTGACATCTTCACGAAACCATTGCCACTACCTCAGTTTGAGGGATGTCGACGCAATCTTAATCTTCTGAATGCTTCAGAGTACGGTTAAGATTGAGGGAGGGTGTTAGAGTTGTAATTATGTACGTATTGTAAACCTTGTAGGACTTATATTCGGAAACCTTGTAGGACTTGTATTCGTACCATTGGTACTTCTATATAATGTTGCAGTGGCCGACCCAAGAGGTGTCGAAACCCATAACCCAATCTTGTTTCGTAACACTAAGAATATTACTTTTTGGCCATACAAAAATATAGTGTGAAATTGTTCACGTCTACACTGAACACGTCCTCATGTACTCTTGGGAGTAGGGATGTTGCCTCGCAACAAGCTGGCGAATGGGACCTTTGTTAGGAGCATATACGCAAGACAATCTGGTATGTGCTTTATCAACCGAAGCCCTACTCAGCCGTGATGAACCCCATCAGGGCTAACCGTGACAATGGGTTGAGTTAGATCGATGGCATGCCATTAACTCGGTTTTTTTTTTTTAGATCAAGGCAGTGCGTGAGATAGTTTTTTGACCTAGCGCTCTGGCGGCTGCCGAGGCGACTAGGGTTTGTGCCTCCGTCACCGGATCCTTCCCGGAGCGGAGTTCGACTTCATCCAGGAAACGAGACCACCCTCCCGTGGTGGGTACAAGGATTGATCGTGCGACCCAGAGGGATCTTCGTCTACGATCTTTCCTCGCTGAAAGCTAGGGTTTGAGCGCTTCCTGATGGCGGCGGATACAGAAAACTCGGGCAACTGGCCAGGAGGGTCGCAAGAGAAGCAAACAGAGGGGATTGACGATTTGTTGCAGCGTCTTGGAATTGAAGAAGAAGATTTTGATGACATCGTTTTTGAGGAAACAGAAGGAGCACCGAAGGAGGGTGTTAAGTGGCTGGCTCTAGCTAGGGTTCATACAAAAAACTACTTCAGTTCCTCAACTTTTGAGCAGCATATGAGAGTAGCATGGAGTCCAGCACGTGAGGTGATTTTTCAGCATATTGAAGGTAATATTTTTACTGTCCAGTGCTTCTGTCTTGGAGATTGGCTAAAGGTAGAGAAGGAAGGACCATGGCTCTTTCGGCAATCTATAGTCTGTATTGAGCAGTACGATGGGCTAGATGCAGTGGAATCGGTTGATCTGAATTACTTCTCAACTTGGATCCAAATCCATAAGGTGCCTATCGGATACCGGAACGATGCTCTGTTAACAAATCTCGTGGAAAAAAAGATGGGCAAAGTGATTGAGGTCCAAACGGATGTTCAAGGAGCCGGTAATTTCGTTCGTGTAAGAGTTAAATTGGATGTTAGGAAGGTTTTGGAGCGCTGGGTTTCCATGATCAGAGGTGGCAAGAGGGAAGTGTTCATGGTAAAGTATGAAAAAATGCCGCGGTTTTGTGCAGCATGCGGTTTCATTGGGCATTCTCACCTGGAGTGTGGCTCTGGTGAACATGCAGAAGAGAAATTGAAGTGGGGAGATTGGCTTAAAGCGGTCTGGGAGACTTGGCATAGGAGGGGAAACGCTAGTGCACGCGGCAGAGGTCGCGGTTACCGTGGTGGGAGATTTTCTGAGAATTCTTCAAGGGGAAGAGGAAGAGATCAAATGGGACGGGGAGACCCAAACCAAACTAGTTGGATGCACAATGCCTTGGCTTATGTTGATGGACGTGTAGTCTCTGATGAGTTGAAAGACACAGCAACTAGCCCGCTGAAGGAAGCAGATGTTAACATGGAGGAATTAAATACAACCAACTCGGGTTCTAAAAGAAACTTACTAGGACAGTTTGATGCTGATCTTGACAATAATAAGGCAGAGGCAGCATGTGATCTTTCTCCAATGATCACGGAGACACAAGAACCTATCTTAGAAGATTCACATAAAATGATAGCTGAGAAGGAAAGAGTTAAAAGAACGAAGACTGGAGCTGACTCCTCTTCACTAGGATCGGCAGACTCTCGCGAGGGGCCTGGCCGGTCGCAATGAGGATCTTAGTTTGGAATTGCCGTGGCTTGGGTAACGCTGCGGCAATTCGTGCGCTGATGGATGTCCTAAGGCGCCAGAAACCGGATGTGATCTTCCTTTCAGATACACATCTTGATCGTTACCCCGCTGAGTGTCTTCGTCGTCAAATGGGTATGGACTTTATTATAATGCAAGCTAGTGATGGGAGGAAAGGTGGAATTTTGTTAGTTTGGAGGAAAGATATTAAGGTCCATCAGATTTTTGCATGTCCAAGCTATATTGATGTTCGTATTGTGGAGGAGGCTAATAAAGAGTGGAGGTTTACGGGTATGTATGGGGAATTTAAATGGGAGGAGAAGTACAAAACTTGGGAGAGAATTCGTTTCATACACCAAAATAATTCTCTCCCTTGGCTAATAATGGGCGATCTGAATGAGATTTTGTTTGATTCGGAAAAGGAAGGTGGTAGGGTTAGACCAGAGAGATATATGAAAGATTTCCGTGATACTTTGGATGATTGCCAGTTAACTGATGTCGGGTATGTGGGAGATTGTTTTACGTGGCACAGAGGAACCATGAGAGAAAGATTAGACAGAGGTCTTGCAAATTCGAGTTGGAGCCAAATGCACACAAATGCAGCTATTTTACATCTTGAATACAACCACTCGGATCACAGACCTTTGCTTTTGGATACAGAATATTATGCAGCGCCCTTTTCAGCTCCTGGACGGGCTCAGCGTAAGTTTGAAGCTAAATGGTTTAAGGAGGAAGGGTTCCGCGACGTGGTTGAGGAGAAGTGGAACGGTTCTCTGTCAGCTGGGTCTCCGGTTCTGGAAAGGCTCAAGGCCATGCATGATGGGCTACATACGTGGGACAAATTGATTCTTCAAGGACCAAAAAAGCGACTGAGGAAGGCCCAGCACGAGCTAGAGTTGCTTATGCGTGGTCCTCTTAATGCAAACGAAGAACAAAAAAAGTTTGAACTTGCCCGGCTAATTGAAAACTTGTTAGAGCAAGAGGAGATCCGATGGTGCCAGCGCTCCCGCGCAAACTGGATTCAAAACGGCGACAAGAACACAAACTTCTTTCATAATTATGCATCGGCCAGAAAGAAGAGAAATATGATAAAAAAAATTGAAGAATCTGACAGGAGATTTCGTGGAAGGTACGGATAATATAAAACCCTTGATTCTTCATTATTTTGCTAACCTATTCAAATCGGACAATTTGGTGGTGGATCCAACTTTCCTTGATAAAGTGGTCCCGAGAGTGACAGCAGATATGAACGAGATGTTACTTTCTCCGTTCACTGCGGAGGATGTTAAAAAAGCGATTCACAGCATTGGGGACTTGAAAGCTCCGGGGCCAGATGGACTTCATGCCCTGTTTTATAAAAGGTTTTGGCATCTGGTAGGCAATGATATTACTTGTGCGGTCCTCAAATCAATTAATGAGAAGAAAATTCCAGAAGGGTGGAATGAAACAGTGGTGGTTCTAATCCCTAAAGTAGACTCACCGGAAGAGGTATCTCAATTTAGGCCCATCTCTCTTTGCAATGTGGTTTATAAAATTATCTCTAAAATGTTGGCAGCTAGATTGAAGACTATTTTACCGGATATTATTGCCCCCACTCAGAGTGCTTTTGTGCCCGGAAGGCTCATTACGGATAATGTCTTGGTTGCGTATGAGTGTATTCACAAAATTAAGAACAAGAGGAAGGGAAAAACAGGTCTTTGTGCGGTTAAGCTTGACATGCATAAAGCATATGATAGAGTGGAATGGAATTTCTTGGAACGGATGATGTTAAAATTGGGATTCGATAGCCAATGGGTAGACTTGATCATGGAGTGTGTTACTTCGGTTTCCTACTCTATTAGAGTCAACTCTGACTTAACGGAGGACTTTAAACCCACTAGAGGTATTAGGCAAGGTGACCCACTATCACCCTACCTGTTTCTCTTATGTGCAGAAGGTTTATCAAGTTGCTTGTTACACGCGGAGGAGATTGGTGGCATTGAAGGGATCAAGGTGTGCAGGAATGCACCATCAGTTTCACACCTACTTATTTGCTGATGATTCTTTGATTCTCTTGAAGGCAGATTTGAATAATGCAATCTCGTTGAAACAAGTACTAGACACCTATTGTGCAAACTCGGGACAGATGGTGAGTGTGGCAAAATCTAGCATCTTTTTCAGCCCTAATACAAATGTTGATGTGAAGGTGGATATCTGTAATATCCTAGATATTAATACCGAAGCCCTTTCTGATAAATATCTGGGGCTGCCGGCTTTGGTTGGAGCGGATCGCAGCGATTGCTTTATTCATTTTGTGGAAAGGGTTATGCAAAGGATAAAAGGTTGGATGGAGAAATTATTATCTATTGGTGGTAAAGAAATACTTCTCAAAGCGGTGGCGCAAGCCATCCCAGTTTATGCGATGTCGGTCTTCCTGTTACCCAAAAATGTTTGTAAGAAGATCACTGATGTTATTGCCCAGTACTGGTGGGGCGATAATGCTGAGGGTAAAAAGATGCACTGGTATTCATGGTGGAAGCTTTGTTTTCCAAAGAATGAAGGAGGAATGTGGTTTAGGGATCTACACTCCTTTAACCTCGCTATGTTGGCAAAACAAGTTTAGAGGCTTATTGATAAGCCTAACTCACTGTGCGCTCAGGTCCTTCGGGCAAAATATTACCCGGATGGTGACTTATTGAAGGCTGGCCCCAAGGCCGGTGCTTCATTCACTTGGCAAAGCTTGGTTGCGGGTATACAGACTTTTAAAAGAGGGCATATCTGGCGTGTCGGTAATGGGGAGTCAATTGAGATTTGGAAGGATCCATGGTTGCCGTCTAGTCCTGACCGCAAAATTATGACGCCACGTGGAAACTGTTTGCTGAGAAAAGTTTCTGATCTTATTGATCCAATTACCGGTTCATGGGATGCCGAGCTAATCACATCAATCTTCAGTCCAATTGATGTTCAAAGAATTCTACAAATCCCAGTAAGTACCAATGCATTTGAAGACTTCATTGCCTGACACTACACTAGCTCTGGTGCTTTCACCGTTCGGTCTGCCTATCATGTTGAGTGGAAGCATCAATATAGTGGTGTTACTTGCCGATCCCTAATATCTGGTACATCCCTAAATAATCCAACTTGGAAAATTATGTGGAAATTGAATACGCCAGCAAAGGTTAAAATCTTCTGTTGGAGAATCATGCATGGTGTTCTCCCGCTCAAATCAATTCTCTTCAATCGGCATATTGGTACTGATGATATATGCCCGATCTGCTCTACTGCGCCAGAAGATGTGTGACACATGCTGTTTGCATGTCCAAGGGCAGCAGGTATATGGAAGGGGCTTGGCCTTGAGATGATGGTGCAATCACACATGACTGTGGACAGATCAGGCTCTCAGATTTTAGAATCGCTGTTTAAATCCCAGGTATCTATACTTCCCGGATACGATTCGATAAATATTCATGATGTTATTGTTGTTGCTTCCTGGTATATTTGGTGGCTGAGGCGTCGACAAACACATGGAGAGAAAATACACACGGATCAACATTGTCTAAATTCTATTAAGGCTATCACGGCTAACTCGTCGAAGAAAATTTCAGCCGTGTCCGATCGGAAGGTAACATGGGCTAAACCTTTGTCAAATTCTGTTAAGATAAACGTTGATGCTGCCTTTGATTCAGCTAGCAAAACCGGAGCTATGGGAGCAATCATCAGAGACAAGTTTGGGAATTTTATGGCTGCTCAAGCGACGTTATTATCGCATGTGCCGTCCGCATCCGTTGCGGAGGCTATGGCAATGCAGCATGGTCTCGAGATGGCCAACAACTTAGGCTTTTCAGACGTGGAAGCAGAATCAGATTCTTTAGAAGTGGTAAATCTCTGTTCAGGAACCGATCGCATTTGGAATGATGCTACAGCAATTTATGCAAACATATTGGTCCAGGCAGGACATATTGGGAGGGTTAAGTTCCTACATTGTCGAAGAGAACCTAATAAGGTGGCCCATGAGATATCTAGGAACTGCTTTACTTCGTCTATTTCTTGTAATTGGGTCGATGAACCCCCTAGTTTTATTCTCCAAGCTCTGCTGGATAATGTAACTATGATTTGAACTCGAGGCAGCAAGTTTTCTGACGCGCTCTTTTCCTTACCAGGGTACCTAAGGGGACTGGAAGGTTTTTAATGAGGCGAGCTTGCTGACCTAATATATCTGTGTTTTAATTTAAAAAAAAAACTCGGTTTTTTTAAGCTTTAAGGACTGTGTGACAACTGCCCCACAGTAGCCATTAACTCGGTTGTCGATCAACAAGCGAATTCGAAGGTGCGAAGTCGCTGCTGAACGGAAGCAAGGACAAATTACCCCTATATATTAAGAGGGCTCATTTTCTCGCCCTGGCAGCGATCCGGGTACTGTTCACGTGAACAGTTACAAACAGTGCTCCCGCCTGTTTGTTTCACCGATTCCTGAATCTTGGTTCCTCCCATCCATGTATACGTGTCGTTGCCTGATCCTCACCGCCGCCTCGATATTTTCTTCCCCTCACCTTTCTGCGCGATGCACTCCGGACTCCTCGCTCCTTCCATCTCTTGCGCCGGCCTCTCCGCCTCGCCGCCCTGCCTCGATGGCCACCCCTCCCGCCTGCGGCCGCGGCGCCCGTGCCCACGCGCCGACCTTGCCCTTGCGCTAGAGGAGGAGAAGGTCGCCGAGATCCTCCCTCACGCGGCCGCCTCCCTCGCCCTTGCTCCCGGCCGCCACGCTGCCACCTCGCCGCCGCCGTGTCGTCTCCGGCCATCCCGGGCAAGATCGAGGCCGCACCGCCATCCTCCTCCTCAAGGAGTCTCGCGTGCCGAGAGGCTTCGAGGGCGTCGTATGGGCAGTCTTCCCCAACTGCGGCCGAACCTGTCGTCGCCCGATTCGCCGCCGCCTGACCTCGCCTTCCTTCATGGACCTCTTCTTCGTGGTTCTGGTGGGCTTGCGTATATCCTGCACCCCTTCCTTCGCTCTCCCTCGCTTTAATTTGTGCTCGCCGTGTAGGACGTCGCTGGACCACGCTCTAGGGTCTCCTCCGCAGGTTCGGCGCGGGCAGTCCAGGACAGGAGCCGCTGCGGCGCTGGACAGGACCCGCAGCCGCACCCTCGAGCCTCGAGGATATCGCCTTCTTGGACTCAGCCTGTCCCAGCCCCGTTGTCGTCAGCCTCGCCTTCCAGCTCTCGGCGTCCGGTGACAAGGTAAACGCCCGCGGTCGCCTCATGTCTGCTCTTTCTTCCATCCCAGGGGCAAGCGTTGCCTCCATTTCTGCAAAAAGAATGTCAGTCATAGGTCTCAAACCTGAAACTCCATGTATAGGAGATTTTCCTGTTTGTAGCTTCACGAGGCAATAAGAAACGAAGCGTCCGAACCATCTTGATGCCAACCTGAGCGTAGTGGCACAAAACAAATTTATCCCTTATTCACCCTAAATTAAACTCTTGAATTAAATGTGAGCATAGTTCCACCCGAGTCAGGGTTGAGCTTAATAACATTCACCCAGTTTTCTAATTGTTGACATGCAGCTATTTGCTATTTGCTGCATATTTTCATGTTAGTGCAGCGAGTGCCAATTTTTCTAGCGTCCGAGGTGTTCTTTTTCAACTCCGCTACGTCTTCCAGTATGTCGTCTACCTGCAGCGCCGCCTCCTCCAGTGCGCCGACGGCGACGAGCTTCCACTTGAGTTGGTTTCCCCGTGGTGCCATCGCGTTCTGGATAGAGGTGCTTTCCTGCCTCTGCTTTAGCACTGCTGCTGACCTCTTCCAGCACTACGCGGAGGAACAACGTCTTTGATGACAGTCATGGGTAGGCACATGTGGTGCTTTCTTATTATATTTGTATAGTAGTGCAGAGATGCATATTGATTTGTACATATTCCTTGGTAAAGTATTTATTTTTTTGTTTTTACCTAATTATTGTTAATCTATTAGTTTGGAGATATTCCAACGCTCGCCATCAATTTAACATTCTGTTTCACTGGATTCCGTAGGGGTAAACTGAGGCTCACTGCTGGCAGATCTGTTTCCTAGAGCTTTTCGTTCAAAGTGCAGGGCTTTCTCATCCAGATGGTTTTTCTATGGACATGGACTTCGATGGGATTGGGTATTCAGCTAGAATTCCAATGTTGATGTATTTATTTATCTTTAGCAATCACTTTTAAAATAAGCTCGATTCATTCATCATGCGTCTTTCAATGTTGATGTATTTATTTATCTATAGCAATCACTTTTGAAATATGCTTGACTAACACAACGTGAGTCATATGTCGACTACCTCCCTAAGAGGGGAATTCCAGATTTTATAAGCCACAATGATATTCATGATGCTGTTTCAGTAATACTACTGCTGCATTCAAATACATTATTTTGTAGTTGATGTTGTGCATAAATATGTAGTCATCATCTATAATCCTACACAAGAAACAGTAGGTGTATGATCTCTATAGTATTCCTTGGAACATATATTATTCAGATAATTTTTCTTGCACATCAAGGCTACACAGCATATAAATAGGAAATATGATTCCTATTCAGATCCATATTTGTTTTGTTGGTGTGCAACCCTTTCCTATAGCATCCATATTAAAATTATGCTCACTGGTAGGGGAAAGGTGTATTCTTGCAATATAACCGATGGTTAATGATAGTGTAATAGTAGGATTGCATTGCTTCTTCATTTCCATGTTCTTCTTTAGGAAAGCACTAATATTTTATATTCCAACACATTGTTTCCTTACTTCTTATACGATATAATATATTGGCAGTCTATTTTGTTTGTGAAATTGTAGTTCGGCTTGCCATAGTACATGTATGTTGTTGTGACAAAAATCTATATTGGGAATCAGGCAAACAATGAGTCCATTAAGTTGTAAAACCCAATATAATAATTTGCTGCATAATTTGTACAAAAATAGTCACAGAGGATGCTAGAATTGTGGAATTTCAAGTTGCTCCCAATCCGATGAAGTCTTATAACCTGTTTTACTATGTATTTCTTGACCTGTCAACAAGCCTATAGATTCTTTTAGATTGGGTCCAAGGTATACGGATCAGGTGTGCCATAATGTATCAGAATTCAATTGGATGAACAGGTGGGTTATTTAGTTGGTATGGTTGACTGGTTGTGTTATATGTTTGCAAGTTGTGAATAGGATTCAGTGGTTTGAGAAATGCGAGTACGGCCATCTTTTGTCAATTATTATTTTCAGTACTTACATTGCTATTGTACTTGCTCCATTTTTGATTATGACCATCTATTTTATATTCAATTTTCGAAACTTGCGTATGGAAGACGGCCATCTTTTCGACATAGATGAAAACCGTAAGAAAATATTAATCCACCTTTTTAAAGATATTCTCTTTTTTGGAAGAAGCAAATTTTTCTATGATCATCTATTATGGAGCAGCCATTTTCACTACTCTGATGGCACTTCTAATATATATTCCTCTTTCGATACTTTTTAAGTGAGTAAATAGGTCTAGGACAACAATTCTTATAAAGTTTAGTGCTTTCTAAATTTCTTTCAGTTTCCGCTGGATAAAATACCATGTGCATGGTGAAACATAATATATCATTATATCCAGAAAAATTGTATGCAAGCCATTTTTCTTTATGTGCTTTTGTACTTCTTAATTCATATGCCACATCTTATCAATTGACTAGGGCAGTGAGAGCTATAAACATTATGGAAAGTTACTCAGGAGGGTAGTGTTTAGAGGTGTCCGAGGAAAACTGCACATACAAGGCTGCATGTCCAAGGTAGATATGTCCTTCGTGGATTTATGGCTACTCTATTTACATATTGCAAATAGTGTATTTTTACAAACATTTCCTTTGCTTCCTTTAATTCAAGCACAAGATGCTGCTCATAGCAGGCCGAACGTTCCACTGTTGAGGTGATGTTTTTGTTGGTGTGGCGCAAGACATTGTTGGTGTTACACTATTGGGAGGAGATATGTGTTCAGGTGAGCAGCTAGCAGCTAGCACAAGATTAATATGTGAAAGCATTGTGCATTCATGCTTCTATTTTTTGATTTAGAATTATTATCTCCTGGCACTGTGCTTAAATTCAAAACTTTGATATTTAAGTGCTAGCAGATGTAACATATGTTCCATTGCGTAAACAAAATATATGTTCTCATAATCGTGAACCTTGGATTTTGCTATGTCAACAACCAGACTTGCTATTTAAACTTGATACGATGTGATCATTCGTGTACTTTCCATTACTTTCTTGGTATACACTGTCGTGTTGGTATCTTAACTAATGGTGGGCAAGTTTGTTTACCTTCATTTTCTTTTGTTTTCATGTTGACTCAGACTATGCGCGCATTTGCAAGAACCAAAAGCTGGATTGTCAGAATAATTCAGGTAGAAGTATGACGGCCACTCTCCATGTTTTGGGGCTAAGGCAGATAGGAACTCAAGGGCCTAACGGTGTTCTGGAAGCGAGACAGGGAACAGCGGACTGATGCTGTTTTAGCAATCTGTTGGCACATATTTTTTACGTGAGGTACATCCAGCAATAAACCAGCGAACTGTTATAAAACATGAGATCGCTTTATGGTTTCTACATTTTAAGCTTTTCTCAGCACAATACTTCTACCACGTCAATGTTCTTGGAGTTACATTTACTCGATTTGATTCAACCCATTGTAAATTGACCTAAGATATTTATTGTACCAACTATTGATTTTTAGGGTTTTTTTTCAAAAAAACAGATGCACTCCAACTTATGTAGACCATTATTATCTGTGTATCTATATTTGCCTTATGTACCTATATTGCAACCTTAGTGTTCACTGCTATTCAAGTAATTCCAAAACTAAATACATTGCCGAGCTCAAAATCTTCAACATTCTTTCCTAATATATAGTTTCACGCTCAAACAGAAAAAACAAATAGAACCTACATCAAATTTTTCACCAAGGGCGCGGCGTGTCGCCGCGCCGATTACAACTAGTTAATATAACTGAGACAAGCCGAATCTCTCTCAGGCCATCACCTGTTTTGGACGTACGATGGAAGTATAAGTCATTTTTGGCCGTCGATAGCTCTTTGTCCCAGGCCCGCTGCTATGAGGATCAAATTGCTGGTTTCTCGTTGAATCTCAAACGGAAGGTCCAGATAGTTTCACGCGTGCAAAACTGCGATGACTACCCAATACCGACCGCCCGCACTCCCGTACAGGACCTCACCACGGCTGACCTTGACATAGGGAGAAAGAAACCTAGGTGTGGAACCGCCGCCGCCGCGGGCGTCACCTCCACAGAGAGAGAGAGAGAGAGAGAGAGAGAGAGAGAGAGAGGAGACTAGATGAAGGCGGTCGTTCAGTTCCGTTCCAACTACTCCTCGCGGCAGTCCCTCGTGAACCTTGATGGAGGCGGTGGCGGTAGCGGATGGCGCCCAGAGGAGACGGCGACGTCGCGACATCAAGCATGGCTGCCCCTCTCCGGTGATCTCTACCTCCTGTGTTAGTGCCTCTCCCACGAGCAAGGCGTCGTGCGGCAGCGTGCCACCGCGACTCGTGAGCTCGGACGGTGGCGGCGGCGCGTCGCTGGTAGCACCGAAAACCCCGCCCGCTGATGTACTAGAGGTTGTCGGTCGAGCGAAGTCCACAAGTAGCATTGCGGCCAAGATGTTGAATTGATGGTTCTATGCCTCTCCCTAATCTCCCTTTTTCTCCATCCTTTGAAATTCTTATTCTCCTTTGCTTTCTTACCTTCATACTCTACACTAAATCACTGAAACATGCTTGATGTATGATGGAGAAGGTGGATGGACAGAAGTTATTTGATGAGTGTACTTGAACGTTCTTTGCAGATCGGTTCCTGTGCAAGTTCAAGGAAGTGGCGATCTGATGGTATTATTAATTCTAGGCATTCTGCATTTTAGTTCTTTGCATATCAAGACAATTATTCACTACTTATCAATAGGTATCTGTTTCAACGGCAGTCCAACCAGACTTGACTTAAATGATTAGCTTTGTCTTGCATCTTCAAGTTTTTGAAAGGTATCATTGCTTCTCTTGTATTACAAATTCTGTACCGTTTTTCATGCTGGTTCATGTATTCTCGGCAATAGTGTTATTCATTGAGCTAGCAAAATATATGTGTTCTACAACCATTCTGAATAAATCAACCCAGCAATCTTTGATGTATTACCATATCCAGATGGTTCTTTGTTTTCAGTGCCTATATGATAGGATTGTATTACCCATTTTGTTCCATGTGCAGGTGGGCTAAACAAACTCATTTTGTGCAGATAAACCTTGAGCGTCCGTCAAATGGCACTGTGATTTTTTGTTCTAAATTTTTGTTAAGCAAGTTTCTTTTAACTTTCCTATAAGGCATGCATTTCCCCTAACCAGTTTTATTTTACTAATGCTTAATGAAGCAGTCCTTATTCCAAAGTATTATAATTGTGGACTTTTGGTCTGATGAAGGATATTGTGGGGCGCCTAATCTTCCTTGACCCAATGTAAATTGCCGAATTTATTTGCTCAATTATTCTACCAAAATCATAACTGACTCTCTGTTGGTGGCATGCCTTATCCAACAGTCATGTCTTACCAGGGCGAGTCCCCTTCCTTACCTCCCATTACTCTAAATCCCACCCATTCAGGCCTTCATGCACAACAGTACTTGCTGCTTAATTTTTCTTTATATATTGCTGTTAACAATTTTGCTTTAGAAAGTTTCAGTGAATGATATGATATTTTTTTATGGTTCGCTTTAGTTTCCCGAAACCTCCTTATACTTATAGTTGTCCATACTCAGTTTGTGTGCTAATGCATCAGTTTGTGTGCTAATGCATCGGCTAAATCAAGAATCTTGACAAACCTATCAGGGGTATGCATAATGTGGTCCCTTTTATGTTGATTATTGGGTTGATCTTTCAACGCTAGAATATATGGTGCCTTCTTGTTTTCTTATCTGTACGCAAAAACTGTAATGTATCAGTACAAAAGCAAGTTTTTGCACACGGCTGCCAACTGTACAGTAATAGGTACGAAAACAAATGTTGAATAGGAAGAATAAGTATTTTTTCCCATTAGCATATATTTCTTGGAATATGATGACTGATATCTGATCATTAAAGTATGTTCGGCATTGTAACAATACGACTAGCTGAATTCGGCGCGTCGGCACGCCGCGTCCTTCGTGCGAATTTTGATATTAATATTTTTGACGTATTTGATTTGATGGTTATATTTGTAAGGATATAAATCTTCAGTAATCAACGTTTGATTTTTTTTGAATCGACACCAAGTTGTTACTTTTAAATGGGGTACATTTGTATTTTCTTTTATCGACATTTCCTTTTGTATATTTTGGTGGCAAATATTAGAAGGGATGGTTCAAATGGGGTACATGTGTATTTTCTTTTGTGGACATTTCTTTTTGTATATTTCGTTGGCAAATATTAGGAGGGATGGTTTCAAAATTTGTTCAAATTTGTATTGTTTCTAAACTTTGCAATGCACTTAATTTTGTCCGAAAGTAATTAGGTATTTTTCTTCTGGTCATCTTGGTATTTTTTAGACATCTTTTCTGGGAAAGTATCTAATACAAATAAATTGTAGAACGTGGCAATTATAGTATTTTCTGTATAAGGCACACCTAATTTCGTTAATATGTGAAATAATATCATTGGTTGTAAATTTTTAAAAATTTGCATAAACATGCATGTAGATGTTATGGTTGGAAAGATAAAAAAATTCTGCAAATTACGGTATTTTTATTGGTATTTTTGTGAGTTGCAGTTTAGAAGTTATGAATTTTTTTGAATTAACTGCCTTCTTGTAGAGTTTTAAAAACCGACAGCTGGGACCCACATGTCAGACGCACAAGTGCTGACGTCAGCGCTCGCGCGGCTGACGCCAGCTCTTGGCGCCAGCGGCCGCGAAACAGCCGACGACGCCGAGGTCGCCCGATGCGGGGACGCACGCGCGCGTCCGATATGATGCCGGGATGCGAGAGGGAGAATGGCCGCCGGAATCGCCGCCGGCGAGCGTTTACGCGGCGGCGGACGCAGAGGACCGCGGCGGCGATTGGCAAAAGACAGGCGGCGACTCCTTCTGTGCGGGCTCGACTCCGCCGGTGAGGAGGCAGAGCTCGTGGCGGCGGAGCAGCCCGTGCTCTTTGATCCGAGCGGGGAGGTGCGCAGCTGGGGCGGGGCGCGGATTATCCTCCTCATTGTCATCACCAAATATATCCATTATGTGCTCCAATTCATTAAACGTGTCGTAGATGTACAGCTGGTAGAATTTTGGCTGCGGATTACTGGGAGGAGGAAGAAGAGACCCAATCTGATGTGAGACAACTCCACAAATTTTGAAGACATATGGACCTCCCCTAACATTGACAGTCTCATCAATATGCACGCCTAGGGATGTAAAAGGGAACATGGAATTATACTCACAGATCATCCTTAAAAACCGATTAGATCGAGAACCACCATCAAACTTGAGCAGCTCGGATAAAGGTGAAGGCCAATCTGGATAAAACCTTCCCACGGTGACATCACCCAGTATATACAGGCCGTCTCTCTCTGCTAGATGATTTGCAACGCTCCCTAAACCAAAACATGCACCACAGTATATGCAAATTGTTAAGGAGTATTAGTATTGGTCTAGAAGTCCGTATTAGACTAGATTTACTTTCGTGTTCCCCAAGTCAGATGTACTATATATTGTGGCCTTTGGCCCCTTGGTAATACAAGTTGCATATTTCTAACATGGTATCAGAGCCTAGGGCTCGTTTTTTTCCGGACGCGCAACTCGTCCTGCCTCCCGATCCACCTCTTTTCTTTCACTTCCACCTATCTCGCCGATGCAATCTCGCTCGTATTCTTTCTCTCCCCGATCTCTTCGTGGTGTCGCTCCGAGCACCTCATGGTCTCCTCCGTCCCTGCTGCTGGTCTCGCCTCGTCACTAAATGGAGCTGCATCCCCTCGAGCCAGATCGAGCTGACCGAATGGTCCGTCCGTCTTCAACAATTCAATCTGTCTTACTGTCTTCCCGTCAGGTTCCCGTCTGCCTCCCGTCTGCCAGCGCTGCTTCTCTGCTTCAGCACGCATGCAGCTCTCATGTTGCTACGTGCCTGCTGCTCTTTATTTCTATTTCCCGCATGCTTGGTCTGCTACTTGCTGTTTCAATTGATTGACCGCTGCTTTGCTCAGATTTCTTACTAGAAAATTTCATTAGTAGTAGATCCGATCGTGAGATGAATATAATAAAAAAATCACATCGTTGTTTTCCAGCACCGTCTCTCTTCCTCACTTCTCCGGTGATTTTCGACGGTGTCGTCCATCTTCCCTTATGTTGTTTTCCGCTGCGTCCACCAAAACCGTTACTATTTTGTGTCTCATGTCATGCGAGTCCACTATACCTTTTTCTCGTCAGCCTTCTTTTCTTTTCTCGGTCATGGTCCTCTCTATAGGATTTCTGGGGCCTCTCTTTGCATTGTGGATCTACGCCCATTCTCTTGCCGCCGTGCTTGTTTCATGGCCGGTTTTCTTGGGCTATGATTTTGTGCGCAATGCTTTTCTTCTCTTGATTTGCCATCTTTTGACAACCCATCTTCTCTCTTGATGCGGTCTGTCTTTCTTTGAAGCGCCATCTGTCGCATTGTCATTGATCTACGCACATTCTTTTGTCGCGAGCTTCTTTCGCCATCGTTTGCTTGTGCTATGATCGTTTGTGACATGCTCTTCTCTTGATCGATTTTTGGTCTCTGTCGGTCTTCTTCTTCGATCGACGCTATCCACTTTGGCTTGACTTTCACAGGTTATTGAAGACTCTTCATGCGATGATGATACTCTCAAGACGCGGATTTTGGATTATCTTTTGTTTTCTAGTTTACACTTCTTCAAATGCAATGCTATTGCATACGCTTTGCATTTGAGGGGGGGTGTTAAGGAGTATTAGTATTGGTCTAGGAGTCCGTATTAGACTAGATTTACTTTCGTGTTCCCCAAGTCAGATGTACTATATATTGTGGCGTTTGGCCCCCTGGTAATACAAGTTCTAACACAAATATGGTGTGGAGTCCCGTAGTAGGCACGTTTAGGATAAGCACCTGTACGGAAACAAATTAAAAAACAAAGTCAGCACCAATTGTACGAACGCAGAAATATATGAAGTAAAATAAACTATATATGAAGAAGAATTGAAAGCCGCATGCAAGAATGTAAGAAGCAGATAATAAAATGTAAACAAAAGCATTAAAAGAAATATGAAGGAATGCAAAGAAGGCAGAAAAGGACGTACGTTTTAACATAGCAACAAAATCCTTTGACAACGATAAATCAACGCAATCATTCTTAAAACCTGCTCGCAGAAGCCGACGATGACGTCGAATAGGCACACGCAGACGACGATGTGCACTCACGCAAGGAGTCGCTGGAACTGGATAGAACATTGAACAAAGCGTAGTTAAAAAATAAGAACTATAGGAACACAACTACAAAGTTCTTCAGCAGAAAAAATAAATAAAAATAAAAGAAGATAAAGTAGAACATAGTAGATTGCATACCACGCGGTAAATAATCCAATGGATTAGCACCTCCAGGTAAAATAAAAGGAAGATCGACAGCTTCGTCTATAGCGGCGACGCAAGCATCTTCGTAATCAACCAAACATGTATGGTCATCATAAGGATCGGAATAATCGCCATAGGAAGTAGACGACAATCCATCATGATCAGGGCCAGCAAAATTAGGACTCTGGTCTGTCAGTAAAGAACCCCATCCAGGTGAACCACCAACAGATGGTATAGAAGAAGCACGCAGATGAACAGGAGTAGAATAAGCATCGCCACCACTTGAAACTCTTCTCATTAAACCAGTTGCAGATAACAAAGGACCACCGGCAGAAGGCCGGTTATCAGACATAGGAGTAAACATCCCTGATCCCAATAGATACGGAGCAGTAGACGATGATCCTGGAGTATCTGCAAAAGGAAGGCACAAAACTGAACATAGGAAGCATGAAAGTACGGAACATCCAAAATTAGAAGAACCTAACATCCAACAGTCCGCATATACAGAAGTGAAATAGGAAAATAGTAAAAATGTAATGTTGTTTACGGTAAAAAGGGATTCATTTTTCCTGCAGTCAGCAGAACCATACTTTAGTCTCTGAACATGTCCACCGACCAGGCAGATAGCAGGAAACGCTACAGTTTTTTGTTACTTATGGAGCTCACTTGAGGAATAAGACGAACGAACCAAAAATGTGTAATGCAACAAAACGTGAAACGTGAGACAAACAAAGTAAAAAAGAAAAATACAGAGCAAGCATATGAAAAATTGTAAGATAGCATAATAGGCAGCACATGAGGATAATAATGCAATGTAGCTGAAAAGACAGGTTAAAGAACCACTAATCTTCGTCACATATAAGAGGACATACCGTGGTCTGTACCACATGGTGCTTAGTAAGCAATGGATCAATATTTCAATCGAAGGCAGTAAATGAAAAAGAACAGGAAAAACAATGCGTCAGAACGAACGCACACCTGAAAGCATAGAAGGAGACGAAACATCATCTATGGGACGCTTTCCCAAACGTATCTCTCTCCTGCACGCATCTTGGTCAACAACATCAGCAGCAGAAACACGATCAGCCGCCAAATTAGTCCATGCAGATCGGTCGAATGGGCGAGCAGCACCAGAATGCCGCGGAAGCAAATTAGCAGGCGTCGCCAGGCCAGAAAACAATGGTTGGCCAACTGATGACAAGTCAAAAGAAGAAGGACCAGTAACAGGAGGACGACACGACGCCACAGGCTGAGTCCGAGAAGACGCCAAGCATGTAAGAGGATCACCAAGACCAGAAACAGAGGGAAACAACAAAGGCCGTGGCACCGAGCGGTTGGAACGCAGACGCGACGCGCGCACAGGCTGATCACCAACAAAAACAGCTTGAGGCGACGAATTCTCAGAAGAACGACGCCGACGACGCGGCGAACGGCCAGCCACTTCGGACTGTAGTTGGTCCAAACCACGCAGACGGGCAGGAGCAACAAAACCAGCATCAGGAGCCGGAACAGAGTCGTTAAGCAGGGTCTGACGGGCAGGAACACCCGCAAGACGGCGGCGCTGAGAGGAACGGACGGGAACGTCCACCGGTGAGTCGTCCAACCGTCGACGACGGCGAGAAACATAAGCACCAATGGTAGGAGGAACCAAGTTAGGGTCCAGAGCAGCAGGATGAAGCCCGGGAATGTCCACCAGAGGTGCCTAAAAAACGCTGATCCGAAGAAACCTGCAGGAAAGGATCGACGGTCGAAGGGCAGCGAGAAGATGGGCTGTCTGACATCATATGAGTGCCTCGACGACGACCAGCAACACATGAAGCACTAATCCCCAATTCAGAGGCTTGGACGAAATGGCCGCACATCCGAAGTAGCAGGCAACAAAGATTCCCGAGTGCGACAGCCGCGTCGACGCGGCGCTACCACCGGCGCCGCCGAAGCAGGAATCGGAGGGAAGGCACGTGGACAATCTGACACAGCCGAAGTAAGAACCGTACAAACAGCACATCGAGAACTTGCAGACAGAGGAAACCACGCAGAGAGAAGAGGATCGCGAGGCCGCGGCCGCCCAGCCTGACGACCGACGGAACCTCAGACGAATCGGTCGGAGGAGCAGAAGGAAGGCCGGAAGGATCGGCGGGGGGGGGGGGGGGGGGGGGGGGCTAGGGCGGCGAGGCATGGCGGTGCGGCGGTGCGGCGGAGCTATCGGCGCAAAAAGAGCTGCCGCGACGCATCGTATGGATAGACGGGAGGAGGATCCGAGAAGAAGAAAAAGCAAAGCGGCAAGCAGCGCACAGCGAAGGCACGTGTACATGGACGAGAACGTGCAAAGTAGAGGACGGAGGAACCAAACGGAGGGAGAACTGTTGATTACTGTTTATAGGAACAGTGACCGGATCGCTGGGAGGGCTCCAAAATGTGCTCCCTTAATATATATATATATATATATATATATATATATATATATATATATATAGGGGTAATGGGGCAAGTGCAAGCTACTGATTAATATATGAACTTATTGCATTCTAATCACTATTTTTTATGGATTGATATCATATATGTGAAGTATATAATACATTGTAAAACTGCCTATAGATCATAAGCACTTCCAGCAGAACTACTGTGTATAGATGAGAAAGCTTCTAACTGAATATCTTCGCACATACCAGCTAATGTGAGGAAACAAGCACTGTTGCGACACAAAGAAGAAAGAAACCCTGCTAGCTTTGAAGTACTCAGGCTTATTTTTATGTTCTATATTACATGAGGTACCTGGAACTATATGATCCGTTATTGCATTACAACCTTCTAAAAAAACAAAGATAAAAGAGCTTGCATGAATGATATGGGTGTTTTAATTTTCCAACAGTTTCAAATATTATTGGATGGAACATATATTCCTTTGTTATATGCAACCGTAAAACTAATATACAATATATATGTATAGGCTTTTTGTTACTAACTACTGTTATGGCGACCAAATAGATGGGTGCCGCGACACATGACATCTAATTTAAAAAGATCAGTTGGGTGTATATAAGTGATTTCGGAGTAAACCACGCTCACATATGTTTTATAGTAATCATATTCTTATTATCTTATTCTGGTTTAGAGTCAACTTCTTACCCTAATTTAATCTCTACTCTCTTTTGCAGATGGTCAAAACGAAATGTCGTTTTACCACTTGGTTCTAAAACGAAATGTCATTTTACCACTTGGTTGTCCAAGCAATTTCTGTCCCAGTGAATGAGCCAAACTTAAAGATGATTTTGTTTCGTATGGTAAATAGGGAAAGATGTAGCTATTTCAACATTTCATTTTCTTTGGATGTAAGCATCAGGAGTAAAATGGTCTTTGCATTGTAATAGTTTTTTTCAATTACTGTATGAATGTGTTCTGACTCCACATCTATTTTTACTTTGTTCTTTTCATCTTGACATTATTGGTAGCACTTACTATTTTTCACGCAAATATATATTACAAATATATTCTCAATAAGTTCTAACAATTTATTTACATAATGGACGGGTGCGGCAAAGCGCGCCTACATAATCTAGTTAAATATAGAGCACAAAGCAAACACGCTAAGAGGGAAAATCCTTCTGTTTGTGTGGATATGTCTTCACTTCCGCCGGAATAGTTTCTTCAAACCCGTAGGCTTTTCCTTTCCTGATAACGCAAAATAATGATAACACAGATATCAAATCCAATTGAACCATTGAATCAGAACTACAATTTAACCTCATGAAAAATTAGGCCAACAATTAGTGTACTCAATTGTATAGCTTTCCTGAACTTAGATTACCTGAGGAGAAAACCTCATATATATAACAAAATTAGTATGAGACATTTGATGTTTGCTCATATTAATACAAGTTGTTCATTTTAAGGACCATTAATTCATTATCCCCGTTTTAATGATTGTCAGATCCTAGTCATGCATATATAACCCGTTTCATCATTTAGTTCATTTTAGTAGTACCTCTTTTCCGGTTTATAAGGTACATATGGTTTGAAAGGTAATTTCGTCTACCAATTAGATCAATATAATCAAACTTATGTGGCATACAAACCATACAATTAGAAACTTCTTTCAATATAAATTTGATATTCCATATTTTGTTAGTGAAACTAGCATAGTGGCACTAAATGCGAGGGTATGGTTTTCAATGAGTTGTAAGTGTCTGCAAACTAATTGACAGTTTCGTGGAAATTCATATCAATGGAAAATTTGTTGTCATAATATTATGATGATAATTCATCTAACCGTCCTTAATTTACGGATTAATGGTAGTTATAGAATTTAAAAATACTATATTTGTGAGCACGTGCTAGAAATAGTGTTTTGTATCACTTACACCAATATGCCTTAATATGCAACTAATACATTTTGCTACTAGATGTACATTTGTGAGTTTATATTATATAGGTTGTGGTCAATTTTGAATCAACCGGAGCATTTATGAGATGGTGTTCACACAGAATTTTAGTTTTTCAACTGTCCAGATAAGTTTCTAACAATATTTAGTTATTAAATCTCTCACTACAAGGTAATATCGGATTAACTTATTTTAAAATCTTGTTGATTTTTTTTATTTTCTAGTTAATAATCAATGTATGATAAAAGGGGGTGTTACATATATGAGGACACAAATATAGATGGGAATATCCTAGTTGAAAAAATAGATTAAACTATATTTTCTTGAGTAATTATTGAGCCATTTGATTTTAAAAAAATTATGAATAACAAAAAGGACCTCTTCCTGACAAGAATACAACTAAACATATAGTCACATCCAAAATATTTGTCTAACTAAATAGTGTGATTTTATTTGTATCTTATCAAAATCTTGTTGCTCTCATAGCTCCAAATGTTTTAAAATAGTGAAAATAGCCCGCCCCCCAGGGGGATAGATGCCTCCTTAGCTACAATGTCACCAGCAGAATCAACGAGTACGATCCAACGCGTAAATTATTGCAGTTTTTCTCTATTGTCTTCACAAGCTACAATCAAATTTGGTATGCCAATTTTAAATAGAGCTCTGGTTCGTTTCAAGATAACACAACATGTATGTTGCCTGCCCCGGAGATGCATATGTTAACGTTGTAAGGTAGGTATGCATCGGTTATCGTGTCTCGCTGTCAAACGGTGACAAAAAAGTGGCACCACATGGGACATAGCAAACCTTAGTAAACATTTCTTGTTCATGCATACTTGTAAGAACCACTTTATTCCTTGTCGCTTTCTAAAGGTGCAAGTGCTCACGACTCAAGATAAATTTGATGGTAGCATGTAAGACAAACAAATAATCACGGTAAGTATGGGCTAGCTTTCAAAACACAACAATATATGCATTCAATAATTGCTATAAATTAGAGATCCGGTTCTTAATAACAATTCAGCTAAGTGACAACAATGTAGATCATGAAGCAGATCCAATGGTGGCTGGTGGGTGACATCTATCCCCTGGGTAGCAAATCCGCACTCTTTAAAATAGATGACACTTTAGACACCGATATGATGTCGTACATACAACTATGATGTCCTACATACAACTCTTGCCCTATTTTGTACATGAATTTTTTACATATTTTCTTTTTGTAAATTTAGACAATCTTGAAAATTTATTACAACTTTTATTTTGTTAGCATAATATGGAAATATGAATATATCAATAGACCCATGTAGGGAAGTAGTGTACATCTTATAAGATGTCAACTATTATGGCATGAACACTTTTCTCTTATTATGTCAGTGGAACTCATTACTATTTGATGCAACAATTTGTGTGTCAGTTAACATTACTACACCAAGACGGTGGCATAGTTCATCAATATATCTCGATTCTCAGTTAAATGATCATCCTCTGAAAGCAAAATCATTACACTTATTTATTATGTGTAATCACCAAATAGCGCCACAATACTCAAGAAAGATTGTTTGATCTGGTTATAGAGTGTATAGTAGTACAAATATGTCATACTACAATCAGATTTCTTAAATTCTAAAAGATTAGGGATAGTTGGAATTTACACCAAAGTTTTTGATTAATGCAAAAAATAGACTCGATGATAACTTGTTTATAAGGTTAGTGTCAGGGAAAAGGAATCACTGTTTTGAGTACACATTTCCTCTCTGTGAAAAGTGATTTAAGGCAAATTTCATGTATAAAGCTAGAAATCAAACAAAAACATCAACACTTTCAATATTAAAGAACTTCACATATTAGATTAAGAAACTTCCGAAAAGCGGGTGTCTTTCGGAGCCGTATTGGATGAAGAAAGCCATTTTGCGTACATATGTGTTATCAGACTGTAATCTGGTTGTAAAATTACACATGTTCTAGGAGGTAGAAGATGTCCATCGGATCTCCTCGCCAGTGGTGGAGCTGGACGACGGTGAATCAGCGATGGGGGAAAGGTGATTTAGTTCCATGATGGAGATGTTATTGACGGAGGACCTCATCACATCATTATGATGAAGCAGAGTTGAGCTTGCCGCTGCTCCCAACCAAGAGATGGGGTAGGTTGCTACAAGTCTGCCTGTCCGGGAGAGACGAGGATGTCTATTGGTGTAAACCACCTAAACCAACCCACATAAACCACCTGACTTGTTGGTGGGTTCGAGAAACCACCCAAACCCAGTAAAACTGTAGATGCACAGGCCTAGGGCTCGCTTGGAATCGCCGTTACAGAATACAGAACAGACTATTTTCAGCCGGACATGTACAACTCCGTAATTTGAAACGATTTTTTTTTAAACGATCCTTTTAGCAATTCTCCGAGATACCAAGCGGGACTCAGTGTCCATTGGGATTTGGGAGTGTAATAATTGTCCGCTAGAAAATCTCTCGAATGAACAAATGACATATCCATTTGAAAATCCACCCTTGGAGATGCCCTAGCAGAAAGAAGACACGGATGCTACATAAGCATGGAGTCGAGACCGGTCCATCCCATTTTTTTATCCAACCAAAGAAATTTTGCTATGCTGCAACGTGGGTGTCCGAACTGGTTTAGTGCCGATCGTCCATCATGCATGGAATACGTCTTTTAAGTTAAGTAGTTAACCATGTCAGCATTAAGAAAGAGCACCATTTCATGACGGTGGAGCGACAATCGCAAAGAAAGATCTACCATTTTTGACGTGGTATGGGCCGACAAGAAAGGGTACAAAATTCTTGACAGTAATCACATCCCCGTCAAGAAATAACTAATTTCCATTAGTGCATTCTAAACTGCCTAAATATTGTTCAATAAAAATTCACACGTAGCAACGCATGGGCATATTTTGCTAGTCAACTTAACAGTAGATGAAGACACCATATTTATTTATCCAGATATTAATTTTTCTGTAAAGAATAAGCATGTAAAAGTAGGAGCTGGCACTTCGGAGTTGTGGAATCGGAATACCTTGGGTGCAGTCATCTGCTTGGGTGACATTAGTACAGACCGGAGGTCGGGGTAATCCAGGTCTTGGATCTGTGATCAGTTCCGGTCTGCTACCTTTGTCAAGACAGTCGATGATGGCCCCAGCTGTAGGCCTCTGTTCAGGCTTTGATTTAACACAGTCTAGACCAATTTCAATGCACAATTTTACTTGCCACAGCTTTTCAGGTTCTAGGGAGGGGTATTGTGATGCTATTTTCGGCTCTTCCCTCCAGTTGTCCAGTACCTAGAATATAGTTTGGCAAATTTATAAAGTCAGATAAATGTATCATACCACCCGTACGATGGTGCAGATAATTTATTGTTCTTTCCTAACAAGAGCACTCCTGATCAATTAAGGGATTAAACCAAATTCTCTTACACTCTTAATAAACGTTTCTTGCTCGTCAATCTCTTGCCTTGTTACGATCTCTAGAATCATAAGACCCAAGCTGTATATGTCTACTGGAGCCAAATCTGTACCAGTGCCCATAGGGTTGAGAAAATCTCTTGGTAGGTAACGTCTGCAAAATAGAGTAAGGAGAAGCATCGATGAACATAGCAGTTTATTTAAAGCATTGCAATCTACACACTATAAACTAGCTAAAAAATGATCAGCTGTAAAGCATAAACATGAATGATAACAAATAGAAAGAGTTAATCGTAAACCTACGTACATTTGCCCCTTCAAGTCAAATAACACAGAATTGGTTCTGTTTTGGCCAATGAGCCTCGAAATATCAAAGCCCGTGATATGTGGTACGTAGTTTTTGTCAAGCAATACATTTGTCGGGGTTAGATTCAAATGAACAATTCGACAGTCTCTAAGACCCTCGTGGAGGTAATATAAGCCTTCACATGTCCCTTTGATCAAGTCGTAGCGCATGGGCCAATCAAGTTCCTGATGTCCTAGTAAATAAAATTAGACATTGGAGAGATCAATTATTAAGGAGCTAGCTTAGAGAACTAGAAATTGATCGATTTCCTTCTAAGAAGTTCCTAAATTGTATACATCATGTATGTTTTGTATCGTTCTTTGCTGCTCTCTCCCATTGTATCCAGTAATAGGTTTGTGATCAGTTTCATTACCAGAAAGATACTCATGAAGATTTCCGTTGTGCATATATTCATAGCAGAGCAGTTGTTCGGGTTCTTTACCCCTGTCTTCTGGTATTTCTTTTCCTTTATACTGTACCAGCTTATGTTCTCTAGATTCGTCGTGACAGTATCCGAGGAGCTTCACTATATTCTTGTGATCTAGACTCATGAGCTTTTTAGCCTCCCTCTCAAACTTTGTAACTTTAGTTCCTACTCCAATTAACCTCTTCACGGCTATCACTGGTCGACCTGAAATCGTGCCCTGTTCAAATGTATATGCATTTACTATATTTGTGTAAAGATGATTGATATCAATGAATATGTATACCTTAAAGTATGATCCAGGACAGCAAAGTAGTGCAACATAACTTCAATCGAGACAAAGATATACAGCAGAACCATGTGTACCTTATATACAAATGCCTTGCGGAAAACTCCGAATGTGCCATCATTACCAACTAGTTTTTCAAGTGAAAACCCATCTGTGATTTTCTCCAGGAATTTCAGGTCGAAGAGGTCCGCAGACGTCGGAAATTCACTTACCAGGCCTGATTTATCATCTTCCTGCATATTCGTTTCTTCATTCGTGTTTAGATGGACGGGTTCCTGGTCACATGGAGGAAACTCATCTGTGGACTCTGGCTCTGACACTTGCTCTTTCTCAATAGTGCATGTGTCTGATAAATCCAATTCCTCATTTCCTGACTGTATATTTAAATAAATTTGTAAGTATCGATGCAATGTTTGACATGGAACTAGAATTGAAGTTTTTAGCTAAGTCGTCAACATGTAAAGGAGAGAGAAGTTAGCCTACCCTCGGTGAAGAGACGACAATTGTTTCACGCCCAAGAGATCGTTATTTTCTCTATTGTACACTATCTCATCCCTTTGTAACCCTATACTTCGGAATATTCAAAAATAAATCAAAGTTTCAAAATTTTCTGAAAAAACTCCTGTCTTAGACAATAGTGCATTGTACAAAAGTGTGGTATCTCAGTTTAAAATAATTCATATGCCATGCTACACGAAAATAACAAAATGTGATGGATTTTGGAGATTTCAAAATTTGCACTAATCACTACTTTTAGAATCAGATTTTATCATTTTTGGACAGCCCAGGATTTTTTCATATTATTGCTAGAGGGCTGCATAACGTACATCCAGGATTTTTAAAATGCTTTCAGATTTTACAAATTATTGCTAGAGGGCTGCATAACGCACATCCAGGATTTTCATATATTTTTTAAACTACAAAATTTGATTTCAAAATTTTAAAATAAAGAGCTACATGTAGCTCGGCTTGCAAAATGATGCACTCGTTTCCTTATTTAAGTTGTCACTTATTTTTTTTACTTGAGATGGCATTGCGAAATTGCTATATAAACCTAAGAGCTAAACAAAAAAAATGTAGCACTATACTGTGAAGATGTAAGGGCAAGTCTAACGGTGTGAACCAAGTGGTCCAATGTCTATTTCTGTCCACACACATACGGGTCAACATGGCGACACGTGTACTCTCCTGACCCGTCTGTCGGTGAAGAGGCCAACATTCCCCTTCTACTCTCCCTCCCTTGATCAGTGTTGCTTCTACTTCTTTCCACCGCAGGTGCAGCGGGGGACTTGCACCCATCGCTTCAAGCCGACCGGGTCATAGTCGTCCTAATCACCAACAGTAGAGTCCACCTACCATCGCCGTAGGCTCGTGCATGCCCGCGACCTGTGCCGCCCACAACATGTTCGGACGTTTGCCTGACCTGGTTGTGAGATATGAATTTATCACTTTTAGATCATGGCAGATAGTTCGGATGAGTTTTTTACTTTTTTGTCATCATATCATTTGTATATCGTCCGACAATGATAGTGATCTTTCAGCTACACTTCTCATCAATAGCCACACTAAGAAGAGTTGTATGCATTGGAAGTGGAATAGTTGTCCATTTATTTGGCAGGGGCAATATAGGGGAAATCATGGAGAGTGCACGGTCATGCTTAAAGTTGTGGCATCACAAGATCTTTGGATTCGACACTTTTTCTGACATGGCAGATTCTCACAACAACATCGTTGTGCTTCAATTCTCCAATATTCTCTAGGCTGCGTAAGGAAATTTTTGAGAGGTCAGCTTTGAGATCAATGGTCACCAAGAGAAATCAAAGTCTTTGGATTCCGTGGGGCAGTATGTTCGCAAGGATGAAACTTAAAGAAATTATGCAAGGGCGCCACCGGGCATGGAGCTTGCGGCTTAATTTGACTCAACACGTGGAAACTTACCAGGTCAAGCATACATAGCAGGATGTACAATGACGTATATATCCTCCGTGAAGACAATTTCCAGTCCCAAGGAGTCAAGAGAACAAGGTTTCCAAAAGAACAAGATGGTGATAGGAAGGATGTGGAGTGAGTTTTCCGTGTGCTACAATCTTGTTGGGTTAATGTTCGGAACTCTACTAGAACATAAGAGCATCTCTAACAGCTGCCCTATCCTATATGGTGTTTTTGCACATATATGGCACCTGTTTTAGCACATATAGGGCACCGAGCAGTTTTCCACTTTTCCAGCAGCCCTATTTTAGGGCACTACCTCTCCAACAGCTGCCCTATCATATGCCCTATTTTAGACATATTTCAAGCACATTCGAACACAATTTAAACTAGGAACCATAGTTTCAACTCAAATTTAAACTACAAACAACATTTTGAAACATATTCAACTACAAGAGACTATGATACTACTCTAATCGTCCCAGCCGAAGGAGGAGGAGGAGGAGCTCAACTCGATCACGTTCACCGTCGACGGTCCATCCTCATCGTCGACCTTCTTCTTCTTCATCTCCTGCTCGCGCTTCCAGAAGAACTCATGCTCGTACTGCACGTACTCGAGATGCTCCCGTGCGAATCGAGCCATCGACTCCTCGTCGGTCTCAAGCACCCTCGCCGGCTCCTCCTTCTTCTTCACCGGTCGGGTCTTCATCTTCGACTGCATCGGAGGCGCGAGAAAGATGGCGTCCTGCAGGCAGGTGATGCTCGGGTCGTTGAGCTGCTCCCGCGGAACGCCGAGACGCCAACCGGCGGCGTCGTACGCCCGAGCCACCAAATCAGCGCTGTCATAGGTGCCGAGGTAGTAGCGCATGCCCTCGTGCTGCAGCTCGGCGCTCCAGCGGCCGCTCGGACTCGCCCGCACGGCCTTGAAGCCGGAGGCGGCCTTCGTCTTCTTCGGCGGCATAGCGGCGCGACTCGGGTGCGGACGGCGGGGCGAGCTCGAGGACGGAGGCGGCCGAGCTCGGGGACGGAGGCGACGGTGCTCAGGGACGGAGTACAGAGCCGGCGGTGCTCGAATCGAAGGCGGTCGAGCTCGAATCGGGGCGAAGGCGGCGCGAATCAGGCGGATGCGACGCGAATCGGGTGGCGGCGACGCGGGCTAGGGTTCATGGCGGCGGTCACTTTGGGTTGCGATTGGCGGCGGCGGTGGGTGCGGTGGCGGAGTGATTACGGGCGGCGGGGACAGATTTGGCCGGAGCCGCGGTATCGGCGGCGGCGCGGGGATTTGGGCGCGATTCCGATTTCAGCGTGGCGGTTGGTCGCACGCGCGCTGAAATGTAAAGGATAGGGCACACGCGCGGGGGGTCCTCCGTGCCCCCATATATGGGGCAGAGAGGATCAAAATTTAGGGCTGCCCCAAAATAGGGCAGCACATAGGGCAGCTGTTGGAGGCTTTTTTTTGCCCTCTCGTGCCCCAAAAAACGGTTTTTAGGGCACGGAGACTAAAATAGGGCAGTTTTTAGAGATGCTCTAAAGTGTTGAGACAATAAGGGAGGTGATGACTGATGGTGTTCTCATGCACAACATGATATTGGAGGATGATCATGATTTCAATATCTATGACTAAGGGTGGGACTTCCATGGTGAGTTGTTTGAGACGGAGGGTAGACCGGCAACATTTTAAACAGTTTTTCTAATTTCATTATGAAATGTGTGATCATACAACTTCAAAATGATTTAGTATGTATGGACTTACTTAGAAAACCAGCAGATCTATCTTCTCATTTTCTTCCAATTTATTGCTAGCTAATGAATGTTTAAATTTAACTATGTTATTTAAATTTATTGTAAAATGCTTAATTGCATGAAATATTTCATTTGTTCCAATCAAGATTGTATAGAATGGCAAAAATACCAAATGATCATAATTGATAGCATCTCCAACAGATCCCGTAAAAATGATCAAATACAAATATTTAAGGTCTTAGTCAAACAGGCATGGAACAGCCCCCCCCAGCCCCCCCCCCCCCCCCCCCCCCCCACGCACCCAACTAGAGACGTTTTGTACCCATTTTGGATCAGCCCGTTCGAGTTGTCCCAAAGGACGGTTTAAAATTGTACTTAAGCAGTACATCAGCTACAACAAAAAGGTACATAAGAACAATAACAAGTCATGCTTTCTGGTTACCATACCTGCCAAAGGGGCCGTGCATGGCCACTGCCAACGACATAATGCTTCGTATTTTCAATTTTATCAAGTAGCTGAATAATTTCGGATGCAGTAGGCCTTTTATCCGCATCCATTTCCATGCAGTTACACGCTATCTCTAGACATTTTTTAACTTGTTGGTATTTATTTTCCCATGATGAAAATGCTTCATATTTTACCAATGCTTCTTCGCTCATAGTTGCCAATACCTGTAAAAATTTACACAAATATCTGTCAGAATGGCTCAGAAACATTATCTATCCTTGGACACATCCAATAAATTGATGGCAACAATTTGATCCACATATGACTAGAAAAGTTCGTACTTGCTCAACATCCGGGTAACCCATGGATCCAGTCAATAACTCAGCGATAACAACACCCAAGGCGTAGATGTCAGTCTTAAATGAGAAACGACCGCGATATATCTCCGGCGCTATGTATCCCCTGCATGATAATATATATGTTAGTTTAAGACATTCGGCTGATAAACTCTCATGTATTTTCGGAACTGTGAGACAAAGTTACAAAGAGGGGGGCAGCTTACATTGATCCTGTGATATTTTCGGTGATAATACAATCTGCTCCTTCATCAAGGCCCATTGAAAGACCAAAGTCATACAATTTTGGCTCAAAGCTATCCTCTAGCAATACATTTCCTGGCTTGATATCTCCGTGAATAACGCGCACTTCATCATGGAGATAGCTCAAAGCCCGACAAATCCCTTTCAGAATTTGATAACGCTGGTTCCAATCAAGTCCATGAAATATATCTGTAGAAAAAATGATATCAAGTTAACGCAAAATAATAATACTCCGTCCCGTGGCGACGTGTCGTCGAGGAGCTTCGATCATGCAGGCCACCGTGTGGTCGGTTGCCTCCCACCAATGGTGTCGCACGGCCAACGACCACAGTTGTCCTGGCCGTCGACATTATCGGGAGGCGACGCTCCTCCCGCATCATCCAACTACGACGGTGGGTGTTGAAGTCACGGATCTGTTCCACCCATTTCGGGCAGTGGCAGCATGGGAGGCCACCGGCTAACATGCACCACCCTTTGCGTAGGTGGCAGTCGAAAAGGGGCGGCGAGCCCGTAGACGATGCGCCCGTCACGGTACATGGAGCTGGCTTCGCCGTTATTCGCCATGGATGTAATGACAAGGAGAGTGGGATGCACAGCGAGGAGAGTGGGGTCGATGTGCAGCGCGACGCCACACTGCCTTTTATCGCCGAGAGAGGGCAAGGGCCGGTGCAGACGGCGTAAATGCGACACGTGGGGAAGGCACAATGTCCGCAACATGGTCAGTGAACTGTTGACTTGATTGGCACCATTAACGCCATGCATGTCCCAAGGGCACACCGCCCCGCCGCGTCATGTCGCGTTGGAAATGGACGTCGACTGGCAGCATTAACACACGTGGGCTGACATTCTGCACGGTGTCATAACTTACCCGGGCCCATGTTGTGTCTATGAAGAAGGGGCCCGCCTATCAGAGGGCATGTCCGGACAATGTCGGGCACGTCTGAAGAGGCTCCAAGTTTGGAAACTTTCAGCTTTTTTTTTAGAATAGGGGTAGCCCCAGCCTCATATGACCTTTGCAAAAACGCCATGAGGTTAGGCGCTCTGAAAATCATAGAGGCTGTGTAAATGTTAGAAAATATCATACACTTTGGCGTATCCCGAGCCTAAGAAACGTAAAAATTTCTGTGATTTAAAATAAGTCATTTGATATGACATTTTCAGTGTCATACGCTCTGCGAATCTCAGAATAAGCCAACTGATATGACGTTGTCTGAGAGTCTCTTAGGCCGAGAAACACCATATGAAATAGCTTGTTCCAAACGACTTTAATTTGTTTTACGTTTTTAGTCTAGGATACTCCAAAGTGTTACGTGTATAGCTTTTAATGAGATTTTTCGGATCTTCTAATACTTCAGAACGCTTAAGCCCATGATTCTTAGGGAAGGGCCATATATAACTGACAGTTATTCGAAGGATTAGCTGACGATAGAAAAAGGACCACTCAATAAAAAAGATACTACTATATTGCCTGTGGCTGCGTATTGACCCAGCTGCCTAGAAAGCCACCGGGTGGCGACGGTCAGATGCACTGACCATCCATCAAGGTATCCACAGGATACGCTCTGCATTTTCTCTCTTTGTTTTTAAATACAAGATGTTTTACCATTTATCCATATTTATATGTATAAAAATTTAGACATGTTTTAGAGTATATTATTATTATTTTAATATGCATAGATAATATGTTAAGCACCTCAAACATTTTACATTTAAAAACAGAGGGAGTACCTATTTTCAAATTTCAGTCTAACCGCACGTAAAATACGCCATCATATCATAATATATAGACAGTACTAAGATGATAGGCGCTAGTTCTTCTGATTTAGATCACAATACTATTATAGACAGTGTTAACATAATCTTGACCACAACATAACGTTGCTGCTAAAGGTTGATCTCTCATGCGGCGCCCCTGGCGGTGGTGTTTCGTTGAGACGGCTGCTTGGATCTCCGATGCAGCGGTTGGTCATCTTTGGGCAATATGAAACGTTGATCTAATTATCGCACTTGGTGACGACGCTACATTTGATGCGACGTTCGTAACTTGTGGACAGTCGCCTTGATAGCGAGAGCTATGGGGGGGTTGAGTCGGGCGGTGTCACAACTCGTGTGCAGACTTTGGTGCCAAGTAATGTATGTCGGGGCGGCGGTCCAGAGTCAGAGTGTGTGACTGTCGCGTTTGGTGCAGCACCGTATGGACGGGCAAGTCCCGTCGCTTTTGCGTTGTTAGAGCATCTCTAATAGATGCCCTAGTTTAGCCTCCGTGCACTAAAACACAAAACCGTTTTTAGGGTAAGAAAGGGCAAAAAACGACCTCCAGTAGGTGCCCTATTTTGGGGCTACCCCAAATTTTGGTCCTCTCTGGGGCTCGGCCGCGCGTGCCCTATCATTTCTTTTCTAGCGCGCACGTCACCAACCGTCACGTTGAACGCGAATCCTCCTCCAACCCGCCATTCCGACCAACCGCCGTCACCGAGTCGACCTCCCCCCTCCTCCTAATTACCTCCCACTGGTTGCCCCGCCGCTCCGCTGCCGATTCCCGCTGGGAAAATAGGTGTCACGGCCCCGCCTCCGCGGTGAAGGGCTCCCTCCGCCACCGGCCGTCGTCGAGCTCGATTCGGGCGCCGCACGCCGTCGTTGTGCCCTGGGTGGGTAGATCCCGACCCACGCGGCTCTTCCCCGCCGCTCTACCGCCTCGGTCGCTACGACCGAGCCGCTGCCGAGTCGAGCACTTTATCATAATGATTTGTTTGTAATTAGATGAGGAGTGCAATATTTGTTTGTAGATGGTGTTCGAGTACACCACGTCCGATGAGGAGATGGACATGGGCGAGGATGTTGTGATGCTCCTCATGATGCACAAGACGAATAAGAAGCCGAAGCATGGCGGTTCGGTGATCGAGCGAGAATGTCGGTGATCGAGCGAGAGTACATTCGGAGGTAGCGACCGGGAGCACATGCCAAGCTCATGTCCAACTACTTCGTGGACAGACCGGTGTTTCCGGATTGGAAGGCAAAGAGCAAGACCATGCACTTGATCCTATTCTATTTGATGTTGTTGTATATGATGAACAATTTCATGTTGTGTGCTCATTTGTGTGCTATTTGATCAGCCATTTGATGAACTAGACATATTGTGTTGTAACAAAATAAGTACTATTTAATATTCATTTGTTAGAAATTAATTTATATCACATGACATATCATTTGTTCATCATATGTATGAAATATGTGCAAAAAAGAGTCATATGGTTCGACAGCAGTGCCCTAAAATAGGGCTTCTGTTGGAGAAAAGCAAAAAAACATTTTTGTGCCCTATAACGCTAAAATAGGTGCCCTATAAGTGCAAAAACTGAGTTTAGGATAGGGCATCTATTAGAGATGCTCTTACGCCCGGCTTTTACTTGGGGTAATGTTGGCTTTTACTTAGGGTAATGTTTGGTTTCTGTACCCCGGTTCGCCTATAACTTGGGTCAATTCCATTCTATCTAATCGAGCAGCAAATGTTGAGTGCATTGTTCCAAAAGTCAGTTCAGAACTTGAGATACACACAGACAAAATAAAACAAGAAATTGTAGCAAACTAATACTAGGTCATGTTGTGCTACCAATCTTACCAGTGATACGTTTATCAAGTGTTCCGTTAGGCACATACTCCAGACAGATCAACCATTCTCTCAAATCCGCCCAAACAAATTTTCCTTCGTATGGGACTCGCTGCACATCCATGTGAGCACAGTAGCCTATGAGTCGTACTATGTTTTTGTGAGCAGCCTGGGCACATCTTATCATCATATCAACTTCATTATGAAATACACTCTCCGGAATTGTGAAAGTTTGGCTCATCCTCTTGACTGCAATACGTGATCCATTTGGAAGTCTGCCCTACACGTTCGACCACAGTAAGAGGTTACTAATTAACAAGATCTTTTTTTTTTGCGAATGAACATGATCCTATATGTTCGACCACAGTAAGAAGTTACTAGTACTAATTAACAAGATAGGAATCAATTAAATATAATCTAAAGAGAGAGGATTTAATGGTTTGTACCAGGTACACTTTTGCAAATCCACCTTCACCAATTAGAGTTTCTTCGGAGAAATCATTCGTTATGTGCTTGAGAAGCCAAAACGATAGAACCATTGGCTCCGCTGTTGGATCGCCTACGACGCGTTCTAGTGCATCTAGCTCCGCCTTCTCCAACTCGAATCCGTCCATTTCGGAGTGCGCGCTATATTGATATGGATGTGTGTGTGAATATGGTTGCTAGCTTTCTTCCTTCCTTAAGCTTGCTGCAAAATCAACACAAATTAAGAAAACAGACGTAGGTAGCTAGCTCGGTGCCCACTAGCTGGAGTATGAAATCAATACAAGAGGGAGAGGGAAGTAGCAGAAATCGTAATTGCTCACCTGGAGATCGAAGGAGGTGAAGGGGGCAACGGAGCCTCTCCTAGCTGATTCGTTCATTTTCAGCAAGCGTTGACCAGATCTGGATGGACCGGGCAAATGCTCGCGGGCAGCGGATTAATTAAGAAAAAACGAAGGCCGGATGTGACGGAGGCAGCTAACCCTTCTGAAAGACGTGCGCAGCAGGAGACCCGCCGGATCAGTCGTTTCGATTGTAATTTTCCTACTACCTGTTGTTTTTTTTTTAACAGAGCAAAAGATTTACCCTAATCTATTAATTAAGAAAAAGAGCGAGATAAAACCCTCTAACCGCACACACACCCTGGTAAATTTTGTTTCCTGCCTTGTAATTAGCCAAAAAATCAGTACGTGCAGCTCTATAATCCACGATTCGTGCACTCTAATGAGTTTAATCAGTATAAATTACATAGTAGTGCACCATGATTGAATTTGCTCTAATTCCACAACTGCAAACGACCCAACCGACATAGTAACGGAATCCCAAGAAAACAACTTCGACCACGGACAAAGGTTAACACAAACCCAACAAGCCAACCCATGGGGGCCCAACAAACTGCATATCATATCATCACTCATTAAGCAGCAGAAGACACTTTTCTCGTGGCGTCAATTTTCTTGTTTGTACTCCTGACAGACTTCTCCTTCCTGGAGCCGCCCCGAGCACAATCACCCACCATCTTGTTTTTTTCCAATAGTTGTCTGCTCGATGAGTAAACATGCGATCGCCTTCCCAGATCCATAAACAAGGACTGGGACATTAAAAATACAGATAACACGGACTAACATAATACAGATAACACGGGCTAACATAATACACAAGGTGACATCGACGATAACATAAACATAATATATACAAGGTGGTTTGGAGTCTAAAGTGAAGGAACTTTCGTAGCGGCATACAAAGATGGCATTCACTACATCGAAGTTTTCTGAGCTGGAAGCTTCAAGTAGCATGGCACATAGGCATAGTACTGACACCGCTCAAAGCTGTCCCGTATCTCGTTCAGTTTCCCGGTGCTGATGTCGTAGGAGAGAAGCTTGTCCGTCTTGTGGTCAGAGAGGAAAACAAGGTCTTTCTCCAAGTCAAGTGCGATAATCCAATAATCGCAGTTCCAAAACCAGTTTCCTTCACCATCATCACCACCATTGTCATAGTGAACAAAGTCATCCCTTCCAAATGCATCTGTCATACTAAGATGGCATTTCATAATCCAAGTGTGAAAACCCTGAGCAACTTCATCCAAGTCCAAACTACAATTGAGCGACCATCATTATCTGCCAATGCATAGTGCAAGATCCCTGCAGATTTGCCAAGGCAACCATGGGTGAAATTACCCACATAAAAAGAGTCAGATGGCAAATCAATATTCCAATGATAGGGCAGTGTGCCATCACTTATTTCCTCCAAGCCTTCAAACACCACAACTTGTCGTCCAGTAGTCTCAGTATGCAATTTCCCATGCAGAAATACGTGAGACTTATAGCAAAAACTTATAAAAAAATCCCATTTGTCATCCACAAGCCACACAGAACCACCAGATGAAAACATCTCAAGGTTGCTCATTTGACTCTGGTGTGACCGATTAAAGTTGAAGACATAGAAGTGTGGAGACCATGATGGATCAAAGGCAAAAATAGTTGTGTCATGCTGGCTATCAGTCCCAGTATGAGTATCAAGGAGTATTATCAACTGCCGTGTTGCTGGGTTACACACAACAAAGCGGCAAATGTCTGGAGTGGTATAGTTGCTGCTGTACTTACAAAGGACTAGACCATTACAGCAGTCAAGGAGTTCCAAATGCTCATAGTGTGTCGTGGTGGTGTCACGGCAGATGTCATAGGATGGCTAATTTGTGGGGCCGATGGACGTTGGTGGATCCGGGGAGGGATAGCGAGCTTAAGAGCTCACACGGGGAGGATCCCGGTAAAACCGAGATCTCCCAAGAACAAAGAACAAGAACAAAGTGCAAAGAGGAAGATCTAACAAATACAAACAAATGCTCGAAGGCACATAGCACACACACGATATACCCAGGTTCAGGGCCCTCGTGAGGAGGTAACACCCCTACTCCTGCCTTTCCTCTCTATATATTGGTGGTATAAGGACTACAACTTGCTACAAGATCTGTCAAAGGTACAAGTACAAAGAACTAGATGAACTCAAGGTGAGAAGGGGTAACTGCTCTAAGAGTAAATGTGACTATAGCTTTGGCTCTGAAGTTGGTCCCCCTCTCTCAGGAGCAGTTATGACGCCTTTTATAGAGGTCCGGCCGGGAGGGCCGGAAACCCTAATTTGGCTTGGCCCCACCGGACAGGCCTAGCCGGGATGTCGTCACCGGCTAGTGCGACCTAGTCGCCGAGCTATCCGGTGTAGCCCCTTCGTCATCATCTCGTTAAGGACAGCAGGCGCCGTCCTGCATCATCATTGTCCCCTTGTCAGAGGCAAGACATGTCTTTGCCCATCCCGGATAGCCTTTTCCGGATTGCCGGGCTAGGCATGTCAGGTCTTGTCGTACCGTTGTCGTACCGGCTGACGCGCTCCCGTGTCAGGCGGGAGGTGACCATGCTTCCGTGTCAGGCGGGAGGTGACCATGCTTCCGTGTCAGGCGGAACGGTACTTCCCCCCGCGATATACGGGAAAGCCTGCTCTAGACCGTTGACGGCCTACCGGGAGCTCTCTCGCCGGCTACCTCCTCTCTTGCCACTGGGAGCCTCTTCTGCATAAGATCAAGATCGACACATACGTTCCGGTTAGCACCTACCCGGACTACCTATCCGGTAACGCCGAGTACACCATCATCCGGGAACCTCCTCGGTGTCCCAGGTCCGGGATCCTTTCCGGAGATGTCCGAACTCATCTCAGGATGAGTAACTCTAGGCCTAGCCTCCCGAAGATGTCTTAGCCTATCAGCAAAGACATCTTCGAGAAGCTAGTTCTTAGAGGAACCACCCGCTCATGCTTGTGCTGCGATTGTGAGGGTCGGGGTGCCTATTTATAGCTGCCAGAGGTGACTCCTGCGGCTGCCAGGAGGCACTTTGCCCTCTTCCAGTGCCCAAGGGTCAAGTTGCCCTTTTGGCACACCAGGAGGTGTTCTTTGCTGTCGCCAAAGGTCAAGCACTGTTGATATTTAGTATAATATACCGGGATCTGCCCCTACCCGGGGGGCAGCCCGCCGACACTAGTCCCCGAAGCTGGTGCGGCACAGCGACCCCGGATGATGTGCGGGATCAGCTTTAATAACAAACCCTCTTCCGAGAACACATGACATCATCCTTTTATTCCATGCCGAGATCAATTCTTTCCGAGATCTTCTCACCGAGATGGTCTTAACCGGGAGGCGAAGCCTGCGACCGGGTAGCACCATATCAGCAAATCTTGACCTATGATCTTCCGATGAATTCGAGACAGCGAGCCAGGGCCCACCCGACGTCCCGTCTGTGCAGAGGCGCACTCGAGTGCTTCTGCGCACGCACGGTGTCGCTTGGGTTCCCGCGCCGGGGAGCCGCATCCGATCCGGAATCGAACCGTTGGGGCCGTGTGGCCCTCGGTGTGGCCGGATCGAGCGCTCCGGATAGTGCCACGTGGCTCGCGGCACAAAATAGATCCCACCCACGATCGTGGAGATCGTGGGCGGGAAAATCGGAAACCGCTCCGGAATCCCCCCCATAAATAGGGGACCGGAACGGTCTCCTTCACTTCTTCTTCTTTGCTCTTCTTCTCCTTCACCGTCTCGAGCTCGTCGCCGCCGCTGCGCTCGTCGCCCGCACGAGGTCTCGTTCGCCGTTCGCCGGAGCTCGCACCCCGCCGTCCCTCTCGCACGCCGTCGATCTCCTCCACCGGTGAGTTTCTCTTCTCCGCTCCGATTCCTTTCTCCGGTAGAGCAACCTCCCGACCCCGGCCGTGCCATAGCACGAGCACGGTGGCGCCGCCGCCGGTGAGCACATTCGAGCGGCGCGCGCGAGGCGCGCGGCGATGAACCACCGTGGCGCTAGGATGTATATTGGTCACCCGTATTCGTGCCTCGTTTGAGTCTAGCGCGAGCCATTTTTCCTCCCTTGTTTTGATTATTTAGCGCACGGTAGATCTTACTTCCCACCAACTCGGTAGTGTTTAGCAGTTTGTGCCCCGACATCCTCGGTTCCGATAGACTAACTCCGACTAACCGCCGCTGCATCTGCAGAGTAGCCCGGATACCCCTGCATACTTCTCCGACATGGGTGAAGAAGGTGCTCGGGGGTGCTGGGATGGGTCCGAGACGAAGCAGTCGGATCTTGACTGGCTGTATCGGACTCACCGGATTCCTCCGGAAGTCGAGAGCCGTCTACCGGGAGAGGAGGTTGCACCGGAACCCCAACCCGGGGAATTCGTGGTATTCCTATCGCATTTTGAGCGCGGGTTTGGGATTCCGGCTAGCCCCTACTTCCGCGACTTCCTCGACACGTACGACGTCCAACCTCACCACCTTCCCGCCAACGCCATCATGATGCTCTCGGTCTTCACCACCTACGCGGAGGCGTATCTCGGCATATGGCCATTTGTGGATCTGTGGGCCAAGTATTTCATCCTTCGCCGCCAAGCCATCCCCAATCCGGATCAGAAGATAAAGGACTTAGTCGACTGCGGAGCGGCCACCATCATCCCTCGCGCGGACTCCGGATTCCCCATAGTCAAGGGACTAGAGTCCTGCCGGAAATGGCAGCGCAGCTTCTTCTACGTGAAGAACCGGGAGCCCTCGGGAGATGGTCCGGGATCCTCGAACCCGGACTTCATCAATCTGCCGGAATTCGTTATGGGTCCTCCGCGCGAATTCCGTCGCTGGAAGCATCTTCCCGACAACGACGAGATCAAATACATGCACGATGTTCTGCACGTGCTAACTCGGCAGATGACTGGGGATGATCTCTTGCGCTGCTTCATTGTCCGCCGGGTCTGCCCCCTTCAAAATCGAGTGCACAAGATGTGCCACATGTCCGGGAACTTCGACCCCACTAGGACCAGTATCCTTGGGCTAAACCACGGGGGGGTCGTCCGTCGTGTCCGAGCTATTGCCCGGACGGAGATGACGGAGGACTACAGTTGGGGGGTCATTGGGGGATCCCGGAAAAAACCATGTGACCAGGTGCTTATATCAGTCTTTCATGCCTTCGCCTTCGTTCATGCGCTCACCTGGACACCGACACGGCCTAATTTGTTTGCGCAGTTGTTCGAGCGTCAACACGAAGAAGACGCCGTCCACGTCAACGGGAACTACGCCCCGGACTTCCCGAGACCGGACGTGATGCCGAGAGAGGATCCCGACGGCGAGGACCATCTCGCCATCCCTTTCGTTAAGGCCCCGGGTAACCCTTCAACTTCAGAGACAGTTTCCATTTCTTCGGATGATGAAGATGAGATTGACTGTCAGATCCTTGATGTTATTGACGCTCTCCCTCTGAATTGGGCCTCAGCTGTGGTTCCGAAACCGACAACCGGGACCAAACGTGCCGAGAGCCGGAAGCGCGCGGCTTCCGACACCGAGGGTGCCGAAACCTCCGGCAACCCCCCCAAGAAGAGTAAACCGAGCAAGCAGACGACCGAGAAGCCTCCTCGGCGCCGGCAGAGGGGTCCTCCCCTTGTGGATTCCGGGTACGTCTTTCTTGCCTCATGTTATTTGACTTTGCTTTCTCCACAACTTTTACTAAGACATTTCCTTTCAGTGACGCGCTCGAGCTCCCGACACCTGCTGTTCCTCCTCCTCCGGGAACTCGGACTCCCAGCCCGGCTCGGGCCTCTCCTTCACCTCTTCGCCCTTCTGCTCGAGGAAGTGAAGCCGCCGCCTCCGGTGCCGCACTGGGAAGCGTCGCGACCTCGGATGCACCTCTGGTGATCGACGAGATCGCGGTGCAGGCCACGACCACCTCGGGAGAGATTCTTCTTCCGGATAGCCCGCGCCGGGTTCCCGGGCTAGAGGCGGAGATCGTTAGCCCTCGCCGGCAACCTGCGGCAAGTGGCCCCTCTCGGCCAGTCGCGACCAAGACCATCCCGGAGAAGCAGCCTACAGCCTCCTCCCGGCCAGCAGAGCAAGTTCCCAAGTCTCGCCTCAAGATTGCTGGGCAGAAAACACCTCCTGCCCCGCCTGCAACTGCCCCGACATCTTCCTCCCAGGACTTGGTGCTGCGCCCGGGTAAGTTTTCCTCGTTACCACCGCCTCCTGCCGAGATCCCTACTGCAGCCTTGCGGATGTTGCGAGCAACGGTCAGCTCCTTTGTATCTTCAGGATCCCGGGACATTGCTGCCACCCGCGCTGCCGGCGGCTCCGGCATTCGGGTTGTTGATGATTTCAACAAGGCCTGGCTTGCCGCCGATGCTTCCGAGACTGCAGGGGATTTGCACGCTGCAGGCCCGAGCCGCAGCGCTCAAGCCCTGCATGCTCTCCAGGTGGCCGCGCTGGATGTCACCCGAGTAAGCGAGGTAAGCTTTTCCTCTTTCATCAAAAAACGCACTTGTTCCTTCCACCACCACTAGTCCCCGAGATTGGTGCTTAGTGCTCTAGATTCCACCGAATAGCAGATCACTAGGTTCCAATCTTAGAGAAAAATCCAGGACTCGGACACCGAGTCCCCGAGATCCTCCCAACCGGGTAGGTTGCTTCAAAAATTGCTCCGTCACCACTAGTCCCCGAGATTGGTGCTTAGTGTTCTAGATTCCACCGAATAGCAGATCACTAGGTTCCAATCTCAGAGAAAAATTCAGGACTCGGACACCGAGTCCCCGAGATCCTCCCAACCGGGTTCTTTACATCTTTTCCATACTGACTTTGCCTTCTTTGTCTTGCTATCAGGAGTGCAGCCAACAACGCCGCAACATCTTCAACCGGGTTCTCGCTGAACTCGGTCAGTCGAAGAAGTGCGAAGATCGCCTCCGGGAAGAACGGGACGCCGCGCGCAAGATCTCGGTCAACCAAAAGGCCGCCCTCGCTACTGCGCAAGCCGAGATCGCGCGCCTCAATGGCGAACTGGTCAAGTCCCAGACTGCCGCTTCCGAGATGAAGAATTGCTTCATCGAGGCGACCAAGAAGCAGAAGGAGACCCTGGACCAGTCGGTGGCACGCGCGGATAACGCCGAGACCGAGTTGGGTCTTCTCCGGTCGCGTTCTGATACTTGGCTCACCGAGCTCACCGTGCTGAACCGGGATCTCAACAGTGAGTAATCCGACATCCCTCTTCTCCTGTTACTTCCTTTATTTGCTGCTGCTTTTCTTGTGACTTAGTCGTTTTGACAGCTCTTCTTTTTAAAGGAGAGTTCGAGCACTCCCGCGAGGCTGCCGCCAAAGCTGTTGCCGCCGCCCGATAGAAGCGTGCCGGGAAGGGTCCCATCTCGGACGCCTGGGACATTGAGGATCACCTCACCGCCCTGAAGGCCCGGATAGTACCTCTCCGGTCTATCGGGACGGAGCTCCTCAGCGCCGCGATCCACGTCCACGGCGCACTGTGGCCGAGCATCCGCGGGAAGCTCTCGATTCCGGAGCTCTCGCGCGCACTCCTGGGTGCCGGGAGCCGCATCCATGCTTGGAAGCGCTCCGGTGCACGGGCTGGTGCGGACCAGGTCTTGACCCAAGTACTTAGCTGGTACGAAGGTCTTGATCTGGCAGCGATCCTGCGCCTGCGGACGGTGTCGCCTTGGGTCAACGATCCGGAAAGGATCCAGCAGCGGCAAGAGGTGGCGCACCGTATTGCCAAGTGGGCCAGCATCCGTGCCTTCACCGCCAGCACCGTTTCTTCAGAGTCTGAATCAGATAACGAGGACTCCGAAGAAGATGATGCCGCTTCCGGCGAGGCGGAAGACGAGGTCCCGGAGGAAGATGACGCTGCTACCGGTGCTGCGCCCGAGAAGGTGGTTCCCCGGGACGCTGCGACTCCGCCAAGATCCGAGGCCCCCGAGACCGAGGTGCGTCCCGACGTCCCGAGCAGCGCCGCCGGAACCGAAGCCGAAGCTGCTCCCGCTGCTGCTGGTGCTGCTGCTCCCGAGGTCGTTGCTCCCGAGGTCGTTGCTCCCGAAGTCGCCGTCGAGAAGCCTACTTCCCCTACTGCTTAAAACACTTAAGTAGCAAATTCGTTAAATCCCCGGGATGCCGGGTGCAAGATGTATCGTACACTTATGTTATTTCTGTTTCACCGTGAACTATTTATTCGAACAATTTATGTCAATGTACTCAGCTTTTAGTTCCCGAATTGTCTTTCATGTTTACCGTACTTAGGTAATTTCTGCTCTTGTCTACCTTTTCGGCGTTCGACAGTCGAGTCACAGAACTCCACATACGGCATACATTACTTAAAACAATCCGAGTTCCTACTAACCGAATTCCCGACATAAAAAACAACTAAGTTAGTAAAAACAAGCATGCCGGATAAGTTCCTGCTCCAAGTCCCCGAGACCATTTTCGTGTTCCCCACCTTCCCTCTCTTTGCTCTTGACTACCATTTCAGCGTTCGTCAGTCGAGTCACAAGATGATTTCACATGACATACATTACTTTGACTTTGAGAATTGGATTCGGAACTTTCCCGGCATGCACACAACAAAATATAAGATAGCTATCCGACAGTCCCCGGGTTCCTTCCCGGGATGCCGGTAGAAAAACAGTAAATGAACTTGACAAAAATAACAAGATATGCACGTAACCAGGCAGTCCCCGGGTTCCTCCCGGGGTGCCTTACTTTCATTGATATTTGAGAATTGAGATACAACATACACTGAGCCCTTTACGAGTAAAAGGGGCGAAGTAGAGCTACATTCCATGGACGCTTGGTTTCCTCACCGGATTTGTCCATTACACCTTTCCTAGCCTCTTGTGCATCTACAAGGTAATAAGAATCATTGTGCAATGCTCTGCTTATCACAAAAGGCCCCTCCCACGGAGGTGATAGTTTATGCATTCCGGCCGTGCGTTGGATGAGCCTCAGCACCAGATCTCCCTCCCGGAACACCCTCGGGTGTACTTTCCGGCTATGATAGCGACGGAGGTTCTGTTGATAAATTGCCGACCGAGATAGTGCCAATTCTCTTGCCTCTTCGAGTAAATCTACATAATCTTCTCGGGCCTCCTTTGCCTCGGTCTCGGTGAACATTGTCACTCTCGGGGAGTCATACTGTATGTCGGTCGGAAGCACTGCCTCAACACCTTATACCATGAAGAATGGCGTGTACCCGGTAGATCTATTCGGAGTGGTCCGTAGACCCCATAACACCGCCGGCAACTCCTCTATCCAGCATCCCGGAGTTCTCAACAATGGTTCGATCAAGCGAGCTTTGATACCAGACAAGACTAAGGCGTTTGCCCTTTCGACTTGCCCATTTGCTTCCGGGTGTGGGACTGATGCTACATCTAGCCGGATTCCCTTCTCAGCACAAAATCGAGCGAATTCCCCAACAACAAAGTTTGTTCCATTATCTGTGATAATGCTGTGTGGGTATCCGTATCTCAAGATGATGTCTTTCAGGAATTGCACAGCGGTGTGTCCATCGCACTTCCGGATTGGCTTGACCTCTATCCACTTAGTGAACTTGTCCACCATCACCAGTATATGTGTCATGTTGCCCCTTGCCGGTTTGAACTGCCCGACCATGTCCAAACACCATACTGCAAATGGCCAAGTGATGGGGATTGTTTTTAGCGCTGACGCCGGCATGTGTATCCGGTGAGCAAATCTCTGGCATCCCCCGCACTTCCGGACGATATCTTCTGCCTGCTGCAATGCAGTGGGCCAGTAGAACCCATGCCGGAACACCTTTGCGACCAGGGCCCGGGATGATGCATGATGTCCGCACTCTCCCTGATGTATCTCCAGGAGCATCTCTTGTCCTTCTGCCGGTTCCACACATCTCTGGAGTACCTCGGTGACACTTCTCTTGTACAGCTCTTGATTAATGACAGTGTATGCCTTTGATCTTCGCATTACCTGTCGGGCTTCCACTTCATTCTCCGGGAGGGTTCCTTCCAAGATGTAAACCATAATGGGTTGTGCCCAATCCGGGACAGGTCGCACCGGGAACGCGGGAGCGTCTATGTCCATTGGTTCTGCCGACATCACCTCTATCATCATCTGTCTTTGCCTCTCTGAGCATTGGGAGGCAGTCCCCGGGTTCGATGTTATGCTCCCGACATCTACTTCCATGGGTACTGCATCTGAACCAGGCTCCTTGGGGATGAATATGGAATCTAACTCGGGTGATGGCTGTATAGATGGCTTCCTCAAATGCTCCAGGGCTATCCCGGGTGGGATGGCATCCCGGGATGACCCTAGCTTGGACAAGACATCCGCTGCTTCGTTCTCTCCTCTGGGTATGTGCTTGAACTCGCACCCTTCAAAAAATCCGGAAATTTTCTGCACATGAAACCTGTACAAGGCCATGTTTGCATCAAGGGCATCCCAATTCCCCGACACCTGTTGCACCACGAGGTCGGAGTCACCGAAACACTCTATCCGGCGGATACCGATTTCCTTGGCGACATTCAATCCGTGAACCAAAGCCTCATACTCCGCGACATTATTGGATGCCCGAAAATGGATCTGCAGCACATACTTCAATACATCTTGCTTTGGGGAAGTGAGAACCACTCTGGCACCCAATCCGATCTTGGCCTTTGAGCCATCGAAATGCATCCTCCAGAAATTGTAATCCGGCATCGGAGGTTCATACTGCATCTCGGGCCAGTCCACCAAAAAGTCCGGCAGCGCCTGCGACTTGATGGCGTCACGTCTCTCATATGCCGGAGCGTATGGAGACAACTGGATGGCCCATTTGGCTACCCGGCCGCTAGCGTCCTTGCAACCGATGATCTCGGCGAGAGGAGCTTCGCATACCATGGTGATCGGGTGTTCCTGAAAGTAGTGCTTGAGCTTGGTCACTGCCATGTATACCCCATATGCCATCTTCTGGTAGTGCGGGTAGTTCTGCTTGGATTCCGAGATCACCTCACTGAGGTAATACACCGGCCTCTGTATCAGCTTGCCCCCTTCTTCCCTTTCTACAACCATTGCCACGCTGACTACTCGGTTGGTTGCGGCAATATACAACAGCATAGGTTCCTTGGGTAATGGGGATGCCAATACTGGTGCTGTTGAGAGCATTCTCTTCAAATTGTTGAACGCCGCATCGGCCTGCGGGGTCCAAACAAATGTTTTGCTCTTCTTCATCAGCTGGTACAGAGGTAAGGCCTTCTCCCCAAGTCGGCTTACAAACCGACTTAGGGATGCCAGACATCCGGTAAACTTCTGCACATTCATGAGACGCACAGGCAACTTCATGCTCTCTATAGCACGAATCTTACCCGGGTTTACCTCGATTCCCCGGCTTGAAATGAGGAAACCGAGTAACTTCCCTGCCGGAACACCAAATGTGCATTTATCCGGATTCAACCTCATCCGGAATCTTCTTAGGTTCTTAAATATTTCCCTCAAATCATCTATTAGTGAGGCTTTTTCTTTTGTTTTTATGACTATGTCATCGACATAGACCTCGGCGTTTCGGCCTATCTGGTCATGCAAGCATTTCTGCATGCATCTCTGGTATGTAGCACCAGCATTTCTCAACCCGAAAGTCATAACACGATAGCAATAAGCCCCATAAGGGGTAATGAAAGCAGTTTTCAATTGATCATCCGGATTCAAAGGTATCTGGTGAAAACCAGAATAAGCATCTAGAAAAGTTAAAAGCTCACTCCCGGCAGTGGAGTCTATCATCTGATCTATCCGGGGCAGCGGAAAGGGGTCTTTCGGGCATGCCTTGTTGAGGTTGGTGAAGTCGATGCACATGCGCCACACCTTAAGCAGGAGGGGATCATCTTTCTTCTTTTCCACCAGGACTGGATTCGAAATCCAATCCGGGTGCAGCACCTCCATTATGAATCCGGCGGCCAGCAGTATAGCTAGGTGCTCCATGACGGCAGCTCTCCTCTCATCCGAAAGGCGCCTAGTTGGTTGCTTCACCGGCTTCGCATCCGGTCGAACAAACAGAGAGTGCTCAGCCAACTCCCTCGGGACGCCTTGCAGATCGTCACTCGACCACGCAAAGGCATCCCGATTCTCACGGAGGAAGTCGACGAGCTCGCCTTCCTATTTGCTGTCCAGGTTGCTGCCAATGATAACTTGGCGCTCCGGGTTGCTGGGGTCCACGGACACCTTCTTGGTCTCCTTGGGAGGCTGAAATGATGCACCCTGCCCCGGGTTCACCATCCCGGGCATTCCGAGTTGGGAGGTCTTAGCCATCGCCACCACCTACTGGATCCTCTTCTTCTCTTCCGCGATCACCAGGGACTCAGCTAAGCACGACCCCGCCGAGGCACACTCCATGGAGCGCTTGTGGTCTCCCGAGATGGTGATTACGCCGTTAGGTCCCGGCATCTTCATCTTGAGGTAGCCCACATGAGTTGAGATCATGAACTTGGCGAGGGCCGGTCTGCCGATCAGCGCATGATACGGGCTCTCGAGGTCCACGACCTCGAACTCCAAGCTCTCGGTTCGGCAGTTGTCCCGAGTTCCGAATAGCACCTCCACCCAGATTTTTCCCATGGGCGAGCAAGAGACTCCGGGCACAATGCCATGGAAGGTTGTCTCGATGGGCAGTAGGGTGTTCATGGACACTCCCAGCTTCAGCATCGTGTCCTTGTACATGATGTTAATGGCACTGCCATTGTCAATCAGAACCCGGCTAAAGCGGACGTTGAGGTTGGGTCCGACAAAAGTTGGGTCCACCACCAAGGCATACGCTCCCGGCTTGGGCATTACCCGGGGGTGATCCTTCCGGCTCCAGGTGATCTCCATCTCGGACCAGTGCAAGAATTTGGGCACCGCCGGGATCACAGCATTCACCTCCAGGGCACGCTGCCGCACACTCTTTCGGTCAGTGGGCTCGGTTACGAAGACCACATAGCTCTGATGTGCTTCCCGGTAGTTGCTCTGCTGTTGTCCGGCTTGGTTACCGTTGTCGTTCCGGGTATGCACCACATTCACCGGACGAGGTGGAGGTCCTCTCGGAGGAGGAGGAAGTCGGACAGTGTTGGCCCCCGACGTCGGAGGAGGGGGTCTCGGAATATTGGGCCGAGATGCCGGAGCACTCGGCCGAATACCTCCCGAGCTGCCCTCCTGCAACGTGCGCTGATACCAGCTGCACTGCCGAGTAGAGTGGTTTGCGGGCTTGTTGGCCTCCAGAGTGTGGTAGCAGCATGGCTTGTTCAGCATTTCCTCATACGTCAGGGGCTTCTTCTGCTCCACCCAGGTCTTCTGTACCTCCTGACTTTGACCCCAAGCCGGGCCACTTGTTTTCTGACGCTGGCTGTTGCCGGCATCCTCCTGCTCCCGGGTTACTGCTGCGACATGCTGCGCGGCATGGTGGTACTCGGGCTGATTCCTCTTGTGGCCGAACTCTTGGCGATCATGGCTCCTGCTCGGTCCCGAACGCTGAGGTCCCGCATTCCTCCTGTTGGAGTCACCGACATCCACCAGGGGTTGCATGGGATCTCCAAGCGTGTAGGTATCGGCGATGCGCATGGTTTCCGCCAAGGTTTCTGGCATTTTTCTCTGCAACTTCTGCCACAGCATGGAGCCATGCCGGCATCCTTGCGCAAACCAGGAGATGGCCTGCGCCTCCACCACTCCTTCGCAAGAGTTGCGAATATTGATCCACCGGGTAAGGTACTCCCGGTCAGTCTCATTGCTCCTTTGCCTACAGATGGCGAGCTGCTGAGGTCTGTTGGGCCTCTTGTACGTGCTGGTGAAGTTGCTGATGAATGCTTCTTCAAAGTCTAACCAGCAGTCTATACTGCCAGTTCTCAGATTGTTCAACCAGATCCGGGCTGGTCCTTCCAACATCTGCGGTACATAACGTACCGCCCACCGTCTGTTTCCACCGGCTATGCTTACTGCAGTTACATAGTCGGTTAGCCAGTCCTCCGGCTTCTTGCTGCCGTCATAGGTCTTGGCACCTCTGTTGAGCTGAAAGTTCCGGACAGGAGGTTCCCGCATGATCCGAGGTCCAAAGCAGGCAGGTCCCGGAGGTCCTTGCTCTTCCACCAACTCGGATTGGTGAATCCGGTCAAGCCGGAATCTTGCGTCTGCCGGGTTCAGCTGTCTCGTTCCTATCCGAGATCCCAACGGGTTCTCGTCTGGCTGATACCCGAGTTGCTGCAGCCTCGAGTTGCCATCATTGAGCCTGTCCTGTGCAGGGATTACGGCCGGTTGGGGAACAGAGACGACCTCCCGCTGCGGGTTTCCCTGTACATGAGGAGGATTCCGGGGTGGATTACCACGGCCAACCGGGTTATTGTTTCCAACACCCAGGTTACCATCCCCACGGGTACTTCCCGCCTGTCCCGAGTTACGTTGTCCGGCCTGTCCGGCTTGCTGGATGCCGGCGAAGGCCGGGTCATAGGTCTGCAGTTGCTTGTTTCTCCCGGAACCTCGACTCCGGCTCCGGCTCTTGCTCTTGCTCTTCCTTCTGCTCGGATGCGGGGAAGAGGCTTCCCCATCTGATTTCTGGCTATTGGGTCTGGCTGAGTGCACTTGGGACCCCGCCCCGGGGTTCTTCTTCTTGAAGGCTTGGTTCTGCCGGTTGGCCTCAATCACCAACTCGTTGACCCTCTCCTGCTGCTTGCGCAGAGCTTCACCGGATAACCCCACCAACTCGGCCATGGAGGCTTCGGCGGCCCTAAGAGTTTTCGCCGGTGAGCTATATACCGGCTTCCCCGCTGAAATCCGGCTTCCGATGTTACTAGTGGTGGCTCCACCAGCCAACTCCTCATTCACCATTCTTCCTTTCTTGCGCAGGTCTGCAATGCGCTTCTCCCGGGAGTCTATCTTAAGGAATCCGTGAGCTGCATTGTACTCCAGGAGGCTAGCACTGAGCTCGCGGCGGATCTCGGCGATCTCCTTTGCCTCAGCGAGAAGCAACTTCCGCTGTTCCTCTAACTCAGCCGAAGTGGCTTGGGTATCCGCTTCGGCAGCCACTGGCACAACTAACTTGGCTACCAGACCCGAAAGGGGATCCGGACGACGTCGCGGATGGGATGACTGCGGATCACCATCTCGGGCCGCAGGCCTCTCCTGCGGGGGTTTGGCCAGACGGGGAAGGCCGTCGGTTTCGCCGTCAGCGTCCTGGTATTCCTCCTCGGTTGCCCCGACCATCATCACTGCGACGGAACTCGGGGAGCGACCAGCACGCAGACCCCGAGCTGCGCAGAGCATGGGAGGGTCCTCAGCTTCCAGGACTACGTCTGGGTAGCTACAGACAACTTCGGTGGCCACGTAGGTGGTGAAACCACCAAAGTCAATAAGGCACCCGTTCACCGGGAACGGTCTGTTCCGGAAGCAACCTGCGTTGTCGGAGATGAAGTTCATCTCCCCCAGCCTTACGACTAGGCCAGAGAGAACCCGAACATCGAAACGTACTGGGGAGCCCGTCCGGAGGTGTACACCAGCCAACGCCTCTGTCTGTCCCACGGTGGGCGCCAACTGTCGTGGTGGTGTCACGGCAGATGCCATAGGATGGCTAATTTGTGGGGCCGATGGACGTTGGTGGATCCGGGGAGGGATAGCGAGCTTAAGAGCTCACACGGGGAGGATCCCGGTAACGAGATCTCCCAAGAACAAAGAACAAGAACAAAGTGCAAAGAGGAAGATCTAACAAATACAAACAAATGCTCGAAGGCACATAGCACACACACGATATACCCAGGTTCAGGGCCCTCGTGAGGAGGTAACACCCCTACTCCTGCCTTTCCTCTCTATATATTGTTGGTATAAGGACTACAACTTGCTACAAGATCTGTCAAAGGTACAAGTACAAAGAACTAGATGAACTCAAGGTGAGAAGGGGTAACTTCTCTAAGAGTAAATGTGACTATAGCTTTGGCTCTGAAGTTGGTCCCCCTCTCTCAGGAGCAGTTATGGCGCCTTTTATAGAGGTCCGGCCGGGAGGGCCGGAAACCCTAATTTGGCTTGGCCCCACCGGACAGGCCTAGCCGGGATGTCGTCACCGGCTAGTGCGACCTAGTCGCCCAGCTATCCGGTGTAGCCCCTTCGTCATCATCTCGTTAAGGACAGCAGGCGCCGTCCTGCATCATCATTGTCCCCTTGTCAGAGACAAGACATGTCTTTGCCCATCCCGGATAGCCTTTTCCGGATTGCCGGGCTAGGCATGTCAGGTCTTGTCGTACCGTTGTCGTACCGGCTGACGCGCTCCCGTGTCAGGCGGGAGGTGACCATGCTTCCGTGTCAGGCGGGAGGTGACCATGCTTCCGTGTCAGCGGAACGGTACTTCCCCCCGCGATATACGAGAAATCCTGCTCTAGACCGTTGACGGCCTACCGGGAGCTCTCTCGCCGGCTACCTCCTCTCTTGCCACTGGGAGCCTCTTCTGCATAAGATCAAGATCGACACATACGTTCCGGTTAGCACCTACCCGGACTACCTATCCGGTAACGCCGAGTACACCATCATCCGGGAACCTCCTCGGTGTCCCAGGTCCGGGATCCTTTCCGGAGATGTCCGAACTCATCTCAGGATGAGTAACTCTAGGCCTAGCCTCCCGAAGATGTCTTAGCCTATCAGCAAAGACATCTTCGAGAAGCTAGTTCTTAGAGGAACCACCCGCTCATGCTTGTGCTGCGATTGTGAGGGTCGGGGGTGCCTATTTATAGCTGCCAGAGGTGACTCCTGCGGCTGCCAGGAGGCACTTTGCCCTCTTCCAGTGCCCAAGGGTCAAGTTGCCCTTTTGGCACACCAGGAGGTGTTCTTTGCTGTCGCCAAAGGTCAAGCACTGTTGATATTTAGTATAATATACCGGGATCTGCCCCTACCCGGGGGGCAGCCCCCCGACATAGTGTGGCACGTCTTCAAGAATTCTGTCGATTTCTCCAATTTGTTGGACCATGCTAACAAGTGGGATAGAAGACTTGTTTCGGCCTTGATACAAAAGACCAGTGGTTACTTTGTTGGGCAGCTTCTTGCAGTATTCTGGATCAGAGGACAAGGCAGACCATGCCTAATAGGCACATTTGCACCGACAAAAGGGCTTGTATTCTAGCCGGGAGAGGATGTCGACAACTAGATCATCAGTTAACTTAGCTGCAGTAACTTCATTGTGGAGATCCATGTCTTTATATTGGCTTACTGTCATTGAAAGAAAATTCTGATACTTGTTAGAAAAATAAATTTAGCACTTATGAAAGAACAACAAACTTAGTTCCGTTTGAAACAATGCATTATCTACACAGAACTATTTACTCGTTGAATCTCACTTATATTATTGTGACAATGTTTAGCTAGGTTTTACATGATGAAGCGTACTTGCTTTTACCAACACATATCAAGGAAACAAAGTACATTTCTGATTTACTTTTGAGAGATATATCCATCTGCTGTTACCAACACACATCTGTACAAAAAATCACTACAACTAATGGACCTCCCTACTATTAAGGTGAAGTTATGCCGATGCATCTGCTGTTCTCCTAGTAAATTATCGTGGTAAGGACACATAAGATGTTGAATCATTTGTTTACTGGGAAGTGGGCATTCCACAAACATGAGAAATATCTTTTGCAGATAAACAGGTTGGCATGCAGTATCTAATGCAGATATATACATCTGCTGTTTTCCTAGTAAATTATTGGGATAAGGACTCATGGGATGTTGAATCGTTTTCTTTACCGGGAAGAGGGCAATCGACGAACATGTGATGTTTTTTTTTACAGATAAACAGGTTGGCATGCAGCATCTAATTCGTGTTATATTATGTTTTTGCAGCATCTAAATGATAAATGAGGGAGCGGAGGTAGTTGAGCAATGAGCACGAGCGGGGTAGAAGAACAGTGAGGGCTAACGAGAGAATGAGGGAGCGAACGAGGGACTCACAGTGCAGCTTGCTTCCGGTCGCCGGCGAAGGAGATAGTTCGCCGCCGCTGGCCCGCGAAGCACTGGAAGAGCAGGGGACGAGACGGGTTAATATGGAGCAGCTGAGGACTGTTGGTGTCCTCTTGCCTCGTAAAACAAAAACAAAAATCATCTTTATCGTAACATTCCAAATTTTGACATGAACTTTTCCAATGTAGTTGCACGCTTCTTGCTGGTCGATTCAGTTGCCCAATGTCGTGAGCATCATTGCTTCAGTACAACCTGTATCGATTACCATATCGCTTCGGTTTGATTAGCATATGGCACTACCGATATCATTAGTACGAATAGTATTTTTGAAATTTGATTTCAGTTTGATTAATAAGTAGATGATTAACATATTTATCTACTCCCTCCGTCCACAAATACGTATCGCAAGTCTCTTTATCTAGATACATCTTCTTTTTAAAAGATTTGAGACAAATAAAATTATTTGTGTACAGAGAGAGTATGATATTATGCCCAGACGAGTAATGACACAGACGCCAAAGGTTTCCACTGTTCTTCCAACATCTTCAGTACTCCTATAGCTCTCAGTCGGAAATGGATTGAGAGCAATGCCGGCCGGCATGAATGAAGGTCCTACATGCTTGGCGCACAGTGTTCAAGGATTGCGAGTTTGCGACTACTAGTTTAGGCTGATTGGGACAAATTCCGTAATGGAGATAAAAAACAAAAGGAGTTCCGAAAAAACAAAATAGGACAACATTTGTAATCTTATTCAGTTCAGCTCGCATAAACCATTACATCAAGCGAAGCAGAGGCGCTGTCCGGTTTTGTCAAAAGAAACCCCATGATAAAGCAACAACGCTGCAGCACCTCAAATTTCACCCAGCATATCCATCTATCTACTAAAAAGTAATCATTTTTTAACAGCAAACATAAACCTTTTATCATCGACTCGATCAGTATATAACACAATACGTCCTTTCAAATATCTCTAGTTTATAACCACAAAGACCACTGAAGCTGAAAACATATTCTTAAAAATAAGAAATCTACACTTGGAAATATTCTAGCTGATTATATTTGCCATAGAATATATTGTTTCATTCATTGTGGTTTCTAGAAGCAAGGGAAAATCACGACAAATAGCACATATGAGTTCACTTATTTAATTTATACGTTTTGTCACAAAAAACACACATTCACTCACTACAGTAGTACATTTTTCAGAAACTAAGATGGTCTCCATGCTTCTCACTACGACAAATACAAAAAAATTCAAACATTGGTGCCCAGCTTACGTGACATGCCCGGCCGTAGTTCAAACTGGACTCCAGAAACCAACTTACAACATACTAGATCTTTTCAATGCGAGAAGGCGTGCCACAACATCTGTCATTGTTGGCCTTTGGTCCACATCAAGATTAAGACATTCCACAGCAATTCCTGCAAGAGTCTCAAGAAGCTCCAAATCTCCCGTGGCTGCAATTTCCTTGTCAAATAGCTCAGTTGCTTTCTTCCCTTCTTTGTGACACTCAAGGAAACTCGCTACTAAGCTGTTATTATCAGAATGAGTGGCCTTTTTTCTGCTAATGACCTCTAAGATGACAACCCCAAAACTGTAGACATCACTTTTTTCAGTCAAACGGCCTGTTTGCAGGTAGACTGGATCCATATAAGTCATGTCACCAATGACGTTCGCAGTGTGTTCCTTGTCCATTGCAATCAACCTTGATATGCCAAAGTCTGAGATTTTTGGGACAAAATTTTCATCCAAGAGTATGTTTGCTGGTTTAACATCGCCATGCAGGATTTTGGTATGGGCTTGTGAATGCATATAAGCTAGACCATGTGCTGAATCTACAACAATACGTAGACGCATGTCCAAGTTGAGAGGCTCTTTGTTATCTACCCGATGAAGAATGTCGTCCATGCTTCCTTTTGAGATGAACTCGTACACTAGCATCGGGGTATCCACTTCTAGGCAACAACCTATGAGTCTAACGATGTTCTTATGGATGACTTGAGACTGGATGATGACTTCATTGGCGAATTGAGTGTTCTCCAACACATTTCCACGAATTGGTTTCTTTACCGCAACAAGTTCATTGTCAACAAGCCCCTTGTAAACTTCACCAAAGCCACCTTTTCCAATTATATTACCACTCTTTAAAATTTTCTTGAGCTCATCCTTTTTGAAAAGCTTTATAACTTTAGCCTTCTCTAAGGTAAGACCACCATTTTTTTCATAGAATTCTCTGGTCTTCCGCCTCTCTTTTCGAATAATAATGAAAAATGCCATAAAAGCAATGACAAGAATACCACCTATTATACCTGCATGGATAAATAAACAAACTTAACAAACTAAATTTAGGGTTCCTAATCTTCCAGAAAAAGAACTTTTGAGCTTACGCCCCTCATTGAAGGGATGCAACCATTAACAAAAAAAAGAAGTAATTTACCGGAACTGAAAGTAGAACACATTTTTTATCCTACATGATATACAATATAGTAATTAGAAAACTGAAATTTGTTCAGTTAATGTCAACACTTGGTTTTGGTCAATTTTCGTAAATCATCTCACCTCCTATACATAATCTACACACACTCAGCTAGACTATATGGGAGGTTGAATTATGCACATAGAAGAACTACTTACAAAAATACCTTAATTATTTTCCATCTTTAATTTTAGGCAATGGAGAAAGAATGAAACCATTTACGGAAGTGATAACCAGCAAAATATCGATGTATGAAGTAACTTGTGTAAGGTTACCTATGCAAATTTGTGCTGCTATCGGGAACTTTGGAGTACATCGTACATTTCTTGGGTCATCGCTCCGATAACCTGAACGGCAGGTGCATTCGTAAGATCCTTGGGTATCCTCACATACACCTTTACATGGATACTTTGCTGGATGTTCACATTCATCTATATCTGTGTCATGCAAATTCAAAAAGTAATCATTAGGACATGCATTGATAGATATGAAAAAACAAAGTCATTGATAGGTACACCTTTAATCAAACTTACTAACTTTTGACTAGATTTGTAGGCCATCGTTTCATATATTTTTACATAACTTTGTACATACACAATTTTGGAACACACACTATCTGTACATACAAGTTTCATTAAGAGGGTTGACGGTAAAAGTAGTACGCAACTGAAGAAATAAAAAAAGGCTGTCCATGTTAATTAAAGTGGAATAATACTTACTGGTGCATCCGTTGACAACGTAGGCGTTTCCCTCGTAGCCATCGGAGCAGCTGCAGTTGTAGCCCGGCCCATTGATGGAGTCGACGCACGCACTGTGATCGCTGACGCAGGCGTACTCCGTGGTGGTGGTGTTCTTGGCCGCGTCGGCGCACGACAGGATGGCGCCGGAGCCGGCGCTGGCGCCGCTGTCGCGGATGGCCCAGTCCAGCCACACCGGCGAGGTCCGGTTCCTGTCCATGCGCAGGTCGGAGCGGCGGAAGGTGTAGTTTGTCCTGTCGACGAGGAAGACGTAGTCGCAGGGGCTGTAGTCCATCATAAGGGAATGGTCGTACTCCCGGAAGTTGAAGGCGCTGTCGGTGAGCCCCGGCGGGATGTCGACATGGCAGCAGCCGACGCCGGCGCACTGGCCGTCCTGCGCGCTGGCGGAGTTGTTGCAGTAGGACATGCAGCCGGTGAAGTAGGTGAAGGAGTCGCTGCCGCCCTCGGTCCTGGCGCTCTTGGTGTGTGCCATGGTGTTGCAGCCGAGGACGACGAGCATGTTGTGCGTGTTGGAGATGCGGTACACGCCGTCCTTGTTCATCATCGTCGCCCCGTCGCCCCACACGTCCTGGGAATAGCTAGGGCGTGAGGCGTTATAGCACATCCAGCCGATCGGAAGCATCACCAGCGACTCGGCGGGATCCACGGAGAGGTGCACCACCCGGATGGGCGTGCCGGCGAGCACCGGGCCGTTGTGGAGGCACTCGATCTCGAAGCCCTTGCGGAAGCAGCCGCTGCCGACGCCGAAGGGGTAGGGAATGTCCACGCCGCCGCAGCTCGTCGCGCAGCCACGAGTGGCGGCCAGGCTCTCGGTGGTGGCTGCTGCCGCCGCCAGCAGCAGAGCGAGAAGCAAGAATGCGGTCGACATTGAGTTAAGGGGATTAGCTACTGTCTTGCAGAACGCAAAGTCACCGCGCGATTTTATAGCTGCTTTTGCGTTTGAAAAAGAAACAGTTCGTTCCAAAATGTTGATCTTTTTTTTAGCAAACTAAATTAGCTAGTTACTAGTATTAAAAGTAGTCTGGGGCGATGATGGGCGCGGAGTCGACGGGCGCCTCGCTTTCGCTTAGAGTTAGACGTGCGCACGGGCCGGGACAAAGTCACCGCACGTTCTCATCGCCCAGCTAGTGACTCTTACCTAGTCCCTCCGGTACTAAATCCGAGTCAATTAATTCGGAACTTATGGAGTAGTACTAGCCAGCCTCATAGCTCACCTCCTATCAAAACCAAAACGACCAGGTACGGCATCAAGGAAAAACACTCGATTTCCTACTAACTTGGCTTCCTACTTTCAACAGGTTCTACAACATGCTTATAAGGCATGAACCAATGACCCAAGCAAAGGTTGTTACAAGCTCTCATGCCATCAAACACCAACCATTTATGTCCAGGCTCAGAACAAGGACAGTGAAGGCGTTTATGCTATGCACAACATCTCTCATCATACAAGAACAAAATGTGATGCAATGCAGCTAAGACCCGCAAATTATCGATAATACAACAGCTTTACAAAAACAACGGCTCTCTGGTACAAGTATGTGGAAAATTCGTACATAGAGACGACAACAAAAGGATCAAATAGGTACATAGGTAAATTACTTGCAGATGGGAAGATTCTTACCATAAAAAACTAAGTCAATTATACATAGCCAAAACGGTGCAATCGCTCTCACCCCAAAGAAATTTATTTTTGTGTGATTAATTTCATTTAACCGGTTGTTAAATATTTTCAATACTACGTGAAGGACGACGCATATATTAACTAAGACGTCGTGGGTCATGAGTATTAGTTTGTTTGTTTACGAGGACTCTCATGTGTAACCACTAGCACGTCAGCCCAAGTCATTTGAAAGTGGAATTTGTCTACACTATACTTTTTGAGCTTGTCCACACATAATGATAATGAAAACATCTGTGTCATGAATGTTATAGTACTCCATTTTAGCCTTTTGTTTTTGTTGAGATGGAGATGTCAAATCTACTTTTTAAGGTTTGTTGGAAATAATTAATTCATGTTGACAGATGGATCGAGGGCCGAGCAAATTAGTCTTAGCTATGCATTGTATCAAAGTTCGGTCCGGCCTATACTCCCTCCATTTCAATTTAGTTTGCGTTCTAGGTTTAGTCAAAGTCAAACTTTATTAAGTTCGACCAAAAATATTGGAAAAAATATCAACATTCATAAAATCAAATGCATACACTATGAAAATATAAGTTATAATGATTTTAATAATATGAATTTTTTTTATTGTAAATGTTAAATTTTTTCGACAATATTTGGTCAAACTTGACAAAGTTTGACTTTGACTAAACCCAGAACGCAAACTAAATTGAAACCGAGGGAGTACTATTTTGTTTTGGCCAGGATGTCTCGAGAAAAGAATTAATGACCAACTCATTTTGTACAAAAAACCGGCTGTTTCATGGATCATGTATATGCTGGTGATTGGAAGAAATTTGCGTGTTTTGACTTTTCTTTTTTTTTTTGACGTCAGATGTGCCAGTATACAAGTGGGTCGTGGACTAATGGCATCTAAGCTTGTCCACATATTCCGTCCATGGGCTCGTTCTTCTTTTGTCGTCTCTCAACAGCTCTAGCGCAAAAAAAAAAAGTTCGAGTATCGCTCGCAATAAACATGACAAATTAGGGACTACCAACCGGACTAAAGAAATTAGGGACTACCAGCCGTTGCAAATATTTAGAAGGATGACCACAGCGTGGGCAGCAGTCAGTGGGAAGTATAGTCTTCTTGTGAAGGTTTGATCCTGTGTTGAGCCTGTCTAAAAAGGTAAACTACACCATACTATAGTTTACACATAGGGATTTTTGAAATCTGTTAGTACATCTTAAATCCACAATAGAAGTAAATAAGTGCTCAGGAAAAAACCACCGCAAACAGCAAAGCGCAAGAAAGACGTATAGTCTTGCATGCAACGAACTTACACATACCAACAAACTGGAAACATTGCATGTTAGTGCAGGATCACGACGAAACGACAAAATAAAAAATGCATGCTTCTTGGACAGGTCATACAGATAACACGGACTAACATAATAATACACAAGGTGACATAGCCTTTAACATAACCATAATATATACAAGGTGGTTTGGAGTCTAAGGCAAAGGAACTTTCCTAGCAGCATACAAAGATGACATTCACTATATCGAAGTTTTCTGAGCTGGAAGCTTCAAGTAGCATGGCACATAGGCATAGTACTGGCACCACTCAAAGCCGTCCCGTATCTCAGTTGAGTTTCCCGGTGCTGATGTTGTAGGAGAGAAGCTTGCCCGCCTTGTGGTCAGAGAGGAAAACAAGGTCTTTCTCCAAGTCAAGAGCGATAATCCAATAATCGCAGTTCCAAAACCAGTTTCCTTCACCAGCATGGCCACCATTGTCATAGTAAACAAAGTCGTCCCTTCCAAATGCATCTGTCATACTAAGATGGCACTTCCTAATCCAAATGTGAAAACCCTGAGCAACTTCATCCAGAGTCCAAACTACAATTGAGCGACCATCATTATCTGGCAATGCATAGTGCAAGATCCCTGCAGATTTGCCAAGGCAACCATGGGTGAAATTACCCACATAAAAAGAGTCAGATGGCAAATCAATATTCCAATGATAGGGCAGTGTGCCATCACTTATTTCCTCCAAGCCTTCAAACACCACAACTTGTCGTCCAGTAGTCTCAGTATACAATTTCCCATGCAGAAATACGTGAGACTTATAGCAAAAACTTATAAAAAAATCCCATTTGTCATCCACAAGCCACACAGAACCACCAGATGAAAACATCTCAAGGTTGCTCATTTGACTCTGGTGCGACCGATTAAAGTTGAAGACATAGAAGTGTGGAGACCATGATGGATCAAAGGCCAAAATAGTTGTGTCATGCTGGCTATCAGTCCCAGTATGAGTATCAAGGAGTATTATCAACTGCCGTGTTGCTGGGTTACACACAACAAAGCGGCAAATGTCTGGAGTGGTATAGTTGCTGCTGTACTTACAAAGGACTAGACCATTACAGCAGTCAAGGAGTTCCAAATGCTCATAGTGTGGCACGTCTTCAAGAATTCTGTCGATTTCTCCAATTTGTTGGACCATGCTAACAAGTGGGATAGAAGACTTGTTTCGGCCTTGATACAAAAGACTAGTGGTTACTTTGTTGGGCAGCTTCTTGCAGTATTCTGGATCAGAGGACAAGGCAGACCATGCCTAATAGGCACATTTGCACCGGCAAAAGGGCTTGTATTCTAGCCGGGAGAGGATGTCGACAACTAGATCATCAGGTAACTTAGCTGCAGTAACTTCCTTGTGAAGATCCATGCCTTTATATTGGCTTACTGTCCTACGCAGTATTTACAGAAAAAAGTCTTCGTTTATTGGGAAAGACTGAAAGGAAAATCTGACACTTGTTAGAAAAATAGATTGAGCACTTATGAAAGAACAACAGACTTCTTTCTGTTTGAAACAATGCATTATCTACACACAATTATTTATTCCTTGAATCTCACTTATATTCTTGTGGCCATGCTTAGCTAGGTTTTACAAGATGAAACGTACTTGCTTTTACCAACACATTTTTTTTTGAAACTTGCTTTTACCAACACATAATAGGGAAACAAAGTATATTCTGATATTTTTAGAGATATATCCATCTGTTGTTCTCCTAGTAAATTACTGGGATAAGGACTGATGAGATGTTGAATCATTTCTTTGCGGGGAAGAGGGCATTTGACAAACATGTGAATTACCTTTCTTTTACAGATAAACAAACAGGTTGGCATGCAGTATCTAATTCGTAGTATATTATGCTTTTGCAGCTAAAAAATTCTTGCTCTCCCAACTCCCTCCACCTAGAGCCTTAGTACATTCCAGAACCACATACAGTAAATGATAAATAATAGTACAGTACAACCACAGTGAATCAATCAAGGGCACACATGAAAATCAAGCACCAAGAGAAGACATGGCACTTGCCCCAGATCAAGCGCTGCGAGGGTCTCGTCGAGAGAGTCACCGTCTCGTCTGGAGGCGGCGTCTAGTGAGAGATCTGATCAAGCGTCGAGGGGGGTAAAGCTCGGATCTTGAAAATGAAATCGCTAGGGCAGTTGAGCAATGAGCACGAGCGGGGTAGAAGAACAGTGAGGGCTAACGAGAGGATGAGGGAGCGGACGAGGAACTCACAGTGCAGCTTGCTTCCGGTCGCCGGCGAAGGAGATAGTTCGCCGCCGCTGGCCCGCGAAGCACTGGAAGAGCAGGGGACGAGACAGGGTTAATATGGAGCAGCTGGAGGATGCTGAGTGCTGAGCGAGGTTCGTGTTGTGTCCTGTCGCCTCCTTTTTTTGGGAGATCTGATGATAACCCCCCTAGGCAGCAAACACTGCTTTCTTATGTAAACCGGGACAAATACCGATGAAGATTTTTTAAACTTAGTTTATCTTCCGGTTGCCGTTGGATGCTAGTGCGTAAAAGGCTTCACCGTGTGGATGAAAAGTTTCAATCGACCGATATTAGCCATGATGGAATTGAAGCAACCAAAGGGCAACATGTCGCTGAGTCCACGCCCTAAACGAAGGCCCATACACCACCGAGACTTTACACAACAAGCAAGAGCTTAATTGGAGGGCGTCACGTCGCTGAGTCGACATCCGCGAGGCATCTCGACACTAGCCCGAGTCGTTAGCCGTCTTTAGAGGAGCGACTCCAGCCCTTCCATAGAAAACTCGAGTGGCGTGATCACGGAGAGAGGGCACCAACACCACCATCAAATGTTCCTCACCTGTCCCTCCGGCTGAGTCCATCTCCATGAACGATGTCTTAGGAGGGACATGACTACAAGCCGCCACATCGTCCTATCGGGATTACCTGAATCAAGGGTTTCCCCTGGAGCACGAACATGATCCCGTGAGTCAAAAGAAGTTTCCGCTCTTAGATTCTCCTTTTTTGTGTGTGAAAAGGTGAACCAATCTATTGATCATCACAATAGAACTGATCCAAAAGTAAAAGAAATTACATCAGAATTCATTGTTCCATGTATCTATGTGGCACTGCTTTGCGAGCATTTGTATAAAAGAAATTTCTGCTGCTTAGAGACTTTCTTTTTTTGTGTTTGCATATAGAGAAATATTTCCCTAACTTGTAATTATCTATTCTATCTAATTGGACGTCGGATACGACCGCCTTAAATTTAAAAAATAGATGGGCCGTTTCCTAAGCTTGTAACAGAGCATTTCTGATGTTTAACATGATAAAATAAATCTGAAGTTTTAGTAATAATTTACTGTGGGACGCGTCTAGCCAACGGCCGCGCGTTGGTTCGGCGACTCTAACGGCCGACCAAAAACGGCAAGTATGTGTCCCCTACAAAAACGGACCTCCCCGTCTCTTCCATCTTCCCGTACCACCTCGCGCGCCGCCGCCATCTCTACTCCACCTCGCGTGATGGCCCCCCCTGTCTCCAGCTCGCCGTGGACCGCACCGGCGGGGAGGAGCAGGGGCGGCGGTGGACCTCGCTGGCAGGGAGGAGCACGCACGGTTGCACCCTGCACGGGCGGGGGTGGCCATCGCAGGCAAGGAGGAGCAGGGGCCAGTGGGCCGCTCACCCGCTCTAGTGCGAGCGGGGTTCCGGGTGTCGAAGCGGCGGCGCCGCCGGGTACCAGGACGCGAAGGATAGGGAACCCTCGAGGCTGTCCCAGGCCAGAAACCACAGCCCTGAGAGTGTGCGCACGAACGAGCTCCTCCAGTGTCCGGGACCGACGGAAAGGAGTCGCGGCCAGCTCCAGCGGCGTCCTGCAGCAGCGCGCCTCGTCGTCCAGCAGCGTGACCGGCGCCTCCGCGTTGATCTGCCTGGAGGCAGAAGGTCACCCACGATCAGCACGGCGCAGGGGGAGTTCAGCGGCGCCGAACCGAGGATTCTGCCCGGATGCCCGTAGCAAGGCCTCGCGCGCGAGCGAATAGGCGATGCCTGCATGTCGCGGGCACGAGGGACACATGCATGTTGCCTGCAGGTCCAGACGGAATCGATTGCATCCCACAGCTCCAGTGTCGGCCATGTCGCTCCTCCCTGGCGTGGCCTTCCGCTCCCTGGCACGCTCGTGCTCTCCAGCGCTTGGCCTCCCGATGGGGCGCATAGCCTCTCCCCGACTGGAGCTCGCAGAATTGGTATGATGTGCAGTGTTAACGGGAGGACAGAGCGATCAGGAAGGAGATAGAAGATACGCTGAGAGATTGGGGAAAGCTGGGGCCGCATGTGAAAAAAAACCAATACTTGCTTAATTATACAGATTTTTTGCCGAAAATTGTGTAATAGTTGCTCAATTATGGAGTAGTTTTTTGTCGGTCGGTATGTTATCTTTCTAGTTGCTCCAACAACAACCTTAATAACAGTACAGTAGCCGCATAAAATATTCTAATTTCTTTTCGACCGTCGGGTAAGCAAATTTAAATCTTAATTGTGCCTATTATTGCCTGTAAATGTGTAATAGTTGCACAAATTGGAAAATTATTTTAATTTATTTTAGACCGTTGTGTAAGCAAAGTTGAAACTAAATTATGACCATTTCTTGCATATAAGTGTGTACTAGTTGCACAAAATATTCTAATTTGTTTTTCAACCGTCGTGTAAATAAATTTGACTCTTAACTGAGCCTATTTTCTGCCTATAACTTTGTAATAGTTACACAAAGTGAAACTTAATTGTACTCCTTCCTTACCAATAATTGTGTAATAGTTGCTCAAAAATATTCTAATTTGTTTTCGGCCACCGTGCAAGCAATTTTAAAACTAAATTATGACCGCGCAAAATATTGTAATTTGTTTTTTCGTGTAAGCAAATTTAAATCTTAACTGAGCCTATTTCTTGCCTATAACTTTGTAATAGTTACACAAAGTGAAAGTTAATTGTGCTCCTTACTTACCTATAATTGTGTAATAGTTGCTCAAAAATATTCTAATTTATTTTAGGCCAGCGTGTAAGCAATTTTGAAATAATACAACAATAAGCAATTTGGGTGTGTGAAGTTATAATTTCACAACTACGATAAGCAACTCCACAACCGTTATCTTTTTTGGTCAAAGCAATTAATATACACAGTTGGACAACAATTTGGTAGAATTAAGCAAGTAATCTATTATTAAGGTAGGCAACAAAATTGGTAGATTTGAGCAATTATATGGTAGATAACTTTACAAGATTACGAGACAACTATACTCAACCAAAGGCAATTTAAATAGTGGTCACAAGCGGCCGTAGGTAAAAAGCACGAATGGGCTTTCTTGCTTGCATCGCCATACATTATGTGACGGCGGGCATGGAATGCTCGTGGCCGCCTTGAGGCACATGTTGCGCCGCTTCCCGCGCTGAGGCACATGTTGCGCCACATCCTCGCCGGGCTCCGCGCGCCATCCTACAACTTTAGAATAGTGGTAAGAAATTAAAAGAAACATTTTGGTACAATACGAAACAAAATTAGTGCATGTTGAGGCAACTTCATAATAACAAGAATCATTTTCAGCGTGCGATGAGGCAATTTTAGAACGATTTTAAGAAACTCCACAACAAATGTAAATCAATTTAGGTAGAAATCGACACATCTTTGATGTGCGATGATGCAATTTCACATCAGTAATGAGCAATTTTACAATAGTAGTAGTCAACCTTTATGTGCGATTAGGCATCTTCAGAATAACGATAAGTAACTCCACTATAAGTAACGTCACGAAAAAACTTTTGCGTGCGTTGAGGCAATTTCAAAATAACGGTCAATTTTGATGTGCACTGAGACAACTTCACATCGGTAAGAAATTTGATTCACAAAAAAGGGTATGAGATTTTGAAGTGTATTCACGCAACTTCATAATAACCGTCAGCAAACCCCAAAACATCTACATACAATTTTTGTGGGCGCGGATGAAATTTTTGTGGGTGACGAAACAATATTTATGGAGGACAAATCAACTAGACGATATTTGTAGACAAATTTGATATATAACTCATAATTTTCAGACAATTTAAGCAAGTAATATATGATGTTAGGCAATAAATTAATAGAAGTGGGCAATAAATATCTAATCCCAAAACAAATATCTGATGGATGGAGGCTTGGTTCTTGGCAACAAACTGAAATATTGTAGGAACTATAAGCAACTTCACACAGCTGGTCAGCAATGGTATGTGCTTATTCATGCGCGTGCGTGCGGTGTTGTGCCTCTGCGCGGCTCATGCTCTGCAGTCTGTACGGACAGAAACGACTGGTCTGTTGTGGAAGGATTATAATGCAAAATGGTCAAAGAGATAAGATTCTCTTCAATCTTTCTCCCCGTCAGGTAACTCTGGTCTGTTGTGAAGGTGAGAGCGTGTGCTTGTCGTCTAGCGCGGCCGTTTGTTTGGCCCAAATAACGCGCGCGCGAGAAGAAGCTTTTAGGTTTACTGTGGTATTCAACAAGCATGCAAACTGCATCTGTAGATCCAACGGCTGACTAGCGTATCTTGAGGAAAGCAAAGTAGAGAACACTCAGTTGCGCGACGTGCTCTAGCAACTCCACCGCGAACGAGCACGGGGGCCACCGCCACCGCCGTTCCTCCTTCTCCACCTAGCTAATATCCGCCCCCCGCCTCCGCCGCTCCTCCTCCTCCACCCCGCCAATGGCCCGAATCCGCATCCTCCACTATGCCGATGTCCCGACTCCGCCCTCTCTGTCGCAGCTCCTCCTCCACCTCTGGCTCTACCTCGCCGCCGCCCTCACGTCCTTGGTCTCCCCGCGCTGCCTTTGAGTCGTCCACGGAGCGGACGAATTGCTGCGGAAGACGCACATTACCTGTTCGACGAATTGCTGCGGCATGCCATCCCCGTCCCCGGGCACTCCCTCAACAGCTTCCTCACTGCGCTCGCACGTGCTCCGGCCTACGACGACCGCAGAATCGGCCCCGCACTTGCCATCGCTCTCTTCAACCGCGTGTGCCGTGAAGAAGCCGGCCCGCGGGTGGCGCCTCTCTCTGTCCATACCTACGGCATCCTCATGAACTGCTGCTGCCACGCAAGTCTCCTCAAGTGGACCTAGGGCTTGCCTTCTTTGGCCGTCTCCTCAAGTCGGGCCTGAAGATGAACAATATCATCACCAACACCCTCCTCAAGTGCCTCTGCTGCGCAAAACTGATAGATGAGGCTGTCAACTTGCTGCAGCTTCATAGGATGTACGATCTCAGCTCTGTTCCTGGTGTCATCTCATACAACACAGTTCTTAACATGTTATGTCAAGATAGCAGAAGCCAGGAGGCACTCGACCTGCTCCACACGATGACAAAACAAGGAGGTGCATCCTCCCCTGACGTGGTGACATATAACACGGTCATCCACGGCTTATTTAGGGAAGGAAAAGTAGGCAAGGGATCCATGAAATGAGGCAGCAAGGGATTGTGCCTAATGTGGCGACATACAACTCGGTAATTGATGCATTGTGCAAGGCCAGAGCAATGGACAAGGCAGAGCTTGTCCTTCGGCAGATGACTGATAATGGCGTTCAACCAGATAATGTGACATACAGTTCCATGATCCATGGATACTCCACATCTGGGGGGCAGAAACAGGCGGCTCAAATGTTCAAAGAAATGACAAGCCTTGATCTTATACCAAATATTTTTACGTGCAGCTCGCTCATGGCCTCTCTTTGCAAGCATGGAAGAAGCAAAGAAGCTGCAGAAATTTTTTACTCCATGACTTCCAAAGGACTCAAGCCTAATATCGTTTCGTACATAATTTTACTTCATGGGTATGCCAATGAAGGATGCTTAGCTGATGTGATTAATCTTTTTAATTCTATGAAAGACAAGGGTATTGTACCCAACCGCAAGGTTTTCAACATATTAGTGCATATGCAAAATGTGGAATGATGGATGCAGCTATGCTCTTATTTGCTGAAATGCGAGGACAAGGAGTCAGTCCGGATGCAGTCATGTATTCAACTGTCATAGCCGAACTTTGTAAAATGGGTAGGCTGGCAGATGCTGCGGACAAATTCGATGAGATGATTGCTGTGGGAATACAACCCAACAATGCTGTTTATCATTCCCTAATTCAGGGTTGTTGTAGACATGGTGATTTGGTTAAAGCTAAGGAGTTGGTTTCTGAAATGACGAACAAAGGTATTGCTCGTCCTAACATTGTGTTCTTCAATTCAGTGATAAACAATTTATGCAAAGAAGGAAGGGTTATGGATGCACAGGATATATTTGACCTGGTTATACACATTGGTGAGAGGCCAGATGTCATTACATTTAGTACACTGATTGATGGGTATGGCTTAGTAGGCAAGATGGATAAAGCACTCGGAGTACTTGATTCCATGAAATCAGTTGGCATTGAGCCTAATGTTGTTACTTATGGAACACTCCTTGATGGCTATTTAAAAAATGGAAGGATCGGTGATGGTTTGACTCTATTCAGGGAAATGTCGTGTAAACCTAACACTGTTACATATGGCATCATACTGGATGGGCTATTTCATGCTGGGAGAACTGGTGATGCAAAGAAGGTTTTCCATGAGATGATTGAAAGTGGAATAACAGTGGACATTTGCATATACAATATAATTCTTGGAGGACTTTGTAAAAATAATTGTGCCGTCGAAGCAATCGCCCTGTTCCAGAAACTACGTGCAATGAATATGAAGTTCGATATTACAACACTCAATATCATGATCCAGGCAATGTACAAGGTTCGGAGAAGAGAAGAAGCTAACAAGTTGTTTGCTGCAATATCAACTAGTGGGTTGGTACCTAACGCTTTTACTTATAGCATAGTGATAAAAAATCTTCTAAAAGAAGGATCAGTGGAAGAAGCTGGTTATATGTTTTCATCTATGGAGAAGATTGGTTGTGCTCCCAGCTCCTGTCTTATCAATGATATCATCAGAGTTTTGTTGGAAAAAGGTGAGATTGCAAAGGCTGGAAATTATTTGTCTAAAGTTGATGGGAAGAGCATCTCACTTGAAGCTTCAACTACTTCGTTGATGTTGTATCTCTTTTCAACGAATGGGAAATATCGGGACAATATGAAATTGCTCCCTGCAAAGTATCAAATTTTGGATGGACTTGGTTGAGTAGTTGATAAATTGCATATTTGACAAACTCAAGCACAATTGAGTTTGCATAACACCCTGTTGCTGGCATAAGAAATCCAAACTGCTGGCTTGTAGCATTAAGTTCAGTTTGCGGTGTATCAAAATCACAAGAATGTGAAATATCTTTTAATCTTTGACGGGCGAGGTTAATTAGACCAAGTAGTCTATATGACTGGTTGCAGCTCTAGGGATAATGGCTTCTTAGAAGGTATACATATATGATATTCTGCCAACTGAGATTTTGTGACCTCTCTAAAACAGTCACTTTCCTTAATACGAAAATATTTTTTAGCCAATGTTATTCTCAGTGATCTGCTATGTATGCAAAGGTGGTTTTATATGTTAGGAAAATGGGTCCTGGAAAAAAACGGATGTTTGAGGTTGCTGATGCTATGTTCAGATAGCAAATGTAGGAGGTCATGCTGGAGTCTGGCACACATGCTATTGTCAGTTGTACTGGTGGAGCCTGTTGCAAACATGTTAGTAAATTATTTCAAGTATGTTTCATTTTTGCTTTACATCATTGAAGATTCAACTATTTCCTCATGACGTAGGTAAAGGTATGGCAAGAATTCACTCGTGTGAGATTTCACTCCATTCTTAAAGGCATGGATACCACGTGGGGTGAAAGATCAGAAGGAATCAAAGCATTTGCTTGATGAAAATGTCTTGTTGTGCATTACTCTCCATTTCATTCTGGTACACTCAATTATTTATCGCTACTGCTCTTTACCTTCTCCATTCATTTCTTCATCATCCATTGCTCATCATGTCATTGATGATCAAATTGAACACTTATAGGTAGGAGATGCTGCCCCAGCCTCTTGTCGATGTGCTGTGTCTATGCCTCTGCGCTTCGTGTAAACAAAGGTACAAAGTGGGGACTATCCTTGAGTGCCTCCATCATACCCATTAGAGTCAGCTTCTTCTTCTTCTCATTCAGATGTCAGCTTCTTTTTATCGCGCAAGCTGAAAATAGTTGAAGGCTTAGATGTAAACTGAGTTCTCAACGAATTAGAGTGTATCAGAAGGCGCCGTTGAATTAGCTGGAAATGCAATTCTGAGATTGGATAGAGAACTGGGAATATAAAAGTCTCTGAATTAGATTCACGTGGTTGTTCCGTAGTCTGTAGGTAAGTTGGAAATTATTGTTTTTATGCTGCTCATTCAATTTTGGATTTAGCCATTTATGTAAGCCAATTTGATGGCTACTTCATCTCATCATTTTACGTTGTCAATAGTTTTCTCTGTAAGCTTTTATTTGGCATTACTGTTGGTAGTGTTCATCTGTAAGCAGCATTGAAATGGTAGTATTCCACGCCATTTGCATAGGAATTGTTCCAGAAGAAACAGAATCGCATCCAGGTTTTTGTTGGTGCTGACTGGTACTTAGTACTTAACTGTAAGAATGATTTTTTTGTTTTGTTTCAGTTGCAGTTGCAGAGCTGCAGTAGTAACGAAAATTTCCGTGTGTGATGAGGTACCTAGCACATTATATATCCTTAATTTCCAATAGGGATTCATAGAACGGGTTACTATTGAACTGCGATCCGCCGATGCGGCGTCTCTACTCTAACCCTCAGTCTCAGTTACTCGCATATGTTCTTCTTTAGTGTCTTTAAACTCTTACTCTCAGCTGCAACCTTGCAAGCGGCAGCCTTTTCTCTTCTCTTGCTTTTCTTCCTACTTGCTTCAGTTAAACACAATAGCATCGTGTACACAACTAAAGGATACACTGTATTACTCTATATTTGTACACACTTGATATGCAAGCCTTGTACTAGCATATTTTATTTCTGTTTCTTATACAAGCAGGAATAAGATGATGAAGCGCAGATATTTCCAGGCTGTTCCTGATGGAGCGGACTGTTTTCATCCGATGATCTGGAGAAGAAAGAATCAGACACGTCTGAATCAATTTGGTTTTGGAATTAGGGTCGTATCGTATGTCATTGGGTAGGGGGCATAGTATACCCTCAATTGCCGACTGCACATACCTCTATATATTAAGGCCAAAGATTATAGCGCTCCCTCCTTGCTCAAAAATTCAACCATTCGATCGAGCCTCTATATATTAAGGCGAAAGATTATGGCGCTCCCTCCTGACTCGAAAATTTGGCCGTTCGATCGAAATTGGACGGCCCAGATTGCCCAATCCGTGCTATGAAAAGTTATGAACAGTGCCACGCGCGCTTTTGCAATTACCCGCCCGCCGAAAGTGTTCTTCATTTTGCAAAAGTGTTCTTCATTTCCCCCCGCGCCGGCTAGGGTTAGCCGCCGGCTCCCCTAACCTCTCATGCGCCGCCCGAGACGTCGGAGACGGCAGCCGCCCGCTCGCACCCCCGCTCGCTACTGTGACTATTAAGATGTAGCGCTCCATCCTCCTCCTCTTCTCCCATGACCCTCTATCCTCTTCTCCCTCCATCCTCCACACGCGACAAGCTCGCTGGCTGTGCCCGCAGAGCGAGGTCGCGCGATGTCGAGGTGACCTGATCCGCTGCCGCCGCGCGGCCACATCTGCTCAACGGCCACCTGAAGAGGGAGGTCGTCCTGCAGGTGCAGGAGACCGCCGGGGAAGGAGGCGTGGTCTTCGCGGCGGAGGACGGCTCAGAGATCATGCAACTCACGGTGAGGATGGAGATGTGCGTGCTCCACTGCCCGCTCTGTGTGTCACGACCTGATCGATGAACTCGGATCGCACAAGGGAAGCAGGTAGAGAATGGAGAAGTAGGTGAGAGAAAGCAAGCAGGAGATGAGAACGCGAGGCAGAAGGTGAGAGCAGCGTTTCCGTCGTTTACTTGTTCGATAAGAAAGAGGTCTCAAGTCTCGAGCTTATAACATGCTCACCTCATAGGCCACATGTGGCCAACCTGGCTATCGGCCCACGGCCAACCCTCTCACTACACTTGACACACCGACAGGTACTAAGGTGTGACAATGTCCTCTCCTTGAGACGAAGCTCAATTCCAAATTGATGCCGAAGGATATCTTTCCCGCAAGATGTCGTAGTCTTCCTAGGTCGCAGCGTCGGTAGCTAGATTAGACCACTTGACGAACAACTGCACCACCGGAACATTCCCTTTCTTTCGCATGCGACGTTCCAGAATTGCCTCTGGCTGCGACTCCCGGCTGGTAAGATCAGGTAACTACGACAGATCGCTGAACACTGGAGTATAGTTTGGTGTAAACGGTTTCAGTTGCGAAACATGAAACATTGGGTGAATACGCGCGCCCTCTGGCAAGGTTAGACGGTAAGCAGCAACCCCGAACTTCTGCTCCACTGGAAATGGTCCAAAAAACTTGTATGCCAATTTGCGGCAAGGTCTGTTTGCCATAGACGTTGTCTGAGCGTAAGGCTGTAACTTCAGTAATACCTCATCACCCACTTCGAAACTCCGCTCAGTACGATGGCGATCAGCCTTGCGCTTGAATCTTTCCTGAGCCAACAACAACTGATTGCGCAAACGAGCAGTATGAGACATCCAATCAATCTCCCGTTCTTTCCCAGAGTTGGTCCAATCCAACATTGCTCCCAGATTAGGTTCCCTGCCATACAGAGCCTTGAACGGCGAACAAGTCAAGGAAGTATGAAAACTGGAATTGTACCAGAACTCCGCGACCGGAAGCCATCGTCGCCATTGCTTAGGAGAGTCATGAACAACAGTGTGTAAGTACATCTCCAGGCATTGACTCACTCTCTCCGTTTGGCCGTCTGTCTGCGGATGGTATGCTATAGAGTACAGCAGTTTAGTTCCTGCTGTAGACAGAAGTTCGCGCCGAATTGCACTCGTGAAAATACAATCTGTTATGATCGGTTTGACCTATACCCGCAAGAAGCCCACTAGTGGCTAGATATGGGCTTAGCCCAAGTAAATTAGGGGGCTTAGCCCAAGTAAATTAGGGTTTGAGGAGGCCGTCCTCCTATATAAATACTTGTACCCCTTCGAGATTAAGTAGACAAATATTCAGTATCATACTGTCTCGTCTCCTGAAGGGAGACGGGAGACCTAACAACCCACCAGCCTCCAAACCCTAGCCGCACCGCGCCTCCTCCCTCCTCCTCGCGACGGCGCCCAGCCGCCGGCGCACACGCCTCCAACCGCTCCGCCCCCACTTCCATCCCTACAACCTCCGCCCTAGATCCGGTAGAACCCTAGCCTCTACCACTTTGGTATCAGATTGCCTAGGTCTCATGGGTTCCAACGGCCCCAACACCGACACCACCTCCGCCGCCGACACCCCCGCCATGCTCGGCGCCTCCGCGCCGCCGGACACCGCCGCCGCCACCAGCGGCCAGGGAGCCGCAGCCGCCGCCGCCATCCAGGCCGCCGCCCCTGCCGCGGCCCTCGCCCTCCTGCCCGCGACGCTGAGGGACATCGCCGACAGCCTCCGCGCCATCCGCCTCGACTTTGCCGAGATGAGAGCGGGCCAGCACCCGCCCCCGCCGATCAGGCCGCCCGCGCCCGCCGACCAGCCACCGGCGGCAGCCGCCGCCAGCAAGGGGCGCTCCACCACCCAGTGGCCCGCGTCGCCATCGCCGCTGCCTGCCTGGCTCGACGGTCCGCCCATCTACACCGAGGCGGCAGCACCGCCGACGGTCCAGCGGGCCGCTCCCACCTTCGGCGACCCAGGGGGTTTAGCGGGCCCCTTCTCCGCCAGCGCATCCTTCACCACCGGCCGCCAGGAGGGCGCCTACGGGGTCACGCCGATGGCGCAGCAGCCCCCTCGCTTCACCAAGCTGGATTTCGCTTGAACTGGCTAAACCACCGACCCCCTGAACTGGCTAAACCCCCTGAAGCTGGATTTCGCTTCACCAAGCTGGATTTCACCAGCAGCCCCCACCGACCCCCTGAACTGGCTAAACCAGTGCGAGCAGTTCTTTCGGGGGCAGCGGACGCTCAGCGCCGACCGCACGTGGATCGCCTCCTATCACCTCCGAGGCGCCGCGCAAACATGGTACTACGCCCTCGAACAGGACGAAGGCGGGATGCCCGCATGGGAGCGTTTCACCACTTTGTGTCTGCAGCGGTTTGGGCCGACCCTCCGCGGCAGCCGCCTCGCCGAGCTGGGACGCCTCGCCTTCACCACCACGGTCCAGGATTTCGCCGAGCGTTTCCAGGCACTCGCCTGCCATGCCCCGGGCGTCTCCGCCCGACAGCGCACCGATCTCTTCGTCGGCGGCCTTCCCGACCACATCCGCGTCGACGTCGAGATGCGCGAGCCAACCGACCTCCAGACGGCCATGTACTATGCGCGCGCGTACGAGCAGCGCGCCATCGCCATGCAGCAGGTCCAGGCGCAACGGAGCAGCGCCAGGCCCTTCCCCCGGCCCGCCCCGGCGCCTACGGTGCCGCCTCGCCCGGCGCCCGCTGCCGCGCCCACGGGTTCCACTGCTCCGACCGGCCCCGTCGCTCCGACCCGCCATTACAAGCGGCTGACACATGCTGAGCAGCTCGACAGGCGCCGCAAGGGGCTGTGCTTCAACTGTGACGAACAATATGCGCCGGGCCACACCTGCGCTCGCCTCTTCTACCTGGAGACGGTCGACGACGCCGACGTGGAGGACCTCACCGCCGAGCTTGCAGCCGCCACCGTCACGGACGCCGGTGTCACGACCTATGGCCCGGTCGACGCCAAGGCGTTCGTCGTCTCGCTTCATGCTATGGCGGGCATCAAGACGGCGAAGACAATGATGTTGCCGGTGACGATCAATGGGGAGCGGCTCACTGCGCTGGTGGACACGGGATCGACGCACAACTTCCTGTCCAACACCGCTATGCGCCGCCTCGCCATACAGCCGGCGGGCTCGGAGACATACAGCGTCACCATCGCCAACGGGGACCGCCTTACGTGTCAGGGCGTGGCGCGTCAGGTGCCCGTGCTCGTGGGCGACGAGCCCTTCTCCATCGACTGCGTCGGCATCGACTTGGGCTGCTACGACTTCATCCTCGGCCTCGACTTCTTGAGCACATTGGGCCCCATCTTGTGGGACCTCGACGTGCTGTCCCTCATCTTCTGGCGCGAGGGCGGTCGCCGGGTTCACTGGACAGGTTTGGGCAGCACGGGCGCGTCGCCGCGGCTTGACCTGATGGCCGCCGCGCTGGACGAGGCGCACCCACTCCTGGCCGACTTACTGCAGCAGCACGACGACATCTTCGCCGAGCCACAGGGCCTACCACCTTCGCGGTCCTGTGACCACCGGATCCACTTGCTGCCGAACACGGCCCCCGTTGCGGTGCGGCCGTACCGGTACCCCCAGCTGCAGAAGGACGAGCTTGAGCTCCAGGTGGCGGTCATGCTAGCGCAGGGCATCATTCGCATCTCGACGTCACCATTCAGCGCCCCCGTGCTCCTGGTGCGCAAGGCCGACGGCACGTGGCGTTTCTGCATCGACTTCCGCGCCCTCAACATCGTCACGTCCAAGGACAAGTTCCCCATCCCCGTCGTGGAGGAGCTCCTGGACGAGCTGCATGGCGCGCGTTTCTTCACCAAGCTCGACTTGCGCTCAGGCTATCATCAGGTGCGCATGCACCCGGACGACATCGCCAAGACGGCGTTCCGCACTCATCATGGCCACTACGAGTTCTTGGTGATGCCTTTCGGCCTCTCCAACGCGCCGGCGACCTTCCAGGCCCTGATGAATGATGTGCTCAGCCCCTACTTACGCCGCTTTGTGCTTGTTTTCTTTGATGATATTTTGATCTACAGCGCATCCTGGGCGGAGCACCTGCAGCACGTGGCCATCATCTTCAACGAGCTTCGAGCGCATCGACTTCATCTCAAGCGCTCGAAGTGCTCGTTTGGCACGACCTCCGTCGCATACTTGGGCCACGTCATCTCCGCCGACGGAGTCGCCATGGACGCGGACAAGGTCGCCGCCGTTGCCGCGTGGCCGACGCCCCAGTCTGCGCGCGCTCTCCGCAGATTTTTGGGCCTCGCGGGCTACTACCGGCGCTACATCCAGGACTTCGGCATCATCGCCGCGCCCCTCACACGTCTGCTTCGCCGCGACGCCTTCTCCTGGGATGAGGAGGCGGCCACGGCCTTCGCTGCCCTGCAGCGGGCACTCACGACGGGCCCTGTTCTACAGATGCCAGACTTCGCCGAGCCCTTCGTGGTGGACTGTGACGCCTCCGGCATCGGGTTCGGTGCCGTTCTTCACCAGGGCGAGGGGCCCCTCGCGTTCTTCAGTCGCCCTTTCGCCGCGCGCCACCACAAGCTCGCCGCTTATGAGCGCGAGCTGATCGGACTTGTCCGGCGTACCTCTGGGGCCGGACGTTCCGTGTGCGCACGGACCACTACAGCCTGAAGTTCTTGCTGGACCAGCGCCTCTCCACCGTGCCGCAGCATCAGTGGATCAGCAAGCTCTTCGGCTTCGACTTCACCGTCGAGTACCGCCCCGGCCGTCTCAACACCGTCGCCGACGCCTTGTCCCGCCGCGACGCAATCGACACCGGGGACGCACCCGCAGACGGCGCGGCCCTTTGCATCCACTCCGGGCCCTCCTTCGCCTTCATTGACGACGTGCGCCGCGCCACCGCCGAGGCCGCGGATGCGCAGCAGCTGCGCCAACGCCTGGGCGACGGCGAGTTGGCCGCGCCGTGGCGCTTCGACGCGGGCCTCCTTCTGCATGGGCGCCGCATCTTCGTGCCGGACCATGGCGAGCTGCGCCACCAGGCCTTGTCCTTGGCGCATTCTGCAGGGCACGAGGGCGTCCAGAAGACCCTGCACCGTCTCCGCGCTGATTTCTATATTCCAGGAGATGGCGCCCTGGTGCGAGACTGGGTGCGGGCATGTGCCACGTGCCAGCGGAACAAGACGGAGACACTTCGCCCGGCGGGTTTGCTGCAGCCGCTGGACGTGCCGTCCCAGGTGTGGGCGGACATCTCCATGGACTTCATCGAGGGACTACCGAAGGTGGGCGGCAAGTCCGTCATCCTCACGGTGGTCGACCGCTTCTCCAAGTATGCGCACTTCATCGCCCTGGGCCATCCCTATACGGCGGCGTCCGTAGCACGCGCCTTCTTCGACGGCATCGTTCGCCTCCATGGGTTCCCGTCCTCCATCGTCAGTGACCGTGATCCGGTGTTCACGGGCCACGTCTGGCGGGACCTTTTTGGGCTGGCGGGCGTCAAACTCCGCATGAGCACGGCGTTTCATCCTCAGACGGACGGGCAGTACGAGGTCGTCAACAAGATCATCGCCATGTACCTGCGCTGCATCACCGGAGATCGTCCACGAGCTTGGGTGGACTGGCTGGCGTGGGCCGAGTACTGCTACAACACATCTTACCACTCCGCGTTGCACGCTACTCCCTTTGAGGTGGTCTACGGGAGGCCTCCGCCGGCGATGCTTCCTTATGCGGCGGGCACGGCCCGTACTGAGACGGCGGACGAGATGCTGCGTACCCGCGATGAGATACTGGCTGAGGCGCGCCAGCGACTTCTTCAGGCTCAGCAGCTGGCCAGGAAGTACTATGATGCCCACCATCGCGAGGCGGAGTTTGCGGTGGGCGACTGGGTCTGGCTACGTCTTCTTCACCGGACGACTCAGTCCTTGGACCTACGCTCCAGGCGTAAGTTAGGGCCTCGTTATGCGGGTCCCTTTCGTGTGTTGGAGCGCATCGGCAAGCTCGCCTACCGTCTTGAGCTGCCAGAAGGCTCGCGCCTCCATGACGTCTTCAACGTCGGCTACTGAAGGCCTATCGTGGCGACCCTCCGACTACACCGCCGGTTCTTCCACCTACTTCGGATGGTCGTCTTGAGCCGGCCCCGACAAGTGTGGCGCGCGTGCTGAAGGCCCAGCAGCGCCGTGGGATCTGGCACGTCTTGGTGCATTGGACGGGCATGTCAGAGGACGAGGCGACGTGGGAAAAGCTTGAAGATCTTCGCCAGCAGTTTCCAGAGGTTCAGCTCGAGGACGAGCTGTTTGAGAAGGCAGGGAGAGATGTTATGGTCGGTTTGACCTATACCCGCAAGAAGCCCACTAGTGGCTAGATATGGGCTTAGCCCAAGTAAATTAGGGGGCTTAGCCCAAGTAAATTAGGGTTTGAGGAGGCCGTCCTCCTATATAAACACTTGTACCCCTTCGAGATTAAGTAGACAAATATTCAGTATCATACTGTCTCGTCTCCTGAAGGGAGACGGGAGACCTAACAACCCACCAGCCTCCAAACCCTAGCCGCACCGCGCCTCCTCCCTCCTCCTCGCGACGGCGCCCAGCCGCCGGCGCACACGCCTCCAACCGCTCCGCCCCACTTCCATCCCTACAACCTCCGCCCTAGATCCGGTAGAACCCTAGCCTCTACCACAATCTCTATCCGAGAAAATTGTCTGCGGTACCCCGTGCAATTTGATGACATGATCCCACAAAGCCTTTGCCACCTATGTTGCTGTAAATGGATGTTTGAGTGGCACAAAATGAGCAAACTTTGTAAGCCGGTCGACCACCACCATGATTACCTCGAAACCATCTGATTTGGGCAATCCTTCGACAAAATCCATTGAAATATATTGGCAGTGGTTGTAACTTGCCGGCTGGACTGATATTTTCGTGTTTAGACTGTTGACAAACTTGACATGGCTTGATAAACTCCTCAACTGCTGATTTCAGTCCACGCCATACAAAGAGCTTCTTCACATGCTGATAAGTTGCAGTAGCACCAGAATGTCCCCCAATGCGCTGTGATACATAGCACTAATCAACTTAGTTTGCAAAGCTGAGTTAGCACCGATCCAAAGGCGCCCCTGATAACGAATCAGTCCGTGTTGCAAGGAATAGCCGTGCTCATCCGGGCTACTCACTGCCAATCTTGTCAGCATGTCTTGTGCCGTAGTGTCAGTTTCATAGGAGTTGATCACCTCCTGAGTCCAACGCGGTTGACAGAGCGACAAGGCGTTCGCTGTCAGCAAGTGACCGACACGGGACAATGCGTAAGCAACACCATTATCTGCCCCGCGCTTGTATTGGAATTTGAACTGTAGACCCACTTGTTTCGACATTGCTTTCCTCTGAAGTTCCGTGTCCAACTATTGGTCATCCAAATTGCATAGACTCTTATGATTTGTAATGATCGTGAACGGCCCCCGCTGCAAGTAAGAACGCCAACGATCGACAGCCATCACTGTAACAGCCCTACTGTAACTTCCCTTTTTGTGTGCAATAAAAATGAATATCATGTCATCATTCCATATGTGCTTGCTTTTATTTAATTTTTGTGCATCAAATTCAAATTACAAATTTAAATCTTTATTTTAAATTCAAATGCTTTTCAACTATTTCAAATAAAGTTTCAAATTACTTATAAATAATTAAACCAATAATTAATATGTCTAATTTGAAACTATCAAAAATTGCTCAAAAGTTTTTATGAGGTTCCTTTCTGATTTGTTTTAAAAATACAAAAACAGAAAAGTTTAAAAAGAAAACAAAACCAGAAAAAAATATGGAGAGGGAGCCTCATGGCCAAACTGGGCCAGTCCCTGGCCCATCCCGACCCAACTCCAGCCGCTCGGGGTCATCCCCCACCTCCGTACTTCTTTCCAGCGTGGAGGAGCAGAGCTGGCCATGGCGTTGAGTCCCTGCACGTCGCCCCCACGCCGAGCCCCACTGCCACCTCCTCCCTCTCTCTCTTTAAATCGACAGCGCCCCCAAACCCTAGCTCCCCATAGCGCCGCCGCCCGCTTCTCCTCTTCCCCTCTTTTCCTCGCTGATTTATCCTCCACCACCGAGAAGCCTCGCCGTCCCCTCGCAGCTCTGGTGCCGTCAAGGACAAGCAGAGGAGCCCCGGAGCCGCGCCTCTTCCTCCTCCTTCTTCGACGCTGCGGAGCAGAACCGGGAACCGCTCGCTCCACCTCCTTCCCCGACCCCGGCCGCCGCGGGATCCTTCTTCCCTAGCACCGACAGCTCCACTCCGTCGCCCCCGACTCGCCTCGCCATCGAACTCCTCCCGGTGAGCGGTGTCCTTTCCCTCTCTTTTCCACTTCGTTTCTGTCTCGGCGTGTCGTGTTTTCTGCCGGAGCCGGAGACGACCACCACGGCCGTGTCACGCCGCATGGGTGCGAGCACGGACACGAGCCTCCCGCGCCTCCCCTCTACACCTGAACACAAAAACGGAGTCGCTCCTCCTCGGCACACACCCAACGCAGCGCAGTGAACCCCCAGCGCCTTCAAAACATGCTCACCGCCGACCAGTTTTCCGTTGTCGGTGCTCTCTGCAGTTTTTCGTCAGATAACACCTGTGGCATTCAGTTTCGTCAGGTTAAAAAACCGCGCCTGTTTACTGATAAAAGGAAATCAATGCCTATCGTAGCAACAACACAATCCTGACCGAGTGGCTAGCAGCGTCGAACCATTCCTCCGAGCGCGCGCGAGTTCGAACCCCATGGCTGTTGAATAAAAGCAACACTTTTTATTTGTTTTAGGTCACTGACATGTAGGTCCCACCAGTCATAGACACTGGCAACTGGAATAATTACCCAGAGCCCCCTGCACTTTCTGTTTTAGTGTTAAAAGCCTCTCCGACATTGTTTCCTCATGAACAGGTCCCTGTCTTTTTTTCAGAAACACCCCTACACTTATAAAATGCATAACTTTTAATTTATAACTCCAAATTAAATAAACTTTATATGTTTTCATATCAGAAAAATGCAATAAACATTAATATCACATTCTTATGTCATTTTGCATCATTTATTTTAAATGCTTAGTTTAAATTAACAAATGCAATTAATTAATTAAATATGGAGTATGAGGGGTAATATTTATATAATACCCTAATTCCATTTAATATGCTCTTACCTTTTATACCATATCTTGCCATGCTAATAATTATTTAATTTGAGTTAAAGATAATTAAATTGCATTTAATTCCTAAATGTGGAATGTGTTGGGCAATTAAGTAATTAATGCCTTTCCATTTTTAAATTAATTGGATCACCACTTCTGCTATTTTAAGTAACATTTAAATGGTTGGCTACACAAATAACTTGCACCCTAATCTTTTGCCGGGATTTCATCCCCGCTTTAATATGACCTAATCATCTCATACCATGTCGCATCATCATTTGTTTGCGCATTTCTCTGTATTGATTATTATTTCCTATTGTCTGTGTTTGGCTCTTTGGGTAGACGACGACGTGTCTGCTGCGAGTACCTACGACACTGAGGGTTCCAGCTATCGTGCCAGGCTACGAGCTGCCAGGCAAGCTTTTGCTAACCGGTTACACGATTGTCGGGTTTTCATTCCTGCCTTTTGATCTATGCTATCCTAGTTATCGATTCTTGAATTGCGATCCCATCACATGTTATCCTGCAGCCTATACAGCTATATCCCCACAACCCATAACCCCTTGCATGTTTATCTGTTGTCCTTTGCGAGTCGTAGTGCATGCTTAGGATTGGTTGAGCGAGTCGTTCCTTTGTCTTTATCTCCTATGCTTAGTATGATATGTTGTTCTACTATAATAAACTGCTGTCTTATTTTTTGGGGTTCTATAATTAAAAAGATAAGGCACCAGGCGGAAGGCCTTGCGAGGTGCTTTGTTCTGCTCAGTGTCGACCTAGGAACTGAGATTTTGTCCTCGGATCCAATTTTGAGCGCACTAACCACTTGTGGGTGGCCCAATGGAGCCCCCCTCGACTTTGAACGGATCCGCAGCTCGTCCATGTGCCGCAAGTAGTTCGGGTTTTCCATTCTCTCATATACATGTGCATGATGATGATGATCGATGAGAGGTTACTTGATACGGGGGGACATATAGGGGTGGTGCGCGCGAAGCGGACAGTTCCTACTGTGGTTTGAGCCGCATGGCGCGTGGACACAAACTAATGAGTCCGCAATTGAGATTCGGCCGGACTCCTGACGCGGGTAACAACTCATATGGGTGGCACTTGGACTTGCTGTAGAGAAGGAATGAGTCGTGTTGAGAGGCCCTAACGGGTTGATCATGCGAGTATGGGTACTGTAGTGCACCCCTGCAGGGTTTAATCTTATCGATGAGCCGTGTCGTTATGGACGACTTTGGTGATGATGCTGGCTAACAAGATCTAGACAACTTACACCTAATCGTTGTTAATTAATGTGACTAGTAATATAGCATTACTTACACCCTAAATGGTAACTAAAATTGTTAACGTGTGAGTATTCCCGGATTGCTTCCTCATACTTGGTTGAGGGGGTTAATTCGAGAATGGGTTATGACTGGTGTCAGTTGTAGGTGGCTACTTACACGCTCTCTTATCCCTCTCTAATTAGACGGAAGTTTTAGCGTGTCTCTTTAGATTGCTATTGCTGCTGCCGCTAAGTACACTTACCCCCATATTTTGGGAATCTTACAGTTTTGTAACCTGTTAGCTTAAGCTTGTTCGATACGCTTCGGTGTATTGACCCGTTAGCGGGCTGTGGTTTTTCTGCAGTTGAGGATCCTTCGCTCGACCAGTTGGGCGGATACTACGTGGAGTTCGACGACGAGAGCTACGACGGGTAGTTAGAGTTCCCCTGGGCTACTTCCTGGTGGACTGCGTGGATGGGCTTTCTTTTCCGTTTCGGCCTTGAGCCCTTTGCTTCTTGTCTGTACTCAGACCGGTTTGTTTCCGCTGCTTGATGTAATGTTGGGACATGTGTCCTCTGATTGGTGCCATTTGATATATTTTGCTCAGTGAGAGCTTTCGGATATTATTTCCTTTGTTTGTGTCTTAGGTTTATTCTGTGGTTTCAACTTGTTAAAAATCCGACTCGTATACCATGTGTGTATGTTTGAAGTATACGAGTTGGAAGACTTTGTGGGTTCTTGCGTGCACAATCTGGAAACGTATGTGACGTTGGGGTCGCCAAGAACTGTCGGCCGATGATCCATTCCGAGCATGGCCTGATGGTTTTTCCTGGGATTGGTAACCCCAGTATGTTCTTGGTTGTGTGGCCCAACCGGTACGTTTCGTTTGTGTAGCTTGAATTCAGGGTCTGACAGTTGGTATCAGAGCTTAAACGCCCTCAGGTTCCCTTCTACTGGTCGTTGTTTGAGTCTAGAAAAAAAAATATTTTTGTAGTTATCAGGAAATCTTAAACGTGAGAGTAGGAATTCTGTTCTTTTACTTCTTTCCCCACCCACCCTCCCTGTTCTTCTGGTAAGGAAGTGTTACGATAATTCCCTTCTCACCTTAATTTAAAAAAAAAATTAGGACATCACATGTTCTGGGTTTTCCGTAGTACCATAGTTGCAGGTGGTTTTGTCGTTATGGTGGTTACCAACTTCTTCCGCTATGTTCAGTTTCAATCTCGAATGAATCAGTTGTTGTTCTACCTTTCTCTGGTTTTCATCTCATTGTCATTGTACAATTCGTTCTGTGCAATCAATCCTTTTTGTTTCCGGAGGCTAACTTCTACCTCAAACTGCTATGTAGATGGCACACTATCAGGTGGTGCGTAAGACCCACTGTGAGCAGACTACCGGGTACCCGAAGCTTCTCAGAAGCATGGTTGACTATGTCGGTTTCAGCTACCTCCCGGAGTACCAGGTGTCCGAGATCCCCAGAGATTACGGACAGACCTTCTACAGAGCTACTGTTTGGATCAGTGGAGATGATGGTGATACTGTGCACAAGCACGTTGCTGAGGCTTCCACTGTGGACATGGCAGTACACTTGGCAGCTTACGATGCAGCTCTGGCTCTGCGCAGGGACTACTACTGCTTCAACAACCATCCATTCTGCTACGTTCCATACTACCCCTACACGGACTCTCAGTACGAGCTCGAGGTTCTGGACATGACCGCTCAGTTTGGCCAGTCTTCAGACTCAGTTGCTGGGACTCTACGCTTGGAGCTAGCAGCAGTCCGTCAGCAGCTGCACCGGGCACTCTCTCACCTGGGGCAGTATGACAGGAGGAACGTCACACCAGACGCTTTCCCGAGGTTCCAGCTCGCTTTTCCGAGTCGTCTGTCTGCTGTGGGTGGATACACTCCAGAGCGTGGTCCTCTGATCACTACTGATCCAGACCACGTTGGACCACTACTGTACGGGACACAGACGCCAGATGCCTACTCCGTTCAGTTGTGACGCATTGTGCGAGACTACCGCGTGTACTGCGATCGTCGCTAAACCCATCGTAGCAGCCTAGTTTCGTCTTCTGAGGGAAGCGAGAGCTAGTCTTCCAGTTGTATCTTTTCCGTGTTGTAGTAGCTATCCTTTGTACCGAAACCGTGTTGGTTGTACGGATGGTTAACTTTGTACTAGTAGCTGTCCTTGTAGTACTGAAACCTTGGTGGTTGTACTGATGGCTAACTAAGTGTATGGTTATGAACCTTTGTTATGAGAAGCTTATCCTTGTTATCCTACAGTTTGCAACTGTTTTTCTGAGCAAGAATTCGACTTTCCAAGTTTTCCCTGGCTTTGTGTATCTTGTCGCTGTTCTAATGTCCAATGTCTTCGGGATGACGAACACCAGGAACAACCGCAATGCGGAAAACGCACCACCACCGCCTCCAATCACTGAGTTGCTTGGTCAGATGACCCAAGTTCTGGCTCAAATGGCCGAGAACCAAGTCTACCAGAACAACCACGGGCATCGCAATGAAGGCAATGCACGTGTGACCATCAAGGACTTCCTCGGTCTGGGCCCAAGGAACTTCGCTTCCCCCACTGAGCCGCTGGAAGCTGATGATTGGCTTCGCGAGATGGAAAGGACCCTTGCTATCGCCCACGTGGCTGAGCATGACAAGGTGCCTTACGTGTCCTACCTGCTTAGGGGCAAGTCTGCCTCATGGTGGGAAAACTTCCAGGCTATGAGAGCTCCCGGGATGGTTACCACTTGGGGGGATTTCAGGGCAGCCTTCCTGCGCCACCACATCCCAGAAGGTCTCATGGACAGGATGCGCGAGCAGTTTAACTCGCTGACACAAGGCAAGATGGACGTGATGGAGTACAATGGCGAGTTCAATCGCCTTGCTCGTTACGCTGGAGATGAGGTGAACACTGAGGTCAAGAAGATGGCCAAGTTCCGCAAGGGTTTCAACCCCGCTCTCAAGTACAAGCTGAACCTCGTCAAGGCCGACAACTTCGAGGACCTCGTCAACATCGCGCTAAATGAGGAGCATGGGCGCAAGGTCTTCGAGGAGTCGCGCAAGCACTCTCGTGAGACCAACTCTTCTTCATCGTCAATCGCCGCCACTCCTGCTCAGAAGCGTCGGCTCTGGGTGCCTAACAGCGCCTTCGCACGAGCTACCTACGTGCCAGGACCTCCAGGACTCGCGCCTCGCCCACCGAACCCGGCTCTTGCTATGAGGGGTTTCGGAGGACCGCCAAGGCCAACAGGCGCTCGCCCCAATGTGACCTGCTACCAGTGCGGGAAACCGGGCCACTACTCCAACAACTGCCCGGAGACCCGTACACTTCCTCCACCACCTCGCCCTGCTCCAACTCAGGCGATGGTCCGCGCACCTGCCCCGACTAGGCCTTTCGTCCCCAACACCAGGCCTCCGACACGTGCTGCGCGGGTGAACCACATCAGGGCTGATGAAGCAGAGGAAGCTCCAGAAGTTGTCCTCGGTATACTCCCTGTTAATCATATTCCTGCTAAGGTCTTATTTGACACAGGCGCATCGCATTCTTTCGCATCACAAGCTTTTGCACAAATGCATGATCTCTGTTTCGAGTCTATGTCCAATGGTCTTAGCGTCACTTCCCCCGGTGTTCAGATGTACTCTTCCAAGATAAGCCCCAACAATGAAATCCAAATTGGAGGCCATATCTTCTTGGCATCTCTAATAATTCTCGGCAATTCTGATATTGATGTCATTCTGGGCATGGATTGGTTGAAGGCCAATCAAGCTAAGATAGACTGTTCCACAAAGACTGTAACTCTTTCTCATCCTTCTGGACAGATAGTCTATTCTCCAAACCAAACATCTTCGGCTCAGCTTTTCGCTCTCAATGTTGATCCTCTTCCTTCCATAGAAGCTATTCCGGTGGTCCGAGACTTTCCTGACGTCTTTCCTGAAGAATTACCAGGTATGCCACCTGACAGAGCCGTTGAGTTCGTTATTGAACTAGAACCAGGCACTGCTCCTATCTCCAAACGTCCTTACAAGATGGGCCCCAAAGAACTGGCTGAGCTTAAGAGACAGCTAGAGGAGTTGGAAAGGAAAGGTCATATTCAACCTAGTACTTCTCGTTGGGGTTGTCCTACTCTGTTTGTCAAAAAGAGGGACACGACTGAGCGACTGGTTGTTGACTACCGTCCTCTGAACAAGAAAACCATCAAGAACAAGTATCCACTACCTCGCATCAACGATCTGTTCGATCAACTGGCTGGTGCTAAGGTTTTCTCCAAGTTGGAATTGAGGTCAGGTTATCACCAGATCAAGATCCGCAAAGAAGACATTCCTAAGACAGCTTTCACCACTCGTTATGGTCTCTACGAATACACTGTCATGTCTTTCGGTCTCACAAATGCTCCGGCGACTTTCTCACGTCTCATGAACTTCGTTTTCATGGAATACCTCGATAAGTTCGTGGTAGTATATCTCGATGACATTCTTATCTATTCCAAAACCGAGGAAGAACACGGAGAACATCTACGTCTTATCTTGTTGAAACTCCGAGAACACCGTCTCCACGCCAAGTTCTCCAAGTGTGAATTCTGGCTCCCTAAAGTATCCTACCTTGGTCATGTCATCTCTTCTGAAGGCATTTATGTGGATCCAGAAAAAGTGAAGGCCATTGTTGAATGGTTGCCTCCTACATCGGTGAAACAAGTCAGGAGTTTCCTTGGCATGGCTAGCTATTGCCGTCGATTTGTTGAGAAATTCTCCAAAATCGCTAAGCCTCTCACCGATCTTACAAGGAAGGATAGAAAGTTTCTTTGGACTCCAAAGTGTGATGAGAGTTTCAATCTCTTGAAAGCTAAACTCACTTCTACTCCTGTTCTAGTTGGCCCAGACACTTCCAAACCTTTCCAAATATTCTGTGATGCATCTCTTCAAGGACTAGGCGCAGTCCTCATGCAAGAACGCAAAGTTGTGGCTTATGCATCTCGCCAGTTGCAGCCTCATGAGCTCAACTATCCTACACATGATCTTGAACTTGCAGCAATCATGTATGCCCTCAAGGCTTGGAGACCTTATTTGTTGGGGCACAGCTGTGAGATCTTCACTGATCACAAGAGTCTCAAATATCTCTTCACTCAACCAGACTTGAACCTCAGGCAAACAAGGTGGCTTGAGAAACTCTCAGATTACGATCTTACCATCTCTTACACTCCAGGCAAAGCTAATGTAATGGCTGATGCTCTCAGTCGCAAGTCCTATTGCAACAACCTCATGGTTGAGGACATCCAACCTCCTATTCATGAAGAATTCAAGAAACTCAATCTTCAAGTGGTTCCCTCTGGTTATCTTGCAAACTTTATTGCCACTCCTACACTTGAGGATAAGATCCGTGCCGCACAGTTGCGTGATTCTGGTGTCAAGAATATCAAAGACAACATGTGCAAGGATAAGTACAAGAGTTTCTCTCTCAATGACAAGGGTACCTTGCTGTTTGAAGAACGCATTGTAGTGCCCAAACTTGACAGCTTAAGAGAACTCATTCTCAAGGAGGCTCATGATACTCCGCTTTTTATTCACCCTGGCAGCACAAAGATGTACCAGGATCTCAAGACAATCTATTGGTGGACCAGGATGAAGCGTGAAATTGCTCGCTATGTGTCTCATTGTGATGTTTGCTGTCGTGTCAAGGCAGTTCATCAGAGACCACCTGGACTTCTTCAACCACTACAAATCCCTGAGTGGAAATGGGACAAGATCGAGATGGACTTCGTTACTGGGTTTCCAAAGTCCAAGAAAGGCAACGATGCAATCTTTGTTGTCATTGATCGTCTCTCCAAAGTGGCTCACTTCTTTCCAGTCAAAGAGACAGTATCAGCTAGTCAGTTGGCAGAACTCTATATGACAAGATTGGTTCCTTTACATGGTGTTCCTTTGGCAATAAGCTCAGATCGTGGAAGTATCTTCACTTCTCGATTTTGGGATAGCTTTCAGAAAGCCTTGGGTACTAAACTTCTGTTCAGCACAGCTTACCATCCGCAGACAAGTGGACAGGTTGAAAGAGTGAACCAAATTCTGGAGGATATGCTCAGAGCTTGTGTTATCTCCTTTGGCATGAAATGGGAGGATTGCCTTCCGTATGCTGAGTTCTCCTACAACAACAACTTCCAAGCAAGCCTAGGCATGGCTCCATTTGAAGCTCTCTATGGCCGCAAATGTAGAACTCCTCTCAATTGGTCTCAAGCTGGTGAACGTCCATTCTTTGGGCCGGATATTATCCAGGAGGCTGAAGAAAAGGTTCGCATCATTCGTGACAATCTGAAGATTGCCCAGTCTCGGCAGAAAAGCTATTATGATAGCAAGCACAAGGACATGGTCTATGCACCTGGTGATCAAGCTTACCTTCGTGTCACTCCTCTGAGAGGCACGCAACGCTTTGGCATCAAAGGCAAACTCGCTCCGCGTTATGTTGGGCCTTTCAACGTTGTTTCAAGGCGTGGTGAATTGGCTTACCGTCTGGAACTTCCTCCAAACCTCTCCAAAGTGCACGATGTCTTCCACGTGTCACAACTCAAGAAGTGCTTCCAAGATCCAGGTCGTGCAGTTGATCATGGATCAATTGAACTTCGAGAAGATCTCTCTTATGTGGAACAACCGATTCGCATTCTTGACGAAGCTGAACGTCGCACCCGTAACAACACTGTCAAGTTCTACAAGGTTCAATGGTCTCATCATTCTGACAAGGAAGCTACATGGGAACGTGAAGACCATCTCCGTGCCGAGTACCCCAACCTCTTTGTTGCTCCATGAAGAATCTCGGGGCGTGATTCCTTTGAGGGGGGGAGTGTTGTAACAGCCCTACTGTAACTTCCCTTTTTGTGTGCAATAAAAATGGATATCATGTCATCATTCCATATGTGCTTGCTTTTATTTAATTTTTGTGCATCAAATTCAAATTACAAATTTAAATCTTTATTTTAAATTCAAATGCTTTTCAACTATTTCAAATAAAGTTTCAAATTACTTATAAATAATTAAACCAATAATTAATATGTCTAATTTGAAACTATCAAAAATTGCTCAAAAGTTTTTATGAGGTTCCTTTCTGATTTGTTTTAAAAATACAAAAACAGAAAAGTTTAAAAAGAAAACAAAACCAGAAAAAAATATGGAGAGGGAGCCTCATGGCCAAACTGGGCCAGTCCCTGGCCCATCCCGACCCAACTCCAGCCGCTCGGGGTCATCCCCCACCTCCGTACTTCTTTCCAGCGTGGAGGAGCAGAGCTGGCCATGGCGTTGAGTCCCTGCACGTCGCCCCCACGCCGAGCCCCACTGCCACCTCCTCCCTCTCTCTCTTTAAATCGACAGCGCCCCCAAACCCTAGCTCCCCATAGCGCCGCCGCCCGCTTCTCCTCTTCCCCTCTTTTCCTCGCTGATTTATCCTCCACCACCGAGAAGCCTCGCCGTCCCCCCCGCAGCTCTGGTGCCGTCAAGGACAAGAAGAGGAGCCCCGGAGCCGCGCCTCTTCCTCCTCCTTCTTCGACGCTGCGGAGCAGAACCGGGAACCGCTCGCTCCACCTCCTTCCCCGACCCCGGCCGCCGCGGGATCCTTCTTCCCTAGCACCGACAGCTCCAATCCGTCGCCCCCGAGCCGCCTCGCCTCGCCATCGAACTCCTCCCGGTGAGCGGTGTCCTTTCCCTCTCTTTTCCACTTCGTTTCTGTCTCGGCGTGTCGTGTTTTCTGCCGGAGCCGGAGACGACCACCACGGCCGTGTCACGCCGCATGGGCGCGAGCACGGACACGAGCCTCCCGCGCCTCCCCTCTACACCTGAACACAAAAACGGAGTCGCTCCTCCTCGGCACACACCCAACGCAGCGCAGTGAACCCCCAGCGCCTTCAAAACATGCTCGCGCCGGCCAGTTTTCCGTTGTCGGTGCTCTCTACAGTTTTTCGTCAGATAACACCTGTGGCATTCAGTTTCGTCAGGTTAAAAAACCGCGCCTGTTTACTGATAAAAGGAAATCAATGCCTATCGTAGCAACAACACAATCCTGACCGAGTGGCTAGCAGCGTCGAACCATTCCTCCGAGCGCGCGCGAGTTCGAACCCCATGGCTGTTGAATAAAAGCAACACTTTTTATTTGTTTTAGGTCACTGACATGTAGGTCCCACCAGTCATAGACACTGGCAACTGGAATAATTACCCAGAGCCCCCTGCACTTTCTGTTTTAGTGTTAAAAGCCTCTCCGACATTGTTTCCTCATGAACAGGTCCCTGTCTTTTTTTCAGAAACACCCCTACACTTATAAAATGCATAACTTTTAATTTATAACTCCAAATTAAATAAACTTTATATGTTTTCATATCAGAAAAATGCAATAAACATTAATATCACATTCTTATGTCATTTTGCATCATTTATTTTAAATGCTTAGTTTAAATTAACAAATGCAATTAATTAATTAAATATGGAGTATGAGGGGTAATAATTATATAATACCCTAATTCCATTTAATATGCTCTTACCTTTTATACCATATCTTGCCATGCTAATAATTATTTAATTTGAGTTAAAGATAATTAAATTGCATTTAATTCCTAAATGTGGAATGTGTTGGGCAATTAAGTAATTAATGCCTTTCCATTTTTAAATTAATTGGATCACCACTTCTGCTATTTTAAGTAACATTTAAATGGTTGGCTACACAAATAACTTGCACCCTAATCTTTTGCCGGGATTTCATCCCCGCTTTAATATGACCTAATCATCTCATACCATGTCGCATCATCATTTGTTTGCGCATTTCTCTGTATTGATTATTGTTTCCTATTGTCTGTGTTTGGCTCTTTGGGTAGACGACGACGTGTCTGCTGCGAGTACCTACGACACTGAGGGTTCCAGCTATCGTGCCAGGCTACGAGCTGCCAGGCAAGCTTTTGCTAACCGGTTACACGATTGTCGGGTTTTCATTCCTGCCTTTTGATCTATCCTATCCTAGTTATCGATTCTTGAATTGCGATCCCATCACATGTTATCCTGCAGCCTATACAGCTATATCCCCACAACCCATAACCCCTTGCATGTTTATCTGTTGGCCTTTGCGAGTCCTAGTGCATGCTTAGGATTGGTTGAGCGAGTCGTTCCTTTGTCTTTATCTCCTATGCTTAGTATGATATGTTGTTCTACTATAATAAACTGCTGTCTTATTTTTTGGGGTTCTATAATTAAAAAGATAAGGCACCAGGCGGAAGGCCTTGCGAGGTGCTTTGTTCTGCTCAGTGTCGACCTAGGAACTGAGATTTTGTCCTCGGATCCAATTTTGAGCGCACTAACCACTTGTGGGTGGCCCAATGGAGCCCCCCTCGACTTTGAACGGATCCGCAGCTCGTCCATGTGCCGCAAGTAGTTCGGGTTTTCCATTCGCTCATATACATGTGCATGATGATGATGATCGATGAGAGGTTACTTGATACGGGGGGACATATAGGGGTGGTGCGCGCGAAGCGGACAGTTCCTACTGTGGTTTGAGCCGCATGACGCGTGGACACAAACTAATGAGTCCGCAATTGAGATTCGGCCGGACTCCTGACGCGTGTAACAACTCATATGGGTGGCACTTGGACTTGCTGTAGAGAAGGAACGAGTCGTGTTGAGAGGCCCTAACGGGTTGATCATGCGAGTATGGGTACTGTAGTGCACCCCTGCAGGGTTTAATCTTATCGATGAGCCGTGTCCACGGTTATGGACGACTTTGGTGATGATGCTGGCTAACAAGATCTAGACAACTTACACCTAATCGTTGTTAATTAATGTGACTAGTAATATAGCATTACTTACACCCTAAATGGTAACTAAAATTGTTAACGTGTGAGTATTCCCGGATTGCTTCCTCATACTTGGTTGAGGGGGTTAATTCGAGAATGGGTTATGACTGGTGTCAGTTGTAGGTGGCTACTTACACGCTCTCTTATCCCTCTCTAATTAGACGGAAGTTTTAGCGTGTCTCTTTAGATTGCTATTGCTGCTGCCGCTAAGTACACTTACCCCCATATTTTGGGAATCTTACAGTTTTGTAACCTGTTAGCTTAAGCTTATTCGATACGCTTCGGTGTATTGACCCGTTCGCGGGCTGTGGTTTTTCTGCAGTTGAGGATCCTTCGCTCGACCAGTTGGGTGGATACTACGTGGAGTTCGACGACGAGAGCTACGACGAGTAGTTAGAGTTCCCCTGGGCTACTTCCTGGTGGACTGCGTGGATGGGCTTTCTTTTCCGTTTCGGCCTTGAGCCCTTTGCTTCTTGTCTGTACTCAGACCGGTTTGTTTCCGCTGCTTGATGTAATGTTGGGACATGTGTCCTCTGATTGGTGCCATTTGATATATTTTGCTCAGTGAGAGCTTTCGGATATTATTTCCTTTCTTTGTGTCTTAGGTTTATTCTGTGGTTTCAACTTGTTAAAAATCCGACTCATATACCATGTGTGTATGTTTGAAGTATACGAGTTGGAAGACTTTTTGGGTTCTTGCGTGCACAATCTGGAAACGTATGTGACGTTGGGGTCGCCAAGAACTGTCAGCCGATGATCCATTCCGAGCATGGCCTGATGGTTTTTCCTGGGATTGGTAACCCCAGTATGTTCTTGGTTGTGTGGCCCAACCGGTACGTTTCGTTTGTGTAGCTTGAATTCAGGGTCTGACAATCACTACTGCCAGAAATTCTTTTTCATACGTTGATAACTTTTGGTTGCGCACTCCTAGAGCCTTGCTGAAATAAGCGATGGGGTGATTGTTCTGCATTAACACCGCACCGATCCCAGTATCGCAAGCATCTGTTTCAATTGCAAATGGACGATCGAACTGCGGCAGTGCTAGCACTAGCGTGTTGACCATTGCGAGTTTCAGCTTGTCAAACGCTGCCAGAGCTTGTTCATTCCACTGAAATACCTTGCGTGTCAGCAATGATACCATAGGAGGGCACGAACATACGATAATAGCCCGTAAATCTCAAGATACCCCTCAACTGAGTGAAAGAAGTTGGAACTGGCCATGCCAACATCGCTTGTGTCTTTACGGATCTGTGGCAACACCCTCCTGAGAGATAACGTGTCCCAGATACTCAATCTTGTCCTTCACAAATGAACACTTCGATGCCTTCGCATACAACTGATGCTTGGGAAGCAATTCCAGCACCAATCGGAGATGCTCTTGATGTGCTTGTGCAGTGGGACAATACACCAAAATATCATCCAAGAACACGATGACAAACTTACGTGTATGCTCCGCGAAGATGTCGTTCATGAGGCACTGGAATGTCGCTGGTGCATTTGTCAGGCCGAACGGCATATCCCGGAAATGAAAATGGCCGTGATGGGTTTTGAAAGCCGTCTTCTCTTCATCACATTCACGCATGCGAATCTGATGGTAACCCGCACGCAAATCCAGCTTGGAAAAATACGCCGCACCCACGAGCTCGTCCAATAGTTCATCCACAATTGGCAAGTGAAACTTGTTCTTGACTGTAATCAGATTCAGGCGACGAAAATCAATGCATAATCGTCAAGTGACGTCCTTCTTTTTGACCAGCAACACTGGTGCTGCATAAGGACTCATACTATGCATAATGACACCAGGGCGCAACATTTCTTGGACTTGTCGCTCAATTTCGTCTTTTTGTGCAGGCGAGTAGCGGTATGGTTTATTGTTTGGCGGCTGAGCTCTTGACTCCAGTGTTATTGTATGATCATACTGTCGATGCGGAGGTAACCCTTGAGGCTCAGCGAACACATCAGCAAACTCGGACAACAGTGTACTGAATTCCTCTAGCAATGTACCATCCTCCCTCATTGTTGTTGTATTTTCCACCACTGCGATAGTTTAGATGTTATTTGTAGCTTCCAACTGTAGCAGTTCCTGAAACTCCAGTGCACTCAATGGAACAGCGTCAGTGTTGCACACACCTTGCAGTGTAACCATGCTTCCCAAATGAGAGAATGTAATTGTTTTTTGCAGCCAATCACGCTGCATAGGACTGAAGGAAGATAACCAATCCATGCCCAACACACCATCAAAAGCTCTTAACTCCAACACTCTCAAATCCGTATGAAAAGTGTGATTCTGGCAGTCCCACTGTAATTTTGGAACCATACTGTTGCAGTTCAGCAATTGTCCATTGGCCACCTTCACTGGAACTGCTGGTATTGGTACAGTTTGGACACCAATACTGTCCGCAAAATTGGTATTGATGGAACTGTGTGTGCTGCCTGAATCGAGCAACAACAACATCACTTGATTCCCCACTGTTGTCGTCAAACGAATTGTGGAGGGTGACTCAGTTCCGGCCAACGCTTGAGTTGATAACAGAAAATAGTTTGGCTGCCCGACAGCTTGTGCATCTGGTTCCTCAAGCAATTCCAAAGCCCGAACAGCATCATCTGGCAATACCTCGCCCTAATCTCCCACTTGTATAGTCAGCAGTTATCCCTGACGTTTACACTAATGTTCTCGACTGTATTTGTCACCGCACTTGAAACAAAGGCCATTTGCTCGGTGAAAATCCCGCAACCGACGCTCTCTGCCGAAGTCGTCAGTATTCAGTCGAGGTGCTCCACCCTGCCTTGTTGCTGCCAATGCTGGAGCTGGAGGAAGTCGGCCTACTAGCGGCAAACGCTGACGGGGTCGTTGATTGTCCATTTCCTCCTCCTAAATTTTGGCAAACACAGTTGCTCGGGTGATGCTAGTTGGTGTCTGAATGCGAACTGCCGCCCTCAGTTCATTCTTCAGACCAATAAGAAACTGTGTGATGAAGAATTTGTTGTTCAAGGACGGATCCAGTGCCAACGAATGATACATGAGCTTCTCAAACTGCAAACGGTATTCAGAGACTGAGTTCACTTGCTTGAGGTGCAGCAACTTATGCATATGCGCCTTGAACTTGTCAGGGCCAAATTCCTCAACAACAGCATGACAGAACGCCTCCCATGTCACTGCTCGTCCCGACTGACGGTATGCCTGCAACCACAGTGCGGTCGTGGCCATCCATGTACATGGACGCCATAGTGAACCAATTCCCCGCTGGTACGTTGTACAACCCAAAATATGACAGGCATCGATCCAACCACAACGTGGGTAACTCACCAGCAAATCGAGGAAAATCATGCTTCGGCGGCTTGACGCATCCATCTTCAGCCTGACGTTGATTCGCCACTGACTGCAAGTTCGGTCGGCGTGGCTGATTCAACATCTGTGTCGCTGGCGGCTCGGGCATCAGTGGTGCGCTGTCGTTCGCCAACCGCGCGGTTTGCGCGCCCGTACTGCCCCCCGCAACACGCGAATCGGGCAACAAGGTGACTGACCGCGACGCCGTGTTGTGTGTGGCCGTCTGCCGGGTCTCATCCAACTCCTTCTGCGTCTGGTCGATCTCCTTCTGAAACCCCTGAAACTCCTTGGAGATCGTCGTGTTTAACTCGATCTGCGCCTCATGGCGCTTGTTCGCCTCGACCGCCTGGCCGTCGAGACGCGTGACGATGTCCTCGAACATCCGCGCGAACTTCGCCGCGTTCTCTTCCATCGCTGCCAACACCTGCTTCGTCTGGCCGGTGGATTTCAACGGCGCCGTCGTGCTCATCTCAAACGGATCTACCGAGCTAAGGATTTTGGGCAGATTCGCGGAAGCAATTCCGCACCTGTCGCTCGGTTTAAGGATCATGCCGAAGGATTGTGAGCGCAATGCAGCCGTAATCTGTGGTGGGAAAAGTGGCTCTAGATACCAAATTGTCACGACCCGATCGATGAACTCGGATCGCACAAGGGAAGTAGGTAGAGAATGGAGAAGTAGGTGAGAGAAAGCAAGCAGGAGATGAGAATGGGAGGCAGAAGGTGAGAGCAACGTTCCCGTCTTTTACTTGTTCGATAAGAAAGAGGTCTCAAGTCTCGAGCTTATAACATGCTCACCTCACAGGCCACATGTGGCCAACCTGGCTATCGTCCCACGACCCACGGCCAGCCCTCTCACTACACTTACACACCGACAGGTACTAAGGTGTGACACTATGCCTCCCCGTTCTAGCCTCATGTGCCCTAGCTTTGCTTCTCGCGCAACCTCCTCAGTGCGCCATGCATCCTTCTTCCTCTGCTCACTCATGTGTCTTTGGTTCTCTGACAGATTTTTTTCAGCCATACTGGTCAACATTGTGATTCCCATCCCTGATTCAGTTGGTACGTACAATCCTCGCCGAAACTCTCATACACATGAAGGTATAATCGCCCCATGGTTACAGTGACAAATATCCAATCTAATGTTTTTTATTACCTAATGTGTATCTGAATTTGAATATTGTAATTTTGCATTCCCTTCAACTCTACGCTTTGAATTGTAGTTCTGTACAGCCTGTTAGCGTCCCGTTCCTCACAGATTGGAATTGTTTGCCACAATGAATACATCGGTTCTTAATTAACAATCAGCTTTAGCATTATACAAGCTCTGTTTAATTTCCTCTTATCTTAGCTCCACTTGCTCTATTTGTAAAGAATGTGAAATATTAGAATAGGTGTCAAGTTCCATAGAACATGTGGTATTCAGAGATCAACTTATTGAGCTTTTCTCCTTTCCTATTTTTACTGTTAGCTCAAAATATTACTGCAATTTAGCCTCTCATTTGCATCTGTTTGATGATTGTTGTTCTTTACTTCCATTGGTACTTGATTCGTTAGTTACAGCTGCAAATCAATTGTAAAAGCATCGGTATATAGAACCATGCATTAGTTTGTTACAACTTAATATTTGTCATTTTAACGCTGAACTTTAGAGTACCATACTAATCACATTTAATGGTCACACGTACCTAGATTTTATAGATGGTTATGTTTCTTAGCATCTCTATACCTGAAATTACTAATGACATACCTTCATTGATATGTTGTTATTGTCCATCTCTCATGTCTGCCTCTTGTGTGCAGGACGTTGCTTCAGTTCCTCTGTTGGTCCTTCATGTTTTGCTCGGTAGGTGGTTTCCTGTCACCCGTTTCGTTTGGTCTTTGGCAGGGTTCTGCCGCTCACTAGACACTCATATGTTGGTGCTGATTTGGCAGGAGATGCTGACAAGCTTGGTTTGGTTAGACATGCTTACAAGCTACAACAATCGCTACATACCAAAAAGAATCTCCCTCTTTACTTTTTAAGGAGTGCCAGCCAAGTCAGTAAAATTTCTCATAAGCAATTAACCAACTACTAGGATCATCTCTAGAGAATAAAGGTATACCCAATCTTGGTCCTTTCATAACTGCCTTGGCATAGTGAGAATGAAGTGAAAAAGGTACTTACACAATCATCTTCAAAAGTCATTAAGAAACATGTCCCTGTTGTTCAGTTAGTTTTTTTTTCCAAACCTGATTGGGTTGATTATTGTACTAAAAATTCACTAACAGATGAAGTGAAAAAGGTACTTTCATAGTGAATTTAGTTTCGGCTGTAGTTTAAGCTGAAAAGAAGAGCATAGTAGCATGTAGTATGTCTGATAACTGAATGCGTAATTATAACCATGGTTGTTGGCACTGCAGGTTGGTGAAGGCTGACCGTCAGGTATTATAAGGATCGTCGAGTTGTAAGAGCATATACTGTGATTAGGAACATTACCTTACAGATTATGCTTCTACGTTTATTTTAGGGAAGCTTTGGAACTCTTTTTGATCTGTTATTGTTTGGTGTATCTGATAGGATAACTTTGTATAATTTCTGCTACTGTTTATTCCTCATGCTCCTTGGACCTGGGTACTATTCCTCTTTATTTTATCTGCACATCTTTCCACGTGGATTAGTACTCTGTCTTGCTAAATGCATGGTTTAAACTACCGAGCACTCTGCTCTATTTTTCGTCAATCCTTTGTGGTTATATCCCTTCAAATATTGTGCTGAAGATGGGTTCTGACTGCTCCCCTATTTTTTCCTTAATCCTTTGTGGCTATACCCTTTCAGATATGGTGCTAAAGATGTGTTTGTGTACTTAGGTGTGAAAAATACAAGGACTGGCCGGTGTTATTTTAGTAACACATTGGGGTTACATTTCAATAATAAGTCCTAGGTATGCGATGCTTGTTGTTACATTCTCTCTTCGTGCGTTGCCAGGTTGGTACAACTTTCTATTGCATGGTAATATTATTTACATCTCAACATTGTATTGTTGCCAACTTATCTTCAATGTTGTCATGGTATATAGTTATGTATAGATGTAAATAGGTAAAGAGAAACAAGTCTAACTTGCTTATATGCAGCTCGATCTGGATCCTAAGACCAACCTCATAGCCACACCAAGACTGAACTCCGTTAGGTAAACAAAACTCTACATGGTTTAGTCCTACGATGTAATTTGAATTTTATTGTATGCCGTAGAGGCCCTCATTTAAATTTTGTAGACAACCTCCTGGAGGCTTGATCTGATGCTAATACTTAACTAAAAATTAGATCCTACAAATAATGTTATATATTGTAGGATGTTGTTTCCAGTTTTATGAGTTACATTGTAGTAGAATCATGTCTTTGAGCTAAGCTTACAAACTTCAATTCCTTAGCTAACATAAAGTTTGATAGAATCTTACCTTTGATTTATGTAGCTTATAGCTGTAGTTTTTGTATATTGTGTATCTGAATCCACATGGAAACAACTAGTGCTCCGTTCGGATGTTGATATTCGGGGTTGATATTGGATATTTGGAGCTTTTCCTTCCCAAATATCAGAAATCACAAGATATTGAAGCGTCGCATTCAAGCAAGATATCGAGGAAGGGCTCCGCGTTAGGAAAAAAGAGGATATTGCTGGAGAGGTCTAATTAGAAGGCAGGGGAAGGTGAGGTGGATTTGCAAGAAGCACAAGAACATGTTTCAGTTTTATGATTCTGTAGTGACACTGCATTTTTGGTAGGTAGTATTTAGCACAATAGTTCTACTATTTCAATGTTCTTCGAGTTACCTTTAGCAACTACGTTATTCAAATCAGCAGCATGATTTTACTTTGCAGCATTTTGTAAATGCAGTACATGCATCTATCTGATGACATTAGCAAAGCAACTTTGTTTTTTTCTAAAAAACGGACGCCCCACCAACTAATGTAGACCCTGTATATTTGTGTACCTAAATTCTCATTCATATATATTGTTATATCTTATTATCCATCATTCAGCTAATATCGATACTAAATGCATTACAGAAATCAAAATCGACAACACTTATTTACTATATATATTGTGGCACTAAAACTAAAAGCAAAACTTACATCAGATTTGTCCTAAAGGGCGCGGCGTGTCGCCACGCCGATTACAAGTAGTATTACTTACTACTACAAATTTACTAGCTAGAATTTTAACAAAGAAGTACACAATTCATTACATTCCTCTATCTAAATCATACCTCCTTTAGAGCATCTTCAGGCCTCTGTCCGACACCCCCAATTTGGCCTCCTTGGGGGGTGCTGGACATGTGTCCGGTCAACATTTAGAGGCCACCCATAGTGGTACTCTCCAATGGCCCACCCTCCAATCGAGCGCAAACTGTCGAACACCTCGCAGACGCACGAACCGTCGCTGACCAACAACACAAACGATGAACACAAATTGATTCAAACATTTAAACGAGATTTAACAAAGTTATAATTTTGAATCTAAACGAGATTTAACAAAGTAAACCTAGACTAGGGGCGAGAGAGAAGACCTATGCATCTTCGTGCACGGCAAATACTCGTCATCGTATTTCTTGACACCGGAGAAGAGATGCCGATTCATGCCTAGCGAGGGAAAGATGTGAACCAAGCCAGGGAAGCAACGGCGCTTCACTTCTAGCCATCGCTCATCTCCGTTCCCATCGGCTACAGCCTTTAGAAACGGTCCCGTAGCCTAGGCTGAGCCGATCGAGGCTTCTGGCTTCGCCGACGCCGTGTTCGATTCACCGCCGTGACATGCGGCGGGACGTTTGATGTGAAGCCTCTTCGGCTTGCCGCTCCCCTTTCTTTGGTGACGGTGCCGCTGCTGGCCAAGATGCTAGCAGCTCTTGGCCGACGCCTTTCTTCGGTGACGGCGACGCTGCTGACCAAGATGGCGTCGTCGGTTATAGAGGCAGATCGGGCAGCTCGGGTTTGTCGTCGCTGGCGTCGCCGTCCTCGCCGTCAGGGTCGTCGTCCGTTGAGGACAACTCCGGCGTTGGCTCTCGTCAACCGCTACGACGCGCCCCGTACTCCTTGTCCACCACGGCGTGCCAGTAGGGCGCCGAGATGGAGTACTTGGGGTCGAGAATTTGCTCGTACAGCATCTCTGTGCACTTGCAGCTGACGAACTCGACGCGTTCCTGGCCGCTGAGCCGCGGTGCCACCGGAATGTTGGCGGCGCTCCTCACCCACCCGTCCGGAAGGGTGGCGTCGTCGGGCACCGGCAGCTGGTGGCGGATGTTCAGCCGCGTGGTCTCAAGCTAGACCACGTATGGACGAGCGCTCTCGGCCTCCTCGCGCCACATGGCTCGCTCGAACGCCTTGGCCATCTCCGCCTCCTCGTTATGACGTCGGAGTTCCTACAGCTGCTCGTGGTGTTGATGCCCGTCGGGGCTGCCCGCCATGGTGGCCTATGTTCTTGGGGGAGAGAGAGAGAAGTGTTGGTGTGAGGAGAGGAGGGATGCGCTGCGTCAGGTTTTAAAGCGGCAGGAGGAGCGGGGTTGGGTGGCCTGCATTAACGCGGCCACCGCTCGCCTGGCCGCGCATTGATTCTAGCACGCGTCGCTTCCCGTCTGCACCATTGGAAGCAGGGCGGCGTTATTGCGAGGCGTCGCTTCGTTCTACGACGCGTGATGACAGGCGTGGCACCGTATAGTTTTTTGAACACCTTTACCGTAGGGGAGAACCCCTACGGTTGAATGGCGCCATCTAGTCGCCACGACATTAAATGTGGCGCAACGGCCTCCATTCACATCGTTCGTTAACACGGGGAGAGGCGCGTGTATGTATGACGGGTGGGCCAGCGCTGTCAGGACGATGCCCGAGTCGATGTCCGGCATCCCTAGGAGGGTCTCTAAGTATAGAGGCCCTACAGGGGTACCGGACATAAAATTGCTCGGGGCGAGACTTTAGGGGTGCCGCTGGTGGGCGTTTTTCGTGTCCGACCCCCCCCCCCCCCCCAATGAGCCTTTAAGGGATCCTTTAGAGGCCCCCGAATGGAGATGCTCTTAGACGCTGCATTCCAGATTTAGCATGATCTTAAGAGTTCTCTGCTCAGCTTGCTTCCGGGAATCCTTACTGAAGAAATAAACTGAAAAGGAGTGAGAAGCACGTATGGCTGATAGTGGTAAGCTGCCTTATTGCTTCAGACAACAAAATTAGGGATGCAGTTCAAGGAGGAAGTGTATCCTCTACCCCAGAGCTATTTTCCACACTTTCTTTTAACAAATATTTACTTTGTCCGAGGAGTTCACCAAATACGGTGACGTGGGTATACCTTACGGGTACCCCCACTATGACGTATAATGAGGAGGAGCCCCTCCGGGCGGCCCAATAAAGACCAGGAAGCTGCTAAGGAAATAACTTGAAAGACAAGACAAGTACTCATATTCGTAGTCTATTAGGACTCTCAAGTAAAACCCCATGTATCCATATATAAAAACAAGGAGGGGTAGACAAAAAGATAGGCCAACAGATAGACAGAAAATAGACATGCTACCACGCCTCGCCACCATCACCATCAAGGCCACCATGTACTCATCATCAATACCAGATCAGACAAGCAGGAGTACACAATGAGGGGCCGAACCTGGATAAATCCTTACTTGTCAGCCGTTCGGAACCACCAGCCGCTATACTTCTCTCCCTATACGAAACCCGAGATACCTAACCGAGTGATTGGTCGGGTTTACACCCCGTCAATTAACCACTCTTTTATTCCAAGATATTATATTTGTTTACACTAATTGGCCAGTTAGCCATTGTTTTCAAGTCAATATGCACATATACATAAACGAGTTGAGCATCTCCTCAGTCGCTTCATATTTCAGCAATTTAATCCCATCGGGAGGGCAACTGCAACATTTTCGGCTGTGATTTTTTAGCCTACGCTCAACTGCAAGCAATTAAACATAGCCTCGGGGGCTACTCCCATCGAGAGCGCTGTTGCGCACCCGATGATTACAGTCGACGATCAGCGTTAGTCAAGATGAAGTATAGTTGACGGATCGGAATCATTTCAAGAATATTTGGAGCAACAGACTCTCATATGCAGATGAAACCCGGTCGAGTAGCTCCCGGATCTCATTAAAATATATTTATAAAATTCCGGGATATTCTAGCCTAGTCTAGTCCTTGATGTTATACAAACAAGTGCAACGGTAAGACCTGAATAAGGCCGGGTGGCCCATACAAGCTATGTGGACCCGTTAAATTTCTGTGCCAACAGGCATGAAGCAAAATCTCGGCGGACACGCTACGGGTACTTTATTTATGACCGGGTTCTGACCAGTAAGTCCCGACAAGAATGAGTTGAATTTGAACGGTCTTGCCGGTTTCAGGTCAGGGCACTCAAGATTAAGTAGGCTAGTAAGGTATTTCGCCCGAGTCGCGAATTAACCCCACCCCGATCCGTTGGTTGAATCAGGCCTTCTAAGCCATCCATCCCCATGAGGCGAAAAGAAAGCATATATATATATCAAATATCTCGAGTCATGAAATCTCGCGCATTATATCCCCAACAGGAGGTACAAAGGAGCACCTGATAAAGGCGAAACGTGGATACATCAATCTTTTTACTATGTTTGTTCACAGGATACGAGGAACCAAGAAACTGAAGATAAAATACATGGGAATAGAACAACTTGAGCCTATGCCCGACTCTGCGAGTCGCACATAGCCTCGGGGGCTACTCCCATCGGGAGCGCTGGCCGCGCACCCGATGAGCGTTGTTCGCGCAACTGATGACTTGAAGTATTACAAAGACAAAAGCACTCGAAATATAACCAAGACAGAAGCATCCGACGCTATACCGACTAAAGATTACAATCAACCATCAAGCATAAAGAGGACATGAAGATCTATGAAGTGTTGAGTCCCTGCCCGACTCTTCGAGTCGACCAGGCACTCGGGGGCTACTGACGTGGGTATACCGTACGGGTACCCCCACTATGACGTATAATGAGGAGGAGCCACCGGGCGGCCCAATGAAGAACAGTAAGCTGCTAAGGAAATAACTTGGAGGACAAGACAAGGACTCCTATTCGTAGTCTATTAGGACTCTCATGTAAAACCCCCTGGCTCCATATATAAAGACAGAGAGGGTTAGACAAAAAGATAGGTCAACAGATAGACAAAAAATAGACAGGCTACCATGCCTCGCCACCATAGCCATCAAGGCCACCATGTACTCATCATCAATACCAGATCAGACAAGTAGGAGTAGGTCTTTACCTCACAATGAGTGGTCGAACCTGGGTAAATCCTTACTTGTCAGCCGTCCGGAACCACCAGCCGCTATACTTCTCTGCCTATACGAAACCCGAGGTACCTAACCGAGATATTTGCCGGGTTTACACCCCGTCATACGGCCTCCTAGTGACCCCCGACACGCGGCTACCAAACACTTAGCACATGAGCTGTGAGAACCGCGAGGGCAGGCAGTGCTGGGCGAGGCGCACCGTCAAGGAGGTCCTTACCAATTGTCAGGCCGGATGGGCTCTGCGCCCAGCGTGCTCGCCGCCGTGGCACACCCGTCCTCTAGCACTACCACCACTGACACGCGCCCACGCTCCATTGCTGTGGTGAAGGAGGAGGCCAAGGAGGATGACCCCAGCCTAAAGATTCAAGAAGGCCCTCAAGGACTCCATCAAGACCATCGTGTTGGCCGAGCTCGTGTGGATGGCTTGACCTCTCCAAGATGTTGCAGGACTCAACAACGATGGAGCTACATGAGGATCCAATACCGTACTTTCCACTCTAGTTGGGGAAGATGTGGATGCAGACTTCTGTTTTCCCTAACCGGAAGAGGAGCAAGAGTGGTCGTCCAAGCCGCCGCTCGCCACGTCGCTCGACAGGTCCAACGCCCTCTGAGATCCTGGCCTAGGGATTGATAGGATATCATATCAACAAGTTTTAACTTTTTTTTTTAAAGTTTATTAAAAGAACTTTGAGGTGTGTTGATTGGGTTAGTCCAGAGATCCTAGAGAGCTCCCAGAGAGCTTCCTAGGGTTACATGCTGACACGAGGTGGGCCAGGGTGTTACAAGTGAACAAGTGGAGTATACTAGGGCGCGTGGAATCCCGGGAGCAACTCCAAGAGGAGAAGACTAGTCATGTACAACCATTTCGATCACTTGATCACTTTAACGTGTGTTGTCTTCTTGTCTCTACTTGAGATCTATTATAATTTGACATGTGTGGCATGGGGCCGATTGACAAGACTAGCTAGGCTGACCTTCCAAAGGCCCACGAACGAAAGTGCTACAGGTTTCATGTGATGTTGACCTCAATGAACCAGACCTCGAGAGTTTGTTCATCCCTTCGCTCCGAGGATTGGTCAAGTACCGGGTTCTTCTTTTCATTTATTGCTTGAATAGAGAAGTTGCCCTCCATCCATATTTTAGACTATTTTATGTATCGTATGCTATATCATATCCGGGTGTCATGTTATTCTTAAAACCATATATGAATCGTTTAAAACGGTTTCAGAATCAAAAATACTACGAGGGCGATGACAGGGGCAAGTTGAGGCCATAGACAAGACGATGATGGCAACATCATGGGGTCAGACACTAAACCCGATCTCGGTGGTGTTGCTCGACGAGTTAAATGCACCATTAGTCATTATACTTGTACACTAAACTCGCCGTAGTCACCGTACAGGATTGTACGCTCTTTACGGTCACTCAATACGCGCGAGGAGCTCATCGACGGTCACCGCGTGGCGTATGGTGATATGAGGCAGCCTCCGACCCCAGCCGACCCCACCTGTCAATGAGATAGAACGCCACAGCGATGGATTGTTGTAATAAGGCCCCTGCATTCATTTCAATTGGGACATCAGTGTTTTATTCCCCTCGGAGAGCTCGAGGTGGGCGACATTGGCGGAGGGGGAGGGGAAGCGACGCACGAAATTGGCGGCGGTAGACCTCGAGGTGTTGATCGACCGTCCTTCTGGAGGCTGGTGACAGCCTTGGCCGCGCCGTTCGTCCTTCCGGAGGCGGGTGCCGGCGATGTCTCCGCGGCGGCGGCTTGATGGCTCTGGTCCCCCCGAATATGGTATGTGATCTTCAATTTGTTGGTGGAAATTCAAGTTCTTCTTGTTTAGTCTAGGGTTTGATCTTGATTTGCGGCTACAATCTCGCGGATAGTGCTGTTTCGGTAGGGTTTGATGACGATGATTTTAGTAGGGGTTTGGGTAGGGTTTAAAGGTTGTGGCTTTCGGTAGGGGTTCTGATAATGTCTCTGTAGAAATTATTGTCGATTTTGATGTTGGTGTGTATAAAAAAGGTCTCCTTTTTGGTGGGTTTTGATCGATTTCTGGTTGCAGGGGCTCGTGGCAGTTTGTTCACTGTCGAGATAAACCATGGTGGATTCTTTGTTGGCACTGGATCTAACAAGAGTTACGTGGATGGATCTAAAATTTGGTATGACCATGTTGACACAACGACTTGGTCACCTACTGTGCTTGAGAACATTGTGGAGTCTATTGGTTATGAAATGGAAGGAAGGATAAAGGTTTATTACTGCATTCCAATGCTGGCAGTTAGCAGGAATGGGTTAAGGAAGCTGTTTTCTAAAGAAGATACACTTCAAATGTGCAGCTTTGTGGAGCTTGGGCATCATTTCATTAGTCTGTACTTAGAGCATGATGATCCAGTTGGAGCAATGTATGATGATGTGGTCAATTATCCTGTTAGAGAGCATCCCCCTGTCTTGAGCCCTGTTAAGTTGACAAGAAGCAAAACAGATGATGATGGCCAAGTTGAGGATGCCCCTGTGCCAATGCAGATTGTTTATCCTCTAGATGAAAATGAACCTGTAGCTGGGAAAAGAGATGGTTTGAGGAGTAGTAAGAAGAACACTGCAGATACAGTAGAAGAAGTTTCTGACAATGACACTTCTGATTCAGAATTCTCACTGTCGGATTCAGATTTTCAGATCAGTGATGGAGATGATGACCTTCATGCAGACAATGTGGATGAGGATGAAGACAAGGTGAAGATAATGAAAAACAAGATGAAACTGAGTGGGAAGATTGAACATGATGCTGGCCCTGAAGGAGATGATCTTTGGGGTCCTGATTCTGATGAGGATGCCCCGGCTGAGCATAAGTTCAAGGCTTTCAGACCTAATGACCTGGATGATCCCAAATTCCATGTAGGTCAGGTTTTTGAGTCAGTGGACTTGTTAAGGAAGGCAATTAGAGAGTACAGTTGTCAACAAAGGAGGTTGATTAAGCTGCCAGTCAATGATAAGACAAGGTTGTGTGCTAGGTGTAAGGAAGGGTGTAGCTGGTATCTTTGGGCATCTGTTGACAACAGAACAAAGTCTTGGATGATCAAAAGATATGAGAAGAAACACAGTGACAGTTGCGGCAGGACATGGAGAGTGCATGCTTTTACAGCTAACTTTCTGGCTGACAAGTACTTAGAGAATTTCAGAGCAGATCCAGACATGAACCTCAAGAATTTTTCAAGGGTTGTCCAGAAGGATTGGAACATGACACCTCACAGATGCAAGATGCAAAGGGCAAGGAGGCTAGCAATGAAGGCAATTTATGGTGATGAAGAAGGTCAATACAAGATGCTTTGGGATTATGCCAATGAGATCAGGAGAAGTAACCCTGGGAGTTCCTTTTATGTCTCAGTTGATGACTGTGCAAGGTTTAGAAGATGCTATGTTAGTATCCAAGCTTGCAAGAAAGGTTTTTTACAAGGTTGCAGACCTATCATCTTTCTTGATGGTTGCTTCATCAAGACAAGATATAGAGGACAACTACTGGCGGCTGTTGGAATTGATGGAAATGATTGCATATACCCAATTGCCTATGCTGCTGTAGAAGTTGAAGACACTGCTAACTGGAATTGGTTTCTTGAGACTCTGAAGAATGATTTGGAAATTATCAACACAGCTCCATGGACAATTATGTCAGACAAGCAAAAGGTGAATGCCTCCACTATTTCTTACTCTGTCAGCTTCATTTTTTGTGTGTTATAATATGTCAATGCCTTCACTATTTTCTTATAATTTGTCCATGCCTTCACAGGGTCTCATTAATGCAGTGAGAGAGCATTTTTCTGACTCTGAACACAGATTTTGTGTGCGCCATATGTGGCAGAATTTTCAGCAAACATTCAGAGGTGATGCTTTGAAGAACCAGTTATGGATGATTGCCAGGAGCAGCACTGTTGTCAGGTATGAGGCAAACATGGAGTACATGAAGGCTCTGAATCCAGCTGCTTATGCCTGGTTGGATGTGTTGGATCCAAAAACTTGGGTAAGAGCTTTCCAAAGTGATATCCCCAAATGTGATATATTTTTGAACAATAATTCAGAGGTTTTCAACAAATACATAATTGAAGCTAGAGAGTTGCCCATCCTAAGCATGTTAGATAGGATTAAGGATCATCTAATGGCAAGGCATTACACCAAGCTAAAGGAAGCGAAAGGATGGAAAGGTGTGATATGCCCTAAGATCCAGAAGAAGCTTGACAAGCTTATTGAGCTGTCTAACAACTGTTATGCATCTGGAGCAGGGGATGGCTTGTTCAAAGTGACAGATATAGCACATGGAGCTCATGTTGATTACATTGTGGATATCAAGAGCTGGACATGCACATGTAAGAGGTGGGAGAAGACTGGCATTCCTTGCCAGCATGCCATTTCTTGCATGAGGCATGAAAACCTCCAACTAGTTGACTTTGTGCACAGCTGTTACTCAGTAGAAATGATAAAGAAGGCCTATGGTAACATTGTTTATCCTTGCAAGGATAAAACTGAGTGGGAGAAGATGAATGGGCCACCAATACTGCCACCTGCTTACCAAAGACATGTTGGAAGGCCTACCAAAAACAGAAGGAAAGCACCTGGTGAGGTTGATGCTAGGGGTGGTGGCAAGAAAATGTCAAGATATGGTGTAATCATGCACTGTGGGTACTGCAAAGAACCTGATCACAACAGAAATGGATGCCCATATCTGAAGCAAGGCATACCTCCTCCAAATGTTGCACCTACTGCACCAACACCAGCTCCAATTATTCCACAAGATAACTGTAGGACTAGTCAACAATATGATGATCTTGCTATTACCCATATGGCTCAGCAGGTACAATGTCTGAACTTAATTGCTATATGCTGCATGTCTATAAACCATATTGCTAGTGATACACATTGTCTGAATTTTTATGTGTTGCAGATGCACCCACCTAGAGTGATTGAAAATGAACCTATCCCACAGTCCACTTTCATCACATCTGCCCAAGAACAAGCAAGCCAAACTGAAGCTAGCCACAACACAATTAGGCAAGGTGCCTTGGCTCAGCAGTTGCTTGCCATGCAAGCAGAGAAGAACAAGCTTCTAGAAGCCAGAAAGCTTGCTGTTCTTGAAGCTAAACTTGAAGAGCAGAAAAGGAAGGACGAAGAAGCAGCTACTAGGAGACAAGAGAGAGAGAGAGAGAGCAGAGGAAGGCAGTGCAGGCTGAGCTAAAGGCAATTGAAGCAGCAGCAAGAAAAGAGAAGAGGGAGAGAGATGCTGAAGCCACCAAACAAGCCAAAGAAGAAACTAGGAGGTTCATTGCAGATGTGAAGAAGAGCCTAGCAGAGAAAAAGAAGCAAGAAAACCAGGAGAGGAGGCTAGCTGAGAAGAAAAGAGTTAGTGAAGAAAGGGCATCAAAGAGAGCTAAGGTATCTGCTACAGCTGAGACCTTAGGTCAAGCAGATCAAGCTGAAGTTGTGCCTGTGAAGAAGAAGGTGAACATGTTTGATGAATTTAGGCCAAAACCTTGAATCTGGTCTGGCCTGTAATGTCTGAAGAAACTTATGTTTTGGCTAGCTGTTAAGACTTATTTCACTCTCTGGTTTGTAATATGTTTTGGCTACATGTTAAGGCTGCCTGGTGAACCTATGTTAAGGCTACATGTGAACCTTTGTCTCAAATTGCACCTGTCAACCTTGTGATTTCTATATTTCTGCTGCCTTTTTACTGAAGTTGCATAGCCCAGATACAACAGACACATATTGCAGTAATCCATGCATATTCAGACTAAAGACGAGTTCTTAACATTACCAGAAACAACACATAGTGCATTACATATTACTGCATTACATCAGGACTACCTCTACTACCCAGATTAACTAACAGTTCATTACACCATACTGCATTACAACATGAACCTTTTATTCAGAAAAGCATTCTACTTCTTCAAAGCGAGCACAACGAACAACATCATGAGGAGGCCAACCACTATCTTCAAGAGCACCAGAACTGCAGTAAGCAGCTTGTCCATTGAGCTCAACCTCTCAATCATCTTCTCGGAGCTTCCACCTTGAGTCACCTCTTGTTCATCATGCTTCAGTTCAAGCGCCTTCCTTCTATCCTCTGCCCACCCAGTTGCTTCCACAACATCATCTCCTTCAAGAATGCTTTCGTCCACCAAGTAGTAGACGTATTCACGCTCCCACTACCAGAAATTGCAACCACACTGTCAACAGATACCAATATTCAAATAAGAGCTCAAAATCAGTGCTCAAGGTCAAAATCAATTAAATCCACACAAAATCGAGCAAAATCCAGAAGCATTCCGGCACCAATACTTACCCCATGCCTCTCACACCTGTAGAAGATCCATCCGTCGTGTTTAGCGGTGGTTGAGGTCTTCCGCTGTACCAGGCGATGGCATGTGTGGCAGCTCACCAAGGGTATGGCTGGAGCTCGGCGGCGGGCGGAAGAACGACTCACACTCGCGGCGGACATGGACGCGGCGGAAGAACAGAGGCCCCTAGGGTTCTAAGAGAAGAGGAACAACGACGGATATGGGGATTATGACGGTGCGGGTGGCGAATACCCATTAAAAAGACGACGTTTATGCAAAAAAATCCCTGACTACGAGAGCAGCTGTCATTTACGTCACACACGTGTCCTGATGGCGGGGTCGGAGGCTGCCGCGTGCCATACGCGAAGCGCCATACGCGAAGCCGTAACCGTCGATGAGCTCCTCGCGCGTATTGAGTGAGCGTACAATCTTGTACAGCGACTACGGTGAGTTTAGTGTACAAGTACAATGACTAATGGTGCATTTAACTCTTGCTCGACGATGACACTAGCGCCATGGATTTGAAGCATACTTTTTTTTTAAGGCGCATAGACGAGAGAAGTAGAGGGGGGTTAAAGTGAAATGATCGTGTCATCAACTCTGAGGGGCCAGCAAATCAAAACGAAACTCAAGACGATGGCGCCCATTATCAATCAAAGTGATTCCGTCGTAGCCAGCGGCAGCAAAAAATTGCTTATGGCTCTGATCACCACCAAATCCCATGCATGTGTTTTATTATTTATTTCTGCAGCAATCAAGTAGGTCCATTCAAGAGTTACGAGGACACACATGGATCAACTGGAAACTCCATCATCATTCATCAGGCCGTCAAAGTGAATCGATCGGCATAGCAGGGCGTCGATCTTATCGGCGACCCCGGCCTCGTCGTCCTCGAGCCGTCCCACGGCGGCGCCCTTGGCGGTGTCCCAGCGCAGCAGCGTGGGCACGCCCGTGAGGCGGAACCTCGGGTCGACCCTCCATGGGTGCGCCGGGTCCCGCCAGACGGGCTTGTCGCCGACGAAGGCGCGCAGGAGCAGCACGTCCTCGCCCAGGGACTCCAGCTTGGAGTAGATCACCGGCTCCGCCACGTTGCAGTCTGCAGGTTTTTAATTAAAGGACTCGATTCGTCAGCAGCTGGACTGGACTGGAGGAGGACGAGAGGGAGGGAGGCGGCGGCGTACGTACCGGGGCACCAGGTGAGGTCGGAGGAGGGGTTGCGGTCGGCGAGGAAGAGGAGCAGCTTCACGGCGGCGGGCTTGTCGGAGAGGGTGGCGAGGTGGGCGTCGAAGTCGGCGAGGGTCGCGTCCAGCTTCTCCACCGTCATCTCTCTCTCTCTCTCGCTGCCTTGGATTTGGATTTGGGTTCAGACAGCACACGGCAGGGGAGAGGATTGGTTTGGGTTTGGGAAGATGAAGAAGGCGGCCGACTCTGTGGCTTTATTTTCGGCGGATTCTATCTGGCTGACTGACGTGTAGGACCCACTCCTCCTAGACACGCGTGCCCCTTACGCGGACAGGAATCTGACGGGAGTTGGGCCCAGAAACAGCCTGCTACCACGTCCAGGACTCCAGGAGCTTATTATTGTTTACGGACGGAAACTCTTTTTACAAGAAAAAACCAACACATCTGACAACATGATGAGGTCGTAGGGGGCTCTCATTTCTTTCCCCCATCTTCTCTCTCCTTATCCTCTCCCTGAGAGTTACCCGTGCGTCGTCGGCGCCGCTCTGCTCCAATCTGGCCGGCGCGGCCGGTCGGAACGAAGTTAGAGATGGTGGCCGTGCTCCCCTGTATAGAGTAGTTGTAGGTTTGCTTCCTGTTTGGTCCCTCGTGGCGTATGGCGCTTTGCCATCTCCCTCGTCTTGGTACCTGGCTAGGTCGCCTCCGAGCGACGACCTCGGCCTGGAGAAGCTCCTGTCTGGCGTGCTCCCATGGTGGTGGGTGCGGTGGAGGAGAGGATCCGAAGGTATGTGCTTGAATAAGCTCGAGCAATCCTCCTTTTGGGGGGTTGTTAGGTGGCTCTGCTTGTGCTGCCCTGCGGAGCTCAAGTTTATTCTTTCGGCCGTCCATGGTGGAGAGGGGAAGGTGGGATTTGCGCTGGTAGCTGCAGATGCGAGCGGAGGTGGTGGAAAGCTGGTGGAGATGCTGCGAGTTTCTAGAAAAACACTCTCGGTGACCTTGGTTTGGTTGCCAACCCTGATGGCCATCTGGTGGCCGTCTGAGACGCCAATGGGCGTCTTCTTCAACCTCCAGGCCAGAGTGCCGATGCGGAGGCCCTCGAGTTCCAGGCTGACGACCCTGGTTGGCTTCGATCCAAGTGGTTTTGTCCCCGGAAGAGAAGCTGATGCCCAAGCTTGGTTCTGCTCCAATGGCGGTGGACCTGATTGCTTTTTGCAATATTTTAGTAGGGTCGTTTGTGCAAATAGGAAGGACTGGTTTCCATTTTCTTTATTCCTCAAGGTCCTTTATGTAAACTGTAATTATTATCAATGTAGCGTCTAGCCCTTTGGGGCGTTTGTGGTTCAAAAAAAAAATCTAACAACATGACGGGTGTCCCTGGTTACTGTTGGGTTGATTACGTAACAGCAAAAGGAAAAAGAAAAAAAGACTTGCTGGCCAGTTCTTGCCTGTTTACTTCAGCTACAGCTACAGCTACACATATCCCTTCCCAAAACTAAGCTCCATAGGATTAGAGGCTTCTCCTTCTACAACATGTACACATCATGCTGACCCACTCATATTTCACTTTATATTTAGCTATAGTTCAAAATTTAAAATTTAGTTTAATAAATATTCTATTGGATATATTATACTCCCTCCGTATAAAAATAAGTGTCTTAATTTTGCCAGGTTGTCAAAAAGAAGATGTATCTAGATAAAATCATAACTAGATACATTTCTTTTTGACAAACTTGAGACACTTATTTGTGCACGGAGTGAGTATATATATCTACTAAATTTTTGTGAAATAAGAAGGGATTTCTATCTTAAAAACAAAAAAAACAGCTTCATTTCACCCCGAAAATTACTCTTTTGTGTAGACAAAAATATATATAAAAGTCTAGAGTTTGTAGAATATGTGCACGTAGTGGTATGTTTATTTAAAAATATTGAAAGCTAACCATGTAATTTGATTTTTTTAAAACGACATGTGGTGAGTTCGGATCTGCCGCAGAGATATCCGATAACCCTCTCTCTTATCTTTGCCTAGCGTCCAACATAGCACCATGTCACTTGTGCCACACGACATGGTTTCTCTCCCTTCGCCTCCCTCGAGTCGTATTGTACCGAAAACAACCGTCCCTACGTAAAGTTTATCTTCCTCTCCACACACACCTCTACATAAAGTTTGACATTCTCTCCACACACAACTATGGCTTCGTCAAGTACTTGGAACTACATGGCACCTCATCCCTAATGCCACGTGACACTATTTCTCTCCCTCCGCCTCTCTCTAGTCGTATTATATCGAAAACACGTCATTGATCCGACTTATACGATCCTCATAGTAGTTGCATGCGAACACCCATGTCGTCTCCCACACAGGCCACCGCTCTCACAGTTGCTATTAGTAGTGGTCGACTCTCCAATTCTAATGTCGTCCCTCAAGTCCATTGGTAACTTGCATATGCTAAGCTTATATTGTATGTCAAAAATAAGTGTATTTCTACAATTCAATATATAATGGTTGGTGGTATTCATGCCATTTAATTTTTATTATTTATTTTGTACAATCTAGATGTAATACACAGATTAATATTGCATGTAAACAGTTTAATTTCTTAGTTTGCTCTATATTTTTGTGAATTTTTTTAGTATTCATTGGTGAAATGTTCCTCTGTTTTTATATAGTATCGACTGTATTTGATGCAATTTATTTAAATTTGTTAAGACATAATCATGCCAACTATTATTAATTTTTGCATAATTTATGTCAAAAAATATACTTAATTTCATTGTACTAAAATCAATGATCATCACTGTATGACCTCGATGCCTAATCTGGCTCTTTGAGTTTGCAATGTTAATCATACAATGTCTCTAGATTGTCCAAAATTTTATCAAATCATTATAGAATCATGTACACAATTTAAATTTCATGACATTACAACTAAATAATTATATCCCTTCTCTACCTCCATGTGAGTGATCGAGTTGTACTAGTTTTTTATCATTAATATTGTTTTATAAGTATGTTTCGATCAAATTATTTTTTATCGTCGTTCATATTAGGACGGATAGAATTAACTAAAAAAGCAGATATAAAGGAGTCAAAGTAAAAAAATGCGGGTCGTCTCAGAGGAAAAGAAATTGCACGTGCCGAATGTATAAAAAAGGGTAGACTTCCACTTCAAACAATTCACACTAATTTTTTATATCTCAAAAAAAATAGCACTAGCTGAGAAGCATGCATGCTTGCTAGCATATTTCCCACTAGTACTCGTGCTCAATTTCAACTACAAGCTCGAGTTCAGAGGAACACTGGAGAAGGAAGTTGGGGATCTAGAAAGAAGAAGGAGCGCGCACACACACGCCCAGCCAGGCGCAGGTTGATTCCTGAAAAAAAATTGACCACCGGCCCTGACGGCCATATCTCCTCGTAGCATTGCTCGTTTATGCTCTTTTTTAAGGGACTGTTTTTTCTCGCTCTTTTGGCTTGGCTCGCTCTTAATTGTTCTCAACGGCCGATGCAAAAATCAGTGAAATTTCAGATATTTTTCTGCAAGATAAAAGAAAAATAGCATGCTAAGCTAACTAATCAGTTCAAGGTTAATTAGCGAGAGGCTTCGAAATTCTGGCATGTACTATGCTAATTTTTTGAATGGATGGAGAAGGTACAGTTTGCAGCTTACTTTGCAAGTTAGAGGCCTCACTATGGCAGAGAAATACGTAGATCTATAACTACAGAGCAATGTACACCGCAGTGTACGAGAGCCAGAAGTTTTCATTGAGCAAATCATCTGATCCATTCTCTTCTGCCAATCAAAGTAGGTGCATACTGTTACGGAAATCTTGGCCATACCTTCACTTACATCATGACGAAAAATAGTTGAATCTTGAATTAACTAACGAAAAAAGGGATCATGCTGGAAATATTTTCCTCATATGTATATTATGCAACTGACAGCACAGAGTACAAGAGCCTCAAACATCTGTTCTTCCAGACCCATTTGCCCTGACAAAGTTGCCAAACTAAAAAGTGAACACACGCTTGCATACATAGCAGATCATAGCATATCAAGGAAAGTGACTGTTTTAGAGAGATTTAAAAAAATCTCAGGTTGCTGCTAGGAAAGATCGTGTTAGTATTCAGTGTGCTTACCTTCCCCAATCGCCGTCAGAATCCATGCCCCGCCTAAAAGTCCAACTAGTCATGTTAGACTGCTTGGTCTACCTTTACTCACCCATCGAGCATTAAAAGATTCATAGACACCACAAAATGAACTCAAACAAATAGTGAAGGATCTATTTTTCACAATTAGGCAGTTTGGCTTATAGCAAACAAAAACTCAACTATGCCATCCAAGGACTTATCACATATGAAAATATATCAATTCGTCAAACTGAGTCCATGAAAAAAATGATACTTTACGGGGAGCAATTCCAGGTCCTCCTGATATTTCCCTTTCCTTGAAAAGAGAGATAACATCAATGAAGCAGTTGAAGCTTCAAGTGATATGCTCTTCTCATTAACTTTACACAAATAATATCCAGCCTTGGCGATCTCACCTTTTCCCAACAACATTCTGATCATAACATTTAACAGATGAGAGCTAGGAGCGCAACCACTCTTCTCCATTGATGAAAACATAATGTCAGCCTTTTCCACTAATCCTTCTTTCAGAAGATTTATTATCATTATGTTGTAAGTATAAGCATCAGCTACCAACCCACTGGATGATATTGCAGCAAACAAATCCTTAGCTTCTTCTCTTCTACGAACCTTGAACATTGCACTGATCATGGTATTGAATGTTATAATATTAAACTTCACATTCATTGCACGTAATTTCTGGAACAGGGCGATTGCTTCGACGGCACAATTATTTCTACAAAGTCCTCCAAGAATTATATTGTATATGTAAATGTCCACTGTTATTCCACTTTCGATCATCTCATGAAATTCTTTCTTTGCATCATCAGTTCTCCCAGCATGAAATAGCCCATCCAGCATAATGCCATATGTAACAGTGTCAGGTCTTACTCTGTTACATGACATTTGTCTGAATAGAGCAAAACCATCATTGACCCTTCCATTTTTACAATAGCCATCAAGAAGAGTATTATAAGTAACAACATTAGGATCAATGCCAGCTGATTCCATGGCATCAAGTACTCCAAGTGCTTTATCCATCTTGCCAACTAAGCCATACCCGTCAATCAGTGTATTAAATGTAATGACATCTGGCCTCTCACCAATGTGTATAACCAGGTCAAATATATCATGTGCATCCATAACCCTTCCTTCTTTGCATAAATTGTTTATCACTGAATTGAAGAACACAATGTTAGGGCGAGCAATACCTTTGTTCGTCATTTCAGAAACCAACTCCTTAGCTTTAATCAAATTACCATGCATACAACAACCCTGAATTAGGGACTGAAAAACAGCTTTGTTTGGTTGTATTCCCACAGCAATCATCTCATCAAATTTGTCCACAGCATCGGCCAGCCTACCCATTCTACAAAGTGCGGCTATTACAGTTGAATAGGTGACAACATTCGGACTAACTCCTTGTCCTCGCATTTCAGTAAATAGGAGCATAGCTTCATCCATCATTCCACATTTAGCATATGCACTAACTAATATGCTGAAAACATGGCAGTCGGGTACAATACCGATGTCTTTCATTGAATTAAAGAGATTAACCATATCAACTAAGCATCCTTGATTGGCATAGGCATGTAGCAAAACAGAGTACGACGTGATATTAGGTTTGTGTCCCTTGGCAGCCATGGACTCAAAAATTTCAGCAGCTTCTTTGCTTTTTCCATGCTTGCAAAGGGAAGTCATGAATGAGTTGCAAGTAAACTTATTTGGTATAATACCTCCGCTTGTCATTTCTGTCAACATTTTAGTTGCCTCCTTCCACCTGCCCAAAGTGGAGTATCCATGGATCATGCAATTGTATGTCACATTATCTGGTTGAACGCCATTATCAGTCATCTGCCGAAGCACTAGCTCTGCCTTTTCCATTGCTCTGGCCTTGCACAAGGCATCAATAACCAAGGTGTATGTCACCACATTAGGCTCAATCCCTTGCTGCATCATGTCATGGAACAGATTGCATGCCTTGCCTATTTCTCCCTCCCTAAAGAAGCCGTGGATGACCGTGGTATATGCCACCACGTTGGGGGAGAGGGCACCTCCTTCTTTTGCCATCGTGTGGAGCAGGTCGAGTGCTTCCTGGCTCCTCCTATCTGCACATAACGTCTTGAGAACAATGGAGTATGAAATGGTATCAGGTGCACAGCCGAGCTCGGGCATCCGATAAAGCAGCACGTTGAAAGCCTCATCTGCCCGTTTGGCATACGAGAGACACTTTAGGAGGGTGTTAGCGGTGATGAGGTCTAACCCTGTGCCCGTCCTGAGGAGGAGGCCAAAGTATCCAAGCCCTAGATCCGGGCGACGGGCGTGGCAGCAGCAGTCCATGATGATGTTGTAGGTGCGGACTGTGAGCGGCGCCACCCGTGGCACTGCTCCATCTCGTCGTACGCGGTTGAAGAGGGAGACGGCGAGAGCCGGGACGCTACTGCGTTCATGGGCGAGCGCAGCAAGGAAGCTGTTGAGGGAGTGCCCGGGGACTGGGGTGGCCTGCCGCAGCAATTCGTCGAACAGGTTGTGTGCGTCTTCTGGGCTGAGCGTCCCGGCACGGGCACGCTCTGTGGCCACGGCAAAGGCGGCTTCTGGAGACCAGGAGCGTGTGGGAGGCGAGGTGCAGGAAGAGCTGCGGCGGAGGAGGAGGCGTGACATCGGCCTGGTGGAGGTGGAGCGACGGAGGCGGGAATTCGGCGAGATGGAGCCCGAGGATAGGCGGGGCCGGAAGTGGAGGAGAATGCCGAAAAACTTCTAGGCGGAGTAAGAGGAAGAGCGACGATGGCGGCGGCGGAGGTGGATGCCGGCGAGGTGGAGCAGAGAGCAAGCGACTCGCCGGAATCATGGATAGTTCAATTTATATATCAGCTTATTTGATCTCGACGTTTCAAGAATTCTTTTTGAGAATTGGTGTGGCATGCTCTCCTGCGGTGGCTTCTTAGGGTAGATCGGCAACACGACTAGTGGATCTCCCTTCTCCCACGGCGGTGCTAGGCTTGACGGTGGTGCTTGGAAATCATGGTGCTCGCCGCTGGTCACTTGCGAGGTGCTAGGTGTGGCTGGTGGCCGAGCATGCCCTTTTCATGTTGCAAGGTTCGTGCAACTGATGTTGGTGCTAAGACGAGGAGGTGGGTCTATGATGCGGCGCAGGGGCTGGACATACATGGCGGTGGTGTCCGACCACAATGGTCATTGTAGGAGGCGGTGTGGCGTGTGCTTCGGCTTGTTGCAGCGCTAGTGAGGCATGGCAGAGGTGTCTTGCATGGTGTTGAGATGAGACTGGGATAGGGGTCCAAGACAAGACTGACGACGTCGCAACTCCAGCATGCCACAGTTGGGCTCTGGAATGCGATCACAGGCATCGGGGAGCTCATTGGTCGGCAGGGGAGGCACGCTTATATTCCTTTTTTTTGTTGTTGTTAGATTGAGTTCATAGCGAAATCAAGACATAAATCTGACATCGTTGAGTTCAAATCTCGTTCGACATGAATGGTACTAAAATCCGTGGGTGAAAATGTAACCTTTATCGGAGCGGGTGGTGGCAATAGACGCACCGCTACCACCTTTTTTAGCGTAGGGTCACCACGAGCCTACCACCTTGGATGCAACGATTGATTTGGGCGCGAGCCGAGCGGTCCACAAGGGGCTAGGATCCCCTGACGTGGCCCATGCGAACATGTGGGCCATCTGAACATAGGGGTCCACATGTCACTCCCACGTCATGCTGTCGAACGCCACAAGACACGGCTCGTGGTCCGCCAATGTTTTTTTTAATCTCGACAGATCCCATTGATAGACACGGAACCCGTCAGTCACATTTAAATCCATTTCTTACTAGTGTAAACTGCGAAGGTGGATTGATCTGAAAAAAGTGCTGCTGGTTTAGGATTAAGTTGTGCATAGTATGTTGACTTCTCGACACTCCTTTTATGAATTGGAGGGAGTATAATTCTACAAAATAAAATACATGATTGTGTTTTTTCACCGTGTAGTTGAATTTATATCAGAGTATATTTGATTACGGCTTTTCGAATAATTGTTTTTGAGAACCCTAATTGTGAATCGTGACCACTAGGGACATGCTCTCCTGCGGTGACTTCTCGGGGTAGATCGGCGATGCGGCTGGCGGATCGCACCTCTCTTCTCCCACGGCGGTGGCGCCTGGGGCACATAATGGTCACAGCCGGTCACTGGAGAGCCCGTTGACAGGCCCGAAAATCCATTTCATAGGTTCTGCGAAGGTGGGTCCATTTTCTGTTTAGAAAGAGGGTGGATCGATCTGAAGATCTTTCCATTAGCATCCTCTTCATACCGTACGAGCCACCTCTCGATCCCAGATTCATGGTTTTGGTCGTGTACCTAATTCTGCAGTGTTTGACACAAAAAGATTGCTTTGGCGCGCAGTGCAGTCCGTATCACTAATTCTGGAGACTGACTCGGAAACCACTCGCAAACCCTTTCCATGCATGGTGCTCCCAGCCAAGTGGTCTACCGCAAGGAGAAGGAGCAGAGGTCGGCAAACAAGCAGAGAACAGTGTGGTTCCACTAACGCCTAATCTCTTCCTTTTGTTCGCCGGCCTACACCATAATATTGGCAGCGCACTAGCACGCACTAGCGCGTGCCTGCACACTCGGAAAACCATGGACACAAAGTGCTCCTCGTTATCCTTTCGCCGTCGTCCGTTATTGTGAGGAGAAAGAATTTTGGACGCACTCATCATCTCGTCGGCTACCTATATGTACTGGTCAGTTCCAGGTACATGTGTTACCGAATCACCTGGCCTGGGTTCAGATCAGATAGATTGAGAGAGAGAAAGGAAGAAGAGGAAGGAGATGAGCTTCAAGAGATTTGATGGGGTTTCGGTTGTTACTATCCTACTACTCCTGCTCGTCGTCTTTTCGGTCTGTGCCGCAGGTTGGTTTCCCCTGTTCCGGTTGTTTTGGTTTTCTAGAACAATACAGTCTGTTTTCTTTTCGGTGGGTTTACGTTGAAAGGAAGATTGATGTTCAGAAACAAGGCTGTTTCCATTGAAGTTTTAATCTTCCGTTGTTGTCATTGTAGGAGGGAGGGAGCTGACGGAAGGAAATACTCAAAAGGTATGATGATCTAGTTACTCCAGTAGCCATTTGGGCCCTGCACAAGAGCAGGAGCTAATTGATGATCTGTTCTTGCGAGAAATGCTTCTTGTCCTGTCTTTGCATCATAGATTCTTATACTGCTCTCATCCTGCGCGCATAATTCTCAGGACCATTACGACTCTGCATCCAAAGAGGGAACAGGAGTTGTTCTACGCAGCCATCCGAGGAACCTCATGGTGAATACAAACGACTACGGTCGCTACGACCCGGCTCCAGCGTTTTCCAGGCCTCACTTCAAGCCTATACCCCACTGATCGATCGACTTGACTGCTTCTTTGCTCCTGCCCGCAACTCCAGGATTAAGCTAATATATATACACATATATGTAGTTAGATTAGAATTGATGAGTAATGCTGTGTATGTTTCTGTAGAGTATGTGAATCATAGATATTATAGGTTCAGCACTGGTGCGTAAGTTAACATATAGCATGGTAATGTTACAATTGTACACAATAAAAGGCCCGGATCAGGATGCTTTTCTGGTTGTCAGGTATTTTGAGATGTAATCAATATGACTTGGCAGATCTATTCCAACTCTTTCACCATGCTAACATATCACTGTGCATCATTTTTTTGTGTGTGATTACTCTCCTCCCTGGGCGCAAGGAAGCAATGCAAAATATAGGCGTATTTGTCTAGTTTTCAAGTACACCGCAGCTTGCAATGCGTGAGGTATTTCTCCATTTCATTTTAACCTAGGTTTTTTTCTCTTTTTGGGGGAACCTATGGCTTATTTAGAGCATATCCAGCAGTCCCATTATATTTTGAGTCCGTAAAGCCTTCTAGGGAGCGGAGAGAGAGAAATCTTGAGCTGAAAAAAAATCACTCTAGCAAAGTATCTTATAAGAATCCCTATTTGGTGTGCCCACCTAAATCCTACATAGTTAAATAGCAAAACAGTTGCCTTTTCTTAGTGGTAATTAAATTTTTATCAATGTTTGTTTAATTACACCATATGAAAAGCAACGGGTTATTTAATATCAAAGGGACTGTGATGAAGGAGCCAATGTTGCCCTGATTGAGAACATGAGCGAGGAAGAAGAGGTGGAAACGGGGAATTTGATGCGAGGGTTAGGTTTTAGACCGATTTGATTTTGCCACTGAGATTTAACAATGGACTGGGTCGTGAGTGGAAGTCACAATTTAACCATGGTTTGTTTCTGCGAGACATTTGCTCAACACGTTTGCGGAAAACATCACAAAAACAGCTCAGTACATTTGTGGATTGAGACTCGGTTATTGTGAACAGACTAGGGAATATGATCTCTCATTTCGTCGTACATCTTGCATAAGCTTCAATGATGTTTATGAGTTTATTTTTTGTCGACATGATTTTAATAAGGTTGCCCATGCCATCTTCAGTTTGGCCATTGGCACGAGCATGCTCTGGATCATGTATCCCATTTCATAGCCAACAAGATTGATGCACTCGTGGTTTAATATAAACTCTTCTTTCAGTTCAAAAAAAGGATGAGATAACATGATTGGCTTACCTCGTTACTAAGACAAAAATATCATATTCATAGGTTCATATTTCACAAAACAGGTGGGTCAGTTTGAAACTAAAAAATGACTTACTGGCCAGTTTCACAGAACCCGTGGAGGGATCTGACATTAGATACTGTTCTTGCATTTCTGTTCACTTCAGTTATATAGAAGCATAAGAGAGTTTGTGATTACAGGTGTGGCGCCCAAAGGCGTATAACCTACAGCAGTTGCTTAAAAAAACAAATTACAGACATCATACAGCAAATAAGAACGGTGTAGCATTATTACCTTCGTCATTACCAAAGCGAAAATAGCATATTTCATTGGTTCATATCTCATACACCGCTGGGTCGATTTGACTAGCAGAAAAAAGGACTTGCTGGCCAATTTTAGCCATCTTGTCTGACATACTACCTACTATTCTTGCCTATCTATTTACTTCAGCTATACATACATGAACAATAACACTAGTATACAGAAGGATGCTCGACTATCCCGAAAAACACGACATCTTTCTAATCCCCTCCAGTTCAGGAAAAATCAACCTGACAGAAGCCATCTCAGATACCCAGTTCCGTCATCGTAAGAAGGTGCGTCATCAGGAGCACCTACCCTCTTCCGCATCAAAGTTCCCACCGAAATGAGCTTCCTCTTGCGCCCGCCTGGATGTGGTCGTAGTTGCTCATTAACTTGCACAAAGTCGCCCTGCAAAGATTTGATGGAAAGGAAAGCTGTGAACATCCTAGTGCAAAAATAAGTCATAGTTCTTTCACTGAGTTGGTAGTGGTCGGTTTTGATCATCGAATATTATCTCTTAAGTTGTCAATATGTTAGTTTCCACAATTATCATACACACTGTGTAGCAGGCACATGCATCATGATGTTTTGATTCGTTGAGTTGATTGAAGATACTACTTTAGTTGAACAGAGCTAGAGGCATGTATCATGATCTTCTGATTATTTGATTCGACACATTATATTGATTTATATTTTCAGATACTAATTTATTTCAAGATTCATTCACTGGGACAAGCGTTTTAACAACCCGTGCAATAAAGAAAAATTTATAGCAATGCACCAGGTTTTAACATTCATAGCAATCCTCGTGCATTTTGCTACTAGCTAGAAAGGTATTGTTAAGTACAGGAGGTAAAATATGTGACATGGTTCATATGTGAGTAGTTATTTTATGCTTACCTCGAAGAGCACATGAGCACTAGATTTCTCATGATTGTCCCTTACATGCTTGTATGCAAACTTCTTGCCACACCCAGAGAATCCACATATGAAAGGTCTACTCTGCTCATGAACCACCTTAATATGCTTGTCCAAATTGGATTTCTGAAGTTCAAAGTTATTGAGAATGAAAAACAGAGCAGTTTGCAATTTATTGCAGAGGAAAACATCAGTGAGAAAAAGACAACAGGTAAGACTACAAATCACACCTTTGCAAATGAGCACTTGCAGTCCTCAAAGTGGCATTTAATCCTCTCAATGACACATGAACCTTCATGCATTCGCTGATGACGCTTGAAGTTCTTCTTTAGCTGTTTGGTGCCACAGACATCACAATGGACATATCGATGACACGATTGGTTATGGGCCTTGAGGCATTCCACATTAGTAAAAGTCTTCATGCAGCCAGGTTCACAGCAGATAACTTCTGTGTAATCCAACTCAACTGCACCATAAGAATAGAAACATTAACTTACAAGATTGTGACAGCTAATCAATTTCTAATACTTTATGAAAATAATGCAAATTTTATAGGTAGTCAGTTTCTCACCATGTGATTCCTCGTGTTTCTGTAACTTGGAAGCATATTTGAAAGTCTTCCCACAGTCTACCTCTGGGCAGATGAACTCTTTCTTGCTTACACATTGAGGGCCATCCTCGTGAATTTCCTGAACATGTCTCTGCATATTACACTTGGTACTGAACTTACGGTTGCATCCTTCCATAGGGCATAGAAATAGTTTTCCTTGATGAGTAAGTAGATGGCGGTTCAAATGGTCCTTCCTGCTATAGCTGAAAGGGCAACCATCTACATGGCAGGCAAAGGGTCTCTGCAATAGTTTTGGAAAGAACACACATCAGAATAGTATTTTCATACTCAACCCAGAGTTCAATTGACTTAGTACAATTTTGTGCATGCATTTATATACATGCTCAACAGCACTGGCATAATTATTGTGCACATGACCACATGTTAATACTATTTAGTGAACTATTTCAATGTAACACCAATAAATGAATGAGGAAACCTGAAGAAGCGCGTGACCGAGGCATTCTTGATGGAGCTTCTCGGGAGGGTCTCCCCTTCCCGATACTAGTCCATTCAAGGCCTTCTGGCATTTTGGAGTTCTTTGGGATCCAATGCTTCACACATTCATATCTCAACATGCAGCCTGCGAAAATCAGCACAACTCAGAGAATCAAATCACCGCACATCCACACAACAATACAACAAATGATCCAGATAGCAATTGATACCAACATAATTCGCTTGAAATAAGAATAATTGTTTGTGTTGCTAGGAAGATTACTGGGCAACAAAATAGATAACTATCACTTGTGCCAAAGACAACAATTTTGTTTTTAATACCTCAGACAATACATACTAACATCCACGTAAATATATGCTCACCAAAGCAAGTAGTATTATCTTATCAATCTGCACATGCTACAGCTACCTAGTTAAAGTCTTGACCGGAGATGGTAGATCATTAATTGGCTCATTTACTGAAATACTAAATATATTGATTCAAATGACGTAGTTGCAACTATGACATATAAGTACGCGGCTGATAAGAGATGAATTTTTGACAAAGTGGTGCATCCAAAGACATGATCATTCAGTAGATTTAAATTACTAAGTGCACCACATATAAGATCTAGAACTCACAACGACTAATTGACAGAAAAAGAAATAACCTGTAAGAAGGGCGTGAAAGAGGCATTCCTGACGGAGCTTCCCAAGAGGGTCTCCCCATCCTGGTACTAGTCCATTCAAGGCCCTCTTGCATTTTGGAGTTCTTTGGGATCCAATGCTTCACACATTCAAATGGCCTGCAAAAGTCAGCACAGCTCAGCAAACCGGACGACCATACAATAATCACACAAAAAAACAACCACACGGCCATTCTTATTAATCGTCCAAGAAATTCACTGTGAAAAATAAATTTTTTGCAATCACCACTTCTAACAAGATGTTGGTGCTTATCTTGCTCTTGCACGAAGTACTGACTGAACAACCAAACAGAATGCATCATTTGCACCAATAATACGGAAATTCATTCACCGAGAAAACGAAAATAAAATTCAGAACAACTTAGGTACCTCGGACGAATGGCTCTGCATATGCTGCTTCAGATGTGCCGGCTTCTTAAACATCGCGCCGCACTCCTTGCAATCGCGGCTGGTTTCTTCGCGTGTCGCGTCGCCAGCACCTTCAGCGTACCCATCCAAATCATCCACTTCATCCTGCAGCACATAGTGGTAGCACTTGAGGACAGGTCGCCCACAATTCACAATTCCGCCAGAAATCAGAGGCTCAAGTGCTTATAAGAGCACAGCGGTGAGAAGCCACGAGCGGAACCCACCTTATGGTGTTGGAGGACGTGGTCTCGGATCAGCCGCTTCTTCGAACGCACGACGCCGCAGAACTCGCACTTGTACCGCCGTATGTCCCTCGCAGCAGGCCCCGCGGACGACGATGGCGCCGCCTCGGCGTTGCTCGCTCCGGCGCCGCCGCCAACGGATTCTCCTTCCCCCATCTGACGACCAATCCCCCAGAGAGTAGCGTCACGAATGATACCACGACGCAGGCACGATTACGAAGAAATCCGCAACAAATCGACCGAGAGATCTCAAAAACAAATCGACAGAGAGATCTCGATAACTGGCGGTTCCAGCGGCGCGAATCCCCGGAAAATTACCTCTGGTCGTGGAGGAACTCGCCGGATTTCACCGGAGCGCGAGGGGTCGCGACGGCGCAAGGTAGGAACCCTCGAGCACACTGCCACCCGAATGAGGATGCAGAACCAGTGACACGTGTCCACGAACTACTGGTAGTGGGTAGAGTCTTAGCGGGCCGATAATGGGCTCAAGTTGCGGGCTCGCGTTTGGGTTTCGGGCCGTGGGCTTGAGGATGCAGAACCATTACCATTATCGTTGGGAACCCCAATGTCTTCTACTCCATATAAGTGGCAAGACGGAGACGGTTCGCCGCAGACGGAGCTCCGATCCGGGGAAGGTCGGCGCCAAGAAACCACACCAGCGCCCTCCCCCGACGCAGCCGGTGGCGCGATGGAATTCCCCGGCCGCCACAATGTCGTCCACACAAGGGCGGCCTCCAACAGCGCCTCGCCGCACGACCTCCCCCAGCACTTCCACGACACACAGGCGCCTGCGGCTCCCGCCAAGTCTCCGCCTGGGTCTCCTACATCGCCACCGCGGCCGCGACGGCGCCGCCCCGGAGTTGTCGCGTCGCCTGCGCCTCCCGCGTCGCCCTCCATCCACCAGCAACTCCACGCGGCGCCGGCCTCCTCTCGGGCAAGAACCCCCGCCACGCCACCGCGGGCGCGACGGCGGCGCCCCCCGGCCCCTTCGTCTCCCGCGACGCCACCGCGTCGGCGCTACGCGACCAGGACGAGGCGTGGCTGCGGAGCCGGGCGCACCTCCTCGACGACGCCGGCGGGGAGCGCTTCGCAGGACGCTGATGCCGGGGTCAGATCTTCTTGACTCGTGTGGTTCGATTGGGGGATTCCGTTCCGTTGATTCTTTCTTGTCTTCTCAAGGTTTCTTGGTTCGATTGGACTGATACAGAGTGAGGAGGAGTTCAGCACGAGGAAGAAGGCGGCGGCGGCAGCGGCAGACGTCTTCTTGGCGCGGGCGAAGCGGGGCGTGTGGCTGGACCGGCTCCGGGTGGCCATTGCATTGGGTCCAAGGTACTGGGCCATGGAGTTTCTTGACTGGCTCTACACGATGAGAGAATGTCCTAGGGATCGGCTCAGAGATGATTGGACCTGGACCGGAGTCATCCGCAGTGCCATCCAACAAGACGACAGTATGTGAATCTTAATCTGAACCTTCCCCCTTTTGTTAGTGTTACAAAATGGAATGGAAGGGCCGACTGGACTGAACTGAATTAGCATTGTCATATTTCAGATTCCTGCATCATCAGCTCCGCGTACGTATGTTTGGAGGCGAGGCACCGTCTGGACTTTGAGCGGCGGCACGGATTCAACACTTTTCCCTTCCACATCCCTGATGCAGCGGTGCAATTCCTCAAGAGAGAATGTGAGAAACGAGGACGCTGGAACCAGGAAGATGGCGGAAACGAGATGGAAGTGCTACAGGTGGTCCGGCAGGTGGGAGGGGCGTTGGCGGCCAGAGTTCCCGGCTGGAACAAGTGCAAGCTCCAGGTGAAGGACTGGGAGTTCCACTACGGGCCCGGCATGCCACCGTCAGAGATAGCCAACATGATCTGTGCAGAGGGGCCGCTCCTTGGCGTACTCGACACCGGTACTGACTACTACGCCGAGGGCTGGGAAGACAGGGTATACAGGGGACCTCCTCCTACAGAACAAGAAGAAGAGCCAACGGATTTCAAAAAAAAGAAAAAGAAACAAGCGGCAACGCCTCACTCCGTTGTTTGCATTGCATACCGCTACCACACGATTGGAGCGCCGCACTGCGTCCCAGAGCTTCAGATAGAGGTCATTGATAACCACAGGCCGCTCGGACCTGTCAGGTGGATTGCGGCGAAGGCCTTCGATGCGTTCTTCGTGGTTCACGTCGAGCCGCTCGACGTGAATCAGCTCCAGCTCAAGCCCAAGCTCAAGCGCAAGAAGAAGCCCTGCTGGTGGCGCCATCTTCTCAGCACCGGCCGTGGGATCTTCTCGTGGATCTTCAGGCGCTAGGGCTGTACCTCTCGCTTTGGATTCTGATACACTAGACAAGATTGCAAATGAGAGATTGCTCTGGTTGGGAATCACACTTACTGTATACTATATACGACTTTACAAACATTGTATACTTGCATGTTAGGCTTACTGTTTACTCTATGAGATCCAAGCTCTTACAAACCAGAAACATATAGCACCGAGTCTCAGTAAGCTGATAATGGCAGGTCATTACCTTCTTCATTAAGCTAGTCTCAATAATGTTCCACCGAGCAGATTATGCTACAGGTTTGCTGGCATCATCTTCAGTCCGTTTTCTTTCCTGAAACAAAATTTTGGCATTCGACAGCAGTTAGGCAGGGACACAGCCTGTGGAGAAATGCACAAGATATTTCAAACAGGGTGTCCGTCAGTTTGCTGCTTCTGCCCCCTTTGATTGAAGGGGGCTAAAATTTTGCCCGCCCTAGTTCCGTCAAGGTCGCCAAACAGCTAAGGGTCATAGATTGTGAATGACACCAGCTATTCCTTCAAGAAGAGTACGATAAGACACTACACTGCAACAAAATGTTCTGGTTGGCGTAATTATTTTGGAGATACTGAATCACACTAAGAGTACTTCTGTGCAATATAGGATCCGAATCCAAAATTGCCTGTGCAGTACTATCTATGGCCTTGGGGATAAGAGAGGAGATTTGTTTCACTCAACCAGGGCAAACCTGTATGATTCGACAAGCCATAGAGAGATATTTGTGTTCCCCTAAACTGTTCTTAGTAATAAAGGATAAAAGGGTACCAGCAGCATTACATAGGGATTGTTACCTTGACATAATTGCAAACAAAATAGCTAGGAGAAGATGAGCAGCACCTGCTAAATTCTATAAGTGTGGACACAGTGGCCTGCTTGAACCCAGCGACATCCTTGACAGCTAGACTGATGACACACACGACATGTAGGCGGTTATCCTGATGTTGAAACAAAATATATATTTGAAACTTCAGCACCATGTACAAGCTATCATCTCAGTAACAAATAAAATCTTATTCCTATGCACACCATTGCTGCACTATAGAGATATATATGCAAAGAGAGAGAGAGAATAACCTACACATTACACCATAACGCTAACTGAATTTTGAAACAGTGAAAGCGCCATGGGAGTCTAACTAATCACTCTCGATATAATGTAGACCAATACTCCTATGCAATGCATGCAGGATGATGAGGTTCAAATATATTTGCTGAACACAGGAAGTACAGAACATCAAATAAAAATGAACGCCTAGTCAATATGATTGTAACACCCTAGTAATGAAACAGACAGATAATCCTATATCAAATACGGTTCCAAAGTGATAGCATAGTTCAACAGATTTAACATCCTTCAGTTTGTAACAAATAGGAACTTTAGAGTGGATTTTCAGAACCCAAGCTACATGGAGCCCTTTAAAAAAAAACTCGAAAATGATATTTATTGTGGAGCCCATATTTTACAGAAGTGGTTTGTAACAAGCAGGAACTTTCGTGTGGAGCCCATTTTATGTTTTCGGTGGTGGAGCAGTCAGTCGCCATTTCTCAATGCTAAGCCAGAAACACAAAATAAGAACAAAATGATCAGGTCAATAGTGTCGCCATTTCTTAGTGGCAACCTTGTGTTCATAAACTAAAAACATTAAACGAGAACAAAAGGTCGAGAAAAAAGATAACTCAACTCAAATAGCAGAATTAAGTTGTGCTACAGCAGCAAAAGGCAGGAAACACAGAATGTGTACAACACATAAGGTCCCAGTTGCCACTTATCAGCATGATCATCTCTTGTTTGGGTGAGAAGGCAGGTACGTTCATAAAAATTACAGCACAGAGAAGGCAGCTGTAGCCACATATATAACTTGTTGGAGAAGGCATTGATTAGAAGAAGAAGAATAATAATAGAGCAATTAAAGTAACCTATGCCAGGATTTTAAAGCAGACAACATCAGACAAAGAGATTATCTGTATAAGGAAAGAAATCACGCCTAGACATCATTGCTGAGGTCGCACATTATTGGTGCAGGTGCATTTTGTCGAACACTTGGTCTGCGGGTAAAGAGAAGAAGTGTCGATTTGATTCAGGGGACAAGAAGACCAAGGAAGTACGTAGGCGCAAATACGAGGGTTCTCGAACTGCCGTGCCGGCGAAGACGGTCCTCGCTTCCTCCCCTCGTGTGCAGTGTGCTCCCATCCCGATATCCCATGCCTGCCGACCAGCAGGCGGGCGAGGCTATAACAGGCGAGAGACTTGGTGGGTAGACCGTCGAAGCGGCAAGGGGGCGTCGGTATAAATTAATGGCTGCTCGCGGCGGCGCCGGAGCTGCCACTGCCGTGGATCAGGGAGCAGCACACACCCGAGACACGGAGGAGGCAGACCGCAGTCCGCAGGCACTATTCTATTTTTTAGCTGTCTACTCTTTGGGCCGGCCCATTTGTGCTTCCTTCTGTTTTGTCGTTTCTTTTTTTCTTCTTTGTCTCATTTCTTTATTCTTTTTTTGAAATACTTTATTCTTTTTGGTTTCAGGGTACCACATTAAAACAATTAATCCAAAAAAAATCTGATTGTGTGGAAATAAACCTTCCAAATACAATGTGGAAGTGGCCCAACCAAATGTCTGAAGCAAACAATTAGTGAAACGTGAACATACAATAATTAGCGAAGGACGAAAGAGAAACACTTCCTTCTCTAATATATGTATATCTATAGATTATAAAAGGACTAGTTCATTTTAACAGCAATACGGAAAAGATATCTATTCATCTTCTAAAGAGGATAGGAAGTGTGTCAAAAAAAAAATGAAGCCCACTCATATGTTGTCAGCAAATTCTGAACCGCTAGAGAATGGTTCACCTAACACGTCTAAATGGTCTATTAAGCATATCTCTCTCCCGAAAGAATTTCTTCTTCTGACGCTTCTTTCCACATATAAACAACTCAGTGTCCCCTGGATGCAAGATCTGAAATTTATCAGGACAAAACGCACACCCGCTTTCAAACCGGCACAAGGGCACATGCGAACGAGGGAGAGAAACATAGACCGAATTAGGTCACAACGCACATACAGTTATAGTTACACATAGAGTATTGAATTACACTCACCTAAGATGGTGCATGTTTGTGTTACGAGGCGTCGGGAGCGGCGATCATAGCGCATCTCCGCAAAGAAGTATTGTTCATGTTGCTCGGTGCCGTCGTCCACCCGGCGAGCCCAGAAGGCGACGTGATACCAGAAATCCTGGCTGAAACCGACAGAAGCGGCCTTGGGAACTTTGGCGGGATCCCCGACAAGATGCTCGTACTCTGCATCCTGCATATACACATATAATAATATAACATGCATCTCTCAAACATTACGGAATGTAGAAGAAGAATGCAGAGGAATGAGCATGCATACAGGGTTCTTGAGGTTGTAGTGTGAGAGGGCACGGATGGGAAGCATATACGCCGAAAAGTGGAGGTCGCGTTGCCTGACATTGACAGTACGCACGCATGAGATGAGTCAAAACACAGCAACTAGGAGCAATTTCAGATTCAAAGTGGAGGGAGAGATCTTACTTTTGGACAGCACTCATATCTTTGCCCGGCCGAGAACTGCAGGGCTCGGGGGTGGGAGAAGAGAAGAAGGATCCCATCGTCGCGGCGTCGCCGATCAACTAACTGGGAGTAGGCTGCAGGCCGATCCAAGATCACACCTATGAGCCCGTTCGGATCTCCTCCGCTCCTCAAGGTCTGCTCCCGGAGCGCACGGAGCGCTAGCACATTTCTACGGAGCGCCTCAAACCGAGCTCCGCGTATGCTGTTAACTTTTTGCTGAGAGGAGTAGAGTTTTGAGAGCAGAGAGGTTCCGAACAGGGCCTATATATACAAAGTCTTAGCGGGCCGAGAATGGGCTCAAGTTGCGGGCTCAAGTTGGGTCACGGGCCGTGGGTTTGAGCTGGGCTTCGGCCCGTCGAGTGCGCTTCCATTTCCACTGCTCGCTCTCCCACCCGCTGTGGCTGAGGCGCGACACAGCACGCTACGCCGCTCCGCCCTCGCCTCTCCCCGACGAACCTCGTCGCCGGCGATGGCCGCCATGGTCGCCGCCGCCGTCACCGCGCGGCTCCCTCCGCGGATCTCGGCCCCATGGCTACGCCACGGACACGCGTCTCCGCTTCGTCCGTCGCTGGGCCGGCCTCTCACGGTGGTCGCCGCGTCGCGGCGGAGCCCCGGCGAGGGCGGGAAGAAGCGGGAGAAGAAGCGTAGGAGGAGAGCCACGGAGGCCGACCAGGAAGAAGGCCTCTCCGTCGTCAGCTCTGGTAAGCCGTTCCCCACTCCGCTAGCTCCAAGCGTCCTCCGCTCCGCCCTGAACCTAAAATTTCGTTTTACACTGACAGACCGGCACTATATATTCGCCGACCGAGGTCTGAAGAACTGATCATATTTGTTTTGAGCTTCCTTATTGTTTATGGATATATATGTTGCAGGGATGGAGATGAAGAATTCTACTCCGCGTAAACAAGTTGACAATGACAGCCTGAAGTCTGCGCTCGACGCCGGCATGACCCCGAAAGACAAAGCCATTAGAAGAGTCGCACTGGTGGTGAGTTGCTAGTTACTACCTACATACATATGGATGTGGCCGAATTAATTTGGTGATATAAATAGTAGTAGTTCATTATTTATGCTAAGTGGCAAGTTCGAACATTGCATCCTTGCAGGTCATCGCTGCAGTGTTATTCGGCGTTAGCATCGCCCTCAAGGATGGGGTTGAGAAGGCATCGGAATATTTTGCAGGGTGCGTGTTACGCATCTCGACTAATCTTTAACGTTGAGGCTGTTTTACAGAACCGTTGGAGGTGTGGTTTCTTTCTGCATTAGAATTTCAGGACACGAGTTCAAAAAAGAAAAGAGTTAAGAAAGAATTTCAGGCCCATATAGGAGCCCTTTATGCATCGTTGTGTATTGTCTTTACTAGATGTTTGAATGTAGGCATGGATTTGTTTTTGGCATAGTCCCACGGGGAACAGTTCGGAAAAAAATAGCTCTGCATGAAAATGTATTTTTTTTTTTTTTGAACCATGCAGGAAAATGTATTTTCTAACTAATAGGAAAAGATTTAGTGAAAATAATCAAACTTTGATGCGTAAGCTCGTTCTTTGATTTGTGTAAGTTAGTTTGATTAGTTATGACTTTGAACATCTTTACATGATTTCTTAGAAACACTTTGCTTCTTAATTTAATGATAGATATCCACTTCTTCTCATTTATCCTACATTGAAGGTATAATAGTGTAATCAGGTTCTGTGATGTAACAGCTATTTGTTGGAACAGAGTTTGTCGGTGGACAATCTCTTTGTTTTTATTCTGGTCTTCAAGTATTTTAAAGTGCCACAGGAGAATCAGGTACAGTTAATAGCTAGTGTGATAACTAATGTCCAAATATACTTTGTGATTTCCTGCTCACTTTTTTTTCTGTGTCATTGTAAACAAGAATCGGGTGCTTTCTTATGGTATTGCTGGGGCGGTTATCTTCCGTGCAGTGTTGATCATCCTAGGAGTAGCTACCATTCAGGTAAACTGTTCTCCCGTGTTACCATTAGTTTTTCTTTTTCTATCGAATCATAATAATAATTCCTTTCAATTTTCTGTAGAGTTTTGAAGCAGTGAACTTATTTTTTGCTTTGATCCTGCTATTCTCTTCTTACAAGGTAAATCGTCCTCTTTGTGGTACAAAAGGGGATCATGCTTTTAATATTTTGTTTTCCTTTCATGTGCATAGTTACTCCCTCCGCTCCTGAATACAAGACTTTTTAGCCTTTTCTTAATTCGTACATATCTAAACGTATTTAGACACATTTAGTGTGCAGATTCACTCATTTCGCTCCTTATCTAGTCCACCTTGAGATATTCTAAAACATTTTACATTAAGAAACAGATAAGTACTTTTTATGTTATACTTTGGAAACTTGCTTTATCGCAATGACAGCTTGCTAGCACTTAAAAAAGGGTCTACTTTTTTTTCCACTAAAAGTTTCCTTTGAGCAAAAGCAAGTCGTGTCTATATCTTTGGACGATCTATTCAACCAATTTAGTTCATTTACTATACTACCACTCACTTACTCAGCATAACTCTTCCATTATTTATCAGCTAATGGCATAATGCTTCTCCTTTTAATCTGGTCTTTCTATTCAAGTATATCGTAATTAGACCTAGTTCTTCCATGAGTTAGTAAGTTGTAGCAGATCCAGTTTATAGTTTATTTTAAGTGTTCAATTGGAGTGGCACTTCAGTATATGGGCAGTATGAAATTTGTTAGTTACTTTAGTTATATTAGTATATGCAATACATGTGTGATTTAATAGTCATATTCTTATGACAGCTATTTGCTGGAGGCGATGAAGAATCCGATCTTTCTGATAACTTCATTGTGAAAACATGCCAAAAATTCATTCCTGTCACTGGTAAACAACTCCAGCAAATGATTTTCAGTTTCCCTTACCTTTTTGTTATTAAGATATCAACATGGTCCACTTTCTGTTCCAGATCATAGCCAGAAGCCCACAATTACTAGATCCTTGCTCAAATTTTGAAACCAAACTGCTTATTTCTGGGATTAGTAGTCACTCGTTGGCATGCCTGTTGAACTCGTTTTTTTTGTCTTATCAGATTATTATGATGGTGACCGGTTTTTGACAAATCAAGATGGTATATGGAAAGTAAGTGGTGTCCACATTAAGCAGGACTATTTATCACAACAGCTATTGCATGATTACTTACTAGTTATTGCAACTTGATATGTGTGACCTGGACCCTCGAAATTTTATCAATGCAACAAAAGTTTATAACCACAACGGTAGTGTTGTGTGTTTTGAGTCGATCTTACTTTAACCTTGTAAGGAGCTATATGTTCCTGAATATGTCTCTGGTTGGTGTCTGCAGGCCACACCATTACTCTTGACTCTGGCAGTGATCGAGCTAAGTGATATTGCTTTTGCTGTAAGTTTGTTCTCTACATTTCATGTGCGATGTTGCCCTCTCCATTTTGTGACCTCGAGCGCGGGGATTAACATCTTCAAATTGTAGGTCGACTCAATACCAGCAGTCTTTGGTGTAACAAGAGATCCATATATTATATTGTCATCAAATATTTTTGCTATTTCTGGTAAACCTTCTTTCTATCCCTATGAACTCGCCGAACACTGCTTTTTTCATAAAAATGGAGTATTATTACGAGAAAACTCTTTCATCACTACTGATGGATTACACTGTCAACTTATGATTTGTGTGTTTCAAAACTTACCTCGTGACTCATGAGGAATTTTGTGGCTTACATGTTTTATTTTACCCGTTCTTTCATTCGTGCTCAGAGCTCTGTAGTGAAAATGTTCAGTTGCATGTTACATCATTTTTTCTTCGTCTAATATGAAGTTAAAAGCTCAAAGTATATCTGATCAACTCTGAATTCTACTCAGTGGCGGAGGACCGAAAAAAATTAAGGTCGGGCGAACTCTCACACATAATGATCCCCTCAGCAAAGAAAAAGACAAATGCCATAGAAATATTGATTTACCAATCACCATTCCCCAACCTTCACCGTAAAGTTTTTATTTTTTGAAATTAACCTCCAGCATAAAGTAAAAAAAAATGAAAAGAAAGTAAGATGTACATCCACTTCTCAAAGGACCTAACATGCTCAAAACGTCGCGTAGGCCCAACCCCACTTATTCACTAACCAAAGGAAAAAAAAGGGCCTACGCTATGCAAAAGAAAGAAGCCCAACTAAATAACAGAAAAGCCTATAACGCTTCATCGTCTTCCTGAACGATACAAGAAAAGCTCCCAACCCTCTCTAATGGCGTTGCCGTCAGCAGATGAGTTCCTCGCGACCTCGCCCCTGCTATAGAGAGTTGGGACTTGGAGCCCTTAGGTTCAGGGCTCGGGGCGGCCGACCCTCTATCCCCGACCGGGCCTGCTGCTGCCGATGCAACTGAGAGATGCATGCATATACGTACTTCATCTTTTGGTAAAAATCAAGGTAGGGCGGCAGCCCTACCTTGCCCTAAGGGGTCCTCCGCCACTGATTCTACTTCTGTTAGTTCAGCAACATAGCCTATTAGTAACACCAATCCTAGCTTGTAGTTACGATACCTAACAAGTATGGCTGAGTAATTTCATCATATCTTATCATGCAACTAGGCATTCCTAATACACTATGAAGTGTTAACGCAATACACTATGGAGATAAGTGATGCATGAAAGATCACCATGAATATCCTTAGGTGTTGATGTAGAATGTTTGTATAGAACACAAATTGTGTTTTTTTTACAAGACAAATTGTGTATTTCTAATACACTATGAAGTGTTAACGTAATAATTTGACAGAACAATTACCCTGTAGGTTTGAGGTCACTCTACGTACTCATTTCTGAGAGCATGTCTGAGTTGGAGTATCTGCAGGTAAATGTCTATTGCTCTTCTAAATTTTCTTGAACTATTTTCTATTAATCGAATACTTAAAGGAGCATTCAGCTAGCTATGCATTCTTCATATTGTATAGTTATTATGTTATGTTAAAAAAACATTCAAATGTTCAGATAGCCGCTGAGATTACTTCAAATTTTCAGAATTGCCATGTGAGTTGGCCCATAGTAGTGATAACTGCTTTTGATTGCCTTATTACTGCCAGTTTCTGTAACCTCTTGTGCATGGTGTGCATGTCACCGTGGTTCATGAATGGAGAATAGGTAAACAAATCATATCTATTTGTCACTTAATGCTGTTAGCAATGTGTTTTACAGCCTGCTGTTGGTATCGTTTTGGGCTTCATAGGGACAAAGATGATCTTTGACTTTTTTGGTGAGCAATCAGAAAACACATGAGCTAGTTGTTGTGTTAATTGCATTCCACACTATGATCTAGTGTCTCTCTTGGGAGACTGCACTGATTAAGCTGATCTATGGCAGGTTATCATATACCAACCGAAGCTTCGCTAGCTATCGTTACCACATGTCTTAGCGGGGGTGTAATATTGAGTCTTAGAAAAGCATCGGCTGAGGAACGTGACAAGTAGCCAGCATGCTGGGGAGAAGGTAAAATTGAATTACTCTTGCTGTATTCTTTCACAGATATTCATACTACAACATGCGGATGCTATTGGTAACCTAGAAATTTTTGTCATTTTCTCACAAAAGATGTTTCTGTTACTACTCTAAGCCATCCCTCCCTCTCTCTCTCTCTTGATGCAGTATGGATCACTCAAAGTTGGCGATGATTGGAGGTTTCAAAGAAGCAACAGCCTCTGTCTGTTCGCAGTTTCCATAACACAACAGCACAAGATTCTCCATCCGTTCATGGAGTTGAGGACAATTCAGCTGACCAAGACCGATGCTCTAGGCATGGGATAAATGCCTGATACAAAACCTACAAGTTTCTTCTGGAGCAGAAGGTTTTGGGGGCAGGCAATGCTAAGAATGGCGACTGACCAATGAGACAGCAAAGCACAGACAAACTAATACACTACTTGTGGTTACTTTTTGTGTAGAACCCCCTTTTTGCCGTGGTTTTGGTTGTTAAAACAGAGTATTTAGCTTATGACAGACATGATGGCATGTGCATTATTTGTGTAACTTAGCAATACTATGTCGGGAGTATCCCTGTAAGTACCATTTCATTTCCTTGGTTCTCCTGCCAATCGAACCTCACTTGTAGAGACATGGTGTCAAGTGTAATTACTGTCTACACGCCCTCAGTGTACAGCCACTTCAGTATGTACAATGTAATGTAATCATGTTGCTTGGGAATAACAGCACATAGATTCAAATTTAATTGATGAGTAATGACTTTTCAGAATTGCAATCACAGAACAATAAACGGTTAACTATACTCTCGGCGGATCAATGTTACAAATCTCCAGCAAGACCAACGTCTATGCAAGAAATCTTCACACGTTTCAAAAATTCAAAACAAATTATCTCTTAAACAGTTAATTAAATTGATGATCCTTCCTCACCGTTAGATTTGTATCGACTAATACTTTTAAAAAAGATCTTATCTTAATATGTTTTGACAGACATTTTTTCGTCACCGGTTGCCCCTCTGGTACTTGATGTAGGGTGTATAGTTTTTGAGTAAAATTTCAAATATAAGATGTACTGCGATTTGTCAACAATTTTACCGATCCGTTCAGGTCTTAGAGGTATGAAAGGAGGGATTTGACGGATTGTTTCTAATTTGTGAATCTTATGAACTCCTCTCTCTCATTTTCTTACAGGGACAAATCAGTACACCATTGTTAAATTCGGACGTCTTAATATCAATGCACAAACTATATACCCTACGTATTTTCTACATGTCTAGAGAGTGAGTAACCGATCCACTCTTAACAAAAAGTACGGAATTGCCATCAGCCCATTACGAAAGGATTATATTGGCAAGTAGCGAATTAGACAAAATCCTACAAACATTTGATTTTAACCTGATAACCATGTTGACACTAGCCGGTAACCAAGTGACAATAATTCGGTAACTAGGGATTGGGAGAAAAGCTGTCAAAACAAATCAAGACGGGATCTACTTTTGAAGTTCTCATCGTAACAAAGTGAACCGTGAAAACATTAAATTTTGAAAACAAAAATGAATCCACATGATTGCACGTACCATATTATTTCTATGTACCCGAAAAGTTAATCTGGGACACGTGCCTTATTAACACGGTCCAACAATAAAATGTAAAAAAGAGCAACCAAACAATTATAGGAAACATAATTCTTCAACTTTGATAATATAAGTAGCAAACTGGGATGCAGTTTATCCTTCAATCTGAAACTGAAACGAACAAATAACCTTATGTACGACTATGCGAATGGCATGACATGTATCTACACTTTTTGGAAAGCTAATCCGACTTTGTCGAAGACATAATGTAACTAAGATATACCTAACCGATGCTAATTATGAAACCCTCCAGATAACTAACTCAGAACTTTGAGCGATCAACATCAGCATCAGCAGCGTAGACCTGGCCATATTCGCCCTTGTCATCATCCTCATCCAGATAGTCAGCCCTTGCATTCAGGGCCAGCATCTGGCAAACAAGCCAGAATAGAGCAGCGTCAAGGGCCAGGAAAGCAGCACCTCCAAAGAGGCCAGTCTTTGCGGTAGGGCACTGGGTATCCATGTCGTGGTGAATGTTGCTGGTGCGATGGTGACTCTCCGTGATCGTTGCCCAGAGCAGCATTGCAAAAGCAAGAGCTGACACCAGCCTGATTTCACAAGAACAGTTTAGTAGAATGAATAATGCGTAAACTGCGAGTAATATATTAACTGTGTGAGACAGGAGTGTGCGTACTGTAATGGAAGCAGTTACAATATATAGTGATAAAAAGGAAAATGTAACAGTTTGCATATCAACTACTCCCGACCATCAATGGAAAAATTAAACACTTGAAGCACATCAAGCCAATAAAAACCCTAAGGAACATTCCACTTAACTTAACTAGAGTATCGGTACACACCCGAGGGGCAACTATCTAGATATCAACAACCAATAGTTCAGCTTTAATGTATGGAAATATGCAACATCAAAAGAATTCAGGGTCCATCAAAAGACTGAAAATGCATAGCCAAATTTCATCAGATGACAGGGCTCAACAGGTGAAGGAACATCCTAATATTAGACATAATTGGTTTGAATCGACATGGAATTCTTAGACGCACAGCCAAGGAGAACTGACTTACTCAGCAATGACGAAGAACACAGACAAGCTGGTGCTCTGGAACAATGCTCCACGAGGAACCGACTTGCCCTTGTACGGGTAAAAGATGGAAACATGCCCAATGACAGCAGCTATCACGAGTGCCACAATGGACACACCTCCCATTGCGACAGTTGGGTCACTCGGAAACTTGCAGATAACGACATCCTTCCCCTTGATAGGAGTTCCATAAGGAGGCTGCATGAACGACAAGACAAAATCCACATTAAGTTTCAACTATTCAGAGATATCCATAACAAGTTACGGTACTACTCCCTCCTTTCCTACATATAAGATGTTTTAGCCTTTTCTGGCCCGCACGTACCTAGACGCGTTTTAGTGTGTAGACTCATGTGCATCTTACACTAAAACACGTTCAGATATGTGTGGTCTGGAAAAAGCTAAAACATCTTAGATTAGGGAACGGAGGGAGTGGAAGCTAACATGAAAGGGGAAGGTTGAGCTTTCTGTAATTAATTTCCTATTAAGACAAATCGAGTAAAGTAAAGCAGTGAACCCAACATGGCCAGAACAAGGGAGGACAGTGTTACTTCTGAAAGAAGGTTCCTAACTAATCTGCTCCTTTTTTTGTGAAAAAACTACATTCCGAAACACCTAACAAATTGAGCACCCTTTAGTGCTTCACAACAAATGCACCACTAGCAAGTGCCTATATATAACAGATAAAGAACACAACCTTTTTGTTCTCCGCGATTACGCCGAGCAGAAACGCCAGCAGGCCGAACAAGGAGACGGTGAGAGCGATCCGTTGAGCCGAAGTCAAAGCCATCGCTCCTGCTGCATAACAAGCACACGTACCATTAAGAGGAGACAAAGCCAGCAGCTAAATTACCATAAACACAACCGAACATAAACTAAATTATTACTAAAACCAACTGAACATAAACAGAGATTACGACAGTCTGGCACACAAATTGCCACACATGAACTAGCGGATGTCCTACCCTCCTAATGCAATTGCGAAAAGAAAGAGCGAAATCGTCAACTTCATCTTCATAAGGACGGACGCGTGCATGCTGTACCAGACGCGAGTTGATGGAATCTGCGCGTCGGGAACAAGATCGGGGGACAACAGAAAAATGTAACCAATCTAATCGAGGCCCGTCTCACTCTCACTTGCAAACAAGCGATCAGTTCCAACGTCCCTCCTCTGCTGAAGGCTCCCCTCTGGCAGACACCAACAAGTGAATACGATCGTCAGCAGCGAAATCTACGGCCAACCGGAGGAGCATTGATCAGCCGATCCACCACGAGGTCCGCATCAATCAATCGACGGGGATAGGATAAACTGGACTAAGATGAGATCGGAGTGAGGGGGCGGAGGGAGACGGCTAGGTACCGTACCGTGGAGACGTACGGACGGACGGCGAAGGAAGGGGCTCCGGAACCCTAGCTCCGGCGGGCGGCGCGGATCGGCGGGTAAATCTCTCCTCCCCCGCGTTCACTCGGGCGTAGAGATGGGAATGAGGAAGGAAGGTTGTTGGTGGTCAACTCCCTACCACAGATATATACGGGCGAGACTGACAGTGGGGCCTGTGGGCCCAGATTGGGCTTTTTTGCGGGCGGCGTGAAGAACGGATTAACAGAATGCGGATTCTTCAACTGAATCTTGTTGTGTGCCTCGATTTTCTAGGCACTTGTGCTCAAGATCCTGCCTAGGCTTAGGATATGAAAAATGAACAGCACGTACGTAAACAAATAAAGGGTGTGATCAATCTCACACGAATCACGACGCAAATCTAACAGAATTAGAGTTTAGTGAGCTGTAACTTAATTCTCACTCGAGTGAGAAATAGCAAAACTGATAAATACAGGGTGTGATCAATTCTCATTCGAGAATGAGAATTAACTTAATTTAATTAAATATTTTCATCAAAATCTCAGGTGTAAACCCACGTTGAACTCATACCAGCAAGATTCCGAAGCAAATTCAATCATTAAGATCATTTTCCTCATTTGCAAGCTGGTTTCTAACTTTAAAAAAATCATTTGCAACCAACATATTACTCGTAAGTGGATGAATCAAGATGTAATTTTTAGGTGTTGTAGCGCTTATTTTTTCACAAACTAGACTGACAAAATACAAATGAGAATTAGCAAAAACGTTCAATAGCCAGAGAGTTCATATTATGACCTAGTGGTACCGTCGTCGAGACTTCCTTTGCTAACTTATGAGCAATGTCATTAGCTGACTTTCTAACCCATTTGACTGTATGGTCATGTAGCGATTGAAGCAAGACCTTGCGGTATGTGCACATTTCGGTCCTTCACCTCACTTGTAAGTCCATGTACAATGCTAGAGAAGACGTGCATTCTCTTAGCCATTCATGCCATCTAGAGAAGACAAAATTATAAGTTGTACAATGTATTATCTTTTTATTGTCATCCATAATAATTAATGAGAATTAATTATATTTTGGTAACAAATTATATATCTAAGGTAAGACAAATGGTATAATGATGAAATTAGACTTGTCTTATTTCGTAAGAGATCATCTCTTAGTTAAGAGAAGGCAAACTTGAAGGAGATATGCCCTAGAGGCAAATAAATAAGTAGTATTTATTGCATTATCTCATAAGTTTATAATAGGTTTGTGTATTATGCTATAACTGTATTAATCGGAATTGTTAATACACGTGTGATACATAGACAACCAGGTCCCTAGAAAGCCTCTATATGAGCTAGTCCATTGGGCAACAGTTGATCGAGATTCCCGATCAAGGACAATGACGTCGGTTGACAATGGAGTCATCTTGTTAGTTGAATAAGGTGGTGGACATACGCAAAGTATTACAACAAGATCGTATTACGATGTTTGTCATTTGCAATAGATAAGAGTATGATAGCTTATTCCTTAGACCGTGAGACCGTACTTATTGTTGCTTCGTAGGAGTGCTTTGAGAGCATCAAACGTTGTGTCTTATATAGCATGACAATAACGGTGTCCATCTTGGGTATTCCGAAAGAGCATCGAGACGTAAGGATCAAGAGCGGGATTTGTTCATTCTTGTAATGGAAAGATACTCTGGGCCCACTCGGTGATATTGCATCTATAGCTGCGCAGCTTGTGACTAGGTCATGGAGATGGTAATATCGTAGACGAGTTAATAACCTTCGTCGGTAACGAGATACAGCAAAGGCATCGGTGTGTCTATGATCATATCTCGGACAAGGTAGTATCACAGAGACAAAGGGAATCAATATCATATTTATGGTTCAACGACGATATTCGTGGAATGCACAGGGGTCGTCATATATTTCCAGGTATCCCTGACGATCATTGGTGAGCGGAGTGTCTCGACCATGTCTGGAGTGTTCCCGAACCGTAGCGTAACAAACTTAATGTCTTCTAGCGACGCTAGGAGATAGGTTCTGGAATTTTATAGGTTTTTATTGGAGAGAGAGAAATGATCCGGAAAGAGTTCCGGTGGTCCGGAAGGAGTTCCGGGAAGGTATGGAATGGTTTCGGGAATGTCCGAAAGTTGTTCGGGTGGTTCCGAAATAGTTTCGGAGTCATGGGATATTGAATTATATATAAATATATTAATTATGAATTAATGGGATTTTTATATTAATTTAATATTAATTAAATAAAGGAAAAAGGGGGCTCCCACCTAAATGGGCCCTAAGAGGGCCCAAGAGGGGGAAACCGCACCCCACAAGGAAGGGGAAGGCTGGGCCTCCTAGTCCAACTCGGACTAGGAGTTGGAGGGCCCATGGGGGGTTCGGCCGAACCCCCCCCCTCCCCTCTCTTCCTTTAGTCCCACATGGGGGAGCCAAGGGGGTTGGCACACCCCCTTCCCCCTTTATATAGCAAGGCATATTAATTGATTTAATTCATAGGAAATTCAATTAATTCCCAATTTCTCTCTCGATCTCGTGGTTCCCAAGTCGGAGCCGCGCCGAGCAGAGGAAGGGGGTCTCTCTCCACCTAAGCCATACCGCAGAGCGCCGTTGCTCTGCGGGATTCCAGATAAGATCTACTCCTACGATTTCAGCTGGATCTGAATGACCGGGAGTTGTCGCTAGGCTCCGTATGTTTGCGAGTGCTCGGAGGCTACTCTATTGAGGAGCTTGGGCGACGTCGTCTCGCCCCCTGCAGCCGCCGCGCCTACCCCCCTCTGCTGCCGGCGCGCCAGCCCCGGTGCTGGCGCTCTGCCTTCTTCCGCCCGACGCCCGTCGACGCAGATCATCGTCGACACCCCGGCGTCATCGACTCCGACATCGCGGCAAGTTCTCCGCGACCTCGAGGTCGGCTACGTACGTCTTCATCGTCAACGCTTGTGCGGGAGCGTAATCCCCGCTATCGGTCTACATGGAGGTAATGTAACCCGTTCCGCCACCGTTATCACATGTACTAGATAGATAGATCCTGGCTAGTTAGGGTTTCGATCGCTAGAAAAATTATTGTTTTCTGCACCGTAACCCCTTCAGTGGTATCAGAGCCGATCTATGCGTAGTACTGCTGGTACGGTTAGAACTCATGTTGAATGAGGGCGTCTTTCTTATATTTGCTACCCTCTAGCGTGCACTTGCGATGCCTTCGGTATTGAGTTGATGAAGCGGCCCAGACCGACTTTACGCGTACGCTTACGCGAGACTGGTTCCACTACTGACATACGGCTTGCACCGTATCTGTGGCTGGCGGGTGTCTGTTTCTCTCTCTCTAGTCGGCAAAGCATTTTCAATGGAGGGCCCGAAAGGGATGCTTAAACATGCAATTATACGATCGGCGTTGTGGTACAAAGTTCGTAGTTAGGGAAGCGATTCTCTTACGAATAAGCCTATATGCCACGTAAAACTTGCAAAACTAAATCAAGCTAGAGGCGTTTAACTTTGTTTTGCAGAGGCGTTATTTCATGTGACATGGTTACGGTAAGTTTTTGATATTACACGTACTGTCGGAGGCAATGGAGGGCTCTGTAGACTCGGAGTCATGCCGGGGCGCCGGGGGCCAGGCACATGGCACCATGAAGGTCCAGGCGCATCGACCATGTCACATCGCACTTCATTGCATCATTATTGTGTGTTGTTGTGTGTGCATCCTATTGATTGCTTATATGCTAGATATACAACGGTAGCATCATAAATAGGATGATCCCTAACAAAATACCAAAATTGTGTTCTCCCTCGTTGCGCACCACCAAGAAAGTTCTATGTTATGAGGCAGGCCGTGATGATCGGGTGTCACACATCTCGTCGTTCGCATATAGTGGGTGTAAGCCATGTTGCACGCGCAGGTCTTCGAGGTTTGATTGGCGAGCCTAGCATACTCAGAGGTATGGCCTCGGAACACGGGAAGATCGAAAGATCGAGCATGAGTCATAGAGTTGTTATGATCGACATTTTATGTCCACCTTTGAAGCTGTGCTGCCGGCCGTGATGATCGGGGGTAGTATGGTGGATGAGGGTCGTGTCATCGCCATTATTATTTTAGGGATAATAATCTTGGTGAGGTGTGTTTTTGATAATGAGATTATAGAACTAAAACTCACCTACATTTTATAAACTTAACCTTACCCCTTTTGCGATCACATCTGTAGACTACGCAACTATACTTCGGTTACTTCCTCAAGAGCCCGGATGCTTACATTAGAAGCCGACGGGTCCAACTTCATCAGATGGTACAGGGGTTTTAGAAACATTCTCGAACACAACAACATTCTATATGTTCTCGATGAACCATTAGGAGAAGGACCAGGAGATTCTGCAAGCGAGGAGGAGGAAGATGATTTCCGTAGGCGTCGAGACATATTCATTGAAGTGGAGATCACCATGACTGTATGCTTGGCACCCGAGTTGAAAGAGATGTTTCGACGCAAGGAGCCAAGCGTCATGATGGATGCGATAAAGACGCACTTCGGGAATGAATTAAAACGTGAGCAGTTCAGGAAGCTTAGAATATTCCAGACCGTTCACATGGAGGAGCATACCTGTCTGAAGACACATTTGAAGAGATTGTATGACATCTACTTCCAGCTGACGATGGTCTTCGATTACTGGATGGCAGATTCTTGTGCCATTCGAACTGTCCTGATATCTCTACCTCCTAGCTATGAGAAGCATGTTCGCAAGTACATTTTGAAAGCCGATGATATGAACTTCTACGTGTTTGTACGTGAGTTCCAGTCTCTGAAGGTTGATTCCATCGAAGGAGAGATCTTCGATGCTACAGGTATATATTTGATATATGCAGAATTATGAATTCGCCCATGGTATATGATGAAATGTTTTGATAGTTGCTCTGTTTGTGAAACAGGTCCTGATTATCACATATATGCGGCGCAGTTTGATGTGACCTGGCGCTGAAGCTGGTAGTCAAGGAGTTGATGGCCTTTTGGTGTTCACGTCCTCAAGTTATCATAGTTATCATTAATAGTTTTTGATACGATCTTTTGTAATAGTGAGCGAGTGTGTGTGTCTTGATTGTTGCAAGACAAAGTTATTCATGTAATAAGACAAGATCAGTTGTTTTATGTTATGGAACAAGTCAGTTGTTTTATCTTATGAATAAAGTTTCCACATCTCAGTTAAATTGATTGAATGATAAGTATTCATAATTGTAGATATGATAAAATAGCTTGTCCCATGAACAAAGGTTCTATTGCTAGAATAAACACCGTCGAGTTTAGTCATAAATGCAATGAAAGAAGTAATGGATGTTTTTGGTCCATTTAAGTATTTCGAGTGCTGAGTTGATTAAGCTTGAAATCAAGTATTGAAGTTGCAATACCAGCGGAAATTAATTGAGTGTCATTTTAAAATGATTAATTAATGGTGTTTATTGTTTGATCCGAATTCTTCCATGATTTTGGTAAATAGGAGTATTTGCCCGATAAATTATGGAGTCTGAAATTAATTTGATAATAGATCAAATGGGGTTTTTCAGAAGAAAGATTAGTGAACATTGTATTCACAGAATTCGATCAAAGGACAGTATTTTTGAATTATGTTTTCAACACAAGAGACTTGTGGAAATTTGCTTCACAGAATTATAATGTCATATATAGTGATATGTGGGGAATTATAATCATGCTCTATTTTAAATAAAGTGTGGCCTGTCAGAATCAGTCTTAGAATCTCCTAATACGTTCTAAACATTATAGTCGATGTCCACTTTAGAAAATAGATATTTTTCTCAACGAGAATTCGTAGGATCGACAGTAGTGTCGACATGTATATGATTATGCGATAATTCGGAATATACATGAGTGGTTCTTTGTAGATTGCTCGCATTGGATGAGAGTGTATTCCAAAACCAAATAGAAACAAAGTTCAGTTTGTTGTCTATGTAATTCCGAGAAAATATGACTTTTCAAATAATGGTTTATGGATTGAAATTAGAAGTTTGGAATAAAGTGTCAGACTTATGTTGGAAGATGTTCCAAAGAGTATATGTCTGCTAATGAAAGTTTAGTGATTAAGAGTGAGGGAGACTAGAAAATTGTTTTCTGCTTGCAATCATCTTCATAAAGATCATAATATTTTCATGAAAGAAACTTCTGAATAAGGTGCTGTTATATTTAATATTGCTGTCAGGTCACAGCACTGTATTAAGTATTTCAGATCTTGTTGACAGATCAAGGTGCATTTTATGAATACAAAGAAAGTTGAGAAAATATCGGAATACGAACAAAGGCTTTTCAGCCTGGAAATCCAAGTCACGTTTAAAAGGATTAAGAGAGTAATTGTTGCTGCAATTCTTATTAGAGGAATAAGATTGTTTAATCGTCATATAAAGTGTTGTATGAAAATGTGACTATAAGAAAGACGCGATAGCATGTCTTGTCAAGAAATGTGTCTTGGACAAGATCAAATTTGTTGACTACATTTATGTAGACATGCTTGAAGTCTGAGGGATTTGTATTAATGTAATACTGAAGTTTGTATTAAATTCGAACTGATAGCAGATCAATGATTTTGGTTTAACCGAAATGTCGTTTTAAGTGGGAGTCATAGTTGGTTCACTCAGGTGAAATATGTGAAGAACATATTTTGAGTGGGAGCTCAGGAACTCAAATATGTGGATGACACGTTTTTGAGTGGGATCTCGTGTTGTCAAATATGTGGAAACATATTTTGAGTGGGAGTCGAATTCATTTTGTGTAGTTAACACATTGTGAAAATGTACCAATAGAATAAGATGAGGTTGTGAAACTATTTAAAAGTTAGTGTCTATTTTGAAATAGAACGGGAACTTTAAAATAGTTAGTCGAGTTGTGTTGGATTATATCTGAGGAGTCAGAATAGAATAAAAGGGTGGTCCTTTGGAATCCAATTGGTCATTAAGAGTAATGATGCATGAAGGTAATGGTTGTATGACATGTGGGTCTATTATGTAATATTAGACATCATACAGAAACCATATTATCTGCTCGATGTTATATATAATCGATGTTCTTGGAATGAGAACAGTTATGAAAGTAAATTTGGAATTTACTGGAAGTAGAAGTGCGTTAGTTAAAGGATTGACATTTGAATGTCAAATTTTCTACATTGGTGTGGAAGTATGTAGACATCACGAGTTTGTAATTGTTACAAGGGGCTCGGCATGACTGAGTGTGTTTTTCAGGGCATTTATCTGGTTAGTATAATCAGAGTAAGCGCTGGGAAGCGGTAGTCTCACTTAGTTGCGGTGTTTGCATATATGTTGTTAAAACAACATGGTGATATCAAGCAAGTTAATATCCGTGAATTGCAAAAGCATGTACAATCACGGATTGTGCAGTAACACTTTTCCACGAGCAAGCATTATCAAATGATTCTTATTTGATAAGGGATTCTGATAAAGTAAAATGCAGCTGGTTTATTTGTACTCTAGTGCAAGTGGGAGACTGAAGGAGATATGCCCTAGAGGCAAATAAATAAGTAGTATTTATTGCATTATCTCATAAGTTTATAATAGGTTTGTGTATTATGCTATAACTGTATTAATCGGAATTGTTAATACACGTGTGATACATAGACAACAGGTCCCTAGCAAGCCTCTATATGAGCTAGTCCATTAGGCAAAAGTTGATCGAGATTCCCGATCAAGGACAATGACGTCGGTTGACAATGGGGTCATCTTGTTAGTTGAATAAGGTGGTGGACATACGCAAAGTATTGCAATAAGATCGTATTACGATGTTTGTCATTTGCAATAGATAAGAGTATGATAGCTTATTCCTTACACCGTGAGACCGTACTTATTGTTGCTTCGTAGGAGTGCTTTGAGAGCATCAAACGTTGTGTCTTATATAACATGACAATAACGGTGTCCATCTTGGGTATTCCGAAAGAGCATCGAGACGTAAGGATCAAGAGCGGGATTTGTTCATTCTTGTAATGGAAAGATACTCTGGGCCCACTCGGTGATATTGCATCTATAGCTGCGCAGCTTGTGACTAGGTCATGGAGATGGTAATATCGCAGACGAGTTAATAACCTTCGTCGGTAACGAGATACAGCAAAGGCATCGGTGTGTCTACGATCATATCTCGGACAAGGTAGTATCGCAGAGACAAAGGGAATGAATATCATATTTATGGTTCAACGACGATATTCGTGGAATGCACAGGGGTCGTCATATATTTCCAGGTATCCCTGACGATCATTGGTGAGCGGAGTGTCTCGACCATGTCTGGAGTGTTCCCGAACCGTAGCGTAACAAACTTAAGGTCTTAGCGACGCTAGGAGATAGGTTCTGGAATTTTATAGGTTTTTATTGGAGAGAGAGAAATGATCCGGAAAGAGTTCCGGTGGTCCGGAAGGAGTTCCGGGAAGGTATGGAATGGTTCCGGGAATGTCCGAAAGTTGTTCGGGTGGTTCCGAAATAGTTTCGGAGTCATGGGATATTGAATTATATATAAATATAATAATTATGAATTAATGGGATTTTTATATTAATTTAATATTAATTAAATAAAGGAAAAAGGGGGCTCCCACCTAAATGGGCCCTAAGAGGGCCCAAGAGGGGGAAACCGCACCCCACAAGGAAGGGGAAGGCTGGGCCTCCTAGTCCAACTCGGACTAGGAGTTGGAGGGCTCATGGGGGGTTCGGCCGAACCCCCCCTCCCCTCTCTTCCTTTAGTCCCACATGGGGGAGCCAAGGGGGTTGGCACACCCCCTTCCCCCTTTATATAGCAAGGCATATTAATTGATTTAATTCATAGGAAATTCAATTAATTCCCAATTTCTCTTTCGATCTCGTGGTTCCCAAGTCGGAGCCGCGCCGAGCAGAGGAAGGGGGTCTCTCTCCACCTAAGCCATACCGCAGAGCGCCGTTGCTCTGCGGGATTCCAGATAAGATCTACTTCTGCGATTTCAGCTGGATCTGAATGACCGGGAGTTGTCGCTAGGCTCCGTATGTTTGCGAGTGCTCGGAGGCTACTCTATTGAGGAGCTTGGGCGACGTCGTCTCGCCCCCTGCAGCCGCCGCGCCTCCCCCCCCCTCTGCTGCCGGCGCGCCAGCCCCGGTGCTGGCGCTCTGCCTTCTTCCGCCCGACGCCCGTCGACGCAGATCATCGTCGACACCCCGGCGTCATCGACTCCGACATCGCGGCAAGTTCTCCGCGACCTCGAGGTCGGCTACATACGACTTCATCGTCAACGCTTGTGCGGGAGCGTAATCCCCGCTATCGGTCTACATGGAGGTAATGTAACCCGTTCCGCCACCGTTATCACATGTACTAGATAGATAGATCCTGGCTAGTTAGGGTTTCGATCGCTAGAAAAATTATTGTTTTCTGCACCGTAACCCCTTCAAAACTCCCCTTCTCGCATTCTCTGTTCTCCAACTAGACAAATATCCTACGTGACAACGTTAAGAGAAGACTGACGTCACCCCATTTTACATGCCCTAAGTTTCTCGCAACTCCGGTGCTGTCTGTTTCCAAAACCACTTTCCTCGGCCTTAGTACCTTCGCTAGAGCCAGACCATGCCAACACATCTGCAGCTCAGATTTGACATTTTTAACAAGTAACACTGTGAGGTAAGATCTCATAGTATATTTATCTTCCTCCCCACTTGGTTATCAAGTCTATGCAACAAGCCATCTAAGATGGATTGTTTCTTCCAAGAACATGAATGACACTTCTGTGTCTCCAGTGTTAATGTACAATAAGTTATGTTGATTTGATTGTTTTTCTACCAAGTCAAAACATAACGAGAATAAAGGGTGGGAGCAAAGCCTTCGCCGATTGTGATATATGAGTAAGTGTTTAGCTATAGATGCCGACTCCCCTAAATATTCAAGCACTACACCGATAGGTAGTAGTTGGTGCATAAGTAGCGGGAAGGGTGGAACCTTGCGGGACCTGCAGATCCTCTATGATTTTACCTCACCTACTTTGACTACGACTCAAACCTCTTCACGCGGACGACAACAGACACCACGTGAAGATGATCTATCTCTTCCAGATGGTATGCCATTACGTGTAACTACGTTGTATGATCTTATGATGTTAATGATGATATAGTCCTAACAAAACGATCTCTAGAGCCGATCACAGACAATCACACACGTTTAAATAATGTTTGTTTGAAACTTACTATCGCAAAAAGATGAATGTGATTCTCTTTTACATGTTTTCAGGAAGCAGCTCGCAACTATGGAGACGACCCTATTTTTTACTGAGAAATGGAAACATCTATCCTAACGGATCATTTCTAAACTCAGAAGTGACATTTATACACATTTTATAACGTTGAAGTTCAAAGCCAGCAGCCAGGTATAAAAAACGACCTTCTTCTCTTTTGATGACGAACTTGTCAAATCAAAGCCGAACGTATGCAAAAAATAAAAAAGTTCCGTCGCCGGGACTTGAACCCGGGTCTCTCGGGTGAGAGCCGAGTATCCTAACCACCTAGACTACGACGGATCTTGTATAGCAACGATTACTTTCGTTTTAGATTTCAGTTTAGACTTAACCACTCGATCACTCCAGCTTCGCAACAAGAATGCTTCGATGGGCCGACCACACGTGCCTGGGCCACATCCCGAGGTCACCAGCCCTTACAGTCCACAGCACGCGGAGGCCCAAGCCCAGCCCACCACATCAGCACGCGGCAGAGACCAGCCTCGCCTTCCTCCTTCCACTCGTCGTGCGGACTGCGGAGCGCGGACGGCGAGCAGCTCTCCCTCCTCTTATCGCCTAAGCCCTCCCCTCCCCGGCCGGCGAGCCCTGCGCGCCGATGATGAGGCCGTCGCCCATGGCCGCGCGGGCGGCGAGCGGGTGCTCCACGGCGGCGCTCGCCTTCTTCCGCCTCCGCCCCCTCGGCCGCGCCGGCGCCGCCCGCTCGCTCCCCGCGGCGGGGCGCTTCGCCTTCAGTGGCACTCCCGCATGCCAGGGCCGCCTCGTAGACTCCGTCCTCGAGGGGCTCCGCTCCCGGAGGCGGGCTCGGGTCTCCGCTAGGTAATGCTTTGCGTTCTACTGTTCTAGGTTCTGTATCATGAGTGAGCAGGTCTGCTGTCTCCTCTCCCCACTTCTCCCTCTTGCTCCGGCGAGGACACGTTCTAGTATGACTCTCACGTCCTGTGAGTTCGCTGCCTGTAGCGAATGGAACAGGAAACCTCGAACCCCAATTTCAGGATCAGGATTCGGCAATAATAATTCTTCTAGATACATACGCTCAACTTGTTCCGCAGTAGTAAACAATTATATAGTCGTGAAATCGTAGACAGATAATGTCGCAGCCATTTTATGCGGGGAATGTGCTGGGACGCTGGTTTGAGACCGAAATGTACAGGGACTTTAGAGCTACATTCACATTGGCAATGATGATTGAGGAGGTTTCCTTTTTCTTCCATTTTTTCCGATTCTGCAAGATCTGTGTCATGAGTTCTGAAGTTTGCCGCGTCTTTTAGTTATCATGACAGTTGATTGTTTAGTTCAATGTACTATTGGGATTCGGATAGTCTTGCCCAGCCCTTCAAGAATTAAGAGAGACATATGTTATGGATGCTTTATTGGGTCGGCACTCTCACTCCTGCTGTGTTGGAGTTGATCAAACATGATTTGCGATGAGTTATGTCCATGATTAGTATATGCTATTTCTAAATATGACAGCAATGAATCTTACACTTTGGATTACGTCTTCTTCTTCTCCAGGATGGGATTGCAGGGCACAAAGGAACTGGCGGACAGTAAGATAGATAAGAAAACATTACAGAAAGGGTTGCTGCTAGAATTTCACAAAGATTCTGAGAGATCCTTGCTCGCAGTTGTTGAAAGGCCTGATGGGAAGAAAAACTGGGTAGTGACTGACCAGGTATTGAAAAGGAGGGGGTAACTAGCTAACTATAGTCTGTCTAATATAATACTCGGTGTCTAGTTCATTTCTATCCGTGGATATATTTACGAAATTTGTCACGGATAGAGAGGGATTTTGGATTATCTTGTGACTTGGTTGTTACTTCTGTACAGAATGGCATCTTATCTTCTATAAAGCCCCAGCAGGTTACATATGTCGTGCCTGGTAGCACAAATTTTGATTGTTCAGGGATAGCTGAGTTTCTTGAGAAAGCGCAAGACCTTTTGGTGAGAATAGTTGCATGTGCTCTGAGTGTACTGCGTGCAATAGGCATCGTGACTTATCATATGGTTTGCTACAGGACCCTTCTATTTTGGAGTGTGCCTGGATGGAGCTTTCTGAGAAGGACAAATCTGTCACAGTTGAGGAGTTTGCAGATGTAAGGGGTTCATAATATGGCTATCCTGTGTCTTTTGTATACAAATCTGATTTCTTGTGATTTTTCTCAGATAGTTTACGGTAGCAAGGAGTCTTTGGAAAGCTACTGTGCACACTTCTTGTTATCACGGGATATTGTCTATTTTGTGAAGGTGGAGAGCAGAGGTTCTTCCATATACCAGCCTCGACCATCTGCTCAGGTATATTTTCTAAATATATGTGTGGTTTATATTTTGTGTTACACATTCTGAATTAGTTGGTGACTTCATTACTGTTGCAAAGATGCCTTTTGCGAAGAATCTAAGATGACATATATTCCATAGATAGCAAGCCTGAACTGAATAATGCTTCAAATCCTATGAAAATTCAGTTCCTTCTTTTGTCTTGTCAGCATACCAGTTCTTTTTGCACCATTGAGCATGTTGTGTTCATCTGTTTTTCCTGGAATTGGTGTAACTTTGTTGGAGAGCATACTCTTGCATGGCACAAGTCGGTACAAATTGACTCGTCATGTTTTACCTTTACATGCTGATTTTTCTCATCTTTTTTGTCTGATTTTGCACGACTAGATTATATTATATGCCACTTTGCTAATCTGGCATGTTTTGGCAGCTAATATTTTTATTTGAATGTATTTTATCAAGGGCATGTTTAAATAAATTGCTTTTTTTTTGCTTTTGTTTTGCAATTTTGTTTCAGCGTCGTTATATTGATCGTTATACTTATGTTTATCATATGGTAGTAGGTGGATGAACTTATACGAAGGAAACTTGCTAAAGAGGCTGCCGACAAGGAACTGGAAGAATTTGTCCACCTACTCAAGTCTGCCAAAGCATTGCCTTTTGACTCTAAGCCGTCTAAAGATTCATGGTTGATTGAAGAGAAGGTGAAACAAAAAATTGAGTCTCTTCAGGCGTATGCAGTTGATGCCTGTAACGACGCACAAAGAAGAATGGCGGGAAATGTAACATATCCTGTTCACATGCCATTATTTTGTCAAATATTTCAAAATATTTTTGAATCTTGTATTATGTTTTATTGAGGCAAATATTTGACTTTTCTTTCATGCTGACGCTTGTGTACGTGGTTGTTAATTTGATGGCAGATTCTCAAGGTTATGGGGTTCTCACGGACGTCAGCAGCTGCCCTAAAGCTCCTCATAAATGTTGGATACTTCCCTGTGCATGTAAATCTTGATCTTTTCAGATATGATGTTCAAACCACATATAGTGAGGAAGTCTTGGCTGTTGCTGAGGAGCTTCTGGCGGATTGCCCTGATTCAGATAAGGTATATTTAGTTACCGTCAAATTCTGAATCACTGATGTTCTTCTTATTTTATATGCACTTGATATTTTTGGCATTTCTCTTTCAGCATATCAGGAAGGATCTTTCAAATTTGAGAGTGTATGCCATTGATGTGGATGAGGCTGATGAAGTATGTTTCTATTATTTCTACCCCACATCTTCTACCTGAGACTGAATTATACAGATTCGCTGCTCATGGAAAAATCCGTCAAACACTGCATTTTCTTTTGTAACTCAGCTTGATGATGCACTAAGTGCAACTAGACTACCTGACGGTAGGATAAAGGTCTGGATACATGTAGCTGACCCGACATGCTTACTTCAACCCCGGAGCATCATTGACAGGTTATTGTCGCATCTCCTGCACACCAGTTCTTGCTTTTCTATCATTGGCATTGTTATTGTTGTTTATAAAAAAAAAAAAATTGTCCACAGGGAAGCCATGCACAGAGGAACCTCAATATTTTTACCAACTGCCACCTTTCCAATGTTCCCAGAAAAGCTTGCCATGAATGCTATGAGCTTGCAACAGGGCATAGATTGTAGATCTGTAAGTGTATCGGTGACTTTGCATCCAGATGGAAGGTAACTGTCTGCTATTAATCCGTTAATATTTTTCAGCCAGTTCTCTATTTATTTCTCTTTTTCTTTGGGAGGTAAGTGTAATGAAGTCGTTTACATTCATTTGTGTGCATAGTATTGCAGAATATACGATAGAGAACTCAGTAATCAAACCTACCTACATGTTAACATATGAGAGTGCAACTGAATTGCTGTACATGAATCTGGAAGAAGAGGAAGACCTGAGGATTCTTCAGGAAGCTGCTTCTATTCGTGCACAATGGCGTTGTAGCCAGGTAAGAGCTAAATAGGCCTTTGTTGTTCGCTGGTTTATCTATCATCCTTTCATTTGTCATTTGTGATTAGCATATGAAAGCACAAACATGATTTTAATTCTCAGAATGAGAAAGAAACAAACTGTCAGTGACTGATGTACGCTCATACTACTGTCCTGCTGTCCATTTCTGTTGCCAAAAACGTTTCTTCGAATTGAACGATCATTTTTCGCGTTGGAGAAGAATTTTTACCATCTCTAGATTACATTCTCAGATGACAAGATAGGTTACACACTAAATGTTGATCAGCTGGCTGGAAATTTTGCATCAGTCCTTTTACCACTTAGCACAAGTCTTTATCTTTCTGAAGTTTTAAGTGTGTACCTAACCAACTGAATATTGCACTTTGTACTTGAGACCATTGATACTCTGAATTTTGCAGGGTTCAATCGACACTTCTATGATAGAACCTCGCATCAAGGTGGCAAATCCTGATGATCCTGAACCAAACATTAACCTATATGTTGAAGACCAAACCAACCCGGCAATGCAGCTTGTAACTGAGATGATGATACTTTGCGGGGAGGTGGTAGCTGCTTTTGGTGCTGACAACAATATTCCTTTGCCATACAGAGGGCATCCCCAGTCTAATACAGCTGTGTCAGCATTTGCCTATCTGCCTGAAGGGCCTGCCAGAAGCGTTGCCAATATCAGTGTGCTTCGTGCGGCAGAAATGGATTTCCGAAAACCTGTAGCACATGGTGTCCTTGGAGTTCCAGGTTATGTACAGTTTAGCTCCCCTATTCGAAGATATGTTGATCTGCTAGCTCATTATCAGGTATTTATGCGTCTAATAAGAATATGAACTATCTGAATGGGGACAGGATACAGTTGAACGTTGGTAGCTAACTAATCATCCTTTCAAATTGCCAATGTTCTGTCTTGTGCTATGAATGGACTGTATTAGCTTATCTGAATGGCATAGTATGATTTACTTGATTTTGTACACTGAAACTTTGCAGGTAAAGGCTTTTCTTAGAGGTGAAGCTCTACCATATTCAGCTGGTGACCTAGAAGGAATGACATTTATTGCGAGCATGCATGTTAAAGTAGCTAGGAAGCTCCATGGCAACAGCTTACGCTACTGGTTGCTGGAATACTTAAGGAGACAACCAAAGGGGAGGAAGTATAAAGCACTGATACTTAAGTTCATTAAGGATCGTATGGCAAATTTGCTTTTGGTGGATGTAAGTCAACATACTTTGTCCAATATTTTTTTATTTAATGGTGCAGTATTTGCATTTCAGTACTGTTTTTACATTTGCTATCATGAGCAAGAACTTTAGTTGTCTGAGCGTTAGCTGTCCTGCCCCTAGTTTACAAACTGGACTAGTCCTTGGCCACCGGTTTGGCCGAGAAAGCCCAGAATCAGTTCCTATCTTGTGTGGTTAAAATCACAGACTGTCTATGCAAGTTCACTGGTTAGAAACAGCTTGACTGGACATCAACCAATTTTGCTTCCTTGCTTCCCCATAGATTCTGAGAACCTCCAGGTTCCTTGTCAGTTTTATTTTCTATTCCCTTTATCTTTCTGGTTCTAAATTTCGATGAAGCTCACCAAAGGCTACATGCTGTGGAATGGGTAAACCTGTAAATGTGATAGCGTACGCTAATCATTTTTGTTAGCTTCTAATGTAAAAGCAAAACTGAACTTTCTATGTTTGGAGAAAAAAAATACTTAGTAAGCACTTATCCAAACTGACTAACAGTTATGCAAACAAGCGAAAGCTAATCTCCTCCTGCTATAGCCAACCAGAGCTATTCATATTGAATTACTTATTACTGACAGTCAGAGCTGTCTTTTTTTTTGTATCCAAGGTCTAGCCTACTTGCCACTAGTTTCTCCATAATACGTCGGATTAAGGATACATAGATATATTCGCTCGCTCTGTCAGTACTTTTGACTTTTGAGTCTCATTATTCCAGTTCTTTTTTCTCATGACACAGGTTGGGATCCATGTCACAACCGTGGTTGCAGCTGGGAAAGTGGGAGGCGAAGCAACTGTTGTTGTGGAAATGGTTCATCCCCGTGACGACATTTTATCAGTTATGGAGATTCCGGATGATACAGAGTAAATGCACGGAATGGCTTTTGGATACCCATTGCCGTACCCCCTGCTGCAGGCACTATCTGCACCTAAGTTGCTATTTTTGGTTCTGGGAAGAGCAACATAGCGCTTGTTGTCATTTCCTCTGTTGTTACAGCTATTCATTTCAGTGCACATGTTAGAGGTGATGCATTACCTTGGCAGCTTGAGGTGGAAGATGTATTGAGTTCACTACCAAGCCCAGCTTGGTGGATTGAACATTGAACTGGTAGAATGCAGGTGTATGGTCACGCTGTGAACCATTTAGCGGGATACAATCGTCGAACTACCTTGCTATTCCATTTTTTTAGGCTGATGCAGTCTGATGAAAGCACAGATCTGGGTCTGTTTGCAGCGTTCAGGTTTGAATGCCGAGATTTTTGGGAGTAGTTTTTGTATAGCTACACGCATGTGATCTGGAGTTCGATGCCCCGCTGATGCGGACATCTTATACATCTACTGCTATGATCTTTTGGGCTTACTGCGATGTATATACCATCTCGATGTATAGAATGGGATTTATATGATAGCACTTGTTTCTCCAATTCTTATAATTTAGGCACACAAAGCTTGCCTGCTCTTGTGCAGTATTTGTGAAGATGGAATTTCTAGTTTGCCAGAAGATGTAGTCCAGCTCCGGATACGCCATTTTTTTTATTGTTGTCTATCCGACCTTCGTCTGGGATTAGCTGCCGTCATCTGTGCCGAGATTTGTTGTACGCCTAAATCACGTCTGAACAAAATGCCGCTGAAATGTCGTGACCATGGAGCTAGACTCGCAGAGAGGGGCTGTAGCTGCTGAGGCAAAAACGAGGAACGGCAATGAAAGCTGAGGGTTAAAACGTACGACGAGCCCAACGGCTTTGTGGTGACATGAATGGAACCTAGCTACCAAACCCGATTAGAGTGGAGACCGTTGAGGTTGGTGAACGACGGGTACCAAACTATAGAGCTAGAGCATGGAGATCCCAGTTTGCTGGGGCCTGGGAGCATATCGCACGGCATTTTAGGTGGCTAGGGCGTGAGTCCGGTTAGCGTCTGCTGCATGAATGAAGATCCTGCATCAAACATCTCAACCCAGCTTGATTGACATGTGGCAAACAAAAATGAAATGTACTTCCTCCGTTCGGAAAAAAGATATCAATGGTGTATTTGCACATATTTTAGTGCTAGACGCATCCATTTTTGTGACATTCTTTTTCAAACGGAGAGAGTACTCCTGTTTAATAACCATGTGACTGCTGAAAAGTAAAAACGTCTGAGTAGTATCACGTTTTGTTATACGCCTCGGAGCCAAAACTGATATGTTATAGTCAGAGAGCAATCTGGGATATGCTTTTATAGATGAAAGCACTAGATTCTCTTGCACCGACAGAAAGCTTTCCCGATGAAACAACGCAGTAGCTTTTGGGGCACGAGACAAAAGCAAACCTCGGTTCAGCAAACCCCGCCAGCACGATTTAACAAACTTCCCACCGACCGGTATCTGAGGCTAAAGCGAAAATGTGAGTAATTTATAAACTGTCAAGCTTGGAAGACTTTTTGTATGTATGAGAATGGCAGAGCATCACATGGTGATGGACCAAAGCTAGCATCAGAATCACAACACATGAGATGAGAGCATACAGTTAGGCAGGAAGATTGCAGGGAATGCAAACGTCACGTGGCTTATCATGCCGTGAGATGAGACTCGGGTGTCAGTGTATCACTGGCTCCCAACCTCAAATGTCAGATCTGGTCTTGGTCTGGCTGGAAAATTCTAGTCACGAAGCTAATAACATATCGTTATACTGTGTGAGTGTTGTGAATTGTCACCTGAGGAGAAAGCAATACCAAACCTTGTTGTTCTCATCACATCAATGACTGATACAAATGCAAATGGCAGATAGGCTTATCCTTGAGTTTCTTATTTCCAACATGTTAGCTTCCTCTTCATTATCCGACAAAATTTGTCACCGTATCAAGTAAAACACTTTGTGGCAAACGAAAAAATGAAGCATACATCATAGTTGTAATTTTTCGAAGCATTGTTTTTTCTTGTTCATTATCCCATGTTAGTATTTTTTTCTTGAAAATACAATGCGATTAAAGCCATTTTGACGGAATTATATTTATTAAAAACGAGAAGAATACAAAATACACCTATACACAAGATTTTTAAAAGGTTGAATGCGTAGGAAAAAAAAGCAAAGCAATGTAATTGTAGTACACATCCAACAACGTTACCGATTGTCCGGTTACAAAAAAGCATTTCCCCGGGTGGTCAAATACACCAAGCCGGTCAAAAAACTTGGCACCAAAGGCATTTTCCAAGTTGGATATATGTTTGTGGCCAATGTATTTCAGAATTTGTTAAGCTATTTTACTATATTTTTTTTCAAATTTCCTACTCGGACAGGAGTGTAAGAGCTCGGGATCAAAGTTAAATCTCCGCATTTTACTGAATTATATTAATTGTTAGAAAATGTACTACTACGAGAAGAATACAAAATACACTTGTTCATAATAAGATCTTTAAAACGGTTGAACGCAAGGGTTAACGTAGATAGTACACCCAAAAACGTTACCGGTGGTCCAGCTACACACAAGGGGTAATGGCATTTCCCTGGCTAGTCAAATACACCAAAGCCAGTCAAAAGCGAGGCTGTCTGAGGTCAACTAAACAAGCAGCTTGCCACCAATTGGCAGTCTAGTACATAATCCACTGCATAAACAATTACAAGAAGTCTGTGCTCTGTACATTTGGATACATCTTACCCTGCTAAACGTATCAATCAAATCCCAAACCAAAATATTCCTTGCTTAATAATAATGCGCCCATTTACAGTGGATGCAGAAGTAACTTCAATCAAAATGAAAAATTCTGCAAAGCAACGGTAGCAAAGCTGGCGTTACCATTTCTCCTCCTTAATTTCTCCTGCGTAGTTGTTAAACATGGCAAGAAAGCTCGAGCGCGTCGGCGTCGTCTGATGCATTGTCTGTCTCCAACCCAAAGGCAGAAAGAGATTGTTGAGAAAGAAAAGCTAGAGGGGTACAGATAGCAGGGGGAGGTTGCCATTGAAAGAGACCACGAGCTGTTCTCGGAGCCACCGCCGCATCCTCTGCAGGCACACACGCCTGGCCCTGGATCTCGGTGGCGCTGCCATTGCCGCTGCCACTTGCCCCGTCCTCCTAGCTACCTACCTTCTTACCGCTCTTGGTCCTAGCTAGCTCGTGATTGGATCGCTTTGGTTCGAGCTCCATCCGCGCTCGTGTGCCCCTGTCAGTGTGAGTGCCTCGGTTCGTGTTCCTGGCTTTGCTTCTTGACCTTGATTTGGTGCGACAAGGATCTAATTTCGATGGTTTCTTGGGCTCTGCTGCTTACTGAAGAAGTTCTTGGATTTCTTCTTCTTCTTCTCTGTTAAATAATTTCGTGGTTTCTGCGAGGTTTTTGTGCGAGAAGGATCTGGTTTTCTTGACGGCTAGTCGATTAGGCTGAAGCATACGATTTTCTTGATAAAATGTGACCAATTGCTTATTCATCTGTCTACCACTACCATTTGGGTGATTTGAAGCGTGTTTCGTATCCATTCATGGCATTGCCGAAAAGATCTCGTCTTGATTTGTTAGACCCAATCTGCCGTGATTTGCTCCGCTAGATATCCCTGCGAGATTTCTATCCGCGGCGACTTTGTCTCGATGCCGTTGTCTCTTACTGCATTTGAGCCCCTAGTGGCCGGCCATTTTGGCTCTTCTTACTGCTCCTCTGATCTGCCCACATTTTGTTACTGTCACAATCAGTTACTATCCTTTTTACTCTGATTCGGGCTGTTTCCTAACATGGGGTGTCACGTTTTCCAGTTCAGTTGTTCCAGCAATTCGCATCTGCATTTGTAAACGGTTTGGTGCTTGAATGCAGAATTGGGTACTTGCAAAGGGACTAGAGGTTGGATTGTTCAGTGGAACTGGAGATGGAGAAGAGGGGTGCCCCTCCATTGCCGTCGCCCAAGTCGACAGAGAAGTCCGGCAAAGACTCGAGATCAGGGGACGCGAACGGTGGCACAAACGCAAGCACCCCGAAAGGCGACAAGGAGAAGGGAGTCAATGTGCAAGTCATCCTTAGATGCAGGTGACGAGAGGGCTCAGCAGTTCTAGTTCACAAGTTCAGTGTCATGTTTTTTTGTGCTCACTCAGTCTGCAATGTGATGCATTTAGGCCCCTGGGTGATGATGAAACCAAATCGAATACCCCGGTGGTGATCTCGTGCAACGAGCGCCGTCGGGAGGTTGCTGCCACTCAAGTTATTGCTAATAAGCAGATTGACCGGACCTTTGCCTTCGACAAGGTATCAGATCATCTGCCACAATCACTTCTGCTATGCCATTTACCTCACTGGTGATCTCCTTCTGGTCACAAGTTTTGCACTTTGCATTTGGCGATTGTTGTAGTTGACTTCATATATGCTAGTTTTGACTCAAATTTAGTCTAATGGTTGGTTCCGAGCAGGTATTTGGACCTTCATCAAAGCAGAAGGACTTATTTGAGCAATCCATCTCACCAATAGTACATGAAGTCCTTGAGGGCTACAACTGCACAATTTTCGCGTATGGGCAAACCGGTACCGGGAAAACCTATACAATGGAGGGAGGTGGAACCAGAAAGGCCAAGGTAAATATTTTGTACTGCTTGACATCAATTGAACTGTACCTCTCTTCTGCATGTTCTTTACGGTTGGCTGGTTCCTCTATGTAATCAACCAGAGTGGTGAGCTCCCAACTGATGCTGGTGTAATCCCGAGGTCCGTTAGGCAAATTTTCGACATTCTTGAGGCCCAATGCGCGGAGTACAGCATGAAAGTCACTTTTCTTGAGCTTTACAATGAGGAGATTACTGATTTGCTGGCTCCTGATGAACCGAGGTTCCCTGTATTACCTGTCTCCGAGGACAAGACAAAAAAGCCAATTGCCCTTATGGAAGATGGGAAGGGTGGTGTTTTTGTTAGAGGGCTTGAAGAGGAAGTTGTCTACTCTGCCGGCGAAATCTACAAGATTCTTGACAAGGGTTCTGCAAAAAGGCGCACTGCAGAGACATTGCTGAACAAGCAAAGTAGCAGGTCACACTCCATATTTTCAATCACAATTCACATTAAGGAATTGACTCATGAGAGCGAGGAGATGATCAAAATCGGGAAGCTTAATCTTGTCGATCTAGCCGGTTCAGAAAATATCTCACGTTCAGGTGCTAGAGATGTGAGTAAACTTCAAATGTCCAATTATATATTTTGTTTCGCATCTGATTTTTCAAATGCCAAGATGTACTTTTGATATTCAATTGGCATTGCAGGGCAGAGCGAGAGAGGCCGGGGAGATTAACAAGAGTTTGTTGACACTTGGTCGTGTTATCAATGCCCTAGTTGAGCACTCTGGACATGTCCCGTATAGGTAACTTTAAGGGCATTCTCCTGACTGCATTTATTCTAGCAAACAATTGGTAAGTAGTACTTGTGTTACCCTATCTATTTGTTTCAGAGATAGCAAACTCACAAGATTACTGCGAGATTCATTGGGAGGGAAAACAAAGACTTGCATTATTGCTACAATATCACCTTCCGTATACTGCTTGGAAGAGACATTGAGCACACTCGATTATGCGCATCGTGCAAAAAATATCAGGAACAAACCTGAGGTTACTATTTTTGTTTGAATAATCCATTCATGCTGATGTTTCACTATTTCAGAAGACAGTAGAGTTTTAACAAGGTGTTTTGGATAGCCTAACTTGTTCTTCTTGCTGTGAGCCTAGGTGAACCAAAAGATGATGAAATCTGCAGTCATCAAGGACTTGTACTCTGAAATTGACCGCCTTAAACAAGGTCCTTTTTTGTGCAAATTTTGGTATATTGAAATGCTAAATGTATGCATCTTCCACTCACCTGGTCTCCTATATTTCTTCAGAAGTGTTTGCGGCTAGAGAGAAAAATGGCATATACATTCCAAGAGAGCGCTACCTCCAAGAGGAAGCTGAGAAAAAGGTCTACTTAACTTTCCAATTGAACCCATATAAGATTTGTTCAGGTGAACTGAACAAAGCTGTATTCATCATCTCATATTTCAAACCTAACATTTTTACTCAGGCCATGACAGAAAATATTGAAAAACTGGGAGCTGATCTAGAGGCTAGGGATAAGGTTAGTTTTTCTATGAGCATTTCACAGAAAATCATTTATTTTATAGATGATTTGATTCTCTGCAAATTTTGTATGCAGCAATTGGTCGAACTAAAAGAGCTTTATGATGCTCAAAAACTTTTGAGTGCGGAGTTGGGTGAAAAACTAGAAAAAACTCAGGTACCTCAAAGTTTCCAACTCATAGTTGCGCAGTCTTCTAGCAATACATTACATAAGTGCCCTTCTGTCTGTCTTTTGTCTGCAGAAAGACCTTGAGGGCACCAGGAATGCTCTACATGACTTGGAAGAAAAATACAATGAAACAAGGTCTACTATCAAAGAAAAGGAATATGTCATCTGTAATCTTCAGAGCTCAGGTTTGTTGAACTAACTAATTATTCCCTGCAAAAACAAGAGTTAACCCATTACTGAAGACTTCCTTTGGCTTATAATTACTGATAAATAAATTATCAGTTGTTGTACATTCTCTTGACATTGGATTAAGAATCTGGTCTCATCCATGCTTGATTTCAGTTAGCCAATTGAGTATCTATTTACTGGGCCTATTGATATTCAGTGAGACTTACTCTTGTTTTTGCTACAGAAAAATCACTAATAGATTGTGCATATAATCTCCGCGCGGAATTAGAAAATGCAGCAGCAGATGTTTCTGGGCTATTCTCAAAAATAGGTTTGGCATCTCATCTGACTGTTGTAAATTCAGTTTTCCTTTGTGATGACCCTGACACCTGGGCTCACTTCGATGGTCATTGTTTTAGTTTTTTCTCTCGAAAAAAGGCTTTATTACACATAATGGTCATTGTTCCTGAATACTGCAGAGCGTAAAGACAAAATAGAAGATGGAAACAGGTCACTTGTGCAGAGATTTAGATCTCAACTGACCCAAGAGCTTGATTCCTTGCATAAAACCGTCTCCACTTCCGTCATGCAGCAGGAGGATCACCTCAAACAAATGGAATGTGATATGCAGTCCTTTGTATCTTCAAAAGATGATGTAATTCAATTTTCCATCTATTTTGTAATTAACAGTTTTCTTGTATAACTGCAGTGTATATGATATGCTTGAGTTACCTTATTTTCAGGCTGCACAAGGGCTAAAGGAGAGCATAGACAAACTCAAAGCCCTGCATGGTTCAGGTATTACAGCACTGGATAATTTAGCAGGCGAAATTGACATAAATTCTAAGACAACATTTGAGAAACTGAACTCGCAAGTACAATCACACACATCAGCTCTTGAGAAAGTAAGTTTGTTTCTTTTCCCAACTTATGATTACATTGAGTATGGCAATATTTCTGATTGATCTTTCTGTGTACAGTGTTTTGGAGTAATTGCTTTGGGAGCGGATAACTTGTTAAATGAGCTTCAGTGTAGCCTTTTGAAACAAGAAGAGCGGCTAGCCCACTTCGCCAACAAGCAGAGGGAGGTCTGTAATATTTTTGAAGCACTAGAATATTTGATATTTTCTTAAGCCATTCCTTTCCAACTTTTCTGTTCTTGTGTGCAGGGACACCTAAGGGCCGTGGAAGCGTCACGTTCCATCTCAAATATTACTGTTGGTTTCTTCCACTCACTCGATGAGCATGCATCTAAACTCACTAGTATTTTGGAAGAAACACAAGGTGTGCAGGATCAACAACTTCTTGATCTTGAGAAGAAATTTGAGGTTATTGCTATGATACCTTAATACATTCAGTATGCAATTAATAAGATACTGTAAGTCTTGTAATAATATAATTTTATCATTTTTTAACAGGAGTGTGCAGCTAATGAAGAAAAGCAACTTATAGAAAAGGTGGCAGAGATGCTTGCAAATTCCAATGCAAGGAAGAAGCAGCTGGTAAGTATTATCCACGGTATATTTGAGCTTGTGGCTATCTCAGTGCTAGTAATATAGTAAATGACATGATACCAAAAGAAGATATGTGCTGTCAGTGACTGATCAATGAGTTAAACTATTCCAGTGATGCTATAGATCCATCTAAAAAAAAGAGAGCTGCTATAGAATGTTAATCGTAGTTAATACTGCAGGTCCAAACAGCTGTAGGTAGCCTTCGAGACAGCGCTGTAAACAGAACAAGTCAGCTGCAGCAAGAAATTTCAACGGCCCAAGACATCACCTCAACAGTACGGGAAAAGTGGGGCTTTTACATGGAAGAAACCGAGAATAATTATGTTGAAGATACCACTGCAGTAGACAGTGGACGATCTTGCTTGGCAGAAGTTCTTGTGGAATGGTCAGTGTGTCCTGTTGATGTGGTATTGCTGCTGTGAAATGTGGATGTTGCAGTGCTTAATATTTTCTATTGAAATCTGCAGCAAAACTAAGACGGACATGGGTTCACAACAATGGAAGAACGCTGAGGATTCTCTTTTCAGTCTTGGCAAAGGAAATGTGGCATCAGTAGATAGTATAGTCAGGTATTAGCATAGAAATTGTCATGGAAGATCTTTTTCCCTCTTATCTTAAGCTACCAGCAAAAAATATCAAGTGATCATGGTGCGTGTACTTTATCAGGATGGGGACAGAAGCTAACCAATTGCTGCGTTCCAAGTTGTCATCTGCAATGTTGACAACTCTTGAAGATATAGATATTGCAAACAAGGCCCTTCTTTCTTCCATCGACAGTAAGATCTTACGGCTTGAGTTACTGATACTGTGATACACAGAGCATAGAATAAATTCCCTCGTCTTGATGACTACTCATGTTATTTCAGGCTCACTGACAGTGGACCACGAGGCATGCGCAAACATTGTTTCCGTCCTCACCCCGTGCCACGGGGAAATAACGGAGTTGAAGGGTGCACATTACCACAAGGTTGTGGAGATAACCGAAAATGCAGGGAGATGCCTAGAGCAAGAATATATGGTGAGCAGTCATGAAAAGTAGTGATTGGTGGGAATATCTTATCTCTGAGAGTGAATGACCAAACCTGCATTGCATCTTCTCCTTGAACATCACAGGTGGATGAACCGTCGTGTTCAACGCCAAGGAGGCGGCAGATCGACCTGCCAAGCGCCGAATCGATCGAAGAGCTCCGAACCCCAGACTACGAGGAGCTCCTCAGGTCGTTCCGTGAGTCAAGGGCTGGGTGGAAGCAGGGAAATGGAGACACGAAACATCTCCCGGATGCGCAAGAATCCGTGTCACCATCGTCGCCAAGGGATGCAAGAGTCCCCCTTATAGCAAGAAATTAGATTCATCCAAAGCATGTACAGAGGATCCATTTGTTTAGTTTGCACCCAGTTGATTTGCTGTTGATAGTGCCATCCATTTGATTGATTGCCGTTGTTGGTTAAGAGGTTTTCATGTTCTTAGGCTTGTCACCAGGAACGAATATGCACACTTACTACTGCGTCAGTGGATCTAATGTAATATATGTATTTACATAGGTAACATAGTGAAAGAATAACATTTTTTTGTAGCAATTCATTATTTGTTTTCCTCCATGAAATACAATAATTTATTGTGATCCGATGACTAAATCTCTGGCACAAAATAGAGTACTCCAACAACAAAATCCTTGCTAAAAACAAAATAATCTGATGACTAAATCTCTGTTAAGGATATTGAAACCTGATGACTGTCGGTAGGTCAACCGGTTTGCTGGGATCCAAGTATGAATGAACACGTAAACATAGTTACATAAACATATATTGATCTAAAAACTTTAGAAGAGGGCTACAACTGCACAAAGCCGCTAGAAAAAAACTGTAAAAGCCTCTGTTTCTTGACAAAGATGTACAAGTACAAGGGCAGAACAAACAAAAAACTATTCTGCTGCAAAATATGTTGTCGAGTGGAAGGCCTGACTCTAGGGTTGATAAGTGGTTGCCGCTTCATGCCCTACAAAGCAAAACAACAACAAATCATCAGTACGAGCATTACGAATGAAGGAACATAAGGATTTGTTCTAAAAGTGGTTCGAAAATGTGTGATGTCTGTAGGAATCTAACGAAATAGTGGAACTGGAACTGTTCAATCACTTGATTGATGCTTCCAACGCTCACAATCACTCAAAATCTAGTCTAAAGAACTGATTTAGGGCCATGCCAATGAGGCAATAACCAATGACTTGATTTAATATCGATATGAAGTACAGACTATGATAAGGAATATAAGACCTTTGGCAATGACAGACAATTGCAAATTGAATGGCATCTTTCACATACACTCAAGCCCAGAAGTGCCTTAATTAGCCTAAACAAAAAGTGACCTAAAAAGCTACAGGTTATCCTACTGTACATCTTTTCCAGGAAGGGAACCTACAAGATTGTGATCATTGTGGAAAGTAAGTTACAAACGAGAGAATTATACGACTAAAACACATCATGTGAGTCATATATCTATTAAACCACGGTTGAAACTATGCTCCAGCAGAAAGTACAATTGCACAGTCAGACAAACTCGAACTTACATAAACCAACAGGTTTCCTACAATAAACGATCACCTGGTGGTTTCCAATTTATATTACTACAAGATAACAAGAAGGATGAAATAACACTAAACAATGGAATAACTGATGATAAAAGTAGAAGAACGATTCAAAAGAAGTTTTAGTTTCTGCAGCAGTTACCTAATCTGGTGCTCCAATATATGTCCTGCTAAGCATTATTAAACTCCTTGCCGGTGGAGTCCACAGGGAGTGCCATACTGTTATTCTGTTCTGGGGTTCTTGTTGAATTGCCATCAGCTGTGTTGCCTGCTGCTGCACCTGCTGAAGGTCTGGAGGTACCAATATCTGGCCTCGCATCAGTAGAAACAAGCTTGCCTGTTTCTTCATTATTTGTTGATGACGCAACAATATCAAGATCAATTTCACCTCTTAGATAGCGATCAAGGTCACCTTCCAACCCACCGATAGATGGATCCTTATTATCTTCTCCTGACGCTGTAGGCTCTGCATCATCTTTCTTTTGTTTTTTCACGTTAGGGGTGCCATCATCCTCAAGGTCATCGTTTCCCGCACCAGCCTCTGCGGGATCTAACGAATCTTTCCTTGGTCTTTTCCATTTTTTTGTGGATGATGTGCCATCATCCTCAAAATCTTCCTCCTCTCTACCCCTGTGCAGATAGGTCCACAATTTTTTGTCATTATCATACAGCACACAAGGATCACGCTCATAATGCAAGCGATCAAGAGCACCACTAACAACTTGATTAACAGCAGCCTCTTTATTGGATTCTGCATGATTAAGGTACTGTGAATCTTTGAGAAGTGTGCAGACATCAGCTCTTGTTCCAGTCCTTCCAGGCAACCTAGAGGCAGCATCTCTTACAAGACAGAGAATAGTGACATGCGGAGGGCGATCAGGTAAGAGCATTGGATGTCCCCTAGCTTTTGCTGTGGGCTTCCCGCCTCCCCTTCTCAAAGGAGCAACTATAGATTTCTCTCCATCAGCAGCGGTATAGCAAAATGCTCTGTCAGGAATTGAGTATCTCAAAAATTCCTCACGCTGGAAATATGATCTTGCTTCATCAGAGCTTGGGCTTATTGTGTTTAGACTTTTTTGCGCCCTAAGGTCCTTGAATCTTTCCTTCAAATCTAAATTTGCAGGATCTGGTGCTGGAGCTGGTGGAAGGGATCCTATCTGCTTGAGGGTTTCCTGACCACTTTTCAGCCAATTAGCAAATGCATCAACCAACTTCACAAGCATCTTGTGTGGTATACCCCATGCTTCAGCAGAAGTTTCTTCATTAGGATCACTATATGTAGTGTCAGGAGGCAGTGGACCAACCCAGAACCAGCTTTTGTTTGGCTTGTCATAGGAAACTAGTGGTTTCCAACCCTTTGCACCTAAAGGAGCTGTTCTGGATGACAGTACCTTGAGCACTCCTCGAACTAAATCCTGAAGGGGCTCCTGTGTTTCAAGTATGCTGGGATCTCCAGGATTTGTTTTGATCCGATTAACAATATCTTGAACAGTTAGTGCCGGCGAATTGTTCAGCGCAGTCTGCTCTGCAGCACTGGTATCCCCAACCTCATTAGCCTGTTCTGGTTGCTGCTCTGTTGTTGCATTTGGCTCTTGAGGCGTTTTGCTAGGTTCTTCATTGTTGAACCATTTTCTGCTCTCCTCCCCATCAGGTTGCTTCGCTGCCGCTGGAGGAACCTCAGTTGGAGTGACAATAGCTGATACTGTAGTATCCTCCGTAGGAGTGACAATAGCTGATACTGTAATATCCTCCGTAGGAGTGACAATAGCTGATACTGTAGTATCCTCAGTAGGAGTGACAATAGCTGATACTGTAGTATCCTCAGTACGAGTGACCATGACCTTCTTAACGGCAGTTAGAAGATGCACGACGGAGAAAGAAAAACCAGTATGGATAGTTGGTGTAATCGGTACGTACTTCTTCTTAGGTTTCTCAGGTTCTACTGGCACCACAATAACTTCTGGCACCACAGGAGCTGGTTCCACTACAGTAGTTGCATCTGTAATCGTATCCGACTTCTTTTTACTTTTCTTCTTCAAGCTGCCACTGATTTCCACAGCATTTGGACCAGATGGTGCATACTCACCATGCTCGTCCAGGCTTATAACCTCAACTCTTCCTTTTTGCCGTTTGGACCCAGAGCTGCAACTTGCTAGGGGCACGTCCACTCTTTCAGAACCATCAAAATCGCCATTAGAATCTTGGACTGCGTAGCCTGCTCTACTGGCCAGCCTCTCTGGTGACCTGAATGATTCATTCGCTTTATCGTTGATATCATGAGATTCAGATTTGTCATAACCATGCATCTCCAGACTTGTCATCGCTTTGCGTTTTTTCTCATGCCTTGCTGCTGGAGGTCTCATCACTTCACTGATCTGGTCTGCCGCCTCCACGTGCACATCCCGTAGATAATCATGCTCTGTAGCCTTTCCTCTGTGCACTCCTTTGCTGTGAGTATGGTATGGTTCGAAATCTCCAGTAGCTGCAGGATAATTCATTTTGACCGCTTTACCAAGTTTGTTTGGCTTTTTGGCACCATATGCTGGTCTATGAATTTCGGAATATTGAAATTCCGGCTGTTGTTCAACGAGATTCATGTCTTCAAACTGTTCTGATGAATCTGATTCTGTCTCCTCACTTTGAACGTAGGCAGCTTTGCTCCTCGAGTCCTTCTGGCCAATCCGATCATACTGACTACTGGATTTAACTTTACTCTTCCCACGTGATATCTTGCCTCCAGGATCAGACCCAGAATGTGCACCATTCATCTGTTGCTCGGTACTTCTGTAGGATTTGGCCTTCGTACCATGACCAGCCTGCGGTTTCCTGCCCCTGTAATCACCTGGAGGCTGCACTCTCTGCCAGTCATTCAAATTATTACCAGCCGGCCAATCCATCTCCTCCTCTTTAAGAGCTTTATTCTGGACGCTTTTTCCACCATATATCCGATCTCTCTCCGTGTACTTTGCAGTACTCCTTGCGGTCTCAGGATATGGAGGCTCAAATGATGCTGCTAAGGTAACTCCCTGGTTCCCAATTGCGTTCCTCCCATGGTAGTGAGAACTAGTATGGTTATCACGGTAGTTCTTCGCGTAAGGATTGCTCTCATAGGCTGTAGCAATCTCCTTCTTCTTCACTGGCTTCAACAGCGGCTTGTGAGATCGGACCCTAGGCAAATCCCTCTCATATCCCCCCAGGTCATCTGAATCAAGGCCATCGATGCTCCTGCGCGGCTTCCCTCTATGCATGACTCCCATATCATATCCATGACCATAAGCATTATCTCGACGAGAAAGCTCAGAGACAGCATCACGGCCAGACCCTCCGACGAAGTCCTCACCACCGGAACCTTTTGACGCAGCACCCAACCGCAGCAGGCCCTTGGACTTATCCTTCAGACCAGCCTTCTTCAGAGCCACAGGCCGGCGTGTGATGAACTGCTCCGCAGGGGACTCCCTGCTCTCAGAGTCGGTCTCTGAGCCAGCCGTGTGATGAACATCTAGACCCAGAGCTTCTTTGTGTCTCTTCCGTGCCTTCATCACACGTAGCGCTCTGAGCCTCTCATCAATACTGAATCCATCGCAGCTCTTCCAGCAGTCCTTGGCCTCCCAGAGCCCGCGCACCATGGCATTGTGGTAGCTCTGCAGGTGGTAGTAGTGCTTGCGCCGGTCCGCGAACCGCGCGCCGCGGCGGTACAGCACGATCCTGGGGTCGCAGAGGCCGCCCTTGATGCGCTGGAACAGAGCGGTGAGAGGCGGGGCCCCGAAGTGGAAGGCCTCGTCCCCGGCGAGGAGCTCGACGAGCGTGCGCGCGAAGGTCTCCCGGTCGAGGTCGGGCAGGAAGGCGGCGAGGCGGAGCCGGTCGTCCTCGGAGAGCAGCTCGTTCCAGGCGTCGAGCGAGAGCACGCCGCGGAGGCCGCCGTCCAGGTCGCAGAGGTCCAGCGGCACCGCCACGCTCTGGTCCCCTACCTGGCACATCTCCGCCCCCGCCTCCCCCAGCTGTGTGATCTCCAGCTCGTCCGAGCCCATCCCGGAGTCGTCCTCCTCCTGTTCCTCTTCCTCCTCGGGCGCTTCCTCGTCCCGGAGGGCGCCGCCGCCGCCGTTCTCGTCCTCCTCGCCGGAGAACCCGTCCGCGTCGGAATCCCGCGAAGCAGGGGACTGCTGCTCGTCCTCGTCCTCCGTGGCGTCGGGCGAGGCCGCCTCCTCGCCGGCGCCGTCCGGCCGGGGGACCCTGGCGCCGCTGTTCCTCACGATCGCCATGGCCTCCTCCTCGCAGGTCGCAGCACCTGCCAAAAGATTCGCCGCGCGCGTCAAATTAAAACCCTAGCCGCCGCCGCCGCCCAACCGAATCGACTCCACTCCAAGAACCCCGAATCGAACGGAAAGCAGAGAAGAGAGAGCCGAGCGAAGAAACTCACCGGAAATCGCAGCAGCGCGGAGGAAGTCGGCGGAACCCTAACCCTAGAGCGGCGATGGGGAGTTGCGGGTGGGGGGCGCGGGGAGGCGGATAAATAGTGGGTGGGGCGAGGAAGACGACGGGGACGACGGGGGCCGTCGGATTCGGGGGGGATGGCCGGGGCGGGGTGGGAATACGGAGGAGGCGAGGGGGCCGGGCGCAAAAAGTGTCCGGTCCGAGTGCGAGTGGGGATGGGGAGAGGGGAGGGAGGAGACGGACCTGGAAGAAGAGGGGGAGAGAGACGAGGACGAAGGGGAGGAAGGGGAAAGACAGGGGCTGGTGGGCCCGGCCTGTCTGACCGGTGGGCCCGGGACGGAAGTGTGTGTGCTGGGTTTCTGGTTTTGCGCGGGAACTTCTATAAGCTGGGATTTGCAGCTCCAAGGTTAATAATCTCCCTCCACTCCTGCAAATGATCCAAAGGCTAAAACAAAACCAGTAGCAAAGACCACTGACAAAAACCAAAGGTACATCAACGCACCTCAAGTCGAACACAAACTCCACCAAATGCAACCGGGACATTGGTCGGAAATGTCGGTGTGTCTAGGCTAAACCTTCGATGCGTACACACTATAGACCAGAACTTTCATACCAAATTTTGTTCGTTCCAGTCCGACTCCTAAGAGGTGCGCCGTGTGACGCTCCTCTATAGAATGGTCCGGAAATAGTACCGGAACTTTCGGCCAGTCTGAAACTTTTAAAGTTAAGTTCACAACTTTGAGCTGCTCGTCATCATTCCTCTCTCTCTCTCTCCTCCATCACAACAAGTCATAAATTATCCACATATATCTCGTTCTAACCAACCTAACTTGATGCCCTTCAGAATTTCCTGAGAGGAAGATATTCCGTGACCTTCAATCCAACACACCTCAAGTCCAACACAAACTCCACCAAATGGCCTTAAGAATTTTGTGAGAGGATGAATATCTACCCTTTCACCAAAGTAGGTTTTGATTCCCCCACCCTTCATTTCTTTATAGAACTTGTTAGTCTTGGTTTTTTGGAAACCTAGTTGGAAGATTGGCCCCTAGAAGCTATTTTTTTGTGTTGGTGACGTGGGGCTGTCTTGCGGGTAGCCCACGATAAGGCTACCTGGGCCGCGCCAAGGATGGAAAGGCCCACAGGAGACCCACGCGGGATACCATGTAACCTAGTCCAAGTCGGTTAGGAAGCATAACCTGTCATATCTGTATGTAATGCCCCAATCCATAAATTATACAGTGATGCTATGTGTCGGTGGTCATGCTACATAATCGAAGGTTACTGGGGTTACCACTCCCAGGCCGAGTAAACATCGGCAGGCGTGCTCGGCATGGATCATCGGCAACACAACCCTTCGATCATGCCATATCCAAAGCATAGCCCTCAAAGTATAATAAAGAGACTAAGACACCGGAACACCTGGCACATGACAGACCCTACGACTCAAGATAATATAGTTCAACTCTTAGTAGAGAACGATAGCAAATATTACAATCCAAGGTCACAGACCCATCAGTACATCAAGCGGAAGCAAATTAAGTTGTTCTAAACAACAAGATCCAAATATGGCCTAAGAGGCCTACAGATAAACAGTCCCGTGCCAGCTGGTTCCTAGTTGCCCCAGGCTGCCACCCGGGAACCCCAGACTACTCGTCGATGTCAATATAGAACCCACCTTCGGGGTAGGTAAAGTCCTCCTCTGAAACAAAAATAAACAAGGGTGAGTTCGACGAACTCAACAAGATTTTGAGCTATTTGCTCCATGATTGGCTCTCAAGGTTTTATGGCTGTTTTGCGTAAAGCTGATTTTATTCTTAAAATATGACTCCAAGGCATCGACTATCAGAATATTTTCGAAGAAGGGTAAGAAGTAACTCTTTCTCTTTTGATTCACTTTCTCATCCTCTTCCACCACTGTACATGTTCTTCAAAGGCACCTCCCCGAATCACCCTCGAGGAAGTCAACCTTACAATCGTGAGTGGTACCTTTAGTACCCAGTTTTTAATAATTCCGTTAAAGTTATTCTATGATCCCTGAATTCGTCACCAAGTCGTCCTTAACCGTGGACACGGCTTTTCGAAAAGATTTATCCCTGCAGGGGGTGTACAATGTGAAAGGCGCCAGGTTCCCGAGGGACCTCCCAGCTCCTTATCCATGCGTACCGTCCGACCCATTGCCAGAACATTTAGCTCTCTTCCGGGGAAAGCCGGCTGGGCGGGAGCGGCTACGACCTTTACCTCGCTTTGGACTAACCCAGGATCATCAGTGACTGGGGGACAAGTTCAGTGCCTCCAACACCCTGCCCCGCGGCCACTCATTTTCCTACCACCATAATCCTCATCTCAGTCTTGGCCACCATCTCAACACACGCGCAAATGGAAAGCCAAACTAGAGCACCCTCGGCTAGTCCGACACAAGTTAGTCGGTCGATGAGGTTCCATATGCCCACGCATGGTAGCACGCTCAACTTGGCTCGAAGGCGAGAACTCGCACCGAGGCGGCGAGAACGAGACAACCCACCACATACCATGTGGCCTCTCATCCCCACCTTTTAGCATTTTATTAATTATTACCACAATTCTCCACCATCATCCGCGGGAATTCCACATCTGATCCCAACATGAATATCCATCGGACCACTAAGCAGTTAACTAAGCATGGCTAAGCAACAACATAGCATAGTGCATTATTTCAGGCTATCAATACAAACCTATGGATAATAGGAGGGAAACAGGTAATGGCATCGGGAACTTAATGCAACTATAGGATACTCTAATCCAACAAAATTGACATTTGGAACCGCATGCAATATTATAGTGGAGAAAATAATTTGCGGAAAATAGGATAAGATATGCAAGAGGGTGGGGATCACGCTTGCCTTGCTCAACAGGCGGGTAATACTGATCGTCGGGGTAATGTGGCGAGACCCCGGTTCCTTGATCTATCGATGTTTAAAAACACCGGAAAGAACACAATCAATACAAGCAATTCATATGCAATGCGCAAACACATGATGGAATGACATTTTAATGCACTGAATTATTATATCAATTATATCACATTTACATGGGATGCTAGGAATAATTATTCAACGATATAGGAAATATATTTTCCTATTTGTTTTTATGTTCCCCTACAATTTTAATTTAGGTCACATGCTTGAAATGATTTTTAATATGTAGCACTGGTGCTTATGAGCAATTTTAATTAAAGGGCACCATTTTTAACAATTGGAGAAATTTATTATGAATTTGAGCTACACCTCTTTATTTATACCCCTCTCTTCATTTCAGCAAAACAGAAAAATACAATATCAGTAATGGAAATGCAAACCATTCTATTAGATAGAATTTATTTTTCTGAGCATTTTGGTATATTCTTTGCTAAATTTGGATAAGTATTTTGAAAGTTATGAATTTTTGAAGTTTTAACCATTTTCTGTCTTTTTATTAAATCGCAGGAAATTAGCCCGGACGTTTTTCACCGAACGCGAGGCTACCCCGAGCCACTGACGCGCGGGCCAGGGGCCAGGGTGGCGCTGACGCGGCGCGGGGCGGGCGCTGGGCCGCTGGCGAGTGGGCCCTGGCGGTCAGCGCACGCCGGAGCACAGGGCCGTGGTAGACGCCGGCGGCGAGGTGCACGGAGGCGGAGTTCTACGACGCTAGGGATCGCGCAGGTGGGCGCGTTCGACGCGCGCGTGCACGGGGAGCATTTCTAGGGAGGCGCCGCTACCAAAAGGTCGCCGGAGCGCAGCGAGCAGCGACGGCGAGCGGCGGAGAGCTACGGCTACGGCGGAGCTGCACGGGCACGGCGAGCTAGAGCGAGAGAGAGGGAGAGAGGATGTCCAGGACGCGCGCCAGCTCACCCTCGTAGCGTGGGAACCCGCAGCATGGACGGAGGAGAACGGAGGAGGGCGTGCGCGAGCTCGGAGTCCGGCGGCCGGAGCGGAAGAAGACGATGACGGGGCGGTCGATCCCGAGCTCCCCGGCTCGATTCCTTCGGCGTGGAGGTAGGTGGCGTCGCGGCGGTGCTAGGGGTGGTCGTGGCTGTGCTCGGGGAGTACCCAAACGCCGGCGATTCGACGGCGAGCTCCTCTAGGGTTCGGCCATGACTGGGGAAGAACAGGGGAAAAGATCGGGGGGGAGAGAGAGCAGAGCAGCGCCATGGTGGTCTTATCCTTCCCAGGGCAGCAGAGGAGGAGGGGGGTCCGGGCGCGGCGCAGGAGTGGGCGACACGACGACGGGGTGCGGCGCGAGCGACGAGCTCGGTCGCTACAGAGAAGAAGACGATGACGTTTTTGCAGAAAACCCCCCTGCCCGAACTCTTGTTCCTCACAAACAGGTCCTTCCCCCTTTTTAGAGAGGTCCTTTTCTATTTCCTTTTAAATACAGTGCACTGTTTTGATTTTTTTGAGGCAGTGAATCTTTTTAGAAAAATTTGAGAAAAATCAGGGAGTTTCCCCATACCATGTATAGGCACCACAAAAATTGGCTCCTCAAAATAAAATGTTTTGGTGCACTTTTGTTCAGAGGTGTCAAATAGGGCATTTTGTTGAAATTTCCATAAGTTGCCACCTTAATGATTTGGAGACATTGCAATTAGGAGATTTTGATTTCTTGGAACTTCCTTGACAAATATGCCATATTCAAAGTGTTTGAGTGCAAATGACATACTAGTAGCAAAATGAGGTGAATGCCATGATGCAATTACACAAAATTGGAAAAACTACAGAGGTTTTCAGGTTTTTAAACCTGGGGCTGTTACACTGTAGTTGCCATCGGCACCAACCACCCGAGACCTGGCTGCCTATAAAGCCAGTAGGGTTGCCCGTCCCAGAGGACACGCTCATAGATACAGCACAAACCCTAGCAAGATCGCAATCTCGCCATTGTAACCACAACTCGCATCAATAATCAGACAAGCAGGAGTAGGGTGTTATCCTCCGGGAGCCTGAACCTGGGTAAATCCTTGCTTGTCAGCCGTCGTGACCACCTTGCACTCATCTCTCTCCCCATCAATCAACCCGGGGTGCACAACCCTGGGACTTGTCGAGTTACCACCTCGTCAATTGGCGCCGTCTGTGGGAAGGCAAACAAGTGCTAGGATCATGGTCGCTCCGGCTCCATCCGCAATGAAGATTGGCGCGTCAGCCGTCAGGGAGTCGATCCGATTCGGCTCCTTCGAGTACCTCATCCACTCGCCAGCTCATCAATCGGTGTACGCCGATCTGGACAAAGGTATACACATCACCTTCGGCTCCATATTCTGCTGCATCGATAGTCGTGGTATACTCAGGTCTACGACAGCCGCGCTACGCGCGACGGCGTCACCAAAATCGCCAACCATCGCGTCCGCCAAACCCGCTGAGATCGCATCTGCCGCACCCGCGGAGATCGCGCCCGCCGGACCCGCTGAGATCGCATCTGCCGCACCCGCGGAGATCGCGACCGCCGAACCCGCGAGGATCGCATCTGCCGCACCCGCAGGGGCTACGCCAGCTGCACCCGCGAAGAGGACATCTACATCGACAATCTCGGCAACGGCCGCGCGAATCGAGTCTACTACCCCAACCTCGGTCGTGCGGTCGATCAAGTCAAGATCCACCTCGACCGTCGCACCCGCACGGGCGACCAGGGGCCCGCGTCCGACAGCCATGTCCCGCGCGCCCTCGTCTTCGTGGAAATCCCAGGTCTACCCCAAGCCAATCGCACTCGCCCCGGCGAGTGTGAGCACATGGACAATCGCGAGAAGACGCGACAGCGGGTGCGACGCGCGCCACGTTGCAGCAATTTTCGACCCCGAGCAAGAAGCGGGCGACAGAAGCAGCAGCGGCAGCACCAACTCTCCGACTCAAGTCTACCCCAAGCAAGTCTTCTGGCCGGCACAGCACCGCATGACGACGAAGAAGAACCCGCATATCCGCTAGAGGTGGACATGCCGGCCAGACTAAACTTTTCATCACGCGGGACATGGCGATCCAAGCCATGAAGCATGTGGACGTGGGCACGCTCCCCCCACCCAACGCACCTCGAGAAGACCACCTGGCGGTCCAGTACTTGCTACGCAAGGAAGGCGAACGAATTCGCGCCGAAAAAGCCGACCTGCTCAGGCGCAAAAGGGACGCGGATGCATCGAGTGCCAGGCGAGCCGCCCTCTCCTTCACATCCTCCACAGAGGTCAACCAAGGAGCACGGCGAACCAGAGCCCGTGTCCCCCACATGGCAGAAGCTAATCGAACAAGGCTCACCCGCAACCTCGACTCGTCCTTCGTCACCGAAGATGAAAACGGGATACCCGTCCCAAAGACGGCGAATGCCGCCCTGATCTCAGTCGAGATATACCTCCGACTCACGCAACCACCGGAGGGGGACGCACGCTCCCTTCTCCACAAGAAACAAATTGCCTCCATAAGGGCAATCGAGGAAGCTCTGGCGGCCAAGGGGCCAAGTAACCGAGCGCACGAACCAATGACATCGGGCATCCCAGCGGCGCAGCGACAGCCAGTCAAGGACCTTCGCGACGTCCTGACACAGAAGACGGTGGACCGCAACCGCAAGGAGCGATCGGCTAGTGCGGCAAACGCGGACGACCACGCTGACAGCGACTTCGAGCCGTGTGGCGCGGCATGCTTTAGCTTCAACATCCGCGACACCCGCATGCCTAAAGGCTTCAAGTTGACGGCTGGCACACCAAAGTACGACGGGAAGCAAGACCCAAAGCTGTGGCTCGAAGACTACCTCATCGCTTGCACCTGCCAAGGCGGAACGTCGACTACGGCAATGCAGTACATCCAGCTCATGCTGACAGACTCGGCACGCGGGTGGCTCACAAGCCAACCCAAAGACTCTTTCCGAACATGGGAAGAATTGCAGGATAATTTCATCAAGAGTTTCTCGGGAACATTCGCGAGGCCGACGACCTACATCGAGTTGCAGGCCTGTAAGCAAGGGAAGGATGAGTCGCTCCGCTCTTACATCCAGAGGTGGACACTCCTCCGCAATAACATGGAACCCGTATCAGAAGATCGAGTGATGGACGCCTTCATGCATGGCGTCGCTCGCCGCGACCTCCGGGGGGAATTCGGTAGGCTCCAGCCGAAGACCACAATAGAACTCATGAAGACAGCCAACCAATGGGCCGAAGGAGAGGACTACGTCCGCGAAACTTCTCCCAAAAAAGAGGGCGAAACAAGCAACTGGCGCGAGGCACGTCAAAAGAAGAAGGCACGTTACACCCACGATTCAATCGAATTAGTAGCGGCGGGTTATGAAACCCCCCGTGAGGACAAGCGTGACGGCAGCCGACAGTACGAGCAAAGTCGGCAGCCCAGCTCGAGTCAGTACAACCGTGGCAGCAGCAGCGTCGGCCACAATGATGGAAGTCAGAAACGCGAGTGGAAGCGCCCGTTGACCCCAGCAGAGGAGCTGATGCAACCCTGTAAGCATCACTCGTTCCGCAACCCGGAAACAGGCAAATGGAGTTCCAACCACCTGTTGAAGGATTGCCGCAAAGCAAGAAAGATCTACCATGCCATGCAGCAAATTATCGCCCCGGTGCAGGCCGTACAAGCGGCACCACAGCTAGCCATCCAGGCAGCACCCGCAAACAACAACCAAGTGCAAGCGGCAGGAGCGTTCCCCCAGCCGCAGCAGCAGCAACAAGGTCAGTCGGCAGCAGCCGACACGTACCCAGCCGCACGGGGACAGCTGAACATGATCCAGAAGGGACCCCCGTCGAACAGGCGGCAGAAAATCATCACACGCCAAGTACTTCAAGCCATCAACAGCCCGCGCGCGGTACCAGACTACCTGCGCGGGTCGGAGACACCAATCACATTCTCCAGGGCAGATCACCCATCGGAGGTAATCCGACCCGGGCACGCCGCACTCGTGATTGAGGCCTTGATCGGCGACTACAGCCTGAAGAAGGTATTCCTGGACGGAGGCAGCGACATCAACATCATATTCGCCGACACCCTCAGACGAATGAACAGGTCGACAGAGAAATTGCCGGAATCGGAGACCACCTTACACGGCATAGTACCAGGGCAAGCAATCACGCCCATGGGAACAATCACACTCGACGTCATCCTCGGTACACCCGAGCACTTCAGGAAGGAGTCGATAGACTTTGAGGTCGTCGACTGGAAGTCACAATACCACGCCATCCTCGGACGCCCGACCTTTGCCAGGTTCATGGCAGTACCCCACTACGCCTACCTGATGATGAAGTTGCCCGGGCCGAAAGGAGTGATCACCATCCGCGGCGACTTCGGGCTCTCCAACAGCTGCGACCGCGAGTTCGCCAAGATCTCCGAGTTCTTCGGCGTCGAAGAGCACTTCAAGGCCATATCAGCCGACAACGACAAGACCATCTTCCCGGCTCGCAAGAAGCCTGCCAAAGACGCAGCGTTCAACACGAATGACGACACCGTCACCCATCAAGTCCATCCGACTGACAGCAGAAAGACGGTCAAGGTCTCATCAAGTCCGACCCCCGCATAGGAAGGCGCGCTCGTCGAGTTCCTACGTGAGAACTGGAAAATCTTTGCATGGCAACCTTCTGACATGCCAGGGATACCCAGGGAACTCGCCGAGCACTCTCTGAAAGTCCACAAGGACGCAAGACCAGTCAAGCAATCCATGCGACGCTTCTCAGGACCCAAACAAGACGCGATCACCATGGAAGTCGACAGATTACTGCATGCCAAGTTCATCCGAGAGATCAAAGATTCGGACTGGGTCGCCAACCCGGTTCTAGTGGAGAAAAAGAAGACGAAGAAACTACGCATGTGCGTTGACTTCACCGCAGTCAACAAATGCTGCCCCAAGGACCACTTCCCGCTCCCGCGGATAGACCAGATCATCGACTCGACAGCAGGTTGCGAGCGCCTGTCCTTTCTGGATGCCTACTCAGGTTACCAGCAGATCAGGCTGAAAGTCGAGGACGAAGAGAAGACAGCCTTCATCACACCCGACGGCGTTTTTTGCTACCAGACGATGCCGTTCGGGTTAAAGAACGCAGGTGCCACGTACCAGCGGAAAATGCAAGCATGCCTCAAGGGGCTAATCGGGCAGATCGTCCAAGTCTACGTCGACGACATCGTCGTCACTACCCGAAAGGAGGATACCCTAGTCGACGACCTCCGCAAGGTCTTCGCCGCACTCGACGTGTATCAGATCAAGCTCAACCCAGAGAAGTGCGTGTTCGGCGTACCAGCCGGAGAACTACTAGGGTACCTTGTATCCGCAAGAGGAATCGAAGCAAACCCCGAGAAGGTGCAGAACATACTCACAATGCCAGCACCAACCAAGCTCAGGGAGGTGCAACGATTAGCTGGCCGAGTCGCAGCTCTCGGCCGGTTCATTAGTAAGTTGGGAGAGAAAGCCTTACCTTTCTACCAACTGATGAAGAAGGCAGACAAGTTCGAGTGGACAAAAGAGGCGCAGGACGCATTCGACCATCTCAAGAAAACACTGACAACCTCTCCAGTCCTCGTGGCACCGCTGGAAAATGAGCAGTTGTACCTATACGTCTCAGCAACGAACAGGGTGGTGAGCACGGTGCTCGTAGTCGAACGCGAAGAAGAAGGGCACAGTCACCCGGTGCAGAGGCCCGTCTACTACCTTAGCGAAGTACTCACCTTGTCCAAGCAGAACTACCCTCATTACCAGAAGCTGGCGTACGGAGTCTTCATGACCTCCAGAAAGGTCGTCCACTACTTCTCCGAGCACCCGATCACGGTGGTAAGCTCCTCTAGACTAGCAGACATTCTCACAAACCAGCGCGCGACAGGACGAGTCGCCAAGTGGGTTGTCGAACTAGGACCATGGGGGCTGAAGTATGCTCACCCGAAGTCCATCAAGGCCCAAGTCCTCCCGGAATTCACCACCGAGTGGATAGAAGCCCAGCTACCAAATGTCCCCGACTTGTCCAACGCATGGACAATGTACTTTGATGGTTCCAAAAATTCAAGTCAGCCGGGGCAGGAGTCGTGCTCATCTCCCCCAAAGGCGACAAGCTCAAGTATGTCCTACAGATGGACTTTCCGACGTCGTCCAACAACGAAGCCGAGTACGAGGCCCTGATCCACGGCATGCGAATGGCCAAGAACTGCGGCGCCACGCACCTCATGATCTACGGCGACTCCTACCTGGTGGTACAACAAACCATGAAGTCCTGCGACGCCGTCGCTGACAACATGATCGCCTACAGAGACCTCTACAATCAGTTGGAAGGCAACTTCGACGGCTGCGAGCTGCGCCACATTGGCCGTGAAAGCAACGAGGAAGCCGACGTCCTCGCTAACATGGGCTCAGACAGGGTGCCAGTCCCACCCGGCGTCTTCCTCGAGTGCATCACGCAGAGATCCATCAAGACTCAGAATACAGCAAGCACTGCAACAACAAAAGGCGACGCCAACCCGCCAAGCCAAGACAAGGTCCCCATGGAGGTCATGCTAGTCGAAGCCACATGACAGGACCGTACCTGGCATACATACTACATCAGAAGCTGCCAGCCGACCCAGTCGAAGCAAAGCGCATCATCAGACGCTCCAAAAGTTTCACCGTCATCAACGGAGAACTCTACAAAAGAAGCATCTCAGGAATCCTGCAAAGGTGCATAGATCCAGTCGACGGCCAAGCCATCTTACTCGACATCCACGCGGGTATCTGCGGGCATCACGCCAGCAGTCGGGCACTGGTGGCCAAGGCGCTACGAGCCGGGTTCTACTGGCTGACAGCCATGTAGGACGCCGAGGAGCTGGTGAAGAAATGCACAGGGTGCCAGGAATTTGCCAACAAGCCACACGCGCCAGCATCAGAACTCAAAACAATACCATTAGCCTGGCCCTTCGCCCAATGGGGTCTGGACATGGTGGGCCCGCTGAAGAAATCCTCACCCGGAGGTCACACTCACCTCCTGGTTGCAGTCGATAAGTTCACAAAGTGGATCGAAGCCGTGCCCATCACAAGTTCGACTGCATCCACAGCGGTCAACTTCATCAGGTCAATCATCTTCAGATTTGGAGTACCGAACGGGATCATCACCGACAACGGCTCGAACTTCACAGCCAAAGAATTCAAGGACTTCTGCTCAGAGCAGGGGATCAAGCTCAGCTACGCGTCTGTCTCGCACCCGCAATCCAATGGGCAAGTGGAGAAAGCTAACAACCTCGTCTGCAACGGCATCAAGAAACGACTGTGTGTGCCCCTAAAACGCGCAGCGGGCGCATGGGTGGAAGAACTGCCATCGGTCCTCTGGAGTCTGCGGACAACGCCAAACAGATCCACCCAGTACACTCCATTCTTCATGGTGTACGGTGCAGAAGCGGTCCTCCCCTGCGACATCAAGTTCGACGCACCGAGAGTAGTCGCCTACGACGAGTCGGATGCAGAGGAGGCACTCGAAGACAGCAGAGACACCCTGGATGAAGCGCGCGACATCGCCCTGGCACGATCAGCCGTGTATCAGCAGGACCTGCGCAACTATCACACTCGGAGGCTGCGACCAAGAGCGTTCGTTGCAGGCGACCTGGTTCTTCGACTCAAGCAAAAGAAGGTGCACAAGCTCGCTTCCCCATGAGAGGGCCCGTACATCGTAACAGAAGCAATAGGCAACGGAGCTTACCGCCTAAAGGACTCGAAGACAGGAGCGGACTGCAGCAACCCGTGGAACGTAGCACAACTCCGCCGGTTCTATGCCTAGTTCAAAATAATCATTGTACAAGAAAATCAGCGCGGCAGGTTTCAGACGCACTCTTTCCCTTACCAGGGTACCTGAGGGGACTGGAAGGGTTTTAATGAGGCGGCATGTACGCAAGAATCAATAAAGTGATTTGAAGAAAATCTGTCTCCTTTACCGGTCACTCAGAGGAAGCTCAAAATCCTAGGCCGCCACTCGAACCACTCGGGGGCTGCGCCACACAGGTTGAAATAAAAGCTTAGGCCGCTACCCGAACCACTCGGGGGCTGCGCCATACAAGCATGTCCAAAATCCTAGGTCGCCACCCGAACCACTCGGGGGCTGCGCCACACAGGTTGAAATAAAAGCTTAGGCTGCTACCCAACTTACTCGGGGGCTGCGCCATACAAGCATAAAATCAAAAAATCCTAGGCCGTCACCCGACCGACTCGGGGGCTGCGCCATACAGGTCAAGTTCAAAATCCTAGGTCGCCACCCGACACACATGGGGGCTGCGCCACACAGGTAACACTTGTAACCCTAGGCTACCACTCGACTTACTCGGGGGCTACGCGAAACAGGCCTTCTCAGAAAAATCCTCAGCCGCCACTCGAACCCACTCGGGGGCTGCGCTGTACAGGTCAAGTTCAAAATCCTAGGTTGCCACCCGACATACTCGGGGGCTGCGCCAAACAGGTAACACTTGTAATCCTAGGCCGCCACTCGACCTACTCGGGGGCTGCGCCACACAAGTCTTAACCAAAATCCTAGGCCACCACTCGAGCAACTCGGGGGCTGCGCCATACAGGTGAAGTTACAAAAATCCTAAGTCGCCACCTGTTAAAATCAGAGACTGCGGCATACAGGTCACACTTGAAAAAACCTAGGCCGTTGCCCAGCGTACTAGGCGACTGCGCCAAACAGGTTGCAAATCAATACAGGCACTGTCACTTTCGAGCAAGCAGATCAATTCTCATGACTCGAAAATACTTCAATCTGTTACATCATGTTTACACAGGGACATTTGCCCCCTATAGCTAACCCTGTACATCAGACGACAACTACTCTAAACTGCAGGTTCGGCCTTCGGCGCATCAAGGGGACCTACAAGGCGCTCGCTCAGGTCCTGAACCTGCCGGATAATCCGGCGCGCAGCCGCTAAGGTCTCGTCAAAGTCATCGTCACCCGGCAGGCCTTCAAGCACCCTCTCAAGCGGAAGATGTGGCCGGTGCATCCGGACGTATGCCAGCGCCGCGTTCGCACCAGCCACAAGTTGGGCGTCGACAACCTCCTTCAGCCCTTCACCATCGCGAAACCTCTCCAGCAAGGCGGACAGCCCGTTCGGCTGCGCATTATGCGGGAAGTACACACGATTGATGTGCCAGAGTGTCTTCCGGCAGTTCTCCAGAAGAAAAGCAGCGCGCCACGTACGATCAAGCATGGTGGCAAGGACGCGCCCCCTCGACTGGTTCACCCAGAACTGTCGAGCTTCGTAGGAGTCGCCGGACGCCTCTCGGGTGACTCGCTCCTCAACGCGAGCCCGCTCGGCCTCCCAGTCAGGATTAACATCTGCATGCATAAAATGCAAGTCAGAACGAGAAGGAAAGCCAACAAAGACGGCAGCCGCCAAAGGGATACAAACCTTGCAACTGCCGACTGATCAGGTCGATCTCCCCAAGCAAAAAATCCTCACGTCGCGAGAACTCCGCCGTAGGATGCGACTGGGAACGATGCAGCAGCCGCTCCGTATTCTTCAGGGTCGCCTCAAGCTCCACCACCTTGTTCTTCAGGTATGTGATTATCCGCTGATCATTTACACTGCGTGGAGGAGCCGGCGCCGCCCGACGACGGCGAGCACCCGAAGAAGAAGCCGCGCCACTCGGCTCGGCCACAGGAGAAGGTGGAGCATCATCGCGCATAGCATTCTGCCAGGGATACGCAGAGTCAATACAATCATGCGACTGCGAAGCACATATCAACTCAGAAGAAAGAAAGTCAGCAAAATAAATATTGAAGACCAAAAGACCCGACAGGGTAATATTCATTACAAAGCAAGAAGTTCAAAATTCAGACCGCGGCGACTGCCGAACTCCTAAAGCTACGCCTACTCTAAGGCTGCGGACTGCGACCGGGAACGGCCCTTCCGAGCGGCAGCCGCCTCGGTCGCCTTAGCAAGGGCCCTCTCGAAGAGTGCCACAAGCTGCACGGCCAGCTGCGAGGCATGCTCCTTCACGCCACTCAGCGACGCGGTTCGGCCATCGGGTTTGCGAGGAAAACCACTGACGACCTTCTCGAAGTCACCTGGAACCTGATGGCCTAATAGGAGCTGGAAGGTGAGCTCGGAGCCGCGTACCGTCTGCGACCGCGTGAAGTCGGCGATGGTGGTCGCGTCCTCAAACGGCGCAGCTAGGGCGTCCACGGCTGCCGGCGGCTGGTCGCCCGGGAAGATACTCTGATGCACCACAGTGAGGGCTCCAGTCGATTTCTGCAACGCGGCTGCGGACTTCTTCAGCGCGTCTGAGGCATAGGCACAAACCCGGTCGAGGAAGCCAACAGCGGTCGCCAGGTCAACCGTGTCACTCGACGCGTCTTCCGGAGGAGCTCCACCGCAAGTCTCTGCGCAAAAATTCAAGGTCAAGCAAAGAAAAAGATCAAAGACGCAGTAGGCATCAAGCCGAAACTTACCCCCAAGAACACCGGCGAGTGAAAGGAGACGACCGACTTGAGTCGTCTCCTGGGCGACCCGCGCCAGCTCCCGCTCTCGAGACTCGTGAAGAGCCTTCTCAAGCTCATCAACCCGCCCAGTAGCCTGGTCCAAAGAGGCACGCAGTTGGTCCCTCTCTTTCTCCAGGCGAACGTAAGCCGCGGCTGCGTCGAGCTGTTGGCGATAGTACGGCTGAAGCAAAAGCAAGATGTTAATAAAGTTGCGGGCGACTATACCAGTCACCCACACCTTGGGGGCTACTCCCATCGGGAGCGCTGATCGCGCACCCGATGAAAAATCAAGAATGCAAGAAAAAGCATAAAAGACTTACGTGGTCCAGGAGTTCAAGATCCTCTGCAGCCGAAGGAGGAATGCGGCTAGACAATGCAACGCCGGCATGCTCAGCAAGCACCTTCTCCATTACCGCCTGAGTCCCCAATCCAGTCGAAGGGGCGGATGTATGCTCCACGTCCCGAAGGGGGGAGCTAACATTGTCAGAACGGTGGCTGCAGCAAAACCAAGCACACCTGTCAACTAAAACGTCGAAACTGCAAAGTACAACTTGAAGGACACACATCACAAAGAAGCTCACCTGGGGGTGCCGGCATCGTCGTAGCTCTCCAGGGAGGGCAAAGGCATCCGCGCGAAAGAACGAGGCGCTGCGGAGCTGACTGGAGGAACGTTCAGGGGTTCGTCCCAGCCACCCGAGGACTGCGCACCTGGCGATGTCGCGACGATCTCCTCCACAGTAACGTCGGCATCTTTGGCAGGCGACGACGCAGTGGCAGAATCGCCACGACTCGGAAGCTTCCGCTTCTTCCGCGCGGGTTCCTCCACTTCATCCTCCTCCTCCACCTCATCACGGGGAGAATGTGCTGAGGGAATCTCTTCGTCTTCGTCCTCCTCCTCGACAAACTTCGACTCATCGTCGGGTCCGTTCTCAGGAAGAGGAGGAAGGCTGATGAACAGAGCTCGACCCTGAAGCAAGTAGACACAAGTCGAATAAAAAAGAAAGGTAGACTCAAGTCGAACAAAGACAAAAGGAAAACAAGACAAGACTTACCTGAGGAACGGGGTTCGAGGCCCCGTAAGGAGAAATCGGGCACTTGACGTTGCACGTGTCCGCGGCTCGGAGGTTGGTGATGGATCTGACGTTGGCTTCCACCTCCTCATCATCAAGTGGCACGGCGCTGACGCCTTCGGCGACCCACATCGGGTGAGGCCGGGCGCTGAGCGGCTGCACCTGAAGACGGAAGAAGGTGGCCATCAGGAAGACGCCACCCGCCTCGCGCCCAAGGGACTTGGTCAGATCGCGCAGCAGGCCCAGCAAGGGCCACACGGCCTCCTTCTCCACGACGGACAGCGGGTGCGCCCAGGCGCCGGTCTTCCGCAGTCCACGTCCGCTGTCGAACGCGTCCAGGCCGTCCTGGTTCGACTGGACGTAGAACCACCTCCGGCGCCATCCTTGGACGGAGTCGGACTTCTTCATCTGGAAGTACGCGGTGTCACCGCGCACCTGGATTCCGAAGCCGCCCACGGGGAAGGTCAACCCGCTCTTCCCCACGTTCTTGCGAACGAGGAAGAGCGACTTCCACAACGCCCAATGGGGCGCGACACCCAAGAAGCATTCGTAGAGCACGATGAAGCCCGCGATGCTCAAGACGCCATTGGGGGTCAGATCGTGGATCTGAACCCCATAGGCATACAAGAGACCGCGCACGAAATCGTGCATGGGGAACCCGAAGCCCCGCGGAAGGAAATCCGCGAAGCAAACACGTTCCCCATCGCGGGGAGTGGGGAAGACCTCCTTGCTAGGAACGCGTACCTGGACTTGGTCGGCAGGTGGCAGCAGACCTTGCGCGCGGAAAATCTCCACCTCGGCTTCTTCACCGATGATCTCTGCCAGTCGCCGTCGGGTTTCTTCATCACCCCGACTTCGTCGGCGGCGGTAGAGGAGCCAGCGGCGCTCTTCGGCTTGCCCATGGTCAGGTCGCAAGGTGTACGGACAGATTGCCCGGAGCTCTGGATGGCGGCGGAAATGGTAGAGCGCAGAGGAAAGGAAGCACAGAGCGATTGGAGAAGATGAGATCCCAAACGTCAAAGACACAGTACTTATGCCTCGAAAATCAGCATCTCAACCGTCCACCGAACAAGGGCTCCGAGCAGGCACATCCGGCCGTCCACGTGTCGCACGGAGAAACCAACCGTCACCGCCCACTTCGTCCACTATGCACGAAAACCGAGGCGTCGTCATCGTGCCGCGCAAATTTCGCGCCCACTTCGGAGACGTGACAACTGTTGACCGCGGTCAGCTCTGACAGTGGGGCCCGCCAAGTCACGTCCCATCGAGCGCAGAAACGTGCAGCAGATCGTCACCAGTGACGTCATCAAGCCAACGGCTCCAAAATCAACTGAAGCAACTCTACAGAGTGATTCGAGTAGTAAGCTTCAAAGCTGAAACCAACAAGGTAGGATCAGCCAAGGATCCGAGAACCCGAAGAAACCATTCGGGTGGCAACATAGTAAGCTCGAGCAGCCGAATCCATCCACAAGTAAGCCAAACAGGCTGAGTAGAAGCAAGCTTCACAAGAAGATGAAGGCAAAGTAATTCGACTGCAAAGGTTACTCCCATCGGGAGTGGCCGGTTTGACTGAAGAAATCGAGTTCAATCTCAACATCAAGCAATCCAATGGCGCGTCCAGGAGGAAGGAGTCCTTTGTTCGACTCTACGCTTCGACCAAGCACTCGGGGGCTACTGACGTGGGGCTGCCTTACGGGTAGCCCACGATAAGGCTACCTGGGCCGCGCCAAGGATGGAAAGGCCCACAGGAGGCCCACGCGGGATACCATGTAACCTAGTCCAAGTCGGTTAGGAAGCATAACCTGCCATATCTGTAGTTGCCATCGGCACCAACCACCCGAGACCTGGCTGCCTATAAAGCCAGGAGGGTTGCCCGTCCCAGAGGACACGCTCATAGATACAGCACAAACCCTAGCGAGATCGCAATCTCGCCATTGTAACCACAACTCGCATCAATAATCAGACAAGCAGGAGTAGGGTGTTATCCTCCGGGAGCCTGAACCTGGGTAAATCCTTGCTTGTCAGCCGTCGTGACCACCTTGCACTCATCTCTCTCCCCATCAATCAACCCGGGGTGCACAACCCTGGGACTTGTCGAGTTAACACCTCGTCAGTTGGGAAGCTCTGTGGAGGTGTTGAGAGCCTCCATTTTAGATGTGGAGGGTAGCCCTAACCTTGTGTGTAAAGGTCTAGTACCCTTCGGTGCCCGCTTAGTGGATAAAGTCTTCCATTGTGAAAGAAGCTCGAGGAGATTAGGTTCATCCTTTGTGAAGTTGGTGAGCCTTTATGGCACCACATCTGAAAGGATCGGTATGACACCTAGAGGGGGGGGGGGGTGAATAGGTGCTAATTCAAATTTTAGTTCTTTTTCAAATTAGGCTTGACACAAAAGGTAAATTCTCTAGATATGCAACTATGGTGAATTACCTATATGACAAGCTAGCAACTAAGCAAGATATAATAAAGGCAATGAATAAGGATAGAAGTAACCGAAGTGAAACCACGAGACGACAAGGATGTATTCCCGAGTTCCTCCCTTAAATGGGAGTACGTCTCGTTGGAGAGGTGTGAACCAACACAATGGTTCAACGGCCACAAAGGCCTCACCCAAATCTCCGGTGAACCGCACCACAAAGGTTTGGTCCACTTTCCACCATCGGAATCCTTCGAGGCGGAATCCGGAGCCTTTACAACAACGATTCGGGGCACGACCCACAAAGAGCTTGGGGGCTCCCGAACAGCTACAATCTGTTACAAAGACAAGAAGGTAAGTACAACAATGGGCTAGGTTTTCCTAGTGGAAACCCTAGCAAGTGTTCCCTCAAGTGAATGGGGGGGGGGGGGGGGGGGGGGGGAATGAAGAACGGCTCGGTGAAGATGTAGATCGGGGCCTTCTCCTTCAATCCTCCAAAGATCAACGAGTTTGGATGGGGGGATTGGGAGATCTTGGGATTCTTGGCTTGCAACAATGGAGTTCCTCCTTTTCTTGGTCGAGCACTTTTGCTGGAAGAAGGAGGAGGGGTATTTATACCCCTCCAAAGATGTAGCCGTTGCAGCCAATCACCAGGCCGGAAACTCCGGCCCTAGTGGCCGGAAACTCCGGCCTGGGGCGGAAACTCCGGCCGCAGGAGGACGGAAACTCCGGGCCCCACCAGGGGCTGAACACCAGTTTCTTCAAACTGAACTTGGACATCTTCGAGGTACCTCAGAGACCGGAAACTCAGGCAGGGGCGGAAACTCCGGTCCACGGGATCGGAAACTCCGCCCCCCACCAGGGGCTGAGCACAACTTCGGCAACCGAGGCTTTGGTAAAGATTCCGGTCCTCAGGGACCGGAAACTCCAGACAGGGGCGGAAACTCCGGCCCCCAAGGCCGGAAACTCCGCCCCCCACCAGGGGCTGAGCACACTTTCAGTGCTGCCTCTTTTTCTCCTTTTTGGTGCTGATGCATCTGAAGAGTTCCTAAATTATCCCGCATTACTTAACACCAACTTAATACATCCACATGTTGTTAACTAACACACAAAACACAGAGATCATAAAAATGTCCTTTCAACACCCTCTAGCGAAGATGTACTTGCATCGTGGAAGGAATTCTAAAAAATAAATCTTTTTACTCCACCATTGCGGTTATCTTTTGTCTTTAGTCATTTGGTAATTTTGTGATCTTTGGAACTTGTTTACTTTGATTATTTTGATATTATCACACATGCCTCTCCTAATTGCACATATAAGTAACCTTACGATAAAATTGCATCCTTTAATTTGAAAATAAATTAAAAAAATGTTGGTCGCATATTTACCCCCTCTACTTGACCATTTCGATCCTTTCACATCGGAATCCACATAATAGTTTATCACCTCGTGTAACCATAAAGGGCAAAACACATGTATTGCTTGTCACAGAAACAAATTGCACTCTCGAGATAAAGCATCAACCACAATAGTTTATTCCCATTCTTTGTATTGAAACCTAGACACTGCCCCCATCCTCACTCCATAGGAATCGATGCCGATGGAGAATGGTTTTTCTAATTCTAGAACTTAATTAAGAACTGGATAGAGCTCATGGCTCATCTTTAAATTGTCAAATGTTGTGATGTAGAAGGTCATTCGGATTTTAAGAAGATTTGTCGGTGGCTTGGGTGTAGGGTAGCTACACGATTTTTTTTGCCACATGCCACCCAACCGTCAAGATCTACATATGAAGATACAAGTAAACAACAAGTTTAAGATTTGGTCGCAGTTCGTTACCATCACTGGAAGAGATGTTGATGACGATTTCGATGTAGATCGGTGATGATTCTCAAAGCTAGGACTAGAGGTGATAATATAGCCGACTACCCCTGTCCAGCCTTTTAGATCTAAGCGAGCTAGTGTCAAATGTATAACCCCTCTAAGAGTTCGCATACGTTCATCAAATCTGGTTCAAGATAGCTTCATTGTCTAGATCGTAGCCTCTACTTGTGTATATGAGGGTGGAGTTCACAACACATGAGAGAGATTGAATCTCAATCTCAAGGGACTGGAAACCTCAAAAAACCCGTAGATCAAGTTCCGACTTGTGACTATTGCGTCTCCAAATGAGGAGGGGTGGGTTTTTTATATTGGGTTGCATGTATGGTAAATTAAAAAAAATCGTCTAGCGTTCTATGCAACAGTTTAATATCTACCATAAAGATATAAGTTATGAATATTCCGTCCACCACTATATCGAATAGTACTCACTTTACCTTTTTTTTTGTACATACCACCAACAATAGGTATGACGGTAGGGACCCATAAGCATTGACACTCGAAATGTTTGAAATTATTTCATCAATTTTCCGAATCAGTAGAAATATTATTTTCCAGAAGATTTCATAGAATCTTAGTGAAAGCTAAAAGAACACTCAAGTTAGTGACATGTGGACATAAATGACACATCATTTCTTTTGGTGTGGGTCCCGGTTGTCAAAAGATTTAATTAGAGATTTTGATCAGATTACAAGAATATATAAGTAGTTGTGTATTTGTTTGTTGTTGTTGCAAAAAAAAAAACAGGTAAATTGGAGAGCTTGCACGGTGACGACGGCAATGGCATTCTGCAATGAGAACTGCTACACATAGATACAACGATTTCCCATCTGATGCACAACTCAATTCAAAAACCAAAAAAAATCCCATCTTTTCCTCTCTGCAGCGGCCGCATGTGGTGCGAGACCAAACCAAAACCCCTTTTTCCTCCCCGCTCCCCTCCCTTTTTCGCACCGCACGGCGCCATTCCCAACCCCTGCCAAAACCTCCCAAAACTGAAACCCTCGCCGCCGTTCGCCATCGACGGAAGAAAAAAGCGAAAACCCACCGTCGCCGTCGATGGCGGGCGTTGGCCTGCGGGAGGATCCTGCCTAGCGCGCGGCGCTCCGGCGATTCTTCCGCCTCCGTTTCCCTCCGCCCTCGCCGCCGCCGACAGCTCCGGCGATTCTTCCACCTAGGTTTCCCTCCGCACCTCCTCCATCGCCGCCGACGACCCCTCCCGCGAGGAATAGCCGGCTACACCGCCGTCGACGGGACGAGACGCCCTCCCGTCTCCCCTGAGTCCCCAACGTCCCCTTCGGCCGCATACTCTACTTCGACGACAACAGCCTCGGCTTCGTGGATCGACCTCCTCAGCAACCGCTCACCGCCTGCCGTCTGCGTCATCTCTCATAGGTTGTTGCCTCCTCCCCTACTTCTTTGTACCTCCGCCTTTGCTATTTTTTACCTGAAAGAAAAAAAAGTCTGCATTTTTATTACTCCCTCGGTCCCGCTTTATCTGTCTGTCGCGGATGGACATACATGTACAAATCGTCTTCACAACTACCGACAGTTAATACGGAACAGAGGTACCAGGGTTTAGGAGAAATAACGCTACACAGGCAGCTAGGAAATCTGTCAGATGTCCGCCTTTGGCTGAGATGGCTATTCACTTAATCAGTTTATGGAGCCCCAACTGTATGTTAAACCAAACTTGAACAGATTCAGTATGTTTCCGCTTCCCATCATGCATGTATTTTGACGACACGGAGGTGATTTAGCCTCGGCTTGGCTCCTCTAATATTGTTCATGAATAAATAAGTACTGTACCATTTATTTGTGCATCCTCGGACAAGGAAATGGTAGTAAATGATAAATGTGCATCTTTTACACCTTGCTTCTGTTCCTTTGGATCACCCAGGTTCTAAGGTACAGCATGAAGTTTAACTTACTGGTGCTGCTGAATCAGTACAAAAAAAAGTATGTCATTATTATAAAACACAGGCTTACCTTTTGTTTTTTCACAATCAGACGCTCCTTTCCTGTGTTTGATTTTCGTGATCAAATTGCTCTTCCACATAACCACTGAAGGTACGCTCTCATGGAGCAACCTGTAACTGAATTTCCTTGATACTATTTGACTGCCGACACTTCAACAGAATGCAAATCCCTAGACGCCACCCCACCTTCCCTCTTTGGTTTAGATAGCTTCCATCATGAAACCCGATTGATTTTGTAATGCTTGTCCATGTGACAGCACGAGTAGCGGCATACAAATAGCTTAGATCATCGTATAAGGATTTGTTATTTACCTATGTTAGTTGGAATCCCCCAGATATGTACTACAAGATAAACCTGTCAGCAGAGACACATAAAATGCTTCACATCTCTTCCTCATTAAGCGGGATCACAATGGAGGTTGGTGCACAGTGCAACAGATAAGGATCCACATGTCAATATTTGAGAGGGGAAACAGACATACTAATTGGTCAGCTTTTATCTGTTTTTTTTGGATTCGCACTCCTGCTAAGGCTTGGCAGCATCCTCTGATATTTTGTGAGGTGCCTAACAAACTGAAAACAGAGGAATCCGGAATTTAGGTACTCTCTCGAGCGGACTGGTATTAATTTTGCTTGCGTGGATGAGTGCACGATTTGGATTTGTTTGTATGCATAGTGAATTAGTGATCTGACCATAGGGTTCAGACACTGATCACCACAAACGATAGCTAATTAACAAGTGACCCAAAGAATCATCTTCGAGTTGTCAAAATACATGGATGATGGGAAGCGGAAATATATTGCATCTGTTCTTAGTTTATAACACAGTTAGATGGCAATGGGTACCCATTACCCGCATACCCAATGGGTATTTACCCATTTGGGTAAGGGTTTGGTAAAAGATTTTTACCCACCGGTAAGTAAATGGTTTAAAGTGTGTACCCAATGGGTATTGCGGGTGCGGGTATGGTAAACTACTACCCATACCCGTATACCCAGCTATTTCTATTATCGACATGTAGGAATCATGGTACATAAGATTATTCTGAGGAGAAGTCTCGAAATGCTATATGGCTAGTAATTTCGCTTGTTTCATATAGCAGCCATTTACTTTGCCTGATTCGTAATTCCCTCCTAGTTCTCACCCATGTTGTTTCCTCTCTCGTCTCCACTACTTTTAGATAGATATGTCCATCTCCCTCCCGTCTCCTCATCACCGATCTGCCCTTCCCCTAAACAGGCAGCCACCGGCCATCCCGCCCTCTCCGATACACTCCTCTATACGGCTGCTCGCCATGCACACTGAACGGATGAATGCGTTATTTTGTTGTTCGTTATCATATATATTGTGTTGTCTTGTTTCTTTTCATATATGTGTGTGTCGCTTTCTGAATTAGTGGATGAATGAGCATACATGTCGATGATTTTCTGATATATTGTAAATGAATGACTTTTTGGTGGGTTTACCTGCGGGTTTTTAATACCCACACGGGTGCGGGTATGGTACAAAATATGTACCCAGACACGGGTGTGGGTATGGGTGTGGTTAAAATACGAGGACGCGGGTACGGGTTTGGTTAAACCCTACCCATACCCAACGGGTGCGGGTGCCATCGGTCTCTCAGCCAAGCGAAAATCTGATCATTTTTTAAACTTTTGGTCATCAAGTTGTTCCCCTTTTCTGGTACTGGAGGTTGGGACGCGCTGCTGACCAGTCCTTATGCGGTCCAATTGCAACCCGCATTGTCAACGGCTGGATGCCCAGCAAGTCAAGTTGCATGGTAATGCATATCCGGCCCGTGTATGTTCTTGTGCATAAGTATCTACAAGCAAAAACCATATATTATTCTGGTACTGCATGAGGCTAGCCAGATATGAGGTACTCCCTCCGTCCTGGACTTCTGGTATGCAGTGCATAATTTTTTAATCTCTTGGCCCAATGGACTGTAGATATAAATTGTTTCAATATGCACCAATGCTAAAATTGCTTCAGGTAAATTGTCAACTATTTGTAGGCTATATAAGTTGGATGAGATAAAATTGCTTCAGGTGATAAACACCATCCACCTGCATCATGCTGCATATCTCTGGAGTAAACTTAGCTTGTTCCAGGAAAATATAAAAGGTAACAAAATGTTGGAATCTACTTACGTTTTGTTCCATTTACAAAAGAAATTGATTGGCCTAGCATTCACTTCTATAAACTTGCAACTCTAATACAAAATCATATATATTTTAGGACCCAAACCGGCAAGAACACCAAATCTATAACTAATATCCAGTGCGAACCACTATTATATTCGCAAATGGTGAAAGAAACCATTAAATTTTTAATGATGCCTCAGCTAGTTGCTCCAGACTACGATGATCTGATAGCGTGCATTAGATGATACAAGAAGGATTATTATTCCAACATTGCTTGTCAGCTGAATTATCTGTACAAATGTTCTAATTCTGATAGAACCCTAAATTTATAGCTAAACAGTATAGCCATCCCAACAGTTTTGCTACATTGTAGGGTTCTATCAGAACTAATAGAGTAAAAACAATTTACGGCTCACTTCTCAGCGCAACTGTTTTGACCTTCTTATTGCAGTGGTGGATTAGTGAAGTGAACCGAACTCATAGTATCTCTTGTCTAAAAGCACTATGAACATGTTGGGGTCAGAAAAAAATCCGCTGGAAACATGTTAGTGACAAACATTGATGGAGTGGTTGACGAAAATAAGTAGTTTAAGTAAAAAGTGTAAGCAGTTACTAAGAACAAGAAACAAATAACACAATGGTGGTGGAGATCTATTGGCGCGCTGTTCTCAACTACCGGCGCTGCACAACTTGTCAGGAGAGCCTCTGGGAGATATGGAGCCTAGAAGAGGGAGATAGGAAGCTGAAAAAGGAGGGATCAGGATTCCCACTCCTGATATTTGAGAGGGGAAACAGATATACTAGGTGTTTATTCATCCCTTTTCTTGGATTCCCACTCCTGCTAAGCCTTGGCCATGGCCTCTGTATATTTTCTGAGGTGCCTAACAAACTGAAAAAGGAGGGACCAGGATTTTAGGTTGTCCATTATCGAGTGGACTGGTATTAGGTTTGCTTGCGTGGTTGAGTGCACGTGGAGAAGAGATTGTTTTATTTGTCCATCTATTGAATTTATTTCCATCCAAACCCGAAGTAATGTTCTGCATAGCAAACGAGAGGAAATGCCAGTGTTCAATTCTTGCTATTTAATATATATACCTAGGATTAAATAAAACCAATTTATTATGAGGTGCTTGACAGAATGAAAATGAGGGAGTACCACTAGCTTTTATCATCTCTTAGTCTATAAGATACTTATCTCTTGAGTACCAGATAAATGTGTAGACTGTATTCGAGTTGCTTAAGAGAAGAAGTACTCCCTTCGTTACTATAAGGAGGGTATAATTTTTCCGGCGCATCGATTAAGGAGCAGCTGGATACGTGCGTGTCAGACAATTTTACCCTACAAATTCTCTTCAATTGCGCGTCGCCCGGAGTAAACTGCCCCGACCTTATTTCATAGCTATGAGCTGTTGAGACTTGCATGCGCATATACCTGCAATAAAAGTTGCATGCAATGTGTTCCATTGGCTAGTCGATGCTGCATGCATGGAAAAGAGCATCCCCCAGCTTAACTGCAGCGCATGCTCGGCAGAATTGCAACAATATCACATCCGCGCCTTGCTTTCTGGTAAAACTGGAAATAAATCACGTCTTGTTCATAGGAACAGAGCGAGTAGATTTTTTTTTAAAAAATATGTTATACGAAAAACAATTGGTAGGAGCCATGGCTTTGGATGGTAGGAAAAACCATGTTTCTTAATTGCCTTTGAATTTATGGTCAGATCTAGCATGAGAATATGCCAAGTAAGGCTAGGAAAAAAGGCTGCTAGGTATAGTGCATTGAATCATGTATGCTGGTCTTATTAGAGCAAGAATTTATTTCCTCTCTACTTATATAACAATACTTACAGCTATGGCAAAGGAAAGAGGTTTACGCAGTTCAAACGATGCAAAGCCATGGAAGTGTCGATGTGGCAAAGTGAACCACCCAAAAAAAGGCCGATTCTTTGATTTGCCGACCTGGGAGTGTCGTGCTTGTAAAAGGGAGGTTCGTAGATTTGATATATTCTCCTGCTCCTTCTGTTTTAATTTGAACATTACTGTTTTGACCATTATTTGTTTTTCCTCATTTTGTAGTTTAATGGTACCTTCAAGTGTTGTTTAGGAGAAGTAGAAGTTGATGGCTACGACGTGATAGGTGAACCTTTGGATCAAGGGAAAAAGCGTGAGTATTTCTATTCTATGCTTTGTATTTCGCTCGTAGCTATACTATTATTGTTACATTATGTTAAGACATGCTGCTGAAACAAGAAATGGCCATGTCATTACAAAAAATGTTTTATATGCGTAGACACAGTGTACATATTATCATGTCTTTATTTCAAAAAGTATGTTTGTGCACCTAGGCACCAACATCCTTTTTATGTGTCTTCCTACCATGTGGGAACCACGTGTAGTTCTTTTTAATAACCTATCTCTCTTATATCACCCTTGTGAGGGCCCTTGTCAATCTCATGTGAGAAAAAGGAGTGGTTGAGAAAATTCTCAAATGTGCAGGTCTCACATGCAAGGAAATAGTTGTGGGAGGTCCTAGGTGCTCAAATTCACTTCTATTCTCTAGAAAGCATCATAATGTGTGTGGTCTGGAAAGAAAAATGAACTAGCAATATTATGAACATGTCTTGTACCAACATTTGCCCATCTATTTTTGAGTAGGCTTATATTAAGACATTCTAATTGTCTTTCAGCATATTGTGTGTCGTTTGCATATACAAAGGCAATTGAAGTTGCAGAGCGCGTGTTTTGTCTGAACAACGGGATTGATCCCAATACAGTAGTGCTGATCAATCCGCTTCAGCTTGAACAAAGATTTGAAGAAAAACACCCAGATTTTGCCTCTCGTGATACGAATACCAATGATAGAGGCGTATACAAGGTGGTTCACCTTGGTTTGATTCTGAAAGAAGAAGGAATAAAAAAGGTGTCATCTGGTGATAAATACTATCTTGAAGATTTATCAACAATTCCTCGTGACGATTTTTCGTCTATCATGGAGTGCTTGGCCGAAGGGATTCCATTCCTGGCGACTTATCTTGCAGGAAAAAGAAGATCGAAGTTGAAGTATTGTCAAATCTATAAATCACCTCCCATTTCTCGTTATACCGAAAAGGGAGTAAAAAAGAAAGGACACGCTGTGGTTCTTTTGGGTGGTGGAATGGAAGACGGAAGAAAATATTTTTACTGCGTCAACTCATGGGATACAAGATTCTGTCCTCGCAAGAATACTGATGGTGAGATCATGCGAGGTGGCATTGGAAAGATAGAAGCTTGTGACCTAACAAAAAATGTGGTCAAAATATCACGTCCAGAAAAAACTGGTAAGTTTCTTGAAACTGAAAGTGTGAATGGAAATATATATTAATCCGGTTAATCAACGTTTTTGTTTACAGATCCCTGCAGGAGGCTGGTGGCACAAGATGTGTTCGATATATCGAAGAAATTTTTTATTCTGATGATGGCACTAAAAAAAGAAGCAGCTTTCTTGTTAAAGAGAACAGAGAAAGTGAATTTGGAGAAAGCTGATGACAAGGTGCAATGTGATGAGCTTTTTGAAAAGTTCCGAGAAGGTAAGTTCCTCATCTTAGAGTAAAATGCATGAGAAATACTAATTCAATTAAAAAGGTGTCAATTTAATCCTAAATCTAGAAAATTGTTTATCGAGATCTCTATATTATTTAAGTGGTCCATATGGGTCCAATGCGGTCCCAATCAGCCATCGTTCGGCTGAGATGCAAACACTCCAACCCACTGTACTAGCTCGTGCGTGACAACCTGTGCCACGACTTGCATTGGCTCGCCTAGTCCGTCCTAGAGTGGTCAAGCTTTTGTCCTCAGGATCAGGCAGCCATACTGTCGTAGACTCGGTGTCTCAGGCTCGGTGACAATGGTCAGCTCAGGACATGTTTAGGTCAAAGATTATCAGGTCTGCATAGTACAGGCGGTGAACGACTTAAAACCTTTAGGACCTAGATATGGAGTTTATATAATTCGGACTAACTTGACATCTTCATAAAAGAGTTAGGACCTCCAATACGCTTTAGTCATGATATTATTAAAGGAAGTTCATAAATTTACTCAAGTCGTGCATCCTTCTCAGATCATTTGCATGGACCCTTTTGTGATGATGAAGCTGGATATTGTTCCAAAGAAATGAAGGACAGTCACATGGACCATGAGAAAATACACTGTGATAAAGAAACAAGTAAGGAAACCTATCAACCTCTTAATCTTTGTGTTATTTAGCACTTTGTTTACTCTTGCTTGTGTTTTTTGGTGTAGGGACAGATGATGTGATTCACTCAGTGGATTGTGTTGCTCAAACAGCCACATCAGGAGCAGTTACATATTTTCTTGGAAATCAGGGCTCCAACATCTCATCTGGAGCTGTATGTCTCTCTCCTACTATTGTTCGTATTGTGAGGTTTTGTGATGTCGTTGTGGTGCGGTTAAGATGGAATTTTGTTTGTTAGGTTTTAGGCGGTGTTAGATTTATCTGTGGGGATGCTAATTCATCTTATTTTATGTGCGTTTGGCCTAATCAGTCGAGGATGTGGATTAGACCTTGTTGGTCTCTCGTTAGATTAGTATGTAATGTTCAACCTATTTTCAGGTCGACACTCTGAAAAAGGCATTAGCGGCGAATGAATTAGAAAAATATTCAGTTAAACTAAATGACAACACAATCACAAGTGAGAGAACAAAGCGACTCCCGGAGCATACCCCACCAAGGCCACATAGGTTAAGCCTAGAGAATGCTAGTAGTGGCAAAGGTACCATACCAGGAACGGGATCAAAATCACCAACTTCAGTTATGAAGTCCAACAGAGATCGCATGGCAACTGATGACAAGGAATGCAGTATTGATGGCTTCAGTTTCACAAAACACCACAGATCAGTAATACAGGTAAATCTCACTCTGATTAACTTCGTATTGTAGCGACTGATATTTTTTCCTTGTGATAAAAGATGTCCCCAACATTATCTGAACAGATGGTCAGACAGGAGAATCAGAAGATAGTTCCAACGGAGGATACGGTTGCCTTTTATCAACTTAACCCTGATGATTATAATCAATACAAGCAGTCAGGTTTGGATACTCTCCAGAGAACACCATGTGGGTCAAGGTACATGGGTGCTGAAGCTAGTCAGACAGATGATTCTTCTGAGGCCAAATTGGACAAAATGAACACAAGCAATGTGACGAAGGAAGGCTCACATTTAAGAAGATCCATCCAGAGCAGCATAGGGAAACTGATTCATGGCTCTGAAAGAAGGTGTGCCAAGCGACACATTTAAATATCAGCATGCATTTGCAAACGATTATAGATAGTAATTCTGCATGTGGACTAAGCTTTCTCTGCTGTTGATACAACCTTGCAGGAATACTCCACATTCAGCACAAGCAACTCCTGCCAAAATCACTAGCAGCACAAACTACGATGGATCAGCTCCAATGGCTACTAATGCAAGGTTAATGAGAAGACAATCTTTAACAGGTCTTCCACCGCCATCACGCAGATCCTCTCTAGGAGGGAAGTCAGATTCGAGTGAGTATCTGTATAAAGAAAAGTTCGCTTTGCTAACATAATCAATATGTAACAGGCCGCCTCCTGCAGAGGGCTAATCACTTAAATTGCTCCTATTGTCATATCATTTGATGGAAGGTGTACAAAATAGTCAAATCACTGCATATGCTTCTAGCCAATATAAGCCGCTGCCATTCTCCTGGGTTCCATGGCCTGAACAACACCAATGTGAATTCTCCACTCCTAACAAAATCTTCGCTGCCCAGCCAAACCACTATATTCTTTGGTTAACTGCTCACATTATATTTCTCCTTGCCATGCTAGTGCTTCATTTTTTATTCCTATCTATGATCTAAGACCACATAGAAAATCTTGTCAACGCTTTCTCAGCCTATACTTGGTGTTCAATGTAGTTACAAATGATACTTTCAGTGATTATGCTCTATATTATCTGAAAGAGGTTCCACTTTAATTGACAGGTACAAATGACAAAAGAGCTAAACCACCACCTCCGATGAATTCAGCAGCTAAGGCGAAGAGGTGGATGTGAATGTGAAGCAAATATTCGAGGTCGCATTGTCCAGAGAACCCCCCAGTTGGTTTAGGCTAAGGTTATATTTCTTGTAACAACTAAAACTTGTTGAGAGGGTAACAACAGATGGAGTTTGAAGATGGTAAAAGGAAGCAACAATGTAAGAATGCTTGTTTTATGTTGTATTCTCAAATTCTCAATGTGTTGTAACTCTACAGCATGAAAGCAATGCAAATGATTCGGTTTTGGAGTAACTATTCAAAATAAAGTGTCCATTTGCCGTGTTCATGTGTATTTTACAGGGTGAAAGCAAGCAATGCAAATTTTGTATAACTGTGCAGCCTTACCTTCAGCCATTTTCCCTTCCTTTCTTTCATTAGGCAATTACTGTGGCAAGGATACTTATTATTCCCTATGTCAAATGAGATGTTTAGAGCTAAAGTCTATGCCAATGAGATGTTTAGAGCTAAAGTCTATGCAGCTCCCAGTAATGAACCTAATGTCGAACTGAGGTTGTTAATGGACATGAATAGAGCGAACAGTGCTCTCGATTCCAGGTGGGCAAAGCTGTCATGAGCGAATTAGGAACGGCATCATCCTATCATATGAAAAAACTACACGGGGGTGAATTTGTAGACCAGGTCCCATAAAATTATTACAGGTCTACAACATTGTTGGGCCAGCGTACATGAATTATTAGGTCGTTAAATCTAGAGTAAATGTGGTTCGATAATTCACTCGTCAAATTTACACATGGAAAGAAGTTCCCATTCATCATCGCTGCTCGCCCCGTCGCTGTCGACATATATAGAGTCCTCTTGCAACGCACATATGCGTTGCGCATAATGGTCGCTTCTCTGGATGATCATCTCGTTCCTGTACACCTGCTCAACCTGCTTCCCGCCGCGTGCCGCCGCTTCGAACTCGTCGTCCCTTCCGTGGAACTCCGTCGACGCCGGGTGCATGATCTTGCCCCCTCTTCTGTCGCAATACAGGCACCGAACCAGAGAGGCTCTCGGCGGCGGTACGACCACCGGGACGCAGTATAGCGGCACCTCCTCCTCCAACCCACCAGAGTTCAAACACCAGGTTTGACGCTGGTGTTTCTCATTTAGACGGAATATTCTTCAGTGAGAGACGACGTTCCCCAGCGAGGCGCATGTGGTGACTTCCTCAATCTCAAGACCTGACCCGCCGGTTCAATCTCTCGGAGGTGCTCATAGGGATAGGGTGTGCGTGCGTTAATAGGGGTAGGTGTGTGCGCGTATATATGAGCGCTTGCGTTGTACTGTGTTTCTCAAAAGAGTCCAATACGCTTTTAGTCCCACAACTTGCTCGGTTTGGATGTTTTAGTCCCATATTTTGTAAATAGAATTTTTCAGTCCCACGACTTGCACGAAATGAACACTTTAAGTCCCATCGAATGAGGGGATGGCACGTGGACTACCAGCGTGGACAAAAAAATGCTGGGCTCGTGGAACATTTACAGAAAACCCCCGCAAGCTTTTAATATATCACGGATAGGTCATTTAGAGCTCGCGTAGGACATGCTGCTGCCCAAGGACGGTTCCCGATCGGCTGCTTCGGCGTGTGCTTGGGGCTCGGCAACCAGGCCATCCCGTGGGGCGCGATGGCGGTAAGCCTGGCGATGCTGTTCCTCCTTGTGACGCCCATGATCAACGTCGCCGTGTGGCTGCTGTTGCCACCGTGTTTGTGGCCATTGAAGGAGATATGCCCTAGAGGCAAATAAATAAGTAGTATTTATTGCATTATCTTATAAGTTTATAATAGGTTTGTGTATTATGCTATAACTGTATTAATCGGAATTATTAATACACGTGTGATACATAGACAACCAGGTCCCTAGCAAGCCTCTATATGAGCTAGTCCATTGGGCAACAGTTGATCGAGATTCCCGATCAAGGACAATGACGTCGGTTGACAATGGGGTCATCTTGTTAGTTGAATAAGGTGGTGAACATACACAAAGTATTGCAATAAGATCGTATTACGATGTTTGTCATTTGCAATAGATAAGAGTATGATAGCTTATTCCTTAGACCGTGAGACCGTACTTATCAATGCTTCGTAGGGATGCTTTGAGAGCATCAAACGTTGTGTCTTATATAGCATGACAATAACGGTGTCCATCTTGGGTATTCCGAAAGAGCATGGAGACGTAAGGATCAAGAGCGGGATTTGTCCATTCTTGTAATGGAAAGATACTCTGGGCCCACTCGGTGATATTGCATCTATGTAGCTGTGCAGCTTATGACTAGGTCATGGAGATGTAATATCGCAGACGAGTTAATAACCTTAGTCGGTAACGAGATACAACAAAGACATCGGTGTGTCTACGATCATATCTCGGACAAGGTAGTATCGCAGAGACAAAGGGAATGAATGTCATATTTATTGTTCAACGACGATATTCGTGGAATGCACAGGGGTCGTCATATACTTCCAGGTATCCCTGACGGTCATTGGTGAGCGGAGTGTCTCGACCATGTCTGGAGTGTTCTCGAACCGTAGCGTAACAAACTTAAGGTCTTAGCGACGCTAGGAGATAGGTTCTGGAATATTATAGGAATTTGTTGGAGAGAGAGAAATGATCCGGAAAGAGTTCCGGTGGTCCGGAAGGAGTTCCGGAGAGGTCTGGAATGGTTCCAGGAATGTCCGAAAGTTGTTCGGGTGGTCCGAAAGAGTTTTCGGAGTCACGGGATATTAAATTATATATAAATATATTAATTATGAATTAATGTATTTTTTATATTAATTTAATATTAATTAAATAAAGGAAAAAGGGGCTCCCACCTACATGGGCCCTAAGAGGGCCCAAGAGGGGGGAGCCGCACCCCACAAGGGGGTGGGCCCCATGGGGGGTTCGGCCGGCCCATGGTGGGGGCGCACCAACCCCCCTCATCCTTTAGTCCCACATGGGGGAGCCAAGGGGTTTGCACACCCCCTTCCCCCTTTATATAGCAAGGCATATTAATTGGATTAATTCATAGGAAAATACAATTAATTCCCGATTTCTTTCTCGATCTCGTGGTTCCCAAGTTGGAGCCGCGCCGAGCCGAGAAAGGGGGGATCTCTCTCCACCCAAGCTATACCGCAGAGCGCCGTTGCTCTGCGGGATTCCAGATAAGATCTACTCCTGCGATTTCAGCTGGATCTGAATGACCGGGAGTTGTCGCTAAGCTCCGTATGTTTGTGAGTGCTCGCTGGCAAGTCTTTTGAGGAGCTTGGGCGACGTCGTCTCGCCCCCTGCAGCCGCCGCGCCTCCCTCCCCTCTGCTGCCGGCGCACCAGCCCTGGTGCTGGCGCTCTGCCTTCTTCCGCCCGACGCCCGTCGACGCAGATCATCATCGACACCCCGGCGTCATCGACTTCGACATCGCGGCAAGATCTTCGCGACCTCGAGGTCGGCTACGTACGACTTCATCGTCAACGCTTGTGCGGGAGCGTAATCCCCGCTATCGGTCTACATGGAGGTAATGTAACCCGTTCCGCCACCGTTATCACATGTACTAGATAGATAGATCCTGGCTAGTTAGGGTTTCGTTCGCTAGAAAAATTATTGTTTTTTGCACCGTAACCCCTTCAGTTGTATCAGAGCCGATCTATGCGTAGTACTGCTGGTACGGTTAGAACTCATGTTGAATGAGGGCGTCTTTCTTATATTTGCTACCCTCTAGCGTGCACTTGCGATGCCTTCGGTATTGAGTTGATGAAGCGGCCCGGACCGACTTTACGCGTACGCTTACGCGTACGCTTACGCGAGACTGGTTCCACTACTGACATACGGCTTGCACCGTTCTGTGGCTGGCGGGTGTCTGTTTCTCTCTCTCTCTAGTCGGCAAAAAATTTCAATGGAGGGCCCGAAAGGGATGCTTAAACATGCAATTATACGATCGACGTTGTGGTACAAAGTTCGTAGATAGGGAAGCGATTCTCTTACGAATAAGCCTATATGCCACGTAAAACTTGCAAAACTATATAAAGCTAGAGGCGTCTAACTTTTTTTTGCAGAGGCGTTATTTTATGTGACATGGTTACGGTAAGTTTTGATATTACTCGTACTGTCGAAGGCAATGGAGGGCTCTGTAGACTCGGAGCCATGCCGGGGCGCCGGGGGCCAGGCACATGGCGCCATGAAGGTCCAGGCGCATCGACCATGTCACATCGCACTTCATTGCATCATTATTGTGTGCTGTTGTGTGTGCATCCTATTGATTGCTTATATGCTAGATATACAACGGTAGCGTCATAAATAGGATGATCCCTAACAAATACCAAAATTGTGTTCTCCCTCGTTGCGCACCACCAAGAAAGTTCTACGTTATGAGGCAGGCCGTGATGATCGGGTGTCACACATCTCGTCGTTCGCATACAGTGGGTGTAAGCCATGTTGCACGCGCAGGGTCTTCGAGGTTTGATTGGCGAGCCTAGCATACTCAGAGGTATGGCCTCGGAACACGGGAAGATCGAAAGATCGAGCATGAGTCATAGAGTTGTTATGATCGACATGTTATGTCCACCTTTGAAGCTGTGCTGCCGGCCGTGATGATCGGGGGTAGTGTGGTGGATGAGGGTCGTGTAATCGCCATTATTATTTTAGGGATAATAATCTTGGTGTGGTGTGTTTTGATAATGAGATTATAAAACTAAAACTCACCTATATATTATAAACTTATCTTACCTCTTTTGCGATCACATCTGGAGACTACAGAACTACGCTTCGGTTACTTCTTCAAGAGCTCGGATTCTACCTTGGAAGCCGACGAGTCCAACTTCATCAGCTGGTGCATTGTTTTTAGAAACATTCTCCAAACACAACAAACATCCTATATGTGCTAGAACATTAGTTAGGAGTTAGACCAGATGATTCTGATAGCAAGGAGCAGGATGATGAGTTCCGTAAGCATCATGACATGTTCATGGAAGTGACGATCGTCATGAGCGTATGCCTAGCACCTGAGTTGAAAGTTGTTTCAACACATGGAGCCATATGTCGTGATTGATGCGATCAGAGGTCACTTCAAAGATGAATTGAGTCTTGAGCAGTTCAGACAGCTTAGAAAGTTCCGGACCATTCACATGGGGAGCATACCTGTCTGGAGACTCAGTTGAAGAAGTTGTGTGACATCTACTTCAGGCTTACGAATATCTACGATTTCTAGATAGCGAACTCCAGTGCAGTAGAGATTGTGCTTTACCTCCTAGCTGTGAATAGCATGTGCGTGAATATGCTATAGAGACACGGTGAGCTTCTTCACGTTCGTGAACAAGTTCAAATCTCTAAAAGTTGATTCATCGAAGAAGAGTTCTTCGACGCTATGGGTATATTTGATATACGAAGATATAAATGTATTCTTCTCATACTTGATGAAAAGTGTTTGATAATTGTTCTGTTTGTGAAACAGTCCTTGATTATCACAAGTATGTGGCGAAGGGTGACGTGACAGTGCACAAGTGATGGCAAGTTAATGGACAGTAGTGCTCACGCCCTCGAGATATCATATTAGTTATCATCAATAGTTTTTGATAAGATATTTTGTAATAGTGAGAATGTGATCTAGTTTGGTGTCTTGAATGTTACAAGACATAATTATTCATATAGAACACATCATTTGTTTTATGTTATGGAACAAAGCAGTTGTTTCATGTTATGAGTAATTTGCATCACATCTCAATTACATTATGCGTATGATATACATTTATAATAGCAGGAATGATAAAATTATGTGTCCAAAGAACAAACACCATCGAATTTAGTCATAAAGCCAATGAAAGAAGTAATGGATATTTTTGGTCCATTTAAGTATTTCGAGTGCCAAAATTGATTAAAGTTTGAAATGCAGTATTGAAGTTGCAATACTAGAGGAAATTGATTGAGAGTCATTTTTAATGATTAATCAATGGTGTTATTGCATGATCCGAATTCTTCCATGATTTTGGTAAATAGGAGTATTTGCCCGATAAATTATGGAGTCTGAAATTAATTTGATAATAGATCAAATGGGGTTGTTCAGAAGAAAGATTAGTGAACATTGTATTCACAAAATTCGATCAAAGGACAGTATTTTTGAATTATGATTTCAGCGCAAGAGACTTGTGGAAATTTGCTTCACAAAATTATAATGTCATATATAGTGATATGTGGGGAATTATAATCATGCTCTATTTTAAATAAAGTGTGGTCTGTCAGAATCATTCTTAGAATCTCCTAATATGTTCGAAACATTATAGTCGATGTCCACTTTAGAAAATAGATATTTTTCTCAACGAGAATTCGTAGGATCGACAGTAGTGTCGACATGTATATGATTATGCGATAATTCGGAATATACATGAGTGGTTCTTTGTAGATTGCTCGCATTGGATGAGAGTGTATTTCAAAACCAAATAGAAACAAAACTTAGTTTGTTGTCTATGTAATTCCGAGAAAAATATGATTTTTCGAATTAGGGTTTATGGATTGGAATTAGAAGTTTGGAATAAAGTGTCAGACTTATGTTGGAAGGTGTTCCAAAGAGTATATGTCTGCTAATGAAAGTTTAGTGATTAAGAGTGAGGGAGACTAGAAAATTGTTTTCTGCTTGCAATCCTCTTCATAAAGATCATAATATTTTCATGAAAGAAACTTCTAAATAAAGTGCTGTTATGTTTAATATTGCTGTCAGGTCACATCACTGTATTAAGTGTTTCAGATCTTGTTGACAGATCAAGGTGCACTTTATGAATACAAAGAAAGTTGAGAAAATATCGGAATGCGAACAAAGGCTTTTGAGCCTGGAAATCCAAAGTTGCATTTAAAAGGATTAAGAGAGTAATGGTTGCTGCAATTCTTATTAGAGGAATAAGATTGTTTAATCGTCATATAAGGTGTTATATGAGAAATATGACTATAAGAAAGACGCGGTAGCATGTCTTGTCAAGAAATGTGTCTTGGACAAGATCAAATTTGTTGACTACATTTATGTAGACATGCTTGAAGTCTGAGGGATTTGTATTAATGTAATACTGTAGTTTGTATTAAATTCGAATTGATAGTAGATCAATGATTTTGGTTTGACCAAAATGTCGATTTAAGTGGGAGTCATAGTTAGTTCACTCAGGTGAAATATGTGAAGAACATATTTTTGAGTGGGAGCTCAGGAACTCAAATATGTGGATGCCACGTTTTTGAGTGGGAGCGTGTGTTCTCAAATATGTGGAGACATAATTTGAGTGGGAGCCGAATTCATCTTATGTAAATGACACATTGTGAAATTGTACCAGTAGAATAGATAAGAAGGATGAAGTTGTGAAACTATTTGAAAGTCAGTGTCTATTTTGAAATAGAACGGGAATTTTAAATAGTTAGTCGAGTTATTTTGGATTATATTTGAGGAGTCAGAATAGAATCAAAAGGATGGTCCTTTGAAATCCAATTGATCATTAAGAGTAATGATGCATGAAAGTAATGGTTGTATGACATGTGGGTCTATTATGTAATATTAGACATCATACAGAAACCATATTATCTGCTCGATGAAATATAACCGATGTTCTTGGAATAAGAGCAGTTATGAAAGTAAATTTGGAATTTACTGGAAGTAGAAGTGCGTTAGTTAAGGGATTGACATTTGAATGTCAAGTTTTCTACATTGGTGTGAAAGTATGTAGATATCGCGAGTTTGTAATTGTTACAAGGGGCTCTGCATGGCTGAGTGTGTTTTTCAGGGCAGTTATCTGGTTAGTATAATCAGAGTAAGCGCTGGGAAACAGAAGTCTCACTTAGTTACGATATTTGCATATATGTTGTTGGACAGCATGGTGATATCAAGCTAGTTGATATCAGTGAATCGCAAAAGTTTGCACAAATCATGTGTTGTGTAGATTGTCAGAGTAACACTCTTCCACAAGCAAGCATCATCGAATGATTCTTATTTGATAAGGGATTTTGATAAAGTAAAATGCAGCTGGTTTATTTGTACTCTAGTGCAAGTGGGAGACTGAAGGAGATATGCCCTAGAGGCAAATAAATAAGTAGTATTTATTGCATTATCTCATAAGTTTATAATAGGTTTGTGTATTATGCTATAACTGTATTAATCGGAATTATTAATACACGTGTGATACATAGACAACCAGGTCCCTAGCAAGCCTCTATATGAGCTAGTCCATTGGGCAACAGTTGATCGAGATTCCCGATCAAGGACAATGACGTCGGTTGACAATGGGGTCATCTTGTTAGTTGAATAAGGTGGTGGACATACGCAAAGTATTGCAATAAGATCGTATTACGATGTTTGTCATTTGCAATAGATAAGAGTATGATAGCTTATTCCTTAGACCGTGAGACCGTACTTATCAATGCTTCGTAGGGATGCTTTGAGAGCATCAAACGTTGTGTCTTATATAGCATGACAATAACGGTGTCCATCTTGGGTATTCCGAAAGAGCATCGAGACGTAAGGATCAAGAGCGGGATTTGTTCATTCTTGTAATGGAAAGATACTCTGGGCCCACTCGGTGATATTGCATCTATATAGCTGCGCAGCTTATGACTAGGTCATGGAGATGTAATATCGCATACGAGTTAATAACCTTAGTCGGTAACGAGATACAACAAAGACATCGGTGTGTCTACGATCATATCTCGGACAAGGTAGTATCGCAGAGACAAAGGGAATGAATGTCATATTTATGGTTCAACGACGATATTCGTGGAATGCACAGGGGTCGTCATATACTTCCAGGTATCCCTGACGGTCATTGGTGAGCGGAGTGTCTCGACCATGTCTGGAGTGTTCTCGCACCGTAGCGTAACAAAATTAAGGTCTTAGCGACGCTAGGAGATAGGTTTTGGAATATTATAGGAATTTGTTGGAGAGAGAGAAATGATCCGGAAAGAGTTCCGGTGGTCCGGAAGGAGTTCCGGAGAGGTCTGGAATGGTTCCAGGAATGTCCAAAAGTTGTTCGGGTGGTCCGAAAGAGTTTTCGGAGTCACGGGATATTAAATTATATATAAATATATTAATTATGAATTAATGGGTTTTTTATATTAATTTAATATTAATTAAATAAAGGAAAAAGGGGGCTCCCACCTACATGGGCCCTAAGAGGGCCCAAGAGGGGGGAGCCGCACCCCACAAGGGGGTGGGCCCCATGGGGGGTTCGGCCGGCCCATGGTGGGGGCGCACCAACCCCCCTCATCCTTTAGTCCCACATGGGGGAGCCAAGGGGTTTGCACACCCCCTTCACCCTTTATATAGCAAGGCATATTAATTGGATTAATTCATAGGAAAATACAATTAATTCCCGATTTCTCTCTCGATCTCGTGGTTCCCAAGTTGGAGCCGCGCCGAGCCGAGAAAGGGGGGATCTCTCTCCACCCAAGCTATACCGCAGAGCGCCGTTGCTCTGCGGGATTCCAGATAAGATCTACTCCTGCGATTTCAGCTGGATCTGAATGACCGGGAGTTGTCGCTAAGCTCCGTATGTTTGTGAGTGCTCGGAGGTAACTCTTTTGAGGAGCTTGGGCGACGTCGTCTCGCCCCCTGCAGCCGCCGCGCCTCCCTCCCCTCTGCTGCCGGCGCACCAGCCCTGGTGCTGGCGCTCTGCCTTCTTCCGCCCGACGCCCGTCGACGCAGATCATCATCGACACCCCGGCGTCATCGACTTCGACATCGCGGCAAGATCTTCGCGACCTCGAGGTCGGCTACGTACGACTTCATCGTCAACGCTTGTGCGGGAGCGTAATCCCCGCTATCGGTCTACATGGAGGTAATGTAATCCGTTCCGCCACCGTTATCACATGTACTAGATAGATAGATCCTGGCTAGTTAGGGTTTCGTTCGCTAGAAAAATTATTGTTTTCTGCACCGTAACCCCTTCAGCCATGTCCATCACCTACGCGCTCAAGTGCATCTTCTACTTCGAGGCCATACGACGCGAGTTCTTCCACCCGGTGCACGTCAACTTCTTCTTCTCGTCGTCCATCACCACCATGTTGCTCGCCATCGGCCTCCCCCGCGCCTTCGCGCCCGCCACGATGCACCTGGCGGTGTTGTGCGCCTTCGTCACGCCGTTGTTCGCGACGGAGCTCAAGATCTAAGGGCACTGGCTGTCAGGGGGGGGGGGGCAAGCGGAGGCTCTGCAAGGTGGCCAACCCGTCGTCCCACCTCTCCGTCATCGCCTCGTCGGCAACTTCATCGGGGCCATCTGGCGGCGAGGGTCGGGTGGGAGGAGGCCAACAAGTTCCTGTGGGCGATCGGGGTCTCGCACTACATCGTCTTCTTCGTCACGCTCTATCAGCGGCTGCCCACCAACGAGGCGCTGCCCATGAAGCTGCACCCGGTCTACACCTTGTCCTTGGGCACCAACATGTCATGCGCGAGCTCTAAATGACCTATCCGTGATACATTAAAAGTTTGCGGGGTGTTTCTGTAAATGTTCCACGAGCCCATCGTTTTTTTGTCCACGTGTTGTCCCCTCATTCGCTGGGACTAAAAGTGTTTAGTGTGTGCAAGTTGTGGGACTAAAAAGTTCATTTTGCAAGATGTGGGACTAAAACGTCCAAAGCAAGCAAGTTGTGGGACTAAATGTGTAGTTGACTCTTCTAAAAAAAAGTACTTATATGATTTTATGAAGAATGCTTCCATTCAAAAGTTTGATAGACTTATGGTCCCATTTGAATAAAAAAGGGTTCACATGTGAGTTTATTATAGTTTTGATCATGAAATACATTTCAATAAAAAAGTAGTATAATATTAAACGAGCCGAGAAAGAGCAGGTCATGGCCCGTTTGACAGGAGAATTTCACCGTGGGTCTGAATACGACTGTAAATTCTGGCCCAGTCGACGCTCGAGACGAGTAGCAGAAGGGATGATGGTATGAAAGATAGAAATAAAGTATGTGTTGATTCTAGCATTGATTGAGAAATGGTTAAACCGAGGGGTTTGTTGATTCTTTCCTTGTTCTTTCGATTTCCTCTAGTATTCAAACATGATATCTGATTTTAAGGTGAAAAAACCAGAGCCCTCAACATGGGGTACGATAACTGTGAATGGTTTGGAAAATCTTTGAAAAGAAACAGTCTTTCACGAGAGTGATATTGCATAATTTAGATGTTCAAAATTTATTTAGATTCACAAAGTGGAGTGAGGTGGCGACCAGACACATGGATCTGCTATTGTTGGCGTAAGTGTACCGTATGGCTCGGCTAATGTGTTGGACGGAGGAGGCAGTGTTGGTGCACGGTGCACCCAACCACATAGCTGACTGGTTTATGCAACACCCCGTAGATGTATGTATTAGACATGTAATATGATACATATACGATATGGTGTAGTACACCATATCGTATCCGTGTAGAACTCTGTAAAGCCACGCAAGGGGCTCTTCCTTGCCCTTATAACACGCAACAGGGACCTCGAGAGAGGTCACCGCTCCACCTACGAAATTCAACATGGTATCAGAGCCGTTTAATTCTCGAGGTAGATGACGATGAGCTCAAAGACTATATTCTTAATGGATTTGATGGCTCGTTTAATTCTCTTGTTGCTGCCATCAATGTCGTGCCCTCGACAACCCTCAATGACATGTGCTCTCAGTTGTTGTCTTGCGAGACGCGCGACACCATGCTACAAAACACCGGGCAAGTGGCTGGTTCTTTCGCCTCCTCGGTTAACGTGGCTGCTCACCATCCAAACCCTTTTTCAGGGGGCGGACATGCTCGGCCACCTATGCCCTTGTCGCCATATGGGTACCAGCCCCTGCCGGCCTATGTTCCTGAAGGAGATATGCCCTAGAGGCAATTAATAAAGTGTATTCTTTATCATATCTCGTTTGTTCATAATAGGTTTTTGTGTCATGCTAGAACCGTATTAAGCGGAAACATTAATGCGGGTGTGATACGTAAACAACCAGGTCCCTAGTAGCCTCTACTAAGACTAGTTTCGTTGCGCGATTGATGATCGAGGTTTCCCGGTCATGGGGCATGGTGCCGGTCGGCAATGAGAGTCATATCGCTAGAGAGTGATGTGATGGACATACCCAGATTTGGAGAACGTAGTCGTTACGCCTTTGACCGTGAGATCAACTCTTATTGATATTCCCGGAAGATACCTTGATTGCACCAAACGTCGTATCTTATTTAGTATGACAATAACGGTGATACTTTTGGGTATTGGAAAGGAGTATTGAGACGAGGGGTCAAGAGCAGGATTTGCCAGTCCGCATAGCAGGATAGATACTCTCGGGCCCACTCGGTGATATCGTGTCTAATGAGCTTGCAAGCATGTGACTAGGTCACGGAGACATGAGATCATGAACGAGTAGAAGGTAGCATCGTCGGTAACGAGGTCGGGATTAGGTATGGAGATATCTATGGAACGACACTCGGACGTGCTAAGTATCGTTATGGCAAAAGGTCTAAGACTGCACATTCAGGTTGGATAGATGAAAGTCATTCGTTATATCTCAGGGATTAATTCATGGGGTCCAGGCCTACGAGTTAGTCGTTGATCATTGAGGAGTCTTGATCATACCTGATATTATATCGAACCGCTAGGGTAACACACTTAAGGGGTTTCGACAAGACAACCGGAAAGGAAGGAGATCACCGGGAGCGTCCCGGGAGAGGTCCGATGGAGATCGGGCAGCGCCGAAAGAGTTTTCGGAGCTAGGAATAATTATATATATTATGTTTGATAATTAGTATTATTAATATGCAAATATGATTTTATATATTTATTTTCGAATTTATTAAGGCAGATTTCCCTAAATGGGCCTTCCGGACGAAAGAAGGCCCAAGAGGGGAAAATTCCCTAGGGGAATTCGGTGGGGGCCAGGAGGGCTGCCCCAGGTGGGCCAAGGGCCCAACAAGGGGGCCGGCGCACCTCCCTAGCCGCACCAGGCTATGTGGGGATAGTCCCACATTGCCTGGCTGGCAAGGTTGGCTCCCCCTGGGAGCCTATATAAGAAGGGGCACCCCCAGCCTTTTAATTCACCAATTAATTCCCGATTTCTCTCTCGATCTCGTGGTTCCCAAGTCGGAGCCGTGCCGAGCAAGAGGAAGAGGGGATCTCCTCCACCATAGCCCGCTGCCGCGCTGCTGGTGTTCCGGTCCAAGTCTTCCGCTGCTCGTCCTGGACTGGAGCTTCGGAGGCGTCGTCTCCACCGTACGTGTGCGACTCCCTGCGAGGTGCTGCGCTAGCGGTACTCGGAGGCCTGCTTCCTCTACACGACCTTGAGGTCGGCTTCGTCGGTCTTCATCGACAACGTTTGTGCGGGAACGTAATCCCCACTTTCGGTCTACAAGGGTACGTATTGCGATCTCCGTTCGTACTACTATATCTGCATAGAATAGATCTTGGCTTGCTTTTAGGATATCGTCGGTAGGATTTTTTTTGTTTTCTGCACACGATCCCCTTCAGTGGTATCAGAGCCGATCTATCGTAGATATAGCTGTACGCTTTTAGAACCCGTGCTCTGACCTAGGTGTTTAACCTAGGTCTGTTCCTTGAGAAAGAAAAACTTAAGACCAATGGGTCAAACTTCATGGCCTGGTTCCGCAACCTGAGGATCCTCCTCACTCCCTATAGGGTGGCCTACGTCATTGAGGCCGCCATAGGTGACCCTCCTGCAGATGAAGCCTCTGAGGATGAGAAGAAGGTCTTCCAGACCCGATCGGAGGATTCTGCCTTTGTCCAGAGTGGCATGCTCTACGCCATGGAAGCCGACCTGCAGAAGCGCTTTGAGAAGATGAGCGCCTTTGAGATCATCTCGGATCTTAAGGCTGTCTTTGCGCCGCAGGCTAAGGCTGAGAGATATGAGGCTTCTGAGCTTTTCTTCTCAGCCAAGATGGAAGAGCATAGCAGTGTGAGCGAGCATGTAGTCAAGATGTCTGGCTACGTTCAACGCCTGAATGCTCTGGAATGCAAGATTCCCGATGAGCTGGCAATTGACAGGGTGTTGCAATCGTTGCCACCAAGCTACAAAGGCTTCGTCATGAACTACAACATGCAGGGCATGGCTAAGTCCCTGGGTGAAGTGTTCGTGATGCTCAAGACTGCTGAGGTAGAGATTAAGAAGGAGCACACGCTGTTGATGGTCAACAAGACCGTTGATTTCAAGAAGTCCGGTGGCAAGGGAAAGCAGAGCTGGAAGTCCCGGAGGGAGGCAAAGTTGGCTGCCAAGCCCAGGACTAACAGGTCTGGTCCCAGAGCTAGCGTGGAGTGTTTCTACTGCAAGGGGAAGGGTCACTGGAAGCGCAACTGCCCCAAGTATCTGGAGGATAGGAAGTCTGGCAAGACGGTCGACAAAGAGCAAGGTATATTTGATATACATGTTATAGATGTGTACCTTACATCCGCCCGGAGCAATACGTGGGTATTTGATACTGGTTCTGTTGCTCATATATGTAACTCTCAGGAGGAGTTACGGAATAGAAGGGGGCTGGCGAAGGATGAGGTGACGATGCGCGTCGGCAACGGATCGAGATTCGACGTGGTGGCTGTCGGCACGCTCCCTCTGCATCTACCATCGGGATTAGTTTTGGTTTTAAATAAATGTTATTTTGTGCCATCCTTGAGTGTAAACATTATAAGTGGGTCTTGCCTGTTACAAGACGGTTATTCATTTAAATCAGTGTCAAGCAATTGTGCTATTTATATGAATGATATCATTTATGTTGATGCTCCCGAGAATAACGGTTTATTCTTGTTAAATCTCGATCGTAGTACTCACATCCATAACATAGAAGCCAAACGAATTAAGTGTAGTGACAATACCGCCACGTTTTTGTGGCATTGCCGTCTTGGTCATATTGGTATAAAGCGCATGAAGCGACTCCACTCCGATGGACTCTTGGACTCGTTGGATTTCGGATCCCTCGATACATGCGAACCATGCCTCATGGGCAAAATGACCAGGACACCGTTCAAAGGTACCAATGAGCGTTTCGACACGCAATGGTTATCGTTACTTCGTCACCTTCACTGATGACTTGAGTAGATACGGTTATATCTATTTGATGAAACACAAGTCTGAAACGTTTGAAAAGTTCAAAGAATTCCAGAGTGAAGTTGAGAATCAGCTTAATAGGAAAATCAAGCATCTCCGGTCCGATCGCGGTGGAGAGTACTTGAGTTTTGAGTTTGGCACAGATCTGAAGAGTTGTGGCATAGTGCCCCAACTTACGCCCGCCAGAACGCCGCAGCGTAACGGTGTGTCCGAGAGACGTAATCGTACTCTACTGGATAGTGTCCGATCTATGATGTCTCTTACCGATCTGCCAGTGTTCTTCTGGGGTTATGCGTTAGAAACAGCCGCATTCATTTTAAATAGGGCTCCGTCCAAATCCGTTGAAACGACGCCGTATGAATTATGGTATGGCCAAAAGCCTAAGTTATCGTTTCTGAAGGTTTGGGGTTGTGAGGCGTACGTTAAGAAACTACAGCCCGACAAACTCGAACCGAAGTCGGAAAAAGTCGTCTTTGTAGGATATCCGCGGGAAACCGTTGGGTACACCTTCTACAACCAAGTTGATGGCAAAACTTTTGTCGCGAAGACCGGTACCTTTCTAGAGAAGGAGTTTCTCGCGAAAGGAGTAAGTGGGAGGAAGGTAGACCTTGATGAAATCGTTGATCCTGAACTCGAGATTCCGAGTGGCGCAACGGAAGCAATTCCGGAAACGTCCTCCGTGGAAGGAGTGGGAGAAACTGTCGAGGAAGATGTTCTACCTCGTAGGTCTGGTAGATCTCGGATCCCACCAGAATGGTATGGCAACATGATTTGCACCGTCATGCTAGTCGAGCAAGACGAACCTACGAACTACAAGGAGGCGATGGAGAGTCTAGAGTCCGAGAAATGGCTTGAAGCCATGAAATCCGAAATAGGATCCATGTATGATAACAAAGTGTGGACTTTGGTGGATATTCCCGAAGGGCGCAAGGCCGTCGAGAATAAGTGGATCTTTAAGAAGAAGACTGATGCTGATGGTAATGTGACCGTCTATAAAGCTCGGCTTGTCGCAAAGGGTTTCCGACAAGTTCATGGAATTGACTACGATGAAACTTTTTCACCGGTAGCGATGCTTAAGTCTATTCGGATTTTGTTAGCGGTAGCTGCCTACTATGATTATGAAATCTGGCAGATGGACGTCAAAACGGCCTTCCTGAATGGAAACATTGAGGAAGAGTTGTACATGGTACAGCCGGAAGGTTTTGTCGATCCAGGAAGTGCTAACAAGGTGTGCAAGCTTCAGCGATCCATCTATGGATTGAAGCAGGCATCTCGGAGCTGGAATCTTCGCTTTGATGAGGTAATCAAAGGTTTTGGATTTATCCAGAATGTGGAAGAGACTTGTATTTACAAGAAAATGAGTGGGATCTCGGTTGTGTTCTTAGCACTGTATGTTGACGACATATTACTAATAGGGAATGATGTGGAACTTCTGAATAGCGTGAAGGAATATTTAAACAGTAAGTTTTCCATGAAGGACTTAGGAGAAGCTGCGTATGTTTTAGGCATAAAAATCTATCGTGATAGATCAAGGCGCCTATTAGGACTAAGTCAGAGTACTTATCTTGATAAAATACTGAAGCGTTTTCATATGGAGAAGGCAAAGAAGGGTTCTCTGCCAGTTATCAAGAATAAGATATTGCGTAAGGCGCAGTGTCCGGTGACGGAACTGGGTAAGGCCGAAATGACGAAACATCCTTATGCTTCAGCCATAGGATCGATCATGTATGCAATGTTGAGTACTAGACCAGATGTGGCATTAGCTCTAAGTTTGACAAGCCGGTTCCAGAGTAATCCTGGAATGCCGCATTGGGTAGCTGTTAAAAGCATTCTTAAGTATCTCAATAAGACAAAGGAAATGTTCCTTGTGTATGGTGGCTGCGATGAAGAACTTGGCGTAACGGGTTACGTAGATGCAAGTTTCTGCTCAGACCCCGATGACTGTAAGTCACAGACAGGTTACGTGTTCAAGGTGAATGGAGGTGCCGTGTGCTGGAGAAGTGGGAAGCAACCCATAGTCGCACAATCTACAATGGAGTCAAAGTACATTGCTGCCTGCGAGGCAGCGAATGAAGCTGTGTGGCTGAGGAAGTTCGTCATCGAACTTGGAGTGTTCCCAAGCGTGCAAGACCCCGTGATCCTCTTCTGCGACAATACGGGTGCCATTGCGAACGCCAAGGAGCCGAGGTCTCACTCCACCGCCAAACACATTCTCCGACGCTTCCATGTGATACGTCAGTACGTACAAGGAGGCGATGTGAAGATTTGCAAAGTGCATACGGATCTGAATGTGGCAGATCCGCTGACGAAGCCTCTCCCGCTTGATAAGCATGAACAGCACCAGTTAGCTATGGGTGTTAATCTTTTACCAAGTTGTAATCTAGATTAAGTTGTACTCTAGTGCAAGTGGGAGACTGAAGGAGATATGCCCTAGAGGCAATTAATAAAGTGTATTCTTTATCATATCTCGTTTGTTCATAATAGGTTTTTGTGTCATGCTAGAACCGTATTAAGCGGAAACATTAATGCGGGTGTGATACGTAAACAACCAGGTCCCTAGTAGCCTCTACTAAGACTAGTTTCGTTGCGCGATTGATGATCGAGGTTTCCCGGTCATGGGGCATGGTGCCGGTCGGCAATGAGAGTCATATCGCTAGAGAGTGATGTGATGGACATACCCAGATTTGGAGAACGTAGTCGTTACGCCTTTGACCGTGAGATCAACTCTTATTGATATTCCCGGAAGATACTTTGATTGCACCAAACGTCGTATCTTATTTAGTATGACAATAACGGTGATACTTTTGGGTATTGGAAAGGAGTATTGAGACGAGGGGTCAAGAGCGGGATTTGCCAGTCCGCATAGCAGGATAGATACTCTCGGGCCCACTCGGTGAGATCGTGTCTAATGAGCTTGCAAGCATGTGACTAGGTCACGGAGACATGAGATCATGAACGAGTAGAAGGTAGCATCGTCGGTAACGAGGTCGGGATTAGGTATGGAGATATCTATGGAACGACACTCGGACGTGCTAAGTATCGCTATGGCAAAAGGTCTAAGACTGCACGTTCAGGTTTGATAGATGAAAGTCATTCGTTATATCTCAGGGATTAATTCATGGGGTCCAGGCCTACGAGTTAGTCGTTGATCATTGAGGAGTCTTGATCATACCTGATATTATATCGAACCGCTAGGGTAACACACTTAAGGGGTTTCGACAAGACAACCGGAAAGGAAGGAGATCACCGGGAGCGTCCCGGGAGAGGTCCGATGGAGATCGGGCAGCGCCGAAAGAGTTTTCGGAGCTAGGAATAATTATATATATTATGTTTGATATTAATTAGTGTTATTAAAATGCAAATATGATTTTATATATTTATTTTCGAATTTATTAAGGCAGATTTCCCTAAATGGGCCTTCCGGACGAAAGAAGGCCCAAGAGGGGAAAATTCCCTAGGGGAATTCGGTGGGGGCCAGGAGGGCTGCCCCAGGTGGGCCAAGGGCCCACCAAGGGGGCCGGCGCACCTCCCTAGCCGCACCAGGCTATGTGGGGATAGTCCCACATTGCCTGGCTGGCAAGGTTGGCTCCCCCTGGGAGCCTATATAAGAAGGGGCACCCCCAGCCTTTTAATTCACCAATTAATTCCCGATTTCTCTCTCGATCTCGTGGTTCCCAAGTCGGAGCCGCGCCGAGCAAGAGGAAGAGGGGATCTCCTCCACCATAGCCCGCTGCCGCGCTGCTGGTGTTCCGGTCATGGTCTTCCGCTGCTCGTCCTGGACTGGAGCTTCGGAGGCGTCGTCTCCACCGTACGTGTGCGACTCCCTGCGAGGTGCTGCGCTAGCGGTACTCGGAGGCCTGCTTCCTCTACACGACCTTGAGGTCGGGTTCGTCGGTCTTCATCGACAACGTTTGTGCGGGAACGTAATCCCCACTTTCGGTCTACAAGGGTACGTATTCCGATCTCCGTTCGTACTACTATATCTGCATAGAATAGATCTTGGCTTGCTTTTAGGATATCGTCGGTAGGAAATTTTTTGTTTTCTGCACACGATCCTCTTCAGTTCCACCTTACCCACAGCAACAATACCAGCCACCACAGTCATCATATGCTCCTGCTTATGCTCCCTACCAGTACCAGCCACCACCATACCAACCTGGGACAATGCCGTATCCACCCCCTCCATACATCCAGCCGCCCCAGCCGTACCGTCCCCCCCGTCCTCCTCAGCAGCCTCCTCAGCCACAGGGACGCCAGGACCAGGCTCGGCCTCCTCAGCAAGGACGTCGTCCGAAAACCGGGCGCAAGGATCGTGGACGCGTTGCATCCCCATGGCAGGAAGGAGTGTATTGTCACATTTGTAAAAAGGAAGGCCACCCCACTAGTGAGTGTTGGTGGCGCTATGGTGATGATAATGATGATGAACCACCAAAAGAAACCAAGGTTGCATATGGCGTAGACACCAATTGGTATATTGGCACTGGTGCAACACATCATGTCACTGGACAACTCAACAAGCTCACTGTTCATGACAACTATCAAGGCCGTGATCAAGTCCACAATGCTAGTGGACAAGGTATGGACATTGCACACATTGGTCATTCAGTTTTGCACACCCCGCATAGTTCTATACAACTTCGTAATATCCTACATGTTCCTGATGCTTCCATGAGTTTACTTTCTGCTCATAAAATTGCTCTAGATAACAATGCCTTTGTTGAAATTCACCCATTCTTTTTCTTAATTAAGGATCAGGCAACGAAGCAAATCGTGTTTAGAGGTCCTTGTCATGGTGGCCTATATCCTCTTGTTCGAGTTTCCTCGGTGTCTTCCAAGCATGTTCTTGCCACCGTCAAGCCTTCCTCCTCTACATGGCACCGTCGTCTAGGGCATCCGTCATCCTTTATTGTTCAGCAAATAATTAGGAAGCATAAACTTTCATCCTCTACAGAAATAAATTCTTACATATGTGATCCATGCCAGCAGGCTAAGAGTCATCAGCTACCCTATCCTATCTCTACTAGTGTTTCTACTGTTCCTTTGGAACAAATATTTTCTGATGTATGGGGTCCAGCTCCTCTTTCTGTAAGCAAACATGCATATTATGTAAGCTTCATTGATGATTTTAGCAAGTTTACTTGGATATATTTGCTTAAAAACGTTCTGAGGTTTATCAAGTGTTTCTTGATTTTCAACAATATGTTGAACGCCAATTCGGTAGAAAAATTATTACTATGCAAACCGATTGGGGTGGTGAGTATGAGAAACTAAATGGTTTTTTTCAGCGAGTTGGAATTGCTCATCATGTCTCATGTCCTCATGCTCACCAACAAAACGGCTCTGCTGAACGCAAACACCGTCACATTGTTGAAGTAGGTCTTGCTTTATTATCCAATGCTTGTATGCCTCTTAAGTTTTGGGATGATGCCTTTATCACAGCTACCTTTCTCATCAATTTGCTTCCTACAAAGGTCCTAAACTTTGAAACTCCTACAGAAAAACTACTCCAAGTGAAACCCAACTATGAGCCTCTTCGTGTCTTTGGTTGTGCTTGTTGGCCCAACCTTCGCCCTTATAACAAACACAAACTTTCTTTCCGTTCTAAGCGTTGTGTTTTTCTTGGTTATAGTCCTCGTCATAAAGGAGTAAAATGTCTAGATGTCACCACTGGTCGTGTCTATGTCTCTCGCGATGTTGTGTTTGATGAAAACATTTTTCCGTTTGCCTCTTTACATCCAAATGCTGGTCGTCGCCTTCGCGAGGAAATTCTTCTTCTTCCGACTGACATATCCTCGTCGGCATCTCAGGATAGGGGTGTGCATACTAACGATCATTACTTGCATATTGTTCCGGTTGTTAATCCTCCACAGGTTGTTGCCGATCAGCTTCCTTCAAGAGCAGATTCGAATTCTGGTCAAAATTCTGCAGAAAACATTCAAAATGATACCTCATAGGATGATTACTGTGCAGCAGATAGGACAAACATAGCTAGCACTGATCATAGTGCTGATACATGCAATGAATCAGCTTCAGATCAATCATCGCCAGGGTCTGCAGCATACTCTCCCGCACGTCCACATGCGAGCCAGCCAGATCTTGCCACGTCGCCTCCACGGGTCAGATCATTGTCGCCTGGTGCTCGTGCGCACCAACACCAAGACGCCACGCCCTCGCCCACGCGCATGCATCGGTCGTTGTCTCCCATCAGGACTGACCGAGACAGGAACAGGAGCGGGTCGCCGGTATCACCTGCCATCACACCCACCCGTGCTGAGGAAGATTCCTCCAGCCCTGGCGTCGCAGCCTCTGATTTGCCATCGGATACTCCACAACCAGATCCGGTGCAGCAGACGGGATCTTCTGCGTCACCTCCACCTGTAGCCCCTCCTGTAGTTGGTGTTCAAACCAGGCTTTCCAAAGGTATTCGACAACCAAGAATATACAAAGATGGCACAGTTCGGTATGCTTTGCTAACATCTACAGGCGAACCCAAGAATCTCTCTGAAGCTCTCACTGATACAAATTGGAAAGGTGCAATGCAGGATGAGTATGATGCACTTATTGCAAACAACACCTGGCATCTTGTGCCGCCAAGTTCCAACAAAAATGTCATTGGGTGTAAATGGGTTTATCGCATCAAGAAAAATGCTGATGGTACGATTGATAGGTATAAAGCACGTCTTGTTGCTAAAGGATTCAAGCAAAGGTATGGTATAGATTATGAAGATACCTTCAGTCCTGTTGTCAAGGCAGCCATTATCAGACTTGTTCTTTCTATCTCAGTTTCTCGAGGATGGAGTTTACGGCAGTTAGATGTTAAGAACGCGTTTTTACATGGTGTTCTGGAGAGGAGGTTTACATGACACAACCACCTGGTTTTGAGTCTTCCGCTACCCCACAACATATCTGCAAACTTGACAAAGCCTTATATGGTCTGAAACAGGCACCTCGAGCATGGTACTCTCGTCTCAGCTCTAAGCTTCATACTCTTGGGTTCATTCCTTCTAAGGCAGACACGTCTCTTTTTCTATATGATCGACCAGATGTTACTATGTTCATTCTCATTTATGTTGATGATATCATAGTGACGAGCTCGTCGGACAAAGCTATATCAGCCCTTCTTCATAGTTTGAGTTCAGAGTTTGCTCTTAAGGATCTTGGAGATCTCCATTTCTTTTTAGGACTTGAGGTTCACAAACAGTCCAATGGTTTGCTTCTAAATCAAGCCAAATATGCTACAGATTTATTGGATCAAGTGGGTATGAGCTCGTGCACCACATGTCCGACTCCTCTCTCCACCACTGATACATTAGCATTGACCAATGGCTCTCCACTTGGCTCTCAGGATATTACTCGCTACAGGAGTATTGTAGGTGCACTTCAGTATTTGACATTGACAAGACCTGATCTTTCGTTTTCAGTTAACAAAGTCTGCCAATATCTTCATGCTCCCACAACTACGCATTGGACTCTTGTCAAGAGGATTCTTAGGTACATTCATGGCACTAGAACAGTTGGTCTGACCTTTCAGAGGTCCGCTTCTACTCTTCTTAGTGCTTACTCAGATGCAGACTGGGCAGGTGATTTAGATGACAGACGCTCCACGGGTGGTTTTGCTATCTTTTTTGGTCCTTGGAGTGCCAGAAAACAACCTACGGTGTCTCGTTCTAGCACTGAGGCTGAATACAAGGCGCTTGCAAATGCCACAACTGAGCTTATTTGGGTTGAAGCTCTTACACGAGAACTTGGTGTGACGCTGAAGGAAAAACCATGTTTATGGTGTGATAATCTTGGTGCCACCTACCTGTCTGCCAATCCAGTTTTTCATGCCCGTACCAAACACATTGAGATTGATTTTTTTCTTTGTCCGTGAAAGGGTTGCGAACAAGCTTCTTGATGTCAGGTTCATCTCCAGCAAGGATCAGATTGCAGATGGCTTTACTAAAACTTTATGCTACAGGAAACTAGATGAGTTTAAGCGTAATCTAAACCTCTCCCAGGTCTAGATTAAGGGGGTATTAGACATGTAATATGATACATATACGGTGTAGTACACCATATCGTATCCGTGTAGAACTCTGTAAAGCCACGCAAGGGGCTCTTCCTTGCCCTTATAACACGCAACCGGGACCTCGAGAGAGGTCACCGCTCCACCTACGAAATTCAACAACGAGAAATTATCTTGTGCACCATCATGATTTAGGTTTTCTCCCGTTACAACCCACGGGCGCATGTTTATGTTTACTAGTCTAGAGTAAATTAATGTGGTTCGACAATTCACTCGTCAAATTCACACATGGAAAGAAGTTCCCGATTATCATCGCTGCTCGCCCCGTCGCTGTCGACATATATAGAGTCCTCTTGCAGCACACACATGCGCTGCGCATGGTGATCGCTTGTTTGGATGATCTGCTCGTTCCGGTGCACCTGCGGAACCTTCCTCCCGCCGCGAGCCGCCGCTTCGAACTCCTTGTCCCGTCCATGGAACTCCGTCAACGGCGGGTGTACGATCTTGCCCCCTTCGCTGTCGCAGTACAGGCATCGAACCAGAGAGGCTCTCGGCGGCGGTACGTCCACCGGGACGCATAGCGGCACCTCCTCATCGCCGTCGTTGTAGTTGTGGCACTCGGCGAAAAACAGCACCGGAGGGCCGCTGTTGTTTGTCGCCAGGAAGTTGATGTGGGAGTGGTTGTATCTGTACGGAAGTGGATGGTTGCTGCAGTCGGTGCTCGGGATCTCGGCCGGGCCGGAGACGTCCTCGTTCACGCCGCAGATGACGTGAAGCTCGTACGCCGTGCTGTTTTGCTCCGCCGCGTATTGCTCCATCGCGGCCTTCACCTTCCCCACGATCCTTGCAAGGTCGGCCCTGAACTGTCTCCTTCGGTCCCTTATGATGGCCCAGTACAGCTTGGTCTCCGGTTTCGGAGCTGCCGGCTCCGACGGCGATGCCGGAGACAGCAGCGCGGCGAGCTTGAGGACGTCCTCCGGGGAGTCCAGCTGCTGCAGGGACAGGGCGTGGACGCAACCATGAGCGAGAAACGCCGCCTGCGCGTTGGCGTCCGGGTGGCCCGCAGCCATAGCGGCGGCCACGTAAGCTTCTTGCAGGGTGGTGCCGGCGCGTGGACGGTGGCCGCGGCGTTCGGCGTCCCGAGAAGCGGCGTGGAGGTCGGCATCGGCGTCGAGGAGGCAACGGACGGCGTCATGCTCCGAAAGACCGTCGAAGCGGGTGCAGAGGAATGACAGTAAGCCGTACGCCGAGCGGCTGGCGGCGCGCGAGAGGGCGTCGGTGCCGATCATGTCCAGGGCCTCCTCCTTCCGGTCGCGTCTCGCCGGCGGGAACGTGGCGTCGTACCAGACGATGTTGAGGACGGCGTTGGACGCGGGGTCGTCGAGCGGGCCGTAGCAGCCGCCGGCCGCGAGCAGGCCGCGATGGTAGCGGCCGCGCAGCTCGTGCCGCGGCAGCCTGGCGAGCGCCCGCAGGTAGTGCCGGTGGAGCTTGTCGAGGAGCGCGCGCCTGAGGGACCTCGTGTGGTAGTAACACGGCACGTCGCCCTCCAGCAGCTGCTTCCATGACGCCGCCAGCTCCCAAGGTTTTTTCGCCGCCTCAGCTGCATCACCGTCCGGCTCGCCGAGGCGGATGGCGGAGAGGTCGCCGGCGACGATGTCGTCCAGCTGACGAGGAGAAAGCGAGAGCCATGCAGCAACGAGGCGGTCGGCCTCCGGGTGCCTTGCGGCGAGGGCGGCGCACTTGAGGGCGGTCCTGAGCATGGAGTCGACGTGTCCAGGCGAGGTCTCCATAGCGCGGTCCTTGAGCACGAGGCAGGCTGCGCCGAGGAGGTGGACGTGGGCGAGAAGGAGGTAGTGCACGGCCTCCCAGTCGGTGAGGTAGGGGAAGAAGGTGGTGAGGAAGACGACCATGCCGTCCAAAGACCGGCGCTCCAGATCCTCAGCTGCATTTTCGGCGTCGTCGGAGATGAAGGTGGCGTTGATGGCGATGTTGGAGACGGGGTCGAGGAGGCCAATGCAAGAGCAGAAGCCGGCGGCGGCTTCCCGGAACCGGCGGCGCGCCTCCTCGAACGAGTCGTGCACGGTAGCAGCAAGCTGCAACCTTTCCTGGCTCACCACGCCCTGACCGGGATAATCCGGTCCCCGCGGCCGGATCACTATGCGGCGCCGATCTTCCATCGTCGTGAGTTTGTGCGAGTCGAGACGATTCACAGTCGTAAGGACGTAGGGCTCAGGCTTACCTATGTACATCCCCAGTACAAGACGTGTCCGGATTCCAATGTAGTAATATGGAGTAGGTAAAATATTTTCGGTTTTACTAGTTCTAAGTCGCATGAGAACTCACGAGTTCTAAGTCGTGTCCACCACCGTTTGATCATGCGTCAAGATGCGTGCGTTTTTCTTTTTTCTTTTCTTTTTCATGTTTTTTTAGTTATAAGTGGTTTGTAACTGAGCTCAGTCGACTTAGAACTCGTGAGTTCTAAGTCGGGTGACGTAAGCATGACATACGCATGAGTTTTGGTTAAAAAATATTCAAAGTCAAAAATTATTGCAAAAAAAATCAGTTGCAACCCACTTGCAACCGAAAAATCCAGTTATAACCCACTTGTAACTAAAAAGAAATCAGTTTCGACCAACTTGGTACTGGAAAAAGCATCTTGACGCATGATCAAACGGTGGGGGACACGACTTAGAACTCGTGAGTTCTCATACGACTTAGAACTAGCAAAACCGAAAATATAAATAAGAAACCAGAAAACTGCTTCAATAGGAATTCGTCTCCGTTCCTCTATTGACTAGTCGACTGGGAAATAAGCATTTTCCCTACTTTGAGCGAGCTTTTCTTGGCCCAGATAGTCTGGTGGTTTTTTTCTTTTTCGTTGGGCTTTTTTTTGTTGTCCGTCTTTTCTTGCTGGGTCGTTGTCTTTGTCAAGCGCACAACAAAGCAAAACCACCCAGCTCCTCCTCCTCGATCTCGATGACGCTACGCCAAGCAAGGTGTCGAGGAAGGCGGTGAGGGCCGCGGCGAGGCGGAGGGGTCGGCGGCGACCGGGGGTGGTAGATCTTGTAGGCCCCGTCGGCCGATGCCGTGCCCAACGCGGCGAGGAGGATTCAGCAGCGGCGTCGGGAGAAGTCGTATGGTCTGAGACCGGCGACTAGATCGGAGCGTGTTTAGCACTCTGAGTGCCGAGGTGGAACTGATTCGTGCCCCTAGCCTCACTTTAGCTCTCATCCACGGCGACCTTGCGAGCCCCTGCTTACGCGGTTGGTTGTGGCGCTCTAGTCCGGGCGGCCAGAACGTCTTCATGGCAGGAGAAGCAGTTGATGTACATACTCGTGAATAAAATGAATTACTAGTTGAATGCCTGTGTGTTGCTACGGGTGATTAAGCATGAATGAATCAGACAATAATAAATTATATTACTTTAATACATTCTAAAATATAACTTTATAAATAACAACAATATGTCTCTTAATAAAATTTAATGTAAAATATAAAGTTAATGTTGGCACATGATAATGTACATTACAACTGAATTACTTGTTTCAGCATAATGTTGACATCTCCATATGATAAAATACACTTCCCTCGCTGAGTCAATCATGTTGCAACACGGATTCTTCTATATCTCATCCCCGTGTCCGTGCAAGAGCAACCAAAGTCTGGGTATGCTCAGCCACACATGTTAATGAATTCTACGTATCATAACAACAACAATGTTCGATATATTTGTACTGCTCGTCACAGTCTGCTCACAAGAAGTTAATGTTCTCAAAAAGGCATAAGTTGACGGGAAGAATTGTTTAGGTGAAGTTGATGCATTGTCTTTGTGGCTTTTTCATCTATGATTATTTGCTTAGCACTGTGATTCCCACTATATGAATTTCTTATAGTGCAGTTGTGTCAAACATAAATATTGTTGTAAGCTCACATTGAAAGCTTATATAATTTAGTTAAACATAAATACTGTTGTAAGCTCACATTGAAAGCTTATGTAATTTAGTTAAACATAAATACTATTGCAAGCTCACATTGAAAGCCTTGTTCAGTTAAACAACATCGACCCCACCGTATCGGCAATGGCGGAGAGGATCTGATTCTCCGGCTGCGAACGCGAGCATACAACAATCAATTGCAAATATTAACAAAAATAAGTAGCAAATATGTTTGGCGTCATTATCTTTATCTCTTTTTCTAGTCAGTACATGTAATTAGACAATTAGATATAATAGGGGAACCACAATAAAATTAGTTTAAACATAATGGAAGTATGTTAAACATTTTTCTATCTTGCAAGCTATTGTGATGTCACAAGTCCAAATAAAATGTTTAATTTTTTCTATTTTCTTGAATTATAATTATTTTAATACAGGCTGAGCTTAGAAACCTAAGGGAAAAATAAAATTGATATTTGGTACAACGGATATGTTTAACAATCAACTGCAAATAAGTAGCAATTATGTTAGCCGCCATTATCTTTATCTCCTTTTTTTCTAGTCAGTACATGTAATTAGCCAGCGTGTTGCTAGGGGAACCACAATAAAATTAGTTTAAACATAACCGAAGAATGTAAAACATTTTTCTTTATCTTGCAAGCTCAGGTATATATATTGTGATGTCACATGTCCAAATAAAATGTTTAATTTTTTTCTATTTTCTTGAATTGTAATTATTTTAATACCGGCTGAGATTAGAAGACTAAGGAAAAATTGCAATTGATATTTGCTACGCGAGAGAATCACATAATACAAGGCATCCAGGATTACATGTTGCAGACCACAAGAGTCTTTTGTCACGCCTAGATGTTCCAGTTTGTGCGCTGATCATGGCCCAGTAGTAATGCCCAGCTTTCCATTGTTCCATTTTCTCACAAGTTTGAGGAATATATCACGAGTAGACTCTAAAGAAAGACCGGCATATTTCTTCCTTAGGCCAGGATGTAAACTCGATGCTGTTTGCAAAGTACTCATCTTCATATTTCTTTGAAATCCTGTTTTAGCAAGGTCTAAAAATGAAAGGCCTATGAGAGCATTAAAAAAGGCAGGGAAGAACAAACAAGGTCCAAAATATATCAATCCCTTCTGCTTAGGCAAGGATTTATGTGTACCAAGCTGCTACATTCAAATACATAAGGTGCACTTACACACTACTTCCTTATCAACTTACTGTACTTCTTTTGCTGAATTACAGTAAAATCTCAAGAGGTGACTGAAATAAAACTAACATCGTACTCTAGCTACACAAATTTGGTTCACCAAATTCCTTCAGGGATGTACATCAGTGTGTAATGCTTCAGTGACGCCATAGAAACCATGATATCGATGGTTTTGTCGGGTTAGTTGCATGCATACATTGATTTGGAGGTGATTGGCTTATTTAATTCAGCAAACTGTACTACAATTGTTTTGCCAAATCGTATTTTTTTACCCCTACTGCATGTGTTTTTATTTTTCACCCCTACTACGTATGCATAACACGAAGTCGTAAATACGCTAATTGGGGAAATTCTACCACTATGATGCTTAAACTCAGTCCCGTAGTATTACCTGACTTGGTGCACGACTCCGCCTCAACTGCCATATGTGGCTTCAAACCCTTCGCCGAGGGCCCTAGGCCCTCGCCATCAAGAGGCGGGAAGTGGTGCATCGCCAAGGCTGGAGCGAACAGGGCTAACCTGCACAATCAGATCAACTATGCTTTCAGCTATATGGACTGCAAGGTGATATATAGCAGCGGAAAGGGGATTTTATCTTAGGCATAGCCATACACAGGACCCCCCAGCCGCCAGCCCTTGGCGACTCGGGGGGCGACCAGCAGGCCGGCTCCGGCCTCCCCCCACCTCATCCCCTCCCTCCCGCCGCCGCAAGAGGTCCCGCCGGGCAAAGCCCGGGCGCGACGGCGGCGGCGGGGACCTTCTCCTCGCGCGGTGCGACCAACATGGCGGCGGCGGCGCGTAGTTCGGCGGTGATTCGGCAGCAAGGGGCGGCGGGATCCCGGCGGCGAGCACACTTGGCGGTCGGCAGTGGAGGCGAGGCCTCCCCGCGGCGGAGGCGCCCCTGCAGCCATGGCCGGAGCTCTGGTCGTGCACGGGCCCAGATGGGCTTGGGCGGGCCGGCGGCTCTTGGCTCGTGGCTGCAGGTGTGTGCGTGGAGCCTGATGACGTTGGTGGCTGGGCACCGTGGTGGTGCCAGCGGTCGACGAGGCTGCGGCGGGCTGGATCCTCGCCATCCAGTCTGCGTTTGGTGGTGGTGAGACATGGTGCGACGCCTCCTGCTCTGCCGACGACGTTCGGTCTCGCCTCTCGACGGCGGTTGTCAAAGTTGGCTCCTTGCTGCGCATGTCCGATGGGCGATTGGGTCGATGGCAGGGGCGCCGGGGAACTCCCCGCATGAAGCTGACGACGGCGACGCCCGCGGGCGCCGTCACCTTCTTGGAGGCGTCGTCATGGCTCTGTACATGCTTCCCCGCCTCGAACACCGGGGGGGACCCTAGAGCCATCCTTTGGTTCGGGCAGCGGCGATGCTACATCATCGCTCCCTTCTTGAAGGCGTTGTCTAGGTGGTTCGTTGAGTCCTCGGTTCGCCAGTTGGAGTCGTTGTTGGCCGCCGCTCAGAGCGTGGGCTTCCAGGGCGCTATGTACTTCGTCGCCGGTGCCTCTTGGTCGACGCCTCATTCGGTTCGGTTCAGCCTGCCGTCCCCTCGCCGACTCTCTCTTTGGCGCTTATGGGCGGGCGGTGCTTGGCTTGTGCCATCTTAGTGTTGGTCTCGGTCTCTTTTCCGGTCTTCGGTAGTGACGCGGATTAGAAGCTCGGTGTATCTCTTCCTTGCTTCAGGGTTGGAGAAGATACAAGACGAGCCGTGTTGTTTCGACCGGTGTGGGTTGTGTTGTATCCGTGTGGCGTTGTGTTTGTATCGTGTGCCTTTTGGCGTTGTCCGGCCGTCTAGGCCTCTTCTTCTATGAAATCGATACACCCTGCTTTCAGGTGTATCCTTAAAAATAAATATAGCAGCGACAAGTGCTTTAAGCAAAACAACTTTTGAGTCTACTGTGACTTCAAGGTCAGACGCATTATGACCTCCAACAATCCAAGTAAGCCTTGCCACACTTTTGTGATGCTTTATGAATTTGGTTGCATCACTGCAAATAAGTAGCAATTATGTTAGCCGTCATTATCTTTATCTCCTTTTTTTCTTGTAAGTACATGTAATTAGCCAGCATGTTGCTAGGGGAACCACAATAAAATTAGTTTAAACATAACCGAAGAATGTAAAACATTTTATTTATCTTGCAAGCTCAGGTATATATATTGTGATGTCACATGTTCAAATAAAATGTTTATTTTTTTCTATTTTCTTGAATTGTAATTATTTTAATACCGGCTGAGATTAGAAGACTAAGGAAAAATTGCAATTGATATTTGCTACGCCAGAGAATCACATAATACAAGGCATCCAGGATTACATGTTGCAGACCACAAGAGTCTTTTGTCACGCCTAGATGTTCCAGTTTGTGCGCTGATCATGGCCCAGTAGTAATGCCCAGCTTTCCATTGTTCCATTTTCTCACAAGTTTGAGGAATATATCACGAGTAGACTCTAGAAAGACCGACATATTTCTTCCTTAGGCCAGGATGTAAACTCGATGCTCTTTGCAAAGTACTACACATATGCACCCGGTGAGGCTGACTCGGCGGAGGATGACGTGGATGAAACACTCCGGAAGATTGACATAAGGGACATAAAAATCAAGGACGAAGAAACACGGGACAACAGTTCATTTGCTTCTGATAGCCCTGATTCAGACCTAACCTCACCACCAAAGCCTAAAGCCAAGTCTGTGCCAGAGACTCCTCCACCCAAAGGCGAGGAGGGATCATCGTCACGTACATGATTCTAATTCAGGACGTGGTGTGTGTTATTTCTGTTTCACGTTTCCCTAATCTCTGTGTGTGTGGGCGTGCGTGCGTGGTGCGTGTGTGTGCGCGTGCATGCGTGCGTGCGTGCGTGTGTGTGTTTGTGTGTGTGTGCGCGCGCGTGTGCGTGTGCGCGTGTGTGCGTGTGGGTGTGTGTGTGATGTGGTGTGTGTGTGATGTTCTTAGGGTAGTAGGACCGAATTTGGGCTGAGGTGTGGTAAGTATGGGTTGTTTAATGGTGGTTACTGCCCTCATGAGCTCATATATAAGGAATATAAGGTGGTGTATATGTATATTTGTGTTGTGTGCTCTGCGTCATAAGTTACTTAAGTACATGATTATAGTTGTCAGTTAAAACATATACTAGTGCCTGATCTGAACAAAGGTTTTTCAAGAAAGCAGAGAAAATAGGGAGAAGGGGCTGACTGGCGGGCCCCACGCGTCAGCCGCGGCCGGGTGACGTCAGCCCTTGACGTCACCCGCCGTCGGCCGTGGCGGTGCTTCCCAGCGCGCGCCGGCGTGGTGGCATCCACGCGCAGGACCGAGAAGGTGCGGGGACGCCAGAGTAAGAGGAGGGGAACCGGATGGGCGGCGCCTCTCGCCATTTGGCTGCCGGAGTCGCCGGCAGTGAGCTTTTCCGCGGCGGCGGTCGCTGAAAATGGCGGCGGTGAACGGCGGCTCCGCAACGGCGACTCCGACCTTCCGGTATAAATTCCTCCGGTGATGAGGTGAATGAAGGGGTGGCGGACGGTCTGGTGCTCTTGGATTCGAGCGGGGAGACGCGGGACGGCGGCGCGGCGGCGACGGTGTTGTCCCGAGGCCGCGCGCGAGAGAGAAGGAGCGGGGGGGGGGGGGGGGATTCTTGGTGGTAGTTTTACAGAAAAGTATGTGGGGTTTTCCTAATTTACAAATAGGTCCCTTTTAGCGTTGGAAGATTGACCGCGGGTCAGTCGTTTTTGTGTAAAAATGTCGGGTGACCGGTGGAACCGGCGCTCGCCGACGGGCGGCCGGCGACGTGGCGCGTTGCGATTGGCTAAAAATAACCGTGAACAGTGTTTCGCGCGGGGAGGCAGACGTGGATGTTTCCTGAACGTTGGATCGGCAGATCAGACGGCCCAGAATTATCGGCAACGTGGCTGCATGACTGCGGGTGAATGTTGGGACCTATTATATATTACTAGTGGAGGTGGCGCGGCCATGCCGCGCCCGTATAACTTAAAATAAATAAATTTGATGGTGTGGAAATCTTGAAAGCATGTGTAATTATTTTTCTTATGGTCAATTTGGACTATTTTTTCATATTTTTTTGTTGTTGTTTGTGTTTGAAGATATTATTTTTCAACAAGAAACGTGTTTGGTGTTTGTTTGTTTAAATTTAATAAGATTTGGAACTTTTCAAATGGGTTGCATCGTGCCAAAAATATGTAGGATTTTTTTGATGTGGCCATTTTGATACTTTTCATATTTTTCTGATATTAATTTTCAGTAGCTAACCATTCCTGTTTTTTTTCGTCCAAATTTCGTCAAATTTGGAACTTTTCAAATATCTCACATTGTGTCACAAATAAGTAGGAATGCAAAATTTGAAAGTATGCGTAATTATTTTTCTTGTGGCCAATTTGGGCAAAAAAAATCATATTTTGTTGTTATTTATGTTTGAAGATATTAAATTTTGGTAGTTAACCTCGTGTTGTTTTTTGTCTAAATTTAATAAGGTTTGAAACTTTTCAAATGTGTTACCTTGTGGCATAAATAGGTAGGGATTTGTTTTTGGCCATTTTGATATTTTCCATATTTTCTGATATTAATTTGCAGTAGTTAATCTTTTCTTATTTTTGTCCAAATTTAGTCAAATTTGAAACTTTTCAAATGTGTTGCATTGTTTTATAAATAGGTAGGAATTTTTTTTTGATCAATTTTTTTTTCATATCTTTCTGATTATTAGTTTTAAAGTTATTAAATTAAAAAATTTGAGCTTTTACTGTTTTTTTTCTGAAGAGAAAATTGGGAGAAGGGGCTGACTGGCGGGCCCCACGCGTCAGCCGCGGCCGGGTGACGTCAGCCCTCGACGTCACCCGCCGGCGGCCGTGGTGGCGCTTCCCAGCGTGCGCCAGCGTGGTGGCATCCACGCGCAGGACCGAGAAGGTGCGGGGACGCCAGAGGAGGAGGAGGGGAACCGGACGGGTGGCGCCTCTCGCCATTTGGCTGCCGGAGTCACCGGCGCTGAGCTTATCCGTGGCGGCGGTCGCTGAAAATGGCGGCGGTGAATGGCGGCTCCGCAGCGGTGACTCCGGCCTTCCGGTATGAATTCCTCCGGTGATCAGGTGAATGAAGGGGTGGCAGACGGTCTGGTGCTCTTGGATTCGAGCGGGGAGACGCGGCGCGGCGGCGCGGCGGCGGCGGTGTTGTCCTGAGGCCGCGCGCGAGAGAGAAGGAGCGGGGGGGGGGGGGGGATTCTGTGGTGGTAGTTTTACAGAAAAGTATGTGGGGTTTTCCTAATTTACAAATAGGTCCCTTTTAGCGTTGGAAGATGGGCCGCGGGTTGGGAGCTAGATCTTCCAGTGATTTTTGTGTAAAAATGCCGGGTGACCGGTGGAACCGGCGCTCACCGGCGGGCGACCGGGCGACGTGGCGCGTTGCGATTGGCTAAAAATAGACGTGAACAGTGTTTTGCGTGGGGAGGCAGACGTGGATGTTTCCTGGACGTTGGATCGGCAGATCGGACGGCACAGAATTGTCGGCGACGTGGCTGCATGACTGAGGGTGCATGTTGGGACCTATTATATATTATACTAGATCATGTAGGCGCGCGTTGCCGCGTCCGTCCATTAGAAAAATAGATTTATAAGAAGTGAGAGTATAGGGAGATTGATCGCAAAAACGGTATATATCAACTCCGAACGTCACAATTAGTTAAAATAGTGAAGCTCGCCAATTATGTAGAAAAAATTCATGAGCCTTGTATGCACCTTTTTCGTCTTGATGAGAATGAATAACCAATAGTAGGACAAGATTTGCAAACTGATTAACAAATTTCCTTGATGCATGAACCGAGTACTATAATGTAACTAAAGTGTTATATGAACTTAATCATATGACAGAAGAGGTGGCAGTCCTTAATCTTAGTCAACGATCTAACTTAAATAAGGAGTATATAAAAATTATATCAAACACAATAAATGTAGGATGAGTCTGACATAAAAAGTGAACCTTCAGATACATTTTTATTGGATGGATCACAACACACGCCACTACAGCTTCCTTCATTTGATAGAATGCCGAAGTGTGGGACAAAATGCAACGAGTTCATCTCTACATGGAGTTGTCAAATCTACAAATTCAAAAAGGTTATCTGCTAGGGAAATGAACCTGCGCACGACAGTTGGTGCTCCCGGTAGTGGTAGATATTGCTTAGGAATATTTTCATGTTAGAAAAGGTGTAGAAAATTTAGGCACCCCAATCATCAAGAAAAGAATATGCTACTTCATTGTGAAATAATGCATTGTGTAGCACATCTAAAATTGATATTATCACAAAGAATTATACTTTAGTTTGTTCAATTTTTTAACTCTACTCCTGACCTTAAGAGAGGTACCACTATAAGTTACATTTATCTTTGTAAGAATGCATATCAACAAAATAAAAATATATTGTCACGACAGTTGGTGCTCCCGATAGTGGTAGATATTGCTTAGGCATATTTTGATGTTAGAAGAGGTGCCTAAAATTTAGGCACCCAACTTATCAAGAAAAGGTTATGCTACTTCACTGTGAACTACTGCATAATGTAGCACATCTAAAATTGATACTATCACCAAGAATTATACTTTAGTATGTTCCATTTGTTTAACTCTACTCCTGATGTCAAGAGAGGTACCACTGTACATTACATTTATCTTCGTAAGAATGTATATCAACAAAAAAATAAAACCTATTGACGTTGCCCACCAAAATCCAGACTGATAAAATTAACAGGACACAATTTTCATTATATAAATATTTTCATTAATTACTGACATACTGAAATAAGAAGAAGGCGGTAGCAAATACCACATTATAATAAATTTTAGCGGACCGTTCCCATGTGTGTAAGGAAACTTCGATAAGAAATATGAATAAATATGAATCTCTACCAAGTGGAAAAGGGGAGCCCAAATAAGAGTTCACCGGGAGAATGCTCTGGGAGAATGCTATTGCATCCATCAAATTACTATATTGTGGTAATGTGGTATTTGCTATCGAGTTCACTGGGAGAATGCTATGGCATCCATCAAGTTTCCATCAAGAAAATTATATGACAATTATCATATCCAAACTTGTTACATGTGATTCAGAGAAAAAGAATATAAAATGAGCAGGAGTAAACAATATTTGTTGACATACATTGCAGCATAAGTTGCCGTTGACAGGCTCCATGAAGGGGATCGTGTGCAGAAAACAAAAATTTTCCTAGCAACGATATCCTTAAACTAGCCAAGATCTACACTATGCAGATAGAGAAGTACGTCGGAGATCGGAATACATACCCTCGTAGACCGAATAGCGGGGATTACGCTCCCGCACAAGCGTTGACGACGAAGACGATGTAGCCGACCTCTAGGTCGCGGAGAACTCGGCGCGACGAAGACGACGAAGATGACCCCGAGGTCGGGTGGAGGAAGTAGGCCTCCGAGTACCGCTAGCGCAGCACCTCACAGGGCGTCACACACATACGGTGAAGACGACGGCCTCCGAAGCTCCATTCCAGGACGAGCAGCGGAAGACTTGGACCGGAACACCAGCAGCGCGACAGCGGGCTATGATGGAAGACATCCCCCTTCTCTACTTGGCGCGACTCTGACAAAGGGAATCACGAGATCGAGAGAGAATTAGGGAATTAATTGGTGAATTAAAAGGCCAGGGGTGCCCCTCTATATAAAGGCTCCCAGGGGAGCCAACCTTATCAGCCAGGTAATGTTGGACTATCCCCCATTGCCTGGTGCGGCTAGGATGGTACGTCGGCCACCTGGTGGGCCCCTTTTGGCCCACCTAGGCCGGCCATCATGCCCTCCCACCGAATTCCCTTGAGGAATTTTCCCCTCTTGGTCCTTCTTTCGACCAGAAGGCCCATTTAGGGAAATAAGCCTAAATAAATTCGAAAATAAATATATAAAATCATATTTGCACATTAATTACACTAATTAATATCAAACATATTATATATAATTTATTCTAGCTCCGAAAACTCTTTCGTCGCTGCCCGATCTCCATCGGACCTCTCCCGAGACATTCCCGGTGATCTCTTTCCTTTCCGGTTGTCTTGTCGAAACCCCTTAAGTGTGTTACCCTAGCGGTTCGATATAATAACAGGTATGATCAAGACTCCTTTATGATCAACGACTAACTCGTAGGCCTGGACCCCATGAATTAATCCCTGTAATATAACGAATGACTTTCATCTATCAAACCTGAACGTCTAGTCTTAAACCCTTTGTCATGGCGATGCTCAGCGTGTCCGAGAATCATTCTCAGATATCTCCATACCTAGCATGATCTCGTTACCGACATCGCTATCTTCTACTCGTCTATGATATTATGTCAGCTGGTGACCTAGTCACATGTTTGCAAACTCATTTGACATAATCTCACAGAGTGGGCTCTAGAGTATCTATCCGGCTATGCAGACTGACAAATCCCGCTGTTGGCCACTCGTCTCAACTACCCCCTTCCGATTCCCAAAAGTATCACCTATCATTGTCACACTATATAAGATATGACGTTTGGTGCGATCAAAGTATCTTGCAGGGAAACAAATAAGAGTTGATCTCACGGTTTTAAGGCGTAATGACTATGTCCTATAAATACTGGGTATGTCCATCACATCGTTACACCTAACGATATGACTTCCATTGTCGACCGGCGCCATGTCCTATGATCGGAAAACCTCGATCATCAATCGCGCAATGAAACTAGTCTTAGTAGAGGCTACTAGGGACCTGGTTGTTTTATCTACCACACCTGTATTAATGTTTTCGCTTAATACTGGTATAAAACATATAATGAACAATTGGCATATTGCCAATAAACTATGTTTATTAAGTACCTCTAGGGCATATTCCCTTCAGTCTCCCACTTGCACTAGAGTAACACTTAATCTAGTTTACAACTTGGTAAAAGCTCAACACCCATAGCATCTTGGTGCCTGCTCGCCTCGTCGAAGAGGAATACAGTCAATAGATCTCACACATTGAGACCTATATGTGCTTTGCAACACTTCTATGTCACCTAGTTTGACATCAACCCGTATCTTACGATGACGGTGAAATATATCCTAGTGGATGGAGTGAGACTCGAGCATTCGCGTAGCTTGGGCCTTAAAAGTCTAAGAGATCTATTAAGGGGACCACCTACGCTCGGAAAACTACTCAGTCCAATCACACTTGCTACTTCTGAAGTCGCGATATATTTCTATACCTATGTAGATTATATGACACTTCATTCATATGCGACTTTGCAAACTAACCATGTCTATTTTCAAAAATAAAGGACATCTCCTATATGAGATTTCTAGTCGCATGGGTCAGTGTCATAACTTGCATCATCGTAACCGCTTTACGGCAAGTTGTCTTTCCACTCTTACCCTTTACTAGAAAACATATCTTCAGTTCTCATAGACACTAAAGAATAAACTTAACGTTTGTTCATTTTCCACACAAGGATCACTCTAGAACCTGTTCTTCAACCAAGAACTCGTGTCACACCAAGTCGAGCTTTCAGTCTGATAGACTCTATGTCTGATACATAGAGAATGTCGAACATCATTTTCTATCACTGAAAAAGCCAAGATAAACTTAATACTTTACCTAGTCATACAAGCAAGAACCTCTTTCTTCGCTTGTCCTATTCTGAAACACTTCCGAATCTTGACTTAGGAAATATTCCGACCTAATGTTATTAAGCCCCTTCTGATCTATATAATTATAAATCGGATGCCTAATACTCATAACTTCATTTCATAGAAAATTAAATCACTTAAATAATCCTTTACACTCTACTAGAGGATCTGTGTCATTCAATATGTCGTTACATACAGAATCACAAATGACACCTAGCTCCCACTCAAATATGCCTTCCGCATATAAGATCAAGAAAAGCTACTTAGCTCCCACTCAAATATGCCTTCCGCATATAAGATCAAGGAAAGCTACTTTGCTCCCACTCACTTCTTTGCAAATGTAGGTTTCTTCAACTATTTTGGACAACTCCAAAATCCTTTGATCACATTATCAAAGTGAAGATTCTAGCTCCGATATGCTTGCTTCAGCCCATGAATGGACCACCGAAGTTTGCATACATGTTTAGCATCCTCAGGATCACCAACTCTTTCTTAATGACACTATTAAGAAACATGGTTTCTTATCCATCTATCAATTTCTCATTCGAAATTATAGTGATTGCTAAACGACCAAGAATAGATTTAGGCTTCGCCACTTGAGACAAACTCTCATGTGGTCAACTTTTGAAACTCTCACTAAAGGGGATCGTGTGCAGAAAACAAAAAAATTTCCTAGCAACGATATCCTTAAACTAGCCAAGATCTACACTATGCAGATATAGAAGTACGGCGGAGATCGGAATACATACCCTCGCAGACCGAATAGCGGGGATTACGCTCCCGCACAAGCGTTGACGACGAAGACGACGTAGCCCACCTCTAGGTCGCGGAGAACTCGGCGCGACAAAGACGACGTAGATGACCCCGAGGTCGGGTGGAGGAAGTAGGCCTCCGAGTACCGCTAGCGCAGCACGCAGGGCGTCACACACATACGGTGGAGACGACGGCATCCGAAGCTCCAGTCCAGGACGAGCATCGGAAGACTTGGATCGGAACACCAGCAGCGCGACAGCGGGCTATGGTGGAAGAGATCCCCCTCCTCTACTCCGCGCGACTCCGACAAAGGGAATCACGAGATCGAGAGAGAATTAAGGAATTAATTGGTGAATTAAAAGGCCAGGGGTGCCCCTCTATATAAAGGCTCCCAGGGGGAGCCAACCTTGCCAGCCAGGCAATGTGGGACTATCCCCCATTGCCTGGTGCGGCTAGGATGGTGCGCCCCTTCTGGCCGACCTAGGCCGGCCATCATGCCCCCCCACCGAATTCACTTGAGGAATTTTCCCCTCTTGGTCCTTCTTTCGACCAGAAGGCCCATTTAGGGAAATAAGCCTAAATAAATTCGAAAATAAATATATAAAATCATATTTGCACATTAATTACACTAATTAATATCAAACATATTATATATAATTTATTCTAGCTCCGAAAACTCTTTCGTCGCTGCCCGATCTCCATCGGACCTCTCCCGGGACATTCCCGGTGATCTCTTTCCTTTCCGGTTGTCTTGTCGAAACCCCTTAAGTGTGTTACCCTAGCGGTTCGATATAATAACAAGTATGATCAAAACTCCTCTATGATCAACGACTAACCCGTAAGTCTGGACCCCATGAATTAATCCCTGTGATATAACGAATGACTTGCATCTATCAAATCTGGACGTCTAGTCTTAAACCCGTTGTCATGGCGATACTCAGCGTGTCCGAGCATCATTCTCAGATATCTCCATACCTAGCATGATCTCGTTACCGACATCGCTATCTTCTACTCGTATATGATATTATGTCAGCTGGTGACCTAGTCACATGTTTGCAAACTCATTTGACATAATCTCACCGAGTGGGCCCTAGAGTATCTATCCGGCTATGGGGACTGACAAGTCCCGCTGTTGACCACTCGTCTCAACTACCCACTTCCGATACCCAAAAGTATCACCTATCATTGTCACACTATATAAGATATGGCGTTTGGTGCGATCAAAGTATCTTCCAGGGATAACAATAAGAGTTGATCTCACGGTTTTAAGGCGTAATGACTATGTCCTATAAATACTGGGTATGTCCATCACATCGTTACACCTAACGATATGACTTCCATTGCCGACCGGCGCCATGCCCTATGATCGGAAAACCTCGATCATCAATCACGCAATGAAACTAGTCTTAGTAGAGGCTACTAGGGACCTGGTTGTTTTATCTACCACACCTGTATTAATGTTTTCGCTTAATAAAGTTATAACATGGTATAAAACATATAATGAACAATTGGGATATTGCCAATAAACTATGTTTATTAAGTGCCTCTAGGGCATATTCCCTTCACTCCAGTGTATTTTGTGTTGACTCATTACTCGTATCTATAGCCATTTCAGTTTCACAACAGATTGAATCTTTTCTCCTTACCTTGCCTCGCCCGGATGCACGAGACTACGAGATACTGAACCGGGGCAGTGAATCTGAGCGCATCAGCGCACAAGGTCGAGGTGCGGGGAGAGGCACCGATACACGAGATAGTGGACGGGGAGAGGCGCCGCAGCACGAGATCATGTTGGGGGGAGAGGCGCCGCGCCACCGCCTCATCACATAATTCATCTCCTCCCAATATGCATTGCATCCCCGGATCGGATAGAGGCAGGGGAGAGGTGCCGCAGCTGGAACGTGGACATCACCCCCAAGCCAATGTGCGGTTTGATGGGAGCACGGCCGGTCGATGGGAGGATGGGCCAAGCGGAGATCGGCGGGCGGCTCAACGCGGTGGATCGAGGGGAGGGGTCGAGGGGAAAGCACGGCGCGGTGGACCGAGGGATTGTTGACTTTCCTCACGGCGCGCTCGGCTCGAGGGAGAAAGGAATAGCCTTTTTTTCCTCAACGTGTGTGAGCTTTTGGTTAAATGGGCCGGGACGTACCAGAAAACACCGTTTTGATGCCCAGAGCAGCGTCCCTCAGGGACATTTGGCCCATTTAGCCTGCACAAAGAAATCGAATGGTCAGGATTATGAGCTAAGGCGAATCCAACGGTTCAAAAGTGAGGTGGCCTTAGAGAGCTCGGATGCACGAGACTACGAGATACTGAACCGGGGCAGTGAATCTGAGCGCATCAGCGCACAAGGTCGAGGTGCGGGGAGAGGCACCGACACACGAGATAGTGGACGGGGAGAGGCGCCGCAGCACGAGATCATGTTGGGGGGAGAGGCGCCGCGCCGCCGCCTCATCGCCTGATTCGTCTCCTCCCAATACGCATTGCATCCCCGGATCGGATCGGTTAGAGGCAGGGGAGAGGTGTCGTAGCTAGAACGTGGACATCGCCCCCAAGCCAACGTGCGGTTCGATGGGAGCACGGCAGGTCGATGGGAGGATGGGTCGGGCGGAGATCGGCGGGCGGCGCAACGCGGTGGATCGAGGGGAGGGGTCGAGGGGAAAGCGCGGCGCGGTGGACCGAGGGACTGTTGACTTTCCTCACGGCGCGCTCGGCTCGATGGGGAAATGAATAGGAATTTTTTCCTTAACGTGGGTGAGCTTTTGGTTAAATGGGTCGAGACGTACCAGAAAACACCGTTTTGATGACCAGAGCAGCGTCCCTCAAGGACATTTGGCCCATTTAGGCTGCACAAAGAAATCGAATGGTCAGGATTGTAGCTGAGACGAATCCAACGGTTCAAAAGTGAGGTGGACTGAGAGAGCTCGAATTTGACTAAGTTATAATATCCCTAATTTAGGTATAAGCTAATCTCTACTATATAATATGCCTTGGGGATTCCCGTCGTACGTCCTGGCAATTTTGCAAAAAAAACCTCAGCTTCTGTGAAATTAACGCGCAGTACACACTTATACTTCTGAAACGTTTTTCCCCATCTGAAATCACGGACAGACTCTCCCCATCTGAAAAAATTCCCTTGCTGAAATGGAGAGACGGAGGACGGAGGAGCAGTGGTAGGACATCCGAGCGCGGCATCGGCGCGCAGCTCGGCTTCCGTCTGCCGCCAGCGTACGAGGGAGAGGCTCGCCGCTTCCGCCGCCGTACGAGGGAGGTGCTATGGTGGTGTGTCCCATCGGAGGATATGAGCGGGGCGCCGCCGCCTTCGCAGGCCGCTACGACCGCTACGACGCCGCCCGCGACCGCGCCTCCGTGCTGCGCGAGTCCCCCGCTGGCGGAGCAGGCCGCTACTACGCCGCCCGCGACCGCGCCTCCGTGCTGCGCGAGCACCCGCTGGCGGAGAAAGCCGTGCTGCGCCTGGGGCGGTCTCTCTGCTCCGTGGCCGGCGGCACGGGGGTCCGGCTGGAGGGCGTGCACGGCGTGTGGCTCATGGAGGATGAGAATGCGGCGGCGACGTCGTGGCGGCGCGAGCACGAGGCAGTGTTGGTGGATTCTCGGGAGTCACAGCGATGTCCGGTGAGATTGCCGAATCGTTCCCCGAATCGAGCTTGCCGAATCCTTCCCCGAATCGAGCAAAATCCGTAGCAGTATCATACTCGAATACGGCTCAGCTCGATTCAGCATCACCTATAAATATGCACCACGGTGTTTTCCACAGAACCAACACGGCGACTTTTCCTGTTTGTTCTTGACAACGCTTCCTCGCCGTCCCGCCGATTTCGCTAGAAATCTTCATGATTTGCCGTCCGTGATCGACATTGTTGTCTCGCAATTCAGCAGACTTCACCGGTTGAGATGGTTAATACTCGCCGTTCACCTGACCTCCCAGAATTTCCCTCTGCCCATGATCCACACAAGGTACAATGTTATTTATTCATCTGTGACTTTTGTTTCGAACTTCTTCTATGATTTCCAAACAGCTTATTCTAATTTGTTATGCATTCATCTGTGATTTTTGTTTAGAACTTCCTCTATATTTATACAAGTCTGTTCAGTGTAAAGAGTGTTTTATTATAAAACTTTGCCTCTGTGGTGGGCTGGGCGAACACTTGAAGTCTGAAACCTGCAATAGCACAATAATAATATTGGTACCTCTGTTAGGAGCTATATGTAGGTTGTCGACAAAGGGCAAATAAAACCATAATAAGCCAGTGAACTACCTCACTTTGCCTCTGTGGTGGGCTGGGCGAACACTTGAAGTCTGAAACCTGCAATAGCACAATAATAATATTGGTACCTCTGTTAGGAGCTATATGTAGGTTGTCGATAAAGGACAAATAAAACCATAATAAGCCAGTGAACATGAGCAATTTCATGCTTTAGTAAACCATTTTTGCACCCTGTCAAAAGGCCTTGGCAGAGATTGATTAACTATTGAGCAAATTGTGGGTTGTTTGGTAAACTAACAGAGAAAATGCACTAGGTTTATTCTTGCCTAAGCATTTTGGTAGCTTTTTCCTTGGACAAAAAAAAAGAACATCCATCACTTGAGTCTGGAAGTACAGTATCCAGGAGTAAAGGACTAATGGAAGATATATGTACACAACGGAAGATTAAGTGCACATACAAGGAATAAGAGGTGAGAGGGGAAACAAATATTTAAGATATGATAAAAACGGATTGGGGTTTTAGATAGAGAAGATCAATTAAGCTAGAACTGACAGTACTGGAAAATGACAGATAAAAGCTTCAAGAATGTAGCTATCTCAATGTGAGAACAGACATAACAATTGCCCTCCAAAGCAATTGGGGACCAAATTCTCACGAGATTAAAACACTGACCTAACTGAGGCCACAGATTACAGGAGACATTTATCTCAGCTGAAGACATTTCTAGGCCCTAAATGTAGATGGCATGTCATCCTGCTTCGAGAAACATGAATTTTGTTTAGTTTATTCATTATCTTAGTTGAGCTTATTTATCCCAATTTTAGAAACGTAGAATAGGATGGAAATGTCTGTTAACAGCAACAGAAACAATGCCGTCCACCCTGAAGTGAGGTGAGCATAAAGATACAACGTGCTAACAAAACACTGTCATCAAGCAAGCAAACAGGGAACAATCAGTGTGTAAATAGGTTGAGTTGGCCTACAAAATGACGCGTCCACTAGAGAGGATACAAATATTAGCATGCCCTACAAGATTATTTATAAGCAGGCGACGAAACAGCAGGGAAAAGTTTCAATGGTCGCATACCATTGGCCGAGTATGTCTGCTGAGTACCCATATTCTTGTTGTTGGCCGCATGCCCTATCCTCATATGTCTCGTAGACAACTGCACTCCATTCATTTCATTCATAGCACGTGCCTGCTCATTTACATCTCCAAAATGTACAAAATCGTAACCTTTGGAACGACCAGTGGCCCTATCAGTAACAACATTAGCACCTTTAACTGAAGGGTAGGAAGCTTTGAATATCTCTTCTAACATGGCATCAGTAACATCAGCAGCCAAATCACCAACAAATATGGTGTGATCGGAACCATCATCACCATGCTTGTCACCAGCGCTACAAGAAGCTCTTAACACCATTAGTTTACCTGCTGCGTCCGGGTATTGCAGTTCACTGTTGTTTCTGTTTGTTCTTCTAGGCGATACGCTATAGCACCTTGATGGTGCCTGGATGAATTGAGCTGTTCACGGTTCATGAGTGGCGACTTCAAAACGTGTAGCAACAAATCAATTTGGTTTTGAAAGCTTAAACAATCATTTCTTGGTCTGTTTTTGCTGGAATTGCACAGAATCTCTGCCTGTGTGGAATGTTCGACTATTCCTTTGTAGTTTGTGCCATATAGTCCTGAGCAGTTTGGGGGAATCTGGACTCAGGGGCAGCCCAGTGTCTAGGGACTGAATGCAAAGCAGCTAAGCCAAGAATATGGCCCTAACTCTCAGGCCCTAACCTGCAGACCTGCCTACCTCTCTATATAGGGGCAAATCTTTGGTTTTGCACAAGCTTGAGCAGCAAGTGAGATCACTGAAACTTTGACCACTGAAACTGTTAATTTGCCTATCAAATTTTCTGCTAGGATGCAGCAGTGAGATCCAGTTTTCATATTAATTTTGCCTACAAAATCAGTATCTATTTTTCTTTACAAATCAAACTAGATTTGTGGGCTAAGTTTTATTTAGAACAAGGCCAAAGGTATAGTTTTTGCTCAGTTCATAATTAACCCTGATATTGATCTCATTGCAGAAGATGGAAGACAATGGTGAAACAAACATTGTGGAGGTTTTGGATAAACGACCTTTAAAAAAGTCAAAATGCTCTGAATCAAGTGATTTGGAACATCTGTTGCCATCCCCTTCCGCCTCATCATCATCTGAATCAGATAATCATATACAAACTGCTACAGTGCCAACACCTCCGTCACCGACTATGCCGACTTTATCTCCATCTTTAGAACAGATGAAAGAAGAAATAGTTTCAGAAGTTGGAGAACCAACATTTTCAGAGGGTGATGAGCAAACGAATCAATTGAAACATACAATAAATTACATATCATATGACTACCTCCCACAAGGTAAAATATTCACTTCTTACTTTTAATGTATCTCATTAAAAATTATATGAAGATATGAATATATTCAACATATGCTTCCTTTATTTATTCATTTTTTTTGCAGATTATACATTAACCTACGAGGATGATTGTGCTCACTTAGCTATAGAAATCTCTCCGGAAGACGACATAATGGTCGATATAGATGACATAACTGTCAAACAAAAATACTTGGCGTGCCTCCTAGATAAAGACAAATGGCTAGACGATGAAGTAAGTAACCCTTACTAATAATAATAAAAAAATCCTAATTATTAATACCTATCATTAATATATTTTTACAATCTTTATATAGGTAATCAGCGCATATATATGTTGTATGAAGGACCAACTATGTGTGCAAGATAAGAATGATGCTAAAGTGTATTTTGAGAATCCCTATGTGACCAGACTGTTAAAACGGGATGGTAAACTTGGAATACATGGACCTACCGGTATGACAGATGTTGTCAAAAACTATCTCAAACATGACATGGTAATATCCATTTCCATAATTGTCAAGTTTTAGGTTTAATTGATATTTAATTTGTAATTCTACATGTCTACAAAGAACTCACTGTCTTCAATGTAGATTCATCTTCCAATAAATATCGAGGAATCGCATTGGTATTTAGCTTCCATCAATGTTGAGGATTACAATATACAAGTGCTCGACTCACTGTGCTGGGAGCACAATCGATATGACCTCACTCTTACGGTTAGTTAATATAGCTTATATATTGTGAATTCATCCATTGCTTAGATATGTTATTTTCTTATCACTAATCCTTTTACAGCTGCAAGGACTACAAAATCATTTGGACATTCTTAAAAGTCAAGAAAATCTCAATATTCAAAATTGGAAAGACCTGGATGTTACTAAATGGCCTATTAGAGAACAACTACAAACACCGATCCAGAAGGATAGGTACATAAACACATGTTTTTTTACAATAATAACCATATAATAAGTATTATGGTTCATGCAGATTACTCATTTATTTTTTATGTATATGTAGTTCATCTTGTGGTCTATGTATGCTTAAATTCATGGAATATTGGACCAGCCATGCACTATCCCATCCGATTACACAGGTAAATAACTATTTTGTTTCGAAAGCATGTACAATTATTATTCCGTTTAAATTTTATATACTAATATTTGATGATCACTGGCAGGAATTGATTACTTCATTCAGATATAAGTTAGCTGCAATACTATTATGTTGGAAAGCAAACAAGGCATCAGCAACTGAAGAGCTTCAAATTGATGACAGCGACGGAGATCCAAATGATTTAAGAATGTCAGACAAGCCATTCGATAACAATCAACTCAACACATTATCTAATGAAAACAAATACAAGTCTCTGATCTCTGTTGTTTCTAACCTGAGCCTACATGAGTTAGTTGGTGGACTTTGCAACTACATCAAATCAATCAATACTGCAGAAGCTTTAGAGTAAGACATTAAATATTATTGCATGCACTTTAATTTAAACAATTAACAACATATATTATCTTATTTCATCATGATATTAAATTACAGAAAAGTTTGGGTACGAAGCTCTGAGCCATATCCCATTAGCTTGACTCTCAAAAACCTTCAAGACATGCTAAAGGACAAGTCTTCGATGGATCGAGATTGTTTTAATTTGGTCGTACGGAAGTTTATGTTTGACGACCTCCAAAAGGTTAAAAAAGGCGGAGGATTGATATCAAAACATTATCTTGACATGCAGTTTTGGGTATGTCCTTACATTCACGGCTTATTTTGCGACTACATTTCTATACTAATTCTTTGATAACCTTTCTAAACATTTTATAATATTCTAGATGATTACTGATTTTGGAAGACATCCAAACTACCGGAAAAAGTTAGATCTGGATCAACTAGCATTTTCCGTTCGTTGCTGGCCTGGTATGAAATATAGTGTTTCATCGTGCAAATCGGTAAGAAAACTTCCACATAAGTATCACCACAACTCTTGTTTTACATACATCTAATATATACTATTTCAGATTCATATTCCAATACAATCACACTCTGGATTTATTCTATTCATACTGGACAAGGATACAAGAACTGTCTACATTTTGGACCCTACTCCTATTGATCCAATCTACCAACGAAACCCACTTGCAAAATATGTGCACAGAATTTTATGGATTGCTGAATACTTACCGAAAGCCATGTTAAAGGCATACCCTGGGACTACATGGAATGAGAATATTTTTCTGTGGCAACAAAAAATAGTACATGATATTTCGGGTCACCACAGGTACTATATAATAAGTATTTGCTTTACTGAATATATATGTAGTATTTGCTTTATTGAATATATGTACGACATATATTTTTAGTCTTGATTACTAATTTATATTTCTTATATAGGGAATTGTCTGGTTATCTTGTTGCCCTTTTCATGTCAACCTGGGATGACGAAAAAGTGAATCTGCCATTTTTAAAGGTAAATACCATAAGCATTTAAACATTTAAACATATATGGTGATCATCTTATTTATATGAATGTAGGATGGATATGATACGAGGAAACAAATTTTGGCACACCTAACAACATTCAAGGATAATGAATGTGAAGACAACATGCCTGCCGGTGTCCTTGATTTCATCAATTGCATCAGGAAAAAGATATGAATGTGAAGAATCGAGAAAGGCAACCAAGACCACATGATTTTGAAGACCCAAGGATCTAAAGGAAACTAATACCAATAACATATGTGTCAAAACCTCTATCTCTCCTCAACTCTCCATGACACATTTCAAAGTTTAGTTTGCACTGTTGAGCGTCATTCCGTTGGTGATGGTGTAAAGTTGTAAAGAGACATGTGCCTTTATGGATTGGCTATTTTGTTTCTCATGTATTATTTTACTTCACTCAATGGAAACGTAGGCCAGTTCTTTGTATTTGATATTCCATCCATGCTTTCGAGTTGTTAGGTTACTTCTCTTACGTATATTCTCTTAAGATTTTCTCTAAGAATCCTGATCTAAAGCATGTTTCGTTGTTGTCTGATGGATATCATAGAATCAAACGAATTTTCCTTCAGGTTTAGCCAACTTTATTATTTGTTACAAGCTATAACAACTTAACATTTGCAATGTGAATGGTTTCATTGTTGCTAGCACTGACATATCGATTTTGTCAACTTCCTTAACATTGGAGTTGATTTCTTAAGTATATTTATTTTCTCGGGTGAATGTTTGCTTTCCTGGCTGCCTTCAGTGAACTTAATTTCTTACTTCCTTCCACTTATATTAATAGAAAATATGTACTATCGAGCAAGATGGAAAGACTATAAAGCTCCAAGGACATAGCTCATTTATTAGCCCCTTTTCTTTCGTGAAGTTTTCTTGATTTGACCTTTTGCATGATAGAGGACGTGATATTAATCTCCACCTGTTCTGAATTATATGATGTTTTAGCTTTTCTTCTAAATGCTCAGTGTTTTCTAAAAATAATTGATCTGTTTGCTATATTTTATATTTGAGAACAGTTTGCTACTCATGCATATTGGACTTGAGTTTTGAGTGTATAAAAATGAGTACCCAGTCACTTGATACCAGCAGAACAACATGACAGAAACCAACATTTTGCGGTTTTGGACTCCTAACTGAAAATAAATAAATCGATGTCCTGTCATTTTCTATAACGTCTCTGGAACCTAGGGAACTGAAAGCAACCGAAGCATGCAGAGAAATACAAAAAACAAATGTTGTGCTATAAAGAGACATGTGTGCCTGTTATCCAGCTTATAATACTTGTTCAAAGTGATGACATAGTTTATACTCTTTTGTTCCACCAACAAAAGGATAACATATTAGAATGCTGCATAGCTATCTGGAGGAAATTTGAGGATAAAAAACCACAGTGTTACATATATAAACTTTCAGATAGCAGACTTAACTACCAGGAAGGAACATTACACGGGTACACCTTGAGAACTAACTGTGAGACAACTCACAAATCTACTTCAGCTTTGAGATCTCACTAAAGGGTCCACACTCGCAGGTTCTAAGGCTACAACAGATCTTCTAAGAGTAGAGAACGGATGGACACTGCAATTCAAAATGTTCATCCAACTCCATGTAAGAAAAATGATCTGCAGCTTGATCATCTAAATAGTCTGGATAAAACTGAAGAGAATCAGACTCAAAATCCACATCTGGACAGACAACAGGCGAGATCCGTCCGGAGCGCCATAGGAAGACCTCCACGCCGGCGCCGGGAAAGGATCGGACCAGCGCGGAAAGGAGCAGCGCCGCCTTCGCCTGTACGCAAAAAAAAGGAAAGGGGTAAAAAAAGGCATAGCTCAGCTATTGACGTGGGGCTGCCTTGCGGGTAGCCCACGATGATGCTACCTGGGCCGCGCCAAGGATGGAAAGGCCCGCAGAAGGCCCACTCGGGGTACCTCGTATCCTAGTCCAACTCGGTTAGGTCTTGTAACCTACCGTATCTATACCAACCACCCGAGACCTGGCTGCCTATAAAGCCAGGAGGGTTGCCCGTCCTAGAGGACACGCTGATAACCACTACGACAAACCCTAGCGAGATCGGAATCTCGCCATTGTAATTGCTACTCGCATCAATAACCAGACAAGCAGGAGTAGGGTGTTATCCTCCGGGAGCCTGAACCTGGGTAAACCTCGCTTGTCAGCCGTCGTGATCACCTTGCACTCATCTCTCTCCCCATCAATCAACCCGGGGTGCACAACCCTGGGACTTGTCGAGTTAACACCTCGTCAATTGGCGCCGTCTGTGGGAAATTCAACAAGTGCTAGGATCATGGTCGCACCGGCCTCATCCGCAATGAAGATCGGCACACCCGCCATAAGGGAGTCGATCAGATTCGGCTCCTTCGAGTACGCCATCCACTCGCCAACTCATCGATCGGTGTACGCCGATCTGGACAAAGGTATACACATCACCTTCGGCTCCATATCCTGCTGCATAGATAGTCGTGGCATACTCAGGTCTACGACTACTGCGCTACGTGCGACGGCGTCACCAAAATCGCCGACCATCGCGCCCGCTGAAGCCGCCGAGATCGCATCTGCCGCACCCGCGGAGATCGCGACCGCCGAACCCGCGAAGATCGCATCTGTCGCACCCGCAGAGGTCGCGCCAGCTGCACCCGCAATGAGGACATCTACATCGACAATCTCGGCAACGGCCGCGCGAATCGAGTCTGCTACCCCAACCTCGGTCGTGCGGTCGATCAAGTCAAGATCCACCTCCGCCGTCTCACCCGCACGGGAGTCCAGGGGCCCGCGTCCGACAGCCATGTCACGCGCGCCCTCGCCTTCGTGGAGATCTCAAGTCTACCCCAAGCCAATCGCACTCGCCCCGGCGAGTGCGAGTACATGGACAATCGCGAAGAGACGCGACAGCAGGTGCGCCGCACGCCACGTTGCGGCAATTTTCGACCCCGAGCAAGAAGCGGGCGACAGAAGCAGCAGCGGCAGCACCAACTCTCCAATTCGACTCTACCCCAAGCAAGTCTTCATGGCCAGCACAGCGCCGCATGACGACGAAGACGAACCCGCATATCCGCTGGAGGTGGACATGCCGGACCAGACTAAGCTTATCATCACGCGGGACATGGCGATCCAAGCCATGAAGCATGTGGACGAGGGCACGTTCCCGCCACCCAACGCACCTCGAGAAGATCACCTGGCGGTCCAGTACTTGCTACGCAAGGAAGGCGAACGAATTCGCGCCGAAAAAGCCAAACTTCTCAGGCGCAAAAGGGACGCGGATGCATCGAGTGCCAGGCGAGCCGCCCTCTCCTTCACATCCTCCACAGAGGTGAACCAGGGAGCACGGCGAACCAGAGCCCGTGTTCCCAACATGGCAGAAGCTGATCGAACAAGGCTCACCCGCAACCTCGACTCGTCCTTCGTCACTGAAGATGAAAATGGGATACCCATCCCAAAGACGGTGAATGCCGCCCTAATATCAGTAGAGACATACCTCCGGCTCACGCAGCCACCGGAGGGGGACGCGCGCTCCCTTCTCCACAAGCAACAAATTGCCTCCATAAGGGCAATCGAAGAAGCTCTGGCGGCCAAGGGGCCAAGCAACCGAGCGAATGAACCAACGACATCGGGCATCCCAGCGACGCAGCGACAGCCAGTCAAGGACCTCCGTGACGTCCTGACACAGAAAACGGTGGACCGCAGCCGCAAGGAGCGTTCGGCTAGCGTGGCACACGCGAACGACAACGCCGACCGCGACTTCGAGCCGTGTGGCGCAGCATGCTTTAGCTTCAACATCCGCGACACCCGCATGCCTAAAGGCTTCAAGTTGACGGCTGGCACACCAAAGTACGACGGGAAGCAAGACCCAAAGCTATGGCTCGAGGACTACCTCATCGCTTGCACCTGTCAAGGTGGAACGTCGACTACAGCAATGCAGTACATCCAGCTCATGCTGACAGATTCGGCACGCGGGTGGCTCACAAGCCAACCCAAAGATTCTTTCCGGACATGGGAGGAATTCCAGGACAACTTCATCAAGAGTTTCTCAGGAACATTCGCCAGGCCGACGACCTACATCGAGTTGCAGGCCTGCAAGCAAGGGAAGGATGAGTCGCTCCGCTCTTACATCCAGAGGTGGACACTCCTCCGCAATACCATGGAACCCGTATCAGAGGATCGAGTGATGGACGCCTTCATGCATGGCGTCGCTCGCCGCGACCTCCGGGAGGAATTCGGTAGGCTCCAGCCGAAAACCACAATAGAACTCATGAAGACAGCCAACCAATGGGCCGAAGGAGAGGACTATGTCCGCGAAACTTCTCCCAAAAAGGAAGGAGAAACAAGCAACTGGCGCGAAGCACGTCAAAAGAAGAAGGCACGTTACACCCACGATTCAATCGAATTAGTAGCGGCAGGGCGGAACCCCCCGCGAGGACAAGCGTGACAGCAGTCGACAATACGAGCAAAGTCGACAGCCCAGCTCGAGTCAGTACAACCGTGGCAGCAACAGCATCGACCATAATGATGGAAGTCAGAAGCGCGAGTGGAAGCGCCCGTTGACCCCAGCAGAGGAACTGATGCAACCCTGTAAACATCACTCGTTCCGTAACCCGGCAACAGGAAAGTGGGGTTCAAACCACCTGTTAAAAGATTGCCGCAAAGCAAGAAAGATCTACCACGCCATGCAGCAAATCATCGCCCCGGTGCAGGCCATACAAGTGGCGCCACAGCTAGCCATCCAGGCAGCACCCGCAAACAACAAGCAAGTGCAGGCGGCAGGAGCGTTCCCCCAGCCGCAGCAGCAGCAGCAAGGTCCGTCGACAGCAGCCGACACGTACCCAGCCGCACGGGGACAGCTGAACATGATCCAGAAGAGACCCCCGTCGAACAGGAGGCAGAAAATCATCACACGCCAAGTACTTCAAGCCATCAACAGCCCGCGCGCGGTACCAGACTACCTGCGCGGGTCGGAGACACCAATCACATTTTCCAGGGCAGATCACCCAGCGGAGGTAGTCCGACCCGGGCACGCCGCACTCGTGATTGAGGCCTTGATCGGCGACTACAGCCTGAAGAAGGTATTCCTGGACGGAGGCAGCGGCATCAACATCATATTCGCCGATACCCTCAGACGAATGAACAGGTCGACAGAGAAGTTGCCGGAATCGGAAACCACCTTCCACGGCATAGTACCAGGGCAAGCAATCACGCCCATGGGAACAATCACACTCGACGTCATCCTCGGTACACCCGAGCACTTCAGGAAGGAGTCGATAGACTTTGAGGTCGTCGACTGGAAGTCACAATACCACGCCATCCTCGGACGCCCAAGCTTTGCCAGGTTCATGGCAGTACCCCACTACGCCTACCTGATGATAAAGTTACCCGGGCCGAAAGGAGTGATCACCGTCCGCGGCGACTTCGGGCTCTCCAACAGCTGCGACCGCGAGTTCGCCAAGATCTCCGAGTTCTTCGGCGTCGAAGAGCACTTCAAGGCCATATCAGCCGACAACGACAAGACCATCTTCCCGGCTCGCAAGAAGCCTGCCAAAGACGCAGCGTTCAACTCGAATGACGACACTGTCACCCACCAAGTCCATCCGACTGACAGCGGAAAGACGGTCAAGGTCTCATCGAGTCTGACCCCCGCATAGGAAGGCGCGCTCGTCGAGTTCCTACGTGAGAACTGGAAAATCTTTGCATGGCAACCCTCTGACATGCCAGGGATACCCAGGGAACTCGCCGAGCACTCTCTAAAAGTCCACAAGGACGCAAGACCGGTCAAGCAATCCATGCGACGCTTCTCAGGACCCAAACGAGACGCGATCACCATGGAAGTCGACAGATTACTGCACGCCAAGTTCATCCGAGAGATCAAGGACTCGGACTGGGTCGCCAACCCGGTTCTAGTTGAGAAAAAGAAGACGAAGAAACTGCGCATGTGCGTTGACTTCACCGCAATCAACAAATGCTGCCCCAAGGACCACTTTCCGCTCCCGCGGATAGACCAGATCATCGACTCGACTGCAGGTTGCGAACGCCTATCTTTCCTGGATGCCTACTCAGGTTACCAGCAGATCAGGCTGAAAGACGAGGACGAAGAGAAGACAGCCTTCATCACACCCGACGGCGTTTTTTGCTACCAGACGATGCCGTTCGGGTTAAAAAACGCAGGCGCCACGTACCAGCGGACAATGCAAGCATGCCTCAAGGGGCTAATCGGGCAAATCGTCCAAGTCTATGTCGACGACATCGTCGTCACTACCCGAAAGGAGGATACCCTAGTCGACGACCTCCGCAAGGTCTTCGCCGCACTGGACGTATATCAGATCAAGCTCAATCCAGAGAAGTGTGTGTTCGGCGTACCCGCCGGAGAGCTACTAGGGTACCTTGTATCCGTAAGAGGAATCGAAGCAAACCCCGAGAAGGTGCAGAACATACTCACGATGCCAGCACCAACCAAGCTCAGGGAGGTGCAACGATTAGCTGGCCGAGTCGCAGCTCTCAGCCGGTTCATTAGTAAGTTGGGAGAGAAAGCCTTACCTTTCTACCAACTGATGAAGAAGGCAGACAAGTTCGAGTGGACTCAAGAGGCGCAGGACGCGTTCGACCATCTCAAGAGAACACTGACAACTTCTCCAGTCCTCGTGGCACCACTGGAAAATGAGCCGCTGTACCTATACGTCTCAGCAACGAACAGGGTGGTAAGCACGGTGCTCGTAGTCGAACGCGAAGAAGAAGGGCACAGTCACCCGGTGCAGAGGCACGTCTACTACCTCAGCGAAGTACTCACCTTGTCCAAGCAGAACTACCCTCATTACCAGAAGCTGGCATACGGAGTCTTCATGACCTCCAGGAAGGTCGTCCACTACTTCTCCGAGCACCCGATCACGGTGGTAAGCTCCTCTGGACTAGCAGACATCCTCACAAACCAGCGCGCGACAGGACGAGTCGCCAAGTGGGTTGTCGAACTAGGACCATGGGGGCTGAAGTATGCTCACCCGAAGTCCATCAAGGCCCAAGTTCTCCCAGAATTCACAACCGAGTGGATAGAAGCCCAGCTACCAAATGTCCCCGACCTGTCCAACGCGTGGACAATGTACTTTGATGGCTCGAAGAAATTCAAGTCAGCTGGGGCAGGAGTCGTGCTCATCTCCCCCAAAGGCGACAAGCTCAAGTATGTCCTACAGATGGACTTTCCGACGCCGTCCAACAACGAAGCCGAGTACGAGGTCCTGATCCACGGCATGCGGATGGCCAAGAACTGCGGCGCCACGCACCTCATGATCTACGGCGACTCCTACCTGGTGGTACAGCAAACCATGAAGTCTTGCGACGCCGTCGCTGACAACATGATCGCCTACAGAGACCTCTACAATCAGATGGAAGGGAACTTCGACGGCTGCGAGCTGCGCCACATTGGCCGTGAAAGCAACGAGGAAGCCGACGTCCTCGCTAACATGGGCTCAGACAGGGTGCCAGTCCCACCCGGCGTCTTCCTCGAGTGCATCACACAGAGATCCATCAAGACTAAGAGTACAGCAAGCACAGCCACAACAAAAGGCGATGCCAACCCACCAAGCCAAGACAAGGTCCCCATGGAGGTCATGCTAGTCGAAGCCACATGGACAGGACCGTACCTGGCATACATATTACATCAGAAGCTGCCAGTAGATCCAGTCGAAGCAAAGCGCATCATCAGACGCTCCAAAAGTTTCACCGTCATCAACGGAGAACTCTACAAAAGAAGCATCTCAGGAATCCTGCAAAGGTGCATAGATCCAGTCGACGGCCAAGCCATCTTACTCGACATCCACGCGGGTATCTGCGGGCATCACGCCAGCAGTCGGGCACTGGTGGCCAAGGCGCTACGCGCCGGATTCTACTGGCTGACAGCCATGCAGGACGCCGAGGAGCTGGTGAAGAAATGCACAGGGTGCCAGGAATTCGCCAACAAGCCGCACGCCCCAGCGTCAGAACTCAAGACAATACCATTAGCCTGGCCCTTTGCCCAATGGGGTCTGGACATGGTGGGCCCGCTGAAGAAATCCTCACCCGGAGGTCACACTCACCTCCTGGTTGCAGTCGATAAGTTCACAAAGTGGATCGAAGCCGTGCCCATCACAAGTTCGACTGCATCCACATCGGTCAACTTTATCAGGTCAATCATCTTCAGGTTTGGGGTACCAAACGGGATCATCACCGACAACGGCTCGAACTTCACAGCCGAAGAATTCAAGGACTTTTGCTCAGAGCAGGGGATCAAACTCAACTATGCGTCTGTCTCGCACCCGCAGTCCAACGGACAAGTGGAGAAAGCCAACGGCCTCGTCGGTAGCGTCATCAAGAAACGACTGCGCGTGCCCCTAAGACGCGCAGCGGGCGCATGGGTGGAAGAACTGCCATCGGTCCTCTGGAGTCTGCGAACAACGCCGAATAGATCCACCCAGTACACTCCATTCTTCATGGTGTACGGTGCAGAAGCGGTCCTCCCCTGCGACATCAAGTTCGACGCACCAAGAGTAGACGCCTACGACGAGTCGGAAGCAGAGGAGGCACTCGAAGACAGCAGAGACACCCTGGACGAAGCGCGAGACATCGCCCTGGCACGATCAGCCGTGTACCAGCAGGACCTGCGCAATTATCACACTCGGAGGCTGCGACCAAGAGCGTTCGTTGCAGGCGACCTGGTTCTTCGACTCAAGCAAAAGAAGGTGCACAAGCTCGCCTCCCCATGGGAGGGCCCGTACATCGTAACAGAAGCAATAGGCAATGGAGCTTACCGCCTAAAGGACTCGAAGACAGGAGCAGACTGCAGCAACCCATGGAACGTAGCACAACTCCGCCGGTTCTACGCCTAGTTCAAAACAGCCATTGTACCAAGAAAACCAGCGCGACAGGTTTCAGACGCACTCTTTCCCTTACCAGGGTACCTGAGGGGACTGGAAGGGTTTTAATGAGGCGGCCTGTTCGCAAGAATCAATAAAGTGATTTGAAGAAATTTTGTCCCCTTTACCTGTCACTCAGAGGAAGCTCAAAAATCCTAGGCCGCCACTCGAACCACTCGGGGGCTGCGCCACACAGGTTGAAATATAAGCTTAGGTCGCCACCCGAATAACTCGGGGGCTGCGCCACACAAGCATGTCCAAAATCCTAGGTCGCCACCCGAGCTACTCGGGGGCTGCGCCACACAGGTTGAAATAAAAGCTTAGGCCGCCGCCCAACTTACTCGGGGGCTGCGCCATACAAGCATAAAGTCAAAAAATCCTAGGCCGCCACTCGACCGACTCGGGGGCTGCGCCATACAGGTCAAGTTCAAAATCCTAGGGCGCCGTCCGCCACACACGGGGGTTGCGCCACACAGGTCACACTTGTAACCCTAGGCTACCACTCGACTTACTCGGGGGCTACGCCAAACAGGACCTCCTAGAAAAATCCTCAGCCGCCACTCGAACCTACTCGGGGGCTGCGCTGCACAGGTCAAGTTCCAAATCCTAGGTCACCACCCGACATACTCGGGGGCTGCGCCAAACAGGTAACACTTGTAACCCTAGGCCGCCACTCGACCTACCCGGGGGCTGCGCCAGACAGGTCTTTGCCAAAATCCTAGGCTACCACTCGAGCGACTCGGGGGCTGCGCCATACAGGTCAAGTTACAGAAATCCTAAGTCGCCACCTGATATAATCAGAGACTGCGGCATACAGGTCACACTTGAGAAACCTAGGTCGCCGCCTAGCATTCTAGGCGACTGCGCCATACAGGTCGCAAACTCAAATCAGGCACTCACTTTCGAGTAAAAAGATCAACTCTTATAATTCCAAAGTATTTCAATCTATTGTCATACTTACACAGGCACATTTGCCACCCTATAGCTAACCCTGTACACCAGACGACAGCTACTCTACACTGCAGGTTCAGCCTTCGGTGCATCAAGGGGCCCTACAAGGCGCTCGCTCAGGTCCTGAACCTGCCGGATAATCCGACGCGCAGCCGCCAAGGTCTCGTCGAAGTCATCGTCACCCGGCAGGCCTTCAAGCACCCGCTCAAGCGGAAGATGTGGCCGGTGCATCCGGACGTATGCCAACGCAGCGTTCGCACCAGCCACAAGTTGGGCGTCGACGACCTCCTTCAACCCTTCACCATCGCGGAACCTCTCCAGCAAGGCAGACAACCCGTTCGGCTGCGCATTATGCGGGAAGTACACACGATTGATGTGCAAAAGTGTCTTCCGGCAGCTCTCCAAAAGAAAAGAAGCGCGCCACGTACGATCAAGCATGGTGGCAAGGACGCGCCCCCTCGACCGGTTCACCCAGAACTGTCGAGCTTCTTAGGAGTCGCCGGACGCCTCTCGGGTGACTCGCTCCTCAACGCGAACCCGCTCAGCCTCCCAGTCTGGATTAACATATGCGCACATAAAATGCAAGTAAGAACGAGAAGGAAAGCCACAAAGGACGGCAACCGCCAAAAAGGATACATACCTTGCAGCTGCCGACTGATCAGGTCCATCTCCCCAAGCAAAAAGTCCTCACGTCGCGAGAACTCCGTTGTGGGATGCGACTGAGAACGATGTAGCAGCCGCTCCGTATTCTTCAGGGTCGCCTCAAGCTCCGCCACCTTGTTCTTCAAACATGTGATTATCCGCTGATCGTTTGCACTGCGGGGAGGAGCCGGGGCCGCCCGACGACGGCGAGCACCCGAAGAAGAAGCCGCGCCACTCGGCACGGCCACTGGAGAAGGCGGAGCATCATCGCGCGCAACACTCTGCCAGGGATACGCAGAGTCAATATAATCATGCGACTGCGAAGCACAAATCAACTCAGGAGAAATAAAGCCAACAAAATCAATATTGAAGACCAAAAGACCCGACAGGGCAATATTCATTACAAGCATGAAGTTCAAAATACAGATCGCGGCGACTGCCGCATTCCTACAACTATGCCTACTCTAAGGCCGCGGACTGCGACCGGGAACGGCCCTTCCGAGCAGCCGCCTCAGTCGCCTTAGCAAGGGCCCTCTCGAAGAGTGCCACAAGCTGCGCAGCCAGCTGCGAGGCGCGCTCCTTCACGCCACTCAGCGACGCGGTCCGGCCATCGGGTTTGCGAGGAAAACCGCTGACGACCTTCTCGAAGTCACCCGGAGCTTGGTGGCCTAATAGGAGCTGGAAGGTGAGCTCGGAGCCGCGTACCGTCTGCGACCGCGTGAAGTCGGCGATGGTGGTCGCGTCCTCAAACGGTGCAGCCAGGGCGTCCACGGTCGCCGGCGGATGGTCACCCGGAAAGATGCTCTGGTGCACCACGGCCAGAGCTCCAGTCGACTTCTGCAACGCGGCCGAAGACTTCTTCAGCGCGTCCGAAGCATAGGCGCATACCCGGTCGAGGAAGCCAACAGCGGTCGCCAGGTCAACCGTGTCACTCGACGCATCTTCTGGAGGAGCTCCACCGCAAGTCTCAGCGCCAAAATTCAAAGTCAGGATAAGAAAGAGAACAAAGACTCAGTAGGCGTCAAGCCGAAACTCACCCCCAAGTACACCGGCGAGCGAAAGGAGACGACCAACTTGAGTTTTCTCCTTGGAGACCCGCGCCAACTCCCGCTCTCGAGACTCGTGAAGAGCCTTCTCAAGCTCATCAACCCGCCCAGTAGCCTGGTCCAGCGAGGCACGCAGTTGGTCCCTCTCTTTCTCCAGGCGAACATAAGTTGCGGCTGCGTCGAGCTGTTGGCGATAGTAAGGCTGAAACAAAAGCAAGATGTCAATAAAGTTGCGGGCGACTATACCAGTCACCCACACCTTCGGGGTCTACTCCCATCGGGAGCGCTGATCGCGCACCCGATGAAAAATCAAGGACGCAAGAAAAAGCATGCAAGACTTACGTGATCCAGGAATTCAAGGTCTTCCGCAGTCGAAGGAGGCACGCGGCTAGAGGATGCAACACCGGCAGGCTCAGCGTGGACCTTCTTCACCACCACTGGCGTCCCCAACCCAGTCGAAGGGGCGGATGTGAGCTCCACGTCCCGAAGGGGGGAGCTAACATCGTCAGAACGATGGCTGCAGCAAAACCAAGAACACCAGTCGCATCAAAACGTCCAAACGGCAAAGTACAACTCGAAGGACACACTGCAAAGAAACTCACCTGGGGGTGCCGGCGTCGTCGTAGCTCTCCAGGGAAGGCGAAGGCATCCGCGCGAACGAGCGTGGTGCTGCGGAGCTGACGGGAGGAACGTTCAGAGGTTCCTCCCAGCCACCCGAAGACCGAGCACCCGGAGACGTCACGACGACCTCCTCCTCAGCAACGTCCACGTCCCGAGCAGGCGACGACGCAGTGGCAGACTCGCCGCGACTCGGAAGCTTCCGCTTCTTCCTCGCGGGTTCCTCCACCTCATCTTCCTCCTCCACCTCGTCGCGGGGAGAATGCGCGGAGGGAATCTCTTCGTCCTCGTCCTCCTCGACAAACTTCGACTCATCGTCGGGTCCGTTCTCAGGGAGGGGAGGAAAGCTGATGAAAAGATCTCGGCCCTGAAGCAAGTAGACACAAGTCGAATCAAAAAGAAAGGTAGACTCCAGTCGAACAAGGGCAGAGAGAAGACAAGACTTACCTCAGGAACGGGGTTCGAGGCCCCGTAAGGAGAAATCGGGCACTTGACGTTGCACGTGTCCGCGGCTCGGAGGTTGGTGATGGACTTGACGCTGGCCTCCACCTCCTCGTCATCCAGCGGCTTGGCGCTGACCCCTTCGGCGGCCCACATCGGGTGAGGTCGGGCGCTGAGCGGCTGCACCCGAAGACGGAAGAAGGTGGCCATCAGAAAGACGCCACCCGCATCGCGCCCAAGGGTCTGAGTCAGCTCGTGCAGCAGGCCCAGCAGGGGCCGCACGGCCTCCTTCTCCACGGCGGACAGCGGGTGCGCCCAGGCGCCGGTCTTCCGCAGTCCGCGCCCGCTGTCGAACGCGTCCAGTCCGTCTTGGTTCAACTGGACGTAAAACCATCTCCTGCGCCATCCTTGGACGGAGTCGGACTTCTTCATCTGAAAGTACGCGGTGTCACCGCGTACCTGGATTCCGAAGCCGCCCACGGGGAAGGTCAACCCGCTCTTCCCTACGTTCTTGCGAACGAGGAAGAGGGACTTCCACAACGCCCAGTGGGGCGTGACGCCCAAGAAGCACTCGCAGAGCACGATAAAGCCCGCGATGCTCAAGACGCCATTGGGGGTCAGATCGTGGATCTGAACCCCATAGGCAAACAGGAGACCGCGCACAAAATCATGCATGGGGAACCCGAAGCCGCGCGGAAGGAAGTCCGCGAAGCAAACGCGTTCCCCATCGCGCGGAGTGGGAAAGACTTCCTTGCCAGGGACGCGTACCTGGACCTGGTCGGCAGGTGGCAGTAGACCCTGCGCGCGGAACAGCTCCACGTCGGTCTTCTTCATCGAGGACCTCTGCCAGTCGCCCTCCGGTTTCTTCATCACCCCGGCGTCCTCGGCGACGACGGAGGAGCCAGCGGCGCTCTTCGGCTTGCCCATTGTCAAGGCCGCAAGGTGTGTGGACGGATTGCTCGGAGCTCGGGATGGCGGCGGAAATGGTAGAGCGCAAGAGGAAAGAAGGCAAGAATCGATTGGAGAAGATGACATCCCAAACGCCAAGACACAGTACTTATGCCTCGAAGATCGGCATCTCAACCGTCCATCGAACAAGGGCTCCGAGCAGGAACATCCAGCCGTCCACATGTCGCACGGAGAAACCAGCCGTCACCGCCAACTTCCTCCACTACGCACGAAAACCGAGGCGTCGTCATCGTGCCGCGCAAATTTCGCGCCCACTTCGGAGACGTGACAACTGTGGACCGTGGTCAGCTCTGACAGCGGGGCCCACCATGTCACGTCCCATCGGGCGCAGAGGCGTGCAACAGATCGTCATCAATGACGTCATCAAGCCAACGGCTCCAAAATCAACCGAAGCAACTCGAAAGAGTTGTTCGAGTGGTAGGCTTCACAGCTGAAATCAGCAAGGTAGGATCAGCCAATGATCCGAGCACCCGAAGAAACCGTTCGAGTGGCAACGCAGTAAGCTCGAGCAGCCGAATCCATCCAACAAGTAAGCCAAAACAGGCTGAGTAGAAGCAAGCTTCACAAGAAGATGAAGGCAAAGTAATTCGACTGCACAGATTACTCCCATCGGGAGTGGCTGGTTCGACTGAAGAAATTCGAGTTCAAGCTCAAGATCAAGCAATCCAACGGCGCGTCCAGGAGGAAGGAGTCCTTTGTCCGACTCTACGCTTCGACCAAGCAGTCGGGGGCTACTGGCGTGGGGCTGCCTTGCGGGTAGCCCACGATGATGCTACCTGGGCCACGCCAAGGATGGAAAGGCCCGCAGAAGGCCCACTCGGGGTACCTCGTATCCTAGTCCAACTCGGTTAGGTCTTGTAACCTACCGTATCTATACCAACCACCCGAGACCTGGCTGCCTATAAAGCCAGGAGGGTTGCCCGTCCTAGAGGACACGTTGATAACCACTAGGACAAACCCTAGCGAGATCGGAATCTCGCCATTGTAATCGCTACTCGCATCAATAACCAGACAAGGAGGAGTAGGGTGTTATCCTCCGGGAGCCTGAACCTGGGTAAACCTCGCTTGTCAGCCGCCGTGATCACCTTGCACTCATCTCTCTCCCCATCAATCAACCCGGGGTGCACAACCCTGGGACTTGTTGAGTTAACACCTCGTCAGCTATCTACTGAACTTGCATCAATATTATCATACTGTTCAAAAACCACTACCATCATCAACACATCATATAACATTCATAGTGGTGGCTGCTAAGATAATACAATATGATGATTGTTCCTACTTCCTACAATCCTACTGACCTCTGCAAACAGAGAAGCCATATTTGAATATTAATTAAGAGACCAAAGTGCCAGCAGATTTTTCTTTACTCGCCTATATAACAGTTCAAAGGTAATGCCAGCATCACAAAGAGAATTGTCAAACTAACACAGGAGGTTGAGAACACAGAAAATTTTATACCATATAATTTGGCTGGAAGTCCATGATCATCCAGCCTTGACACCTTGAAGAAATTGGTATTGAAAGCTCAAGTCCAAAATAGGACCTTTGTTGTTTTTCTGACATAGCTCCTAGCAGCAATACCATATGACCAGGGACAGGTATTTTTTGAGCTTTACGCTCAGCAACTTGACATCTATCAGCCAAGGGAAAACCCGCCCAACCGGAGGCGACAATACCGTCACAGCAGCAGCGTGGGAAAACAGAGAGCACCCTCACCACACACTGCAAAAATATGATCACATTCATATGGCATTGTCGAAACACAAACAAGGAATAAGCTATAGCAGCTTGATTATATTGCAGACTAATCCGTTGTCACAAGAAGCAAGTATCAGAAATCAGATGGGTTGGTGAAGCGCGTGACCCTTGCCGGTCCAAATGTTGTTTATTTATAGCCAAACGAGACTACAGACTGGTTACAATATCGATCTTTAGGTTACACCTATACAAGATGTTTAAACCTGAAAATACCAAGAGATATATTACAATAGGTTTAACCATCGAGCCATCTAGGCCAAGCACTATTGTATAGGAAAATGTTGTGCTACCATGGGTGGAAGTTATGCACCCACAGCTAACCCTTAGATCAGCCTATATAGCAGTTTCCACCGCTGATCGACTTAACGCCGCTTTCAGTTCAGGTTATTATACTTTGCTCATTTTCTCTTGAGAAAGAAAAGCCAAATAAACTTAACCTAGGTGAAAGAATTCGACGGAACTGAGTGTTGCAATAAGATTGGACACAGTGGACACTTACATATATTAAATCTTACTGCCTTCTATGTTCTGTAATCAACACCCCTGGATCCAACACAGAACGGAAAATAAAAACTTACCATCCTCGCCAGAAGCCGCCACCGCCGCCGTTGTGGTGGTAGTGATGGTGGTGGCCACGGCTGGTGCTGTCGGAGGCACCGCCGGCTGCGGGGTACTGCTTGTCGTCAGCCTGCGGGTAGCCGGCCGGCGGCGGTGGCGCGACGTAGGCCTGCTGCTGCTGCTGGCCCTGTAGAGGGTACGCCGACGCCGGGTAGCCCTGCTGGTAGCTCATGATCGAATTGTAGAAAGCTAGAGGTAGCAAACACAGGAACCAATCGACAGGAAGAGAAGGCGAGGAAAAGGGTTCGTGATCCAGGGACTCATCCGTTAATTTATAGCCTTATCCTGGAACAGCAGCCAGAGCGGTCCGGGTCAGAGCGCGCGGCGGCCGGCGCTGGGGAGGCGGCGGCGGGCCGGAGGCTGGGGCGCTCGGGGAGGACTCGAGGAGCTCGGGAGGAGGCGGCGCGCGGCGGCCCGGGGCGCGGCGGCGCTCGGCCGGCGGCGGGGCGGCGCGGCGAGCAGGCGGCGGTGGCCGGGCGGCGCGGCGAGCAGCGGCCGAAGGGCCGGAGCCGGCCGGCGGCGCTGGGGAGGCGGGGGTGGCGTGCGGCCGGAGCAGGGGCGGCAGCTCGGGCTGGGGCGTGCGGGAGTCGGGCCTGCTCTCCCGTGCGGTTGCGTGAAGGAGTGGGTACCATCCAGGAACGTGTTGGTCAGGGGAAGAACGGGATACACGGGTCAAACGACCGAGTACCAATCGGAAAACGAGTCCGACTCGTTCATGGCTACTACCTAGGGAGTGTATATATATGTACACGAGGTTGCCTCAATCTATCAGATCCCAATCGTTAGAAGTGAACAAATACACCCACAAAAAATCAGGAGAGATAGAAAAAAAGTGAGTCCAAGACCCTCACTGCTATGGCAGAGCGAAGGCAATCTATTGTGAACACTTCACAAGATAAAAATCAAGTAAGACGTGAACGTGATAGAGCTCGGCGAAATAGTCTGACGGCCGAGAAAAAGGAGGAGATTAATGCACGTCGAAGAGAAGCTTGGCAAAAGAAAACACAAGATGAAAAAAACAAAAGACAAAGGCCAAATCTAACCACGGGAGAAAAGCTGAAAGATAATATACGCCATCGCATGTCTATGCAAAACAAATCCGAAGAGGAGAGGGAAAAACTGCTAGCTCGGCGCAAGGCAACCAAGGCGGCTAAGAAGAACACCCCGTGCCCTCAATCCATAGCGATGCCGTGCCCAAATGCAACAAATTTGACAAAGATAGCTTCAACGAGCACGCCAGAGTATACGATCGGGACCGAAGGTAACACATTAATCTTTAAACCCTTCATTTATTTAAAAATGATACTTACTAGAACAACGATGTGGTAGGCGACATGGAGTCCTTCCTTAGCAATATCATGGACGAGAACACCATACCCAACGACCTCATAGACGAGGAGTGCTACAACTATGATGGAAATGAAGGTACGTAGGACAGACTTTTTATCTTGCCATAGACCACAAATCAACATGAACATATCGATGTGACATCCATTTCATGTAGGTTTCAAGACTGATGCTCAGTACCTCGCTAAAGTGATAGACTCATCAGACGAGGATGCCATCGATCCTTTCGACTTCGTATACTCGAACCTCCCAGATAGCACACACAAACTAGAGCAAGTCCCCGACTGTGAACACTGTCATGCCAAGAGGTTTCAGCATGAGACCCCTGGTTTCTGCTGTCGAAACGGACAAATCGAACTGGCTGAACCAGAGCCAATCCCGGAGCTGATGAGGCTATGGTCTAGCTCGGATGCGGATTGTCGACATTTTCGGGAGAGCATACGATTCTTCAACGGCCATTTCTCCTTCACAACCCTTGGCGTCGGTCTCGACAATGACTGCACGAACATGAGATCGGGGGTGTACACATTCCGAGCACAAGGCTCCATGTACCACAACGTGCATTCGTTCGGGCCAGGCTCTCGCCCGGAACATCTACAACTCTACTTCTACGACGATGATCCCAGCCTGATCCACCGCAAGGAAGCCTCCAAACAACTAGACCAGGAGGTCGTCCGTAAGGTTGTGGACATACTGAGAGGAAACCCCTATTCCGAGCAGTTTAGGAGTTTGGGCGCACACAAGGATAACCTCGAGGACTACCGTATAGAACTGAACACTGACAAAAAGCTAGACCAACGGAGATACAACACACCGGTATCATCTGAGGTGGCTGCGATCTGGGTCGAAGGCAGCGACCTTGCAAATAGGTTCAAACGCAACATTATCCTCTACGGCAATGACAATCAAAGGCACAGTATACATGCCACAGAAGGATGCTACGACCCGCTCTCATACCCCCTATTCTTCCCAAAGGGCGAGCTCGGTTGGCATCCGAATATACCTAAGCGAAATAAGTCTTGGGACCTTGCGCAGCTACAAAGAGAAGACCGTGAAGAAGATCCAGGTTTGGCTATCTCGAATATTTATGCAAGTTTCTCTATCCTTCACATATGTTGCATAACATTCTTTTTTCCTGTCACAGATGGAGGTGGACGTATGTGCGTCTCCGTCAGGGACTACTACTGTTACCGACTACAGACGCGTCCTGCTATATTCAACCCCATACTGCATGGAGGGCGTCTGTTCCAGCAATGGGCGGTGGACATGTACATAAAGATCGAGGGGTGTAGGTTGAACTGGATCAGGAAGAACCAACCGCGGATACGTGCTGATCTATATAAAGGAATTGTCGATAGCATCACGGCCGGAGAGACTCAAGCAAGCGTTGTTGGCACAAGGATTGTGCTCCCTTGGAAATTCCAGGGGTGTTTCCGTGACATGAAGCGGAGGCATATGGACGCCATGGCATTGGTACAGACGTACGGAAAACCTGACATCTTTCTGACGATGACGTGCAACCCAAACTGGCCGGAGATACAGGATGCCCTGCTTCCAGGCCAAACCCCACAGGACCGACCAGATATTGTGGCTCGAGTGTTTAGAGCCAAGCTGGAGACGATGAAATATATGCTGACCAAGAAGAACATCCTGGGCGTTGTGAAGGCGTGGGTCTACGTGGTCGAGTTCCAGAAGAGGGGACTCCCACATGCCCATTTCCTATTGATCATGGATTCAAATTATAAGCTTGTTGTGCCAGAGCAGTATGACCGCCTAATATCAGCGGAACTACCAGACAAGGATAAGTACCCGGAGCTACACGCCATGGTCGTGAAACATATGATGCACGGCCCATGTGGTACCCTAAAGCCAAACAACGTGTGTATGCAAGATGGATCGTGCAAGTGCAGGTATCCACGAACGTTCAACAAGACCACCATACAGGGGAAGGACTCATACCCTATTTATCGGAGACGGAAGGACGTCCGTTCGGCGACGGTCCATGGTTCGACGCTCGACAATAGATGGGTTGTGCCTTACAACCCTAACCTCCTTCGGATGTTCAACTGCCACATAAACGTGGAGGTGTGCTCCAGCATAAAGGCAGTCAAGTACCTATATAAGTACATATACAAAGGACACGATCAGACTTCATACAACATCGATAAACCCGACGATAAAGGTAACATATACGATATCAAGAGATACATTGACGCAAGATGGATCACACCACCCGAAGCTATGTGGAGGATATTTGGCTTCAATCTCTCTGAGATCCACTCGTCCGTACTACAGATGCCGCTTCATCTACCAGACATGCAAAGAGTAATGTTCAAAGAAGGAGACAACCTAAACGACGTTGCTGCCAGGGAGAACGCATCCATGCTGACAGAGTATTTTGTGGCTAACCAGAACCACGAGTGGGCTCGAGATATTCTATACAGGGATTTTCCAGGACGGTTCACGTGGCAACAAGAAAAGTACTGGAAGAAAAGGAAAAGGGATCACCAAGTAGGCCGTATCGTGACAGCCAATCCCGCAGAGGGGGAGCGTTACTTTCTTAGGGTGCTTCTGAACCACGTACCAGGCTCGACGTCCTTCGAAGACCTGAAAACCGTTGATGGTGTGCTATGTGGTACGTTTCGTGAGGCCGCGGAGAGGAAGGGTCTAATCGAGGCCGATAACACGCTCGATGAGTGTCTTACTGAGTCGGAGCAGTTCGCCATGCCGGCCTCACTAAGAAGGCTATTTGCAACGATCTTGGTATTCTGTGAGCCTGGCGATGTACGTGGACTTTGGGATCGACACCTTGATGCGATGTCAGACGACTACCGGTGACAACACACATGTCCAAAAGCGGTAGAGCAAATGGTGTTGCATGATATAAGGGGAATGCTACAATCCATGGGAAAAGACATAAAGTCGTTCCCTCTTCCGGACATTGACGAGACGTATGACAACACTGGAGGAGAGTCTAGAGAGGTAGTCGAGGAAACAAACATCATGGTTGATGAGGAAGACGCTTCTCTAGCGTCCTTCCTGAATTCCGAGCAGAAACTTGCTTACGACGAGATACTAGAGGCAGTCGATGGCGAGGATGGGGGCGTATTCTTCGTCGATGGTCCGGGAGGCACAGGGAAGACATACCTTTATAGGGCACTGCTCGCTACTGTTCGCAAACAGGGAAATATCGCGCTGGCCACAGCAACTTCCGGTGTCACCGCTTCAATAATGCCCGGAGGAAGGACAGCACACTCGAGGTTCAAGATCCCACTAAACCTTGAAGAAGGGGCATCATGCAGCTTCACTAAGCAGAGTGGGACAGCCAAGCTCCTGAGGATGGCTAAACTAATACTATGGGATGAGGCCACCATGACGAAACGACAGGCAATTGAAGCATTGGACATAAGCATGCGAGATATAATGGACCGTCAGGACCAACCATTTGGGGGTAAGACTGTCGTGTTCGGTGGGGACTTCAGGCAGGTTCTACCGGTAGTGAGGAAAGGGTCACGGGGTCAGATCATCGACGCGAGCCTACGGAGTTCAAACCTATGGAAGGGCATGCGCCAGCTAAGGCTCGTAAAGAACATGAGGGTGCAAAACGACCAGTGGTTCGCGGATTACTTGTTGAGGATAGGTAACGGCACTGAGGAGACTGGCGTGGAAGGAAACATAAGGCTTCCAGAAGATATATGTGTTCGGTCTATGGGCGACAAGTCAGACATACAGAAGCTGATCGACCATGTGTATCCTGACCTGGACCAAAACATGAACAACACAGATTACATGACTTCGCGAGCAATCCTCTCCACAAAGAACGACAACGTCGATGGAATAAACAAGCGCATGATTGAGCGTTTTCAAGGAGAGGAGATGATCTACCATAGCTTCGATAGTGCGAAGGACGATCCACATGGCTTCTATGCTCAAGAGTTTCTTAACTCGTTGACTCCTCCTCGGATGCCCCCGCACGCGCTTAAACTGAAGATAAACTGCCCCATTATACTGTTGAGGAACATTGACCCAGCTAATGGGTTGTGCAACGGCACGAGGCTGGTGATACGTGGGTTCCAGAGGAACGCGATAGATGCGGAGATCATGGTGGGACAACACGCTGTAGAGAGGGTGTTTCTACCTCGGATACCTCTGTGTCCATCTGATAGTGACATGTTCCCGTTCAGATTCAAGAGAAAGCAGTTTCCGATCAGGCTTAGCTTTGCCATGACGATCAACAAGGCGCAAGGGCAGACCATCCCGATTGTAGGCGTGTACCTGCCGGAGCCGGTATTCTCTCATGTACAACTATATGTGGCGTTATCCAGAGCCACCGCCAAAAGAAACATCAAGATCCTCGCCATCAAGGTCGAAGAAAGGGATGCAAGCAACAATTTAAAGAAGAGGAAAAGAAATGAGTCATTAGTAACGACCACAAAGAACATAGTCTATAAGGATGTCTTTACTATTTGAAATAGCTAGACTACACATGATCAGATTAATTCACGATTAACAATAATATTAAGACTATGCTGACAATGATTTCTTTGCCCGTTGCAACGCACGGGCATTCTACTAGTTAGGTATAAGGTATGTTGGCTAATCTCATACTTCTATTTCCATCCCGTCGACAGTAAACATTGTACGGTCCAGATCGATTACAAGACGCAGGGTTGAATCACCATCCTCGCAGCGAAACAGCGACCCAACGTCTCCATCCCAACCCATGGCCGCCGCCGCCGTCGCGCCCGCCGATTGGACGGTCGTACGCCGCCGCAGAGGAAACGCCCCAGCAACTTCCTCACACCCTGACGCCCCGCCGCCTCTCCCTGTTACCCCGGTCCCCTGGTCACCCTCCGACCCGTCCCTCGACCGGGCCCGTGTCTCCCGCCTCCTCCACCGCGTCCGCTCCGCAATCTCCTGCCTCGAGGCATCCCGCCTGTACCAGCGCTTCCTCCTCCCCGACTCCTCGCTCCGCCGCCGGCTCAACCTTCTCGCCCCCGCCCGTCTCTCCCTCCTTGGCGTCGGCAGCTTCGAGTCCTCCCTCGCGGCGCGCTTCCAGCTCGCGCTCGCCGCCCTCATCCGCCGCGACCTCCTACCTGATGCGTCCGCCCCTGCCGACCTCTTCGATCCCGTCCTCTCCGCCGTTGAGTGCGCCGCCGCCGTCGCCCTCGGCTTCGCCGTTCCGAGCGTCAACGACGGCTGCCGCCGCCGCGCCGGGGAGCCCACACTCTTCTACATGCCGCACTGCGAGGCATCGCTCTACGATGCACTCCTCGGTGCCAACTGGGAGCCCCGCGCCCAGCTCCGCCGCGTCTGCGTGCTCGGCAACAGCTTCCGGCGGTACGCCGTCCAAGCGGAGGAGAACCGGTCCGGCCCCGCGGCCAAGGCCAAGCTTGTCCTTGAGGCAGAGCGGTTCGCGTGGGAGGAGCGCATTGACGAGGCTGGGGATATGGATGACGAGGATGGCTTCGCCCGTGCTTTCAACGAGACTAGCTGGCATTTCTTTGAGGTGAAAGATGATGTCGACCAGATCAAGGAGATAAGTTCTGAAGCTTTGTCCCTCGAGAAATTATCTGTGTAATTCTATGATTTGTGGCATTTGGTTGGAGATGCATTCAAAAGATTCGGAGATAATCATCGTAACAAAATGTATCACTGTAAAATTCTATGAATTGTATAACTTGATTGGAGATGTATTCAATGATTCAGAGTTGGCCATCTCAACAAACTTTGGTGTTTACTTCATTTTGATTTCCAATGAGCAAGAACGACAGCTTTGTCATTGTGCCATTCTTAGGATTTGAGGCTCGGGGTTAGATCTCCATCCTCTAAGTTTTTAGCGAGTAAGAAATAATCACTGTAATTCTATGAATTCTATTACTTCACTGCAGATGCACTTAAAGATTCAGAGATGAACATATTAACAGAGTTTATCAATGTAATTCTTTGAACAATATTACTTGACCGGAGATCTCTATTCAATGATTCAGAGTTTGCATCTTAACAAAAGTTGGTGTTTATTTCATTTTTAGTAGCGATGAACAAGAATGAAAGCTATCTTCACTGTGCGATTCATAGGAATTCACAAAGTTGATTTTTCTGCTCTGGGAAATGGTTTGCTGTCCCAGGACAATTATATCTTTTGCTTTGATAAAGGAACAGTTCACTGATTTTCATCCAGACAATTTAATCACTATAAAATTCCATGAATTGTATATTTGTATCAGTTGATTAGTGATGCATTCAAAGATTCATATAATTAGCATCTTAACAATAATATCGATGTGTGCATTATGTCATTCTTAGCATTTCAGATACTAAGTGATCCCCTGAGTTCTGTTTGCGACCTAATGAACTAAGAATAAACTGTCAGTGTCGTTGCAAGTGTCGTTTTCTGGAAGCTCCAGTGTCTCATGAGGTTAATTGGTTGTTTTTTCTGCTATGACCTATGAGAATTGTACTCTGCTATAATTTGTATACCCCTTTATTCCTCTGAGATCATTTACTTGTATGGCTGTGCCATGAATATTCTTCCATAGGACATTTTGCTTCTGCTTTGCTGAAAGCCATAGCTCACTGATTTTGTCAAGGGAAACCATTAGTTTTCAGTACAAAAGACTTGCCTATGATTTAAGGTGAGTAGCATCCATTCAGCAAGCCGAAGGCAGTTGTCTTTTGCCCGTCACATGACCTAAGGAAATTCCTGTAACTCTAGGATCTATTTTTTCGTTTCCATGTCTAGTTACGGTTCCTGCATTTTCTACTGAAATACGTCATCTCTCCTGAGTGCTTTCTATATTGTGTGACTGAAGGCATCCATGGCTACCATCAGCAGCGGTTTCTTAGAGGCTGGGGGTGTGGATGACGAGGACAGGTTCTCTCCTGCCTTCAAAGAGACAAGCTGACATTTCTTCGAGATGGACCACGACATTGTGGAAGAAGGAAATAAGATCCGAAGCTTTCTCCCTTGAGAACTTTTCTCTGTAATTCTACGAATTATGCTCTTTGCTTGGAGATGCATTCAAAGATTCAGAGTTGGGCATCTAAACAAAATGTGCAGTTGTTGTATTACTTGATTATCAATGGTATGAAAGATTCAGAGTTGTTTTATCAAAATAATAACTGTAATTCTATGAATTTTTATTACTTGATTGGAGATGCATTCAAAGATTCAGAGTTAACATCTCAACAAAATTTGGCGTTCTTCTTGATTTGCATTGAACAAAAATGAAAGCTGTTTCCACTTTGTGCTTTTTAGGAACTCAGAAAAATGAAGCATGTCTCATTTCAGAAAGCTCCAACGTCTCACGAGATAACTGCCCGTAATTTCAACGGGACGAGCTGGCATTTCTGATGCTTTGTCCCTCAAGAATTTGTCACTATAATTCTTTGATCTTGTTATTTGCTTGAAGACGCGTTCAAAGATTCAGAGTTGACATCTCAACACAATGTATCACTGTATTTCCTTAAATTGTATAACTTGATTGGAGATGTATTCAAAGATTCAGAGTTGACATCTTAACAAAACTTGGTGTTTACTTCATCTTGATTTGCAATGAACAGGAATGATATCTTTGTCATTGTGTCATTCTTAGGATTTGAGGCTCGGACTTAGATCTCCATCCTCTAAACTTTTAGCGAGTTAGAAATAATCACTGCAATTCTATGAATTCTATTACTTCACTGCAGATACACTTTAAAGATTCAGAGATGAACATAGTTTATCAATGTAATTCTTTGAACAATATTACTTGACTGGAGATCTCAATTCAATGATTCAGAGTTTACATCTTAACAAAAGTTGGTGTTTATTTCATCTTTAGCTAGCAATGAACAAGAATGAAAGCTATCTTTACTGTGCGATTCGTAGGAATTCAGAAAATGAATCATGTGTCATTTTCAGGAAACTTGAGTGTCTAATGAGGTTAGCCTGTTTGATAGGTTCTAACTGGTCGATTTTTCTGCTCTGGGAAATGGGTTCTCCGTCCCAGGACAATTTTATCTTTTGCTATGATAAAGGAACAGTTCACTGATTTTCATCCAGACAATTTAATCAGTCGAAGGGTCTATTACAACGGCTTTACTAATTCTCTGGTGCTTGAGATTTTCTTAAGTCTCAGTCACCCATAAAAATATGCATCAGTTGCACTTTTCTGCAGAAAAATGCAATTGCATTTTTTTATCAGAAAAGTGCAACTCGTTTCAGTTACATTTAAAAAAAACTGCAGTTGCACTTTTCTGAGTCGATTGAGACTTGAGAAAAAAATCAGACGATTAAGACATATGCACTCCCCTATTACAAACCAGTTGCACAAAATACGATGATAAGTGTAACATTTGATTTATGGTGAGCATCATGCTATCCTATAAATTCAGAAAGCTATCACAACCGTGCGAGCGAATAAGGAGCAGAGATAAATATTAGAAGATCATCTTGTACCTACTCTTGGCTTTTGTTTGTTAGGTATGATTTATAAAAACACTTACAACCATAGTTTTGTTGCAACTTTGGAGGTGATTTCAATATCATTTAAATCTTTTTAGCAAAATGGTCGATTCATTTGTGGAGCATTTTAGAATGATTTAATCTTCCATGAATAATCCTATTAGTCAAATTCTCCAAATTTTAGAATGATTTTCGAATTTTTGTAATGGCATTTTTAAAATTTTGTTGGGTCAAATCCATGTCGCTACTATAACTGGCCATCCGGGCCGTGCTTAATGGGCCGGCCCGAGGCACGACCATTTTGACCCGGCACGAGCACGGCCTGGAACGGTTGTTAACGTGTCATGCCGCGGCCTGACCCGTTACGGGCCCGTGCCCAAGTTCGAGCTGAGACACGCGGACCGGCCCGGCACGACACGGTTAACATTTTCTTTTATTTTGTTTAGGCTTTTTACCCATTTATACGTATATTTTTATTTTTTATAGCTATTTATACATATGTTTTATTTTTTATTGTTTATTTACCGTGCCTAACGGCCGTGCGGGGCTGCCGGGCTCTATTCGTGCCGGCCGTGCCGTGCCTAAGGCACGCGGGCCGGGCCGAGCACAACCCGTTAGCTAATCGTGCCTAATGTGTCGTGGCTTACTCGTGCCGTGCCTAACGGGCCGGCCCGATGACCAGGTATACCCGCTGTCGCGATATGCCAATTGTCAACGTCCCTCTACAGGAAATCGTTAGAAAAAGGCTTCCCTTCGCGAAGGTCGCTTCTCGTTCGCTCCGCTGCTGCCAATTGTCGCAATTTCGAGCGCTTTCAATCCCCACCTTCCCTCCGCGTATGACAAGTGACAGCTTCCTGGGGTGGGCTACGTATATTTTTTTAGATTCCTTTTTTTAAATGAAATATTTTAAGAACCGTTTATCCGAATTACGAACCGTTTTCACTTTTGAACTTCTCGCGCCGATATCTTTCAAAAGTAGATCCATTGTTGATAGGTTTTGACAACCTTTTTTTATACTTCGGATTATCTACAGTTCGTACGACCTGATATGCGTAGTTATACATCCAACTAAAATTGGGTGTAGTTGTACATACAACCAGATCTGTATAATTTGATATGTGTAGTTGTACGTACGGTTCTGTTTTATATAACCTGATCTATATAGTTTTATGACATGATCTATACAACCTGTATAGTTGTACAACGTGATCTGTATAGTTACGTACAACTATGTCTATTTAGTTGCACTAGTGAAGTTTATTTTTTACATATTTTTGTTGTGTGGTGTCTGTACAACTGGATCTGATTCGCGTTTTTAGTGACAGGGAGAGAGAGCGCACGGTTGAAAAGAAGCACAGTAGGCCTTTCCGAACTCATCTCCATCTCTCCCCCCACAAGAAAGAGCCGCCGCCGTTGGGATAGATCTTCCAAATCGAGAAGGAGAAGGGGGACAAATTTAGTGATGCCGTCGCCGGCGGCGGTCGTAGGCAGCAGCCTCGCCCGCCTGGTTCGTCCTCAAAGTAGGTACATGCCATACAAAGCAGAACAAGACGAGGAGAGGTCGCGGCTCCTCTCCAAGATTGACGCTTTCAACAGGGAGGCGCGCCGCCGTCTCGCCGTCGATTTGGAGCGCACCGGGGTCTTGTACGTATGCGTCGGCCTCCTCGACCCTGTCTCCAACATCATAGCCAACACCCTCCTCTCCCCCCCAGAGGGCCGGGTTGGGACCGAAGAGGAGATGATGAAGCTCTCACTCGACGGCCTCGTCGCCTTCCTCGTCTACTTCTTCCCCTACCTCGCCGGCTGGGAGGCCGTGCGCTACCTCCTCGTCGCCTACGCCGACCTCCTGGTTGCCGCGCGCCTCATCGTGGCGGACCGCGGCATGATGCGGTTCTCTGTCACCTCCCCGGCATCAGTGCAGTCCTTCGAGGGCGCCCTCCTGCTAGCAGCGCAGGTCGCCAAACACCCCGACCCCGAACGCATGGTCAGATTTTGGATGTGGCATTCTACCCAGCTGGAACAATTCCTCAGCTCTATCAAAGAGATGAAGTACGAGTACCATGGTATCAACTTCATACCATTACCAAAGGAATCGTTTGACTGTCGTCTTGCTATGGGGAAGGCTTGGGACCTTGCGGCTTCTCGACTGCCTTACAGCAGTAGGATTGTCAACATGCCGTACCAAGCCACCCGGTCTCTGAGGATGACGCTTCTCGACACAATTCGCGGCTTCTACCTGCAGGCACTGGCCAGGCTGCCGCGGCATGATCTGCGCACTCGCTATCACCGCAGCCTGCTCCGGGGAGGCTACTGCTATGGCCCCTTGGACCCCGTCTCCAACATCATCGTCAATACCATCTGGTACGATGTCATGTTCCCAGCAGCTGAACAGCCGGTGCTCGACATGATCGGCCCCAACAGCCTCACCCGCTTGGAGAGCCGCTCCTTTTACGGTCTGGCCTCGTTCCTCCAAACCCGCTACCACAACCTGTCCGAGCATGAAGTCGTGCAATGCCTGGTGGCTTCCTGTGGTTACCTGAATTTCGCCGATCAAAACCTTGACAATGCAGCTTCTGCGGGGGACGATCACCTGTCTGTTGCCAATCTGAATCTCAACAATGCTGCTGCTATTGGAGGGGAGGCGGAGTGGCAGCGAGAGAATTGCAGATCCAGAAGCCCTGGTATCTGGGATGCCATCAGAAAGATGGAGCAACAAAGCCCGTGCACCAGCACCCAAGAAGCCTATGAGGCTGCAGCTACCGCAGCATGGCACTCCAACCCTGAGGCGCAAGCAACATCTCTCAGTTCATGTAAGTCGCTGCTCCACGGACCTGCCTTGTCGTTGCTCCAGATTGGCGACCAACTCACCTCGGAAAATGTGCAGTACATCGCGAGCTTATTTTGTCCAAAACAGAAGCCAATTCCTGAACGAATGGAAAAGCGCTACCATGCTGTGATTGATGGAAAGATGCGTTCTGAGGCTCAGCAAAGAAGTGTCTCCAGAAAGGTGGAAGCTGCGTTGGGCAAATACTTGCTGCAAGATGGGGTCAGAAACTAGCTTTCTCAAGTTACTTGTGCCTATTTTAACTAACCGTTGATGATTACCGTGCCACTCACTAACTTTTGCTCGTTCACCTGACTATAGGAACCCATGTTTGAGCTTCATATTATCTGCAGCGCGAACGACTCTGTATGTGGCCCCGAATACTGCAGTGACAGTGATGATGCTCTATCTCATGCCCCATGCAAGTTCCGTTACTCCCATGTTAATTTTTGGGCGACTCGCAAGGGCTCTCCATATTCTGACAGACATCCCATACTCTTCTTTGCTGAATTTGATAATGAGGAGGAGGGTGAGCCCCTTTTGTGCTGTCCGGTGGATTTGCCAAAACCATTTGCTGGTATGCTCTTTTTTGTCTACAAGGTTCCCATGTCTGTTTCTTGTCATCTACTCTTTAGTTAGCTAACAATATCAGTATCAAGTCCTGACTAGTTAGCAAGCACGTGAGGAAGTATCCAGCCACCTTAGCAAAACCGCATGGGGGAGAACATGACTAGAAGAAACAGTGCAAGTAGAATGTATTGCACTCATGCACAAGATTGTGCTAGAAGGAACATGATTTGCATTATCTTGCTTGAGGCTGTGGGTTCAGAGGTGCTAAAAACTAAAAAGGATCACCTACCGCAGTGGAATGAGAAGGGTCTAGAGCAGAGAAGTTCAACTTGACCATACTAGAATAAACTGAGAGACACCAATAAAAAAATCTCACATTGGTGCCCTTTTTCACAATTGCCTGTAAGAACTCACGTTGACCTTGCATAGAAGGTATGGTGACCTCTTTAGGATTGTTGCTCTTAGCTTGTTTTCAGACAGTGTTTTTGATCGTTTGTAAGACTTGATTCTCCCCTCCTTCACATAATACAAATCAGCAGCCTGCTGTGTTTTCATAAAGGGAATACCCATGGAACTAGGGTCATTATATAGAGAAATCAATCCTGTAGGATGTTGTCCTGCACTGGTGCACCCTTAAGAGCCCATAGCATACACACTGTCCTGTTGTTACGGAAATATCTCCTACCAAGTTGTTTTCTGGACCAAGCTCGCTATTCCATTCAAATGCCACAGAGATCATGCCACTCGGCAACCTAGAGTCAACATGGGTCCATCCCAGTGTCAAACATGGGAGTGTCTGACAGACAAGAGGGAGCTGGGGCAATGTCATGTACGATTATCATAACCGTTTGTGCGATTAGAGGTGGCAATTGTTGGATAGAATGTAGCCCACAAGTGAAAAGCTGTAGTTGCACACAGTATAAAGTTCTTGGATGGAAACTCACATTTTAATCAACACTTACAATATATGACACATAGTAAGAAGATAGAATGTAGCCCACAAGTGAAAAGCTGTAGTTGCACACAGTATAAAGTTCTTGGATGGAAACTCACATTTTAATCAACACTTACAATATATGACACATAGTAAGAATTGTGGTACATAACATAACATCATCTTTTAGGAATTATATTATTATTTGTCATTGCAATCTTTTTTTATTTTCCTTCTTTGTACAACAGAGCATGTGCGGTGCGTGTACTGCGAGGCAGAAGGACTGAAAATCGTCCATCCAGCTTCAGAGAAGCTACATGGGGGAGGAAGGGAGTTTGATGCGGTGATCTGTGGGAGACGCTTTCTGAACAACGACATGCTTATCTGCCAGAACGAGTATGCTGTCCAGCGGATGTGCGCAGTGGAGGAGGATTTTATGTATGTTGTTGATTTCAAGTATTAGGTGAGAGTGATGCTGCGACGACTGCAAAATGCATCTGCCTTAGGAACTTCTCCCACTGTATTTTTGTATTATTTCCCCTGACCAATGCTAAGATTTTGGTATGGATTTTGATCATCTTTTGCTCATCTTCCTGTCCAAAAACCTGCACTGGGGTATTGCCCTTAGAGACTGCCCTGGTCACTGCTAATCGCGGCCAGAAATGGTGCTATCTTTAGAGAAAGGAATTCGTTAGTCAGTGTATTGTTTGTAATGTGTTGAACTTGCAAGTTAACAATGCAATGTCTATAACTGGTATCTTCTAGATATTAGCACATTACCCATTGTCTGAAAAAAACAATTCCGTCTGCAGCATTTGAACAGCATAGTTCAGGCTAGAGCTGTGATCAAGCAACGGTTGTAGTAGTCAGAATTGAACTCTGTTGCCGTATCCATGCTGAAATCTGACAGAGGCTTCGAATAAGGCAGTCACACGATCATCACTTGGCAGAGGTAAACCGTGCCAAGGCTTGTTGGTATCGGTTCCAGACTGCCAATCCATAAGCCTGAGCCCGCCGATCAGATCTTCGCACATCGCCAAATTAAACACGATCAGCTTCAACTTCTTTGGCCCAAAAGAAACCTCTCTGTAGCTTATGGATTGCTTTGGATAGTAGATTTCTGGTTTCTTATTTAGTGTATGATTTTCCTACTCAGTATTACATTGGAATCCGAACACGTCTTGTATTGGGGATGTACTTACATAAACCTGAGCCCTAGGACGTGGAATCGTCTCAACCCGCAGGCACAAATCGCGCGACGTCCGTAGTACCTCTAGCAAGTCGACGATGGAGGAGGATCGGCGCCTCGTAGTGATCCGGTGGAGGAGAACGGATCATCCCGGTAAGGACGCGGTGAGCCAGGAAAGGTCGCAGCTTGTCGCCACCGTGCACGACTCGTTCGAGGAGGCGCGCGGCCGGTTCCGGGAAGCCGCCGCCGGCGGCATCTGCTCTTGCATTGGCCTCCTCGACCCCGTCTCCAACATCGCCATCAACGCCACCGTCGTCGCCGAGGCAGCCGCCGAAAAGGCAGCTGAGGATCTGGAGCACTGCTCTGTGGACGGCATGGTCGTCTTCCTCACCACCTTCTTCCCCTACCTCACCGACTGGGAGGCCGTGCACTACCTCCTCCTCGCCCACGTCCACCTCCTCGACGCCGCCTGCCTCGTCCTCAAGGACCGCGCCATGGAGACCTCGCCTGGCCACGTCGACTCCATGCTCAGGACCGCCCTCAAGTGCGCCGCCCTCGCCGCAAGGCACCCGGATCCCGACCGCCTCGTCGCCGCATGGCTCTCGCTTCTTGCTCCCCGTCAGCTGGACCGCGTCGTCGCTGGCAGTGGCAACTTCTCCACCACTCGCCTCGGCGAGCTGTACGGTGACGCTGCCTTGCTGGCGGCCAAGAAAGCTTGGGTGATCGCGGCGTCCCGGAAGAAGAAGCTGCTGGAGGGCGACGTGCCGTGTTACTCCCACACGAGGTCCCTCAGGCGCGCGCTCCTCGACAAGGTCCACCGGAACTACCTGCGGGCGCTCGCCAGGCTGCCGCGCCGCGAGCTGCGCGGCCGCTACCACCGAGGCCTGATCGCGGCCGGCGGCTGCTACGGCCCGCTCGACGACCCCGCGTCCAATATCGTCCTCAACGTCGTCTGGTACGACGCCACGTTCCCGCCGGCGAGACGCGACAGGAAGGAGGAGGCCCTGGACATGATCGGCACCGACGCCCTCTCGCGCGCCGCATGCCGCTCCATGTACGGCTTACTGTCCTTCCTCTGCACCCGCTTCGACGGCCTCTCCGAGCATGAAGCCGCCCGTTGCCTCCTAGACGCCGACGCCGACATCCACGCCGCCGCCCGGGACGCTGAACGCCGCGGCCACCGTCCACGCGCCGGCACCACCCTGCAAGAAGCCTACGAGGCCGCCGCCACGGCTGCGGGCCACCCTGACGCCAACGCGCAGGCGGCGTTCCTCGCTCAAGGTTGCGTCGACGCCTTGGCCTCGCAGCAGCTGGAGTCCCCGGAGGACGTCCTCAAGCTTGCCGCGCTGCTGTCTCCGGCACAGCCGCCGGAGCCGGTAGGTCCGGGACCGGCGACCAAGCTGGACTTGGCCATCATAAGGGACGAGAGGAGGAAGTTCAGGGCCGACCAGGCGAGGATCACGGGGAAGGTGAAGGCCGCGTTGGAGCAATACGCATCGGAGCAGAACGGCACGGCGTATGAGCTTCACGTCATCTGCGGCGTGAACGAGTACGTCTCCGGCCCGGCTGAGATCCCCAGCACCGACAACAGCCTCCATCTATTACCCTACAGATACAACCGCACCCACATCAACTTCCTGGCGATGACAAACAGCGGAGGCCGCGCGCCGGTGCTCTTCTTCGCCGAGTGCCACAACTACAACGACGGCGAGGAGGAGGAGGAGGAGGTGCCGCTGTGCGTCCCGGTGGCCGTACCGTCGCCGAGAGCATCTCTGGTTCGTTGCCTGTACTGCGACAGAAGAGGAGGTAAGATCGTTCACCCGGCGTCGACGGAGTTCCACGGAAGGGACGACGAGTTCGAAGCGGCGGCGCGCGGCGGGAAGCAGGTTCAACAGGTGTACACGAACGAGATGATCATCCAGAGAAGCAACCACGATGCGCTGCGCATGTGTGCGCTGCAAGAGGACTCTATATATGTCGACAGCGACGGGGCGAGCAGCGATGATGATCGGGAACTCCTTTCCATGTATGCATATGACGAGTGAATTGTCCAACCACATTTACTTGATTTGTGGTTTAACCACCTAATGCTAATGATAAGAGAAAAGAACATTGCCCAAGTGATGGTGTCATCGGTCATAGAAGAGATTGTGATCTCCTCAATGAAGCTCAGAGGTGAATGTATCGTGTGATATGATCAATTGTAAAGTTGTCTAGAGAGAAGTAGGAGATCCCTTTGAAGTAGAAGAGGGCATTTGTATGCTTCTGTCCTCAAACGTTTCCCTCTAGGCCGTGGGTGGGTATAGACCCTCCCCATTAACGCCATCTTGTCTGGACGATCCCCATAGCTCTTGTTCAGGTATGATCTGGACGTGATTTGCGGGCGCCGAGTGGAGATAGCGTGTGGGCTGCGAGTGTCTGCTTACCGTTACGGCTCATCAACAGATGTAGCTCTGGGTACGTCAGAGCATCTCGTTTGACGAGTGATATGACCCCATGTCCAATTATATTGTCAAAAGTAACCCCCTCTGTTTTTTTTGTCAAAACTAATCCTGGTGGAAAGACCACGAAGCGACACGTGTTCTCCCGTCATTCCAGTTGGAGGGAAGTCTCCTGAGACGACACATGGCACATCCCGCCATCTGGAATGGAGAAAGGTGGTGGGGCCACCACGACGTGGTGCTACCTGCTTCGACGTACCAAGAACTTCCCGCCACTTGGAATGGCGGGAGAACACTTCCCTCCACCTGGAATGGCGGGAGGACACGTGTCACTTCGTGCTCTTCCCGCTAGGGCCACTTTTGACAAAAGTATATAGAGGGGGTTACTTTTGACAATGAATTTGGGCAACAGGTCATATTTGTTAAAAAATCGATGTTGATAGATGGATAATGTTTTTGATTTTTTTACAAATATGACCCTCTACTGAACGGATTTGGTAAAAATTACCCACTCGGTAAATCTTTGTCAAAAATGGCCCGACAGGTAGCTAAAAAGGCGACATGTGTCTCTTCCCTCCGTACCGGATGGCGGGAGATTCTTCACTCCATGGGGAGTGGCGGGAGGACTATTGCCGCCACTTGCATCGACAAGACGTGGTGGGCCCTGTGGCCGTCCGTGGCGGGAGGCCAGTGTGGCAGCACCACGTCATCCCGCCAATGCGGTTCGAGGGAAGCGGGTGGGCCCCTTGGCGGGAGGTTCCTCCCTCTTGAGGGAGTGGCGGGATGTGCTGGCCACGTATGTCGATCAGACGCAACTGCGTGCAAGGGACAGGCGCGGATTCTCTCACGATTGGACGGTGCGATGGTAGGCAGTCCACTGAAAAAAGATAGATTATCCCGCCTCCTTTTCCTGTATGTGACCACCGAAAGCAGCTAATTTGTTCATGTGTTGTGCTTGGTTCTCGTTCTATAAAACCCCCTCCTAGGCGAGATGTTTTCATCGTCCAGTGTAGTCACTCAATATTCAGTTGAGTTTATTATGTCGAATGGTAAGGGTAAGAGTGTTACAATGGGTTGTTGTGCGGATCGTCGTTGGCCGAAGGCATGTCGTTGTCTATTCTTGATTTTTCCACTGAATTAAGGGTAGACAACAAAGAAGTTCCATGGGAGGAACTAATTAGTGGTGATGGTAGACATCTCGCAGAGGTGGGGGCAAAATTATGCCAAAGCGGATGGCCATGGCGCAAGAAATTCGTGAAGAACTTCTCAGGATGCATGGAAGGTATAAGAAGCGAGCTGTGGCGGGAAATTTAGGAGTGAAGCTGAGTGTAAGGAATTTGAAGACCATCCATCGTGGTGGGTTAGTGATAGTGAGGACGAAGACGATATCTTCATGCTGCCTGGTGCATTCTCATTGAAACGCAAGTGTTGCATCATCGAAGGGTCAACCATCGCCATGGAATATGGTCCGACGCGAACATCCTCATCTTCCAGGTATGTGAGATTGTGTTGCGGGGCGTCTTTTCAAAGCCCGGATGGAGAACTGATCGGAAATCACGAATACAAAGCAGACATAAAATGAAACCGTCGGTGGTCACATACAGTGAAATAAAGATAAAAGAAAAAGGAATCAGTACACTGATTACTCGAAGTGGACAAAAGAGTGTAGATTCTTATGTCAAAACAGTGCCTAGCGTCACGTCTTGCTTCCTACATGCGCGTCGATGCAAGTGGCGGCAGAGGGTCATATTTGTTAAGAAAATCTAGGTTTGAAGCGTGTGTAACTGTGTATTCAGCTGTAGCCAAATATCCACGTATTAAAGTATGATGTTAGAACGTAACCGTGTACTTAGGTGTCGCCCACGGCGTTCCAGCAACGGCATGGTACTTACTAGATGACATAGACTGGTAGCCAGCATTGAAACGATCAAAAGAACGTGCAATCTTTAAGAACACGTGCAACCTTTAGGAAAGTTCCTTTTCTATATTCGGTCCGTTTGAGATTTTTCTTGGACCAACTTTGTAGCTTCGAGGACTTGCAACAATAATTTCACAGAAAGGTCAGCAAAGAAGACGGTAATGCTGGCGTTACTAGGTGTCTGCACTTGTTAATCAAATGACAGGAATACAGGATGCATTTGACGAGTTAAACAAGGAAGATATGAGCGTCTTTTTACAAGACGTCAGCATCAGAATGGTGGGTAGTCTACCAAATATTCTGCTCATGACTAAATGAAACCACACAAAAAGGCCTAGAAGCATACGTACACTAATCTAAAGACTATCATGCATGCTGACTGCCGAATGTACTCACCACAACCAGACAAAAAATGCTGGCCAAACGCCCCGTCAACCACGGATTACAGAGCAAACCGGACAAGATGAAACTCTTAACTATGTGCACGCCCTAAAGCAGTACATTAGTGGCAGCATTGGCAATCCGCAATCCCAGTAGCAAGATGACTCCCGTTGCGCAATACATCCGCATCATCATGGCGCTCCTCTTTCTGGTATGCTCCTATTCCATAGATGACGCTTCAGCCAAGCATCACACCACCGCCGCCACAACCATTGCGCCTTGCCTCCCAGGTCAAGCTTCTTCCCTCCTCCAGCTAAAACGCTCCTTCATCCGCGCAAAGCTACCATCATGGCGAGCCGGAGAAGACTGCTGCCACTGGGAGGGCGTCACCTGCGACATGGCCTCCGGAAGAGTTGTTTCCCTCAATCTCGCTGTTGATCTGGAGATCCGCCGCATCGACCCTGCACTCCTCAATCTCACCTCTTTGAAGAGTTTGAGCCTTGGAACTGCAGGAATTTCCGAGGGGCTCTCTTTGCTGAGTAAGCTTCCGTCACTGAACAGTCTGCAACTCCATGGGTCCAACTCTTGGAATCCACAACTATCATCAGTTGGTAATATTAAGCAACTGATATCTCTGCGCCTTGACGCCTATGATTTCCCACAATCGTCGTCGCCTTCTTGGATCGGCAGTATGAAGAGTTTGACATGTTTGGGCATGTATGGTTGCAATTTCAGTGGGCCGGTGCCCTATCAGATTGGCAATCTTGCAAATTTGACACAGCTTGAGTTACAAAGTTGCAACTACACTGGGCAGCCAATTCCTTCATGGATCAGAAATCTTACCAGATTGACCAAGTTGGGGATCCAAGATTGTGAATCATCAGCTGGTTCAATTCCCCAAACAATCGGAAACTTGACCAAGCTTGAACTTATTCATCTACGGCACAACAACCTTGTTGGTGAGATCCTAATTCAGAACTGAGATGATGCTTATTCTTTCTAGACCACATACAATGAAAGTTGACGCTCCTTTCGTAATCTATTTAAATATGAAGTACTGCTAAGAAAAAGGAAAATTATTTGGTTTTAAAACATGCGAAAACAGTGATATTAGCACATGCACTTAGAGAAAGAGTAAACATTTTACATAATAATCATCTTCATTTAGACTTACAAAAATTAGTTGAAAAAACGTAATTGATACTTAAGCACAAGTTTTATGCATAGTTGTGTACTTACACAAACCGCAAATCAAACCTGAAGTATATTTGAAACCTATGACCATAAAACACGTACTACTCACAATGAAGTTTTTTTTCTAGGACGCCGTGAAATTTGTTTACAACCATAGCCAATAGTATTCATTAATTTAGTGAGCTAAAAAACACATATAATATTCATCTCCCAATTGTAATGTTTATCAAGAAATGATGGTGGCTGCATACATAGTTTAAAATGAGGTTATTTAATAATTTGGGGCAATAATGGTGTTTGTTTCAATGCTCAAAACATATAGGTGGAATTTCATATAAAAATATATGAACACAATACCACGCCTAAAACCCATGAGTTATTTAACAAATCAAGGAATAATTTGCATTTTCTTTGGTACATCATGATATATGTTTCGGTAATTTTGTTTTCTAAGAATTGGAGCGTATTTTGACCGGCACACCGTTTTTCATGCAGGGAAAATCCCGAAATCTGTGTTCGCTCTTCCAGCATTGCAAGTACTTTGCCTAAGCAACAATCAACTTTCTGGTCATCTTGAAGACATTCCTTCTCCGATGTCTTCACCCTTGTCCACTACTGAGTTGAATCAGAACCAGCTAAGTGGCCGTATACCCAAATCAATCCTTCAACTTAAACATCTTCAACATCTCAACCTTGAATCAAATAGATTGTCAGACACAATCGAACTAAGCTCCTTTTGGAGGTTGAAGAGTCTCCATTTCCTTAGTTTGTCTAATAACAAGCTATCAATCATCTCAGACAAAGAAAGTGGCGATGTTTCAAACTATCTTCCTAACATCCACGACTTATATCTTGCATCCTGCAACCTTACAAAATTTCCAGCCCCATTGAGATATCTAAATAATGTTTCTGTTCTTGACCTTTCAAATAATAAAATTAATGATGTAGTACCAAGCTGGGTATGGGAGAATTGGAAGGACCAGCTTGAGAGTTTGAACCTCTCGCGCAACATGTTCACTACTTTGGAGAAATCTCCTTCTCTTGTTCATATGTCACGCCTAACTGTTCTTGATCTCAGTTTCAATAGAATCCAAGGAAGCATACCAATACTGGTAACTTCAATGCCTGGGACTGTACTGGATTATTCCAACAATAACTTCTCTTCCATTGTACCTAACTTTGGAAGATATATCAGAACTTTCTATCTCAATTTGTCCAACAACAAATTAAATGGTCATGTACCCTCTTCCATTTGTGGTGCAATCCATCTCAATATCATGGATTTGTCCTACAACAATTTTAGTGGTTCAATTCCATCATGTCTAATAGAAAGGGGAAATATAGCCATGTTAAAGTTGAGGCAAAATCAAATCAGTGGGCCGTTGCCTGAAAATATTAAAGAAGAATGCAAGCTTCAAATATTAGATCTGAATGGAAATCAAATTCAGGGTAGACTACCTAGATCATTGTTGAATTGTCAAGAGTTGTCAGTTCTTGATGTTGGCAACAATCAGGTCGTCGGTTCTTTCCCATCTTGGTTGGGTTTTCTTCCAAATCTTCGGGTCCTTGTCTTACGCTCGAACCATCTCAATGGCACATTAAAAAATATAAAGAGTGACCACTTCGCAAGTTTACAAATACTTTGTCTGTCTTCCAACAGATTTTCTGGACGGCTTCCAAAAGATTGGTTTAATGCATTTAAAGCAATGATGGAAAATGTCAATGAGGACGGACAAGTTTTAGGTTATTACACAAACACAACACATGGATTTTACCAAGATACTATTACCATCACCCTTAAGGGGTCCGATATTATTTTCACCAAAATTCTGACCACTTTCAAAGCGGTCGATTTCTCAAATAACTCATTTGATGGTCCTATTCCAGAGTCAGTTGGGAGTCTCGTTTCACTTCATGTGATCAATATCTCATCCAACAATTTCACGGGACATATTCCATCTACTTTGAGTAACTTGTCTCAGATGGAGTCATTGGATCTCTCCAAGAACCAACTCTCAGGGGAAATACCACAAGAGTTAACATCTCTAACCTATCTTGCTTGGTTGAATCTTTCACACAACAACTTATATGGAAGAATACCACAGGGCAACCAGTTCTTGTCATTTCCCAATAGTTCATTTGAAGGAAACATGGGCCTATGTGGAAGTCCACTCTCTAGACAATGTGAATCTACAAGTTCAATTGCCCCAAGTGCGTTGTCCCATCCTGAACCTGATGATTTTTGCCAAGATAGATGTGATGCCATCCTGCTCTTCTCATTTGTTGGGCTGGGGTTTGGAGTGGGATTTTCATTGGCAATTTTGTTCACGAGTTTGGCACATAAAAGGATGGACCGAAAGCATTGGTAAATCCATACGCCATACCTCAAGCACTGAATATATTGTATGATCACTACATTTCCTGAACAGGGTTACAATGATACGTCTTATTTTTTTTTTGTATATACATGTTGATGAGACAAGTTAACTGATTCACTTTGTTTTGGTATAAAGTGCCTTTTTTGATAAACTGTAGATAGTACATGTGTGCTTCAGTCCATTGCATGGATTGCAAATATTGATGAATCAAGTGATATCATTGCGAATAATAGGTATTGCATACCTTTTCCCTGTAATAAAAGGATATGAATTACGCTTTATGTTTCACACTAGTTTAATGAGACATTGCGCCATGCCCGTTGTATCAAGTGTTCTGAGTCCATTGCCTAGCAATGTAGGAATAAAAGATTTCCACGGAGTTCAGTTGCTCATACCTGACCAGGCAGCACTCGCATCTGCCCCCACACCGCACTGGGAACACCCAACCGCCACAGGTGACCTTGACCTCCTCCACATCCTCACTGTTCGGCCGGCAATGGGCACCGGCCATCAGTCTGCTCGATCTCACCTGCTTATTCCTTCACCAAGCTCCACTCTAATTCAACGGCGATAATTTGGGGAAGAAGCCCTCTCGGGGGAGGACTGGAGGAAGGGGTCCGAGGAGGAGGATTAGCCGGTGTTTCACTGTGATTTGGGAATTTCCATAAACTAGTAATATTGCACCTGCAACGCACGTATCGATTAATGAATTAAAACTTAGCCCGCATTGCACCTGCAATGTACGATAAAACTATTTGTCAATATATTTCACATTCACATAAGCATGAACTGAAATATGTTTTAGTTCTGAAATACAACAATTCAAAAAAGTGGAATTAAGTGACAATCCCATTTAATTAAAATAGCTAGCTTACACATTTTAATCAACATCCTATTCAAGAAGCTCCATGAAAAACCATTAGTAAGAACTTATGTTCACAAGAAGTTCTCACAGTTATATGAAGATTTATATTGGAAAAATAAAAATAGTATTAGATGACAAACTCGGAAAAGGTTGTGTAAGCTCAACCCAACTCTTTCACAAACGGAGTCAGACATTCGCCAATGCAAATATCAAGAAGACTAAGAGAAGGATAACGGTGAAGGTTCGGAATTTGACAAAACTCATAGTTGTATTAAAGAATGTGATGTAGTATAAATTTAGTGTGTAGTGAATGGTCTCCTGACATATGAATTTGACATTCCATTATGTTTTCTGAATGTTATGTATGAGTTATAGTGCAATTAAAGTTTCTGAATTTATTCTCATGATATAAACACATAAGATGGAGTTATACTCCCAAGAACTTGAAGGTACATGTAAAATTTTGCACAAATAACCTGACAACAACATGGCATGAGAAAGCGCACATACCAGACAATTTTAGTCCATAAACATGCATGTCATATTTTTTTCATGTCATAAACATCATGTATATGAAACCACAATTCAAATAGGACATTTAGAGAATGACATGTACCAACATTTCAAAAGATATCATGGAGCAAAAAATCTGCCCAGCCGTGTCGTAAAAGAAAATATAAACATGAAAGTGCAAACTGCTAAAGTAATTGCTAAACCATTTGGCCTAGAATGTCAAAATCCTTTCGGTGCAATCATCAGGGCAATAAATTTCAAACAATAGTAAATGGGCACATGAACTATCATACATTAACTCTGGCAATATTTATCCTGATCAATCCACATTCAGAACATACCATGCCATTTACATCTTTACTATAGACAGACCAAGGAAATAAGCACTAGTACTATATATCATGAATACCGATTATTTATTTGATACACTATACATATCTGAAAGGACAATATTGTAAAATGCTACATACCATGGATACTGCATGGGTACAAAAGCGAACTACTATCACGGTTGAAAGCAATAATACTTAAGCCATGCTCAAATAACACACTCACACTCTCACTATTGCAACATCAGCAATAAAGTCTGAATAAACCAATAAAAAAGAAGACACAGGTAACATCCGCCATGGTCAAGAAGAATAAACAATCGATAGCATATTTTGGAGGGCTTATACAAAAATATTAGTATGAGTGTGATATTTTAATTAAGAAATCATTAGCATGCATGAGGTCATTGTTTTGGAGCTATATGAACTTACAGTAAAAGGTAAATAGCATTTGGCATACACATTATTTTAAGGCATGTAACCTACAGAAAGCGCTAAGCATTTTCTATTTGACAAGAATGACACATGAGCAATCCCCGAATCAACAAAAGCATACACATGATTTTAAGGCATGTAACCCAAAGAAAGCTCTAATCTTTTTTTTATTTGACAAGAATGACACATGAGCAATCCCTGAATCGACAAAAGCATACACATGATTTTAAGGCATGTAACCTAAAGAAAGATCTAAGCATTTTTCTATTTGATAAGAATGACACATGAGCAATCCCAGAATCGACAAAAGCAAAACGTCAGTACTCAGATCTGAAACCAGTTTGATAGGCCATCGTATACATGAGGAGTTGAGGATTAGGTGATAGGTCTTGGTGGCATGTGAGGATTCTAACAATCTTCGGACCAACGGTAGCAAAAACAGGGATTCATGTAACACAACAATCTAACAAGGAAGACCTTTCTCACTATATTTGGCCTCAAGGAGGAATATAATATGGAAACAAAGATAGATGGCAGTATAAATGAAGGACACATAGAGTACATACATGAGGAGTCAAGGCCGCTGGATGCAAAGGGAACATTCCATTTTCCTAATCATCAAGTTGAACATAATGAAACCTTATGTAAGTAATACATATTAATATAGCTCATGCGCTTCCCAGTTGAGTTAGTAATCTCTACTATATAATATCCCTTACGGTGAGGCGTCGTACGTCGCACTTATTTTACACATAACCCCCTGAGAAAACCGAATATCAACCCGCGCCACGACGGCGACGCCGCCCCTCCGCCGCCTCCGCCTCGCCGCCTGCCTCCGCATAGCCCCCGCCTCCCCTCCCCTCCCCCCGCCCTGCGACCCTCCCGCGCTTCTCCCCCACCGTCGCCGCAGGCGCCTCTGGAAGCTCCCGCCCCGCGGCGCGCCCAACAACCCGATGATGGGCGCCCCGATAGACATGGGGTTGAGGGACAAGAAGAGGAACCAGAGGCGCGTGCTCTCACGGCGCTCGGCTGGTCCCAAGACCGGCGAGGGGAAGGATTTCCTGGTGCGTGCTTCCCTCAATCCAAATCGAACGCATCCTTTTGGGTGTTGTCGCTGATGTTTTGTTGTGATTGGTGCAGCCGCTGGAGGGTAAGGAGAAGAGGATCAAGGAGAAGCAGCCCGAGGAGGTGGAGAACACAGCCACCGTACTGTATATCGGGCACATCCCCCACGGCTTCTACGAGGACCAGATGCAAGGTCTGTTTCTGTCAGTTTGATTGGACAAGTGTAGTGAAGCCAGTGGTTTGTTCCTAACGTCAACCGTTGCCGGTCTGGTAAATTTTGCATGTTTCTTTCAGCAGTTTGGTGCTATTAAGAGGCTCAGGATTTCCAGGAACCGAAAGATATCTTATATACTGCCTTTACATGGTATCTGGTGATATGTGTGTATTTTCTTTAGGTTTCTAACTTTCTCTTTGTTGATATATTTTTTGTGATACTGAATGTAGTTTTCATATTAGTACTGCACAGTACTTGCCACTAACTGAGGCCAAAATGATATCTATTCTTTCAAATGATGCATTATATGTCTGGTATTATGCTGTTTCATTTGTGCAAATCGACATGAATTATGATGCAAGCGCATTTGGCTAATGCAAAACTGATGTGATATACACTTAAAAAAAATGATGCGATATGTATATATATTGCTGATTGCATTATGCAAAATGTAAGTTTTATCACAATGATACAAAAGAAGTGCATAATTGTATAGAAGTGATTGTTCAAAACAAAATCCTATACCAACAATCGACTATGATTTATAAGAATCGATGTGATGAAAATGTTGTGATAGTAATATCATTATACTAAAAGCAATGTGTATATGCCACTGTGGCACTGTGTTAAGAAGTGCTCACCCAAGCTTAGGTGGTAATCATGCAAGGGCTTGCAAGGCGCTTGTGTTAGATGGCATTCATATATATGGATCTATACTTGCTTCTTTTATGTACCAATCTGGTGGTTGCGATAATTCTTACACACTATAGTTTTGTCTCCCTTTACTGGTGTACCAATATAGCTGTGCATAGTCTATGTTTCTTGCTTCTTAATGAAAATTATAACACAATTCTCATGATCTGCAATGTACACATCATGTATCAATTCTAGATGGAAAGGGTTGCGGAAGGGATCTGTACCAATTGACCGGGTAGCAATTGAACGAAAGAAGCTTAGCAAGGTAATCCATCTGCTAACTACAGTTGGGACATGAAAATGTGTGCTATAGACTAATAGGCTGTTTCGTTCCCAGGATAGAACAGTAGAAGAGCACAAGAATTTGCTTGAAGGGATTGTAAAAGGGATGAGAAGCGCCGCAAAAGAATCAAGGCTGCCGGCATTGATTACGAGTGCCCCGCCCTTGTAAGTAACACTTGATGCTATTCACTGTTATTTTGAATTTGTATTTTGAATTTGTTTTTTGTAACTGATCTGAAATATTGCACTAAGTTTTTTATTTGACCTGAACTGATATGTTTATATTTGGAAAACTCATGTCAATTTTCTGGAACCGTCTTCTTTGTTTATATATTTCATCTGGTACATGATTTCATTTAAATTTGCATACCATGATAGTAATGCATCGGTATGCGGAGCAAATAGAATGGGGGAGACTATGGTCTAGCTAGGATGGTTAGTTTTTATTATTATAAGAAACATTATTCCTGTAAGACTTAACCCATTCTTTTATGTTGATGGATAGTTATAAATTGCATTTTTGCACTATATATAGGTTCAAGAATGTTATGAGGTGGCTGCTGAGTATGAAACAAAGCATGACTTGCAAACGCTTGATGAACTCGGAGAGATAATAACAAGCTTGGATCCTGATGAGTCAATTGTAATTGCCAAACCTCACATGCTTAACTTGGCCAATTTAGCTGATGAAGTGCAGATCGGCCATACAGAAGGAGAAGCTAAAAAAAGGGAGACTGCGCTGAGGAAAATTCGGAAAATTCAGCAATCATTGAATCTGACATAGAGGAAACCCTTACGAGGCTCGTTGTTGACATGAAGAAGTTCCCTACTGAGATCTTTGATCCCCTGAAGAATCAGACTGTTGATCTGGTATTGACTACACATTGAACACAGTCTGTAAGAAGGTCACGGCTACAGAAACATTCAAGGTTAGTTAGCCAAGCAGTGTGTTGATAATTGATATTATGCATTTTATAGATGGTAATACCAATTTAAATAACTTTATTTCAGGATCCAGAACTGTTTGGTTCAGCTTTATTCAAAGGATATTACTCCAGATGACAAGTATGAACTTGATGAGTGATGCTCTCTAGAGAGGTGCTAATCACTATTGATTTTCATGCTTTTTCTATGGCACCATTGTTTATTTGACAATGCAGTCACAGTAGCCTTTTAGAATCAGACAGTTGAGAGTTGATACAAATTTTGAATGTATTAATTTGGCAGTAGCCTTTTAGCATCAGACTTATGAGATGTGCATTGCACATGCACTTGTACAGCCGAATAACGGTTTGGCATGATCATTTTTTTTCTAAACTTGATCATCGTGTAAGATGAAATATTAATTCATGATGAATCATTTTGTGTGTGCGTGATGGGTCATTGTGTTAGCCCGTAGTAACGCACGGGCATTTTACTAGTACAGATTAATATAGCTTATGCTAAGCTCATGTAGACGGGCACCTCAGCTATGTTCTACGGGAACCAATAATTTTCCAATACTATGCCATCAAAGGAAACATGAAATGAAAAAGGTAAACGGCGACAAATCTACATATATACATTCAGTTTTAGCTATGTCATGGAGTATTAGGGACAAAGTGACAACCCGAAATGTTAATATCATGGAGTGTCGAGGAAAAAGCGACAATGAATAAGGCAATACTCATCCATCAACTACACCCACTGAAATCGCCGTGATACATACGCTGAAATCGCCATGACACGTAAGCAGGTTTTTTTATAATTTGCACTAATGACCATGTATTTTCCTCCAACCTTGTCGTGCTGCTAGCATCTTGTACAGAAACTCAGATTGGTGATCCACTTTAGATAATTAGATGTCAAAGATACTTTCAGAAACTAAAGGTTGCCTGCCTGGTAGGGAAAACAGCGGCTAGCTAGAGAAAAAGTAAGTACACAAGTCCCCCCATGCCTTCAGAGAAAGCTAAACTACAACGGACGTGTTTGCAATATACTGAAACTAAAGGCTGCCAGTTCAAGCATATCGGAAGCGGCCGAATTCAAAGATGTTGCAAATACCTGTTCCTGCCGCCGATGAAGATGTTTAGGCCGGGACAGAGTTTGAAGAGTACGGTGGCCGTGGAGCCGTCGACGCAGCCGGTTGTCAGGGGCGGGACTGAAGGAGTGTGGGGCTGGCATTAGAGTACGCGGAGGCGGTGCGCCGGTGAGGAGAGCCCTCTACGGATGGGATTCATCGCCATTGTGGCGGAAACGAGGTGAGGAGGGGAACGAAGGGGGTGGGCATGGTTTTTTTTTTCCGATACGCCGCGTGCGCGTGCCTGTTTACCTCTTATGTGGAAAATTACCTCTTTATATCTCTGGTCTTAATTAACTTGTTAGCTCGACTCGTTTAGATCGATTTGATTTTTTATATTAGAATACAGAGGTTTGAGTATAAAAAAATTGATAGTCCTTACACAACACATCATGTGCAACACCGTAAGAGCACCACTCTGAGGGCAGCTCCCACACACAAACGACAACCAAACACAAGTAAAAGTCTATCCTAAACTACGAGCAAAGCCGCATATTAAACGATGCCACCGCCTTCAAGAAACATCTCCATCTTGACTTCCCTTATCGACGCACCATCATAAGGGAGGAGGATGGAAGGACTTCGACCACCACGAGAAAGGTGTCATCTAGAACACGTCAACAATGGTGTACATAGCACCCTACATCTTAAACTTGGAATGCGACAAGCACCGGAGGAGTACAACATAGGACCTCCAAGCCGTGTCTCTAAATGTGATGCTCTCATCAGAGGAACGATTTCGCGGATGTCGCCATCACGCCGGTCCAACTCCGATCCTAGGCTTTCGTCCGGAGACCTCAACCAGACCAGCGCGAGGGATGTGTCGGCTCACCTTGGCGACACCTCCAAGAAGGGGAACAGCGGCCGTAAGCACCGTTGTCGCTGACACCAAGTGTAGCCAGGTAGGACTTTCGTCCGGATTGCCAAGCACCTCCTTCCCTGCCTACAAGGCTGGAGCAATGTCCATGTTGATTGCACCACCACCGCAGCCTTCACCATCGTGGCGGCAGAAGTATCGTGGTCCGCCGACGACCCACACGAACGAGGTCACACCTTCTTCCCACTACCCCCACCTTTCTTTCTCCTCCCACGGGATAAGTACCCGCTGAACCACATCTGTCAACTCCTAACAGTTACCGTCGCAGCCCTAAAGCACAGATCAGCCCGGTGGGCCTAGACCTGGACCGCGCCACCAACTGAGTCGTCGTGTCCCAACACCGAGGGCACCGCCGCCGCACCACCATCATCCCTTCTAGGACCGGGAAGTCTCGCGCCTCGAAGGGGGTAAACTAAACCATAATTCCTGGGAACAAAAGTTCATAGTATTTGAATTTGTTCGTCTATGGTGAAATATAATAGTCTTGAAACCATTAAAGAAAGAAGTATGTACCTCTTTTTTGCAACAATTTTTTTTTACCAGGCGTTGGGAATACCATGTCTTGGAATACTATGGTTTTACAAAAGCTAAGCTGAAGATAAAAATTCTTGTAGTTGGTGGCACCGTCTATATTAAAGGTCATCGAAAAGGGGTGCTGATTAAATTAAGAAAACGATTTCCCCTTTTTCTGGGAGGTATATACATCGCAACATCGTGTCATCGCAACATCAATAATTGTACTTTTCTACCCATATCGGCCATATGCTCCCCAAGTCCACATACATCTGCAGCAAGAGCTTGCATCAGTCCTCGTCGATTCAGCCATGGAGAAGAGCAAGGTTCTAGTGGTTGGTGGCACCGGCTTCATCGGCAGAAGGATGGTGAAGGCGAGCTTAGCTCAAGGCCACCGGACCTTTGTCCTGATGCGGCCGGAGATCGGCATGGACGTCCACAAGCTCCAGCTCCTGCTGTCGTTCAAGGCGCAGGGAGCAATCCTCGTGGAGGCGTCCATGGACGACCACCGGAGCCTCGTCGCCGCCGTCAAGCAGGCCGACGTCGTCGTGTCGGCCATGGCCGGGACCGAATCACACTTGCTGCAGCAGCTCAAGCTCGTGGAGGCTATCAAAGAAGCCGGAAATATCCAGGTCCGTCTCTTAGCTAACTCTAGCTAGCAACTCTAGATTCAGATGAGTCTAGGGCGAATTACTTCAAAGGCAAGATTTTGCCTTTTTAATGGCTGGCTTCAGAGCAAAAAGATTGGGGCCGGCCTCCGAGCGAGAGAAGCCTCCGATCTAGAAACGGAAACTAGACTGAAATTAATGGAGTTTAAGCAGTACTACGAGTATGCGTTTCATTGTTCAGGGTTTGTGGATCGGTGCCCAGGCATGTCCTGTCTTGGTTTCAGTCAGTTAGCATATTCCTTCACTGTGAGATGAGGAGAATTTCAAAACCTGAGTTGAGTGGGTGGGGAATGCTGAAGATAGTGCCCCACATAGAAATTAGGAGTAGCATCCAAGCCTGTCATCAGAAGTCAGTAGTGGAGCATAAAGTTAGAAATATATATACATCGATTTGGCTCATCACAAAGCTACTAGAAGTTAAAATAATTTGAAACAAGGGAGTATTTCTTATAGGTGAACAACACTCAATTCATATAATCTTCAGGCATGCTTCCGGAACACAAGCAAATGTTCTAATATATATACTCTTCCATCTTCGTTTTTCGAAATTGGTCAAAATGACATTAACGAACTGACGAGCAGTCATAATAAACAGAGAATTTTGGGTGCAGCGTTTCCTGCCATCCGAATTCGGCGTGGACCCAGCGAGGATGGGGCACGCTCTTGAGCCGGGGAGGGTCACATTCGATGAGAAGATGGAGATAAGAAAGGCAATAGAAGAAGCAAATATTCCTCACACCTATGTTTCTGCAAACTGCTTTGCGGCTTACTTCGCTCCTAACCTCTCTCAATTGGGTACCCTTCTCCCACCCAAGGACAGAGTTCGCGTATATGGAGATGGCAATGTCAAAGGTAAACATATATGTTACTACTCGTATTTTTGTTTTTCCTAGCTACAAATTTATCTTGCAGTCCAACATTTTGTGGAGCTAAACTTTCAAACCAATTTTCCCAAACTATCTCAAATGTGTAACTCAACTCCAAAAGCAATTCCCAGATTGGATTACACATGCTACATGCTCTAGAATAAATACAGTAAGCCACCTCACTTTGTTTTGATGGATTATGTTGTGTAGTGATTTTCATGGACGAAGAGGACGTTGCAACATACACAATCAGGTCTATTGATGATACTCGGGCCTTGAACAAGACTATATACCTAAGGCCGCCAGAAAACATCCTTAGTCAAAATGAGTTGATTGCTAAGTGGGAAAAGCTCTCAGGAAAAGTTCTTGAAAAGATTCCCATTCCATCTGATGAAATCTTGGCGTCAATGAAAGGTAAGAGGAAAATAATCTATTTGGTTGAAGGTAAACTTTTGCTCTTTATAAGTTATACTCTTAACTAATAAAGTGGAGTTGTGAAAATATTTTCTATTTCTGTCATGCAGGTGCGGATATTACTTATCAGATGGTAGTCGGACATTTCTACCACATTTTCTACGAGGGTTGTTTGACAAACTTTGCCACTGGGGAGGATGAGGAAGCTTCTCTACTATATCCAGATGTTCAGTATACCCGGATGGACATGTACCTGGAACGCTACTTGTAACTAAAGAAGTAAAGAATATACGATCCTCTTTATCAGTCCACGATGCACACCACGTATACAAACAAATAGTTTATTTATTTTTGTTTAGGATTTTTCTTTAATAATCACCACATTCCTTGTGCAGACTTACTCAAGTTGTAATAAAACAGGACATGATCGTGGATATGTATATGAAAAAGAAATTTCACTTGTTACTCCCTATTTGTGACATTGTGCTAGTTTTTACCTAGTTAAGAACTCTTGCAACATTATATCGCTTTGGTTCTTATGATGTTTTATCTCATTTTAGTTTTCTCCAACTGACAAGTCGGGGCACATTTGATAACTTGATGTCACAGCTCTCCAAAATAAAAACCCTAGCAGCCACATGATACGTTGTAAATGTATCCATAAATCGGCTCATGAGCTCGCGGCTTTGGGTGTAGGAGAAGTCCACGGAGACCAGGTCATATGGATGATGAACTTCCCAATGATGTAATGACCGACGTTTCGGCCGTGTCTTAATGGAATACAAGTGTTCCATGTCAAAAAAAAAAGGTCTCCTGTCCTTGTACATGGGCTGTCTGTGACTTGCATTGTCTTCCTGTGGAATTCAGGGGCCCTGGAGATCATTAGAAAAAGGGTTCCCTTCGCAAAGGTTCACGCCCGGTGCTGACAAGTGTCACAATTTCGTTCGTTTCCGCTCCCACCTTTTCTCCACGCGGTGACAAGTGGCAGCTCTCTGGTGGTGGCAGAGGGTTGTACATGCATTTATTTTGAGATCCATTTTTTAAAAATGAAATATCTTGAGAACCGTTTATCCGATTTACGAACCGTTTTCACTTTTAAACTCCTCGCGTCGAGATCTTCAAAACTAGATCACATATTCATAGGTTTTGACAAACTTTTTTTTTACTTCGGATTGTGTATGTTTTGTACAACCTAAGTGTAATTGTACGTACAATCTGAATTTTGTAGTTGTACGTAAAACATGTTAGGTGTAGTTGTTCGTACAACCCGAACGTAGTTCTGTGTACAACCCGGTCTGTGTTGCTGTACACCCCGGTCTGTGTTTCTGTACAACCCAGTCGTTGTTGCTGTACAACCCGGTCTACGTTGCTGTACAATCCGGTCTGCGTTGTTGTACAACGCGGTCTGTGTTGCTGTACAACCCGGTCTGTGTTGATGTACGTACAAACTGATTTGTGTTGTGTACAGCCCAGTCTGCGTTGCTGTATAGTCCGATCTGCGTTGCTGTACATCCCATTTTGTGTTGTTATACTATTTTAATTTGTGTTTTGTACAAGTCTAATAATAGATCCAGATCTAGATCTAGATCTAAATCTGAATTTGAATCTGGATCTGGACATACGTGGTACCGCTTGCTTAATTTACGCCACGTGTCGCAACGACAGCGCGCGCGTCGCTCCCGCTTTTCCCTTCGCGTAGGCCGACCTTTTCCTATTCCAACCCAGGGCCCTCTCGCACAAGCAGAAGCTATATAACCCAAGGTAGAATGTGAAGCCCATTAGAACGACCCATATAAACCGTTTTTCCTCCAAACTAGCCCTTTTATAATCCACGGCGGATAACTGCACATTCGCTCCAAAGGACTTTCTATCTTCTGTATACATGAAAATGAAGGGCTACATGAATCTCGGGCTTCACCGATGATGTTTCTGTTTTATTGCAAGGATAAATACCTCCAGACTACATTTGATATTTTATATGGGTTCTTTTAGTAACTTAAATATTGAACTAATAGTCAAAAGTCTAAAACTGCTACCCCTCGCCGATACACCGTCTTCAAGCAATACAGGTACCAGCACCGATATTACAAAAATAAAATAGAAGCTCTCAAATATAAATGAGGGATAACACTGTATGGTCCATTGAAAGCAAATTATTGCGCCCTTAACTATTCTGAAGGAATGATGGCAGAGTGCAATTATGCAAGGAACTGTAGAAACTTCATTGACTACTCCAAAAAAAAAATACAAGCTACACATATCTTCTCAAACAGGAGACATAGAAGTAAAAAAACGTACGAATATAATGGCACGCGTGTTCTGCCCGAAAAAGAATAACATGCGCGTGTGTTGAATCTTACGGTATAAAAACATAAAATTATGATAACGAACAACAAGTAGCCTTTGGATATTGCGCGAAAGTATGTACGTAGTAACTTTGAGGTTCTGTGTTATTTGAATGTGAACAACGTGAAGTGTGAGGAATAAATTCCTCAGTAGTGCAATCTAAGGCCCGATCAGGTGTTTTCTTCTCCAGAAACGCAACCTACATTTTATACCCAAAATTTATCTGTTTCCAAAGTTGTGAAGTACCGTCAAGCTTCACAATTGCAGAATCCCAGGGTGAAGAGAATGCAACCTACATTATCGGTTAACATTTAACTTATCAAGCGGCCGGCCAACGAATCAGCCGGGTGAAGAGAAGGCAGCTGTAAATACAATAGTGTTTCAGCAGAACCCGCAAGATCGAGTAACTAATCCACTTACTCTGTGAACAACTGCACTCTGAAAGACTGAATCTGCACTCACTCTCTGCTCTAAACACTTGTCTGTTCATCAGCCCATTATTTTCAAACTGCAGAGCTAGCTAGCCCCAGTGATTTCGGTAGAGAGGGACATTACGGTTGTTGGTTAATAATATACAAGAAGCAATTAACTAAGAAGCCGGCCAGGCACCGGCTCGTCCACGAAGATCAATGTGTACGCGCTTGAACAGAAGAAGCCAATTGTTAAACGCGTTGCTACAGCTTCTCTACTGTTCCTCCACGCCACACACACATCCAGCTCCAGCTGCAGCAGCAGAGCAAGTCAATGGGGGGGCTGGCAGAAGAGAAGCCGAATTGTAAATGCGGTTCTACTGTGGCGGGTGGCGAGGCGACAGCACTCGGAATGTTTATGTGTGGGCAGGGCACAGCGAAGACAAAGTATTGAGATCTCCTTCCTCCTCCGTGGTCCAGCTTCTGCTTCTCTTCTCTTCTCCATGGCAGTTGCAGGTCCAGAGAGTTGCAGCCATGCGCACTGTTGCGACATGTTCAGGGCATTGAACTGATGATGTAGCTCACTCATCGGCGTGCATGCCATGGCCGGCCAGTCCCTCCTCTACCTATAGCTTCCTGATGCCTAGCTACATCCATCCATGGCAGACACCTCTCTCTCTCTGGATCGGGAGGGGGCAGAAGGTGGCGTGAGGGAGAGGAGAATGCAGAATTGCAGATGCAGTAGGGGAGGAATGAGAGAAGAGAGAGATAGATGATTTAAGAAATGATGAGGGAGTGGTCACCTCATCGATCGGCCACCAGCACCAGAGGATCCTACCGCTACAACACACCTGCATGCACAGCTTCGATCCATCCATTCACGATCTCGACGCATGCATGCGATGCCGGTGCCTGTCTGCCTGCACTGCACGTACATGCATGGCCATATAAGTGAACCATGAACGCACCTACATATGTATAGTACTTGCTGCACATGGATCATGGATGACGACGACTAGCTCTACCCACTGTAGCTAGCGCAGTGGCCTGCAATGCTTTTGTCTATCTACGTACTGATGCTCGATCGGCTGCTCTGTCCGTCTCCACACAGTTTTTCGATTATAGTCTTCTTCTTCTACTATTGCATATACTGTAAATGTTTTCCTCTGTCATGCATGCATACAAATGGCCGCTTTGCATAAAATGGTGTGTGTGTGCCGATTGCCGAATGGTAGCTGGCCTTTTCGGACGTTCGGTTCCCACTGCCGTCCATGTTTGTCCCCCTCCTCTTCCTCTCCGATTACCATGACTCTCTGAAGCTTTAACCGGCGTGTGTGCATGCATGGGGGAGATGCTCTTTGCGGCCGGGCTTGACGTGCAGCAAGCGCGCTAGTAGTAATGGGTGACACGAACGTTTGGCACTATTTACATTTACTATGGGCTGCATTTGTTTTGTTGTCCAGTCCAATCGGTCTCACCAGATAAGCAACAACTGATCAGAATTCAGAACTCGGAAATCCTTGCTTCATATAGATACTTCCTCATTTTTTTTAAATGTAAGATGGTTTAGATGTTTCATGTATAGCTTAGATGCATATCAAAATTAGTGAATGCACAAACTAAAACATGTCTAAATACATTTGTGTACATATGAATGTGGACAAAGTTTAAACCATCTTATATTTAAAAAACGGAGGGAGTAGAACTTCTCGACAAAGTACCATAACTAGAATTCTTTGAAAAAGTACCTAACACTGACTTCTCGACAAAGTACCTAATGCTAACTTCTCCAAAAATTAGTTAAGACTGCCACTAGAGATGAACTCCACCAAAAACTTCACATCAAAGTTGAGGCGGTTGGTGTTCCATAGTGTTATCAGAACAGCTTGTCCAACTTGCAAATCATTGACTTGAAGGAACTGCTTCCACTCACGCATGCTGATTGTTGAAGACAATGTGCGTGTTGTATGAAACATGGCTGGCGTCCCCTTCTGTTCTAAGTCGAATGCTAGCTCTGCCTACACTCAAGATGCCACTGATTTCCGCTGGCCATCACTACGATGGTTTCTAGGATGAAAAGACAAAATAAGGTCACACCACCGCACATGGTAATCATAAAAAATAGGGTAACTTTTACATAGTTTTAGGAAAATACCATCACAAAGTGGTTGCTCAGATTTGTGGTCTTCAAATAAGTCACAAAATGAATCCGGCGCGATGTTGCTATTGATCGGCAGTACAAGCTGAAAGAGATGGGCTTGAAGGGGATCGTAGGCAGAAAAAAAAATACATATCCTCATAGACCAAATAGCGGGGATTACACTTCCACACAAGCGTTGACGACGAAGACGACGTAGCCGACCTCTAGGTCGCGAAGAACTCAGCGCGACGAAGACGACGAAGATGACCTCGAGGTCGGGTGGAGGAAGTAGGCCTCCGAGCACCGCTAGCGCAGCACCTCGCAGGGCGTTACACACATACGGTGGAGACGACGACCTCCGAAGCTCCAGACCAGGACAAGCAGCGGAAGACTTGGACCAGAACACCAGCAGCGCGGCAGCGGGCTATGGTGGAGAGATCCCCTCATCCTCCTCGGCGCAACTCTGACAAAGGGAATCGCGAAATCAAGGAGAAATAAGAGAATTAATTGGTTGAATTAAAACGCCAGGGGTGCCCCTTCTTATATAGGGGCAAGGAGGCTGCCAACCTTGCCAGTCGGGCGGTGTGGGACTATCCCACACCAGCCACAACCCTTGAAGGTGCGCCGGCCCTAGGTGGGCCCCTTGTGGCCCACCTAGGCCGGCCGAACCAGCCCTCCTCCCTTGGGGGGAAGCTTCCCCCCTCATGGGGCTTCTTTTCACTAGAAGGACCATTTAGTGAAATCTGCCTTTAAAAATTCGAAAATAAATATATAAAATCATATTTAAACATTAATTACACTAATTAATATCAAACATATTATATATAATTTATTCTAGCTCCGAAAACTATTTCGTCGCTGCTCGATCTCCATCGGACCATTCCCAGGACGTTCCCGGTGATCTCTTTCCTTTCCGGTTGTCTCGTCGAAACCCCCTAAGTGTGTTACCCTAGCGGTTCGATATAATAACAGACATGATCGAGACTCATCTCTGATCAAGGACTAACTCGTAGGCCTGGACCCCATGAATTAGTCCCTGTGATATAACGAATGACTTTCATCTATCAAACCTGGACGTCTAGTCTTAAACCATTTGTCATAGCGATACTTAGCGTGTCCGAGTATCATTCTTAGATATCTCCATACCTAGCATGATCTCGTTACCGACATCGTTCTTCTACTCTATGATATTATGTCAGCTGGTGACCTAGTCACATGTTTGCAAACTCATTTGACATAATCTCACCGAGTGGGCCCTAGAGTATCTATCCAGCTATACGGACTGACAAATCCCGCTGTTGACCCCTAGTCTCAACTACCCCCTTCCGATACCCAAAAGTATCATCTATCATTGTCACACTATATAAGATATGACGTTTGGTGCGATCAAAGTATCTTTCAGGGATAACAATAAGAGTTGATCTCACGGTCTTAAGGGGTAATGACTATGTCCTACAAATAATGGGTAAGTCCATCACATCGTTCCACCTAACGATATGACTCCATTGCCAACAGACGCCATGTCTCATGATCGGGAAACCTCGATCATCAATCGCGCAATGAAACTATTAATAGCAGAGGTAACTAGGGATATGGTTGTTTATCTATCACACCTGTATTAATGTTTCCACTTAATTCAGTTATAGCATGGTATAAAACATATAATGAACAATTGGAATATAACCAATAAACTATCTTTATTAAGTGCCTCTAGGGCATATTTCCTTCAGTCTCCCACTTGCACTAGAGTAACACTTAATCTAGTTTACAACCTGGTAAAAGCTCAACACCCATAGCATCTTGGTGCATGCTCGTTTCGTGGAAGAGGAATCCAGTCAATATATCTCACACATTGAGACCTATATGTGCTTTGCAACACTTCTATGTCACCTAGTTTACATCATCCCGTATCTTATGATGACGGTGAAATATATCCTAATGGATGGAGTGAGACTCGAACATTCGCGTAGCATGGGCCTTAAAAGTCTAAGAGATCTATTAAGGGGACCACATACGCTCAAAAACTGCTCAGTCCAATCACACTTGCTACTTCTGAAGTTGCCATATATTTCTATACCTACGTAGATTATGCAACAGTGCATTCATATGCGACTTCGCAAACTAACCATGTCTTTGTTCAAAAACAAAGGACATCTCCTATATGAGATTTCTAGTCGTATGGGTCAGTGTCACAACTTACATCATCGTAATCATTTTACGGCAAGTTGTCTTACACACTCTTACCCTTTTACTAGAAAACATATCTTCATTTCTCATAGACACTGAAAGATATACTTAACGTTTGTTCATTGATCCACACAAGGATCACTCTAGAACCCGTTCTTCAACCAAGAACTTGGGTCACACCAAGTCGAGCTTTCAGTTTGATAGAATCTATGTCTGATACATAGAGAATGTCGAACATCATTTTCTATCACTGAAAATGACAAGATAAACTTAATATTTTACCTAGTCATACAAGTAAGAACCATTTTATTCGCTTGCTCTATTCTGATATGCTTCAGAATCTTAATCTAGTAAAATATTCCGACCTAATGTTATTAAGCCTCTTCTGATCTATACAATTATAAATTGAAGCCTAATACTCCTAATTTTATTCATAAAAAATTTAATCACTTAAATAATCCTTTACACTCTACTAGAGGATATGTGTCATTCAATATGTCGTTACATACAAAATCACGAATGACACTTAGCTCCCACTCAAATATGCCTTCCGCGTATAAGATCAAGGAAAGCTATTTAGCTCTCACTCAAATATGCCTTCCGCATATAAGATCGAGAAAAGCTACTTTGCTCCCACTCACTTCTTTGCAAATGCAATTTTCTTCAACTATTTTGGACAACTCCAAAATCCTTTGATCACATTATCAAATTAAGATTCCAGCTCCGATATGCTTGCTTCCGCCCATGAATGGACAACTGAAGTTTGCATACATGTTTAGCATCCTCAGGATCACCAAACCATTATTGTATCGATTACAACTATTTCTTAATGACACTATTAAGTAACATGGTTTCCTTATCCATCTATCAATTTCTCATTCGAAATTATAGTAATTGCTAAACGACCCAGAATAGTTTTAGGTTTCGCCACTTGAGACAAAATCTCGTTGTGGTCAACTTTTGAATTTTTCGGAACCGTTTCACGACAAATCGATACTTATCAGTGTCTACTCTCTCATAAAATTCCATATTCGATTAACATCCTAGATGCCATCAAGAAGATCTCCCAAGTCATTACCTGGTAATCGTACATGGATTTTATTTTGTATCATATTTGACTCATAGCCATTTCTCGGTCTTAGGTCTACCATCTCTTCTTCGTAGTTCGTAGGTCTGTCATATTCCATTAACATGACCTTCATAACAAGATTGTCGTAACACACAGTGTGGAACACAACCTCGTACGTCTATGTTCTTAGTATAAGCTCAAAGCATCATGATCTTGTATCATCAGCTTCTATCAAGTTGTGGAGCATGACACCGACAACACTTTTGGTTGTGCCACTCTGATGTCTGGAGAGAAAGTTCATCAACTTCGTCTTGCTCTACTTTCTTTCTCACTTCTACCCTTGGACAAGAAACTATTTCTTTCGCAAGGTATATCCCGGCAACGATTTTGCCTATGTCGTGAGACATGTACCCAACTAACTCTTTAGGTATGGTACACTACAAAGATTAATCCATTTTAGGTTTGATCACATCGAAACACTAAATTGTTGAAATGACAATCTAGGCTAAAAGCCATGCCATCACTCAAATGGTATTGTCTCCTTGGATTTAAATGGTTTCCCAATTATCTAACGTGAATGTTACGTTTCTACCATATGACTCTAATGATCACAATAATTTGATAAGAGATTTTTTTACGACACACTATCCGATAGGGTGCGATTACGACGTCCTAACATAGCATAACACTATGGTGTTTCGTGCGACGTAATTTGTGGAACTCTTCTCACAAGTCTTCCAATGATGTGCCAACATTATAACTCAAATCTTTATTTTCTCGATCTGTATCGTAGGAATTTGATTTTCTTGTTAAATTTATTTCCTACTTCATTCTGAACTTGTTTGATCGAATCAAAATTTCCAGGCTAACATTCTCTGAGTGGATATCCATATATCTACTCGGAATATTCATGAAGTCTATGAAATAAAGACTTCCACTACACGTTAAAGTATTTCATTGATTCACATACACACATATGCACGATTCTCAACAAGTTATACTCAAAACGTTCAGTGAGGTTCACGAAATAAAGATCTTCACTACCCGATCAATTACTTCATTGATCCACATACATCTATATGCATGACTATCAATAAGTTATATGCCCGTTTTTTGAAAACGGTGTCTTAGTTATCTTGCAAGTGTCAAAAGATCAAATCTAAGAACTTGTAGATCCATCCGTTATGGAGCTAATTCATTGACTATAATATTGACATGAATTAAACGGCAGTGCCACACATATGTGGTGTCTTTATTAAGTTTGTATCCTTTGGCATTAATATTATGAATGTGGGAGTTTCTACCATCTAAATTCAAATCGGCATATGATCATTACTTCATAAATATAGGACAATGAATTTGTCACTAACATATATGAACAATTGTCTCGCTAGAGTAGAAACACTTATAACGATCATACTAACAGGCGATCATAAAAGAATTTATTCAAATGGTAGATCTAGAGGGAGAGTGTCTATGGCCATCACACCAATTTGTCCGCAATTATCAACACACAATGTCGCCTCATCCTTTCAAGCTACTATAGCAGTAAATCTGGTTTTCATAAAACATGACTAGAATCAAAACTTAGTCACTACTGCGAGTAATTGCTTAGGTAAAACATTCATAACATGTTTATCATATATACACCATCATCATTGATGACTTCCCAACGATCTGTTTCATCTTCTTGATACTTCTAACGTAATCAAGAACCATAAAGGTGAACGATTCCCCTTTGCATGACATAGTCTATGACAAAGCATCTACACTTGGCAACGACGTATGTCATCCAGTGATCGAGCTGAGCGAGGCGTCTCAATGTTCATCAAGTATGACCATATGTCATCAAGTATGACTGCCATGTGCTCCTTCAATGTGTGTATTCTCTTCCATCTTGGTTGAGAAGACAATCAGTCAACGTACTGATAAACTTCATCAACCCAACTTTAGTTGTACCCCAAGTTTAGCGATCATCTCATATGTTCGCGCTCTAACAACTCGTACACATCGTTGGTTCTCTATGGAGGAGATCATAGCATACACTTGACTATGATGAAATCATCTGCATAAAAACTTGATAATCCAAATTATCCTTTTGTTAGCGGAATCTCCGGGTTTATATCCTAGCGGGTATTGTATCACAAAGAGCTAACGGCTTAAACAAGGAGTATCCTCAAGCTAAAGTATAAAACTATGAAGTTTGGACCCAACCTTTTAAGTTTCTCAATCGCAGGAATGCGGCTAATTTGAAAAAGATGCTATTACAATGGTTAATATCTATAAAGGTTTGCAAAACAGACTTTGTTCATTATATTTTGAGTTCTAGTATTTTAGAAAATAACTTTCAGAACTCCCACTCAAACGAACATCCCTCCTGGTCGTTTAAGCGATTACACTACCCCCATCCATTGCACAACCCCTCATCGTCAGAGTCGGCAACACAACTTCAAGGGTAGACAATTGTCAATCACAACAACTATGCGACTCATGCTCGACCTTTCGGCCTCCATGTTCTGAGGCCATATCTGCATATGCTAGACTTGCCACAATAACCTCCACGTAACGCTTGTGCAACATGGCTTACACCCATTGTATGTGAACGACGATATGTCTGACACCCGATCGTCTCGGCCTGCCTCATAACGTAGAACTTTCTTGTTGGTGCTCGTTGGAGGAAGATGAAGGGGTTCCGATGCAGAAAACAATAATTTTTATAGCGTTTGAACACCCTAACTAGCCAGGATCTATCTATCTAGTACATGTGATAACGGTGGCGGAACGGGTTACATTACCTCCATGTAGACCGATAGCGGGGATTACGCTCCCGCACAAGCGTTGACGATGAAGTCGTACGTAGCCGACCTCGAGGTCGCGGAGAACTTGTCGCGACAATGTAGACGATGACGCCAGGGTGTCGACGAAGACCTGCGTCGACGGGTGTCGGGCGGAAGATGGCGTGGCGCCGGTGGCTGGGGGGTGGCACCGGCGGCAGGGCTGCTGAGTGGGCGAGACAACTTCGCCCAGGATCCTCAAATGTGGCGCCTCCGAGCACTCGCAAACATACAGAGCTTAACAACAACCCCCGGTCATTCAGATCCAGCTGCAATCACAGGGTAGAACTTTTCTGGAATCCCGCAGGGCAACGGTGCCCGGCAGTATAGATTTGGTGGAGAGAGGGGGCAAAACGGGCGGAGAAGCAACTCGGCCGGCCTGCTATATAATTAATTATATTTTTCTGTGAATTAATCCAATTAATATGTCTTGCTAGGAGGGGGTGTGCAAACACCTTGCCTCCCCCATGTGGGACTAAAGGAGAGGGAGCGGGGAGCCGGCCGCACCATGCATGGTGCATGGTGGCCATGGGCCCCACGCCATGATGGTTGGGCCCCCACATGGGCCCCTGTTGGCCCATTAAGTGGGTTTCGCCCTTTTTCTTCTTTTTAATTAATAATTAAATTAATATAAAATAGAATTAATTCATAATTAATATATTTACATATAATTTAATCTCCCGTGACTGTGAAACATTTTCCGAACCACCCGAACATCTTTCGGACATTCCCGGAACCATTACAGACCTTCCCGGAACTCCTTCCGGACCACCGGAACTCTTTCCGGATCATTTCTCTCTCTCTCCAATAAAATCCTATATTATTTCAGAACCTTTCTCCAGGTGTCGTTAAGACCTTAAGTTTGTTACGCTACGGTTCGAGAACACTCCAGATATGGTCGAGACACTCCGCTCACCAATGACCGCCAGGGATACCTGGATGCATATGACGGTCCCTGTGCATTCTACGAATATCGTCGTTGAACCATAAACATGATATTCATTCCCTTTGTTTCTACGATACTACCTTGTCCGAGATATGATCGTAGACATACGATGTCCTTGTTGTATCTCGTTACCGTCAAGGGGGTTATTAACTCGTCTGTGATATTACATGTCCATGACATAGTCATAATCTGCACAACTATATAGATGCAATCTCACTGAGTGGGCCCAGAGTATCTTTCCCTTACAAGAATGAACAAATCCCGCTCTTGATTCTTACGTCTCAACATACTCTTTCGGGATACCCAAGATGGACACCGTTATTGTTATGCTATATTAGACACAACGCTTGATGCTCTCAAAGTATTCCTACGAAGTAGCAGTAAGTATGGTCTCACGATCTAAGGAATAAACTATCATATTTCTTATCTATTGCAAATGACAAACATCGTAATACGATCTTATTGCAATAGTTTGCGTATGTCCATCATCTTATTCTACTAATAAGATGACCCCATTGTCAACCGATGTCATTGTCCTTGATCGAAAATCTCGATCAACTGTTGCCCAACGGACTAGTTTATATAGAGGCTCACTAGGGACTCTGATTGTCTATGTATCACACGTGTATTAATAATTCCGATTAATACAGTTATATCATAATACAAAAACCTATTATAAACTTATGAGATAATGCGATAAATACTACTTATTTATTTGCCTCTAGGGCATATCTCCCTCAGAAGAACACTAGTGGTATTTCGAAGGGATCATCTTATATATAACTACCGCCACGTAACTAATATATATAATTACACAATATAAGATCCACATAATAACATCAAATGTAATACGACGTGATATGGTCCATGCGCCATGGTCTTCTTGGCGCCCACAGTTCATAAATAAATTTAATAAACCTATTTTGACCGTATCACACTGCCCCTGTAAAATAAAGTTAGACGCTTCTACTTTATCTTTTGCATATTTTACGTGGCTTGGGGCTGTCGTAAATAGAACCGCTTCATACCTACAAACCTTATGACCACAACAAAGATCCAATAATTGCATGTTTAAACATCCCTTTCAGACCCTCCATTGAAAATGCAAGACCAACTAAAGAGAGAGAGACAAACACCCGCCAGCTACAGATACGGTACAAGTCGTATGTCAGTAGTGGAACCAGTCTGGCGTAAGCGTACGCGTAAAGTCGGTCCGGGACACTTCATCAACTCAATACTGCCGGAATCACAAGTGCACGCTAGAGGGTAGCAAATAAGAGGAACGGTGCCTCCGTGTAGAACATGGGTTCTAAGAGCATACAACTATATCTACGATAGATCGGCTCTGATACCACTGAAGGGGATCGCAGGCAGAAAACAAAAAAAATCCTATCGGCGATAACCTTAAACTAGCCAAGATCTACACTATGCAGATGTAGAAGTACGGCGGAGATCGGAATACATACCCTTGTAGACCAATACGGGGATTGTGATCCCGCACAAGCATTGACGACGAAAACGACGTAGCCGACCTCTAGGTCGTGAAGAACTCGGCGCGACGAAGACCACGAAGATAACCTCGAGGTCGGGTGGAGGAAGTAGGCCTCCGAGCACCGCTAGCGCAGCACCTCGTAGGGCGTTACACACATACGGTGGAGACGACGACCTCCGAAGCTCCAGTCCAAGATGAGCAGCGGAAGACTTGGATCGGAACACCAGCAGCGCGGCAGCGGGCTATGGTGGAGAGATCCCCTCATCCTCCTCGGCGCAACTCCGACAAAGGGAATCACGAAATCGAGGAGAAATAAGAGAATTAATTGGTTAAATTAAAAGGCCAGGGGTGCCCCTTCTTATATAGGAGCAAGGAGGCTGCCAACCTTGCCAGTCGGGCGGTGTGGGACTATCCCACACCAGCCACGACCCTTGAAGGTGCGCCGGCCCTAGGTGGGCCCCTTGTGGCCCACCTAGGCCGGACAAACCAGCCCTCCACCCATGGGGGGAAGCTTCCCCCCTCATGGGCCTTCTTTCCACTAGAAGGCCCATTTAGCGAAATCTGCATTTTAAAAATTCTAAAAAAATATATAAAATCATATTTAAACATTAATTACACTAATTAATATCAAACATATCATATATAATTTATTCTGGCCCTGAAAACTATTTCGTCGTTGCCCGATCTCCATCAGACCATTCACAGGACGTTCCCGTTGATCTCTTTCCTTTCCGGTTGTCTTGTCAAAACCGCTTAAGTGTGTTACCCTAGCGGTTCGATATAATAACAGACATGATCGAGACTCCTCTCTGATCAATGACTAACTCGTAGGCCCGGACCCCATGAATTAATCCCTGGGATATAATGAATGACTTTCATCTATCAAACCTGGACGTCTAGTCTTAAACCTTTTGTCATAGCGATACTTAGCGTGTCCGAGTATAATTCTCAGATATCTCCATACCTAGCATGATCTCGTTACCGACATCTCTATCTTATACTCGTCTATATTATTATGTCAGCCGGTGACATTGTCACATGTTTGCAAACTCATTTGACATAATCTCACCGAGTGGACCCTAGAGTATCTATCCGGCTATACGGACTGACAAATCCCGCTGTTGACCCCTCGTCTCAACTACCCCCTTCCAATACCCAAAAGTATCACCTATCATTGTCACACTATATAAGATATGACGTTTGGTGCGATCAAAGTATCTTACGTGGATAACAATAAGAGTTGATCTCACGGTCTTAAGGCGCAATGACTATGTCCTATAAATAATGGGTAAGTCCATCACATCGTTTCACCTAACAATATGACTCCATTGCCAACAGATGCCATGTCTCATGATCGGGAAACCTCGATCATCAATCGCGCAATGAAACTAGTAATAGCAGAGGTTACAAGGGACCTGATTGTTTATCTACCACACCTGTATTAATGTTTCCTCTTAATACAAGTTATAGCATGGTATAAAACATATAATGAACAATTGGAATATAACCAATAAATTATCTTAATTAAGTGCCTCTAGAGCATATTCCCTTCAGGGCTTTCTCATGGTCAGCGAGATCGACTCTTTGAGCGAAGATGGTAGAATGAAATGGGTCATCACCCTCATCCATCTCGATGTCCTAACAATTTTGACTAGCATATTTCGCACGGCATATCCAGATGAAGAAAATACAATATTGTGACGAAAAACTACTAGATTGAATAGATCTTGATGAAAAGCTAATTATTTTAAATTGATGAAAAACCTACATGACCTTTACTAAATATTGGACATATGTGTCAGTAATTTACTAATTTGTCAAAACAAGTATTTCGAAGAGGCTACCAGGCGGATTCTAGCCGATGGGAGTCATCGAGGCAATGGTCGGCCTCTTCCGTAAGTTCCTCGATTTTGCTTGGTACCAAAGTTGCGAGTGCATATGAATGACAAGGTATGCACCCGTCGGTGCCTGTCATCGTTGTAATAGTTCCCTATTCTTGTCTTACAATTGTCGGTTTCAAACTTAGCTTGTATTATTGTATGTTCACTGTTGTTGCTCGTCTTCGCTCCACTATTAGTTGCTCATACTTCTATCAGTCCCTCCCTGTGGTGTTCTTGTCCCCTTGCGGTTGTATTGGTTTGTTCAAAGAGTTTTTGCGGGCGCCTCTGTTTATCGATGATTCCCTTTCTTGTTTTCTGTATTGGCCCATATGTTATTACCTCTCTCATCGGGTGAGTAATATTTTTCTCAAGTTCATGTCTTAACGAAACCATCACGCCGGTATTTCCATCTCAACCGGGCCACCAAATTTACATTTCCACTTCAATGGGCACCAAATTTGCATTTTAGTCTAAAATGGGCCACCTCAATTGGGTCACAAAACTTGCATTTCCCCCAGATTTTCCTTAAACCAAGTATAACAACATGATACAAGCAGTCTAGAAAAGTATAAATAACATATATATACTGAGTTAACGAGAGAGAAAATAAGTGGGTTGTAGATTAAAAGCCAAGAGCGCAATGTGTGCTACAAGATGGTAGTGAGAGTGTAACTGTGTAAGGTGAGGCGAATATTAATAAAATGAGCATCTCGATGTACTGTTTATATGCCGTGGCCCGTGGCTGTTGTACTTGCTATAGATGACACAGCAAATGAGCATCTAGATCTACTGTTATCGTATCCCTGCACTTATAAAAACTTTGGTATATGAGCAGCTCAGTCCCACGGCAGGCAGTAGCTAGAGAGACCTCTCGTGTAAAGAGCAAATTAATCAAAGTTAATGAAGGGTAAAGCTAGATAGTTTGACTATATGTACACCATATATAGCTACTAGCTGTACACAGGTTACTAATTGCAACATCAATTGCAAGCAGAGCGACGTAGCATCCGTAGGTTGTGATAGGCCTGGCCGGCTACAAGTGTATGCAAATGCAAAGCAAAGCTAGGCACTGATCGCATGCATAAATCCTTGTGTACAGTAGGAGTATACATATAAGTATGTATAGTGCCACTTAACCATATTGCACAGAGACACAATGAATGTATTAATGGAGGATGGAAGGGGGAGAAATAGTGGAACAGCAAAGTTTGAAAAAAGATGAGTGGAGGAACAGGGAGAGACATTGAGACAAGATGTTTATTTCACATGCAGATGACTTCAATATGCATGCAAATGCACAGCTATGCAGCTACTAGCTGAAGCACACAGAGGGCCATAAAAGTGGGGCTGGGGAAGAATCAGTTTTGAATTGGAGATGATCAGCAGCTGTGTGGTCAGTGAGTGAATACTACTCCAGCAAGTACTGATCAGTGTACCGCCTGAATTCTTCAAGAAAGAATTGTATATGCTGATATGCATGCATGACAATCAATCAATGCCTACTTACACCAGGAGCAGTGAGACAGAAGGATACCCTCTGTGTTTTGTTTCTGCCAAGTTATTGCACCAGTAAAAAGTCTAGGAAGGAGTAGTATACATGTTTGTGTAGTTACTTCATGCAGGCACCAGCAGCTAGCAAGCCTTTGATCAGATGAGATAAAAGAGTGATAGGAAGATATAAAGTTGGTGTACTGCGGTATTAACATTTCAACCTTTTAGGATCCGGCAGCGGTACTAGCTAGCATGCATGCATAGTCAGTATCATCATCTAAATTCACTTCTCTCAGTTAGTAATTGGAGCACACGACGGTGCTAGCCACCTAAGTTTTATTCAAACATAGCAAACTTTGACTACTGATGTGCATAAAGATTCTATATTGATATCCTGTCAAAAAATCGTGATGGTTTAGTTATTCACAGGACAATGATTTTGAATTATTTGCCAGAATTCGAAAATTATGGTTCAAAACTACATGTATGCCAAAATTAAAATGAATAACCATTCTTGTTTGAAAAAAACACCAACTACGACTTAAACGATTAAGGTGTGCATAATTCTTAAAATGAAAGAGTGCATTAATCGTCAATCCAGTTGACCGTTAAAGTCATAGAGAGATCGTACACTGCATGACTGGATGGTGGCCAAAACCTAACATCACAATTTTTCGGCATACGAGTGCACTCCCGCTCATTCTAGCTTATTATTCTTGGCAATTGCCAATTCACCATAAGCAAAATAAAACTCGATAAAAAACTGTAGCCACATATTTTTAATCCCTTCATCGCAGTTTAAAGGCCATGTACATAGTTTAGTGCGTGTGGAACGTTGTGTCTAAGTGGGTAGCTAAGAGCATATTTTTTTATAGACTTAGGTCTAAACACCGGAAGGGGTGAGTCTAGCAAAAAAACAAATCTAGATGAGGGTATAATATAAGACCTTTTCCTAAGGGCAGCCACATTGTGTGCTATATTGCGATGTCAAATGTGCCTTTTGGCTTTTGGAGCCATCTAGTTGCATCGACGCCAAAATTTGGCTACCGGATAAAATTTCATTATCCTTGCTTCTCTCTCTTCACATCACTGGAGCTTCTGTAAGTGCGTACACTCCCATTTGACATGTTATTTGGCTATGGCTACATTGTGGACAAGAAGCGAATTTGACATCATTGTCAAGTGATACCTACATGGTAATTTTGGTTTTGGTCACACTGTGGCTGCTCTAAGAGAATCAAATTGTATGATAGACCACTATATTTATATCTCTCTCTGTTCTCCTAGCGGAACCCACATGGATGCTACATGGTGTGGAGCGGATTTAGTTTTCTTTGAGCCATGTCTAAGAAAATGTTCATGCTCTTAAGAAAAACATTGACCAGTCGTCCACAAAATCTGATATGTATACCATAGAAGTCATTCTATAAGATTTATATTTACAAGTAATTTTAAGTGGTATAATTTTGTGATATAAATTGATATTTTGTTGACCAAATTAATGGTCAGATTTTGTTTTTGGTTTAAACTACGTGTGGAGGACCTTTGAATGGTGAGTGGGTATATATTTTTTTTTTGATACCTAGGTTAAAAAACAAGTTTTGGTTAAAACTCAGCATGCAAGTATTGTCCAAAGCTAGAGAGGGTTAACTATAGCACGCCGTAGCTAATTTGTTTCCGTTAGTATAGAGAGATAATAAACATATAAAACACGATCATGTGAGCCGCTGCATCGGCGTGCTTCTTGGATCTACGCACACATACATGCCGTACTACAGCAGAGTACTTTAATTACTTCTGAAATCGTCCGGCTGCAAGTACCCTCTGAAAGCTGCTGTTATATATGGTTCTGTCTCGTTCATCCTTAATTACGTCCTCTCTCTCGCTCACTCGCTGCTTATCTAGCTAGCTGTTTACACACACATATTAAACAGTACGCTAGCTAGCGATGGGACGAGACATCTCCTCCAGGGCCGGCCGGAGCGGAGCTAACTAAGGTCGTCGTCGTCTTTCATGGTGAAACATGTAGAGCTAGCGAGGAAGAAGAAGCTAAGCTAGAATTCTAGAGAGAGCATGCACACACCGGAGTGAGGGAGAAACCAAGGAGGAGGTGTAGTGGTAGTAGCCTTTTTTTCCGTTCTGACAGGAGTGAACACTCTCTGACGTGCAATAACTTTGTCAACTTTGTCGAGCCAAGCAAGGAAGCCAGAGAGAAGAATGAATGAACACTAGAAGAAAAAAAATACTTCTGCTGCTCCTACACTGGTGACCAGCCGCTGGCACCGCCGGTCGATCCTCGGAAGATCTCGCGTGACGTTGCATGCATGTAGCTAGGCCGGCCGGCCGGTGCTGATACGTACTGTACATGGATCGTATTCCCGAGAGCCAGAGACACGCAGGTAAACCACAGAGATGAAGAGACAGACAGAAGCAGCATATCATACTGATTTATAGCATCCTACGCCCTGCATTGCATGGAGTAGTCTCGGGTAAGATGATACTCCTGCTGCTCCTAACAATAAATACTTTTTGGTGCTTGTAGTAATATGAGCATGTCATCCCGGTCAACTCCTCGACTGATCTATCAAATCGATCAGATGGACATATTCACACACAAGCTAGCAGCCTAGCTCACATAAAATCAATATTGTATATCATGTACTGTTGAAGTTACTGGGCTAGCTAGGTACACACGGCAGGAAGGGTACGTACGTACTGACACGAGAAGGAAAAAAACATGAATGTCGAGAAATTAACTGTACGTAGGATACCATATATGCCTGCGTATCCTCGATATATTTTGCCAACGCTACGTACCAAATGCATGATATTTGCATATACGTACAAGAGAATGCACTACTGTGACAATTCGATCATTATTTGTAGTACATTTGTTGTACGTACCCGGGGGTGCAACTAATATGCATGTGTGGCTGTCTTTGAGTACTGTGTGGAACTCTGAATCCATGCATGCAGATTTATGCGAAATATGCTTCACCAAGGTACATGCATGCTTGTGTACACGAGATGAGCACAAACCAATAAAGTATGACAAATACTTCCGTAAGGTGGTATACGAGACATGGGTGTAGTTACACCCGGGAGTAAAAAGCATTTAACCTATATATATATATATATATATATATATATATATATATATATATATATATATATATGTTTTGAAACCTTGAACACTCACGACGACAAGTACTCCCTTTGTCTGGAAATTAGTTTCGCTCAAACGGATGTATCTAGCATTGAAATATGTTTTAGTGACATTTATTTATGTATAGAGAAAGTACTTTTATATGTATATGAGGATTCTTTTACGCAAGATCTAGTTAAGCAGTCTCCTTCAGTTCATATATGTGTGTCCTATCATATGTGTACGTACTACGTATAGTGACTAGGGACTCTAAACTAGCTAGTTCCTTTTCGAGTTGTTGGTTGATCTGGTGATTAGAGGTACACGTACTCTAGCAGTCAAGCTTAACTAACATCATAGTGTAGGCAGTAGTTAAATATGATTCCTCATTTATCCAGTCACAAAAAGGAGTTCTAATTAGTAGAGGACAGCGTACATATCATACGTGACATGTGTAGTGCATGCTGTAAAAAATATAGAATCCCTAATCTTTGTTATTTATTGCTAGAACCCTCATGGGGTATATATATTGGTACAAGGCTAGATAGACTTCGAATAGTAGAAGGTCTAGAAGTCCTACTCTAATACTAGTCTATCTCTAACTCCTACTCCTATTCGTATTCATATTCTAACATTCCCCCTCAGTCGTAACGGGAATGAAACGAACGTTTGCGACTGGATTTGAAATCATACGCTTTCGTCCTCTTCTCCTCTCCATCATCATCAACTGCGTCTTTGATGGACTCTTCTCTTCCCTCCCGCAGTCACAACGGGAGTGTCGTGAACGCAAGTGACGAGGCGAACGCTGTTGACTGGAGTTCTTGATGTGGTGTACATGTTGTTCTTGATGTCGATGTCGAGGAAGCCGATCGTGATGTTGCCGTGGTCTAGATGTTGTGGTTGATGTACTCGTCATGGTCGTTGTAGCCGCAATGCCGAAGGCGCAAAAAAAATGCGCGTTTTTTTATGACGGGCTGCAGTTGTTGTTTTTTTATACGACGTTTTGCACCCTTGAGGGGTACCGTCGAAGCCGACGTTTTGCACCTTCAGAGGTACCGTCGGGGGCGTCTTGCAGATGTCAGAGGACGCGGTCGTAGGTGGTCACCCAGTTTTGCCAAGACTGGAAGAAACTCACCGAGCACACAACGGTTTTGCCAGAACCGTGTGCGCAGTTGTAGGGGCTTTCACAATTGTGATGCCGGTTTTTTATGCAGTCTTACCCGTCAGACGCGGTCGATGCCGTCGTCGATGTCGTGTCGTGCCTTGCAGTTGTACTGTCAGAGGGCATGCGTTCATCCTTGTGGACGAGGTTGTAGCGGCAGCGGCGGTGTGTTGACGAGATTGTCGATGAAGACCACATTTATGTAGACCTTGGCGATCATGTGTCTGCCATGTAGAACTCGATGAAGAGGGACTTGTAGCCTGACGGCGTAGTCATACAACTTGATTTTGATGTTGTTGGGCTCTGTGTAGATCTCGACTCGATGAAGTGCAGATCTTGGCGGCGTACCCTTGTGCTGAGGCTCATCATACATGTTCCATCTAGCATGCAGAGGTCATGGAGACTGCGCATGCATGATTGGCTCGTGCATGCGATCGATCAGGTTGGAGAGGCATTGGTCTTGGACTGCTGATCGAGCGCGTAGCTTGCTGCCAGACCACGCGATCGATCCTCGGCCGGTCGGATCGTATCTTCAGGTTCCGTGGCGTGGAGTCGCCGAGGATGCTGAGCTTTTCTCCTCCGTGATCTCGACGGGAATTTTGTGGGTTGTGGAGATCAGAATTTTATCCGGCTAAAGTGGGTCTACCGATTTGGAATTTTGAAAAACTAATCTAATCTATGAACTTGGGAAATTATTTAAACTATGAACGGAATTGAATCTAATCTAATCTAAATAGAACGATGTCGCGCCCCCGAGGAGAAGAGATCAATCTCCCCGGGGGCGGCGCGATGCGGAAGTGTTTAGAACCCTAAGATCGGCGTCGTGAGACTAACCGCTATGATACCATGTAAAAAATATAGAATCTCTAATCTTTGTTATTTATTGCTAGAACCCTCATGGGGTATATATATTGGTACAAGGCTAGATAGACTTCGAATAGTAGAAGGTCTAGAAGTCCTACTCTAATACTAGTCTATCTCTAACTCCTACTCCTATTCGTATTCATATTCTAACACATGCAAACATGAAAAATACAAGAAATTATTTTTCTCTCTCTCCAAAAGGCATGTAGGCCAAGCATGCAATGCATAACGGATCAACGACACAATGATGCACCAATGAGTAGGCAGCAAAAGGATCTAGCATGGCTGGTCGTAGGCATACAACTCAACAAGCAATGCACATCTAGGAGAAAGATACAAAAGCCCCCAAACACACGTACATACATGTTCTTGCATCCAGAAAATATGGAGTGGATCATGGATGGACAAGATGGATAGGACAAGGCATTCAGCTGGTTCAGCAGGCGTGTTCTAGCTAGCTTCATGCGTCCCTCTTCCTTCTCACCCACAGCTCCAGCCAGTTTGTGACGCCCCTGGCCACTGACTTGGACTAGACGCTTCCTGCATGCCTCTGGTTCTTCGTCAGTTGCTTCGATTCAATTCTTTCAGACAACACGTCACATTTCCACCATCCACCGTTGCGTTGCATGCAGCGTAGCGTAGTCCTTTGCATAGTACCACTAGTATATGCATTTTGATTGGTTTCCGTGTTGCAGCAGCCAGCCGGCCGGCGCGTCGATTCCGAATTAACCCCTCTGGCGAGCTACTCCTGGCTAACCCTAGCTAGGAACCTAGCTCTCTAGCTACGTGCTCCTCGTCCTGTCAAATTTGAACGATGTTTACCTCAACTGATCGACGTTTGAAAAGGCTTTGCCTTCACTTCAGAAATTTCCAAAAGTGAACACAAGGTTTTTGTTTTTGGACAAAAAACAAAAAAAGTTTTGGATATGTCGTACCAATGCCCACATGCCATAGGTACATGTATATTTCTTTCTAACCGGTTTGAATCAAAGAAATTTCACATTAATTTTTTAGAGTTTATTTTTTGGGAATATATATCTATCTGCGTTGGGTCGCTCAATTCATAGGATTACAATCATTCATGATTGATTCCTAAATAAAGATACCTTCGTATTGTTTAGACGAACTAGCAAGATGGCCCTCGCAAATTCGAGGGCAACATCTGAAAGTGTCTAAAAATATTTATTGTTGTATACATACTTATACATTTAGGATTACCATGGTTCTATAATGTGTGGGACCTCTTTTATTTATTTATGTGTGGGACCTTTGTATTGTTTAGACGAATAGTTTATCCACCCGTTTAATTTGCTGCATTTGTTGTTGGCATATCAAACTGTATAGTTTTTCAGTCTATTGGGATTAAGTGTACATGTCATTCCAGCCCCACATTGTTTTAATCCTTGTGCCTTTAGAATCATTAATTTTAATATTGTAAAAGGTGGAAGCAAAGAAATAGGAGGGTATTCACAGAAAATTCAGTTCAGCTCCCAAGTTCATATGCTCCTGCCCAAGTACAGAATTCAAACAAAAAAGTAAACCAATTGAATAATTATGAAAAAAATGACAACAACCATACTCAAATGTAGCACATAGGTGAAATGAATCACGAAGAAATGTCATTTGCGGGGCTTTGTGAACAAAAAATCAGTGATCAACATGGAAATTTATAAATTTGAGCATAATAGACCAATTGAATAAGTTAGTTGACAAAAATTAAGAAGTTTGGAAATATTTAACACAATTTTGAATTTCGTTCTCAGTAATGAGCATATGCATTCGTTAACCTTAGCTGATCGACGCATGAAAAGGCTTTTGCATTCAGTTTAATAAATGCCAAATGTGAGCGGAAGTTTTTGAAGGGAATATGCCCTAGAGGCACTTAATAAACATAGTTTATTGGCAATATCCAATCGTTCATTATATGTTTTATACCATGCTATAACTGTATTAAGCGAAAACATTAATACAGGTGTGGTAGATAAACAACCAGGTCCCTAGTAGCCTCTACTAAGACTAGTTTCTTTGCGCGATTGATGATCGAGGTTTTCCGATCATAGGGCATGACGCCGGTCGGCAATGGGAGTCATATCATTAGGTGTAACGATGTGATGGACATACCCAGTATTTATAGGACATAGTCATTACGCCTTAACACCGTGAGATCAACTCTTATTTTTATCCCTGGAAGATACTTTGATCGCACCAAACGTCATATCTTATATAGTGTGACAATGATAGGTGATACTTTTGGGTATCGGAAGGGGGTAGTTGAGACGAGGGGTCAACAACGGGATTTGTCAGTCCGCATAGCCGGATAGATACTCTAGGGCCCACTCGGTGAGATTATGTCAAATGAGTTTGCAAACATGTGACTAGGTCACCAGCTGACATAATATCACGGACGAGTAGAAGATAGTGTTGTCGGTAACGAGATCATACTAGGTATGGAGATATCTGAGAATGATGCTTGGACACGCTAAGTATCGCCATGACAAAGGGTTTAAGACTATACGTCCAGGTTTGATAGATGAAAGTCATTCGTTATATCACAGGGATTAATTCATGGGGTCCAGGCCTACGAGTTAGTCGTCGATCATAGAGGAGTCTTGATCGTACCTGTTATTATATCGAAACGCTAGGGTAGCACACTTAAGGGGTTTCGACAAGACAACCGGAAAGGAAAGAGATCACCGGGATCGTCCCTGGAGGGGTCTGATGGAGATCGGGCAGCGCCGAAAGAGTTTTCGGAGCTAGGAAAAATTATATATATTATGTTTGATATTAATTAGTGTAATTAATATGCAAATATGATTTTATATATTTATTTTCGAATTTATTTAGGCTGATTTCCCTAAATGGGCCTTCTGGTCGAAAGAAGGCCCATGGGGGGGAAACCCTCAAGGGAATTTTGTGGGGGAGGCTTGGCCGGCCTAGGTGGGACAAATGGGGCCCACCTAGGGCCGGCGCACCATGCCTTGGCCGAACCAGGCTGTGGGATAGTCCCACATTGCCTGGCTGGCAAGGTTGGCTCCCCCCGGGAGCCTATATAAGAAGGGGCACCCCTGACCTTTTAATTCACCAATTAATTCCCTAATTCTCTCTCGATCTCGTGATTCCCTTTGTCGGAGTCGCACCGAGTAGAGGAGGGGGGTCTCTTCCACCATAGCTCGCTGCCGTGCTGCTGGTGTTCCGTCTAAGTCTTCCGCTGCTCGTCCTGGACTGGAGCTTCGGAGGCCGTCGTCTCCACCGTATGTGTGTGACGCCCTGCGAGGTGCTGCGCTAGCGGTACTCGGAGGCCTACTTCCTCCACCCGACCTCGGGGTCATCTTCGTCATCTTTGTCGCGCCGAGCTCTCCGCGACCTAGAGGTCGGCTACGTCGTCTTCGTCGTCAACGCTTGTGCGGGAGCGTAATCCCCGCTATTCGGTCTACGAGGGTATGTATTCCGATCTCCGCCGTACTACTATATCTGCATAGTGTAGATCTTGGCTATTTTAAGGATATCGTTGCTAGGAATTTTTTTGTTCTCTGCACACGATCCCCTTCAGTGGTATCAGAGCCGATCTATCGTAGATATAGATGTACGCTGTTAGAACCCGTGTTCTGCACGGGGGCACCGTTCCTGTTATTTGCTACCCTCTAGCGTGCACTTGTGATTCCAGCGGCATCGAGTTGATGAAGCGGCCCGGACCGACTTTACGCGTACGCTTACGCGAGACTGGTTCCACTACTGACATCGGCTTGTACCGTATCTGTGGCTGGCGGGTGCCTGTTTCGCTCTCTTTAGTTGGCTTTGCATTTTCAATGGAGGGCCCGAAAGGGATGCTTAAACATGCAATTATTGGATCGTTGTTGTGGTCATAAGGTTCGTAGGTATGAAGCGGTTCTATTTACGAAAGCCCCAAGCCACGTAAAATATGCAAAAGATAAAGTAGAAGCGTCTAACTTTATTTTGCAGGGGCTATGTGATATGGTCAAGGTAGGTTTATTAAATTGTTTATAAACTGCGGGCGCCAAGAAGACCATGACACAATGGACTATATCACATTGCATTATATTTGATGTTTTGTGTGCATCTTATATTGTGTGATTATATATAGTATATATTAGGTAGACGGCGGTAGCTATATAAGATGATCCCTTCAAAATACCACTAGTGTTCTCCCTCCAACGCGCACCACCAAGAAAGTTCTACGTTATGAGGCAGGCCGTGATGATCGGGTGTCAAACATATCTTCGTTCGCATACAGTGGGTGTAAGCCATGTTGCACAAGCGTCAGCGTGGAGGTTTTTGGTGGCGAGCCTAGCATATTCAGAAATATGGCCTCGGAACAGGGAGACCGAAAGGTCGAGCACGAGTCACAAAATTGGTGTGGCGGACATTTGTCTACTCTTGAAGTTGTGCCGCCAGCTCTGATGATGAGGGGTGGTGCAATGGATGGGGGTCGTGTAATCGCTTAAACGACCAGGAGGGATGTTTGTTTGAGTGGGAGTTCGGATAGTTATTTTCTAAAATACTAGAACTCTGAATATAATGAACAGCGTCTGTTTTGCAAACCTTTATAGATATTAACCATTGTGATAGCATCTTTTCAAATTAGGCGCATTCCTGCGATTGAGAAACTTAAAAGGTTGGGTCCAAACTTCATAGTTTTATGCTTTAGCTTGAGGATACTCCTTGTTTAAACCAATAGCTCTTTATGTTACAATACCCGCTAGGAGATAAAGCCGGAGATTCCGCTGACAAAAGATAATTTGGATTATCAGATTTTGTGCGGATGATATCATCATAGTCCAGTGTATGCTATGATCTCTGCCATAGAGAACCAACGGTGGGTACGAGTTTTTAGATCGCGAACATATGATATGGTCGCTAAACTCAGGGTACACCAAACGTTGGGTTGATGAAGTTTATCAGTATGTTGACTGATTGTCTTCTCAACCAAGATGGAAGAGAATACACACATTGAGAGAGCACGTGGCGGTCATACTTAATGACATATGTTCATACTTGATGAACATTGAGACGCTTCGCTCAGCTCGATCACTGGATGACAGACATCGTTGCCAAGTGCAAATCCTCTGTCATAGACTATGTCATGCAAGGGGAATCGTTCACCTTCATGGTTCTTGATTACGGTGGAAGTATCAAGAAAATGAAACAGATCGCCGGAAGTCATCAATGATGTATGGTGTATATATGATATACATGTTATGAATGTTTTAGCTAAGCAAGTACTCGCAGTAGTGACTAAGTTTTGAACTAGTCATGTTTTGTGAAAACCAGGTTTACTGCTTGAGTAGCTTGAAAGGATGAGGCGACATTGCGTGTTGATAATGGCAGTCAAGTTGTTGTGATGGCCATGGACACTCTCCCTCTAGATCTACCATTTGAATAAATTCTTTATGATCGTCTGTTAGTATGATCGTTACAAGTGTGTCTCCTCTAGCGAGACATTTGTTCATACATGATAGTGACAAATTGGTGTCCTATATTTATGAAGTAATGAACATATGCCGATTTGAATTTAGATGGTAGAAGCTCCCACATTCATAATATTAATGCCAAAGGATACAAACTTAAAAAAGACACCACATATGTGTGGCACTACCGTTTAGTCATGCCAATGTTATATGCATTAGCTCCACACTGGATGGACCTACAAGTCCTAAGATTTGATCTTTTGACACTTGCAAAATAACTGTGACACCGTTTTCGGAAAGCGGGCATATAACTTATTGATAGTCATACATAGAGATGTATGTGGTTCAATGAAGTAATTGACAGGTAGTGGAGACCTTTATTTCGTGAACTTCACTGAACGTTTTGATTATAGCTTGTTGAGAATCGTGCATTTCGGTGTATGTGAATCAATGAAGTACTTTAACATATAGTGGAAGTATTTATTTCATAGACTTCATGAACATTCGAATAGATATATGGATATCCACTCGGGGAATGTTGGCCTGGAAATTTTGATTCAATCAAACAAGTCCAGATTGAAGTAGGAAATAAACTTAACAAGAAAATCAAATTCCCGCGATGCATATCGAGGAATGAAGATTTGAGTTATAATGTTGGCACATCATTGGAAGACTTGTGAGAAGAGTTCCACAAATTACGTCGCATGGAACACCATAGTGTCATGGTGTGTTAGGACGTCGTAATTGCACCCTATCGGATAGTGTGTGGTAAATGAATCTCTTACCGAACTATTGTGATCATTAGAGTCATATGGTAGAAACGTAAACACTCACGTTAGCAAAAAGGGAAACCATTTGAATCCATGGAGACAATACCATACGAGTGATGGCATGGCTTTTAGCCTGGATTGTCGTTTCAGCAATTTAGTGTTTCGATGTAACCGAACCTAATATGGATTAATCTTTGTAGTATACCCTACCTAAAGAGTTAGTTGGGTACATGTCTCACGACGTAGGCAAAATCTTTGTCGGAATATACCTTGCGAAAGAAATAGTTTCTTTTCCGAGGGTATAAGTGAGAAACAAAGTAGAGCAATACGAAGTTGGTAAACTTCCTCTCCAGACATCAGAGTGGCGCAACCGAAAGTGTTTTCGGTGTCAGGCTCCACAGCTTGAAAAAGTTGATGATTCAAGATCATGATGTTCTGAGCTCATACTAAGAGCGTAGGCATACGAGGTTGTGTTCCACACTGTGTGTTACGACAATCTTGTTATGAAGGTCATATTAATGGAATATAATAGATTTATGAACTACGAAGAAGAGATGGTGGACCTAAGTCCGAGAAATGGCTATGAGTCATTTATGATCCGAAATAAAATCCATATACGATTACCAGTTAATGACTTGGGAGATCTTTTTGATGGCATCTAGGATGTTAATAGTATATGGAATTTTATGAGAGAATAGACATTGAGAAGGATCGATTTGTCGTGAAACAGTTCCGACAGATTCAAAAGTTGACCACATGAGAATTTGTCTCAAGTGGCGAAGACTAAATCTATTCTGGGTCGTTTAGCAATTACTATAATTTCGAATGAGAAATTGATAGTTGGATGAGAAAACCATGGTTCTTAATAGTGCCATTAAGAATGGTTTGTAATCCCGAGGATGCTAAACATGTATGCAAACTTCAGTGGTCCATTCATGGGCTGAAGCAAGCATATCGAAGCTGGAATCTTCACTTTGATAATGTGATCAAAGGATTTTGGAGTTGTCCAAAATAGTTGAAGAAACCTACATTTGCAAAGAAGTGAGTAGGAGCAAAGTACCTTTCCTTTATCTTATATGCGGAAGGCATATTTGAGTGGGAGCTAAGTAGTTTTTTCTTGATCTTATATGCGGAAGGCATATTTGAGTGAAAGCTAGGTGTCATTCGTGATTTTGTATGTAACGACATATTGAATGACACAGATCCTCTAGTAGAGTGTAAAGGATTATTTAAGTGATTAAATTTTCTATGAAATGAAGTTAGGAGTATTAGGCATCCGATTTATAATTGTATAGATCGTAAGGGGCTTAATAACATTATGTCGGAATATTTCCTTAGTTAAGATTCTGAAGTGTTTCAGAATAGGACAAGCAAAGAAAGAGGTTCTTACTTGTATGACTAGGTAAAATATTAAGTTTATCTTGGCTTTTTCAGTGATAGAAAATGATGTTCGACATTCTCCATGTATCACACATAGAGTCTATCTGGCTGAAAGCTCGACTTGGTGTGACCCGAGTTCTTGGTTGAAGAACAGGTTCTAGAGTGATCCTTGTGTGGATCAATGAACAAACGTTAAGTTTATTCTTCAGTGTCTATGAGAACTGAAGATAGGTTTTCTAGTAAAGGGTAAGAGTGGAATGGCAACTTGCCGTAAAGCGGTTACGATGATGCAAGTTATTACACTGACCCATACGACTAGAAATCTCATATAGGAGATGTCCTTTATTTTGAAGAAAGACATGGTTAGTCTGTGAAGTCGCATATGAATGCACTGTCGCATAATCTACATAGGTATAGAAATATATCGCAACTTTAGAAGTAGCAAGTGTGACTGGATTGAGCAATTTTCCAAGCGTAGGTGGTCCCCTTAATAGATCTCTTAGACTTTTAAGGCACATGCTACGCGAATGCTCGAGTCTCACTACATCCACTGGGATATATTTCACCGTCATCGTAAGATACGGGATTATGTCAAACTAGGTGACATAGAAGTGTTGCAAAGCACATATAGGTCTCAGTGTGTGAGATCTATTGACTGTATTCCTCTTCCACGAGGCGAGCAGGCACCAAGATGCTATGGGTGTTGAGCTTTTACCAAGTTGTAAACTACATTAAGTGTTACTCTAGTGCAAGTGGGAGACTGAAGGGAATATGCCCTAGAGGCACTTAATAAACATAGTTTATTGGCAATATCCAATCGTTCATTATATGTTTTATACCATGTTATAACTGTATTAAGCGAAAACATTAATACAGGTGTGGTAGATAAACAACCAGGTCCCTAGTAGACTCTACTAAGACTAGTTTCGTTACGCGATTGATGATCGAGGTTTCCCGATCATAGGGCATGGCGCCGGTCGGTAATGGGAGTCATATCGTTATGTAACGATGTGATGGACATACCCAGTATTTATAGGACATAGTCATTACGCCTTAAGACCGTGAGATCAACTCTTATTGTTATCCCTGGAAGATACTTTGATCGCACCAAACGTCATATCTTATATAGTGTGACAATGATAGGTGATACTTTTGGGTATCGGAAGGGGGTAGTTGAGACGAGGGGTCAACAACGGGGTTTGTCAGTCCGCATAGCCGGATAGATACTCTAGGGCCCACTCGGTGAGATTATGTCAAATTAGTTTGCAAACATGTGACTAGGTCACCAGCTGACATAATATCACGGACGAGTAGAAGATAGTGTTGTCGGTAACGAGATCATACTAGGTATGGAGATATCTGAGAATGATGCTCGGACACGCTAAGTATCGCCATGACAAAGGGTTTAAGACTATACGTCCAGGTTTGATAGATGAAAGTCATTCGTTATATCACAGGGATTAATTCATGGGGTCCAGGCCTACGAGTTAGTCGTCGATCATAGAGGAGTCTTGATCGTACCTGTTATTATATCGAACCGCTAGGGTAACACACTTAAGGGGTTTCGACAAGACAACCGGAAAGGAAAGAGATCACCGGGATCGTCTCGGGAGGGGTCCGATGGAGATCGGGCAGCGCCGAAAGAGTTTTCGGAGCTAGGAAAAATTATATATATTATGTTTGATATTAATTAGTGTAATTAATATGCAAATATGATTTTATATATTTATTTTCGAATTTATTTAGGCTGATTTCACTAAATGGGCCTTCTGGTCGAAATAAGGCCCATGGGGGGGGGGGGAACCCTCAATGGGGCCCACCTAGGGCCGGCGCACCATGCCTTGGCCGAACCAAGCTGTGGGATAGTCCCACATTGCCTGGCTGGCAAGGTTGGCTCCCCCCGGGAGCCTATATAAGAAGGGGCACCCCTGGCCTTTTAATTCACCAATTAATTCCCTAATTCTCTCTCGATCTCGTGATTCCCTTTGTCGGAGTCGCACCGAGTAGAGGAGGGGGGTCTCTTCCACCATAGCCTGCTGCCGCGCTGCTGGTGTTCCGGTCCAAGTCTTCCCCTGCTCGTCCTATACTGGAACTTCGGAGGCCGTCGTCTCCACCGTATGTGTGTGACGCCCTGCGAGGTGCTGCGCTAGAGGTACTCGGAGGCCTACTTCCTCCACCCGACCTCGGTGTCATCTTCGTCGCGCCAAGCTCTCTGCGACCTAGAGGTCGGCTACGTCGTCTTCGTCGTCAACGCTTGTGCGGGAGCGTAATCCCCGCCATTCGGTCTACGGGGGTATGTATTCCGATCTCCGCCGTACTACTATATCTGCATAGTGTAGATCTTGGCTAGTTTAAGGATATCGTTGGTAGGAAAATTTTTGTTTTCTGCACACGATCCACTTCAGTTTTTTTATTTTGACAATCCTTATCTATGTGTTCCCTCGCAAAAATAGTAGGATATGTCGTACCAATGCCCACATGTCACAGCTACATGGTTTTATATTCGAACCAGATCAACCCAAAGTAATTTCACTTGAATTTTGTAGGATTTAAAGTTTTAGGAATATATCTGCATATGGGTTGGGGTTCTTCGATTCGTAGATTACAATCCTCGTGAATCTGCCTAATATAAGACTACTTCGCAAGGCTTGGACGATAGTTTATCCACCCAAATGTATTGCTGCATTTTTTCTTTTATGGAACATCACACACTATTCGATGCTAATCTATATACTTTTTAAATATATTGCGTTTAAGAGTACATGTCATTTTATTAGAATTTTATTTTATTCTTAAGCTTTAGGCAAACATTTGAATAGTGTAAAATGTGCATAGAAAGGAATATGAGGGTATTCATCAAGTTCAATTCATCTCGCGTGTTCATATGATGTCGCCTAAGTAGAAATTCAAAAATAGTAAAAAAATCTAAAAATATGAAAATATGCCAACAATCATATTCATGTGTTCCACATACTTGCATAAATTCATGAAAAAAATGATAGCTGTGGTTCTATGTGAGAAACAGATTATCAGCCAATATGGGAATTTAAAAGTTTGCACACGTACTTGTGGAACGCTTGAATATGTTTGTTGACAAAAATCAGAAATTTGAATTATTTAAATAATTTTTGAATTTCATACTCAGGCATTAGCATGTGAGCTCATGAGTCAGAACTGCACTCCCGAATTCCTACATTATTTGGGGTGTGCGGAAATAAATAAATAAATAAGAGGGTATTTTACAAAACGAGGCATTCATTTCTCCTACATTTTAAGAAAATGTTTATCTTAGGACTTAGGTCGACTCATTGTGTCATGTTCATGTCGCATACCTCAGCGCTGCCTGGCGTGCTCCATGTAGAATCCGTGATTACCTTATCGAACGATTTTCTGTAATTATGTCATGAAAACTTTTGGGAATGTTTTTGTTCACCGGTCCCTCTGGTGACAGGAGGATAAATAAAGACTTGAAAGTGTTTAGCTAGCTGGTGGGTGGGTACACTGCTCTTATCATACTGTCACGTTTGAATTGTTGCAATTAGTGCTACGTGTTCCTAGACAACAGTCTGATAAGAGCAGTAAAGTAATTACCAATATGCTTCGCCTCGATGTGATTGTTGTAAAAGCGCTCGTACCATTTTGTTAAGTAGCTGTCGTGTTGTGGTCCATTTTAAGCACTAACTGTGGCTGCGTAACTGCCCAATTACGGCATATGCTACTCCATCTATGAGTGTGCTTAATTTGTCAGTCTGTCTAGCTAGTTACTCCGGCTAAACATCCGGTTCAATTATACTCGGTCGTTGGATCAAGGCCACTCCCTTAATTTGCCGTACTGATATGGGGAAACATTGCATGTTTTCACGGCAGCCGATCCAGCAGAGGCGAAAATTGATTGACATTTTAAAGGGAATTTACTCACATGCATGCATGAAAAATGGGGGCTGGGACCCTTTCATATAAAAACAGAAATTTACTCCCTCAAACTAAAGGACGGATGACAAACAAGAAATGTGTATACTTCTTATAAAGTAAAACTTCACTAAATGTAATTAATATGTTTCTATCTTCACATGCAAGTTATGCACATCATTTGCCCTTTTAGCCAATCAATTATCCATGTCTATCCACTAAAATCAATTAACTAATTTCTATCTCACATGCGGCCATACACATCATATTTTCTAGCCCATCGAATTGTCCATATCATTGTTGTGCCGTTTGAATGATAAGATCAGACCAAGTCGATGTGTGTTACACAAGTAAATTATATGCAAGTAGAAGTGTAGAACACCAGAATTAGTTTCGCCAGTGAACGTTTTGCCAGTTATTTTTCAATGATAAAATCATATATATGTTTTAGAAATTACGGGTTCTTCTATATGTATCCAATCAAAAACTTTCTAGAAATATTATGCGTCAATGTGCATATCATGTTCATGCAAGCCATCAACAACAATCATTTATTTAACCCGTTGATATAGTCTTATCTATATCAATTAGCTACACCCCTACACCATAATGTTCTTTAAATTATAAGATACATATACATTGCAAGTCTAAAAAATTAGCCCCTTGACTACGATGATAAGCTAAATCTTGCACATTCCTTTAAGCAACTTCAGATTGCCTGTGTTTTATTAGATATCTTAAGAGGTACCCGCTGCAACATGTGGGGTGTCGTTCTAGTAAAGCAAAAGAGATGACGCCACACATATCAATTTGTAAATGTTTAGAAGACTGATAGCTGACACTAGAAAAATTTCAGAAGGGAATCTAACTACCCACTCCAAATCTACTCCCCAGCTGAACCCTAGTACTCGTACGTACGGTGTCTCTCGGTAGCCATGGATGCATGCAGATGAAGCACAAGCGTACGTACTTGTAGAGCTTAGCCCAGCTTCTTAGCTGGGGAGGAGAAGTAAACGCGCGCGCCATTAGTCAGCCCTTTGCAAGGACGTCGACGTCCGACGCAGCCCACAGGAACTCCGAGGAGAGAGACTCGATGGGACGGTTGTGCCGCGTTTAGTGCCGGCGCAGAGACCATCATCGCCTCATAATTCGCGACGCCCGAAATCCGAGACAGATCTCCAGAATCCTACGTGTAATTCCACCCCTTGAATGCAATTGAAGCACCCCTCTCTCTTCCTTGATCCCTCTCGATCTATCCGGCCTCTCTAGGCTCTAGCTAGCCTCTCGATCTGATGCCATGGCAGAGAGGAAGAAACGAAGACAAGACGGGTTGATAAATTATAATCGTAGTATTACAGATACGGATCGATACATTCAAAGCATTTGCAACGGAAAGGAGGCATTTTCTATAGCTGAATGTACAGTACCAACCGGCCTAAAGTACTCCATAGGAAAATCAAGCCCACTTTTCAATTCCACGCGGTTAATTTGACTCATTTTTCTACTACCTAAGTTGGGTTACTCTCTTCTCCTTGACCATCATATCACTTGAGCCGTCGCCGGCCGGTTTTCAAATGCATCTGAAATTTTTCCAGAAAAATCTTATAATTTACGTGGAATGAAGTTTGTGTGCTTTTTGTATAATCATTAGCATCTCTGTTATGTGCGAAAAACTATCGTTGCATTATGAATATATTTTTGCATAGACGCAAATATAGTCATATTTAGTGTCCAAAAGTTTTATACACAGTACATCCTATAATTTGTAGATGCATATTCGTCCCAGCTAAGATCTTGCGCATGCGGTATCTTCTAGATACTATTTTGTCCTTTTACTTAGGTGTACATGGCTACAAGACATGGCCTTTCAGGGATTAAGGGAGTTCAAAGAAGTTTCTACGATAACTCGGGTCACTTTTGTAGCAACGGATATGACATTAAGTTATGTATTAACCATTGGAAAGTAGGACTGGACTTGGTTGAAATCCTTACAGGAATGGTGTATGTTTTGATTCATTTTACTTAAGGACTTGTATTGTGACCAGTTGTGTTTTTCTCCTACATTAGAAGCCTCCTTTTTTTTGTTCACCGATTTTGTAAGGTGCTCTATGAATGATTAGTGTACACGAGTTGTAATTTTTCATCCGCAAATCATTATTTTAATATGTGAATGTTTTCCTTAGAAATTTTAACTACAAGTCCTTATTATTTTGATATATAGTTGAAATTTTAATATATAATGTGTTTAACACTCATATTTTAAAGGTGCAATCAAATAAAATTATTTGGTATCGGGAAATTGCCTTTTCTTTTAACTCGGTTTTGAAAATACAATTGGCTTGCGAGCAGTCATGTGCTTTTCTTAAAAACAATTACGCTGGGCTTTTCTTAATTATTAACAAAACTTTATCCTTTTCAAACTCTTACGAAAAATAATTTTGCAACTATACATCCACACTGTGACATTAACTGAACCTCACATGCATCCCTTTCTCTCTATCCCTCAATGCATGCATACCTATGTGTGTGCTAGGTCCGGCAGGAAAACAAACGTACCCACACTGACATACGCGCGACACTACGCACGTAGTAATACGCATAATTACGGTATGCATGCGAGTACCACGATTGACAAATAACTCTGCCAAGCAATACAAAACCAAGTATATATCGTACAGTACCATGCATCAGCAGTTTCTCAACCAAAATGCAAGTATATATAGGCATCCAGAAGCCCCCAAACTGTTTTCTCGCAACGCCATCATGGTGCAATCGATTATATAATCAGGAAATCCAACCTACAACAGTACACACATTAATTCCTCTTGCGTGCATGCATGGATGCACACCTTAGCTCCTCTCATCAGTAGCCTTCATTCCTCACTCCCTCTCTCTCTCCCCCTCTAGAGAGAGCTAGATTCTCTTTCTCTCTCTCTATCTCAAGATGACGAAGAGGAAGAAGAAGGTGGCCGCGCGCATGCTATAATAAACCCTGCCCGGCCATCGTTGGCTTTCCACACAGGGAGCAACCAAACCAAAGCAACAAAGCAGCCAACCAGCAAACTCATCTTCCCAGCTTGTCTTCCTCATCCTAGTACACCTTTTGTCTCTCTCTCCACACCACACAAACCCCAAGTCCACTCCGGCCGGCGCCGTACCTAGCTAGCTAGCTGCCATCTCGATCCATCCATGGCGACGACGGCGGCATCTGCGGCTGCGGCTGCTGCGGCGTCGGTGACGGTGTCGGGGACGACGCGGTGGTGCCCGACGCCGGAGCAGCTGATGATCCTGGAGGAGATGTACCGCGGCGGGCTGCGCACCCCCAACGCGTCGCAGATCCAGCAGATCACGGCGCACCTCGCCCACTACGGCCGCATCGAGGGCAAGAACGTCTTCTACTGGTTCCAGAACCACAAGGCGCGAGACCGCCAGAAGCTCAGGAGGCGCCTCTGCATGAGCCACCACCTCCTCTCCTGCGCACACTACTACGCCGCCGCCAACGCCGGACACCACCACCACCACCTCCTGGGTGCCGCCGCCGCGGTCGCTCCCATGCAGCACCAGCAGCACCAGCAGTACTACGCCGCCTCGTGCGCCGGGGGTGGTTTCGACCAGCACGTGCTACCTACCGCCGTTGCATCCCCGACGGCGGCGGCCGCCGCTTATGCTGCTGCTGGGTACGGGTACCCGGCGTTTGCTGCCACGGCGCCGCAGACGACGAGCCGGTGCGCTGCCGGCGTCAACACCTCGCCGCAAACCCCACTGTCGAAGTCCTTCAACTACCAGGTTAGTACTTGTCCTCCGTTAAATAGTTTCCTCCGAATCACTACGTGAGTACTTCACGTGCATCTTGACCTAACCGATGCATGGGATTATGTTGAGTGCAGGGAGGAGGGTCGCCGGAGTATTCGCTGGGAAGGCTGGGAAGCTTCGGGGTGGTGGTGGAGGAGGACACGTGCCGGCCGTCGCGCTACGAGCAGCAGCTGTCGTCGGTGCAGACGGATCAAGAGTCGGCGCCGGCGACGGCGGGGATGTTCTGCAGGCCGCTCAAGACGCTGGACCTCTTCCCCGGCGCGATCAAGGAGGAGCAGCGCGACGTCGCCTAGCTAGCTCTAGTAGCTCATGCGCATGCATCTGGGCCAGTAGCAGTAGCAGTAGAGTCTCCTAGACTAGTAGTAGAGGGCAGCAGCCCGTACGTGCACGCGCGCGCGCGCTGTCCGTACGTGCAGCTAGCTACACACCGAGAGAGATGATCTTATGTGTTAATTCCGATCATGTTAATTAGTTAATCAGTTGTTGCATTCTCGATCTTCTGTGATTCTTTGGTTTAGATTGTGCAGCACGTACGCCAGTACTTACATTAATCTGCAGTACGTGCGTGCGCCGGAGTTTTAAGTACTATCCGTATGTATCGTTAGCTGCTGGAAGCCGGCCCAAGCTAGTGAGTGCATTAATGGATTAAAGGAGTGACATTATGGAATGTGAAGGAGGCAGCGAGTACTACTCCAGCTAGCAGCTATGGAGCTACGGCCTAGCATCGAGTTCTACTCGAACTAGCAAGGTTTAAGAAATGTTTTACGCAAATATAAGACATTGCTAGCTAGTAAGCTCAGCTTGGACGTCAAGTTTACCGCCCCTCAAATTTGTTTGTAGACAAATTTCGAATTGATTCCCTTCTCTTTTTCCTTCAGCTTGCAGTGATCAACATATGTCCAGACCTCCAGCCCCAATTCGCTCTGAACGAGTTAATTAAAAAAAACCATCACAATTGCCGTGGGGCTAAACCCAAAAATAACCTGACAGGTGCGCCTAGTCTAACATCAGCTGTCTAAATTGCCACGTCACTCCTGAAACTGGGCCGCTCATGTCAGTTTCATGTTTAACTGAGCTTCGCGTAGGGTTAGCACATATGTGGTGGCTGTTTGAAAGTCATTACCTCTGGACCGGTGGCCGCGCGTATTTTTTTTATCCAAGTTGTTTTACAAAACCCTAACCGTAATTGTGGTGATTTTTTGTAATTAACTCGCTCTGAACACTCTAGCTCAAACCTTGCACTAGCTTATTGCTTTTGAAGTTTTAGTTGAAAATAGACCACAAATTCAACCAATGCCCCACCATATGTATAATAACATACATGTCAGTTTTTTTAAATTGAAATAAGCATAATTTATATATCTCCAAATGGTCCAAAAACAGTACTAAATAGATAAGGCCCGTAGCACTGCATAGTGAGTTAGTGATCGAGTCAGTGTAATTAATGGTAATCTGAGCTTGGGCAGGAGCTTACAGACTTACAGTGCTGCTCTATCGTTAATTCAAATAATATTAGCTGGTGTATGCATGGGACCGATGCCCAACTAACTTCCAACTGGGTGCGCAAGGCGGAGAATGTTCCTTATTGCCCATCTGGTCCCAGCCCAACAAAGCTGTTTTCTGTTCCTTAAGCAGTCGACCCACAGTCAAAATTAACCACACGCCGCTGCACACAGTTGCAGGTGGATTACTGAAGAATTAACCAACACACCATCGTGTGTGGCCGAAACAAGGGACCTACAAAATAAGAAGGCACACGTCTATTGCAAGCACAAATTAATTAAGCACGCTGCAACTTGGAGTGCAGAAAAAACATCATGATACAAGGGATTGATCCTCTTCTTCGTTCTAATGTTCCTTAATATTTTCTAAATACGATTTCACTCCGTATTATGATGCGAAGGAAATAGCCGTGTGCATTGTTGTATGAGATAGCAAGAAACGACGAAGAGCGGAACGATCAAACCAACGGGGACACGAGATTTTAACGTGGAAAACCCCTCCAAACAAAGGAGAGGAAAAAACCACGGGCGCCAGCCAGCAATACTTCACTATATCGGGTGAGGTTACAGACGCCGTGGGTTTACAATGTGTGGCTTACCCCAACAGGCGACTTACAAGATGTATTTATAGAGGGCAGAAACCCTAAGTCGGTTGCGATCCGACTCGGATACGATCCGTACCGTACCAAGGGGGCTGCCGCCCCCGCACCCCCGCGAGCGCAGGATGGGCCGGTGGGCTAACTTCCTCGCTACGCTACGGCCCAAGCCTCCCGGCGACGGGCCTCCGCTTCGCTCCGAAGTTAGCCGCTCACTTCACTTCATCATATGAATTTGGATCACCATAAAACAACACTCCACCTTGAGACAAATTCCATCTTGTAGTATGAACGAGAACCTTCACCCCTGAAACAACAAAGAGAACACTTTCGGCGCCAAATAGCCTCTTGGGCTAAACAGTGATACCAACTAAGTCTGAGCATAACTCAAACTTAGATACAGGAACAGGCTTTGTCATCATATCAGCTGGATTATCAAGAGTACTAATCTTGCATACCTTCAACTTACCTTGTGCAACAACATCACGCACATAATGGTATTTGATGTCAATGTGCTTTGTTCTCTCATGAAACATCTGATCCTTAGTAAGGTAAATAGCACTCTGACTATCACAAAACAGGTTAATGCAAGTATCAACTCCACAAAGCTCAGAAAACAAACCTTTCAACCAAACAGTTTCTTTAACTACTTCTGCAATGGCCATGTATTCAGCCTCCGTGGTGGATTGGGCAACAACTGGCTGAAGTGTTGCCTTCCAACTAACAGCACAACTACCAATGGTGAACACATAACCTGTGAGGGACCTCCTCTTATCCAAATCGGCAGCAAAATCTGAATCCACATAGCCAACGAGTCCCTCACTAGCTCTGCCAAACTTCAAGCAAGCATCAGACGTGCCACAGAGGTACCTGAAAATCCACTGAACAGCTTCCCAATGTTCTTTACCAGGATTAGCCATGTATCTACTCACCAAAGACATAGCATATGATAAATCAGGACGAGAACAGACCATAGCATACATCAAGGAACCAACAGCACTAGAATAGGGAACTCCAGACATGTACTCCATATCATCATCAGTAGTAGGACATTGAGTAGATGACAACTTAAAATGAGAAGCAATAGGAGTACTAACAGATTTTGCATCATGCATGTTAAAACGATGAAGAACTTTCTTAATATAACTCTGCTGACTAAGAAATAAGAACCCAGACTTTCTATCACGTGTAATTTCCATACCTAGGATTTTCTTAGCAGCACCAAGATCCTTCATCTCAAATTCGCTACTCAACTGTGACTTGAGAGCAGCGACATCTTTCATGCTCTTGGCAGCAATCAACATGTCATCGACATATAACAGCAAGTATATAGGTGATCCATCAACCAACTTAATGTACACACAGCTATCAAATTCAGACCTCTTAAAACCATGTGACAACATAAATGAATCAAACCTTTTATACCATTGACGAGGGGATTGTTTCAAACCGTAGAGAGACCTTTTCAACTTCCGGCGACGGGCCTCCGCTTCGCTCCGAAGTTAGCCGCTCACTTCACTTCATCATATGAATTTGAATCACCATAAAACAACATGCATCATCATGATGCAGAGGCTGAGAAAAAAATAAAAATTGAACCACGACCATGGACAAGTTCAAATGCCTGGAAACATTTGGCAACAAAAAACATATGCTCAACAAGAAAGAAAGAAAAGGTAAAATTCGCAACAGAGGAAGGATCTTCATGGCATCACGACAAATCGAGATGGCATAAAACCACCATTGCTCCCTCCAAACTTGACCTGCCAACACCTTTCATGAACCACTGATCAGCGATTGTCTAAGGCACGCTATATACAAACGATACTATGGACACAGATAATACTGGTGTGAGGCACCTAATCTGCAACGAAAGCGTCAACCCCCTTATCGACAAGCCTCATTTTTGGCAACAAACATAAATTTCTCCTTGCCTTAAGATATCTCTAATTTGATCAACGGATGTTCTATTCCACTCATTAGCACTGAGGATTTGTCATGGGTCTACAACAACAATATATATTAGTTTCTTCTACATGTAGCATATATTTCCCTAGGACTATGTAGCCAAGTTAGAAACCCCTAACAAAAACAATTGAAAATGAGATTTCAAAGTTTGAAAAAATCCCCCAAAAATTTTTGTGGATACATATACATGTTATATATAACTGTATAGTTTTGGTCAATAATACATTGTATTTTAGGCTACATAAAAATAACAAAACCGTGGAACTGAAAAAGGTGGAAAAGAACTCATTTAACTTGATAGATTTGTCTTTTCTGTGTAGGCCACGTCTGCAAAGATTTCTACAAAAAAAAATTGAAATTTGATTTCTACAAAACTTTGGGCGTACATAGTAGACATGTATATATACTTGTATGGTTTTTACAGAACTTTTTGAGATGAAAAAAATCTTTTCAATTTTCTGAAAACCGTGTGCACCGGAGTTCGAGATCAAGAATTGTTTTTCGCTAACTTTTACGCCTGATTTTCTCTTTTGCACTTGGATGTTTGGTGGTATGTTGTTTTGTTACCTTTCTGGGAAAATGAAGCCCGTATGGTTGGGGTATCCGTGTGGGAAAAAGCGTAGTGCATTAATATCTCACACAAGACAAACAGTAAGAACATCTCTATCAATTCCATTAAAATTCAAACCGTAATCTCGTATAAGGGGGGCCATCAAATGATTTTAAGGGTAAAAAACATGCTCGCTAGAATAAATCCTGCAAATCAAACCATAAATTTGAATAAAGTTGTTTGAGCCGAAACACTATTGTGGTGGGTGGCTGAGCTCAGTGTATTTGAAATGTGTCTACCATTAACCACCCCATACAAGAAACCAAACACAAGACAAAACCACTATAAAAACTGGCTACCAACTAACCATCCGAGACCCGGGTGATAGCCACCTAGCCAAACACGGTTGACATACGGTGTGCATGCATACGTGCACGAGTAAACACAAGTCAGATGCGCATCACACAATACCTACGCCTGCTTGTGTGCATGTAGCCATGTACCATACGAGGCGATAGATTTTGAGGATACGCGTACGACGTCGGTACGGGGTGAATGTTTTATGGGCCACAGCGGAGTATCACGAACGGCCCACGTAGGCCCATCTGTATAGAGACGCAGCCCAGTTGAACGGACTTCTCGGGCCGTCAAAATACAGGCCCACATAAGGAATCCTGCCCAAGCCCGTTCCGGCCCCGAAACGAGTTCTTCTTGGCGAGCAAGTCCGGCTATGCCCCACATAAAGAGCAAGCGCAGGAAGAAGTTAGAAGCCAAGCCAACCCACACGACACAAATCCTCGCAATCCCCTTCGCCGATCGTCTCCTCCGCCTCCGACCTGCTCCCGCCGCAAGCCAGCCTCCGCTCGAGCTCGGTTCTCAGGTAACCCATCTACCTTCTCCTCCTCCTCCTCCTCCGCGGCACGCTGATTCTGCCTGGGCGTCGCTCTCCTGTTCCTTTCCTCGCTCGATCGATGCCGCCGCTAGGAGATGCCCGATCGAGAGATGTCGAGCTCGTGTTTGCGATTCTACTACAATAGGTGATCTCGGGTCGGATTCGATGTGGCGGGCTGTGGAGCGGCTTTCGCCCTCTGGGGCTTGGGGGCTGTTGTCAATCTAGTCATCATCTGGTTTCCTAATTTACGTACTGCTGATGTGGTTTGATGGATCTGCGGACCGAGTAGTTCGGTGCTTCAACTCGTATCTGCGCGAGATTGCAGTTAGATGGAGAATTGCTTGGTGTGGATTGACAGGCTTTTAGGATTTGTTGCGTTTCCTGCTGTCCAAGTTAACTGCTGCTTGTTTAATTTGAGGCGATTTGGTCACACATTGCGCAATGCTAGTCAACAATGCTGCGATTTTACCCTGCGGGTGCTAGAAGAACACTTTCCCTGTCAATTTGCTGCTACGGCTACCTGATAGCTTTGTTCTAGTGGTTTTACCAAATTGTGTAGGTCGGAGTTTGGTTAACTAATCTGCTTGCGCTGTTGGAACTTGTCTCCATGAGTATTCTGTACCTGGTTAGAATTGGTTGGAGAATAATAAAAAAGATGAGAACTAGTATGACGATTATTTGTTTGTGTGCATCAACACCATTGTAGTTTTCCCAGTTTGTGTGCGATTCTACTATAATTGTGAACGTACTGGAAGAACGCTTTCCCCTGCCAATTTCATCGGGTAGATGTCCTACTTCTTTTGTAGTTCTTCTGTTTGGTACTGCCAATGCAGCTTAAGTTTGGTGGGAGTTAGATAGAACTATGTTGGTTGGAGCTTTGTTAATTACTGGTGACCCTGTATGCCGGTTTGCTAGGGAATTGTTAGCCTGCTGATATAACTGAGAGTTTGTAAGCTTTATAATCTATGAGTAGTGTCTTATACAGATAATGCCATGTTAGTACCATGGTAGTCATACCAACTTTCATTGTATGTTGGCAAACTGGTGTTATGTAACTTTTTTTAGATAATTGCAACATTTTAGGCTTGGAGAGAATAAGAAATAGGCTGATGTAGAGTTAGTCAGCTCTCTTTTTTCACTGTTATTACTTTCATTGTTGCCTTCCGATTTTTTACTCATATATTGTGAAACGGTCCAAGCTTTTAAACATGATATAGTGATATATGTATGCTTCAGGAAGTAAGAAAGAAGTTATAATTGGTTTTCTTCTCATAGGCATGCTTGTTGCTGGCACTTTTTCTTTCTAGTTGAGCCCATTTCTTCTCTTCTATAATTGATATTTGTGTTTATTGTTTAGCTGGCCGATTTGTTCTATTGCATATGGGTTGGAGAACTTATGATTAATATTGCCCACAGTTTTGTCCATGCCACTAGAATGCTATTTTTTAGCTTTTGTGATTTGAACGCATTGCTTTATATTTCTTTTAGTATATATGATCTGTTGCTTGTTGTCAACTTCGAAACTGAAAGATCAAGAGGCTAACAAATTATTTAGTGTGATCCCTGCTCAATGTCAGGCTCCTGCTTAAGTTGTTTGTCCTCATGTTTAAGTTGTTGTCCCTTATAGATAGTAGCATATAAACTGTCAGCTCTTGAAACTGCCAAAGTTTGCAAGTAATGCCTATGAATTTTAATGGGCAGTGCTTATTCATGTGTTGCGTGTACCAGCAGATAGAAGAGACTTTCATATTGTTAAAGCATGTTTTGACCATATGCTCTATTCTTGTGCAGCTTAGCATCAATGGGCTTCCTCCAGAGCACTTTCTCTCTTTTGGTCGGTACTGGTGCAGGCATCTACTTTGCCCAGAACTACGATCTTCCAAACATGAAGAAGATCATGTGGGGTCTGCTGGGCAGGCTGAAGGAGTTGGAAGACACATACAAGAAGCCCAGCGACGGGAAGAACAAGGAGTAATCTGTCGGACCGTCCTACACTATGAGACCATGACCGGCTTAGCAGTCTAATTGTTACTATTACTTAGGTTCTTCCTTATCATTCAAGGAATGACTCCCTCCACTCTGTGGATCTCCCAGTTTAAGACTCTGTTCTGAAATAGTTGGATGTTTACATATGGGATCAGTTGGGTATTTTTGGAGATGCTACATACGTGCATGAGTTCATGGCGGTTTAAGGAGCCATATATGATTTGTTGATTGCGTTATGGTGATTGTTGCGTCGGTTATTGATTGTGTTCATGATTGTTGCATTATGCCATGGTTCTTCTCGTGAAGTATATTACCTCTGACTTTACTTCTTGGAATCCAGATCAAAGAAACCAGGAAGACCATCAATTTACATGCAAAAAAACTCGGTTAAAATGGGAATAAATCCGTCAAACGATTTATATGCTCACGTAGTATAAGGTGAGTCTTAACCAACGTTTGGTTTGGAATTTAGAATAACAGAGCTATTAATTACTGATATTAAAGCGGGACCATAACCAAACTCATGTTTCGAAATTACCATGACTGGTTTACTCGAAATTCACCAGAACCACTTGTATTTTTTATATTCTTATTAGGAGCAAATATATTTTTGTAAATCATTACATAATCTCACTCCTAAATGAAATGTCTACCATTTTTTTACATGGTAATACGCTTCTCATTTATATAATAAAGGTAAGTTACAAGACACGTACACACTGACATTACATATATGATAAACCTATCCTCCTCCTTCGTCAGCACCGAAGTGATCACCAAAAGAGCGGAAGACAGATCACCTTTACACCTGATCTCGAAGCGGCTCCATCGCTGATCAGCAGCTTTACGAATCTCCAAAGTAGTTTACCAGAAGCAAAACCATCATCGTTGAACGAATCAGACCGGGGCAATATGTCACCGGACACGCCATCGAACTCCAGAACTGGCACCACCGCACGACTACGACGTCGAACGAGTGAGCCAAAACTGTCAACCTTTAACCACAAATCCAGCACATGATACACAATCTTCCAGCTATCACATGCGTCGACAATGGTCTGCGCGTAAGGACAAGCAATCACAGATCATGAGATCACATGCTTTGAGCCGTCTTATTATATTGTCTAATTGTTCAGATATATAGTTTATTTTTAGTGTGTATCGTGAATTTGTTATTTAGGTAGAGTTTGAAATATCTTGGGAAAATGCAACTCTACTCATCCTCCCACACTCCAAGTCGCATCGCAGATTCCCTCGTCCTCTCGACTTAGGGTGAGCGTTCGGGAATTCCCGATATTTCGGACAGGAAATTCGGGAAAAAAGTTTGGAATCCACCAATTGTCTCCCGATTTTACATGAGAAAATTAAGAAATTTGGGATTGGGTTCAGGAAGTTCAGACCTTAGCGTATATGTGATTCGACTTGCTGGATGTGTGGGGTGCGGTGTGCCCGAGGGACTGGAGTTGTTGCTGGCTTGCTGGACTATTAGGGAAAAATACCGGGCCTAGTCATAAATTTGTCGAACATAGTGTATATGAGTTTTGACCGGACTGAAAATAATTATCGTTTCGCACCTGGGGCGTTAGAAATTTTTGTTGAGATATACTGGATTTTTAGGATTCAACCCTAAAATTTTGAATTACCCTATAACTAAATTCAGTATTTCAGAACCGCTTCTCTCAATTTGCGATTGTGGGCTTCGGAAAATTCGGGATCGAGATTTGGAACTTTTGGGTTTCGAAATTCAGGATCGGCAAATATGGCCAGCCTGATTCTCGACTTCTATCAGCTGGCGTCGCTAGGTACTTCACCTCGCGATATCGATCTGCTCCTTGGTCATCGTCACCGGCTATGAGACGTCTCTCCTTTTCACTCTCCTGATCAGAACCCTAGATCCATCGCGCCTCCCAACTTGGCAGTTCCACCCCACCGTCATAGGTACAGCTAGTAGAAGAAGAAGAGAGAGGAAAACCCTCCTTTTTTCTTTCTTTCACAAAAGCAACGCTTGAGCAATTTTATTAGATGGAGCTTCCCTTTCTCAGGAGAACAATCCACCACGATCTTTTTTTCTCCACCTAGTCATCGTCACTCGTCAGTTGGTGCTGAGTTGCATAAAAAATTCATAATTTTTGCTCAGTCATTCTTCTGTCAGGGGTACCTGCTGCTTGTGTTGTCTCCCCTTCTTCTGCGCCTCTTTGTGTTTGTTGCTTCTCGCATCGTTCATTGGGTGATGCGATCAATGTTTGCTGTTTGCGACTCGTTTTGTTTTGAAGTTGCTCCTCTTACCTATTAGTAAAAAATCTTATTGACAATGAGACTTGTTGCATGCAGGTCGGAGTTTGGCATCTAGTTGGGGCAATGTCTAACTTGTCGTCAGAACCTGAATCGACTGTTCCAGTTCAGGTTACTCCTCTCTTTGCTTCTCCTGAGACCGAATAGTAAAAGATTGTTACCTGTCACTGAATGGCATTTTATTTTTTTCGAGATTGTTACCTGTCACTGAATGGTAAAAGAAGTACCCTTGTATGTTTCTTTAGGTACAAACAATGTGTCACGGTTTGGTTTGTGAAAAAATTAGTGGCAAGACCTCAGATTGCATTATGAACTAAATAGAGGTACATAAAGGGATGAACAAGATCCAGCGAAAAAAGAAACATAAAAATTCCCATAATTCGCGGGAAAGCTAATCCAAAAGCTCAGGAGGAAACGAAAGAAATCAGGGATAGTTAATAGCCCTTTTATCCGTATGCGGTATGCTTGACCTATCCTTAAGAGCTCTATCATTCTAGAAGAGAACTTATTGTTTGGAAGATCCAGTTGAGTTTTCTACTGTTGCACCGCTGCATTAGGTCAAAGATTATTATAGTTCTCGTTCTGTATCTGAATAAACCAGCACCCAAGGGTAATTAGCTCCTTGCAAATAGGGTAGCCCAGTAAATGCTGGTTAGTTACCAACATCCTCTGCTATGTTAAATTCAAGCACTCTACGTTCTTTCATATGTGTAGCTGTAGCGCACTAAAATTTGGCATCTCGGCAGGTTGCCTAATTGGATTCGCATTGCAATTTCATCTTCTGTTTTTAATTTCAGCCAATGTCAATGCAAACATTCAACAGAACTGAGTCAGTGGCAGCTCTTTCTGATGAGGATAGTAACAGCGATACAGATGAATCGCCGACAGGTGAGTATGATCCGTGGGATCCTCCGCATCCTCGTCCTCATCCCTCATTAGATGAGTTGACATGTCCTGTTCAATATATGAGGAAGGTAAAGTAACTAGGCCCTGCTCATATGATATATGTCCCACTGGTCCCACTTCATCCCTCTTCGTAATACACTTTTTCACAATTTCTCTCTACAGTACATGGATCAGATAGTGGATTTCCTTGCTAACGCCAGAGCCACCAACATAATTGTCCCGGACCGCACTTCCAAGGTTTGTATATTTCCTCATTTTGTATGATTGACACATCTAATTAATATTCTTGTATTTTTCCTGCATTGTTTTGTAGTTATCCTGTATCTTGCAAGATTATAAGTGTGTTTTTTCATCCCTCAAGTATTATTTGAGTGTAACTTTAATACCCAAAGCTTCAAACAACCTGAAGTTGCTCCCTGAACTATCAATACAGTGCAATTTTCATCACCATAAGTAGTTTTGTCCAATCCAAAGAGGTTTCAGTGACATGATGCTTACATGTTGGCTACGTCACCCCCAGGTGTTTGTTCCCTAGAAAGTCAAAAGAATAAGTAACATCCTTTTCCCCGCAAAATCATATATTTTTGTATAAAGAACTTGTACAAACAAAAAGAGCACAAATAACTCAAAAGTTGACGAAAACAAGGACATATAATTTTTTTTAATGGAATCTTTTCAGTTTTTGTCAATGTATTTTTTGCAACTTCAAACATTCTAATAAACTAATGGAATGTAATGAAGAAGATCTGTCATATGGTAGACATATGGTGGCGACCTGACCTACATGTAGGCCCCACATGATTCACAATTGTTTTGGAATCCATTATGACAGATGAAAGTTGAACGTTATGGAACTATTCATAGCGGGGGCTCAACTTTGGGTGGTTTAAAAGTTTAGCACTGTAAGCTACACAGGAAATAGTTAAGGATGAAAATACACTATTTTTCTAATTTAATGCGATAAGATGTCTTACTAGAATTATTTTGTTGTTAAGCTTGCTTAGTTGGATAACTGAACTGATTGCCATTCACCTTGTTTCTACATGAATGAATCCAATCAGGAGGCACACATGCAGTTTTCTCGCATATACAATCGTTTGTCTACCGTCCTCCAAAAGGATAGTGTTGCGTTCTTCCTCCGCATCTTCCAGAAGTATACGGACAGCATGGTTTGTGGTTTTGTCATCACTCCGCAAACCCTCGACTTAATTGTTGCACATAATGCACTGCCTAAGCTCTGGGGGCAGCGAGCCAACCCCAACTACATTACCAGATTTGGGTACTTCCCGCTCCACCAAGCTGCCGAGTCATTCTCAGTTGACATGATTGAGTTATTGTTCCACCACGGTGCATCAGCCAATCAGCGCACCTCGGGCGATAGAATCGTGGAAGGCAGCATAAGTATCTGGAGGACAATCTATTAGCTGATCAGAACTACTGGAAGGGGAATGTCGAGTACATCTACAAGCTCCTGCATCTGCTTTGCCTGCCTGAGATGGTTTGTGTATAATGCCTCCTTACATCAAATAATACTTTGGTTATATAATAGCAATAAGTTCAGATCATTCCAGATATGTAAATTCACTGCTCCAGCAGTGCTGAAGAAATAAGAAATGACAGCCAGTCTTTAGTTAAAGCACTATAATTTACAGCTGTTCTGTATTGATGACTTATGCAGAAGATCTTCTTGGACACCACTAGATTGCTTGCAACTCAAACGGATAATGTTGCCGATGAGCTCTGGAATTACATCAAGAAGGGGAAGCTTGTCCCTGCTGCTATTTTGCTCCTTGCAGCTCAGAGGCAATTCCGTAACCTCAATGGTTTTGATATGATCAAGGATCGTATCGAGGATTATATGGTCGACTTGACAAGGGAAGGGTGTGGAGTAGAAAATGGGAAAAATACCAAGGCAAAAAAGCATCTGAAGGAGATGAAAGTGCATCTTATTAATGCATTGCTACTTGTTAAGATAATTCTCAAAGCTGGTGAATCTCTTGACGGATATATTCAAACTCATACAGAGGTACCACATTTTCACTTGATCATGAATTTAATGTCTTAGATATCTATTTTTTTCCTTCTATTGAATCTTAATGTTCTAATATGTTATGGTTTAGCTTTCGAACCTTCAAATATTAATCATAGTGAGCAGTATTGTGCAACACTTGCCTTGGTGACCAAGGGGATGTTATGAACATGGTAGGTGATAGGATAAGAGCCCTAAGGTTGGTACGAGATGGCCTGGACGGATGAGGTGCGACGCCCAGCCAACGCTGCCGCACAACAAGAGCAGGGAGAAACTTGGGAGGATAACTTAGACTATTTTCTTGCTTGACTATTGATCATGTGGCTAGGCATTATGTAGCCCGCTTACAAACGTGAAGGCTAAGCCAAACTAACAAACTTGAGAATCAAGAAATATATCTAAGACATTTAACTGCCAAAACTAACTAAAAACAATTAAGGAGTCTATAAAGACAAATTGGGGACTTTCACTGCCGTGGCCTTCCATGTTGTGGCTTCCTTATGCCACATAACAGAGGATAAGAGCAGAGTTTCCATATCTATATGATTTTGTACTTTTCAAGTACTGTCATGTTCTTACAGATCTTTTTACCAAGGAGACCTCAGTCCAATGTCTTGGGGTTGCTCTATTATGAAATCTTTCTGAATCATAAATCCTGAAAATGTGCATTATCGTACATTCAGTACTAAACTGATCATGCAGGGAAGCTTGTAGAGACACTAGCTGATACTAGTTTTCTATCAAAATTTCCAATAACTGTGGCTTTCTTGCAAAGACTTCCTTGAGTTTTTGTATGCAAATGTCCTAGTGAGAATATGATATTGTGCCCTTATGCAATCTTAGTAATATATTATAGTGCCGGACATTACAACCTCATACACGGCACGTGATTCCTGGTTCCAGTTTTTGCTAATTCGCCTAACCAAAATTCACTAACATGCAGTGTTCCCAAAGTTTCTTTGTCATTGTGTGCACACTAAACTTGGCGAAGTGAACAAAGTGGTGGCAAACCAAGTAACTATGGGTATCTCAATCTCTTTCCCACTGGCGTGCCCCCTCATCTTACCAAGAAGCTTCAAATCTCTGCAGATCAATGTTCTCTCCCACGCTTCGATTTGACAATCCACTCTTTAACTTCATATATAGGTAATGTCAAGCATTAGGACCAAACAGACAGCAATATAACTGAGGACGCTTGACTATTAGTATCCTACATATTGCCTTGTTATTGGACCTATTGTCCATAATGTTTCCAACAATTTGGTCATGTCGTCTGTAACGAATTAAACACCATTCTACACATGCATCTCCTTGATCCTCTCCAATGTAAGTCCGTCAAGTTCGCCGCACACTATGTGTTGGCACATAAGATGTCCAGCGTTGTTTCTTGTCTGTGATATCTATCTTTATTGCTGTCTCCTGATTACGAAGCCTGGCGATTTAATGAAAGTCAAGCACATAGTGTACTGGTATGTATGATGTATCTGTAAAGCGCATTTGGGATCTGCACTGGTAGTCTAGTGTCTAAGTCTTTTGCACTCCTATATTCATGGCCTTATGTATTTATGGAACATGTTAGTAGATAGCAGATGTCAGATGAGTTGAGTAGGACAGTTATCGAGTAAATTAAAACAAAATTATAAACCAAACTTGTTTACCTTCGTAACTGGTTTGGTTTTTTCGAAAAGGGTAGTCCTGGCCTCTGCATCAAGCGATGCACATAGCCATTTATTAGAACAAATAATAGTATGAGTATCACATCCAAATTACATCTCAAAACGCACAAAGGTAAGGAGATGCTAACAGAGCCCACTAAAAAAGCGTAAAAAAGTGACTACTGAAGTCGACTAATATGCCGCCACGTGGGTTGTTTTCTGTACGTATAACATCCCGCCTCCTACAAATGTTTCCAATATGTTTGTTGGTCTATTTGGCGTTGTACAGAAAACAACCCACGTGGCTTTTCGTAACTGGTTTGATAGAAGAATGTTATGCCGGCATCTCATCAGGTCATTGGAGAAGTTTCAGCAATTCTTAAGAATCACGATATTGGTCCTAGTGGAAAAGAAATTTGCATTGAAGACCTTAACTGGTTTGATTGTCTCCTGCCTTCTGCTTCTATTGTTCTTATCTTTTTTTTTTATGTAGATGATTTACTTAACAATATTTTAATCTTCTGTTCCACGTGCTTTTAAAGCTGCCCCTATGACTGTGGACGGCCGGACGGTGTGTTGCATGAAAATGGTGTGTCTGTTTTCACAGCCTGGTATTTTGACTGCTTCACAAATTTTGCAAAATAATCTGTAATATTTATTTTTATGGGAAACAGGGAACGCAGATTCGACCAAGGTAGCCATCAGATCACCTACTCTGGAAGCAGTGGAGAAAAAAGTATGGACATTTGAACTTGATTGCCTCTCTACTTACCCATTTGTAATTTTTCTGCATGCTGTTATCCCTTTTTTTTGTTAATTTGATCTTTTTGTTTATTTATTCGTCCTGTTTTAAACCTCAAGAGGGCATGTACATTTTGATTGATCACAGTTAAAATACGTATTTTTGTGTGCCTTGTTGGCTTTGATATCTTGATTATTTATGTTTTAAGCAGGCTGTGAAAAAGAAAGCACATGATAGCCACTGGTATGCAAGAGATCAGTTTTTTCCAGTATGGAGATCAGTGTTAACATCTCAGTTTATTACAAAGGTCATCCCACCGTATGCACCGAAAAAAGAGTTACCACAATATACCCGTGATGCTGGTAGCGCCCAGAATAAGTTGATTGCTGAAAGGTATTCTAAGATTCGTCTTGGCATGTTGGAGAGAAGTTATCCGATAGTAACATCTCATCGGATATTACCACGTAAACATCGATCCAGAAGACTATTTGGTACTGCTGCATCCATTGTCCTGAAGATGCTGAAGCGCGTATGATGACGGTGACGGAGCAGGAAGGTATAATAGTTTACTAGTCGAGTCTTTTGAACAGAGTATCTTAGATAGATGTGATGGATGTTGTCAGGACAACCGGAGTTTCTCCTTTCAGTAAATCAAGATGGCTATCTCTTTCTGTTTTGCCCACCGTAATGAATGCTGGTCGCATGTAGTTCATCATCTATCTGACACTGTTGTTTGTCTAAGTGTTACTATCTATCTGAGGCTTGACATGGGCAAAACATGTCATATTTAGCTTGAACCTTGACTGCATGCTTATGTAAGCACTACAGGAGTAACAACACAGCCCGACGGCATTTGCCGTCGGACTCAGCACAGAAACCCTCGGCCTAAGTGAGCCCGACGGTCACCGTCGGCCTAAGGCCGTCGGGCTGTGATCCATCGGGTTCACGCCGTGGCCTTCAGCGTCGCAAATACCGTCGGGCTCATAATGAGCCCGACGGTATAACCGTCGGCCTTTAACTACCAATTTAGTCAGCAATGCCGTCGGACTCATAGATGGTTCTATCAATTTTTTTTCAAAATTATTTATTTTCAACTTTTTTATTATTATTTTAACTCCAATTTAGTCATATATTTAATCTCATATCACACACTTAATCATAATCTTAGCTCAAACTATCCACTCACACACTTAATCATAATCTTAGCTCAAACTATTCACCCTTAGTCAAACTTCCCAGACGGTCACCCATCTTTAGAGTGCTCCAGGCCAAACACGCTTAACTATTGAGTTCTATTCAAATGAGATTCCAGTTGAGATGTCATACCTTGTTGCTATTAGTATGATAGCAATCATATTAACCCTCATCTCAGATATTATATTTTTTAATCTTTAAAATTTCAAAAATAAGATTTGAATAAACAAAATAACTATGTTTAATAATACTTGAATAATAATAATAATAATAATCAATTATTTTATTTTTGTTTTGTCTTTTCCATTTAATAAGAAATAATTCATATCTTCATATTGATATATCAGAATTTAATTTATAAAATGTCTATATCGATCATAAAAATGAGAGGAATCCAAATATGACATCCATGCCATCATTTTCATAATGAATAATGTCTTTTAAAACAAACAAGAACCAACATAAATCAGTATAAAGTCAATTAAAGAGGCAAATTTAGATAGAAAACAAGGAAAATCCTCATATTAAGTTATTATCCATAAAATATGTTCTACTCTTTGTGAAAATTAAATGGGTGTCATTTTGGACCATATTTTATGTACTTGCTTCACAAAAAAAGTCATTTCTGACACTTAAAAAATGGAAAATGATATTTCTAAAAAGAATTTTGAAAATCGCTTCGACGACGTTGTTTCCCATACCATGACACACATATGTGCTGAATATGGGCACTTTATCACAAACTATGACATGATAATGGTCATACATTGGTCATTTGTCTTGAAACCTATGCATGTTTATAGATGTTTGACATTTTTGTGAAGTTTCATTTTGAAAAGTTTGCCAAAAATCAAGTTTATCATTTTTCCTATTAACTAGTACACGTAAAAGGACTTCATGCCAAAGGGTTTCTTTTTTTGAGTACTTTTTCATATTTTTCCATTTCTTTCAAAAAACAGTCAAAATGGAGAGCATGGCTATTCATCAAAAGTGGTCGAATTTTTCAAAACTATTGACGGTTCTATGTTGTAACCACTACTTGTGTACCTTAAAATTATTTTTGTAAGAACTTCAGAGCAAACTATCACACAGTTGTAGTTCAAATTTGAATTACTTCCGGAAAATTGACATAAAGTCAATTAAAGAGGCGAATTTAGATAGAAAGTAAGGAAAATCCTCATATTAAGATATTATCCATAAAATTTGTTCTAATCTTTGTGAAAATTAAATGGGTGTCATTTTGGACCATATTTTATGTACTTGCTTCACAAAAAAAGTCATTTTTCACATTTAAAAAATGGAAAATGATATTTCTAAAAAGAATTGTGAAAATCGCTTCGACGACGTTGTTTTACATACCATGACACACATATGTGCTGATTATGAGCACTTTATCACAAACTATGACATGATAATGGTCATACATTGGTCATTTGTCTTGAAACCTATGCATGTTTATAGATGTTTGACATTTTTGTGAAGTTTCGTTTTGAAAAGTTTGCCAAAAATCAAGTTTATCATTTTCCCTATTAACTAGTACACGTAAAAGGACTTCATGCCAAAGGGTTTCTTTTTTTAGTACTTTTTCATATTTTTCCATTTCTTTCAAAAAACGGTCAAAATGGAGAGCATGGCTATTCATCAAAAGTGGTCGAATTTTTCAAAACTATTGATGGTTCTATGTTGTAACCACTACTTGTGTACCTTAAAATTATTTTTGTAATAACTTCAGAGCAAACTATCACACAGTTGTAGTTCAAATTTGAATTACTTCCGGAAAATTGACATAAAGTCAATTAAAGAGGCGAATTTAGATAGAAAGCAAGAAAAATACTCATATTAAGATATTATCCATAAAATTTGTTCTACTCTTTGTGAAAATTAAATGGGTGTCATTTTGGACCATATTTTATGTACTTGCTTCACAAAAAAAGTCATTTTTCACACTTAAAAAATGGAAAATGATATTTCTAAAAAGAATTGTGAAAATCGCTTCGACGACGTTGTTTTACATACCATGACACACATATGTGCTGATTATGAGCACTTTATCACAAACTATGACATGATAATGGTCATACATTGGTCATTTGTCTTGAAACCTATGCATGTTTATAGACATTTTTGTGAAGTTTCGTTTTGAAAAATTTGCCAAAAATCAAGTTTATCATTTTTCCTATTAACTAGTACACGTAAAAGGACTTCATTCCAAAGGGTTTCTTTTTTTAGTACTTTTTCATATTTTTCCATTTCTTTCAAAAAACGGTCAAAATGGAGAGCATGGCTATTCATCAAAAGTGGTCGAATTTTTCAAAACTATTGACGGTTCTATGTTGTAACCACTACTTGTGTACCTTAAAATTATTTTTGTAAGAACTTCAGAGCAAACTATCACACAGTTGTAGTTCAAATTTGAATTACTTCCGGAAAATTGACATAAAGTCAATTAAAGAGGCGAATTTAGATAGAAAGTAAGGAAAATCCTCATATTAAGATATTATCCATAAAATTTGTTCTACTCTTTGTGAAAATTAAATGGGTGTCATTTTGGACCATATTTTATGTACTTGCTTCACAAAAGAAGTCATTTTTCACACTTAAAAAATGGAAAATGATATTTCTAAAAAGAGTTTTGAAAATCGTTTCGACGACGTTGTTTTACATACCATGACACACATATGTGCTGATTATGAGCACTTTATCACAAACTATGACATGATAATGGTCACACATATGTGTTAAAACTATTGCATATTTGTATATGATTGATATTTTTTATAAAGTTTTGTTTTAAAAAGTTGCCAAAACTCAAATTTATCATTTTTCTAAAAACTAGTACACGTCAAAAGACTTCATGCCAAAGGGTTTCCTTTTTTTTAGTATTTTTCATATTTTTTTTGAATGTAATCTAATTTTTTGAGAAAAACTGAAAAACTGTATAGTGAGGCCGACGGTTATACCGTCGGGCTTACAATGTGATCAGGTCACTTCGTCCAGGACGCCCACGCGGGGGAGAAGGGGGGAGAAGTCCGACGGTGTTTTGACGCCGACGGTGGCCGTCGGGCTCACATTAGAACGCCGACGGTGTTTTGAGCCCGACGGTGTTTCTCTGTCCGTCGGTGCTAGATTGTGACGCCGACGGCCCCGACGTTTGGCCGTCGGCGTTATAATTGCCGTCGGGCTGGTCTGCCACTCCCGTAGTGAAGCGAGCTCGGTGGTAGCATGACCAGCTGACTGTAATCGATTCTTAGAGAACAAGTTAAAGACACACTACCTAATGTATGCATCTCCATGCCGTGCTCGAACGCATTAGATGTGCTGCTTCTTTTCCTTTTGTAAACATTTTGATCCTTTTCCCTTTCTCAAATACAAATGCTGGACACATCCTTCATCAAGTGCTTTATTTTCGTTTTTGAAAGGAGGAGGTCTTTTGTCCGCTTTTATCCGTTTGGGTCACCGAACGGACAGGGGTCCGGCCCATTTCCGCCCCTTATGACCATTGCACCCAACGGGCTGACCCATCTAGTCCACTAGGTCAGGGTTTTGGCCATTTGATCATCGGTCTGGGTTTATGTTGCACATTTTCAGCATATAGACCAAATCAATCAATAATTATACGGCCAAATTTAAACAAATGTCCCAAACTCAATAAGCATATTGGTATTCATCTCAAAATATTCAACAATAAATCATAGGGCCATCCAGGCCACCATGGTTTTGGCCATGTTCTTTCGGCCATCTCGGCCATGGTTCCCAACTTCGGCATGCAAACATTTCGAAAGGAGAGAGATGTGATCACTCTCGCTCCATATAGTACCTTTGCTTCTTCTTGTAGTAGGCCTTCTTTTTGAGAGTGAAGGTGGAGATATCCATGGCCATGATATGGTTCTCCTCTTGTTGTAAGGCAAACTCGAGCTCCTTGACATTGGCATCCTTAGATCTTGCCTTCGCCTCCGCCTCCTTGGCTCTAGGATCGGCCTCCTTCGATCTCACCTCTCGGCCTCCCTAGCCGCTACCTCGGCCTCCTCGGCTATTGTCCGGGCATTGTCCTCCTCGATCTTGAGCCTTTTTTTTGTAGTTCAAAATATTTTTTAGCCGCCTCTTCCCTCTCTTGGTGTTCCCTCTCTTTCCTCTCCTCCTTCTTCTCGCAGGCCTTGTCCTTTTGGGATACGAATCCGTTTAAGATCTCTTGTGAGGCAATCATTGTTACATCCCTTTTCAACTCGGCCTTAGAGTTGTTCCTCCCTATTGGCCTCTTCTCCTTCTCAGTCGGGTCCTCACTCGGTGGGGCAATTGGCACCCCAACGTTCTTCATGGACGCGTAGAGGTCCTTCCACTTTTGTTGATACTTGAGAAGTTTGTAGCAATGGGTCAACGTGACGGCCTTCCCATTGTGTTGAACCTAAAATGTTTACAATGCTTGGATGCATGGCCTGCACATAGGATTTAAACACTTAAAGGCCACAAAATAATGAATGATGAATTACCATTGTGTTGAGCAAGAATATAACATACCAATTCCTTTACTCCTACTCTACTTTGTGGCCGGGTTTGAACGTGTTTGTAGGAGCCACAAAACTTGCTCACCTCCGCTTGGATGTGTGCCCACCTCTTGTTGATCGACAACTCGGTCCGGCCGTACATCACTTGGTCATGGTAGGGTGGAAGGACATTCCTCTCATTGTAGTGTTTGTAGAACCAAGACCAATAGACGGTCCCTCTTTGCTCGGCCCCGACGATTTGGTCTGTGCCAACCTCTATCCACGACTCGCAAATGAGCTTGTCCTCCTCTTGTGTGAATAAGATGCCCCTTTGGATGACCTTGTTCTTCATAGCCCGGGCCTAGGTGCCAAGCTCTTTGACAGACATATAGGCTCCTTTTCGATGTTGATCAAATCGAGGTCGGTCAGCTCAACATCATCATCTCCGGCCAAGTAGTCGTCATGGGCATAGGCCTTGTTATTTTCTCTGACCATGCCCTATAGGGATTCTTCCCCGTCCATGTAGTAGCCCTCATATGCTGGTGTGAGCATTTGGCCGAACAAGTTGCGTCGTGGATCTTAACCGGTGGGGAAGCTGCACGCGTGGCCGCAGTCTGTGGCGCGGGTGAACGGATAGACGTCGCCTAGAGGGGGGGGGGGGGGGGGGGGGGTGAATAGGCGATTTAAAACTTTTTCGAGGAGCCGGAATATCCGCACAAATGACCCGGAAATTCTGGTATGCTTGATAAAGACGAAATAAAATTAGAGGTTTACTTTAACAAGCATACAACCTAGATAAATATACTAGGCTCACGTATGTGCACCAATAACTTAGCTAGCAAAATAGATGACTTCAAGCACGAAGGCTATCATAATGTAAAGTGCATAAGTAAAGAGCTCGGGTATATAAATAACCGAGGCACGCGGAGACAAGGATGTATTCCCGAGTTCCACCCAAAGGGTGTACGTCTCGTTTGGAGAGGTGTGCGCAACCACAACAGGTTAGCTGCAACGCCACAAAGGCTCACCTTCTTCTCCTGATGAACTCAACCACAAAAGGTTGCGAGTTCATCTTTCACTGTTGATCCCCTTTGGGACGGAGATCGAATCCCGTACAACACTCTTGAGGCACACACCCACAACTTAATTGGGGGCTCTCAAGTGACCACAAAAGGTCTTGGCCACAAAAGGCGTCTAGGGTCCAAAGACCCAAGAGTAACAAGCTCACAAGTATCACCATCACGAATCCTCGTGGAGGGTTCAAACCTTTGCAAATGCAATGGCAAGAGCACACAAAGTGCTCAAGTCCTTCACTCTCAAATTCCAATAAAACAACAAATGTTTATGGGGGAATAAGAGAGGAACAACAAAGAAAACCACAAAGGAGTCAAATCCTTCACTCCCAAATCCCACCAAAAGCAACTAATGCTTATGGGGGGAGAAGAGAGGAAGAACAAAGAGAAAAACCACAAAGTAACTTCAAGATCTAGACCCACTAGGTTCCCCTCACTTAGAGGAGAGATGGATTGGTAGGATTGTAGATCTAGATCTCCTCTCAACTTTCCCTAAAGAATATGGAAGAATCAATGGAGGGATTGAGAGGGAAGTGAGATTTCCAAGGTCAAGAATGGAGTAGGAGAGAGGGGAAAGTCGTGCTGCCTTCGATTTCCTGAGGAAGAAGAAGGGGAGGGGTATTTATACCTCTCCAGGAAATATAGCCGTTGGCAGTTTCGACACTCGGAAATTCCGGTATAAGTGAGACTCGGAAATTCCGGTCAACCAGAAATTCCGACTCCATGAAATTTCCGAGCTGAAATTCCGGCTGGATTCAGAACGAAAACAAACTTTTCCTTAGTCAAAACTGGAGGGTTCTTTCGGGGTGCACTCGGAAATTCCGGCATATGGAAATTTCCGAGCACAATTTCCGGCTGGAGTCAGAACCTTTTTTCTCCTTTCCTTAGCCGTTTTCTTGGATGAGCTGGGGAACCGGAAATTTTGGTAGAGCGGAATATCCGGCCCCAATAATCCGAATCAACAAAACACCGAAACGAAAACTGCTATAACTTTTGCAAATGAACTCCAAATGAGGTGAGACCAATTTTGTTGGAAAGGTAGCGAAAATAAGCAGCCAACAAGGCAAGGTGTGGGACTTTTCCTCACGGTAGAACCGACAATATTTCTGTCACCGAAAACGCAACAAGTTGTCCAAAGTAAAACCGATTTCGATGAACAAGAGCTTGACATGGAGATGAACCAAGCTCTAACTCCTCACCAACATAAAAGCCAAATAAGAACCAAGAAATATTATAAGCCAAGTATGCAAAGGTTTGAGCTCTCCACAACGATGCGATCAAGTTACTAACTTGAGAGCCCCTCTTGATAGTACGCCTATCTATCATATAGCCCTCTCAAGATCATACCTTTGCCTTGAGCATTCCACTTGAGTTAGAAGATGACTATCTTGATCTATTCAAGTGGTTCATCTTTCTTGATTGTGCGTCCAAGCACATGCTTGATGAAGACTTCTCCAAATACTCCCCCATGCTCACAATGGGAGAGTCTCGCTAAGCTCCGTCTTCATGTATCCATAGCAAGATCCAAGCATAGGATCTCTTCAAGAAGCTTCTCTTGGTCTTGCACATCTCACCTTGATGACGATCACCACATGACGTCATCCTCCATGAGCTATATGAAATCTTCATTTGATGCAAGCCCATGGGAAGATACCTAACCTCATATAATGATACCACACACACATATATAATGGGTTAGTTCACAAAGCTACACGGACAAGTGTTTACCATCTCAAGAGATACATGATCGCTCTTGGTACATCTTGTAGCTTTGTGTGTTGATCAACATCTTGATCAACCTTGTATCCTCCAACAGTTCCTTACTAATAAGAGGTCTTGAATCCTTCAAGACATACTTGAAATAAGCTTCAATCAACACAAGGGCTCCACTAATCCCATGGACATGATCTATAAGCATATCTCAATGCAAACATTAGTCCATAGAGATTGTCATATAATTACCAAAACCACACATGAGGGAAAATGCTCTTTCAGCGGGTGAGTCTTTGTCTGTGGGCGTTCCGGTCATGGGGGTGGCCAATTGCGTTGAGGTCAAGAGTAGGAACCTCGGTGGTGGTGGCCGGTGAGTATGGCTATTCGGCCTCCGGCAAAATCCACGGTCGCATAGGTGCTTGCGGCGTTACAGACATTGACTTTGGCGGACGGGAGACCGATGTTGCGAGCTAGCTGTCGCGGTTGCGGTCAAGGTCGCTTTATCGACCATTCTCGAAGGTGCGACAAGGCCCATCACATGAAGTGCAGAGTTCGTGGTTTGATTCACGAGGTCCAGCGACTCGACGGTGGCCCTGGTCTCAGAGGCCCTAGTCTCCACCTCAATCGACGCCTTCTCGCACCCCGCTTCCGTGTCTCCTCGGTCCTCTTCGCCACCGAGACCTCCTTCTTTGACCTCTTTGGAGCTTGTACCTCGTGTAACACCCCCGGTTTTTCATAATCAACTTTTTGATAAATCATGCTTTGGGACTCATCTAAACTGTCCGTCAAATGAAAAATCCGACTCCATAGTTGTGCCAGGCTTGTCGAGACAATCGAAATGGCCTACTCGTTTGCTCAAATGGGAGTTCAGGTGCATCTTTCATCTCTTATTTCATTTCAGTGGTCATGATAATTTGTTATGGTCAAAAATTATATTTAATAAAATGTTTTCTGGATAAGTTCTACTCGTAGCTCCTTATCTTCTCACATCCATGGGGTTCTCATCTCCAAACAGTCCACTCCTTCATTTCCTTGTCCCCTACGGTGTGCTCCCTCTTCCCCTGACCATGTTGCTGAAGGAGATATGCCCTAGAGGCAATTAATAAAGTGTATTCTTTATCATATCTCGTTTGTTCATAATAGGTTTTTGTGTCATGCTAGAACCGTATTAAGCGGAAACATTAATACTGGTGTGATACGTAAACAACCAAGTCCCTAGTAGCCTCTACTAAGACTAGTTTCGTTGCGCGATTGATGATCGAGGTTTCCCGGTCATGGGGCATGTCGTCGGTCGGCAATGGGAGTCATATCGTTGGAGAACGATGTGATGGACATACCCAGATTTGGAGGACGTAGTCGTTACGCCTTTGACCGTGAGATCAACTCTTATTGTTATTCCTCGAAGATACTTTGATCGCACCAAACGTCGTATCTTATATAGTATGACAATAATGATGATACTTTTGGGTATCGGAAAGGAGTAGTTGAGACGAGGGGTCAAGAGCGGGATTTGCCAGTCCGCATAGCAGGATAGATACTCTCGGGCCCACTCGGTGAGATCATGTGTAATGAGCTTGCAAGCATGTGACTAGGTCACGGAGACATGAGATCATGGACGAGTAGAAGATAGCGTTGTCGATAACGAGGTCGAGATTAGGTATGGAGATATCTATGGAACGACGCTCGGACATGCTAAGTATCGCTATGGCAAAAGGTTTAAGACTTTAAGTTCAAGTTTGATAGATGAAAGTCATTCGTTATATCACAGGGATTAATTCATGGGGTCCAGGCCTACGAGTTAGTCGTTGATCATAGAGGAGTCTTGGTCATACCTGTTATTATATCGAACCGCTAGGGTAACACACTTAAGGGGTTTCGACAAGACAACCGGAAAGGAAAGAGATCACCGGGAGCGTCCCTGGAGGGGGCCGATGGAGATCGGGCAGCGCCGAAAGAGTTTTCGGAGCTAGAAAAAATTATATATATTATGTTTGATATTAATTAGTGTAATTAATATGCAAATATGATTTTATATATTTATTTTCGAATTTATTTAGACTGATTTCCCTAAATGGGCTTTCTGGTCAAAAGAAGGCCCAAGAGGGGGGGGGGGGGGGGGAATACCCTTGGGGATTCGGTGGGGGCCAGGAGGGGCTGACCCAAGTGGGACAAGGGCCCACTAGGGGGCCGGCGCACCCTCCAATGTCGCACCAGGCATGTGGGGGTTAGTCCCACATTGCCTGGTTAGCAAGTTGGCTCCCCCCTGGGAGCCTATATAAGAAGGGGCACCACTGGCCTTTTAATTCACCAATTAATTCCCAATTTCTCTCTCAATCTCGTGGTTCCCTTGTCGGAGCCGCGCCGAGCAGAGGAGGGGGATCTCTTCCACCATAGCCCGCTGCCGCGCTGCTGGTGTTCCGGTCCAAGTCTTCCGCTGCTCGTCCTGGACTGGAGCTTTGGAGGCCGTCGTCTCCACCGTACGTGTGTGACGCCCTGTGAGGTGCTGCGCTAGCGGTACTCGGAGGTCTGCTTCCTCTACACGACCTTGAGGTCGGCTTCGTCGGTCTTCATCGACAACGTTTGTGCGGGAACGTAATCCCCGCTTTCGGTCTACAAGGGTACGTATTCCGATCTCCGTTCGTACTACTATATCTGCATAGAATAGATCTTGGCATGCTTTTAGGATATCGTTGGTAGGAAATTTTTTGTTTTCTGCACACGATCCCCTTCAGTGGTATCAGAGCCAATCTATCGTAGATATAGCTGTACGCTGTTAGAACTCGTGTTCTGCACGGGGGCACCGTTCCTGTTATTTGCTACCCTCTAGCGTGCACTTGTGTATTCCAGCGGCATTGAGTTGATGAAGCGGCCCGGACCGACTTTACGCGTACGCTTACGTGAGACTGGTTCCACTACTGACATGCGGCTTGTACCGTATATGTGGCTGTCGGGTGTCAGTTTCTCTCTCTTTAGTTGGTCTTCGCATTTTCAATGGAGGGCACGAAAGGGATGCTTAATTATGCAATTATTGGATCGTTGTTGTGGTCATAAGGTTCGTAGGTATGAAGCGGTTCTATTTACGAAAGCCCCAAGCCACGTAAAATATGCAAAAAATAAAGTAGAGGCGTCTAACTTTATTTTGCAGGGGCTATGTGATATGGTCAAGGTAGGTTTATTAAATTGTTTATAAACTGCGGGCGCCAAGAAGACCATGGCGCAATGGAATTGCATTACATTTGATGTTTTGTGTGCATCTTATATTGTGTGATTGTGTGTATATTATACATTAGTTACATGGCGGTAGCTATATAAGATGATCCCTTCAAAATACCACTAGTGTTCTCCCTCCAACGCGCACCACCAAGAAAGTTCTACGTTATGAGGCAGGCCGTGATGATCGGGTGTCAGACATCTCGTCGTTCGCATACAGTGGGTGTAAGCCATGTTGCACAAGCGTCAGCGTGGAGGTCTTTGGTGGCGAGCCTAGCATATTCAGAAATATGGCCTCGGAACAGGAAGACCGAAAGGTCGAGCACGAGTCACAAAATTGGTGTGGCGGACTTTTTGTCTACTCTTGAAGTTGTGTCGCCGGCTCTGATGATGAGGGGTGGTGCAATAGATGGGAGTCGTGTAATCGCTTAAACGACCAGGAGGGATGTTCGTTTGAGTGGGAGTTATGTTAGTTATTTTCTAAAATACTATAACTCAAAATTATTATGAACAAAGTCTTATGTTGTTGCAAATTCCATTGTAGATGTCTCACCCCTCCTTTAACCTAAACCTGTTAATTGAGAAAGAGAAGTTTAAGACCGATGGGTCTAACTTTGTGTCCTGGTTCCGCGACCTAAAGTCCATCCTTGAAACCCACAAGGTGGCCTACATCCTTGATACCCCCTTAGGTGATCTTCCAAACACCGCCCCGGAAATCGAAAGGATTGTCCATGAGGTAAAGGCGGAGATTTCTTCTTATGTCTAAAGTGGCATGCTCTTTGCCATGGAGGCTGACCTGCAAAACCGCTTCATGAACAAGGGTGCTTATGATATAATCACTGAACTCATGACTGTTTTTGCACGACAAGTCAAGGCTGAGAGGTACGAAGCATCTGTGCTTTTCTTCTCAGCCCAGATGGAAGAGCACGGCAATATCAGTGAGCACTTGGCCAAGTTGTTTGGCTGCGCTCAGCTTCTGAGTGATCTGGGAAGTGTGATCCCAGAAGAGGTGGTTATTGATAGGGCGCTGATTTCTCTGCCCCCTAGCTATAAGAACGCCATCGTGGACTACGGCATGAAAGGGACGTCAAAACCCCTGTCGGAAATCCTGAAGACGCTCGAAGTGGCCGAATTAGAAATCAAGCTGAAGAAGATGGTGGTGACCATCGGATCACCTGAGCGCAACTGCCCCAAGTACCTGGAGGATAGGAAGTCTGGCAAGACGGTCGACAAAGAGCAAGGTATATTTGATATACATGTTATAGATGTGTACCTTACATCCGCCCGGAGCAACACGTGGGTATTTGATACTGGTTCTATTGCTCATATATGTAACTCTCAGGAGGAGTTACGGAATAGACGGCGGCTGGCGAAGGATGAGGTGACAATGCGCGTCGGCAACGGATCGAGAGTCGACGTGGTGGCTGTTGGCAGGCTCCCTCTGCATCTACCATCGGGATTAGTTTTGGTTTTAAATAAGTGTTATTTTGTGCCATCCTTGAGTGTAAACATTATAAGTGGGTCTTGCCTGTTACAAGACGGTTATTCATTTAAATCAGTGTCAAGCAATTGTACTATTTATATGAATGATATATTTTATGTTGATGCTCCCGAGAATAACGGTTTATTCTTGTTGAATCTCGATCGTAGTACTCACATCCATAACATAGAAGCCAAACGGATTAAGTGTAGTGACGATACCGCCATGTATTTGTGGCATTGCCGTCTTGGTCATATTGGTGTAAAGCGCATGAAGCAACTCCACTCCGATGGACTTTTGGACTCGTTGGATTTCGGATCCCTCGATACATGCGAACCATGCCTTATGGGCAAAATGACCAAGACACCCTTCAAAGGTTTCGTTGAACGGGCGTCGGATTTATTGGGGATCATACATATAGATGTGTGTGGACCGATGAGCGTTTCGACACGCAATGGTTATCGTTACTTCGTCACCTTCACTGATGACTTGAGTAGATACGGTTATATCTATTTGATGAAACACAAGTGTGAAACTTTTGAAAAGTTCAAAGAATTCTAAAGTGAAGTTGAGAATCAGCTTAATAGGAAAATCAAGCACCTCCGATCCGATCGCGGTGGCGAGTACTTGAGTTTTGAGTTTGGCACACATCTGAAGAGTTGTGCCATAGTACCCCAACTTACGCCGGCCGGAACACCGCAGCGTAACGGCGTGTCCGAGCGACGTAATCGTACTCTACTGGATAGTGTTCGATCTATGATGTCTCTTACCGATTTGCGAGTGTCCTTCTGGGGTTATGCGTTAGAAACAACCGCATTCATTTTAAATAGGGCTCCGTCCAAGTCCGTTGAAACGACACCGTATGAATTATGGTATGGCCAAAAGCCTAAGCTATCGTTTCTGAAGGTTTGGGGTTGTGAGGCGTACGTTAAGAAACTACAGCCCGACAAACTCGAACCGAAGTCGGAGAAAGTCGTCTTTGTAGGATATCCGTGGGAAACCGTTGGGTACACCTTCTACAACCAAGCCGAGGGCAAAACTTTTGTCGCGAAGACCGGTACCTTTCTAGAGAAGGATTTTCTCGCGAAAGGAGTAAGTGGGAGGAAGGTAGACCTCGATGAGATCGTTGATCCTGAACTCGAGATTCCGAGTGGCGCAACGGAAGCAATTCCGGAAACGTCCTCCGTGGAAGGAGTGGGAGAAACTGTCGAGGAAGGTATTCTACCCCGTAGGTCTGGTAGATCTCGGATCGCACCAGAATGGTATGGCAACATGGTTTGCACCGTCATGTTAGTCGAACAAGACGAACCTACGAACTACAAGGAGGCGATGGCGAGTCTAGAGTTCGAGAAATGGCTTGAAGCCATGAAATCCGAAATAGGATCCATGTATGATAACAAAGTGTGGACTTTGATGGATATTCCCGAAGGGCGCAAGGCCGTCGAGAATAAATGGATCTTTAAGAAGAAGACTGATGTTGATGGTAATGTGACCGTCTATAAAGCTCGGCTTGTCGCAAAGGGTTTCCGACAAGTTCATGGAATTGACTACGATGAAACTTTTTCACCGATAGCGATGCTTAAGTCTATTCGGATTTTGTTAGCAGTAGCTGCCTATTATGATTATGAAATCTGGCAGATGGAGGTCAAAACAGCCTTTCTAAATGGAAACATTGAGGAAGAGTTGTACATGGTACAACCGGAAGGTTTTGTCGATCCAGGGAATGCTAATAAGGTGCGATCCATCTATGGATTGAAGCAGGCATCTCGGAGCTGGAATCTTCGCTTTGATGAGGTAATCAAAGGTTTTGGATTTATCCAAAATTTGGAAGAGAGCTGGATTTACAAGAAAATGAGTGGGAGCTCGGTTGTGTTCTTAGCACTGTATGTAGACGACATATTGCTGATTGGGAATGATGTGGAACTTCTGAATAGCGTGAAGGAATATTTAAACAGTAAATTTTCCATGATGGACTTAGGAGAAGCTGCGTATGTTTTAGGCATAAAAATCTATCGTGATATATCAAGGCGCCTATTAGCACTGAGTCAGAGTACTTATCTTGATAAAATACTGAAGCGTTTCGGTATGTATGCAATGTTGAGTACTAGACCGGATGTGGCATTAGCTCTAAGTTTGACAAGCCGGTTCCAGAGTAATCCTGGAATGCCGCATTGGATAGCCGTTAAGAGCATTCTTAAGTATCTCAATAAGACAAAGAAAATGTTCCTTGTGTATGGTGGCTTCGATGAAGAACTTGGCGTAACGGGTTACGTAGATGCAAGTTTTTGCTCAGACCCCGATGACTCTAAGTCACAGACAGGTTATGTGTTCAAGGTGAATAGAGGCGCTGTGTCCTGGAGAAGTGGGAAGCAACTCATAGTCGCACAATCTACAATGGAGTCGGAGTATATTGCTGCTTGCGAAGCCGCGAATGAAGTTGTGTGGCTGAGGAAGTTTGTCTTCGAACTTGGAGTGTTCCCGAGCGTGCAAGACCCCGTGATCCTCTTCTGCGACAATAGGGGTGCCATTGCGAAAGCCAAGGAGCCAAGGTCTCACTCCACCGCCAAACACATTCTCCGACGCTTCCATGTGATACGTCAGTACGTACAAGTAGGCGATGTGAAGATTTGCAAAGTGCATACGGATCTGAATGTGGCAGATCCGCTGACGAAGCCTCTCCCGCTTGATAAGCATGAAAAGCACCAGTTAGCTATGGGTGTTAGGCTTTTACCAAGTTGTAATCTAGATTAATTTGTACTCTAGTGCAAGTGGGAGACTGAAGGAGATATGCCCTAGAGGCAATTAATAAAGTGTATTATTTATCATATCTCGTTTGTTCATAATAGGTTTTTGTGTCATGCTAGAACCGTATTAAGCGGAAACATTAATACGGGTGTGATACGTAAACAACCAGGTCCCTAGTAGCCTCTACTAAGACTAGTTTCGTTGCGCGATTGATGATCGAGGTTTCCCGGTCATGGGGCATGGCGCCGGTCGGCAATGAGAGTCATATCGTTGGAGAACGATGTGATGGACATACCCAGATTTGGAGGACGTAGTCGTTACGCCTTTGACCGTGAGATCAACTCTTATTGTTATTCCTGGAAGATACTTTGATCGCACCAAACGTCGTATCTTATATAGTATGACAATAACAGTGATACTTTTGGGTATCGGAAAGGAGTAGTTGAGACGAGGGGTCAAGAGCGGGATTTGCCAGTCCGCATAGCAGGATAGATACTCACGGGCCCACTCGGTGAGATCATGTGTAATGAGCTTGCAAGCATGTGACTAGGTCACGGAGACATGAGATCATGGACGAGTAGAAGATAACGTTGTCGGTAACGAGGTCGAGATTAGGTATGGAGATATCTATGGAACAACGCTCGGACATGCTAAGTATCGCTATGGCAAAAGGTTTAAGACTTTGCGTTCAGATTTGATAGATGAAAGTCATTCGTTATATCACAGGGATTAATTCATGGGGTCCAGGCCTACGAGTTAGTCGTTGATCATAGAGGAGTCTTGGTCATACCTGTTATTATATCGAACCGTTAGGGTAACACACTTAAGGGGTTTCAACAAGACAACCGGAAAGGAAAGAGATCACCGGGAGCGTCCCGGGAGAGGTCCGATGGAGATCGGGCAGCGCCGAAAGAGTTTTCGGAGCTACGAAAAATTATATATATTAGTGTAATTAATATGCAAATATGATTTTATATATTTATTTTTGAATTTATTTAGGCTGATTTCCCTAAATGGGCCTTCTGGTCGAAAGAAGGCCCAAGAGGGGGGAATCCCCTTGGGGATTCGGTGGGGGCCAAGAGGGGCCGACCCAAGTGGGCCAAGGGCCCACTAGGGGGCCGGCGCACCCTCCAATGCCGCACCAGGCATGTGGGGGTTAGTCCCACATTGCCTGGTTAGCAAGTTGGCTCCCCCCTGTGAGCATATATAAGAAGGGGCACCCCTGGCCTTTTAATTCACCAATTAATTCCCAATTTCTCTCTCGATCTCGTGGTTCCCTTGTCGGAGCCGCGCCGAGCAGAGGAGGGGGATCTCTTCCACCATAGCCCGCTGCCGCGCTGCTGGTGTTCCGGTCCAAGTCTTCCGCTGCTCGTCCTTGACTGGAGCTTCGGAGGCCGTCGTCTCCACCGTACGTGTGTGACGCCCTGCGAGGTGCTGCGCTAGCGGTACTCGGAGGTCTGCTTCCTCTACACGACCTTGAGGTCGGCTTCGTCGGTCTTCATCGACAACGTTTGTGCGGGAACGTAATCCCCTCTTTCGGTCTACAAGGGTACGTATTCCGATCTCCGTCCGTACTACTATATCTGCATAGAATAGATCTTGGCATGCTTTTAGGATATCGTTGGTAGGAAATTTTTTGTTTTCTGCACACAATCCCCTTCAGTTGCCTCGTCCAACCTTCTCTCATGTCTCCTTCCTCTTCCCCTGATCACTCCCAGCAGCCCACGTCCTACACTTCCCCAAGGGCATCTTTGGAGCTGTTCTTGAGAAAGGAGAAGAAGGAACAAGAAGAGGATCAAGAGGAGAAGGCCCAAGGAGAAGAAGCTTGGATCCTCACATGCCTCTGTTCGATTTCCTTTCCCCAAGCTTCAAGGGTGAGTTTCCCCATTTCCTATGAGCTTCTAACATGCTAAACATGGCGATTCCATGATCTCCAGGGCTGGGATGAGCAGGTTTTAATAGGGATTAGATGAAAGAAGTTAATTATTTTCGTTTCTGGGCAACCAGGGACACAAATCTGTGATTTCGAGTACCTTAATGGAGAAAATAGAGGTTGAGTGGACGGAGTGTTTTGTAGTCCTGGTTTCCATGATCGTTTTGAGCCGTCAAACGCATAAAACGGAGTTGTAGAGCTTCTGCTATGCCTATTTCTTTGCAGCTGTGTCAGATTTCAGAAACAGCACAGAATAGGTTTTCTCCATGAGTATTACAAGCATTTGCAATTTATTAAAATCCATGTTCTGTATCATGCTATGCTGTTTGTGGTGCCTAGTTTCTAATACATAAGGATTCTCTTAATTTCCACGAGTATCCTTCTTACTATGGTACCCCAAAGAGAGCTACTCATAATCTGAAACCGGAAAACAGCAGAGAAGTATTTGTAGGTTTTAACCTTCATAACTTAATATTATGAGTTCTAATATTCAAAGTTGTTTGTAGTTAGAGTTCCTTGTGAATCCTTAGCTTTGTCATTTGCTTGTTTTGGAGCTGTCTAGCTTGAAATATGAATTCTTTCGTGAAGGGGCAGCAAAGGGTTGCTTCCCCGGGGATGCGGTTAGGCACGTCTTGTGTGTGTTCCATATTTATTGTTTGCTGCAAGCTTAAGACTTGTATACGTGTTCCTACAGCAGGTCGCAGCACCAATCCACAGGAGGTAGCCTCACACCACCTTCCTCGCAGTGGTTGAGGCGAGTACACCGAGCAACAACAGCTAGCTTGCTCTCTTGTGACTACGTTCATGTTCACACTATATTTGTTTACATTCGTATAACAGTGAACATTTCATTCCCTAGTGTACATTTCAATGCACCATACCACTAGTATGTATAGGGATTTGATCTTCATGGTTTTCTGTTGAAATTCCACCATGAGTGAACCTCCTTGTTTCCAAGGAATGTTCCTCGCACTGCGAGTGTATGGGCCTTCGGGTCGGGTCCTCATATGGTCCTCTCACAGAGTGAGGGATGTAAAGGAGTTTGGGTGAGACGTTGCCCCTCCTCAGCTTGCCGGCAAAAAGCTCAGAGCCAAGTCACGGTTTTATTTGGTTGCATTTTCCTGTTCATGCATCCTCATGCCATTTCAAGCATGGTTCATGTTCATGGTATTAATTTCCAATGCTTATGTTGTGTACTTGCTGAGTCATTGGACTCACCCCTTTGCGGGATTTGTTTCAGGTACTCCACTATGATGTTTCACAAATGGTTGGAAGGCATAGCTCCCTTGAGTGTTCACCCACAAACTGCACAACCCTTTCATGATCCTAGCTCGTTCATATTTGTTCACAACTCAGCTAACGATTCCTAATAGCTAGGACCTGCTGGTTTTGTGTAAAGCATGTTTTGGTTTGTTGTCCAGACCACTCTAGTTACTTTCCAAGGGTGGCTGAAGTCTACTAGTGTCTACCTAGCGTGTATGTGTTGCGATGTGGTACTGTGGCTTCACCGTATTGCTAAGTGTGTGGTATGAGCTTTGGTATATGTTTCCGCTGATATTTCTTGCATTATTATACTCTGTTATACCAAATGCATGTCGTGGATGTCCGTCGGTACAGGAGAGGTGCTGCCGGATTTTCCATCTAGCGTTTCAGATGTGGGTTAGACGTTGCTTAGTGGTAACATTCCTTCTTACAAGGAGGGGTGTTATACCTCGGTCGTTAGCTCAAGGGGCAGCTCTTGACAAGGGCGAGGTCGACGGCGGCGAATTAGAGCTGGGTTTTTCAGGAGAGGAAATGCCGGAGTGGAGAGTGCCTTTGATGCGCTGGCCAGTGGCGGATTAGAGGAGGACACAAACACGGTCCACTCGCATTCGCAACCGACACTAACGAGGCTTAAAGTTGGGCTAGGAATGGGTCGCGATGCACAAAAAACTGACTGATATCCGTTTATGTCGCACCACTGGGCCTTGAAATTCGCTCGCGCGGACACGAACAGACACATGCGAACTCGATGGGTTGGCCCGTTGGAGTCATCCTCATTTCTCAACTCACTCTTGCGTCTGCTAGCTCAATCTATTGTTTCTTGTGAAATCTTTGTTGGTTGCTATGACAGGATGAACGTTTTTGGTAGATGACCCCGTGCAGCTAGGCTAGCCGCCCTAGTCCAGCATCTCCACCCGCACTCCAAACCAGCCACCAACTGATTTAAAGGTTGTGGGCCAAAAACCGGCTCGCATCAAAGTGCCCCAATTGTTGTCAACAGACTTAGCCGCCCTCCCATTTGTCTAGTACCCCTGTTCAGCCCTGACAATCAAGGTCCGGTTTGGGGCTGCCGGCAACACGTGAAACGCACACCATGCTGGAAAGGCCGAGCCGGGGCCCCTTGGCAGCAGCACAACCCCCTCCCTCTCCCCTAGACCCCTACACCCCATCCCCGTACCCGCCGCCGTCGGCCATCTCCAAGCCACATCAGGCCACTCCGTCCAGTGTCTCCCCATATTGCACCGCCCATCCCCTGGTATCTCCCCCCCCCCCCCCCCCCCCCCCGACCTATTATCATCGATATATCTTTGTCGATGTGGTCGGGTTTTGGAGGACCACCTTCAAACAGCTGGCGGCCAGAAGGCACCCTCGTGAGCACCCCAAGAGAGCCTGCGTCGACGGGCTTGTCCCTAGGACTGCCCCGAGACTAGGCGGCGCGGCCAACTCGCCGTGAAACGTCCATCCTCGCCGCGCACACAACGTGTTCGGCGTTTTGCCAAGGTAAGAGTATATAAACTTTGGCCGGTGGTGAATATCATAGGATGTTCGTTCTTGCTGAATGGATAGCGATGATGAGATCATGATGGCACAACTCATCCAAGATCCAAGAAGAGGCCGACACGTGGGCTCAAGAGAGTGATCGCATTATGATCATCGGTGGGTTAATCCGCCTAAATGTCGCTCAACGACATCCTCGCCGTGGAGGATCACGAAAGCGGAAGAAGCCGAGCAGACACAATCAACAACAGGCCAGTGCACTCATGGTATACCCGTGTTTTGTCAATGGCACGAAGCGAATCTTGCAAGCCAGCCTAGCCCGCCTAGATTGATAATCACAAGAACTACTACGTATGACAGTTCCAAGCAGGCACTTCGAGGGTATATAGGGTGATGATACGTCCAAAACGTATCTACTTCCCCGAACACTTTTGCTATTGTTTTACCTCTAATTTGTGTGTTTTGGATGAAACTAACGCGGACTAACGTTGTTTCAGCAGAATTACCCTGGTGTCTCCTTTTTGTGCAGAAATATCAACTTCAGAGAAAAAGCCCAAAAATCAACCAGAAGTTATTTTTCATCCGAGAGGGACCAGGAACCACGAAGACCAAGCGGAGAGGAGGCACGAGGCCACCACACCACCTCCTGACGCGGGAGGCCCCTGGCCGCGCCAGCAGGCGATGTGGCCCACTCGGCCGCCTCCTCGCGACCCCCTCGCGGCTACTTAACCCTTCAGACCTAAAAACCCACGGGGGATAGACACATTTCCAGAGAACACACCCGTGCGCCGCCACCATCGCGAACCCTAGTTCGGGGACCAGAAGTCTTTGTTCCGTCACCCCGTCGGGACGGGGAATCGAAGGGGATCATCGCCATCGCCATCTCCATCGCCTCTCCATTAACCATCCATGTTTCCCCCATCCATGAGTGAGTAATTCACCGCTATAGGCTTGAGGGGATGGTAGGGATTGGATGAGATCACTCATGTAATAGCTGTAAGATTGTTAGGGCATAGTGCCTAGTATCCGTTATCGGTGTTTTACGTCATTGTTGCAACTTGTTATGCTTAATGCTTGACACTAGGCCCCGAGTGCCATGATTTCAGATCTGAACATGTTATTGAATTATGATGATAATTATTGTTTTGGATCATATCTATGAGTTGTATACACACGTTATTGTCCGGAACCGATGGCCCCAAAGTGACAGCAATTGGGATAACCGGAGGGAATGACTATGATGTGAGGATCATATGTATTCACTAAGTGTTAATACTTTTCTTCGGTACTGTATTAAAAGGATTAACTTAATTGTCAGTAGTTTCCCTTGAGACCCCGCTACAAACGGGTAGGCACGACAAAAGATTATGTGCAAGTTTCTCATTGCGAGCACACACAACTAAATTGGAATACATGTTTATGATTAGTTAATACTTGGATGGTTTATATTATTTATCTGCAGATGCATATGCTATGTTATTACATGAATTATCTTGTCCATGCAACGTCGTACATCCGTTCCTATGCCTACAATATTTTAATCCTGCTGTCTACTTCAATCACAATCAATGTCTTAATTCTCCTGCTATTGTTATTTCACTACTGTCTCTACTATAAAACTGTTGCTACTGATAATCTTACTCGAGCAAGTCTATTCAGAGGTGCAGCTGATCTGACAAATTATCTGTTAAAACTTACAAATATTTTTTGGCTCCCCTTGTATCGAATCAATAAATTTAGGTTTTACTTCTCTCGAAGACTGTTGCGACCCCCTATACTTGTGGGTCATCAGGTGCCTATTCCGTAGATCAATGCATCCCACTATCTGAAAGAACAGAAGGAATACAACATCTATCTTCTCCAGAACGTGACGGGGAGAGTAGTATCCTGCACTAACCAATTAGAAGCAAGAGCTATGGGCATACTTAACTAGAACTCCCTCTTACTTAACTTCACTAACCATGCTAACTAATTGATTTTTTGTAGGCATCCCTCTTTCATGTGTCCTTCCCCCTTTGCCCTTTCTAAAGTGGTTACTCCTGATCTGAGGCACCCATTTTCCATTCATAGAGATTCAATAATCGTATGGATTACTTCGATCATCGGCGGCGAGCACCCCAACAACCCCCACATGTTAGGTCTCGTCTCGCCGACGCCTTCTCCGACTGGTTCAGCTCAGAATTTGGTTTGGGGGGGGAGAGAAGAAGGAGCGGAAGAAAATCACTTGCACAGGTCCCACCCACACGTCACGCTGCTCGCGAACGAGCGACGACAAGAGAGTGTCTGCTAATTGTTACTTACCGGGGAGACCTACTAATTAAGCTTCGTTACAATTTGAGAAACGACTCTTCTTACTCGTTTCTATCCACAGTTCTAATCTACTCCCTCCCTATGCTGCATAATACAAATTATTTATTTTCGTCGGAGCACAATCGTGGCCCCTTAAACCTCCATGAATCATGCACGCATAGCACCTCCAATGTTTGCAGCTAACAACCAGCTGATCCCATTTGACTATTAACATTAAAAGTATAGACTATGCAGTTCTTTTGTATTTGTACTTGGATGCACGCGGTGGGCCCCACCTTCCAGCAGGTGATGGACTGATGGGGCTGATCTCCCTCCCCCACGTAGCACCCAAAGCGCCTTTCCCGCGCCACGGCAGAAAGCAGAACCGAACACGACCTCGCCCATTCATCGCCTTTCTCACTTGTTCCCTCCCCCAACTTGCCCACCACAACAAAACCAGCCACCACTCCGCCGGCACTCAGCTCAGCTCACTCCACGACGATGGCGACCTCATCATCGATCACGGCGCTGCTGCAGCGTCTGGCGCAGGAGGTGGACCCGTGGGCACCGGGGTTCTGGCGCGACTTCGGCGTCGGCATGCTCAAGCCGCTGGCGGCCACGGCGGCGGTCGCCATGGCCGTGGCGCTCAGCTCCACGCAGCGCCTGGGCATCGAGGCCGAGATGCTCTACGCCATCGCGCGCTCCTTCCTGCAGCTCTCCGTCATCGGCTTCGTCCTCCACTTCATCTTCACCCAGAAGAGCCCGCTCTGGATCCTCCTCGCCTACCTCTTCATGGTCACCGTCGCAGGCTACACCGCGGGCCAGCGCGCGAAGCGAGTCCCCCGTGGTGGGTACGTCGCGGGGGCCGCCATACTCGTCGGCACAGGCGTCACCATGTTCCTGCTCGTCGTGCTCAACGTCTTCGAGTTCACGCCCCGGTACATCATCCCCGTCGCCGGCATGATGGTCGGCAACGCCATGACCGTCACCGGGGTCACCATGAAGAAGCTCCACGAGGACGTCAAGTCCCAGAGGAACCTCGTAAGCAACACAACACAAACCACTCCCCGTTTCATTCAGTTCCACTTCCATCGATCGTGTTCCTGTTCTTATGTGTCGGCATGCAGGTGGAGACGGCGCTGGCGCTGGGCGCGACGCCGAGGCAGGCGACGGCGGGGCAGGTGAGGCGGTCCCTGGTGATCGCGCTGTCGCCGGTGATCGACAACGCAAAGACGGTGGGGCTGATATCGCTGCCGGGGGCCATGACGGGGCTCATCATGGGGGGAGCGTCGCCGCTGGAGGCCATCCAGCTGCAGATCGTGGTGATGAACATGCTCATGGGGGCATCCACCGTCAGCAGCATCCTCTCCACCTACCTCTGCTGGCCGGCATTCTTCACCAAGGCGTTCCAGCTCGAAGACTCTGTGTTCGCCGACTAGTTATTACTTTGGGAATTTTGTTTTCCTCCAGTCCTTTTCGTGTGACAGACAGACCGATCGAGAATAATTTTCTGCAACCGTTCTTTAAGGTATGAGATGTTTGGTTCGGTCGCTGTCATGCATTAGGACGGATTCTAGGCGAGTGTTCAGAAGAAGTGCCCGTCACATCGGGAATAGAACAATTTTAGGAGATGCGCTCGGCACTATGGAGGGGCTAGCAAGATTACAGTTCTATTGGACAATTCTTCAGCTTGTTCTTCAGTACAAGATCACACGATTGTGTCATGGGTCATAGCTCTACATTTCGGGTCAAGTGCACCATCAGAGAACAGACGTTCCAGGAAAAGAACATTTGGCTGCTGAATTCAGGGTGGATGAAAGTCCGGGCAGTTCTGCTTAAGCAGCGGATCGCGGATGATGATAGGTGTCCCTACGGTTGCGGAGACAGTTTATCACTTTAGGCTCCGCTCTAATCTGACACCAAATGGGCATTGATCTGCAAGATTAGAACGGAGTAAGCTGATGTGTTCAGCAGTGCCAAGTAAAAACTGCAGTCTGAAGCAGAGCGCTCAGGCGCTCTCGTCGTGTTGCAGGGCAAACAAGATATACAATTCTGAACTTTTAGTTCATCTTCTGACAGAACAATCCTATCGACAATTCTTCAGCCAATCTGTACTTCATAAGCTAACCATATTGGCTCATTCTAGCTATATAATGTTGGTCATGGAACACCCAGGTAAGGAGAATGCACCAATAGTTAGAGAACATCTCAGCTGAGAATTCAAAGAACATATGTCTGAGAACAAAATAATATGGACAGCACCAGACAAGCGTAACAACAACCGGTGTTCAGTTACTTATTAGCAAACCATCTTTTTCACTGAGATGCAGAGTACCGAACTGTAATACGATAAGGGGACGTATGGAAGCTCTACAAGAGCGACCACACAAACCATATTTAGATACATCGCAGCGAAGACATTCCTCACCAAACAAGTTCTGGAAGCCTACACACGAGTTCAGCTATATAGATTCACCATAGCAAGTTACTAGCTACCCAGCTCATTACTTCCACTTCTTGAACTTGCCCCCGCCGAACATGCCGCCGTGCTTTCCATGCTTGCCGTGCTTGAACTTGCCGTGGCCGTGCTTCCCGTGCTTGAACTTGCCACCGTGGCCTCCATAGCCACCATGACCATAGCCGCCATGGCCCATCATGCCTCCCATACCTCCCATGTGCCCACCGTGACTACCACCAGAAATCTTGTGAGCTCCATAGGCCATAGCTGCGGCCGCTGCGCCTCCAGCGAGCATGCCACCCATGCCACCACCATGGCTCCCACCGTGACCTGAGAAAAGACACCCAATCAGGATGGAATGCTCCACAACAATACAAGTTTCAATACAAGCAAAAACTCGGCACTCCTAGCAGTAAGCACTACCTATAACCTGAGACTGAAGTTGGCTTAGTATTGAAGATGCAGCACACACATTAACACATCAATTGTCAACTTATCAATGCCAACGCAAATTGCAGTAACTACTAAATTACCAGCAGAAATAGTAACATGATAGCTATGCACAGATCCTTATCAACAGCATAGAATTGGTGAACAGAGAGTGGTCCATACCCGCAGATGAGCCAGGGTAACCGGCAGGGGGGTAGCCACCTTGCGGAGGGTACCCATGCTGCTGCGGAGGGTAACCGTGCTGCTGTGGAGGGTATCCTTGAGGTGGGTATCCTTGCTGGGGAGGGTATCCCTGCTGCGGCGGGTAGCCGTGGCCACCAGATGGGTATCCATGACCACCACCAGCAACACCGTGCATGATGGTGGACATGAGCCCCTTGTCCTTGTCCTCATGGTTCTCTTGCTGGGGAGGGTATCCCTGAGGTGGGTATCCTTGCTGGGGAGGGTATCCCTGAGGTGGGTACCCTTGCTGGGGAGGGTATCCCTGCTGCGGTGGGTACCCAGGGCCACCAGGTGGGTATCCATGACCACCGGAACCGTCATTGCCTCCTCCCATCGTCCCTGAGGAACTGAACTGCACAATTGTGATCAGACAAATGTTAGTGACACTGCACACAATAGGGAAATCATGCTGTCTGCAAGCACATGAGAATAAGTAGTGTAGTTTTAGTCAGTTAAGAGCCAATAGCAACCCATATTTACACATTGATGTGTTTATTGCAGCTAGTTTGGAAGTAATCCGTGCCCTTGCTGGACACTGGCTTTGGTACAGTCTGAGTTAGCCCCATTTGCAAATTAGACATTCTTATGCAATTTATATTATCTTAATGTACCTATGCATGTGAATACTACTTGAAACAGGTGGATATAAAATAGTAGTTTAGTCTGTTCGGACCAACAACAAAACCAAAATGATATGACAATGCCAACAACCGTGGAACTAGTCTCCCCTTACAGAACATTTCACATGCTTGAAACAGGGAAAAGAACCCCAGGGTACCGGTCAGCACGACAGATGGTGCACTAGCCGGCACTTGTGCAATATTAAACAGTTTTCCAGGTCCCCTTAGCCAAGCCAAGCAATCATTTCTATATGCCCGAATCACTGTTACTCGGTCAAATTCCAAGTTTAACAAGCACGCTAATAATAGCAATCATGCCTAGGCGCTGACCCAATTCCATCCCAAGAGACCAAATCAGATTCGTACAAAACATCCATGAAGATCACGATGCTCTGTTCTGGTAAGACGGAAGGTTCTAATTAACCGGCCAGGGAGATCGGGAGATCGTGCTACAAAAACAAAGGGCCGGCAAAAATACTTAACCCTACCATACGTAATCCACGTGGCTTGATCAAGCAGACGAACATTTCACAGTTTGGTTATGCTACCCCACTACATAATCCACGGAGCTGATCCGTCAGGAGATCGAGCATGGACAAAAACCACCATCTCCGCAACAAATTCCACAGACGCTTACCCGGGTACCCGCATGAACTAGGCCGAAGAAATCCAGAAAGCAAAAAAATTATCTCACGCGGCGAGCGAGCGAGCGAGCGAGCGATCAGCCGATCGAGCCACGCGGGGCCAGATCCGTTTGGAAAAAGCCCCGTTCCGTGACATCTTCTAACCAAAAAAAAAAAATCTGTAACCCACAAATTGGTAGAAACATGGGAGCGCACGCATACCTGGAACGAAGACCGGAGGAGGAGAGGAGAAGCAGTCGATCTGGATGAAGAAGAAGATGGTGATTGATGAGGATGATATCTCTTCCGTTCCGTCTGTTTGTGTTGGCTCCTGTGGTGGGCGGTGGGGAATTTATATAGGAGGCGGCTGTGGCCAGGGATGGGATTCGGGTTAACGCGTTTCTACCCGCTCGCCGAAAAAAAACATTAAAAGGTAGCCACGTTCGCCGAATCCCGCTGGGTGGCTGGTGGGTGGGCCCGGCCGGAGTTATTCGCGGCTCGTGGGGGTGGATGGATGGATGGATAGGCTTTGACATTCGTGCGGCGGGTCGCTGGCAGGTGGGGCCCGAGGCCTCCCGGTTCGAGGCAGAAGGAGCGCGGGGCAAGCGCGTCGACGATCGTCGTGCGACGCAGGAAGGATAAAGCGACGCGGCGAAGGAACCCCCAACTTTTACTTTGGAGTCTCAACAAAAATAAAAATAAACTTTGGAAGGATATTTATCCCTCGCGTTGAAACAACGATGGGGCGACACGTGTCGGGAAAGCTATTTTGAACAGGACCACCTGATTTGGCCCATGGTGGAAGAGTGGGCCGGTGGGCCTGGGCCCACGGTGGTAGAGTGGCCCGATGGGCCCAGGCCAGATCGTAGACACTTAGTGCTTGTTTCAGACAAACCCAGCAAATCATATACTCCCTCCGATGCATAAAAAGTGTCGCTCATTTTATATAGTATAAAATTAGTGACACTTTTTATAGATCGGAGGGAGTACGTCAACGCCTCACGGCAACACGTGATCGTACTGTCACCTGAATGATTGCGCTGGCGGGCCCGCTCATTTGATGGATTTTCACTTTTTCTTCACTGTTTTTGTTTTCTTTTTCAGTTTTCTTTTCTGTTGTTTACTTTCGTTTTTTTTTAAGTTCCAGATTTCTGAACAAAAAAAAGGTTATGAAATTTGTTCAGGTTATAAAAGTATTCATACCATTTAAAGATGACTAGAAGCCATTGCAACACGGGGATTCTTTTAAAGATGGAGACGACGATGCGTGGATTAAACCTAGCAGCTTCTTCTATTTTCAAAAGGCAATTATGGCTAATGAATGTTGGCATCGTAGCGACACTAGGGATAGGACCGTTATTAACCGACGCGCGTGAGAGACATGTGAAAAGGTAATAAGAAGAAGACCGGAGGTAGTGAGGTGCTCATGTTAAGGTATATATATAAGTAAGACACAACATATCATTGGGACCGGAAAGAAAATAGAAAGTTAGATCGTGATTGAGCGACACGCGTGAGAGCTGAGACGTGCGGAAACGTAATAAGAAGTTGATGTGGAGGCAGGAGAAGACTGGAGTTAGTGAGGTGCTCCCGTTTAGTTATATAAGGGCGTCTACAATGTGGAAATAAGGATGGGTCTTAAGCTAATGAGGCACGAATTAAGCATTGTGGGGTTGGTCTTAAGAAAATATTACTTGAGCCATAAGAAGTAGAGAACAATGTCTTCTCTCTCCTCTCAGCTAACATCACACGGAAGAGGCTAGAGACTCTTTTGCATGCGGTGCATGGTGTAGCGATTCACTTGTAAAGATAAGAAAAAATAATAGTCGGTGGGCTCCATCTTAAAACCCATGAAGATACTTAAACATTGGACAAATTTTAGACTGCTATAGCAAATATGATGGGACCAGCTTATCACCTCGTTTGAAAATAAGCATTGAAAGCCCTAAGTAAGATATTACGGATCATTGAGACCAGAAAGCAAATAGAAAGTTAGTATTGGAAAACAGACTAGAAGTAGAGTGAAATGTTAAATTGATCTCACGTGCGAGCCCAACGGCCCGCACGATCCCCTTGATTGCGACCTGATCGGGGGCGTCCGTTCCCTCTTAATGGACGGTGGACCCCTGTGACCTGCGCTATATAAAGAGGTGGGGGGCCGGGGCACACGGTACGAGGTTCACCGCGCCGCCAGTCACCCCACCGACATCCCCTCCGATCTAGGGTTAGCGCAGTGCTCACGGGAAGCACCACCGCGCCGCCACTGCTCCGTCACCGCCTCCATCGACCACCATGGCCAATTCCTCGAGCTCCTCTGGACAGAGCCAAGGTATGCCCTCGGATCCTCCCTCTCCCTCTCTGTTTTCTCTCTGTTATCAAGATGGACTCGATGCAATAGATAATCTACCGAATTGGATGCACTCCTAACAGTTAATAGGATCTAACAATTTTGAATAAAGACAATTTTGAATGTTATTTTGGTCATGGCAAGTGTGCCATATGGATTAAAGATGCTTGTGTGGGTATTGCATTACTTCATGATAAGCTTTATTTGTTATCCTTGCGTGAAAAAGTGCATTCTGTTTGCAATGTGAATGAACAAATCCCCTTTGTCGAACAAAGAACAAAAGAAAAGAAAGCGAACTCATGACTCATCGAAGTTATGGCACTGTCGACTAGGCCATATTTCGAGGGGAAGAATAGAAAGCCTCGTTAAAAATGATATTCTTCCTCCGTTAGAGTTCTCAGATATTGAACAATGCATAGATTGCATAAAAGGAAAATACGTAAAGAAAATTAAAAAGGGTGCAAACCGAAGCACATCGACACTAGAAATTATTCACACCGATATTTGTGGACCATTTCCGGTGAACAGTGTGGATGGCTATGACTCGTTCATAACATTCACAGACGATTATTCCCGATATGGTTATATTTATCCAATTAAAGAAAGATCCGAGGCATTGGATAAATTTAAGATATTCAAAGCTGAAGTTGAAAATCAGCATGATAAAAGAATTAAAATAGTCAGGTCCGACCGTGGGGGGGAGTACTACGGTCGGCACACTCCATATGGTCAAGTACCTGGACCTTTTGCAAGGTTCTTACAGGAAAATGGAATAGTCGCCCAGTATTCTATGTCGGGCGAACCGTAACAAAATGGAGTAGCTGAAAGGCGTAACCGTACTCTTATGGATATGGTGCGCAGTATGATGAGTTATTCCACACTGCCATTGAGATTATGGATGGAGGCGTTAAAAACTGTCATTCACATTCTCAACAGAGTACCAAGTAAATCGGTGCCCAAAACACCGTACGAGTTGTGGACAGGGAGAGTTCCTTCTCTAAGCCACTTGAAAGTCTGGGGGAGCCCAGCTGAGACAAAAGTTTTTAATCCACATATTGCAAAGTTAGACACCAAAACAGTGACTTGTCATTTCATTGGCTATCCTGATAGATCAAAAGGTTATCGTTTCTACTGTTCAGACAGACACACAAAGTTTATAGAAACGAGACACGCGGTCTTCTTAGAAGAAGAAATGATGAGGGGGAGCATGGTAGGCCGGAAAATTGATCTTGAGGAGAAGAGGGTGTGTGTACCTTTTCCGATGATCCATGAGCCATTTTTCGCCCTACCTGTTGTACCCGCACCCACAGTCCCAGAGGTTGTGATGCAAGCACCTGTTGTAACTCCACCCGTGACTTCAACGAGGCAAAATTCGGAACCTGTCCGCCAGGAGCCGAATCAACCCGTTGTTGAGCATGAAAGGGAGCAGCGACAGCCACATACAGAAGAAGAGTCGCAAATTGAGACACATAATGTGCCAGAGAATGAGACTCTTAGAAGGTCTACAAGAGCTAGGAAATCAGCTATTTCTAGTGATTATAAAGTTTATAACACATAAACAGTTCATGTGGAAGGAGATCCCACTTCATATGAAGAAGCCATGAGTAGCGTTCACTCTTCGAAATGGCTGGAGGCCATGGAAGATGAGATGAAATTAATGAGTTCTAACAATGTTTGGGACTTAGAGGAAATTCCTAAAGGAGCCAAAACAGTAGGTTGCAAATGGGTCTACAAAATAAAGTATGACTCCAATGGAAAAGTAGAAAAGTATAAAGCAAGACTTGTGGCAAAAGGCTTTACGCAAATAGAAGGAGTAGATTACAATGAGACTTTTTCTCCGGTCTCATGTAAGGATTCCTTCAGAATCGTCATGGCACTAGTTGCTCATTTTGATTTATAGTTACATCAAATGGATGTAAAGACGGTATTTCTAAATGGAGATTTAGAAGAGAATGTTTACATGAAACAACCGAAGGGTTTTTTCATGGAGGGGAAGGAAATATGGGATGCCGCCTAAAGAAATCCATTTATGGGTTAAAACAAGCCTCTAGACAGTGGTATTTAAAGTTCGACAATATAATTAAAAGTTTTGCATTTAAAGAGAATGTTGAGGACAACTGCATTTATGTAAAGTTTAAAAGTGGGAAATATATTTTCCTAATTCTGTATGTGGATGATATTCTGCTTGCGAGTAATGATGTCAGTCTACTACTAGAAACAAAGAAGTTCTTGTTCTCGAATTTTGATATGAAAGATCTTGGTGAAGCTTCTTATGTTTTGGGCATAGAAATTCACCGGGATAGAAATAATGGAGTGCTAGGACTATCACAAAAGGCATATTTAGAAAAGGTTCTAAAGAGGTATAATATGCACAAAAGTAGTACTTCACCTGCTCCTATAGTCAAGGGCGATAGTTTTGGGAAATTTCAATGTCCCAAGAACCAATATGAGATCGATCGAATGAAAGCAGTACCATATGCTTCGGCTGTTGGAAGCTTACAGTATGCACAAGTGTGCACTCACCCTGACTTAGCTTTTATCACCGGGGTACCCGGTAGATATCAATAAAATCCAGGCCAAGAGCACTGGAATATGGTAAAGAAAGCTTTGCGTTATGTGCAAGGCGCAAAAGACCTCATGCTAACATATAGAAGATCTGATTCCCTAGAAATAAGAGGGTATTCAGACGCAGATTTTGCGGGAGATAAAGATGATAGAAAGTCCACGTCAGGATACGTGTTCACTCTCGCAGGAGGGGCTATTTCGTGGAAAAGCTCCAAACAGTCATTAGTTGCATCGTCAACGATGTATGCAGAGTTTATAGCATGTTATGAGGCCACGGGGCAGGCAGTATGGTTAAAGAAATTTATACCCGACTTGAAAGTGGTAGATTGTATTGACAAACCACTAAAGATGTACTGTGACAACCAGCCCGCAATATTCTATGCTCACAACAACAAGTCGAGTAATGCTACAAAGGCAATAGATATAAAGTATTATGTTGTGAAAGATAAAATCCATGATCAAACTATAAGTCTCGAGCATATAAAGACAAAGGATATGCTTACGGATCCGCTAACGAAAGGCTTACCACCCAGTGTGTTCCAGGAACACACAGCCGGCATGGGTTTAATGGAAAGCCTATGATTTCTGGATTACAGAGGCTCAAAAGTAACAGAATTTGTTTCAACACAGAAAAGTATATAGTGGCTGTCTGATTCCATCGGCAATTGAGCTGTAACGATGAAACATGCTCTATGTATTAATCCGTGCTGAAACGAGTAAAGTGAAAGGTAAAAGTAAAAGTTGAGATCAAGGGGGAGAATGTTAGATTGATCTCACGTGCGAGCCCAACGGCCCGCACGATCCCATTGATTGCGCCCTGATCGGGGGCGCTCGTTCCCTCTTAATGGACGGTGGGACCCTGTGACCTGCGCTATATAAAGAGGTGGGGGCCGGGGCACACGGTACGAGGTTCACCGCGCCGCCAGTCACCCCACCGACATCCCCTCCGATCTAGGGTTAGCGCAATGCTCACGGGAAGCTCCACCGCGCCGCCACTGCTCCGTCACCGCCTCCATCGACCACCATGGCCGATTCCTCGAGCTCCTCTGGACAGAGCCAAGGTATGCCCTCGGATCCTCCCTCTCCCTCTCTGTTTTCTCTCTGTTATCAAGATGGACTCGATGCAATAGATAATCTACCGAATTGGATGCACTCCTAACAGTTAATAGGATCTAACATGAAAAACAATGCAAGAACAAAGAAAGCTACCGTATAGTTTGCCTGGAATAATGCGATGTGTATAAGTGTTCTTCTCTTCTGAATTTGTGTATTCCGTAATAGTAATTAGGAATGTCATTTCCCCTCTCCATTTCTCGTGTATCAAAAAGCAAAGCCTTTATCTTACTCTACTATTTCTCATCTTAATTTGTTAAGCTCAAATCCCACATGTTAAACTGTCTAACGAAAATGATGTTAGAATTTGGAGCCAATTAGTGGGGCAGCCCAATAAATAATTCTGAAATCTTAAAACCCAATTTAGTGGCAGCACATGTGAGTGGAGTGAGAGCTAACTTTAGTCTCATACTGCTAGTGAAAGAGGAGTAGCACCAGCTTATATAGTGGAGTCTGGTGCTACTTGATAAATTTGTGATAACATGAGTCTCTCTCACGCGTTCCTCCTCCTCCGCCGCCGCTCGCACGCACCGCCCGTCCGTCTTGTCACGACGCGCCGCAGGTTGCGGGAATCTCGCCGAGCTGAGATTATTTTTACAGTACAGGAAAACAATTTCGACGGACGCGTCGTGGTTAACCAGTTCGGGTCGCTCCCGGATCGTGGTTTACCAACCGACCTAAACGTGTGTGACATGGCTTGGCCCACTCCGTACCCGTTAGGGTTTTCCTCCGAGCTGCGCTATATAATGCCCTGCACTGCGTGCGCTGAGAACACATCCGAACCAATCTAGGTTTTGCCAACTCGTGCCTTGCGCCGTCACGGTAGTCTACTCCATCCCGAGCGTCGGCGTGCACCGGCGAACGGGACAACAGGTTTTCGGAACCCTCGTCCTTCTGATCCTGTACGGGAGAGTGTGAATAAGGTTTTTGGGAAGCGCTCAGCGCGATTGCTCTCAACCTCTTCATCACGGCTCGCCTTCCTGCACGCTCGCCGGACTCGCGGGCTGCTCGTCAACAACGTCGCCATCGCCTTCAGGAAGCTGTTGCCGTCGCTGCTGCTGCAACAACTACGACGAATACTACGACTACTTCATCTACAGTTGTTCGATACGTTCATCATTATGGTCATATGGAGAGTTTGATGTAGAGCAATGAGAATGTAGACATAAGCACAAGCAAACATACATGTCCACAACAGCTCATACAAACGACTAACTATGAAAGATTATTTTAGTTACCACAAATTTCCATGACAAAATTTATAAATGATCCTAGTTGGCAAAGTCAAGATTATGAAAATGATGTCTTGATTATCATAAGTAGTTTTACTTTTGTGCAACCAGTGAACAATTCTCCGAACTCAAGAAAAAATCTTTCCAACATATGAAGACTTTTTTCTCATACGAATATTTCTTGAAGCCACAAATTACAATTTTTCACTATACAAGAACTATTTTTCTTCTATGAACAATGTTGTAATTAAAACATCATGAACATTTCTAAATCAAGAAAAAATCCAGCTTATAAACTAGATTTTTAAAAACATTATTTTGATATTTAAATTTCAAAACAATTGTAGTGAACAATCATTCGTACTACGTGAATATTTTCTGTCGCACTTGAACCGTTGAGTTAACAAACAATTTCCTCTAATCTAAATGATTTATTTTTATTTGTAGGAACATATTTAAGCATGGTAAAACAAGTAATTATATATAGACATGCATATTTATTCCTCATCTTATAAGGCAAAAAATAATGCAAAAAAGAAAACTAAAGTCGAAAAAACAAAACCAAGAAAATATAGAAGACATAGCTCTAACATGGCCCGTTCTTACTTTGCCGTGGGCTAAACGTACGTCTGCGCACGAATGGTGTGGCCCACGGATGCCTCACTGTCATTCGATGCTACGCAGTACGCACACACAGTCTCTCTCTCTCCCCCTCCCTATGAATCTTCTCTACAGCAACGCAAAAAAAAAGTCTAGGCAATGCACGGACCCTGACACGTCCAAGTACCACACGTACCAAATTCATGCATGCACAACATTTCGCAGGTGTGGTTTCAGGATTGCGCGCCAAGTCAGGTCAGGTTAGAGACGCAGCTGGCGGGGCCTACCGAATCAGACCCTGTCCCCTCCTTTACCGTACGTACCGCAAGGTGCTGCGTTTCATGCATGCCGGGTTAAAGTTGGAGATTAAACAGTTGGCCGGCGCCTCCTCCTCCTCCTCCTGGGTTAAAACGTAACAGTAATTCTGCTCTGCCTAAGCACGAGTAGCACGAGCAACGGTGCAAGCAAGGCAGGTGATAGTCGATCTAGCAGACGTTCAGATACCCAAACCCCCAAGTTTTTACTTTCTTTCTTTTAGCTACAACTTAGATCCGTAATGCATTTGTTTATATATATTCAGATACTACTTGAAAACCATGCATGCATGCATATAAATTCGCTTAGAACTGGCACTCTCGTAAACATTCGGAGACGATCGATGGAGGTATACGGTACTGTATACGTTTGTGTTTCGCATAAGGACAGAATGGATCGGACTGTCAGCACGGTAAAAAAGAATATTACTGCGCTCCTTTGCACAGGCGGCCGACCAGGGATAACCGCTCTGTGGCAAAGGCGTCAGAGGCCAGCAGGCAGAGCAGGCCGGGCGGGCGGGTCTCGGGTGAATGCTGCTGCGCGGCGTGTGTGTGTGTGTGTGTGCGGGTGCATTCCGCGCGGCGTGAATCCTCCTCCTCTCCATATAAGAAGCTCAACCCAGCCGGCCACTAGTATCCGTCGCCGAACACCACCGTACCACCACCGTCGTCATGGCCAAATCTTCATCCACTGCTTCCTCTTCTTCCTAATCACCACCGTCTCCTTCTGCTAAACTACCAACTATTGCTGCTCGCCGCCGGTCGACTAGGAGAGCAAAGGAGGTTAGCCTTCTTTCTCCTTGCTCGATATGATCCGTATGGTGTTCATCCGATCCGACTCGGGAATTTTTTCCATCGCTTTTTGCTTGATCGCCGGCCAACGTACGGCCAGGCCATGCATATACAAACGTAGATGATTGTTTTTTCCAAGATGCATGATCTGTTTTGCGTGTTCGATCGATTTGAAGATCCAGAGCGTGTGCGTCTGTGTGTGTGTGTGTCTCGACTGTGCTAAGTTGTTGCTTCGCTTGCGCACGTACGAACGAGTTGTGGATCTGAGTTTGGGAGTGATATTAACTGCTAGTCGATCGATCAGAGCAAGGTTAATTAGATGGATGGATGTAGGCATGTAGCGTAGGAGGAGAGTACTTCATTCGATGCTTGATCCATTTCGTGTCCCAAGCCGTATATGTGTACTAGATCCAGCAAGGTTGATTTTCTTTGGAGAATGAGTTGAATGCAAGATGATGTGCGTGTATCAATATATATTGGACGATGATTAAGCTCCTCGGTCGTTCATTCATTTCCGATGGAGGGACGGATCGATCGATTGTTTTCTTCTACTTCCTCCTTTCTTTCTTTTTCTTTTGACACCGTACCCGATGGATGGATCGAATGCTTGTTCCTTATATTACCAGCCGAGATCGATAAGCATCATGTTTTTAGCCGACGTCGGCTAGCTGGCCGCCGGCCGTGGATTCAGTTTAGCAAAATCAAAGCCTGCCCACATACTAGTAATGACGTACGTAAGTTAGATTAGATCTCTGGGCACATATCAGATCGATATTGCTGTTTTCCATTTTTTTGTACATGTTACCAAAGAGCATGTTATTTGATCCATGTCGTTGGTAAATTAATTAGAATCATGTAGCACACGACTTCTTGACACTTTTTGCGTGTGATGTGTTGACAGACGATGGAGATGGAGATGGAGATCAGCATGGCGGTGCTGCTCCTGTCCTCTACTTGCAAGGTAGCACTACTACTGTACTTTTTTTTGGGGGGGGGGGGGCATAAGCCCAATTTGTTTGTCTTGATCTGGGCCACTTTCTCACACGAGTTGGGCTCAAATTTACAGGCCGACCCCGTCCCGTGGCCCATCACTGTACTGACCTACTTCGGTAAGCAATTTATCTGTAGATTTCCGCTGTGCTAGTACGCTGCTAACAATAACATGTGCACTTGATATTAGTACTGAAGCTATCGGATAAATATCTGGGATTGCCGGCTTTAGTGGGAGCTGACCGTAGTGACTGTTTCATTCATTTTGTTGAGAGGGTGATGCAAAGGATCAAAGGATGGATGGAAAAACTTTTATCTATTGGAGGTAAAGAAGTTCTTCTTAAAGCAGTGGCTCAATCTATTCCTGTTTATGCAATGTCAGTATTTCTACTGCCTAAGAAAATTTGTAAGATGATTACGGATGTTATTGCACAATACTGGTGGGGTGATAATGCACAAGGCAAGAAGATGCACTGGTATTCTTGGTGGAAATTATGTTTCCCGAAGAGTGAAGGAGGTATGGGCTTTCGAGACCTTCACTCGTTTAATTTGGCTATGTTGGCAAAACAAGTCTGGAGGCTTATTGATTCGCCTAACTCACTTTGCGCCCAAGTTCTTCGAGCCAAATACTATCCTTCGGGGGATATTCTGAAGGCAGGGCCGAAGACGGGATCCTCATTTACATGGCAAAGCTTGGTTGCCGGGATACAAACTTTTAAGAGAGGATACATATGGCGTGTTGGAACTGGGGAAGCTGTTGAGATATGGAAAGATCCATGGATTCCCTCTAGTCCGGACAGGAGAATTGTAACACCTCGAGGTGATTGCCTGTTGAGAAAGGTCTCAGATCTTATTAACCCCACTACAGGCTCCTGGGATGCGGACCTTATTACTTCCATTTTTCATCCGATTGATGTTCAGCGCATACTCCAAATCCCGGTAAACTATAATGCTTTTGATGATTTTATCTCCAGGCACTTCACGAGGTCTGGCACTTTCTCAGTTAAATCGGCCTATCATGTTGAATGGAAGCACCAATTCAATGGAGTAACATGTCGCTCCTTGATAACGGGTACTTCGCTGAATAACCCCACTTGGAAGATACTTTGGAAACTGGACACGCCTGCGAAGGTTAAAATATATTGTTGGAGAATTCTACATGGGGTGCTACCTATTAAATCAGTTTTGTTTAACAGGCATATTGCGACAAGTAATATCTGTCCAATATGTAATTCTGCTGAGGAGGATATCATACATATGGTCTTCAAATGCCCAGACGCGGCAAATATCTGGAGAGGCCTGGGGTTAGAAAATTTGGTGCATGATCACATGCAGCCAAACCGATCTGGGGCTCAAGTTATGGAGGCTCTGTTAAATTCGGTGGATAGTGCCCTTCCGGGATATGATTCTATTAAAACAAAAAATGTTATTGCTGTTGCTGCTTGGTATATCTGGTGGATTCGTAGGCGCAAGACTCACAGTGAGCAAGTCCCTACAATTCAACATTGTTTGACATCGATCAAGGCAATCACGGCTAATGCAGCGAAAGGAAAATTACCTACTGTTACACATAAGGTGGTGTGGGAAAAACCGTTATCACATGCGATGAAGATTAATGTTGATGCAGCCTTTAATGTTGGGAGTAAAACTGGAGCTGTTGGAGCGATTATAAGGAACAACAAGGGGATATTCATTGCTGCTTCTTCACAGTTTATACCGCATGTGCCATCTGCTCCTACAGCTGAAGCCATGGCAATGAAGCATGGACTGGAATTAGCAAACACAATTAATTTTTCGGAGGTGGAAGTCGAATCGGATGCTTCTGAAGTTATTAATTTATGTTCAGGAAGGGAACGGATATGGAACGAAGCTACTTCCATTTATGCTGATATTATGCAACAGGCAGGAAATATTGGAAGAGTAAAGTTCATGCACTGTCGAAGGGAGGCTAATAAAGTTGCTCATAAAATAGCTAGGCATTGTTTTGATACTACTGATTCTTGTAATTGGGTCGATGAACCCCCTAGCTTTATTCTTCAAACTCTCCTAGATGATGTAACTAATATTTGATTTAAAGGCCGCAAGTTTCAGACGCGCTCTTTTCCTTACCAGGATACCTGAGGGGACTGGAAGGTTTTTAATGAGGCGGCTTGCGGGCCTAATATATGATGTGGTTAAATTTCAAAAAAAAAAAACATGTGCACTCACTCAGTCTGTTATTGTGTCTATTCATTCATTTAATTATTGTGCAGGATACTTTACCACAGCGGCTGTCATCGGGCTACCCGTGTAAGTCCTCTGCTTTTAGCAACACAATATTAGTTGCTAGGTTTTCTTGAGTAGAAATGCCGAATGCGTGTCAAGTACCGCTATGAAAGATGGTTGAGTAAACATGAGTAGTATGCATCACCGTTTTCGGGTTCGGGATCACTTATGCTCTGTACTAGTATATCTGCTTCAAACCTGCCTGCGTATTACAGTCCTGGAAGCTAAGTGTGTGCGCATATTTTTGTAATTCATTCGGTAGCGATTACATATTTTGTTAGTTCATTCGGGAGCCCTTCAGGCAAACATGCTACCATTTCTGCAGTGTGGATAGGGTTTTTACTTGAGATGTAGCATGCCTCCCCTGAAACCACTTAAAAGAGTGGAAGCCCTACAAAATTTCTCCCTGCACGCACGGAGCCAATTAACTCATCAGCTCTCTGTGTGCTGAAGAGCTGAAATATGAAATGCTACAGCCACTCAATGCCATTAATTTCTCGCTCGCTCTGTGCATTTCATTGCTTCTGTTGTTACCATCCCTTGGTGATGAGGAATATATAATTAGTTTGGTTTAGAAGATGTCCCAGTCGTAGATACTATATGTATTTGATTTAGAAGCAAACCAATTAGGGGCATTGCATCTGCTCACATGAACCTAAACATCTTCCAATGCAGGATCAATACCTTCTTCAAGGTTTGGCAGATGAAGGCTGTGGGGGATCTCAGAGGCGAGCCCTTAGTGGCTTCATTGCTCTGCTACATCTGTTCATTGCTTTTGAGCTTACTGCAGAACAAGTGTGAGTTCAGTGACACGGCGTGGATCAACTTGATTGGAACAATTTTCTACTCCATATACATTTGCCTGTTTTTCAAGTACGCCCAGGACGCTCATAGAACTATGAGGTGGATTATGGCTTCAGCTGCTTACATCATCCTGGTTGTGCTAGCTGGATGGACTGCCAAATCTATTGAAGCCGTGAAGTGCATGTACATGCTAGCCGGGCTGGCCTCCGCATGTACTCCACTTGGCCTCGTTCTGTTTGTGGTAAGTTCCACGAACTGCAAATCCTGTCATTGTTTGGTACTACCTATTCCAGTATTGTAATATGGATCTACATATTTCTTCCAGCTAGAGCAGGATATAGGGAACCTGCCTGATTCGTTATCCTCAACAGTTGGAATGATCAATTACTCTATCTGGTTCGTCCTGGCTTCATACCCGACGCAAGACTATTATGATATTGTAAGTACACGTATAATTTTGCCCCTGGATAGGGTCACAGAGATCTTGTGATATTGTTTGGGATATTGTTTGGTTTTGGTTGCTCACCACATATGCCATGTAGTTTGTATCTAAACTGAATAGTTTGTAAACAATGTGCAGGTCCAGAATTGTGCGGGCATGCTCTGCTCCTTGGTTTTGCTCGTTCTTGTGTTCCGATGGAAGAATGAGGCCGAGCCGGCAGCAGGATTGGAGCAAGACTTGCATGAACCACTCCTCGCCAACGAGCACGTCATCGTCCATGTCGAAGCCATGGATGAAGAACCAGCCGGCGCCATGGACGAAGGACAGGCCGAAGCAGAAGCACAAGCTGCCGCCAACCAAGCACAGGCCGGTGTGGAGGAGGCCGGTGTGGAGGACGAAGCAGAAGCTGCCGCCAACCAAGCACAGGCCGGTGTGGAGGAGGCCGGTGTGGAGGACGAAGCACAAGCTGCCGCCAACCAAGCACAGGCCGGTGTGGAGGAGGCCGGTGTGGAGGACGAAGCACAAGCTGCCGCCAACCAAGCACATGCCGGTGTGGAGGAGGCCGGTGTGGAGGACGAAGCACAAGCTGCCGCCAACCAAGCACAGGCCGGTGTGGAGGAGGCCGGTGTGGAGGACGAAGCACAAGCTGCCGCCAACCAAGCACAGGCCGGTGTGGAGGACGAAGCAGAAGCTGCCGCCAACCAAGCACAGGCCGGTGTGGAGGAGGCCGGTGTGGAGGACGAAGCACAAGCTGCCGCCAACCAAGCACAGGCCGGCGCCAACAACCAAGGACAAGCCGATGCCGTCCACGAAGCCGACGCCATCGATGAAGGACAGGCCGCGCAGGAGATCTTTGCCTGAGGCTGCCAAAAGGAAGCTGGTTAAGCGCGTGTCTTACGAGCAACTCCAAAGCTTACTTAATTATATATACGGGGCATATCCATAGTCCGCCGCAAATGACCATATATAAGGATATATAGGTATATTTATCTACTCGGAGCTAGGTATGACTTGAGTATACCAATTCGGAGGTGAGTTTGACTAATGCCTGGCCGCCTGGGCAAGAACAAAACAGCAAGCGTGTAGATTCAGACGAACTGTAATAATATGCATTTGAACTAGCTTCCATTCACAATATCCAGCATTTTGATTAAAGGGAAAGGGAAGAAGGCGCATGGCGAGGCGGGCAGCGACGGTGGGACTCCGGCGTACGGCGTCGTCCCCTCCCCGTGTCTGAACCCCGACGCGCTCCTGCACCCTGCCCGTTCCCCAGGTGGGTGATGGCGGTGGAGGTGCTTGTTGGCCGGAGGTGGGCCGACATCGCGGACGAGGACGAAGTAGCGGCGGCGCTCCAGGTCGAGCTCGTTGCCCGGTGTTCCCTCCCATGCTCTCCCTCCTTTGGCGAGTTCCTCGCGTTGGCCCGGCATGTCCAACCGCGGAAGCAGCCGGTTAAGCCCCAGGCACGGCGACCGGTGTCGGGACCGTCACAACCTAGAACGGTTGCGAGCTGTACGAGGATGATGGTTCCGGCGGTGGCTCCCGCGACGGTGCCGGAGGCGCTGGTCCTAGAGCTGGAGGCCCTGGATGCGCAGGTTGCGGGCCGGGAGGTGCTAACCTCATCCTCGGCGGCGCCGCCGTCGTGTCCGAAGAGGGAGGAACGTCCGTGCGGAACGGGGCCAAACCCTAGAGTGGCTGGGCTGTGTGGGCCAGGTGGGCCGCACGGATCAGTTGAGCCCATCCTGGAGTGGCGACGTCCACGGACCGCGAGGCCCGTTAGCCTGTGGTCTCAGCCCACTGCTCGCACAGACCGGAGTCGCGGCCCAGGTCCAGCTAAGGGTGCCCTAGTTCCAAAGGGAACGGGTCCGCAGCAGCACGCTCCCGTCCGTTTCCCCTTCCGCCGCCACCCACCCGCCCCACGCACGAACCAGAGCTCCTCCTCGTTGCGTGTCGCCCGTAGCCAGCCCGTCCCGGCCACGGAGGACGCCATGAAGAGGGACCGCGAGGAGGAGTTGGGAGAGGATACCCACCACCGTCGCCGCCCTCGGTCCCCGTCCCCCCCCCCCTCCCCGCCAGTTCAGGCCCGCCCCCCTCCGCCCCCCTCCGGCCACTATCGCCGTTCCCCTCCCCCCCGACGTTCCCCTCCTCCGGCCGCTCTCCGTCGGTCCCCACCGCGTGCCTACAGGTCACAGGCGCGGGCGGGTCCCCCACCTCGCCTGCAGCAGGACCTACGGGGCAAGGCGCCGTACCGTCCTCCCCCAATCCGGCGCCGCTCGCCCCAAGTAGAGGCGATGCCACCTCGGCGTGATCAGTCGCCGACACGTTCTCCACGCCGGGGGGCGTCACCAGTGGGAGTGCATAGGGAGGCTGAGTTACGCAGGGCTCTGGTCGCCCGTGACCAGCCCCGGGCGCACCCGCACGACGGCCACTCGGAGCCGGGATCTTGGATCCACGACCGTGACACCCGCCCGCAGCAGCAGTTGGCCTCGAGACAGCAGCAATCCGTGCCTAGCTCCGGTGAACAGTCCAAGAAGAAGGTGAAGAAGAGGAAGAAGAAGAGCGTGAGTGGGATGGACGGCGGTGCGGGAGGGAGCCTAGGTGGGCTCCCACCTGTATCGGCCTCGACTGCCCCTGTCCGTGACCCGGGTAGCTCATCCGAGGTTGGGATAGCTGTGCCCGACCTCTTGGTGAGGAAGGGCGGGATTCGCCGACGAGACGCATGTTCTTCAACTGTGGAGCTTCCGGTCACTACCGTTCCGACTGCACTCGCCCACCGTGTTGCTTGAGGTGTGGAGACCCCGGACACGCCATTGGGGAGTGCCCAGTCCAGCCTACACAGCTTTACCGATCCCGCCTGGAGACTCTGGGCCTAGGGCTTGAGGGGCTCTTCTTCTTTGTTGACCTGGGGGGGGGGGGGGGGGGGGTGCCGAGGTCGGCACCCCAGAACCAGGCGACTATCACAGTGCGTCCGGATCAGCTGCCTGGGATCGCCACCGTACTCACTTTAGAGACCCTGCGTGAGGAACTTGCGTGGATCTCCCCTGACCACCAGTGGCAGATTCAGGAGCTCACTCCCTCCGTGTTCTCGGTGGTGTTCTCCTCGGCTGAGAGCCTGAGGCTCTGTCGCACCGCGGACGAGGCTTTCTACACCTTGCCACTCCACAGGATCCGCGTGTCCATCCTCCCCTCGGCTGTGATCCCGTCGACTAGCCCAGCCCTTCAGTCCACTTGGGTGCGCCTATACGGACTCCCGGAGGAGGCGAGGACGCAGTCCGTGGTCGCACTGGTGGCCCAGTTGGTGGGTAGGCTTGAGGAGGTTGACACTGACTCCCTGCCTGGTGAGGGTCCAGTCCGTCTCCGATTCCTAGTCCCCGACCCAGACCTGATCCGTGAGGATTTGCCACCAGTCTACTTTGGGGGTCAGGGAGGGAACCGGGGAGCGGACCTCCGGGTGATCCGCGAGGGGGTGCAACCCTCTCTCTCGGTTGGAGCAGACCCGGTGAGGGACCCCTCAGACGCGGAAGACGATCCGAATGCCTCTCTCTCTGATGACGACGACGACGATGACCCAGGCTTGGACGATCACCAGCTGTCCACTACGTCGGCTGAGGCCCCTACGGCTCCGGCACAGACATCTTCGCCTGTGCACCCTGTGGCCGCTGCTCCCACCACCGCTCAGGCCCCTCTGGCCCAGGTGCAGGCATCTTTGCCTCCACCCTGCCCTGCTCCAGCTGAGCCAGTTCACTCTCAGAGTGCGCTGGCCAAGCTGCCGCCCGCCGACCGCCCGCGGACCTCGCGCCCTGACCCCCCAGCTCTCGTGGCACCCCCTGTTGCTCAGTACGGCACCAACTTTGGCTTGCCAGGGTTGGACGCATCTTCGCTGGGCCTACACCTACTGAGCCAGAGGAGGACTGTGGGAGTGTGGGACTGGAGGTGGCCCCACCGTCGTCACCGCGGTCTGCTGGCGCTCTCTGCTACGTCCTCTCGCCAGGTTCGACTCCCACCTCACCAGCGCTGTCGCCAGCTCCGGTCCCGACTACTCCGGCGGCCAGTGCCTGTGTACTGCCCACGTTCCTCCCCGACACTCCTGTGGGGGGTACACAGACTACTCTGGGCCGGCCCAGCCGCCAGCCAGCACCGGGGTCCCAGGCACCCCACGTCAGTACTAGGCTCGCCTCTGCACGGGGTGGGCTGGGGATGCCCGCGCCGACAGTGCAGGAGCTGGCGATCCAGAGGACCGCAGCCAGACGGAGTCTAGCAGGTACCTTACGTTCCACACCTCCCCTTCCCTCGGGTTCGAGATTTTTGGTTCTAGATGAGGTCCCTTTGGACCACTTGTTACAGGTGGCCGACGACTGTGGCATTATTTTTCGGGGCGAGCGTGGCCCCACACTTGAACAGGTGTCCGCCATCAAGGCGAAGGAGGTGTACGAGGGGGCTCTTGCTGCCGCACGTGCTCAGGTAGAGCCAGTGCAGGAGACGGCCCCTCAACCTGCCTCCTCGGGACTGGCGTCACATCCCTCGGCCTCTGACGTGACGAAGGCGCCTTCTAGTGAGGCTCCTCCCATCGTTCCTCCCCAGGTGGGGAGGAAACGCGGGCGGCCACCGAAGGGTGGCCCCCAATCCTCGTCCGCTAGTAGAGCATGTTCGCCCCCCCCCCCCCTAGTGAGGCCTCTCCCACCGCTGTTCCCCAGGTGGGGAAGAAACGGGGACGCCCTCCGAAGGGCCCCGTACAGACCTCGACTACTATTAGAGCTCGATCCGTCCCCCGTAAGGGAACAACCCCCGACAGTGTTTCATGATGCATACAATCATAAGGTTATTCGATTGGAACATGAGGGGGTTTGGGCAACCCGGACGTCGCAAGCAGCTCCGGGACTACATTCGGCAAGAGGATGCTAACATATTGGGGATTCAGGAGACGATCCGTCAAGACTTCTCCATCCAGGAGCTGCAGGGACTTACACCACACAAGTTTGTGTGGCAGTGGCTCCCTGCTAATGGGCACTCTGGGGGTATCCTCCTTGGGGTTAAGGAGGAAACCTTCGAAGTGGAGGATATGGACCGGGGCGAGTTCTATGTGAGCATGCTTATCAGACACAGACGATCATCCTTCAGGTGGGAGGTGATCATCGTGTATGGGCCTGCTGACCATACTAGAGCACCGGCATTCCTTGCGGAGCTGAGCGCGAAGGTGGAGCAGTGCTCCACCCCACTTGTCATTGCCGGGGACTTCAACTTGCTTCGAGCCCCGGAAGACAAGAGCTCGGCAAATGTGAATCCCAGGACGATGAGGATGTTCAACGATTGCATTGCGGATCTCGCTCTTAGAGAGATCCGTAGGGTGGGTACACGCTACACTTGGTCGAATAACCGAGAACACCCCATTCGGAGTGTACTGGATAGGGTGCTCGTCTCTGTCGACTGGGAGATGGCATACCCTCTTTGTTCACTCCGTGCGATCACCAGGATAGGTTCCGATCACTCTCCCTTACTGTTATCATCTGGAGGCGCCGTTCTGCCAAGGCTGAACCGGTTCCATTTTGAAAACTTCTGGCTAGGTCAGCCAGGGTTTGTGGAGGCCGTTCGTCTGAAGTGGGCATGGGCTGCCGAACACCCTCCGCGTATTTTCAACGCAGTGGATGTCTGGCACCACTCTGCACAGATGGTGCGCCGGTTCATGAGGGGTTGGGGCGCCAATCTTGGTGCGGCCCTTAGGCAGCAGAAGGCGGCTCTACCGCGGGACATACAACAGTTGGACAGTACGTCGGACTCGAATGGCCTGACCCCTGACCAATGGGTCCAACGGTACGCGTTGGAGCGCTCCCTTATGGAGATCTTCAAGGGTGAGGAGCTGTTTTGGCGACAGCGGAGTCGCCAGAACTGGCTACTCAAGGGCGACACGAATACAGCATACTTCCACGCGATAGCCAATGGCCGTCACAGAAAATGCTTGATTCCGTGTCTCTGGGAGAACGATCGCCTGCTGGAGGTACCAGCACAGATCTCATCCCATATTTACTCCTTTTATAAGGAGCTTTTCTCAGCTGGACCCCGCTCCGGGGTATCCCTGGCAGTGGACTTATGGCCGGTGGTGGCTAGAGTATCAGACATGGAAAATGCGGAATTAACCCTCCCATTTCTGCCGGATGAGGTGCAGAAGGCGGTGATGGAGATGAAAGCCAATTCGGCCCCGGGGCCGGATGGTCTTCCGGTGGCTTTCTTCCAGACTTTCTGGGAAGCGGCGAAGGCCGTGATTATGCCGATGTTCCAAGAGTTTTACGTTGGGACATTGGTGGTATCACGGTTGAACTTTGGCGTGGTGACCTTGATTCCCAAGGTAATGGGAGCCACAGATATCCGCCAATTTGGTCCTATCACTGTCCTGAATGTCATCTATAGGATCCTCTCTAAGGTTTGTGCCGTGAGACTCGCCCCTGTGTTAGAGGGGATCATGCACCCTTACCAGTTCGCCTTTCTGAAAGGTCGGTTCATACACTATGGAATCCTAGCTCTTAGTGAGATTGTTCACGAGGTGAAAACACGTCGCTAGAAAGGCGTGTTCCTCAAGCTAGATTTCCAGAAGGCGTACGACCGACTAGACTGGGCCTTTCTCCGCTTGGTTCTGAAGCGGAGGGGGGTTGATGATAGGATGATTGGGTGGATCATGCAACTTGTGATGAGCGGAAACACCGCCATTAACGTAAATGGGGAAGTAGGTCCCTATTTTCGGTCTACCTGTGGAGTTAGGCAGGGAGATCCGATCTCCCCTCTGCTTTTCAACTCCGCGGTGGATGCCCTTGCGGAGATCTTAGAGCGGGCTAAGACCGCCGGCCACATCACTGGTGTGGTTGGACATCTTGTCCCGGGGGGAGGTGTGACCCATTTACAGTATGCTGATGACACTATGATTATGGTAGACGGGTCGGAACTTGATATAGTTAATCTCAAGTTCTTACTACTTTGCTTTGAGGCCATGTCAGGCCTCAAGATCAACTTCGACAAGAGCGAGGTTGTCATTTTAGGGTACTCGGAGATAGACCAACAGAGGATTGCGGACAACCTGAATTGCAGGTTGGCGTCATTCCCAGTTACGTATCTGGGAATGCCGGTCAGGGACACTCGAATACTTTCTAAGGATTTAGAGCCCCTTGTTTCGCGAGTCAAATCTAGATCGGAACCTTCGTAGGGGAGGTTCACCTCCAAGGGTAGCAAAACGATCTTGATTGACTCGGGCATGTCTAGCCTCGCCATGTACATGATGGGGATGTATATCTTGCCGGACGGGGTCCATGCTAGCTTTGACAAAGAGCTGGCTAGATTCTTCTGGCAAGCGTCGTCTGGGAAGAAGAAGTATCACATGGTTAAATGGGCTGATATTTGCGCCCCCAAAGAGTTGGGGGGCATAGGTATACTTGCGTCTCGACACATGAACAAGGCCCTTATGCTACGATGGGTCTGGAGGATTCTTCGGGGTGAGGGGGGCCTCTGGCTTGACTTGATCAAAGCTAAGTATCTTAGGGGTTGCCCCTTGCTGGCGTATGAGCGCAAAGAGGGGTCTCAGTTCTGGCACGCCATCCAATCTATTAAGGAACATATCAGACTAGGGGCGGTCTCATCCGTAGGTAACGGACGAGATACCCTATTCTGGCTTGACTCCTGGTTGGGCGGAAGGCCGCTAAGAGCTGTGTTCCCGGATCTTTTTGCGGTTTGTGCGGAACCTTTGGTATCGATTGCTTCTGCCTTCCAGCAGGGACAGTGGAACATTGGGTTCCGCCGCACGTTTGGCCCAGGGGAGGTTGCGAGCTGGAGGTCCATGCTCGCGTCACTACCCCTAGCCCTGTCTGACAGCCCGGATACGGTCGCATGGACCCTTACGCCGGCAAAGCACTTCTCCGTCGGTTCCGCTTACCGGGCCCTATTTAGAGGGCATGTGCTATCTTGGACTACGCATCTTTGGAAGGCGCCCTTGCCTCTTAAGATCAAGATCTTTACTTGGCAGCTTCTCCGCGACCGCCTCCCTTCGGGCGTGGAGGTGGCAAAACGTTTGGGACCTGGTGATGGCACCTGTCCCCAGTGTGCGGTCCCCGAGACGGGGACCCATATCTTGTTCTCCTGTCCTGCTGCTCGGTTCCTGTGGAGCTTCCTTGCTGAGGCCTTAGGTCCTGAGTGGCAGGCCCTTGACTTGGCAGAGTTCCTGGAAGTGCAGGCGAACCATACCGGGAGGAGGAGGTCCCTCTTCTGGTTGGTGTTCGCGGCAATGACCTGGACCCTTTGGACGATTCGTAACAAGATGGTCATCGAGCATGTCTTCCCACGACGGGCTGCTGACTCAATTTTCAAATTCTTGCCTTTTCTGCAGGAGTGGCACCCGTTGGCTAGACAGAGGGACAGGCAGCGGCTAGACGGCATTCTTGAGGATCTCCTGAAGGCGGCACGCCTTCTTTCCTCACCGTCCAGCCGTTGAGCTGTACTGTGTAGAGTTTGTATCAGGAGTAGTTGTTTCTCTCTTGGGTTTTATGTGCTGTGGCCCCATCAGAACTTGTTTTCTCTCCCTCTTCGTACCTCTTTGGGTTGTGGTTGTAAACTGTGAACGGTTGCTTTATTTATAAAGCGGGGCGCAAGCCTGTTTCGAGGAGAACAAAACAGCAAAACGGTCTGACTCTTTGATCGTTTGCTTTCTTTTGCAAGTTGTCAAATATTTCGTTTCATCTCTTCTGATCGTCCGTATTTTCAAATGTTTAGCTTCAGAGGTCGAGCACAGAAGCCGGAACGCGAGCTGTATGCCATTGCCAGCCAGACAGAGCACGGTGACCAGCGCTGCCATGGCAATATGGCTTGTCCCGGCACCGCTGAATCTCGGTCGACCAGAGGTACCACAGCTAGCTGACGCCCCGCCTTCTCGACCGGTGTCTATCATGCACGGTGGGCCGTGGGCGCTGCATGTATGTATGTCCCCATTATTAGCGATAGCTCTTGTAATGTCCCCTGGTATTGTGCGGTATATGGAGTAGTACCCGAGCCCCTAGCTAGCGGGGCATCGCTTCCTGCCTAAAACCCTAAACATCAACACCCATGACTCCCTGGGGCTGAAATGATCATTCTATTCTTTCCATTGCTACGCCCGGCCTCGCCTGCATGCCGATCTCAGATCTTCGTCGACACCACCATGCATATTTCAGCAAGCCCATCACGTACCCAACTAGACCAACTGCTACAAGAAAAATCTCGACTGGGACAAATTCAAATTTCATTTTTTGTGAATTTTTAGAAACTTAATAACCCGCTAGCTAGCTAGGTAACTGCTCAATAACCGGACGAACTGCAAAAGCCTCAAATTCACAAATCCTTATTTAGACCGGACCAAATTCAGAAAATCACAAGTTTCTCTACTTGGTAATTAAGGCCTTTTACCGTGAGTGCTTGAGATTTCCGGTTACTGTTTACCCAAACCGTGCATGCATGATATATACTCGTCTTCCTTTAATACTAAAGAGGATTTCTGGCACGGTTACCTAGACCCTGAAGACCGAAGACGACTCTAGCCCGTCCTCCAAGGAGTTGGACGATAAACAAGCCGATATATGCAAGAGCTCGTTAGTGTTAGGCTGTTAGCTTTGGCTGTAGTTGGTCTGTAGGGGTGGATGTTATTTTGTTGAGCAAAAACCTAGATGTCAAGCTTAGTGTGTACTCTGGGAGCTGTAAAGACTCTGTCTGGCTGATTTTAATGAAATTGGGGGCGGGGTAAAAAAATTCGATTGATAGATCAATCAAAGAAACACAACTGCTCCTGCAAGAACAACAAAAGACAGCATGCGTTTGTACATATAGAAACTTTATTAATCGGAGCGTCATGGCATAAACATCTGGTAATTCTACTCTCTCTATATAGTAGTATAAATTAGAGAGACAACAATCTATCTATCCCCATGTCCCCATATGGATTGCCGCCGGTAAACTGTTCAAACAAATAAACCACGCAAAGGGCGGACACGAAGAGCCCGAGCATAAGCAAGACGTACTGGACGAGGAAGGCCATGGACGTAGGGTTTATCGGCACCTCCAAGTTGATCAGCAGGTACACGGAGACGCAGACGAGCGTCACACCCACGGAGGCCATCAGGCAAATCAGTGCCCACCTGCTACACTCTTCGGGCTCCGCCCTAGCCACCACCACCAGCCGCTCCTCCACGCCGGCCATTGTACGCCGATCGATCTACTTGAGCTTTGCTGATCTGGTGTCGTCTCGATTCTCGATCGAACGTATATATAGGAAAACAAAATAAAGACCGATGCAAGCACGTAGACGTAGAGCTAGTTTTTGTTTGTGCTGGATCTGTCGGACCGGCGTGTCCATGTCCAACTCGTCTCCGGCACCAATCGGTACTGAATCATATATATATATATATATATATATATATATATATATATATATATATATATATATATATATATATATATATATATATATATATATATATGTAGTCTGTACTCCTTATTTAGCGAAATATAACATCACTCGGACGCGCGCAGTCAAGCGTAGCCAGAGCAACAAGTCATGTACGTAGTAATATATGTATATGTTGAGGTGTATGATGAGGTAGGAATAGGATAACTCTCTGGAAGACCACTCAACTAGAGTACACTGCAGAGACGCAACCTAGCTAGCTACGTATATGAGGTAGAACACCTATCTAGCAGTTTTACCTCCTTGGTTTAATCGATTCTTGTTTCTATGAAACTTCATGAATAATCCGAATTTCTTGTGTTCGTTTCAGAGAACAGTTCAGACAGCTGCAGTTTTGTCCTTGTAATGCGGCTCCTGAATGTTGTGCACACGTTCTTGTGTACTGTGTATTTTCTCATGAAGTTTGTGTCGGGGATGTACTTCCCCGGTACCCTGAGGGTACGGGGTTTATTGTGTTATTATTGCAGGGACCAGTGTTTTTTTTATAATAGAGGAATAAAGAAAATAAAGGAAGGAGGCGTCCTGGGCCTAATTCGGTGGTCTCGGGGTGGGATTGGACTGGCCCAACTCGGCGCAACAGAGAAGCTTGGATCGGTGGGCCGGCATTGTTCCCCATTCGGTCAACCCCCTTACGCACGACCGCATCCACCAACTGCTCCCCCACGGCGCCCACGCCTTCCCCGACATCGACCTCGTCCGAGATCCCCTCCCGGCCAGGACTGCTCTCGACGGAGCCTTTGACCGTCCGCGCAGCCCGGCTACCCCGACATCGGCCGCCCAAGCTCCTCCCCGCCGGACTCCTCCCCTCCTCGACCGCATCCCGCGCCCGGCGTCATCCCCTCCGACTCGCGTCGTCCGCCTGCGCCCCGACTTCCTCAACGCCTCCCCACCTGCGTCGACCGCGACCACATCCCGGCGCCGACCCCGCCACCGCTCCGCGTCGCCCGACTTCCTCCCTCGACCGCGTCGGCTGCGGCCGGCAGCGCCTCGCCTGCGTCTCGGCCCGGCGGACCGCACCCGTCCTCTCCATCTCCTTCGACCCCCTCGGCTGCCCTGACATCCACGACTCCGGCGTGCGCCCCCGACATCCCCGACGTCCACGACCGCGCAGCCCCGACCCCCGGCAACGGCCGCGCCGCCCCAAGCTCCTCCTCGACCGCGTCCCGAGCTTCTTCACCCCGGCGGTGCCAACCCCGCCACCGCGCCTCCGAGATGGCCGCCCCCGACATCCTCCTCGCAACAGAGGCCTAGGCGCTGGCCCCCGACGTTGAGCGCGTCCCGGTGGAACTCCGACCGTCCGCGCGCCCGTCACAGACTCGGACGCTCCCGGGATCCTCAACCTCGGTCCCGGCTGGGCCGGGAAGCCCACCCCCGACGTCGGCGTGCACAGCTCCACCTGCGTCGACCGCGACCACATCCCGGCGCCGAGTCCTCCCCGACCTCGGAAGTGGCGGCGCAGCACCCGCTGCACCCCGGGCCTACTCCATTCCGGCGCATCTCCAGTTCGGCTACAGTGCGTAGTGAATAGCACTTTATGTCTCCTTGTCCCCTGCTTGTCCCCTGGGCTCTCCTATATAAAGGGCACCAGGGGGAGGGAGAGAGAGAGACCACGACCCCACGACTTCATTTCCCCCCTTTCCATTTGCTCCCAAAACCTCATGGAGGCATACCTAGCAGCTCGCGGAGCATATTGTAGCCCGGATATAAAGAGGAGAAATATACCGAGTATGCTAGATGCTGCAGTAGGGGTTTTATCTCCTCACGAGAGCCCCGAAGCAGGGTAAATCCTCGTGTCACCGTGTCGGTTGTGTTTACCTGCGCGCGAGTTCATCGCGCAATCCCTCCCCGAGATCCCCTAGCGTCCATCGGCCCCACAAATTAGCCTACCCGTAGGGATCTGTCTGTTCGCCACGACGACAGTTGGCGCCCACCGTGGGGCTGAGTGGCGCTTGCGGGAACAATTTCGGACGGGACCCGGCATCCCAAATCCGGGATCCTAAATCCGGGACCCCTACGATGCGGGCAGTGGTCACTGACATCCTGCGCCGCGGGTAGCGGTCGCCGGCATCCCAAATCCGGGATCCTAAATCCAGGATCCCTACGCTGCGGGCAGTGGTCACTGACATCCTGCGCCGCGGTTAGCGGTCACCGGCATCCCAAATCCGGGATCCTAAATCCGGGATCCCTACGCTGCGGGCAGTGGTCACTGACATCCTGCGCCGCGGGTAGCGGTCACCGGCATCCCAAAATCCGGGATCCTAAATCCGGGAACCCTACGCTGCGGGCAGTGGTCACTGACATCCTGCGCCGCGGGTAGCGGTCGCCGGCATCCCAAATCCGGGATCCTAAATCCGGGATCCCTACGCTGCGGGCAGTGGTCACTGACATCCTGCGCCGCGGTTAGCGGTTACCGGCATCCCAAATCCGGGATCCCTACGCTGCGGGCAGTGGTCACTGACATCCTGCGCCGCGGGTAGCGGTCACCGGCATCCCAAAATCCGGGATCCTAAATCCGGGATCCCTACGCTGCGGGCAGTGGTCACTGACATCCTGCGCCGCGAGTAGCGGTCACCGGCATCCGAAAATCCGGGATCCTAAATCCGGGATCCCTACGCTGCGGGCAGTGGTCACTGACATCCCGCGCCGCGGGTAGCGGTCACCGGCATCCCGAAATCCGGGATCCTAAATCCGGGATCCCTACGCTGCGGGCAGTGGTCACTGACATCCTGCGCCGCGGGTAGCGGTCGCCGGCATCCCGAAATTCGGGATCCTAAATCCGGGATCCCTGCGCTGCGGGCAGTGGTCACTGACATCCTGCGCCGCGAGTAGCGGTCACCGGCATCCGAAAATCCGGGATCCTAAATCCGGGATCCCTACGCTGCGGGCAGTGGTCACTGACATCCCGCGCCGCGGGTAGCGGTCACCGGCATCCCGAAATCCGGGATCCTAAATCCGGGATCCCTACGCTGCGGGCAGTGGTCACTGACATCCTGCGCCGCGGGTAGCGGTCGCCGGCATCCCGAAATTCGGGATCCTAAATCCGGGATCCCTGTGCTGCGGGCAGTGGTCACTGACATCCTGCGCCGCGGGTAGCGGTCACCGGCATCCCGAAATCCGGGATCCTAAATCCGGGATCCCTACGCTGCGGGCAGTGGTCACTGACATCCTGCGCCGCGGGTAGCGGTCGCCGGCATCCCAAAATCCGGGATCCTAAATCCGGGATCCCTACGCTGCGGGCAGTGGTCACTGACATCCTGCGCCGCGGGTAGCGGTCACCGGCATCCCGAAATTCGGGATCCTAAATCCGGGATCCCTGTGCTGCGGGCAGTGGTCATTGACGTCCCTGCGCTGCGGGTTGAGGTCGCTGACATCCCTGCGTGGCGGGTTGAGTTCGCCGACATCCCTGCGCCGCGGGTTGAGGTCGCCGACATCCCTGCGCCGCGGGTTGAGGTCGCCGACATCCCTGCGCCGCGGGTTGAGGTCGCCGACATCCCTGCGCTGCGGGTAGAGGTCTCCGACATCCCTGCACCGCGGGTGGAGGTCATCGACGTCCCCGCATCGCGGAAACCGGTCGTCGACATCCCAAACCAGCATCCCTGCATCACGGGCGCCAGCCGCCGGAGTCTACTCCGACACTCATCATCAATGGACCCCTGGCAGTTGCACACCAGTTACCCGGGTTATGTCGCCTCCGACATCCCCAACCGCTCCTGTGCTCCGTGAGTATCATCATCTGTACCTTACATTTACGTTGTCTTAAATTTGTTCGGGAGCTGCCCATGCATGATTAGTTTAATTGTTTACCCGGGAACGAGATATCATAACCCGGGGACTGCCCTGTTTCACCTGTTTGTCATCTATCTGTTTTTCCCCGGGGGCGAGATGTCTTGACCCGGGGACTCGCTTACCGTTTAGTTCTACCTTGCATGCTAAGTCGGTAGAGTTGCTCAGTTTGTATTTATTTATATGCTTGGCGTATCTTGGTTCCTGTTGTGTAGTTTGTGAGCCGGCATCCCGAAACTGGACTCGGCGACTGCCGGGCTCCTTTGTCTTCCTGCTATATCTGAAAATTTACCCGGGGACTCGGTGGAAACCGAGTCTCTGTCCTATTGTGTGGTTTGCTGCTAGAGTTATTTTCTGTCTTTATTAAAATATATATGTCCTAACTAACGTTAAAAGGTGATATCGGTTTTACCGCGAGGATACTCATGTCGAGTGTCTTGATTATATCGGTTATCTTGGATCCATTTTATGGTTGATTATTTTCTCAAAGGATATTACATGTGATCTATGGTATCAGTCGTCCCACATATCGCGGTGTCACGCAAAATTTCCAGATCCCCGTTTATTTTGGGACGCCAATATATCATGGCATACTGCAATATCTCCATATCGCTATTCATGTCGGCTCGCCATCATATCTGGCATCATATCATATCTCTAAATCCGTGTTTATTTCGGTTCGCCAATGTATCATGGCATCGGGTGATATTTCCAAATCGTCATTTGTTTCGGCGTATCGAAGTTGGCCAGAGGCAGCACCTGAGATACCGAAACACCTGTGATATGCCCAGAGGGGTCGACATACCGAAACATGTGTGATATGCCCAGAGGGGCCGACATACCGACATACCGAGATACCTGTGTGACATTGTGTGCGTAGGCGTCTGTGTCGGTATACGCCCAGAGTGGCTAAACGCCGGCACATGAGACTCTGTGTCGGTATAAGCCCAGAGTGGCTACAAGCCGGCGCATGAGGCGTCCGTGTCGGTATACGCCCAGACTGGCTAAACGCCGACATGTGTTATGTGTTTGTGTCAGACCGGCGGTGGCCAAAGACATCTATGTCGGTAAAACGCCCAGAGTGGCTAAGGAACCGGCATATGATTGTATTTTTGCAGGTACTCGGTGGAGCAAATGAAAACAATGAGGTTGAGATTTCTTCTAAGTCTGCACGCGACTCTGCGAGTCCCCCGCAGCCTCGGGGACTAGTGTCGGGGATATGATCCCCGAGACCTCTAACAACAAGACTTTCGGTATGGAAAATTCCTGTAATTATTTGATTTTTAAGTTGATGCGCGATTCTACGAATCCCCCATAAACTTGGGGACTAGTGTCGGGGATGTACTTCACCGAAACCCTGAGGGTACGGGGTTTATTGTGTTATTATTGCAGGGACCAGTGTTTTTTTTATAATAGAGGAATAAAGAAAATAAAGGAAGGAGGCGTCCTGGGCCTAATTCGGTGGTCTCGGGGTGGGATTGGACTGGCCCAACTCGGTGCAACAGAGAAGCTTGGATCGGTGGGCCGGCATTGTTCCCCATTCGGTCAACCCCCTTACGCACGACCGCATCCACCAACTGCTCCCCCACGACGCCCACGCCTTCCCCGACATCGACCTCGTCCGAGATCCCCTCCCGGCCAGGACTGCTCTCGACGGAGCCTTTGACCGTCCGCGCAGCCCGGCTACCCCGACATCGGCCGCCCAAGCTCCTCCCCGCCGGACTCCTCCCCTCCTCGACCGCATCCCGCTCCCGGCGTCATCCCCTCCGACTCGCGTCGTCCGCCTGCGCCCCGACTTCCTCAACGCCTCCCCACCTGCGTCGACCGCGACCACATCCCGGCGCCGACCCTGCCACCGCTCCGCGCCGCCCGACTTCCTCCCTCGACCGCGTCGGCTGCGGCCGGCAGCGCCTCGCCTGCGTCTCGGCCCGGCGGACCGTGCCCGTCCTCTCCATCTCCTTCGACCGCCTCGGCTGCCCCGACATCCACGACTCCGGCGTGCGCCCCCGACATCCCCGACGTCCACGACCGCGCAGCCCCGACCCCCGGCAACGGCCGCGCCGCCCCATGCTCCTCCTCGACTGCGCCCCGAGCTTCTTCCCCCCGGCGATGCCAACCCCGCCACCGCGCCTCCGAGATGGCCGCCCCCGACATCCTCCTCGCAACAGAGGCCTAGGCGCTGGCCCCCGACGTTGAGCCCGTCCCGGTGGAACTCCGACCGTCCGCGCGCCCGTCACAAACTCGGACGCTCCCGGGATCCTCAACCTCGGTCCCGGCTGGGCCGGGAAGCCCACCCCAGACGCCGGCGTGCACAGCTCCACCTCCGGTCGCCCGAGTCCTCCCCGACCTCGGAAGTGGCGGCGCTGACGAGGTGTTAACCCGACAAGTCCCAGGGTTGTGCACCCCGGGTTGATTGATGGGGAGAGTTGGTGCTGCCACTGCTGCTTCTGTCGCCCGCTTCTTGCTCGGGGTCGAAAATTGCCGCAACGTGGCGCGCGGCGCACCCGCTGTCGCGTCTCTTCACGATTGTCCATGTGCTCACACTCGCCGGGGCGAGTGCGATTGGCTTGGGGTAGACTTGAGATCTCCACGAAGACGAGGGCGCGCGTGACATGGCTGTCAGACGCGGGCCCCTGGTCTCTCGTGCGGGTGCGACGGTGGAGGTGGATCTTGACTTGATCGGCCGCACGACCGAGGTTGGGGTAGCAGACTCGATTCGCACGGCCATTGCCGAGATTGTCGATGTAGATGTCCTCTTCGCGGGTGCAGCTGGAGCGACCTCTGCGGGTGCGACAGATGCGATCTTCGCGGGTTCGGCGGTCGCGATCTCCGCGGGTGTAGTAGATGCGATCTCAGCGGGTCCGGCGGTCGCGATCTCCGTGGGTGCGGCAGATGCGATCTCGGCGGCTTCAGCGGGCGCGATGGTCGGCGATTTTGGTGACGCCGTCGCGCGTAGCGCAGTAGTCGTAGACCTGAGTATGCCACGACTATCTATGCAGCAGAATATGGAGCCGAAGGTGATGTGTATACCTTTGTCCAGATCGGCGTACACCGATTGATGAGCTGGCGAGTGGATGACGTACTCGAAGGAGCCGAATCGGATCGACTCCCTGATGGCGGATGCGCCGATCTTCATTGCGGATGGAGCCGGTGCGACCATGATCCTAGCACTTGTTGAGTTCCCACAGACGGCGCCAATTGACGAGGTGTTAACCCGACAAGTCCCAGGGTTGTGCACCCCGGGTTGATTGATGGGGAGAGAGATGAGTGCAAGGTGATCACGACGGCTGACAAGCGAGGTTTTACCCAGGTTCAGGCTCCCGGAGGATAACACCCTACTCCTGCTTGTCTGGTTATTGATGCGAGTAGCGATTACAATGGCGAGATTGCGATCTCGCTAGGGTTTGTCGTGGTAGTTATGAGCGTGTCCTTTGGGACGGGCAACCCTCCTGGCTTTATAGGCAGCCAGGTCTCGGGTGGTTGGTACAGATACGGCAGGTTACAAGACCTAACCGAGTTGGACTAGGATACGTGGTACCCCGAGTGGGCCTTCTGTGGGTCTTTCCATCCTTGGCGCGGCCCAGGTAGCATCATCGTGGGCTACCCGCAAGGCAGCCCCACATCAGGCGCAGCACCCGCTGCACCCCGGGCCTACTCCATTCCGGCGCATCTCCAGTTCGGCAGGGACAAGGCCATCGCCTCCCAGATAATTGACCCGGGTTCATCCATCCGGATTGGGTGTTGTTGGTTTATTCTCCTCAGCTCGGTCGACCTACACGGGCATGGGCTACAGTGACGCTACAGTATTCACGATGTGACGACAGTACACTACCCGTGACGCAATGAATAGTACCCGGATGTGACTAGAGTACACAGTGACTGCGCAGTGAACAGTGCTGATGGGACCCCAGTGGTCATGTTGGCTACAGTGCACAGTGAATAGCACTTTATGTCTCCTTGTCCCCCGCTTGTCCCCTGGGCTCTCCTATATAAAGGGCACCAGGGGGAGGGAGAGAGAGAGACCACGACCCCACGACTTCATTTCCCCCCTTTCCATTTGCTCCCAAAACCTCATGGAGGCATACCTAGCAGCTCGCGGAGCATATTGTAGCCCGGATATAAAGAGGAGAAATATACCGAGTAGGCTAGATGCTGCAGTAGGGGTTTTATCTCCTCACGAGAGCCCCGAAGCAGGGTAAATCCTCGTGTCACCGTGTCGGTTGTGTTTACCTACGCGCGAGTTCATCGCGCAATCCCTCCCCGAGATCCCCTAGCGTCCATCGGCCCCACAAATTAGCCTACCCGTAGGCATCTGTCTGTTCGCCACGACGACAGTTTGGAATTTGATGAGATCTGGAATGCTACGGATTTCCATATCCCTGGTCCACAGTCCTACAGCAATGACGATTGATTGTTGATGGCTTGGAGGAGAGTTGCCTGTATTGCTGCTTTTTAGTCTGAGTTTCAGGTCGTTTTGGCACCAAGAGTAGTATGTCACATGTATTGTAATTTTGCTTTGTCCTTGGCCGATACTAGTTGTTGATGTTGTTTTGTAAAGATAGATCAAAATTTGGCGGTCGAGTTATGTTGATCAAGCACAACTATTGCTGAATCTTTATCACCGGCAAGCGGGTGGGCATTAGAACTAGCTCAGGGGCTCTGTTGGTGTGCCGGATGGCGAAGGTAGCTGCCAGCGACAAGTCTCCAGGCGGTATGATCTCCACCTTCCACAACACGCAGCAACGATCGCTTGCCTGATTTCTCGGTAGAGGTTGAAAAAGGCCGGTGCGCCTGGTAGTTACGAAAGGAGCTTGGAGATCGGTACTATGGGCTGACGTGTCAACATCCCACGAAGGGCCCCAGGAGTGACATGTTGCGGCCCGTTCCCAGAGAATTTTTTTCCGTACTGTAGTACGCCAATAATGAATAAGGATGCGTACTGCTTGCTGTGTGCTATGATGCTTGCCTGACTTATCATTTGTAGGTGTTATTACCCTACTCTCTAGGTAGTAGACCCAATAATAGTGGAGCTAACCACCAGGTTACCTATGTGCTCACGATGAGGCTATCCATTACTAAATCGGTATAATAGTTACCCTACTCTCTCGGTAATAATTATCCACCTAATACATGCATATAGAGTTATCCATAAAGTACTGATAAACTTACCCATGTGTTCATGTTACAGTTATCCACCACGAACTCGATATAGTTACCCAGTTCTCTCGATAATAGTTACCCATATAGTAGGGATGAAGTTACCCATGTGATTGTGACGCAGTTATCCATCTCAAAATCTATGTATTTGTCATACTCTCTCGATAATAGTTACCCCCATTGTACCGATGAATTTACCCATCGAATATTGTTGAAGTTAATCACCCATTATTGATGAAGTTACCATGATTTTGAAGGCTTTAAGGAGATACGTCTTTTCGTGGTGGTGTCACGGCTGATGCCATAGGATGGCTAATGTGTGGGGCCGATGGACGTTGGTGGATCCGGGGAGGGATAGCGAGCTGAAGAGCTCACACGGGGAGGATCCCGGTGTAACCGAGATCTCCCAAGAACAAGAAACAAGATCAAGTTGTGAGGGGGAAGATCTAGCAAACACGAATAAATGCACGAAGGCACACAACACACACACGATATACCCAGGTTCAGGGCCCTCGTGAGGAGGTAACACCCCTACTCCTGCCTTTCCTCTCAATATAAGTGTGGTACAAGGGCTACAACTTGCTCTTAGAGCTCTTGAGGTGAAGAACAAGAAGAAATAGATGAACTCAAGGGAAGATGAAGTAAATGCTCTAGGAGTAAATGAGACTATAGTTTTGGCTCCCAAGTTGGTCTCTCCTTCACAGGAGCAGTTATGGCGCCTTTTATAGAGTTCCGGCCAGGAGTTCCGGAAACCCTAATCCGGCTTGGCCCCACCGGACAGGCCTAACCGTTATGTCGACACCGGCTAGTGCGACCTAGTTGCCGTGCTATTCGGCGTAGCCCCTTCGTCATCATTTCGGCAAGGACAGCAGGCGCCGTCCTGGAACATCATTGTCCCCCTGTCAGAGACAGGACATGTCTTAGCCCATCCCGGATAGCCTTTTCCGGATTGCCGGGCTAGGCACGTCCAGTCTTTTCGTACCGTTGTCGTACCGGCTGACGCGCTCCCGTGTCAGGCGGGAGGTGACCATGCTTCCGTGTCAGGCGGGAGGTGACCATGCTTCCGTGTCAGGCGGAACGGTACTCCCCCCCCCCCCCCCCCCCCGCATCAGGCGGGAAAGCTTGCTGCAGACCGTTGACGGCCTACCGGGATCCCTCATGCCGATCACCTTCTTGCTCGACCTTGCGAGTCCTTCCTGCACAAGCCCAGTAACCTGATAGAACCGAGACAAACGTTCCGGTTAATACTTACCCGGATTGCCTATCCGGTACGCCCGAGTACTTCTCCTTCTGGGAGTCTCCTCGGAGCTATAAAATCCGAGATCCCTTCCGGATGCATCCGAGTTCCTCTTAGGATGAGTATCTCTAGGCCTAGCCTCCCGAAGATGTCTTAGCCTACCAGCAAAGACATCTTCGAGAAGCTAGTTCTTAGAGGAACCACCGCTGATGCTTGTGTTGTTATGAGGGCTCGGGGTGGCTATTTATAGCCGCCAGAGATGAACCTTGCGCCTGCCAGGAGGCACTTTGCACTCTACCAGCTCTGAAAGGTCAAGTTGCCCCTTCAGTGCACTAGGGGGTGGCCCTTGCTCTCGCCAAAGGTCAAGCACTGCTGCTACACTGTTGAATTGCGCCGGGATCTGCCCTACCCGGGGGGCAGCCCCCCGACACTAGTCCCCGAAGCTGGTGCTGCGCAGCGACCCCGGATGATGTGCGGGATCAGCTTTAATAGCAACAATCTCCCCAGAAAACATGAGACTATCCTTTGACTTGATGCCGAGATGAGTTTTACCGAGATCCCCGCACCGAGATCGTTTCGACCGGAAGGCCATGCTCCTAACCGGATAGTGCCACGTGAGTGAATCTTTATCGTTGGCTCCGCATTGAATTCCAGATCTCTGGCTGGGTCCCACCCGAGGTCCTGTCGAATCAGAAACGCACTCGAGTGCTTCTGACCGAGCACGCCGCTGCTCGGGTTCGCGCGCCGGGAGCCGCAGCCGATCCGAAGTCCAACCTATGGGGCTCTGTGGCCCCCGGTGTGGCCAGATCGGGCGCTCCTGGGGACGCCACGTGTCGCGCGGCACAAAACAGATCCCACCCACAATCGGAGAGATCGTGGGCGGGAAACTCGGAAACCGCTCCGGATCCCCCCCATAAATAGGGGACCGGAACGGTCACTTCTTCTTCTTCCCCAACTCTTCACTTCTCCCACCACCGTCACGAGCGCCTCGCCGTCGCCGCGCCCGGAGCTCAACCACCGCCGTTCCCGCTGGTCGCCGGAGCTCTTCGCCTCCACCATCGGGTCGCGCCATTCTCGCTCGCCACCGGCCTCGCTTCCTCCGGTGAGTTCTTCCCTCCGCTTCGGTGAACTTTCCCATGGCGACGATGCTTCGCGCTCGGTCGTGAAACGACGCCACCGCGGGTTGCGTCGCCGCCGGTGAGCACGAGCCGCGCGGCGTTGACGAGGATGCGTTCCACACTTTACTTTTCGCTAGCACTTAGGCCACCTTTGTATCTTGCCCGAACATATTTGCGTCGATTAAGTTTCGATTTATTCGCGTGCGGTAGATCTTATTTGCTAGGAATCCGGTTGCATTTAGGAGTTTGCGATCCGGTATCTTAGCTCCCGGTAGACTAACTTCGACTAACTGTCGTTGCGCCTGCAGAATAGCCCGGACACATCCGCAGATCCTTCCGACATGGCTGAAGAGAGTGTTCGGGGGTGTTGGGATGGGTCCGAGATCATGCAGAAGGATCTCGACTGGCTGTACCGGACTCACCGGATTCCGCCAGAAGTCGAGAGTCGACTTCCGGAGGACGAGGTCCAACCGGAACCCCAACCCGGGGAATACGTTGTATTCCTCACGCATTTCGAGCGCGGGTTTGGGCTTCCGGCTAGCCCCTTCTTCCGCAACTTCCTCGACACCTACGGCCTCCAACCCCATCATCTCCCAGCCAACGCCATTATGATGCTGTCGGTCTTCACCACCTATACAGAAGCATATCTCGGCGTGTGGCCTTTCTTGGACCTCTGGGCCAAGTACTTCATCCTCCACCGCCAAGTCATCCCCAATCCGGATAAGAAGGTCAAGGACTTAGTCGACTGCGGGGCGGCCACTATAATCCCGCGTGCTGACTCCGGATTCCCCAAAGTCCAGGGGCTAGAATCCTGCCGGAAGTGGCAGCGTAGCTTCTTCTACGTGAAGAACCGGGAGGTGTCGGGAGATGGTCCGGGATCCTCGAACCCGGATTTCATCAATCTGCCGGAGTTCTCCATCGGTCCTCCCCGTGAATTCGACCTCTGGAACCGGCTCCCGGATACCGAGGAGGTCCGATGCATGCACGACGTCCTCAACGTGCTGACGGATAAGATGACTGGCGACGATCTCCTGCGCTGCTTTATCATTCGCCACGTCTGCCCCCTACAAACCCGAGTGCACAAGATGTGCCATATGGACGGGATACTAGATCCCACCAGGACCAGATTCTTCGGGTTGGACCATTCCGCAGTCACCCGGCGCGTTCGAGCTATTGCTCGAACTAAGATGCCGGATGACTACACTTGGGGTCTTATCGGGGGTTCCCGGAAAAAAAAAACTGCGACAGGTGCTTCTGTCTGTCTTTCGCAAACTTACATTTGCACCTGGATTCTGCTGGAAACCGACATGGTTGTCATGCAATGACTTGTTCGTGCAGTTATTCGAGCGTCAGACCGAAGAGGACGCTATGCACGTCGGTGGGAAGTTCGTGCCGAACATCCCGGCACCGGAAAAGATGCCGAGAGAGGATCCCGACGGCGAGGACCACCTTGCCATCCCTCTAGCTCGTGCCGCTGCTCCGGGTAACCCTTCAACCTCAGAGGCTATTTCCGTTTCTTCAGATGATGAGGATGAGATTGATTGTCAAATACTCGATGTGATTGACGCTCTTCCCCTCAACTGTGCTTCGCCAGTTGCTCCGAAACCTACGGTTGTGACGAAGCGCGCCGAGACCCGGAAGCGTGCGGCTTCCGACACCATCCCTGCCCGCGCATCCGACATCTCCCCCAAGAAGAGCAGGCCGAACAAGCAAACGGCCGAGAAGCCTCTACGCCGAAGGAGAGGTCCTCCCACCGTCGATTCCGGGTAAGATCTTTTTGCTTTGAGTTACATGGTTTTGTCTTCTCCCGAAGTCTTTTCTGACATGCTTCTTTCATAGATGCACTTGACATCCCGGCCTCCGCGGCTTCCCAACCTCCGGGATCCCGTACTCCTAGCCCGCCTCGGGCTGCTTCTTCTCCATCTCGGCCTTCCGCACGAGAGAGTGAGCACCCTACTCCTGGTGCCGCGCAGACTGCCGCTGCGACTCCGGACGCTCGTCCCGTGGTGGACGAGATTCCGGTCCAGGCTACCGCTGCCTCGGAAGACATCTTCCTTCCGGACAGCCCGCGCAGGGTGCCTGGGCTTGAGACGGACGTCGCAAGTCCTCCTCGGCAGGTCGTGCCGGGAGCCTCCCCTCGACAGGCCCCGGGCAAGCCTGCTCCGCCGAAACAGCCCACGGCCCCTTCCCGGCAACCTGACCATCCTGCCGGGAAAGCGCGCAGCAAGGCCGCCGGGCAGAAAACCACCTCCGCCAAACCTACTGCTCCCCCGACATCTTCGGCCCAAGACTTGGCCCTGAGCTCGGGTAAGTTTTCGCGATTACCGCCACCTCCTGCCGAGATCCCCACTACGAGCAACCGTAAGCTCCTTTATGCCTTCAGGATCCCGGGAAGTTGTTGCTGCTCGCGCGCCTGGCGGCTCCTGCATGCGTGTTGTTGAAGAATACAACCAAGCCTGGATTGCCGCCGATGCCTCCGAGATCGTGGAGGACTTGTATGCTGCCGGACCTAGCCGCAGCGCCCAAGCTCTACATGCTCTCCAGGTGGCCGCGCTGGACGTTACTCGGGTGGTCGATGTAAGTTTGTTCCCTTTACCTTTTCCAAAAATTATTTGTTCCATCCCCACTAGTCCCCGAGATTGGTGCTTAGTGCTCTAGATTCTACGAATAGCAGACCACTAGGCTCCAATCTTAGAGAAAATCACAGGACTCGGAAGACGAGTCCCCGAGATCCTCCCAACCGAGTAGCTTTAAAATTGTTCCATCTCCACTAGTCCCCGAGATTGGTGCTTAGTGCTCTAGATTCCACCGAATAGCAGACCACTAGGCTCCAATCTTAGAGAAAACCACAGGACTCGGAAGACGAGTACCCGAGATCCTCCCTACCGAGTAGCTTTAATTGACATAGATCTCGGAACATCCCGAGTCCCCGGGATCCTTCCCGAGATTGATATAACTTCCTTTGTTTGAATTCAGGAGTGCGGCCAGAAACGGGGCAGCATCTTCCACCGGCTTCTTTCTGACTTCGGTCAGTCCAAGAAGTGCGAGAGGCGCCTCCGGGAGGAGCAGGATGCCGCGCGCAAAATTTCGGTGGAACAAAAGGCTGCGCTTGCCGCTACCCAGTCCGAGATCGCGCGGCTAAGCGCCGAGCTCGAGAAGGCCAAATCTGCCGCGACCGACATGAAGACACGCTTTGTGGAGGCGTCGAAGAAGCAGAAGGAGACCTTGGATCAATCCGAGACGCGCACGCATCACGCCGAGACCGGGCTGGCGCTTCTCCGGTCACAGGCCGATACTTGGCTCTCTGAGCTAACCGTGTTGAACCGGGATCTGAACAGTAAGTTTACCGACATCCCTTTCTCCTGCTCTTTTTCTTTACTGCTACCATCCTCTTGACCTAGTCGCTTGACAGCTCTTCTTTTTAAAGGGCAATTGGAGCACTCCCGCGACGCTACCAATCTTGTCGTCGCCGCCGCCCGGGAGAAGCGTGCCGCGAAGGGCCCTGTCTCGGACTCTTGGGACATTGAGGATCACCTCACTGCCCTGAAGGCCCGGATAGTGCCTCTCCGGTCGATCGGGACCGAGTTGATCAGCGCCGCGGTCCACGTCCATGGCGCACTATGGCCGGGCGTCAGCGCGACCCTCTCGGTCAGCGAACTGGCGACCGCGCTCCGAGCTGCCGGGAGGCGTGTCCATGCTTGGAAGCGCTCCGGTGCGCGAGCTGGCGCCGATCAAGTCTTGACCCATGTACTTAGTTGGTACCAGGGTCTCGACCTTGATGTGGTCCAGCGCCTCCGCACTATCTCGCTGTTGTGCACCGATCCGGCCAAGGTCCAGCGGCGCCAAGAGGTGGCGCATCGCATCGCCTCCTGGTCCGACATCGGCGTCTTCACTACCAGCCTCGTCACCTCTGACTCCGAGTCAGATTACGAGGATGACGGCGAAACCGGTGCAACCGATGACGTGGACGCCGAGATCCTGGAGGAGGACGACGCTGCTTCCGGTGCCGCCACTGAGACCGTGGTCTCCCGGGATGCTTCAACTCCACCGCCACCCGAGGCCTCTCAGGCCGAGGCGCACCCGGATTCCCCGAGTACCGCTGCCGGTGCTGAGGATACCGTCACCGCCGCTCCTGCTGCTGCTACCACCGAGAAGCCGGCTTCCCCTATCCCTTAAAAATACTTAAGTGTAGACTTGTTAAATCCCCGGGATGCCGGGTGCAAGATGTAATATATACTTTTAAGATTCATATTTCATACTAAGTTATATATTAAAACGAGCTATGTCGGTTTACTCTGCCACGAGTCCCCGAGTTCCTTTTCATGTTTACCGTATTTAGGCAATTTCTGCTCTTGTCTACCATTTCGGCGTGCGACAGTCAAGTCACAAAATTCCATGCACGACATACATTACTTAAGAATATCCGAGTTCTAGTTAACCGAATTCCCGACATAAAAATAACCGGGTTAGTAAAACAGATATGCCGGATAAGTTCCTGCTCCGAGTCCCCGAGACCGTTTTCGTGTTCCCCACATTTGATTCTCTTTGCTCTTGACTACCATTTCGGCGTTCGTCAGTCGAGTCACAAGATGATTTCACATGACGTACATTACTTTGACTTTGAGAATCGATTTCGGAACTTTCCGGCATATAGATAATATAAAAAATAGGTACCAGGCATTCCCCGGGTTCCTTCCCGGCATGCCGACATGAAATAATAAATAAACGGAATAAAGTAAATGGGCATACGATGAGGCAGTCCCCGGGTTCCTCCCGGGGTGCCGAACTTTCATTAATAGATAAAAATCGAAATACAACATACACTGCGCCCTTTATGCGTAAAAGGGTCGAAGCAGGGCTACATTCCATGGACGCTTGGTTTCCTCACCGGATTTGTCCATTACACCTTTCCTAGCCTCCTGTGCATCTACAAGGTAATAAGAATCATTGTGCAGTGCCCTGCTTATCACAAAAGGTCCCTCCCATGGAGGTGACAGCTTATGCATTCCGGCCGTGCGTTGGATGAGCCTAAGCACAAGATCTCCTTCTCGGAACACTCTCGGGTGCACTTTCCGGCTATGATAGCGACGGAGATTTTGCTGATAAATTGCAGACCGAGACAATGCCAATTCTCTTGCCTCTTCAAGTAGGTCAACATCATCTTCTCGGGCCTCTTTCGCCTCGGTCTCGGTGAACATTGTCACTCTCGGGGAATCATATTGTATGTCGGTTGGTAGTACTGCCTCGGCACCATACACCATGAAGAATGGCGTATACCCGGTAGATCTATTCGGTGTGGTCCGGAGACCCCATAATACTGCCGGTAACTCCTCTATCCAGCATCCCGGCGTTCTCAACAGTGGTTCGATCAAGCGGGCCTTGATGCCGGCCAAGACCAATGCATTTGCTCTTTCAACTTGCCCGTTTGCTTACGGGTGTGCAACTGATGCTACATCCAACCGGATTACCTTCTCAGCACAAAATCGAGCGAATTCCCCCACAGCAAAATTGGTGCCATTATCCGTGATGATGCTGTGCGGGTATCCGTACCTCAAGATGATGTCTTTCAGGAATTGCACGGCGGTGTGTCCGTCACACTTCCGGATTGGCTTGACTTATATCCACTTGGTGAACTTGTCCACCATGACCAGTATGTGTGTCATATTGCCTCTTGCCGGCTTGAACTGCCCGACCATGTCCAAACACCATACCGCGAATGGCCAAGTGATAGGGATTGTCTTCAGTGCCGATGCCGACATATGTATCCGGTGAGCAAACCTCTGGCATCCCCCACACTTTCGGACAATGTCTTCTGCCTGCTGTAACGCAGTGGGCCAGTAGAACCCATGCCGGAACACTTTCGCCACCAGGGCCCGGGATGATGCATGATGTCCACATTACCCCTGATGTATTTCCAGCAGCATCTCTTGGCCTTCTTTCGGTTCCGTACATATCTGGAGTACCTCGGTGGCACTCCTTTTATACAGCTCTTGATTGGTGACGGTGTATGCTTTTGACCTTCGCACTATCTGCCGGGCTTCCACTTCGTTCTCCGGGAGGGTTCCTTCCAAGATGTAAACCATAATGGGTTGTGCCCATCCCGAGACAGGTCGAACCGAGAACACGGGAATATCTATGTCCATTGGTTCTGCCGACATCACCTCCATCATCATCTTTCTTTGCCTCTCTGAGCACTGTGGTGCAGTCCCCGGGTTCGATGCGATGCTCCCGACTTCCACTTCCATGGGAACCGCTTCCAAACCAGGCTCCTTGGGGATGAAAATAGAATCCAACTCGGGTGAGGGCTGAATAGATGGCTTCCTCAAGTGTTCGAGAGCGATCCCGGGAGGGATGGCGTCTCGGGATGACCCCAGCTTGGACAATACATCCGCTGCCTCATTTTCTCCTCTGGGTATGTGCTTGAACTCGCATCCCTCGAAAAATCCGGATATTTTCTGCACATGAAACCGATAAAAGGCCATGTTGGCATCCAGTGCATCCCAGTTCCCCGATACCTGCTGCACCACGAGGTCGGAATCGCCGAAACACTCTATCCGGCGGATGCCGATCTCCTTGGCGACGTTCAGTCCATGAACCAAGGCCTCGTACTCAGCGACATTGTTAGATGCCCGGAAATGAATTTGCAGGACATACTTCAGCACATCTTGTTTTGGTGAGGTGAGAACCACTCCGGCACCCAACCCGATCTTGGCCTTGGAGCCATCGAAATGCATCCTCTAGAAATTGTAATCCGGCATCGGAGGTTCATACTGCATCTCGGCCTAGTCTACCAAAAAGTCCGGCAGCGCCTGCGACTTGATGGCATCTCGTCTCTCGTATGCCGGAGCGTACGGAGACAACTGGATGGCCCATTTGGCAACCCGGCCGCTAGCATCCTTGCAACCGATGATCTCGGCGAGAGGAGCCTCGCACACCACTGTGATTGGGTGCTCTTGGAAGTAGTGCTTGAGCTTGGTCACTGCCATGTACACTCCATACGCCATCTTCTAGTAGTGCGGGTAGTTCTGTTTGGATTCCGAGATCACCTCGCTGAGGTGGTACACTGGTCTCTGTATCAGCTTGCCCCCTTCTTCCCTCTCTACTACAATGGCTACGCTGACTACCCGATTGGTGGCAGCAATATACAGCAGCATACGTTCCTTGGGCAACGGGGATGCCAACACGGGTGCTGTTGAAAGCATTCTCTTCAAATCGTTGAACGCCGCATCGGCCTGCGGGGTCCAAACAAATGTTTTGCTCTACTTCATCAATTGGACAGGGGCAAGGCCTTCTCACCTAGTCGGCTTACAAACCGACTTAGGGATGCAAGACAACCAGTGAACTTCTGCACATCTTTGAGACGCATGGGCAATTTCATGCTCTCGATAGCACGTATTTTACCTAGGTTGACTTCAATTCCCCGGCTTGAGATGAGAAAACCGAGTAATTTTCCTGCCGGAACGCCGAATGTGCACTTATCCGGATTCAACTTCATCCGGAACCTTCGTAAGTTCTTAAATGTTTCCCTCAGATCATCGATCAATGAGGCTTTTTCTTTTGTTTTTATGACTATGTCATCGACATAGACCTCGGCATTCCGGCCTATCTGGTCATGCAAGCATTTCTGCATGCACCTCTGGTATGTGGCACCAGCATTTCTCAAACCGAAAGTCATGACACGATAGCAATAAGCCCCATATGGGGTAATAAAAGCAGTTTTCAATTGATCATCCAGATTCAAAGGTATCTGGTGAAAACCAGAATATGAAGGGGTTACGGTGCAGAAAACAATAATTTTTCTAGCGTACGAAACCCTAACTAGCCAGGATCTATCTATCTAGTACATGCGATAACAGTAGCGGAACGGGTTACATTACCTCCATGTAGACCGATAGCGGGGATTACGCTCCTGCACAAGCGTTGACGATGAAGTCGTACGTAGCCGACCTCGAGGTCGCGGAGAACTTGCCGCGATGATGAAGACGATGACGCCGGGGTGTCGACGATGATCTGCTTCGACGGGCGTCGGGCGGAAGAAGGCAGAGCGCCAACACCAGGGGTGGTGCGCCGGCAGCAGAGGGGAAGGGGGCGCGGCGGCTGCAGGGGCGAGACGACGTCGCCCAGGCTACTCAAAAGGAGTTACCTCCGAGCACTCACAAACATACAGAGCTTAGCGACAACCCCCGGTCATTCAGATCCAGCTGAAATCGCAGGGGTAGATCTTATCTGGAATTCCGCAGAGCAACGGCGCTCTGCGGTATAGCTTAGGTGGAGAGAGGGGGCAAAACGGGCGGAGAAACAGCTCGGCCGGCCTGCATACAATTAATTGTATTTTCCAATGAATTAATCCAATTAATATGCCTTGCTATATAAAGGGGGGAGAGGGTGTGCAAACCCCTTGGCTCCCCCATGTGGGACTAAAGGAAGAGAGGGGAGGGAGGGTTCGGCCGAACCCCCTTGGGCCTCTCCCTCTTCTAGTCCAATTCGGACTAGGGGGGCTTGAGGCCCCCTTGCTTGGTGTGCAACCCCCTCATGGGCCCTCTTTTGGGCCCATGTGGGTGGCAGCCCCTTTTTCTCCTTTATTTAATTAATATTAAATTAATATAAAATATAATTAATTAATCATTAATATATTTAAATACTAATTAATATCCCATGACTCTGAAACAACTTCGGAACCACCCGAACAACTTTCGGACATCCCTGAAACCATTCCAGACTTCCCCGGAACTCCTTCCGGACCACCGGAACTCTTTCCGGATCATTTCTCTCTCTCCAACAAATTCCTATAATATTCCAGAACCTATCTCCTGGCGTCGCTAAGACCTTAAGTTTGTTACGCTACGGTTCGAGAACACTCCAGACATGGTCGAGACACTCCGCTCACCAATGATCGTCAGGGATACATGGAAGTATATGACGACCCCTGTGCATTCCACGAATATCGTCGTTGAACCATAAATATGACATTCATTCCCTTTGTCTCTGCGATACTACCTTGTCCGAGATATGACCGTAGACACACCGATGTCTTTGTTGTATCTCGTTACCGACGAAGGTTATTAACTCGTCTGCGATATTACATCTCCATGACCTAGTCATAAGCTGCGCAGCTATATAGATGCAATATCACCGAGTGGGCCCAGAGTATCTTTCCATTACAAGAATGAACAAATCCCGCTCTTGATCCTTACGTCTTGATGCTCTTTCGGAATACCCAAGATGGACACCGTTATTGTCATGCTATATAAGACACAACGTTTGATGCTCTCAAAGTACCCCTACGAAGCACTAATAAGTACGGTCTCACAGTCTAAGGAATAAGCTATCATATTCTTATCTATTGCAAATGACAAACATCGTAATACGATCTTATTGCAATACTTTGCGTATGTCCACCACCTGATTCAACTAACAAGATGACCCCATTGTCAACCGACGTTATTGTCCTTGATCGGGAATCTCGATCAACTGTTGCCCAATGGACTAGCTCATATAGAGGCTTGCTAGGGACCTGGTTGTCTATGTATCACACGTGTATCAATAATTCCGATTAATACAGTTATAGCATAATACACAAACCTATTATAAACTTATGAGATAATGCAATAAATACTACTTATTTATTTGCCTCTAGGGCATATCTCCTTCAGTCTCCCACTTGCACTAGAGTACAAATAAACCAGGTGCATTTTACTTTATCAGAATCCCTTATCAAATAAGAATCATTTGATAATGCTTGCTTGTGGAAGAGTGTTACTGCACAATCCATGATTGTACATGTTTTTGCGATTCATTGACATCAACTTGCTTGATATCACCATGTTGTCTAACAACATATATGCAAACACCGTAACTAAGTGAGACTTCTGTTTCCCAGCGCTTACTCTGATTATACTTACCAGACAACTGCCCTGAAAAACACACTTAGCTATACAGAGCCCCTTGTAACAATTACAAACTCGCGATATCTACTAACTTTCACACCAACGCAGAAAACTTGACATTCTAATGTCAGTCCAACAACTAACACACCTCTACTTCCAGTAAATTTTAAATTTACTTTCATAACTGCTCTTCTTCCAAGAACATCGGTTATACTCCATCGAGTAGATAACATGGTTTCTGTATGATGTCTAATATTACATAATAGACCCACATGTCATACAACCATTACTTTCATGCATCATTACTCCTAATGATCAATTGGATTCCAAAGGACCATCCTTTTGATTCTATTCTGACTCCTCAGATATAATCCAAAACAACTCGACTAACTATTTAAAATTCTCGTTCTATTTCAAAATAGACACTAACTTTCAAATAGTTTCACAACTTCATCCTATTCTATTGGTACAGTTTCACAATGTGTTAACTACACAAGATGAATTCGACTCCCACTCAAATTATGTCTCCACATATTTGATAACACGAGCTCCCACTCAAAAACGTGTCATCCACATATTTGAGTTCCTGAGCCCCCACTCAAAAATATGCTCTTTACATATTCCACCTGAGTAAACTAACATTGACTCCCACTTAAATCGACATTTTGGTCAAACCAAAATCATTGATCTATTATCAATTCGAGTTTAATACAAACTACAGTATTACATTAATACAAATCCCTCAGACTTCAAGCATGTCTACACAAATGTAGTCAACAAATTTGATCTTGTCCAAGACACATTTCTTGACAAGACATGCTACCACGTCTTTCTTATAGTCACATTTCTCATATAACACCTTATATGACGATTAAACAATCTTATTCCTCTAATAAGAATTGCAGCAACAATTTACTCTCTTAATCCTTTCAAATGCAACTTTGGATTTCCAGGCTCAAAAAGCCTTTGTTCGTATTACGATATTTTCTCAACTTTCTTTGTATTCATAAAGTGCACCTTGATCTGTCAACAAGACCCAAAATACTTAATACAGTGTTATGACCCGACAGCAATATTAAATATAACAGCACTTTCCTTAGAAGTTTCTTTCATGAAAATATTATGATCTTTATGAAGAGGATTGCAAGCAGAAAACAATTTTCTAGTCTCCCTCACTCTTAATCACTAAACTTTCATTAGCAGACATATACTCTTTGGAACACCTTCCAACATAAGTCTGACACTTTATTCCAAACTTCTAATTCCAATCCATAAACCATAATTCGAAAAATCATCTTTTCCTCGGAATTACATAGACAACAAACTGAGCTTTGTTTCTACTTGGTTTTGGAATACACTCCCATTCAATGCGAGTATTCTACAAAGAATTATTCATGTATATACCGAATTATCGTGTAATCATATACATGTCGACACTACTGTCGATCTCACGAATTCTTGTTGAGAAAAATCATCTATTTTCTAAAGTGGACATCGACTATAATGTTTCGAACATATTAGGAGTTTCTAAGACTGATTCTGACAGACCACACAATTCCCCACATATCACTATATATGACATTGTGATTTTGTGAAACAAATTTCCACAAGTCCTTTTGTGTTGAAACCATAATTCAAAAATATCGTCCTTTGATCGAATCCTGTGAATACAATGTTCACTAATCTTTCTTCTGAAAAACCCCATTTGATCTATTATCAAATTAATTTCAGACTTTATGATTTGTCGGGCAAATACTCCTATTTACCAAAATCATAGGAGAATTCGGATCAAACAGTAAACACCATTAATTAATCATTAAAAATGACACTCAATTAATTTTCTCTGGTATTGCAACTTCAATACTTGATTTCAAGCTTAATCAACTCGGCACTCGAAATACTTAAATGGACCAAAAACATCCATTACTTCTTTCATTGCCTTCATGACTAAACTCGACGGTGTTTGTTCTAGTAATAGAACTCTTATTCATAGGACACCCTATTTTATCATTTCTACAATTATGAATACTTATCATACAATCAATGTAACTGAGATGTGGAATCTTTATTCATAATATAAAACAACTGACTTGTTCCATAACATAAAACAACTGAACTTGTCTTATTACATGAATAACTTTGTCTTGCAACAATCAAGACACACACTCGCTCACTATTACAAAAGATCTTATCAAAAACTATTAATGATAACTATGATAACTTGAGGACGTAAACACCAAAAGGCCATCAACTCCTTGATTACCAGCTTCAGCGCCAGGTCACATCAAACTGCGCCGCATATATGTGATAATTAGGACATGTTTCACAAACAGAACTAGTATCAAATACTTCATCATATACCAAGAGGCGAATTCATAATTCTGCATATATCAAATATATACCTGTAGCATCGAAGATCTCTCCTTCGATGGAATCAACCTTCAGAGATTTGAATTCAGACACAAACTTGTAGAAGTTCATATCATCGGCCTTCAAAATGTACTTGCGTACATGCTTCTCATAGCTAGGAGGTAGAGATATCAGGACAGTCTGAATGGCACAAGAATCTGCCATCCAGTAATCGAAGACCATCGTCAGCTGGAAGTAGATGTCATACAATCTCTTCAAATGTGTCTTTAGACAGGTATGCTCCTCCATGTGAATGGTCTGGAACATTCTAAGCTGCCTGAATTGCTCACGCTTTAATTCATCCCCGAAGTGTGTCTTTATCGCATCAATCATGACGCTTGGCTCCTTGCGTCGAAACAACTCTTGCAACTCGGGTGCCAGGCATACGGTCATGGTGATCTCCACTTCAATGAATATGTCTCGACGCCTACGGAAATCATCTTCCTCCTCCTCGCTAGTAGAATCTCCTGGTCCTTCTCCTAACGGTTCATCGAGAACATATAGAATGTTGTTGTGTTCGAGAATGTTTCTAAAACCGTTGTACCATCTGATGAAGTTGGACCCGTCGGCTTCTAATGTGGCATCCGGGCTCTTGAGGAAGTAACCGAAGTATAGTTGCATAGTCTACAGATGCGATCGCAAAAGGAGGTAAGGAAAAGTTTATAATATGTAGGTGAGTTTTAGTTTTATAATCTCATTACCTAAAACACACCACACCAAGATTATTATCCCTAAAAATAATAATGGCGATAACATGACCCCCATCCACCACACCACCCCCGATCATCACGGGCGGCAGCATAGCTTCAAAGGTGGACATAAAATGTCGATCACAACAACTCTGTGACTCATGCTCGATCTTTCGATCTTCCCGTGTTCCGAGGCCATATTTCTGGATATGCTAGGCTCGCCAATCAAACCTCGAAGACCCTGCACGTGCAACATGGCTTACACCCACTGTATGCGAACGACGAGATGTGTGACACCCGATCATCACGGCCTGCCTCATAACCTAGAACTTTCTTGGTGGTGCGCAACGAGGGAGAACACAATTTTGGTATTTGTTAGGGATCATCCTATTTATGATGCTACCGTTGTATATCTAGCATATAAGCAATCAATAGGATGCTCACACAACAGCACACAATAATGATGCAATGACGTGCGATGTGACATGGTCGATGCGCCTGGACCTTCATGGCGCCATGTGCCTGGCCCCCGGTGCCCCGGCATTGCTCCGAGTCTACAGAGCCCTCCATTGCCTCCGACAGTATGAGTAATATCAAAACTTACCGTAACCATGTCACATAAAATAACGCCTCTGCAAAACAAAGTTAGACGCCTCTAGCTTTATTTAGTTTTGCAAGTTTTACGTGGCATATAGGCTTATTCGTAAGAGAATCGCTTCCCTACCTACGAACTTTGTACCACAACGTCGATCGTATAATTGCATGTTTAAGCATCCCTTTCGGGCCCTCCATTGAAAATGCTTTGCCGACTAGAGAGAGAGAAACAGACACCCACCAGCCACAGATACGGTGCAAGCCGTATGTCAGTAGTGGAACCAGTCTCGCGTAAGCGTACGCGTAAAGTCGGTCTGGGCCGCTTCATCAACTCAATACCGAAGGCATCGCAAGTGCATGCTAGAGGGTAGCAAATATAAGAAAGACGCCCTCATTCAACATGAGTTCTAACCGTACCAGCAGTACTACGCATAGATCGGCTCTGATACCACTGAAGGGGTTACGGTGCAGAAAACAATAATTTTTCTAGCGTACGAAACCCTAACTAGCCAGGATCTATCTATCTAGTACATGCGATAACGGTGGCGGAACGGGTTACATTACCTCCATGTAGACCGATAGCGGGGATTACGCTCCCGCACAAGCGTTGACGATGAAGTCGTACGTAGCCGACGTCGAGGTCGCGGAGAACTTGCCGCGATGACGAAGACGATAACGCCGGGGTGTCGACGATGATCTGCGTCGACGGGCATCGGGCGGAAGGAGGCAGAGCGCCAGCACCAGAGGTGGTGCGCCGGCGGCAGAGGGGAGAGGGGCGCGGCGGCTGCAGAGGCGAGACGATGTCGCCCAGGCTACTCAAAAGGAGTTATCTCCGAGCACTCACAAACATACTGAGCTTAGCGACAACCCCCGGTCATTCAGATCCAGCTGAAATCGCAGGGGTAGATCTTATCTGGAATTCCGCAGAGCAACGGCGCTCTGCAGTATAGCTTAGGTGGAGAGAGGGGGCAAAACGGGCGGAGAAACAGCTCGGCCGGACTGCATACAATTAATTGTATTTTCCAATGAATTAATCCAATTAATATGCCTTGCTATATAAAGGGGGAAGAGGGCGTGCAAACCCCTTGGCTCCCCCATGTGGGACTAAAGGAAGAGAGGGGAGGGGGGTTTCGGCCGAACCCCCTTGGGCCTCTCCCTCTTCTAGTCCAATTCGGACTAGGGGGGCTTGAGGCCCCCTTGCTTGGTTCGCCACCCCCTCATGGGCCCTCTTTGGGCCCATGTGGGTGGCAGCCCCTTTTTCTCCTTTATTTAATTAATATTAAATTAATATAAAATATAATTAATTAATCATTAATATATTTAAATACTAATTAATATCCCATGACTCCAAAACAACTTCGGAACCACCCGAACAACTTTCGGACATCCCTGGAACTATTCCAGACTTCCCCGGAACTCCTTCCGGACCACCGGAACTCTTTCCAGATCATTTCTCTCTCTCCAACAAATTCCTATAATATTCCAGAACCTATCTCCTGGCGTCGCTAAGACCTTAAGTTTGTTACGCTACGGTTCGAGAACACTCCAGACATGGTCGAGACACTCCGCTCACCAATGATCGTCAGGGATACCTGGAAGTATATGACGACCCCTGTGCATTCCACGAATATCGTTGTTGAACCATAAACATGACATTCATTCCCTTTGTCTCTGCGATACTACCTTGTCCGAGATATGATCGTAGACACACCGATGTCTTTGTTGTATCTCGTTACCGACGAAGGTTATTAACTCGTCTGTGATATTACATCTCCATGACCTAGTCAGAAGCTGCGCAGCTATATAGATGCAATATCACCGAGTGGGCCCAGAGTATCTTTCCATTACAAGAATGAACAAATCCCGCTCTTGATCCTTACGTCTTGATGCTCTTTCGGAATACCCAAGATGGACGCCGTTATTGTCATGCTATATAAGACACAACGTTTGATGCTCTCAAATCACCCCTACGAAGCATTAATAAGTACGGTCTCACGGTCTAAGGAATAAGCTATCATATTCTTATCTATTGCAAGTGACAAACATCGTAATACGATCTTATTGCAATACTTTGCGTATGTCCACCACCTTATTCAACTAACAGGATGACCCCATTGTCAACCGACGTCATTGTCCTTGATCGGGAATCTCGATCAATTGTTGCCCAATGGACTAGCTCATATAGAGGCTTGCTAGGGACCTGGTTGTCTATGTATCACACATGTATCAATAATTCCGATTAATACAGTTATAGCATAATACACAAACCTATTATAAACTTATGAGATAATGCAATAAATACTACTTATTTATTTGCCTCTAGGGCATATCTCCTTCACCTACGCAATCGTTTTTCGAAGCGTAGGGGCGATTTAACACCTAAGATTCCTATCTTATGAAACGTATCCATGTGCTCGTAATGTATTTACCCTCTAAAGCATACTAACTAACTTACCACATCAGTAAAAGTTATCCACCACAAAATCAACCAAGTTACCATACTCTTTCGGTAGTACTTACCCACCCAATAGTGATAAACTTACCACCAGTACTTAGGAAGTTATGCACAAAAATATCAACGTAGTTATCATACTATATTTACCCACTCAATACTGATGAATTTACCACCCGGTACTTATGAATTTATCCATGACAAAATCAATGTAGATATTACACTTTTTTGATTATTTTTTATCCACACAATACTAACTAACTTACCACTCGGTACTTATGAAGTTTTTCACCATGAAATTAATATAGTTACCATCCAACACGAACTCATTATAGTTAACATACTCTATATATACTAGTAACCCACCCAATATTAATGGAGTTACCCACTAAGTACTTATAAAGTTATCCATATGTTAAATGATATAGTTATCCACCACAAAACTGATATAGCTACCATGTATTCTAAATAATAGTTACGAACACAATGTCTATCTTTTTTATTTGTAGTTTCACTATGAATTCGACAATTATCATAATAATACTTATGCATGCATGATAATTTAACATCTTAAAGTAATGTGGTAACTTAAAAGCTCGTAAAGATCTAAAAGAATAAGAAAAAATGGTTTATTTTAACCCCGAAAACTAATCGGTAATATGGTGGGTAACTTACATATATAACACCGGGTAACTTATATGTTACGGGTGGTAACTTTTGGGCGATAAAAAAACGTTGTCGAAACATATCAACATGGTATTTAGTTTCGAAGATCTCGTCGCGACTATTCTGACGGTGAAAACGGTGAAAACGGATCCTAAATTCGATAAATGGTTTGAGCTACAAAACTTTTTAAATTTTCAAATTTCGTATTTAATGTTGATGACATCATCAGTTTTGTCTTTTCTGCATGTATGGAGGAGAGCACACCGCACACTAGGTCCGTCATGATTTTTGACAGTTTCAAATCATGTGAGTGAGAGAAAAAACCACGTGTGTGCGGATGGAAGTTTTTTGCTCACCCGTTCTATGGTTAAGGTTAAGAACGTTCTAAGGGTAGTCGCACCCTATAAATAATGTCAATTGTTACACATGAGTGTTATAAAAACAAAAAATTATGTTTTTCAGTAATGTACAAAACAGTACTAGAAAAAGGTTACAGTCAGCCCTTCTAGATAAAACATTGTGTAAATAATTGATTATTTTTTGGCATAAGAATATATTTATTAAAACTAGACTATTTTGTGTGTAGGTACTCCGTATTAGTCGAAACATACATTGCAGGCGTAATTTCCTACTTATAAATTGCCCCTTTATTTATGAAAACATGTGTTGCACGTACATGTCAACTAGCAATCTAAAAGAAAAGATCGATTGATCGATCAATTAAACAAACACGACTACTCCTGCAACAACAACAAAAGACAGCATGCGTGTTGTACATATAGAAACTTTATTAATTGGAGCGTCATGGCATAAACATCTGGTAACTTAACTGATCTCTCTCTCCCGTTAGAGAGACAACAAACTATCTATGGACATCTTCCCATATAGATTGCTGCCGTTAAGGTTTTCATACAAATAAACCACGCAAAGGGCGGACACGAAGAGCCCGAGCATAAGCAAGACGTACTGGACGAGGAAGGCCATGGACGTAGGGTTTATCGGCACCTCCAAGTTGATCAGCAGGTACACGGAGACGCAGACGAGCGTCACACCCACGGAGGCCATCAGGCAAATCAGTGCCCACCTGCTACACTCTTCGGGCTCCGCCCTAGCCACCACCACCAGCCGCTCCTCCACGCCGGCCATTGTACGCCGATCGATCTACTTGAGCTTTGCTGATCTGGTGTCGTCTCGATTCTCGATCGAACGTATATATAGGAAAACAAAATAAAGACCGATGCAAGCACGTAGACGTAGAGCTAGTTTTTGTTTGTGCTGGATCTGTCGGACCGGCGTGTCCATGTCCAACTCGTCTCCGGCACCAATCGGTACTGAATCATATATATATATATATATATATATATATATATATATATATATATATATGACATAGGTTAAATGTTTTCTACTCCCGGGTGTAACTACACCCACGTCTCATATGCCACCTTATGGAAGTATTTGTCATACTTTATCGGTTTGAGTATGTTCATATACTATATCTAAGATACACTAAAATAAGTTTCATGAAAAATTTGCAACTGTGTTAATTTTTTACACTATATACTCAAAATACCATCATATATGCATATATATGCATATAAAAGAGAAGTATGTAGAATTTTTTTACATACTGCTTAAAAAGAAGTATCTTTAGTACTAAAATAACATTATATACTTCATACTACATGTTACATACCTCCCGGTATGATAGATACTCCATACTCGTGTGAAACACACGTGGGTGTAGCTACACCCGGGTGTAGTATGAATATGTCCTATATGAACATACTCAAACCAATAAAGTATGACAAATACTTCCGTAAGGTGGTATACGAGACGTGGGTGTAGTTACACCCGGGAGTAGAAACCATTTAACCTATATATATATATACCACCTTACGGAAGTATTTGTCATACTTTATTGGTTTGAGTATGTTCATATACTATATCTAAGATACCCCAAAATAAGTTTTATGAAAAAATTACAGCTGTCCTAATATTTTACACTATATACTCGAAATATCGTCATATATGCATATAAAAGAGAAGTATGTAAAAAAACTTACATACTACCAAAAAATAAGTATCTATACTACTAAAATAGCATTATATACTCCATACTACATGTTACATACCTCCCGGTATGATAGATACTCCATACGTGTGTAAAACACACATGGGTGTAGTTACATCCGGGTGTAGTATGAATATATATATATATCTGTAGTCTGTACTCCTTATTTAGCGAAATATAACATCACTCGGACGCGGGCAGTCAAGCGTAGCCAGAGCAACAAGTCATGTACGTAGTAATATGTATATGTTGAGGTTTATGATGAGGTAGGAATAGGATAGGGCGCGGTGTGCATGCATAACTCTCTGGAAGACCACTCAACTAGAGTACACTGCACAGACGCAACCTAGCTACGTACTGTATATAAGAGTCGGAGCTTTGGAGTGCCCAATCCACGATTCAAATCAGCACTTCCACTTCTTGAACTTGCCGTGACCATGCTTGCCGTTGTGGTGATGATGTCCATGCTTGCCGTGGTGGTGGCCGTAACCATGCCCTCCATGGTAATGTCCGTAACCATGGTGTCCGTGGCCTCCATGGTGGTGGCCGTGACCGTAGCCGCCACTGCCGTAGCCTCCATATCCCATATGTCCACCGTAGCCTCCATGGCCGCCGTGAGAAAGCTTGTGTGCTCCATACGCAGCGGCAGCTGCAGCCGCGCCTCCACCTAGCCATGGCCCCATGTGGCCTCCATGGCTGCTCCCGTAGCCTGAAACAAAATGAGATAATGGGATGCTCAATACACCAACGACATGAATTCGGACTCGTGAAACGGTGCAAGGATAACTGAAGCTACTAGTCATATATCATGAACGTGCACTAGAGATCTGCTAAAATAAAATAAAGATTACATGTATAGTTAGGGTTAAGAATAGTATATAACTGAGCAACAAGCATTAAATTACCATGGGAAGGGGGATAGCCAGCAGATGGAGGGTATCCATATTGTGGAGGGTATGCAATAGGTGGATACGCCCCAGTAGAAGGGTATGGTACCCCCGGTGGTGGGTACCCTTGCGAAGGATATCCATATCCCTGAGGCGGGTACCCATATCCACCACCATGGGTCATGTTTGAGAACAGCCCCCTGTCTTTCTCTTCATGCTTGTCCTTCCCTCCTTCCATTTCCCGCCGCCGAGATACCTATAAGAATTTACAGAATATTTAAAAGAAATGTCGCATGCCAGGAATTATATAGGGTAATATAGATCACGCCAAGCTATAATTATCCATACGCTAACTCTCATTCAAATGAGAATTATCTTAGAGCTTAATATGCAATTGAGTCGTTGGATTCTATGCGGAGATTCATACTCGCCGGTTGCAACTGAAAAATTTCTAGCTACACCATGACTACAACTTATTATTTTCAGTTGTACTATGGTTGCAATTGTTGTAACCAAATTATTTTAAAACTATATAATTTGTGTCAAGCTGAACTATGATTGCAACTGAATATTTATTTTCAAATATTTGACTTCCCTTGAATGACACTTAAGCTAATCCTCCTTCGAATTTGAAAGAGCGCTCGGCGGGACCTATGATTATCCGTTATCCCCATGGTAGCTACATACATATATATGCAACCATCGTGGCTTGGGTGATGTGTGGAGACAGAGTAAAGATGGTGTGAGGTTCGAAGCACTCGTGTCATTTCAAGTCTACACCTTAATTTGAACCCGGGAGGTTTACCACGGTTGATAAAAAAAAAGGGTGGGAAATCAGGTGTGCATGCAACTTTTTGCTGATCTGCGTGCCCACGAACCCACGATGAACAGAGAACGCAATTCACAAACTTAAAAATCCCGGTTTGTTGTCCACCAACCAACCGATCTATGGAATTACCGCACAGGCAACCATATTTCGATCGACTGATCTATGTATCGAGCAATAGCAGCAAAAGTAGAATTTGAAACCAGGTTCTGCAGAGACGAGGATGGGAAGATCAAGGAGCAGTACCAGTTCCGACGCAGACAGCAGGAGGAGGAGGAGGAGGAGGATCCGATTTCGCGAGTTGGGTCTTCCTTCTGGGTTCCCGCCTGCCCACCCCACCACTTCTTATTGCACCGGGGAAATCGGAATCGGATTCCCGCCGCCCCTCATCCACTCGTGTCGCGCGACGGAGAGATGGAAGAGAGTGCTGAGTGGAGGATCTGCTTTTCGCCGGGCGCGTGCTATTGCCGCGACCCTGTTCGACGGAATGCCGTGCCGGCCTCGACCAGCAGCGCCGGGTGATCTCTCTCTCTCTCTCTCTCTCGGCCGTCATTCACGCACGCACGCAACGTTCTCATCTACGCGAATCACGGCATGGTCGGGATCCTCTGACGCTGATGAGATGAGAATCATCACTTTTTTCACCGTACATTCTTTCGCCGATGCCAGTTTGTTCTCCACCGTTCGTTTAACTACTTGTTTACCCCAACGTACTTACTTTTTGGTACTCCGTAGTAGAAGCACGAGCAAAGATTTAGCTAGCCATACTTATGCGTCTCGTGACTGTTCTTTTAATGGCGTCTCGACACCTAGATTTCAGAATGCATATTGTTGTTGTCATCTGCACTGAACGGCGCAGTAGCACAAGCTAACCTGATAAGCAATCCCTAGTTCCCTACAGATAAGGAATCGTGTCTTTTTATAGCTAATGAGACATTCAGTAGCAAAAAAAGTTATGAACATGTTAAGTATGTGTATTGTGTACATCAAATAGCAGCTAATTTGTAAACTCTAACTAATCCCAGCAATGTGCTGTCACTGACATAATAAGTTGGCTGAAAGGAACTGTCCGCCGTCGGGAGAGGTACAATCTGACATCATCATGTCTGCTTGATGTTCATTCAGCTCCATGCATGATGAATTTGGTTCGCCCTGATTATCATCACAGCGTGTTAGTCCATAAATTGTCATAATTAGTTGAAAGTTTAGCCATTTATATGCATATAGAACAGATAGACAGACAGGAGTACCTATTCCATTTTAGTGAAGAACTCCATGTCACTGTGCTGCTTCTGTAATGCCGGATTCATGCATGCCAACAACGATGATTTCTTTTTCTTGGTTGGAAACAGGAATGACCTAAGCGGCACTCTTGACTTCGAGGGTGTATTCCTCCAAGTGCCGCTGCCTTTCATCCCAGATAAGCTAGCGCTGTTAAGTATCTTTGGCAGGACCTTTTCGATTTCTCCCTGTAGCCCTCTTATATGATCCAAACCAGCCTGCAGTTCGTCTGCAACCTTGTTATTCTCCTGCTTCATGTTAAGGATTTCCCCTTGGAACTTGGCAGCATGATATGATGTGAACTGAATTCCTTCCTCGGTCTCTGCATCCATCTCCATAGCTGCTTGGATTTCCTCTTGTATACCGCAGAGGGAAGCGAATCTACACTGGAGTTCCCCTTTGAACATAGCATTCTGTTCCAACCATACTTGCATTTCAATCTTAAGTTCTCTTAGCTGCTTTTCTATGGCTTCAGATTCAGATTTCGCTGCATCACTTGCACGACCGCTATTTTGCTTCAGCTTGTCCTCACTTATTATCTTGCCAATCTCTGACTGTAGCTGATCATGTTTGGTCTGAAATTCTTGTATCTTTGTGAATGACGTGCTGAACTTCATCCAGAACTCTAGGTTCTCCTCCAAAAGCCCATCGATATCTCTTCTGAACTTGTCTTCAAGAGGCGAGCCGTTCTCCATCTCAAGAATATTAGTTAATCTGTGGTCGCCCATGTCAATGCTTCCTGGGTCAAGAACAGCACCATGTGATGCATTATCCTCGGTAGGATATTCGTGGTTTACATTATTTTCCAGGCTAGAGTTCTTCATGATTAGTGTTGAAGTGGAAGAAGCACTTGGTGACCTTTGATGAACTGACACGAAGCTTGGGATCCTTCGGTGCCCCCTGAAGGACCCACTCTTGACACTCAAGGACATGTTTGTATTCATTTGATGGCCACTGTGTTGTGCATCTTTGTGAGTAGAAGAGTTCAGGAGTTCACGTAGTGACCGTATCTCCTTGTCCTTCAATTCATTGGCACGGTGTAGTTCACTCACCATGGCTTCCATCTCATTCAAACATTCCTGATTCTTCGTCTCCATTTCTGAAAGGCTTCTCTTTGCATTTTTGTAATTTCGGAGGATAGAAGTGTACTCGGTTAATAGTACCTTTTCCTTGTCTTGGAGTCCACTCATAAGCAATTTCTGCAGATGAGCCATGTTTTCCTCTTGATCTCCAACGCTAGCAACCTTTCCATTTCCAGGAGTAGATTTTTCAGGGGTACAAGTGTCTTCCGACTCTTCAGCTTTGTTCATCTCCTTTTCTGGGTGGCCTTCAGAAATACTATGAACAGCTATCGATGAATCTTGCTTGCCATCCACTTGTTGTAGGTTGTGATCTTCTGGGACATCAGTTGAAATATTATGCAGTTGAACTAATGAACCATGCTCATGGGAGTTTACAACATATGGTTGCATGCTGCTGGCATTGTTGCCAACGGTTTTGTGAGCATATTCCGCATATATATTGTTATGCTCACCAAATTCATCATTGTCTGCTTTTTCCTTACTTGCCAATGCAGCTGCAAAGTTAGATTCTGTTTCAAGCCCACGATGCCACAAATCCTCTGAATCATCGGCGCTGTTATGCTTATCTGCCGTAATTTTGTGGTAACCATCAGATGACTGCTTGTCATCAGTGAAGATTCCTAGTTCCAACTTATCGGAGCAATCAAGAAATCCATCTATTTCAAGCTTTTTTGTATCTTTATACATATGAGGATCTTCTTCTGGGTCTTGTTTCTTGCGCTCAGTTAGTAATACATTTTCCTTTTCTTGGAGTCCACTCATAAAAAATTGCTGCAGATTATCCATGTTCTCACCTTGATCTTCAAAATCAACAACTATTCCATTGCCAGGAATGGAATTCTCAGTGATGTACGATTTTTGTGACTCTTCTGCTTTGTTTATCTCTTGTTCCGAGTGGCCTTCTGAAATGCTATGATATGCTGGTGAATCTTGCTTGTCATCCATTTTTATTAGATCGTGATCTCGTGGGCCTTCAGATAAAATATGATGCAATGAACCTTGCTCATGGGAATGTATAACATATGGTTCCACTTCTGTACTGTTACGTTCACCAAATGTACTGGTATCTGCATTTTCGGCTGTTCCCGTATCTGCTGACGGAGTTGCAAAGCTAGATTTGCCTTTAAGTTCAAAATGCGAAAATTCCTCTGAATCATTACTGGTGATGGCTAGCTCCGACATACTGGAGCAATCAGCAAACCCATCTATGTCAGGCTTTTGTGTAGCCTCATCTATCCGATAATGTTCTGGTTTTATTTTTACACAATCGCCGGATGGTTTGTTATGGGCAGATGGTGTTGCTTCATCAGTCAGTGTGGGTACAGAGTCATCTTGGTGGTCAATGAGAGGTGACTGTAACATATCTCTAATATCACAGAAACTACTTGCAGTTTCAGCGAAATTTGAATAAACTATACTTTCATCTGCATGAAAGGAGCTCTCGAGGTACTGCACTCTCATCAGCTCATCTTCTGCCTTCTCAAGCTTATCGTTTAATTCAGCCGAGCCACTTGTTACAACTGCCTTCACTTCATCCAGTTCCTGCAATGACTTCTCTAGCTCCGTGTTTTCAAGACACAGCCTATCTATCTTCGCAGTCTGTGATGAGACCATAAGTTCCAAGTCCACAACCTTATTGACTATGTCATCAATTTTCTCTGCGATCTCTGCCACAGAAATATCAGTGTCTTTCTGAAAATATTCCTTGATCTTATCAACTATTGCTTCCATTTCCATTTTCTCCTGCACTGGATGAGAGTACACATCATCCATCTTAACACTGGCATCATCTCTCACATTCTTGTTAAGAGAATTTCCTGAATCAGATAGCAATTTGCCATGCTCTTTCATGATATTCTTCAGTTTTTCTCTTGAAACGTTAGCCCTTTCCAGCTCAACCCTTGCTTGGCTTAACGATAACTTCTGTTGTTCCTGCAATTTGGAAATGGTGTCTTGACAAGATTTAAGGGCAGTTGCTGTCATCAAAGTTCTGGCCTCATCATCTTCAATCACAGCGCTTTCGTTGAACTCCTCTTGGAAGTAGCAGACTTCTTCTTGCATGTCATTGATTTGCTTTTCAAGATCCCAGTACTTTGCAATTCCACTCTCATAGGAGCTCTTTATGAACTCTTTCTCGGTCTGCAGCACTAATATCTCTTTCTGCTTCCTGCTGATCTCTGTTTGTGCATTCTCCTTGTTGACTGGATCTGCAGAACTCATTCCTCCATCCTTCTGTCCTGATTTCCCCCCGTTCCTCTTTTTCATCAGCCCCTCAACTGTGGACTTGCGGATTTTCCGAGGATCAACTGTCGTGAAGGCCTTTGGGAGACTGTCATCGTCCTCTTCTAGCATAGAATACTGAACCTGTTCAGGGAAGGCAGTTGCGACAGTGTGGTTTGCTTTGTGCAGCTCTCCTGACATATGGTCATAGCGTTCGGCAAGAGCCCTGTATGCTCGGTACGCTTCTTCCACAGAACTAATCACCTCTGGCCGCCTCTGGTAATACATTTCTGCCCTCTTTGCAAAAGAATCTGCTTCCTCTCCGAGGAGTAAGAGAATGCACTTGACCCTGTCTTCCATATCTGCACATCAACGGTAATCTCTCAATGGCCGATCCAAATACAATACAGTCACTAAACAATTATTCAGGCTGATAGCAACACAATTCCACCCTGTTTTGTGAAACCTGAGCTGGTAAAACTTTTGATCGAAATCAGCATCAAGGGCATGTGCATAATTGCTGGATGTTTTATAGGATGACCATCCTACTCTGACAAAAAAAAATGCTTAGACTTCAGAGTAAATTTGATTGATGGGTTGATATCACCAGACAATGATGTGATGTATAGATCTTTACATGTTCCATGGGTTTCTTGGCCAGATTAATGACACAAATTACAACTTTTGCCTTCATTTGAAAAGTTCTGCAGGTCATTATGCAAGATTTTGACCAGGAAAAATTGAAGAGGCCAAGCAAGAATGAAATCTAGGTGCATGGGTTGGCGTTATGAAGAAGAAGAACAGACCTTGGAGGTTGCTGTCGAGCCATTTGGACTGCCTTGTGCGGATGTGGCTCGCCCACCACCACGAGTAGGCGTTGCTCGCCGCCCGCTGTAGCATCCTCCTCTCCTCCTCCGCCGCCGCCGGTTAGCCTGTCCCCTTCACCTCTCCAAAACCAACATATGTTGATTTCAACTTCTCCCCCAATGCACAGAAGACCTGATCAGTTTCAACGCCTGAATGTGCAGGTCCCTGGCAGGACAAGATCAAAGTGCAGGTTTCAAACTGGAAGGTCAGCAAGAAGAAGCTCATCGTGCAGAGTCAGAGATGTTAATTGTGTGCTTGGTTGGCAGAACACAGTAGGTGGTAGTGGAGAAGTGGTGGTATGGTTCAGGGCTTGGGGCTCAGGAGGATATAGTCTCTGAAATGCGGGCCCCTTGGGTGTGTGGAGTCCTGGGTCGCGGCTTACTGCTCGTGCTCGGCACGTCGGCATGTGCACGCTGGGCCGAAAGTAGCCTGAAATAGGCCGTGGGCTGAAATAGTGCAGACTTGGTATCAGCAGCAAATTATTAACTGATGGAAACAGAAATTTACTGTCTTATAAACAGTTGCTCCATCTCTTGCAAATGCAACAACAAATGTTACTGCTATTACCTGCCATGGCCAGCTATATTATTTACAGTTCAATCTGACAAAAAAAACGAGTTCACGAAGGTACAAAGCAGCAGAAATTCTCTAAGCAGTCCAAAAACAAACGCAAGAATATTCGTTTACTGCTACCTCTGTCCACTAAAAATAAACAAAAGCACCTGCAACAGATCTCCAAGCAGTCCCAAACAGCACTGGGAACCAAATGAATGCTGATCCCGTCTGATACTTTACACCCAACCAAGATGGTATTATGTACAGATGTAGACCACATGGGTGCATGTGCCAAAATCCAGCCCCATCAAACAAACCATTATGAAATAACAGCTATTTAGCTGTACCATATATCCCACAGAAAAAAGAGAGTAGATGTACCATATCAATACATAATGCAATTTCGTTTCATACACTTGATTTGATCGATGCCACCTTCCTAAGCAACCAAGATTAGGAGGGTCCAACCACATGAAAAATAAGTACACAGATAAAAAAGGCAAATCAGCTCAATCCATTTCAGCTGTTAAAAACAATCATGGTGGATGGCCAACATGGCAACAAACATGAGTGGTCAGCTTTCTGCCTGCCAACAGGCATGAATATGCTTTCTGACAGCAGACATGATTAGAATAGCCAACATATCATGCCAACAGGCATGATGGTTATATTAGGACTTTTTTCACTGGTAACAGTACATTACAATACATGATATTATAAGAGATCAGCTTATCGTAAGGAGCTACACAGTTTCCAGGAATGAGCAGCCACTGTGAATATGAGGAACTCCATCCAGTTACAGACAAACGGCCACAAATCGTGTAGATAATAATAGCCACACCCCTAGGGCAAGAACAGGAGGTCCAAATTCGGAAGAAGAAGAAGAAGAAGAAGAAAAAGGACACAGCCACAAACTACTGCAATCACCAGAACAAGTACAGTTATTGACAAAAAACAATTGCGCGTGGAAAATAAGCACACTACTTGCTGTCAAACAAAAAAAGATCAGAGTAAACACCAATAATAGCACATGTGTTTCTGTTCACCTGCTATCGCTACTACTTGCTTTTCTTTTTCAGAAGGTTGCCAAACTTCTTCAGCAGAGGCTTGTTCTTCTTCTGGGGTTTCGTTGCCGGGGAAGTTGCCACTTTGCTGGTTACTTCTGCTGATGCTGTCCCATTTACGTGTTCGGTGCTGCTATCATCCTTGGATGACTGTTCATCTTTGGAAGACTCGGTTTCTTGTTTCCTGTCTGTCTGTGGCTGGTCCTCGGAAACTTTGCTGCTCTCCTGTACGGTGGTGCATTCGGTTTTCACTTCCTGTTGTTCAACCTTGCTGTCTTCTTTCTCTTCCTCTTGATTCAGGTCCCCATTGGAGTTTCCGTTGGCAACAATGAGTTCCATGTTCGGTTTTTTATCACTCTCTCCTTCCGTGTCTTCAGTATCTGCAGCTGAGTCAGCAACTACTTCGCGTGCTGAACTGTGTACCTCATCGACGACCACTAGCTTCTCCTCCTCCTCAGGATGCTTCTTTACCATGGCTTCAGCGAGCAAAGCAGACAATTCTTCTATCTTCTTCATGGCGTCAGCTTCTCGCAGCCTGAATTCGTCATTCTCCTGGGTTAAACTCTGCAATGCGTTCTCTTTATCAAGTAACCGATCCTTCAGCAGCAAACTCTCAGAAGTTGCCTCCTGCACAGCCTTGTTAGCTTCAGCAACTGCTGATTCCGTGTGCATTAGCCGCTCTTGAAGACCCTCTTTCTCAGCCTTTACCTCCTGCACAGCCTTGTTAGCTTCAGCAACCGCTGATTCCGTGTGCATTAGCCGCTCTTCAAGACCCTCTTTCTCAGTTTTCACCTCCTGTACAGCCTTGTTAGCTTCAGCAACCGCTGATTCTGTATGTATTAGCCGCTCTTCAAGACTCTCTTTCTCAGCCTTCACCTCCTGTACAGCCTTGTTAGCTTCAGCAACCGCTGATTCCATGTGCATTAGCTGCTCTTGAAGACCTTCTTTCTCAGCCTTTACCTCCTGCACAACCCTGTTAGCTTCAGCAACTGCTGATTCTGTGTACATTAGCTTCTCTTGAAGCATCTCTTTCTCCTCATTGACAGTTTCGAGTTCATGCTCTGCGTCTCGCAGTGATGCCACTACCTTGTCAGCCTCAACTTTAAGAGTGGCAATTTCTTCCTCTGACTGCTTGGTTGAGTTGACTATGTCAAGCTCCTTAGCTTCGCACTCTGCTCTGTACTTGCTCACCTCAGCCTCCAAGTTTCCGACGGTTTTCCTTAAGCAAGTGATGTCATAGTTTGCCTCATCAAGCATTACCTCATAATTCTCTTTGGTACTATTAAGGGACAGCTTCAGATCACCAATCTGTGCAAGGGCATGCTCGTAGTCATCTTCTTTGTTCTGAAGTCTCTCATGTGCTTCATTTGCTTTGCTAGACGCCTCACTAAGCGCAACAGTAAGATCCTCCACTGCCCTTCTCTCTTTCTCCTCTCTGTCCCTAGCATCATTGAGCTCATTAATTAACTTGATTTTCTCCTCAGTCAGAATTACAATATTTGCATTAGCATTCTTCTCATTGTTTAAAGCCTCCGAGGCCACTTCTTCCGCAGCCTCAAGCTTGTTTTTTAGAACATCTATTGTTGTCTGCAGCCCAAACAACTCTTGCTGAGAGGCATCCAAGTGTTCACTGGATTCATTAATGTCTGCCGAAAGCCTTGCCACCTCTATTTCCAGTGCCGTTGTCTTCCCTTTCAGCACTTCAATTTCAGATTCTCTGTCCTGTAAAATGGACTGGGTCTTGTCCAATTCTTCTGCCATGGAGACAAGGGATTCGCCTTTAACCTTCTCGGAGAGAGTAATTTCCTCCAATTCCATTTCAAGTGATCCGGCCTTGTTCTTCCATTCCTCAAACTCCTGACGCAATTCTACCTCGGCCTTCTTTGCATCAGTCAACTGGGATTTAAGCTCCTCAGTCTGTTTCTCCATGTCTGTCAACCTCTCCTCAAGAACACTTGCCTCCTCTAGTTTGCCTTTCAGAACTGAGATCTCAGATTCCAAATTCTTAACAAACTCCTCAGCTTCACGATTTTTACTCTGCGTGCTTGAATCAAGCAATCCTTTCAAGCGGGTGACTTCGCCAGAGAGGATCTCCACCTTCTCCGCATTGACCTCGGCGATCTTCATGGCATCGTCGGCATGGCCAAGCGCAGCCTTCTTGGACTCATTGGCAACTGAGAGCTCACGCCTGAACCTCTCAAGCTCCTCCGTGGTGGTGACCAGCGTCTCCAAGTCGGCGGCATGCTGGCCACGCACACACTCGACCTCCCTCTGCCACTCCTCCTCCCGCTTCTGCGCCTCGTCGAGGCCGGCCTGCTCGAGCTCATCCGCGCGGAACTTCTCGATCTCCGTGGCCTCCTCGGCCCACCGCTTGGCCATGAGCGCATCCTGGAGCTTCTCATGTATCTCGTCGGCCACCCTCTTGGCCTCATTGAGCTCGCCGACAAGGCGGTCCTTCTCGCCGACGATGAAGGCCAGCTGGTCCTTGGCCTTCTTGAGGTCCTCGTGCGTGGACTCGAGCCGGCCCTGCAGCTCGGCCTCCCTCCTCAGCTGCTTCTGCACGTTCATTGCGCAATTCAGCATCATCAATTCACGGCAAATGCACGTCGTTTCCACCCACCGACAAGATGAAATTTTTCCAAGGAACCCATCAAAAAAAGAATTTTTCCCAAAGGTATTCCTGCAGTTACCTCGGGAGGGGTGCCGATCTTGGGCACCCGGCGCTCGACGACGGGCTTGGCGTCGGCGGATCTCGGGGAGCGGTCGAAGGAGAGGCGCGGCCGGGCCGCCGCGGCCGACGGCGGCGAGTTGGGCTCGGACCTGAACGGCCCGCTGCCGCCGTTGCGCGAGCGCGGCGTGGAGGGCGTGCCGCCGGCGCCGGTGGCGGTGCTCCTCCTGGTGCCGCCGGGGGTGGAGGGGCGGTAGCCGGAGGAGGGCGTGGAAGGGCGGTGGCCGGAGGACGGCGTGCTGGGCCTGGTCCTGCTGCCGACGGGCGACTCATTCGGCCCAGATCTGCTCAGCACAGCAAAACAACACACACACTATCCGTTAGCCATCAAAGCTCCAATCTTGGGCAAAATGCGGAGCCCCGAATCGAAACCGACCGACAATCACAAACCCAAATCGTGACACGCACGCACGCACACACTCGTCGCCACTAGCCAGATAGATAGAGAGAGAGAACAAAATCCAAAACGAGATGCCTTGGTAGAATCAAGCGGATCAAGAAGCAGTTCCAACTGAAAATTTCGGTTTTCCAGCGGACCGAGACGCTCGGATTCGCGGCGGCAGAGGAAGCAACGGTTATTAGAGGTAGAGGAAATGTCGGCGAGATCTATCTCAAAAGAAACCGAGCAAGAAATCAAGAAGAGCGGCGCGAAAACTGGCGGCATGCAAGAACCGGGAGGAGGGACGGGGAGAACATGGCACCTTGATCTGGAGGAGGGCAGCATTGCGGCGGGCAGTGGTGGGGAGCAGGGTCGCAGAGTGGAAGGGGGAGACGAAGTGGAGGAGGGAGTGGGGGCGTCGGCTCGCAGGCAGGCAGGCAGGCAGTCGGCCACAGTACCCACTGCGAGCGACGGGGAGGGAGAAAGGCTGCAAAGGCGAAAGGCAACCCCCTACCCGGCACACCGCACAAGCCAAAGGCAAAGGCGAAAGATGCAGATGATGGTTGCTGATGCTGCGTGCCGTGGAGAAAAATAATGATAATTCAAGCCAAGTATATTGTTGTTAGCTATGGTTGGTGAGTGCGTGCTAATCAGCATCCCTGCCGGAGAGGTCACACACACTAGCTCGAGACACCGCACTTCTCACCTACTGATGGCGATGCGAGCACCACCGCCGTGCCATGCCATGCCATCGGGGGCAGCCATGGACTTGGGGCGACATTATTAGTTGGGAAGAGGGAAAAGTGTACCCTAGTGGTTGGGCTATATGATAGGATTGGTAAATTAGTTGCACCGTGGGTTTTATTTTTAGACTAACCATAGTGGGACGTATCAACATATATATATATATAGGAGTTTTATAGACACATCATATCTACTTTCTCGGTCTCAAATTATAAGACGTTTTGCCGTTTTGGTATGCTAAATTAGCCTACTAAAACGTCCTATAATCATGTACGGAGGTAGTATTTGTTTTTAAAATCCCAATATAAATATGCGTGTAAGATTTGCTTGTTACTGTTTAATCTTACGTTATGTGATATGTTGTTACATTATCATCTCTTTACTTATTAATTGTTGTGTCACATGACATGCATAACTCTATACTTGGTTAATCCTACTACTTTGGGCATTTTATTTACCTTCGTGACTCATAGCTAGACTTAACTTAATGTTGCTTTATTCCTTTTGTTCTTTGGGTATTGTCAACCAGTGGATTTGCATCATGATTTATGTTGTAAGAGTTGCACATGGTGTTATCATCGCGATCAATTTTTTTTCCAGTTACACATGAATTGCATCTCAAATTGGGTGGTGTCATTTAATTTTTGGTCAATCGAGAATTAGTTGTGTTCTTTACTTTTTATGAAAATTACATGCGAATAGGAGTCTCCCTTTTTTGGAAAAGGTTTGTCATACTATGTGTTTAAGAGCATTAATGAGGATATGAAGATAGCTAACTATTTATCTAACCTATGACTTATTGGCCATATCATCACAAGGCTAGGTCAGTCGAAGATTTGTCATGACAATTAGGAGTACCACTAACGGGGCAACCAATAATTCCTCGTGACTTTTTTGCATCGAATATCAAGACGACACATTCTTGTTCCAAATCCCGGTTGAATCTCTTTTGCCGCCTAGGAATTGTAATTATCTTATTATAGGTGACTAATTTAATTTGGAGCGACGTCGGCGTAAGCTTAGTGACTAATGCAATTCACTTCCTCTTTTAATGGTGGCGACTGTTTCACTACATCTCGCTTGCCTAGGTGCCTACCATGAAAAGGTTAAGCTAGCATTGAACTTAACAAGAGAATTTACATCAAACTATATCACGTAAATTGGAGCATTATGCAACAAATCTGAACATGATTTATTAACGATATGAAATTACTACTCTTTAATCCAAAATAAGTGGCACGGTTTTGAAGTAACTACAACACTCATTATAAATCGGAGGTAGTAGTATAAGTTAAAATGATTTGCAATAACTTGGTTTTTTTTTAGATTTAAATAGCAATATATTAAAGCAAGCAAACCGCCTCATTAAAAACCTTCTCAGCCCCCTTAGGTACCCTGATAAGGAAAAGAGTGCGTAAGAAACTTGCCGCCCATCATCCAGGAGTTGTTACATCATCTGTTACATCATTTTGCAAACAACGTGATATAAAACTAGGGATATAATTTATCCATAAGCATCTACGCCTATCCTTCGAAGCTTGCTTAGCACATAAGTGTGCACCTTCATTGGCCTCTCTTCCGACAAAAATGAGCTGAAAGAATTCCAGGTTGGCACTCATATCAACAATCTCTTGTAAAATTGCAGTGATCTCCGATCTTCCTTGGCCCTGCTCCTTCCAAAGATTAACCACATCCTTTGAATCCGTTTCAACAATAACACTGGGAAACACCACTATTGACAGCAATACGAAGCCACAACCAGTACGTGCAAAGAGAAATTCCTTAATCAAGGTTACTAATGCTATCTCCATGAAGTACTGATATATACACTTACCCATTTTGTGGGTAGAGAGATATGCACGACTCGGAGTACCGAAAGCAACGAAATTCTTTGCTTGCATTCATGTTCTCTAGCATGACGTTGACAACGATACACATCGCCGTAGCAGTACTGTAGGGTGTCCCGCTGCCAACTGGGGCTCGTGTACATCACGGCGTATACGCCATCTGCGCACGCATGCATATGGCGCACGTACGTAAGCCAGCCCAAAAATCGACCGGTTAATTGCACCGATCGATCGAACGACTCCATGGTTTTCCAAGGCAAAGGGCAACGGCAACGAATTATGGCTGAATCTGAAATTTAATGGCGTAGACAGCAATTGACATGCAGTCATGCAGATACACATGCTGGGCTACCTCTACCTGCAATAATATGGGACAGAGATAGATCGATCACGCGGGGCCGGAGGGAGCGTGATGTACGTATCCTAGCCTTGTTTCTGAACTTGTGCAAGACGTAGAACAGGGAGGCCGATAAGATGTTCATAGCAAATTTGTTTGCAGCTGGTCGCGGCGCATAGCAAAAAGCTTAAAGAAACTGCATATTTGCTAGATTTGGCGGGAACAAAAGATTATTCTTCACCGATGCGTTCTTCATCTCCGATTCTTACCTAATTTACATAGAACTAGACGGATCCAAATGCTAAACTACTGTTAAATCGTCGCCGCCCTACCGTACTACCCAAAATGGGCTCACCGGAGCCTCCGGAGCGGTGGCAACAAGGTCGAGGTCGAGGACGCCGAGCTCAGTCCTCGTCGGAGACGAGGTCGATGACGCCTGACGCGTCCTCCTCCCAGTAGGCCCTCCTCTCCCCGGCGAGGCGGTCCGCCTCAAGGCCCTGGTGGAGGAGGATCTGGTCGAGCTCTTTGTGCGGTCGAGCTAGGCCTTCCGCTCCTCCGACTCGCGCACATACCAGAAAAGAACTTGAGCCGTGATGGCCTCAAATGCTTCGTTGTCATCGAAGTCCTTCGCCGCCACGAAGGACCCGAATGCGCTAGCCTCGTAGTCCTCCGCCGGTGGAAGAGCCACCAGCGCCGTGGAGGAGGAGGAGCTGGCGCCGCCGCTTGAGCTTCCTTCGCCGGCGATGCGTGCTTGGCGAAGGCGGCCCTCCTTCTCGGCACGGAGCCGGTCGAACTCCACGGCCTCGCACCGAAAGTACGCAGCCGGGACCTCCTCTCCGCCGTTGCTGTACCAGCGGGCGGCGCGCTTCCGAGTTTTGAACAACAAATCTCCCCCTCAAACATGAACATGATGTCTGGTGATGTTCCTCTGAATTCCAACCTTCTGATGCAGTTCAATTAACTTGGTTCTACCGAGAGCTTTCTGCCAATGTGGTTGAGATCCAACTGCCTAGCTTTACCGCCAATATGCTTGCTACGGCCGTGCTGCACTGGATTCCCACAGAAAACATTGGCATATACCTCTCCGTTTTGGTGCATGAAGGACCAAGGTGATGCGGACTTATCATCTAGCCATATGCGTACGCGCGACGCCGACGATATGACCTTTGTTTGTATATTTGCATGAAGCGCTCGCGGTTGTCCCTTGTCTTTTCTTTTTCTTGGCGTCGCGTGCCTATGCGTCGGTTCGTTACAACATATATTTTCTTTTAAAAGTAGGGGCCTAGTTCCCACTTAAAATTTTCAAACCCAATAAAATTTGTTTGTATTTGAACAATAAGATTTTAAATTATGTGAATTTATGCTAGGATGCCACCAGTCATATGTTTTGACCCCATTCCAAATTCTTTCTGGGTCCGACCCGTGGCGCGCCCAGACGGAGAAACTGGCACATCTTTTTTTAAGCACACAGTTTCACCAATGGTATCTCTGAGTCATCCCAACAAGGCCGCGGCTAAATCTATATAATAAAGCTTCTAACAAATCTGAATAAACAAGGTGCAAGTTTTTGTCAAAACTCAATGTCTATAAGTTTGGACACTTCTACAAATAAAAGTAAAACACCTACAATATTTAATAAATGCAACATCAGAGCATATTTTACTATGAGCCTACTGACATTGACTGGTATTGTAGATGTTTATATTTATGTTTAGAAAATTTGGAAAAAATTAATTACCGACTTTTAACAGAAATATACATTTTTTGTTTTGAAACGGAGGGAGTATATGTTCTAGCCCAACCATCACACATGCAACTAAGGCCGGCAATTCCGCCCATGGGCACGTCCGCCCACGGGCACCCGACCCTAATGGGCAGGGTTTGGGTCGCTATATTCACCCATGGGTCTCGCCCATGGGCGATCCGATTAGTCGTGGGTAGTGTATGGGCAGACATTTCTACCCATGGGCGACCCGATGGGCAACCCGATTAGCTGACATGTGGGACCCAGTGTAAGAAGTAGCAATTTAATCCACTCCAACCCAGCAGCCCAATCCAATAGTCCAGCCCACTCCAATAGCATAAACCCTAGGTCTGCACGATTCCTCACTCCCAGCCGCAATCGTCTATTCCTCTCCCCTCAGTCTCTCACGATGCTCTCCTAGCGACGTCGCCGCCCCGCACCCTACGCCGCCGTCCCCGTCCCCTCCCCTACGCCACGTCGCCGACGCCGCCCCGTCCCCTACGCCGCCACCCCCGTCCCCTACGCCCCGTCGCCGCCCCGTCCCGTTCCCCGACGTCGCCGCCCCGCCCCCTACGTCGCCGTCCTCGTCCCCTACGCCCCGTTGCCGACGCCTCCCCGTCCCCTACGCCGCCACCCCCCGTCCCCTACGCCCCGTCGCCGACGCCTCCCCGTCCCTACGCCCCGTCGCCGCCCCGTCCCTGATGCCGCCATCGCACTCCAAGTCTCCAACGGAATCTGGAACTTGAGTACTTGATGACAAATGTGTGTTATATGTGGGTTATTTGTGTGTTATTTATGGATTATTTCGTTTATTTTTCTATTTTAAATGCTATAATATCATATATTTTTGTGTTGTCTACAAACCCGATGGGTCGCCCATCGGGTCGGGCAACCCGTCGGGTACGGGCATGAGTCTGAAATTTAACCCATGGGCAGGGTCATGGGCAGAGACCCTCGCCCATTTGTTAAATGGGCATGGGTCTGGAACAGGTCGACCCGACCATTACCCGACCCATTGCCGGCCTTACATGCAACTATGGATAGACGAAGATAAAATCCTCTATTGTAAAGATTCGCATACTTGAACCTGTGAATGAAGGGTGGGACAAGACATGTGAAGAAGGCAGTGGCGGACCTATAGGGTATGCCGGGTGGGCCGCGGCATACCCTGCATTTCAGCCCCGTATGTACTAATACTAGTATTAGTTAGCAGGCCCGCCAAATACCTAGCTAAGCGATCGATTGATCCGAAGAAATAAAACCGCCACGCCGCACGCCATCAAGGAGTTATCTCCAGCCGCCAGCCATTGATTGATCGGAAGAAACATAACCTCTTTGTTGGCCGATCGATCGATCTGCATGTTTCTCTAATTGTCTTCGTTGGTTGAGACTTTGATCGACCGTATACATATGGCTAGGTAGCTAGCTGAATCGATCGTATGTATACAACTAGAGTTAAGCTAGCTGAATTGTCTTCGTTGGTTCGATCGATCTAATTGCTGCTACTTTGTTTCATGCCTGATTTCGAGAATTGGTAACTGGACGTCAGCGGCTGATCGGCGGCCGGTTAGACTACACGCCGGTTCATATTTCGTTGTCTAGCCCCGCAAACCTAGTAAGTATTTTACCGATCATCAATTTTGATTTATCGTATGTGATTGTCAATTGTTGTATTCATTTTTGATATTATATTTTTTTTCAAATCCTTTGTGGATTGAAAACTTCATTGAAATTGGTATATGTATTTTATTAAAATGGTCAAAAAAAATTATGGCATACCCAATAACAAAATCCTAGATCCGCCACTGGAAGAAGGGTATCACAAACAAACGAAAATCAATTAATCCATACAGATGAGGGAAAGCCACAATTGTCATAGATTTTTATGAGGTGGAGGAGGAAAATGTGTGGTGACATGTGTGAGGAGGAGAGACCGCGTAATGACATCAGCGCAACCTATATGAGGATTCAATCGAAGGACCCGCTGGCGTCATTGTGTTCTGGGAGTCGTGAAAGGAGGACAATCAGCTTATCCTGTTGAAGATGGATATCATCGATGACATTGGGATAAAAGGAGGAACATTGAGGATTTTATGTCCCGCCGGCCCATCCCTTCAAGAGGAGACTGACCGAACTCTCTCTACTTAATGGAAAATTCTTTGTGGTATTGGGTCTATCGCACAGATTAATTGTTATGGTTAAAGTTGCTATGGTTAGTACAATTATGGTTATCTAGCATGGTTTCCACTATGATTAGTCCAAATTTGGTATGGTCACGATGATATTTAAGTGGTACTATTTTGTTAGTTGTCTAGTGCTAGTTCTAATCATAGTACATAGATACTGTTCCTAATGGTATAGCCCTGACCAAACCATCCCCTTCCTCTTCCATTTTTTTTGTTCTTCTCTCAAATTAACTTTGTCATGTTCCTCTATCCTACTCCTTCCGTTTTTAACGAAAGATGTTTTAACTATTACACATATTGTGTAGATGCATACTAAAATGAATGAACATACACACTAAACATGTCTAGATATATTTATATACATATGATGTGAATAAAGTTTAAACCTTATATTTAAAACGAAGGGAGGAGTTTTGTTGAATCAGAAAGCACCAAAAGACGTTGTCAACATCCCTTCACAAAACTCCTTCACATTTTGCTCAATTTTTTTTTAAAAAAGGCTTCCCTTTGTGAAGATCTATTTTCGTTCAATCCGCTTTTAACACGTGTCGCAAGTTCGTTCGTTTTCAATTCTCACCTTTCCTCCGCACGTGACAAGTGGCGGCTTCCTGGTGATGCGCAAAGTAGTATGGTACACGCATTTATTTTGAGATTCGTTTTTTCAAAATGAAATATCTTGAGAACCGTTTATCCGAATTACAAACCGTTTTCACTTTTAAATTCCTCACGTCAAAATCTTCAAAACTAGATCCATCGTTGATAGGTTTCAACGAACTTTTTTTTTACTTCGGATTGTGTACTACAAGCTGATATGTGTAATTGTACATCCAACTGAAACTGATGGTAGTTGTACGTACAATCTGATATGTGTAGTTGTACGTACAAACTTGTTCTATATAAACTGATATGTATAGTTGTACGACCTAATCTGTACAACCTGCTGTGTAGTTATACAACGTGATATGTACAACGTGATGTGTGTAGTACGTACAACTATATCTGTAATTGTACTGGTTAAGTTTATTTCTATAAATAGTGTTATGTGTTGTTTGTACAATTTACAGAGATCTATTTTAAATATGAATCTAGAAACGTAGCTGCATGCGTTAGGATTTGGTACAAGGCTCTGCTCTACGCGCGGGGCTTTGATCCGTCTGCATGCGAGGACTTCAGCTGAGCAGGCACGTGGCGGCAGCGGACGTGATGTGGTTCCTCGGGCTTTGATTAGTGGCAACCCCTTTTGCCTGATTCGGACTCTTCGCAAGGAAGCCTGATAACTAGTCGAACTTGAGAATTATGATGTTCAAGTCAGCGCTTGAATCTGTACAACTCGTTGATCATTTACCTGATTCTGACTCAGTTTCTGATCACAGATAAAGTTAAATACACTTAGCGAATTCATGTGATGTCACGGTGAGTATATATCATCCTGTGGCGGACTCCATATATTTTTTGCATTAACCCAGGTGGATTACAAATGGCCCAAACAGAGTCTCACAACATTATAGTTCGATAAATGTGTATCGGAGATGAAGATTTACTGTTTATAAAATTAAACAGTAATAAAATTGATGCTCTTTACTGAACTTGTATAAGCAGAGCAGGCAAATAGTGGAACTGTGCTCGGGCTTGTCCATTGATGGCATCTTGCCTGAAATCGGAGTCGGAGAGACTGTTGCCGGCCAAGTAGCGACGTGCTAGCTTCTTGCTTTGCTCGCCTGTGACCTGGGTGTCAGTGTGTGGACTCGTCAAGACCGCAGCCTGGAGTGCATCGTCCACCTGCAGCAAGCCCGCCGCTGAAATTCTGTTCGCTCATGCCATCTCCAGTCGTTCAGCGCCAGGTTTTGATTCGACCGCTTTTAAGCGTTAGCGTCGGCGCTAACAAAAACCTGATGTGTGTGGGTGTGTGGGGGGGGGGGATTTCACCAGCCGTTCGGCGCGCCCCATAAATTTGAAAGTTGTTTTTTCCGCCCCAAAAAAATCGCCCGAGTTCGGAGATCCACGGCCGCAGTTGCCGATCTTACAAAAAACGCCATAGATGGACGAGCGATCATACAAAAAAAACCGTCACAATTGGGCGATATGGCCGCAATCGGCAGTCAGACAGAGGCTGGCGCGACGTCGACGTCGTAGATGGGCGCGGTGGTGGTCGGAGGTGGCGCTGATCTTGGAGTGACAACCTCGGCGGTCTCGAGGTCGACATCCAGCATGGCATCCTCCAGGCTGATGGCGTTCCCCGCCTCGGTCTCGAGGTCGACAACGGGCGTCGCAGTAGTGCCCGTCACAGCAGGCTGGCCGTCCGGCGTAGCCGAGCTTGACGGGCTGCTGGCTGGCCGGCTGATGTCGCTGAGGATGAGGCGGCGCTGCGCATAAACCATGCCCTCACCTCGGGGTCCATCGCGTCCGGATCGCTGCCGCCCACGAGGAAGGCGAGGTCGTGGTTCCTCTTCTTCGCCTTGGTGCCGGTCCTGAGGAGGTCGAGCTTGACCTTCGAGTTGTCCATGACCGCCGCCCACCGCTGTTTGGAGGTCTCCTTCTTTTTCGCGGCGTGGGCCTAGGCGTCGGCGATGCAGGTCTCGATTGACGCCTGTAGCTTCGCTGCAGCCGGCGCGGCGTCCCTCGCCGCTCTGGCTTTCTTGTTGCCTATTGGGGGACGACCATCCGAAGCACCTGCAACCGGCGCGTTCGGGACATACTCCTTGCCGCCCTTCGCCAGCGATCGGCGCATTTCGGCCCACTTCTCGCACTGTTCGATGACGGGGAAGACGTGGAGGTACTTGAAGTCCGTCTTCTCGTCGTCCTTGTACGCCTCCAACATCCGGGCAAGCTCCATCTCCCGGTTCGCCCCGCTCTTCGGCTCGTGTTTGACCACCTCTTGTATGCCATGCCACTTGTTGCAGGCGGTCTGTATGAGCGCCCAATGGTTGGACATCGCCTTCTGGCCGCGCTCAGTCAGGCACCCGGTGAAGTCGGGGTCGATCATGCGGCGCTCGTCGTACTCCATCTTGACGCGCTTCCAGTAGTTGTCCATGGCCTGGTTGGAGCCGTGGATAGTGTCCTGGGTGGTATCCTTCCATGCCTCGGCGAGCAGGACGTCCTCCCGGCTCGTCCACTTGATGCGAGGCTCGACGGGTGGCTTTGGGGCCGCTTGGGAGCCCTTCTTGGGACGACGGCCGCCCGTGTCGCCTACCTTGGCTGGACCTTCCTCGTCACCCCCGGCCGCCTGCGATTCATCCCCTCCTCCGTCGACCTCCTCCGTGCCGGTGCCGCCGAAATCGATGCCACCCATCAAGCCCGTGGGAAAATCCTCCCCTGGCGCCGACAGGAAGCCCGGGGATGCCGCTGCCGCCGCCGAGCCCGTGGCGATGATGTCGTCCATCTCGTTGCTCATCCTGAGCATGGGCTGCGTCCTGAAAGTGGGGGAGCGGCGCAGCGGCGGCGACGGAACGTAACCCGGCGAGCCGGCGTACATCATGGACGGATGGTGGGGGAAGGTGACGTTGGGGTCAAAGCCGCCATGGAGCTCGCCATCGGCGTACCCAGGCGAGTACCACGGCGACGGCGATGGCGACGCAGATGATTGGCCCTAGCCGGTGAACTGGGGATGAGGATGAGGGGACATGCCGGCCCTACGCTTGGCAGGCGGCGCCGCAGACACGGTCGTAGTTGGCGGCTCCACATCTTCTTCCTTCGCCTCCTCCTCTTCCTCCTGCTCCTCTTCTTCCTCGGCGGCAACTTCGCCCGTGGTCTGGAGCTTCGCCGCCGGCTCCCTTTGCCGCTGCTTGAGCTCCCTCCCCCGGCGCTGGAGGTTCTCCGCCTTCCGGCGGTCCTGCTCGACGATTCATTCTTTGTTGGTCATGCCCGGCGGCCTTTGCTTCGGCGGTCTTGTCTTGCGCGGCTTCTTGGCGGGGAGATTGCCGAGTGCGGCGGTGGGGACGGTGGTTGCTGCAGCTTGGGGGCCGGCGAATTTGGCGGGAGCCATGGCGACCGCGGCCTGATGAACTGGAGGAAATGGCGGGATTGGGCGGCGGACAAGCTATTTTGGGAGAAAAAAGGAGGGAGGCTAAAAAATATGGAGGGAGGCTAAAAGATATGCACTAATTGTTTTTTGTTTGGAAAATTCTAGCACGGCCCACCATGCACACCCTCTAGGTCTCCCCATGACATCACCGCTTGTCACCAGATATATTTGCCATAGCCCATAGCATTACGGTCGGTCCTGGGATTTGGAGGTCCGGGGCAAAGCTAACGGCGTGTTTGGTTTGTCATGGTTCCATTTTAGTGGAGTGGAATCGTTTGATTAGGATCTAATAGATGAAATAGAATTATATTATGTTCTATGTTATATTGCTAAAACAGTCCATTAATAGGTCTAAATTTGATATTTCCCCCTTCAAATTGGAGTTGACAGTGGCAAAATTGGAGCAAATAGATGCAAAATTAAACTAGACATAGGTAAGGTTGAAATCGGCATTTCTCCGCGCCGCCACGCCTGCTGCCTGCTGCCTTGCTATACGTGAACCATGATGTCGGGCTAAATGGCCATAAGCCCACTAGCAAATTCAACCAATCTTTCGCAAAGTTTCATGGACATATCTCAAAATTTTAGTTCCAAAACATTGTTTATACACCGATGCTTAATGAAGATGGTTGAGGTGAACTTTCACTTAGAGCCTTAAACTACACTAGACCACAACTTAAATAGTGAATTCTGCCTTGAATTACAATCTGCGAAATTTTCAAGTCTTACTGTCATGCTAGGTTGTCTCAAGGCTTTCGCGCGGGTGGAGTTTATATGTCATATTGCAAAGTTGTTTATGAGATTGTTGCTGGTCTAAATGTTATTTTGATGCGTTCCAAAATCATATAAATATTTTAAAAAATCATATATAGATAAAGCTAACTTTGAACGAAATGAAGCGAGATCAGTCGTCAGGAGGCTTGGGCCGAAGCGAAGCAAATTGTAGCCGACTTTGGGTTTTGCCTCCATATACACCTCTTGTAAGCCGTCGGTTTAGAAAAGGTAGAAAGTTGTAATACCCTAATGTTTGTAATCTCACATGATCATAATAAAGATTTGCTTGTTAGCACCAATGGTTTTTTCTTTATTGTTGGAAGGGTTTTCCTCTCGTTTCTGTGTTCTTATTTTTTTTGTAGTTTATTTATCTATCATTTGTAACACTAAACATATACTCCATTTGTTTTACATCTTATATTTTGATACAGAAGGAGCACAACGTAAGACATAGGATTGTGGTAACGCACCCTAATGCATGGGTCCAGAGTTAGAACATACTGTTCGGGTAAACAAATACCACTTCATGAACAGAAAACGGTTCTTCGGCCGTTGCTCACCGCGCTCTTCAGTGGCATGTATCCCCACAGTTGATCCCAATGGTGAAGCATAGAGATCAGGTGACATGTACCTTTTGCATGTCACACGGTGAAATTTAAACATTGTGAAAAAATCTACAAAAAATCATGCATGTTCACAACATATATTTAAATAATTTTTAAAAAAGAAACTCAAAATTCAAAACATAGAAACAAAAAAAAAAAGAAACTCAGATGTGAATAGTGAGTTTCTCTTTGATGTTTCTCTATGGATATTTCGAATTTTGAGTTTTTTTTAGGAATTATCTAAATATGTGTTGTGAACATGCATGATTTTTTATAGATTTTTTCGCAATGTTTAAATTTCACCGTGTGACATGCAAAAGGTGCATGCACTAGTAGAAAACAGGGATTTGGTTCACCCCTTTAGCCCACATTTAAAAATGAACGGAGACTAAAGGGTACAAGCCACCAGATTGAATTTCGGAGGGACCTTTAGTCCCGGTTCATGACACGAACCGGGACTAAAGGGTAATCACATGCGGCCGTAGAGGCGGGGCCCAGTGTGTGACCCTTTAGTCCCGGTTTGTGGCACCAACCTGGACTAAATGGTCTACGGCAGGCTATTTTTTTACCGTGAAAAAACAACATCTAAAATAAATTTAAAAAATGAAAAAAAACTTCAAATTTAAAAATCCTTTGACGAGCCGGTACCTATCGCAACCTACTATTAGAGAAAATTTTAATTTTTGATTTTTAATTTTTTTTGTAAAAAAAGTGATCTCAATTTTAAAAAAGTATAACTTTTGCGTACGAATTTGGAAAATATTGTGTATATATGAAAAACTATCTACGCAAATTAGGTCACATAAAATGACATTGTGTGATGATTTACCATTTTAAGTTTTTTTATATTAATTGTAGCCAAAGTTTAGTATATGATGGAATGATAAAATGTGCATCTTGTAGGACCAGTCAACCGGAAGGAATCTTTTTTTTGTAAATTTGGTCAGAAATCAAGTTTATCATTTTTCATGGCAACTAGTATACATATAAGTTTCAGACCAAACTATCAAACGTTGTAGTTCAAATTTGAATTACTTTCGATAAATCAACATAAACTCAATTAACTAGGGGAAATTAGTTTGAATTCAAAGAAAAAACTCATACCTGGGATCATCCATCATATGTGCACCACTCTTAGTGAAAATTAGTTGGGTGCCATTTGGAGTCATATTTTCTGTACTTCCTTAACAAAAAACCTCATTTTTCCACTTAAAAAAAGGAAAATGATATTTATGAAAATAATTTGAAGAATCACTTTGGCAAGATTGTTTAATATGTGTGGAGTATGAGATCTTTATCACAAACTATGTCGTCGAAATGAACATAACTTGGTCATTCGGCTTGAAACTTCTAAATGTTCATACATGATAGACCCTTTTTGTGAAGACTTTTTTTGCAAATGTTGGCAAAAATCAAGTTTATAATTTTTCATAGCAACTAGTACACATATAAGAATCCCATGCCAAAGGATTTGATTTTTTGAGGTGTTTATCACTTTATTACATTTTTTTAAAACGATAAAAACGGTCGCTATGACTAATCATCGAAAGAGGTGATATTTTCTAGAACTATCAATGTTTCTGTGATATAACCACTATTTGTGTACCTTAAAATGATTTTTCCAAAAGTTTTAGACCAAACTATCAAACAGTTGTAGTTCAAATTTGAATTACTTTCGATAAATCAACATAAACTCAATTAACTAGGGGAAATTAGTTAGAATTCAAAAAAAACACATACATGGGGATCATCCATCATATGTGCACCACTCTTAGTGAAAATTAGTTGGGTGCCATTTGGAGTCATATTTTTTGTACTTCCTTCACAAAAAACCTCATTTTTTCCACTTAAAAAAAGGAAAATGATATTTATGAAAATAATTTGAAGAATCCCTTTGGCAAGATTGTTTAATATAACAATATGCACGTTTGAGTGGAGTATGAGATCTTTATCACAAACTATGTCGTCAAAATAACCATAAGTTGGTCATTCGGCTTGAAACTTCTAGATATTCATACATGATAGACCTTTTTGTGAAGACTTTTTTTGCAAATGTTGGCAAAAATCAAGTTTATCATTTTTCATAGCAACTAGTACACATATAAGGATCTCATGCCAAATGATTTGATTTTTTGAGCTGTTTATCACTTTATTACATTTTTTCTTAAAAACGATCAAAACGGTCGCTATGACTAATCATCGGAAGAGCTGATATTTTCTAGAACTATCAATATTTCTGTGATATAACCACTAGTTGTGTACCTTAAAATGTTTTTTCCAAAAGTTTCAGACCAAACTATCAAACAGTTGTAGTTCAAATTTGAATTACTTTCGATAAATCAACATAAACTCAATTAACTAGGCGAAATTAGTTATAATTCAAAGAAAAAACTCATACCTGCGGATCATCCATCATATGTGCACCACTATTAGTGAAAATTAGTTGGGTGCCATTTGGAGTCATATTTTCTGTATTTCCTTCACAAAAAACCTCATTTTTTCCACTTAAAAAAGGAAAATGATATTTATGAAAATAATTTGAAGAATCCCTTTGGCAAGATTATTTAATATACCAATATGCACCTATGTGTGGAGTATGAGATCTTTATCACAAACTATGTCGTCGAAATGACCATAACTTGATCATTCGGCTTGAAACTTATAGATTTTCATACATGATAGACCTTTTTGTGAAGACTTTTTTTGCAAATGTTGGCAACAATCAAGTTTATCATTTTTCATAGCAACTAGTACACATATAAGGATCCCATGCCAAAGGATTTTATTTTTTGAGGTGTTTATCGCTTTATTATATTTTTTATTAAAAATAATCAAAACGGTCGCTATGACTAATCATCAGAAGAGGTGATATTTTCTAGAACTATCAATTTTTCTGTGATATAACCACTAGTTGTGTACCTTAAAATGATTTTTCGAAAAGTTTCAGACCAAACTATCAAACAGTTGTAGTTCAAATTTGAATTATTTTCGATAAATCAACATAACAATTAACTAGGGGAAATTAGTTAGAATTCAAGAAAAAAACTCATACCTGGGGATCATCCATCATATTTGCACCACTCTTAGTGAAAATTAGTTGGGTGCCATTTGGAGTCATATTTTCTGTACTTCCTTCACAAAAAACCTCATTTTTTCCACTTAAAAAAAGGAAAATGATATTTATGAAAATAATTTGAAGAATCCCTTTAGCAAGATTGTTTAATATAACAATATGCACCTATGTGTGGAGTATGAGATCTTTATCACAAGATGATAGTCCTTTTTGTGAAGACTTTTTTTTTCAAATTTTGTCAAAAATCAAGTTTATCATTTTTCATACCACCTAGTACACATATAAGGACGCCATTTCAAAGGATATCCTTTTTTGAGGTGTTTATCATTTTATTTCATTTATTCGTAAAAAAGATCGAAATGGTCACCATGGCTATCGATGTTTCCGTAATGCAAAATATGATTTGGATGTCATATTTGGATTCCTCTTATTGTTTTGATCAATTTAGACATTTTATTTGTTGAATTTCGATTTAAGGATTCAAAGATACAGATTATTCCATACTATATAAAAAGGCAAAAGGAAAGTAATGTTTATTTTATTATTATTTATTTCAATATTTTATTGTATTATCATTTTTTATTTATTCAACTAAAATTTTATAATACAAGCAATGAAAAAATATATCATCATGACCGAGTGGTTAATATGATAGATAAGACAGTTATATCAGTAAGTTCTCTGTTCTCTCTTAGTATCTAATTTGAATGGAACCTAAATTTTAAGCGTGCTTGGGGTGGAGTAGTGTGAGGATGGGTGACCGAGCGGGAAGTTTGACCGTAGGTATGCACTTTGACTTGAGAATAGGGGTAAATATAAATTAATTGGTAAAATAATTGAAAGATTTGAAGTTAAAAAACAATTCGAAGATTCAAAATAAAAACCTAAAAAAAATATATAATAGTTGATTTTTTTAAAAAAAATGAATTTCTGTTAAAAACCTTTAGTCCAGGTTGGGTCCAAACGTTGTGGGCACACATGGCCATGTGAAAGGGCCTGATCTCTATCTAATGGGGACTCATAACGATGGCCTAGCTAGCGCCGTTGCTAGTGAAGTCAATGAGAGCTATTTTGCATGCATCAAGTTTAATCTTCAAAATTCTCTCACGAACAAACATATAGAAATGAGTACTATGTTCGTTCCAAAGTACAACCTTTTTAAATTCACATGTCAAGACGTATTTCAGTTATAAATTCACTCATTTCACTATATACTTGGTTTAAATTGAGATATCTAAAATATTTTATAATATAAAATGGAGCAAGCATTTTATTAGATATAATCCAAGCTTTGCCGCACGAGCATGCATATGCAGTGATAATATCATAATCTTTTGCACCAAGACATTTTTCGTTGACCGGAAGTTGTGGAGCCGGTGCAACTCCAGAATTTTTCATCACACCTCTCATCGCCCGAGTTTGATCGTCGCGGGTGGGAAGTGTTTGGTGAATTTCGGCCCGGGAGATTAGTTGTTTTGATTGCTTTTATTTCCCTAACAAATGTTTTTTTCGTGTTTGGGTGATGTTGGCCTTGGCCATGCTCTATCTTAACACTATTTCTCTCCTACTCAAATGAAAAAGGCAAGCCTTTTTTTTTTGTTGCCTCGCTTCAAAAAATATCTCCAGCACGAGACGATGCCACACTCTCTCACTCTCGGCTCGGCAGCATGCATGTACGCGGTACACGCTACGATCCGAGGCAAACTATTTTCAACCAAAAATAGAAAGAAAAACGATCGCTCCCGACCGGCCGGCGGTAAACGACGCATCGCCAACGTAAAAACTAATCGTGTGGCTTGTCCTCAAAATTAACCGCCAGCACGTGATGGAAACACATTTGCGGAACGCGCGCGCGGCAACTGCATGCTGCATCTGTCCGGACGCGCTTCTCACTCCCGCCCCTTCGCCACATACATAAACCCCCTCCCACCATTGCAGTTTTCACCAGTCTTACCGCCTCCACTCGACTACTTGCCCGGCCGCCATTGTCAGGACGTACATCATCCCCTCCAGCGAGTGGCCATGGCCGGAGAGAGTGACTTCAACGTCAACGGTTTCATCAACACCGACGCCGTGTACGAAGACAATGACTTCAACGTTGACAGTCTGCTCAACCTCGACGCCATGGACGAAGAGATCACTGACTTCAACGTCGACGGTCTCCTCAACCTCGACGCCATGGAGGAAGAGATCTCCGTGGAAGCTCTGCTGGAGGCCGCGGACGCCGCCGCCCAACCGCGACAGCATCCGGCGACTGATCTCGTCGAGACATACACGGTGCCCAACTTTCAGGTATATATCTTCCCGATGTCCAGGCCGCGGCCTCTGATCACATGCTGCTTACTTCTCAGGTCCCGGCGCCACCGCCCGTCCAACATCAGCAAACTCTGGGGGAGGCGGCGGGCTATGGCTTCGACGAGCAGATGATGACGCAGGCGCCCATCCCTCACGTTCAGCATCCTGATGTCCGGGCCGTTGACGTGCAAGAACATCTGGAACTCCATCAGGCGCCCCTCCAAGAAATGATGATGCCGGCACCCGTCGCTCACGTTCAGATCAATGTTCATGCGGCGCCCTCAGAGCAGATGCCGGCGGAGACGATGGACGACTTCGACCGTGAAGTGGCGAGGATGGAAGCAGGACGCGATCAGGAAGACCCTCCTTCTCCTGCTGACGTTCAGATCGATATTCATGCGCCCCTCCAAGAAATGATGATGCCGGCACCCGTTGCTAACGTTCAGATCAATGTTCATGTGGCGCCCTCAGATCATGAGGTGCCGGAGACGGCTGTGCCACTCCAACAATTGCTAGGCGAGCCCACGATGGACGACTTCGACCGTGAAGTGGCGAGGATGGAAGCAGGACGCGATCAGGAAGGCCCTCCTTCTCCTGACAGCCTCGAGATGCACGAGGCGTTCATCAACGACGAAGTAAATCAAGAGGATAGCAGCGGCGCCAATGGTGTCCCTGACGATTTTGTGCCCATGGAGGACGAGAAGGACTTTATGCCGTTCGTGCCGGAACGACTGAACTGCAACGACTGCCGGACCGTCAGGGAGATCAGGATCCAACGTGGTAAAGGGCATGCGAGAATTTTTGCGGCTCTTATATCTTGCAAGACTGATCGTTAACATTTACTCATTTCTTGCAAATATCTACATGTATTTGCAGCGAGCCGAGATGATCTCATCCGCATCCACAGTACCACCACGAACAATGGAACGTTTGAGCATGCGATCCTTGATAGCAAAATCAAGTACAATTCCGCATACAGACAGGCTGGTAGGAGCGAACGGAAGTACGTGGAGTAAGTGTCTCACACATGATCATGTTAATTTGCAGGGTTGTTACCACTTATATTACCATGAAGAAATTATCCCTGAAATGCATGCAGAAGCAACCCTAATTTCGTCTCATTCATTCTATGCTTCAGTTTTAGCAGGCGCACGGGGGAGTGGGTGCGCAACATCATCTCAGGACTTGTGAGAAACATAAGAAATGAGGAGCTGGCTACAGTAGAGGACTCCGACGAATATGTTACGCCTCCAATAGTTAATGACGCATACCAGATGATGGAAATTGCAATGCTGAAGATCATAGACTTCAATTCCGAAAATGGTTAGTACATATTTGGGAGCACACACATCCCATTCGTAAATCAAACTATCTAATTAATTGTTGCATGTGCGCAGTTGAAATGCCGGTGCCGTCTCCGCCTCGGTCTGCTCAGCCAGCTCCAGTGCCACCGCCACCACCTCCGGCTGCTCAGCCTGCACCAGCAGCCAGGGAGCCCGCTGCAAATGCCAACCTTTCGCATGAAATAATAAATCCAGCTATTTTTGAGTCTCGCCCATTTGTTCGGGGAAAACAGTCCGAGAGTGCTAGGGTTCAGTCAGCTATGCAACAGGAGAGAATAGCAAGCTCTGGTGACGAGGAGAAGGAGGAGGAGGAGGAGGAGCAGGAGGAGGAGGAGAAGGAGGAGGAGGAGATTCGGCAGTACATTCACGAGATAAAGGAGAAGGCTCAAAGGGAACTGGATATCCATAAGCCATCCCTCGCGGTCAAGAGGTTTTGTCGTAAGATGCAATGGACCTGGATGTTGGACCGCGTAAGTACATATATATGTGCGGTGCATATATCTTGCTACATGTGTAGTACATATATATTGCATCTAAGATGTCCGATGCATTATATGTGTCCTTTGGTTTTCTCCACAGATCAAGAAGATCAACAAAAGTATCGTTAGAAAGAAGGCAGATAACTTCCGGCTGAATAGACTGCTGGCAATTCGAGATACGTTCGATGAATTTGTTGTTGAGAAAGAAACACTTAATGCTGAGATCATCAGTGGTATGAAGAAGGAAATGGAGAGCAATGGAAGCTATCGTGTAAGCAAAAATGACCACGAAGCTGGTCCCTCCAGCACCAAGAAGAGTGGTGCGCTATAATGTATGCTCTATTCTAATTCAAGTCTACGCAATTGTCACTCAATTATCCATATATTTTTCAAACATATGGTTGAGGGTATTTTTACTCACTGTCTCTCAGGGGTGGAGGTATACAAGCATTGGGGTTAGCTAATTCCAATGCAACTCAGCAACCACTTTGTAAGTATATAGTTCCTATAACACTGTCTGTGTCGGTCAAGAAGTGGGCGGGACTATTTAAGCTGAAACAACTAATTTATCTTCTAGTTTCGCACTTGTCCCTCTGATGGTCTTTGTAAACTTGTTGTCTATCATTTGCAGCTATGGAGACCTCTGAGCAGGCATGACGCCACCTCTTCCCTCGTTGACAAACTCAAGGACAAATAAAGGTTGCTGCTATCCATATTGGCCGAAGATATAGTTGATTATATGGTCTTTTTTAAAATGTTCGCTATGTTGTGTTTGTGTGTTCAAGCTTCCTGGTTTTTTCTGGTTGAATTCCTATGTGGATTGTTCCAGATGAATCTTCTGGGTTTGTTACGGTAGATTATCACATGTATCGACTTTGGTCCCCTGGGGCTTTATTCATAAAGCATGTCTCTTGAGCCTTTTATCTTAATTTTTTGTCAAATATATGATGATGAAGTACACCCTTATGTAGCTTCTTATAGAATATTTTAAGCTATTTATACCACTATATCTGGCACAATGGCCAAATAATAGTAAGAGCAGTTGTCTTAAATTTTTCTTTAAAAGTTCCAGCAATTGCTGGCTTCCGTTGATTAGCAGATAGAAACCCAAAGGGTGATCGAAAACCAAAAAATATGTAGACAAATGTCAAAAAGGGGAGAAAATAATAGAATGCCTCTCGAGGCCACAAAAGAAGTAGGTTGAAACCCTACTTATAATCAATGACACTGACACTAAGTGGCGGCATTATAGCATTCATTTGTATATTTACTAAGTGTGAGCGCCTTTCAAGGCTACATGTTCATCTTAGGAGGATTGTCTGAAAGAGAATTTATTTGTCTAAGTAGTATATAAACTTCATCTATAGTGTCTCAGATTCCATTATGATAATTTCCAATATATGTGTTTATTATCACAAACGAAAATGGATTGATTGCCTCTATCATAGCGGTAGCACAATTTTGCATGTATTTGTTCATATCTATACTAGTGCAGAAGAAGCATGCATGAAAGTAACTAGATTCTCCGGGGCTATGCTAAAGTTGTACAAATTTTGAGAGACTTGGCACGTCCTTTGTTATATTTATATATTTGAAGTCACTCTCGACCATGCCACAACTAAAAAATATTTTGGACTGGACATGCGTACATGTGTCTTCCCTAAAAAAGGTGTTACATGTCTATTAATCTTTTGGTTGGGCAAAGGCTTGTTATTTCGTTAATCGAAGAAAAAAGAAAATGACACAGTTTTTTTATACAACTACAGTAGGGAAAAACCCCTACTGCTCCATTTTCCATTTATTTATCAAGGGGGTAATTACATGGAACATTGTATAAAAAAAATACTCATAGAGTGTCAAGCCAGGATTGCATGCCCTCTTTAAGACTAGGATTTGCTCTATGCATAGACAAAGTGAGGAAAAATTTAAATCTAACAATGCATCTATTTACAGTGGGAGTGATGTCCTTGAAAATATCATCATTCCTTTGCTCCCATAGGCTCCAGCAACCAGTGATCATAATCTCCATCAGGAATGATAATGAGAATCTTGTTTTGGAATCCTCAATCATTGATATAAAATCAAGGTCAGTGTTCCATTCAAGTCCCAAAGCCCACCAAAAACTCTGACTGAAGTTGCATTCAAAGAATAGATGCAAAATCGTGACTTCGGGGCAATTATCAGATAGTACACAGTCAGTGAATTCCACATTGATTTTTTTTCTTCATAATATCCTTCGTATTGATTCGTAGTTTAGTAGGAGCCAGGTGAAAAATTTATGTCTCGACAGACTGCATGTTTTCTGAATATCCAATATGAAGGGGATCGTGTGCAGAAAACAAAAAAAATTCCTACCAACGATATCCTAAAACATGTCAAGATCTATTCTATGCAGATATAGTAGTACGAACGGAGATCGGAATACATACCCTTGTAGACTGAAAGCGGGGATTACGTTCCCGCACAAACGTTGTCGATGAAGACCGACGAAGCCGACCTCAAGGTCGTGTAGAGGAAGCATACCTCCGAGTACCGCTAGCGCAGCACCTCGCAGGGCGTTACACACGTACGGTGGAAACGACGTCCTCCGAAGCTCCAGTCCAGGACGAGCAGCAGAAGACTTGGACCGGAACACCAGCAGCGCGGCAGCGGGCTATGGTGGAAGAGATCCCCCTCTCAACTCGGCGCAACTCCAACAATGGGAATCACGAAATCGAGAGAGAATTCGGGAATTAATTGGTGAATTAAAATGCAAGGGGTGCCCCTTCTTATATAGGCTCCCAGGGGGAGCCAACCTCCTCACCAGGCAATGTGGGACTATCCCCACATAGCCTGGTGCGGCTATGGCTGGTGCGTCGGCCCCCTGGTGGGCCTCTTGGCCCACCTGGGTCGGCCACCCAAGTCCCCCACCGAATTCCCCTAGGGTATTTTCCCCTCTTGGGTCTTCTTTCGACCAGAAGGCCCATTTAGGGAAATCAGCCTACATAAATTCGAAAATACATATATAAAATCATATTTGCATATTAATTACACTAATTAATATCAAATATATTATATATAACTTATCCTAGCTCCGAAAACTCTTTCGGCGCTGCCCGATCTCCATCAGACCCCTCCCGGGACGTTCCCGGTGATCTCTTTCCTTTCCGGTTGTCTTGTCGAAACCCCTTAAGTGTGTTACCCTAGCTGTTCGGTATAATAACATGTATGATCAAGACTCCTCTTTGATCAACGACTAACTCGTAGGCCTGGACCCCATGAATTAATACCTGTGATATAATGAATGACTTTCATCTATCAAACCTGAACGCAAAGTTTTAAAACCTTTTGCCATAGCGATACTTAGCGTGTCCGAGCGTCGTTCCATAGATATCTCCATACCTAGCTTGACCTCGTTACCGACAACGCTATCTTCTACTCGTCTATGATTTCATGTCTCCGTGACCTAGTCACATGCTTGCAAGCTCATTAGACATGATCTCACCGAGTGGGCCCTAGAGTATCTATCCTGCTATGCGGACGGGCAAATCCCGCTCTTGACCCCTCGTCTCAACTACTCCTTTCCGATACCCAAAAGTATCACCGTTATTGTCATAATATATAAGATACGACGTTTGGTGCGATCAAAGTATCTTCCAGGAATAACAATAAGAGTTGATCTCACGGTCAAAGGCGTAACGACTACGTCCTCCAAATCTGGGTATGTCCATCACATTGTTCTCCAACGATATGACATCCATTGCCGACCGGGGCCATGCCCTATGATCGGGAAACCTCGATCATCAATCACGCAACAAAACTAGTCTTAGTAGAGGCTAATACGGACCTGGTTGTTTACGCATCACACCCGTATTAATGTTTCCGCTTAATACGGTTATAGCATGACACAAAAACCTATTATGAACAAACGAGATATGATAAAGAATACACTTTATTAATTGCCTCTAGGGCATATCTCCTTCAGTCTCCCGCTTGCACTAGAGTACAAATTAATCTAGATTACAACTTGGTAAAAGCTTAACACCCATAGCTAACTGGTGTTTTTCATGCTTGTCAAGCGGGAGAGACTTCGTCAGCGGATCTGCCACATTCAGATCCGTATGCACTTTGCAAATCTTCACATCGCCTCCTTGTACGTACTGACGTATTACATGGAAGCGTTGGAGAATGTTTTTGGCGGTGGAGTGAGAACTTGGCTCCTTGGCGTTAGCAATGGCACCCGTATTGGCACAGAAGAGGATCACGGGGTTTTGTACGCTCGGGAACACTCCAAGTTCAATGAAGAACTTCCTCAGCCACACAGCTTCATTCGCAGATTCGCAAGCAGCAATGTACTCCGACTCCATTGTAGATTGTGCGACAATGGGTTGCTTTCCACTTCTCCAGCACACGGCGCCTCCATTCACCTTGAACACATAACCTGTCTGTGACTTACAGTCATCGGGGTCTGAGCAGAAACTTGCATCCACGTAACCTGTTACGCCAAGTTCTTCATCGCAGCCACCATAGACAAGGACCATTTCCTTTGTCTTATGGAGATACTTAAGAATGCTCTTAACAGCAATCCAATGCGCCATTCCAGGATTTCTCTGGAACCGGCTTGTCAAACTTATAGCTAATGCCACATCAGGTCTAGTACTCAATATTGCATACATAATCGATCCTATAGCTGAAGCATAAGGATGTTTAGTCATATCGGCCTTATCCAGTTCCGTTACCGGACACTGTGCCTTCCGCAATGTTTTATTCTTGATAACCGGCAGAGAACCCTTATTTGCCTTCTCCATACCAAAACGCTTCAGTAAGATAAGTACTCTGACTCAACGCTAATAGGCGCCTTGATCTATCACGATAGATTTTTATGCCTAAGACGTATGCAGCTTCTCCTAAGTCCTTCATGGAAAATTTACTGTTTAAATATTCCTTCACACTATTCAGAAGTTCCACATGATTCCCAATCAACAATATGTCATCTACATATAGTGCTAAGAACACAACCGAGCTCCCACTCATTTTCTTGTAAATGCAGGTCTCTTCCAAATTTTGGACAAATCCAAAACCTTTGATTACCTCATCAAAGCGAAGATTCCAGCTCCGAGATGCTTGCTTTAATCCATAGATGGATCGCTGAAGCTTGCATACCTTGTTAGCATTTCCTGGATCGACAAAACCTTCCGGTTGTACCATGTATAACTCTTCCTCAATGTTTCCTTTAGGAAGGCTGTTTTGACGTCCATCTTTCAGATTTCATAATCGTAATAGGCAGCAACTGCTAACAAAATCCGAATTGACTTAAGCATCACTACCGGTGAAATTTTTTCATCGTAGTCAATCCCATGAACTTGTCGGAAACCTTTTGCGACAAGCCGGGCTTTATAGATGGTCACATTACCGTCAACATCAGTCTTTTAAGAAGATCCATTTATTCTCGACGGCCTTGCGCCCTTCGGGAATATCCATCAAAGTCCACACTTAGTTATCATACATGGATACTATTTCGGATTTCATGGCTTCTAGCCATTTCTCGGACTCTTGACTCGCCATCGCCTCCTTGTAGTTCGTAGGTTTGTCTTGTTCAACTAACATGACGGTGCAAACCATGTTGCCATACCATTCTGGTGCGATCCGAGATCTACCAGACCTACGAGGTAGAATATTTTCCTCGACAGTTTCTCCTACTCCATCCACAGAGGATGTTTCCGGAATTGCTTCCGTTGCGCCACTCGGAATCTCGAGTTCAGGATCAACGATCTCATCGAGGTCTACCTTCCTCCCACTTACTACTTTCGCGAGAAACTCCTTCTCTAGAAAGGTACCGGTCTTCGCGACAAAAGTTTTGCCCTCAGCTTGGTTGTAGAAGGTGTATCCAACGGTTTCCCGCGGATATCCTACAAAGACGACTTTCTCCGACTTCGGTTAGAGTTTGTCGGGCTGTAGTTTCTTAACATACGCCTCACAACACCAAACCTTCAGAAACGATAACTTAGACTTCTGGCCATACCATAATTCATAAGGTGTCGTTTCAACAGATTTGGACGGAGCCCTATTTAAAATGAATACGGCTGTTTCTAACGCATAACCCCAGAAGGACACGGGCAAATCGGTAAGAGACATCATAGATCGAACACTATCAAGTAGAGTACGATTACGTCGCTCGGACACGCCGTTACGCTGCGGTGTTCCGGCTGGCGTAAGTTGGGGCACTATGCCATAACTCTTCAGATGTGTGCCAAACTCAAAACTCAAATACTTGCCACCACGATCGGATCGGAGGTGCTTGATTTTCTTGTTAAGCTGATTCTCAACTTCACTTTGAAAAAAGTTTCAGACTTGTGTTTCATCAAGTAGATATAACCGTATCTACTCAAGTCATCGGTGAAGGTGACGAAGTAACGATAATCATTGCGTGTCGAAACGCTCATTGGTCCACACACATCTGTATGTATGATCCCCAATAAATCCGACGCCCGTTCAACGAAACCTTTGAATGGTGTCTTGGTCATTTTGCCCATGATGCATGGTTCGCATGTATCGAGGGATCCGAAATCCAACGAGTCCAAAAGTCCATCGGAGTGGAGTTTCTTCATGCGCTTTATACCAATATGACCAAGACAGCAATGCCACATATACATGGCGGTATCATCACTACACTTAATCTGTTTGGCTTCTATGTTATGGATGTGAGTAGTACGATCGAGATTCAACAAGAATAAACCATTATTCTCGGGAGCATCAACATAAAAGATATCATTCATATAAATAGCACAACTGCTTGATACTGATTTAAATGAATAACCATCTTGTAACAGTCAAGACCCACTTATAATGTTTACACTCAAGGATGGTACAAAATAATACTTATTTAAAACCAAAACTAATCCCGATGGTAGATGTAGAGGGAGCGTGCCGACAGCCACCACGTCGACTCTCGATCCGTTGCCGACGCGCATCGTCACCTCATGCTTAGCCAGCTATTCCGTAACTCCTCCTGAGAGTTACATATATGAGCAACAGAACCAGTATCAAATACCCACGTGTTGCTCCGAGCGGATGTAAGGTACACATCTATAACATGTATATTAAATATACCTTGCTCTTTGTCGACCGTCTTGCCAGACTTCCTATCCTCCAGGTACTTGGGGCAGTTGCGCTTCCAGTGACCTTTTCCCTTCCAGTAGAAGCACTCCACGCTAGCTCTGGGACCATATCTGTTAGTCTTGGGCTTGGCAATCATCTTGCCCTCCCTCCTTGACTTCTAGCTCTGCTTTCCCTTGCCACCGGATTTCTTAAAATCGACGGTCTTGTTGATCATCAACAGCGTGTGCTCCTTCTTAATCTCCACCTCAGCAGTCTTGAGCATCACGAACACTTCACCCAGGGACTTAGCCATGCCCTGCATGTTGTAGTTCATGACGAAGCCTTTATAGCTAGGGGGCAACGATTGCAACACCCTGTCAATCGCCAGCTCATCGGGAATTTTGCATTCCAGAGCATTCAGACGTTGAACGTAGCCTGACATCTTGACCATATGCTCGCTCACACTGCTATGCTCCTCCATCTTGGCCGTGAAGAAAAGCTCAGAAGCTTCATATCTCTCAGCCTTAGCCTGCGGCGCGAAGACAGCCTTGAGATCAGAAATAATCTCAAAGGCGCTCATCTTCTCGTAGCGCTTCTGCAGGTCGGCTTCCATGACGTAGAGCATGCCACTCCGGACAAAGGCAGAATCCTCCGATCTGGTCTGGAAGACCTTCTTCTCATCCTCAGAGGCTTCATCTGCGGGAGGGTCACCTATGGCGGCCTCAGTGACGTAGGCCACCCTATGGGGAGTGAGGAGGATCCTCAAGTTGCGGAACCAGGCCATGAAGTTTGACCCATTGGTCTTAAGCTTTTCTTTCTCAAGTAACAGACCTAGGTTAAAGGAGGGGCGAGACATCTACAATGGAATTTGCAACAACATAAGACTTTGTTCATAATAATTTTGAGTTATAGTATTTTTAGAAAATAACTAACATAACTCCCACTCAAACGAACATCCCTCCTAGTCGTTTAAGCGATTACACGACCCCCATCCATTGCACCACCCCTCATCATCAGAGCCGGCGGCACAACTTCAAGAGTAGAGAAAGGTCCGCCACACCAATTTTGTGACTCGTGCTCGACCTTTCGGTCTCCTTGTTCCGAGGCCATATCTGCATATGCTAGGCTCGCCACCATAACCTCCACGCTGACGCTTGTGCAACATGGCTTACACCCACTGTATGCGAACGATGATATGTTTGACACCAGATCATCACGGCCTGCCTCATAACGTAGAACTTCTTTGGTGGTGCGCGTTGGAGGGAGAACACTAGTGGTATTTTGAAGGGATCATCTTATATAACTGAAGGGGATCGTGTGCAGAAAACAAAAATTTTCCTACCAACGATATCCTTAAACTAGCCAAGATCTACACTATGCAGATATAGAAGTACGGCGGAGATCGGAATACATACCCTCGTAGACCGAATAGCGGGGATTACGCTCCCGCACAAGCGTTGACGATGAAGACGCCGTAGCCGACCTCTAGGTCGCGGAGAACTCGGCGCGACAAAGATGACGAAGATGACCCCGAGGTCGGGTGGAGGAAGTAGGCCTCCGAGTACCGCTAGCGCAGCACCTCGCAGGGAGTCGCACACATACGGTGGAGACGACGGCCTCCGAAGCTCCAGTCCAGGACGAGCAGCGGAAGACTTGGACCGGAACACCAGCAGCGCGGCAGCGGGCTATGGCGGAAGAGATCCCCCTCCTCTACTCGGCGCGGATCCGTCAAGGGAACCACGAGATCGAGAGAGAAATTGGGAATTAATTGGTGAATTAAAAGGCCAGGGGTGCCCCTTCTTATATAGGCTCCCAGGGGGAGCCAACCTTGCCAGCCAGGCAATGTGGGACTATCCCACATGCCTGGTTCGTCCAAGTCTGATGCGCCGGCCCTAGGTGGGCCCCATTTGGCCCACCTAGGCCGGCCAAGCCTCCCCACAAAATTCCCTTGAGGGTTTTCCCCCCCATGGGCCTTCTTTCGACCAGAAGGCCCATTTAGGGAAATCAGCCTAAATAAATTCGAAAATAAATATATAAAATCATATTTGCATATTAATTACACTAATTAATATCAAACATAATATATATAATTTTTCCTAACTCCGAAAACTCTTTCGGCGCTGCCCGATCTCCATCGGACCCCTCCCGGGACGCTCCCGGTGATCTCTTTCCTTTCCGGTTGTCTTGTCGAAACCCCTTAAGTGTGTTACCCTAGCGGTTCGATATAATATCAGGTATGATCAAGACTCCTCAATGATCAACGACTAACTCGTAGGCCTGGACCCCATGAATTAACCCCTGAGATATAACGAATGACTTTCATCTATCAAACCTGGACGTATAGTCTTAAACCCTTTGTCATGGCGATACTTAGCGTGTCCGAGCATCATTCTCAGATATCTCCATACCTAGCATGATCTCGTTACCGACATCGCTATCTTCTACTCGTCTATGATATTATGTCAGCTGGTGACCTAGTCACATGTTTGCAAACTCTTTTGACATAATCTCACCGAGTGGGCCCTAGAGTATCTATCCGGCTATGCGGACTGACAAATCCCGCTGTTGACCCCTCGTCTCAACTACTCCTTTCCGATACCCAAAAGTATCACCGTTATTGTCATACTAAATAAGATACGACGTTTGGTGCGATCAAAGTATCTTCCAGGAATACCAATAAGAGTTGATCTCACGGTCTTAAGGCGTAATGACTATGTCCTATAAATACTGGGTATGTCCATCACATCGTTACTCCTAACGATATGACTTCCGTTGCCGACCGGCGCCATGCCCTATGATCGGAAAACCTCGATCATCAATCGCGCAATGAAACTAGTCATAGTAGAGGCTACTAGGGACCTGGTTGTTTATCTACCACACCTGTATTAATGTTTCCGCTTAATACAGTTATAGCATGGTATAAAACATATAATGAACGATTGGGATATTGCCAATAAACTATGTTTATTAAGTGCCTCTAGGGCATATCCCTTCAATAACTACCGCCGCGTAACTAATATATATATATATATATATATATATATATATATATATAATAACACAATATAAGATGCACCCAATACATCAAATGTAACGCAATGTGATATAGTCCATTGCGCCATGGTCTTCTTGGCGCCCGTAGTTTATAAAAAATTTAATAAACCTACCTTGACCATATCACATAGCCCCTGCAAAATAAAGTTAGACGCTTCTACTTTATCTTTTGCATATTTTACGTGGCTTGGGACTTTCGTAAATAGAACCGCTTCATACCTACGATCCTTATGACCACAACAACGATCCAATAATTGCATATTTAAGCATCCCTTTCGGGCCCTCCATTGAAAATGCGAAGACCAACTAAAGAGAGAGAAACTGACACCCGCCAGCCACATATACGGTTCAAGCCGTATGTCAGTAGTGGAACCAGTCTCGCGTAAGCGTACGCGTAAAGTCGGTCCGGGCCGCTTCATCAATTCGATGCCGCTGGAATCACAAGTGCACGCTAGAGGGTAGCAAATAACAGGAACGGTGCCCCCGTGCAGAACACGGGTTCTAACAGCATACAACTATATCTACGATAGATCGGCTCTGATACCACCGAAGGGGATCGTGTGCAGAAAACAAAAAAATTCCTACCAACGATATCCTAAAACATGCCAAGATCTATTCTATGCAGATATAGTAGTACGAACGGAGATCGGAATACATACCCTTGTAGACCGAAAGCGGGGATTACGTTCCCGCACAAACGTTGTCGATGAAGACCGACGAACCCGACCTCAAGGTCGTGTACAGGTAGCAGACCTCCGAGTACCGCTAGCGCAGCACCTCGCAGGGCGTTACACACGTACGGTGGAAACGGCGGCCTCCGAAGCTCCAGTCCAGGACGAGCAGCGGAAGACTTGGACCGGAACACCAGCAGCGCGACAGCGGGCTATGGTGGAAGAGATCCCCCTCTCAACTCGGCTAAGTTGGAATGATGGAATCCTCCGTTGACGTCCGTGATCAGCTGCTCAAATTGTCCGTACTGTGGACACGGCTAAGTACTTAGTTTTACACTCTGCAGAGGTTGTGCACGTTCACCATTGTACCCATTCAATCCAGATTATCCTTTACACACCATTTGTGATAAGGAAAGGAGAAGAATGAGATGAGATCTTTCAGAAGCATTTTCCCTCCCACTCTGGTTTGACCCGTTCCACCTAACACCCTCTACATCTGCTTGTCAAGCCGGGGAGAGTCCACACAACATAATTGATCAAGCCAGAGCCCATATGGCAATGGCTGCACTAGAAGCAATCGTCACTCGGAGTTCTTCAGATTCCTCTGTTCCCTGGGTGGCCATCCACAAGTGCACGTACTCCAGGAACCATAGACATGGACCGGAGTAGCCACTCAACTTCGCCACCATTAACAACCAATCCACCCAGGAGTTTCATTAACTTAGTGGATGTGCACTCTCAGGTAAAAATCACCATGCTCACGGCCGTAAGTAGAATAGACATTCATCCTAGGCGACGACAACCATGAGCACAGCCCTGAGTAGTCACTTAACATTTTGTAAAACTTTTCATCAATTGCATAGCATCAATACATCTACTAAGTATTATATAGGAACCTAGACACAGGAGTAAGGGAATTCTACACAGGTTTTGCATAGCAATACTATCCTACTCATGCATATAAAAATACACTAAGTAATGCATATAGAAATAATAGGAAGTTTATGAGGTGTGCCACTTGCCTTTGAATGTTGTCGTCGTTCACAAACTCTTTTCAACAACGAACGTTTGCTCTCCGTTCAATCTAATCAATATAAGTAAACAACAATACAACAATCATCAAACATACATGCACATACATAGTGAACAAATAAGTTTCACAAAACTTCTAAGGAAAACATGTCATGTATGATATGTAAATTATTTCTAAGGACTAGAGATGCATGTCATGCCACGAAAATCTTTTAAGCCTTAAGTGAAAGACAAGATTAGAAAAGAGGGAAAAGATAGAAAGAAGATGTAGTTGTCCTCTAGGCTTCATCTCTAGACTTGTAATATTTTCCTTGGTGATGTCTTGATTGAATTTTTGGTAGACTTGAATAATCTTCATACTTGATGATTTTGTATCATCTAGGTTGGTCTTGGATTTAACTTAGTCTTCAATAGGTCTAGGAGAAGAAAGGAGAAATGAAAGAGAGAGGAAGCAAGACTTAGAAAATATTGCTGGTTGGTCTTCATGAACTTCTTCTTGATTTTCTTCTAAGTGCTTCTGCTTCTTGGAGATTCTTCTGGAGTCTTGTTTTGGCTAAGTCCTTCATTGGTCTTCTAGCTCCATGTTGAAAATCCTAAGTGTCTAGTGCATAACACTTTTACCAAAATACTAAGTTTGGAAAATATTCCTAACTTAGAGAAAATTAATGAAGAGATTTCCTATGGGAAATATTCTATATGTGAAAATAAGTTATGCATGCAATGCACTTTTAAATCCTAAGAAATATCATACAAAATTTGTGATATTTATAGAGTATGCATTTGGCTATAAATGCAATCTAATTAATTTCTATTTTTGGAAAAATATAATAAAAGGAATAATTATAATATTAAAGTTTTCTATAATTAAATTTTTATAGAATTTTTTTGTAATTAGTGTTAAAAGACAGGGGGCATTTAATTAAATTTATAGCAATTTGATTTAATCAAAAATAATATTTCTATTAATGGTTATGTTGAAAATACTCAAACTATTCAAATTAACTATATAACTATGAATTCATTCAAATATTACTCAAATATATTTTATAGCAGTGGCATAACATTACTAATATTCCAAAGTTTCTAAAACAATTTTATTTGCAATTTTTGGATTTATAGATTTAAAGTTATTACAAATATACTCAAATCCACCATTTGAAATTTGAATAATTAATACTAAGTCAAATTTTAATTTTTGCCGATCTAAAATATTCTACATGTCGAGGGCTTTCCAAAAAAAAAAAGTTTGTTAAATTTGGATAAGTGAGTAAAAAGTTATAACAATTCTAAGTTACAGGGTCTTTTCTGTAAAACTGCCAATTAAAATTAATTACGAAAATAATTGCTGACGCGGACGCTGACGAGGCACGACGTGGCGCTGACTAAGCATGCTGAGTCAGCGCTGACATGGATAAGTGGATAGATCTGGACCGTCAGATCTGGATCTGGCGGTCCAGATCAACTCGTACCCCTTCGCGTTAAAGTTCTAATCGTGGTCGTTAAACTTAGATCGAACGGTCTAGGAGAGTTGACCAAAAACCGGCGGCGGGACTCACCGGAGATGGAGGGGACGGCGGCGTTCCGCTCGGGCGTGGACGGCGAAGTCGCTCCGGTGGCTCTCCTGGCTCGGAAAGGCGACGTCGTGGTACGGCGCGAGGCGGCGGAGACGATGGAGGTGACGGCGGCTACGATTTCTTCACGAATAGGCAGGGGATTGCGGCCGGAGGCGAGATTACGGCGGCGAGCTCCGGTCGAGCACGCCCAGCTCGATTCTCTGCCGAAAACATTGAAGAGATGGTCAGGGGAGGTGCGCACGAGCGAGGGGAGAAGGAGGGGGTGGGTCTCGGGCTCGCGGAGCGATTACCTCGCCGGGGACGGAGGAGAAATGGCGGCGGCTTCGACGAACTCCGGCGAGCTCTCGCGGCAGCCTGGGGGCGTCTTAGGGTCTAGGGTTTGTGGCAAAAGAGAGAGAGTGGAGAGGGCTATTTGAAGGAGCAAGCGGAGGAGGGAATCACGGCCTTAATCGCCGGGATTTAAGAGAGGAAACGGCCGGCTGTTTTCGGGCGTGAAATCCGGCTGGAGCTTGAAGACGATAACGTCACGCTGACGTCATCAATTTTCTTTTTCTTTTCTGATTTTTCTTTTAATTCATATCTTTTGATTTAAGTGTCCAAATGAAGTCAAATAAATTTCTAAAAATTTGTAAAAACAACATCTTTGTGTTAAACCAGTTGTGGGCATGTTTTGAACAATTTTCAAAATTAATAATTTTGAAATATCGATTAAATACAAATTTGATACTTAATATAAATTTTGAAATTATAATTTAATTAAATTTTCTTTTGGTTAAATAAAATTTGTACAAAAATACAACACTTATATAAGTTTAAAACTAAGTTAGTTAAACTCATTTTCCAACATTAAATAATTTTTGGCTTTAGTACAATATTAATTATCATCACACATTTATTTAAATGAAAAGGGAAATAAATGTATTCATTTTTAATTCAAAATATTTTGTGCACCATTTTATTTTATATTATGATAATTCATTTGAAAACCTTATAACAACTTTGGAAAAGATTTTTGATTTAATTCATTTCTTATATAGAAAATATATTCATGAAAGTCATTTAATGTTTTGAAAATAAATGAAAATCATTTAAGCTAATGAAATGTTTATTTGGGTTGTTAAGTAGTTATAGAATCTATGAGGTTTTAAAGTTATATGCTATAGACTTGTAATATCCAAACTATGTTTTGAACTCAGGTAAATGAATAATAATCTTTTGGCAAATAGACGATGTTTTCAATAGTTTAAAATAACACTTGTAATTATTATTTTAATTTATTTATAGCTAAGGCTAAGTGGTTGAAATCAATTACTTATAAGTAAACTATTTACTTAAAATAAAATGGTTTGTACTTTATAAAACATTTGTCAAATTACATATGAAGGTTTTTGAAATACAATGGATAATGTAATGTTTAACTGAAAATAACTTTTGAAAATAATGACACATTGGGAATTTTGAAATAATAGACTTTTTCAAAATTGGTTGAAGTCTTTTATAGTTAGTTTTCTTATGCATTTTAACATTTTTATTTTAATCAAAACAAAAGTTTTAAATTTTAGTGATTTTTGAACATTCCAAATTATTGGGATGTTACACATATTTGCATATTAATTACACTAATTAATATCAAACATATTATATATAACTTATCCTAGCTCCGAAAACTCTTTCGGCGCTGCCTGATCTCCATCGGACCCCTCCCGAGACGTTCCCGGTGATCTCTTTCCTTTCCGGTTGTCTTGTCGAAACCCCTTAAGTGTGTTACCCTAGCGGTTCGATATAATAACAGGTATGATCAAGACTCCTCTTTGATCAACGACTAACTCGTAGGCCTGGACCCCATGAATTAATCCCTGTGATATAACGAATGACTTTCATCTATCAAACCTGAACGCAAAGTCTTAAACCTTTTGCCATAGCGATACTTAGCGTGTCCGAGCGTCGTTCCATAGATATCTCCATACCTAGCTTGACCTCGTTACCGACAACGCTATCTTCTACTCGTCTATGATTTCATGTCTCCGTGACCTAGTCGCATGCTTGCAAGCTCATTAGACATGATCTCACCGAGTGGGCCCTAGAGTATCTATCCTGCTATGCGGACTGGCAAATCCCGCTCTTGACCCCTCGTCTCAACTACTTCTTTCCTATACCCAAAAGTATCACCGTTATTGTCATACTATATAAGATACGACGTTTGGTGCGATCAAAGTATCTTCCAGGAATAACAATAAGAGTTGATCTCACGGTCAAAGACGTAACGACTACGTCCTCCAAATTTGGGTATGTCCATCACATCGTTCTCCAACGATATGACTTCCATTTCCGACCGGCGCCATGCCCTATGATCGGGAAACCTCGATCATCAATCGCGCAACGAAACTAGTCTTAGTAGAGGCTACTAGGGACCTGGTTGTTTACGCATCACAGCCGTATTAATGTTTCCTCTTAATACGGTTATAGCATGACACAAAAACCTATTATGAACAAACGAGATATGATAAAGAATACACTTTATTAATTGCCTCTAGGGCATATCTCCTTCACAATATTGGCTGAGGTGTTTGGAACTGACCCAAAAGTGATCTGTAGATTTTTCTGGTAGGGAAATTGGAAATCAATGGTGATATAGTCCATAAATCATGGTCTTGATTGGGAATGAAAGCCAAGATTTCATCTTTAAGTTGTATCAATTGGGCATGCGCAATAGAAGAAAATGGGAGTTGAAATAGGTCATATATATTTGTGCTGCAGGCATTCCAAGCCTCCCTCAACGAGATCTTCTCATCTCTGGTAAAAGAGTAGAGGTGAGGGAATGTGTCCTTATTTTCACTATTCCAATTATCAGACCACATTAACATGGATGAACCGTTATTCGGTTTGCAACTGGTTAACTTCATGTAGTCTTCCACCAGTGAGAGGCAGTCTTTCCACCAAAAGGAGCCTACTGGTTTGTTAGCATGTGGAATCTTACCATTACTATAGTGGGCATGCCTGATCAACTGAACCCAAGCATATCCATGTTGTTATAGAACTTGTGGATGTTCTTCATTAGTAATGCTTTATTCTGGATCCTCAGATTAAGTACTCCTAGACCACCTTGATCTTTAGGCCTGCAAACCAAGTCCCAACTAGCAGGGCATTTTCCATGTTTGATAATATCCTTTCCAGCCCAGAGAAATTGTCTCCCACTTTTCTCAAAGTGTATAAAGATAGTCACATGTATTTTGAGCGAGCACATTGCAAACATTGGCATGGACTGTATCAAAGAGTTTAGCAGAGTCAGTCTTCCAGTGTATGTCATCAAAGAATTAATGCCAGATAATTTACTGTCCATTCTTGATACCAGGGGCATAAGATCAGCAACCGAGGGTCTTGTAGTACCCAGTGGTAACCCCAAATAGGTGAATGGGAGACTTTCAACCTTACATCCAAAAAGATTTGCAAGGTTATTTGCTTCGACCGAGTCCATGTTGATTGGCAGCAGAGTGGTCTTATTAAAATTTAGTTGCAGTCCAGTTGAGTTGCCGAAGAGCTCCAAAATTTCCTTTAGATAAAGTAATTGGGAAGCATCAGCTGGCATAATAAGAATAGTGTCATCCGCATATTGTGCGACAGGATATTTCTGGCCAAAGTCATTAGGAACAGGTAGACTAATGTATCCATTTTGCCATGCTTCATTAATAACACTTTGCAGCAGATCAGCAGTGTTGACAAACAAAATCGGCGATAATGGGTCGCCTTGCCGAACTCCTCTTTTACAGATGATCTTTTTCCCAGGTGTGCCATTAAGAAGGACAGATGTTGATGCAGAGAAGAGAATATTGCTGACCATAGAAATCCATTTAGGTCCATAGCCTTTTGCTCTAAGCATAGCAATTATGGCACTGTACTCAACTTTGTCGAAAGCTTTCTCAAAATCTATTTTCAAGAGGATAATAGGCTTTTTAGAGATATGACAAATGTGCAGATATTCAAATGCCCAACCTAAACAGTCTTGGATATTTTTTGCATTGATTGGCATGAATAGTGGGGATAATTAGCATTCTATTAGCCAAAAGCTTAGTGAGGAATTTCATTGGCAGACTAACCAGAGAAATTGGCCTGTAGTCATTCATGTTTTCAGGATCTGCAACTTTTGGGATTAATGTAATGAAGGAAGTGTTGATTGCACTCAGGTTTAAATAACCCTCATAAAAATCTTTTACCATCTTGTAGAAGTCATGTTTCACCAGAGGCCAACACTTTTTCAAGAAAAGTCCATTGAAGCCATCAGGTCCTGGGGCTTTGTCCATTGGCATTTCTTTCACCATTTCAATTTCCTCCGTGGTAAATGGTAAGTCAAGATGCAAAATATCATGTGATTGTACCAGATTTTCAAGATGAAACTGCATAATAGCATTAGAAGAAGTGCCAAGCCTATTTCTGTATGAGCTCCAGATAATATTGGCTTTATGATCATGATTAAAAATCAGAGATCCATCATCAGCTTTAATGGATGTAATGAGATTTCTTCGATAACTTTGAGTAGCTATAGTATGAAAGAATTTAGTATTCTCATCTCCCAATTTGGCCCACCTAATCTTAGCTCTGTTCTTCCAATAAGTCCTTTTAGCCTCCAACATTTTCCTGGTGTGTTCCTTTAAAATGATCCTGAAATTCTTCTCCATAACCTAGCTTCCTCTGATCTTCCAAGCCATCCAGGAGAGCTAAGGTGAAGTGGAAACTATCAATAATCTTATTTAACTGTGATAAATTTTTGCTCCATTTTTTTAAACCATGTCTAAGCTCTTTAAATTTAGCATTAAGTTGCAGTGCTGCATCACTCTTAAATCCAGCAATATCCCAATACTTTTTGGCGACCTCAGCAAATCCATCAAACTCAATCCAATGGTTTTCAAACCTAAATATAGTTGATTTTGGAATATCTGTACCAATCTGGATATGAATAGGAGTATGATCCGAACCCAGTTTGGCGAGTGGTTAAGACATATTATTGGGAAATTCTGTTGTCGAATCAACCGAGGTAAGAACCCAATCCAGTTTTTGCAGTAAAGGGGGTGTTTGCATATTACTCCAAGTGAATGCTCGTCCTTTAAGAGGTATTTCCTCTAGATCATGGATCTGGATAACTGAGTTGAAATACATCATATTAGATGTGTTACCACCTGGCATGTTTCTATTGTCCGATTCTCTGATTAGATTAAAATCTCCTGCTATCATCCACAATTGGATACCAGAAGAGTCTAGGTTAGCTATCCAATCTAGAAAATCCCCTCTTTTATCCTCATGTGCTGGCCCATAAATGTTTGTAAGAAACTTTCGTGGTGGTGTCACGGCAGATGCCATAGGATGACTAAAGTGTGGGGCCGATGGACGCTGGTGGATCCGGGGAGGGCTAGCGAACTGAGGAGTTCGCACGAAGGAGGATGCCGGAACAACCGGGATCTCCGAAGAACACCAAACACAATCGAAGTAAACGAGAGAAGATCTAGTAAATACAAACAACTGCACGAAGGCAGAGAACTCACACACACGATGTACCCAGGTCCGGGGCCCTCGTGGGGAGGTAACACCCCTACTCCTGCCTTCCCTCTCAATATAAGTGTGGAATGAGATCTACAACATGCTCTTGGACCTCTTTTGGTGAAGAACACGATGAGCAAGATGAACTAGAGAGAGGGAGGATTAAATGCCCTAGGAGTAAATGAGACTACGGTTTTGGCCTCCAAGTTGGTCTATCTTGCATAGGAGCAGTTATGGCGCCTTTTATAGAGTTCCGGCCGGGAGGGCCGGAAACCCTAATCCAGGATGGCCCCATCAGACAGGCATAACGGTTATGTCGACACCGGCTAGTGCGACCTAGCCGCCGACCTATCCGGCATAGCCCTGCCGTCATCATTCCGGCAAGGACAACATGCGCCGTCCTAGAACATCATTGTCCCTCTGTCAGAGACAAGACATGTCTCTGCCCATCCCGAGTAGCCTTTTCCGGATTGCCGGGCTAGGCATGTCCGATCTTGTTGTACCGTTATCGTACCGGCTGAAACGCTCCCGTGTCAGACGGGAGGTGACCAGGCTTCCGTGTCAGGAGGGAAGTGACCATGCTTCCGTGTCAGGGGAAATGCTACTTCCCCCCGTGCCAGACGGGAAAGCCTGCTCCGGACCGTTGACGACTTACCGGCATCCCCCCTGTCGGCTACCTCCTTGCTCCATTCTGCAAGTCTTCCCTGCACACACTTTCTCACCTACCCGGGGAGTCTATCCGGTTCACCCGGGATCTCTTCCACCGGGGAGTATACCCGGAGCTCCCGAGATCCCTTCCGGATGTGGCTGAGTAACACTTAGGATGAACAACTCTAGGCCTAGCCTCCCGAAGATGTCTTGGGCTGCTACCAAGGACATCTTCGAGAAGCTAGTTCTTAGAGCAACCATCCGCTTGGACTTATGCCACTCTGAAGGCCTGGGGGAGGCTATTTATAGATTCCAGGGGTGACCCTTGCGACCCCCAAGAGACACCTTGGGCTTAACCAGCTACGAAAGGTCAAGTTGCCCCTTCAGTATCCTAAAGGGCAGCACTTACACTCTCCAAAGGTCAAACACTATTGTCATACTGCTGATTTGCACCGGAATCTGCCCTACTCGGGGGGCAGCCCCCCGACACTAGTCCCCGAAGCTGGTGCTGTGCAGCGACCCAAGACGATGTGCGGGATCAGCTTTTAAAAAGAAACTTTATTCGAATAAGCAAGGAACAATCTTCAGCCTTGGTGCCAAGATGACCTTCACCGAGATCCTTTCCCCGAGACCTTTCCAACCGGGAGGCCCTGCTCGGGTAACTAGATAGCCTTCAGGGTCTCAACCGGGTAGGGTCATGCCGGTATATTTCATTATTCGTGTCGGACAAGATTCCTCTCCAGGGGGAGGGTCCCACCCGAGGTCTTGTCGTGCCAGAGAAGCACTTGAGTGTTTTTGACTTAACACGCCGTTGCTCGGGTTCGCGCGTCGGGAGCCGCAGCCGATCCGAATTCCAACCGTTGGAGCTCTGTGGCCCGCGGTGTGGCCGGATCGGGCGCTCCGGATGCCGCCACGTGCCGCTCGGCGTAAATTGATCCCACCCACGATTTGGGAGATCGTGGGCGGGAAAATCGGAAACCGCTCCGGAGCTCCCCATAAATAGGGGAGCGGAGGAGTTATCCCCTTTCTTCCCCGATCCTTCCTTCTTCCCCGCGACCGTCCCGAGCGCTCCGCCGCCGCGCCCGTAGTCCGAGCTCTGCCAGCGTAATCCGCCGCCGGAGTTCTCCGCCATTGGTCCGCGCCAATCTCGTGCCGCGGCACCTCCTTCTCCGCCGGTAAGTTCTTACATCTGCTCCGCCCGGTCGAATCTCAACATCAGGAGTTCATGTTCGTCGGAGGTTTCCTTGAGATCATCCGTGAAATGCTTAGTATTCTGCCGGTAGATCTTTGTGGGTAGCCATTAGGAACGAGGTGTGGCATTTGCACATCGCAGATGGTGCTTTGCGCCCTGCCCATGCCCGTAGTAGTTCCGCTTGCGCTCGGAGCCTCTAGCATAACACCGCGCCTACCTTTTCTCTTTGGTTATTCTTCAATTATCTTTCTATGATAGATCTATTTCTTAGGATGTCGGTCTTCCGGAGTAGTTTTTAATCCGAGTTCTCCCCTTACCGACATGCTAACCCGACTAACCGGACCTTGCGCCCGCAGACTAGTTCTGACATGTCCTCCGGTCCGTCCGAGATGGGCGACGAGAGTATCCGAGGTTGCTGGGACGGCTCCGAGACCCATCAAGGGGATCTTGATTGGCTATACCGGACACATCGGATACCGCCGCAGGTGGAGAGTCGCCTTCCGAGTGGCGAGGTTCAGCCGGAACCCCAACCCGGAGAATATGTAGTGTTCCTCACACATTTCGAGCGGGGGTTTGGGCTTCCGGCTAGCCCCTTCTTCCGCGACTTCCTTGACACCTACAACCTACAACCTCACCACCTTCCGGCCAATGCAATTATGATGCTCTCCGTCTTCGCTACTTACGCGGAGGGATATCTCGGTATTTGGCCCTTCGTGGATCTCTGGGCCAAGTACTTCATCCTCCGCCGGCAAGTCGTCCCAAATCCGGACAAGAAGGTCAAGGACCTTGTTGACTGCGGCGCGGCCACCATCATCGCTCGCGCCGATTCCGGATTCCCCAAAGTCCAGGGGCTGGAGTCATGCCGGAAATGGCAGCGAAGTTTCTTCTACGTGAAGAACCGGGAGGCCTCGGGAGATTCTCCGGGATCTTCCTCCCCGGATTTCATCAACTTGCCCGAGTTTGCCATGGGTCCTCCCCGTGTGTTCGATCTCTGGAATAGGCTCCCGGATTCTGAGGAGATCATGTGTATGCATGATGTCTTGAGCGTCCTCACGGATAGTCTGACGTCGGATGATCTCCTGCGCTGCTTTATCATCCGCCGCATCTGCCCTCTTCAGACCCGAGTGCATAAACTGTGCCACATTAGTGGCGTATACGATCCCACTAGAACCAGTATCTTTGCGCTGGACAAACCTGCTGTGCGGCGGCATGTTCGAGCTATCGCCCGAACGACGATGCCGGACGACTATGTATGGGGTCGGGTTGCCGGCTGTCGTAAGAAACCACTGAAGCAGGTTCTTGTGTCTGCCTTCCGCCAAATTCCTTTTGCCCCCGGGTTATGCTGGAAATCGACATGGTTGTCATGCAATGACTTATTCCTGCAGTTGTTCGAGCGTCAGACCGAGGAGGACGCGATGCATGCCGGTGGGAATTTCGCGGAGGACTTCCCGGTTCCGAAGAAGATGCCGGCTGAGGATCCCGACGGCGAGGATCACCTCGCAATTCCTCTAGCCCGCGCTACTGCTCCGGGTAAGCCTTCAACCCTAGAGGCTATCCACATTGCATCTGATGATGATGATGACGTCGATTGTGAAATACTCGATGTGATTGACGCTCTTCCCCTCAACTGCGCCCCGCCAGTAGTTCCGAGATCAACGGCCGTGACGAAGCGCGCCGAGACCCGGAAACGTGCGGGCTCCGACATCCCCCATGCCGGTGGATCCGGTGGCGCTGCCAAGAAGAGTAGGCAGAATAAGCAGCCGGGCGATAAGCCTCGGCGACGGAAAGGTCCCCCTACTGTTGACTCCGGGTATGATTTGCTTGCTTTGAATTATCTGTCTTTGATTTCTTCTGAGGTCTTTTCTGACATGCTCATTATAGAGATGCTCTTGACGTCCTGGCTTCCGTGGGTCTCCACCCTCCGGGATCCCGCACTCCTAGCCCCTCCCGGGCTGTTCCTTCTCCACTTCGGCACTCAGCGCAGGACGATGAGCATCCCATGCCTGGTCCTGTGCTACCCGAGGTTGCTGCTCCGGAGGCCCATCCCGGGGAGACTGAGGTTCTGGTACCGCCCAGTTCTGCGGCTGCGGATACCATCCTTCCGGATAGCCCGCGGCGGGTGTCCCATCTTGAGGGGGAGATGGCGAGTCCTCCGCGGCAAGTCGTGCCGCACGACCCTTCCCGGTTGACTTCCGGCAAGACTCCGCCGCCGAAGCCGTCTACTGCTTCCTCCCGACAAGCTGATCTTCCTGCCGGGAACCCGCGCAAGCAGTCCTCTGGGCAGAAGCTAGTTTCTGCCAAGCCCAGCGCCCCTCCGAAACCTTCGACTCATGACTTGGCCCTAAGCAAGGGTTCCTCTTCCTCGGGTAAGTCTTCCGGATTACCGCCACCTCCTGCCGAGATCCCTACTGCCGCCCTGCAGGCGCTGCGAGCAACCGTAAGCTCTTTTGTGTCTCCAGGATCCCGGGAGATCGTTGCGGCGAGCACGCCTGGCCTGCGTTTTGTTGAAGAATACAACAAGGCCTGGCTCGCCGCTGATGCCTCCGAGATTGTGGGGGATTTGCACGCTGCCGGCACGAGCCGCAACGCCCAAGCCCTTCACGCTCTCCAGGTGGCTGCACTGGATGTCACCCGGGTGACCGATGTAAGTTTCCTCCTTCTACTTTCTCCAAAGTTTTAATTCTTCCATCCCCACTAGTCCCCGAGATTGGTGCTTAGTGCTCTAGACTCCACCGAGTAGCAGACCACTAGGCTCCAATCTTAGAAAAAAAACTAGTTGATTTGTTTAGCCAGTGTGGATCCCGGATACTCCCGAGTCCCCGGGATCCTTCCCTAGACTGATACTGGTTAACCTTTGGACCCAGGATTGCGGCAAAAAACGGAGCAGCGTCTTCCATCAGCTTCTTGCTGACTTCGGTCAGTCCAAGAAATCCGAGGAGCGACTCCGGGAGGAGCGGAACGCCGCGCGAAAGGTTTCGGTAGATCAAAAATCTGCCTTAACGGAGGCTCAGTCCGAGATCCTTCGGCTAAAGACCGAGCTGGAGAAGCCCAAGTCCGCCATTACTGACTTGAAGGCGTGTTTCTTGGACGCGACCAAGAAGCATAAGGAAACCCTGGACAGTTCCGAGGCGCGCGCGCACCATGCCGAGACCGAGTTGGCCCTTCTCCGGTCAAAGGCGGATGGCTGGCTTAGTGATCTCACCGGTTTAAACCGAGACCTGAATAGTAAGTTCACCGAGATCTTTTTCTCTTGCTCTTTTCCTTTGCTCTTATCACTCTCATGTGCTGGCGGCTTGACAGCTCTTCTCTTTAAAGGACATTTTGAGCACTCCCGAGAAGCCGCCAGCCTTGCAGTTGCTGCCGCCCGTGAGAAGCGATCTAGGAAGGGTCCTATCTCGGACTCGTGGGATATTGGGGACCACCTCACCGCCCTGAAGGCCCGGATAGTACCTCTCCGGTCGATCGGGACCGAGCTAATCAGCGCGGCTGTCCATGTCCATGGCGCTTTGTGGCCTGGCGTCACCGCCACCCTCTCGGTTAGTGAACTGGCGACCGCGCTCCGGGATGCCGGCAAGCGACTTCACGCTTGGAAGCGCTCTGGTGCGCGGGCTGGTGCTGATCAAGTCCTGACCCACGTGCTCAGCTGGTACGAGGGGCTCGACCTGGACGTGATCCAGCGCCTGCGCACTATCTCGCCGTGGTGCACTGATCCGGCCAAGATCCGGCAACGTCAAGAGGTTGCCCATCGTATCGCATCCTGGTCCGACATCTGCGTCTTCACCCCGAGCTTCATTACTTCTGACTCTGAGTCAGACTACGAAGATGACGGTGAGACAGGTGAAACCGGTGACGCAGAGGCTGAGATCTCGGAGGATGATGATGCTGCTACCGGCGCTGCTACCGACGCTGCTACCGAGACCGTGGCCTCCCGAGAAGCTGCTACTCCTTCGCCGCCCGGGACTTCTCACGCCGAGGCGGACCCGGAGGCTCCGGGTACCACTGCTGGTGCGGAGGAAACCCTCGTTACTGCTCCCTCTGCCGATGTACCTGAGAAACCGGCTTCTCCCACTGCCTAAAAACACTAAGTATAGAAGCGTCAGATCCCCGGGATGCCGGGTGCAACTGTAATATACACATTTTAATTCGTACTCTGTTTTTTCTTATGCGAACAAGTTATGTCGATTTATTTTGCAACGAGTCCCCGAGTTCGTTTTCATGTTTACCGTAGTTAGGTAATTTGTGCTCTTGTCTACCATTTCGGCGTTCGACAGTCGAGTCTCAAAATTCCCTTTACAGTATACACTACTTACGAAAATCCGAGTTCCAGTTTGTTAAATTTCCGACATAACAAAATAAAAAACTGAACAAGCAAAACGCATATGTCGGAGAAGTTCCTATCCCGAGTCCCCGAGTTCGTTTTCGTGTTTCTCATATTTGACGCTCTCTGCTCTTGACTACCATTTCGGTGTTCGTCAGTCGAGTCACAAGATTATTTTACATGACATACATTACTCCGACTAGAAAACCGATCTCGGAACTTGCCCGGCATACACCAAACCAAAAATAGATAACAGGCAGTCCCCGGGATCCTCCCTGGGTTGCCGGCATGCATACAATGATATCAGAAAAATAGAGGTACAAAAACGAAGTAGTCCCCGGGTTCCTCCCGAGGGTACCGACATGCAAGTTAACACAAAGGAGAACTTTGGGCAGGCAGTCCCCGAATAACATCTCGGGGTGCCGAAATTTCATTGATAGGGAAACCGAGATACATACATTGCACCCTTTAAGTGTAAAAGGGTCGAAGCAAAGCTACATTCCATGGCCGCTTGGTTTCCTCACCGGCTTTGTCCATTACACCTTTTCTAGCTTCCTGTGCATCTACAAGGTAATAAGAATCATTGTGCAATGCCTTGCTTACAACAAAAGGACCCTCCCATGGAGGCGAGAGCTTATGCATCCCGGTTGTGCGCTGGATAAGCCTTAGCACGAGATCCCCTTCTCGGAATACTCTGGGATGCACCTTCCGGCTATGATAGCGACGGAGATTTTGCTGATAAATTGCCGACCGAGACAATGCCAATTCCCTTGCTTCCTCGAGCAAGTCCACATCATCCTCCCGGGCTTCCTTCGCCTCGATCTCGGTGAACATTGTCACCCTTGGTGAATCATATTGGATGTCGGTTGGGAGCACAGCCTCGACACCATACACCATGAAAAATGGCGTGTACCCGGTAGATCTGTTTGGTGTGGTCCGGAGACCCCACAACACTGCCGGTATTTCCTCTATCCAACATCCCGGAGTTCTCAACAGTGGCTCGATCAAGCGGGCTTTGATGCCGGCCAAGACCAAGGCATTTGCTCTCTCGACTTGCCCGTTGGCTTCCGGGTGAGCCACCGATGCCACATCCAACCGGATTCTCTTTTCAGCACAAAATCGAGCGAATTCCCGCACATCAAAATTGGTGCCATTATCCGTGATGATGCTGTGCGGGTATCCGTATCTCAAGATGATGTCTTTCAAGAATTGAACCGAGGAGTGTCCGTCACACTTCCGGATTGGTTTGACCTCTATCCACTTTGTAAACTTGTCCACCATGACCAGCATATGCGTCATATTGCCCCTTGCCGGCTTGAATTGCCCGACCATGTCCAAGCACCATACTGCGAATGGCCAAGTGATAGGGATTGTTTTTAGTGCTGACGCCGGCATATGTATCCGGTGGGCAAACCTCTGGCATCCTCCACACTTACGGACAATGTCTTCTGCCTGCTGCAAGGCAGTAAGCCAGTAGAACCCATGTCGGAACACTTTTGCCACTAGTGCCCGAGATGATGCATGATGTCCAGACTCCCCTTGATGTATTTCTAATAGCATCTCTTGGCCTTCTTCGGGTTCCACACACCTTTGGAGCACCTCAGTGACACTTCTCTTGTACAGCTCTTGATTGATGACGGTGTACGCCTTGGATCTCCTCAGTACTTGCCGGGCTTCTACCTCGTTCTCCGGGAGGGCTCCGTCCACTATGTATGCCATGATGGGTTGTGCCCATCCCGGGACTGATCGAACTGAGAACATGGGGGCATCTATGTCCATTGGCTCTGCCGACATTACTTCCATCATCATGCTATTCAGTTTCTCCGAGACCTGTGATGCAGTCCCCGGGTTCCATAGGTACAGCTTCCGAACCATGCTCCTTGGGGATGAAGATAGAATCCGACTCGGGTGAAGGCTGGATAGACGGCTTCCTCAGATGCTCGAGAGCGATTCCGGGTGGGATGGCTTCCCGAGATGACCCAAGCTTGGATAACACATCTGCTGCTTCGTTTTCTCCTCTGGGTATGTGTTTGAACTCGCAACCTTCAAAAAATCCGGATATTTTCTGCACATGGAACCGATATAAGGCCATGTTGGCGTCAATCGCATCCCAGTTCCCCGACACCTGCTGCACCACGAGGTAGGAATCGCCGAAACATTCTATTCGGCGGATGCTGATTTCCTTGGCGACGTTCAGTCCATGAACTAAGGCCTCATACTCGGCGACATTGTTGGATGCCCGGAAGTGAATTTGCAGGACATACTTCAGCACATATTGTTTCGGTGATGTGAGGACCACTCCGGCACCCAATCCGATTTGGCCTTGGACCCATCGAAATGCATCCTCTAGAAGTTGTAGTCGGGAGCTGGAGGCTCGTACTGCATTTCGGCCCAGTCCACCAGGAAGTCCGGCAGCGCCTGCGACTTAATGGCGTCACGCCTCTCGTATGCCGGAGCATACGGAGACAACTGGATGGCCCATTTGGCAACCCGGCCGCTAGCATCTTTGCAGCCGATGATCTCGGCTAGGGGAGCCTCGCACACCACTGTGATTGGGTGCTCGTGAAAATAGTGCTTGAGTTTGGTTACTGCCAGGTACACCCCATACGCCATCTTCTGATAATGCGGGTAGTTTTGCTTGGATTCCGAGATCAGCTTGTCCCCTTCTTCCCCTTCTTCTCTGTAATTCGGATAGTGCTTGAGTTTGGTTACTGCCAGGTACACCCCAAACCTCACTCAAGTAATACACCGGCCTCTGTATCAGCTTGTCCCCTTCTTCTCTTTCCACGGCAATGGCTACACTTACAACCCGTTTAGTGGCAGCAATGTACAACAACATAGGCTCCTTGGGTAATGGGGATGCCAACACTGGTGCTGATGAAAGCATTCTTTTCAAGTCGTTGAACGCCGCATCAGCTTGCGGGGTCCATACGAAGTTCTTACTCTTTTTCATCAGCTGATACAAGGGTAAGGCCTTCTCCCCTAGTCGGCTCACAAACCGACTTAGGGACGCCAAGCAACCAGTAAATTTCTGCACGTCTTTGAGACGTGCCGGCAGCTTCATGCTCTCGACTGCTCGTATCTTACCCGGGTTGACCTCAATTCCCCGGCTGGAGATGAGGAAACCGAGTAGTTTTCCTGCCGGAACGCCAAATGTGCACTTATCCGGATTCAACTTCATCCGAAATCTTCTTAAGTTTTTAAATGTTTCCCTCAGATCGTCGATCAGAGAGGATCTTTCTTTTGTTTTTATGACTATGTCATCGACATATACTTCGGCATTTCGGGCTATTTGATCATGTGAACATTTTTGCATACACCTCTGGTATGTAGCACCAGCATTTCTCAGACCAAAAGTCATGACACGATAGCAATAAGCCCCATATGGGGTGATAAAAGCAGTTTTCAATTGATCATCCGGATTCAACTGTATCTGGTGAAAACCGGAATAGGCATCTAGAAAAGTCAAAAGTTCACTCCCAGCAGTGGAATCGATCACTTGATCTATCCGGGGAAGTGGAAAAGGATCTTTCGGGCAAGCCTTGTTGAGGTTGGTGAAGTCGATGCACATGCGCCACACCTTAAGCAGGAGGGGATCATCCTTCTTCTTCTCTACCAGGACCGGATTTGAAATCCAATCCGGGTGCAGTACCTCCATCACGAATCCGACAGCAAGAAGTACTGCCAGATGTTCCATGATCGCCGCTCTTCTTTCGTCCGAGAGGCGCCTAGTCGGTTGCTTCACCGGCTTCGCATCCGGCCTGACAAACAGTGAGTGCTCAGCCAACTCCCTCGGAACGCCTTGCAGATCATCACTTGACCACGCAAAAGCATCCCGATTCTCACGGAGGAAGTCGACGAGCTCGCCTTCCTATTTGCTGTCCAGGCTGCTGCCGATGATGACCTGGCACTCCGGGTACTTGGGGTCAATACCCACCTTCTTGGTCTCCTTTGGTGGCTGGAATGAGGCGTTCTGCTCCGGGTTCACCATCCCGGGCATTCCGAGTTGCGAGGTCTGGGCCAGTGCCACCACCTGCTGAATCCTCTTTTTCTCCTCCGCAATGACCAGGGACTCGGCTAAGTTGGAGCCGGCAGTTGCACAATCCATAGAGCGATTGTGGTCTCCTGCTATGGTGATCACACCATTTGGACCCGACATCTTCATCTTCAGGTATCCCATGTGGGTGGATATCATGAACTTGGCCAGTGCGGGTCTGCCAATAAGTGCATGGTATGGGCTCTCGAGATCCACCACCTCGAATTCCAGGCTCTCTGTCCGGCAATTCTCCCGAGTTCCAAATAACACCTCAACCCAGATCTTGCCCATAGCGGAGCAGGAGACCCCGGGTACAATGCGGTGAAAGGTTGTCTCGGTTGGGAGCAGCGTGTTCATGGACACCCCTAACTTCAACATGGTATCCTTGTACATAATGTTAATGGCACCACCATTGTCAATTAGTACCCGGCTGAAGCGGACATTGAGGCTTGGTCCGACAAATGTCGGGTCCACCACCAGAGCATAGCCACCAGGCTTAGGCATAACCCGGGGGTGATCCTTCCGGCTCCAAGTGATCTCCATCTCGGACCAGTGCAAGAACTTGGGAACTGCCGGGATCACAACATTTACCTCCAGAGCGCGCTGTCGCACTCTCTTCCGGTCAGTGGGCTCGGTCACGAAGACCACATAGCTCTGATGTGCCTCCCGGTAGTTGCCTTGCTGGTGTCCGGGTTGGTTACTCGGACCAGCGCCATTGTCATTCCGGGTGTCCACCATGTTCACAGGTCTGGGAGGAGGTCCCTGGTTAGGTGGATTAATCCAGACTGCGTTGGCACCGGATAGCGGTGAAGGGGGTCTCGGGATGTTCGGCCGTGACGCCGGAGCGTTTGGCCGAGTAGCCCCCGCGCTGCCCTCTTGCAGTGTGCGCTGATACCAGCTGCACTGCCGAGTAGAGTGGTTTGCGGGCTTGTTGGCCTCCAACGTATGGTAGCAGCATGGCTTGTTCAGCATCTCTTCATACGTCAGGGGCTTCTTCTGGTCCACCCAAGTCTTCTGCACTTCTTGGCTCTGCCCCCAAGCCGGGCCAGTTGTTTTCTGCCGCTGATTGCTGCCGGCATCTCCCTGATCTCGGTCAACAGCTGCAACCTGCTGCGAGGCATAGTGGAACTCGGGCTGGCTCCTTTTCGGGCCGAAATCGTGGCGATCATGGCTTCTGCTCGGCCCCGAACGCTGAGTTGCCGCATTCCTCCTATTGGAGTCTCCGAGATCCACTAGGGGTTGCATGGGATCACCAAGCGTGTAGGTGTCGGCGATGCGCATGGTCTCTGCCAGGGTTGTCGGCATCTTTCTCTACAGCTTTTGCCAAAGCATAGAGCCATGCCGACATCCCTGCGCAAACCACGAGATGGCCTGTGCCTCAACGACTCCTTCGCAGGAATTGCGAATGTTACTCCACCGAGTAAGGTACTCCTGGTCGGTTTCGTTGCTCCTTTGCCGGCAGATGGCGAGCTGCTGCGGTCGGTTGGCCCTCTTGTACGTGCTGGTGAAGTTGCTGATGAAGGCCTCCTCGAAATCCAACCAACAGTCTATGCTACCAGTCCTCAAGTTGTTCAGCCAAATCCGGGAGGGTACTTCCAACATCTGTGGTATGTACCGTACTGCCCAGCGTCTGTTTCCACCGGCTATGCTTACTGCAGTTACATAGTCGGTTAGCCAGTCCTCCGGCTTCGAGCTGCCGTCATAGGTCTTGGCACCCCGGTTGAGTTGGAAATTTCTTACAGCAGGTTCTCGCATGATCCGAGGTCCAAAGCATGCAGGTCCCGGAGGGCCTTGTTCCTCAACCAACTCGGATTGGTGAATCCGGTCGAGCCTAATCCGAGCATCAGCGGGATCTAACTGTCGAGTTCCTATCCGGGATCCCAGGGGATTCTCATTAGGCTGGTATCCGAGTTGCTGCAACCTCGAGTTGCCATCATCATGTCGGTTAACCACAGGAACTACGGCGTGCTGCGGGACAGAAGTAGCATCTCTCTGCCGGTTTCCCAGACTTTGTGGTGGATATCGGGGTGGATGGTCGTGGCTTACCGCAACATTGTTTCCTACACCCTGGTTACCACCACCCTGGCTACCCTGAGCTTGACCGGGATTGTTTCGTCCGTCTTGCTGAACTCCGGCGAAGGCCGGGTCATATGCCTGCAACTGCTTGTTTTTCCCGGATCCCCTGCTTCGGCTTCGGCTCTTGCTTTTACTCGGATGCGGAGAGGAAGCCTCTCCGCCTGATTTGTCGCTTTCGGCCTTGGCCGAATGCACTTGGGATCCAACTCCCGGATTCTTCTTCTTGAAGGCCTTGTTCTGCCGGTTAGCCTCCCGCTCTTGTTGCTTACGGAGAGCTTCTCCGGATAGCCCGGCCAACTCAGCCATAGCTGCCTCTGTAGCCCTAAGAGTCTTGGTAGGCGAGCTGTACACCGGCTTTTCTGCCGAGATCATGCTATCCGTCCCGCTATGGCTAGGTGTCGTGCTGCCTGCCAACTCATCATTCACCATTCTGCCCTTTTTACGCAGGTCAGCAATGCGCTTGTCCCGAGAGCCTATCTTGGGGAAGCTGTGAGCTGCATGGTACTCCCGGAGACTGGCACTAAGCTCTCGTCAGATCTCGACGATCTCTTGCGCCTCCGCGAGCAGCAACTTGCACTGCTCGTCCAAATCAGCCGAGGTGACCTGGGTATCCACATCTACTGTCACGGGGACAGCCAGCTTGGCCACCAGACCCGAGAGGGGATCCGGACGGCGACGATGGTGGGATGGCTAAGGATCACCGTCTCGGGCAGCACCTCTCTCCTGCGGAGGTTTTGCTAACCGAACCCGGTGAGTACCAGCATCGCCATCAGGAGCATCCTGGAATACCTCCTCGGTTACTCCGACCATCATGACTGCGACGCAGCCCGCGGGGCGATCGACACGCGGATCCAAGGCGGCGCGGAGCATGGGGGGATCCTCAGCCTCTAGGATAACATCCGGGTAGCTGCAGACGATCTCGGTGGCGACGTAGGTGGTGAAGGTGCCGAAGTCGATGAGGCATCCGTCAGCCGGGAAGGGCTTGTAACGGAAGCAACCAGTGTTGTCGCTGACAAAATCCATTTCGCCCAGCCTGGCAACCGGACCGGAGAGAACTCTAAGGCCGGAGTGAACGGAGGAACCCGTCCGGATGTGTACACCAGCCAGCGCCTCTGTCAATACCACGGTGGGCGCCAACTGTCGTGGTGGTGTCACGGCAGATGCCATAGGATGGCTAAAGTGTGGGGCCGATGGACGCTGGTGGATCCGGGGAGGGCTAGCGAACTGAGGAGTTCGCACGAAGGAGGATGTCGGAACAACCGGGATCTCCGAAGAACACCAAACACAACCGAAGTAAACGAGAGAAGATCTAGTAAATACAAACAACTGCACGAAGGCAGAGAACTCACACACACGATGTACCCAGGTTCGGGGCCCTCGTGGGGAGGTAACACCCCTACTCCTGACTTTCCTCTCAATATACGTGTGGAATGAGATCTACAACATGCTCTTGGAGCTCTTTTGGTGAAGAACACGATGAGCAAGATGAACTAGAGAGAGGGAGGAGTAAATGCCCTAGGAGTAAATGAGACTAAGGTTTTGGCCTACAAGTTGGTCTCTCTAGCACATGAGCAGTTATGGCGCCTTTTATAGAGTTCCGGTCGGGAGGGCCGGAAACCCTAATCCGGGATGGCCCCACCAGACAGGCCTACCGGTTATGTCGACACCGGCTAGTGCGACCTAGCCGCCGACCTATCCGGCATAGCCCTGCCGTCATCATTCCGGCAAGGACAGCATGCGCCGTCCTAGAACATCATTGCCCCTCTGTCAGAGACAAGACATGTCTCTGCCCATCCCGAGTAGCCTTTTCCGGATTGCCGGGCTAGGCATGTCCGATCTTGTCGTACCGTTATCGTACCGGCTGACACGCTCCCGTGTCAGGCGGGAGGTGACCAGGCTTCCGTGTCAGGCGGGAGGTGACCATGCTTCCGTGTCAGGCGGAACGGTACTTCCCCCCGTGCCAGACGGGAAAGCCTGCTCCGGACCGTTGACGACTTACCGGCATCCCCCCTGTCGGCTACCTCCTTGATCCATTCTGCAAGTCTTCCCTGCACACACTTTCTCACCTACCTGGGTAGTCTATCCAGTTCACCCGGGATCTCTTCCACCGGGGAGTATACCCGGAGCTCCCGAGATCCCTTCTGGATGTGGCTGAGTAACACTTAGGATGAACAACTCTAGGCCTAGCCTCCCAAAGATGTCTTGGGCTGCTACCAAAGACATCTTCGAGAAGCTAGTTCTTAGAGCAACCATCCGCTTGGACTTATGCCACTCTGAAGGCCTGGGGGAGGCTGTTTATAGATTCCAGGGGTGACCCTTGCGACCCCCAAGAGACACCTTGGGCTTAACCAGCTACGAAAGGTCAAGTTTCCCCTTCAGTATCCTAAAGGGCAGCACTTGCACTCTCCAAAGGTCAAACACTATTGTCATACTGCTGATTTGCACCGGAATCTGCCCTACCCGGGGGGCAGCCCCCCGACAGAAACCATATCCTGCCAGATGATTTGCAGGTGAATTCATTAGTAACATGATGCTTGCTTTGGTTGACCAAGGTACCCTCAAACAAGCTACCATTCCAAATGGTAATTATTCCCCCAGAATTACCCTCAGCAGGAGTATAAGCATATTTGTTAAATCGTCTTGGGTAGAAATTCTTTATATATGATAAGTCGAAAGTTTCCTTCTTTGTTTCTTGTAGACAGAGAATATTACAATTACTCTCTTCAGCCCTTTGCCTGATGTCATCCCATCTGTTTTGTGAGTTAATTCACCTCACATTCCAATCCATAATATTCCAATTATTCATTAATAACACAAATGGGGGTATTGTAATATACTGGTATATAATTACTAATACCATCTGATCATCAACATCGTATAAATAAGCTGCAAGACTCCCAACAAAGAAGTAGGAATACACATGCACCATCTTCTCAGAGATAAACACTGATAACAACTGATCAAATATCGCCAACCGATCAAGAATATCACAGCCATAATCAAAAGCACCAAGTCTCACATAAATCCAGCATGGATAAAGAAACATCAACTTCAAAGTAGAGTAGCAAAGTTCTAACCAATATAACCAAAGTTCAAAAGTAAAGGATAGAACGATAATAAAACACATGATAAATAGACTGACAACATGCCAGTCTATGAGGATGCTGATAAGTGGACTAATCATTAGTCACTGCTTGCATTAAGCTTATCGATAGACAGCTCTGTAGGAGGGATCTGACAGTGGCCAGTGCGAATGGCTTGGATGGTGCTCAGGGGCAATTCTGGAGGTGGTGGAGCCTTATTGTCAATCAACTCTGCTGCAAATGCATTCTTCAGGTTTTTCTTGACAGTTTTGCTGACAGGAGCAGACTTCTTCTAAGCCTTGTTCGCTGCATCTTTATTTTTAGATCCCGCCTTAAGGATAGCAATTTTGTTGCTTCGCCGGACATCCACATCTTCAGTAGGTGCCTCCCTCATCCTCTTGTGTGCTGGTGCAGCAATAGATTTACCAGAGCTGGTGCCTGGGGCATAAGTGCTTGCTCCAGTAGGTGTAACCTGATTGTCCAATGGCAGATTGCTGACAATGTCTTCAGAGTTATCACTGGACAGAGGCTCATAGGTATCCCAATCAGAGTTGCATGTCTCCTCTTCCACAAGTTCAGTAATTGTATAGGTATTGGGCAGCTTGGTGTTAGGTAGCTCTGTAACAATTGCCATCAAACACTTCTCAGTGGATCCCAGTTCATCCGAAACTTCCAAGATCTGAACCTTAACCCCACTGACTGTATCAGTTCCGAGGGCCTCTAGAGTCTGATTTGCCACCATAATACAGTAAGCAAACATATTCTTCACATCAATGTATGAATCCATAGCCCGAACTGCCGGTTGGGCAGCCATGATATCCTCCACCTCAACTGCATACTCTTGTGGTGGTGTCTGGACCATAGGAACATCTTCTGCAGCCTCAGGTGCAGGTGCATCATTGTTGTTGTCAGGCACGACATCAGCTTGGGGTGCAGCATTAGGTTCACGAGGTGCAGCCATGTCATCATCATGCCAAATGCCACCAAATGGCAGCTGTGGGATTGGGTGCGGGTTACCACCATCAGGTGGAAGAGGGTCTTCGTCTCCCCTAATGCCTCCGAGCAAGGTTTACTGCAGGACATAAATAACAACAGTCCAGGAGTTTCCATGTCCTTCACTGTCAGTGTTCTCACAGAGAACGTGGCTAATCGGAATATCCAACATAGATGAGACTTTTATTTTAACAAGTATACGTGCTCTGTTAGATGAGTCTTTGTTCCACACCAGAAATTTCCCAAACTCAGAAACAGACTCTCTGATTTTCTCCACATGCCAAGCCTCAAGTGGGTAATTAACCATCATAATCCAAACATCATGTGAAAAAGTGCAATCTCTAAAATTCAGGCCACGATTCTGAGGAATAACACGCAAGACACTATCGCCGACAAAGAAAGGGCTACGATCTATTGCCAAATCCCTAGAGCAGACATTAGAGAACTGTACCAGAGCAGCTCCCATTGCAGACCGAGACATATGTCGGATATGGTATCCTCGCTGATTGAGGAAGTGCTTGATCAGAGTCGCATCACCTTCGAACTCCTCAGGGTTCGGCTGCGGCTCGAGGATGACAATCGCCCAATCCTCACAGTGAAGCAGGGGAGCTCCACTGAAGACATGGTGTCCACGACGGCGACGATGGATGCAGTGGGGAACAATGTCGCAGCCAGGTGGAAGGTGGGGGTGGGGATCACATGGATAGGTGGCCATGGCAGGTAGGGAAGGTTGATGGTCTTGGTTGCAGGTTGTAGAGGCGGTGGACGGTGGCGGGGGCGACGACGAGTTCGATGTAGGAGGCGGAACGACAGGGGTAACCTTGGAAATAGCTTCAGGTGGTTTCCTTTTAATACGAAATATCGACGTTTTGTTTCCCTTCTTAGATAAGCATTGCGACCTGATATGTCCATACTTGTAACAACCCTTGCATCGAACCCTAGAAGTGCAGGCCCATCTAACGTGACCCTGGGCTAAGCACTTAGTGCAAACAGAAGTCTCTGAAACCGGTGCCCTAATGGGCTGATTGACAGCGGCCTGATCAAGCAAAGAGGGCCCAGGAGGTGCCGGATCATTCAAATGAGGAGTTGAGCGGGAAATCCACGCATGATCCGAGGAGATCGGATCAAGATCTACATGAACTGAAGCAGCACGTCGTACGGTGGCAACGGGAATGGCATTGGCTCCGGTGAGTGGGGCATTCCGGCGAGAAACAACCTGCCATTCCATTGATCACTCATAGAGCCAAGAATTGTGTTCCCTAGACCAATTTGGACCTCCATCACTCCAAAGATGAAAGAAGCACTTAAACGAGGGACATGCAAATGAACGCAGTTGATAGATCATGAGACCCACTGCCTTAGAATAAACCGATAATTTAAAAACCCGATCTCTGATTGAAACCACATGGAAAATTGAGTCCGAATCCCCAATGCAGGAAATGAGTGCCAGATTGACATAATCAATCTCAAGACGAAAGTTGGCCCGACCAAATGAGACCACGAGGACAAAACTTCCATCCGGTGAGGGACGATGAACCGTGGTTGAGAAGGAGGAACGGACCTTGTTGGCAAACGTCTGCCCGTGGGAGAAATCCAGCGCTGATGATGTGCTCCGGAGATCCATTGGAGGGCCGCGGAGGAGATCGCTGGAAATCGCCTTAGAGTCGCCTAGGAGGTGGGAGGTGGGGAGGAGCCATCGAGATGTAGAAAATGACACAGTAAAAGTCCTAGACCATAACAACTCCTTAGGGCAGATGGCTTGCGAGTTCATTGGAGCCATAGATTGCTTTGGTGGTGTGCTCCTTAAGATTAAATTGATGCACTAGCCACGTAAAGGGCTAGGCAATATTTTCATATTTCGACACTCCACTTCACGTTTAGTCAATTTTTGTCCTTAGCATGGATTCGGTGTAGAGGAAAAAAAAATCCCTTCAATACTGCATGAAAGAGTCTTGAACTCCAGACCTTTTAACTATGATACCATCTTAAATTGACGCACTAGTCATCTCAATCAAATTCTAATACAATTATATTTCAACACTTAAATATAAATATGCCTCGAGTATGAAGCTCGGAACTACCAAACTCCCTGTTCATCAGCCTTGGGAGACTTGGAGCACATCTCCCATGTCTTTGAGCACAACCTTCTTCATCCATATGAGGTTTTGTTGTAACCAAGTGAGGCTCAAGATGGAGCTCTCATGTGAGGAATTGATGACATGTGTACTCCAGTGTTGCTCTTATTCTATCGGAAAACTCTTGTAATAACTAATTGTGTGCTTGGTTACCATTTTCGTCTATTTTGTCGATTCATCATCCAACTTCCATGGCAAGTGTGTTCCCATCATAGAATTTGCATTTTCCTCATCACCTTTTTCTTCTTTTGCCATGTTATCCAAGATAAAATGGCATGTTGACAAGGACATGAAGTATGCGGTGTCGGCTCAGCAAGTGGATGAAAGGGGATGTTGAATTAGGTTTTGTGGGGTTCTTGAAGTATCGGGTAAAACACCGACGACCCATATGTCAATGGATTTCAGCAAGGTTTAACTGTATATCGTAAGACAATTTTATAAGTTGTGTAAAAACAAAAGGAAGTTTAACAATGAGTAAACAGAAACATTGATACACGGTGCCGCATGTGGCACAATTTTTATTTGCGTCAAGGATAATCTGGTTGTGTTTCTTATAGGGATTAAAACATTTGTAAGACACAAAAGTATTCTCTCTCACCAATTTATATTTTTTAACTTCTATTATTCTGATAATTGCTGTCTTGGGGAAGCTATGCCCTTACTTGGATAAATACATACTGATGATTGAAACTACATAAGTGTAGTTAAAATAAATCTAACCATATCATTAAACTTTGGAGCCCAATCATGCTTTCATGCAATACTTTGTAATTGAGGGTTAGCCATTTTGTCACTCCCGTAACCTATCACAAACAAATTAGATACACACAATGCATTGCCTTAGATCCATGAAAGTATCATGGGCGGGCCTACTACCTGCTGTTGTTTGATGACCACAACTAATATATGTGGGCGTCCCTTCTGGCCAAGACGCTTATGGAATTCCAGGTGCTAACAAAGAGAAAGGAGGGCCGTTATTTTTTTTTAGAAATATGGGGCAAAAGCTTTGCCCCCACTATATTAAATAAGAGAGAGTGAGACAACAATTTAAATACGTGGCCGAGCCACCATAATCAAAATACACAACGTACTACTCGCCCGGTAAAATTGCTGCTTTGCGCCCGTGAGGGGCCAAAGACGCACCTCATGCTTGATCTTGGCGAGCCGCAAACTGTGCATGTTGCACACGGATCGCAGCTGCGAGTTCACATATGTTTGTCGTGCATTCTATTGAGACTGTATTTTTTTCAGGGAGAGAAGGTAGAGCCTTATACTTGCATTTTGTAGTTTATTAACACGCTTAGAGCCACAAGTGTGGCTAAATTCAGAGAGTAAAATAAAACTACAATGGTCGTTGACGGTTGGAAGAATTCGGCCTAGTTCTAATTTGCTTTCTTCTTTGTCGGAGTGTGCTTGGGTTGCCCAAAGTTCCAGGTCCTCCTTGACTTTGTGGAGCAGCGTATCGAGTGGTATTGTCTGGATATTAAAAACCAGGTTGTTTCTGGCCTTCCACAAATTCAGCAAGCACGGAGCAATGCAAATTGGCCATATCTTCCCAATGCTAGGTGCTGTGTTCTGTAGGAATTGTACTGTGGAGTTTGATCGTGAAGCTTGCTGTTGTAATTGTAGCCTGTCCCAAAGTCGGTCAACACTTGGGCATTTGTCACAGCCTGCATCTTGTGTCTAACATCTCTTTTTTATATTGGTACTCCCTTCGTTTTAAGATAATTCAGTATTTTTCCAACACATATGTATTTAGAGACATTTTAGTATATGTGTGTATTTATTTTAGTGTGAATCTAGACAACATGTACAATATCTATAACATATTATATTATGAAATGGAGAGTATGTAATAAGAGCATCTCCAATATGCACTTATACAGTGGCGCACGGAAACTCTTTTCCAGCATTAAAATGGACTTTTTGTTTGTAAATATTTTTTATTAATGAAAAATGATGCAGTGGGGGTCTTCCCCACTGTCTTTGCTTAAAAAAAATGATGTTTAACATGCGTGGGCATCATAATACTTTTCCACACGCGCTAAATTATTGCGCCCTACTAGCAAAAGGCGCGTTAAACAACACATCACCCAATTTGACAATATGAAACAAGTGATCATTCTAAACCCAAATTCATGAATTGTGCAACAAAGCATAGTTCAACAACAACAAACAAGAAAAAAAATTATACCTTGTGGGCATTTTCTCAAACACATTGGACGCACAACGATGCACCAAATTACGAGGTCGTAGGCGTTTCGTGCGGCGGTGGTAGAGGAGCCTAGAATGCGGTCGTAGAGGCGGTTAAAGGGGCCAAAGGGGCAGACGGTGGCTTTATGCGGCGAGCAACCTTTTTTTTTGTGGGTTTCGGCACCAAGGTCGTCGCGGCCGCCCCCAGGCACTTTGAGACGCCGCTCATGATGGGCTGCGGAGCGACGACACTAAGAAAGTACGCCCAAGACGCCATAAAGCGGCCAGTAATAGGAGTTGGTGCGCCGCCCGGGTAGTCAACCCAACTAGGGTTTGTGGCGGAGGGGTCGCGGGCATAGGGCGGGTAGTCAACCCAACTAGAGTTTTGATCCAGACATGAAGGAAGGCAGGAGAAGCAAGATGAAGGGAAGAGAGAACAAGGGGAGGAGCAGAGTTGTTCGTCGTGATCCAACTAGGATGTCTTCCCGTTCCGCACGCCAGCGTATATGTATGCTGGGTCTTGGAACTTGGGATTGGGCCGTCGAGCTCGTACCGGCCTTGGGTCTTGTTGACGGCCCACGTCCACGCTTGACTTCTCGTTGTTGTTGTTGTCGCCACCAAGCACTCTGACACTCCCCGGTTCTTCAGAACCAACTTGTCCCCAAGCTGGAGCGTGTGGAAATATGCTCTGTAATTCTTCCTTGTCTTCCCATGTCGCCGACGCTGCATTGCGCGTAGACTATTGCACCTGAACCTGCTCCACCGTATGGTTGGCCTTCTTGCGCCAACGCTTGGAAAGGACTTTGGAAGGAATAGCAAGAGTGTCAGTATCAACTGGAAGGATTTGTGATGCGATCATACCATCTGCAAGAGCCTTCCGTAGCAGATAAACATGAAACACCGGATGGATCGTCGAGCCTGCTGGTAAGCCCAGCTTGTAAGCGGTCTAACTCGTGCCAGCACCGGGAAAGGTCCATAGTACTTGAAAAGCAACTTGTGGTTTGCCCTTGGCGCCACTGAAGTTTGGATGTAACTATGTAAGGCTGCAGTTTCAAGAAGACCATGTCACCTTGTTTAAATTCTCTCAATGTTCTATTCTTGTCAGCATATTTCTTCATCCATTGTTGTGCTCGCACAAGATGTTGTCGCAAGAGGTCCTGGACTGTCCTCCTTTCTGATATCCATTCCTGGAGATTAGAAGCGACGCCTCCATCTGGCGCTTCTATACCCTAATGACGCGGTTCATGACCATACAACACTAGAAACGGGGAAGCTTCAAGTGAAGAATGGTAGCTTGTATTGTACCAATACTCGGCTAACGAAGTCCACTTGCTCCACTTCTTGGGGCAGGCATGAACAAAGCATCTGAGATAAGTTTCAACACACTGATTCAAGCGTTATGTCTGCCCATCCGTGGCTGGATGGTATGTTGAATTCAGTTTGGGCTGTGTTCCAATTGCTTCAAACAACTGTTTCCAGAAATTGCCCGTGAAAACTGGATGACGATCAGAAACAATTGTTTCAGGCAGGCCGTGGAGTTTGTAAACATTATCAATGAACAGAGTAGCCACCAACGCGGTGTATGGATGCACCAATGGTATGAAATGCCCGTACTTCGAGAACCTATCTACCACAATCAACAAACAGTTGTAATATCAAGACTGTGGCAATCCCTCAATGAAATCCATTGATAGATCTTGCCACGGCTTCATAGGAACTCTCAGTGGTTCTAATAGACCTAGATACTTAACTCTCTCCGGCTTAGCTTGCTGACACACTTGGCAAGATTGCACCCACTGTTTGACTTGCATTTTCATGCCCTTCAATGCAAACAGATGTTTGATTCTTTTATAAGTCACTGGTGCACCTGAATGCCCACCCAATGTGATGTTGTGGAAAGCCCGAAATATTTTTCTTGTAACTTCGGACTCTCTTCCACCCAGATTCTTCTTTTGTAACGAATAAGCCCCTTGTCCAACTCATAAGATGACGGGCTGCCTTGAACAGTTGCTAATTGTTGCTCACTTGGTTAGGGAAGTGGATGTACAACCAAGCCACCCAGATTCAAGTCCTCATGGATGCAGATTTAGGTTCTTATTATTTAAAAATAAAAAAACCCCTGTAGGGGCTTCCCCTACCACATTTCTTTCAAACAAAAAACAATTTCTGAGCTGCTGCATCACTTGCATAGCTCTGTTGCACCTCTGTCAGCCAGACAGGTTGACACACTGAAATTGCTGCTACTGTCAGCACTTGATCATGTTCTTTCCTGGATAAGGCATCAGCAACTGTGTTTTCCTTGCCTTTCCTATACAAAATTCTATACCTCAAACCTAACAACTTGGCAAATGCTTTCTTCTGCCATGTAGTGTTGAGCCTTTGCTCCTCCAAGTGCACTAAGCTTTTTTGATCAGTTTTAATTGTAAATTCTGCATGCTGAAGGTAGGGTCTCCATTACTCAACTGCTAAGAGAATGGCCAAATACCCCTTTTCATAAATTGATAGTCCGCTTGTCCGTGGCCACAACGCCTTGCTGAGATAAGCAATGGGGTGGCCTTGCTGCTGTAACACTGCTCCCACCCCTTTGTCACATGCATCTGTTTCAATTACAAACTCTTTGCTGAAATCTGGAATAGCTAGGAAAGGTGCACTTGACAATGCGTCCTTGAGAAGCTTAATTGCTTTGTCAGCTGTACTGGTCCACTGAAACACCGTGTTCTTCTTCAATAATTGCATCAATGCCTTTGCAATCATATCAAAGAATCGAATAAATTTTCGATAGTAACCTACAAGCCCCAAAAATGCTCTCAGTTCCTTAACATTTACAGGAAACTTCCAATGCAGTACTGCCCGTATCTTTTCAGGGTCAGTTGACACCCCTGCTTCACTAATAATGTATCCCAAGTATGCTATGCTTGATTGCTCAAATGAACACTTGGAACGCTTAACTTGCCACTGATCTTGCTTGAGTAGTTCCATGACTGTAGCCAAGTCTACAACATGCTGCTTAAGATTTGAACTGAATATAAAAATGTCATCGAAGAAGACCAAAGCACATTTGCGCAGCACAGGACGCAATGTTTCATTCATAGCCCCTTGAAAAGTTGCTGGCGCTCCAGACATGCCAAATGACATCACCTTGTACTCGTAAGGACCTGAATGGGTGTAAAATACTGTCTTGTGTTCTTCTCCTGGAGCTAGTCTGATTTGATGGTACCCTGCTCGTAAATCCAGCTTTGAAAACCATTTGGCGCCTGTCAAATCATCTATCAATTCATCGAGATTATAGGCACTCGAAACTTCTTGGGTACTGTTACATCGTTTAAGCGTCGATAGTCAATACACATTCTCCACGTTAGGTCCTTCTTTTGCACCAAGATGGCTGGTGAAGCAAATGCACTGGTGATGTTCTAAATTACTCCTGATTTCAGTAATGCCTCAACCCGACGCTCAATCTCATTTTTCACTGCGCTGGAGAATGCCTATAAGGTCTAATCTGAATAGGTTGTGACCCTTCAATGAGCTGGATCACATGATCACAATGTCTTCTGGGCGGTAGCTCAGTAGGTTCAGGAAACACCCCCTCAAACTGCTTCAATATTTGCTGAATTTGAGGCGACGGATTGGCTTCATCATTTTGTTTGTCCTCACTGACTGTATTAATCACCAGTATTTGTTCAATTTCATTGTGTTTCTGCAACCCTGCAAGTTGCTCAACTGTGATACTATGGCAAATCACCTTGGTAGCCCCCACCCCTTGCAGGAATACAGGTAGCCCCTGATCTGATATATTCAACCTTTTCGTTGGCCAATCGATATGCATCGGACTGTGTTTGTACAACCAGTCCTGCCCCAGTATCACATCAAAAGCTCCCAACTCGAGAAGTTTGAAATCCGTGGAGAACTCATGGCCTTCAGACGTCCAGGTAGACCCTTTAATCTCTTATGTACATTTAAGCTCCCTGTTGTCAGCCACCTTGACACGAACTGGCGTTGCAATCTCACTGATATTGGTTAATGAAGAACGCATCCTAGTGTTCACAAACGATGTACTACTTACTGAATCCACCAGGAGAGTGACTGGTTGTCCTTGCAGGCACCCATATAGCAACATCACAGATGGTGCAGCCTCACCTTCAAGTATTTTAGTTGACAGAGCTTGTAGTGAGATTGTATACAGAGACGCAGTTTCCTGTTTGCGTCTCCTGTTCGTCAGACTCTTTGTTCGTCTCGATTCCCAAAGCATCAACACCCATTATCTCTAACAATTCTTCCACCACGTGGAGCTGTATAGATGCTGGGCACACATGATCGCGGCCAAACTTCTCACCACATTTGAAGCATAACCCCCGAGCCTGGCGATAATTCTTCAGAGTTTGTAACTTAGTGAAGGAGATATGCCCTAGAGACAATTAATAAAGTGTATTTCTTTATCATATCTCGTTTGTTCATAATACGTTTTTGTGTCATGTTGTAACCGTATTAAGCGGAAACATTAATACGAGTGTGATGCGTAAATAACCAGGTCCCTAGTAGCCTCTAATAAGACTAGTTTCGTTGCGCAATCGATGATCGAGGTTTCCCGAACATAGGGCATGACGCCGGTCAGCAATGGAAGTCATATCGTTAGAGAACGATGTGATGGACATACCCATATTTGTAGGACGTAATCATTACGCCTTTGACCGTGAGACCAACTCTTATTGTTATTCCTGGAAGATACTTTGATTGCACCAAACGTCGTATCTTAATTAGTATGACAATAACGGTGACACTTTTGGGTATTGGAAAGGAGTAGTTGAGACGGGGGGTCAAGAGCGGGATTTGCCATTCCGCATAGCAGGATAGATACTCTAGGACCCACTCGGTGAGATTATATCTAATGAGCTTGCAAGCATGTGACTAGGTCACGAAGACATGAAATCATAGACGAGTAGAAGATAGCGTTGTCGGTAACGAGGTCAAGCTAGATATGGAGATATCTATGAACGATGCTCGGACACGCTAAGTACCGCCATGGCAAAAGGTTTAAGACTTTACGTTCAGGTTTGATAGATGAAAGTCATTCGTTATATCATAGGGATTAATTCATGGGGTCCAAGCCTACGAGTTATTCATTGATCGGAGAGGAGTCTCGATCATGTCTGTTATTATATCGAACCGCTAGGGTAACACACTTAAGGGGTTTCGACAAGATAACCGGAAAGGAAAGAGATCACTGGGAACGTCCCGGGAGAGGTCCGATGGAGATCGGGCAGCGACAAAATAGTTTTCGGAGCTAGAATAAATTATATATAATATGTTTTATATTAATTAGTGTAATTAATGTCTAAATATGATTTTATATATTTATTTTCGAATTTATTTAGTCTGATTTCCCTAAATGTGCCTTCTGGTCGAAAGAAGGCCCAAGAGGGGAAAATACCCTAGGGGACTTCGGTGGGGGCAAAGGTGGGCCACAAGGGGCCCACCAGGTGGCCGGCGCACCATGTGCCGCACCAGGCATGTGGGGGATAGTCCCACATTGCCTAGTGAGAAGGTTGGCTCCCCCCTGGGAGCCTATATATAGAGGGGCACCCCTGGCCTTTTAATTCACCAATTAATTCACCAATTCTCTCTCATTTCGTGATTCCCTTTGTCGGAGTTGCGCCGAGTTGAGAGGGGGATCTGTTCCACCATAGCCCGCTGCCTTGCTTCTGGTGTTCCGGTCCAAGTCTTCCACTTCTCGTCCTGGACTGGAGCTTCGGAGGGCGTCGTCTCCACCGTACGTGTGTAACGCCCTGCGAGGTGCTGCGCTAGCGGTGCTGGGAGGTCTGCTTCCTCTATACGACCTTGAGGTCGGCTTCGTCGGTCTTCATCGACAACGTTTGTGTGAGAACTTAATCACCACTTTCGGTCTACAAGGGTATGTATTCTGATCTCCGTTCGTACTACTATATCTGCATAGAATAGATCTTGGCATGTTTTAAGGATATCGTTGCAAGGAATTTTTTTGTTTTCTGCACACGATCCCCTTCACTTAGAGTTATCTGTCATTCCTCTGTTTGCTTCTGAAGCCTTCTTCTCAAGGTGGACAGCCGCTGTGTTTGCTTGTCCGTTCCTGTTTGGTGGTTGTGGCAAGGGCAGATGCTTTCCCTTGCTTGTGTACTCAAAAAATTGATACTTAGGTGATTTGACACTCTCTGCAACTTCTTCGTGCAATAATGCCAAAGCACACGCTGCGTCCAGGTCAGTCGGTCTCTGAATCAACACCACTGCCCTGATTTCAGAACGAAGCCCCTCGATGAATCTCGTCAGAAAATACAAAGGGTGAATTGCATCAGACTATGCTAATAGATTGTTCATAATATGCTCAAATTTCTCAATATAATCAGTAACTAAATTACGTTGGCGAAGAGCATAAATTGTCTAATGAGGAGTTGATGCATATCTCTACCTAAAGCATGTGCATAACAGAGTACAAAAAGACATTCCAATCTAATCCTGCCAACTTCTTCCTAACTGAATGCAACCAAACCTTAGGAGCACCCACAAAATTAAATGTATCCATGGGAACCCAATATGAAGTGTGCACAGCAAACACTAAGGTTTGCCAGAGTTGTGGGTTTTCACCATCAAACATAGGAAATTGCATGGATGGACTCGACTGACCCAACGGAGCAAACATCTGATTGGCAGTGCCTTCCATGGCAGAAAAATTACTGCGAAGGTTGACAGGAGTTTGGAAATCAATCGCACCTGTGACCGGGTGGGTACTGGGATCAGAGGGATACCAGCAGCCAACCCCCGGTGAATTTGAAACTCGCCGTGGCCTTGCCCGGAATCGGTCCCGACCGACTAAGCGCGGAGCGGAGGCGCGTTTGTCGGTGTACGGGCGTCAGTGGCCGAAGGCGCTGCTAGATTCCCTTGTGCCAGCAGTGGACCGATCCCGGCTGGCGGAGCACCGAGCAGTGATTTGCTCGCCAACGTACGGGCGTCAGCGGCATGAGCCGCTGCCAGATCGGGCGCGGGTGGCTCCGATGTGGAAACCGTCGTACTCGTCATCGTGACGTGGCGTTGCAGCGCCACGACCGCCGTCTGCAGCGCGTCGACGCGGCCCTCGAGTTGTGGACGCCAAGCGTTGATCTCGGTGGTGAGGTCGTCAAAGCGCGCGTCCATCTTGTCAGCGCGGAGATCCTGCTTCGTCTCCGCTGAAGCCAACAATCCATTGAGCTGGCGGAACATCTCGGTGTTGGTGAGCTCCCCGTCGGCCATGGCTCTCTCCTGCGCCTCACGGATTTGCCGCTGATGCCGGGTTTCGATGATCGACCCCAGGTCGAAAAAATTGGGGAAAATTTGGGGGGAAATTTGTGGGAGCGGCGGTGGGTTTGGCTCTGATACCAGGTGTAAAGGGACTGGGATATGGTACGAGTGTAACGACGAACTTAGATACAGGTTCTCAGGTTCCATAAGATCTGTGATACAAGTTTTGATCCAGACATGAAGGAAGGCAGGAGAAGCAAGAGAAAGGGAAGAGAGAACAAGGGGAGGAGCATAGTTGTTCGTCATGATCCAACTAGGATGTCTTCCCCTTCCGCACGCCAGCGTATATGTATGCTGGGTCTTGAAACTTGGGATTGGGCCGTCGAGCTCGTACCGGCCTTGGGTCTTGTTGACGGCCCACTTCCACGCTTGTGTTAGACAAAGGATAACATGATGGTTGGGGTGGGTTGCGTACGCACTTAGGCGTCGCCCTTGCTCTTGATATAGACAAGTACCAAAGGTACGTACACGATACAAATACATGTACAGATATATACAATCTAACACCCTCCATCAATCTTAACTGTGGCCTGAAGTATTTAGTAAGTTAAGATTGTGTCTACATCCTGTGAACAGCGGAAGCGACAAAGGTTTGGTGAATATATCAGCAAGTTGATCTTTGGAAGAGATGAAATTGATCTGCAGAAGTTTCTGGGCAACTCGTTCTCTCACAAAATGATAATCAACCTCGATGTGTTTCGTCCGAGCATGGAAAACTGGATTCGAGGAGAGGTACGTTGCACCGATGTTATCACACAAAAGAATTGGTGGCTGACCTTGAGATAGCTTCAACTCTCGAAGCAAAGACTCAATCCAGATTAGTTCCGCAGTGGCATTGGCAACAACCTTATACTCGCTTCAGTACTACTGCGAGATACCGTAGCTTGCTTACGTGCACTCCAGGCGATCAAATTGGGACCAAAGAAGACAACATAGCCCCCCGTTGATCAACGGTCATCAGGGTTACCAGCCCAATCCGCATCACTGAAGGCTGAGAGCACACCAGAGGGAGCTGGCCGAAAATGAAGACCATAGCTCGTAGTGGATCGGACACAGCGGAGAATGCGCTTGACAGCATTGCAATGAGGATCCCGTGGTGCATGGAGATACTGACAAACGCGGTTAACTGGGTGACGGTAAGATACTGAAGACCGCCAACCACACTCCTATACTCAGTCGCATCAGCATCAGAGAGCAATGGACCATCAGATGCAGAGATAATCTCAGTCGAGGACATAGGTGTAGACGAAGGCTTGCATTGAAGCATACCAGCACGTCGTAACAGATCCAGAGAGTACTACTGCTGAGAGAGAGCAAGACCATCGCCAGGATACGTGACCTCCAGTCCAAAAAAGAAATGCAGCTTGCCCAAATCTTTGACAGCAAAGTCAGAACTAAGAGCTACAATGAGACGATCTGTGGCAGGAGCAGAGGAGCTGACCAGAATAATATCATCGACATAGACCAGGATGTACATAGTAACCTCCGGTGTCTGGCGAAGAAACAGTGATGTGTCAGCTGTCGAGGGCACAAATCCATGAGATCGAAGAGCAGCACCAAGCCGAGCATGCCACGCACGAGGGGCCTGTTTCAGACCATATAGTGCTTTGACCAAGCGACAAAGGTGTTGTGGATGAGTAGGGTCAACAAAGCCAGGAGGTTGACGCATATACACCTCTTCCTCCAAGACACCGTGAAGAAACGCATTCTGAACATCCAACTAACGAAGATTCCAACCCCGAGTGACAGCTAGTGACAGGAGCAGTCGAATGGTGGTGGGTTTGACTACATGACTGAAAGTGTCCTCGTAGTCAAGACCATAGCGCTGCTTAAAACCTTTTAGCAACTAGGCGGCCTTATACCTCTCAATAGACCCATCAGCATGCTTCTTGACTTTGAAAATCCATTTGGAATCAATAACATTGACACCAGAACGAGGAGGGACGAGATTCCAGGTGCCATTACGACGCAGAGCCTGAATCTCCAGATCCATAGCAGCTCGCCAGTGAGGGATGCTCATCGCAGCCTGGTAGTGACGAGGCTCGACAGACGGGTCGGACTACGCTTGAGCTAAGCATGCGGCGATCCATGCAATAGTTCCATCAGTGATTACTCGGGGACAGTGAATACCGCTGCGACTGCGTGTATGTGGACGCAGGACAACAGGAGCAGGTCGCGACTCTGCAGCAGACGAGTCGATCACATCAGTGCTAGACGTCGGTGAAGTGGCGACTGGTGACGATACGCCAGCAGTCGATGTCGGCCCAGGCGAGGACGACCGCACGGGCGACGCGGGAGGCGAGGCCACGACAGGCGAAGGAGGCCGCGCGGGCGTCACACACGGCCCAGACGTAGATGGGCCGGGCGCGACCAGCGCAGGTGCAGGGGGCGCGACACTCGCGGTGGTATCTGCATGGCCCATGAAGTGATCGACGTGATCATCAGCGACGTCGATCGGAGCAGCACTTGGTGGATCATCATCAAGAAGTTGAAGACGAACTCCACGACCAGTACCTGCACCGTGGTTAGGTAATAGAACAGGCGAATATGCAGCATCATCAAATTGACCAGGCGGAATTGGAATATGAGTAGTGGTATGTGTAGGTGGTGACACGGGAGACGACGACGTGGAAAGAAGCGAAAAAGGAAACGAGCTCTCATCGAAAACGACGTCTCGTGAGATATAAACACGATTAGTGGGTATGTGAAGGCACTTGTAACCTTTATGGAGAGCGCTATAGCCTAGGAAGACACACTTTTTGGAGCGAAATTCAAGTTTACGATTGTTATATGGTCGAAGATGAGGCCAACAGGCACAACCAAAAACCTTGAAAAACGTGTAATTAGGAAGTTCTTTAAACAAAAGTTCAAGAGGTGTCTTCATATTTAATATTCTAGTGGGAGTTCGGTTAATTAAGTAGCAAGCGGTAGAGAACGCATCACTCCAAAACCAAAACGGCATAGCGGCATGAGCTAGAAGGGTGAGGCCAGTTTCAACGATGTGACGATGCTTACGCTCAACTGCACCGTTTTGCTGATGTGTATGAGGACAAGAAATACGATGAGAGATCCCAAGCTTAGTGAAAAAGGTGTTGAGGTTACGATATTCGCCCCCCCCCCCCAATCCGACTGGACATGAATAATCTTATGCTTTAGGAGACACTCAACATGTAATTGAAATTGGATGAAAACATTAAACACCTCAGCTTTACTCTTAAGTAGAATAGCCACGTGAAGCGGCTAAAAGCATCAATGAAGCTGACATAATAAGTATGACCACTAATAGAGGTTTGGGCAGGGCCCCACACATCCGAATAGACAAGTTCAAGAGGATTTGTTACTACACGAGTGGAAGACACACAAGGTTGTTGATGACTCTTTCCCTGTTGACAAGCATCACAAACTGCTAGACTTTTATTACTAGACGAAGCAGGGAGCTCATGACGACCAAGAACATGGCTCATGATAGGAGACGCAGGATGACCGATGCGTGCGTGCCAGTGAGATGACGACGCACGCACACCACTGAAGACCTCCGGGGCTGATGGCGCCTCCAACGCATACAGTCCCTGGCGCACCTGACCTCTAAGAAGAACCTCCCGCGTGACTCGGTCCTTAATGAGAAGATGAAACTGATGAAATTCACAAAAAACATCATTATCATAAGTAAACTTACGAACAGAGAGTAAATTGCGAGTGGCTAATGGGACACGAAGGACATTGCTAAGAGAAGGCTACGGGAGGAGGGAGATAAAAGAGATGCCTGGCCAACATGGGTGATGGGCATACCTGAACCATCAGCGGTGCGAACGTCATGCCCATGGTAGGGCTCCTGCGAGTGAAGTTTGCCCAACTCACTCGTCAGATGATCGGTGGCGCCTGTATCGACGAACCAAGTGGGATCAACTCTGTAAGAGGGCGTGTTGCCGGAGAACGTGTCAGCGATGGCGGCTTGCTTTTCATTGCCATGTCCATTATTGCCGATGCCGAGGAAGTCGCGGTTGAAGCGACGATGACATCACGACACGAGATGGCCAAGGATACCACACAACTGGCAGGTAGGACGTGGTCGGCCATTGGGATGAGCAGGCGGCGGACCGCCGTTGTGTGCAGGCGGTGGCGGAGGGCGCGGCTGCCACTAGCCAGCACCACCAGCAGGTGGACCAGGAGCCGGGTGTGGCGCAGGCGAGCGGGAGCCGCTGGGGGCACCACGGTACCCCGCATAAGCAGCCAAGCTGTTTCAAACCTGAATTTGTATGGGGTAAAAGCTCTCCCGAACCTTTTCCTCGAAATGATAAAGAATCTGGTACACTCGAATTGTATTATTTAAGTGCTTATTGCTGACAATTAGAATTCAATTTTTTTTTGTCGTTATTGTCGCAAGCATACGACTCATCACGAAATAAAGAAATAGGAACATCGTGAGGGTCGTTGATGACCTGATGAGTGCGGCGAGCCTCGATACGCTGCTCAGTGTATGTGAGACGAGCATAGAGATCGCGCGGCGGCATGGGTGTGTCGCGGCCGTTGACGTTCTCTACGAGATTGTCGTAGTCGCCGTCGAGACCCTGAAGGACATACTCCGTGAACTCCTTATCACGGAGGGGCTGGCCGATGGAGGTGAGCGTGTCAGCTAGCATCTTGATCTTGTTGAAGTAGACATGCGCGGAGGAATCCAGCTTCTTGCACTCGCCGAGTTGGCGATGAAGGGCTGTGGAGCGGGCCGTGGACTGCTGCGAGAAGCTGTGCTCAAACGTGCTCCAGATTTCCTGCGAGGTTGCGGCAAACAGAACCAGACCGGCGACTCCTTCCGTCAAGGAAGATTGCAGCACGGAGATGATGGCCTGATCTTGCACGACCCAGGAACGGTAGAGGGGATTGTTGGCAGCAACCCTCAAACCTTCAGCAGTGAACGCGGCGACCGTGCGCGGCGGACATGGATTACTCCCATCGATGAAACCGTCGAGGTGACGACTACGCAGGAGCGGCAGGATCTGTGCACGCCAGTATAGATAGTTGTCCGAGGTGAGTCGAACGGTGATCAGATTGGTCAGCTGGTACGGCCCGGACGCGGATGGTTCATGGCGATCCGGAACGTCCGCCATCGGCACAGCGAAGGTAACCGCGGGGGCCTCACACGGGGGGTCGAGAAGGCGCCCAGCAAGGAGGGAAACGGCGCTGAGAGCGGCGGGCCAGAGAGAGTAGCCAGGTCGGAGTAGAGACCAGCCAGCGTCGCAGATGGTGCGAACGCAGTAGAGGCAGGTGAAGCGAGCCCTCCGGAGAACGGCGAAGTGCCGAGGAAGAGAGGCTGCGACATCTGCGAGGTGGCCATGTGCGACGTGGAGCCAAGACCGCAGCAAGGGACGTCGGGAGATATGGCGGCGGTGGAGCTGATGAGGCGGGAAGGGCAGCCGAGGAATCCAAGGCGGCGGCGAGAGACGCAGATGGTGGCGGCTAGGGTAGGAAAACTAAACCTAGTCTGATACCATGTTAGACAAAGGATAACAGGACGGTTGGGGTGGGTTGCGTACGCACTAAGGCGTCGCCCTTGCTCTTTATATAGACAAGTACCAAAGGTACGTACACGATACAAATACATGTACAGATATATACAATCTAACAGCTTGACTTCTCGTTGTTGTTGTTTTCGTCACCAAGCACTCTGACAGACCGGACCTGGATTACGCAGGGCGAAAGTGTTTGGTGAATTTCGACCCGGGAGATTAGTTGTTTTGATTGCTTTTATTTCCCTAACAAATGTTTTTTTCGTGTTTGGGTGATGTTAGCCTTGGCCATGCTCTATCTTAACACTATCAAACAGTTGTAGTTCAAATTTGAATTACTTTCGATAAATCAACATAAACTCAATTAACTAGGGAAAATTAGTTATAATTCAAAGAAAAAACTCATACCTGCGGATCATCCATCATATGTGCACCACTATTAGTGAAAATTAGTTGGGTGCCATTTGGAGTCATATTTTCTGTATTTCCTTCACAAAAAACCTCATTTTTTCCACTTAAAAAAGGAAAATGATATTTATGAAAATAATTTGAAGAATCCCTTTGGCAAGATTGTTTAATATACCAATATGCACCTATGTGTGGAGTATGGGATCTTTATCACAAACTATGTCGTCGAAATGACCATAACTTGATCATTCGGCTTGAAACTTATAGATTTTCATACATGATAGACTTTTTTGTGAAGACTTTTTTTGCAAATGTTGGCAACAATCAAGTTTATCATTTTTCATAGCAACTAGTACACATATAAGGATCCCATGCCAAAGGATTTTATTTTTTGAGGTGTTTATCGCTTTATTACATTTTTTATTAAAAATAATCAAAACGGTCGCTATGACTAATCATCAGAAGAGGTGATATTTTCTAGAACTATCAATTTTTCTGTGATATAACCACTAGTTGTGTACCTTAAAATGATTTTTCGAAAAGTTTCAGACCAAACTATCAAACAGTTGTAGTTCAAATTTGAATTATTTTCGATAAATCAACATAACAATTAACTAGGGGAAATTAGTTAGAATTCAAGAAAAAAACTCATACCTGGGGATCATCCATCATATTTGCACCACTCTTAGTGAAAATTAGTTGGGTGCCATTTGGAGTCATATTTTCTGTACTTCCTTCACAAAAAACCTCATTTTTTCCACTTAAAAAAAGGAAAATGATATTTATGAAAATAATTTGAAGAATCCCTTTAGCAAGATTGTTTAATATAACAATATGCACCTATGTGTGGAGTATGAGATCTTTATCACAAGATGATAGTCCTTTTTGTGAAGACTTTTTTTTTCAAATTTTGTCAAAAATCAAGTTTATCATTTTTCATACCACCTAGTACACATATAAGGACGCCATTTCAAAGGATATCCTTTTTTGAGGTGTTTATCATTTTATTTCATTTATTCGTAAAAAAGATCGAAATGGTCACCATGGCTATCGATGTTTCCGTAATGCAAAATATGATTTGGATGTCATATTTGGATTCCTCTTATTGTTTTGATCAATTTAGACATTTTATTTGTTGAATTTCGATTTAAGGATTCAAAGATACAGATTATTCCATACTATATAAAAAGGCAAAAGGAAAGTAATGTTTATTTTATTATTATTTATTTCAATATTTTATTGTATTATCATTTTTTATTTATTCAACTAAAATTTTATAATACAAGCAATGAAAAAATATATCATCATGACCGAGTGGTTAATATGATAGATAAGACAGTTATATCAGTAAGTTCTCTGTTCTCTCTTAGTATCTAATTTGAATGGAACCTAAATTTTAAGCGTGCTTGGGGTGGAGTAGTGTGAGGATGGGTGACCGAGCGGGAAGTTTGACCGTAGGTATGCACTTTGACTTGAGAATAGGGGTAAATATAAATTAATTGGTAAAATAATTGAAAGATTTGAAGTTAAAAAACAATTCGAAGATTCAAAATAAAAACCTAAAAAAAATATATAATAGTTGATTTTTAAAAAAAAAATGAATTTCTGTTAAAAACCTTTAGTCCAGGTTGGGTCCAAACGTTGTGGGCACACATGGCCATGTGAAAGGGCCTGATCTCTATCTAATGGGGACTCATAACGATGGCCTAGCTAGCGCCGTTGCTAGTGAAGTCAATGAGAGCTAGTTTGCATGCATCAAGTTTAATCTTCAAAATTCTCTCACGAACAAACATATAGAAATGAGTACTATGTTCGTTCCAAAGTACAACCTTTTTAAATTCACATGTCAAGACGTATTTCAGTTATAAATTCACTCATTTCACTATATACTTGGTTTAAATTGAGATATCTAAAATATTTTATAATATAAAATGGAGCAAGCATTTTATTAGATATAATCCAAGCTTTGCCGCACGAGCATGCATATGCAGTGATAATATCATAATCTTTTGCACCAAGACATTTTTCGTTGACCGGAAGTTGTGGAGCCGGTGCAACTCCAGAATTTTTCATCACACCTCTCATCGCCCGAGTTTGATCGTCGCGGGTGGGAAGTGTTTGGTGAATTTCGGCCCGGGAGATTAGTTGTTTTGATTGCTTTTATTTCCCTAACAAATGTTTTTTTCGTGTTTGGGTGATGTTGGCCTTGGCCATGCTCTATCTTAACACTATTTCTCTCCTACTCAAATGAAAAAGGCAAGCCTTTTTTTTTTGTTGCCTCGCTTCAAAAAATATCTCCAGCACGAGACGATGCCACACTCTCTCACTCTCGGCTCGGCAGCATGCATGTACGCGGTACACGCTACGATCCGAGGCAAACTATTTTCAACCAAAAATAGAAAGAAAAACGATCGCTCCCGACCGGCCGGCGGTAAACGACGCATCGCCAACGTAAAAACTAATCGTGTGGCTTGTCCTCAAAATTAACCGCCAGCACGTGATGGAAACACATTTGCGGAACGCGCGCGCGGCAACTGCATGCTGCATCTGTCCGGACGCGCTTCTCACTCCCGCCCCTTCGCCACATACATAAACCCCCTCCCACCATTGCAGTTTTCACCAGTCTTACCGCCTCCACTCGACTACTTGCCCGGCCGCCATTGTCAGGACGTACATCATCCCCTCCAGCGAGTGGCCATGGCCGGAGAGAGTGACTTCAACGTCAACGGTTTCATCAACACCGACGCCGTGTACGAAGACAATGACTTCAACGTTGACAGTCTGCTCAACCTCGACGCCATGGACGAAGAGATCACTGACTTCAACGTCGACGGTCTCCTCAACCTCGACGCCATGGAGGAAGAGATCTCCGTGGAAGCTCTGCTGGAGGCCGCGGACGCCGCCGCCCAACCGCGACAGCATCCGGCGACTGATCTCGTCGAGACATACACGGTGCCCAACTTTCAGGTATATATCTTCCCGATGTCCAGGCCGCGGCCTCTGATCACATGCTGCTTACTTCTCAGGTCCCGGCGCCACCGCCCGTCCAACATCAGCAAACTCTGGGGGAGGCGGCGGGCTATGGCTTCGACGAGCAGATGATGACGCAGGCGCCCATCCCTCACGTTCAGCATCCTGATGTCCGGGCCGTTGACGTGCAAGAACATCTGGAACTCCATCAGGCGCCCCTCCAAGAAATGATGATGCCGGCACCCGTCGCTCACGTTCAGATCAATGTTCATGCGGCGCCCTCAGAGCAGATGCCGGCGGAGACGATGGACGACTTCGACCGTGAAGTGGCGAGGATGGAAGCAGGACGCGATCAGGAAGACCCTCCTTCTCCTGCTGACGTTCAGATCGATATTCATGCGCCCCTCCAAGAAATGATGATGCCGGCACCCGTTGCTAACGTTCAGATCAATGTTCATGTGGCGCCCTCAGATCATGAGGTGCCGGAGACGGCTGTGCCACTCCAACAATTGCTAGGCGAGCCCACGATGGACGACTTCGACCGTGAAGTGGCGAGGATGGAAGCAGGACGCGATCAGGAAGGCCCTCCTTCTCCTGACAGCCTCGAGATGCACGAGGCGTTCATCAACGACGAAGTAAATCAAGAGGATAGCAGCGGCGCCAATGGTGTCCCTGACGATTTTGTGCCCATGGAGGACGAGAAGGACTTTATGCCGTTCGTGCCGGAACGACTGAACTGCAACGACTGCCGGACCGTCAGGGAGATCAGGATCCAACGTGGTAAAGGGCATGCGAGAATTTTTGCGGCTCTTATATCTTGCAAGACTGATCGTTAACATTTACTCATTTCTTGCAAATATCTACATGTATTTGCAGCGAGCCGAGATGATCTCATCCGCATCCACAGTACCACCACGAACAATGGAACGTTTGAGCATGCGATCCTTGATAGCAAAATCAAGTACAATTCCGCATACAGACAGGCTGGTAGGAGCGAACGGAAGTACGTGGAGTAAGTGTCTCACACATGATCATGTTAATTTGCAGGGTTGTTACCACTTATATTACCATGAAGAAATTATCCCTGAAATGCATGCAGAAGCAACCCTAATTTCGTCTCATTCATTCTATGCTTCAGTTTTAGCAGGCGCACGGGGGAGTGGGTGCGCAACATCATCTCAGGACTTGTGAGAAACATAAGAAATGAGGAGCTGGCTACAGTAGAGGACTCCGACGAATATGTTACGCCTCCAATAGTTAATGACGCATACCAGATGATGGAAATTGCAATGCTGAAGATCATAGACTCAAATTCCGAAAATGGTTAGTACATATTTGGGAGCACACACATCCCATTCGTAAATCAAACTATCTAATTAATTGTTGCATGCATGTGCGCAGTTGACATGCCGGTGCCGTCTCCGCCTCGGTCTGCTCAGCCAGCGCCAGTGCCACCGCCACCGCCACCACCTCCGGCTGCTCAGCCTGCACCAGCCAGGGAGCCCGCTGCAAATGCCAACCTTTCGCATGAAATAATAAATCCAGCTATTTTTGAGTCTCACCCATTTGTTCGGGGAAACCAGCCCGAGAGTGCTAGGGTTCAGTCAGCTATGCAACATGAGAGAATAGCAAGCTCTGTTGAGGAGGAGAAGGAGAAGGAGAAGGAGAAGGAGAAGGAGAAGGAGAAGGAGGAGGAGACGGAGAAGGAGGAGGAGGAGGAGGAGGAGATTCGGCAGTACATTCACGAGATAAAGGAGAGGGCTCAAAGGGAATTGGATATCCATAAGCCATCCCTCGCGGTCAAGAGGTTTTGTCGTAAGATGCAATGGACCTGGATGTTAGACCGTGTAAGTACATATGTGCGGTTGCATATATATATCTTGCTAGCTACATGTGTAGTACATATATATTGCATCTAAGATGTCCGATGCATTTTATGTGTCCTTTGGTTTTCTCCACAGATCAAGAAGATCAAGAAAAGTATCGTTAGGAAGAAGGCAACTAACTTTCGGCTGAATAGACTGCTGGCAATTCGAGATACGTTCGATGAATTTGTTGTTGAGAAAGAAACACTTAGTGCTGAGATCATCAGTGGTATGAAGAAGGAAATGGAGAGCAATGGAAGCTATCGTGTAAGCAAAAATGACCACGAAGCTGGTCCCTCCAGCACCAACAAGAGTGGTGCGCTATAAATGTATGCTCTAATCTAATTCAAATCTACGCAATTGTCACTCAATTATCCATATATTTTTCAAACATATGATTGAGGGGATTTTCACTCACTGTCTCTCAGGGGTGGAGCTTGTATACAAGCATTGGGGTTAGCTAATCCCAATGCTATTCAGCAACCACTTTGTAAGTATAGTTCCTATAACACTGTATGTGTCGGTCAAGAAGTGGGCGGGACTATTTAAGCTGAAACAACTAATTTATCTTCTAGTTTCGCCACTTGTCCCTCTGATGGTCTTTGTAAACTTGTTGTCCATTTTCAGCTATGGAGGCCTCTGAGCAGGCATGACGCCACCTCTTCCCTCGTTGACAAACTCAAGGACAAATAAAGGTTGCTGCTATCCATATTCGCCGAAGATATAGTTGATATATGTCGTTATTTTGTCATTTTTTAAAATTTTCGCTATGTTGTGTTTGTGTGTTCAAGCTTCCCGGTTTGTTCCGGTTGAATTACTTTGTATGGTTTGTTCCGGATAAATCTTCCGGGTTTGTTACGGCAGATTATCACATGTACCGTACTTTGGTCCCCTAGGGCTTTATTCATAAAGAATGTCCCTTGAGCCTTTTTATCTTAATTTTTTCAAATATATGATGATGAAGTACACCCTTATGTAGCTCTCTTATAGAATATTTTAAGCCATTTATACCACTATATGAACTGGCACAATGGGCAAATAATAGTAAGAGCAGCTGTCTTAAATTTTTCTTTGAAAGTTCCAGCAATTGCTGGCTTCCGTTGATTAGCAGGTAGAAAGGTACAGGGTGCACCCAAGGGTGATCGAAAACCAAAAAATATGTAGAAAAATGTAAAAAAAAAGGGAGAAAATAATAAAATGTCTCTCGAGGCCATGAAAGAAGTAGGTTGAAACCCTACTTATAATCAATGACACTCACAGTAAGTGGTGGCATTATAACATGCATTTGTACTAAGTGTGAGCACCTTTCAAGGCTACATGTTCATCTTAGGAGGATTGTCTCAGAGAGAAGTTTTTTTTTGTCTAAGTAGTAGATAAACTTCATCTATAGTGTCTCAGATTCGATAATGATAATTTCCAGCATATGTGTTTATTATCACAAACGAAAATGGATTGATTGCCTTCTATCATACCGGTAGAACAAGTTTGCATGTATTGTTTATATCTATACTAATGCAGAAAAAACATGCATGAAAGTAACTAGATTCTCTGGGGGTATGTTAAAGTTGTACACATTTTGAGATGAGACTTGGCACGTCCTTTGTTACATTTATATATTTGAAGTCACTCTCGACCATGACACAACTAAAAATATTTAGGACTGGTCATGCGTACACGTGTCTTCCCTATAAAAAGGTGTTGCATGTCTAATAATCTTTTGGTTGGGCGTCTGTCTTGAGGAGCCATAGACATTAGACTGAGAGGCGAGGAGAGCTCACTATCGTTGTTATGTTTTATATGTGACAAAAAGGCTTGTTATTTCGTTAATTAAAGAACAAAGAAAATAACACACACTAGTGGAAAAGGAGGCTTTGGTTTACCCCTTTAGCCCGAATTTTAAAAGGAACCGAGATTAAATGGGTGCAGACCACCCGGTTGGATTTGGGAGGGACATTTAGTCCCGGTTAGTGTTAGAAACCAGGACTAAAGGGTTCTGGCGCTGGTACCCGCGTCACCGACAAAACCCTTTAGTCCTGGTTACTAACACAAACCGGGACTAATGGTTCTGACCTTTATCAGTTCTTCCACGCCCAGCTCACTCCATTTTTCACACCGAGCTTGAGCTCAAAAAAAAAACTCCTCTCCATTTCTCCTCCATTTCCTCTTCCCAAGCCTAAATAATCCATAATATGTTGCCCCATTTGAAAAATTGAAGACACCCCACGGTTAGCCGCTTCATCCTCTTTTCGATGTTTCTTCTTTAGCTCATTTAGCTCATTTCAAATTTCTAGTGCAAGCTAGGTGTTTGATAAAATGCCCAGGTTAGGATTTCATTTGTTTCATATTGTGCAATTTGAGCTCAAACTAAATTATGATTTATGTGTTTTAGTGTCGTTCCCGTCGTCGATCGCCCGCCCTGTCCCGTCACCGGAACCACCTCGGTGAGCCTCTTTCTTTTATTTTATTTGATTTTAACAACTAAGCTTTATGGTTTAGATGCATTATTACTTGTATAATTTTCTAACTTGTATTATATGTTTAGTGTCATAGTTTTGATATCCGTCCTCGTCGGTCCTCGTCCGGTCTATGATTTGAATGTGGTATATTTTCAAAACTACTTCATTTTGTGTTTCTTGCAATTATGTCGACCAACTTGACATAGATTTATTTTTATCACGGAGGTAGTTGAACCGGAAATTGAATCTGACCCTATTGTCGAGTTTTTGGATAAATAAAACAATGATTTGAAAGCAAAATTGAAAAGAAGTGAATATATTTATCTTCAATGCTTAGAAGATAAGATTAAATTAGAGCTCAAACTTGTCGACGTGGTCGATGGTAACGAGATCAAGATGGTTGCAATGCGCTTGAAGATTAAAAGGATTAGAAAATATGTCATTAATCGGGAGGCTTGGTATCATTATGATGTGGGTCGGTATTTACCTTAGTTACGATTTTGATCGCATTTGTTGTTGGATTTAAATTCTTTAGATAATTTTTATATTTGTTTTAGTTAATGTATGTTTTATGAGAACTATGTATTATGAGTTGTCACTACTCTACTCTTATTCTAATGGATGAACTTGTATTAATTAATTTGCTCTCACATTTTATTCATGACAGTAGTGTAATAATTGGGTTCAATATACTTTTATGTAATACAGATGAACCGACAATGAATGTACGGTGACCGATGTTGTCCTGAGTTCTTTGATGGCATGCATAGTTTTCTCCATGTGGCAGAGGCAAACAAGCCAAAGAATGGTTTTATTCGTTGTCCATGTAGTGCCTGCAAGAATATGAGTGATCACTCTACCTCAAAAGTCATTCACTCCCACCTCTTGCATAATGGTTTTATGCCTGGTTATTATTGTTGGACCAAGCACGGAGAAAAAGGGGTTACGATAGAAGAAAATGAAGAAGAGGAGGATAATGTCAACTATCCTTGGTTCAGTGATACTACAATGGGAGAAGACGAAACTGAAGAAGATCCCATTATTGATGAGCCCGACAATGATCTTCGTCGGGCCATTCGTGATGCATAAATGGAATATGGAAGTGAAGACGAAAGGTTGAAGTTGGAGCGTATGTTAGCTGACCACGCCAAATTGTTGTACCCAACTTGCCAAAATGACCAGAAAAAGCTGGGTACCACACTTGAATTGCTGTAATGGAAGGCAGAGAATGATACTTCTGACAGGGGATTTGAAAATTTGTTGAAAATAGTTAAAAAGATGCTTCCAAAGGATAACAAATTGCCCTCTAGTATGTACGAAGCAAAGAAGGTGGTATGCCCTCTAGGATTAGAGGTGCATAAGATACATGCATGCATTAACGATTACATCATCTACCGCGGTGAGCACGGAAAATTGAATGCATGTCATGTATGCGGTGCTTTGCGGTATAAGATCGGGCGAGATGACCCTGGTGATGTTGAGGGCGAGCCGTGCCCCAGGAAGAGGATTCCTGCAAAGGTGATGTGGTATGCTCCTATAATACCACGGTTGAAACATTTGTTCAGCAACAGAGAGCATGCCAAGTTGTTGCCATGGCACAAAGAAGCTCGTAAAAAGACTTGATGTTGAGACACCCCGCGGATGAGTCTCAGTGGAGAAAAATTGAAAGAGAGTTCCCGACATTTTCAGATGAAGCAAGGAACTTAAGATTTGGTCTAAGTATAGATGACTTTAATCCTTTTGGAGAGCAGAGCTGCAGTCACAACACTTGGCCTGTGACTCTATGTATCTATAACCTTCCTTCTTGGTTATGCATGAAGCAGAAGTACATTATGATGCTAGTGCTCATTCAAGTCCCGAAGCAACCTGGCAACAACATTGATGTGTACCTCATGCCATTAGTTGAAAAACTTTTGTAGCTGTGGCGTGAAGAAGGTGTACGTGTGTGCGATGAGCACAAACTGGAGGAATTTGATCTACGAGCTTGGCTTTTTGTAACCATCAATGATTGGCCTGCTCTTGGCAACATTTCAGGACAGTCAAACAAGGGATACAATGCATGCACACATTGTTTAGCTGAGACTGAAAGTATACATTTAGGTAACAAGAATGTGTACCTGGGTCACCGTCGGTTTCTTGTACCCAAGCATTCGTTAAGGAAGAAAGGCAAACATTACAAATGTGATGCAGATCATCGGCCGAGGCCTACCCGCCCTTCTAGTTCTGTTATACATGATATGGTCAAGGATTTAAATGTAATCTTTGGAAAGGGTCCTGGCGGACTCACTGTTCCGAATGACGCAATCAACCACTTACCCATGTGGAAGAATAAATCTATATTTCGGGAGCTGCCCTATTGGATGCCTGGCTTGCTGGCGTGAAACAGAAAGCGTTGCAAAACAATTGGCCCCTCCAAAATTTACTGCCGGAATTCCTCAGGAGAAAATTGACCGTTGCATCGATGCCCTATACAACCCTCCACCATCACCGCGAACAGACTATGTTCGCTCGATTGGTAAGTCATATGACGAAGAGACGGAGGATCGATCGAAAAAGGGAAACAAGTTGCCCAACTTGGAGAACAAGATGCACAGTCAGCCCCCCGCTCAAGGTGCTTGATGAAAAAGTTCTCAAAAAAATCAATGTGCGGGAGCTGGTATATTTGGGAGATGATATCCCCTTCACGGATGTTGTTGCTACTTATGTTCGCGGGGCGAATTTTGTCGACGGCGACTTACCCAAAAGAATGCGTCAACTTCTAGCCTGGTACAAGAATATCGTAAAGGAGGAGAATAAATACGCTCTCATGTTGGCAGTTAAGAAAGAGCATTATTTCCAAGAATACTCTATTATCATTTACTTCGCCGAAATCTTTCAGTTATACAATCTCTGGGCCCTCGACAAAGCTACCATCAGGTCCTATTGTCTTTAAGTGATTGATACGTCTCCAACGTATCCATAATTTCTTGTGTTCCATGCTATGTTATATCATGTTATTACATGTTTTATATGCATTTTATATAGTTTCATGCATTTTCTGGGACTAACATATTAACAAGATGCCACAGTGTCAGTTTCCTGTTTTCTGCTATTTTTGGTTTCAGAAAAGCTCTTAAGGAAATATTTGCCAAATTGGAAACGAGCCAACCAGAATTTATTTTTGGAATATATGCGTCCAGAAAAACCGAAGACGAGACGAAGAGGGGCCGCGAGGCGCCCTCATCACCTGGTGGCATGGACCACAAGTCAACCGCGCCAGGAGGTGAGGAGGAGCCCTCGGGCGCCCACCGACCTAGGTCTTTCGACTACAAATACCCCCTTGACCTAAAAACAGAGGAGGGCAGAACACTTTTTCCTCCACGGCTCCTGAGCCGCCGCCGTCATCAACACAATTTCGGGAGACATCAGAACTGCTCCCCGGCACCCTGCCGGGAGGGGGAATCGTCCCTGTAGGCCTCTACGTCGCCATGACCGCCTCCAGACTGATGCGTGAGTAGTCTACCTTGGACTACGGGTCCATAGCAGTAGCTAGATGGTTGTCTTCTCCGTTTGTGCTATCATGTTTAGATCTTGTGAGCTGCCTATCATGATCAAGATTATCTTTACGTAATTCTCCATGTTGTGTTTGCTGGAATCTGATGAATATTGAGTACTAAAGTTATTGCTTCATAATATATCATGTGTGTGCTATTTAATGATCTTGCATGCTCTCCGTTACTTGTGTGTGCTTTGGCCAAGTAGATGCCCGTAACTCCAAGAGGGGGTATTTATGCTCGATAGTAGATTCATGTCTCTATTTAATCTGGGGCAGTGACAGAAAGATCTAAGGTTGTTGATGTACTATTGCTACTAGGGATAAAACTGTAGTACTTTGTCTAAGGATGATGTTACTTACTTACTTTACACACAGTGCTTAAGGCGATAATCTGTTGCATGCAACTTAATACTGAAATGGGTGCGGACGCTAACCGGAAGGTGGATTATTAGTCATATATGCGGTTAGAACGGTCTATGTATCTTGTTGTAATGCCCGAATGAATCTCACACTAGAACGATATAATTAGTATATGTATTGGGATGCTTATCATTATTCTATCAATTGCCTAGCTGTAATTTGTTTACCACGCATGGATGAATGTTATAATTATTTATGTAGAGACACCACTAGTGAACTGTGGACCCGGTCCTTCTCATTAATCAGATAAAACCACAACTGCAAACCTGTTACTTTCTGCAAACATCACTCTTTCTTCCACACATACGTTTAATCCTTTTGTTACAGCAAGACGGTGGGATTGACACCCTCACCGTTGAGTTGGGGCAAAATACTTTGATTGTGTTGTGTGCAGATTGCACGTCAACTACGTCAAGCTCTTTTCTAGCGTCGTTGATACCTCGAGGGAATTCTTCATCTTCTACTAGTTCGATAACCTTGGTTTCATACCGAGGGAAATTTGCTACTGCACTACTTCATACATTCCTCTTCGGGTCTCCCAACAGCACACCGTGCATCAAGCTCTTTTCTGGCGCTGTTGCGGGGGACGATAAAGATTCACTACGAGGGGAGTTTTCGCACTTCTAATCTTTTTATTTTATTATTGTCTTGCTTAGTTTATTTTTATTACTGTTTTGTTTGCTTAATATAAAAAATACAAAAAAAAAGTTACTTGCATTACTTTTTATATTTTGGTTTGCACATTTATTTTCAGTTTTGTTGCTTTTTGTTATTTCGGTTTGTTACTTATTTCTCTATTAATGTTATTTCGGTTTTGTAATATTTTTCTTTTTTTGTTATTTCGGTTTGTTATTTTAAATTGCTAAAATGAGTTCCGCTGAAAATACTATGTTGTGTGACTTTACAAGCACCAACAATAATGATTTTATATGCACACCTATTGCTCCACCTGCATCTAAAGCTGAGTTCTTTGAAATTAAACCTGCTTTATTGAACCTTGTTATGAGAGAGGCTCTGGTGTTAGTTCTGATGATGTTGCTGCCCATCTAAATAACTTTGTAGAATTATGTGAAATGCAGAAATATAAAGATATAGATGGTGATATTATAAAACTGAAATTATTTTCTTTCTCCTTGAGAGGAAGAGCTAAAGAATGGTTGCTTTCATTGCCTAGGAATAGTATTGATTCATGGATTAAATGCAAATATGTTTTCATTGGAAAAATACTATCCTCCTGCTAAGATTATTTATCTAAGAAGTAGCATCATGAATTTTAAACAACTTGATAATGAACATGTTGCTCAAGCTTGGGAAAGAATGAAATCTTTGATAAAGAATTGCCCAACCCATGGACTGACTGCTTGGATGATCATCCAAACCTTTTATGCAGGAATGAATTTTTCTTCAAGAAACTTATTGGATTCAGCTGCGGGGGGTACCTTTATGTCCATCAGTTTGGGGGCCGCAACAAAAGTCTTGGATGATATGATGGTAAATTATTCTTAATAGCATACAGAGAGGACACCTCAATGTAAGAAGGTAAATTATGTTGAAGAAACCTCCTCCTTGAGTGAAAAGATTGGTATTATTATGTCTATGCTTGCTAGTGGTAAATCCCATGTTGATCCAAATAATGTTCCCTTAGCTTCTTTAGTTGCACAAGAAGAGCATGTTGATGTAAAATTTATTAAAAGCAACAATTTTAACAACAATGCCTATAGGAACAACTATGGTAATAACAATTATAAGCCCTATCCTCCTAATAATGGTAATTCTTATGGCAACTCTTATGGTAATTCTTATGTTAAAATTCCTAGTGAGGAAAGGATTCTAGAAATTGAGAAAGCTACTAAAGTTTCTATGCAAAATCAATATGAGTAAAATAAAGTATTCACTAAAACGATGGAAGAACAATCTAATATGCTAAGAAACATTAGTCATCAAATGAAAAATTTAAATAGGGAGATTTCGGGTCTCCAAGGAAAAATGACTAATGCTGAAACTTTTATTTCCTCTATGTCTACAACACAATCTTCTTTAATTAATAAAATGACTGCTAAACCTGAAAATATAGATGATAATCCTTTTGCTACTGCTAATGCCATCCAAGTTCAAATTGATGAAAATGTTAGATTAATAGCTCAACTACGTGCTAGATGGGAAAGAGAGAGAACTAGAGAAAGAGGTTAATATTGTTTAAGTTTTGGGTTAATTGGTTATGTGACATACCGAGCTGAGTTTTATCGGTATGTGCCCTACCTGCGTTGTTTCTCTGTTATGTGCCCTGGTTTGCTCGCATATCGCCCAAACGCTCGGTTCCCTCTGGTCAACCTCCTTTGACCCGCACTTGGCCTGACTGGTGGGGTCGGGCTGGCGCGGCTCGGCTTGTGTGTGGATCAGTTGGGATTTGGTCGGCTGTTTTCGAAATGGACCGTTGGATGAATTAGTAATACCACCGCGGCTCCATTTTAATACCGTTGGTCGGCTGTTTTCGAATTTGAACCCTAACTAGCCCTAATATACACTAACTATCCCTACTCTAAACTCTGTCTAGGTCGCCCTGGCCTGCCTCGTAGCGTGCTCTCTACCTGGCGCGCAGGTCGGAGACAACCGCCAGCTGGGCGGCCTCCATCATGGCCGGGTTCGTCGCGCGCTCCGCCGCCACGGCGTTGAGGTCGTCATACACCGTGCGCTCGGCGGCCATGTAGGCGTCGATGGAGTTCATCGCGTCAGCAACCGCCTCCATGGCGTCAACAACCGCGTCTGCCGCCTCCGCGTAGACATCAACCACCTCCGCGAAGTCATCAACCGCAACCGCCTCCGTGAAGTCATCATCCGCCTCATCCAAGGTGAAGGGGTTCGTGTGCAGAAACCCTAAAACATGCCAAGATCTATTCTATGCAGATATAGTAGTACGAACGGAGATCGGAATACATACCCTTGTAGACCGAAAGCGGGGATTCCGTTCCCGCACAAACGTTGTCGATGAACACCGACGAAGCCGACCTCAAGGTCTTGTAGAGGAAGCAGACCTCCGAGTGCCGCTAGCGCAGCACCTCGCAGGGCGTTACACACGTACGGTGGAAACGACGGCCTCCGAAGCTCCAGTCCAGGACGAGCAGCGGAAGACTTGGACCGGAACACCAGCAGTGCGGCAGCGGGCTATGGTGGAAGAGATCCCCCTCTCAACTCGGCGCAACTCCAACAAAGGGAATCATAAAATTGAGAGAGAATTGGGGAATTAATTGGTGAATTAAAAGGCCAGGGGTGCCCCTCTATATAAAGGCTCCTGGGGGAGCCAACCTTACCAGCCAAGCAATGTGGGACTATCCCCCATTGCCTGGTGCGGGTGCACATGGTGCGCCGGCCCCTGGTGGGCCCCTTTTGGCCCACCTGGGTCGGCCCCATGGCTCCCACCGAATTCCCCTAGGGAATTTTCCCCCTCTTGGGCCTTCTTTTGACCAGAAGGCCCATTTAGGGAAATCAGCCAGAATAAATTCGAAAATAAATATATAAAATCATATTTGCACATGAATTACACTAATTAATGTCAAACACATTATATATAATTTATTCTAGCTCCGAAACTCTTTCGTCGCTGCCCGATCTCCATCGGACCTCTCCCGAGACGTTCCCGGTGATCTCTTTCCTTTCCGGTTGTCTTGTCGAAACCCCTTAAGTGTGTTACCCTAGCGGTTCGATATAATAACAGGTATGATCAAGACTCCTCTATGATCAATGACTAACTCGTAGGCCTGGACCCCATGAATTAATCCCTGTGATATAACGAATGAATTTCATCTATCAAACCTGAACGCAAAGTCTTAAACCTTTTGCCATAGCGATATTTAGCGTGTCCGAGTGTCGCTCCATAGATATCTCCATACCTAGCTTGACCTCGTTACCGACAACGCTATCTTCTACTCGTCTATGATTTCATGTCTCCGTGACCTAGTCACATGCTTGCAAGCTCATTAGACATGATCTCACCGAGTGGGCCCTAGAGTATCTATCCTGCTATGCGGACTGGCAAATCCCGCTCTTGACCCCTCGTCTCAACTAGTCCTTTATGATACCCAAAAGTATCACCGTTATTGTCATACTAAATAAGATACGAAGTTTGGTGCGATCAAAGTATCTTCCAGGAATAACAATAAGAGTTGATCTCACGGTCAAAGGCGTAACGACTACGTCCTCCAAATCTAGGTATGTCCATCACATCGTTCTCCAACGATATGACATCCATTGCCGACCGGCGCCATGCCCTATGATCGGGAAACCTCGATCATCAATCGCGCAACGAAACTAGTCTTAGTAGAGGCTACTAGGGACCTGGTTGTTTACGCATCACACCCGTATTAATGTTTCCGCTTAATACGGTTATAGCATGACACAAAAACCTATTATGAACAAACGAGATATGATAAAGAATACACTTTATTAATTGCCTCTAGGGCATATCTCCTTCAGTCTCCCACTTGCACTAGAGTACAAATTAATCTAGATTACAACTTGGTAAAAGCTTAACACCCATAGCTAACTGGTGATTTTCATGCTTGTCAAGCGGGAGATGCTTTGTCAGCGGATCTGCCACATTCAGATCCGTATGCACTTCACATCGCCTCCTTGGACGAACTGACGTATCACATGGAAGCATCGAAGAATGTGTTTGGCGGTGGAGTGAGACCTTGGCTCCTTGGCGTTCGCAATGACACCCGTATTGTCACAGAAGAGGATCACGGGGTCTTGCATGCTCGGGAACACTCCAAGTTCGATGACGAACTTCCTCAGCCACACAGCTTCATTCGCGGCTTCGCAAGCAGCGATATACTCCGACTCCATTGTAGATTGTGTGACTCTGGGTTGCTTCCCACTTCTCCAGCACACGGCGCCTCCATTCACCTTGAACATGTAACCTGTCTGTGACTTAGAGTCATCGGGGTCTGAGCAGAAACTTGCATCTACGTAACCCGTTATGCCAAGTTCTTCATCGCAGCCACCATACACAAGGAACATTTCCTTTGTCTTATTGAGATACTTAAGAATGCTCTTAACAGCAATCCAATGCGCCATTTCAGGATTACTCTGGAACCGGCTTGTCAAACTTAGAGCTAATGCCACATTAGGTCTAGTACTTAACATTGCATACATAATCGATCCTATGGCTGAAGCATAAGGATGTTTAGTCATATCGGCCTTATCCAATTCCGTTACCGGACACTGTGCCTTCCGCAATGTTTTATTCTTGATAACTGGCAGAGAACCCTTCTTTGCCTTCTCCATACCGAAACGCTTTAGTATTTTATCAAGATAAGTACTCTGACTGAACGCTAATAGGCGCCTTGATCTATCACGATAGATTTTTATGCCTAAGACGTATGCAGCTTCTCCTAAGTCCTTCATGGAAAATTTATTGTTTAAATATTTCTTCACGCTATTCAGAAGTTCCACATCATTCCCAATCAGCAATATGTCATCTACATACAGTGCTAAGAACACAACCGAGCTCCCACTCATTTTCTTGTAAATGCAGGTCTCATCCAAATTTTGGACAAATTCAAAACCTTTGATTACCTCATCAAAGCGAAGATTCCAGCTCCGAGATGCTTGCTTCAATCCATAGATGGATCGCTGAAGCTTGCATACCATGTTAGCATTTCCTGGATCGACAAAACCTTCCAGTTGTACCATGTACAACTCTTCCTCAATGTTTCCATTTAGGAAGGCTGTTTTGACGTCCATCTGCCAGATTTCATGATCGTAATAGGAAGCAACTGCTAACAAAATCCGAATAGACTTAAGCATCGCTACCGGTGAAAAAGTTTCATCGTAGTCAATCTCATCAACTTGTCGGAAACCTTTTGCGACAAGCCGAGCTTTATAGACGGTCACATTACCGCCAACATCAGTCTTCTTCTTAAAGATCCATTTATTCTCGACGGCCTTGTGCTCTTCGGGAATATCCATCAAAGTCCACACTACATTCAGCATCAGTCTTCTTCTGAAAGATCCATTTATTCTCGACGGCCTTGCGCCCTTCGGGAATATCCATCAAATTCCACACTTTGTTATCATACATGGATCCTATTTCGGATTTCATGGCTCCAAGCCATTTCTCGGACTCTAGACTCGCCATCGCCTCCTTGTAGTTCGTAGGTTCGTCTTGTTCAACTAACATGACGGTGCAAACCATGTTGCCATACCATTCTGGTGCGATCGGAGATCTACCAGACCTATGAGGTAGAATACTTTCCTCGACAGTTTCTCCCACTCCATCCACGGAGGACGTTTTCGGAATTGCTTCCGTTGCGCCACTCGGAATTTCGAGTTCAGGATCAACGATCTCATCGAGGTCTACCTTCCTCCCACTTACTCCTTTCGCGAGAAACTCCTTCTCTAGAAAGGTACCGGTCTTCGCGACAAAAGTTTTGCCCTCAGCTTGGTTGTAGAAGGTGTATCCAACGGTTTCCCGCGGATATCCTACAAAGACGACTTTCTCCGATTTTGGTTCGAGTTGGTCAGGCTGTAGTTTCTTAACATACGCCTCACAACCCCAAACCTTTAGAAACGATAACTTAGGCTTCATGCCATACCATAATTCATATGGTGTCGTTTCAACGGATTTGGACGGAGCTCTATTTAAAATGAATGCGGCTGTTTCTAACTCATAACCCCAGAAGGACACAGGCAAATCGGTAAGAGACATCATAGATCGGACACTATCCAGTAGAGTACGATTACGTCGCTCGGACACGCCGTTACGCTGCGGTGTTCTGGCTGGCGTAAGTTGAGGTACTATGCCACAACTCTTCAGATGTGTGCCAAACTCAAAACTCAAATACTCGCCACCATGATCGGATCGGAGGTGCTTGATTTTCTTGTTAAGCTGATTCTCAACTTCACTTTAAAATTCTTTGAACTTTTCAAAAGTTTCAGACTTGTGTTTCATCAAGTAGATATAACCGTATCTACTCAAGTTATCAGTGAAGGTGACAAAGTAACGATAACCATTGTGTGTCGAAACGCTCATCGGTCCACACACATCTGTATGTATGATCCCCAATAAATCGGACGCCCATTCAACGAAACCTTTGAACGGTGTCTTGGTCATTTTGCCCATAAGGCATGGTTCGCATGTATCGAGGGATCCGAAATCCAACGAGTCCAAAAGTCCATCGGAGTGGAGTTTATTCATGCGCTTTACACCAATATGACCAAGACGGCAATGCCACATATACATGGCGGTATCATCACTACACTTAATCCGTTTGGCTTCTATCTTATGGATGTGAGTACTACGATCGAGATTCAACAAGAATAAACCATTATTCTCGGGAGCATCAACATAAAAGATATCATTCATATAAATAGCACAACTGCTTGATACTGATTTAAATGAATAACCGTCTTGTAACAGGCAAGACCCACTTATAATGTTTACACTCAAGGATGGTACAAAATAACACTTATTTAAAACCAAAACTAATCCCGATGGTAGATGTAGAGGGAGCGTGCTGACAGCCACCACGTCGACTCTCGATCCGTTGCTGACGCGCATCATCATGTCATCCTTAGCCAACCGCTATCTATTCCGTAACTCCTCCTGAGAGTTACATATATGAGCAACAGAACCAGTATCAAATACGCACGTGTTGCTCCGAGCGGATGTAAGGTACACATCTATAACATGTATATCAAATATACCTTGCTCTTTGTCGACCGTCTTGCCAGACTTCCTATCCTCCAGGTACTTGGGGCAGTTGCGCTTCCAGTGAACTTTTCCCTTGCAGTAGAAGCACTCCACGCTAGCTCTGGGACCAGATCTGTTAGTCTTGGGCTTGGCAATCATCTTTCCCTCCCTCCTGGACTTCCAACTCTGCTTTCCCTTGCCACCAGATTTCTTAAAATCGACGGTCTTGTTGACCATCAACAGCGTGTGCTCATTCTTAATCTCCACCTCAGTAGTCTTGAGCATCACGAACACTTCACCCAGGGACTTAGCCATGGCCTGCATGTTGTTGTTCATGACGAAGCCTTTATAGCTAGGGGCAACGATTGCAACAACCTGTCAATCGCCAGCTCATCGGGAATCTTGCATTCTAGAGCATTCAGGCGTTGAACGTAGCCAGACATCTTGACCACATGCTCGCTCACACTGCTATGCTCTTCCATATTGGCCGAGAAGAAAAGCTCAGAAGCTTCATATCTCTTAGCCTTAGCCTACGGCGCGAAGAAAGCCTTGAGATCAGAAATAATCTCAAAGGCGCTCATCTTCTCGAAGCGCTTCTGCAGGTCGGCTTCCATGGGCGTAGAGCATGCCACTCTGGACAAAGGCAGAATCCTCCGATCTGGTCTTGAAGACCTTCTTCTCATCCTCAGAGGCTTCATCTGCGGGAGGGTCACCTATGGCGGCATCAATGACGTAGGCCACCCTATGGGGAGTGAGGAGGATCCTCAGGTTGCGGAACCAGGCCATGAAGTTTGACCCGTTGGTCTTAAGCTTTTCTTTCTCAAGGAACAAACCTAGGTTAAACGAGGGGCGAGACATCTACAATGGAATTTGGAACAACGTAAGACTTTGTTCATAATAATTTTGAGTTATAGTATTTTTTTTAGAAAATAACTAACATAACTCCCACTCAAACGAACATCCCTCCTGGTCGTTTAAGCGATTACACGACCCCCATCCATTGCACCACCCCTCATCATCAGAGCCGGCGGCACAACTTCAAGAGTAGACAATTGTCCGCCACACCAATTTTGTGAATCGTGCTCGACCTTTCGGTCTCCTTGTTCCGAGGCCATATCTGCATATGCTAGGCTCGCCACCATAACCTCCGCGCTGACGCTTGTGAAACATGCCTTACACCCACTATATGCGAACGACGATATGTCTGTATAACATCCCAATATTTCGGAATTTTTAAGAATCACTAAAAATTTAAACTTTTGTTTTGATTAAAATAAAACATTAAAAGCATAAGAAAACCAACCATAAAAGTCTTCATAGAAATTTCCAATATTTTTATTATTTTAATTAATCACTATTTTCATAAGTTGTTTCAAGTTAAACATTTTACTATCCATTGTTTTTCTTAAACTTCGTTATATATTTTGACAAATAGTTTACAAATTTTCAAACCATTTTCTATAATAAAAAGGTTTCTTAATAAGTATTTGATTTCAACCACTTAGCCATAGCTATTCCTAAATTAAAATAATATTTACAAATTTTCTTTTAAACTATTTAAAACTTGGTATATTTGCCAAATGGTGTTGATTATTTACTTGAGTCCAAAACATGGTTTTAGTAAATTCAACCCTAGAGTTTATATCTTTGAAAACTATATATATATTTATATGTATTTAAATTATCTAAATAAGCATCTCATTAATTTAAAACATTTCATCAACTTCTAAAACATAAAATTATTTTCAAGAATAATTTCAACATAATAAAATAGTATATTTCACAAAATGTAATATATGGACTTATCAAATGATTTACCATAATATAAAATTAAATAGTGCACAAAAATATTTTGAATTGAAAATGAATACATTATATTTCCCTTTTCATTTCAAATAGATGTAATATATTATTTAATATTCCACTAAAGCCAAAAATGATTTTCAATTATAAAATGACTTTAAATAACTTCATTTTAAAACTTATATAAGTGTTGTATTTTTATAAATTTTATTTAGCCAAAAATAAATTTCATTAAGCCATATTTTCAAATTTAACATAATGTGTCAAATTTGTAGTTAATCAATATTTAAAATTTTGATTTTTGAAAATTGTTCAAAACATTTCCACAACTGGTTTAACACAAGGATATTGTTTTTACAAGTTTTTAGAAATTTTGTTTGCTTAATTTGGACACTTAAAACAAAAGATATGAAAGAAATAAGAAAAAATAAAAGAAAAAAAATGATGACGCAGCGATGACGTCATGTCGTTTTCAATCTCTAGAGACCTACCTCATGCACGTAACAAGCTCGAAAATGGCCGATTTTAATCGTTTGATTGCGGGCGTTTTACTCAACGAAATCACGCGCCATTTCTTCCAAATTAAAGCCCACGACCTATTCCTTCCTCCCCCTGAAAAGCCCTCTCCAAAACTCCTCTGTACTGGAGAATTTGATCGCCGGAGCTCCGGAACGCCAAAACGGCCGAGTTGATTGCGCTATTAAATCCGTGTGTTTTACTCCACCATTTGAAGTTTCGTTTGCACCTATAGAAAGCCCTCGACCCCTTCTCTCTTTGCCCTCTCGTGTCCGAACCAATAGTGCCCCCAGGCCGTAGCATTTTCTCGCCGGAGTCCGCGCGTCGCCGCCGCCGATTTCTTCAAATCACGGCGAAGGAAGACACTCTACGAAGCCGAGACGACACCCATTCTCTTCCCCACGCCCATACATAGCACCTAGACTCTTCATAGACTCCCTATTGCTTCCAAACGCGAGGGACACGACCAACCGAGCTCGCCGGCGAACCGAGCACCTCACCCGCGCCTCCACGCCACCTCCCAGATGCGCGAGACTACACCGACGCCACCATCCTCCACGCCGTGTCGTGCTGCACGTCGTCGTCATCTTCCCGAGGCCAGAGGAACACCGGAGCGTCGACCTCGTCCACGCCGGAGAGCAACGCCGTCGTCCTCTTCAATCTCTTCTTCACGTCCGGCAAGTACACCAGTCTTTCCCTCTTTGTTTTTTTTGTTTTTCTTCCTAACCATTGGATCTAAATCCAACATATCCTGCTGATCCACTTAAGTGAAGCGGTACACTCCAATATCGTAGCGACACGTGACCAGTTTTTCCAATTAAAACAAATTTCGGTCAGCAACTATGTTTTAAGTTGTAAAAATCATAACAATTAATCTATTTGTCCAAATTTGGTAATATTTATATATATGGAAAGCTTAGAAAGTTTACTACACGTGTTTATGCTTATTTTATAATTTTGACAAAGTTTCCAGTAGTCGAAAATTGAAACCAGAAATAGGGTAATTTTGCTATAACTTAAAGTCAATAGGTTATTTTCAAGTTTTCTTTTTTTGCAAATGAATATCCAAATGAACTCTCTTGGTGCATATTTAGTTCTGTATGATCATTTGTTTCTTTATTTTAATTTTCATGCATATATTCACATGTTCATATTTCATTTATATTACTTTTATGATTGACTGTTTTATGTTGATTGTTGTATTGTTGTTAGTTTCTTGTGTTAAAAGCCTTTAAAACTCACTTTATAAATCTTTAGCTAAATGATGTTTAAAACCTTTGAAATGTTTTAATTAAAATTAATGGTTTATTTTAGAACTCCGTACAACTTCCTTGAAAAATATAAAAAAATAAATTTTGAACCTTTGTAACTTCCTTAACAAATATGCTAAGTATAACTATTTCTTTGACCAAACCTTTTTGGTGAAAAGTTTGTATTGTATGTTTGTTTTTGTTTTACTACGTGTTGAATGGAGTGTTCATGTTAGTGTTGTGCTATGTTTTAGATTGACGGAGTTCAACGTTCGTGTTGAAAAAGGAGCGTGAGAGCAAAGACACCATCCAAAGGAAAGTGGCACACCTCATAAAAGTCCTATTATTTTTCTATGCAAGAGTAGTTTATTTTCCTAAGCATGTTAAGGACTTAGTAGAAAAGCTATGCTAGACCTGTTTAGAATTCCTTATTTCCTGTGTCTAGGTTCCTATGAAAATACTTAGTAGAATTGTGATGCTATGCAAAACTATTTTGATAAAATATTAAATTCTACTAAGTTATAATCAAACACCTGGGTGGAATTGGTTGCTTGGCTGTATGAGTTGAGTGTTGCCCCCAGGGGTTTTACCTGTGGGATATTCACTTGTGGATGGCCACCCAGGAACAGAGGAATCTTAAGAACTCCGAGTGAAGATTGCTTCTCGTGCAGCCATTGCCAATATGGGCTTTGGTTGATCAACTAAGCTGCATGGACTCGCCCCGGCTTGACAGGTGGTGGTAGTGGTTTGTAGGTGGAGCGCGTCAGGCCAGCTTGGGGAGGGGAAATGCTTCTGAAAGATCTCGTCTCATTCTTCTCCTTTTCCTTAACACTTCAAGATTGTATAGGATAGTTTGGGTTGAATAGGTACAATGGTGAACGTGCACAACCTCTGCAGAGTGTAAAACTAAGTACTTAGCCTTGTCCCTGGAAACGGACAATTGAGCAGCTGAACGAGGACGTCAACGGAGGATTCCACAATTCCAACTTCTAAATTAAAACTTGATGGGTGAACAAGGGTAGAATGAGACAGTGGTTTCTATGCCACGAATGTCTCGAATAGAAGAAAAGTGTTTTCCAAAAAGTTAGGAAAAATTGGCTTTATGCAAAATAGCCTTGAACTCCACGAGCCAAATATGCATATAGGTTATTTGAGTTATTTCACTAAGTGTCCACCATAGTGTCACTTGCCAGACTCCATTTTTAATGGAATCTGACCCACGTTGTTGCAATAAAAAAAATTTGTTGCAGATTGATCAGATGACGAGTGAGGTTTCGTTTAGAGGTTTCGAGTCTACAACGAACATGTTTTTCGCCTGTGGCAACATGAAGATGATGGAGACTCACTGCTACTGTATTTCTGCTGTTTACTCTTTATGTGCTAGCTTTATGCTATGCAAGTTGTAAAGAATATTTTCCAAGTCTGGATCATCGATTTAATAAAATTGATACTTTGTTGTGATATTACATCTTAAACTGTGTGTGCAAACGAATCTATCCAGAGATTTGCACTATACACAGGTACCTTGCCATATTTTTAGTGCAGGTACGCTACAGATGGTATCCGAGCACTGTGTTGCCTCTAGGTTCGAAACCCTAGGTTTGGATAGAAATAGGTTTGGACCATAGGATTGAAAATCTATTTTATTCATTTTTCTAGAAACAAAACTTTTTCATTTTATTCCGCGTACTCTCGTCTACTATCAACTTTCTTAAAAATACCTTATCTTATTCTAGATGACCATGTTCTTATAGTTAAAGTCTGTTTTGCTACTTCATATGGAAAAGCTACGATTCAACATGAAGTTCTACATGCATGGAAGACCAATGAAGAATCCAGATTCAGAGCTCATACACTTAGAAGATTTTGAAGAAAGTTGAGGAAGGACTTGAAGCACTCAAAGAGATAGACTTGACCACCACTTTCACAGAGCAACGATATCGTGCTAGTGTATTTGTCATACAAGTATGGCAATACTAGATTGTTTGTTTTTGTGTACCATGTTGTTTGATGTTTGTTAAATGTTGTTTGTAATGAATTGTCTTAATCTTCTGGTATCAGTTAGAATGTTTGAGTACCAACAAAACTTTTCTTTTAAGGGTGGTAGCCACCCAGATAATTCAAACCCAGTTGCCAAAACCCGGTGATCCAAGCCTATCTTTCTCTCTAGCATTCGGAATCGGTGAAATAATTCTCTGATGGTTTGCAGTTTCCGTGTCAACAGCTGGATTTTCTCCCCCTCCCGAGTTATCAGAATCATCCCGAGCACTTTCCATTTTTCTTTCTAGCCTCTCCGAATCTCGGGGACGAGATTCCTTTTAAGGGTGGTAGTCTGTAACATCCCAATATTTTGGAATTTTTAAAAATCACTAAAAATTTAAACTTTTGTTTTGATTAAAATAAAACATTAAAAGCATAAGAAAACCAACCAGAAAAGTCTTCATAGCAATTTCCAATTTGTTTATTATTTTAATTAATCACTATTTTCATAAGTTGTTTCAAGTTAAACATTTTACTATCCATTGTTTTTCTTAAACTTCGTTATATATTTTTACAAATAGTTTACAAATTTTCAAACCATTTTCTTATAATAAAAAGGTTTCTTAATAAGTATTTGATTTCAACCACTTAGCCATAGCTATTCATAAATTAAAATAATATTTACAAATTTTCTTTTAAACTATTTAAAACTTGGTATATTTGCCAAATAGTGTTGATTATTTCCTTGAGTTGAAAACATGGTTTTAGTAAAGTCAACCCTAGAGTTTATATCTTTGAAAACTATATATATATTTATAAGTATTTAAATTATCTAAATAAGCATCTCATTAATTTAATACATTTCATCAACTTCTAAAACATAAAATTATTTTCAAGAATAATTTCAACATAATAAAATAGAATATTTCACAAAATGTAATATATGGACTTATCAAATGATTTACCATAATATAAAATTAAATAGTGCACAAAAATATTTTGAATTGAAAATGAATACATTATATTTCCCTTTTCATTTCAAATAGATGTAATATGTTATTTAATATTCCACTAAAGCCAAAAATGATTTTCAATTATAAATGACTTTAAATAACTTCCTTTTAAAACTTATATAAGTGTTGTATTTTTCTAAATTTTATTTAGCCAAAAATAAATTTCATTAAGCCATATTTTCAAATTTAACATAATGTGTCAAATTTGTAGTTAACCAATATTTGAAAATTTTGATTATTAAAAATTGTTCAAAATATTCCCACAACTGGTTTAACATAAGGATATTGTTTGTAAAAAAATTTAGAAATTTTGTTTGCTTAATTTGGACACTTAAAACAAAAGATATGAAAGAAATAAGAAAAATCAGAAGAAAAAAATGATGACGCAGCAATGACGTCATGTCGTCTTCAATCTCCGTGCGTAAGAAACTCGAAAACGGCCGATTTTAATCGTTTGATTGCGGGCGTTTTACTAAACGAAATCACACGCCCGTTTCTCCTTCCTACCCCCTGAAAAGCCCTATCCAAAACTCCTCCGTACTGGAGAATTTGATCGCCGGAGCTCCGGAACGCCAAAACGGCCGACTTGATTGCGCTCTTAAATCCGTGTGTTTTACTCCACCATTTGAAGTTTCGTTTGCACCTATAGAAAGCCCTGGAACCCTTCTCTCTTTTCCCTCTCGTGTCCGAACCAATAGTGCCCCCTGGGCGTAGCATTTTCTCGCCGGAGTCCGCGCGTCGCCGCCGCCAATTTCTTCAAATCACGGCGAAGGAAGACTCTCTACGAAGCCGAGACGACAACCCATTCTCTTCCCCACACCCATACATAGAACCTAGACTCTTCATAGACTCCCTATTGCTTCCAAATGCGAGGGACACGACTAACCGAGCTCGCCGGTGAACCGAGCACCTCACCCGTGCCTCCACGCCACCTCCCGGATGCGCGAGACTACGCCGACGCGACCATCCTCCATGCCGTGTTGTGCTGCACGTCGTCGTCATCTTCCCGAGGCCAGAGGAGCACCGGAGTATCGACCTCGTCCACGCCGGAGAGCAACGCCGCCGTCCTCTTCAATCTCTTCTTCACGTCCGGCGAGTACACCAGTCTTTCCCTCTTTGTTTTTTTTTTGTTTTTCTTCCTAACCGTTGGATCTAAATCCAACATATCCTGATGATCCACTTAAGTGAAGAGGTACCCTCCAATATCGTAGCGACACGTGACCAGTATTTCCAATTAAAACGTATTTCGGTCAGCAACTATGTTGTAACATGTAAAAATCATAACAATTAATCTATTTATCCAAATTTGGTAATTTTTATATATCTGGAAAGCTTAGAAAGTTTACTACACGCGTATATGCTTATTTTATAATTTTGACAAAGTTTCCTGTAGTAGAAAAATGAAACCAGAAATAGGGTTATTTTGCTATAACTTAAAGTCAATAGGTTATTTTCAAGTTTTCTTTTTTTGCAAATGAATATCCAAATGAACTCTCTTGGTGCATATTTAGTTCTGTATGATCATTCGTTTCTTTATTTTGATTTTCATGCATATATTCACATGTTCATATTTCATATATATTACTTTTAGGATTGACTGTTTTATGTTGATTGTTATATTGTTGTTAGTTTCTTGTGTTAAAAGCCTTTGAAACTCACTTTATGAATCTTTAGTTAAATGATGTTTAAAACCTTTGAAATGTTTTAATTAAAATTAATGGTTTATTTTAGAACTCCTTACAACTTCCTTGAAAAATATAAAAAATAAATTTTGAACCTTTGTAACTTCCTTAACAAATATGCTAAGTGTAACTATTTCTTTGACCAAACCTTTTTGGTGAAAAGTTTGTATTGTATGTTTGTTTTTTGTTTTACTACGTGTTGAATGGAGTGTTTATGTTAGTGTTGTGCTATGTTTTAGATTGACGGAGTGCAACGTTCGTGTTGAAAAAGGAGTGTGAGAGCAAAGACATCATCCAAAGGCAAGTGACACACCTCATAAAAGTCCTAGTATTTTTCTATGCATGAGTAGTTTATTTTCCTAATCATGTTTAGGACTTAGTAGAAAAGTTATGCTAGACCTGTTTAGAGTTCCTTATTTCCTATGTCTAGGTTCTTATAAAAATACTTAGTAGAATTGTGATGCTATGCAAAACTATTTTGATAAAATATTAAATTCTTCTAAGTTATAATCAAACACCTGGGTGGAATTGGTTGCTTGGCTGTATGAGTTGAGTGTTGCCCCCAGGGGGTTTACCTGTGGGATATTCACTTGTGAATGACCACCCAGGAACAGAGGAATCTGAAGAACTCCGAGTGAAGATTGCTTCCCGTGCAGCCATTGCCAATATGGGCTCTGGCTTGATCAACTAAGCTGCATGGACTCGCCCCGGCCTGACAGGTGGTGGTAGTGGTTTGTAGCTGGAGCGCGTCAGGCTAGCATGGGGAGGGGAAATGCTTCTGAAAGATCTCGTCTCATTCTTCTCCTTTTCCTTAACACTTCAAGAGTGTATAGGATAGTTTGGGTTGAATGGGTACAATGGTGAACGTGCACAACCTCTGCAGAGTGTAAAACTAAGTACTTAGCCGTGTCCCCGGAAACGGACAATTGAGCAGCTGAACAAGGACGTCAACGGAGGATTCCACCATTCCAACTTCTAAATTAAAACTTGATGGGTGAACAAGTGTAGAATGAGACAGTGGTTTTCATGCCACGAATGTCTCGAATAGAAGAAAAGTGTTTTCCAAAGAGTTAGAAAAAATTGACTTTATGCAAAATAGCCTTGAACTCCACGAGCCAAATATGCATATAGGTTATTAGAGTTATTCCACTAAGTGTCCACCATAGTGTCACTTGCCAGACTCCATTTTTAATGGAATCTGACCCACGTTGTTGCAATAATTTTTTTATTGCAGATTGATCAGATGACGAGTGAGGTTTCGTTTAGAGGTTTCGAGTCTACAACCAACATATTTATCGCCTATGGCAACATGAAGATGATGGAGACTCACTGCTATTGTATTTCCGCTGTTTACTCTTTATGTGCTAGCTTTATGCTATGCAAGTTGTAAAGAATATTTTCCAAGTCTGGATCATCGATGTAATAAAATTGATACTTTGTTGTGATATTACATCTTAAACTGTGTGTGTAAACGAATCGATCCAGTGATTTTCACTATACACAGGTACCTTGCCGTATTTTTAGTGCAGGTACGCTACAGTGTGACACCCGATCATCACGGTCTGCCTCATAACATAGAACTTTCTTGGTGGTGCGAGTTGGAGGGAAAACACTAGTGGTATTTTGAAGGGATCATCTTATATAATTAGCGCCGCGTAACAAATATATACTATATATATAATGATACAATATAAGATGCACACAAAACATCAAATGTAATGCAATGTGATATAGTCCATTGCGCCATGGTCTTCTTGGCGCCAATAATTGCATATTTAAGCATCCCTTTCGGGCCCTCCTTTGAAAATGCGAAGACCAACTAAAGAGAGAGAAACTGACACCCGCCAGCCACAGATACGGTACAAGCCGTATGTCAGTAGTGGAACCAGTCTCGCGTAAGCGTACGCGTAAAGTCGGTCCGGGCCGCTTCATCAACTCGATGCCGCTAGAATCACAAGTGCACGCTAGAGGGTAGAAAATAACAGGAACGGTGCCCCCGTGCAGAAAACGAGTTCTAACAGCATACAACTATATCTACGATAGATCGGCTCTCATACCACTGAAGGGGTACGTGTGCAGAAAACAAAAATTTCCTAGCAACGATATCCCTAAAACATGCCAAGATCTATTCTATGCAGATATAGTAGTACGAACGGAGATTGGAATACATACCCTTGTAGACCGAAAGCGGGGATTACGTTCCCGCACAAACGTTGTCGATGAAGACCGACGAAGCCGACCTCAAGGTCTTGTAGAGGAAGCAGACCTCCGAGTGCCGCTAGCGCGGCACCTCGCAGGGCGTTACACACGTACGGTGGAAACGACGGCCTCCGAAGCTCCAGTCAAGGACGAGCAGCGGAAGACTTGGACCGGAACACCAGCAGCGCGGCAGCGGGCTATGGTGGAAGAGATTCTCCTCTCAACTCGGCGCAACTCCAACAAAGGGAATAACAAAATCGAGAGAGAATTGGGGAACTAATTGGTGAATTAAAATGCCATGGGTGCCCCTCTATATAAAGGCTCCTGGGGGAGCCAACCTTGCCAGCCAGGCAATGTGGGACTATCCCGCATTGCCTGGTGCGGCTGCACATGGTGCGCCGGCCCCTGGTGGTCCCCTTTTGGCCCACCTGGGTCGGCCCCATGGCTCCCACCGAATTCCCCTAGGGAATTTTCCCCCTCTTGGGCCTTCTTTCGACCAGAAGGCCCATTTAGGGAAATCAGCCAGGATAAATTCGAAAATAAATATATAAAATCATATTTGCACATTAATTACACTAATTAATATCAAACATATTATATATAATTTATTCTAGCTCCGAAAACTCTTTCGTCGCTGCCCGATCTCCATCGGACCTCTCCCGGGACGTTCCCGGTGATCTCTTTCCTTTCCGGTTGTCTTGTCGAACCCCTTAAGTGTGTTACCCTAGCGGTTCGATATAATAACAGGTATGATCAAGACTCCTCTATGATCAGCGACTAACTCGTAGGCCTGGACCCCATGAATTAATCCCTGTGATATAACGAATGAATTTCATCTATCAAAACTGAACGCAAAGTCTTAAACATTTTGCCATAGCGATACTTAGCGTGTCCGAGTGTCGTTCCATAGATATCTCCATACCTAGCTTGACCTCGTTACCGACAACGCTATCTTCTACTCGTCTATGATTTCATGTCTCTGTGACCTAGTCACATGCTTGCAAGCTCATTAGACATGATCTCACCGAGTGGGCCCTAGAGTATCTATCCTGCTAAGCGGACTGGAAAATCCCGCTCTTGACCCCTCGTCTCAACTACTCCTTTCCGATACCCAAAAGTATCACCGTTATTGTCATACTAAATAAGATACGACGTTTGGTGCGATCAAAGTATCTTCCAGGAATAACAATAAGAGTTGATCTCACGGTCAAAGGCGTAACGACTACATCCTCCAAATCTGGGTATGTCCATCGCATCGTTCTCCAACGATATGACTTCCATTGCCGACCCGCGCCATGCCCTATGATCGGGAAACCTCGATCATCAATCGCGCAACGAAACAAGTCTTAGTAGAGTCTACTAGGGACCTGGTTGTTTACGTATCACACCCGTATTAATGTTTCCGCTTAATACGGTTATAGCATGACACAAAAACCTATTATAAACAAACGAGATATGATAAAGAATACACTTTATTAATTGCCTCTAGGGCATATCTCATTCACAAGGTGGCGATGGAGTTCACCGTGGCCACCTGGTCGGGCCACAACGACTGTGGCAACTCCTGCTCCTGCGGCGGCTCCTCCTCTTGGTCCTCCACGTCGACGTCTGCCCATTCGAGGGGCAAGACGTCGCCGATAGGCTGGAGCTCCGGCGCCTACTCCGGCTGGTGCTCCTGCCCCAAAGGGTGGGCGCGGGTGAGGGTGACCCAGGTGGTTTGGAGGCGGCGAGGCATGGTGTTGGCTTTGAAGGATGCGGGCATGGCGGAGGAGTTATATAGGCGGGGAGGGGGTAGAAACGGAGGCGGGAAGCGGTGGCACTGGGCGGGAAGCGGCGGGTGGGTGAGCATGCGTCGCGTCGGAGTTATTACGGCGGCGACGAGATACGGCCACGTCGACACTTGGGAAGCCGAGAAAGTCCGGGCGTCGGCGTAATTTCGAGGCGTGCCGCAAACGGCTCGTTGTCCCGTCGCTTCGTCGCCTGCAGAAACGTGTCGCCATTAAGGCGGGCGTACCAGCCTCCTGCACACCGGCACAATTTAGAGCACAACCTCGCGCCACCAGGAAGCGCGTAAGTGGGAAACGCGCGGGAAGCGAGTAAGTGGGAAACGTGCAGTTGTGGGGCGTGGGGAAACGAGTTCGTGGGGTACTTCATCCTCCAGTCTCCCATAAATAGAGGTGCACACCCCCTCCCGTGTGTACTTCATCCTCTAGTCTTCCCGACGCCGCCACTCATCCAAATTCTTGTACTCCGTCGCGGCTTCACCATCCATGGCATCACCGCTCAAGCGCTCCGCTACCATGATGTACGTGTGGTCTGATTCCGATTGTTAGTTCCTTAGTTGCATCTGTTGTTTACATCGAGTCTCATGGTTTGTTAACATCATATATATTCGGATTATGTGAGCAGGGATAATGCAGCGGAGGCGGATCGCACGCCGGAGGAGGTTTCGGTGATCGCCTCCCTCACGCAGTCGATTGAGGACTTACAAGAACGACTAGTTGTAGCCTTTAAAAAAGCTAATCAGTACATGGACGGGACGGTGGAAGCTAGAGAGCAGTTCCTCATGGCCTCGGACTTCGCTGAGAAGCTGTCCGACCAGCTGAAGGTCCAGGCGGGGAACAACCTAAAGCTTCATGAGAAGGTTTTGGCCCTCCAGATGGAGAACAACCTGGCGCGGGATGAAGCTTTAGCCCTGAAAAACCAAGCTATGACGTTGGAGAAGCAGTGCCTCGACAAGAAGGTGGAGAAGGCTGACGTGGGGCTACTCTTCGACTACCATACGATGAGGCTACCTGGGCCACGCCAAGGTTGCAGAGGCCCATAGAAGGTCCACTAGGGGTATCGTGTGACCTAGTTCTAGTCGGTTAGGTCATACGACTCTTACCATATCTGTAATTGCCATTGACACCGTTCACCCGGGACCTGGCCTACCTATAAAGGCCAGGAGGGTTGCTCGTCCAAGGGACACGCTCATAGCCGCCACCACGAACCCTAGCGAGATCGTTATCTCGCCATTGTAACCACTACTCGCAATCAATACCAGACAAGCAGGAAGTAGGGTGTTATCCTCTGGGATCCTGAACCTGGGTAAACGCCTCGCTTGTCAGCCGTCGTGATCACCAACGCTTCTCTCTCTCCCCCTCAATCAACCTGAGGTGGACAACCCTGGGATTTTCCGGGTTACCCCCTCGTCAATTGGCGCTGTCTGTGGGAAGAACGAGCGTTGGAATCATGGTCGCACCGACTCCATCCATAAAGAAGATCGACGTCTGCATCACCCGGGAGCCAATCTGCCTCGGCTCCTTCGAATACGCCTTCCACCCGCCGGCCCACCGCTCGGTGTACGCCGATCTGTACGAAGGTATACACGGTGACCGCGCCACGCGCGGCGGTGACACCCGCATCGGCTACCATCGCACCGCACCCGCCGTCGCCTACCACGGAGGTCGCGCCTGCCAAAACTATGAAGATCGCGTCTCCGACCGATCAACCCACATCTACATCGACTACCAATCACCTCGATAACTACCATGCAGATCTAGTCTACTTCGACCATCTCGATTGCACGGCTGGCAAAATCAAGATCTTCTCCAACTTTGAATGCGTCAACCGCACCCACGCGTGCGACCAAGATCGTGCTACCGACAGCCGCGTCACGCGCATCTTCATGGACTCATCAAGTCTTCCCCAAGCCAATTGCGCTCGCTCTGGCGACTGTGAAATTGTCCTCCATGACCGCGATAAAGATCGCGGGAAGACGCAACGACGGCTATGCAGCCTATCACGTGGGAGCAATTTTTGATCCCGAGCAAGGCTCGGATGACGGAAGCAGCAGCGGCAGCGTAAACACCCCTACCCAAGTTTACCCCGCGCAAGTCTTCATGGCTGGCACAGTGCCTCCAGAAGGCAATGACGAACCCGCATATCCACTGGAGGTGGTCATGCCTGACCAGGTGACGGGGCTCACCATCACGCGCGACATGGCGATCAGGGCTATCAAGCACATCGACGACGGCACGTTTCCACCACCCGACGCACCTCGGGAGGACCAAATGGCAGTCCAGTGCTTGCTACGCAAGGAAGGCGAGCGACTTCGCGCGGAAAAATTCGAGCTCCTCCGGTGCAAGCGGAGGCTGACGTGTCAAGCGCCAGACGGGCTGCCTACTCATTTACCTCCTCCATGGAAGTCAACCAAGGAGCACGGCGACACAGAGCTCGCGTGCCCCTTATGACGGAAGCCGATTGAGCCAGGGTCACCCGCAACCTCGACTCTTCCTTCGTAACCGAGGATGAAAACGGGATACCCGTCCCTAAAACGGCGAACGCTGCTATCATGGCAGTCGAAACATATCTTCGGCTCACACAGCCACCAGAGGGAGACGCGCGCGCCCTTCTCCACAAGCAGCAGATCATGTCCATGAAGGCAATCGAGGACGCCTTGTCGAACAAGGTGCCAAGCAGTCGGGCACGTGAGGAGCGAGAACACCAAGCCCGCGAGCCAGCAGCACTAGATGGCCCTGCAGCAAGGCCACTACGACGGCCACAACCAGGCGAAGACCTTCGCAACGTCATCGTGCAAAGGACGGTGGACCGCAACCGCACCCAGCATTCGACTGACACGACGAACTCGGACGACCAGGCCGATCGCAACTTCGAGCCGTGCGGCACCGCATGCTTCAGCTTCAACATCCATGACTCCCGCATGCCCAAAGGCTTCAAGCTAGCAGCAGGAACACCCAAGTACGACGGGAAACAAGACCCACGCCTTTGGCTCGAAGACTACCTCATCGCCTGCACCTGCCAAGGAGGAACGTCGACCACGGCGATGCAGTACATCCAGCTCATGCTCACGGATTCAGCACGCGGGTGGCTCACCAGCCAACCCAAGGACTCCTTCAGAACCTGGGAAGAATTCCAAGATACCTTCATCAAAAGTTTTCTTGGAACGTATGCGAGGCCGGCAACCTACATCGAGTTGCAAGCCTGTAAGCAAGGAAGGGATGAGTCGCTCCGGTCATACATCCAACGGTGGACACTTCTCCGGAACACTATGGAAGCCGTCTCAGAAGACCGGGTGATGGATGCGTTCATGCATGGCGTCTCCCGCCGCGACCTCCGCGAAGAGTTCGGTAGGCTCCAGCCGAAAACCATGATCGAGCTCATGAAGATAGCCAACCAGTGGGCCGAAGGAGAGGACTACGTCCGCGACAACTCCCCCAAGAACGAAGCCGGAACTAGTAACGGGCGGGATGGATGCCAGAAGAAGAAACCACGTTTCACCAACCTCGACTCAATCGCCAATACGATCAAGGTCGCCAGTACAGTCGCAGCGGCGATCAAGGTCGACAGTCAGACCCAGGACTGTACAACCGTAGCGGCGGCAGCATCAACCGCAACGACGGAGGCCAGAAACGCGAGTGGAGTCGCGCGCTAACCCCAGCCGAGGAGCTGGCGCAACCCTGCAAGCACCATATGTACCGCAACCCGGAAACGGGCAAATGGGGCGCCAACCACTTGTTGAAAGACTGTCGTAAAGCATGCAAGATCTACAAGGCCATGCAACATATCATCACTCCCGTGCCGGCACTGCAGCCAGCCCCGCAGCTTGCTATTCAGTCAGCACCCGTGAACAACAACCCAGCACAAGCGGTGGGAGCTTTCCCCCAGCAACAGCCGTAGCATGAAGCCCAGCCAATGGCACACGACGCGTACCCGGCCGCTCGGGGACAACTCAACATGATACAGAAGGGACGCCCTTCAAACATGGTGCAAAAGCTCATCACCTGCCAAGTCCTTCAGGCCACCACCTGCCCATGCGCAGTACCGAACTACCTGAGAGGGTCAGAGACACCAATCACATTCTCCAGGGCAGACCACCCGTCATATGTACCTCGACCCGGGCACGCTGCCCTAGTTGTTGAAGCCCTGATCGGAGACTACAACCTGAAGAAGGTATTCATGGATGGAGGTACTGGCATTAACATCATATTCGTCGATACCCTGAGAAGGATGAACAAGTCGACAGAGAAGCTGCCGGAGTCTGAGACCACCTTCCACGGCATAGTACTAGGGCAAGCAATCACACCCATGGGAACGATCACACTCGACGTCAACCTCGGCACACCCGAGCACTTCAGGAGAGAGTCGATCGACTTTGAGGTCGTTGACTGGAAGTCACAATACCACGCCATACTTGGGCGTCGAACCTTCGCTAGGTTCATGGCAGTACCTCACTACGCCTACCTGATGATCAAGTTGCCTGGACCCAAAGGAATAATCACGGTGCGCGGCGACTTCGACCGCTCCAACAGCTGCGGCCGCGAGTTCAGCAGGATCTCTGAGTTCTTCGGGGTCGAAGAGCACTTCAAAGGCATAGCAGCCGACAACGACATGACCGTTTTTCCACCCCGTAAGAAGCCAGCCAAGGACGCCGCCTTCAACACGAACGATGACACAACAACCCACCAAGTCTATCCGACTGACAGCAGCAAGACGGTCAAAGTATCATCAAGCCTGACCCCCGCATAGGAAAGCGCGCTCGTCGAGTTTCTACGTGAGAACTGGAAAATCTTTGCATGTCAACCCTCTGACATGCCAGGAATACCCAGGAATCTCGCCGAGCACTCCTTAAAAGTTCACAAGGACGCCAGACCCGTCAAGCAAGCCATGCGACGCTTCTCCGGGCCCAAACGGGACGCGATCACCATGGAAATCGACCGACTATTGCACGCCAAGTTCATCCGAGAAATTAAGGACTCGGACTGGGTCACCAACTCTGTCCTTGTAGAGAAGAAGAAGACGAAGAAACTACGCATGTGCGTCGACTTCACCGCCGTCAACAAATGTTGCCCCAAGGATCACTTCCCGCTCCCGCGGATAGACCAGATCATCGACTCGACAGCAGGCTACGAGCGCCTGTCTTTACTGGACGCCTACTCAGGTTACCAGCAGATCAGACTGAACGTCGACGACGAATAAAAAACTGCATTCATCACACCTGATGGCGTCTTGTGTTACCAGACAATGCCCTTCGGGTTAAAGAACGTTGGCGCCACATACCAGCGTACAATGCAAGCATGCCTCAAAGGGCTCATCGGGCAAATGTCCAGGTCTACGTCGATGACATCGTTGTCATGACCCGAAAGGAAGACACCTTAGTCGCCGACCTCCGCAAGGTCTTCGCGGCGCTCGACGAATATCAGATCAAGCTGAACCCAGATAAGTGTGTCTTCGGCGTGCCAGCCGGAGAGTTGCTGGGATACCTCGTCTCTGCGAGAGGAATTGAAGCAAATCCTGAGAAGGTGCAGAACATACTTACAATGCCAGCACCAACCAAACTCTGTGAGGTGCAACGATTAGCTGGCCGAGTCGCAGCTCTCAGCCGGTTCATAAGTAAGTTGGGTGAGAAGGCCTGCCTTTCTACCAACTGATGAAGAATACAGACAAGTTCGAGTGGATAGGAGAAGCACAAGAGGCGTTCGACCAGCTAAAAAGACCCTGACAACTTCCCCAGTCCTGGTGGCACCACTGGAGAACGAGCCGCTATACCTATACGTCTCAGCAACCAACAGGGTGGTGAGTACTGTACTTGTAGTGGAGCGGGAAGAAGAAGGGCACAGTCATCCTGTCCAAAGACTAGTCTATTACCTCAGCGAGGTCCTGACATTGTCCAAGCAAAACTACCCGCACTACCAGAAGCTATACGGGGTCTTCATGATTCCAGAAAGGTCGTCCACTACTTCTCCGAGCACCCGATCACGATGGTAAGCTCCTCTGGACTAGCAGACATCCTCACAAACCAGCGGCGATAGGACGAGTCGCCAAGTAGGTTGTCGAACTAGGACCCTGGGGGCTGAAATACGCTCACCCGAAGTCGATCAAGGCACAAGTCTTTCCAGAATTCACCACCGAGTGGATAGACGCCCAGCTACCAGATGTCCCCGACTTGTCGAACACATGGACAATGTACTTCGACGGCTCCAAGAAGTTCAGAGCGGCTGGGGCAGGAGTCGTCCTCAAGTCCCCCAAAGGCAACAAATTGAAATACGTTCTGCAGATGGACTTCCCAACACCCTCCAACAACGAAGCAGAGTACGAGGCCCTGATCCACGGCATGCGGATGGCCAAGAACTGCGGCGCCACTCACCTCATGATCTACGGAGACTCTTACCTCGTCGTACAGCAAACCATGAAGTCCTGCGACGCCATCGCCGACAACATGATCGCCTATAGAGACCTGTACAACCAACTGGAGGGCACATTCGATGGTTGTGAGCTGCGGCACATCGGCTGCGACAGCAACGAGGAAGCCGACGCCTTCGCCAACATGGGATCAGACAAGGTACCAGTTCCACCCGGCGTCTTCCTCGAGCGCATCACGCAGCGGTCCATTAAGCTTCGACCTGCAACAATCTCCTCCACACCCCCAACGAGCACTGCCCACCCGCCAAGCAAAGAAAACGAACCCATGGAGGTCATGCTGGTCGAAGCCACATGGACAGGACCATATCTAGCCTACATACTGCACCAAAGGCTGCCAACCGATCCAGTCGAAGCCAAGCGCATCATTCGGCGCTCCAAAGTTTCACCGTCATCTGCAGGCATCACGCCAGCAGCCGGGCCTTGGTGGCCAAAACGCTACGAGTCGGGTTCTACTGGCCAACAGTTATGCAAGACGCAGAAGACCTAGTAAGGAAGTGTACCGGATGCCAGGAGTTCGCCAACAAGCCACACGCGTCGGCATCCGCGCTAAAAACAATACCACTAGCCTGGCCCTTCACGCAATGGGGGATGGACATGGTAGGCCCGCTCAAGAAATCTTCACCCGGGGGACACACCAATCTCCTGGTCGCAGTCGACAAATTCACCAAGTGGATTGAAGCCGTGCCTATCACGAGTTCGACTGCATCATTAGTAGTTAACTTCATCAGATCCATCATCTTCAGTTTCGGGGTACCAAACGGCATCATCACGACAATGGCTCGAACTTTACAGCCGAAGAATTCAAGGACTTCTGTTCTGATCAAGGCATCAAGCTCAACTATGCATCTGTTTCGCACCCGCAGTCCAATGGGCAAGTCGAAAAAGCCAACGGTCTAGTCTACAACGGCATCAAGAAGCGCCTGCGAGTACCGCTGAGACGCGCCACGGGCGCGTGGGTTGAAGAACTGCCATCAGTACTATGGAGCCTGCGAACCACGCCAAACAGGTCCAGCCAGTACACTCTGTTCTTCATGGTGTATGGCGCAGAGGCGGTCCTACCCTGCGACATCAAATTTGACGCACCGCGGGTGCTAGCCTACGACGAGTCAGACGCAGAAGAAGCATTGAAGACGACATGGACGTCCTGGATGAAGCCCGCGACATCGCCCTGGCACGATCAGCCGTGTATCAGCAAGACTTGCGCAACTACCATGGACGGAGGTTGTGGCCAAGGGCATTCGTCGCAGGCGACCTAGTACTCCGCCTCAAGCAGAAGAAGGTGCACAAACTTGCCTCCCCATGGGAGGGCCCATACATTGTGACAGAAGCAATTGGCAACGGAGCCTACCGCCTGAAGGACTCGAAGACGGGAGCAGCCTGCAGCAACCCGTGGAACGTCCCACAGATTCGTCGTTTCTACGCCTAGTCGACTCAATCATTGTACCAAAGCAAGCATGACAAGGCGGCAGGTTTCAGACGCACTCTTTCCCTTAACAGGGTACCTAAGGGGACTGGAAGGGTTTTAACGAGGCGTCCTGCTCGCAAGAATCAATAAAGTGATTTATGGAACAAGCTCTCCCCTTTACTTTTTCAGTCAAGGCAATCCCTAACCTAGGCCGCCACTCGAACCACTCGAGGGCAGCGCCATACAGGTCAAATCAAAAGCCTAGGCCGTCACTCGAACCACTCGGGGGCTGCGCCATACAGGCCTTACTCGCAAAATCCTAGGCCGCTACCCGATCTGCTCGGGAGCCGCGCCATACCGGTCAAGTCAAAAATCCTAGGCCGCCGCCTGACACACTCGGGGGCTGCGCTTTACAGGTATCACTTGAAGTCCTAGGCCGCCACTCAAACCACTCGGGGGCTGCGCCATACAGGCCCTACCCGTAAAATCCTATGCCACCACCCGAACCACTCGGGGGCTGCGCCGTACAGGTCAAGTCACAAAATCCTTGGCCGACGTCGGATACACTCGGGGGCTGCGCTTTACAGGTATCACTTGAAATCCTAGGCCGCCACTCGAAATAATCGGCGGCTGCGCCATATAGGTCCATGACAAAGCCCTAGGCCGCCACCCAATGCACTCGGGGGTTGTGCCACACAGGTCAAGACTCACGCTTGATGCACTCGGGCCACGTCGCACAAGGACTTTATCTAAGTCGCACTAAGTCCACTCGAGGGTGCACAACAGATATTCGCACAGTAATGCAAACAATTTCAACTTGCTTACTCGGGGGCTCCCTCAACCTCATACATTGATATTTACATTTGGTAAATTTTCCTCCTATAACTAATCATGTACAACAGAAGATTGTTACCCCTAATCTGCAGGCTCATCCTTCGGCGCATCGAGTGGCCCCACGAGGCGCTCGCTCAGCTTTTGGACCTGTTGAATCATCTGGCACGCAGCTGGCAAGGTATCGGCGTAATCATCATCCCCAGGCAAGCCACCTAATAACCTCTCCAGAGGAAGATTTGGCCGGTGCAGTCGTACATACGCCAACGCCACGTTCGCCCCGGCGACGAGTTGGGCATCGACAACCTCCTTCAACGCGTCACCTTCGTGGAACCGCTCCAGCAATGTGGCCAACTCGTGGGGTTGCCCATTATGCGGGAAGTACACGCGATGGATATGCCATAGGGTCTTCCTGCAACCTTCCAGGAGAAAAGCAGCCCGCCAAGTACGATCAAGCATACACGCGAGGATCCGCCCTCTCGATCTGTTCGACCAGAAGTGGCGCGCCTCGTGTGAATCGCCAGTTGCCTCCTGGGTGACCCGCTCTTCAACCCGAGCCTGCTCAGCTTGCCAATCAGGGTTCACATCTGCATCAAGAAACTGCAAGCGTTACAATCAACAAATCGCAAGGAGGAAGTCAAAAACAAAATGCTACCAACCTTGCAGCTGTCGACTGATCAGATCAATCTCGCCAAACAAGAATTATTCGCGCTGAGAGAACTCCGCAACAGGGCGTGACTTAGAGCGCTCCAGCTCCAACTCGACACGCTTTAGACTCGCCTCGAGGTCGATCACCTTGTTCCTCATGTAGGTGATCAACCGTTGGTCGTTCGTGCTTCGCTGAGGAACTGGCGTTGATCGACGACGGCGTACAACCGCAGTCGAACGAGAACCACCCTCGCCACTCGCGCCAGTTGTCGCAGCAATGGAAGTGGTCTCGCACATGTCAGTCTGTCACGAATATGCAGTGTCAATACAGAAAAGTAAAGGCGACTTCTCAACCAAAGCAAAATTGAAGTGAAGGAACATATACTTCAGCACAAAACATAGTTCAAGGGCAAAAGACCTGACAAAATATAAGTCATTACAAGCTACAGACTCAAACATAGACTACTAAGTCCTACACTACAAGGTTCCTATGCTGCGGACTCCGACCGGGAGCGACTCCTCCGAGCAGCAGCCGCCTCGGTTGCCTTGGCGATCCCCCTCTCAAAGGTGGCAACAAGCTTCACAGCCAGCTGTGTAGCATGCGCCTTCACCCCGCTAAGAGACGCGGTCTTGCCGTCAGGCCTTCGAGGGAAGCCTATGACAACTTTCTCGAAGTCGCCAGCGACCTGATAGACAAGCAGAAGCTGGAAAGTAAGCTCGGAGCCGCGTACCGTCTCCGTTCGAGTGAAATACACGAGGGTGGTCGTGTCATCTTCAAACGGCGCCGTGAGAGCATCGACGACAGTCGGTGACGGCGCGCTGGGAAAGATGCTCCGGTGCACAGTCGCCAGCGCTCCGGTCGACTTCTGCAGCGCTGCCGTCGACTTCTACAGCGCAGAGGAGGCATACGCGCAGGCACGGTCAAGAAACCCTACCGCGGTTGCCAAGTCGACGTCGTCGCTGGACGAGCCTTCCGGAGGAGCACCTCCGCATTTCTCTGAACAAAGGGTCAGAAATCAACACAAGGCAAATCAAGCAAAGACAAAAGTAGACGTCAAGCCGAAAGACTCACCTCCAAGGGCGCCGGTGAGTGTGAGTAGGCGGTCGACTTGAGTCTTCTCCTGGACGACTCGCACACGCTCGCGCTCCTGCGACTCGTGCAACGCCTTATCTAGCTCCGCCTGAGCCTGAAGCTTCCGCTCCAGCTCTGCAGCTCGCGTCGTGGCCTGGTCCAAGGAGGTGCGCAGTTGATCCCTCTCCTTCTCCAGGCGAACGTAGGCAGCGACTGCCTCAAGCTGCTGGCGGTAGTATGGCTGCAAAACAAACAAGAAAATATAAAGTTGCGGTCGACTATCCTAGTCACCCACACCTTCGGGGGCTACTCCCTTCGGGAGCGCTGTTCGCTCACCCGATGTAACTACGGAAGAACAAGAACAGGAACTTACGTGGTCCAGGAGATCGGCATCCGCTGAAGTTGTCGCGGTAGCGTCACTCGGCGCCACGGAGCCACCAGCCCGCGCATGCTCCTCGACCACCCGCATAACTAGCTCGGTCGAAGGAGCAGACGTATGCTCCACATCGTGTGGAGGGGAGCTGACGCCGCCGGAACGGTAGCTGGCACAAGATTCATAAAAACTCAACTCGAAGCCTGAAAATCAAGAAGGCAACTCGGCACAACAGAAAGGAAATAACGACTAACCTGGTGGTCTCGACGTCACCGTCGCTCCGCAGGGAGACGGATGGCATCCGAGCGAACTCGCGCGGCGGCACATAGCTGACAGGAGGAGCAGCCAAGGGCTCGTCCCAGTCGTCCCGGGACCTCGCACCCGAAGAAGACATGCCAGCCTCCACCAAGTCAGCAGCCGCATCCTTCGCAGGAGACGAAGCAGTCGCAGAGTCGCCGCCACTCCGCATTTTCTACTTCTTCCGTGCGGGCTCCTCTTCCTCTTCTTCGTCCACCTCATCACTCGGAGAGACGGCGGGCGGAATTTCCTCATCGTCACCCTCCTCCTCCACAAACGTCGCCTCGTTATGAGGTCCATTTTCTGGGAGTGGAGGAAGGCTGACAAGAAAAGAGCGACCCTGTAACAAATAAAGACAAGTCGAATCAAGAAACAGAAGATCAAGAAATCAAATAAGGAAAAGAAGAAACAGGTAGAAGCCTACCTCGGGAACAGGGTTCGCCGCTCCGTACACGGCGACAAGACACTTGACGTTGCAGGGGTCTGCGGCTCGGAGGCTAGTGATGCCCCTCACCTTGATCTCCACCTCCTCGTCGTCAAGCGGCGGGTCGCCGGCGCCCTCAACGGCCCACATCGGGTGGGGGCGAGCGCGGAGTGGCTGGACTCGAAGCCTGAAGAAGGTGGCCATGAGGTGGACGCCGCCCGACTCGCGCCCCAAGGTCTTGAGCAGGTTACGCAGAAGGCTCAGCAACGGCCTCGCAGACTCCATCTTCTCCTCCGCGAGCGGGTGCGCCCACGCGCGCGTCTTCCGCAACTCGCGCTCGCCGCTGAAGTCCGCTAAACCCTTCTGGTCGCACCTGATGTAGAACCACCGCTTCTGCCACCCCTGGATGGAATCCGACTTCTTCATCTGGAAGTACGCGGTGTCGCCACGCACTTGGATGCCGAAGCCGCCCACCGGGTATGTCAACCCGCTCTTCCCCACGTTCTTCCGAACAAGGAAGAGCGACTTCCATAAAGCCCAGTGGGGAGCGATCCCCATAAAGCACTCGCAGAGCACGATAAAGTTCGTGATGCTTAAGACGCCATTGGGGGTCAGATCGTGGATCTGAACCCCATAGGCGTACAGAAGACCACAAACAAAATCGTGGAGAGGGAACCCGAAGCCCCGTGGAAGGACATCAACGAAGCAAACACACTCCCCCTCACGAGGAGCAGGGTACACCTCCTTACCAGGGGCGCGTACCGTGGCCTGGCTCGTCGGGGGCAGCAGGCCCTGCGCGCGCAGGACCTCAAGATCGGCGTTCTTCACCGACGACTTCTGCCAGTCGCCGTCAGGCTTCTTCATCACCCCTGCTTCGGCGGCGGCGGTGGCGCTGGCGGCAGCCTTCGACTTCCCCATCGAGTTGGGCGCTCACGGAAGGTGAGAGAACAAAAGGCAAAGAGCTCGGATGGGGGCAGGAATGGCGCAAGGAATGGATGCAATGGCAATTGGAGAAGATGACTTGCTCTCGCGCCGCGGTGCAATACTTATGCCGTGCAGGCAGTCCATCTCAGCCGTCCGCGAAGAAACCGTTCCCAGCAAATGCATCCAGCTGTCCACGTGTCATACGGAGAGACTAACCGTCGCCGCCCACTCCGTCCACTACGCATGGGGATCAAGGCACCATCATCACGCCGCGAAATTTTCGCGCCCTAACCAGAGATAAGCGGCAACTGCTGACTACAGTCAACACTGACAGTGAGGCCCGCCCTATCACGTCCCATCAGGCGCAGAGGCGTGCTACGAAGCGTCATCACTAAAGTCAACAAGGCAACTGCTCTAGTGAAGACGCAGAGCTGAGTTAGAACTCGAACGCATGATTCGAGTAGTAAGCTTTGTAGCTGAAAATAAACCAGTAAGACAAAGTGCTGATCCGAGAACCCGAAACGTTCAATCAGGTGACAAAGAAGACAAAGTAGGCCCAGGCGGCTGAATCAACAGACAGTAAGCCAGTAGGCCGAATAGAAGCGAGTTCCATAAAAGCCAAGACAAAGTAATTCGACTGCAGAACGTACTCCCATCGGGAGTGTGCTCTTCGACTGAAGAAAGCGAGTCCAAACTCAAGTACAAGCAACCTGGCGGCGTGCCCAGGAGGAAGGAGTCCTCTGCCCGACTCTACGATTCGACCAAGCACTCGAGAGTTACTGACGTAGGGCTACTCTTCGACTACCCCACGATGAGGCTACCTGGGCCACGCCAAGGTTGCGGAGGCCCATAGAAGGCCCATTAGGGGTATCGTGTGACCTGGTTCTAGTCGGTTAGGTCATACGACTCTTACCATATCTATAATTGCCATCGGCACCGTTCACCCGGGACCTGGCCTACCTATAAAGGCCAGGATGGTTGCTCGTCCAAGGGACGCGCTCATAGCCGCCACCACGAACCCTAGCGAGATCGTCATCTCGCCATTGTAACCACTACTCGCAATCAATACCAGACAAGCAGGAAGTAGGGTGTTATCCTCTGGGAGCCTGAACCTGGGTAAACGCCTCGCTTGTCAGCCGTCGTGATCACCAACACTTCTCTCTCTCCCCCTCAATCAACCCGGGGTGGACAAACCTGGGATTTGCCGAGTTACCCCCTCGTCAAAGGCCAAGAAAGAGCAGCTGCTACAGAGGGAGCTCCTCGCTGTTGAGATGGCCAAGCGAGGCCAGTAGGGTGTTCCTGCAGGGCCAAGAAAGAGCAGCTGCTACAGAGGGAGCTCTCTCCGTTTGTTTGAACACTCATGTATCATCCTTTTTATTTTCATCAAATTATGAACTTAGCGTTATCTTCATATATATTATGAACTTAGGGATATTCGAATATGAACCTCTATTCTATATAGTGTTATTGTACTTAATGTTACTGAGTTATTGTGCTTCTGTCGAACACCTTAAGTGCGCACTCTGGACGCGTTCCGCACGAGGACGAGTGGACACGAACTGTCTGTGTCAACACAACAGGCGCAATATAGACACGAACTGGACGTGAACTTACACCCTATGTGTAGTTACGTGATCTGAACGTGTGTAGACCTTTTTTATCAACTTGAATCATTTGAATATATGTTATTGTACTTCTATCGAACACCTTAAGTGCGGACTCTGGACGCGCTCAGAGCGTGCCCGGCGTGCTCCGAGCGCGAACAGGCGCACATTTGTGTAAAATTTGTGCGCGAGCTGGGCCTAGACCATTCTTAGTCAGTCCTAAATGATAATTTCGTGAGTATCCTGAAATTATCATGTTGTAATTCTCATTTCCACATTTGAGATATGCGATATCACATGAGATTCTCGCCCTTCTCATTTGAATGTATGTAGACCATGTTTTTCAACATGAGTCGTTAGTATATGACATATTAAGACTATGTGCATCGGTTTTTTAATTTTTCGATAATTTTTAAATTTATTATGGTTATTTCAAAATCGGTGAAATCTAAGTTTGACCAACATTTAAACAAGTTTAAAACGTGAAAATGAAAAACTAATCATGGATACTTCTTAGTCACTCCAAAACGAATTTTTTGTGAGGTTTTTGAAAATTTCATGTTGCAATACCAAAACCACTTCTCTCCAACCTTAGACCTCATAGTTTGAGTTATGCGATATCACCTGATCTCCATGCCCTTATCCTTTTGAATGTATGTAGACCACGTTTTTCAACTTAAGTCGTGAATATATGACATAAGACGACTATGTGCGTAGGATTTTTCTTTTTTGATATTTTTTGAATATTTAAAGCTCATTTCAAATGTCGATCAAACTGCAGCCGTCCGATATCTCTAGAAGGAATATGCAGCCGTCCGATTTCCTCCAGAGGGAATCTGTAGGCGATCCGCGAGAAGCTCGTTCTGCGATCTGATTTGACGCGCGCGTAGGACAAGGACTGTACACCCACTGACGAGTGGACCCAACGGGGATTTTGGCTCGCCCACCCCCATTTGCCTCATTGACACAAAATTGGTATTTTGGTGCCCCAAATGCGGATTTCGGCTGTTACCCGTCGTAACCAAATGGGTATTTTGTCAAACCAATTGTGGATAGCGATGAGATTGCTCAAATCTAGCTTGAATCCATATAAATTTTCAAATGAGCTTTGACTCGCTGAAAAATGTATTTCAAATGAGCTCCAAAGGTAGGGTAAACGGACTCATTTCTAAGCAAAAATGGTGGACTCGCCGGAAAATTTGCAAACTGAATTGGATTTACACACACAATTTGAGACGTCAAGCACAAGGCCATTGCCTTTAATAAAGCAACTAACAACTAAAATAGATCAACAACTAATAACTTAATTGGCACTTGCCCTTAATAAAGCAACTAATAACTAAAATGGAAACCTCCACCGTCAAATGAGGTCCAAAGGTAGGGTAAACGGACTCATCTCTAAGCAAAAATGGTCGACTCGCCGAAAAATGTGATTGAAATGAGTTCCAAACGAAGGGTGGTGGACTCGCTGAAAAATGTGTTTCAAATGAGCTCCAAAATGTAGCGTAAACGGCCTCATTTCTAAGCATAAATGGTCGACTCGCCGAAAAATGTGATTGAAATGAGTTCCAAACGAAGGGTGGTGGACTCGCTGAAAAATGTGTTTCAAAAGAGCTCCAAAGGTAGGGTAAACGGCCTCATTTCTAAGCACAAACTCGACCCGCCAAAAAATGTGTTTGAAATGAGTTCCAAAGGAAGGGTGGTGGACTCGCTGAAAAATATATTTAAAATAAGCTCCAAAGGTAGGGTAAACGGCCTCATTTCTAAGCAAAAATGGTCGACTCGCCGAAAAATGTGTTTGAGATGAGATCCAAAGGTAGGTTGGTGGACTCGCTGAAAAAAGTGTTGCGAATGAGCTCCAAAGGTAGGCTAAACGGCCCCATTTCTAAGCAAAAATGCTGGACTCGCTGGAAAATTTGTTTGAAATGAGCTCGAAAGGTAGGGTAAACGCCCTGTTTCTAAGCAAAAATGGTGGACTCGTTGAAAATTGTGTTCGCCGGAGCAAATTGGACCCGCATATTTAAAATTCATATAGTTCTTCGTTCGCGGGAGATTACATTCAGAGCGTGCTCGTCGGAGATTATATACGACCTTCCAAAATCTATGTACACTACGCAGCCCTAACCCTAAGCAGCAAAATTAGCTCACCGGAGCTCGCAGGGTGCGGCCACGCTGTCGCCAGAGTGCTTCACTCCTCGTCGGAGGAGTCGTCGTCGACGTAGGCGATGATGGCCTTCCCCTTGCTCGAGCTTGCGCCGACCTCCTGCTCGCGGTGGAGGCGGTCCGGCTCGATCTCGACCCCCCGATGGCGGTGCTTCGCGTATGCTTGGACCTCCTCCAAGGAGCGCCTGGACGGCTTCGGTGACCGTTTCGAGGACCTCGTCGAGGACGAAGTCCTCGCGGGTCACCGAGGACTCGAAGGCGGCGGGATCGTAGATCTCGAACCCTTCCTCGTCCATGGCGACCTTGGCTGGGCTGCGCGGCGACGGCGACAAGGTCCACGAGCCGGACGATATCTCCTCGTCCGCGGGAGGTGATGGTGGCGCGAGTACAGGCGGCGCGGGCGGCGCTGGCAGGAGACCATGGAGGAGATCAAACTCCTCCGTCTCCCGCCGCAACAGCGACGACGGCGGCTGGATTCCCTTCAATGTCCACCGCCTGCTCGAGCGCTTGCGCGCTCCGTTGGCCTTGACGCAGCGGCGGCGCTCCTGGCGGAGGTGCCATGGAAGGGCGTCCATGGTAGCCGGAATCATCGACTGGAGGATAGGTTGGAAGTGGTCGGCGGCGAGAAATCTACGCTGACCCCACGCGCTAACCCCACGCCGACCTGACGCGCCACCCCGCGCGCCGTCCCCACCACTCAAACTAGTGCCCCGGCACCACCAGTCAGACTAGTGTCCCGGCACCACGCGCCGACCCCAGGGAATCCCATCCGAGCAGACAAACGAGTCGAGCCGCACCAGCCCGACCCCACCAGTCAGGCCAAGTGCGGGTCAAAGGAGGTTGACCAGAGGGAGACAAGCGTTTGGGCGATATGCGAGCAAACCAGGGCACAGACCAGAGAAACAGCGCGGGTATGGCATAGACCGATAAAACTCAGTGAACCATGGCACAGAGCCAATTGACCCTAAAGTTTTTACTATTACTACCTCTGAAAATAATGTTGTTTCACATGTTAGTAAGCCTCCTACTATCCATGGTAACATAGTTGGTGTTGGAAATGTCTCCTCTACTTCCTCCAAAAATTTAAAATTGCCTAAAACTGCTGAAACTAGTGTTGACAAAAGTGCTGAAATATAAAAACGTGAGAGAATGTGGTTCGATTTTCTTTGATAAAAATAATTTTGATTTTGATAATTGTAATATCTCTGAAGTTATTAAGCTCTTGCAAAAATTGGCCACAAGTCCTAATACTGGCTATCTTAATTTGGCTTTTACTACTCATATTACAAATGCTCTTATAAAAGCTATGGAAGATAAATTAAAACTTGAAACTTCTATCCCTAGGAAGTTAGAAGATGGTTGGGAGCCCATAATTAAAATGAAAGTAGATAAATTTGATTGCAATGCTTTGTGTGACTTTGGTGCAAGTATTTTTGTTATGCCTAAAAAGCTCTATGATATGTTTGATTTGCCACCATTGGAACATTGTTATTTGGATGTTTTTCTTGCTGATAATGCTTTGAAGAAACCCTTGGAGAGGATCAATGACATTCTTATTATGGTTAACAATAACATGATCCCCATTGATTTTATTGTCTTGGACATCAAATGCAATCCATCTTGTCCAATTGTGTTGGGAAGACCCTTTCTGATAACGGTGGGTGCAATTATTGATATGAGAGAAGGTACCATCAAGTACCAATTCCCACACAAGAAAGTTATGGAACACTCTCCTAGGAAAAGAATGAAGCTACCTTTTGATTCTATTGTTCGTTCAAATTATGGTGTTGATGTTTCATCTCTTGATAATACTTGAGTTTCACTTTGTGCCTAGCTCAAAGGCGTTAAAAAAGCGCTTATGGGAGACAACCCACTTTTATTTCCTGTTATTTTATTTTGTTTTGCTTGTGTCAAGGAACATGCCAACCTCTGTAGCAATTCCTTTGTATCTTATTTTTATTGCAATGTTGTGCCAAGTTAAGCCTCTAGTTGAAAGTTGATGTTAAAATTCAATTCCTGTGCTGAAACAGATTTCTGTTGTCCACCATAAAATTCATATTGAACGTCAGAAACATCTTTACTTTTTTTTGCATAATACTCAGATGTATACGCAACTTTCATTAGTTTTGAGTTTTCTGATATGAGCAAGTTAAGTGTCTCGAAAAAAATCGTCTTTATGGATTGTTCTGTTTTTGACAGATTCTGCCATTTTCTTTTGCAATGCCTATTTTGCTATTTTGATTGGATCTTTTTATCCTTTTAAGTGTCAGTGGCTGTAGCCAATGTCCAGTAGCAATGGTAGCAATTGTGTTCCTACAGAATATCATAATTTTTGTGCACTAACCCTCTAATGAAGTTACTCTAAGTTTGGTGTGGAGGAAGTTTTCAAGGATCAAGAGAAGAGGATGATATAATGTGATCAAGAGGATAGTAAAGCCAAAGCTTGGGGATGCCCCGGTGGTTCACCCAATATAATTCAAGAAGACTCAAGCGTCAAAGCTTGGGGATGCCCAAGGCATCCCCTTCTTCATCGACAAACTATCATGTCCTTTCTAGTGAAACTATATTTTAATTCCGTCAGATCTTATTTGCTTATCTTGAAGCGTTTGTTTGTTTGTTTTTGTTTTTTTAATTCCTTTAATAATATGGATCCTATCATTCTTTTGTGTGGGAGAGAGACAAGATCCACTTTTTCATATGAATACTCGTATTTTTCATTTATATTTGTTGAGTATTCGTTTTTTGTTATCGTTTGCTCTCTAGCTCTTGTTTTTCATGCATCTCTTGTTAGAGATGTTAGCTTTGTTATGTTATACTCGCATATCTCATTGTTTAATTACTTGAAGATTTTATCTTTAAAATAAGCTGATTGGTGTTTGGTTGAGAACATAAAATGCTAAATGATGTAGATGGTATAATTAAATGATACATTTATCTTGTAGATCATTAAATTGTGTCACTTGAATCATTGATGTTGTTTTGATATATTAATTTTCTTAATGTTAAACATGATGTTCTAGTAAGTGGAATGATTAAATGGTTGGTCTAGAGAAATTTTAAAACCGTGTCACACTTAAATTTCTAGTTGATTGCATAATGCTATATGACTTTTTTTTGCCTAAGTCAACCGTAATGGATTTATGTTATGCGCTACAGTCGGGTCCCCAACAGTGACTTGTTCATTTGCCACAGCACCCTTAGGGGTAATTTTAATTATGCCTTGCATGATCATATTTTTATTTGGAATCTTTTTACTGGTGAGTTCTAAAACTGCGGTTTTCATGGCACTTCCACCACCATATTGCTAGCCTCTTCGGTACTTTGCTTTGCCCTTTCTCGCATTGAGAGTTCGTGCATTTTTCGCGGGTACATCCAAACTCGTGGGAGATCTTCATCTTGTTCTCCTACACATAAGCCAAACATCTTCCTCAAAACAGCCACCATACCTACCTACTACAGCATTTCAATAGCTGTTCCGAGATATATTGCCATGCAACATCCATCTTACATTACATGACATGTTGTCATTCATTACTTATTTATTGCTTTACGTGTTTCTATAAAGCTTATGTGTGGTTTTACCCATGTTACGCTAGAGCACTTCATAACCTGCTACACTGGCAGAGGCACCGTTGTCATATGTATTCTTATGGCACATTCATATTAGTTACTTGTATCATCAGTATGTTGTTTTATCATCATTAGTGTGTTGTCATATATCATGTATCATATTAGGATGTTTCCCCCTAAAAGTGAAAAGAGCCATGGAGGCCATCGAAAAGAGAAACAGAAAAAGAAAAAAGAAAAAAAAAAGAGAAAAAGAAGAAAAAGAAGGAAGAAAGAAAAGAAATAAAAAAGGGGGCAGCATTACTATTCTTTATCACACACTTGTGCTTATGTTATAGTACCATATCATTTATAGTCATCACTAGTGCTCATGTTATAGCACCATATCATTTGTGATCATCATTTGTGCTCATGTTTATCACCTTTACTCCATATGAGAGAGTTTTCATGTCTTAGTTGCATAATTATGTGGGGAACTTTACACTATAGAACTTGGCTTGTATATTCCAATGATGAGCCTCCTCAAAAGTTCTCTAGTTCTTCGTGAGCAAGCAAGTTGGATGCACCCCCACTAGTTCCATTGGAGAGCTTTCATATACTTATAGCTCATTGTGCATCCGTTGTATGGCAATCACTACTCCTTGCATAGCTTCGATTGTATGACTTTCTCTTGTCTAAGGATCATCTACAGCTTTGTGAGCCTTTCTTCTGTTGGCCTTCCAAACCTCCGTTAACATTTTCTTAGCCATAACATTCTGGTGCCAGGAACCAACGTTGAACGCTTGCTTTTTTCTTTTGAACAAATAATATATTGATCTTCTACGTGCATATTGCTATTACTTGACTTGATCGTTTTATAAAGTTGTCATGTTTGTTGGAAGCATTAGATGATTATATTGTTGTGCTTGAAGCTTAAATCATCTTTAATATCTACTTTGCACAGTTGATTGCTATCTAGTACTATATCATTGAAAGCTTTGTTTGCTTCACCTACTTGTTTATTCATTACTCGTTTGATATCAATATAAACTACAACCCTTATTCATTTGTGAAGGGAATATGCCCTAGAGGCACTTAATAAACATAGTTTATTGGCAATATCCCAATCGTGCATTATATGTTTTACACCATGCTATAACTGTATTAAGCAAAAACATTAATACAGGTGTGGTAGATAAAACAACCAGGTCCCTAGTAGCCTCTACTAAGACTAGTTTCGTTGCGCGATTGATGATCGAGGTTTTCCGATCATAGGGCATGGCGCCGGTCGGCAACGGAATTCATATCGTTAGGTGCAACGATGTGATGAACATACCCAGTATTTATAGGACATAGTCATCACGCCTTAAGACCGTGAGATCAACTCTTATTGTTATTCCTGGAAGATACTTTGATTGAACCAAACGTCATATCTTATATAGTGTGACAATAACGGTGATACTTTTGGGTATCGGAAGGGGGTAATTGAGACGAGGGGTCAACATCGGGATTTGTCAGTCCGCATAGCCGGATAGATACTCTAGGGCCCACTCAGTGAGATTATGTCAAATGAGTTTGCAAACATGTGACTAGGTCACCAGCTGACATAATATCATAGACGAGTAGAAGATAGCGATGTCGGTAACGAGATCATGCTAGGTATCAAGATATCTAAGAATGATGCTCGGACACGCTAAGTATCGCCATGACAAAGGGTTTAAGACTATACGTCCATGTTTGATAAATGAAAGTCATTCGTTATATCACATGGATTAATTCATGGGGTCCGGGCCTACGAGTTAGTCGTTGATCATAGAGGAGTCTTGATCGTACCTGTTATTATATCGAACCGCTAGGGTAACACACTTAAGGGGTTTCGACAAGACAACCGGAAAGGAAAGAGATCACGGGGAACATCCCGGGAATGGTCTGATGGAGATCGGGCAGCGACGAAATAGTTTTCGGAGATAGAATAAATTGTATATAAATTAGTGTAATTAATGATTAAATATGATTTTATATATTTATTTTCGAATTTTTAAAGTCTGGTTTCCCTAAATGGGCCTTCTGGTGGAAAGAAGGCCCATGAGGGGGGGGAAGACCCCCAGGGCTTCGGATTGAGGGAGGGCCGGCCTAGGTGGGCCAAATGGGGCCCACCTAGGGCCGGCGCACTGCCCTAGCCGCACCAGGCAATGGGGGATAGTCCCACATTGCCTGGCTAGCAAGGTTGGCTCCCCCCGGGAGCCTATATAAGAAGGGGCACCCCTGGCCTTTTAATTCACCAATTAATTCTCTTATTTCTCCTCGATCTCGTGATTCCCTTTGTCGGAGTTGCACCGAGGAGGATGAGGGGATCTCTTCCACCATAGCCCGCTGCCACGCTGCTGGTGTTCCGGTCCAAGTCTTCCGCTGCTCGTCCTGGACTGGAGCTTCGGAGGCCGTCGTCTCCACCGTATGTGTGTAACGCCCTGCGAGGTGCTGCGCTACCGGTACTCGGAGGCCTACTTCCTCCACCCGACCTCGGGGTCATCTTCGTCGTCTTCGTCGCGCCGAGTTCTCCGTGACCTAGAGGTCGGCCACGTCGTCTTCGTCGTCAACGCTTGTGCGGGAGCGTAATCCCCGTTATTCGGTCTACGAGGGTATGTATTCCGATCTCCGCCGTACTACTATATCTGCATAGTGTAGATCTTGGCTAGTTTAAGGATATCGTTGCTAGGAATTTTTTTGTTTTCTGCACACGATCCCCTTCAGTGGTATCAGAGCCAATCTTTCGTAGATATAGTTGTACGCTGTTAGAACCCGTGTTCTGCACGGGGGCACCGCTCCTGTTATTTGCTACCCTCTAGCGTGCACTTGTGATTCCAGCGGCATCGAGTTGGTGAAGCGGCCCAGACCGACTTTACGTGTACGCTTACGCGAGACTGGTTCCACTACCGACATACGGCTTGTACCGTATCTGTGGCTGGCGGGTGCCTGTTTCTCTCTCTTTAGTTGGTCTTGCATTTTCAATGGAGGGACCGAAAGGGATGCTTAAACATGCAATTATTGGATCGTTGTTGTTGTCATAAGGTTCGTAGGTATGAAACAGCTCTATTTACGAAAGTCCCAAGCCACGTAAAATATGCAAAAGATAAAGTAGAAGCGTCTAACTTTATTTTGCAGGGGCTATGTGATATGGTCAAGGTAGGTTTGATAAATTGTTTATAAACCGCGGGCGCCAAGAAGACCATGGCGCATGGACTGTATCACATCGCATTACATTTGATGTTTTGTGTGCATCTTATATTGTGTGATTATATATATAGTATATATTAGTTGCACAGCGGTAGCTATATAAGATGATCCCTTCTAAATACCACTAGTGTTCTCCCTCCAATGCGCACCACCAAGAAAGTTCTACGTTATGAGGCAGGCCGTGATGATCGGGTGTCAGACATCTCGTCGTTCGCATACAGTGGGTGTAAGCCATGTTGCACAAGTGTCAGCGTGGAGGTTATTGTGGCGAGCCTAGCATATGAAGATATGGCCTCGGAACAGGGAGACCGAAAGGTCGAGCACGAGTCACAAAATTGGTGTGGCGGACAATTGTCTACTCTTGAAGTTGTGCCGCCGGCTCTGATGATGAGGGGTGGTGCAATGGATGGGGGTCGTGTAATCGCTTAAACGACCAGGAGGGATGTTCGTTTGAGTGGGAGTTCGGATAGTTATTTTTCTAAAATACTAGAACTCAGAATATAATGAACAAAGTCTGTTTTGCAAACCTTTGTAGATATTAACCATTGTGATAGCATCTTTTCAAATTAGGCGCATTCCTGTGATTGAGAAACTTAAAAAGTTGGGTCCAAACTTCATAGTTTTATGCTTTAGCTTTAGGATACTCCTTGTTTAAACCGTTAGCTCTTTGTGTTACAATATCCGCTAGGAGATAACCCCGGAGATTCCGCTGACAAAAGATAATTTGGATTATCAGATTTTGTGCGGATGATATCAGCATAGTCCAGTGTATGTTATGATCTCTGTCATAGAGAACCAACGGTGGGTACGAGTTTTTAGATCGCGAACATATGATATGGTCGCTAAACTCGGGGTACCCCAAACGTTGGGTTGATGAAGTTTATCAGTACGTTGACTGATTGTCTTCTCAACCAAGATGTAAGAGAATATACACATTGAGGGAGCACGTGGCGGTCATACTTAATGACATATGTTCATACTTGATGAACATTAAGACGCCTCGCTCAGCTCAATCACTTGATGACAGACATCGTTGCCAAGTGCAAATCCTCTGTCATAGAGTATGTCATGTAAGGGGAATCGTTCACCTTCATGGTTCTTAATTACAGTGGAAGTACCAAGAAAATGAAACAGATCGCCGGAAGTCATCAATGATGATGGTGTATATATGATATACATGTTATGAATGTTTTAGCTAAGCAAGTACTCGCAGTAGTGACTAAGTTTTGAACTAGTCATGTTTTGTGAAAACCAGATTTACTGCTTGAGTAGCTTGAAAGAATGAGGCGACATTGTGTGTTGATAATGGCAGTCAAGTTGTTGTGATGGCCATAGACCCTCTCCCTATAGATCTACCATTTGAATAAATTATTTATGATCGTCTGTTAGTATGATCGTTACAAGTGTGTCTCCTCTAGCGAGAGACTTGTTCATACATGATAGTGACAAATTTGGTGCCCTATATTTATGAAGTAATGATTATATGCCGATTTGAATTTAGATGGTAGAAGCTCGCACATTCATAATATTAATGTCAAAGGATACAAACTTAATAAAGACACCACATATGTGTGACACTACCGTTTAGTCATGTCAATGTTATAGTCAATGCATTAGCTCCATATCGGATGGATCTACAAGTTCTAAGATTTGATCTTTTGACATTTGCAAAATAACTGTGACACCGTTTTCGCAAGGCGGGCATATAACTTATTGATAGTCTGTTGGGGATATATCAACTAGGGGTATAACCAGCATGGATCAATCCGGCTAGTCCAGGGTGGCCCAAGGGTGGTAAGGCCAAAGCCTGCCGGGCGGCCCAGATAGCTGACGTGCAAGGAAGTAGGCGGACGGTCCAAGGAAGGCGGAAGGCCTAAGCCCATCAAGCCACCGAGCCCAAGACGGAAGGCGGCAACTAAGCCGGCTAGGTCTAGGACTCTGATTACTTGCCGGACAAGTACTTGCCTTGTATCCTGGGGTCTGGCCGCCTATATAAGCCGGCCACCAGGAAGACGCCAGGCAATTGAATACGCATCAAACACATTGTAACCTGTTCACGGCTATTGCCTCATAGTGAATTATAGCAGCACGTAGGATCCCGCCACCGCTGTGGGATCCGAAGCTGGGTAAACTCGCCGTGTTCAATACCGACCTCGACGACTCCAACCTTCTTCCCCACAATCCATACGTAGGGTAGAGGACCCCCGTCTCCTATCAATTATGCCGATACCACGACAGTTGGCGCCCACCGTGGGGCATAAGATTCCTGGCGTCACGTTCCAGGCGGGAACACTTGGCGGCGTGGGCAAGCAGATCGCCGTCGGTCGCGCCACAAGGTTTGACGGCCACAGCTACGTCAACTCGAATGAGTCCTGGCTCCCGGCGGACGACTACCTTATCGGATGCGCAATCGTGCCGATCGGAGGGATCGACGTCTTCATCGGGTACACGCCAGAGGCGTACGGCCTACCGCGTTTCTACAACCCCACCCACCAATCCTTCGACCAAGCAGTCGACCGGCAAGATGGATCTGAATCCGCCTTCTCCCAAGAGTCGGCCGAATCTGATTTCCACTTCGTCGGAGTTGTCGGACTGGGATCCGACTCCCAGCCGGAAAACAACGATCCTGAATCAATCCTCCCTGCTCTGCAGGAGGATGCGATGTCAGACGCCGGATCCAGATCTACCGTTCAAGTCAACATAGACTCTGACTCCGATGATGATGCTAGTCTGTTCGAAGAGAAGATCAAAACCCGCTTTTTCAGTGGAAATCCGGCTCCCTCAGTGGGTACAGCGGATACAGACATGCCTGACAAGCTGGCTATGATGGTTGTTGTCGGTCACGAGACAACCCCAGTTACTTCGGAAGCGCAAATCAAGACGGCGGAAGAAGCCGGAGACACACCATTGCCGGCCAACTCATTGAAAGTTCCGACAAGGTGTGCGCAAAGAAGAAAACTGGCCTCGAGAAAGGCAGCAGCAGCAAACTCACGGATTTGCTCTCCGTCATCAAAGAAGTAGACGAGATCATGAATACTCCGGTAAACAAAAACACCCCACTCGACGAAGTGGAAGAGCTTAGGCTTAAGATGCTTAAGCACTCTGACTTCCTGCGAAAAAGAGAGGAGCACGTTGAGAGCCTTGCGAAGAAGATCAAGAAAGAGCAGGAGAAGATGTCGGCCAAAACAGGCCGGCAACTCTTCGAGGAGAAAAGGTCATCAAAAAACTGTCGTGGAAAAGAGCCGCCTAAGCAAGCAACGACAGCGGCTCGAGACCTAGGGTTCGATTGGCGTACGGCACCACAACGAGTGGATAGAAGGGGGGATGTTGTCTTCTGCACCCCTATCCTCAACGCGGCTGCCGCGTTAGATACCCTGGACGACAACACTTACACGGCGGAAGAAAAGCTGACCAACGCAAGACACTTCGTAAGCAAGGCCCTAGAACAACAAGCTCGCGCTGATTCCTACGGCCACATGGCGGATGCTCGCAGGGGAGACCTAGAGTCTAAGTCAGGCAAGTGCAAAGCTGCACCCGGCGCAGACCCCGAAGGCCCGTCTGGCTCCAGTGGCCATGGCGACAAAAGGAAGGCAACGCCACCTCCAAAGAAGGCACCGCCGCCAAAGCCAAGGCGGGACGAGAATTCAAGGACGGGAAGCAGAGGAGACCTACCACCTCCACCTCAGCCAAGACGCGACAATGGCGGTAGCCGGAACAACAGGCAGCCGCCTAGAAAAGATGCCGGCAACGACCCTCCAAGGAGAGGCCGCAGCCGGTCTCCGCAGCATAGCACTGGCAGCAAGAGGAGAGAGGAGGTAGAAGGGCCCAGGCGCAGCATAAGCCGGGCGGCGCAGGACGAGCCGGACGCAAACAGAGGCGCACGGCAGCTCGATCCAAAAGACGCACGACACCGCCTACAAGACATAGCAAGAGGAAAGGAGCCGCTATACTCTGGACCAAAGTGCTTCGGTGACGCCATCCGCAAAGAGCCGTTCCCCAAGGACATGACATCAGTGTCAAAAAACTGTTCTAGGTACAATGGCCTCGTTAAGCCGGACTCATGGCTTTCCGACTACGCCATGGCCATAGAGATTGCCGGCGGGAGCAGCCATATTGCCGTCCGCTACCTACCTCTCATGTTGGAAGGCACGGCAAGAGCTTGGATCGACAACCTTCCTGAAAAGTCCATCCATAGCTGGTACGACATGGAAAAGGTTTTCTCCAGCACTTCCAAGGAACATACAAGCGTCCAAATACCTACACGGATTTGCAGCGCTGTATCCAAAAGCCGGACGAAACCATGACAGATTTTGTCAGCCGCTGGATATCCGAAAAGGCCAACTGTCATGGTGTTTCGGACGCACAGGCTATCCATGCCTTCTACACGGGCCTACAGAAGAAGTCCTTGCTCCGTCATAGGCTCGTCCGCGAGCAAATCACGGACCTTGGTGAGATGCTCAACCTAGCCGCCCAATACGCGGCGGCGGATGACGACGCCCGGGACGATGACCCAGACGTCAACATCATACCCAAGCGGAACAACAAGCGCAAGCAGGCGGCGGATGACAAAGCCGGACCTTCCAATGAGGTAGCCGTAGCGTTCCAAGGAAACGTCGGCAAAAAGAAGTGGAAAAATAAGAAAGATAGTCGCGAAGCCGGCTCAGGGCCTAAGGCGGCGCGAATCACTTATGAACAAGCAAAGCTTTTGCCGTGTCCCATCCACGCCTCATTGGGCAAGGTCAACCATATGCTTGGAGAGTGTCGTTTCATGGACGACTTCAAAAAGGATCCCACAGTCGGCTGGAAGTCAAAGAAGTCAAAAAAGAACGACAAGAAAGACAGCAAGGAGGATGAGGATGACGACGACATGTCTATCTCAAGCGAAGAGGACGCAGCCGCCAAGAAAAAGAAGCCGTATCCGAAGGTCAAAGAATCTCTTGTGTGCTTTGTCGGCACGCCTTCGGCTAAAGCGGATAAGGCGGAGATGCGCGAACTCAACGCAACAATGCCGGACGTCCCTCAGTACTTGAACTGGTCGGAGGCAACAATCACTTGGGACCGGTCCGACCACCCTGATCACGCCCGTCACCCAGGCAAGTACGCCCTTGTCGTCGACCCCATTGTCGACAACTTCAGACTCACAAAGGTACTCATGGATGGCGGCAGCAGCCTCAACATCCTGTACTACGACACGCTAAGCCGCATGAACCTATCAGAGGATCAGCTGGATCACAGCAACCTCACATTTCATGGCATAGTGCCCGGCAGGCAAGCAAAGTCAATGGGAAGCATCAGGCTGAAGGTAACTTTCGGACCAAAAGAGAACTACCGCTCAGAGTTCCTCCGGTTTGAAGTTGTCCCCTTCAAAAGCGCCTATCATGCAATCTTCGGACGACCGGCTTTCGCCAAGTTCATGGCAAGGTCGTGCTACATATACAGCAAGCTTAAAATGTCGGGGGAAAACGGAACCATCACGGTTTCCGGCAACTTCAAGAAAGCCAAGGAGTGCGAGCGTGGCATGGCCGCCTTCGCAGAAGCCGTCATCCACAAGGAAGAACTCGCGCTGCTCGGGGCGGATGCAGACAACTCCATGCCAAAGCCAAAGATGGATGTCAAGAAGACTTTCGAAGCTTCAGAAGACACCAAAAAGGCGGACCTCATCCTAGGTGACAAGTCTAAGCAAGTTGTCATCGGCTCCAACCTTGACAGCAAATAGGAAGGCGCGCTCGTCGAGTTCCTCCATGAGAATCGTGACATATTTGCATGGTCGCCTTCCGACATGCCTGGTGTACCGAGGGAACTCGCCGAGCACTCGCTCAACGTCATAAAAGGATCCAAGCCGGTGAAGCAAGCAACAAGACGCTTTGGAGATGAGAGACGCAAGGCTATAGGGAAGGTGATAAATAGGCTGAAGGCCGCCAATTTCATAAAAGAAGTTGTACACACCGATTGGGTGGCAAATCCTGTACTTGTCCCAAAGAAGAATAAAGAGCTGAGGATGTGTATTGACTATACCGGTGTTAACAAGTGCTGCCCAAAGGACCCCTTTGCGCTGCCCAGAATTGACCAAGTCGTAGACTCCACAGCAGGCTCCGAGCTGCTTTGTTTTCTGGACGCCTACTCAGGGTACCACCAAATCAAGATGAGAGAGTCACATCAGCTGAAAACATCTTTCACAACTCCATATGGGACTTTCTGCTACATTACAATGCCTTTTGGCCTGAAGAATGCAGGGGCAACATACCAGCGCTGTATGCAAAATTGCCTGCATGAACAGATCGGCCGCAATGTTCACGTCTATGTAGACGACATCGCGGTAATGTCAAAAAAGAAGGCAGACTTCCTAGAGGACTTGGAAGAAACTTTTCAGAATCTCCGGAGGTATCAGATGAAACTCAATCCTGCCAAGTGCGTTTTCGGCGTTCCAGCCGGCAAACTGCTTGGATTTATCGTCTCAGAGCGGGGGATCGAGGTTAACCCGGAGAAGATCAAGGCCATCCAAAACATATCCAGACCTACTTGTCTGAAGGACGTGCAGCGCCTAGCCGGATCGGCGGCAGCCGTCAGTCGTTTCATAAGCCGCCTAGGGGAAAAGGCAATGCCTCTCTACCGGCTACTGAAGAAATCCGACAACTTCGAGTGGACAGCAGAGGCAGACGCCGCCTTGCAACAACTTAAGGAGGCCCTCGTATCTGCTCCGATATTGGCAGCACCTCGATCACAGGAACCAATGCTGATGTACATCGCGGCAACAGGAGCTGTTGTCAGCGTTGTCTTGGTTGTGGAAAGAAAGGAGAGCGAAGCCGCGGCGTGTGAGCAGCGACCGGTCTACTTCATCAGTGAAGTGTTCTCCGCCTCCAAGCAGAGGTATCCGCATTACCAAAAGCTGGCTTATGGCGTATTCTTCGCCGCCAGAAAGCTTAGGCATTACTTCCAGGAACACGCAGTGACAGTAGTCAGCAAGGCACCGTTGGGAGACATAATCAACAATGCAGAGGCAACGGGTCAAGTTGCCAAGTGGGGCATCGAACTCGCCGCCTTTGACATAGTCTACAAGCCATGGACCGCCATTAAGTCTCAAGCGCTTGCCGACTTTGTCGCCGACTGGACAGAGGCCATGGAGGAAACGACACTCCCCGAATCAGAATATTGGGTCATGCACTTTGACGGATCAAAGATGCTCAAAGGCTCGGGGGCTGGAGTCGTTCTACGCACGCCTAAAGGTGACAAGCTTAGCTACGTGTTACAAATCCACTTCACAGCAACCAACAATGTTGCCGAATATGAAGCATTGCTTCACGGGTTACACGTGGCAAACGACCTAGGCGTCAAAAGAATCCTCTGTTATGGCGACTCAGATCTGGTCGCGCAGCAAGTAAGCGGAACATGGGATGCGAAAAGCGTAACAATGGCAGCTTACAGAGCCAAAGTTGACGAATTCGCAAAAAACTTCGCGGGCTACGAAGTCCGGCATGTTCCAAGAGCTGAGAACGAGGCGGCAGACACACTTGCAAGACTAGGATCGGAACGCAAAAAGGTACCAAAAGATATCTTCCTGGAGCAATTGCACAAGCCATCCATTAAAGGCGCCGATTTGATGGACCCCGACTCAGAAGAACCGGTAGAAGTGGCAAGTCTCGCTGTCTACTTAACACAGCCGGATTGGACAGTCCCATATCTCGATTTTCTAATCGACCAAAAGTTGCCGGAGGACGATGAGGTGCTAAAAAGGCAGATCATAAGGCGAGCCAAAGCATTCACGATAATAAAAGGCGAGCTATACAAGCGAAGCACATGTGGCATCTATCAGCGGTGCATACAGCCGGAGGAAGGCCGGGAAATTCTGAAGGACATACATATTGGCGCCTGCGGGCATCATGCTTCCGCTAGGTCCATTGTATCCAAACCTTTCCGCCAAGGTTTCTACTGGCTCACCGCCAAAGAAGATGCCGAGAACATCATAAAGATATGCAAAGGTTGCCAGTTGTACGCCCGTCAACCTCACTTGCCGGCACAGGAGCTAAGGACGATCCCAATCACCTGGCCGTTCGCGGTCTGGGGCTTAGACATGGTGGGTCCCTTCAAAAAGGCGCGCGGTGGGTACACCCACCTATTGGTCGCTGTCGACAAGTTCACCAAATGGGTCGAGGCCAAACCGATCAGCAAACTTGACGCACGAACAGCCACCAATTTTCTCTGGGGAATTATCTCTCGGTTTGGAGTTCCACACAGCATTATCACCGATAATGGCAGCAATTTGTCTCAAGGCGATATAGAAGAATACTGCAGTGATCTGGGCATCCGGCTTGATTTGGCATCCGTGTCACACCCTCAATCCAATGGACAAGTAGAGCGTACAAACGGCCTAGTCTTATCAGGACTTAAGCCTCGTCTCGAAGCTCCATTACATAGGGCAGCCGGCGCTTGGGCAGATGAGTTACAGTCGGTATTATGGAGTTTGCGCACAACGCCAAACAAATCCACCGCCTACACTCCTTTCTTCTTAGTATATGGCGCAGAGGCAGTGCTACCTACCGACATGAAGTACGATTCCCCAAGAGTTCAAGCCTACATCGAGCAAGACGTAGAAGGTGCAAGACAGGATAGCCTAGACCTGCTAGACGAAGAAAGAGACGTCGCTCTCCATCGCTCCGCCATGTACCAGCAACAACTTCGCCGCTATCATAGCCGGAGAGTGCGGAAGCGAAGCTTCAGAACAGGTGACCTGGTTCTCCGCCTAATTCAAGACAGAAAAGGCTTGCACAAGTTATCCCCGCCATGGGAAGGACCGTTTATAGTCACAAAGGCGCTGCTCAATGGTTCCTACTACCTAGCCGACATCCGCGACGAAGAAGAAAAGAAAATGCGCAAGAAGGCGGCAGGAAAAAGGGGAACCAAGCGCAAGAGAGGCATTGACGATCCGTTCGAGCAAACAAGACGGCCTTGGAATATTGAGCAGCTACGTCCTTTCTACACTTAGCAATTTATAATTGTATTAAGTTAAATATGATTATGAAATAAAAGTCTATGGTTCCTCATCTGTGTTGAGATGCATGCCATCTTTTGTCTTTTCTTGCAATCATATTTCCCCTATGTATCTAAGTTACCTATTTTCTAGCTTCGTGCAAAGGTTCAAACTTGTAGATACTTGCAGCTTTCGAGCCAACCCAAAGCAAAAACAAACTTTTTGCGCCGCCTAATTCCTTTGCCTCTGATTACTTATATGTGGTTCGCCTAGTAGTATGTCTTTGACACCAACATGTTGGTTTTGGTCTCTGATTCTAAACAAATGGTCTAGCCCTGGTTGTTTCAGCTAAAGTTACCAGCTGAGGTTTCGTCAACATACAAAAAGTCAAGCATATAAGTCAGGGTAAAATTAAGGCGGGCCATATAAATAAAGACAAAGTAAAACTTGTCAGCTAGTTTCCGCCTAACAAGACAACAGCAAAAGTATATACAAATATTACAAAATGTTGCATTGTTTCAGGGGCCGACAAAATAAGGCCGGTGGGAGGCAAGGACAAGAAAAGGTATGGCTCGGGGGAGCATCTACATCAGACTTGGGGGCTGGCAACTTCAGCCCCAGAACTATCACTCCCCTCCGCCTCAGCCGCGCCGGCAGCTCCAGCTCCCTCTCCGCCAGGCACAGGATGGCGCCGGTAGAAGATTGAAGTGTCCACCATGTCGGCAACTCGCGTGGCATAGCCGGCAACGCTGTCCAGGACAGCGACCGGCTCAACCTCCCTGTCGTCTTCGTACGTCGACGGCATGCCTTCGGTGACGGCTTCTATCTCCGCCTCGGGGTAGTGCGCCATGAACAACCCAAGGGCAGTCTTGGCTGCTCCCCGCGCCGCCGACTTCAGCGAGCTTTTGTGCAATTTGGTCGCCTGCTCCAAGATGGCGGGCACGTCGCTGAACTCGGTCGGCTCCTGGCTGCCAGACGAAGTGAAGAACTTGGCGGCAAACCGCTTGGACGCCGCCAAAGTCTCGGCGATCAGCTCGCCCAGACGCGCAAGGCGATCCAAGCGGGGGCTGACAACCTTGTCATCGCCTAAACCGGCGGGAACTGCATCAAAAAAAAAAGCCATAAGTTTGGCTCAGGCTAAAGCAACATGGCAGTATCAAAAAAGGAGCGAGAAATTACCAAGGACCGAGTTATGGAAAGCCGACAACTCAATCATATGAGTTGCCAGCGCGTCCTCTGCAGTTTGGGCGCGAGAAGTCTGCTTGGATATCTCTTCCACAGCCATCTTCTCCGCCTCCGCCAACTTGTTGCGCAGGCTTTCCAGCTCACCAGTGAGCTGGCTGGATTCCTGCGCAAACTTGAGTTGCTGGGCCTCCATCTCTTTTTGATGAGCCGCCTTCAACTCCAAGTTGGCGGCCAGCAAGTCTGAAGCTTCATTCATAAGAGCTTGCATATCAGTGGACGCCTTCAGGATATCCTGGGCGTGATCTAGCAGTTCTACAAATATGGATTCGCTAAGCTAAATGATTGACGGAAACATAGGTCAAAAGCATAGTTGGAGAAAGGGATCAACCCTACCTTCATCTTTTTTGTGGGCCGCCTCCAGCTCGGTGATCCGCCTGTCCTTGGCCTCGCACTCCTTCTTCAGGTCGCGGTGGCGCCGGTTTATCTCGACTCGGGAGGAGACGAGCTCGACGTTGGCGGACACAAGGCCCTGCAAGAAAAACAAAGGCATATAACATATTGTCGAATAACCACTAAGCCGGCAGTCAAAGTTTCTTTTGACTTGCCACCTAAGTGCTCGGGGGAAAGACTATATATATGCCGGAGGGGTAGAAACTTACAGATAGGTCGCCCTCCAAGTCGTCGAAGGCCTGCGAGGCAAAGGCGGCAAAAGCCAAAGTTGACTCCTTGGCCTCCTTAAAGGTAGACCAAGGGTCCCTGACTTTGCCGCCTCCCGCAGTCGGGGCTGCCCTCCGAGACCCGCCGGCAGTCGACTCCAGCAACCCTTCGTTGGCGGCGCGCGATTGCGCGGCATCATTGGCCGTAGCCTTAGCCAGCAGAAGGGGAGTTTTGGGCGCGCGGTCGGCGGAAGGGGCCCTTGGCGGAGCACCTGAGGCCGGAGCTGGGGGCTGACGTCGAGCGTCGCCCATGAAGCTGCCGGCGTGGAGCTGAGGGGTTGGCGGCACGGTGGCCGGCGAGCCGCCTTGCGGCCGCTTACCTTTGCCAAGGAGCCTGGTCGTCAACCGGGAGGTTGCGACCCTTTCCCTGTTAACAAAAAGCAAGCACCGGACGCCGTAGAGGAAGCAGCGACGGACGCCTTGCGCTTCTTCGTCTTCCCGGCTTCCGACTCGTAGAAGTCGGGAGCCAGGTCATCCTCCCTCAACTCGGAGAGCTGAAAAAGAAGACATGTTAAAGGAACTCAATCCTAGCCGGCAAAGCTGTCAAATAAGGGGCAAAGGAAGAAAATATTCACCTCGAGGGGAGGATTGTCGTGGGTGTGCATGGGCACGCCCTCGACCGCCTTCAACGACCCCGCCTTGACGAGGCTGCGGAGCCGGAATGCCAGGTCGGCGACCGGCAATATCTCTTCGCTCACGCGAAGAGAGGCTGTGTCAGTAGGCGAATACTGACACATCTTGTGCGGGCTGTACCGCAGGGGGAGGATTTGCCGGCCGAGCCAGCAAATGACGGTGTCGACCCCATCCAGCTGGGGGAGAGCCATCGTCCTCGTGAGGAACTCGATCCGCCTTTGAATAAGGCGGAGTTCCTCCGTCAACTTGGGCACCGCCTCGTCCCAGCATGGGCGAGGCATGGGTGGCGCGTTGACGAATGCCGGAATGCCGACTTGACGGCCCGGCGCTGCCATGTCTTGGCAGTAGAAGAATGTGGAGGTCCAGCCCTTGACGGACTCGAGGTATGGTATCTTAGGATACCATTGGCGGCCCTGGCGGCAGTTGAAGGTGACACTGCCGCAGGTCGCCAGCCCGCCATCCGGCACCGTCTGTCGCCGGCAACGGAAGCAGTATCTGAAGAAGTCTAAACTAGGCCTAATCCCTAGGTAGCCTTCAAACAGAGCTGTGAAGCCGGCTAAGACTAATATGCTATTGGGTGCAATGTTATGGGGTTGGAGCCTGTAGTGATCCAAGACCTCACTAAAAAAGGCGGAAGGCGGAAGCGCCATTCCCCTAACAAGGTGGGAGGTAAGGATTACCCGTTCTCCGGCTTCCGGGGCCGGGATGGTGTCTCCCAAGGCGGCCCTCCACCGGCAATCCTCCCGAGTGGGGAGGTAGCCGACAGCCTCCAAGTCTTGGAGGGCGTCTTCGTCGACAATAGAAGGCAGCCAGTAGCGGGACCCAAGGTCCGCCGCTTCTTCTTCCTCGTCGCCGGGGGCGTTCGCCGTCGCCGTTGCTGTGGTGGTCGGTGGAGGAGCCGAGGAGCCCGCCGCGGGTGCGCGCGCGGAGGAAGTCCGAGGGACGACGGCGGTGACATTGCCCGCCGTCGCCGCCGCCGCGGGACGAGTTATGGCGCCGCCCATCGACGCCGCGAGCGCGACCTCGGTCGCCGCGCCGCTCGACGCCGTCGAATGGGTTGGACCGGTGGACATCGCCGCGAGAGAAGGTCGCCGGAGGGAAGAAGTTCGCCGGAGCTCGTTCGGAGGCAGGGAGCAAAGAAGTGGAAGAGGCAAGGGCGCACGGAGAGCAAAGGCAGGGTAAAGAAAATGGACCGTTTGGCTACCTATTTATAGGGCCAGGCGTTGCTCCCTGTGCAACGGCGTTTTTAGTCGGACACGTGTCCAGCATCCGTTGCAGCCCATGATTGCACGATCTCCACGCCTCCTCTTTTCCCGCAATTTGTGATCGTGGCGAGATTCCCGCCTAGGCTGTTTTCAAACTGTCGTGAAGCCGGCTAGGTGGAAACCGCCAAGAAGAATGCTCGGCAAAGATTGCCGAGTAGCCGTCTTTTCCCGTGATGGACAAAGGCGGCCGCATGTCAATATCAAGACACGCGAGCCTCGTTCATTTTCAGAATGGTTCAAGTCCTGCAGCCGCCAACCTTGGCAGATGAAGAATCAAGGAGAAGCCGGCGCCTGGAGAACTTCAACCTTTCTGGGGGCTAATGTTGGGGATATATCAACTAGGGGTATAACCAGCATGGATCAATCCGGCTAGTCCAGGGTGGCCCAAGGGTGGTAAGGCCAAAGCCTGCCGGGTGGCCCAGATAGCTGACGTGCAAGGAAGTAGGCGGACGGTCCAAGGAAGGCGGAAGGCCTAAGCCCATCAAGCCACCGAGCCCAAGACGGAAGGCGGCAACTAAGCCGGCTAGGTCTAGGACTCTGATTACTTGCCGGACAAGTACTTGCCTTGTATCCTGGGGTCTGGCCGCCTATATAAGCCGGCCACCAGGAAGACGCCAGGCAATTGAATACGCATCAAACACATTGTAACCTGTTCACGGCTATTGCCTCCTAGTGAATTATAGCAGCACGTAGGATCCCGCCACCGCTGTGGGATCCGAAGCTGGGTAAACTCGCCGTGTTCAATCCCGACCTCGACGACTCCAACCTTCTTCCCCACAATCCATACGTAGGCTAGAGGACCCCCGTCTCTTATCAATTATGCCGATACCACGACATAGTCATACATAGAGACGTATGTGGTTCAATGAAGTAATTGACGGATAGTGGAGACCTTTATTTCGTGAACTTCACTGAACATTTTGAGTATAGCTTGTTGAGAATCATGCATATGGGTGTATGTGAATCAATGAAGTACTTTAACGTGTAGTGGAAGTCTTTATTTTATAGACTTCATGAATATTCCGAGTAGATATATGGATACCACTCCAGGGAATGTTAGTCTGAAATTTTGATTCAATCAAACAAAGTTCAGAATGAAGTAGGAAATAAACTTAACAAGATAATCAAATTCCCGCGATGCAGATCGAGGAAATAAAGATTTGAGTTATAATGTTGGCACATCATTGGAAGACTTGTGAGAAGAGTTCCACAAATTACGTCGCATGGAACACCATAGTGTTATGGTGTGTTAGGACGTCGTAATTACACCCTATCGGATAGTGTGTGGTAAATAAATCTCTTACCGAATTATTGTGATCATTAGAGTCATATGGTAGAAACATAAACACTCACGTTAGCAAATAGGGAAACCATTTGAATCCATGGAGACAATACCATACGAGTGATGGCATGGCTTTTAGCCTGGATTGTCGTTTCAGCAATTTAGGTTTTCGATGTGATCAAACCTAAAATGGATTAATCTTTGTAGTGTACCGTACCTAAAGAGTTAGTTGGGTACATGTCTCACGACATAGGCAAAATCGTTGCCGGGATATACCTTGTGAAAGAAATAGTTTCTTGTCCAAGTGTATAAGTGAGAAAGAAAGTAGAGCAAGACAAAGTTGATGAACTTTCTCTCCAGACATCAGAGTGGCGCAACCGAAAGTGTTTTCGGTGTCAGGCTCCACAGCTTGAAAAAGCTGATGATTCAAGATCATGATGTTCTGAGCTCATACTAAGAGCGTAGGCATATGAGGTTGTGTTCCACACTATGTGTTATGACAATCTTGTTATGGAGGTCATATTAATGGAATATGATAGACCTACGAACTACGAAGAAGAGATGGTGGACCTAAGTCCGAGAAATGGCTATGAGTCATTTATGATCCGAAATAAAATCCATATACGATTACCAGGTAATGACTTGGGAGATCTTCTTAATGGCATCTAGGATGTTAATAGTATATGAAATTTTATGAGAGAATAGACATTGAGAAGGATCGATTTGTCGTGAAACAGTTCCGACAGATTCAAAAGTTGACCACGTGAGAGTTTGTCTCAAGTGGCGAAGCCTAAATCTATTATGGGTCGTTTAGCAATCACTATAATTTCGAATGAGAAATTGATAGATGTATAAGGAAACCATGTTTTCTAAATAGTGTCATTAAGAAAGAGTTGGTGATCCTGAGGATGCTAAACATGTATGCAAACTTCAGTGGTCCATTCATGGGTTGAAGCAAGCATATCGGAGCAGAATCTTCACTTTGATAATGTGATCAAACGATTTTGGAGTTGTCCAAAATAGTGGAAGAAACCTACATTTGCAAAGAAGTGAGTGGGAGCAAAGTAGCTTTCCTTGATCTTATATGCGGAAGGAATATTTGAGTGGGAGCTAAGTAGTTTTTCCTTGATCTTATATGCGAAAGGCATATTTGAGTGGGAGCTAGGTGTCATTCGTGATTTTGTATGTAACGACATATTGAATGACACAGATCCTCTAGTAGAGTGTAAAGGATTATTTAAGTGATTAAATTTTCTATGAAATGAAGTTAGGAGTATTAGGCATCCCATTTATAATTGTATAGATCAGAAGGGGCTTAATAACATTAAGTCGGAATATTTCCTAAGTCAAGATTCTAAAGTGTTTCAGAATAGGACAAGCAAAGAAAGAGGTTCTAGCTTGTATGACTAGGTAAAATATTAAGTTTATATTGGCATTTTCAGTAATAGCAAATGATGTTCGACATTATCTATGTATCAGACATGGATGCTATCAGACTAAAAGCTCGACTTGGTGTGACCCGAGTTCTTGGTTGAAGAACAAATTCTAGAGTGATCCTTGTGTTAATCAATGAACAAACGTTAAGTTTATTCTTCAGTGTCTATGAGAACTGAAGATATGTTTTCTACTAAAGGGTAAGAGTGGAAAGACAACTTGCCGTAAAGCGGTTACGATGATGCAAGTTATGACACTGACCCATACGACTAGAAATCTCATATAGGAGATGTCCTTTATTTTGAAGATAGACATGGTTAGTTTGCGAAGTCGCATATGAATGCACTGTCGCATAATCTACATAGGTATAGAAATATATCGCAACTTTAGAAGTAGCAAGTGTGATTGGACTGAGCAGTTTTCCGAGCGTAGGTGGTCCCCTTAATAGATCTCTTAGACTTTTAAGGCCCATGCTACGCAAATGCTCGAGTCTCACTCCATCCACTGGGATATATTTCACCGTCATCGTAAGATACGGGATGATGTCAAACTAGGTGACATAGAAGTGTTGCAAAGCACATATAGGTCTCAATGTGTGAGATCTATTGACTGTATTCCTCTTCCACGAGGCGAGCATGCACCAAGATGCTATGGGTGTTGAGCTTTTACCAAGTTGTAAACTAGATTAAGTGTTACTCTAGTGCAAGTGGGAGACTGAAGGGAATATGCCCTAGAGGCACTTAATAAACATAGTTTATTGGCAATATCCCAATCGTTCATTATATGTTTTACACCATGCTATAACTGTATTAAGAGAAAACATTAATACAGGTGTGGTAGATAAAACAACCAGGCCCTAGTAGCCTCTACTAAGACTAGTTTCGTTGCGCGATTGATGATCGAGGTTTTCCGATCATAGGGCATGGCGCCGGTCCGCAACGGAATTCATATCATTAGGTGTAACGATGTTATGGACATACCCAGTATTTATAGGACATAGTCATTACGCCTTAAGACCGTGAGATCAACTCTTATTGTTATTCCTGGAAGATACTTTGATCGCACCAAACGTCATATCTTATATAGTGTGACAATAACGGTGATACTTTTGGGTATCGTAAGGGGGTAGTTGAGACGAGGGGTCAACAGCAGGATTTGTCAGTCCGCATAGCCGGATAGATACTCTAGGGCCCACTCGGTGAGATTATGTCAAATGAGTTTGCAAACATGTGATTAGGTCACCAGCTGACATAATATCATAGACGAGTAGAAGATAGCGATGTCGGTGACAAGATCATGCTAGGTATGGAGATATCTAAGAATGATGCTCGGACACGCTAAGTATCGCCATGACAAAGGGTTTAAGACTATACGTCCAGGTTTGATAAATGAAAGTCATTAGTTATATCACTGGGATTAATTCATGGGTTCCAGGCCTACGAGTTAGTCGTTGATCATAGAGGAGTCTTGATCATACATGTTATTATATCGAACCGCTAGGGTAACACACTTAAGGGGTTCGACAAGACAACCGGAAAGGAAAGAGATCACCGGGAGCGTCCCGGGAATGGTCCGATGGAGATCGGGCAGCGACGAAATAGTTTTCGGAGCTAGAATAAATTATATAAAATATGTTTGATATTAATTAGTCTAATTAATGATTAAATATGATTTTATATATTTATTTTCGAATTTTTAAAGGCTGGTTTGCCTAAATGGGCCTTCTGGTGGAAAGAAGGCCCATGAGGGGGGGAAGACCCCCAGGGCTTCGGATTGAGGGAGGGCCGGCCTAGGTGGGCCAAATGGGGCCCACCTAGGGCCGGCGCACTGCCCTAGCCGCACCAGGCAATGGGGGATAGTCCCACATTGCCTGGCTGGCAAGGTTGGCTCCCCCCGGGATCCTATATAAGAAGGGGCACCCCTGGCCTTTTAATTCACCAATTAATTCTCTTATTTCTCCTCGATCTCGTGATTCCCTTTGTCGGAGTTGCGCCGAGGAGGATGAGGGGATCTCTTCCACCATAGCCCGCTGTCGTGCTACTGGTGTTCTGGTCCAAGTCTTCTGCTGCTCGTCCTGGACTGGAGCTTCGGAGGCCGTCGTCTCCACCGTATGTGTGTAACGCCCTGCGAGGTGCTGCGCTAGCGGTACTCGGAGGCCTACTTCCTCCACCCGACCTCGGGGTCATCTTCGTCGTCTTCGTCGCGCCGAGTTCTCCACGACCTAGAGGTCGGCTACGTCGTCTTCGTCGTCAACGCTTGTGCGGGAGCGTAATCCCCGCTATTCGGTCTACGAGGGTATGTATTCCGATCTCCGCCGTACTACTATATCTGCATAGTGTAGATCTTGGCTAGTTTAAGGATATCGTTGCTAGGGGAAAAAAATCTGTACACGGTCCCCTTCAATTTGATCTCAGTTTACATGTCTTACATTATTACATGATCAAGATTGTGTTTAAGCATGTCACTTCAGAAATGATTCTTCTTTTATCGTTCTTGCCTACTCGGGACGAGTAGAACTAAGCTTGGGGATGTTGATACATCTCCAATGTATCCATAATTTCTTTTGTTCCATGCTATGTTATATCATGTTATTACATGTTTTATATGCATTTTCTGGGACTAACCTATTAACAAGATGCCACAGTGCCAGTTCTTTGTGTTTCTGCTGTTTTTGGTTTCAGAAAAACTCTTAAGGAAATATCTGCCAAATTGGAAACGAGCCAACCAGGATTTATTTTTCAAATATATTCATTCAGGAAAACCGAATACGAGACGAAGAGGGGCCGCGAGGCGCCCTCATCACCTTGTGGCGCGGCCCACAAGCCAGCCGCGCCGGGAGGTGAGGAGGAGCCCTCGGGCGCCCACCGACCTAGGTCTTTCGACTACAAATACCCCCTTGACCTAAAACAGAGGAGGGTTGAACACTTTTTCCTCCACGGGTCCCGAGCCGCCGCTGTCGTCAACACCAATTCGGTAGAGATCAGAACTGATCCCCGGCACCCTGCCGGTAGGGGGAATCATCCCCGGAGGCCTCTACGTCGCCATGACCGCCTCCGGACTGATGCGTGAGTAATCTACCTTGTACTACGGGTCCATAACAGTAGCTAGATGGTTGTCTTCTCCTCTTGTGCTATCATGTTTAGATCTTGTGAGCTGCCTATCATGCTCAAGATCATCTTTACGTAATTCTCCATGTTGTGTTTGCTGGGATCTGATGAATATTGAGTACTAAAGTTATTGCTTCATAATATATCATGTGTGTGCTATTTAATGATCTTGCATGCTCTATGTTACTTGTGTGTGCTTTGGCCAAGTAGATGCTCGTAACTCCAAGAGTGGGTATTTATGCTCGATAGTAGGTTCATGTCTCTATTTAATCTGGGGCGGTGACAGAGAGCTCTAAGGTTGTAGATGTATTGTTGCTAATAGGGATAAAACAGTAGTCTTTGTCTAAGGATGATGTTACTTACTTACTTTACACGCAGTGCTTAAGGCGATAATCGGTTGCATGCAACTTAATACTGAAAGGGCTGCGGACGCTAACCGGAAGGTGGATTATTAGTCATAGATGCGGTTGGAACGGTCTATGTATCTTGTTGTAATACCTGAATGAATCTCACACTAGACACTATATCATTAGTATATGAATTGGGTTGCTTATCATTATTCTGTCAATTGCCTAGCTGTAATTTGTTTACGACGCATGGATGAATGTTATTATTATTTATGGAGAGACACCACTAGTGAATTGTGGACTCCGGTCCTTCTCATTAATCTGATAAAACCACAACTGGAAACCTGTTACTTTCTGCAAACATCACTCTTTCTTCCACACATACGTTTAATCCTTTTGTTACAGCAAGCCGGTGGGATTGACACCCTCACCGTTGAGTTGAGGCAAAATACTTTGATTGTGTTGTGTGCAGATTCCACGTCAACTACGTCAAGCTCTTTTCTGGCGCCGTTGATACCTCGAGGGAATTCTTCATCTCCTACTGGTTTGATAACCTTGGTTTCATACTGAGGGAAATTTGCTGCTGCACTACTTCATACCTTCCTCTTGGGGTCTCCCAACAACACACCCACCGTGTGCATCAGTGATCTATTCCTGTAATTTAAGTCTTTAATTAGCTCTACTCGTTCATTGTCTGTGATAATCCTCTCTATAATATTGTGTGTGCTTTATTACGCGGAATGAAGGTGCTCGAATGTAAGAAGCAGAAAATAAAGCACATTGGGTTCATTGACTCCTTTGTAATGCATGAAGATAACATAATTGATCCCCTACTTAACAAGGATACACCGTGGAATTTGCTAATGTTTTTCAGGCGACAAGTTTACAAAAAATATATATTATGACCTTACAACTTCAAGTGAGTATTACTGCTTATTACTATTTATAATGAGTTATTGACTATTTATCGTTATGCATGACTATTTATAAACGTGCGCAACTACCACTACATTCTTCTCATTATTGACTTGTGGGAAGGACAAATTGTTGTCCTTGACTCGTTAAGAAGATGCCCTAAATAATACAAGACCTGTTTTGATTTGGTGACAATGTACTTTCATTTTCTTATCGTCTCTTTCGTTCATTTCCTAATATCAAAGAATTTATGACTCATTCATTCATTTTCTTGTCATGCAGCGTTTGGGAAAAGTTCATCGCGGAAGATCCGACCAGTGGATGGCCAAAGAAGCTTCTATGGCGTAGTAACCAAGTAAGTAGTACTATAACTAGGCCCAGGCACCACTATCATAATTTATTATTATTTGATTAAATTATATTCTTTTGTAGACTTGCCTTAAACAGTCAATATGGACTGATCTATGTGGATTCTATGTTTGCGAGTACATGCACACTGTGGTCAATGAGAGTTTGAAGAGCAAAAAAAGTATTGAATTACGTAAAGCTCTAGTCTCAACATTATTTTTATATCATCAATCGTGATGAGTTTTATTCATTTCATATCTCATGTATTCATTGTGATATCCTTCTTTTGCAGTTGGCAAGAAAGCGCAACGAGTTACCAATAAAGATCCGCTTCAGAGCAATTGCAGAGGAGTTGACGGGATTTTACCTCGACCATGTCATACCGGACACCGGAGAGTAACACTATTTTCCCTAGTACGCACATGTAATAGTGATCTCTGTGTAACAAAGTACTTCTAAGTATCTGGAACCGGGAAACCTGATCTTCATGTACCACGTTGTACCACACGTACTTAATTATGTATGTGTTATCAACATGATCTTCATGTAATAGTATACATGCATGATGCAACTTCATCTAGCTTCGTAATTTATACGTGTTTTTCGTGCATCGAAGCAGTAGCATCCGAAACCCCTACCCCGACGCATCGACGTGGTACCATCTGAAACTCCCTACCATCACGCATCGACATGGTACATAAACCCCTACCCGGAACCATCTGAAACCCCGTACCATCACGCATCCGAAACCCCTACCTGGAAAACTGGTCGAAATGAAAAAAAAGGTTCGCCCCCGCGCGCCCTGCCACGTCCACGTACGGAGCTCTCATTGGGGGGGGGGGGGGGGGGCTCCAGTCCCGTTTCGTATTGAGCCGAGACCAAAGGGGGGTGTCTAGTCTCGGCCAGATAGTCCCAGTTGTTACACCGGGACTATAGGCCCTCTGGAACCGGGACTAGTGCCCCTTTTTCCACTAGTGACAGTAAAAGTCCTACACCATAACAACTCTGGCTTGCGAGTTCATTGGAGACATAGATTGCTTTGGAGGTGTGCTCCTTAAGATTGGAACACAAGGGAGAAATGTAGTGGGGATCTGAACCTTTGGGAACCTGGGAGGATCGGATGGACAAGAATAATGGCGAGAGAATAGGCTTGGGTGTGGGTGTTTTGTCAGTCCTACTGTTCGCAGTTGAGAACTGTTTCATCAGTCCTACTGTTCGCAGTTCACAATATTCAGAGATGGCAATCACCCAACAGGCATTCATGAAGATCGATCTCCATGCAACATTTTCTAAGGAAGAATGCTATGATGGTTGTGATGTATTGCCACAAATTCAGACGGAGAAATCCATTTTGCTGCTTTTTGGAACATCGATCGGGTGAGTGTACCTAGCGATCTACCCATGAAGAAGCTATGACACTGATCCAGGGCGTGAAAGTGGCAGAAGGTCTAGGCGTTGAAAGAGTTGTTTCCAAAACCGCCTGTCTCACTGTGAAACAAGTGGCGAGTGGGGACGAGCAACGAGGATATGGCCAGAAGTAACAGACCGACACATGAACTAGGCTTGGGATGTCCACTTGTACCATTGAGATATAGTTAACAGACTGAACATTGTAACTAGTTCGATGCCCGGAGATTGTGCCCAGTCGTAATGGGCTGCCTTGGTTATTGTCTAAAATTAATAATGATTACGTTTTGTGCAGGTGTAGTTAGTCCATGGTGTAGTAGACACTCGACTTGTTCATCGTCAATAATCTTTTTGTGTCCATGCCCTTGCCAAGACTGAACAAAACTTACATCCGCAATGCAGCAATCGTTATTCCAAACATAGGAAATCATCTCGCTTCACCTTGTGTCATGAGCTCGACATGTGTCTGATGCTCTCAGATAGGTCGATCCAAACACTGTGATCACCGTTGCACAACACTTTAAATGGATCCAAATATCCAAAAGGTTTGCATGAGCTCCATATGCAAGACCATGTAGCACTAAACGATGAGAATCCGAAAAAACGGTGCAAACTTTTTCACCTCGAACAAAACAATAGTCCCGAATACCACGACATATTGTTGTCAGCAAAATAGTCACTGAATAGCATTGACATGACCCATTGTTTTTCGACAGTTGTTATTGCCTAGCTACCCCGGCCTCGATACTTCGCGTTTCGGAGTAGTTTCCAGCTATTGTTACACAGTTGAAAGAACAATGAGGACCACCTTATTTTGTTCTTCATAGGTCGGCATCTTGTCCCGTTATTTGGTGAAACATGATCTCATCTTTGCTATCGACAACCTGTTGGGCAACAATGGATCGAAAATGACGCTATGCAATGATTTCAACAATCAATCAAATGAACTAGTTGGGGAGGGCCAAACAGGTCATGGCGACGTAAGGACAGTAAGCGGCGGCGAGTTCACCTGCATGCTCGCTGCAGACTCCAGCAAGCAGTCAGAAGTGCGGCCGTGATATCGCAGGATGGAGTGGAATTCCCCAGCCTGCTAAAAGGTGTGGCTTGCAGAGAGGACTACAGGCTGCAGAAGAGTATACTTCTTCCGCACGAAATGATGTGGAGGGCGCCTAGGCTCCTCTCATCCTGCTGCAATCAGCCACCATGTGGGTTGGGAACATAGATCCCACGCACTACTGCTTCCGTTGGATGGTAATTGCATCAGAAGGTGGTTTTAGAGTTACAAACCTACGTGGAGAGGATGAGACCACTGCTTCGTCCCGCTTCCTCTGGCCATGCCCTTAGCCACAGGCCTGATTCAGAATAAGTGTGCACAGATTTCAAAACCACATGGCACTTCCGTCAAGCAAAACCAAACATCAGGCAGAAAATGTCACGCCAAACTGAAAATTCCAATGTACCTCATGCTAGCAGTTACGAATCCATTAGTCATAGCATAACTAGATAGTACAGAAATAACACGTTCAGAACAAACATATAGGGAACATAATGTCCATCACAACCATAATCACAACAATATGTAGCAAGCGGAAACTGAAAATGGATCTGAATTTCAGGGAGACATGCTTCCTCTTGGTGAGCCTGAGCCGCCACGGTCATCACCATCACCACTGCCCCTCAAACTTGGGCTGCCACCATCGACATCGCCCCTGGGACTGGGGCTACCGTTGTCACCCGTTGGACTTAAACTGCCCTTGTGAGGAGGACGAGGACTGCCCTTGTTAGTAGGGCTTCTGCTGCCGCCAGTGCCCCTGGGACTCGGACTGCGCCCATTGGCCACAGGGCTACGGTAGCCCTCAGAAGGGCTCCTGCTCTTCTCCCTGGCCCGAGGACTGTTGCCATTATCCTTTGCTTCTGGGGAGAGAGACCGCCTGGGGCTCCGACTGCCATAAGGTGTGGGGCTGCGATCCATTTCCTTTGGTTCTGGGGAAAGCGACTTCCTGGGGCTCCTGCTGTAGCTAAGGCTCCTTGATCTCGCATCACGCTCCCCGCGTCGCGCTCTGGGAGATTCAGAATAAGATCTGGACCTAGATCGACTGGTTAGAAGAAAACGAATGTTATAAGCTGGATCAGGAAACAGGAAACAGAACTAAGAAGTAAACAGCTCATGAGTAACAGGTGGCTGCTCAGCTTACCTATAACTCCGGCTTCTGCTTCTGCTGTAGCTCCTACTGCGGGGACGTTCGCGGCGTGGAGATGGGGACCGTGAATAACTTCTCTCACGCCTGGGAAAGTATATATAGATACAGACATATCAAATAAGAACAATCAAGTACTAAGAGACAGGAACGCTTTGACACCATTTGGAGCGTTGGAATGGACCTGAACAAAAGCAATACCTGGTACTCCTGGGACTATTCTGGCAATTTCTTTCTATATGGCCCCTGTCTCCACAGCGGTAGCATTTGTTCTTCCAGTCACCAGCCTTGCAATCCCTGGCCCAGTGACCATCAATACCACAGTTGAAACAACGGCCTGTTCCTGGAGCAGGACCTCTTCCCATATATTCGCGTTCACGCGAACCGCCTGACCCACGTGGAACCTGAAACACATAACTAGTTTCAAGAGACGGCACACACAGTTTCTAGTAGCTTCAGAAAGAGAACAAAAATGACCATCACCGCTATACGAATAGTGTAAAACAGAATTGGTTACTTACCCCTTTAGCAAACTCAACAATAATTCTGCTCCCATCAACATCCCTTCCATCTAGATTGTATAGTGCCTCATCAGCGTCACGAGGATCACTGTATTCCTGTTAGGTAATTGTGAAGAGACGAAAGCAGGAGACCTCATATGAAAACCAAATATATCACCTACAACTATAAGTATGATAATAACTTTAAAGAGCACAATAAGCTTGAAGGGAGTGAAATTCACGTACAATAAAAGCATAGTCGCGCTTCATTTCCACTTCACGTATTCTGCGCAAACGGTTGCCACAAACAGTGAGCCATCATGACTTAATTACTCAAATGCAACACCATCTTGTAATTTCCACTAAAACAGTCAATAACATTACACCTAGCACCAAGGGGGCCCTTCACCAAAGTCCTCCATAAACTTTGGAATGATGGCCACCAATTCCACCAAGGGCACCCTTCCACCACATACCTCCCGGATTGTGTTAAAAACCGAAAAACCTTCAACAAGATCATTGAAGTTAAACACACAAGACCTGGGAATCAAACATCTACACTTCTACAGCATACAGATGAAAGACCACAAAACACCAAACACTAGTTTGGAGACTCAAAATGAACCAAACAGCTGCTATAAACCATTAAAACATTCACAGCAAGACCATTCAAGTTAAACGCGCAGGATTTCCCTAAAAGAAGTTAAACGTGCAGGACTGGGGAGTCATGTTACCACAGAATACATGCAGAAATAACAGAAAGCACAAAAACACTAATTTGAAAGACTTGAAGTGAACCCAACAGCTAGTATAAGCAGGCCATGAACAACGAAAGGAAGGAAGGGCCATACTGGTTTACCCTACCTAGCAGAAGGCCTTACAGTTTAGAAAGGTAACAGCTCAAGAGACAAATAATCTAACTTGTTTGACAGAATTTGAATACAAAACGTACATAACAATCAGTACTGAAATAATGGCGATTCATAACCTTCACAAAAACGGAGTCATAATTTGTATGTATGCAGAACCAAATACAGAAGTCAAAACTTCAAAGCTTATCAAAAATTCTGTTACATCAGAAACCATTTGATGAAAGACTATTTAATGTTCACAGTATTGTCATTACCTTCCATAACGGCTGAAAAGATATTCTAGGTCTCGTGAGCGAGTGCGGGAGTCCAATCTACCGACATACAAGCGCGTGCTTCCATAGCGACTATCGTAACGAGGCATTTCCTGAAAATAAGAGAAAACTCCATCACTCTTTTCATAATGTCTATAAATAAAACATGCATAAAACTAAGAACACAAAAAACATGATAAAGACTACTCAACATTATTCCACAATGTTGAAACAGAAACAGATTGTTTATTGCATGATACGCTGTGCTGCTTGAATATAATAAGAAATAGACGGTTATCTTTCTCTCCAACAAAGAATGGCTACAGCAACAGGTAGATTCAGACAGGTGTGGTTCAATAAGTTTACAGGGGCTTGAAGGTACCCGGTGTGAAGAGTACTGTGATTAAGTTGAAACAACATGAGCTAAAATGGGACTAGATCATCCCAATAGCAGAACAAATACCATATCTTTTAACAATCAGAATAGTTAGCATGAACACGGTAAATATCCTACGACCAATATTATATCATTTTTACTCATAAATCCTTCTCACTAGCTTTTATACAAATATCAGACCATATGACTGTTTAGGGTACTCTGCTCTCAGTCTCTCACACAATTTGACATAAGAACAATCAATCACATCACATTAACTGGAAATCTTTGGGGAGGGTGATCCCATATGAGAAACGTACATATCTAGCTGCAACACTTAGTTACTCTTTATCTTCATATACAACAATTCATTGAATTTCATGTTCAGATGGAGATCCATCTAAAAATGGGTTTAGAGGTCGAATTCCCTATCAGAACATCTCAACCGCAAGAGAGGCAGACGGCCAGACGCGAATCGCCAGTTTTCACTACCCAAACCACAGGACGACGCAAAAATAAAAATAAGAACCGACTCCCTTCCCCCGCCAGAAAGCGCTGATCCAACTAGATCCGCCGGAAATTAGAGTAGTCCCGGCCGAAATTCGACAAATCCGTCGCGGATCAGCGCGCGTGTGCCCTACCTACAAACCCCACCAGCTACCGCACGGAAACGCCACCAATCCCGCCAGGACGATCCAGCGAACGAGCAGTGGCGAAATCGAAAGGGGAGGAGGACGGGAGGATCTCGAACCTCGGAGGAACAGCAGCCGGGCGGCGCAGAACCCTAGCGGGCGGAAGGGAGGGAGTGGACGCGGCGGGCTAGTCCGGGCCGGAGATAAGAGGCGGAGAGAGTTCGCGAAGTGTGTAGAAGCGGTGCGCAGGGAGGAGAAATTTATTGAAGCGGCGTCTCATCACGGGTGTGGATGGACGGACAGGATCGTCCGCGTGTCACTCGCGAACGCGGACTTCCTGGGTTACGTCTCCGTTGTGGAGTCACGGATAATGATGGCGGGTTCATGTTGTTTTGTTGTGGTACGGCGGGGTGTGGAAATCTTTGAACCTCGTGCACAGTGTTCAGTTGTTTGCACGTAAAGATTTGTTTAAAATAACATAAAATTTTGAAAAAACATTGTACACGTGTGCATGGACTGCATTACGCTTATGGGTAGACCGGACCGTGCAAATATGTTTGCTTTCCTAAAATATTGTTATTCAAAATTTCAACCGCTCAGGCTCAAGTATAAGATCTTTTCTTGGAAGGTGGCGTGGGATCCTTGTTTCATTTGGGCTAGGCATAAACGCAATGGGCTTACAAACAATGATGTGTGTTATATGTGCTTGCAAGATCGATCCTCAGGCCATATTGAGCGCGGAGCTGGAGGAAACATTCAGTATTACAGTCATGCAAGCTGAAATAATGGCCTCCATGATGCACCTTTAGCAACTTAACCTGGTGCATTAGCCTTACTTAAGCTCACAAGTATTCTTGTACATTTCCCTAACCCTGATGCATGTGCATCAGGTTGAGCTTACACAGCTCCGCGCCTATCTGCTGCCCTGTCCTTTCGCCCGCGAGATTTGGTTCGAGGTTCTTTCTAGTCTTGATCGGCCAAAACTTGATCTCTCGCCTACTTCGGTGCTTCAGCCTTGGTGGATCAAGCTTCCCGATGAAAGCCTGGTCAAGCTGGTGGCCAAGGGTCATGCACTTACTCTGTTCATCCTTGTTTTAGTTTGCCTTGAGGTGAAAAACAACCGTCATTCAGGCCAAATTTTAACTTGATAATGTGCGAGTTTAACATGTGGATGACTGCAGGTATTTTTTTAAAGATTTTTTCTTCTTCCGGTTTAGGAGGTGTTGTGCCCCGGGTTATGTAGCATTGGACTTTGTATTTGGCTATTCTCGCTCCTATAAAGAAAAAGGCGTACACTATCTCGCGTGTTCCTGAAAGAAAAAATCAACCTCAAATGCACAAAATTAGAAAATACGAAATATTCCGAGAAATAATAATAGATAAGTATACACATGTTTTCCGCGTACTTGAATAGATAAGTTTCACAAATTAAACTTTGGTATTCACATGTTTTATCTATCCTATTTTCCCGCTTTATTTTTTTGTAAATTAGGTAAGTATGTCTGAAAAGGACAAGAAGAGTTTACCCATGAATCATTTTGTGTGGGTGGGTTGCACCAATCTTGTACATTAGATTTCATGAATTTTGGTATCTAACTATTTAACGTCTTGTTCACACCATAAAACGGTCACAAAATTATCCAGAAGTTTCTAAGATGACTAAACCAAAAACGTTTTAGAACTTGCTTGTGGCAAGATAGTTAGGACGGTGGTTGTACACCCAACCCACCAGAGTTTAAATTCTAGATTTGAAGCTGGTATTTCTCATTTAGCCGGAATATTGTTAAGTGTGAGGCGACGTTCCCGTCGACAGTGAGCCGCATGTTGTGATTTCGTCAATCTCAAAACCCGATCCGCCGGCTCAGTCTCTCGGAGGTGCTCATACGGGTAGGGTGTGCGTGTGTGTTTATAGGAATGAGTGTATACACGTGTATATAAGCGCTTGCGTTGTACTGTGTTTGAAAAAAAGTTCTATCAACAAAGCAAAACATTAATTGGATTATTATTTTCTCTTACACTAATGCACTTTCTGTAATTGGTTGCCAAAGCCAAGCGCTAACAGTTCAGAAAAAATCGAAGCTGAATTCTAAAATGCAGTTAGCAAAATACGATGACACTCGGCGTTATGGCTGATTCCGGCAGTGAAAGAAGCACACAAAGCCTCTGTCGGCCATTGTGGCGGGCAGCAACAGTAACCCCTTCACGCCCTTGTACACACACACGACAGCCAACTGCATCTTGCGAGCCGCGTTGAAGAGGCCGGTGGCGTGCCAATTAAGCTCGTCCGTCCGTCCATGGCGAGTCGAAGCAGACGCCGGCAAGCAAGAAAGTGAAGAAACACATGCATGCATGGATCAGTCAGTCGCCCAATAAGTTCCTCCTTGCAACAGGATTTGGTCCAATAAGTACGCTAGACGACATGCAAGGACAAGGAAATCAAGAGGTTAACATACACTGATCCACGGTTATTAGTTCGTCGGTTACACTCCAGCGAGTCTGGTCCGAACACGGAGCCGGCGGGGTGGCGTGGCAAGCAACCCGCCCCACGCTCTCCGCGCCACCCCCGGCGCGCGACACCCACTCGGATCACGACTCCGACCGCTTCTCTGCCCCAGATCGACTAGGAAATCCCGCGCGCGCTATATAACCTGGACTCCATACCAAGCACTCCACACACAAGACCGACCACAACCCAGATCGATCAATCGACTCTCTGCTCCTGATCGAGTTGTCGTCGATCACGGCCATGGCGAACTCCGGCCACATCGTGGTCGACGTGGGCAATGGCGTCGCCGACGACGAGCACCTGCTGCTTCCGGCCACGCCGCCCGTGCCGTACCTCCTCTCCTTCACGGACCTCTCCTACAGCGTCAAGAAGCGCCAGCCGGGGCTGCGCGGCTGCCTCCCGTCCCGCGCCAACAACCGCCTCGCCTCCTCCGACACGCTGCCCTCCAACATGAAGGCGCTCCTCTCCGGCGTCTCCGGCGAGGCCCGCGAGGGCGAGCTCTTCGCCGTCATGGGCGCCAGCGGCTCCGGCAAGTCCACCCTCGTCGACGCCCTGGCGGGCCGCATCGCGCGCGAGAGCCTCGGCGGCGGGGGCGTCACCCTCAACGGGGAGCCGCTGCAGGGCCGCCGCCTGCGGGCCATCTCCGCCTACGTCATGCAGGACGACCTGCTCTACCCGATGCTCACCGTCCGCGAGACGCTGCTCTTCGCCGCCGAGTTCCGCCTCTCGCGGGCCCTCTCCCCGGCCGCCAAGCGCGACCGCGTCGACCGCCTCATCGACCAGCTCGGCCTCACCCGCGCCGCGGACACCGTCATCGGCGACGAGGGACACCGTGGCGTGTCCGGCGGGGAGCGGAGGCGGGTGTCTATCGGGACCGACATCATCCACGACCCCATCCTGCTCTTCCTCGACGAGCCCACCTCCGGGCTCGACTCCGCCAGCGCGTTTATGGTCGTACAGGTGCTCCGCACCATCGCCCGCAGCGGCAGCGTCGTCGTCATGACCATCCACCAGCCCAGCTCCCGGATCCTGGGAATCCTCGGCCGCCTGCTCCTGCTGTCACGGGGGCGCACCGTGTACGCCGGCACGCCAGCGGGGCTCAAGCCATTCTTCTCCGAGTTCGGCACGCCCATCCCGGACAACGAGAACCCGGCCGAGTTCGCGCTCGACACCATCCGGGAGCTCGAGGGCAAGCCCGACGGCTCCAAGCCGCTCGCCGACTTCAACGCCGGCTGGCAGGCCACCCAGAAGCTCATCACCGACGGCAGCAAGAGGCCCCCCTCGCCGCTCACGCTGGAGATGGCCATCGCCGAGAGCGTGTCCCGCGGGAAGCTCGTGGCTGGGAGCGGCACGGGCACGGCGGCGACGTCGGTGCCCACGTACGCCAACCCGATGAGCGTGGAGGTGTGGGTGCTCATCAAGCGCGCCTTCACCAACACGCGCCGCATGCCCGAGCTCTTCGGCATGCGCCTCGGCACCATCATGGTCACGGGCCTCATCCTCGCCACCATCTTCCTCCGCCTCGACGACACGCCCAAGGGCGTCCAGGAGCGCCTGGGATTCTTCGCCATGGGCATGTCAACCATGTTCTACGTCTGCGCCGACGCGCTGCCCGTGTTCGTCCAGGAGCGACACATCTACCTCCGCGAGACGGCGCACAACGCATACCGCCGCATCTCATACGTGCTCGCCAACGCCGTCGTGTCCTTCCCGCCGCTCGTCGTCCTGTCACTGGCGTTCGCGGTCACCACGTTCTTCGCCGTGGGTCTCGCCGGCGGGTGGTCGTCCTTCATGTTCTTCGCGCTCATCATCCTCGCCTCGCTCTGGGCGGGAAGCGGCTTCGTCACCTTCCTGTCCGCCGTCGTGCCGCACGTCATGCTCGGTTACACGGTGGTGGTGGCCATCCTCGCCTACTTCCTGCTCTTCTCCGGCTTCTTCATCAACCGCGACAGGATCCCCGACTACTGGATCTGGTTCCACTACATGTCGCTCGTCAAGTACCCGTACCAGGCCGTGCTCCAGAACGAGTTCGGCGACGCCACCAGGTGCTTCGCGCGCGGGATCGAGATGTTCGACGGGACGCCCATCGGCGGCATGTCGGAGGCCATCAAGCTCAAGGTGCTCGCCGCCATCGGAAACACGCTCGGCACACACATGACGGCAAGCACCTGCGTCGTCACCGGCGCCGACGTGCTCGCGCAGCAGGCCGTCACGGACCTGGGCAAGTGGCTGTGCCTCCTCGTCACCGCCGGATTCGGGTTCTTCTTCAGGGCTCTCTTCTACGTCGTGCTGCTCGTCGGCAGCAAGAACAAGAGGAAGTAGATCATACCAGTAGAGCTCGATCAATCAGTCGAGACATAAGCATGGTGGTCTTGTTTTTTTTTCTGCATGCCTTTTCTTGTTGCCTCAAGACAAGAGGCTGTTGTACCATTAATGTATATGAAGAAATATTCAGTTTAATGGGTTTGCTGTACGCTAATACTACTCCCTAGTCCCTACATTCATGTGATATACACTGTTGCTCAATCAATGATGTTCCCCTGCAAGTGAATGTTCCTTGTGTTTATCTCTGCTACGAAACAAATATTATTTCAAATTCATACAGCATTGAGGCGGGAAATAAACAATCTTGGTCAGGTGCTTCTCCCTACTGGATGGTCAGCGACTGAAACCTGTGTCCTAAGACCCTGCTTTTTCACTAAAAAAACAAATCTCAGATACTTCAACTCAACTTCTTCTGAATCTTAATCTAATGAGCCTCACTTCCTTTTTTAGGCACCAGCTGCTTTGGCACTACCCGGCTGCTGCATTTGTCTTAACCACACTTGTGTGGTTTCTTGACAACCTCCTCTGTTCTGTCCTGGATCAGCTGGTGAAATCTTCAACCTTTTGTCAAGGGTTGGAAGTATGTAATCAAATTAGGCAAACGCCGCACACCCAACTTCTAGAATCGTACCATAAATTATAAGCATTTTCTGGTATCCAAATATTTACTACAGTACTACTTTGAAGTGAAAAAACAGTGAATTGTTTCTTCAGAAAATTGACAAAGAACATTGGAAGTATCTCACCGAATTAGGCACACCCAGCTTGCTGAATCTTACCACAAATCATCAATCAACCCTTTCCGAACCTAGATTCAGAAATCTCCATAAATCCAAATGTAGGTGAAAACTAAGTATTTCTAAACTGCAGGCTAGTTAAAATCTGCTTGATATTGGGAGTATCTCCAACAAGCACACGTGAGACTATTTCGTCAGCATTATGTTTTTGACAGTTAAAAACCTAGAGACTTTACAGAAGGACACCATGAGAAAGAAAGTCTGTAAATTCTGCAGCTTTGCATCCGTAGCTATCTTGTACACGACATGTACTTAGTGATCAGATACCTGTGCTGATGGCAACAACACTAGGAGAGACCATCGTCTCATTTGGCATATTATTATTACTAGCATCAAAGTCAAACGCGAGGCATGTTTCAGACCGAATTGGCAGGCTGGTTTGGCCCGAGATCACAGGGAAAATGTGAGGACAGGTGACAAGATGCCAAGGCCGGATGTGGAGATCGCTATCAGATATCTATCATCTATCTGCCTACCTACCTACCCATGCATCTACCTTTTATTTTCCGTCAAAGTCGGAGATATCTCAGCTCCTCACGGTTCTTCATGGGGACGAACTGCCATTGGCCGTGGCGTGTTTGCACGAGTGTTTTGGGCTACCTCTGATATGGCCCCTGCAACCATACATATGTTTGTTTAGTGTTCGTGGTTTCAGAGAGAGGAATTTAGGATGAAATAGAATTATAGAAGCATGTCTCAACAATTTGTCTCCTGGTCGTGATGGTATTTTGTGCATTGCTGCTGGTGGATGCCATGCACGGTTCTGCATGATTTATGTTAATTGGGTTGCTTTGACTTGGAGTGGTGATTAGTCATTGTTGCATGGACAAAAGAGTCCATGGCCGCCCTACCATGATTTTTTGACGAAAACATTAATATGTGCATGTTTTATCTGGTCAATTTGATGAAAACGTTAAATAAACCGGACTCCTTACGAGAAAGTTATGCTTGTTTAACTCAACACTGTACAAAACTGGTTTTGGAACCAAAGGAGTGACTAGCTCTAATCTAATCTGAAATCAAGTTTCTCTTTGCAATAGCTAATTCTCTATTCTAACAAAACCTGATGGTACACAATATTTTACATGGGGTATTTAATTTGGACTCAAGAGTATTTTGGCCAGTTTATGAGGTGGCCAAAACCAAATTTAGGTATTTGATGGATTATGTTTTTTGGTACTTTGGATTTGCACGTTTCATTGATCTACAATTTCAATCGTATATATTCAGTTAATATCTTTGGTTAAGAACTCGTGAGGACATGCTTGCTGGATTGGAAAAATGATTCTTAAAGAGATCAACCTGTCGTTTGCACTTTCCCTGTTCTCATACCGATGTGTTTAATTTAGATAGGCATGTTCCAAGTGCGTGAAATCAATTCAACTCATCGACCACAAATTTCGGTTATCAAAGAATTTGGAAGGAGAGTCCAGCCTAACTTGATCATATTTGATTATTTTTTTGCTTGAAGTCATTTGGAGTGTATTTTGATGAAATTTATAATTTAACGACTTTGGACAACTGAAAGTTGCATGTCAATTTTTTTTACGTCTTACGATGAGGGATGGGGACAATCCCCCCCCCCCCCCCCCCCCCACCCCCACCCCACCTACACACACCTATGATTCTACTTGAATAATGATATATGTTTGTTGACCAACATACCTAAATTTGCGTCGTCCTTCGCCGCTAACATTACGATATAGAAGTATAGAACTAGATACAAAACTACCAACAAAACGGCGAGGGTGGACAGAGGGGCACACATACACAATTCTCACGGAGAGGCGGATGGCTCTAGACACAAGATTTTCCATGTTCAAAACCCAATAATCTTAACCTCATATGTACCTACATGGCTACATCCGCACCAACGCTTCATACGTACACACAACTCTCGTAGTCGTAGCTTGAACCGATCCATAAGAATTCCCATCCATACATACAGAAGCCGACACATACATCGGTAGAGGCTGGTGGAGCAAGGCGGAGGGGTCATGCATGGAGACGAAGCTGCTCGTTCCGACGGCGACGCATCGAGCTGGCGGCAAGGCAATCAGATCGCGACGGGTCAAGTTACATAATTATAAAGTGTTGATGCCCAAAATTACCAAAGAGTTTTGCAGCTTGAGATGGTATGCGCATTTCAGGGCATTAAACATGCCTCTCTCTTTTCTATTTGGGCACAAAACAAGCTTTTCATCCACTCAAGACACTTCAGCAGACTATATACGTACCGATCGAGCTCCTAACGAGAAAGTTATGATTGTTTTACACTGAAATCAACTTTCTCTTTTTGCAATAGCTAATTCTCTATTTTAACAAAACCTGACTCTGAATAATATTTTACATGGGGCATTTAAGTAGGACTCAAGAGTATTTTGGCCACTTTAGGAGGTGGCCAAAACCAAATTTTGGTATTTGATGGATTATGTTTTTTGGTACTTTGGATTCACACATTTCATTGAGCTACAATTTCAATCGTATAAATTCAGTCAATGTCTTCGGTTAAGAACGTGAGGACATGATTGCTGGATTGAAAAAATGATTCTTAATAGATTAACCTCACGTTTGCACTTTATGTGTACTGTTCTCATACCGATGTGTTTAATTTAGATATAGCATGCTCCAAGTGCGAGAAATCAATCCAACTCATCGACCGCAAATTTCGGTTATCAAAGAATTTGGAAGGAGAGTCCAGCCTAACTTGATCATATTTGATTAATTTTTTGATTGAAGTCGTTTGGACTGTATTTTGATGAAATTTATAATTTAACGACTTTGGACAACTGAAAGTTGCATGTCAGTTTTTGTACCCACCTACACACACCAATGATTCTACTTGAATATTGAATAATGATATATGTTTTTGACCGACATACCTAAATTTTGCGTCGTCCTTCGCCCCTGACATTACGATATAGAAGTATAGTAGTAGATACAAAACTACCAACAGAACGGCGAGGGCGAACACCCCTGCTACACCGATGACGTTGACTGTCCCATTGCAGACATTGAGAACTTGTTTTCATGCGTCATATATTCATGTTATGGAGCCAACCTCCATGTACTTTGTAGGAGTATTTGTAAGTGAACATTGATTTAATTTGTTTTGGTAAGTGTTTCTTGTCTTGTTATTTTCTTTGGGCGAACGGTTTAGAGAGCAAAATAAAAATTCAAATGTCTCGTACTTGTTTTGGTGTACAGTTCTAAAATCATTTTATTCGCTCCTTATAAATTCGAATTTTTTTTATTTCCCCCGACCCCGACCCCCGCGTCGCCCCGCGTGGGCGAACTCGGGGGAAACCACCGCCGCGCCACTAACCCCCCCCCCCCCCCCCCACCTCCCACCCTTCCCCGTCGCCGCTGCCGCTGGCCTCTCCACGGTGGTGGCGGCCCCCCGCCTCCGAAGTCGAAGGTTGTGGGGAGAGCTGCGGTGGACGCGGCGCCCGGGGCGCGGTGGTACAGCGATGGTGTCCGGCGGCGAGCCGGCGGCCGGCGCTGCGCTGAGGCCTGAGGAGGAGGCGGCTGAGGCGAGGGCAGAGCGGGCGGCTTCCGGCGGCGCTCCTGGCTCCTGTGGCGGCACGGGCCCAGATGGGCCCGATCTGGGCTTCCAGGGCCGGCGAGTTTGGCTTGGCGGCGGCCTGCGGGCACGTTGCAGACGGTGTTCTACGGGCTTTCTGCAGGCACTGGTCTGCGGGCGCGGTGGTGCTGATAGAGCGGGAAGGGGAAGAGGTGGTGGCGACGTGCTGTCCGCCGGCTGGCAGCGTGGCGAGATGCAGGTGTTGCGCTAAGTGTTGCGCCGGCGTCTTCGGCCTGGTGGTGTAGGGCTGTCTCGACAGGGTGTGTTGGCCGGCTGGTTTGTGGGCGGCTGTTTCTTGGTGGAGGTTGTTGAGCATCACCGGAAGAAATTCTTGCTCCGGTTCTTGCCGGAGCTAACGGTGGTGACGCCCGCGGGTGTCGTGGACTTCTCTGGAAGCATCGTCATGTGTGGTGCTCACTCCTCCCCTGCGGCCTTGACTCCGGAGGGAAACCTCAGATCTGGGATCGGTCCATGGAGGCGCTTTTGCGTCTCTTACCTTCTTGGGGGCATCGGCTCGGAGTCGCCTTGGGTTCGATGAAGGTGGCTGTTGTCGGGCAGCTGTGCAAGGTTCAAGTGTGCAGTTTGGCAAAGAGGATGCTTTGAGCGGAGGATGGGTCGCGGCTGGGCTTTGGTAGTCGGGTTCCTCGGCGTGTCCGATGAGTTCTTCTGCTCCGTTGTGTTGTTGTGGAGTCGGAGCTGCGGTGGAGGGTGTCCAGGCGGCGACGATGGCCGGCCACCGGTGGCTTTACAGAGTTCTCGATCGCGCAGGTTCAGCATATTTCTCTTGTGAAGCTCGTCGTCAAATTCGGAGCTGTCTGTCCTTGGCGCGTGTGGCCAATTGTTGGCATAGGCCGGCATGGGCTCCGATACTTTTGTGAGGCTCCGTTTGGGAAGCTGTTGGTGAAGTCGGAGTCGCTGGCTCGTGGAGGAGTGATGACGATGGAACTTCGTGGCAACCTCGACATGGTCTCCTTGTGTGTTTGTGCTTTGTGTGGGTAGCTAGGTTGGCTGTGGTGGTGTGCCGAGTGTGGTCGTGTTCCATAACGACATTGGTGCATTGTACGGGTTTTCGGCCGGTTCCCCTACAAATGAACCGGTCAATTCTCTTCTACTATTTTTAAAAAATGAGGCAATGTTGCCCGTTTTGTTCAAAAAAAAATCGATTTTTTTGGCAGGTTCAAGCCGAGCTGAAACCTTGATCCGATGTTGGGCGTTCGATATTCTATCAAATATTGCACGATTACCTTGTATGTATAGCATTGCTCATGCACTAAACATGTCTATATACGTTGAATAAACTTAATTAAGAAAGAGAAATGCTCCTGCGCTTTCCCGGAAATTTTCTTGGGAAAGCACGGGAGCACTTCTCAGGAAGAAATCGTTTTATAAAAAGAAGGAGAACTGTTACAGATGAGTTGGAGATGTCAGAGTAGCTTTCGAGCAGGAGTAGGATAGATACGCATGGTGTACTCCTACATGTAGGGCGATGCTAATTAAGCACGTGTACACACACGCACGGCTGTACCTGTACTGCGTACAGTGAGTCGGATCCACATACATACAGTTGTAACCAAACTGATGTATACTTAAATCTGCAGAACATAAGCAGGGCGGCATCCATCCATCAGCATCAGTCGGTCCATGGCGGCACAGGCGATCGAAGGTCTTGTTCTAATTAATCAAGTTCAGTAGCCGGTCTCTAACTAGAGGAGCCGCCTAACTGCACCAGCCGCAGTGCCACCATACCGCGTGTCAACATTCAGTAGGGGAACGGTCATTCAGGCCAATTAACTGAGCTGCACGACGGATTCAACGCAAGGTGGTACGCTGCCGCTCTCAGAATTCAGTCGCGTGTGCAGAAAGGCAACTGAACCCAGCTACTGCATGCCCTAGCAAGGTGATCATGCACGCCGACTGAATGAATGTGTGCCGGCAGCACAGCAGCACGCCCTTTTGGTTTAAGTCGTCTGCATGTGATTTGCTTTGCTTTGCCAACCATAATCCCCGTACTTGCATCTATCTATGCCGGAGTACTATCCAAGCTATAGCAAGCCATTCATGGCGCTGCCGGCCGGTGTGCGGCTCGATCACTCGCTGTCTCGACAGGTAGATCGAGCGCCATTTAACTCCGCGGCGACCAACCTCCCCACTGCTCACGGAGAAGACATGCATCCACAAAGCGACTCGGATCGTCTCGTCTGATTAGACGCAGATCAAACTCCCCTTTACTGCGATCATGGATGCATATACAACATCGGCCTACAGTTGCTGATGCGATGTGACGAATGTGTGCCCGTCCAGAAGTTGGCTGCTGTTGCTGTTCTGCCGGTGTGCGTCAACGTGTGAGCCCATGACTGTGTGCGCACGCCACTTGGCGTACGAATTATGGCGGGAAGGACGTCCATGACCGCCCCGGATGTGCAGGTATACGTACGTGTAGCATCAAGGTTGGCGGCGAGATCGAGCTTGAGATCTGAAAAGATGGAGAAATGGGACGGGCTGACGACATTGACACCGTTGGCCTTGCTGCTTGGAAGAATAAAGAGTGAAATAGGAAGACCAAGTCCTCGAGTGAGCATGGGCCACTCCGACCTGCTCCAACTGCTAGCTGACGCTTGTAGCGGTTGCTATCGGACTCCGCCAGCCGCGCCGCCGATCAAGGAGAAACTAAGTTAACTGACTTGAAAAGGCCTAAACTGACCGCGGCCTCCGGAGTAAGAACGTGTAATCAACCCAGCTCAATTTTTTACACGAGCAAGTTAATCGAGTTCACATGTTTTCTGACTCATCTTGGCCTATCTCTGTCCCTCTTATGTCTTCAGGGCCCAGTCCCTCCTTATGTGACAATTCTATTTGGAACGTCTTTTGAAAAGATCTATTAGAAAATCAATTTTAGTGATAATTCTGTTCCGAACATGGATGCACAAAATCTAGCTTGGTCAAGAAAAATATGTTACGGTCGTTTCAGTCAAAATATGTTACGGTCGTTGGGAGCCCGGGGCGGCCGCACACCCTGAGCCCCCCTCCGGACCGGCCCTGGCTGCAACATACTGTATGCGTTGCCCGGCAATCTTGACCCTGACGTACTGTATGTTTCCATCGCGGGGCTGCGATGATCACGCGCCGTGGTCTGGTTTGATAGGGGTAATTCAGTTCAGTGTCGGCATGGCGCCTGCTGCTGATGAGTTGGAGACTTGGAGTCGGCCGGCGCCCGGCATGCCGTTTGGCAACGCGGTTCAGACATGCTCCGAGCCTCCGACTGCACTGCACGGCCGTTCTTGGCATGCCCATTAACTGTCAGGAAACGACGTTTACCCGTATTACTCTCCGATGATGGAGATCTCTAGCAACCTCTGTGCGTGATGAAAACACTCTGGACGCAATAGATTCAGTCTTACTTCTTCGTGGATTCCTCTTGGCGGCTCTCTCTGTCCCGCACATCGGCCTGCCTATGTCTTCACACCAAATCTCTCCAGATGCGACGCATCCCTATCTGGTTGTTCTGGATAGCGATTAGCAGGATCAATTTTTTTTAGATACACAGTACAAGATAGGCGCTCATAAACACGTATGTATAGACACCCATATGTTCGCACACACGTAAACCCTACCCCTATAAGCACCTTTGAGAGACTGGTCCAGCATATCTTTAGGTTGACGAAGTCACCACGGACGACTCACTGTTAACGGGCACGTCACCTACCACTGAAAGCATAGCGCCGGTTAAATCCGGAAAAATACAGGAAAATGCAAGCACCCATATCAAATCTGGGACTTGAACCTAGGTGGTTTGGTTCCAACACAAGGAACCAAACCAGTTGAGATAGGCTCACTTCACATGTTTTAACAGGATTTTTTGAGTGCCTCCTCTATATTCCAACACAATTTTAGTAAACCTTCTTTAGCTTCTCCCAAAATAAATTATATAGCTTATTACTCGCCATTTGGTACTCCTCTCAACAATTCCGCTCCCATGAGCCTAAAAAATTATGTTCATGATAGTGTGACAGATTGTTACACAAAAAAGACTACTACTCTGTTTCGCCAAGACTTCTTTTTTTGGTTTTATGGGAACCTAAGTACTAATGTTAGACTGAACAAACAAAGTTTTAGTCTTTTAACATGTTAAACATGATTTTAACGTTTTTCTAAAGATTAACTATCTTGTTTCAAAGTTGTTAATTAGATCAATTATCTTATTTAAAGGTGTTTTCAATAAGAATATTTTCTTATTTAAAAGATTTTTCAATGTGAATATTTATGTTCTCAAAAATATTTTGTGTAAGAACTTTATGTTATTTAAACCATTTTCTATTTTTATCTCATTTAAACGACTTTTGAATCCAAATAGTAAAAACTTCTTATATTTTTTCGCAACATAATATTTTAATGTAAAACAGTAAGTATGAAATAAAAAACATAAATTAAAAGAGAAAACGAAATGGAAAAATAAAGAAAAATAAAACATAGAATGAAATAAAATATGTGGAAAATAAGATAGAAAATAAACATAAATTAAAAAAAGAAACAGGAATAAGAAAAAAAGCTAAGCAGAAAAAAGTTTGGAATCTTTGAATGGGCCAAGTGGTCAAGGTCAAGAAAATAGCCCACAATGACATTGTCATCGCCATGTGTTTGGGGATTTCTGAACCTCACGGCTCGCCCCATCACACATTGATAATACTAGGCAACCTGGCGCGGCAATGCCGCACCTGCTCTGTGGTAGAAAACAATTGGTAATATATGCATATTGAAATAATATAGGTATAGAAATAAGTGTAATTGAAAGAAGCGTGAGTTTAAAAATATTTGGTCTCTAAAAATTGTTCAATTTGGAGGGCTTTTCAGATTTAGAACGTTTCTGCATTCGTAAAATGAGTAGATCTAAAAAAAATTGAAGTGCTGAAATCTGTAAATTTGTAAGTCGATTATGTGGTAGAAGTAGGTAACATTTTTTTTGTGAAGGCATTTAATCAAAAGAGTATTGTGCATGTAGCATTTTTTATGTTTTGAAAATGGAGTATTTTGATCGGTTCGATATATTCTAAATATTTTTTTTGGATGAATAGATTTAAATATATTGAATTTGTCTCGAATCATTCATCATATTTGAACCTCTGAAATATACTGTAAATTTGTAAGTCGATTATGTGATAGAAGTAGGTAACATTTTTCTGTGAAGGCATTTAATCAAAAGAGTATTGTGCATGTAGCATTTTTTAATGTTTTGAAAATGGAGTATTTTGATCGGTTCGATATATTCTATTTTTTGGATGAATAGATTTAAATATATTGAATTTGTCTCGAATCATTCATCATATTTGAACCTCTGAAATATATTTGCGTAATAACATGAGTAATTAGGTTTCTTTTTTGTGATCATTTTGATATATTTTCCATATTTTTTGGATGGATAGATTTAAAGATATCAAATTTGTAGTTTTAATCATTTTTCTAGATTTCTTTTCCTGTCTGCGAAAAAACCTAAGCGGCTGACGGGTGGGCCCCACCATGGCATCATGTCGATGTCACCGGAGGGTGGAGCGTCTGCGACGGCGCCGTTGCGCCGGCGGCGTATCCGTCGAAGCCAGGACGCGCAGCTGGCCGCGCTAGATGTGCCTCGATGCTGGGCTGCTGGCTACGTGGGATGGGCGGCGCCGCCTCTTGTAGGTCGTCGGAAGGCTGGCGATGACAGGCAGTCGCGGCAGGGCATCTCTCCGTCCCGCTGATTTGACGGGGGAGGTCGGTAGCGACGGCGGCGGTGTGCGGCGGCGGCGGAGCCACAGGAGCGAGAGAAGGGGCGTGGTGATTGTGCGAGATGTTTTTGCGTAAAAGTCCTTGTCTTTTTCCCGCATAGGTCGTTGAACGTGTTTGTTCCTGGACTGCGGGTTAGGTGTTCGATCTTTTAGTGTTTTTTCTGCAAAATGACACGGCGACCGGCGAAACCGGGTATGACCGGATTGAGACCGGGCGCCGTGTCGCCGCGTGATTGGAGGAGAAGGCGTTGCTACAGTAATGCGCGTTTGGGGAGGTCTTCTGCTCGCATATGGACCGTTGATTGCTCCGATCGGACGGCCAGCGGCTTTCGGGTGACGTGGATGCCAGATCCGGATGCGAATTCGACCAACCTTTATATATAGTAGTATAGACACAACACCATCGACTTTGATTTGGCGTCTGGATTGTCCCAAGCGCCGTGTATCTGAGCCGGCAGGATACTCTCTCTGAACTGGAGTAAGTGTTGTGAAAAGAGACCTATAGCAGTTGAATTTTATACAAGGGTGGTGACAATTTCGGATGGGAGAGAGTATATTTTGTTAGATCATTACTTACTAGTTTGTTTTTTTCGTGTTAGTTTGATTATAGATTAGATAGTATACTTGATTATTTTTTTATTAGATGGATACAATCAGTTATGTAGAGGCCGGGTAATGCTTAAACTCTTTTAAGTAATGAAACTCACTTTATCGATAAAGATCGATACAATCTAGTTAGGAACTTGCAGGCTAATTTATATACTACCATATAATTACAAGAGGAGAAATAGTGAAACATGTAGAAAATCTGAAGTAAAACATATCGTAAATCTTTTGCCCGCAAAAACAGTGCGTACAATCTCGTTAACGTGACTTTGCAGTTTTAGAACTACTCCCTCCGTTCGGAATTAGTTGTCTCAAAGTTGGATGTATCTAGACACGTTTTAGTGTGTAGGTCATCCATTTCAAAGACAAGTAATTCGGAACGGAGGGAGTAACTTTATGTTCATCAGATGCAATCTCACGAGAAGGCAGTACGACTTTTGCCAGGGATGCTATTTTACACAAGCTCATAGTTGGCCTCAACAGCAGAGAGAACAGGATGTCAATCTAAAACAACTTTTCGTATCTCCAGAAGCTGTTCAAGTTGTCTGATTTGTTTTATGAAAGCTCCGTACTAGAAAATAGTCATTGTCTCAACCAAACGGTGTCATAGGAAAATTATCTGTAGGAATCTTATTTTTACGAATTTTCTTTGTTTTAAAAAGGGCCTAAGCGATTGTGATAAGTTTTTGCTATTTTTGCAGACAAATCCAGTGCTGATGCGGATGCTTCAGCCTTCAGGTAAAGTCTGATGCTAGTGTACTATCTCATCAGTAATACTACTTTGGGGATCCGCGCCTCCTTATTTAAAAAAAAATCAGTAATACTACTAATAAGTTTGGACGCAAAAGCCGGATATCCTGTTGTCAAAGTCAACTGCACGTTGGTTTGAAATTTCTTCTAGTCCTAATTTTGGTTGAGGCAGGCCCCGCCTAATTTTGGGTATGTTGTGGGTGTTGGGCTGTTGGCAATGCTCCACACTTTTTCTTTAGGCTATCATCTCTCCGTAGCGACAATAGTTTTGCTAATTGCTAGCCAAAGAGTGGAAGTGAAGCATGCAAATTTGCTACATCAACTTTTGAGTAATAAAACACCCTTTATTCAAAAAAAAATGCTACATGAACCAAAATCTCCATTTATTCTGAGCAAGGCTAAAAAAGTGTAAACCCTAAAAAAATTGATTGTCTGTAATGTATCCTGATGGCATGTAATCATTGCATTAATCACATCCTGATTGTTTAGGATGGTTATGTAGAGCTAAGAAAGTGTAATTATTTATAGACGTTGTTTCTGTTCCACCAAAGAGATTCCATTAGGGAGATTTGGATAATTGTGACCCATTTGGGGCTGGGCTTTTCTATACCATAGGCCAAAATGATGGCTCTTCTGCTGGGTTAGGCAGGCCGGGTTTGCCCCAACGTAGCTTCGCCCTGTGTGAAAATCTAATAGGTGGGTCTACGTAAGTGTAAGTTTAAATACTGCACCAGAATATTTTGCCACTTCCGAACACTCAAACCCTACGAGGTTAAGTAGGACGCGATCTTTTCAGGACATGTACAATAGGTCGACGTCACCATTATCTTAACATTGACACGTAAGATAGTCGTCTAGGTGTCTAGGTGAAGAAAATATAATGAAAAAAATGTTAGCTTCTTTTAGCTAAGAGATGATCTCTTACTCAATAAGAGAAACTAATTTTACCATTGTATTATTTATCTTCTCTTAAAAATTTATTTTCCTACTAAAATATAATTAATTCTCATTAATTGTTAGAGACGGTAATAAGAGATAATGCATTGCACAACTTTTAATTTGGTCTTCCCTAAATGATGTTGATAGCTAAGAGAAGACCTGTCGCGCCTTCTCTACCATTATACATACCCTCAGCGCCACCGGTAGGGGCTTGTAACTCCCTTTGACCATACCCCTTTGCTTCGTCCTACACATCTATCTCATATTGTCATCTCGACAACTCACTCTCATGCACGTCTCTCGTCATGTGGTCGGTGGTCCTCTCCCTCTCATCTCTATGTCCTACCAATTGGCGGCACCGCTCCACCTCCATGACTCTAGCATCGGTCTTTTGGTTTATATAAATTTCTGTTGCTCAAGTTGATGTGATGCAAGCATGTACTCCGTCCGTCCTAAAAATAAGTGTCTTAGACTTACCTAAATATTAATATATCTAGACATTAAACACATCTGGATTCATCCATATTTGTAAAAATCAAAAACACTTATTTTAGGATGGAGGGATTCTATTTTTACCCACTGTACCTCTCAGGTGAGGCGTGTCGTCTACCGTTTCGTTTCCTCGCCGTTTTCCAGCTCAACGAAGACACCATCCTCCATGTAAAAATCAACGCCAAGTCTTGCATTATTGCACGCGGGTCAGTATAAAAATGGCCATGCATGATCACTAAAACTGATTATGGTCTAATTAACATGCATGCATATGCATCCCTCTCTTAAATGAAAACACCAATTTCGTTTTTTTCTACAAGAAACGATCAACTAGAATATCAACAACCAATGCAATAAACTAGCTGTTGGATATTTTCTTTTGCGGGGAGAATCAACCAGAAGATCAACACCCAATATAGAACATACACAAGTACTAATATCTACTATTCCAAAATAATCTATGATTGCTGAAGGTGATGGAATCATGGAGATAAATGATGCAAGCGGGCGGTAGCGACATGGCATGCATGTTGCAAGGAGCTGACCATAACCACGTACGTCCAAGAAAGCAGAGGTTGCTCGGTTCGAGTCAACGAGCAGATGGAGGGGAGCGCGGCTGACGGTACCGTCCGGGTCGTGTCCCGGCGCACCGTCCGGCCGTCGCACGGTGCCATGCCGATGCCATCGGAGGACATCCAGCTCACGCCATGGGACCTCTACGGCATCGGCGCCAAGTACAGCCATAGGGGGATACTCCTTCCCAAGCCTCCCGCCGGAGGTGAGGTGCTCGTCGACACCCTCGCGTCCTCTCTTGCGCGCGCCCTGGGCCGGTACTACCACTTCGCCGGCCGTCTCGCCGTCGAGGAGCACGGCGACGACACGGTCACGATCTCGCTGCGCTGCACCGGGGAGGGCGCCGAGCTCGTCCACGCGGCTGCCCCCGGCGTGACCGTCGCAGACATCATCGGCTCCGTGTACATCCCGTCCTCGTTGGTCTGCGCTTTCTTCCCGTCGGGCCTGGCCGGTGCGATTGGCGCGGACGCGGCCCTCGACTCTTCGATCCCGGTAATGTCCGCGCAGGTCACCGAACTGGTCGACGGCGTCTTCATCGGCATGTCGATGAACCACACCGTCGGCGACGGCACCTCTTGCTGGGAGCTGTTCAACGCATGGTCGGCCATCAACCGAGGCGGCGATATCCTCACGCGTGAGCCGCCGCCGCCGGTACTGCACCAGAGGTGGTTCGCCGGCACGAGCCCCGCCCCTATCCCCTTTCCGTCGAGCACGCTGCATCAGGTCGTCCAGCGGTTCGAGCTCCCGCCGACGCGAGAAGGCTTCTTCACATTCTCCGCGGCGAGCGTTAAGAAGCTCAAGGTGAGGGCGAACGACGAGATGGCTGCCAGTGCCAGCGGCATCTCCTCGCTCCAGGCCCTGCTCGCGCACCTCTGGCGAGCAGTGTCCCGAGCCCGGTGCCTTGCGCCGGGGCAGGAGACGCTCTGCATGCTCTTCATCGGGTGTCGGGGGCGCGTGGCCGGCATCCCGACAGCGGGCTACGTTGGAAACGCCATAACGCAGAGCGTGACGGGCTGCACGGTCGGCGAGATCATGGACAAGGGGCTGGGCTGGACGGCGTTGCAGCTGAACCGCGCCGTGGCGTCGTTCGACGTGGCGGCCACGCGGGAGTGGCTGGATCGATGGATCCGGGAGCCCACGTTCTTGCCCACGGCGCCTCCTGCCGGTGGCGGGAATGCCGGCCAATGGCTGGTTGCTGGGAGCTCGCCGCGGTTCGACGTGTTCGGAAACGACTTCGGATGGGGCAAGCCGGTGGCCGTGAGGAGCGGCCCCGGGAGCAAGATGGACGGGAGAGTGATTTTGTTCGAGGGGCCAGAGCGGGGAGGGAGCATCTCGCTGGAGGTGTGCTTGGCGCCCCAAGTGCTGGAGAGGCTCATAGCGGACCAAGAATTCATCATGGACGCCACACCATGACCGAGACGTGCACCAAGCGTAACCCGGGAGATGTAGGGGATGGCTCCGTACCGGTGTAGTTTTTTACCATGGATTCAGAGTTTCAGATTCATATTTATCAGACAAATACCTCCAAGCAGCCCCAACAGTGAACAGACCATTGTAAAAGTTTTTGCAACGTCAAAAGAAACTACCTTCATGCTGTAGAGTAGTTCTTCTCATAGTATAATTGATGCACTAGTGATTCAGAGTTTCAGATTTCATAGTTATCAGACAAATACCTCCAAGCAGCACCAACAGATCGAACATTATTCAGAGTTTCAGATTTCGTAGTTATCAGAAAAAACCTCGAAGCAGCACCAACGTATGTTGCCAATACTAGTCTTCATTTTTTAAATTGCACCAGCTCAGTTTGAACTTGACTTTTCCTCTCTAATCTATTCAGAGGAAACAGGTCTTCCAGATCCTTGTTGCTCATCAACAAGGTATTTGTTCAGCTGGATTTACCTTCCGCTCACATATCTTCCAAAACTTTTAATGTACTCCTCAAATTCTTTCACTTATGTTTAACTCTATCGAACTTCCAGCTCCCTAGTAAGCTCATGTACAGTTGCCAATATAAATAAAGTTTTATGTTCTTTACTTACACCATTATTCTATCCAACTTTTCCAAGGTACGCATTGCCTTATTATTGAACCAGCTACCCCCGGTCATTTGCAGCTCTCTCTGTTATCACTTATTAATAAAAAAGGTTAAGCATATCGCTCGGTCTATTAGGGAGCAACAATTGTTCTTTCAGAGGCAAACCCCACCGTTGTTCTTTCAAATTGTGTAGCATAGATGATTTTTCACTAGATGGGTAATTAGTGTTACAAATGAAGAACTAGGGGGTCAACGTCTTCCGACTGCTCCACTAGACCTAGAGTCGCCCAAAAATGACCAGGAACTCTGCTTCAGGCATTCAGGTATATACTGACTGCCATTTTTTAACATTCATCAATGTTGTAATAGGATACTAGAGGCACCGAGCCGACCTTCTTCCTCAACAGAGAAATACAACTAGGCTATCAAATATAACACATGGGACTAACTTCTCCTTGTGGTAGAAACAAGATGGCGCATTGCGCATTGCCACGGAAATTTGTAGCAAAAACTAAAACTTTTTTTTTGAATTAAAAAACTGAAACTTTGCAAAACTACTCTTGGTAGAAATTTGTAGCAAAAATATCCGGAAAGATAGTCGACCTTTTTAACAGGATACTGCGCTAAATAACCTTACAAATGCAATCACTCTACCGTCTTAGTGTATTTTTCATGAAATTAGAACCGAGTTACATTTTCAAATCAAACCCAACAATCATTTAAGAAAAAAAACGTGAGGAATAAATATAGAGAATGGCTTCGAACAAATCATGGAGTACCTGAACTTGTTTCCCCTACGGAGCCCAACCCAAACCTGTCGGCCCACCGACCGAACCTTCTGTGGACAGTACAGGCGGCCGTCGACTCCGCCGCCGCGCCGAGACGAAGTCCAGCGCTGGACCCCGGCGACTCAGAGCGGCAACCGCCCGCGGCTTCTCTACTCTACCATTGCGGAAGCGGCTACTGTAGCACCACGACCGCGGTCGACCACAGGCCCAGCAGCGAAAGCGACTCCGGCGAGCACGGGCGCGGCAACTCCGGCAACCAGGTGACCCATTATGCCTACCGGCGGTTCAGTTTCTCCGTTCGATTTTACTCTCATTTCGGCCCGCTCCCCTAACCCGGCCTGATGCTGTCGTCGGCATCTCTGAACCCGGCCAAATCTTCAGCGAAATGCCCTAGGAATGACAGGGACAACAAGAAGGTTGTTTCTATGTTCTTTACTGTTCGAACTTCAGAGTCAACTGTATCATATCGCATTGCTGAATTTTGGATGTTTGGGGAGGTGAAAGCCTGCCGTTTCTTCATGTGGTTGGACAAGTACTTGGACACCTTGGTCGCGATCTCAGCAACTTGGAGGATAAACGCGGTTGCTCGCAGTGTGCTGCGAGAAGTTCAGCAACGCATTGATGCTACGAGGGCTGAAATTGATGCTTTGAGGGTTCAGATGGCCGCTGCGAATGTTCAAATAGCTGCACTGGAAGCCAAAAGCGCGAAGCTTAAGATCGTAGGATATTTTCATGCTTTTGTTATCTTCATTCTTCTTCTAGTGTTGCTAGTGAAGTACTCCCTCCGTATCTAAATGTAAGATGTTTTAGTCTTTTTTTATCCACTTGTATCTAGAATGTTTTAGTGCATGGTTCAAATGAATCTTGCATTTAAACAATACATATGGACCAAAAAGACCAAAACATCTTACTTTTTTTATATGGAGGTAGTTGAATTTTCTTTGTAATGAATCGTTGCCTATCATTCATGTGAGGTGCGGTGCTCTTGTGCCTCCCCAGGGCCCTGCCGTCGAACCTGACGAACAGTTCAGGCTGATTGGTTCTTTTGCAAGTTTGATGCGCAAGATCTTTGTTCCACATCGCACTGTTAGGCTCAGAGAAATCCGCTTACATAATTATTTAAGTAGATGTCATATCATAAAGAAGATAAAAGAAACAAGGACATGGATGGAAAACTAAATCACTAATCAGGGCATCCATAAGATCCGTAGCACAAGTAATACGGGGCATACGACGAAATCTTCCAGTGGAGTCTGCCTCGCTCCCACCATGGTCGACCAAACCTACTTTCTCCATACTTGAAATCTAAAGTTAAGATTAAGATTACAACATAGAAGATAGGGAAATCTTATCAGCGAATCTAGAAGCGGCTGCTCATATTATGAATGATTTGAAATCTAATGTTTTTATGATTGGGATTTGTATTGGTTGAGACCGTGCGATTGCACATGCACATTTACTACTGGCAGAAAATGCCAAGGGCCAGTTTGGCATCAAAGTATTCTTGAAGTACTATTAAAACTGAAGAATTAAATACTTTGAATTGTTTAGACACAATAAATAATGTTGTTTCAATGTTAAAGTATTCTACCAAGATTGTATATTTCCACCTTATTGTAAATTTTGTTCTTGATCTCTCCTTTCCTAAATCAAGAAAGTATTCACCCGTCTGACACTCAAATATATGTTTTCATTGATATTGTGGTTTTAAGAAAATGGACTAGCTGACTAATTACATGGCTTCAACACTGTCACAAAAAATTGCATGTATTCAACAATAAAATAACAGTTACTCACAGAGCATCATCCAAACAAAACAATGAGATGTCAGTACAAAAACAGATTTAACCAGCACTTAGGATTTTTTTATTATCAATTGCTATTTAGCTTGATTTATCAATAAGGCTTGCACATATTACTTCACATCTATATTTTGATACAGAATTCTTCGACTATCAGACATGAAAGTTTTGTTCTGCGTGATTTTGTTGACCAAGAAAATACATTTCATCAGAAACTTCTACTCGGCTGTATAAATTTATTATTCACACAACCTAACCTAACCTAACCTCCCTCCGCCTCCGCGCGGCGGCGCTGCGCCGCGCTGGGGCGCCCTCGTCTCCCCCACCCTAGCCCCCCACCGGTCTCCTCCCTTCTCGCCGCCGTCGCCCTTGGCGTTGCAGGGCAAAGCCCCTGTGGCGTGGCGGCGGCGGCGGACTTCCTCGACTGCAGATCGTTCGGGGCGGCGGCGCACCGCCTCGGATGATTTTTCGGTGGTGCCGCGAGCCAGCGGCGGCCGAGGGTGGCGTGTAGGCGGCGGCGACGGCGGCTATGCAGGGGAGGCGGAGGCGCCCGTGGCCCGGATGGGTTTCTACGGGCCAAAGCTTGATCTGCATCTTCACCAACGCCGGCGACGACACTCGACCTCCGGGTCTGGCACGCGACACGAGGATTTGGCGTTGGTGGTCTTCCCTTTCGCCGGAGGAGATCGGCCAGGGCGCGGACGTCATGGGCTATTCTTCGGGTAGATCGACGGCATGTGGGGCGGGCTGGCCGGTGAGAACCGGGCTCCGGTTGGAGCCGGCGATGGTGGCGTCCTCGGACGTCAATCACCTTGTTGAAGGCATCGTTGCTCCGCCCAAAACCGTTTCGTTCCGGGGGAAACCCCAGATCTGGTTTTCCAGATCGGACGATGACGTCACCTACGGTGTCGTTCACCCTCTTGAGGGCATCGTCTTGGAACACGAACTACCTGGAAGGGGGTCAGCTGGCGGAGCGATTGTCATCTACCACGTCGAGGTCGGTGTGTCTCGGCGGCGTGGCGCTGCGGGGTCTCGATTTCGGGTCGATGGACTCACGCTTGGAGGCGCTGTCTGGCATTGTGGCGATGCCGACGGCAGACCGGTTTTGCGAGGCTATGGTGTTGATCCTTGCTGAATATGGGTTCGTGGAAGACGGCGGCAGCGACTAAAGCGTGCATGTCGGTGTGCGTTGAGTGTTTAGCTGAATCGGTTTTAGATGATGTGCGTTGGTGTTAGTCACCCCCATCATAGTGGTAGCGACCCTTGTTGTCGAGAGGTTGATTTCAGTTTCTCAACATTGTACTTTGTAAATCTGGTTGGAATTAATAAGTGCGTATGGCTGTGTGCATCTCTCGATGCAGAGGCCGGGGAATCGCACCCTCCTTTTCTAAAAAAAAAAAAAATAAATTTATTATTTTGTATGTTCTTCACGCGTCCGTTCCGACCAGCTACCAAACCCCCAGCCTTAACGCGGCTGTCATACGACTCACAGCTCCGAACGACGACCGGCGCACGCCAGATCTTCGGCCGCCGGCGAGGTCCATGGCGACCAAGGCTTCCACGGCTGCCGGCGAAGAGCCGGTGCTCGGCGTCCCGTACCGCCCGGTGGAGGTCCAGGGCAGCTACTACTACGCGCCGGACCCCTACGCGGCGGGGAGGGTGCCGGCGAACGCGATCTACGACGGCGCGCCCAAGGGGGTTCCCCTGCAGCAGACCATGTTCCGCGACACGCCCGCCCCCTTCCACTGCCAGTCCTGCGGCGATGCCGCTGTCACCTCCGTCCGGTGAGTCCCTAATCTCCCCCTCCTTCGCCTTCCCCTGTGGAAGTATCCCATCCCACAGGGGGGATTTCCATGAGCATGAGTGATCCCCTTCCCCCACAGGGGGATTTGACCGAGTATCTAGTGTCTAATTATGGGTTAACATTGGAAATGTTGGTTAGGGTTAGAAATCCAGCAGAATAACATTTCCTTCCATTAGAAAAGCTCATATGTGTGAATGATCATGCTAAATTAGCTTTCCCTACATTTCATTGGCTAGCTTTAGGAAAGCCTGCAGATCAAAAAAGTACAAACAGGGTAATTACTACACAATCTAACTTTGAAACACATATATGCACATATGGCGAGAAGATCCATGTTGTGATGTGAGAGATCGTCTTGGAGGGAAGCTGGCTTCGGGTTTTGGTTGTTTCCTGCTACTTATGGTTGTAAGTTTGAACTTGGTGGCAGTAGTGCGTTAGTTTTGGCTGGAGGGGCCATGGAGTGGCCATTTTGTTGGCTAGGAGTAGATGTTAAACTCCTTTCTTAGTTTCTGCTTTTACTTTTGTTCTCTGGGTAAAAGACTTGCTGAGGCATGGTTTTATCGCTGGTTTCATTTGGCTCTGCTTAATGGAACCGGGGAGGAGGTCCCTGTTTATCTAAAAATATATATATGCACATATTTTTTGTATATACACGTTCGTCAAAGAAACAGAGGCCACTGAAAATCAAGGTCTGCACCAAAACATTGTGTACAAATGTAGGGCACTGAAAATCATGATCTGCACCAAAAAATTGTCTACACGTAGAAGATATCGTGATGACCATGAAAGAGTTCCCCATCAAGGGAGCCTGCAATCTTCGACCTGATATGCAACCGTGTGCTATTCTTATCACTATCGATATAACATAGAAATGCAAAAGCCAAAGACGGAACTTTATTTTAATGCTCAAACCTATTAAAGAGGGTTTCATTGGTTTCCTTTGTGGTTATACCTACCCTGGCTAATACCCAGCATAAATATCGTTATAAAACAGGCTGCAGGAATATGTTCCATGTATTAACAGAGCTGTTTGGACATTGGATACCCTGTATCACTTGGTAGCTCCGATGATAATCCTTTGTGCTCATGTATTCAGCAAGATTCCACCACCTATTCTCACCCCCCTCGTACCTTCTTTTTTGTGCTTGAGCTGGTCCTCCTGTACCTCTATAGTCATTGGCCTCTATACACAGGCTCACTGATAATTCGTTGTATGCATTTGTAGATACATTCTAATTTCTACTACAAGCTGCGGCTCCGGTCATCAATGTCACTAGGCGTGCAAGTTTGGTTGTCATCTATGAATTGTTTAATATTATATCTTATTTTAGTATGATCAAAGATGGATTTCTGGTGATATTTAGTGTCCATATAGAAACCAAACAGCTATAACTGGTCCAAGTATGATTACCATTTGTGTATTTTAGTACTGGTAGACACAGTGTCCAGATCAATAGGTGAAGTTAATAGTCCAGTTGAAACGGAATTCACTGGTGCTAATCCTTTTTTATCACACAATGAGCAGGTCGAAGATGAGTCTTGCATCGGTAGTTGCTTGCATGATGCCATTCATGATGGGCGTCTGCTTCCTCTGCCCTTCCATGGATTGCCTCTGGCACAAATATCACTACTGCCCCAGCTGCGGAGAAAAGGTTTTGGCATATCCTATCTCTTTTGTTTTCTTGATCTTTCGCTGCTAGGTTTCATCCATGTTCTCTGATCTTTGCAGGTAGCTGAGTTCAAGAAGGATGATCCATGCCTTGTTGTTGATCCAACTCGCTGGACTGAGCCAAGCTTTGCTGTACCTGCATAGCGCACTCGCATACACTGCTTGAATATGTGATAGTTTCCAGCCATGGATACATCTTTTGTGATCTGTACATAAATGTCTACTTGTTATATGCGGGATATGCTACTACCAAGTCATGGCCGTGTTCGTGAGCTGAAAAATAAAAAATACTTCTTCTTTGAGAGTGTTACACATAAAGCATGCTTGATTACTCATCGACTGGTAAACAAGAAGAAAACCTATATACTACAGTCTACAGGGAGCAAGGAAACATTAGATTGACAACGAAAACCTATTGCCGTGGAATGGGATACAAAGGTCCATTTGATGGCCTTCTTATTTGTGGGGTTGGGAACTGTGCGGTGAGACACAATGAACCTCCTTCATCCGAAAGTAGGCCAGCTTCGCCTACTCAACTACTGCCTGTGACAAACAATAGTTATAGATTACAACAAAAGTTATCGCAACATACTTATTACGAAATCAATCATGCAGTAATCATCTTCTCTTGCCCTTGCGGTTGTCCATTATCCATCAGCCAGCTTGTAAATCTCCTTGGCATTGGCATAGAGCACACAAAGAACAACAACGTGTAGTTCTACCGCCAGCAACTGCACACTGAACTTCGTTTCTTCCCGATGTCCTCCTTGCCGCCGCGCCCTCGGCGTAGGTGCGTGGCATGCCCAGGCTGCGGCGCGGCGTAGACGGAGTCGCGGAAGCCCATGGACTTGTTCAGCTTCTTGTGCGTCCCCATGGCATGGTACCGGATGGCGTCCACGAGGCCCAGCCGGTCCGCCATGTCGACGGTGCGGCAGAAGCCGTCCACCAAGGTCTTGTCGGACGCCCCGCGGTGTCGAGCGGGACCGCCATCTTCCGCAGGGCGGCCGAGGACTTCTTGGCATTGTTGCAGTAGGCGATGAAAGTCGAGAGCTTGGCGTCGAGGAAGGGCTCGGGCCGCCGCCGTCGTCGCCATTCGGTGCCCTCTTCGATGTGGCGCGGTCGAGGACGAGCGCACTCGGTGCACTCTGATTCCAAGCCGGTCATGAAACTAGTCCGACTCCGACTCCGGGACGATCAAGTCGAGTGAGTGCTTACATATAGCCGGCCACGGAAGGCTCTTGGGCCAGAAAGATATCGAAACGATATTACAGGGAAGAAGATCACCACAACGTACGAGAGTATGATGATCGCTCAAGTCGGATCGATGGCCAGAACGCTACTGGGATGTGGGCAGCAGCAGAAGACGAAAAGCAAGAAGAGGGCGATTGAGGCTGACGATACGCTGGCGGACGAATACACGGAGAAGAGGGTGAAGCTCAACTGCTGGGAGCGGTCGGAGAACCAGGAGGTGGAAGCCATCCGAGTAACCACGCGTGCCTGGTTCATCTGGTTTCAGTCATTCATGGCTGCTTCTGACAGGATACTCAAGGATGCCGAGGATTTCCGCGACTATCTAAAGAGCTTGCGCACCAAAGAAGACGACACCCTGCGTTCATCACTCTGGTCTCGCTTCTCACGGCGGGCCAAGATTACGGCTATCAACGTGTTCCGGATCTTACATGTTTGGGACGGGAGGGGTCAAAAGTGAACGAAAAATTATTCGACGATTCTTGTCTTCTCAAGGTGATTCCGGGAACAGAATGAAGAAAAGAATGAAGTTGTGTTAATGGCATCGCTCAAGATCATATGTAGGCTCTACTTGCAATTCTTGTTTAATACGGAGTATATCACTGTCTTGTTAATTCATCTGTATTGTTTTTTTAGATACACAGTACAGACGCAGACGCTCACAAACACGCACGTCTTTGATCTTTTTTTGAAGGGATAGTATATCTTCCTTACTTGACTGAAGATCGTATCATCTTTTTGAAAGAAAAAATATATACCAACACGCTAACAAAAAAGATATTTTTACAGATCATCCAAGTTTGTCTTAACCCTGAAAGTCCGACCAATTAACATTACCGGACTTTTCTTGAACTGATTTCTGAATATTCTCCAGGAAATGGGTCTCTACTCTTTCTCTTGTTTCCTTTTTAACCGAGTGATAGTTACGATGTTTGTGCGATGTCGTTTGTCAAAACATGATGGTGCTGCTGTTGCTTCGGATCCTAGGAACTTGTTGGAATACTTTTAATCTGGGGAACTTGTTGTTCTGTGATCTTGCAAACTGTAAGGCGTGGGTGCAGCCCTCTCAAGATCGAGGGGGTACAGTGGCTTCCCCCTCCCCTTTCCTATCTTTTTCTCTCCGTAAATAAATTGACTAATGTGATATTTTTGTTTTAGTGAAAATGGAAAGAGGTGATGCTCGGTTGAAAAAAATGACCTCCCGTTCGAAGTCCTACCCATCCCGGGAGCCAATTGAGGCGGGTGTGCTCGTTCGGATAAAGAGAGTGACGTCTGACCTGAGGCAGCTAGGTTTGGCTATTCGAGCGGGAGATGTGGGGAGCTCTCTCGGAGAAAATTACTTACATGACACTCTCTTAAAATCATGTTCCTTATTTGACACTGATGAAAAATTTATTCCCTATATGACTAAAGTTTCTTTCCCTACGTGACACTCTATTACATTTTGTTCACCAAAGAGGTATGAAAAAACATTTTTACCCCAGGTGCATAATGTGTTAAAAATCAACATCCGGTGAGACGCGCCACACACGTATAATTTCTTCTGATCATTGCGGATGTGATGTGTATGCTCAATTCTAGCTAGCAGCTGATCGACTGAAATTAGCCTATGGGAGTTGGATCAGGCATTTGGACAAAGGCAACCCATGCAGTGCATACTTCGTACGAGCACTTTATTTTAACAACTAGACTAATTAAAGTCTAGTCATTACCTATTAATAGTCACAGCGAGACGTTCGTGGTGACTTCGTCAACCTCAATATTTACCGGACCAGTCTCTTGAAGGTGCTCATAGGGGTAGGATTTACGTGTGTGCGGTCATAGTGTTATCTATACATACGTGTTTGTGAGCGTCTATGTCTATATCATGTATCTCAAAAAATATATTCGAGCTAACATGGTTAATATGCCTATGCATGTGTGGTAGTTATATGACGTGACATGCTCATAAAAACTCTGGAGAGACCTATGCGGCAGAGAGCCAATCGGAGAACACACCATGGTCCACCTAGTGCCTACCCATCGGGAAATTCCTTTCTTTTTTAAGAATAATCAGGAAATTCCTATTAAACGGCTGTAGCGTGCAACACTAAGCCGGACCCTTGTCAGCGTAATTGGGCCAGGCCCATTATTTTCTATCACGATGTTTTTTTGTTTTTGTTTCTTTTCTTTATTTTCTTTTTTCTTTTCTGTTTTTCTCATTTCCTTTGTTTCTATTTTTTAATCTTTCTCTTCATTTTTTTATTTTTTCATTCAGTGACCTAGCGGGCTTACCCGACCCATTTTCCTCATCAAAATCCACCAAATTGTGAGTCCTTTTTTTCTTGCAGAGCTGGGGTTGATATAGAGGTGTGCTGATGCGAGTTCACCAAGGTCTCGCGGCTTTTAAACTGTTGCTTTGCAGCGACGACAATAGCTCACATTTCTCTCAAGGGTTTTCCATATCTCTCTAGTTGGACGGTCGATCTCATTCAACGAATTGTGGACCGTTATGTCTAGCCCCTCTGACCCAAATACAAGGCAAGGAACTCCCTCGCCGTGCTGATAAGTTGGGTGATTTAGAACAAAAGGAACGCGAGGGTGTTCCATAGTAAATCCACACCACCAATAATACTTCTTGCATCTATGAAGGATGAAGCAAATCTTTAAGTGAATATATCATCAAACAAAAATTGAGTTATATAATATCGTGAGAGTAATCCATCCCTGTTGTGTGCTCCTTCCTAAATTTCTAAACTCTCTAGTTAATTAATGTATGGAGACAAAACTTTTGCCTCTCATTCAAAAAACATATTTACTATAGATTTAATTTTGTAACTGAAAATGATAGTTTTGCATTCGAGCAATAGAAAACAGGAAACAGATGTGGAAATACCCGGGTCAAAAAAAAGGAATGAGGAACATATCCGGATTTGTTTTACAAATACAAATGTCGTTTTGAATTTGAAGTAAATGTGTATAGAGAAATGGATTTATCCGTATTCAAATAAGATTATGTTTGTCAATTAAACTAATTTCAGCCCGATATGCCATTTACATAACCTTAAAAACTAAGGTAGTGCTCAAATGTATCTTTGTAATTGAACTTGGAATCATTATGTATTAAATATATTATCTCTCTACCATTCTATCGTTAACTCATTATAATACATTGATATGCAATTTCGCTATAATTGTATCTGTCATGAATTGAGAAAACATTGTGTTCGAGTAACATCCGGTTCACATCTGTACTCGACTACATTAGTATTCTTATTATTTTAAAATATGAAAACCGACGTGGGAAGGTTACTTTTGACATCTGATTTACTTACCTAGCTAAAAAGGTAATTACCGGTGTGTTTGGTTCAGGGGGTATGATCTAGGGATTGAGGTTATCCCCAACCACGTGGTTAGGGATAGCCAATTTTTTGTTTGGTTTGGTGGGCTGATACGTGGTTGGGGATAGCCATTTTTGCGTTTGGTTCAAAGGTAAAAAAAGTGGATGGACGTTGAGCTCTGACGAGAGGAGGCGGCGCCGCCGGCAAGAGGACACTGCCATCGTGGGCCCGGGTCCTCATATTGCACGTGCGGAGACGGTAGACGCGTGCAACATCGCTAAGAAGGCCACACCCTCAGCCACACAACGGGCTGTCCTCCACGCGGTGGCTGGTGCGGGAAGGGAGGCGACACCAAGGAAGGGCGGTGGCGCATGGCGCGCGGGGGAAGGGCGGCGGCGCTAGCGCGCGGGGGAACGGCGGCGACGCCTGCCAGCGCGGGAAGGAGAGCGGCTCCTGCCAGCGTGGGGAATGGCGGCGACACCGGGCGTGTGGAAGAGCTTGCGGCGCCAGGGAAGGGCGGCGGCACCTGGCGCGCGAGGAATGGCGGCGACGCCAGGCGGGAAGGGGTCGCAGCGCCTGCCTACGCGGGGAAGAGAGCAGCGCCTGTCGGCGCGGGGAGGAAAGCGGCATCTGCCAGCGCGGGGAAGGGCGGCGACGCCGGGAGTGGGGATGAGCTTGCGGCGCCAGGGAAGGGCGGCGGCGCCTGGCGCGCGGGGGAACGACGGCGATGCCAGGCGGGGAAGGTGTCGCGGCGCCGGCGCGGGGAAGAGAGGAGAGACGTCAACCACAAGTGGTTGCACTTATCCCACCGATTTGGCCGGATGAGCTCAACCAGTTTTCTGAGGGAATATACCCAGAATATGGTTACCCCTATCCCACTCATACTCTAAACCAAACGAGTGACAACCACCAAAAAAGTGGCTACCACTACCACTTGAGGGATACCCCCTCAACCAAACACACCCTAACACTTAGCACACGTGTCAGATACACAACACTAAAATATTTTCTACAATTATACCCGTACGGGAACTGCACGTCACTGAGACGCAGATACATACCGCACCATCGTCTCTTCTCCCTGCCTTGCTTGCAGTATGGACGAAGGTTGCAAACTGAAACAGACAATGGAGAGCAGAAAAACAATGTAAAGGTTTTGGCCATGGATCATGATGGTGTCTTTTGATAAACACTGACACAGTGTTGTTGCCCTAAGCTTATGTTTCCTAGAGGTCGATGACATACACGGCTAAGCTAGTATAGCCTAGTAGTATTGCATTCTGGAAGCTTTGGAGGGACACGTAATCGCTATCTGCGGTTGACAATAGTGATTATGTATGATTGACACTGCACATGCAGTAACACTGGAGTATGGCGTGCATGCATGGCGACCACAATGATAATCTTCCAGGCATGTGTGCTGCTCTTGATTGGTTCCATGGATGGTCACTCGAATTCAGTTCATGCCCGGCATGCCTCGATCTATGTGTTCCTTAGTTGATCTGCTTATACCTGAAAATCAGTCTCATATAATCTGGTACTGTTAACAACCGCTGATGCCTGATGTGAATACATGATCTGCTTGATAACTGAAGCCTTGTCTTCCTTCAGCACAACGGAGCTGAATCCAGGGGCCCTTTTTTGAATGGATTTATCCACCAAATGACAAACAGGAAACATGGCCGACAATGGGTATTCTTAACAAGCCTCAGCTGGCTCCTTGATTCAGGGGATGCAAGGTGCAGAGTCTTTCCTGTAGCTGAAGATGAAACCTGAATCATTCTGGAGAAAAGTAACTTGCCTTGTCACCACAATGTACTGATGAAAAGGTCCTCAAAAGAGACAACAAGTCATCCTATGTAAATGTATCACTTGAACCTCCATATCACAAAGTCTAATCTATGTGTCTGATACACTTCTCGCGAGGGAAAAAGAAAAGAGTCTGACATGCACACAAAATTGAAAGAATGCAACAAGGTTCAGTTACTTTTTTTTACAGGATTCAGGTACTTGTTCATACAACCTAGATATCTTATTTACACAGACAATATGATTGTGCCTTACGAAGCACATCTAGATGTGTTGATGCCGAATCGACCATGAAATTTGGCTTCTGTAGATATAATCCTGCTGTTTCTGACTAATGAAAGAAATGTTTCACTAAATTCAATCATCCGGACAGCCGAGGAATCTGTGATTTTCAGTAAAGTCCGGTTCACTTTTCCCTGCCGATCCTGCTTCTCATGTCCCCTTCCTGCCTCAGCTCCACTGATGAGTCTTACTCAGCGGCAGCTACTTGACTAGACAATTGGTACATATACACAGCTGACAGCTAACAAACCTGCCCCTAGTTACACTCGATTAAGCACAACTAGCTTATGAACACTGTTAATCCTAAGCGTGGCCCTCGTTATACGCGCCTGCATATGTGTATTAGTCCATAACCAGAGGCTTGAATCATGTCATTGCATGTTGTGCATGCTCATGCTTGTCTACGCTGCATAGGTGTCTCCATATGCTGAACTCATCTGGCGAATTACTGATGTATACAGATATGCGCCACCTATGCTGATAATTGTTATGGACCTCCTCTGCTAATCAACGGAAGCCAGCAATTGCTGGAGGAACTTTCAAAAAAATAATGTTGTGGACCTGCATGATGCATTAAATTTGCACCCATTCATGGTAGGCAGGATAAGCTCCTGGCAAAGTATCCATGTAGGTAAGTTATATTTAAATTAGAAATGGAAACAATTTTTTGGTTCTCATTCACCTATTAGTATAGTTCCATCATTGGTCACTAAACTCACATTTTAGGCATCTCTAACACTTAACTTGTATTAAACTGGACAAAGTCAAAGCAGTACGACCAGTGACGATCAGATGGTCGTGCTTCAAACATGTGGCAACCAACCAAAAAAAACATAGAAACAAAATCAGAAAATGAATAATGAAATGCATGACTGATAATTGTGGCGCTTCACGCATGTGTTGATCACCCTAAAAAGAACAGCAAATAAAGTGTAGAAAAATCAATTTTCGTTTGAAAATAAACCAGTCAAAATCATAAAAAACTGAAATAAAATGTGAGCTCCTAAAGGAAAAAATGTATCTGAGCTTAATAAATTCCGGGAGTTACTATAATAATAAAAAATCTTATTGCAACACTTCATAAATATTATTAAAGCTAGAAAATACGAAAAAACAAAACGATAATGATCATTCATGACAATTTACAATTTTATTTTTAATACTTTTTGTCAAATCATTCTTGAGAATTTTGAATTTCCAAACATCATTAGAATACTTTATATTTTTCAAACAAGTTATTTGTAAAGAAAAAATATGATTAAATCATTTTTTTGTCAAAGTCCATGGTTATAATTTTTCCTCAAAAGATTTATGTTTTTTTCTTGAGCTTAAATTTTCATTTTTTAAATAATATATTTGTCATCAATTCTATAATTCATCTCTATATGTTATTGATATTGTACTGATTTTTTGTTTTCTCTTGATCTTATCTTTTGCTGATTACCCTACCACATGTGCCAAATCACCACTATGTCATCGCTCATACTACTGAACTCAGGACATGACTTATATTTGTCTAGATTCAAAAGTAAGAAATCGAAGTTCAGGGGACCAAGTTTATTTGGAATCGACCAATAGCGTAGGGGCCAAAAGTCTCCCCAAAAGTATAGCTTTTAAAAGGTTCGGGAAAAAATGGAGCTCTTTCTTCAAGTCAAGGCTGGGAATGCTTGGACGATTTTCTTTCTGCAAGAAGGAAGATGATGGATCCTTCCACCTCATCTAAGTTATCCTGTCTAGTGCATATGTACCGAAGTTCTGATAATTTTTTACTCAGACTAGTGCTTGCAGAAGGCCACTAGATTTGACCCCCATGCATGCAGCTGCAGGGCCGACCAGCTTGGCATCCATGAGCGGCACCCGGAGCACGGCATGCCGGTGATGATGATGCCGCATGATTCTCACAGCAAAAAAACGCACCACCTTTCCTTGCAACCAAAGCTAGCCACTCACACAGCCACACTCCCACATGCACAAGCGCAAACATCGCCATTGCCACTCACGCTGCTCCTCTTATATACCCCACTACAACAAGAACAGAGCAGCTTCGTCCTGCTCCGGCTGATCCATGGCGGGCGGGTGCAAGGCGGCGATCGGGTGCGTGGACGCAAGGGTGCCGGTGCGCGCCAGCTATGTGAGCCTATACAAGTGGCCAGAGTCCGACGCCGAGTTCGTCCGGTCCGTGGCCATGGCGCGGCGCCACCACCACCAGGCGCCGGAGAGCCCCGCAGCTACCGCGGCGTGCTACAGCGGTGGCAGCGCCAGCATGCGGCGTTCCGCTGGGGTCTGGGTGGAAGGGTATGGCGGCGAGAGCCCGAGGGTGGTGGACAGCTACTCGTGCCGGCAGACGTACCTCCGAAGCTACACCTTCTCCACGAAAAAGGAGACGGTGCCGGAGCGCACCATGGCGTGCTTCGGCCGTGTCCGGGACCGCGCCACCATCTTCCCCAGCTTCCTACCTCACCGCGGCTCCGGCGGATCCGACGCGGGAAGCTCCTTCGGCAGCTCGAGCGGCGGCACCGGCAGCGGTGGGTGGTACTCCGGGAAAGATCAAGGCGGCGGGCGCCGAGGGGCTACTGGCGGCGGGAGCAAGGGAAGAAGGAAGCGGAGGAGGAAGAATAAGGGGTGCGCGGTGGTGAGGAGGCTGCAGGAGGCATCGTGCGGCGCCGTGCGCGCAATCTTTCGCCGCCTGCTTGCCTGCACCACCAGCGTCGACGTCGAGGTCGCCGAGCCGACACCATCCGGCCGGTGAATGCCGATTCGTACTGCGCATGCATGCATGACTGGGCCTCTTGTTGATTTTGGTGTGTCCATTTCCTAGTAATTATATACTGTATTTTAATTAATTTTCTACTCCAGTACAGTAGTAGTAGCTTCCATTCGTAGCAAATACTTAAGATATACTACTGTCCACTTGTAAGTTGTTTGTGGGCCTGTGGCTCAGTGAGCTAGTACTCCCACCGTCTCACAAAAATCATCGCTGTTAGCTTTGAGCTCTCCTTGAGCATTCACAATGTTACCAATCCTAAAAATAGCCACGTAGAACTTAATGATATTGGTGCTAAGCCGAAAGTTTTACTTTATTATGACCATCCTCATCGGTTGCCCGTGGGATTTGCTTGTACGTGATTAGTTGATTTTTTTTAGGCTTAGATTATTTGATTTTTAGCGAAATATTTTTCATATCTAAGGGAGTAGTAATTGTGTACACCGTACCTTCTGTCTCAAAATAATGGTCTTAAGTTTGATTAAATGTGGATATATGTAGACATGTTTCGTGTCCAAATATATACATTTTTTTGACAAACTTAAAACAATTATTTTGAAAAGGGGGGAGTATGACAGCACACATGACTACTAATAAAAAACACATGCATTGCACGTGTGGCCTTTGTGCAGTTAAAATAAAACTATAATAAATTCCCGTGTGTTACACCCGAGAACAAGCTATATGTTTTAAAATTTTCTATAAATTTGCAACATCATTAGTAACATCATCAGTAGACTGTAATAAAATCAAGCTATATGCTCTAGAATTTTCTATAAATTTGCTTATAACTTGATATCGTACAAACCGGTATTAAGATATTTTGTAGAATATAGTCAATAAATATGTCTCACAAATATTAATGATGATTAATTATTTATTGTACATCAAAAATAGAAGGTGAACAATTATTTTTAAGTTTTAGTTTATGTAAATTTATATTTAATGTATATTACAATAAAAGAAGATACACATGAGATTTATATTTAGTTAAGTTAACTGTAAATACATGTTAAGAAGATATAATTTGTGTAAAGAAAGAGAACATATATACTATAAGATTGTATATATATAATAAATTTATGTTATATTTAAATATAAGAGTTTGATATAATTATATTTATTAATTAACTCGCCCCGGGTCCAAAATTTTGCGTCCGCGGCAGCCCGACTTCCATGTTGGCCTGCGTAGGGGTGGGAGGCGACGTGGCTACGGAGGACGACGACACCGACACCAACGGCGTGGTCACCGTTGCGGCAGAGCGGCCCTAGAACGCGGAGGCCCAGGCCGACGCGTTGCAGCAGACGGAGTCCCAGGCCGACGCGTTGCAGCAGACGGAGGCCAAGGCCGATGCAGGGCGTTCCCGGAGATCGGCGGGCGACGCCGGAGGTATTTGCAGCTGCGCTTCACCTGCTATGCTATGTCACTGTGTCACATTGTGCGCTAATCTTGCGGAATGTTGCGCTTCACCTGCTATGCCGTCAAGAAGAATGTCTCTGTGCACAAGAATCTCCAAGCGGAAGCAGAGCGCCTACAGAATTGGAGCTCATTAGAAAGTCCAGAGCCTTCGCAACCACACCGATCATCTTGTGTCGCGCTATGACAACATCTATAATTCTGTAGAGACGCTGCGACTTCGACTGATGCTTGACGGCGGTCGGTGGAGCCGCCGACGCTTCTTGCCACCCATCCCAGGTCCCTTACAATTGGGGATCTATGGAGCAAAGTTAGATTTGGGGGAATACAATTGCAGAATAGATGAATGGCAAGTGTTACCAAATGGGGATTTATAGCGAGATGTAGATTTGTATTGCCAATAGACTACTGTTAGTCAGTCTTGCAGGGGCCGAAGATGTTGAACTAGGTTTATTCTCATATTCTTTTTTTATATAAACATAGTACAACGCAATCGATTATATACACGCGCGCACACTCATCCCCTATGAACGCACGCACGCGCACCCTACCCCTATGAGCACATCCGAGAGACTGAGCCAGCACTTTGGGTCTTGAGATTGACGAAGTCACCACAGGCGCCTCGCTGTCGACGGGAATGTCGCCTCCCACTGAAGAATATTCCGCCTAAATGAGAAACATCAGTGTCAAACCTGGGGTTTGAACTCTGGTGAGCTGGGGATACAACCATCCTCCTAACCATCTTGCCACAGGCAAGTTCTCTGTTTCTTCTCATATTCTTGGTTGTATATTATTTATGATTTAGTCGGCGACGACAACATCAACATGGGATGTGGCGGCGACGACATCGGCATGGGAATGCGGCGACGACGACATGGACATGGGGTTGTGATACGTCTCCAACGTATCCATAATTTCTTATGTTACATGCTATGTTATATCATATTATTACATGTTTTATATGCATTTATATAGTTTTATACATTTTCTGTGACTAACCTATTAACAAGATGCCACAGTGCTAGTTCCCTGTTTTCTGCTGTTTTTGGTTTCAGAAAACTACTTAAAGAAACATCCGCCAAATTGGAAATAAATCAAGCAGGAAATATTTTGGAATATTTGCGTCGTGAAGAACCGAAAACGAGACGAAGAAGGGCCACGAGGGGCCCTCACCACCTGCTGGCGCGGGCCCCATCCTGGCTGCGCAGGAGGTGAGGACGCCGCCTCGGGCGGCCACCGACCTAGGTCTTGCGCCCATATAAACCCCCTGGCCTAAAAACAGAGCACGGTTGAACACTTTTTCCTCCACGGGTCCCGAGCCGCCGCCGTCGTCACCACCACTTTGGGAGAGATCAGAACTTCTCCCCGGCACCCTGTCGGGAGGGGGAATCGTCCCCGGAGGCTTCTACGTCGCCATGACCGCCTCCAGACTGATGCGTGAGTAGTCTACCTTGGACTACAGGTCAATAGCAGTAGCTAGATGGTTGTCTTCTCCTCTTATCCTATCATGTTTAGATCTTGTGCGCTGCCTATCATGATCAAGATCATCTTTATGTAATTCTCCATGTTGTGTTTGCTGGGATCTGATGAATATTTAGTACTAAAGGTATTGATTATAAAATATCATGTGTGTGCTATGTAATGATGTTGCATGCTCTCTGTTACTTGTGTGTGCTCTGTCCAAGTAGATGCTCGTAACTCCAAGAGGGGTATTTATGCTCGATAGTAGGTTCATGTCTCTATTTAATCTGGGGCAGCAACAGAAAGCTCTAAGGTTGTAGATGTACCGTTGCTACTAGGGATAAAACAATAGTACTTTGACTAAGGATGATGTTACTTACTTATTTTACACACAGTGCTTAAGGCGATAATCTGTTGCATGTAACTTAATACTGAAAGGGGTGCGAACGCTAACCGGAAGGTGGATTATTAATCATAGATGCGGTTGGAACGGTCTATGTATATTGTTGTAATGCCCGAATGAATCTCACACTGGACACCATATCATTAGTATATGCATTGGGTTGCTCGTCATTATTCTGTCAATTGTCTAGCTGTAATTTATTTACCACACATGGATAAATGTTATTATTTATGGAGAGACACCACTAGTGAACTGTGGACCCCGGTCTTTCTCATTAATCTGATTAAACCGCAACTTCAAACCTGTTACTTTCTGCAAACAAACATCTTTCTTCCACACATACGTTTAATCTTTTGTTACAGCAAGCCGGTGGGATTGACACTCTCACCGTTGAGTTGGGGCAAAATAATTTGATTGTGTTGTGTGCAGGTTCCACGTCTCCGACGCCACACCAAAAGTTTTTGGCACCGTTGACAACTCGAGGGGAACGTTCATCCTTTACTGGTTCGATAACCTTGCTTTCATAACTGAGAGAAACCTTGCTGCTCTGCTACTTCACACTCTACTCTTGGGGATTTAACAACTTCGGGCCCGTCTAGAGCATCAGGTTGCGGTGGCAACAACATCGACATCAATAGGGTTGTACCGGTAATTCCATGAAGGACAACCACATTGGATGGAGCTGCATGACGACATTAATATCAAAGGACGACATTGGATGGAGCTGCATGACGACGTTAATATCAAAGGACGACGACAATGGGGCTGCGACAACAACGACGACATCAACATGGGGCTGCGGCAGCGACGAAATCAACACAATGGCGGTAATCATTTTATAAAATCCATGCTCGCCAACAATAAAGATCACTGCTGACGAATGCCCTATGTTCGCCAGCAGTAACCTATATCACGGCGGGCGAACATATTTTGTTCGTCAAGAGTAAGAATTACTAGTGGTGTGCACATAGTGGTGAACAACCGTTTGCCAGGAGTAGGCCAATTATGTTCGCCATGAGTTGGCAAAAAAGTTCACCGAGACACGCATGGCATCAACACGGACTAGCATAACCTACTACGGAAGAAATTACACTAGAGACCCGATATTCAAATCTTAACTCATTTTCTCATATAACCTAGTCAAGTTCAACTTAATCTGCCCACATTAAGTAGTGCGACAGAAATTTTTAATAAGCAGGTACAGATACTGCTAGCATCCAGTGGACACACGCCACTTGAGAAATACAACCAGAACCACCACATAACATACACCACAAACCATCCATAATAACCTTCGTCCATCTGATGTTGAAGCTGTGTTGGAGGATCTCCTGGCCCCCTCGACCGTGCATGGTGGGGGTGGAGGGTGCCCTATCATGGATAATATCGGGACGATGGTAAGCGTGGATGGAGACATCGTGACTCCACAACTAGGATCAGCCCAAGATCTCTTCACTAGGCTGACTGTGCCCCTCCTTCATTGTCCTCTGCCTCGGACACCGGTTATGCTCCGTGTTGAGCCATCGAAGCAGGAAATTCAACGCAGTGCCCGGCTGGATGACAACCCGAAGATGCCGGTTATGGCGTGTTGAACAAACAGAAATTAAGTTGTAGAGGATGCCCCTTTGGTGCAGTTCGTAAGCAATTTGAGGGTAGCTTCAAGAGGGCCCTCTCATAGTTCTTCTGCCCTGTCTAGCATGTTCTGGACCGTGACGAGGCCCGAGTTTTCAGAAGTTTTGACCGATTGAGTCTTACTCCGACCGGTCTTGTATCTTTTTTTTTACTTTGGCCTAGGCCTTCCATGTTTGATTCTTCTATATCAATATAGAAGGCAAGCTTTTGCCTTTGTTTAAAAAAACATAATAACCTCCGTCAACTAAACCAGACCGTTCTTATGCTAGTGAAAATGTGGCTCGTTCGGGACAAGAGACCAAGCCACAGTGAATTCCAGCTTACAAGAGAGAACTTCCAGCGTACACGTGCTTCTGGAGGCTTTCTGGGCTTTAAAATTTTTAGAATCTTCCTCAACAGATTGATCCTCCAAAGAAATTGCCATAACAGAGACACACAGCACTCCATCAGCTTCAACAGACACAACACGGCGTGATAGCTGTATCATGCCATCAGCTGCAACACGGCGTTTGTTGCGCCGAGGGATGGATCGGATCACGCGCGACGTGAGAAGTAGTCGTAGTAGTGGCAGGGCGATCGTGGGATGGCAAGGTCAGTAGGCTCGGTCTTCTCCTAGTTAATAGGATCTTTTCGTTAAGCCTTGTAACAGACTACTTAAGAGATTCAGTAAACTCCGAAAAGCTGTACGTTGTACCACCAAACCATTGTCTCTCTGTGTTCATCGAGTGTCCCCTGGGGTTTTGGCTGCTGCCACTCAGCCACTCAAGTGTTTCTCTAGGGAGAAGTGAGTTGGTGTTGTAAGTTTGTTTGACATTTGGCTGACGGCCTGGTACTCCTGCTTTCTTTTCGTTTAGTTTCGTTTAGTTTAGGTTTGTCCCAAAAACTCTGTTTTGTTGTGCTTGATAATGGAATCCGGCTACTTCGAGACGTTTTGTAAAAGCTGCAATTTCCTGGAGAAAAAATCTATGGTTCTTGACCAGCGGAAAAAAGTCGATTGATCGGATGCCAGGGGTAAATAATTTAGGATGCTTGAAAAAAAATACTATATTTGCTTAGCGACCTGGTATCATATGATGGTATGCTCTTCAATTCAATTAAGTAATGAAAAGATTTTCACGTCAAAATAGTAGATTAAAGATTGCAGACGAATTAACAACGCCGATATGAATTAACAAGACTGATGTTAAACAAGAATTACAAGTAGAGCCTATATATATGATCTTGAGCGATGCCATTAACACAACTTCATTCTTTTCTTCATTCTCTTCCCGGAATCACCTTGAGAAGACAAGAATCGTCGAATATTTTTTCGTTCACTTTGATCCCTCCTGTCCCAAACATGTAAGATCCGGATAGCCGTAATCTTGGCCCGCCGCGAGATGCGAGACCAGAGTGATGAACGCAGGGTGTCGTCTTCTTTGATGGGGACGCTCTTGAGATACTCGTGGAGATCCTCGGCATCCTTGACTATCCTGGCAGAAGCGGCCATCAATGACTGAAACGAGATGAACCAGGCACGCGTGGTTACTCGGAGGGCTTCCACCTCCTGGTTCTCCGACCGCTCCCAGCAGTTGAGCTTCACCCTCTTCTCCGTGTACTTGTCCGCCAGCATAGCGTCAGCCTCAATCGCCCTCTTCTTGCTTTTCGTCTTCTGCTGCTGCCCACATCCCAACAGCGTTCTCGCCATCGATCCGACTTGAGAGATCATACTGGTGCTCTCGTACGTGGTGTGGTAATCGCAGCTTCTTTTCTTCCCAGTAATATCGATTCGATATCTTTCCGTCCCAACAGCCCTTCCATGGCCGGCTATATATGTAGCACTCACTCTACTTGATCGTCCCGGAGTCGGAGTCGGACTAGTTGGCATGTCATGCCCATCTTGGGTCCGGCTTGGAATCAAACTCGGCGTGCGACTCCGAGTTGGCCTCGATCGCGTGTCAATGTACGCCCAGTCGCCCACAACACGCTCACGGAGATGGTCGTCGTCGACATGGCCATGAACAGCTCGCCGGCGGAGGGGTGTCGGGTGGGGGTACTGCCCCGACTGCTGCCCCGTGCAACGGAGATGGTTGTCGATCACACCACAGGCGACAGCGACACCATCTGCACCACCAAGTACGTGCACGGCGTCGGCTCCTCCGGCGAGCCCTTACTCGACGACAAGCTCTCCAAATCTCCAATGTCATCACCTACTCTACCAGTGCCAAGAAGTCCTCCGCCGCCCTGACGAGGATGTCTTCCGCCGCATGGCCAGCATGGCGGGCCGGCTCCGCCTCATGGCCGCCATCCGTGTTTTGTTACGAAGCGAGCCTGTCAGCCTGTGGCTACTCTCATGTGTGTGTGTGTGTGCGCGCGCGCAGTGCAGGCAGGTGTCTACTGTGTTCCGTCGCCGAGGGAATGCACGCCCGGATGCTGTTTGGATGAGCGATCTGGCCGGACGACATTAACGCTTTTTCTAGCTTGAGATTCTTGGCACTTGCATTTTTTCCATGTCTGTCTACTGTGTTCTTGGCAACCACTAGAGCTTGGACATGTGAAGTTTGTCTTGGACTCCGTTTATGAGTTCTAACCTGCGCCTTGATGAAAAAGATTCTATCAGTTACAGAGTGTCTATGTCTGACTGATTTTTTTAAGGACCACAAAAGTGTAATTGAGTTCAGAAAAATGCAACTTAACCAGCAGCATTTTGAAAAGATAGAAAATGCAATTACACGTTTCTTTAAAGAGTCAATAACGCCATTCATACACAAACTCTACCGGCATGTGCATTTTCATACAACATCTTCCAAATTGGGGTACAGTCATACACGAACTATGTCCACGTTGCCCGCCCGGTCCAAAGTAGTCCGAATTGCCCAGCTGGCGTGCCACGTAGGAAATGATGTGTACACAACATTTTGCAAATAAATCCCCGATACCTGATCCGAGCCACGGATAAATCCACTGAAATTGTTAGTGGGCGTAACTGAAAAACCGTTCAATGGTACATCACATGGGGCAGGAGGTACAGTTTATGGTCATTTAATTCATATCACTAGTCATTTATGTCATATTGATAAGGTGTCGACAATTGTCGAGTCTCGACATTTGTCGACACCCCTAATTACTCCTACATGACACTAACAAATACACAAACCTGTCGCAGACTCATGTCCCACCTAACAGGACACATGGACCACAACCAGATGAGAGTACATTTGTACAATCTGAAAGAGAAAACATGCAACCTCCCACAGTTAGGGTCACTACGGCAACATCTAGAGGAAGGCTAAGGGGAAGAACAAGAGGTACAGGGAGGACAACCTCACAAGCTGGTGGCAGGGGAGCAAGGACAGCCTCACAAATTGGTGGCAGGGGAGCAACAAGGAAAAGAAAGGCTAATGCATCCACATCACAGAGACAAGATGAAGATGGAGGTCCAGGAAGAAATGCTTACCATCTTCTGTTTGGTGATGATTGGCAGCAACAGGAGAAAGTGCCAGCTGGAGATGAAATACCAGACCTGAACACACCAATGCAGCCATGATCCTGTCAAGCAAATGCATCGAGCACAATATTTTATTTATTTCCTTCTATGTTTTTTGAAATGTTCTCAACACATTGTAATGATCTTTTCCAGCACTCTACAATAGGTTGATATACTGAATTTGAAGACAAAATGCTACCTTTTATTGCTTCCAATAGTCTGATACATGAAATTCCTGAGTACATGGTTCTCTAAATTGCCTACAATATTTCATATGAAGCCTCTAACTAACAGAGCACATACACAATATAGTAGTACACAACATGCTACAACTAATACAATGAAAACCTCTTTTTTATCCCTCCCTCTAATCTCATCTCTGTGATCTCTCTTCATTTGTTTCAACTCAAGCTTCAGTAGCTTGATCACAGATTCTAGCTCTGCGATTTTGTTCTCCTCCTCCACCTCCTGTGCCACCTCCTTCTTCGTAATGTGATCATACATCCGAACTGGACTCTGCATTATCGAACTGCAACTGAGAAAAAATCGAACAAAAGCAAGCAAAATCCAATGCGTAACAAGCAATCCCCATTGTCGAGTTACCTTTGCTAGCCTCGGCTTCGTCGTCTGCTCCGTGTTCCAGAAAGCTACGGCTGTCTCCGTCGCCCATGGCTCGCCGTCGTCGGTGGTGTTCCAACCTCCTCTGCCGCCACCGCGTGCGCCGTCCCTTCGCTCACTGATTCCACGCGAAGAAGACATGGCTGAACTCCCGCCGTCCCTCCCGCACAGCACCTCCCGACCGCTTCCACCAGCCAGTCACTCGATTGGGGAACCGCCGCGCCGGAATTGCGCCGTCGAGAAGCTTTCTGGCGCCGCTAGGGTTAGGGATTTCTCTCGATGGGGAATCGATAGACAAAACGTGGATCCAAATTTTACTGATTCCAGGGGGTTATCTGCAAAAGTATCTCCGCCCTGGCAACTACACGTGGCGCGTTCTTATTCGTCCGGACCAAATTCGAATCCGCATCAGAGTTCGTGTATGACTGTACCCCAATTTGGAAGATGTTGTATGAAAATGCACATGCCGGTAGAGTTTGTGTATGAATGGCGTTATTGAATCTTCTTTAAACTCTGATTGCCTTTTTCTAAGAAGTGACCGAGACTAAAAAAAAACCGAAGGCCACCGTAAGAATCTACTGAATGAATAGATTAATTAGGTTTTTATTTTTCAGTTCTTAATTACTTACTAGTGGCGTGTATCTAAAAGGATGCCACTAGTGATTTTATTTTCTTTAAATTCCGAACAAATTACTAGTGGCGCGAAACGTAAATAGTTCGCCACTAGTATTGTTCGCCAACGATAAAGGTTACAGCTGACGAATGCCCTATGTTCGCCAGCAGTAACCTATATCACGGCTGGCGAACATATTATGTTCGTCCATAATAACCTCCGTCCATCTGACGTTGAAGCTGTGTTGGAGGATCTCACGGCCCCCTCGACCGTGCATGGTGGGGGTGGAGGGTGCCCTATCATGGATAAATCGGGATGATGGTAAGCGTGGACAGAGACATCCTGACCCCACAGTTGGGATCAATTCAATACCTCTTCACTAGCCCGACTGTGCCCCTCCTTCTTTGTCCTTTGCCAGGAAATTCACCGCAGTGCCCAGCTGGATACCAACCCGAAGATGCCGGTTGTGGATAAAGTTGTTTGTGTCTTGATAAAAAAGATGGGAAATTAAGTTGCAAAGGATGCCCCTTGTGTGACGGCTCGTAAGCAATTTGAGGGTAGCTTCAAGACGGCTATCAAACAAGGTGTTTAGGGTTTTGGGGCTCGACACCAATTGGGTCGGCCTGGGTATTGTATTTATAGACAATATAGTTATAGGTTACAAAGTACACAAAGCCTACAATATACAGAGATATATACAGTCTAACACCCTCCCTCAATCTTAACCATTCTCTGAAGAATTCAGAATATTAAGATTGCTTCTACAACCCTCAAACTGAGGTTGTGGCAATGGCTTTGTGAATATATCAGCAAGTTGATCCTTTGAAGGAATGAACTTGATCTGTAGCTGCTTCTGTGTAACACGCTCTCTGACAAAATGATAATCCACCTCAATGTGTTTCGTTCTCGCATGGAAAACAGGATTAGATGACATATATGTGGCACCAATGTTGTCACACCAGAGAACAGGTGGATGATCCTGAGATACTCCCAATTCTCGAAGCACGGACTGAACCCAGATGAGCTCAGTTGTGGCATTGGCGACAGCTTTGTACTCAGCTTCGGTACTACTACGGGATACTGTGGCCTGTTTACGAGCACTCCAGGCGATCAGATTAGGACCATGAAACACTGCATATCCCCCCGTGGATCGCCGGTCATCTGGATTACCAGCCCAATCGGCATCAGAGAACGCTGAAAGAACACCATCCATAGCACGCCCAATATGCATACCGAATGAAACCATCGTCGAGATATAACGCATGATGCGTTTAACAGCAGTCCGATGCGACTCTCGAGGAGCATGGAGATACTGGCAGACACGGTTGACAGCATATGAGATGTCAGGACGAGTGATGGTCAAATACTGCAAACCACCAACAATACTGCGGTACTCAGTGGCATCTTCAGCGGAGAGAAGAGTTCCATCAAGTGCTAAAAGTCTATCAGTAGCAGACATGGGAGTACGAGCTGGTTTACAATTAAACATACCAGCACGACGAAGCAGATCATGAGAGTACTTCTTCTGAGAGAGTGTTAAACCAGAATCTGAGTGAGAGACCTCAAGTCCAAGGAAGAAATGAAGGCGGCCAAGATCCTTGACAGCAAAATCACCACTAAGAGCAGACACCAAACGATCTGCAGCAGGAACAGAAGAGCTAACCAATATAATGTCATCCACATACACGAGTATGTACATAGTGACAGTAGGACGCTGCAGCAGAAACAGTGACGTATCAGCAGTCGATGGAACAAAACCATGTGCACGAAGAGCAGTACGAAGACGTGCATGCCACGCACGGGGTGCCTGTTTAAGACCATAGAGAGCCTTGACCAGACGACATAGATGTTGAGGATGTGTAGAATCGACAAAACCAGGAGGTTGTCGCATATATACCTCTTCCTCAAGAACTCCATGAAGAAAGGCATTCTGAACATCCAGCTGACGAAGAGACCATCCACGAGTAACAGCAAGGGACAGCAACAGACGAATCGTCGTGGGTTTGATCACAGGGCTGAAAGTATCCTCATAATCAAGACCATGACGTTGTTTAAACCCGCGAGCAACGAGCCGAGCTTTATACCTCTCAATAGAGCCATCGGCGTGTCTCTTAACTTTGAATACCCATTTAGAATCAATAACATTAACACCAGCCTTCGGAGGAACAAGACGCCATGTATCATTTTTCAGCAACGCTTGATATTCTTGTTCCATTGCAGATCGCCAGTGAGGGATACCCATAGCAGCCTGAAAATGTCTGGGTTCAGCGGAAGGATCGGACTCAGCATGGGCGACGCATGTTGCAAGCCATGCAACTGTGCCATCCTTGCGATCAAGTGGCTTAGAGATACCACTCCGGCTACGCGTATGAGGACGCAACGTAGCGGGAGCAGATGTGGAGGTCGACGGAGGCGCAGGTGCCGGCACAACAGGCAGGGACACGGGCGGAGGTGTCGGAGCAGATGCAGGCGGCCCACTGGCATCCAGTGAGCATGGAGATGGCGGCCCAGTAGGAGTGGGCGACGACGTTCGCACAGGCGATGCAGATCGTGTGGGCGACCGTGCTGGCGACCGCACGTGCGACTGAGTCGGTGACGGGCCATGGGAGGAAGGCCCAGCTTCAGAGGCCAGATCCGAGCCCAGCGAAGGAGACACAGCCCGAGCAGCAGGGGGGCGCGCCAATGGCCCTGCATGGGACATGCAGGGGACAGGCGACACATGATCGACGTCCGGAGCCGCAACAGGAGCATCAACTGCCAATGTATCATCAAGAAGATGAAGCCGAGCGCCTCTACCAGTGCCTGCACCATGGTTAGACAGCAAAAACGGCGAATGTGCAGCATCTACAAATTGATCAGGCAATAAAGGAGATGAATGCAATGGTGGTGTAGTCGTGGTAGGAGAAGAGGGTAAAGCGGCAAACGGAAAAACGTGCTCATCAAAGACAACATCACGTGAGATGTATACACGATTTGTGGGGACGTGGAGACATTTATACCCTTTGTGCATGGAGCTATACCCTAAGAAGACACACTTCTTGGAACGATACTCAAGTTTATGACTGTTATAGGGACGAAGGTGCGGCCAACACGCACAACCAAACACTTTAAGAAAAGTGTAGTCCGGAGTCTCATGAAGCAAGAGCTCTAAGGGGGTTTTCATGTGAAGGAGTAGCGAAGGAAGCCTATTAATGAGAAAACAGGCGGTGGTGAAAGCGTCACTCCAAAAACGAAACGGAACAGAAGCATGAGCTAGCAAAGTTAATCCAGTTTCGACAATGTGCCGATGCTTACGTTCAGCAGAACCATTTTGCTGATGTGTATGTGGGCAAGACACACGATGCGAAATCCCAAGTTTCTCGAAGAAAGAGCTAAGATTGCGGTACTCACCCCCCCCCCCCCCCCCCCCAATCTGACTGAACATGTATAATCGTTTTACTGAGAAGACGCTCAACATGTGTTTGAAATTTTAAGAACACATCAAAGACATCAGACTTGCGCTTAAGAAGGTAAATCCAGGTAAAACGATTGTAAGCATCTATAAAGCTGACATAATATTCATGACCACTAGTAGAAATTTGAGCAGGACCCCAAACATCAGAAAACACAAGCTCAAGTGGGGTTTTAACTACACGACTGGAAACATAAAAGGGTAGCTGATGACTTTTTCCGTGTTGACAAGCATCACAAACTGCAGTATCACTAGGACTAGACATAGAGGGAAGCTCATGGCGATGAAGAACATGACGGACAATAGGTACCGCCGGGTGACCAAGACGAGAGTGCCACTGTGACGAAGACACACGAACACCAGTGAAGACTTGTGGCGCGGTTGGGGACACAGGAGACGGCACATCAAGCGCATAGAGACCATTGCAGCACCGACCTCTAAGAAGTACGTCCCTCGTGGTTCGGTCCTTAATGAAAAAATGAAAACGGTGAAATTCACAAAACACATTATTGTCTCTAGTAAGCCTAGGAACGGAGAGCAAATTACGTGTAACAGAGGGGACACACAGAATATTTCTAAGATGCAATTGTGTGGAAATATGATTGGGGAGAAGGGATGCCTGACCAACATGAGAGATGTGCATACCTGCCCCATTTGCTGTATGAACCTTGTCGTGGCCCTGATAGGCCTCTCGGACAGTGAGCTTGTTCAACTCATTCGTCACATGATCCGTAGCACCAGTGTCCATGTACCAGGTGGGATCAACAGTACAGGACGGAGTATGTCCTTGCTGTGCCATATGAACTTGGCGGTCATTGCCTTTGCCGTTGTTGCCGAGACCCAGGAAATCAGTTTTGAAACGGCGGTGGCAACGAGATGAGACGTGGCCAGGGAGGCCACAAAGCTGGCAAGGCTGCGCAGCACCGCATGCAGCACAGCACGCACACGGGCGACCGTCTTGGACGACCACCGAGGGGCGCGGCGGTGGCTGCGTGTCGGTCGTGGAAGCAGGTTTGCCCCCCCCAGTCGCTGAAGCAGGGGGAGGGGCACGAGGAGTCCCTTTGCCGCGGTACGCGGCGTTGACAGAGGAGCCGTCGGGCAGCACGTCGGGGCGGCGAGCGGAGAGCCGCTGTTCCGTCCCAAGAAGACGCGAGTAAAGCTCCTGGGGGTGAATAGGAACATCCTGTTCCTTGATCACTTCCACCAGCGAGTCATAATCCCCGTCCAAGCCATTAAGGATGTAGCCCGTGAACTCAGCATCACGGAGCGGCTCACCAATGGAGGCAAGCGTATCAGCTAGTCCTCTGACAGTGTTGAAGTACGCATGGATGGTCTTGTTCTCCTTCTTGGTATCTCCGAGCTTGCTGCGAATCGCCATGGACTGAGCCGTGGACTGCGAAGAAAAGCTGGATTCCAAGATGTCCCACGCTTCACGCGACGTTGCCGCGAAGAGCACCAGACCCGCGACACCTTCTCCAAGGGAGGACTGAATCGCAGAGAGGTTAGCCTGGTCTTGCGCCACCCAGGGGCGATACTGAGGGTGGTACGGTGGCGGACACGGGAGAGAACCATCAACAAAACCCTCAATGTAGTGACTACGGAGGAGGGGAAGGACCTGCGCACGCCAATATAGATAGTTATCCGGCTTCAGTTTAACTGGCAGCTGGTGACCAAAATAGAACGGCGGCGACGGGATCATGTCGAGCGCAGAAGGCTGTGGTGGATATGCCGCAGCATTGCCCATATCCGGGTACACAGTGTATGCTGCATCCGAATAGGCAGAGGTGGTCGGAGCGCGGAAGGCCGTCGAGGGAGCCGGAGGAGGCGCGTAGGACGGCGGTGGTAGCGCACCATAGGACGAGGACGCAACGTGGGGCTGATAGCCGTGAGGTGCGCCGTACGAGGGCTGCACCGCGGGCACCCGCGGAGCACCATAATGAGAGTAGCCGGAGGCGACATACGCCGCATAGACGGGATCAACAGGAGGAGCGGCCGGTGGCGGGTGGTAGGGCGCCATGGCGTTAGCCGGCGACCAAGCAGGGGCCGCCCCGTACGACGGCGGGGGATGCATCTGAGCTACACCCGAGACAGGGCCGGCGGCGGCAGCGTGGCCGTAGATGGGCATAGATGAAGTGGAGCCCGAGTGCATCTCTGTGGCGACCAGCGAGCTGGAGAACATGGCACCGGCCGATCGAGTCTGAATAGCACCGAACGTAGCGTCCGGCGCCGGGAACGGTGCAATCCCGCCGCTGAGAAGATGAGCAAGGAACGGTGACACGGATGGACTCCAGGGCGTAGGAGCCGAAGGATGCGCGACAGCGATCGGCGGCGCGGAGAAGAGGGCGGCCGCCGTGGTGGAGTTGAACGAGGCGGCGGCGTGGGCGGCCATCATCAAAGCAGAAGGGGCAGCACCGGTCGCGGCGGCGACGGCGGAGGGAGCCGGCGGCGGCGACACAAGAGGTGCGGAAGCCATTAGGGTTTGGAAAACGCTAGGCGTCTGATACCATATCAAACAAGGTGTTTAGGGTTTTGGGGCTCGACACCAATTGGGTCGGCCTGGGTATTGTATTTATAGACAATATAGTTACAGGTTACAAAGTACACAAAGCCTACAATATACAGAGATATATACAGTCTAACAACGGCCATCTCCTAGTTCTTCTGCCCTATCTAGCATGTTATGGACCGTGTTGAGGGTCAAGTTTTGAGAAGTTTTGACCGGTTGAGTCTTACTCTGGCCGGTCTTGTATCTTCTTTTTTACTTTGGCCTCGGCCTTCGATGTTTGCTTCTTCTATATCAGTAGAAAAGGCAAAAAAATGCCTTTGTTAAAAAAACATAATAACCTCCGTCAACTAAACCAGACCGTTCTTATGCTAGTGGAAATGTGGCTCGTTCGGGACAAGAGACCAAGCCACAGGGAATCCCAGCTTACAAGAGAGAACTTCCAGCGTACACGTGCTTCTGGAGGCTTTCTGGGCTTTGAAATTTTTAGAATCTTCCTCAACAGATTGATCCTCCAAAGAAATTGCCATAACAGAGACACTCAGCACTCCATCAGCTTCAACAGACACAACACGGCGTGATAGCTGTATCATGCCATCAGCTGCAACAGGCAATTTGTCATCTCCAAAAACAAGCAACTCGATTTTCTTTCGATTAATACTTGTGGTATTGGCAAAAAATAAACCTTGAAAACCTTTTGGCCACTCCGCCCCTACCACTTTCACACTGATGGTGGCCTCCAAAGACTCAACCATGTCACCCAATGTCAATTCTACTTTGCTGAGCTTGCTAGTCTCGATACATTTAAACACGTACGATTCACTAGAGCCAGAATCACGATAGCACACAGATAGATAACTCAAATCAATATCATCAGACTCAGTAGTGCCCTTTACTTTCAAGGTACCCTCGAAGTGCACAGGATCCACAACCACAATGGCACGGGTAGGACCTGTCAATGTCAGACAAGGATTCTGCATACAAAATTTATTTTAGTAAATAATGTATCATTTACCTCAAGTAAGACTGGAGTGGAATATAACCAATATATTATATGTTGAGGGATTGTGTCCCATTGATAAATAATCCATTTATTAAGTTAACTTGCTAATTAGAGCTTGAATGAAACATCTGTTGGTTGGAAACACAAAACACTCAAAATTTGCCACAAGGTGAGAACCAATAAACTTAAGTTGGGTCAGCAAACCTTTTCCATCTTGAAAACCCATATGTTTTCAAGAGTCCAAATTTAAACAAGCAAGGTGTGTGCAACCAGAGGAGAGGCAAATATTGAACATCACAATTCTCCAAAAAAACCTACACTAAAAACTAGGATGCAAACGCTTTAGACGCAAACATAAAAAAGGAAACTTGAAAACAAATAACTAAAGAGATTTTTTTTGCCAACGGATTAGATACAATGCTAGAACATTTTCAGGCAGAATTTCACAAGAGAACACACGAAATTATCACGTACAAAAAAAATTAAACTACTGGTCTCAAACAGACTCAACATGTGCCTATGCTGTCGTAACATGTTGTCACGGTCCAATTATTATAAAATGGAAACAGTCAATAGAGGGTAATAGTGTTGACACTCATCCATAGATTCCCCTATACTTGAAAGAAATCTACGCTAACTTGACATTCGAAATGCACCAAGATTATGCTAAAACTTGTACTCTGACAATAAAAAAGACTTTCAAAACAGAGTATGAAAGCAACAACGTATATTCATTTAGAAAGAACTATTTTGACCACCATGCAAGCTTATATGTCATATCATCTCGGCATTGGTCTATTATGTGATATACATTTTAGAATTTAGATACTATAGCAGAGAAAAAAAGTATGTCTCCCACATACACTTTCATATTTACGCCATCAATTGATCATTTGGCATGTTCTTCCATGACCATTTGCAACACCTACTTCCATTTTTAAAAGCTAACTCCATGTAACGATTAAGTTTACCATGGTTCATTTAGAATCGCCTATTTATGCATGCATACTTGCTAGCGATATCACAGACTCTACCAAACTTATGATGTGAGTATCAAATATGAATTGATAATTCAGGGAAACTCAATGTGAGTGAGGTTAATAAATGGCAACAACGTGTATAGTTTATCTTCACAAAGCCGAAGAAAAATTAATTATTTTATCCCTTTTTTTACTTCATGAAACATCTAATTTGATCATGTATCACCAATTACGGTTATGTTATTTAAAGTCAGCAAATACCATAATGTGTTTACTGGGGGTATATATAGGCCCAAAATAAGTATCAGCGACGAGAATGCAAACCTCCATGTGAATGGTTTGGCAGTTATCCCTAGTGCGGTTGAAGATAATGTTGCGATTGTGATCCAACGAGTCACGCGCAGCAACGATACCATATACATCCAGCGGCCAGCGCAATTCATCTTTAATTGATGCAATTCTGACCGAAAAAACCTGCAGAGTTCGAATGGGGTAGACTGTACCATGCAGAGGCCTCTCGTCCGTGTAAAGCATGGGTTGGATAGGCGCTGCAGAGCGACGAAAATGAATCAAGATGCTCATCAGTGGAGATTTGATCGGGAAGGGGATTCGGAGTTGCTTACTGGTGTCCTCAAAGGAACCGAAGGAGTCGGCCCATAGAAATTCCCAGAATTCGCGGAACCTCTTGGCTTCGACAGCGTCCGGGTCCAACATGCTCTCGGTAGGATCAATGGCCGCCAGATCCATGGCCTTAAGATTATCCTCAATCCACTCGTCCCTGAGCTTGACCGCCTCGGGGTCTCCCGTGGCCAGCCACTTGTTCATGGCGTCGCGCTCATCCGACCGCTGATTGTTCTTGTGCGCTTCCTCCGCCTCGGCTCTGTACAAGGCAGCTGCCGCGAGGTCTTCCTCCGACATCGGAGTCGTCTTCTTGGTGATGCTGCTGCGGCGGACGCTCGCATCCTTCCGCATATCCGCCTCTGCCTCTTTCAGAAGCTTCCTCGCCCTCGCCAAATCTGATTTCGCAGGACTGCTCGACTCCACTTTCTCCAGCTCGCCGTCGTCGCTCTCCTCCACCGGAACGTACGCCTTCTTCCCGGTCGCCGTCTTCATTTTCTTTGTTTTGCCGCCGGGGCCTCTACTCCTCCATCTCCGCCTCATCATCCTGCCTCATCAACTCCGCCCTATCCATCAGTAGAACCTCGATGTAAGAATCCAATTCCGCCTGCGTCACCGCCATCGCCGCTCTGCTAACCTAGATCGCCGGGGCAGCTTTCTCTATGGTGTGTGTGTGATTGAGGGCGTTGGGGGCGTTGGGTGCTCGGATGGGCTTCTCGATACAGCCCACTCAATCCAATAAGGAAACAAGTCCATTCGGGATTTCGGGCCTAACTCGCTGCTTCCTGCTACCTTTGACTTCTCTGTTTCTTTTAAGTTTTTACAGAAAAAACATGATGAAAAAACATTAAAAAAATCAATTCCACCATTTACCTTATTTTGAACAGAATAAATTTTGAATTGGATCATTTACCTTATTTTGAATGATTTTATAACGTTAACAGAAAATAGAGGTGAAAGAATACTCTTTTTAATCGATTTAAGTGAACAAAAATGGTGTTGAACGGAAATTATTTTTTAATCAATATAAAAGTCAACAGAAAAGGTCGGTGAATAAAAATTTATTTTTGAACGATTTTAAAAATCAAACATAAATGTCTATGAACAAAAACTATTTTAAACGGTTATAAAAGTGAACAGAAAAAGTCTATGAACAAAAACTATTTTCATATGATTTTTTAAAATAGTGAATAAAAATAGGTATTTGGATGAAAACTATTTTTGAACAAATTTTAAAAAGGAGCATAGAAAAACTCTACGAACAAAAAAAAAATCAGTAGTGCCTGATCATCTGGAAGAATTAATTAACCACTTACCACTGACTGGAAGAATTAATTAACCATCTCATCTGGAGGCGCGACACGCTCAGTTCTCCGTACTCCGTAGTGCTTGACCTGATCATCATCACATGGTTGGTGATAAACGAAAGTTACTGTACATTCTATCCTGCACCTGCGCCCGACATGAACAAAACAGGATACGTACGTGTGCTGTACCCCGGCGAGGCCAAACATTTCGCACCAACACTCCGGCGAGTTGTGGTTTGTTAATCGTTGCCACCTTGCACTACAATAGTTTGCACGTGAACTGCCAAGATGAAACCTGCACCGGTGAGTTCTTGCATCGTTTCGTCCGACCAAACCTGCGACTTGATCGACTGATCATATCATGCCTCCCCGATCGATCTGTACAAAATTAAATGCAACTATACAACGTGAGCATCGATCTGTACGCATCGCAGCCTGGCTGCAATATTCTTCTCTGGTAGAACCCAAAAAAAAATGCATGATCTGTACGTCCGTATGATGCTAGAGAATAAGCGCCGTGATCTCAGCCGAGCTACGTACGTGGCATTTTCAACTGAACATGAACAGCTGTGAGTAGCCTAGCCTGCTGTGCTGCCCATGAATCAATTTGGCGCGCACAGCATCGATCGATAGACAGGTTTCTTGAATTTTCTCTATGCGAATACGTCGATCTATGCGCTCCGGTCACCATTTACAACATACTCGTGTATATTTGGTGACTATGACTCATGTATAGCTGTGTACGGTGATGACGGTAAGTAAGAAGAGCTCAAGTACGGTGACCTTTGATTATTTTTACTCGATAAATAATTCCACGCCGCCCCGCTAAGGACAAGAAAAAGGAACTGGGCAAACTATGAGCCGTGCTTTGTTTCAAATTCAACACGACAAAATTTGGTTTCCTTCAGCCCCATTGTTTGCCGGGCATTTGCATATGCGTTTAGTGTTTACTTACACAGACACACTCAACTTGCTTTAATCATTTTTATTTCCAAGTAAACCAAAACATGTTTCCACTGTAATAATTATTATATTTGTTTTACACGAAAATATTGGCTACAATGAATATAAATCCTTCCATGTATCTCGAATAAACTATCAGATCCATGCATCCACGTTAGATGTCCCATTTAGCATCTTGTTTCACTAATTAATTGATTATGAATACATCGATCTAGCGCAACCTTATTTCTCCTCCTCGCAATCACCCATACACTCAGAGTAAGGTCTACGGTACTCGATCAAGCTAAATGAAGCCAAATCACGCTAGCTTAATTTGTAGCTCTGGAATAACAACTTGCCCTTTTAATATTTTCCTTAAGAATTGAGTGGAAAGAAGGTGATGGGGGAGATCAATACATGACACCCAAATTTCTAGTGATTGGACGGCCAAGATTTGTTAATTGGATGAAGGAAGAGTATGGTGGTTTGATCAAATGAGGGAACGTAAACCGGAAGCCCACTCGTGATTGTTAATTTGTCATCACTCTCGGTCACGTGTTTTCTCCTTTTTTGATCAAGGAAATAAATATACCCTTCGGCTCAGGTTTCGCCATCCGTACGACACATCTCTCCTTTCCGTACAAAAAGGAATTAAACGATTTCCATATCACAACTCCGCGACAATGCGCAAGCGTGAGCTTTCACATTTTAATCGCCTTTTTCAACTAAAAGTCGATAAAATAGGATGTTTTATATGACTAGACATAATTTTGGTAATTTGCTTAGTTCCATTTTCCTTTACAAAACACTCCTTGTACGAAATTTTATTAAAATGAGAGTAATAGAGATATAGTAATAGAGGATCTCAACCACACGTTAAGCATACCAGACATCCCACACTTGTGCACGCGTCCATCTTTCTCAAATTGACTCGTTGTGTTAGTCTTCAAAATTTCTACATTTGTTTGCAAGATATCCTAGTCATTTGTGTACTTGGGATGTCAATCGGCACATGCGTTTGCGTGTAAGCCATCATTTGAATGGTGTTCGAGAACTATGTGATTGTACTCATGACAGAGAGTCAGGCCATCAACGTCTCAAACTAGATCTGAGGTAGCTAATAACCAAAAGGTTGTTGGCAGCACAACTTGTTGCTCACGTCAACCCTCTCTTCTCCACACTTTGACAATGATAGATACATCCAAACCTAGCTTGATCTAAATTTCGTGTAGTGGTTGGTAGGCTTCACACAGTTGATGTTATCTTCTGGCTTTAATAGGATGGTTGATTCTCTATGTTTCTAACTTGTTATTTAAAAAAATGTCACTACAAAACTAAAATCGGAAACCCTGTAAAAAATGTGTATATGTACAAGTACTAGTAGTATGTCTTTAGCAGAACAAACTAAAATGGTGGTGGTCCACAACGTCAACTAAACTAATAAAAGCTTGTTGCATCTCCCATTTGGACTAACAAACTCCATGATCATCTTTTATTCAACATTACGTACTAGTACTTGCAGTATAGTAGCAGAATTCCTAACTCCATTATCCATATTAAATTCCATGATCTTCTTTAATATGGATCGAGATGATTAATTGTACCAATTCTGCGAGCGAGCAAAGCGCACCCTTACCTCCAGTGCCTAGTCAGGTTCGGGATCTCCACTCTAATATCAATAGGGCTTCATTCAGAATCTATGGACATGTTCGCAAGTGCATGGAGCCATATCCCAAACTTGTTGGGCAAGTTTGACTTGTCCGGCATCCACCCAATGGCTCAATGTCTCTGCTAGGGACAAGACCATCGCGGGAGAAAGCAACTGGATATTTGGGAACGAAAGTGAAGGCCATGTTTGTGAGAGAGAAATAGACAAGGTTTTTCTTTTTTGTAAAAGAGGGTTGCCACATATAAGCGCGAGAGTTGTGTGTACCAATTTTGCATGCATCAGGTTGTTGTTGTATGTCCAACACTATTATCTCTATATATGACCCGATGAACCTTGAACAATATCGACCCACCCCTGATAGTATATCGCACCCTACAATGGATTTTCGAGATAGGGTATACTGTTGGCGGTGGTCCTTTGCCATCAATGGACTACGAGGATTTGGTCCTCCGTAATAGTTTGGTTGGGCTGATTCCATGATATCTCACCGGCGATTGGCAAAACTTTGTATCCATTAAGAAGTGGTGGTCCTTGGCGATCATTGGGCGAATCCCGCACCGGAAAACCATTGCTTTGACCATGCTCATCTCTTGGGTGATTTGGAAAGAACGAAATGCTCGCGTCTTCCGCATCCAACATTCCACCGTGTCCATGATGATTGTAAAAATACAAAGTGGAAGCTAATCTTTGTTTCTTGCGGGAGCTAAGGCCTTCAATAGTGTTTGATGCCGCGAGAGTAGAGCTTTTATCTGTTGGAGTCAAGTTTGTTCTTTGGTTTGCAAAACCTCTTAAACATGCTCCTTAATTATTGAAAATGGCACATCTTTTGCCTTCTTTAAAAAAAATGGCATACACATTGTACTGGAATACATCAGACAATTTGCTTCTAAAATTGTGTCTATAAATATACTTGATGGTGAAGAAACGAGCATATATGTATAGGTACATTAGTTTGATGTTGGGTCGTGAACTCGTGATGGAACATGGTTGTACATTCAACACCTTCGACGGGAGTGACAGCGCAGCCCGACGGCAATTTCAACGCTGACGGTAATTTGTCGGGGCCATCGGCGTCACAACGTAAGACCGACGAACCGAGAAATACCGTCGGGTTCACAGTGTCGTCAGCGTCCTTGTGGTGAGCCCCACGACCACCGTCGGGCTCAGAGTGCTGTCAGCGTCCCTTCAATGAGCCCGACGGCCACCATCGGCGTCAAAACATCGTCGGAGTACTGCCCCCGCGTGGACATCTGGACGCAGCGATTTAACAGCGCCGTAACCACCCACTCCAGCGTCGACGGCAATACCGTCGGGCTCAATACACTATTTTCCAGTTTTTTTTAAAAAAATAGATTACATTCAAAAAATATATTTGTAGGGGTACTAAATCCCAATAAATAACATAACAACTAATTTGTACAAATATTGTGATCAAATGTGGCCACAATATAAGGACACATATGCGGGTATCTCCGGGGTTTTGTTGTGGCGGGGTTCCGGAACTTAGAGGTGAAAACCCCTGTTTCGGGTGTCGGGCATGGAATCGTGCGGCGGAACACATGAAATATTGTTTTTTATGATCCAATATACCAACCTAACACAACTAACCAAAAAAATCATGCGTCTACCCCCTCTCGGTGCCGTTTAGAGGGGTAGATCAACAGGTCAGACTTTTCTCCAGCAGGAGTAGGGTTTCGCTGTAGAGGGGGTCCGGAGCGTCAAGACCCATCAAAACTTGCATAGACCCCTAAACTATGTATACTAGTGTGTTGGTAGTTTGTGTGAACCAATATACAGCTCCGAGGTGCGACCCGCTTCACTGACCCCTCTTACTCCGTGTGTCCTGTACTCGACGAACGCCAGCAGCTGACGCGTGTGTCCTGAGGCCGACGACATTGCCGTCGGGCTACGTGCAGTCTAACGGCCGGAGCGCCGTTTACACGTTTTGTGCGCCGAGTGCATTATGAGCCCGACGGCCGAAAAACACCGTCGGCGAAGTGGACTAGCCCGACGGCATTTTTGAGCCCGACGACAACGGCGTGAGCCCGACGGCAACGGCATGAGCCTGATGGATTGCCGTCGGTCTGGGTTGTTACTCCCGTAGTACTTACTTGTGAAAGCAGCGTCTAAAGTCTGAACTGGTCTGAACTCGCAAATTGTAGTACGGAGTAGTTAGCAAAATGTCGTTGGTCGGGACACTTGTTGCTTAACTTAATGATATATGTGTTTGTTGACAAGGATTTGCAACATCCATATTATCCCAAGCTAAGCTGCCTCGATCACACCTTAGAGGTGGCCTTCTATCTTAGGATAAATTGAGCTGACACTTACACATCCATCATCCATGCATGCAATTTTTGGATGAGCAGAAGTTGAAAGCTGGAAATCCATCTGTAAAAGAAGTTGCAATGGCTCAATCAACGTTGGAGTACAAATTAAACACGACAGCAATGTTAGGACCATTTCTCCATGTCACACAAGCAGTGGAACAAATTACAATTGATGGTGGTCCTTGAGATTATTTAAACTAGACAAAGCTTGTCCCCTCTCCCATTTGGATTAATAAACTACTGCAAGTAGCCCAAGATAATTCTGCTCTTACCACTAATTTTAGCAGACATGAGGGTAGAAATCTTGGAATCCAGATAAAGCCTCGCTCTCGGAACTTTCCCGGAAGCAGCGCGGCAGGTATGCATATTCCGATTTATAAACTAATCACGCATGATTGGGAATAACCCAGCCCACTCTAAACTAATACGTTTATATAGCACTGCTGACCTGCTGATATAAACACTCTGTCAGCGAAGCTATATCTTAATCAAGTGTAGTATTATGTTCGTAGCTGATACTAGTTGGTGTCCTTGGGTATGTTTTGCTGACGACAGATGTAAGGTTTAGATGGATTATATGTTCGGGAGATGCTTACTTAATTAGTATAGAGCAGCCCTTGATAGATTGGTTACAGTTACGTAATGGGAGGACAAGGATTGGCAGCATGAAAACTACATGTATGCATACACGGCAGCGGCACGTATGTATGCAGTGGATACGTGGCGTGGTTGAGTGGAAGCAATTAGATGAAGCGAGGTGGTACGTGTTAGACAAATAATATGAACCATATCCGATATGGACCATATGGTGTAGTGTGGCGGACCTAGAAATAAATCAAAGCCCGGGTAAACTATGAATTAGAAGACTAATAACACTACTTTTACCTTGAATGAACAGTGAATTGGACTTCTCCAGCCGGCCGGAAGCCCGGGCGAGCGCGGTATAAGGGATGTTGTGTCCGCCTACAGGGTATGTATCCTTGTAAGTCATGGTGAGGATGTATTCAGGGACGGAGCTATAGATGCAGTTATATAGTGGGGTCAAAATGGCCCCAATGACTTCATCAAAAACCCTTGATAAATTAGTGGTTATTTGTCTCATGAGTATCCTAATAGAACTGAAATGAACCCAATGTAATGTAGATAACCTCAGTACTCTTGTAGGCTGGCTTCACCCGTGGGTGTATTCCCATCCTATATTAACACGCACACGAGACGCACACGAGACACGTAGGGTCATCGATTCTCCCACTCTCACATGGTATCAAGAGTCACTATTTTTTCTCTCTAGCCTCCGGAGAATTCTAATATGAAAACCCTAAACCCCATTTTATCTCTGGTCGATCTAAAACCGTACCCTTCCCTCCCCGGTGATAACAGTGTCCTCTTTGACGACGACGCCTGCCGGCTCCCCTTGGTGCCACGCCGGAGTAGCCACGCTTATCGGCGCACCGGCCGAACCACATCACAGAGACCCCAGTACACCCCCACCATTAAGCTAACAAGTTGTGATTAGTTAAGGCTAGTTTTATGGTACCTTTTACTAGTGCCATCCGGTGACCAGTATGAATTCATATCAACGTCTTAGATGACCTGATGGAGATTAGGCCCAACCGGCCCATTAAACCGGCATTATATATTTTTAAGTAGTGAAACAGTAAGAAAACATAACGATGGAGCAAGGCAAAGGTCCGTTTCTGCAGCCTGACCGGTCTCGTTTTCCACGGCCGACTGCCTCTCCTTTTTCTTCTTGGACCATCGCTTGGACATGTCCCAGCCTGGTCTTCAGCGGCAGCTGTTGTACTTGTACACCAACGCCACCTACCAGCGCCCCCAAGGCCCCAACTCCTCCACTTGCTGCAGCCGACAGAATGTCAAGCACATCAAGCTCTAGGGGTAGCTCTCCCGTGCACACCAACAGTAGCAATTCATCCAGCGCAATGGGCAACCCTCCCGTAAGAGGATAGGAAGGAGAAGAGGCGTGGCTTGTGGTCTCAGTCTACGCCTCGACGTCCGAACCCCTATGGCAAAATAGGGACTTCGTTTCCGTCCAGTTTGACCATATCATTCATGTCCACGCCGAACAGGTCGCTCACGTTCTAGTCAGGCCAATCCGATCATCTCCCTCACACCATGTCTGCGAGAACCACCCGAGACCTATAATCCTAGCCATGTCAACATAGAGCCCTTAATCTCTCTTCTTCGTCCCCAACCCACTGTCGAACATCTGAGGGCATACCACTGTGCATGCCCATTCCTGCTAACCTGGGAGTACTATCGATCTCTCTTATCTCTCTCTGAAACATGTAGACATCATGTAATTAATCATACACTGCTTTTCCGCCTCCCAATCAGACACGAACTAGACCGGCCATGTCGCCAAAGGCACGGTGCTCGAGCTCCCGACTATTTAAGGCCACCCTCTTGCTCCATTTCGAATCGACCATAACTTCCACCGCGGGCATCTCGGCGTCGAGCCGTCGATATCGGCCATCCCAGACCCTCTTGTTTCTTCACATTGCATCCTTGAGCTCCCAGACTCAAACCAAGGAGGGCTTGCTAGCGGCCAGCGCGGAGGAGAGGGCTTGACGACCGGCTGGAGAGGCGACCTATCGGCGGACATGGAAGTGGTATCGTGTCCACACACGGGAAGGTGGAGGGGCGGGCGTGGAGCTTGTCATGTCCGTCGAGAAAACCGTCCTACACTCTGCGTCATCAGCCTTAGACGGCACCAACACCACCGACGTGCTCAGCTCCGGACCAGAATACAAATTTTATCTTGGGTTGGCACCCCTATAGCGTTCTGGGCCCGACCCATCTATAGATGGTCACGAATTAGGCACTAGTATGAATTATACTACTCTAGTTTTTAGCACTAGTATGAATTTGTCCGAGCCCTTGGATAGGCAAAAATAAACGGCCGTAATTGATTTGAGGGTACCATAAACCCTTGATAAATTAGTGGTTATATAGTGGGTCAAAATGACCCCCAATGACTTTATCGGATACCCTTGAAAAATTAGTGGTTATTTGTCTCATTTGTATCCTAATACAATTGAAATGACCCCAGTGTAATGTAGATAACCTCAATACTATTGTAGGTTGGCTTCACCCGTGGGTGTATTCCCATCCTATATAAACACGCACATGAGACACCGAAGGTCATCGATTCTCCCACTCTCACATGGTATCAAGAGTCACTCTTTTTTCTCTCTAGTCTCGGAGAATTCTAATATCAAACCCATAAAATGTTAGAATTGGGCCCATTAGTGGGGCATCCTAATAAGCAATTTCAAATCTCAAAGTCCCAATTTAGTGGCAGCACATGTGAGTGGAGTGGGAGCTAAGTTTAATCTCATACTGCTAGTGAAAGAGGAGTAGCACCAGGTTATATAGTGGAGTGTGTTGCTACTTGGTAAGCTTGTGAGAACATGAGGCTCTCAAATGCGCTCCTCCTCCTCCTCCGCCGCCGCTCGCACGCACCGCCCGCTCGTCTCGTCACGACGCGCCGCGGGTTGCGGGAATCTCGCCGAGCCGAGCTTTATTTTTGCAGTCTGTGAAAAACGGTTTGGACGGACGCGTCATAGATAGTCGGTTCGGGTCGCTCCCGGATCGTGGGCTACTATAACCAACCTAAACGGGCGCGACGTGGACTTGGTCCATGTTGTACCCGTTAGGGTTTTTCCTAGCCGCGCTATATAAAGTGGGGCACTGCGTGCGCTGCAATCCACCACGAACCAATCTAGGTTTTGCCAACTTGTGCCTTGCGCCGCCACCGTAGTCTACTCCATCCCGAGCGCCGGCGTGCACCGTCGAACGGGACAGCAGGTCTCCGGAACCATCGTCCTTGTGATCCTGTACGGGAGAGGGCGAATAAGGTTTTTGGGAAGCGCTCCGCGCGACTGCTCTCAAGCTCTTCATCACGGCTCGCCTTCCTGTACGCTCGCCGGACTCGCGGGTTGCTCGTCAACAACGTCGCCATCGCCTTCAGGAAGCTGTTGTCGTCACTACTGCTGCTGCAACAACTATGACGACTACTACGACTACTTCATCTACAGTTGTTCGGTACGTTCATCACGTGCCGATGTGCCGATTTAGTATGTCTATGTGTGCAGACGTTTTGTTGTTGTTCATGTTAATTAATACATCTAGTATTTGCGAGATTAACATGCTAGTAGCTGTTGTAGTAATGTTTAATATACTAGAAATTAATCATGGAAATTGTGCCTAATAATCCAACAATCCAAGAACCTTATATGTGTTATAGGCAATTTCCTGAATTAGACATGGGACATCTATCTTATTCGTTGAGGCCGGACAAGTTGACCGGTGCGGATTTTAAGAGATGAAATATCAAGACCACGTCGTGGGTGCGATCTCTGAAAGTGTTCGAGGCCAGTGAGGGTTTAACTGAAGGAACTATATCTGACGAGGATCAGAACAAGTTCAAGGATACCAACACTGCCTTTGTGGGACTCGTTCTGAGTGTTCTTAGCAACAAGATGTTTGATGTGTACATGCACATCTCATATGGCAAAGAGCTCTGGGAGGCACTGAACGCTAAGTTCGGTGTAGCAGATGCTGACAGTGAACTGTACATCATGGAGAGTGTTCATGATTAGGATGGCTAACAACCGTTCTGTAGTCGAACAGGCTCATGAGATACAGTGCATTGCGTAGGAGCTTGAGCATGCTAAGTGTGCCTTACCTGACAAGTTTGTGGTCGGGTGCATTATTGCAAAGTTGCCTTCTTCATGGAGGAACTTCGCCACAACTCTCAAACACCAGAGACAGGAGATATCAGTTGAAAACCTGATAGTGTCTCTTGATGTTGAGGAGACGGCTCGGGCTAAGGACACTGCTGAGAGAGGTGGTGAAGGTCATTTTAGCGCCAACATGGTGCAGAAGAACCATAACCATGGCAAGAATAAAGGAAAGAACAAGCCTGCTTTCAATGTACCTGCCAATGTCGTCGTATCGGCATAATTGATAGGAGACGGGGGTCCTCTAGCCTACGTATGGATTGTGGGGAAGAAGGTTGGTGTCGTCGAGGTCGGGATTTGAACACGGCGAGTTTACCCAGCTTCGGATCCCACAGCGGTGGCGGGATCCTACGTGCTGCTATAATTCACTACGAGGCAATAGCCGTGAACAGGTTACAATGTGTTTGATGCGTATTCCAGCGTGCCCTAAAGGCTTCCTGGTGGCCGGCTTATATAGGCGGCCATACCCCAGGATACAAGGTAAGTACTTGTCCGGCAAGTAATCAGAGTCCTAGACCTAGCCGGCTTAGTGGCCGCCTTCCGTCTTGGGCTCGGTGGCTTGATGGGCTTAGGCCTTCCGCCTTCCTTGGTCTGTCCGCCTACTTCCTTGTACGTCAGCTATCTGAGCCGCCCGGCAGGCCTTGGCCTTACCACCCTTGGGCCACCCTGGACTAGCCGGATTGATCCATGCTGGTTATACCCCTAGTTGATATATCCCCAACATTAGCCCCCAGAAAGGTTGAAGTTCTCCGGGCGCCGGCTTCTCCTTGATTCTCCATCTGCCAAGGTTGGCGGCTGCAGGACTTCAACCATTCTGAAAATCAAAGAGGCATGCGTGTCTTGATGTTGACATGCGGCCGCCTTTATCCATCATGGGAAAAGACGGCTACTCGGCAATCTTTGCCGAGCATTCTCCTTGAAGGTTTCCGCCTAGCCGGCTTCACGACAGTTTGAAAACAGCCTAGGCGGGAATCTCGCCATGATCACAAATTGCGGGAAAAAAGGAGGCGTGGAGATCGTGCAATCATGGGCTGCAACGGATGCTGGACACGTGTCCGACTAAAAACACCGTTGCACAGGGAGCAACGCCTGGCCCTATAAATAGGTAGCCAAACGGTCCATTTCTTTACCCAGCCTTTGCTCTCCGTGCGCTCTCGTCTCTTCCACTTCCTCGCTCCTCGCCTCCGAACGAACTCCGGCGAACTCTTCTCCCCCGGCGTCCTTTCCTCACGGCGATGTCCACCGGTCCCGCTCATTTGACGGCGTCGAGCGGCCCGGCGACCGAGGCCGCGCTTGCGACGCCGATGGGCGGCGCCATTACTCGTCCCTTGACGGCGGCGACGGCGGGCAATGTCTCCGCCGTCCCTCCTCGGGCTTCTGCCACGCGCGCGCCAGCGGCGGGCCTTCTCGCTCCTCCACCAACCACCGCGGTGACGGCGGCGGCGAGCGCCCCCGGCGACGAGGAAGAAGAAGCGCCGGACCTCGGGTCCCGCTATTGGCTGCCTTCCATTGTCGACGAGGACACCCTCCAAGATTTGGAGGCAGTCGGCTACCTTCCCACTCGGGAGGATTGCCGGTGGAGGGCCGCCCTTGGAGACATCATCCCGGCTCCGGAAGCCGGAGAACGGGTAATCCTTACCTCCCACCTGGTCAGGGGAATGGCGCTTCCGCCTTCCGCCTTCTTTAGTGAGGTCTTAGATCACTACGGGCTCCAGCCCCATAATATCGCACCCAATAGTATATTAGTCTTAGTCGGCTTCACAGCTCTTTTCGAAGGCTATCTAGGTATTAGACCTAGTTTAGACTTCTTTAGATACTGTTTCCGTTGCCGGCGACAGACGGTGCCGGACGGCGGGTTGGCGACCTGCGGCAGCGTCACCTTCAACTGCCGCCAGGGCCGCCAATGGTATCCTAAGATACCATACCTCGAGTCCGTCAAGGGCTGGACCTCCACATTCTTCTACTGCCAAGACATGGCAGCGCCGGGCCGTCAAATCGGCATTCCGGCATTCGTCAACGCGCCGCCCATGCCTCGCCCATGCTGGGACGAGGCGGTGCCCAGATTGACGGAGGAACTCCGCCTTATTTAAAGGCGGATCGAGTTCCTCACGAGGACGATGGCTCCCCCCCAGTTGGATGGGGTCGACACCGTCATTTGCTGGCTTGGCCGGCAAATCCTCCCCCTGCGGTATAGCCCGCACAAGATGTGTCAGTATTCGCCTACTGACACAGCCTCCCTTCGCGTGAGCGAAGAGATATTGCCGGTCGAAGACCTGGCATTCCGGCTCCGCAGCCTCGTCAAGGCGGGGTCGTTGAAGGCGGTCGAGGGCGTGCCTATGCACACCCACGACAATCCTCCCCTCGAGGTGAATATTTTCTTCCTTTACCCCATGTTTAACAGCTTTGCCGGCTAGGATTGAGTTTCTTTAACATGCCTTCTTTCTCAGCTCTCCGAGTTGAGGGAGGATGACCTGGCTCCCGACTTCCACGAGTTGGAAGCCGGGAAGACGAAGAAGCGCAAGGCGTCCGGCGCTGCTTCCTCCACGGCGAACGCCGAGAGGAAGAAACGGATCGCATCGGCTACCGAGCCGACTCTCGCCAACATTGGCGAGAATGCGGGGATTAACATCCCCCGAAGGTACTCAACTTTGCCTTTTCCAGATGGCGAACCTTTTGGACATTGGCTGACTTATTGTGCTTGCTTTTTGTTTGACAGGGAAAGGGTCGCAACCTCCCGGTTGACGACCAGGCTCCTTGGCAAAGGAAAGCGGCCGCAAGGCGGCTCGCCGGCCACCGTGCCGCCAACTCCCCCGCTCCACGCCGGTAGCTTCATGGCTGACGCTCGACGCCAACCTCCAGCCCCGGCTTCAGGTGCTCCGCCAAAGATCCCCTCCGCCGATCGCGCGCCGACAACTCCTCTACTACTGGTTGAGGCTACGGCCGATGATGCCGATCAATCGCGCGTCGCCAATGAAGGGTTGCTGGAAACGGCTGCCGGCGGGTCTCGGAGGGCAGCTCCGACTGCGGGAGGCGGCAAAGTCAGAGACCCTTGGTCTACCTTTAAGGAGTCCAAGGAGTCAACTTTGGCTTTTGCCGCCTTTGCCTCGCAGGCCTTCGACGACTTGGAGGGCGACCTATCTGTAAGTTTCTACCCCTCCGGCATATACATAGTCTTTCCCCCGAGCACTTAGATGGCTAGTCAAAAGAAACTTTGACTGCCGGCTTAGTGGTTATTCGACAATATGTTATATGCTTTTGGTTTTTGTTGCAGGGCCTTGTGTCCGCCAACGTCGAGCTCGTCTCCTCGCGAGTCGAGATAAACCGGCGCCATCGCGACCTGAAGAAGGAGTGCGAGGCCAAGGACAGGCGGATCGCCGAGCTGGAGGCGGCCCGCAAAAAAGATGAAGGTAGGGTGGATCCCTTTCTCCAACTATGCTTTTGAGCTATGTTTCCGTCAATCATTTTAGCTTGGCGAATCCATATTTGTAGAACTGCTAGACCACGCCCAGGATATCCTGAAGGCGTCCACTGATATGCAAGCTCTTATGAATGAAGCTTCAGACTTGGCGGCCGCCAACTTGGAGTTGAAGGCGGCTCATCAAAAAGAGATGGAGGCCCAGCAACTCAAGTTTGCGCAGGAATCCAGCCAGCTCACTGGTGAGCTGGAAAGCCTGCGCAACAAGTTGGCGGATGAGGAGAAGATGGCTGCGGAAGAGATATCTAAGCAGACTTCTCGCGCCCAAACTGCAGAGGACGCGCTGGCAACTCATATGATTGAGTTGTCGGCTTTCCATAACTCGGTCCTTGGTAATTTCTCGCTCCTTTTTTGATACTGCCATGTTGTTTTTAGCCTGAGCCAAACTTATGGCTTTATTTTTTGATGCAGTTCCCGCCGGTTTAGGCGATGACAAGGTTGTCAGCCCCCGCCTGGATCACCTTGCGCGTCTGGGCGAGCTGATCGCCGAGACTTTGGCGGCGTCCAAACGGTTTGCCGCCAAGTTCTTCACTTCGTCTGGCAGTCAGGAGCCGACCGAATTCAGCGACGTGCCCGCCATCCTGGAGCAGGCGACCAAATTGCACAAGAGCTCGCTGAAGTCGGCGGCGCGGGGTGGAGCCAAGAATGCCCTTGGGTTGTTCATGGCGCACTACCCCGAGGCGGAGATAGAAGCCGTCACTGAAGGCATGCCGTCGACGTACGAAGATGGTAGCGAGGTTGAGCCGGTCGCTGTGCTGGACATCGTTGCCGGCTACGCCACGCGAGTTGCCGACATGGTGGACACTTCAATCTTCTACCGGCGCCATCCTGTGCCTGGCGGAGAGGGAGCTGAAGCTGCCGGCTCGGCCGAGGCGGAGGGGAGTGACAGTTCCGGGGCTGAAGTTGTCAGCCCCCAAGCCTGATGTAGACGCTCCCCCGAGCCATATGTTTTCTTGTCCTTGCCTCCCACCAGCCTTATTTTGTCGGCTCCTGAAACAATGCAACATTTGTAATATTTGTATATACTTTTGTTGTTGCCTTGTTAGGCGGAAACTGGCTGACAAGTTTTACTTTGTCTCTATTTATATGGCCCGCCTTAATTTTACCCTGACTTATATGCTTGACTTTTTGTATGTTGACGAAACCTCAGTCGGTAACTTTAGCTGAAACAACCAGGGCTAGACCATTTGTTTAGAATCAGTTGATTCTCTATGTTTCTAACTTGTTATTTAAAAAAATGTCACTACAAAACTAAAATCGGAAACCCTGTAAAAAATGTGTATATGTACAAGTACTAGTAGTATGTCTTTAGCAGAACAAACTAAAATGGTGGTGGTCCACAACGTCAACTAAACTAATAAAAGCTTGTTGCATCTCCCATTTGGACTAACAAACTCCATGATCATCTTTTATTCAACATTACGTACTAGTACTTGCAGTATAGTAGCAGAATTCCTAACTCCATTATCCATATTAAATTCCATGATCTTCTTTAATATGGATCGAGATGATTAATTGTACCAATTCTGCGAGCGAGCAAAGCGCACCCTTACCTCCAGTGCCTAGTCAGGTTCGGGATCTCCACTCTAATATCAATAGGGCTTCATTCAGAATCTATGGACATGTTCGCAAGTGCATGGAGCCATATCCCAAACTTGTTGGGCAAGTTTGACTTGTCCGGCATCCACCCAATGGCTCAATGTCTCTGCTAGGGACAAGACCATCGCGGGAGAAAGCAACTGGATATTTGGGAACGAAAGTGAAGGCCATGTTTGTGAGAGAGAAATAGACAAGGTTTTTCTTTTTTGTAAAAGAGGGTTGCCACATATAAGCGCGAGAGTTGTGTGTACCAATTTTGCATGCATCAGGTTGTTGTTGTATGTCCAACACTATTATCTCTATATATGACCCGATGAACCTTGAACAATATCGACCCACCCCTGATAGTATATCGCACCCTACAATGGATTTTCGAGATAGGGTATACTGTTGGCGGTGGTCCTTTGCCATCAATGGACTACGAGGATTTGGTCCTCCGTAATAGTTTGGTTGGGCTGATTCCATGATATCTCACCGGCGATTGGCAAAACTTTGTATCCATTAAGAAGTGGTGGTCCTTGGCGATCATTGGGCGAATCCCGCACCGGAAAACCATTGCTTTGACCATGCTCATCTCTTGGGTGATTTGGAAAGAACGAAATGCTCGCGTCTTCCGCATCCAACATTCCACCGTGTCCATGATGATTGTAAAAATACAAAGTGGAAGCTAATCTTTGTTTCTTGCGGGAGCTAAGGCCTTCAATAGTGTTTGATGCCGCGAGAGTAGAGCTTTTATCTGTTGGAGTCAAGTTTGTTCTTTGGTTTGCAAAACCTCTTAAACATGCTCCTTAATTATTGAAAATGGCACATCTTTTGCCTTCTTTAAAAAAAATGGCATACACATTGTACTGGAATACATCAGACAATTTGCTTCTAAAATTGTGTCTATAAATATACTTGATGGTGAAGAAACGAGCATATATGTATAGGTACATTAGTTTGATGTTGGGTCGTGAACTCGTGATGGAACATGGTTGTACATTCAACACCTTCGACGGGAGTGACAGCGCAGCCCGACGGCAATTTCAACGCTGACGGTAATTTGTCGGGGCCATCGGCGTCACAACGTAAGACCGACGAACCGAGAAATACCGTCGGGTTCACAGTGTCGTCAGCGTCCTTGTGGTGAGCCCCACGACCACCGTCGGGCTCAGAGTGCTGTCAGCGTCCCTTCAATGAGCCCGACGGCCACCATCGGCGTCAAAACATCGTCGGAGTACTGCCCCCGCGTGGACATCTGGACGCAGCGATTTAACAGCGCCGTAACCACCCACTCCAGCGTCGACGGCAATACCGTCGGGCTCAATACACTATTTTCCAGTTTTTTTTAAAAAAATAGATTACATTCAAAAAATATATTTGTAGGGGTACTAAATCCCAATAAATAACATAACAACTAATTTGTACAAATATTGTGATCAAATGTGGCCACAATATAAGGACACATATGCGGGTATCTCCGGGGTTTTGTTGTGGCGGGGTTCCGGAACTTAGAGGTGAAAACCCCTGTTTCGGGTGTCGGGCATGGAATCGTGCGGCGGAACACATGAAATATTGTTTTTTATGATCCAATATACCAACCTAACACAACTAACCAAAAAAATCATGCGTCTACCCCCTCTCGGTGCCGTTTAGAGGGGTAGATCAACAGGTCAGACTTTTCTCCAGCAGGAGTAGGGTTTCGCTGTAGAGGGGGTCCGGAGCGTCAAGACCCATCAAAACTTGCATAGACCCCTAAACTATGTATACTAGTGTGTTGGTAGTTTGTGTGAACCAATATACAGCTCCGAGGTGCGACCCGCTTCACTGACCCCTCTTACTCCGTGTGTCCTGTACTCGACGAACGCCAGCAGCTGACGCGTGTGTCCTGAGGCCGACGACATTGCCGTCGGGCTACGTGCAGTCTAACGGCCGGAGCGCCGTTTACACGTTTTGTGCGCCGAGTGCATTATGAGCCCGACGGCCGAAAAACACCGTCGGCGAAGTGGACTAGCCCGACGGCATTTTTGAGCCCGACGACAACGGCGTGAGCCCGACGGCAACGGCATGAGCCTGATGGATTGCCGTCGGTCTGGGTTGTTACTCCCGTAGTACTTACTTGTGAAAGCAGCGTCTAAAGTCTGAACTGGTCTGAACTCGCAAATTGTAGTACGGAGTAGTTAGCAAAATGTCGTTGGTCGGGACACTTGTTGCTTAACTTAATGATATATGTGTTTGTTGACAAGGATTTGCAACATCCATATTATCCCAAGCTAAGCTGCCTCGATCACACCTTAGAGGTGGCCTTCTATCTTAGGATAAATTGAGCTGACACTTACACATCCATCATCCATGCATGCAATTTTTGGATGAGCAGAAGTTGAAAGCTGGAAATCCATCTGTAAAAGAAGTTGCAATGGCTCAATCAACGTTGGAGTACAAATTAAACACGACAGCAATGTTAGGACCATTTCTCCATGTCACACAAGCAGTGGAACAAATTACAATTGATGGTGGTCCTTGAGATTATTTAAACTAGACAAAGCTTGTCCCCTCTCCCATTTGGATTAATAAACTACTGCAAGTAGCCCAAGATAATTCTGCTCTTACCACTAATTTTAGCAGACATGAGGGTAGAAATCTTGGAATCCAGATAAAGCCTCGCTCTCGGAACTTTCCCGGAAGCAGCGCGGCAGGTATGCATATTCCGATTTATAAACTAATCACGCATGATTGGGAATAACCCAGCCCACTCTAAACTAATACGTTTATATAGCACTGCTGACCTGCTGATATAAACACTCTGTCAGCGAAGCTATATCTTAATCAAGTGTAGTATTATGTTCGTAGCTGATACTAGTTGGTGTCCTTGGGTATGTTTTGCTGACGACAGATGTAAGGTTTAGATGGATTATATGTTCGGGAGATGCTTACTTAATTAGTATAGAGCAGCCCTTGATAGATTGGTTACAGTTACGTAATGGGAGGACAAGGATTGGCAGCATGAAAACTACATGTATGCATACACGGCAGCGGCACGTATGTATGCAGTGGATACGTGGCGTGGTTGAGTGGAAGCAATTAGATGAAGCGAGGTGGTACGTGTTAGACAAATAATATGAACCATATCCGATATGGACCATATGGTGTAGTGTGGCGGACCTAGAAATAAATCAAAGCCCGGGTAAACTATGAATTAGAAGACTAATAACACTACTTTTACCTTGAATGAACAGTGAATTGGACTTCTCCAGCCGGCCGGAAGCCCGGGCGAGCGCGGTATAAGGGATGTTGTGTCCGCCTACAGGGTATGTATCCTTGTAAGTCATGGTGAGGATGTATTCAGGGACGGAGCTATAGATGCAGTTATATAGTGGGGTCAAAATGGCCCCAATGACTTCATCAAAAACCCTTGATAAATTAGTGGTTATTTGTCTCATGAGTATCCTAATAGAACTGAAATGAACCCAATGTAATGTAGATAACCTCAGTACTCTTGTAGGCTGGCTTCACCCGTGGGTGTATTCCCATCCTATATTAACACGCACACGAGACGCACACGAGACACGTAGGGTCATCGATTCTCCCACTCTCACATGGTATCAAGAGTCACTATTTTTTCTCTCTAGCCTCCGGAGAATTCTAATATGAAAACCCTAAACCCCATTTTATCTCTGGTCGATCTAAAACCGTACCCTTCCCTCCCCGGTGATAACAGTGTCCTCTTTGACGACGACGCCTGCCGGCTCCCCTTGGTGCCACGCCGGAGTAGCCACGCTTATCGGCGCACCGGCCGAACCACATCACAGAGACCCCAGTACACCCCCACCATTAAGCTAACAAGTTGTGATTAGTTAAGGCTAGTTTTATGGTACCTTTTACTAGTGCCATCCGGTGACCAGTATGAATTCATATCAACGTCTTAGATGACCTGATGGAGATTAGGCCCAACCGGCCCATTAAACCGGCATTATATATTTTTAAGTAGTGAAACAGTAAGAAAACATAACGATGGAGCAAGGCAAAGGTCCGTTTCTGCAGCCTGACCGGTCTCGTTTTCCACGGCCGACTGCCTCTCCTTTTTCTTCTTGGACCATCGCTTGGACATGTCCCAGCCTGGTCTTCAGCGGCAGCTGTTGTACTTGTACACCAACGCCACCTACCAGCGCCCCCAAGGCCCCAACTCCTCCACTTGCTGCAGCCGACAGAATGTCAAGCACATCAAGCTCTAGGGGTAGCTCTCCCGTGCACACCAACAGTAGCAATTCATCCAGCGCAATGGGCAACCCTCCCGTAAGAGGATAGGAAGGAGAAGAGGCGTGGCTTGTGGTCTCAGTCTACGCCTCGACGTCCGAACCCCTATGGCAAAATAGGGACTTCGTTTCCGTCCAGTTTGACCATATCATTCATGTCCACGCCGAACAGGTCGCTCACGTTCTAGTCAGGCCAATCCGATCATCTCCCTCACACCATGTCTGCGAGAACCACCCGAGACCTATAATCCTAGCCATGTCAACATAGAGCCCTTAATCTCTCTTCTTCGTCCCCAACCCACTGTCGAACATCTGAGGGCATACCACTGTGCATGCCCATTCCTGCTAACCTGGGAGTACTATCGATCTCTCTTATCTCTCTCTGAAACATGTAGACATCATGTAATTAATCATACACTGCTTTTCCGCCTCCCAATCAGACACGAACTAGACCGGCCATGTCGCCAAAGGCACGGTGCTCGAGCTCCCGACTATTTAAGGCCACCCTCTTGCTCCATTTCGAATCGACCATAACTTCCACCGCGGGCATCTCGGCGTCGAGCCGTCGATATCGGCCATCCCAGACCCTCTTGTTTCTTCACATTGCATCCTTGAGCTCCCAGACTCAAACCAAGGAGGGCTTGCTAGCGGCCAGCGCGGAGGAGAGGGCTTGACGACCGGCTGGAGAGGCGACCTATCGGCGGACATGGAAGTGGTATCGTGTCCACACACGGGAAGGTGGAGGGGCGGGCGTGGAGCTTGTCATGTCCGTCGAGAAAACCGTCCTACACTCTGCGTCATCAGCCTTAGACGGCACCAACACCACCGACGTGCTCAGCTCCGGACCAGAATACAAATTTTATCTTGGGTTGGCACCCCTATAGCGTTCTGGGCCCGACCCATCTATAGATGGTCACGAATTAGGCACTAGTATGAATTATACTACTCTAGTTTTTAGCACTAGTATGAATTTGTCCGAGCCCTTGGATAGGCAAAAATAAACGGCCGTAATTGATTTGAGGGTACCATAAACCCTTGATAAATTAGTGGTTATATAGTGGGTCAAAATGACCCCCAATGACTTTATCGGATACCCTTGAAAAATTAGTGGTTATTTGTCTCATTTGTATCCTAATACAATTGAAATGACCCCAGTGTAATGTAGATAACCTCAATACTATTGTAGGTTGGCTTCACCCGTGGGTGTATTCCCATCCTATATAAACACGCACATGAGACACCGAAGGTCATCGATTCTCCCACTCTCACATGGTATCAAGAGTCACTCTTTTTTCTCTCTAGTCTCGGAGAATTCTAATATCAAACCCATAAAATGTTAGAATTGGGCCCATTAGTGGGGCATCCTAATAAGCAATTTCAAATCTCAAAGTCCCAATTTAGTGGCAGCACATGTGAGTGGAGTGGGAGCTAAGTTTAATCTCATACTGCTAGTGAAAGAGGAGTAGCACCAGGTTATATAGTGGAGTGTGTTGCTACTTGGTAAGCTTGTGAGAACATGAGGCTCTCAAATGCGCTCCTCCTCCTCCTCCGCCGCCGCTCGCACGCACCGCCCGCTCGTCTCGTCACGACGCGCCGCGGGTTGCGGGAATCTCGCCGAGCCGAGCTTTATTTTTGCAGTCTGTGAAAAACGGTTTGGACGGACGCGTCATAGATAGTCGGTTCGGGTCGCTCCCGGATCGTGGGCTACTATAACCAACCTAAACGGGCGCGACGTGGACTTGGTCCATGTTGTACCCGTTAGGGTTTTTCCTAGCCGCGCTATATAAAGTGGGGCACTGCGTGCGCTGCAATCCACCACGAACCAATCTAGGTTTTGCCAACTTGTGCCTTGCGCCGCCACCGTAGTCTACTCCATCCCGAGCGCCGGCGTGCACCGTCGAACGGGACAGCAGGTCTCCGGAACCATCGTCCTTGTGATCCTGTACGGGAGAGGGCGAATAAGGTTTTTGGGAAGCGCTCCGCGCGACTGCTCTCAAGCTCTTCATCACGGCTCGCCTTCCTGTACGCTCGCCGGACTCGCGGGTTGCTCGTCAACAACGTCGCCATCGCCTTCAGGAAGCTGTTGTCGTCACTACTGCTGCTGCAACAACTATGACGACTACTACGACTACTTCATCTACAGTTGTTCGGTACGTTCATCACGTGCCGATGTGCCGATTTAGTATGTCTATGTGTGCAGACGTTTTGTTGTTGTTCATGTTAATTAATACATCTAGTATTTGCGAGATTAACATGCTAGTAGCTGTTGTAGTAATGTTTAATATACTAGAAATTAATCATGGAAATTGTGCCTAATAATCCAACAATCCAAGAACCTTATATGTGTTATAGGCAATTTCCTGAATTAGACATGGGACATCTATCTTATTCGTTGAGGCCGGACAAGTTGACCGGTGCGGATTTTAAGAGATGAAATATCAAGACCACGTCGTGGGTGCGATCTCTGAAAGTGTTCGAGGCCAGTGAGGGTTTAACTGAAGGAACTATATCTGACGAGGATCAGAACAAGTTCAAGGATACCAACACTGCCTTTGTGGGACTCGTTCTGAGTGTTCTTAGCAACAAGATGTTTGATGTGTACATGCACATCTCATATGGCAAAGAGCTCTGGGAGGCACTGAACGCTAAGTTCGGTGTAGCAGATGCTGACAGTGAACTGTACATCATGGAGAGTGTTCATGATTAGGATGGCTAACAACCGTTCTGTAGTCGAACAGGCTCATGAGATACAGTGCATTGCGTAGGAGCTTGAGCATGCTAAGTGTGCCTTACCTGACAAGTTTGTGGTCGGGTGCATTATTGCAAAGTTGCCTTCTTCATGGAGGAACTTCGCCACAACTCTCAAACACCAGAGACAGGAGATATCAGTTGAAAACCTGATAGTGTCTCTTGATGTTGAGGAGACGGCTCGGGCTAAGGACACTGCTGAGAGAGGTGGTGAAGGTCATTTTAGCGCCAACATGGTGCAGAAGAACCATAACCATGGCAAGAATAAAGGAAAGAACAAGCCTGCTTTCAATGTACCTGCCAATGTCGTCGTATCGGCATAATTGATAGGAGACGGGGGTCCTCTAGCCTACGTATGGATTGTGGGGAAGAAGGTTGGTGTCGTCGAGGTCGGGATTTGAACACGGCGAGTTTACCCAGCTTCGGATCCCACAGCGGTGGCGGGATCCTACGTGCTGCTATAATTCACTACGAGGCAATAGCCGTGAACAGGTTACAATGTGTTTGATGCGTATTCCAGCGTGCCCTAAAGGCTTCCTGGTGGCCGGCTTATATAGGCGGCCATACCCCAGGATACAAGGTAAGTACTTGTCCGGCAAGTAATCAGAGTCCTAGACCTAGCCGGCTTAGTGGCCGCCTTCCGTCTTGGGCTCGGTGGCTTGATGGGCTTAGGCCTTCCGCCTTCCTTGGTCTGTCCGCCTACTTCCTTGTACGTCAGCTATCTGAGCCGCCCGGCAGGCCTTGGCCTTACCACCCTTGGGCCACCCTGGACTAGCCGGATTGATCCATGCTGGTTATACCCATAGTTGATATATCCCCAACATTAGCCCCCAGAAAGGTTGAAGTTCTCCGGGCGCCGGCTTCTCCTTGATTCTCCATCTGCCAAGGTTGGCGGCTGCAGGACTTCAACCATTCTGAAAATCAAAGAGGCATGCGTGTCTTGATGTTGACATGCGGCCGCCTTTATCCATCATGGGAAAAGACGGCTACTCGGCAATCTTTGCCGAGCATTCTCCTTGAAGGTTTCCGCCTAGCCGGCTTCACGACAGTTTGAAAACAGCCTAGGCGGGAATCTCGCCATGATCACAAATTGCGGGAAAAAAGGAGGCGTGGAGATCGTGCAATCATGGGCTGCAACGGATGCTGGACACGTGTCCGACTAAAAACACCGTTGCACAGGGAGCAACGCCTGGCCCTATAAATAGGTAGCCAAACGGTCCATTTCTTTACCCAGCCTTTGCTCTCCGTGCGCTCTCGTCTCTTCCACTTCCTCGCTCCTCGCCTCCGAACGAACTCCGGCGAACTCTTCTCCCCCGGCGTCCTTTCCTCACGGCGATGTCCACCGGTCCCGCTCATTTGACGGCGTCGAGCGGCCCGGCGACCGAGGCCGCGCTTGCGACGCCGATGGGCGGCGCCATTACTCGTCCCTTGACGGCGGCGACGGCGGGCAATGTCTCCGCCGTCCCTCCTCGGGCTTCTGCCACGCGCGCGCCAGCGGCGGGCCTTCTCGCTCCTCCACCAACCACCGCGGTGACGGCGGCGGCGAGCGCCCCCGGCGACGAGGAAGAAGAAGCGCCGGACCTCGGGTCCCGCTATTGGCTGCCTTCCATTGTCGACGAGGACACCCTCCAAGATTTGGAGGCAGTCGGCTACCTTCCCACTCGGGAGGATTGCCGGTGGAGGGCCGCCCTTGGAGACATCATCCCGGCTCCGGAAGCCGGAGAACGGGTAATCCTTACCTCCCACCTGGTCAGGGGAATGGCGCTTCCGCCTTCCGCCTTCTTTAGTGAGGTCTTAGATCACTACGGGCTCCAGCCCCATAATATCGCACCCAATAGTATATTAGTCTTAGTCGGCTTCACAGCTCTTTTCGAAGGCTATCTAGGTATTAGGCCTAGTTTAGACTTCTTTAGATACTGTTTCCGTTGCCGGCGACAGACGGTGCCGGACGGCGGGTTGGCGACCTGCGGCAGCGTCACCTTCAACTGCCGCCAGGGCCGCCAATGGTATCCTAAGATACCATACCTCGAGTCCGTCAAGGGCTGGACCTCCACATTCTTCTACTGCCAAGACATGGCAGCGCCGGGCCGTCAAATCGGCATTCCGGCATTCGTCAACGCGCCGCCCATGCCTCGCCCATGCTGGGACGAGGCGGTGCCCAGATTGACGGAGGAACTCCGCCTTATTTAAAGGCGGATCGAGTTCCTCACGAGGACGATGGCTCCCCCCCAGTTGGATGGGGTCGACACCGTCATTTGCTGGCTTGGCCGGCAAATCCTCCCCCTGCGGTATAGCCCGCACAAGATGTGTCAGTATTCGCCTACTGACACAGCCTCCCTTCGCGTGAGCGAAGAGATATTGCCGGTCGAAGACCTGGCATTCCGGCTCCGCAGCCTCGTCAAGGCGGGGTCGTTGAAGGCGGTCGAGGGCGTGCCTATGCACACCCACGACAATCCTCCCCTCGAGGTGAATATTTTCTTCCTTTACCCCATGTTTAACAGCTTTGCCGGCTAGGATTGAGTTTCTTTAACATGCCTTCTTTCTCAGCTCTCCGAGTTGAGGGAGGATGACCTGGCTCCCGACTTCCACGAGTTGGAAGCCGGGAAGACGAAGAAGCGCAAGGCGTCCGGCGCTGCTTCCTCCACGGCGAACGCCGAGAGGAAGAAACGGATCGCATCGGCTACCGAGCCGACTCTCGCCAACATTGGCGAGAATGCGGGGATTAACATCCCCCGAAGGTACTCAACTTTGCCTTTTCCAGATGGCGAACCTTTTGGACATTGGCTGACTTATTGTGCTTGCTTTTTGTTTGACAGGGAAAGGGTCGCAACCTCCCGGTTGACGACCAGGCTCCTTGGCAAAGGAAAGCGGCCGCAAGGCGGCTCGCCGGCCACCGTGCCGCCAACTCCCCCGCTCCACGCCGGTAGCTTCATGGCTGACGCTCGACGCCAACCTCCAGCCCCGGCTTCAGGTGCTCCGCCAAAGATCCCCTCCGCCGATCGCGCGCCGACAACTCCTCTACTACTGGTTGAGGCTACGGCCGATGATGCCGATCAATCGCGCGTCGCCAATGAAGGGTTGCTGGAAACGGCTGCCGGCGGGTCTCGGAGGGCAGCTCCGACTGCGGGAGGCGGCAAAGTCAGAGACCCTTGGTCTACCTTTAAGGAGTCCAAGGAGTCAACTTTGGCTTTTGCCGCCTTTGCCTCGCAGGCCTTCGACGACTTGGAGGGCGACCTATCTGTAAGTTTCTACCCCTCCGGCATATACATAGTCTTTCCCCCGAGCACTTAGATGGCTAGTCAAAAGAAACTTTGACTGCCGGCTTAGTGGTTATTCGACAATATGTTATATGCTTTTGGTTTTTGTTGCAGGGCCTTGTGTCCGCCAACGTCGAGCTCGTCTCCTCGCGAGTCGAGATAAACCGGCGCCATCGCGACCTGAAGAAGGAGTGCGAGGCCAAGGACAGGCGGATCGCCGAGCTGGAGGCGGCCCGCAAAAAAGATGAAGGTAGGGTGGATCCCTTTCTCCAACTATGCTTTTGAGCTATGTTTCCGTCAATCATTTTAGCTTGGCGAATCCATATTTGTAGAACTGCTAGACCACGCCCAGGATATCCTGAAGGCGTCCACTGATATGCAAGCTCTTATGAATGAAGCTTCAGACTTGGCGGCCGCCAACTTGGAGTTGAAGGCGGCTCATCAAAAAGAGATGGAGGCCCAGCAACTCAAGTTTGCGCAGGAATCCAGCCAGCTCACTGGTGAGCTGGAAAGCCTGCGCAACAAGTTGGCGGATGAGGAGAAGATGGCTGCGGAAGAGATATCTAAGCAGACTTCTCGCGCCCAAACTGCAGAGGACGCGCTGGCAACTCATATGATTGAGTTGTCGGCTTTCCATAACTCGGTCCTTGGTAATTTCTCGCTCCTTTTTTGATACTGCCATGTTGTTTTTAGCCTGAGCCAAACTTATGGCTTTATTTTTTGATGCAGTTCCCGCCGGTTTAGGCGATGACAAGGTTGTCAGCCCCCGCCTGGATCACCTTGCGCGTCTGGGCGAGCTGATCGCCGAGACTTTGGCGGCGTCCAAACGGTTTGCCGCCAAGTTCTTCACTTCGTCTGGCAGTCAGGAGCCGACCGAATTCAGCGACGTGCCCGCCATCCTGGAGCAGGCGACCAAATTGCACAAGAGCTCGCTGAAGTCGGCGGCGCGGGGTGGAGCCAAGAATGCCCTTGGGTTGTTCATGGCGCACTACCCCGAGGCGGAGATAGAAGCCGTCACTGAAGGCATGCCGTCGACGTACGAAGATGGTAGCGAGGTTGAGCCGGTCGCTGTGCTGGACATCGTTGCCGGCTACGCCACGCGAGTTGCCGACATGGTGGACACTTCAATCTTCTACCGGCGCCATCCTGTGCCTGGCGGAGAGGGAGCTGAAGCTGCCGGCTCGGCCGAGGCGGAGGGGAGTGACAGTTCCGGGGCTGAAGTTGTCAGCCCCCAAGCCTGATGTAGACGCTCCCCCGAGCCATATGTTTTCTTGTCCTTGCCTCCCACCAGCCTTATTTTGTCGGCTCCTGAAACAATGCAACATTTGTAATATTTGTATATACTTTTGTTGTTGCCTTGTTAGGCGGAAACTGGCTGACAAGTTTTACTTTGTCTCTATTTATATGGCCCGCCTTAATTTTACCCTGACTTATATGCTTGACTTTTTGTATGTTGACGAAACCTCAGTCGGTAACTTTAGCTGAAACAACCAGGGCTAGACCATTTGTTTAGAATCAGAGACCAAAGCCAACATGTTGGTGTCAAAGACATACTACTAGGCGAACCGCATATAAGTGATCAGAGGCAAAGGAATTAGGCGGCGCAAAAAAGTTTGTTTTTGCTTTAGTTTGGCTCGAAAGCTGCAAGTATCTACCAGTTTGAACCTTTGCGCGGAGCTAGAAAATAGGTAACTTAGATACATAGGGGAAATATGATTGCAAGAAAAGATAAAAGATGGCATGCATCTCAACACAGATGAGGAACCATAGACTTTTATTTCATAATCATATTTAACTTATTACAATTATAAATTGCTAAGTGTAGAAAGGACGTAGCTGCTCAATATTCCAAGGCCGTTTTGTTTGCTCGAACGGGTCGTCAATGCCTCTCTTGCGCTTGGTTCCCCTTTTTCCTGCCGCCTTCTTTCGCGTTTTCTTTTCTTCTTCGTCGCGGATGTCGGCTAGGTAGTAGGAACCATTGAGCAGCGCCTTTGTGACTATAAACGGTCCTTCCCATGGCGGGGATAACTTGTGCAAGCCTTTTCTATCTTGAATTAGGCGGAGAACCAGGTCACCTGTTCTGAAGCTTCGTTTCCGCACTCTCCGGCTATGATAGCGGCGGAGTTGTTGCTGGTACAAGGCGGAGCGATGGAGAGCGACGTCTCTTTCCTCGTCTAGCAGGTCTAGGCTATCCTGTCTTGCACCTTCTACGTCTTGCTCGATGTAGGCTTGAACTCTTGGGGAATCGTACTTCATGTCGGTAGGTAGCACTGCCTCTGCGCCATATACTAAGAAGAAAGGAGTGTAGGCGGTGGATCTGTTTGGCGTTGTGCGCAAACTCCATAATACCGACTGTAACTCATCTGCCCAAGCGCCGGCTGCCCTATGTAATGGAGCTTCGAGATGAGCCTTAAGTCCTGATAGGACTAGGCCGTTTGTACGCTCTACTTGCCCATTGGATTGAGGGTGTGACACGGATGCCAAATCAAGCCGGATGCCCAGATCATTGCAGTATTCTTCTATGTCGCCTTGAGACAAATTGCTGCCATTATCGGTGATAATGTTGTGTGGAACTCCAAACCGAGAGATAATTCCCCAGAGAAAGTTGGTGGTTGTTCGTGCGTCAAGTTTGCTGATCGGTTTGGCCTCGACCCATTTGGTGAACTTGTCGACAGCGACCAATAGGTGAGTGTACCCACCGCGCGCTTTTTTGAAGGGACCCACCATGTCTAAGCCCCAGACCGCGAACGGCCAGGTGATTGGGATCGTCCTTAGCTCCTGTGCCGGCAAGTGAGGTTGACGGGCGTACAACTGGCAACCTTTGCATGTCTTGACGATGTTCTCGGCATCTTCTTTGGCGGTGAGCCAGTAGAAACCTTGGCGGAAAGCTTTGGATACAATGGACCTAGCGGAAGCATGATGCCCGTAGGCGCCAATATGTATGTCCTTCAGAATTTCCCGGCCTTCCTCCGGCTGTATGCACCGCTGATAGATGCCACATGTGCTTCGCTTGTATAGCTCGCCTTTTATTATCGTGAATGCTTTGGCTCGCCTTATGATCTGCCTTTTTAGCACATCATCGTCCTCCGGCAACTTTTGGTCGATTAGAAAATCGAGATATGGGACTGTCCAATCTGGCAGTGTTAAGTAGACAGCGAGACTTGCCGCTTCTACCGGTTCTTCTGAGTCGGGGTCCATCAAATCGGCGCCTTTAATGGATGGCTTGTGCAATTGCTCCAGGAAGATATCTTTTGGTACCTTTTTGCGTTCCGATCCCAGTCTTGCAAGTGTGTCTGCCGCCTCATTCTCAGCTCTTGGAACATGTCGGACTTCGTAGCCTACGAAGTTTTTTGCAAATTCGTCAACTTTGGCTCTGTAAGCCGCCATTGTTGCGCTTTTCGCATCCCATGTTCCGCTTACTTGCTGTGCGACCAAATCTGAGTCGCCGTAACAGAGGATTCTTTTGACGCCTAGGTCGTTTGCCACGTGTAACCCATGAAGCAAAGCTTCGTACTCGGCAACATTGTTGGTTGTTGTGAAGTGGATTTGTAACACGTAGCTAAGCTTGTCACCTTTAGGCGTACGTAGAACGACTCCAGCCCCCGAGCCTTTGAGCATCTTTGATCCGTCAAAGTGCACGACCCAATATTCTGACTCGGGGAGTGCTGTTTCCTCCATAGCCTATGTCCAGTCGGCGACAAAGTCTGCAAGTGCTTGAGATTTGATGGCGGTCCGTGGTTTATAGACTATATCAAAAGCGGCAAGTTCGATGCCCCATTTGGCGACTCGACCTGTTGCCTCTGCATTGTTGATTATGTCTCCCAACGGTGCCTTGCTGACTACTGTCACTGTGTGTTCCTGGAAGTAATGCCTAAGCTTTCTGGCGGCAAAGAATACACCATAAGCCAGCTTTTGGTAATGCGGATACCTCTGCTTGGAGGCGGAGAACACTTCACTGTTGAAGTAGACCGGTCGCTGCTCACACGCCGCGGCTTCGCTCTCCTTTCTTTCCACAGCCAAGACAACGCTGACAACAGCTCCTGTTGCCGCGATGTACAGCAGCATTGGTTCCTGTGATCGAGGTGCTGCCAATATCGGAGCGGATATGAGGGCCTCCTTAAGTTGTTGCAAGGCGGCGTCTACCTCTGCTGTCCACTCGAAGTTGTCGGATTTCTTCAGTAGCCGGTAGAGAGGCATTGCCTTTTCCCCTAGGCGGCTTATGAAACGACTGACGGCTGCCGCCGATCCGGCTAGGCGTTGCACGTCCTTCAGACAAGTAGGTCTGGATATGTTTTGTATGGCCTTGATCTTCTCCGGGTTAACCTCAATCCCTCGTTCTGAGACGATGAACCCGAGGAGTTTGCCGGCTGGGACGCCGAAAACGCACTTGGCGGGATTGAGCTTCATCTGATACATCCGGAGGTTCTGAAAAGTTTCTTCCAAGTCCTCTAGGAGATCTGCCTTCTTTTTTGACATTACCGCGATGTCGTCTACATAGACGTGAACATTGCGACCGATCTGTTCGTGCAGGCAATTTTGCATACAGCGCTGGTATGTTGCCCCTGCATTCTTCAGGCCAAAAGGCATGGTAATGTAGCAGAAAGTCCCATATGGAGTTGTGAAAGATGTTTTCAGTTGATCTGACTCTCTCATCTTGATTTGGTGGTATCCTGAGTAGGCGTCCAGAAAACAAAGCAGCTCGGAGCCTGCTGTGGAGTCTACGACTTAGTCAATCCTAGGCAGCGCAAAGGGATCCTTTGGGCAACACTTGTTAACACCAGTATAGTCGATACACATCCTCAGCTCTTTATTCTTCTTTGGGACAAGTACAGGATTTGCCACCCAATCGGTGTGTACAACTTCTTTTATGAAATTGGCGGCCTTCAGCCTATTTATCTCCTTCCCTATAGCCTTGCGTCTCTCATCTCCAAAGCGTCTTGTTGCTTGCTTCACCGGCTTGGATCCTTTTATGACGTTGAGCGAGTGCTCGGAAGTTCCCTCGGTACACCAGGCATGTCGGAAGGCGACCATGCAAAGATGTCACGATTCTCACGGAGGAACTCGACGAGCGCGCCTTCCTATTTGCTGTCAAGGTTGGAGCCGATGACAACTTGCTTAGACTTGTCACCTGGGATGAGGTCCGCCTTTTTGGTGTCTTCTGAAACTTCGAAAGTCTTCTTGACATCCATCTTTGGCTTTGGCATGGAGTTGTCTGAATCCGCCCCGAGCAGCGCGAGTTCTTCCTTGTGGATGACGGCTTCTGCGAAGGCGGCCATGCCACGCTCGCACTCCTTGGCTTTCTTGAAGTTGCCGGAAACCGTGATGGTTCCGTTTTCCCCCGGCATTTTAAGCTTGCTGTATATGTAGCACGGCCTTGCCATGAACTTGGCGAAAGCCGGTCGTCCGAAGATTGCATGATAGGCGCTTTTGAAGGGGACAACTTCGAACCGGAGGAACTCTGAGCGGTAGTTCTCTTTTGGTCCGAAAGTTACCTTCAGCCTGATGCTTCCCATTGACTTTGCTTGCCTGCCGGGCACTATGCCATGAAATGTGAGGTTGCTGTGATCCAGCTGATCCTCTGACAGGTTCATGCGGCTTAGCGTGTCGTAGTACAGGATGTTGAGGCTGCTGCCGCCATCCATGAGTACCTTTGTGAGTCTGAAGTTGTCGACAATGGGGTCGACGACAAGGGCGTACCTGCCTGGGTGAGGGACGTGATCAGGGTGGTCGGACCGGTCCCAAGTGATTGTTGCCTCCGACCAGTTCAAGTACTGAGGGACGTCCGGCATTGTCGCGTTGAGTTCGCGCATCTCCGCCTTATCCGCTTTAGCCGAAGGCGTGCCGACAAAGCACACAAGAGATTCTTTGACCTTCGGATACGGCTTCTTTTTCTTGGCGGTTGCGTCCTCTTCGCTTGAGATAGACATGTCGTCGTCATCCTCATCCTCCTTGCTGTCTTTCTTGTCGTTCTTCTTTGACTTCTTTGACTTCCAGCCGACTGTGGGATCCTTTTTGAAGTCGTCCATGAAACGGCACTCTCCAAGCATGTGGTTGACCTTGCCCAATGAGGCGTGGATGGGACACGGCAAGAGCTTTGCCTGTTCGTAAGTGATTCGCGCCGCCTTAGGCCCTGAGCCGGCTTCGCGATTATCTTTCTTATTTTTCCACTTCTTTTTGCCGGCGTTTCCTTGGAACGCTACGGCTACCTCATTGGAAGGACCGGCTTTGTCATCCGCCGCCTGTTTGCGCTTGTTGTTCCGCTTTGGTATGATGTTGACGTCTGGTTCATCGTCCCGGGCGTCGTCATCCGCCGCCGCGTATTGGGCGGCTAGGTTGAGCATCTCACCAAGGTCCGTGATTTGCTCGCGTACGAGCCTATGACGGAGCAAGGACTTCTTCTGTAGGCCCGTGTAGAAGGCATGGATAGCCTGTGCGTCCGAAACACCATGACAGTTGGCCTTTTCGGATATCCAGCGGCTGACAAAATCTGTCATGGTTTCGTCCGGCTTTTGGATACAGCGCTGCAAATCCGTGTAGGTATTTGGACGCTTGTATGTTCCTTGGAAGTGCTGGGAGAAAACCTTTTCCATGTCGTACCAGCTATGGATGGACTTTTCAGGGAGGTTGTCGATCCAAGCTCTTGCCGTGCCTTCCAACATGAGAGGTAGGTAGCGGACGGCAATATGGCTGCTCCCGCCGGCAATCTCTATGGCCATGGCGTAGTCGGAAAGCCATGAGTCCGGCTTAACAAGGCTGTTGTACCTAGAACAATTTTTTGACACTGATGTCATGTCCTTGGGGAACGGCTCTTTGCGGATGGCGTCACCGAAGCACTTTGGTCCAGAGTATAGCGGCTCCTTTCCTCTTGCTATGTCTTGTAGGCGGTGTCGTGCGTCTTTTGGATCGAGCTGCCGTGCGCCTCTGTTTGCGTCCGGCTCGTCCTGCGCCGCTCGGCTTATGCTGCGCCTGGGCCCTTCTACCTCCTCTCTCCTCTTGCTGCCAGTGCTATGCTGCGGAGACCGGCTGCGGCCTCTCCTTGGAGGGTCGTTGCCGGCATCTTTTCTAGGCGGCTGCCTGTTGTTCCGGCTACCGCCATTGTCGCGTCTTGGCTGAGGTGGAGGTGGTAGGGCTCCTCTGCTTCCCGTCCTTGAATTCCCGTCCCGCCTTTGTTTTGGCGGCGGTGCCTTCTTTGGAGGTGGCGTTGCCTTCCTTTTGTCGCCATGGCTACTGGAGCCAGACGAACCTTCGGGGTCGGCACCTGGTGCAGCTTTCCACTTGCCTGACTTGGACTCTAGGTCTCCCCCGCGGGCATCCGCCATGTGGCCGTAGGAATCAGCGCGAGCTTGTTGTTCTAGGGCCTTGCTTACGAAGTGTCTTGCGTTGGCCAACTTCTCTTCTGCCGTGTAAGTGTTGTCATCCAGGGTATCTAGCGCGGCAGCCGCGTTGAGGATAGGGGTGCAGAAGACAACATCCCCCCTTCTATCCACTCGCTGTGGTGCCGTACGCCAATCGAACCCTAGGTCTTGAGCCGCTGTCGTTGCTTGCGTAGGCGGCTCTTTTCCACGGCGGTTTTTTGATGACCTTTTCTCCTCGAAGAGTTGCCGGTTTGTTTTGGCCGACATCTTCTCCTGCTCTTTCTTGATCTTCTTCGCAAGGCTCTCAACGTGCTCCTCTCTTTTTCGTAGGAAGTCAGAGTGCTTAAGCATGTTAAGCCTAAGTTCTTCCACTTCGTCGAGTGGGGTGTTTTTGTTCACCGGAGTATTCATGATCTCGTCTACTTCTTTGATGACGGAGAGCAAATCCGTGGGTTTGCTGCTGCCGCCTTTCTCGAGGCCAGTTTTCTTCTTTGCGCACACCTTGTCGGAACTTTCGATGAGTTGGCCGGCAGTGGTGTCTCCGGCTTCTTCCGCCGGCTTGATTTGCGCTTCTGAAGCAACTGGGGTTGTCTCGTGACCGACAACAACCATCATAGCCAGCTTGTCAGGCATGTCTGTATCCGCTGTACCCTCTGAGGGAGCCGGATTTCCACTGGAAAAGCGGGTTTTGATCTTCTCTTCGAAGAGACTAGCATCATCGAGGAGTCAGAGTCTATGTTGACTTGAACGGTAGATCTGGATCCGGCATCTGACATCGCATCCTCCTGCAGAGCAGGAAGGATTGATTCAGGATCGTTGTTTTCCGGCTGGGAGTCGGATCCCAGTCCGACAACTCCGACGAAGTGGAAATCAGATTCGGCCGACTCCTGGGAGAAGGTGGATTCAGATCCATCTTGCCGGTCGACTGCTTGGTCGAAGGGTTGGTTGGTGGGGTTGTAGAAACGCGGTAGGCCGTACGCCTCTGGCGTGTACCCGACGAAGACGTCGATCCCTCCGATCGGCACGATTGCGCATCCGATAAGGTAGTCGTCCGCCGGGAGCCAGGACTCATCCGAGTTGATGTAGCTATGGCCGTCAAACCTTGTGACGCGACCGACGGCGATCTGCTTGCCCACGCCGCCAAGTGTTCCCGCCTGGAACGTGACGCCAGGAACCTTATGCCCCACGGTGGGCGCCAACTGTCGTCGTATCGGCATAATTGATAGGAGACGGGGGTCCTCTAGCCTACGTATGGATTGTGGGGAAGAAGGTTGGTGTCGCCGAGGTCGGGATTTGAACACGGCGAGTTTACCCAGCTTCGGATCCCACAGCGGTGGCGGGATCCTACGTGCTGCTATAATTCACTACGAGGCAATAGCCGTGAACAGGTTACAATGTGTTTGATGCGTATTCCAGCGTGCCCTAAAGGCTTCCTGGTGGCCGGCTTATATAGGCGGCCAGACCCCATGATACAAGGTAAGTACTTGTCCGGCAAGTAATCATAGTCTTAGACCTAGCCGGCTTAGTGGCCGCCTTCCGTCTTGGGCTCGGTGGCTTGATGGGCTTAGGCCTTCCGCCTTCCTTGGTCCGTCCGCCTACTTCCTTGTACGTCAGCTATCTGGGCCGCCCGGCAGGCCTTGGCCTTACCACCCTTGGGCCACCCTGGACTAGCCGGATTGATCCATGCTGGTTATACCCCTAGTTGATATATCCCCAACAGCCAAGACTAATTATGTCAAGAAGAATTAGAAGATGATGAACAAGTCTGAGCTAGGTTGCTATACCTGTGGAGAGCTCGGCCACTTCTCAGTGGACTACCCCATTCGTGCAGACAAGAAAGGGAAGAAGGCCAAGACTGCCAACGTCGTGACCGCTAGCAATACTGATGGGTATGGTAATTTACCATTAGTGCTTTCAGTATTTCATTCTCCATGTTGGTGGATTGATACAGGTGCTAACATTCATGTGTGCGCTGACATCTCTTTGTTCACTTCTTATCAGGTCGCTCAGGATTCTTCCGTCCTAATGGGGAATGGATCACATGCTATTGTTCGTGGTGTTGGCACAGTAGATCTGAAGTTTACTTCGGGAAAGATCGTGCAGCTGAGGAACGTGCAGCATGTCCCTACTATGAACAAAAATCTCGTTAGCGGTTCCCTTCTATGCAGAGATGGGTTTAAGTTAGTCTTGGAGTATAATAAAGTTGTAGTGTCAAAGTTTGGACAATTTATTGGTAAAGGTTATGAGTGCGGAGGTTTGTTCCGTTTTTCACTTTCAGATTTCTGTAATAAATCAGTAAACCATGTGTGTGGCGGTGTTTCCGATGATACCAGTGTTTGGCATTCTCGTTTATGTCACATTAATTTTGGTTTGATGTCTCAGTTGTCCAGTATGAGTTTAATTCCGAATTTCACTATTGCCAAAGGTTCCAAGTGCCATAGTTGTGTGCAATCAAAGCAACCTCGAAAGCCTCACAAGGCAGCCGAGGAGAGACACTTAGCACCACTGGAACTCGTACATTCGGATATGTGTGAGATGAATGGCGTGTTGACAAAAGGTGGAAAGAAATATTTCATGACTTTAATTGATGATGCTACTAGGTTCTGTTATATATATTTGTTGCAAACTAAAGATGAAGCTTTAGACTACTTTAAAATTTACAAAGCCGAAGTAGAAAATCAACTAGAGAGAAAGATCAAATGTCTTAGGTCGGATCGTGGTGGCGAGTATTTCTCCAAAATATTTGATGTTTTCATTGAGGAACATGGTTTTATTCATGAGAGGACGCCTCCCTATTCTCCCCAATCAAACGGGGTTGCCGAGAGGAAGAACCGCACGCTAACCGACTTGGTGAACGCCATGTTGGACACTGCTGGTTTACCTAAGGCATGGTGGGGAGGCTTTATTGACTTCGTGTCATGTCCTGAATAGAGTTCCTAACAAGAATAAAGAGAAGACCCCTTACAAGGAGTGGTCTGGGACAAAACCATCAGTTTCTTATTTACGCACTTGGGGGTGCTTGGCAAAAGTCAATGTTTCAATTCCTAAGAAACGTAAACTCGGACCAAAGACAGTGGATTGTGTCTTTCTGGGTAATGCTCAGCGGAGCATCGGCTATAGATTTTTAGTAGTTAAATCTGAGGTACCTCATGTGCATGTTGATAGTATTATGGAATCTCGTGATGCAACATTTTTTTGAGAACATGTTTCCTATGAAGGATATGCATAGCACTGCTAGGATTTCTTCTGAGATATTTACTGAATCTAGTACATCTGTTGATTATTCTGAACAACCACATGTTGAGAAAGTCCTTGAAAAGGATGACAATGAAGCTCCCAAAAGGAGCAAGAGACAGAGGATTGAAAAATTCTTTGGTGATGATTTCATTGTGTACCTTGTGGACAATACCCCTACGTCCATTGCATAGGCATTCGCATCTCCTAATGCGGATGACTGGAAAGAAGCTGTCCATAATGAGATGGACTCGATTCTTTCTAATGGAACTTGGGAATTATCTGAACGACCCTACGGTTGCAAACATGTGGGTTGTAAGTGTGTGTTCAAGAAAAAGCTAAGACCTGATGGTACTATTGAGAAGTACAAGGCACGGCTTGTAGCCAAGGGTTACACTCAGCGTGAAGGCGACGATTACTTTGACACCTATTCACATGTCGCTAGACTGACCACCATTCGTGTACTACTTTCCATGGCTGCCTCCTATGGTCTGATCGTTCATCAAATGGACGTAAAGACAACTTTCCTTAACGGGGAGTTGGAAGAGGAAATCTTTGTATGGGTTGAAACAAGCACCTAAGCAATGGCATGAGAAGTTTGACAGAACGTTAACGTCTGCAGACTTTGCCATTAATGAGGCTGATAGGTGTGTGTACTATCGCCATGGTGGGGGCGATAGTGTCATATTATGCTTGTATGTTGACGACATACTAATTTTCGGTACAATAATGATAGTGATAAATGAGGTCAAGTCTTTCTTGTCAAAGAGCTTTGATATGAAAGATCTGGGACAAGCCGATGTGATTCTGAACATGAAGCTGATTAGGGATGAGAATGGGATTACGTTAACACAATCACACTATGTTGAGAAGGTCTTGAGACGATTCGGATTTATAGACAGCAAACCTTCTCCAACACCCTATGATCCCAACGTGACACTCAGAAAGAACAAGAAAGAGACGAGTGATCAATTAAGATACTCTCAAGTGGTCGGTTCACTCATGTACCTTGCGAGCGCGACGAGACCTGATATCTCTTTTGCTGTGAGCAAATTGAGAAGGTTCATGTCTAACCTGGGTACTGATCATTGACATGCACTTGAAAGGGTCATGCGCTATCTGAAGGTTACAATGAGTTACGGGATTCACTATTCAAGGCACCCTGCTGTGCTTGAGGGATATTGTGATTCGAACTGGATCTCAGATGTTGATGAACTCTACGCCACAAGTGGATATGCGTTTATTCTTGGTGGTGGCGTAGTATCATGGAGGTCTTGCAAACATACCATATTGACGACGTCAACCATGGAAGCAGAACTTACTGCTTTAGATACAGCTTCTGTTGAGGCAGAATGGCTGCGTGAGCTCTTGATGGACATGCCGGTGGTTGAGCAACCATTGTCGGCCATCCTTATAAACTGTGACAACCAAACGGTTATTGTCAAAGTGAACAGTGCTAAGGATAACGCGAAGTCATCAAGACACGTTAAAAGACGGTTGAAGTCTGTCAGGAAATTGAGAAACTCCGGAGTAATATCTGTTTCGTATATTCAAACAGACAAAAACCTGGCAGATCCCTTTACGAAGGGACTATCACGTAACGTGATAGAAAGTGCATCGAGTGAGATGGGGTTGAGACCATGAGCGTTACTCCATAGTGGTAACCTAACCTATGTGATCGGAGATCCCGTGAATTAGGACCTAGGAAGAACAAGCTAGTGGTGTGACAGAGGAGAGTTATTACCTAACCCTCTCTATGTGAAGATGCACAACTCTCAATATCTGTAAGGCAGGTTGGCTTCATGCTTTAATGTGGTTATGTTGGCTATTCATAGCAAAAATGCTGTTCTACAGAGCATTGTTGAAAGAACACACCTATATGACTCAAATTGTTAAACGTCATAATTTATGAGATTTGGGTGATCTCTAGTAAACTCACGAAGAGACCAGGTAGTATGACGCATATGCTACACCCGCGGGGTAGGCTACTGCCAGCCAAGTACCAGTTATGATTTTGTGTGAAATTTAGAATCACCAAACTTGCAATTCAAGGTTCGTCCATTGTTCAAGTTGCCGATAGACGTAGCTCAAGGTTCTAGTCAGAAGTTCAACTTAACAGCCTCTGCTGAAACACTGGTATATAAAAAGACTCGAGGTCTGGCAAATATCTCTAAATGGGGATTTGAGATCTGGTGGGGGATTGTTAGAATTGGGCCCATTAGTGGGGCAGCCCAATAAACAATTTCAGAAATCTCAAAGACCCAATTTAGTGGCAGCACATGTGAGTGGAGTGGGAGCTAAGTTTAGTCCCATACTGCTAGTGGAAAAGGAGTAGAACCAGGTTATATAGTGGAGTGTGTTGCTACTTGGTAAGCTTGTGAGAACATGAGTCTCTCTCACGCGCTCCTCCTCCTTCTCCGCCGCCGCTCGTACGCACGCACCGCCCGCCCGTCTCGTCACGAAGGGTTGCGGGAATCTCGCCGAGTCGAGATTTATTTTTGCAGTCTAGGAAAAATGGTTTGGACGGACGCGTCATAGATAGTCGGTTCGGGTCGCTCCCGGATCGTGGGCTACTGTAACCGACCTAAACGTGCGCGACATGGACTTGGCCCATGTTGTACCCGTTAGGGTTTTCCATAGCCGCGTTATATAAAGTCGGGCACTGCGTGCGCTGCAATCCACCCGAACCAATCTAGGTTTTGCCAACTCGTGCATTGCGCCGTCACCGTAGTCTACTCCATCCCGAGCGCCGGCGTGCACCGTCGAACGGGACAACAGGTTTCCGGAACACTCGTCCTTGTGATCCTGTACGAGAGAGGGCGAATAAGGTTTTTGGGAAGCGCTCCGCGCGACTGCTCTCAAGCTCTTCATCACGGCTCGCCTTCCTGTACGCTCGTCGGACTCGCGGGCTGCTCGTCAACAACGTCGTCATCGGCTTCAGGAAGCTGATGCCGTCGCTGCTGCTGTGCAACAACTACGACGACTACTACGACTATTACGACTACTTCATCTACAGTTGTTCGGTACGTTCATCACGTGCCGATGTACCGATTTAGTATCTTTATGTGTGTAGACGTTTTGCTGTTGTTCATGTTAATTAATACATTTAGTATTTTTAAGATTAACACACTAGTAGCTGTTATAGTAATATTTAATATACTGAAATTAATCATAAAAAGTGTGCCTAATAATCCAACATAAAAACCATTTTATCTCCGATCGACCTAACACCCTACCCTTCCCTCCCCGGTGATAATAGCGTCCTCTTCGACGACGCCCCCTGCCGGCTCCTTTGGTGCCATGGCGGAGTAGTCACGCTTATCAGCGCACCGGCGGAACAACATCACAGACCCACCATTAAGCTAACAAGATGTGATTAGTTAAGTCCCGTCCCACCACCGTAGAGCAGCAACTTGTACGTACACACTACACACTAATCTAAACATACACTCGCCAATGAAACCGCGCAGCTTAGTTGTCCGACCAAATCTGTTTATTCGATCTGTTCGTCTCACTCCCGGCAGGCTGCAGGGGTGTCGGGCACGTGTGCTTCGCTAGCTAGCTGCCTGATCTCATGTCATGCATCGCTCACATCCGTGTGCATCTCCAGACTGTTCCATTATTACTGTATTTTTTTCTGCTACCACTAGGATCCAATTAAGTACGTCCGTACAATATTAGAATAACATGTGTGCACGAGCTACAGAGTAACAGAGAGGTACTGTACTGTACTACGGAGTAATAGTTTTGTTCTTCTGCAATTCTCGTGTATGCATGTCCACTTAATCATGAGTTGCGTATCATATTTTAACATTGATCGAGTAAACATGATAACAACTACTACTAACATGTGAAACAGAAATACGGAGTATACAGAAATACGGAGTATACCAGAACTGTAAAAATAAGCTCGGTTTGAAACTCAACTCTGCAAACCACGCGACGAGCGGTAAAGGAGGAGGGCGCGAGTAAGAGTCTTCTGTTTTTACATGCTTAACAAGTGGTGTAACACTCTACCTTATAAAGTCGTGCAACTCTCTTCCCACTAATAGCGTGTGACTAAAATTTATAACCTCCCACCTCTTACACTTGAACCGACATTAAATTAGACTTTAAGATTTCAAATATTGTCTAATTAAACTACCCACAAATATTCCGAAATTACATAATGATTTATTCGACACCAATGGCAACAAGATTGACCTTCTCGATCACTGACTATTTTGTGCATCCGTACGATTAGGAAGCTCACAGGAAGGAGGTGCATAGTTAAGCTAGGAGAGAGACAACATCGCGCTGGTTTTGCAGTAACGTTTTTTTTACATCGTCTTTTAATAATATGGAGCATGCAGCTGATTGGGACAGTACGTCAAGATTGAGGTGAGGGACACGTTAAACGACCGATCGAACAAAGAGTGCAATGGAAGTGTTCTACTGACGGTCGGATCGCTATCAGTATCAGAGCTCACCAAGTCTTTGCTTTTTTTGCAAATCATACATATCTCCTAGACTTAGTAGTACAAACTAGCAAAAGAAACTGAAAATTAACGTGTTCAGCTCATGTTTCACTGTCCGTACTTGACCGTACGGGTTTGTAGTACGAAAAGGCATTAGCTACTGCATTTTCATGGTTTAGTCAATTGGTTCAGAACTAACCTGTCATATCAGTTTTCAGATCACGCAAAATGTTTCTCTCCCGCAAGTAATTCTACTCGACACGACAGTTCCGATTGAGAAGTCGTCATCACGGATATTATTTTCATATGACTCTATGCATACAGTTAATATACTCGCTCCATTCCACAATATAACATATATTAGTTGTTTCACATGTCATGTGGATTCGAAGATAAATGAATGATGTATACACCAAAACATGTTAGATACATATATAATGTAGCAACCTGGGCGGTGATCCGCCCAGAATTTGGACAATCCTTCATATTTTTGCTGGGCCGACCCTTTAAGGCTTTAAGAGACTAGTTTTATAGGAAAAACTTGTTGTTTCACGCCCGCCCAGAATTTATGCTGAATGTAAGATTGCAGAATATGTTGTACTGTATTGATACTAGATTGATTACAATGAGACACGGTGGGATGTATATAAAGGGGTATAAGACTTGGAGACTACGAAACCTAATAGAGATAGACTTGGATTACAATCCTAATACTACCAAATATACCTAAACCGTATTATACTCTAACATCCCCCCGCAGTCGGATCGGTAGTGACGCGAACAACTGGAGCGTTGCGGACGGTCTGACTGGAGCATAATCCGAAGTCGCCAACTGAAGAGGAGCCGAGTTGATAGCCCTTGATGCCGATGTCGATGTAGCCGAGTTGTGGGCGTTGGCGCTGTGGTCGATGTTGCCGTTTGAGAAAGTTGAGTTAGACTTTTGCTGGAGTCGATGTAGTTGGAGGTAGGCGGCACGCCTTACCGAGCTTGCCAGACTCAGGAGCGCGTCGGGGACGAAGGCACGCGCCGATGTTACCAGTATCGGGCATGCGAAGAAAGGGACCACCATTAACCATGCAAGCCAGAGCCGGATGAAGAAGCAGAGGAGATCTCCGTGGTCGGCGGCGCGTAGCGCAGATTTTCCGCCGTTTGTTGCCGGAGTAGACGAAAAAGGAAGTTGCAACTAGTAAATTGTGCAAAATAAAAATAGACTGCAACTTTGACGGCAAGGTTATGGTGGACGAAGATGGCGTGGTGGTTGTCGAAGACGTTTGTTGAGGTAGGCAATGTAGAGGTAGAAGATATCGAGGTGTTGTTGACGTAGAACTTGTCGGTGATGATGACCGCAAGCGTTGTTTGGTGCAGCCATGTGTTGACGGCGAAACGATGAAAAGACGATTTGGTGGCGTAGATTGGCCGGGGAAGACCAGCTAGCTTGGAGCCCATCCGTCCATGTCCCATACCAACATGCATGAACATGTAAACATGGGGCCGCTTTTTGCATGCAGCTTGGTGCCTGGATGACTGCTGGCGGCCGGGTGGACAGACAATCGCGCGCGCTGCTGTTCTTTGATGGGATCTGCTGGCTTTTTCACCGAAACTAGATGTATTTTGGTGGCTAAAAAGAAACTGATCTAATTGCAAAACGAAATTGGCTAAACCTACGAACTGATTTATTGAAATTTGAAAAAAAACTAGCTACGAGATGCGACGCCCCCGGCAATCATAGAGATCGACTTCACCGGGGGCGGCGCGACGGAAGCGGTGGTGGCTAAACCCTAGGCTACGGAACGAACTGCTCTGATACCATGTAAGATTGTGGAATATGTTATACTGTATTGATACTAGATTGATTACAATTAGCCACCGTGGGTTGTATATAAAGGGGTACAAGATTTGGAGACTACGAAACCTAATAGAGATAGATTTAGATTACAATCCTAATACTATCAAATATACCTAAACCATATTATACTCTAACACTGAAGATCCGCCACTGCCTCGTGAAATCAACGTCTCAACTTTCAAATCATAGCGGTCAGCAAAATGTAAGATTACTCCACAAGTTAATAATCAATTGTTTACGCTGACAAGGACTTGAAACATCTCAAGGAATGGCCGGCCGCCTGGCTTCACACGATCGATGGTCACTGAGCTGACACCCACGTTCACATCCATCCGCATTTTGTTTGCGCTAAGGCAAAAAAGAATAGAAAAAAGACACTGGTAAAAAAAAATCCAATGGCAAGATTACAAATTTGCACATCGATCGATCTGTACAAGGAGCTGGAAACACGACAGCAATGTTACGACCATTTCTCTATGGAACACACACAAGCAGGAGTAGAACAAATCGAAGGTGATGGTGGTCCATGAGAGTAATTAAGCTAGACAAAGCTTGTCCCCCAACTGGATCAGTAAACTACTCCAAGTAGCCCAGGATAATTCTGATATCTTAGCGACTAATTTTAGCAAACTTGGAGCAGAATCATGGGGATCCAGAGAAGACCCTGTCGGAACTTGCCCGGAAGCAGCTAGCGCGCCCATGTATGCATATGATAATTTCTAAACTAATCACGCCTGATTGGGACCCGGCCCGCTCTAAGCTAATACACACATGCATAGTTAGCACGGCCATTATCAGCACTTTTTCTCGATGAAGCTATATATCCTAATAATCAAGTACGTAGTGTAGTACTTGTAGTATTCTGTTGGTTGATGATACTAGTTGTAAGTTGTTGTCCTTACGATTGTTGTGATGACGGATGCAAAGGTTTAGATGAAGTATATGCTGGATCCGGAGAAGCTTACTTACTTAATTAGTAGAGAGCAGCTCGATCTTGACAGATTAGTTACGGTATTTTAATGGAAGGACAAGGATTGACAGCATGGAAACAGCATGCATACACGGCACGTACGTTGTGTGTAGGTACTGAGATTGCAGCGGGTATACATATACGTGGTGGTTGAGTGGAAGCAATCGAGGCGGTACTCGTACGTACGAGATGGGGAGATGTCTCAGTCATCTCGGTACGCCCACGCGGCTCTCGATATCACCGCTAAATTTGAGTGATGGGTATCCCATTATTCCTCCATGATCTGTCCCCGTATATGATCATCAGAATATGTTCGTCGACAACTTGGTAATCACGAATCAGGCACTTGTGTGTATGTGATGTGGACGTCCGGATCTTCACAAAAGCATGCTCGATCGACGGGTGTCCCTGATGGCGGAGCATGCAAAATCTTCTCCTCGGTCGAGCTCACTTTTGTTGCATTAGCAGACCATTATCGGGACAATAATGCAGGGGTAGCCGGGTGGCGGGTAGTAGTCCCTTCTTCGAAACAACTTTACTTTATATCATTCCAGAAAAGCGGGAGAAGTGTTATCGCCATTGTGCAATGTGCCACAACAAATGAACACGTACTATTAAAATGGTCATGAGGGCAATATTGTCCACCTCACACAATAATGGATAGCAGAAGCACTGTAGCAGGATCCCCTCGGTGACCGTGATATCTTGCCGTTCCTTCCTTCCTGGTGCTCTCACCGGCTACAAGCGTCAGGAGCTCTCTTTTTGCGTATAATCGCATTGATTGATGGTCGTGGCCGTTTCTTTCTCGTCCACGCTCCGGGTGATGTGTGACATCTCGGCAGCAGACTCTGCGTCTCTGCCTTCCTTTGGCCGGACCTGTAGCTCAAACTAGGTAGGGTGTTCAAAGACTTGAGCAAGAGAGAGACTATTCCAGCGAGAAATTTCTCGTGGAGAATTTGAAAATTCAAATGATGGAAACGGAAACATGCTTTTCCGAATAGAATTGTCTCTGAACTTGTTCCATATCATTTGAAAATTCAAATGATGGGTCTGCTACTACGCGGTGCTCCCGGTGTGCTTGAGCTGCTGCCATTCGATGCACATCGAACGAGCCACAAACAACTACGTCCCTCTGCAGTTTTTGCCACAACGTTAGAGGATCCCGTCCTCCCCCCCCCCCCCCCCCCCCCCCCCACCTGACGCTACTACTGATGAAGATGAAAAGATTGGAGCATATATGATGAACACGATAAAATGTGCCCGTGTTGTAAAATCAGTTAATTCAGTTCAAGAGAAGCATGACACGGCGCTCCAGCTGACGCAATTAAATGGCGATGGTTTTAGTGACCGTGGAAAAGGCGAAATCGCGCCGGCTATATTTTCGACAACGGCTTCCACCGTGTTGTGTAAAAGTCACCGCTCGCGCCTCGTTTAAACGCCCATAACAATTCTTCAATGCTATCTCCCACCGACCGTGTTCGCTACTCCGCCGCTATGCTCTGAGCCCCGCATCCACGTCATCGCCGCGCGTAGCAAATACCGGTAGCACCACCACGAATAAAAGAATCGACTCATCATTCCCAAGTCGGATGAGCGGGCCATGGCAGTCTAGATGGAGAACTTACCTCAAAACGTGCAGGCATCTTCACACAGCTGAGGTCGTAGAGGAGGGCCGAGAGAGCGGTCAAGCGGGAGCGGAATTCGTTCATCAACAACGTGCAGCGTGCTAACCCGTTTTCTGACCAGACGGGCCCACCTGTTGGGTCTACGTGGCAAAAGAAGACTTGTTCTAACCAATTTTACAAGAAGGAGCTTCACAAATTATATCTTCTACTTTTATACGCCTCCAATCTTTTGAAAAAAGCCCCGGAATCGGATTGAAGGCCGCTGCAAGGCGGGGGAGGAGAGGTTGGTGTAGGAGGGGAGAACGAGCGTGGTGTGCGTTGTCAGGTTGTTGAAGCAGTCAACGAAGAAGAACAACTCAAGGAGTGGCAAGGTGACGACCGCGATATCCCAGGCCACGAGCCATGCGGCCGCAGCTCCAACGCCATCACCATTTGCCATGGGTAGGGCAGGAGTTGGTTTTTTTAAGAGGAAATGCTAGAGTAACGATTTTGGCTCCATGGACGGTTCAAAGGTGGACAAGAGGACACACAGATGTCGATGTCTGCGCGTGTCCGCGATCGACGCAAATCTGACCCAAAGTTTGATCGACAACGGGTCACAATGAACAAACAACATTACGTTTACATTACTCCCTTGTGTTTAGTTTTCGGCCGCGCGGACAGAAACATTATCGATTGAACTCAGTGCGTCAGCCCTTTAGAGTTGCCTTAGAGGTTTAAGGCGGTCGAATCCGCCGTCCGATTAGATATAATGGAGTGTTATGTACATAATTTAGTGCTACGGAAATTCCCTTTACAAACAAGAAACAACAAAAACTAGTCTCCAGAATCTTGTGTGTAGGCGAAAGGCCGCATCGCCAACTCCTCCCACACCAAAGCCACCACCTCCGAAGCCAAGATTGTCCTCCTTTTCCTCTCCTTCCCTGTCCGCCACATCGAGGATGATGGTCTCACCCGCCGCTCTCCCAGTCTCGTGTGGAAACCCCACAAGAGCTTGGCCTGACAACAACCAACCTCGATCAGCAACACTCATATCTCCCATCCTAGCAGCAGCTCGACACCCCATCTTGGTAACACAAACATTTGTTTGAGCCCCACAGACAACTCCTAGCTCCTATCTTGCTATGAATCTTTTCCGAATTCTCTTATGAGAAAAGAATAAGAAAAGTTCAGAGAAGTTTCAAATGACAGATCACAGATGGATGGTCGCCGTGGATTGAGATGATTCCTGTTTCCCCGGCCGAGCGGCGACGAGTCAAGTCAAGCGTGTGCACAAGTGATCATACAGTACGTGGATCGCATTATCAACACAAGTTTACGTGCCGAAATTCAAATACTCCCACGTCATGGTCCAAAGTCCAAATTGCCTATTCATCCTTTCTCCATCGCAGCCAGTCTGATTCGCCACCAAGAAATCTAGGCATTTTTTTGGAAGCAAAGCAAAATTAATGTTGGTACCGACTGCCTGCCCGTGGAAAAGGATTGCAAGATTTTGATTTGAGTTGTTGTACTCCATTACATTTCGCTATCCATGGGTGGTGGTGTAGACAAGTCAAATCTCGCAAATTCGATCGGTACCATAGACCTTGACTCTCCCTCGCGTCTTCTTCATTTTAAAACGGAAAGTCGGTTGAGCGGCTGTACTTTTGCACATAGTAAAACAAATGAATGGTTCATTTTTTTTACCAAGACCAAGCTAATTAAGGCGGTTAACAAATTTGGTCTTAGAATCAAGCAATCGGTCAAACATCCTTCCACTTTGTTTGCTGAAATTAAATATGACAACAATTATCAAGCAAAAGTCAATAAGTTAGCTTTCTTTGTTCACTTATGTTTGTCTGGAGCTGGTGGGACATTATCACAAAAACCTACAATTTGCTGCAGTATTATTATTTTGGAAAAGAACTGCCCAGATTATGTCTAAGATTGATGTGTCCATCGCCTATAGTCTGAGGCAGTAGCATTTCCATTGAAAATATTAGAATGTATTTAAAAATAATTAACTCATCAGGTTTGACTTGACTAAATAAAACCTGTCACACTATTTATAGGTAGTATAAACAAATATGGGAGTACTGTATTAGTAATAGGGTTTTCCATTCCCACCCTTGGCCACCAAATATAAATTGCAGAAAATAAACCATCAAATATACTGTGGAAAACAACAGCTGGTATCTCCAGAAAAAATAAACGCCAATGGTCAATGGCATGATCTGTGCTTTTCTCTTGAAGGGATTGGGATCAATAATACATGTGGTGCATGCAAAAGCTATTGTTTGGAAGAAAATAGAATTCAGGCGTGCTGCCTTTCCCCTCCAACGGCAGGCACGCTGCCCTACTAACCTGCACGCCTTCTGTGTGTACACAGAAGTCCACTGGCCAGTGGGGCCCACCACCCGAAGGTCTTACAGGTCCGTGGGTCCACAAGAACAGGGTAAGATGGACATGTCAAGGCAAAAGAAAAGAAATAAAGCAAAATTCTGGGGTCAGATTAAAAGGAGTGGTGCTCTGTTGGCTGGCTAGACGTCACGGCGCGAGACGAAGCTTCGAGGAAGGAGATAGATTATATTGATTTAACGAATCCAAATGTTCGGTGACAAAATACTTCAGCCGCCGGGGGCATATTCGTTAGCCACCGCCACTGATTCGTCGATCCCGCCCGCAAAGGATAAATTATAGTCCCAGTGATTTCCTAGATAAATTAGCCAGAATTTGTGAGCTTCAAGCAGAATTTTGTGAGCACCATATGTACACCCGTTCGGAGAGAAACACCACACCTCCAAAGGAGCACACAAATTTAATCCAAACATTCAAATTACCCGACAACTTTTAAACTCAGCTCATGTGTGTGTATTATTTAAGACGTATGTTTTTGGAACATCTGGCTAACAATCGGGGATCCACGCAAAAGAGTGACCGATGACATTTTGTTCAACATGATTGGTCGCTTCGCTCCAAGAACCCCTCTATGGCTATATTGACCCGGTCGGTCAAACCTTGTCCTATCTGCACCTCTCCTCCGCTCTCCATCCACACCGCCACGTTCTTGCCTCTTGTCTTCCCCGTCTCCATTCTCAACCACTATCGTCGGAACTATGTCTCACCGGCAGCTCCCGACCTACGCTAACTTGATCATGTAGCGTCACTCCAAGATCGAAACGGAGTTTCATACTGTGGGGCTGAGATCGAGCGGGAGGTAGAGCTCGTGCCGGTAAGGGCGAACTGAATCGAGTCAGAAGCCATGCTTGTCGACGTGATTGCACCGAGACAAAGGTTGTAGCCAATTACACCTACATGCTACCAACGACCACGAGGCCAGCGATAAACAACGTCATTGTGATATCCTCCTACGTGCCACTAATGACCATGAGTAGTGTAGTTCGTTCAGGTTGCATATCTTTGTAGTATTTTGGAATTGACGTCCTCGTCATCTTCCTCAACTCCGTCAAGTTCGCCTCTCCGAAGCCATCGTCGAAGTCATGTTGCCCCAATCTCCTCTTCCTTCATTGGTCTGCCGTCGCCTCGACCATCCGTTTACCCCTTCTTCTCCGACGTCGACGAACCTGCACTCCTACACACCCAAAGTTAAGTTTGCTCCTCTACGTCGCCACCTCCGCATCGGCTGCGGTGGCTCCATGCCGCCATCGCCGCGAGGAAAAAAAAAGACTATGTTTACACGAATCAAAATTGACAGAGCGTTAAGCAAATTCTCCGTCGACTTGAGGAGTCAAATTTTTGTGGTTGTAGATGCTCTCACATTGATCGTAGGTAGAGCGAAAACACAAACTCACGATTTGTACGTGTAAAATAAAATTCGGAATGCAGCAAGAGCAATGCTCCACTATTGAATTGGCATCAATGATCAATTCGTCGTCACACACACGACTCCTCTCCTGGTGCCCACAGAGGAATAGCGCGTCTGACCCCAACCACGGAATGACGACGAGATGCCAACCATTGATGAAGAAGGAAGAAGAAAAGGCTACAGAGACGATGGTGCCCTGGGACGGGCGTGCGCGCTTTTGGCAGACAGCGGAGCAGCGGTTGAGAGCGAGCGGCCGCGCCACACACACTCACTCACCATCATCTCCTCCGAGCCAAGGGAAGCGAAGCTTCGTGCCACCTTCCCCCTCCGCAGCGGCGGTACAAGTACTCCCCCGAACTCCAAGCACCACCGCGCATGCCCTTCCCACCTGCCCACTACCACCACTAGTGGTCTAGCCTCGCCCTCCCTCCACCCCCAACCGCCTCCCTCCCTTCTCCCCTGCGACTACGAGTGAAGAAGCAGAGGAGTCCGGCCCTCCGCCGCCGGCGCGTCCCGTGGTGGCGCCGGAGTCCTCCATCCAGAATTTAATTCCGGGGTCCGTCCGAGGTGGGCGACGCGGCTTTTTGTTTCGTGGTGCGTTGAATCGGTTCGTTGCGGGGGCGGAATCCCGGCTCGGCACGCCAACACCAACCGCCTCGATCTCCCCAGAGGAGAGCAAGAGATCTCGCCCCAGACGCCACATCCCTGGCCGTCGCCTGGGTATAAGACTAGCAGATCCCTCCTCTGCTCCGTCCGCCACAACCGCAAGTCGAATTCCGCACGGAGGGGATCCCATCGCATTGCTCGGATCGACTCATCTCATCCGAGATGGGCGAGGCGGCCGGCCACGACGCGCCGGCGGCGCTGTCGTCCGAGGACTCCGACTTCCCGGCGTGGGCGCGCACCGTGGAGGAGTGCGAGAAGCGGTACGCCGTCGACGCCACCCGGGGCCTCTCCTCCTCCGACGCCGCGGCGCGCCTCCGCACCCACGGCCCCAACGAGCTCCAGGAGCACCCGGGCCCGTCGATGCTGCAGCTCATCGCGCAGCAGTTCGAGGACACCCTGGTGCGCATCCTCCTCGCCGCCGCCGCCGTCTCCCTCGCGCTCGCGGCGCTCTCCTCCTCCACCTCCGGCGCGCCCCTCACGGCCTCCGCCTTCGTCGAGCCGCTCGTCATCTTCCTCATCCTCGTCATCAACGCCGCCGTCGGCGTCTGGCAGGAGTCCAACGCCGAGCGGGCGCTCGAGGCGCTGCGCCAGATCCAGTCCGACCACGCCGCCGTGCTCCGGGACGGGGACTGGGTGCCCGCGCTCCCGGCCCGGGACCTCGTCCCGGGCGACGTCGTGCAGCTGCGGGTCGGGGATAAGGTGCCCGCCGACATGCGCGTGCTCCGCCTCGTCTCGTCCACGCTCCGCGTCGAGCAGGGCTCCTTGACCGGCGAGACCAACTCCGTCAACAAGACCGCGCACACGGTGCCGGTCGCCGACGCCGACATCCAGGCCAAGGAGTGCATGGTCTTCGCGGGGACCACCGTCGTCAACGGCAGCGCCGTATGCCTCGTCGCGCGCACCGGGATGGCCACCGAGATCGGAAACATCCACTCGCAGATCCACGAGGCGTCCCAGGAGGACGACGACACGCCGCTCAAGAAGAAGCTCAACGAGTTCGGCGAGGCGCTCACCAAGATCATCGGACTCATATGCATCCTCGTCTGGTTGATCAACGTCAAGTACTTCCTGACCTTCGACCTTGACGATGGATGGGTGCCGAGGAACATACGGTTCTCCTTCGAGAAGTGCACCTACTACTTTGAGATCGCCGTGGCGCTCGCCGTCGCTGCCATACCTGAAGGATTGCCTGCCGTGATCACCACCTGCCTCGCCCTTGGAACCAGGAAGATGGCCGCCAAGAATGCGCTGGTCAGGAAGCTGCCCAGTGTCGAGACTCTCGGCTGCACCACCGTGATCTGCTCCGATAAGACCGGCACGCTCACCACCAACAATATGTCAGTCGCCAAACTCGTGGCAATCGGTGATGCTCCAGGAAAAGTTAGGAGCTTCAAGGTGGATGGAACAACCTATGATCCCCGTGATGGGAAAATCTACGATTGGCCCGCAGGGAGGATGGATGCAAATCTTGAGATGATCGCAAAGGTTGCTGCTGTGTGCAATGATGCCAGTGTCTCGCATTCTGCAAACCAGTATGTTTCCACCGGAATGCCCACTGAGGCAGCTTTAAAGGTGAGAACGGGTACATTATTACCTATTATTTTGGATGTTATTACTGTATTTTCATTCTGAGAGTATGCTGCTTATTTGATCCACAACTGAACACATGTTTCAGTCATGCACGCTGTAAACAGTGATCACTGGGTATTTTATTCAGCTTGTGTCAGTCCAAATTCAGATTATACAGACTGATGTGGAAACACATACTAATTCTGCTTTTAAGCTCCCATGATGATTATTTTCATGGTTTCTTCTTGTAGGTCCTGGTTGAAAAAATGGGCTTTCCTGAAGGAAAGAATGGCTTGTCTGTGGATCCATCTGAGACTCTAGGTAAGCAACGGCTTAACATGAATTCTATTCTTAGCTGCTGCTCCATTAACTCACAATCATATATTGGGTACATTAAGATTTTGTTTGCTACACTAGGCTGCTGCCGATGGTGGAGCAATGCTGCCAAAAGGATTGCCACGCTTGAGTTTGACCGTATGAGGAAATCAATGGGAATCATCGTTGTGTCCAAATCAGGAAGCAACACTTTACTTGTGAAGGTGAGATTGCTGTATCTATTGCTATACCATTATTTCCCACTGATAGGTTAAATAAAATTATCCTGTATTATTTCATCATTTGGTGCTCCCTGAAGTGACACTAAGTGCTTGATGATGTGTCCTATTGACAGGGAGCTGTTGAAACTTTGCTGGAGAGGAGTACACATATTCAGCTGCAGGATGGATCAGTTGTGCCGTTAGATGAGAAGTCGAGAAAAGCTATTTTGACAAGTCTCCATGAATTGTCAACAAAAGCTCTGCGCTGCCTCGGTTTTGCATACAAGGAGGATCTTGGAGAATTTGTAACGTATGATGGTGAATTCCATCCCGCTCACAAGCTTTTACTGGATCCAGCCAATTATGCGGCAATTGAGACAGACCTGATATTTGCTGGTCTTGCTGGCCTAAGGGTAAGACTATGCTTCCCAGTGTGCATATTTGCCCTGGTCACGATGATTTGATAATATTCTTTTCTGTATTTTTTTCATATAATGCTGAAAAAACTCTTTATTGAATGCTTTAACTATGTTAGGATCCTCCGAGGGAAGAGGTCTTTGATGCTATTGAGGACTGCAGAGCTGCGGGTATCCGTGTTATGGTCATAACAGGAGACAACAAAGAAACTGCTGAGGCAATTTGCCATGAAATTGGTGTATTTTCACCTGATGAAGACATTAGCTTGAAGAGCTTTACAGGGAAGGAGTTTATGGCACTTCAGGATAAGAAGGCACTGCTGCGGAGGAAAGGTGGCCTTCTGTTCTCTAGGGCAGAGCCTAGGCACAAGCAAGAGATTGTGAGACTATTAAAAGAAGATGGTGAAGTTGTTGCTATGACTGGAGATGGAGTAAATGATGCCCCTGCTCTGAAACTTGCTGACATTGGTATAGCAATGGGTATTACTGGCACTGAGGTATGTTAAGCACACCATCATCTTAGATGTTTCTAGATGTCTGTTTTCGTTATCATTCAGGGGTAATGCCCAATATTCTGAAGTGCCAAAAATAAGTTTCTACAGTACTCACCATACAACACCATACTAGAGTGATTTTGCAAACCACAAGTTAACAAAACATACCTAGTCTGATCAACAACACTAAGCTGTAACTATGTGGCTGCTGAACTAACAGAAAACAGAAACGATCACATATAACTGAGGTATAGTCGCCCTTCGCAAGGTAGCAAAGCTGAACTGACTATCACTTTGCACTTTAGAGCCTTCTAGGTCTTCTGTTCTGAAATCACTTATTTCTTTGGTTTTCTGTTTACCGAGTCTGATTTTTCTGACTTTTTGTCAGCCTTTCTACTTTAGAAACCTATAAAATATATTAGTCAGTGGCCCTTACCCTTGTATGTTACTATGTGGTACTTGTTTTCAGCTAACCAAATAATAGTGTTTGAATTAGACCAGTAAACCAACATATATATAGGTAGTTTATGTTCTAGAACATGAATTTAGAGGTTCTAAGAAAAAGAGTAATATCTATGAACCTATGCTTTTGTCCAGCTTATACTTTAGAGTGGTATCTGAAAAATCATTAATTTTTCCCAGGTTGCCAAAGAGGCTTCAGACATGGTACTCGCTGATGACAATTTTAGTACCATTGTTGCTGCAGTTGGTGAAGGAAGATCTATTTACAACAACATGAAAGCTTTCATAAGGTTTGTGCACTGAAAGCGTTGTTCACACTTCTCACTTGCAGTTTTATGGTTGCTTGCATGCCAAGTGATATTCCTGATTCTGTAATAAGCTTACATCCAGTTGTTGGAAAACCTTGTGGTTCTGACTTCTTTGCTTCACTTCTGCAGATACATGATTTCCTCAAATATTGGCGAAGTTGCCTCAATTTTCCTTACCTCCGCTTTGGGTATCCCTGAGGGGTTGATACCTGTTCAACTTCTATGGGTTAATCTTGTCACCGATGGCCCCCCTGCAACTGCTTTAGGTTTCAATCCTCCTGACAAGGATATCATGAAGAAACCACCAAGGAGGAGCGACGACTCACTGATTACTCCCTGGATTTTGTTCCGTTACCTGGTAAAAGATCTCTCCAGTTATCTGTTTGTCACTACTTTTCTGTTTGATTTCTGTAGGGATCTTGCCTACCTTTCTGGGTTTAATTTTCTCCTGTGTCGTACATTACTTGCAGGTCATTGGCCTTTATGTGGGGATTGCCACTGTCGGCGTCTTTGTCATCTGGTACACCCATGGATCTTTCATGGGCATTGACCTCACTGGAGATGGTCACACCCTTGTCAGTTACTCGCAGCTCTCAAACTGGGGCCAGTGCTCAACTTGGGACAACTTCACAGTTGCGCCCTTCACTGCTGGAGCTAGAACTTTCACCTTCGACAACCCTTGCGAGTACTTCCAGGCTGGCAAAGTGAAGGCGACAACGCTCTCGCTGTCCGTGCTGGTGGCAATCGAGATGTTCAACTCACTTAACGCCCTCTCTGAAGACACAAGCCTGCTGAGGATGCCTCCGTGGGTCAACCCGTGGCTGCTCCTGGCGATGTCGGTGTCGTTTGGACTGCACTTCCTCATCCTCTACGTGCCATTCCTTGCAAACGTCTTCGGCATTGTGCCTCTCAGCTTGAACGAGTGGCTGCTCGTGCTGCTGGTTGCGCTTCCCGTGATTCTCATGGATGAGGTCCTCAAGTTTGTGGGCAGGTGCACGACTGCATCGGGCCCCAAGAGGCGATTAAAGAAGCAGAAGGGCGAGTGAAGGAAGCTAACAGCGGTCCTTTCAGATACCGCAGAAACTAATCAACAAATCAATTTGTTCAGAGTGTTCGGACCATGTAACAGTGGTCGCCAAAAGGATGTTTATTCAGCAGTTAATATATATGTCCTATACAAGGAACTGAAGTAGATAAAATTTCTCGAACGAGATCAAACTTAGCAGCTCTGGTCTTGTTCTTTTAGTTGTTAGGTTGTGCCCCCTTGATTATATCCTGTGAATTATATATGTAGGCAGTGTCTCTTGGAGCTGAATTATTGCTTGTTGCGCTGAGAACTATTTTGCCGAACTGGAGTGCAAATAATTATACGTGGCGAGAACTACCGTTTATGCTTACTGTTGTTATGCCCTTGTTTGACGTCTCCTTGTGTCAGTTCTTTGTAGCGTATTATGAGAAGTACTAGAATTTGGTCTGGCAATGTTCTGGTAAGGCGTAATATGTTGCTGTTAATATGTAAGTCTACATTTGGTTGAACTTGAAAGTACTTAACGTTGAGATAGTAATGTTACACATGAATTTTCTTGGGCAATGAACACTAACTCGGTGGGTGTGCTTATGCTGAAGTAGGGATTGCTGAAAAGAAGAACGCAATGAACACCAAGTTGGAAAGCAGGGCTAGTGAGAGGAGAGTGATAAAAAACAGATCTTGGGGAGGGTAACGTTGCAAACATACTGTTGTTGACAGATAATGCTTTTCATTTCTCGCTTTTTTTTTCTGCTTGTTACTATCTGCTTGGTGTCGGAGTGAAAGAATTGAATTTGTTTAAAAAAACGACCAATCACGTAGTAGTAAATTAAATGCATTACGCTAGTAGTGTACTTTCTTTGGAACAGGACACAATGGTCATGGGACGACACATGAATCGTAATCTGAGCAGTGCCCTAGACAAAGGTTTCAACTTCCTCATCTAAATACTTCAAAATTTCGACTGACACAAGTTTCCTACAAGCTACATGCACATGCCTGAAAACCATTGTGCTGGTTTATTCCATCTAATTCAAGGCAATGCTACTTGTGTTTATATTTGTTGAACGCATGGATAGGGCTACGGCCTGCGGATTCCCTTGCATTTCTGTCATAACCATCAAGATTCAAGAACAGGATCCGCCACTGGAGGAACAAACTGCTTCTCTTTTTTGTCTGCAATTAGTCAATCGACTGGACCAGACTGCTTGGATGAACTCTTACTAGGTGTCTAGGCTGCAAATGCACTACATGATTTGTAGCTTTCAACCAAGTAAAATACAGGGTATCATCATCTTTGATGGAACATACAGCTTCCCTCTCATTTGAGATCGCAACACAATTGAGAGAGAGAATCGTGGAGGCAAAAAGCTCAGCTCACAAGGACCGGTGTCACCGGTCTAGTATAAGTGTCCAGGAGAAAACAACTAAACATGCATAAACAGTTAGCATAAATGACAGATAGTTTTATAGGATCAGATGGAGTAACATTTTGCCTCATTTCTACGAAATAGAATAGAAGGAAATGTCATAGTGATGTTTGAAAAAAGATACTAATAAAGTCATGACACACTGATGGCTGAGAGCTATCATATGGATCACAACTGGACAGCCTGGACTGCTGTTTAGTTCGGGGGAAGGAAAAATGGCAAAGATTCTTTTTACATGAACTAGAATTACAGAAATCTGAGAGCAACACTCATCTCTATCTCTACTATATAATACAGACTAAGGTGTCCGGTACGTCGCGGTATTTTTACACAAAACCCCTTACAATATACAGAACTCAACCCACAGTCCAACATAATCAAGAGTTTTTCATTCTAACCCCTCCATCCTATCCACTCGCCCGCCGGCGCGGCACCGCCTCTACCGCCCGCCGCCGCGTCGCGGCCTGGATCCCTCCTCCCGCAAGGCTCGAGGCCTGCAGCGCAACAACTTTCGTTCAGTTTCCCTCTTCTCTCCAGTCACACCAGCATCACTTCCTCTCCTCTCTCTCGCGTAGCTTCCTGCTCCTCCGACGACCGGGACTTGGGATGCGTTCATGCTGGCGTCGGGAGATTCGGCTTCTGGTTGAGGAGAAGCCGCGGGGAAGTGGAGCGGATATGTTTCCCATCGGTCCGGCCTGGAGGAGGACGAGGAGGATTGGAGGAGGGTGTCGAAAAGACGGGGGTCTCAAGCACAAGCTCCAAGATCCTAGCGGGGCTGAACCGAGGTGCTCCCAACCCGGCGAACAATCCGTGCCTTCCCTGCATGCCCAGCTCGCTGGAGAGGCGAGGGAGGCACTGCCCTGCGCGCGACGATGCTGCAAATGCTAAAGTTCAGTTTCTTCTTTTCGCAGTTCAGTTTTTGGCTCTGAAGTATTTCACTCTTTCTTTTCTTACGTGAACTACTTTGTCGACTGTGGGTCATGACATTCGCTCCGAACTCCCCCGAGCGCCGCCTGGCCCAACCCAAATTGCCTCTGACCTCCTGGCGTTGCACATTTGTTCCTAGCTTCCGTGAGCTCCGCCACTCAAGCACTCAGCACACATGGAGAGTCTTTATCAGGGACGATAGGAATTCACCTAAAATAGAAATCACACCATCCCTTACGTATGTACTTCCTTGAGTTTTGACAATATACATATTTTCTGTTTTTGTTATTAATGAGTACCAGGAGGCACTACAGTGGAGAATGAGAGAGCCAAACCTGGGTGCAAAGGTCTTCCTAGGTGGTGTTGGTGTTCAGAAGTCTGGGGTGGAGATTGCAACTGCACTGAACAACATGGATAGGAGCTCAGAGTATGTGCTGAAGCTCCGCCATGAGATTGAGGAGCTCTATCCAGAGGTGAGTTAATTTCGGTCTCCTTCTATCTGTTTGACTTTGTGTATGTTAAGTTGTTAACACTAGCACACATCCGGCGGTTAAGTTTTGTGTGCATTTAATCGAGATGACATCGGTTGGGTAGGTGTTGTTATGTTGTGTGTTCATTTTTTTAAAGTAAGCCCACGATTTGGTCATATTCTCTAGAAAGCCGTTGGTACTTTGTAGTATCATTAGGTCAAATTATTTCAAATATCAAGTGCTTTATGCACCTTCTATGAACTGCAAGCATCTCATTAGCTACAAGTCTCCAGTTAGTTACTTTGTTACTAAATCAGTAAATTGTTAGACACTTGTAGTTATGTGGTTTTCCTCAACAATGATTGAAATGGTTATGATAGTGTGTCTGCTGTCATTTTGCCTCACTTATTGTGTAGAAGAACAACTATGAACTCACAGTCTCACACAATTTTTATCTTGTTCCTGATACACATTCCCAGATAGTGATGCTCATTTGCTCAACAATTCACGCATTCCACATACTTGACGTTCCAAAGAAACTGAATAGTTTGTTAACATGTATACCTTTCTACCTCAAGAGTTTCAATAGTCTCCCATTATGATGTTATAAGTTTATGATTACAATCAATTTATGACCAGTGATGTATTTGTTTCTAATTATTTAACCACTAAATTGTGTCCTGTAAAAGTCAAATCAAGATAGCCTGTACCAAGTGGTAGATGACACAACATTACAGTTACGAAGCAACCTTACAAAACACAACTTCTTAACACGAAAGAGTGGAATTTCTCTAAATATATTGAATTCATTATACTAGATTTCTCTTACTACTTAACGGTTCTATAAAAGGAGGCACTCATGGCAGTGACGGGAAGATTGTACTTGTTTTCAAGCACAATTCAACACTCAATTAACACTTATTTTTTGTTAGGAAATTGCCCCGACATGTCTGAACTGAACGGTAAAGTGACTCCAAGGCATATATCATGCATGTTTTTGTCTATATCCTGGTAATGGGCAGTGGCATGGCGGCAAAGCACAATAGCACTGAAGAAAGAAACTTGATGAACCGTAGCAACATACAGACATTTACCTATTTCACTATTTCTTATCAATGGTCCTTGTTCTCCAACTGTACATTCAGTCATCCCAGAACAAAACAAAAAACTGATGCCAACTTGGAACTTAGACAGAAACATTGGGTTGATGCCCAAGGATTATTGAATTACGTACTACTATATGCTAATATACTTGAAGCTGTGATTGCTGATCTTTCTTAGTGTCTAGATTGCTCTCACTCAATATTTGGCTAGCATCTGATTTCTATTGTGGAACTACAAGAAGGTAGCCATACTTTATCTGTTGTATTGAGATGTCTGCTAGACATTTTCGTCATATGGTTTAGTTCAGAAAAAGCAGGGCAGCTTGTGCCTTATCTATAAAAATATGGTTTAGACATGTGTCCTGTCTGTTTGATTCGTTGCAAGTTTGGTGTGCTTTTGTTGTGCAGTGAGCAGGTTCACGTTGTTTATCTATGCCGTTCTTGTTAGGATTTAGCTCGTTAATTCATTCTTGACTATGTACGAATTTGTTATGTGATGTGAGTATGTGACGATATGTTCCATTCGTGCAGGTAGCTGATGCGCTGATGTCCAGTGTGGGTCGACCCGGCATAGTCTTGAACTTGGGATGCAATGTCTTGGAGAAGGGATGGAATACAATCTTGACGAACCGAAGTGCTACTATTATCAATGGGCCGGACCAGTAGTTGGGAAAAGGTTTTGATCGTTGGCTATTATGTATTCTTAGTTAACGCGTGTGCCCTTTTTAAACATGACGGGTCTATAACCCTGTATGCTATGCTCATATAGTTGTAGTAGTCACAGTAATAATATCTATAGCGTCTGTCACATTGTGCAAATGTACTGCACTTGAAAAGCGTTAAAATATGCCTGTGTCTGGCTTCTTGTGTGACCTTAAGTGTGAGGCGCTTACATTGCATTCTGTTATCTCATAGATCTTCTGCTTGTTCTGGTAGTTTTGCAGTGGTTGGCTGCTTGTGTAAGTGAAGTTGATATGAGTTAGCAAAGATCTCTTCGTATCCTCCATCACTTCATGGTTACGGCTAGAGTTTATGATAACCCTGGTGATGGCGAGTGAAGATCTTGTGGATACTCGCTAGACCAGATTTGAAGAGATTTCTTGACGATTATTACCCACTATATTTCAAATTAGATGATTTGTAATTGGTTAAAAGTGAATGTATCTAGACATGCAGTATATCTTACAAAATGTAATGGATACAAACATATTTGAATTCTTTATTATATGAAGGAGACAATGTCCTAATAAAATTATGAAATAGTTATTTCTTTTTTCACATATCAAGGCACAGTTAAGGCAAGATGATATCGCATTATGCGTGCTGATGTTTCAGCAAGGAGGATGAATCCTTTGAACCGGTAGAGCTAACGTCGGAGGAACCAGAGGTGTACATGGCGTAACCGCTCGTCGACGTCGACTGTGTCACGCTGGACGAAGACAAGCCGCTGGGCAAGGACACCAGCGGCGCGTACATCGGCACGGGCTTACTGGCCGGGAGCACGGGTAGCTGACTAGCTTCCGTGGACTGGAGCACGGCCATCGCCGCCCTCATGGACGGCCGCGCGCTCGGGTCCGGGTGCGCGCACCAGAGTCCGGCGACCATCACGCGCTCCGCCTCCGCCTTGTCGTAGTCGCCGTTCAGCTGCTCGTCGGCGGCATCAGGAAGGGCGCCCCGGCCATACAGGTCCCAGACCCAGTCGACCAGCCGGAATACTCCGCCGTTCTCCGGCAACATACTCAGTGGCCGCCTCCCGCATGCGACCTCAAGCAGCAGAACACCGAAGCTATAGACGTCGGACTCCGAACTGGCCCTGCCGGTGACCATGCACGCCGGGTCCACGTACCCCGGCGTCCCCGACACGGAGGTCATCGTCTGCATCCCGACGGCGTGGTCGATGAACCTCGCCAGGCCGAAGTCTCCTAGCTTGGCACCGAAGGACTCGTCCAGCATCACGTTGCTCGGCTTGATGTCGCGGTGTATGACGCATTGACCCCACTCCTCGTGGAGGTAGAGCAGTGCAGAGCCCAGCCCAAGTACTATGTTCATCCTGCACAGCGTTGCAGCACAAATCAACAGATTAATTAATCACATCTATGCAGGATTAATTTGTGTCAAAGTAAATAAATAGTTCTCCTTCAAGTCGCGCGCTCGGCAATGATGTATAGATATGTACTCACCTCATTGGCCATGTCAAGAAGGTGCCATTCCCGTGGAGATGGATGTCCAGGCTGCGGTTGGGCATGAGTTCGTAGACGAGCAGGAGTTCGTTGCGGCCATGGCACCAGCCGACGAGTTGCACCAGGTTCCGGTGGCCCAGCTTGCTTATGACCATGATCTCTGAAGCGTACTCCTTCTTCCCTTGCATGGAAGAGTCCTTGGAGAACCTTTTTATTGCCACGGGGAGGCCAAGCTGTTTCAGGTAGCCTCGGTACACCGCGCCGAAGCCGCCTTGCCCGAGCTTCTCCTCCACCGCGAACTTCCTCGTTGCCTCCAGGAGCTCGTGGTACGGAAATCGCCTCGGCCCCGTCCCATTCTCAATCTCCAGCATAGGCTCGCCGTCGTCGTCTTCTTCTGAGTCCATGTTATCCTCCTCCCCAAGCTCTCGCTTCTTCTTGTTCCGGCGACGTATTAAGATTACTGCGGTAGAGATGAGGAGCACAAGGAACAAGGTTGCGCCGGCACTTGCGCCCGCTATGACTCCTGAACTGTGGGTGCTCGGGGAGGGTGGTGCGACAGCCTTGGGTTCCAACGAGGAGTTGAAGGACCATGAACGTAGCTGGTGTAGCTCCACGGATGAGGACGTCACGGCGGAGAAGCCGACGGCCACCTGCTCCGGCAATTCGCTCTTTAGGTTAACCTTGGAGCTAAGGCTGTACTTCAGTTGTGGTGTTGTGTCATTGAGCCACAACGTGAGAGCCAGGATGCTGGAAACGTTGTCGTACTCTATGACAGCGGTCATGTCCCCACTGAGGCTGAAGCTCGGTAGGGACTTGGTTACCACGGATCTAACAGAGTTCACGTCGATGCCGATGTGGTCGTAGGTGGCGTAGGGGTCAGACGCCATGGTATCATTGAAGGTGTCGAACTCCACGGCCACGAACCGGGCGTCGCCCGACGCCGTGGCGTTCGAGCTCTGGTTGGTGAGGCCCATGGTGTAGCTGTAGTTGTACGCGTCGTTAGGCTGCTTAGGCAGCTCCGAAGGGTAGCTGGCCAGGAAGAATGCCATGCCTTTCCCCTTGTTGTTGATGTCGTGAATGCTGATGTCGAAGTCGAAACGCGTGGTGAAGCTCGCCACCTCGCCCGTCGCCTTGTCCCAGAGCAGCATCGGCTGGGCGTTGTAGGACACCCGGCCCGTGCTGTTCTCGATGCTGCTGTCCTTGTTCGCGCTGATGTCGAACAATCCAGGGGTGAAGGATGCGTTTCCTTCGATTCGGAAGTCCTTTTGGTCGTCGGAGGTGAAAGTGGAGTAGTTGAAGAACAAGGAGGCGGCCGGAGGAAGGAGGTAGCAGCAAACTGAGAAGATAAATAGGAGCAGAGCACAAGTGGATCTCAACGTGAACTCGGCCATCGCCGGCGGCAGTGGTGCACAATGTCACCGCTGCTACTGCCGCATGGTCGAATTGAGAGGTGGAGCATTTATAGAAAATTAAATGAGAAAGTATTTTGGACTCCTTGCAGCGTGCTTGACATTGTCGCTACTCGCTACAAAGATTCCAGCAACACAATTATCGGTGCGTCATTTTCTCTAGTGAGAAACCACAAGGTTTTGCACGCCACTGGACTACTCCCACACAATTATCCAATTGATCGAAGCGGAAGCAGCAGTGTTGTCGGCAGCCCTCTTGTCAGCGGCAGCCTTCTCGATCTCGACGTCAGTGCTCATGGTGATGATTAAGGCGACGAGGACGTAGTTGAAGTAGAGAAAATAGCTGACGTAGTGGATGAAGATTGGCGAGCAGTCGTGTATGAGACGCTCCCCAAAAACCTAATCCCCCTCTCCCGTACAGGAAACAGGAAACGGAGAGGCGGGGTCTCTCCCGTCGACCGTGTACGCGGAGAACGGGATGGGATCAACGATGGCAACAATAATATGAGGAACGACGGTGCCGACACGTGGAGCTGATGATTCTATTGTTTGGTGTATTTTCGGAGAGGAGCAACCTCTCCTTTTATGCACAAACGCAGGAGACAAAGGGTCCAACCGAAACGCACGTGATGAATGATCATTAAGACTGAAAACGCACGTACTTAAGAGCACTTAAGACACGACTTTTCAGCTAACAATCAATCTCCATTACCGCAGAATGTTTCGTGACCGTTGACATTCTATTCTTGCGTGACAAAAAAAATACATCGGCTCGGCGAGATTGCCGCAACCCGCGGCGCGTCGCGTCGTGACGAGGCGAGGCGGGCGGCAGCGGAGGAGGAGTGCGCGTGTGGTACACAACCATTCACCTCATACCTCATACCAACTCATACTAGTAGTAGAATGACTCAGTATATAAGCTGATGCACATCTCACTAAACTAGCAGTATGGGACTAAAGTCTCACCACTTGCCATTACAACATGGGCCTTAGGGATTTTCAGGAATTGTTAAATGGGCTAAGAGGCCCATTATTTCAGTAATCCCCCACCAGATCCCAAAGACCCATGATGTTATCATTTGTTCCAAACATTGTTTTAATATACTAGTATTTTCAGTAGAGACATGTTAAGTTTGAACTCTACCGAGAGCAATTAGCTACACTCCTTTACAACTGACAATAGACTAGACCTTGAATTGTCAGTTTGGCGTAAAATAGTTTCACTAACGGTTTTATCAGTACTAGGCTGCCAAAGGCTGACCCCTCGGGTGAAGCATATTAGTCACTTCTGACCTTTTCATGAACTTAATAGAGATCACCCTAATCTCATAGACTGTGACCAACTGTCAGGTTCATATAGGTGTGTTCATTCAAAGATCGCTCTGTAGGATAACGTCTTGCTTATGCAAAGCTTTGGAACACATTAAGACAAACGTCAACCTGGCATACAATAAAACGAAGAGTATTGCATCTCAACGGAGCGGTTTAGTATAGTTACTCTCTTCAGTTAACCAATAGCTTGTTTTCCCAGGTCCTAATTCACGGGATCTCCGATCACATAAGTTGGGTTACTTCCATGGCAACTCACGTGGGTTTCATACCCATCTCACTAGATGCATTTTCTATCACAACACGCGACAACCCTTTGGTGAAGGGATCTGACAGATTCTTAGCCGACTGGACATAACCCAACGCTATAACTTCAGAGTTTCTTAAATGTATGACAGATTTTAATCTCATTCTTATGTGTTTGCTGGACTGCATGTTGTCCTTTGAACTCTTAACCTTAACAATCACTGTTTGGTTATCACAGTTCATTAGGATAGCCGGAACAGTCTTTTCAACCACTGGCAAGTCCATCAAAAGATCTCGAAGCCATCCTGCTTCGACACCAGATGTGTCCAATGCTGTTAATTCTGCTTCCATTGTCGATCTCATCAGGATCGTTTGCTTGCAAGACTTTCAGAAAACAACACCACCTCCAAGGGTAAACACATACCCTATTGTGTCTTTCATCTCATCAGGATCAGAGATCCAATTCACATCACAGTACCCTTCAAGCACTGACGGGCTTCCAGAATAGTGAAGTCCGTAGTTCTCAGTACCTTTCAGATAGCGCATAATTGTTTCGACAACATGCTAGTGCACATCACCCGGATTGGAAACAAACCGGCTAAGCTTGCACACAACAAACATGATGTCAGGCCTTGTTGCGCTAGCTAGGTACATGAGTGAACCAATTACTTGAGAGTACCTCAGTTGACCCTTAGATGTGTCATTGAATTTTCGAATTTGCACACTAGAATCATAAGGCGTTGGAGAAGTTTTGCAGTCCGAATATCCAAATCGACTCAAAATATTCTCAACGTAATGAGATTGCAAAAGTGTTATCCCACCCTCATTATCTCTCAGTAGCTTGATGTTCAGAATAACATCAGCCACACCAAGGTTCTTTATCTCAAAGTTGTGAGATAGAAAAGACTTGACCTCCTTAATGACTTTGAGGTTGGTCCCCAAAATCAGTATGTCATCAACATACAATCATAATATAACTCCTTCGCCCCCATCATGGCGATAGTATACGCATTTGTCAGCCTCATTAACAAAAAAATCAGAGAGGTTAAATTTGTATTGAATTTCTCATGCCATTGCTTAGGCGCTTGTTTCAGGCCATATAAAGATTCCAGTAACTTACATACCTTTCCTTCCTGACCATCTAATACAAAGGCATCTGGCTGTTGCATATAGATTTCCTCGTCTAACTCTCCATTTAGGAAAGCCGTCTTAACATCCATTTGATGGATGAGAAGACCATGCGAGGCTGCCAACGAGAGTAAAACTCGTATGGTGGTCAGTCTAGCCACAGGTGAGTAAGTATCGAATAAATCTTGCTCTTCCTTCTGGGCATAGCCCTTGGCCACAAGCTTGTACTTTTCAATAGTACCATCAGGTTTAACCTTCTTTTTTAACACCCACTTACATCCCAATTGTTTACAACCATAAGGACGTTCAGTAATTTCCCACGTCCTGTTAGCCATGATGGAATCCATCTCGGTACAGACTGCTTCTTTCCAGTAGTTAGCATCTGAAGATGTATAAGCTTCTGAAATAGAAGTGGGAGTATCATCCACAAGGTACACAAGGAAATCATCGCCAAAGAACTTTGCAGTCCTCTGTCGCTTGCCCATACCAAGGGTTTCCTCATCATCCTTCTCAGGATTTTCATCATGGGTTTGTTGATAATATTTCATAGGAATGGCAGGCTCAGTAGTTTGCTTAGATTCTTGTCTAGAAGTGCTTTGCATATCTCTCATAGGAAAAATATCCTCAAAGAAAGTAGCATCTTTAGACTCCATAATCGTACCGACCTTCACGTCAGGTACATCAGATTTCACTACCAAGAATCTATAGCCAACGCTATTCTTAGCGTAGCCCAAATTACCCAAGTACGTAAGTATGAGAGTGTTGTCCTTCTCTTCTCCCATTGTTCATAGGGAGTAATCTCATTATCTTTTGTCGGAACTTTATTCAGGAAACGACATGACGTCAATATCGACTCCCCCCACCATGCCTTGGGTAAACCCGATGTATCTAACATGGCGTTAACCAAATCTGTTAGAGTACGGTTTTTCCGTTTGGCTACCCCCATTTGACTGGGGAGAATAGGGAGGCGTCCTCTCATGAATAATACTATGTTCCATACAGAAAGAGTCAAACTCATTAGAGAAGTACTCTCCACCACGATCAGACCGGATGTGTTTAATTTTGTTTTCAAAGTGGTTCTCAACTTCTGCCTTATAGATTTTAAAGTAGTGTAGAGCCTCATCGATTAGTGTCATGAAGTATCTCTTTCCACCTTTAGTCAAAACACCATTCATCTCACAAAGATCAGAATGTATAAGTTCTAACGATGTCAAGTGTCTTTCCTCCGCAACTTTATGAGGCTTGCGAGGTTGCTTTGCTTGAACACACGAAAGACATTTAGAACCTTTGGCTAAAGTGAAAGATGGGATTAAACTTAGTTTTGCTAGCCGCATCATACAACCGAAACCAATATGACAAAGACGTGAATGCCAAACTTCTGTTTCATTAATATTCGAATGAATATTGTTCACGACTTTATTACAAAAACCAGCAAGAGAAAAGCGGAACATGCCTCCGCATTCATAACCTTTTCCAACAAATAGTCCATATTTCGTAACAACTACTTTATTAGACTCGAATACCAGCTTAAACCCTTCTCTACAAGGAAGGGAGCCACTAATGAGATTCTTCTTGATGGCGGGGACATGCTGAACGTTCTTGAGCTGCACGATCCTTCCCGAAGTAAACTTCAGATCGACCGTGCCAACACCAAGAACAGAAGCACTCGCGCCATTCCCCATCAATATGGATATGTTCCCTGTGACCTTTTAAGAAGAAAACAATGAAATGTCAGCACACACATGAGTATTTGCACCAGTATCAACCCACCATTCGTTAGACTGAAAAACTGAAAATACAGTAAATAAATTACCGTACTCGGATGCACCGTTCTCATTGTTGCTCACGATCATGTTGACAGACTTGAAGTCTTGTCCTGGTTTCTTAAACTTCTTCGGGCACTTAGGAGCCCAATGTTCCTCTGAACCACAGGTGTAGCATGCACCTTTCTTCTTATCCTTCTTGAAGGGTTTGTTACCCTTCTTCTTGAAGTCGGCATTCTGTTGGACACCAGTTTTCCCTTTGTGCTTGTGGGAGTTGAAGTTCTTCTGTACCATGTTGGCAACAGAAGTACCTTCGTCTTTTCCATGTGAGTCCTTTGCCGTGGAATTCTGCTCAACACTCAGATGGCCAATGACATCCTCAACAGAGAATTCACGCCTCTGATGTTTCAGAGTAGTGGCAAAACTCCTCCATGAATTAGGCAGCCTAGCGATAATGTATCCTGCGACAAATTTGCCCGGTAAATCACACTTGAGAAGCTCAAGTTCCTTTGTGATGCATTGTATCTCATGAGCCTACTCCAATACAGAACGGTTTTCAACCATCTTGTAATCATGGAACTGCTCGATGTTATACATCTCGCTTCCAGTATCGGTTGCGCCGAATTTAGATTTGAGCGCCTCCCACAAGTCCTTGGCAAACCGCACATGTAAATATGCGTCAACCAACTTATCTCCGATCACGCTTAGAATGGCTCCAACAAAGACGACGGTGGCATCCCTAAACGCCTTCTCCTGTTCAGGAGTAATCGTTTCAGTGGGAGTGACACCGGCGACCCAGAACAAGTTCATCGCAGTGAGCCATAAGGTGGTTTTGGTTTGCCGACGCTTAAAATATGTCCCCGTAAAAGGGACTGGTTTCAGTGCAGCAGCAAAACCATTGATCGAAAATTGTCTATACACATTAGGTTTTTGGATTGTTGAGAATATAGACAATTGTTCGATTAAACTAATACAATAATAAATCATGAACGTGGCATAAACAACGCTAATGATATACTAAAACTTGATGATAAGACTACGTACTAAAAAAATAGTAAAAACATCTACACATGTGACTAGTATTACAAACACGGAAATAATTAGGAGAAGTATGAACATATCATACCCGGCAATTGACCAATTGGCCGAAGCGGAAGCAACAGCGTAGTCGGCAGCCCTCTTGTCAGCGGCAGCCTTCTCGATCTCGGCGTCAGTGCTCATGGTGATGATGAAGGCGATGAGGACGTAGTTGAAGTATAGGAAGTAGCCGACGGAGTGGATGAAGATTGGCGAGCAGTTGCGTATGAGACGCTCCCCAAAAACCTCACCCCTCTCCCGTACAGGAAACGGAGAGGCGGGGTTTCAGAGGCTTGCTCTCCCGTCGACCGTGTACGCGGAGAACGGGATGGGATCAACGATGGCAGCAACAATATGAGGAACGACGGTGGCGGCGCGTGAAGCTGATGATTCTATTGTCTGGTGTATTTTCAGAGAGGAGCGAGCTCTCCTTTTATGCGCAGACGCATAAGACAAAGGGTACAACCGAAACACACGTAATGAATGATCGTTAAGACTGAAAACACACATACTTAAGATCACTTAAGACACGACGTTTTAGCTAGCAATCAATCTCCATTACCGCAGAACGTTTCGTGACCGTTGACATTCTAGTCCTGCGTGACAAAAAAAATACATCGACTCGGCGAGATTCCCGCAACCTGCGGCGCGTCGTGACGAGGCGGGCGACGGACGGACGAGGAGATGCGCACGTGTGGTACACATCCATTCACGTCATACCTCATACCAACTCATACTAGTGGTAGAATGACTCAGTATATAAACTGATGCACATCTCACTAAACTAGCAGTATGAGACTAAAGTCCCACCACTTCATTACAACATGGGTTTTAGGGATTTTCAGGAATTATTAAATGGGCTAAGAGGCCCATTATTTCAGCATGGAGATGGCATCGTATGCAATAAGCGATCTTCCGTGATTCAGTCGTCGACGAGATCTCCTTCTCGACGTTAATGGTAGCTTTGGAAGATAAATTTTGTCTAGGTATGGTTCTTCATATCTTATTTCATCAGATTAATTTTGGATTGTTTCTCATGGTTGCCGCAACGAGGTTTGTCCTCGCGTTATCTATCCCGGCTACTATATTTTCGGCAATAGTGATCCGTTCTCTCGGCTCACAATGTCATCCCACAGTGTCATCGATAAAGTGGCTCGGTTATTTGCCCTAAAATATCAGCGGTGATGCTCTTGCCGATGTTTCTTGACTAATTTAATGGCTGCATGCGTGCAAAATCTTGGTATTGCGGCTCAAAATTAAAAGGAGAGAATCATCAGTGATATTCACAGGCTCGTGGTTTGGTGTTCTTACCGTTTTTCTATGGCTTCATTTAGAAAAGTACAAGATTGTTAGGAAGAAAAAAAAAGACTAAAAGATTTCATAGATTTACCCGTCTCTTCTAGTTTTGTTTTTGTAATGGATGTAATTATGTGGTCTTTGTTGTGGTTTAATATATGTGGAAAATAATAATAATAAAAGCATGCTCTGCAGCAAACATGGTGTGCGCTACTGGGATATTTAGAGCATCTTCATTCACGGCACGGTATGAATCGCGTCTGGCGCCGTACGGACGAGCTCCGGGCTATCGGATTCGTTGCTCCTGACTCGTCATGTCAATACAATATTTTGAATCAACGTTTAAACGCAAAATCTGATAGATTTCATTTAAACATTTAGAAAAAAATTCATGTTTTTGAACGAAATTTAGATCAGCTTAAAAAAAACTAAACTAACTAAACTAGGAAGCTAGTCGAAGGGGTTGTAATCTGCCTCACTCCTCCTTGATCTTGCCGCTGGGCCTTGGGCAGCCACCCTCTTGACTTCACGATGGATTTGTTTATGATGGCAACAGAAGCAAAGCTCCACGCCGCTCTATCCGGCGCAATCAAATCCCACCCAATCCATCAGTCTCTAGACATAAACATCCATAGGAGATCTCCGTTGGAGCCTTCCGGAATCCGACACTCCAGGCAAACAGGGAGGACATGTGTTAGCCAGATCTTCATCTTGGCACGAGAGGAACCCTAGGACTGCCGCCTTCATTGAAGCAAACCGACAGCCCCCACACCACCCGCCAGCAACCTGCAACATCCGACATCCCAAACTCTAACAACAGCCCGTGGGCCAAGCCAACATCGAGAACGGCGGTGGCAAAGCAGGATCGGCCCTCCATAGGATCCGGTCCTAGCACGTTGTAGAGAGGATCTAGGGAGGCGACACAGGAGAAACCCTAGATGGGAATCGTCCAACACCACCTGACCCTGCCTTGCATCTCCGCCGTCCATCATGGCGTCGCCAAGAGAGGGCCTCCACCACCACCCCGACCAAGGGAGTTGCGCGCCGACCATCTCCTCCCCTGCAGTTTTGACGGACATCTTCCGCGTCCACCACCCCAGGCCTCCTTCGGCGGCTGGGCCTGCCGCCGTGGCGGCGATGGCCAGCGTCAGCATGAGGAGCAGATATATGGTTTCTGGCGGCGCGGGTGGGTCGCCCTGGGGTGCGACACAATGGTGTATCCTTGGCATCACTACGTAGAGTTCGGTAAGAGGATCTCTACCATATCCCGCATAGCCCAAACCCACAAAATAACCATATTTAGTTTTGATTTACAAAAGTGTACATGATAAATCTCACAAAATGGCTTGTACAGTATTATTGTTTTTACAGTTTTACGCTTACACCCTGTATACGCAGTACAAGTAAGCTCAACTACCGGGAAGCAGTTTTAGAAAAATAAACTACACTAATCGACCAGCCAATGTAGGACCATTCCCATTCCCATCCTCTCCTTATCGACGATGTCGTAGTACCATTCCCATCCTCTCCTTATCGACGATGTCGTAGTATGTGACCTGGGCAAGACAACCTGATAATGACTTGCAAGTATATGTGAGGAGTATTTTTCAACTTGCAACTTGCAAGTGATTTTCTATAATATAAGTTACAAGACATTTTCTACAAATCTCAGACAAGTGGATAGAAGTTTTAGAGCAAGTATAACAATGGACTTCTAGTCCTGCTGCGTGGCATTTTCTCGCCTAGCTCTACACGTGCTTCTAGACAAGAATAATAGTAAACACAAGAAGAAGAGAGATATACTAGATAAGCTTGTACAAATACTAATGTTATAGTCAACTAGTAATAGTGGGGAGTAACTTAGACTTTAGTAACATTCACATGTTACTAGGTTATGTTACCGCCTCTATAGTCGGAAGTAACATATGTATAGTGGCATGCAACTCTTTATTAATTAGGTTGTTTACTTATATTATTTTCGGTTGTGTGATATTAGGATAACATAGCTAGTCACTCTATTTTTTCTCTCTCTTTTCTTTAATTAATTGCTTGTCACGTCATAATTTTGTCTACTACGTGACACTTATATTACTACCTACGACTACTAATAATGGGAGTAACTATTAACCTAGTCATAATAAAAGTAACATGATTAGTAACATTAGTGCCACCTAGACAAAAAATCTGACGTGACGTGTAATTAATGAGTAGAGAGATGGTTGTTGTACTCTTTGCTATATGAATGTTTTCAAATGATGGTTAGAAGTGACATAATTTGTCCACTTTAATATATATGAATGTTTTCAAATGATGATTAGAAGTGACATGCCAGCTTTGCTATATGAATGTTTTCAAATGATGGTTAGAAGTGACATGCCAGCTTTCTATACCCAATATTATTAACCATACTTTTATTGGGACTATCACGATTTAGACTAGTCACAATGAGAAGTATCATATGGTAGTATCATGCATATGATACTAGAATATGATACTACTTTCACAATGCATAGTAACATATGAGTGGTATCATATGACACTACATTTATTAGGTGCTAGACTCATATTGCATTGGAATCCGTTATGATACGGTATCTACCTATGATATCACTATTATCTCTTTCTTCATTAATTGCAGTGACACGTCATCATTTTGCTAACATGGCATGCATGATATCACCTATGATACCCCCATTGTGACTAGTCTTAAGGCATTGCGTTCTGTACTATCTCAACATTTACAATTTCATAGGGATATGTGCCATTACCTGCTCTTGTACAGTTCCTTGTTCACACTCACAAATACAAAATATGGATTATATGTTATTAAAATTACACTATTTGATTTATGACAAAGTTGTTGGTAGTGCAATTCTACACTTGGAAATATATATTCCTCCCGGCTCAGCGACCTGGGGTCTAGGCGAGTGGCTGAGCGTGATCCCTCATTCTGATTTTTCAGCCAATTGCTTTCACCTAATTCCACGCATACATCCAAATTGAACTGTTCTTCTACGCATGGAGCCAATAAACAAAACATCATCCATGCAGCCAACCTTTATTCCTATCCATGCGTGCAACCAATCGATTTCACCTAGTCCCTAAATAATCACCCTTGATTAATGCTAATTGCACATACTGGAGTAGTAACTAATTACATGTAAAACTCCATCCGCAATTTTCAATATGTACTTAAATATGAGTGGGTATAATAAAAATGACAGAATATTTCTATAAGAGTTGCTACATCAGATTTAAATGTGAGCAAGTTTTTAACACTTTGGGAAATGATCTCAAATATTGCTCTCAACCCGGACACCCGAGACTCAATTCGGTGGAATTTCAACAGGGATGGCACATACTCCACCCCTTCGGCTTACAAGATGCAATTCGAAGGTCTCATTGCCTCCAACATGAATCAAGTAGTTTAGAAAACTTGGGACCCCTAAAATGCAAGATCTTTACTTAGCTTGTGCTAAAAATAGAATTTGGACTTTGGACTGTCTAAGGCCAAGACAATAGCACAATTGTGGGAATTGTCCCCTTTGTGACCAAACTCACGAATCGGCAACACACCTTCTCTTCAAATACCGCTACTCCACTCGTGTTTAGTCAATTATCCTATCTTGGTGCGGCCTCTATGGCATTTCTCTAGTCTCTTGGAACAACATTGCTAGTGTAATGGAATGGTGGACGGGGTTAGTTCCCGAGATGGGTCGGCCTCGCATAGCGTTGCGCTCCCTTGTTATGCTGATCTCGTGGGATATATGGAAGGAACGAAATGTTAGGGTCTTCCGACACCACACCTCACCAACCAACGTTATCACCGTGAAGATAAAGAGGAGGCCAAATTGTGGGTGAGGGCCGGGACAATTTTTGAGCAACATTATGCCGGGAGAGTAGACTTTGGTTTAAAGCCCCAGGGCTTGTCCTACACATTTAAGACATAAAAACTCTTAATTCTCCTTCTCTATTAATGAAAATGACAAGTCTTTTGCCTCCTTTAATAAAACATCAGATTTGTGGTGGGTTTTAGTACAGAGAAAACGAGAGAGAGAGGTGAATCAGAATGTAAAACTTAAAGCCTGTTGTAGCACGAGCTCTGAGATCTACTCCCTCCATTCCAAAAAAAATAAGGCATCCCTAATTTACAAGTTTTTCATTGATCAAGAATTACTCCAAATATATAAAGATCACTGGTATAAATTAGCATCATCAGTAAGCATTTTTCAATATGAATTCATCTTCTCCCTCCGGTCCTCATTAATTGTCGCCAGCTCTGTATGGTGTTGTACTGCCGTAGCTCATATCTCACGTCAATTAATTCGGTTCAGAGGTAGTATAAGAATTATGTTCAATATAATCAAGATATTTTTACTCAAAACTCTTGATTAAAGTTTGTTTTAAATACGTGTGCGCCTTATTCGAAAAAACGGATGTAGGATATATACGTAGTCATCTAGTGAGCTATAAGATGATATATGCAATGAGGGATAGAACACTCCGTTTGCTATGGTACTAGCCTTGCTCTTAGGCACTATGTATGTCTGATTAAAGTATACCAGAATATTTTTTTTACATTAAAAAGAGACCATGTCGTTGCCTTGCGGAGAACCACAATATGGCCGTTAAAAACGTCAATAAAAGAGAACAACAATATGTCAGGGCCCGGCTGACACACTTGAGCAACTTGATAGCCTTTCTCATAGGAACTTTGTGTGGGATTAAAATATAAGAGAATGTTTTTTTACATTAAAAAGAGACCAGGTCGTGGCCTTGTCGAGAACCACAATGACAAACTTCAAAAAAAAAAACCACGATATGTCAGGGTTGGCACACTTGAACAACTTGACGATGAATAGCAATCTGAATGATCAGTCTGTCTTTTCAACTCTACTAGTGTTTATGTACTGAAGCCATTGCTTTCTTCCTGGTGCTTTCACTCGAGAGGCCAGCTAGCGGGGCTGTTCCAAGGAAACCTAACTGCACTAATCTGCCAAACAACGTAAGACCCAGCCAAACTTTTCCAATTGCTGATACTAGCCATCAACCCGTGCACCTGCATGGACTAGCTATAGTTATTAACATAAGTAATTCGGTTCAAAGGTTTATATTTATTAATTCTTTCCCGATATGCACACTACAAAACTATATCCCTATTATTAGTTCCAAGGAAGATGAACCTGAGGACGGGTTGCTGCAGCGCTATAACAAGCTTCGACGAGCCTATGTCCACGGTGCGCATGGAAGGTCTCTCGGTCATTGCTAAGAAGGCCAAGGGGAAGGCAAGGAGAAATGGAGGCACATCGCTGTAAGCGCAGAGGTGCCGTGTTTGTATCTGTCGCAATAGTGTCTTTATGAATTGCAACTTTTTAGTTTGGAATGTCCGAGGGCTCAATAGTTTAGCGAGAAGAGCAGTTGTGTTGGGAGTCATTCGAAAACTTGGGGCCGCGTTTGTATGTTTGTAATAATCAAAGCTTCAGTTTGTGGACTTGGGGATTATGCAAGAATGTTGCGGGTCACAGTTTGACGATTTTGTTTTCTGGCCTGCGGATGGTACAAGAGGTGGGATCATCGTCGTTTGGAAGACTGAGGATTTCAGCCATGCAAACCAGCACACATCAAATCACTTCGTCTCGGTTCAAGGACATCTGCGCAGAGCTCAATCGCCCATCGCAATAACTGTGGTTTACGGACCACAGAATGATGCTGATAAGTTAATCTTTCTGAATGAGTTGAGGGACCACATAAGAGATGATATGCTGGCTGATGTCCCTGATTGCCGCTACTAATGAAAAGAACAACAACGATGTAAATCGAAGAACAATGGGTGCATTCCGGAGATTCATCAACGAACTGCAGAACTGCAGCTGAGAGATTTATACCTGCACGGAAGAAGATACACTTGGAGCAATGAACAAGCTGTGGCGACGATGGTAAAGCTGGATCGTGTTCTCTTCAAGGATGTCTGGGATCGCGTGTTCCCGGGAACGCTGTTACAGGCGCAGTCCTCTGATCTGTCGGACCATTGCCCTTTCCTGCTGTCAACTGATGTGAGTTTTAGGTGTGTGAGGCATTTCCCTTTTGAGAATTACTAGACACGCCAGGATGGGTATTTGGAGGTTGTACAGGAAGCTTGGGCAGGAGCTAATGTGAGTATGAATGCTTTTGTTAACCTGCATGGCAAGTTGATGCATACAAGCAAGAAGCTGCAGCGGTGGAGTAACTCCTTCACGAACGATCTAAATCTGCATGCAGCGATCACCTCCGAATTGATTATGCAGTTGGACAGAGCGATAAATTTTCGTCAGTTAACTGAACCCGAGCGTCAGTTCCGGGCTATGTTAAAGGTAAACTGTCTAGGTATTGCTGCGATGCAACGGTCGATGTGGCGACAAAGGGCCAAGATTGCTTGGCTAAGAGATGGAGATGCCAGCACAAGATTCTTCCACTCCAAGGCCAATGCTCGCCGCTGGAAGAATTTCATCCCCGCTTTGGAGGTTGACGGGGAAGCGCATGCTAATCAAATAAAAAAGGAGGAATTAGTGTGGAATTACTTCAACGGGTTGTTCGGTACCAAGAGAGAAAGGAAAAACACAATCAATTTCACAGCTGTGGGAATAGAGTAGACCAACCTCACACACCTGGACGGACCATTTACGACATGCGAGGTCAAGGCGGCGCTAGATGACATGAATTCAGACAAAGCTCCGGGCCTTGACGGGTTTACTGCCTTATTTTTCAAGACCACATGGCAAGTGGTGCAGGCTGATGTAATGGAGGCGATGAAAGCGTTAGAAAACTGCAATGCAGGGCAGCTGCATCTGCTCAACTCGGCGACAGTGATCCTCTTGCCAAAGCATGCTAAAGCTGCACACCCTAAGGAGTTCAGGCCGATTAGTCTGGTTAGTTTTTTCGCCAAGCTCGTCACAAAGGTTTTAGCGAGAAGACTAGTGGGGGTCATGAACCAGTTGATCAGCCCCTGTCAAAGCGCATTCATTAAAGGCAGATCAATACACGATAATTTTGCATATGTGCAAGGACAGGCCAAATGGTGCAGGCAACAAAAAATCCCAGCCCTCTTTCTGAAACTAGATATTGAGAAGGCTTTCGACACAGTTTCCTGGGAATTTTTGCTCGAGGTCCTCGAGGCTAGAGGATTCGGACGGAAGTGGAGGGATTGGATCACAATCTTGTTACAGTCAACGACATCAAAGGTGCTGGTCAATGGCAATCTGACAGATGGAATCCAGCACACCAGGGGCTTGCACCAGGGCGATCCTGTATCGCCGATGTTGTTCGTGTTGGTCATGGATGTGCTAGCAAGAACGGTGGCCACCGCGGATAATCTTGGGATTTTCACACAGATGGGAAACAAACCCATGCCTCATTGTTTATCCTTGTACGCCGGATGATGTGGCGCTATTCATCAGTCCTAATGCTGTTGACATGGACACAACCAAAGGAATATTCAGAGGCTTAGGGGATGTTGCGGGACTGTTTGTCAACCTCAACAAGAGCACCATCACGCCTATCCAATGCCAGGCGATCGATATGGACGCACTGGCAGGGCAGATGGGATGCAAAATTGCACAATTTCTGTGCACGTACCTAGATATGCCACTGTCGGACAGGAAACAGAGAAAAGGAGATCTCCAACCTGCACTAGATAAATTGACCGGCAAAGCCAAAGGATGGAAACAAGGGCACTTTTCTATTGATTCAAGGCTTATCTTGGTGAAACACGTGCTACGATGGTTGTCTTCCAGATGATTGCAATCATTGCGCCTAAATGGCTTACGAAGGCGGTGGACAGAATCAGACGTGGCTTTTTCTGGGCCCAAGATGAAATCGCACCGGGAGGCAAATCTCTCGTAGCTTGGAAGGCAGTCTGTCGACCGACCGAGCTAGGAGGGCTAGGGCTACCTGATCTACAGGTGAGAGGCCTTGCTCTGCGCACAAGATGGCTCTGGCAGGCATGGACTGACACGACAAAACAGCGGAAGGGCTTGCCACTCCCGATCGACAAGCGTATGACGAGTACTATTGCGCATGCAATAACGGAGAACCGGTGGACTGGACACCTTTGTGGTGCTCTCGAACCAGAGACGTTGAGGCAGGCACTCGACCTGTGGGAGATGATACACAGTGTGCAGCTAGACCTGACAATGGAGTACATGGTCACTTGGCGACTAACCGCAGACGAGCAGTATTCGGCTAGGTCGGCATACATTGCTCAGTTCGAGGGAGCCATGAAAACAAAGTTCAAGCAGGTGACCTGGTGCTCGGATGCGCCTCTTAGGTGCCGTCTGTTCGCTTGGCTGGCGATCAAGGGAAAGTGTAACACAACAGATTTCCTTGCCAAGAAGAATTGGCCGAACCAGGGGAGCTGCACTTTCTGCACGGCCGGCAAGACGGCGAACCACCTGCTGGCGAACTGTCCGTTCATCATGCAGCTTTGGGCACATATCCTGCCCATCGCGGAGAGGCCTCCTTTCTACCTTCCCCAACCAAACCATAACCCGCTGGTGTGGGTGACGGACACAAACAAGATCCTGCACATCCTGCCCATCGCGGTGGATCGCTGTTGTTCAATTGGTGTGGTGGACAACTTGGAAAGAAAGAAACGCTAGAATCTTTCGCAACGCTGCGAGAAGCCTAGAAAATATGAAACAGGACATTATCCAGGAGGCTGTCCTGTGGCGCTCAGCAAGGAGACCACGAGCCGCAACCTTGCTTCAAAGACCAAGGGAACCAAATTGATTTGCTGAGGGTTTTCCTTTGGCAGTAGCTTTTCAGATTCTATTTGCTTTAGTTAGCTGTTGTTAGATTAGCTCATAATTACAGCAGTTTGTACTATCTCTGTACTCTCTCCCATCTACGTTTAATGAATAAGCAGGCCACACTGCTCTTTCGTAAAAAAAATTGTTCCGGTTTCTGAGCATTTTTCAGTTTCTCTTCGGGATTTTTTTCTCTAGGTAATATGTTTCTCATTGATAAAATAACAAGATATAAAACACGTACAGAACCATTTTACAGATCCGTAAAGATAGGGTAAACCTATGTGACAAACCAACATCCATATCTCTTCTTCGGCACCAGTGTAGTAGCCAAAGTAAAATGAGACAAATCAACTCTTCACCCGAGTTCGACGCGACTCCATCGTTGATCAACAACTTTTCGTATCTTCAAAGTAGTTTTCAATAGGAAAAACCATTGTCGTTGAAAGAATTAGACCTGGGCAGCACGACTCCGGACACGCCATCAAACTTCAGAACCGGCATCCCCACGACGTCGTAGTAGGGAACCAGAACCGTCAACCTCCAACCACGAACCCATCACAAGGTGCACCATCTTCCATCTGTCACCAGCACAGACAGCCGCCTGCACATACTCTCGATAAAACCTCTCCTCTACACCATGACGTTGGAGAAAACGCCGCAGCAACAGGGACAAAGCAGGAGGCAAGACTCAACCGATGGAGTCGCCGCCGCCATCTCGCCGACTGTCGGGGGGCTGCCCCCCGGGTAGGGGCAGATCCCGGAATAATTCAGTAATGTGCCAACAGTACTTGACCTTTGGCGAGGGCAAGGGACACCTCTTGGTGTGCTGAAGGGGCAACTTGACCCTTGAGCGCTGGTAGAGGGCAAAGTGCCTCCTGGCAGGCGCAAGGGTCAGCTCTAGCAACTATAAATAGACACCCCCAGCCTTCACAATAGCAGCACAAGCATCAGCGGGTGGTTCCTCTAAGAACTAGCTTCTCGAAGATGTCTTTGCGGATAGGCTAAGACATCTTCGGGAGGCTAGGCCTAGAGATACTCATCCTGAGACGAACTCGGATGCCTCCGGAAAGGATCTCGGATCTTGGACTCTGAGGAGACTCTCGGAAGGAGGAGTATTCGGTTTTGCCGGATAGAGAATCCGGGTGAGTGCTAACCGGAATATCTATCTCGGTCCTGAACTTGTGCAGGAAGGACTCACGGGGGCGAGCAAGAAGGTAACCGGCACGAGGGACCCCGGTAGGCCGTCAACGGTCTATAGCAGGCTTTCCCGTCTGTTGCGGGGGGAAGTACCATTCCGCCTGACACGGAAGCATGGTCACCTCCCGCCTGACACGGAAGCATGGTCACCTCCCGCCTGACATGGGAGCGCGTCAGCCGGTACGACAATGGTACGACAAGACCTGACATGCCTAGCCCGGCAATCCGGAAAAGGCTATCCGGGGTGGGCAAAGACATGTCCTGTCTCTGACAGGGAGACAATGATGGTTCAGGACGGCGCCTGCTGTCCTTATCGATATGATGACGAAGGGGCTATGCCGGATAGTGCGGCGACTAGGTCGCACTAGCCGGTGACGACATGCCGGTTAGACCTGTCCGGTGGGGCCAAGCTGGTTTAGGGTTTCCGGCCCTCCTGGCCGGAACCCTATAAAAGGCGCCATAACTGCTTCAGTGGGAAGAGGACCAACTTGGGAGCCAAAGCTATAGTTGCATTTACTCCTAGAGCATTTACTTCCTCATACCTTGAGTTCATCTAGTTCTTCTTGTTCTTCACTTGGAGAGATCTACGAGCAAGTTGTAGCCCTTGTACCACACTTATATAGAGAGGAAAGGCATGAGTAGGGGTGTTACCTCCTCACGAGGGCCCTGAACCTGGGTATATCGTGCGTGTGTTGTGTGCCTTCGTGCATTTGTTCTTGTTCGTTAGATCTCCCCCCTCGCGCTTTGATATTGTTTCTCGTTCTTGGGAGATCTCGGTTACACCGGGATCCTCCTCGCGTGGGCTATTCAGCTCGCTATCCCTCCCCGGATCCACCAACGTCCATCGGCCCCACAGATTAGCCATCCTATGGCATCTGCCGTGACACCACCACGACAGTTGGCGCCCACCGTGGCGCAGACAGAGGCGTTGGCTGGTGTACACATACGGACGGGCTCCCCCGTTCATTTCGACATTCGGGTTCTCTCTGGCCTGGTCGTAAGGCTAGGGGAGATGGACTTCGTCAGCGACAACACAGGATGCTTCCGGAACAGACCTTTTCCGGTGAACGGATGTCTCATTGACTTTGGTGGTTTCACCACCTACGTCGCCACCGAGGTTATCTGTAGCTACTCGGACGTGGTCCTGGAAGCTGAGGACCCTCCCATGCTCTACGCTGCTCGGGGTCTGCGCGCCGGTCGCCCCCCGAGTGCTGTCGCGGTGATGATGGTCGGGGAAACCGAGGAGGAGTACCAGGACGCTGACGGCGATACCGGGAGCGGCCACATCCGTTTGGCCAAACCTCCTCAGGAAAGAGGTGCGACCCGGGATGGCGATCCAAAACCGTCCCAGCCACGACGTCGCCCGGATCCCCTCTCGGGTCTGCTGGCCAAGTTGGCTGTACCAGTGGCCGCTGAAGCGGATACCCAGGCCACTTCGGCTGAGTTGGAGGAGCAGCGGAGGTTGCTACTCGCTGAAGCACAGGAGATCGCCGAGATCCGACGCGAACTCAATGCCAGTCTCCGGGAGTACAATGCAGCTCACAGATTCCTTAAGATAGACTCCCGGGACAAGCGCATCGCGGAGCTGCGCAAGAAAGGAAGAATGGTGAATGACGAGCTGGCAGGTGGAGCCACCACCATTCACACGGGAAGCCGGATCTCAGCGGGGAAGCCGGTGTACAGCTCACCGGCGAAAACTCTTAGTGCTGCCGAGGCCGCCATGGCAGAGTTGGTAGGGTTATCCGGTGAGGCCCTACGCAAGCAGCAGGAGCGAGTAAACGAGTTGGTAATCGAGGCCAACCGTCAGAATCAGGCATTCAAGAAGAAGAACCCCGGGGCAGGATCCCAAGTGCACTCAACTAGACCCAATAGCCAGAAATCGGACGGGGAGGCCTCTTCCCCGCATCGGAGCAAGAGCAAGAGCCGGAGCCGGAGTCGAGGTTCCGGGAAGAATAAGCAGCTACAGACCTACGACCCGGCCTTCGCCGGTATCCAGCAAGCCGAGCAGCGTAACTCGGGGCAGGCGGGAAGTACCCGTGAGGATGGTAACCTGGGTGTAGGAAACGATAACCCAGTCGGCCGTGGTAATCCACCCCGGAACCCTCCTCATGTTCAGGGAAACCCACAAAGGGAGGTCGCCTCTGTTCCACAGCAGGCCGTGATCCCGGCGCAGAACAGACTCAACGATGGCAACTCGAGACTGCAGCAGCTCGGATATCAGCCAGACGAGAACCCTTTGGGATCTCGGATAGGAACCAGACAACTGAATCCGGCAGATGCCAGATTCCGGCTCGACCGGATTCACCAATCCGAGCTAGTGGAAGAGCAAGGGCCTCCGGGACCTGCCTGCTTTGGACCCCGGATCATGCGGGAACCACCTGTCCGGAATTTTCAGCTCAACAGGGGTGCCAAGACCTATGACGGCAGCAAGAAGCCGGAGGACTGGCTGACCGACTATGTAACTGCAGTAAGCATAGCCGGTGGAAACAGACGATGGGCGGTACGGTACGTACCGCAGATGTTGGAAGGACCTGCCCGGATCTGGTTGAACAACCTGAGAACTGGCAGCATAGACTGCTGGTTAGACTTTGAGGAGCCATTCATCAGCAACTTCACCAGCACGTACAAAAGGCCAAACATGCCTCAGCAACTCGCCATCTGTAGGCAAAGGAGTAACGAGACTGACCGGGAGTATCTCACCCGGTGGAGCAATATTCGCAATTCTTGCGAAGGAGTGGTAGAGGCACAGGCCATCTCCTGGTTTGCACAAGGATGCCGGCATGGCTCAATGCTGTGGCAGAAGTTGCAGAGAAAGATGCCGACGACCTTGGCAGAGACCATGCGCATCGCCGATACCTACACGCTTGGAGATCCCATGCAACCCCTAGTGGATGTTAGTGACTCCAACAGGAGGAACGCGGGACCTCAGCGTTCGGGACCGAGCAGGAGCCATGATTGCCAGGATTTTGGACAGAAAAGGAATCACCCCGAGTACCCCCATGCCGCACAGCACGTCGCAGTAGTGACCCGGGAGCAAGAGGATGCCGGCAACAGCCAGCGTCAGAAGACAGGTGGCCCGACTTGGGGTCAAAGTCAGGAGGTGCAAAAGACCTGGGTGGAACAAAAGAAGCCCCTGACATATGAGGAGATGTTGAACAAGCCATGATGTTATCATACTCTGGAGGCCAACAAGCCCGCAAACCACTCGACTCGGCAGTGCAGCTGGTACCAACGCACATTGCAGGAAGGCAGCTCGGGAGCTGTTCGGCCGAGTGCTCCGGCATCTCGGCCCAACATTCCGAGACCCCCTCCTCCGACGTCGGGGGCCAACGCTATCCGAGTCAACCCGCCTCCGCGAGGACCCCCACCTCGGCCAGTGAATATGGTGCACACCCGGAACGACAACGGTGCAGGCCCCAGTAACCAAGCCGGACAGCAGCAGGGCAACTACCGGGAGGCACATCAAAGTTATGTGGTCTTCGTGACCGAACCCACTGACCGGAGAAGTGTGCGGCAGCGTGCCCTGGAGGTGAATGCCGTGATCCCAGCGGTGCCCAAGTTCTTGCACTGGTCCGAGATGGAGATCACATGGAACCGGAAGGATCACCCCAGGGTTATGCCCAAGCCGGGAGCGTATGCCTTGGTGGTGGACCCAACCTTTGTCGGACCCAACCTCAATGTCCGCTTCAGCCGAGTTCTGATCGACAATGGCAGTGCCATTAACATCATGTACAAGGACACGATGCTGAAGCTGGGGGTGTCCATGAACACCTTGCTGCCTACCGAGACAACCTTCCACGGCATTGTGCCCGGAGTCTCTTGCTCGCCCATGGGAAAAATCTGGGTTGAAGTGCTGTTCGGAACTCGGGAGAACTGCCGAACCGAGAGCTTGGAGTTCGAAGTCGTGGACCTCGAGAGCCCATATCACGCACTGATCGGCAGGCCGGCCCTGGCCAAGTTCATGATCTCAACTCACATGGGCTACCTGAAGATGAAGATGCCGGGACCTAACGGCGTGATCACCATCTTGGGAGACCACAAGCGCTCCATGGAGTGTGCCTCGGCGGGGTCATGCTTAGCTGAATCCCTGGTGATCGCAGAAGAAAAGAAGAGGATCCAGCAGGCGGTGGCAATGGCCAAGACCTCCCAACTCGGAATGCCCGGGATGGTGAACCCGGAGCAGGGTGCGTCATTTCAGCCCCCCAAAGAGACCAAGAAGGTGGGTGTGGACCCCAGCAACCCGGAGCGCCAAGTTATCATTGGCAGCAACCTGGACAGCAAATAGGAAGGCGAGCTCGTCGACTTCCTCCGTGAGAATCGGGATGCTTTTGCGTGGTCGAGTGACGATCTGCAAGGTGTCCCGAGGGAGTTGGCTGAGCACTCTCTGTTTGTTCGACCGGATGCGAAGCCGGTGAAGCAACCAACTAGGCGTCTCTCGGATGAAAGAAGAGCCGCCGTCATGGAGCATCTGGCTATACTGCTGGCTGCGGGATTCATAATGGAAGTGCTGCACCCGGATTGGATATCGAATCCGGTCTTGGTAGAGAAGAAGAAGGATGATCCCCTCCTGCTTAAGGTGTGGCGCATGTGCATCGACTTCACCAACCTCAATAAGGCATGCCCGAAGGACCCCTTTCCACTGCCCCGGATAGATCAAGTGATAGATTCCACTGCCGGGAGTGAGCTTTTGACATTTTTAGATGCATATTCTGGTTTTCACCAGATACCTTTGATCCGGATGATCAATTGAAAACTGCTTTTATTACCCCTTATGGGGCTTATTGCTATCGTGTCATGACTTTCGGTTTGCGGAATGCTGGTGCTACATACCAGAGGTGCATGCAGAAATGTTTGCATGACCAAATAGGCCGGAATGCCGAGGTCTATGTCGATGACATAGTCATAAAGATAAAAGAAAAAGCCTCACTAATAGATGATCTGAGGGAAACATTCAAGAACTTAAGAAGATTCCGGATGAAATTGAACCCGGATAAATGCACATTTGGTGTTCCGGCGGGGAAATTACTCGGTTTCCTCATCTCAAGCCGGGGAATCGAGGTCAACCCGGGTAAAATTCGTGCTATCGAGAGCATGAAATTGCCCGTACGTCTCAAAGATGTGCAGAAGTTCACTGGTTGTCTTGCATCCCTAACTCGGTTCGTCAGTCGACTTGGGGAGAAGGCCTTGCCCTTGTACCAATTGATGAAGAAAAGCAAAACATTTGTTTGGACCCCGCAGGCTGACGCGGCGTTCAACGATTTGAAGAGGATGCTCTCAACAACACCCGTGTTGGCATCCCCATTACCCAAGGAACCTATGCTGCTATATATTGCTGCAACCAACCGAGTAGTCAGTGTGGCAATGGTGGTAGAAAGGGAAGAAGGGGGCAAGCTGATACAAAGGCCGGTGTATTACCTCAGTGAGGTGATCTCGGAATCCAAACAGAACTACCCACACTACCAGAAAATGGCGTATGGGGTGTACATGGCAGTAACCAAGCTCAAGCACTACTTTCAGGAACACCCGATCACAGTGGTATGCGAAGCTCCTCTGGCCGAGATCATCGGTTGCAAGGACGCTAGCGGCCGGGTAGCCAAATGGGCCATCCAGTTGTCTCCATACGCTCCGGCGTATGAGAGACGAGATGCCATCAAGTCGCAGGCGCTGCCGGACTTTTTGGTAGACTGGGCCGAGATGCAGTATGAACCTCCGATGCCGGATTACAATTTCTGGAGGATGCATTTCGATGGCTCAAAGGCTAAGATCGGATTGGGTGCCGGAGTGGTCCTCACTTCCCCGAAACAGGATGTACTGAAGTATGTTCTGCAAATCCATTTTCGGGCATCTAACAATGTCGCAGAATATGAGGCCTTGGTTCATGGACTGAACGTCGCCAAGGAGATCGGCATCCGCCGGATAGAATGTTTCGGTGACTCCGACCTCGTAGTGCAGCAGGTGTCGGGGAATTGGGATGCCCTTGATGCTAACATGGCCTTATACAGGTTTCATGTGCAGAAAATATCCGGTTTTTTTTAAGGATGCGAATTCAAGCACATACCCAGAGGAGAAAACGAGGCAGCGGACGTCTTGTCCAAGCTAGGGTCATCTCGGGATGCCATACCACCCGGGATAGCTCTGGAGCATTTGAGGAAACCATCTATTCAACCCTCACCCGAGTCGGATTCTATCTTCATCCCCAAGGAGCCTGGTTCAGATGCCGTACCCATGGAAGTAGATGTCGGGAGCATAACATCGAACCCGGGGACTGCGGTACAGTGCTCAGAGAGGCAGAGAAAGATGATGATGGAGGTGATGTCGACAGAGCCAATGGACATAGACGCTCCCGTGTTCCCGGTTCGACCTGCCCCGGGATGGGCACAACCCATTATGGCTTATATCTTGGAAGGAACCCTCCCGGAGAATGAAGTGGAAGCCCGACAGATAATGCGAAGGTCAAAAGAATACACCTTCATCAATCAAGAGTTGTACAAGAGGAGTGTCACTGAGGTACTCCAGAGGTGTGTAGAACCGGCAGAAGGACAAGAGATGCTCCTGGAAATACATCAGGGGGAGTGTGGACATCATGCATCATCCCGGGCCCTGGTGGCGAAAGTGTTTCGGCATGGGTTCTACTGGCCCACTGCATTACAGCAAGCAGAAGATATTGTCCGGAAGTGTGGAGGATGCCAGAGGTTTGCTCACCGGATACATATGCCGGCGTCAGCACTGAAGACAATCCCTATCACTTGGCCATTCACAGTATGGTGTTTGGATATGGTCGGGCAGTTCAAGCCGGCAAGAGGCAATATGACACATATACTGGTTATGGTGGACAAATTCACCAAGTGGATAGAGGTCAAGCCAATCCGGAAGTGTGATGGACACACCGCTGTGCAATTCCTGAAAGACATCATCTTGAGATACGGGTACCCGCACAGCATTATCACAGATAATGGCACCAACTTTGCTGTGGGGGAATTCGCTCAATTTTGTGCTGAGAAGGGAATCCGGCTGGATGTAGCATCAGTTGCACACCCGGAAGCAAACATGCAAGTCGAGAGACCAAATGCCTTAGTCTTAGCCGGCATCAAAGCTCGTTTGATCGAACCACTGATGAGAACTCCGGGATGCTGGATAGAGGAGTTACCGGCAGTTTGATGGGGTCTCCGGACTACACCGAATAGATCTACCGGGTACACGCCATTTTTCATGGTATACGGTGCCGAGGCAGTACTCCTGACCGACATACAATATGATTCCCCGAGAGTGACAATGTTCACCGAGACAGAGGCAAAGGAGGCCCGAGAAGATGATGTTGATTTACTCGAAGAGGCAAGGGAATTGGCACTGTCTCGCTCTGCAATTTATCAACAAAATCTCCGTCGCTATCATAGCCGGAAAGTGCACCCGAGGGTGTTCCGAGAAGGGGATCTTGTGCTGAGGCTCATTCAACGCACGGCCGGAATGCATAAATTGTCACCTCCATGGGAGGGACCTTTTGTGATAAGCAGGGCATTGCACAATGACTCTTATTACCTTGTAGATGCACATGAGGCTAGGAAAGGTGTAATGGACAAATCCGGTGAGGAAACCAAGCGTCCATGGAATGTAGCACTACTTCGACCCTTTTACACATAAAGGGCTCAGTGTATGTTGTATCTCAGTTTTCAGTATTAATGAAAGTAAGGCACCCCAGGAGGAACCCGGGGACTGCCTGGTTTTGTGCCTATTTTGTTTTTATTTTGTCAAGTTCATTTGCTGTTTTATATCGGCATCTCGGGAAGGAACCCGGGGACTTTCGGGTAGCTGTCTTCTGTATTAGTTGTATGCCGGGAAAGTTCCGAGTTCGATTCTCAAAGTCAGAGTAATGTATGTCATGTGAAATCATCTTGTGACTCGACTAACGCGCGCCAAAATGGTAGTCAAGAGCAAAGAGAGTCAAATGTGGGGAACACGAAAATGGTCTCGGGGACTCGGAGCAGGAACTTATCCGACATACCTATTTTTTGCTAACCCAATTATTTTTATGTCGGGAATTCGGTTAGCTGGAACTCGGAATGTCTTAAATAATGTATGCCGTATGTGGAGTTTTGTGACTCGACTGTCGAACGCCGAAATGGTAGACAAGAGCAGAAATTACCTAAGTACGGTAAACATGAAAAGCAATTCGGGGACTCGTAACAGAATAAATTGACATAACTTGTTCGGATAGATAACTAGGAGCGGAGCTTAAATATTAAATAGTGTATGTTACATCTTGCACCCGGCATCCCGGGGATTTAACGAGTTGTACTCTAAAGATTTTTTCTAAGCGGTAGGGGAAGCCGGCTTCTCGGCGGAGGCATCAGCAGGAGCAGAGATCTCGGGAGCAGAAGCAGGAGCGGCAGCGGCTTCAGTTCCGGCGGCGGTACTCGGGGCATCGGGGCGCACCTCGGCCTGGGAGCCCTCGGGTCTCGGCGAAGTTGTAGCATCCCGGGGAACCACGATCTCGGGCGCAGCACCAGAGGCAGCATCATCTTCTTCAGGAATCTCATCGTCCACGTCGCCGGTCGCACCGGTTTCTTCGTCATCCTCATAGTCGGATTCGGAGTCAGAAGCGATGACGCTGGCGGTGAAGGCGCGGATGCTGGACCACGAGGCGATGCGGTGCGCCACCTCTTGTCGCCGCTGGACCTTAGCCGGATCGTTGCACCACGGCGAGACCGTCCGCAGGCGCTGGATCGCGTCCAGGTCGAGACCTTCGTACCAGCTAAGTACTTGGGTCAAGACCTGGTCGACACCAGCCCGCGCACCGGAGCGTTTCCAAGCGTGGATGCGCCTTCCGGCACACCGGAGTGCGCTTGCGAGTTCGGCAACCGAGAGCGTCGCGCGGATACTCGGCCACAGCGTGCCGTGGACGTGGATCGCAGCACTGAGCAGATCCGTCCCGATCGACCGGAGAGGCACTATCCGGGCCTTCAGGGCGGTGAGGTGGTCCTCAATATCCCAGGCATCCGAGACAGCACCCTTCCCGGCACGCTTCTCCCGGGCAGCAGCAACGGCAAGAACAGCAGCCTCCCGGGAGTGCTCGAATTCCCCTTTAAAAAGAAGAGCTGTCAAGCGACTAGGGCATAAGAAGAACAAAAAAAAAAGAGAGCAAGGAAAGCATGGGGGATGTCGGTTCACTTACTGTTAAGGTCCCGGTTCAGTACAGTTAGCTCGGAGAGCCAACTATCGGACCGTGACCGGAGAAGAGCCAACCCGGTCTCCGCGAGATGGGCGCGCTCCTCGGACTGGTCCAAGGTTTCCCTTTGTTTCTTCGTCGCCTCAACGAAGCGCGTCTTCATCTCGGTCGCAGCAGCCTTGGCCTTTTCAAGCTCGCCGTTAAGTCGCGCGATCTCGGCTTGCGCGGTAGCAAGGGCGGCCTTCTGATCTATCGAGATCTTGCGCGCAGCATCCCGCTCCTCCCGGAGGCGCCCCTCACACTTCTTGGACTGACCGAGGTCAGCAAGAACTCGGTTGAAGATGCTGCAGCGTTTCTTGCTGCACTCCTTAAATCAAAACAAAGAAGGATGAGGTCAATCCGGGAGAAGATATAAGGAAATCGGGAGATTCCGAGATCAATAGCAAGTAAAGACTAACCGGTTGGGAGGATCTCGGGGACTCGGTGTCCGAGTCCTAAAATTTTCTCTAAGATTGGAGCCTAGTGGTCTTCTATTCGGTGGAATCTAGAGCACTAAGCACCAATCTCGGGGACTAGTGGTGATGGAGCAAATTTTGAAACAAGCTAACCGGTTGGGAGGATCTCGGGGACTCGGTGTATGAGTCCTAAAATTTTCTCTAAGATTGGAGCCTAGTGGTCAGCTATTCGGTGGAATTTAAAGCACTAAGCACCAATCTCGGGGACTAGTGGTGATGGAGCAAATTTTGAAACAAGCTAACCGGTTGGGAGGATCTCGGGGACTCGGTGTCCGAATCCTAAAGTTTTCTCTAAGATTGGAGCCTAGTGATCTGCTATTCGGTGGAATCTAGAGCACTAAGCACCAATCTCGGGGACTAGTGGGGAAGGAACAAATGTTAATTGGAAAAAGAAAGGAAAGAAACTTACCTCGGTCACCCGAGTAGCATCCAGCGCAGCCACCTAGAGAGCGTGCAGAGCTTGAGCGTTGCGGCTTGGGCCTGCAGCGTGCAAGTCTCCCACGGTCTCGGAGGCGTCGGCGGCAATCCAGGCCTGGTTGTATTCATCAACAACGTGTATGCCGGAGCCGCCGGGCGCGCGAGTAGCAGCAACGTCCCGAGATCCTGAAGGCACAAAGGAGCTTACGGTTGCTCGCAACATCCGCATGGCGGCAGTAGGGATCTCGGCGGGAGGCGGTGGTAACGGTGAAAACTTACCCGTGCGCAGCGCCAAGTCTTGGGCCGAGGATGTCGGGGCAGCAGTAGTTTTGGCAGAAGTTGTTTTCTGCCCGGCAACCTTGCCGCGCGACTTTGCGGCAGGTTGATCAGCTGGCCGGGAGGAGGCTGCCGGTCGTTTCTCCGAGGCAGTCTTGTTGGCGGCTTGCCGGGAGGGACCGCTGGGCACGAGCTGCCGGGGAGGGCTCAGGATCTCTGCCTCAAGCCCGGGCACCCGGCGCGGACTCTCCGGAAGAAGAATGTCCCCCGAAGTGGTCGTGGCTTGCACCGGGGTCTCATCGATCACCGGGCAGGCATCCGGATTCACAACGGTAGCTGGTGCGGTACCGGAAGCAGCAGGCTCGCTTCCTTGAGTAGAAGGGCGAGGTGGAGAAGAGGCAGCCCGAGCCGGGCTGGGAGTCCGAGTTCCGGGAGGAGGAGGAACAGCGGGTGACGGGAGGTCGAGTGCGTCCCTGAAAGAAAATATCTCAGTAATAATTTATGGAGAAGGCAAAGTCATGTAGCATAAGGCAAAGAAAATGTACCCGGAATCCACAGTGGGAGGACCCTTCTGCCGGCGCCGAGGAGGTTTCTCGGCCGTTTGTTTGTTTGGCTTGCTCCTCTTGGGGGGGTTGCCGGAGTTATCGGCAGCGTCAGTGTCGGAAGCCGCACGCTTCCGGCTCTCGGCGCGTTTGGTCACGGCCGTCGGCTTCGGAACCACTGCTGAGGCCCAGTTGAGAGGGAGAGCGTCAATCACATCAAGAATTTGGCAGTCAATCTCGTCCTCATCATCCGAAGAAATGAAAATTGCCTATGAAGTTGAAGGGTTACCCGGGGCGGCAGCTTTCACCAGAGGAACGGCAAGGTGCTCCTCACCATCGGGATCCTCCCTCGGCATCTCTTCCAGTACCGGGAAGTTCGGCGCGAAAGTCCCGTTGGCGTGGATAGCGTATTCCTCGATTTGCCGCTCGAATAACTGCGCAAATAAATCACCACATGATACCCATGTCGGTTTCCAGCAGAACCCGGGTGCGAATGCAAGTTTACGAAAGGCAGACAAGAGCACCTGTTTCAGGGGCTTTTTCCGGGATCCCCCGATGACACCCCAAGAATAGTCATCCGTCATCTTCGTCCGAGCAATAGCTCGAACGCGTCGGACGACCGCAGCATGGTCTAACCCAAAAATACTGGTCCGGGTAGGGTCTAAGTTCCCGGCCATGTGGCACATCTTGTGTACTCGGGTTTGGAGGGGGCAGACGCGGCGAATGATGAAGCAACGCAGGAGATCATCGCCGGTCATCGTGTCGGTCAGCACGTTCAGGACGTCGTGCATGCACCTGACCTCTTCGGTGTCGGGGTACCGTTTCCAGAGGTTGAATTTGCACGGAGGACCAATGACAAACTCCGGCAGGTTGATGAAGTCCGGATTCGAGGATCCCGGAGCATCGCCCGAGCTCGCCCGGTTCTTCACATAGAAGAAGCTGCGCTGCCACTTCCGGCAGGACTCTAGTCCCTTGACTATTGGGAATCCGGAGTCAGCGCGGGGGATGACAGTGGCAGCTCCGCAGTCGACCAAGTCTTTTATTTTCTGGTCCGGATTGGGGATGACTTGGCGACGAAGGATGAAGTACCTGGCCCAGAGGTCCAGGAATGGCCATACACCAAGTTATGCTTCCGAATAGGTGGTGAAGACCGAAAGCATCATGATGGCATTGGCTGGGAGATGATGGGGTTGGAGGCTGTAGGTGTTGAGGAAGTCACGGAAGAAGGGGCTAGCCGGAAGCCCAAACCCGCGCTCGAAGTGCGTAAGGAATACAACGTATTCCCCGGGTTGGGGTTCCGGTTGAACCTCGTCCTCCGGAAGATGGCTCTCAACTTCTGGCGGTATCCGGTGAGTCCGGTACAGCCAGTCCAGGTCCGACTGTTTGGTCTCAGATCCATCCCAGCACCCCGAATACTTTCTTCACCCATACCGGAGGAGTCCGCAGAAGTATCCGGGCTATTCTGCAGGCGCAGTGGCAGTTAGTCGGGGTTAGTCTATCGGGAGCTAAGATGTCAGATCGCAAACTCCTAAACACAACCGAGTTCAGCGCAAGTAAGTTCTACCGTGTGCTGATAAATCGAAACTAAAGTGAGGAAAATAAGACCGGGCTAAACTCGAACATGACACAATACGAGCGAAAGATCTAAGTCCTACCGCAACGGTGCATCCCCGCCGCGCACCTCGTGCGCGCCGCTCGAGTCGTGCTCGCCGGCGGCGGCGCAACCGCGCGTGTGTTAGGGCACGGCCGAAGGCAGAGTATCATTCTACTAAAGAAGATCATCGGGGCAGAGAGAGCAACTCACCGGAGAAGAGGAGGTCGATGACGCGCAAGAGGAACGGCGGCGTTCGGGCTCCGGCGAACAGCGAGGGCGGTGACGTTCGGGCTACGGACACAACTGCGGCGGTGCGCTCGAGACGACGGTGGCGGAGAAGTGAAGGAGAGGAAGAAGAAGAGGAGACCGTTACGGTCCCCTATTTATGGGGGGTTCCGGAGCGGTTTCCAGTTTTCCCGCCCACGATCTCCACGATCGTGGGTGGGATCTGTTTTGTGCGGCGTGGCACGTGGCGCTAGCCGGAGCGTCCGATCCGGCCACACCGAGGGCCACACGACCCCAACGGTTGGACTTCGGATCGGCTGCGGCTCCCGGCGCGCGAACCCAAGCTACGGCGTGCTCGGGCAGAGGCACTCGAGTGCGTTTCTGGTCAGACGGGACGTCGGATGGGACCCAGCTCGAGATCTCGAGTTCAATACGGAGCCAACGGTCAAGATTCACTGAGACTGCATTATCCGGTTACAGGCTTCGTCTCCCGGTTAAGACAGTCTCGGTAAGAAGATCTCGGGAAGAACCGATCTAGGCAAGTAATCGAAGGATGATGTCATGTGTTCTCAGAAAATAGTTGTTATTAAAGCTGATCCCGCACATCATCCGAGGTCGCTGTGCAGCACCAGCTTCGGGGACTAGTGTCAGGGGGCTGCCCCCGGGTACGGGCAGATCCCGGAATAATTCAGTAATGTGCCAACAGTACTTGACCTTTGGCGAGGGCAAGGGACACCTCTTGGTGTGCTGAAGGGGCAACTTGACCCTTGAGCGCAGGTAGAGGGCAAAGTGCCTCCTGGCAGGCGCAAGGGTCAGCTCTAGGAACTATAAATAGACACCCCCAGCCTTCACAATAGCAGCACAAGCATCAGCGGGTGGTTCCTCTAAGAACTAGCTTCTCGAAGATGTCTTTGCGGATAGGCTAAGACATCTTCGGGAGGCTAGGCCTAGAGATACTCATCCTGAGACAAACTCGGATGCCTCCGGAAAGGATCTCGGATCTTGGACTCCGAGGAGACTCTCGGAAGGAGGAGTATTCGGTTTTGCCGGATAGAGAATCCGGGTGAGTGCTAACCGGAACATCTATCTCGGTCCTGAACTTGTGCAGGAAGGACTCACGGGGGCGAGCAAGAAGGTAACCGACACGAGGGACCCCGGTAGGCCGTCAACGGTCTATAGCAGGCTTTCCCGTCTGTTGCGGGGGGAAGTACCATTCCGCCTGACACGGAAGCATGGTCACCTCCCGCCTGACACGGAAGCATGGTCACCTCCCGCCTGACACGGGAGCGCGTCAGCCGGTACGACAACGGTACGACAAGACCTGACATGCCTAGCCCGGCAATCCGGAAAAGGCTATCCGGGATGGGCAAAGACATGTCTTGTCTCTGACAGGGAGACACTGATGGTTCAGGACGGCGCCTGCTGTCCTTATCGATATGATGACGAAGGGGCTATGCCGGATAGTGCCGCACTAGCCGGTGACGACATGCCGGTTAGACCTGTCCGGTGGGGCCAAGCTGGTTTAGGGTTTCCGGCCCTCCTAGCCGGAACCCTATAAAAGGCGCCATAACTGCTTCTGTGGGAAGAAGACCAACTTGGCAGCCAAAGCTATAGTTGCATTTACTCCTAGAGCATTTACTTCCTCATACCTTGAGTTCATCTAGTTCTTCTTGTTCTTCACTTGGAGAGATCTACGAGCAAGTTGTAGCCCTTGTAGCACACTTATATAGAGAGGAAAAGCAGGAGTAGGGGTTTTACCTCCTCACGAGGGCCCTGAACCTGGGTATATCGTGCGTGTGTTGTGTGCCTTCGTGCATTTATTCTTGTTCGTTAGATCTTCCCCCTCGCGCTTTGATATTGTTTCTCGTTCTTGGGAGATCTTGGTTACACCGGGATCCTCCTCGCGTGGGCTATTCAGCTCTCTATCCCTCCCCGGATCCACCAACGTCCATCGGCCCCACAGATTAGCCATCCTATGGCATCTGCCGTGACACCACCACGACACCGACACCATCCAAGACCCCAACGCCATCAACCTAAAAGATCAACAAGCACACGATGCCACCAACTCCGAGACGTCGCCACTTGACACGAAAGACGACGCCGGTGTGGGAGTAGAGTTGAGGCAGATTTATTTGTCCGGACGCCGCTCTGATGCCCACAAGTATAGGGGATCGTTGAAATCTTTGTTGAGAAGTATTACCCAATTTTATAGTTCGACTATGGGGAACACAAGAATACCGATAAGACTTTTGCAATTAAGACGTCACTCTCAGTCACACCTATATCAATAAACTCACATCACCGGTAGTGATGGAAGTAATATGATTCAAGCAGGCAAAATAAAACAACAGTAGTAACAAGGGTTTCCCAGTTTTCACCGAAAAAATGAAAGTGCATCTCAGAGATTTAAAACGTAGGCATGAGGTGATAGCGGGTTGTTGCATGAATAAGATTGGCCATATAATAAGATACAAATATCAATGGGACTTTTCTCTAACTCTGATATATGTAGGTATGTGTTCCGTAAACAGTTATGCGTATTGATACCCACAAGTATAGGGGATCGTTGAAATCTTTTCAAATATTAGTATCGATTCTACTAGGAGTCGAATGTATAAGTGTTCATCCTTTCAAATAAGAGTGTCACTATTCTTATTATGTATGCACTAGACAAATTAAAATGATGCAAGTGTTTTTTGGGTTTTCATTTGTAACAAAGTAAAAAGCTGAAAATAAAATATGATGAGTGAAAGATCTCAAATAGATAAATCTCAATCCTCTATCCAGCAAGAGGAAAAGCTTAAGTGTGTGTTTCGTATGTGTGGAAAACATTCCCAAGGGCTACATGGATTTCATGGCATAGATATTTCTAAAACAACAAGGTAAATATTTTGTCAAGTTTTAATCTTCTTTGGACGGAGCCATAATTAGGTGTAGCTAAATAAATACACTCAACCCTTATAATTAGGTGTAGCTAAATTAAGACATAAAGTCCCACCATATCCATAAACTCTAAGGTACTCGATATTAATCCCCTCCTAATGGAACTTCATGTATTAGACCACAGGTTTACTTGTGCTCCAAGGTCCTACCCAATCATTACATAGTGTGATCACCTTCATGCATTCCTAAACATATGTGTGCACTCCTATATTGTACAATAAGACAATCATAAAAGATAAGAGCTTAACCAAACACTCAACACATGTTTACTGAAAATCTTTGCCAATCCATCTTATGCCCCAGTAACATGAGAGAACTACTTACAATGCGAAGACATGATATGATTCAATGGAATAAGTGATAGAACACAATCTGAAAATATAATCTCCCCACAAAACAATGACAAGTAGCAATTCACAAACATGTAGAATAGTACTTAGACAAAAGCTAGCGTTCAAACAATCTCAAACTATGAGGGGCGATGAAGTGGATCACGAAGATGGTGATGGAGATGGTGCTGGTATTGATAGTGGTGTTGATGGAGACTCCGGAGGAGGGATGGAGGAGCCTTCCGGAGGTGATTCGACGGCCTTTCCCCCCACCAATCTTCTTTGGCGGCAGCCTTCTTTCTCTCTATGTTTCTTGGTTTTGTGTTTCTCCCCGCCTCCTTGCGTAACTCCTCGGGGGACTATTTTTATAGTCGGTTTTAGGTCAAGACGAAGCCACGGAGACAAAAACGGACGACATTAGAGCTACGAGGGGGAAAAGGGTACGCCTCACTCGGCCAGGGAATCTGGCCGAGTGGGCCTACCCAAAATCTCCCTCGGACTTCATTTTTCGCGAATACTTGGCTCGTACGTCTTCTTATTTCCAAATATTGGGCCCCGTCAAATCTTAGGTCATTTGGACGTCATATGTTCCCTGAAAGTCGAAAACATGGAAAATGGGGTTTTCTGGTTCTGCAGGGTTAATTCCAAATAAATGGGGAAAGTGTGAATTATCCCCCAAAATCATTTTGTAACATAAATATAACCCATGCAAATTCAAAGCTTCCAATCATAAAAGTATTTCTTTGAATAGTATTCACACTTTTGTTTACCATTGTAACATGATTCTTCTTTGGAAAATAAATGGTATGATGATTGCCTTTAACATTGAATGTCACTTTGCTCTCAGTGCAATTTATCACAGCCCCTGTAGTGTTCAAAAAGGGTCTTCCAAGAATAATAGATAGATTATCATCCTCAGGCATTTCGAATATAACCAAGTTTGTAGGAATTAACACATTAGCAACAGAAATATAAACATCCTCATATATACCTATAGGAACAACAGTGGATTTATCGGCCATTTGTAATGAAACTTCAGTTGGAACCAATTTGTTTAGCTTAAGTTTCTTATATAAAGAAAAGGCATAACACTAACACCAGCTCCTAAATCACATACTACATATTTCACATAAGTTTCTTTAACATGACAAGGAATAGTTGGCGCTTTTCAAGCAATTTCCCTTCAAAAGAGTGTTAATTAGCAAGCATAGCAGTAATTGCATCATTTGGTATCTTTCTTTTATTTTTAACAATAATGTGAGAGGTCTAAATGACAGTGATTACAGACTTCTGGTGTATAATAAGATTTATGAAAGTCAATGTGCCATAATCTGTTTACAAGAAACTAAATTTGAATCCTTTGATCATACCTTTATTAGGTCCTTCTGTCCTAAGAGATTTGATAATTTTGTTTTCTCACCCTCGGTGGGAGGTGGTATTATTGTGCTTTGGAACAGTGCAGTTTTCAATGGAAGCTTGGTTGAAAATACTAGATCTGCAATTACAATCAATTTCTCCTCTACCCACAAGAATGAAGCATGGACTTTGGTTACTGCATATGGACCTTGCAGAGGTATTGGAAGAGATAATTTCGTTCAATGGTTATGTGATTTAGTTATACCTGATGGGGAGAATTGGCTTTTACTGGGAGATTTTAATTTCATCAGGTCTGTTGAAAATAGGAACAAACATGAATGATATATTTTTACTCAATGAGATAATTAGCCACCTGGCTTGCTGGAACTACCTTTGAAAGGTCGAAACTTTACCTAGTCAAATATGCAAGATCAACCTTTACTAGTGAAGGGGATCGCAGGCAGAAAACAAAAAAATTCCTAGCAACGATATCCTTAAACTAGCCAAGATCTATACTATGCAGATATAGAAGTACGGCGGAGATCGGAATACATACCCTCGTAGACCGAATAACGGGGATTACGCTCCCGCACAAGCGTTGATGATGAAGACGACGTAGCCTACCTCTAGGTCGCGAAGAACTCGGCGCGATGAAGACGACGAAGATGACCTCAAGGTCGGGTCGAGGAAGCCAACCTCCCAGCACCACTAGCGTGGCACCTCGCAGGGCGTCACACACAAACGGTGGAGACGACGGCCTCCGAAGCTCTAGTCCAGGACGAGAAGCGGAAGACTTGGACCGGAACACCAGCAGCGCGACAGCGGGCTATGGTGGAAAGAGAATTCTATCCTCCTCGGCGCAACTCCGACAAAGAGAAATCGAGAATTAATTGGTTGAATTAAAAAGCCAGGGGTGCCCCTTCTTATATAGGCTCATGGGGGGGAGCCAAGCTCCCTAGCCAGGCAATGTGGGACTATCCCACATGCCTTGGTGCGGCTAGGGGAGTGCGCCGGCCCTAGTGGGCCCCATGTGGCCCACTAGGGGCTGGCCGAACCAGCCCTCCTCCCTTGGGGTGAAGCTCCCCCCCTCATGGGCCTTCTTTCCACTAGAAGGCCCATTTAGGGAAATCTGCCTTTAAAAAATTGAAAATAAATATATAAAATCATATTTAAACATTAATTACACTAATTAATATCAAACATATTATATATAATTTATTCTTACTCCGAAAACTATTTCGTCGATGCCCGATCTCCATCGGACCATTTCCGGGACGTTCCCGGTGATCTCTTTCCTTTCCGGTTGTCTTGTCGAAACCCCTTAAGTGTGTTACCCTAGCGGTTCGATATAATAACAGACATGATCGAGACCCCTCTCCGATCAATGATTAACTCGTAGGCCTGGACCCCATGAATTAACCCCTGTGATATAACGAATGACTATCATCTATCAAACCTGGACGTCTAGTCTTAAATCTTTTGTCATAGCGATACTTAGCGTGTCTGAGTATCATTCTTAGATATCTCCATACCTAGCATGATCTCGTTACCTACATCGCTATCTTCTACTCGTCTATGATATTATGTCAGCTAGTGACCTAGTCACATGTTTGCAAACTCATTTGACATAATCTCACCGAGTGGGCCCTAGAGTATCTATCCGGCTATATGGACTTACAAATCCCGTTGTTGACCCCTCGTATCAACTACCCTCTTCCGATACCCAAAAGTATCACCTATCATTTCACACTATATAAGATATGACGTTTGGTGCGATCAAAGTATCTTCCAGGGATAACAATAAGAGTTGATCTCACGGTGTTAAGGCGTAATGACTATGTCCTATAAATAATGGGTATGTCCATCACATCGTTCAACCAACGACATGACTTCCATTGCCGACCGGCGCCATGCCCTATGATCGGAAAACCTCGATCATCAATCGCGCAACGAAACTAGTCTTAGTGGAGGCAACTAGGGACCTGGTTGTTTATCTACCACACCTGTATTAATTTTTCCGTTTAATACAGTTATAGCATGGTATAAAACATATAATGAACAATTGGGATATTACCAATAAACTATGTTTATTAAGTGCCTCTAGGGCATATTCCCTTTAACTCAAGCAGCTAGACTGGTTTTTACTAGTTGTGCTTGGACTTTGCAATGTCCAAACACATTGGTTTATCCTCTAGCTAAGTCCAGTCTAATCATATACCATGTGTGGTTAGCATTTCCACGGTTATCCCAAAAGCACAGATATTCAGATTTGAGTATCATTGGGTACAGCAACCTGGCTTCATTCAGTTAGTTGAGAAAGTCTGGAACTGGCCAGTAAAGGCAAAAACCTCAGCTGGAACTCTTACTGCCAAGTTCAAGAACCTCAGACAGGAATTGAAAAGATGGGGGAGAAGCTTGTCAACAATATTAAGCTTCTGATTGACAAATGTAATGGGGTTATCTTGGTTTTGGATAAGTTAGAAGACGAGAGAGATTTAAGCAGACCTGAGTTTAACTTCAGGATCATTGTAAAAAATCACATGAAAAAACTATTGCATATCCAATCGGATTATTGGAAGAAAAGGTGCACCATTAGGGAGTTGCAATACCCACAAGTCAGTCTCTTAATCTGTCAGGGTTTAACATTGTTGATAACCTCAGTGGCTTGGTGGAAACTTTTATCACTGAGGAGATTGCTGGAATTGTGAAGCATATGAAAACTGATAAGGCGCCATGCCCTGATGGTTTTGATGGCTTGTTCCTTAAAAAATGTTGGCACATTGTCAAACATGATTTCACTCGGATGTGCAATGATTTCTACTCTGTTACTGCATTCTTGGAGAGCATAAATGGATCTTTCATCACTCTGATACCCAAAGTGCAAACTCAAGAGACTGTGAATGATTTTAGGCATATTTCATTGACGAATACTTGCCTCAAATTTCTCACAAAACTGGTCACTAATAGACTACAACAGGTAGTGACCAGAACTATTCATGCCAACCAGTATGGTTTCATCAAGGGTCAAACTATACAAGACTGCCTTGCTTGGTCTTTTGAGTTCTTATTTCAGTGGCATCATTCAAAACAGAAAATTATGATCTTGAAGATTGACTTTGAAAAGGCTTTCGACACACTAGATCATAATGCTTTGCTACAAGTGCTGAAGTCAAAGGGCTTCCCTGATTTGTTTCTACTATGGGTAAAATAAATTCTCTCATCTGGATCATCGTCTGTGTTGCTTAATTGTGTACCTGGCAAACCTTTCATTTGTAAAAGAAGCGTTATTAGGAAAGGAGACCCCCTTTCACCTCTATTGTTTGTTGATGGATTAGATTTACTGCAGAGCTTAGTTAACAAAGCGTATCCTGATGGTTAGCTGTCTGCTCCCATCCCTATGAGAAAGGATTTCCCTATTGTCCAATATGAAGACGACACAATCGTGGTTTTGTCGGCAAATAAAAAATATTTACAAATGTTCAAGTACATTCTTCAGTTATATGCCGCGTTTACTAGCTTGAACGTAAATTATCACAAGACTGCTATGCTGCCAATTAATGTATCTCGGAATGAACTTGAGGATCTTACACAATTTTTGAGTGCAACGTGGAGAGCATGCCTTTTACCTACTTGGGATTGCCTATGGGTACTACAAAGCCGACTATCTAGGACTTATCACCATTAATGGATAGAGTGGAAAGAAGACTCACTGCCGCCACTGCCTCTTTTCTCTCCTATATTGATAGACTGATTTTGATCTATTCTGTATTATCATCCATGGCAACTTATTTCTTATTAACTCTAGTAATTCCTGATGGAGTATTGGAAGTGGTAAACAGATCTAGGCGCCATTGTCTATGGAAGAAAAAAATATAAGGACAAGGTTAATTCGCTTGTAGCCTGGAAAATGATTTGCAAACAGAAGGATAAGGGTGGCCTTGGGATTATTTATTTGAAGATCCAAAATGGTGCTCTGCTATTAAAGCTTCTTCATAAATTCTACAATGATGAGGACATACCTTGGGTTCAACTGATCAAAGATACCTATTACTTTGACAGTGTTCCACATGCTGTTGTTGAATCTGGTTCTTTTTGGTGGCGAGGGGTGATGAGACTATCTGAGTCCTATGGAGCCATCACTAAATGTGAAGTGGGAGTGGGCACCTCCATCATGTTCTGGTCTCATCTATGGCTACAAGAGAAGTTAGAAACTAAATTTCCAAGACTTTTCTCTTTTGTGGTTCATAATCTACAATATGTTCATCATTTCTTGAATTCTGAAGACTGGTTGTCGCAGTTTCATCTCCCTCTGTCAGTGGAAGCACATGATGAATATACTCAATTGCAAGCGTTGGTGCAAGGTGTGGAGCTCTCCACTGAATCTGATAAATGGGTATGCACCATTGGTAACTCGAAATTCAAACAAAGCAAAGTCTACAAACATGCGTACATCGGTCAAATGACACATCCCCCATCCTGTTGAATATGGAAAAGCAAATGTCAGTCAAAGAACAATTTTTTTGCTTGGTTACTTCTTCATGATAGGCTGAATACAAAGGATATGCTGCTGCGTAGAAAATGGAAGGTGACTGATAATCACAATTGTGTGCTATGTTCTGCTCATCAGAGGGAAGATTGGAGACATCTGTTCTTTAACTGCATGTTTAGTACGAGGATCTGGAATTATCTCCAAATTCCTTGGAATCCGGGAACCAAGATTGAAGTTTTAAAACAAGCAAAGAAGGGTTTTCCTGGACCCTGTGATACGTCCATTTTGCATCACTATTTTATATCATAATTTACTGTTATTCATTGATATATTTCAATTTGGAGATGATACTTATGTTATTTCATCTATTTTGCATGTTTGATGATTATTGGAGGATGGATCACCGGAGTCTAAATTCTGCTGGAAAAAGCATCGTCAAGATACTATATTTGCAAAGCTCCGAAAACAAAATGAAGAATCTGGAAAATCCTATTTTGCCAGATGCCGGAGGGAGCCAGAAGGGGAGAACCAGGTGGGCCCCAGGGGGTGAAGGGGTTACGGTGCAGAAAACAATAATTTTTCTAGCGTACGAAACCCTAACTAGCCAGTATCTATCTATCTAGTACATGCGATAACGGTGGCGGAACGGGTTACATTACCTCCATGTAGACCGATAGCGGGGATTACGCTCCTGCACAAGCGTTGACGATGAAGTCGTACGTAGCCGACCTCGAGGTCGCGGAGAACTTGCCACGATGACGAAGACGATGACGCCGGGGTGTCGACGATGATCTGCGTCGACGGGCGTCGGGCGGAAGAAGGCAGAGCGCCAGCACCAGAGGTGGTGCGCCGGCGGCAGAGGGGAGAGGGGCGCGGCGGCTGCAGGGGCGAGACGACGTCGCCCAGGCTACTCAAAAGGAGTTACCTCCGAGCACTCGCAAACATACGGAGCTTAGCGACAACCCCCGGTCATTCAGATCCAGCTGAAATCGCAGGGGCAGATCTTATCTGGAATCCCGTAGAGCAACGGCGCTCTGCGGTATAGCTTAGGTGGAGAGAGACCCCCTTTCCTCAGCTCGGCGCGGCTCCAACTTGGGAACCACGAGATCGAGAGAGAAATCGGGAATTAATTGTATTTTCCAATGAATTAATCCAATTAATATGCCTTGCTATATAAAGGGGAAAGGGGGTGTGCAAACCCCTTGGCTCCCCCATGTGGGACTAAACAAAGGACAAGGGAGGGGGGGGGGTTCGGCCCCCACATGGGCTGGCCGAACCAGCCAATGGGGCCCACCCCCTTTGGTGGTGCGGCTCCCCCTCTTGGGCCCTCTTAGGGCCCATGTAGGTGGGAGCCCCCTTTTTCCTTTATTTAATTAATATTAAATTAATATAAAAATCCCATTAATTCATAATAAATATATTTATATATAATTCAGTATCCCGTGACTCCGAAAACTCTTTCGGACCACCCGAACAACTTTCGGACATTCCTGGAACCATTCCAGACCTCTCCGGAACTCCTTCCGGACCACCGGAACTCTTTCCGGATCATTTCTCTCTCTCCAACAAATTCCTATAATATTCCAGAACCTATCTCCTGGCGTCGCTAAGACCTTAAGTTTGTTACGCTACGGTTCGAGAACACTCCAGACATGGTCGAGACACTCCGCTCACCAATGATCGTCAGGGATACCTGGAAGTATATGACGACCCCTGTGCATTCCACGAATATCGTCGTTGAACCATAAATATGACATTCATTCCCTTTGTCTCTGCGATACTACCTTGTCCGAGATATGATCGTAGACACACCGATGTCTTTGTTGTATCTCGTTACCGACGAAGGTTATTAACTCGTCTGCGATATTACATCTCCATGACCTAGTCATAAGCTGCGCAGCTATACAGATGCAATATCACCGAGTGGGCCCAGAGTATCTTTCCATTACAAGAATGAACAAATCCCGCTCTTGATCCTTACGTCTTGATGCTCTTTCGGAATACCCAAGATGGACACCGTTATTGTCATGCTATATAAGACACAATGTTTGATGCTCTCAAAGCACCCCTACGAAGCATTAATAAGTACGGTCTCACGGTCTAAGGAATAAGCTATCATATTCTTATCTATTGCAAATGACAAACATCGTAATACGATCTTATTGCAATACTTTGCGTATGTCCATCACCTTATTCAACTAACAAGATGACCCCATTGTCAACCGACGTCATTGTCCTTGATCGGGAATCTCGATCAACTGTTGCCCAATGGACTAGCTCATATAGAGTCTTGCTAGGGACCTGGTTGTCTAGTATCACACGTGTATTAATAATTCCGATTAATACAGTTATAGCATAATACACAAACCTATTATAAACTTATGAGATAATGCAATAAATACTACTTATTTATTTGCCTCTAGGGCATATCTCCTTCAGTCTCCCACTTGCACTAGAGTACAAATAAACTAGCTGCATTTTACTTTATCAGAATCCCTTATCAAATAAGAATCATTTGATAATGCTTGCTTGTGGAAGAGTGTTACTGCACAATCCACGACTGTACATGCTTTTGCGATTCACTGATATCAACTTGCTTGATATCATCATGTTGTCTAACAACATATATGCAAATACCGTAACTAAGTGAGACTTCTGTTTCCCAGCGCTTACTCTGATTATACTAACCAGATAACTGCCCTGAAAAACACACTCAGCCATGCAGAGCCCCTTGTAACAATTACAAACTCGCGATATCTACATACTTTCACACCAATGAAGAAAACTTGACATTCAAATGTCAATCCCTTAACTAACGCACTTCTACTTCCAGTAAATTCCAAATTTACTTTCATAACTGCTCTTATTCCAAGAACATCGGTTATATTTCATCAAGCAGATAATATGGTTTCTGTATGATGTCTAATATTACATAATAGACCCACATGTCATACAACCATTACTTTCATGCATCATTACTCTTAATGATCAATTGGATTTCAAAGGACCATCCTTTTGATTCTAATCTGACTCCTCAGATATAATCCAAAACAACTCGACTAACTATTTTAAAATTCCCGTTCTATTTCAAAATAGACACTGACTTTCAAATAGTTTCACAACTTCATCCTTCTTATCTATTCTACTGGTACAATTTCACAATGTGTCATTTACACAAGATGAATTCGGCTCCCACTCAAATTATGTCTCCACATATTTGAGAACACACGCTCCCACTCAAAAACGTGCATCCACATATTTGAGTTCCTGAGCTCCCACTCAAAAATATGTTCTGCACATATTCCACCTGAGTAAACTAACTATGACTCCCACTTAAATCGACATTTTGGTCAAACCAAAATCATTGATCTACCATCAATTCGAATTTAATACAAACTATAGTATTACATTAATACAAATCCCTCAGACTTCAAGCATGTCTACATAAATGTAGTCAACAAATTTGATCTTGTCCAAGACACATTTCTTGACAAGACATGCTACCGCGTCTTTCTTATAGTCACATTTTTCATATAACACCTTATATGATATAACACCTTATATGATGATTAAACAATCTTATTCCTCTAATAAGAATTGCAGCAAGAATTACTCTCTTAATCTTTTCAAATGCAACTTTGGATTTTCAGGCTAAAAAAGCCTTTGTTCGTATTCCGATATTTTCTCAACTTTCTTTGTATTCATAAAGTGCACCTTGATCTGTCAACAAGATCTGAAATACTTAATACAGTGTTGTGACCTGACAACAATATTAAATATAACAACACTTTATTTAGAAGTTTCTTTCATGAAAATATTATGATCTTTATGAACAGGATTGCAAGCAGAAAATGATTTTCTAGTCTCCCTCACTCTTAATCACTAAACTTTCATTAGCAGACATATACTCTTTGGAACACCTTCCAACATAGGTCTGACACTTTATTCCAAACTTCTAATTCCAATCCATAAACCATAATTCGAAAAATCATCTTTTTCTCGGAATTACATAGACAACAAACTGAACTTTGTTTCTAATTGGTTTTGGAATACACTCCCATTCAATGCGAGTATTCTACAAAGAACTATTCATGTATATACCGAATTATCGTGTAATCATATACATGTCGACACTACTGTCGATCTCACGAATTCTCGTTGAGAAAAATATCTATTTTCTAAAGTGGTCATCGACTATAATGTTTCGAACATATTAGGAGATTCTAAGACAGATTCTGACAGACCACACTTTATTTAAAATAGAGCATGATTATAATTCCCCACATATCACCATATATGACATTATAATATTGTGAAACGAATTTCCACAAGTCTTTTGTGTTGAAACCATAATTCAAAAATATTGTCCTTTGATCGAATCTTGTGAATACAATATTCACTAATCTTTCTTCTGAAAAACCCCATTTGATCTATTATCAAATTAATTTCAGACTCCATAATTTATCGGGCAAATACTCCTATTTACCAAAATCATGGAAGAATTCGGATCATGCAATAACACCATTGATTAATCATTAAAAATGACTCTCAATCAATTTCCTCTAGTATTGCAACTTCAATACTGCATTTCAAACTTAATCAATTTTGGCACTCGAAATACTTAAATGGACCAAAAATATCCATTACTTCTTTTATTGCCTTTATGACTAAATTCGATGGTGTTTGTTCTTTGGACACATAATTTTATCGTTCCCGCTATTATAAATGTATATCATACGCATAATGTAATTGAGATATGATGCAAATTACTCATAACATGAAACAATTGCTTTGTTTCATAACATAAAACAACTGATGTGTTCTATATGAATAATTATGTCTTGTAACATTCAAGACACCAAACTAGATCACATTCTCACTATTACAAAATGTCTTATCAAAAACTATTGATGATAACTAATATGATATCTCGAGGGCGTGAGCACTACTGGCCATGAACTTGCCATCACTCGTGCACTGTCACGTCACCCTTCGCCACATACTTGTGATAATCAGGGACTGTTTCACAAACAGAACAAGTATCAAATACTTTTCATCAAGTATGAGAAGAATACATTTATATCTTCGTATATCAAATATACTCGTAGCGTCGAAGAACTCTTCTTCGATGGAATCAACTTTTAGAGATTTGAACTTGTTCACAAATGTGAAGAAGCTCACCGTGTCTCTATAGCATATTCACGCACATGCTATTCACAGCTAGGAGGTAAAGCACAATCTCTATTCCACTGGAGTTCGCTATCTAGAAATCGTAGATATTCGTAAGCCTGAAGTAGATGTCACACAACTTCTTCAACTGAGTCTCCAGACAGGTATGCTCCCCATGTGAATGGTCCGGAACTTTCTAAGCTGTCTGAACTTGCTCAAGACTCAATTCATCTTTGAAGTGACCTCTGATCGTATCAATCACGACATATGGCTCCATGTGTTGAAACAACTTTCAACTCAGGTGCTAGGCATACGCTCATGACGATCGTGACTTCCATGAACATGTCATGATGCTTACGGAACTCATCATCTTGCTCCTTGCTATCAGAATCATCTGGTCTAACTCCTAACTAATGTTCTAGCACATATAGGATGTTTGTTGTGTTTGGAGAATGTTTCTAAAACCAATGTACCAGCTGATGAAGTTGGACCCGTCGGCTTCTAAGGTAGAATCCGAGCTCTTGAGGAAGTAACCGAAGTGTAGTTCCGTAGTCTCCAGATGTGATCGCAAAAGAGGTAAGATAAATTTATAATATATAGGTGAGTTTTAGTTCTGTAATCTCATTATCAAAAACACACCACACCAAGATTATTATCCCTAAAAATAATAATGGCGATTACACGACCCTCATCCACCACACTACCCCCGATCATCACGTCCGGCAGCACAGCTTCAAAGGTGGACATAAAATGTCGATCACAACAACTCTGTGACTCGTGCTCGATCTTTCGATCTTCCCGTGTTCCGAGGCCATACCTATGAGTATGCTAGGCTCGCCAATCAAACCTCGAAGACCCTGCGCGTGCAACATGGCTTACACCCACTGTATGCGAACGACGAGATGTGCGACACCCGATCATCACGGCCTGCCTCATAACGTAGAACTTTCTTGGTGGTGCGCAACGAGGAAGAACACAATTTTGGTATTTGTTAGGGATCATCCTATTTATGATGCTACCGTTGTATATCTAGCATATAAGCAATCAATAGGATGCACACACAACATCACACAATGATGATGCAATGAAGTGCGATGTGACATGGTCGATGCGCCTGGACCTTCATGGCGCCATGTGCCTGGCCCCCGGCGCCCCGGCATGGCTCCGAGTCTACAGAGCCCTACATTGCCTCCGACGGTACGAGTAATATCAAAACTTACCGTAACCATGTCACATAAAATAACGCCTCTGCAAAACAAAGTTAGACGCCTCTAGCTTTATTTAGTTTTGCAAGTTTTACGTGGCAAATAGGCTTATTCGTAAGAGAATCGCTTCCCTACCTACGAACTTTGTACCACAACGTCGATCGTATAATTGCATGTTTAAGCATCCCTTTCGGGCCCTCCATTGAAAATGCTTTGCCGACTCGAGAGAGAGAAACAGACACCCGACAGCCACAGATACGGTGCAAGCCGTATGTCAGTAGTGGAACCAGTCTCGCGTAAGCGTACGCGTAAAGTCGGTCCGGGCCGCTTCATCAACTCAATACCGAAGGCATCGCAAGTGCACGCTAGAGGGTAGCAAATATAAGAAAGACGCCCTCATTCAACATGAGTTCTAACCGTACCAGCAGTACTACGCATAGATCGGCTCTGATACCACTGAAGGGGTTACGGTGCAGAAAACAATAATTTTTCTAGCGTACGAAACCCTAACTAGCCAGGATCTATCTATCTAGTACATGCGATAACGGTGGCGGAACGGGTTACATTACCTCCATGTAGACCGATAGCGGGGATTACGCTCCCGCATAAGCGTTGACGATGAAGTCGTACGTAGCCGACCTCGGGGTCGCAGAGAACTTGCCGCGATGACGAAGACGATGGCGCCGGGGTGTCGACGATGATCTGCGTCGACGGGCGTCGGGCGGAAGAAGGCAGAGCGCCAGCACCAGAGGTGGTGCGCCGGCGGCAGAGGGGAGAGGGGCGCGGCGGCTGCAGGGGCGAGACGACGTCGCCCATGCTACTCAAAAGGAGTTACCTCCGAGCACTCGCAAACATACGGAGCTTAGCGACAACCCCCGGTCATTCAGATCCAGCTGAAATCGCAGGGGCAGATCTTATCTGGAATCCCGCAGAGCAACGGCGCTCTGCGGTATAGCTTAGGTGGAGAGAGACCCCCTTTCCTCAGCTCGGCGCGGCTCCAACTTGGGAACCACGAGATCGAGTGAGAAATCGGGAATTAATTGTATTTTCCAATGAATTAATCCAATTAATATGCCTTGCTATATAAAGGGGAAAGGGGGTGTGCAAACCCCTTGGCTCCCCCATGTGGGACTAAACAAAGGATAAGGGAGGGGGGGTTCGGCCCCCACATGGGCTGGCCGAACCAGCCAATGTGGCCCACCCCCTTTGGTGGTGCGGCTCCCCCTCTTGGGCCCTCTTAGGGCCCATGTAGGTGGGAGCCCCCTTTTTCCTTTATTTAATTAATATTAAATTAATATAAAAATCCCATTAATTCATAATAAATATATTTATATATAATTCAATATCCCGTGACTCCGAAAACTCTTTCGGACCACCCGAACAACTTTCGGACATTTCTAGAACCATTCCAGACCTCTCCGGAACTCCTTCCGGACCACCGGAACTCTTTCCGGATCATTTCTCTCTCTCCAACAAATTCCTATAATATTCCAGAACCTATCTCCTGGCGTCGCTAAGACGTTAAGTTTGTTACGCTACGGTTCGAGAACACTCCAGACATGGTCGAGACACTCCGCTCACCAATGATCGTCAGGGATACCTGGAAGTATATGACGACCCCTGTGCATTCCACGAATATCGTCGTTGAACCATAAATATGACATTCATTCCCTTTGTCTCTGTGATACTACCTTGTCCGAGATATGATCATAGACACACCGATGTCTTTGTTGTATCTCGTTACCGACGAAGGTTATTAACTCGTATGCGATATTACATCTCCATGACCTAGTCATAAGCTGCGCAACTATACAGATGCAATATCACCGAGTGGGCCCAGAGTATCTTTCCATTACAAGAATGAACAAATCCCGCTCTTGATCCTTACGTCTTGATGCTCTTTCGGAATACCCAAGATGGACACCGTTATTGTCATGCTATATAAGACACAATGTTTGATGCTCTCAAAGCACCCCTACGAAGCATTAATAAGTACGGTCTCACGGTCTAAGGATAAGCTATCATATTCTTATCTATTGCAAATGACAAACATCGTAATACGATCTTATTGCAATACTTTGCGTATGCCTATCACCTTATTCAAGTAACAAGATGACCCCATTGTCAACCGACGTCATTGTCCTTGATTGGGAATCTCGATCAACTATTGCCCAATGGACTAGCTCATATAGAGGCTTGCTAGGGACCTGGTTGTCTATGTATCACACGTGTATTAATAATTCCGATTAATACAGTTATAGCATAATACTGATAATGCAATAAATACTACTTATTTATTTGCCTCTAGGGCATATCTCCTTCAGGGGGCACATGAGGTGTCGGCGCGACTCCCTTTGCTGACGCGCCAGGACATCATGAGAGGGTCCTGGCCCAACTCTGGCCGAGCCCCTTTGCGTACTTCATCCCCCCAAAACCTAAGGCACGGGGGAAAGCCAGAAACCATCTCAGGCGCCTGCACGAGGCGGAGAACACCGAGTGAAAAAGCTCTCCGACAGGCTGCGAAGCTGCCGGGGAAATCCCTTCCCGGAGAGGGGAAATCATCGCCATCGTCACCGTCATCAGGCTGCACTCCATCACCACCATCTCCACCGCCGACACTGTCATCTCCATCGGTCCACTCCGTTCCCGCTGTAACATCTAGGGCTGAATCTTGTGTATTTGTTAGGGGAAACTCTCCGGGTGTTGATTACTCTTGTTATTGATGCTATTGAGTGAAACCGTTGAATTAAGGTTTATGTTCAGATTGTTATCCATCATTATATCACCTCTGATCATGTTCCAAATGATATGTTGTGAGTAGTTCGTTTAGTTCTTGAGGACATGAGTGAAGTCTAGATGTTAGTAGTGAACTATGTTGAGTAATATTTGATGTTTTGATATTTAAGCTGTGGTGCTATTCTTCTACTGGTGTCATGTGAATGTCGACTACATGACACTTAACCTTTATGGGCCTAGGGGAATGCATTGTGTATTCGAATATTAATTGTGGGGTTGCCGGAGTGACAAACCTAAACCCCCATTGATATCTCGATGCATGAGGGATAGCAGGATCTCAGAGTTTAAGGTTGTGATTAGATTTATATTAATTAATTTCGTGTATTTGCGGATGCTTGCAAGGGGTATAATCATGAGTATGTATTAGTCCTAGGAAGGGTGGTGCATTAGCGTAGGTTCACCCACACAACACTTATCGAAACACTAAAGATTAATCATCTATATGAAGCGAAAGCACTAGACAGAATTTCCATGTGTCCTCAGAAACGTTTGGTCATCATAAGTAAACAAATCGGTTTGTCCTTTGCTCTAAAACGGATTGGGCCACTTGCTGCAATTATAATTGCCGCATTGTATTAATCGCACTTTATTTATATGTTATATCAAAAATTCCTAAAAACTTGTCTGCTAGTGTCTACAGTGAGATATTCATCAAAACCGCTTGCCAGCACCTTCTGCTCCTCGTTGGGTTCGACACTCTTATTTATCAAAAGTACTACGATACACCCCCTATACTTGCGGGTCATTAGCTTGTTTCATATAAGTGGTAATAATTGCTTGTTGGTGTATATGGAAGCAGCGAAATGGTTGGGTTTTCAAAAACATCAAACCCACTTTTAGAGGATGGAAGGCTTCTTTTTCCCAGGAATTGTCCCTGCTTAAAATACAGAGTAAATAGCTCTATAGTAGATAGTTTATCATCTTGGATTGATAACTTACACTAGCCTGTACAGTAAGTTTTTTCTCTGATTTTCTGTAATAGCTTGTACATAATACCTTTTATGGTTCAATAAAGTGGGGTGGAGTGGGCTGTGGGGGCTTGATAACCCACAAGTATAGGGGATCGCAACCGCATTCGAGTGAAGTAAACCCAAATTTATTTATTCAACACAAGGGGAGACAAAGAATACTTATAAGCCTTAACAACGGAGTTGTCAATTCAGCTGCACCTAGAAAAGCACTAGTAACAGGGGTGGTGTGAAAGCAGTAGTAACAGTAACACAAAGACAATGTCACCAGAAAATAGTTGCTTGCATGGAGTTGACTTTAGAGCAATGTGATGACAGAAGGACTGGGGTTCCCAGCTATCTACACTAGTGGTAACTCTCAAAGAGCAAGTGTTGGGTGAACAAATTACAGTTGGGCAATTGACAGTATTGAAATAACATTAAGTTAGAATATCCAGATAAATAATCATGTAGGCATAATGTAACAATTCATCGGATCCCAACAAACACAACACGAATTACATCTTATGGATCTCAATCATGTAAAGTAGCTCATGAGAACATTGTATTGAAGTACATGGGAGAGAGAGTACCAACTAGCTACAGCTAGAACCCGTAGTCCATGGGGGAATTACTCACAAACCATCATGGAGTCGAAGTGGAGGCGGTGGAGTCAATGTAGATGGCTCTGGGGGTCAATCCTCGTCCTGGCAGGGTGCCGAAACAGGAACTTCTGACCCCCGATGACGGCAGCGCTGCGGAACTTTTCGTCGCAAATGGCCTAATGTTTTAGGGTTTTCACGTCGGGGGGTATAAATAGGAGAAAGGGAAAAGGCGGTGGAGGGCCGAGGGGCCCTCACCACCTCCTCGCGCGGCTAGGAAGCCAACCGCGCATGGGCATGGTGTGTCTGCCTCGGTCTCCGTCTTCGTCTCTCCTTTGGACTTCTGGAACGTGTCGGGAAAATAGGAGATTCGGTAAAGAAATCGTCCAATTCCGAGAATATTTCCATAAGTGGTTTTCTAAAACGAAAAACAGCAGAAAACAGGGAACTGGCACTTTGGCATCTTGTTAATAGGTTAGTCTCAGAAAATGCATAAAATCATATAAAATGTATATAAAACATGTAGCAATTGGTATAATATAAGCATGGAACATAAGAAATTATTGATACGTTGGAGACGTACAACATCTCCAAGCTTAGTTCTACTCGTCCCGAGTAGGCAAAAACGATAAAACAATAATTTCTGAAGTGACATGCTCTCACATAATCTTGATCATATAATATTGTAAGGCTCATGTTATGAATGAAATGACTTAAGGTAATGATCTATAGTTTGCTAACAAAATAGACAATGAGTAAACAACTAAATCATATAAGTAAAAACTTTTCAGGAATAGTACTTTCAAGCAAGCATAAAAAAGATTTGTATAAGAGTTAACTCGTAAAGCAATATTTTCTAAGTAAAAGAGCATTGAAGCAACACAAAGGAAGATATAAGTTTCAGCATTGGCTTTCAACTTTGAACATGTATATCATGTAGATAGTTGTCAACACAAAGAAATATAACTAGTGCAATAAGTAAGCATATAAGAATTGTTGCACACCACGTGTTTGCTTCAAGGAAAGAAAGAAGTAGGTAACTGACTCAACATAAAGTAAAGGATAGACCCTTCGCAGAGGGGAGTAGGGAAACGAGCATGTGCTAGAGCTTCTTATTTTTATAGGCTTTTGAAATAATATCGAGAGCATAGAAATAAGTTTTTGAGTGGTGTTTGTCGTTGTCAACGAATAGTAATGGGCACTCTACCCCCTTGTCAGCCAGACTTTCTTAAGAGCGGCTCCCATGAAGGACGTTATTTCTATCCAAGGGCAGATCATCCCTCTTTCTTTTTTGTTTACACATGTAGTTTAGAACAAGTATCATTGCATGGCTAATTAGATCATTCACTAATTAGAGCTTGCGAGGTAGTTCACCATTAATTAAGAAGAACAGAGTTGCTCAATTAATTATAGAAATGTAGTTTATGATGCAAGTCGAGAGTTGGCATATGGCGTGGAAACAACCGCTCCCGAGTCGTATCCCCAGGGGCGACTCTGGAGTGACGCAGCCTCCACAGAGAACTCCAGATTACGCGGCCTCCCTCCCCTGCTGCCGCCGGCGTGGGCCACGGTGGCGGCGGCCACTGGTGCCGAACGATACTGGGGTTGGGGGTTGCAGTGAATTCCTCGTCAGGGCGGCTGGGGCGGCATCGGCGCTGGTGTTTGTCGGCGGTGGACAAGCGGCGTTCCCGGCCAGGCGGCGGCGGCTTTCCGGTCCCGACTGCACTGCGGCGTGCGGTGGAGGCAAGCCATGGGTCTAGGGTCCTGCCTAGACCCGTCGTATTGGAGGCGGCGCGGGGGACCAGGGGCGGCGCCAATCGGCGGACGTTCGTTCCCTTCCTTGTCGACTGGTTCCAGGAGGAGGATGAGGGTGATGCGTGCATCTGAGTCTGGGCTGCTTTGAGCCTATTTGGGCCTATCAGCCCAAACAGAGCCTGCTGCAGAACTGGTTGTGGCCTTGTTCACACCATCGATCTGCGACGATGCTCTGTTCTCGCTCCTCCTCTAAAAACTCGGCAAGAATAAAAGGCGGTGGTCCTAGAATTCTTTCTCGCGCCAAGATCAAGATCTACCGGTGCATGTTCCCATCGATCTAGCGGAAGTGTCGTGTTCTGAAAGGCTCCGCCGGCGCTCCATTGGGCATTCATGCTTGGAGATTGCTGGATTGGGTGGGATTCGGCCGTGTGCACCCATGTTTTTCTCTGGACGTTTGGTTTCAGAGGGAGCGTTTGAAGCTCTGCCGACAGTTATTATCATGGAGCACGTTTTCGTTTTGTGGTGCTGGCGGAAAATGCTATGGAAGTCGAGATTTGAGGACTGGCTATGGTCGTTTGAATCTGGGCGGTGATGAGGAAATTGGCTTGATGATTTGGGATTTGAAGAAGTGGTTTGTAAGTGGGAGTGACTGCACATGAGAAGTCCAAAGTCTTATGTCTCATGGTGAAGATAAAAGGTCTGGCCTTAATTGGTTGTGCCTGGCAATGACCTTGTTGCAGGCATTGTTTTGAGTGTGAGGACTTTCTTCATGGTGAAAACCTAGGGAGAAGTTGGACTTCTGGTGTTGTCTTGGTGGTGTTAGTGCTGATGTCTCAAAGAGTAGATCGCTGCAGTGAGACTTTTATTTTTTGTAATTCTTCTCTTTTATCGGTTGTGTGCTTCCGTAAAGCCATTAGGGTACTACGTTGTTGTAGAGGATGGATGTATTTGGTACTTTCTTGATATCAATAAATTCTCTTTATCTAAAAAATAATATGCCGTGGAAGTAGGGATGTCAATGGGTACCCGTTACCCCCGTACCCTGCGGGTAAAAACCCTGTTAAGGTAAGGGTTTGGGAAAACAAAATACCCATGAGTAATAATTGGGAAAATCTTATACCCATCGGGTGGAGAGGGTGCGGGTATGGTTATATGAACCCATACCCACATACCCATGTACCCTTCTAGTAACTATTTTAATGATTATTTTGTAGCTTCGCGTACATTAAAATTACTATGTACTTTGTCGTGAGTTTGTAAACTTGAAGTGTATGGTTACCTGGTGTTGTTGTTTTATGACTATGTGTTACTGTTTATAAGATGTGTTGTTGTTTACGCGTAAGTGATTTTGTTTGCATATGTTGATTATATGTAAGTGTTGTTGTTTACAAGTGTGTTGTTGTTTACGTTGTGTTTCTTTTGATAATGTATTGTCATTCATAATTCGATGTTGTGGTTTAAAACGTGTTGTTGATTAAAGGTATATGTTTATACAATGTTTTTAAGAACTATTTTCTACTAAATCTGTTGTGTTACAAAAGAGGATATTTTTACCTGCGGGTAACCCTTTACCCTTTCGGGTGAAGGGCATGGCAAAAATTTATACCTATACAAGGATATGGGTACGGGTGACGGGTAAGGTTGAGAGCGACGGGTAAGGGTATGGGGTGGATCCACCCTTACCCATACCCTACGGGTGCCATCCATACGTAGAAGACCCACATGGAAGCCACCTCATTGATCTTTCGTCCCGTTAGAAATGATGAAGGAAACTGCTATCGCAAATCTCGGATGGTGACGCCAATGTCACGATGCCGGCTGTCCCCAAGGGGAAGTGGGAGCACCGGTTTCAAAAGGACATCTACACGATACCGCAGATTGCAGGGTGACATGCTCTTGCTCGAGCCCTCTCCAGACATGAATGCCCAATGGACCCCTGAGGCACGGCTAGTGCGCCCGTTGCGCAGACACCTGAGGGCTGGACTAAGACAAGCAAGCTTGTAGACGCCCAGTGGCGAAGCTTGAAGAAAAAACATGGGGGGGGGGGGCGAAGCAGATTATCCATGTGTATTTAAGATAAATTTATGATTTTTTTTCTAAATGTGTTCATTTTTTCGCCGAATATGCACACTAAATAAGATCAGTACATAAAAGCAATGTGCTTACTAGGAAACCCCCTCTCTCCGCAGCCTACCCTGCATGAACCTTGCATATTTTAAAGTAATCACCTAAAGAGAGAGAAGGCCTATAAAGAGTTCACCTGCAGTCTAAAAAAGGCTAAATCTGAGATCTAGTCAATAGCATGGGAGATAGGCTGCCAACAAAAGGAAGGCTGGTGATGTTCCAGGCCTATGGAAACGAGTGTTGGCTGCCACGCAGAGATAGGATTGACCATATTTTCTAATTACTAATGCTTAGTAATCACGATCTTTCATTTTTGTTGGGGGGCCATGCCCTAGGTTGGCCCAGCCAAAGCTCCGCCAGTGTCGACGCCGGCGACCCGCTAACGTTCTCTGCTTGTCTAATTCGTGCAGCTTCCTCTCGCTTCCAATCTATGGCCTCTGTTATTCTTGACTAGTGGAATTGGCGCGTCGGCATGTCGCGCCCTTTATGTTAAATTTTGTGTAAAGTCTATCCTGCTATCCTGGTTTGTATTTATCTGTTTTATTAGTATGTTTAGAATGTTGCTAGAATAAATGTTGAGTATAATAGTGGATTTGTTTAATGAAATACCGTTAAAAAAATTCTATAAATTGTTTCAAATTGTTTAAAACATGCTGCAACTTAAATCTGCTTTTTCCCGATAAGAGAACTGAAATTCATTTTCTCAAAACAGCATAAAGGGGTGAAATGAGCTCCTAGATGTTGTCTGAAAATTTCAGTATTTGAGTCACGTTGGAAAAGATCCTAACATAGTTACAATGACTATGTTCATTTACACAGTTTTTTTTATTTGCTCTGAATTAATTTAGATTTGTGTTTGAAAAGTTACAAAAACATTCAAGATTTGAATCAACATGGAAAAATTCCAACATATGTACAGTACATTTGAATTCTTGTTATACGACAATAATACCCAATATGATTTTTTTCAACTTAACATAAGAAATATATCTTGGATGTTGGATTTATTCTAAAAGTTGTTTAATCAAGTATGGAGATGTGTTAAGTGTAAAGTTATTTTTTTTGTACATTTTGGTATTTTGATTGTATTTTTCTGAATTACGGTTTGGAAGTTATGATTTTTTCAAATTTTAAGTGTTTTCTGCTTTTCTGTTTCACTTACAGTGGGTCCGGCACGTCAGGTATTTTTTTAATTAAAAAATTATGCGACACGCGGGTCCGGGATGACGTCGGCTTACGTCAGCCGGCCTGGAGACGCCGAAGCGCCGCCAGAGATCCGAGCCCGCGGCCGCGCGTCAGCGGAAGCGCGCGGGGCCGAGGAGCCGTGGCGAGGAAGAGCAACCGTGGCCGCGTCAAACGGGCGGCGGGGCGGACCAAACGGTCGCCGAATTCGGCCGGCGGCGGCAAAATCCGTGGCCGCGGATGTGGAGCATGGCGGTGAAGGAGGAGACGGTGAAGCTCGCCATCTCGTCATATTCGGGCGGAGAGCTGCGTAGAGGCGGCGGCGCCGGCGACCTCCGGTGTCACGGGAGGAAGAAGAGGAGTGTGGATGGTTTTGTGAAAAAGTCCCTAAAGTTTATGGTATTTGCGTCTAGGTCCTTGGCGGGGGTAAATTGAAAAGGCCTCTGGTACTGTTCATCGCGGGAATTGGTGAAATTGATCGGACGGAATTTTGGAGCAACCATAGGGCTTGAAAATCTCTAGCCTTAATATATAGGGTAATGTACAATGCTTTAGAGTTGAATGAAATTTGAGCACCCTGTTCCGACTCTTTGTGCAATTAAAAAAAGAGTAGACATATTGTAGTAAAGTAAGAATTAAAACACTGTTCCCAAATTTATTCTATTCTCATCACGAACTGAGTGTTGTATTTTTATGGAAATCACTATTCACAAGAGACGGTAGGTACACATATTTTTAATCAAATGCGCTATTCTTTGAGATAATCAAATTCACGTTTGTTACAAAATGAGGTCACTAGATCAGGAGGACTGGCTGTTTGGGATGGGACAATTCTGGGTGAACCCAATAAAACCCACATAAAAATCATGTAAGAAGTTTAAAAAAAATCATTTAAGCAATTAACCCATATAGAAAAAGACCCATTATTCCAGAACATGGTCTGCTACTCTGCTGCCGTTGTCACGCATTCTGTGGAAGCCCTAAAGTATTTAAAAAACTGTAGAAGGCCGAAATAATATAGTCCTAGAAGAGCCCGATGAACAAATGGGCCGATAGTAGCCCGAAAGCGCGAAATGGCAAGAATATACGATTAGGACAATTCGCGCGTGATTGACCTGGAAAAACAATTTCGGTCATGGCCATGTCCATGTGGGCAGTCGCACGCGCGTAGCCAGAGACAGGGGTACGCACATGCAGTCACGTACTCACGTGAACAGAAATATCTTTTGCCTGTGACTAGCGTTTTTTTTTTGAGAGTGCATATATATATCAGCTGAATGATTTTTTAAATCTTAGTCATCGTAAAAAAAGGTGTAATTATAGTTTAAAGAATGTTTAATTGGATTTTCAATTCAACGGGAGGTAGAAGATTTATATACGACGCGTGATGAATTGACAAGTACACATGAGTGCAAGATGATTTATCATTTTCTTGCAAATGATGGTAAGCTAGCTTCTTGATCGTGGTAAAAATAAAGGCCAACTTCTGACAACAGCTCGTATTAAGTGAACATTACGTAGAGTGAATCAACCAAAATTTGTTAAGTATAAACGTAACCATACGAATACGGTTGGCAACTCGTTAAGTAGAAAAGTAACCGTACGTGGATATGGTTGGCAACTCGTTTTTTCCAGCTTCTAAAATCTGAATGATGCCTCCTTATAAATTTCCCAAATTGTTTTTTGCTTTAGGTCTTATGACACTATCAAAGTTCAATTATGGTCGGTAATGGTCATGGGCCTTTACCGTATGCTCGGTCTAAAGCAGAAGTTTTGCGATCAACTGATCAACTGCACGAGCTATGAGTTCCGCGTGTTGGACAATTTCTACGAGTCAATTTGAAACGAAAGGTTAAGTATTTGGTGTACTATATCACACAGTTTTTTTGAAACTGTAAGTAAGTAAAAATTGGAAGGTTGTTCAATTGGATCTATTTTGGAACGAATGGATAATGAATTGCTTTTACCAGTTCAAGAGAAATGGAGGGTCTAGACACTAATTTCTCATCACAAACTAGCCGCACACATAACCTCACGGTCTATGTGGCCCACCGCGTGGGATTGATTTACATTGATTTGACCGATGTCGATGTGCACCATTTTGCACCCACCAACTAGTTTAGGGATGAACCAATTTTTGAGTTGTTTGCACCAATGTGCACAAGCAAGACAGATTTATGTACTCTCAATGTTTTGACCTCTTTTTAAAGAAATAAATCATAGCCTTTCTAGTGTTCCATTGTAATTTTGCGAGATTTTGAAGAGAAGGAAAAGTTGCATGCAAGATACATAGATAGTATATGTCTATTTGGGCTACATCTTGCTACTAATCATATAATTTGGATTGTAGGAGAAAAATCCCTATGGTCTCAGCCTAACAAAAAAAGGCCTCGTTCACTTCTTTGGTGACCATACAGGTTGATGGCCTCTTTGGCTTCCAAGATTTCCAAAAGCATAAATATGAAAACTCACAAGACGTCAAGGACATTTCATATTAAGGGCCATCTTAAATTGCAGGATAGGAAAAACACATAAATAGTAAATACACGTGATTTGTAAAGTAGCCAAGTATACAAGATTTTTTTTTGATTTTTTTAAAATTAAGTATACATGATTTATAATGTAGCCCAGTTTGTTTGATTTCATCACGGAAAAAGAAAAGGCTTCTTACAAAGAGGTTCGAGTGGATGTTACAATTGCTATAAACTGTAGTACAGAGGAATCGTAAGGAAAAATACGAGTCAAACAACCAACATAGAAAAAAAAACTAAGGAATTCAACCCTACATGATTACAATGAAAATCCTTTGAATCGGAGAAATCCTAAATCTTATAAGCCTAGATTTATGCTATTATTGTCATTAAAACAATGAAAACTATCTCAGGTTGGGCATGACAAAAGTATATATTTTGAATTGCATGCAAAGTAGAAAAAATCTACCATTTCCATTACTACCATAAACAAATCTATAGATAAATAGAAGTCATATAATTATACAAAATTCCAATGAATTATTTTTAGCCTAGGAGGTCCAAAATTTCCAAAGTTCAGTAGGTAAACTATTCAATCTAACGAGACCAAAACAAGACCGGAGTACCATGCAAAGAACAAACATACCAGCTCGACACTATATTAGCATTGATGTTGATAACGAATCCACATCGAATCTAGGTCAAGTGGGCAAATCAATATGTTACTAGGATGCCACAGCATAGTCGTCTTTTGCTTGAAATGAAAAGGAGGAGAGGGAAAACTATTCGAGATATACATCTTCCCTAGGTCGCAGGAACACAGGCTGCCAAACCCTATAAAGAAATCTCATTACTTGCGTTGTCAATGATCTCGAATCTCACTGGATTCTCAATCTCATGGGTTCAATTAATATGAAACTAAGCTACCCGGTGTCAGTCTTTAATTTTGCCATAAAGTTTACAGTTCTCGCTGGAAGAAACCCTACCCACATTTTTTTTCTGTCCTAATTAGGAGTACATCTTGAATATCCGTGCAAGAGACATGGTGAAAATTCCTTGTTAAACGAGCAACATCTAAAACGCAAAGTTTATCAAATAGTTCGAGTTTATGCTATGCTCAAAAGTTGTCCCTCACCAACTGGTTTTCAGTCTTCGAGAGAGTTGTTTTGTCTCCGAGATCCAATGATTTCTAAGTACATCTCCTACGGGGCTGCTCAAATCCGGACCGATCTGGTTCGGGTTTTATCCGTTTGAGCAGCCCCGGACACTGCGCGGACACGGGTCAAAACAGGTGCACCCTACGGGGGTGCTCATTTTAGGTCGTACACGAGGCAAGATTGCGTAGGGGCCACAGTGCCCATTGTTTAACACTTAAAAAAAGAAAAAAAAACATATATAAACTAGCCACTGGATAAGCCAGTGGCGGCCGGTGGCCGGATTTCTACGCCGGACTACTCAAGAATGACGTAGTCCGGGTCCTGGACGACGTGCGCGGGCAGCCCCTGGCGGCGCGGTGGAGTCTGCGGCTGCTCCGGCGGCGGCGGCTCGTCCGCTGGCCCGGTCCACTACCAGCGCATGCCAACTAGTGGCATGAACCAGTCGGGGACCTCACCGCGGTCCTCCTCCTCCTCCATCGCCTGCCGCGCCTCCTGCCGCTCCATGTCCTGCTGCGCGGCGACGGCGGCCAGCGCGGCGGCGAGGGCCCTCTCCTCCTCCGCGGCGGCTTCTTCCGCCTCCCACTTAGACTCCTCGATGGCCTGGGCGAGGGCCCTCTCCTCCTCCTCCGCGGCGGCGTCGTCACCGTCTTCCTCCATCTTGACGCTCGGGGGAGGCGGAGGCGCGTACCTGTTGTCGCCGCGAGGTGGGGAGGGCGGCGGGTACTGCGTTGGGCCGCTGGCGTGCCGCACCCCAAAGTATCCCCTCCGCCGCTGGTCGTGCTCGGCATGGAATCAGGTGTCCCAGTTCCTGCTGTTGACGGCGTAGGCAGGGTCGTGGCGGAGGTCGTCCGGCAGCAGGTCGCGCCGCCAGAGGATCTCCACCTCCCTCTCGAGTCCCCACTTCGGGACGGGCGACACCGGAATCCGCTCCGGATTCAGGTGCCACCCCTCGAAGAGGTAGACGTCCGGCCATGGTACTGGGATCGCGTTGTCCCAGTACCACTGGCACTTCCTCTTGCCGAGGTAAGGCCGGACGCGTCGGAGAGGTGCTAGAGGTGCGGTGGCGCGCGGTGCGGCGGCGGGCGCGGGCGGTGGCGGTGGCGGCAATGCTGGTGGAGCCCCTGACCGCGAGGAGCGGCGAGAGCTCCCCGCCTCGTGGTCGTTGGCGCCCTTGCCGAGCCACCATCTCCCCTTCCCCATGGCGGCTAGGGCGGGGGGGGGAGGGGGTGCGGTGCGTGGCGGTGGTGGCGTGGCGGTGTGGAAGCAGTGTGGGGGACGGTGGGGGCGGCGCCCCATTAAATAAGACCGGTGGGGATGCCAACGGTCCACGGGTCACTGACCGGTGGGGCCGGGCAGTTTGCGCGAAGAGGCTGGGGCGCGCGCGGGCGTCCGCGACTGCTCAAACCTGGACCAAATTTGGTCCAGGTTTGAACAGCCGCGGACACGACGCGGACAGATTAGAGAAATGAGCAGCCCCGCAGGGGCCTGGTTTTGTCCGGTCCTGCTCAAATCCGGCCTGTCCGGGGCAATTGAGCAGCCCCGTAGGAGATGTCCTAATATCTCTAATTTATTTTAATTTTACTAAATTGACATTTTGAAATTTAGGAAAATCCAATAAAAGATGTAGATACACAAAGTTATCTAGATATATGTAGAGTTTTGCTATGTTATATATATTGTGTTATAGACGACAAATCTGTCAACGTTTGTCTTTTTACAGATCCAATATGAAAAGATATCATGATAGAAATTTGCTCGTATATACTAGACATGTATATGCACTTGTATGTTTTTTCTCAGAAATTTTTAGACGTAAAATGAACTTTTTGATAGAAAAAGAATTATCAGAGCTCGGAAGTTACAACTTATTTTCAACCTACTATGCCAAGTTAAAATGAAATTTTCAATAAGAAAGGATGAAGAAGCACATAATGTGAGCACCAGCGCCCGCTGTTGGCGGAATATAACACATTGGGTACATCCGGGTTTTCCCGGTAAACAGTCTTTTTGATTTTCTGAATACATATCACTAGCGGGAGCACGAAATCTAATGAGCACTACGGTTAGAGCAGTATAAGGCACTCTTTGTATTGCAGATTTTAAAAGGATTGAGATTGCCATGCATTTCAATTTCTTAGTGATTTTAAAACATAGGAATTTTGTAAACGATGTTTTTGGATGGCGTACAGGAAATAAACACAAGAAATTTGCACAAATGAGGGGAGAGTAGAGAGATAGAGTATAAGTGCATTGGAATTCGTAAAGAAAAAATAAAATGAGAATTGGTCTCATACTGAGATTCCTATGAAATGGACGGCATAGGAATAGAATCTATAGGAATTTGGTGTGTTCAATCCTACAACATAAAGGCATTTTATTGGAATCCTCCAAAAAATTCTTTGCCATTCCTTCAATTCAAAGAGGACTTAATAAGGTCCATGCTATAAGAATTTAAATAATATATTTGTACTTACATGAAAGAGAAGAGGACCTGCAACATGTGCTTCTATGTATTATGTGAGAGTGTAAGGTGGGACATATCTCTCAGTACTAAGCTCCCATGAAATGGAGAGTTGTGGTGCATTTGGTGGTGGACCCACATATATTGATTAGTTTATTCCTATTTCACTTCTTCCAATACTAATAGAGCATTTATCTAATCTTTATAAATATATACAACCTTTTCAATTCGTCGGTACTAAGCTCCTATGAAATGGAGAGTTGTGGAACATTTGGGGTGGGCCCACATGTATTGATTAGTTTATTACTATTTCCCTTCTTCCAATACTAATAGAGCATTTATCTAATCTTTATGAATATATACAGCCTTTTCAATTCGAGCTAAAATATATATGAAATATTTTCACGTCGATGAGTAGATTTTATTCCCGTGATCGATTTAAATTTTGTCAAATATAACTTGTTAATTTTAAACTGAATTTTATACCATTTTTAGATAAAGTGTCAAATTTGTGGCACGTGTTCACAAGTTTACAATTTTCTTAGATGGATAGATCTATCTTGTCGTTTCCCACAACTTTCATGTTATAAATTTTTTATTTCAACATCTATGTATCATATATATACATATAGATTTTATATATTATATTCCCGTCACAAACTTCACCGACGCCAACGCAGATCTAGCTACTGCATTATCATTATATCTCATCGCCAAAACTCATATGGTTGTTGGTTAGATGAACGGGAATCCGGCACCTAGAGGGGGGGGGGGGTTGAATAGGTGCTATTACAAATTTTAGGTCTTTTCAAATTTAGGCTCAACACAAAGGTAAATTCTCTACATATGCAACTACGGTGAATTTACCTAAATGAGAATCTAAGCAATAACAAGATAACCAAGTAAGGGAGCAAAGGATAAAGGGAACCAAGTGAAGCACGCGGAGACGAAGATGTAATCCCGAGTTCCACCCAAGGGTGTACGTCTCGTTTGGAGAGGTGTGCGCTACCACAACAGGTTAGCCGCAACGCCACAAAGGCTCACCTTCTTCTCCGATGAACTCAACCACAAAGGTTTCGAGTCCACCTTCCACTATTGATCCCCTTTTAGGGCGGAGATCGAATCCCTTACAAACGCTTGAGGCACACACCCACAACTGAATTGGGGGCTCTCAAAAAGACCACAAAAGGTCAAGGACCACAAAAGGTCAAGATAACACCAAGAGTACAACAATGGTGAACTAGGTTTTCCCACCGGAAACCCTAGACACGAAATCCCCAAGTGAATGGGGGAGAAATGCAAATCCCTTCGGTGAGGATGTAGATCCGGGCCTCCTCCTCCAATCCTCCAAAGATCTATGAATTTGGGTGGGGGGATTGGGAGATCTTGATGATTTGAGCTTTCAAAAATGGTAGGAGAGAGAAAATCTGAGAGCTGTCTGTTCTTGAGTGAGTGAGGGGGTATTTATACTCCCCCTCAAAATCTGGCCGTTGGCTGTCTTGGTCACCCGGAAATTCCATTTTAAGTTACACCGGAAATTCCGGTGCCCCGGAATATCCGGGTCTTCGAAAATATCCGAGCTGAATTTCCGGTTGAGATCAGAACCAATTCTGAACTTGACTTAGTCGATTTTCTGAGGTTGACTCGGAATATCCGAGTCCTTGAAATTTCCGAGCTGAATTTCCGATTGGAGTCAGTACCACTTCTGAATCTTGACTTAGCCAATTTTCCTGAGGTTGACTCGGAATATCCGGGTTGGTGAACCGGAATATCCGAGTCCTTGAAATTTCCGAGCTGATTTTCCGATTGAAGTCAGTACCACTTCTGAATCTTGACTTAGCCAATTTTCCTGAGGTTGACTCGGAATATCCGGGTTGGGGAACCGGAATATCCGAGTCCTGGAAATTTCCGAGCTGATTTTCCGATTGAAGTCAGTAGTACTTCTGAACTTGACTTAGCCAAATTTCTGGGGTCGACTCGGAATATCCGGTTGGGGAACCGGAATATCCGAGTCCCTGAAGAATTCCAGAAACTCTTTTTCTCTACAATTTGGCTTTATGATTTGTGATATGAGTTTCACCCAAACTGAAATACTTAGCAATAGGATTAGTATCATTGGTATCGTTAACTAACACACAAAACACTAGGGATTAAGAAATGTTCTTTCAATCTCCCCCTTTTTGGTGTTAGATGACAATACCAAGATTTGCATAGAAACAAAAGTAATATCATGTTTTTGGCAGAAAATGGCTCCCCCTAAATAAGTGCAAGTAAGCACACAATATGACAAAGGGAAAGAGCAATTTTATAACAACAACCACAAGATATCACAAAGGAGAAAAGAGACAAAATGTGTAATTAAGGTAGCAATTGAGACTAGATAGATTTTCATACCTTGTGCATATAGAATATGAAGAGAATACCAACACAATCAATTCGAAGTCTCAAGCATAAAATAATGATAGCATCAACCATTGTCTCAATACAAAGATATCACAAATGAAATAAAGAGAGTTTCACAAGAAACTAAAAACACGATAAGTGGACACAAGCGCAAATAAATGATAAACGCATAAGCTTGTGCCCGACCCTTGCAAATCCCCGAAGAATTCCTAGTAGAGCAACTTCTCCCCCTTTGGCATCGAAACGCCAAAAAGGAAGAAGAGCGATGCTACGTCCCATGGAAGTCTTCAGTCCGAGGGGTCCTCCTCCTCATCATCATCAGCATCCTCATCAGCATCCTCATCATCATCATCGTCCTCATACTCCTCAGACGCTGCCTCCTCATCCTCATCTTCATCCTCCTCATCATAGTCATAGCCTGTGGTGTACGAGCTGCCGCCAAGGTCCTGGTCAATCAGTGTCCATGGAGCCAAGGAACCCTGGTTCCACTGAGCAAAGGTCAGGGGCTCAGACAGATCAGCAGGAGCAGGAGAGCCAGAAGCATGGTGAAGGATCAAGTCTTTCTTGTAGTCCTGCTGACGGCGATCCTTGTAGGCATTGTATTGCTCCTTGCGGATGTCCACATTCATGCAAAGGATGTTGCGCTGGAACTAGTTCAGCTTCTTGACATGCGCATGAGTGGTAGGAACATGAGTAGAGGTAGCAGCAGCCCTCCTAGCATCACCCATGAAAGATCCACCTGGAGCTGATGTAGTAGAAGGCCTAGGAGGGGGCTTGACCACAGTCTTCTTCACATAGAGCTTCTTGAAGTCATGTGGCACCAAATCACTGCTGCTGACGTTGAGTTTAGGGAACTTAAACAGGAGTAGCTTCATTATGTACGGAGCATAAGGAATGAAGACCCTGGTGGTCATAGCCTCATACATCTCATTGTAGATGTAATCCATCACATCTACTCTCCAGTCAGTATCAGAACCCGAGTCCTCCACAATGCGGTTGGCGTGAAGGAGCAGGTTGCAGAGAGGGGTAACCACGTTGTCATTGTTGCCACCACTCGGTGCAATGTTCTCACGCAGGATGCGCACAAGAACATCATACAAAGGCAGCAAGTCACGAGAGAATCCAGGGGTGGCTCCCACACCATATAAGTGAGTTGTCTCCTTCTTGTTGAGCTTGTAGGGGTGGTGCATGCGAGTGCCTTGGGGATTGTCACCATCAAACCTGTAGCCCAGTACCTTGCCAAACTCCTCGAAGTTGGACTCACAGTATGATTCCCCAGTCATCCACTTCATGGTCTTCTTCGAGTCACCCTTGATCACTAGGGTGGCGAAGAACTGCATACCAAGCTGCGCGTTGTAGGCACAACGGATGAGCGCCAATCTCTCCAAACCCATGGTCTTGACAATGTGGATGGCCTCTGAAAAAGCAGTTTTCTTCTGTAGGGATGCAAAGTCAAACGGGTGCATGGGTCGAATTGGCTTCGACAGTGAGAGATATAGATCTACAAATATATGCTCTTGCGCTTGGCACCAAAAGCTGCGATCATCGAGAGAGGTGTCTCTTGCGCTGAGGTACCAGTCCCCCTGCCTCAGCTGAGAGTAATCAACAGAATGCATCTTGGAATAGTTCGGACGTTGGGGACTAGGGGCATTCTTTCTCTTCTTAGATGAGGTCTTGCTGGCAACAGCTTTCTTCTTCCTCTGAGGTGCAAGGCCCTTTCCTTTGTTGACTGATTGCTTGGAGACAGGTGCTCTACCAGTGTGCCTTGAACCCCCTGCGGACGGACTTCCACCTGAACCTGTGAATTTGAGCATAGATGGTAGCATAAGGTAAGTGCACACAAGTCAGGAGATAATACACACATTAGATAGGCATTCGATGGATCATACGTAGTTAAACATAAGTTAATCTTAAAACTGCTGTGTTTGGCTCGGAATATCCGGGTCAGAGATGACCGGAAATTCCAGGGGACCGGAAATTCCAAGTCAATCTGGACCGGATATTCCGAGTCAGACAGAAACTGCAGATCTGAGATTTGACTTGGTCTAAAACTAGATCGATCCAACGTAATGCAAAACTAATGTATGTAGAAGGCAGGGAATAGTCCTAGGAACAATCTCTACCAAGCAACATTGAAACAAATAACTCCACATCAAGATCCAAGTGCAAGCACATTAGGAAGAAGAAAAGTGAAGTTACCCTCATCCATGGAGGCCATTGCTTGGAGGAGAGAGTTCCCGGGGCGGAGGAGGAGCAGATCCGGCCGAGAAAGAGGTTCCCCGGCGGTCGGAGTGCTCCGGAGGGGCTTGGGAACAGCAGGGGCGGCGGCTGGAGGAGAGGGAGGTCGGGGGTGGAAGAAGGGCACTAATGAACCCTTCACCCCGAGCCTGCCCTTATATTTCTGGACAAACCGCCAGACCGGATATTCCGGTTTAAGTAACACCGGATATTCCGAGTCACCGGATATTCCGGTTCAAAATGAACCGGATATTCCGACCTGCTGAACCAAAATCCCAGTTTTCAAAAGGATGACTTGTGTGCAATAGAGAGAAATGTTTTCAGGGGAGAGTAGGCTTGGGATAGATTTCCAAACTGATATTGGTACACCATACTCAACTCACAACAACCAAATCGAATCAAAAGAGCCAAGTTAAGTAGGTTTCCCACATGCATGAAAAGGAGGGCAAATAGCAACAAAAAGCTCCAAATAAAATCAACTCTTCAAGGAGAAGAGGTCGGTGGCCGAGGCCACCATGTAGGAGTGTATGGCATGTTACCGCGAAGATGTATCTTGGGTACATAACCAATACTCGTCGTTTTAGCTCATTAGTCACAAGAATGAATATAGAGATAAAAGAACACTTGCTATCGGCATAATGGGGGGAGGGATGGTCCAATGTATTAGGACCGCACTCCCCCTATTTCCATGCCTACATCTAAACTAGATAAGATGCGATTACGCCCTAGGTGAGTGTGCAAGCGATCAAGCCAAGGACCTCGAATCAATGATATTTAGCTCATTCCTCAAAAAGGAAAACCTTCCTTCCTCAAGGGGCTTCGTGAAGATATCCGCCAATTGATCCCTTGTGCCCACATATGATAAGTCAATGTCTCCACGGGCCACATGATATCTTATGAAATGATGGCGGATCTCAATATGCTTGGTTCTTGAATGTTGCACCGGGTTGTAGGCAATCTTGATGGCACTTTCGTTGTCACATAAAAGAGACACTTTGTCGCAATCGACACCGTACTCCTTTAAAGTTTGCCTCATCCATAGCAACTGAGTGCAACAACTTGCGGCGGCAACATACTCGGCTTCGGCGGTGGAGAGAGATATACAATTTTGCTTCTTAGAAGACCAACTCACCAAGAACCTCCCAATAAATTGACAAGCATCGGAGGTTGACTTCCTATCATCATGATCTCCCGCCCAATCGGAATCCGTGAATCCACATAATGAGAAATTTGCATCCTTGGGATACCACAATCCATAAGTTGGGGTATAAGCCAAATATCTATAGATTCTCTTGACCGCCACATCATGGCTTTCTTTAGGAGTCGCTTGATATCTTGCACACACTCCTACGGCTAGCACTATATCCGGTCTAGATGCACAAAGGTAGAGGAGAGATCCAATCATAGAGCGGTATACCTTTTGATCCACATCCTTACCCTTCGGGTTGAGCTCAAGGTGGCATTTGGTTTGCATAGGAGTAGAGGCACCCTTGAGATCAAGCAACTCGTACTTCTTGAGCATGTCTTGAATGTACTTTGCTTGGTTGATGAACGTTTCTTCCCTCAATTGTTTGATCTCAAATCCGAGGAAGAACTTCATCTCGCCCATCATAGACATCTCAAACATGTCAGTCATAAGCTTAGAGAATTCTTCGTTAAATGATTTGTTAGTCGATCCAAATATAATGTCATCCACATATAATTGACAAATGAAAAGCTCCCCATTAACTTTCTTAGTGAAAAGAGTGGGGTCGATTTCCCCAACTTGGAATCCACGGTCTACAAGTAGTTCTCTAAGGTGCTCGTACCACGCTCGTGGGGCTTGTTTAAGGCCATAGAGTGCCTTATCCAACTTGTAGACATGGTTCGGATACTTGAGGTCCTCGAACCCCGGTGGTTGCTTAACATAAACAAGTTCATTTAATGGACCATTTAGAAAAGCGGATTTAACATCCATTTGTTGCAACTTAAAGTTATGGTGAGAGGCATAGGCAAGAAGAATACGGATTGACTCAAGTCGAGCCACGGGCGCGTAGGTTTCTCCAAAGTCGATGCCTTCAATTTGAGAGTAACCTTGAGCCACCAATCTTGCCTTGTTCCTCACCACCATGCCATGTTCATCTTGCTTGTTCTTGAATATCCACTTGGTGCCAATAACATTGCGGCAATCTTTGGGTCTTTCCACCAACTTCCACACTTTGTTGCGCTCGAAGTTGTTGAGCTCTTCATGCATAGCATCAAGCCAATCTTTATCTTCAAGAGCTTCAAAGACCTTCTTGGGTTCCACCATGGAGATGTGAGCTTGATGTTCACTAAAGCTTGCGAGTTGTCTTCGGGTACAGACCTTGCTTCTCACATCACCAAGCACCTTGTCAAGAGATAGAGCTCTTAATTCTTGTGAGGTGCCAACCCTATTCAAGCGGCGGATCTCGATTTCCCTCCGAGTGGTGGGAGGAATCGCTTGATCATCTTGATCATTCATGTCTCCGCCTTGACTGATTTGATAGCCTTGATCAACCATTGGAGTGGTGGCCATTGGTGAGGGAGAGGGTTGATCTTGGCCTTGCGAACTGCCACCGGGAATGTCAGCAGGACCGGATATTCCGGGTTTAGGGACCGGAAATTCCGAACCACCGGAAATTCCGAGTCCATCTTGAACCGGATTTTCCGGTCCTCCGGAAATTCCAGGAGCAGCTGTAGAATCTTGTTCTTCTTCTTGGCTAGGTGCATTGGGCACGGTGTTGTCGATGGGTGTTCCTTGTGTTGGGGTGGTCACCACTTGTGAAGAACTTGGTCCTTGTTGATCATCCTCATAATAGAGTTCAACGGGGCGGTGGACTCCCAACCCCATTCTTCGGATAGCATCTTGAGGTTCATCATCACCTACACCGGAAACACCACTTTGCTCCATGAGGGAGCCGTCATTCTCCTCGAATACCACACTACAAGTTTCTATGATTATGCGCGAGGCCTTATCATAGACTCTATAAGTGTGGGATTCGGATCCGTGGCCCACAAATGTCCCTTCAAGAGACTTAGATTCAAACTTGCCCAAACGAACACCTTTGATGAGATAAAAACACTTACAACCAAATACTCGGAAGTAGGAGATATTGGGCTTGTTCCCGGTAAGCACTTCATAAGGTGTCTTCATGAGTCCTTTGCGAAAGAAGAGCCGGTTGGATGAATGGCAAGCGGTGTTGACGGCTTCGGCCCAAAAGTTGTGAGGGGACTTGAACTCCGCCATCATCGACCTTGACATCTCAATAAGTGTGCGGTTCTTCCTTTTGGCTACACCATTTTGTTGGGGAGTATAAGCAGCGGAATATTGATGATGAATCCCTTCTTCACTAAGGAACTCGTTTAAGGTGTAGTTCTTGAACTCGGACCCATTGTCACTTCGTATCACCAAGATAGGGACATTGTGTTGACGTTGAGCTTCATTGGAGAAGTCGATGATAGTTTGTTGAGTCTCCATCTTCGTCTTGAAGAAGAAAACCCATGTGTATCTTGAATAGTCATCAACAATCACCAAGCAATATTTCTTGCCACCAAGACTAGCTTCCGGAATGGGACCAAAGAGGTCAACATGGAGAAGCTCCAAAACCCTCTTTGACGAAATGATGGTCTTGCTTGGATGGTAGATGTCATGCATTTTTCCTTCAACACATGCCCTACACATTCGATCCTTCGAGAAAGAAACATGGTCTTTTAGTCCTAGGATATGGCCACCCTTGTGGAGACTTTGCAAAGTCCTCATGTTGACATGGGCTAGTCGGCGATGCCATAGCCAACCCAAGTCCGCATTTGCGAATAGGCACATTGTATGGGAAGTGGTGACTCCGGAGAAGTCAACCACATAGAGCCCATTCTCAATGTACCCAACGAAAGACACATTGAGAGACTTGCTCCGCAAGAGAATGACTATTTCCTTTTCGAAGACAACGATATAGCCCAAACAAGTTAAGGAATGGACGGAGATCAAGTTGAAACCTAGGGACTCGACAAGCAAGACATTCACAAGTGTGATGTCCGGTGCCACTACCACCTTGCCGAGCCCTATTACCTTAGACTTAGAATTATCACCATATGTAACGGTCATTTGATCATCATTGGGCTTCAACTCCGTTACAATATCCTTGCTTCCGGTCATATGACTAGTGCACCCACTATCAATTATCCATTTCGATCCTCCGGAAGCAAGGCCCTACACACAATCAATTCTTGGATTTAGGTACCCATTTTGCAATGGGTGCCTTTTGGTTAGCAACAAGGGTCTTTGGTACCCAAATAGCATATTCAATGTAACCATCAAAAGGACCAATGTATCTAGCATAGACATCCCCATAATAATCAACATATAAAGCATAGTTGGGGTTAGATATGCCCGCAAAGTCATTACGAGTGGGAGTGCCCCTTGTGGCATTTCCACTCGCAATGTCAACCTTCTTGGCTTGTGCGGACTTGGTCTTCTTCTTGATCTCCTTCTTCTCCTTAGCAACATAGCCTAGACCTTCCTTACCCTTGTGGGGCACTCGCTCATGAAGAGGAGTAGTGAGTGTCCCCTTACCTTTATCAAGAGATGTCTTGGGCTTGGTTGCCATAGAAGGAACAAACAAAACCCTAGCAATACCCTTCACAACATTTGCATTAGCATTCAAAGGAGTAGAGGTGCTAGGTTTCTCAAGAGTAGATATCCGAGATTGGAGTTGATCACGAGACTTGAGAAGACGTTCGTGATCACTTGTCAACACCTTGTGAGCATTTTCAAGTGACTCGAAGTCTTCGCAAAGTCTAGCATGAGCAACTACAAGCTCGGACTTTTCATTTTGCACAATTTTACATTTAGCAAAGTAGAGATCACGATCCTTAGTGATCTTAGCAAGTTGCTCCTCGAGGAGAGCATGAGCTTCTTGTTCATCTTCGAGAGAGGATTGGAGAGACACCTTAGCGTGTGCATCCTCTCTCTCAATCTCACCTTTTAGCTCAAGCTCATCCTCAAGCTCACCTATACGACTCATGATTGAGCCAAAGTGTTTCTTTCCTTCTCCTTGCAAGTTAGTCATGAATTTATCAAAAGCAATGATTTCTTCCTTGACTTCTAGGCTCATAGCATCATCAATGTCATGTGATATGGAGTTGGGGGATAGTTGTACCTCGGATGTCTTTGCCATAAGACATCTTCCATTCTTGACGATGGGGCTCTCGTTTGGTGAGGAGAAGAGTGATGGAGGTGTGGAAGACATGGCTAGTGCGGCCACTTGCGTTGGAGTATCCTCCTTGTCACTATCTTCATCATCGGTGGGATATTGCTCTTGAGTCACCAAGACAATCTTTTGGTTCTTCTTGAAGAAAGGCTTCTTCATGGGCATGGGCCCCTTGCCCTTCGTCTTGGCCACGAGCCTCCCACCATGATCCTCTCTTCTCTCCCATGGGCAATCGGCAACAAAGTGGCTCTTGTCATCGCAGTTATAGCAAAGTCTCACTTTGTTGAATGGCTTTCCTCCGTTGGGGGGAAACTTCTTGTCAATCCTTGCTTTGGCCCTTCCGGAGTTCTTCCAAAAGGTTCTTGCCGCAAGACCCATGTGTTGAGTGAGAGTGCTTGAGAGAGCTTCACTAGATAGCTCGACTTGATCATCACACTCCTCCTCATCCTCCTCTTCGACGGTCACCTTCAAAGCAATTGAGGCATGCTTGTGCATCCCTATGGCTCTAGCTCTTGCATCTTGTGCAATCTTGGAGGCCACCTTGTATGCGGTCATCTCTTGCATAACTTCATTGGATGTCATCTTTGCAAAGTCATGTCTCCCTTGGAGTGTCTTCAAATCCGTGTCCTCAAAGGGCATGAGAGCGGTCACATACTTCCTCTTGATCCAAGCATCATTAATGTACTCCGCCCCGAGGTTCTTGAAGGAGTTGGCAACCAACACCAACCTCCGGTACATGTCCTCGTGGCTTTCTCCATCCAACTTGTAGAACCCTTCCACCTCATTGCATAAGGCATCATACCGGTTCTTCTTCATGCTCTCATTCCCAACGAAGATGTCGGAAAGAGCATTCCAAACTTCCTTGGCGGTGGAGAATTGTTGAATGAGCGCCATGTCCTTCTCTCCAACGGCCATTTGGAGTTGATGAAGAGCGGTGGCGTTGAGTTGGCTATCAACCACCTCTCTTCTTGTCAAGTTGGTTGGATCATGGGGCTTGTATCCTTCTTCAATGATGCGCCAAAGCTCAATGGAGGCACTACATAGATGAGACTTCATTAGAAATACCCATTGAGAGAAATGAGTAGGTTTAAGCTTAGGAGGATCACTTCTAAAGTTTACATGAGGGTGAGGGATAGGAGGGTTAGGAGAGTAATTATGGTTGACATTATGAAATTCCTCTCCTTTGGGGGTGTTAAAGGAGCTAGGTGGTTCATCCTTTTCCGCCATCCCGGGAAGACTTGAGGTAACATCTTTGGACCCATCCGAAGATGACTCCTTAGAGTTCCCCGCATGTTCCTTAGGAGGAGGAGAGGGAGAAGTAGCCTCGGGCTCCTTAGACTTCAAGAGTGCCATGAGCATCTCATTCATCTTGAGGAGTTGGGCCTCCAAGGACGATCTCATATCAATAAGATCGGCCATGGTTGCCCCTTTGGCTAACGCCTCCTTCTCCGCCTCTAATTTTTCACGGGCGGCCCTCTCGGCATCGGATTCCGTCATCGTTGCACTTAGGCGGTTAAGCCCTTAAAAGTGAACAAGGCTCTGATACAAATTGAACGGGAATCCGGCATCTAGAGGGGGGGTGGGGGTGAATAGGTGCTATTACAAATTTTAGGTCTTTTCAAATTTAGGCTCAACACAAAGGTAAATTCTCTAGATATGCAACTACGGTGAATTTACCTAAATGAGAATCTAAGCAATAACAAGATAAGCAAGTAAGGGAGCAAAGGATAAAGGGAACCAAGTGAAGCACGCGGAGACGAAGATGTAATCCCGAGTTCCACCCAAGGGTGTACGTCTCGTTTGGAGAGGTGTGCGCTACCACAACAGGTTAGCCGCAACGCCACAAAGGCTCACCTTCTTCTCCGATGAACTCAACCACAAAGGTTTCGAGTCCACCTTCCACTATTGATCCCCTTTTAGGACGGAGATCGAATCCCTTACAAACGCTTGAGGCACACACCCACAACTGAATTGGGGGCTCCCAAGAAGACCACAAAATGTCAAGGACCACAAAAGGTCAAACCCTAGTCACAAAATCCCCAAGTGAATGGGGGAGAAATGCAAATCTCTTCGGTGAGGATGTAGATCCGGGCCTCCTCCTCCAATCCTCCAAAGATCTATGAATTTGGATGGGGGGATTGGGAGATCTTGATGATTTGAGCTTTCAAGAATGGTAGGAGAGAGAAAATCTGAGAGCTGTCTGTTCTTGAGTGAGTGAGGGGGTATTTATACTCCCCCTCAAAATCTGGCCGTTGGCTGTCTTGGTCACCCGGAAATTCCGGTTTAAGTTACACCGGAAATTCCGGTGCCCCGGAATATCCGGGTCTTCGAAAATATCCGAGCTGAATTTCCGGTTGAGATCAGAACCAATTCTGAACTTGACTTAGTCGATTTTCTGAGGTTGACTCGGAATATCCGAGTCCTTGAAATTTCCGAGCTGAATTTCCGATTGGAGTCAGTACCACTTCTGAATCTTGACTTAGCCAATTTTCCTGAGGTTGACTCGGAATATACGGGTTGGTGAACCGGAATATCCGAGTCCTTGAAATTTTCGATCTGATTTTCCGATTAAGTCAGTACCACTTCTGAATCTTGACTTAGCCAATTTTCCTGAGGTTGACTCGGAATATCCGGGTTGGGGAACCGGAATATCCGAGTCCTGGAAATTTCCGAGCTGATTTTTCGATTGAAGTCAGTAGTACTTCTGAACTTGACTTAGCCAAATTTCTGGGGTCGACTCGGAATATCCGGTTGGGGAACCGGAATATCCGAGTCGCTGAAGAATTCCAGAAACTCTTTTTCTCTACAATTTGGTTTTATGATTTGTGATATGAGTTTCACCCAAACTGAAATACTTAGCAATATGATTAGTATCATTGGTATTGTTAACTAACACACAAAACACTAGGGATTAAGAAATGTTCTTTCATTAGACCAATTTGTTCAAATGTGGTTGTGTCAGATAAGTTTAGACCATGATTTTTTCTTATCTAGCCTCTGACAAACATGTCCTTAAATGTGTTTGCTTGTTATCTTTGTTGAGATGATTTCTCTCACACTATAGTATATAGTGTAACACAATTTTTTAATCTTAATTTTAAACTGAATTTTATACCATTTTTAAATAAAGTATCAAATTCATACTTATTCAACAGTTTACAATTTCCTTCGATGGATAGATCTATCTAGCCGTTCCCCGTAACTTTCATGTTGTATTTTTTTTATTTTAACATATATATACATATAGATTTTAAATATTATATTCCCGCCACAAACTTCACCGGCGACTGGACAGATCTAGCCACTAGATTATCATTGTATCTCACCGCCAAAACTCATATGGCTGTTGGTTAGACGAATTTGTTCAAATGTGGTTGTGTCAGATAAGTTTAGACCACGATTTTTTCTTAGCCAGCCTCTCACGAGCGACACGTACATAAAATAGGTATGAGTTAGCAAACATGTCCTTGGATGTATTTGCTTGTTATCTTTGTTGAGATGATTTCTCTGACACCTAGGTATAGGGTAATACAATTTTTTAATCAATTATTGGTTTGCCGAACATCTTTTTTCATAAGCTTATGTCGAGATAACACTTTTTTTTATAATAAAGAGAAATACCATACTATGTCTATCTTTAAACTGGAGAACACAAAAAATTATGTTAAAATGGCTTCGCCACCATAATTACACCAAAATAAAAATTATGAAACAAACAAATTAAACGAAAATAGCAAAACCGGGCGCAGCAAAGCGCGCCCTCACCTTCTAGTATATTAATAAATTAGTCCATTAATATAGCAGTATTATATATGATGGTTACAAACTAACTATAAGTGACGTGACAATAGCTTAGACTAGTCATAGTGTGACTAATATAGATAGTAACATAAGTATCACATAGTCAAAAATAGTGATTTAGCAAGTTACCGTAACGTAACGTAACAGATTTCGATACAGGATGATTCTATAACATAGGAAATACATGACTCTATGATATAACACATATGTATCACTCACTATTAAAATAATAATACTAGAATTATATCATACCCCTCCATCCAAAAATAAGTCTCAAATTTGTCAAAAAAAGATGTATCTAGACATGGTTTTGTCTAGATACATCTTCTTTTTGACAAACTTGTGACACTTATTTTTGAACGCAGGAAGTATATATAATACCACTATATATAATACCTCTATATATTTTTTGAGAAACACAGGACGCAAGCGCTCATATACACACGCACACACTCACCCCTATGAACGCACACACGCACACCCTACCCCTATGAGCACCTCCGAGAGACTGAACCGGCGGATCAGCTCTTGAAATTGACGAAGTCACCACATGCGTCTCACTGTCAATGGGAACGTCGCCTCCCACTGAAAGAATATTCCGTAAACACCAACGTCAAATCAGGGATTTGAACTATGGTGGGCTGGAGATATAACCATCCTCCTAACCATCTTACCACGGATACCTCTATATGATACTCCCCACTATTACCATTCTTATATTCTTATGTAGCCAGAAGCAGTCAGCTACTACTATTAACCATGCTCTTACCCGAAACAATGATGGAGTACAACGGTGCTAAAACAAATGCATTTTGGCGGCATTTGGTAGCGAGCCCGAGGCTACACACAAGCACTGCAGAGTGCACACATACCCAGGGCTCCTTGGTCCGGGTCCAAGAGTCGAAGCTCCAGCCTCTTTTGGACCAAGGGCAAAGGGTGGTCAAACAAACAAGCCACCACCCCTCCTTGTGACCGCATGAATGCCCTGCCCCCTGCCTGCCTGCAACTTTTCACCGTATATACCACAAAATTACATAAACCCACTGCATCAGTGCTACCAAGAGCCAATCATCTCTGCGGTAAATGCAGAACAATGAGCACTACTCAGTGTTTAGGTTAAAAAGTGAAAACGGTAAGAAAAAATGATGTGGTGTGGTGTGGGTGGTGTGTTTTCTAGTAGGCATTTGAGGAAAAGCTCACCGTCCTACCTACGGGGTGCTGCATCGCCGTGCCGTCTTAAAAACTGCAGCGTCTTGGAGGGTCTTTTGACTACTTTTTACCCACCCGAACGCTACCACCACCATATCCTGCTCCGCTTTGCTTGCCGCCCATATCATATCCTGCTCTGTGGACGGCAGCGGCAGATCAGAAACACCTCGGTTGAATTTATTGGATGGGACTTGTCATGAACCAGAACATTTTCATCTTTCGCTGCTTCTTCCCCTGCAATGCAACAAGTGAACGTGAGCAACCAGATTATGCTAAAAACAGAGGAGCATATATATAACCATGAGTACAATATGCTAAACATTTCTTTAACAAGCTCATCAGAAACCTATGAATACAATATGCTAAACTCAAAGGACGGAAATGAGCCAAACAGAGCAAGACGATGCAGCACAGCCACTTCCATTTTTCTACATAAGAGAGAGAGAGAGAGAGACAGGGCCTCCAGTGCCACCTCCACACAAGCCCCACCCAATAACTTCACCCATTACTGCCTCTCTGTATTTGCATTTGTTGTGCTGCCACTCCACTCCACTGCATTCCCTCTACCAAACCAACACAACACAAACTCCCACAGCTCCAGCCCCCAAAACCCTACAAACCACCTCTCCAGACTCCGCTCCACCCAAAGCATTGCAGCCTCCCAGCAGTGGCAATGGCGAGGACCCCTACGATGGTGATCCAGGACGACTACATCGACATGGAGCTCACCCCCTCCTCCCCCAAGTGCGCGCTCCTGGAGTTCGAGTTCCACAGCGGCGCCGGCGCCGGCAGCGTGTCCAGGCACAGGGAGGAAGCCGCGTACGCGTCGCCGGCCGACGAGCTCTTCTACAGGGGCAAGCTCCTGCCGCTCCACCTGCCGCCGCGGCTGCAGCTCGTGCAGAAGCTGCTGCAGGAGCAGCAGGTCAATGTGCCGGAGATCAAGGCGGCGGCGCCGCCGGCGCCGAGCGCCGAGGTGGAAGACGACGGCGGCGGCTCCAAGGTTGGCGCCAAGAAGTACTCTTGGTCCAAGAGGCTGAAACTGATGAAACGGTGGACGTCCAGGGAGTACATCAGGTCCTTCTTCTTGGCCAAGTCCAGCGACATCGGCGGCACCGTCAATGCCAGCGGAGGGGTGCGGATTGGGAGCGTGCTGGACCAGGACGAGCTCTGCACCCACCGCAGGTCCTTCTCCGGCATCATCCGGCGGGTGCGCCTGGTCGTGGCGACCAAGGGGGCGGCGACGGCAACTACCTCCCCCCTCTGCTCCTCCTCATCCTCGTCGTCCTCGTCCACGCCGTCCTGCAGCAACGCGGAACGGTTCTTCCTCCGGGCTAGGGCGGCCACGCCGGCGCTGAAACGGAGCAGCAGCGCCGGCTCCGAGGAGGGGACCATCCAGGGCGCCATTGCCCACTGCAAGAGGTCGCACCAGGAGCTGCTGCAGCAGGGGAGGAGGAGCGCCAGCGGCGTCGTCTTCTACTCGGTGTCAAACACCCCCAGGATCTCCACCTCTCTTGCTGTCGCCGCCGCTGCAGCCGCCAGTGAGGCCGCGCAAGAGAGGCAGGAGATTTGCAGGGGATGACGCCATGAGCTTAGTTTTTATTGATCAAAAGGAAGTTTTTTTCTTGTTTTCGTGGCCATGCAGAAGATGTTTGTGAAGATGAGCAATGTGTCTGTAAATTGTTTGTGAGGAATCAAGAACTTCTCTTTGATTCTCCCATTGTTCTTGTTCATGCCACCTTCATGTGATTGGATCAAAGGATCTATCCACTACCTCTGGGATCAAAATATCAAAAAACATTTAGTATCATCTTTGATTTTCCATGTGCCTCACAGTGTTGTTGGGATTGTGAAGCAACAGCTTTGCTACACACTCATCAACTGTTCAACATCTTTGATTTTATCCTCCACGTGACTGAAAGTGTTGTTGCGATTGGGAAGCAACCATGTCATTGCTACACCTCCTTGACCAGACGACAACTTATGTTGGTACACATCCATGAATGAACCATTGTGGGGGCAGCGGTACTGTGGTGATGAATTGTTCAAGGGTGGCACTGACTTGGTGGCAGATTTGATTCCACTCAAAGTACACAGACTCCTTGACCATACCTCTGTGCAAAATATTGATTCCAGTCTGGTTATAAATTGGGTCATGCAGATTTGCACCTACCTTGCATCCATTGCCTCACACTCCATGTCTGCCAACTTCTGCTCCACTCTGTATCCCGCCATGCCTTGGCTTCAAAACAAAGCCATTCTGATGGGAGCTCCATGAAAAATGTTCGCTTTTCCTTCAGGCAACATAGAGTGGCCGGCGGAAGGAGCAGAACTACTCCAAAATTATTTGTTAAGATGGTTGGTTGGCTGTCATACCTGCGCACCCAAATTGAGTACACGAACAAATTACTAAATGACAATGCGCAAAAAAAGCTATTAGAACAAACATATTACTCGACAATTCGTTTGAAGTTTTGAACATCTCTGTTGTGTTTGTGTCCTGCCATGATGATCTACAACCAGAGTACTACTAGGGCTACTTGTGAACCGGAGGTACCTTCATTTGTTTGCTGAAAATTATGAATTGGAGATATCTGAAACAGTTGGAAGGTGGCATTGGGCACCTAGTCACTGACAAAGCCACACAACACAATAGGGTGGCCAAAAGGCCAGCAGCTTTGGGTCGATGATTGTCAAGTTCCCAGTTCGTGAAATTTCACAAAAATAACCCTTTGGGCAAAGTTTAGCAAAAAATAACCTATTTTCAAAACTATTTTGAAATCTAACCCTTTTTGATAGCGCCCGGCGCTACCCTCTGTGTGGTAGCGCCACACCCTCCGTCGCTACCCTCGTGCCAGCGTGGCAACGCAGGCCCCGTGTGGAAACGGCTAAGTCTGGGAGGGTAGCGTCATGCCCCTCGGCGCTACCCTTAAGAGGGTAGCTCCAAGCCCCATGGCGCTACCCTTTCAAATTTAGCCGTTTTCGACGTGCTCGGAGGGTAGCGCCATGGGGCTTGGAGCTACCCTCTTAAGGGTAGCGCCGAGGGGCATGGCGCTACCCTCCGAAGGGTAGCGCCGAAGGGCTTGTTGCCACGCTGGCACGAGGGTAGCGACGGAGGCTATGGCGTTACCACACAGAGGGTAGCGCCGCATCGTTGGGCGCTACCAAAAAGGGGTTAGATTTCAAAATAGTTTTAAAAAGAGGTTATTTTTTGCTGAACTTTGTCCAAAGGGTTATTTTTGTGAAATTTCACTCCCAGTTCTCCCTCCACCAAGGCTTGTCCATCTTCTGACTGCGATGTGTCATGGTCATGCGATGCAATGCAAGCACAGAAAAGGAGGACCAGGCGAGCACAAGCACACGGGAGATTCCCTCCTCCTCCTCTCACCGTCCCCGTGTCCGGGAGCGACAGTTAAAGTTAGTACAGGATTAGCGGCAGCATCTTGGAATTGGACGGAGCAAAAAACCAAAGAATCTTCCCGGTGGCCATGGAGAAAAGCTTTCACCTTTTTGTTGGAGGAGAGAGGTTTCAGATCGCAACAAACGACTGGGAAAGGCCTCCACTAATGCTGGCCACACTGCTTTCTTCGGTTCGTGTGCGCTGCCTGCCTGCATCCTTGGCTATCGGTCGTGTAGAATGATTTGTTTCCTTGTGTTCTCGACGCCGGTGATGAGTGAGGAGACCACATTATCAGAGGGTGAAATCAGCACCCAATTGCTGTTTATATGGCCATCAGCGTATTTGCAAACCTGAGAAGGAATACAACAATGGAATTTGTCAGAGATGGAAGCAGAAGAGAACAATGAAATCACTGTTAGCTTGTGAATCTGGAGTGGAGTATTTGCATTGCAGCAGCAGGGCAGGAGCAGATAGGTTGACTGACGGGTCAAAGTTATGGAGCAACCACATATTGTAATAGGCATTTCACTGAACCAATGGACCAGGATATGGTTGTTTATGCTGATGACAGTGGGAGTAGACTGCTAGCACAGTAAAATGCAACTGCCAGGCAGGACAGGCTTCAATGCTCCATTCAACCTACTTACTAGTAGCTAATTTTATACCATTATTACGTACAAGCATCCTTGTGTCTACAGGTAGAAGACAAGGGATCGGACAAAACAGGATTTATACCTGTAGACAGGAGGCACCATCTACACTAGGCTTGTTCAATTCTTGTTAAGAAGATCTACAGGTTAGTTCAATTATAACCTTGTAGACAGGAGGCACATCTACCATAGGCCTGTCCAATTCTAACAAGATCAGTACAGGTTAATCTCTAGCAAGAGAAGTGCCAAAACCATACCTTTGGCTGGTTCGTGAACATTGTTGGTTTCCCACGAGTAACATCTCCTTCCTTGTTCCTGACTTCCAGCTGCATACACCAAGAATTGCATTCAGGCAGGCAGCACCCCTTTGTGACGTGTTAGAATTTTTCGCAACTGGAAGCTCCATGAATGCAGCAATGCACATACCCTGGTTTCTCAATCCAGAATTGATTTTTGCAGAAAACTATCGGAGTACCACACGTATTTTAACACAATGTCAAGCAAAAAAAATCTCAAATACAATATCATGAACTAACAAAAGAGTCAAAAGCACCTGCTTAGGTGCATGCAACCTTCCTGCAATGTGGTACATAGTCTAGATCACTGACCAGAAACTTAAAAATCCAATAAAATGTACACCTTTCGGCTGTCGCTGCTCAGAGTGTGCTTGTTCATATGAACTCAAGAGACACGCATATAAGGACAAGCAAGCTAAATACAAACAGCAACGGTTGAGCCAGATTGAAGATAAAGGGTGCAGGCATGTTCAAGGTCCCCATCCCTTCATGTAGGCAGCTGCTGCAATGCTACTTCTCTGAACATAAGGAGCTGGATCACGCTAAAGCGTCTCACTCACCACTTACAAAACTGAATCACATGACACCATTTTGAATACCACAAGCAATTGCAGAATCATGGTCAACTGTCTCACTCACCAGTTGGCACCCACAAATACCTACAGCATTGTACCAGGAAGCAATCAATGGTTATACTTCCATAGTTTTAAGAAGCTGATACAGATTGTCAACTCAACAGGGTGCCTGCTTATTTTCTCACGAAAATAGAGACGTTACATGATGATAATTTGCATAAAAGCATAACCTACTCAAATGAAAATTAACTACTACTCCTATGTAAGATCAGAGATGGGTAGGAGCACACTCGAGGCTCTTTGGGAGGTTTAGCGTGATGACTATCTGCACAGATTAACAAACAGAATTGGTAAGAATAACCAATCACGAACTGGAGCAAACACTACAGCTGCATGTTACCTTTGTTTTCTCATTAGTACCGATATAGTCAGCTAACTTCTTGTCCATGGCCAGTTCTTTTCCAGCCCACCAAAGCTGTATGTTGTCATACTTTTCACCTGGATATCGCTTAAATTGAAGTGAATTGAATAGTAATCAAGGAATATCCGTCTTCCAATTTTTTTTTGGAGAAACAAATTTAAATTCTAACAAAACTTTGTAACTTGATGGTTGAAACTAATCCCAAAAAATGGGAGAAACAAATTTCAACTCTAACAAAAACTTTGTAACTTGATGGGTGAAACTAATCCTAACAAAGGTTTGGTATGCTTTTAAAAGATTCACATGGCTCAACGGAACTAGAAAATTATGAAAAGGTAAAATATCAAATGTGCAGTTCAGTCTTTATCCAGGTTTACCATATCTTCATTCAAGTTTTCCATAATCTGCATCTATGTTAACTCATTCCTATTACCTGATTTTGGATGTTGCGGGCACACTGCCTCCAAAGGCTCTTGTAGAGCATTAGTAGCTGTCTTTTCGATATTCTTGATATGTTCTTTTAGAGAGCGAGGGGACAAGAATTTGTTATGACGCACTTGTACCTAGAATAAGATTCAGACAGATCTCAACATCTTCAACAGAAACAACCCGACAAGGGAACATTATCTCAAGGTGAAGGCTCAAAAAACTTATATCGCACTGGCAAAAATTGGTTGGACGCCCACAATACAACAACTCTTAAAGATTTTTTAAAACTGAACTAAAGAGAGGCTAGATTTTACTTTTCTTTCCCGTTTTAGAAAATACAGAGCAAGAACCAAGCAAAATACTTCAGCTTGTTTAGAGATAGTAATCACAACCTGAATAGCCAAACACAATAAACTTAACAAAAGAATCAGGGTAACTAACACCAGGCCAAAACCAGCAGCCTTAACCTAGCAATTATCAACGATCTGCACGTAGCAAAAGCTAACTTTCTATCGTCTCATCTACATTATCTTGCAAAAGATGTTCTCAACAATTCTATACAAAGTCCAACTATTTCACTCATGAATTTAACCGGTGATTCAAGGCCCTAAAATTTGCATGTCCATTTAACAAACGAACACATAATACACTTCCATGCCACTCCCATTTCCAGTAAAATAAACCCCATTTTGACGCCGTTACAATGACTGCATAACAGTAAGCACTTTCTAATTATTATTGAGCAGCCACACCTTATCATGCCATCACTAGAACTATTAGCATACCGCCACTAGAGAGTAGGAAGCAGTTGTCTCCAATTCCACTTGTTGGAGCTTTATTCCAAGGTTAGTTTACTCGGTGTGATGGACCAATCACCATTTGTGGAGTTTGATTCTAAGGCTAGCGCACTAATTAATTCACTGTTCTTCCTCCTACCCAACCCCCAGAAACCAATCGACGAAACATGAAGAAAACGTAGGCATCTTATCTGAATTCTGAACAGCTCGTGAACCGAATCGAGAAGCTTACCTTGGAGGCGTAGGCCTCGGCCTCCGACAGCGCCCTCTCAAGCTCGCCGCCCGCCGCACGCGCGTCCGCGCACCTCTCTGCAACAGCAACATTCATCAACGCGTCAGTTCGATTCGATTCGTTAATCCGCTGGCGCTGGCGCGGCGTGGTACCGGGGATTTTCGCTCACCTCGGAGGCGGCGGCAGAGGGAGAGGACGCGGGCCTGGAGGCAGGCGGTGCCCGCGAGCGCGGCCGCCACGTCCTCGACGGCGGCGGTGGCGGCGCACTCGTGCAGGAACTCCATCTCCTCCTCCTCCGCCGCCGGCGAGGGCGAAGTGGAGAAGGAGGAAGTCCACTTCACGTGCACCACCACCATGTCGAAGGTTCTAGATGCTTCCCGCCTCCTCCTGCTCGGAGAGATGGATCGGCCGCCGGGTGAGAACGCGTTCGTGTGGTCGCGTCCTTGCCGTTCGATCGAGGTTGCACGGTCGACATTTCTCGTGCGCCTCTTTTTTCTTTTTCTTTTTGACGATGTACGCCCGTAGCACCAGGCATGTTGTTACAGTTTTTTTTTTTTGAAAAGTATTGATACAGAATTGACACGACTACAAATAACAACAAATTAAATTAGGACGATACAAGCGATTGCAAAGCCGCATTCAACATACCACCATCACCACACCTACGTCCTTAGCCGTCGTCGGAGAAGAAGAGCATCCCTTACTATGAGTTACTAATGAGCTGTGATAGCCTCCACCCTAGGAAGGCTACATCTAACTTGACAAGAATATCGACTGAAGGAGCCATTCGAGCCTCTTCAACACCGGATCCGGAGACTACGCCAACCTTCCTTCATCAGGCGCTCGGATCCTTCATCGGCTTCCACATATCTAGAGTAGCCAGCACCGTCACACTCCAAGAGTAACCCATCCCTGACGCCACGCTAAGACGCAATGACATATCCAAATTGCTCGAACAATATGGACTCCACAAGCATCTCGTCGACGCTAGCAATACATCTGACGAGAAGGAGCATGGGCTTGTAGTCCATTATTCCTACTATCACCATCAACATCCACCTCACCATGACATCGACAGAAGAAACTCAAAAATCTAAAGAAACTTAGGACTAAACACATGAACAAAGGAGAACCAGGCTCCCCTCCCTCACGCAACGCCACGACCACAATCAAAGGAGGAAGGGAAGTGGTGGGAACAACCAGCTGGAGTTTTGGAAGTGAGGTAGGGGTGTAAACGGATCGGATCGGATTTTACCTTTACCGTATCCTTTACCGTAATTTTTCATCGGATTCGAAGCGGATCGGATAATGACCGGATGCGGATTCGAATGCAGATATTCGTAATGGTGGATTCAGATGCGGAAACGGGGCGGATTCGGAGCGGTAACAAAATTAATCGGATAGATACATTTACAAGTAAATTGTCAAACCATACATACAAAAATAATTGTTCGATAACCTAATAACTAACAAACCTGTGATTCATAGTCTTTACATTGACTATTTAAGTGAAATGTTGTTCGACTAACGAGTTCGACAACTTACTAGGTGCAAACTATGCTATATTAGACTGACATTTCGGTAGAAAATCAGATTATTTGGATTCAAACCATCGGATAATCCTATTTAAATTTCGGATAATCCATATTTTAGGCTATTTTGCATACCATATCCGGGTGTCAAGTTCGGAATCGGATATGCTTATCCATCGGATTCCTTAAAACCGGATATAGATTGTTGAAAATGGTTTCGAACTCGGATATGGTGCGGAAATTATCTTACACCCCTAAACCCTAAAGTGAGGACAAAATCAATCCTCATTTTAAGATACGCTTGTTGGCACAATAAGTACTGATTTTGCTTTTCTCGCAGAGCATAAAAAATGTCACTTCACCATGAAACTTTGCACATAATTAAAACACTAGCATACTTTTATTGGCCTTTTCTGAAGAGTTGAATTTTGAAAACGCGAAGGAGTACATGAGCTGGGGATTCGAAACGGTGCTCTCACCTTGAAGCGGATCAATTATTTTCCTTCGGAATATTTCACCTCTGTAGTGAAAAATGTCAGCTGTCTGTTACTTGTCATCTCAATGAAATTGGGCCGAGCCCACCTTGCCAGAGGCAGCAACAGAATATTTTGGTTCCCTCGTTCTGCATCACGGATAAACATCGCGACAGAGGCAGACAATGAGTTCAGTACCGTCTTCTTAGGATTGTCATGAACATATTCTGAAGTATACACTACAGGACAAGGTAATTCTGCTGTCACACGAGTCTACACGGTTAATCCCAGACTTGGATTCTTTCTTTCACTAAGATAACATTGCTCCTCTATTTTTTCCTTTTTGTACTCCAAGAGGGTGAAAAGAGCTCTAGATGCAAGAGGCAGACCATTATATAGGTATCTAAAGTCATCACCACATAAAGTTCAAGTGAAGAATCTCAAGTTGACTCATCAGGTTGGCCGCATTGCACCGATAGCTCCTGTGCCGAGGATAGATAATGCTCTGTATTTACATGGAAATCGACGCGCCATCTACACGATTTGCCACTCACTCTTTGCTCGTGCCGAGGGCCAGGGATTTCAGTTCGGGCATCAGCCTCTCTACCAGGTCGTCCTTCCTCTCCATCATTCTATCAGACGTGCAGTCTTGTTCCTGCTAGGCAAAGACACACGACAATGCATGATGGCGTGAATGAGCAGAGAACACAAACAAATTCATGGTTGTTTGGTTCTTCAGTATGGTAGATGATCACTACCAGTAGAAGAAAATATTAAGGAGCAATCATGAACTTGATAGGGAAACACTAAGGGTGCGTTTGGTAGCCTGGGTGAGCCCAGATAATCTCAGCTCACCCAGTTTTCAGTTGTTTGGTAGCCTGGGTTGCCCACCTGGGCCATGCCCACTCGGTGCGAGAAAGGGCTCTCAGCCTGGTCGGGTTGAGAAGCTCAAATCGAGCTTCACAAGCGAGCCTGGCCGAGCTCATGCAACCAACTTCCCACGCGTGGGACCCACTCGGACGCTGCGTCGGCCGCCCCCTCACGAAACCACTCCTCACTTTCCCCCACCTTCCTCTCTCTCTGAACTTCCCTCCTCCCGTTGCAAGACATGGCGCAACACCAACTCGAGTCGGGAGCACGGACCACCACCAAACGCCGCCGCCCGGAGCTGTTTCGCGCCGTCGTCGCCTCGGCCTAGTGTCTCCTCGCGCCGCCGCCGGCGGAGAAGAAGCTCGTCCTCGCTAGAACAGAAACGAACGATGCTCGCCGGAGGCGCCAGATGAGCCCAGATCGCCGGATGTGCGCACTCCTGCTCACTCCTGCTCCCTCCTGCTCTCTCCTTCTCGCCCGTCTTGCAATCTACTGCTCGCGCTGGTGAGTGCTGCAGGCCGGCGCACGACAAAGGGGAAGCTCGGCTTCCTGCTGGCGGCGCATGGAAAAGGAGGTCGGCCTCCCGGCGGCGGTGCAAGGAGGAGGAGGAGCTGAACCTCACCTCACGCGTCCTGGCTGCTCTCGCCGGCGACGGATGGAGGAGGTGGATTCGGTCCTGACCACGAGCGCCGCCACCGGCGAGCTGCAGCTCCACACGGGCCGGACCGATTAGTGGTTGGAGGTGTTGATTGCTTTTTTATTTCTATTCAAGGACTTTTGTGTCAAACTTTGGACCTAGTTGTAACTTTAATTTCTGGACTCTAGTATGAACACATACAACCTACCAAACAACATCTCAGGTCAACCTGCCTCAACATATGCAACCTAACACACACACAATAAAATCTCAGCCCAACCCGTATCAGCTCAGCTTGGCCCAGTTGAGAAAGTCATGTTGTGAAGACACAGGCTACCAAACACACCCTAAGATAGCCACTGGATGTAGTTAGTATGTAACTATAGCAGAATATTTAGGATAGAAGGGGAGAGCTCAGAAAAATACATTTAAAATACATGTGTAGAGTTCAGGGTAGAAACTGGACAAAAAGTTGTGGAAAGATAACAAGTTATTTTTTTTTATAATTCACACTGTTAGAGTGGACTTACATCACCCGTAGCTGCAGCTTGTAGTGCGAGAACTTTCACGGTTGTGCTGTGATAATCAGTCAAAACCTTGAAGGTTGAAGCTGGTAGCTTGTCCTAAAAAGGGGAGGGCATGAATAATCAGACCGTTATAGTTTTTTCTAGAATTATCAGCATTACCTGAGTATGTGAAATAAGCTAACATTACAGACAGATCCAAACATCCCAATTCTGCAAGTAAGTCTACTACAAAACTAAAACCCAAGAGGCTAAGATGCTATGGCTTGAATGCAGAGAACTGCCGACCAGGGATCCAAAATACAGGAAATAATTTGCTGGTTACCACTGGTTTCTGGAAATACCGGCAGTGCATGGAGCTGCTATACATGAAATATAATCTCCTATGTCGTTTCAACAGATCATGAACAGTTCAAAAATACATAATAAATAAATTAAATTAACTAACACTCGCTAGAAGAGGTGTCAGTTCCCAGCGACTGGAGGCCCTGACCGGAGGACAAGCTGGGGTCCCTAAATATTTCTAGTAGAAATTCTTACAACTGATTCATTTGTGCAATATGGGCAGAAATATGTCCAACAGTGATGACTGAGGACTCCCCTTCTGCCTCTATCATCCATCTTGCCATGCAAGAAAGCAGACCCCTCTAAAGTATTCATTGTCCCAAACAAAGCTAAGCCGAGAGACAAGCCGTACAAACAGATGTTGCCAGCTATTGTTCCCAGAGGAGGGGAAAAGGCAAATTCAAGGAAGGAATTTATTGTTATAAAAGGACAGGATAAGATAAACATGGAGTCAGGATTCTTCTATAACAGGTAAATGACACATTTCCAAACCAGCATACAAGACAAATAATATCAACGTTCTATGATTAGGAAACGAATTACTGTTGTTTAAACATCAGCTGCTTTTCAATTCCATCAAATATAACTTAAAAGAAATGAAAATAACCAATTACCTTAAGTAGAGTGATAATAGCACCAACAGCCCTTCCAGGAGCCTGAAGAGCTCTACTGTATGCCTATGAAAAGTTCAAACGGGGTGCTTTCTCAGGTTAACCTATAAATATAGAAAACCAGACTTGCTTTTTCAGGAAAGAAAGAAGATATTTAGTTTCAAGCAAACCTGAAGAAAAAGTAGAGCAACAACTTTTGGGAGGAAGGAAACGGGATCACTCTCTGAAGAAACTTGTGCTGTCAAATCCTTCAATTCATACAGAAAATTGAGGTGTCAAATAATTAGCAACAGAGTTCAGCTATACAGAAACTTAGCATGAACGGGTAGAAATTTCATGTCTGTCTGGGCCGGCTCAAGAAAGACAGTTCTAACTGGTTTTCTAGACCATGTGGTGCTCTCAAGATACTAAGAACATACCTTGCGGTAGGAATGCAGCATTGATCGCTCTAATCTTTTATCAAGCTTCTTAAATAACAAGCCACTGAAAAAAAAGAGTAAGCACTTTGGCAATCCAACCAATGTGGAAAGTAAGTACAAGCATAAAATGTTACCTTTCCTCTGCTGTATCTCGTAAGGCATCCAGAAATGAATCAAACCGCTGTTGTGGATTTTAAGGAAAAGGTTAGAAAAATAATTGAATCAAAGGCACAGCAATTGTCACTTGTTCGTTTGTGATCTAGTGTATGCTTTTCAGACGACAAAGGGCTCACAGTAATCCTTAGAAATTGCACATTTTATAAACTAACAAAAAATAACAACTTAGTGAATATCCTTCTGGCGTGCAGTTTTATATCTATAATATACACTAGTTTGAATTATATACGCTTCTGAAAAGTAATTGAATCAATAATATAAGAACAAGAATTTCAACATCGTGTCTTTTTCGAGTATCTGTTGGAATATTTAGCTGACTTACTAATACAGGATCAAATTATTGGCACCATAGAACACACATAACTTTAACATGAAGATGGTTGATGGGTTGTCAACAGAATGACGAAAAAAAAAGGATATAGGCAGGATATAAGCAATAATGACTGCTGTGTAGTTACAATCTAGCAAATCTTGCCAGTTCGGTGAATAGTGATTAACAGAAAGCAGGAAATTCCACAGAAGAATTACATCTATATTTGATTCAGTACGTCAAGCATGTCAAGTATCTTATCATGTTGAGTGTCCAAAGTCTACTCTATTCCAGAGACCCAGACTAAAGTTTTTTGTGGTATGTGAAATTGTCAAGCATATTACCAGAATTTAAACTATTAGGCATACTAGATTTGGAAGAAAAATATACAGAACTAAGGACTTTAAGTCTTCAGTGAATAAATCCGACATTACACACGGACCTTTCCCTCCAGTGCTTCGACTAAAGCTTGAGCTTTTGATGACAATGGCCCAGGAAGATCCTTTGCCTGAAGATTATTATTATAAAAAAATGCAATAGAGAGAAAGCCAACAAAGTTAAACAAAAAATGGTATTTTCATTCAGGGTCGACACCTAGAATATTACATATTACGTAGAAGAATGAAATAAAACTATACCAGAAAAGTACGGTCAGTAGTACTCAATTGAGCATGCTGTTCTTCACTGTCTTCAAACTCCATTCCATTCTTCAATTTATTGTCCTTATCCTATCAGTAGTTTAGTGCAAAGTACATACACTGGTCAGAGAAGTAGCTTGCAATAACATATAAATCATTCAAATTTGAACTGTGAGCACTAAGCTAGTCACAGTTTCTTAGTTCCTCGCATAATAAACATTACAATTAGAGAAGTGACACAATCAGTGAACTAGGGAAGCATGTTATTTTAAGTGTTCTGTTGCAAGTGTAAAATTAAAGCTAAGACAGATATATCAGATAAACTATTTATCACTTAGAAACTTGCAGATAACCCCACCGCATGAGCTTCTAGGAGTTACCAGTGTAAGCAAAATCTTGTCGACTATTGGTGTACCCACTGTTCTTAGTAGATGTTTGTGTAATATGCCCTGGAAACAAGAAAACAGATAAAATGGAGCATAAGTAAAGGCTGCTAAATAGTTGAGTAGAGAGCGGTCTTGTAAGGATGATGCCTATAGCAGCTTACGGAGGTAGCAGGATCGTCCTCAAACACATCCAGAGCTTTTTCATAGAGTTGCATATCCAAGACTGCCTGGTGATGACAAAGAATAATATTGAAAAAGGCTAAATTATCTAGCATCATAAGAGATATGCAAGCAAGCAATTTATAATTGACTAGCAATGAGCCAACAACTCCAAGGCAAAACACAAAAATAACAACTATAGTAAAGAAAAAAACATAAACGGAATGCAAGCTGATTACCTCATCTAGCTGCTTTTGCAGATTATCGAGCACACTTCGTCTCCTTTCAGCATTTTCTGACAACATGGTGTTCCTTTTCTTCTTCCACGAGTCAATAAGCATTGGTCTCAGGTGAGACGCCAATAATTTAATTGGCCCGTTTAAGTCATCTGAGCCTAATGTTGGTTTAAGACGTTAGGAAATTGGTCGAAGTGCAATTTCAACTAATTAGAAATAATATGGCAATCTTATTTAGTTTCCTAACCTCCCAACTCTTCTAACTCTGGAGCAACAGACAAAACCTTTTTCTGTATCAGTTCATCAGGAAAGATATTTGTACTCTCCTCTTTCGGTTTCTCTGACGTTTTTTTACCACCGCGTTTTGCATCCCCTGAAGAACCAGCATCCTTGTTTTTCCTATGAGCTTTCTTGCCCTTAACAGGGATAATTTCTTCAATGTCATCATCCTTTTCATGTGCTCCACCTTTGGCAGACCCCGCCACTTTCCCTCTTTTCTTCTTTGATCCTCTGTCTGATGAAACAGTACTGCTGGTATCATTATCCCCAACTTCTTTTGTGTCAGAGTACTGCGCAGATCCTGTCCTATGCTCACTACTTGAACTCATGTTCATGGGAGTTCCTTGACCAGCATTAGGTTTAATACCAAGGGAGTCGATCTCCTTCTCAAGTCGATCTAAAATGCCCTGAAATGGTTCAAAGCACAGACACGCTGTAATCATTTAGAAGATAAACTTTGATGGTGCAGCCATGACTGCATGAAGATTACCGCAAGTGCAAGAATAAGGCTCTGATACTCACCTTAATAAACACATTAGTGAAGACACATGATTCTCCAAATAGGACTGCCTTAGAAGACTGCAAAGAACGTTTTTTAATATGTGACCATCATTAAAAATACATAGAACTAGACTATACATACACCAACCTTGGCTGCCTTCTGAAAAGATGGACAAAGGGACAATATCTTGGTTGCATCCGAGCCACTAATATACGATGGAAGGACCGAAAGAGAATCAATCCTGAAAAAAGAAAGGGTATATTGGAGCTGAAATATGCTAACTTGGAAGCAAAACGGATTACTAACAGTCAATTAGGGAGAAAACACAATAATATACTATGCAAAATGTTGAGAAACCCTGTGAATTCCGTGCTACTTCAGTGAACTAACACTACTGACTTATTAATTTATTTATATATCATGTCATCACTTTTCTCCTCTACTCCGATATAGTTAATAGCTTGTAAGTCATACACTTGTCAGTTGTCACGTGTCGTAACCAGATGCAGTGTGTAACCAGGTGCGAATGGCATGGAGAAAAGGGTGCGCAGGGGCAATGGAGAGTGAGAGAAAGTGGGGACTTGCTTGCCCCTTTGTTGATAATTTCATCTCTTATAGATGGATTACAGCTAAAGGTGGAGTGCAACCAACCTAGTTTCTTTTGTCCTAACATTATCTCCAACTCCTGAAGTCCTAACTTAATGGGTAAGTTAGAGGATGCTGCCCGCTTAGGCTGCACCATTCTTGGTTGATGAGCCAGCTATGGAGGCTCTGGCCCATGGTTTGACAGTAGTAGGGAATTCCTCACATGAAAACCCAGTTTTATTAGTTCCACACCATGTCTATAGGGACCATCCAAGACAATTGAGAGGCTCATTTTCAGGGATGCATCATGCATGCCAAGTTAGGATATCAGAGCATATAACAGTGACAAATCACAATACCAGTGTCCATTCTCAATGGCATCACCCACAGCAGCATCTAGCATGTCGACAACGGAAGGATGAACAAACACAGCATCCAGTGCAATGCCATCTGGATATCTGGCCTGTAGATTAATGAGATAGTCAATATAAACAACATGCAGAGCATTTGAATAGCAATGGAACAGTGACAGGTTCAAGTACCTCCAAGTATTGTTTAGGCTGAGGAATTGCGAGTTTCTGAAGCACTTCGTAACCAATATAAGAGTTCTGTACAAAAATTGAGAAGTCAACAAACAGAAGGAGATAAGACATAATAATAATGCAGAGTATGTGATCATTCAAATGATACAACAAGACATGGGAGTAAGACTGTACGGTCGTGTGGAAGAACTGGATCAGTAGTCATACAAAACTGGAAATTTAGCAGTAATGAGTATTAACCTTGTCTTGGTCAATACACATGTGGTTCTGCAAAGCCTACTTGTGCTAATAACAGGAAATTCCTTAGTTCTAACATGTTATAGCTGGAAACTCTTTAGCTCTAACATGTTCAAAAATTGTAGGGACTAAAGTGTAAGCTGTCTTGGTCAATACACATGTGGTTCTGCAAAGCCTACTTGTGCTACTAGCAGGAAATTCTTTAGTGCTAACATGTTATAGCTGGAAACTCTTTAGCTCTAACATGTTATAAAAGTGCAGGGACTAAAGCGTAAGCTAGAGATGCCTCAACCTGTGAAAAGAAAGCGTCGACGCTTTCCTTTTGAGCATGCGCAAAAACCTAGAAAAGGAGAAATGATCACATCATTAAATATACTATAAGAATTCTGAATATGATTTAAAATCCAGATCTTACAGCTGGTGTCCAATGTACTCCCGCACGAAGAGACCCAAGTACAGCGCCCTCTTTTAGCAAGGCGGCAAAAATGGACTGGAAGAATGAACCTTCGACCGAAACTCCATTAGAACCATGCATTTCTTGGAGCTGCTGCTGCAAGGAGTTCCAAACAGATGGCAAGTTTGTTGGAACTGTTATACCCCTTGTCGCACCACGGACCATAGCAGTAATTCGTGAGACATATGCTGGAGTGTATAGCTGGCCACCTTCTAGCCTACCTTTCACCTTCAAGGATTTATAATAATGGTACCATGTCAGCCAAATGAAAGCAGGTAAGATAAAAACCCATGTGTAACGTGAGATAGCAGACTTACAATAGTTCCAAGCCGAGGCTCGATGATATTAACGACCAACTCAGATCCAATGTGTAACTGTGCAGCAATCTCAGCCAAGGCAATTTGGCTGCGCTCTTGCAACTTCTCATTCATCTCTTCTGTCACCGTGTCCCAGTAAGACTGTGACATGATCTCACCGTTGATCAGCATCAGGGCTGGATCCTCCTTGACGACCTTCTGTGCCTGCCTCTCAACATGGTAAAGATCCACCCCCAGGATATCTGATAAATCCACTAGTGATGCACGCCCTCGGTTCTTGATCTCCATCTTGATCTCATGCTTCAAATGGTCCTGCCACACCATAGATGACCATGGATGCTGGATTAGCTAAACTCTGCACATTCTTGGTTGGGCAAAGGCGTTAAACAGAGGTACCGCAGATAGAAATTACCACAGCAATTTATATATGTATACACTCTTATTAAGGCTGAGATACTTAAACACGCAATTGAATCAAACCCTTTCACATGGATGACTGCATATCGCAAATTGCCGGGGTAGAACAATTTTCTCTCCTGAACACTAGAGAAACTCTACATGGTTGCATGGGGCTAGAAACAGATGTACTATTAAACATTTAAACCTAAACTCAATACTTCAAAAGAACACCACTAAGTGCTACGCAATTGGATCAATTCTTCAGGAATGTTCTAGATTTAAGGCATCCAACAGAACTGATGACCTATAAAGTAGCACCGCTGTGAGTCCATAATTCGAACCACTGGTACCCAAATACAGGCAGAAAGGTGAATCTGGTTCAGGAGAGGCCGCGAGGGGACATGGGAGCAGTAGAGATGCACGCGTGTAGGGGCAGCTTACGGATGTGATGTACTCCTTGCCGGATACGGTGTGGAGGAGCTCGAAGTCGATGAGGCCCCGCTCCTGCAGCTTCTGCACCAGCTCCACCACGTTCCGCTCCGAAAGCCGCACGCTGGACCGCGCGCTCTGCGCCGCCTCCAGCTGCCGCTGCAGCTCCAGGAGCTCCGCGTCCATCGCCCTCCCCGCGCCGCCTTACGATGTGTGCTGACACGGCGGGCTGCGCTGCGGTGTCGCCGGAGACGGGGAGGAGAAGGGGGACCGGTTTTTGCCGAGATCGATCGAGCCGTCGACGGACGGAGTTGGGGTTCACGCGATTCAACTTGCGGGACAGAGAACGGAGGTCCGACTGACAAGTGGGGTGTGGCAACGTCTTCCCCGGCTGAAAGCGGAGACCCATTCTATACGTATTCGTATGTGGAAAACGTACTAATAGGCGCTACTATGACCTCAGCGTACGCCTGGGCATGGGCATGGGCATGGCCAGCCCGGCCACACGACCCAGCTTGAACCCCGCTTGCTTGGAAAATCGGTCAGTTTACACGAAGTACGAAATTGCTCTTTTTGTCTCTTGGTTCCGGCCTAAAATTTGGCATGTTACGCATCTTGGGCCGGGCTCGGGTCCAAATTGTACACTTCCTTACCCATGTTTCACCTAGACCTTTTCTCTGTTGTGGTCGAATTGTTGCTACCTTAGTCCATAGCTAGTGTTTCAGAAAGGTTGTTTGTGTTGTGGTGGATCATGAAGCAAAAACAAATAGTTTCTTTATATGAAATTGGAGCGCAAACCTTTTATCTAAAGAAAACTTAGAGCCACGGAGGCTCCATGTAAAAGAATAATCAATCTTCCACTCTAGGAAAAACAATTTTTTTATTGTGAATAGTATAGGATAGAAGGTGACCGTTGCTCCTTCCAAGTTTCACTGTTAGCGGAATTTGTCTTGTTTCAGTTATTCAATTTTTCCAATAAAGGGAGATTGATATCAATATGGTATCTACTACGCTCAGTCTCTACAATAACATAATATTAAGAAACAATTTAGACATCAATAAAAGAACAATTTAGACATTAAAGATGCCCATAACCAAAAAAAAAAAGAGAAAAAGACTCCGCTTAGCGACTAGAGACTCGCAATAGCATGACAAGTCACCACCAATGACAACACCTAGACTCCATGAAGAGTTCTTGAAAATGAGGCCTCCAGGAAGGTAACATTGCACAAGCGTCGTCATCGTCCGGTATAACCAGCATTGTCATAACCGAATCTTCACCATGCAGAATGTACATAGCTGCTTAAGGATGGGGCAATATGTCTATCTTCAAGCACTAATACGTAAGCACTTTGCATTGTGCATTCTCTAAGAGGAGCTAGAGTATATTCACTTACCTCATGCGTTCTAAGAATCAAATACAATGTTTTAATTAGTATCCATTAATTGTTTATGGTAAAATAGTACGGCACACTTGTATGGTAAGTTTGTCCAGGTGAAATCATAGGGTTAATCAATGTAATTGGTGAAATCCAATTTGCCTCTCGGGTGCATATGCACCGTATTTAAAATATACATTTCAAATTATCATGAAATTGTGAAATAAAATTTGTGGATACATCTACACATTATGTGGTTTCACAATGTCGTTTCGTGGAAAATCGACATTCTTTTTTACCCGCGTAAAAAGGAGAAACATATTTTAGCACCTTTTTTTGTCTTTTTACAGAAGCCACAAAAATATTGTTTTTTGTGAAACAACGCTACGAACACACCTGAAGTTAAAATGTATGCGCAAAGATTTGTTTGCCCATTTAAAATGCATTTTAAATAAAAGGTGCATCCGGGAGCAAAAACACCTCTCTTATATAGTTGTCCCTTTCAATTAATTAATGATTTCTCAAATAACTTTCTTTAACAATGTGAAATACCTATTGTGTCAATATGTGAACTTCACCTCTAGAAAATAATACGCTTATAGTCAAACTTCTCTTATAACTTTTAACCTTTGATAAAAAAAATTAATAGTACTAGTAGAAAAGTGTTATGACAAAGATTTGCAAGGATATTATTCTCTAAGGTTCAGAAATATTGTACTCCTTAAGCTTGTTAAGCACTGAAGTAACAAAATGTTCATCTAGAGACAACAAATAAAATCAATAGGTTCCTTTGTACGTGCTACAAATTGACAGGAAATTGGTTCCGTTAAACATTATTTCTTGAGCTTAAGGTTGCATCATTAGCCAAAGTTTATATTTGATAGCACCTACGATAATTTCTAAACACCAAGTTCATCTATCGAACCACCAATACCCAAATACACTACGCTCCATGACCCTAGAGGTTGGGGAATTAACACACTGAACGTTATCTAAAAACTGAACCGAAACAAAGTATAACCTCAGCACCACTTGTGTACTAAATTCATCATCATAATATATTGAGAAGCCGTTTCAAGTAACACTGACTCCATACACTGACCAGTATGATGCATGAGTTGTCTGAAATTATTTGGTTACAAGTTAAGAACGTTAACTGTTGACTATTTTCTCATCGGTAAGGTAAGCAGGTGTTTAATGATTACATTACTTCACAAGGCAAAAAGTCTAATGAGTACATGAGATGAGATAGTTTTCTGAATATGCATGTAATTATACTTCACAAGGCAAAAAGTTTATCTACTCCATGGAGTAGTGATAATACACATTTTTTCGCCAGCACTCAACTTGCTGAAAATAAATGTCATGTCACCACTCACCGCCAAATTATAATTACACAAAGTTTGCGACATGGATTCCTCGACAGTTACCCCTCTGTTTCTAATGTATCTAGATATGTTTTAACCTTACAAAACATATCTAGATACGTGTGTGCAGAAAAAGTCTAAAAAGGCTTACATTTAGAAACAATACCAGAGTAATGAATGGCTTGTCGAAAAAAGGATGGATCTTAAGTCCTATAAGAACAAATCATCCATATAAAGTTTTTATTAGTAGCTATGACAAAACGGAGTTTCGATCGGCACAATGATCATGTACTCTTTTTGCTGTTTGGGTCCATATATCCCAGCTCGGGTATATAGCTTCTGGTGTAACTTCATACATGCACACATCGCCGCACAATAATCACACCTGAGAAGGCGCCGTCCGCGGCGGGTGGTGGGGCGGAGAGTGGCGGGGCGTCCCTGCCGGTGGCGAGTGGTGGGGAGGCGGCGAGTAGCGGGGCGTCGGTGGGAGGTCGTGATGTATGGGGTCCGGTCCTGAAGGAACCAGTCTTGGCACCTTGGAGACCTGTGCACCCGTCCCTGCCGGTGGCGAGTAGCGGCGCGTCGGTGGAAGCTCGTGATGTATGGGGTCCGGTCCTGAAGGAACCTGCCTCGGCACGCTCATCGTCCCCACCGTCGACGGCTGGCGTGCCGACACGGCGGAAGAGAGCATTAGCGATAGCAGGAGGACATGAGCCGCCGCGGCAGCGCTCTTGTGCACCGCCATGGCTAGCTGTTTGCTTGAAGCTACTAGCTGCTACTAGTGTCCGTTCTGCGATCGATGTGTGTGCCTCGTTGCAACCTGCATTGGGCAAATATATAGAGATGGCCGGTCTCGTCCCAAACTAATTATCTCTGGTAACAAATTAAGACGATAATTAGTGGGATGGTTATACTAAGAATATTTTACCAACAAATTAAACAGGTGATTAAGATGAGATTATCGTCGCAAAGGTACGTAGTAAATGCCGGCTTATAATTGCAGTTTATGGTTGCCCTAAGAAAAAAACTGATAGACCCGTTACTTGCGAGTCTCTAGTCCTGAGTCCTGACTGGCAAATGGGCTACCTAAAGAAAAAGTACTGGCAAATGGGCCCTTGTGACGCCTCAGATACTGTATTCCAAGCACGAAGACGTACATAAAGATGTGCTAAAAAGGGTGAACCATAATTGGAAGAACTTCGCTGACAATGAATGGCATATTACCACCAAGGCATGTTGCCAAAGTTATAATAGCTGCTTATCTGGTTAATGCAGTATATCGCAATTAAAAAATAAAAGTAATGAAATAAATGGTTACACTCCTACACGGTGAAGGGGAAAAAAGTATATTCAGACGGCAAGAATTCAGCTACTTCTGCCTTGAATCCCAAGATATCTTTATCAAGTTCACGGGCTGTGAATTTCTCTCTATCTGAAATCTGAAGATTGCCACAATAAATATCATATAGGCACACGAGACATGCTACTGCCTGCAATGTGGCAGTACAAGCAAAGGCTGCAAGGCTGTTATATGCCAATGGTGCATTTTAAGCAATCATGAAATATATCTCAGCAAATGATCATCAATGTGTTTCGGATAGAAAATGAGATTTAAGTGCAAAAGCTTACATCATTACGTTCCCAAATTTCCTGCGGCGCTCCTCATAATATCATAGAGAGCAAAACCCCCTTGGTGGCAACCAGGCAATCGTTGGCTTATTTCTCGCAATTCTTCCTGTAATTGTGAAACCATATGCCAAACGATTAGGAGAACCCAAAAGCAAGGAAAGGACAAAAGTGCTGCTAGTACATGGGAGCTTACTGATGAGACTGCATACAGCTTGGTGGATTCATATCCATCTTGAGCTCTAGAATAAAGCTCAGATACAGTACTGGAATCAACATTACATCTCATAAAGAAGAATGCTGCTGGCCTGACATTCACTTCGCGGCGAGAAACTCCAATGAAAACGGGTTCAGTCTGCAAATCCAAATGCAGATAGTTAACAGCCCTTGAAAGTCCTGCAATTGCAGAAATCTTCTTTGCAGAGTAATTACAAACAACTGCAAAGTGTCCTTATGTAGTCTTACTGATTTACATAAACCAGTAAACCCTGATACTACGGATTCAATAATTATTAAAGACAGTAGGTGGTGTAATTACCAGTGAACTAGCAGGAACTCCAGTTTCCTCAACTACTTCCCGGATGATTCCATCAAACATTTCATCAGAAACTCTTTCAATGAGATGAGTAACGTCTTCTACATTATTTTGATGAGCCAGGATTCCAACTTCTTGTGGCTGGTACAAAAAATTGAAACTTGGATAATAAGAAACATGAATATTCCTGCAGAAATAAAATATATCCACCTCATGGATCTCAATTCTTGTCACGGCTCAAACTTTTCCAAGTTCTGAAGTATAAATAACATTTCCAATTTCTACACCTAGAATATTTTTCAATAAGGGATGGCCAAGATATATTTCACCTAAAGTTAAAAGGAACAAAAGATATGCACTATCCACCTGGATTACGATCTCTAGCAAAGTAAAATGGCTACAAAAGCAAACAATTCAGCCTACCAAAGTTACAGGTCCTATAGCTTCTCTCTATTTTGGAAGTTGGGATCTCTTCAAAGTTGAAACAGAAACTTTAGATTCATCAAGTGTGCTCAAAATTGTAATATCCTTAAGATATTACCTCAGAATGTCCTCCAGGAAAAACATAGTGTCCAGGAGATTCGCCCACATTGTTGCTCCTTTGCAATACAATAATTTTTTCATCAGATGTTTCAACAATCGCACCATTTCCCAGTGGATTTGACATGTGTTGGCAACACACAGAGTCATCTAATCAGATCAGATTGAAAGAGTATCTATTTAGATCCAGACTGATTCCTATGGTTCTATACAAGATTCACACCATGCAATCGAGCACACAGTACAGAGAAAAGTTATCTACAAATTACTAATTCAGTGGAGATTATAATTATCTTCATAGTGAACATGTGTACATTAGATAGAGCAAACTATGCGACCATGGAAAGGAAAATAAATGTGAGGAATAAGAATTTAAACTACTCCCTCCGTCCCAAAATAACTGTCTCAGATTTGTCAAAAAGAGGATGTATCTAGACATGAAACATGTTAAGATACATCCACTTTTGATCAAACTAGAGACTTATTTCTGGATGGAGGGAGTATTACAAGGATGAGCGACGAATGAAACAGATAATTCATGGGGTAATATTAAATTACAAATTTTTAGTGTTAAATATCCAAAAAAGGCTTTGATCCACAGAGCAAGATATGACTAAGGCATTATAGATTCTAGTTTCTAAATTACCTGCAGATGGGACCAAAAAATTCTCCCACAATGGACTGAGATTTGTTCCTACAAATGTCCTGTAGTTTGCAAGTTAATAGTAATAACAATGTTAGGTAGAGGTGTTAGTGTGTTGCACTAAAATATTGCATAGAAGTTAGAAGGCAAGGGTTAAAAGTAAAAAAAAATATGATGGCATAGGAGTTATATTCCAAGAGAGTAGTCAGTGGAATAGAATAAGAAGGGTGACCTGTAATCTGTGAGACCCAAATGAAGTGAGACAGAATACTCCTCATTTGATTTATCATTGTGCTGCAAGGCATGGCCTCCATACTGAAAATTGTCATGGTCATCAAAAGAATCAATTCTAGTTAGTGGTGAACAACATAAAAGCATATAGAGAAAGAACACGAAAACAGCACACCCCAAAAGTTACAACAACAAGGATTTAGCTGTAAATAAAACAACAGAAGTTGTTTTTTATTTTTTTTGCAATGTCACGAGTTCAGCTGTAGAAGGAACAGACAAATTCAGAGAATAAGTTGTGGCTAATTCAGGTTCACCTAATGAAAGGGAAAAACAGGGTAGAGATCCAAATTTACCGGGATAAAGATGGTATCAGTTCCTAACTAAGTATGAAACATAATGAAAAATCCCGTAAAAAAAAAGTATGAACCATAAGTAGCCACTACGTCTTGACTCCTGTGCATCTATGTTGAACAAATTTCTAGGCATCATGAACACTCCACTAGTGCACTCCACCACATTACACAGGTTTCTTGTCAGTACCACTACCAATTTAGCATAGAGCACAGCCGTACATTAAACATGGAAGACACATCTTTCAGTTTAATAGAAATAGCTAGTCACTAATCAACAGTACTTCCACGCATCAGTACAGCAGGGAAATGGCACCCAAAACATAGCAAGAGCCCCGATGAACATACATACATACATACCCGAAACTTTGTGCCACTGTAAAGCGATGGGTTCTCCTGGAGCCTCTGCTTCCATATCTGCGAGAGTGGAACGAGCATCAGCAGTGGCCACGCGTCCATACGAAGGGAACGCATGATTGACGGCGTTATTACCTGGTCGACAGATTCTTCCAGTGATGCATCTGGATGGGGGATCCGGTCGAACGACGGATCAAACTTCACCGAGACCTACATTTCACAGCAAACACTGAGTCAACACCATAGGACGAATTCACGCAATCTGCAACGAGCTGTCCGAATTCGGAGACAGAGGGAGGCTACCCGGGATCGAGGGAGGCCTGCGGGGCAGGAGACGAGGATCTTATACGCCGTGCCGGGGTCCGCTGCGGCCGCGGAGGCGCCGGTGGCCATGTAGCTGGGCGGTGATGAGGGGCCGGGGAAAGGAGGTGGTGGCGACTGGCGACTGGCGAGGTGTGGAGCGGCCGCCGGCGCCGGCGGTAGTTGGGGCTTTGGACATGGCATGGACCGGGCCGGGTTCAGGCCCTACTTTTGGGCCGTAACCAAGTGCAGACATGCAGTACTGGGCTACATTGACACGGTGGCCCACGGACGACGAGAGTGCTCGTACTGGTCAGCAAGTAGTAGCTGATCTAAAAATGAGGGAAAAGAGGAGGTCATTGTACAACTGATGTATTGCTTGACGATCTTTACTGTTCACCGCACGAGACTAGAGTTGACTCTGCCCCTCTTTTTCTCCTAACCCTAGCCGCCGGCAGGGGAGGAGCTTGTTTCCACCGAATCTCCGGCCGGCGGGAGAGCTGGGCCCTCTCCCTCCGCTTGCTGCTTCGGTGGCAGGAGGGAGGGGACCCCGTCTTCTCCGTGTTTGCATGGTAGTTAGGGTTTGGATATGTCTGCTATGGTGCGTCGTTGGGGTGGTGGGAGCGTCGTCCGGGCAAATAAATCTGCCTCAACTCTACTCCCACACCGGCGTTTTTCTTCATAGAGGCGCCTCGGAGTTGGTGGTACCGTGTGTTTGTCGATCTAGATCGGTGGTTTTAGTGTTCATGGATGGTGTCAGCGAGGCGGTGGCGGCGACCCCGTCAGGTGTGTCTCTCCTTCTGCTTTGTCCCCGTTGTGGCGTTGTCTCCGACGTCATGGTGGAGCAGTGAGGATGTATCGTCCAGGAGTACGCGCAGACTGTTGTGTGCGCATATGATAGCTGGAAGATGGTGTATCCTGTGCTGGGTTTGTGGTTGGTGGTTGACAGTTTTGGCTTTCTCGCTCCACGTTGTAGTCGTGCGGGGACGTCAGTTCTGGAGTTCGATGGCGTGTCCGGGGACATGTTGCACCGGTCTGATTCTTTCAACGGTAATGGTTTTGCTGTTGGCAAACTACTTTTGAGGTCCGTAAAGCTGTCAATCAGCGATGGAGCCACATCGAGCTTAAGTGAAGAGGTGATCTGTCTTCCGTCCCTTTGGTGGTCACTTTGGTGTTGTCAAAGGAGGGGGATAGGCGTTGGTTTTTTGCATAGGTTTATCTTATCTTTTCAGATATGTAAGTTCAGTATGTACGTATCTTGTAACTTGATCTTTTTATATAAATGAGAATCGTATTACCATGCAAAAAAAAGACTAGAGTTGACTCAAGTTTCAAAAAGAGTTGACTCAAGTTTTATATGAAAGCATGTACACTAAATTAAAGCCGTTGAGCCAAGTCAAACGAAGTACTTATCGAAAAAAGTCTTATGTCACGTCAGGTTGAAGAATTAAGAGAAAGGGTTGTCTTATATCGGAGCTTGCATGATTGGAGACTTCAAATTTATTCAAGATTACAACTCAAAATTTCATCCTTAGTCACATATAGTCCCTGGATGTAGACAGGTGGAAGTCATCTAGTTTGGAATGGGGGAAGTAGGTGTTGCGCTACCTCTATCTTAGTACTAGACCCATGTAATCTTGGACCAAGATTATTGGGCAGTTTGTAGAGCTCATATTAGTAGAGGAACTCGACTTAGGATGGACTTAGAACCATCTTCACAAGGTTGGCCGCAATCTTCTCTATCCCTCTAGAAATGCCCCCACCCCTTAGGGAATCGTTTGTGTGGCTTTTGTTTAGTTAACAAGTTAGCCTTCGCTGGAATGTTCACGTACTTCATGTGACTCCAACGACCAAATCAAGACCGTTTGTGGAAATCACATATTGACTCGAATATTTGTATTATAAAGCTTAATATTCCGTGTTCATCCGTTGCATTTAGAAATTAGACTCGCGTGGTCATTTTGATCGTCCTCCTCAGGTGTTGTCAACCAACTCTTGTAGGTTTAGCCATTGCTAAGGTGTGACAGCATCACACGTTTGCAGTCGGATCGTCAAAGTCGAAACCTCCAAATCAATAGCTATCTTCTCATCGAAAGACCGAGACACCTTTGGATCTATTACATGGTATCAGATTTCTAAATTCGTAATATTGATTGCATATGTTCTTCATATATTGAGTCCATGAAAAAGCAAAACAAAAAACATGATCCTGGCAATAGTCTAAGCATTTGTAACTATTTTTTCAGTTCATTACATTTTGACTCCAAGACTCAACCTCCACCGAGGAGATCCGTTAGAGAGTGATGCCTGCAACCACCTAGAAATGTGCAAGAATATAAGGAGGGGAAATTCTCCATGGCATAGCGCCAAACACCACATAGGTAAAACCTATATAATTTTGAAAGCTAGAACTACCACAACAAATATCTACAGGAGGAGGATACAGATGCTGTGGCGGCATAGGTGGCTCTCAGGAGAAAGGATTAGAAGAAATAAGGAAACCAAATGAGAGACCCTTGAAAATATACTCCAAAAACTCACTACCACATCAAGACAATGTAGGATACACAAGTTTTTTAATTACATATGAGGAATACAGAAGGGGTTGATGCGGAGTATGAAAATGTAACGACGGTCAATAGGTATTATGAAAAAATTACGCAAGAAATGAGATGAATACAAAAAAAAAATACAGATGAGGAATACAAAAAGGTTGATGCAAAACGAATTACAGATGAGGAATTATGCCAAAACGAACGACTGGTTCGACCTTCTGATCCGAAGTCAGACGCGCTAATCCACTGCGCTATGCGGTCGACTCAATACCAAATTGAAATGGTGCTCTTCACTCAGACTAACGTAATGTAGAGCGCCGATTATGCCCTCCTCCGCTCGCTTGCAGGCCACATATGTCCGTGCAAGTATGCAGCGTGCATGTCAAAAATTCAAAAGATTACCCAAAAACTACACGAGTCCAAAATATTGTCAACCGTGGCAAGAGATCTCAAATATCATAATGCTAATTATATTGACTGATCCACGTCGAGAAGACAATATTTCTAGGTACTTCAATTTGGATATCATCTATTATTATGAGATGCTAGCTAGTTTGTAACAGATTCATGATTTGGATACCACTGTGCGTCTATTTCGTATTTATAATTATGATTTGCGCCACATACTATTTTTGCATCACATTGCAATCAACTCAAATATTCGTCCAAAAAAATAATTACTCAACTAAGCTATTATTTTCTCTACTGTTTACTTTTGAGTTTTGACATGAACTGAGGGTATATATATAAGATAATGCGACAAACACATATAACTATTAAAATCTGCACTCTATCATTCTCACGGAGAAATTCTGCAGTCATATTAGAACAAAATTAATATGGAAGAACAAATTATTAAGAAAGTGAGCTCGCATTATCCATCAGAAAGAGTATAACTATCAATACACGATAGATCTACGTGCAGAAAAAACATCTTATATAAAATAAATGGTTGGTGACAACATATGACAATTCATGCAAAAAATACATGGACGTGTCCATTGCCCCGGCACGAGTACACCAAAAACAACAGTGCAAATTAAAGGTCTCTTTTATTTATATAAGCTACTCAAAGGTGCATCCGCATGCATGGCACGCCAGGCGCAACCCTCACACACGCGGCGGGGGTGACGGCGGCGAGTCCGACTTCATCGGGTTTGGTCCGGTGGGCACCTTCCTGAGCACCGAGAAGTCCCTCGGCGGTGGCGAGTCCGACCTCATCGGGTTAGGTCCGGTAGGAACCTTCCTGAGCACCAAGAAGTTCATAGGCGGCGGCGGCGGCGAGTCAGACCTCATTGGGTTAGGTCCGGTAGGAACCTTCCTAAGCACCGAGAAGTCCCTTGGTGGTGGCGAGTCCGACCTCATCGGGTTAGGTCCGGTAGGAACCTTCCTGAACAACGAGAAGTCCACGTGTTGTGGCGAAAGCGGTGGAGAGTCTGACGTCATCGGGTTTGGCCCAGTAGGGACCTTCCGGAGCTCCGACGAGCCTATGGATGGTGGCGGCGGCGGGGCGGATGTGATGGGGTCAGGTCCATTAGGAACCTTACGCAACAATGAGAAGTGTTCGCTCGTTGCCGGTGGTGGTGGTGGGTCGGATGTGATGGGGTCAAGACCACGAGGGACCTTTCGGAGGAGAGAGAAATGCGCTGTTGAAGGAGACATGTACCGCGCCGACACGGTGGGAAAGAGCATCAGCGGCAGTAGGTGGAGAAGGAGAAGGAGGGCTGATGATGCCGCACTCTTGTGAACCGCGGCCATGGCTGCTAATGATGGTGGTTAACTAATGGGTGGTGCGTCTGTGCTTGTGACGTTCTATGGGATTATAGTGGGCATATATAGGCTCGGACCGGTGCAGTGCATGCAATCCGACGACATAAAGATTAATTTGGTGATAATTAAAAAATTAATGGCGCGATTAGCTGGCCATAGTAAAAGAGTTTAGTGTGTCCGTTTCCTGTACCACATAATGTACGATGTTAATGGCTGCTAATGCAATGTGTTACTACTAGTTATACTAACGTAATTGGGTGCCCTTAACAAGGTAATTATTATTTTCAGATATCCAGGCCGCCCGTCTCAAAATAGAAGAAACCAGTCGCATGGAGGTCTTTTTTAGCTGACTCACATTGTGTTTCAAAATGTTAAAAGGTACTCATATTGACATTTATTCATAATAAGATTTCTAAGATTGCTTAGTTATACACATAACAGTTAGGTCATATTTTGGAATAAAATTTGTTCTATCTAAAATTGGGACTGCCTAAATAATAAAATTTAGGTTCTGAGCCGATGAAAACATTTGATCCCCGGACCGCTAGCCGTTTGATCAAGATGCGTATAACTGTATCATAAAAAACGAAAAAGGAAACAACGCAGCACATGTGCCCCTTCTCCTGACAGTACAAAAAAATTCATCTCCGCACTGATCCGACCAAATATCGAGTTACTATTCTCGACCACCGTTTGTCGGCAGCACCATCGGAAGGCAATTGCCCAAATCTCAACTCCGGCTAAGCAGCACCATGCCCACCGGTGATAGCACCGTTGGCCACCGGTGGTAGCATCGTCGGCTACCCATGGTAACATCGCCTACCTTCATCTGCTACACCACCGCCAATGGCCGTTAGCTCCGCGATGTCCTTCCAAACTTCAGCCAGCAGCACCATCGATCACCTCACTGTCAACCACCGGTAGATTATTCAAGTTATGCGAAATTCCCTCGTGGGCCAACTTTAGGGCGTGTTTGGGACAGCTCCACTCACTCCACCAACAAGCTCTGGCGCAGGCAAAAGGTGTCTGGCATATAAGGTATCTCTAGATTCTATTGGATAGAGATTGTGACTCACGATAGCTATGTTGGACATAAGCCATACTCATCTCATTAGTTTCATAAACCTAGTGGAGAATTCTTTCTTCCCTCCTCTCCTCCCCCCTCCGTTGAGAGTCAGCCAACGCCGCCGCCCAGATCCGGCCGCTCCCGCCGCCAGCGTCCTTGCTGGTCGACGGAGAGCTGGTCCCGGATGCTGGGCTTCTTTGTCTAGTAGTAGATTAGGTTTTAGTTTAGGTTTCCCCTCCGTTGAGCGTGGTCCGACATGGCGTGTGGCGTTATGCCGTCTCCTCTGCCCCCGAAGGAAAGTTTCTCCGACGTGCTGGCGCAGCGTCGAGTTCTTCATTGATTCGCTCTCTGTCGAGTCTCCGAGGTGGAGGAGAGGAAGAGGTGGCAGATCGATGATTTCCTTCTTCAATAAGCGCATGTGCATCCTTCCTCTGTGGATTGATCTGTTGCTCCTGGCTGGCCATGGTGGCGTGCTGGAGAAGCGGAGAAGTCTGCGATGGGCGTTGATGCATGTCTACTGCGGTTTGCTGGCGTTGAGCTGCGTCGGCGATGCGCCTTCCCGCCCTGCTGGTGTCCGACAGCGGTCGTCAGTGCTGCAGGTCGCGGCTACGGGCGGCGGTAGCTTCAATAAGGTGAGGCTCAAGGTGAGGGATCTCCTCCTGTTCTGCTTGTTTGCTGTAACTCCTCTCCCTCTGGTCGGCCGTGGTGGCGAGGGGATGGGTACGGGAGGTGCAGAGGTGGGCGGATCTGGAGGCTCCTGCGGTTGTCGAGCTGATCATGGGAGGATCTTTCCTCCCTATCTTCTGGCCGAAGGGCGGCTGCTGCTGAGCTTTTTCTCGCTGGTGTTGGGAGCGGAGCTACGCCGCTCGCCTCTTGCAGGCGATCAAATGACGGTCTCCGTCAAGCTGGCGACTCTTCTGGCCGAAGGGCGGCCATCTTGGAGTTCATCCTCGTCGACCTTTGGTGCAGAGCTACGCCGCTCGCCACTCTTTGGTGATCGATGGGCGGTTTCTGTCATGTCGGCGACCTTTCTGGCTGAAGGGCGGCCATGCGTGGTCGGGCTTGTTCCGGATCAATTTCTTCAACCTCCTGGCTTCAAGCCGCTTTGGAGTCCCTTTTGCTCGGTGGTCGTGGTCGTGAACCATGGCGCCCTCATCGTCCCAAGTGGTTTCGTCCCCGGCGACGGCGAGGTTGATTTTGAGCTTTCCGAAGGACTTAATTGCGTTCCCAAATTTGTTGTTGAGGTCCTTCCTGCGAATGTTCAGGTACCCGGGTGTAATTTTCTTTCTCTTGTGGGACTGGTTGTAATCCGCGTTGTATCCCTTGCCCAATTTTAATACAGCGCCTTTTATTGTTTTAAAAAAAGCTCATTAGTTTCAGATATCGTCCCATCAGATCAGCTGGACTTTGAGAAATCGCACCTACCATTCACGAATATTAGACAATATCCACATTTGTTCACCATCGTTTAATCATTGTGCATCATCAATGTCATTTGTCCATCTTGTATGATGTATACCCTAATACTAAACTCGTCCCAAATAGTTTCACCCGTGGCAAAAGATTTTAAATATCATAAATAGACATAATTCCACTCTCCCCTCAGTTATTCTAGCCCGAATCAAAGATGAGACTTGCACTTGGGCTAAGACGGGTGCAAAGCATTTGGAGTTTCTTTTGTCGGGAGATTAAAACTTCACTTTTATTCTAGTGTGGTGTTATTTTGTGCCTACTGTAAAATGTTTAAACCCTCTCACTCCTACTTAATCAATAGATAGAGACAAAGCTTTTGCCTCTTTCCCTTTCAAATATCATAAAGCTATTTATATTGATTGATCCACGTCGAGTAGACAATATTTCTAGGTACTTCAATTTAGACATCATCTAATATTACGAGATGCCCGGCTAGGTAGTTTGTAACAGATTCATGGATCCACTGTGCGTCTATTTTGTATTTATAATTATGATTTGTGCCACATATTATTTTTGCATCACATTGCAATCAACTCAAAGATTCGTGCTAAAAATAATTAATCAACTGAATTATTCTTTTCTCTACTGTTTGATTTTAACATGAACGGAGGGTATATAAGACAATGTGACAAACACATAAAACTATCAAAATCTGAACTCATCATTCGTGTGGAGAAATTCTGCAGTCATATGAGAACAACATTAATATGTAAGAAGAAATTATTAGGAAAGATAGATCATTATCCATCGGGAAACAATAGAGCCATCGATAGATGATAGATCTCATGTCGAAATCATCTTATATAAAATAAACTAGGTGAATTCGGCGCGGCAACACGCCGCGCCCTTCATGAGAACTTTTGGGTATAGTCTGTTTTTTTATCTAGTGGCTCAATATATCTTGGAAATAGGTTATCTAGTGGCCCAATATATCTTGGAAATAGGTTTTGGAGGTTCTGGTTTAGTACTGGTATTAGCTGAACCACAGACGCTAAGATATATCAATATATAGATATACGGGGTATCTATGTTGGTGGGTGGTCCATTTATAAAGAAAACAGGTTTGGTTGGGTAATGTCATCAGATAGTTACATGAAATCTATCTACAAAACGTTCAAAAGTAAGAAGACATGAGAATTCTTGGCACTCAATATAAGAAGCAAGGTGAAATCTGAAATACTTTATATTGACTACAACATACAAATATGAATTTATTCAGCAAATTCATGCTCTGGTTGACATCTTGTATTAAATGCAAATGAAAATAAGCCTGCCGCCAGCAAGAGAAGAAATGTTAAAGGCACTAAGAGACCAAATCCATCATATAAAGAACACCAATTTGGATGACACCGGATAGACTCTGCAGCTGGTACCGTGCAAGACCGTGCGGCTTCCGGACATCGAGCTCTGCGTCAGTTGCGGCACCTCGAGCCTGCGCGGCTCCCGTGCTGCGGCAGCAGCCTGCCGCGAGGCCGTGCCTCTGGACCTTGAGGAATTCTGTGCAGTCCATGGCTGTGTATCTGCAAACACAACACTGCATTATAATCAATCCTGAGAATGCAAGTAATCTGCGAGAGAACAACTTGATCCGAGACTGAATTTTTTTTTACCTGCATAGCGGTGTCGGTGCCGGCGTGCTCCTCGATCTTCTTCCAGTCGCGGCCGAACCTGCACAGCTTCTTCCAGTCGGTCTAGAAAACTATCTTGTAGACATTTCAAAGCATGATAAAACTTTGGTGGGTTAACATGTGCATCTATAAATGGATTGTGCAATAACTGAACAGACTAAAACTACCATCGACTTGTTTTCAGTTCATACATGTGATAAGCATACACCAATGGCACACAAATTTTGGCTCCAACGCCTGTAAGCAGCCAGTCCAGTGGTGTGTTCATCAGCAAACCATACACAGAAAGTGTTTGAGCCACCGTTCCAATAACTGATTTGTAAAAAAGATTGTTCTAATGGCGAGGATAAACATTATCATCCATACTGATTTGGGTTGTTGGCTTTCAATTTTCATCCTCTAAAAAAACTTCAATATGACCGAAGTGTCCAATCTAAAAAATGACAAATATTAAGAAACTTCCTTTTGCAGTCTATTGGCTCACCATAAATTTTCCCATGTTAACAAACATTTTAAAATTAAACATCTTAGCCAATAACACTGATAATAAATCAGAAAGCATATTGGCATAACATATGGTCCTATATTAACCGAGAAGAAGCTTACCGCTGTCAACCACCAGCCCCTGTTGCAATGTAGATTTGGCACAAAACTCATCTATCAGAAGAGTTAATCGATAGCTCATGAGAAACAACCTTGCAGCTGTACAGAGAGCTTTGGACATCAATTGCAGCCTTGTTAGATAGGACCTTGCCGAAGGAACCAAATATGTAAAAAAAAAAAAATCAGCACCATGGATATTTAGTTAAGATACAGAAACATTGATTGATAAATACAAAAGAATAAATTGTAAGAAGAAGATCACCTTCGATCAGGATTGGCCAAATATCTTTAAAACATCAACTGAAATCTTTATTACAGTAGGCTCGTCGCCGCCGCACGTCCAAGGTAGGGTCACATGGACCTGGTTCAAAGGCACCCGCTTGAAAAACAACATTACCCACACAGAACACAACAATGTATAACTATATTACCGAACCTGCTTATTCTTGCTGTAAATTAAGAAACAAAGTTAGGGCAGTCTACTCCTAAATGGAGGAAAGATCCAACCTTTTGTACAGCACCAGCACCCCTAATTCGTAAGTAAGCCAACAGCTAGAGCTGACAGCTAAATGTAAAATAAATCCAAAAGGTAAAGCTGTGCACACAACACAACGGAAAACATCAAACCTGAAGGCTCCTCACAAGCTGGACCATCTGGCTGACAGTAAAAGTTTTTCAACCAAAAGACAAATGCATAATTCACTGAAAGTAGAAAGGGTTGTGTATCATACTCATAAATGGAGGAAAGATCCATCCCTTTATACATCACTCACGCCCCTAAATGTGAATCATAGCTTAAGATATATATGATTTCATACAGATCCGATTTGACACATGTGTACATTAAATATCATGATTTGTAAGCTTATCACAAACGTGAAATCGTGTTGAATGAATTGAAAGAAGGAGATGGCACTACTTACCTCTTAACGCTCAAATCGCAAGGTGGCTGAGGGAGCGCGACGGAGGAAACTCCGGCCGGCAACCCAGGCAAGCGTGAAGCCGAGGGCGAGCTGCAAAGCATGGCTGGCGGCCCAGGCTGCGAGGAAGAGTAGCAGGGCCTCTTCCTCGTCGCTGTTGTCTCGTCACGCTGCGGCTTCCACTCGCTGGAGCTCGTGCAGGTCAGCCCGCCAAGAGGCCGGCTGAGCGGGGGCCTGCCGGCCATGGGAGACGTCGGGCAGGGCAGGGATAGAGTGGAGGAGGGGCGACGTTGCGGCGGGGCGGCAGCCGCCGCGTCGTGGGAGAAGATCTGGGTGGGGAATGGAGGAAGAGGATTAGGGTTTGTCACTTTTAGAAAACAGTTTCTGTAGTTTCTGATAGTTACACGTAGGTTCTCGGCGGACGGGTAATTGCAAAAGGGTCTGGACACTGTTCATTACTGTTCATCGCGGGAATTAGTGAAATTCGACCGTTCGATCTGCATCGAACGGCCCAATTCACGAGTAATGAGAGAGCTCTAAAATCTCTAGCCTTAATATATTAGGTAAGGTAATGGTTGGTGAGCAACATATGACAATCCGTGCAAACAATACATGAACGTGTCCATTGCCATGACGCGAGTACACCAAAAACAATAGCACAAATTAAAGGTCTCTTTTTCTTTTTTATATAGCTACTCGAAGGTGCATCTCCATGCATGGCGCCCTAGGCGCAACCCTCACGCACGCTGTGGGGCTGGCGGCGGCGAGTTAGACCTCATCGGGTTAGGTCCGGTTGGAACCTTCCTGAGCACCGAGAAGTTCACAGGCGGCGGCGAGTCAGACCTCATAGGGTTAGGTCCGGTAGGAACCTTCCTTAGCACCGAGAAGTCCCTCGGCGGTGGCGAGTCTGACCTCATCGGGTTAGGTCCGGTAGGAACCTTTCTGAGCACGGAGTAGTCCACATGCGGTGGCGAAGGCGGTGGGGAATCTGACCTCATCGGGTTTGGCCCAGTAGGAACCTTCCGGAGCTCTGACGAACCTATGGGCGGTGGCGGCGGCGGGTCAGACGTGATGGGGTCAGGTCCATTAGAAACCTTACGAAGCACCGGGAAGTGTTCGCTCGTCGCCGGTGGCGGTGGTGGGTCAGATGTGATAGGGTCAGGTCCACGAGGGACCTTCCGGAGGAGAGAGAAATGTGATTTTGAAGGTGACAGGTACCGCGCCGATGCGGTGGGGAAGAGCATCAACGGTAGTAGGTGGAGAAGGAGGAGGAGGGCTGATGATGCCACGGTCTTGTGAACCTCGGACATGGTTGCTAATGATCGTGGTTAACTAATGGGTGATGCGTCTCTTGTTGTGACGTTCTATGGGATTATAGTGGGTCTATATATAGTCTCGACTGGTGTGACGCCCGAAAATCGGTACTATGTAGATTTAAGCGCTCTCGCCGAAATCCGCATAATAACGATTTTAGGTCGCCCACCAGACATAATGTGCACGTCGAAACATGCGCATTATGTGGGTGGAATGGTGATAACATTACAGCAGTTCCGATACATCCACAAATACAACATAAGATATAATACAACAACAACTCGAACGAGTCAAGATACAAATGTTACAATACAAAGATTCAAATGACAGCGGAAGCAAAATAGTATCCGACTACTGACAAGATACAAATTGGACTAAGAGTCCTGAAGATAAGCAATGGCGCCATATCCCTGCCCAGCCAAGCCGGAGGGGTTCCCAAGCTAACGTCGTCAGAATTCAAACCTGTTGACTGCACATAAAGCACATCCCAAAAAAGGGTCAGGGCACTCCCTGGCAAGCAAAACCGACTTGCCTACTTTCTACACCATCTCCCAAAATATAGGGGAGGTGGACTTAGCGGCAGCAGCACTTGCAACCTAAAGAGACACGCTACAACTTCCGTCTAATCAGAGAGGGATAAGAGAGCGCATAAGATAAACATCTACAACTAACACCAAACATAACCCATTCTCGGATTAACCCCCTCAACCAAGTATGAGGAAGCAATTCGGGAAAACTCACACAGTGAACAAATTTTAGTGACCAGTTATTGTGAAAGTAATTCTATATTACTAGTCAGGTTAATTAACAATGATTAGGTGTAAATTGTCTATGATCTTGTTAGCCAGCATCATCACCAAGTCGTCCATAACCGTGGACACGGCTCATCGATAAGATTATACCCTGCAGGGGTGCACTACTGGACCCGTACTCGTTCGATCAACCCCAAAAGCAAAGCCATCAGGTAGGGCATCTCAACACGACAAATCTCTTCTCTACAACCCATCCAGGGAACCGCATGATTGTGTGCACGACTAATCAGGTCCAGTGCCCGCGGGATCGACCTTCATAGCTGACGTGGGGCTACCTTTCGACTAGCCCACGATGAGGCTACCTGGGCCGCGCCAAGCACATGGAAGCCCACAGAAGGCCCACTCGGGGTACCACGTATCCTAGTCCAACTCGGTTAGGTCTTATAACCTGCCATATCTGTTCCAACCGCCCGAGACCTGGCTACCTATAAAGCCAGGAGGGTGGCTCGTCCCCAGGACACCCAACGAAGGGACACACTCATAGCTACAGCACAAACCCTAGCGAGATCGCAATATCTCCATTGTAACCACAACTCGCATCAATAATCAGACAAGCATGAGTAGGGTGTTATCCTCCGGGAGCCTGAACCTGGGTAAATCCTTGCTTGCCAGCCGTCGTGACCACCTTGCACTCATCTCTCTCCCCATCAATCAACCCGGGGTGCACAACCCTGGGACTTGTCGAGTTAACACCTCGTCAATTGGCGCCTTCTGTGGGAAGTCAAACAAGTGTTGGAATCATGGTCGCTCCGGCTCCATCCGCAATGAAGATCGGCGTGTCCGCCGCCAGGGAGTCGATCCGCTTCGGCTCCTTCGAGTACGTCCTCCACCCGCCGGCCCACCGCTCGGTGTACGCCGATCTGGACAAAGGTATACACATCACCTTCGGCTCCATATATTGTTGCGTCGACAGTCGTGGAATACTCAGGTCTACGGCTACCGCGCCACGCGCGGCGACGTCACCCGAATCGGCAACCCTCGCGCCATCATCACCACCCGCGAAGACCGCATCCGCGTCGACTGCATCGACAACCTCAGCAACGGCCGCGCGGATCGGGTCTACTACACCAATCTCGATCGCACGGTCGGTCAAATCAAGATCTACCTCAACTACTTCCGCCGCATCGACTCCGGTCCGCCGCGTCGACTGTCTCTACGGCACTACTTCCGCCGCGTCGACTCCGGTCCGCCGCGTCGACTGCCTCTACGGCATCACTTCGCTGCGTCGACTCCGGTCCGCCGCGTCGACTGCCTCTACGGCACCACTCCGCCGCGTCGACTCCGGTCCGCCGCGTCGACTGCCTCTACGGCACCACTCCGCCGCGTCGACTCCGGTCCGCCGCGTCTACTGCCTCTACGGCACCACTCCGCCGCGTCGACTCCGGTCCGCCGCGTCGACTGCCTCTACGGCACCACTCCGCTGCGTCGACTCCACTCCGCCGCGTCGACTGCCTCTATGGCACCACTCCGCCGCGTCGACTCTGGTCCGCCGCGTCGACTGCCTCTATGGCACCACTCCGCTGCGTCGACTCCGGTCCGCCGCGTCGACTGCCTCTACGGCACCACTCCGCCGCGTCGACTCCAGTCCGCCGCGCACAAAAAAATTCGCCTCGGCCACACCTGATGCTCTCCCGGGTGTTGCGTCGTACAGGTCACAGACAAATTCGCCTTGGCCGCCACCCGAAGCACTCGGGGGCTGCGCCGCGCAGGTCTAAGTCAAACCTAGGCCGTCACCCGACGCACTCGGGGGCTGCGCCATACAGGTATAACTCGAAAAATCCTTGACCGCCACCCGAAGCACTCGGAGGCTGCGCCGCACAGGTCTAAGTCAAACCTAGGCCGTCACCCGACGCACTCGGGGGCTGCGCCATACAGGTATAACTCGAAAAATCCTTGGCCGCCATCCGAAGCACTCGGGGGCTGCGCCGCACAGGTCTAAGTCAAACCTAGGCCGTCACTCGAACACTCGGGGGCTGCGCCATACAGGTCCAACAAAAAAACCTAGGCCGCACTCGAACACTCGGGGGCTGCGCCATACAGGTCCAACAATACAGTAGGCCGTTCGGCTGAGCAAATACTCGATATGTTTATCGAATCCACCAAGTAGGCCGTCGGGCTGAATGAGCACTCGAATAAAAAAGGACAGTGGTTCCATCAGCGAGTTCCTAAACGGGAGGGTATCGGAGATCTCTTTTCGACTGAGAAGTTTTTGAGATTAACCTCAATTACAAGCAATTCAGCTTAATCTCGGGGGCTACTCCCATCAGGAGCACTGTTCGCGCTCCCAATAGACTCAGTCGAAGCATTAACGACTAAAGCATCCTCTGTAAGCCCTCAACGGCCGGAGTCGAATTTCTTTAACTATCATTTTCAGGAACAAGACAGAGTGCCAATCTGAGCACCCGAAGGAATCATTCGGGTGGCAAAGAAAATCGAGTAAGCTTAATCAGCTGAATCCATCTACAAGTAAGCCAGCAGGCTGAACTGACGCTTAACAAGAAGACCAAAGCAAAATAATTCGACTGCAGGTGTCACTCCCATCGGGAGTGTCCTCTTCGACTGAAGAAAGCGAGTACAAACTCAAGATCAAGCAGTCCAATGGCGCGTCCAGGAGGAAGAAGTCCTTTGCCCGACGCTACGCTTCGACCAAGCACTCGGGGGCTACTGACGTGGGGCTACCTTTCGACTAGCCCACGATGAGGCTACCTGGGCCGCGCCAAGCACATGGAAGCCCATAGAAGGCCCACTCGGGGTACCACGTATCCTAGTCCAACTCGGTTAGGTCTTGTAACCTGCCATATCTGTACCAACCGCCCGAGACCTGGCTACCTATAAAGCCAGGAGGGTGGCTCGTCCCCAGGACACCCAACGAAGGGACACACTCATAGCTACAGCACAAACCCTAGCGAGATCGCAATCTCTCCATTGTAACCACAACTCGCATCAATAATCAGACAAGCAGGAGTAGGGTGTTATCCTCCGGGAGCCTGAACCTGGGTAAATCCTTACTTGTTAGCCGTCGTGACCACCTTGCACTCATCTCTCTCCCCATCAATCAACCCGGGGTGCACAACCCTGGGACTTGTCGAGTTAACACCTCGTCAATAGCACTCTAAGAACGTGCCACCCTATATGAGAATCGACTACTCCATCATCATGAGATCGTTAGGTAACCATATGCATGCATCAAATGGAAAGCCCGAACTACTTGCGGCACCCTGGATAAGAAGCGGATTAGATCGAAGCCGCGGGGGGCTCCATAGGGCCTCCCACAAGCGGTTAGTGCGCTCAAAATTGGATCCGAGGACAAGAACTGAGTTCCTAGGTCGACACTTAGCAGAACAAAACACCTCGCAAGGCCTTCCGCCTGTGCCTTATCTTTTAGTTATAATACCCCAATATAAGACAACATTTAATTAAGGTAGAATAATCTATCATACTAAGCAGGTGAAATAAATAATATAGATAGACGACTCGCACAAACAACTCTAAGCATGCGATGCGACTCGCAAGGCTAACAGATAAACATACAACAGGTTATGGGATGTGGGGGTGAAGCTGTATCGGCTGCAGGATAAACATATGATGGGATCGCAATTCAAGAATCGTAACTAGGATAGCATAGATCAAAAGACAAGGATGAAAGACAATGTATAGGTAAACAAGCAAACTTTGCTTGCCTGGAATCCCGCATGGAAGCAGATTTTGTCGTTGCTCACACATCTCAACGTCTTATCCACGAAGAAGCAACAAACACTGGAAAGCGTAAAAGATGCATTTTACAACTACGACAAAAGATTAATCATGATCATACGAGAATGATGCATGACATGGCAAGATGCAATACAGTGCAGGTAATCCAAATTAAGCGGGAGAGCAACCCGACAATTAATATTTAGGTGCAAGTTATTTATTTACCATCAATATTAAATGTTGGTTAGCATGGCAACACATGGCATGGGTGATCAAATTAAATTAAATGGAATAGGGCATTATATATTTATTACCCCCAACATTCCATATTTAATTATTTATTTGCAATTAACAAATTGTACTAAGCAATTAAAATATTAGATGCAAAATTTCATACAAATGTCATATTAATGTTTATTGCGTTTTTTTGATATAAAAACATATAAAGATTATTTGATTTGGACTTATAGAATAAAAGTTATTAGCAAAACAAGTCTTAGGGTGTTTCTGCAATTAACCAGGGACTTGTTGGTGAGGAAACGGTGCTGGGGAGGTGCTCTGTGTAGAAAACAACAACTACAGGGGGCTCGGGGTAATTCTACCAGCTTCTCTGTCTCTGGGATTTTTGTCACCGAGGGGAAACACGCCCCACTGTCTGACATGTGGGACCTAGGGCTGACTAGGCACTGACTGGGCGCTGCGGGCACCCACTGTCGCTGACAGGTGGGGCCGCCCTGTCATTGACCGAAAAGGAAAAAATGTGGGCAATTTTATTCCAACGAGCCCGGACGGATTCAAACCCGTGACCTCGTGCTGGGAGGGCGATGGCTGCACTAGCCACTCGGGCTGTGAAGTGTTGGTGTTAGAAGTAGTCTAGGTTTATTTTTAGATGGTAGCCAGTGCTCGAACTGACAAAACTGACAGAGGTGTTAACTGACGAAGAGCACAATTTCTTCAGAGAGCAGCGGTGGCGCGTTTCTCGCCGGCGGTGACCAAACAGCGGCGGCGCCGCTGCGGGCGTGGGCGTACGAGGTGCGGGGAGGTCGTGTGCGTGCTCGAGGCCGAAAAAGGCACCTCTTTTCCCCCGTGTCCGAGCTGTTCGTGCTCGTGCCCGTGGTGGCCGTGATGGAGGCGGAGGAAAACGGCGACGGATGCGTTGATTCCGCCGACAAAAGGAGAGGGGGAAGGCGGGGACGGAACCGGAGCTCACAGTGGGGGTTCTCGGTGCAGCAGTTCGTTTGCGAGGAGGTCCGGTCTGCCGGAATCATGGCGGCGGAGCTTCGCTGGCCGCGCGGGAGACGAGGACAAGGCCGATGGTTGCGGTGCCCTAGGGGTCGATTGTCTCGGGGAGGAGGATGCCGACGGGGAGGCGTTGCTCCGGGGCTGCTCTGTTTGTCTTCGTCGGCGCCGGAGCTACGGGGGAACGGCGAGCTCTCTCGGTGGTTGCTATGGTGGTGGTGGAGGAGAAACAGGGGAGGAGAAAGAAGAAGAAGGGGGGCGGCGGCGGATTGAGGGAGAGGGGAGGGAAGGGCTAGGGTTTCCAGAGGGGGAGAGGGTGCGGCTAAAAGGAGGGGAGGAGTGGTTGGGAGGAGGGGTCTCCATGGATGAGGTGGAAAGCGACCTCCTCTGTTCTCTGTTGACCGTACGGAGAAGAAGGGGATGACGAGGTGGGCTAGGCTTGAGAGGGAGGTGGGCCAGCAGTTTAGGGAGAGGATGAAACGGCCTAGGAAGGTTTTTCTCTGAATGTTTTATTTCTTTTATTTAATTATTTCCTGTTTTTGGATTTTAAAGCAAAATAGAAAAAGAATTTGTATAGACAAACTTTACAAAATAGTTTTTGTTTTAAATAGGCAATTTAATTATTGTTTCCAACACACAATTTAATATATTAATTCGAATATTTGAAAAGAATTTAAATACCACATTTAAATTAATTTGATTTGCAATTAGATTTAAAAGTGGAATTTGAATTTGAAGGGTGTGATTCAAATTTAAATGCAATGAAATAAAAGAAGTGACAAATGCATGATGATGTGATGTCATGATGATGCAAAAAAAGAAAAGCAACAAAGATCTAATTGGGGATAACTCCAGGGACGTTACAACTGGTGCAGTGCATGCAATCCGAGGACATAAAGATGAATTTGGTGATAATTAAAAAAATTAATGGCGCAATTAGCTGCCCTTAGTACTTTAGTGCGTCCGTTTCCTGCAACATAATGTACGATGTTTATGTCTGCTAATGAAATGCGTTACTAGTTACTAACGTAATTAGCTCCCCTTAAGGTAATAACTATTTTTGATATGCATGCCGTCTAAAATCAAAATAGATGAACTAGTCGCATGGAGGTCTCTTTTAGCTGGCTCACACTGAGTTTCAAAATGGTAAGAACTAGTCATATTGACATTTATTCATAAGATTTTTATGATTTTTTTTTGAATTTAACCACCACTTTATTGATCACTTCAATCACAATAAAAAGTCTCCCAGATGCAATCCGGAGTAAAGTTTCTAAATGTAGAAGAAATAAAAGTCTCAGCTGAGCGAGCTAAAATGTGTGCCGACTCATTAAAATGACGCCTAACATGAACAAACGAAATACAATTGAAACCAGAAACCAGGGATTTAATGTCATGGATCACCACTCCAACTAGGCTTGGGTCGATCATCGTAGAATTTATTCTCTGAATCACTGAAAGACAATCAGTGGCCACAAGAACCTTGTTGAAGCCTTCTTCGAGGGCCACGGAGACAGCGCGGCTAACGCCCAACGCTTCTGCAAGTTCTGGTGTCGTGATCTCTTCAATAAGCTCGCTGCATGCAGCCAAGCATTCGCGCCAATGTGGTTCCTGATCATGACACCCACTCCCATCCGCCTCGAAGAAGAGAAGATGGCTGCATCAGTGTTGATGTGAACTGTTCCTTCCGGCGGCAGATACCATCTTGTCGTAGAGGTATTGGTATCACGCCTGGTGGTAGAAACAGTCTTGGATAAGTGCAGCTCGATCATCTCAATGTAAGCAATAGCCTAGGCAGCAACTGAAGATGGGCTTCTCATGGATTCTCCATTTCTCGTACCATTCCGAGAAGTCCAAATATGCCAGGCACCAACAGCAAGGACAGAACGTTCCTTGTCCGTAGCTCGCAGCATGAAATCATGGAGCCATGTTTTTGGACTAGTGAAAGTTCTCCTGCATAACTGAGCATAACTGAATGTTGGACACCTTCTTGATTTGCTGCCATACCTCAACAGCGTAAGGACAGAAAAGCAAAACGTGCTCGATAGATTCCTCTCGGCCGCAAATTACACAGCACGCAGACGTGGGAATGTGCCTTCTGCACAACTGAACACCAGAAGGAAGACAATCATGGGCAAAACGCCAAAGGTTGATCTTCATCTTCCCCGGCGCGTTGATGGCCCAAAGTTTCTTCCGAAAAACATCATCCTCCTCGGTGCATGAACTAGTGCCACTCCCACAGGCCATGTACAATGCAAGGTGTTTACAAAAAATAAACCAAGCATTTTTCATAAGCACCGGTGCCTATTTTTATAGGAGGGGTGCTTAGCTAAGCATTTGTCCAGTACAAATAATCGTCGGTGCTTAACTAAATACCGATTTATTTTCTAAGCACCTCCCATAATCATCTTACATTGTACATGCTCTTAGTAGAGGTATTAATTAGCCAATCAATTAGCTCTTAGTCCTATTTTAGAATAAAATTTGTTCTGTTCAAAATTTGGAATGCCTAAAAAATTGAATAAAAATTGTTTTTTTCTAAATTAAATAAAGCGATTAGCATACCTAGGGATCAAATCATATGATACCCGGGTCGTTAGCGCGTTTGATCAAGATGCGCGGAATCGTGATAAAAACGAAAAATAAACAACCTGTCTACAGTGATCGTGCGGACATGCCCCTTCTTCCGACCAAAAAAAACCCTCTGTACCTTGCATCTCGACGCCCCCTTCAACCTGCAGCTCGACCACTGATCCGGCAAAACATCAAGTAAATACATTCGACCACCATTTGTCGGAGCACCACCGACCATCGTCCACGGCTCCCTGAATCACCGTACATCGATGTAGCAACCTCGACTTATAGCATCACGTCCATTGCTGGCAGCAACGCCAGAAGGCAATTGCAGCATTCCGAAATCCCAACTCCGGCTAAGCAGCACTCGGCGCTGATACGTTTTTTGTGTTCCATGCTATGTTATATCATATTATTTTATGTTTTATATGCATTTTATATAGTTTTATGCATTTTCTGAAACTAACCTATTAACAAGATGGCACAGTGCCAGTTCCCTGTTTTCTGCTGTTTTTGGTTTCATAAAAGCTCTTAAGCAAATATCCACCAAATTGGAAACGAGCCAACCAATATTTATTTTTGGAATATTTGCGACCAGAAGAACCAAAGACGAGACGAAGGCGGACCCCGAGGGGCCCACACCGCCTCGTGGCGCGGGCCCCATGTTGGTCGCGCCAGGAGGTGGTGTGGCTCCCTCGGGCGCCCACCGACCTAGGTCTTTCACCTACACATACCCACCTGACCTAAAAACAGGGCACGGTTAATCAATTTTTCCTCCACGTGTCCCGAGCCGCCGCCGTTGCCGCCACCACTTCGGGAGAGATCAGAACTGCTCCCCGGCACCCTGTCGGGAAGGGGAATCGTCCCCGGAGGCTTCTACATCGCCATGACCACCTACGGACTGATGCGTGAGTAGTCTAAATTGGACTACGGGTCCATAACAGTAGCTAGATGGTTGTCTTCTCCTCTTGTGCTATCAAGTTTAGATCTTGTGAGTTGCCTATCATGATCAAGATCATCTTTATGTAATTGTCCATGTTGTTATCTGGGATCCGATGAATATTGAGTACTAAAGTTATTGCTTCATAATATATCATGTGTGTGCTATTTAATGATCTTGCATGCTCTCCATTACTTGTGTATGCTCTGGCTAAGTAGATGCTCGTAGCTCCAAGAGTGGGTATTTATGCTCGATAGTAGGTTCATATCTCTATTTAATCTAGGGCAGTGACAGAAAGCTCAAAGGTTGTAGATGTACTGTTGCTACTAGGGATAAAATAGTAGTACTTTGTCTAAGGATGATGTTACTTACTTACTTTACACACAGTGCTTAAGGCGATAATCTACTGCATGCAACTTAATAGTGAAAGAGGTGCGGACGCTAACCGGAAGGTGGATTATTAGTCATAGATGCGGTTGGAATGGTCTATGTATATTGTTGTAATGCCCGAATAAATCTCACACTAGACACCATATCATTAGTATATGCATTGTGTTGCTCATCATTATTCTGTCAATTGCCTAGCTGTAATTTGTTTACCACGCATGGATGAATGTTATTATTATTTATGGCGAGACTCATGACGTGGGGCTACTCTTCGACTACCCCACGATGAGACTACCTGGGTCACGCCAAGATTGCGGAAGCCCAAGGAAGGCCCAATAGGGGTATCGTGTGCCCTAGTTCTTATCGGTTAGGTCATACGACTCTTACCATATCTGTAATTGCCATCGGCACCGTTCACCCGAGACCTAGCCTACCTATAAAGGCTAGGAGGGTTGCTCGTCCAGAGGGACACACTCATAGCCGCCACCACAAACCCTAGCGAGATCGTCATCTCGCCATTGTAACCACAACTCGCCATCAATACCAGACAAGCAGAAAGTAGCGTATTATCTTCCGGGAGCCTGAACCTGGGTAAACGCCTTGCTTGACAGCCGTCGTGACCACCAACGTTCATCTCTTTCTCTCCCCCTCAATCAACCCGGGGTGGACAACCCTGTGATTTACCGAGTTACACCCTCGCCAATTGGCGCCGTATGTGGGAAGAACGAGCGTTGGAATCATGGTCACACCGGCTCCATCAGCGAAGAAGATCGACGTCTGCATCACCCAGGAGCCAATCCGCTTCGGCTCCTTCGAGTACGCCTTCCACCCGCCGTCCCACCGCTCGGTGTATGCCGATCTATACGAAGGTATATGCATCACCTTTGGTACCATACACTGCTTCGTAGACAGTCGTGGAATATTCAGGTCCATGGCGACCGCGCCACGCGCGGCGGCAACACCCGCATCTGCCACCGTCGTGCCGTCCCCGTCGGCATCTACCACGAAGATCGCATCTACCGGAGCATCTTCGACTGATCAATCCGCATCTACGTCGACTACGTCAACTACCTCGGCGACTGCCATGCAGATCGAGTCTACTTCGACCATCTCGATCGCACTGCTGGCGAAACCAAGGTCTACCCCAAATTCGACTGGGTCGACCGCGCCTACACGTGCGACCAGGGCCGCGCTACCGTCAGTCGCGTCAGGCATATCTTCATGGACTCACCAAGTCTTCCCCGAGCCAATCGCACTCGCTCCGGCGATTGCGAGATTGCCCTTCATGACCACGATAAAGATCGCAAAGTTCCAGGAAAAGAGACGCAGTGACGACCACGCTGCATATCACGTTGCAGCGATTTTTGATCCCGAGCAAGGCTCGGATGATGGAAGTAGCAGCGGCAGCATAAACACCCCTACCCAAGTCTACCCCGCGCTAGTCTTTATGGCTGGCACGGTGCCGCCAGAGGACAACGACGAACCCGCGTACCCACTGGAGGTGGTCATGCCCGACCAGGTGACGCGGCTCACTATCACGCGCGACATGGCGATCAGAACTATGAAGCACGTCGACAACGGCACGTTCCCACCACCCGAAGCGCCTCGGGAAGATCAGCTAGCAGTCCAGTACTTGCTACGCAAGGAAGGCGAACGACTTCGCGTGGAAAAAGCCGAACTCCTTCGGCGCAAGAGGGAGGCTGATGCATCAAGCGCCAGAAGGGCCGCCTATTCATTTACCTCCTCCACGGAAGTCAACCAAGGAGCGCGACGCCACAGAGCTCGCGTGCCCCTTATGACAGAAGCCGATCGAGCCAGGGTCACCCGCAACCTCGACTCGTCCTTCGTAACCGAGGATGAAAACAGGATACCCATCCCCAAAACGGCCAACGTCGCTATCATGGCAGTCGAAACATACCTGCGGCTCACGCAGCCACCGGAGGGTGACGCGCGCGCCCTTCTCCATAAACAGCAGATCATGTCCATGAAGGCAATCAAGGACGCCTTGTCAAACAAAGTGCCAAGTAACCGAGCACGAGAGGAGCGAAAACACCAAGCCCGCGAGCAGACATCACTAGATGGCCCGGCAGCAAGGCCACTACGACAGCCGCAACCAGGTGAAGACCTTCGCAACGTCATCGTCTAAAGGACGGTGGACCGCAACCGCACCTAGCGTACGACTGACATGACGAACCTGGACGATCAAGCTGACCGCAACTTCGAGCCGTGCGGCGCCGCATGCTTCAGCTTCAACATCCGCGACACCCGCATGCCCAAAGACTTCAAGCTAGCAGCAGGAACACCCAAATATGACGGGAAACAAGACCCACGCCTTTAGCTCGAAGATTACCTCATCGCCTGCACCTGTCAAGGTGGAACATCGACCACGGCGATGCAGTACATCCAGCTCATGCTCACGGATTCAGCACGCGGGTGGCTCACCAGCCAACCCAAGGACTCCTTCAGAACCTGGGAGGAATTCCAAAATACTTTCATCAAAAGCTTCCTTGGAACGTACGCGAGGCCGGCAACCTACATCGAGTTGCAAGCCTGCAAGCAAGGAAGAGATGAGTCGCTCCGGTCATACATCCAACGGTGGACACTTCTCCGCAACACTATGGAAGCCGTCTCAGAGAATCGGGTGATGGATGCCTTCATGCACGGCGTCTCCCGCCGTGACCTCCGCGAAGAGTTCGGTAGGCTCCAGCCGAAAACCATGATAGAGCTCATGAAGATAGCCAAGCAGTGGGCGGAAGGAGAGGACTACGTCTGCGAGAACTTCCTGAAGAACGAAGCCGGAACAAGCAACTGGCGAGATGGATGCCATAAGAAGAAACCACGTTTCACCAACCTCGACTCGATCGAGCTAGTAGCGGCGGGATATCAAACCCCCCGTGATAACGCGCACGATAGCAATCACCAGTATGATCAAGGTCGCCAATACAGTCGCAACGGTGATCAAGGTCGACAATCCGACCCAGGACAGTACAACCGCAGCGGCGGCAGCATCAACCGCAACGACGGAGGCCAAAAACGCGAGTGGAGACGCGCGTTGACCCCAGCCGAGGAGTTGGCGCAACCTTGCAAGCACCACATGTTCCGTAACCCGGAAACGGGCAAATGGGGCGCCAACCACTTGTTGAAGGATTGCCGTAAAGCACGCAAGATCTACGAGGCCATGCAGCATATCATCACTCCTGTGCCGGCACTGCAGCCAGCCCCGCAGCTTGCCATTCAGGCAGCACCCACGAACAACACCCCAGCAGAAGTGGCGGGAGCCTTCCCCCAACAGCAGCCGCAGCATGAAGCCCAGCCAATGGCACACGACGGGAACCCAGTCGCGCGGGGACAGCTCAACGTGATACAGAAGGGACACTCTTCAAACAGGGTACGTAAGCTCATCACCCGCCAAGTCCTCCAAGCCACCACCTGCCCACGCACAATACCAAACTATCTGAGAGGGTCAGAGACACCGATCACATTCTCAAGGGAAGACCACCCGTCGAACGTACCTCGACCTGGGCACGCTGCCCTAGTAGTTGAAGCCCTGATCGGAGACTACAACCTGAAGAAGGTATTCATGGATGGAGGCAGCAGCATTAACATCATATTCGCCGACACTCTCAGAAGGATGAACAAGTCGACAGAAAAATTGCCGGAGTCTAAGACCACCTTCCACATCATAGTACCAGGGCAAGCAATCACACCCATGGGAACGATCACGCTTGACGTCATCCTCGGCACACCCGAGCACTTCAAGAGAGAGTTGATCGACTTTGAGGTCATCGACTGGAAGTCGCAATACCATGCTATACTTGGGCGCCCAACCTTCGTCAGGTTCATGGCAGTACCTCACCACGCCTACCTGATGCTCAAGTTTCCTGGACCCAAAGGCATAATTACGGTGCGGGGCGACTTCGACCGCTCCAACAGCTGCGACCGCGAGTTCAGCAGGATCTCTGAGTTCTTCGGGGTCGAAGAGCACTTCGAGGCAATAGCAGCCGACAACGACAAGACCGTCTTCCCACCCCGCAATAAGCCAGCCAAGGACGCCGCCTTCAACACAAACGACGACACAACAACCCACCAAGTCCATCCGACTGACAGCAGCAAGACGGTCAAAGTATCGTCAAGCCTGACTCCCGCATAGGAAAGCGCGCTCGTCGAGTTTCTACGTGAGAACTGGAAAATCTTTGCATGGCAACCCTCTGACATGCCAGGAATACCTTGGAATCTCGCCGAGCACTCCTTAAAAGTCCACAAGGACGCCAGACCGTCAAGCAAGCCATGCGACGCTTCTCCGGACCCAAACGAGACGCGATCACTAGGGAAATCGACCGACTGTTGCATGCCAAGTTCCTTTGAGAAATCAAGGACTCGGATTGGGTCGCCAACCCTGTCCTAGTAGAGAAGAAGACGAAGAAACTACGCATGTGCGTCGACTTCACTGCCGTCAACAAATGTTGCCCCAAGGACCACTTCCCGCTCCCGCGGATAGACCAGATCATCGACTCGACAGCAGGCTGCGAGCGCCTGTCTTTCCTGGACGCCTACTCAGGCTACCAGCAGATCAGACTGAATGTCGACGACGAAGAAAAAACTGCATTCATCACACCCGACGGCGTCTTTTGCTATCAGACAATGCCCTTCGGGTTGAAGAACACTGACGCCACATACCAGCGTACAATGCAAGCATGCCTCAAAGGGCTCATCGGGCAAATTGTCCAGGTCTACGTCGATGACATCGTCGTCACGACCCGCAAGGAAGACACCATAGTCGACGACCTCCGCAAGGTCTTCGCCGCGCTCGACGAGTACCAGATCAAGCAGAACCCAGATAAGTGCGTTTTCGGCGTGCCAGCCGGAGAGCTGTTAGGGTACCTCGTCTCTGCAAGAGGAATCGAAGAAAATCCCGAGAAGGTGCAAAACACTCACAATTCCAGCACCAACCAAACTTCGTAAGGTGCAACGATTAGCCGGCGGGGTCGCAGCTCTCAGCCGGTTCATTAGTAAGTTGGGTGAGAAGGCCCTACCTTTCTTCCAACTGATGAAGAAGACGGACAAATTCGAGTGGACAGAGGAAGCGCAAGACGCATTCGACCAACTCAAAAAGACCCTGACGACTTCCCCAGTCTTGGTGGCACCACCGGAGAACGAGCCGCTCTACCTCTACGTCTCAGCAACCAACAGGGTGGTGAGCACTGTACTCGTAGTGGAGCGAGAAGAAGAAGGGCACAGTCATCCTGTCCAAAGACCAGTCTACTACCTCAGAGAGGTCCTAACCCTGTCCAAGCAAAACTACCCGCACTACTAGAAGCTGGCCTACGGAGTCTTCATGACTTCAAGAAAGGTCGTCCACTACTTCTCCGAGCACCCGATCACAGTGGTAAGCTCCTCCGGGCTAGCAGACATCCTCACAAACCAGCGCGCGACAGGACGAGTCGCCAAGTGGGTTGTCTAATTAGGACCCTGGGGGCTGAAGTACGCTCACCCGAAGTCAATCAAGGCCCAAGTCCTTCCAGAATTCATCACCGAGTGGATAGAGGCCCATCTACCGGACATTTCCGACTTGTTCAACGCATGTACAATGTACTTCGACGGCTCCAAGAAGTTCAGAGCGGCCGGGGCATGAGTCGTCCTCATCTCCCCCAAAGGCGACAAGCTGAAGTACATTCTGTAGATGGACTTCCCAACACCCTCCAACAACGAAGCAGAGTACGAGGCATTAATCCATGGCATGCGGATGGCCAAGAACTGCGGCTCCACTCACCTCATGATCTACGGAGACTCCTACCTCGTCGTACATCAAACTATGAAGTCTTGCGACGCCATCGCCGACAACATGATCGCCTATAGAGACCTGTACAACCAGATGGAGGGCACCTTCGACGGCTATGAGTTGCGGCACATCGGCCGCAAGAGCAACGAGGAAGCCAACGTCCTCGCCAACATGGGGTCAGACAAGGTATCAGTGCCACCCGACGTCTTTCTCGAGTGCATCACGCAGCGATCCATTAAGCTTCGACCCGCACCAGTCCCCTCCACACCTTCAACGAGCACTGCCAACCCGCCAAGCAAAGAAAAGGAGCCCATGGAGGTCATGCTGGTCGAAGCCACATGGACAGGCCCATACCTAGCTTACATGCTGCACCAAAGGCTTCCCATCGACCCAGTCGAAGCCAAGCGCATCATTCGGCGCTCCAAAAGTTTCACCGTCATCAACGGTGAGCTCTACAAGAGAAGCATCTCAAGAATTCTACAAAGGTGCGTAGATCCAGTCGATGGCCAAGCCATCTTACTCGATATTCATGCCCGTATCTGCGGGCATCACGCCAGCAGTCGTGCCTTGGTGGCCAAAGCACTACGAGCCGGGTTCTACTGGCCAACAGCTATGCACGACGCCGAAGATCTAGTAAGGAAGTGCCCTGGATGCCAGGAGTTTGCCAACAAGCCACACACGCCGGCATCCGCGCTAAAGACAATACCACTAGCCTGGCCCTTCGCTCAATGGGGGCTGGACATGGTAGGCCCGCTCAAATAATCCTCACCCGGAGGACACACTCATCTCCTTGTCGCAGTCGACAAGTTCACCAAGTGGATCGAAGCCGCGCCTATCACCAGTTCGACTGCATCATCAGCAGTTAACTTTATCAGGTCCATCATCTTCAGATTCGGTGTACCAAACGGCATCACGGACAACGGATCGAACTTTAAAGCCAAAAAATTCAAGGACTTCTGCTCTGATCAAGGCATCAAGCTCAACTACGCATCTTTCTCGCACCCGTAGTGCAACGGGCAAGCCGAGAAAGCCAGCGGTCTAGTACGCAACGGCATCAAGAAGCGCCTGAGAGTGCCGCTGAGACGCGCCGCGGGCGCATGGGTCGAAGAACTGCCGTCAGTACTCTGGAGCCTGTGAACCACGCCAAACAGATCCACACAGTACACACCGTTCTTCATGGTGTATGGCGCAGACGCAGAAGAAGCACTCGAAGACGACATGGACGTCCTGGACGAAGCCCGCGACGTCGCCCTAGCATAATCAGCCGTGTACCAGCAAGACCTGCGCACCTACCATGGACGAAGGCTGCGGCCAAGGGCATTCGTCGCAGGCGACCTAGTCCTCCGCCTCAAGCAGAAGAAGGTGCACAAACTCGCCTCATTGTGACAGAAGCAATCGGTGGCGGAGCTTACCGCCTGAAGGACTCGAAGACGGGAGCAGTCTGCAGCAACCCATGGAACGTTGCACAGCTTCGTCGTTTCTACGCCTAGTCGACTCCATCATTGTACCAAAGCAAGCATGTCAAGGCGGCAGGTTTCAGACGCACTCTTTCCCTTACCAGGGCACCTAAGGGGACTAGAAGGGTTTTAACGAGACGGCCTGCTCGCAAGAATCAATAAAGTGATTCGCAGAACAAGCTCTCCCTTTTACTTTTTCAGTCAAAAAGCAACTCCAAACCTAGGCCGCCGCCACTCGAACTGCTCGGGGGCAGCGCCATACAGTTCAAATCAAAAAGCCTAGGCCGCCACTCAAACCACTCGGGGGCTGCGCCATACAGGCCTTGTTCACAAAATCCTAGGCCGCTACCCGATCCACTCGGGGGCTGCGCCACACAGGCCAAGTCAAAAATCCTATGGCGCCACCCGGCACACTCGGGGGCTGCGCTTTACAGGTATCACTTGAAAACCTAGGCCGCCACTCGAACCACTCGGGGGTTGCGTCACACAGGCCTTACTCGCAAAATCCTAGGCCGCCACTCGAACCACTCGGGGGCTGCGCCGTACAGGTCAAGTCAAAAAATCCTAGGCCGCTGCCAGACACACTCGGGGGCTGCGCTTTACAGGTAACACTTGAAAACCCGGACCACCACTCGAAGCACTCGGGGGCTGCACCATACAGGTCCGTGACAAAACCCTAGGCCGTCACCAGATCCACTCGGGGGCTGCGCCACACAGGTATAAGTTCATCCTGGGCCGCCACCCGATGCACTCGGGGGCTGCGCCATACAGGTCAAGACAAAAACACAGTCCGCCACTCGGGGACTGCGTCGCACTCGAGACACTCGGGGGCTGCGTCGCACAAGTCACTTATATCTAAGTCGCACTCGATCCACTCGAGGCCACACAACAGATATTCGTACAGTAATGCAAACAATTTCAATTTGCTTACTCGGGCCCCCCCCAACCTCATCTAACATATATTGATATTTACACTCGGCAAATTTGCCTCTTAGAACTAATCCTGTACAACAGAAGCTTGCTACTCCTACTCTGCAGGCTCATCCTTCGGCGCATCGAGTGGCCCCACGAGATGCTCACTCAGCCTTTGGACCTGCTGAATCATCTGGCGCGCAACTTTCAAGGTCTCGGCGTAGTCATCTTCCTCAGGCAAGCCACCTAGCAACCTTGCCAGAGGAAGATTCGGCCGATGCAGTCAGACGTACGCCAGCGCCACGTTCGCCCCTGCAACGAGTTGGGCGTCGACAACCTCCTTCAACGCGTCACCTTCGCGGAACCTCTCCAACAATGTGGCCAACTCGTGGGGCTTCCCATTGTGCGGGAAGTACACGTGATGGATATGCCAGAGGGTCTTCCTGCACCCTTCCAGAAGAAAAGCAGCTCGCCAAGTGCGGTCAAGCATACACGCGAGGATCCGCCCTCTTGTTTTGTTCGACCAAAAGTGGCGCGCCTCATATGAGTCGCCAGTTGCCTCTCGGGCGACCCGCTCATCAATCCTAGCCTGCTCAGCTTGCCAGTCAGGGTTCACATCTGCATCAAGACACCACAATCAACACATCGCAAGGAGGAGGAAGTCAAAAACAAAATGCTACTAACCTTGCAGTTGTCGACTGATCAGATCAATCTTGCCAAGAAGGAATTCTTCGTGTTGAGAAAACTCTGCAACAGGGCGCGACTTGGAGCGCTCCAGCTCTAACTCGGCATGTTTCAGATTCGCCTCGAGTTCAATCACCTTGTTTCTCATATAGGTGATCAACCGCTGGTCGTTTGCGCTTCGCCCAGGAGCCAAAGTCGTTCGACGACGGCGGAGAGCAGAATCAGTCGAAGGAGGACCTTCTTCATCACCCGCGCCAGCCGTCACAACAACCGGAGTAGAAACGCCCGTGTCAGGCTGCCAAGAATTGACAGTGTCAAAGCCGGAAAAATAAAGGCGATTTCTCACTCAGGCCAAACTCAAAGGGAAAGAATCCGACACTAAACATGATTCAAGGCCAGAAGACCCGCAAAATATAATTCATTACATACCGCAAACTCAAAATCAGACCACTAGGTCCTACCCACAAGACTCCTACGCTACAGACTCTGGCCGGGAGCGACTCCTTCGAGCAGCAGCCGCTTCAGTCGCCTTGGCAATCCCCCTCTCGAAGGTGGCAACAAGCTTCGCAGCCAGCGGACTCGCCTGCGCCTTCACCCCGCTAAGAGACGCGGTCTTGCCGTCAGACCTTCGAGGGAAGCGCTGACAACTTTCTCGAAGTCATCCGCGACTTGATGGCCAAGGAGAAGTTGGAAAGTAAGCTCGGAGCCGCGTACCGTCTACGTCCGAGTGAAGTCCGCAATGGTGGTCGCTTCTCCTTCAAAAGGCGCCACGAGTGCATCCATGGCAGTCGGTGGCGGCACGATGGGGAAGATGCTCCGGTGAACGGTCGCCAGCGCCCCTGTCGACTTCGCCAATGCCGTCGTCGACTGCTGCAGCGCTGCAGAGGCATACACGCAGACGCGGTCGAGGAACCCGACCGCAGTTGCCAAGTCGACGTCGTCGCTGAACGAGCCTTCAGGAGGAGCGCCTCCGCATTTCTCTGAACAAAGATCAGAATTCAACTCAAAGCAAATCAAGCAAGGACAAAAAGTAGGCACCAAGCCGAAAGACTCACCTCCGAGGACACCGGCGAGTGCGAGCAGGCGGTTGACATGGGTCTTCTCCTGGACGACCCGCGCATGCTCGCGCTCCTGCGACTCGCGCAACGCCTTCTCCAGCTCGGCATGAGCCTGAAGCTTCTGCTCCAGCTCCGCAGCTCGACTTGTGGCCTGGTCCAGGGAGGCACGCAACTGTTCCCTCTCCTTCTCCAGGCGAACGAAGGCAGCGGCTGCCTCCAGCTGCTGGCGGTAGTATGGCTGCAAACAAACAAGCATATATAAAGTTGCGGACGACTATCCTAGTCGCCCACACCCTCGGGGGCTACTACCATCGGGAGTGCTGTTCGCGCACCCGATGAAACTACAGACGAACAAGTCAAAGAACACTTACATGATCCAGGAGATCAGCATCCGCTGAAGTCGCCGCGGCAGCATCACTCGGCGCCACGGAACCACCAGCTCGCGCAGGTCCATCGGCCACCCGCACGGTCAGCTCGGCTGAAGGAGCGGACGTATGCTCGACTTCGTGCGGAGGGGAGCTGGTGCCACCAGAGAGGTAACTGCCAAGCGACGCAAGAAAGTTCAAAACACGAAACCCGACATTCAGAAAGATAACTCGACACAAGAACATAATCAACATGACGAACCTGGTGGCTCCGACGCCATCATCGCTTCCCAAGGAGACGGAGGGCATCCTAGCGAACTGGAGAGGCGGTGCAGAACTGATCGGAGGTGCAGCCAAGGGCTCATCCCAGTCGCCCCGGGACCTTGCACCCGAAGATGACATGCCACCCTCCTCCAAGTCAGCAGCCGCATCCTTCGCAGGGGACGAAGCAGTCGCAGAGTTTGCCACTTTGCCGCTTCTGCTTCTTCCGCACCGGCTCCTCTTCATCCTCATCATCCTCCACCTCTTCACTCGGGGAGACAGCGGGAGGAATGTCCTCATCGTCAACCTCCTCCTCCACAAACGTAGCCTCGCCATGAGGTCCGTTCTCCAGGAGCGGAGGAAGGCTTACAAGGAAAGAACGACCTTGCAACCATCAAAGACAGACGAATCAATAAGCAGAGGATCAAGAAATCAAACAAGGAAAAGAAGAAAAAGGTAGAAGCTTACCTCAGGAACAGGGTTCGTCGCTTCGTACGCAGCGACGGGACACTTGACGTTGCATGGGTCTGCGGCTCGGAGACTCGTGATGCTCCTCACCTTGAACTCCACCTCCTCCTCGTCAAGCTGCGGGTCGCCAACGCCCTCAGCTGCCCACATCGGGTGGGGGCGAGCGCGGAGTGCCTGGACTCGGAGCCTGAAGAAGGTGGCCATAAGGTGGACGCCGCCCGACTCACGGCCCAAAGTCTTCAGCAGATTGCGGAGAAGGCTCAGCAGTGGCTTAACAACCTCCTTCTCCTTCTCCGCGAGCGGGTGCGCCCACGCGTGCGTATTCCGCAACTCGCGTTCGCCGTTGAAGTCAGGCAGACCCTCCTGGTCGCACCTGATGTAGAACCACCGCTTCCGCCACTTTGGACGGAGTTTGACTTCTTCATCTAGAAGTACGCGGTATCACCGCGCGCTTGGATGCCGAAGCCGCCCACCGGGTATGTCAACACGCTCTTCCCCACATTCTTCCTGACAAGGAAGAGCGATTTCCACAAAGCCCAGTGGGGAGCAATCCCCATAAAGCACTCGCAGAGCACGATAAAGCTCGTGATGCTCAAGACGCCATTGGGGGTCAGATCGTGGATCTGAACCCCATAGGCATACAAAAGACCACGAACAAAATCGTGGAGAGGGAACCCGAAGCTCTATGGAAGGAAGTCCACGAAGCAAATGTGTTCCCCCTCGCGAGGAGCAGGAAACACTTCCTTACCAGGGGCGCGTACCGTCGCCTGGTCCGCCGGCGGCAGCAGGCCCTGCGCGCGCAGGACCTCAAAGTCGGTCTTCTTCACCGACGACTTCTGCCAGTCGCCGTCGTGCTTCTTCATCACGCCCGCTTCGGCGGCGGCGCTGGCTGCAGCCTTCGACTTCCCCATCGCTCTAGGCGCTCACAGAAGGTGGAAAGACAAAAGGCAAAAGCTCAGAAAGGGGGCAACAATGGCGTACGAAGAGGAGGCAACGGCAATTGGAGAAGATGACCTGTTTTGATGCCGCGGTACAATATTTAACCGCGCGGGCAATTCATCTCGGCCGTCCCCGAAGAAAATGTTCCCCGCTGCTTCATCCAGCCGTCCACGTGTCACATGGAGAGACTAACCGTCGCCGCCCACTCCGTCCACTACGCACGAGGATTAAGGCACTATCATAACGCCGCAAAATTTTCACGCCCAAGTCAGAAATAAGCGGGCAACTACTTACTACAGTCAACACTGACAGTGGTGCCCGTTCCGTCACGTCCCATCGGGCGCAGAGGCGTGCTGCGAAGCGTCATCGCTGACGTCAACAAGACAAATGCTCTAGGTAAGACGCAGAGCTAAGTGAGAACTCGAACAAATGATCCGAGTAGTAAGCTTCATAGCTGAAATCACCAGTAAGCCACAGTGCTGATCCAAGAATCCGAAACATGCAATCGGGTGGCAAGAAGACCATGTAAGCCCAACAAGCTGAATCAACTAACGGTAAGCCAGTTCGCTGAACAGAAGCAAGTTCCACAAAAGCCACGACTCCAATAAGTCGACTGCAAATCTTACTCTCATCGGGAGCGGGCTCTTCGACTGAAAAAAAGAGTCCAATCTCAAGGGCAAGCAACCAGGCGGCGTGCCCGGGAAGAAGGAGTCCTCTATCCGACTCTACAATTCGACCAAGCACTCGGGGGCTACTGACGTGGGGCTACTCTTCGACTACCCCACGATGAGGCTACTTGGGTCACGCCAAGACTGCGGAAGCCCAAGGAAGGCCCAGTAGGGGTATCGTGTGGCCTAGTTCTAGTCGGTTAGGTCATACGACTCTTACCATATCTGTAATTGCCATCGGCACCGTTCACCCGAGACCTAGCCTACCTATAAAGGCTAGGAGGGTTGCTCGTCTAGAGGGACACGCTCATAGCCGCCACCACAAACCCTAGCGAGATCGTCCTCGCCATTGTAACCACTACTCGCCATCAATACCAGACAAGCAGGAAGTAGGGTATTATCCTCCGGGAGCCTAAACCTGGGTAAACGCCTTGCTTTTCGTCCGTCGTGACCACCAACGTTCATCTCTCTCTCCCCCTCAGTCAACCCGGGGTGGACAACACTGGGATTTGCCGAGTTACACCCTCGCCAACTCATTAATCTGATAAAATCACAACAGCAAACCTGTTACTTTTTGCAAACATCACTCTTTTTTCCACACATACGTTTAATCCTTTGTTACAGCAAAGCCGGTAGGATTGACACCCTCACCGTTGAGTTGGGGCAAAATGCTTTGATTGTGTTGTGTGCAGATTTCACGTCAACTACGTCAAGCTCTCTTCTGGAACCGTTGATACCTCGAGAGAATTCTTCATCTCCTACTGGTTCGATAACCTTGGTTTCATAACTGAGTGAAATTTGTTGCTGCACTACTTCATACCTCCTCTTGATGTCTCTCAACAACACACACACCATGTGCATCATGCGCGCCAGAGGCCAGACAGTCAGCAAAATATACCTCGGCAAAAAATCTTAACCAGGCGTTTCTTGGTGATTACTCAGCACACTTTACCGAGTGACTTTTTGGTGTACCCAACAAAACGATTTACTCACGATCAAACAGAGTCATCTCTTTGCCGAGTGTCGGCCAACACACGGCAAACACTTCGCCGAGTGCTCGGCAAACTAAAATAGATAGGGCAAAAAAAGCGACGCGCTTGTGTGACATCACCGTCGACGCGTGCGAGACTGAAGCTCGTCCGCGTTTCCGCCACGCAGTCCTGTCAGACTAGCGTCGACACGGGCGTGGGGCTGCAACAGCCGCACACCGTTCTCCTGGATCCAACGGCCAGAGGAGTGATCTATGAGATACTCCTCCTGGCCAATCAACACGCATAGTTTTTAGAAAATTCGGCATAAAGTCGTTTAATAGGAAAAATTAGGTAGAAAGTAATAAATTAGTAATATTTGTGCATTATGCATCAAATATGAACTATTTTGTATGAAAATTGGATGGGTGTCATTTCACACCATATTTATTCTACTCGCTTCACAAAAAAGTCATTTTTAACACTTTAAAAATAAAAACAAATATTTTTGTAAATAATTTGAAAAAACGATTTGACACCATTGTTTATAATACAAGATACACCTATGTGTCAAGTAGGTGAACTTTATCAGAAACTATGCTACGAGAATGACAATAATTTCGTCATTTAGTTTGAAACCTATACAAGTTTAGAAATGATAAATATTTTTGTGAAATATTTTTTCGAAAGTTTTTAAGATTCAAGTTTATCATTTTTGTCGGGGGGTGCTGCCCCCGGGTAGGGGCAGATCCCGGAATAATTCAGTAAGGTGCCAACAGTACTTGACCTTTGGCGAGAGCAAGGGACACCTTCTGGTGTGCTGAAAAGGCAACTTGACCCTTGAGCGCTGGTAAAGTACAAAGTGCCTCCTGGCAGGCAAGGGTCAGCCCTGGCAGCTATAAATAGACACCCCCGGCCTTCTCAATGGCAGCACAAGCATCAGCGGGTGGTTCCTCTAAGAACTAGCTTCTCGAAGATGTCTTTGCTGATAGGCTAAGACATCTTCGGGAGGCTAGGCCTAGAGATACTCATCCTGAGACAAGCTCGGACGCCTCCGGAAAGGATCCCGGATCTCGGGCTCCGAGGAAACTCTCGGAAGGAGATGTACTCGGCTTTACCGGATAGTTGGTCCGGATAGGTACTAACCGGAGTGTATGTCTCGGTCTTGATCTTATGTAGGAGAGGCTCACAGTGGCAAGCGAGGAGGTAGCCGGCATGAGGGCTCCCGGTAGGCCGTCAACGGTCTATAGCAGGCTTTCCCGTCTGTTGCGGGGGGAAGTACCATTCCGCCTGACACGGGAAAGCCGGGTCACCTCCCGCCTGACACGGAAGCATGGTCACCTCCCGCCTGACACGGGAGCGCGTCAGCCGGTACGACCAGGGTACGACAAGACCTGACATGCCTAGTCCGGCAATCCGGAAAAGGCTGTCCGGGATGGGCCAAGACATGTCTTGTCTCTGGCAGGTGGGCAATGATGGCTCTGGACGGCGCCTGCTGTCCTTATCGAGATGATGACGCAGGGGCTACGCCGGATAGCGCGGCGACTAGCTCGCAATAGCCGGTGACGACATGCCGGTTAGGCCTGTCCGGTGGGGCCAAGCCGATTTAGGGTTTCCGACCCTCCTGGCCGGAACTCTATAAAAGGCGCCATAACTGCTTCTGTGAGAGAGAGGACCGACTTGGGAGCCAAAGCTATAGTGACATTTACTCCTAGAGCATTTACTTCTTCGCACCTTGAGTTCATCCAGTTCTTTGTACTCCTCCCTTTGAGAGAGCTAGCAGCAGGTTGTAGCTCTTGTACCACAGTTATATAGAGAGGAAAGGTAGGAATAGGGGTGTTACCTCCTTACGAGGGCCCTGAACCTGGGTATATTGTGTGTGTGTTGAGTGCCTTCGTGCATTTGTTCGTGTTTGTTAGATCTTCCCCCTCGCACTTGGGTCTTGTTACACGTTCTTGGGAGATCTCGCTTAAACCGGGATCCTCCTCGCGTGGGCTATTCAGCTCGCTATCCCTCCCCGGATCCACCAACGTCCATCGGCCCCACACATTAGCCATCCTATGGCATCTGCCGTGACACCACCACGACAGTTGGCGCCCACCATGGGGCAGACGGAGGCGTTGGCTGGTGTACACATCCGGACGGGTTCCCGCGTTCATTTCGACATTCGGGTTCTCTCTGGCCTGGTCGTAAGGCTAGGGGAGATGGACTTCATCATCGACAACGCAGGATGCTTCCGGAACAGGCCCTTTCCGGTAAACGGATGTCTCATTGACTTTGGTGGTTTCACCACCTACGTCGCCACCGAAGTTGTATGTAGCTACCCGGACGTGGTCCTGGAAGCTGAGGACCCTCCCATGCTCTGCGCTGCTTGGGGTCTGCGTGCCGGTCGCCCCCCGAGTTCCATCGCGGTGATGATGGTCGGGGCAACCGAGGAGGAGTACCAGGACGCTGACGGCGATACCGGGAGCGGCCACATCCGTTTGGCCAAACCTCCTCAGGAAAGGGGTGCGGCCCGGGATGGCGATCCACAACCGTCCCAGCCACGACGTCGCCCGGATCCCCTCTCGGGTCTAGTGGCCAAATTGGCTGTACTTGTAGCCGCTGAAGCGGATACCTAGGCCACTTCGGCTGAGTTGGAGGAGCAGCGGAGGTTGCTACTCGCCGAAGCACAGGAGATCGCCGAGATCCGATGTGAACTCAATGCCAGTCTCCGGGAGTACAATGCAGCTCACAGATTCCTTAAGATCGACTCTCGGGACAAGCGCATCGCGGAGCTGCGCAAGAAGGGAAGAATGGTAAATGACGAGCTGGCAGGTGGAGCCACCGCCAGTCAGACGGGAAGTCGGATCTCAGCGGGGAATCCGGTGTACAGCTCACCGGCGAAAACTCTCAGGGCTGCCGATGCTGCCATGGCAGAGTTGGTAGGGTTATCCGGTGAGGCCCTACGCAAGCAGCAGGAGCGAGTAAACGAGTTGGTAATCGAGGCCAACCGTCAGAATCAGGCATTCAAGAAGAAGAACCCCGGGGCAGGATCCCAAGTGCACTCAGCTAGACCCAATAGCCAGAAATCGGACGGGGAGGCCTCCTCCCCACATCCGAGCAAAAGCAAGAGCAAAAGCAAAAGCCGGAGCCGGAGTCGAGGTTCCGGGAAGAACAAGCAGCTACAGACTTATGATCTGGCCTTCGCCGGTATCCAGCAAGCCGGGCAAGCCGGGCAGCGTAACTCGGCAGGCGGGAAGTACCCGTGAGGGTGGTAACCTGGGTGTAGGAAACAATAACCCGGTCGGCCGTGGTAATCCACCCGGGAACCCTCCTCACGCTCAGGGAAACCCACAAAGGGAGGTCACCTCTGTTCCCCAGCAGGCCGTGATCCCTGCGCAGAACAGGCTCGATGATGGCAACTTGAGACTGCAGCAGCTCGGGTATCAGCCAGACGAGAACCCTTTGGGATCTCGGATAGGAACCAGGCAGCTGAATCCGGCAGGTGCCAGATTCCGGCTCGATCGAATTCATCAATCCGAGCTAGTGGAAGAGCAAGGGCCTCCGGGAGCTGCCTGCTTTGGACCCCGGATCATGCGGGAGCCACCTGTTCGGAATTTTCAGCTCAACAGGGGTACCAAGACCTATGACGGCAGCAAGAAGCCGGAGGACTGGCTAACCGACTATGTAACTGCAGTAAGCATAGCCGGTGGAAACAGACGATGGGCGGTACGATACGTACCGCAGATGTTGGAAGGACCTGCCCGGATCTGGTTGAACAACCTGAGAGCTGGCAGCATAGACTGCTGGTTAGACTTTGAGGAAGCATTCATCAGCAACTTCACCAGCACATACAAAAGGCCTAACCGGCCTCAACAGCTCGCCATCTGTAGGCAAAGGAGCAACGAGACTGACCGGGAGTACCTTACCCGGTGGAGCAATATCCGCAATTCTTGCGAAGGAGTGGTAGAGGCACATGCCATCTCCTGGTTTGCACAAGGATGTCGGCATGGCTCAATGCTGTGGCAGAAGTTGCAAAGAAAGATGCCAACGACCTTGGCAGAGACCATGCGCATCACCGATACCTACACGCTTGGAGATCCCATGCAACCCCTGGTGGATGTCGGTGACTCCAGCAGGAGGAATGCGGGACCTCAGCGTTCGGGACCGAGCAGGAGCCATGATCGCCAAGATTTTGGACAGAAAAGGAATCACCCCGAGTACCACCATGCCGCACAGCACGTTGCAGCAGTGACCCGGGAGCAAGAGGATGCCGGCAACAGCCAGCGTCAAAAGACAAGTGGCCCGACTTGGGGTCAGAGTCAGGAGGTGCAGAAAACCTGGGTGGAACAAAAGAAGCCCCTGACGTACGAGGAGATGCTGAACAAACCATGCTGCTACCATACTCTGGAGGCCAACAAGCCCGCAAACCACTCTACTCGGCAATGCAGTTGGTACCAGCACACATTGCAGGAAGGCAGCTCGGGAGCTGTTCGACCGGGTGCTCCGGCATCTCGGCCCAACATTCCGAGACCCCCTCCGCCGATGTCGGGGGCCAATGCTATCCGAATCAACCCACCTCCGCGAGGACCCCCGCCTCGGCCAGTGAATATGGTGCACACCCGGAATGACAACGGTGCAGGCCCCAGTAACCAAGCCGGACAGCAGCAGGGCAACTATCGGGAGGCCCATCAAAGTTATGTGGTTTTCGTAACCGAACCCACTGACCGGAGAAGTGTGCGGCAGCGTGCCTTGGAGGTGAATGTTGTGATCCCAGCGGTGCCCAAGTTCTTGCACTGGTCCGAGATGGAGATCACGTGGAGCCGAAAGGATCACCCCAGGGTTATGCCTAAGCCGGGGGCGTATGCCTTTGTGGTGGACCCAACTTTTGTCGGACCAAACCTCAATGTCCGCTTCAGTCGGGTTCTGATCGACAATGGCAGCGCCATTAACATCATGTACAAGGACACGATGCTGAAGCTGGGGGTGTCTATGAACACTTTGCTGCCTACCGAGACGACCTTCCACGACATTGTGCCCGGAGTCTCTTGCTCACCCATGGGAAAAATCTGGGTTGAAGTGCTATTCGGAACTCGGGAGAACTGCCGAACCGAGAGCTTGGAGTTCGAGGTCGTGAACCTCGAGAGCCCGTATCACGCGCTGATCGGCAGACCGGCCCTGGCCAAGTTCATGATCTCAACTCACATGGGCTACTTGAAGATGAAGATGACGGGACCTAACGGCGTGATCACCATCTCGGGAGACCACAAGCGCTCCATGGAGTGTGCCTCGGCGGGGTCGTGCTTAGCTGAATCCCTGGTGATCGCAGGAGAAAAGAAGAGGATCCAGCAGGTGGTGGCAATGGCAAAGACCTCCCAACTCGGAATGCCCGGGATGGTGAACCCGGAGCAGGGTGCGTCATTTCAGCCCCCCAAGGAGACCAAGAAGGTGTGTGTGGACCCCAGCAACCCGGAGCGCCAAGTGATCATTGGCAGCAACCTGGACAGCAAATAGGAAGGCGAGCTCGTCGACTTCCTCCGTGAGAATCGGGATGCTTTTGCGTGGTCGAGTAACGATCTGCAAGGTGTCCCGAGGGAGTTGGCTGAGCACTCTCTGTTTGTTCGACCGGATGCGAAGCCGGTGAAGCAACCAACTAGGCGCCTCTCGGATGAAAGAAGGGCTGCCGTCATGGAACATCTGGTTATAATGCTGGCGGCTGGATTCATAATGGAAGTGCTGCACCCGGATTGGATATCGAATCCGGTCCTGGTAGAGAAGAAGAAGGATGATCCCCTCCTGCTTAAGGTGTGGCGCATGTGCATCGACTTCACCAAACTCAACAAAGCATGCCCGAAGGACCCCTTTCCGCTACCACGGATAGATCAAGTGATAGATTCCACTGCCGGGAGTGAGCTTTTGACCTTTTTAGATGCCTATTCTGGTTTTCACCAGATACCTTTGAATCCAGATGATCAATTGAAAACTGCTTTTATTACCCCTTATGGGGCTTATTGCTATCGTGTCATGACTTTCGGTTTGAGGAATGCTGGTGCTACATACCAGAGGTGCATGCAGAAATGTTTGCATGACCAGATAGGCAGGAATGCCGAGGTCTAGGTCGATGACATAGTCATAAAGACAAAAGAAACAACCTCACTAATAGATGATCTGAGGGAAACATTTAAGAACTTAAGAAGATTCCGGATGAAATTGAACCCGGATAAGTGCACATTTGGGGTTCCGGCGGGGAAATTACTCGGTTTCCTCATCTCAAGCCGGGGAATCGAGGTCAACCCGGGTAAAATTCGTGCTATCGAGAGCATGAAGTTGCCCGTGCGTCTCAAGGATGTACAGAAGTTCACCGGGTGTCTTGCATCCCTAAGTCGGTTTGTGAGTCGACTTGGGGAGAAGGCCTTGCCCCTGTACCAACTGATGAAGAAGAGCAAAACATTTGTTTGGACCCCGCAGGCCGACGCGGCGTTCAACGATTTGAAGAGAATGCTCTCAACAGCACCCGTGTTGGCATCCCCGTTACCCAAGGAACCTATGCTGCTGTATATTGCTGCAACCAACCGAGTAGTCAGTGTGGCAATGGTGGTAGAAAGGGAGGAAGGAGGCAAACTGATACAGAGGCCGGTGTATTACCTCAGTGAGGTAATCTCGGAATCCAAGCAGAACTACCCACACTACCAGAAAATGGCGTATGGGGTGTACATGGCAGTAACCAAGCTCAAGCACTACTTCCAGGAACACCCGATCACAGTGGTATGCGAAGCTCCTCTGGCCGAGATCATCGGTTGCAAGGACGCTAGCGGCCGCGTAGCCAAATGGGCCATCCAGTTGTCTCCATATGCTCCGGCGTATGAGAGACGAGATGCCATCAAGTCGCAGGCGCTGCCGGACTTTTTGGTAGACTGGGCCGAGATGCAGTATGAACCTCCGATGCCGGATTACAATTTCTGGAGGATGCATTTCGATGGCTCAAAGGCTAAGATCGGATTGGGTGCCGGAGTGGTCCTCACTTCCCCGAAACAGGATCTACTGAAGTATGTTCTGCAAAACCATTTTCGGGCATCTAACAATGTCGCGGAATATGAGGCCTTGGTTCATGGACTGAACGTTGCCAAGGAGATCGGCATCCGCCGGATAGAGTGTTTCGGTGACTCGGACCTCGTGGTGCAGCAGGTGTCGGGGAATTGGGATGCCCTTGATGCAAACATGGCCTTATACAGGTTTCATGTGCAGAAAATATCCGGTTTTTTCGAAGGATGCGAGTTCAAGCACATTCCGAGAGGAGAAAACGAGGCAGCAGACGTTTTGTCCAAACTAGGGTCATCTCGGGATGCCATCCCACCCGGGATAGCTCTTGAGCATTTGAGGAAGCCATCTATTCAACCCTCACCCGAGTCAGATTCTATCTTCATCCCCAAGGAGCCTGGTTCAGATGCCATACCCATGGAAGTAGATGTCGGGAGCATAACATTGAACCCGGGGACTGCGGTACGGTGCTCAGAGGGGCAAAGAAAAATGATGATGGAGGTGATGTCAGCAGAGCCAATGGACATAGACGCTCCCGTGTTCCCGGTTCGACCTGTTTCGGTATGGGCACAACCCATTATGGCTTATATCTTGGAAGGAACCGTCCCGGAAGATGAAGTCACTACTAGAATTCCCCATATTTCCGACGGTGAAATATAATATCCGACGGCCCGTAGGCTTATACAGTAATAACCGACGGCACTGTCTATAGCCGACGGTGATCAGCCTCCCCTCGGTTATGACCTCTAATAACCGACGGTACACCTCATTTGCCGACGGGGATAAACTAACTCTCGACGAAGTTAACTTATACCCGACGGTAAATTTTAATATCCGACGGTGCATATATTACGGTCGGATATTACTTTGTTTAACCGACGGGTAATATGTGCCCTTCGGTGATTAACCAAAATGACCAATGGGTTAAATTCGGCTGTCGGTTAAAGTTCACATAAAAATATGGCATGTGTCCAAGTCAGGTTCGTCCTTGCTATAGGAGGTAATAGGAGACCAACATAGAAATCTTTGAATCTCAGTCTCCCTAAATTAGCTTTATTTTTTGTTTGTTATCTTGCTTCTAGTTTTTCTTATATTTCCCATCGTATTTCAGATCAAGTCGAACATTGTTCGCGCTTCCTCATGCTATTTCTTCCCACTAAGTTAACCACACGAACATCTCATGTCGCCGTCAACTGTCACCTTGTATCTTGATGTGTTTTTGAAACATCTGAATTGGATATTTATCTACATTAGAAAGCGTCGACTATTTGTGACGAATGATTTTATTAGAAGTTAGTTTATCTTTGTTAGCAAGTATATAAAAAACCTAAGTATTAGAAAACTACATTATTTAGACAATAGGCACATATGTTATCACAATTTTTTCTCATTAGAGTATTCTTCAAATATTTAGAAACAGCTTCATGCCAAACACAACGCTAATTGGAAATTAATGTCCATCAAATCCTTCCAAAACGTGGGAAGTTGTGTAACAGACCGAGAAAATTGGTCTAATTGAAACCGAACACATGGGCCCAGCTCCTCTAATCTCTCTCCCTCTCCTTATATTTTCCAAACTGCTTCCTCCCCGTTCGTTCCTCTCTATCGCACACCTAGCCAGCCTGATCCAATCTGGATCGAACCACCATGTGAACCGGCCAACGGCGGGCAGAAGCTTGGCCACCATGATGGCCGGCGTGCGCCACGAGCTCACGACCCAGGCCACACCTTCAACTCGTCTAGCGCGGGCAGCAGCGACGGTTTCTCTGGTAAAGAGAACAAGATGGTTTGGTTCCATCCGACGACACCTGAGGTTGCTCCTCTCCCTCACCATATTGCGCTCTTCGTTTTCGTTTCTTCATCGGGTTTTTCAGTCAATGTCTTTGGCAAGCTCTACTTCTCTCGCACCGCCGCCTCCAACTGATCAGCTCCCCAGACCCATCAGGTCGTGTCCTTCCTGCGTTTTCGTTTCTTCATCAGTTCAGGTCAGATGGTTATGTGTAACAAACATGGTAGTTTTTGCTGATCATCTGAGTTAGACCTGTCAAAGATGGGTTTTCTGTACAATATGTGCAAGAGGCCAGACTTGCTTCATCCTCACGCCCTCTTCGTTTGTGTCTGCCTTTTGGGTGCATGACTGTACATGCTGCTTCAGTTAACTTGGTGTTAATTAGGGGAAGACAATATATATATATATTGTATACAAGAATACTGTATGCTAACAAGTATATGTATGTGTGGTACGGCAGTCGGCAGGTGAGTGCACACTACTAAAGGAGCTGATGCACGTGACTTGTGAGCCTGATGTCGTAGTAAGATTTGTGATTTCAACACTAACACAATGAATCAAAGGTATACTTTAAGAGTTGTCAAAATCTAAGTTGAGTGGTAGCAGTACTTCTATTTTCTGGCATCATTACAACTCTATATTTTTGTTTGTATAAAGCTGTAACTTGTCTGACTTATCCTTTCCATTTCTCCAGATTATATCCATTTGGTATCCCTTCTTATGATTCTAGTTTTCAATGTTCTCACAACTACTTTGTATTTTTATAGGGAATGGGAGGCAATGGTCGAGGTAGTTGCAAACTTGCAATAATGAGAAAGACATCTCTCGTGATGTAGAGTACAAGACACTTCTTAACTCCATTCAACCAAATGAAGTTCTGTAGCATGAATTTATGTTTGATATTTCTTTTTGTAGCAATTATCTTCTGCAGAATGTTCAATCCATTATGTTTTTTTTTCTTTTGGGTGGATAATTAAGATTGTGCGATTTGGGTATAAACCTTTTTTGTTTTGCGATGCATTTTAAGATTGTGCTCAAATATATACATTCCGTAAATAAACTGCTGATACCGACCTTGGCTCTGGCACAATGCAACATCTCTGAAGTGCAATATTACGGTAGTAGCTAGACTGGATAACCGTGATTCACACGTATCCTTGAAAAGCAATGGTGACAGACGTGGAGCATTGGCTATTGCTCTAATTTCAGACACCCTATCAGCACTGTCTACTATTGTGAATACCGACGGGATAAAGCTACCATCGGTAAATATATAACCGACGGTGGACGGTCGGTTATAGGCACCATTGAGCCACGGTGGCGCGGCTACTGACCAACATATAAACGACGGGTCACCGTCGGCTTTTTACCGTCGGTATAAGTAATAGCCGAGAGTACCGTCGGCCATTCGAGTAATGACCGACCGAGCATCACCGACGGGACATAACCGACGGTGTATGGTCGGCTATATGCTAAACCGACGGTGAACTTAAATAACCGACAGGATTTTACCCCTCGGCTATATGGGAATATCTAGTAGTGAGTGGAAGCCCGACAGATAATGCGAAGGTCAAAAGCATACACCGTCATCAATCAAGAGTTGTACAAGAGGAGTGTCGCTGAGGTACTCCAGAGATGTGTAGAACCGGCAGAAGGACAAGAGATGCTCCTGGAAATACATCAGGGGGAGTGTGGGCATCATGCATCATCCCGGGCCCTGGTGGCGAAAGTGCTCCGGCATGGGTTCTACTGGCCCACTGCATTACAGCAAGCAGAAGATATTGTCCGGAAGTGTGGAGGATGCCAGAGATTTGCTCACCGGATACATATGCCGGCGTCAGCACTGAAGACCATCCCTATCACTTGGCCATTCGCAGTATGGTGTTTGGATATGGTCGGGCAGTTCAAGCCGGCAAGAGGCAATATGACACATATACTGGTTATGGTGGACAAATTCACCAAGTGGATAGAGGTCAAGCCAATCCGGAAGTGTGATGGACACACCGATGTGCAATTCCTGAAAGACATCATCTTGAGATACGGGTACCCGCACAACATTATCACAGATAATGGCACCAACTTTGCTGTGGGAGAATTCGCTCGATTTTGTGCTGAGAAGGGAATCCGGCTGGATGTAGCATCAGTTGCACACCCGGAAGCAAATGGGCAAGTCGAAAGAGCAAATGCCTTAGTCTTAGCCGGTATCAAAGCTTGTTTGATCGAACCACTGTTGAGAACTCCGGGATGCTGGATAGAGGAGTTACCGGCGGTGTTATGGGGTCTCCGGACTACACCGAATAGATCTACCGGGTACACGCCATTCTTCATGGTATACGGTGCCGAGGCAGTACTCCCGACCGACATACAGTATGATTCCCCGAGAGTGACAATGTTCACCGAGACCGAGGCAAAAGAGGCCCGAGAAGATGATGTAGATTTACTCGAAGAGGCAAGAGAATTGACACTATCTCGGTCCGCAATTTATCAACAAAATCTACGTCGATATCATAGCCGGAAAGTACACCCGAGGGTGTTCCGGGAAGGGGATCTTGTGCTGAGGCTCATCCAACGCACGGCCGGAATGCATAAATTGTCACCTCCATGGGAGGGACCTTTTGTGATAAGCAGGACATTGCACAATGACTCTTATTACCTTGTAGATGCACAGGAGGCTAGGAAAGGTGTAATGGACAAATCCGGTGAGGAAACCAAGCGTCCATGGAATGTATCACTACTTCGCCCCTTTTACACATAAATGGCTCAGTGTATGTTGTATCTCAGTTTTTAGTATTAATGAAAGTAAGGCACCCCGGGAGGAACCCGGGGACTGCCTGGTTATGTGCATGTTATGTTTTTGTTTTTTGGTCAAGGTTATTTGCTGTTTTTTACCGGCATCTCGGGAAGGAACCCGGGGACTGCCGGATTACTGTCATCTGTTTTCTTTGTATGCCGGGAAAGTTCCGAGTTCGATTCTCAAAGTCAGAGTAATGTATGTCATGTGAAATCATCTTGTGAGTCGACTGACGCACGCCGAAATGGTAGTCAAGAGCAAAGAGAGGGAAGGTGGGAAACAAAAATAATATAAGTGTATGTTACATCTTGCACCCGGCATCCCGGGGATTTAACAAATCTACTCTTAAATATTTTTAAGTGATAGGAGAAGTCAGCTTCTCGACGGAGACATCAGCAGAAGCAGCGACCTCGGGAGCAGCAGCAGCAGGAGCAGCAGTGGCTTCGGTTCCGACGGCGGTACTCGGGGCATCAGGGCGCACCTCGGCCTGAGAGGCCTCGGGTGTCGGAGAAGTGGCAACTTCCCGGGGAACCGCGGCCTCGGGTGTCGGAGAAGCGGCCAGAGGCAGCGTCGTCTTCCTCCGGAATCTCATCATCCGCATCACCGGTCGCAACGGTTTCTTCGTCATCCTCATAGTCAGATTCGGAGTCGGAAGGAATGACGCTGGCGGTGAAGGAGCGGATGCTGGACCACGAGGCGATGCGGTGCGCCACCTCTTGTCGCCGCTGGACCTTAGCCGGATCGCTCAGCCACGACGAGATCGTCCGCAGGCGCTGGATCGCATCAAGGTCGAGACCTTCGTACCAGCTAAGTACTTGGGTCAAGACCTGGTCGGCACCAGCACGTGCACCGGAACGCTTCCAAGCGTGGATGCGCCTCCCGGCACACCGGAGCGCGCTCGCGAGTTCGGCAACCGAAAGCGTCGCGCGGATACTCGGCCACAGTGCGCTGTGGACGTGGATCGCAGCGCTGAGCAGCTCCGTCCCGAAAGACCGAAGAGGCACTATCCGGGCCTTCAGGGCGGTGAGGTGATCCTCGATATCCCAAACGTCCGAGACAACACCCTTCCCGGCACGCTTCTCCCGAGCAGCAGCAACGGCAAGAACAGCAGCTTCCCGGGAGTGCTCAAATTCCCCTTTAAAAAGAAGAGCTGTCAAGCGACTAGAGCATAAGAAGAACTACAACAAAAAAAAGAGAGCAAGGAAAGCATGGGGAATGTCGGTCCACTTACTGTTAAGGTCCCGGTTCAGTACGGTTAGCTCGGATAGCCAGTTATCAGACCGTGACCGGAGAATAGCCAGCCCGGTCTCTGCGAGATGCGCGCGCTCCTCGGACTGATCCAAGGTTTCCCTTTGCTTCTTCGTCGCCTCAACGAAGCGCGTTTTCATCTCGGTCGCGGCGGCCTTGGCCTTTTCAAGCTCGCCGTTGAGTCGCGCGATCTCGGCTTGCGCGGTAGCAAGTGCGGCCTTCTGATCTATCGAGACCTTGCGTGCAGCATCCCGCTCCCCCCGGAGGCGCCCCTCGCACTTCTTGGACTGACTGAGGTCAGCAAGAACTCGGTTGAAGATGCTGCAGCATTTCTTGCTGCACTCCTGAAATCAAAACAAAGAAGGATGAGACCAATTCGGAAAATTACGAGATCAGTAACAAGTAATGGCTAACCGGTGGGGAGGATCTCGGGGACTCGGTGCCCGAGTCCTGAAAGTTTCTCTAAGATTGGAGCCTAGTGATCTGCTATTCAGTGGAATCTAGAGCACTAAGCACCAATCTCGGGGACTAGTGGTGATGGAGCAAATTTTGAAACAAGTTACCCGGTGGGGAGGATCTCGGGGACTCGGTGTCCAAGTCCTGAAGTTTTCTCTAAGATTGGAACCAAGTGATCCGCTATTCGGTGGAATCTAGAGCACTAAGCACCAATCTCGGGGACTAGTGGGGAAGGAACATATGTTTAGGGAAAAAAAGAAAGGAAACAAGCTTACCTCGGTCACCCGAGTAACATCCAGCGCAGCCACCTGGAGAGCGTGCAAGGCTTGAGCGTTGCGGCTTGGGCCCACAGTGTGCTAATCTCCCACGGTCTCGGAGGCGTCGGCGGCAAGCCAGGCCTGGTTGTATTCATCAACAACGCGTATGCCGGAGCCGCCGGGCGCGCGAATAGCAGCAACATCCCGAGATCCTGGAGGCACAAAGGAGCTTACGGTTGCTCGCAACATCCGCAGGGCGGCAGTAGGGATCTCGGAAGGAGGCGGTGGTAACGGTGAAAACGTACCCGTGCGCAGCACCAAGTCTTGGGCCGAGGATGTCGGGGCAGCGGCAGGTTTGGCCGAAGTTGTTTTCTGCCCGGCAACCTTGGGCCGCGACTTCGCGGCAGGTTGATCAGCTGGCCGGGAGGAGGTTGTGGGACGTTTCTCCGGGGTGGTCTTGGTCGTGGCTTGCTGGGAGGGACCGCTTGGCGCGAGCTGCCGGCGAGGGCTCAGAATCTCTGCCTCAAGTCCGGGTACTCGACGAGGACTTTCCGGAAGAAGAATGTCTCCCGAGGTGGTCGTGGCCGGCACCGGAATCTCGTCGATCACCGGGCGTGCTTCCGGAGTCACAACGGTAGCCGGTGCGGCACCGGAGGCAGCAGGCTCGCTTCCTCGAGTAGAAGGGCGAGGAGGAGAAGGGGAAGCCCGAGCCGGGCTGGGAGTCCGAGTTCCGGGAGGAGGAGGAACAGCGGGTGACGGGAGGTCGAGTGCATCCCTGAAAGAGAATATCTCAGTAATAATTTATGGGCAAGACAATCATGTAGCATAAGGAAAAGTAAATTTACCCGGAGTCCACAGTGGGAGGACCCCTCTGCCGGCGTCGAGGAGGCTTCTCGACCGTTTGCTTGTTCGGCTTGCTCCTCTTGGGGGGCTTGCCGGAGTCATCGGCAGCGTCGGTGTCGGAAGCCGGCTCTCGGCGCGTTTGGTCACGACCGTCGGCTTCGCAACCACTGCTGAGGCCCAGTTGAGAGGGAGAGCGTCAATCACATCGAGAATTTGGTAGTCAATCTCATCCTCATCATCCGAAGAAATGGAAACTGCCTCTGAGGTTGAAGGGTTACCCGGGGCGGCAGCTTTCACCAGAGGAACGGCGAGGTGCTCCTCACCATCAGGATCTTCCCTCGGCATCTCTTCCGGTGTTGGGAGGTTCGGCGCGAAATTCCCGTTGGCGTGGATAGCGTCTTCCTCGATCTGCCGCTCGAATAACTGAGCAAATAAATCACCACATGATACCCATGTCGGTTTCCAACAGAACCCGGGCGCGAAGGCAAGTTTACGAAAGGCATATATGAGCACCTGTTTCAGGGGTTTTTTCCGGGATCCCCCGATGGCACCCCAAGAGTAGTCATCCGTCATCTTCGTCCGAGCAATAGCTCGAACGCGGCGGACGACCGCAGCGTGATCTAGCCCAAAGATACTGGTTCGAGTAGGGTCTAAATTCCCGGCCATGTGGCACATCTTGTGCACTCGGGTTTGGAGGGGGCAGACGCGGCGAATGATGAAGCAACGCAGGAGATCATCGCCGGTCATCGTGTCGTTCAGCACGTTCAGAACGTCGTGCATGCACCTGACTTCCTCGGTGTCGGGGAGCCGTGTCCAGAGGTTGAATTTGCGCGGAGGACCAATGGCGAACTCCAGCAGATTGATGAAGTCCGGATTCGAAGATCCCGGAGCGTCTCCCGAGCTTTCCCGGTTCTTCACATAGAAGAAGCTGCGCTGCAACTTCCGGCAGGACTCTAGTCCTTTGACTATTGGGAATCCGGAATCAGCACGGGGGATGATGGTGGCAGCTCCGCAGTCAACCAAGTCTTTTATCTTCTAATCCGGGTTGGGGATGGCTTGGCGACGAAGGATGAAGTACTTGGCCCAAAGATCCAGAAATGGCCATACGCCGAGATATGCTTCCGCGTAGGTGGTGAAGACCGAAAGCATCATAATGGCATTAGCTGGGAGATGATGGGGTTGGAGGCTGTAGGTGTCGAGGAAGTCGCGGAAGAAGGGCTGGCCGGAAGCCCAAACCCGCGCTCGAAATGCGTGAGGAATACAACGTATTCCCCAGGTTGGGGTTCCGGTTGAACCTCGTCCTCCGGGAGACGACTCTCAACTTGCGGAGGAATCCGGTGGGTCCGATACAGCCAGTCCAAGTCCTCCTGGGTGGTCTCCGATCCATCCCAGCATCCCCGGATACCTTCTTCACCCATGCCGGAGAAGTCCGCAGACGTATCCGGGCTACTCTGCAGGCGCAGTGGCAGTTAGTCGGGGTTAGTCTATCGGGAGCTGAGATGCCGGATCGCAAACTCCTAAACACAACCGAGTTCAGGGCGAGTAAGATCTACCGTGTGCTGATAAATCAAAACTAAAGGGAGGAAAATATACTCGGGCTAAACTCGAATGAGACGTAATGCGAGTGAAAGATCTAAGTCCTACCCCAACGGTGCATCACCGCCGTGCATCCCGTGCGCACCGCTCGAGTCGTGCTCACCGGCGGCGACTCAACCGCGCGTGTGTTAGAGCACGGCCGAAGGCGAGATGTTATTATACTAAAGAAGATCATCGGGGAAGAAAGAACAACTCACCAGAAAAGAGGAGGTCGAGGACGCGCAAGAGGAACGGCGGCGTTCGGGCTCCGGCGAACGGCGAACGGCGAGTGCGGTGACGTTCGGGCGGCGACCACAGCGGAGGCGATGCGCTCGAGACGACGATGGAGGTGAAGCGAAGGAGAGGAAGAAGAAGAGGAGACCGTTCCGGTCCCCTATTTATGGGGGGGGGGGGGGGATTCCGGAGCGGTTTCCAATTTTCCCGCCCACGATCTCCACGATCGTGGGTGGGATCCATTTTGTGCAGTACGGCACGTGGCGCTAGCCGGAGCGCCCGATCCGGCCACACCGAAGGTCACACGGCCCCAACGGTTGGGCTTCGGATCGGCTGCGGCTCCCGGCGCGAAACCAAGCGACGACGTGCTCGGGCAGAGGCACTCGAGTGCATTTCTGGTCAGACGGGACGTCGGGTGGGGCCCAACTCGAGATCTCGAGTTCGATACGGAGCCAACGGTCAAGATTCACTGAGACTGCATTATCCGGTTGTAGGCTTCGTCTCCCGGTTAAAAACAGTCTCGATAAGAAGATCTCGGGAAGAATCGATCTCGGCAAGTAAACGAAGGATGATGTCATGCGTTCTCGGAAAATAGTTGTTGTTTAAAGCTGACCCCGCACATCATCCGAGGTCGCTGTGCAGCACCAGCTACGGGGACTAGTGTCGGGGGGCTGCCCCCAGGTAGGGGCAGATCCCGGAATAATTCAGTAAGGTGCCAACAGTACTTGACCTTTGGCGAGAGCAAGGGACACCTTCTGGTGTGCTGAAAAGGCAACTTGACCCTTGAGCGCTGGTAAAGTACAAAGTGCCTCCTGGCAGGCGCAAGGGTCAGCCCTGGCAGCTATAAATAGACACCCCCGGCCTTCTCAATGGCAGCACAAGCATCAGCGGGTGGTTCCTCTAAGAACTAGCTTCTCGAAGATGTCTTTGCTGATAGGCTAAGACATCTTCGGGAGGCTAGGCCTATAGATACTCATCCTGAGACAAGCTCGGACGCCTCCGGAAAGGATCCCGGATCTCGGGCTCCGAGGAAACTCCCGGAAGGAGATGTACTCGGCTTTACCGGATAGTTGGTCCGGATAGGTACTAACCGGAGTGTATGTCTCGGTCTTGATCTTATGTAGGAGAGGCTCACAGTGGCAAGCGAGGAGGTAGCCGGCATGAGGGCTCCCGGTAGGCCGTCAACGGTCTATAGCAGGCTTTCCCGTCTTTTGCGGGGGGAAGTACCATTCCGCCTGACACGGGAAAGCCGGGTCACCTCCCGCCTGACACGGAAGCATGGTCACCTCCCGCCTGACACGGGAGCGCGTCAGCCGGTACGACCAGGGTACGACAAGACCTGACATGCCTAGCCCGGCAATCCGGAAAAGGCTGTCCGGGATGGGCCAAGACATGTCTTGTCTCTGGCATGTGGGCAATGATGGCTCTGGACGGCGCCTGCTGTCCTTATCGAGATGATGACGCAGGGGCTACGCCAGATAGCGCGGCGACTAGCTCGCACTAGCCGGTGACGACATGCCGGTTAGGCCTGTCCGGTTGGGCCAAGCCGATTTAGGGTTTCCGGCCCTCCTGGCCGGAACTCTATAAAAGGCGCCATAACTGCTTCTGTGAGAGAGAGGACCGACTTGGGAGCCAAAGCTATAGTGACATTTATTCCTAGAGCATTTACTTCTTCGCACCTTGAGTTCATCTAGTTCTTTGTACTCCTCCCTTTGAGAGAGCTAGCAGCAGGTTGTAGCTCTTGTACCACAGTTATATAGAGAGGAAAGGCAGGAGTAGGTGTGTTACCTCCTTACGAGGGCCCTGAACCTGGGTATATCGTGTGTGTGTTGAGTGCCTTCGTGCATTTGTTCGTGTTTGTTAGATCTTCCCCCTCGCACTTGGGTCTTGTTACACGTTCTTGGGAGATCTCGCTTAAACCGGGATCCTCCTCGCGTGGGCTATTCAGCTCGCTATCCCTCCCCGGATCCACCAACGTCCATCGGCCCCACACATTAGTCATCCTATGGCATCTGCCGTGACACCACCACGACAATTTTTCCTAGAAAATACTACACATAAAAAGACTCCATGCCAAATGATTTTATTTTAAAAAAACTTTTTCACTTTATTTGAGGTTTTTGAAAGTAAGGACAAAATGGACATTGACTATTTATGGAAAGAGGTCAATGTTTACATAAATATCGACGGTTTTGTGATATAATCACTATTTGTTTATGTTAAAATTATTTTTGTTAACAATTTGGAACAAACTAGCACACACACATGCACTGGCGGAGCTTGAGCTGATTTCCTGGGCGGGCCAGGCTCCAGCAAAACAAAACTTTCCTTAGTCGCCCATCTAAAAATACAAAGAATTGGCCGAATCATGGGCGGACCGCGGCTCAGTACGGCCTTCACCTAGCTCCGGCACTGCACACATGTAGTTTAAATTCTAATTACTTTCAAAAAATCCCTGAATTCATTTAAATAGGCGAAATTAGGTAAAAAGACGAGAAAATTAGTAATATTGTTGCATTATCCATCAAATATGGACTATTTTGTGTGAAAATTGGATGGGTGCACCATATTTGTTGTACTCGCTTCTCAAAAAATGGAAAGTGATTTTTCCGAAGACTTCGCTAGTGTGACACTTGACAAAGCCATATGTCCATCACGGCGTCCTCAGCCTGGTTGTGTGGACAAACGTGGACCCACGGATTTTCCCAGAAGAATTTTTACTGAGTTTTTTGTGCCTTGTTCGTCGGGTGTCCCATTCGACTAGTGCTTTTTGTAGGTTAGACTAGTCAAAATGTGTGTTTGGGGAGTGACGTCCTCTTTACCGAGTGTTTTGCATGGATACCCGGCATATCCATGCTTTGCCGAGTGTCCCGTGATTTTGCACACGGCAAAGCCCGTGACACCTAGCAAAGTCGTGGATTCCAGTAGTTGTAGCACCGTCGGCTACCGGTGGTAACATTGCCTACCGTCATTTGCAACACCGCCGCTGGTACGTAGCTCTTGGCTGCTAGGTCTGCGGACTTTCCAAACTCCAGCCAGCAGCACCATCGACTGCTGCTAGTAGCACTTTCAAATACTGTTTTTCTTCTTCTTTGATCTGACCAGACGGGTAGATAATTGGAGTTATGTGAGTATTAGAAGATGGGTTTTAAGGCAACCGGCACAAATTGAAATCGTTTTTCACTCTTGGACCAACTTTAGTAGCATCTTATCGGAGACCAATGAACTGTTGGTTCCACTGCAATTTGCTTCCATTTTATAGCACAATTTATGCACACGTAGGTATTATTGTTATAGTACTACATTGTACTAAAAAGATTTTCTCCACATGCACTAGTCCCTTTTAAGGAGCACATGCTACATGTCGGGGGGCTGCCCCCCGGGTAGGGGCAGATTCCGGAATAATTCAGTAAGGTGCCAACAGTACTTGACCTTTGGCGAGAGCAAGGGACATCTCCTGGTGTGCTGAAAGGGTAACTTGACTCTTGAGCGCTGGTAGAGTGCAAAGTGCCTCCTGGCAGGCGCAAGGGTCAGCTCTAGCAGCTATAAATAGACACCCCCGGCCTTCACAATGGCAGCACAAGCATCAACGGGTGGTTCCTCTAGGAACTAGCTTCTCGAAGATGTCTTTGCTGATAGGCTAAGACATCTTCGGGAGGCTAGGCCTAGAGGTACTCATCCTGAGACGAGCTCGGGCGCATCCGGAAAGGATCCCGGATCTCGGGCTTCGAGAAGACTCCCGAAAGGAGGTGTACTCGGTTTTACCCGATAGATGGTCCGGGTAAGCGCTAACCGGAGTGTATGTCTCGGTCTTGATCTTATGTAGGAGAGGCTCACAGTGGCAAGCGAGGAGGTAGCCGGCATGAGGGATCCCGGTAGGCCATCAACGGTCTATAGCAGGCTTTCCCGTCTGTTGCGGGGGGAAGTATCATTCCGCCTGACACGGAAGCATGGTCACCTCCCGCCTGACACGGAAGCATGGTCACCTCCCGCCTGACACGGGAGCGCGTCAGCCGGTACGACAACGGTACGACAAGACCTGACATGCCTAGCCCGGCAATCCGGAAAAGGCTATCCGGGATGGGCCAAGACATGTCTTGTCTCTGGCAGGGGGACAATGATGGTTCAGGACGGCGCCTGCTGTCCTTATCGAGATGATGACGAAGGGGCTATGCCGGATAGCGCGGCGACTAGGTCGCACTAGCCGGTGACGACATGCCGGTTAGGCCTGTCCGGTGGGGCCAAGCCGATTTAGGGTTTCCGGCCCTCCTGGCCGGAACTCTATAAAAGGCGCCATAACTGCTTCTGTGGAAAGAGGACGAACTTGGGAGCCAAAGCGATAGTTGCATTTACTCCTAGAGCATTTACTTCTTCACACCTTGAGTTCATCTAGTTCTTCGTGTTCTTCCCTTTGAGAGATCTAGCAGCAAGTTGTAGCCCTTGTACCACAATTATATAGAGAGGAAAGGCAGGAGTAGGGGTGTTACCTCCTCACGAGGGCCCTGAACCTGGGTATATCGTCTGTGTGTTGTGTGCCTTCGTGCATTTGTTCGTGTTTGTTAGATCTTCCCCCTCGCACTTTGATCTTGTTTCTCGTTCTTGGGAGATCTCGGTTATACCGGGATCCTCCTCGCGTGGGCTATTCAGCTCGCTATCCCTCCCCGGATCCACCAACGTCCATCGGCCCCACACATTAGCCATCCTATGGCATCTGCCGTGACACCACCGCGACACTACCGTGAGTGTCGTGCCAAAGCTATTCAAGTGACTAGTGTTGGATTTTTAGGCACAATTTTCATGATTAATTCAAAAATATTAAATATTACTACAACAACTATTAGCATGTTAATCTCGTAAATACTAGAAGTACTCTCTCCGTACACAAATAAGTGTCTCATGTGACATCTTCTTTTTGAGAGATTTGAGACACTTATTTATGGACGGAGGAGTATTAATTAACATGAAGAGCAGCAATGCACCTACTAACACAGACATACTAAATCGGCACATCGACACGTGATGAACAAACCGAACAACTGTAGAGGAAGTAGTTGTAGTAGTTGTTCCCGCAGCAGCGATGACATCAGCCTCCTGAAGACGAGCAGCCCGCGAATCCGGCGAGCGAACAGGAAGGCGAGCCGTGATGAAAAACTTAAGAGTAGTCGCGCGGAGCGCTTCACAAAAACTTTATTCGCTCTCTCCCGTACAGGATCACAAGGGCGAGCGGTTCCGGAGACCTGCTGTCCCGTTCGCCGGTGCACGCCGACGCTCGGGATGGAGTAGACTACGGTAGCGGCGCAAGGCATGAGTTTGGCAAAACCTAGATTGGTTCGGGTGTGTTCTCAGCGCACGCAATGCCGGGCATTATATAGCGCAGCTATTCGGAAAACTCTAACTGGTACGGAGTGGGCCAAGCCCACATTACACACGTTTAGGTCGGTTGGTAACCCACGATTCAGGAGCGACCCGAACTGGTTAACCACGATGCGTCCGTCGAAACCGTTTTCCTGTACTGCAAAAATAATCTCGGCTCGGCGACCCGCAACCCGTGACGTGACGAGAAGGGCGGTGCGTGCGTGCGTGCGAGCGGCGGCGGAGGAGAAGGAGCGCGTGAGAGAGCCTCATGTTATCACAAGTTTACGAAGTAGCACCACACTTCACTATATAACCTGGTGCTACTCCTCTTCCACTAGCAGTATGGAACTAAACTTAGCTCCGACTCAACTCACATGTGCTGCCACTAAATTGGGTTTTGAGATTTCAGAATTATTTATTAGGCTGCCCCACTAATGAGCTCCAAATTTTAACAACTAACCGGTTCTCGGCTATGTCTCGCTATATATGTAAATGGGCCACATACACTGCTTTTGACCTGAAGATGAGAAGGGGAGAGTGAGAGAACCTTAAACGGCAAAGGACCTTTGGGCTGCCCTTGGAGTGCATGCGATCATAGAAGATGCACTAGCTGTTGATTGTGAGGGTTCTGCTGTTTTGGAGTTCTTGCTCCGAGGCCAGGACAGTCCGTTTCATGGGCATGAAAATGTGGGTTTTAAAGAGATGCTATTAATATCCGGTTGGTATTTATGGTGGATTAGAAGACGTCGTACGCATGGTGAGAATGTTCCCCCAATATTCAAGTGTAAATTATCCATTCTGGCCATGGCTGCAAATTCGGCAAAAATAGATAAGCCAACACCCTTGGACAATAAGTGTACGAGGCTGGAACCTAGACAAGTTAAAATTAATGTGGATGCATCATTCCATGAAGATATGTTATCCGGAGCGATTGGAGCTGTCATGAGAGATTATCAAGGCAATTTTGTATCGGCTGTTGGTAAATATATTCCTTATGTTGGCTCAGTATCCATGGCAGAGGCCTTAGCTATGAAAGAAGGATTGCTTCTGGCGATAAACTTGGGATGCAATTATGTAATTGTTGAATCAGATTCTTTGGAAACTATCCAAGCTTGCACACGTGAAGACATTTGGTGGATGGAGGAGGCTGCTATATATGCTGATTGTGTTGATGCTGCAACTTCTATTAGTAGTGTTACTTTTAGTCATTGTCCGAGGGAAGCAAATAAAGTTGCCCATGAGTTAGCTAGAGTGTGTTACTTATATAAAGTTTCTTGTAATTGGGACGATGATCCCCTAGCTTCTTGCTGAACACCATCATAAATGATGTAATTGTGGTTTAAAAAGCTGCAAGTTTCAGACGCACTCTTTTTCCTTACCAGGGTACCGAAGGGGACTGGAAGGTTTTAATGAGGCGGCTTGCATGCTTGATGGTTTTAATTTCAAAAAAAAAAGCTCACGATGGCAAACTAGGTCTCTACAGGATCAGTTGTCCGGGACCATGAAGATTGGCACTTGGCAGGGCTTTGGGAGCAAGATCTTGGTGGTGTCATATTTGTTTTTCACACTTACATGGTGAGGCAGAACGTACCTGTTCGACAATGTATGCTTATCTAGAGTAACTCACGGACTCTTTCAAATCTGTGGAGTAAGGATGGTAATTTTACCCACGGGTATGGGTATTCGCGGGTATCGTACCCATTTGGGTAGGGTTTGGATACAATTTTCTACCCATGGGTAGTAACCGTACCCTGCCCGTTAATTCACGTGTAGGGTACGGGTATAATCTCGTACCTGTGGGTATACCCATACCCTACCCGTTTATATATTTTAGCCATGGAGATATAATGTTCATTCTCATGAGTTTATAAACTTATGCTAAAATTGTCACAAAATGTTATCAGTTTAAGTTGAGATAATTACCATGTATTCAAATATATATAATGAGTTGTGATAAATATTTTTTTATTTTCTTTATCAATCTGTTATTTATGAATGTAAATTTATATATAGCACGGTAGACTATTTGATCTATCATTGGGTATCCAATAGGTATGGGTACCCGCCGGGTATGGGTAAAGTTTTATACCCGTGGGTACGAGTATGGGTAGAGTTTTATACCTATTGACTACACGGGTATGGGTATGTTATTGCTCTACCCGCCCCATACCCTACCCATTGGCATCCTTACTTTGGAGCAATTAACACAATCCACAGGTGGAATCACCCAGATCATTCAGGTTGAATATCTTGATTTGTAGGGTTTTTGTTTCCTTCGACGTTGTTCATGCAGTCGGGAAGCAAATTATTGTGCCAAGGGGGCATCACCAACGACTGTGCACATGGTACTATCCAAATCAGCACAAAGGGAGACTACTGCCGCAATGTTTTTATTCTAGCTGACAAACCATGAATCAGAAAAAATGATCTATAAAAATACATCACGCATAATTAACATGGGGGATGAATTGTGTCAAACTTCCGTAACAATAAAAAATTGAACTATGTAACTAAATAAACTATTCCAATGGATAGATTGAAACCACCATTGATTAAAAGATTTAGCTTGGGTCCTCAGAAACGAAGAAGCAAGACAATGTTGTGGCGGGCCGTCGAGCTGTGCTCCCAGTCTGGATCAGGATATGAGATTGAATAGAGTTATGATATCAGATCGGCCTCTATCTAGATTAGAGGAAACAAAAACACTTTTTTTTTATTTACCAAAACAACCGGAAATGTTTCAAAAAAAGTAGGCATGCAACATACAAAAAGCTCACGCCCTTCTTTATCTCTAAAGACAGGACGTCCTAACTATTTTCACAGAAGCTACTACATCCAGGATTGAAATCCAGAGTAAATTCGGAGGCCTCCAAGTTAAATTGGAAGCACAATAATAACTCTACGACACTAGCAGCATTGCTCCATCTAGGACGCCCAGTTTCCATGTTAAACCCAAAGTAAGTGAAAATATCTTGCATTGTAGTACTCCATCGGTTAGCTGCTAGCAAAGGAGGTAACTAGTAGAATGTTTGTGTCTAGAGAACTGTTTAAACAGAACCAAGAGAAATCTTGCGGCACCGACAGTTGTGGTATAATTGCTAGGAAACTGATGTAAGATTCGTGGTCAATGCCCAAAACAAAATTACAACTTGTCATGGAAAAGGTGATAACTAATGGGAAGTATATATATGAAGCAAAGAGTTGTGCTGCTCCACATGATTCAAATGGCTACAGGCCTCCATATATGTGTAGAGTGATCCTATAAAGCATCTCCGCATACAAATATTTTACATACGATTCTACCTATAAAACTGCATCGGGGTTTCATATTTCAACTATTGGGTATTAATTGATGCCATGCTGAAGTTGAACTGTCAGAAGCTACTGATATTTTGAAAAGTGGATTGAAACTTTGAACCCTTGGTTACATCATGTAGCTTCGAGGGAATATTTGGTTTTTCGTTTTACCCACAAAAAAGAGTGTCACAACAAATATAGTGGTGTGTTGTACGCTTATAGGGAAGACACAAAAGAAGTGAGGCGATGTATAAGAACTTACACAACTTATGAGCGTGCCTAGTTGTTATTTTTGTTTTCTTTGATTGATTCTATGATTTTAAAACCCACACGCTATCAACTCTTGAAAAAACAAACGCATCACCAACTTCCTTGTATGTACATAATGATTCATCATTACAATACCACACCACCATGACACCAAACATGTGTACTTGTGTGAATAATGGTATGAATCTCCTATATATACCACACCCTCCGTTGTTTTCACTATTTCAATATGTCATCACACAATTTTTTTAACGGAAGAAATTATGTGAAGTCGCTATATCGATTTTTTTTAAAATAATACGAGCCCAAATCTGCTTTCGTGAGAATTTAATTAAACTTGAGTGGCAGATAAAGGATGGTGTTTCCTTTTTTTATGCTAGGAGATCCTTTTGAGTTTGACCACTCATGTGTGTCTGTGTAGACCATAAATTCACCACATATGACAAAGTGAAATTAGTTAAACCGTCTGCCAATGGAAGTGGTTCATAGTGATTGTGATTCCAGTGTTCTCGATAAAAAAACATGTAAACTTGACCACTTGTCTTTTTCCCTTGTTTCAAACAGGAAAGATTTTTTAATGAAAAACCATAGATACACTTAAATATAGGATTTTCTTAGTCAACTTGTGGAATCTCCCGACTAATAGACATTAACTTGACAATCAATGATTACTTTTAACCTAATCCCATTCATCTTGATATGTGGCTTCCGAAGCACCTAGTCGACCACTCCCTACTTGATAAGTTCGTAGAAAAATGTCGCTACACATGAGTGGACCACGTACACATTCTAGGTACAAGCTGCGGCATTCTTTTAGGATCAAAGGGAGTAGATATATTTAAGGCATAAAATTTAAAACATACATTTAACCTGGTGGGAACTATATTTCCATCATGTTGAGCTGTTATCCTTCCATATCTACCTTCAGTTCCCACTTAATCTTTGTTTCGATGAAAGAACATTTGTGTGTACTCTTGTATCACTAATGTGCATTCCACAACTCACCTTGGGGAGAGGAAGGGTCTGCATCGTGCCCCCTCTAATCATGGCCGTCGTGTTTCCTAGCCTTCCATTATAGAGATATGAGGTGGAGAATCTACAACCTTTTCAAGAAAGCTCACATCGACACAACAAATCCTGATCTTGGTCATCGCTAATTGTTATTCTGACACTAGGACAATCCAATGTTGGGTTCTGTTAATGCCATCATTACTAATTACTTTCTCCATTCCAAAAATATAAGATGTTTTAGATGTTGTACATATTGTATAGATTCATACTAGAATGCGTGATGTAGTGTATAGCCAACTCTTGCCTCCTCAGTGTCGTATGATAATTGATAGGTCACCACACCTTTATATACATGGATGATAGATGGCTTCTACAGGTGTTGTATTTCGTTATTACTACACAAGTACTCCCTCCGTTCAACAATAAGTGTCTCAAGTTTGTAAAAAAAAAGTATATAGAGCTGCCAAACACCTTTTGTGATTAGATGTTTTCTTCTAATTCGTCAGCTACCTGTAGTAAAATTATTGGGCCACAACCAAGATTCAATGCATACCTAGCTCGCTTCCTCCCCTCCCTCGCCAATTTCCCGTTGCTATATATACTCCATTTTCCTAGTGAAGGACCTAGGTATAGGCGTAGACGCTCCAGACAGAAGATGGCCACTTAGCGGAATATTGATATGGGATGCCACAGAGGAGAAGGATTTCAGCATGTTATGTAATTAGATCAAGATTGTTTGATTTCGTTGTCAGATGGGTGTGGAAGGCATTAGGAATGCATGAGCGGCTTGGGGCCATAGCGTGAGAGCCTTAAGTCGTTTGCACAACTAAGCAATTAGACCGATCGACAACGCTTTCAGGTCAGACGAGCTAGATCAAGAACAAGTCAGACGGCAGAGCAACTCTCCCCGTCGGTTGCTGAATTGAAGGAAGAGAGTGTCGAAGAAATCAAGGCTGTGTTGGTATGCAGCAGCTAGCTAGTAACAGAGCACTGCCTCGTTGTTTCATCGTTTTATCTGCGGGTAACTAATTAATCGTTACATCAACGGCGGAATGTGTTGTACTGGTCAAGACGATTTTCTTCAGATGCATTAACCCAGCTGATCGATATTGAAATCGCTCGTGCTTTGTACAGTGGGACACTAGTTACACTTTAGGTATCGGCCAATTTAAATACTCCCTCCGATACATATTAGTGGGCACAACTTTATCTAGATACACATGTATCTAGTCTAAATAGTTAACTAGATACATATGAATTTAGACAAAGCTATGTCCACTAATATGGATCGGAGGGAGTACTTAATGCAATGCGGGGGCGGTTCCATGAGAGTGCGACAACACATGGTGCGACTATACAGAGGCCGCCTCCCTTCGCGAAGGACTTCCGCGCGTCCGCATGGGGCCTGCTTCTCCGCCACGTGGTGGTGTTTGACGGGCGCATGTACAAAGCCCCGCGCATGAACGACTCCAGCAATTTTTCTGGCTGCGCGGCTGCAGATCTTTTCCACACGAAGCCCCGCGCGTACTGTACTCCCTCTGTTCTGAATTAATCGAACGGAGGGAGCCCCCTACGCGCCATTATTACATGAGGTCCCCTGATGGAGTATCGTGTGATGTCACACAATATACATATTATTATAATTTAAGTGTACATACTACATAAGGATGGTGAACAAACTATATAGAACAAAAAGTACATACATAATAATATACACATTATCAGAAGCTGGTAGTACAGAGAGTACACTGACTACACAAAACAGAAAGTACAACCGAACAAAACACAGAGTACAAAACTACGCATGTACATTTTATACAATTACACAGATACATGTTGTATAAATGCACATAAAACATGTTGTACAAACATAAGTTATACAACTAGACAAACACAATTTGTACAACTATACTAAACATGTTGTACAGATACATGTTATATAACTAGACACACTCAAGTTGTGCAACTATAAACAATTGAGAGTACATAAAAATTTGTCGAGATAAAAATAGGATCTAGTTTTAAAAATCTCAACACGAGGAGCTCACAAAATGAAAATTACTCGTAATTTTGATAACTGGTTATTAAGATATGTCGTTTTAAAAATTCGGATTTGAACCATAAAACACAAAAAGGGAAAACTGTCAAAAACTTACTACCTACATGCATGCTCATCTCATTCTTTCTCATGCTCCCCCACATTCAATCTAATTACGACACGTAACAGATATGCAGATAACCAAATTGGACCATATGAGAAGAATGCGACACTTGTCACGCCAACACATCGCGTTCGTGTCCTCTCCTAAAGAGAATATTTTTCTAAGGCCAGCCTTAGATCCCCTAAACTTGTCAAATCTAGGTCCCTTTAGAGTCGTCGAATCAACATCCTACACCCAGATCTGTTAATTACGTTTATATATATATATATATCCCCCTCGGTTTTTTAGTACTCAATCCGCACTCCACAACAAAACTCACTTAAAAGAAGGGGTATGTTGAGTTGCCCCAACCTTCATGGTATTTATACTAAAAATTGCAATCACTGTGATTTTCTCAGAGTATTGCAACATATTCATGAATATGACAATAAAATTTCTCATCCCGTGTATAAAAAATATATATTATTACAACAAATATCCGCAACATTTTAGAAACAAATAATTTCACATTAAAAGTGGTCAAATAATTATGTTTTGCTGAGATTGCTTCGCAACAAAAATCGTCAACCATTTTAACAAAAATCACAATCTACTACAAAAAAATTCATTTAATTTGTCGCAACAGAAAAGTAGGTAAGCAAGAATGTCATTGTAGTAGATTCATTTATAACAAACATTAACAATTATTTCAACAAAAATCACTAGCGATTACAACAAAAAATTATATTTGCACCGATAAAAAAGTGGTTGATATAGATTCATTTACAACAAAAATCATCATTATATTTCCACCACAAATTTTTTGCCACTTTGCTACAAATTTTGAATACGTATGCAACAAAAAAAATGACAGAAAAACTTACCAAGAAGGTGGCGGTGCACTATGCTGGGTTCGTTCGTGTAAAAATCTGGTCCGAAAAAAATATACTGCTTATTGAGCCGAAATACGGGAGATGCGGGCCAAACTACTGCTACGCGCGTGCGGCATGCCTGACCTACGTTCCCCTCACGTAGGTCGGCCAATGTAAGCGTTTTTTGGGCCACTATGCTGGGCTATTGATTCCGTTCGTGTAAAAATCTGGGCCGAAAAAAATATACTGCTTATTGGGCCGAAATACGGGAGATGCGGGCCAAACTACTGCTACGTGCGTGCGGCATGCCTGACCTACGTTCCCCTCGCGTAGGTCGGCCTATGTAAGCGTTTTTTGGGCCACTATGCTGGGCTATTGATTCGGTTCGTGTAAAAATCTGGGCCGAAAAAATATACTGCTTATTGGGCCGAAATACGGGAGATGCGGGCCAAACTACTGCTACGCGCGTGCGGCATACCTGACCTACCTTCTCCTCACGTAGGTCGGCCTATGTAAGCGTTTTTTGGGCCACTATGCTGGGCTATTGATTCCGTTCGTGTAAAAATCTGGGCCGAAAAAAATATACTGCTTATTGGGCCGAAATACGGGAGATGCGGGCCAAACTACTGCTACGTGCGTGCGGCATGCCTGACCTACGTTCCCCTCGCGTAGGTCGGCCTATGTAAGCGTTTTTTGGGCCACTATGCTGGGCTATTGATTCGGTTCGTGTAAAAATCTGGGCCGAAAAAATATACTGCTTATTGGGCCGAAATACGGGAGATGCGGGCCAAACTACTGCTACGCGCGTGCGGCATGCCTGACCTACGTTCTCCTCACGTAGGTCGGCCTATGTAAGCGTTTTTTGGGCCACTATGCTGGGCTATTGATTCCGTTCGTGTAAAAATCTGGGCCGAAAAAAATATACTGCTTATTGGGCCGAAATACGGGAGATGCGGGCCAAACTACTGCTACACGCGTGCGGCATGCCTGACCTACGTTCCCCCCCTCGTGTAGGTCGGCCTATGTAAGCGTTTTTTTTCTAATGGTTTCCGCACCACATGATCCAGAATTGTTATAGCCCAAATTTGGTAGCACAGCAAGTCTCGCGAGCCCTCCCAACATTCTCAATGTCCTGTTTTAAGCTACCTACTGGTTTGTGTAATCATCTCAATGCACTTATACGGAAATTTTGGTGGGGCAGCAAGGAAGGAAAGAGGAAGGTAGCTTGGGTATCATGGGAGGAAATGTGCAGACCGAAACACTTGGGTGGCATGGGGTTTAGGGATATGGAGTTGTTTAATCTAGCGCTTTTGGCTAAGCAAGGTTGGAGAATTCTCGAAAATCCTAACTCTCTGAGCGCGAGAATTCTCAAGGCAGTATATTTTCCTAACTCAGATTTCCTGGAGGCGCGGCTGGGCACAAGGCCATCACAGATATGGCGCTCTATTCTGGAGGGAAGACAACTTTTGCAACAAGGCCTCATACCGCGCATTGGGGATGGAAAGGAAACATTGATATGGACACATAATTGGATACCGAGGGATTCACACATGAGATCAATCACAACACCAAAACTTGAAGTGACCAGGGTGCATGAACTGATAGATTTCACATCAGCAAGTTGGAACATGGGCAAGCTACAACAGGTATTTTTACCTATGGATGCTACGGCTATCCAGAGTATCCCGAGACGATCCCTTTAGAGGATTCGTGGGCATGGAACTTTGAAAAATCTGGACGTTTTTTGGTGCGTTCGGCATATCGCATGATTGTTGATATTAAGCGTCGTCGGGAGGATTGGATCGATCATTCCGTGGAATCCTCAGGACGCAGGGAAGTATCAGCAACCTGGAAGAAACTGTGGCACCTTAAGGTGCCGGCCAAGGTGCGCAACTTTGCGTGGCGGCTTGCAAGGCAAAGTTTACCGATGACAGAACTGCTTCATCATAGAAACATGGCAACGGAGAGAGCGTGCAAAATCTGCGGGGCAGCACTTGACAATTGGCGTCATAGTCTGCTAGAATGTAACATGGCGCGATGTGTGTGGGTGCTGGTTGATGAAGACATCTTTGAACATGCACAAAACTGCGCCGCTCCGGATGCGAAGGTATGGCTGTTCAGTATGCTGGATACTATGAAACATGATGAGTTTGTGACACTTCTTGTCACATTATGGGCTATTTGGACAGCTAGGAGAAAAGCAATACATGAGGAGATTTTCCAAAGTCCTTTATCTATGTTTGGGTTCATTTATAACTTCATTCAAGACCTTGGTCTGGTAAAACACAAAAGCCAACGCTGCAACTACATCAGAGCATTATCCGTGAGAAGAGGTGGATTCCACCATTGGCTGGAATGGCGAAAGGAAATTCCGACGGAGCAGTGGATAGATCTGAAACTATGGGCGCAGCTGCGGCCATATTCCGTGATGAGAGCGGGAAATTCCTGGGTGCATCGGCCATGGTGATAGCAGGCTTGGTTGATCCTGGAACGCTGGAGGCTATTGCTTGTAGAGAAGCAGTCACCTTAGCTCGAGACATTGATTTGAGAAGGGTGGTTATTGCATCTGATTGCGCCACGGTGATCAACGACTTATCTTCAGGAAGCCGGGAAAGGTATGGAGTTGTGATCACTGAGATAAAGGAGAGAAGCAATGATTTTGATGAGGTATGGTTCAAGCATGAAGCTAGGGAGGCGAACTGGGAGGCTCACGACTTGGCGAGAGGGAGTCTGCATCTTGGAGTAGGTCGCCATGTTTGGTATCTGAATCCTCCGGACTTTGTAAATGTTCCACTGATTATCCAGCAATAAAGTCCGGTCTTAAAGCTCAAAAAAAAAAAGTCTCGCGAGCGCAGGTGTAGGAGAAAATCTAGTTGCCGCGGACCGCGGCGATAATCTGCCTCCGCGCACCCTCGGACAGAACGGGGCGGCCCAATAAGGTCAGATTTGTTGCTTGCTTTATTTCTTTAATCTTTGCTTTTCTTTTTTATTTCTTTTTTGGCTGTTTTTTTTCTTCTTAGTTTCTTTTTTTCTTTTTTTTGTGGATATATTTAAAATGTCCAAACACAAATTTGTTCAAATTTAAAAAAATTCAGTTTTTGAAAATATACAAAAAATTGTGTAATGTCTTTATATTTTTGGAAATCTTCATCTTTCTTAAATTTAAAATGTTCAGATTGTAAGAATGTTCAAACATAAATTTGTTCAAAACTTAAATTGTTCATAACGGGCCGGCCCAATAATGCCGTAGGAGAACTCGATCTAGAAAAAAAATGGGAAATGGGCCGACCGTTGTCGCGAAGGGGTGTGCGGAGAATTGTTAACTCCACGCAACGCGGAAACTAGGCGCCCCCAGCTGCAGAAAGAAACTTGTTTCATTGTTAGAATCGCGTCCACTGCACATATCGCAATTAGGTCACAGCGATCGGCCTTTGTCGGCAGGCCCGTCCTTCAATTTGTTCATTTTACCTTCGTCTCTTTTTCATTTTTTCTTTTCTCCTGTTATTCTCTCTTTCATTTTTCCTTTTTGTTTCCATCCTTTTCATATCTATTATATTCTATTTTCACAGGAATAGACGGAGTTTTTATTATCATGAAACATCTTTATCGTGAACCATTTTCATTATATTAGTCTACTGTACTTTTTTTACTATAGTGAATAATTTTAATTTATCACGAATCATTATATTTCATGAACGATCCATTTATGCCGCAGCTTCTATCATCACAGGCAGCCGGAACGATGATGGCATCCAGCTCCGTCGCCGCTTACGCAACCGCCTCGGTTTCTTATCAAACAAAATAAGGTACTCCATCCGTTTTAAATTAGATGACTTTCATTTGTCAAATTAAAAAAGATGTATCTAGACTTATAACATGTCTAGATACATACTCTTTTTAACAAATAGAAGTCATCTAATTTGGAACAGAGGGAGTAGATGATAGTGACTGAGGGTTACAAAGCAGACATAATCTAGGGTGGAAACACAATGTAACAGCACATCCCAACCGGCTGAGCTGCGGTTGAACCCACATGACGACGTGGCCTCGCTTTCTCCTCAAACATAATAAGGTACTTCCTCCGTTCTGAATTAATTGACTCAGATTTAGTACAACTTACACTAAATCTTAGTCAATTAATTTAGAACGGAGGGAGTAGATGACAGTGACCGAGGGTTATGAAGCAGACATAACCCTAAGGGTGGAAACACAAAATAACAGCACCATCCCAGCCGTGTGAGCTGCGGCTGAACCCACCCGACGACGTGGCGCGGCATGTATGCTAGAGCCTAGAATAGCTTGGGTTTGACCATATTTTAGCAAGTTGAACCAAAAGAAGAATCAAATCAAAGACATGTGATATTACCACGAGGAAGGAAAAGGAGGAGGCGCGGGATGAGGAGGAAGAGGAAGAAGAGTTAAAAAGAATGGTAACAACGGTATTCAGGAATTATTCAGTTTATCGATGAACTTGCTACATGCTTCAATGTATATTCCTTATGGTAATGCAAGGTGTATACATGCAACACTTACACTACCATCACGCCCGAGCAGGGGCTGGCGGAGGGTTGTTTGGGCTAGGGTTGGGCCCCTTAGGTACCTTTCTAAACACCGGGGAATCATACGAGTTAATCGGCTCTGGAGCGTACGCTGGTGCCGGTGCTAGAGAGTATATGGCGGGCGGTAAATCAGTAGGGTTAGGCAAGTCGTGGAGCGCTGCAACCATGGTAGAGAACAACATTAGCGGAAAGAGGAGGAGCAAGGCCACACCAACGCTCTTATGGACATCCATGGCTTTCATGTTGCTAGTTTTCTTCTCTTTGTAAGCTATTGTTGTGAATGTGCAGTGTCCTCTCTTGCAGCATTCATACGGACAATTTGTAGTCTCGGTTGTAATGGAATGGAAGATTAAATGGGTGAAAATTAATTTTCGTTAATTAAGTAATTAATTGTGTTAATAAGTAATTAATGAGGCGATCATGTAGTGCCTTCATTGCTTCAACAAAAGTTTCATTTGTCATTAACACGGTTCTAAAAATAACTTTGATCATTAAATATTATAGCTTGCTTTAAAAAAGTAATAGTAGAGTCATCACTCGGCTCTATAAGACTGCTAAACTAATATATATCAAGACAAATGAGTTTACAAACTAATAAAAAGACACCCCTCATATGTTACAACCCACTATAGAGGTAGTAATATGGACTAGTAACATACAAAAACGGACGAGAAAATTACCTAAATAGAAATGTGTGGGAAAACCGCAAGTCTTTCATGCCGGTTGAAATACTTGAAATTTATGTTCACAAACTATATGGTGCCTACTTAGATAATTTTTTGTCACAAAAAACTTAATAAGTATGTTTGTCGTAGCCCTTGAAAGTTTTGCGGAAATGCTACCAATTTTTTTTTGTTTTACCCCACGAAAACGGTTAGGAAAACTGTCAGTGGAAACAATGTGCTATATCCCCCAAATAATTGGTGGACTCCATAATTGTGTGTATGTCAATAACTACCGGAAACAACAAGGGGAACGCTTCATGTTGTATTGTACTGTAGTTATGGCTCTATTGTTTCAGTCTTGGTCTGGGATTCTGAGGTCTTTATCTTAGCAACATTCATAAACCATAAGGTGCCTCTTGTCTTGGCCTATGAAACGAAAAGCCTGAATGCTTACCTTACGAATAATGCGCCAAACAAAAAATAATCATAAAGTTTTTTTGTTAGTCAGAAAATTAGAATGCTTGTGTTCATTATGGATTCCCTTGTGGTGTACAGATTGTGTTTATTCCTCCAGGGGTAGTAATGTGCTTAGCCAATCTGAGGACGGGCCAATAGGGCATCCGATCTCAGTTGGAATTAAACTAAAGGAACTTGGGAACATTATATATGTGAAGGCTAGTAATGGAAGCAAGATAAATAAATAGGTGATTCAGCAGTAGGGTAAGTCTTCCACCAACAGGCCTTATTGCCTTACAGTTCATCATGCGCTTAACAAGGAGCAATGTCCATTCCCCCAAATTTTACATGCATGGTAAACCATCTTGCAAACCAGAGATTTGCAGCAGGCTATGTACGCTACTCGCTCAATTATATCAACCACTACCAGAGTTCGGCCACAAGCTCTTCTAGAACATCATCACGGATCATCTCGGCAATCTCTGTACTGAACACACCAAGTTCAGGTTGATGGTCAAGTGGCAAAGGTTGTACACCATCCAAATCAAATGGCTGATAGCTTCTTCGCATGAACAGTGCTGTCTGCCAGACGTTTTCAGCCAAATTTCTCCAGTCCATTTCAGGCCACGTTCTCATCATCATGATTGTTGAACGCAAGCTGCTATCCGGAGCTGTCATGTCAGCTAAGATAGAGTTAACGAGATCGAAAAGAAGCTTCCTGTCCGACCTCGACCACATGAGCAGCTTGCTGTACTTGTTTTCCAGCCATAGAAAAACATCTGAGCTGAATTGCCACTCTTGTGGGTATACTGGAGAGTTGCACGCGGTGCCAAGCATCTCTTGGACATAACTGCAGTCCCTGTCCTCCTCATCCTTAAATAGTGGTAGCTGCTCTTCCTTCACCTGGCAATCTGAAATGTCCGTATCGTTGCACTCATCACTCGAGAATGCATCTGAATTGTCCCTGCAGGTATCAACTTGGTCGCCCATTTTCAGCATCTTAAGCTGAGCTCTAAGTTCTGTATATATGAGAAGGCACGGGAATAAGATATTAAATCCGAAGATAAATCATATGAAGTGCAGAATCGAGTTAGTTTTGATATACTTGCCTTGAATACCATCGTTGACGCTTTTAAAGATTCCAGAATATGCAGCCTCTTCTCCAGAACTATGATGCGGTGAAGCAGTTGGACTCGAGCATTCGTAACTGTCACAGCTTAAAGTATGTGTGGACTTTACTGCTTGGTGCTCAATTTCAGTAATGTTACTCTCCATCAGTTCGCTTTTCCCATCCTGGAACCACATGTTATACTTTTGATAATGAGGAGATATGAATAGGTTCAAAACTTAATATTGCCTTAAGCATAAAGTACATGACAAACTCACACTGACAACAGAATAACAGCAAAATAGATAATAACAGAATTTTGTTGTGATGTATTGTGTACCTTCAACGCAAGCTTGTCCTGATTATGAAATTTTATGTCTTGTTCTGGCTCTCGTAATGATGTTGCTATTTTTTGCTCTGTCCACCCTATCTGACCTTCGATATTACACGCATAATCATGTGGAACAACCAAATCAATTGTTCCATGATCATCAGTATGTGTAACTACAAGAGGATGCTCAATCTTGCCTTCCCGTGACAGATCAGAAGTGCAGATGCTGTGTCTTGTTTTTTCTGAACTTACATAAATCTCTTTCTCAGCCAGCATATTTTCTTTTCCAACATGAATGATAACTCGCCCATTTTTTTGCTTAGCTTTTCTGATTGGTGATCTCTTCCTGACATGTCCATTTCCAGAATCATCGGTGGGTGTATTCAATATATCTTTCAGAATTGGCAAGTTAGGAGATGGTGCAGACCGCCTCCTTCCCTGTAATTTTGTAGCAGTGGTACATAAGGCTGGGAGAGACTTTGACCTGGGAAAATTCCTTGGCATGCCACCTCTTGAATCATCTTCACAGTAAATCCCCTTCTTCCAACCATCTTTACTGCTAATACCAAGTGGGCTGGCCGACGTCTCTTGAGCATTACTGCGACTGGAGGTTGGATCTGGCACAATCTTGTGGGTGGTTACTTTTGTTACATCTCTTCCAGTCAATTCAAGCATTTCACCTAATGTTCTTGTATCTGTAGGAACTGTTTTTTTCTCATTGGATTGGTAGGCCAACTGCCATCGTTCAGAGAGGTGCTTTCTGGCCTTTCTGCTCACCGATGATACAACAGAATTTGTGGATGAAGAGTTTTGCAGGGTGTCGTCATGAGAAGCTAAAGCAACCTTTTCCCTTTCACAGTCAACTGCAAGGTAGTGTTCATCTCCAGATGGTTTCCTTCTGCCACCTCTTTTAGCCGTTTGTTTTCTAACCTTCTCTGTATCCCCAGATGGTGGTCCCAGATGTATGAAATTTTGCTTATATATACTGCAGCGTGGGGGCTTCAGCCAATGTGTGCCTGCCAACCGACCAAACTGCTCAATTTCTTCGCTGGACGGAACAGGTGTCGAACTTTTCCTCCGAGGGTCTGGTTTAAGGACAACAATATGCGAGCACTTCCCTGAACTCTTACTCCGTTTTGGTGTCAAATGCTCCAGTGCGTCAACTGAAGTTTCTTCCAGATGCATACTAGAAAGAGAATCTTGAGACTCACACTCAACTTCCATTCTGCGAAGGTTGTCTTGCCCAAACAAGTGCCCATCAGAGCCCTGGAAACCACTGTAACCAAGGATGTGCCCTGGGAACCCTGACAGCGCAGTACTGCTCTCCTGAAGGATCTCAAGGAAAGCATCCTTTTTGGAGTACAGTATCTCGAGTGCTTCCCCGAACTCCTTAGAATTCCTGCGGCCTTCGTCGGTGGAAAGGCGCTTTGCATCCAAGAACTTGCGCCTCACGAACTCCAGATCAGCCTCGTTGCTCCTTAGGCGTGCCTTCTCGTTGGCTGACTGCAATGCCTTGCGCATCGCCATGTTCTGCATGTCAGTCACCTCAAAAACATCCTTTAACTCCGGCAGGTCGTCGGCACTGCTCCGACATGGCCGGTCCTCACATGAAAAACGGGCGACTTCTTCAATATCTCCGGATAATTTCAGTCGCATATTGCTCTGGATGTCACTCTGGCACCGGTCAAGAACCTTCTTGGACCTCGGCACGGTGTCAAGACCCATCAGCCTTGCAACAATACTAGGCGTGCAGTGAGTGAGCTCCACCTCTTGGGGCGTCGGAGGTGCCTTTGGAAGAACTGCATTTGGTTTGTTCAAGAGTCCCTGAGAAACACAATAAAGACAAAAGCCGAAAGCTTCAGTAAGGCTGTAAGGCACTGATATTTTACACATGAATGAATGAACACTTGTGGACACTCAGATTCTCCTTACCTCTCCCGAGTTCTCTTTCTCTGTGTGTGCTTCTGCCAGCGGCATCGCCTTCCTCGCCCTTTTGGACCCTCTCTTGAACTCAAAAGTAAACTGGTTGAATGAACATTGCAACCCATCAGGATTCACGGTCAAGCTTATCACAAACATGGACACTACTCAAAGTTCAAAAGTAAAACATCAGACCATACTCATTTCTTATGAAAACTTTGGACTGGAAATTTGAATATGCAGTTCGAGCAAACGAGAAATCTAGCACCATCTATTGATTTACAGGATCGTCGCTACCTCAATGTAAGAGCAGAAGCTCAAAGAGAGAGTTCAGAGAGACAATAGTGAGGAGCGACGTCCTTAGAGAGGATTCCTAATGCAGCCATCAGGGCTCATGGTCATCGGTCAAACACTCTCAAACATATCACAGACATGGACCATACCGAAATTTGGGCCACATTAGTTTTTTATTCCTTTATTATTTTGAAATTTGAATCCTCAGTTCAAGCATGATAATCATACAGAGGAGAGGATTACTCTACGGAATACACGAGCATAGGGGTCTCATGGTCAAACATATCACAGACATGGACCAAACTGAAAGTTGGGCGGCTACATTAATTTTCTATTCCTTTTTTATTTTGAAATTTGAATCCTCGGTTCAGAGCATGGCCATCTAGCAAGACCAATCGATTAACAGCAGCATGGAGCTACCAGTACAACCAAAACAGCAGCTTAAAGAGGACGATTGGAAGACAAGTGGCTGACAGGACAGGAATGGAGCGACGGGGAGGGGACTGACTTACAGAGGATTCCTCCACGGAAGACACCACCGGATCCTCCAGCACCGAGGCCCCGGCGCCCTTCGAATCGCGCGCGGCAGCCGGCGCTCGCGCTGCGCAATCAGCAAGATTAATAAAAGGAAGAATCGGCAAGACCGAATCGGCGAGAAATGGGAGCTGAAGAGCGGTGGCGAAGGAAACTAGCCGTGCGGATCAAACCTCGGCGGGACGGGGGGCGGGGGTGAGGGCACCGAGGAGGCCTCGCGGCAGATGCAGCAGCAGATCCTCCTGCTCGCGATCCGGCGCCGCCCCGCAGCATCGCGCTCGGCATCGTCGTCTGCTGCTGCTGCGGCTTCTGTCGCTTCACCTGTCCGCTTTCAGACTTTTTGGGGCTTGGCTCTCTCTCTCTCTCTCCCCCGAGAATTTGAACTGCGGCCGTGTAGGTCCCGCGTGCCTGAGCGGTAAGTGCTCAGAGTATTCTTCGACGCTATGTGGTACGCAACTAGTCGCTGGAAGGCGGGCCACGCTTATGAGTTTGTCTCATCTGTCAGTGAGAAGGTAGGGACCGAATCGGGTCGAGTAAGCGGGATGGGAGGCGTGGGTGTGCGCGTTTGAAAAAGGTTGTGGGCACGAGGCGCGAAAGCCCAGGCCCACTCCTCTCGCGCACAGTGAGCATGCGCATTCTTCCCAGCGAGGCCACCCGAGAGGTCACGACACTCGACACTAGTGCTGCTCTCGATTTGTTTTTTTTTATTTCTTTTTTGCTATGGGGACGTAATCCGAGATAAATGGAGCATACGCTCTAAAATCATTTTTTCTTTCAAAAATAGTCAGGTGCCCGTGTCCCTCCGGTACTATAAGATGCAAATTCCAAAACCAGATTTTTCCAAGTATAGAATGCAATTTAGCCAGTTAATACCTATTTTCATTATGTATGTTCATTCCCTCCGCCAATCATCATGTGTTTTTTTTAAATCTAATTAATTAGGCTAATGCATGTGCTAATCGTTGATCATTTGTATAATTAATATTATATTTAAAAAAATTCTCACCTAATAGACTCATGTCTTAGTTATAGAGAATTACTAATTACATCATATAAACCGGTATGGAGGGAGTAGTAAAATCACACAAATCAATGCTTTTTTTTCCAGCTTACCGATGGCAATTACTTGCACTTCCCATTACTAAATTCTCCCCTATGAAATAAACTCCAGGTACAAATAGTTTGATAATTCTCGGCCCGTGATTTTTCTGACGCGACGCGATGTGATGGTACGTGACGTTTGCGCGGAGGGTCTGAGTCGACACGCGGCTTACTAGTGAGTTCACGGGCAAACGTCTCGAGTCGGTTACTCTTCGTTCCCAATCGCGCCGCTCCACTTTGGGTATCTAGATCATTGGTGTTGAGTCTCATCTACATGGGTATCAAGATCATTTGTGTTTCAGCTGTATAAATATCTAGATCATTCACGTATTCAATCGCATTTATTTGTGAAACATTATATAATGCTTATGACCAACCAACCAAATGTTATAAGAGACACATAAGAACAACTATGGTCGTCTAGGCCAGTACGAGAGTAGGGGGATGGACACAAGTTCGTCGCCATGTTCCGAACATGATGTGACTGGGATAATGAAGATACAAATGTTTATGATTGTGAGGCGTCGGAAACTCAGCGGTCATGGAAGAACTATGCCCACCTAGTCTCGCAATGCTAATTTTTCTACGGTGCAATAATGTGGTAGGGTATTAGGACCCTTCCGTATGTGTAACTCCATCCTCTTGATAAGATTTAAGTATAATTTCGGTGAAAACCATGGGGTTTCAAGGACCATGTGTGACGTGGGGCTACCTTGCGGGTAGCCCACGATGATGCTACTTGGGCCGCGCCAAGGATGGAAAGGCCCGTAGAAGGCCTACTCGGGGTATCTAGTATCCTAGTCCAACTCGGTTAGGTCTTGTAACCTACCGTTCTATACCAACCACCCGAGACCTGGCTACCTATAAAGGCAGGAGGGTTGCCCGTCCTAGAGGACACGCTGAGAACCACTACGACAAACCCTAGCGAGATCGCAATCTCGCCATTGTAATCGCTACTCACATCAATAACCAGACAAGCAGGAGTAGGGTGTTATCCTCCGGGAGCCTGAACCTGGGTAAACCTCGCTTGTCAGCCGTCGTGATCACCTTGCACTCATCTCTCTCCCCATCAATCAACCCGGGGTGCACAACCCTGGGACTTGTCGAGTTAACGCCTCGTCAATTGGCGCCGTCTGTGGCAAATTCAACAAGTGTTAGGATCATGGTCGCACCGGCTCCATCCGCAATGAAGATCGGCGCATCCGCCGTCAGGGAGTCGATCCGATTCGGCTCCTTCGAGTACGTCGTCCACTCGCCAACTCATCGATCGGTGTACGCCGATCTGGACAAAGGTATACATATTACCTTCGGCTCCATATTCTGCTGCATAGATAGTCGTGGTATACTCAGGTCTACGACTACTGCGCTACGTGCGACGGCGTCTCCAAAATCGCCGACCGTTGCGCCCGCTGGACCCGCCGAGATCACATCGGCCGCACCCGCGGAGATCGCAATCGCAGGACCCGCAGAGATCGCATCTGCCGCACCCGCGGAGATCGCGACCGCCGAACCCGCGAAGATCGCATCTGTCGCACCCGCAGGGGTCGCGCCAGCTGCTCCCGCGAAGAAGACATCTACAACGACAATCTCGGCTTTGACCGCGCGAATCGAGTCCGCTACACCAACCTCGGTCGTGCGGTCGATCAAGTCAAGATCCACCTCCACCGTCGCACCCGCGCGGCCGACCAGGGGCCCGCGTCTGACAACCAGGTCACGCGCGCCCTCGTCTTCGTGGAGATCCCAGGTCTACCCCAAGCCAATCGCACTCGCCCCGGCAAGTGTGAGCACCTGGACAATCGCGAAGAGACGCGACAGCGGGTGCGCCGCGCGCCACGTTGCAGCAATTTTCGACCCCGAGCAAGAAGCGGGCGACAGAAGCAGCAGCGGCAGCACCAACTCTCCAATCCATGCCTACCCCAAGCAAGTCTTCATGGCCGGCACAGCGCCGCATAACGACGAAGACGAACCCGCATACCCACTAGAGGTGGACATGCCGGACGAGACGAAACTTGTCATCACGCGCGATATGGCGATCCAAGCCATGATGCATGTGGACGAAGGCACTTTCCCGCCACCCGACGCACCTCGAGAAGATCACCTAGCGGTCCAGTACTTGCTACGCAAGGAAGGCGAACAAATTCGCGCCGAAAAAGCCGAACTTCTCAGGCGCAAAAGGGACGCAGATGCATCGAGTGCCAGGCGAGCTGCTCTCTCCTTCACATCCTCCACAGAGGTGAACCAGGGAGCACGGCGAACCAGAGCCCGTGTCCCCCACATGGCAGAAGCTGATCGTACAAGGCTCACTCGCAACCTCGATTCATCTTTCGTCACCGAAGATGAGAATGGGATACCCGTCCCGAAGACGGCGAATGCCGCCCTGATATCAGTCGAGACATACCTCCGGCTCACGCAGCCACCGGAGGGAGACGCGCGCTCCCTTCTCCACAAGCAACAAATTGCCTCCATAAGGGCAATCGAAGAGGCTCTGGCGGCCAAGGGGCCAAGCAACAGAGCGACTGAGCCAACGACGTCGGGCATCCCAGCGGCGCAGCGACAAGCAGTCAAGGACCTCCGTGACGTCCTGACACAGAAGACGGTGGACCGCAACCGCAAGGAACGTTCGGCTAGCGGGGCACACGCAAACGACCATGCCGACCGCGACTTCGAGCCGTGTGGCGCAGCATGCTTTAGCTTCAACATCCGCGACACCCGCATGCCTAAAGGCTTCAAGTTGACGGCTGGCACACCAAAATACGACGGGAAGCAAGACCCAAAGCTATGGCTCGAGGACTACCTCATCGCTTGCACCTGTCAAGGTGGAACGTTGACTACAGCCATGCAGTACATCCAGCTCATGCTGACAGACTCGGCACGAGGGTGGCTCACAAGCCAACCCAAAGATTCTTTCCGGACATGGGAGGAATTCCAAGATAACTTCATCAAGAGTTTCTCAGGAACATTCGCCAGGCCGACGACCTACATCGAGTTGCAGGCCTGCAAGCAAGGGAAAGACGAGTCGCTTCACTCTTACATCCAGAGGTGGACACTCCTCCGCAATACCATGGAACCCGTATCAGAGGATCGAGTGATGGACGCTTTCATGCATGGCGTCGCTCGCCGCGACCTCCGGGAGGAATTCGGTAGGCTGCAGCCGAAGACCACAATAGAACTCATGAAAACAGCCAACCAATGGGACGAAGGAGAGGACTATGTCCGCGAAACTTCTCCCAAAAAGGAAGGCGAAACAAGCAACTGGCGCGAGGCACGTCAAAAGAAGAAGGCACGTTACACCCACGATTCAATCGAATTAGTAGCGGCAGGGTACGAAACCCCCCGCGAGGAAAAGCGTGACAACAACCGACAATACGAGCAGAGTCGGCAGCCCAGCTCGAGCCAGTACAACCGTGGCAGCATCAGCATCGACCACAATGATGGAAGTCAAAAGCGCGAGTGGAAGCGCCCGCTGACCCCAGCAGAGGAACTGATGCAACCCTGTAAGCATCACTCGTTCCGCAACCCCGCAACAGGAAAGTGGGGTTCAAACCACCTGTTGAAGGATTGCCGCAAAGCAAGAAAGATCTACCATGCCATGCAGCAAATCATCGCCCCGGTGCAGGCCATACAAGCGGCACCACAGCTAGCCATCCAGGCAGCACCCGCAAGCAACAATCAAGTGCAGGCGGCAGGAGCGTTCCCCCAGCCGCAACAGCAGCAACAAGGCCCGTCGGCAGCAGCAGACGCGTACCCAGCCGCACGGGGACAGTTGAACATGATCCAGAAGGGACCCCCGTCGAACAGGAGGCAGAAAATCATCACACGCCAAGTACTTCAAGCCATCAACAGCCCGCGCGCGGTACCAGACTACCTGCGCGGGTCGGAGACACCAATCACATTTTCCAGGGCAGATCACCCAGCGGAGGTAGTCCGACCCGGGCACGCCGCACTCGTGATTGAGGCTTTGATCGACGACTACAGCCTCAAGAAGGTATTCCTAGACGGAGGCATCGGCATCAACATCATATTCGCCGATACCCTCAGACGAATGAACAGGTCGACAGAGAAATTGCCGGAATCGGAGACCACCTTCCGCGGCATAGTACCAGGGCAAGCAATCACGCCCATGGGAACAATCACACTCGACGTCATCCTCGGTACACCCGAGCACTTCAGGAAGGAGTCGATAGACTTTGAGGTCGTCGACTGGAAGTCACAATACCACGCCATCCTCGGACGCCCAAGCTTTGCCAGGTTCATGGCAGTACCCCACTACGCCTACCTGATGATAAAGTTACCCGGGCCGAAAGGAGTGATCACTGTCCACGGTGACTTTGGGCTCTCCAACAGCTGCGACCGCGAGTTCGCCAAGATCTCCGAGTCCTTCGGCGTCGAAGAGCACTTCAAGGCCATATCAGCCGACAACGACAAGACCATCTTCCCGGCTCGCAAGAAGCCTGCCAAAGACGCAGCGTTCAACACGAATGACGACACTGTCACCCACCAAGTCCATCCGACTGACAGTGGAAAGACGATCAAGGTCTCATCGAGCCTAACCCCTGCATAGGAAGGCGCGCTCGTCGAGTTCCTACGTGAGAACTGGAAAATCTTTGCATGGCAACCCTCTGACATGCCAGGGATACCCAGGGAACTCGCCGAGCACTCTCTAAAAGTCCACAAGGACGCGAGGCCAGTCAAGCAATCCATGCGACGCTTCTCAAGACCCAAACGAGACGCGATCACCATGGAAGTCGACAGACTACTACACGCCAAGTTCATCCGAGAGATCAAGGACTCGGACTGGGTCGCTAACCCGGTTCTAGTTGAGAAAAAGAAGACGAAGAAATTGCGCATGTGCGTTGACTTCACCGCAGTCAACAAATGCTGCCCCAAGGACCACTTCCCGCTCCCGCGGATAGACCAGATCATCGACTCGACTGCAGGTTGCGAACGCCTATCTTTTCTGGATGCCTACTCAGGCTACCAGCAGATCAGGCTGAAAGTCGAGGACGAGGAGAAGACAGCCTTCATCACACCCGACGGCGTCTTTTGCTACCAGACGATGCCGTTCGGGTTAAAGAACGCAGGTGCCACCTACCAGCGGACAATGCAAGCATGCCTCAAGGGGCTAATCGGGCAGATTGTCCAAGTCTACGTCGACGACATTGTCGTCACTACCCGAAAGGAAGATACCCTAGTCGACGACCTCCGCAAGGTCTTCGCTGCGCTGGACATATATCAGATCAAGCTCAATCCAGAGAAGTGCGTGTTCGGCGTACCAGCCGGAGAGCTACTGGGGTACCTTGTATCTGCAAGAGGAATCGAAGCAAACCCCGAGAAGGTGCAGAACATCCTCACAATGCCAGCACCAACCAAGCTCAGGGAGGTGCAACGATTAGCTGGCCGAGTCGCAGCTCTCAGCCGGTTCATTAGTAAGTTGGGAGAGAAAGCTTTACCTTTTTACCAACTGATGAAGAAGGCAGACAAGTTCGAGTGGACACAAGAGGCGCAGGACGCATTCGACCATCTCAAGAAAACACTGACAACCTCTCCAGTCCTCGTTGCACCACTGGAAAATGAGCCGCTGTACCTATACGTCTCAGCAACGAACAGGGTGGTAAGCACGGTGCTCGTAGTCGAACGCGAAGAAGAAGGGCACAGTCACCCGGTACAGAGGCCCGTCTACTACCTCAGCGAAGTACTCACCCTGTCCAAACAGAATTACCCTCATTACCAGAAGCTGGCATACGGAGTCTTCATGACCTCCAGGAAGGTCGTCCACTACTTCTCCGAGCACCCGATCACGGTGGTAAGCTCCTCTGGACTAGCAGACATTCTCACAAACCAGCGCGCGACAGGGCGAGTCGCCAAGTGGGTTGTCGAACTAGGACCATGGGGGCTGAAGTATGCTCACCCGAAGTCTATCAAGGCCCAAGTTCTCCCAGAATTCACAACCGAGTGGATAGAAGCCCAACTACCAAATATCCCCGACCTGTCCAACGCATGGACAATGTACTTTGATGGCTCGAAAAAATTCAAGTCAGCCGGGGCAGGAGTCGTGCTCATCTCCCCCAAAGGCGACAAGCTCAGGTATGTCTTACAGATGGATTTCGCGAAGCCGTCCAACAACGAGGCCGAATACGAGGCCCTGATCCACGGCATGAGGATGGCCAAGAACTGCGGCGCCACGCACCTCATGATCTACGGCGACTCCTATCTGGTGGTACAGCAAACCATGAAGTCCTGCGACGCCGTCGCCGACAACATGATCGCCTACAGAGACCTCTACAATCAGATGGAAGGAAACTTCGACGGCTGCGAGCTGCGCCACATTGGCCGTGAAAGCAACGAGGAAGCCGACATCCTCGCTAACATGGGCTCAGACAGGGTACCAGTCCCACCCGGCGTCTTCCTCGAGTGCATCACGCAGAGATCCATCAAGACTCAGGGTACAGCAAGCACAGAAACAAAGAAAGGCGATGCCAACCCGCCGAGCCAAGAAAAGGTCTCCATGGAGGTCATGCTAATCGAGGCCACATGGACAGGGCCATACCTGGCATACATATTACATCAGAAGCTGCCATTAGATCCAGTCGAAGCAAAGCGCATCATCAGGCGCTCCAAAAGTTTCACCGTCATCAACGGAGAACTCTACAAAAGAAGCATCTCAGGAATCCTGCAAAGGTGCATAGATCCAGTCGACGGCCAAGCCATCTTACTCGACATCCATACGGGTATCTGCGGGCATCACACCAGCAGTCGGGCACTAGTGGCCAAGGCGCTACGCGCCGGGTTCTACTGGTTGACAGCCATGCAGGACGCCGAGGAGCTGGTGAAGAAATGCACAGGGTGCCAGGAATTTGCCAACAAACCACACGCCCCAGCGTCAGAACTCAAGACGATACCGTTGGCCTGGCCGTTTGCCCAATGGGGTCTGGACATGGTGGGCCCACTGAAGAAATCCTCACCCGGAGGTCACACTCACCTCCTGGTCGCAGTCGATAAGTTCACAAAGTGGATCGAAGCCGTGCCCATCACAAGTTCGACTGCATCCACAGCGGTCAACTTCATCGGGTCAATCATCTTCAGGTTTGGGGTACCAAACGGGATCATCACAGACAACGGCTCAAATTTCACAGCCGAAGAATTCAAGGACTTTTGCTCAGAGCAGGGGATCAAACTCAATTATGCGTCCGTCTCGCACCCGCAGTCCAACGGACAGGTGGAGAAAGCCAATGGACTAGTCTGTAGCGGCATCAAGAAACGACTGCGCGTGCCCCTGAGACGCGCAGCGGGCGCATGGGTGGAAGAGCTTCCATCGGTCCTCTGGAGTCTGCGAACAACGCCGAATAGATCCACCCAGTACACTCCATTCTTCATGGTGTACGGTGCAGAGGCGGTCCTCCCCTGCGACATCAAGTTCGACGCACCAAGAGTAGTCACCTACGACGAGTCGGAAGCAGAGGACGCACTCGAAGACAGCAGAGACACCCTGGACGAAGCGCGAGACATCGCCCTGACACGATCAGCCGTGTACCAGCAAGACCTGCGCAATTATCACACTCGGAGGCTGCGACCAAGAGCGTTCGTTGCAGGCGGCCTGGTTCTTCGACTCAAGCAAAAGAAGGTGCACAAGCTCGCCTCCCCATGGGAGGGCCCGTATATTGTAACAGAAGCAATAGGCAATGGAGCTTACCGCCTAAAGGACTCGAAGACAGGAGCAGACTGCAGCAACCCATGGAACGTAGCACAGCTCCGCCGGTTCTACGCCTAGCTCAAAACAACCATTGTACAAGAAAATCAGCGCGGCAGGTTTCAGACGCACTCTTTCCCTTACCAGGGTACCTGCGGGGACTGGAAGGGTTTTAATGAGACGGCCTGTTCGCAAGAATCAATAAAGTGATTTGAAGAAATTCTGTCTCCTTTACCTGTCACTCAGAGAAAGATGAAAAATCCTAGGCCGCCACTCGAAATACTCGAGGGCTGCGCCGCACAGGTTGAAATAAAAGCTTAGGCCGCTACTCGAACCACTCGGGGGCTGCGCCATACAAGCATGATCAAAAATCCTAGGTCGCCACCCGAACCACTCGGGGGCTGCGCCACACAGGTTGAAATAAAAGCTTAGGCTGCCACCCAACTCACTCGGGGGCTACGCCGTACAAGTACCAAGCCAAAAAATCCTAGGCCGCCAGCCGACCGACTCGGGGGCTGCGCCATACAGGTCAAGTTCAAAATCCTAGGGCGCCGCCCGCCACACACGGGGGCTGCGCCACACAGGTCACACTTGTAACCCTAGGCTGCCACTCGACTTACTCGGGGGCTACGCCAAACAGGACCTCCAAGAAAAATCCTCAGCCGCCACTCGAACCTACTCGGGGGCTGCGCTGCACAGGTCAAGTTCCAAATCCTAGGTCACCACCCGACATACTCGGGGGCTGCGCCAAACAGGTAACACTTGCAACCCTAGGCCGCCACCCGACCTACCCGGGGGCTGCGCCATACAGGTCTTCGCCAAAATCCTAGGCCATCACTCGAGCGACTCGGGGGCTGCGCCATACAGGTCAAGTCGCAGAAATCCTAAGTCGCCACCTGATATAATCAGAGACTGCGGCACGCAGGTCACACTTGAGAAACCTAGGTCACCGCCTAGCATTCTAGGCGACTGCGCCAAACAGGTCGCAAGCCCAAATCAAGCACTCACTTTCGAGTAAAAAGATTAACTCTTACAATTCTAGAGTATTTCAATCAATTGTCTTACTTACGCAGGCACATTTGCCACCCTATAGCTAACCCTGTACACCAGAAGACAGCTACTCTACACTGCAGGTTCAGCCTTCGGCGCATCAAGAGGCCCTACAAGACGCTCGCTCAGGTCCTGAACCTGCCGGATAATCCGACGCGCAGCAGCCAGGGTCTCGTCGAAGTCATCATCACTCGGCAGGCCTTCAAGCACCCGCTCAAGCGGAAGATGAGGCCGGTTCATCCGGACGTATGCCAACGCAGCGTTCGCACCAGCCACATGTTGGGCGTCGACGACTTCCTTCAAGCCTTCGCCATCGCGGAACCTCTCCAGCAAAGCAGACAACCCGTTTGGCTGCGCATTATGCGGGAAGTACACACGATTGATGTGGCAAAGTGTCTTCCGGCAGCTCTCCAGAAGAAAAGAAGCGCGCCACGTGCGATCAAGCATGGTGGCAAGGACGCGCCCCCTCGAGTGGCTCACCCAGAACTGCCGAGCTTCGTACGAGTTGCCGGACGCCTCTCGGGTGACTCGCTCTTCAACGCGAACCCGCTCAGCCTCCCAGTCGGGATTGACGTCTGCGCACATAAAATACAACTAAGAACGAGAAGGAAAGCCACAAAAGGTCGGCAGCCGCCAAGAAGAGGATACATACCCTGCAGCTGTCGGCTGATCAGGTCGATCTCCCCAAGCAAAAAGTCCTCACGTCGCGAGAACTCCGCCGTGGGATGCGACTGAGAACGTTGTAGCAGCCGCTCCGTATTCTTCAGGGTCGCCTCAAGCTCCGCCACCTTGTTCTTCAAAAATTTGATTATACGCTGATCGTTGGCACTACGTGGAGGAGCCGGCGCCGCCCGACGACGGCGAGCACCCGAAGAAGAAGCCGCGCCACTCAGCACGGCCGCCGGAGAAGGCGGAACATCATCGCGCGCAGCACTCTGCCAGGGATGCGCAGAGTCAATACAATCAGGCGACTGCGAAGCACAAATCAACTCAAGAGAAATAAAGACCAGCAAAATCATTATCGAAGACCAAAAGACCCGACAGGGCAATATTCATTACAGGCATAAAATTCAAATACAGATCGCGGCGACTTCCGCATTCCTACAACTATGCCTACTCTAAGGCCGCGGACTGCGACCGGGAACGGCCCTTCCGAGCTGCCGCCTCAGTCGCCTTAGCAAGGGCCCTCTCGAAGAGTGCCACAAGCTGCGCAGCCAGCTGCGAGGCGCGCTCCTTCACGCCACTCAGCGACGCGGTCCGGCCGTCGGGTTTGCGAGGAAAACCGCTGACGACCTTCTCGAAGTCACCGGGGACTTGGTGGCCTAATAAGAGCTGGAAGGTGAGCTCGGAGCCGCGTACCGTCTGCGACCGCGTGAAGTCGGCGATGGTAGTCGCGTCCTCAAACGGCGCAGCCAGGGCGTCCACGGTCGCCGGCGGCTGGTCACCCGGGAAGATGCTCTGGTGCACCACGGCCAGAGCTCCAGTCGACTTCTGCAACGCGGCCGAAGACTTCTTCAGCGCGTCCGAAGCGTAGGCGCATACTCGGTCGAGGAAGCCAACAGCGGTGGCCAGGTCAACCGTGTCACTCGACGCATCTTCGGGAGGAGCTCCACCGCAAGTCTCTGCGCAAAAATTCAAAGTCAGATCAAGAAAAAGAGCAAAAGACTCAGTAGGCGTCAAGCCGAAACTCACCCCCAAGTACGCCGGCTAGCGAAAGGAGACGACCAACTTGAGTCTTCTCCTTGGCGACCCGCGCCAGCTCCCGCTCTTGGGACTCGCGAAGAGCCTTCTCAAGCTCATCAACCCGCCCAGTAGCCTGGTCCAGCGAGGAACGCAGTTGGTCCCTTTCTTTCTCCAGGCGAACATAAGCCGCGGCTGCGTCGAGCTGCTGGCGATAGTAAGGCTGAAATAAAAGCAAGAAGTTAATAAAGTTGCGGGCGACTACACTAGTCACCCACACCTTCGGGGGCTACTCCCATCGGGAGCGCTGATCGCGCACCCGATGAAAATCAAGGAACACAAAGAAGAAGCATGCAAGACTTACGTGGTCCAGGAGTTCAAGGTCTTCCGCAGTCGAAGGAAGCACGCGGCTGGAAGATGCAATACCGGTAGGCTCAGCATGCACCTTCTCAACCACCACTGGCGTCCTCAAGTCAGCCGAAGGGGCAGATGTGAGCTCCACGTCCCGAAGGGGGGAGCTAACATCGTCCGAACGATGGCTGCAGCAGAACCAAGAACACCAGTCGAATCAAAAAACGGCCAAACTGCAAAGTACAACTAGATGGACACATTACAAAGGAACTCACCTGGGGGTGCCGGCGTCATCGTAGCTCTCAAGGGAAGGCGAAGGCATCCGCGCAAACGAGCGTGGCACCGCGGAGCTGACTGGGGGAACGTTTAGAGGTTCCTCCCAGCCACCCGAAAAACGAGCACCCGGAGACGTCACGGCGACCTCCTCCTCAGCAGCGTCCACGCCCCGGGCAGGTGACGACGCAGTGGCAGACTCGCCGCGACTCGGAAGCTTCCGCTTCTTCCTCGCGGGTTCCTCCGCCTCGTCTTCCTCCTCCACCTCGTCGCGGGGAGAATGCGCGGAGGGAATCTCTTCGTCCTCGTCATCCTCTTCGACAAACCTCGACTCATCGTCGGGTCCGTTCTCAGGGAGGGGAGGACAGCTGACGAAAAGATCTCGGCCCTGAAGCAAATAGACACAAGTCGAATCAGAAAGAAAGGTAGACTCAAGTCGAAGAAGGTCAGAGAGAAGACAATAAAAGACGTACCTCAGGAACGGGGTTCGAGGCCCCGTAAGGAGAAATTGGGCACCTGACGTTGCACGTGTCCGCGGCCTGGAGGTTGGTGATGGACCTGACGCTGGCTTCCACCTCCTCGTCCTCCAGCGGCTTGGCGCTGATGCCTTCGGCGGCCCACATCGGGTGAGGCCGGGCGCTGACCGGCTGCACCCGAAGACGGTAGAAGGTGGCCATCAGAAAGACGCCACCCGCATCACGCCCAAGGGTCTGAGTCAGCTCATGCAGCAGGGACAGCAGGGGTCGCACAGCCTCCTTCTCCACGGCAGACAGCGGGTGCGCCCAGGCGCCGGTCTTCCGCAGTCCGCGCTTGCTGTCGAATGCGTCCAGTCCGTCGTCGTTCGACTGGACGTAGAACCATCTCCGGCGCCACCCCTGGACGGAGTCGGACTTCTTCATCTGAAAGTACGCGGTATCACCGCGCACCTGGATTCCGAAGCCGCCCACTGGGAAGGTCAGCCCACTCTTCCCCACGTTCTTGCGAACGAGGAAGAGCGACTTCCACAGTGCCCAGTGGGGCGCGACACCCAAGAAGCACTCGCAGAGCACGATAAAGCCCGCGATGCTCAAGACGCCATTGGGGGTCAGATCGTGGATCTGAACCCCATAGGCGTACAGGAGACCACACACGAAATCATGCATAGGGAACCCGAAGCCTCGCGGAATGAAGTCCGCGAAGCAAACACGTTCCCCATCGCGAGGAGTGGGGAAGACCTCCTTGCCAGGGACTCGTACCTGGACTTGGTCGGCGGGCGGCAGCAGGCCCTGCGCGCGGAGCAGCTCCACGTCGCTCTTCTTCGTCGACGACCTCTGCCAATCGCCCCCGGGTTTCTTCATCACCCCGGCGTCGTCAGCGGCGGCGGAGGAGCCAGCGGCGCTCTTCGGCTTGCCCATCGCCTAGGCTGCAGGGTGCGTGGACGGATTGCTTGGAGCTCGGGATGGCGGCAGAAATGGCAGAGCGCAAGAGGAGAAGAAAGGCAAGAATGGATTGGAGAAGATGACATCCCAAAAGCCAAAGCGCAGTACTTATTCCTCGAGGATCGGCATCTCAACCGTCCATCAAGCAATGGCTCCGAACGAGAGCATCCAGCCGTCCACGTGTCGCACGGAGAAACCAACCGTCCCCGCCAACTTCCTCCACTACGCACGGGAACCGAGGCGTCATCATCGTGCCGCGCAAATTTCGCGCCCACTTCCGCGGACTGTGGTCAGCTCTGACAGCGGGGCCCGCCACGTCACGTCCCATCGGGCGCAGAGGCGTGCAACGAATCGTCATCGATGACGTCATCAAGCCAACGGCTCCAAAATCAACCGAAGAAACTCGAAGAAGTTATTCGAGTGGTAGGCTCCGCAGCTGAACTCAGCAAGGTAGGATCAGCCAGTGATCCGAGCACCCGAAGAAACCGTTCGAGTGGCAACTCAGTAAGCTCGAGCAGCCGAAGCCATCCACCAAGTAAGCCAAAACAGGCTGAGTAGAAGCAAGCTTCAAAAGAAGATGAAGACAAAGTAATTCGACTGCACAGATTACTCCCATCGGGAGTGGCTGGTTCGACTGAAGAAATTCGAGTTCAAGCTCAAGATCAAGTAATCCAACGGCGCGTCCAGGAAGAAGGAGTCCTTTGTCCGACTCTACGCTTCGACCAAGCACTCGGGGCTACTGACGTGGGGCTACCTTGCGTGTAGCCCACGATGATGCTACCTGGGCCGCGCCAAGGATGGAAAGGCCCGCAGAAGGCCCACTCGGGGTATCTAGTATCCTAGTCCAACTCGGTTAGGTCTTGTAACCTACCGTATCTATACCAACCACCCGAGACCTGGCTATCTATAAAGGCAGGAGGGTTGCCCGTCCTAGAGGACACGTTGAGAACCACTACGACAAACCCTAGCGAGATCGCAATCTCGCCATTGTAATCGCTACTCACATCAATAACCAGACAAGCAGGAGTAGGGTGTTATCCTCCGGGAGCCTGAACCTGGGTAAACCTCGCTTGTCAGCCGTCGTGATCACCTTGCACTCATCTCTCTCCCCATCAATCAACCCGGGGTGCACAACCCTGGGACTTGTCGAGTTAACGCCTCGTCAATGTGCACTGATGAACCAGACGTCCTCATGGCACAACTCTCGGGAGTATGTAGCAAGGTGAAAAAGGTGATAGCGTCGCGCTCATTTGTCAGCTCTGACTGCTCAATCCATATGACACCCTGATCTTCCGAGACATGCCTAACCTTGCACCAAGAGTTAAACTAGACCAGCTATTTATATGCAAAGATGTATCTTGTGTCTAGATCGATCGGAAGAAGATCATAGTATATGAGTATAATCAGATCAATGTTTTGTCCAGTTTACGAATGGCAATTACTTGCACTTCCTATTACCAAATTCTCCCCAATGAAATAAGTTTGATATTTCTCAGGCCTTGATTTCTTCTGATGCGACGTGGTGGTATGTTAAGTTCGGGGAGGGCCTGAGTCGACGCGCGTGGTGCCACGGGCTGGTGCTGACTTGCTAGTGAGTTCACGTGCTAACGTCTCGAGTCAGTTACTCTTTGTTCCCAACCTCACCGCTCCACTATGGGTATCTAGATCATTCGTGTGGAGTCTCATCTACATGGCCACATGGGTATTAAGATCATTTGTGTTTCATCTGCATAAATATCTGGATCATTCATGTGACTTCCGTATTCAATCGCATTTATTTGTGAAACATTATATAATGCTTAGGACCAATCAACCAATCGATCTGAAGAAGATCAATTAGCCTACTGATCGATCAAAGGTGACGTGATATGCAAATAATAGATGGGAATAAAAATTAGGAGAGAGAAGTAGAACTAGTGTGTATCAATGATTTCTTGGAGATCGCATGAAATGAAGGGTGTGCCTTTGGTGTTAGTGATCACCGAACACCGACCCCATACACAATGCAATTAACAAACCATAATTAAAGGTTGGAGAGACAAAATTGGCTCAACGGAACTGACCCATTTTCTATAGTTTATCATCAAACCCAAAACTTCACCAACGTCCAGCGATATGTGGCCAGCTAGAGCCGTTGTAATTCATGACTTACGGAATGGTCTACTGGAACGACATACTCGACTTTCCTACACAACTCTAACCAGGTAGTGCTTTAGCGTGTGTTGGATTACGACCCGATTTGGGCTTCGTGTACTCTGCTCGTGAGATCCCGAGTTTGGCTCCTCGACCCTTCTCAGCTTAAAGGCCTGTCTCCAAGTCTCCCCTTCGGGTCATGGGGAGATCCTAGTCTTCGCAGTATGCGGAGTTAAGAACTCTCCGCTCGCCCCCACGAACGCTTAATGGGCCGTATTTCTCGGCCCAATTTTGGCCCTGAACGAGTTTAAAAAAAATCTGAATAACGAATATTTTAGTTAGGGACAATTTTAAAATTGAACATTTTTCAAACTTGAAAAGAATTTTCAAATTTGATTTGCATAAACTGATTTGTTTAGTTTTTTGTTTGAACAATTCTTAAATTTTGAATATTTTAAAAATCTGAACATTTTAAATTTAAGAAAGTTGAACATTTTAAAAATGTATAGACATTACTAAAAAAATAAATATTTTTGAAAACTGAATTATTTTTAGTTTTGAACAATTTTTTGTTTTGAACTTTAAAATTTGGAAAATTTTAAATATATCCAAACAAAATAGAAAGAAAATGGAAAAAAGAAAAAGAAACAGCCGAAAAAGGAAAAAACGAAAAAGGAGAAAAGAAAAAAAACTGAAGCTGAAGAGTCTGACCTTATTGGGCCGGCCTGTTCCATCCGTGGGTGCGTGGAGAGTTCTTAACTCCGCGGTACGCGGCAACTAGGATTCCGCAGGGTCATGTAGTCCACATTTCTAGCATTCTGTTTGGACCTTTCACCATTGTGTCCGATGAACGCTTGTCAAGCATGAGCGGCAAGGGTGCGACTCATGGTGACATGAAGGCGGCGGCTCATGCTGGTGCCCAGAAGGAAGATTACACGGAGGAGAGCGGCGATCACTGGCTACCACAAGGGTGCGGGACTAGATTCCATGTTCGATCTTGCAAAGAGTGTTCTATCTTTGTAAGAAAGTCAACTTCTTTAAACTTATACCATATCTATACAAAAAACTACAAACATGTCGTGCCACCAAATTAGCATCATTATATTTATAATGAAGTATTTTTCGTCACATACCTATTAGATTCATAAATATTGTTATCTTTTTATATAAACTCTATCAAATTTGAAATATTTAGTGTGTTCCAAAAAAAACCCTGAAAGGACATACTTTACGGGACTGAGGGAGTATTTTACATATCTGTGTCTAAGTCATACATGAGTAAGTGTTAATTAGGAGTACAGCGCAACTACATGATGAGCCAACTTAGCTGAGATATGCTATTGTGTTAGTTTTCAAGCCGTACGCTAGCCATTTAGTCTGCAAAGCTCATTCAAGTTGAAGGTTTGAGAATCAATTCTACTAGCTTATTTTTGAGAGTGCAAAGAGGAGAGAAAAGTACTAAGGACGATGCAAGAGAAGAGAAGAGAAGCGATCAACCATGTGGTCTCTGCCACATAGCCAACAACAATATGGGAGAATCAATCAAAAACTTTATTTTCCATTTAACTTCCGATATTCAATCGCATTTATTTGTGAGAACTTTATATTTTTCGAAAAGGGTCGACCCGGCCTCTGGATCGATTGATGCATGCGGCATTTAATGAAATTATTTCAGTATAGTCTTACAAACGAGTACATCACGGATCACATAGGGTTGAGACGTGTATCAACCATCTAAAAAATAAGGACAACATGAAATGGCTCTGCATCAACATGATATCCTAAGATCAAAACGCCAGTTGAACTGGTTGTACAAATCCCGTGCAACCAATTCCAGGCGGTTGCACCCAGAATCCAGAGCGGCTTGCTTGTCCATTGACTGTAGGTAAGACCACGTGTGAGAACTTTATATACCCAAAGCACAACCAAATCAAAAGTTATAATAAGATGGATCAGAGCAAAACATGGTGGAGGCTAGTTCGAGAGTAAATGAAGGAAGAGGGTTTCATCTTCATGTTCCTAGTATGATTTCACGGGAACAAAAAAAGGATTACTAACTCGTGAGGCTGAGAGGCGTTGGGAAATCAGTGGTCACGTAGAATATGCATCTGAATCGTCCGCCTGTCCTGGTTAGTTAGTGGTGCAGTTATGTAGTGTCTTATAATGGCCCTTAGCCATGCATAGTGCAGGCCTATCGATGATATTTTTTTATAGCTTCCGTGAAAATTATGAACTTTAGATGACCAACGGTCTATTATCGACCATGGGCCCGGCGTCCTCCTTGCAGAATTCAAGTAGCTAGCAAGGTGACAAAAATTACAAGGTCGTGTTCTAGCTCATCTTGTTGACGATAGCATTGTGTTGGTGTGCTCTGCTTATCCACGGTTCTGAGCCCGTCCAGGTATTATTAGTTTTGTTTGAGATCTAATTGTGGTAAAAATTACAAGGTCATGGTAGCATTGTGTTGGTGTGCTCTGCTTATCCACGGTTCGAGTCCGTCCAGATGCCTGTTTTTTAGGTATTATTAATTTTTTTTAAGATCTAATTGATTCAAGAAGACATAATGATGCACAAAATATGTCGTAGATCGAAGTCGTTTGAATAGGCGACTTACGAAATGCGAGCCCGTACACACGTAACCACTACCTTACCCTTAAATCAATGATTATAGAAAGCTTACATTCTAAACAGTAGTTTTCTGTATTATTGTTTGTTCCAGATCTAATTGATTCAATACAACATAATGATGCAAAAATATATTGTAGATTGGTGTCCTTTGAGCAGGCGACTTCAAAAGTACGAGCTCGCGCCACACATATAACTACTGTCTTCCCTTAGATCCGTGATCATACAGAACTTACATCCTAATTAACAGTTCTTAAGAAAATTAAAAATTAAAAATTGTTTAAACTTCCAGTCGGTAATTCCATGGTTTTACGATAACCGTGGTTAACAAAAATCCCGACACCCCACAGAATTATTTCTATATTCGGTAACCAAAAGTTAATTACTAAAAATCAGACCAAAAACCAATACAAACAGAACCAACCCACCCATATACCAGCATCACAGGGCTACACCCACTCTTGACAATGACACATCAACAACCACAAAATGGACACCAAGCTTTATGGAGCAACCAGCTGCTCACCTTGGCCATCACAACAACTCATCTGGAGACACTGTCAGACATAAAATCTGACTCCCCCTTGGCTCAAAAGTCAAACCCATAATGACTTGCAACCTTACCTCATCGGGGCCACTACCTGCTATAGATCGAGATGCGACACGCAAACATAAACCTCTCGAGGCAAGAGAAACACGAGCAAGCACACATATAAGTTATGCCCCGTGTAAGATGTGTGATGAATATATTTTCCGTTATAATATAATTGAACAAATAATTGACTGGAACTCCAAAAAACAATCAGGTGCCTATACGTTACAGCTTACACAAGCAATATTTCAAACTTCGAGCAGCAGATCTGCGATTACAAAACATGCAACCACACCTAAGGATCCTAGCTAGCTACGGAAGCTCATAACCCATAGTAGCAGAGGTGGTGTGGCGGCGGCGCAGTAGCCAGCGCCCGAGGTTGGAGTTAAGCTGTGGCGACGAGATGCGAGAGCGACAGGAGCTGCAGCTTGGTCGTGAGCTTAGTCATGGCGGAGAGAGGTCTGGAGGAGGATGACGAGGTGCGAGAGCGGTGAACTCGATGGGGTCCAGACTCCAGAGAGTTGGGGGAAGCAAACACGTTATGGTTGAGTAGATTGTTGTATGCGATCGGACGGTGTAAGTTGTGAGCACTCCGTAAGAGCTTGATCGTACGCATGCACAAATTAGATTTTTCCGAACAAATAACAATAAATATAGTAGTGTAAATGTACCAAAATAGAAGTTGCAGTTTAACAAATAAAGTGTGATTGCACGAAAATAGGTGTGCAAAAAAAACTAATAGAAAAGTAACAAATAAATTAAGTGAAGACGCACTGAAAGTTCAAGGGTGACTGGAATCTCACAAAGATGACTATAACATCATTGCACAAACAATTGACTAGATCTCCAAAAAACAATGCCCGTTACAGCAAGCAATTCTGACATGATTTCAAATTTCGGGCAGCAGATCCGCGATTACAAAACATGCAACCAAACCTGAAGATCCTAGGTACTACGACAGCCCACAACCATGATCGTAGTCACTCAGTCCGGCAATCCATTGAACATTCAGAAAAGCAAAACAGTCCAGTAATTAGACATTGGTAGTACCATACGGACAGGAGAAGTAGCAGGACCCAACGCAGTTCAGCTTGGCCTTGACCTTGGCGTCGCTCACTTGGCCGCACTGCTTGATGCACTCAGTACACGAGACTTTGACGCCGCCGCCGCCGCCAGCTTCCTTGTGCACCACCTCGGCCGCCGTCACGGCCGCCGCCAGCAGAAGCCCGGCGAGCAGGAAACACCACATGAGGTTGCCCTTGCTCTTGGAAGTAGCCATTGCTAAGACGTACCTGTATGGCTATATATATGTGCTTGTCTGAAACTAATAACAGATCGAGCACCTGGATGTTGGATCGAGACGTAGGAGACGCTGTGGTATTTATACACGGGCGCGCACCACAAAAGGGGGACATATTCACGTGGACGACGCGTGAGGGCGGTGCCATACGTGCACCGATCCGACGTTTACGCGCGGGTGTCAGTCTGCATGAGCTAAACCCTGCTTGCTCCATGCTCCGGCATGGCGGCATCTTACTTATGTTGAAATTATATATTTGGATGCAAAGGTGGATGCATCGGCTGATCGGCCCTGCATAGTACTAGTTCATTGCTACCGATCTCGACCAACCTGTTTCAAGGACGTCGATGAGGGGTTTAATTACGAAAGTCAACTCGCTTCTTTTTAGATTACGAAAGTCAACTTGCTTCAGTTCCTCGAGAAAAACAATTACCAGCCCCTCGATCAGCCATGACACCGACGATCCTCCAGCCTCCTGAGCTCGGCTTGGCTTTGCCGATATGAGTTCCCTGGTCCATGTGCCGGGAAATAATATTCCACTTCACCGGTTCATCTTTTCGGAACTTTGCCAAAACGAATATGAGACCGATAAAAATCTAATCTTTTCAGAAAGCTCATTCAAGTTGAACCTTTGAGAATCACTTTTAGGTTTTTTTCTAAAGAGTGCACAATTATCGTTGAAAAAGAGATAAAGTACTAGTGAGGTTACGAATGAAAATAAGTATCAACCACGTGCTCTGTTCCACATAGCCAACAAAAAAATTAGAGAATCAATGAAGAGTCGTCATTTCCACTTTAAATTTTCATATTTAAGTGCATATATTTATGAAACATATATGATAGTCAGGACGAACCTATCAAATATTATAAAAGACGCATAAAAGCGAACCGGTAGAGGCTAGTGTGAGAGACGAAGGAAGAAGAGACAAGTTCATTTATATGTTCCGAACACTATTTGGGCGGGGACAAAATATATTACCAAAGTCATGTGGTTGAGAGGAATCGGGAACTCGGCGGTCACGACTTTATATCATCGAGCTACTCTCGCAATACCAATTTGGCAGTGATGCAATAATATAGGTCCCTTATTACATGCTTAATTAGCGTGCTGCTCCAGAGTCATTTTGTATAATTTCAGCGAGAACAAAGAAGTTCCAATACTCATGGGTACTCATGAGCCTGACGTACCTATGGCAACACTCTAGACAATACTTAGCAATGTTAAGAATGTGATAAGGCCTACTGCTCAAAATACTTGAACGGAATGCCTAGATCTTTGACGCGCGCCTGTACCTTGCAGCTATTTCTATGGAACATGAATTTTGTGTTAGGTCGATGGGAAGAAGATGAATTAGCCTAATGATTTATCCGAGGAGACGTGTGATAAGCAAATAGTATATGTGAATAGAAATTAGGAGGGGTAGTAGAACTAGAATATCAATGGTTCCTTTGGGATCGCAAGAAACAAGACGAGAAGGTGTGCCTTGGTGATCAATGACACCAAACACAATGCAACTAACTAACTATAATTAAAGGACACCGGGATAAGAATTGGCGGATCTGAACTGACCCCACATGCGGCGGATCAAGATGATGTAGGTAGAGTGGCCCCTCTCCGAGAACACCGTCGAATACTAGGTCGTGTGGCAGCAGCGTTTGGCCCGGGAGCACGATGCCACCCTGGCAAGGTAAAAACGGAATTTCTGGTGGGGGCAACTAGCCATAAAATGGACAACACCATTGAGCCGGCCCGCGAGCACGCCACAACTACTTGATGTGTGAATATACTTCTTACACTATCTTATTATATGACGGTCATGATGTCATATAACTTACCAAGGACTATGTTTAATGAGATAAAAAAGCATATTAATATCAAATACTATTATATTTGAGATGTAATCTATCAAGGTAAACTGAAAGTATGCAATATTTGTAATCCTGCATATATGACGACAAAGCCAATTCGGCTGCTTGTTTGAGCTGTTCTCAGCCTTATTAGTATAATTGTTTAATCCCTAGGGAATGTTTAGCGTCGGAAAGTGTTTCTTTATTTTTTAAGGTTGGAGTTTATTATCCATGATATAAGAAGGAATTTCTCTGCAGGTAGATTATTATTGAGTTGTGATCTAACTTCATATGAACACTATATAGATAAAATGCTAACTTATGTCGGAGAGGAGCAGAGGCATGTCGCCGGTAGATTTGGGCTATCAACTTAAAACACCACATCTTTATATACCGTTTGTAAGCCGCCACACAGAAGAAGTTCATCATTGTACATCTCCAACATTCAGTAAGCTCTCCCGATATATTGAAATTTTGGTGGCTGGTTCCATGCATTTTTCCTTCTCTTTGGAGGGTTATTTCATGTTAAAATTTTGATTTTATTCCTTATAGTCGTTCATTGTCTGTTGTGCGCACTGGACGTCAGGAAACAGTGGTAGGATAAAAACTCTGGACAGCCAGAAAGAGGGGCACGTTGTAGGGCAACACAACGTCGACCACATCCACGAATTTATAACTCTTTAGGGGCGTGCATCTCCAATGCCAACCTCCACCCCGGCACCCTTGACACTATCCTTGGAAGTTCACAGAAAATGACGTCTACACAACATCCTCCGCATACATGATGCAATTTGAAGGCACTATCGTCTCCTCCATGAACGATGTCACTGGAAAGTTTGGTAACCCTCGAAGTGCAAGATTTTCGCTTGACTAGTCAAGCAAAATCCGATTTTGACATCAGACCGCCTCCAACGACGTGGACGGAAAATTGTGAAAAGTGCCCCCTATGTGGTCAAACTCAAGAATCGGCGGCACAACTACTTTTCAAGTGCCATTTTTCACTTAGGAATTGGACGGATGGGCTACAATGTCACCTCAACCACGCTTTGGGTAAATGAGGATAATGCAAAAAAATTGGTGGACTAAGCTTGACGTCCCAAATGGCAAGGTTTAGGTAAGCTTTGGCTTCTTTGACCATGCTCGTCTCTTGGGATATTTGGAAAGAGAGAAATGCATGTGTCTTTCGTCATCACGCCTCCCCGTTTCTTACGATCATCTCTAGGATTAAGGAGGAAGCTCAGTTGTGGGCTTACTCACATTTGGGCAATGTAATTCCGAGAGATTAACTCCCTAGGATTTGGAAGTCCTAGGAGGTGTCCTAGGCATTTGTTGAACCTCTAAACTCTCCTTCTTTATTTATTAAATTGGCAAATCTTTTTCGTTGTTTCAAAAATGTGGGAGCATTGGTCTTTTTGTTGGGCGAGAGGGCAGTGGCGGTAGTCGCTGTCGTCGGCTTGCGGGGAAACTGTAGAGAGATTGGGATGGATATAGATGGCCAACATTGTGAATGAGAGTAGCAAGTTATCCCGGCCGGGATTGCTGACGTGCCAAGCATGTTTAGAGCGCTGAGATTGACCGAGAATGGTAGCTTGTGTAGCTAACTTTTGAATATTGGAGTTTAGTGCATGCGGTTCAGCTTGGCCTTGAGTCGCTCAATTGGATATGCTCAGTTTGCGTTTCATCTTATTGAGATTGTGTCAATTTTAAAGTTTTGCACGAGTAGTAATTCTAGTTTAGGGCATACAAAGCTCATTTTGTGAATCGCTTCTAGCTTCTTTCAGAGTGCAAAATTATTTTTCAGGAAAAAGAAGATAAAATACTAGGGACATTACACCGGTCAGCCATGTGCTCTCTGCCATATAGCCAACAACAAAATTAGTAAACCAATGAAGGGCCATCATTTCCCACCGAACTTTCTATGTTCAACTGCATTCATTTGTGAAACATTATATGGCCAAGGTCAATCTATCAAATGTTACTCTACAAAAGATGAGCAAACATGACGGAGGCTGCGAGGGAAAGGAAGGATGATGAGGGACACGTTGTCAAGTCCATCGCACCATGTTCTGAATATGAATTGGAGGGGGACAAAAATATATACCCAAGCCTTAAGGTTGGGAGGCATCGGAAACTCATCAGTCACGAGGTTTATGCTTTTGAGGATGTAAGTGGTGGTGGCGTCCACTAAAACCACATACGTTGCCCGCCAAAAAATGCATGGAAGGCCATCACGGAGAACCGTTACAACTAAATGGCTCACATGGAAATATCCGCATAATCCAATAGCGTCGGCGGCACATCCAATTCATGGAACTTAGTGTGAGCATGACGAACAGATCGTGAGGCATTATCTATGATATGCACGAGGAGGTCGTAAACGGCAGCATAGTGTGACCATGAATGATTGTACAGGTTGGTGCGTACTGGGTCAGAGGCTAGTTTAGAGATATGTTTGTATTGTTGGCAGAGTGTATATACATATTGACGGACATGCAGTTGTTGCATGTTTAATTAGGGTAGGCCGAGTGTCTATGATGGAGCGCACAGATGGCCAACATTGTGAATGAGTAGCATGTTATTCCGATTAGGATTGCTGATGTGCTAAACAGGTTTAGAGCTAAGATTGACCATGAATGATACCTTGGGTCCCTAACTTTAGAAATTTGGGGTTTAGGATGCGTTTCAGCTTGACCTTGGCCTTGCTTATTATTTGAACTAGATGGTGCCCCGCGCGTTGCTACGGGAAATCATGTTAAAATGGTTGTATCATCTGAAAAGATAAATAAAATACTAAACTTAACTATAGTGATGGGTAAAATTTTGTGATAATATGTTGTATCATAGTGTCGACAGAAGACCCCATGGTCATGTAGCTTTATCTTCCATCAGGATGTAAACATGGACTTAACAGTAGCTCCATATACTGTGTTGAACATCAGGTATTATTAAATCAGAATAGCTAAGTTTATTGGAATTGAAAAAACTGTAACAATGATCTGAGCCGAAGGACCACATAGACACAGTACAATATGTTCACAGTTTCTCCATGTTCCAGCAGACCCAGGTGCATAAATATACAAAGAAACTGATTAACAGAAGTTTTACACAATAACTGATAACAAAGCAACACCTATTTGATCTTGCCAAGTGAAGATAAAGTTCATTCAAATCCGGGTACACCACTTTCGATAAGTGTGGCACAGTATGTTGCAGACGAATCCAACACCTCATGAATTCCATATTCTAATATTTAATAAGCATGAGAACATTATTGCCAAAAAATCTCGAAACTTCTCTTTGTAACAGCTTCAGTTAAACTACATATGTTGTACTATCTGATTTTCTCATTAATGATTTTGATACACAAATTGGGGATGTATGCTTAGCTTAACTGTGTTGGATGCAACCAAACTTCCGGACAACTCAACAAAAAACAACTCCGGACCATATACTTTATTCAGGTGTGATTGTCGAAGATAAAAATAAATATATGAGTTACTTGGCAACAATGCAGTTCTTGATTCATCCTTGTTCTGAATATAGTCATTTAAAGGATATAAGGACAAAAAATATGTAGATTCGGATTCAAGATCTGTAAAGTCCCAGCCTTTGGTGATTCTACCTTAGTAGTAGTAGGAAAATTGGACGCCATGGCGAGAATATACCTTTCAATCCTGTATGTATAATTTGATCTTTCTCTTCAGCTGCACTAAATAGAGGATCTGAATCACCAATGTAGCATTTGGCTTCTTCAGGTTCATAACAACGTTGATTAATTTCTCATCAACTCTAGCCATACAGAAACATGATCTAAGGGATGGCCTCTGTCAGCCTCGGCAACTGAGCCGAAGAACACCCATCTACAGGAAAAAGAGACAACAACACATCATTCATCAGCAACACCTAAATATGCTGCCTCCATTTATCCAATCAAATAGTTTACTTGGTAGTTAGAAAAAAAAGTATAATACATATGCATTACTACTCCCTGCCCCAATGGAGACATCCGGAGAGAGACCAGAAAAAACCACTCCGCCAGATGAGAAAGGAGAAGCGGCATCGATGACTGTGACATCCAAATCACCTAGCAACCAGGTCGAGCATCAAGCTCATAGCCGGTGACCGATTACATCGTCAGAATTGTCAGCACCTGACGAAGTCAAGAGCTGAGGCATAGATGGGGAAGAATAGGGACACAATGTCTCACAAGCGGCGACCCATCAACGGGGCTACAACCGGATGAACAATGCTTGTGTAGTCCTATGGAAGCCGAATCATGGAGGCTGGGCGATGATGAATATGATGCGTTCGTCTCACGAAAGGAGCAAGCTATTTATGAGCATAATGCTTCGTCTGCCTCGACACCGCGCACAAATGCCTTCATCAATTTCTTGGCAGACATTGTAGAGATGAGAAATATATTATGACGATAGTTTCTATCTTGAAGTGTAGGAGATGAAGTTAACTCTACAAACGGTACCAGTTTCCATTATTATGACGGGAGTTTCTCTTTGTCCGTTTTACAAACAGTATACATGCCTTTCCTGGTTGAAACAATTGAAGGGTCTGTGGCGTAGAAGTTTAGAAGGCAAAGAAATATAGATGGTCATGTCAAACAAAAAAAGGGTAAATAAATATGGTGACATGGCTTAAAAAGATTATGTGGACTATTGTTGATGTGTCATAGCTCACTAGTAGAAATATGAGCAATAGTCCCGGTTCTAGAGGACCTTTAGTCCCGGTGTAGCAACCGGGACTATCAAGGCGGGACTAAAGGTGCCCAACCCTTTAGTCTCGGTTGCTTACCAACCTGGACTAAAGGCTCTTCCACATGGCCACGTGTGCCCACAGCGTTTGGACCCTTTAGTCCCGGTTGGTAATACCAACCTGGACTAAAGGTTTTTAGCAGAAATTCATTTTTTTCAAAAAAATCAACTATTTTATATTTTTTATGTTTTTTTATTTTGAATTTTCAAATTGTTTTTGAACTTCGAATCTTTCAATTATTTTACCAATTAATTTAAATTTACCCCTATTCTCAAGTCAAAGTGCATACCTACGGTCAAACTTCCCGCTCGGTCACCCATCCTCACACTACTCCACCCCAAGCACGCTTAACATTTAGGTTCCATTCAAATTAGATACTAAGAGAGAACAGAGAATTTACTGATATAACTGTCTTATCTATCATATTAACCACTCGGTCATGATGATATATATTTTTTCATTGCTTGTATTATAAAATTTTAGTTCAATAAATAAAAATGATAATACAATAAAATATTAAAATAAATAATGATAAAATAAACATTACTTTACTTTTGCCTTTTTATATAGTATGGAATAATCCGTATCTTTAAATCCTTGAATCGAAATTCAACAAGTAAAATGTCTAAATTGATCAAAACAATTAGAGGAATCCAAATATGACATCCAAATCATATTTTGCATTACAGAAACATCGATAGCCATGGTGACCAGTTCGATCTTTTTTACGAACAAATGAAATAAAACGATAAACACCTCAAAAAAAGATATCCTTTGAAATGGCGTCCTTATATGTGTACTAGGTGGAATGAAAAATGATAAACTTGATTTTTGATAAAATTTGAAAAAAAAAGTCTTCACAAAAAGGACTATCATCTTGTGATAAAGATCTCATACTCCACACATAGGTGCATATTGTTATATTAAACAATCTTGCCAAAGAGATTCTTCAAATTATTTTCATAAATATCATTTTCCTTTTTTTAAGTGAAAAAAATGAGTTTTTTTGTGAAGGAAGTACATAAAATATGACTCCAAATGGCACCCAACTAATTTTCACTAAGAGTGGTGCACATATGATGGATGATCCCCAGGTATGAGTTTTTTCTTTGAATTCTAACTAATTTCCCCTAGTTAATTGAGTTTATGTTGATTTATCGAAAGTAATTCAAATTTGAACTACAACTGTTTGATAGTTTGGTCTGAAACTTTTGGAAAAATCATTTTAAGATACACAACTAGTGGTTATATCACAGAAACATTGATAGTTGTAGAAAATATCACCTCTTTCGATGATTAGTCATAGCGACCGTTTTGATCATTTTTAAGAAAAAATGTAATAAAGTGATAAACACCTCAAAAAATCAAATCCTTTGGCATGGGATCCTTATATGTATACTAGTTGCTATGAAAAATGAAAACTTTATTTTTGCCAACATTTGCAAAAAAAGTCTTCACAAAAAGGTCTATCATGTATGAACATCTAGAAGTTTCAAGCCGAATGACCAAGTTATGCTCATTTCAACGACATAGTTTGTGATAAAGATCTCATACTCCACACATAGGTGAATATTGGTATATTAAACAATCTTTCCAAAGGGATTCTTCAAATTATTTTCATAAATATCATTTCTTTTTTTTAAGTGGAACAAATGAGGTTTTTTTTAAGGAAGTACAGAAAATATGACTCCAAATGGCACCCAACTAATTTTCACTAAGAGTGGTGCACATATGATGGATGATCCACATGTATGAGTTTTTTCTTTGAATTCTAACTAATTTCCCCTAGTTAATTGAGTTTATGTTGATTTAAAGAAAGTAATTCAAATTTGAACTACAACTGTTTGATAATTTGGTATGAAAATTTTGGAAAAATCATTTTAAGGTACAAAACTAGTGGTTATATCACAGAAACATTGATAGTTGTAGAAAATATCACCTCTTTCGATGATTAGTCATAGCGACCGTTTTGATCATTCTTAAGACAAAATGTAATAAAGTGATAAACACCTCAAAAAATCAAATCCTTTGGCATGGGATCCTTATATGTGTACTAGTTGCTATGAAAAATGATAAATTTGATTTTTGCCAACATTTGCAAAAAAGGTCTTCACAAAAACGTCTATCATGTATGAACATTTAGAAGTTTCAAGCCGAATAACCAAGTTATGGTCATTTCGACGACATAGTTTATGATAAAGATCTCATACTCCACACATTGGTGCATATTGGTATATTAAACAATCTTGCCAAAGGGATTCTTCAAATTATTTTCATAAATATAATTTTCCTTTTTTTAAGTGAAAAAATGAGGTTTTTTGTGAAGGAAGTATAGAAAATATGACTCCAAATGGCACCCAACTAATTTTCACTAAGAGTGGTGCACATATGATGAATGATCACCAGGTATGAGTTTTTTATTTGAATTCTAACTAATTTCCCCTAGTTAATTGCGTTTATGTTGATTTATCGAAAGTAACTCAAATTTGAACTACAACTGTTTGATAGTTTGGTATGAAACTTTTGGAAAAATAATTTTAAGGTACACAACTAGTAGTTATATCACAGAATATTGATAGTTCTAGAAAATATCACCTCTTCCGATGATTAGTCATAGCGACCGTTTTGATCGTTTTTTTAAATGTTATAAAGTGATAAACATCTCAAAAATTCAAATCCTTTGGCATGGGATCCTTATATGTGTACTAGTTGCTATGAAAAATGATAAACTTGATTTTTTCCAACATTTGCAAAAAAAGTCTTCACAAAAAGGTCTATCATGTATGAACATTTAGAAGTTTCAAGCCGAATGACCAAGTTATGGTCATTTCGATGACATAGTTTGTGATAAAGATCTCATACACCACACATAGGTGCATATTGGTATATTAAACAATCTTGCCAAAGGGATTCTTCAAATTATTTTCATAAATATCATTTTCCTTTTTTTAAGTGGAAAAAATGAGTTTATGAAGGAAGTACAGAAAATATGACTCCAAATGTTACCCAACTAATTTTCACTAAGAGTGGTGCACATATGATGGATGATCCCCAGGTATGAGTTTTTTCTTTGAATTCTAACTAATTTACCCTATTTAATTGAGTTTATGTTGATTTATCGAAAGTAATTCAAATTTGAACTACAACTGTTTGATAGTTTGGTCTGAAACTTTTGGAAAAATCATTTTAAGGTACACAACTAGTAGTTATATCACAGAAACATTGATAGTTCTAGAAAATATCACCTCTTCCGATGATTAGTCATAGCGACCGTTTTGATCTTTTTAAGAAAAAAATAATAAAGTGATAAACACCTCAAAAAATCAAATCCTTTGGCATGGGATCCTTATATGTGTACTAGTTGCTATGAAAAATGATAAACTTGATTTTTGCCAACATTTGCAAAAAAGGTCTTCACAAAAAGGTCTATCATGTATGAACATTTAGAAGTTTCAAGCCGAATGACCAAGTTATGGTCATTTTGATGACATATTTTATGATAAAGATCTCATGCTCCACACATAGGTGCATATTGGTATATTAAACAATCTTGCCAAATGGATTCTTCAAATTATTTTCATAAATATCATTTTCCTTTTTTTAAGTGGAAAAAATGAGGTTTTTTGTGAAGGAAGTATAGACAATATGACTCCAAATGGCACCCAACTAATTTTCACTAAGAGTGGTGCACATATGATGGATGATCCCTAGGTATGAGTTTTTCTTTGAATTCTAACTAATTTTCCCTAGTTAATTGAGTTTATGTTGATTTATCGAAAGTAATTCAAATTTGAACTTCAACTGTTTGATAGTTTGGTTTAAAACTTATATGTGTACTAGTTGCCATGAAAAATGATAAACTTGATTTCTGACCAAATTTACAAAAAAAAGATTCCTTCCGGTTGACTGGTCCTGCAAGATGTGCATTTTATCATTCCATCCTATACTAAACTTTGGCTACAATTAATATAAAAAAACTTAAAATGGTAAATCATCACACAATGTCATTTTATGTGACCTAATTGCGTAGATAGTTTTTCATATATACACAATGTTTTCCGAATTAGTACGCAAAAGTTATACTTTTTTAAAATAAGATCACTTTTTTACAAAAAAAATTAAAAATCAAAATTTAAAATTTTCTCTAATAGTAGGTTGCGATAGGTACCAACACGTCAAAGGATTTTTAAATTTGAAGTTTTTTCATTTTTTAAATTTATTTTAGACGTTGTTTTTTCGTGGTAAAAAAGTAGCCTACCGTAGACCCTTTAGTCCAGGTTGGTGCCACGAACCGGGACTAAAGGGTCACACACTGGGCCCCGCCTCTACGGCCGCATGTGGTGACCCTTTAGTCCCGGTTCGTGTCACGAACCGGGACTAAAGGTCCCTCCGAAATTCAATCTGGTGGCTTATACCCTTTAGTCTCGATTCCTTTTTAAATGTGGTCTAAAGGGGTGAACCAAAACCCCGTTTTCTACTAGTGGCTGCATGTTGAGAGAAATACCCTTAGTGTGTTGCTCCCATTTAGATACGCTACACGATATTTTTGTCAGGGCTGTCCCTTTAAAAATATATTATTTGAGTTATTCACGAGCTAATGCTACAAGTACATGACAACTATACAATGAGCTTGATTATCTCATACATGAGATTGTGACATTTTTCTTTTACAAATTAGGGCATGCATTTCAGCTTGATCTTGGCAACCCTCGGTTGGGCACGCTTAGTACCAGGGATTTTGGTTACCATCAAAATACCACGGTAATCGTATTTCTCGATCGCTACCCCGGTAAATGTGTTTACCGGACAAAAAATCTCGGAGCATTTAAATTTGGATTCGTTCTTTAAAATCAATTTTCAAATTTTTTTTAATTTTTTTTAGTTCAAAATTATATTGAATATTTTGACCTATAACTAACCGATATTTTCCCGGTAACCACGGTTACCGGAAATCCTGGCCCCCTCCGAGTTTTTTTGGAACCGATATCCAAAACCTTGCTCAGTACACAATATTTTTACCGCGGTCTGTCCATTTTTAGAAGAAACTAGATCATGTAGGCGTGCGTTGTCGCGCCTGTCCATTAGGGATGTAATTTTATAAGAAATTATAGTGTTTTGTAAAGAATTTTAAAATTATATGAACTTAGAGCGGTAACAATTCTGCGGGACTGTTTTATATGGTAGTTAAGCTATATATTTGGTTATCACTCGTTAAATTCTTTTTGCTTTTCCTCTCGTTGGTCTTCTGTGGTTAATTTCCTTGTATATACCGAACTCTACATCTTATTTGGCAACAAGTTTACATGTTTATTTGAGTAGATTAAAATGATGTATTTTGTGCCTTTGTAAAATTCTGTTGAGCGTTCACACACAATTTGGATGAAAGTTTTATTTGTTCTGTCGGAGATGTACGTAATTGTTTTTTGGAAATTCGTATTATCGATAGTACACTAGTGGAAAACGGACCAGCAATACCGGTCCGGGAGGGGCATCAGTACCGGATTTGCAACCGGTACTGCCTAATCGGGACTGTTGCCCACTAGCATCAGTACCGGACGTGTTGCGACCGGTACTAAAAGGCCTCCACATGGGGCATAGAGTGAGTTTTCATGAGGAACCTTTAGTACCGGTCGGTACCGACCATAACTGAAGTTTCGTTTTTTTGTTTTCTATTTTCCATTTTATTTTCTGTTTTCTTTTCTTTAGTGCAATTTCTCTTGGGTATTGCAATTTTATTTTTATGTTTTCTTTTTCATCTACTGTTGTACTATACGGTACACATTTGATGCATACACATAATATACTTTTCGTATAGATATTCTACGTACGCTACTACATACAACATACGAAACACAATGATATATGTATATAATACAATTTACATATAACACATATTCATACTACGCTATTACATACATATATATATAAACAAGCCAAGTTCTAGACATCGCATTAATTATGTACATCCTCCTCATTACGTCGGGAGTTCTTTTCATGTGGGATAGCTATATTTTGTATTATGGTATTCCCCCTTTGGTGACATGACCTCCTCAAGAATAAATCCCGCCAACTCCTCTTGAATTGCTTCTACGCGCTGATGTGGTAGGATGGAAGCGCGCATGTCGTTAAGCTTTAAAGGAGATCAATATGAATATATTAATTGCGTGTATATATATTAAATCATAATAAGATTGAAATATAGTGCAAGATAGTCACACTCACATCCATTCTTTTATCACGCGATGCCTACTCAACGCTCAAATTCCTCATGAACTCGTAGACGTAGAATCCACATAATTCATTTCCAGAGGGTTGCGTCAAGGTCTTCACAAGAATATAAATTAAGTAAATAATAATCCAAAATGATGATGAATTAAAGAGACTATGTTTAATAGTAGTACTCTTACATCAATATGTTTAATTGTCAGCTCTGGTTTCCATTCACCAGGCTCTGTCACGATGAATTGTTTCCAAACCTTACTCGCAAAAGAAAATGAATAATGAGAGTTATTGATTACTTCATATCATGAAATGGATTAATGGTTAAATTTACCTCTGAAGCATGTCAATCAAGTCCTGGTAGTTTGATTCTGGTTCGCGTAATGAATCAAAGACTTGAACTAATTCCTTGTCAATGATAACGTCCAGCAGAATCCAATGATAGCTGCACACATTTATATAGTGGGGCATGCATAGAACCCATGAATTAAACTTAGCATCTAGTAGTTAGCAATATAGAAATGTGTTCAAGACAGTCACACTCACCCGAAGCTGTAAGGAAGAAGTATATCTGAAGCATGAGTTTGCTTCAATAGCCCGGTCAACAATGCACCCTCGCAGTCTTGGGGCTTCCGCACTAAGTTCTTGCAGTTAACTATGAATGGGTCAATGAACCCAACTTCATAGACTCTTTTCATTTTGCACTCGACAAGCATCAACCTGTATATATAATAGCATACAAAAGAATATAGTGAGGATAATTACAGGCTAAACTAGTGAGAATAATTACATGCTCATCTAGAGACTTAGAAACAATCACTTACATAATATAGCAACTCATGATAGTCGCGTTGAGAGCACGCCGGTTAAATAACTGCCATAATTCTTCAAATTCGACACATATATCCTTGTCGATGAAGAATTGGTCGGCCTTGTATGTCACGTAAAACAGTGACTGCCCCCTATTTGTGCATTTCTTGTACCAGTCATGCAATTTCCGCATTTGATAAGCTAGACGCACTATCTCATCAGGAGGGAGAAGATCTTCCCCGTAGACAAATTGCCGTGCTATCTCATGCGTCTCGGGGAACATTGCGTCAAATGCATCATCGTCCAAGTAGTCCCCGGCAGCACCAATATTTTTCTCAATGTTGGAACCCTTGTCTGTCTATACCTTCAGCGGGGCGAGGGACTGTGCTTCCTGTTCTTCGAGCTGGGGAACCTGCTTCCCCTTCTTTTTCTTTGCAGCTTGCCGCTTCTTTTTATTCTCCTCTTCTTGGTTATAACTCTTCGAGATAGAGCGTGCATAGTTATCATCCAAAGTTCTAAGGTTAGGATCATACACCATGTCTAGAATGTGTTTAACACCCTTAGGGTTTAGTACCTGCTTTGGCGGGCGGGGGGGGGGGGGGGGGGGGGGGGACTTTCTTTGCAGCGCTTGCAGCGGCCCGTGCGTCCATCTCAACTTTTAACGCTGGAGCATTTTCCTTTTTCCTCAACTTTGCATTCCCAAGTTAACACCGGAGCAGGCTTCAATGAAGGCCCGTAATTGAAGTTGTCCTTTGGAGCACCACTCGGTGCACCGGCAAGCATCCTCTGCCTCATTGAGAAGGACCTACTGCTGGTGGGCGGACTCTTCGCACGCTCCGGCGTGGACTCATGCGTAGGGGGATTCTTAGCACGCCCTGACGTGGACTCATGCTGAGGCGGACTCTTTGCACGCTCCAGGGTGGACTCCCGGTGGGTTGGACTCGTGCACCGGGGAGATGGAGTCGCGCTGGGTTCCCTTTCCATATTATCAAAGTGTTGACTTGTAGGTTGATTGCTACTCGTCTGGAAAAACGATGACTTCCTTTCTCCATAGAATGATTCCACGAAACACTTCTCCCAGTGTCATCTCCCCGTCTGCTGCAGCTATGTCAAGCTCCAGTTCCTCATATCCCTTAATAATTTCATCCACACCGACTCGAGCGTAGCCAGCTGGAATCAGACGGCCATGGAAGGTTACTCCGGGCGTATTCTCCAAAGCAGTGCCGGCGGCCACCTTCATGGATAGGTTCTTCATTATGGTGTGGAGCTCACACATCGTCTGAACCTTAATCTGATCCACGGGGTATATTGTGTCATCGGCCTGAATATACGGCGTGGAAGCCAGGCTGCTTCTCCGCTGAGATGCCATATCCAGTTCGTCCTCCGACGGCTGAGATGACCTTTCGTCCCTCTGTGCATTCTTCTATCATGTTTTCCAATCTGACATACTTGTCGGCCTCCTGTTTCTTCTACCTATCGCGGCTCCTGTAACTGTTCGTGTACTTGTCGAACCCAACCTTCCAAGGGACGACGCCCACGCCTCGTACTCGTCTGGTGTGTTCGTCATTCCCGAGTACGAGTGTCAACTCGTCGTGCTCTCTATCGGGCTTGAAGCTTCCCTCGTGAACGGAAGCTTCTTCTTCATCAAGGTCTTTGACAACGTTGAAAATTGTTTCTCTTTCTTCGGCTGCTTCTCTTTCTTCGGCTGCTGCTTCATTATCAATTTCTTCTGTGCGGCCTCGTTTAACTTTTGGCCTCAAGACAAGACTCCCTGTTTCTGGGTTGGGCTCCAGCCCTAAGGCGTACACCCAATTTTTGCCCCTTGTGGGATGTCTCGATGTAGATGGAGTGACCCCGTTTTCAATTAACTTGGCGTCTCTTGCTTCCCACAAAGGAATGACTGTCCTGTAACCACCGGGCCCCAAACGTTGGTGATATATCCTTTTGTCCGCGTTTAACTTATTTTTCCTTGATTTTTCTAGAGCTTCTTCTGATTCCTTATAGGCCTCGAAATCTTCCCACTGTTCTTTTATCTTCACATACTGCCCGTCAGTAAAATCTAGAGTTTTGCCCACCTTGATAAAATCCTGGTATAACCTTTTCTTGTAGTTCATGAATTGTTCGGCCATTTTCTGAAGAGTCCATATTAAGAATTTCTTTTTCTCGACATTTGAGAGGCATATCGGTAGGTGGAAATGCGCATACATCGACTTCAGAAGTTCCTTCTTGACACGATTGTCAACAAAACTAACTGATCCCCAGACTTTGTCTTGTGCCATTCTCACATGGTGATGGGGATGGTGTCCCGAACAATAACTCCGCACTGACTGACATATTTACGTGTGTGCTGCTCGGGGGCAATCGGTGCACCCGTTTCAGGGCAGATTTCTTCGATATCAAACCTTTTATCTTTCAACTTTTTGGTCGGGCCTCGTTTTCTTTTACCAGCTGATTTACTAGACTGGCTCGGTCCCGATCCGGAGGGCTAAAATAAGAAATATTTTGTTAATCTATGTATATGTATACATATCTCAAATCATTTATCACCAGAGGCTATGTATACCTCAACGGTAGTCGTCGATACATTCTCATCGGCGTTAAAAATGTTTGGTCCGAAGGGAATATCTTCTATGTTAAAAATGTCGTCGTCCTCCTCCATTCCATCCTCGTCCATTCCAGGGCCGGCCATGTTAAGATATTGCGAGCCATCATCTTCATGATCACTTTGTCTGATAAAGCTGAACAATTCGTCTTCACCAACTCGGCCGTCCATAGCTTAGCTAATACAAAAGAAGATACAACAATTTAGTGCCATATATACAAAACATGTGTACGGTACAAACTTAACATTCTCAAATTTAACATATATACAAAAACAGTAGCATATACACAAAACATATACATAAAACATTGCATTTCCATATATTCAATCAAAAATAACAATAGCATTTCATATAAATAACAATATATATAAAGTCTAACTACAACTTCCTAACAAGTCTAGCTAGCAAATATAACTAAATTTTCCTAGGAAAAAGCTATTCTCCAGCCGGCTATACGTACAGCCGGTTCGATCGCTCGCGAAGAACGCATGTGTTGTCCGTTCTAGGCTTCCAGCCTTCCTCAATAACTAAATTGAGATTTGTTGGATATGTTGTTGGTTTTTGCTACATGACCGTGTTTAAATTGCTACATCATTATTTGCTACATGATCGGAGAATTTTACACATCTAATTTTTTTGCTACACACGGTGCTACATGACGCAAAAAATGTTGTGTTAGACTTCTTATTGCTACATTTATCGACGCAATATTTTATATTTTTTCTTTGCTACATAGCGATGTTACATACATATATACAAAGTGCTACGCGCGAAACGTTTTTGTTACATAGATCGAACGCGCGGGATCAATTCACTTAAGTGGATCATACGATACGGAGGGCGACTGTAGCTAGACTTGGCTACACCCGGCTGACGCCTAGCGTTTGCCAATCCTAACAGTAGCTAAATTATATTTAAACCTCTAAATGCATACACTAAATACTCCTAAATACTACTAAAACAATTGCATTTTCTGAAGAAAAAAACACTGACATCAGCATGACATCAGCAATGGCGCTCTCCTCCCCTGCCTGCTTGTTTTCTCGATTGCACACAAAATCGGAGCCGTGACCCGCCCCCAACCGTAATGGACGGTGGCGCCGCCCTAGAATGGTCACCGGAGGAGGGCGCAACGGTTGCGGGCAGCGATGCTCCGGCGGCGGCGGTTTTTCTAACCCTAGCTACGGTGGCGCCAAAGAGGAGGGAAGAGTGAAGGGGATCTCACCCTCGATGGAGTTGGAGGAGACGAGGACGACATCGGGGAGCAGCACATCACGGCGTCTCCGGTGATGGCATCGGGGAGCGGCGTAGGGATCGAGTCGAAGAAAACGGCCGCGGCGCGTCGGGAAGGCGCGCACGGAGTCGGAGAACGGCGCGTCGGGGAGGCGCACGGAGTCGAAGAGCGGCACGACATCGCCTCTCACGACGGCGGCGCGGTTGGAATCGACATCGGCGCGGTGGACATCGTCGGGGGCGACACGGTAGCGGGGATCAACACGGCCTCTCCGTCGATGGTGTTTGTGAGAGTGAACTGCGAATCTGGGCGAGGAGGCATATAAGCACCCACCTTTATGTCGGCCCAGTGGAGACTGGGGTATGGAGAGCCCACTCTCCGCAGGCCTCGCACGCGGGCTAATCAGACAAAACGACTAAGGACCAAGCCTCACTGCTTGGCGGGACCCTCGAGAGGCAATTCCCCTCGAGGGCCTGAAGAGGAAGCGAGGGCCTGAAGAGGACCTACACTTCAAGAGACCCTCCCGAGGCGCAGTGTGCCTGGGGGGAAGTCAACGGGAACCCCTCCATAGGCCTCCCCAGGCCTGGAGGGAAACGTCGCAGCCAAGGAAGTACGGCGGGGCGCACATGGCCTCTGCCACGCCCCACGTGGTGACGCAGGCACTCCCATTGACGTTTGGGTGATAAAGGAATCAATAAAGTTGCGTCGCCTGCTCCAGGACCGCCAAGACCTTCTACTCTGGTGATAAAGCAGTTGGACGGCGCAACCCTACAAAGAGAACGACATCGCGGGCTCCACCTCAGAGACTGTCGTCCCTGCGGGCAGTACTGCGCGGTCGGCCACCGCCCCCACCTTTATCAATGATGGACCGCATCCATGGACGATCCCGCGGTGGTGGACTCCTGCTCCTCCACGCCACTGCCGTGTGGGAGCCACCTTGGACGCCAAGCAGAGGAAGAGCGCCTGAGGCGCCTAAAAAAGGAGGAAGACCTCCATCGTAGCAAAGGTAGGCCAATTGCTTGCTACAACACTTGTAAACCCTAGCACTACTGAGTTGGATAGCCCCTGGCTGGAGGAGGAAGAAGGTCATCGCTTCCCTTCCCAGGCAAGAACTGCCTCAAGGGGGCTCTCGGCAAGCTCTGTTGCACTGTAATCTCCATAGTTCAATACAGACAAGCAGGAGTAGCGGTCTTACTTCCACACGAGGGACATGAACCTGGGTACGGGCTGGTGTCTATCTCTGTCGTGGGTGTTTCGTCTCCAGGTCCGGCGAGCACCGTCGTCGTGCCCCTCGAGGGTCTTGACCTCCGCGTTCAATCCCCTTCAGGAACTACCCTTCAGGAAGTGACTACCCCTGTTCTTAGGGAGTCATAACCCGACATTTGGCGCGCCAGGTATGGGATTGAGGCGCGTCAACGACCTTCGAGCCGCCTCCACGCCATGGCGAACACCCGCGCTACCCACGCCGCCCGCGTCAACCGACGCGCGCCTGAAGGAGCGCGAGCCCCGCTAGGCGGCACGACCACTCGCTCACGACGGGGCCGACCCCGCCGTGAAGAGCGCGCCAACTCGGGCCCTCATGCGGAAGAGCCCGAGCACGACTCCGAGCACAAGGAGGACGCGCAGTCGTCACACCCGACGCGGCGCCCGAGCGGCTCCGGTCCTGGCAGGACCGACCCCGCGCCACACACCGCACTGCTCATGGCGCATGAACTTCTCCGCTACCAGCCCACCGATGAGGCCCACGAGCAGTGGCTGGAGCGCCTCAACCACCTCGTCGGCATCGCCACGACGCGCCCCGCTCCGTCGCAGTCCATCATGCACCCCTCCCTCGCGGGCACGGTTGCGCCAGACGCGCCACCGCCAGGACTTGCACCGGCTGCGACGCAGAGGGCTGCCTCGCACGCGTCCTCGCCGCACGATTGCTTGATCGTGCAGCGCACCGCACCCGACGCTCGCGTGGGGATGGAGCTCCAGCGCAACCGCCAGAACAGGCTCGTGGAAGAGATCGGCCAGGCGGGCCAGCAGAACCGCAACGCGCTGCAGCACGGAGTCGCCACGTACGCCACCGGCTGCATGGCGTTCACCCGCTCGCTGTGTCGCGTGGTCTGGCCCCCGAAGTTCAGGCCGGCTCTCTCCAAGGGCTACGACGGCTCCAGCAACCCCATCGAGTACCTGCAGCTCTACACAAACTACATACAAGCAGCAGGTGGAGACGACAAGGTCATGGCCAACTGGTTCTCCCACGCGCTTCGTGACTCTGCGTTGTCATGGCTTCTGAACCTCCCCGAGGACTCTGTGAACTCTTGGGAGGAGCTCTGCAAGCAGTTCGTCTCCAACTTCAAGGGGACGTACGAGCGCGCCCTCACCCACAACGACCTGCACGCTGTGGTCCAGAAGAAGGATGAGACTCTCCGCAAGTACATCCAGCGCTTCAGCAAAGTGCGCAACAAGATCCCGAACATCCCTGACACCCAAGTCATCGCCGCCTTCCGTGAGGGCATCACAAACTGCAGGATGCTCGAGAAGCTGGGCATCCACGACAAGCTCATCTCTGTGGTGAAGCTTTTCGACCTGGCGGACAAGTGCGCCAAGGGTGAAGAGGGACTCCTCTTCGTCAAGATGTCCTCGAGAGGAGACGAGCATGCTGAGGGGTCCAGGAGCCAGAAGAAGAAGGAGGAGCCCAAGCGCAAGGCCACCGCGGTCCTCGCGGCAGAGCCTGACGCGAAAGGCACCCGCAGGGATTCTTCCGAGCCTGGAGAGAGGAAAGACGACCACCGCCCATTCTGCATCTACCACAACAGGCGCGGTCACTCTACCGAGACTTGCTTTGACCTCAAGAGGTTGAGCAAAGAGCGCGAGCAAGCAGAAGGCAGCAGCGGCCGCGGTCGAGGCCATGGCTACCGCGGGAGCGGGCGTAAGAGCGGCTACCAGAAGCCATCCGGCAACATGGCCAATGCCACGGAGAAAAATGGCAACCTCCCTAACGAGGAAGATGTTGGCTATCAGGCCCCAAGAGGTGCCATTGCCTGCATCCTCGGGGGAGCGCAGGCGCCAAAGTCGAACAATCAATTCAAGCAGTTCGCCCGCGAACTCAACGCTACCCTCCCAACACCGAGACCTCCAGGCCCCTCAAGTGGTCGCACTACACCATCGCCTTCGACGCTCAGGACCACCCCAAGTCCACCAAGACTGTTGGAACCCTCCCGCTGGTCTGCAGCCCCACCATCGACAACGTCGCTGTCTCCAAGGCAGTCATTGATGGTGGAGCAGGCCTGAATGTCATCTCCACAGATACGTTCGAAGCGCTTCAAGTTCCCTACGAGTGGCTCATGCCCTCTAGGCCCTTCACGGGAGTCACCAGCGGCTCGATCAAGCCTCTGGGCAGTCATGCTAGCCGTCACCTTCGGAAGCGAGGAAAATTACCGCACCGAGCACATCGACTTCGACGTTGCGCACATCGGCCTGCCGTACAATGCCATCCTCGGCTACCCCGCGCTCGCGAAATTCATGGCCGTCACGCATCATGCCTACAACATGGTCAAGATCCCCGGCAGCGCTGGCACAATCACCATCCGTGGACATGTCTTGGATGCTAAGCGCGCTGTCGAGACGGCCTACAAGGCCGCCGCCATGGCATTCCCCGCAGACGAGGACATGGAGCATCTCAAGAGACCCAAGAAGAAGAAGCAGCTGTTCTCCCAGGAGCCAGCCGCTACAAAGAAAGTCCCTCTAAGCTCCAGCAGCTCGGGGGCTGAGGGTTCGGGGGCTAGCGTCAACATTGGCGCCACGCTACCTCCCAAATAGGAAAGCGCGCTCGTTGCCTTCCTCCAGGCAAACTCTGACATGTTCGCATGGACACCGTCAGATATGTCTGGTGTACCAAGGGAGGTGATCGAGCACCACTTGGCCGTGTGTCCAAATGCGCGCCCCGTCAAGCAAAAAGCAAGAAAACAAGCCCCCGAGAAGCAAGCTTTCATCGTCAAAGAGGTCGAGAAGCTCAAAGCGGCAAAGGTCGTCCGCGAAGTCATGCACCCCACTTGGCTCTCCAACGGCGTGGTCGTCCCAAAACCCGCCGGTGGAGGCCGCCTCTGCATCGACTACACCGATGTGAACAAGGCCTGCCCCAAGGATCCTTATCCCATGCCCAGAATCGACCAGATAGTGGACTCCACGGCAGGCTGCGACCTCCTCTGCTTCCTCGATGCTTTCTCTGGTTATCATCAGATAAAAATGGCTAAGGAAGATGAGGAGAAGACGGCTTTCCTCACCCCTTGCGGTGTGTATTGCTATGTGTGCATGCCCTTCGGCATAAAAAACGCCGGACTCACTTTCCAGAGGCTAATGAGGATAGCGCTTGGCGAGCAAATGGGGAGAAACGTCGAGGCATATGTCGATGACATTGTTGTAAAATCCCGAGAGGGAAACACTCTCCTCAGGGACCTTGAAGAGACTTTCTCCAGCTTGCGCAAGGGGCATAGAGGCAAACCCTTACAAAATCAAGGCCATAGAGGACATGCAACCTCCACGTCGGCGCAAGGACATGCAACGCCTTGCAGGCTGTATGGCCAGCTTGGGTAGATTCATCTCCAAGTTCGGCGAAAGAGCCCTGCCGTTCTTCAAGATCATGAAAAGAACAGGCACTTTCAAGTGGACCCCTGAAGCTGAAAAAGCGTTTGAGGACTTGAAGAAGTACCTAGCCAGCCCACTAGTAATGGTCGCCCTAAGGACAGACGAGCACCTGAAGCTTTTTTTATAGCCACTCCACAGACCGCCAGTGTTGTCCTTGTGGTAGAAAGGGAAGAGCCAGTGCTCCATAAGAAGAGTGCAACCACTCCAAAGCCAAAACCTCTTGATGAAGAGCTCGACGAAAAGGCATGCCTCACAAACCCACCGCCAGGCCCAAAGCCATAAGGGAGGCCCGCCCCAAGTCAACCGCTGCAAGATGATCCCGCCAGGGAGCCTGAAGAGCCCCCAGAGGCCAACCCCCTCGAGGGCCATGACAAGCCCCCAGAGGCCAACCCACTTGAGGGCCCAGCGGAGCCCCTTCAGGCAGAGGACACCAAGGCTACACCGACCACCCTTGTCGAGCATCCAGTATACTTTGTCAGCACAGTATTGCGCGATGCTGGCGAGCGGTATACAATGCAGCAGAAGCTCCTCGTCGCACTCCTCATCGCCTCAAGAAAGCTGCGACACTACTTACAGGGGCACCCCGTCACGATGGTTACCTCCTTTCCCCTGGAGCAGATCCTGCGCAACCCAAATGCCACAGATCGTGTCGCGGGATGGAATATAGAGCTACATCCATTCAATTTGCGCTTCGATACCACAAGGGTAATCAAAGAAAGAGCGCTGGCAGACTTCGTCGCCGAATGGACTGACCCAACCCCTAAAGAGCCTTTGGGAGAAGAACAAGAGCCATTTGGAGACAAAATGCCCAGCCACTGGACCATGAAATTCGACGGAGCTTTCGCTTGTCGCCACGGTGGGGCTAGCGTGGTCCTTATCTCACCAAAAGGCGACAAGCTATATTCCGCGGTCCAGCTGTGCTTCGGAATCCACAAGATCTCCAATAATATCGCTGAGTACGAAGGCCTGCTTGCTGGCCTACGCGCCGCAATCGCACTAGGCATCAAGGACCTACTCATCAAGGGCGACTCCCAGCTGCTCGTCAACTTCTCCAACAAAAGCTATAAGCCTAAAGACGACCACATGGCTGCTTACCTTGAAGAGGTCCGTAGGCTTGAGAAGCACTTCAGGGGAATGGAGCTCATGCACATCCCAAGAAAGGAGAACCAAGAGCCGATGACATCGCCAAGCGCGCATCAAAGAGGCAAGCTCAGCTGCCAGGCGTCTTTGAAGAAAGGCTCGTCAGGGCCTCCATACAGTAGCCTCAAGAGGCCATGCCCGCAAGCACAGACGAAGCGCTCCCGCCACCACCTGCAAACGGGGCTCCAGATTGTGGGCCCCCTACAGGGGAGCGTCTGTTGCTCACAGCGGTGCATCAAGAAGCAGGATGGATTCACGAGATCAAAGGCTACCTCGACAAAGGGATCCTTCCCGAGGAAGATGTTGAAGCGGAGCGAATCGCCCGCCAAGCAAAATCTTACCAAATCCTCGAAGGGAATCTCTACCGCAAATGCCCAAACGGCACCGCGCTCAAATGCGTTCCTCCTGAAGAAGGCAAAATGCTGATCAAGGACATCCACAGCGGGGAATGCGGCCACCATTCGTGCGCCTGCACCCTCGCAGGCAAAGTCTTCAGGAGCGGCTTCTACTAGCCTCAAGCACCTCAGGATGCATTTGATATCGTCCAAGCATGTGAAGCCTGCCAATTCCACTCCAAGCAAATCCAGAAACCTGCGCTGGGGCTACAGACCATTCCGCTCTCCTGGCCGTTCGCGGTCTGGGGGCTGGAAATCCTGGGACATTTCCCAACATCGCAAGGTAGATATCGCTACCTCTTCGTGGCCATCGAAAAGTTCACTAAGTGGCCCGAAGTGGAGGCGACGCGCACAATTACAGCAGGCGCGACGGTGAAATTCATCAGAGGCCTGATCTGCCGCTTCGGAGTGCCTAATCGCATCATCACCGACAATGGCTCGCAATTCACCAGTGGCATCTTCAGAGCCTACTACAAAATAATCGGCATCAAGCTCTGCTTCGCCTCAGTCGCTCATCCGCAAAGCAACGGATAGGCTGAGCGTGCAAACGAAGAAGTCCTAAAGGGCCTAAAGACCAGGACCTTCGACATCCTCAAAGGCCACGACAAGGGCTGGATCAACGAGCTCCCTTCGGTGCTCTGGTCCATCCGCACAACGCCACCCAAGCCTACAGGGGAAACACCGTTTGCCCTCGTCTATGGAGCAGAAGCAGTCCTCCCCACATAGATAAAGCATGGATTCCCACGGGTCCTTGCCTTTGACGAGGACCAGCAAGAGGACCTCCACAACGATGACCTGCTGCTTCTCGAGGGACTTCGACGCCGCGCTGCCCTACGGGCGGCCAAATACCAGCAGGACCTGAGACGCTACCACAACCGCAACGTGCGCTTACGTACCCTGGAGGCAGGTGATCTCGTCCTCAGGCGAATCCTCTCAAGGGAAGGCCTCCACAAGCTGTCCCCGATGTGGGAAGGCCCCTACAGGGTCACCCACATCGCCAGGCCTGGCGCGGCTCGCCTCGAAACTCAAGACGGCATCCCCGTCAAGAATCCATGGAACATCATGCACTACGCAAGTTCTACCCGTGATCATCGTCACGCCCGTGATCATTGTCACGTCAAGACATCTGGCGAAAGAGGCAGCTTACGGATCAACCTCCAAGCATTTTTTGTCTCTAGAGGTTAAAAGCTCACGACTTAAACCTCCCAAGCATTTTTTGTCTCCTAAAGGAACAAACACAACCGTGATCATTGTCACGCCCGTGATCATTGTCACGTCAAGACATCTGGCGGAAGAGGCAGCTTACGGCTCAACCTCCAAGCATTTTTTTGTCTCAAGAGGTTAAAAGCTCACGGCTTAAACCTCCAAGCTCCAAAGGCTTCCCTCGAGGGTCAACCCTCCGAGCTCTCCTTGTAACGAGCCACATCAGGCCGTTGAGAGTCTCTGCCACTAATGGGTGGTCCCCATGCCTCGACATGGTCAAAACATTAACTTGGCAACCCCAAGCATAATGAGACAATTTCGTTCCCAAGTGAACTTAGCGCTACGACGCCGCTATGTAATATATGTTGGTGAGTTTATTTACGCATTACTTTGATGAAATGTGCGATTACATCTCTCCACATGCGTACCTCACGAGCGGGGGCTGAGTACGGTGCCAGTGCCTCAAACGACACACCAGCAACACTTCAAAATCCAAGGATCCGAGCTCTGGTTGGAGGGCAAGATCCCACAAACACGCCATCTCTACAGAGGACGTTGGCACTTAATTTCCGCGCGAGGAACGCCTGAGGGGACCTATAAGCGCGCACAAGTCCCCTGTACCGTGCTCCAGCGTTTGGGTTCGCCCCTCTAACATCTACAGGGAAGAAAAGCCCCCACAAGCCTGAGGAGGCATCCGGGAACGAGCCCTCAAGAGGACCTCCTCGCCAGGCAAAAAGCCTCTACAGGGCGAAAACCTCGAGAAGCTAAGTCTCGCACCCACGCCTTAAGAGCGTTTTCCCCCTCTAGCGCACGTTTGCCCCTCAAGCGACTTCGCTTTCCCTTACGCTTCATGGACTACTCGTACGTCTAAGGGGGGCACTTGAGCATCACGACTCAGGGCTCTTACCTCTCATAGGCCTAAACTCCCCCCGGCCTTGCGGAGTCATTGCTCCAGCATACTGAAGTGGCGAGTCATGGCATGAAGAGATGGGTCCTACCGACGCAGAGAAGAAATAGACATGAAGATGAGTCGAAAGAGACCTCTCGAGGGGAAAGCAAGCTAAAAGAAAATTGCAAATAAGAGTATATTACAGGCCAAAAGGTCGCAAATGGGTAAGCACAAGCTTGTTTCAGATACAAGCGCACGCATGCGTAGTGAGGTGTGGCTAAGGCGGAGGTGTCATCGTCTTGGACCTCCTCCACTGCGCCCTCCTCGGTCTCGGCAGAAGCGGCCTCCCCCTCGCTGTCTTCCGCCACAGCCTCCGCCCGCCTGAAGCGGTTGCAGAAAGCATCGACCTGCACATGGAGGGAGTTGGAGACCCTGCGCGCATCCTCGCCTTGGGCGGCCTCCGTCACGGTGGAGAAGTCGAAGCCTGGCGTGAGGATCCTGAGGTTGGTGAAGATGCGGTCGACGACCACCCCCAGGAGCTTCCGGCTCTCGTCCTCTATCACCTCGCGAAGCTCGGCGACAGGGCCCTCGAGCGCCGTGAAGAGCTGGTCGAAATAGACCAGGTACATGGCGGCATCGCCGCGGCCTCGGACTTCGGTGTGCGGCGCCTCCGCGCCAAGCTGCGCAGCGAGCTCGTTGCCTCAGGCGACCAGCGCCTCGAACATGCGATCACGCTGCTTCGAGAGCGTGCGGGTCGCCTGGGCAGAGTCGGTCGCCTCCGTCGCCCGCTCCATCGCGGGAGCCACCTACTCCTCCACATCCTTGGCCAAGGTGTTGAGGTCGTGAACTGCCTCATTGTAACGCCCCGGGATTTTTCCCAATTAGAAAATTGTTTGTTTTTCTTTTTGCATCAACATGTCATCATCATGCATCATTTGCATTTGTCAATCTTAAATTTAAATTATTGCATTTAAATTTAACTCCATTTAAATTCTTTTCCACTTTTAAATCTAATTGCAAATCAAATTAATTTAAATGTGATATTTAAATTCTTTTCAAATATTAAAATGTATATTTTGAAACTAGTTACTTTTGCTAAATGTTTCTATCTCTCTTCTTTTTCTATTTTCTTAAAAACACTAAAACAGAAAAAGAATAAATAAACAAAAACAAATAAAAACCCAGGGAGAAAAAAAACTTACCTGGGCCGAAGTCCACCTCCTGGCCCATCTTCTCAGAACCCAGCCCACCTACTCCTTCTCCTTCGTAGGGAGCAGAGGGGTACCTCGCTTTACAGCGAGGCAGCCATGGTGCCCCCACCCCAACCACTCCCTTTCCCCCACCTTATAGCCTCCCCTCCTGCTCCCTCGAACCCTAGCCGCCCCTCTCCACCCCTCAGCGCCGCCGCCCCCCTTCTTCCCCATCTCCTGCCTCTCTGTTCTTCTCCACCCCGTTTCCTCGGAGCCACCTCGCAGGCGAGCTGCTGCCTCGCCGCCGTAGAAGCACCGTGAAGCCGTCCCGGAGGTGCGCATCGTTGTCTGAAGCTCCTCCGCCGACAGAATTGAACTGGAGCCGTCGGAGTCGGACAAGATCTTCCGTTTCTTCCTCGCGGCCGGTGACCTCCGCCGCCCAAATTCGTCACCGCCGTTCGTCCCCGAGCCGTACAACTACTCCGAGCACCTCCACGGTGAGCAAACGGTCCGATTCCCCATCTCCTCGGCTCGTTTTCTTCACGTAGATGACGAGTTCGTCCTCGACGTGCTTCGTTTCCGCCATGGCCGTCGATAACAAAAGCTCCCCTTTTTTTTTGGCTCGGTGTCTCGCTCCCCGGCTCTGTACACACCCACACCCCATACCGCAACCACGCCGCACACGGACACCGCCCCAGCGCCTCTGGTTCCAGGTCGTCGCCGGCGGGAATCGCTCCTCCGTGCTCTGTCTCCGTTTTTTTTTCTTCAGTTCGTCAGTTTCTACACTTGTCTCACCTTAAAACAAAACAGTCTCCTCTTTTGTCACGAACACCCACCAGCCCGAGTGGCTAGCAGCGCCCACCCTCGCGATGCGCGAGCGCGCGAGTTCGATCCCTGGGCGGCGATAATCCCCCTTTTTACGTTTTTCGCCCACACTGACATATGGGTCCCCCGGATCAGTGACCAACCAAGCCAGCACAGCGCGCCCACGCCGCGTGGCGCCTGAACCCGCCTGTCATCCTCACTGGGTGGATCCGTGCGCGGTGCAAAAAGCCCAGATCCAGATCTGGATCTTTACACCGAGCCCCCTGCCTTTCTAGTTTCCACACAGAGGTCCCCAGAGACTTTGTTCCCATCACAGACAGGTCCCTGCAATTTACAGAAACACCCCAAAACTTGTTTTGCTAATAACTTTAATTCTAAAATTCCAAATCAAATAATCTTTATATGTTTTATTATCAAAAAAATACAAAGAATATTAATATGCCATTTATATGCCATTTTGCATCTGTTATTTTAATTGCTTAGTGTAATTCGTTAATTGCAACTAAATAATTAAATATGGAATGTGTGGGGTAATAAATATATAATGCCCAATTCCATTTAATTTAATTAGATCACCCATGCCATGTGTTGCCATGTTAACCAACATTTAATATTGCTGGTAAATAAATAACTTGCACCTAAAAATTAATTGCCGGGTTGCTTTCCCGCTTAATCTGGATTACCTGCACTGTATTGCATCTTGCCATGCATCATTCTCGTATGATCATGCTGAATCTTTTGCCGTAGATGTAAAATGCATCTTTTACGCTTTCCAGTGTTTGCTGCTTCTTCGCGGATAAGACGTTGAGATGTGTGGGTAACGGCAAGATCTGCTTCCGTGCGGGATTCCAGGCAAGCAAAGTTTGCTTGTTTACCTATACATTGTCTTTTATTCCTGCCGTTGATCTCTGCTACCCTAGTTTTCGATTCTTTATCGCGATCCCATCACATGTTTATCCTGCAGCCCATACAGCTTTATCCCCACATCCTAATACCTGTTGCATGTTTATCTGTTGGCCTTGCGAGTCGTAGCGCATGCTTAGAGTTGTTTGCGCGAGTCGTATGTATGTCTTATTTAATTGCACCTGCTTAGCATGATAGGTTATTCTACCTTAATAAAATGTTGTTCTATATTGGGGTATTATAATTAAAAGATAAGGCACCGGCGGAAGGCCTTGCGAGGTGCTTTGTTCTGCTAAGTGTCGACCTAGGAACTCAGTTCTTGTCCTCGGATCCAATTTTGAGCGCACTAACCGCTTGTGGGAGGCCCTGTGGAGCCCCCCGCGGCTTCGATCTAATCCGCTTCTTATCCAGGGCGCAGCAAGTAGTTCGGGCTTTCCATTTGATGCATGCATATGGTTACCTAACGATCTCATGATGATGGAGTAGTCGATTCTCATATAGGGTGGCACCTTCTTAGAGTGCTATGAAGGTCGTATCCCGCGGGCACTGGACCTGATTAGCCGTGCACACAATCATGCGGTTCCCTGGATGGGTTGTAGAGAAGAGATTTGCCGTGTTGAGATGCCCTACCTTCTGGCTTGCTTTCGGGGTTGATCGAACGAGTACGGGTCCAATAGTGCACCCCTGCAGGGTATAATCTTATCGATGAGCCGTGTCCACGGTTATGGACGACTTGGTGATGATGCTGGCTCATATTTGGTTAATTAACCTGACTAGTAATATAGAATTACTTTCATAATAACTGGTAACTAAAAATTGTTCAATGTGTGAGTATTCCCGAATTGCTTCCTCATATTTGGTTGAGGGGGTTAATACGAGAATGGGTTATGATTGGTGTTAGTTGTAGATGTTTATCTTATGTGCTCTCTTATCCCTCTCTGATTAGACGGAAGTTGTAGCGTGTCTCTTTAGGTTGCTAGTGCTGCTGCCGCTAAGTCCACCTCCCCTATATTTTGGGAGATGGTGTAGAAAGTAGGCAAGTCGGTTTTGCTTGCCAGGGAGTGCCCTGACCCTCTTTTGGGATGTGCTTTATGTGCAGTTAACAGGTTTGAAGTCTGACGACGTTAGCTTGGGAATCCCTCCGGCTTGGCTGGGCAGGGATATGGCGCCATTGCTTATCTTCAGGACTCTTAGTCCAATTTGCATCTTATCCGTAGTCGGATACTATTTTTGCTTCCGCTGTCATTTGAATCTTTGTATTGTATCATTTGTATCTTGACTCGTTCGAGTCATTGTTGTAATTATATCTTCTGTTGTATTTGTGGATGTATCGGAACTGTTGTAATGTTATCACAATTCCACCCACATAATGCGCATGGTTCGGCGTGCACATTATGTCTGGTGGGCGACCTAAAATCGTTACTCCTCCGCTCGGCGACGACCATCCTTGGCGTGCTTGAGGCGGGCCTCCAGCTTGGAGTTGGTTTTCTCAAGCTCAGCAATCCGCAGAGCATCTGCGGCATGCCTGGCCTTGAAGCGGTCCTCCTGATTCTGAGCCAAGTCACGGTACTCCTGAGACTTGGTCAGCCGGAACTGCTTCTCACGCTCCACAAGGGCATCCTCCGGCTCCTTCTTCTTCTCGGCGAACCACTGCTCCAGGCATTCATAGGCTCGCTTCTGAGCAGCGACGTTCTCGTCGTACCGAGAGAGCGCCTGGGCCAGGTCTCCTTCGCGCGCCTCAAGCTCCTCGCGCTAGGCGGCTAGGTCCTTCTCCACCTGAAGGTGTTGCTCATCGCGTTGCCGCAGTTCTTTCTCCTTGAGGGCCAGCTGCCGCTCACGCTCGGCAAGGCCCTTGCGGTCCTCCTCCAGGGTTGCCTGCGCGGCCTGGTGCACGGAGAGCAGCTGGGTCCCCAGCTGGCCTAGCTCGCGGTGCTTCTGCGCCAGCGAGCCCTCCATCGCCTCGCGCTCGGCCGTGGCTTCACGCAGGAGCTCCGTAGCAGCGTCATGTTCCTCTTGGAGGGGCGCGAGAAGTTCTGCAGCGTCACCGATGGCCCCCTCGTGGATCTCCTTGGCGAAGCGGGTGGCCTCCTCGCGTGCGGCCTGCAGCGCCAAGTCCTCCAGCCGGCGCGCCTCGATCAACGAATTGAAGGACGCCCACGACCTCGCGAGCTCCTCCCGCTGCTGGGCGAGCTGTATCTCCCCGAGAGCGAGGTGCGCCTACAAGCCCTCCAGGGACTCCCTCACGAGGCCAAAGGCGACCTCGCGGCGCCCCGTGATCCAGTACCAGCCACGGAGGACCAGCTCCTGGCTTGAGGAGGGCCCAGCCCCGGCGTTGAGCCCTGAGAGCCTGGCCCCAGGTTGAGCTCGGGGGCTAGGCTGGGCTCCGCCCCCATCTGCGCCAACGCCCTCTTCGGCGCCCGCGTCAGCAGGGCGCTCATCACCTCCAGCTGGACGAGGAGACGAAGAAAAACCTCCCCCTGCGGACACGCCCGTGCCCGCTGGCGCCTCGCTCGCTTCCGCCGCAGGCTGCACGGGAGCCGCGGGCGCGCACGGCAGAGTTGGCGCACGCGGCGGCGTCGACACACACAGCGGTGTTGGCTCGCGTGGCGGAGTCACCTCGCGCGGAGGCGTGACCGCGCAAGGAGGAGTAGGAGCGCGAGGTGGAGAAGAGATCCTCTCCTCCGTGGTTTCCACTACCATTGGCTCGGGGGGCGGTGTAGAGGCCTCTGGGCGAGGCGCGTCCTCCCCCGCCTGAGGCGCAGCCGCCTCCGCCTGAGGCGCAGCCGCCTCCCCTTGAGGCACCCCCTCAGTGGGGCCTGTGGAGGCCGTCTCCACAGGCCTCGTGGCCTCGTCACCCACGGCCTCAGCCGTGGCTCTCTTCACGTCTGCAGCCTTGCGAAGCCTACGGCCCTTCGCAGGCACAAGATCACTGGCAAAAACCCAAGAAAAGATCTAAGGGAAAAGAGAACAAGAATCAAACGAACAAGCGTCGTGAACACTCACCCCGACGAAGGAGCGCCAGTATCAACCCATGCCAGGCCTTGTGAGCGCCAGGAGGGCATGGTCTTGGCGCCTGACCCCTCCGGAGGCGTAACCTCTTTCCTTTTGGAGGGGACGTCGGATGGCCTCACCCCAGAGCGTTCCACATCGGCCTTGGTGCGAGGCCCGCGCCTTCCCGGAGAGGCCTCCGCGCCGGAGGCCTCCCCCTCCTCAGCCTCCTCCTCCACGGGGCGCGAGGGGGCCACCACGAAGGCATCATCATCGCCCGACGAGATGTCACAAACCTCGTCAGTGAATGGCCCGGCCCTCGAAGAAGACACCTCCCCTACCGTGGCCTCCTCCTCACCTAGCCCAGCTCCTGAGGCCGAGAGAGAATCCGCTCCCTCCACTCCTCGCGTCACCGGCAGCGGCACCTCCGTCTCTGCCAAGCCTATCGGGGTGAATGGAGGCATCCCCTCCAAGATGACCATGCGCTCCGTCATGTTGTATTGATGGAGAGCCAGGAGCGTGACGGGGAGCTGATCCACGGCAGGCACCGATGGGTTGACAAAGAGCGAGGACAAGACATTGTCGATGGTGTCCATGTCGTTGTCCTTGCTATGAAGCCGCATCTTGTCGCTCGGCCCCGAGTACATCCACATGGGCACCGAGTGTGCCTGGAGGGGGGCGATGCGGCGCGTCACGAAGTCCGCCAAGATGATCTGCCTCGTGAGGCCCTCCTCGCGAAGGAAACTCAGGCGCCCCATCAAGCTCGTGTTCCTCGCGCCGTCGAAGGTCGCCTTGCCCCAATGGGAGTTCTTCATCGGTGGCTCATCGGGGACCTCGAGGAAGGCGCAGGGATGCTCCACCCCGATGAAGAACCACTTCTGGCGGAAGTCGTCCACCTTCTTCGTCACCGAGGTGACGGCCTTGTTTTCACTCCATGACATGGGGATGTAGACACTCCCCATGCCATCGACGATGCGGAATGAGACGCACCCGGAGCGCTCATTCCTTGCAGTGCTCCGGAGCGCGTAGAAACACAGGAACAGCCCCACCGTAGGCTCCAAGCCCAGGTACGCCTCGCAGAGGAATGCGAAGACAGCGAGGATGAGGATGGAGTTCGGGTGCAGATGCAACAACTGCACCTGATAGAACGCCATTACCGCCTCCAAAAGCGGCGACAAGGGCGGCACTAGCCCGGCGGCGAGACATTGCTATAATATCGGGAAGTACCCTAGCGGGCGCTTCCCGTGCGCCGCGGGCTTCAGGGCGGTGGCGCTGTGCTCATTCGTCCGGTCCGCAACCAGGAAGCGGACCTTGGCGAGTGCCTTCTCGTTGACGCGCACGCCCAACAACGCTGCGCCCTGCACGACCTCGGAGGCCTCCGCCTGGGAGAAAGACCCCGCAGCGGCCTTGCCCTTTCTCTTGAGTGGACTCATCGTCGAGGGCATGGTGTGCCGCGGAACACGGAAGGAGCAGAAATCGCAGGAGAGAGCGAAGGCGGAGAGCTCGAGATGGCGGAAACTTCTGCGAGAAGGATTGGAAACGGTAACGGCTCCCTGCTCCGGCGCTCGGGCTTTATGTCCCCTCAAGGAGCAGTTACCGGGGCATGGTGGGGCCCCCCACGACGCACGCCCCAGATCGTGCGCGACCGTTACTCATCTGAGTGCCGCGTGGCTCGGGCCGACTGGGCACTTTGGGCCCACGACGCTCCGCCTGCGCCCATGAGCTCACTCGCGCCCATCGCGGGCCCGGGGGCTACTGTCGGCCAAGTGGAGACTGGGGTATGGAGAGCCCACTCTCCCGAGGCCTCGCACGCGTGCTAATCAGACAAAACGACTAAGGACCTAGCCTCGCTGCTTGGCGGGACCCTCGAGAGGCAATTCCCCTCGAGGACCTGAAGAGGAAGCGAGGGCCTGAAGAGGACCCGCACTTCAAGAGACCCTCCCGAGGCGCAGTGCGCCTGGGAGGAAGTCAACGGGAACCCCTCCATAGGCCTCCCCAAGCCTGGAGGGAAACGTCGCGGCCAAGGAAGTACGGCGGGGTGCACATGGCCTCTGTCACGCCCCACGTGGTGACGCAGGCACTCCCATTGCCGTTTGGCTGATAAAGGAGTCAATAAAGTTGCGCTGCCTGCTTCAGGACTGCCAATACCTTCTACTCTGGTGATAAAGCAGTTGGACGGCGCAACCCTCCAAAGAGAACGTCGTCGCGGGCTCCACCTCATAGACTACCGTCCCTGCGGGCAGTACTGCACGGTCAACCGCCTGTCAGACACCGCCCCCACCTTTATAAATGATGGACCGCGTCCATGGACGATCCCGCGATGGTGGACTCCTGCTCCTCCACGCCAGTGCCGTGTGGGAGCCACCTTGGACGCCAAGCAGAAGAAGAGCGCCTGAGGCGCCATCGTAGCAAAGGTCCGCCAATTGCTTGCTACAACATTTGTAAACCCTAGCACTACTGAGTAGGATAGCCCCTGGCTGGAGGAGGAAGAAGATCATCGCTTCCCTCCCCAGGCAAGAACTGTCTCAAGGCGGCTCTCGGCAAGCTCTACTGCACTGTAATCTCCATAGTTCAATACATACACTTTACCTCCACACGAGGGCCGTGAACCTGGGTACGGGCTGGTGTCTATCTCTGTCGTGGGTGTTTCGTCTCCAGGTCCGGTGAGCACCGTCGTCGTGCCCCTCGAGGGTCTTGACCTCTGTGTTCAATCCCCTTCATGAACTACCCTTCAAGAAGTGACTACCCCTGTTCTTAGGGAGTTATAACCCGACACTTTAGTACCGGTCCGTGCCCTCGACCGGTACTAAAGCACCTTCAGTACCGGTTGGTGTATGCAACCGGTACTAAAGATTTGACGAATCACCAAACAAATAATTGGCGCGAAACAAAAACCTGCAGTACCGGTTGGTGGATGCAACCGGTACTGAAGGTCTTTTCTTTTCTTTTCTCTTTTCTCTTTTCTGTTTTTTCATATGTATAGAATGAATTGTTCAAACCAATTAAACTTAGTTTCTAATAATTTGATAACGACCGTTTTGACCAATTAAATAATTTTATAAATATCATTTTCCATTTTATGAGTGTAAAAAATGACATTTTTTGTGAACAAAGTACCAAAAATATGATGCAAAATGGTACCCATTTAATTTTCATGGAAACTAGTACACACATTACACATCACTAATATTGAACATCACCAAAGTACTGTTATGTTTAATATAATATTACACATCACCAATATTCTCATCTGTTCTATATATTATTCCTCCTTTTATTCGATTGCTTAACATTGGGTCGGAACCACGGGGAATCCTCATTATTTAACGTGATGCTTGGGTCAGTGTTGACTTTGAAGGGCGGAATTTCAACAAACTTATCATAATCTTCTGACATGTCTGTCTTGTCCTCCACCCCCACGATGTTCCTTTTTCCTGAAAGAGCTATGTGGCGTTTTGGCTCGTCTGATTTATTCGCTTCCATGTTTTTTCTCTTTTTGAGTTTGGTAGACATGTCTTTCACGTAGAAAACTTGAGCTACATCATTTGCTAGGACGAATGGTTCGTCTTTGTAATCAAGATTGTTCAGATCCACCGTCGTCATTTCGTAGATCGGGTCTACCTTGACCCCGCCTACATTCAGCTTCACCCATTTGCATCGAAACAAAGGGACCTTCAAATCAGGTCCATACTCAAGTTCCCATATCTCCTCTATGTAACCATAATATGTGTCCTTTTGCCCATTGTTGTTTATTGCATCAAAGCGGACACCACAATTTTGGTTAGTGCTCTTTTTATCTTGAGCGATCGTGTAAAATGTATTCCCATTTATCTCGAACCCTTCGAAAAGTGACTATGGTTGAAGATGGTGTCCTGGCCAAAAGTACATCTCAACATCAACTTTGGTGTTACCCATGAGATGTGTTTGCAACCAACCGCTGAATTTCCCCTTGTGTTGATCTTTAATCCAGAACTCATCCTCCACTTGGTTCTGAGATCATACAATATTCATGTGTTCCTCGATATACGGAGCTGCCAACGAGGAATTTTGTAGAACTGTGTAGTGTGCTTCACTGAAAGAAGGTCCGTCCCTACATACTAATACTTTTTTTCCCTAAAGTGCCTTTTCCACTCAGTCTCCCCTCATGTCGCGACTGAGGAACACCAATCGTATTAATGTCAGAAATAAAGTCAACACAAAACTCAATGACCTCCTCCGTTCCATAGCCCTTGGAGATGCTTCCTTCAGGCCTAGCACGGTTATGAACATATTTCTTTAAGACTCCCATGAACCTATCAAATGTGAACATATTGTGTAGAAATACGGGACCGAGAATTTGAATCAATTCGACTAGGTGAAACAAGACATGCGTCATAACATCGAAGAAGGACGGCGGGAACACCAACTTAAAACTGACAAGACACTGGACCACATCAGTCTGCAACCTTGGTCGGATCGTTGGATGGATTACCTTCTGAGATATTGCATTGAGAAATGCACAAAGCTTCACAATGGGTACTCGAACATTTTCCGTCAAAAGCCCCCTCAATGCAATCGGAAGCAATTGCGTCATAATCACGTGGCAGTCATGGGACTTTAGGTTTTGAAATCTTTGCTTTTACACATTTATTATTCCCTTTATATTCGACGAGAAGCCAGACGGGACCTTGATACTGCTCAGACATTCAAAAAATATCGATTTATCTTGTTTGGTTAGAGCATAGCTGGCAGGACCTTCATAGTGTTCTGGAAGCAGGCCGTCTCGTTTTTTCAAACGTTTCTGGTCCTCCCGTGCTTCCTTTGTGTTTTTTTTTCTTCCCATACACGCCCAAGTGGCCTAGCAGGTTCACGCAAATATTCTTTGTCACATGCATCACGTCGATTGCAGATCGGACCTCCAGGACTTTCCAATATGGTAGCTCCCAAAATATAGATTTCTTCTTCCACATGGGTGCGTGTCCGTTAGCGTCATTCGGAACCTGTAGTCCTCCAGGACCCTTTCCAAAGATTACTTTTAAATCCTTGACCATATCAAATATTTGATCACCAGTGCGTTCCATAGGCCTCCTACGGTGATCTGCCTCACCTTTGAAATGCTTGCCTTTCTTCCGTACGTTATGCCTGACCGGAAGAAATCGACGATGCCCCAGGTATACACATTTCTTACATTTATCCAAGTATACACATTCAGTATCATTTAAACAGTGTGTGCATGCATGGTATCCCTTAGTTGTCTGTCCTGAGATGTTACTAAGAGCAGGCCAATCATTGATCGTTACGAAAAGCAACCCTCGAAGGTCAAAATCCTACTGTTTGTGCTCATCCCACACACGTACACCTTGAGCTTGACGTGTATCTCAACCCTCGAAGGTCAAAATCCTACTGTTTGTGCTCATCCACACACGTACACCTTCTAAAAGCTCATCAACTAATGGCCTGAGATACACGTCAAGCTCGCTGCCAGGTTGCTTCGGACCTTGGATGAGCACTGGCATCATAATGTACTTTCGCTTCATGCACAACCAAGGAGGAAGGTTGTAAATACATAGAGTCATAGGCCATGTGCTATGACGGCTGCTCTGCTCCCCAAATGGATTGAAGCCGTCCGTACTTAGACAAAACCTTAAGTTCTTTGCGTCATCTTCAAAGTCCGGGAACTCTCTCTAGATTTTTCTCCACTGAGACCCATCAGCGGGGTGTCTGAACATCGCGTCCTTCTTACGGTCCTCTTTGTGCCATCGCAACATCTTGGCATGCTCTCTGTTGCTGAACAAACGTTTCAACCGTGGTATTATAAGAGCATAGCACATCACCTTGGCAGGAACCCTCTTTCTTGGGCGCTCGCCCTCAACTTCACCGGGGTCATCTCGCCTCATCTTATACCGCAGTGCACCGCAAACCGGGCATGCATTCAGATTCTCGTACCGCTCACCGCGGTAGAGTATGCAGTCATTGATGCATGCATGTATCTTCTGCACCTCTAATCCTAGAGGGCAGACGATTTTCTTTGCCTTGTATGTACTATCGGGCGATTTGTTATCCTATGGAAGCATCTTCTTTATATATTTCAGCAAATTTTCAAACCCCTTGTCCGATACACCATTCTCAGTCTTCCATTGCAACAAATCCAGCGTGGTACCCAACTTTTTCTGGTCATCTTCGACACCTGGGTACAATTTTTTTCTGTGATCCTCTAGCATGCGCTCCAACTTCAACCACTCCCTCTGATTTATGTTGTTTCTCTGTGCATCAGCAATGGTCGGAGCAAGATCATCAGCGGGCTCATCCGGCGCCTCTTCATCAGGCGCGTCTACCCCAGGTCCCCCCATTGTAGTACCGTTGTATTCAGGAAAGTCAGGATAGTTGTCGGGGTCCTCTTCTTCTTCATTGTCTTCCATTATGACTCCTGTTTCTCCTTGTTTGGTCCAACAATTATAGCCGGACATGAAACCGGACTCAAGCAGGTGGATGTGAATGGTTTTTGATTTGGAGTAACCCTTGATATTCTTACAAGCAGAACATGGACAATACATAAAGCTATCCCGCTTATTTGCCTCAGCAACATGGATAAAATCCTGCACGCCGATCATGAACTCCGGAGAGCGTCGGTCAACGTACATCCATTGTCGATTCATCTGCATTATGTAAATATATCTAAAACAATTACACAATAGCTATATATATATATATCATTGATAGAGAGATAATTGACCAATGCATTAATACAAGTTCACCATATTTAAAGAAATCTAATACATAGTTCTCATAAACATTCATTAATCGAAACTAACATACAACTAGTTAAAGAACTTAAATCCAACAACAAATAAGATCAAAATCACAACTAAGGTAACTATTGAACCAACAACATAATGATACCAAGCCTCTTGACTAATGACATATTTTCTAAACTTTTTAAGCTTCAAGCGCATTGCATTCATCTTGATCTCGTGAATCGAAGCGCATTGCCTCCATCTTGATCTTGTTATCATCGACGACGTTGGCGATCTTAAACTCCCATTTCATCTTCTCTTCGAGACGAAGATCTTCACTTATTTTCATTTTTTCTTTCAAATCATAGTTTTCTTTTACAAAAAACTCGACAATAGGGTCGGTTGGAATTTCTGGCTCAACTACCTTCACATCCGAATAATAGAGCGGGCGAGAGCCGGTGTGGACAGATGTCAAAACCATGACACTATATATAACAAAAAAAATTTTATACAAGTAATAATTCTATAACTAAGAATTATTAAAACAAAATAAAAAAAACAAGAGGCTCACCGAGGTGGTGTCGGTGACGGGACGACGCGGGAGATCGATGACGGTGAGAAAGTGGACGAAACAACACTAGAAAAAACCACAAATCATATTTTAATTTGAGCTCAAAATGCATATAAAACAAATGAAATGGCTAAGTTAAGTATTTTATCAAACACCTTGCTAGCACTACAAAAAACAAAAGAGCTAAACTAGCAAGCAAATGAGCTAAACTTGAAACGCCGGAGGAGTAGATGAAGGTGCTAACCCTTGTGTATATAGATGTGCCACCAATCTAGACAAATGTTGGAGAAAATTTTGGTGAACTAGAGCTCTTGGGAGTGGTAAGAGAGCAAAAATGGAGTGTGTGCTCGAGCTGAAAAAATGAAGTGTGTGGCTCGGGGGTGGGAGAAGCTCTAAGTACAGTGACCAATTCAGTACCGGTTGGAGACACCAGCCGGTACTAAAGGTGCTTGTTCTACCGCAGCTGATTCCCCAAGACCATTAGTACCGGTTGGTGTTGGTGTCTCCAACCGGTACTAAAGGTCACTACGAACCAAACCTGCTGCCCCCCTCGCCTCTCGCTGTTCGGACCGGTACTGATGCCACACTAGTACCGACCCCAAACCTGGCCGGGACTGATAGTCTGGACGTAAAGTCCTTTTTCCACTAGTGATAAGATTAGACTGTGAGTTGTACTAAAAAAAGGGTGTGGTAAATGGTCATACATATGAAGAACTAATTGTGAATTATTTTAATTGTTTTTGTAGGTTTGTATATGTGTTAAGATCAAAAGGTTAATGGCAGGAGTGGCAAGAGGTACTATAAAAACCTAAACGTAGATCAGATCACGATGGCCTACGGCCCATCCATTTTGGCAATGAAATGGTTGGAGTTATACAAGTGGGACAAAGCATAAAAGTTAAATTTACATAAATTGACATATATTTATTAGTAATGGACGAGTCAAAGTTTAACTCCATTTACATATAGATCAAATTAAAAGAAACTAATGTACATGCTGATATTAGAAATTTGAAGGAAAGTATGTACACTTTTTGTTTACGAATTACAGGTGTTATGTCTTCAGTGTTGCAGATCTCCATCTAGCAAGATATACCTGAATATATGACAAATGTAGACTGCACCTAAATAAGAACCAATGGCTGAAAATTATTTCCAGTCTGTAATTTACAGAAAATGTCAACCAAAATTTTGGTTAGCATCAGGAAAGTGTACCTTACCTAAATGACTAAGAAGGTACCATTTGTAGAATTAATGATCACTTTGATTCCTGGTTTATGTGTATTGATATACTATAGAAACTGAGATGACAGAAATTGAGAACATCCCCTCCAATTCTTAACTTGTCGTTGTTCTGGTTAGATTCATCAATCTCATAGAAAATCAATGTAGTAACCTGAATAATCAGCATATCTTATTAATACGTATATAACAATGCACACGGAATACTATTGCCGAAACATGAACATACTATAGCAACGTGAATAGTGAGCACATCTTATTAATTCACATACAGCAATGCATACTGCAGACTATTGCCGAATGTCTAACACTTGACGTTCACATACCTTTCGCTCCAAGAAATGCATCAATAATTGTTACCTTATGAGATTTAAGACCTGCGTAAATTTCTCTTCCATCTCCTTCTTGCCTCTCTGATGCAAACTTTGCTTGTGTAGCAATTTCAATGAGCACCTGGCGAAACAAAATACAGTAAAATAATCAGGACGAAACATCACCTAATAAATTTCTACAGGATATCAAGAGTTCAAGAAAACATTGGTAGCAGCAAGATGACAAAAGTGAATGAGGAATCCAGTAGTAAGAAACAAATTAACCTGATACAAATTGACACTGCTTTCACACATCATTGTACAAGAACATACGATATCTCATATATTTTTATCAGCACACACTGCAATTCTTCAATCCACGTTATACTTGTAGACGTCTCCTAAAATCTCAGATTGGACAGACGAGATATTATAAAAGAATCCATGCTACCCCAAATATCCACGGGACTGCATCAGGACGATTTCACACAGAAAGTGCACAAACATTCTTTGCAACTCTTTTAGAATACTTATGGTTTCAGTCTACGAGCTACTGCAAATCTTCCCAACAAAAACTACCTAGGATCTAAGGCAACAATCCGAACTAAACATTGTAGTGCACGCCATGTAGATCATGGTGGCGCTCAAAACAAAATCTGACGACGCAGTTCTTGCAGTTGACACTAGCCGATGGGCCATACTTTTGGATGAAGTGAGCAATCATCTGCAGATTGAACATGGAAATGAACAGAGGATATTTGGACTTAAATCAACAACACCAGAAACTAAAAACATGAGAGACCGAGGGACAAAGCAGTGGTGGCCTCGTGGGAACGGATCTGAGTATTCTTTGGTGCCTTCTTCTCGCCTAGTCATCCACCATGGTGTTCCTCCGTAAGCAAGAGGGCGTTGATCTTGTCGCAACGCCGGCCTCGTCATCGTCGAGAATCCTAACGGTGGCGCCCTTGGAGCTGTCCCAGCCCAGCTGCGTGGGCATGCCCCTGAGACCATCCATCGGGGCGAGCCTCCATGGATGGACCTTGTTGGCGGCGGTGGGAAAATGGAAGTGGTGAGGAGCCTCCAACGGAGTCGTTCCAAATCCTCTTGTCTCCTATTCTTCTCGATTGGAATCGTGAGTCTCTTTAGCTTCTTTTTAGGAAACTGCTCGTTAGCTGTAGATTCAGTCCAGTTAATGAGTTAGTGGGCTTTTCGGGGCCCAATTCACCACAGAAATTCCATTCGACGGGCAGAGCAGCGTCTGCTAGGGATAAATGGCCCAGTTAGGCATCTGACGGCCAAAATTAGGTTAGATGGTGTGATCAGACGGCTGAAACTACATATAGCGTGAGAGGCCTCGAATTTGACTCAGTTATAATATCCCTAATGTGTCACACTTATTCTTGATTTAACATTATGAGTACATGAAATTTCCTATCGGAGACATGAGATTGTGCCAGTTTTAAATTCGTGCACAAGTAGTGATTCTAGTGTGCAAAGCTCGCTGAAGCCAAAGGTTTGAGAATCGCTTTTGGCTTCTTTTCAGAGTGCAAATTATGTTTCAGAAAAAAAGATAAAATATTAGGGACTTTACGTCGGTCAGCCGTGTGTAGGGGTGTAAACGGATCGGATCGGATTTTACCTTTACAATATCCTTTACCATAATTTTTCATCGGATTCGGAGCAAATCGGATAATGACCGGATACGGATCCAAATGCGGATATCCATGATGGCGGATTCGGAGGCGGAAACGGAGCGGATTCGGAGCGGTTTTAGATAATCCATATTTTAAGCTATTTTACATACCATATCCTATACCATATCCGGGTGTTAAGTTCGGAATCGGATATCCTTATCCGTCGGATTCCTTAAAACCGGATATGGATTGTTGAAAACGGTTTCGGAATCGGATATGGTGCGGAAATTATCCGATCCATTTACACCCCTAGCCGTGTGATCTCTGCCACATAGCCAACAACAAAATTAGTGAATCAATGAAGAGCCATCATTTCCCATGCATTCATTTGTGAAACATTATATGGCCAGGGCTAACCGATCAAATGTTACTCTATAAAAGATGAAGAAGCGAGGCTGCAAGAGGGAAAGGAAGGCTGACGGACACAAGTCCATCGCCATGTTTTCGATACGAGTTGGAGGTGAACAAAAATAGATCTCCAAGTCTTGAGGTTGGGAGGCATCGGAAACTCAACAGTCTGGTGGCCGCCGATGCCACGAAGTCCGTGGAGAGCACGTACCCCATCCTAACCATGAAGGGCGGGAATGGGTAGAAGTTCTTGCAGTCGCACGACATCTCCACGCCCACGTAGGTGTCCTCTCGCGCCGCGCGGACAGCCACGCTGCGAGCGCCGGGAGGTACATGTACGTGTCGTCGTCCTTCATCACGTAGTCGTAGGTGCCGTTGGGGAAGGCGCGCGCCGCCGTGGAGAAGAAGTCATACGTCTTTCCGACGTCCTTGTTCTCGGCGTGGTCTAGCACGAGGACGCCGTTGAAGCGGATGATCTCCAAGGACAGGAGGATAATGTCCACCGGGGAGCTGATGTTGCTGAAGAAGAAACGCGCGTCGACGGCGCCGACGATCGAGGGGTGCTCTTGGAGATGGAGGGAGTACATGGTGCAGTGCAGGTGTATGGCACAACTCTCGGGAGTATGTAGCAAGGTGGAAAAGGCGATAGCGTCGCGCTCGATTGTCAGCTCTGTCTGCCAAATGCATATGACACCCTGATCTTCCGAGACACGTCCAACCTTGCACCAAGAGTTAAACTAGACCAGCTATTTATATGCAAAGATGTATTTTGTGTCGAGATCGATCTGAAGAAGATCAATTAGCCTACTGATCTATCAAAGGTGACGTGATATGCAAATAATAGATGGGAATAAAAATTAGGAAAGAGTAGTAGAACTAGTGTGTATCAATGATTTCTTGGAGATCGCATCAAATGAAGGGTATGCCTTTCGTGTTAGTGATCACCGAACACCAACCCCATACACAATGCAATTAACAAACCCTAATTAAAGTTTGGAGAGATGAAATTGGCTCAACCGAACTGACCCATTTTCTATAGTTTATCATCAAACCAAAACTTTCACCAACGTCCAGTGATATGTGGCAGCCTAGTGTTGTTTTATCGTGATCCAAATTCATATGACGATGTGAACGGCTAACTTCGGAGCGAAGCGGAGGCCCGTCGCCAGGAGGCTTGGGCCGTCGCCAGAAAGTTAGCCCACCGGCCCATCCTGCGTTCGCGGGGGTGCGGGGGCGGCAGCCCCAGTGGTACGGTACGAATCGTGTCTGAGTCGGATCATAACCGACTTAGGGTTTCTGCCCTCTATAAATACATCTTGTAAGTCGCCTGTTGAGTTAAGCCACATATTGTAAACCCACAGCGTTTGTAACCTCACCCCGATATAGTGAAGTATTGCTGGCTAGCGCCCGTGGTTTTTTCCTCTCCTTTGTTTGGAGGGGTTTTCCACGTTAAAATCTCGTGTCCCCGTTGGTTTGATCGTTCCGCACTTCGTCGTTTCTTGCTATCTTCTATAACACCTAGGGCCGTTGTAATTCATGACTTACGGGTAGTGCGTTAACATGTGCTGGATTACGATCTGATTTGGGATGCCCGTACTCTGCTCGTCAGATCCCGAGTTTAGCTCCTCTCGTCCCTTCTCAGCTTAATTCATGACTTACGGGTAGTGCCTTAAAGGCGTGGCTCCAGTCTTCCCTTCGGGTCATGTAGTCCATATTTCTAGCATTTGGTTTGGACATTTCACCATTGTGTCCGATGAACGCTTGTCATTTGTCAAGCATGAGCAGCAAGGGTGCGATTGATGGTGACATGAAGGTAGCGGCTCATGCCGGTGCCCGGAAGGAAGATTACACGGAGGAGAGAGCGGCGATCACCGGCTACCACAAGGGTGTAGGACTAGATTCCATGCAGGTTCGATCTTGGAAAGAGTGTTATATCTTTCTAAGAAAGTAATTTTTTTTTAACTTATACCATATCTATACAAAAACTACAAACATGGTGTGCCACCAAATTAGCATCATTATATTTATAATGACGAATCATGCACCTATTTAGATTCATAAATATTGTTATCTTTTTATAAAAATACTCTATCAAATTTTGAAATATTCAGTGTGTTCGAAAAAAAACCTGAAAGGACACACTTCACGGGAAGGAGGGAGTATTTTGCATGTCTGTGTCTAAGTCATACATGAGTAAGTGTTAATTAGGAGTACAGCGCAACTACATGAGATGCTATTGTGTTAGTTCATGCCGTACACTAGCCATTTAGTCTGCAAAGCTCATTCAAGTTGAAGGTTTGAGAATCAATTCTAGCTTAATTTTTAGAGTGCAAAAGAGGAGAGAAAAGTACTAGGGACGATGCAAGAGAAGAGAAGCGATCAACCATGTGGTCTCTGCCACATAGCCAAAACCAATATGGGAGAATCAATGAAAACTCATTATTTTCCATTTAACTTCCGATATTCGATCGCATTTAATTGTGAAAACTTTATATATACCCAAAGCACAACCAAATCAAAAGTTATAAAAAGACGGACCAGAGCAAAACATGGTGGATGCTAGTTCGAGAGTAAATGAAGGAAGAGGGTTTTAACTTCATGCTCCGAATATGATTTCAGGGGAACAAAAAAAAAGGATTAGTAAGTCGTGAGGCTGAGAGACGTTGGGAAATCAGTGGTCACGTAGAATATGCATCTGACTCGTCCGCCTGTCCTGGTTAGTTAGTGGTGCAATTATGAAGTGTGTTATAATGGCCCTTAGCCATGCATACTGCAGGGTTATCGATGATATTCTTTATAGCTTCCGTGAAAATCATGAACTTTAGATGACCAATGGTCTATTATCGACCATGGGGCCGGCGTCCTCCTTGCAGAATTCAAGAATACGGTAGCAAGGTGACAAAGATTGGAAGGTTGTTCTCATCTTGTTGACGTACGGTAGCATTGTGTCGGTGTGCTCCGTGCTCTGATTATCCACGGTTCGAGTCCGTCCAGATGCCTGTTTTTTAGGTATTATTAGTTTTGTTCAAGATCTAATCGATTCAAGAATACATTAATGATGTAAAAAATATGTCGTAGATCAAAGCCCTTAGAGTAGGCGACTTACGAAATGCGAGCCCGTACACACGTAACCACTGCCTTACCCTAAATCAATGATTATACAAAGGTTACATTCTAAACAGTAGTTTTATGTATTATTATTTGTTCCAGATCTAATTGATTCAAGATGACATTATCATGTAAAAATATGTTGTAGATCGGTGTCCTTTGAGCAGAAGTGACTTATAAAATACGAGCCCGCGCCACACATATAACTACTGCCTTCCCTTAGATTCGTGATCATACAGAGCTTACATCCTAATTAACAATTCTTATGAAAATATAAAATTTAAAAATGTTTTAAACTTCCAGACAGTAATTCCATGGTTTTACGATAATCGTGGTTAACAAAAATCCTGACGCCCCATAGAATATTTTCTCTATTCGGTAACCAAAAGTTAATTGCCAAAAATCAGACTAAAAACCAATACAACCATAACCAACCCACCCTGCTATAGATCCAGAGGCCGCACGCAAACATAAACCTCTTGAGGCAAGAGAAACACGAGCAAACACACATATGAGTTATGCCCCGTGTAAGGCCCATGATAAATAGATTTTCCGTTATAATATCATTGAACAAATAGTTGACTGGAACTCTAAAAAACCTCCAAAAACAATCAGGTGCATATACGCTTACATCATACAACAAGCAATTCCGGCATGATTTGAAACTTCGAGCAACAGATCTACGATTACAAAACATACAACCACACCTAAGAATCCTAGGTAGCTACGGAGGCTCATAACTCATAGTCGCAGTCGATGCGAGAGGTGGTGTGGCGGCGGCGCAGTTGCCAGCGCCCGAGCTTGAAGTTAAGTTGTGGCGACCGGGATGCGAGCGAGAGGAGATGTGGCTTGGTCGTGAGCTTAGTCATGGCGGAGAGAGGTCTGGAGGAGGATGACGAGGTGCAAGAGCAGTGAACTCGATGGGAACCTGAGAGTTGGGGGAAGCAGACACGTGATGGTTGAATAGGTAAGGTTGTATTGCTCGTCGGATGCTATGGGACAGTGTAAGTTGTGAGCACCTCGTAAGAGCCAGATCATGCGCAGGCCCAAATTAGATTTTGTCAAACAAATAACAATAAATATTGTAGTGTAATTGTAACAAAATAGAAGTTGCAGTTTTACAAATAAAGTGTGATTGCACGAAAATAGGTGTGCAAAAAAAAAACTAATAGAAAAGTAACAAAAAAATTAGTGAAGACGCACTGAAAGTTCAAGAGTGACTGAAATTTCACGAAGATGACTATAATATCATTGCACAAATAATTGACTGAAACTCCAAATTAAAGAACAATCAAGTGCCCGTACAGCAAGCAAGTCCGACATGATTTCAAATTTCGGGCAGCAGATCTGCGATTACAAAACATGCAACCAAACCTGAGATCCTAGGTAGCTACGACAGCCCATAACCATGATCATAGTCACTCAGTCCGGCAGTCCATTGAACAGTAAGAAAAGCAAAACATTTCAGTAATTAGACATTGGCAGTCCTGTATTTCTACACAACATGTTCCCCTTTGATAGGTTCATGAGAGTCTTAAAAAAATATGTGCATAACCGGACTTGGCCAGAAGGAAGCATCGTCAAGGGTTATGGAACAGAGGAGGTCATTGAGTTTTGTGTAGATTTTATTCCTGATCTGAATCCGATCGGTGTTCCTGAATCACGCCAGGAGGGGAGACTGCATGGAAAAGGTACCCTAGGAAAGAAAGCAACAATATGTCAAGACGGGGATTCTTTCATCAAGCACACGACACCGTTCTACATAATTCCAGTTTGGTGGGTCCGTATGTCGAGGAACACAAGAATGTTTTACGCTCCAAATACCCGGAGAAATCTGAAGATTGTATTGATGGAGAACACATGAAGACTTTCAGCAGTTGGTTAAAAAGACGTCTCATTAATGACACCAATGTTGAAGAACAGCTATACTTGTTGGCCACATCACCAGCTTCAACTATATTGACTTTTCGAGGGTACGAGATAAATGAAAATATATTTTATACAACCAACCAAGATAAAAAGAGCACCAACCAAAACAGTGGAGTACGCTTTGATGCAACAAACTGCAACGGGACAAAGAACACATATTATGGTTACATAGAGGAGATATGGGAACTTGACTATGGATCTACTTTTAAGGTCCCTTTGTTCAAGTGCAAATGGTTCAACCTACGAGGTGGGGTAGAGGTAGACCCACGATACGGAATGACTACAGTGGATCTCAACAATCTTTCGTACGAGAATGAACAATTCGTCCTAGCCAGTGAAATTGCTCAGGTTTTCTATGTGAAAGACATGTCTACCCTACCGAAAAAAAGAAAAGATAAGCAAGCGAGTTCATCATACGATAAGCCAAAGCGCCACATAGTTCTTTCAGGGAAAAGAGTCATTGTGGGAGTGGAGGACAAGACAGACATGTCAGAAGATTACGATAAGTTTCATGACATTCCGCCCTTTAAAGTCAACACTGATCCAAGTATCAAGTTAAATGAAGAAGATTGTCCGTGGTTACGGCGCAATCGGAAGAACAAGTAAACACTAGAGAGGGATATTATTGTTGATGTGTAATATCCGAATGCTTTGTATCAGAAGAACAAGTGAACTGAAGTATTTTGTAGATGCATGGAACAAAACACACGATTTCACCTGCATACAGCCCAACGGTGGCTCGTGAGTGCCTACATATTAAATGCACCATTGGACGTATGCAGGGAATCCGAATGCTTTGTATTCTGTCGATGAAGTAGAATGAGGAGACAATGACTGCCGAACATGTTCAAGAGGGGGCTATATATAGGGTCATGTGACTCACGAACTGGTCATGATAGTGCCCATCCAATAGCTCAGAATCTCTCAAAAGAAACACATCTCTTCATCCAACGACTCACAAGTGCTTTAAAGAAACACACGATCCATGTGCTTCTTTAGTCCCGGTTGGTGTTACCAACCGGGACTAAAGAAGCACATGGATCGTGTGTTTCTTTCTAGTGCTTGTGAGACGCTGGATCTGAGGTGTGTTTCTTTTGAGAGATTCTGAGCAGTTGGATCAGCAGGATCACGACCACTTCGTGACCCACATGACTCGGTTGTTGTTACCAACCGGTACTAAAGAAGCACACGTACCTTATATATAGCCCCCCTCCCGGACATGTTCAGCACTCAGTGTCTACTCATTGTAGTTAATTTTGGCAGCACACGGGTAGCAGAGAGCACTCAGTGAAGGCTGAAGGTGAACCCTCCCCTCGGCAGAGGCATCTTTGGGCAACCAGCGGCAAGACGTCTCTGATGATCTGCGACCGTTTCAAACGGTTGCAGATCATCAGAAATGTCTTGTCGGACGGTTGTAGATCATCAGAGATGTCTTGCCACGGTCATTTGGCTTGGCTTGAAATGACCATAACTTGGTCATTTGGCTTGAAACTTCTAGATGTTCAAGGATTTGATTTTTGGAGGTGTTTATCATTTTTCATAGCAACTAGTACACAAATAAGGAGACCATGCCAAAGGATTTGAAATTTTGAGGTGTTTATCATTTTATTACATTTTTTTTAAAACCGATCAAAACGGTCGCTACGACTAATCATCGGAAGAGGTGATATTTTCTAGAACTATTAATGTTTCTGTGATATAACCACTAGTTGTGTACCTTAAAATGATTTTTCCAAAAGTTTCAGACCAAACTATCAAACAGTTGTAGTTCAAATTTGAATTACTTTCGATAAATCAACATAAACTCAATTAACTAGGGGAAATTAGTTAGAATTCAAAGAAAAAACTCATACTTGGGGACCATCCATCATATGTGCACCACTCTTAGTGAAAAATAGTTGGGTGCCATTTGGAATCATATTTTCTGTACTTACTTCACAAAAAACCTCATTTTTTGCACTTAAAAAAAGGAAAATAATATTTATGAAAATAATTTGAAGAATCCCTTTGGCAAGATTGTTTAATATACCAATATGCACCTATGTGTGGAGTATGAGATCTTTATCACAAACTATGTCGTCGAAATGACCATAACTTGGTCATTTGGCTTGAAACTTCTAGATGTTCATACATGATAGACCTTTTTGTGAAGACTTTTTTTGCAAGTGTAGGCAAAAATCAAGTTTATCATTTTTCATAGCAACTAGTACACAAATAAGGAGCCCATGCCAAAGGATTTGAAATTTTGAGGTGTTTATCACTTTATTACATTTTTCTTAAAACCGATCAAAACGGTCGCTACGACTAATCATCGGAAGAGGTGATATTTTCTAGAACTATCAATATTTCTGTGATATAACCACTAGTTGTGTACCTTAAAATGATTTTTCCAAAAGTTTCAGACCAAACTATCAAACAGTTGTAGTTCAAATTTGAATTACTTTCGATAAATCAACATAAACTCAATTAACTAGGAGAAATTAGTTAGAATTTAAAGAAAAAACTCATACTTTGGGATCATCCATCATATGTGCACCACTCTTAGTGAAAAATAGTTGGGTGCCATTTGGAATCAGATTTTCTGTACTCACTTAAAAAAAACCTCATTTTTTGCACTTAAAAATAGGAAAATGATATTTATGAAAATAATTTGAAGAATCTCTTTGGCAAGATTGTTTAATATACCAATATGCACCTATGTGTGGAGTATGAGATCTTTATCACAAACTATGTCATCAAAATGACCATAACTTGGTCATTTGCCTTGAAACTTCTAGATGTTCATACTTGATAGACCTTTTTATGAAAACTTTTTTTGCAAATGTTGGCAAAAATCAAGTTTATCATTTTTCATAGCAACTAGTACACAAATAAGGAGCCCATGCCAAAGGATTTGAAATTTTGAGGTGTTTATCACTTTATTACATTTTTCTTAAAACCGATCAAAACGGTCGCTACGACTAATCATCGGAAGAGGTGATATTTTCTAGAACTATCAATGTTTCTGTGATATAACCACTAGTTGTGTACCTTAAAATGATTTTTCCAAAAGTTTCAGACCAAACTATCAAACAGTTGTAGTTCAAATTTGAATTACTTTCGATAAATCAACATAAACTCAATTAACTAGGGGAAATTAGTTAGAATTCAAAGAAAAAACTCATACTTGGGGACCATCCATCATATGTGCACCACTCTTAGTGAAAAATAGTTGGGTGCCATTTGGAATCATATTTTCTGTACTTACTTCACAAAAAACCTCATTTTTTGCACTTAAAAAAAGGAAAATAATATTTATGAAAATAATTTGAAGAATCCCTTTGGCAAGATTGTTTAATATACCAATATGCACCTATGTGTGGAGTATGAGATCTTTATCACAAACTATGTCGTCGAAATGACCATAACTTGGTCATTTGGCTTGAAACTTCTAGATGTTCATACATGATAGACCTTTTTGTGAAGACTTTTTTTGCAAGTGTAGGCAAAAATCAAGTTTATCATTTTTCATAGCAACTAGTACACAAATAAGGAGCCCATGCCAAAGGATTTGAAATTTTGAGGTGTTTATCACTTTATTACATTTTTCTTAAAACCGATCAAAACGGTCGCTACGACTAATCATCGGAAGAGGTGATATTTTCTAGAACTATCAATATTTCTGTGATATAACCACTAGTTGTGTACCTTAAAATGATTTTTCCAAAAGTTTCAGACCAAACTATCAAACAGTTGTAGTTCAAATTTGAATTACTTTCGATAAATCAACATAAACTCAATTAACTAGGAGAAATTAGTTAGAATTTAAAGAAAAAACTCATACTTTGGGATCATCCATCATATGTGCACCACTCTTAGTGAAAAATAGTTGGGTGCCATTTGGAATCAGATTTTCTGTACTCACTTAAAAAAAACCTCATTTTTTGCACTTAAAAATAGGAAAATGATATTTATGAAAATAATTTGAAGAATCTCTTTGGCAAGATTGTTTAATATACCAATATGCACCTATGTGTGGAGTATGAGATCTTTATCACAAACTATGTCATCAAAATGACCATAACTTGGTCATTTGCCTTGAAACTTCTAGATGTTCATACTTGATAGACTTTTTTATGAAAACTTTTTTTTGCAAATGTTGGCAAAAATCAAGTTTATCATTTTTCATAGCAACTAGTACACAAATAAGGAGCCCATGCCAAAGTATTTGATTTTTTGAGCTCTTTATCACTTTATTACATTTTTTCTTAAAAACGATCAAAACGGTCGCTACGACTAATCATCGGAAGAGGTGACATTTTCTAGGACTATCAATGTTTCTGTGATATAACCACTTGTTGTGTACCTTAAAATGATTTTTCCAAAAGTTTAAGACCAAAATATCAAATAGTTGTAGTTCAAATTTGAATTACTTTCGAAAAATCAACATAAACTCAATTAACTAGGGGAAATTAGTTAGAATTCAAAGAAAAAACTCATACTTGGGGATCATCCATCATATGTGCACCACTCTTAGTGAAAAATAGTTAGGTGCCATTTGGAATCATATTTTTTGTACTTACTTCACAAAAATCTTAAAAAATATAAAATGATATTTGAGATTTTTTTTAAAGAAACCACCTTGCCATCTTAAAATGAAAGAATATAAAACAAAACATAAAATAAATTAGAAACCAAAACAATTCAAAAAATAAGTAAACCAAAATAAGAAACAGGTAAACAATTCAAACAATTTAAAAGAAAACAAAAACAAAAATCTGTAAAAGGAAACAAGAAAAAAAGGCATTAGTCTCGGTTCGTAACACCAACCGAGACTAAAGGTCCACTGGGCAATTATTCGCGGCCCAGTCGGACCTTTAGTCGCGGTTACCGCGACTAAAGATCCTTTAGTCTCGGTTCGTGGCTGGAACCGGGACTAAAGGTCTGTGCCAAGCGTTTAGGTGTTGTGCGCGTGAAATTTTTTCATTCTCCCCCACTGCCGCCTATGACGCCCCCGACTCCCCCCGCGCCGCCACTGCGCCTCGTCGTCGCCGTCTGCCGCTGCCGCTCCGCCGCTCTGTGCCCCTGCGCCGCCATTCTTTGCCGACGAGGAGGCCGCTCGCCGCGCCGTCCCCGTCCTCGATCCGCACCGTCGAGGAGGTCGCGCTCCGCCGCCGCGCCATCCCTTCCTCTCCGCACCGACGAGGAGGCCTCCCCACCCACGACCCCGCCACCTGCTCAACTCCGGTGAGCGTCTCCTCCCCTCCGATCCCTCCCTCTCGGCCTCCTCTTTAGCTAGGGTTAGGGTTGCTCAGCTCCGGTTTGGTCATTGCTTGACGTGCCCTGGCTAATTTGGGATGAGATACCGCAACAATGCTATGCTTTCACGATGAACTCTCGGAGACGAGTCAATTTAGTGGTGGTTGTGAGTGTGTCGTTGTTCGATTTTGGCACTTGGTAACTGCACTAAATACTTCGCCTCCTTCTAATCAGAACGACATATTGTGCCCTTGTAACCTTAAAAAATTGCATCCGCTTATATATTGCTCCCTTCCGTTGCTTTTCAGTTCAGGAACATGCAAAAAAATTCCTCTTATGGTATAAAAACCTCATATTTGTACATAATAACCATTGACAGCAACAACAAATAACCACATAAGCACTTCTTCTCCTCGAGAAATAGATAAATATGCTCACCCAAATAAGGATATATTGCATGATCAGTTTACAGAAAACACTTCTATTCAGGATCACTCAAGCATACGGGGGTTCTCTTTTAGTTTTACGACATACCAATTCTTAGAATGAGATAGCAATTACTGAGTTTCCATGCTTTTTGGCTACTTTTATGCGATCTCAAATAAACAATAACCCGGGTGTGATAACTTCCTTGAGTCTAATGAGCACTATGTTCTGGAGGCTAAGAATTAATATTTTAATAACAAACTAATAGGAAGGACAATATTGTTTGACTTCGTAATAAGTAGAAGTTGGTTGGCGTTGAGTTGACGACTCAACATCAATTTGTGCTTGTTTCATGCCCAATTTTCTCTGACTAAGTGAAGCTTTAGTAAAGTAAAGCTTTAGTCTATATTGGCTAAAATAAACGTCCAACCTCGACTTATTGGCTAAAGTAAAGCTTTAGTCTATATTTTAGTTGTGTCCCATTTAAGTTCTGTCAGCTTGTGATGCATGAAGTTTGCTAGGATTTGTAAGAATAGTTTCCTCCAAATGGTCATCTTATTCTGATGCTTACAAAAGCTTGTGAGATTTAGGTCTAAACAAGTTCATTTGTGATTAAAAGTTTTATGGAGTGAAACTATATATTACAAAGATCAGATTGATCCAAAATAATGTCAAACACTATTGAAAGGTTGCTTAATAATAGGTTCTGGTTTGGCTAAGTTTTAACAGACATGAAGATCACACAATTGTCAGATTCTTCCATGTATTGCTATAATTTAATTTAGGTAAATTCAAGCTAAAAACTTGTTGGTGTTGTCAATAAAAAATTAACAGGGCACAAGTTCAAACATGATAACAACCAAACTACACACTAAAGTTTTATATTTATTCTTGGATGACTTATTATTGCTTGCTGGAATAAATTTATTGAATTCACCTTATTGTGTTATATGATCTATACATCCCTCTTTACTAGAAAGATTATTTATTGAATCAAAAACAGTAGGAGCCTCTCCTACTGTGGTATATTACCAGAACACTATGGGTTGTGCTTTTCTACTATCAAGTCTGAAACTGAGACACTTAGAATCAATGCATGCTTGTTAAATGAATTTTGGCTACGGCTATTGAGAAATCAGTCTTTTCTGTTTTATGAGATGCTATTTCTTGTTACATAATTGTAGTTCTCCCAGTGTTCTGTTTTATGGATGCTATGACTTGCAATTATTGTCTACATGCATCATTGGCTACATCTTTTGTTGTTTTGATTGAAATACAATTCATTATACAACTTGCAGGAGGTCTGCTGCTCGGGTCCTTGTGTCCACGGCTTTTCAGGAGGTCTTGCTTCAGCGGCTATCTTTGTTTTGTAAATTGAGATGATTGTAAATGTGTTAGATATGAAATTGTAATATATGATCCGTACATATATTATTGTGTGTTGGATATGCAAATTGAGATGATTGTAAATGTGTACAAAAAAAGATGATTTTGTGTTAGATATGCACAATTCTAAAATATGATCCATATATATAGTTTTGTGTTAGGTATGCAAGATGAGCACACACTGTTTTCTTCGCTGCCACCTTGTTGTGCTATATGATCCATACTTGTTGCAATTATTGTACTTGTATATGTTTTTCAGATGAATAAATGTAAACTTGATTATAATGCCCGAGCTATGGATTGCAGGTAGAGCTATGGAGCACTTGCGAGACGAGCAGATAGAAGAAACACAATTTCAACGAGACGAGGAGATGGAAGACCAAATGAAACAACTTATTTTTAACGATGCCCGAGCTGGAGGAGATGTAGATGATTATGATTTTGAACAATTTTTGAACGACTTTGGTGATGGAATGGAGTCACGAGATGTGGTGATAACAAACTCCGGCGGAGAGGTGTATATGTGTTTATAATAAATATGGCGATATGTTGTTGTTAACTACATGCATTAATTGATTTATGTTGCATTTATTAACGACTTATTTTTCTTTTAGCCATCCGGATCGAGCAAATCTGCCAAAAAGCAGCCACCATGTGCTCCTCGAGGCAAGGCAAAAAGAATGACGAGCAAGGATCCAAAGTTACCGATTGAGGAAATTGCTGATTCCGGCGAACCGCTCGAACACCAACAGAACCGCAGCAAATTTATAAGTCAAGCTGGGGTTATTGTTAGGGACATGATCCCAATCAGCATACGCGAATGGAATAAGCCGGCGGCCGCAGATGTGGAGGACCCATGTTATGTCCACCAAGTTCTTAAGGATTTGGTCTATAACACGCTTTTGTCACATTTCACCCTCCCGCCAGATCTCTCTAAAGTGAAGAAGGACAACCTCAAGAAGTGGACTCTTATTAAGATAGCGGAACAATTCCGGAACTGGAAGAAAAAGTTATGGAATCAATATGAAGAAACAAAAGAAGAGCCAGATTTCAGTGGAGCACAAGGGAAGAAGTTAGAATCTGAATGTGCGGCGTTTAAGGCGTATAGGGAATCACCGATGGCTGTGGCCCGATCGGAGATAAATAAATTGAATGTTGGGCTGAAGGTACACCACCATACATTGGGGACAGGTGGCTTCAAGAGCGCCATTCCTAAGTGGTTAGCCTATAAAGAAAAACTGCTTCGATCGGGGGTACGTCCAAAGACACTTGACTGGCCCGAGAGGTCAAAATTCTGGTTGTTCGCGCATGGGGCAATGTTGGACCCAGAAACCGGAGATATTGTTGGAAAAGGAAAATGGAAGGTTCTCGTTAATCAAATAAAAAAGAAGCTTGAAGCAGCAATTAATGATGTTCGCAATGGTGTGTTCAAACCCGATAGAGAGGATGACGAGCTGACACGGGCCCTGGGGAATCCTAAACATGTTGGACGAGCTCGAGGCTTTCCTGGCGGTGCTACGTTTAAGACTGCGTGGCCGGAATCCGCTCACACTTATAGAAGCCGTAGCAGATGTAAGAAGAAGGAGGCCGATCGGATATTACAATTGGAACGTGAAATGAAGGAGCAACGGGCGGAAATAAAAGTTTGAAGGAGCAAAGAATGGAACCTCATGAGCGGCACCAATTAGATCATGAAGCAGATGCCGCCCCATCTCAGCGTAGAAGCAGTGTTGGTTCCACGCGTCAAGTCGATGGTCCCTACCTAGTGGATGACATCACAGAGCCTACAGGTTGTGAGCTACATATAGCAATGAGAAACATAACTTTGAAGGTGGCGGTGGGGCAAGCTTTAGTAATTCGCGCCTCAAAAAAAAGCTTTAGTAATTCAACCTGGAGAACTCTACCATTGTGGTCAAATTCCCGATGGCTACGCTCGTGTCGGGGTGGACGGAATTATGCCGGGATTTGAAACCTTCGAACTTGAGTTACCTGGAGGTGACGAGGAGAAGACGTTGGCAGACGTCAAGCATGCCTTCGCCCTATGGCCCAAGAAATACATCGTCCTTTCAGAACAAGCAAAGTCCACTCCTCGTTCTAGGAGTCCAGCTCACCAGCAAAGTCCACTCTTCCTCTAGAGGGATCAAAGACGGAGTCCATCTCCACCCCATCAGCAAAGCCCACACCTCCACGATAGGGACCCCAGCCCGAGTCCATCTCCAGCTCAACAGCAAAGCCAACCGCCCCCGAGAGGGTTCCTAGCGCGAGGCCATCGCAGTCTATGCCAGTCCGCCAGAATGTTAAGTCGCTCTCGAGTAGGCGCCAGTCTGGTTCTCCAGTTAGGAAGAAACCTAGAAAGCAGAAAACACCGCCGCCTACTCCAAAGTTACCTTGGGAGAGAACCGTTGAGGAAAACGATATCGCCTGCAAAGAACATACGGATGCCTGGCTTGCTGGCGTGAAAAAAAAAGCGTTAGCGAAACAATTGCCTCCTGCAAAATTTACTGCCGGAATTCCTCAGGAGAAAATTGACCGTTGCATTGATGCCCTATACAACCCCCCACCATCGCCGCCAACAGACTATGATCGCAACAGTGGTAAGTCATATGACGAAGAGATGGATGATCGATCGAAAAAAGGGAAACAAGTTGCCCAACTCGGAGAACAAGACGCACAGTCGCCCCCCCCCCCCCCCCCCCCCCCCCGCTCAAGGTGCTTGATGACAGAGTTCTCAAAAACATCAATGTGCGGGAGCTGGTATATTCGGGAGATGATATCCCCTTCGCGGATATTGTTCGTACTTATGTTCACGGGGAGAATTTTGTCGACGACGACTTACCCACAAGAATGCGTCAATTTCAAGCCTGGTACAAGAATACCGTAAAGGAGACGAATAAAGACGCTCTCATGATGGAAGTTAAGAAAGATCATTATTTCCAAGAATACTCCATTGTCCTTTACTTCGCCGAAATCTTTCAGTTATACAATCTCCGGGCCCTCGACAAAGCTATCATGAGTTCCTATTGTCTGTAAGTGATATATTCCTGTAATTTAATGCTTTAATTAGCTCTACTCGTTCATTGTCTGTGATAATCCTCTCTATAATATTTTGTTTGCTTTATTACGCAGAATGAAGACGCTCGAATGCAAGAAGCAGAAAATCAACCACATTGGGTTCATTGACCCCTCTATAATGCATGAAGATAACATAATTGATCCAATACTTAACAAGGATACACCGGGGAATTTGCTAATGTTTTTCAAGCGACAAGCTTACAAAAAATATATATTATGGCCTTACAACTTTAAGTGACTGTTACTGCTTATTACACATTCTATTTTTCTCACCCGATGTTAAGTTTAATTGATGAGTTATGCATGACTATTTATAAACGTGCGCAGCTACCACTACATTCTTATCGTTATTGACTTGCGGAAAGGAGAAATTGTTGTCCTTGACTCGTTAAGAAGATGCCCTAAACAATACAAGACATGTTTTGATTTGGTGGCAAGGTACTTTCTTTTCTATCGCCTCTTTCGTTCATTTCCTAATATCTAAGAATTTATGACTCATTCATTCATTTTCTTGTCATGCAGCATTTGGAAAATGTTCCTCGCGGAACATCCGAACAGTGGATGGCCAGAGAAACTGCGCTGGCGTAGTAACGATGTAAGTAGTACTTAACAAGTCACATGCATCATTATCATACTTTATTGTTACTTGATTAAATTCTATTCTTCTATAAACTTGCCTTAAACAGCCAATAGGGACTGATCTATGTGGATTCTACGTTTACGAGTACATGCACACTGTGGTCAACGAGAGTTTGAAGAGTAAAAGAAGTATCGAAGTACGTAAAGCTCTAGTCACAACATTATTTTTGTACCATCAATCGTGATGAGTTTTATTCATTTCATATCTCATGTATTCATTGTGATGTCATTTTTTTACAGTTGGCAAGAAAGCGCAGCGAGTTACCAATAAAGACCCACTTCAGGGCACTTGCAGAGGAGTTGACGGGATTTTACATCGCCCATGTCATACCGGAGACCGGAGAGTACCACTATTTTGACTAATGCAGACATGTAAAATATAGTGATCTCCATGTAACAAAATACTTCTAAGTATCTGGAACCAGGAAACGTGATCTTCATGTACCAGTCGTACTTAATTATGTATGTGTTATCAACACATGATTTTCATGTAATTGTATATATGCATGATGCATTCATCTAGCTTTGCATAATAATTTATACGTGTTTTTCGCGCATCAAAGCCGTAGCATCCGAAACCCCTACCCCGACGCATCGACGTGGTACCATCCGAAACCTCTACCCGACGCATCGACGTGGTACCATCCAAAACCCCTACCTAGAAATAAAAAAAAGCAAAAGCCTGGAAAAAAAAACCTGAAATGTAAAAAATAAAACAAAACCCTAGTCCCGGTTCGTGGACTAAAGGGTTCGCCCCCGCGCGCCCTGCCACCTCCACGTGCGGAGCTCTAATTGGTGTGGGGGGGGGGGGGGGGGTGCGGTCCCGGTTCGTATTGAACCGAGACCAAAGGGTGGGGGGGCTCTAGTCCCGGCCTGACAGTCCCGGTTGCTACACCGGGACTATAGGCCCTCTGGAACCGGGACTAGAACCCCTTTTTCCACTAGTGGCAGGACCCAACGCAGTTCAGCTTGGCCTTGGCGTCGCTCACTTGGTCGCACTGCTTGATGCACTCAGTACACGAGACTTTGACGGCACCCGCCAGCTTCCTTGTGCACCACCTCGGCCGCCGTCACGGCCACCACCAGCAGAAGCCCAGCGAGCAGGAGACACCACATGAGGTTGCCCTTGCTCTTGGAATGTTAGCGTCCATTCAGATTTAGCCCAACACTCGGTCTAGTTTCAGACGTTTATACGGACACGGCCCAACAACAAGAGTAGAGCCCATTCCATCATAAAAGCCCGGACTGATATTAGGAGAAATCTCTCCCTTTTAAGCTAGGTGTGGCCTCTTCCCAGAGGCGAGGTGGGACTAAACATTCATGTAACCTCACCAGTCAACAACAGACCTAACATCCCATCCCCTTGGGAAGCCCCACAGGTAGGCATGGCAATGCTGGCTCTGATACCAGATGTTAGCGTCCATTCAAATTTAGCCCAACACTCAGTATAGTTTCAGATGTTTATGCGCACACGGCCCAACTATAAGAGGAGACCCCATTCCATCCTAAAAGCCCGGACTGATAGGAGGAGGAATCCCTCCCTTATAAGCTAGGTGTGGACTCTTCACCTATGCGAGGTGAGACTAAACATTCATGTAGCCTCACCCGTCAACAGCAGCCCTAACATGGAAGTAGCCATGGCTAAGCTGTATTTGTATGACTGTATATATGTGCTTGTCTGAAACTAATAATAGATCGAGCACCTGGATGTTGGATCGAGACGTAGGAGACGCGCACCACACAACTACACAAGGGGGCATGTTCACGTGGACGACGCACGCGGGCGGTGCCATACATGCACCGATCCGACGTTTGCGCGCGGGTGTCAGTCTGCATGAGCAAAACCCTGCTTGCTCAATGCTCCGGCATGGCGGCATCTTACTTACGTTGAGATTATCTGGATGCAAAGGTGGATGCATCGGCTGATCAGCACTGCATAGTACTCTAGTTCATTGCTACCGATCTCGACCAAACTGTTTCAAGCACGTCGAGGGGTTTAATTCTGAAAGTCAACTTGCTTCTTTTTAAATTACAAAAGTCAACTTGCTTCAGTTCCTCGAGAAAACAATTACCAGCGCCCTTCCTCAGTTAGCATCGACCCAGCCGCAACCGTCCTCGATCAGCCATGACACCGACGATCCTCCATCCAGCCTCATGAGCTCGGCGTGGCTTTGCCGATATGAGTTTTCTAGTCCATGTGGCGGAAAATAATATTCCACTTCACTAGTTCATTTTTTCGGAACTTTCCCAAAAAGAATATGAAACCGATAATTTTTTTTCTTTTCAGAAACTCATTCAGGTTGAACATTTGAGAATCACTTGTAGGTTTTTTTTAAGAAAAAGGGGTTGCCCCCGTTCCATTCATAAAGAACGAAACAGCGCCGAAGCACCGAGCCGGTTAGGTTTTACAGCATTCAAGCCCGGCAGCAGCACAGGGGATAGAGTAGTAGGCAAAGTTCAGCCTTATTATAGAAAGATTGAGCTACCACACATAGTTCAGCCCGGCAGCAGCACAGGGGATAGAGCAGACCCCATTCAGGTCACAGATAGCAGGTAACTGCATGATTTCAGACATTTTACTCCAGCAAGATTGAGCTACCACACATAGTACTATATATAAAAGTGCGTCCGTTTCACGTCCCAAACTGGCCTCCACGTCACCCGATAACCGCCGGCCGTCCGATCGACGCCTCCGACGGTCGAGATGCGCCCACAGAAACCCCCCAAACGTTAGTTACTGTAGCACGGGGCTCTAAGCCAATAGCAGCGCGCCACGTCGCGGGCCGGTCGTCTCCGGTTTCCACCGGTCACCGTGCCATTTTGCAGAAAAGTAACTGAAAGAGTGAAACATCAACCCGCACTCCATCTTCTAACACAGGAAAGGACCAGAATGCAAATATGCTAAACTCCGCAGACTTTTCTGCAAAACAACCCGGAGAATCCCCCTTCTTCCTCCTCTCCCCTCACGCGACCGCGCGGCCGCCGCCGCCGCCGCGCGCCGGCCTCGCTCCACGCCTTCCCGCTCCAACCAACGAGCATGGCGTCCTACTCCGTCTCCTTCGCCATCACCTCGCTTCAGATCGCGCCCTGATACGACCGGAGTCGTCTCCAATCCGGTCGATTTAGTCAACCCTGCGCTTCAGGTCCACCGCCGCGGATTTGGTCCCCGCCAGCGACTCCGGCGACCGAACTGCACTCCACGCCGCCCGTTCGTCTCCACTCGTACTGCTCCTTCGAATCCCTGCCGTCTCGAGGCCACGCTCGTGCGCCGCCGCTCTGCGCGGGATCGGCAGCGCAGGGCGCTTCCGCCGCCGGCTGGCGTCAGCATGTTGCGGCTGACACGTGGGTCCCCTATGTCAGCGTCTTAAAAAATACAGGAAATGAATAAAATTCGAATAATTCATAACTTTCGATTTCCAAATCATAAAAAAAATATCAAAATGACCACAATAAATAGACCTAATTACTTATGCCAAGAATACAAAAAAATTAACATCTAAAAAAATTAAATTTGGGCAAATTTGTACTCTACTTCCTTCAAGTGCAAATTTGGGTTACTAATAACTTCAAATTTTTCCACCAAAAAAATATCAACAAAACAACAGAGTGACCCCAAAAAAGAAATGTACTTAGTTATGCTAAGAATAGAAAACATTTTTACACTTCAAAACATTTTCAAATTTGAGTAAATTTTAACTTTCTTTCCTTTAAATACAAACCATAAAATATCAAGCTGACAACGATAACAAAAAACTAACTACCTAATATAAAAATACGGGATAATTTGAAAGTTTCTACACCGTGTAGTTTCAGGCAACTATTAAATCCATTTCCAAACCGAATTTGAATTTAAAACCATCACAACTTGAATAATTTTGTAAATCTAGACAACACAAAAAATTTGAAAGTTTCGCCACGCTGTAAATTTAGACAAAAAAACAAATTCACTAAATGGATTAAATTGCTAACCTCAAATAAATGATCAAACTACCATTTCTTTATCTCACTGTTGCAACAATATTTTCGAACATAACCATCAGAAAATACTAAAAAATCGGAATGATTACAAAAGGTAACTAATTACTTATATCACAATGCAACATGCTTATAACATAATTCAACAAATAACACAACGCAACAAATTTGAAAGTTTCAGCACGACGTAGGTTTACACACAAAAAAAAATCACTAGGAAGGTTTCATTTCCAAACTTAAATAAATGTTCAAATTACGTTTTCTTTCTTATCTCACGGGCACGGCATAGCCGCGCCAAGTTACCTAGTTCAAAGAAAAGATGGTGTGTTGTTTCTGCCTCAGAGCTGAAAACGCAAGTCTGATCTTCAACAGATCTTGTTTTGTTCAAGTTATCCCGAGTGAGTACTTTGTTGTTAATCAAAAGCTAGAGAAAGATATGAACCCGAACAGAAATAGCAATATCCCAGATATGTGGGGAGAATTGTGGAGTAACCCCCCCCCCCCCCCCCCCAAAGTTAACTATCTCATAGCAAGAAGAAGTAGTGTAGACACCTTTACTTGCATATTTCCAGTGCGTAGTGTCAGGAGACTCGACGATGATAAGTTTTTTGACAATATCCAGTAGCTCAAGCCACCTTTGCATCATCACATGGTCAGCACATCGAGTGAAGGATAGTTTTAAGTTCACCCCGTCCCATACTTGTGCAATGATCATATCTTTCTCATTAACATATTGGAAAAGATAAAAAAGGCAGTCGAGAGGCAACAATCACCATGCCATTGATCTAACCAAAATTTAACACTCTTCTCATTCCCTATCTTCCAAAAGTAACCATGTTTTGTTGCATTAGCAACCCAGGTAAAACTCTTCCAGAAAGGTGACTTATTGGTAGGGTTGGACCAAAATATGTTTGGGGAAGCAGTGTGATATTTGGCATCAATAATCTTCTTCCAAAGTTGGTTATCAGCCTGTAGATATCTTTTCACCCAAGAAGCCATAAGGAAAAGGTTAAAGTCTTGAAGGTTTTGAATCCCTAGGCCACCAAAATCTTTTTTCTGGGATATAGATCCCCACCTGGCCAAATGGTACTTGTGATGGTCCTCCTCATCTCCCCAAAAGAAGTTCGACATATGTGAATTAATCGCTTTAAGAGCCCACTTGGGGAACTGAATGACAGAGAGGAGATAGGCAGGGATGCTGGCAATACATATGTTCAATAAGGGCAGTTTCTTCCCATAAGAGAGGAGCCTACCTCTCCACCCACCCAACTTGGAAAAGATTTTGTCTACAATGGGTTGGATATCTTCCATCCTAAGTTTAGCAAAATGCAGGGGAACCCCCAGATACTTCATAGGAAAGGAGCTTATCTTGCAGCAAAAAATACTAGCCTAGATTCTGCCAAGCTCAGGGGTAAGGTTTAGAGAGAGGAGCTCAGTTTTGTGAAAGTTAATTATAAGGCCAGACATTGCTTCAAAGCAAGCTAGGAGCCACTTCAAATGTCTAGCTTTATCATGATCTTCCTCAAGGAAGAGAATGGTGTCATCAGCATATTGAAGGTTGATGATTCCGTCATCAGCATATTGAAGGCTGATGATTCCCCAGGACAAACCCTAGGCAAGAGACCAGAAATGATCCCTTGTCTAGCAGCCCTCTCTAACATCTTGGAAAACACATCAGCTACTAAATTAAAAAGGATTGGGGAACTGGGGTCGCCTAGCCTAAGACCCTTGCCAGGAACAATGTAGGGACCAATCTCTTCATTAATCCTGACACTGAGGGTACTAGATCTAAGGATGCTCATAAGAAGCTTGACCCACAAAGGACTAAAACCTCTAGAGAGGAGCATTTCCTTAAGGAAACTCCAATCCACTCTATCATAGGCTTTTTCATAGTCGATTTTAAGGATTATAGCTTTCTCCCCGGTGGAGTGAATCTCATGAATAATCTCATGGGCAGACACTACACTTTCTAAGCTAAACCTCCCCTTAAGGAAAGCAGTCTGGTTAGAAGAAATCAATCTATCAACAATAGGAGAAAGTCTATTTGTCATGGCTTTGGTAATTATTGTAATGCAGCAATTACCCTTAGAGACAGGTCTAAACTTCTTAGTATCAGTAGCATTAGCTTCTTTAGGGATGAGAGGAGAAGTTGAGTCTGTCCAGAGGCAAGGTACCATTCTCAAAATCAGTGATAAGATTCATGAGATTAGTTTTGACAAGGTCCCAAAACCTTTGGTAAAAAAGAAAAGACAGACCATCTGGACCAGGGGCACCTGCAGCATAGGACCCAAAGAAAGCTTCTTTGATTTCTTTTTCAGAAAAAGGTTTCTCCAAAGAAACATTATCTGCAGCAGTGACCCTCTCATGACTCTCCTAGAAGGAAGGGGATAGTTGGATATTGGGTCTGGGTTCAAACCCAAAAAGATTTTTGTAAAAGGTAGTAGCAATTTCTAAAATATCCTTGGTGTTTTCTACAAGTCCCAGAGGACCCTGCAGGGCAGAAATCCTAGTTTTGCACCTCCTTTGGCTAGAAATAGCCAAGAAATATGAGATATTACTAGCTCCTTCTTGTATATCTTTGTCTCTAGATCTCTGCCAGGCTTTGGTTTCCTCTGAGGACTAAATGCCTTTGAGTTCAGACTCAATATATTTCATCATTTTCCTATCATTATCATCAGCTCTATTTTGTTCAGAGAACACATCTAGGATATCAAACTCAGTTAAAAGATCTTTCTTTTTCTTTTTAAGGGCAGCTTCAACATTAGAGTTCCAACCTCTAAGGGTTTGTCTCATGTGTTTCATTTTGTGCAACCAAAACTCCCAAGAGTTAGCAGAGGGGCAAGGAGATTTCCAAATCTTCTCCATCAATGCAGGGAAATCTTTTTGAGATAACCACCACTTCTCAAATCTAAATAGTTTTTGGGAAGCAGGTCTAATTGAACCAGAATCATACAAAAGAGGGGTATGATCACTTCCAGTGCGAGTGAGAGCCCTAACAGTAGAAAAAGGAAAGAGGGAATCCCAGGAAACAGTAGTAAGGAACCTATCCAAAGTAGCCATGATGGGTTCAGCTTGATTATTAGACCATGTAAATGATCTATTGGGGATCTTAAGATCAATCAAGCCCCAAGAGTAGATCCAGTCATTAAACAGACGAGCCCAATGAAGATTTATATTTCCATTACACTTATATCTACAAGTCCAAGTGAGATTAAAATCTCCACCCACAATTGTAGGGTAAGTGCACATAGAGAGGACATCATGTAATTCAGCAATGAATTCTAATTTATACTCAGCATAAGCTGAACCATAAACAACAACAAATTGCCAAACTAGCTTATTCATTTTGTTCTTAACAGTTGCAATAATGCAATATTTTTTGTCCACAAAACCAATGACCTCAAAAAAATCTTCTTTGAAACCAACCAGGATACCACCACAAGTACCCACATCAGGTAAATAATGCCAGATAAAGTTACAATTACCAGAAATAAAGGAAAATAAATTATCTTTGAAAAAGAGATAACGTACTAGTGAGGTTACGAATAAAAATAAGTATCAACCACATGCTCTCTTCCACATAGCCAACAACAAAATTAGAGAATCAATGAAGAGTCGCTGTTTCCACTTTAAATTTCATATTTAAGTGCATATATTTATGAAACATATATGATAGCCAGGACGAACCTATCAAATGTTATAAAAGACACATAAAAGCAAACTGGTAGAGGCTAGTGTGAGAGACGAAGGAAGAAGAGACAAGTTCATTTCTATGTTCCAAACACTATTTGGGTGGGGACATAATATATTACCAAAGTCATGTGGTTGAGAGTCGTGGGGAACTCGGCGGTCACGACTTTATATCATCGAACTACTATAGCAATATCATTTTGGTAGTGATGCAGTAATATAGGTCCCTTATTACATGCTTACTTAGCGTGATGGTCCTGAGGTCATTTTTGTATAATTTCGGTGAGAACAGAGAAGTTCTAATGCTCATGGGTGCTCGTGAGTCTGACGTACTTATGGCAACACTCTCGACAATACTTAGCAATGTGAATAATGTGATAGGGCCTACTGCTCAAAATACTTGAACGGAATGCCTAGATCTTTGACACGCTTATGTACCTTGCAGCCATTTCTAGCTATGGAACATGAATTTTGTGTCTAAGTCGATCGGAAGAAGATGAATTAGCCTAATGATTTATCCGAGGAGACGTGATAAGCAAATAGTATATGTGAATAGAAATTAGGAGGGGTGGTAGAACTAGAATATCAATGGTTCCTTTGAGATCGCAAGAAACAAGACGAGAAGGCGTGCCTTGGTGATCAATGACACCAAACACAATGCAACTAAGTAACTCTAATTAAAGGACACGGGGATCAGAATTGGCGGATCTGAACTGACCCCACATGCGGCGGATCAAGATGACGTAGGTAGCGTGGCCCCTCCCCGAGAACACCGTCGAATACTAAGTCGTGTGGCACCAGCGTTTGGCACGGGAGCACGATGCCGCCCTGGCAAGGTAAAAACGGAATTTCTGGTGGGGGCAACTAGCCATAAAATGGACAACACCATTGCGGCGGCCCGCGAGCACGCCACAACTACTTGATGTGTGAATATAATTCTTACACTATTTTATAATATGACGGTCATGATGTCATATAACTTACTATGGACGATGTTTAATGAGATAAAAAAGCATATTAATATCAAATATTATTTTATATGTGATGTAATCTCTCAAGGTAAACTGAAAGTATGCAATATTAGTAATCCTGCATATATGACGAACAGAGCCAATTCCGCTGCTTATTTGAGTTCTTCTCAGCCTTGTTAGTATAATTGTTTAATCCCTAGGAAATGTTTAGCGTCGGAAAGTGTTTCTTTATTTTTATTTTTAAGGTAGGAGTTTATTATCCATGATATAAGAAGGAATTTGTCTGCAGGTAGATTATTGTTGAGTTGTTATCTAACTTCATATGAACACTATATAGATAAAATGCTAACTTATGTCGGAGAGGAGCAGAGGCATGTCGACGGTAGATTTGGGCTATCAACTTAAATCACCACATCTTTATATACTGTTTGTAAGCCGTCGCACAGGAGAAGTTCATCATTGTACATCTCCAACTAAGCTCTCCCGATATATTGAAATTTTGGTGGCTGGTTCCCATGATTTTTTCCTTCTCTTTGGAGGGTTTGTCATGTTAAAATTTTGATTTTATTCCTTATAGTCGTTCATTGTCTGTTGTGCGCACTGGACGTCAGGAAACAGTGGTAGGATAAAAACTCTGGACAGCCAGAAAGAGGGGCACGTTGTAGGGCAACACAACGTCGACCACATCCACGAATTTATAACTCTTTAGGGGCGTGCATCTCCAATGCCAACCTCCACCCCGGCACCCTTGACACTATCCTTGGAAGTTCACAGAAAATGGCGTCTACACAACATCCTCCGCATACAAGATGCAATTTGAAGGCACTATCGCCTCCTCCATGTACGATGTCATTTGGAAAGTTTGGGCACCCCCGAGGTGCAAGATTTTTGCTTGGCTAGTCATGCAAAATCGGATTTTGACATCAGACCCCTCCAACGACGTGGATGGAAAAATTGTGAAAAGTGCCCCCTATGTGGTCAAACTCAAGAATCGGTGGCACAACTACTTTTCAAGTGCCAATTTTCACTTAGGAATTGGACGGATATGCATGCTTGGATGGGCTACAATGTCACCTCACCCACGCTTTGGGTAAATGAGGATAATGCAAAAAAATGGTGGACTAAGCTTGTCATCCCAAATGGCAAGGTTTAGGTAAGCATTGGCTTCTTTGACCATGCTCGTCTCTTGGGATATTTGGAAAGAGAGAAATGCATGTGTTTTTCGTCATCACGCCTCCCCGTTTCTGACGATCATCTCTAGGATTAAGGAGGAAGCTAAGTTGTGGGCTTAATCACATCTGGGAAATGTAATTCCGGGAGATTAACTCCCTAGGATTTGGAAGTCCTAGGAGGTGTCCTAGGCATTTGTTGAACCTCTAAACTCTCCTTCTTTATTAATTAAATTGGCAAATATTTTTCCATGTTTCAAAAATGTGGGAGCATTGGTCTTTTTGTTGGGCGAGAGGGCAGTGGCGGTAGTCGTTCTCGTCGGCTTGTTGTAATCTCATATCGGGAAAACGGTAGAGATTGGGATGGATATAGATACGACAGATGGCCAACATTATGAATGAGAGTAGCAAGTTATCCCGACCGGGATTGCTGACGTGCCAAGCATGTTTAAAGCGGTGAGATTGACCGAGAATGGTAGCTTGTGTAGCTAACTTTAGGAAATTGGTTAGAAAATTGGAGTTTAGGGCATGCGGTTCAGCTTGACCTTGAGTCGCTCAATTGGATATGCTCAGTATGCGTTTCAGCTTATTGAGATTGTGTCAATTTTAAAGTTGTGCACGAGTAGTAATGCTAGTTTAGGGCATGCAAAGCTCATATTGAGAATCGCTTTTAGCTTCTTTTCAGACTAGAATTTTTTTTTTCAGAAAGAAAAAAAAGATTAAATACTAGGGATGTTGCAACGCGGTCAGCCATGTGCTCTCTGCCACATAGCCAACAACAAAATTAGTGAAGCAATGAAGAGCCATCATTTCTGTTATGGTTCCACTAGATACACCTTGCTAGATAGTTCATAGTAGCCAGTACAGCAGGGGATTGGGGAATTGGAAGCAAAGGATTGGGAGGAGAAGGAAGTTCCAGGGAGGAGGAGAGATTCGATTACAGTTTGGTCATCAGACAAATGACAAAAGCTATGGTAGGAAAGCTAAATGGAGACGCGAGCTCCTCTGCGGGACCCGCGTTGCGGCGATGCAAGCTTCTTCTTGACTCCTATTGGCTCCTCACTTGGTCCATTCTGGCCCACCGATCCTAGCTGGCACTCGCCCGGCACGCCTCAGCCTCCTTCTCTGCTTGCCTGTTGCTGCGTACACCACATCCATTACTGGGTCCATGACATTACCTTCCCCTTGAGATTCAGCTTGTCCCCAAGCTGAGCAACTAGGAAACCTTTGTTGTATTTCTGCTTTCGATTCCCAGGTTGCCAGAGAATCCGGCAACCCCTTCCATCGGATCAGCAACTGGCATTGCGATTCCTGTCCAACACGCCTCCACCTTGTGCCCAAAATCATCTCTGGAGCTAATTCATTTGTTGGAACTTCGGGCAATTGTGTCTGCACCACCACTTGAACTCCCATAGCTCGTTTTAGTTGTGACACATGTATCACAGGATGAATCTTGCTTGTGGCTGGCAACGCGAGTTTGTATGCCACCTTCCCCACTTTTTGCAACACTTGAAATGGCCCATAGAAGCGAAAAGCCAGTTTCCGGACCCCTTGTGTCGCCACTGATGTCTGCACGTAAGGGTGGAGCTTGAGGTAGACGAAATCTCCTTCTGCGAAACTGCGCTCAGTGCGCTTCTTATCAGTTTGGTTTTTCATACGTTGCCGCTGTCGTTCGAGGTGTTGGCGAAGTAACTGAGTCATTTCTTCTCTATCCCGCAGCCACTGTTTCAAATCCGGCACAGCACACGATTCCACAACATCCACTCCAAAATGGCGAGGAGCATGCCCATACAGCACCTCGAATGGTGTTTTGCCCAAAGTTGAATGAAGCGTTGTGTTATACCAGAATTCAGCTAACGGAATCCACTGTAACCACTGTTTCTGGCAAGAGCTGATAAAACAACGAAGAAATCCTTCCAAACACTGGTTAACTCGTTCCGTTTGACCATCAGTTTCTGGATGTCTGGCAGAGCTCATGCGAAGTTCAGTCTGTGTCAACCTGAAAAGCTCTTGCCACATGACACTTGTGAAGATAGGGTCTCTATCTGACACAATGGCCAGGGGTAGTCCATGCAGCCTATACACCTCCTTCACATATGCCATTGCAACTGAGAAAGCTGTGAATGGGTGCTTCAGCGGAATGAAATGAGCATACCTTGAAAATTTGTCTACCACCACTAAAATGCAGTCGAATCCAGAGGATTTCGGCAACCCCGTGATAAAATCCATGGTCACAACTTGCCAGGCCCCTTGGGGAACTTGTAATGGTTCTAGTAGTCCTGGATATGTCACTCTCTCAGTTTTTGCTTGTTGACAAACATTACACTGAGCAACCATTTGTTTCACATGATCTTTGAGTCCTGGCCACGAAAACAGTTTCTTGATACGATGGTAAGTGGCATGGAAACCAGAATGGCCACCAATTGCTGTGGCATGAAGGGCTTGCATCACGTCTTGTTGCAACTTGGTGTTCTGTCCCAGCCATATCCTTCCCTTGTGCCTGATCAACCCATTATGTAGGGAGTAAGTCCCCTGAGGTGAATGCATTGCCAATTCAGCAAGTTTTGTCTTGGCAAATGCATCCTGTTCATAACCTTGCATCACTGTTTCCAACCACACAGGTTTGCACTGGGACACTACCAATAGTTCTTCACTGTTTTCTGTGATGTTCCTTGATAATGCATCTGCCACACGATTATCAACTCCTTTCTTGTATATAATTTTATACCTCAGACCCATCAGCTTTGTTAAAGCCTTGTGTTGCCAAGGTGTAGTTAGTCTTTTATCATCCAAGTGCATCAGGCTCCTTTGATCCGTGCGGATCACAAACTCACTATGCTGTAAGTAAGGGCGCCATTTGTCCACAGCTATCAAAATAGCTAGGCACTCCTTCTCATATGTCGACAAGCCTCTGTGTCTTGGTCCTAGAGCCTTGCTAAGAAAAGCCAACGGGTGGTTGTTTTGTAACAGCACTGCCCCAATACCTCTGTCACAAGCATCTGTCTCGACCACAAAAGTTTGATTGAAATCAGGCAGTGCCAACACAGGAGCAGTAACCAATGCTTGCTTGAGAGCTAAGAACGCTTCTTCTCGCTGTGAATTCCAAACAAAGGGCACCCCCTTTTTCAGTAATTCCGTTAGCACTCGACTGATCATCCCATACCCCTGAATGAACTTCCTGTAATATCCAGTCATCCCCAAAATTCTTCTTAATTCTTTCACATTCTTCGGTCTAGGCCAGTTCAAGATTGGTGCAATCTTCTTCTTATCAGTGGCCACTCCAGTAGGACTGATAACATGCCCTAAATAGAGTATTTCCTGCTTAGCAAAAGCACATTTGGACTTTTTTACCTTTAGTTGATTCTTGACCAAGACCGCCAACACATTCTCTAGATGCTTAGCATGCTCTGCTAAGCTCTTGCTATATATGAGAATATCATCTACAAACACAAGCACATATTTGCGCAAGAATGGGGACAGAATGTCATTCATGACTCCTTGAAAGGTTGCTGGCCCTCCTGTGACTCCATACGGCATCACCTTATATTCAAAATGCCCATGATGTGTTTGAAATGCTGTCTTGTAAACATCAGCATCAGCCATGCGAATTTGATGATACCCTGACCTTAGGTCCAAGCTTGTGAACCAGGTTGCTCCGGCCAGTTCATCTAACAGTTCATCAATAACTGGCAGGGGGTATTTGTTCTTCACTGTCAATGCATTTAAATGTCTGAAATCAACACAAAGACGCCATGATAAATCCTTTTTACCAACTAATAAAGCTGGCGAAGCAAATGGGCTTGCACTAGGCTGAATCACACCCTGTGCCAACATTTCTCTCACTTGCTTCTCGATTTCATTCTTTTGCATAGGACTGTATCTGTACGGCCTGAGGTTCACTGGACTAGCTCCAGGCAGCAATGGAATTGTGTGGTCATATTTGCGATGAGGAGGCAAACCCTGCGGCTCTTCAAACACCTCAGCATAAGTGTCAAGCACCATTGAGACAATGCGCGGCGCTGTTTGTTGACCCTTCTCATCAGCAGCAAAATATAGCTGCACCATATAGTAAATGGAGTCCTTCTCCTGCAATAATTGTAATTCTGTCCAGGAAATTTGTTCACAAGTTTCTGTGTTGGCTTGAATGCCCTGTAACTTGCAAGTGGCCCCTTTCCATTCAAACTGAAACCACTTCTCAGCCCAATGAGTTGTCATAAGTCCCAACTGCTCTAGCCATTGCATGCCTAGTATGACATCATAACACTGCAGTGGCAACACTTTCAAAGAGGTTTCAAATTCTTGCCCTTGACACTGCCATACACAGTTAGGAATTTCAGAATCTCCACACAGAACACCACCTCCTGCCACCTTCACTTGCACAGTTTGTGCCAACTTCTGAACTCCTGACAACCTCGAAGCCATAGCTGAGCTAATGAAGTTGCTAGAAGACCCCGAATCAATCAAGATAAGAACATCCAGTCCTTGAATATTGCCCAACAATCGCATGGAATTTGAATTTACAGATCCATTCACTGCTTGCTTACTGATAGAGTAACAAGCTTCTTGCACATCAGCCACAGCATCTTGAAAAACTTCCCCTTCTGCATTCACAGGTTCTCCATCAGAATCAGAATTCTGAAGCACAGCCATGAGTTCTTCCACCACGTGTAGTTGTACAGTTGTGCTGCATTTGTGTCCAGGGACATATTTTTCACCACATGTGAAACACAACCCACGAGCACGTCGATAAGCTTTGAGGGCTGACACTTTGTTTGCCATAACTTGAGTTTTATCTTCGCCTTGATTGGTATGAAGCCTACTGGCAGTAGGAGCAGAGAACTGATGTCTGGGCGCAACACGAGCAGGTGATTGCTTCTGAGAATACCGTGGAACATCGTCTTCAATCTCTTCCTGCAATAAGGCCAGAGAAACAGCAGTTTCCAATTCTTCTGGGCGCTGAATCATAACTACTGCTTTAATTTCTCTACAGAGACCTTCTATGAAACGAGTACAAAAGAAAGTAGGATCTAAATCTGGCTTGTAAGCTAGCATGTGATGCATGAGATTATCAAACTTCTCCACATAAGCACTAACTGAGCTAGTTTGCCTAAGCTTAAAGCATTGCCGATACAAAAGCTGATACTGTCCTCTATCAAATTGCTTAGCTAACAAGGCACACAAATGCTCCCAAGTTAAATCAGGTAGCCTATCCTCCACACTCTGCAACCATAATGCAGCGTTGCCAGTGAAGTGCATCGTGGCATACTCCACACGATAAGTAGGAGCCACAGAAAAGAGACGGAAATATTTTTCTGAAGCCTTTTGCCACAATCTCGGATTCTCTCCATCGAAACGAGGAAATTCAGTATGCGGTGGGTGCGGCATGTTGGAATTAACATGTGAAGCTACTTCGACAACAGGAACAATAGCACTGGATTTCAGGGGCTGTGTTGTACCTGTGACCGGGGTAGACACAGCGAGGGTAAGCCCATGTGTCTGACCCCGGTGATCTGGTGCCTCGCCGTGGCCTGCAGGCCCGGAGCTCGACCCCTGCGGTGATGTTCCAGCAGGCGGCGGCGTCGCTCCCAGGGAAATTGGTGGTTTCCCCAGGGCGCTCAAGCCAGCTCCAACAACCACTCGATCTACTTGCTTGCGAAGATCTTGTACCGCAACACTCAGATCGGAGACTTGTGTGTCGACGTCGTCTCTCCAGGTCTCGAATGCCTTCATGGACAGGGATGTATCCATCAGAGACTTCTGGGTAGCATCGATCTTCTCCTCCACCGAGGAGAGACCGCTCTTCAGCTCAGAGGACATGGTCTCGAGCATCTTCTGGATCCCCTCCATGTTCGACTCCACTCGATTCAGCCTCTCCGATGTGGCCCAGCGGGTCTGATGCGGGCGATCCAGGTCGAGATCAAGCGACGCTCAACCCAAATCACACAAACCAATCTCAGGCGTCCTCTCGGAACTTTGTGCTGATCTCCAAAGGAGATCCGCGCCAGTCGACTGGATTCACCGTGAGATCGAGGGATTTTAGCGAGCAGAACGCAGGATCACGGGCTCTGATACCAAATGTTATGGTTCCACTAGATACACCTTGCTAGATAGTTCATAGTAGCCAGTACAGCAGGGGATTGGGGAATTGGAAGCAAAGGATTGGGAGGAGAAGGAAGTTCCAGGGAGGAGGAGAGATTCGATTACAGTTTGGTCATCAGACAAATGACAAAAGCTATGGTAGGAAAGCTAAATGGAGACGCGAGCTCCTCTGCGGGACCCGCGTTGCGGCGATGCAAGCTTCTTCTTGACTCCTATTGGCTCCTCACTTGGTCCATTCTGGCCCACCGATCCTAGCTGGCACTCGCCCGGCACGCCTCAGCCTCCTTCTCTGCTTGCCTGTTGCTGCGTACACCACATCCATTACTGGGTCCATGACAATTTCCCACTGCAACTTTCTATGTTCAACTGCATTCATTTGTGAAACATTATAGGGCCAAGGCCAGCAATCAAATGTTACTCTATAAAGATGAGCAAAAATGACGGAGGCTGCGAGAGGGAAAGGAAGGATGAGGGACACAAGTCCATCGCGCCATGTTCTGAATATGAATTGGAGGGGGACAAAAATAGATACCCAAGCCTTAAGGTTGAGAGGCATCGGAAACTCATCAGTCACGAGGTGTCTGCCTTTGAGGATGTAAGTGGTGGCGGCGTCCACTAAAACCACATACGTTGCCCGCCAAAAAATGCATGGAAGGTCATCGCGGCGAACCGTTACAACTAAATGGCTCAAATGGAAATATCCTCATAATCCAATGGCGTCGGCGGCACATCCAGTTCATGGAACTTAGCGTGAGCATGACCAACAGATCGTGAGGCATTAGCTATGATATGCACGAGGAGGTCATAAACGGCAGCATAGTGTGACAATGAATGATTGCAGAGGTCGATGCGTGCTGGGTCAAAGGCTAGTTTAGAGATATGTTTGTATTAGTTGGCATAGTGTATATACATATTGACGGACATGCAGTTGTTGCATGTTTCATTAGTGTAGGCCGAGTGTCTATAATCACTAGTGGAAATCGGGACTCTAGTCCCGGTTCCAGAGGGTCTGTAGTCCCGGTGTAGCAACCGGGACTACCAAGGCGGGACTAGAGCCCCCCACCCTTTGGTCCCGGTTCGTGTTACGAACCGGGACTAGGTTTTTTTTTTACATTTCAGGGTTTTGTTTTTTTTCATTTCAGGGTTTTGCTTTTTTTTATTTTGACCGGTTTTCTGGATAGGGGTTTCGGATGGTACCACGTCGATGCGTCGGGGTAGGGGTTTCGGATGCTACGGCTTCGATGCGCGAAAAACACATATAAATTATTATACAAAGCTAGATGAATGCATCATGCATATATACAATTACATGAAGATCATGTGTTGATAACACATACACAATTAAGTACGCGTGGTACATGAATATCACGTTTCCCGGTTCCAGATACTTAGAAGTACTTTGTTATATGGAGATCACTATTACATGTCCACACCACCAGTGGTAACATAGTGGTACTCTCTGGTGTTCGGTATGACATGGGCGAGGTAAAATCCCGTCAACTCCTCTGCAAGTGCCCTGAAGCGGGTCTTTATTGGTAACTCGTTGCACTTTCTTGCCAACTGTAAAAAAAATGATATCGCAATGAATACATGACATATGAAATGAATAAAACTAAACACGATTGATGGTACAAAAATAATGTTGTGACTAGAGCTTTACGTACTTCGATACTTCTTTTGCTCTTCAAACTCTCGTTGACCACAGTGTGCATGTACTCGTAAACGTAGAATCCACATAGATCAGTCCCTATTAGCTGTTTAAGGCAAGTCTATAGAAGAATAGAATTTAATCAAATAATAATAAAATATGATAATGGTGCATGGGCCTAGTTATAGTACTACTTACATCGTTACTACGCCATAGCAGTTTATCTGGCCATCCACTGTTCGGATGTTCCGCGAGGAACATTTTCCAAACGCTGCATGACAAGAAAATGAATGAATGAGTCATAAATTCTTTGATATTAGGAAATGAACGAAAGAGGCGATAAGAAAAGAAAGTACCTTGCCACCAAATCAAAACAGGTCTTGTATTTTGTTTAGGGCATCTTCTTACCGAGTCAAGGACAACAATTTCTCCTTTCCGCAAGTTAATAATGAAGGAGATATGCCCTAGAGGCAAATAAATAAGTAGTATTTATTGCGTTATCTCATAAGTTTATAATAGGTTTGTGTATTATGCTATAACTGTATTAATCGGAATTGTTAATACACGTGTGATACATAGACAACCAGGTCCCTAGCAAGCCTCTATATGAGCTAGTCCATTGGGCAACAGTTGATCGAGATTCCCGATCAAGGACAATGACGTTGGTTGACAATGGGGTCATCTTGTTAATTGAATAAGGTGGTGGACATACGCAAAGTATTGCAATAAGATCGTATTACGATGTTTGTCATTTGCAATAGATAAGAGTATGATAGCTTATTCCTTAGACCGTGAGACCGTACTTATTGTTGCTTCGTAGGAGTGCTTTGAGAGCATCAAACGTTGTGTCTTATATAGCATGACAATAACGGTGTCCATCTTGGGAATTCCGAAAGAGCATCGATACGTAAGGATCAAGAGCGGGATTTGTTCATTCTTGTAATGGAAAGATACTCTGGGCCCACTCGGTGATATTGCATCTATATAGCTGCAGCTTATGACTAGGTCATGGAGATGTAATATCGCAGACGAGTTAATAACCTTCGCCGGTAACGAGATACAGCAAAGGCATCGGTGTGTCTACGATCATATCTCGGACAAGGTAGTATCGCAGAGACAAAGGGAATGAATATCATACTTATGGTTCAACGACGATATTCGTGGAATGCACAGGGGTCGTCATATATTTCCAGGTATCCCTTGCAATCATTGGTGAGCGGAGTGTCTCGACCATGTCTGGAGTGTTCCCGAACCGTAGCGTAACAAACTTCAGGTCTTAGCGACGCTAGGAGATAGGTTCTGGAATTTTATAGGTTTTTGTTGGAGAGAGAGAAGTGGGTCTCTCTCCACCTAAGCCATACCGCAGAGCGCCGTTGCTCTGCGGGATTCCAGATAAGATCTACTCCTGCGATTTCAGCTGGATCTGAATGACCGGGAGTTGTCGCTAGGCTCCGTATGTTTGCGAGTGCTCGGAGGCTACTCTATTGAGGAGCTTGGGCGACGTCGTCTCGCCCCTACAGCCGCCGCGCCCACCCCCTCTGCTGCAGGCGCACCAGCCCCGGTGCTGGCGCTCTGCTTTCTTCCGCCCGACGCCCGTCGACGCAGATCATCGTCGACACCCCGGCGTCATCGACTCCGACATCGCGGCAAGTTCTCCACGACCTCGAGGTCGGCTACGTACGACTTCATCGTCAACGCTTGTGCGGGAGCGTAATCCCCGCTATCGGTCTACATGGAGGTAATGTAACCCGTTCCGCCACCGTTATCGCATGTACTAGATAGATAGATCCTGGCTAGTTAGGGTTTCGCTCGCTAGAAAATTATTGTTTTCTGCACCGTAACCCCTTCAGTGGTATCAGAGCCGATCTATGCGTAGTACTGCTGGTACGGTTAGAACTCATGTTGAATGAGGGCGTCTTTCTTATATTTGCTACCCTCTAGCGTGCACTTGCGATGCCTTCGGTATTGAGTTGATGAAGCGGCCCGGACCGACTTTACGCGTACGCTTACGCGAGACTGGTTCCACTACTGACATACGGCTTGCACCGTATCTGTGGCTGGCGGGTGTCTGTTTCTCTCTCTCTAGTCGGCAAAGCATTTTCAATGGAGGGCCCGAAAGGGATGCTTAAACATGCAATTATACGATCGACGTTGTGGTACAAAGTTCGTAGGTAGGGAAGCGATTCTCTTACGAATAAGCCTATATGCCACGTAAAACTTGCAAAACTAGATAAAGCTAGAGGCGTCTAACTTTGTTTTGCAGAGGCGTTATTTCATGTGACATGGTTACGGTAAGTTTTGATATTACTCGTACTGTCGGAGGCAATGGAGGGCTCTGTAGACTCGGAGTCATGCCGGGGCGCCGGGGGCCAGGCACATGGCGCCATGAAGGTCCAGGCGCATCGACCATGTCACATCGCACTTCATTGCATCATTATTGTGTGATGTTGTGTGTGCATCCTATTGATTGCTTATATGCTAGATATTCAACGGTAGCATCATAAATAGGATGATCCCTAACAAATACCAAAATTGTGTTCTCCCTCGTTGCGCACCACCAAGAAAGTTCTACGTTATGAGGCAGGCCGTGATGATCGGGTGTCACACATCTCGTCGTTCGCATACAGTGGGTGTAAGCCATGTTGCACGCGCAGGTCTTCGAGGTTTGATTGGCGAGCCTAGCGTACTCAGAGGTATGGCCTCGGAACACGGGAAGATCGAAAGATCGAGCACGAGTCACAGAGTTGTTGTGATCGACATGTTATGTCCACCTTTGAAGCTGTGCTGCCGGCCGTGATGATCGGGGGTAGTGTGGTGGATGAGGGTCGTGTAATCGCCATTATTATTGTTTAGGGATAATAATCTTGGTGTGGTGTGTTTTTGATAATGAGATTATAGAACTAAAACTCACCTATATATTATAAACTTATCTTACCTCTTTTGCGATCACATCTGGAGACTACGGAACTACGCTTCGGTTACTTCTTCAAGAGCTCGGATTCTACCTTGGAAGCCGACGGGTCCAACTTCATCAGCTGGTGCATTGGTTTTAGAAACATTCTCCAAACACAACAAACATCCTATATGTGCTAGAACATTAGTTAGGAGTTAGACCAGATGATTCTGATAGCAAGGAGCAAGATGATGAGTTCCGTAAGCATCATGACATGTTCATGGAAGTGACGATCGTCATGAGCGTATGCCTAGCACCTGAGTTGAAAGTTGTTTCAACACATGGAGCCATATGTCGTGATTGATGCGATCAGAGGTCACTTCAAAGATGAATTGAGTCTTGAGCGGTTCAGACAGCTTAGAAAGTTCCGGACCATTCACATGGGGAGCATACCTGTCTGGAGACTCAGTTGAAGAAGTTGTGTGACATCTACTTCAGGATTACAAATATCTACGATTTCTAGATAGCGAACTCCAGTGCAATAGAGATTGTGCTTTACCTCCTAGCTGTGAATAGCATGTGCGGAAATATGCTATAGAGACACGGTGAGCTTCTTCACGTTCGTGAACAAGTTCAAATCTCTAAAAGTTGATTCATCGAAGAAGAGTTCTTCGACGCTATGGGTATATTTGATATACGAAGATATAAATGTATTCTTCTCATACTTGATGAAAAGTGTTTGATAATTGTTCTGTTTGTGAAACAGTCCCTGATTATCACAAGTATGTGGTGGAGGATGACGTGACAGTGCACAAGTGATGGCAAGTTTATGGCCAGTAGTGCTCACGCCCTCGAGATATCATATTATTTATCACCAATAGTTTTTGATGAGACATTTTGTAATAGTGAGAATGTGATCTAGTTTGGTGTCTTGAATGTTACAAGACATAATTATTCATATAGAACACATCAGTTGTTTTATGTTATGAAACAAAGCAGTTGTTTCATGTTATGAGTAATTTGCATCACATCTCAATTACATTATGCATATGATATACATTTATAATAGCGGGAATGATAAAATTATGTGTCCAAAGAGCAAACACCATCGAATTTAGTCATAAAGGCAATGAAAGAAGTAATGGATAATTTTGGTCCATTTAAGTATTTCGAGTGCCAAAATTGATTAAGTTTGAAATGCAGTATTGAAGTTGCAATACTAGAGGAATTGATTGAGAGTCATTTTTAAATGATAAATCAATGGTGTTATTGCATGATCCGAATTGTTCCATGATTTTGGTAAATAGGAGTATTTGCCCGATAAATTGTGGAGTCTGAAATTAATTTGATAATAGATCAAATGGGGTTTTTTCAGAAGAAAGATTAATGAATATTGTATTCACAAGATTCGATCAAAGGACAATATTTTTGAATTATGGTTTCAACACAAAAGACTTGTGGAAATTCGTTTCACAATATTATAATGTCATATATGGTGATATGTGGGGAATTATAATTATGCTCTATTTTAAATAAAGTGTGGTGTGTCAGAATCAGTCTTAGAATCTCCTAATATGTTTGAAACATTATAGTCGATGTCCACTTTAGAAAATAGATATTTTTCTCAACAAGAATTCATAGGATCGACAGTAATGTCGACGTGTATATGATTATGCGATAATTCGGAATATACATGAGTAGTTCTTTGTAGATTGCTCGCATTGGACGAGAGTGTATTCCAGAATCAATTAGAAACAAAGTTCAGTTTGTTGTCTATGTAATTCCGAGAAAAGATGACTATTCGAATTATGGTTTATGGATTGAAATTAGAAGTTTGGAATAAAGTGTCAGACTTATGTTGGAAGATGTTCCAAAGAGTATATGTCTGCTAATGAAAGTTTAGTGATTAAGAGTGAGGGAGACTAGAAAATTGTTTTCTGCTTGCAATCCTCTTCATAAAGATCATAATATTTTCATGAAAGAAGCTTCTAAATAAAGTGTTGTTATATTTAATATTGCTGTCAGGTCACAGCACTGTATTAAGTATTTCAGATCTTGTTGACAGATCAAGGTGCACTTTATGAATACAAAAAAAGTTGAGAAAATATCGGAATACGAACAAAGGCTTTTTGAGCCTGGAAATCCAAAGTTGCATTTGAAAGGATTAAGAGAGTAATTGTTGCTGCAATTCTTATTAGAGGAATAAGATTGTTTAATCGTCATATAAGGTGTTATATGAGAAATGTGACTATAAGAAAGACGCGGTAGCATGTCTTGTCGAGAAATGTGTCTTGGACAAGATCAAATTTGTTGACTACATTTATGTAGACATGCTTGAAGTCTGAGGGATTTGTATTAATGTAATACTGTAGTTTGTATTAAATTCGAATTGATAGTAGATCAATGATTTTGGTTTAACCAAGATGTCGATTTAAGTGGGAGTCATAGTTAGTTCACTCAGGAGAAATATGTGAAGAACATATTTTTGAGTGGGAGCTTGGGAACTCAAATATGTGGATAACATGTTTTTGAGTGGGAGCTCGTGTTATCAAATATGTGGAGACATAATTTGAGTGGGAGTCGAATTCATCTTGTGTAGTTAACACATTGTGAAACTGTACCAATAGAATAGGATGAAGTTGAAAAACTATTTAAAAGTTAGTGTCTATTTTGAAATAGAACGGGAATTTTAAATAGTTAGTCGAGTTGTGTTGGATTATATCTGAGGAGTCAGAATAGAATCAAAAGGATGGTCCTTTGGAATCCAATTGGTCATTAAGAGTAATGATGCATGAAGGTAATGGTTGTATGACATGTGGGTCTATTATGTATATATTAGACATCATACGGAAACCATATTATCTGCTCGATAAAATATAACCGATGTTCTTGGAGTAAAGAACAGTTATGAAAGTAAATTTGGAATTTACTGGAAGTAGAAGTGCGTTAGTTAAGGGATTGACATTTGAATGTCAAGTTTTCTACATTGGTGTGAAAGTATGTAGATATCGCGAGTTTGTAATTGTTACAGGGGGCTCTGCATGGCTGAGTGTGTTTTTCAGGGAAGTTATCTGGTTAGTATAATCAGAGTAAGCGCTGGGAAGCAGAAGTCTCACTTAGTTACGGTATTTGCATATATGTTGTTAGACAACATGGTGATATCAAACAAGTTGATGCCAGTGAATCGCAAAAGCATGTACAATCATGGATTGTGCAGTAACACTTTTCCACGAGCAAGCATTATCAAATGATTCTTATTTGATAAGGGATTCTGATAAAGTAAAATGCAGCTAGTTTATTTGTACTCTAGTGCAAGTGGGAGACTGAAGGAGATATGCCCTAGAGGCAAATAAATAAGTAGTATTTATTGCGTTATCTCATAAGTTTATAATAGGTTTGTGTATTATGCTATAACTGTATTAATCGGAATTGTTAATACACGTGTGATACATAGACAACCAGGTCCCTAGCAAGCCTCTATATGAGCTAGTCCATTGGGCAACAGTTGATCGAGATTCCCGATCAAGGACAATGACGTCGGTTGACAATGGGGTCATCTTGTTAATTGAATAAGGTGGTAGACATACGCAAAGTATTGCAATAAGATCGTATTACGATGTTTGTCATTTGCAATAGATAAGAGTATGATAGCTTATTCCTTAGACCGTGAGACCGTACTTATTGTTGCTTCGTAGGAGTGCTTTGAGAGCATCAAACGTTGTGTCTTATATAGCATGACAATAACGGTGTCCATCTTTGGTATTCCGAAAGAGCATCGAGACGTAAGGATCAAGAGCGGGATTTGTTCATTCTTGTAATGGAAAGATACTCTGGGCCCACTCGGTGATATTGCATCTATATAGCTGCAGCTTATGACTAGGTCATGGAGATGTAATATCGCAGACGAGTTAATAACCTTCGTCGGTAACGAGATACAGCAAAGGCATCGGTGTGTCTACGATCATATCTCGGACAAGGTAGTATCGCAGAGACAAAGGGAATGAATATCATACTTATGGTTCAACGACGATATTCGTGGAATGCACAGGGGTCGTCATATATTTCCAGGTATCCCTGGCGATCATTGGTGAGCGGAGTGTCTCGACCATGTCTGGAGTGTTCCCGAACCGTAGCGTAACAAACTTAAGGTCTTAGCGACGCTAGGAGATAGGTTCTGGAATTTTATAGGTTTTTGTTGGAGAGAGAGAAATGATCCGGAAAGAGTTCCGGTGGTCCGGAAGGAGTTCCGGAGAGGTCTGGAATGGTTCCAGGAATGTCCGAAAGTTGTTCGGGTGGTCCGAAAGAGTTTTCGGAGTCACGGGATATTGAATTATATATAAATATATTAATTATGAATTAATGGGATTTTTATATTAATTTAATATTAATTAAATAAAGGAAAAAGGGGGCTCCCACCTATATGGGCCCTAAGAGGGCCCAAGAGGGGGAACCGCACCACCAAAGGGGGTGGGCCCCATAGGCTGGTTCGGCCAGCCCATGTGGGGGCCGAACCCCCCTCCCCTCCTCCTTTGTTTAGTCCCACATGGGGGAGCCAAGGGGTTTGCACACCCCCTCCCCCCTTTATATAGCAAGGCATATTAATTGATTTAATACATAGGAAATTCAATTAATTCCCAATTTCTCTCTCGATCCCGTGGTTCCCAAGTTGGAGCCGCGCCGAGCTGAGGAAGGGGGTCTCTCTCCACCTAAGCCATACCGCAGAGCGCCGTTGCTTTGCGGGATTCCAGATAAGATCTACTCCTGCGATTTCAGCTGGATCTGAATGACCGGGAGTTGTCGCTAGGCTCCGTATGTTTGCGAGTGCTCGGAGGCTACTCTATTGAGGAGCTTGGGCGACGTCGTCTCGCCCCTACAGCCGCCGCGCCCACCCCCTCTGCTGCAGGCGCACCAGCCCCGGTGCTGGCGCTCTGCTTTCTTCCGCCCGACGCCCGTCGACGCAGATCATCGTCGACACCCCGGCGTCATCGACTCCGACATCGCGGCAAGTTCTCCACGACCTCGAGGTCGGCTACGTACGACTTCATCGTCAACGCTTGTGCGGGAGCGTAATCCCCGCTATCGGTCTACATGGAGGTAATGTAACCCGTTCCGCCACCGTTATCGCATGTACTAGATAGATAGATCTTGGCTAGTTAGGGTTTCGCTCGCTAGAAAATTATTGTTTTCTGCACCGTAACCCCTTCAAATAACGATAAGAATGTAGTGGAAGCTGCGCATGTTTATAAATAGTCATGCATAACTCATCAAATAAACTTAACATCGGGTGAGAAAAATAGAATGTGTAATAAGCAGTAACACTCACTTGAAGTTGTAAGGCCATAATATATATTTTTTGTAAGCTTGTCGCTTGAAAAACATTAGCAAATTCTCCGGTGTATCCTTGTTAACTCTTGGATCAATTATGTTTTCTTCATGCATTATAGAGGGGTCAATGAACCCAATGTGGTTGATTTTCTGCTTCTTGCATTCGAGCATCTTCATTCTGCGTAATAAAGCACACAAAATATTATAGAGATGATTATCATAGACAATGAACGAGTAGAGCTAATTAAAACATTAAATTAAAGGAATAGATCATTTACAGACAATAGGAACTCATGATAGCTTTGTCGAGGGCCCGGATATTGTATAACTGAAAGATTTCGGCGAAGTAAAGGACAACGGAGTATTCTTAAAAATAATGCTCTTCCTTAACTGCCATCATGAGAGCGTCTTTATTCATCTCATTTACGGTATTCTTGTACCAGGCTTGAAATTGACGCATTCTTGTGGGTAAGTCGCCGTCGACAAAATTCTCCCCATAAACATAAGTACGAACAACATCCGCGAAGGGGATATCATCTCCCGAATATACCAGGTCCCGCACATTGATGTTTTTGATAACTCTATCATCAAGCACCTTGAGCGGGGGGGGGGGGGGGGCGACTGTGCGTCTTGTTCTCCAAGTTGGGCAACTTGTTTCACTTTTTTCGATCGATCATCCATCTCTTCGTCATATTACTTACCAACGTTGCGATCATAGTCTGTTGGCGGCGATGGTGGGGGTTGTATAGGGCATCGATGCAATGGTCAATTTTCTCCTGAGGAATTCCGGCAGTAAAATTTGCAGGAGGCAATTGTTTCTCTAACGCTTTCTGTTTCACGCCAGCAAGCCAGGCATCCGTATGTTCTTTGCAGGCGATATTGTTTTCCTCGACGGTTCTCTCCCAAGGTAACTTTGGAGTAGGCGGCGGTGTTTTCTGCTTTCAAGGTTTCTTCCTAACAGGAGAACCAGACTAGCGCCTACTCGAGAGCGACTTAACATTCTGGCGGACGGGCACAGACTGCGATGGCCTCGCGCTAGGAACCCTCTCGGGGGGGGGGGGGGGGGGGGGTTGGCTTTGTTGTTGAGCTGGAGATGGACTCGGGCTGGGGTCCCTATCGGGGAGGTGTGGGCTTTGCTGATGAGGTGGAGATGGACTCCGTCTTTGATCCCTCTCAAAGAAGAGTGGACTTTGCTGGTGAGCTGGACTCCTAGAACGAGGAGTGGACTTTACTTGTTCTGAAAGGACGATGTATTTCTTGGGCCATAGGGCGAAGGCATGCTTGACGTCTGCCAACGTCTTCTCCTCGTCACCTCAAGGGAACTCAAGTTCCAAGGTTTCAAATCCTGGCATAATTTCGTCCACCCCTACACGAGCGTAGCCATCTGGAATTTGCCCACAATGGTAGAGTTCTCCAGGTTGAATTACTAAAGCTTGCCCCACCGCCACCTTCAAAGTTATGTTTCTCATTGCTATATGTAGCTCACAACCTGTAGACTCTGTGATGTCATCCACTGGGTAGGGACCATCGACTTGACGTGTGGAACCAACACTGCTTCTACGCTGAGATGGGGCGGCATTTGCTTCATGATCTAATCGGTCCCGCTCCTGAGGTTCCGTTCTTTGCTCCTTCAATGCTTTTATTTCCGCCTGTGTCTCCTTCATTTCACGTTCCAATTCTAATATCCGGTCGGCCTCCTTCTTCTTACCTCTGCTACGGCTTCTATAAGTGTGAGAAGATTCCGGCCACGCAGTCTTAAACGTAGCACCGCCAGGAAAGCCTCGAGCTCGTCCAATATGTTCAGGATTCCCCAGGGCCCGTGTCAGCTCGTCATCCTCTCTATCGGGTTTGAACACACCATTGTGAACATCATTAATTGCTGCTTCAAGCTTCTTTTTTATTTGATCAACGAGAACCTTCCATTTTCCTTTTCCAACAATATCTCTGGTTTCTGGGTCCAACCCTGCCTCATGCGCGAACAACCAGAATTTTGACCTCTCGGGTCAGTCAAGTGTCTTTGGACGGACCCCCGATCGAAGAAGTTTTTCTTCACAGGCTAACCACTTAGGAATGGCGTTCTTGAGGCCACATGTCCCCAATGTATGGTGGTGTACCTTCAGCCCAGCATTCAATTTATTTATCTCCGATCGGGCCACAGCCATAGGTGATTCCCTATACGCCTTAAACGCCGCCCATTCAGATTCTAAATTCTTCCCTTGTGCTCCACTGAAATCTGGTTCTTCTTTTGTTTCTTCATATTGATTCCATAACTTTTTCTTCCAGTTCCGAAATTGTTCCGCCATCTTAATAAGAGTCCACTTCTTGAGGTTGTCCTTCTTCACTTTAGAGAGATCTGGCGGGAGGGTGAAATGTGACAACAGCGTGTTATAGACCAAATCCTTAAGAACTTGGTAGACATAACATGGGTCCTCCACATCTGCGGCCGCCGGCTTATTCCATTCGCGTATGCTGATTGGGATCATGTCCCTAACAATAACTCCAGGTTGACTTATAAATTTGTTGCGGTTCTGTTTTGGTTCGAGCGGTTCGCCGGAATCAGCAATTTTCACAATCGGTAACTTTGGATCCTCGCTCGTCATTCTTTTTTCCTTGCCTCGAGGAGCACATGGTGGCTGCTTTTTGGCAGATTTGCTCGATCCAGATGGCTAAAAAAAAATAAGTCGTTAATAAATGCAACATAAATCAATTAATGCATGTAGTTAACAACAACATATCGCCATATTTATTATAAACACATATACACCTCACCGCCGGAGTTTGTTATCACCACATCTCGTGACTCCATTCCATCACCAAAGTCGTTCAAAAATTGTTCAAAATCATAATCATCTACATCTCCTCTAGCTTGGGCATCGTTAAAAATAAGTTGTTTCATTTGGTCTTCCATCTGCTCGTCTCGTTAAAATTGTGCTTGTTCTATCTGCTCGTCTCGCAAATGCTCTATAGCTCAAATGTACCTGCAATCTATAGCATTATAATCAAGTTTACATTTATTCATCTGAAAAACATGTACAAGTACAATAATTGCAACGAGTATTGATCATATAGCACAACAAGGTGGCAGCGAAGAAAAACCGAGTGTGCTCATCTTACATATCTAACACAAAACTATATATATAGATCATATTTAAGAATTGTGCATATCTAACACAAAATCATCTCAATTTGCATATCTAACACAACATACTATATGAATCATATATTACAATTTTATATCTAACACATTTACAATCATCTCAATTTACAAAACAAAGATAGCCACTGGACATGGACTGAAACATCATGAATGTAGCAATCTAGCCAAGAGTGATAACAAATGGCAATTTCATCATACAACAAGGTTCGTCTTGGCAGCGAGAAGCAAGACCTCCTGCAAGCCGTGGACTGTCCACCCGAGCAGCAAGACCTCCTGCAAGTTGTATAATGAATTGTATATCAATCAAAATAATTGTATAATGAATTGTATATCAGCTCTAGCAAAAAATAGTAGAGAATGTCTTGCAAACACCTAGCCCTCGACATACAAAATTTGTTATTCAATGAGTCATCCTAAAACCAAAACCAACCTATCCACCTCGGTTTCTGGAAATTTCAAATGAGTCCAATAAGGACCAACTCCAACACAAGAAAGCATAAAAAGGATGTCCAGTACATGTGTAGACTCCTCTGGAAGCTTCACATGTATTTGTACATCATAAATACAGTAAAAAGCACATTGGAAAGTTTAGGAAATTAATTCCAGCAAGCAATAAGGCACAACTAATACATCAGGTCCTGCCAGAGGTGAAATATACTCACTGTATATCCATCTATACACATTTTTGAGTTAAAAGAAGTATATCTCTCAGTGGTGCATAGAAAAAAAGAAACGCCACACATTTTAGAAAGGAAAAACACAAATGCTACCTATTTCATATCAAATATTCCAGAATATGGATCGAAACCATCTAAAGTCTAGACTTGTGTATGAATTGAACTTATAAGCATTAGAACCACATGTTTCCTAGAAGAGTCTTAGACAACACTGAATCCAAACACAACTGTCAATGAGTTTGGATTAAACCACATACATATATGTTGCATAGGACAAGGTTTTTGTATGTTGCATAAATAGGGTGCATGCAATCGGCACCGTTCATTGCTTTGAGATCCGTACTGATTTTCACACCTGGTGCCATTTGCTTATACCGAAAATACCAAAAAGGAATGGGGATGGGAACCTTTTGAACCTAGGTCAACCTAAAAAGGAAATCAGGACCGTGGTCCAGGGCAGGTGGTCATATAAGTCCAACTCAAAACGTTCAAAAGTCTGGACATTGACTAGCGTGTAAATAGCATGTGCATGTCACTCCTTTCTCCCCTCTGACCGGCATGTACTGCAATTTCGGTTCAGATCGCTGCCATCCCCCGATCGGTTGCACCTCTTTCCGTTTAATAGCTCTGCCCTACTAGTTAAGCAACAATCATTAGGTGCCTTTTATTTCCACGCACAAGCATTCGGTGACGCACAAGCATTTGGTACCTCACAAGCATTAGACGTCAGAGATCATTAGACAATACCAATCGGTGCCTATCTTACTGCAAATCGGTGCCTATCTAAATACTAAACGGTGCCACCTCAAAATCAAGCGGTGTCTTCAAGAAAACAGAATGGTGCCCATGAGCAGGCCGGTTCGCCGGGGAAGTTGGTCAGGGGTTGGGCACACACATGCAGAAGTCGCCGGCTCCCTCGAGGTCGCGCGGTGGCAGACGCCGCGCCGCAGGGAAGCAGGGGCGCATCCCCGCACACAGGCCAAGCCGAAGTGAGCAGGTGACGAATTCGGCCGCCCCTCCGTCGGTGAGAAAAGCTCTGGTGCCTGCGACGAGATCTGCGGTGCCCGCGAGGACTTGCTCCGGTGCGGCCGGTGATGAAATTCGGTGCCCGTGAGGATGGGAGCCGCGCCCCTCAAGCTGGTCGTCGACGGCACTCCGACAGGGCTCCTCTCGCCGGGATGAGCACGGGGGCGCTTGCCCGGATGGTATCCCACCGGAGCTGGAGGAGTAGGGCCACCGGACGATCTGGACAGGCTTCACCGCTCCAACCGCTACCCGGCCAGCAAAATCCGGTGCCTCAGCAACGACGGGAAGAGAAGGGCTACACGCGCCGGTGACCGCCCACGCGTAGGTGAAGGGCCAGGGCCGGCGCGCGCCCGCGCCGGAGAGAAGCGGCCAGGAGCATGCGGGAGGTCGCCGGCGGAGGCGCGCGTAGGAGGTCTCCGGCGGAGGCGCGGGCGGGAGATCGCCGGCGCAGGCGTGTGCGGGAGGTCGCCGTCGGAGGCGCGCGCGCGAACGGGAGGCGCGCGCGCGAACGGGAGGTCGCCGGCGCAGGTGGGCGTGGGAGGTCGCCGGCGCAGGCGCGCGCGGGAGTTGCCGTCGGAGGAACGCGAGCAAGTGATCCATGAGAGCGAGCACCTTGGCGCTGTCGGGCTCCTGGAAGAAGAACTCGTCATCGAGCGCAACGGTGCGCAGGCAGCGGTCGGTGCCGGTGCATCTACTCCCCTGGATCTGGTGCCTTCCCCTCTACGCACGCCACGGCCGGAGCAGCCCTCCAACGGCGAGCGGCTTGCGGTAGGCCGCGCGGCCTGCGGGAGGATGGAAGGACGCCAGGGCGCCGCATCTGGACGAAGTGGAGCTTGGGCGCGCTCGATGCAGGGGCCAGGGGGAGGGTGGGGCGGCGCCGGTGACCGGAGGTGCCAGGCGGGCAGACGGACGGCGCCACGCCGGGTGGTTCCAGGGGCCGCGCCATAGAGCATGGCCGGAGGTGGAGGATATCGGCAAGGGCGGCCGGTGGTGGTGGAAGGAGGTGGCTCGGAGGGAGAGGGAGGAGGGTGACGGAAATGTGAGATGTGAGAGGATAATGGGAGAGAGAGCGAACGTGGCTGACGGAAATGGGTTCAAAGAGGAAAAAAATGTGTGTTCATGGGAGAGAGAGTGAACGCTACGCTGCAGTGCTAGTAGTCTACACCCCTCACTTTAGGATCAAAGAGGAAATAAAATGGTGGCTCCACAAATCAACAAATGAATCTGTGGTAAAAAAGGGACCACGCAAGGGCACAGATCGTGATGCACACGGACGGCACTGATTGCCCTCTCCACAATGTTGCAAGATAGCTAGTATTTTCCCTATATATATATATATATATATATATATAACTACACCCATGTCTTGTATACCACCTTACGGAAGTATTTGTCATACTTTATCGGTTTGAGTATGTTCATATACTATAACTAAGATATCCCAAAATAAGTTTTATGAAAAAATTAGAACTGTCATCATATTTTAGACTATATACTAAAAATACCGTCATATATGCATATAAAAGAGAAGTATGTAATTTTTTTTACATACTACCTAAAAAGAAGTATCTATAGTACTAAAATAATATTATATACTCCATACTACATGTTACATACCTCCCGGTATGATAGATACTCCATACTCGTGTGAAACACACGTGGGTGTAGTTACACCCGGGAGTAGTATGAATATGTCCTATATATATATATATATATATATATATATATATATAGGGCATATTCATACTACCCTCGAAGGTAACTACCCCACGTGTGTTTCACACAATGTATGGAGTATCTATCATAACATGAGGTATGTATCATGTAGTATGGAGTATATAATGCTATTTCAGTACTATAGATACTTTTTTTAGTAGTATGTAGAAAATTTCTACATACTTCTCTTTTATATGCATATATGACGATATTTCGAGAATATAGTGTAAAATATTAGGCCATTTGCAATTTTTTCATTAAAGTTGTTTTTGGGTATCTTAGATATAGTATACGAACATACTCAAACCGATAAATTATGACAAAGTACTTCCATAAGTTGGTATATGAGACGTGGGGTAGTTACCTTTGAGGGTAGAAACTATTTTACCTATATATATATATATATATATATGTGTCAAAATAGTTAGTGAAAAACAGAGTCAAATAAGCATGAGGGCCTTATCAGCAACAAAGTGGACAAACAAAACCACCCACACATTTATTTAGAAATGAAAAACATAAACGCTTCTTACTTCATAACAAATATTCCAGAACATAGATTTTAAACCATCTAATCACAATCAACACAAGAATGATGTGACTTGTGTATGAACTTGTAAGCATCTGCAAATTCGTGTTGACAGTCTCACCCCAATCTCCTTCCCTGCTCAAGACTCCATTCGATCTCTCCACCTCACACAGCCCCATTCTCCTAGACAGTACCGACGCGGACCATGGAGGAGGAGAAGGGATACTCTTACCGTGGAGGAGGCCGGGAAGACGACGAGGATGACGCGGACCGTGGAGGAGGAGAAGCGGAGGAGGCCGGTCGGGAACAAGACGAGAGGGCGACGCAGACCGTGGAGGAGAAGCGGAGGAGGCCTGGCCGTGGACGTCGTTGCGGAGGACGGCGGCGAGATGCGGGCGCCAGAGCGGAGCAGGGCTTCGCCGAGGGAGGCCGGAGCGAAGAGCGGAGCAGGGCTTCGCCGTGGAGAGGGGACTTTGGAGGAAGATTGACAAATTTTCGTCCGCGCGAACCCTAAACGGCACGGAAAGGGCCTTTAGTCCCGGTTCGTGTAACACTAACCGGGACAAAAGGTCTGACTGGGCCGCGAGTGGCCCCTTTAGTCTCGATTGGTGTTACCAACCTAGACAAATACCATTTTTTTCCTTGTTTATTTTTACTGATTTTTCTTTTTGTTTTGTTTTAAATTGTTTGCATTGTTTACTTTTCTGTTTCTTATTTTGGTTTACTTATTTTTGAATTGTTTTGGTTTCTTGTTTATTTTTTTGTTTTGTTTTATATTTTCTAACATTTTAAGATGCCAAGGTGATTTCTTCAAATTATATCATGAATATCATTTTCTATGTTTTAAGGTTTTTTGTGATGTAAGTACATGAATATGATTCCAAATGGCACCCAACTATTTTTCACTAAGAGTGGTGCACATATGATGGATGATCTCTAAGTATGAGTTTTTCTTTGAATTCTAACTAATTTCCCCTAGTTAATTGAGTTTATGTTGATTTATCGAAAGTAATTAAATTTGAACTACAACTGTTTGATAGTTTGGTCTGAAACTTTTGGAAAAATCATTTTAAGGTACACAACAAGTGGTTATATCACAGAAACATTGATAGTTCTAGAAAATATCACCTCTTCCGATGATTAGTCGTAGCGACCGTTTTGATCGTTTTTTTTTAAAATGTAATAAAGTGATAAACACCTCAAAAAATCAAATCCTTTAGCATGGGCTCCTTATATGTGTACTAGTTGGTATGAAAAATTATAAACTTGATTTTTTCCAACATTTGCAAAAAAATATTCACAAAAAGGTCTATCATGTATGAACATGTAGAAGTTTCAAGCCAAATGATCAAGTTATGGTCATTTTGACGACATAGTTTGTGATAAAGATCTCATACTCCACAGATAGGTGCATATTGGTATATTAAACAATCTTACCAAGGGATTCTTCAAAATATGTTCATAAATATCATTTTCCTTTTTAAAAGTGCAAAAAATGAGGTTTTTTGTGAAGTAAGTACAGGAAATATGATTCCAAATGGCACCCAACTATTTTTCACTAAGAGTGGTGCACATATGATGGATGATCCCCAAGTTTGAGTTTTTTCTTTGAATTATAACTAATTTTCCCTAGTTAATTGAGTTTATGTTGATTTTTCGAAAATAATTCAAATTTGAACTCAACTATTTGATAGTTTGGTCTAAAATTTTTGGAAAATATATTTTAATGTACACAACTAGTGGTTATATCACAGAAACATTGATAGTTCTAGAAAATATCACCTCTTCCGATGATTAGTCGTAGCGACCGTTTTGATCGTTTTTAAGAAAAAATGTAATAAAGTAATAAACACCTCAAAAAATCAAATCCTTTGACATGGGCTCCTTATATGTGTACTAGTTGCTATGAAAAACGATAAACTTGATTTTTGCAAACATTTGCAAAAAATATATTCACAAAAAAGTCTATATGAACATCTAGAAGTTTCAAGCCAAATGACCAAGTTATGGTCATTTCGACGATATAGTTTGTGATAAAGATCTCATACTCGACACATAGGTGCATATTGGTATATTAAACAATCTTGCCAAAGGGATTCTTCAAAATATTTTCATAAATATCATTTTCCTTTTTTTAAGTGCAAAAAATGAGGTTTTTTGTGAAGTAAGTACAGGAAATATGATTCCAAATGGCATCCAACTATTTTTCACTAAGAGTGGTGCACATATGATGGATGATCCCAAGTTAGAGTTTTTTCTTTGAATTATAACTAATTTTGCCTAGTTAATTGAGTTTATGTTGATTTTTCGAAAGTAATTCAAATTTGAACTACAACTATTTGATAGTTTGGTCTGAAACTTTTGGAAAAATCATTTTAATGTACAAAACTAGTGGTTATATAACAGAAACATTGATAGTTCTCGAAAATATCACCTCTTCTGATGATTAGTCGTAGCGACCGTTTTGATCGTTTTTAAGAAAAAATGTAATAAAGTTATAAACACCTCAAAAAATCAAATCCTTTGGCATGGGCTCCATATATGTGTACTAGTTGCTATGAAAAATGATAAATTTGATTTTTGCCAACATTTGCAAAAAAATATTCACAAAAAGGTCTATCATGTATGAACATCTAGAAGTTTTAAGCAAAATGACCAAGTTATGGTCATTTCGACGACATAGTTTGTGATAAAGATCTCATACTCCACAGATAGGTGAATATTGGTATATTAAACAATCTTACCAAGGGATTCTTCAAAATATGTTCATAAATATCATTTTCCTTTTTAAAAGTGCAAAAAATGAGGTTTTTGTGAAGTAAGTACAGGAAATATGATTCCAAATGGCACCCAACTATTTTTCACTAAGAGTGATGCACATATGATGGATGATCCCAAGTTTGAGTTTTTTCTTTAAATTCTAACTAATTTCCCCTAGTTAATTGAGTTTATGTTGATTTATCGAAAGTAATTCAAATTTGAACTACAACTATTTGATAGTTTGGTCTGAAACTTTTGGAAAAATAATTTTAATATAAAAAACTAGTGGTTATATAACAGAAACATTGATAGTTCTAGAAAATATCACCTCTTCTGATGATTAGTCGTAGCGACCGTTTTGATCGTTTTTAAGAAAAAATGTAATAAAGTTATAAACACCTCAAAAAATCAAATCCTTTGGCATGGGCTCCTTATATGTGTACTAGTTGCTATGAAAAATGATAAATTTGATTTTTGCCAACATTTGCAAAAAAATATTCACAAAAGGGTGTATCATGTATGAACATCTAGAAGTTTTAAGCAAAATGACCAAGTTATGGTCATTTCGACGACATAGTTTGTGATAAAGATCTCATACTCCACAGATAGGTGCATATTGGTATATTAAACAATCTTACCAAGGGATTCTTCAAATATGTTCATAAATATCATTTTCCTTTTTAAAAGTGCAAAAAATGAGGTTTTTTGTGAAGTAAGTACAAAAAATATGATTCCAAATGTAATAAAGTGATAAATACCTCAAAAAATCAAATCAAACGTTTGGAACAGTTTGGAACGGTGGCAAGACATCTCTGATGATCTACAACCGTCCGACAAGACATCTCTGATGATCTGCAACCGTTTGGAACGGTCGCAGATCATCAGAGACGTCTTGCCGCTAGTTGCCCAAAGATGCCTCTGCCGAGGATGGTTCACCTTCAGTCTTCACTGAGTGCTCTCTGCTACCCGTGTGCTGCCAAAATGAACTACAATGAGTAGACACTGAGTGCTGAACATGTCCGGGAGGGGGGCTATATATAAGGTACGTGTGCTTCTTTAGTCCCGGTTGGTAACAACAACCGAGTCATGTGGGTCACGAAGTGGTCGTGATACTGCTGATCCAACAGCTCAGAATCTCTCAAAAGAAACACACCTCAGATCCAACGTCTCACAAGCGCTAGAAAGAAACACACGATCCATGTGCTTCTTTAGTCGGATCGTGTGTTTCTTTCTAGCGCTTGTGAGACGTTGGATCTGAGGTGTGTTTCTTTTGAGAGATTCTGAGCTGTTGGATCAGCAGTATCACGACCACTTCGTGACCCACATGACTCGGTTGTTGTTACCAACCGGGACTAAAGAAGCACACGTACCTTATATATAGCCCCCCTCCCGGACATGTTCGGCACTCAGTGTCTACTCAACCGAGACTAAAGAAGCACATGGATCGTGTATTTCTTTAAAGCACTTGTGATTCTGAGCTGTTGGATGGGCACTATCATGACCAGTTCGTGAGTCACATGACCCTATATATAGCCCCCTCTTGAACATGTTCAGCAGTTATTGTCTCCTCATTCTACTTCATCGACAGAATACAAAGCATTCAGATTCCCTGCATACGCCCAACAGTGCATTTGATATGCAGGCACTCACGAGCCACCGTTGGCCTGTATGCAGGTGAAATCGTGTGTTTTGTTCCATGCATCTATAAAATAATTCAGTTCACTTGTTCTTCAGATACAAAGCATTCGGATATTACACATCAACAATAATATCCCTATCTAGTGTTTACTTGTTCTTCTGATTGCGCCGTAACCATGGACAATCTTCTTCATTTAACTTGATACTTGGATCAGTGTTGACTTTGAAGGGCGGAATGTCATGAAACTTATCGTAATCTTCTGACATGTCTGTCTTGTCGTCCACTCCCACAATGACTCTTTTCCCTGAAAGAACTATGTGGCGCTTTGCCTCATCGTGTGATGTACTCGCTTGCTTATCTTTTTTCGGTAGGGTAGATATGTCCTTCAAATAGAAAACCTGAGCAACTTCACTGGCTAGGACGAATGGTTCGTTCTCATACGACAGAATGTTGAGATCCACTGTAGTCATTCCGTATCGTGGGTCTACCTCTACCCCGCCTCGTAGGTTGAACCATTTGCACTTGAACAAAGAGACCTTAAAAGTAGGTCCATAGTTAAGTTCCCATATCTTCTCTATGTAACCATAATATGTGTCCTTTGTCCCGTTGCAGTTTGTTGCATCAAAGCGGACTCCACTGTTTTGGTTGGTGCTCTTTTTATCTTGGTTGGCTGTGTAAAATATGTTTCTATTTATTTCGTACCCTTGAAAAGTCAATATAGTTGAAGCTGGTGATGTGGCCAACAAGTATAGCTGTTCTTCAACATTGGTGGCATTAATGACACGTCTTTTAAACCAACTGCTGAAAGTCTTCATGTGTTCTCCATCAATACAATCTTCAGATTTCTCCGGGTATTTGGAGCGTAAAACATTCTTGTGTTCCTCGTCATACGGACCCACCAAACTGGAATTATGTAGAACGGTGTCGTGTGCTTGAGTGAAAGAATCCCCGTCTTGACATATTGTTGCTTTCTTTCCTAGGTGCCTTTTCCATGTAGTCTCCCCTCATGACGTGATTCAGGAACACCGATCGGCTTCAGATCAGGAATAAATCTACACAAAACTCAATGACCTCCTTTGTTCCATAACCCTTGACGATTCTTCCTTCTGGCCTAGCCCGGTTATGCACATATTTTTTTAAGACTCCCATGAACCTCTCAAAGGGGAACATGTTGTGTAGAAATACATGACCGAGAACAGAAATCTCTTCGACTAGGTGGACTACAAGGTGCGTCATAATATTGAAGAAGGTTGGTGGGAACACCAACTCGAAGCTGACAAGACATTGGACCACATCCTTCTCTAAATTGTTTAGAGTTAGTGGATTGATGACCTTCTGACAAATTGCATTGAGAAATGCACATAGCTTCACAATGGGTTCTCGAACATTTTCCGGTAGAAGCCCTCTCAATGCAACCGGAAGTAATTGTGTCATAATCACGTGACAGTCATGAGACTTTAGATTCTGAAATTTTTGCTCTGCCATGTTTATTATTCCTTTTATATTTGATGAGAAGCCAGATGGAACCTTCATACTGCGAAGGCACTCAAAAAAAAATTCTTCTTTTCTTTAGTAAGAGCGTAGCTTGCAGGACCTGGCTGATTCTCTGAATGAGTATCGTCTCGATGCATCTCTTCGCTCATACGTTGATGGGTCTGACTTCCTTTCGGTGTACCTTTTTTTTGACTTCCCTTTTTTTGACTTCCTATCTTTTGACTTCCCATACACGCCCAAGAAGTTTAGCAGGTTGCAGCAAATGTTCTTTGTCACGTGCATCACGTCGATTGCAGAGTGAATCTCTAGCATTATCCAATATGGCAGCTCCCAAAATATAGATTTCTTCTTCCACATGGGTACGTGGTTGTTTGCGTCATTCGGAAGAGTGAGTCCACCAGGACCCTTTCCAAAGATTACATTTAAATCCTTGACCATATCTTGTATAACAGAACTAGAAGGGCGGGTAGGCATCGGCCGATGATCTGCCTCACATTTGTAATGCTTGTCTTTCTTCCTTAACGGATGCTTGGGTACAAGAAACCGACAATGACCCAGGTACACATTCTTGTTACCTAAATGTATACTATCAGTCCCAGCTAAACAATGCATGCATGCATTGTATCCCTTGTTTGACTGTCCTGAAATGTTGCCTAGAGCAGGCCAATCATTGATGGTTATAAAAAGCAAAGCTCGTAGATTAAATTCCTCCAGTTTGTGCTCATCCCACACACGTACACCTTCTTCACGCCACAACTGCAAAAGTTCTTCAACTGATGGCCTGAGGTACACATCAATGTCGTTGCCAGGTTGCTTCGGGCCTTGAATGAGCACTGGCATCATAATGTACTTCCGCTTCATGCACAGCCAAGGAGGAAGGTTATAGATACATAGAGTCACGGGCCAAGTGCTGTGACTAGAGCTCTGCTCTCCAAAAAGATTAAAGTCATCTGTACTTAGACCAAATCTTAAGTTCCTTGCGTCATCTGAAAATGTCGGGAACTCTCTGTCAATTTTTCTCCACTGGGACCCATCCGCGGGGTGTCTCAACATCAAGTCTTTTTTACGATCTTCTTTATGTCATCGCAACAACTTGGCATGCTCTCTATTGCTGAACAAACGTTTCAACCGTGGTATTATAGGAGCATACCACATCACCTTTGCAGGAATTCTCTTCCTGGGGCGCGGCTCGCCCTCAACATCATCAGGGTCATCTCGCCCGATCTTATACCGCAAAGCACCGCGTATAGGATATGCATTCAATTTTTCGTGCTCACCGCGGTAAAGGATACAGTCATTAATGCATGCGTGTATCTTATGCACCTCTAATCCTAGAGGGCATACCACCTTCTTTGCTTCGTACATACTAGAAGGCAATTCGTTATCCTTTGCAAGCATCTTCTTAACTATTTTTAACAAATTTTCAAATCCCTTGTCAGAAGTACCATTCTCTGCCTTCCATTGCAGCAATTCAAGTGTGGTACCCAGCTTTTTCTGGTCATTTTGACAAGTTGGGTACAACAATTTGGCTTTATCAGCTAACATACGCCCAACTTCAACCTTTCGTTTTCACTTCCACAGTCCATTTGTGCATCACGAATGGCCCGACGAAGATCATCGTCGGGCTCATCAATAATGGGATCTTCTTCAGTTTCGTCTTCTCCCATTGTAGTATCACTGAACCAAGGATACTTGTCATTATCCTGCTCTTCTTCATTTTCTTACATGATAACCCCTGTTTCTCCGTGCTTGGTCCACCAATAATAACCAGGCATAAAACCATTATGCAAGAGGTGTGAGTGAATGACTTTTGAGGTAGAGTGATCACTCATATTCTTGCAGGCACTACATGGACAACGAATAAAACCGTTCTTCGGCTTGTTTGCCTCAGCCACATGGAGAAAATTATGCATGCCATCAATGAACTCAGGACAACATCGGTCACCGTACATCCATTGTCGGTTCATCTGTATTACATAAAAGTATATCGAACCCCATTATTACACTACTATCATAAATAATATGTAAGAGCAAATTAATTAATACAATGTCATCCATTAAAATAAGAGTAGAGTAGTGACAACTGGTAATACATAGTGCTCATAAAACATACATTAACTGAAACAAATATAAAAATTATCTAAAGAATTTAAATCCAACAACAAATGTGATCAAAATCACAACTAAGTTAAATACTAAACCCACATCATAATGATACCAAGCCTCCCGATTAATGGCATATTTTCTAATCCTTTTTATTTTCAAGCGCATTGCATCCATCTTGATCTCGTTACCATTGACGACGTCGGCAATTTTGAGCTCTAATTTCATCTTATCTTCTAAGTATTGAATATATAGATCTTCACTTCTTTTCAATTTTGCTTTCAAATCATTGTTTTCTTTATTGAAAAACTCGACAATAGGGTCATATTCAATTTCCGGTCCAACTACCTCCTAGATAAAAATAAATCTATGTCAAGTTGGTCGCCATAATTGCCAGAAACACAAAATAAAATAAATAGTTTTGAAAATATACTACATCCGAATCATAAACCGGACGAGGACCGATGGGGACGCATATCAGAACCATGACTCTATACATACAATACAAGTTAGAAAATTATACAAGTAGTAACTGTGCATCTAAAACAATAAAGCTATGTTTTTAAAAATCAAATAAAATAAAAGATAGAGGCTCATCGAGGTGGTGCCGGTGACGGGACGGCGCAGGCGATCGACGTCGATAAGGCTCTTCACGACACTAAAACACATAAATTATAATTTAGTTTGAGCTCAAATTGCACATATGAAACAAATGAAATCCTAACTTGGTCATTTCATCAAACACCTTGCTTGCACAAGAAATTTGAAATGAGCTAAATGAGCTAGAGAAGAAACGTCGAAAAGAGGATGAAGCGGCTAGCCGTAGGGTGTCTTCAATCTTTCAAATGTGGCAAAATATTATGGATTATTTAGGCTTGGGGAGAGGAAATGGAGGAGAAATGGAGAGGAAATTTTTTTGAGCTCGGGCTCGGGAAAAATGGAGTGAGCCGGGGGTGGAAGAAGCTGATAAACTGAAGATCTTTAGTCCTGGTTCGTGTTAGGAACCGGGACTAAAGGGTTCTGGCGCTGAGACCCGGCTCTGCTGCCGCATGCAGTGGACCTTTAGTCCCGGTTCCTAACACGAACCGGGACTAAAGGTCGCTCGCAAAATCGCCCCGCGGGACTGCACCCATTTAGTCTCGGTTCATTTATAAATCCGGTCTAAAGGGGTGAACTAAAGCCTCGTTTTTCACTAGTGGATGGAGCACACAGATGGCCAACATTGTGAATGAGTAGCAAGTTATTCCGATCAGGAGTGCTGACATGTTAAACATGTTTAGAGCTGAGATTGACCGGGAAGGATACCTTGGGTCGCTAACTTTAGAAATTTGGAGTTTAGGATGCGTTACCTTGGCATCGCTTATTATTTGAATACGCTCAGTATACACGAGATATTTGTCAGGGCTGTCCCTTTAATAAAAAGTATTATTTGAGTTATTCAAGGGTTAACGCTATGAGTACACTATACAATGAGCTTGATTATCTCATACATGAGATTGTGATAGTTTTCTTTTACAAATTAGGGCATGCATTTGAGCTTGATCTTGGCAACGCTCAGTTGGACACGTTCAGTACCAGGGATTTGGTCACCCATCGAAATACCGCGACAACCGGATTTCTCGCTACCCCCATAAATGCTTTTACCGGGCGCAAAATCTCGGAGCATTTAAATTTGGACCGATTTCATCCTTTAAAATGAATTTTCAAATTATTTGTCATGTTTTAATTTCAAAATTTGATTGAACGTTTTGATCTATAAGCAACCGGTATTTTCCCGGTAACCACGGTTACCGGAAATCCCGGCCCCTCCGAGATTTTTTGGAACCGGTATCTTGAACCACATTGCTCAGTACACGATATTTTTACCGTGGTCTGTCCAGTTTTAGAAGAAATGTGTCTGACTTATTCCTGATTTAACCTTATGAGTACATGAAATTGCTTATCTGCGACATGAGATTGTGCCGGTTTTAAAGTCGTGCACGAGTAGTGATTCTAGTGTGCAAAGCTCGCCAAAGGTTTGAAATCGCTTCTGGCTTCTTTTTAGAGTGCAAAATTATTTTTCAGAAAAAAAGATAAAATACTAGAGACTTTACATCATAGACAACAACAAAATTAGTGAATCTATGAAGAGCCATCATTTCCCATGCATTCATTTGTGAAACATTATATGGCCAGGGCTAACCGATCAAATGTTACTCTATAAAAGATGAAGAAGCATGACGGAGACGCTGCAAGAGGGAAAGGAAGGATTACAGACAGAAGTCCATCGCCATGTTTTTGATACCAATTGGAGGTGAACAAAAATATATCTCCAAGTCTTGAGGCTGGGAGGCATCGGAAACTCAGTAGTCTGGGTGGTGACCGCCGATGCCACGATGTCCCTGGAGAGCGCGTACCCCATCCTAACCATGAAGGGCGGGAATGGGTAGAAGTTCTTGCAGTCGCACGATATCTCCAGGCCTAGGTAGGTGTCCTCTCGCGCCGCACGGATAGCCATGCTGCGAGCGCCGGGAGGTTCATGTACGTGTCGTCGTCGTCCTTTATCACGTAGTCGTAGGTGCTGTTGGGGAAGGAGCGCGCCGCCGTGGAGAAGAAGTCATACGTCTTGCCGACGTCCTTGTTCTCGGCGTGGTCTAGCACGAGGACGTCGTTGAAGCGGATGATCTCCAAGGACAGGAGGACGGCGTCCACCAGGGAGGTGATGTTGTTGAAGAAGAAACACGCATCGACGGCGCCGACGAGCGAGGGGTGCTCTTGGAGCTGGAGGGAGTACATGGTGCGGCGCAGGTGTATGGCACAACTCTCAGGAGTAAGTAGCAAGGTGGAAAAGGTGATAGCGTCGCACTCGGTTGTCAGCTCTGTCTGCTCAATGCATGACACCCTGATCTTCCGAGACACGCCCAACCTTGCACCAAGAGTTAAACAAGACCAGCTATTTATATACAAAGATGTATTTTGTGTCGAGATCGATCTGAAGAAGATCAATTAGCCTACTGATCGATCAAAGGTGACGTGATATGCAAATAATAGATGGGAATAAAAATTAGGAGAGAGTAGTAGAACTAGTGTGTATCAATGATTTCTTGGAGATCGCATGAAATGAAGGGTGTGCCTTTGGTGTTAGTGATCACCGAACACCGACCCCATACACAATGCAATTAACAAACCATAATTAAAGGTTGGAGAGACGAAATTGGCTCAACTGAACTGACCCATTTTCTATAGTTTATCATCAAACCAAAACTTTCACCAACGTCCAGCGATATGTGGCAGCCTAGGGCCGTTGTAATTCATGACTTACGGGTAGTGTGTTAACATGTGCTGGATTACGATCTGATTTGGGCTGCCCGTACTCTGCTCGCGAGATCCTGAGTTTGGCTCCCCTCGTCCCTTCTCAGCTTAATTCATGACTTACGGGTAGTGGGTTAAAGGCGTGGCTCCAGTCTGCCCTTCGGGTCATGTAGTCCACATTTCTAGAATTTAGTTTGGACATTTCACCATTTTGTCCGATGAACGCTTGTCATTTGTCAAGCATGAGCGGCAAGGGTGCGATTGATGGTGACATGAAGGCAGCGGCTCATGCAGGTGCCCGGAAGGAAGATTACACGGAGGAGAGCGGCGATCATCGGCGACTCACCGACGACCACAAGGGTGTAGGACTAGATTCCATGCATGTTCGATTTTGGAAAGAGTGTTCTATCATTCTAAGAAAGTCAATTTTTTTAAACTTATACCATATCTATACAAAAACTACAAACATGGTGTGCCACCAAATTAGCATCATTATATTTATAATGACGAATCATACACCTCTTTAGATTCATAAATATTGTTATCTTTTTATAAAAACTCTTTCAAATTTTGCAATATTCAGTGTGTTCCAAAAAAAACCTGAAAAGGACACACTTCACGGGTTGGAGTGAGTATTTTACATGTCTATGTCTAAGTCATACATGAGTAAGTGTTAATTAGGAGTACAGCGCAACTACATGAGATGATATTGTGTTAGTTTTCAAGCCGTACACTAGCCATTTAGTCTGCAAAGCTCATTCAAGTTGAAGGTTTGAGAATCAATTCTTGCTTATTTTTTAGAGTGCAAAGAGGAGAGAAAAGTACTAGGGACGACGATGCTAGAGAAGAGAAGCGATCAACCATGTGGTCTCTGCCACATAGCCAACAACAATATATGGGAGAATCAATGAAAATTCATTATTTTCCATTTACCTTCCGATATTCAATCGCATTTATTTGTGAGAACTTATGTACCGAAAGCACAACCAAATCAAAAGTTATAAAAGCACGTTCAGAGAAAAACATGGTGGAGGCTAGTTCGAGAGTAAATGAAGGAAAAGGGTTTCATCTTCATGTTCCGAATATGATTTCGATGGGAACAACTTTTTTACTAAGTCGTGAGGCTGAGAGGCGTTGGGAACTCATTGGTCACGTAGAATATGCATCTGACTCGCGGAAAGCAATTACACAACTATATGCGACCGCACTGTCTATCTGAGACGTCTATCTCGAATCCGACGGTTCGTGTGATATGTGTAAAAAGACCCTACACTTGAATAAATGGACATAACGATCCCCTTATTTAAAGACCCTAACAGCACCCTAAACCAATTTCCCTTTGGTGAGATGATCTGAAAATTTGCGTGAGAATATTACTTTGTGAATGCTTATCCTGTCAGAAAAAAAAAATGAAAACTCATTCCTTGCAAAAAAAAAGCATAACGAAATCTAGGAATCCTTTGTTGGATAATTTTTTTAACATAATAAAAAAGCTTAACACATTCCTTGTTGAAAATGCGTCGGATGATTTTTGTAACATAACATAATTTAGAATTCTTTGTTAGTATATAATTTAAGGCAAAAAACAAAAGAATTTTAACCAATAAAATGCAAACAAAAAAATATGTTTACATTTTTTAGAAAATCTTGGTTAATTTGTTAATACAAAAATATGTTTGCATAAACACACATATCCAAATATACACTTATCCACAAATATACACATATCTAGAAAATTATGTTAATACATGCTAATACAAAAAAAAATTACATTTTCAGGAAATCTTTTTTAGTTTGTTAATACAAAAATATGTTTCTACAAACACACATATCCACAAATGTTAATACAAAACGAAAAAATGAAATCATCTCCAAATATTCCCATATCCACTTATTAATGGTAATGACGAAAAGTTAAGTAGGTATCTATAATATTGAGTACTTCAGTGCAAGAAACTTTTAAAGGGTGGGGAGTTTTGATGCAAAAAATAACACGAATCGCAAAACAAAATGGACGATTTTGATGAAACGTGTAGTCGCATGTAGTTTCGAAAAAACTGCGTTCATCTGACTCGTCCTCGTCCGCCTGACCTGGTTAGTTAGTGATGCAGTTATGTAGTGTGTTATAACGGCCCTTAGCCAGGCATACTGCAGGGCTATCGATGATATTTCTTTGTAGCTTCCGCAAAAATCATGAACTTTAGATGACCAATGGTCTATTATCGACCATGGGCCCGGCGTCCTCCTTGCAGAATTCAAATAGCTAGCAAGGTGCAAAAAATTACAAGGTCATGGTAGCATTGTGTTGGTGTGCTCTGCTTATCCACAGTTCGAGTCAGTCCAGATGACTGTTTTTAGGTATTATTGATTTTGTTCGAGATCTAATCGATTCAAGACGACATAATGATGCAAAAAATATGTCGTAGATCGATGTCCTTTTAATAGGCGACTTACGAACCGTACACATGTAAGTGCTGCCTTACCCTTAAATCAATGATTATACAGAGCTTTCATCCTAAATAGTAGTTTTCTGTATTATTATTTGTTCTATATCTAATTGATTCAAGACGACATAATGATGTAAAAATATGTTGTAGATTGGCTTCCTTCCAACATGCGAGCAAAAAAATTCGAGCCTACGCCACACATATCCCTTCAAAGAACTAAACTGCCTAGAAATAGAGCTCCCTTGTTAATCCCGTGTCGACATCTATTGGTTTAAACAATGGTAAAATAATATTAGTTCTCCATCCATATTAATACGATCCTATTGGTTTAAATCATGATAAAATAATATTAAGTATCCATCCAGATTAATACAAAACTCACTAAAAATAGAGCTTATCTACGGGTCAATCACTGAGATTAATACAAATCTTATTATCTACTATAAACAAAATTACGGTGTTGCCCCTATCTTAGAGCATCTTCAATAGCTCCCTGTGTTAGGGCATAATTTTTTTTAGATAATTTGATGCCAAACTCTTATTCTAGCAGCTACCCTTGATTTAAATTTTGTTATCATTTACAACAAACACACCAAGTGTTGTAAATATAAAATATTTAGACTGATGCTAAATAACAGAAAGGCCAACATGCACACGCTAGCTGCCAATCAAAAACTTGATGTCGCCCTCACACCTCCAACCACTCTGTCTATTCTCACATCGATTTGGCCTCGAATCCAGCAGTGCCACCTCATCTCTGACCAATTTTGCGAATCCACCGTCACTACAGAAACACTACAGGTCGGGAGGGGTTCAACCTCGATGGACTAGCCGTCACCCCCTGCCGCGCATGTGGCCACCGTCGATTCTTGTTCGGATTAGGTCATTTGGGAGCAAAAAAACTTGCTCCAGTAGTTGTAAAGTAAACCATCCCAATTCTTTTGTGAAACCAAAAAACAACAAGTGTTGTACAAACACTTGGTTTGTTGCTATGAAACAGAAGTGCCAACATGCGCATGACAATTGTCTATCAGAATTTTCATGTTGCCCTCACATCTCTTCTCCGGTGAACACTGCTGCATATTCTCCCATCGATTTGGCCTCGAATCCAGTAACTCCGCCACAACTCTAATCAACCGCAAATTCACCACAACTATTCAAGGGCACCACCAATCGGGAGGGATTCAACGTGAGTGTTGTCCTTGCTCTACTCCCGTGCACGTCAACTAGCGACTTCCTTTTGTAACTTCGGCTAACGAGTCACCCGAGCAGCCCTCCTCCCCTCCCCTTTTTCATTGTACCTCACACTCCCCTGCAAGCACGAGCAACAAACACTCTGCCTCCGGCTGCACCTCAACTAGCCCCGCCTAGCATGACTCCTTTGCCTCTACAAACCAGTTGTCAGGATCGCCTCGTTAAGAGATTAACAAATTTAAAGTTTTACTTTTATATTACATATAGTTCATACTTTGCTACAAACAATACGTACAACATTTTCCTTTTCTAAAGAGGTATGCATTTCTAACTGGTCATATATGAGGAGAGTAATATTTATTCAGACCAATATAATATTTATTTATAACCACAATATCACGCGCAGTAAAGCGCGCCTTCCCCTTCTAGTAACTACTGCCTTCCCTTAGATTTGTGATCATACAGATTACATCCTAATTAACGCTCTTAAGAAAAATTAAAATTTGTTTTAAACTTCCAGGCGGTAATTCCATGGTTTGATGGTTAACAAAAATCCCGACACCCCACGGATTTTTCTCTCTATTCGGTAACTAGAAGTTAATTACAAAAAATCTGACTAAAAACCAATACAAACAGAACCAACCCACCCATATACCAACATCACAGGGCTACGCTCACCCTTGACGACAAAATGGACACCAAACTTCATGGACCAAACCAATCGCTTACCTTGGCCATCACAACAACTCATCTGGCCACTGCCGAACATAAAATCCGACTCCCTCTTGGCTGCTCAACCCATGATGACTCACAACCTTACCTCATAGGGCCACTACCTAATATAGATCCAGAGGCCACGCAGAGGTCACGCACAAACATAAACCCCTTGAGGCAAGAGAAACACGAGCAAGCACATACATGAGCTATGCGCAATGTGAGACTAAGACACATGATGAATAGATTTTCCGTTATAATATCATTGCACAAATAATTGACTGGAACTCAAAAAAACAATCAAGTGCCCGTTACAGCAAGCAATTCCGACATGATTTCAAATTTTGGGCAGCAGATCCGTGATTACAAAACATGCAACCAAACCTGAAGATGCTAGGTAGCTACGACAGCTCATAACCATGATCATAGTCACTCAGTCCGGCAGTCCATTGAACAGTCCGGTAGTACCATACGGACAGGAGAAATAGCAGGACCCAACGCAGTTGAGATTGGCCTTGGCCTTGGCGTCGCTCACTTGGCCGCACTGCTTGATGCACTCAGTACACGAGACTTTGACGCCGGCGCCGCCGCCAGCTTCCTTGTGCACCACTCGGCCGCCGCCAGCAGAAACCCGGCGAGCAGGAGACAGCACATGAGGTTGCCCTTGCTCTTGGAAGTAGCCATGGCTAAGCTGTATCTGTATTACTGTATATATGTGCTTGTCTGAAACTAATAACAGATCGAGCACCTAGATGTTGGATCGAGACGTGGGAAACCTTGCGTACTTATACACGGGCGCGCACGGGCGCACCATAGAGTTGTTAGTATAAAACCGCGACTTTGATGCTTTAATTTTGAAAAAACGCGACTTTGATGGGAGATCACAGAGAACCGCAGATTTGATGCTAATATGTTGCAATAAACACACATCGAGTGCGAATTCACAGAAAAACTGACACGTGGGTCCCACCCAAAAGCTGTATGGCATCGGAAACTCAAATTGTAAGGACCAATTTGCAAAAAAATTACACGGTCCCACAGATCAGCCCCATGTGAGCCAATTAAAAAAATAAAAGTGTCTAAAAAAAGAAAAGACCTCATCGCCGTCGCCCGATTCTCTGCTTCGCTTTACTTGGCCGCCACCGCATATCGTACCCCATCAGCCGAACACCATGGCCTCGCACCACCGCCACCGCGGTCACCTACCCTCCTACCTCGTCCCCGCCACGTCCCTCCTCCTCGCCTTCATCCTCACGCCTCCTTCAGCCGGCGATCCTCTCGGCTATCTCTGTGGCACCAGCGGCAATTTCACCGCGAACAGCACCTACCAGGCCAACATTGTTAGTATTAATCTTGACTTAGCCGTTGGGTTAGCCCGTTTAGTTTGTTAGCTAGCCGTATGTAACGAGCTGGCGTGAGTCGTGCATGCATGGAGTTGGTGCTGTTAGTGGCCGAGTGGCAGGTCGTGTGTGCGTGCGTACCTGTGTAAGCTCGGCTATAAAAGTCAGCCCTCTGTAATCGTTGTAGTATTACGAGTTGCCGAGCATGTAGCCTGTGAATATCAAGAAAAGAGTAGGGTGTTCGTGCGCCCACGGCGGCGTTCGTGCGTCGGCCCGGAAATTCTTGTGTCTACTGTTCATCTTCTTCCACCTCCGTTCGAGTGAGCTGAGAGAGGAGAGAGGTGCTGCCATTGGCATCTCCAACAAGTGGTATCAGAGCCTTGTCGATCCAAGGCGACGGTGGAGGCGAGGTGGACTGCATGTGGTGGAGGTTGGCGACGCGAGGAGGAGGCTGGTGCAACTTCGGGCGGCACGAGGCTCTTTGGAGGAGGTGTTGGCGTGGTGATCGCCGTCGTGAAGATGTCGTCCACATCGAGAGGTGGCCACTGCGTGCGGCAAGATGGTGTGGTCACCGGTGCTGGGATGGTGTCGTGGGCGTCTAGAGGTGGCCGCTGCGGGCGTCAAGACGGCGTGGTGACCGGCGCTGCGATGGTGTCGTGCACGTCGAGAGGCCGGCGCTGCATGTGGCAAGACGGCGTGGTGACCGGCGATGAGATGGCGTCGTCCACGGCAAGTGGCTGCGGGTGATCCGCGACAAAAGATTGGAGAATGAAGATTAATCTTGATTGTGTATCTGCATTCTCTAGTTAATCTGCATGTAGTTCAGGGTGTAGGATTTGGCAAGCTGTTGAAGCTTCGTCTAGCATCGTCGAAGGTGAGATGTCGTGATGCCGTTGTGGGATGCAGCGTGCGTGGCGAGATGCCGTGGTGCTGTGCGATGCAGTACCGTCGTGTGAAGCGGCATGGTGCGTAGAGGAAGAAGATGAAGTTATGTCAAGATTAGAGGGAAATTTGTTAGTATTAATCTTGACTTAGCCGTTGGGTTAGCCCGTTTAGTTTGTTAGCTAGCCGTATGTAAGACCATGCACTATGTGTGCCCAAAGCGAACCATAACCCTCTCTCTCCTTCTCTTGAACCGGTTCAGTACATAGCAGGGCACCGGCTCATATATTCTGACACAAGAAGCGATTCAACAAAATGGTTCGCTTTTTCCATGCAATTGTGGGACCAAGTATGAGAGAAATGAGATGCATGCATGCAGGGATGTGAGGAGAGAGAGACCTACTACCGATTCTATACATAGCAGCTCAGGCAAAGGGGTCCCAAACTCTGACACCAATTTCTTTAAACCGGCGTTACATAGTGTATGGTCTAACGAGCTGGCGTGAGTCATGCATGCATGGAGTTAGTTAGTGCATGGAGTTGGTGCTGTCAGTGGCCGAGTGACAGGCCGTGTGTGCGTGCGTACCTGTGTAATCTCGGCTATAAATGGCAGCCCTCTCTCCTCTCTCAGCTCACTCAAACGGAGGTGGAAGAAGATGAACAGTAGACACAAGAATTTCCGGGACACAAGAATTTCCGGGCCGACGCACGAACGCCGATTACAGAGTCTCTCCTCTCTCAGCTCACTCGAACAGAGGTGGAAGAAGATGAACAGTAGACACAAGAATTTCCGGGACACAAGAATTTCCGGGCCGACGCACGAACGCCGATTACAGAGGGCTGCCATTTATAGCCGAGCTTACACAGGTACGCACGCACACACGACCTGCCACTCGGCCACTAACAGCACCAACTCCATGCACTAACTAACTCCATGCATGCACGACTCACGCCAGCTCGTTACATACGGAACAAACTAAACGGGCTAACCCAACGGCTAAGTCAAGATTAATACTAACAAATTTCCCTCTAATCTTGACATAACTTCATCTTCTCCCTCTACGCACCATGCCGCTTCACACGACGGTACTGCATCGCACAGCACCACGGCATCTCGCCACGCACGCTGCATCCCACAGCGGCATCACGACATCTCACCTTCGACGATGCTAGACGAAGCTTCAACAGCTTGCCACGTCGAAGGTGAGATGTCGTGATGCCGCTATGGGATGCAGCGTGCGTGGCGAGATGCCGTGGTGCTGTGCGATGCAGTACCGTCGTGTGAAGCGGCATGGTGCGTAGAGGAAGAAGATGAAGTTATGTCAAGATTAGAGGGAAATTTGTTAGTATTAATCTTGACTTAGCCGTTGGGTTAGCCCGTTTAGTTTGTTAGCTAGCCGTATGTAACGAGCTGGCGTGAGTCGTGCATGCATGGAGTTAGTTAGTGCATGGAGTTGGTGCTGTTAGTGGCCGAGTGGCAGGTCGTGTGTGCGTGTGTACCTGTGTAAGCTCGGCTATAAAAGTCAGCCCTCTCTAATCGTTGTAGTATTACGAGTTGCCGAGCATGTGAATATCAAGAAAAGAGTAGGGTGTTCGTGCGCCCACGGCGGCGTTCGTGCGTCGGCCCGGAAATTCTTGTGTCTACTGTCCATCTTCTTCCACCTCCGTTCGAGTGAGCTGAGAGAGGAGAGAGGTGCTGCCATTGGCAGCTCCAACAAACATCAAGTTCCTCTCCGGTGCCCTCCCCAAGAACACCTCCTCCTCACGGAACCTATTCGCCACCGCCACCGTCGGCACCCTTCCGGACATCGTCTACGCCCCGCGGGGACACCAGCACCGCCAACTGCAGCCAATGCGCCGCTACCACCTTCGTCGACGCGCAGCAGCGTTGCCGGTACAACCAGGACGCCACCGTCTTCTACGACCCCTGCGCCCTCCGCTTCTCCAACCAGAACTTCCTATCAGACACCGGCGGCGACTACGGCGTCCTCCTCCTACGTAACACTCAGAACGTGTCCGCACCGCCCAAGGTCTTCGACGCCGCCGTGGGCGTGCTCTTGAACGCTACCGCGGATTACGCGGCCGACAACTCCTCCAAGCGATTTGGCACGGCCGAGGAAGGGTTCGAGACGGTTGACAATAACAAACCAAAGATCTACGGTTTGGCCGGCTCAGTGCAGGCCGGACTGCTTGGCACCGGCTGACTGCCGTAGCTGCCTCGCGCCTATCATCGCCGACATGCCCAAACACTTCAGCGGGAAGCAGGGTGGTAGGATTATAGGACTGCAGTGCAACTACAGGTATGAGCTCTACCGCTTCTTCACAGGGCCTTCGCTGCTGCGGCTACCGGCGATATCCGTGGGGTTAGCTCCAGCTCCAGCTCCAAATTAATCCATTATTTACGCACATGGAATTAATGTTTAGGACGTTCTATACAATTGAAACTAGGGTTTTCTTTGGCAGTGACATAATTTCCACATGAAAGTAGTTACATTCTTGTATAATACCATATTAAAGTGTGTTTGTTTCTATGATAGATCCAACCAATCCGGAGGACATACAGAGTATTGATTCAATCATTCTCGATCTATCAACTCTATGAGCCGCGACAAAAACTTTGACGAAAGCAATAAACTTGGTGAAGGAGGGTTTGGTGTGGTTTATAAGGTGCTAATTATATCATTTACACCGATTTTTTGTTCTTTGTTGTACAATTCTAGTAAAGAAATATCTAACTTTGTGCAGGGAATTCTTCCTGGGGATGAAGAAATAGCAGTTAAAAGGTTCTCACAAGTTCTCGACAAGGCATAGAGGAGCTGAAAAATGAGCTTGTTTTGGTCGCTAAGCTTCAACACAAGAATTTAGTGAGACTTGTCGGTGTTTGCTTGGAAGAACAAGAAAAACTACTTGTGTATGAATACATGCCGAACAAAAGCCTAGACACCGTTCTTTTTGGTAGAGTACCGCATCACCATTTTGCAACAGTGAAAAGACATCTATAATATGCTGTGTACAGTTTTGAGGTTTCTTTTTCTGTGTGGCAGATCCTGATAGGAGCAGTCAGCTAGACTGGGGGAAGAGATTTAGGATAGTTAATGGGATTGCGCGGGGCTTACAGTATCTTCATGAAGATTCTCAGCTGAAGATAATTCATCGAGACCTCAAAACGAGCAATGTTCTGTTAGATTCTGAATTTATTCCTAAGATTTCCGATTTTGGCTTAGCAAGACTCTTTGGCAGTGATCAATCACAAGATGTCACCAACCGTGTCGTTGGAACCTAGTAAGTGTTAGTCACATTGCCCTTGTAAGATTTTTGAAAATGCATTAGTCCATAACATAATCTTGTATTGCAGTGGATACATGGCCCCCGAGTACGCTATGCGTGGGACTTACTCTATCAACTCCGACGTGTTCAGCTTCGGCGTTTTGATTTTAGAGATCGTCACAGGAAGAAGAAACAGTGTCGCATATGACTCCGATCAATCTGTTGATCTCTTAAGTTTGGTGAGTATTTTGACTGTTACAAACTTCAGGTGTTAGATAGTAATAATAGTAGTAGGCGAAGGGGATTTACTGCTTTGTTTCTGCACTGGAATGCTGGAGCTTATGATATTATTCCATTATCATTTAAATAGTGGAACCTGGTCCCTATTTGGGAGCCGTATGGAACTTTTTAATAAAAAATAATTATATAATATATTCGCTTACCTAATGCAGGTATGGAAAAACTGGACAATGGGTACAATTGTAGAGGTCATGGACTCGTCCATGACTAGCCATTCTCCTGGAGACCAGATGCTGAAGTGCATTCACATAGGACTTTTATGTGTTCAGGAAGATCCGGCAGATAGACCGATGATGTCGATGGTGAATATCATGCTTAGCAGCGGCACTGTGTCTCTCCAAGCTCCATCCAGGCCAGCATTTTGCATCCAAAAGAGTGGCACTTACGACTCATACGTGCACACGGAGCCATACCGAGGAGTTTCAGAGTCTGCAAGCAGGTCGCCTATGTCACCCAACGAAGTTTCGATTACTGAACTTGAGCCGAGATGAGGTGATCCTGAGTTCATTTTGTGCGCCATTCTTGCCAAAAATAAAAAGCTTTATGGAGGGATAAGCCCTACTTCATAATTCATAATCCTCTTATCCGAAATACTTGTCGCACCTGTATAGGACTTTTGTGCTAGCACACTACACTCCACGACAATTAATTCGGACCGGATGTAGCATGTATTATTTACTTGTCCCCCTTGTGGTGGTAGATATTTTACTGGGCATTGGAAGAATACACCTGCGTGTAACTATACTGGGTTGTCTACTAGTCGGGTGATTGAACATAAATCATTCATAAGCCACATTCTTAGTCGTATTATAATTTGTTGATGCTGTAGTTTCTCTACGGTGTATTTCTTTTAAATTTATTTATTTTTGACATAGTAGAGTATAGACAAGACTACAGGCTAAGAGTTAGATATATACTACTCCAAGAAAGTTAGATATATACTACTCCGTGCAAGTAGGTTGTGTCAAGCTTCATGTGCTAACCACATTTCCATCAGATCGATCTTATGGAATTATGGTTAACGCATGAAGCTTGACAAGGTATCAGAGCCAAGGTCTTAAGTTCGAGTCTTAGCTTCCGCGCTTTATTAAAAAATTATTGTACCCCTTGGTGTATAAGTATGTTGGATTTGCCCCTATACGTTGAGTACTTTCCGACGTATACGACGACGAGATTCCGACGAGACGATGCAGTACTACCAAACACTCTCACTCGCCGAGATGCACACGTTCGAAACAAGCTAACCAGCCAAGCTAGCAACTCAATCGATTACACTCTACGCAAGCACGCGGAAAATGTTGGGATTGCTACAGGTGCGTCTCGCACCTGTTGCTTGTGTATTGCTCTTCATTGGTCTGGTACTTGAGATTACACGGGTAGGGCTAGCTTATATACACGCATAAGCTAGAGATAATCTATCCTACCCGATTTCATATTCCTATTCATATTCCATGTACTACTCGGAGACCACGTCGTACATGATACGGAAACATATACGACGCCCTGCCGAAGTCTACATGCACAAACGTGCTTAACGCTAACATTCACCCCCTAAGCACGACGTGTATTTCACTTCGACCTGGATCCCAGATACGCCGGTTGCTTCGCGTAGGTGTCACCCTCGACATTACTTTCGCCGCTTCAACCTTCATCATCGACATTACTTTCGTCGCTTCTGCTGGCATCCATGACATCGACGTTGCATTTGTCGACTCATCTTCTCTTTGACGGTAACAATCTTTCTTGTCGACGTCTTCAAACGTTATCTTTGCTTCGGTGCTTTTGAAGCAATCTTCTGTGTACTTTATCGGATTCATCTCTGGAATAATTACCTTGAACAAATGTAGTCGCGCAAAATGCATCTCACTTTTATCTTCTTGCTCTACTTTATCCGAGTCTTCAAATTTCACCGGTTCCTCGGTGTGCTTCCTTTCCCGTTGAACACTTCCTGGCGGTATAGGTACTCTTTGTTGCGTTTCCTGCATGCCGTCTTCTGGGTTGGGCGCCCCTTGAACTTCCTCTGACCGTAGCCCCTCATGTGGTGAACCTCCTCCTTGGTCATCAGCTGGACTCGCTTTGTCCCCTTCTCCTTTTTCTGAACTGCCTCCGGGCACGCTGCTTCTTTCTTCCATAACGATAGGTTTTCCCCATGACGCAACAATGCGCCTCACGCTACCCTGCGACACCATGGGCCGCACTTCATGGACTTCTGACGCCATGTACGTCTTCTCTTCTTTTTTCTGCGACGCGACACTACGCCGCATATCATGGACTTCTGGCACCATGTATGCCTTCACTTTTTTTTCTTTCGCCGCTCATCATGGACTTCTGGCGCCATGTACGCCTTCATACCAGTACTATCGGCATGAGTTCTTGAATCACCTCCTGTGTCAGTAGCATCGACACGAGTTAGCGAAACTTGGATGCAAACTTTCTCTTCCACAAGCGTGTCAGTTTCTTTAGCCACCGCTTGAAGAACTGGATCATCCTCATCCATCAGTTCACACATCAGGTGCATCGGACTATTGTCTTCTTCCTGGGCCAAGAGAGCCCTCTGCTTCGATGATTTCCGGCAATCAGATTTGAAGTGCCCGAGTTCTCGGCAGTTATGACACCTTACTTTCTTTATGTCAAACTTCCTCCTCTGCGGAGTATCGTCCTCCTGCTCTTCTTCATCATCGTCCTCTTGCTTATCATCATCTTGCTCATCATCATCTTGCTCATCATTATCTGTTACGTCCCAGTGTTTAGGAAACCACGGAGGATAGAAATGGAATTTGTGCATTTGCATTCATGCATCTGAAAGTCCGAATAAATTTTTCGCAACTTAAAACCTGAAGAGATCAAAGTTTCTTTCATCTCGTTGTGTTAGGGCTTAGCTCAATGGAGGTGATTGTTATAAATTTTGACATGACCTTTAGGTATTTTATTTGTTTGAGGAAAATTGAGCAAATTCAAATATTCAAATAATTTGAATTTGAAATTACACAAACAAAAATAAATGATAAGTAAATAATAAATAAAGAAGTAATTCATAAATTAAATAATTACAAACATAAGTTACAATTGTGAAACACAACAAGAATTGCTTTATTGATTTACAGCAATAATACATTGTTTTTACAAATAATCAAATGGAAATCAAATAAATAAGGAATTACAAAAGAGAAATAAAAATCCTAAGAAAACTAATTCTTGCATCTTGTATCTTGAGCTTCTTCATCTCATCATCTTTTATCTTCTTTCCTGCCCAATTCAAATATATAAAAAAAAACAATACACATATAATAAATAAAGGAGGTAAATAAAATATGGAATGGTAAATTAGTACCCTCAGTTTTAATAGTGTGATGCACTCAACACATCATTGGGTTAACCTTGAGTAAGGTTAGCATCCGTTCTTATCAATTAAATCATCACAATTAAGGCATGGATTAAGAAAAGCCACTTGGCACCCCAAATAAACCACACAACAGGATAATATCAGAGTGAGCCAAAGAGAATACTCCTCTACGAACCTATCTAGGAGAGCAAGTCCCTAGGCTGCTCACAAGCAGCTCAAGACCTGAGGGTGTGTCAACCCCAGGGGCAGCCAGGAGATTCATTTCACTTGCTGCCGAAGCCAAAAAGAGAGGCACCACTACTTGTGCACCTCAGCCACGCACACAACCCACCAGTTCATCAGTTCCATTTCAAAACCACACCCCACCACCTAGTTCATCTCTACCCAGATCATTCTCCCTAGCACCACCAGACCAATCCCACCTCTGCTGTAAGCAAAGCAAGATGATGGCCAACAGCACCAAGGAGGAGAAGAGCTGAGCAGCACCAGGAGGAGAAGGGCTGTGCGCAAGCACAAGGAGGAGAAGGGCTGTGCGCAAGCAAGGAGGAGAAGGGCTGAGTACATACAAGAGAAGGGAACAATTGATTAAGAGCTATACAAGCACAAGTGATCAGGACCTCTACAGCAACCAGAACCACACCACACCTGCCAGAGGTTGATTTTTTAACTCAACTAGCCTGAGGGCACATCTTTAGATGCATAAGTGGTTGGATTAGCTGTTGTACCCTCAGAGATGCACACAAATGGTGTGCAAGACTCATCCCTGGGTTTTAAACTGAAAAGGGCAAGCATCTGTTCATACCAGACATGAAAAGGCCTCAGACTATGCATCATAGGCATGGGGTAACAAATAATTACACAGCAAGTCCAAATATACTTTCCAAGCAATACAAGCCTCAGTCTGTGCATCACAGGCTATTAGAAATAAATTACTCATGCAAGTAATGCAGGATAGCTTATCTCAGAGAGGCCTCAGACCACCATCACTGGCCATTATGAAATAAGTTCGAGGCAATTGAATTACATATGTTCTGATTTAACTAAGCCTCAGCTTATGCATCATCGGCTGAGGCAACACAACCCAATTCCTTGCGAATAGCAATTAGCTAAAGATCTTATACAAATCACCCAGATCTAGCACATGGTTTGCTGGGCACTAATTCCAGTGGAACTAGCACCACAACCACAAACAATACACCCAGATCATGCCAATTGGTGCCAAAAAATTTAGCCATCCAATAAAAATCATTTTCCTGGTATTACCACCCAGGAATCATTCTCAAACAAAGCAACAAAGCATTTTAGTGCTAACTGAACACTTGTTTCAGTTGAAAAAATAATAGCATTTATCTGAACTTAGGGATTCAGAGCAAAACATATGCAAATATCTTACTGGGGCAAGTAACTGATCGGAAATCAGTAACACACAACCACATAATTCATCAAGGCAACATCACCTCATCACTGGAATTAATCCACTTGACTAGTAGGACCAATCAGTGAGCAATCCTCAGTCATGCAAGCACTGACACCATCCAGCACAACTCGCAGGGGCCATAAAAGTAATTCCAATTCCCATTTGTGTAAACACCACAGAAGCACCAAAGCTGGTGATAACCCTAGCAGCTAAAGGAGCCACTAATCATTATCAACAAGTAAACATCTCAGAGCATGGCCATATGCCGGAGGGGAGGAAGAACAGAACAGAGCGTGGGATCGGAAGCTCACCAGCGCCCAAGCGCAACCACGACGGCGTGGTGGGGCAGTGCCCACGTGGCCGCCGCAGCGCAACCTGGGGACGTCTTCCCCGTGCACCAGAGCCGCCGGAGAACCGCCGGAGGCCGAAACCCTAGCTCCACCTCGTGGAGAGCTCGGTCAGTCGGGGACGCACTCGGGAAAAAGAGTTGGATGTGAGGGAATATCTCGGCGCGACGCATCGTTTGCGCGGGGTGGCGGCGGCGGAGGACGCCGGAGTCGGCCGGAATCGAGCGGCGGAGGCGCCGGCGATTTTCCATCGCCAGAGTGAGAGAAAGGGGATCGGGGTGAGAGAGAGGTGCGGGTCTGGTCCACTGGACCGGTTCGGCCAGCCCGAGCTGGTCTAAACCCGACCAAGTCACCCTGGCCCACTGGTCAGTGGGCCATTTAAAATAAAAGCCCAATGAAAATTCCTCCAAATAAAACAAAGACATAAAATAAAACCATCTACCAAATAAGTAAATAAATAAAAACTCCAAATTTAAATAAAGATTAGTTTTGAATCTAGAAAATGTAAAGTATTCAAAATTGTTTATTCATGATTTTAAATAATATCTTGTAAAATAAGTTTATTTATAAATCCTAGATTATTTAAAAAGAAAGAATATATGTAATGTAAAAGTCAAGAAAATAAACTCTTCTTATTTCATCATGAAAAAAATAAGTTACAAACTAAATATTATTTTAAAATACTTCTATAAGGAATTTCATTGTGAGAAATATTGCAAATAAATAAAATAAAAATATTATTCATTCATACCAATTAAAAATCAAGAAAATAAATTCCATTTCCTTTACTAAATCATAACAATTAAGTTTTTGAAATTATTTTTGTTTTAATTATAAAACCATTTAAAATTTTGAATTCCAAATATTTGTTTATCCTCCAAATATAAGTATTAACTACTCCTGAAGAATTCAAAAGGAAAGAAAATAACACAAATTTTGTTAACAATTCAAAATAGAATTTCACCTCAATAAAAATTTAACAAAATAAAATTTAATGCATACCATTATTATGCATAATAGCATCATTTGCCTCTTTAAACATTGTCTTATGAGGCAATGATATTTATTTCAGAACCCGAGGTCCCGGGTCAGTCTGAACCTTCACGTTACACCACCACTCAGCCAGCAGGCAAGTTCATCCCTTTTAAACACGTCCTCTTGAAAGATTTGTTAAAAAACTATTTTCAAAATGCTATTATCACATGCATTACAAAATGGACCGAAAACTTATTTTATAATGATATGACTAAGGTTATCCACCAGTGAGGTGGTAATCTCATATGGCTGGCAGATGGGACCACGGTAAGAATGTTGAGGTGGAGGTTCCATTTGCACGGGAAAGGATCATCTAGGACTTAACAACAAATGTCGCCAGTGATTCTTGCGCCGAATATTACGCGCAACCATAAGATTTGGAATGGGACGGAGAAGTCAGCTGTACCCTTTTCCTCTCGTACACCAACGGATGCATAGAACAAGCCAGGCGGTGGTAAATCCGCTCATGAGCTTGAGATGGCTCGGATAATAATCTCACCTTCGGGTTGTGGCTTCTAGCATCTATGAAGGTTGGCTTCAGGACTGATTTGATGCGGTTTCCAAATAGTCAGCGGGCATGAGATGACTGGTTTCCTCTAGCCTGCAACTGAAGTAATGGGGGGTGTGCGGGGATGGTGGAAAGGCGCAGTGATTGGCTTGGATTACTGACTGGGCCCCACACCAAGGAAGTGTGGACGGGAGAGTACGCCCGGTTGTGCAACAAGGTCTTGATCTCTTATGGGTAAAGTAGCGCACCTCTGCAGAGTGTATGAATGTGACATGTTACTCCACTTCCAGGACGGAAAGACGAACGCAGCAGGAAAGGAGGCTCCTCAAAGCCCTTGCCCTGTGATTCCTGACGGACATAGCTCTTCAGAATAAAAGCAACCTTTGAAGAAATGTTTATAAAAATTGCATCAGCCTACGGCAATCCATTGTCTGCGGCTGTAGCCAGTGCATCAAACTTCCCACCTTACCATAATGAACTTGCGGGGTAACGCTATTACTCACCCTTGCCTTAAACCCCTTTCTAGACTTTGAGGCCACAGGAGACGAAGAAGGTTACGACATCTACAACCAAGACAATCTGGTCTACGACGAGCCAGACCTATCAGGTGGAGTCGAAGGCGTCGACTACCTCATCACCTACGGCGGCCAAGAGGAAGAGACGGAAGATTACTAGAGCAAATCCCTAGTGTAGTTAGTTAGCCGAGCAACATAGAACTTTACTAAATAAGTTGCTGAGCTCCATGGTTTGAAGTTTGTTATTACCCCTTGTTTGTAAACTCTCAAGTTTACAAATAGAACCCAGTAGTGCGGACCCTCGGTGGACCAAAGAGGATCTTTCTGAATTTGTACCTTTTGGCTTGTAATAATATGTGTATGACCGTTGGACCCACGCAATGTTTCTGTTGTGCCACTCTGATGGTGTGAAATTTGCGGAACGGTGTTCCGTGAGTTTTACATCGATGTCCTGCGTGCTGCAATCATGCGGTAGCATGGCGGGTCATCACATTATCCTACTCAGTGATGTACTTTTTCGCTGGGCGTTTCTTATCCTTCATTTTCTCTCGCTCCTTAGCAAGTCGAGCCTCAAGATCAGCATGAGAATACAAAAGTTTCTCACCATTGTCCTTGGACTCTTTCCTTCCCTTCTGATTCTCTTCGTGTGTCCTCAATCTTCCAATCGCTTCAGGTACCGTCATCTTTGTGACATCGCTGAACTGCTCGATCGTCCCGATAATATTCGTGAATTCGTCGGTGACTGATGAAAACAGCTTCTCGACGATATCTGTATCCGTGATGGATCCTCCGAGAGATTTAATCTCACTTGCCAAGTTCGTTAGCTTCTCGGAATACTCAGCGATTGTTTCTCCTTTGGACATCTCCAACTTGTTAAGTTGTCTCTTAAGCACTTGCGCACGGGCACGCTTCACTTTATCTTCGCCGACTCGCATCTCCCGTATTGCTTCCCACGCTTCCCTAGCCGTCTCGTAGTTGGCAAGAGTCATCACCATGGAATCTGGTACTGACTGCGATAGAGCAGCCATGGCGCCATCGTCAACCTCGTCATCCACCGCGCCATCGCCTTCTATAGGTTTCCAGACACGGAGGTTTCGGAGGATGAATTTCATCTTCGTGGCCCATACCACATAATTTGTGTCGGTCAACATTGGATACTGAATCGGCACATAACTTATTCTTGACATCATCATGAGCGGCTTGCCGCTACCTTCGGACGTCACTAGTGCCTGCTTCGTCGCAGCCGCTGCCTTCTTCGTTTCCTCGTCGTCGCTTGACCAGGCTCTGATACCACTTGTTGGATTTGCCCCTATACGTTGAGTACTTTCTGACGTATACGACGATGAGCTTCCGACGAGACGATGGAGTACCAAACACTCGCCGAGATGCAGACGTTCGAAACAAGCTAACCAGCCAAGCTAGCAACTCAATCGATTACACTCTACGCACGCACGCGGAAAAGGTTTGGATTGCTACAGGTGTGTCTCGCACCTGTTGCTTGTGTATTGCTCTTCATTGGTCTGGTACTTGAGATTACACGGGTAGGGTTAGCTTATGTACACGCATAAGCTAGAGATAATCTATCCTACCCGGTTTCATATTCCTATTCCTATTCCATGTACTACTCGGAGACCACGTCGTACATGATACGGAAACATATACGACGCCTTGCCGAAGTCTACATGCACAAATGTGCTTAACGCTAACAACATATACGTCTCTTGAGACATATCTCTGAGTCCATGTATTGACCTCTTGAGTCATACGACCTCTGAGTCCACGTATTGGCCGAGGCTTATACCTCTGCGATTTGTGTTCACGTATTGGCCTCTCCGGGTCACAAGTGAGAGGGGGTGTTATAGTATATGTGGATTGTTCTAACTCTTTTCATCAGATTGGTCTTATCGAATTCTGGTTAGCACATGAAACTTGACAGGTTGTACATAGAATGAACCACTTGCTCTTCTGGGTCAGAATCAAAAGTTGTTGCTCTGTTTAGTGAAGTTGAGACGGCACATCTCAAGGAAAGGTCAAATTTGAAAGCATTATGTGGCTATCATCACGCACCAAACCATTTTGTGGCTTAAGGCCCAGTTTAGTACTCCCAGCATGTGTAGATGATCAATAGCTAGAAGAACTTCTACAAAATAAAACCTGCTCACAATAGATACTCTGCTTGATAAATAACCTCTATGTTACCAGGATTTAAGCCTTGCCAATGTATATGCAAATAAATCCTACACCCCCTTTAGAATCAAATTTAGGAGCAGTGTGGAGAAGTAATGAATCCATATACATTCAAATATAAAAAGAACATACATACGTATGCATCACCCAGATGCAGAGACTGGGGCGCCCCTTTTCTAAAAAAAAAAGTTCTAAGTAAATGAAAAAAACAATAATTATCCTACATAAGGAGAAGGATGTTACCATGCGAGTTACATCCATTGTCCTGCTTAATAGCTGAAATCCATCTAAATAACACCCCTTGTTAAATGAGCTTCTCTCAGAAGAGATTGAACAAACATCTTTCATCACTACTCACCCTCTCGGTCCATTTGAGAAAATCCACCGTTCAAGCCCGGTTTGCCTACTCTATTCCGGTTCCTACCATTAAGGGAATCCATCAGTAATAAGCACATACTAGATGACCCGTTGCGCTACCGCGCAACTGCCGAGATGCAAAGACTAAATTGTTGCCGTCGGTGAATCCTTAGGAAATAACAACATGACTACTCATCATCGAAAGATTGCTTTGATGGCGTAAAGAAAAGCATGAGATTTGCCATATTTAATGCAGTAGCCATATTGTTTTAGTCTATTACAGAACATAGTCGCACAGACATTTTACTACGGATTAGTCTAAGGATAAACAGAAAAGCATGAGGTTTAATTCAGTAGCCATCGGTTCTTGCTACACTAAATATTGTCTTATTCTATTACAGAACATGGTTCAGGGAAGTCAGGCTACAACTTTTCATCATTAGGGTTGGACGATCGGATGGGGCTCATTGGCTTGAGTACAAACAGGCAGACATCGTCCGCTTCAAGCAGCATGAGCATCGAAAAGAGAACCGACCACTACCACCAGGGAAATATCACTGGTGGACTATATTGACAAGCAGAACAAAATAATCCTACAACACAATGTATCCAGTTAGGTACATGAACGCAGCTAATTTTTTCATAAGGATCAGTGATCCATTTTAACATGCGGTGTAACTAAGAGCGCTTAACTCATAAGATTACAAAGAGAGTATGGTTGTAGCTAAGAGCGCTTAACTGGACCCTTGGCCTATAATAGCTCCGTCAATGAGGCATGTTAAACACACATACCCTTTTATACACTCATTGGCAGACCAAAACTAATAGATATCTAAATTATTTGCAAGCAGCAACTATTAATTTAAGGTCATAATTGGGTAAAGATAAATGTAGCTACATTAATAACGGGTGGCTAAACATATTATGTACCTATCTAACAAGGAAGTCAAAGGAAATGAAACAAAAAAACAACAGAGAGAGAGGCCAGGTAAATCGGCTTTTTCATGCATATAAGGGATCCTCTGAAATTATTGTCCACAAGCCCTGGCTTAAGCAGAGACAGGTAGACAGATAGCTCTATATATAACTCTACCGAAGCAAGGAAACAAAGAAAATCAACCAAGTCGTATGAGTTAATATGAACAGGGCAGGACAAAACCTTCTTGAGCAACACCTCGTACAATTAATGTAACGTTTTAGCTAAACGATGTTATGAAAACAACCTCTGATGAATTGTTGATCAATCTACAGATCCATAAAAGAGCACATAAGTTTAGCTTACGTTCTGGGACCAGATCTGTCTATAAAGGATAGTCTCTCTGAATAGGCAGAGGCAACACCTACGAAAGCACGCCTATGGAACAACGTGTGCTCACACAAAATAGTTTTACATAGTAGCTTAAACAGGTACTACATCAATTCAATGCTGCAGCAGAGAAGCGGTGTCTCTGAAGGAGCAGAGAACTGAGGAGTAACTACAGACATTAAGGCCGTGTGGCCATCTAATCAGCTCGACGATTTCTACTAACGAAGGGCCGCCGAGTTCCAGCGGACGTCGAGGCAGCGGGCAGTAATACCATAATGATAAGCTCTTTAACTGGCCCATGTGAGCTATGCCCTTAACAGGAACCACAAACCTGGTAACAAAGATGTCATGAACGAACGAAGGATCATCAATATGCACCAACATCTATGTGACAGAACTGAACAAATGCAAGATATGAAAATATATAAATTGCAGCATAACAACCTCAAAAATCAAGAAAGAAGTCTTTGGTTGGTACCTTATATACAGACGATGGCACCACACACAGCAAACCAGCTACAGCTTCTGTTTCTTGCCCCCAGGCTTGGGAACAGTACCAGACCTAAAACGCATGACAAGTGGATTAGCAATCTTTATAGCCTACAAAACGGTCGGTCATTCATAGGCAAGACACTGCAACGACATAGGCAGGAAGGTGGTACCTTCCCTTCTTCGGTGGCAGCACATCGTCACCTTTCTCTTCACCAGCCTCTGCATCAACACTCTCAGTAGCCTTCACAGAAAGCTATGTAATTTGAAAAGAGAGACAAATCAATATAGGAACAACAAATAACCAGTGACATGGTAAGAACTATAAAGCCGAGAAACAAACGTCCGGTGCTTCTTCAGTCGAAACAACAGCCTCTGCAACAATATTTGTCTTGTCCTTAGCCGGAGTTCCAAAGAGTGATTTCCTCACACCACGTTTATCGGCTGATGATCTGTTACAACGAATAACATAGATAAGAGCGAGGAACAAAATAAACAGGTTGTACACATATTGACACTAATTTGCGGGCAGTACCCTCTAGCCGGAGTTGAAGGGCTGAGTTTGGCAGCAGGAGAAACAGTTGCCTGCATCGAAACAAATGGTCAGTACCAAGCAAACAAAACAACAAAATATGTTCAAACATTCTATAAACAGATGGTTGTGACAAAGAAGACACCTAGCTAGCAAGATATCCATTTTCATCACAAATATCTGAACATGATCATAACTCACTGCAGGAGGCGTGAACGCAGCAGGAGATAAGACCGGAACCAGCGGTATGCCTGAACCGCTACCTGATGATGATGCCCCACCAGATTCAGCAGCAACACGAACGACAAGCGGCGGTAGCTCAGGCTTGTAGGTCTCTTTAATCCTGGTGACCTGGAAGGATAGGTTCTCGCTCTTGTTTAACCTCCATTTCTTGGATATGCAAACAAGTAGCTTGTACTTCAGTCAAACGAGATGATTAATCTCTGGCGGAACAGCTGTGTCAAACCTCGCAACATTGCCTATTTCCTCAACGGTGCTACGCCCCGGATACCTCTGATGCAGCAAGGCGAGCACTGGTTTTCCTACAGCCCCCCTTGCGACCTTGTCAAACATCACAAATTCAGCCTCGGCTGTGCCGTCAGATGGAAACACAGTGACACAGTACCTGCAAAGCAGCAGCAAAACAAGGTATCATATGACTATCTTTAGGTAGATCAACTGGACAAGAAGACAAGACTTGCAGTAAAACATATTCAAGAGAATGTAATTCAGATATAGATAAAAACGTTGAAATAGCTTAAATCGATATCTAACCATTCATGCAATCAAGTAGAACTTAGATAAAAATTGCAACCAACACAATTTGTCTATAGATAGACCAAGTAGACAACGGCTAATTGACTTACGTCAATTCTGCATGAACAGAAGAGCAATCATCCCCTGAGCACCTATACTGATAGCCATCATATTTAGCAGATTTTCGGCATGTGGTGCAGGAAGGAAACCACCAACGCTGGTCAGCGCCAAGCCTATCAATAGTAACGGTACATAGAAACCTCTTCTCCTGTATGAGCAATGCAGATTAGCCTAACTGCGACGCCGAGTTTCCGAACAACATGAACGTAACAAAAAACTGAACCATGATATGCTCACCATATCATCAAAAGGATCCAGCTCACTGAGTTCAAAGACAGTTTTATCAACTGGGACCTGTTGGACCTGAGGCATGATAGCGTCAGCTCCCGCGGGGGCATAGTTGGCCAGAGGAATGAACTGTCCCTGAAGACTGTAATAAGAAAAGAACAGGTGTAAATAGAAAGGCGAGGCAGAGGGAAAGCAAATAAAACTAAGAACACAACAGATGCCAAATATATACCCTGCACGGAAAGAGTTTATATCCGGGACGTCTTCATCTATGTACCAGCGACATGGAGCACTGCCACTCAAAGTTCTAACCCCTGTACGAAAAATATATGATGAGAAACAATAAACCTATAATAAGAAACAAGGCAATTAACACATAATTGCTGCAGCTGCTCCTCCTACCCTTCATATTTTTAAGGAACTCAATGCCATACTTATTATGTTGAGAGCAAAATGATGGGTAGAATTTTAGAACTATGGACTTATCCATCTCATTATATATAGAGAGTTAGAAGCATGCTGAACTACATGAGATGTAAGATTTAGCATGCTTCATACCCTAAACGTGCAAAACATTTAGGTCAGCACACAGGAGTCTTTCTTTAGTTACAACATAGGAACTAAACATGAAAGATGATCCTCGCACTTACCATGAGACATCTTAGGTAAAGTTCCAACAAAAATAGCAATAACCGGCTCTTTAGAACCCATATCACGAACCGCCTCTGCATCAAACTGAACCGCACGATCGCCCCACAGAACAAGCTTCATCTCATTTCCTCTGCACAGCCATAAGCATGAACTGAATAAGATAAACACACTATCATCACGAGTAACGGATATAAGGAAAACCACGAAAGGTTAGCGCATGATGCTTTTAAGAACAAGAGAATATGATGCTTTTAAGAACAAGAGAATATGATGCTTTTAAGACTTGAGAAACGATGTGCATATTTAGCCAGACAATATAAATATATGGTCCTTCTGATTGTTCTGTGGTGTTTCCTGATTTACCAAATTGATAATCACATGGCAGGAGTTTAATTATAGTCTGATCACGCCAGTGTTAAAAGTGGAAAGTAGGTACAGGTATAAACAATTTGCACTACAAACTCTCAACCTTCCATATCTCCACTGCTATAATTAATAAAGCAGGCATATTGTTGCACTGCACATGTATACACTCTATTTGAAAAAAGAAAGAAACGTACAGCATATGAAAGCGCATCATACAGTCGTAATTTTGTTCAGTGCTGTACAAACTCCACACTATAACCCTGCAGGCATCTTATCAAGCTCAGATACCACTTTCCTATGTATGTCTTTTCTTATGTCCATCTTCGTGCTCTACTGTAGTCCATCGTCTGCAACTAATAATACAAAGACGGGTCAAAAACAATCGCGAGGAAGTATTGAGAACAGTAAAACATATCTATGCATGCTTCATTTGCAAGGATTATTCGAATTAAAATTCATAGATCCATCAGAAAGTTCTAAACGACAGCAAGTAAACGTCGGTGTGAGCAAACTGATCAGCTCATTTTCAAATCCAATTCCACATATACAAGTAATTTATCAATCAAATAAATCTAAATAGGAAGGAAACGTAGAGCAAAAGCAGATCAAAACTGTATCCAGCACCTGTAAGTGATGTTATAACATGAACCAAATAAACTAAATTCACACCTGTATTATCAATCTAGTGGCAACATTAACACTACAGGAGAAATATAGAGGCATGCATACTAACAAAGGTCTTTAAAAGCATTTTACCTAAGCTATTTAGAGCCATTTTTAATCTTCTAATTCAGGCTCATTCCTAACGATCTTAGACCAACCTATTGGTGTCTATTTAACCATGTGTTGATTTGAAAAGCACCATTGCCCCGTGTACCACATATTGAGCATTTGCTTATTATGGGCAGTAAGAGCAACCAGCATCAGCGTGGAGAACTTATGAGTAGTGGAGCATAAAAAGATTAGTCTGGTAGCATCATTTTGTGGCAGCAGATGTACTCTATGACTGTATAAATCAGTAATGCATTCTGACATGCAACTCCAACTTCCCTTATTCACCGGGGCATAGCAGTACCATTACTTGCAATACCAGAGATGAGGGATTGTATTAAAAAATGGAGACAAACCATTGCATTGTACTGAACATAAGCAGGTGGCATAGTTCATAGATGCAAGTTATTTCATATCAGGCGAACCGAATGACAACTCATTAAGGCCGACGACTTACAAAGCTGGAGAGAAAAGAAGAGCTTTGAGGACTAACATCTAATAAGAATCCATAAAACCACCAGAGAAATTTTTTGTGACAAAATATAGCATCTGTTTCGGGCTTTCAGGCATCTAGCTATTCAATTATTTAGATGTTAGAGCAGTTGATCCTAAAAAAATGTCTCATGTAAATTATTAAGTGAATGGCCTGGCACTACCAAAGCAAGCAGAATTCCAGCTATAACCCCCAAAGGTCGGAGGGGCTACCAAATAACATGCTAGAAAATAATGCGCTTGTTGCTGAACCAAAAAAAAGCTGCATAATATTGATACTGCCCTCATAAACTATGCCTGGAAAGCACACACTCAAAAATTGTAGCAGGGGTAAACATCAACTATTAATATGCTTAGTATGAACAAGTCTTAATACGCCAAATATAAATGAGCATAATACCTAACACACCTTGTGCCTAATCGATGAAGGTGGCGCTTCCAACGAATGCCACTTCTTAAGCTGTCGAATATATCCCATGCACTTGTTGCTGAACAAAAAAAAAGGAATTATGTTCAGTGTTGTATGAACTCCACATTATAATTCCACAGGCATCTTATCAAGCCCAGATACTACTTTCCTCTACATGTCTCTTCTTATGTACATCTTTGTGCTCTGCGCTGCTAGCAATAGCTGTAGTCCATCCTCTGCAACCAACAATACAAAGACGGATCAGAAACAAACGCGAGGAAGTATTCAAAACATTAAAACATATCCAAGCATGCTTCATTTGCAAGGATTACTCGACCTAAAATCTAAATAAATTAAACATTAAGTAAGCATGTCTTAAAAGAATAGCTCAATTTCCACATGTCTAATAATTAAACTTAAAGGCAGTGTAAGATGGACCTGGATCCAAAGAAATTCCTGTTTACGACTGATCGCCTAATCAAAGGTAGTGCAGAGATGGACTAAGCATTTTCGCTACCAGATAGCAGTAATGTAAGAAAGCACATGAGCGACAGTTTACGAAAGAATCATCACACTTCTTGCAGGCAGTAGTGTTCTTCAAATTAGCAGCTTGGAAAGTCTAGCTATTTTCACATGATGTGCTCCTTCACTTATATTATCAATGCCTTCACATATTTTTTCTCCAACTATCATAAACCTGAGAAAGGCAATGCAATTTCTCCATCAAAGTTTCCCTTCATATGGTGGATGAGAAATGCATATAGTAATAAATTCCAGTGGTTGTTCAAGGTTATTAGTGTTGGGAGGTTCACACACTTGGTTTTCAGGCAACGAATGCCTTCCTTTTCTATTAGCTTTTGTAGCAACGAATGCTACACTACATAGGAAACAAATGCCTACAAGCTTGGCAACCTATGCCTAAGCTTCACCACAACAACGAATGCTGGCAAACCTTAGCAACCTATGCTTGCCCTCAGCAACCTATGCTAGGACCTTGGCTTGCTACCTCTCATCCATAGGGTGCTTCTCCTTATATAGAGGATTCATGGTTGGTGCTACTGTGTTCTAGAGTGTTCTACTACTACCTATCTTACTGGCTAAGAGTTACAGTATTCTAGATCCTTCTACTCCTTTCTACTGCCCAACCTAAGAATTACCAACTTGTAGAGTAGTCTAGAACATACAAGCACCTACTGACTTAGCTCCTTCTACTCTCACATAACCTATGTGTGTTCACACTAGCCTGCACACAACCTATATGTGCAGTTTACACTATGACAAGATTATATCAGGCCAACAATTAGTTCTCTCAAAAGAATTCTGTTATGCTAAGGCGTTTGCAATCCTATGACACTGTCAACCCCAACTCCTACTCAACTCTAAGACCTAAATCAAAGCGAGTCAGCAACTCTATTCCTACAACCACCAAGTGTTTCTGTTTCATCCCAAACCACCAAGAGTTTCTGTTTCATCCCAAGCGCACGTTGTTAAGACTGTGCTGCAAACCAACCAGTATTTGGTCCTTCAGAATAAGGTCCCCTTCATCAAAATCCTTGTTTGCAAAAAACCCTGCAAGAACCCATTGGTTTAAGTGTCATGGCTTTGAACTCACAACATATTAACAGGATTCCTAGTCCACCAAGGCCACATGGTAAGTACTTATTCAGCAGTAGTACCTTTCCCATGCTCACCGTTGTAGTCCACTCTTACACCGTCATGTTTCTTAGACTGTATGAGTTCGTCATAGTATTCATGAGCTGTAAATAGAGGTAGCACAGTTAAGTTTTCAAATGTGAGCCACAAGCCCTCAGCAATACTTGCTCTATGTGACAAGGTGGATCAGAAAAATAAAAGTAAAATCCATACATAATAAGTGAGCATAAAATCGACTCTTCTAGAAGAAGAAATTATAAACGCAAGCAATTGACCTGCACTTGTGCTGCTCATTGTCCAGCGAGAGTTCGACCCAGTAAACCGCTCTTCCAACTTTGTTGGGCTCTCGACTCATCAGCATATAAATCCCAGAAGAAGAAATTATAAACGCAAGCAATTGACCTGCACTTGTGCTTCTCATTGTCCACCGACAGTTCGAGCCAGTAAACCGCTGAGAACACTGCAAGACAGATCAAAATGACATCAGGCTCTAACATAAAACCAACCAATGATATCCATACATAATAAGTGAGCATAAAATCGACTCTTCCAACTTTGTTGGGCTCACGACTCATCAGCATATGAATCCCACTCATAAAACTCAGGATAAAGAAGATATCCATTCAGCCATAATCTTTTATTAGTTAAATTCTGCCATAATCTTAACATCACATCAAACTGAATTCATTACAGTACTAACTACTGGAAATGCTGAAAACAGGCACCTTGGATATTATAGTTGCACTTGAGTAAGAAAATCAAAGGCTAAATGTTGCAGACTAATTAAGAACAACCCATTTCGACTCTAATATTTCTCTGAAAGTTAGCAGTTGAGCTGCCTCTCTCATCCCACACACCAAAAAATTGGGTCGCTGGGCGACAAAAGAAGAAAAGAACTCCCTCCTATATCAGTAAGACTCACGAAGCCACAACTGTCACCGCGTCGGTCAGCTCTATGCAAATCTGCTAAATCAAATCTGCAAGAATGTTTCAACACTGACAAGAACAAAGGGAGAAGAGGATACAACACCCACCATACCATGAAGAGGCGGAGCTGGCCGTTCTGCAACTTGGTGCAGCCAAGTGCCGCGGACACGGTGGCCGGGGATGGTAGGAGGCCGCGGAGGCAGAGGAGGGAGATGGCCGCACGGCGTCACGACGGGCGCAGGCGCTAGGTTTGATCTGCAACCTCCACGGTGCCACCCCCGGCCGCCGGTCCAGATCGAGGCGGAGGTCAATACGAGGTCGCTGGGGGACGCGGCGACAACGGCGGCTCCGTGAGAACGCCGGCGACGGTGCGGTGGAGGACGCCGACGACGGTGGGAGAGGAGAGGAGGAGCGCGACCTCCGCACGTCGACGGCCTCGCTGCTGCAACCTCTAATCGCAAGGCACCTGTGCCTCCTGGAAGCCCTGGTCTCGTCCACCACCGGTGGCGCCGTCCTCGACGCCGACCTGTGCAAGGAGGGGCGGAGCGAGGCAGAGGCGAGGGCACCGTGGCCTGGGCACGGGAGCAGAAGCGAGGATGCGCGAGGTGGAGGCGAGCGCGTGGGGGAGAGGATGAGGCTGCGGGAGGGAGAGAAGGATGGTTGTGGCGGCGCGGGGATGGAGGATGCGAGGGACTGGCTGCTCTCGGTGCCTCGGTAGGTTAGGTTTTGACTGTGTTTCATCTGACGGCTCTCGGTGAAAGCGGGAGGTGAAATAGTAAATGGACGGTTGGTAAAGTCCGCCGCGAACATCTAACGGCCAAAGATGGGCCACGACCCAATTTTACCACGATCGAACGGCCAGCAGCAATCTGGAGGGGCAAATGCTCTGGATTGGCTTGCTTTCCCTCAACCTTTATAGTAGTAACTAGATTTGGGGCGCGGCTTGCCGCGCGCCACCTGGTTTTAAATAATTTATGAGCTCAGGTCGAACGCCCTTTACATCGTCATTTGTATAGACAGTACTATGAAGACATCGTTGTGGTAATATTAAATTGGAAGGAAAAATTGTTAGTTGTTATATCTTTTATTGTAGATATCAACAACATTGAAATAAATAGTCTTAAGAGCTAACCTAAAGACATAGATGGCAACATAGACATCAAAATAAAATAGTTCAAAAGAAAAAGACAACAAAGATAAAACTGTTATAAGAATCTGTGATGTTATAAGAATCTGCGAAAGATGCAACACCAAAGTATCATATGCAACTGGAATTGCAATAAGCATGTTTTTTTAAGTGTTCATTCAATGACAAAAAGATAAGGGTCAAAGCATAATACTCCCTCTGTTCATTCTCTTATTTTCTCATTCTCTTATTTTTGAACGAAGGGATACATAAAAGCCAATAGGTTGGCTTCATAATCATTAAAATATTTGGTGACTTATTAGATTGACCCTTTATACAACATGCATTAACTTATTAGACTGGCCATTAATACATCAACACTCTGTGTCCTCGCAGAGATAAGCATTACTAAATATGTCATTTGAGAACATGGGATATGCCTATGTCTCATCGATATGTCGAAAACAGAAGTTATAATACAACAAATAGTTTAAGCACAACTAAGCTGGCATAGAACTATGGAATTCTTTTTCCTGGTTTGAGATTACAGTGGACATAAATGAAAACATGGACAAAAAGATGAGGTTAAAGACTAACCCAATAAATAGACATAGATGAGAACATGGACAAAAAAGATAGAAATATTTAGATGCATACACGTAGAAGGTAGATAAGTTAGATTCACATCTTATCATAGATATTTACAGGGATAGCAAAGTCATGTAGAAAATGTTGTCTTACTCTATTACATAAGATAGATGACAGAAGGATCATCAGGCTCTTGCGGCCAACAATATTTCATCTTAAGAGTCAAGATCGGATGGTGTTTATCAGCTCGAGCACAAATAGGTATACTATACATACTCGAGCACAAATAAGTATACTGTACATACTTCAAGTAGTATGAACATCAAAAAGTGCATTGGTCATCACCATTATAAGCATTAACGATGGAGTATATCTACAGGCGTAGCAAAATGAATCCCGCTAGAGAGCACATTCAGTTAGACCCATTAACCTAAAGACATAATAAGCAAATAATTAATCAAGCTTCAGAACCATAGAATTGCCATCCAAACAGGGGGTGAAACATAGCAAACTAAATGAAGAAATATTTTTTATACTATTATATATGAGAACCTATCAAGACCAGAACAAACATGAAAGTAGCAAATATATTCATATGCAAATCAAACTGAACTAACAACCTGCAGTAGCATGTGTGTAAATAATAACTACCTCTTGAGCTAAAAGTTTTGTCTAGTGGGCACAAAGAGCAAAGATAGCCTACATTGGCACAACAGAAAATGCAACAGAAAATGGGATCATCCTTAGTAACATATATTCTTGGATTGGAACAAATACAAAACTGGTACAACAGAAAATGTCTGACACCCAAAAGGCAATCTATTATGTTGCTACGGGACAACCTTCAGAGCACAAAGACCTCTGCAAACGTTGTCAGTGACAGAGTCATCAAACCTAACCATTAATCATCCAAAGAAGCAAGTATAAGAGTTCAGGCTTATTGTTTGAAAACAAAAGTAGTTTAGACTTAGTAAACAAAATGAAAGGCCCGGTATCCTGATATCCTCACATACACAATGCTTATGTAGGCTATTTCTAATCACAAAGATAACAAATGATCCATGGGCAGGTTTTCCTCCACAGCAATAAACACAAATCTTATTGTCGAATGATCCATTTGCTACTTAGTAAAACGTTGGAACATCACAATTTGAGGAAATGATGTTGATTGGTTATAAAAGAGTAAAATAACAACACTGAAGGCATTGTTTACTTTATCATGTTCCATTGTTGCTTTGTGTTGCTTCACCTTACTACACTATAGAAAGCAATTATCACTGGATGACATAAGTGCCTTGTAACCTTTACCAAATACAAATACAAAATGTTTAATTCTGAAACGAAATGCTAATAAAATTAAGTGAGGGCCTCAACCTAATAAACAAAGCTGGCTGCTGGCTCAGCTTGCTACCACGCTACAGAAGCCAAATCATTAGATGAAGAATAACATAGAGAAAACTTGACATATGCATTCTAAATAGTTAAACCTCTATATGTTCTCAGAAACCAAAAAAATCTCTACGCATGTTCATATGACTATCATGATTAAAAGTAACAGAGGATTAATAGAATGCACCTCTAATAAGAGAAAGGCTCAAAATTATTGCAATAGAATAGAAGTAAAGAGAAGAAAATCTAAAATAGTTTTAATATGTATTCAAGGAAATAGCCCACATGAGAATAACGAAATGGTGTCAGGTCCTTGAATATTTTTACCTTATTGCATATAACAAATCGTGAATATTCTCGGCTGTCCTCAGTATCATGAATCACACAAGCCCCTTACGCTCCAAGAATTAATCATACATCATTTGAATAACATTGGCCGGATAGTAATGGATACAAACCTGGAAAACATATCCCAGAATCAGTCATGAGTAGTGATATCTATTGCCTGATCTACAACAGTAAATAACAAACAATCAAACCACCATGGCGAGTAGCAAATTTGAAGACCTGTGATAAACCTAGGCATCACCAAAACAGAGCAGCAAGTACTGGTAACAGAAAATACAAAAATAAGCCAAAGTACCTACAAAAATTGCAAAAATATGTTTCATTATTCACTTTTGTTTCAGGTGGAGTAAGAAACAAAACATCTTTGATATTTAGAAAAAATGAAAACATGTTGCTAAAAAAGACAACATCCGATTTATAGCTGGCAGTACATAACAGCGGGAAAATTGTGTATGGCAAAATAGACTCGTTCATCATAACCACATGCCGATTGACATATTTAAGTATGACAACTTTGAAGTAAGATAGTTGAAAGAATATGCCAATAAATATAGACGACAACACATCCACCGCCATATAGAAATAAACAATAGAAGGTACATAACTTGTATTTTTGCCTTAATCAGAGCCTAAAACATGTAGATAAAAAGCAAGTATTGGTTCATGCAGCACTAATAATATCATAAGTCTATTATTACAATATTGTACGACTAAGGAGGTTCCACATATTCTACGACTAAGGATCAAAGGACTTTTGGAGACGTTGCATCATAATAGTCAAACAATCATCATTGCCTGACCACAAACAGGCAGACACATCACGCTTGAAGCAGCAAAAAGATGAACAACCAAAAGTGATCAATATGGCCATCTGTAAACAATACCAATGATGCATGCATATATAAGTAAAAATGCACATCAAGCAATGCCTTGATCGGATAGACATCAGAACTATGTTTGCTCCTCCTCATTAGCTGAGAAAGAGAAATCAGGTGAGACGGGAGAGAGGGCACGTGAAAGCACAAACATGGGTATGAACACAAATATGGGGGTGCAGCATGAACATGGGTATGAGCACTCACATGAAAGCACAAACATGGGTATGAACACTCACACGATAATAGTGGCAAGACACGCTACTCGATTCGTAATTTTGATGCTCTCGGTAATAGAATGCAGACTGTCCAAGATGGAATTTCAAGTGTGTGAAGAAACTCACCAAGCAGTTTCAGATCTTTGAAAACTAAATACAATCCTCATCTTATTCGGTTGTGTTTGATATAGAACCCTGAACCTGAATCACAGAGTAGAAAATATAATTCACAAGTTCAGCCTTCATGAGCTCAAAATAGAAGGATCAAAGTTGATATTACTTCTGTGGCAGAATGCCCTTCAACATCCAGGAAATTTGATCCACTCAAACATTGTAATAGTTAGAATTAGAATCATGAAAATAGAAAATAATACAACACAACAGCTAGGAAACACAAAACACAAACCAGACATAAGAAATAAGCATAACAACTTCTCAAACAGGACAATTGATCAACTAAGAACAAATAAGCATAATAACCTGAATAATGATAAGAAAATATTCAGCCAGGCACAAGATATTCCGTTGAAACGAATGAAAGAGTAGACATTATATTAACAATAAATAGTCCTTTACTTGATTGGTGGCTTTATCAAGCACTAATGAAAATACAGATACAGAGTTATAACAATATCATCTGCTAAATTAGCATCATAGAGACTCCAAAGAAAGCCAAGTATAATATTGTTGAACTGTGTCTGATAGGAAACAAAGATCCATACCTAGTATGTGCTAAAGATGATCAGCTACCATAAATTCTCAAATCCTCCCACCATAACTCTGATAGTATGCCAATTTTGCTAATCAACTCCAATAACTACCCGTTGCCATAAAAACAGTCCAAAACATGCACAGACAAAACTTGATCTGATATTAGAACAAAATCATCTTCGTACAAAGGAATTAACCAAAATGGTAATGCATGGATGTATTCGAAAAACTTAGGACATGCAACAACACAGACCAAAATATTAAATGAAATTGGAATAACATAATAGAGAGGGAATGACATTTAATTCACTCATAAGCATGGTGTAATGAATAGAAAATGTGGAGAATAAACTTCACTTCTGTTTGATATTCCAAAACACGTCAGATTCAATCACATATTAACAAAGAGCATGATTCATATCACAGAATAGGGACATAAAATAATTTGAAAAGTAAATGCAGATTGTTACTGTATCTTAGATTTCTTTCTCATAGCAGACACACAAAAACTTAGTTGTACACAGAGAGAAATTAGTTCTAAGAATCCTCACATAATGAAGAGCTTGCTTTACAAAATTCGTTAGTGAATCTCCTACCAGATAAAATAATTTGAATTGAGCTAATTAGGATTGTACAAACATGGATAAAAGTATAGGGCATTGGACTTGGACTAACGGCTAGGGAGGGGAAGAGGGACCTCACTGGGCAGCGGGTGGTTTGGGGGGTCGTGGCCGGCAGCAGCAGGACGGGGACGTCGCCGGCCACAACAGCTTGCGGAGGTGGTCGCCCGGAGCGGCAGGAGCTTCGTCTCCTTATCTGCAGCGGAAAGTATAGGGCATTGGACTTGGACAAACGTCTAGGGAGGGGAAGAGGGACCTCACTGGGCAGCAGGTGGTTGGGGGGTCGTGGCCGGCAGCAGCAGGACGGGGACGTCGCCGGCCACAACAGCTTGCGGAGGTGGTCGCCCGGAGCGGCAGGAGCTTCGTCTCCTTATCTGCAGCGGAAAGTATAGGGCATTGGACTTGGACAAATGTCTAGGGAGGGGAAGAGGGACCTCACTGGGCAGCAGGTGGTTGGGGGGGGTCGTGGCCGGCAGCAGCAGGACGGGGACGTCGCCGGCCACAACAGCTTGCAGAGGTGGTCGCCCGGAGCGGCAGGAGCTTCGTCTCCTTATCTGCAGCGGAGGAGGTCCTCCATGTCCAGCGCGTGCGACTGCTGGTTGGTCATCGGTCCACGGATGGAGGCGGAGGAGTGGTGCCGGGATTCGAGGTCAAAATCTCCATGGCGGCGGGTGAGGTGGGGATGGAGATCCAGAAGTTTCTTTGTCCGGACGGCGGCGGACAGATCCTAGGGTTCGGCGGATTCGTGGGTGTGGGTACGGAGGGAACTGGGTTGGCGAGGTGGCCGGCGTCGAGGGGTGAGCTGAAGTAAGTCTGGGTTGCCGGCGGCTGGGTGGAAAGAGGAGGACGACTCAGAGGTGCGGGCGCCGCCGGCGGGAGAGGGAAGGGAGCTGGTGGAGGAAGGAATGGGGCACGGTTGGTGGCTACTAGGGTTTCCTGCGGGGGGTTTTGTCTGACGAATGGACGGCCACGATCGACACGGAGCCGAGTCCCCGGATCGGACGGTTCAGAGTGGCTAATCGCTGAGGAAAAAACTTCCCGCACCGAACCGGGCACACACTAAGGCAATGACGGGTGGGACCGAAAATTTGAGTCAATGGTCAAAAGCAAAACGGACGGTGGAGATCATCCCGGGGCGATGATCCGACGGCTCGGAACTCCAAACGGCTGTGAGGGCGCGGTGCAGGGGCGCGTATATCTTTTTTAGATTTCCCTCAACCTTTATAGTAGTAATATATATCAGTAACACGAAGAAAGAAGTACCAGGGCTGGGTAATATGTGCTAACCAGTTTACCAAAATAAATTGTGTCCTCTTGAGCTGCACAAAGTGTGCCAAGTAGTACGTATCTGCTATCCTAATGCACACATCCGAGTCATCAAACTGGATCAAGTGTCTCACTGATTGCACATCACTACAACGCCACAGCAATATCACAGTTATACTACACACTTGAATCCAAACATATTTGATCTGTCTATAAATGTATGTGTGCAATAGTTCACATAACGGGATCCTGGTGTTGGCATTTTATCGAACACATGCAAGGCAGAAGAATCAGAAGGAGCACCTTGTTGAAATTCTGCCTGCCAACCGAAGCTCTTGCCCGATCAAGTAACGGACTTCGTGTAGCGGCGAAGTGGTAGTTGGAGCCGGCGTGACCCATGGAGAGGACCTCCGGACCCTGCTTCTTGTGGACGAGCTTCTTTCTGTTGATGGACATGCTGCTGGTGTCTGCGTCCGTGGTGAGGTCGCCGTTTGGGCACCTGAACTTGGATATCGCAAAGTGGATGGCGTTGCCCCTGAAGTTGCAGTCGCAGCGCACGTTCGCCATTCCTCCGTCTCGCAGCCTCTCTACTTGTGTTGTTGCAGCTTGGGTCGGCCACAAAGAGCACTCTGTAGGGAGATGGCGCCATAAAACTTGCTGGAGGCGGATACGCATGAGGATTCGAGAATAGAGGAGGTGAGAGAAGGCGGGTTGGTAGGGATTGTGAGAGCAATGGCCTCTCGTCCGACAGTATCTGAAAGACCCAGCCGATTGCCCGATAAGAAATCTATAGGAAAGGTCCCCGGAGGCCCAACAAGATAAGGGCGCCTCAAGGCAGGCGCAACCAGTACCGCCATAGGTTTTCTTATAGTGTAATACTAATCTAACATGATTTCCCAAGACACAACCTCTTATATAAAGGCTGAGAGGGAGGACACACAATCCTACCACCAGAAACCCTATCGAGAACTTATCTCATTGGGTCACCATTATAGCCTCCTTTGTGACCTCGAGATCAATAACCAGACAAGTAAGAAGTAGGGTGTTACACTGTCATGAATCTTGGTAAATTCTTACTCGTCAGCCGTCTGAAATCACCAGCGACAAGCTTCCCCTCTTACGAAACCCTAGGTATTTAGCCATGGGAATTGACATGATCACACCACATCACCTATTAAGATTCCATTTAATTTTTTCTTGAACCATGTATCGGCTGGACATGGTCCAACCCCAATAGCAAAGCATTCAAGTAAGCTTGCCTAGGGCCAAATAAAGTCCTTCTGAACGAAACATTCGGTGGAGAAGTTCCCATCACCTTAGCTAGTGTATCGCCTTTGTGTTGCCTAATATTATACAAGGCTGGATAGTTTTTCATGTAGCGTGCCTTGACCTAGCCATTTGTTTTCCAAAAAACAAATTTCCGAACCATTCTTAATAGAGAAAGATCCATATGGGACGAAATACTTCTTCATAGCCATGAGGCCAGCCCAGAAGTGTGAATCGCCACGTTTTCAGAGAACCTGGGATACAGCTTGAGTGTAACATCCCAAAAATTTGCAAAAAATTAAAACCTTGCATTCATGCATCATTCATCATTTAGGCATAACATTACATTACATAAGTACAAAATAAAATTTCAATTATAAGTTTAAACTAGTAAAATGCCCGTGCGATGCAACGGGCGAGAAATGCGTGCCCGTGCGTTGCTATGGGTCTAAAATAAATGAATATGTTATCATAAAGCTATAAATCAATATATAAGGAGTTCCACCCAAACATTTTCGATGTAACTTTGATCTCTTTATACTCCCTCGGATAAAAAAAAGTGTTGCAACGGTACACGTGTACTGATCGTTTCCTCCGACAATTATATAAGATCAGAGGGTGATATGGTTCTATTCGGTTTCAAATTATTTCTATTTACTTATTCCACTATGCTAAAATCCTCTCGTAATAAGAAAAGAAAAAAACACCACTTACCATCCATTTTTTGTTTGCGACATGATTGTCCAGAAGTACAAAACATCATACTCGTGAACAACTTTTGAATTTACAATGGAATCATGGCATGATTTTTTTTTAAATTACACGGAAATATTGTTTCATTTTAGGGTATGAAATCCGAGATAGGTTTGTAGTGCAGTATTGCTACATGTTGTAACTCACAAGCTAAAACAGTTTTGCAAATAGCAAGAGTATTACTACATGATGTAGCTCACAAGCTAAAACCGTTTTGTAAACAGCAAACATCGCTGAAATTATATTACTCCACATAAGAAACATTAAAAGTACACACACCTCTCCTACCGCATCTAGTCTTATACACCCTTGTCTAGTCCAACCAGTGTTATTTTTTTCATTGCTCATAAGCCGATCATGCAATTCAAAGCTTGTCTGGTCATCTGATTTCATTCAATAGTATCGTCATCAAGAGTACGGCACGACCATCAGGGCTAATTTTTTTAAATAATACTTTTTTTTTTAGAAATTCGGGAAATATTGCGCAGTTTCAGCAAATTTCAAAAATATTACGCCCTCGGCCCGGAGGAGGCCGACTGGAGCTCGTCGGCCCGGAGCAGGCCGACTGGGGCTCGTCGGCCCAGAGCTGGCCGACCAGGTCTGGTCGGCCGCATCTGCGCGCCTGCAGGACCTGGCGTACACCTGGTCGGCTGGGAGGTCGCCGACCAGCCCTGTCGGCCCAGGGTAAGCCGATCCTTGCATGCAGCAAACCCCCCCTTTCTCCGCACGATTAGCGCGCGTTTCTCCCGCCAGACGTTCCCGCCTTTTTCTCCCGCCACCGTTTCCCGCCCGTTTCTCCCGCCAGACGTTCCCGCCTTTTTCTCCCGCCACCGTTTCCCGCCCGTTTCTCCCGCCAACCGTTCCCGCCTATTCCTCCCGCCACCGTTTCCCGCACGTTTCTCCCGCCACCATTTCCCGCCTGTTCCTCCCGCCACCATTGTCCTATAAAAACCACTCTAGGCTAAGCGGGGTACTCTCACAGAGCGCCAGCATGGTGTGTATTGTACCTTGTGATAAGTGTGTGTCCGGCTTTCATATAGCCGCATCCGAGCAGCTAGCTAAGATGGTCACATATTTGAAGGTAGATGGTAGGGAAATTCCACTTGAAGAAATTGTTGGTAGTGAGAGACATCTCGCTTTGCTAGGGGCGAGGCTATGCCGAGATGGGTTTCCGTATAGGACCCCAGAACAAATCCGTGCTGAAGTCTTGAGGCTTGCGGATAAGTTCGATAGGCATGTTACTAATGCGCCGATTCATCGAACTCAAAACATACGTGAGAGGTACGGTCGTTCATTTCTCTGGGTATACTCCAGCGATGATGACGACGATTTCATGCCGTCGTCAAAGGAGAAGCGGGCTGAAGCAGTGCGTAAGGGCAAGGAGAAGAAGGCAGAAACATCGAGGAAGGGTGCGGGTAAGAAGCCTGAATCATCGTCAAAGGGCAAGGGTGCTAAATCTGCGGATGGTGCAGGCTGCATTGATGGGAGATAGATAGAATCTTAATTTGAGTTATGTTGTATCTTTCTTTGAGTATCGATTAATTAGTAGTTTTACCTGCATTTCCGTTTGTTGTGTGGTGTGATCGGTATGTAATCGAGGTTTGTTGTATCTTATCTTAATCGAATCAATGTCTACCAGTTACGGACATATCAAATATTTCCACATAGATCGTACTAATAAGTTCAGTACATAACGATACATAAGTCTATTACTCATACATAGGTCTGACGGTACATGGAAAATAGCGAACATAAGGTCTCTGATACATAAGTAGAGTCTCAGTCATCGCCTCTGCCACGACGTGGCGGATGTGGCTGAGGAGTGCTCCATCCAAACCGATGGGGTGGGCGGGTGACTCGTGGAGGAACTAAGGACCCGTCATCTGCCTGCTGTGTATCCTGTGTGGGTTGTGGAGGAGGAGTGTTGTACATGTTGAGCCACTGGGTGTCCGCATCCGCACCGAGAAACACGTCCGGCTTACTCTCCCAACCAGAAGCACCCGAGTAATGCTCGGAGATAGTAGGCCCCAAGTCGAAGTCGAATTGTGCTAGAATCGAGAAATTTTATGTAACATGTTATTTTGTAAATAGTTTGAGTACATGATAATGTAGTAGTACGAATCGACATACCGTGTGGTCCACGAGGCTGGAAGCCGGTGAAGGGGCTCTGCTGGTACTCCGAAGAGGGTCGCTGCTGGTAGCCCCCAGTGGGGCTCTGCTGGTAGCCCCCCTGGTGGTAACTCTGCTGCTGCCAGCCCGAACCTCCTGGCTGGTCAGGTGGAGGTGGTGCGACACGTGGACGTGGGTGCTGTCGGTGTGCCTCCGGAGGTGGCGGCACGTCACGCCGTGCCCGCCGTTGAGGCAGCTGCGTGGACGGATGCGGTGGCCGTCGTGCAACATGTGGGAGAACGTCAGACGAGCGGACACACGTGATAGCCTCGTAGATCTGTCGCACTCTCTGAGCAGCGGACTTCAACCAAGACCGATGCTGTTCGCGTGTAAGCAAAGGCCCGGTCGAAAGTGAACGGTCTAACTGGTCTATATCATTCCCCAGATCCCACGTCAACTCAGCCTGAAAGTGGTACAGACAGTTAGGAAATGAAGGATAATATAGATAAGGGTAAATGATTGTAGATAAGTTAATTATTTGTACCGCGTGTTGCCGTGAGCCGGACATAGACTAGCTGGGGTACATATCCCACGTAGCAGGGGCCGGCATCACATCTGGTTGGGCGTGATGAACGAGAGAAACCCTTGTGGAAGTGACGTACCACTCTAGGTACTCGTCGTACTCCGCCGGATCGAAGGGTTGCGCCTCGACCCATAGACTAGTCAGCGCATCAGCCCACTCGGCCACGTAAGGTTGCACTCTTTGCAACCATTGTGTCGCAGTCCTGTTAGTTCCCTTCCTGCTCCATCTGCAAGACAAGAAACATTAGCATAATTGTGGATGACAAGTGTTAAAACAAAGATGTGTGGTTAAGAAATGGAGGTACCGGTGGACGATGTCTGGTAGAGGCGCATCAGTAGGCGGGGGGACCGAGATCTGGCGCAGACCGAACTGCCTCATAACACGCTGCTGGGCCATCTCCTCAACGCTGATGTCGAAGATAATCTTCAAGACAGCTTCACGACTGAAGTACGGTGACACAAACGAGATTGCTTCCAAACCAAGCTGCCCACAAGCAGCAAGTACATGCGAGCATGGAAGGTGAAACAATTTCGGTTTGTTGCATGTGCATTCACAGGTTGGCCATGCTTCATTCCCAATCTTCACCTCATGCGTTCTCAACACATTGCCACAACCGAACTTGTCGGTAGGTAAGCGGACCTCGAACCTCCTTTCCTGATTTCCGATGGCAACCACTTGGAAAGTTCGTGCCTTCTCCATCTTAGCATCCATGTACTTCGTAATCTTTTCACACCAGGGTGAGTTTGGAGTGTGAAGTATATGCATTTCGGCTTGCTGGCGTTTGACTCTGAAGTAATTAACTATGCCTTGGAAAATTCCCTCCACAAGTGCAGTTAATGGCAAGGCTCTGTTCCCTCGAAGGACAAAGTTGTATGTTTCGGCAAGGTTTGTAGTCATGACGCCATACCTGGCTCCGTATGAGTCGTGCAACAATGACCACCTCTCCACGGGCTCATGCTCAATCCACTGCTGTAAATTCTTAATCAACCGTCCACCCTTTCTCCTCGTGCCGGTGGGTCAAAGCCTGGAAGATCACACAGACCGATCGGTTCTTCTTCTTGCGGTGCAGGCCCTGTAGCTGCTTGTGCCTCTACTTCGGCTACATGAAACGCCACTGCCGCATTACGTGCAGCTTTCCTCTCCCGAACATGTTTGTTCGTGAACTCATCAAGCTTGCCACGGAGAAAATTGTACTTCCATTCCTGGTTCTGCTTGCAGAGTTTTTTGAACAGATTCATGAGACTCTTATTTCTGAACTGTGAGAAGAAGTTAGCACCTAGATGGCGCATGCACCAACGACTCTGAAGATCCACCCACGGTGTTTCTTCATCTGGTCCAGGGTTTGTTAATGCCTTTATAGCGTTGAGTATACCCGCATGTCTGTCATGTAGAACGCAAACATTCTGCTTATCCTTGACAACAGCTTTTTTCAACTGCCTAAAGAACCACGTCCAACTTTCCGTGTTCTCGCTCTCAACAAAAGCGAAAGCAAGGGGCAACAGTTGGTTATTGCCGTCTTGGCCAATAGCAGTCAATATCTGACCCTTGTACTTGCCGGTCAAAAATGTGCCATCGACACATAACACTGGTCGGCAGTGGCTGAAGGCTTCGATGCATACACCAAAAGAGAAGAACAAACGGTGCAACACCCTAACTGTAGGGAACTCTGGCATGTAGAAGTCTTGAAGATCAACATATGTGCCAGGATTCCTCGCCTGAAGCGTGCGGAGCAACCGGACAACAGAATCATATGAGTCAAAGAATGACCCAAATCTGGCCTCCAGCGCGCTCTGCTTAGCCCTCCAGGCCTTGCCATAAGAAATGTTGAAATTGAATCTTGTGAAGACTTTGTTCCTTATTGCCTTCACTTCCATCGCCTTGCTCTCCACTATCTCCGTGTAAAACAAACGAGCAATAAGCGTGGATGACAGATTACGGTGATCCTGAAGGATGCTGGGAATACGACATGTATGCATTACCATGTCACTCACAACCCAGTTTGTATCATACTTGGGGACATATGCGTGCAACCTACCCGGACAATCTATCCTCGAGCATTCCATGGTCAGATATTTCTTACTCGACACAGTTGTCTTGAAAACCCTTGATGTCGACATTGCCCACTGTATGATTGCTTCCTGCAGATGTTGCTTGTCAGCGTAAATTGCTCCCACAGCCATGCTGCTCTGGTGATATTGCAAGGAAGAATCATGACCATCCTCCAGAGTCATGCCAGATGAGAAGTCCTGAGTCCATGAAGCTGGATAAGGCACCTCCGGCTCGTACTCTGTGTCATTCGATGAATCAGAATCACTGCCATCACCGCAATGACCCTCAATATCTTCATCTTCCATCTCGTCCTGCATTCGGCCATCTTCCTCATCCCCATCTGCCTCCACATTTTCACCGTCATCATGCCCTCCAGCCATACTACTCTGCCCTGATTCATAAGCATTGCCTCCTTCGTAACCATGGCTGTCATCATGTTCAATTTCCATGGTTGTTGCACTGCTCTGCCCTGGATCGTGCCCACCCTCGCCTTCAGGAGGATTGACATTTACCTCCTTAACGACAGGAAGCAACAAGGCAACTGGGTGGCTTCCCCTGTTTTCGCAACCTTGCAACCAGTTCACCCACTGAGAATCCCGATCAATCGGCCTCAGAGTGTACCAAATTTTTTTACTGGACCTTGACCATAACGCGTGCACCCCGACAGTGTGTGTTTCTGCATTTAACCCCAAACACTGTGCCAACCAATCTTTTAACTGACTAACAGACCAATTTTCAGGGTCAGTCAGATCCAACTCGACGTGCTCAAACTCACTCAGGTCCATCCCATACTCATTTTGCTTTACTGAACCAACACCGTAGTAGAAAACAAACTTTACTACATTCGACATAATTGCTCACCTAAAAAATATTATAATGCATCAAATATTAATATCACATCGTACCTAAAATTCTACCGAAACTACTAATACAAACTAAATCCTAACCCTAACCCTAACCCTAACCCTGACCCTAATACATGGAAGAGTCTTACCCTTGAAGCGTGTGCGGCCGTCACCTGCGGCGTCCGCGGCACCGTCGTGGGGCTCGACGTGTCCGGCCTCCTCCTTCGTGGCCTCCTCCGCCTTCAACGGCTCCCGTCCGTCCGCGCTCGCCCGCCTCCACGCCCTCACCAGCCCGCTCCCCGTCGCACCCTCCGCGCCCTCCACGCCCTCCCCGTCCTCTGCTGCTCGTGGATAGGAGAGGAAGAGGAGCAAGAGAAAGAGAGAGAGGAGAGGAAGAGAAAACGAGATGGGAGGAAGAAGAAGATGGCTCGGGCTGTTAAACAGCACCTCGTCGGCCAGGAGGTAGCCGACGAGCCCAGTCGGCCGCGACGTGGCCGAACCGTGGCCGATCGCTGCCGATCAGGCAGTCGGCCGCGCCCGTGATTCTGGCTCAGCGCTGGTCGGCCTGCTCTGGGCCGACGAGCCCAGTCGGCCACCTCCGGGCCGACCAGCCCCAGTCGGCCACCGCGGAGCCGAGGCCGTGTTATTTTTGCAAATAACTCAAACTGCGCAATATTCCCATAATTTCTAAAAAAAAGTATTATTTAAAAAAAATTAGCACCATCAGGTCCAACCTCAGATGCTTGCACTGTTGCACAGGCCTCGAACTATTAAATCGTTCGTATTGAGAATGTCAGAACATGCATTAGCACACTAACTTTGTTAGCAACATCACTATAAAAAGGTCGTGCACTGGAAGTTGGGCTATCTGGCACCATTTGTTCATAATCATCTGGTTGTTACTTATCAGGGTATGAGTTTTAGTTAAACAAAAACTAAAGAATATAATCATCTCCCAATGAGAGTGTCTACAACTCAACGTAGAATACCACCAGGGAAGGATAAAGAAAATGGTTAAGAGCATTTCTCCTCGGTTGGTAACTCTTGTAGAGCATGAGGTGAACACAACCACTGCCCAATTTTTCAGTACATATGTGGATACCCATTGACTACTACAAAGGTTTGATTGAGAAACTATATGTTGTTCGTCCCAGGTATAACAAGACGACGGATGAACACTGATATGTACATTCTTCAGTGACATTGGTGTGCTTTGCAGGGATGAATTAAAATTCAGAGCATCAATGAAGACACGGAGTGTTGCAATAAAGGCGTGTAATAGAGGTTGTGGGCGACTTGGAAAGAAGAGCTATGCAGCCTGGAGTTGACAAGCTCGGCAATCATAGAAATTAGGCGACGCTGAGGCATAGGGAGGCAACGCAGCTCGGAAGGAGGGAGGAAGTGGTGCGAGCTCTTCCATATCCCGTGGCAGCGATAGACGGTCAGAGTCGAGGTGCCATGGAGACGGTGACCTTCGGAGTAGGTACTGGTAGGAATGACCTGTGGAGGTACGGCCGGTGGGGCTTCGCATCAGGTGGTCCGATGGATGGCTTCATGGCGCTGCACCTCGCGAGATAGCTCCGTCTCTGATCAGTATTGGTCATCGATCAGAAGAAGAGATCTAAGGAGGCGATCCAAAAACAAAAATGGTTGTCAGCAAGTGTACCAGACCCGTATCCCTCCCCCGCGCCGCCCACCGAGCGCCCCGAGGCAGAGGCTCCTCCGGGCAGCATGCTCTGGTCCGCTCCTCCGGCGAGCTCTGCTGGAGAATTTGGGGCCGAACGGCATCGGCGATGCGTATCCCTCCCCGCGTGGCCCAGCGAGTGCCTCGTGGAAGAGGCTCCTCCTGACCGGCGAGCGCTTAGTGGTGGAGTAGGGAGGGCGGGGAATTCCCAACCAATATTATAGTAGAGATAATTTATAATTTCATAAAGTGTTTATTTAAACTCCTTTAATAATTATATTTTTCCCAATTTATTTAATGGGCAAGAATAATACTAAAAAGTTCTAAATTTAATAATCTTTCCAAAACATATTTTTATAAATTTTTCTAAAGTGTTTTGACTGAGTTTAAAAATATCATTTTGAATAAATGGTGAAAACAGAAATTAATTTGAGAAAAGAAAAGAGCAAAAAGAATCGGGCCGACCTCCCTATCTACCACGCGCATGCTAGGAATCGGCCCAGCAACAGCCCGGTGGCCCGCGCTCCCTCTCCCTCTCGCTGACAGGTGGGACCCACCTGTCAGGTGAGTCTTCCACCTCCGGACGCAATCCCACGTGGATTCCTCTCCGATTCGTTCCGATTTGATTCCAAAAATCGCGGGGTTTGTTTCGTTTTGCACCCCTATATAATCCCCCACCCCTGCCGCCTCTCCCCGCGCCCAAACCCTAGCCTTTTTCGCCTCCAGGCCGCTCGGAAGAAGATTTCCGCCACCGCTATCGCCGCCGGTAAATTTCTTCAACTCCGGCGCCGTCCACTCTTCCGAGCTTCCCCTTTTCCTCTAGTCCTTCTTATTTTATTTATGCGCACCTCCGTGACATCGTCTTGGCCTTGTTACTGCAGCCGAACGCCGCCTCCGTCCGCAGCCGAGGGACACCGCCACCGTCTCCATCTCCGGCGAGGTTTTCCCTGTGAACGGCGAAACCCCGAGAACCCACGCCTCGCCAACGACTCCGCTTCGACGCCCTCTACGTATCGGTAAGACCCATCCATCCCGTAGATCCCTAGGACGCGAGCGCATGCATTGCCGGCCGTGGCGCCGTCGCGGTCGGGAGTTTTTCCGGCGAACCGCGCCGCCCACGCGTGGTCTCCGCTTCCGGACCGTTGGATCTAGATCGATCTAGATCCATTTAATCCCGAGCGCTCGTTGTTAAGGAGATCGGACGGCTCACGCTGCCGATCCGCGTCGAAACGGTACCGTCCAATAGGATCGCGCCACATAGCCCCCTTTTATTTCTTTTTCGCAGGAATTTTATAAATAAAACAGAAAATATGCAAAACTTAGAAAATTCATAACTTATGTTCTGTAAATCCAAATTCGATGAATTTTATATCCACGGAGAGCCCTGCTAGTGTAGTTTATTTATACATCATTTGTTTTTCCGTTTGATAGAATTTAATTCGTGTAATTATCCGAGGAGTATTTCGGCTATTAAATTCATAACTTAAATAATAAAAATGTTTTGTAAATAAATTTAATTATTTTAGTGTTGTATTATTTCCTTTTGTCCAGAAATATTTATATGTGTCTTATTTGAAAACTTTCATAAAACAATAAATGTTGTAATTCAAGTTTTACTATATTGTTTTCAATTATTTAATTGATAAATAAAATAAGAAATTCTTAGAAAGTGCATTTCATACATTTAATAACAGAAGATAAAAATTATTAATAAGTGTGTCTTGTTATACTCATAGCATATCATGCATGCATACATATTTATGTTTGGTGTTGTGTGATATTGTGTTGGTATTTATTTTATGTATTTGCTTGTGCTAGATTGTGAAGAAGAGGAAGGACTTGCTTGTGATTGTTACTCTTGTTGTGCTTGCTCCTCCTGCTACCAAGGCAAGTGACATTCATAGTATACCTAATATTTTCTATATGCATTAGTAGTATATTTTGAGTAGTATGCATGATAGGAATTTTTGAACTATTTTATAATGCTAAGATAGTTTATACTTTGCAAATATCCTACTAGTGTGTAGACACCCTTTTTCCTATGCAGCCATGCAAAGTTTTAGTAGTTGCTTAACTATGCTATAAAAATGTTTATATACCATGTTATAGAAATGTTTCTGAGTGTTAAAATTAAAATGCACATCTAGGTGGAATTGGTTGTTATGGTTTATGTTGAGTGGCTTTTGGGACTATGCTTGTGGTTATCGTCGCCTAGGATGAATGTATATTCTACTTAGGGCCATGAGCATGGTGGTTGTTACCCAGAAGTGCACTTGTGGACGGCCACCCAGGAACAAAGAGATTACTAAGTCCCTCCAAGTTTAGAAGCTTCCCGTGCAGCCTTTTGACAATGGGCTCTGTCTAGAATAATTAAGTTGTGAGAGTGCAACCTGTCAGCTTGACATGCAGATGTAGAGTTGGTAGGTGGAACGAGTCTTGCTAGTATGGTTGCATTCTTCTTCTGAAAGTTCTTGTCTCAATTCTCTCCTTTACTTAATACACTCCGCGTGTATAGGATGTTTGGGTTAATTGGGTCTAAAGGTGAAAGTGCACAACCTCTGCAGAGTCGACAATCTGAGTACTTAGCCGTGTCCCCGGTGATGGACTACTTCGAGCAGCTGGACAAGGAAGGACGGAAGAATCTCAACACTGTTTTTCATAAAGTAAAATTTGACTAAGGAAAGAATTGTTGGTGCACTGGTCTTTATCCCTTGGTGCCAAGTCTTTGAGAAATAAAAGTGTTTTACAAAAGATAGGAGAAAACTTGCTTTCTGCAAAATAGCCTCCAACCCCACCAAGCCAAATATGCATATAGATTCTAGACTTGTCATTTTATATCTACCATAGTCACTTGCCAATACTTCGTTGTATTGACCTCCTTCGGGGGCTGCATATTCAAATGTGCAGGTAATTCAGATGAAGAATAAGTTCGGACTCGAGTCTACACCCAACATGTCTGCCTGTTGGCGCATGCTTGAAGATGAGGCTCATTTTTATTCTCTTGTGTTGTGAACTCTGAATTTTAGCTAGCCTTCATGGCTATGCAACTTGTAATAAAGCTTTACTTAGCTATTTTTGGATCTCGTTGTAGTATTATGATACTTCTGCAATGATACTTTACATTTTGTACTGTGGTGCTGGCAGTGATCCAGGGAACTAGCACTTAACACAGGTGTTTCGTCTTTATATAAAAGATGGGGCGCTACAAAATGGTATCAGAGCAAAGTGTTGCATGTAGGTTCGAGCCCTTAGGATTGGTGAAGCCTCTTTTTGATCATAATATTACCATCTTTGAAGTATGTTGGATCCTAGCGGCACAGTGGAATGAAGCGGCCCGGGACTAACCTTACATTTCCGCGTACATGAGACATGTTCCACAATTATAAGTGGCTGGCCGGGTGTCTGTCTCTCTCACTATAGTGAATATCCGACTTGCAAAGAGTTGATAATAGTGTTGATCACATTTTAAAAAAGAACCCTTTTTTTCTCTAAGTACTTAATTACACCATGACTAGTACTTCTTACCTTGTGTATCATGTTTTATCAATTTCTACTCTTATAACTTAAGGATGTCGTTCTTCATGTATCAAACCGCGGAGGACTTCAAGAACATGCGTTTTGGAAGATATCTTCTAGAGTTCGTAAAACTACTGACGCTTAATAGAAATCATTAAGGGGAGCTCATTATCTAAAAATAATAATCTTTGTTTGTGCAAATTAAAAGGCGGGGATCCTGCCAATTTATCAACAAAAATTGTGTTCGTGAATTTACCACTATTATCATTTCTGATTCTTATTTACAACTCAAACTGATTTTGATCCAAGGTAAAGTTGCTACTTTGGCTGCTCTGAATGCATCAATGATGCAGGATGCCCATGCTTGATCTCTTGCGAGGCGACCCAGAGCCTTCGATTTGCTACACACACCACAGGAACCAGACTAGTTCAGGTTACTGCTACTTCTACCTGTTTGCTAGCTGCTTGATCTTGTTGCTTAGTTACATTTAGATTAGCATTTCTTCTCTTTACCCTTTGGTACTCTGTACTACTCTATTATCAATAAAAGCAGCCCCAACCTGCCTTGCCATAAAAAATTGAAGGTTGCTATAGTGACTGGAATTTTCAAAGTGCATATTTGACTTGACTCTTGAGTCTTGAGAATGATTTTTTGCACTACAAAAAACTTATCTAGAAAAAGGATAAGTGACTGTGAGTCCATTCATGGAGATATTTTCAAAGATCATCTCAGACCGATTGTACACGTACATGCCTTGCTGGCATGGCGGAGAAGCTGAGATGGAGTCTTCCCCGAAGAAAAATGCAGGCTGTGATGGTGGCTGAAGCTCCATGTCTTCCCTGTTCAACATGAAAATGATGGATGGAATGTCAGGCCTGTCGTCAGGATCTGATTGGACGCAGAGCAACCCAATGTGGACACATCGTAGTGCTTGGATTCGAGAGTGCCCTTCTAGTGAATGATCGATCATTTCTGATAATATCCCTTTGGTCCAACGAGTCCATACCTGTTCCATTCAGTTTGTTATATGAAAATTTACTTTGAGAAGTGATAACATAGTTGATGCGACAAATCCACTTACATCACTTAGGAGATTCACCGTTTCCGTGTCGCCATCATAGCTACAGTTCCTCCTCCTGGTTACAATTTCAAGCGTCAATACACCAAAACTGAAAATATCAATCTTTGGTGACACGTTTCCATTTATTGCATACTTTGGTGCCATATACCCTCCTGTATAGCTGTAGATTAGGGTTTGGGCGCGTCCCTGTTCGCATGTATGGCGTTATTTGTCTTTATGGCGGTCTTCCCCTTTTTCTCTCTGGTGTGTGGCCGGCGGCCCGTGGCAACCCTGGCACTGGACCTCTCCGTCTCTGCGTGATTGATCCATGGAGGGTCGCTCGCGGGGAGGAGGTTGGTCGCCGCCAGTTCAATAAATTCGCCTGTGTTATCTGCGCCTCTGTGGATCGAAAGATGAAGTGGTTCTGGCTTCTTCTAGCCGGTCGTGAAGGTGAGGAGAACAAGCTTGGTTGTTGTTTTGCTTCTAGATCGATGGAGTTGGCAGGGAGCTGGTGTGTTCTTCCGTTCAAGCGCGGCGGTGGACATCGATGGAGAAACGCCTCCAGCAGGCTTCCGTGGTGGAAGCAGAAGCAGGAGAGCCTCGAGATCAACTCCTTCATCAAGCGCTGCAGCCTCCTCTTCAAGCATGGTGAGTGGTGGTTGCTCTCTTTGCTGGTCGGCCATGATAGTTCGGCTCGTTTTTTGTTTTTGGGAGGAGGCCTTTGCTGCATCCTCGAGCTACTCACGCGGTGGACAAGTTTGCCATCGCGATCTTGGCCAGAATGGTGGCCTTTCTTCAACCTCCATGGCGGAGGCCCGTTGTGATCCCCTCATGCTGCAGGTGCTCGACGTCGTTCTATCTCCAAGTGGTTTCATCCCCGGAGATGCTCTGGCGGCTGGTGGCAGTGGATTTTTGTCGGAGTGGAGGCCCAAGCAAGCAGAATTGCCTCCAGGATCGGCGGCGCCGACGGTGCTGCCTCGAGCTTTCCGGCGTGTGGTAGAGGAGGACGACGAGGACTTGATTGCTTTTTATCTGTTAGTCCTAGGACCCTGTTTGTAAATTTAGAGGTCCTATTTCTGAATTTAGATCTTCTTGCGCAAAAATTGCTATGGAGGGACCTCTCTGTAATTGTTACCTGCCAGTTTTAATGAAATGCAGCTCTGGCCCGTTGGGCCGCCCCCTTGTTCAAAAAAAATATACCCGCTGCAGAAGATTACTAGTTAGGCATAGAAGCAAAGATTTTGATATTATAAGAGAGTACTCTTGTATGCACGAGCTTACTAGGTTCCAACAACTCTAGTCGTATTGGTTTGAGTATGGCCTCCTAATTGTAGCCTAGCTAATCCAAAGTCTACAATCTTGGGATCCATTGCATCACCGAGCAGAATGTTGTTAGCCTTCAGGTCTTGGTGGATGATCCTTACTGTCCTCGTGAAGATACATTATTCCCTTTGCAATTCCGAGAACGATGTTGTACTCTTCATCCCAATTTAGTGTATTTCTTCTACTAGAATCTTCTGCAAAAGGTTAGATTTTATTATGAGTTGTGCTGACAAAAGATAATAAACAACCATCATACTAACTTTGTTACGCAAACTTCAAATGATTCCTTACACTAATAATATGTACTTGTCTAAACTATGGACGGGTAGCAACTTGCTTGTCAGAAATTCTATAGTGAATATTAATGGTTGGATTAAACTAAGTACTCCAGATCAACAATATTCACTTCATGTTTTTTATGGATATATTTTTATCTCTACCAGACAGTTAGCTTCTTTATGAGTCCTACCCCCTAATATGGAAGTCCAATTCTCACCATGTTATGAGACACAAACAAGAAAGTGATAATTCACAAGAAAGTTATACTTTGAGAGGTGAATGGAGAGGAGGGAGCGAAATACCAAAAAGAAAGTTGTTGAGGCTCTCATTCTTGATATATTCATAAACAAGTAGCATCTCATTCTGATGCAAGCAAAATCCCTGTAACCTTACAAGGTTCTTGTGCTGAAGCTGTACCAGAACCATTACCTCATTGCGGATATGATCTAGTCCTTGCCCAGTACTATCTATAAGTTTCTTCACTGCTATTTCTTGCCCACCTGGAAGGTCTCCCTGAAGAAGATTATTGTCTAAGTATGAACACTGACCGTGGTATGTATGTTTCAACTGCATTCTTGTTCGTTTATTTATACCTTATACACTGTTCCAAAACCACCTTCTCCAAGCTTGTTCTGCTCTGAGAAGTTTCTAGTTGTGTTTTGCAGCGTAGGAAAATCGTAGATAGTGCACTTCCCTCTTGCCATCTTGTTAAATGCTGGTTGTACACATAAGTGATATCCATAAATAAATTGCAAATTTCAATATCCAGGACTTTGAGTAATTAACCAGAACCAGTTTATCACCATTTTCATGCTTCTTAGCCCTTCTTCTCTACAGGCGAATGAAAGCACAAAACATAAGAATCAACACCAGGATGGCGAAACAAGCGGCGCCTGCAGAGATCCCTGCAACTCTCCGGTTCCTCCATGGATTGGAGAATCATTGCATACGTCAAACGAAGAAGTCAAGTAGTGTGATGTGAAATTTGCTAGAGACGCGAAAAGTGAGAGTCAAACCCGACCTGTTCCTGCTTCTGCAGTAGCAATGGAAGGCACGGTTGCCGGTGCTGACGCTGGCGGCGCGGAAACCTTCACCATTGCGCTGGCCGTGTAGAACGGGTTCGCACTGTACCTCAGGTTGCACCAAATCCCAAGAGCTCTCCCCGTGGGGCTCCCGTTCAAGAACCAGGTAGCTCCGGCACTACGCCGCCGTCATCTCTGGCACACACTGAGCCATCCCGTAAATCTTTGGGTAGTGCGTCAAATCGAAATTCTCCTCGCCTGTGGCGAAGTACTTCTTGGTAGAGTTGTCGGGCATGGTGACGGCGAGGTCGACGGTCGCGTTCATCAGCACAACGGTGGCGGCGTTGAATCAGGCTGCCGAGACAGTGAGGTTCTCCGCATCCCCACTTATCCAACTGATCGGCGAGTTCACGCCGACGAAGTCAAGGAACCGCTGGTCGGAGAAGCGGAGGACGCATTCAACACGTCCTTGTTGTTGGGGCAGTCGCGCTGCGCTCCGGGAAACCCTGCCGCGACGTAGGCGCGGCAGGTAGAGGCGTTTGTGTCGCCGCGGCAGAGCGCCAGCGCGGAGATCAGGTCTGGCACCACGCCTACGGTGGCCATTGCGAAACCGGCCGTCATGACCGAGACATTGGCGGGGAGTGCTGCAGCAAAGAAGCCGAGGTTCCCTTGGTAGGTGTTGTTGGCCGCGTAGATGCCGCTGGCGCACGTCGACGCCCGCCACGGCGTTGGCTGTGGCGCGGCCAGCGGCGGCAGTATAATGACGGCCGCAGCTGCGAGAGCGAGGTAGGTGTCGAGCATGGTTGTTAGTGGCAGAAGAAAGCTTCCTGTTCCTGACCAGTAATGAAAGGCGCGAGTTGGCTAGACAATCAACAAACATCCAACATAGAGGCCATTGTTGTGCAACATACCAAGGCCAGTGGCTGCAGTTGACCGATCATCACAGTCCTGAAGACCAATTTGTCCGCGTCACGACGATAAGCGCACAAGGTTTTCCTTGATCGCTGCTGTAGGGGCTGCCGTAGGGGTAGGGGCTTATCGACTTGACTCCAGTTTGGCAGCTCGCACGAGCAGTCAAGACAAGCCCATCTCTGGGTGTCCAGTCTCCCATTACTTTAAGCCAATCCGATCACCTGCCAGCTCCTACCCACAATGGTTGGGATTCACCGCCACTTCGCCCCGGTATCCCTCGCCGTCGTGCTGCTGGCGCCGCGCGCCATGGCTTACCCGTGGCAAGTGTGCGGCAGGACCGGCAACTTCACGGCCAACAGCACGTACCAAATCAACCTTGCCTCCTTGCCGCGGCTCTGCCTAAGAGCATCCCCTGCAGTGCCATTAAAAGGGTCAACCATTAAAAATAACTGTTTTTTTACGGATTCGGGTGACAAAACGCAGACTAGCAGAGCCTTTAAACCTTTAAAACCGCAAAAAAAATAAGGGTTGACCCTTATTTTCTCCTCCCAACATTTACAACTGAGGGTTGGAGGGGAAGATTTGCCCCAACCCCTACTCGGCCGACGCAGACGCGCGGGCTGAAGTTTCAGCTTCCTCCTCACTGCGCGCGCCCGCGATTCGTCCGCCGCGCCCTGCCGCCTCCGGCCGCCCCCCCCCCCCCCCCCCCACCGCCCCTCCATTCGCCTCGGCCACCCCTCTCCGACCCGACCTCGTCGCCGCCGGATCCAGCTCACGCGAGCTCCCCCTGTGTCGCCCCACACCTGCGCTAGTCCGCCCGCCGCCGCCGCGATTGGCTCGCACCTGACCTCGCCTCGGCCACCCCACCCTATTCCGAGCTCGCCACCGCCCCCCCCCCCCCCCTGCGTGCCCCCATTGCCGAGCCGCCTCGGCCTTCCTCCGTGCCGCCAACGCCACCCAAGCGTCGCCCCGCCCCCGGCCTCGCGCGAGCTCCACCCGACCCGCCTCGTGCCAGCTGTCGCCATCACGCCGCCCGCTTGCCACGGCTCGAGCTCGCCGGGGTCGCCTCGCCGCCCGACGCCCTCTATTTCCAACCCACCACGCTGCGCGCGCTCACATGTTTTTTTTCTTTTCCTGTTTTAAGGGTTTGATTTGAGGGTACTGATCTACGCCCTCTGTTTTCAACCCTTAAAACTGCCATTTTTTTACCCTTATTCCAGTTTTAAGGGTTGACCTTTTAAGTGCTCTGCTAGTGATGCTCTAAGAACATCTCATCGTCCGTGGAACTCTTCGCCACCGCCGTCGTCGGCTCCGCCACGGACCAGGTCTCGGCACTCGCGCTCTGCCACGGCGACGCCAACGCCACGACCTGCTCCAGCTGCCTCACCATGGCGTTCCAGGACGTGCAGAACATGTGCGCCTACGACAAGGATGCCGCCATCTACTACGACCCCTGCGCCCTCTACTACACCTCTAACGTCAGCTTCCTCTCCTTTGTGGACAACCTCGCGTCGACGAGCCGTATCAACAACCAGCAGGTGACGTCGGACCCTGGCCATCAACCGCCAGGTGACCGCGCTGTTGAACGCCACCGCCGATTATGCCGCGTACAACTCCATGCGGCGGTACTCGTCTGGTCAGGCCGACCTCGGTGACGGGGAGTTCCCTAAGGCCTACAGCTGGGCGCAATGCATGCCGGACCTGACACCGGCACAGTGACGGGTGTGCCTTGCCGGCAGCATCACGAAGATGCCGAGGCTGTTCACGGACCACATCGGAGGGAGGACGCTTGGTGTCAGATGCAGCTATCGTTACGAGATGAGCCCCTTTCTCGGTGGCCCGGTGATGGTGCGGCTGGCTGCGCCGCCGAGCTCAGCAGCTCCTGCGCCGGCCGTAGCGCTCACGGTTTCAAAACCAGCAGGTGAGCATGTGCATACATTCGATCTGGTGGCCACGGTTGGAAGATTGTTTGTTCATTTAACTGTAGGCGAATCGATAATCATTTGCTAAGATTGCTATGCTAGAGGATGTATATGTGCCATCTCGATCCCTATCCTTGACCACTTGACAAACATCTACAAAACAAAATCTGACTTACACCAAAATGAGATCTGAGATGCAATGAATTGAACTCCCTTTCATGAACTGAGCAGGTGAGGGAGACAACATGTCACACTTCGTGTCATTTGCTAATGCCCTTGATATTAGCCACCTGCTTCAAGGCACAATCTTGTTCTCATTTACCACGACGAACAGTTTGCCGTGTGCAAAAATCAGCGCTCTTCGTTCGGATTTGCCGAGAGCCAACACTCAACGCACGGCAAAGGCTACTGTCCAGAATTAAAAAAAAGTCCAACACCATGGTGGAGATACCGTGCGCAACCCCGGCGGCGACGATGGTCGTCGTGCTGGCGGGTGGCGGCGATGTGCGGCGACGAGCTAGCTCATGGGAAGATGCGAAGAAGGGGATGGATCGAACGAGATGTGCGGCGATGTTTTGTTTTTTACCAGAGCTAGCGACGCTTCATGTCATCACGTGGGCAAACCTTTAGCCAGCCTCAACCAATCAGAAAGCAATACACGGATTGTGTGCTTTCTTAGAGATGTCCAGAGGCGTTGGATCATGCAGATCAATCATCCAACGCCTCATAAGCATAATCCACATGGAACTCCTCTGACCGGGTTCTTTGCCGTGTGCTGGGTAGGTTGCAGACGGCAAAGCATGGTTGCTGGCACACGGCAAAGACATTCTTTACTCACTTTTGGCATTGACAACATAGAAAATAATATTTCTACAAATAATTTTAAACCTCACTTTGGCACCATTATTTACCCTTAAAAGATACACCTATATGTCATATATGGGTCCTTTATCACCAACTATGTCACGGGAATGGCCATAATTTAATCATTTAGTTTGAAACTTATACATTTATATATGGTACACATTTTTGTGAAAGATTTTCTTGTAAAGTTTGTCGAATCTTATGTCTTTCATTTTTCCCAGGTACTAGTACACATAAAAGTACTCCTTGCCAAAGGTTTTCTTTTTTGTTAGCTTTTCTTCACTTTTTTCGAGATTTTTTAAAAGAAGGTTAAAATGGACAGATTGGCTATTTAATGAAAGGGGTCGATTTTCTTAAAGCTATCGATGGTTTGAAAGTGCATTCTATGCACTCCCAGATTTTGGTGACTAATGACAACACAAAAAGTTTCTAATGTTTGTGATGAAGCATGCAGGGTCTTTTACAGGTAGACTGATAAAGAGGAACACTTAGTTTGCCTAAGTTTCAATTCAACTACCCTTGGTCTTTCTTCAGAATTTCAGTCAGGAAATTTCCGGGGCTCGGAAATTTTCGGTCCCCAGACCGGAGATTTCCGAGCCATCCAAGTTTTTCACTAAGTCTGAATTGAAATGCGTACTGACTCCAACTCAAGCTGAGCCGGAAATCCTCTCGGAGATTTCCGAGCCCCAGTCCGGAAATCTCCGAGTGATAGAGGAATTTCGACCAAGTCCAGAACTCAAAATGCGTACTGACTCCAAAACAGTTTTAGCCGGAAATGCTCCCGGAGATTTCCGGCTCTCGGAGATTTCCGGGCCCCAATCCGGAGATCTCCGAGTGACAGAGGATTTTCGACTAAGTCAAGAAGGCCAACCAGTACTGAGCCAGATTCAAAAACAGCCGGAAATTGCTCCGGAAATTTCCAGGGTCCGGAGATCTCCGGTCCTCAACCCGGAGATTTCCGGGCTAGCGGCTGTACAACGGGCAGATTTTGGGGAGGGGTATAAATACCCCTCCACCTACCTCTAGCATTTCAAGCTTCCAGATTTTCTCTCTCCTCCATTGGTGCGGAAGCTCGTTTCTCCCGGATCTCCCAATATAGCCACTCAAATCCGTTGATACTTGGGGATCTGAGGGAGAAGCCACCGATCTACATCTCCACCGAAGCGATTTGACTTTCCCCCTCTATTTCTTGAGGGGCAACGAATCTAGGGTTCCTTTGTGGATAGCTAGGTTCAACTTTGTGTGTTTTGATCCTTTGTGGATTCCTTTATGGAAGTGACCTGTTGTGGTCTTTGTGAGAGCCCCCAATTCAGTTGTGGGTGTGTGCCTCACGCATTTGTACGGGACTTTCTCCGCCCTTAAAGGAGTCCTTAGTGGAAGCGTGGATTCGCACCTTTGTGGTCGAATTCACAGGAGAATAGGGTGAGACCTTTGTGGCGTTGAGCAAACCTTTGTGCTAGCTCACACCTCTCCAACGATAATATGTGGTGGAACTCGGGATAAAATCTTGGTCTTCGAGTTCCTACGGTTGTTTCGTTCCACTCTCCTTTACCGCATCTTTCTTTCCTGTACTTGCTTAGCTTCCTTGTTGTTTATCACTTGTGTCACCTAGTTGCACATCTAGACAATTCCGCTAGCCTAAAACTGAAAAAGACATAAAAATTGGTCACCACCTATTCACCCCCCCCCCCCTCTAGGTGGTCAACTGCCGTTCAATTGGTATCAGAGCCAAGTTGTCTCTTAAAAGCTTCACCGTTTGAGACCAACCTTGGACAATGCAAGTTGACCCAAAAGAGGTTTCCGAAACGGACGCCGCGACTTTGGCGGCAATGCAAGAGAAAGGTGCCACCATGGCCGATATCAACTCTTTGGAAACAAAGTTGACATCGTCCATACAAACCGAGTTCAAGAAGTTTCATGATATGCTTGAGTCTCTCAAGACATCTAAGGAAACCTATCTTGCATTGCCCTCAAAGCCTCCGGTGCTTCCGGGCATTACTCTTGATGTGGACCCCGAATTGATAAAGGAAAAGCAATTGCCTTTGGATGGGAAGGGTGATGCTAGTAGTTCCTCAACCCATCAAAACACTCCATCATCCAATGATGAAGTGCCTAAAGGCTACAACGCCACTCCTCCCCCATCCCAATACCATACCCCCGATCCCATTATTCCTCACCCGCAAGTTTCTCAAAGGGGTGATCCCCCGTTGCTTAAAGACTATATTTTTCTCAATGGCAATACATGATGAAGTCTCATGTTTGCAGCTCTTCAATCAAGTTGTGGCGCATCATTGAAGTTGGATACAAGCCGCATGATCCGACCAACCTAACAAGAAGAGAAGTGGTGGAGGCTCAACTTGATGCCACCGCTCTCTACATGATCCAAAAGGCGGTTGGGAACAAGGACATGCCTCGCATCCAACATCTCACCACCGCCAAGGAGACATGGGATGGTCTATCCGAGTTGTTCGTTGGAAATGATAGCATGAGAAGGAACCGCTATGACTCTTTGAGCAATGAAGCCGAGGGCTTTTTCAAGCTTGATGGTGAAGACCATGAGATGATGTATCAAAGATTGGTGACCATAGCCACAAGCTTTCGAGACGTGGGTTCCTCTCATATTGATGATGCTTGGATCAAGAGGAAGTATGTTAGCTCTATAATGGCTTGTGAGCCTACCGACGTCAAGAGTCTTCAAGGAAGACACAACTATCATCTCATGACGTCTAATGAGGTTATGCAAGAGATGGCCGCATACAAGGTGGCCACTAAGAATGCTCAAGATGCAAGGGCAAGGGCTCTTGGAATGCAAAGAGGCACAACCAACCTCGCTTTGAAGGCTACCGTTGAGGAAGACAACGATGATGATGATCTTGGAAGCTTTGACGCCATGTCCGAGGAAGCACTCAAGATTGCTTACAATGACCATCTCGCTCTTGCGGCTCGCACCTTTTGGAACAATCCCTCAAGAGGCAAGATGCATTTTGACAAGAATGCACCTCAAGCCGATAGGGTCTCACCCTCCAAGTCAAGGACATGTTACAATTGTCAAGACAAGTTCCATTTTGTTGCCGAGTGCCCTTATGAGAAAAAAGAAGAGAATGGTGGACGTCTAGTGCTCAAGGACAAAACGAAGATGCCTCCCAAGAAGGCCTATGGAAAGAAGAGGCCTTTTAACAAGAAGCCTCGCATCATGTTGTTGACTCAAGAGGAGTATCCCACCGATGATGAAGAGTAGGAGGAAGAAACGCCAAATGAAGTGGCGGCCCTTGCCACCACCTCGACAACTACCGTCTCTCCATCAACGACAAGAACTCCTTCAACTACGACAAGCTCTTCATCGTCTCTATTCACATCGCCTAATGAGAACACCATCACCAAGAGCTCAAAGTGTCTTATGGCAAAGGCATCGGAGGTACCTTCATCATCTTCCTCTCTTATGAATGAAATGAATGAGCTTGATGATGCCTCTAGCTTTAAAATCAAGCAAGAGCTTGTGGCATTCGACTCCTTTATCACTAACTTGCAAGGTGATAGCAAGAAACATGTTGGTGCCCTCATGGTTCGAATTGGTGAGCTAGAGCATCTCAATGAAGAGAAGGGTAAGATAGAAAGAGAAGACGCTATTTCTCTATCTTATTTGAAGTCCTCTCTTGAGGAGATTGAAGAGTCTCATGCTCGTCTTGAGGAGCAACTTGAAACTATTGAGGAAACTCATAACTCCTCACATACTAAGCTCATTAAGGATCGTGATATGTACTTTGCTAAATTCAAGGTGGCTCAACAAGATAAAGCCAAATTTGCGGTTGGGCATGTTCGACTCATTGAGGACATGGAGAAGCTCGTCATAGCTCACAAGGATTTGGAGAGTGAACATGCTCTTCTAAAAGAGTCGTATGCCCAACTCCAAACTCGGCTAACTAACCTTGATTCTCTTAGCATCTCTACCTCTAAGTGTTCTTGTGATAATGCTAATCTTGTGAAGGAGAATGCTAGGTTGAAGAGTGAGATGACTAAGGCCGCCACATCCAAGATCATCTTTCTTAAAGGTAAACAAGTTGTTGAGACTCCCATCGTGGAGCCTCACACTCGACAAGGAAAGGAAGGTCTTGGATATGTGCCTCCCATAAAGATGAATGCCAAGAAGGGCATTCCCAAGAGCATCAACCCCATCCAAGCAAAGAAGGCCGACTCCATTCAATCCAAGGAAGGTCTTGCGAGTAGGAATGTCACAAGGGGCAAGCCTACTCGTAAAGATCACGCTGGGGACAACAACCCTAACTATGCTTTATATGTCGATTATTATGGGAATGTTTGTGCTCGTTACATTGGACCCTGCTTTGGTTTTATTTCATATGCTATTTCGGTTCCTAAGTCTCTTGTCGCTAACCATAAAGCACCCATTGTGAAGCAATGGGTTGCTAAATGCAAGAATTGATCACTTGTAGGACCTTGCTCCCGGTGGTTCAAAATGGATAATTGATAGTGGATGTACAAGTCATATGACCGGGAGCAAAGAACTCGTTACGGAGTTGAAACCTAATGAAGATCAAGTAACCGTAACTTTTGGTGACTTATCAAGGTCTAAGGTAACCGGGTTTGGCAAAGTGGTAGTTGCCCCCGACATTTCTCTAGTCAATGTCATGCTTGTTGAATCTCTTGGCTATAATTTGTTATCGGTTCGTGCCTTAACAAAGATGGGGATCTCTCCCTTCTTTGATAAGGACATTGTGGTCCTCTTGTGGAGCAAGTCGCTAAGAGTGGCTTTCGTGGGACACGTGGAGCATGAGCTCTATGTGGTGGACTTCTCCGGAGCCACCACTTCTCAAGCCATGTGTCTCTTCGGAAAAGCCGACGTGGGTTGGCTTTGGCATCGCCGACTAGCTCACGTAAACATGCGTACTTTGCAAAGTCTCCACAAGGGTGGTCACATCCTTGGACTAAAAGATCATGTTTCCTTTTCAAGGGATCGAATTTGTAGAGCTTGTGTGGAAGGCAAGATGCATGATATTCCTCATCCAAGCAAGACCATCATATCGTCGTCTCGGATTTTGGAGCTCCTTCATGTTGATCTATTTGGACCAATTCCGGAGATAAGTCTTGGTGGCAAGAAATATTGCCTCGTGATTGTTGATGACTATTTAAGGTATACTTGGGTCTATTTCTTCAAGACCAAGGATGAAATTCAACAAGTCTTCATCGACTTCTCAAAGGAAGTTCAACGCCAACATGACCTTCCCATTTTGGTTATTCGGAGTGACAGTGGGTCGGAATTCAAGAACTACACTCTTAACGACTTTCTTAGTGAAGAAGGCATTCGTCATCAATATTCCGCTGCTTACACTCCTCAACAAAATGGCGTTGCCGAAAGAAAGAACCGGACTCTCATCGACATGGCGAGATCTATGTTGGCGGAGTTCAAGTCTCCCATCAACTTTTGGGCGGAGGCTATTTCCACCGCATGTCACTCATCAAATCGCCTCTACTTCCGCAAGGGATTGAAGAAGACTCCATATGAGATCCTCACCGGCAATAAACCCAACATTGGCTACTTCCGAGTGTTTGGGATGTAAGTGCTATTATCTCGTCAAGGGTGTCCGGTTGGGTAAGTTTCCCTCTAAATCTCTTGAGGGGATTTTTGTCGGTTATGGTAGCGAGTCCCACACTTATAGAGTCTTTGATAAATCCTCCCGGATTATCATAGAGTCTTGTAGTGTGGAATTCGATGAAAATGATGGCTCCCAAGTGGAGCAAGTTGGTGTTTGTGATGTAGGTGATGAACAACCTTTTGATGCTATTAAGAAGATGGGGGTGGGCTTTCTACGCCCAATTGAAGTCCATCAATAAGTTGTTCAAGATGACTCAAGTTCTCCCATCAAGGAAACCTCACCATCACAAGAACCACAAGGTGGCTCACTCATAGAAAATGATGATTCCCTTCAAGATCAATCTCAAGATCCTCCTCAACAAGGGCATGTTATTTCTTCTCAAGATGAAGCTCATGATGAATTTCAACAAGATCTTCATCAACAAAAAGATCATGCCTCCTCCTCCAAGATTATCGAAGCCAACTCCACTTCTCCAAGTTCTACTCAAGGGCAAGATCATCCTTCTCCACCTCATGAAGAGACTTCTCATGATGATCAAGGCCCTCAAGAAGGTCAAGACGAGGATCCAAAGGATCAAGATGGTCAAGAAATTGTCCCCACCACAAGGGCGGCATTTGAAACTCGTCGTCAAGCTCGCTTTGCAAAGTCTTTGGAACTTAGAGCATTATCTCTCGACAAGGTCATTGGTGATATTCGAGCAAGGGTCTCCACACGAAGTCAATTAGCTCACTTTAGTGAGCATCAAGCACACATTTCCATGGTCGAGCCCAAGAAAGTCTTTGATGCTCTTGAAGATCCCGATTGTCAGGGCTATGCATGAAGAACTTAACAACTTCGAGCGCAACAAAGTGTGGCGTCTAGTTGAGAAGCCTAAAGATTGCTGCAACGTTATTGGCACTAAGTGGATCTTCAAGAACAAGCAAGATGAACATGGTATCGTTGTGAGGAACAAGGCGCGGTTGGTGGCTCAAGGTTTTTCTCAAGTCGAAGGCATCGATTTTGGAGAAACTTTCGCGCCGGTCGCAAGACTCGAATCGATACGTATTCTCATCGCTTTTGCTTCTCACCATGGTTTCAAATTGCAACAAATGGATGTAAAATCTGCTTTTCTTAATGGTCCATTGCAAGAACTTGTTTATGTTAAACACCCCCGGGTTTTGAAAACCCCAACCATCCTCACCACGTCTATGTCTTGGACAAAGCTCTCTATGGCCTTAAACAAGCCCCCCGTGCATGGTACGATCACTTGAGAGAGTTCTTGGTAGACCGTGGATTTGAGGTTGGGGTAATCGATCCCACTCTTTTCACTAAAAAGGTTAATGGTGAACTCTTCATTTGTCAATTATATGTCGATGACATTATCTTCGGTTCTACTAACCGTGTGTTCAATGATGAGTTTTCCAAGCTAATGACCGACAAGTTCGAGATGTCCATGATGGGTGAACTCAAGTTCTTTCTTGGCTTTGAGATAAAGCAATTGAGGGAAGGGACTTTCATTTTTCAAGCCAAGTATATTCAAGAGATGATCAAGAAATTCAAATTGCTTGGACTTAACGGTGTGACGACTCCTATGCAAACCAAGTGTCACCTCCAACTCAACCCCGACGGTAAAGAGGTAGACCAAAAGGAGTATCGTTCTATGATTGGGTGTCTTCTTTATTTGTGTGCCTCTAGGCCCGATATCGTTTTAAGCGTGGGAGTGTGTGCCCGTTATCAAGCCGCGCCTAAGGAAAGTCATTTGATGGCCGTGAAGAGAATCTTCAGATATTTGGTTCATACCCTTTGCTTTGGGTTGTGGTATCCCAAAGATGGCACCTTGTCTCTTTGTGGATACACTGACTCCGATTGGGCGGGCGACATTGATGATAGGAAGTCCACATCCGGGACATGTCAATTTCTTGGAAGATCTTTGGTGAGTTGGTCCTCGAAGAAACAAAATTGCATCTCTTTATCCACGGCGGAGGCCGAGTATGTCGCTGCCGCAAGCGGATGTACTCAGCTTCTTTGGATGCGGCAAACTTTAAAGGATTACGGTGTCCACTTGGACAAAGTGCCGCTTTTATGTGACAATGAGAGTGCCATCAAAATTGCATACAATCCGGTGCAACATTCAAGGACCAAGCACATTGAGATTCGTCATCACTTCATCCGCGATCATGTGGCACGAGGAGATATTGATCTATCATATGTTGGTACAAGGGATCAATTGGCGGATATCTTCACGAAGCCCCTTGATGAAGCCCGTTTTTTCTACTTGAGGAATGAGCTCAATATCATAGATTCTCGGGCCTTGGCTTGAACTCCGTACACACACTCCAACGTTTAAGGCTTTATAAGACCAAGAGGTACGCATGGACTTAGGGGGAGTGTTTTCCTAATACGTTGGACTCTTCCTCCCCCTATTATGCATATAGTGACATATCATTGCTAAAACTTCAAATTAAATCTAATTTGTGAGCTTTAATGATGAGAGGTAGTTATGGACCCAAGATATATCTTCGCGGTACCATGCTACAACTCATACACGGTGGCCTAGGCCACCAACACTTCTTTTTCTTTGGATTCTATTTGGTTTTTTTTTTATTCTCACTTGCATTGTCTTTGGTTCTTTTGGGAAAACACACTCTTGTTGGTCTTCCTTTGTATTATATGGTTCTTGCAACTTGAGTGTGTCTTCTTTATTCAGTTTGAGTGTCTATCCTAAGCCTTTCACTTTCCTGTAAACATGCTTTTCCCCACTCATGTCCCCTTTTGGTTTCTTGTTCCTGGAGTTATTCGGTTTGAACGGAAATCTCCGAGCCTTACTCGGAAATCTCCGGGCCACCAGAGAATTTCGAGACTAAGTCCATTCAAAAATCAGCACTGACCTGTGATGATTTTTGACCGGAAATAGTCCCGGAAATTTCCGGTGTCCGGACATTTCCGGGCCTAGACTCGGAAATCTCCGGTCCGATGTCCGGAAATCTCCGGTCCGATGTCCGGAAGTCTCCGAGTGTGCCAAAAGTTTTCCAGGGCTAAGTCCTATCCGGAAATAGCCCCGGAAATCTCCGGCACCCGGAAATCTCCGAGCCTCAGTCCGAAAATTTCCGGTTCAAATTTTCCTGTCTATATAAGGGCACGGGTGGATCGGCCGGTTCGGCCAGTTCTTCCACCCCATGCCCTAACTCTCTCTCTCCTCCGAAAATCTCCATTTTTTTCCATTCCTCGCTGCGCGTGGATCGTTCGAGGGTTTCTTGCGTGCTTCGGGGATCTGCTTCTCCTCGTCAAGGGCTTCGTTTCCATCCGCACGCTTTTCGCAATGTCTTCCGGTAACTCCTCTTATTTCAAATCTAGGACTAAACTTGTTTTCGTTTAACCTAGCCGATTTAGGAGGTTGTTGTTTGTTTCCTTTGGTAGAATTGCTCCCCTAGGCATATTCTACCTTCCACATGCACAGATATGTTTTTCATCCATAGATTTTGTTCAAATCTGTCAAAATTTCGTGCAGACCGGAAATCTCCGAGTCTGACTCGGAAATCTCCGGACCCCGGAGATCTCCGAGTCAGACCCGGAAATCTCCGGCCTGCTCAGAATCAAAACAGCTAAGTCCAGAAACCGTGTTTGTCAAAAAATTTCTAGTATGTTCCATTTTCAATCTCGGACATGAGTGCTTACCCCATATGCTTTCAATCCCCTCTATGCTGTGTATTTGCAGGTTCCAACCCTCGTGGCCGCTTCAAGCAAATGGCTAATCGCGGAAGAGCCAAACCAGTTCACTCACGCCCTCCCAGTGGGTCCTCAAGTGAAGACAACTCACAAACTGAGACCTCTGCCATACTCAGGAAACCTATTGGTGCTAACAAGAAGAAGAGGACCGAGCTCCGTCTTGAAGACTTCAACAAAGGCAGTTTTCGCAAGTGGCGAAGTGACCTCTCCTATAATGTGGAGTCTGATGATCCCACATTCTTTTGCACTGAGATGGCATGGATCTACAGGGAAGTCTATCAGAAGTTCTCTGTTGACAAGCAAATCTGCCCCATGAAGTGGATTGACTTTGACAAGTTAATGAAGAAGGCCGATTATTTTGGTGGTGCTGTGAAGGTTTGTGGACTTCTGGGTTTGGAGCCATTGATGAGAACTGAGTGCAACTACAGCGTCTCTCTTATCCATCAGTTCTATGCCACTGTGGTGTTTGACTCCTCAGAGGATATTGGGATGACCTGGATGTCTGGCAGGCAGCGCTTGACTTCCTCCTTCAGAGAGTTTGCTCAGATTCTTGGATGTCCTTTCCGTGGTCTTTCTACTACAGCTGGTGCTCGCATGCATGTCCATGGCGTGTCTTACAACAAACACGTCATGACTGATCTTTACCAGCCTGGAGGGAAGATTGGCTCTCAGATTGGCCTCCTCCCCACTTATGATATACTGCTTCGCATGTTCCGTTGGACCATTGCTCCCATTGCCGGCAATGCAGATAATATTGCCGGGGCTCTAGTAAACTTGATGGCCAAAGCTCATGATGCCTATCTTGGGGAGTATGGGTTGAGCAGGAGGTCTATAAGGTGGATGTCATGGACTTTATTTTCCAGGAGATGTCACTAGCAGTTTTTGAGAGGAAAGTTCCTCCATATGCTCCTTATATAATGTTGCTCATCAAGAGCCTATACAAGCTTTTTGAGCAAGACGGTGATGACTTTGATGCAGCCTTTGCCACTCAGCCTCACAAGCCAGCCCTGCTTGTCCAGAAATCTGCTCACTTGGTTCAACAACAAGCCACCATGCATGAGATCAATGAGGATGACATTTTTGGTGGTCCATCTCGGGTCCCCTCCAATCCCAACATCAAGAAAGCTGCCAAGAAAAGTCGCCCCTGGGTAGTTCGAGCAATTGAGAAAATCATGAACATGAACTGTTGCATTCACAGTGAGAACTACTCCATCTACTCTCAGAACCATCGCATTATGCAGCGCCAAGAAGCAATGATGGCTCACTTGAAGATGCCTGCTCCGAAGCACCCCTTGAAGCCTCGCGTTCCTTTCAAGGATTGCAATGCAGATGGTCGCACTTTTGATTGGGATGATGCTGTGCCAGAGGACAGCGATCTTGAGAATGCTGACACTGAGGAGGAGGAGGAAGATGATCAGGACGAGGGTTCCGACTCTTGAGTCATGGGACGTTAGTGGAACCTCCTCCCTTTTTGGTATCTTCATGCCAAAGGGGGAGAAGTATCTTTAGGACTCTCGGGATTTGCATGGGCTAGGAGCACTTCTTTCTTTTCGTTTTTGTTTCCTTCAGTGCTCCTTTATTTCATGACTGTTTTTGTTCGTCATGTGTGTGAGACATGAGTACTGTTAAATTCTCTATTGTAATAACTCTTTATCTAAGTTTGTTGCTTCTATTGTGTATATGTGTGTTTTGTAAAATCTAGGTGGAGTGTTGATCCTAAGGAATGTGCACTTTGTATTCCAAAGACATTCTTAAATAGTGCACTCCCTTAGGGGGAGCTCCGTCTATATTTTGCAAATCCATTCTTTTTTTTGTGTTGTCATCATTCGCCAAAAAGGGGGAGATTGAAAGTGAATTCTATGCACTCCCAGATTTTGGTGACTAATGACAACACAAAAAGTTTCTAATGTTTGTGATGAAGCATGCAGGGTCTTTTACAGGTAGACTGATAAAGAGGAACACTTAGTTTGCCTAAGTTTCAATTCAACTACCCTTGGTCTTTCTTCAGAATTTCAGTCAGGAAATTTCCGGGGCTCGGAAATTTCTGGTCCCCAGACCGGAGATTTCCGAGCCATCCAAGTTTTTCACTAAGTCCGAATTGAAATGCGTACTGACTCCAACTCAAGCTGAGCCAGAAATCCTCTCGGAGATTTCCGGCGCTCAGAGATTTCCGAGCCCCAGTCCGGAAATCTCCGAGTGACAGAGGAATTTCGACCAAGTCCAGAACTCAAAATGCGTACTGACTCCAAAACAGTTTTAGCCGGAAATGCTCCCGGAGATTTCCGGCGCTCGGAGATTTCCGGGCCCCAATCCGGAGATCTCCGAGTGACAGAGGATTTTCGACTAAGTCAAGAAGCCCAACCAGTACTGAGCCAGATTCAAAAACAGCCGGAAATTGCTCCGGAAATTTCCGGGGTCCGGAGATCTCCGGTCCTCAACCCGGAGATTTCCGGGCTGGCGGCTGTACAACGGGCAGATTTTGGGGAGGGGTATAAATACCCCTCCACCTACCTCCAGCATTTCAAGCTTCCAGATTTTCTCTCTCCTCCATTGGTGCTGAAGCTCGTTTCTCCCGGATCTCCCAATATAGCCACTCAAATCCGTTGATACTTGGGGATCTGAGTGAGAAGCCACCGATCTACATCTCCACCGAAGCGATTTGACTTTCCCCCTCTATTTCTTGAGGGGCAACGAATCTAGGGTTCCTTTGTGGATAGCTAGGTTCAACCTTGTGTGTTTTGATCCTTTGTGGATTCCTTTGTGGAAGTGACCTGTTGTGGTCTTTGTGAGAGCCCTCAATTCAGTTGTGGGTGTGTGCCTCACGCATTTGTACGGGACTTTCTCCGCCCTTAAAGGAGTCCTTAGTGGAAGCGTGGATTCGCACCTTTGTGGTCGAATTCACAGGAGAATAGGGTGAGGCCTTTGTGGCGTTGAGCAAACCTTTGTGGTAGCTCACACCTCTCCAACGAGACGTACACCTATGTGGTGGAACTCGGGATAAAATCTTGGTCTTTGAGTTCCTACGGTTGTTTCGTTCCACTCTCCTTTACCGCATATTTATTTCCTGTACTTGCTTAAATTCCTTGTTGTTTATCACTTGTGTCACCTAGTTGCACATCTAGACAACTTACTTTCCGCTAGCCTAAAACTAAAAAAAAAACATAAAAATTGGTCACCACCTATTCACCCCCCCTCTAGGTGGTCAACTGCCGTTCATGGTTCTATGCTATAACAACTACTTTTGTATATTAAAATGATTTTTAGAAAAATATAAGAGCAAACTATCATACACTTATAGTTCAAATTTGAATTACTTTAAGAAAATTGAGATAAAGTTATATAAATAGGCAAAATTAGGTAGAGAGCGATAATATTCCTAATATTTGAGAAATCTCCGTCAAATGTGTACTACTTTGTATGAAAATTAAATTGGTGCCATTTTTCACCAAATATTTTGTACTTGCTTCACAAAATTATGTAAATTGCACGATTTGCCGTGTACTTTACCAATGCACACGGCAAAGAATTCTTTGCCGTGTGTCTGTCATTTGTACACAGCAAATCAAGTATGTTCGCCGTGCATAGTTCTTTGTCGTGTGTTTTTCTTAGTGTTTGCCGTTCATGCTTCTTTGCCGTGTGTTTTGTTTAGTCTTTACCGTGTTTTGAAACTTTGTCGTGTCGTACACGGCAAAGCCTATCTTTTGCCGTATGGTTTTCTTTGCCGTGTGTTTTCCTTAATCTTTGCCGTGTTCCGCAAAAACTAGACACACGGCAAAGAGCCAACCTCACGGCAAATAATGTTTTTCCCGTAGTAAACGTAATCAACCTCCTTGTTTGGCTCTCTATCTGGATGAGGAGGACACATGCAGGAGCAGCTAAGACAGGTATATATGCCCCGTGCCTGCAATAGTCTCCAATTCCAAATCTTGAAAGAACAATCTCCTTCTTTCGCACTAACATTTCATATCTCAGCAGATTCCATTAACTCTGCTGAACCGGAGAACATTGAAACTGTAGAATCGATGCTAATCGACATTTCTATACTGTGAGCCGCGACCGGGTTTTTCACAGAAAGTAATAAGCTAGGCGAAGGCGGTTTTGGTTCGGTTTATAAGGTAGTATTGATGACCAAACAAAATTCGGAGCACATACGTACAATTGATTAGAGTCTCTCTTTCGTTTCTAAAAAAAGTTGAGCTTGCATTTGTTCGATCTTTACAAGGTACTCTCCCTGGTGACGAAGAAATAGCTGTCAAGAGGCTCTCCAAGAGTTCGACACAAGGAGTTGGGGAGTTGACGAACGAGCTTGTTTTGGTCGCAAAGCTTCAGCACAAGAATCTTGTTAGGCTTCTTGGTGTCTACTTAGAGCAGGAGGAAAGGCTGCTCGTCTACGAGTTTGTACCCAACCGGAGCCTCGATCAGATTTTGTTCGGTACTAAGTGAATCATACTACTACTTGAATTATTAACTCTATTTTCTCTGCAATGTTTGTTATCTTTGCATACACTGACCGCTCCTGTTTTTTGAACTTATGAATGATGTGTAGACACGGAGAAACGTGAATAACTTTACCGGGGAAAGAGGTATAAGATCATAAATGGAATCGCACGAGGCCTGCAGTACCTCCATGAGGACTCCCATCTCAAAGTAATCCAAAATGATCTCAAGGCAAGTAATGTCTTAGCTTGTCACCAACATGAACCCCAAGATTTCAGACTTTGGTCTCGCCAAGCTCTTCGGGGACCAGACGCGTGTCGTCGGTACATAGTGAGTCATAGATAAGATGCTTACTTAATCTTCCCATAATAAGCAGCTCAAATCCAACACCAATTATCTTTGATGATTCAGTGGGTACATGGCACCGGAGTATGTGACGCGCGGGAACTACTCGGTCAAAACGGACGTGGTCAAAACGGATGGATCAATATCTGAGCTGATAGACCCAGGCATGGGCGACGCTTTCTCACGGAGTGACGCACTAAGGTGCATCCACATCGGGCTACTGTGTGCGCAGGGTGACCCTGCAGGCAGACCGGCGATGTCGTCCCTGTTAGAATTGGGTCCATTAGTGGGGCAGCCCAATAAGGAATTTCAGAAATCTCGAAGGGCCAATTTAGTGGCAGCACATTGAAGTGGGAGCTAAGTTTAGTCTCATACTGCTAGTGGAAGAGGAGTAGCACCAGTTTATATAGTGGAGTGTGTTGCTACTTGGTAAGCCTGTGAGAACATGAGGCTCTCTCTCACGCTCCTCCTCCGCCGCTCGCATGCACGCACGCACCGCCCGCCCGTCTCGTCACGACGCGCCGCGCCGCGGGAATCTAGCCGAGCAGAGCTTTATTTTTGCAGTCTGGGAAAAACGGTTTGCCGAACGCATCGCAGATAGTCGGTTTGGGTCGCTCCCGGATCGTCGGCTACTGTAACCGACCTAAACGTGCGCGACGTGGACTTGGCCCATGTTGTACCCATTAGGGTTTTCCCTAGCCGCGCTATATAAAGTCGGGTACTACGTGCGCTGCAATCAACCCCAAACCAATCTAGGTTTTGCCTAGTCGTGCCTTGGCCGCCACCGTAGTCTACTCCATCCCGAGCGCCGGCGTGCACCGGCGAACGGGACAGCAGGTTTCCGGAACCCTCGTCCTTGTGATCCTGTAAGGGAGGGGGCGAATAAGGTTTTTGGGAAGCGCTCCGCGCGACTGCTCTCAAGCTCTTCATCATGGCTCGCCTTCCTGTACGCTCGCCGGACTCGCGGGCTGCTCGTCAACAATGTCGCCATCGCCTTCAGGAAGCTGTTGTCGTCGCTGCTGCTGCAACAACTACGACGACTACCACGACTACTTCATCTACAGTTGTTCGGTACGCTCATCACGTGCCGATGTGCCGATTTAGTATGTCTATGTGTGTAGACGTTTTGCTGATGTTCATGTTGATTAATACATCTAGTATTTGCGAGATTAACATGCTAGTAGCTGTTGTAGTAATGTTTAATATACTGGAATTAATCATGAAAATTGTGCCTAATAATCCAACAATCCAAAAATCTTAAATGTGCAATTTCCTGAATTAAACATGGGACATCTATCTGATTCGCTGAGGCCGGACAAGTTGACCGGTGCGGATTTTAAGAGATGGAAGATCAAGACCACGTTGTGGTTGCGATCTCTGAAAGTGTTCGAGGCCAGTGAGGGTTTACCTGAAGGAACTATATATGACGAGGATCAGAACAAGTTCAAGGATACCAACACTACCTTTGTGGGACTCGTTCTGAGTGTTCTTAGCAACAAGCTGTTTGATGTGTACATGCACATCTCAGATGGCAAAGAGCTCTGGGAGGCACTGAACGCTAAGTTCGGTGTAGCAGATGCTGGTAGTGAACTGTACATCATGGAGAATTTTCATGACTTCAGGATGGCTAAAAAACCGTTCTGTAGTCGAACAGGCTCATGAGATACAGTGTATTGCGAAGGAGCTTGAACACGCTAAGTGTGCCTTACCTGACAAATTTGTGGCCGGGTGCATTATTGCAAAGTTGCCTTCTTCATGGAGGAACTTCGCCACAACTCTCAAACACAAGAGACAGAAGATATCGGTTGAAAACCTGATAGCGTCTCTTGATGTTGAGGAGAAGGCTCGGGCTAAGGACACTGCTGAGAGAGGTGGTGAAGGTCAGTCTAGCGCCAACATGGTGCAGAAGAACCATAACCACGACAAGAACAAAGGAAAGAACAAGTCTGTTTTCAATGTACCTGCCAAGACTAATTCTTTAAAGAAGAAGAAGAAGAAGATGATGAACAAGTCTGAGCTAGGTTGCTATACCTGTGGAGAGCTCGGCCACTTCTCTGTGGACTACCCAGATCGTGCAGACAAGAAAGGGAAAAAGGCCAAGACTGTCAATGTCGTGACCGCTAGCAATACTGATGGGTATGGTAATTTACCATTTGTGCTTTCAGTATTTCATTCTCCATGTTGGTGGATTGATACGGGTGCTAACGTTCATGTGTGCGCTGACATCTCTTTGTTCACTTCTTATCAGGTCGCTCGGGATTCTTCCATCCTAATGGGGAATGGATCACATGCTACTTTCGTGGTGTTGGCACGGTAGATCTGAAGTTTACTTCGGGGAAGATCGTGCAGCTGAGGAACGTGCAACATGTCCCTACTATGAACAAGAATCTCATTAGCGGTTCCCTTCTATGCAGAGATGGGTATAAGTTAGTCTTGGAGTCCAATAAAGTTGTAGTGTCAAAGTTTGGACAATTTATTGGTAAAGGTTATGAGTACGGAGGCTTGTTCCGTTTTTCACTTTCAGATTTCTGTAATAAATCAGTAAACCACATTTGTGGCGGTGTTTCCGATGATACCAGTGTTTGGCATTCTCGTTTATGTCACATTAATTTTGGTTTGATGTCTCAGTTGTCCAGTATGAGTTTAATTCCGAATTTCACTATTGCAAAAGGTTCCAAGTGTCATAGTTGTGTGCAATCAAAGCAACCTCGAAAGCATCACAAGGCAGCCGAGGAGAGACACTTAGCACCGCTAGAACTCGTACATTCGGATCTGTGTGAGATGAATGGCGTGTTGATAAAAGGTGGAAAGAAATATTTCATGACTTTAATTGATGATGCTACTAGGTTCCGTTATATATATTTTTTGCAAACTAAAGATGAAGATTTAGACTACTTTAAAATTTACAAAGCCGAAGTAGAAAATCAACTAGAGAGAAAGATCAAACGTCTTAGGTCGGATCGTGGTGGCGAGTATTTCTCCAAAATATTTGATGTTTTCTGTGAGGAACATGGTATTATTCATGAGAGGACGCCTCCCTATTCTCCCCAATCAAACGGGGTTGCTGAGAGGAAGAACCGCACGCTGACCGACTTGGTGAACGCCATGTTGGACACTGCTGGTTTATCTAAGACATGGTGGGGGAGGCTTTATTGACTTCGTGTCATGTCCTGAATAGAGTTCCTAACAAGAATAAAGAGAAGACCCCTTACGAGGAGTGTTCTGGAAGAAAACCATCACTTTCTTATTTACGCACTTGGGGGTGCTTGGCGAAAGTCAATGTTCCAATTCCTAAGAAACGTAAACTCGGACCAAATACAGTGGATTGTGTCCTTCTGGGTTATGCTCAGCCGCACATCGGCTATAGATTTTTAGTAGTTAAATCTGAGGTACCTGATATGCATGTTGATAGTATTATGGAATCTCGTGATGCAACATTTTTTGAGAACATGTTTCCTATGAAGGATATGCATAGCACTGCTAGGATTTCTTCTGAGATATTTACTGAATCTAGTACATCTGTTGATTATTCTGAACAACTACATGTTGAGGAAGTCCTTGAGAAGGATGACAATGCCAAAAGGAGCAAGAGATAGAGGATTGAAAAATCCTTTGGTGATGATTTCATTGTGTACCATGTGGACAATACCCCTACGTTCATTGCAGAGGCATTCACATCTCCTAATGCGGATAACTGGAAAGAAGTTGTCCATAATGAGATGGACTCGATTCTTACTAATGGAACTTGGGAATTATCTGAACGACCCTACGGTTGCAAACCTGTGGGTTGTAAGTGGGTGTTCAAGAAAAAGCTAAGTCCCGATGGTACTATTGAGAAGTACAAGGCACGGCTTGTAGCCAAGGGTTACACTCAGCGTGAAGGCAAAGATTACTTTGACACCTATTCACCTGTCGCTAGACTGACCACCATTCGTGTACTACTTTCCATGGCTGCCTCCTATGGTCTGATCGTTCATCAAATGGACGTAAAGACAACTTTTCTTAACGGAGAGTTGGAAGAGGAAATCTATATGGATCAGCCCGATGGGTTTATAGTAAAAAGTGAAGATAGAAAGGTGTGCAAATTGTTAAAATCTTTGTATGGGCTGAAGCAAACACCTAAGCAATGGCATGAGAAGTTTGACATAACGTTTACGTCTGCAGGCTTTGCCATTAATGAGGCTGATAGGTGTGTGTACTATCGCCATGGTGGGGGCGATAGTGTTATATTATGCTTGTATGTTGACGACATACTAATTTTCGGTACAAGCATGATAGTGATAAATGAGGTCAAGTCTTTCTTGTCAAAGAGCTTTGATATGAAAGATCTGGAACAAGCTGATGTGATTATGAACATCAAGCTGATTAGGGATGAGAGTGGGATTACGTTAACACAATCACACTATGTTGAGAAGGTCTTGAGCCGATTCGGCTTTATAGACAGCAAGCCTTCTCCAACACCCTATGATCCCAGCGTGACACTCAGAAAGAACAAGAAAGAGACGATAGATCAATTAAGATACTCTCAAGTGGTCGGTTCACTCATGTACCTTGTGAGCGCGACGAGACCTGATATCTCTTTTGCTGTGAGCAAATTGAGCAGGTTCATGTCTAACCCGGGTACTGATCATTGACATGCACTTGAAAGGGTCATGCGCTATCTGAACGGTACAATGAGTTACGAGATTCACTATTCAGTGTACCCTGCTGTGCTTGAGGGATATTGTGATTTGAACTGGATCTTAGATGTTGAGAAGCTCTACGCCACAAGTGGATATGCGCTTATTCTTGGTGGTGGCGCAGTATCATGGAGGTCTTGCAAACATACCATATTGACGAGGTCAACCATGGAAGCAGAACTTACTGCTAGATACAGCTTCTATTGAGGCAGAATGGCTGCATGAGCTCTTGATGGACTTGCCGGTGGTTGAGTAACCATTACCGGCCATCCTTATAAATTGTGACAATCAAACGGTTATTGACAAAGTGAACAGTGCTAAGGATAACGCGAAGTCATCAAGACACGTTAAAAGACATTTGAAGTCTGTCAGAAAATTGAGAAACTCCGGAGTAATATATGTTTCGTATATTCAAACAGACAAAAACTTGGCAGATCCCTTTACGAAGGGACTATCACGTAATGTGATAGAAAGTGCATCAAGGGAGATGGGGTTGAGACCCGTGAGCGTTACTCCATAGTGGTAACCCAACCTATGTGATCGGAGATCCCGTGAATTAGGACCTGGGAAGAACAAGTTAGTGGTGTGACAGAGCAGAGTTATTACCTAACCCTCTCTATGTGAAGATGCACAACTCTCAATATATGTAAGGCAGGTTGGCTACATGCCTTAATGTGGTTCTGTTGGCTATTCATAGCAAAGATGTTGTTCTACAGAGCATTCTTGAAAGAACACACCTATATGAGTCAAATTGTTAAACGTCGTAATTTATGAAATTTGGATGATCTCTAGTAAACTCATGATGACGAGGGATTAACTCGACACGTCCCATGGTGATGTACCTAGGGTTGTATCGCTAGGAAGAATATATGAGTGTTGGCGAATTCAGACGGCTGACAAGCAAATAGTTGCTCGTCAGATCTATATTATCGATCTCACAATATGAATACAGGGATGACCCGGCGAGTCGTTGCCTCTCTAGTGTTTTGGGTATATGATTGCACGTAGTCTTTCACCTCCCTCCCGACCCATATATATAGGGATCCAGGTCTCAGGAGTTCGAATACAACTAGAGTTACATCTATTAGATACCTAAGTCGGCACGAAGCCGCCTAACTTATGCCATACTCCAGCCATTAAAAAAGCCCTTCGTCTTCATCTTTATATGGGCCAATGACTGGGCCTTGTAGAAAACCAGCCTTTAATGTAGCGTGCTGGTTATACCCATCAGGTATAACCACATCAGTAGCCCCCGAATGCCTATTCGAGTCCGAAGGATCGGGTAGGGATTCCCACACTTTATACATCACCTGGCTATCCTCTTTTGATGTTCACAACCTGTATTCGAAAGTGCATTGTTACAAATCAGAGCGACTGTTAATCGCGATATCACATAAAATCTCAATTCGCCTCTTTAAGGGATGGTTGGAATAGAAGGCCTGATTCAGCCGACGGATCGGGGTCAAGTTAATTCGCGACTCGGGCGAAATACCTTACTAACCTACTCAGTCTCAAGTCCCTTGACTCGAAACTAGCAAACCGTTCAAATCCAAACCAAGCCTGTCGGGACTTACTGGTTTGAACCCGGTCAAATATAAGGTACCCTTAGCGCTCAGGATTTTGCTTCATGCCCGCTGGCACCGAATTTAAACGAGTCCACGTAGCTTGTACAGGTCACCCGACCTTATTCAGGTCTTACCGTTGCATAGTTTGATACAGCATCGGGGACTAGACTAGGCTAGAACATCCCGGAATTGCTTTATATTTTGTGTATATATTCGTTTCTCATCACCCAATGCCTGTGAATGAAAACCTCTTTGCTCTAGCACTTGCCACCGACACAATTTCATCCTCTAGCTGACGCTGATCGTCGAATGAATTTCATCCTTCGACTGACACAGATAGCCGAGTGAATTTCATCCTTCGACTGACATTGATCGCCGACTGACAAACATCCATCGGGTGCGCGACAGCGCTCCTGATGGGAGTAGCCCCCGAGGTTGAGTGCAATTGCTTGTAATTGTGCTTAATCTGAAAAAAGCAACCCGAAAAACTATTAAATGCAAAAAATCACACTCTCGATGGGAGTGCACTTAGCGACTGTGTGAGTGCCAACTTTATATTATACTTTTGACTGAAACCGCTTGTAAACTTCCCCCAACTGTATTGGATTGCGACTGTCACCTTCCGACTGCCCTACCAGTATGCCGATATTCCATTGACTGACCATTTACTCTAACGTAACTGCTGCGGGAAGATTAAAAAATTCCACCTCACTTTTGAAGAGACATGACCCCTGGTGGGCCCACTTTGTCATGGACTGTTCTGACTAGTCACATTGATTTGACCGAACGCCACGCACGCCACGTCATCACGATGATGGCCTCCTCGTTTTTCGCGCATCGTGGGTTACTGCGACGCCGCTTCAGTTTCAATGCCGTCTGCCCGATATACGCCACGCGTACATGCTCAGCAATCCAACGGTTGTCCCGCTACTGCCGTTTCACATAAGTTCTTACGGCGGCGTATATTTTTATCCTACCTTTCTAATTTGCGCAGCCGTCCTCTGCTCTTCTTCTTCCTCCTGCGCACCGAGCTCGAACCCACTGTAGCACCTCGTCGTCCTTCTCCCAGCTCATCCCTCCGCCGTACGATGGGGAAGTCCACCACTGCCAAAGGCAAGGAAACCGCCGCCGCGGAAACCCAGGAGAGAGGTGGATGGCGCCGCTCCTCGCTTCGAGCAGGACACCTCGATTCCCTGAGCAATGTCCTCCCCGCATCGCCGGACTTCGCTCGGCTGGCCGGCGAGGAAAACCAACCTACGCCTGCCGCCAACGAACGGTATGCTTCTTCGACCACATGAACCGAGGACTCTCCTTCCCTGTTCATCCATTCCTTCGCGGCTTGCTCTGTGTGTACGGTGCGCAAATCCATGATTTGCCATCAAATGTTGTTCTCCACATCGTCTGCTTTATCACCCTCTGCGAGTGCTTCCTCGGGATAGCCCCACACTGGGGGTTGTTTTGCTTCTGCTTCAGCATCAAGAGGCAGGGGTCAGCCAGCGGCCCGGGCGGCCTTGGTATTCAGGCCAAACCCCAGTCTGGGTACTTCAAGATACCAATGTCCGAGTCAGTTTAGAACTGGCGCGAACGCTGGTTCTAAGGACGTCTCCAATGCTTATTTCTTGTTGCAACCATAAGCTGGGGCCACCCTTAATACTATGGTCGGCTAAAACTCCCGCAATGCTTAAGTACTAGCTGGGGCCTTAAGGTGGAGCCCACTTGCTTCTTCTTTTATTCTAAACCACTCACATGTACGAGCTGGAAAATCTCAATTCATGTTCTTCCTCCTACGCTTTCTCTCTCCTCATGACTTTCCTTCAATCCTCTTTTTCTTCAATCATCCGGAGCTAAGCTCAAATCGATGTGTGGCAGCACGCACTTGTCTAGACCCAATCGATCTGCCTCCTCGGTCAATAAACCGGTTAATTCCCTGTGTGACGCACGCAGAGTGGCGGATCCAGGGGGGCGAGCGGTGGCCAGGCCAGCCCCATGCTCCGGCCCCCGTTAACCGTATGTAGCAGGGTCCAATAGGTATATACGGTGTTACCTTAATATAATTTTTGGCTATTAGTCTAATCATAAGCTATCAAGCCTGCTAATTTATGTGGGCTTTTTTTTCAGCTCTAGTCAAGGCCTAAGGCCACAATGAAACCCGTACGTGCTAGTGCTTAAATTGCATGCATCGTACGATCAGCTTAAATCTTTTACGATTGTGGACTCTGGATCGCATCTGTTTTTCGTCACCGCCGCCGCCGCCGCCACTTCCGATTTAATCGAAAGCTGCAAACTACATGTGCATTGTCCGTTGAATCGCTGATCGCCTATCAAGACTGAAGGGCTGAACTTTGAAGGTATTGTTAAAATGCGACCTGCTAGTTTAGACGATTCTAATAGATGTAAATTGTTAGTAGTAGCAATTGTGTATGTAATACTTTGTTATTATTTTCTACTCACACAGCTGCTTGCGATGAAGAGGAAGACCCCGCCGATTAGCAGTTTCTTCAACCCGGTTGGTTCAACCTCTGACTCTACGGCTGAAAATATAAATTCCCCAAAAGAGACAGAGATCACAACACCAACTATTGTACATCATGACACTCCTGAACCCGCGGATGCGCAAACTTCTAACCAAAATATTGATTCATCTGAAGAAGTTAGAGTCGGAAGCACGTCATATGAGCGGGACCCTGGAAAACGCCAACAGATTTTGGATTTGCCTATTGGTAAGCAAGTTGAAGCACGTCAATTTTATGTTTCCGAGGGGCCATACCAGCCATACATGAGAGAGTATCCATATAATTCTGATGCACCAAAACATCGTCGCCGGTTTCAGTTTAGTTGGTTCAAGCAATTTCCTTGGTTAGAGTATTCACCTTCGGCAAATCGGCATACTGCTTGCCTTGTTTCCTCTTTTCAAAAAAACCAATTGGGAAGTGTGGCTCCGATACATTCACCATTATGGGTTTTGATAGGTGGAAAAAGGTGAATAGTGGAAGAGATTGTGTTTTCTTAACTCATATGGGTAAAGATGCTAGTTCAGCCCATAACTACTCAACTCGGTGTTTTGAGCTTTTTAAAAACAGCATGACTCATATCGATAAGGTGATTGAGAAATCGTCAGCAAAAACTGTGGCAGATGCAAGGCTAAGACTAAAAGTTACAATCGATGCCATCAGGTAAGCAATATTTTATTCATTACCTATTACACTAATTAGAATATTTACATACTGTACAACTTAACATGTATTTTTCTTTGCGACATGATGCAGATGGTTGACATTTCAGGCTTGCGCTTTTCGAGGCCATGATGAATCTCCAGGATCCCTAAACCGGTCTAATTTCCTTGAATTGCTAAAGCTTTTGGCCTATTATAATAAGGATATAAATGATTTGTTGGAAAATGCTCCTGGGAATGCAAAGTACACTGCTCATTCAGTTCAACAGGAAATTCTTAGTTTACTTTCTCGGAAGGTACAAAGAACAATTAGAGAAGAAATTGGTCATAGCAACTTTTGTATAATGGTTGATGAATCCCGTGATGAATCTAAAAAAGAGCAAATGGTATTGGTACTTAGATTTGTCAACAGTGATGGGTATATAAAGGAGCGTTTTCTTGATGTTGCACATGTACATGACACTACTGCACCGACTCTCAAGGAGTCAATTTGTCATATTCTAGAAGATAATGATTTAAGTGTGCAAGATATTAGAGGCCAAGGGTACGATGGCGCAAGTAATATGCGAGGGGAGTGGAATGGACTGAAGGCTCTGATTTTGAAGGAGTGTACTTATGCATATTATGTTCATTGTATGGCTCATCAACTACAGTTGGCTCTCGTTGCAGCATCAAGAGAGGTACATGAAGTGCACAATTTTTTTCAGCATGCAGTGCTCATTATAAATGTAGTTAGTGCATCAAGTAAGAGGAATGATGAGTTACTAGCAGCTCAAGCCGCGGAAATTGCACGTGATATTGATTTGGGAGAGCTTGATACTGGCAAAGGAGCAAATCAGATTGGCTCTTTACAGAGGCCAGGAGACACTAGATGGAGTTCCCACTATAAGTCAATTCAGAGCTTAAAGAAGATGTTTGGTGCTACAATTTCTATCTTGCGAAGTATAGCAAATGATCGTTCAGTCTCAAAATATTCTCGAGGAGATGTTGTGGGTGCCCTAAGGATTATTATCTCTTTTGATTTTGTGTTCATTCTGCACCTGATGGAGAAGATTATGAAAATCACAGATGTCTTGTGCCAGATATTTCAGAAGAAATCTTTGGATATCATAAATGCATTAGAAGCAATTTCCAACACAAAGATACTATTGGGTAATCTTAGAGAAGATGGTTGGGATGCTCTTTTAGAGGAGGTTATATCTTTTTGTGTGAAACATGAAATTGAAATACCCGATATGAGTCTCAAGTAAGTCCCTTTTTTTCTACATCTACAGCAAAATAATAATTAATCACAATACTGTACTCTAACATATATTATATTTGCTAATGTGTAGGTATGTCGATGTGACAAGGTCTCGAAATAAACATGATAACACCACAATGCACCATCACTACAAGGCGCAATGCACCATCACTACAAGGCGGATGTGTTCAATGTGGCGATTGATCAACAATTGGTTGAGCTAAATGAGAGATTTAGTGTTGCAACTACATAGCTTCTCACTCTTTGTGCTTCCTTGGATCCAAGACACGAGTTATTTGACATTCCAAAAATTTGCACGCTTGCAGAAAAATTCTACCCGGCAGATTTTTCGAGTCAAGAGCGGGTTCAGTTGGAGTCGCAGCTTCCACATTTCCAGTTAGATGTTTGCAACCATCAAGACCTAAATACGCTTCCATCACTTGCTGATTTGACGGTTGGACTGGCTAAAACAGGTAAAGCTGCTATGTATTCAATGGTTGATAGATTGTTACGCCTTGTCATCACTCTCCCCGTGTCAACTGCCACCACGGAGCGAGCATTTTCGGCAATGAAGCTTATCAAGACACGTCTTCGAAATAAAATGAGTGACGAGTTTCTTAGCCATTACATGGTTGTATACATTGGGAAGGAAATGGCTGCAAAGATCGACGTTGAGGAGATTATTGACTTGTTTGATAGGCCCGGGCGTCGATCTAAATTCAAACTAGTGGAAATGTAGCTTATAATACTTGAAATATTTTCATGATGTATCGCTTTTATGATCAATATATTGTTCGGCCCCCGGTATGGTCAAATCCTGGATCCGCCCCTGCGCACGCATCAAGGTGGGCAAAATTCCCAAAGTGCAGCTCATCTTCTTCCCTTCTTTAACTAAATCTCTTCTTAAATTCGATTTTTTTATCGTACAGGTTGGTGTGGCCGTCGGGCACCTCCGCGTTGGCCGTTGGTGTGATCGTCGGGCGCCCCCGCGTTGGCCGTTGGTGTGGCGGCCCTTGGCGCGGCCGTCGCTCTCGGGCAACTCAGCTCTGCCTGCTGGGTAGCGGCCTTCATCACGTCGCTCTGGATATTGTCCAGTGCACCTGGGGTCGGAGTACTCGCCGTCGTCGCGAGCTTCTCTGCCTCAGTCTCGGCCATACCGGTGTGGTTGAACTCAGTTTTCTTATGCTTGAGACTGATGGTCACTATGCTTATTTCACGCTATGGTCGACCTCAAGCTTCTTAAGACCGGGCTTATTCTCACATTAGAGACGCCCTAAGTAAAGGATGAAGTTGTCGCAGGACAGTCGACTGGTCTGCCACCCTTCAATCCTGAGGCTGAGCTGACCAAGAAGCGCTTCTGGAACAACGCCCTCAGCCAGACTGAATAAAAAGATGCCAGGAACTTCTGGCCAAGTTCGTTGAGCTGCAGACTATCGAGGGGAGAGTATTCACTGGCGCGCAACTCGTTACCACCTTCATGCGGTGACGCGTGCAACCTCTACAAGCACGCGCTCACCCAATGTTCGAGTACGCTGGTGACGATGACTCCACCTGAGTTTCGGGCGAAAACTTCTCCACCAACGAACTGATTGAAGCGGTAAAAATGCTCACTGGCTTGAAAGTTAAAGTTGGGGAGCTGGTCTCACCCATTGACGGATACAAGAAATCCAACCCTGTACCTGAGGTATTGATTCTTTTTATACTCTCTTTCGCTTTTGTGTTCCACTGCACCTGAAAACTTCTCTGAGCACTCATTTTTCACTTTTGTCTGTCTACCAGGGTATTGCCTACCAACCCTCCGAGCCAACTATCCTTAAAGAGGACACACCAGTAGCTCCAACTGGAGACTCTCCCTCCGAGCCGTCAGTCGCAACGGCTCATTCAGAGGGTGACGGGACAGAGAAGAGCTTAACTCACAAGCGAACTCGGTCTCCAGCTGAAAGTTCTGGTGACTCGCAAGAAAGAACAAAACGTCTTGCGACTGCTGACACCCGAGACGAGGCCGTCCCTTCACCTACTCCTGTAACTGCCTCGGAGGCCCTGAAGGCTGTTCCGATTTCTAGCCTACTACCCTTGGCGATATGAGGTCTTAGCCACCGAGAACTATTTACATGGGAAGCGAGGTATACTAGACTAACTCACTCGCTGTTCGAGTTCTGCTCCATAAACCTGACACTCCTTCTCAAACTTGCAGCACTACTGGCGAGGACGAGTCTGAGAACTCAGAACTTGCTACAAATAAGACTCCTCCTTGTGAAAATACGCCTTCCCCGAAAGCATCGGAGGAAAAGAACGATGAGGCGCAGTCGCCCGTCGTAGATGTCGCGGCTATGACGACCTCCAAAACTACTGCTGTGACGAGGCCGGTCCCGCAAGATACAACTGCGGACCTTAACCACGTTAGTCATTACCTCTCCATCTTTGTAAACTTGTATATGAACTTATCGGGTGCACGACAGCGCTCCCGATAGGAGTAGCCCCCGAGCCTGTGGGGAACTACCTGTAGTTGACCGCAAGCTAACAACCTTACTTACTGTGCTTCTGAACATCTGTAGCCCTTCCTCCACCGTCTTTTGGCTGTTGGCGGAGAATACCTTCACCTGGAGCAGGAGAACTTGAGACTCCAAGACCAGCTGCAGAAGACCCAGGGTAAAAACTTGACACTTAATGCTTTGCCGCAACTTAGTCTCAGCCCACTAACTTGCTGCTCCAACTTGATACAGATGAACTCAACGCGGCACTCTAGGCTAGGGACCATGCCGTTGTCTTGCCAAAGATTTGAAGGATGAAGTTAGACGAGCAGCGAACGAGCTCCCCCAATTGCTCACCGATGCAAAGACTCAGGGGGCAACCAAGGCCGAAGAAGTGCTGACTGCGCTGCGCGCAGAGTCAGACAATGCTCTTGCTGCTCGACTCCTATCGCTCGGGAAAACTTTGGCTCGTAAGTACTTTCTGCCGCAACTTTTACTGTATCGAAATTGTCCACTGCGAATAAAGATTACCGCTGCGACTGACCGAACTATCATTCTTGCTATCCACAGAGGCTCTTGGACTGCCAGCCGGCCAATTCGCGGCTACGTCGACTATCGAGCTCGACGCCGCGATTGAATCAGCGGAGCACTTCGGGAGCCGACTGAGCGAAGTACTGGCCTCTTCCGCGGCTGCCTTGACTGCGCTGCACAAGATCGCATTTCCAACTCAAGAGCCCCCGAAGGACTTACACACACTGGCTGAGACGTTCCGCCCAGAGGGGGACTCCTTCCCCAAATTCCTTCACGAGCAGACGGTACGTGGTTCTGCCACTTCTTTCAAGATGCTGCTGGGACACGGGGTGGAGCTTGACTTGATTGCGCTGGCGGCCACTTTTCCCCTGAACTTGTCTGGCAAGAAGATTTCTCTTAGCCAGTTCGAGCCTGAGGCACGCCGGCTGGCAGACACCCTGTTCTTGACCTTGGAACAACGAGCCGCCGCCCGCAAGAAGAAGGGGTCTGTCGCATCAGCTAGTGCCGCCAGCTCGAAATAGATTGCCTAGCTGTCCAAGGAACTGACCTAGGTTTAATAGGGGCTTTATTTTGTAGACTTTACTCGCGCCTGAAGTGTTGTATTGGATGTAACCAAACCTATGTTTTATTTTGGAGATGTCCGAATGATCGAGGGCTATTGCATAGCCCCCGAGGCTTTATTCAATGCCAATATGAGTTGTCTTCTACTTTTGTTCTTTTCTAGTTTGATTGATGTTTGAGCTTTCATTGAGGACTGCTTACTGTGATGCAGCCTGCTAGTACTTCCTCTCCTGGTGATGTGCCACCTTTCAATCCCCGCGACCAATAGTTGTATAATCTGGTGAAGGTGCGCTGTGAAAATGCAGAGCAAGAGCTCAGGGTGACTCGGGGTACGCTTGCCATACTCCAGTCAAAGAAACCTCGACCCATAGAAAGTGAGCTTATACTGATGAAGGGGGTGCAGGACGCTGCTGCTGGCCTTATTTGTAAGTGCAAAGCGTGTATCCCCCGAGTCTTTTTTGCTTGCTTCGTATGTGCTGAAAATTACCCTGACTTTGCTGTTGTAGGCGCCCAGACTGACGCAAGGGTTGAACAAAGTAGAGTCAAGGCGCAGCTTGTTAAGGTGACATCAGAGCATGGCCGTGACGCGTCATCAATTTGGTCTATGCGCAGCCGAGCCACCACGCTGCTTACCCTTCGAGATCGCGTCTCGCAAGTACAACACTTAACTTCCTCATTTGCCGCCACGCTCCGCCTGATACACGAGGCCATGCTCGCTCTGAATGACCAACCTAACGGGCTGGCCGGCTTAATGGCTAAGTTCCGCCACGGCGCTGCTACCCGTGACTTTGTCCGCCACCAACTCGTGGCAGGCGCCACGACGGCCTTCGCTGTGTTACGACTCCACTACCCCGACGTAGACCTGGCGAAGGTTGGAGCCGGGCCTCCCGCGGGTCTGGGGTCGATTGCCATGTCCGAACATTATGTTGCTGACGAGGGAGCTGCCAGCTGTGTAATTGCCTTGATGGAGCATGAGACTGCCCTTGAACTGGAGCGGAGACGTCTGTCGACAGCGATCAAAGAGGAAGACGTGTAGCTGCCCGCGAGACTGGTTTTTCCCAACTTCTGAGTCTTGGACAAATTAGATGAACTGTTCGAAATGTATATTTTTACTGCCAGCCCCCGAGCACTGTATACATCGAGGTGAACCGGCTAAGGTGCATATACACAGGCATCCCCCGAGCACTGCATGGGTTGGATGAACTAACTAGGTCGTATACTTACAGGCAGCCCCCGAGTATTGCTTGCATAGGGTAGCTCACCATATGTGATTAAAGAGGAACATTGTATTTTATTGCTGATCAATATACTATTTCCGCCTGGTGCGACAGAATATACTAAGAATAACTACTAAACTGATACCCTAAAAGATAACGAACTGGCGTGACTAAAAACTACGCATAGAACCGGCGCAGGTGCGCCGCGTTTCATGGATTGTTGGACGGTTCCCATGTTTCTGCATGCTTCAGTCTGTATGCTCCGCCGCCGATGACCTCTGTAACTGCGAAGGGTCCTTCCCATGGGGACGCGAGCTTGTGAACTTTTTTCTACTTCAGCCGAAGGACCAAGTCGCCAACTGAGAAGGAGCGTGGTCTCAAACGGCGACTGTGATAATTCCTCGGGTTTTGTTGGTACGTGGCGGTTCTGGCCAGGGCAACATCACGAGCTTCGTCCAAAGTGTCGGCGCCGTCCTCGAGTGCGTCATATGAATCTTCCTCATCGTACGCCACCACTCGGGGGGCGTCGAATTTCAGGTCGTATGGCATAACTGCCTCGGCTCCATGTACCAGAAAGAAAGGAGTGAATTGTGTTGACCTGTTAGGCGTTGTTCGCAAACTCCAGAGTACAGCGGGCAACTCCTCTACCCAGGCGTCTGATGCACGTTTGAGTGGTACTAACAGTCTCTTCTTCAATCCGCTTCAAACTAGTCCATTGGCCTTTTCGACCTGACCATTGGACTGCGGGTGTGCAACAGATGCGTACTTGAGCTTGATACCCTGCGAGGTACAGAAGTCCTGGAACTCTTCTGCTTTGAAGTTGGTCCCGTTATCAGTGATTATACTATTGGGTACACCGAAGCGGAAGATTATAGACTTGATGAAATTGACTGCGGAAGTTGTTGTGGCATTTGTGACATGAACTGCTTCAATCCACTTGGTGAACTTGTCGACTACGACCAGAAGGAAAGTGTGACCCCCGTGGGATGATTTCTTGAGTGGTCCAACCATGTCCAGTCCCCACTGTGCAAAAAGCCAGGCTAGCGGGATGGTCTTCAACTCAGATGCAGGGGCGTGCGGCCTGGTCGCATACTTCTGGCAGCCGAGACACTTCCGAACCAGGTCCTCTGCATCTCTCATGACAGTTGGTCAGTAAAAACCTGCCCTTAAGGCCTTTGTAACGAGGGCCCTGCTGCTTGCATGATGCATATGCTACACCCGCGGGGTAGGCTACTGACAGTCAAGTACCAGTTATGATTTTGTGTGAAATCTAGAAGCACCAAACTTGCAATTCAAGGTTCGTCCATTGTTCAAGTTGCCGATAGACGTAGCTCAAGATTCTAGGTAGAAGTTCAACTTAACAGTCTCTGCTGAAACACTGGTATATAAACAAGACTCGAGGTCTAGCAAATATCTCTAAATGGAGATTTGAGATCTGGTGGGGGATTGTTAGAATTGGGCCCATTAGTGGGGCAGCCCAATAAGCAATTTCAGAAATCTCAAAGGCCCAATTTAGTGGCAGCACATGTGAGTGGAGTGGGAGCTAATTTTAGTCCCATACTGCTAGTGGAAGAGGAGTAGCACCAGCTTATATAGTGGAGTGTGTTGCTACTTGGTAAGCCTGTGAGAACATGAGGCTCTCTCACTCGCTCCTCCTCCTCTGCCGCCGCTCGCACGCACGCACACACGCACCGCCCGTCTTGTCACGACGCGACGCGGGAATCTCGCCGAGCCGAGCTTTATTTTGCAGTCTGGGAAAAACGGTTTGACGGACGCGTCACAGATAGTAGGTTCGGGTCGCTCCCGGATCCTGAGCTACTGTAACCGACCTAAACGTGCGTGACGTGGACTTGGCCCATGTTGTACCCGTTAGGGTTTTCCCTAGCCGCACTATATAAAGTCGGGTATTGCGTGCGCTGCAATCAACCCCGAACCAATCTAGATTTTGCCAACTCATGCCTTGTGCCGCCACCGTAGTCTACTCCATCTCGAGCGCCGGCGTGCACCGGCAAACGGGACAGCAGGTCTCCGGAACCCTCGTCTTTGTGATCCTGTACGGGAGAGGGCGAATAAGGTTTTTGGGAAGCGCTCCGCGCAACTGCTCTCAAGCTTTTCATCACGGCTCGCCTTCCTGTACGCTCGCCGGACTTGCGGGCTGCTCGTCAACAACGTCGCCATCGCCTTCAAGAAGCTGTTGTCATCGCCGTTGCCGCTGCAACAACTACGACGACTACTACGACTACTTCATCTACAGTTGTTCGGTACGTTCATCACGTGTCGATGTGCCGATTTAGTATGTCTATGTGTGTAGATGTTTTACTGTTGTTCATGTTGATTAATACATCTAGTATTTACGAGATTAACATGCTAGTAGTTGTTGTAGTGATGTTTAATATATTGGAATTAATCATGAAAATTGTGCCTAATAATCCAACAGTCTGTAGTCATGATGCTCGGAAGCGACACAGTGTCTCTCCAGGCCCCGCCCAAGCCAGTGTTCTACGCCAGGAGAAACGGCGGCACCAGCTCTGGCACGTCGATGAGCATGTCGACGTCGTCAGGGTAAGTTCAAAACAATGTGGCTCCGGGCTGCAGCTGCCAACTTGCCAGTGTATTGGCTGGACCCTGAAAATGTGCGTACGGCATCTTTGGTTCTGTAACTGACTAACTGCACTTGGTCCGTTCTAGGAAGTTCAGAACAAGCCCTTTATCGGGAAAAAGGAAGTTCAAAACAACGTAATTGTAGGTTTGCTGTGTAAAATGATATGTTTGGATGAGAAATATATCTTCGATTGACCCTTGGGAGTTTCCTTCAGAGTCTGTTCTCCATTATGATCAAACAATGGTTAAGGGTAGTGTGTTGGTCGGCATTCTAGTGTCTGACTGGTCACTTTGTTTTTCGAGATTTTTGTGAGGTTGATCTTTGGTTGATAGAAAAATGACTAGAATCATATCAATTTAGTATCCAGTAAATTGTTCAGTAGGTTTAGCCATAGCTATCTTAGCTTGTACTCCAAACCTCTCTACTAGTGTTGTACATCTATATAGACCCCAACGAGGGTCATCCCAATACAACAAGTAAATGCAAGGTTTCATATATATTTTTCAACATGGCAGACCGGCAATCCAGTGTGCAACTGAAGATGCGTTAAATGGACTCTCCAAGGCCATCCTGCACTGAAACTGTTGACAGAGACGCGACGGCCGAGTCATCACCGGCGTTGTTCCTTAAGTAAAACGAAGGCTTGGACGGGGCGTTGAGAGAGACTGTTTCGCTTGCGAGCATCATAACCACAGACGACATTACCGGCCGGTCCACCGGGTTCCCCTGGAGGCAGAGAAGCCCTACGTGGATGCACCTCAACACTTGGCTCTCCGAGAAGCTGCTGCTCAGGCAAGGGTCCATCGTACCCACCACCGTTCCGGCCTTCCAGTGCTCCCATATCTGCGCCATTGGCAGCAACCATGCATGAGCCAAACTGCTATTAGAATATTCAGATGCCAAGCGAGCAAAAGTACATACCATCGTCAAGAGATCTTCAGATTGCTGGGAGTTGTAGCAGTCGTTGTTTTTCCTCCCAGTCACGATCTCCAAAACCATGACACCGAAGCTGAACGCATCCGATTTCACCGAGTAGTTTCCGCGCATAACGTACTCTGGGGCCATGTATCCACTGGAACAACAACAACATCATCAATCCAGTTAGTTCTACTTTTAGTTTCTGTCTACTAGATGATTGGGAAATTGTGCTGGTACGTGAACGTGAATATGTGGTTTTCAAGATACTGACTATGTTCCGACGACACGGCTCGTGATGGCCTGCGTCTGGTCTCGCCCGAAGATCTTAGCCAGGCCAAAGTCTGAGATCTTGGGGTTCATGTTGGTGTCAAGCAAGATGTTGCTGGCTTTGAGATCACGATGTACTACTTTCAGCTGGGAATCTTCATGTAGGTACTGCAAGCCTCGAGCGATTCCGTTTATGATCTTGTACCTCTTTCCCCAGTCAAGCTGCTCGCGTTTCTCCGTGTCTATGCAACGTTCATATGTTCAGAAAGTAGTAGGAGTAGTACCGAACACTGAAGAGAAAATGGAGCTGAAATAAAAATATCGATATAAGATTCCTGTAAGTACCGAAGAGGATCTTTTCCAGACTCCGGTTTGGGACAAACTCGTAGACAAGCAGCCTCTCCTGCTGCTCCAAGCAGACCCCGACAAGCCTGACGAGATTCTTGTGCTTAAGCTTGGCAACCAAGGCGAGCTCATTCTTCAGCTCCTCCACTCCCTGTGTCGAGCTCTTCGACAGTCTCTTCACAGCTATTTCTTCGCCGTTGGGTAGAGTACCCTGTGCAAAATCGAAACAATATTAAGCCGAGCTATCGAAATATTTAATGATTTTCTCACATATATGTATGCTTGGCAATGTTTTCAAATAGCGGATTATAGCAAATAGCGACAAGCTTATAAAAAAGTTATAGCGGGCTAAATCGGAGCTAAATGAGGCTAGCAGAAAATTATACATTGATTTATTTAGAGGCAGCATGCTCAAAAAGCTAAAGTGGAGCTATGGTGGGCTATTTAAAACCATGCTTGGTAAGCAGTACCTTGTACACCACACCGAATCCGCCTTCGCCGAGCTTGTTGATTTCCGCAAAATTCCCGGTCGCAGCACGCAGTGTAGAAATGTCAATCAGCATGGAGTCCAAACTGTCGATGTCCTCTTCGGTAGAATAACCTGGATCTGTTTGATTATCAATGTCGTTTTTTACCATAAGTTGGTCAGTTTATGTCATTTTTGGCCCACCGCGAATTGTTGAGCAGCTATAAAATTGGAGAAGCATGTAGGACATACTTGGCTGCTTTGCTTGTTCTCGTATCGACGGCCTCCTCCAGAGAAGGAAGCAAACTACAAGGTTTATTGCTGCTATAGTAGGAAGAACAACTATAAGAACCAAACCAGGAACACTGTACTTTCTCCCTGTGAAATAATCAATGTGACAAAACAAATGTCAAGGCAGGTGAGATTTTACAAATCGGTACTGAAATGACATGAGGCTTCTGAAGTATATATATATCGAACCTGACTTAGAAAATTTGCGCCTAATTAAGGCGGGGAAGGAGATACAATCGAGAACAAATTCAAACAGAGGAGCAACAGAATATCGAAAAGAGAAGTTAATTTTACGAAATGGTAGTCTCGACTCTCGAGGCCGTGTATGCAGGTCCTTACTCCTTACTACAGTAGTTACTACTTGTATTTCACACGGACTCTGTAGCTGAGGAAAAGGAACATGATCTCTAAACAATGTGCAAGCAGCCGGTCTCAGCTATGCAAGACTGCAAGTAGCAGTGAGCCAATAACTGAAACGGTGCTGCTATACGTCTGATAAATTGCGTCCGATCTACGTCCGATCATTAAGTGGCAGCTTCCTTCCGCATACAGAGCAACAAAGGCACACACGGACTGGTTTGGGTTTGAGCCGGGGCTAGGTTAATTTGGATCAGAACGTGGTTGCCCCACTTAGTATTATCATTTTTTCCAAAGAACCACCACTGCTCAAATTATATACCTCATCCTCGTTTGGAAATAAACCAAGTAGAAAAAGGCTTATAGACACCAAGTTACTCCTGTCGCACATACTTTTGTGTTCACCAGGAGTAGTTAGTGCTGGTGAACGAAAAAAAGTGTGCCAAGAGTAACCCTTACTCCTGGCGCACAAGAAGGCACGTTCGCCAGGAATCAAGGCGGGGCTAAAAACGGTTTGACTACCGCTGGTGAGCAAACCTCTAGGTTCACCAGCGGTAGGTTGATTACTCTTGACGTACCTGAAACCCGTTCGTCAGGATTGTGGAGCAGCGCTAGTAGCACCTATCGATGTGCGAGCTTTTTCTGTTGTTTGCAAGCACACACACGCTAGCCCCACGTGCCGCACACACCACTGGTTAAAAAGTGAGTCGACGCCTCGATTCCTCATCTCTTCGTCCCAACACCTCGATTCCCCAAACTCAAAACCCTAGGGTCAGATTCTGAATCCTCCTCCGCCACGGTAGTAGTCCATGGCGACAGAGAGGGACATCTCCGACGCCGCGGCGATCTCGCGCCTCCTCCTCCTTGTCCCTCGTGTGATCCGCGGCGCGCGCCCGACGGCCTCCTCTGCCGTCTTCTCCGACGCCGCGGTGATCTCGCACGTCCTCCTCCTCCTCGGCCCTCCCTTTATCCGCGACGCGCGCCCGACAACCTCCTCTGACGTCAATTTTATCTCCGGCAAACACACAAATTTGTTACTATGAAATCCACACTGACCCGAGGCCGCTCCCTCACACGAGTCGGCTACCAAACAATTCCAGCGACTAAAGCTGACACTCTAACAGGTCAACACAACATGTCAGAGATGATAGACCGATGAGCCGATTCGACATTCATGTTGGGCCCAGGGCCAAGCCGATTGTCGGATCCATTTTATCTATACCATTTATTTTCTTCTAATTTGGCACCTTTTCTAGCCAGTTTTTCTTTCCGACAAAAAATTGTCTGTCAATATATTCGCATGGAAAATAGAGCGGGAGCGAAAGAAAAACACGAGATTTTTTTATAATAACAGATAAGCTAAAAATAAAAATAAAAATTTTTAATATCAATTTATAGTAGATTAATCTAAATAACAAATAAAGTCGGTATAGGCTAGTTTAATCTGGTAAATAATATTGTGACGACCCAAAGTAGATTAATTTAAATGTGGATGATGACTTATTTTTACCGTGTACATAGTAAAATAGGTCATGCAAAATTAGTTTGCATATGTTTTCTTTGCATAAATAATTAGCATACATGTTTTATGTGTGCAGCCATATACGTAACTAGAAACATACCCGCGCGTTGCGGCGGCAATATCTTAAAACTTTATTTTTAATATAAGTTGTTTACACAAAATACATAACACATAATAATTGTTTAAAGGCCAAACTTAGTTGGCACGATATTTTTTTGTATTTGATGATTAAAAATGGGTGATGTGGATAATTGTATTGATAGAAAGTAGATGATGTGGATAGGTTGCATGAAATACATATTGTCATTAGTGGTATGACATGGACAATTGGTTGGTTGTAGTAGTTGACGACGTGGATAGCTTGCATGATTAGATAGAAATCATAAATAAACTTAGTGGGGTTTTGCTTTATAAGAGGTATAGATTAATTTTAAGAAGGCTAGATGGGAGAAAAAAGTACATAAAGAAGAGAGGAGAGAGTGCTAGCTGGCTAAACAATAGTACTAGCGTATACTACGATCGTCGGACAGTTATCGGACCTCAATCGTCGGACGTGAAGCAATTCCGTAACTGAAATGAAGCGTCGCAGTCGGACGTACAAAGACGACTCACCTTCTCCGGCCGCCGTCACTGGCGTCAAAACATTGGGCGCCACAGCTGGTGCAGGCGCCTGTGCTCCAGAGCTTGCTGATGTTCCTGGCAGCCGCACCATGACCAGTCCATCAAAGAAGGGCGCTGTCTCGTACCGGAAGTTGCACCTCACCCCAAGAAGCCTGGCCCCGATAGAGTCCGTGAACAGATTGGGCAGGTATTCCATGTTCTGGACGAGGCAGTCCCGGCATCGCTCCGGCGTCAGGTCCGGCGTGCACTGCGCCCAGGCATACACCTTGGGGAACTCATTGTCAACGTCGGCCTCCCCGGACGCGTACAGCCGTGTGGAGTTGTACACGGCGTATTTCACGGTGGCGTTCATGAGCGCGGCCACGACGCGCTGGAACCTGGCCGGCTCGACCTTAGCGTGAACATTGGAGACGATCGGACGCGTCGGATTGTATGTCGTGTCGTCGGTGGGGCGGGATTGGATGTTGGAGTACTGGGCGACGCAGGAGTCGTAGAAGACGGTGGCGGACCTGCTGTAGGGGCACGCGTCCGGCAGGTACTGGAAGGCCTGGTCGAGGCAGGTGAAGCAGGATGAGGCGTTGGCGTCGCCGCGGCAGAGCGCGATTGCCCACGCCTGCTCCGGAACGGCGCCGACCTGGCCGGTGGCGAAGAGGTCCGGGGACAGGGAGGCGTTCTTGGGGAGGGTGGTACTGATGCGGTTGATGTTCTTCGAGTACTGGCTCTTGGCCGTGTAGGTGCTGGAGCCGCAAATGAGCCACGGGTATTCTCCCGTGGCAAGCGAGGCGAGCAAGGCCACGGCGATGATGGCCACAGGCAGGAGGTTGTGGTGAGCCGCCATTAATTCTAGCTCTGAAGGCCTCAGCCGCATTGAGCACACACACGCGTCAAGTTAAAATCGAGTGCCGGACAGCTAGTGGAGGGAAGAAATACCAGTACTTGGATGGTGAGGTGACAGTGCACCTACCTAAGGACAGGAATCTCATCATCGTGGTCGTAGATCGTTTACTCGATCGCAACGCGTGGGAAGCTGCAGTTTCAAAGTCCGCCAATCAACTTTGACTTCCAAGTAGAACAATAAGTGCACCACTTGCGAGAAATGATTTTCTAACTAAAAGGGAGAAATGGCTCCTACGGTGTATACACCTCAAAGTCTCAAATATATGTTTAGCAGTAACCGTCATGATGCGTTAGAGTCGCACAAAGATTTACTGGGTAGAGCTTGAATTGGACTCACCTTCTCCGTCCACCGTCACCAGTACTGGCGTCAGAACATTGGGCACCACAGCCGGCGCCGGTGCAGACGCCGGTGCTCCAGACCTGGCCGGCGCTCCTGCCAGCCGCACCATGACCGGGCCATCAAAGAAGGGCACTGTCTCGTACCGGTAGCTGCACCTCAGCGCAAGAAGCCTGGCTCCGATAGAGTCAGTGAACATATTCGGCAGATACTCCATGTTCTGGACGAGGCAAACCCGACAAAGCGCCGGCGTCAGGTCCGGCGTGCACTGCGCCCAGGCGTACACCTTGGGGAGCTCCTCGTCGAAGTCTGCCCCCCCGGACGCGTACAGGCGCGTGGAGTTGTACACGGCGTAGTTCACGGTGGCGTTCACGAGCGCCGCCACGACGCGCTGGAACCGGGCCGGCTCGACCGTGGCGTTAAAGACGTTGCGGAGCGGACGCATCGGGGTGTACGTGGTCTCGTCGGCGGGGCGGGAATGGATGTTGGAGTAGTGGAGGAGGCAGGAGTCGTAGAAGACGGTGGCGGTCCTGCTGTAGGGGCACGCGTTCGGTAGGTCGTGGAAGGCCTGGTCGAGGCAGGTGAGGCAGTAGGACGTGTTGGCGTCGCCGCGGCAGAGCGCGAGAGCCCAGACTTGGTCCGGAGCGGCGCCGAGCTTCGCGGTGGCGAAGAGGTCCGGGGACTTGGAGGCGTTCTTGGGAAGGATGGCACCGATGCCGTCGAGGTTCTTCAGGTATTGGCTCTTCGCCGTGTAGGTGCTGGCGCCGCAATTCAGCCACGGGTATCCCGCGGCGGGCGAAGCGAGCAACGCGACGGCGATGATGGCCGCCAACAGGAGGAGGCGGTGAGCCGCCATTGTTGCTAGCTTCGAAGGTCTTGAGTGAAGGGGCATAGCTGCATACTGATTCATCGATTCATCCCATGGTGATTGATTAGCCTGAATGAGTGGCTAATGAATGCATTGAGCGCGCACGCGTATATTATGAGTGCAGGATAGGACAACATCAACGGCCAATGTAAATGCATGACGATGTGAAGATCTCATCATCGGTGTCGTAGATCGTTGACTCGATGGCGACCCGTCCAAAATTGCTGTTTCGTAGTTGGCCTGTCAACTTTGACTGTCAAGCAGAATAATTGCGCCACTGGCGATGCTCACCCGTGACCGTGAGCTGTGATGCGTTGTATACTCCATCTATCTATGATCTAGCGCCACGCCAATGTCAGGCTCAGGGAACGCGGGCCATCCTCTCCGGTCGTCGTTGACGCGCTCTGCCAAAGAGAAGCAAATCGTTCCACGCTCCGCCTCCGGCAGCGATGCTGTCCGTCATCGCCGTCGTCCTCATGCTCCTGCTACAGCCGGCGATGTCGTTCGAGGGCTCCGACTGCGACGGAAGCAAGTACGCGTCCAACAGCACTTTCCAGTCGAACCTCAACCTCGTCGCCGCTGCGCTTCGCGGCAACGCCTCCTCCACGGCGACGGGCTTCGCCACCGCCGACGCCGGCACGAGCCCCAACCGGGCGTACGCCATGGCGCTCTGCCGCGGCGACGTGAACGCCTCCACCTGCGGCAGCTGCGTGGCCACGGCGTTCCGTGCAGCTGGCGCGCAGGAGAACTGCCCCAACAACACGGGCGTCACCATGTACGAGGACGCCTGCGTTCTCCGATTCTCCAGCGTGCAGTTCATGGACTTCCTCAGGCCCGACCAATGGCAGCCTGCCGAGCTTACGTACGTACGGCACCTATCCCAAAATTTGTGTTTGTCATTCCAGTTGTGTTTGTTCAGTTTTCAGATGCAGCTGAAAATACTTCCAGTAGTATCTAAACTAATGGAATTACTATGGATTTGAAAACCGGTTCAAGATTCCAAATTGTCCCCGCGCCTGGGAACATCACGACAGTCCCGGGAGCCTGGTTTAGCGCCGCCGTCACAACCATCCTCACCGCCGTGGTCGACCACGCCGTGGCGGCGGTAGGCAACAACTCGACCACCAAGAATTACTTCGCCACTGCCGAGGTGAACTTCGAGCCAAAAATTTACGCACTCGCGCAGTGCCTCCCGGACATGACGCAGTCGCAGTGCCAGAGCTGCCTCGGGACCCTCGTCTATCAAACGAGTCTTTCAGTGATCACCAAGCCCCGATGGATCATGTCCTTCATCGCCTGGTGCAACCTGAGGTACAGCGTGCGGCCCTTCTACGAGGGACGGTCGATGCTGCAGATTCAGGCGCCACCGCCGCCGTCAGTCGTGCCTCCATCTGTAACTCCACAGTCTAGAGGAGCAGGTAGGAAAGGAAGTCTTCAATTCTTACTTTTATCTCAAGATTTTATTCTGCTTTAGTTCATAGATAGCGTTATAGCACAAGTTTACAGTTCACGTTTGGTATTTCGGTCACTCGGTGTATGCTTGCTACTGCAGGAAAGAAAACGAGTGCAGTAGGAATCTCTGCAGGCATTGGTTGTTCCGTCGTCTTGATATTGGTTGTTTGGGTTTTCGCTATCGTTGCCTGCAAGAGGAGGACTAAGGCTACCAAGGACGACCATCGTAAGTAGCATTTTAACTATCTGCTTAGGGTCTGGAATGATTAGAGTTTAATTATGATGACATTCCTGTCTATGGCACCAGAATTGAACAATATTGCGGGAGCACAATGCACGATCTTTGATTTAGCTACTCTACAAGAGGCAACTGAAAACTTCTCGGAGAAAAATAAGCTCGGAGAAGGCGGTTTTGGTATTGTATACAAGGTAATTAGTTAGAAGGAACGCAAAAAGCTTATATTGAGTCATTTAAGTCATACGTAGTAGAATTCTGAACCCATGAATTTGACAAGTTCCTCTTTAATCAGAAGAAAATAACCACATGGAATAGCCAAACATATTATATTTTTCGAGAAATACATACCAAAAAAATGAAAAGGACCACATCAATCACAACTTCTTTCTAATATTATATTTCGCAGGGTATACTACCTGATGGGCAAGAAATAGCAGTGAAAAAACTTCTGGAAAGAACTGGGCATGGTTTGCAGGAACTGCACAATGAGGTGTTGCTATTGGCGGAGCTGCAGCACAAGAATCTTGTTAGATTGCATGGGTTTTGCTCGCACCGGGATGATACGCTGCTCGTTTATGAGTATATTAAGAATGGGAGCCTCGACAACTTTCTATTTGGTATTGTCCCCTTTACTAGAATCTCTTGTTCTCCAGTTACAGACATGTACTCCTTTCATTTCTAAATATAACATGTTTTAGCTTTTATCCATATTCAGATGTATATAAATGTATCTAGACATCTTGTAGTGTGTAAGTTCACTCATCTTGTAGTGTGTAAGTTCACTCATTCTAGAAAGGGCAGTATGGTCTTTGACCCTTAATAATTAGGTAATTATCCCGCGAGAACCAATCCAAGCCTAACACTATTGTTTACGGTTAAACCGTATCCCATTCTCACCCCATGCCTCCATGCGCGCTCAGTGCAGCCGGTCTCCTGCTTGCTCCGGCAAGAGACTGATCAGTCCATGCCGTTGTTGGAATTGCGCGCGCGTAGCAAGCTTGATCGATTTTGCTAGCAGCAGAGGACAACAAATCGCACGGCAATCGATGGCGGCTGGCGACTTGCTAGCTCGCCGGAAGCCCGGAACTCATACGCGGAAATATAAATTGCTGGGAGGGAGCGCTCTTAATCCTAACAGCCATTGCTGTGCTGCTTGACATCGTCGCGCCTTTGGACCAACGTCACGAAGCGATCTCAAAATTGGGCTCAGGACTAGGAGTGCTCGCGAAGTTGCGGTACCGCCAACCGCCGGCCACCATTGCCGGTGGTGCGCCACAGCTCGCCGCGGGCGGGGGACGGGGAGCTCGTATCTGCCGTGGCTCGTGCCGGCCACCATCGAGGGCGCCACACACCGCTCGCCGCCAACGAGGACAGAGCCACACCACGACCATACTGCTTCCTACCAATACGACCTTCCTAAGTGCATAACGCTAACAAATCTAAATGGGGTATAAGGGCTAAACTATGACTAAATGATTCACTAATGACCATCATACCCTTAATTATGAAGGGGTATAGAGCAATCTTAATCGTTTATGTGTTTAAGTTTTAAGAGGGGGGTGCACCGAAGCAGAAGCCTAGAAACGGAGGGAGTAGATCCATAACTGATGGGTTGTATAATATGTGTTTTTAACAATAATGGATGGCTGTCATGAGAAACACTATCCATAGAGACTGTACAAATTCAAAACACAAAGAGAAATAACGAATAACACATAGCTGTACAACTGAGTTGCATGTTTATATGTTCAGTAAAAATTCCTAAATATGTATTGTATCATTCCGACATTATAAGTTGCCACGGCTAATATTGTAATCTCGATGTTTCAAAGGAAAATTGTACTGGAGATATAGTTATGGTTTTTTATTTACCTTGCAACCCAATATGAGTTCAATATTTTGTTCCAACAGAATCTAGGGAAGAAAATACTCTGAACTGGGAGCAACAGTATAACATCATTCTTGGAATTGCCAAGGGAATATTGTACCTTCATGAGGACTCAAGTATGAGGATCATACACCGGGACCTGAAACCTAACAACATTCTTCTTGCTGACGACATGGATCCTAAAATCGCTGACTTCGGATTGGCAAGGCTGCTAGGAGAAGGTCATACTCATACTAAGACAGCTAGAGCTGCTGGAACACTGTAAGCTCATACCTGTAATGAAACATTTGAGAATTACAAATATTCAGCGGTAGCTTACAACCTGATGACTGCTCATCTCTGTAGTGGTTATATGGCACCAGAGGCAGTGCATGGACGTGTGTCACCGAAGATCGATATTTACAGCTTCGGTGTGTTGGTCCTTGAAATTGTAACTAGGAGAAGGAATAGCACTTCTGGTGACCGTGACACAGTCAATCTTCTTAGCGATGTAAGTGCTCATTTACTTCTTCGTGCATCTGTATACTGAAAGATTCATGTAAATTATATGTCATCGTATCTTTTTTTAGATAAAGAGCATTTATGTCATCGTATCTGAATAACCATCTAACAGGTGTGGAACTGCTGGACAAAAGGGACGATATCTGAAATGATAGACCAATCACTCGATGAATATGCCCAAAGCCAGGCCTTACGGTGCATCCATATCGGGCTGACGTGCGTCCAACCGAACCCTGAGGACAGGCCTTACATACTATCCGTCATTTTCATGTTAACTAGGGACAACATGGAGATTCAGGCACCCGCACAACCTGCATTCTTCTTCCGGGGTGAATCAGCTTTAGCTTCTCTGTCGTCGTACGGCCAATCGGGTTTCATACTGGGCGAGAACACCTCTGTGAATGGAGTTACAGTCACTGAGCTATATCCTAGATAAGTTATGCATCAGAGTGATGTGAGGGCTGGAGGCTAAAGCTAAAACCTCGGATAGGTCGGTTTCTCCATTTGCCATTTGGTAAAAGAAAGAGTAAAGACATACATATGCAGAAGTTTTCAACAAGTTGGAATCCATACTGAAGCTTTGTGTGCACTGTTTGGCCAGAACATTGAACCAGAAATAATCAAATTGGATCTCAAATTTTGGAGTCAGTTTTGGAGTTTTTTTTATTTTAATTTTTTTTGGAGTCAGTTTTGGAGCTTTCAACTAGGAAATATCCGATAGCTAACGTGACTCTATTTTGTACGAATTTGTTAGACAACGCGGAAGAGTACTTTTGCTAACTCCAAGTTACCTTGAAGTTCTAAAATTACAGTCACTCAAAGAGTCATAGTATCAGAGTTCACACTAAGACTGAAATTGCATTCTTTGAAGCTGTGACTTGTAAAATAACCTTCGGTGATTTGGTTTGTAGGAACTGTATTTGAGTGACATGAGGTGAGGTGGTTGAATATTGATACAAATCCCCTGCAAAAAAAAGGATGTTGATACAAAGACATAGACCACTTATGAACCAACACCCTTATCTGAGAACGAAAAGATTAAGAGGATCATTGCTCTGTTGCAGCTATTTATGGGTGCAACAGTATTTATGAGAGATGACTAGCAAAATGCATGTGCGTTGCAACGGGTTGATTTCTATATTCCGTTTCTCAGTAACATGGACATGTCATTTGTTTAGCTCCATGCAGAAATATGCAACCACAAATCTTGACTTTACAGATTTCTCATGATCTCCTAGTTGTCACCCTATGTTATTTATAGATAACACTATTCACCCTCTCCTTCCCCTCTTCTTTAATCATTCCTCGATGACCATTTTCAATTTTCATGTTTACCAATTCAGAACATTAGACAGTAGCCACAGTACCAATTTACATCTGGAGCATTCATTACCCCCTCAGTATTTGGAAGCATATTGTCATGCATCAGGACCTCACGAGGCAAATATCTTCACCGTTTAATATAAAGTAGTAAGAGCAAATCAGTCAACTTTCAGATCCAAGAACAATAAACATATAAATTTCGGACCCAACAAATTTTTTCCCACATAATGGTTATTAAAATCAAAATCCTTCAACCTAGGAATCATGTCCTCTGATCATATAAGTTGCCGAGAAGATTCTGAATGGAATGTCCAAACCAAACTTAACCATGTTGCTTCCATAAATCCAAGAGCATCGAATTTGTGTTCTGCCTATTTATACTTAGAGCTGGTCTCGTGAACAGAAGGCCACTACTTGGAGGAGACCTAGACGTCGTTCACTTACTCAGGAGATCTCCTACGCCTTAAATTCACCTGAGGGAAGAACAATCCCGGTTTCGTTTCATGATAAACATTGTAACTATGAAGCTATGTTTGTGCGCTGCGGAGGAAAATGCTGCACCGGGACTGAATATTTTTTTCATCCAGGAAAACAGACCCACATCTAAAATCCATCAGGAAAAAGGGATCTAAAATCCATGACAAAAAATTGTATTCAAGAACACATTATTCATTGGATCCGTTTTCAGAAATAATAATAATAATAATAATAATAATAATAATAATAATAAAAAGAGAGATTCCATGGAGTAACACGGTGTGTCTGAAAAATGGCAACGCAAGACCTGCTGCTCACTCAAAAAACAAACAAATTTCTGAATTACGAAGAATGTTATACAAACAGATAACTACTATTGTGACTGAAGTTGTGATACCAAGCTTTGCCAGCCGCAAGCGGTGATACACATAACTACTGTTGTGAGAAAACAAATAACTATTGTTGCTCCAAAACATTGTGAATACTTGTAGAACATTGTTGCTTGTCTATTAATGGCCATTCAGATTTTCATGACTGAGATGGTGTGGCGATATCTAAATTTAGATAATCAATATCTCATGGCCCAATTTCTTTCCATGATCAATGCATGTTTGAAAGCTTGTTCAAGCTATATGCACAACATGATTTGTACATGGAGCAATATCCATAGAAAAATGTATGTATGTCAATATGCATGTTTTGTGGATGGTTTACCTTACAGCAATAAATCAGCACCTTTAACACTGGAAGGCAGGAAGAAATAACAAAAAATATCCGTATGTACACCCCTTCAGTCTAAGATAATTAACTATACATTGATAACCTCGTCACATTGTCATAGCAATTTATTAAGTCACACAAATTTTAATATAAAACAGATCAAGCTAAGTACACAGGAAACTTACATGTAACACAACAATTATTGGGAAAAACATTGTTTCCCTGGTGCTACCCTTTTCTATTTTACTTGTGATTAATCGTGAACCTGGATTTGAAACCATCAAAGCAATTGGTTCACTAACGGAAAAAGACACCAAACATGCTAGACTCAATACATGATTCTCTTGAATTTATGGTCATGGAATCTACAAATTGTAGGCAAAAAATAACAGCACACTGTCATGGTAGGAACTTCCGAACTTGAAAAATCAGAGCTAAGAAATCCAAGTGCTACTTGAAGACATGAGAATACCAGCTAGATAGATGAATCCATCGCAGTACTATCACAGTATCCCTAGGCACACTTATTGTTCTGAATCCGGACAGTTGCCTCCTTCTCCCACGGGTCTTGGTGGTGAATCAGAGCGAGCTTCGAGCACGCCACTCCGGCAGGTTGGAGCGAACCCATGTAGCGCAAGTAGCGCATGCTCCCCGACTGGATGGTCAACACCACTTGCCTGGTAATTGGTTTCCCCTCATCTCGATATGAATAGATTATCATATGGAAGTTCTTAGAAAAGATGTTAGCCTGAGATAAGTTGTAGTTCCTACATGCAAGTGATTGTTTGGACTTTGGAGTAAAAATGAAAGCGGTTAGTATATAGCAAAATGTGATGGTTGGATGATTGCATTGTAGGAAAGAAGAAGATTCCTCTTGATCAAGTACATGTTTCAGTACAACTAAATAATCATACTATTTGCAAATTACGATCCAAGACTTGCGCCTGTTAGATTCTATAATGTAAGATACATGGAAGATGTATTAGCATTCCAAAAGTGAATCATGAAACCTAAAATTCCTCAAAAAAATATCATTCACTCCATTGACATTGATTAAAAACTCATTTTACAAGCTTCTTCATTCAGAAATATGTGATGAGTGTAGCACTTCGTACAGAAACCTGTTATAAGCGCAACTATAACTCTATAAGGACTTACTGAGTGGTTCTAATTCAGCTCTATAACTAAAATAAAAGGGCTTTGAACCGCTAAGTTAACAAAAAAATACAGCTCAGCTCCACAACAAACTCAATGGAAATTAGTGGATTCACATAGATTTGAGGTGGGAATTTCTGAAAAGAAAACAAAAGGTGAGTTTCTACACAATCTTTAACACATCAATAACTGGGAGAGAGATGTCAGCAAGTTCTTGAAAGGTTACTTTACTTTAAATAACTAAGAAGATCATGGGTTACTTTACTTTTGCAAACTGCTATTGTAACTTTCCTAGATATCCATCAATCATGTACATATGCACTCAGTTTTTTAATCACAAGTTCAAAACTTTCATCTGTGACTTTCATTTACAGTATTGTTAATTTAGGAGGATCAAGAACTAACCAAGTAAGCAAATGCGCCTTCTGTTTAATTGGAATAGAACATCTTCTGATTTTCTTGGAGATTACCTTGGAGCAAACCATATTAGACAGGTTGCGAGAAGATATGCAAACTGCCAAACTACAACATCAAGATTGATTTTCTTTTACAAGGCGTCCAATATAGCATTCAATACCTTCAACAAGAGAGCATATACGAATTTATGTTAGTTCTCATGGCAAGCACAAGGTCAATGGAGAAAAAATCCATTGCAGTGTATTTCTTCAACGCGTAAATCACAGATATACTTCAGCATGTACCTCACCTTCGTCCCTAGACACGCCGCGGCCAGCTGACCATACCACCTGAGTTAGCTTCCTCATGTACATCCCCACCCATCTCACCGTCATCAGCGCCGGCTGCTCCGCCATCGGCAAAACAATTCTCAAAAAGAACACACAATACACCACATGGACCAAAAGGATTGGTGACAACTGAATTTATAAGAGACATGTATTTTTACCTGTGATCTCCACTCCTAGTCCTGGCCCGGCGTTGGAATTGGGAAGAAAGTGAAGAGGCGCTGGCCAATTACATCAAGCAATGAGCAACTGATCTTAATTCACAATCAGATCATCTAGCAGTATAAACTACATACAGAAATCAGCAGCAGCGAATCAGGCAACGAGGCACACACAAAAAAAAACACATCTCTCTCCATGATCCACTCATCCCGTCCAGCCCTTTCCACCGGCCTCCTCCCATTCCATGGGGATCCTTGGAAATTGAAAGGAGCACTGTACGGAGGGATGTAATGCAACTCGTTTTCAGGATATTGTACAGGTATGTGATACAACCATACATGATTCTACATACGAAAAATCATACCCGTGCTGGGATGGCCGGTGCCGCATCGGGCGGTGTCGTTGACAGGTGGCAGGCGGACGGACGTGTCGTGGCTGCACTGGCCGGCTGCTGGGAGTGGCATGGGGGATGGAGGCTAGGCCGGTCGGCGGCGGCGGTACGTCCGTCGGGATCACCATCTGTGCAGGGATCATCGGGGATGGAGGTCAGGCTGGCAGCTTGTCGGGCGAGGTCGCCTGGCACGAGGGGATGGCAGGCGACGTGCGAGCTCCCATGCGTTCTTCGGCGCCCCCGTGCAAGGGCGTCCTGCATGGCCGGGCAGGGCATGCGTCTGCTGTTGAGGACGGCTCGAGGGGAGAGGTCGCCGTCTTGTTCATCCAGATCGCCGGAGGCGCTGGAAACTGGGGGAGGGAGACAGATCGAGAGGGAATCGGCGGATGCGGCGCTGCATCAGGAAAGGAAGAGGCGGGATCAAAGGACGGTCGGGGGAAAGAATAGCGAGGTTCACATGTCGGCGCGCGCGAGTAGTCGGACGAAGTGGTCCGGTGGAGGCCAGAAATGGAACGAATAGTTCTTTTTAGATAGGATAGGATAGGAGAGATATTTGATACCTGTATGTACTGCGTGTGTACATGAAACAATGCATATTTGTATCCATATTTGGCTCTGTATTCATTTAAAGTAAATCTCGGTCAAGCGAGCCCGTAGGCACGTCCAAACATTATACGCCACCCTAAATTCAGAAGATGGTATCACTCACGCGAGACGTGTCGACTGATGCTCTCGTTTCTGTAGCGTGTACACCACCAGCTGCTACTACTACATGACAATCCCATGAGTACACTGCTGACTCTAATTCTGCAATCTGCAGAAACAGGCTGAAGGTGATCCTGATTTATCTCCTGAAACCAAATTCCACTGGAATGGAATCGCCATGGCACAAGTGCGATGCTGAAACTAAAACTGATTGTTCTTGTGAAGCCAGATTTAATTTCACTGGAATCGCCATGGGCCATGGCACGGCACAAGTGTGAAGCAGAAACCGTCATGACCAAACCAAGCTTGCCGCCGCGGCAGCCAGCTTTCCCACAGCCGCCTCCAATGCCGCCATCATTCCCTCGCACTCGGCGACGATGGCCTTGTCCAGCCCGCTCCGTATGACGGGCGCGAAGAAGAGCCAGGACGCGGTCCCCACGACAAACGCCAGCGTGGCCGCCGTCGCCACCGCGCGCGGCGGCCGCCACAGCCCTCTCTGCCTCGCGCACCACCGCTCCGCCGCCACGCACGCGCCGTGGAGGACGAAGAAGGCGGTGACCTCCCCCGTACCGGCCTCGAGCGTGATGTAGTAGAACATCACCTCGTGCATGAGCCCCGAGACGAGGAACGTGGCGAGCACCCCAAGGGGGGCGCCGAGGCGGGCGCGCACGGGGCGGTACACGCTCGGGCGGAGCGCCCCGGGCACCATGAGGTTCCACCGGCGGCCCCAGAAGTCGCGGAGGGACGAGGCGAGGTACGGCCGGTCGAACTGCGGCTCCAGCTCCGCGCCGAGCAGCGCGTGGGCGAACGCCGCGGCGGACGCCATGAAGAGCTCCAGCATCAGGTAAACGTGCGCGCTGTCGAACGCTACCACGGCGTACGCCGGCATTCGTGCCCGGACGCGGCGGAGCGAGATGAGCGCGGCGAAGAGGGCAGCCTTGGCCACGTAGGACAGGAGGAACTCCGGAGGGAGGGATAGGGAACGCGAGTTCACCGCGCCTCTGTCCCGGAGCTTGATGGGGAGCGCGGCGCAGGCGACGAAGCGGGACACTGGGAGAGAAGGGTGCAGGGGGCCGTGGCCGGCGGCGAGGAGGAGCAGCTTGAAGCCGCAGAGCCAGACGAGGAAGAAGGCGGAGATGATGCGGAGGTGGATGGACGAGAATGTGAAGGGGAGGACTGGGAGGAGCAGGAGCACCGGAAGGAGCGCGGCCAGGCGGGGGAGGCCTGCGCCCACGCGCGAGGCGACGAGGCGTGCGTAGACCATGGCTGCGGTCACCGCGGCCGAGACCAAGGCGAGGCCAGCCAGCTCGGACGCCATTGCCGTGCGTGTTCGATGAGCACAGCCGCTGCTGAGATCTGGATGGAGTCTACTGTCGAAACGGTGATCTGAAGAATTATTCAGAGGCATCCAGGACGCTTTGAGTCGCTGCTTTGTGGGCCTTGTTGTGTCTGACTTGTGGGCCTGTGGAGCGTGTGGAGTTGGCCCGGTGAGCGAGTTCTCATATCTTCGAGACGCTCCTCTCCCCAACAATCCTGGTTCCTCTCCGAGCACCAGCTGCTGAATTGGCGGCCCGATTTCATAGACTTGTCAAATCAGGACTGGTGAAGGCGGTGGAGGGTGTGCTCATGCACACCCACGATAACCCTCCCCTTGTGGTAGGCATTTCTCTTTTTTGTCCTTCTTTGACGGCTCTGTCGGCTTACTTGAGTCTTCTTAACACTTGCTTTTTTTCTTTTTTGATAACAGCTCTCTGCTCTGGGGGAGAACGACCTGGCTGCCGACTTTTACGAGTCGGAAGCCGGGAAAACCAAGAAGCGCAAGGCGTCCGGCGCTGCTTCCTCTACAGCTAACGCTGAGAGGAAGAAACGGACCGCAACGGCTACTAAGCCGGTTCTCGTCGATCTTGACGAGAATGCGGTGATTAACATCCCCTGAAGGTACTCATTTTCCGCCTTAGACATTTGTCGGCCTTCTTTATTACTGGTATTTATCTGGCTAACTTTACTTTATTGCCAGGGAGCGGGTGGCAACTTCCATGTTGTCGGCCAAATCCCATTTGTCTAGGGGAAAGCGGACCCATGGCAACTCACCGGCGACCGTGCCGCCAACTCCTCAGCCCCGGGCCGGAGGTTTTATGAGCGAGCTCGCCGCCAGCCCCAGGTTCCAGCTTCTAGTCCGCCGCCAAGGACCTCGACCGCTGGCCGCGCAACTAGCGCTTCCCTTCCATCGGCTGAGGCTACGGCCAGTGAAGCCGTTCGATCCCGCGCCGCCAAGGAGGAGCTGCTGGTGGAGGTTGCCGGCGGGCCGCGAAGGGCAGCACCCGCTTCTACAGGCGGCAAGGTTAGGGACCCCTGGGAATCCTTTAAGGAGGCCAAGGAGTCCACCCTGGCTTTTGCCGACTTTGCCGCCCAGACTTTCACCGACTTGGAGGGCGACATTGTTGTAAGTCGTCTTTTTGGAACTTGGTAGCATATACATAGTCTCCCCCCCCCCCCCCCCCCCCCCCCCCGAGCACTTAGATGGCAAATCAATGATATTGGTTGTCGGCTTAGTGGTTTTTACAATATGTTATATGCCTTTGTCTTTGTCCGCAGGGCGTAATGTCCGCCAACGTGGAGTTTATCTCCTCCAGGTCAGATATAAACAAGCGGTATCGCGATCTGAAAAAACATTGTGATGACAAGGATGCGCGGATTGCCGACTTGGAAACGGCCCGCAAGAAGGATGAAGGTAAAATCACTGAGTATTTTGCCTTCCGCCATGTTTTGTGTTTACTGTCGCCAATCATTTAGCTAGTAAATCCATATTGTAGAACTGCTAGATCACGCCCAGGATATACTGAAGGCGTCTACTGATACACAAACTGTTATGAATGAAGCCTCTGATTTGGCGGCCGCCAACTTGGCGATGAAGGAGGAGCATCGGAAGCAGATGGAAGCCCAGCTGATGAAGTTTGCGCAGGAGTCTAGCCAGCTTACCTGAGAGCTGGATAGCCTGCGCAAAAAATTGGCGGAGGCGGAGAAGGCAGCTTCTGAAGAGATATCTAAGCAGACTTCTCGCGCCCAGACTGTGGAGGATGCAGTGGCAGCTCATATGATTGAGGTGTCCGCCTTCCATAACTCGGTCCTGGGTAAGCTGTTCCTCACTCTTCATCTTTGTCGTCCGTTTGTTAGCCTGAGCCAAACTGACGCTTTTACTTTTTTGGTACAGTTGCTGCCGGCTTAGGCGATGACAAGGTTGTCAGCCCCCACCTAGATCGCCTTGCGTGTCTGGGTGAGCTGATCACCGAGACTTTGGCGGCATCCAAGCGGTTTGACGCCAAGTTCTTCATCTCCTCCGGCAGCCAGGAGCCCGCCGAGTTCAGCGATGTGCCCAGCATGCTGGATCAAGCCATGAAGCTACACAAGAGCTCGCTGAAGTCGGCGGCGCGCGGTGGTGCCAAAACTGCGCTAGGATTATTCATGGCGCACTACCCCGAGGCGGAGATAGAAATCGTCACCGAGGGCATGCCGTCTACCTATGAAGACGGCAGCGAGGTTCAGCCGGCTGCTGTTTTGAACAGTGTTGCCTGCTACGCCACGCGGGTCGCCGACATGGTAGATACGACGATCTTCTATCGGCGCCATCGTGTGTCGGTTGCTGGAGAAGCTGGAGCTGCCGACGCGGCCGAGACGGAGGGGAGCGATAGCTCTGGGGCTGAAGTTGTCAGCCCCCAAGCCTAGTATGGGCGGCCCCCGAACCAAAGTCGTTGTTGCCGGCTCTTTTTTTTTATCTTGATGACCAGCCTCCTCCTGCCCCTGAAACAATTATATCTCAACTTGTAATATTTGTAAATATCTTTTGGAGAAGTACTGCTAGGTAGGAAGCCAGCAAACTTGTTTTTATTTTGCTATTTAAGTAGTCTTTTGCCTTGTTTTAGTTGGCCCAACTTAATTTTATTTTGACTTATATGCTTGACCGTTTGTATGTTGGCAAAACCTCAGCCGGGAACTTTAGCTGAAACAACTAGGGTTAGTATCATGAGTTTAGAATCAAGAACCAAAGGCAACATGTTGGCGCCAAAGACATACTACTAGGCGAACCACATATAAGTAATCAAAGTAAAGGAATTAGGCGGCGCAAAAAGTTGATTTTTTCTTTGGTTTGGCTCGAAATATGCAAGTATCTACCAGTTTGAAACTTTGCACTGAGCTAGAAAATAGTTAACTTAGATACATAGGGGTTATATGATTGCAAGAAAAGACAAAAGATGTCATGCTTCTCAACACAGATGAGGAACCATAGACTTTTATTTCATAATCATATATAATTTATTTCAATTATAAATTGGTAAGTGTAGAAAGGACATAGCTGCTCAATGTTCCAAGGCCGTCTTGTTTGTTCAAACGGGTCGTCAATGCCTCTTTTACGCTTGGTTCCTCTCCTTCCTGCCGCTTTCTTGCGCATTTTCTTTTCTTTTTCGTCGCGAATGACGGCTAGGTAGTAGGAACCATTGAGCAGCGCCTTTGTGACTATAAACGGTCCTTCCCATGCCGGGGATAGCTTGTGCAAGCCTGTTCTGTCTTGAATTAGGCGGAGAACCAGGTCACCTGTTCTGAAGCCTTGCTTCCGCACTCTCCGGCTATGATAGCGGCAGAGTTGTTGCTGGTACAAGGCGGAGCGATGTAGAGCGACGTCTCTTTCTTAATCTAACAAGTTTAGGCTATCTTGTCTTGCACCTTCTACGTCTTGCTCGATGTAGGCTTGAACTCTTGGGAAATCGTATTTCATGTCGGTGGGTAGCACTGCCTCTGCGCCATATACTAAAAAGAAAGGATTGTAGCCGGTAGATCTGTTTGGCGTTGTGCGCAAACTCCAGAGTACGATTTGTAGCTCTCCTACCCTGCCCTATGTAATGGAGCTTCGAGACGGGGCTTAAGTCCTGAGAGGACTAAGCCATTTGTATGCTCTACTTGTCCATTTGATTGAGTGTGTGACACAGATGCCAAATCAAGCTGGATGCCTAGATCACTGCAGTATTCTTCGATGTCGCCTTGAGATAGGTCGCCATCAGTGATAATGTTGTGTGGAACTCCGAACCGAGAGATAATTCCCCAGAGGAAATTGGTGGTTGTTCGTGCGTCAAGTTTGCTGATCGGCTTGGCCTCGACCCATTTAGTGAACTTGTCGACAGCGACCAATAGGTGGGTATACCCACAACGTGCCTTCTTGAAGGGACCGACCATGTCTAAGCCCCAGACCGCGAACGGCCAAGTGATTGGAAGTGTGCTGAGCTATTGTGTCAGCATGTGAGGTTGGCGGGCATACAACTAGCAGCCTTTGCATGTTTTCACGATGTGCTCCGTGTCTTCTTTGGCGGTTAGCCAGTAGAAACCTTGGCGGAAAGATTTGGAAATAATGGATCTGGCGGAGGCGTGATGCCCACAAGTGCCGATATGTATGTCCTGCAGAATTTCCCGGCCTTTTTCCGGCAGTATGCACCGCTGATAGATACTGCACGTGCTTCGCTTGTACAACTCGCCTTTGATTATTGTGAATGCTTTGGCTCGCCTTATGATCTGCCTTTTCAACACCTCATCGTCCTCCGGCAACTTCTGGTTGATTCAGAAATCGAGATATGGGGTAGTCCAATCCGGCTGTACCAAGTAGACGGCAAGACTTGCCACTTCTACTGGTTCTTCTGCATCAGGGTCCAACAAGTCAGCGCCCTTAATGGACGGCTTATGCAAATGTTCCAGGAAAATGTCCTTCGGCACTTTTTTGCGTTATGACCCGAGTCTGGCGAGGGTGTCTGCCGCCTCGTTCTTAGCTCTTGGAACATGCCGGACTTCGTAGCCCATGAATTTTTTAGCGAATTCGTCAACTTTGGCCCTAGAAGCCGCCATTGTTGTACTCTTCGCGTCCCATGTGCCGCTTACTTGCTGTGCGACTCAATCGGAGTCGCCATAACAGAGGATTCTTTTGACATCAAGGTCCTTTGCCACATGTAGCCCATGAAGCAAAGCTTCATACTCTGCGACGTTATTGGTTGCTGTAAAATGATCTGTAATACGTAGCTGAGTTTGTCACCTTTGGGTGTGCGCAAAACAACTCCAGCCCCCGAGCCTTTGAGCATCTTTGATCCGTCAAAGTGCATGACCCAATATTCTGACTCAGGGAGTACTGTTTCCTCCATGGCTTCTGTCCAATCGGCAACAAAGTCTGCAAGTGCTTGAGTCTTAATGGCGGTCCGTGGCTTGTAGACTATGTCGAAGGCGGCAAGCTCGATGCCCCATTTGGCAACTCGGCTTGTTGCCTCTACATTGTTGATTATGTCTCCCAACGGTGCCCTGCTGACTACTGTCACTGTGTGCTCCTGGAAATAATGCCTAAGCTTTCTGTCGGCGAAGAATACACCGTAAGCCAGCTTTTGGTAATGTGGATACCTCTGCTTGGATACGGAGAAGACTTCACTGATGAAGTAGACCAGATGTTGCTCGGACGTCACGGCTTCGCTTTCCTTTCTTTCCACGGCCAAGACAACGCTGACAACTGCTCATGTTGCCGCGATGTAGAGCAGCATTGGTTCCTGCGATCGCGATGCTACCAATATTGGAGCGGATACGAGAGCCTCCTTAAGTTGCTGTAAGGCGGCATCTGCTTCCGCTGTCCACTTGAAGTTGTCGGATTTCTTCAATATCAGATAGAGTGGCATTGCCTTTTCTCTGAGGCGGCTTATGAAACGACTAACGGCTGCCGCGGATCCGGCTAAGCGCTGCACGTACTTCAGACAAGTAGGTCTGGATATGTTTTGGATAGCCTTGATCTTCTTCGGGTTAACTTCGATCTCTTGTTCTGAGACGATAAATCCAAGTAGTTTGCCGGCCGGAACACCGGAAACGCACTTGGCGGGATTTAGTTTCATCTGGTATTTCCAGAGATTCTGGAAAGTTTCCTCCAAATCTTCTAGGAGATCTGCCTTCTTTTTCGACATCACCGCAATGTCGTCAACATAGACGTGAACATTGCGGCCGATCTGTTCGTGCAAGCAATTTGCATACAGCGGTGGTATGTTGCATCTGCATTCTTCGGGCCAAAAGGCATCGTGATGTAGCAGAAAGTCCCGTATGGAGTGGTGAAAGATGTTTTCAACTGATCTGACTCCCTCATCTTGATTTGGTGGTACCCTGAGTAGGCGTCCAAAAAACAAAGTAGCTCGGAGCCTGCTGTGGTGTCTACGACCTTGTCAATTCTAGGCAGCGCAAAGGGATCCTTTGGGCAGCATTTGTTGACACCGGAATAGTCGATACACATCCTCAGCTCTTTATTCTTCTTTGGAACAAGTACAGGATTTGCCACCCAATCGGTGTGTACAACTTCTTTTATGCAATTGGCGGCCTTCAGCCTATTTATCTCCTTTCCTATAGCCTTGCGTCTCTCATCACCAAAGCGTCTTGTTGCTTGCTTCACCGGCTTGGATCCCTTTATGATGTTGAGTGAGTGCTCGGCAAGTTCCCTCGGTACACCAGGCATGTCGGATGGCGACCATCCAAAGATGTCACGATTCTCACGGAGGAACTCGACGAGCGCGCCTTCCTATTTGTTGTCGAGGTTGGAGCCGATGACAACTTGCTTAGACTTGTCGCCTGGGATGAGGTCTAACATTTTGGTGTCTTCTGAAGCTTCGAAGGTCTTCTTGACATCAATCTTTGGCTTGGGCATGGAGTTGTCTGGGTCCGCCTTAAGTAGCGCGAGTTCTTCCTTGTGGATGACGGCTTCTGCGAAGGCGGCCATGCCAGGCTCACACTCCTTAGCTTTCTTGAAGTTGCCAGAAACCGTGATGGTTCCATGTTCCCCTGGCATCTTAAGCTTGTTGTATATGTAGCAAGTCCTTGCCATGAATTTGGCAAAAGCCGGTCGTCCGAACATTGCATGGTAGGCGCTTTTGAAGGGGACAACTTCGAACCGGAGGAACTCTGAGCGGTAATTCTCCTTTGGTATAAAAGTTACCTTCAGCCTAATGCTCCCCATTGACTTTGCTTGTCTGTCGGGCACTATACCATGAAAAGTGAGGTTGTTGTGATCAAACTGATCCTCAGACAAGTTCATGCGGCTTAGTTTATCATAGTTCAGGATGTTGAGGCTGCTGCCGCCATCCATGAGTACTTTTGTGAGCCTGAAGTTGTCGACAATGGGGTCGACGACAAGGGCGTATTTTCCTGGGTGAGGGACATGATCAGGGTGGTCGGACCGGTCCCAAGTGATTGCCGCCTCGGACCAATTCAAATACTGAGGGACGTACGGCATTGTCGCGTTGAGTTCGCGCATCTCCCCCTTGTCCGCCTTAACCGGAGGTGTGCCGACAAAGCACACGAGTGACACTTTGACCTTCGGGTATGGCTTCTTTTTCTTGGCAGCAGCGTCGTCATCGCTTGAGATTGACATGTCGTCGTCATCCTCGTCGTCCTTGTTGTCTTTCTTGTCGTACTTCTTTGACTTTTTTGACTTCCAGCCAACTGTGGGGTCCTTTTTGAAGTCGTCCATGAAGCGGCACTCGCTGAGCATATGGTTGACCTTGCCGAGTTTCTCGTGGATTGGGCATGGCAGAATTTTTGCCTGCTCATAAGTGATGTGTGCCGCCTTAGGGCCAGAGCCAGCGTCACGGTTATCTTTCATGTTCTTCCACTTGTTTTTGCTGGCGTCCCCTTGGAACGCGACGGCTACCTCGTTAGAAGGCCCGTCTTTGTCTTTCGTTGATTGCTTGCGTTTGTCGTTCCGCCTTGTCGCGGTGCTGACGTCTGGATCATCGTCACGTGCGTCATCATCCGCTGCCGCGTATTGGGCGGCTAGGTTGAGCATCTCGCCAAGGTCCGTGACTTGCTCGCGGACGAGCTGGTGACGGAGTAGGGACTTTTTCTGTAGGCCCGTGTAGAAGGCATGGATAGCCTGCGTGTACGAAACACCATGACAGTTGGCCTTCTCGGAGATCCAACGGCTGACAAAATTTGTCATGGTTTCGTCTGGCTTCTGAATACAACGTTACAAATCCGTATAGGTATTCAGACGCTTGTATGTTCCTTGGAAGTGATGGGAGAAAACCTTTTCCATGTCGTACCAGCTATGGATAGACTTTTCAGGAAGGTTGTCGATCCAAGCCCTTGCCGTGCCTTCTAACATGAAAGGTAGGTAGCGGACGGCAATGTGATTGCTTCCGCCAGCAATCTCTATGGCCATGCATAATCGGTTGGCCATGAATCCGGCTTAACGAGGCCGTTGTACCTAGGATAATTTTTAGACACTGATGTCATGTCCTTGGGGAACGGCTCTCTACTGATGGCGTCGCCAAAGCCCTTTGGGCCAGAGTATAGCGGCTCTCTTCCTCTTTCTATGTCTTGTAGGCGATCATGCATCTTTTGGATCGAGTTTTTGTCCGCCTCTGTTGGCGTTTGGCTAGTCCTGCGCTGCCCGGCTTACGCTGCGCCTGGGCCCATCTGCCGCCTCCTTCCTTTTGTTGCCGATGTTGCGCTGCGGAAACCGGCTTCGACCTCTCCTGGGAGGGTCGTTGCCGGCGTCTTTTTAGGTGGCTGGCCATTATCCCGGCTGCCGCCATTGCCGCGCCTTGGCTGGGCTGGAGGTGGCAGGTCTCCTCTGCTTACTGTCCGCGAGTTCTCGTCCCGCCTTGGTTTTGGACGGACGGGCCTTCGGGGTCAGCGCCGGGCTTGCTGTTCTAGGGCCTTGCTCATGAAGTGTCTTGCATTGGCCACCTTTTCCTCCGATGTGTAAGTCTTGTCATCTACGGTGTCAAGCACAGCCGCAGCGTTAAGGATCAGGGTGCAGAAGACAACATCCCCCTTTTGTCCGTACGATGTGGTGTCGTGCGCCAGTCAAACCCTAGATCTTGAGCTGTTGTTGTCGCACGAATTGGCGGCTCCTTATCACGGCGGCTTTTTGATGACCATTTTTCTTCGAAAAGCTGCCTGTTTGGTTTTGCCAACATCTTTTCTTGCTCCTTTTCGATCTTCTTCGGAAGGCTCTCAACATGCTCCTCTCTTTTGCGCAGGAAGTCAGAGTGCTTAAGCATATTAAGACTAAGTTCTTCCACCTCGTCAAGTGGGGTATCTTTGTTCACCGGAGTGTTCATGATTTTGTCTACTTCTTTAATGACGGAGAGCAAATCCGTGGGTTTGCTGCTGCCGCCTTTTTTGAGACCAGCTTTCTTCTTTGCGCGCACTTTGTCGGAACCGTCAATGATTTGACCGGTAACGGTGTTGCCGACATCTTCTGCCGGTTTGTCTTGCGGCGCAGAAGCGACTGGGGTTGACTCGTGACCGATGACAACCATCATAGCCAGCTTATCAGGCATATCTGTATCCGTTGTGTTCTCTAAAGGAACCGGATTATCACTGGAAAAGCGGTTTTTGATTCTCTCTTCGAAGAGACTAGCATCATCATCAGAACCAGAATCTACGTTGACTTGAACGGTAGATCTGGATCCGGCATCTGACATCGCATCCTCCTGAAGAGCAGGAAGGGTTGACTCAGGATCATTGTTTTCCGGCTGGGAGTCGGATCCCAGTCCGACAACTCCGACGAAGTGGAAGTCAGATCCGGCCGACTCGTGGGAGAAGGCGGATTCTGATCCATCTTGTCGGTCGACTATTTGGTCGAAGGGTTGGTGGGAGGGGTCGTAGGAACGCGGTAGGCCGTACGCATCTGGCGTGTACCCGATGAAGACGTCAATCCCTACGATCGGTACGATTGCGCACCCGATGAGGTAGTCATCTGCCAGGAGCTAGGACTCATCTGAGTTGACGTAGCTGTGGCCGCCATACCTTGTGACGCGGCCGACGGCGATCTGCTTGCCCACGCCGCCAAGTGTTCCCGCCTGGAACGTGACGCCAGGAACCTTATGCCCCACAGTGGGCGCCAACTGTCGGAGTATCGGCATAGTTGATAGGAGATGGGGGTCCTCTAGCCTACGTATGGATTGTGGGGCAGAAGGCTGGAGTCGTCGAGGACATGATTGAACACGGCGAGTTTACCCAGCTTTGGATCCCGCAGCGGTGGCGAGATCCTACGTGCTGCTATAATTCACTATGAGGCAAATAGCCGTGAACAGGTTACAATAGGTATGATGCGTATTGAGCGTGCCCTAAAGGCTTCCTGGTGGTCGGCTTATATAGGCGGCCGGACCCTAGGATACAAGGCAAGTACTTGTCCAGCAAGTAAACAGAGTTCTAGACCTAGCCGGCTTAGTTGTCGCCTTCCGTCTTGGGCTTGGTGGCTTGATGGGCTTCGGCCTTCCGCCTTCTTTGGACCGTCCGCCTACTTCCTTGTTCGTCAGCTATCTGGGCCGCCCGGCAGGCTTCAGCCTTACCACCCTTGGGCCACCCTGGACTAGCCGGATTGATCCATGTTGGAGATACCCCTAGTCAGTATATCCCCAACATGGTCGACAAGACCTCATCTTTAGGCAGCACCTCCTTGAGACAGCACCAAGAGTCTGGACGGATGTCTCCAGAGACTTCTTGGTGTGCTTCATCGTCACCCCAACCTGATCAATGGCTTGATCGAGTGATAAGTCATCACTCGCCGCGCCACCTGAACTGGATGAAGGACCTGAACAGCAAAAGAAGGATGTTCACATCAAGAAGATCGAAAAAGGACCTGAGTAGCAAAAACAAATCCTCAAACGGAACACATATTATACTCACCCGCAAGAGAGTGTGCATAACCAAGCAGTCGCTTGACCCGCGTCCCCTCAAAAGCACGAAGAGCATCCGGCTCTTCCTGGGCGGCCGACTGCTGGGAGAGGGTCTTCTCTAGTTCGGCCAACCGGGACACCAAAGTACCTTTCTCCCCTAAAAACAAAGGAGAAAATGCTCCAATCGCATGAAAATAAAAGAGAAAACAAGACACGCAGAAAAGGACAAAAGCTTACGGTTGAGCTGGTCAAGTTGAGAGCGAAGAACACCCCGCTCTTCCTCCGAGTGCGCAAAGGCCTCGCCAAAAAAGCAAGACCACTCACGGCCGGCTGCAATACACAATGTACACGAATGTCAAAAGCATAAATGCTACAACAACAAAAGGAAAAAACCTTACATGGTTCAACCAGGAAGGCAGGGAGGAAGATGACGGTGTGGCAGTCTTTGACACGGCCATGGCGAGCCATGGGGCGCACTAGGAAGATCGACTTCCATAATGGCCAGCTAGGGGATATCCCCAAGAAGCATTCACACATTACCATAAAACATGCAATGTGCAAAACTCCATTCGGGGCCAGATCATGGATCTGTATCCCGTAAGCAAAAAGGAGGCCGCGCACGAAGTCGTGCGACGGAAAGCCAAAACCGCAAGGGAGGAACTTGGCAAAACATACCCATTCTCCGAGAAGAGCCGCGGGGGAGTTGTCCTTGGCAGGAGCCCGAACGGTGAGCTCCGATGGCGGAGGCAGAAGACCCTCCTTGCGGAAAACCGTCCGCCGTTTTTCCGTCACGACGGACGAAGTCCAGCTGCCTGACTCCTTCTTCAGAGCGGCAGGGACGGTGGTGGTAGTCGTTTCCTTCCTCTTCTTGCTGGTGGCAGTAGAGGAGGCTGAGCTCTTCTTTGGAGCCATGGTAGGCTATGGGAATGCATGAGCGAGGAGGGCGCAAAAACGGAGGAAGTCGCAGAAGCAGAGCGACGGCGGGCGCGAGGAAGAAGATGAAACAGAGGAAGGCAAGAGGCAAATGGTAGGGTAAAAATTAATAACAGAGAAACACGTACTTATGATAAAAACCAGAGGCTCATCACGGCCGTCCAAACAAAAACACGGCGACACGTGGCACAATCAGAGGGGAACCGTCACACACCACGCCGCCCACTACGCGCGCAAAACGGGGAGGACATCATCACGTCTGCAAAAATCTCGCCACGTCAAGTCAAATCACAACTGAACCGGCGTCCACAATGGTCAAAGAATGGGACCCACTATGTCATGTCACGTGAGAGTGTTACTCGCACGCCAAAGGTGTCACTCATGACGTCATTTCAGATGAATAAACACAAAAGGCGTCCTATCGCGATGGACAAACAGGAAAAGGCGCCTCACAAAACATAGTCGCAGAGTATAAAAGTAAAAACTATTCGAGTGGGAAACTCCCATCGGGAGAAGGCAGAAAACGTTCGACTGACAAAACGAAAAATTGAGATTATCCTCTACTGCAAGCAGTAAAGCACAATCTCGGGGGCTACTCCCATCGGGAGCACTGTCGTGCACCCGGTAGAATCAAAGGGATATTCAAGGCATAAAAATCCCCGAGTGAAAATCAGTCGACAGAGTACCTCGGATGCTGTATACAAGAAATACAAAGGTAAGACCCATCGATTAGTCGAAAGGGCCGAGGATCACTCCAACAGTGTTTAGTCCTAGAACTTTTCGTATCAACAGATACGTGAAAATCCTGGCGGACGCGCTGGGTAGAAAATTATAACTGCAGAACAATATCAGTAAGACCATCGACTGGCCTGAGGAATGACTGTCCAGTATGTTTCGGGTTCGAGCCCAAGGACTCAAAATCCGTCCGAAGGCTAGTAAGGTTTTGCCCAAGTGCAGTTAACTGGTTTCGACTGCATCGAATAATTCCAATCTTACTTAGTCGAAATCCTTTGCCAAAACTCATAAAATCAGAAGTCATCATATCAAAAGCAGAAAACATGAGACGTGTACTATGTAGTGAGTCCATGACTTATTCTCTGAATTAGCCAAGCACTCGAGGGCTAATGACAAGGTTATACCAAACAAATACCCCTTCTTGTGGGTACCTGGTGCACGTAATGACTAAACCCCAATTGTCATCTGGCTGAGGAAGCCCATCAAGCGAAGCCCAGGTCAAAGATCTCTTACTATAGATTGCATAGTAGGTAATACTTTCCATATATGTAGTCCTAGTCGGTTACAACCCGAGACCTGTACCACTATATAAAGGACAAGAGGGAGACCGACCAGGGGCACGTCCAATCATAATCACAAAGCCCTAGCAAGATCGACATCTTGCTAGACCATTGTACTCACCGCATATACAGAATCAATAACAGACAAGCAGTAGTAAGGGTTTTACCTCACTCGAGGGCTCCGAACCTGGGTAATTCCCGCTTGTCAGCCGACGAATATACCAACACCACACGTTCTCTACCTCATAAACTCTTACCCTAGTCTAATAACCATGGGCATTGATGGGGACATCCCTCGTCACAGTGAGACCTAAACCGCACTTTGCCTAAATAAGGATAATGCAAAAGATTGGTGGACAAACTAGTCATCCCAAATGGCAAGGGTAGGAAAGCTTTGGCTTCTTTAACCATGCTCGTCTCTTGGGAGATTTGGAAAGACAGAAATGCATGTGTCTTCCGTCATCACGCCTCCCCGTTTCCGACGATCATCTCTAGGATTGAGGAGGAAGCTAAGTTGTGGGCTTACTCACATTTGGGCGATGTAATTCCGGTCCGGGAGATTAATTCCCTAGGATTTGAAAGTCCTAAAAGGTTTCCTAGGCATTTGTTGAAACTATAAACTCTAATTCTTTATTAATAAAAATGGCTAATCGTTTGCCTTGTTTTATAAAAAGGTGGGAGCAATGTAATCTCGTCTCAGGAAAATGGTAGCGAGATTGGGATGGATATAGATACGACATATGTCAAACAATGTGAAGGAGAGTAGCAAGTTATCTCGACCGAGATTGCTGACATGCCAAACATGTTTAGAGCTGAGATTGACCGAGAATGGTAGCTTGTGTTTTTATTTAGAAATTTGAAGTTTAGGACATGCATTTCAGCTTGACCTTGACGATCGCTCAGTTGGATATGCTCAGTATACACGTGATTTTTGTCGGGTTCCGAAAAAAATACTATTTGAGTAATTGAGCTATTCACGAGTTAACACTATGGGTACATGACATATGTACAATGAGCTTGCTTATATGAGATATGAGATTGTGTCAGTTTTAAAGTAGTGCACTAAGTAGCAATTCTAGTTTGGGGCATGCAAAGCTTATTATGAGAATCCTTCAAGCTTGAGTGCAAAATTATTTTTCAGAAAAAAAAGGATAAAAATACTATGGACGTTGCATCTGTCAGCCATGTGCTCTCTGCCACATAGCCAATAACAAAATTAGTGAGCCATCATTTCCCACTGAACTTTCTATGTTCAACTACATTTATTTGTGAAAAATTACATGGCCAAGGCCAATCAATCAAATGTTACTCTATAAAAGTTCAGCAAACATGACGGAGTCTTGCCGGAGGGAAAGGAAGGATGAGAGACACAAGTCCACCACCATGTTCCCAATAAGAATTGGAGGGGGACAAAAATAGATAAGCCTTGAGGTTGCGAGGCATCAGAAACTCATCAGTCACAATGTGTCTGCCTCCAAGAATGTAAGGGGTGGTGGCGTCCACTAGAACCACATATGTCGCCCGCAAAAAAATGCCATCGCGGCCATCGCAGCGAGCTGCTACAACTGAATGACTCTTCTGGACAACTCCGCATAATCTAACGGCGCCAGCGGCGCATCCAATTGGTGGAACTTAGCGTGAGCGTGACGGAGAGATCATAAGGCAGTAGCTACGTTGTGCACGAGAAGACCCTCAGCGACAGTTGCGGAGGCTAGCTTAGATGTTTGGTCTGTATTAGTACGCTATTCTCTCTCGCCCATCAAGAGTCAGCAGAGTGTATATACATACTGAGGGGCATGCAGTTGTTGCATGTTTAATTATGGATCTTGAACATGCTTAGCTACACGCGGTTGATGATATTTCAGTTTAGTGTGGATGAAAATCATGAAATTGCAACAGAGACGTCCTTTGTTTCTGCAAGGACGGGAAAAGGCTCTTTCTACCGGGCAAGTACAATTGCTCCTCTTTCCTGTGGTTGCAGTTACACCCTGAACTTGTTTATTAGAATGAGGTAACAAGAGCGTAGAGATTTTTTGCACCTGATTTCCCGTGCTACCGCTAGTTTGAAAAAATGAAAAATATATTAAAAGTTTCGAAAGTATATTCAAAAACCATGTGTGTTCTAGATGATGCACCCTGTATAAGTGTAAAATTACAATGCAAAATACTTTGTATTTAAACCTACACAAAATAAATTTACATATAAGGTTACAGTAAAATTGCATAGTTTTAATTCTCCAATTTGTCTTTTTTGTGCACTGTGATATAATGATTTTTTATTGAGATTTTGCATGCTTGTAGTATATATCATTGAGACTATGGATGCATGCTTTCTTTCAGATTTTATCAAATTATAAATATAATTTTATTTTATATAAAATAGAGGAAAACAATTTATGTGCGTGATACAAAGTTTGTGGTAGAGAACTTCTTTGAGTCATCCTATTTTTTTGTTCATTATGAAAACCTTTTTTTCCTCGGTCTATCTGGACTGCTTTTGTATAATAGGAATTCTCGATCGAAGTATGGAGGTCAAAATAAATAGAATAATGATGAATGAAAAAAGATAAAAACCAGGTCCTCAGAACTAGTCGGATGTAAAACTACATCCTCGAGCACAAGGTCTGAATTTTTTCATAATAGTACACCGACTGACTTCGGCTATATTTTTACGAATACACTTTTTTGACATTGAAGTACTTTTTTTGGAACTGCCATTCAAAAAGGAAATTACTTTCACGACGTCCTTTGCTTATTAAAAAAAGAATAACTACGCTGGTTCAAATCCAGCTCGGCCCAAAATCTAGGACTATTGAAGGTTTACGTAAAAAAATTGTAGTATTGTATTCAGTTCTAACCTTTGGAGAGACGATTCCACTTGTAAACATCACTTGAAGTATATTTATGATAATTTTATTTAGTTATTTTCATTATAGAACGTGGTGCTATTGATATTGACCCTATGCAGCTAGCTTTGAATGGCTTAACAAATGATTTGATTCTTGACGATTATGAGGTTCCCTTGCAGTTGAGGCGGATGTCGGAATGGCGACATTATCACATGAACACCTGAAGGATGTTACAATCACTGGGTTCATCTCTACAAAGAGCATGACTGAGTTTGCAAATCACATTCTTGAGAAAGTACCATTAATGAAGTGCATTACATTGGGTATACTCATCCTTGATGAGGCATTTGACCAGCTGGTTGACAGATGCTGTGATATGAGTAACGATGATCTCATGCAAGCACAGACAGCTCTCAAGGCAAACAAAAGATACATTGAGGGGAATGACCTCTTATTTGTTAGCTTTAATGTTCTGGAGCCTTATAGCAGGTGACAGCTGTACACTGAGCTTGCTTATAAGACATGAGATTGTGTCAGTTTTAAAGTTGTGCACGAGTAGTAATTCTAGATTAGGGCATACAAAGCTCATTTAAGCTGAAGATTTGAGAATCACTTCTAGTTTTTTTTTCAGAGTGCAAAATTATTTGTCAGCAAAAGAAAATATTAAATACTAGGAACGCACGTTACAATGGTTAGCCATGTGCTCTCTGCTACATAGCCAACAGCAAAATTGGTGAATCAATGAAGAGCCATCATTTCCCACTGAACTTTTTATGTTCAAATACATTTATTTGTGAAACATTATATGACCAGGGACAACCAATCAAATGTTACTCTATAAAAGATGAAGAAACATGATCGGAGGCTGTTAGAGGGAAAGGAAGGATGAGGGACACAAGTCCATCGCCATGTTCCGAATTGGAGTGGGACAAAATAGATTACCAAACCTTGAGGTTGGGAGGCATCGGAAACTCAGCAGTTACCGGATGTCTTCTTGCAAGAACGTAAGTGGTGGTGACGTCCACTGAAACAACATGTGTCGCCCGCAAAAAAATGCCTGCACAGCCATCGTGACGAGCCGCTACAACTGAATGGCTCACGTGGACAAATCCGCATAATCTAATGGCGCCTGTGGCGCATCCAATTGGTGGAACTTAGCGAGCGTGACCGAGAGATCACGAGGCAGTAGCTACGTTGTGCATGAAGAGGTCCTCAGCACTGTCAGCAGTAACATAGTGTGAGCATGACTGATCAATGCGGTCGGTGCATGATGGTTCGGAGGCTAGCTTAGACGTTTGGTCTGTATTAGTACGGTATGTTGTCTCGTATCGTCAAGAGATAGCAGAGTGTATACGCATCCGTACTCACGGGCATGCAGTTGTTGCCTACATGTTTACTTAATTATGGCTCTTGCACATGCTTAGCTAGACTCGGTTGATGATATTTCACTTTAGACTATAGTCATATAGGATGGATGAAAATCATGTAATTGCGATGACCGGGTTTTTCTCTTTCTGCAAGGACGGGGAAAAAGCTCTTTGTACTGGGCAAGTAGAGAATTGGTCCTATTTCCGGTGGTTGCAGTTGCACCGTGAACTTGTTTATTAGAATTACATAGCAAGTGCGTAGAAATTTTTCGCATCAGATTTTCAGTGCTACCGCTACTTTATAAAAAATTAAAAATATATTTAAAAAATCATGTGTGTTCTAGATGATGCGCCACGTATACGTGCAAAATTTGCATATATGGTTATTGTAACAGTGCATAGTTTTAATTCTCCATAATTGTCATATTTTGTGTACATTATAATATAATGACTTTTCATTGAGAATTTGCATGCTTGTAGTATACATCATCGAGGCCATGCATGCTTGGTTTTTAAATTTTAAATGTGTATTTTGAAATTTTGAAATAGAGGATCAGTGGAGCTCCGGAGAAAAAACCACTTTCCGCTATTGGAGTGAAGACTTTTTTGCTCCCGGGATGTAGTGCCACCTCTAATTTATAAAATCGAAAATAATATTTATGAATTTCAAAAAATCTGAAAAAATAATCCGGTGGTAGCAAATAGTATATCCCACAGTGGTGTACAATATAAGTTTAAAATACTTTAAATTCTGATCTACAAAAAAATGACAAAGTTGGAATCTAAGTATGCATATTTGCACATCTCCAATTTTATCTGCTTTGCTTATTTTTATGTAGCTCATAATATAATGTATTTTAAATATATATTTTGCATGTTTATGGTATACATCATGGGCCACATCCAGATTTTTCTAAGATGTTTTAGAAACTCACAAATATGATTCTCAAAATTTTTAAAACGAAGCGAGCATTGAACCGCGGGAGTCAAAAAACTTTCTGAATCACATACTCCTATTGTATCATTTGTGAATCACAATGTTGGGTGTCTGGACTCCAAGTGAATCGTGTATAAACAATAGGAAAATAAACGATAAACAAAAACAAGATCGATACAGCAGGGACACGAGATTTAACGTGGAAAACCCTTCCAACAATGGAAAAGAAAAACCACGAGCGCCAGCCAACAAATCTTAACTACGATCGGGTAAGATTACAAACGTCAAGAATTTTTAACTTTCGACTTATCTCCAAAACGATGGCTTACAAAATGTATATATTCTGACATAACCCTATGTGGCAATCCGACCCAGAAAGCAGGACGGCTTACAAGAAAGAACTATCAGGGCACGAGCAATGGAGGCGACGTGAAACGGTGGTCTCACCGTGGACACGTAGACTCGGAGAGCTGAAACCACAGTATCAGGAAGTTTTCATCCAGCGGAGCGGAGGCAGTAGCACATGGGGCCCACGTTGCTCCTCTCTCACGTCACTTTCACTTTCCCCATCTTATTGTTCATCACATTCACCGCGCGGAAGAACCAGACAACTCAAATCGAATCGAATCGAAGGAAATCACATAGTTTAGCTGCTTTTCCAGCCTCTTCCCAAGCTCACCGCAGCGGCGCAGCCACCGCGGGCGCATCTGCGTGCTCAAGCTGCCAAGATTTTGGCCGCCATGGCTGCGATCTTGAGCTGCAGTTGGCTGCCATGGTAGCGACCTTGAACTCGAAGGCTTGGAACTGTAGTGGCCGGCCGCGGAACATGCTTCAACCTGCAGCTGCCGGCGGCCATGGACGTATTTCCCTTGCTCGTTTCTTCATAGTTTAGATTCTCTCTCCTCTTTTCCTCTCCATTTCCAGTTCGTGTTCCTTTTCCTTGCTTTTTCTGGTAGGGAAGTCGCCTCCTCTGCAAGCTACCCTGACATATTGCGGGGCGACGGTTCTGACAGTCCGAGCCTAGCTGGCCTGCGGGACGACCGTCTGAGGCGACGCGTTGTACGTGCCCTCACGTGTAAGCAGTCACATGGGGTCAGACGATGCATGCAAGTGTGTGCCACTTAATTGATACTGACTAGATAACTCCTCGCAGCAACGGGAATTGTTGACAAGTGTGGGGTCAGACGCTCTTTCCGAGTCTCACAGAAAACTCAAGATACTGACCAAGCTGCCGACTTCCTCGGCTATCGATGTCGATCAGGTAATGAACTCCGTCCACACCGATGGGTCAGGAAAGTCTTTCATGAGCTCGCTTTGGTATTTACAGGAAATAAAAGAACATAAGCAATCGGAGAATGCTTTTGAAGGCCCACCTGTACAGAGCTCTGCATTTTCTTTTTGAAATCTGCATTTGTTTGTTTCAAGAAAAGAATTAAAAAAAATCAGGCGCATATAATTTCGAGATCTACCAATCCTCACATTTGTAATGCAAAAGTTCGTGTTAGTTTAGTCTACATAAAATGCCAAGTACGGCAAAATTTTAAATTTTTCAAATGTCTATTGTTCACTCATCTAGATCCACTAATTTGTCCGCTTTACCCAGCCTAAAATATAATTAATTTTGAATTGAATTTTGCACGCTTTTAGATTATATATTTATTCTTTTCTAAGTTTTTTCAGATATCAAAATATGAATCTTGAACTTTTGAAATACCGAACTCCATGGAGCTCGGCCTCCATATCGCGGCACTCCATAATTAATACAAACTCCACATCGCCACCACTCCATAATGCATATTTTGAAGAAAACACCGTTTTATGCCATCTCTTAAAACTTGGAATTAAAGTGAACAATAGTAGTTCTCAACCCTTCGGGCTCCTTCCTCGTTAAAAATAATAATAGTAGTATCGTTTCTTTCAATCATTAGATTTTGAAACAGAATCTTTCCACATAAACTCCAAGCGTGTACACGACCATGCATTCAAATCGTTGCTCAGCCGGAACGGGAGCATACTAGCTAGTTACGGGGTGTAAACAGATAGGATAATTTTCATACCATATTCATTTCAAACCATTTAAAAAAAAATCATATCCTGTTTGAAAGAATTTGAAGGATACAGATACGGTATCGGTTATGGCATGTCAAATAGCGTCAAATATAGATTATCTGATGGTTTTCATTCGAATAATACGATTTTCTACCGAAACGCCTACCTTAATAGAGTAGTTAGTTAGTTGTTGAGTTCGTACGTTGAACAACAATTTACTTACATAGTCATACACAGTATAGAGTACAACAATACATTGTTAGATACACAGTTATTAAAAATATTTTTTGTTTATACGGTTTCACAATGTGAATATGTGTGTACTTATCAGATTAGTTTTGTTTTTGCTCGTTCACGTATCTAATCCATGATCACATACATCCATCTCCAAATCTACAACCGCTTATTATCCGCTCCGATGACAAGAAGTGATAAAAGATATGGTAGAGATAAAATCCAATCTTATTCGATGCGATCCGTTTACAACACTATATCTAGCTAGCACTAAACAGCCAGACACATTCAACAAAGGGAAAATACACAACAAGCACCAAACTATCTATTTACTTTTGTGAATTCAGCCAGCACTAAACTAACTAGATAATTCCTCGTAGCAACGGGAATTGTTGACAATATATATTATAATATACTTGGTTGTATGGGAGAGAAACAATTGTATCAATAATATGATACATGATTTATTCTATTTGGTTATTAACTATTAGAAAAACTTAATTGAAATAAGTCGCATAAGATGATGTAGAGCTTAGAAATTTGTAAACATTATTTAGGCCTTAGGCTTGGCCTCTTGTTTGTGGAGTACAATTGTGAGATGTTGTGTTCCTTTCTTCACGGATTCAACGATGTACTTGGCAGACTTCAGTGTGTGATACTCGGGGAGCTCCGTTGTGTTCTGTTCAACTGGTACATATCGTTGTAAAGTGATGTACATGGGTGGATTCAGATTATTCTTTATCTCTGCCATAGCTTGCACTCATTTCTTATTAGTTTTCTGGACGAATGAGAAGGAGAGGGTGGCAGATTTTTTTTTGGTCCATCAGCTGGCATCCTGAAGAAAAATGAGTTTATGTTGGTAAATATAGCAATGCGTGCAGCTGCGGAAAAAATATGCATACCTGTTGCCTTCTTGCAGAGTATCCATCTATTTGCCAATGGAGAAAAGTTTGTGTTAGAACAGATTATGAAATTGTAGTGGGTGGATACTGTCCTTTTTGGGTGGTGTTATATAGAGGTTCTTCCTGGCATGGAGGATGTGTAACGGAAGGATAGTATTTAATAAAAAATAGATTCTGCAATGGATGTATAGGAACTGACAGATGGGAGAAATGTTGTAGTAGGCATTGTCTCTGTCCTTAAATGACAGATGATTAGAGATTAATTGATTGTGTTAATTGTGATCCATCATGTGGCTCCTGATTTATTTACCGGTATGTATTAGAAATATCTCTTTTTTAGTTTCAAGTCCCTATTGGGTATTTAACTAATGACAGCCCAACTTTGGGTACATAATCCAAGGCCAGTCAACTTCTGGGTAAATAACCAATTTTCCCGGAAAGGGTAAAACGGGAGGTAGTTGCTAACCAGTGTATGAGGTGTGTTGAAGAATCCCAACCTTGCCGGGGTCGATAAGAACAAATCCACTGAAGCTGGACCTCAGATTTTAAAGAGGGGAAATCTTACGCCAACTCCTCTGATACCTCCATCGATTACTGGTTATTGAGTAAATCGTGGGGGAGAGGAAGGGAGTATCTCACGGAATTGATTGCGAAGAAGAAACAGAAATCGTGAATCATTGCATCGGATGCCGAGCTCCAGAGAAGTCCATGGACGGATACGTTCGATCAAAAGGCGGAGATAAGAGATCGTAAAGAAGGAGGTCAGGTGGACTACATGTGGCCCATTGGGGCGGTGCAAAAAGCGAATGCTTGCCAGGTCAGGAGCGGACCAATGGCTGTTAGCTATACTAATGAGGATCCTCTAAAAAAAACTATACTAATGAGGTGGATGTAAAACTGCAATGTATAAATTAGGTGGACCAATTAGTCAACTGCTGACGTGGACGGCCTGCATATTGAGAGAAATAGTATTAGTGGGTTGTTCTCATATAGAAACTATAGATACCTTTGTTCTTTTGTGCTTTTAGACTAGTCATAGTGGGGGTATCATAGGTAGTAACATAAGTGCCACATAGGGAAAAATGATGATGTGGCAAGTATTTAATGAGGAGAGAAGTGGTGGTGGTATCATAGGTAGATACCGTAACATAGCGGATTTCGAGATAAGATGAGTCTATAGACTAATAAATGCATGGTTATATGATACTACATCTATGTTATTATCCATTATTAACATAGTAACATAGAGGAGTATCATATGCATGATACCAGTATATGATACTCACAAGAACTAGTCTTAACCAGCAGCGCAAAGCAGGCACGATTCGTCCAAATCATGTCACACGCGGCTTACTTTTTTGAGAGAGAGAAAAAATGCTACAATACTCAAATCTAGAAACCCTCACGTGGTCCGGTCCGGATCCCGAAGGCTCCAGAACCGGATCTATGCAGCCGGCCCACACGTCAGGGCCACGTCCCCCGCGAGCCCCTGATAAATAACGCACCTGCAACGTCTGTCTCTGTCACTCTCCTCCATCCCCATCGACCAAACCTCGCCGCGGATCAACGACACTACACTCACTCACTCCGGAGTATTCCGTCCGCCGTCGCCGTCGCCATGACTGTGGAGGTGTGCGTCAAGGCCGCTGTCGGGCACCCCGACACGCTCGGCGACTGTGAGTAGTCCCCTCCCGTTCCGTGATCTTATCCTTCCTCTCCGGCTGGATTCGGCGCGATCCGTTGTTTGATTTGCCTGTGCGATTTGGTATCAGGTCCCTTCTCCCAGAGGGTGCTGCTCACGCTGGAGGAGAAGAAGGTCACCTACGAGATGAAGCTCATCGACGTCAGCAACAAGCCCAAATGGTACGCCGCTCCCTCCCCACAAAAATGTTGTTCGTGACTGAAGAGAAAACATACACAGTTTCGCGAGTTCTCCATGGATTCCTAAGACGCTCTGCGTCTGGTTTCTAAGATGTTTGGTAGTACTACTTTTCTGCACTCATTTGACTTAGAGCGCTCCATCCTGTGTGGTGGATTTGGTAGATCCGGTGTTTTCTTGGGAGTGAGGTCTGAGGGTGTTGTGGGTGTGCTTGAGCAAAATAGATATTCTGTCGGTTGACTTCTGCACAAGTGGTTTATTAGTATCTGATTTTACTGCATTTCCAAGGGAACTCAACCAATTTAGTATCCGGAAACGCCACTGAAGCATAGTTCAGACATCTGCAACTGACTACAAATATGAGTATTATAGTGTACTTTGAAAGATGTTTGAATTGAGTTTCTATTAGCAAAACGTGGCAGTATCAATTGCCAACTACTTCTGCAGTATCATGGTCACTATTTTGCAACAGTTCGTCCGTTCTAAGCCTGCACACACATGTCACATGGATCGGCAGTTTAGCATGTAACCAGAGGATAGCCTGGCGAGCCATACCGCGGCCCTTGGATAGTCTTGCAGATACTGCTGATTGGCACCGACAAGCTTTCATGGAGGTGCTATGAGAGACTGAGACCGTACCTCCTCTTTCATACAGATTTGAAATTTCCATTTCCAAATCTTAAACATGTCAGAGAAACTGCACTGAGATATCCAGACTTCCGTGCTTAAACTTCATTAATCACTCCCATTTTCATCTACAAGTTGGGATGTAAACTCCATGGTGTTATCGTAAGGAATCCCCTCATGCGGGTAGTCTAGAGTGTCCTCTCTCGTTATCTACGTATACTGGTATCGCTTTATGATGTGCTCAAAGCCTTTGAGATGATTCTGCTGGCTGGGTAGCAAGCAAATCTCGTTGACTTGCTCTCTTAACCAGCAGCGGAGTTGCGGAAAGCAACGTGATTAGTCTAGTCCAAATCATGTCAGACGCGGCTCACGCGCGCCCGCGTAATCCAACGAGATCCTCGCGCCGCACCTACCCAGCGCTCCGGCCCGGTGCAGAGTCCCGGACCCCGAAGATACCAGAACCGAATCAATGCGTCGGGGGCCCGTCGGTCTCCGGCGAGCCACCACACCGCGCTCCCTGATAAATACGCACCCACCCGCAGCCTTACCTCAGCCAGCCTCCCCACCGCCCAAACCTCGCCGCTAGGATCTCGTCTCCGTCGCCGTCGCCATGACTGTGGAGGTGTTGGTCAAGGCAGCCGCCGGGAGCCCCGACACGCTCGGCGACTGTGAGTACCTTACCCTACCGCGCCCCTCCCGTTCCGGTTCCCACTACGTGCCCTAACGATTCCGGGGGGGCGTGCGTGTCCAGGTCCCTTCGCCCAGAGGGTGCTGCTCACGCTGGAGGAGAAGAAGGAGCCCTACCAGACCAAGCTCGTCGACCTCAGCAACAAGCCCCAGTGGTTCGTCATCCCTCTCCGATCCCCCTCCCTTCCTCTTAAAAAATTGTCGCACGCGCACAAATAGTGCCAGACGCCCCCTCGACCACTGCTTCGGTCATGTACTCATGTCAGTATTTTTTAGCCATTTCTGCACTAATTTTGACTTGAATTATTGGCCGGTTGGCGTCTGCTGAAGTAGGACTGAGATTTTTGGTTATTCTATTTCTATGGGTGAGGCTTGTGGCGCTGTCTCTAGAGTGAAATTTCACAAAAATAACCCTTTGGGCAAAGTTTAGCAAAAAATAACCCATTTTCAAAACTATTTTGAAATCTAACCCTTTTTGGTAGCGCCCGGCGCTACCCTCTGTGTGGTAGCGCCACAGCCTCCGTCGCTACCCTCGTGCCAGCGTGGCAACGCGGGCCCCGTGTGGAAACGGCTAAGTCTGGGAGGGTAGCGCCATGCCCCTCGGCGCTACCCTTAAGAGGGTAGCTCCAAGCCCCATGGCGCTACCCTCCCAGACTTAGCCGTTTTCGACGTGCTCGGAGGGTAGCGCCATGGGGCTTGGAGCTACCCTCTTAAGGGTAGCGCCGAGGGGCATGGCGCTACCCCCGAAGGGTAGCGCCGAAGGGCTTGTTGCCACGCTGGCACGAGGGTAGCAACGGAGGCTGTGGCCTCCGTTACCACACAGAGGGTAGCGCCGCATCGTTGGGCGCTACCAAAAAGGGTTAGATTTCAAAATAGTTTTGAAAAGAGGTTATTTTTTGCTGAACTTTGTCCAAAGGGTTATTTTTGTGAAATTTCACGTCTCTAGATGCTTCGGATTTGGTAGATTCGATGTGGAATAGTATAGCCCTGGAGGCTGGAGTGGGGTTGATGGTTGGTAGGCTTGGGCTCTGCGCTACACCTGGCATTTTGGATTGCGAAAACCAAGCATGAGTAGTACATAAGGGACATCTGATCCAACTAACGAATACCGTATTAATAAATCTCCGGCCACATATACCATAATAAATACATCTGATCCAAGTTACAAATATCCTATTAAGCTGAGTACTGTAGTAACTCTGTCAGAAGCGTATCTGCATATAGAGCATTTTTGGTTTGAAGTTGTGATATTATATGTTTGCATACTTACGCAAGAGTACTTTAGTATTTCGAGTTTACTATACTGGAAACAAAGACATAAGATGACTTTTCGGTCTGATTATTGGGCTACCTTTTCAAGGTGATTTACACAATGAACTAGGTATTATACAGTTCTATAACTAACTAGTACGGCATTAAGTAAAACCCAGACAAGCTATAACAAAGCTGTTGTGCATGCGTAAACCGCACTGTTCTGGACCCCAACTTTCCATTTCCTAGTCTTAAACATGTTGGAGAAACTGTACTGAGATATCCAGACTTCTCAAGTTTAAGCAATAACTTCGGTTTTAATTTATAAATTATGAGGTAAGTTTGACTATAAGACATAGTTTATTGTATTCCCCTCATGTGGATAATTCTTATTATGGGCTTATCTATGTATGTGTGCTTGTTGGGATAGCTTATGTGCTTATATAGCTTTTGAGATGATTCTAAAAGTATTTTCCTAGTTTTACAAACCCAAACAGTTTCAACGTAAAATCATTAGATGCAAGATTGACCATATGGCCTGAGCAAAAACATTTAACTTTAAATTATCAGTCAAATTTATGGAGTAGTTTGGAATTCTACTTTTACTTAGTGGGGCAGCTTGTGCTGTGTAGCATTGTCTTCATGGTGCATAACCTTATTTTTTACCCAGGTTGGAGTACCAAATGCACCGGCTGTTGTTCCTTCTTTTATGAGACAGTCGCCCTAGGGCTCAGTTACTTTTTGTATCTATGGTTAATATTTCTTTTATCTATGAATGGGAGTTGCTTCTGTTATTAGTCCAAATAAATAAATAAATAAGGTGGTTGGTTCTTTTGGAATTGTCTGCCTTCGAAGGTAGTTAAATTTAAAGTTACTGCTACCTTTTGACTCTTGGGAAGAGAAACAATAAGCTGTAATGAACAAATAAACTACGAAACGTTTGCATGCTTCCATGTGTGAATTTGTTTATTATCATTTCAAGTATATCCTAGAGATTCATTCATTTGAAATAAAGATATGATTTCGAAGATAGTGTTATGCATTTTTTGGACTAAATTCGAATGGAGCCATGGGTTTAATTTTGGGTTTGGAGCTTATCCACTTTTGCACACTCATTAAACAAACATATTGTAATGACTCTATTCAGGTTTCTTGAGATCAACCCAGAGGGGAAGGTGCCCGTGTTTAACAGTGGCGATGGTAAATGGATTGCTGATTCTGATGTGATTACTCAGATCATTGAGGAGAAGTACCCAACTCCATCGCTTGTCACCCCTCCTGAGTATGCATCAGTGTAAGTTTTTCCGATCGCGCTGTAAAATCCACTTTTACTTTTCCAGAGAGTGAACACTTTGCTAATTATTGCATTTGGAAATACCTGTTGTATCAGTGGTCTCGTAAGCAGAAATTTGCATTTGCTTCAGTCATTTTTTATAATATTCTGTACTTTATATATTTGGCAGATCATAATCATGTAGCTCATCAATTATACTTGTAGAGATCCTTTGGATTCAAAGGTTTTAATTGTTAGTTTCACGGACAGTTTGAGCCTGATCTCCTAGAAAAATAAGTGAGTTAAGCATTTTAGTATGGTTAGCTACAGCAGAAAGTTGGAGACTGTCGATTACCTGATTTTAATAAGTGAAGTACTAGTGTAGTAACTTCATATCTTCCCGTAAAAAACACTTCTAGAGGTTTTTGGAATCGAAACTTGCAACTGTTAGTTTCATGGACAGTTTGGCACATTGTCTGAATGTCTGGTATGCATTTGTCGAGAGTTAGCTACAATATCATCTGTTGAAGTAATTGATTTTGATACCTTAGTGAAATTGTTTTAAAACTTGTTCTGTGCCTGTAAAAAAACTTTATACCTTTAGTTTAGATGATGTCTCCTTGTTGTATGAATTTTATCTACCATGTTCTGTTTGCATGTTATGCCTCGATTTGGTTGTGACCTGTGTTCATAACAGGGGATCAAAGATCTTCTCAACCTTCATCGCATTCTTGAAGAGCAAGGATGCTACTGATGGTACAGAGAAGGCACTTGTTGATGAGCTTCAGGCACTCGATGAGCACCTAAAAGCTCATGTAAGTCAGCTGACACTGTTTTGAGAAGTTGATGTTGCAGCTGCTTCCACAATCATTCCATTGTATCCAAGTCTCACTATCGAAGCACTTTAACCTATCTGCATATGATTGATACACTGCACTAAACTTTGTCAAAGTACTGCCTTAGCGTACAAGACGTGGTGGTGCTTTGTTCAGTCTGAACATCTATTTGGCTTGATCTTGCTCGAACAAACCTTTTGTTAACATCATGAGCAAAACTGCGCCGGCAGGGCCCGTACATCACCGGAGAGAGCGTATCGGCTGTAGACCTGAGCCTGGGCCCGAAGCTTTTCCATCTCCAGGTTGCCCTGGAGCATTTCAAAGGCTGGAAGATCCCTGAAACCCTGACCAGCGTCCATGCCTACACCGAGGTACTATGATGTGTCCAAGCGAGTTACTGAATTCTTCATGATATTACTTGGCTCATAGCTGCAGTTACTGAGGTTTGCATTGTGTTTGTCACAGGCTCTGTTCAGCAGGGAATCCTTCGTCAAGACCAAGCCAGCCAAGGAGCACCTGATCGCCGGGTGGGCGCCCAAAGTGAACCCTCCCGCTGCCGCATGAAGACCACCCGTTCATGTCTCTTCGATCCCTGTCAGTCAGTAGTGGTGATGGGCGGTAGGCCTCCTCTGTAGCTTGATCGCATGATCTGAGTTGGAATAATGCGAAGCCTTGCTGGCTGTGGTTGTTGCAAGCGTGCACTGTCTGCGTGAACTTCTCCCTCTTCCTGGCCTGTGGCCTGTGGGTCTTGTGTTCAGGTGCTAGTGGAGTGCATGTATTGTGATGTGAACCTCTTTTCGTGTGATGATGAATAATGGATGGGGATGCGATTTGCCGCGGCTGTGAACCTCTTCTTGCAGAAAATTCAGATTTGTCAAAAGTGTAGTTCTTGTGTAAGACTAGAAGATGGGTTGCCTCGTTGGAAGTAACATGTACTCTCAATCTGCTTCTTCAGGCCAATGGTTCTGTCTCAGATGTAAGGCTGCAACTGGCACATTTTTTCAGAAGAGGAAAAATCTTAAAGCCATCTCGTATGCTTTATCAGAGGAAGAACATCTTCGATGCTGCATACAGTACGTATGATTGATCGTAGGGGTTCCTCCTAATCTATCTCCGTCACAGAAGTGGATGATGCGCGCACGTTGATAGGCCTCTCTGGTCTATGACCTGTTCACAGATGCAATTTTTTTTTATGGAAACCCGCGAGCACGGTTTCATTATATTAAGAGGAATCCGGAACAAATGCTGGTTTTGGACTACAGGGAGTTATACACATAAACAAGAAAGAAGAAAGAAGAAAGAAAAGCAAGAGCTACAACAAAGGAAAAGAACAACATGGCACTAAGCAACAACCCCGCAGGAAAGGCCTTCAACTCTCTTCATCTTCCGGTTACTGTTGGACGCCAATGCATCAAAAACTTCACCACCGTAGACGAAAAGCTCCAATCCGCCGAGATCAGCCACGATGATGTTGGAGCAGTCGAAGGACAACACATTGCCGAGTCCACTCCGGACGAAGGGCTCTGTGTCGCCGAGACTTCACACAACAACCAACAACATAATTCACACAGCCGAGTCGACACCCGAGAAACTTCATCACCACTAGCCCGGCCGTTAACCGGCATCAAAGAAGAGACTCTAGCCTCTCCGTAGAAGCACGTGCATCAAGGCCACGGAGAGACAAACCACCAGCGAAGCCACACATCCCCGGTCGGGTCGGGATCCACAACGATGCCCTCAAGAGGGAGCACGACATAAGAATGCCGCCATCGCCGGATCCGGCAGAACCAGATCAAGGCTTCCCTTGGAGCACTCGGGGTGGAACACAAACTCGCCTCAACGACACCTTCAAGAAGGTGATGACGCCCACAATCGTCACCGTCGTCGGCCGACCAAGGTCTGTCCATGCTTTCGCCGGCGGCTGCAATGTTCTCACCTCTAGCCGGCAGTCCACCACCCTTCCTGGACGCACCTCCGACCAACCACCACCACACAAGAGAGAGAGCAAGCCACGCCAACCTATCTTCGCCTCCTGCCCCAACAAGCCAAATCCACGCCGAGCAGCGACCAGGCCAGGAAGAAGCCCCGCGTCACCCCAGCGCACCGCTCGGGAATCCCGAGCACACGCCAGGCGCCGGCGTCCCTAGGAACGTCGCGGCCCGCCGACCCAGATCAGGCCCGGATGGGCCCAGATCAGGCCCGGCCGACGCCATCGCGCCCAACACCGGTGCTGCCATCGTCGCCCGCCGCCAGCTCCACCACCACGCCCAGCAAGCCTGTGCTGCTGCTCTCCAACACCACCAGGGCACCTCGCACGCGACCCGGCCGGCGCTGCACCCACCGCTCGCAGGAACGTCGCCGCTACTCACCTCCACGGCTCGCTCGCCTTTGTCGAGCCGGGCTCCGCCACCGCCACGGCGGCGGCGACGGCCAGGGGGCGCGGATCGGCGGTGGTTTGACTAGGGTTTGGGAAGCCCCCGGAGCCGCTCGAGCGGAGCGACTCGGGAGGCGAGAGCGTTTGTGTTTTTTTCTGACCCGATAGATGCAAATCATTTCTCCCTTTTTATCTTGATCCGCAAGAATATCTTATGATTATTATTTTCAGAATAACAACAATATTATCTGTGAGACGATTCCGCACGGATTTGCACTGCAGTTGCAGTAGCAGTTCAATTCCCCGCGCCCCGCGGCCACGCCAGTGCACGCCGTTCTCGTGTAGCGCTTTTTTTCTTCTTTCTTTTTCCCCACGAGATTCGCCACGCACAGAAATTCTATTCGTTTTGCACGACAATAATTCCTCTTTATTTATTTATTATTCCTTGGAGAAGAAAACAACTGAATAAAAAAACTGAATGATTGATGTACTATTACATACACCTCGCCAGCTAGAAGCTGACGAAATGAATCCGAAACCTGATCCAGATTTTGTTAATATATAACTAAAGAATAATATTTTTTAAGTTTTTTTACAGGAAAATCTCATCTAGCCTGAATAGCTGAGGTCGCATACGCTTTCTTTTTCTTCAAACAAAAGACAAGTGGGACCGGGCAATCAGTGAGCCACACCGCGGGGCGAAAGAAGAAAATCAGTTAAACCCAGCGCGCGATTAGCCGACAGAGGCGGTAAACCCCTCGCCTAATCCTAATCCAAATCCAACAGCGGTAACCGTGGCGATCCGTAGCCGATGATCCTAATCCAACTACTGTACAGTAATTATCCAGTAAATCTCCGGTGCTATAAATAGGCGATCCCACCTCTCCTCATCGATCACACACCCTCCTGCTCCCGGCGCTCCCCAACCTTCCTTCCAGAACCTTCGATCGTACTAGCTCTCTGCTTTTCGTCTCGCGATGGCGGCGGTGGATCTGACCCCGAGGCAGCCGACCAAGGCCTACGGCGGCGACGGCGGCGCCTACTACGAGTGGAGCCCCGCGGACCTGCCCATGCTCGGCGTCGCCTCCATCGGCGCCGCCAAGCTAGCGCTCGCCGCCGGCGGGATGTCGCTCCCCAGCTACTCCGACTCCGCCAAGGTCGCATACGTCCTCCAAGGTATGAATCATACACGCTCGCTGATCCGGTCACGTTGTTTTCGCTGTTCCGTTCGGGGTGCTATTGCGATCGATCGGAGGTGTTCGATGCTGGTCGGGTGTCCGAATTTTTGTGGTTCGTTGGTCCCGGATTAGATTACTCGAACTTATTTGTTTCTGTTGTGATGATTTAGATCGAATACCGTAGTATAGTACCAGATTGGGACTGAACAGTGATCGATCTCCAATTATTTGCCTACTGCACCGCACGATGTGGCCAGTACTGAATCCGTGGTTGTTTACTGTGTAGTTTGGTCAGGTTACCTGTCTGCATCATATGTCACTAATGTCGAATCAACTGCAACACTTACTTAGCTGAATTATTTGTGAAAGAAATTTTGTTAGCAGTAGTTTATTGAGTTGTTCTGCTTATTAATTTGAGTAGTACAACTTCCATTGTATAAGATGCCATTTTAATAAATAAAATCAACACACAATACCCGTGTTCTAGTCTTTTAAGACGTTGCTATCTTCCAGCTCTTTTATCAAATCTCCAATTATCTGACCACTGCAGTGCACGATGTGGCCAGTTCTGAAATCGCAGTTGTTTACTGTTTTTCGTCAGATTACCGGTCTGCATCAGATGACACTTATGTCAAATCAACTGCAACACTTATTTGTAGCTGAATATTTGTGCCAACAATCCGGTTAGGAGTAGTTTATTGAGTTGTTCTGGTTATTAGTTTGAGTGCAATTTTCTCTGCTAAGATGCGATTTGTATTTTCAAACGAAATCAACATGCAGTATTCGTGTCCTAGTCTTTTAAGACGTTGCTATCGTCCATCTCTTTTATCAAATCAGACATACAGTTCTCGTGTCCCAGCCTGTGTATTATCAAATATGTCTGTTATGTCAACACGAAACAATCCTGCTCTGATCTAATCTAAGCTTGATAGAATTATGATCATGACCAGTACTAGGTTTTCAACACATTTGTTCTGTTTAGCAGTTGATTCGTGGCAACAAATATCGTAGTAAATTTATGTTGCTTCTGTCTAGGAATTACTCCATCTTAAAACTGTTTGTGCTTGTTTTTACCCTTTCCCGTTTTACCATATCACCCACCATACTTATGTCCCAGCCTCTGTTTAATTCAATGCTCTGTAATGTCACAACTTGGATACATGTTTGCTTTTATGATTTATACAGACACATTTATGATTGTGCAACCTAATTTTGTGTCACATTTGTTCTGTTTTTAGATGTTGTGTTTGTTTCTTTTGATGATTATGATTACGTACTAACACTACTGTTGATGCTTTGCTTGCTTTAATCCTTGATTAATAGGCAAGGGAACCTGTGGCATCGTCCTACCCGAGGCCACCAAGGAGAAGGTGGTTGCTGTGAAGGAGGGTGACGCTCTGGCGCTCCCCTTCGGCGTGGTCACCTGGTGGCACAACACCCCTGAGGCGGCCACCGAGCTCGTCGTCCTCTTCCTTGGTGACACCTCCAAGGGCCACAAGCCTGGCCAGTTCACCAACTTCCAGCTCACCGGCTCCAGTGGCATCTTCACTGGCTTCTCCACGGAGTTCGTTGGTCGTGCCTGGGACCTCAAGCAAGAGGACGCCGCCAAGCTCGTCTCCAGCCAACCAGCCTCTGGCATTGTCAAGCTCTCTGACGGGCAGAAGCTCCCGGAGCCTGTGCCTGAGGACCGGAAGGACATGGCACTCAACTGCCTGGAGGCCAAGCTGGACGTGGACATCCCCAATGGTGGCCGTGTGGTGGTGCTCAACACCGTCAACCTGCCGCTGGTGAAGGAGGTTGGCCTTGGTGCTGACCTTGTGAGGATTGACGCCCACTCCATGTGCTCCCCTGGGTTCTCCTGCGACTCGGCGTATCAGGTGACCTACATTGTCCGTGGTAGCGGCCGTGTGCAGGTCGTTGGCCCTGACGGTAAGCGTGTGCTGGAGACCCGCATTGAGGGCGGCAGCCTCTTCATCGTGCCGCGCTTCCACGTCGTTTCCAAGATCGCTGATGCCTCTGGTATGGAGTGGTTCTCCATCATCACCACCCCCAAGTAAGAAACGCAATATGATTGTTGGCATTTCATTGTATTGTCGAATTCCACGCTTATGATCAAGCGGATGATGCTGATTGATGCTGATCTGTTTGTTTTTATTTGTGCAGCCCGATCTTCAGCCACTTGGCGGGGAAGACGTCGGTGTGGAAGGCCATCTCACCGGAGGTGCTGGAGGCTTCGTTCAACACGACACCGGAGATGGAGAAGCTATTCAGGTCCAAGAGGCTTGACTCGGAGATCTTCTTCGCCCCCAACTAGGAAGCCATTTGTTTGCACGTCGGCCAGTCGTCTTAGGAAATAAATAATTTTAGGAGATTCGAGGATGTCGTTTGTTAAACAGTGTGTTCGTGTGGACCGTTCGAGCTGGTCGTTCCAGAACTGATGAATGCAATCGATATATCGCTTTACAATGTTCCCATCTTTTGGGTGTATTGTCATCTGCTCTGCTATTTATCCTCAGCTACTGCAAAGGCTGTGTTTTCCGAAATTTTTTGTTTTCATTACCTTATTTTTTCCCCTCCAGGACCTTCTCTGTTGGAAGATAAATCGTTTTTGGTTTAGCTGTTTCCTCTTTTGTGCGTCATTTACAAAGCATCTCTAACACCAAAACATGGAGAGCAAATTTCTAGAAATTTTGAAAGATTGGTTGCATTTTCTTTTTTACAGATTTGTGGACACATCTGTTTCAAATTCTACATGCCCACAACATAACCAGTAGCATGTTGAGAAAATGCAACAATACGAGACACAATTTTCTGTCACCAACTGCCACAACTAATTTCTGCTCCCTCCGATTAAAAATAATTGTTATAGTTTTGAACCAACTCCAGTTCAAAACTGCGACATTTCTTCTGGATTGAAGACTGTACTTAATTTGTGAACATTTATGTATCGAATAAAACTCGGTACATTAGCATTGCCCAATGAACGCAGTAGAAGTGTAGAACATCACCACTTAACAGAAAAGGACATGGGCGCGTGTATGTGTTTCTGTATTGGACTTCTATGGCGGCCTAATTTCATGCTGAATATGAAGCCTTAGAAGGCCCAGAAAGTAGAATTAGAGTTCGAGCTACATGGATCCTGTTTTTTTTTTGATAGTTTCAAAAAACATCTTGGAGTACTCTACCAATATACAAAATCTCAACACGAAATAGTTTATATTTTAGGCTTAAAACAGATAAAATCTGATAGAATTTGGAGGACTGAAATTTCGCACTGCTCGCTACTTTTGATGTCAGATTTTGTAGTTTTTCTACAGCCCAAAATACAGTGCATGTTGAGTAGATTTTTTTCATGTTGTTAGAGTACATTATTTTCTACATATATTTTTTCTCGGAAATTTTTGAAGTTTTAAAATGTCATTTTTGGACTACTCAAAATACGAGCTCTGTGTAGCTCTTGACCCAAGAAGACCCTGCTTTTCAACAGCTGGCCCATGTTTTCTCTTGTGTTGCTTGATTATTTAAGATCATTGATTACAAGCATTTCTGTGTGGGTGCTTCACTTGGTGCTGCTCGGTGGATGTCGATGTACATGAGGCGTGCTTTCGCCATCCTTGGTGGCGTGGTGGAGTTTTGGGCGAAAGGCTTGCACCAAATTGCGGGTGTCGGCTACGACAACACATCGGGGTCGCTTTCCTCCTTGGAGGCGCTCTCCGAGGAGCTCTATCCACGTTCTTGTAGTGGGAGAGGGATCTCCATGAGAAATCCCTAGCCCCTGGTCGTCTCGAGGCAAGTTAAGGTGGTGGCTACGTCGTTATATTCTTAGAGACATCATTTTGGAGGGCCCCTTCAGTCCTCGTCGGGATGGTGGATGTTGGGGTAGCAGCTCTGAGTGGATGTTATTGCTTGTCAAGGCAACGGTTGACCTAGCTTATAAGGGAGGGATTTCTCCTCCTATCAGTTTGGACTTTTGGATGAAATGAGATCTCCTCTTGTAGTTGAGTCATGTATGTATAAACGTCTAAAACTAGGCCGAGTGTTGACCTAGCTTTCACCGGTAATTTTCGTATAGACATAGATATAGACACGTACCCTAAGCTAGGGTTTTTGTCCTCCCGCTGGCGATTCCGGCGGCGAGTCCCTGTCGAGCTCGATCTCGCTCCGATATTCATACAAATCATCCTCCCGCACACCCCCGATCCTCTCTCCACCTCCTGGTTCTGTAGTAGCTTCGGCGGCTCGCCCAGGTCCGTGGTTAGAGGGTTAGGGTTTCCTGGAGATCGACAACAACCATGGCGACCCACTCTAGAAGCTCAGAGACGGGAGCTGCGGCAAAGAACGGGACAGCGAAGGGCAATCCAAACTTGGGGGACGAGGCGTCCTCCTCGCAAGATCTTGGAGGCCATGGCACGGGGATAGACTCCATGTTCGATCGGCTGGACATTGCGGAAGAGGAATTCGACGACCTTGTGCTGGAAGAGGAAGATGAGGAGATCAAGGAGAACACCAGATGGCTAGCGGTAGCACGAGTTCAGTGCTCGAAAAAATTCAGTCATGAGGCGTTCTTCCAGCAGATGCGTTTCGCCTGGAACCCGGCACAGGATGTTACCATGAGGGCAGTTGGGCCAAATCGCTTCGTTATTCAGTGCCACTGCCTAGGGGACTAGGAGAAGATGACGGGTCCATGGCTGTTCAGGGAGTGGGCGGTGATCTTCGCAAAGTTCGACGGTCTCTCTGACCCAGACTCGGTAGAGCTGAATTTCATGCCAATCTGGTTACGTGTCTACAAGATTGTAGAGGGAGTTAGAAAGGAAAAGGTGGTCCGTCAGCTAAATTAGCCGCACTGCGGGTGAGATTGTGGAGGTTCAGATGACTCTCGCGGGTAGCTTCCGAGGAGACTTTGTGAGGGTTAGAGTGAAGCATGATCGTTCGCAAGCCTTTGACAAAATTCGTTTCCATGGTCCTGGGAGGGAAGAGGATGATTTTTGAGGTGAAATATGAGAAGCTGGGCGTCGTGTGTTATGCATGTGGCCTGATTGGACATCCCTACAAAGAGTGTGGTAATGGTTTGTTTGAGGAGAAATATCTGAAGTTTGGAGACTGGATTCATGCAGACATGGTTGGACGGGGTCGAGGGGCCTTTGGGCGCAGTGGTGATCGCGTGCCTAGCGAGAGTAGACATGTGCTTGCGGGACGGGGAGATTTTATGCAGGCACGTGGTAGAGGTGGTGGTGGCATGGGAGGCCGTGGTGAAGGCAACTGGGTTGATTGGAGAGCTCATCCAGAACGTAAACAACAAGATTATGAAGACCTCAGAGACACGGCAACCAGTCCAATTAAATCAGATATCCATATGTCAGATAGTGAGACAAATGCAAGGAAAAGGCTAGCTTTTGGAGATGTGGCTGCGTCCGAACGTCAACTTATGTTGACGGATGGCAGACACGAGGAAGCGGTGTCACCTCCACGAGAGATGTTACCTCACAAAGAAGACTCCAGTGATAATAAGAGGCACAAGCGAGTGATGGCACTGCTATGTCAAACACATCTGCAACATCGGCGGCATTCCTCGAGGGTGACCGCCGGGAACAATGAGTACCCTAGCTTGGAACCCCCGGGGTTTGGGGCAACCCCGGACGGTTCAGGAACTAGTCTGCCTTGTGCAGACACATAAGCCCAGCCTTGTTTTCATCAGCGAGACGAGGCAGAGTAATGTTCGTGTGAGAAACTTGAGATTCAGATTGGGCATGAAGGAGTGCTTCCATGTTCCAGGCGATGGGTCGGGAGGCGGAATTGCTCTTTATTCTGTGGAGGGTGTCAAGGTTGACCTCCTCTCCTCTAGCAAGCGCCATATTGACGTCCATATTGAAGGGGGGCCCTTCATGCATCGTTGGAGAGGGACCTTCGTATATGGAGAACCGAAAGCATCGGAGAGATATCATATGTGGACAACGCTCTGGAGGATTAAACCCATGTCCTCAGAGCCGTGGATGATGATTGGAGACTTCAATGAAGCTATGTGGCAAGGAGAGCACTTTTCTAAAACCAAGAGATCAGAGAGATTAATGAGCAACTTCAGGGATGTCATGTCTCATTGTGATTTGCATGACTTGGGATTTATTGGGCCCCCTGGACGTATGACAACCACCGCAGAGGAGACCAAAATGTTCGTGTAAGACTGGACAGAGCTGTGGCGAACCCAGCCTGGAGCTCTATCTTTCTGGATTTGAGAGTTAGGCATATCCAGTCGCCTTGCTCGGATTATACACCCCTACTGCTGGCTGCGGATAATGTTCAGATTAGACCAAGACGGCCGATTAGAAGGTATGAGGTCGCCTGGGAACGCCAACCTTCGCTAGTTGCAGCCATTGAGGAGGCTTGGAGCAGAAGAGTGGCTAAGGCAAATTGGGCGGACTTAGGTTCTCATTTAAATTCGGCCCAGCTAGCCGACAGCAATCATGGTAACGGTAACCACACTGGGAGCAGGCCAAGCCTTGGTGACATAGCGGGCGGTTTTGACTCCATGATGGGCTTCTTACACAAATGGAAGATGAAAAGTTTTCCGTCGGTGCCAAAAGAAATTGAGAAGCTAAGGAAAGAATTAGAGGTGCATGCTCCTTTATTTGATGCGGATAGTATGAAGAAAAAGAAGGAACTAGTTGCGGTTATGGATGAGATGCTTTACAGAGAGGAACTTATGTGGTTGCAGCGATCTAGAGTGGACCGGTTGCGAGAAGGGGATAGGAACACGAAATATTTTCACCGTAAAGCCTCTCGACGCCAGCAGAAAAATAGAATCACCAAGCTGAAGAGATTGGATGGCACTACAACATCTGATCCAATGGAGATGGCAGACTTGGCTACATGTTATTTTGAAAATTTATTCACCCGGGATGATAATGTGGATCCAGCCCCCATTGTTGATCAGCTTGAGGCTTGTGTGAATGAGCAAATGAATGCAAACCTGGTTGCACCTTTTACTGAAAAAGAAATTGGCGATGCACTTTTCCAGATTGGACCGTTGAAAGCCCCAGAGCCGGATGGGTTTCCAGCCCGTTTCCTCCAAAGAAATTGGGGCGTGCTGAAGGATGATGTTGTTGCCGCGGTGCAATGTTTCTTTGAGGAAGGGGAGATGCCGGGCAAGGTTAATGAAACATCTATAGTGCTCATCCCGAAAAAGAATGATCCAGAGGAACTACAGGATTTTAGACCAATAAGTCTTTGCAATGTGCTCTTTAAGGTTGTTTCTAAATGTTTAGTTAACCGTTTGCGACCTCTTCTACAAGATATAATTGCTCCGTTTCAGAGTGTGTTCATACCAGGGAGGATGATTACTGATAATGCACTAATTGTTTTGGAGTGCATTCATTCTATCCAGTCGGGTTCTCGGGGAAAATTTTGCGCTTATAAAGTGGATATGGCCAAGGGTTACGACCGTGTTGATTGGGGTTATCTCGAAGGAGTTCTGAAGAAGCTGGGCTTTCATAGTACATGGATACGGTGGGTGATGGAGTGTGTGACCACCGTACGATAGTCGGTTCGCTTCAATGGACAACTGTTGGACTCTTTCTCCCCACCCCGTGGGCTTCGCCAAGGTGATCCACTTTCACCATATTTGTTTTTATTTGTTGCTGATGGTTTAACTACTCTGATACGTCAGGCGATTGAGAACTCGACACTGCGAGAATTGCATATTTGCCGCAGGGCGCCAGGAATCTCTCACCTCTTGTTTGCCGATGACTGCCTGATGTTCTTTGAGGGTAATGTTCAGCAAGCGGGTGTAGTCAAAAGAATCCTGGATATCTATGAGCGAGCTACTGGACAGCTCGTCAGTATGGGTAAATGTTCTATTCTGTTTGGAGATAACTGCTCGCAAGATACCCAAGTGCTTATTAAAGGTATCTTAAAATATGAAACACAATGTTTTGAGGAGAAATACTTGGGGCTTCATGTTCCGGAAGGGAGTCTGAAGAACGGTCAGTTTAAACCTATCAAGGATAAATTTGTTAAAAGGGCAAGCGATTGGATTGAGAAGTATATGTCAAGTGGTGCCAAAGAAACATTGATCAAGGCTATTCTTGAGGCCTTGCCAACATATGCTATGGGAATTTTTAAATTCTCTGTTGGACTGATTGAGGACCTTAACCAAATTGTTAGAGACTTCTGGTGGGGAGATGAGCATACTCGCAGACGTATGCACCGGATGTCGTGGGACAAGGTGACTGGTCCAAAATCTCATGGCGGGATGGGTTTCAAAGATTTACAAATGTTCAATCAAGCATTACTTGCTAAGCAGGCATGACGAATTATTGATAAACCTAACAGTTTATGTGCAAGATTATTAAAGGCGAAATATTTCCCAAATGGGAATTTACTTGACACTGCCTTTATTCAGAACACGTCGCCTTCGTGGCAAGGTGTGATGCATGGCTTGGAGCTTCTGAAGCAGGGGCAATTTGGCGCATTGGTACAGGCACGCATGTTAGGATTTGGCGTGATAATTGGTTGCCACGTTCCGGTTCTTTGAAAGTGTCAGGGAGAATGAAAACCAATAGACTGAGATGGGTCTCTGAGTTAATCGACCCGACTACCAGGACTTGGGATGAAGATTTAATTAGGCAATGTTTTTGGCCTCATGATACAGACACGATACTAGCTATTAGACTCACCCCAAGGGAAATGGAAGACTTTGTTGCTTGGAACATGGAGGACTCCGGTCATTTTACTGTTCGGTCTGCATACCGTCTAGCGTTGCAACCAAGACTGGTAGTCGGGTCACCTCGGAGACATGCCAGTTTGGGACTGTATTTGGAAAACCAAAGTGCCCCAGAAAAATTAGAGTGTTTGGATGGAAGGCAGCCACGAATACCCTTGCAATTATGCAAAACGTTCATAGGAGAATCGCCACTACTCGGCTTGTATGCACAATCTGTGGGTGCATGGATGAAGATGAGCATCATGCGTTGGTGACATGCACTACGGCAAGAGCGCTTCGTGAGGGACTCCGCCAGCATTGGTCGCTTCCTCCTGAGAGCGAGTTCCACAAGTCAGGGAAGGAATGGTTTATTCAGATCATCTCGAATGCTTCCACAGAACTAAGGGTTAAATTGCTATTCTTGTTTTGGCGATGCTGGCATCACCGTAATGATATTGTCCATGGTAAGGGAGACGCTTCAGTTTCGGCCTCGATCTCTATCCTGCACAATTATGTAACGGCCTTTGCTGCGGCCAACGCGTCAGAACAGTCGCGCAAAGGAAAAGGTTTACTATACCCCAGCCAGGATAAAGGAGTGGAGGTACAGGAGGATTCTCAGTGGTGTCCCCCGCCTGCAGGCTCCCTTACACTCAATGTTGATGCAGGTTGGGATACGGCGACTAACAGAGCTAGCATAGGTATTGTTATTCGAGATGAGAAGGGTAAAGTGCGACTCTCATCTTCGAGATTTCTGCAGTTCTGCGCGAGTGTGGAGGAGGCGGAGGCGAAAGCTTGCCTAGAGGGCCTGCATCAGTTGACTGCGTTGAAGCAATTCCCATGCATCATGGAGACCGACTGCTTAAGAGTGGTTTAGAGCATAAAATCATGTGAACAGTCTCGATCGGCATCTTGGAGCATCTACGAAGAGATCAAAGACTTCATTCGCAACTATCCGCTCCTGGAGATTAGGAAAATCAGTAGGGATAGTAATCAAGTGGCTCATGCGCTTGCTCAATTGGGAAAGAGAGAGACCAGTGGTGTGTTTAGAAATTATTATCCGAGCTGCGTCTTTTGTTTAGTTTTGAAAGATTGTAAGAACTCGTGTAAATAGCCGTAAGTTTCAGACGCACTCTTTTCCTTCAAGGGTACCTATGGGGGCTGGAAGATTTTTAATGAGACGGCTTACGTGCTAATCTCTACTATATAATATTGGTTGAGGTGAGGACGTACGTCGCCGTCACTTTTGCACATAACCCCTTACAAAATACAGAAATCAACCCACGCTCCAATATAATCGACACACTTTTACATGTTAGCCCTCCACCCTATCCACTCGCCTCTACCCGAATCCTCTCCTCCTCTCTCGACGGAATGTGGATCAATGGTGGCGTCTCCAGAGTGTCCGAGGGGAGAGGAGGCCGGCGTTGTGCAGGTTCCGCTCGTCGCCAGACAAGATGGGGTGGAACTGTACGGGCAGGAACACCGACCCTCTCCGGGGCTGGGAGGCTATAGGGCCTGCTGTTCGCGCCGCCGCCGTCGCATCCTCCAATTCGCCGTTGTAGGATGGGGCGGAGTCGGGACTGCCGCCTCCTCCAGTTCTCTTGGCACCTAGGACGTAGTTGCAGGACGGGGCGGAGTAGGGACTGCGCCAACGACCGCATCCCCTCGACGACCAGATGCAGAGTCGTCGTACGAGGATCCCACCATGTCTGAACTCCGTCGGTGTCGGCAGGATGGTCGTGGATCTGAAGGACGGTTGGGTGGGACGTTCATGAACTGCAAGCTGCTCGCCCAACGCAGCTACCTCCACGAGATATTGCTCCCCAAGAGATCCTCGGTCAGTTTCTCCTCGTAATGCTCAGTTGGATTTTTTAGCCGATTTCAGTCGGATCTTTAGTATTGTGCTTGTGGTGGCTTGGTTTGGTTAGAACCGTGTGACCCCTTTTTCCTCTAGGGGTAAACTGAATTGTTATTGCAATTAATCCATGTATGTAGAAATCAGTTTGCGCCAGCAAATTCATTCTCTTCCAGGAGTTGATCTTTTTTACATGTACGTAATATTGATCATGGTGCTTCTCATTCCATCTACCTCATCATAATACTGAGAGAGGTACGCCAAGCCTGAAGACGTATCTGTGGAGGAGGAGGAAGGCGACCAGGAGCTGAGCGATGCCGAACCCGAAGGCTACGCTGATGACTCCGGTGACGAGGTCATCATGGGCACCGCCGACTCTTAATGAGTTAGCTCAGTCAGTAATCAGTATGCAGAAAGCAGGATCATGTGTTTGGGTTTGTCTGTCTGTACATAGGTGCAAACCCACTGATCATGTGGCCATGGCAGATGCTGAAGAAAGTCATCATCCATAAGTCGTCAGGTTAAGCAGGAGTCCGTTTCAGTTCCATCTGGAAATTTTCCTTATTTGCTCACCGGTGTGAATAGCTCTGGAATTTGGTCGTATTCAAGTAATAATATTGTTCCAGTTCATGTTACTACTGTATGTTTCTTACATGTTTCTTAAAGAAAACCTTCGTCGAATGTCCAGTTGAGGCACATTTGGGGAGAAGGGAAAAAGATCGCATCTTGCACTGCTGGGCTTCACATATTTTTCTTGTTAAGTTCGTGGACTGTAGCGTCCAGTGTGGCCCGGTGGATCTAAAACTGTCACTTAACCAGCTGCTATTTCAGAATCTTCAGAGAATTAAGTCTCGTCAGTTAAATTCAGTTAGTTGTTTGTCTTTCAGTTTGGCTATTAAAGTTCTTCAGTTATTCTGACAGAATAATCCAAGCTGCAGTTCGGTGGTCAGACTGGCCTTGCCAAATCGTAAAAACAATGGAGTATATGCTTCTATCCACAAATGACTTACAACTCATTTGTAAGAGTTGTCGATTACAATGGATAACAAGGTCACAGAGTATTCTACCATCAAATAAAACATGGCTCATATAAAGGCATGAATCTAGGTGAGGCAACTATTCGTAACCACAAGTACCCACGGAGATCACAGTGAAGATAGTTTTGCCAAATGGTTTGAATAGGCAAGCTTATCAGTTTGTAACACCAACATCGTATATGAAATTTGTTTTTATGACCATATCTTAGCTTTGTTAGTTCTGGAGGACGGAGGCGAGGGACTACCCTGCACTGTTTTCCTTTTGCTGCAGACTGCGAGGTCCTCAAGTTCCTTTCTCCGGCCATATTGGGCCTCTCTAGCTGGCGATCGATTTGTCCTTTGTATTGTTAAGGTGTGAATAGTTGGATATGTAGCCGAGAACTAATTTGATGGATCCATCTTCTCACCGCCCTTGGGATTCACTAAGGACTACATATAATAACTATTCTTTGGTTTCCCTTATTTTCCCCTAATGGTTTTATATTCATTTATGCTCCTAAATAAATTTTATCTGCTACAGATATGTGGAAGTTCTCCCCATAGTCTTATGCTACTGCAGGAGTTTTGGAGGAAAATATAAAATCTTGTTTAAGAAGCCATACATGACAGTTCCCTTAATTGTGTTTATAGATGAAATAGACGCAATTGCAGCAATTGCATCCAAGAGGGAGAATTTGCAACGAGGAATGGAACAATGGATAGTTACACAGTTAATGACATAAAGAAAAACCTGGTTCTGATTGCATAATTTGTATATGTTATGCATGCATGTATTTATTGCAATACTTCCATGATTATTTTAGAATGAAAGTGACATGCATAGTAAATTTACACGTGTAGCTGCAAGAAACGGTAGTGATGCTTGTGAAATGGTTAGCTAAGATGACTGAATTTACTTCTGCATTCATTTTAGTTTATTTGGTATTTTTTCCTTTCAATACAATCCCCTTGACTAGACATATGGATAAGAAAGATGGTCAAGTGGCTAGCTGATTACTTCTAAAAGCATGGCGACGTTTGTATTTGGAGTGTTTATGTATCAACTTTAAAAGTTTCTTTATAGTTTAACATGATTTTAGGGGCAATGTATATAGATGGAGCTGGATATAAAAATGAATTTAAAATTTCATGAAAAAATTTGGACGACACCTATTTTATCATTTAAAAGTTGAATTTTTCTCTCCCATTACTGCCCACGGGCACGTTTACTTTATACTCTTGATTGTTCTCTCAGCCTATTGGATAGATAGTGACATTATTCTTATAATAGCCTAACGAGTTATTTGGTGTGAGAAATAAATCATTATTTTTTATCAGCCTGTAGCAACGCACGGGCATTTTATTAGTCTTATTAATACAATCTCTCGGAAAAAAAAAGTCTGAGTGGACGCTAACACTTAGACACCAAGGTTGGTGCAACTTCATGGGGAGGATCTATCGATGGCCTTGGCTTGGGTGGCGATCTTGTGTCTAACACGATGAGGTTGTCGGTTTGGTCGCCGCGCCTCCCCGGAGACGGTTCGACTATACCTTCGGGAGTAGGGGTGTAAACGGATAGGATAATTTCCGCACCATATCCGATTCCGAAACCGTTTTCAACAATCCATATCCGGTTTTAAGGAATCCGCCGGATAAGGATATCCGATTCCGAAGTTGACACCCGGATATGGTATAGGATATGGTATGTAAAATAGCATAAAATATGGATTATCCGAAATTTAAATAGGATTATCCGATGGTTTTAATCCGAATAATCCGATTTTCTACCGAATTGTCTAGTCTAATATAGAATAATTTGAATCTAGTAAGTTGTCGAGTTCGTTAGTCGAACAATATCTCACTTAAATAGTCATTGTAACGACTATGAATTACAAGTTGGTTAGTTATTAAGTTATCGAACAATAATTTTTGTATATATGGTTTGAAAATTTAATTGTACACGTATCTATCCGATTAATTTTGTTACCGGTCCGAATCCGCTCCGTTTCCGCCTCCGAATCCGCCATCACGGATATCCGCATCCGAATCCGCATCCGGTCATTATCCGATCCGCTCTGAATCCGATAAAAAATTATGGTATAGGATATGGTAAAGGCAAAATCCGATCCGATCCGATCCGTTTACACCCCTATTCGGGAGGCAGGCCTAGATGTTGGTGTGATAGCCATGATGTGCAAGCGGTTGGACCTGCGCAGGTTGGATTACGGGTGAGTAGGGCGTGCCGTTATATGTATGAGTAGTCGCTGAAATTCCCGCGCAAGAAAAAAGGCCCGTCATATGTATGAGTAGTCCGGATGATTTGGATAAGATAATCACCCGAGCCGATAAACAAACCGATAAACCCTCGTTAATCCAATCCTGATCCAACTGTACATAATATCCACGTCGACCTGCCTCTCAGGTGCTATATAAACAGCACCTGATCTCGCCTCTCCTCATCAGTCATCACATCCTCCTGCTCCCGCCGCTTCCCTCTTTCGTTTCGATCGTCGTAGCTCGTGCTCCTGCGTTTTCGTTTCGCGATGGCCGTGGATCTGACCCCGAGGCAGCCGACCAAGGCCTACGGCGGTGATGGCGGCGCCTACTACGAGTGGAGCCCCGCAGACCTGCCCATGCTCGGCGTCGCCTCCATCGGCGCCGCCAAGCTCTCGCTCGCCGCCGGCGGGATGTCCCTCCCCAGCTACTCCGACTCAGCCAAGATCGCCTACGTCCTCCAAGGTATAATGCCGCCCATCGATCACCTCCTGCCGGACCTGCCCTCTCATCTTGTGATCGCTCTTCGGTTTCCTGTTTTTTTTCGTCAGATCATTATATGCCCTGTCGACTGCATGATGCGATTAAACTGAACAGAGTTATCGCTCTGCTCTGAATTAACTTGTCGTCTGCACGATGAGAGTTCTGAAGTGACGGTTGTTTTGTTTCGTCAGATCGATTATCTGTCGACTTCATGATGCGATCCGTTAGGATGTCCTAGTTGTCTGGTTATGGTTATGTGTCTGCATGACTGCATCAGATCCCATTCAGCAACGACAAATTGTGTGTAGCCAAATTATTTGTGACAACATCACAGCAATCAGGTTGAGACTTGAGAGTAGTTTATTGAGTTATTCTGTGATTAATTTGATTAAATATATTTCTTTAAAAGGCTGCTATCGTCTAACTCTTTTATCAAATCACCATAGAGTACTCGTGTCCCAGGCCTCCAGCATTTTTTAATCAAATATTCAAATACTTCTGTAATGTCAAAACCTGAGTTATGTCTGCTCTTCTGATCATAAACACGTCGCACTTATGATGATGCAATGCAATGCAACCAATACTAGTGTCCCATCCCATGTGCTCTGTTTCCGGATTTAATTCGTTTCTCAATGAATTGCGTGCTTGCTAACACGAAGATTTTGTTGATTTGACCTTTGATTTATCAGGCAATGGAACCTGCGGCATCGTCCTGCCTGAGGCCACCAAGGAGAAGGTGGTCGCCGTGAAGGAGGGCGACGCTCTGGCGCTCCCCTTCGGCGTGGTCACCTGGTGGCACAACACCCCCGAGTCGGCCACCGAGCTCGTCGTCCTCTTCCTCGGCGACACCTCCAAGGGCCACAGGCCCGGCCAGTTCACCAACTTCCAGCTCACTGGTTCCACCGGCATCTTCACCGGCTTCTCCACGGAGTTCGTCGGCCGCGCGTGGGACCTCAAGGAGACCGACGCCGCCAAGCTCGTCTCCAGCCAGCCTGCCTCTGGAATCGTCAAGCTCGCCGCTGGGCAGAAGCTCCCGGAGCCTGTCCCCGAGGACAGGAAGGACATGGCGCTCAACTGCCTGGGGGCCAAGCTGGACGTGGACATCCCCAACGGCGGCCGCGTCGTGGTGCTCAACACCGTCAACCTGCCGCTGGTGAAGGAGGTCGGCCTCGGCGCCGATCTCGTCAGGATCGACGCGCACTCCATGTGCTCCCCTGGGTTCTCCTGCGACTCGGCGTATCAGGTGACCTACATCGTCCGCGGCAGCGGCCGTGTCCAGGTCGTCGGCCCCGACGGCAAGCGCGTGCTGGAGACCCGCATCGAGGGCGGCAGCCTCTTCATCGTGCCGCGCTTCCACGTCGTGTCCAAGATCGCCGACGCCTCTGGCATGGAGTGGTTCTCCATCATCACCACCCCCAAGTGAGGAACCAACCTTCGATGGCATTGCACATTGTTGAATTCCATGAATGTTGAGCTAATGCTATATGTCTCTGTGCAGCCCGATCTTCAGCCACCTGGCCGGGAAGACCTCCGTGTGGAAGGCCATCTCGCCGGAGGTGCTGGAGGCGTCCTTCAACACGACGCCGGAGATGGAGAAGCTCTTCCGCTCCAAGAGGCTCGACTCGGAGATCTTCTTCGCCCCCAACTAGAAGCCATCCATCTGCGTGTCGATCGGCCGGTCGCCTTAGGAAATAAATAATTTTAGGAGAATCGATTCTGTCGTGATTTTGATCAATCACCTTAGCACTGGTAGAACAAAATGTTACTGTCAGGCCGTCATTTGTTAAAGCGTGTGCGTGCGTGTGACCGTCCAGTCGAGCTGATTTTAGGACTGAAGAATTCAATTGATATTATCGTATAATCTTTAAAATTCTCGTGAATTATTGTCTGCTATGATATTTATTCTCATGGAACTGTTAAACTTTGGCTTTCTTCTTTTTTGATTTTTTATGTCCTCTGTTTCTTCTGAACATCTTTTTTTTTGAAACACAAAACATAATCATCTTCTGTCTCCAGTATCCACACATCTTTTTTTTTGGTGAGCATCGCTTTCTTCTGATTGGTGATTAAAGATTGCTGAATATTGGATTTAACAACCATTCGTTGGTGTTCTTCTGTCGTTAACCATGAAATGCAAACTCCATTACGCATGTTTTGAGTTTTGAGATTGGTGCAGTTCACCTAATCTCTCTGTAAACCATCTAAAGTATGTCCCTACTTTATGTTGCAAAAAATCATGTCTTACGTACTTGGATGTGTATCGATAGACTTTCACTTCTCCAACTGTTGAGTCCCAGTCTCAAGTGTGAGCATTTATGAAAAAAATCCACATTAACGAATTTCTGAAGAAAAAATTGCTAGAACTTCTAGGCGGTTTTTTTAAAGGCTTGATTTTTTCAATTTATTTATCTATGTTTATTTTATTTTTTGTCTATGTTTACAGATATGTATTTTTCAACTGCATATTTTACAAGATCGCACCTTAGGCTCCATTTGGCAACTTTAGTTTCTGAAAACCAAAGTACTCCAAGACCAATATAGACCATAGTATTGCAACGCCTACACAAGAGATAATACGTTTTCTGTAAAACTCAGTTTTTTTGGAAAACAAGGTCGACCTTTTTTCTTAAATAGTGTAAAAAACTTAAATTTTAGAATACTAGCTACGGTTTCAAAATTATAGTAATCTATCGTTCTCTTTGTTTTACGATCGTTGATATGTAATCGTTACCAACACCTCGATAGTGATCTTTTGTTTGTACATGCTTCAGTTTTGTACTTTTGTTTCTGTTTTGCTTAGCACGTTCCACTACACTAGGTTCTAAACCTTTCTGTTTCCCATGTGTGGAATTTATTCGTAACAGCTCAAATATATCTAGCTTTGAATTCAAAATAGTGTTGAAACAATACCCTTGGTTAAAAAAAGTAAAAACCATCTACTATATCTTGGTCATTTTGTATAGCTTATAAATGCCATGTGCAATTTGTATGGCATAACTTCAGCTTAATGTATCATTACATAAGTTTTTGTTTAACTCGTAACAAGTCACATTACCTTCCATGTTCCATGCACACTCTCAAAATCGATTTTTTTTCAAACCAAAATATTAAGAACTAAGAATAGAAAATGAATTTCATATTCTCGGGAGCCAATGCTCCCTTTATTTTAGTAAAATATTGTTTTCGTCTATTTATGTGGTTTTCTAAAAACTATATAGTTTTGTTCTAACTCAAGGAATTGCGCAAATGAGTTCGTTTCCTCTCCGGATCGGGGAGGCTTCTTAGGGCGAGGCTGCGCACCTTCCTGGCACCAAGGTTGCCTGTTTCATCTCGTTGGTGGCGACGCCGGGTTGTGGTTCTGAGGGCAGGCGATGTCGGACAAGGGTTTACCTGCCAATTCGGCGTCTTCGTCAATGGCAGGGAAAACGGGGCGGGATCCAAAGGGAGTTCTGGGTGATAGTGAGGAAGCTACGGGTGGTAGAGGACCGGATGGGGGAGGTATCAATTCCCTGTTCGGTAGATTGGAGATTGATGAGGCAGAGTTTGACGATATGGTTATTGAGGATACCGGCATCGATCTGGGTGAGAGCACTCGCTGGTTGGCGGTGGCGAGGGTAAAATGTGACAAAGGATTCAGCCATGAAGCTTTCTTCGAGCAGATGCGCGCATCATGGAACCCTGCGAAGGAGGTGTCAATTCGCCCGGTGGGTGTCAAGCATTTCGTCATCCAATGTTTCTGTTTGGGAGATTGGGAGAAGGTTACCGAGCGGGGTCCATGGATTTTCCGCGACTGGGATGTAATCATTGCGCCTTATGATGGTTTCTCGGATCCGGACGAGGTAGAACTTGAGTATATGCCAATTTGGATCCAGATACATAAAATGCCGGAGGGATACAGGAAGGAAGCGGTGGTGAGACAACTGGTGACTAGACAGGCCGGCGAAGTAGATGAAGTCCAGATGAACCCACCGGGATCTTTCAAAGGTGATTTTGTCCGAGTTCGTCTGAGGCAGGATGTTCGCAAACCTCTGACTAGGTTCGTCTCAATCTCGCTAGCGGGCAAGAGATCGATTTTCATGGTAAAATACGAGAAGCTAGGGATGATTTGTTTTTCATGTGGTCTTATTGGTCACACGTATAAGGAATGCGGCATTGGGGTATATGAAGAGAAGGACCTGAAGTTTGGTGACTGGATCCGGGCTGACACTGGTCGTGGTCGTGGCCAAAATATTTCACGTGGAGGGTTAAGAGGTGTGACGTGGGGCTACCTTTCGACTAGCCCACCATAAGGCTACCTGGGCCGCGCCAAGCATGGAAAGGCCCACAGAAGGCCCACTCGGGGTACCACGTATCCTAGTCCAACTCGGTTAGGTCTTGTAACCTGCCATATCTGTACCAACCACCCGAGACCTGGCTACCTATAAAGCCAGGAGGGTTGCCCCTCCTAGAGGACACGCTCATAGCCACCACCACAAACCCTAGCGAGATCGCAATCTCGCCGTTGTAATCGCTACTCGCGTCAATAATCAGACAAGCAGGAGTAGGGTGTTATCCTCCAGGAGCCTTGTAGTGTACCTGCACCTAAAATATGGCAGATACCTGTGTATAGTGCAAATCCCTGAATCGATTCGTTTGCACACACAATTACGTAATATCACAACAAAGTATCAATTTATTACAACGCTGATCCAGACTTAGAAAATATTCATTACAAATTTGCATAGCATAAAGCTAGCAGTGAACAGAGTAAACAGCGGAAAATTATTCTTCATGGAGTCCCCAATCATCATCATGTGCCACAGGCGAGCATGTTGGTTGAAGACTCGAAAACCCTTAGTAAAAACTTTCACTCATCATCAGGACAGTCTGCAATAAGATATATATTGCAACAACGTGGGTCAGAACCATTAAAATGGAACTGGCAAGTGACACTATGGTGGACACTTAGAGGAATAACTATATGACCTATATGCTTATTTGGCTGGTGGAGCTCAAGGCTATTTTGCAGAAAGCAAGTTTTTCCCTAACTTTTTGAAAACACTTTTCTTCTATTCGAGACATCCGTGGCATGAAATCCACTGTCTCATTCTACCCTTGTTCACCCATCAAGTTTTTAGTTTATAAGTTGGAATGGCGGAATCCTCCGTTGACATCCTCGTTCAGCTGCTCAATTGTCCGTTTCCGGGGACACATCTAAGTACTTAGATTTTAACTCTGTAGAGGTTGTGCACGTTCACCATTGTACCCATTCAACCCAGGTTACCCTTTTCACACCATTTGTGATAAGGAAAGGAAAGAATGAGACGAGATCTTTCAGAAGCATTTTCCCTCCCACTCTGGCCTGACGCGCTCCACCTACAAATCCTCTACCACCACCTGTCAGGCCGGGAAGAGTCCACGCAGCTTAATTGATCAAGCCAGAGCCCATATTGGCAATGGCTGCACGAGAAGCAATCTTCACTTGGAGTTCTTCAGCTTCCTTTGCTCCTGGGTGGCATTCCACAAGTGAATATTCCACAGGTAAATCCCCTGGGAACAACACTCAACTCATACAGCCAAGCAACCAATTTCCACCCAGGTGTTTGATTAAAACTTAGTAGACTTTATCTTTTTCATCAAAAATAGTTTTTGCATAGCATCACTATTCTACTAAGTAATTTCATAGGAACCTAGACACAGGAATAAGGAGATCTATCATGGCTTGCATAGCAATGCTATCCTACACATGCTTATAGAAAATACTCTACTCATGCATAGAAATAATAGGACTTTTATGGGGGTGTGCCACTTGCCTTGGCAATCGGGAGTGCAGCAGTTACAGTTGTAAAGATTCTCGTTTCCCTCCGAATAGTCTAACAAAGAAATAAAGAGCCACACATAAACACACAAGCAAAGGTTCATACAAAGAAGATATATGCTATGCATGAGATGAGATGCAACAATTTATTTCCAACGTCTAGAAACTAATAAAAGTATCCCTTTGGATTTTCATGATATATGCATGAATAAATTTTTGATTTGTTTCTATTATTTAATCATGAATAAAGGGTTAATGACAAGGACTTTAGTTCACTTAAATAAAATTTCAAACTCAAATTTTGTAAAAATGACATTTGGGCAGAGGGCATCTAAACAAGTTGTTAGCAATTTGATTTACTCAAAAATAAATTTTCTAACTAAAGTTATGTCAAAAACACTTAAACCACTCTCAAAAATATTTGAAAATTTTGTGTGTGTCAAAACAGAAAAAAATGATGCCAAAGTGTTCTACTGGTTCCAAGGATCTCAAATATATAAAAATATTTAAATTTGGATAAACAGATAAAAAGTAGTGATAAAAACAGTATGCAGGGTGTTTTCTGCAAAACTGCCAAATGAAATAAAATGGGAAAAAGAAATTACACGTCAGCGCTGACTGGGCGCTGACTGTGCGCTGACTGGGCATGCTGACGTGTTTAAGTGATTTGATCTGGGCCGTCAGATCTGGATCTGGCGGTCCAGATCAACCGTACCGTTTTGTTTAAAAAGATCTAATCCTAACCGTAGGATCGAGATCGTACGGCCTACACGCGTTGATCAACAACGGGCGGCACTAGGTCGCCGGAGGACCTCCCCGGAGCAGCGCGCGCGGCGGCGACAGGCACGGCATCGCACGTTCTAGACGTTCTACTGCGTTTCGAGACGAGTGGGTCATACCTACGGGTAGAGGGCGTCGAGGCGACGTCGTTGGCGAAGTGGTGGGGGTTGTAGCTCTTCCTGCCTCCTCTGGTTGCTCGCCGGAGATGCACACGGCGGAGGTTCTCGTCGGTGAGCACGGACACGGAGTTTGGCTGTGAAAGAACACCCGAGACCTTGTCACCAATGTGCGTGAAGACAAAGTGAAACGATTGGGAGTGAAGAGAGGGCTCGAGGAGGTCACAGCTCACCGGAGTTCGTTGAACTTGCCGTCGGCAACGGCGGAGCTCCGGGGATGCTCGTGGGCGGCCTGGTAGCTCTCGGGGTACGGGGCTTGGGGCAAAACGGAGAGGGGGTCGAGGGGGTTCTTATAGGAGCAACGGCGGGTTAAATGGGTGAGTAAATCGCCGGGAATCAATCGAATTGATTCGGCCGTTTCTCGGCTAGGTCGTGGGCGTGATTTGGGGAAGAAGGGGTCGCCGGGACGGGGATGACAGGTGGGGCCCACCTGTCAGCGAGTGAGCGCGCGCGCGCGGGCGGGGACGGGCCGCTGGCGGGCTGGATTGCGTCGCGCGCGCGGTAGATAGCTAGTGGGCTTCGGCCCACTGGCTGGCCCGACTCTCTTTTTCTTTTTGAAAATTCTTTTCTGTTTTTAAATCTTTTAAGTATAAAACAAATTCAAAACTATATTAAAACTTCTCAGAAAAATTCATAAAAATATAATTTGAAAAGCTTATGAAGAATAGATCCTTTTGACATTATTTTTGTCCAAAGTAATAATAGAATAAAAGGAACATTATTATAAATTCAAAATAACAATTTTAAGGACATAAAGTCAATTAAAATATATTTAATTATTTAAATTCAAATTTTATGTGATTCATATGACAAGTTTATGATGATGATGCATGGATGCAAAAGTTTTAAATTTTTCTGAAAATTGGGATTTTACAAACCTAACCCCCTTAAGATGAATCTCGCCCTCGAGATTCGGATTGGCTAGCAAATAGGTGAGGGTGGTCTTCTTTAAGGTCATCTTCTCTTTCCCAAGTTGCTTCCTCTTCTGAATGGTGATCCCACTGTACTTTACAGAATTTGATGGTCTTGGTTCAGGTGACACGTTCTGCTGTCTCCAAAATCTTTATTGGTTTTTCTTCATAAGTGAGATCACTTTCTAGTTGTACTTCCTCTAGTGGCACCGTATCTCTTAGCAGTGTTTCTGCCATTTCTGGGTGACATTTTTTCAGCTGGCTGACATGAAACACACTGTGAACCGCGGAAAGTGCTTCCGGGCGTTCCAATTCATAGGCGACCTCTCCTTTGCGGGATAATACCTTGAAGGGTCCAATAAATCTAGGTGCCAACTTTCCTTTGATTCCAAATCTTTTAACTCCCCGCATAGGTGAAACTCGGAGATAGACTCGATCACCCACTTCATACGTGACTTCTCTCATTTTGGAGTCTGCATAACTTTTCTGTCTGGATTGTGCTATCGTTAAACGGTCCTTAATCAACCTGACTTTTTCCTCGGCCTCCTTGATTATGTCTGGGCCGAACAAACTACGTTCCCCTACGCCACTCCACAGTAGTGGGGTGGTGCACTTTCTCCCATACAGGGCTTCAAATGGTGACATCTCTATGCTCGCTTGATAGCTGTTGTTGTAAGAGAACTCGGCATATGGAAGGTTATCATCCCAGCTCGACTTATAATCTAGAGCGCATGCTCTCAGCATATCTTCTAGGATCTGATTTACTCTTTTTGTCTGTCCATCCGTCTGCGGATGAAACGTTGTACTAAACTCCAATCTAGTTCCCAGAGACTCATGTAATTGATTCCAGAAATGGGAAGTAAACTGAGTACCCCTATCCGACACAATTTTCTTGGGAACACCATGTAGACACACAATCCTCTTCATGTAGATGTCAGCTAGTTTGGCACTAGTGTATGTAGTCTTTACGGGTATAAAGTGAGATACTTTCGTCAGCCGATCGACTATAGCCCATATAGAATCATACCCTGATTTAGTCTTGGGCAGACCCGTGATGAAATCCATACCAATCTGTTCCCATTTCCAATCTGGTACTGGTAGTAGAAACCCTGCTGGTTTTTGGTGTTCCGCTTTCACACGACTGCAGACGTCACACTTTGCAATGTATTCTGCAATATCACGTTTCAAGTTGATCCACCAATACCTCTCCTTTACATCCATATACATCTTGGTGTTACCCGGATGTATGGAATAAGGTGAGTCATGAGCTTCTTGAAGTATTAACTTCCTGAGGTCGGCATTGTCAGGAACACAAATGCGTTCTTTATACCACACGGTTCCTTCTTCATCTTCTCTAAAATCTCTGGCCTTACCTTCGCTTAGGTTCTTCTTGATTTCTTTTACTGCTTTATCCTCTAACTGAGCTGTCTTGATTTTGTTAAATAGAAGAGGTTGAACTTCTAAGGATGCTATGAATCCTTCAGGTACCACCTCTAATCGAAGGTCCTTAAACCCCTTACAAAGATCTTCCGGCAATTCTCCTGCCGTGAGTCCGTTTACATAAGTCTTACGGCTCAAGGCATCAGCCACTATGTTGGCTTTCCCTGGGTGGTACTGTAGACTTAAATCATAGTCTTTGATCAATTCTAACCATCTCCTTTGTCGCATGTTTAAATCCTTCTGAGTAAAGAAATACTTGAGGCTTTTATGATCCGTAAAAACTTCACATCTCTTTCCCCATAAATATGGCCTCCATATCTTTAGCGCATGCACCACAGAAGCTAACTCTAAATCATGAGTCGGGTAGTTTACTTCATGATTTTTGAGTTGTCTTGAGGCGTAAGACACTACTTTGCCTTCTTGCATCAATACGCTTCCTAGGCCGCGATATGAAGCGTCGCAATAAACCTGGAAGTCTTTCTCTAGATCTGGTAAGCATAATACTGGTGCCGACACCAAGCGCTTATTTAATTCAACTGATCTCACAAGCTTCCGTCCACTCAAATTTCTTTCCCTTCTTCAGTAGTTCAGTCAAGGCCTTGGCAATCTTGGAGAAGTTTTCAATGAATCTCCGGTAGTACCCTGCCAGTCCTAGAAAACTGCGGATTTCTCCCACATTTTTGGGCGATTCCCAATTTGTCACAGCAGCAACTTTTTCAGGGTCCACCGCTATCCCATCTTTAGACACCAGGTGTCCTAGAAATCCTACTTGTTTTAACCAGAATTCACACTTGTTGAACTTAGCATATAATTTATGCTCTCGGAGCCTTTGCAATACCAGACGTAAATGTTCTTCGTGTTTTTTGTGACTTTTGGAGTAGACTAAGATGTCATCGATGAAGACAACAACAAACTTGTCCAGAAAATCCATAAACACCTTATTCATCATATTCATGAAATAGGCTGGAGCATTGGTTAACCCAAAAGGCATTACCGTGTACTCATACGATCCATATCTTGTAACGAAAGCAGTCTTGGGTATATCCATCTCTCTGACTTTCATCTGAAAGTACCATGATCTGAGATCGATCTTGGAGAAGACGACAACCCCTTCTAGTTGATCGAACAGTTCATTGATTTTGGGTAGCGGATACTTGTTCTTAATTGTATGCTCATTTATGTCACGGTAATCGGTGACTAATCTCTGAGTACTATCCTTCTTCTTGACAAAAAGAATCGGGGCTCCCCAGGGTGATGAACTTGGACGGATAAAGCCTTTCTGCGTAAACTCTTCCAGTTGTTTCTTGATTTCTTTCAGTTCATCAGTTGCCATTGGGTAGGGCCTTTTAGCAATTGGTCATGTCCCCGGTTTTAGTTCTATGAGGAACTCTACATCTCTATCGGGTGGCATTCCTGTTAGTTCTTCCGGAAACACGTCAGGGTATTCCTTAACTATAAGGACCTCACCGAGACTAACCCCCTTAAGAGAATTAAGCCTAACCTTCTTTAGTTCAAACTTTGATCTAAAGTTGATCTTCGAGCCTTCTGGAGTGGTGAGAGTGATGGTTCTATTTGCGCAGTCTATGATTCCTGCATAGCGGGTCATCCAATCCATCCCTGTGATAACATCCAGGCCTTGTGTTTCCAGGATGATCAAGTCCGTAGGAAACTGATGCTTTCCAATCTTCAGACTCAACTGTCTACAGCCAAAGGTTACTAGCATCTCTTCGCCCGGAGAGCTTACTCTAATGGGGCTTCCTATATTTTCCAGTACTAACCCATGTTTGTTTACAAAAGCTCTTGAAATGAAAGAATGCGATGCTCCAGTATCAAATAAAACTAATGCTGGGCATGAATATAGCAAGAACGTACCAATGACAGCATCAGGTTCATCGTACACTTCTTCCACATTGATGTGGTTCACCTGTCCTTTCTGGAAGGGATTGGGCTTGGCAGCTTCTGCGGCCTTCTTTTCGGGGCAGTCAGTGGCGTAGTGACCCTTGTTATTGCACTTGAAGCATAGGACTTGGCTGATATCTTTCTTATATTCGGGGTTTGGGCGATGTTGTCCATTGTTGTGGCCAGCATTTCCATTTCCCTTGTGATTCCCATTGTTTCCCTTGAAGCCACCACTATGGTTGTGACCATGATGTTTATGGTTGCTTCCTCCACTAGGATAGTGACAAGGTTTATAACTCTGGTTTGCATCTTGAGGGAAAGATCTCTTGAAAGAAGTCTCAGAATGGGGTTTGTGAACATTCAACTTTCTCTTCCTATTTTCACCCTTCTTGATGTTGTCCTCTAGTATGATAGCCTGATCTAGGAGAGTCTGATAATTTGGGGCGTATGCCACTGTCAAAGGGATCTTCTGCTCGTCACTCAGCCCATTTAGGAATTTTGCCTTCCTCTTTGCCTCGGTGTTAATGTCTTCAGAGGCATAACGGGAAAGGGCATGGAAATCAGCCATGTACTCCTTAAGGCTCCTGTTTCCTTGTCTCAGGTTTCTGAACTCTTCCTGCTTCAAGTTCATAATGCCCGAGGAGATATGAGCATTACGAAAACCTTCCTTGAAATTTTCCCAAGTCATGGTTTCTAGTGGGTGGGTGATTTGATAGGTTTCCCACCACTGGATTGCTGGTCCTTCCAACAGATGAGTGGTGAACCTCACCTTCTCAGCGTCAGTACATTCACAAGTCACCAGATCCCTGTCCACTGAACGCAGCCAGTCATCTGCCACAATTGGTCCAGTTGCAGTGGAGAACTTGTTCGGTCGGAGCCTCAGAAATCTGGTAAGTCTATCCACATGGGGGGGTGGTGGCGGAGGCGGGTTGTGGTTGTTGTTATTGTTGTTGGTTGCCGCAATGAACTGGGTCATCATAGTCATTAGCTGAGCTTGAGCAGCCATCAACTGTTGTATAACATCATTGTTGTTGTGGTCGTTGTTGTTGTTGTTGTTATCGGGCGTACGACGGGGAGGCATCTGTGATTTGTATAGGTGAGTTTTTAGACGGAAAGGTCTAAAGAGAGAGATTACCCCAACAAACAAACAACCTAAAGAACAAACAAACATCACACAACTCAAAACTTTGGATTAATCAGACATGAGAGTTTTGGAAAATAAAACGCGAGGTTCCTCGGAATACAATGGAAGGTACTGCCTTATCACAAGTTGATAGGTCAATACAAGACTAAGATAACGATGAGGTGTAAATAAATGGTAGTCTCGCTAACGAACTACTCGACCATGTCGTCTTCTTCTTCTTCAATTTTTTGAATCTCGATTCCTTCATTGTCGAGTACTTCCCTTAATTCCTTCACTTCTTTCTCCAGGGCAGAGTTCTTCTCTTGCAGTTCCCTTTTCTCGGTACGAAGACGCTTGATCAAGTCACTATCAACTTCAAACTCGACTTCATTGCTCTCGAGTTCTGCCTTCTGTTCTCTGATAGTCTTGTTTTTCTCTTGAACCCTTTTCTCCTGTCTCTTGTATTTCTCCTCTTGTGAAGCAAACTTTTCTTCTTGGGACTTAGTCACTTCCTCTTGAGCTTTCATCTTTTCCTCGTTCTCCTTGAGTAAGGCACACAACTCATCGTTCTTCAGAAGTTCAGTGCGTCTATCCTCATAAAGTTCTGTGACGAGGACCTCCAACTCCTGGAAATACAGACTAAGGGGCTTTGCTTTGCCTCTATCTCCAACATCAAAGAGGTATGGTTCTCCCTCCTCGTTTCTCCTTCCAAAGAAAATGGAGTAGTGGCCCCTCAACTCTGCGCTATAGCATCCGCAGAGACGTCCAATCAGGTCCTGCATTACGAGATTGAGTCCTTTTTCTTTGGAGTCACTAACCATTTTGATTTCCAACGGGGGCTCTTCTCCACGTCCTGGATGAGTTGCTTTTATTCCCCAACAGCCCTCCTTGTTAAACTTCTTCAGGATGAAGCCCTTAACTTGAGGTAGCGGTAAACCTATCTTCTCGCCGATGTCGAGAAGGTAGCAGGCAAAACGGGTATCCTCGAAGTCCTCCGCAGTGGTGAAGTGGAAGCTCGTCATCCTTTAGGAAGAAAGAAAAGAATTTAAAACAAGAAATGTGTAAGGTAAGGAGGTACTAGTCATAAGTGTATTATTAAATTAGAGTCAAAACTAAGTCAAATCTCAATGTGATCAACAAATATAAACAACTCTTTGTAAATTGGATATTCACTATAGTGAGAGAGACAGACACCCGGCCAGCCACTTAAGTGTGGAACAGGTCTCATGTACGCGGACATGTAAGGTTTGTTCCCAGGCCGCTTCATCTCACTATGCCGCTAGGATCCAAAAATACTTAAGTAGTTAATACTATGATCAAAAGGTTTTTCCAATCCTAAGGGCTCGAACCTACAGGCAACACAGTGCTCTGATACCATCTGTAGTGTACCTGCACCTAAAATATGGCAGATACCTGTGTATAGTGCAAATCCCTGGATCGATTCGTTTGCACACACAGTTACGATGTAATATCACAACAAAGTATCAATTTATTACAACGCTGATCCAGACTTAGAAAATATTCATTACAAATTTGCATAGCATAAAGCTTGCAGTGAACAGAGTAAACAGCGGAAAATTATTCTTCATGGAGTCCCCAATCATCATCATGTGCCACAGGCGAGCATGTTGGTTGAAGACTCGAAAACCCTTAGTAAAAACTTTCACTCATCATCAGGATAGTCTGCAATAAGATATATATATTGCAACAACGTGGGTCAGAACCATTAAAATGGAACTGGCAAGTGACACTATGGTGGACACTTAGAGGAATAACTCTATGACCTATATGCTTATTTGGCTGGTGGAGCTCAAGGCTATTTTGCAGAAAGCAAGTTTTTCCCTAACTTTTTGAAAACACTTTTCTTCTATTCGAGACATCCGTGGCATGAAATCCACTGTCTCATTCTACCCTTGTTCACCCATCAAGTTTTTAATTTATAAGTTGGAATGGTGGAATCCTCCGTTGACATCCTCGTTCAGCTGCTCAATTGTCCGTTTCCGGGGACACGGCTAAGTACGTAGATTTTAACTCTGTAGAGGTTGTGCACGTTCACCATTGTACCCATTCAACCCAGGTTACCCTTTTCACACCATTTGTGATAAGGAAAGGAAAGAATGAGACGAGATCTTTTAGAAGCATTTTCCCTCCCACTCTGGCCTGACGCGCTCCACCTACAAATCCTCTACCACCACCTGTCAGGCCGGGAAGAGTCCACGCAGCTTAATTGATCAAGCCAGAGCCCATATTGGCAATGGCTGCACGAGAAGCAATCTTCACTTGGAGTTCTTCAGATTCCTTTGCTCCTGGGGGGCCTTCCACAAGTGAATATTCCACAGGTAAATCCCCTGGGAACAACACTCAAATCATACAGCCAAGCAACCAATTTCCACCCAGGTGTTTGATTAAAACTTAGTAGACTTTATCTTTTTCATCAAAAATAGTTTTTGCATAGCATCACTATTCTACTAAGTAATTTCATAGGAACCTAGACACAGGAATAAGAAGATCTATCATGGCTTGCATAGCAATGCTATCCTACACATGCTTATAGAAAATACTCTACTCATGCATAGAAATAATAGGACTTTTATGGGGGTGTGCCACTTGCCTTGGCAATCGGGAGTGCAGCAGTTACAGTTGTAAAGATTCTCGTTTCCCTCCGAAAAGTCTAACAAAGAAATAAAGAGCCGCACATAAACACACAAGCAAAGGTTCATACAAAGAAGATATATGCTATGCATGAGATGAGATGCGACAATTTATTTCGAGCGTCTAGAAACTAATAAAAGGATCCCTTTGGATTTTCATGATGTATGCATGAATAAATTTTTGATTTGTTTCTATTATTTAATCATGAATAAAGGGTTAATGACAAGGACTTTAGTTCACTTAAATAAAATTTCAAAATCAAATTTTGTAAAAATGACATTTGGGCAGAGGGCATCTAAACAAGTTGTTAGCAATTTGATTTACTCAAAAATAAAATTTCTAACTAAAGTTATGTCAAAAACACTTAAACCACTCTCAAAAATATTTGAAAATTTTGTGTGTGTCAAAACAGAAAACAAATGACGCCAAAGTGTTCTACTGGTTCCAAGGATCTCAAATATATAAAAATATTTAAATTTGGATAAATAGATAAAAAATAGTGATAAAAACAGTATGCAGGGTGTTTTCTGCAAAACTGCCAAATTAAATAAAATGGGAAAAAGAAATTACACGTCAGCGCTGACTGGGCGCTGACTGTGCGCTGACTGGGCATGCTGACGTGTTTAAGTGATTTTATTTGGGCCGTTAGATCTGGATCTGGCGGTCCAGATCAACCGTACCGTTTCGTTTAAAAAGATCTAATCCTAACCGTAGGATCGAGATCGTACGGCCTACACGCGTTGACCAACAACGAGCGGCGCTAGGTCGCCGGAGGACCTCGCCGGAGCAGCGCGCGCGGTGGCGACACGCACGGCATCGCACGTTCTAGACGTTCTACTGCGTTCCGAGACGAGTGGGTCATACCTACGGGTAGAGGGCGTCGAGGCGACGTCGTTGGCGAAGTGGTGGGGGTCGTAGCTCTTCCTGCCTCCTCTGGTTGCTCGCCGGAGATGCGCACGGCGGAGGTTCTCGTCGGTGAGCACGGACACGGAGTTTGGCTGTGAAAGAACACCCGAGACCTTGTCACCAATGTGCGCATAGACAAAGTGAAACGATTGGGAGTGAAGAGAGGGCTCGAGGAGGTCGCAACTCACCGGAGTTTGTTGAACTTGCCGTCGGCAACGGCGGAGCTCGGGGGATGCTCGTGGGCGGCCTGGTGGCTCTCGGGGTACGGGGCTTGGGGCAAAACGGAGAGGGGGTCGAGGGGGTTCTTATAGGAGCAACGACGAGTTAAATGTGTGAGTAAATCGTCGGGAATCAATCGAATTGATTCGGCCGTTTCTCGGCTAGGTCGTGGGCGTGATTTGGGGAAGAAGGGGTCGCCGGGACGGGGATGACAGGTGGGGCCCACCTGTCAGCGAGTGAGCGCGCATGCGTGGGCGGGGACGGGCCACTGGCGGGCTGGATTGCGTCGCGCGCGCGGTAGATAGCTAGTGGGCTTCGGCCCACTGGCTGGCCCGACTCTCTTTTTCTTTTTGAAAATTCTTTTCTGTTTTTAAATCTTTTAAGTATAAAACAAATTCAAAACTCTATTAAAACTTCTCAGAAAAATTCATAAAAATATAATTTGAAAAGCTTATGAAGAATAGATCCTTTTGACATTATTTTTGTCCAAAGTAATAATAGAATAAAAGGAACATTATTATAAATTCAAAATAACAATTTTAAGGACATAAAGTCAATTAAAATATATTTAATTAATTAAATTCAAATTTTATGTGATTCATATGACAAGTTTAATGATGATGATGCATGGATGCAAAAGTTTTAAATTTTTCTGAAAATTGGGATGTTACAAACCTAACCCCCTTAAGATGAATCTCGCCCTCGAGATTCGGATTGGCTAGCAAATAGGTGAGGGTGGTCTTCTTTAAGGTCATCTTCTCTGTCCGCCGCGTCGACTGCCTCTACGGCACCACTTCGCCGCGTCGACTGCCTCTACGGCACCACTTCGCCGCGTCGACTCCGATCCGCCGCGTCGACTGCCTCTACGGCACCACTTCGCCGTGTCGACTCCGGTCCGCCGCGTCGACTGCCTCTATGGCACCACTTCGCCGCATCGACTCCGGTCCGCCGCGTCGACTGCCTCTACGGCACCACTTCGCCACGTCGACTCCGGTCCACCGCGTCGACTGCCTCTACGGCACCACTCCGATGCGTCGACTCCGGTCCGCCGCGTCGACTGCCTCTACGGCACCACTCCGCCGCGTCGACTCCGGTCCGCCGCGTCGACTGCATCTACGGCACCACTCCGCTGCGTCGACTCCGGTCCGCCGCGTCGACTTTCTCGACGGCACCACTTCGCCGCGTCCGCCGCGTCGACTGCCTCTACGGCACCACTCCGCCGCGTCGACTCCGGTCCACTGCCTCTACGGCACCACTCCGCCGCGTCGACTGCCTCTACGGCACCACTCCGCCGCGTCGACTCCGGTCCACTGCCTCTACGGCACCACTCCGCCGCGTCGACTGCCTCTACGGCACCACTCCGCCGCGTCGACTACCTCTACGGCACCACTTTGCCGCGTCGACTCCACGTCGACTGCCTCTACGGCACCACTCCGCCGCGTCGACTCCAGTCCGCCGCGCACAAACAAAATCGCCTCGGCCACACCTGATGCTCTCCCGGGGGCTGCGCCGCACAGGTCTAAGTCAAACCTAGGCCGTCACCCGACGCACTCGGGGGCTGTGCCATATAGGTATAACTCGAAAAATCCTTGGCCGCCACTCGAAGCACTCGGGGGCTGCGCCGCACAGGTCTAAGTCAAACCTAGGCCGTCACCCGACGCACTCGGGGGCTGTGTCATACAGGTATAACTCGAAAAATCCTTGGCCGCCACTCGAAGCACTCGGGGGCTGCACCGCGCAGGTCTAAGTCAAACCTAGGCCGTCACCCGACGCACTCGGGGGCTGCGCCATACAGGTATAACTCGAAAAATCCTTGGCCGCCACCCGAAGCACTCGGGGGCTGCACCGCACAGGTCTAAGTCAAACCTAGGCCGTCACTCGAACACTCGGGGCCTGCGCCATACAGGTCCAACATGAAAACCTAGGCCGCACTCGAGCACTCGGGGGCTGAGCCATACAGGTCCAACAATGCAGTAGGCCGTTTGGCTGAGCAAATACTCGATATGTTTGTCGAATCCACCAAGTAGGCCATCGGGCTGAATGAGCACTCGAATAAAAAAGGACAGTGGTTCCATCAGCGAGTTCCTAAACTTCACTCCCATCGGGAGGGTATCAGAAATATCTTTTCGACTGAGAATTTTTTGAGATTAACCTCAATTACAAGCAATTCAGCTTAATCTTGGGGGCTACTCCCATCGGGAGCACTGTTCGCGCTCCCAATAGACTCAGTCGAAGCATTAACGACTAAAGCGTATGCGCTTCTAAAAGATCTTTGATACTGTGCCCAATTCCAAAACTCAACCACCAAGAGCGGCAGGAGGGCAATTCCTCTTCAAAGAAGCGAGCTAAAGAAGCATCCTTTGTAAGCCCTCAACGGCCGGAGTCGAATTTCTTTAACTATCATTTTCAGGAACAAGACAGAGTGCCAATCTGAGAACCCGAAACATCCATTCGGGTGGAAAAGACAGTCGAGTAAGCTCCTGCAGCCGAATCAGATCTACAAGTAAGCCAACAGGTCGAATAGAAGCAAGATTCACATGAAGACCAAGACAAAGTAATTCGACTGCAAAGGTTACTCCCATCGGGAGAGGCCTGTTCGACTGAAGGAATCGGGTTCAAGCTCAAGATCAAGCAATCCAATGGCGCGTCCAGGAGGAGGAAGTCCTTTGCCCGACGCTGCGCTTCGACCAAGCACTCGGGGGCTACTGACGTGGGGCTACCTTTCGACTAGCCCACCGTAAGGCTACCAGGGCCGCGCCAAGCATGGAAAGGCCCACAGAAGGCCCACTCGGGGTACCACGTATCCTAGTCCAACTCGGTTAGGTCTTTTAACCTACCATATCTGTACCAACCACCCGAGACCTGGCTACCTATAAAGCTAGGAGGGTTGCCCGTCCTAGAGGACACGCTCATAGCCACCACCACAAACCCTAGCGAGATCGCAATGTCGCCATTGTAATCGCTACTCGCGTCAATAATCAGACAAGCAGAAGTAGGGTGTTATCCTCCGGGAGCCTGAACCTGGGTAAAACCTTGCTCGTCAGCCGTCGTGATCACCAACACCTCTCTCTCCCCCATCAATCAACTCGGGGTGCACGACCCTGGGATTTGCCGAGTTACCACCTCGTCAAGGTGGGAGATCGGATGTCAATGGAAGAGGGAGGGGCTCGGGAGTGGATCATGGAGCTGATCAGCACAAGTTTCCGCTCACTAGTTTAGCTCTAGGAATGGGCTCGTATGTGGATTGGCGTCAACATCCAGAGCGGCGGTATGTGGATAAAGAAGGGGAACTGAGTGACACAACGTCTAGTCCTATAAAACCAACTGATCATGTAATGATGGACGCTGAAAAAATGGCGAGAAAGCGGCTCACGTTCCAGGAGGTTGGGAATATTAATGCAGATGTAGTAGAGCCCGCAGCACCTCTAATGATTGTTGATGGGGCTTTGGTTACTACTGAGACGGCAGGAAATATTATGGAGATTAATGATAAGAAAATACATAAAAAGCTAGATGGTACTTCAGTTTTGAGTGCAAATTCAGGATCGGCGGCATCCCTCGAGGATGACCGCCGGACACAATGAGTACCCTAGGCTAGAACATCCGAGGATCAGGGCAGCCTCAGAATGTTCATGAGCTTGTTTGCTTGGTGCAAACATACAAGCCTAGTCTTGTTTTCCTTTGTGAAACAAGAAAATGTGAGGAGAGGGTTAAAAATCTAAAATTTTGGTTGGATATGAAGGAGTGTTTTTGTGTTAAAGGAGACGGAAGTGGGAGAGGCATTGCTCTATTTTGGCAGGAGGATATTACTGTCACCATCTTATCTCTTAGTGAGAGACATATTGATGCATATATTGAAGGCGGACCATATGAGAGGGCATGGCGCGGAACCTTCGTCTATGGAGAACCAAAACCATGTGAGCGTCATCACACGTGGACGCTGCTAAGACGCCTCAAATCGCGGTCTGCGGAACCTTGGCTGATTATGGTGGATTTTAACGAGGCAATGTGGCAGTAGGAACACCTTTCGCGGGCCAGGAGATCTGAGAGACTTATGCGGGGATTTCGGGAGGTTCTATCTGATTGTGATGTGTTTGATCTGGGTTTTACGGGTGCCCCCTGGACTTTTGATAACAAGCAAAGTGGAGATAGGAATGTCAGAGTGTGACTGGATCGGGCGGTGGCGTCACCTGCTTGGTCAGCGGCTTTCCCTGACGCATGAGTGCAACACCTGGTGTCTCCCGCTCGGATCATTGCCCACTGTTGTTGTCAATGCAGAGAGACTTAGACGGACCCAAACGCCAATCATTAAGGCGATATGAGGTCATGTGGGAGCGGGAACCATCATTAACAGCAGCTGTGGAAGTTGCTTGGTCAAGGAGAGTCGGTGTGTCGGATCTAGGTGGAATAAGAGCCTCGTTTCGGCAAGTCATGTCAGATTTATATGAGTGGAAGAAAGTTCACATTGGATCTGTCCCAACAAAACTGAACACGTGTAGGAAAAAGATGGAGGAGCTTATGGCAGACCCGAATAGATGCCAAGGGGATGAGAAGAAGCGTTTGGCTGCGGAGATGGATGAACTTTTGTATCGCGAAGAACTCATGTGGATGCAACGGTCACGCATTGCTTGGCTGAAAGAGGGGGATAGGAATACTAAGTTTTTTCACCGTAAAGCATCTGGGCGTGCAAAATAAAATTAGGAAGCTTAAGAGGCCGGATGGGTCTTTTACATCCGATGTTGAGGAGATGGATAATATGGCCACAAGTTTTTTTCCAAAATCTGTACACTCGGGAGGACAATGTAAATCCAGGACCTGTATTGGAGCTGCTACAGACCCGTGTGGATGGGGATACAAATGAGAAGTTGTGTAAACCGTTTAGTACAGAAGAGATTTCAGATGCCCTTTTTCAGATCGGGCCTCTCAAGGCTCCAGGGCCAGACGATTTTCCGGCAAGGTTTATGCAGCGTAATTGGGATCTGATGCGTGATGACGTTGTCCTCGGCGTGATTTTTTTTTGAAACAGGAGTTATGCCGGATGATGTGAATGACACTGCCATTGTTTTGATCCCGAAAAAAGAGGAGCCTGAAGAGTTGAAGGATTTCCGTCCTATCAGCCTTTGCAATGTTTTATATAAAGTGGTCTCGAAATGTCTGATTAACCGGCTTCGGCCTATATTGCAGGATATTATCTCTCCGGAGCAAAGTGCATTCATCCCTGGGAGATTAATAACGGACAATGCTTTCATTGCTTTTGAGTGTATTCATGCTATCAAGTCCGGATCAGTGGAGAAGCAAAAGTATTGTGCGTATAAGCTTGACATGCAAAGGCTTATGATAGAGTAGATTGGCGTTTCCTTGAACGTGTCATGGCAAAGCTGGGCTTTAATAATACCTGGATTAAGTGTGTAATGACATGTGTGACTACAGTTCGGTTCTCTGTACGGTTTAATGGACACCTACTGGACTCTTTTCGTTAGCACCCGTTTTTGGCAGTCGGCCGGTTTTAGGATCACAAAACTGGAACAAGGCGGAAGACATATTTGGGTGTGCGAAGTTGTTTGAAGGCCCATGGAGGCAAGTCAATTCTAGCCTAGGTAAAAGCTTTGTCAAAACAAGGTGGACGAAAAGAAGCCAGCTTTGTCAAAACAAGGTGGTAAAAAAGAAGCCAACTTTGTCTAAACAAGGTAGACGAAGTCAACTTTGTCAAAACAAGGTGGTAGATGAGAAGCCAACGTTGTCAAAACAAGGCGGCAGAAAGACAACTTTGTCAAGACAAGGCAGCAGAAAGGAAGCCAATGTTGTCAAAATGAGCCGACAGAAGAGAAGCCAACATTGTCAAAACAAGCCAACAAAAGAAGACAACTTTCCCTGATCAAGGCGGAAGGCAAAATGCAGCTTCCTGCAATCATGGCGGAGGACAAAAGGCAACTTTCCCTGATCAAGGTGAAAGGCTAAAGAAGGCAACTTTCTCCGATCAAGGCGGAAGGACATAGGCAACTTCCCGCGATCAAAGTGGAAGGAAAAAGGTAACTTTCGCTGATCAAGGCGGAGACAAAAGACAACTTTTCTGAAGGCAATTTGCCTGTATCAAGACGGAAGGCTAAAGGTGGCAAAGAGAAGGCAACTTTGAGATCAGGCTGGAAGAACGAGGCAACTTTCCAAAGAAGCCTGACAGATCGAGTCCGGGTCTAGCACGAAGCCGATTAAGGATCCGCCAAGTTAGGATATAATCCGACTTAAACCATGAATTTTAATTCGTGTAGGAGTCCAAAACTTGTACGGGAAGTCCAGCCGCCTCATATATATATGAGAGGTGATGGCCGATTGAAATGAAGCAAACAATCGACAACCTATCAATACAACCCTACTTTTGTCTCCTTCCACCCTTGTTCCTGCTTCCGTTGTTCGGTAATTTCACAGATCTTGCCGGATATCGAAAATCGAGCTGAGAGCGGTCAAGTCCGGCTTAGCTCAGCCAATCGTTGCCGGCTTTCCTCAGACGGGGCTTCCCGAGGGGCTGGGGCGTCTGGTCTCAAAAGCGCCGTCTTACTGTCTTGCGTATCGCGCTGTAAGCCAGCCTCCCGCGGGGCGAGTTGCGGAGTATCTCCCCCGGCACCGCGGGTACACGAGGATGTGTTCGTGTGACGTGTTTCGAGCGCAACACACATTTTGGCGACTCCGCTGGGGACTTTCGATCTAAAATTGGACAACAATGACCAATTCCTAGACCGACGTTACCAACATCAATGTTGACAACATCATCATGCCAACTTTGGAGAAGTTGACAGAAGAACAACGCCAAGGCCTGGAGGCATGGAAGAAGAAGAGAGACGAGGAGTTTGGAGCCTTGCGTGCCAAGCGGGATCAAGAAGATCAAGATGTGTACCTGTTCAGCTTCAAGGTTGATCGGCAGGGAGTGATTTCGCCGATCAAGGAGCCGGAATTCATACCGCTGAACGTTGACATCGACCAACCCGCAGTAAGCAAAAGTCTTTTCTCCTCTAAACAGATAGCCGAAATTCAATATCATGTTTCGCCAATGTTTATGATCTTATGTTGGAACATGAAAAGGCTAAGAAAAACACGCTCCGGGTTCAACTATCGGACAGACAGCCGATTGGTCAAGTCAGGGAAAACCAACTTGTGTCTAGTATACCCTGCTCAACTCCTATCCAGAGTGTGCCTAACCCGGTAAGCCAACCGGGACAAGCGGTACGACTTTTTGGACAAGAGTCATTGCCGAACCGAAGTTCAGCATGTTTGACACAAGCCAACCCTGCAGCCAATTCTTCGCTTGTGCCGGCTAAATCGGCCAATATGGACGATTTGATGGCGGAATTCAAGAGAAAATTGGATCAGATAGCTTATGACAAACTCGGGGTTATGCCAAAACATAGGACTTACATTAAACCTTACCCAGATTACTTTGATCTACAGCCTTATCCACCTGGTTATAGAGTTCCTGAATTTGCCAAATTTAATGGGGTGGACAACAAGTCAACATGGGAACATATTAGTCAGTACTTGGCTCAATTGGGCAAAGCTAATCATGACCATATCAGAGTCCGCTTGTTCTCATTGTCTTTGACAGGCATTGCGTTTTCTTGGTTTTCGGCTTTAGCTCCTAATTCTATACATACTTGGTTCCATTTAGAGCAAAAGTTCCATGAACACTTCTTTGCCGGGGAAGTAGAACAGAAGTTTTCCCACCTTACATCGGTTAGGCAGAAACATGACGAATCGGTATCCGATTATGTCAAGAGATTTAGAAACACTAGAAACCGATGTTACAGTCTGGTGATAACTGAAAGAGACATGGCTGACCTGGTTTTTAATGGGTTAAGGACTTACTTAAAAGAGAAGTTGGAAGGCCATGAATTATTGTCTGTTAGTCAAGTTCAAGAGAGAGCTATGGCTCAAGAAAGCCAGGTTAATGAGTCAAAAGACCCACATCGGATGAACAGGAGTCGGCTTAATGTGCTCATCAATGATGCTGACTCCGACGATGAGGACGATATCTATTCTGCCGAGTTTGTTTGGCCCAGCAAGGCCAAACCCTATGTGTGTGATGACTTAAAGCCGATTCGTAAAAATCGGGATGATGAGATAAAATGCAGTTTTGATGTAGGCAAATGTGATAGAATATTTGATGCCTTGTTAAAAGATAAAGTGATAAGAGTTAATCATGTTATACCGTCTCCTGATGAATTAAGGCGGCGAGCTTATTGCAAGTATCACAATTCTTTCTCTCATGCTATTAATGATTGTAATGTCTTTCGTCGACAGATCCAATCGGCCCTCAATGACGGACGATTGAGCTTTGCTGGCATGGAAATTGACACACAGCCGTTCCCAATGAACGCGCTAGACTTGGAGGGAAAGAAGGTTTTGCTTCGGCCAGAGGCGGCCGAAGGGGCTAATAAGTCTAATATTGTTGTTGGTGTGCCCAAGCAAAAGACTGACAACAAGGCGGCCGAAAGGCAAGTTATTGTAAGCCAGCAACCCGGTGGCCACGAAGTCATCAAGATCACGATCAAGAATCCTGCGCTCGGGGGGCAAAAGCCACGCTCGGATGGTTTTCCGCCAAGATTTATAAAGCCCAAGAACCCAGAAGTTGGCAGATGGAAGACAAATCAGGCTGAATATAGGACAAGGAAGATGAAGCCAACTTTTGACATGTTGCTGAACAAGTATGTGCGCCAAGCCGGATCAAGACCAAACCAATATCAGTATAGGAAGCGGCCGAGGTCACCATCTGCCGAAGAAGGAAGTCGGTATGAGAAGCTGGCTGACGAGTTCAAACGAAAGGCAACCCAGCAATCTGTGCAAAGTTGGCTTGTATATCCCAGAGAATCGTCATATTGGCGGGTCAAGGCGCAAGGTGCTGAGAAGGCTCCAGAAGGCGGATCAGAAGCTGGCAACGTAATGATCATTAGGAGTCATGTGTTCAAGATAAAGGATCCGGTTATAGAGCCGGCAAACAACAAGCCGACACCCACTGTCGTGCCAAAGGCAGCAACCCATGATCATGAAGCCAGCTCTAGTCAATCTGTAGTTCCTCCCCCTCGGGATCCAAAATATACTCAGCAAAAGTGGTGTCCGCCGGGTATAACAAAGACACAAAGGAGGAAACTACAAAGAGCAAGGAACCGAGAGAAGGCAGAAGAAGGAGCTGAGCAAGCCAGGGATGTCCAATTCAATGTGGAACGACCAATGGTGCCATCTCAAGTATGGGTTCCTAGGCAAGTTCATATGGCGGCATCAACAGCAGTCACGCCAAGTATAGCTGCAGTCAATGACACAATGTTGGCTGATGCATCGGCGGTTACTTATTCATCATGGGCCGATGAAGTAGAAGCAGCAGATTTGGCACGCGAGAAGCGGCAACTGAAAAGTTGCCAGCTGAAGAGCTTGTAACTGGAGACATCACGATGGAAGAGCCGACAAGTACAACAGAAAAGTTGGCGGAAGAAAATCCGGCAACATCAGAATCAGCAATGGACGAATCGGGCAACATGACTAATAAAGAAGAGTTGCTGGATTATGAGACGACACCAAGCCAGACGAACATGGATATCAACATGGTATATTATCTGCCTGCTGAGTTCCGAGCTATGGAAGAAGAAGGTGAAATTGCGCAAATCAACTTTGGACCCAAAAATGCCATCTTTGAGAAGCCTGATGGACCGGTTAAACACCTAAAGCCTTTGTACGTCAGAGGGCATATTGATGGAAAGCCGGTTACCAGAATGTTGGTGGATGGCGGAGGTGTGGTAAATCTGATGCCATATTCTGTCTTCAAGAAGCTACAACTAGATGATAGTAACTTGATGAAGACAAACATGGTGTTGAATGGGTTCGAAGGAGGAGAAGGAATAGAAGCCAAAGGAGTTATAAGTTTGGAGCTCACAGTTGGCAGCAAAACTTTGGCTACTGCCTTCTTTGTTGCTGAGGTGCAGGGAACCTACAATGTACTGTTGGGGAGAGATTGGCTTCATGCCAACCAATGTGTTCCATCAACTATGCACCAGCAACTCGTTCAATGGGTTGACGACGAGATTGAAGTCATCCATGCTGACGAATCGGCATGTATTGCATTAGCCGAGTCGGTTGTTGATTGGAAACATCCAATGTTACATGCCTATCTGGGCGTGATTTATCCGGGTTCGATTTCCTGAGTGCTACCAGGGACGGATTCGTGCCAGTATCTCTAAAGCCGATTGGTGGAAATCGGTTGCAGCTCAAGTAGATGGATAAAAACGACGAGTGGCTGCAGAAACGTCTGGAGAAGTATCGGTCCGAGAGGAACGATATGTGTGAAGCAATTGAAGAACCAGACGATATGGACAAGTTGGGACAAGACTTTGCGTCAGCTGACTTACTTGAAGAAGTTGACATTGGCGATGGCACTATCCCTAGGCCAACATTTGTGAAGCAGAAGTTGGCAGTCGATTATAAGTCTAAGTTAATCGCGCTAGTCAGGGAATATGTAGATTGCTTTGCGTGGGAATACCACGAGATGCCTGGGTTGAGCCGAGAGTTGGTCGAACATCGGTTGCCTATCAAAGCCGGCTTTAGACCACACAAGCAGTCGGCTCGCAAGTTCAACCCAACAATCTATGACCGGATCAAGGCAGAAATAGGCCGAATTTTGGAGGCCAACTTTATTCGGCCTTGTAAGTATGCTGAGTGGATATCCAACATTGTTCCGGTCGAGAAGAAAGGATCTGGCAAGATTAGGGCATGTATTGACTTCAGAGATGTAAATCGTGCCACGCCTAAGGACGAATATCCTATGCCAATAGCCGACATGCTCATCAACGAAGCCTCAGGTCACAAAGTTTTCAGCTTTCTGGATGGCAACGCAGGATACAACCAGATATTTATGGCCGAAGAAGATTCGTCTAAGACAGCGTTTCGCTACCCAAGCTTTGTTGGCTTGTTCGAGTGGACTGTGATGACCTTTGGCTTGAAGAATGCCGGAGCCACATATCAGAGAGCAATGAACTTGATTTTTCATGATCTTCTCGGAGTAGTACTGGAGGTATATATTGACGACGTGGTGGTTAAGTCGGACGGCGAGTCAAGTCATTTGGCCGACTTACAACTTGCGTTTGAAAGAATGAGAAAGTACGGGCTCAAGATGAATCCTTTGAAGTGTGCCTTTGGCGTGTCGGCTGGAAAGTTCTTAGGCTTTATCATACATGACGATGGCATAGAGATTGATCCGGCCAAGATTGAAGCCATCCAAAAGATGACAGCACCAAGTTGTAAAAAGGAGATGCAAAAGTTTTTGGGCAAGGTAAATTATTTAAGGAGATTTATTACTAACTTGTACGGAAAAGTTGATGCATTTACAGAAATCCTTCGGCTCAAGAATGATGATAAGTTCACCCGGGGAGCAAAGCAACAAGAGGCATTTGACAAGATCAAAATTTGCCTATCTACTCCGCCAGTTCTGAGGAAGCCTACTCGGGGGCAGCCTTTTCGGCTTTACATTGCCGCTGAAGAAAAGGTGATTGGAGCTGCCTTAACTCAGGAAGCCGAAGGGAAAGAGTATGTCGTTACGTATCTGAGCCGGCGTTTGCTGGATGCTGAATCAAGGTACAACTTTGTGAAGAGATTGTGCCTGTCTCTTTATTTTGTCTGCACCAAATTGCGACATTATTTGTTGTCCAACGAATGTCAAGTCCTTAGTCAAACCGATGTTCTCAAACACATGATTCAAAAGCCGATTCTCAGCGGGCGAATCGGCAAGTGGGCATTCGGATTGATCGAATATGAGTTGGCTTATGAGCCCCTCAAATCTATGAAAGGCCAGATTGTAGCTGACTTCATTGTTGAACATCTGGTTGACCTGGGACAAGAAGCCGACTTAAATCTCATGTCGGCTGTACCGTGGAGGCTTTATTTTGACGGCTCAGTCTGCGATGATGGGCAGGGAGTCGGTGTTGTATACATATCACCGCACGGTAATATTTTTGAGGCCTCTTGTCGTCTTGATTATTTATGCACTAACAATGAAGCCGAATATGAAGCACTTTTATTCGGGCTAGAACATCTAGTTGATGCAGGGGTGACCCATATCGAGGCATATGGTGACTCGTTACTTGTTGTCCAGCAAGTATCCAAGATTGTCAATGTCATAGCTGGACACTCAACGTGTATCTTGACAGTTGCCTGGAGGTTATCTCAAAATTGGATTATTTCAACATATCACATGTTCCCAGGCAGGATAATTGGCTGGCCAATAAATTGGCACAACAAGCATCAGGCTATCATATCAGTCGAGGTATGTTCTTCGTTAGGCGGCTGCCGGTGACCCATGATGCCAACTTGGAGGAAGCCAACTTGTTGAAGTCGGCTAAGGAAAAGCCAAAGTTTGAACCGTCAAGCGATTGGAGAAAACCTTATGTTGACTATCTGCAAGATCCAAGTCGGAAGGCGGACAGGGCAGTTCGGCGCACAGCTCTCAAGTATACGTTGGTGGATGCTGCCTTGTATCGCCGAACTGTTGACGGCCTTCTTCTAAAATGTTTGAATGAAGACGAAGCTAGAGTTGCTATGGGAGAGGTACATGATGGCCTGTGCGGAACGCATCAGTCGGCTCATAAAATGAAGTGGATGCTCAGACGAACCGGATTTTATTGGCCAACAATGATCAATGACTGCTTCAGATATTACAAGGGATGCGAAGCTTGCCAAAAGTTTGGAGATATTCAGTTAGTGCTAGCCTCACCTCTTAACCCAATCATAAAACCGTGGCCTTTCCGAGGTTGGGCACTTGACTTTGTCGGGATGATTCATCCGGCTTCTTCTAAGGGGCATCGGTTTGTTTTGGTTGCTACTGATTATTTTACCAAGTGGTCCGAAGCGGTACCTCTCAGAAACATGACTCATAAGGAGGTGATTCAATTTATCACAGAGCATATAGTTCACAGGTTCGGCATCCCGCAAACATGGACCACAGATCAAGGTACTTCCTTCATGGCTAAGGAGGTAAAACAGTTTGCCGAATCACTCGGGATCAAGATGCTCAATTCTTCTCCGTACTCTGCTCAAGCCAACGGGCAAGCTGAGTCGAGCAACAAAATTTTGATCAAGTTGATCAAGAAGAAGGTGCAAGATTTTCCCAGAAGGTGGCACGAAGTGTTGTCTGAAGCTTTGTGGGCTCACAGGATTTCAAGGCATGGAGCCACCAAGGTGACTCCTTTCGAGTTGGTATATGGACAGGAAGCCATTTTGCCAATAGAGGTGAATCTGGCCGCCTTAAGGCTTGTCAGACAGAACGATTTGTCGGCTGATGATTATTGCAGTCTAATGATGGACAACATTGACGAAGTAGCCGACAAACGTGTCATTGCGCTAAGTGAAATCAAGAAAGAGAAGTTGCGGGTGGCGAGGTCTTACAACAAGAAAGTCTGGCTAAAGGATTTCCAATTTGACGACTTGGTCTGGAAGGTTATATTGCCAGTTGGCTCCAGAAGCCGAAAATTTGGCAAATGGTCCCCGAACTGGGAAGGGCCACTGAGAATCGCAAGGATAGTACCCGGCAACTCTTATCTGGTGGAGACATTAGAAGGCTACATGTTGCCTCGAGCTATCAATGGGAAATACCTGAAAAAGTTCCACCCAAGTGTTTGGCAAACTGCATGATCTGCGCATATGGCCGATATACATATATCGCCCTTAGCATATGGCCGATGAGCTTAAACATCGCCCTTAGGCCAAGACTTCTACGTTGGATATTTTCTAGTACGCAAGCTCTACTAGAAAACAGGGGGGCATGTGTTAGCACCCGTTTTTGGCAGTCGGCCGGTTTTAGGATCACAAAACTGGAACAAGGTGGAAGACAGATTTGGGTGTGCGAAGTTGTTTGAAGGCCCATGGAGACAAGTCAATTCTAGCCTAGGGAAAAACTTTGTCAAAACAAGGTGGACGAAAAGAAGCCAGCTTTGTCAAAACAAGGTGGTAGAAAAGAAGCCAACTTTGTCAAAACAAGGTAGACAAAGTCAACTTTGTCAAAACAAGGTGGTAGAGGAGAAGCCAACGTTGTCAAAACAAGGCGGCAGAAAGACAACTTTGTCAAGACAAGGCAGCAGAAAGGAAGCCAATGTTGTCAAAATGAGCCGACAGAAGAGAAGCCAACATTGTCAAAACAAGCCGGCAAAAGAAGACAACTTTCCCTGATCAAGGCGGAAGGCAAAATGCAGCTTCCTGCAATCATGGCGGAGGACAAAAGGCAACTTTCCCCGATCAAGGTGAAAGGCTAAAGAAGGCAACTTTCTCCGATCAAGGCGGAAGGACATAGGCAACTTCCCCCGATCAAAGTGGAAGGAAAAAGGTAACTTTCGCTGATCAAGGCGGAGACAAAAGACAACTTTTCTGAAGGCAATTTGCCTGTATCAAGACGGAAGGCTAAAGGTGGCAAAGAGAAGGCAACTTTGTGTCATCGTGGCGAACAGACAGATGCCTAAGGGTAGGCTAATTTATGGGGCCGACGGACGCTAGGGGATCTCGGGGAGGGATTGCGCGATGAACTCGCACGCAGATAAACTCAACCAGCATGGTGACGCGAGGATTTACCCTGCTCCGGGGCTCTCGTGAGGAGATAAAACCCCTACTGCAGCATCTAGCCTACTCGGTATATTCCTTCTCTTAATATCCGGGCTACAAAATGCTCCATGAGCTGCTAGACATGCCTCCATGAGGTTTGGAGAGCAAATGAGAAGGGGGGAAATGAAGTGGCGGGGATGGTGGCCTCTCCCCTCCCCCTCCCCCTGGTGCCCTTTATATAGGAGAGCCCAGGGGTCAAGCTGGGGACAAGGAGACATGAATCACTGTTAACTGCGCACTTTAGCTGAGATGACTACTGGGGTCTTGTCGGTACTATTCACAACGTCAGTGGCAGTGTACTGTTGTCACATCGTGAATACAGTAGCGTCACTGTAGCCCATGTCTAGTCATGTCGGAGAAGTCAGAATCAGTGTCCTTGCTTTGTCTCGTAGTTGTTGTTTTCAGCTTTACCCGTGTAGGTCGACCGAGCTGAGGAGAACAAGCCAACAACACCCAATCCGGATGGATGAACCCAGGTCAATTACACTGGAGGTGATGGCCTTGTCCCTGCCGAACTGGAAATGCGCCGGAATGGAGTAGGCCTGGGGTGCTGTGGGTGCTGGGCCGCCACTTCTGAGGTCGGGGAGAACTCGGGCGGCCGGAGGCGGAGCTGTGCGCGCCGGCGTCGAGGGTGGGCTTCCTGGCACAGCCGGGACCGAGGTTGAGGATCCCGGGAGCATCCGAGCCGGTGACGGGCGTGCGGATGGCCGGAGTTCCACCGGGATGTGGTCAACGTCGGGGGCCAGCGCTGAGGCCGCTGTGGCGAGGAGGATGTTGGGGGAGGCCGTCTCGGAGGCGCGGTCGAGGAGGAGCTTGGGGCGGCGCGGTCGATGTCGGGGGTCGGGGCGGCGCGGTCGTGGACGAACTCGGGGCGGCGCGGACGTAGACGCCGGGTGGTGGCGGTCCGAGACGCGACCAAGGTGGGGAGGGCTGCTCCCGAGGTGAAGGACGGTCGGGGTCGACGAATCCGAGGTCGGTGCCGCCATGACGAACCCGAGGTCGTCGTCACCGATACGTGGTCGAGGTTGCTGCGGGAGAGGAGGACACGGTCGAGGCGGCGATGGAGTTGGGGGCGTCGAGGTGGTGCCGGCAACTGCCACGGTCGGGGGTGAGATGAGGTCGTGGCGGTGATGTCGGGCAAGGAGGGGGAGAGACGATGCGAGCGCTGGGGAAGACGACTTTGTCGCTGCGGTTTCCCGTGTTGACCGAGTAGGAGCGATGCGACCGAGTTCGGCCCATCCGAGTAGCGGATCTCGGCCCGGTAAGGGCGATTTCGGGCTGCATGTTGCCCAACTCGGCCCGGGACATCCTCTCACTTTTCTTTTACCCCTTATCCATTTATCCTCTATTTCATCTCCGATATCACCATCATAACCTCTTACCTACGATAATATCACAATAAACCCGCGATTTTAGGGTACCGGGGATCACATCCCCGACACTAGTCCCCGAGTTTATGGGGGATTTGTAGAATCGCACATAAACTTAAATAGCAACCAGGAAATCTCCGTATCGAATGTTACGTTTTTAGGGGTCCCGGGGATTGCATCCCCGACACTAGTCCCCGGGGTTGCGGGGGACTCGCAGAGTCGCGCGCAGACTCAGAAAAAATAACGACTCCACCGCCTTCATTTATTCCACCGTGTACCTGCAAAAAATACAATCATATGTCGGTTTCTTAGCCACTCTGGGCGTTTTACCGACATAGATGCCTTCGGCTACTGCCGGCTTACATAAACACATAACACATGCCGGCTTTTAGCCACTCTAGGCGTATACCGACACGGACGCCTCATGTGCCGGCCTTTAGCCACTCTGGGCGTATACCGACACAGAGTCTCATGTGCCGGCGTTTAGCCACTCTGGGTGTATACCGGCACAAACGCCTCCAAACAAACACACAATGTCACACAGGTATCTCGGGTGTCTCGGTATCTCGGTATCTCGGTATGTCGGCCACCTGAGGCATATCACACATGTTTCGGTATCTCGGCCACTCAGGGCGTATCACAGATGTTTCGGTATCTCGGCCACTCTGGGCGTACCACAGATGTTTCGGTATCTCAGGCGTTGCCTTTGACGAACTTTGATACACCGAAATAAATGATGATTTGGAAATATTGCCCGATGCCATGATACACTGGCGAACCGAAATAAACGGGGATCTGGAGATATGGTAGGATGCCACGATATGTTGGCGAACCGACGTAAATAGCGATCTGAAGATATAGCAGTATGCCATGATATACTGGCGAACCGAAATAAACGGCGATATGAAAATTGTGCATGATACCGCGATACGTGGGCCAACTCATACCATAGATCATATGCAATATATCTTGAGAAAATAACCAACCATAAGATGGATCCAAGATAACCAATATAATGATCGATACCCCCAGAACTTTGACATGAATCTCCTTTGGGTAAGGCTATTATCCAACATGGGTACCATCTCGTTAAAACCAACATGGGTACCATCTCGGTAAAACCAACATGGGTACCATCTCGGAAAAACCAACATGGGTACCATCTCGGTAAAACCAACATGGGTACCATCTCGGTAAACCAACATCCTCTTATAATGTTAGCGCAGACAAGTATGTATAACAAATATTTGAGGGAAGTGAAAACTTTACACGACATGCCCAAGAGAATTTAACGCGAGACATAAGAACATAACTAGCCGCCGAGGCAGGCATGGGGATATCGGTTTCACCGAGTCCCCGGGTAAATTTTGAGATACAGCAGGAAGACAAAGGGCCACGACAGTCCCCGAGTCCAGTTTCGGGATGCCGACTCACAAATGACACAGCAAGAAGCAAGATACAACAAGCATATAAATAAATATAAACCGAGTTACTGTACCAACTAAGCATGCATGGTAGAACTAAACAGTAAGCCAGTCCCCGGGTCAAGGCATCTTGCTCCCGAGGACTAACACATAGATGATAAACAGGTGAAACCGGGCAGTCTCCGGGTTACGATATCTCGTTCCCGGGTAAACAATTAAACTAAGCATGCATGGGCAGTTCCCGAATAAATCTAAGATAACATAATTGCAAAGTACAGATGACGATACTCACGGATCACAGGAGCGGTTGGGGATGTCGGAGGCGACATAACCCGGGTAACTGGTGTGCGTCTGCCAGGGGTCCGTTGATGATGAGTGTCGGGGCAGACGTCGGCGGCTGGTGCCCGCGATGCAGGGATGCCGATTTGGGATGTCGACGACTGGTTTCCGCGATACGGGGACGTCGATGACCTCCACCCGCGGTGCAAGGATGTTGGTGACCTCTACCCACGGTGCAGGGATGTCGGAGACCTCTACCCGCAGCGCAGGGATGTCGGGGGCCTCAACCCGCGGCGCAGGGATGTCAGCGACCTCAACCCGCGGCGCAGGGATGCCGGCGACCTCAGCCCGTCGCGCAGGGATGTCAGCGATCTCAACCTGCGGCGCAGGGAAGTCAATGACCACTGCCTGCGGCGTAGGGATCCTGGATTTTGGGATGCCGGTGACCGCTACCCGCGGCGCAGGGTGTCAGTAACTACTGCCCGCAACGTAGGGATCCCGGATTTAGGATCCCGGATTTTGGGATGCCAGCGACCGCTACTCGCGGCGCAGGGTGTCAGTGACCACTGCCCGCAGCGTAGGGATCCCGGATTTAGGATCCCGGATTTTGGGATGCCGGGTCCCGTCCGAAATTGTTCCCGCAAGCGCCATTCCGCCCCACGGTGGGCGCCAACTGTCGTCGTGGCGAACAGACAGATGCCTAAGGGTAGGCTAATTTGTGGGGCCGACGGACGCTAGGAGATCTCGGGGAGGGATTGCGCGATGAACTCGCGCGCAGATAAACTCAACCGGCATGGTGACGCGAGGATTTACCCTGCTTCGGGGCTCTCGTGAGGAGATAAAACCCCTACTGCAGCATCTAGCCTACTCGGTATATTCCTTCTCTTAATATCTGGGCTACAAAATGCTCCGTGAGCTGCTAGACATGCCTCCATGAGGTTTGGAGAGCAAATGAGAAGGGGGGAAATGAAGTGGTGGGGGTGGTGGCCTCTCCCCTCCCCCTCCCCCTGGTGCCCTTTATATAGGTGAGCCCAGGGGACAAGCTGGGGACAAGGAGACAGGAATCACTGTTCACTGCGCATTGTAGCTGAGATGACTACTGGGGTCTTGTCGGTACTATTCACAACGTCAGTGCCAGTGTACTGTTGTCACATCGTGAATACTGTAGCGTCACTGTAGCCCATGTATAGTCATGTCGGAGAAGTCAGAATCGGTGTCCTTGCTTTGTCTCGTAGTTGTTGTTTTCGCTTTACCCGTGTAGGTCGACCGAGCTGAGGAGAACAAGCCAACAACACCCAATCCGGATGGATGAACCCGGGTCAATTACACTGGAGGTGATGGCCTTGTCCCTGCCGAACTGGAAATGCGCCGGAATGGAGTAGGCCCGGGGTGCTGTGGGTGCTGCGCCGCCACTTCCGAGGTCGGGGAGAACTCGGGCGGCCGGAGGCGGAGCTGTGCGCGCCGGCGTCGGGGGTGGGCTTCCCGGCACAGCCGGGACCGAGGTTGAGGATCCCGGGAGCATCCGAGCCGGTGACGGGCGTGCGGATGGCCGGAGTTCCACCGGGATGTGGTCAACTTCGGGGGCCAGCGCCGAGGCCGCTGTGGCGAGGAGGATGTTGGGGAGGCCGTCTCGGAGGCGCGGTCGAGCAGGAGCTTGGGGCGGCGCGGTCGATGCCGGGGGTCGGGGCGGCGCGGTCATGGATGAACTCGGGGCGGCGCGGACGTAGACGCCGGGGGGTGGCGGTCCGAGACGCGGCCAAGGTGGGGAGGGCTGCTCCCGAGGTGAAGGACGGTCGGGGTCGACGAATCCGAGGTCGGTGCCGCCATGACGAACCCGAGGTCGTCGTCACCGATACGTGGTCGAGGTTGCTGCGGGAGAGGAGGACACGGTCGAGGCGGCGATGGAGTTGGGGGCGTCGAGGTGGTGCCGCCAACTGCCACGGTCAGGGGTGAGATGAGGTCGTGGCGGTGATGTCGGGCAAGGAGGGGGAGAGACGATGCGAGCGCTGGGGAAGACGGCTTTGTCGCTGCGGTTTCCCGTGTTGACCGAGTAGGAGCGATGCGACCGAGTTCGGCCCATCCGAGTAGCGGATCTCGGCCCGGTAAGGGCGATTTCGGGCTGCATGTTGCCCAACTCGGCCTGGGACATCCTCTCACTTTTCTTTTACTCCTTATCCATTTATCCTCTATTTCATCTCCGATATCACCATCATAACCTCTTACATCCGATAATATCACAATAAACCCGCGATTTTAGGGTACCGGGATCACATCCCCGACACTTTGAGATCAGGCTGGAAGAAGTAGGCAACTTTCCAAAGAAGTCAGACCGATCGAGTCCGGGTCTAGCACGAAGCCGATCAAGGATCCGCCAAGTTAGGATATAATCCGACTTAAACCATGAATTGTAATTCACGTAAGAGTCCAAAACTTGTACGGGAAGTCCAGCCGCCTCATATATATGAAGGGGTTCCGGTGCAGAAAACAATAATTTTTCTAGCGTATGAAACCCTAACTAGCCAGGATCTATCTATCTAGTACATGCGATAACGGTGGCGGAACGGGTTACATTACCTCCACGTAGACCGATAGCGGGGATTACGCTCCCGCACAAGCGTTGACGATGAAGTCGTGCGTAGCCGACCTCGAGGTCGCGGAGAACTTGCCGCGATGTCGTAGACGATGACGCCGGTGTGTCGACGATGACCTACGTCGACGGGCGTCAGGCGGAAGATGACGACGCGCCGGCACCAGGGGGTGCGCCGACGGCAGAGGGGGAGGTGGCGCGGCGGCTGCAGGGGGCGAGACGACGTCGCCCAGGCTCCTCGAGAAGAGTTACCTCCGAGCACTCGCAAACATACGGAGCTTAACGACAACCCCCGGTCATTCAGATCCAGCTGAAATCGCATTGGGAGATCCTATTTGGAATCCCGCAGGGCAACAGCGCCCGGCGGTATAGCTTAGGTGGAGAGAGGGGGCAAAACGGGCGGAGAAACAGCTCGGCCGGCTTGCTACAAATTTAATTGTATTTTCCAATGAATTAATCCAATTAATATGCCTTGCTATATAAAGGGGGGAGGGGGTGTGCAAACTTCCTAGCTCCCCCATGTGGGACTAAACAAAGGAGAAGGGGGGGTTCGGCCCCTACATGGGCTGCCGAACCAGCCATGGGGCCCACCCCCCCTTGGTGGGGCGGCTCCCCCTCTTGGGCCCTCTCAGGGCCCATGTAGGTGGGAGCCCCCCTTTTTCCTTTATTTAATTAATATTAAATTAATATAAAATATAATTAATTAATCATTAATAAATTTAAATACTATTTAATATCCCATGACTCCGAAACAATTTCGGAACCACCCGAACAACTTTCGGACATTCCTGGAACCATTCCAGACCTTCCCGGAACTCCTTCCGGACCACCGGAACTCTTTCCGGATCATTTCTCTCTCTCCAACAAAATCCTATATTATTCCAGAACCTATCTCCCGGCGTCATTAAGACCTTAAGTTTGTTACGCTACGGTTCGAGAACACTCCAGACATGGTCGAGACACTCCGCTCACCAATGCCCGCCAGGGATACCTGGATGTATATGACGGCCCCTGTGCATTCCACGAATATCGTCGTTGAACCATGAATATGATATTCATTCCCTTTGTCTCTGCGATACTACCTTGTCCGAGATATGATCGTAGACACACCGATGTCTTTGTTGTATCTCGTTACCGACGAAGGTTATTAACTCGTCTGCGATATTACATCTCCATGACCTAGTCATAAGCTGCACAGCTATATAGATGTAATCTCACGGAGTGGGCTCAGAGTATCTTTCCATTACAAGAATGGACAAATCCCGCTCTTGATCCTTACGTCTCGATGCTCTTTCGGAATGCCCAAGATGGACACCGTTATTGTCATGCTATATAAGACACAACGTTTGATGCTCTCAAAGCACCCCTACGAAGCATCAATAAGTACGGTCTCACGGTCTAAGGAATAAGCTATCACAATCTTATCTATTGCAAATGATAAACATCGTAATACGATCTTATTGCAATACTTTGCGTATGTCCATCATCTCATTCAACTAATAAGATGACCCCATTGTCAACCGACGTCATTGTCCTTGATCGGGAATCTCGATCAACCGTTGCCCAATGGACTAGCTCATATAGAGGCTTACCAGGGACATGGTTGTCTATGTATCACACGTGTATTAATAATTTCGATTAATACAGTTATAGCATAATACACAAACCTATTATATACTTATGAGATAATGCAATAAATACTACCTATTTATTTGCCTCTAGGGCATATCTCCTTCAATATATATGAGAGGTGATGGCCGATTGAAAGGAAGCAAACAATCGACAACCTATCAATACAACCCTACTTTTGTCTCCTTCAACCCTTGTTCCTGCTTCCGTTGTTCGGCGATTTCACAGATCTTGCCGGATATCGAAAATCGAGCTGAGAGCGGTCAAGTCCGGCTTAGCTCAGCCAATCGTTGCCGGCTTTCCTCAGACGGGGCTTCCCGAGGGGCTGGGGCGTCTGGTCTCAAAAGCGTCGGCTTACTGTCTTGCGTATCGCGCTGTAAGCCAGCCTCCCGCGGGGCGAGTTGCGGAGTATCTCCCCCGGCACCGCGGGTACACGAGGACGTGTTCGTGTGACGCGTTTCGAGCGCAACACTTTTACACCTTCTCGGGGCTTGCGGCAAGGTGATCCTTTATCCCCGTATATGTTCCTATTTATAGCTAATGGTTTATCTAGTTTGATCCAGGACAGTATTGCTAGAGGAGCGCTTGACGACTTCAAGATTTGTCGGAACACCTCTGAAATCTCACACCTGTTATTTGCGGATGACAGTCTCCTTTTCTTTAAGGGCAACCCCCAACAAGCTATGGTTGTCAAGGAAATTCTGGACTGCTATGAGCAATGTACAGGACAACTTGTGAGATTAGGCAAATGTTCTATATTGTATGGCGATAATTGCTCGGTATTGGATCAGCAGGTTATAGGAGGGATCCTTCCGTATGAGACAGCTAGTTTCGAGGAAAAATACTTAGGTCTCCCAGTGCGTGAAGGATGTATGAAGAAGGGGCATTTCCAGCCGATAAAAGAAAGATATCAGAAAAGAGCTAGCGATTGGAACGAGAAATACATGTCTAGTAGTGCAAAGGAAGTTCTCATAAAGGCAATACTCCAAGCTATCCAAACCTATGCCATGGGGGTTTTTAAATTCCCGGCTGGAGTAACTGATGACTTAGAAAAGATAATCCGAGACTTTTGGTGGGGAGACGAGGAGGATAGGAGGCGGATACACTGGCTCTCTTGGGAGAAACTTGCGAAGCCGAAGGGATACGGTGGAATGGGTTTCCGTGACCTCCGTATATTTAATCAAGCTTTGCTAGCGAGGCAAGCTTGGAGGCTGTTACAATTCCCAGATAGCTTGTGTGCGAGGTTGCTGAAACCTAGATATTACCCCTCGGGGCATTTGCTAGATACAACTTTCATTCAAAACGTGTCTGCTTCGTGGCAAGGTGTCATGCATGGGTTAGAGTTGCTCAAGAAGGGCACAATTTGGCGGGTGGGATCAGGTCAACATATTAAAATTTGGCGGGACAACTGGATCCCGAGAGATGATGCGCTGAGACTGAGTGGAATGCGCACATAGACAAGGATAAAAAAAGTATCGGATCTGATAAACTTTGTCACTCATTCTTGGGACGAAGGGTTGATTAGGAGAATTTGTTTTAGCAGAGATGCGGATACCATTATGCAGATTAAACTGCTCGCTCGGTCGGGTGAAGATTTTGTTGCTTGGCATTATGAGAAAACAGGTATTTTCACTGTTCATAGTGTTTACCGTTTGGGAATGCAACAACAATTGCTCGATGCTAGCCGTGGATAGAGTAGTTCGGAGCCTAATGGTGATAGACGGATCTGTGATTTAATTTGGAAGTGCCCAGTCCCTCCAAAGCTCCGTGTATTTGCATGGAGGCTAGCTACTAATTCTCTGGCAGTCATGTCTAACGTAAGTAGGAGAATTATCTCGGTTTTGCCAAACTGCACCATATGTGGGGTTCCTGTGGAAGATAGCCACCACGCCATGGTGGACTGCACTCTTGAAAGAGCTTTGAGGAGAGAACTGAGATCACATTGGTTGCTGCCTACAGAAAATAAGCTGAGGAAAACTGGGGACGATTGGTTTATAATCTTGTTATCGTCCTGCTCCGTGGATATGAGGGCGCGGTTGATCTTTTTGATGTGGAGAGCTTGGCATCATCGCAATAACGTGGTACATGTGGACGAAAAAGCCTCAGTGGCGGCATCAGTACCTTACCTGATTAACTATTTAGTGTCTTTGTCTCCTCCTAGTATGCAGGTTGTGGACGAGAAGGGCAAGGTGCCGATGTACCCTATAATCATCCTGTCAGCCACCCCCCTGGATTGTACATCAGATTGGACTGTACCAGACAGTGGTGAGCTGAAAGTTAATGTTGATGCAGGTTGGGATGCTACCACTAATCGAGCTGGAATTGGAGTGGTAATCCGTGATGAGAATGGAAGAGCTGTACTCTCTGAATGGCAACATATAACCTTTTGTGCAAGTGCCCTAGAAGCTGAATTATTACAAGTGGAGAACTATCACCAACGGCCGGTGATTATTGAGTCGGATTGTACAGCTGCCATATAAGCTATTGATGGGACACACGAGGACCGCTCTCCTTGCTGGCATGTGATAAAGGAAATCAAAGAAAGACTTATTTTTCTGCAGCAGGTGAGTTTTAAGAAAATAGATAGGACTAGTAATGAGGTGGCTCATGGCTTAGCTCAACTAGGAAAGCGTGAGTCAACGGGGTGCCTTCGTAGTGCAGTACCTCCCTCCGTGGTTGGTCTGATTGCAAAGGATTGTAAGAACTTTGTTACCTAATTGTGGGTGTGGCCGCAGGTTTTAGACGCGTTTTTTTCCTTATCAATGTACTTTCGGGTACTCGAAGGTTTTTAATGAGACGGCCTGTGTGCTTAATACAGTATCTTTATTTTTTTAAAAAAAACTTTATTTAGGCAATCTGCCATGCCTCATATGTATATGATTAGATGCACCCAGTAACATAAGATTTCATTTTAAAATATAAAAAACTGAACAAAAAAATCGGGTGTATATGCCGACATTATACGACCACATACATAGTTTTCTAAAAGACTAGTTTTCTGCCTTATGTAAGATGATAAAGTTTTGTGCTCCAATATGATTTTTAATGAGTTTTTTTTGTCCTTTTACACATGCCACAAATAATGTCTTTTTTCACAAAACTTTGTGTGCGAACATAGAATGTGTAGATGTATACCCTGGTATATTCGAGATATTTAGATGCATCTTGTACAACGGGTGCATATAAACATATGAGACAAAACATTTTAGTTCCCTTTTCAAGTCATGTCGCGATCCAACTTAATTTGTCCAGTAAGTTCTGCTACACCTCGTAGTGTCACTAGTAATCCATGAAGTTTAATATTCCAGTTCTACACATCTGAATGAATAATCACCGCTGAAACACAGTTTGTTGAGTAATAAATATCTAATAATTTTGATGCCGAACTTGATGCATACTTTAGTTGAAAAGGATGACATGTTGGAGGATGTATTGTTGAACCCAAATGTTACAAAACGTTAGGGTTTGTTTAATTCATAGGATATGAAATACATAGGAATAGGAAAAAAATCGATTTGGGTTAAATGGATTATGATTCGATTTATGTCATGCACATTCTAATCTGATTTGGTTTGTACCAATATTTTTTTTATTCCACTTCCGAGCTATGTCATGCACATTCTAATCCGATTTAAATTTGTTTGATTACATCAAAGGAATTATAAAAAGAGTTTGGAGTGGATCGGATGTCCCATAAAAACTAATCCTATGAACCAAACCGCTAACAAAGAAAAAAGTTGATATGTGATAAAATCCTACATGAATCCTATAAAGTTCCTTTCAATCAAACAATCCTAGCCTCTTTAGGAGTCGGCAATGTACATTATCTTGTGTTATATGTCAATGCATCAATCACTAAATTTAAGCAGGACAGTCTGTCGTCACACATCTACTTAAGAAGATATGGATCAAAGTCTTATGGAATCTCAACATTTTAAAGCTTTGCTTCATGGAGCAAGTTAGTCTTATTTCCGTACTTGGTTACGGGCGCATGGATAGATTAAGCAAAGATGCTGTTGCAGCTTCGTAGTACTACTAGATCGCTACGGAAACATTCGGAAGCGAAGCGAAGCTACGTACGCGAGCACAGCACAAGAGCAGATCCTCCTGACGCAAAAGGCCAACTGCGTGTCTGTATTCGTTGTATTCGCCACCGTCAGGTCGGGCCCACGTGAGCTGGTGGAATTATTGCCGCTGTCTGGACAGTTTTGCGCCAGGATCCCTTGGAGCACTCGTATTTCAGCTTCACTTCATGGGTAGGAACCTGTTGGATATATTTACAAGAAAATAAATTGACGCCTCTTTGTCGTCGTAGGAGCTTTCTTAACACATGGATGTTAAAGCTTGCTAAAATAATACAAAAAATCTTTGGATTCTGCAGGAAAGCAATTTACGCGCGGCAAAAGGCCTGACTTACAAAGTGTGGCGCTGGTTGAAAGAATTATCGCATTTTCGGTTCCAAATTCTCCAAATTTCATGTGAATATTAGAAATCACAGTTATGACGTGGGATATAGGAATATGTATGGGTTCTAAATAAAATCAATTGCGATCGAGAATATACATGGGAAGACACAAAGAAAAACTAGCGTCTCAACTATCACCATTCTTCATGGTTGGATAACTCGGTGACCATACATTTGATTGTGGATCTTACAAGTTGGGGTACTTTTTGTTATTTTCTCGTTTATTTCTAGGATGTTTCAGTATTTAGATGTAAAGCTTAATTGTCAGATAATAGAGGATAGCCACTTCCACATCACATTCATTTTTTTCTTTCTAAAACCACGACTTTAGAACACTGTAATTTCAAACACGTCTTCAACTATTGCCATACTACCATGATAATTGCTATTGTAATGCACCATGAAATTCCATTTTCATCGTAGAACTAACTAATTATGTCATGCCTAAAATGATAGGATTTTTTTTTACAAATTTCTTCCATAAGAACTAGCTCATTTCACTTTATCCATATCATAAGAAGTGTTCTCGTTCCAAATTGTGATCATGACATACACCTCTCAACAACTAGATACCATAAATAACTAAAAAGTACTCTACTAAAGGGTGAATTATAAAAAAAATAGTATAAGGGTCTAAATGAAAAAAACTCACTTCTCGCGCCACATATATCAAGCTCCATGATTCTCCCACGCAACCAGTGGAATCACATCACAGTTTAAACGTAGAAATTATCCGGCAACCTTTCCGAAAATGCCCCCCAAACTCCTCACTTACCTCGTCCTAGCCCTCGTCGCCGGCTCCGGCGCCGCCGCGGCCCGGCGCAACCCGTCTCCGGCGAACCTCACCGCCTCCGGGAACCCCGTATACATCTGGCCGCTGCCGAAGAACTTCACCTCCGGGACGCAGACCCTGGCCGTTGACCCCGACCTCGCGCTCGACCCGCAGGGCCCCGGCGGCGGCGCCGCGGCCGTCGCGGAGGCGTTCGGGAGGTACAGGTCCCTCATCTTCTCCCCGTGGGCCCACGCGGCACGCCCCGCGTCGGGGGGATACGACGTCGCCAGGCTCACCGTCGTCGTCGCCTCCGCCGATGAGACGGTACGGCTGTTTTGTCGCTCGCTTCGTGTGGGTAACAGGGTAAGTGCGGGAGTGTGAATTTCACCCCAATTTCCTGATGCAGCTGGAACTGGGAGTGGACGAGAGCTACACGATCTACATCGCAGCTGCGGGTGGCGTCAATTCCATCGTCGGTGGAGCAACCATAGAGGTAATGTTTTTTTTCTCGCAGCAGATATTTTTTTTGGAGTGATATTGGTGAAATGTTTCGCCATAAATCTTTCGTGAGCTCTGTTAATTGTTTTTTTGTTAGTCCATTAGTATGGAATTGCTGCATGTATTGGCGAACTCGGTAGGTTTCCAGTGATATATACCAAATGCGATGCGTAGAACACAATTTTTCTTTGGATGAACTTGTTTTTGTTAGGATTTAACCAGAAGGATGTGCTTTATTTTGTGTCCATGTGTAGTCAATGTCTTGTTCTCTATGAAATGATGAATCATCCAGTGATGGTTTACTCCTCAATTTGATTTTGCAGCTTTGATATTTAGATGCGTGTAATAAACTGTGGCCACAAAAGTGAAAAACTCTAGCTTTGGTTAGCTTTCTGTCAACTGTTATTAAAATGTGTAAATGGATATTCATTATGTTAAATGAATTATGATTAGTGCTTGTAGATCATATGCCATTTCAAATAAAACATCATCTCTGGATTCTTAGGTCTATGTGATCTAGCTTCTATGTTAGGTGCACGACTTTTCAGATAACTGAAGGAAAAACATTGTAGATATATTGTATGTACAATTATTTTAAATTTATCAGGAATAATGTACTTTTTCTTTTATGCACAAGGATACTGTAAGTGAACTATATTTTGTCTGTCCTTGTAGGCTAATACCATATATGGAGCTATTCGTGGATTAGAGGTATGATCACGCTCCCTTTGCAACATTTTTTTATGTTAATAGTTCTGCTAGCTTTAAACGTGTTTTTCATATTTAAAGAGCTGGTTGTAGAGCTCTAAAGTGTCCGCTAAAAGATTCTTGAGCATAAGCACTCAATTGATGATACCATTTAATCAGATGTGTCCATTCACTAATCAAGGCTATACTGATCTTTTAATTATGTTCTATTGTGCTATAGTTTCATGGATTATGTTCCTCCTTTCTTAAATACTTAAGCTTTTAGATGTTTTCCATAAAGTAATTTTCCTCCCTGTGAATCATTTGACAGACATTCAGTCAGCTATGTGTTTTTAACTACGATACAAAAAATGTCGAAGTGCGCTATGCACCATGGTACATTCAGGATGAACCACGCTTTGCTTTTCGTGGCTTACTACTAGGTAAGCAAAATAATTCGGAGGCCTATCCTAATGTGACTGGATAATCCACTACAATGTAAATACAGAATGCTAAGCTGATTAGTCTTCCCCTCATATCTGTACTGCAGACACCTCAAGGCATTACTACCCAGTTGATGTGATTGAGAAAGTCATTGACTCCATGTCATTTGCTAAGCTGGTAACACATTATCTTCTGGATCTTGCTAGTTATTTTTCCTGAATAACGTCTCCTTCCCTCCATATCTATATACTTAAACCTGGAGTTATGTCCAGTAGAACGTTCTTCATTGGCATATCATCGACGAACAATCTTTCCCGTTGGAGATACCATCATATCCTAATCTATGGAAGGGTTCATATTCAAAATCAGAGCGTTACACTGTGGAAGATGCACAATATATTGTCAGGTATGTTAAGTTTGTAATTTAGCTTTTGTATTTTACAATCTTCTTTATATTCCATTGTCAAGATTCTTCATTCACATTTTCCTGACCGATGTTCTCTAATTGTTTGCACCGCGACCTCTCATGTGAAAATTTACAATGCTAAAGCTATGTTAAGAAAAGAGGTATGCTTCCGTATCTGACTGGGTGTCCTTTTTTCTTTTCTTTTTTGCTAAGAAGTTCGCACTACTGTAGAACTCTTCATACAGTTTAGTCTTTATCTCGAAAGACTTTCATTCTCACTATTCTGTACTTTTCTCAGGAATTCATGTCATGGCAGAAATTGACGTACCTGGTCATGCAGAATCATGGTGTGTTTTCATATAGACTTACATGTTATGTTTAGATACCTAGACTTCTTGAGAGAACTTTATCTCACTTGTTTTATGAGGCCTCTCCTAGAGTTCCACCTTGTTACCATCTCTTAGCACTCTACGTCAGATTATCGTCTATGTATTGCAAAATTATTAAGGATAGAAGATATAGCCGTCTCTTACCTTAGATACCGTCTCTACACGTAATCTAATTCATAGATCATCAAACTTTGGACTGATCATTCAATTAGACTCACCTGGGTCTACTGTAATAAATACTTAGCTATGTGAAGTACAATGCACAAGGATTGTTGTATTTAAACATCAAACATGCACTAGGAGATGGTGTTAAGAGACGATGCATTCAGATTGGCCTGTATAACACCTAGTTACTCCTGTGCGCATAGCAGCTGTTGTTTTTTGTAGTGTCAGATAGTTGCAACTCGTGGAACTCATGAAGTTTTGAGTAACGAAGCAGGTGGTTGCTCTGTTCCAGTATTTGTCCCATGAGTACATTACATACTTGCATATAGCCAACTACCTAAGCAAACGAGGTTTATTAAATAGGTTATCTGACTAGGAAGTAAATGTTGCTGACTAAGTGTTGCTATTTCGCATGGTTCTTTTTATATGAAATACCCATTCTCTTCTGCTCTTCAGAACTTATGCACACATTTATATATCTACAGGGGAAATGGATATCCGAAGCTTTGGCCTTCTCCTAGCTGTACAGAGCCGTTAGATGTCTCTAGTAATTTCACATTCGAAGTAATATCTGGAATTTTGTCTGGTTAGTTCCTTACCTTTTCTTTGTTAACTTTTGTTAACCGATATGAGCAATTCAATATTATCACTGCGGGCTGCGGCATGCACTCATCTCGCTGGCTGTGTTTGACTCTGAACGTTATTTTTCTTGGAAAGTGAAAGTGTACTGCTTTCAAGGATTGTAAATCCAAATTCTGCCTTTTCAATGAAATGAATCACAAAGGTCCTTTGTGTTTTCTTGAAAAAAAAATCTGTTATGCAATATGAAATGGGCAAAGGCGTATCATCCATTTTTGTCGTCCATCATGGACATCAGAATTTACATTTGTTTCGTACTTTTCCTAGTCGTGGTACTTCACAAATGAGTACTTATATGGACTGATTAACTCATTTTTTGCCTAATTTTGACCATTATAAGCTCGCCCTGTCACTCATGATGGTAATTAGTAAATTAGATAATTTCATGGACCAGTAATTTGTTAGAAATTATAACCTGCCTTCTGTACGCCCTACCTGATAATTTGATGCCCTAGATTGAATTGGACATTTCAGTTCCCTAGAAGCACAAGCAGGTTATCTTCACCATAATTAGCAGTGCAAGGTCTAAATTATTCTATCTAGCTAGAGTAGGATCATCCTCCTGTACAATATCTGTGGACAATATAATCATATAATGTTACACAATAATTATCAGGCTGCAAATGTAGTTCGGAACATTATGTTTCCTGCAATATAATTGACCTGCCAACTTATCATTTTGCTTCACCTTTTCTTCAGATATGAGGAAGCTCTTCCCATTTGGGCTGTTTCACTTGGGTGGCGATGAAGTGTACACAGGTTGGTCTACTTATTTTGCCTAATAGGAGGAAGTTTGTTAGTAAGAACATATCACGTATCTTCCAATTAAACTGCTACATAAAATATAACCTCTTACTTATAGGAAGACAACCTTTTGTGCTTGTAGCAAACAGACCTAACTCAGATTTTGTCTATGTGCCACATTGATAGTTGTATACGGATTGTGCATTTTTTTCTGATACAGTATGAACGTTAAATCGGCCAATTTATCTCTTACTGGTGTCGGGCCGATAAGATAACTCGGCTGAATTATTGGACGATATGCCGATAAACCGGCTGATTTACCCCTTATATTGGTTCGACTGATAAGCATATCCCCAACATTGAGTATGAATGTATGATGCTAAGATAGATGTTGATCTTTCATGTTCTGTTGTCTTATTTTTTTCCCTTCTACTGAAACATGTCCACGTCTTCGCCCCAGGTTGCTGGAATGTAACACCCCATGTGAAGCAGTGGTATGTTGTCTGTGCATTAGGTTTCACGAATGATTTATTAAGCTTCTGTTAGATGTTCTTTTCGTTTAATTGCTGAACATGACATACTCTAGGCTTGATGAACGCAATATGACTACAAAGGATGCTTACAAATACTTTGTGCTGAAGGCGCAGGAGATAGCAATCCATCTTAACTGGATACCTGTAAACTGGTCCGGGCTTTACATTCATTCTTCCTCGACTTATTTGTTTTGCTTATTTAAGAAGAGATTATATTTATCTTTTGTGTGTGGCATGTCATGCTCCTCATCCTGCAGGGAGGAAACCTTCAATTCATTTGGGGAAAACCTCAATCCTCTGACTGTTGTGCATAACTGGTAAGTGCTAGCTCATAAGTCTGTTTTAAGCAATTGAAGTCAGTCCGTGCCAACCATTTTCTGTACCCAACGTAAAGCTAATTTGCACATAAGCTGAATATTCTCATATTCAAGGATGGGTCCTGGGGTCTGCCCTAAAGTTGTTGCAAAGGGATTGAGATGTATAATGAGTAACCAAGGTGCATGGTACCTTGATCATCTCGATGTTCCGTGGGAAGAAGTCTACAAGGAGGAGCCACTTGCAGGAATAAGCGACACCGCGCAGCAAAAGCTAGTACTGGGTGGAGAGGTTTGCATGTGGAGTGAGACAGCAGATACCTCTGATGCTCTACAAACAATATGGCCGCGAGCAGCTGCAGCTGCAGGTATCAACTATACAAGTTTGGAAGTTTTTGTTGTATCCCCACCTATTTCTCTCAATTATTTCTAGAGGAACTTATTTATCGCTGTCAAATTACTACAGAGCGTATGTGGAGTCCCTTGGAGGCCATAACGGCCCAAGACCTGGAAACAACAGTCCTGGCTCGGCTACACTACTTCAGATGCCTACTAAATCACCGTGGAGTTGCCGCAGCCCCAGTCACGAACTTCTATGCTCGCCAACCTCCAATCGGCCCTGGCTCATGTTTTATCCAGTAAACAGTAATGCAAAGCGTAGATAACACATGAGGGTGTTCGGCCTCAATACACCTCCCATACTGTACCAAAATAGTATCGTCACTTCTGCTGTATCATTTCTGTAAGTTTATTCTGCATACCTGTGACAATAAAATCCATAATCCTTCCCTGTGTATTTCAACTCAGAACTCTAATAAAATCAGTTTTCGTTTAATCTGACCATTTGCACGTCGTTCAACGGTCCTATTCTTGAACACATGTTCGTGGATCAACATTTGCAACTTGCCAACATGCCAAGCTCACTTGGACTGGTAAAAGGGAGAGGTGATCTGAATCTCAGTGTGGATATCTGAATTGTCTTTGCTTACTCTACTTGCATTTGGATTTCCTGGACCCAATCACTGTCAGCCATCACCTTTTGCTGAATTTTTTCTTTGACCTAAAACTCTTGCCGCCCTATCTGGTCCAAGGTGCGCACTTATGGCGCGTGTAATCTATGGTGACACGTTCGCTGTTCCTGCTTGGAGATGAGAACAAGTTTTTGTCGATTTATCGCCCGAAAGGAAAAACTGTTTTAGAAAGAAAATGAAAGCTTTGGTCATCTGTTACAGGTCACTATCCTCCCATGTCACCACCACCCTTTGGCATTATGTATCTGCTGCCCTTTTCTTCTTCTTCTATACCTACTGTTCGGTTTGGCAGTGACGGTGAGGCAAGGAATCATGCTATAATTAAATATAAAATCGATGATGTGTGAAACTTTTTTCCCCTTCGTACCAGAAATAAAATAAAATGGGCTCTTGGACTGGCGATACTGACTGACGAATTTCCTTTGAATACTAGAGTTTTTTCTGGTCTTCGACTGTGACGTGTATCTACTACCTTAAACCTTTTTTTCTAATAAATAAAGGAAACGATGGTTTCAGTTGAAGTAACTCCTACAATAATTATTATATGTACCCTAGAGCTTGCATCCAAACGAAATATGGTCAGTGAGTGTGGAGTGGATGTCACAGCTGTAGCTGCGTGCACAAGAGACATGGACACTTACGTTATTGACCCGAATTGGTAGTACTTATTACTTCTGGATAAATAAACCGAAGTGTATACATCAACCTTAGTTATCAGCCTTGACCAACTGACCAATAAACAAACAAGACTAGTACAAGAGTTTTGCTGCCGGAGCGCCGCCATGCGAACGTTTGGAACATAATTTGTATAGGTACCACTAGTGGTTCACCTTTAAAAAAAGAGGCAGTTTGTCAATTTTTTTTTCAAAAAAGGGCTCCCATTTACAGTTTCCCCAAGTCTCACCATTTATTGAGAAACCACCAAATAAATCAAAGTTAGGCAATCTGAACCCCAAAAAAGACATGACAAACTCGTGGTACCGAAGTGAGAATATGCGTTATTGTCGTACACCAAGTCTCCTCGCTTTTGTGTATTCTCTCATTAAGATGTGATATTTTTGCTAGATAGGCAGACATCTATGCCGACTTCATAAATTTTGAAGCTCTGTGTTTTGTTAGTGTTCGTGTGCATGTTTGCAGCAACATTATACTCGATGTTATAACAAAAAGTAGTATGTTTCCATCATTGAAACGGTTGAAACATAGTAAATGGCATGTGTACAATATACAAGTGTTTTTGTCTTTGTAAAAATAAAAAAAGTTTGTCTATTTTTAGATAATAATGACGAAATGGTAAGTCTTATAACCACAACTTCTTGTAATTATTACAAGAATAAACCAAAACTGAATTGAGTGTTTGTGGCTTCTCATACACGAAATCTCCTAACTTCTATGAACAAAAACAATACATGTTCTTCTAACAAGAGGTAATGTTCCTCCTGTTGATAGCGAGACAACCGCGGTCACTCCGATAATTCTAGTGCTCCGCCACTCTTATTCTTCGGTACGATTAACGTTTGCACGTAACGATAACCAATCATCACAACTGAACTTTTATTTACTCAGGGAGTAAAATCCCCAATAAATCGAGACTTGGCCAATTAGTACAACAAAAATTGCCGTTTTAGCTCCAATGGTCGGAAGAGCAGGTGCACCTAACATTTCCGGAGGGGGCACACCCCAACTTGTCTCGTATCGTGTCAAAGACCAGTCAGCGCCACCCTCCCCGTCAAACCCGGGGCCCACATTCCGGACGTCAGCAGCCGTCCGATCACCCGCGGCGCACGAATCTCCGCGCACGCCCTGCTCCTCAAAACCCTCACCCACTTTAGCTCCTCTCCTTCCCCTTCCCTTCCTTCCTCTTCCCCGAGACCGGCGGTGCCCTGCTCGATCTCCCGATCCGCTCGCCCCCGAGCGCTCCGCCTCGCCGAGGACCGCCGCGCCGTCCGCGGGTTCGTTCCGGGGGCGCTGTCTCCTGGGATCAGGTACGGGTTCTCACGGATTTGGTTTGGAGCTTTTTTGGGCGAGGAATGGCGTGTGAATCCCCGTGGTTTGGCGCGTGAGCAGGTTGGGGCGGACGGGGCGGGGGCTGTGATTCGTGGCCCATGGCCAACCCCGACGACGGCAACGCCGCCGCCGGACGCAAGTTCTGGCGCTCCGCGTCCTGGTCGGCGTCCCGGGCGGCCGAGGCGGCTCCGGCGGCGGCGGGGGCGGGGCTCCCGCCGCGGCTCGCGCCGCCGCCGCTCACCCCGCGCTCCAAGGGCCGCGCCTGCCTCCCGCCGCTGCAGCCGCTCGCCATCACCCGCCGCAGCCTGGACGAGTGGCCCGAGCAGGGCTCCGACGACTTCGGCGAGTGGCCCAACCCCACCACCCCGGGCGCCAACAGGCCGGGCTCCGCCAGGCCCGGCGAGGGCCTCCGCCTCGACCTCTCCACGCTCCGCTCCCAGGGCCGCAAGGACCAGATCGCCTTCTTCGACAAGGAGTGCTCCAAGGTCGCCGAACACGTCTACCTCGGCGGCGACGCCGTCGCCAAGAACCGCGACATCCTGCGCAAGAACGCCATCACCCACGTCCTCAACTGCGTCGGCTTCGTCTGCCCGGAGTACTTCAAGTCCGACCTCGTCTACCGCACGCTCTGGCTGCAGGACAGCCCCACCGAGGACATCACCAGCATCCTCTACGACGTCTTTGATTACTTCGAGGATGTCAGGGAGCAGGGCGGACGCGTGTTTGTGCATTGCTGCCAGGGGGTCTCGCGCTCCACGTCGCTGGTCATAGCGTATCTGATGTGGAGGGAAGGCCAGAGCTTCGACGACGCTTTCCAGTTTGTCAAGGCAGCCAGAGGGATCGCCAATCCCAACATGGGGTTTGCCTGTCAGCTACTCCAGTGCCAGAAGCGGGTGCACGCCATCCCGCTTTCCCCAAACTCTGTGCTACGGATGTATCGGCTGGCGCCTCACTCATCTTATGCTCCTCTGCATTTGGTGCCCAAAATGCTTAACGAGCCTTCGCCTGCTGCCCTGGACTCTAGGGGTGCATTCATAGTTCATGTGCTCTCGTCGATCTATGTTTGGGTTGGAACAAAATGTCATGTTGTGATGGAGAAGGACGCGAAAGCGGCAGCGTTTCAGGTGGTGAGGTATGAGAAGGTGCAGGGGCAAATCAAAGTTGTCAGAGAAGGGTTGGAGCAGCCTGAATTCTGGGACGCCTTTTCAAGCGCACCTCTTCATTCAGACAGCGGTGCAAAACTTGGCAAGGAGCAGATTGATTCGTTATCCAGGACTAGCCTGGGAAGCAGGAGAGTGGAATCTTATGATTATGATTTTGAGCTCGTCTACAAGGCCACAGCTGGTGGTGTTGTTCCAGCATTCTCGTCTTCCGGGACTGGAGTTGAGACCCATCTTCCGGCAAGAGAAAGTAGCTGGAGTGTACTAAGGTGCAAATATATCTCGAGATCGCTGTCTCGAGTTTATTCTGATTCTGCTCTGATAAGGGATTTGGATCCACGGGTACATCACTTGACTGCAGAGGCATCAATATCACCACCTTTCCTTTCCCCAAGCTCCTTTTCATCGGATTCAACCATCAGTTCAAAGTACAGTTCAGACTCACCCTCTCTGTCACCTTCAACTAGCTCCCCACCGTCACTTGGTCTTTCACCTGCTTCATCTAATTTGCCACACGTTTTGGTGCCATCGTCCAGGTCTCCCCTTCGTCAGTCATCTAACGAGGAACGTTCAAAGCCTGTCCTAGGATCACTACGCTCTCCTTCCAAGGTCTCGTCTATAGCAGAAAGAAGAGGAGGATTTTCAGCTCTGAAACTACCATCACTCCCAAAGGATCTAGTATTGCCACCAAGGGCACCGTCTATTATTCACACATCAGCGGAAATCACAGATAAAAGTAATACCAATGGTGTGAAACAGCTTACTAGTGTTTCTTTCCCAGATGAAAGCGCTGGAACGACTTCAACAGCTACTGACAGTAAAACAGAGGCTACTGCTTGTAGTGAGACTAGATTAATTGAGCATACTGACAGTAGCTCACAGGCTTGTAGTTACGTACAACTACTAGTCTACCGATGGCCCTGCATGGAAAAGCTTACTGCATTCGCTCGCAAGGATCTTGACCCAAAAACTGCTTTTATTTTTGTTGCTCCTAATGCCAGCATAAGTTCAGAAGCAGTTAAGATGGTATGCATATGGGTAGGAGGTGAATATGACTGCAGCAAAGGTGTTGACACTATTGATTGGCAGCAAGTTGCTGGTGATTTTCTTAGTCAAAAGGGGTTCAGCAACACTCTTCCTGTTAAGGTGCGTGCATACTATACACATCCATATTTTGTGTATTCTGATCTGTTTGTATACTTGGTGCCAGTTAATATTTGTGAATAGTCTAGGAGATATAAGACTACTTATTAGCTCATTCTTTTGAATTACCATTACTGTATTTTAATTCCAACATGCTCGAATAGATTATCCACAACTGCCAAACTTTTGGCAAGTCGCAATATTGTGTTAACTATGGGTTTGTAGGGCTGGGCAATTTAACCAAACTTTATTTGATGCCTGGTTTATTTCTCGTGTTTGTGAGAAACCAAATTATATTTGCTAAATTAGTTTGTAGCTACCGGAAACAGATTTAACTGATGTGTAAACAGACACGGGAAAATTCACAACTCATTCAAACAAGCCTCTGTAACCAACTAGCCCACCAGGCCTAACTTAAGCCCTCTACGCATGCGCAACCCACCAAACTTCAAGTGTTTGAGCGTTGAGCCTAAGCTCATTCTGCTTGCGGGTCCTGCTCGAGCGAACACATTGAGCCGCCGCCTCTAGCAAAAGACATGCCCCACAGAAGATTTTTTTCTCACTGTGTTAGGGTCCCGGAACAGCAAGCTGAGGCTTGCCTGGCCTGATGGATGACTCTTGCCCCGCAGTATGCACATGAGGGCATGGGCAAAGGGGACAGCACACAGCAGCAATGTGATGTCTGAACCTCCACATAAGAAATATTGCTAGGCTACCATATGGATAATTTTGCACCCAACCAAAGCAGCATCGCCCGTCCATGCTGATCTAAATTCATCTATGCCAGTCTCTGATGAAATCCGCCACCGTTCATCATCTGACATCCTGTTGACCATTTCCGCAAAAAAGCCTCCGTCAACCAATGGCCATCTGCCATTTCTCCAGCGCTACTCCTGCCTAATCTTCTTGCTACAACTATCATCAGTCCCCCCCCCCCCCAGATCAATCCATTCCCATTGTTAGATCTGGTGGTCTTGCACCGTACACCGTCAAGCTTGTCTAGGTGAAAAAGCTTAAGGCCCTCAGATGTCATCCATTCATCTCTCTCTCCCTCTCCCTCCTCCCCCCACCCTCTCTCTCGTCTTCCTCCCCTCCCCTCTCCCTCTCACTCTCGTCGTTTTCTCCCTCTCTCCTCCATGGCAGCTGCTCCTCCCACGTGGACCTGCGGGGCAGTAGTCCATGCTGGGGCGTTGCCCACTCTGAGCAACGCGAGCACCACATGCATTACTGCGAAGGTGCCGCCAAGGCCTCTAGATCTAAAGCTATGAGCTCCTCCTCCTGGTCTTTTTGTTCCAGATACTGGTCATTGTGTACACTGTCCGTGATTATACTCCTTGGTGTCTTCCTGATCCATGCTTTCTTTGTAGATATGTCCATTTGGTCCTATAGATTCGGTTTCTTTTGGTTTAACCAAAAATCAAAATCAAATTCTCGCTTAACCATAGTGTTGCTTTTCTGAATCTGCATTTTGGTTGCTACGATTTGAAAACTGTTGAAAAACGGTAAATCAGAAACCACAGTTTCAGTTAAAACAAAGTTCCTACCGCAGTTTGTAGGAATCCTAGTTTCCTATCTTGAACAATTGCTCTTATACTTTATTTGACGTTAATGTCTGTTCTCATATGCTATTATTGCGTAGTGTGATGTAGGTAGGCCGGTTGTTTTATGGCACATAGCAGAAATGTGACTCTGTAATCATTTCAAAATGATAAGGACATGCAACATAAACCCAGCATGAGCATGTGCAAAGGAAATCAAATAACCGAACTGCACACGACATGCATGGTAAGTGCCTACGTACTGCTATGTGACTACGTGAGATTGAGCATGCACATACCAACTTGAGGTAAGCCGGCGAGTGGTGAACGTGAGCTACGGGTCGCCAATGAGGTTGACGTGGAGTCACATGATCACATCCCATGCGCCCACCGCTCGAGGACCGCGCAACGCAGCACCAATAGCCTTGGACAGGATTGCTGCTGTCTTGCTTGTTCACAGTTTTTCTTGCAAGAAATCGAGTCACCCTAGCTGGTCAACAGCCCAGTTAGCGTACCATGTCAGCGTAACTTAGCTGGGGATTTTGACCTGTTTGCTCATAAAACATAAGTGAGTGACCACCGGGCTCCTTTATGGGAGTCCAGTGACTGAGTACTCGTCTCTCAAAGAGATCTGTGACCAATGATGCCTTTCCCTCATTCACAATCTCACATAGAAATTGAATGTGGGGACATCTTAGTTTGACTTTTGTACCTGGTTTGTGTTATTAGTCTGTATTCACCTATGGTTATAACCTCTGTTGAACTTTGAAAATGCAGGTTTTCAAGGAGCATGAAACCAATGATCTTTTTGAGTTGCTGGATGCTTGTTAACTGTAGGTCAGGGTATTCTACTAGCTCTTAACAACTCAGCTGCGAATTGTCAATTCAATGAAGGCATTTCCTCCAGCATCGCTGCTTGCACTGGCGACTGTCAGCGAGGTACAAGCCATGACAACCGTTTCCTCCTGAACATATAGGTTACAGATTCCATTTAGTAGAACAGATGGGTTGGCGACACTGGTGACTGTCGGCGAGGTACAGTGCACTTCTCACGACTTGCTTATGTCAAAATGGCAGGAGTCTGCCAGAGCGCTGTATCTTTGAATTAACACACATGGATCAGGTTTTGGCGCAACTGGGTGTATATTATGCGCTCCACTGTAATGTAAGCCCATAATCTGGGAAATTGCTGTTGTCGCTCTTACCCCTAAAATTTAGTGTACATCTCTCTCAGGGAGGAACAAATTTGTTGTATTCCTCTCGGCCTACAAGTATCTCCATTTGGTCGTAGCTTTTAACCTGGAACTCAACTATTTGATGTTCTGTTGCTCATGTCCGAATTAGCAGTGTATTTTTGGCTGTGCTATCCATGATTGTCCATACCTTGTATAATCATACATACTGCTTGTTTTTGTGATCTTTAGCCAAACGGCAGAGTTCCCACTGTCAGGAATCACCTTTGTGCGTGTGGGGGAATGCCAGGGTCATATTTGTTGACCAAGCATGCTTTCTAAAAGTTTTCTTCAGGGTGATAAATTGACAGTGGAGGTGACCAATCTTGCCATGTAGTACTTTAGTTGCATTAGACTTAACAACAAAATTAGAAAGTGTTACCGAACAAAGTAAAAGTAGTTCAGTTCACCACAACACTGTAATAAACCACCACAAACATATTATTTAATAACACAGGAGCTGACATAAACCTAGCATTCGTTGTTCATGGCAAGGGCTGCTTCGTGCTCGGCCCATTTGGTGACAATCTGAATCCAACATTAGACAATCTGGTTTGTAGGTGAGGAAGCCCCCACCCTACCCACCCACCTGATTCATGACCTCGTTCACATCCTTTAACCTCACGATTCAGTTGCTCCTCAGGATTGTACCCAGGTGCTTTATGTACGTACATAGACCATGCTTTCAACTAAACTGTGACACCATTTAATTATCGACATGATAACAAAATGTCATAATAGAACGTGGTACTGCTTCATATGTACAATTTGCGCGGGACGACCGTTCATAATGGACATGCAACTCATGGAACCCGCCAAATGAGATCGCTGACGTTACCCCTGGTGACTTTGGCTGCATTTGAGTCATTGGTGTGCGGACTCCACATATGGTGGCCCCGCATGTCAGTGGCCCAAAGTCACCTGACTTTGACTTTTGCAAAGTCAGCCAATCCATGCCCGGAACTTATTGGGCTCTTTCACACATACCTCACAAAACTAATAAATCATCAAGCCCTACTTAAATATTAAACTTCCCTCAAATTTAAAGCAGAGATGAATTCCTAGACTGTACAGTATGTGTAGATCGAACAAAACTAAATATCGATATGCACATCATCCCGGCCCCGGAAAGAACGAACAAGCTAATACAAACACAACCAAACTAATACAAGCACGAGCAAACCGATATACTAGCTTCCTAGTTTTGTGACATGCTCACTTCGATTGGTTTTTGGCTTCCTATGTCTGTCTCCGTTGTCAATCGATTTTATCCTTTTGGGCTTAAGTCAATAGGTTTGGAATACTCTTCACGCTATGATAACACTCTTAAGACGCAGATTTTGGTCTTCTCCGGCGTCACACCTTTTCAAATGTATTTTAAAGACTCTTAACGATATGATAACACTCTCAAGATACTCGCTATTTATATTGATCTAGGAGTCTATAGCAGACTAGATTTATCTCCTTCTACCCCAAGTCACTTGTACTATATATTTACCGGTTATCAGTAAAGAAAACTTGCATATTCCTAACAATATATATTAAGTTATTTGATATAAGTAATGCTTTAGGTGCATTTTAGACACTGATAGTGAAACCGTACATATTCATAGATTTATTTTGGTTTCTAAATTAAGGGGCCTCATGTTCTAATTTCGTCTTAGGCCTCCGAAATCTCAGAACCGGCCATGGAAACACAAGTCACTTTTGGAGAAAAAAAAACATGTTAGCAACTTGTAGACCTAACATGCTCTGCGATCAACGACCTGCTGCTAAACCTCGCCATAATGCAAGTACACATACATGATACATCCGAGATTCAACAAAGTATACTCTTGTTACTTTCTTAGTCAAGACACATGTATTATTGTACAGTATCTGAACATATAAAATAAAGCATAGAGTAAGTTGCAAATCTCACAATGGTACATCCTCCGTAGTTCACGTGTACAATTCATGGACATGTAGTGGTAAGAAAAAACTGCATTAGATTTACGCAGAATCTGTTTAACAAACTCCGGTTTTTTCACTAACTTACGGTAGTAACACCTTTGGTGCTTGGGCCGGAAGGTAATCAAATACTTTCATTTTCCAAAAACAAACTCCCGAGGATGCGTGTCAATCTGCTGCTTAGTCAAAGTCTGCTACATTGGAGAAGGAGGGTGTTCAAAATGTTATCTTAATTATGTGTTTACTTATGCTTGATAATTCATGAGCAAAATATTAAGAAATAAAATTTACCCCAGTGTTGGTGATTCTGGTTGCGCAACGTCCATTTCTGCATGATGTGGCTGGCTGAGTTTCAGATAAATTGGATTTACATCCTCTGAAGCAGTAATGTTATACTGGGTAGAAGAACTTGCAATTCCCCTGTTTAATTCTACTTGTGCATTTAACTGAATATTGAAAAATAATCAAAACTTAATACTATCTTAGTTAATTAGAAAGTTGTGGAATATACATATACTACTATGTCATACTCATGCACCTTGTTTTGCAAATCCACATTCTCTTGACGAACGGTGTTTAGTTTCTTGTGTAGCTCTATATTTTCCTGGTGCACGAGGCTTCCCTGCAATTTAAAACGGTTTTATGTCAATACATAAAATGCACTGCCCACTGTAAATACTATGCACTGATAGTACTGTCGTAATGGTATAAAAAGTAAGTACTAACCTTCTTGTTTATCTCTTTAATTTCTTCAATCATAAGTTGGTCCTGGGAAATACTATGTACACTTCAGATGCATGATCCCTACAATGGGAATTAACGGTATACATTACCTTAGCTAGCCGGATATTATGCAGGCTCATTTCCAGTTGATTCTCTAAACCCTTCAATTCCTCCAAACGCAAGCAAGATAGATGCTGCCCCAGCAGCTGCCTGCAGTGGTTTAGCGAAGGCACACACATATCATCGCACTTCTCTAGTACTATAATAATTAGGTTATCTGTAGAATTTTCTTATAATAAGTTCTGTATGGGATCGTCATTTCCTTCTGTTAAATTCTCCTTGTACAATTCAAATTGCTGTTTTCATTTTTTTTATGTATACAAGTCCCATGATATGGGGCCATGCATGCCCAGCCGAGAAGGAACCCTTGGATGTCCACGATAATTAAGAAGACATCAACAGATTAATAGTACGGCGTAAACAGAGATTATACATGTGCTGATCTATATACAAAAATATTACACCTATTATTGAATAGTATGATGTGCAATATTGTAGATGCATAATCAGTAACCATTTATTTGTAATCAATTAGTAACTCATATAATTTTATTTTGTGTACAATTGGCTGGATATCAGTCATACCTATGATTCTCCTGCAAGTTATGTAGTTGCTGCCTCAGACGCCCTTCCTCTGCTTGCCAAAACTGTTTATGGACGGTCATAGGCATGTGTATATAGTAACTATTATTGTCCTTGAAATGCATTTAATTTGTACTCTAGAAGCTGAAATGGAATAACACAACAAAGGGAAAACTATTTCTTAGTGCATTTAGAGATCCCGGGAGCTGAATCGGGTGAAACCCTTCGCTTGCCATCAGCGGGCAAAGCCCAGACGCGCCGTACGTCATCACATGATTTTTAGATAAAGCGAATTTATTGATATCAAGAAAGTATCAAATACACCCAGCTTGTACAACAACATATTACCCTAACGACTTTACAGATGCACACAACCAATAAAATAAAGAAAAATTACAAAAAAGCCAAGTCCCGCTATAGCGATATATTACTTGTAAAAGCGGCACTAACACAACCAAGACAGCACCAGAAGTATATCATCACATGATGAGTGTATGTCTCCCTCGATCATTCTCACGTTGGGACATCTCCAGCAAGAACATGGCAGCAGCACTGGACGTTGGCCTCGTATCCCAAATGGTGTAAGACCATCGACTATTTGGAAAAAATAAAATCAAAAGAAGGATTCCGGCATTGGATTTTATTTCTGGAGCTTGCCTTGCCGATGGGGAGGAGATTTTTAATTTTACTTTAATCTTTTTTACTCCCTCCGATCTATAAATCCAGCCATTACACAGCAGAGGCAGCTTGACAAATGGTAAGGAGAATGCCATGCAGGCGATCCACCTTTCGTTAAGGTAGCCATGTACTTTCATCTACATACGAGTTAATTACAAAAAACCACCACAATTGTGGTTAGGTTTTCAAAAAACAACTGAGATACGTTATTTTTTCAAAAAACCACCGGGATACAACTAATGACTTTCGGACAGCCACCACTTCCACATTAATCATCCGTGACACTCGGTTAAGCACGAAACTGACGGGTGGGTCCCATTGTAAGGCATGACGTGGCAAACAAGAACGGTCAACTATACATCAGCTGACGTAGGTCCCATCTGTCAATTGGAGAATGTAGTCAGAAATCCATAATAGAGTCCGACCACAATGACCAAATTAATTATCCTCATCGAGAAACTTAGGGTGTGTTTGGTAGCCTGGGTCATCTCAACATGAGTTTCCCAACTGGGCCAAGCTGACCTCAAACATGTTGGGCTGAGATTTTTTGATGTGTTTGATGTCTCGTATGTGTGTATATGGGCTGAGATGAGAGTGTGTTTGGTGGCTTGTATGAGCTGAGATTACAAATATCACAGTTTTATAGATGGGTCCTCTAACTTCAGAAATCAATATTACAAATAGATCCAAACTCTAACAAAAAGAACCTAAACATGAACCTAAACAGGAGACGACGGTGGGCGCGCCGTTGCCGAGGGCGAGGAGCCTGACGCCCGCGACGGCGGGCGGGACGCGGAGCGCGTCGGAGAGGCCCTGCTGCCCGCCGGCCGCGCTGTCCTGCCGCGCCCCGTGCCCTGTGAGCGCCTCGTGCCGCGCCCCCCACGCCGGCCGTGCCTGCCTGCCGCCCGGCGCGCCCCGTGCCGCGCGCCCGCCTTGCCTCGTCCGGTGTCGCGCGTCGCGCCCCGTGCCGCGGCTGCTCCGGCCTCCGGCCACCGCTGCGTCTGCTTGCTGCTGTGACTCGACGCGGCCGGCGAGTGCATGACGGCGCCGTTCGCGGCCACGCGCTGCTCCAACTCCTGGACGAGTTGTTCCTGAGTGCTGTACGTTCGCGGCCACACGCTGCTCCAGCTCCTGGACGAGTTGTTCCTGAGTGTTGTACGACCTCTTGGACGAGCTGCTCCCAGGCGCCGGCGAGGTCGCCTTTTTCAAGCCGGCCACGGGCTGTCGCCTCCGCCTCCTCGTGCTGCTGCGCCACTGCCCCAGCTTGCTCATGCTCCTCCTCCACTGCCCCAGCCCCTCCGCCAACGCCCAAGCCCCCAGCCCCATCCACCGTCGTGGCCTGGTTCCCGGCACCGGCGCGCACGACGAGCAGCCGCTCCGAGTGAAGTCTTTTAAAAAATTTCCTTTTATTTATGGACCTGACATGTAGGACCCATTAATGTTGAGTCATTGACAGGTGGGACCTATGTCGTTGACCCGAACGTTCTTTTAACAGCGGACTATGTGTTTGCCACGTCACGCCTTACAATGGGACACCCCCATCAGTTCCATGCTTAACCAAGTGTCGCAGATGGTTAACGTGGAAGTGGTGGCTATCCGAAAGTCATTAGTTGTATCCCGGTGGTTTTTTGAAAAAATAACGTATTCCAGTGTTTTTTTGAAAATCTAGGCACAATTGTGGTGGTTTTTTTAATTAACTCTCTACATACAAATAGACTCCATGAACTCAGAATAGATGAACTACATGACTAGCTAACTTCAACATTTTTTTTTATAAAAGGAGGGTGCGATTCCCCGGCCTCTGCATCGAGTGATGCACACAACCATACACACTTAATAATTCCAATAAAATTTACAAAGTACAATGTTGAAAACAAACTGAAATCAACCTCTCGACAACAAGGGTCGCTACCACTACGATGGGGGTGACTAACACCAACGCACATCATCTAAAACTGGAGTACCAGTTCAACTAAACACTCCACGCACACCGACATGTACGTTTTAGTCACTGCCGCCTTCTTCCACGAACCCATCTTAAAAAAGGATAAACACCATGACCTTGCAGATCCGGTCTGCTATCGACATCACCACGATGCCAGACAGCGCCAACATGCGTGAGTCCATCGACCCGAAATGGAGACCCCACAGCGCCACGCCGCCGAGACACACCGACATCGACGTGGTAGATGACAACCGCTCCGCCAGTAGACCCCCTCCAGTCGATAGCTGCTCCAAAAACATTGCCCTCGAGAGGAGAACGACGCCGTACGTCGCCAACGTCCAATCTAGAAGACCCATATTTGGAGTTTCCCCCAGAGCAACACGAGTGAACTGACGAAAACAGCAAGGACGATGCCTTTAACAAGATGATGACGTCAAGCGACGCCATCATCGTCCGCCCAAACCAAGGTCTAGGCTCGGCTTTCACCGGCTGTCACGTCACCTCGAAACTCGTCATCGACTGGATCTCCAACGGAATTTGATGTGGGATTCCAAGATCCTCCACACCAGGCCCAAGCTGTTCGACCACCTCCGGCAAGGGAGATCGCCGCCTTCATGCCCGGGGCCGCCGCCCCGGAGTCCATGTGGTGCGGACGGCTCAACACCAAGTCGAAGCTTCGGGGAAAGATCTGCGGACCAGCCGCCGACATGCCGCTATCACATAGCGGCTCTCCGGCCACCGCCACCGCACACCACCGCAGCCGGCGGAGAGAGGACGGGCGCCGCCTCCTCAGCCCTTGGTTGCGACCGGCGGGCGCCCCGCTGCCGCCTTGCCGCTCAGGCCTTGCCCGGAGACACCACCGGCGGCGGCGAGGGGGGGGGGGGGGAGGTTGGGGAAGGGCTGGGTGCCGGCGATGGGGAATTCCCCGGTGTGGCGCAGCGCCGCCACACAGGGGTCGGGAGAGGTTAGGGTTAGGGTCCAAGGAAACTCACCAACTTCGAGAATACTGGTCAAAAGTTATACCTTAGCCTCGGCGCTTGCACTCATGAATTGCTGGCCGTCTTTAACCAGCTGATACCTTTCAATAATTGATTTCATTCTGGTAAAAAGGGGATACAATGTCAGATTCTCCAAAAAAAAACTATATCTTCTAGCTTACTCATGCATAAGACATGATTATGACATAATTTGTGAAGTTTCATATGTCAGTGAGCACATGCGCGAGCGCGGACATGACATGATGACCATAATTTCTTGGTATTAATTACTTCATGCATGGAATATAATAAGCAATTTTAAACAAGTGCATATTTTATCATGGTGAATGCATATTACAATAGTACAATAAAATGGTGAAATTTTTATATACAATCATACAGTTATAATATTACCACCCTTAACATTGAATTGGAAAATTTTACAAGGTCCAGATACCATTACGATGATATGGGGATAGACAATTGTGATTTGTACGATAGTTTTCAAATGGAAAGAGTATCTACATAAGGTGTTAGTCGATATAAATGTAGTACCTTCACATTTTATGGGGCACATCTATCATTATCTTAGTTCTAGATAGTTCTTGAAAGTAATCACTAAATTAATTACATAAGAGAGGGTGTAATATGATGAAAACATCTGATAGAAAAGGAAAGATGCAGGAATTAATGTCGTCACTTGACGAGTATCTTGGATCATTATATAGGAATAAGACATTTGGTTAATAAGCCGCATGCATTAAAATGGATAGATATAAAAGTAGCCATAAGAAGCTGTCATGTTTGGGTATTAAAATAGCTAGAGGGAACATGGGAGCAATATAATTTAAGAGTGCATAAACTAACCACAGAAATATTCCTCAGTATAAGTAGTTGAATGAGATAAACAGAAACGAAATAGGTTTATGAACTTGTTCCCTTAAACAAGTTCTAAATTTTGTATAGAATGTTGGCACATGAAAACATGATCATATGTTCTACAAAAATGTGGAGACTGTACTGAAAAACAATGAACTTGTGCACATATTTTAGTCTACGATCTGTTTTGTCGTCAATATTCTAGACTGTATTGTTTTCATAATCATGCAACAATTTGGGATTCCCCCTATTCAATCTAGTTTTGTTTCCCACAAGTGGTAAAGTGAATTAATATGCTGATCACAGTGATCCTAGTATACCTTATATAGTACATAATCGTAATCTAAAAGAAAGGCCACACACTACGGGAGTGGCAGCTCAGCCCGACGGTTATTCTAACGCCGACGGCCAAATGTCGGGGCCGTCGGCGTCAAAATATGACACCGACGGCTCGCATAAAACCGTCGGGGTCAAAGTGCCGTCGGCGTCCCACGATGAGCCCAACGGCCACCGTCGGCGTAGGAACACCGTCGGAGTGCTGGCCCTGTGTGGACGTCTGGGCGCAGCGAGCTGACGGTGCCGTAACCACCCACTCTGACACCGACGGCAACACCGTCGGGCTCAAAACACTCTTTTTCAGTTTTTCTTAAATTATTAGATTACATTCAAAAATGTTATTTTTAGGGGTACTATATCAGAATAAATAACATAATAACTAATTTGTACAAATGTGGCCATAATATAAGGACACATATGTGGGTATCTCCGGTGTTTTGTTGTGGCGGGTTCTTGCACTTAGAGGTGAAAACCCCCGTTTCGGGTGTCGGGCATAGAATCGTGCGACGGAACACATGAAATCTTTGTTTTTTATGATCCAATAAACCAGACTAACACAACCAAGTAAAAAAAATCATGCGTCTACCCCCTCCCGGCGCCGTTTAGAGGGGTAGATCGACGGGTCAGACTTTTCTCCAGCGGGAGTAGGGTTTCGCCGTAGAGTGGGTCCGAAGGGTCAAGACCCCATCAAGACTTGCATAGACCCCTAATATATGTATACTAGTGTGTTGGTAGTTTGTGGGAACCAAGATACATCTCCGAGGTGCGACCCGCTTCACTGACCCCTCTTTCTCCGTAGTAAGTTCTTGCACTTAGAGGTGAAAACCCCCGTTTCGGGTGTCGGGCATAGAATCGTGCGACGGAACACATGAAATGTTTTTTTTATGGTCCAATATACCAGACTAACACATCCAAGCAAAAAAAATCCATGCGTCTACCCCCTCCCGGCGCCGTTTAGAGGGGTAGATCGACGGGTCAGACTTTTCTCCAGCGGGAGTAGGGTTTCGCCGTAGAGTGGGTCCGGAGGGTCAAGACCCCATCAAAACTTGCATAGACCCCTAATATATGTATACTAGTGTGTTGGTAGTTTGTGGGAACCAAGATACATCTTCGAGGTGCGACCCGCTTCACTGACCCCTCTTTCTCCGTAGTAAGTTCTTGCACTTAGAGGTGAAAACCCCCGTTTCGGGTGTCGGGCATAGAATCTTGCGACGGAACACATGAAATGTTTGTTTTTTATGATCCAATAAACCAGCCTAACACAACCAAGCAAAAAAAATCATGCGTCTACCCCCTCCCGGCGCCGTTTAGAGGGGTAGATCGACGGGTCAGACTTTTCTCCAGCGGGATTAGGGTTTCGCCGTAGAGTGGGTCCGGAGGGTCAAGACCCAATCAAGACTTTCATATACCCCTAATATATGTATAATAGTGTGTTGGTAGTTTGTGGGAACCAAGATACATCTCCGAGGTGCGACCCGCTTCACTGACCCCTTTTTCTCCGTCGTAAGTTCTTGCACTTAGAGGTGAAAACCCCCGTTTCGGGTGTCGGGCATAGAATCGTGCGACGGAACACATGAAATCTTTGTTTTTTATGGTCCAATATACCAACCTAACACATCCAAGCAATAAAATCCATGCGTCTACCCCCTCCCGGCGCCGTTTAGAGGGGTAGATCGACGGGTCAGACTTTTCTCCAGCGGGAGTAGGGTTTCGCCGTAGAGTGGGTCCGGAGGGTCAAGACCCCATCAAGACTTGCATAGACCCCTAATATATGTATACTAGTGTGTTGGTAGTTTGTGGGAACCAAGATACATCTCCGAGGTGCGACCCGCTTCACTGACCCCTCTTTCTCCGTAGTAAGTTCTTGCACTTAGAGGTGAAAACCCCCGTTTCGGGTGTCGGGCATAGAATCTTGCGACGGAACACATGAAATGTTTGTTTTTTATGATCCAATAAACCAGCCTAACACAACCAAGCAAAAAAAATCATGCGTCTACCCCCTCCCGGCGCCGTTTAGAGGGGTAGATCGACGGGTCAGACTTTTCTCCAGCGGGAGTAGGGTTTCGCCGTAGAGTGGGTCCGGAGGGTCAAGACCCAATCAAGACTTTCATAGACCCCTAATATATGTATACTAGTGTGTTGGTAGTTTGTGGGAACCAAGATACATCTCCGAGGTGCGACCCGTTTCACTGACCCCTTTTTCTCCGTAGTAAGTTCTTGCACTTAGAGGTGAAAACCCCCGTTTCGGGTGTCGGGCATAGAATCGTGCGACGGAACACATGAAATATTTGTTTTTTATGGTCCAATATACCAACCTAACAAATCCAAGCAATAAAATCCATGCGTCTACCCCCTCCCGGCGCCGTTTAGAGGGGTAGATCGACGGGTCAGACTTTTCTCCAGCGGGAGTAGAGTTTCGCCGTAGAGTGGGTCCGGAGGGTCAAGACCCCATAAAGACTTGCATAGACCCCTAATATATGTATAATAGTGTGTTGGTAGTTTGTGGGAACCAAGATACATTTCCGAGGTGCGACCCGGTTCACTGACCCCTCTTTCTCCGTAGTAAGTTCTTGCACTTAGAGGTGAAAACCCCCGTTTCGGGTGTCGGTCATAGAATCGTGCGACGGAACACATGAAATCTTTGTTTTTATGGTACAATATACCAAACTAACAGATCCAAGCAAAAAAATCCATGCGTCTACCCCCTCCCGGCGCCGTTTAGAGGGGTAGATCGACGGGTCAGACTTTTCTCCAGCGGGAGTAGGGTTTCGCCGTAGAGTGGGTCCGGAGGGTCAAGACCCCATAAAAACTTGCATAGAACCCTAATATATGTATACTAGTGTGTTGGTAGTTTGTGGGAACCAAGATACATCTCCGAGGTGCGACCCGCTTCACTGACCCCTCTTTCTCCGTAGTAAGTTCTTGCACTTAGAGGTGAAAACCCCTGTTTCGGGTGTCGGGCATAGAATCGTGCGACAGTTAACATGAAATCTTTGTTTTTTATGGTCCAATATACCAACCTAACACATCCAAGCAAAAAATCCATGCTTCTACCCCCTCCCGGCGCCGTTTAGAGGGGTAGATCGACGGGTCAGACTTTTCTCCGAGGCGAGTAGGGTTTCGCCGTAGAGTGGGTCCGGAGGGTCAAGACCCCATCAAGACTTGCATAGACCCCTAATATATGTATACTAGTGTGTTAGTAGTTTGTGGTAACCAAGATACATCTCCGAGGTGCGACCCGCTTCACTGACCCCTCTTTCTCCGTAGTAAGTTCTTGCACTTAGAGGTGAAAACCCCCGTTTCGGGTGTCGGGCATAGAATCTTGCGACGGAACACATGAAATGTTTGTTTTCTATGATACAATAAACCAGCCTAACACAACCAAGCAAAAAAAATCATGCGTCTACCCCCTCCCGGCCGTTTAGAGGGTTAGATCGACGGGTTAGACTATTCTCCAACGGGAGTAGGGTTTCGCCGTAGAGTGGGTCCGGAGGGTCAAGACCCCATCAAGACTTGCATAGACCCCTAATATATGTATACTAGTGTGTTGGTAGTTTGTGGGAACCAAGATACATCTCCGAGGTGCGACCCGCTTCACTGACCCCTCTTTCTCCGTAGTAAGTTCTTGCACTTAGAGGTGAAAACCCCCGTTTCGGGTGTCGGGCATATAATCTTGCGACGGAACACATGAAATGTTTGTTTTTTATGATCCAATAAACCAGCCTAACACAACCAAGCAAAAAAATCATGCGTCTACCCCCTCCCGGCGTCGTTTAGAGGGGTAGATCGACGGGTTAGACTATTCTCCAACCCCCTAGAGGACGAGGCGGGGGCCTACCCCCTAGAGGACGAGGCGGGGGTCACCCCACTAGAGGTCGAGGACGAGCCTCGAGGGAGACCACAGTTGAGGTCGAGGTCGAGGACGAGGACGAGCCTCGAGGGCGACCTGCACCGCGAGCTCGAGGACGAGGACGAGGCTCGAGGACTAGACCTTTGTCGGAGGTTTCCTCTTCACGGATGATGACACCTTCGACGGCTTACTTCAGTGAGGTAATTGCTATCATGCCTACTGTCTACTATCATGCTCATACTCACTAACTGCTATTTTATTTAGGTACCCTCCGCAGCAACCCACTCAGAGGACATGGAGGTGGAGCAGCAGCACTTCGTGGTGAAGGAGCCTCAACATCAGTACTTCGAGGGGGAGGAGCCTCATCAGCAGTACTTTTGGGTGGAGCAGCCTCAGTATCAGTACGTCGAGGAGCAATACTTTGGGGTGGACTTGGAGCAGCCCGTTGATGAGGACCCGGAGCAGCCCGTTGACGAGGACCTGGAGCAGCACGCTGAGGAGGAGGAGGATGTACGCTATTTTATCCTATTCCTACCACTTAGTTTTGTTCACTTACATTTTATTTGAACTCTAATTTGCATTTTAATTTTAATTTGCAGCACGAGGGGGAGGAGCTTGGGCCCTTGTGGACTCGAGGAATAAAGAATCTTCCAAGAAGATCAAGATCTCAAGAGGGCAAAATTCTTATTAAGCCGGTCAACAGAAAGTAAGTGGCTATCTTTTGATCATATAAGTATGTGGCTAACTCTCCTTGCATACTAATATTGTCCTTTCATGTGCAGCAATTTTCAACTCGTCACCGGTTCGAGAAATCTTCCAGGTGGTGTACTTGTGGGCCTTCTGAGGAGGCATTGGCCAGGCCTCTACGAGGAGAATCCTGAGGATCCAAATTCTCTGAAGAAGTTAGCCATGAGGTGGGAGGACTACGAGGCCGCTCAGGGCTCCGGCTACATGGAGACTGTGGAGGGTGAGGGTTTTAAGCCTAGCTGTGCAGAGGTTGTGGTTCACAAGTTCTGGGTAAGAACTATTCTATTGTGTTTTGTTAACTTGTGATTCTCAACCATAGTTAACCATAGTTTTGTTAACTTGTGATTCTCACCATAATAAGATTGTTTACATGATTGTAGGAGTTCTATCGCATGCCTCCCGAGCACGAGCACAAGAGCCACGAGGTCTTCTTTACGATGGTGAGGGTCAAGTTACGCCAGATGTGGTATGATGTTAAAATTACAGCTATCGCTCAGTTCTACGCCGAGAAAGGCACGAGATACAACAAGAAGAAAATCCTTGAGCTCAAACTTGGTGAGAAGATGTCCCACGAGGATTTCATGGGGGTAATGAAATTTTCTTTTTATTCCATGTCCATCGTAAAGTGCATTATATGTTCTTCACTTGAGATGTTGACTTGAGATGTTTTCATCTTAAGATTTGTCCAAAGTGGGCTCTGGAAAAGAAGGATGGCTGGGAGAAACTGGTGGACATGTGGACCGGGAAAGATCTAGATTTCAAGGCCAAAAGCATTCAGAACAGTCGCAATCGCGGTCATGAGGGAACTCACTGTCAAGGGAACCGACACTTCTACCACTACAAGGATCATCAGGTATATATATGAAACAACCTACTCGTTTTCCCCGACAGTGTTTCCTTTTTAATGCATACCATTTGTTGTATGTATTTTAGATGACCGCTAATGAAGGACGGGACATGGGAGAGTTTGAAGTGTGGCAATTGGCTCATAAGAAGAAGGTGGTCAAGGACGGCGATGATCCATACTATGGCACAACCACTGAGAACCTTGAGGATTACAAGACCAGGTTTATTTTTCAAGATCATGTTTACTAAATGCAAGCAAGAAATAATTTGTACTTACTAATTGTTTACTTGTTATGAATGCCATCAGGTACAAGGAGCTGAATGGACCGGATTCTGACCCTGTTAAGGAGCCAGTCGACGAGAGGGTCGTGATTCTCGCAGGACATGGAAGGCCACATGGCCGCTACGGGATGTTTGACACGGTGATCGAGCCTACCACCAACTACACACGTGTCAAATCAATCACGGGTGTTTCTGTTCCACCTCGTGCACCGCGTGCTAGAGCCGCCCATGCTGTGGACCATGTAAGCTTTCTCTCATTTTTCTTCTTCATTCTTAGTTCTCATTCATATATGGGTATGCTCATGAGATTCACTATGTCATATTTAAGGAAATAGAACAAGCCTGGCAAGAGGCTCAGGATGCTTGGATGCAGCAGATGCAGGATCATTCGGCGGCTGTGTATCAAGCTCAGCAGTCGCATCAGTTTGCCTATATGACGGTGAGTTGTGGTCCATCCAATCCTAGCCAATAAATTTCATTTTCCGAGTTTGTACTTCATGATGCATGGCATCTAAACTCACTTGCAGGCGCTTAGTACGGCAATGAGAGAGGGTACTCCACTACCCGAGCCAGTACCGGCTCCGCCACCACCGTCGTACCCTCCACGGCCGTGCTACGCCGATTTCGTCGAACACTACACCCAGACGACTCCTGTTAGTACTTCACCAAAGCTTCACTAAGTCATTTTTTGTACATCTAGATTTATACAATTAGTCATATTTTGTTCAAACATGTAGGGATCGTCTTCTTCACGGGCAATGGCTCCGCTTGGTCGAGCTTCTGCCTCACCCATGGCCACTCCGGTTCACTCACAAGGTCCTAGCCCGGGTGCTTCTACCTCGCTACGTCGATCACCCCACCACGAGAGCCGCGAGATGCGTCGACAATCGTCAAACCCGGTTAGTTCATAAAAAACTCTGACATAAACCAACCATAGACTTAGAACTATTTTTCATGATTCAGTTTGGACTTAGAATGTTTGCATGAATTTGGACTTAGAACGTTTGCATGAATTTGGACTTAGAACGTTTGCATGATTTTGGACTTAGAACGTTTGCATGAATTTGGACTTAGAACATTTGCATGACTTTGATCAGTTTTCCTTGCATAAATTTAGACTTAGAAGGTTTACATGACTTTGATCATTTTTCGTTGCATGTTAGATTTCGCATGCTAATCTCGGAGTTTCTTTTTCATCTTGTAGTGATGATGCTCTTGGTGCTGTGGAGAGTTCCGTCGGAGACGTCGCTTTGTGAACTTATAGTGTATGGTGGGTGTCATGTTAGAACGTGTGATACGTTGTGTGAATGATGTTTGTGAATGATGGTGGTTGTGTATGGAACATGTGTATATTCGGTTTGCAACATGTTTGTGATCAATTGTGTTATGTTGTGTGAATGTTTTATGCTATACAATATGATGTATTCAAATGTGCCATAATTTTATTTGAAATTTTCCCAGAATATTATTTGAAATGTGCCCAGAAATCAGGAAAAAAATATTTAGCTGTAATATTCTGTAATAGTGAGCCCGACGGTAATACCGTCGGCGTAGGACTGACATGGGATTCCATCCCATAGTGACCCTGACGGTAATTTCCGTCGGCGTAGTGCGTGAGCCCGACGGCATTTTCAAGCCCGACGGCAACGACGTGAGCCCGATGGATCACCGCCCGACGGCATTAGGCCGACGGTGGCCGTCGGGCTCACTTAGGCCGAGGGTTTCTGTGATAAGGCCGTTGGGCTTAGCTGTTACTCCTGTAGTGACAGTATATATGTAGTATTTTTTTTTGAAACGTTAGTAGTAGTAATATATTTGGAGGGGGACACAGCAGGGATCAACATATGCAGTCATATGATTAGGTGTGCATATGACACTATGCATGTCCAAATGTAACACAATGTTCTTTAACAATAGGTGTCGCTTTAAATGGAAATTTATATATAACACTAGAAGCTAGCTGTTCCCCACAAAAACAAATAAATATGAATATTTGAAATTATGTGCCAACTGATTAAACGTTTCAACAAATACCACCAGAGTACCAGACCTGCTGATATCCCATACAGGCTAGACATATAGCAAAATACCAGCTCATCCCTTTTCTTATGGTGACATCTCTCGATCGTCAATATAGAGAAAGAAGACAAGTGGACTTCGCTAGGCTCTGCGAAGTAGCAAAGTAAAATATCGCCAAAATAAACATCAGGAGGAGTATTGGAGTAAGGTCATATATAAGCAAAGCTGAGATATAGAAGCACTACTAACTGTGTCTCGAGATGAGCTGCTACAGTGACAAAAGGATGATCATGTCCAAAAAAGGGAGATGAGCTGATCGATACAAAATAAAGATCACCAAGTCTCTTAATATGATCTCTCCATCAAATTAAACTAGCTAGCGTGCAAAGTTAATTGAGGGTCAAGGTGTGTTTGCAAGATCTGCGAATTGGGATTTGCACATGCTATAGATCCCTACCTGTGTTTCTAGTTTCTAGTTCTAGCTAAGAAGTACAGTAATATGTAGTATGTACATACACATGCAGTACCCGGAGTTGGAGTAGTCGTAGAGGCGTCCTGTGTTGGAGAAGACGACGACCCCTACCTGCGCATCGCACAGGATGCCCAGTTCCCTGGCTTTCTTGAACAGCCCGCTCTTCCTCTTGGAGAAGGTCACCTGCCGGCTTGTTGTGTCTTCGATCCTCTCGATCACCGTCTTTCCCCGGACCATCATGTGAAGATCGCCGGCCGGCTAACCGGAGAGTTGGTCAGCTCTGAGAGAGAGAGAGAGAGAGAGAGAGATGCTAGCTATATGTATAAGTCGAAGATCGTCTAGACAGAGAGAGCGAGAGAGAGATGCTATATGGGGAGTTGGTCTCACCTGAGGATTGTCTAGGAAGTACTTGTTCGTTCGAGCCACTACAAAGCCTCGTACCGTACACCTCGTCATTGTCACCTATCAAGAACTGACACATCGGCTGCCACGGCTACCCAATGGTGCATGTGCTCCTGCAATATCATACTACAAAGCCTACCGGTCCTTTGGTTTTTTATGGAAATGGTAAGCAAAGTTCGGTACGGACCAACTTGCATGATAACCTTATTTTCGCTGCTTGGACCTTGTGAAGACTTTGGCTCATGGTGCAGTGCACACAACGTATCGTCTGGGGAGCATATATATATACTGCCGGGCCAGAGTACTTTTATTAAGTAAGCAGTAGGGTGCACTGGATCTGGTAGAGTGATACTTTTATTAAGTAAACGTCCATATCTGTACGGTAGCATATCAATCACTATTCACCAGTGTCATGTATGCAATATTTTTTCCTCCGTACATGTGTATATTAAAATGCCAGCGATATTCCACACAGAGACCAACTTGTAATCGACTAGCTTGTCTGTTCAACCGTATATATGTGTTCTCTAGATTTATTTGATAAAAAACCCTACCTATAGATGCATGTACACCAAAATGGTGCTTGGAGCCTAGGGCGGCGGCTCAGGACGACTGGTGGTGGCGGCGCTCCTGTTAGTACGGCTGGAGGTGGCCGATAGCTTTCACCGCTCGTGGGGACAACGGTGGTGGCCAATGTGATCGTGTTACATGACTACATTGGTGCATTTGTATCGGTTTCTGATCGGTTTTCCTCTACTGAAATGGTTAATTCTCTTCCATTTTTTAAGAAAATGTGAGGAAAAATTGCCCGTTATTAGAAAAAAAAACTTTTCCAAATAAGAGACTGAGAAAAAAAAGGGGACCTTGAGAAAACCTCCGTGAAGTGGGGATGGACAATTACTGATTAAGAAAACATTCTCAAATCATATGAAAGATGAATATTATATTATTCATATGTACTTATCCATTTCCCAAAGACACAAGCTCTAATCAACATGTGCTCTGATACAAAATTTTGTGATCCAGACCGAGGGTGAGTCCAAGTAGGGTGATGCCTGTTGTCTCTGGGTCATCTTTCCAACACTAAGAGATGATTACACCAAAAAGTCACACCTACTATTTCTTAATACATTGACTTGATGATATTTTTTCAGAAAGTGGAATATCTTTATTACAACATTTAATTCAGGAATATTTGTTACAAAGCAGCAACAACATTGCAAAAATAAATGAAAAAGAGCTCACAACTGCACATGAAGGGCTGAGTATAGTAGTGTGACCTACAAGTTTTCGCCTATTTTACAATTTAGGGAACTAATCTTATGTTGTTTCAAAAATTCACTTTGCTCCCATGTGCATATCCTCCCTATACAAAAAAACACTTTAAAAATGTCGAAATTTCTGCAAAAGAAGCGGAGCAAACATCCACACATTACTTGTGCACGTGTTAATAAATAAGACTTATTTTAGCACCGGATTTGTCGTTCATACACATATAACAAAAAAGGTTGGTGTTTCCTACAAGAATTTTGTGAACTGTACGCACAAACATTTTATTAATTTCTTTTGACATTTCAAAATGAGTTTAAAATGTGTTTCAAATAAAGTGCTCTTTACTATTAAAAAGTGTCACCTCTCTGACTATTTTTCTACTGCAGAATATATATATATTTTTAGTGACCAAGGAAGGAACATGAACGAGATGCGTGCAACTTTGGTTCCATAATCGAAAATCTCTTAAACAATTTGCTATCGTATTCGTATATGATGCTTGAGCAACGGGTTCTTGTAAAAAAAAAGATTTCTCCACGTCAAACGGCATTAGTTCGAATGAAAGCATGAAGACTTAGCCAGGCATCAATTCGTAAGATGTGCTTGTGTGTACAAAAACAATGAAGTGTATATAGTATAACAAATGTCTAAGTACCAAGAGAGGATCGCTGGCGTCAAACCAGATCAGTTTACATATGTTTGATGTGAAGCTCTATACTATACGCAATGACATGAAAGCACTAGCTTGTTTTCATGGGCACGATCGTGTATCCATGGCCGGTTGACTCGATCACCGTTCCAGGGCCCGGTGGAGGGAACACCTTGTAGTCGTCATTGTCGTACTCGTCGTACACATACTGATTCGGCTCGGCGCGCACCGGCGGGGGAGTAGCGTCGTCCGTCTGGTCGTATCCGTACGCCGCCACGCCGCAGTAGCACCGCACCGGCGGCGCCACGATCTTGTATCCTTGGCTGGTAGACATGGTCACGCATAAACTGGTGTGTCGGGGGGCATCGTCGCGGGTCACCTTCATCATCGGCACGACCGTGTATCCATGGCCGGTGGACTCGATCACGGTGCCAGGGCCCGGCGGAGGGAACACCTTGTAGTCGTCGTTATCGCGCTCGTCGTACACGTACTGATTCGGCGTGCCGCTGCCGGCGCGCACCGGCGGGGCAGCAGCGTCCTTGCCGCCGCCGTATCCGTACGCCACGGCGCCGCCGTAGCATGGCTCCGACGGCGGGCGGGATGCAGCATCGCCGTTCATGTCGCTGACTTGTGTTGATCCGACGACACTGTTTGCTCTGTTTGATCGATCTTCCTTTCAGAGTTCAGACGTAGGCAAGCGGCGTACGACTGAGCGGCGGCGGCTTGTTTCTGATCACCTGCAGCAGCCTTCCCGACTGGCCTTTATATTCAGACGTGGTCGAGCTGGAAGCAGGGTCGGCATGGAACTTCCATGATGGAAGTCGGATTCGGACACACGCACTTTCGACAGCCGGCTGGGAAAATAACAGATTAGAAACGGAAAACCTAGTGTAGTTCCTTCATTAAGTTAACTCGACGTAATAATAACGTGTACGTAAGCAATACGCAAAGAAAATAAACTAACTGTAAGTTGAAGACGATTAGCACTCGGACATGGAGAGAGAATCTACCGAGAGCAAAAATCGTCTTGCGGGTGGAAAAGTAATTATTACGGGGCAAGGTAAAAAGGGCAATTTTACAGTATATACACATCAGGCCACGATATACGTCAAAGCAGAATGCGCACACAGTATACTAGCCGACAACACAAAACGGCTTCATAAGCCTCATCAAAATCATCACCATGAGAGGATGATGACGCTGCCCTGGGCGAGAAGGGGATGAAATCCAAAATAGAAAATTTATGATCTATTTTTTTTTTAATATAAAAGGTAGAGTTATCTCTACCTTATTTAATTACAAGCCGGTTTATTTACATGGCTAACTCTCTACCTTATTTAATTACAAGCCGGTTTATTTACATGGTGAAGCCGCAAGTGCAGCAAAACTATAGAGAAAAGAAAAAAAAAACCAAATACTGCTCCCAAGTCTGCCCCTAACTGAACTTGTGTGCCCAGTGTAGTATTTCAGTCTTGTTCTCTTTGGCTCTTTTACTCCAAAGTATGAGATCTTCTTGAATCCCTTTCAGTAGCATTGCGTTTGTGGTTTGTTGCTTATTAAAAATCCTGTTGTTTCTTGCCTTCCAAAGGTTCAGTATGCATGCTGCAAAGCAGATCGGCCAAGTTTTGTGATTCATTTTTGCTGATTCCTGCATGAACTGCCCAATAGAGTTGGATCTTAGGGCTAGCTGTTTTTTGTTTAGCTTGTCCCAGATCGCTGTTGCTGCCTCGCAGTGTAGGGAGATATGATGAATTGATTCTAGATCTGGGCACTTGTCACAGCTAGCGTCTGTGGTCCAGCATTTCTTGGTCATATTGTCTCTGGTATTTAGTCTTCCTTTGTATGCTAACCAGAGAAATATCTTGTGTCGCTTCGGAATTGGTTGTAGCCAAATCCATTGTTGGTGCTTGCATCTGGTTCCTCTGTCGGCCAACAGTTTGTAGATGGTATTAGTTGTTGGTGTTTTGTTTGTGTAAACCAGTTTCCTACCATCGTACGTAGCTGACTGATCCGGCTGCGTTTGCTCCAGGCAGATGAGCATTTGTGCCATCTCAGTTTCTGCTGTAGCTGATAACGGATCGTGAACTTGAATGTTCCAGTCACCGTCAGTGATCTGTGAGGCCACCGTGCAGAGCGGGTCAACTGCAAAAGTGTATAGAACTGAGAATCTTAGATAGAACCTTCCCTCGTTGGTCCACAGGTCAGTCCAGAATGCAATCGTTTGTCCAGTTCTGAAGATGCATTTTGTGATTTGCTTAACTAGATTCATTGCCGGTACCAGTGATCGCCAGAACGGCGTGTCCTTTGTTTCTGCCACCATAGGAATTTGCTGGGAGAGGTACCATTGCGACAACCAGGTGAAACACGGGCCTATTTTACCTGTTAATAGCTTGGTGGTGAGGTTTGCCATTAGCGCAGAGTTATGCAGTTTCAAGTTTTTGACTCCTAGCCCTCCTTGTTCTCTAGGCATTGTTACCACCTCCCAAGAGACTAGACAGTGTCCTCCTGCAACCGTTTCTTCATTTTTCCAGAAGAACGCCCTCCTTCTTTTATCTACTGATTCAATGGTTACCCCGTCCCATGCTATGCAAGCCATGAAGTAATTAGGTATAGCTGATAGAACTGCGTTGATCATCTCTAGCCTGCCTCCTTGATTAAGCATTTGTGGTACCCATCCTGGCAATCTCCTGTCTATCCGCTTCAACACTGGCTGCAGCAACTGGTTGTTGATCTTGTTTGTAGAGAGCGGTAACCCTAGGTAAGTGCAAGGTAGGGTTGCAATGGTGCAGCCCATAGTAGCTGCAATATCCTGAGCCGTCAGCGAGTCTATATTCATTGGCACGAGCGTACTTTTGTGATAATTAATTTTGAGGCCACTGAACTCGGCAAATGCATCTAGAATCATTTTAACGTGCTGCGCCTGCTCTCTTTTGCCTTTTACAATTAGCAGGGTATCGTCTGCATATTGAAGCACTGCTAGCGGTGCCCCAGGCATGATCGGATGTTCCAGGAACCCGTTCTCATATGCCTTCCTGAACATTTGTTGCAGGACATCCGCCACGATGTTGTACAGCTAAGGTGAAAGTGGGTCACCTTGCCTGACTCCTTTTCCGATCTTGAACTTTTTCCCCAGTGTTCCGTTGATCATCATCTGGGCTTGCGAAGTTGTAAGTAGCTCTTTTATCCATGAGATCCAATTGTCTGGAAAACCCCTCAATTTCAGTGTGTGTAGCAGTGCGTCCCAATGTATTGTGTCAAAGGCTTTCTGAAAGTCCAGCTTTAGCACAAACGTCGGCATTTTATTCTTGTGTGCGCACTGTGTCATTTCGATAGCTGTTGCAAAATTCTCAGTAATTGATCTTCCCTTTACGAAACCTGATTGCATCTGGTCTAGCAGTACTGTGATTTTTTTGCTGCAGTCGGTTAGCCAACACTTTGGCCACAAGTTTGGGGATGCTGTGTTGTAGAGATACAGGTCTGTAGTCCGATAATTGCATAGGTTCCTGGCATTTCGGAAGTAGCGTGATGTAAGCTACATTGACCCCCTTTAGGTCGACCTCTCCGAGGTATAGTTTATCAAAGAGATCTAGGATCATAGGTTTTAGTTCATTCTTATATTGCCTGTAGAACTCTGCAGTGAACCCGTCTGGGCCAGGGCTTCTGTTTGAAGGTGCTCTATTAATCGCCTTCTCGATCTCTGACCATGTAAACGGCAGTCCCAATGAGCTTTGGTCCAGATTACCTTCAGGGTATAGTGTGGAAAGATTAAGGGTAGGCACCCAGTGCCTATTTTCATTGAAGAAGTCTGAGTATAACTCTGTTGCTAATTTAATCTTCTCTTTGTCTTTGAATATCTCACTTCCATTGTTCTGCAGACATTTAATTCTGTTCTTTCTAAATCTGTAGGTTGCCATTGTGTGAAAGTACCTTGTGTTCTCGTCTCCTAAGCTGCACCATTTTATTTTTGCACTCCTTCTCCATTTTTGACTGCTGATCGCTGTGATTTCTTTAATTTTCTCGGTACATAAGTGGCGTAGAGCGAACTCTCCATTGTTCAGGTTTCGCCATTCTTCAATTGCGTTTAAAAATGCTAGGAGATGCTGATTATTTAGTAACAGTGTGTTATCCGTCATCCGCCCTTTTAGGTCTGCTCTTGTTGCCGACCTATCGATCTCAGGGTGTAGTTCAGCCTTGTTGTTGCCGTCATAGATCTTGTAGGTCTAGTGATCATTTCTTTTGTTTTTAGCTGCAAGTCCGTTATCTGACACCAGTGATTTTCATATCTAAAAATATCTGCTCTCTTCCTACTCATTTTTGTGTCAACTAGCAAGGGTGTGTGATCTGATGTAGGTGCAGTTATCGCTCTACACTCAGTTGCTATGTACTGCTGGCTCCACTGCACATTAACCAAAACCCTATCTAGCTTGACTAATGTCGGTTCTCTTCTTTTGTTGAACCAAGTGAATTTCTTGTTGGCGATGTCTATGTCCATTAGCTCCATCTCCCTGGTCCAATTGTTAAAGTCCTCCATTGCATTCCAATTTATATTGTGGTTGTTTTTTTCTTCTGGGTATCTGTATATGTTAAAATCGCCCAGCACAATCCATGGCACTTGAATCTGAGGCTTTAACTGAAGCAGTCCCTGAAAGAAGTCCGATCGCAAGGTTGCATCCACTGGCGCATATACGTTGGTGAGGATGAAGTTGTCCGAGCCATCTGTTGCCGCAATGTGCATAGTCATTGAGTTCTTGTCTTGCTGCAGGATTTTTGTTCCGTGGTTTTTCTCGCACCAGGCCACCAGTGTTCCTCCTGAAGTGCCTTCCGACGGCTGGACAACATAGCTCGTGAACTTTGCTGGCAGGAACTTGGCTGCTTTGAACTTCGAGATCGCTTGCAGTTTAGTTTCTTGGATGCATATGAAATCCGCCTTTGCTGTTGCAATCGTGTCTAGGACAACAAGATCCTTATTGTCGTCCCCTAAACCTCTTGCATTCCATGAGGCGATCCTCATGGTGATTTCTTTTCACGCCGATTATGAATAAAAAAGCAAGGCAGATTTTGGATAAAGTACAAAGGATGCAAGCAGGTAAAGAAAGCACTAAAGGAAACAACTGCTGCTGGCTTAGGGGCTACTACAAACATGGATGGAGAAGCTACCGAGCCACGCCGATCGGAGGTATGTGAAGCGTACACTCTCGGCTTTGAAGGTAAGGTAAAATGCAGGTGGTGAAAAAGCAAACGCGCCCTAAGCCTAGTGCCAGCAGCAGTAACTAAGCCTGAACTAGCAGCATCAACCATTGGACTCGGTCCTCTCCGAGCTCCCCTCATCTCTTTGCGCGAACTTGACAGTTTCCTCCACCAGTTCTTCATTTCTGATTCCACAGCACTCCGCGAGATCGCGCAGCCTCTGGTGTCCCATCTCCGGTGGGTAAGACGTGATCGGCATTGGTGCCAGGCAGTTGATGGTCAGCAGTTTCTTGGCCTTCTTCCTCCTGGAGTAAGTTGCAACTGAGGATGATCCTTGTTCTTCGGTGGCAGTAGCTTTGGCCTTGATCTGCGTTGCGCGTTCCACCGAGCTCAGTTTCGGGCTGTCGCGCATCTGACTGATCCTCGCACTCCGGCGTGGCGAGGCCGCCGGCCTTTTCCCCGCACGCTGCGCTCCTGGTAGCTCATTCAGGTCCGGCAGGGACTCCGAGTCGGAAATATTGATTATCTGTGCTTGTGGCGTGCTCTCCTCCGCCTCGGTTTGAACTTGCACCTCTTGATGGTCCTGTCGGTCCTCTTCCGCACTTGTCGGCCCATTTCCGGTTATGGGCTCCTGTCCCAGAAACGGCCCAACCTGGTCTGAAGTGTATGTTTCCTTGTTCTTCTTGTTGTCGTCTATTTTGAATAGAAATGGGCCGCAGTCACCGGTCATAGTGAGCGACCCGCAAGCTAGAGGGTTCCCGCCACGGGATGGGACATAGCGGCCCAAGCCCATAACAGATCTTGCCTCCTCAAGAGCGTCTGTGCAGCCCGGCGTGGCCATGATCGAGTTGCATCTGAGCACTTCGTCTTCTGAGCCCAGCATAGGAGTGTAGCTACCCGCAGCCATGCTAGAGAGCAGAGGTTCCAGGTCCGAAGCGCAAACCGGCAGTGGTATCGGGGTGGCCCTGATAGGCGAGAACGGGATGTAGGGCAGCTGGACAACTCGCGGGTTTAGCAGCTGATTGAGTAGTGGGTTTGGGCAAGTTGGTGGCGAAGGAATGTGGAAGTGGGTTGTGGACAGCGTCTGGATATATGGGTGAGGTGGTGGTAAGGCTGGTCCCGGAGCCAACGCCAGCGGGGTTACCGGAGGCCCCATCATGAAGATCGGGCGCAGGGGTTTAGGCGGTCCCTGCATATCCACCTCAGGAAGTAGTGGAAGTGGCCGGTATCCCTGCACCGGGGAGGGGAACATGCTGAAAAGCAGGGAACGAATTGACTCACGCGCGAGAAGTGCCATTGCGTCATGGCCAAACTGGGTCCCGTGGTTGAAGCTGTAGACGGGGAATAACTCACCGTCCTCTCCACTCCTCGGATTTCAGAGAGGAATGTGGACCTGGAAGCTCCTAGCTCTGCTCAGGGTGACGGAGACATTGAACGCAGGCCTTGTAGAACCGTCAAACTGCACCACGGCGAAAGGCGGCTGCGAGTGGAACAGAGGTGCGTCCACCTTTGCCGAGGCGGATACCAGGGCGATGAGGTCCTTGAGGTTGGCCGCCTGCGGCGTGAGGAGCGCACGGCGTGCCCTCACAGAGTCCGGTAGGCGGCGCCCTTGTTCTCCTAGAACCCTGGTGGCTGCGGGCGCTGCGTCCGGCGCCCCCCCCCCCCCCCCCGCGTCTGTCATCAGTTGTCCTAGGCGCAGCCGAGGAGCTAGAGCGTACCCAGACGTTTGAGGGTCGCCCGCGGCCACCGCTGCGACCACCTCCACGTCGAGAGTCGCGATAGTGCGACTGAAGTTGGCGAGGCGGCTGAGGAGGATCTCCGCCCGAGGACATGGGCGATGTAGGCGAGGCAGTGTCCCAGACCTCGTTGATGAACACATCCGCGTAGTTCCCACGCTCGCCATGCTTGTAGAAGGCGATGTGATGCGGGATGTGGCGTGGGGATTCCACTTTGACCATAGCAAAGATTGCCGAGTAGTCGTGGCCGCGGACCGCGCCGTGCTCGATGCTGAGCAGGCTTGCGAAGCCGCTCACCGCTGTGCGGACGCCGATCCTTTCCCAGAAGTCTAGAGGGAACTTCTCGAGGGTTAGGCAGGCGATGTAGCGGTAGGCGAACGCAAAGGAGTCCTCGCCCGCGTCGTGCGGTACGATGTGCACAATAGAGACAGTGTCGTCCTGGTCGCGCACGCGAAGAGGGCTTGCGGCAAGCGCCCTGTTGTGTGCACTCCGCCTGAGGAACATGACGAATGCGTCCCCGGCCGAGCTTGCCGCGAACCGAACAGAGGGGTTGTCAAGGCGCTGGTGGAAAACTCGCCTCAGCCAAGGAATGGGGTTGTGGCGCGGTGGCTGGACGGTGATGAGGCAGGTGAGGGCATGGACGTCGCGGACGGGCGGACAGTGGATGTCCACGGAAGTAGGACGGCCGTGGAAGACAGGCTCCATTGATTTGACTGGTGTAGTGGTTTTGAGTCTCAGCTTGGCTAGAAGAGATCAGAGATTTCGCTTATGTCCCGCCCGACGGCAGAACCAGCAACGACCTGGTTTGAGCAGGAAATGGCTTTGTGAGTGTACTCTAGGCAATTGTAGCAACGGAGGTGTAGATTTGACGGCTCATTGGGGAAGAAACGTGGCGAGCGGCTGGGGGGCAGTGCGACGGAAGCAGGCTGTAAGAGAGCTTCTTTATAGAGGTTTTTGGAGGGAGAGCTGCTTGGGGGCGGCGAGGTCGGCCGCGGAGAGATGCTTTGAGTGTGTATTCCGCAAAATCGAGGTGGTGTCATTTGCATGGCTTGAGTAGTCACTTGTGCTGACATCGTCTGCACGCAGGTGCCTAAATCATTGCAGTTGTCAGCTGTCAAACGGCAGGAGTCGCAGCTTCCAACAGATTTTGTTCGTGAGCATATTTGTTCCGGCGCGGCTCCTTTGTTACTGCATACCTCGCGCTGTCTCTGTATCGGGTTGGTCGGTGTCATGTGCTGCCGCCGCGTAGAAGTTGCATGGCTGAAACTCCGATTTTTACTCTTCACGTGCCTTGGCGTGGCAAGTGAACTTGGAGCGGACTGGTGTGACAACACAGTGATGTTACGGCCATGAGTGTAACACGTAATTGCAGTGGAGACAGCTTCAGGCTCAGAACTAGTTACACTGACGGCAGCAGACCGTGGTGATTGCGCTAGGACGTGGCATTCATGCAAGTACGCATTTGCGCCGCCTCCTACCACGTCGCGCGCCCAAATGAGGATAATCTGCGCCGCCTCCTACCACGTCGATAATCTGCGCCGCAACGTGTCGCGAAGCGACCGTGAATTCGAATTTTCCCGCTCCAGTGGTCCTAACGGCGAACTCCTCTGCGGCTCCTCCAAACCAGTACTGGAGAAGTGCCGCAACGATGTCCTCGTGAACCGGTAGGGTCGGCGACACGAGTTCGAGGCGCAGCGTAGCGCGCTCGTACATCGTCAGATTAATCGCAGCTGTGGTGCCGCAGTGAAACTTGAAGAGCATCCAGTTGTTGAATTTTTCTCCAATAGAGAGTTCGTTACTGCCGGACGAGCCAATGGTAGAGCTGCTAAAGGGCGTACGGCGGGATCTTGATGCAGTTCTAAGGCTGGGTGGAGCGGGGGCATGCATCCTGATGGTTCTAGTATTGGAGGATTGAAGTGGATACTTATCTTTCCAATCAGCAGCATGAAGACCGGCAGGGGCGCCGTGCCTCGTGGGTGTGACTGCCGCTTGCCTTGCCATCCGTAGCGTGGAGCGGGTGTCCGGCGTCCACTGATGAACGTACGCGACTGTACGCCGCCCACCGCCCTTCCCATGTCGTTGAGAGCCGAGGTCGGTCCAGGCCTTGACTGTCGAGCGTGGGCGGCAGACGCCTCGGCCCCGGCAGCAGGTGGCGCAACGAGGGGACCGGCCGTCTCGGCCTCAATTACCTGAGGCAGCTCGCTGGCCTGAAAAGCAACCAATGCGTCTGCCGCGACCGGAGCGGTCAGCGACGCGGATGCGGGTGACACCCAGGATATGTCATCCATTGACGCAGCCTGCGAGGCGGCGGTGTCCAGCATGCCGTCGCTCGTTGGCTTTGAGGCCACGATGTTAGGCGGTATCAGAGATCGGACCGCCGCGGCCGAAGTGACCTGCAGCGCGAGGTGGGCTTGCACTGAGGGCGTGACGTCCGGCAGTGCGAGGGGCGCCACCGATGATGCAAGGGTTGGGGCGGGTTGGATCCAGGTCTTTGGTGTAGAGGCCGTATCGACCAGCGGTGAGAAGGAAGTGGCCGCCGCGGCCGGAGTGGCCTGCGGCGCGGGGTCGGGGGAAGCCAGCCTAGCGGCCAGATGAGCAGCGGCTTGCGGCGTGAGTTTGGGGGGAGCCAGCCTTGCGGCCGGCGGCGAAGTGGCCGCCGCGGCCGGAGTGGCCTGCGGCGCAGGGTCGGAGGAAAGCTTCCGTCGAGAAGGCGAGAGAGGTTAGTTTTGCAAGCCTTTCTTCTTCTCAACCAAACTGGAAGGGCCTTTATGATCTATAGAGGTCCACATATTTGTTACGTCTGACGGTTTGTAATCCTTGGCACCTTCCTCATTTCTACACTAAAACCGTCATAGTTGAGCCTAATGTGCTCACTTTAGATCCATGACGATCCACATATTTATTGTAACTTGTGATTGTCAAAGAACGTCAGACTACTACACCAATTCTACAGGCGAATGAGGATGACCTAGGTGCATGAAAAATGGCCAACACTATCATATACTTCGGTGAGTTTGTTAGTCGATAGGTTTGTTGTAGTGCTATCTTATCAATGTTGGATGTATGCACATGAGGTAATGATAATTAACATTTGATTCTTAATTGTGTTTCATGTTTTTTGCTATAACTATTGTGGCTACTGAATGTGAGATTCTGAGGAAAACTCACACGCATGTGTAGAATCATAAACTAGATAAAGATACCCTAGTCTTGTATCTTAGACTTATTTTTTTGATTACTAAATGACTGTGTTTTCCTGGTCATAGACATATGTTGTTTTAGTATCAAAAAGAGCATATTGTTAGACCAAGTTTTGATGATATACTATAAGATTTCTTTACGACGTCATTTGTCATTAGTAAAATATCACCACAAGGTTATAGTACTAGCATATCCTTAGACCATGAGATTATTAGGACTACATGCATGAAGGGTTGCTTTAGTTCTATCTAACATCACAGTGTAACGGGGTGATAAAAAAGTAGTGACTCGGTAATTATGAAGTGTGTATTAATCTTAATGTTCCAAAATGGGAACCTCTGTCAAAACAGAGATATATCCTAGGCCCACTCGGTATGAAAGGTATCCACTATGTTTAGCGGACAATACATCACGATGTTTGATCATCGGGATATCATAATACATGAACGAGTTATAAGATACTTGCTTGTTAACGAGAATCGACAATATATAGTGATCAAAGGTTGAACCAGATAATATCGGAATTTCTCATGCATCCCGGGTAAAAATCAGTATCATGAAGCAATGACAAATATGTACAATAACCAACATGTTCAACTAAGAATGTTTGTATGACAGTGGAAGTCAATATGTACGTCCATGGTTCCGCTATTGATTATTGATTGAAAAGTGTTTCCGAGGCATGTCTACTTGTTATCGAACTTGTAAGGTCAGGTTTGGTTATTTGTGCATTGTGGTATGTCTGGAACAAGAGAGAGGATCACCAGAATGGTCTTCCGAGTGATCACTAAATTATCAGAGAGATTAAATAAGCGGACACGAGATATCCTAGTCATAGAAATAGTTTCTATCACTGTCAGAATATTTTTGAGGTTTTATATAGAGGGAATACTCTTCCGTAGGGTGAATACGAGGACATAGAATGTTCCAGATTATATAAATAACTCATATGATATTAGATTAATTTCAGAAACTTTATGTAAACTGAAAATTCCAGTTTGGGATTTAATATGACAAACTCAGAGGAAGGAAGTGCGGGGAGGGGTCCTGGGGGTGTCCAACGTGGTTAGAACCACAGTCGTTAGCCCTAGGAGTGTGGATGCCCCCTCCCTCCAACATAAAGGAAGGAGGGGCACCCCTCTAGACACACATTGAGTTATTTTATTTATTTTTGAAATTTACCACACTTATATTAGGTCGAACGAGCCGCCTCATTAAAACCCTGCCAGTCCCTTTCGGTACCCTGGTTAGGGAAAGAGTGCGTCTGAAACTCGCCGCCTCCAGTAATCATAGAATTACAATCAGCCTGAAGGCTGTGAATCAAGAAAACTGGCGGATCGGTTACCCAAGTAGAGGACTCATCCTGTATAGAGGCATACTTTGCACAACAGTGAGCTACTTGGTTGGCCTCTCGCCGAGCAAACACAATGAAAAACCTCTCTAAACCTAAACTCATCTCCCAAATTTCATCTAAAATAGGTTTGATGATCGAACGATCCAGGAGACGATCTTTCCAATGATTCAGAAGAACCTCATAATCAGTTTCAAAACAAACCTGATTATAACCATACGCAGTCGCAAAAGTGAATGCATCTCTCAAGGCTAAGGCTTCAATAATCAAAGGATCTTGAATATTATGATAAACCTTGCAGGATGCACCACAAAAAGAAGTAGAACTCCTAGCCACCAATCCTGAAGCAGCCAAGTTTTTATCCAGAGAAACCGCACCATCCGAATTAATTTTCATTGTGAGCGGATCAGGCGGTATCCATTTAGCCCCCGGCCTCGTGAGTTTAGCCTTCTTACCAGATTTTGGTAACACAATCATCCGTAGAGTGTCCTGAATATTTTCCAAAGTTTTTTCCGGATTGAAAGCCAAATCTCCATGTGTCAAATTATTTCTTGACAGCCAAACAACATACATCACCGATGTAATCAAAGCCTGATCACCATCAGAGAATCTTGGGTCACATAAAATGTCCCTTGCCCAAGTTTGGGGGTGCAGTTTAGGCAGCTTTAGTAAAAAACTGTCCTTCGCCTCCCTCCAAAACAATTCGGCATGGCTACACTCTATAAGTGCATGCATCAACGTTTCCTCTTTCGCTTTGCAGATACCACATGTGCTTTTTTCCATGACATGCCGCCGTGACAAGGTCCCATAATCAGGAAGAATTCCTCGAAGAACTCGCCACCAAAACACTCGCACCTTTGGAACAACCGAAAGTTTCCACAGCTTCCTCCATACTTCTTTTTCATTATCTGAGGTAGAAGCATGACCATCACCTGTGCCGAAATCAGCCTCAGTAGTTGTTCGGACAAGAGCCTGATAGGCAGATTTTACCGAGTACATTCCTGACTTTTCTTCATGCCAAGCTAGCCAATCATCACCCACATTATTCCTCAGCGGAATCTGCAGAATATCATCTGCATCCGGACTAAAGAAAAGGCTACGGATTAGAGGAACATTCCACTGTTTAGAAGCAGTCATCAATTCATCCACCGTACTAAGATTTGAATCTGTCAACCGACCCATTGGTCGTTTAGAGAAGGACCTAGGGATCCAATTATCATTCCAAATCGAAATGCTTTCCCCTGAACCCACTCTTTTAATTAAGCCTATGTTCAACGCCTCCCTCCCTGCCAGAATTGCTTTCCATGTGCAAGATGCAGTTTTTGGCGCCACAGCTTCCATAAAGTTCTGATTGTGGCAGTACCTGTTTAAGAGAACTTGCGCACACAGAGAGTCTGGATTTGTAATCAATCTCCAAGCTTGTTTACCAAGAAGGGCAATGTTGAATTTATGCATATCTCTAAACCCCATTCCTCCTTGATCTTTCGGAACAGCCAACTTATCCCAGGCTATCCAATGCAAAGACCTTTTATCCAAATTACCACTCCACCAAAACTTACCCATCGGAGACGTGATCTTCTTACAAGTTCCTTTGGAGAGTAAAAAACAGCTCATACTAAAAGTAGATTTAGCTTGGATCACCGCCTTCAGAATCGTCTCCTTCCCTGGATAGGCTAGGTTCTTCTCAGCGTAACCATTCATTTTACTTCTTCCACTTTCAGCAATATACTCAAAAGCTTCACTGGTAAGTCTACCAGTAGCTGTTGGAAGTCCTAAATATCTTTCACTGAAGGCCTCAACCTGAATGTCTAGATTATTTTTGACTTCTTGCCTATGCTCCACCGATGTACAAGGAGTAAAGAAAATTGCACTTTTGTCCTTATTCACTCTTTGACCAGTAGCCTCATGATAAATACTGAGTATCTCATTAAGCCTCCTCGCACTTTGAGCATTAGAATTAATGAAAATGAGACTATCATCCGCAAATAAAAGATGTGAAATCCATGGAGATCGTGAACAGACTCGAACACCTCTGTCAACCACTCCACCATTATAATTATGTAGCAAAGCCGTCAAACCTTCTCCGCAGAAAAGGAAGAGATATGGCGAGATTGGGTCTCCTTGTCGAATTCCCCGAGTTGGAATAAAAGGATTCATCAGCCTGCCATTTAGCTTAATAGAGAATCTAACAGTGGAAACACACTTTAGAATAAGTTGAACCAGACGCAAAGGAAAACCCAGCTTCAACATCACAGCTTCAAGAAAGGGCCATTCCACACGGTCATAAGCTTTCATCATATCCAGCTTCACCGCACACTGACCTTTTTTAGCCTTTTTCGTTCTCTTCATAGAGTGAATACACTCAAAAGCCACTAGAACATTATCTGTAATCAAACGTCCGGGAACAAAAGCACTCTGTTCTTGACTAATAACATCTTGCAGCACTGATCTCATCTTATTAGCAATGGCTTTAGTGGCAATTTTATAGAGGACATTACAAAGAGAGATCGGCCTAAATTGTTTAATAGATTGTGGATTCCGTACCTTTGGAATAAGCGGACACACATTGAGTTATGGAGGTGCCCTTCCCCCTCTTGACTAGATCTTGATCTATAAGGTTTTTATGTGTCCTCTTCCTTTAGATCTAGATCTAATCTCTCTCCCATGTGTTGGGATCTCTACCTTCATATACACTAATAGAAACTAAGCTCTAGATAACGACCTGTGCTGCACAAGATCTTATGAACGTGTGCAAACTCTCGAAGGGATCATATTTTTGATCCTCGTTTGTTTGGATCGAGAAGGCTGGACACACGGGGAGTCGGTGACATTCTCACTGCTAGGCTTAGCCATGCGAATTTTCATCATGCTTTATCAACCCATCGACAACTCTTCCGCTACAAGGTTGACGTATACAAGCGTCATGTCAGCTCTCTCATATAGTTAGTGATAACAACGGGACTTTTAAGTGGTAATCGCCGTAAATTGTACTAGTAATCTTGTTTGCGTAACAAGTTCTTGTGTCGTATTTTTGGTTTTAGGTAACCCGAGCTTGAACCATCTTTTTCTGCTTTTGTAACTATTTTTACTACATTATAAAATATACAAGTCCTACTAGACGAGACTGAAACAAGAAACAAAAAAATATCTCTTTCAACAAATTTGTACCCTGTCGCAACACCGCGACATTAAAAAAAACATCCAGCAAGGCAACAACACGCAGTGTGCAAGGTGTTTTGTGTATCGAAACGATGTAAAAGCCTGTGACTGGAGCATACACGATGCAAATGTCACAAGAACAGTATGCATGTTCCTCGGATTTGTTGAGTGAACGCCTGGATTAAGCAGACACGAACAATTACAGGTTCTGTCTTCAAGACTTGCTCTTCCGCTGCGTGCGTCCACGTCCTCGGCGAACCAGGAGCCGAGCCGCGGCCTCCTTCAACTTGAAGGCACGACCCGACTGCCAGAAGCCACGCTCCAGCGCCACTGCCGCGACACACGCCGACGGTGACTTCTCGTCAATGTTCGTCGCCTTGGCTGTCCCCTTCTTGGCGAGGTCGTCCTTGGCCCTGACCACGACGTCGGGGCCCTCCTTGTTCGCCAGCGCCGCAATGATGGGTGTCTTCTGTGGCTTCTCGGCGGCGGACCTGGCGAACAGGTCTTCGTCGCCACGCGTCACCGGCACGATCTTGTGTCCATGGTGGTCGGTGGACTTGATCACCGTGGCAGGGCGGCCTGGCGGAGGGAATACTATGCAGTCGTCACTGTCGTACTCATCGTACACGGACTGATTCTGCATGCCGCTGCCGGAGCGGCTCACCGGCTGGGGAGCGCCGTCCGTGCCATCGACATAATCTTCGCCGTACCCGTACCGGCCCACCGTGCTGCCGTAGCACCGCACCGGAGGCGGACGAGCGGCAGAACTGCCCGCCTCAAAAGAGGCTTGCTCCACCGCAGCCACGGGAGGTGTCGCTCGGTTTTGCTCGGCGGCCATGGCAGCTACAATACTAGCGAAGAAGTCGTCCTCGACCGGCGGCGCATCCTCGTCACGCGTCACTTTCATCGGCATGATCGTGTGTCCATGGCCTGGGGGCTCGATCACCGTGCCAGGGTCCGGCATAGGGAACAGCTTGTAGTCGCCATTATTGTCCTCATTGTACACGTACTCATTCGGCGAGCCGATGCCAGGGCGAGCGGCGTCCGTGCCGTCGTCATAATCTTCGACGGGCCGCACCGGCGGTGGGCGATCGGCGGCAGTGCCTGCCTCCGTCGCGCCGTGCTCCACCGCAGCCACGGGTGTCCCTCGTTGCTGCTCAGCGGCCATGGCAGCCGCGATACAGGCGAAGAAGTCGTCGCCGTCTGGCAGCGACGCATCGTCGTCTCCGTCGTCCCACTTCGTCTCCGTCGTCATCGGCATGATCGGAGTCGATTACAGGGCCAGGCCGGCCCGCCGGAGGGAACTCCTTGTAGTCGTCATCAAAAGCGTCCTTGCCGCCGTACTCGTACGCCATGTCGCCGTAGTATCGAACCGGCGGCTCATCGCCGGTCATGTCGCTGACCTGCTGATCCCGAAGACGTTGTAAACTCTGTTTCTTGGGTCTTCCTTCTTTCAGACGGCGGCGACTTGTTTCTGATCACCGGCAGCCTTCCCAAATCACCTTTATATATCTACAGGTGGTCATGTTGAAAGCAGTGTAAGTCCAGTTCGGACTCACGAACCTGCGACAACAGACAGGGGTAATTATAGAGTTCTATTTTCGCGAGTACGGGGTGATTACGGGTTAGAAAAGGAAACCGAGTGCTATCTAAATTTAACTTTGTAAATAGTAAGCAAATAAAATTAACAAACTATAACGGAATGGAATGGGAACTCGATCGGTCTATGAATTGAGTGTTCTGTAATAGTAGGCTTTTCAATAGATTAGGTTAGGGATTTGATAGCCGCCTTCTTTATTACCAGAGATGCCTGCAATAAGTGATGCTCGATTTACCTTTGGATAGCGAGGTTTAGTTCCCGATGTCAATGATTGTGTTGAAAGATTAAATTTGTCTAGACATGATCCTTGAGATCTTATTCGTATCGATTTTGGATATTTTCTCATGATTATCACAAGGAGGATTGTCTTTGCAATTCTTGCCCCGGCTGCTTATATTCGATAATGGTGATTCGTGTTCTCAGCTTCCAACGACGTCAACCATACTGTTCGATTTTTTCTCTAAATTACTTATGTTGATACCCCTGCCGATGTTGGTTAATCACTTTAATGGTTGAAATCATGTTGGCACTGCAGATCAAAATTAAAATGATAAGAGAACCCAGTTTTATACCTATATGTCTCTAGGGATGCCTTCAGAAATATACAAGATTATGTCATGAAAGAAGAGTTTCAAGATCTTGAAGATTTCTTGTGTAGTTAGCTCATCTATCTCTACCATGTATTCCAATAATATCATGGTATTAACCGTAAAAAACGATTTGGACAAGGAGAAAAACCACTAAGTAATTTTACAGTATATATCAGGCCATGGTATACGTTGGCGCCGGCTGACGCACATGGTATACTAACTAACAACACACAACGGCTTCATATGCCTCGTCAAAATCATCACACTCTTGCCCAACAATTTTATCTTTAATTTGGATGCTAAACCTAAAGGGACCTCAACTAGCCTTCAGAGCTCCCCCCGGTTGACCAGGAGCTGAGGCACCACTCTACGATCTGCTCTGTTCAATAACTCGTCAGGATTCCATTTGCCCGGGACACAGAAAATTTGTGCCCAGTACAGGCCAAGCCGAGAAGTAGATCGGTCTTCGGCATTCACCTATGTTATTTTTGGTCAACTGTTGTTAGCGGAATTTGGTATAGAACCCTGCGATGATGAGCTTGCAACCGCTTCCTTCTGTGGTTTGCTTCTCGAGAAGCTCTTGGCATAAAGAGCTCCGAATACAATAGCCTGGTAGCACATAATATCGATTTTACTTCGAATGAAGATAGAAAATGTTATGGAATACTGATTAGGCCAGAGACAGACGACTTACAGCACCAACCCACTGCATCCAGCTAAGCGGATGTACGAACCAGACGCAGGACAGTAGTATGCTCACCAACTGCAAAAACATATGTTGAATTGCTGTTAGAAAATGGTTCGGTGATATGTGTGCGAGTATGTGACACTGGTGAGGACTGTATCAACCTGTCGAGTTGTCATGATTGTAGCAAACGTGAGAGCCCCGAATGTTCGAATGGTGTAAGATATGAAGAACTGGCTAGCTGTTGTTGCAACCTGGACGGACAAAGAATTTAAATCCCATATGCCAGAAAGATAAGTTCGGTCCATTATTCATAGTACAACTTGTCCTAGATTCAATTTGTGAGCATGCAACTTGTCCTACATTTCATGTCCTGACACTGAAAGAAAATCTGACAGTTCTAGAATTTCCTCTCCTTATGTGACAATGTCTCTACAATCTACATCCACCTATATCCATCAACTTAAGACCGTAATTTTTAGTTCATATTCACCGGTGGTTCATTTGAGTAAAAAAAGAATAAGTTCATTGCACTTCAATTGAAGGACTGGAAGGTACATCTTACAGTCGATAGGATTAGGACGTCGTAGAAGCAATCTGGATGACGAACCATAAAGTCAACAGCTGGAAGAAGATGATTCTGGAGAATAAGTCCTGTACAAGGAAAAAAATTAACAGAGAAAAATTAGCCATGCCATCCATTAATAGAGCATTGTACAGTGTAAGTGCGACAAACTAAGTCCGCAGATTGACAGGCAAAACTTTGGTTGAATCTCCGGTAAAACAATCTTCGGCACAATGACAAAAGTACAAAAGTACCGGTCCCAGTATAAACTTAAAGTTGAACATTTGAAGTAATGCAGGACGTAATCAAAAGATAAGAGAAGTAACCATTTGATTAAGCATTTACCACTCAAGCTAATAATACAAGAGCACATTGTCGTGTAGAATATTTGGTTGTGTATTTCCATCTCATACCCTTTGAAGAGTTTATCTTGAAAGGTGCTTGTGAAACCATCAAATCTAGATATTCAAAGAGAAGGAAGTTAGATAGAACAGAGCACCTGAATGCAAAAGCTGATCCAAAGAGAGTAAGGAATAAACCTTACAAGTCAGTAGTGCACAGCTGCACCCATACTCACACCTTACACAATTATAACTAATGGGCAGTGAGAAATTTAAAATGTAAGATGGTTTTATTTTTCCATGTTTTACAAATTTACTACTCCCTCCTATCCATATTAATTGACATAGAATCGGATGTATCTAGACATGTTTTAGTGCTAGATACATCCGGCTCAGCGGCAATTAATATGGATCTGAGGGATTAGATATTATCGAATCACAGAACTTCTAAAAATATAATACACTATATCCTCAGCAGTACAGATACTCAGTGGAGTCATAGCCATAGAGGCATTTGGTATCTATGACTGTAGCATGCTTAGCACTACTGAATACATTTGGAATCTAGCCATAGAGGAGAGTGGAATCTTATGATTATGATTTTGAGCTCGTCTACAAGGCCACAGCTGGTGGTGTTGTTCCAGCATTCTCGTCTTCCGGGACTGGAGGTGAGACCCATCTTCCGGCAAGAGAAAGTAGCTGGAGTGTACTAAGGTGCAAATATATCTCGAGATCGCTGTCTCGAGCTTATTCAGATTCTGCTCTGATAAGGGATTTGGATCCACGGGTACATCACTTGACTGCAGAGGCATCAATATCACCACCTTTCCTTTCCCCAAGCTCCTTTTCATCGGATTCAACCATCAGTTCAAAGTACAGTTCAGACTCACCCTCCCTGTCACCTTCAACTAGCTCCCCACCGTCACTTGGTCTTTCACCTGCTTCATCTAATTTGCCACACGCTTTGGTGCCATCGTCCAGGTCTCCCCTTCGTCAGTCATCTAACGAGGAACGTTCAAAGCCTGTCCTAGGATCACTACGCTCTCCTTCCAAGGTCTCGTCTATAGCAGAAAGAAGAGGAGGATTTTCAGCTCTGAAACTACCATCACTCCCAAAGGATCTAGTATTGCCACCAAGGGCACCGTCTATTATTCACACATCAGCGGAAATCACAGATAAAAGTAATACCAATGGTGTGAAACAGCTTACTAGTGTTTCTTTCCCAGATGAAAGCGTTGAGCCTAAGCTCATTCTGCTTGCGGGTCCTGCTCGAGCGAACACATTGAGCCGCCGCCTCTAGCAAAAGACATGCCCCACAGAAGATTTTTTTCTCACTGTGTTAGGGTCCCGGAACAGCAAGCTGAGGCTTGCCTGGCCTGATGGATGACTCTTGCCCCGCAGTATGCACATGAGGGCATGGGCAAAGGGGACAGCACACAGCAGCAATGTGATGTCTGAACCTCCACATAAGAAATATTGCTAGGCTACCATATGGATAATTTTGCACCCAACCAAAGCAGCATCGCCCGTCCATGCTGATCTAAATTCATCTATGCCAGTCTCTGATGAAATCCGCCACCGTTCATCATCTGACATCTGTTGACCATTTCCGCAAAAAAGCCTCCGTCAACCAATGGCCATCTGCCATTTCTCCAGCGCTACTCCTGCCTAATCTTCTTGCTACAACTATCATCAGTCCCCCCCCAGATCAATCCATTCCCATTGTTAGATCTGGTGGTCTTGCACCGTGCACCGTCAAGCTTGTCTAGGTGAAAAAGCTTAAGGCCCTCAGATGTCATCCATTCATCTCTCTCTCCCTCTCCCTCCTCCCCCCACCCTCTCTCTCGTCTTCCTCCCCTCCCCTCTCCCTCTCACTCTCGTCGTTTTCTCCCTCTCTCCTCCATGGCAGCTGCTCCTCCCACGTGGACCTGCGGGGCAGTAGTCCATGCTGGGGCGTTGCCCACTCTGAGCAACGCGAGCACCACATGCATTACTGCGAAGGTGCCGCCAAGGCCTCTAGATCTAAAGCTATGAGCTCCTCCTCCTGGTCTTTTTGTTCCAGATACTGGTCATTGTGTACACTGTCCGTGATTATACTCGGTGTCTTCCTGATCCATGCTTTCTTTGTAGATATGTCCATTTGGTCCTATAGATTCGGTTTCTTTTGGTTTAACCAAAAATCAAAATCAAATTCTCGCTTAACCATAGTGTTGCTGTTCTGAATCTGCATTTTGGTTGCTACGATTTGAAAACTGTTGAAAAACGGTAAATCAGAAACCACAGTTTCAGTTAAAACAAAGTTCCTACCGCAGTTTGTAGGAATCCTAGTTTCCTATCTTGAACAATTGCTCTTATACTTTATTTGACGTTAATGTCTGTTCTCATATGCTATTATTGCGTAGTGTGATGTAGGTAGGCCGGTTGTTTTATGGCACATAGCAGAAATGTGACTCTGTAATCATTTCAAATTGATAAAGACATGCAACATAAACCCAGCATGAGCATGTGCAAAGGAAATCAAATAACCGAACTGCACACGACATGCATGGTAAGTGCCTACGTACTGCTATGTGACTACGTGAGATTGAGCATGCACATACCAACTTGAGGTAAGCCGGCGAGTGGTGAACGTGAGCTACGGGTCGCCAATGAGGTTGACGTGGAGTCACATGATCACATCCCATGCGCCCACCGCTCGAGGACCGCGCACCGCAGCACCAATAGCCTTGGACAGGATTGCTGCTGTCTTGCTTGTTCACAGTTTTTCTTGCAAGAAATCGAGTCACCCTAGCTGGTCAACAGCCCAGTTAGCATACCATGTCAGCGTAACTTAGCTGGGGATTTTGATCTGTTTGGTCATAAAACATAAGTGAGTTGTTGAATATCTTTGTAATGCAATACAATATCGGTATGGTGTAGTACACCAACCGGATTGTACGTATTTGTATATGCCACGGTGGAGGCTTTTTCCCTCATATAACACGTACACGATCGACCCAAAGGGCAACGATCGATTTCACAACTTTAATATGGTATCAGAGTTGTTCTCTTCCGCGACCTAGCTGCCGTACAAGAGATCGCCGCCGCCGCCACAACACAAACCAAGCCGCCGCCGCCGTCTGCCGCCGCCGCCACAACCACAACCTGCAGCTGCCGCAACTTGTCTTGCCGCCGCCACATACATCTACGACCTGCCGCCGCGGCAGCTAATCTGCCGCTGTCGCCCTTTAGAAGACAACCGCTGCTGCTGTCGTCGATCTCCAGTCGCCACAGCCCTACAACCTTCCTGTCGCTGCCATCATGAGCTCCTCATCATCGAGTCTCTCGCTGGCTGCCGCCCTGGGAGCGCCGCCCATGCAGAAGCTCACCCGAGCGAATTTCTTGCTCTGGAAGGCCCTCGTGCTTCCTGCTTTCCGCGGAGCAAACGTCATGGGGCTGCTTGATGGATCAGATCATGCGCCTCCGAAGACTGTCGAAGTTGAAGACTTGGAGAAGAAGAAGGCCATCGTGGAAAACCCTGCCTTCATGGTCTGGATAGCACGGGATCAACAAGTTCTCAGGTTCTTGCTGAACTCTCTCTCCCCGGACATCCTTTCTCACGTCCTTGGCTTGGAGAGCACTGCTGAGGTATGGAACGCCATAAACAAGATGTTCAACACTGCCTCTCGCTCTAGGGTTCAGCATCTGCGTACCTCCTTGAACGAGACGAAGAAACTGAAGCTTTCCGCTGCACAGTATTTCACGAAGATGAAGACGTTCGCATCTGAGCTAGCAGCAGCCGGGAAACCACTTGAGGATGATGAACTGATCGGCTATCTTCTTCATGGCCTTGATGGTTCGTATAATTCCCTTGTAGCTGCTGTCAACGGAAACCCCAATACAACTCTGGATGATCTGTTTGGACAATTGTCCTCCTTCGATATGTGTAATGAGATGCTCAATGCAACTACTGATGATGATGTTATTCCCTCCTCGGCAAACGCTGCTCAGCGTGGACGTGATAGGAGCAACCCGCCTCGCAATGATCGCTCTGATCATGGCAAGCAATGAGTTGACCGTGGTGATTACCGTGGAGATCGTGGTGACTACCGTGGAGACCGTGGTCGTCGTGATGGTGGAGGACAGAGACGCACTGATGAAAGGCGAGATGATCGCCGTGACAGTGGACGGCGTCGTGGTCGCCGTGAGAAAGTTGATAAACCCCCCACTCCGTTCGTTGATGTGACTTGCCAGGTTTGCAAGATTCATGGCCACCCTGCTGATGTTTGTTGGTGGCGCTATAAGAAGGATGAGTCTGACTCCGATGATGACCAAGATGACAAGGCTGCCCATATGGCATCCTATGGCGTGGACACCAATTGGTATGGTGACACTGGAGCCACTGATCACATCACTGGCGAGCTGAGCAAACTCTCCACCAAGGAAAAGTACAATGGACGTGAACGCGTCCACACGGCTGAAGGAAAAGGTATGGTTATAAGTCATATTGGTCATTCAATGTTTCGCACCCCACATGGTTCCTTACATCTTAATAATATTCTCCATGTTCCTAGTGCTTCCAAAAATCTTTTATCCATCCATAAGCTTACACGTGATAATGATGTGTTTCTTGAATTTCACCCATCCTTCTTTTTGATCAAGGATCAGGCCACAAGGAGAACTCTGTTTAAAGGTCCGTGTCATGGTGGGCTCTATCCTCTCGTTCCCATCTCCGGTGGGAAGTCGTCCAAGCATGCTTTTATCACAATAAAGCCTTCGTCTTCTACGTGGCACCGTCGTTTAGGGCATCCCTCCTCCTTTGTGGTACAACAAGTTCTTAGGAAGCATAAGTTATCTCATACCCCAGAAATAAATCCTTACATTTGTGATTCTTGTCAATTAGCAAAGGGTCATCAGTTGCCATACCCTATATCTACTAGTGTTTCCACTGTTCCGTTGAACAAGTGTTCTCTGATGTATGGGGTCCTGCTCCCGCCTCTGTTGGAAAATACACTTATTATGTAAGCTTCATCGATGATTTTAGTAAATTTACTTGGATATATCTGCTTAAGAAAAGGTCTGAAGTTTATCAAGTGTTCCTCAATTTTCAACAACTTGTGGAACGTAAGTTTGGTAGAAAAATTATAACTATGCAGACTGATTGGGGTGGTGAATATGAAAAACTCCATGGCTTCTTTCAAAAGATCGGCATCACCCATCATGTATCTTGTCCTCATGCTCATCAACAAAACGGTTCTGCCGAGCGCAAACACCGTCATATCGTTGAAGTGGGGCTTGCCCTTCTTGCTAACGCATCCATGCCTCTTAAATTTTGGGATGAAGCTTTTCTTACAACCACCTTTCTTATAAATTTGCTTCCTAGCAAAGTCATCAACTCTGACACCCCCGTTGAACGTCTCCTACACACAATACCAAACTATGATTCCCTTAGAGTTTTCGGTTGTGCATGTTGGCCCAACCTTCGCCCATACAACAAACGTAAACTCGCTTTCCGCTCTACACGATGTGTTTTCATGGGATATAGCCCTCGTCATAAAGGAGTAAAATGTCTTGATATTTCCACGGGCCGTGTTTACATATCTCGTGATGTTGTGTTTGATGAGAACATTTTTCCCTTTGCTTTGTTACATCCTAACGCTGGAAAACGTCTTAGTCAAGAGATACTTCTCCTTCCTACTTCATCTACATGTGGTGATGCAAACATTGATGACTATATGCCTATACCTATTGTGCCTGTCACTAATCATGAACAGGTTCATGCGGATCACGAAGAAGAAACAGCAGAAAACGGAGCTGGATCCGATGCAGATTCTCCTGCAGCATCGGATCAGCCGAACATCGATCCTCTCGAGTCCCAATCATTGGAAATCAGTCTTCCGTTGTGTCTGATGGTGACCATGCGGAGGTGTCGCCCCTTCATTCGCCGGCTTCCTCACATGCACATCAAGACAACGAAGCTGACACAGGGGATAGCAATGATTCCAGCGGCAGTCCGGTGCTGCAGCATGCAAGTGGAGATGAAAATAGCGATGGCGACAGCAGCCACGCATCTGGCGCTCGTTCGCTCTCTTCCTCACATGCAGATATACGAGACGAACCTCATGATATCCATGCAGATTCTCCACATGCAAGTTTGGATCAGCCTCAGCCTGGATCTTCTGCGGTATATGTCCCTGTAGTTGATTCCGCACCAACTGGCCGCACACGTTTACAACAAGGAATTCGTCAACCTAGGATATATAAAGATGGTACTATCACCTATGGTCGTCAACCAAAAATCTATAAAGAGGCAAATTCTGTTAGATATGGTTTGCTAACATCTACAGGAGAACCATGTTCGTTATCTGAGGCATTGGATAATTCTCAATGACGAAAGGCAATGGAGGAAGAATATGATGCCTTAATTCAGAACAAGACTTGGCATCTTGTCCCCCCGAGCAAAAACAGAAATTTAATTGATTGTAAGTGGGTGTATCGTATCAAGAAAAATGTGGATGGCTCAGTGGACAGGTATAAAGCACGGCTTGTTGCAAAAGGTTTCAAACAAAGATATGGTATAGACTATGAAGATACTTTCAGTCCCGTTGTTAAAGCTGCAACAATTCGAGCTGTTCTAGCCATTTCTGTATCTCGAGGATGGAGTTTACGGCAGCTAGATGTCAAGAACGCGTTTCTACATGGTGTTCTGGAAGAGGAGGTTTATATGAGGCAACCACCGGGATTTGAAGATAAAGATGCTCCTCATTATATTTGCCGTCTTGATAAGGCTCTTTATGGTTTAAAACAAGCCCCAAGAACATGGTATTCTCGGCTCAGTTCAAAGCTACATGATCTCAATTTCACACCATCCAAGGCTGATACCTCCCTATTTCTCTATCAAAAGTCAGGTATCACTATTTGTCCTAATTTATGTTGATGACATTATAGTTGCAAGTTCTTCGGATGCTGCCACTTCTATTTTACTTCAGGAGCTCAATAAACACTTTGCTATTAAAGATCTTGGTGATTTGCATTATTTCTTGGGTATTGAAGTTAAGAAAACAAAGGATGGATTGATCTTGACACAAGACAAATATGCTATGGATTTATTGGCTAGAGTTGGGATGCTGAATTGTAAATCCGCTCCAACGCCACTATCCTCTACCGAGCGGCCGTCCCTTCATGAAGGCACATTACTTGGTCCTCTAGACAACACACAATATAGAAGCATTGTTGGTGCCCTCCAATACTTGACTCTCACAAGACCAGATTTGTCTTTCTCAGTAAATAAAGTGTGTCAGTATCTTCATGCACCAACAACTACACATTGGGCTGCTACGAAAAGAATACTCAGATATGTTAAAAATACATTGCATCTTGGTATTACTTTCACTAGTTCTTCACATACTCTTCTGAGTGCTTTCTCAGATGCAGATTGAGCAGGATGTCTTGATGATAGAAGATCCACAGGTGGTTTTGCAATCTTCCTTGGGCCAAATCTTATTTCTTGGAGCTCACGAAAACAAGCTACAGTCTCTCGTTCCCAGACTGAAGCTGAATACAAAGCTGTAGCCAATGCCACTGCTGAGTTAATATGGGTTGAAGCACTTCTTCATGAGCTTGGTGTTAAGTTGAAGCAAAGGCCTTGTCTATGGTGTGACAATTTAGGTGCTACCTATTTGTCTGCAAATCCTGTTTTTCATGCACGTACAAAACACATAGAGATTGATTATTATTTTGTGAGAGAAAGAGTAGCAAGCAAAAACTTAGATATTAAGTTTATTTCTAGCAAAGACCAAGTGGCTGATGGATTTACAAAAGCTCTTCCTGTTAGAGAGTTAGATAAGTTTAAGTATAATCTAAATCTTTGTAAGAGTTTAGATTAAGGGGGGCTGTTGAATATCTTTGTAATACAATACAATACCGGTATGGTGTAGTACACCAACCGGATTGTACGTGTTTGTATATGCCATGGTGGAGGCTTTTTCCCTCATATAACACGTACACGATCGACCCAAAGGGCAACGATCGATTCCACAACTTTAATATGAGTGACCACCGGGCTCCTTCATGGGAGTCCAGTGACTGAGTACTCGTCTCTCAAAGAGATCTGTGACCAATGATGCCTTTCCCTCATTCACAATCTCACGTAGAAATTGAATGTGGGGACATCTTAGTTTGACTTTTGTACCTGGTTTGTGTTATTAGTCTGTATGTACCTATGGTTATAACCTCTGTTGAACTTTGAAAATGCAGGTTTTCAAGGAGCATGAAACCGATGATCTTTTGGAGTTGCTGGATGCTTGTTAACTGTAGGTCAGGGTATTCTACTAGCTCTTAACAACTCAGCTGCGAATTGTCAATTCAATGAAGGCATTTCCTCCAGCATCGCTGCTTGCACTGGCGACTGTCAGCGAGGTACAAGCCATGACAACCGTTTCCTCCTGAACATATAGGCCACAGATTCCATTTAGTAGAACAGATGGGTTGGCGACACTGGCGACTGTCGGCGAGGTACAGTGCGCTTCTCACGACTTGCTTATGTCAAAATGGCAGGAGTCTGCCAGAGCGCTGTATCTTTGAATTAACACACATGGATCAGGTTTTGGCGCAACTGGGTGTATATTATGTGCTCCACTGTAATGTAAGCCCATAATCTGGGAAATTGCTGTTGTCGCTCTTACCCCTAAAATTTAGTGTACATCTCTCTCAGGGAGGAACAAATTTGTTGTATTCCTCTCGGCCTACAAGTATCTCCATTTGGTCTTAGCTTTTAACCTGGAACTCAGCTATTTGATGTTCTGTTGCTCATGTCCGAATTAGCAGTGTATTTTTGGCTGTGCTCCATGATCGTCCATACCTTGTATAATCATACATACTGCTTGTTTTTGTGATCTTTAGCCAAACGCCAGAGTTCCCACTGTCAGGAATCACCTTTGTGCGTGTGGGGGAATGCCAGGGTCATATTTGTTGACCAAGCATGCTTTCTAAAAGTTTTCTTCAGGGTGATAAATTGGACAGTGGAGGTGACCAATCTTGCTATGTAGTACTTTAGTTGCATTAGACTTAACAACAAAATTAGAAAGTGTTACCGAACAAAGTAAATGTAGTTCAGTTCACCACAACACTGTAATAAACCACCACAAACATATTATTTAATAACACATGAGCTGACATAAACCTAGCATTCGTTGTTCATGGCAAGGGCTGCAATCTGAATCCAACATTAGACATCTGGTTTGTAGGTGAGGAAGTACTTTATCTTGAGATAGGGAGCCCCCACCCCACCCACCGACCTTTTTTTTTTACCGTAAAAGGCAGGAGCTCTGCCATTGCATTAAAAGAAGGAGAAGAATTGATCCAGTTTAGAAGGGAAACCGAATCCAAACCCATACATTGCACAGTTAATTATGGGAACCGGCAAAACCACTCAAAACACACAAAGGAATTAAGGCACATCATCGGAGACAGAAACAAGAGTCCCTAGGCCCAATTCCAACAGAAACATCTTGTAATCGGCAACACCAAGCAGCACCACTCGGAGATCACTCACCTCACAAAGGGAGAGTTTGCACCTAGCCTTAAGAAGACAACAACTAACCATTAACTTGAACCAACTCACGGATGGCCTGGAGCACCGTCGGCGAAGGAGGCTGCTTGCACATCCGTAGAAAGGGCTTCATTCTTTCTTGCACTTCTTCCTCAGAGCCTGTCTTTGAACTTGTGTCCTTTGGCAGTTCTTCAAAAGCCTCTGCCAATCTATACTCAGCTCGCTTGGCAGTGGGAATGGTGCAGTCTTTGTTCTTCTCTTCCAATCTGCAACTTCGTCTCCCGACCCAAGGGGAGACGTCGTCAATCTGCAAGCTAATCGGTGCATCGAGCAAGGATAGTGGTGTCGTGGAGCTGAAGTTGCTCAGAATCCCATCCAGCAAAGTGTGCGGCGTATAGGAGACCAGCATCCCATTGCAACCAGCTGGAATGTCAGGCTCACGGATCTTCGGGCTGAGAAAGTCTCTCGGCGGTGCCAGCTCCAGGGGCACCTGTCCAACAGATATGTTAGCCAAAAACACCTCAGCCAGCTCCACATCCTTGCAAGCTGCCACAACATCGTCAACATTGTGTTGCTCATCCAAGCCCTGAACCATGGTCTCAATAGGGGCAGAAACCACTTCAGGAGGATCCACAATGTGCTGCTCCAACAAACAACCCAGTTCAGGCAAGCAACAAGCCCCAGCTGCCGCACTGGCATCCTCATCCTCCGGCACGGCGAGCGATGCAGCTTCCTCAATCATGTCAGTAATCAAGGACAGCGCAAGACCAAGCCTACCGCCGAGATCCTCCATTAGCTCCCAAAGCCCTGAAACCTGATCAGACCATCCCTACACAGAGGACACCAAGACGTGAAGGGGCGAGAACACCTCCTCCAAGCGAGCGGCAAACAAGGCTTGCATCTCAGCATTTAGTGCCACAACCTGGGCTTCAAGGAACGGCTGCAACAACCTCAAAGCGTCCGCAAAGATGCCCGCAACAGTTCCAGCCTCACCGAGACCATAAGGAGCCCCCCGAGCGATGAATCCTGATTGGCAGCAACAGATGCCCACGAGCGCTGAAGATGATCAGAAGGGGCTGGGGGCGGTCGGCTGCCGGTGCAAGGCTCTTGGGGCCAAGTCTTCGGACGACGCAGAGGCGAGCTGGAGTGGTGATGAGGCTCTTGCCGGGTTGAATGGCGCGCCTCGCAATCCCTCTCACGGTGACCAGCCTGGCGGCAACCCAGGCAGCGGATAGGGCCGCGGCAATCAACGACGAAGTGGTCTGGTTCCAAGCAGCGGAAACAGAGGCCATAGGTCCGCCGCTTGAAAGCAGGTGGGAGCCCAGCCTCCTTCCTGGATGACGGGGCAGGCGGCTTCTCCGGCCTCGGGCGGCGCCGTCCCCCGACCTCAACCCAAGCCCTCTCCGTAGACACCTCTGGCACCTCAGAGATGTGCCCCAGAGTGAAATTCAGAGGGAGCTCAGCAGGGGGAGGCGGCAGAGGGAGGTCAGGGAGCCCGGAAGGCGGCGAGGGAGCGGAGGTGAGGCCTCCAGCAGCACCATCAACGGCAGCAGTCGCCGGCAACTCCCCAGGCAGGGCGCTGGGCGCCTCCTCCATGGCGAGCAGGGGGGCGAGGTTGCTAGCGACCGTCAGCGGATCAGGACCAAATCCGGCCGGGGCCACGGCCGGCGGGGGCGGAGGGGACTGGTGAGGGCGCAAGGAAACAATGGACGACGGGGCGGGAGCGGCCGCCGCCGGGAGGGGCCGATGGTGGGCTGGGGAGTCCAGGATCGCCACCGCCACAGCGGGGCAGCAAGCTGCGCTAGCGGGAGCGCGAGGGAGAGGAAGGTGAGGGGCTGAGGGGAGGTGGTGGGAGGTGGTCGGGGGCTGGGGAGGGCATGGCCGCGAGGGAGGAGGGGCTGGCTGGGCGGAGGCACGCGACGGCAACGGCGGCGGCGGAGTCGCCAGCGCGTCGCGAGAGACTAGGGTTCCGCAGGCGCACTCCTTGTTTCTGGTGTTCTGTGGCTCTTTCCCCACCCACCTGATTCATGACCTCGTTCACATCCTTTAACCTCACGATTCAGTTGCTCCTCAGGATTGTACCTAGGTGCTTTATGTATCGACATAATAACAAAATGTCCTAATAGAACGTGGTAGTGCTTCATATGTGCAATTTGCGCGGGACGACCATTCATAATGGACATGCAACTCATGGAACCCACCAAATGAGATCACTGACGTTACCCTGGTGACTTTGGCTGCATTTGAGTCATTGATGTGCGGACTCCACACATGGTGACCCCGCATGTTAGTGGCCCAAAGTCACCCGACTTTGACTTTTGCAAAGTCAGTCAATCCGTGCCCGGAACTTATTGAGGCTCTTTCACACATACCTCACAAAACTAATAAATCATCAAGCCCTACTTAAATATTAAACTTCCCTCAAATTTAAAGCAGAGATAAATACCTAGATTGTACCGTATGTATAGATCGAACAAAACAAAATATCGATATGCACATCATCCCGGCCCCCGGAAAGAACGAACAAGCTAATACAAACACAACCAAACTAATACAAGCATGAGCAAACCGATATACTACCTTCCCAGTTTTGCGACATGCTCACTTCGATTGGTTTTTGGCTTCCTATGTCGGTCTCCTTCGTCAATCGATTTTATCCTTTTTGGCTTAAGTCAATAGGTTTTGAATACTCGTCACGCTATGATAACACTCTTAAGACGCAGATTTTGGTCTTCTCTCCGGCGTCACACCTTTTCAAATGTATTTTAAAGACTCTTAACGATATGATAACACTCTCAAGATACTCGCTATTTATATTGATCTAGGAGTCTATAGCAGACTAGATTTATCTCCTTCTACCCCAAGTCACGTGTACTATATTTACCGGCTATCAGTAAAGAAAACTTGCATATTCCTAACAATATCTATTAGGCTATTTGATATAAGTAATGCTTTAGGTGCATTTTAGACACTGATAGTGAAACTGTACATATTCATATATTTATTTTGGTTTCTAAAGTAAGGGGCCTCATGTTCTAATTTCGTCTTAGCCCTCCCAAATCTCAGAACCGGCCATGGAAACACAAGTCACTTTTGGAGAAAAAAAAACATGTTAGCAACTTGTAGACCTAACATGCTCTGCGATCAACGACCTGCTGCTAAACCTCGCCATAATGCAAGTGCACATACATGATACATCCGAGATTCAACAAAGTATACTTGTTACTTTCTTAGTCAAGACACGTGTATTATTGTACAGTATCTGAACACATAAAATAAATCATAGAGTAAGTTGCAAATCTCACAATGGTACATCCTCCGTAGTTCACGTGTACAATTCATGGACATGTAGTGGTAAGAAAAAACTGCATTAGATTTACGCAGAATCTGTTTAACAAACTCCGTTTTTTTCACTAACTTACGGTAGTAACACCTTTGGTGCTTGGGCCGGAAGGTAATCAAATTCTTTCATTTTCCAAAAACAAACTCCCGAGAATGCGTGTCAATCTGCTGCTTAGTCAAAGTCTGCTACATTGGAGAAGGAGGGTGTTCACAATGTTATCTTAATTATGTGTTTATTTATGCTTGATAATTCATGAGGAAAATATTAAGAAAATAAAATTTACCCCAGTGTTGGTGATTCTGGTTGCGCAACGTCCATTTCTGCATGATGTGGCTGGCTGAGTTTCAGATAAATTGTATTTACATCCTCTGAAGCAGTAATGTTGTACTGGGTAGAAGAACTTGCAATTCCCCTGTTTAATTCTACTTGTGCATTTAACTGAATATTGAAAAATAATCAAAACTTAATACTATCTTAGTTAATTAGAAAGTTGTGGAATATACATATACTACTATGTCATACTCATGCACCTTGTTTTGCAAATCCACATTATCTTGACGAACGGTGTTTAGTTTCTTGTGTAGCTCTATATTTTCCTGGTGCACGAGGCTTGCCTGCAATTTAAAACGGTTTTATGTTAATACATAAAATGCACTGCCCTCTGTAAATACTGCACTGATAGTACTGTCGTAATGGTATAAAAAGTAAGTACTAACCTTCTTGTTTATCTCTTTAATTTCTTCAATCATAAGTTGGTCCTGGAAAATAATATGTACAGTTCAAATGCATGATCCTACAATGGGAATTAACAGTATACATTACCTTAGCTAGCCGGATATTATGCAGGCTCATTTCCAGTTGATTCTCTAAACCCTTCAATTCCTCCAAACGCAAGCCAGATAGATGCTGCCCCAGCAATTGCCTGCAGTGGTTTAGCGAAGGCACACAGATATCATCGCACTTCTCTAGTACTACTCCCTCCGTCCCAAAATAAGTGTCTCAAGTCAAAGTAGATGTATCTGAGATACATCTACTTTGTCTCAAGTCAAAGTAGATGTATCAGATACATCTACTTTGACTTGAGACACTTATTTTGGGACGGAGGGAGTATAATAGTTAGGTTATCTGTAGAATTTGCTTATAATAAGATCTGTATAGGATCGCCATTTCCTTCTGTTAAATTCTCCATGTACAATTCAAATTGCTGATTTCATTTTTTTTTATGTATACAAGTCCCATGATATGGGCCCATGCATGCCCAGCCAAGAAGGAACCCTTGGATGTCCACGACAATTAAGAAGACATCAACAGATTAATAGTACGGCGTTTTGAAATAGAGATTATACATGTGCTGATCTAAAAAAACAATTACACCTATTATTGAATAGTATGTTGTGCAATATTGTAGATATATAATCAGTAGCCATTTATTTGTAATCAATTAGCAACTCATATAAATTTTATTTTGTGTACAATTGGCTGGATATCAGTCATACCTATGATTCTCCTGCAAGATATGTAGTTGCTGCCTCAGACGCCCTACCTCTGCTTGCCAAAACTGTTAATGGACGGTCATATATAGGCATGTGTATATAGTAACTGTTATTGTCCTTGAAATGCATTAATTTGTACTCTAGAAGTTGAAATAGAACAACACAACAAAGGGATAACTATATTTAAGTGTGTTTTAGTGCATTTAGAGACCCCGGAGCTGAATCGGATGAAACCCTGCGCTGCCGCCAGCGGGCAAAGCCCGAACGGGCCATCATCACATGATGGGTCTATGTCTCCTCGAACATTCTCACGTTGGCCTCGTATCCCAAATGGTGTAAGACCGTTGATTATTTGGAAAAATAAAATCAAAAGAAGGATTCCGGCATTGGATTTTATTTCCGGAGCTTGCCTTACTGTTGGGGAGGGGCTTTTTAATTTTACTTTAATCTTTTATATCATATGGCTAATGGTAACCCGGGTGGAGGTACATGCATGACAATTGGTGAGGAGAATGCCATGCAGGTGATCCACCTTTCATTAGGTAGCCATGTACTTTTATCTACATAGAAATAGACTCGATGAACTCAGTATAGATGAACTACATGACTAGCTAACTTATCAAGAATACTGGTCAAAAGTTATACCTTAGCCTCGGCGCTTGCACTCATGAATTGCTGGCCGTCTTTAACCTGCTGATACCTTTCAATAATTGATTTCATTCTGGTAAAAAGGGGATACAATATTAGATTCTCCAAAAAAAAACTATATCTTCTAGCTTACTCATGCACAGACATGATTATGACATAATTTGTGAAGTTTCATATGTCAGTGAGCACATGCCCGAGCGCGGATATGACGTGATGACCATAATTTCTTGGTATTAATTACTTCATGCATGGTATATAAGAAGCAATTTTAAACAAGTGCATATTTTATCATGGTGTATGCATATTACAATAGTACAATAAAATGGTGAAATTTTTGTATACAATCATTCAGTTCTAATATTACCACCCCGAACATTTAATGGGATTTTTTACAAGATCCAAATACCAATTCGATGATATGGGGATAAATAGTTGTAATTTTTATGATAGTTTTCAAACGGAAAGAGTATCTACATAAGGTGTTAGTCGATATCAATGTTGTACCTTTACAATGGGACACATATATTATTATCTTAGTTCTAGATAATTCTTGAAAGTAATTACTAAATTAGTTAAATAAGAGAGGGCGTAAAATGCTGAAAACATCAAATAGAAAGGAAAGATGCATGAATTAATGTCGTCAACTTGACCAGTATCTTGGATGATTCCAAAGGAAGAAGACATTTGGTTACTAGCCGAATGCATTAAAAATGGATAGATAACAAAGTAGCCATAAGTAGTTGACATGTTAATGTGATTTTGGTATTAAAATAGAGGGAACGTGGGAGCAATATATAATTAAAGAGTGCAGAAACTAACCACATAAATATTTCTCAGTGGATGAGATAAACAGAAACGAAATAGGTTTTATGGACTTATTGCCTTATACAAGTTCTAAATTTTGTTGAGAATGTTGGCACACAAAAATATGATCATATGTTCTACAAAAATGTGGAGACTGTACTGAAAACAATAAACTTGTGGACATATTTTAGTCTACGTCTATTTCGTTGTCAATATTGTAGACTGAATTTTTTCCATAATCATGCAACAATTTGGATGCCCCGTATACAATCTAGTTTTGTTTTCCACAAGTGGTAAAGTAAATTAATATGCTGATGACAATGATCCTAGTACTTATATGTACATAATCATGATCTAAAAGAAAGACAACAATATATATGTAGTTTTTTTAAAACGTTAGTAGTAGTAATATATTTGGAGGGGGGACAACAAGGATCAACAGGCGTTGTTTACATCTTTCAAGTGACTCCAAAGGAAGGCAATATTATGCAAACTAATTAATTCCGAAGGTGCATATGATACTATGCAGTCATTTGATTAGGTGTGCATATGACACTATGCATTTCCAAATATAACACAATGTTCTTCAACAATAGGTGTCACTTTAAATATAATTGAAAATTATAACACTAGAAAGCTAGCTGTTCCCCACAAAAACAAATAAATATGAATATTTGAAATTATGTGCCAACTGATTAAACGTTTCAACAAATACCACCAGAGTACCAGACCTGCTGATATCCCATACAGGCTAGACATATAGCAAAATACCAGCTCATCCCTTTTCTTATGGTGACATCTCTCGATCGTCAATATAGAGAAAGAAGACAAGTGGACTTCGCTAGGCTCTGCGAAGTAGCAAAGTAAAATATCGCCAAAATAAACATCAGGAGGAGTATTGGAGTAAGGTCATATATAAGCAAAGCTGAGATATAGAAGCACTACTAACTGTGTCTCGAGATGAGCTGCTACAGTGACAAAAGGATGATCATGTCCAAAAAAGGGAGATGAGCTGATCGATACAAAATAAAGATCACCAAGTCTCTTAATATGATCTCTCCATCAAATTAAACTAGCTAGCGTGCAAAGTTAATTGAGGGTCAAGGTGTGTTTGCAAGATCTGCGAATTGGGATTTGCACATGCTATAGATCTACCCACGGCAGTTTCTAGTTCAAGCTAAGAAGTACAGTAATATGTAGTATGTACATACACATGCAGTACCCGGAGTTGGAGTAGTCGTAGAGGCGTCCTGTGTTGGAGAAGACGACGACCCCTACCTGCGCATCGCACAGGATGCCCAGTTCCTTGGCTTTCTTGAACAGCCCGCTCTTCCTCTTGAAGAAGGTCACCTGCCGGCTTGTTGTGTCTTCGATCCTCTCGATCACCGTCTTTCCCCGGACCATCATGTAAAGATCGCCGGCCGGCTAACCGGAGAGTTGGTCCAGCTGAGAGAGAGAGAGAGAGAGAGATGCTATATGTGAGTTGAAGATTGTCTAGACAGAGAGAGCGAGAGAGATGCTATATGGGGAGTTGGTCACCTGAGGATTGTCTAGCTAGGAAGTACTTGTTCGCCACTACAAAGCCTCGTACCGTACATCTCGTCATTGCCACCTATCGAGAAGTGACACATCGGCTGCCATGGCTACCCAATGATGCATGTGCTCCTGCAATATCATACTACAAAGCCTACCCGTCCTTTGGTTTTTTATACTCCGTATAACGAATGGCAAGCAAAGTTCGGTACGGACCAACTTGCATGATAACCTTATTTTCGCTGCTTGGAGCCTTGTGAAGACTTTGGCTCATGGTGCACACAACGTATCGTTTGGGTGGGGCATATATATACTGCCGGGCCAGAGTAGTTTTATTAAGTAAGCAGTAGGGTACACTGGATCTGGCAGAGTGATACTCCCACTGTTCTTACATAAGTTAAGTAAACGTCCATATCTGTACGGTAGCATATCAATCACTAATCACTAGTGTCATGTATGCAATATTTTTCCTCCGTACATGTGTATATTAAAATGGCAGCGATATTCCGTACAGAGACCAACTTGTAATCGACTAGCTTGTCCGTTCAGGCATATATACACCAAAACGGCCTCTCCGATGGTGGTGCTTGGAGCCTGGAGCGGCGGCCTGGTACAGTGGTACTAGTCATGGCGACGCTCCTGTCGGTTCGGATGGACGTGGTCGGCAGCTTTAAAACGTCGGTTTTTTGTGGCCGCCGCGGCGCGCTAATCCGGAACCCGGGAGGGGGGGGGGGGGGCGCTTACCAACCGTGAAACCCAGGCCGCCCCCAGCCGGCGTGAATTCGGCCATATTTCGGCGAAAACATAATTCGGCCCATTTTGGCATACAAATTCACACGTTTAACCATACAAATTCACACACAAGTAAATAGTTCAACAATGCAAAAAAATAAATAGTTCAACAATTCGCGTCCTGGGTGGAATCATCGGCGAAGTAGTCGGAGTAGAGGATGCAGTACCCCAATGGGCTTTGTGGAGGAAGGCGAAGTTGTGTGGAGTGGATTTACCGAGTAGCGAGTAGTTGTGTTGAGTTTCCGTTGTGAGGTCGGCTCACTCTTGTAAATTGAAAACTTCTTCTCTGTCTTAATAAAGAAGACACGCAATGCTCTTGCGTGTTCTGGAAAAAAGAAATTGGCATTTAATCTTCTTCTTCTTCTTCTTCCACCAACAAATAACAACAAATTTCTGGTCACTGCGTACACAAAGGTCACGTAACCGACTTTGGTAGTTGTTATGTGAGATTGTATTAGTATTTATTTCTGAGAATATTGTGTGTTGTAGCGATGTAAGTTTTGTGGTTTCAATCTATATTTATGTTGAGTCTTCTAGCGTCCTGAAGCATGCATACATGTGTAACACACACATACTTGTATCCTATCATATTTCTTTAGAGTTAGCCACCAGTCAAACCACCGTATGATCATTAACTCACGAAACAGTAGAATAGGTGAACCGTCCGCTATTTACATGCAAATAGAGAAGCTCTCAGTCATATTCCTTAGTTTCATTTTCTTTTTACGTTATCTATTTGACTCTATTTTTTATGTCTTCAATGCATTTTTCATCATTCCTTAGCCCTCATTCGACAGGGAGATGTAGCTGCCGTCTTTGCCCATGGTCCAAAAGCTAGCAAAATCCAATTGTTCGTGCTAGAGTCCCACTGAGTTAGTTGAATGCAGATTATGAGCATAAAAGTGCAAGTGGTCCATTTGCTAGGATGCAAGCTTGTATACAAAGTTTGACTATTTCATTGAGGATTAGGATAATTTATCTGGAAAGTTTGGGAATTAAATTCGTATTTTTCATCGAACTTCTTTCATTTAAAGCTTTCTGTTGAAGATGTGGGTAGTCTTATTGTCACTCAGGGTTTGATGATCTGAACCTCTTTTGGTGCTTTATTAAGATATGCTTGTTGGTAGATTGGTCCATCTGACATTGATCTTAAGGCTTGAGGCAAATGCTACGTAGTAAGTTTCATGTATGGTCAAATGCGCGAGTAATACGTCTCAAACGTATCTATAATTTCTGATGTTTCATGTTGATATTATACCAATTGTTACATGTTTTATATACACTTCATAGCATTTTTATGCATTTTCTGGGACTAACCTATTAACAAGATGCCACAGTGCCAGTTCCTGTTTTCTGTTGTTTTTTGTATTTCAGAAAAGTTGTTCTGAAAATATTCTCGGAATTGGACGAAACAAAAGCCGAAATCCCTATTTTTCCAACACTTACACGGAGGGGAGACGGAGGGGCGCCATGGGCCGGCCACGCCAGGGTCCGGCGCGGCCCCCCTCACCCGCACCGTGGGGTGGCGTGGGGCCCATGGGCGCCTCCAGCCGCCGCCCTTTCGCCTATATATTCACTTCCTCGGGAAAACCCTAGATATCCGAGCCTCCATCCACGAAAAGTTCCAGAGACACCGCCGTCGTCAACCCTAGCTCGGGAGGGTTCTGAAGCTCTTCCCGGCACCCTACCGGAGAGGGGAATCATCACCGGAGGGCTCTACATCATCATGCCCGCATCCGGAGTGATGCGTGAGTAGTTCATCTTTAGACTACGGGTCCATGGCAGTAGCTAGTTGGTAGTCTCTGCACTTTGTGCTACCATGTTTAGATCTTGTGAGCTGCCTATCATGATCAAGATCATCTTATTGTAATGCTACATGTTGTGTTTGCTGGGATCCGATGAATATTGATACTATGTCAAGTTGATTATCAATCTATTTTATATGTTTTTATGATCTTGCATGCTTTCCGGTACTCGTATATGCTTTGGCCAAGTAGAGACTTGTAACTCCAAGAGTTAGTATTTCTGCTAGATAGTGGGTTCATGCCTCCGGTAATCTGGGAGAGTGACAGCAATTTCTAAGTTTGTGGATGTGCTGTTATCACTAGGGATAAATAACCGATGCTTAGCTTAGGGGCAAGTCTGTTAAGTCTAATGCATTTGTTTACATTACGCACATTACTTAATGCAATTATCCGTTGCTTGCAACTTAATACCAATGGGGAACTTGGTATGACAACCTGGAAGTGGATTATTTTTTGAAACTTTGGAAGTGGATTATTAGTCATAGGTGATGTTGGATAACGGTCTATGAATCTTGTCGTAATGCCCGCATGAATATCATAGTAATCATCATGTCATATATATGCATTGTTATGCGCTCTCTATTCATCAATTGCCCAGCTGTAATTTGTTCACCCAGCATGTTAGTTATCTTTTATGGAGAGACAGCACTAGTGAACTGTGGACCCCGGTCCATTCTTTTACACTGATAAGTACAACCTACTGCAAACATTGTTCCTTTTCATTCTTTGCAATTTAATACTGTTTTAAGCACCATATATTTAATCCTTTGTTTTCAGCAAGCCGGTGAGATTGACAACCTCACTGTTTCGTTCGGACAAAGCAGTTTGATTGTGTTGTGTGCAGGTTCCACTTCAACACGCCAACCTATTTTCTAGTGCCATCGCCGCAACAGCACTGTCTTCTGGCGCTGTTGGAAACCTTCAGAAGTGATTTCTTCCTCCTTGTAACATCCCAGCATTTTATAATGTTCAAAAATCACTAAAATTTAGAACTTTTGTTTTGTTTAAAATAAAATATTAAATGCATAAGAAAACCAACTATAAAAGACTTCAAACATATTAAAGAGTTTAATATTTCAAATATCTCAGTTTAACATTACTTTCAAAAGTTGTTTAAAGTTAAACATTATATTATCCATTGTAATTCTTGAAATCTCCATATGTATTTTGACAAATGTTTTACAAACTTTCAAATCTTTGCCTTGTAATAAAAAGTTTCTTTATGAGTATTTGATTTAAATAACCTAGCCATAGCTATTCATAAATTAAAATAATGTTTACAAGTATTCATTTAATATATTTAAAAACAGAATCTATTTGTCAAATGGTTTCAATCTTTTACCAGAACTCAAAACATAATTTTGTTAATTTCAAGTTTATAGGTTATAACTTTAATAACTGCATAAATTAAAATTAATGAATTATCCAAATAAACATTTCATTAGCTTAAATGATTTTCATTTATTTTCAAAACATAAAATGACTTCAGGAATATATCTTCTAAATAAGAAATAAATTAAAACTAAAATCTTTCCAAATGTTGTTATGAAGTTTCCAATTGAATTATCTTAATATAAAATATAATGGTGCACAAATTATTTTGAATTAAGATGAATACATTATTTTTTTCCTTTTATTTTCATTTAGTATGTTTTATGTTATTTAGTATTATACTAAAGCCTAAAATGAAATTTAGTATCTGAAAATGAGTTTAAATGACATAAAATTTAAACATATTGGAATGTGGATATTTTACAAATTTTATTTAGCTAAAAGAAAATTTAATTAAGATATATTTTCAAATTGACTTTAGGTGTCAAAATTGTATTTAAGCAATATTCCAAAATATTATTTTTCAAAAATGTTCAAAACATTCATTCAACTGGTTTAACACAAAGACAGTGATTTTACAAAATTTTAGAAATTTCTTTGACCTCATTTGGAGTTACAAATCAAAAGTTATAAAGAAAATAATAAAAACAGAAAACAAAAAAAAAATCCCTGACAGGCGGGACCCACCTGTCAGGGGGTCGTCTTCAACCTCGCCCCAAATCCCGCCCCCGACCTCGCCCGAAAACGGCCGGATTCATTACTTTTCAATTCGTGCGATTAAGGCCATTAAACCTCTCCCTCTCCTGCCCTATTTGTAGCCCCGACCCTCCTCCACTTTTCCCCTTGAACTGTGCCCCCAGGCTGAGCATTTTGCTCGCCGGAGTTCGTCGGTCCGCCGCCGCGTTTCTTCGATCCTCGACGAGGTGAGCCTCTTCCCTACCCGTTTCCCCCCTCCATTGCCTTGCCCTTGCTCCCCCGCACCCCCTGACGTCTTGCCCGCTCTTCCCTTGCAGTAAAACGTGCGGGGCACGTCCGACCGGAGCTCGGCGGCGCCCGAATCATCTCGGCCGCTCCTCCACGCCGCATCGAGATACGCCGCTCGAGGCCGACGTCGCCATCGTCTTCAGCACCCCGCGCCGCACATCGCCGTGGCCTCCTCGAGACCAGAAGCCTCCGCAGCTCCGGCGCCGTCCACGCCCGAGCCCACGCTGCCGTCGTCCTCCACCTCGGCGGAGCAGCGCCGCCACGTCCTGGTCGACGCGGCCGAGGCCGTTCGATCTCCCACCAACGGCCCAGATTAGATCCTGGCCGAAGAGGTATGATCAGATCTGGACCTCCCAATCCTCTTAAGATCGTACGGCCCAGGTTAACCCTAGATCCGAGCCAATCAGAGCTCACCATGTCAACAACACAGTCAGCGCCCAGTCAGCGCTGACGTGTAAAATGATTTTTCTCGATTTATTTAATTAGCAGTTTTGCAGAAAAGCCCCTGTGACTTAGAATTGTTATAACTTTTTACTCACATATCCAAATTCAAATATTATTATATATTTGAAAAGCCCTCGGCATGTAGAATATTTTAGATCGGCTAAAATTCAAATTTGACTTAGTATAAAATATTCAAATTTCAAATGGTGAATTGAGTATATTTGTAATAACTTTAAATCTATAAGTCCAAAAATTGCAAATAAAATTGTTTTAGAAACTTTAGAATATTTGAAAATTGATGCCACTGCTATAAAATAATTTTGAGTAATATTTGAATGAAATCATAGTTATATATTTAATTTGAATAGTTTGAGTATTTTCAACATAACTATTAATAGAAATATTATTTTTGATTAAATCAAATTGCTATAAATGTAATTAAATGCCCCCTGTCTATTAACACTAATTATAAAATTTTGTTATAAAAATTTAATAATATAAAACTTTAATCTCGTAATTATTCCTTTTATTATTTTTTTAAAAAAATAGAAATTAATTAAATTGCACTTATAAAGAAATCACATATGTTATTTTGATGCTTTCTTGTGATTAAAAAGTGCATTGCATGCATAACTTATTTTCACATATAGAAATATTCCCATAGGAAATCTCTTCATTAGTTTTCTCTAAGTGAGGAATATTTCCAAACTTAGTCTTTTGGTAAAAGTGCTATGCACTAGACACTTAGTATTTTCAACATGGAGCTAGAAGGCCAATGAAGAACTTAGTCAAATAAGACTTCAGAAGAATCTTCAAGGAGTAGAAGCACTTAGAAGAAAATCAAGAAGAAGTCCATGAAGACCAATCAACAAATGTTTTCTAAGTCTTACTTCCTTTATCATTATTCTCCCTTCTCTTAGACCCCTGGATAACTAAGTTATATTCAAGACCAACCTGGAGGCTATCAGCACCATCACTTCAAAACCATCAAGTCTACAAAATTGTAACGAAGTCATCACATCAAGAAGAAAATTAAGCAAGGAGAAGATTCTACATTCTACCTTCTATCTGTTCCCCCTTTCCTAATCTTGTCTTTCACTTAAGACTTAAATAACTTTTGATCATGTTATTACCATCTTGAAGTTGTTGGATCCTAGCGGCATAGTGAGATGAAGCGGCCTGGAGACAAACCTTACATGTCCACGTACATGAGACCTGTCCCACAACTTAAGTGGCTGGCCAGGTGTCTGTCTCTCTCACTATAGTGAATATCCAATTTACAAAGAGTTGATAATAATTGTTGATCATTTTGAAGAAATGACATAGTATTTACTCTAAATATTTCTACACATCCAGACTAAGCTGTTAGAGGGCTTATTCAAGATGATATACAACAAAATATTTTATTCAACTTATGACTTTAGTCCTTAGTCATTTGACCAAACTAATTGCATTGCACTGACTTAAAAGATTTTCATGGCATGACATGCATCTCTAGTCCTTAGAAATAAATTGCATATCATGCATGACATGTTTTCCTTAGAAGTTTTACAAAACTTGTTTGTTCACTAGATATGAGCATGTATGTTTGATGATTGTTGTTTGTTGATTGTTGTATTGTTGTTTGCTTATATTGTTTAGATTAAACGGAGAGCAAACGTTCGTTGTTGAAAAGAGTTTGTGAACAACGACAACATTCAAAGGCAAGTGGCACACCCCCATAAAAGTCCTATTATTTCTATGCATGAGTAGAGTATTTTCTATAAGCATGTGTAGGATAGCATTACTGTGCAAGCCATGATAGATCTCTTTATTCCCGTGTCTAGGTTCCTATGAAATTATTTAGTAGAATAGTGATGCTATGCAAAAACTATTTTGATGAAAAAGATAAGTCTACTAAGTTTTAATCAAACACCTGGGTGGAAATTGGTTGCTTGGCTGTATGATTTGAGTGTTGTTCCCAGGGGTTTTACCTGTGGAATATTCACTTGTGGAAGGCCACCCAGGAGCAAAGGAATCTGAAGAACTCCGAGTGAAGATTGCTTCTCGTGCAGCCATTGCCAATATGGGTTCTGGCTTGATAAACTAAGCTGCGTGGACTCTCCCCGGCCTGACAGGTGGTGGTAGAGGATTTGTAGGTGGAGCGCGTCAGGCCAGAGTGGGAGGGAAAATGTTTCTGAAAGATCTCGTCTCATTCTTCTCCTTTCCTTATCACAAATGGTGTGAAAAGGGTAACCTGGGTTGAATGGTTACAATGGTGAACGTGCACAACCTCTGCAGAGTTAAAATCTAAGTACTTAGCCGTGTCCCTGGAAACGGACAATTGAGCAGCTGAACGAGGATGTCAACGGAGGATTCCACCATTCCAACTTATAAATTAAAAACTTGATGGGTGAACAAGGGTAGAATGAGACAGTGGATTTCATGCCACGGATGTCTCGAATAGAAGAAAAGTGTTTTCAAAAAGGTTAGGGAAAAACTTGCTTTCTGCAAAATAGCCTTGAGCTCCACCAGCCAGATAAGCATATAGGTCATAGAGTTATTCCTCTAAGTGTCCACTATAGTGTCACTTGCCAGTTCCATTTTAATGGTTCTGACCCACGTTGTTGCAATATATATCTTATTGCAGACTGTCCTGATGATGAGTGAAAGTTTTACTAAGGGTTTCGAGTCTTCAACCAACATGCTCGCCTGTGGCACATGATGATGATTGGGGGCTCCATGAAGAATAAATTTTCCGTTGTTTACTCTGTGTACTGCTAGCTATATGCTATGCAAATTTGTAATGAATATTTTCCTAGTCTGGATCAGCGTTGTAATAAATTGATACTTTGTTGTGATATTACATCGTAACTGTGTGTGCAAACGAATCGATCCAGGGATTTGCACTATACACAGGTATCTGCCATATTTTAGGTGCAGGTACACTACACTCCTACTGGTTCGATAACCTTGGTTTCATAGTGAGGAAAAACTCGCAGCTGCACTGCTTCATACCTTCCTCTTGGGGTTCCCAACGGACGTGTGCTTTACCGTCATCAAGCCTGTTTTCTGGCGTCGTTGCCGGGGAGCAAGAGGATTTCTGCAAGGGGAGTTTTCGCGCTTCCAATCTTTTTACTTTGTTATTGTCTTGCTTAGTTATTTTGCCTTGTTTGCTTTATTTATCAAAAACAAAAAAAATTAGTTACTTGCATCTAGTTTATTTTTCGGTCTTGTTATCATGTCTAGCTCTGTTCCTTTGTCCGCAGTACCACATGTGGGAGAAATTATTACTTTTAGACAGAAAAGTGGGGAATCCTTTAGGAATGCTTGGGAAAGAATATTAGAATTACACAAGAAAGTGCAACCTAAGATGGATTTGAGAGTTCTTATTAAAATTTTCTACTATGGTTTATTCTCAATTTATCAACATGCTCTTGATACCATGGTAGGGGAAACCTTTTCTGAGTATGATACAATGAAAGCTCATAACATTTTAAGTGGTTTGTCGATTTTCCCCATGGTGGGCGAAACTAGGATATTTACTAAGTTAGACAAACTAGAAAAGTCAATTGATGATTTAACTCTGAGCCATAACCTTAAAGAACAACCTCTAGTTGAGTTAAAGAATGATTGGAAACCATTCATTGAGATTAATATTGGAAGTGAGAAGTTTCGTGCCTACTGTGACCTTGGTTCAACAATGTCCATCATGCCTAAAATGGCTTATGACCTATTAAAATTTGATAATATGGTTGATTACCATGTTATTCATTTTCATGCTGATGGAACAATCACAAGAAGCATAGGGATCATTAATGATATTATAGTGACTGTTCAAAATAAAACCATCACTAGAAGAAATTCGGCCTTACACCACCACTGTCCGCCGAGGTGGTGGTGTAGAGTGGCGTTCGGCCACGAAATTTTGCGTTTTTTTTTTCATGGTCGATGGTACCAACGACCACCGATTTCCAAATCCGTGGTCTATGGCACCCATTGCCCACAAAACTTGTGAATTTTCGTAGTTAGAAGCTGTTTTTCGGGTTGCGAGGCACCCATAGACCACGATCTCCCTGAAATTTCGTGGTTAGAAACTACGTTTTCGATAGCGTGTTCGGTTTTTGACTGGGATCGATACACCCCGCGAGCTCATATAACGTCGAACGAGGCCATTTGCGCTCTAAAAACCTCGTACCACACACACCCCGTCCTCATATCAAGATCCAGGGTGCATCTTTTTTCGGTTGCTCCGTTACTCAAAGCTGGGTTCGATGCTGTTCTTGATGTGGGCTCCACCATGTCAGTGACTCATTGATCTGTTGATCGATTCTTGCCCAGTTTATTATCCCGTTGCTCCGTTTCTTCCGGTACCGTTCTTGCCGCTGGCTCCACCATGTCAGTGACTCAGGATCATACTGATCAATTCTTGCCCACTTTTTTATGCCGTTTGCTCCATTCTTCCGATACTGTTCTTGCCGCTGGCTCCACCATGTCAGTGACTCAGGATCATGCTGATCGATTCTTGCCCACTTTTTTATGCTGTTAGCTCCGTTCTTGCGATACTGTTCTTGCCGCTGGCTCCACCATGTCAGTGACTCAGGATCATGCTGATCGATTCTTGCCAACTTTTTTATGATGTTTGCTCCGTTCATGCGTTACTGTTCTTGCCGCTGGCTCCACCATGTCAGTGACTGAGGATCATGCTGATCGATTCTTGCCCACTTTTTTATGCCGTTTGCTCCGTTCTTCTGATACTGTTCTTGCCAATGGCTCCACCATGTTAGTGTCTCAGGATCATGCTGATCGATTCTTGCCCACTTTTTTATGTCGTTGCTCCGTTCTTGCGATGTTGTTCTTCCCGCTGGCTCCACCATGTCAGTGACTCAGGAACATGCTGATCGATTCTTGCCCACTTTTTTACTCAGTTGCTCCGTTCTTGCGATGTTGTTCACGCCGCTGGCTCCACCATGTCAGTGACTCAGGATCATGCTGATCGATTCTTGCCCTCCTTTTACTCTGTTGCTCCGTTCTAGCATGATGTTCAAGCCGCTGGCTCTACCATTTCAGTGACTCAGGATCATGCTGATCCATTCTTGCCCACTTTTTTATGCCGCTGCTCTGTTCTTCCGATACTGTTCTTGCCGCTGGCTCCACCATGTCAGTGTCTCAGGATCATGCTGATCGATTCTTGCCCACTTTTTTATGTCGCTGCTTCCGTTCTTGCGATACTATTCTTGCTGCCGGCTCCACCATGTCAGTGACTTATTGCCTGTTTGATTGATTCTTGCCCACTTTTTTATTCCGTTGCTCCGTCTGTGCGATGTTGTTCATATCGCTGGCTCCACCATCACTAGTAGAAAACGAGCCTTTGGTTCACCCCTTTAGTCTCGGTTCATTTTTTGAACCCAGACTAAAGGGGTGAGAGCCACACCGCCGGATTTGTGAGGGACCTTTAGTCCCGGTTCGTGTTACGAACCGGGACTAAAGGTTCACCGCATGCGGCAGCAGAGGCGGGCCCCAGCATCAGAACCCTTTAGTCCCGGTTCGTAACACAAACCGGGACTAAAGGTACTGACCTTTATCAGCTTCTTCCACCCCTGCTCACTCCATTTTTTCCACCGAGCCCGAGCTCAAAATCATTTCCTCTCCATTTCTTCTCCATTTCCTCTCCCCAAGACTAGATAATCCATAATATTTGACACCATTTGGCAAGATTGAAGGCACCCCACGGTTAGCCTCTTCATCCTCTTTCCGGCATTGCTTATTTAGCTCATTTTGCTCATTTCAATTTTTTTGTGCAAGCAAGGTGTTCGATGTAATGCCTAAGTTATGATCTCATTTGTATATATGTGCAATTTATGTGTTTTAGTGTGGTGAGGAGCCTTATCGACGTCGATCGCCCGCACCGTCCCGTCACCACCTCGGTGAGCCTCTATATTTTATTTTATTTTATTTTAAAAACATAGCTTTTATGATTTAGATGCATAGTTACTACTTGTATAATTTTCTAACTTGTATTATATGTATAGTGTCATGGTTCTGATATCCGTCCCCGTCGGTCCTCGTCCGGTCTATGATTCGGATGTGGTATATTTTCAAAACTATTTATTTCATTCTATGTTTCTGGCAATTATGGCGACCAACTTGACATAGAATTATTTTTATCTAGGAGGTAGTTGAACCAGAAATTGAACCTGACCCTATTGTCGAGTTTTTGGATAAAGAAAACAATGATTTGAAAGCAAAATTGAAAAGAAGTGAAGATCTTTATCTTCAATGCTTAGAAGATAAGATGAAATTAGAGCTCAAACTTGCCGACGTGGTCGATGGTAACGAGATCAAGATGGATGCAATGCGCTTGAAGATAAAAAGGATTAGAAAATATGCCATTAATCGGGAGGCTTGGTATCATTATGTTGTGGCTTCAGTATTTACCTTAGTTGCGATTTTGATCGCATTTGTTGTTGGATTTAAATTCTTTAGATAATTTTTATATTTGTTTCAGTTAATGTATGTTTTATGAGAACTATGTATTACCGCTTGTCAATACTCTACTCTTATTTTAATGGATGACATTGTATTAATTAATTTGCTCTTACATATTATTTATGACAGTAGTGTAATAATGGGGTTCGATATACTTTTATGTAATACAGATGAACCGACAATGGATGTACGGTGACCGATGTTGTCCTGAGTTCATTGATGGCATGCATAATTTTCTCCATATGGCTGAGGCAAACAAGCCGAAGAACGGTTTTATTCGTTGTCCATGTAGTGCCTGCAAGAATATGAGTGATCACTCTACCTCAAAAGTCATTCACTCACACCTCTTGCATAATGGTTTTATGCCTTGTTATTATTGTTGGACCAAGCACGGAGAAACAGGGGTTATCATGGAAGAAAATGAAGAAGAGGAGGATAATGACAGGTATCCTTGGTTCAGTGATACTACAATGGGAGAAGACGAAACTGAAGAAGATCCCATTATTGATGAGCTCGACGATGATCTTCGTCGGGCCATTCGTGATGCACAAATGGACTGTGGAAGTGAAAACGAAAGGTTGAAGTTGGAGCGTATGTTAGCTGATCACGCCAAATTGTTGTACCCAACTTGTCAAAATGACCAGAAAAAGCTAGGTACCACACTTGAATTGTTGCAATGGAAGGCAGAGAATGGTACTTCTCACACGGGATTTGAAAATTTGTTAAAAATAGTTAAGAAGATGCTTCCAAAGGATAACGAATTGCCGTCTGGTACGTATGAAGCAAAGAAGGTGGTATGCCCTCTAGGATTAGAGGTGCATAATATACACGCTTGCATTAATGATTGCATCCTCTACCGCGGTGAGCACGAAAAATTGAATGCATGTCCTGTATGCGGTGCTTTGCGGTATAAGATCGGGCGAGATGACCCTGGTGATGTTGAGGGCGAGCCGCGCCCCAGGAAGAGGATTCCTGCAAAGGTGATGTGGTATGCTCCTATAATACCACGGTTGAAACGTTTGTTCAGCAATAGAGAGCATGTCAAGTTGTTGCATTGGCACAAAGAAGATCGTAAAAAAGACTTGATGTTGAGACACCCCGCGGATGGGTCCCAGTGGAGAAAAATTGACAGAGAGTTCCCGACATTTTCAGATGACGCAAGGAAATTAAGATTTGGCCTAAGTACAGATGGCTTTAATCCTTTTGGAGAGCAGAGCTCCAGTCACAGCACTTGGCCCGTGACTCTATGTATCTATAACCTTCCTCCTTGGTTGTGCATGAAGCGGAAGTACATTATGATGCACGTGCTCATTCAAGGCCCGAAGCAACCTGGCAACGACATTGATGTGTACCTCAGGCCATTAGTTGAAGAACTTTTGCAGTTGTGGTGTGAGGAAGGTGTACGTGTGTGGGATGAGCACAAACTGGAGGAATTTGATCTACGAGCTTTGCTTTTTGTAACCATCAATGATTGGCCTGCTCTAGGCAACATTTCAGGACAGTCAAACAAGGGATACAATGCTTGCACGCACTGTTTAGCTGAGACTGATAGTATACATTTAGGTAACAAGAATGTGTACCTAGGTCATCGTCGGTTTCTTGTACCCAAGCATCCGTTAAGGAATAAAGGCAAGCATTACAAATGTGAGGCAGATCATCGGCCGAGGCCTACCCGCCCTTCTAGTTCTGCTATACATGATATGGTCAAGGATTTAAATGTAATCTTTGGAAAGGGTCCTGGCGGTCTCACTGTTCCGAATGACGCAAACAACCACGTACCCATGTGGAAGAAGAAATCTATATTTTGGGAGCTGCCATATTGGATAATGCTAGAGATTCACTCTGCAATCGACGTGATGCACGTGACAAAGAACATTTGTTGCAATTTGCTAAACTTCTTGGGCGTGTATGGGAAGTCAAAAGATGGGAAGTCAAAAAAAGTTACACCGAAAGGAAGGCAGACCCATCAACGTATGAGCGAAGAGATGCATCGAGACGATACTCATTCAGAGAATCAGCCAGGTCCTGCAAGCTACACTCTTACTAAAGAAGAGAAGAAAATATTTTTTGAGTGCCTTCGCAGTATGAAGGTTCCATCTGGCTTCTCATCAAATATAAAAGGAATAATAAACATGGCAGAGCAAAAATTTCAGAATCTAAAGTCTCATGACTGTCACGTGATTATGACACAATTACTTCCGGTTGCATTGAGAGGGCTTCTACCGGAAAATGTTCGAGAACCCATTGTGAAGCTATGTGCATTTCTCAATGCAATTTCTCAGAAGGTCATCAATCCACTAACTCTAAAAAATTTAGAGAAGGATGTGGTCCAATGTCTTGTCAGCTTCGAGTTGGTGTTCCCACCAACCTTCTTCAATATTATGACGCACCTTGTAGTCCACCTAGTCGAAGAGATTTCTGTTCTCGGTCCTGTAATTTTACACAACATGTTCCCCTTTGAGAGGTTCATGGGAGTCTTAAAAAAATATGTGCATAACCGGGCTAGGCCAGAAGGAAGCATCGTCAAGGGTTATGGAACAGAGGAGGTCATTGAGTTTTGTGTAGATTTTATTCCTGATCTGAAGCCGATCGGTGTTCCTGAATCACGTCATGAGGGGAGACTGCATGGAAAAGGCACCCTTGGAAAGAAAGCAACAATATGTCAAGACGGGGATTCTTTCACTCAAGCACACGACACCGTTCTACATAATTCCAGTTTGGTGGGTTCGTATGTCGAGGAACACAAGAATGTTTTACGCTCCAAGTACCCGGAGAAATCTGAAGATTGTATTGATGGAGAACACATGAAGACTTTCAGCAGTTGGTTAAAAAGACGTCTCATTAATGACACCAATGTTGAAGAACAACTATACTTGTTGGCCACATCACCAGCTTCAACTATATTGACTTTTCCAGGGTACGAGATAAATGGAAATATATTTTACACAGACAAACAAGATAAAAAGAGCACCAACCAAAACAGTGGAGTACGCTTTGATGCAACAAACTGCAACGGGACAAAGGACACATATTATGGTTACATAGAGGAGATATGGGAACTTGACTATGGACCTACTTTTAAGGTCCCTTTGTTCAATTGCAAATGGTTAAACCTACGAGGCGCGGTAGAGGTAGACCCACGATACGGAATGACTACAGTGGATCTCAACAATCTTTCGTACGAGAATGAACTATTCGTCCTAGCCAGTGAAGTTGCTCAGGTTTTCTATGTGAAAGACATGTCTACCCTACCGAAAAAAAGAAAAGATAAGCAAGCGAGTACATCATACGATGAGCCAAAGCGCCACATAGTTCTTTCAGGGAAAAGAGTCATTGTGGGAGTGGAGGACAAGACAGACATGTCAGAAGATTACGATAAGTTCCATGACATTCCGCCCTTTAAAGTCAACACTGATCCAAGTATCAAGTTAAATGAAGAAGATTGTCCGTGGTTACGGCGCAATCGGAAGAACAAGTAAACACTAGAGAGGGATATTATTGTTGATGTGTAATATCCGAATGCTTTGTATCAGAAGAACAAGTAAACTGAAGTATTTTGTAGATGCATGGAACAAAACACACGATTTCACCTGCATACAGCCCAACGGTGGCTCGTGAGTGCCTGCATATGAAATGCCCCGTTGGACGTATGCAGGGAATCTGAATGCTTTGTATTCTGTCGATGAAGTAGAATGAGGAGACAATGACTGCCGAACATGTTCAAGAGGGGGCTATATATAGGGTCATGTGACTCACGAACTGGTCATGATAGTGCCCATCCAACAGCTCAGAATCTCTCAAAAGAACATCTCTTCATCCAACGGCTCACAAGTGCTTTAAAGAAACACACGATCCATATGCACCTATGTGTGGAGTATGAGATCTTTATCACAAACTATGTCGTCGAAATGACCATAACTTGGTCATTTGGCTTGAAACTTCTAGATGTTCATACATGATAGACCTTTTTGTGAAGACTTTTTTTGCAAATGTAGGCAAAAATCAAGTTTATCATTTTTCCTAGCAACTAGTACACATATAAGGAGCCCATGCCAAAGGATTTGATTTTTTGAGGTCTTTATCACTTTATTACATTTTTTCTTAAAAACGATCAAAACGGTCGCTACGACTAATCATCGGAAGAGGTGATATTTTCTAGAACTATCAATGTTTCTGTGATATAACCACTAGTTGTGTACCTTAAAATGATTTTTCCAAAAGTTTCAGACCAAACTATCAAATAGTTGTAGTTCAAATTTAAATTACTTTCGATAAATCAACATAAACTCAATTAACTATGGGAAATTAGTTAGAATTCAAAGCAAAAACTCATACTTGGGTATCATCCATCATATGTGCACCACTCTTAGTGAAAAATAGTTGGGTGACATTTGGAATCATATTTTCTATACTCACTTCACAAAAAACCTCATTTTTTGCACTCAAAAAAAGGAAAATGATATTTATGAAAATAATTTGAAGAATCCCTTTGGCATGGTTGTTTAATATACCAATATGCACCTATGTGTGGAGTATGAGATCTTTATCACAAAATATGTCATCGAAATGACCATAACTTGGTCATTTGGCTTGAAACTTCTAGATGTTCATACATGATAGACCTTTTTGTGAAGACTTTTTTTGCAAATGTAGGAAAAAATCAAGTTTATCATTTTTCCTAACAACTAGTACACATATAAGGAGCCCATGCCAAAGGATTTGATTTTTTGAGGTGTTTATCACTTTATTACATTTTTTCTTAAAAACGATCAAAACGGTCGCTACGACTAATCATCGGAAGAGGTGATATTTTCTAGAACTATCAATGTTTCTGTGATATAACCACTAGTTGTGTACCTTAAAATGATTTTTCCAAAAGTTTCAGACCAAACTATCAAATAGTTGTGGTTCAAATTTGAATTACTTTTGATAAATCAACGTAAACTCAATTAACTAGGGAAAATTAGCTATAATTCAAAGAAAAAACTCAAACTTGGGGATCATCCATCATATGTGCATCACTCTCAGTGAAAAATAGTTGGGTGCCATTTGGAATCATATTTCATGTACTTACTTCACAAAAAACCTTAAAACATAGAAAATGATATTTATGATATAATTTGAAGAAATCACCTTGGCATCTTAAAATGTTAGAAAATTTAAAACAAAACAAAAAAATAAACTAGAAACCAAAACAATTCAAAAAATAAGTAAACCAAAATAAGAAACAGAAAAGTAAACAATGCAAACAATTTAAAAGAAAACAAAAACAAAAATCAGTTGTAAAAAGAAACAAGGAAAAAAAAGGTATTTGTCTCGGTTGGTAACACCAACCGAGACTAAAGGGGCCACTGGCGGCCCAGTCAGACATTTAGTCTCGGTTGGTGTTACCAACCGTGACTAAAGACCCTTTAGTCTCGGTTCGTAACACGAACCGGGACTAACGGCCCTTTCCGCGCCGTTTAGGGTTCGCGCGGCCGAAAAATTGTCAATCTTCCCCCAAATTCCCCTCTCCACGGCGAAGCCCTGCTCCGCTCTCCGCTCCGGCCTCCACTGCCGCCTCCAACGCCCCCGACTCCCCACGCGGCGCCACTGCGCCTCTCCGTCGCCGTCTGCCGCTGCCGCTCTGTGCCCCTGCGCCGTGCCGCTGCGCCGCCATCCCCTGCCGACGAGGAGGCCGCTCGCCGCGCCATCCCCGGCCGTCCTCGATCCGCACCGTCGAGGAGGTCGCGCTCCGCCTCCGCGCCATCCCTTCCTCTCCGCACAGACAAGGAGGCCTCCCCACCCACGGCCCCGCCACCTGCTCAACTCCGGTGAGCGTCTCCTCCCCTCCTATCCCTCCCTCTCGGCCTCCTCTTTAGCTAGGGTTAACAGGCAGAGAATTGAGCATGAAGTTTGCCACTGTTTGATCATAAGAACGCTAATTCATGTATATGTACTACACCATCTTACATAAACCGCATCACGATGGAAAAATGTTTTACTAACAAATCCTTTCTTATCTCTTTAAAAGCTTGCCACTGTTTTATCAATGAATAAAATAAAAGATGTGTGCTCCCTGTGATAATTTAGCCAAGCTGTTAGCCTACTTTTGCATACATTATAAGTACATCTAACTTTCACATAAATGGGAAAAATTATGCATTCTCAAATTTGATTGCTAATGGTCAATCAATACCATTGCTTGATACTGAATTTTCGGTGTGTCAATTTTTTATTAATTGGTATCAACAGACGTTGTACTATGTGCGATTGGCTCGCTCTTTACTTCACTTTATATGTAAGATTATGGATGGTGTGCTATAGTTTGGAGCTTTGTCTTGATCTTTCTTTAATACATGAACTGTTGTGACTCCGCATCCTCTCGCGTGTAGTAAGTAATTTCCCTCTTTTTTTGTAGATCATAGTGCTCTTCTCACATGGTTAACCCTACCTGCTTAAATCCATGTGTATACAATTGCGACTGTATAGCATGAATAGATTGTAGCCTTCAGAATTGATTGACTATTATGTTCTCTGTTCGTTATACTGATAAAATAAATTTGTGTACTATGTTTATAACAGATCCTCAACGAGGAGTAAGCATATTAGTTGCTGAAGTTTCTCTGCTGGTGGGTTCTTAGGCCAAGTTCATCCCATTATTTGCTAGGATTGAGCCTGAAGTTTGCTAGGATTTGTAAGAATAGTTTGCTAGGATTGTGATGCATGAAGTTTGCTAGGATTTGTAAGAATAGTTTGCTAGGATTGTCCCGTTTAAGTTTTGCCAGCTTGTGATGCATGAAGTTTGCTAGGATTTGTAAGAATAGTTTCCTCCAAATGGTCATCTTATTCTGATGCTTACAAAAGCTTGTGAGATTTAGGTCTAAACAAGTTCATTTGTGATTAAAAGTTTTATGGAGTGAAACTATATATTACAAAGATCAGATTGGTCCAAAAGAATGTCAAAAACTATTGAAAGGTTGCTTAATAATAGGTTCTGGTTTGGCTAAGTTTTAACAGACATGAAGATCACACAATTGTCAGATTCTTCCATGTATTGCTACAATTGTCAGGTTCTGGTTTGGATCTTTTGTTGTTTTGATTGATATACAATTCATTATACAACTTGCAGGAGGTCTGCTGCCCGGGTCCTTGTGTCCACGGCTTTTCAGGAGGTCTTGCTTCAGTGGCTATCTTTGTTTTGTAAATTGAGATGAATGTAAATGTGTTAGATATGAAATTGTAATATATGATCCGTATATATATTATGGTGTGTTGGATATGCAAATTGAGATGATTGTAAATGTGTACGAAAAAAGATGATATTGTGTTAGAGATGCACAATTCTAAAATATGATCCATATATATAGTTTTGTGTTAGGTATGCAAGATGAGCACACACTGTTTTCTTGGCTGCCACCTTGTTGTGCTATATGATCCATACTTGTTGCAATTATTGTACTTGTATATGTTTTTCAGATGAATAAATGTAAACTTGATTATAATGCCCGAGCTATGGATTGCAGGTAGAGCTATGGAGCACTTGCGAGACGAACAGATAGAAGAAGCACAATTTCAACGAGACGAAGAGATGGAAGACCAAATGGAACAACTTATTTTTAATGATGCCCGAGCTGGAGGAGATGTAGATGATTATGATTTCGACCAATTTTTGAACGACTTTGGAATCGAGTCACAAGACTTTGATGTGGTGATTGCAAACTCCGGCGGAGAGGTGTATATGTGTTTATAATAAATATGGCGATATGTTGTTGTTAACTACATGCATTAATTGATTTATGTTGCATTTATTAACGACTTATTTTTCTTTTAGCCATCCGGATCGAGCAAATCTGCAAAAAAGCAGCCACCATGTGCTCCTCGAGGCAAGGCAAAAAGAATGACGAGCGAGGATCCAAAGTTACCGATTGAGGAAATTGCTGATTCCGGCGAACCGCTCGAACCAAAACAGAACCGCAACAAATTTATAAGTCAAGCTGGAGTTATTGTTAGGGACATGATCCCAATAAGCATACGCGAATGGAATAAGCCGGCGGTCGCAGATGTGGACGACCCATGTTATGTCCACCAAGTTCTTAAGGATTTGGTCTATAACACGCTGTTGTCACATTTCACCCTCCCGCCAGATCTCTCTAAAGTGAAGAAGGACAACCTCAAGAAGTGGACTCTTATTAAGATGGCGGAACAATTCCGGAACTGGAAGAAAAAGTTATGGAATCAATATGTAGAAACAAAAGAAGTGCCAGATTTCAGTGGAGCACAAGGGAAGAAGTTAGAATCTGAATGGGCGGCGTTTAAGGCGTATAGGGAATCACCTATGGCTGTGGCCCGATCGACGATAAATAAATTGAATGCTGGGCTGAAGGAACACCACCATACATTGGGGACAGGTGGCTACAAGAGCGCCATTCCTAAGTGGTTAGCCTATGAAGAAATACTGCTTCAATCGGGGGTCCGTCCACAGACACTTGACTGGCTCGAGAGGTCGAAATTCTGGTTGTTCGCGCATGGGGCAATGTTGGACCCTAAAACCGGAGAGATTGTTGGAAGGGGAAAATGGAAGGTTCTCATTAATCGTATAAAAAAGAAGCTTGAAGAAGCAATTAATGATGTTCGCAATGGTGTGTTCAAACCCGATAGAGAGGATGACGAGCTGACACGGGCACTGGGGAATCCTGAACATGTTGGACGAGCTCGAGGCTTTCCTGGCGGTGCTACGTTTAAGACTGCGTGGCCGGAATCCGCTCACACTTATAGAAGCCGTAGCAGAGGTAAGAAGAAGGAGGCCGACCGGATATTACAATTGGAACGTGAAATGAAGGAGCAACGGGCGGAAATAAAAGCATTGAAGGAGCAAAGAACGGAACCTCAGGAGCGGCACCAATTAGACCATGAAGCACATGCCGCCCCATCTCAGCATAGAAGCAGCGTTGGTTCCACGCGTCAGGTCGACGTTGGTGCCTACCCAGTGGATGACATCACAGAGCCTACAGGTTGTGAGCTAAATATAGCAATGCGAAACATAACTTTGAAGGTGGTGGTGGGGCAAGCTTTAGTAATTCAACCTGGAGAACTCTACCATTGTGGTCAAATTCCAGATGGCTACGCTCGTGTCGGGGTGGACGAAATTATGCCGGGATTTGAATCCTTGGAACTTGAGTTACCTGGAGGTGACGAGGAGAAAACGTTGGCAGACGTCAAGCATGCCTTCGCCCTATGGCCCAAGAAATACATCGTCCTTTCAGAACAAGCAAAGTCCACTCCTCGTTCTAGGAGTCCAGCTCACCAGCCAAGTCCACTCTTCCTCGAGAGGGATCAAAGACGGAGTCCATCTCCACCCCATCAGCAAAGCCCACACCTCCCCGATAGGGACCCCAGCCCGAGTCCATCTCCAGCTCAACAGCAAAGCCAACCGCCCCCCGAGAGGGTTCCTAGCGCGAGGCCATCGCAGTCTGTGCCAGTCCGCCAGAGTGTTAAGTCGCTCTCGAGTAGGCGCCAGCCTGGTTCTCCTGTTAGGAAGAAACCTAGAAAGCAGAAAACACCGCCGCCTACTCCAAAGTTACCTTGGGAGAGAACCGTCGAGGAAAACGATATCGCATGCAAAGAACATACGGATGCATGGCTTGCTGGCGTGAAACAGAAAGTGTTAGCGAAACAATTGCCTCCTGCAAAATTTACTGCCGGAATTCCTCAGGAAAAAATTGACCGTCGCATCGATGCCCTATACAACCCCCCACCATCGCCGCCAACAGACTATGATCGCAACATTGGTAAGTCATATGACGAAGAGATGGATGATCGATCGAAAAAAGGGAAACAAGTTGCCCAACTCGGAGAACAAGACGCACAGTCGCCCCCCCCCCCCCCCCCCCGCTAAAGGTGCTTGATGACAGAGTTCTCAAAAACATCAATGTGCGGGAGCTGGTATATTCGGGAGATGATATACCCTTCGCGGATGTTATTCGTACTTATGTTCACGGGGAGAATTTTGTTGACGGCGACTTACCCACAAGAATGCGTCAATTTCAAGCCTGGTACAAGGATACCGTAAAGGAGACGAATAAAGTCGCTCTCATGATGGCAGTTAAGGAAGAGCATTATTTCCAAGAATACTCTGTTGTCCTTTACTTCGCCGAAATCTTTCAGTTATACAATCTCCGGGCCCTCGACAAAGGCATCATGAGTTCCTATTGTCTGTAAGTCATCTATTCCTGTAATTTAATGTTTTAATTAGCTCTACTCGTTCATTGTATGTGATAATCCTCTCTATAATATTTTGTGTGCGTTATTACGTCGAATGAAGATGCTCGAATGCAAGAAGAAGAAAATCAACCACATTGGGTTCATTGACCCCTCTATAATGCATGAAGATAACATAATTGATCCAATACTTAACAAGGATACACCGGGGAATTTGCTAATGTTTTTCAAGCGACAAGCTTACAAAAAATAAATATTATGGCCTTACAACTTCAAGTGAGTGTTACTGCTTATTACACATTCTATTTTTCTCACCCGATGTTAAGTTTAATTGATTAGTTATGCATGACTATTTATAAACGTGCGCAGCTACCACTACATTCTTATCGTTATTGACTTGCAGAAAGGAGAAATTGTTGTCCTTGACTCGTTAAGAAGATGCCCTAAACAATACAAGACTTGTTTTGATTTGGTGGCAAGGTACTTTCTTTTCTTATCGCCTTTTTCGTTCATTTCCTAATATCAAGGAATTTATGACTCATTCATTCATTTTCTAGTCATGCAGCGTTTGGAAAATGTTCCTCGCGGAACATCCGAACAGTGGATGGCCAGAGAAACTGCGCTGGCGTACTAACGATGTAAGTAGTACTATAACTAGGCCCATGCACCATTATCATACTTTATTTTTATTTGATTAAATTTTATTCTTCTATAGACTTGCCTTAAACAGCCAATAGGGACTGATCTATGTGGATTCTTCGTTTGCGAGTACATGCACACTTTGGTCAACGAGAGTTTGAAGAGCAAAAGAAGTATCGAAGTACGTAAAGCTCTAGTCACAACATTATTTTTATATCATCAATCGTGATGAGTTTTATTCATTTCATATCTCATGTATTCATTGTGATATCATTTTTTTACAGTTGGCAAGAAAGCGCAACGAGTTACCAATAAAGACCCGCTTCAGGGCAATTGCAGAGGAGTTGACGGGATTTTACCTCACCGATGTCATACCGGAGACCGGAGAGTACCACTATTTTGACTAGTGCGGACATGTAATATATAGTGATCTCCATGTAACAAAATATTTCTAAGTCTCTGGAACCGGGAAACGTGATATTCATGTACCACGCGTACTTAAATGTGTATGTGTTATCAACACACATGATCTTCATGTAATTGTATATATGCATGATGCAACTTCATCTAGGTTCGTATAATAATTTATACGTGTTTTTCGCCCATCGAAGCTATAGCATCCGAAACCCCTACCCCCGACGCATCGACATGGTACCATCCGAAACCCCCTACCATCACACATCGACTATAGTATCGACGTGGTACCATCCGAAACCCCCTACCGTCACGCATCGACGTGGTACCATCCGAAACCCCTACCCAGAAAACCGGTAGAAATAAAAAAAAGTAAACCCTGAAATGAAAAAAGCAAAACCCTGAAATGTAAAAAAAATAAAAACCCTAGTCCCGGTTCGTGTTACGAACCGGGACTAAAGGGTTCGCCCCCCGCACGCCTTGACGCGGCCACGTGCGCTGCGCTCATTGGGGGGGGGGCTTCGGTCCTGGTTCGTGTTAAACCGAGACCAAAGGGTCAGGGGGCTCTAGTCCCGGCCTGACAGTCCCGGTTGCTACACCGGGACTAGAGCCTGTCTGGAACCGGGACTAGTGCCCCTTTTTCCACTAGTGCATGTCAGTCACTCATAATACTTCTGATCGATTCTTCACCACTTTTTTCCGTTGTTCGTTTCTTGTGATGCTGTTCTTGCCGCTGGCTCCACCATGTCAGTGACTCATTATCATGTTCATCGATTCTTGCCCTCTTTTTTATTCCTTCGATCTTATTTTTTTATTTGCGTGATGTGGCCTAGTAGGTGGGTCCTGACTGTCGGCCTCTCTCTTCGGAAACTTGTGTGTGCTTCGTTTGATGTTCTATTTATACTTGTGATTATTACTACGAGTGGTCAATTCTTTCGGTTCCGGCCGAAATTTTCACCTTGCTAAGGGCTGGCGATGCAGACAGGTTATGGTCTAGTCTGTGGGTCCACCATGTCAACCTCTCGGTGCAGGGTTTGCCTCCTAAAAATGTTGAAGATAACTGAATCTGACCTCTTATGGCTGTCGGCCTCTCTATTCAGAAACGTGTGTGTGCTCCGTTGATGTTTATTTATACTAGTGATTATTACTGCTAGTGGTCATTTCTCTTTCGATTGCGCCCGCAGTTATCACCTTGTTAATCAACGGCTGGTGATGGAGGCAGGTTATGGTCTAGAGTGTGGGTCATGACTTTCAGCCTCTATGACTCCTGAAAGAACTGAAGATAACTGGATCGAATCTCTCCTCCTCACTATCGGCCTCTCTCTTCAGAAATGTGTGTGATGTGCTGAGTTTTCATTTATACCCTGGATTGTTTTTAGTGCTCATCTTTTTCGGCGCAACGGCAGTTTGACCTTGTTAAGGTTGGGCCATGCAGGTGGGTTAAGGTCGAGCCGATGGGTTTACCATTTCAGCCTCTCTGTGAAGGTTTTGCCTCCTCAAAGTACTGAATATAACTGAATCGGACCTCTCCTCGATGTCGGCCTCTCTCTTCAAAAACGTGTGTGCTCTGCTGAGGTTTTATTTATGCCCTTGATTGCTTGTAGTGGTCATTTTCATTCGGTTGCGACCGCAGTTTTGACCTTGTTAAGATTGCGCGATGCAGGTGGGTTATGGTCTAACCGATGGGTTCACCATGTCAGCCTTTCTGTGCAAGGTTTGGCTCCTCGAAATACTAAGATAACTGAGTCGAACATCTTCTGACTGTCGACCTCTCTCTTCACAGACGTATCTGTGTGCTCTGTTGATGTTTTATTTATACTCCTGATTTCTGCTAGTGGTTATTTCTTTCGGTTGCGGTCGCATTTTTCGCCTTAAGGGCTGGCGATGCAGACAGGTTATGGTCAAGACGGTGGGTCGACCATGTCAGCCTTTATGTGCAAGGTTTGCCTCCTCAAGAAGCAGAAGATAACCGAATCAAACCTCTCCTCAACTCTCGGCCTCTCTCTTCAGAACATGTGCGTGCTCCAATAATATTCCCTTGATCATTACTACTTGTGGTGCTAATTTCTCTCGGTTTTGACCTTGTTAATGGCTGGCGATGTAGGCGCGTTATGGTCTAGAGGGTGTGTCTTGTGTGTCAGCCTCTCTGTGCAAGGTTTTATCTCCTCAAAATACTGAAGATAACTGATTCGAAGCTCTCCTCGTTGTCGGCCTCTCTCTTTAGAAACGTGTGTGCTCTGCTGAGGTTTTATTTATGCCCTTGATTGCTTGTAGTGGCATTTTTCTCTCGGTTGCGACAGTAGTTTTGACCTTGTTAGGTTGCGCGATGCACGCGGGTCATGGTCTAGCCAATCTGTTCACCATGTGAGCCTCTCTATGCAAGGTTTGCCACCTCAAAAAAATAATAAAGATAACTGAATCGAACCCCTTCTTACTGTCAGCCTCTATCTTCAGAAACGTGTGTGTGATCCGTTGATGTTTATTTATACTCGTGATTTTTACTGCTTGTTGTCATTTATTTCGGTTGCCCCCGCTATTTTCACCTTGTTAACTGGCGATGCAGGCGGGTTATGGTCTAGACGGTGGGTCTTGACTTTCAGCTCTCTGTGCAAAGTTTGCCTCCTGAAAGAACTGAAGATAACTGAATCGAACCTCTCCTCACGGTCGGCCTCTCTGGTCAGAAACGTGTGTGTTGTGCTGATGTAGATTGCTTCTAATGCTCATTTCTTTCGGTTGCGATCGCAGTTCTGACCTTGTTAAGGTTGCAGGATGCACAGTTTAAAATAATAAGCCTCTCTCTTCAGAAACGTGTGCTCTGCTGATGTTTTGTTGATGGTTGTTAGTTGTTACAAATTTGTATCCTATTTTCAACAATGTGCGACGAAATCCAATACAAAAAGCACAACACATTGGAGAGTATACTCGAAATGAAAAAGATTTAAAAAGGACCTTCATATATACATCAATCACACTGTTACAAACTTAATAACATGATATAAAGGTTGCGTGATGTGGTCCAGACGGTGGGTCCTGGCCGGCTGTCAGTTTCTCTGTGCAAGGTTTGCCTAAAAAAACTGAAGATAACTGAATCGAACCTCTTCTCACTGTCGGCCTCTATCTTCAAAAATGTCTGTGTTGTACTGATGTTTTATTATGCCCGTGATTGCTTCTAGTGGTCATTTCTTTCGGTTTCGATTGCATTTTTGGCCTTGTTAAGGTTGAGCGATGCAGGTGGGTTATGGTCTAGCCAGTGGGTTCACCACAGCCTCTCTGTTCATAAACGTGTATGCTCTCTACTGATGTTTTATTTATGCCCGTTATTGGTGCTAGTGGTCACTTCTTTCGGTTGCGGCCACAGTTTTGACATTGCTAAGGTTGCATGATGCACAGTTCAAAAAAACTGGTTGCCTCGTCGAAAAATGAAGATACTGAATCGAACCTCAAACAACCCATACATGAGGTGTCGATGCGCTGGATTTTACTAGTATATATAAAGGAGTAGGTCTAGTTCCACATTAAAGTTGCACAGCCAAAATTATACGCTATTCATAAGGTGGTAACATAATACAGTTCCAGACTAAAGACTACGAATCATAAGAAAGGTATTAGCTCCACTATTTCACGCAGAAGCAGAGCTACCATGGAGAGATAGTCGAATTCAGGAGAGCTGCACCACCAGGTGAGCATCCATGGGCTCAGGCGTAATTGGCAAGACCGTATGAACATTGAAGAATTTGGCTCATGCAGGGCCCCAACTGTACATCTTCGCATGGAACCTCACCAAATCAGCATGGCGCATTGTCGCAGAAGTGGAACATAGGGTTCCCCTAGTGCTGCCAAAGTGGGTCCACCGCATGTGGGCCCAACGTGAAGATGGACATGACCAAGAAGACTGGCGGGTTCCACCCCAAGCCTCGCGCGGGCGTCGCGAGGATCAAACAAGACAAGGCCCCCGAGTGCGGAAGACCCCCGGTCCCTCGCACCAACGGGTACAGAAGAACCACCCTGAGAGCCCGAGTACCCGACGAGGCGGGACTTCCTCTCGGGGGCTGCACCGTGCAAGGCATGGATAAGAGCTCCACCGCACCCCAGAAGACTCCGGAAGACCCCAGAAGACTTGGGAACCAAGGCAACGAAGGCGCGGGTAGGGGACACGGCCCACGGTGGTGTCAGACCGTGTCCGCCCCGCTTTAGCCAAAAGGTGGATGATCCCACCTAACCTGTTGGGGATATATCAACTAGGGGTATAACCAACATGGATAATTCCGGCTAGTCCAGGGTGGCCCAAGGGTGGTAAGGCCAAGGCCTGCCGGGCGGCCATAATAGCTGACGTACAAGAAAGTAGGCGGACGGTCCAAGGAAGGCGGAAGGCCGAAGCCCATCAAGCCACCGAGCCCAAGACGGAAGGCGGTAACTAAGCCGGCTAGGTCTAGGACACTGTTTACTTGCCGGACAAGTACTTACCTTGTACCCTGGGGTCTGGCCGCCTATATAAGCCGGCCACCAGGGAGCCTTTAGGGCAGACAACTTCAATAGGCATCAGACCCATTGTAACCTGTTCACGGCTATTGCCTCATAGTGAATTATAGCAGCACGTAGGATCTCGCCACCGCTGCGGGATCCGAAGCTGGGTAAACTCGCCGTGTTCAATCCCGTCCTTGACGACACCAACCTTCTTCCTCACAATCCATACGTAGGCTAGAGGACCCCCGTCTCCTATCAATCATGCCGATACCACGACAGTTGGCGCCCACCGTGGGGCTTAAGGTTCCTGGCGTCCCGTTCCAGGCGGGAACACTTGGCGGCGTGGGCAAGCAGATCGCCGTCGGTCGCGTCACAAGGTATGGCGGCCATAGCTACGTCAACTCGGATGAGTCCTGGCTCCCGGCGGACGACTACCTTATCGGATGCGCAATCGTGCCGATCGGAGGGATCGACGTCTTCATCGGGTACACGCCAGAGGCGTACGGCCTACCACGTTTCTACAACCCCACCCACCAACCCTTCGACCAAGCAGTCGACCGGCAAGATGGATCTGAATCCGCCTTCTCCCAGGAGTCGGCCGAATCTGATTTCCACTTCGTCGGAGTTGTCAGACTGGGATCCGACTCCCAGCCGGAAAACAACGATCCTGAGTCAATCCTCCCGGCTCTACAGGAGGATGCGATGTCAGATGCCGGATCCAGATCTACCGTTCAAGTCAACGTAGACTCTGACTCCGATGATGTTGCTAGTCTCTTCGAGAGAAGATCAAAACCCGCTTTTCCAGTGGTAATCCTGCTCCCTCAGAGGGTACAGCGGATACAGACATGCATGACAAGCTAGCTATGATGGTTGTTGTCGGTCACGAGACAACCCCAGTTACTTCGGAGGCGCAAAACAAGCCGGCGGAAGATGCCGGCGACACCACTGCCGGCCAACTCATTGAAAGTTCCGACAAGGTGCGCGCAAAGAAGAAAGCTGGCCTCGAGAAAGGCGGCAGCAGCAAACCCACAGATTTGCTCTCCGTCATCAAAGAAGTAGACGAGATCATGAATACTCCGGTGAATAAAGACACCCCACTCGACGCAGTGGAAGAGCTTAGGCTTAACATGCTTAAGCACTCTGACTTCCTGCGAAAAAGAGAGGAGCACGTTGAGAGCCTTGCAAAGAAGATCGAGAAAGAACAGGAGAAGATGTCGGCCAAAACAAGCGGCAACTCTTCGAGAAAAAAAGGTCATCAAAAAACCGTCGTGGAAAAGAGCCGCCTGCGCAAGCAACAACAGCGGCTCAAGATCTAGGGTTCGACTGGCGCACGGCACCACAGCGCGTGGACAGAAGGGGAGATGTTGTCTTCTGCACCCCGGTCCTCAACGCGGCCGCCGCGCTAGATACCCTGGACGACAACACTTACACGGCGGAAGAGAAGCTGGCCAATGCAAGACATTTCGTAAGCAAGGCCCTAGAACAACAAGCTCGCGCTGATTCCTACGGCCATATGGCGGATGCCCGAGGTGGAGACCTAGAGTCTAAGTCGGGAAAGTGCAAAGTTGCACCCGGCGCCGACCCCGATGGCCCGTCTGGCTCCAGTAGCCATGGCGACAAAAGGAAGGCAACGCCACCTCCAAAGAAGACGCCACCGCCAAAAGCAAGGCGGGACGAGAATTCAAGGACAGGAAGCAGAGACCTGGCACCTCCATCCCAGCCAAGACGCGACAATGGTGGTAGCCGGAACAACAGGCCGCCGCCTAGAAAAGATGTCGGCAACGACCCTCCCAGGAGAGGCCGAAGCCGATCTCCGCAGCGTAGCACTGGCAGCAAGAAGAGAGAGGAGGTAGAAGGGCTCAGGCGCAGCATAAGCCGGGCGGCGCAGGACGAGCCGGACGCAAATAGAGGCGCACGGCAGCTCGATCCAAAAGACGCACGACACCGCCTACAAGACATAGCAAGAGGAAAGGAGCCGCTATACTCTGGACCAAAGTGCTTCGGTGACGCCATCCGCAGAGAGCCGTTCCCTAAGGACATGACATCAGTGTCAAAAAACTGTTCTAGGTACAATGGCCTCGTTAAGCCGGACTCATGGCTATCCGATTATGCCATGGCCATAGAAATTACCGGAGGGAGCAGCCATATTGCCGTCCGCTACTTACCTCTCATGTTGGAAGGCACGGCAAGAGCTTGGATCGACAACCTTCCTGAAAAGTCCATCCATAGCTGGTACAACATGGAAAAGGTTTTCTCCCAGCACTTCCAAGGAACATACAAGCGTCCAAATACCTACACGGATTTGCAGCGCTGTATCCAAAAGCCGGACGAAACCATGACAGACTTTGTCAGCCGTTGGATATCCGAAAAAGCCAACTGGCATGGTGTTTCGGACGCACAGGCTATCCATGCCTTCTACACGGGCCTACAGAAGAAGTCCCTGCTCCGTCATAGGCTCGTCCGCGAGCAAGTCACGGACCTTGGTGAGATGCTCAACTTGGCCGCCCAGTACGCGGCGGCGGATGACGACGCCCGGGACGATGACCCAGACGTCAACATCATACCAAAGCGGAACAACAAGCGCAAGCACGCGGCGGATGACAAAGCCGGGCCTTCCAATGAGGTAGCCGCAGCATTCCAAGGGAACGCCGGCAAAAAGAAGTGGAAGAATAAGAAAGATAGTTGCGAAGCCGGCTCAGGGCCTAAGGCGGCGCGAATCACTTATGAACAGGCAAAGCTTTTGCCATGTCCCATCCACGCCTCATTGGGCAAGGTCAACCATATGCTTGGAGAATGCCGTTTCATGGACGACTTCAAAAAGGATCCCACAGTCGGCTGGAAGTCAAAGAAGTCAAAGAAGAACGACAAGAAAGACAGCAAGGAGGATGAGGATGACGACGACATGTCTATCTCAAGCGAAGATGACGCAGCCGTCAAGAAAAAGAAGCCGTATCCGAAGGTCAAAGAATCTCTTGTGTGCTTTGTCGGCACGCCTTCGGCTAAGGCGGATAAGGCAGAAATGCGCGAACTCAACGCGACAATGCCGGACGTCCCTCAGTACTTGAACTGGTCTGAGGCAACGATCACTTGGGACCGGTCCGACCACCCTGATCACGTTCCTCACCCAGGAAAGTACGCCCTTGTCGTCGATCCCATTGTCGACAACTTCAGACTTACAAAAGTACTTATGGATGGCGGCAGCAGCCTCAACATCCTGTACTATGACACACTAAGCCGCATGAACCTATCATAGGATCAGCTGGACCACAGCAACCTCACCTTTCATGGCATAGTGCCCGGCAGGCAAGCAAAGTCAATGGGGAGCATCAGGCTGAAGGTAACTTTCGGACCAAAAGAGAACTACCGCTCAGAGTTCCTTCGGTTCGAAGTTGTCCCCTTCAAAAGCGCCTATCATGCAATCTTCGGACGACCGGCTTTCGCCAAGTTCATGGCAAGGCCGTGCTACATATACAGCAAGCTTAAAATGCCGGGGGGAAACGGAACCATCACGATTTCCGGCAACTTCAAGAAAGCCAAGGAGTGCGAGCGTGGCATGGCCACCTTCGCAGAAGCCGTCATCCACAAGGAAGAACTCGCGCTGCTCGGGGCGGATTCAGACAACTCCATGCCAAAGCCAAAGATGGATGTCAAGAAGACCTTTGAAGCTTCAGAAGACACCAAAAAGGCGGACCTCATCCCAGGTGACAAGTCTAAGCAAGTTGTCATCGGCTCCAACCGTGACAGCAAATAGGAAGGCGCGCTCGTCGAGTTCCTCCGTGAGAATCGTGACATCTTTGCATGGCCGCCTTCCGACATGCCTGGTGTACCGAGGGAACTTGCCGAGCACTCGATCAACGTCATAAAAGGATCCAAGCCGGTGAAGCAAGCAACAAGACGCTTTGGAGATGAGAGACGCAAGGCTATAGGAAAGGAGATAAATAGGCTGAAGGCCGCCAATTTCATAAAAGAAGTTGTACACACCGATTGGGTGGCAAATCCTGTACTTGTTCCAAAGAAGAATAAAGAGCTGAGGATGTGTATCGACTATACCGGTGTTAACAAGTGCTGCCCAAAGGATCCCTTTGCGCTGCCTAGAATTGACCAAGTCGTACAGCAGGCTCCGAGCTGCTTTGTTTTCTGGACGCCTACTCAGGATACCACCAAATCAAGATGAGAGAGTCAGATCAGCTGAAAACATCTTTCACCACTCCATATGGGACTTTCTGCTACATTACAATGCCTTTTGGCCTGAAGAATGCAGGGGCAACATACCATCGTTGTATGCAAAATTGCCTGCACGAACAGATCGGCCGCAATGTTCACGTCTATGTAGACGACATCGCGGTAATGTCAAAAAAGAAGGCAGATCTCCTAGAGGATTTGAAAGAAACGTTTCAGAATCTCCGGAGGTACCAGATGAAACTCAATCCCGCCAAGTGCGTTTTCGGTGTTCCAGCCGGCAAACTGCTAGGGTTTCATTGTCTCAGAACGAGGGATCGAGGTTAATCCGGAGAAGATCAAGGCCATCCAAAACATATCCAGACCTACTTGTCTGAAGGATGTGCAGCGCCTAGCCGGATCGGCGGCAGCCGTCAATCGTTTCATAAGCCGCCTAGGGGAAAAGGCAATGCCTCTCTACCGGCTATTGAAGAAATCCGACAACTTTGAGTGGACAGCAGAGGCAGATGCCGCCTTACAACAACTTAAGGAGGCCCTCACATCCGCGCCGATATTGACAGCACCTCGATCACAGGAGCCAATGCTGCTATACATCGCGGCAACAGGAGCTGTTGTCAGCGTTGTCTTGGCTGTGGAAAGAAAGGAGAACGAAGCCGCGACGTATGAGCAGCGACCGGTCTACTTCATCAGTGAAGTATTCTCCGCCTCCAAGCAGAGGTATCCGCATTACCAAAAGCTGGCTTATGGTGTATTCTTCGCCGCCAGAAAGCTTAGGCATTACTTCCAGGAACACACAGTGACAGTAGTCAGCAAGGCACTGTTGGGAGACATAATCAACAATGCAGAGGCAACAGGTCGAGTTGCCAAATGGGGCATCGAACTCGCCGCCTTTGATATAGTCTATAAACCACGGACCGCCATTAAGTCTCAAGCACTTGCAGACTTTGTCGCCGACTGGACAGAGGCCATGGAGGAAACGACACTTCCCGAATCAGAATATTGGGTCATGCACTTTGACGGATCAAAGATGCTCAAAGGCTCGGGGGCTGGAGTCGTTCTACGCACGCCTAAAGGTGATAAGCTTAGCTACGTGTTACAAATCCACTTCACAGCAACCAACAACGTTGCCGAGTACGAAGCCTTGCTTCACGGGTTACACGTGGCAAACGACCTAGGCGTCAAAACGATCCTCTGTTATGGCGACTCAGATTTGGTCGCGCAGCAAGTAAGCAGAACATGGGATGCGAAAAGCGCAACAATGGCGGCTTACAGAGCCAAAGTTGACGAATTCGCAAAAAACTTCGTAGGCTACGAAGTCCGGCATGTTCCAAGAGCTGAGAATGAGGCGGCGGACACACTTGCAAGACTAGGATCAGAACGCAAAAAGGTACCAAAAGATATCTTCCTGGAGCATTTGCACAAGCCATCCATTAAAGGCGCCGATTTGATGGACCCCGACGCAGAAGAATCGGTAGAAGCGGCAAGTCTCGCTGTCTACTTAACACAGCCGGATTGGACAGTCCCATATCTCGATTTTCTAATCGACAAAAAGTTGCCGGAGGACGATGAGGTGCTAAAGAGGCAGATCATAAGGCGAGCCAAGGCATTCACGATAATAAAAGGCGAGCTATACAAGCAAAGCACTTGCGGCATCTATCAGCGGTGCATACAGCCGGAAGAAGGCCGGGAAATTCTGAAGGACATACATATTGGCACCTGTGGGCATCATGCTTCCGCTAGGTCCATTGTATCCAAAGCTTTCCGCCAAGGTTTCTACTGGCTCACCGCCAAAGAAGACGCCGAGAACATCGTAAAGACATGCAAAGGCTGCCAGTTGTACGCTCGTCAACCTCATTTGCCGGCACAGGAGCTAAGGACGATCCCAATCACCTAGTCGTTCGCGGTCTGGGGCTTAGACATGGCGGGTCCCTTCAAAAAGGCGCGCGGTGGGTACACTCACCTATTGGTCGCTGTCGACAAGTTCACCAAATGGGTCGAGGCTAAACCGATCAGCAAACTTGACGCACGAACAGCCACCAATTTTCTCTGGGGAATTATCTCTCGGTTTGGAGTTCCACACAGCATTATCACCGATAATGGCAGCAATCTGTCTCAAGGCGACATAGAAGAATACTGCAGCGATCTGGGCATCCGGCTTGATTTGGCATCCGTGTCACACCCTCAATCCAATGGACAAGTAGAGCGTACAAACGGCCTAGTCTTATCAGGACTTAAGCCTCGTCTTGAAGCTCCATTACACAGGGCAGCCGGTGCTTGGGCAGATGAGTTACAGTCGGTACTGTGGAGTTTGCGCACAACGCCAAACAGGTCTACCGGCTACACTCCTTTCTTCTTAGTATATGGCGTTGAGGCAGTGCTACCTACCGACATGAAGTACGACTCCCCAAGAGTTCAAGCCTACATCGAGCAAGACGTAGAAGGTGCAAGACAGGATAGCCTAGACCTGCTAGACGAAGAAAGAGACGTCGCTCTCCATCGCTCCGCCTTGTACCAGCAACAACTTCGCCGCTATCATAGCCGGAGAGTGCGGAAGCGAAGCTTCAGAACAGGTGACCTGGTTCTCCGCCTAATTCAAGACAGAAAAGGCGTGCACAAGTTATCCCCGCCATGGGAAGGACCGTTTATAGTCACAAAGGCGCTGCTCAATGGTTCCTACTACCTAGCCGACATCCGCGACGAAGACGAAAAGAAAATGCGCAAGAAGGCGGCAGGAAAAAGGGGAACCAAGCGCAAGAAAGGCATTGACGATCCGTTCGAGCAAACAAGACGGCCTTGGAATATTGAGCACCTACGTCCTTTCTACACTTAGCAATTTATAATTGTAATAAGTTAAATATGATTATGAAATAAAAGTCTATGGTTCCTCATCTGTGTTGAGAAGCATGCCATCTTTTGTCTTTTCTTGCAATCATATTTCCCCTATGTATCTAAGTTACCTATTTTCTAGCTCCGTGCAAAGGTTCAAACTGGTAGATACTTGCAGCTTTCGAGCCAACCCAAAGCAAAAATAAACCTTTTTGCGCCGCCTAATTCCTTTACCTCTGATTACTTATATGAGGTTCGCCTAGTAGTATGTCTTTGACACCAACATGTTGGCTTTGGTCTCTGATTCTAAACGCATGGTTTAGCCCTGGTTGTTTCAGCTAAAGTCACCGGCTGAGGTTTCATCAACATACAAAAAGTCAAGCATATAAGTCAGGGTAAAATTAAGGCGGGCCATATAAATAAAGACAAAATAAAACTTGTCAGCTAGTTTCCGCCTAGCAAAGCAGCAACAAAAGTATATACAAATGTTACAAGACAATGTTGCATTGTTTCAGGGGCCAACAAGTACGGCTGATAGGAGGCAAGGATAGAAAAGATATGGCTCGGGGGAGCGTCTACATCAGGCTTGGGTGCTGACAACTTCAGCCCCGGAACTATCACTCCCCTCCGCCTCGGCCGCGCCGGCAGCTTCAGCTCCCTCTCCGCCAGGCACAGGATGGCGCCGGTAGAAGATTGAAGTGTCGACCATGTCGGCAACACGCGTGGCGTAGCCGGCAACACTGTCCAGAATAGCGGCCGGCTCAACCTCGCTGCCGTCTTCATATGTCGACGGCATGCCTTCAGTGACGGCTTCTATCTCCGCCTCGGGGTAGTGCGCCATGAACAACCCAAGGGTGGTCTTGGCTCCACCCCGTGCCGCCGACTTCAGCAAGCTTTTGTGCAGTTTGGTCGCCTGCTCCAAGATGGCGGGCACGTCGCTGAACTCGGTCGGTTCCTGGCTGTCGGACGAGGTGAAGAACTTGGCGGCAAACCGCTTGGACGCCGCCAAAGTCTCGGTGATCAGTTCGCCTAGACGCGCAAGGCGATCCAGGCGGGGGCTGACAACCTTGTCATCGCCTAAACCGGCGGGAACTGTATCAAAAAATAAAGCCATTAGTTTGGCTCAGGCTAAAGCAACATGGCAGCAGCAAAAAGGAGTAAGAAATTACCAAGGACCGAGTTATGGAAAGCGGGCAACTCAATCATATGAGTTGCCAGCGCGTCCTCCGCAGTTTGGGCGCGAGAAGTCTGCTTGGAGATTTCCTCCGCAGCCGTCTTCTCCGCCTCCGCCAACTTGTTGCGCAGGCTTTCTAGCTCACCAGTGAGCTGGCTAGATTCCTGCGCAAACTTGAGTTGCCGGGCCTCCATCTCCTTTTGATGAGCCTCCTTCAACTCCAAGTTGGCGGCCGCCAAGTCTGAAGCTTCATTCATAAGAGCTTGCATATCAGTGGACGCCTTCAGGATATCCTGGGCGTGGTCTAGCAGTTCTACAAATATGGATTCGCTAGCTAAATGATTGACGGCAACATAAGTCAAAAGCATAGTTGAAGGCGAAAAGGATCAACCCTACCTTCATCTTTTTTGCGGGCCGCCTCCAACTCGGCAATCCGCAGGTCCTTGGCCTGGCAAACCTTCTTCAGGTCGCGGCAGCGCCGGTTTATCTCGACTCGGGAGGAGACAAGCTCGACGTTGGCGGACACAAGGCCCTGCAAGACAAAACAAAGGCATATAACATATTGTCGAATAACCACTAAGCCGGCAGTCAAAATTTCTTTTATTTTTGACTTGCCATCTAAGTGCTCGGGGGAAAGGCTATGTATATGCCGGAGTGGTAAAAACTTACGGATAGGTCGCCCTCCAAGTCGGCGAAGGCCTGCGAGGCGAAAGTGGAGAAAGCCAAAGTTGACTCCTTGGCCTCCTTAAAGGTGGACCAAGGGTCCCTGACCTTGCCGCCTCCCGCAGTCGGGGCTGCTCTCCGAGACCCGCCGGCAGTCGACTCCAGCAACCCTTCATTGGCGGCACGCGATTGAGCGGCATCATCGGTCGTAGTCTCAGCCAGCAGTAGAGGAGTCTTGGGCGCGCGGCCGGTGGAAGAGGCCCTTGGCAGAACGCCAGAAGCCGGAGCCGGGGGCTGACGACGAGCGTCGCCCATAAAACCGCCGGCCTGGAGCTGAGGAGTAGGCGGCACAGTAGCCGGCGAGCTACCTTGTGGCCGCTTAGCCTTGCCAAGAAGTCTGGTCGTCAACCGGGAAGTTGCGACCCTTTCCCTGTCAACAAAAAGCAAGCACAGTCAATTGGCCAGTATTGAAGAGGTTTGTTGTCTGATAAATGCAAAATTGAGTACCTTCGGGGGATGTTAATCCCCGCGTTCTCGCCAATGTTGGCGAGAGCCGGCTCGCTAGCCGACGCGATCCGTTTCTTCCTCTCGGCATTTGCCGTAGAAGAAGCAGCGCCGGACGCCTTGCGCTTCTTCGTCTTCCCGGCTTCCGACTCGTAGAAGTCGGGAGCCAGGTCATCCTCCCCCAACTCGGAGAGCTGAGAAAGAAGACAAGTTTAATGGAACTCAATTCTAGCCGGCAAAGCTATCAAACAAGGGGCAAGGAAGAAAATATTTACCTCGAGGGGAGGGTTGTCGTGGGTGTGCATGGGCACGCCCTCCGCCGCCTTCACCAGCCCCGCCTTGACAAGGCTGCGGAGCAGGAATGCCAGGTCGGCAACCGGCAATATCTCTTCGCTCACGCGAAGAGAGGCCGTGTCAGTAGGCGAATACTGACACATCTTGTGCGGGCTGTACCGCAGGGGGAGGATCTGCCGGCCGAGCCAGCAGATGACGGTGTCGACCCCATCCAGCAGAGGGGGAGCCATCGTCCTCGGGAGGAATTCAATCCGCCTTTGAATAAGGCGGAGTTCCTCCGTCAACTTGGGCACCGCCTCGTCCCAGCATGGCCGAGGCATGGGTGGCGCGTTGACGAATACCGGGATGCCAACTTGGCGGCCCGGCGCTGCCATATCTTGGCAGTAGAAGAACGTGGAGGTCCAGCCCTTGACGGACTCAAGGTATGGTATCTTAGGATACCATTGGCGGCCCTGGCGGCAGTTGAAGGTGATGCTGCCGCGGGTTGCCAGCCCACCGTCCGGCACCCTCTGTCGCCGGCAACGGAAGCAGTATCTGAAGAAGTCTAAACTAGGCCTAATACCTAGGTAGCCTTCGAACAGAGCTGTGAAGCCGGCTAGGACTAATATACTATTGGGTGCAATGTTGTGGGGCTGGAGCCCATAGTGATCCAAAACCTCGCTAAAAAAGGCGGAAGGCGGAAGTGCCATTCCCCTAACTAGATGGGAGGTGAGGATTACCCGCTCCCCGGCTCTCGGGGCCGGGATGACGTCTCCGAAGGCGGCCCTCCACCGGAAATCCTCCCGAGTGGGGAGGTAGCCGACAGCCTCCAAATCTTGGAGGCCATCTTCGTCGGCGATGGAAGGTAGCCAGTAGCGGGTCCCGAGGTCCGCCGCTTCCTCTTCCTCGTCGACAGGGGCGCCCGCCGTCGTCATCGCCGCGGTGGTTGGTGGAGGAGCCGAAGGACCCGCCGCTGGCGCGCGCGCGGTGGAAGTCCGGGGGGCGGCGGTGGCGACGTTGCCCGTCGCCGACGTCGCGGGACGAGTAATCGCGCCGCCCATCGCCGTCGCGGGCGCGGTCTCAATCGCCGGACCGCTCGACTCCATGGAGAGGGTCTGGCCGGTGGACATCGCCGCGAGGGAAGGTCGTCGGAGAAGAGGAGTTTGCCGGAGCTCGCTCGGAGGCAAGAAGCGGAGAAGTAGAAGAGGCAAGAGCGCACGGAGAGCAAAAGCTGGGTAGTGAAAATGGACCGTTTGGCTACCTATTTATAGGGCCAGGCGTTGCTCCCTGTGCAACGGCGTTTTTAGTCGGACACGTGTCCAGCATCCGTTGCAGCACACGATTGCACGATCTCCACGCCTCCTCTTTTCCCGCAATTTGTGATCATGGCGAGATTCCCGCCTAGGCTGTTTTCAAACTGTCGTGAGCCGGCTAGGTGGAAACCGTCACGAAGAATGCTCGGCAAAGATTGCCGAGTAGCCGTCTTTTCCCATGATGGATAAAGGCGGCCGCATGTCAACATCAAGACACGCATGCCTCGTTGATTTTCAGAATGGTTCAAGTCCTGCAGCCGCCAACCTTGGCAGATGAAGAACCAAGAAGAGACCGGCGCCTGGAGAACTTCAACCTTTCTGGGGGCTAATGTTGGGGATATATCAACTAGGGGTATAACCAACAAGGATCAATCCGGCTAGTCCAAGGTGGCCCAAGGGTGGTAAGGCCAAGGCCTGCCGGGCGGCCCAGATAGTTGACGTACAAGGAAGTAGGCGGACGGTCCAAGGAAGGCGGAAGGCCGAAGCCCATCAAGCCACCGAGCCCAAGACGGAAGGCGGTAACTAAGCCGGCTAGGTCTAGGACACTATTTACTTGCCGGACAAGTACTTACCTTGTACCCTGGGGTCTGGCCGTCTATATAAGCCGGCCACCAGGGAGCCTTTAGGGCAGACAACTTCAATAGGCATCAGACGCATTGTAACCTGTTCACGGCTATTGCCTCATAGTGAATTATAGCAGCACGTAGGATCTCGCCACCGCTGCGGGATCCGAAGCTGGGTAAACTCGCCGTGTTCAATCCCGTCCTTGACGACACCAACCTTCTTCCCCACAATCCATACGTAGGCTAGAGGACCCCCGTCTCCTATCAATTATGCCGATACCACGACATAACCAGCGAAGGATAGTTGGAGGAGGAGAGGCCACGTCTCCTCCTAAGCTAGCAGAGGGTGTTCCTTCCCGCCAAGACCCCCACACGCTCCTCGCGTGACCCTTGTGGTATCCCCTTAGCCTATAAAATGGAGGATCAAGGCATGGAGGAAGATGAAGAGGAACAACAAGTAGATAGCTTGCAACCACGCCGCATGGTTTCAAGGGCAGAGCTCAGGCTAGCAAGGCCGAGCCTAGACTAGGGTTAGGAGAGAAGGAAGGTGATCTCCTCCGGGTAAGGATATGTCCTTCTTCTACCTCTAGCCAAAACCCCTTCCGGGTACCTCGCCGGAAGGCCTCCATTGTAGCCACACCATGACTTCACCATCTATCCAGACATGCAGGAGTAGGCCTTTTAGCCTTCGGGCGGCCTGAACCTGGGTAGATCGCCGTGTTTCTTTGCTTGTTTGTCTCGCTCCTAGAGATGGAGAACTCACCGGTCAACCTCTCCGGGGGACGTCTTTCAGCCTCCTTCGCGCCCCTCACCGAATCTACAAAGGGGGTGCCTCGCATCCCCGGTGTCCGTCCTTCGAGGCACGACATCTGGCGCGCCAGGTAGGGGGCAAGCGCTGGATTCGTCTGCATCCCACTCTGCGGGGGGATCTTCTTCACCTTCCTCGAGTTCTTCTTCGTCGGAGGCACAACCTGCGTCAAGCTCTTCAACAGGGACGAGGACTGCATCAAGCTCTTCGTTCGGGACCGGACCTTCTTCGAGCTCCTTACCTCTAGCGAGCGCGGCTACTTCTCTCAGAAGCTAACGGTGGCTCCGACTCCAATCACCCCAAGTAGAGCTGAGCGGTCGCCCCAGGAATGCCACGCAAGAGGAAAGGGGATGCAGCCATGGAATTCTTGCGGTATCCCGGCCTCGGATTCATCCTCGAAGAATATCCGCCACCCCCACCAGAAGGTCAAACAGTCAGAATTCAGTTGTTCCACCTGCGGCATACATCAGTCCTTTGGTCAGCATGGGAAGACCCGAGGGGAGTACCGCGGACGCAGAGGATCATCTTTCTTCATGGACGCATGGGGAAGGAGAGGAGCTTTTTTCCGGCGTACAACCCGCAGGGCCGCTTCTGGAGGAAGAAAGCCTCAACCATGATAATAAGGACGGTCCACCCGCAGAGGAGGCTAATGCATATGTCCCACAAGAAATCTGCGTCCCCCCAGGAAAAAATGGTAAACCCGGAATGTGGTGCGTTTACCACGGGTCTGATAGGCACAGCACTGAAGATTGTCGGCAATTCAACGATATTCAGTCAAAACATAAAAATTGGGATTGCTACGCATGCGGAGAGCCATGACACATTAGCAGGGATTGTCCTTACAATCAACCATCTAAGAAAATCAAGGGCAGATCCGGCGCCGGGTTGCCACAAAGAGGAAGGCCCTTCCGGGTCTTTGCAAACGCATCCATTCAAACTGATAGTCCTTCCAAGCTCTCTCCGCCATCACCGCAGCTTCCAGAGCAGAGTACAGTGACTCTCTGGGATCAGGCCTTCGCCCCCGGGAACGCTGCCGACGGACAATGGGAGCTTCCGGGTCATGTCGTGACCATCCACACTGGGTCCAGCATGCCCCCTTAGAAGTATTGGATTGCTAGATGGCTGGCTTCAGAGGCAGGTGAGTCGGGCGGCACCGAGGTCCCCGGACCGACGTCTTCAGTACGTCAGTAAGACATTGGGGTTTCTCTACGGGTATATTGTCATCTTGTCCCTGTTACGCAGAGGTCTCTGGACCGACGTCTTCAATACGTCAGTAAGGTTTTGGATTTCGCTCACGGATATATTGTTATCTCAGCTCCATCAAAGCAAAGGTCCCCGGACCGACGTCTTCAGTACGTCAGTAAGACATTGGGGTTTCTTTATGGGTATATTGTCATCTTGACCCCGTTACGCAGAGGTCTCTGGACCGACGTCTTCAATATGTCAGTAAGGTTTTGGATTTCGCTCATGGATATATTGTTATCTCGGCTCCATTAAAGCAAAGGTCCCCGGACGTCGGTCCCAAATACGTCAGCAAGATATTGGTTTCCTTCGCGGGCATATTTGTGTTTTGGCCTCGTCCGAGCAAAGGTCCCCAGACCGACGTTTTCAATGCGTCAGCAAGGTATTGGATACATCGAGTGCACTAGTGGTCTCCGGACCGGCGTCTTCATTACGCCAGCAAAGTCTCCGGGTCACCTCCACGGTGACCCCCGGGTTTTTCAGTGAAACAGGTCTCCGGATCGACGTCTTCATTACGCCAGCCAGTCACCGGATCACCATAACAGTGATCTCCGGATTCAGAGAAGCAGATTGAGGGTCTCCGGACCGGCGTCTTCATTACGCCAGCCAGTTGCCGGATCCCATTAACAGTGATCTCCGGGTTCTAGGGGAACAATACAATGGTCTCCGGACCGTCTCCGACCAGCCAGACGTGCCTTTGGAGGGCACACCGGGTCAGACCCGTGAGGAACTATCTCGGTGCAAGGCTCTGCTCCTGTCAAAAATAGACAGACAGAATAGATTTACACCTGGAGTACGGTGTACAAGACCCGCCTTGGCGGCAGCGCGACGACGCAAATACCGAGATAGTCAAGGAATCCACCCTCAAAGCTAAGCATCAAACGTGCTTGCACGGGCCTTTACTTTGGGTAGTCGTTTTCATGTGCCTTGGCTAAAGCGAACGTGGGCGTAAACCTGGGTGGCGACTTCGCAACCACCACTGTCAGTTTCCCTCGAGCAGTGGGGTTGTGGGCTGAGGTCCGCATGATCAGGAACGGTGGGTCCTTTGGGGGGTTGCGCCCTGTGACAGGCACACCAGAATGGTCTGGGTGCCCACGGCTGGTTAGCGCTCATGCTGAAAGACCTTTCCCGATAGCGCTAAGCCTCCACGGGTACAATGGAATTGACATATCTTAAAGAAGGGTTTTTATTTGCAATAGCAAGCTTTCAGCCTGTTGGCAGTGCAAGGTCGCAGTTCGCGGTCACGGGGTGTTGCTTTTTGCGTATTTCAGGGTCCGCGACAGCTCACAGGTCATCTTCGCGAGAGAAGCGCTGCATGATCTCCTCCACTTGACGGACGACCCCCGGGAGAGACGCCGGTTCTGGGCTCGCGTTGTCCGTCTCCTCCAGCAAGGAGAGATGCAGATGACGACGATGAATGGCGGCCGCGAGCTGGGTCACCGCCTGCTTCACAGCTTTCTCCTGCCTGCCGGGTCGCCTGGCCCGCCTGCGCCTTGATGCTGCCAAGGACTTTGGCCAAATGCTGCAGAAACGCTGGGTAATTCTTGAAGGAGCTGGAATGGCTGCTTGAAATGAGTGGGAGGCGCTTTATGCCCAAGCTCTTCAGCTCACGGATGATCTTTTCCGCCGACGAACTCATGGCGATTAGGAGCTTATGGTGGTCTCGCTTGGACACCATGACCTTGTCCAGCTCTTCCTGCACCACCTTCAACTGGGTGGTCAGCTCCTCGTTGCGGGTCCAGGCAATATGCGCTTGAGACTTGGAAGTGTTGGCAGTTTCCCGGTTCTTTTCCACCTCAGTAATCTCTTTTGCCCGGGTGGCTCGGTAGCGCTCGCATTGCTCTTCGCGGCTAGCCACTGCTTGCTTCAGCCTCGCAACCTCACCATCAAGGCTGTCAGCGCGCGCGGTGATACCTGTAGAAGTAAACAGGGTTAGGTTGAGACTCCAAGTGCAGAGTGTGTAGTAAGTGGAAGACGTGTTTTCCCCACGAGGATGACTCGAGGGTTTAATATCGAACTCTCGGGGAATCAGAAGTGAAAGATCTATCTTCCTATCCTTCTTTTGGTTACCTACAAAACAAAGTTAAATGTTTTGGTCCTCAACCTCACATGTGGTTGTCAAGCACAAGGTGTAAGAATGATATCAAGATAATATGCAATGCAAACAAGAAATAAATATGCAATGGTGGTAAATAAATATGCAAGGATGGTGATAACAATGATAAATGATATTTTTGGGTTTTATATGATGTATGCAAGATGTAAAAGTGTTTTTGTATTTTCAGATTTAATAATGGCAGAAAATGGAAAAGTGGTAAAAGTTGTTGGAAATGTGTTTCTTATGATTAAAAATGGACCGGGATTCATGCTTTCACAAATGCACTCTCTCTTTAGTAAAGTGGTAGACAATGGAACACTAGAGTTGACATATGAGATTGCAACACAAAGTTTAATGACAAGTTACTAGTTATATGGGCATCACGTTCTAACATAGAGACCTTTTCTTTATTAGTCTTACTTATACTCCACCAAGATGCGAACTAAATCATAACACCTCAGTAATTAAGATGACTCGGAGTATAGCCTTAAGTATCATGACATGAAGTTAAAATAAGAACATGCTAGATCTAGTCACGGAGAAGTGACATGGTCACCCACAACCTTGTTGCATGGTATTTTTGTTTATCCCTAGTGAGGCAACAAAGTAAGTTAAAAATACCCAAGTGGATTGCAGAACTTTCTCTCACGTTCACTGCACTAGCCACCCCCCGTTACTCTAATTAATGCACACGTTCCCCCTCACACGCTCTCATAAACATGCTTGATCATGACAGGTAAATAAGAACGGGGTACATAATATGCATCTATATTCATAACTGAAACAAACATTTGCAATCTCAAACATATATTAACTCACAAAAAGATCCACCACATGGGTATTTCAAAGATGACCGTAATCATGTTCAGCAACTCATACAGTACTAATTAGTGAAGCTCAAGAGAGGAGAGATGCATAAGTTACTTCCACAAACCCATAGTCCAGAGGTGGACTACTCCCTCTTCATCATGGAGACGGTGGAGAAGTCGATGGAGAAGATGGAGACCACGCCGGCAACGCCCCGCCGGAGTTTTCCCCCTCCAATCTGCAGCTCCAGATCTCTGTTTCAGCCTTTCTGTGTTTCGGCGGCGCTCCTTTCCGAAGAGCCTCGGGGACTATTTTTATAGGCAGTTTTAGGTCAAGACGGAGTCGGTGGAGAAAAGATCGACGGCAACGGAGCGTCGAGGCCTAGATGGGGGGTCCCACGCGGCCAGGTACAGAGGCCGCATGGGCCCACCTCTTTTGGGCCTCGGGGCTCCGCTTGTTCGCTTCCTTTGCCCTCAAGTCTTCTTCCTTCCAAATATTGACGCTCGTAAATTTGTAGCTGATTTGGACATCGTTTGGGTCCCTGAAATATTAAAAAAGAAATAGGGTTTTTTGCCTACGCAGGGTTAATTCCATAAAAATAGGAAATAAATATATTATCCTCAAAATCATTATAAAACATTGATATAACCCTTATATGATGCAAATATGATTGGAATACAAGTAATATAGTGCAAAGTTCATGTATGCATTTTACATGCATCACGCGGTCTGCTGGTCCCTCTCTTCCCTGGCCCGGGTGAAGTCGCTATAAGCCTGCTTCTGCTTGCCTTGCTCCTCCTTGAGATTTCCGCGCAGCCGGGTAACCTACTTTTCCAGGGAAGCTATCAGTTTATTCTTGGCTTTGATGTCTTCTTCAACCTCTCTTTGAGTCATGGCAGCCACGCTTTCCAGATTCTGTTCCAAGCGACCTTCGCTTTCGGACACCTTTAGCTCGAGCAGCTCCACAGTTTCCCAGTGTCGACGCTCATTTTCTCCAGCGCGGCCAGCTGTGTCTTCAGCTCTTTCTCGTGGAGGGAAATGCGATGTTCGCGAGCGTTAAGCAGCTCGTCGTCAGCGGCCTGTTTCATTTCTCGGGCGTCAAGAGCTTCTTCATCAGCCGACAGCTTCGACTCCCTGGCTAGCAAGTTTTCCGCGTTCGGCAACACAGGAGCCGCGCACTGCCGCAGGTGGGCGCTAGCAAATGTCAAGAACTCCTCAAGAGAGTTAAACTCCTTGGAGAACCTGGGGCCTCCATCGACCTTCCCGGGGACCTCCAAGGCTCGTTCGCCCGCAAGGTCCTCCTGCCTGGAGGACACGCCGGCCCCAAGGAGGGAATGGGCCAAAGGCGCCCGGGGATCTACGTCACGCTTTTCCCCGGGAGCCTCCGCCTGAGTCTCTTTCTCCGCCGGCTCTGCGACCAGCAAGCTCACTTGAGTCAAGCCAAGCTCGGGGGCTCGAGCTACTCCCCCAGCATCTTCCGTAGCTTCTGGTTCTCCTTCCGGAGCAGGAGTGGGACCCGGAAGCTCAGGATGCTCGCTTGCATGAACTTCAGTCTCAGCAGCCACTTCGAAGCATCCGTCCTCCCGGGGACGTTTGCTGGACCAGTCTGGCGTTGGACTCCTGCGCGCAAGGAAGAGAAGGCATTGGAGCAAGGTCGCGGTCCAGCATGGATTTCAAGAGTAAGTCGTGCGACCGGAAGGCATACCGGCTTCTTCTCTTCGACCCGGAGAAGCCCCAGTTCTTCTCCGCCAGGTCCCCGAAGATGTCGGGCATGGAGGCGCTCGGTTCGCCAGCCTCAGAACTGGCCATAGGAGAAGGGATGCTTTCTGACACCTGAGCAGATTCCTGCCCCATCGGCGATCCCGGAGGAGATTGTTGCCTTGGCACCCTTGCTCGGGAGGAAGCGGCTCCTCAACAAGAGGGACTCTAGAGCTTCCCGGATTGGCGGGAACTTCCAGAAGCTCCTCTTCGTTGTCTCCATCGGAAGAGCCAGGATCTTCCGGGGAAACGTCCCCTTGAGACAACTCCATCGTCCTCAAGATTGCTCCCAGCGGCCCTCGATTCTTGGGCGCCGGCGGGGGCTCTATCCCCATCGTGCCTTCGACCCCGTACTCGTTGCACGGGGGCATGGATAGCAAGGTTTTGTCAGCAAGCAGATCTTCAAATAGTGGCACAATGCCATCCGGAAGAACAATTGGCGACCGTGGCAGCAGCTTGCCCATCTCTCTCTTCCAGCTGGCTTCCGAGATGTGGAACGGCGAAACCTCACTGCTGCTTTCCACCTGATTGTGTTCCCAAATGGGGCGGCCTTTGAACTGCAACGGGGCGATCCCTCGGCGGATGAAGTCGGCCATAATCATGGCGCTAGTCACGCCATTGTTGCGGAGGAACGTCAGCCTGTCTATAGCGGCAGCCAGAGCCTGCCCTTGAGAGCTCCTTTTCCTGGAGTCCGCCAGATGCAGAGCTGGGAAAAATGGCAGTGACAAGTGAAGATCCGTCATGTCTGCCTTGGCAAAGTCATGTCTGCCTTGGCAAAGTACCACCTGTCCCTCCACTCCTCCTGGGGGACCGCAGTGAGTGCTTCCGGGTACTGATTAGCGGCGTCCTCCCGCAGGCGGAAAGAAACTCCGCCAGTAACCCACTTGGACTTCCCTAGGCGCGGAATGAAGAAGTGGCGAAATAGAGCCACCGACGGCCTTACGTCCACAAAAGCTTCGCAGGCGTAGGCGAATGTAGCCAAGGTCATCACGGCATTAGGATGCAGGTGCAGCATCGCCAACCCGTAAGCCTCTAGGATGGCCATGAAGAACTCTGAGAAGGATGGGAGAAGACCGATGGTCGAAAACTCATGAAAAGTGATTACCCCACACTAGTACAGAATGACACAACAGAAACGGGCCAAAACCCTCATCGGAAATGGAGAAAGGGTCCGTTGCCCGGCCTCTGTCACTGATGTGAAAGTGGCTCATCAGGAACGGAGGCTGAAACTCCGTTTCCAATGTGGAATACAAATTGCAAACGGTTGTTATAAATAACCGTTTCCGATGTGAATATTCTATATTAAAAAAAGGCTGGCTCACAGCCGGCTCACATCAACAATCGGCTCACAACAGAACCGGCTTGCAGCAACAATCAATACAGCCGGCTCACAACAGAAATCTGACCAGTTATTCATTTCACAATATAACACCGAACATCAAATTACACAAAGGAACAAGTAGAATGTACAAAAGGTATATACACACGTTCTATGCAACAGTAAATGACTAACGTAAAATTGAATATACAAAACAACTACCGTCTAGCAGCAATCCACCCAGCTTTCGACCACCAGCAGCAGCAATCACCAACAGCTTGATTGAGCATGCTTCCACCATAGCTTAGTCCTTGTGTCGTCGATGGTGTACTTCTGCAACAACAAGACGAACAAGAACACACATGAGAAGTCCAAGTTACAAACATGCACTAGTATTCATTTGTACTGAAACCTGAGTGCATTGAATCAACTCAAACTAGTATGAAATATTCAGCCAAAAGGTGCTACATGTGTACTGTAAAGACAGTGCAAAGAGATTACTAACCTCATTATATGTTGTTCTCTCTTTACTTCTGACTTTCTCCCAGACCGCAAAAACAACAAAGAGAACACATCATGATACCATTGATGTTGGCAGTAAGTGTACCTCTACTTGTAATACTACCAACTTGCAGTAAGTACAAAAAATAACAAGCACCAAGCAGGCTAGCTTAATAGCATGATCAAATAGCAGAGCTAGTAACTGAATGATACACACGCGTTATGTGTTGAGCTGGGTACACCAAGCTCAACACAATGCATGAAAGACTCTTTGTCAAGCAACATGAAGAAAATTTGATACAGCTTGCAACAATTACAAGAAAAATACAACCACGCTATTCTAGAAATGTCTCTAACTTATGTAGCATAATCATGATCAACTGCTTTTTACACTATTATTCTCCCAAGTGAAACCAACTACACCTACTTAATTACCTGAAGTGATATGCTGCATAGGAGAACTGCTCTTTAATCCCATAAGCCTTCCCACTTCTGTAGTATCAGAAGGATAGAGAACATCACATATATCTACAAGATATATTATTTTCTTATATATATTTTATCTTGTTCATGAAAAACGAAATTGGAGAAAAAGGATGTAGTAGCTACTTCTGCTCTATATTTCTTTCTCTTGCCGAGATTTACAAAACTGAAGTTGATAATTAACTTAATCCTTCTATCCAACAAAACTGTAGTAGCTACTTCTGCTCTATATTGCTTTATATGTTCATGACTATTTAAGTACCAAGCGATATCATCATACAAGGAAAGGCTTTCCGTCTCTGCCATACCTAGCAGTACATTACTTATCCAAATAAGTAAGAAGTGCTAGGCGTAACATGCTTCTTTCAGCAATCAATCTAAATAAGAAGAGCTAGGTGACAGGTGTAACATCCTAGGTGATGGTGGGAGGAGTTTTATTTCAAATTGGCACCGATAGCTAGACATAATTCCTGTAGCATAAATTAAGATCTAAGTAATTGGATGAGTTGAACACTTATAACAGTAGCCAAATGGAAGTGCTACAATACACAAAACTAATACTTCCAAATACTGAAGACTAATTAGCAGTGCTACTACAAACTGAGAACAACAAATCAATTGTTGCTAGCCAAACAAGATTACTCAGCTAGCTAGCAATACTATTGATCCTAACAAAAGAATCACAGGTAGTACTAGATTCAGCAATAGTGCAAAGCAGGAACAATTAATCAAAGCAGTAGCAAAGCCGACCGATGCTGATCGATCCCTACACGTACCTTTCTCTACTATGCGTTACTCTCCAAGTGTCTAGCCAGCTTAGGGGAAAAAAAGACAGGGAGGTGAAAGCGGCCGATGGAGGACTTGGTCACCTCTAACGGGCGAAGTTGAGGACGGCCGGGGAAGGAGGAGCAGCTCGTAGCTTGGGGACGTGGTTGGGAAGACGACCGCAACAGCTCCAGCACTCCCGCCGTTCAGGTCCGGCGCCTCTGACGGAGGAGGCCGGTGAAGCCGCGGCGGGAATCGACGGCCAGGCCAGGGAGACACCGAATCACCGCCGTCCCCTCCCGCGAAGGCGCCGTAGCCGTCCTGGTGGCCGGAGAGCGGTTTCCGGTGAAGCAGCGGCGGACGTTGCTGCGGGCGGCCATCGATCTGGTGCTCAACAGCATCGATCCGCATCAGCTTGTTCCCGTCGGCGTCGGAGGGGAGCTGTAGCAGGAGGAGGTCGGCGTTCTCCTTGTCTAGCAGCGGCTGCGGCGCATCTGGCGGCAGGTCGCCGTCCTTGTTCCGGACGGAGCGCCGGAGCTAGAACGTCCGGGAGCACCCGAACGGGAGGAGAGGACGATGGTGGGAGGAGGAGTTGCCGGAGGGGAAGCCGACGCGGAGGGGAGAAGGGGACGGTGGTGGGGAGAAGGGGATCGAGGCCGGGATGTGGGGGAGAAGGCGAGCGGTGTTGTGTGCGTAGAGAGGATAAGGGGCTGCGGTGCGGGGTTAGGGTTTGGCTATTTATATGACCAAAATTAATTTGCATACGGAGGTAAAATTCCACCGTTACCAAATATATCGGAAACAGAGATTTTTTTTGGTCCGTTGCCGATGTGTCGCGAATTTGTTACTGGACAGCCGCGGAATATTTTTAGGGTGTGACTAGAACTCAGTCGACTAAGTCGGGTGACGTAAGCATGACATATACATGAGTTTTGGGTTAAAAATGTTCAAATTCAAAAATTGTTTTAAAAATATTCAGTTGAAACCCACTTGCAACCAAAAAATCCAGTTACAACCCATTTGTAACTAAAAAAATCAGTTTCGACCAACTTGTAACTAGAAAAAATTCAGTTGCAAACCACTTGTAACTAGAAAAAACATGAAAAAGAAAAGAAAAAAGAAAAACGCACACATCTTGACGCATGATCAAACGGTGATGGACGCGACTTAGAACTCGTGAGTTCTCAGGCGACTTAGAACTAGCAAAACCGATATTTTTAACCGTTGCCTTCGTGGCGCGGACTGTTGCCTTTTTGCTGCCGTTTCCATAGAGGGTATCATTTGGAGAGAATTCCTTGTTTGACCCTTACTTAAAATTTTCTTCTTTATTTGGCCTTAATTTTTTTTTATTCCCTATTTGACACTTAAACTTCATTTCCTTCCTTATGGCCCTATAATGCATTTTAAACAACAAAATGTCTCTTTTACCCCTAATAAATTATGTGACAACATTTTAAACATATTTTAGATGCACACATTACACAGTATACCTATGTAATACTCGTTCGCGGCGGCGTTCCTTCCAGCTGCACCTACCCGACAATGTCGCGGCAGTCCCGACGTACCTTGCTAGTGAAGCCCCAATACGTCAGCACTTACTGACCTAGACGACGACGATCCGACGAGACGACGTACTACCAAACAATCCGCCTAGATGCACGCCCGTAGCCAACCAAGCTAGCTGATCGGTACGATCTATCAAGTTGGAACAGCTCACAATCCTATCCTACTGGAGAATGAATGGGAGATGAGCTAGCAGCATGAGCTGCTGGGCGCGCCGCCCTCGCCGGCCGTGGGCTCCCTGCTCCTGGCCGCTAGCTTCCCCTGCCCCCAACCCAGTTGTTCGTCGGTGCGGCGGCAGGCACGCCGCCCGCCTCTGCGCACCCTGACGCGCGTCCGGCTAAACGCGTGACAGTGGTGCAATGGCCTCGGAGGCAGGCCGGCGAGACGCGCGCGAGCGGCGACGACAGCTCACTCGAGGCACGACCGACGAGCGGCGAGCGACCATGGCAGTGGCAGGGAAGGCACGACTAGTTTGCTCCGCTCGCATGCAACGGCCGCGGCGCCAGACCTTCGACGACTGTTGTAATGGAGGCGTGGCCGGCGTGCAGCTCCAAAGCAGCGGCCGCGTATGCTACTATGCTTCGGTGCCATTCAGGCTTAACTTGGTTGAGTACAGAAACTAGTCTTGTCAACCCCATTATTAACCGTGGGTTGAACCTGTTTGGACCCGTACCTATTTGGAAATCTGACCTTGCCCCGCCATTTTTCACGAGAAACTAAACTCAACTGGAGCCAACCTATTAATACCTGAACCAAACAAAACCAGAAAGAAAACTGAACCACTATATCCAGGTAAAGAACCATTCTAAGATTTAATTACATGGGTATACTGTGTAGCGTGTGCATACAAAATTATGCTTAAAATGTGTCACATAATTTATCAGGGGCAAAAGAGTCCTTTTGATGTTCAAAATACATTATAGGGCCATATAAGGAAGAAAATGAAATTAAGGTGTCAAATAGGAAACCAAAAAAAAATTAGGGCCAAATAAGGAAGAAAATTTTAAGAAAGGGTCAAATAAGGAATTCTCTCTATCATTTGTGTCGTTCTCTACTAGTGCCATCCTCTCGCTCGGGCCCGTTTCCGGGAAACACCTGCACTTCCGCCCCGCGAAAGCACAAGACCAGATCCTCGCGGACGCGCGCCATGGCCATCTCGGTCGAGAACTTGCTTGGAGATAGCAGCGGCTGGGACACCCTCAAGGAAGGCAGGGCATCAGTGAGGGAATCCGCCATTGCCTTCTTCAAGACCGACGATTGTCTCTTCTTCTGCACCCCCCCCCCCCCCCACCTAACTCTCTTGGGCGCCATCAGAGCTCGGCGGAAGGGAGGGACGGATCTGAGGTTGCGACGGTCGAAGTGGAGGAGTTGGCCGGCGAAATCAGGGCGGGAGGGGGAAGACGAAGGCGGTGATTTGGGGGCTCTTGTTGGAATCTAGGCGGTAACGGCTACAATGCTCCCTAGTCGAAGGCTGATAACCTCCACGCCATGTCGCGGCCACATTACTCCGACGGGTGTGGGGGTCGAGGAGACGTGCCGACTTCGGCGCATCCCAACCATTGGACGCTCGGATGAGCTCAAGGCCCGCACGAATCGCAACGTTCGGCTTGAGCGAGTCAAAAGAGCCCGGGGGCTCGTCTCTACTTCAACCTGGCGGGTCCCGTCAACAGCGCAGTTACTCCCCCGAGCGGAATAACTCCAAGACCACCAACAGTGCAAGAAGACCAGATGCCCTGGACCCACTTTGACGTTTTTAGGTCATAGCCCCGGCAGCTGGAGCAAGAGCCGCCGGGACCATGCCCGGGGGCTACTGTCGCAGCAGTGGAACACGGGGTTCCCCTAGTGCCGCCAAAGTGGGTCCACCGCATGTGGGCCCAACGTGAAGATGGACATGACCAAGAAGACTGGCAGGTTCCACCCCAAGCCTCGCGCGGGCGTCGCGAGGATCAAACAAGACAAGGCCCCCGGGTGGGTGCGGAAGAACCCCGGGTCCCTCTCACCCGCGGGTACAGAAGAACCACCCCGAGAGCCCGAGTCCCCGGCGAGGCGGGACTCCCTCTCGGGGGCTGCACCGTGTAAGCCGTGGATAAGAGCTCCACCGCACCCCAGAAGACTCTGGAAGACCCCAGAAGACTTGGGAACCAAGGCAAGGAAGGCGCGGGTAGGGGACACGGCCCACGGTGGTGTCAGACCGTGTCCGCCCCGCTTTCCCCAAAAGGTGGATGATCCCACCTAACCAGCGAAGGATACTTGGAGGAGGAGAGGCCACGTCTCCTCCTAAGCCAGCAGAGGGGTTTCCTTCCTGCCAAGACCCCCACACGCTCCTCGCGTGACCCTTGTGGTATCCCCTTAGCCTATAAAAGGAGGAACAAGGCATGGAGGAAGAGGAACAACAAGTAGATAGCTTGCAACCGTGCCGCAAGGTTGCTAGGGCAGAGCTCAGGCTAGCAAGGCCGAGCCTAGACTAGAGTTAGGATAGAAGGAAGGTGATCTTCTCCGGGCAAGGATCTGTCCTTCTTCTACCTCTAGCCAAAACCCCTTCCGGGTACCTCGCCGGAAGGCCTCCATCGTAGCCACACCATGACTTCACCATCTATCCAGACATGCAGGAGTAGGGCTTTTAGCCTTCGGGCGGCCTGAACCTGGGTAGATCACCGTGTCTCTTTGCTTGTTTGTCTCACTCCTAGAGAAGGAGAACTCACCGGTGAACCTCTCCGGGGGACGTCTTTCAGCCTCCTTCGCGCCCCTCACCGAATCTACAAAGGGGGTGCCTCGCATCTCCGGTGTCCTACCTTCGAGACACGACACGCATCTTGGCATAAACATAAGCGTTCTCTCCAACTTGATGGGATTGGACAATGTGCCACTTCCAGTGCTTCAGCTTGTCATACAGCATGCAAAAGACGATCAAGCATGCTGACTCGTCCTTTGAAGTAACAATGGCTTCAAGTACCTGCTTCTGACCACCACCCCATTTGATCTTTAGCTGTTAAAGGACAGCACGTGGGAAATTAACTTCCTTTGCAGACTTCAGGTCACGTATTGGTGATTGTGGTTGCGAGTAAGAATTGATATCAACATCGTCTTCTCCAAGAGATCCATATCCTTCTAGCTCACATTCAGACGAAGCCTCACCACCAGCTCCAGGTGCACCAGGTTCTACACAAGGCAGTTCACCAGCTCCAGGTGCATCAGATTCTGCAGAAGGTAAACCATCTACCTCCAATTCAGAGGAATCGTCACCACCAGATCCAGGTGCATCAGGTTGTACAGAAAGCAGCTTAACAGATCCACAAACTACTTGATGTAGCACAAGCACGTGCGCTACAGTCTCATCAACACCAGCTCCAGGAGCACAAGTGTCGACAGAGGCTAAACCCAAGCCAGCACCTCCTTGTGGCAAGAGGGTGTCAGGTGCAGGCTTAGCAGTACCAGCTCTAGATGCATCAGTCACCACAGAAGGTAAGCCATTGGGCATCTGAGGAGTAGGTAACTGACATGCCTTTTCAAATTTTTCATTGGAAAACTGAGAGTCCTCTATAAGTCTCTGCTTCTGCAGTTAGTACATTAACAGATATTTAGCCAAGCATCTTGGGATACAACAAAATCATATGTTGTTCTATCGATTACCTTGTCATCTGGGATAGTAGAAGTCCCTGAACTGAAACCCGTTCCATCAGCCATACTCTTTTTCGCTACATCCCCTACGTCAATCTGCATTAAGTTGTAATATGAGTCCGGAAACTGCAAACGGAGGCTAAGCATCGTGGAGCTCGGTCTTATGAAATAATCAATATCGCTCATTTTGTCCAGCCAAAAACACAACAAATGTTGGAATAATCTTTTGCACACTTGTAGAACATGTTATTATGTACATCTACGTTCTTGTTCAAAAACAAATGTACATCTACGTTTAGTTTCAAGATAAAAAGTTAAACTTAAAAATGCAGAATTCGAAAGTTACAGAAAACAAGTCATATGAAGCCCGGGATCTAAAACGCCACACTCGTATATAATGCAGGTGTAGCCGCACCTGCATTTAAAAATATGACAGGTACCTGTGTATAGTGCAAACCACTGGATCGATTCATTTGCACACACAGTTTACGATGAATATCACAACATTGTATCAATACTACACGAATAATCCAGACTTGGAAAAATAAATAGTTCGATACATCTTTGCATAGCCTAAAGCTAGCTCAAAACAATAAAGCAGCGGAAATAAATCTTCAATGAGCCTCCATCTTCATGATACGCCACAGACGAAAACATGTTGGTGCAGACTCGAAACCCAAAACGTAATCCTTACTCTTCATCAGATAATTCTGCAACAAATAATAATTTGCAACAGAGTGAGTCAGATTCCATTAAAAATGGAGTCTGGCAAGTGACACTATGGTGAACACTTACTGGAATAACTCTATAGCCTATATGCATATTTGGCCGGTGGAGTCCAAGGCTATTTTGCATAAAGCCAATTTTATCCTATCACTTTATAAAACAGTTTCAACATCATAGTTGGCAACACTGGCAAGTTCCAGTGGACCAAAAGATATCTCGTCCTTAGGTGCACTCTCAGGTGAAAACCCCCACATTCAATGGTCCTAAGTATAGTAGAAACTATCTTAGGTGAAAACCCCCATGAACATGGTCCTGAGTAGTCCACTGTTGTTTATCAAAATTTTATTAAGAAATTAGAATGTTGGGATTCCTCCATGTTCCTTGATCAGCTGTAGTCTTTACTTGGAATACTTCTCCTTGAGTTCTTCACAATCTTCTCCATTTAGTTCTCACATCCCTTTGTTCCTGGGTGGCCTTCCACAAGTGTGCTCTCAGGTGAAAACCCCCACGTTCACGATCCTAAGTATAGTAGAAACTATCTTAGGTGAAAACCCTCATGGACATGGTCCTGAGTAGCCACTCAACATAAACCAAACAACCAATCCACCCAGATGATTCATTAACCTTGTGATGTGCACTCCCAGGTGAAAACCCCCACATACTATGATCCTAAGTATAGTAAAGACAATCTCAGGTGAAAACCCTCATAGACATGGTCCTGAGTAGCCACTTAACATTTTATAAAACCTTTCATCAATTGCATAGCATCAAAATCTGAAGGGGTTACGATGCAGAAAACAATAATTTTCTAGCGAGCGAAACCCTAACTAGTCAGGATCTATCTATCTAGTACATGCGATAACGGTGGCGGAACGGGTTACATTACCTCCATGTAGACCGATAGCGGGGATTACGCTCCCGCACAAGCGTTGACGATGAAGTCGTACGTAGCCGACCTCGAGGTCGCGGAGAACTTGCCGCGATGTCGGAGTCGATGACGCCGGGGTTGTCGACGATGATCTGCGTCGACGGGCGTCGGGCGGAAGAAGGCAGAGCGCCAGCACCGGGGCTGGCGCGCCGGCAGCAGAGGGGGAGGCGCAGCGGCTGCAGGGGGCGAGACGACGTCGCCCAAACTCCTCAATAGAGTAGCCTCCGAGCACTCGCAAACATACGGAGCCTAGCGACAACTCCCTGTCATTCAGATCCAGCTGAAATCGCAGGAGTAGATCTGATCTGGAATCCCGCAGAGCAACGGCGCTCTGCAGTATGGCTTAGGTGGAGAGAGATCCCCTTCCTCAGCTCGGCGCGGCTCCAACTTGGGAACCACGAGATCGAGAGAGAAATTAGGAATTAATTGAATTTCCTGTGTATTAAATCAATTAATATGCCTTGCTATATAAAGGGGGAAGGGGGTGTGCAAACCCCTTGGCTCCCCCATGTGGGACTAAACAAAGGACATGGGAGGGGGGGTTCGGCCCCCACATGGGCTGGCCGAACCAGCCAATGGGGCCCACCCCCCTTTGAGGTGCGGCTCCCCCTCTTGGGCCCTCTTAGGTCCCATATAGGTGGGAGCCCCCTTTTTCCTTTATTTAATTAATATTAAATTAATATAAAAATCTCATTAATTCATAATTAATATATTTATATATAATTCAATATCCCGTGACTCCGAAAACTCTTTCGGACCATCCGAACAACTTTCGGACATTCCTGGAACCATTCCAGACCTCTCCGGAACTCCTTCCGAACCACCGGAACTCTTTCCGAATCATTTCTCTCTCTCCAACAAAAACCTATAAAATTCCAGAACCTATCTCCTAGCGTCGCTAAGACCTTAAGTTTGTTACGCTACGGTTCGGGAACACTCCAGACATGGTCGAGACACTCCGCTCACCAATGATCTTCAGGGATACCTGGAAATATACGACGACCCCTGTGCATTCCACGAATATCGTCGTTGAACCATAAGTATGATATTCATTCCCTTTGTCTCTGCGATACTACCTTGTCCGAGATATGATCGTAGACACACCGATGCGTTTGCTGTATCTCGTTACCGACGAAGGTTATTAACTCGTCTGTGATATTACACCTCCATGACCTAGTCATAAGCTGCAGCTATATAGATGCAATATCACCGAGTGGGCCCAGAGTATCTTTCCATTACAAGAATGAACAAATCCCGCTCTTGATCCTTACGTCTCGATGCTCTTTCGGAATACCAAAGATGGACAGCGTTATTGTCATGCTATATAAGACACAACGTTTGATGCTCTCAAAGCACTCCTACGAAGCAACAATAAGTACGGTCTCACGGTCTAAGGAATAAGCTATCATACTTTTATCTATTGCAAATGACAAACATCGTAATACGATCTTATTGCAATACTCTGCGTATGTCCACCACCTTATTCAACTAACAAGATGACCCCATTGTCAACCGACGTCATTGTCCTTGATCGGGAATCTCGATCAACTGTTGCCCAATGGACTAGCTCATATAGAGGCTTGCTAGGGACCTGGTTGTCTATGTATCACACGTGTATTAACAATTCCGATTAATACAATTATAGCATAATACACAAACCTATTATAAACTTATGAGATAACGCAATAAATACTACTTATTTATTTGCCTCTAGGGCATATCTCCTTCAGTCTCCCACTTGCACTAGAGTACAAATAAACTAGCTGCATTTTACTTTATCAGAATCCCTTATCAAATAAGAATCATTTGATAATGCTTGCTCGTGGAAAAGTGTTACTGCACAATCCATGATTGTACATGCTTTTGCGATTCACTGGCATCAACTTGTTTGATATCACCATGTTGTCTAACAACATATATGCAAATACCGTAACTAAGTGAGACTTCTGCTTCCCAGCGCTTACCCTGATTATACTAAACAGATAACTGCCCTGAAAAACACACTCAGCCATGCATAGCCCCTTGTAACAATTACAAACTCGCGATATCTACATACTTTCACACCAATGTAGAAAACTTGACATTCAAAAGTCAATCCCTTAACTAACGCACTTCTACTTCCAGTAAATTCCAAATTTACTTTCATAACTGTTCTTTACTCCAAGAACATCGGTTATATTTTATCGAGCAGATAATATGGTTTCTGTATGATGTCTAATATATACACAATACACCCACATGTCATACAACCATTACCTTCATGCATCATTACTCTTAATGACCAATTGGATTCCAAAGGACCATCCTTTTGATTCTATTCTGACTCCTCAGATATAATCCAACACAACTCGACTAACTATTTAAAATTCCCGTTCTATTTCAAAATAGACACTAACTTTTAAATAGTTTTACAACTTCATCATATTCTATTGGTACAGTTTCACAATGTGTTAACTACAAGATGAATTCGACTCCCACTCAAATTATGTCTCCACATATTTGATAACACGAGCTCCCACTCAAAAACATGTTATCCACATATTTGAGTTCCCAAGCTCCCACTCAAAAATATGTTCTTCACATATTTCTCCTGAGTGAACTAACTATGACTCCCACTTAAATCGACATCTTGGTTAAACCAAAATCATTGATCTACTATCAATTCGAATTTAATACAAACTACAGTATTACATTAATACAAATCCCTCAGACTTCAAGCATGTCTACATAAATGTAGTCAACAAATTTGATCTTGTCCAAGACACATTTCTCGACAAGACATGCTACCGCGTCTTTCTTATAGTCACATTTCTCATATAACACCTTATATGACGATTAAACAATCTTATTCCTCTAATAAGAATTGCAGCAACAATTACTCTCTTAATCCTTTCAAATGCAACTTTGGATTTCCAGTCTCAAAAAGCCTTTGTTCGTATTACGATATTTTCTCAACTTTCTTTGTATTCATAAAGTGCACCTTGATCTGTCAACAAGATCTGAAATACTTAATACAGTGCTGTGACCTGACAGCAATATTAAATATAACAACACTTTACTTAGAAGTTTCTTTCATGAAAATATTATGATCTTTATGAAGAGGATTGCAAGCAGAAAACAATTTTCTAGTCTCCCTCACTCTCAATCACTAAACTTTCATTAACAGACATATACTCTTTGGAACATCTTCCAACATAAGTCTGACACTTTATTCCAAACTTCTAATTTCAATCCATAAACCGTAATTCGAAAATTCATATTTTCCTCGGAATTACATAGACAACAAACTGAGTTTTGTTTCTATTTGGTTTTGTAATAGACTCTCATCCTATGTGAGTAATCTACAAAGAACTATTCATGTATACTCCGAATTATCGTATAATCATATACACGTCGACACTACTGTCGATCTCACGAATTCTCGTTGAGAAAAATATCTATTTTCTAAAGTGGACATCGACTATAATGTTTCGAACATATTAGGAGATTCTAAGACAGATTCTGACAGACCACACTTTATTTAAAATATAGCATGATTATAATTCCCCACATATCACCATATATGATATTATAATATTGTGAAACGAATTTCCACAAGTCTTTTGTGTTGAAACCATAATTCAAAAAATATTGTCCTTTTGATCGAATTTTGTGAATACAACATTCACTAATCTTTCTTCTGAAAAACCCCATTTGATCTATTATCAAATTAATTTCACACTCCATAATTTATCGGGCAAATACTCCTATTTACCAAAATCATAGAGGAATTCGGATCAAGCAAAACACCATTGATTAATCATTAAAAATGACTCTCAATCAATTTCCTCTAGTATTGCAACTTCAATACTGCATTTCAAACTTAATCAATTTTGGCACTCGAAATACTTAAATGGACCAAAAAATTATCCATTACTTCTTTCACTGCCTTTATGACTAAATTCGATGGTGTTTGTTCTTTGGACACATAATTTTATCATTCCCGCTATAAATGTATATCATACGCATAATGTAATTGAGATGTGATGCAAATTACTCATAATATGAAACAACTGCTTTGCTTCATAACACAGAACAACTGATGTGTTCTATATGAATAATTATGTCTTGCAACATCCAAGACACCAAACTAGATCACACTCTCACTATTACAAAATGTCTTATCAAAAACTATTGATGATAACTAATATGATATCTCGAGGGCATGAGCACTACTGGCCATTAACTTGCCATCACTTGTGCACTGTCACGTCACCCTTCGCCACATACTTGTGATAATCAGGGACTGTTTCACAAACAGAACAATTATCAAACACTTTTCATCATAGCGTCGAAGAACTCTTCTTCGATGAATCAACTTTTAGAGATTTGAACTTGTTTACGAACATGAAGAAGCTCACCGTGTCTCTATAGCATATTCACGCACATGCTATTCACAACTAGGAGGTAAAGCGCAATCTCTATTGCACTGGAGTTCGCTATCTAGAAATCGTAGATATTCGTAAGACTGAAGTAGATGTCACACAACTTCTTCAACTGAGTCTCCAGACAGGTATGCTCCCCATGTGAATGGTCCGGAACTTTCTAAGCTGTCTGAACTGCTCAAGACTCAATTCATCTTTGAAGTGACCTCTGATCGCATCAATCACGACATATGGCTCCATGTGTTGAAACAACTTTCAACTCAGGTGCTAAGCATACGCTCATGACGATCGTCATTTCCATTAACATGTCATGATGCTTACGGAACTCATCATCTCGCTCCTTGCTATCAGAATCATCTGGTCTAATTCCTAACTAATGTTCTAGCACATATAGGATGTTTGTTGTGTTTGGAGAATGTTTCTAAAACCAATGCACCAGCTGATGAAGTTGGACCCGTCGGCTTCTAAGGTAGAATCCGAGCTCTTGAGGAAGCAACCGAAGTGTAGTTCCGTAGTCTCCAGATGTGATCGCAAAAGAGGTAAGATAAGTTTATAATATATAGGTGAGTTTTAGTTCTATAATCTCATTATCAAAAACACACCACACCAAGATTATTATCCCTAAAAATAATAATGGCGATTACACGACCCTCATCCACCACACTACCCCCGATCATCACGGCCGGCAACACAGCTTCAAAGGTGGACATAACATGTCGATCACAACAACTCTGTGACTCGTGCTCGATCTTTCGATCTTCCCGTGTTCCGAGGCCATACCTATGAGTATGCTAGGCTCGCCAATCAAACCTCGAAGACCCTGCGCGTGCAACATGGCTTACACCCACTGTATGCGAACGACGAGATGTGTGACACCCGATCATCACGGCCTGCCTCATAACGTAGAACTTTCTTGATGGTGCGCAACGAGGGAGAACACAATTTTGGTATTTGTTAGGGATCATCCTATTTATGATGCTACCGTTGTATATCTAGCATATAAGCAATCAATAGGATGCACACACAACAGCACACAATAATGATGCAATGAAGTGCGATGTGACATGGTCGATGCGCCTGGACCTTCATGGCGCCATGTGCCTGGCCCCCCGGCGCCCCGGCATGGCTCTGAGTCTACAGAGCCCTCCATTGCCTCCGACAGTACGAGTAATATCAAAACTTACCGTAACCATGTCACATAAAATAACGGCTCTGCAAAACAAAGTTAGACGCCTCTAGCTTTATCTAGTTTTGCAAGTTTTACGTGGCATATAGGCTTATTCGTGGGAGAACCGCTTCCCTACCTACGAACTTTGTACCACAACGTCGATCGTGTAATTGCATGTTTAAGCAACCCTTTCGGGCCCTCCATTGAAAATGCTTTGCCGACTAGAGAGAGAGAAACAGACACCCGCCAGCCACAGATACGGTGCAAGCCGTATGTCAGTAGTGGAACCAGTCTCGCGTAAGCGTACGCGTAAAGTCGGTCCGGGCCGCTTCATCAACTCAATACCGAAGGCATCGTAAGTGCACGCTAGAGGGTAGCAAATATAAGAAAGACGCTCTCATTCAACATGAGTTCTAATCGTACCAGCAGTACTACGCATAGATCGGCTCTGATACCACTGAAGGGGTTACGGTGCAGAAAACAATAAATTTCTAGCGAGCGAAACCCTAACTAGCCAGGATCTATCTATCTAGTACATGCGATAACGGTGGCGGAACGGGTTACATTACCTCCATGTAGACCGATAGCGGGGATTACGCTCCCGCACAAGCGTTGACGATGAAGTCGTACGTAGCCGACCTCCAGGTCGCGGAGAACTTGCCGCGATGTCGGAGTCGATGACGCCGGGGTTGTCGACGATGATCTGCGTCGACGGGCGGAAGAAGGCAGAGCGCCAGCACCGGGGCTGGCGCGCCGGCAGCAGAGGGGGGAGGCGCAGCGGCTGCAGGGGGCGAGACGACGTCGCCCAAGCTCCTCAATAGAGTAGCCTCCGAGCACTCGTAAACATACGGAGCCTAGCGACAACTCCCGGTCATTCAGATCCAGCTGAAATCGCAGGAGTAGATCTGATCTGGAATCCCGCAGAGCAACGGCGCTCTGCGGTATGGCTTAGGTGGAGAGAGACCCCCTTCCTCAGCTCGGCGCGGCTCCAACTTGGGAACCACGAGATCGAGAGAGAAATTGGGAATTAATTAAATTTCCTGTGTATTAAATCAATCAATATGCCTTGCTATATAAAGGGGGAAGGGGGTGTGCAAACCCCTTGGCTCCCCCATGTGGGAGCCCCCTTTTTCCTTTATTTAATTAATATTAAATTAATATGAAAATCTCATTAATTCATAATTAATATATTTATATATAATTCAATATCCCATGACTCCGAAACTATTTCGGAACCACCCGAACAACTTTCGGACATTCTCGGAAATAAGTGGGGAGAGGGGGTCTCCCTGTCGCAGACCCCACCCGTGAATGATCTCTTTTCCAGGGATGCCATTGAGGAGCACCCTCGACGTTGCCGTTGAGAAGATGATGGCTGCCCAGGCACGCCAGCGCGGGGGGAAACCGCGTCGTTGCATGAGGTCCAGCAGGTAGTCCCATCGAACAGAGTCAAAAGCTTTGGCGATGTCGAGCTTGATGAGCAGGGCCGGGGTTCGGTTGCGGTGCAGACGTCTAACCACGTTTCGGACATACATGAAGTTGTCGTGGATGCTGTGTTTCTTGATGAAAGCGCTCTGGCTGCTCGAGATGATATCGTTCATTTTTGGCCGTAGTCGTGTAGCCATTGCCTTGGCTATGATCTTAAGGGTATCACATGGATCAGGCTGATGGGGCGAAAGTCTCTAATGCAATCCGCGCCCTCTTTCTTTGGCAGAAGTGCAATGTTGGCCGTGTTGACGACATCAAAATTGTTGACGGTCAACTCAGAGAAGTCATTGATGACACTCATGAGGTCCTCTTTTACGATCGGCCAGCAGGCGCGGAAGAAGTTGGAAGTGAAACCGTCTGGGCCAGGTGCCTTGTCAGACGGCAGGTCCATAACAGCACTTTTGATTTCATCCTCAGAGAAAGGCAGCCCCAAATCGTCAAGGTCTTCAATTGGTGGATCGATCGCGTTCCAGTTGAAGTCAAGGGAACGAGGTGCCGGAGCCCCAAGAGAGCTCGAGAAGTGTTCGTGAATGAGTTGCTCTTTCTCCGCATGTTGGACCACCCAACCATGGTTACGCTTTAGCCTTCTTGCGGCGACGTGAGTTGACCCGTAGATGGAAGAACTTAGTGTTGGCGTCCCCCTCGCAAAGGAAGTTGATTCTAGAGGCTTGGCGTTTGCGAGAGCGTTCAAAGACGGCAAGGCCCATGACTCGTCGCTTGAGGGCCGCCCTTAGCGTTGTTTCATCAGGCGTGAGGGTTCTAGCTTCTTGGGCGATGTCGAGCTGTAGAATGACTTCCAGGGCCATGATGAGTTGTTGCTTGTGGCTTGAGAAAAGGCCCATGCTCCATGCCCGTAGCTTTTTGGCCACCACTTTGAGTTTGTGATTTATAACGTGGACCGGCTGGGTGTGCGTTGTGGTCTCTGCCCAGGCGGCAGAAACTGCATCTTGGAAACCGGGCATCTTGGTCTAGAAGTTCTCAAAGCGGAAGAAAGTCGGCTTTGGCGGGCCACTATGGTTGGATAAGAGCATTGGACAGTGATCTGACAAGGATGAGGATAGAGCGTGCATAGTGTGGGAGTCAAAGGCCAGATCCCAGCTTGCATTGCAGAAAGCGCGGTCCAACCTGACGAGAGTGGGGTCGTTTCTTTCATTGCTCCACGTGAACTTCCTATTCTGCAACTTGATTTCCTTGAGCTGACAGGTATTGAGCGCGTGGCGGAATTGTCCCATGAGGCGGAGGTTGAGGTTGTCATTGTTCTTGTCAGCAGCCTGGTAAATTTGGTTGAAATCACCTAGGATTAACCATTTGGAGTCATCGGTGGGGGCTGCAGCAATAGCCTCATCAATCATCAAGGAAAGCACGCTTCTCTGCATCAATGCATGGACCATACACTGTGGTAAGCTTGAAAACAGTACCGCAAGCACGTACAATGACGTCAGCGGACAAAATGTGTGTCCCAATGTGGATGTTGGTTAGGTCGACGAAATCATCGTTCCAGAGGATAAGGATGCCACCCCTAGTGCCGATTGCCAGTCGGTGGGCGAAAGAACGCAAGCGGGAACCACCAATGTAGGCGGCAGTCTGGTGGTCAATGAAATCGAGCTTCGTTTCTTGCAAACAGGCAATGTGGCATGTGGTGTGCGCAATGAGGGCATTGACGGTATCCTTCCTTGCTTGGTCGTTTAGACCGCGAACATTCCAACAAATGATGTCGAGGATGAGGCCTAACATTGAAGTTTAACTTTGCTTTTCTTATCTGAGCTAGAACTTGAATTGGTGCGGGTAGACGTGTGGAGACGGATGGCAAAAAATTGCTTCACTAGGCGATTTGCGAGGAGTTGCTTCGAAATAAGGTAGGTCGACGTCTCTTTTCTTGTCTGCGGGCAATAGAGGTACAGGATACACAAATACAACTAAAAGGAGAGTTGATCAAATAGCTGTTGCTGGAGCTAGTAGACTTCCTCAGGAGTCGTGGGGATGAGCTCGTTTCCTCCTGGTCCTGCCAAGGCGATTAGTGCTTCATCTGCGGCCGTCATAGCAGGCAGGTTCAGACGGAAAAGGGCAATCAGTGCCTGAATTGCATGATCAGGAAGTGCAGTGCGGAAGCTATTCACGAATTGGATCCTGGCTTGCTCCAGTGGCATCTCTGATGGGGTGTCTATGCCCATCTTTATATTGAGGACGCGAACAACCTTCTCCATAGCAGGCATTTGAGGCTTAACAGCCAGGCGAGCACTGCGGCGAACGGGGGGCTTATCTCTTGTGATGCGGCCAGGCTTGATGGTCAGAGTGTCAGGGGTAGGCAGCAGGGCCTCGGCAGGGCGCTCGAAGATGTCGTCTACGTCGCCCAGCAGGGGCTGGCGCAGCGAGGTTACATCCTGGCTCTCCTCACTGAGCAAGTCGCCGATCAAGGCCTGCTCGTCTTCATCGGCAACGGGAACTGCAGCATCGGCAATTTCTGCGTCAACAGGCAGCTGAGCAATCTCGGACCAGGCCTCTTCCCCTGTTTCAGCCTGCACGTCCCCGATCGGCAAAACCTCACCAATCAAATCCTCCTCTTCTTCCCAGCAGGAAGGCACATCACGGGGTGACATGGTAAGCATCAAGTCCTCGGAAAAGGCCGCAGCAGCATGCGACGTCATCTCGCCCCAGGGGTCATCAGAGTTGGCTCCCGGAGAAACAACATGGGGAAGGCTAAAATTGACCTGGGGTGGTGACACGAGCTTGGAGGATCCCGGAGTGAGTTCAGCGGGCGTGGCGCGGATTGCGGCGATCCAATCCCGGCAGGTGGAGCCGAAGGTTGGAGGCGCTGGCGCCAGAGGGACCATGCTCAGGATCTCTGGCAGAGCGCCGCGTAGGTTTGCGATGCCGTCGCGGAACATGTCTTGCAGTGTCGCGGTCACCTCGTCGTCAGTTAGAGGAAGAACGATCGTCACGGGCGTAGGCGTGGATGGCGGCGGCGTGGCAACCACGGCGGACATCGATGTTGTTGTTAGCATGGCGTGCCCGATGATGATGGAGGGCAGGCGAGCGAGGGCGTGGTGGCGGCCGGACGATCCTCCTTCATACCTGGCCGGATAGTCGCGCTTGTCGTTGTCGTAGTCGCCACGCGCGCCGTTGCGGCTGGAGGCGCTAGGCGCACGTCGGTCACGGCTGGCCCCGGCGTTGTAGCGGTCGATGTCGTCATCGTGGTCGTCATCGTGGTCGTCATGGCGGCCGTGGCGGGTGGGCTCGCGGTCGTCGCATCGCTTTCCAGCATGGCACGAGCGGCTGCGGGCACGGTCGATGCGCGCCTGGTCGCGATCCTCCGCGAGGTGCCGTGAGCGGCTTCGGGTGCGGGACACGGGGTCGCGCTCCCGATCTTCCTCCTCTCGCCCCGTGCGACGATGTGCCCGCCCGATGATTGGCTCAAAGTAGTTCTCATTTCCCACCTCGCGTCCACGGCTCCTTGAGCGCTGGCGAATCGGTGGGATGACCGCCGCCGGAGCGGGGGCCATAGGCGCGAGAGCGCCATCAGCTCTGCCCTGGTCCCAAGGGGGAAAGGTCCTGGAGGACGGCCGGAAATCGGAGATGGGTGCGCCGCCATCGAGCACTGGGGCGTCGGCGAAGTCTTCGATGCGCGTGATGTGGAGGTAGATTGGGAAGGTGAGGCCCCGTTTCCATTAACCGGGGCGATCTTCTGAGACCCTCAGCTGCGAGGAGAGGCCGCCCGGAGCCTTGTTTGCGAAAGTGCACCAAAGAAGCTTGGGGATGCGCTGGGGCGCCTCGGTCCATGTCCATGAAGGGGTTACGGTGCAGAAAACAATATTTTTTCTAACGAACAAAACCCTAACTAGACAGGATCTATCTATCTAGTACATGCGATAACGGTGGCGGAACGGGTTACATTACCTCCATGTAGACCGATAGCGGGGATTACGCTCCCGCACAAGCGTTGACGATGAAGTCGTACGTAGCCGACCTCGAGGTCGCGGAGAACTTGCCGCGATGACGAAGACGATGACGCCGGGGTGTCGATGATGATCTGCGTCGACGGGCGTCGGGCGGAAGAAGGCAGAGCGCCAGCACCAGGGGTGGTGCGCCGGCGGCAGAGGGGAGGGGGCGCGGCGGCTGCAGGGGCGAGACGACGTCGCCCAGGCTACTCAAAAGGAGTTACCTCCGAGCACTCGCAAACATACGGAGCTTAGCGACAACCCCCGGTCATTCAGATCCAGCTGAAATCGCAGGGGTAGATCTTATCTGGAATCCCGCAGAGCAACGGCGCTCTGCGGTATAGCTTGGGTGGAGAGAGATCCCCCCTTCCTCAGCTCGGCGCGGCTCCAACTTGGGAACCACGAGATCGAGAGAGAAATCGGGAATTAATTGTATTTTCCAATGAATTAATCTTCTACTGTATAATATCCTTTAGGGTGAGGCGTCGTACGTCATTTTTTGTTCCGATTCTACCCCTATGATTTCTGAGATATTACACACCACTGCCACCGGTAAGTGGAAAAAACGGTTCGGCTTTTTTCCTCCTTCGGTGACGTCTCACTTCTTCCCAGCGCCTGACCCTATCTCTCTTCTTCTTGGCTCAGATACGAGGGGAGGCGCCGCCGCGACTCTCTCTCTTCTTCCTGGCGCCGCGGCGACCTTCTTTCTCTGCTTCTTCGGGGCGCTGTCGCGACCCTCTCTCACTTCTTCCCAGCGCCTGACCCTCTCTCTCCCTTCTTCTTGGCTCAAACGCGAGGGGAGGCGGCTCCGATCTGTGCTCATTCATGGGCCACAGCCGATGCGTGGGAAGGCTACTCCGATCTGGAGTTGCGGCTCGGAAGTTATTTGGTTTCAGCGGCGGCGGCTATCCATGGAGGTGCGGCGAGCGCGCAGTCGGGCGGTGGTGGCAGGGGCGCGGGTGTAGTCCGTGAAGGCGCTGGTAGCAGATGCGAGGGAGTGACCAATCTGGCTCATGTGTTTGCGGCGGCAGCTGGGAGCTGGCCGGCCGGTTTGGTGATGTTGCCTGTTGACCGTGGGATTCAGTGTCCATATTTGGATTTAGATATTTAATAAAGTTTGCACACTGAATCAGGATGTACATCAACGTGGTATATATGCATGATGATAGTTAAAGAAAACATTAATTCCCAAGAATTATAAACTGTGTGTTGCTCAAATGAAAATATAGAGGGTAATCTCTCCATATCAACCAATGAGAGTCATCAGAACCACCTAGCCACTCACATCCCACCTAACCAAACAAAAAACAAGGTTATCCATAACCAATTCTTACACTTTCAACCAAACATGAAAAATGGCTATCCCTAACCAGGTGGTTGGGATGCCCTCATCTAGGGTTGAAAACGGAACGGAAACGGACATAAACATGCAAGTTTCTTTTACTCTTGTCGGAATCGGAAACGAAATCAGAAATCCCGGAAACAAATACGGAATCGGAAATCTCTGAAAATGAATATGAAACGGATCCGGGACGGATGAGATATGAAAATGGATATTTATCGGAACATGATAACAGTATAATATGTTGATCCATACGGCCCCCAACATATTAATAAATAGCTAACAAGAAATAAAATTGTTCACAATCTTGACCAATGATAGTTTAATGTAAGTACGACGCCCATAGTTTAACACTTACACGCAACAAACTCCTAAACAATAGTTTCACATAGACACTAAGACACTCATTTTGCTAATAAAATATAGTCGTATAGAAATGTATACTTCAGCAACAACGAAGCATGACATATGCTTTAGCAATACTTAGGCCTAACTAGCATACGGGTCTTACGGAAAGTCTCCGTATTCATATTTCGGGAAGTTATCGTTTCGTTTCCATTTCCGTCGAAATTTACTATATCGTTTTCTTTATCGTTTCCATTTTGTTTCCACAAAATGCAGTTTTCGTTTTTTTGCTCTTCATTTCCTTTTTCTACGGAAACAATCGGAAAGTTTCCTTGTCATTTTCAACCCCCTCATCCCTAAATTCATATCCCCTGAACCAAAGGCATCTCCTTTTCATGATCATCTTTAGTTGATCGTTTTTTTTGTAAAATTTGAATTGTGATGACATTTTCTTACAACCCGTTGCAACGCACGGGCATTTTGCTAGTCCAATTAATATGCCTTGCTATATAAAGGGGGAAGGGGGTGTGCAGACCCCTTGGCTCCCCCATGTGGGACTAAACAAAGGAGGAGGGGGGTGGTGCGCCCCCACCATGGGCTGGCCGAACCCCCCATGGGGCCCACCCCCTTGCTTGGTGCGGCTCCCCCCTCTTGGGCCCTCTTAGGGCCCATGTTGGTGGGAGCCCCCTTTTTCCTTTTATTTAATTAATATTAAATTAATATAAAAATCTCATTAATTCATAATTAATATATTTATATATAATTCAATATCCCATGACTCCGAAACTATTTCGGAACCACCTGAACAACTTTCGGACATTCCCGGAACCATTCCATACCTCCCCGGAACTCCTTCCGGACCACCGGAACTCTTTCCGGATCATTTCTCTCTCTCCAACAAACTCCTATAATATTCCAGAACCTATCTCCTAGCGTCTCTAAGACCTTAAGTTTGTTACGCTACGGTTCGAGAACACTCCAGACATGGTCGAGACACTCCGCTCACCAATGAACGTCAGGGATACCTGGAAGTATATGACGACCCCTGTGCATTCCACAAATATCGTCGTTGAACCATAAATATGACATTCATTCCCTTTGTCTCTGCGATACTACCTTGTCCGAGATATGATCGTAGACACACCGATGTCTTTGTTGTATCTCGTTACCGACTAAGGTTATTAACTCGTCTGCGATATTACATCTCCATGACCTAGTCATAAGCTGCGCAGCTATATAGATGCAATATCACCGAGTGGGCCCAGAGTATCTTTCCATTACAAGAATGAAAAAATCCCGCTCTTGATCCTTACGTCTTGATGCTCTTTCGGAATACCCAAGATGGACACCGTTATTGTCATGCTATATAAGACACAACGTTTGATGCTCTCAAAGCACCCCTACGAAGCATTAATAAGTACGGTCTCACGGTCTAAGGAATAAGCTATCATATTCTTATCTATTGCAAATGACAAACATCGTAATACGATCTTATTGCAATACTTTGCGTATGTCCATCACCTTATTTAACTAACAAGATGACCCCATTGTCAACCGACGTCAGTGTCCTTGATCGGGAATCTTGATCAACTGTTGCTCAATGGACTAGCTCATATAGAGGCTTGCTAGGGACCTGGTTGTCTATGTATCACACGTGTATTAATAATTCCGATTAATACAGTTATAACATAATACACAAACCTATTATAAACTTATGAGATAATGTAATAAATACTACTTATTTATTTGCCTCTAGGGCATATCTCCTTCATTCTCCCACTTGCACTAGAGTACAAATAAACCAGCTGCATTTTACTTTATCAAAATCCCTTATCAAATAAGAATCATTTGATGATGCTTGCTTGTGGAAGAGTGTTACTCTGAGGTAGAGTTCCTCGAGCCCCCCCATCTCCGACGAGCCCTGTCGCGGAGAGGCGGGATGGGACCCGGCTTGAAGGCGAGGCGCATAGTAGTGGGCAACAACTCGACTCCACACGCCTTCCTTGCGTAGCAAGTACTGGACCGCCAGGTGGTCTTCTCTAGGTGCGTTGGGTGGCGGGAACGTGCCCTCGTCCACATGCTTCATGGCTTGGATCGCCATGTCCCGCGTGATGATAAGTTTAGTCTGGTCCGGCATGTCCACCTCCAGCGGATATGCGGGTTCGTCTTCGTCGTCATGCGGCGCTGTGCCGGCCATGAAGACTTGCTTGGGGTAGATTCGAATTGGAGAGTTGGTGCTGCCGCTGCTGCTTCTGTCGCCCGCTTCTTGCTCGGGGTCGAAAATTGCCGCAACGTGGCGCGCGGCGCACCCGCTGTCGCGTCTCTTCGCGATTGTCCATGTACTCGCACTCGCCGGGGCGAGTGCGATTGGCTTGGGGTAGACTTGAGATTTCCACGAAGACGAGGGCGCGCGTGACATGGCTGTCGGACTGGGGCCCCTGGTCTCCCGTGCGGGTGCGACGGTGGAGGCGGATCTTGACTTGATCGACCGCGCGACCGAGGTTGGGGTAGTAGACTCGATTCGCACGGCCGTTGCCGAGGTTGTCGGTGTAGATGTTCTCTTCGCGGGTGCAGCTGGCGCGACCCCTGCGGGTACAGCAGATGCGATCTTCGCGGGTTCGGCGGTCGCGATCCCCGCGGGTACAGTAGATGCGGTCTCAGCGAGTCCGGCAGTCGCGATCTCCGCGGGTGCGGCAGATGCGATCTCGGCCGGTCCAGCGGGCGCGATGGCCGACGATTTTGGTGACGCCGTCGCGCGTAGCGCATTAGTCGTAGACCTGAGTATGCCACGACTATCGATGCAGCAGAATATGGAGCCGAAGGTAATGTGTATACCTTTGTCCAGATCGGCGTACATCGATTGATGAGCTGGCGAGTGGATGACGTACTCGAAGGAGCCGAGTCGGATCGACTCCCTCATGGAGGATGCGCCGATCTTCATTGCGGATGGAGCCGGTGCGACCATGATCCTAGCACTTGTTGACATTCCCACAGACGGCGCCAATTGACGAGGCGTTAACTCGACAAGTCCCAGGGTTGTGCACCCCGGGTTGATTGATGGGGAGAGATGAGTGCAAGGTGATCACGACGGCTGACAAGCGAGGTTTACCCAGGTTCAGGCTCCCGGAGGATAACACCCTACTCCTGCTTGTCTGGTTATTGATGCGAGTCGCGATTACAATGGCTAGATTCTGATCTCGCTAGGGTTTATCGTGGTGGTTATGAGCGTCCCCCCTAGGACGGGCAACCCTCCTGGCTTTATAGGTAGCCAGGTCTCGGGTGGTTGGTACAGATACGGCAGGTTACAAGACCTAACCGAGTTGGACTAGGATACGTGGTACCCCGAGTGGGCCTTCTGTGGGCCTTTCCATCCTTGGCGCGACCCAGGTAGCATCATCGTGGGTTACCCGCAAGGTAGCCCCACGTCAGTGCGGGAATGCTGAATTTAACTCTCTTGGAAGATCTTGGGCGCACCCTGGCATTGAAGGCGGAAGGGGCCCGGAGGATGCCGGTCAGAGCTCGCGCCATTAATGGCGAGGTAGGTGGGCAACCCGCACTGCGCCACACGGTCAAGGCCGAGTTCACGTCAGCGCAGACCGCAGCGGACGGCGTGGCAAGCAGGTCGAGATGGCCGTGCACCGCACTTCGGATGCGCGGGGCAGAGGTAGCCTGGCCGTGGAAGGTCGCCGTCGAGGATGTCACCGATCCAGATCTGGCGGCCGGAGCAGGCGGGCTCGGGAGGTTGATGCCAAGGAACGCCGGGATGAAATTTGGGGGAAGTGTAGCTGGGGGTGGTGGGGGCTGGTGAGGGCTAGAGGCGTGGCAGCCGGAGCGGAGCGGGGCGCCGGCGAGGTGGGTCAACGGCCGGGCACCGCTCGGCCGCGCGTCGCGCGAGCTCGCGTGGGTAACGGTCATTTTCCTATTCTCTGGTTAATTACGTTTTCTTTTGCTTCCGCAAGTTACTAGTAATCGATGTGGAGAAACTAACCTTGAGTGCAGGAACATGGGATCAGTGGCGTTCCAAACACGGCATTAGACTTGCTGGTCGAAAGTGAACGCACACCTCAGGCCATGTGGCGACCCTCGCCATCAACTTATCGAGCTCTGCTCGAAGGTTGGAGGCGTCCTCCGTCTTCGTCGCCAAATCCGCTTGGAGCTGGCGACACTCCTCCTGCAGGTTGTCCCATCCGGCGACCTGCACCATCAACTTATCACGCACAACACGAAGGTTGGAGGCGTCTGATGCATGTAAAATGCATACATGAACTTTGCACTTTATTTCTCATATTCCAATCATATTTGCATCATATAAGGGCTATATCAATGTTTTATCATAATTTTGGAAATATCTTAATGATTTCCTATTTTTATGGAATTAACCTTGCACAGGCAGAAAACCCTATTTTTCTATTTTCATGTTTAAGGGACCCAAACGTCGTCCAAATCACCTGCAAATTTACGGGCGTCATTTTTTGGAAGGAAGAATACCTGTGGGCGAAGGAAACGAACAAACGAGGGCCAAAAGAGCGGGGCCCACGCGGCCTCCGTACCTGGCCACGTGGGCCCCACCCAATTGGGCCTCGAGACTCCGTTGTCGTTGATCTTTCCTCCACCGACTCCGTCTTGACCTAAAACTGCCTATTAAAAAAGCCCCCCGATGTTCTCTGAAAGGAGCGCCGCTGAAACACAGAAACACCGAAACGGAGATCAGGAGCTGCAGATTGGAGGGGGAAAACTCCGGCGGGGCGCTGCCGGCGTGGTCTCCATCTTCTCCATCGACTTCTCCACCGTCTCTATGATGAAGAGGGAGTAGTCCACCTCTGAACTATGGGTTTGTGGAAGTAACTTATGTATCTCTCCTCTCTTGAGCTTCACTAATTAGTACCGTATGAGCTGCTGAACATGATTACGGTCACCGTTGTAATACCTATGTGGTGGATCTTTTTGTAAGTTAATATATGTTTGAGATTGCAATGTTTGTTTCAGTTATGAATATAGATGCATATTATGTACCCCGTTCTTGTTTACTTGTTTTGATCAAGCATGTTTATGAGAGCATGTGTGGGGGAACGTGTGCATTAGTTGGAGTAACGGGGGGTGGCTAGTGCAGTGAACATGAGAGAAACTTCTGCGATCCACTTGGATATCTCTACCTTACTTTGTTGACTCACTAGGGATAAACTAAAATACCATGCTACCGGAGATGTGGGTGTGACCATTGCCACTACTCTCTGACTAGATCTAGCATGTTCTTATTTTCACTTCATGTCATGATACTTAAAGCTATACTCCGAGTTCTCTTAATTACCGAGGTGTTACGGTTGAGTTCGCATCTTGGTGGAGTATAAGAGAGACTAATAACCAAAAGGTCTCTATGTTAGGACGTGATGCCCATATATCTAGTAACTTGTTTCCAAACTTTGTGTTGCAATCTCATATGTCAACTCATGTGTTCCATTGTCTACCACTTTATAAAACAGAGAGTGCATTTGTGAAACCATGAACCCCGGTCCATTTTTAATCATAAGAAACACCTTTCCAACAACATTTACCGCTTTTCCATTTTCTGCCATATTAAAATCCGAAAATACAAAAACACTTTTCATCTTGCATACATCGTTAAAAAACCCAAAAATATCATTTACCATTGCATCCACCATCATTGCATATTTATTTTTTATTTGCATTGCATAACTATCTTGTTATCATTCTTACACCTTGTGCTTGACAACCACATGTGAGGTTGAGGACCTAAACATTTAACTCTGTTTTGTAGGTAACCAAAAGAAGGATAAGAAGATATATCTTCCACTACTGATTCCCCGAGAGTTCGATATTAAACCCTCGAGTCACCCTCGTGGGGAAAACAGTCTTCCACTTACTACACACTCTGCACTTGGAGTCTCAACCTAACCCTGTTTACTTCTACAGGTATCAGCGTCCTCCGTCTTCGTCTCCAAATCAGCTCGGAGCTGACGACCCTCCACAAGCAATTCATGAACCTCGGCGCGAAGGGTGCAGTCGACCTGCGAAGAAGTTGTAGCGAGCATAGTCATCTTTCCCTGATCAACTTGCATGCGATTAGACTCCTCCTGAAGCTTGGCCAAGCCGGCGACCTCCTCCTTCAACTTATTGACCTCAGTGACAAGTGTGCACGTGCCTTCCGTAGAGTTGTTAGCGAACAAGGTCAACCTACCAAAATCAACACGGAGGAGATCACAGTCCTTTTGCCGTTCGTAGGCTCGCCGCACAAAATTTTATGCGACCTCTGTCTTCGCCAACAAATTAGCTCAGAGCCGATAACACTCCTCCTACAGTGTGTCCCGGCTGACGACCTCCACATTCAACGTGTCGCGCTCAGCTCGAAGGGTGGAGGCCTCCTGCGCAGAAGTTTGCGCGACCTCCGTCTGCGCCACCAAATCGGCTCTTAGGCGATCACACTCCTCCCGCAGCTTGGCCCAGCCAGTGAGCTCCTCCTTCAACTTATCGCGCTCAACGCGAAGGTTGGAGGCCTCCTGCGCTGAATTTTGTGTGACCTCTATCTGCGCCGCCAAATCGGCTCGTAGGCGATCACACTCCTCCCGCAGCTTGGCCCAGCCGGTGAGCTCCCCATTAAACTTATCGCGCTCAGCGCGAAGGTTGGAGGCCTCCTACGCAGTAGTTTCCTCGACCTTCCTCTTCGACACTGAGACGGCTCGCTGGCGATACTGATCCAGAGCACTGGTGTTTTGGCCATACTCAGTGATCTGGGACAACTTATCCAAGATAATCGCCAAAAATTTCTACATAGCACATTCATCAGTACATTAGTTGCTGATACGTGCATTTTATATCATCATTTGTACAACTTTTAGTATCATGTTAGAATGTTATTTGCATTGTTATATCACTATTTTTGCACGTTTTAGATGATTTATGGGACTTTCCTATAAAGTTCCCTGTTTTGGTATTTAATTTCTGGGAGGCAGAAAACCTCCTTGTCGTGGTGGTATCACGGCAGATGCCATGGGTATGGGTAAGTTGGGGCTCGCTTGGACGCTGGAGGATCCGGGGAGGGTTTGCGTGCTAAGGAGCACGCGGGGAAGAACACACAGATCCACAAACACACCGATGTACCCAGGTTCGAGGCCCTCGTGAGGAGGTAAAACCCTTACTCCTGCCTGCCTCTCTCTGTATATCTCAGTGTATCTCGAGTACAAGGTTGCTCCTCGAGCTGTATGATCTAGCAATGGTAAGGTGATGATGCTCTCAGTGAAGAAGATGACGCTGCGGGGGCGGGGGGGGGGATGGTACTCAGGGCATCGTCCCTCACGCTGGAGGGGGAGATGCCCTCTATATTGCATAACCGAGTTACGGTAATACCCTCAGATCGACTGTGGCCATGCCCGAGATACGTCACGCGTGCTCCTCCTGTCAAAGACAGGACATGTCCTGCCCATGCCTTGCCTCGCACTCTGGACCCAGGGTCTTCCGGAGTCAGTGGCATGGCCGCAGCCGCCCCGCATAACCCGCAGCACGCCCTCTGCCATGCCCCGCGCCAGACGCGCCCGTGTCTGGCGGGACATGACTGGAGCATTGACTCCCGCCCGACACGCAGCTCCTAGCCTCGGTCAGCTCGGCACGATGCGTCGGGCTCTTTACCTCGGTACGGCTCCCTTTCCTGCATATAAATAATACCCCGGTTATACTGACATAGATATGTCGGTCAATATATGCCGGACTCTCCTTTCCACAGATGTCTTTCCCTGCATGCATCAGATTACGAGTTGGCACCGACACTCACATGTCGGTCCCAGTACCTCGGTCATAGTACCTCGATCCATTCCAGGACACTGTCGTTACCATGTTATGAACCATCCCGGAGGTAGCCCCCCGACATTAGTCCCCGAAGCTGGTGCGGTCCTACGACCTCGGTTGAAGGGCCACATCAGCTTTACCAAAAATAACATCTTTTCCATACATCTGACAATGAGATGCCGGTCCAACTTGAGATCTCAAATGCTAGATTTCCAGTCCAATCCGATATTTCCTTTATCCCGGTTGTTCCGACACAAACGAGATTCCTCGATCTCCTCCGATATCTCGGCACAGCACGTGGCTACAGAGTTCTGCGCGACGCCTCAGTCTCTGCGCACGAGCACACGTGTCTCTGCACACATGTCTCCCACGCCACTTAGACTTCCGGTGTTGTCACATCCATAACACACTCGAGTGCCTTAAGTGACTTCCGAACCGTTCCTCGATTTCCGCGCCATAACTGCGCCATTAACCTTGCTCGGGGCGGTTTCCACCCCGCGGCGATCGTGCGGCCGTTTCTGCCGCTAACCGTGCAGATCGTGCACAGTAAATCCGCGCGGATGTTTCGGAGATCGTGCGCGGCCGAAGCGGTAACTGCTCCACCCCGGGCCTTTAAATAGGGGAGCGGGGACGTCTTCCTCTTCTCCCCCGTCAGTTCACGCCTCGCGCCCTCCGCTCGCGCTCGAACTCTTCCGCTCCACCACTGCTGCCGCGCCGTGCTCCACGACGCCTCGCTGCGCCGGACTTCCCACGGCATCAACGCCGCCGCAGAGCACCTCTCTTCTGCTCCATTGCGGCCGCCGCGTGACGCCCTGCGCCACCGCGTGACATCGCCTGGAGTTCACCGCCTCCGCCCGAAGTTCATTACTCCGCCGCTGCACTCGGGCTCTTCTCCGGCTCCGGACCAACTCCGGTGAGTTTCTCCACTGGCTACACTAGTTCCTTACCCCAGATTGCTTCGTATCTGTACTGTAGTTCCTCATTGGTTTTACCCTAGTTCATTTGTGGAACTTCATAGCCAGGCCCTAAGTTCCTCCTTTTTCATTCATTTTTACCTTGCCCGTAGATCTTGCCGATGTGCTCTAGGCTGCAGATTTCTGTTTTTGAGCAACATACTCTTTACTCCATTGCAAACATGTTCCGAGATACTTAACCCGGTCCAAACTCCAACTTTTACATTCCACTGCCCAACTGCACCGAGATAGCAATCTCGGTCGAACCTCTGTCTTTCAGCACACTACTGTACAACTGTACCGAGATATTTATCCCGGCCATTTCTGTTTCTTTGCAGGTTTCACCCGACATGTCTTCCAGCCATACACCGGAGCATGCCGATGCAGAAGTCGAGGAAACCACGCGCGCCGGATGGGAAGGCTCCGATGCCACCCAAGCCGACATTGACTGGCTGAAACGGACTCTGCGAATCCCCGTCGAGGTAACATGCCGGCCCCCATGCAACGAGGTTGAACCGTCGCTGCGACCCAGAGAATATGTGGTCTTCGTCGCTCACTTCGAGCGCGGCTTCGGCCTCCCGGCTAGCGACTTCTTCCGGGCCTTCCTAACCCGGTTCGGCCTTCAACCTCACCACCTTCCAGCTAATGCTTTCACCGCCTTGTCCGCCTTTGCTGCTTTCTCCGAGGGATACCTCGGCCTCTGGCCCAGCGTCGACGTGTGCGCCAGGTATTTCCAGCTTCGGAAGCAAACCATTCCGGAGACAGATCCGGAGAAGAAGGACCTCCCCAAGGATATGACCCCATGCGGAGCTGCCACCATTATATCTCGGAAGAAGTCTATCTTTCCCCGCATTCTGGGTTTGGAGTCTTGCCACAAGTGGCAGCGCTCCTTCTTCTACGTGAAGAACCCGAAGAATGTCGACCTCATCAACTTACCAGAGTTCGTGATCGGAGCCCCGGTAGACCAACTCAACTGGTCCTACGACCCGAGAGAAACTAGCTCCGAGATCAATCTTATCCACAAGACGATCGAAGATCTCAAAGAGGCTGGGCTTACTGCCGATGACCTCTTGAGGACTTTCATCATCCGCCGAGTTGCGCCCCTCCAACGCCGGGTTCACAAGATCTACCACATGAGTGGCCAATACGACCCAACTCGGCTCAGCTCCCACGAGCTCAGCAAGGCCGGGGTTAGAAAGCGCGTCAAGGTCATCGCCAAGACGTTGATGAAAGACAACTGGGAATGGGGGGTTGAACCTCATGACAGGACTCGACTTCCCGAGATAGTAAGTGATTTGCCCCTTGCACCGACATAAAATGCCTGCCGAGATAATTTATATTTCGGTACCACTTGCTCGCCACATAACCCGGTTTCATTACTCTTCCTCTACAGAAGTTCCCGGGGCAAAGGATAGAAGATGGAGAGAATCCGTCTGAGCATTGGGGCCCAGACCGAGCTGCCCCGGCCGTCGCCGAGGTTGAAGACCCGGATGACGAGGGCCAGCTGCCCATCCCCGTCGTTAGCGCTCCTGCCTCGGGTAAGTCTCGAGTTTGAGACTCCATCCGGGACTGGTCAGAGGATGAGGAGGATGATTGCCAAATCTTAGATCCCGTTGATGCTCGTCCCATATGCTTTGCTCACCCATTGCCCTCGGACTCAGCAAACCCGACCGGCCCAGCCCCCAGCACGACTCGCAAGCGCGCCGGGGCTAGCACCTCAGGGACCAGGACATCGACAGCCTCGGATCCCGCTCCGCCAAAACCCAAAAGGCAGAAGAAGTCTGGAAACAAGCCCAGCAAGCGTAGTAGGGTGCCGCCAACCACTGAAGGGTGAGATATTTTCACCAACACTTGCTTGCTTTTACCTGCTTCTCCTAACCGGGATAACATTTCCCCGCGATAACCTCTTTACCTTTTTTCATCGCAGGGCCCCCCTCCAAGTACCTCAGAGTGCATCCAATATGCGCTCTCCTATTCCACCCCCGGCAGCACCTCAGCCCACCGACGCTAGAGCAGCCCGCTTTGCAAGGTTAAGCTCTCAACCTGTACATCCAACTCCGCCCGTCATACTCCTACCGGCTTCTGATGCCGGTGATACCTCGGCCCTCGACAGAAACGCCGGCTCCGACGTCCACACTTTGGACTCCGACACGGAGTGCACCAGTACTCCGGTGGCGCCACCACCGGGAACACAACAGCAGATACAACCACCACCATCGCAGCTACAACAGCAACAGAAGCAACAACAACAGAAGCAGCAACCGAAACAGCAACAGCAACAACAACAGCAGGAGAAGCAGCAACAGCAACCCCGGCAATCACCGCCGCCAAAGTCCTCCGCTCTGACCACCCGGAACACTGTTCCGCCAGCCAAGCCGACTTATCGTCGAGAGGCTACCGGGAAATAGGCTGCTAACCCGGAGACCCAAGTGGTAGTAACACCAACCACCAGTGCGGCCCATCGAGCTCTTGCTGCCTCGGCCTCTCGAGCCTACACTGGTAGCTGGGGTTTGCCTCAGCTTCAAACTGAAAGCGGCAACAGCTTGGGTTCAGTGGGGCAGTACAACATGGACTGGAATGCCGCCGATGCTGACGAGGTTTCCTCTCTGCATACCCGACATCCCGCTGGACCAAGTGCACTTGCTCAGTCCCTGCACAACTTGCAAATCGCGACCCTTCGGGCCAACAAGCTTACCGAGGTAACTTTCCTCGGTTAAACCTTTTTTTCCTTTTAACTCTTATTACCACTGATATCAATATCTTACCCCCAGTCCCCGAGATTCGGGTCAAGTGGTTGATGCTCGCCCGAGTTGAAAATCGCTCGGCCTGAATCTTTCCCAATTTCCGACACTTAGCCTCGGTTTGAATATTTATTTAAGCTTAAGTCTCTTTCTTTTTTCAGGAGTGCACCAATGTGCGGACCGGGGTGTTCCACAAACTGCTCCTGGACCATAAGAAGCTCAAAACCTCGGCCAAGTGACTGCGGGATGAAATGAAGGGCCTCACTGCCGCACATGAGATCTCGCTCGAGCAGGAGCGCTCTGAAGTAACTCGGCTCCAGAATGAACTTGATAAGGCTAAGAAGCAGTGCTCCGAGATGGAGAAGGCTCTGAAGCAGTGCGATGGAGAAGCTGCGAAGCAACAGAAACTCCTTAACGAGACCGAGATCCGTGCTACCTCGGCAGAGAAAGAACTGAACACCCTCAAGGGTCAATGCGACAACTGGCTGGCCGACCTTGTTCGGCTCAACCAAGAGATGGAAAGTAAGCTTCATGCCCCCTTTATTTTCATCTCTTTTGCTTCTACCGACATTGGGTGTATCTCGGTGATGCGTGTAAAGTCACACATCAGTTGGGAACCCCAAGAGGAAGGTATGATGAGTGCAGCAGCAAGTTTTCCCTTAGTATGAAACCAAGGTTTAATCGGACTAGTAGGAGATCAAAATCACTTCTGAAGGTTGTTGGTGAAGGAGTGTAGTGCGGCGCAACACCAGGGATTCCGGCGCCAACGTGGAACCTGCACAACACAATCAAACTACTTTGCCCCAACTTAACAGTGAGGTTGTCAATCTCACCGGCTTGCTGAAAACAAATGATTAAACGTATGGTGTGGAAAATGATGTTTGTTTGCAGAGAATGTAAAAGAACAATGATTGCAGTAGGTTGTAATTCACATGTAAAAGAATGGACCGGGGTCCACAGTTCACTAGTGGTGTATCTCCATAATAAAATATTAACATGCTGGGTAAACAAATTACAGTTGGGCAATTGACAAATAGATAAGTCATAACAATGCACATACATATCATGATGACTACTATGAGTTTTACTTAGGGCATTACGACAAAGAACATAGACCGCCATCCAGCATGCATCTATGTCTAAAAAGTCCACCTTCAGGTTAGCATCCGCAACCCTACCAGTATTAAGTTGCAAGCAACAGACAATGGCATTAAGTATGGTGCGTAATGTAAACAACACAAATATCCTTAGACAAAGCATTGATGTTTTATCCCTAGTGGCAACAGCACATCCACAACCTTAGAACTTTCTGTCACTGTCCCAGATTCAATGGAGGCATAAACCCACTATCTAGCATAAATACCCTGCTTCCTGTACATGTAAAACAGCATCTGGAGAAGACACGTTAGTGGATAAATAGGATAAGTCATATTGACGCACATGGTCACTCGTAGCCGGTTCAGACTCAGGAAACGTGATAGCCTCACGGAGAGTAGGAAGATCAACCGTAACCCCCGGAGTGGCATACGGGAAAACAGGACGTCACGAGATATATATACATGACCGATGGACTGATCGAGACACTTATAACCCTTGTGCATAGGACTATAGCCTAAGAAGACACACATCTTAGATCGAAACTCAAACTTGTGAGCATTATACTTGCGAAGACTAGGCCAACACGCACAACCAAAGATACGGCGAAACTCATAATTCGGCTGGATTCGAAGGAGTCGAAAAATAGGAGTATCCTTGTTAAGAACCGGAGTAGGCATGCGGTTAATCAAGTAACACGCAGTCAAAAAGGCTTCGTCCCAAAAACGTAATGGAAGAGACGAATGAGCAAGCAAGGCGAGACCCGTTTCGATCAAATGACGGTGCTTGCGTTCAACGACTCCGTTTTGCTGGGAAGTATGGGGACACGACACACGGTGAGAGACACCGGTGCGCTGAAAATACTGATGGAGCCGGTGATATTTGCCGCCGCAATCTGACTGGACGGCTTTAATTTTAGTGTTTAAAGAAGCTCAACATGAGCCTGAAAGGCATAAAACACTTGCTCAACATCAGACTTGTGCTTAAGAAGATAAATCCAACAAAAACGGGAGTAGTCATCAACAAAACTAACATAGTATTTAAAACCACCGGAAGAGGCCACAGCAGGATCCCAAACATCAGAATGAACGAGCTCAAGAGGCGTAGTGGTAACACGATGAGACAAATTATAAGATAACTGATGACTTTTAGCACACTGACATGCATCACAAATCGAAGAAGTATCAACTGGAACACAAGATAAATCATGGTTCTTAACAATGTTTTGCACTATATTATTGGTAGGGTGACCTAAACGCTGGTGCCACTGAGACGATGTAGTCTTGGCACCGGAAAGGGCATGACGAGACGACGACGACGACGATGCACGACTAAACGGGATGGGATAGAGTCCTCCATGACTTCTACCGAAGCAGAATTCTCCGTGTGGCCTTGTCCTTTACACAGAAAAAAGTGACGGTGAAACTCAACAAAGACGTCATTATCACAAACAAGGCGATACACTGAAAGAAGATGCTGGCTAATGTGTGGGACGTGAAGGATATTATTCAGTTTTAATTGTGAACCGGCTAAATATGAATGACCAATGTGTGCAATAGAAAAAACTGTACCGTTGGCCACTTGAACTTGGTTCGTCCCGCCATAACGCTCTTGCATGTGAAGGCGCTGAAGGTCGTTTGTCAGATGATATGTAGCCCCGGTATCCATGATCCAGGGTGGGGAGGCATGTGAGCTCGTCGAGGCGGAGTTCCCGGAGCGTTGGTTGTTGGCACGTACGAAGTCGGGGTTGTAGCGGTTCCGACAGTCAGACGCGATGTGCCCCCAATTGCCGCAGATTTGGCACCGAGGACGTTGACGACGGCCGTTACCTCCGTTCTGACGGTTTCCACCGCCGTTGCCACCGTAGTTGGGGCGACCGTTGCCCCCGTCGGAAGGCTGGCCATACCCGCCCGAGTTCTGGCCGTACCCACCCCCGCCAACGTTGTACTGGCCACCACCGTAGCCAGCGTTGAGGCGGCCTCCGTTGACCCCGCCGTATCCGGGCTGGTAGTTGCCAGCTGGGGGTCCTCCACCGGATGAGGCCGGCGACGAAGACGTGGGTGCACGCGACTGCCAAGGGGCACTGACGCTCCCGCCAAAACCACCAGGGCGAGATGCTGCGTTGGCGGAGGAGGACCACTCCACGGTCTCGGCCTGCTGTGCCTGAAGCGCCTCGAAGGAGAGAACATGAGAGTAAAAGTCGGCATACGGAACAGATACGTTACCGACCTTGAGAGCACCGGCGATGGGGTTGTAACCAGGGCCAAGGTCGGTGATGATGTAATCGACGAGCTCGTCGTCGGTGATGGGGGCGCCGGCGGTGGCCATTGCATCAGCGAAGCTCTTCATCATGTGCATGTACATCGCCGCCGACATGTCTTCCTTCCTCGTCGTCTGCTGACGACGGATGTGCCGCACGTTTGCGCGGTTCTGAGCACCAAACATGGTGTGAACGGAAGCCCACACCTCTGCTGCCGTCTTGCAGCCGATGAGCTGCGTGGAGATGTCCTCATCCATAGAGGAGAGCAGATGGCCGAGCACTTTCTTGTCCAGCTCCCACCAGTGCGCATACTCGGGGTTGGGGACGGTCTTGGCGGCGTCACCGGTACCTTCGGTGATGGTCTTCGCCGGAGCGGGCACGGAGTTGTCGAGGAAGCCATGCAAGTGCGTGCCGCAGAGGTTCGGTAGCGTCAGTCCGCGCCACAACATGAAGTTGGAGTTGTTGAGGCGGACAGCGACGGGCGGAATCGCCATCATCGGTGTGGAGCTCACCGAAGCGGAAACGGAGATAGGCGAGAGGATTGGACCGATTAGTTCCATACCCTTGGAAGCCGAGGTGGACATCACGCGGAGGAGGAAGCGTCACGCGGGGAAGAGACAGTGTCGCGCTCGAAGAAACACGAGCGAGATCGATCGCTAGCTGAAGGCGGCGGCTGAATCAGATCGATCGCTAGCTCGAGGAAGGCGGCGGCTGAATTGGCTCTAATACCAAGAAAAACACGATTACGGGTTTCGTGGATAGGCAACATGCCTCCACCTTTTCTGTATATATATACTTGGCAGGATACATTTACAATACGTTTACAAGTACAACATGTATGGCCTACGGTGACCGATTCTTAACAAACCTATTGTTATTTCTGCAATTTTTCTTTTATTTTGAGTCAAGGTGCTGTTTACTTCTGTAGCAATACCTTTGTATCTTTATTTTCTTGCATTGTTGAGCCAAGTAAAGTCTCTAATAGAAAGTTGATGCTAGTATTGGATTTCTGCGCATGGACAGATTTTTGATGTCCACTGTTTTCGGCTATACTAATTCCAGAAAAATTGAAAAATTCTGAAAAAATTCATGCGTTATCCTCAGATATGTATGCAACTTACATTAGTTTTAAGTTTTCTGATCTGAGCAACTTAAGTGTCTCGAAAAAAATCGTCTTTACGGACTGTTCTGTTTTGACAGATTCTGCCTTTTATTTTGCATTCTCTCTTTTACTGTGTTTGAGTGGATTTCTTTGCTCCACAAAACTTCAGTGGCTGTAGCTAATGTCCAGAAGTATTGGTGATGATTGTGTCCTTGCAGAACATGTGAATTTTTGATTATGCACTAACCCTCTAATGAGAATTACTTTGAGTTTGGTGTGAAGGAAGTTTTCAAGAATCAATAGAGGAGGATGATACAATATGATCAAAAAGAGTGAAAAGCCTAAGCTTGGGGATGCCCCCGTGGGTCACCCAAGCATATTTCAATAAGACTCAAGCGTCTAAGCTTGGGGATGCCGAAGGCATCCCCTTCTTCATCAACAACTTATCAGGTCATCTCTAGTGAAACTATATTTTAATTCTTTCACATCTTATGTGCTTTACTTGGAGCGTCTGTGTGCTTTATTTTTGCTTTATTATTTTCTTTTTCTGAATAAATTGGATCCTAACATTCTTGTGTGGGAGAGAGACACACTCTGCTTTTTCATATGAATACTCGTATTCTTCATCTATATTTGTTGAGTATTCTTGTCTAGCTACTGCAATGCTTTTAGCTCCTGTTTTTCATGCATCTCTTTTTCAGAGCTGTTAGTTCTTGTATAGAAGTACTCTCTTGTTTCATTGATGAATTATTTGGAGAGTTTGTGTTGAAATAAATTGATTGGTGTTTGGTTGGAAACAGAAAATGCTGCATGTGGTAGATGGTATATTGAAAAGACATACTTATTCTTGTAGATCATTGTCTTAGATAATTTGATACTTGGCAATTGTTTTGAGCTCTCAAGTAGATCATGTTTAAGCTCTTGCATCATGTAGTTAAAGGCTATTAGTGAAGAACTACCGTAGAGATTGTTGAAATTTGGTTTGCATGTTTGGTATCTCTAAGGTCTAGATATTTTCTGGTAAAAGTGTTTGAGTAACAAGGAAGACGGTGTAGAGTCTTATAATGCTTGCAATATGTTTTCATGTAAGTCTTGCTGTACCGGTTTATACTTGTGTTTGCTTCAAACAACCTTGGTAGCATAAACTCTGTACTGAGAGGGAATGCTTCTCGTGCATCCAAACCTTGAGCCAAAACCTATGCCATTTGTGTCCACCATAACTACCTATTATGTGGTATTTCCTGCCATTCCAAGTAAATAGTTCATGTGCTACCTTTAAACTAATCAAAAGCTATTATCTCTTATTCGTGTCAATGATTTCTAGCTCATGAGGAAGTATGTGGTGTTTTATCTTTCAACCTTGTCATTTACTCCTGACAGACTTTCACCAATGGACTAGTGGCATATACATCCGCTTATCCAATAATTTTGCAAAAAGAGCTGGCAAATGGGGTGCCCAGTCCCAATTAATTACAACTTTAACCGCTTAATTCTCTTCATATTTTTGCCCTGATTTATCAGTCAAGCAACGAATAACAGTGAAATACCTGCATGTGTAAACAAAAGAGAAGAGGGATGATCTACCCTTGGGTAGAAATAACGTCCTTCATGGGAGCCGCTCTTGAAAGTCTGGTTGACAAGGGGGTTAGAGTGCCCACTACCATTCGTTGACAACAACAAACACCTCTCAAAACTTTATTTTTATACTCTCTATATGATTTCAAAACTTGAAAAGCTCTAGCACGTGATTTAATCCCTGCTTCCCTCTGCGAAGGGCCTTTCTTTTACTTTATGTTGAGTCAGTTTACCTACTTCTTTCTATCTTAGAAGCAAACACTTGTGTCAACTTTGTGTGCAACAATTTTTATATGCCTGCTTATTGCACTTATTATATTACTTTGTGTTGACAATTATCCATGAGATATACATGTTGAAAGTTGAAAGCAATTGCTGAAACTTAAATCTTCCTATGTGTTGCTTCAATGTCTTTTACTTAGAATCTATTGTTTTATGAGTCAACTCTTATGCAAAGCTTTTTGATGCTTGTCTTGATAGTACTATTCATGAAAAGTTTTTGCTTATATGATTCAGTTGTTTACTCTTTATCTATTTGTTAGCAAACTATAGAACATTGACATGGATCACTTCATTCATAACATGAGCCTTGCAATATTATTTGATCAAGATTGTGTGATAGCATGTCTTCTCAGAAATTATTTTGTTGTTATCGTTTTACCTACTCAAGGACGAGTATAATTAAGCTTGGGGATGCTTGATACGTCTCCAACGTATCTATAATTTCTGATGTTCCATGCTTATATTATGCCATTTGCTACATGTTTTACATACACTTTATATCATTTTTATGCATTTTCCGGGACTAACCTATTAACAAGATGCCACAGCGCCAGTTCCTGTTTTCTGCTGTTTTACTGTTCCAGATAATTACTTAAGGAAATATTCTCGAAATTGGACGAAACAAAAGCCATGGTCCTATTTTTCTGTCACGTACACGGAGTCCGAAGGAGACACGAAGTGGGGCACCGGGGAACCCACACCATGTGGCGGCGCGGGTGGGCCCCTGGCCGCGCCACCACGTGGTGAGGGCCCACGGGTGCCCTCAGCCGCCGCCCTTTCGCCTGTTTATTCACCCCGAGGCAAAAACCCTAGATACCCGAGTCATATTCCATGAAAAGTTCCAGAAACGCCGCCGTCAACCCTAGCTCGGGAGGGTTCAGAAGCTCTTCCCGGCACCTTCCGGAGAGGGGAATCATCACCGGAGGGCTCTACATCGCCATGCCCGCCTCCGGAGTTATGCGTGAGTAGTTCATCCTTGAACTATGGGTCCATAGCAGTAGCTAGATGGTTGTCTTCTCCTCTTGTGCCTTCATGTTTAGATCTTGTGAGCTGCCTATCATGATCAAGATCATATTATTGTAATGCTACATGTTGTGTTTGCTGGGATCCAATGAATATTGAGTACTATGTCAAGATTGATTATTGAATTATCATATACATGTTATTTATGATCTTGCATGCTCTCCGTTACTTGTTGAGGCTTTGGCCAAGTTGAGGCTTGTAACTCCAAGAGGGAGTATTTATGCTAGATAGTGGGTTCATGCCTCCATTTAATCTGGGACAGTGACAGAAAGTTCTAAGGTTGTGGATGTGTTGTTCCATTAGGGGTAAAACAGTGATGCTTTGTCTTTTGATAATTGTGTTGCTTACATTATGCACTATACTTAATGCAATAATATGTTGCTTGCAACTTAATACTGAAAGGGGTGCGGATGCTAACCTGAAGGTGGATTATTTAGACATAGATGCATGCTGGATAGCGGTCTGTGTACCATGTTGTAATGCCCAAGTAAATCTCATAGTAGTCATCATGCCATGTACATGCATTGTTATGCATTCTCTATTGGTCAATTGTCCAGCTGTAATTTGTTTACCCAGCATGTTATTTATCTTTTATGGAGAGACACCACTAGTGAACTGTGGACCCCGGTCCATTCTTTTACACTGATAATACAACCTATTGCAAGCATTGTTCTTTTACATTCTCTGCAAACAAACATCATTTTCCACACCATACGTTTAATCCTTTGTTTTCAGCAAGCCAGTGAGATTGAAAACCTCACTGTTAAGTTGGGGCAAAGTAGTTTGATTGTGTTGTGCAGGTTCCACGTTGGCACCGGAATCCCTGGTGTTGCGCCGCACTACACTCCTTCACCAACAACCTTCAGAAGTGACTTTGATCTCCTACTGGTCCGATTAAACCTTGGTTTCATACTGAGGGAAAACTCGCTGCTGCACTACTTCATACCTTCCTCTTGGGGTTCCCAACGGACGTGTGCTTTACCATCATCAACCATCTACCACGATATCCCAAATCTGTGGTTAAAAAATCGCCCACGCCGTATACACCACGGACCCTTGTGGTGGCTAAAAACCTTTAGCCGCAAAAAATGGCCTTTTTACCACGAAATTGCTCTGTGGTACAAGGCCGAATTTCTTCTAGTGTCCATAGACGAGGGCGAATGGCGTTTCCCCTGTAAGCTTGGTGGCTGTTGTCCGGAAAGACCAGAGCACCGAAGAGAGCTCATCGATCCAGTTCTTGCCTGAGCCCTTGAGGCGGTTGAAGCTTCTCGTCTTGAGGCCTTTGAGCACCTCAGCATTTGCTCGCTCAGCTTGCCCGTTGCTTCGTGGATGTGCTACTGAGGCGAAGCAAAGCCGAGTGCCAAGGTTCTCGCGGTACGCCCTGAAGGTGCCACTCTTGAATTGCGAGCCGTTGTTGGTGATGATGCGATTCGGCACGGAGAAGTGGCACGCAATGCTTCTCAGGAATTTCACCGCTGAGTTCGTCGCGATGGAGCGCACCGCTTCTACCTCCGCCCATTTGGTGATTTGTCGACAGCGACGTAGAGGTAGCGGTAGCCCCCGCGCGATCTCGGGAAGGGCCCCAGGATGTCCAGCCCCCAGATCGCGAAGGGCCAGGTGAGTGGGATGGTTTGGAGCCCAGCGCTGGCAGATGAATTTGCTTGGCGTGGAATTGGCATGCTTCGCAAGCTTGGACAAGTGCAGTGGCATCCTGGAGCACCGTGGGCCAATAGAAACCGCTCCTGAAGACTTTTCCCGCAAAGGTTCGTGAGGATGAGTGATGGCAGCATTCCCCGCTGTGCACGTCCTTGAGGAGCTGAAGTCCTTCTCCTGTATGGACTGATGCATGTAAAATGCATACATAAACTTTGCATTATATTACTTATATTACACTCATATTTGCATCATATAAGGGTTATATCATTGTTTTATATTGATTTTGGGAATATTTCATAGTTTCCCTATTTTTCGGGAATTAACCCTGCACTGGCAGAAAACCCTATTTTCTATATTTTGATGTTTCAGGGACCCAAACAACGTCCAAATGACCTGGAAATTTACGAGCATCAGTTTTTCGAAGGAACAAAGCGTGGGAGCGAAGGAAGCAAGCAAACGGAGACCCGAGGGCCAAAATAGGTGGGCCCACGTGGCCAGATTCCTTGGCCGCATGGGACCCCCCAACTTGGGCCTCGAGGCTCCGCAGTCGTCGATCTTTCTTCCAGAACCTTCGTCTTGACCTAAAACCGACTATAGAAATAGTGTCGACGCCCTTCGGAAAGTAGCGCCGCAGAAACACAGAAATCACGAAACAAAGACCTGGAGTTGCAAATTGGAGGGGAAAACTCCGGCGGGGCGCTGCCGGCGTGGTCTCCATCTTCTCCAACGACTTCTCCACCGCCTCCATGATGAAGAAGGAGTAGTCCACCCCTGGACTATGGGTTTGTGGAAGTAACTTATGTATCTCTCCTCTCTTGAGCTTTACTAATTAGAACCATATGAGCTGCTGAACATGATTACGGTCATCTATGTAATACCTTTGTGGTGGATCTTTTTATGAGTTAATATATGTTTGAGATTGCAATAGTTTTATTTCAGTTTACATGTTTTGATCAAGCTTGTGTATGAGAGCATGTGAGGGGGAACGTGTGCATTAGATGGAGTAACGGGGGGTGGATAGTGCGGTGAAAGTGAGAGAAGTTCCGCGATCCACTTGGGTTTGTTTACCTTACTTTGTTGCCTCACTAGGGATAAAGAAAAATACCTTGCTACCGGAGATGTGGATGTGACCATTGCCGCTTCTCCATGACTAGATCTAGCAAGTTCTTATTTTAACTTCATGTCATAAGACTTAATGCTATACTCTGATTTATCTTAATACTAGGATAGCTCGATTTAATTCCTATCTTGGTGAAGTATAAGAGAGATTAATAAACAAAAGATCTCTATGTTAGGACGTGATGCCCATATAATTAGTAACTTGTCATGAAACCTTTATGTTGCAATCTCATATGTCAATTCTAGTGTTCCATTATCTACCACTTTATTAAAGAGAGAGTGCATTTGAACCCTGGTCCATTTTTAATCATTAGAAACACCTTTCCAACAACTTGTATCCACTTTACATTTTCTGCCATTTGAAAATCCGAAAATACAAAAACACTTTTATATCTTTCATTCACAATTCAAAACCCAAAAATATCATCTATCATTGTTTCCATCATCCTTGCATATTTATTTACCATCATTGCATATTTATTTACTGTTTTGCATTCATTATATTTTCATATCATTCTCACACCTTGTGCTTGACAACCACTAGGTGAGGTTGAGGGCACAAAACATTTACTTTGTTTTGTAGGTTTTCAAGAGAAGTATAAGGAGATAAATCTTTCACTACTGATTTCCCGAGAGTTTGATATTAAACCCTCGAGTCACCCCTCGTGGGGAAAACTGTCTTTCACTATACTATACACTCTACGCTTGGAGTCTCAACCTAACCCATATTCTTTTGACGCAGGTAACTACGTCAAGGGCCATCAGGGACACACCGCAGAAGGACCCCATTGGGGCGCTTTCGGTACAGGTCCTTGCCGATGAGACTATAGGACTTAGCTAGGCGGGCAATTCTTTCCGCTTCTGCATCCTCTTCAATGAGATTTCCTGTTTGCAGAAAACTCTTTATCTCGTCGATCCAGCTTGCCTCCTGAGACACCATGGCTAGCAGTAGGCGGGCCCCTGAGGGCGGACCACAGCCGGTGCTCCCGTTTGCGGTGGCTGTGGGAGCACTTCATCGATGTCCATGCTTGATGCATGTGCTACCTCTGCCTCTGCTTGCTTTGGTTGTTTGACTGAGGCTTTGTGGAGCCTTTCCTCGAAGACACCTGGCTTTTGAGCCTCCCTTCTTGATGCTCTCCTGGCGATCCCATCCGCCTCCTGATTCTCCTTGCGTGGGATGTGCATGAGTTCCATTCCCTTGAAGTGCTTCTCGAGTTTGCGGACCTCCTCAAGATACATCGTCATGTGGTCGTCTTTTGGCTTGTAACTCTTGTTAGAGAAGTTGACGAGGAGCTGCGGATCACCCTTGATGAGTAGGTGCTTGATGCCCAGGGCGATGGCAGCTCTCAGCCCGGCGAGGAGGCCCTCATACTCGGCAATGTTGTTGGAGACCTTGTCGTCATTGGTGAAGCTCAGCTGGACTGCGTAATAGAGCTAGTCGCCAGTTGGTGACGTCAGGACAGCACCAGCCCCTTTGTTGCGCAAAAGCTCCGTCGAAGTGCATGGTCCAATGCCTGGGCATTGCTTCTCCTCGTGGCTCAGCCTTCTCGCCTACCTCTCGAGGCTCTTTCTGCTCTGGGTCAGTCCACTCTGTGAAAAAATCAGCCAAGGCTCTTCCTTTGATGATCCTGGTGGTGTCGAACTGCAGCCCGAAAGGTTGCAACTCAATGCCCCATCCTGCGAAGCGATCAGTGGCGTTTGGGTTGCGCAATATCTGTTCCAGTGGATATGATGTGACCACCGTGATGGGGTGGCCTTGCAAGTAGTGGCGCGGCTTCCTTGAAGCGATGAGGAGTGCGAGGAGGAGCTTTTGCTGCATGGTGTAGCGCTCATGAGCGTCCCGCGGTACTGTGCTGATGAAGTACACGGGGTGCTCGACGAGGGTGGTAGTTGGTGCTGCAGCGATTGCTTCCTCACGAGGCTCCTCAGGGCCCTAGGAGTGGTTTCCTTGCAGTTGGCCCTTGACGAGGATGTTTCCTTGAAGCACGGGTTCGGCCTGTGGGCCGGGGCCTGGAGGGGCCATTTCCTCGTCGGACAGCTCAGGGCCTGGCGTGGCTGTGTCCTTCTTTGCGAGAATTGGTCTTCCCTTTCCACCACCAGGACCGCGCTGACTGATTGCGGAGTGGCTGCTAAGTACATCTTCAGATGCTCGCGGGTTCGTGGGGCAACCATTACGGTTGGGTGATGGCCCTTGACGTAGTTACCTGCGTCAAAAGAATATGGGTTAGGTTGAGACTCCAAGCGCAGAGTGTATAGTATAGTGAAATACAGTTTTTCCCACGAGGGGTGACTCGAGTGTTTAATATCGAACTCTCGGGAAATCAGTAGTGAAAGGTTTATCTCCTTATCCTTCTCTTGAAAACCTACAAAACAAAGTAAATGTTTTGTGCCCTCAACCTCACCAAGTGATTGTCAAGCACAAGGTGTGAGAATGATATGAAAATATAATGAATTCAAAACAGTAAATAAATATGCAATGATGATAAATAAATATGCAAGGATGATGGAAACAATGATAGATGATATTTTTGGATTTTGAATTGTGAATGCAAGATGTAAAGGTATTTTTGTATTTTCGGATTTTTAAATGGCAGAAAATGTAAAGTGGATAAAAGTTGTTGGAAATGTGTTTCTTATGATTAAAAATGGACCGGGGTTCATGGTTTCACAAATGCACTCTCTCTTTAATAAAGTGGTAGATAATGGAACACTAGAATTGACATACGAGATTGCAACACAAAGGTTTCATGACAAGCTACTAATTATATGAGCATCACGTCCTAACATAGAGATATTTTATTTATTAATCTCTCTTATACTCCACCAAGATAGGAATTAAATCGAGTTATCCTAGTATTAAGATAAATCAAAGCATAGCATTAAGTCTTATGACATGAAGTTAAAATAAGAACTTGCTAGATCTAGTCATGGAGAAGTGGCAATGGTCACATCCACATCTCCGGTAGCAAGGTATTTTTTCTTTATCCCTAGTGAGGCAACAAACTAAGGTAAACAAAACCAAGTGAATCGCGGAACTTCTCTCACTTTCCCCGCACTAGCCACTCCCCGTTACTCCAACTAATGCACACGTTCCCCCTCACACGCTCTCATACACAAGCTTGATCAAAATAAGTAAACAATAACGGGGTACATAATATGCATCTACTTTCATAACAGAAACAAAACTATTGCAATCTCAAACATATATTAACTCATAAAAAGATCCACCACAAAGGTATTACATAGATGACCGTAATCATGTTCAGCAGCTCATACGGTGCTAATTAGTGAAGCTCAAAAGAGGAGAGATACCTAATTTACTTCCACAACCCATAGTTCAGGAGTGGACTACTCCCTCTTCATCATGGAGACGGTGGAGAAGTCATTGGAGAAGGTGGAGACCACGCCGGCAGCGCCCCGCCGGAGTTTTCCCCCTCCAATCCGCAACTCCAGGTCTCTGTTTCGTGGTTTTTGTGTTTCTGTGGCTCTCCTTTCCGAAGGGCGTCGGGGACTATTTTTATAGTCGGTTTTTGGTCAAGACGAAGGCTCTGGAAGAAAGATCGACGGCTGCGGAGCCTCGAGGCCCAAATTGGGGGGTCCCACGCGGCCAAGGAATTTGGCCGCGTGGGCCCACCTCTTTTGGCCCTCGGGCCTCTGTTTGTTCGCTCCCACGCTTTGTTCCTTCCAAAAACTGATGCTCGTAAATTTCCAGGTCAGACGTCGTTTGGGTCCCTGAAACATCAAAATATAGAAAATAGGGTTTTCTGCCAGTGCAGGGTTAATTCCAGAAAAGTAGGGAAACTGTGAAATATTCCCAAAATCTATATAAAACAATGATATGACCCTTATATGATGCAAATATGATTGAAATATAAGTAATATAATGCAAAGTTCATGTATGCATTTTACATGCATCAGTGGGCTGGCCAAGTACTTATTCAGGTCTTCGAATGCCTTGTCTGCTTCTGGAGTCCACTCAAACTTGCCGGACCTCTTCATGATCTTGAAGAAAGGCAGGGCCCTCTCACCAAACTTGGAGATGAAACGACATAGGCTGGCCATGCAACCTGCTAAGCGTTGCATGTCCTTGAGGCGGCGGGGTAGCTGCATTTCTTCGATGGCCTTGATCTTGTCTGGATTTGCTTCAATGCCTCGGTGAGACACTAGGAACCCGAGGAGTTTGCCTGATGGGACCCCGAAGACGCACTTGGCGGGGTTCAACTTGATATTCACCTTGCGCGGGTTGGCAAAGGTCTCCTCGATGTCCTTCAAGAGGGTGTCTTCTTGACGCGTCTTGACCACGATGTCGTCGACGTAGGCCTCTGCATTTCTCCCCATCTGAGCCCCTAAGGCGATCCTCATGAGCCTCTGGAAGGCGGCAACGGCGTTCTTGAGGCCAAAAGGCATGCAGGTGTAGCAGTACACACCACAAGGGGTGAGAAATGCTGTCTTCTCCTCATCCTCCTTCGCCATCTTGATATGGTGGTAGCCTGAGAAGGTATCCAGAAAGCACAGGAGGTCGCAGCCGGCGGTGGAGTCCACGATCTGGTCGATCCTTGGCATGGGGTACGGGTCCTTGGGGCAGGCCTTGTTGAGGTCTGTAAAGTCGATGCAGAGTCGGCCTCCTCCTGTGTGCTTGGGTACGACGACGCCATTGGAGAGCCAAGAAGGGTGTGCAACCTCTCGAATTACTTTTGCTTGCTTCAACTTCTCTACTTCTTTGATGATGAACTCTTGCTTTTCTGGCACCTGGCGCCGTGCTTTCTGCTTCACGGGGCGTGCGTTTGGTCACATGGCTAAGTGGTGCTCGATCACCTCCCTCGGTACGCCGGACATATCTGACGGTGCCCATGTGAACATGTCAGAGTTTGCCCTGAGGAAGGCGACGAGCGCGCTTTCCTATTTGGGAGGTAAGCAAGCGCCTATGTAGATGCTAGCCCCCGAGCCCCAGCTTCAAGTGGCACCTTCTTCGTGGCTGCCTTTCCTTGCTCGAACAACTTCTTCTTCTTCACGGGCCTCTCGAGGCCTTCCTCCTCATCGTCCTCTGTAGAGGTTGCCGCCGCAGCGGCCTTGTAGGCAAGCTCGACGGTGCGCAGAGCCTCTTGGACTTGGCCTTGGATGGTGATGGTGCCGCTGTAGCCTGTGAGCTTGACGAGGTTGTACGCATGGTGAGTGACAGCCATGAACTTCGCGAGGGCCGGATAGCCGAGGATGGCATTGTAGGGCAGTCCGATGTACGCGACGTCAAAGTCGACGAGCTCGATGCGGTAGTTCTCGCGCATCCTAAAGGTAACTGCAAGTCTCACCTGCCCCAGAGGGGTGATGAGACCATCCGATACCCCCGAGAAGGGCTTGGAGGGCATGAGCCGCTCGTAAGGCACCTGAAGCTGCTCGAAGGTCTCGACAGAGATGACGTTCAGGCCAGCTCCCCCATCTATGAGCGTCTTCGTGACGACGATGTTGTTGATGGTGGGAGTGCATAGCAGCGGGATGGTGCCGACGGTCTTGATGGACTTGGGGTGGTCGTTGGAGTCAAAGGCAATTGGATATTGTGACCACTTGAGGGGTTGAGAGGCCTCAACCCCCGGGAGGGCGGCGTTGAGTGCTCGGGAGAACTTCTTGAAGTGGTTGTTCGACCTTGGCGCCTGGGCCCCGCCGAGGATGCATGCCATGGTCCCTCTAGGGGCCTGGTAGCCCCCAGGGTTATCGTCAGGGAGGTTGCTATTTTGCCCGGCGGGGTCCTGGTTCTCCTGAGGCTTCTGGTTGTAGTTGTTGTTGTGACGTCCACCTCCGCGGTCGCTACGGCCTCCTTGGCGCTCCCAACAGTCCTCGGTGTTGTGGTTGTTCCGGTTGTGGTAGATGCAGTAAATGCGGTTGTCTTTCTTCTTGCCTTCTGCTGCTGGAGTGTCCTCGTGAGGCAGCTTGCCACCAGGCTCCGCCGCGAGGACTGCGGTGACCTTGCGCTTCTCGACTGGTTTCTTCTTGGACTTGGACCCTTCACCTTCGTCCAGCTCCTTCTTGACGAAGAGGAGGCCCTCTTCAGCCTTGGCGCATTTGTCCGCTAGGTCGAAAAGCTTGGACACCGAGGTGAGAGTGTCATAGATGCCTAGCTTCTTGAGCATCCTGTGGTTCGTAACTCCTTCCCTAAAGGCGCCAATGACCTGGGAGTCATCGATGTTCGGTATCTTGTTGCGAACCTGGCTGAAGCGCTGGATGTACTTGCGGAGAGACTCGCCGGACTTCTGGCGCACCGCACGGAGGTCGTTGTAGGCGAGGGGACGCTCGTACGTGCCCTTGAAGTTTGCCACGAAGCTCTTGCAGAGCGCCTCCCAGGAGTCGATGGTTTTCTCGGGGAGGTTTAGGAGCCAGGACAGCGCAGAGTCCTTGAGGCCCATGGAGAGTCAGTTGTCCATGACCTTGTCGTCGCCTCCCGTGGCCTGAACGACCACAGTGTAGAGTTGCAGGAACTCCAGAGGGTTAGTCCTGCCGTAGTAGCGCGGAGGGAGATCTGGCATGAACTTGTCCGACCAGACGATGCGGCGCAGTTCCTTGGTGAAGGCCGGGCAGCCGGTAGCATACGTCAATCCCGCTGCGTTCGAGCTCCACTCGAGCGTCTGGAGCCGTTCGCTGCACGATTTGGCAATCATGCGGCGAAGAGGCGTGTGACGCAGCGCGGTGGTTTCCAGCGGGGGGTGGAGGTGGAGGTGGAGGTGGAGGAGGTGGAGGAGCGACGTGCGCTGGGTCTCCTCCACGTCCAGAGTGGCGCACAATCGAGCGTGACGATGCCGGGGCCAGAGCAACGCCGACAACGTTCACGAGCTCGGTGATGCGTGCGAGCCAGTTGTCGTGGCCCGCCTCGGTGGGACGGTAGCGCAGCAGCTCCTACGCCATGAGCAGCGCAGTGCTTGGGCTTGGTGCTGCCCGGCTCTGCGACGAAGCCCCCTGGTCCCTGGATGGGTGCAGGGAGGAGGTTTCCTCGTCCTCGCCTTCTGGCTCCTCAAACGTGGGGCTCGGGGCCAGGTCACGCTCTGGAGCGCAATTGGGGCATGGGCGGCCACGCCGGTTGCTGGGGCCAGGCTCAGTGGTAGCCCTGCCGCTCGTCCGGCGTGCAAGACGCTCAGCTCGTGTTGATGGAGCCATGTCGCCGGAGAGGTTGAAGAAGAAAGTTGAAGACGCGCCTCAGCCCCCTACCTGGCGCGCCAAATGTCGGAGACTAGTCCCAAGAACTAGGGGTATGTCTCACTTGCCAGGATAGCGTATGGGGCTGAGCACGGAGTCAAACAACCCTCAACTACCTCGGCGACGGTGCTCATCGAGCTCGATGAGGGACATCACGACAAAGGTAGAACACCAGTCCTTACCCAGGTTCAGGCCCACCGCGAGGTGTAAAGACCCTACTTCCTGCTATGTTGTATTGCACTGCTAGTGGAGGTTTACAGTACAGATGAGCTTGCCGAGGGCAAGGATGCAGCTATGAACTAGAGTGGAGAGAGCTTCTCTCCTTTGCGACGTGGTCGACTTGGGTGTAGAATGATCGATCCCCTTCTCCGGTAGTGCTCCCCCTCCTTTTATAGGCACATGGCTGGAAGCTAGGGTTCCATAATGGTGCCGGTGTAGGAGGACGGCGCACCCCGGTCCAGGGAGTCGTGGACGCAGTCCATGGCAGTGGTCTTGTTGTCTTCGTCTGATAAAGCCACCGTCCATCTAGGACGGTGGGCCGGCGCTGCAGAGATCCACGGTGTCCCCACGGTGACGTCGAGCTTGGGGCGGAGCGTCCTGCTGTCTGCTTATCACCGGAATGGTAAGCCTTGTAGTCCGCTTTGGGCGGTGCAGCTTTGTTGACCCCTTTATACACAGGAATGGCAATTGCGGTGTCAATCGTCATCGCACACAGATGCGCGCGTCACCCTGCAGCGGGCACAAAGTTCATGTGCGCTCTGTCGTGGTGACATAGCCTCGCCGAGCACTTCGAGTGATACGACACCTCTTGAGGGAAAGTCTCTCGAGGGAAGTCTCCCCGAGAGTTTGGCTTGATCTCTTCAGGGTTGAAGCCCTCGCGAGGCTCTCCAGGCTGGCTCGCCTGGTCCTTAGCCATATTTTGAGTCGTGTGTCAAGGCCTGTGGAGGGCCGGCCCATGATACCCTGGTTTTCATTGGGCCGACATTGCTGCTTACAAAGCTTCAAAAGGAATTGATCAATCTAAATAGTTGGTCATGACTGTTACATGTCATGTTTTGTTATGTCTATGACAAAGCTGTTTGTACTACTACTATGCAGATACATGGCTGATATCTTGTTGCTATTTAAAGCATGTACTGCTATTTTAAAGCATGTCCTGCTATTTTACTACAATCAGATTTTCCTCTATTTAAAGTGCCAACAACATTGACAACACAGATAACAATACACTTCATAATGTAAGTGCCACCAACTGGTTCATTACACAACATTGCATAAGTCTGACAAACCACAAAAGCAACACCATTACATGGCCAACATAAGGTTCATTACATAACATAAGGAGTCCACATGGCTCACAACTCTGAACTTAAACAGCTACTACTAGTAGTACTTAGAAGACTGGCAACCAGGTCACAACTCTGCAGTCCAAAAGAGCCTGGTAATAACTGGCCAACATCAGCTACATTCAGTCTTCAAGGAGGCACCGGTGCTTCTCAGTTCCCAAACCAAATGCTCCTGGTTCGATCTTATCAACATAAAGATGCACTCCTTTCTTTGAGACAGACCGAAACCAGAACATAACATCTTGATTAGCCTTCCACTTGGTACAATCCAGGACAGTTGTCCAGTTGTCATGATGGCTTGCTTGTTTCCTTTCCCAATCTTCATTCTCACTGCATCTTTTGCCGTGTTCTTCTTATAGCGCACAATTACATCTTCACCAGAAGCTTTAATCTTGCTCATAATATGGGTCTTGGTGAACTCCTTGCTGAAGTATTGCAAGACAGACAAAGCAACTCCTTGCTGAAGTAATGCCAACAACTAAAAACAATTTCAGCCACAACTTCTTGCTTACATTTTGCCCCTGCCATCCCTCATCACTTGTGACTTCTGCATCAAACAAACATATATTGGGGTCTTTGGTGCCTATTCAGCACAAATATGCCTCAGAAGCGTAACCTCGCCAGGAAACAGAGCTACACGTTTGGGGAAAACACATAAAGGGTTGTATGTGTCACTCCCTGGATGCTTTGGACCTGCATTCAATAAAAAACGAAATGGTTAGCAAACACAATGGCACGAGAAGGGAAAAGCCTCGGATAATCATATTGTTATCACGTTCATAGATGCAGGTCTCACAAGCACACTTCTCATCATCTTCAGAGGATTCTTTTTCAGATGCTTGTTCAGATTCAGAGGACGAATCATCATCAGAGGATGATCCAGCTTGCAGCTTGCATTGCTCGCAAAGGCCGCACTCGTGAACACTCTCCTCACTACCAGCTTCTTGCATCGGCTCACTCTCGGACTCAGTATCATCGAGGATGACGTGCTCCACCTTTGGAGCCATGGTCAGACTTGCAAAATAGAAAATCAAAATAAGCTGACATTAACCTACAAATGTGCAGCCAAAAAAAAGGCACAACGGCAATGGAGCAACACGGCGGCCAATATCCTAACCCTAATCGACGGCCGCCGCACCCGCGCGTCGGAAACCCTAGTTGCTACGCCTGTGTGAGGGAATAGAGAGCTACATCTACTGACCATGTGCAAGAAACCTACCTTCCGAAGACGGCGGCGGCGGGCAGCGACGGATGCGACCAGCGGCGGAAGAATCGATGGCCTCCTCCATCGACGACCGACGAGACGAGGAGAGTGAGTGTGGGGAGTTACTTCGACGGTGTAAATTAGGACATGAGTTATTGTTGGGGATTCGACGTTACAATGACATGTGGGGCCCAGCGTGTCCTAACGCCGTTAACGGCGCGCCACGCCACCGCCATGTCAGTCAACAGCTGGAATAGGCAAAACCGCTGAAAATCGAGTACAGACCACCCAAATTGATCCAAAACCACTCACGGGGGTGATTTGTCCGGTTTTGTAAATCTCAGGGTGAAAAGTATACCAATTTCTTTTCAAGGGTGAAAAGTATCCAATGCGTTGCGTGAGATTTGAGGGTTATCCTATAACAAACGCACTAACGGGCCGAGCCCAGTGTCTGAACCGTTCAGGCGAAACGGTGGTAGGAATCGCCCGAGCGATGGGGAGGGATTTCCCTGGAGCTCCTCTTCTAAACCTGAGTCTCCATCTCTCCTCCTCGTTAGGGCACGTACATTGGGAGACGCTTACGTGGACCGCTTGCCGTAATAAAAATAAATCAGGTAAATGAAAAAACATTGCTAGCGCCTTGGTCTACATCGCGGGCGCTTATCTTAGACGCCACCAGGGTTAAAAAAAAAGAAAATAATAATTCACTAGCGTCCTCCCACCCTCATCGCGAGACGCTTCTGGTGACGCTTGCGCCACCGACAGGCATACATGTTCTCACTTCCCCAGCTGCTCATCTCTCCCTCACTCTCGACGCCCGCTCGGCGAGTCCCATCTCCGGAGAAGCTTGCGCCGCCGTGGATCTCCACTTTGATTTTCCGCCTTCTTCGTCCAGGCTCGCGGATTCAGGCCGCCGCGGCGTTGCTCAGGGCGGAGGGGATTCGCTCGAACTGTGGGGATCCGGTGGAGGTGGATGAGGGCTCTGGAGGGACAAATTGGGCGGGGAGAGAGCTCCTCGCCGGCGTCGTTATGGGCCGCATCCGCGAGCTCGGCCATCTCCTCGACGGCGGCGCTATCTGCTGCTTGTTGGGATGGAGTTAGGCAGACGAAGATGCAGCAAGGGGATGGGGCTTCAGAAGGAGATGGAGCAACATGACGGAGACGAATATGTAGGCAGGGGTGAGGAGGACGAAAAGCTGGCTGTAGAGGTGGGTCAACTCCTGCTCGGATGATGCGAAGACAGTCTTTGCTGCTGTGACTGTACCACTGCTGCATAGATCCTCTCTAGCTGAGCCGAGGTCCATCCCTTCAAAAACAATGTTTCCACCATTCGATGTTGATGACCGGATTATTGCTGAGAAGGTATAGTTAACCAGCCTTTGATTCCTAGCACTTTCCTGTGAAATATGTGGGCTGATGGTTCATACTTGCTCAGGTTTTATATATTTTTCGTGAGTCTGAAATTTGTGACAATGCTCAGGTTGTGAACTGCTTTGTTAGTCAGGTATGATATCATGTTTGTGTACATTGTTTTCCTCTCTTGTTTATGATGGAATGTGTCATGATTAGGACTTCTATTTTGCAGGCATTGGGGTACAGCTCAAGTGATTTGTTCATCAAGAGAGTTGTGGCTAAGGGCCGGGAATTATCATATACTCCACTTTTCTGAATAGGTGGCTGATGGTCAATTATTGGTTAATGGAATATTCCAGATTGAGGATTTTTTGCTGGAGCTACCCAATATGAAATGGATGCAGTGGTATGATATCTTCTCATCTTACCTCATACTAGTACCAAATGTTTTTACTTCTTTTCCTTGTGTTGGATGGCACTACAAGTTCGATGAGCATCAAGTTTCTATGATTATAGTGTTGAATATTCTGACAGATTAGTTGTTTAAAATGTTTAATTCACTGTGTGCTCTTTGTTGGTAATGCCCACAATAAACATCTCATCTATTGGGATCTCTCTTGAAATTGAATGTCATACAAAATGGATGAAATGTAATCAACTGGGATACAAATAAAATTGATGAAAATGTAATAGAAGTATCATTCGTGCAGAGGGATCTGGTTTGTAACACAAATAAAATAAAATAATCTTATTGGAAGAAAAAATAAAAATATAAGTAGAAACAATCATGGTCCGTAGTGACTGCACCATTCTGATAGGTTACTTAGAGCTTGCCACAAGCGAAGTTGGGTAAAGGCTCGTCCATTTGCGAGGTGTCCGCCACAAGGAGTTCTTTGTAGGTGCTAGCATTTTTTGTCCTTTCTCTTGTCTTGTTGATCTCAAGCTTCTCTTTTGAGAGTCGCAGCTGGACCTCGGCCATCTTTTCTTGCGATGATGCCCGCACTGCGTGTGTATCATGATATAGTTGAATATCATCGTGAGAAAGTGCACCCGCAGGAATGTCATCTTGGGTTTTACCTTTCTTTTCTGCTTTGGCGGCCTTGGTTCCTGTCACACGACCTTGATCTTTTTCTTTTGCCATCTGATCTTCAACGGATTCATCTTCTTTGTTTCTCCCTTCTTCTACTTGTCTGCTCCATTTATGGTGGACTTTAACCTTGTCCCACCAGTACAAAAGCGTGAAGTTTTGTCCGTTCTCCTTCTTGTACATCTCGAGGGCTTTCTGCATGAGCTGCAGGTCGCACTGCCCACTCGTATATACATCTTTGATCCTGCAGTAAACTCCATGAAAGCTAACAACTTTTTTGTTAGTTCTCGACCAGTGATCTTTGCAGTTTTTGCTGCTCCTTTTCCGTTCGGACGGACTATTTTTATTGTAGTCCACCGCGACGTCCTTCCAGTAGAACTCTCCTTTTTTGTTGACTCCATGAATGGAATCGATGGAGTTATTCAACCATGCGTTAATCTGCGATTAAAAAAATATTATATTGCTACAAGTTTCATAAATAAAACATGAAATATATTTTGTTTTTGGTATGACTACTCACGAGACGAATGTTGTCTTGCTCGGTCCAAGCAAGTCGCCGTCCTCGGCTTTCCTCTTCAATGTCGTCGTCGTCATCAGCTTCGCCTTGGAGTTCAACCTCACCATTGCGTTGCATGCCAGACGCAGCACCATAGGAGCTACAATCAAATGGTTGGGACATATGTGGGTGGGAGAAATTTATCGGATAATTTGGAGGTGGGTACATCTCCGCATTGTTGTAGTGGAATCCTGGGAACTGAGCCATCCATCACCGAATGGTTCCATCTACGAAGATTTTGCTGGGTAGTACTCGTGAGTTGTGTGGAATATAAGCTATATATGGAGTTGGCTTGAAGGCATGCAAGATTTAGTCAGCAACAAACAAGTCAGTGAATGAATGGTTGTGTTAGTTTCATATTTTTTTTCTAGTTTTTTAACTAATGCGTATGTTTTGGTTTGCAGGTCCGATAATCTGGTCATAGAGATCGCGGAGTACCGATTCAACAAGCTTATCTACTTGCATGCAATTTGTTTTCAATTCCAGCTATTATTTTTTAGGCACATAATCTTTTTTTTCGAGATTTATATGGAGAATCCATTTGTAATACGTTACTTGTGGAGAGTTTCCACCAGATCCGTTAATTCTGGTAGGGACAGGCTGAAAGATCGCTAGCGCCCGGCGCTCCTTCGTTCGGATCTGAGCGAGGAAAAAAGGTCCAAGCGCCCGACGCAAAGAGTTACGTCGACGCAAGTCAAATTTCCCGATTAGGCCAGGATTTTCACGTAACTGCCGGGATTTCAATCCTAGCGTCGATCTAAGAGTCGCCCATTGTACGCGCCCTTACCACCGACGCCTGAATTCGCCCCCACCCGTGTCGCCGCCGTCGCCATTCACGTTCTTCCACCCCCGTCCAGCAATCTTTGGCCATTGGATTTTGAGGTATGAGGTTGGTTTCATCCAGCGATCACACACACCATCCAGATCCGCCTCTGGTTCAGCGGTTAGGCACCATAAATTTTATTTCTTTGTTACTCTCGTTCTCGCAGTTGTGCTTGGTTGCATTTTTTATAGGAAAAAAATGTTTTTTGTTTGTTTCGAACAGCTCTGCTTGGTTAAATTTTGTGTGCTATTTCTACTTTGAAGTTGGGATCTGACCCTCTTGTCCGCAGCTCGAGTCTGGAGCTTCGTTGCATACAGATCTGAGCTGCAGCCCGCGGTGGTGGTCACTAGCTACTAGCCATATCGCCGGCTCTTCTAGCCACGGCTGGGCTTCACGCCTCTTGCCTTCTTTGCTTCCTTAAATAGGATCTGATCGTTCATCGTTGAAATTTTTAATCCTTAAGGGTCTCTTCTGTAGCAAAAGGCATGGTGTGCAATTTCTTATATGGACGTTACATTGATATTACAAATTTCAACTACTACTGTTTCTTTTATGGGATTGCTGCTGGGGCTGTGGGTTTCTGGCACGTTCGATTCAATTTATGGTGCTTGAATGGAAACAAAGTATTAGTTGCTAACCAATATTGCCGAGACGTGGTGTCTGATGAAAGTAATAGATTTATTTTAGCTTCAGTTCTTCATATGCAAAAATGAAGCATGCTTATTGGTTGTTCAACGTCCACCAGTTACCTCTACAAAGTGCTCACATTTAATTTTCAGGAAATGTGCTGATTTTGATTAGAAATATGAGGCCGTGGTTTGTCATCGGTGCTTGACGATGCTCATATCATTCATTTATTTGTCAATGCACAGTATTTCTCAATTGAATCAACTAGCAGTAATTGGTAGGAACAAAGCTGCTGTAGAGTTTTTTTTTTCAGTTGCCAATGAAGTTTGCAATGTAAAATTGTGCACAATATAGAAATATACCACTACCATATTGTAATACTTGTCGTAATTCTGTATCATGAATTATGTTTTTCTGTTAACCAATGAGATCGCCACATTTGACATTTATATGGAGTTTGGAGGTTTCTTTGAAAATTCTAGAATCCAAAGTTCCTATTGCTCATCTTCTCTAAAAAAAAGTCCAATAAAACAAGGTGTGGAATTGATTTGGAATGCAACTCCAGGTAAAACTTGTCTCAGGCCAGTCCGCCATCTATGGAGACAATTGACAAGGAGACAATGAAAACTGCTTGTCATGAGGATACTACTACAGATGGATCAAGCGCGGACGAGTGTGATCCATGGAATCCTCCCTATCCTCCATTTGTTCCTCCTGTTGGGACGGACGCCAGTACCAATATCAGTTTATCCTTTAAGGTGCAGTAACCTTTTTCATAGGTCCATCTTATCATGCTTTGCTTCCTTTGTCATAGCTCTTGACGGTGACACATGCCCTCCCTCCCCTTTCAGTGGACAGATGAGAAAGATGCTGAACTTGGTATCCACAGAGCATCCAGTATAATCTTTCCAGACCGCACCCCTCAGGTTCTCTGCAGTTGAGAAATCATTTGGTTCTATTTATATTTTACTTATGTCCTGCAGCATTTTTTGTGCGTGCAATTTCCTGATGGAACATTTTTGTTTTGTTGTCCTATATGCATTGCATCAAGACTTGTTTAATTGATTTTGCTTTGCTAATCTGATAATTGTTTTCTTTTCACCTCTTTGTTTGTGAATGGATAGTCAGTGAATCTTGCCTTCCATGATACATTGCACCATTTGGTGCCCAGCCTAGACAAGGATAGCGTTCGACTGTTCCTACGCTTTATGCAGAGGAAAGTGCGGGGCATGATATGGGGTTCGATCATCACCCCAGAGGCTTTGAACCAGATGATTACACAAAATGCGGTTGAATGTGTCAAAGTTGCCTTGGAGGGCCAGGCACCTGAGCTTGGTAGGTGCCGGGCCGGTCCCAACTGCATGACCCAGTATGGTTACTATCCCCTCCACCGAGCTGCTGAAATGTTTTCTGTTAACATGATTGAGTTGCTCGTCCGCCATGGTGCATCGGCCAATCTACGCACAGCTGGCGCTGAGGTCATTGAGGGCCTACTTCCACTCCATGTTGCAGTCGACAACACGTGCATGCACAAGTATCTGGAAGACAGTCTATTTCTTAACCATGAGCATCGGGATTACAGTGAGGCAGATACCAACTTCATCTTCAAGCTCATCCATCTTCTGTGCCTACCTGAAATGGTTTGTCTCACATCAACCCCTACATTTTTTTGTACTTCAGCATAGTAAAGTCTATCTCCTTGTTGAACAACTGACACAGCAATACTGAAGGAAACTTACATTAGTACATCTCCACTTATCATTGTCGGAATTGTAGCGACCATTTTTTAGTCTTTGTCGAGAGAAAAAACTATGCATTTCTGTTAACTAAGTAAGAAAAGGTGCGGTTTTTTTAATTGGTGGCAAGGAGAAAAGTTAATCAGCACCACCTTCTTGCCTGCAAATTCTAGAAGTACTCAGTTTTGTTCTATATTGTTCGTTTTTGCAGAAGATCTTCTTGGATACGACTCGGCTGATTGCAAAATACACAGATAATCTCTTGGATGAGCTGTTGAATTACGTAAAAGAGGGAAAGCTTGTCGAGACAGCTGTTTTGCTCCTGGCAGCTCAAGAGCAGATACGCATGGAAACTTCCTGCAAGGGAAATGAAAATAGCAAGCCTGATGGGTTTGCTATTATCCGTGACCATATATGGGACATCAATATTACTTTAGAATCTGAGAAGAGCCAGCAAGCGGAGGCGAGGATAAAGCTTAATAACGCGACAATGACTCTTGTTCGTGTAATTTCCAAAGCTGGTGAAAGTCTTGATTCATACATCCGGAAGCATACAGAGGTATCATACTGTTGTTGGTTGTAGTTATAATTCCTCCATTTTATCTGCGTAATTGCATATGTAGGTATAGTAACCGTTGGCTTTTTGGTACTTCCGGCATTGGCCTGACCCATATATAAAATTAAGAAATACCATCTAATATTTACTACAGGTTGAGCTAAGGATGCCTGATTTATTAGGGGCCGTTGGCAGCAAATACAATATGTAAAATGACTTTTAGCATATGTAGTTCATCTGTACTTCCTCTCATTCATGAGCACTTCATGTTTTGGCCATCGGCGCTGTCCCCACAATACATTTTAGCACCTTTTTTTTAAAGGAAGCACTATTTTTTATGGAATATGCCAATAATACATTAGAACTTACAATTATCAGAATAGTTTTAAAATGTGTTTTGGGATGAATCTACTCGCATCATTTTCAAGTATCCAGTCTGACCAGGGAGCAAGGGAGCCATACTCCCTGACCTTTCTCCAGCCGGACATGGCAAATGAGTGACAGGGACAAACTGTAGCGTGGCAGCAACGACCTGCAGTGTGTAGCGCACTCTGGTGGTCCTAGGAGACATTTGGCCTCACCATATCCCATGGCACCGCCTCATGTCCTACAGATCGGGATGGTAATTCAGTGTTCGATGAGTGACTTCCACCATCAGGGTTAGATCTCAAGTTGCGTGGAGCCTGATCGATGTGACCTTCTGCCATTACTCAATTGGCTTCATTTTGTTTCGGTGGTTAAACCACCCTTCACCAACTCCTGTTCATTTTATAAGATAGTAAATGTTATCTACAATTAATCACAGTATCAAAATTATTAGATCATGCTTATGCACTAGATTCATGTCTTAAGTCAACAAAAGCATTACTATGGAGTAACTTCTTTTTTGATCTGTTCTACAATTTCTTTATTGGTTTGGAATGTCAGATACTAAATGTTTCTGGACTTAACTATAATATCAGTCCTGTATTGACATGATAGGATGTGTTCTAGTTCTAGCTTAGATATGTAGGCAGGAGCTTTTTTGTTTCTAATTAACCTGGGATTTGATGGATTGAGAGAGGTATACCTAAAGATTGTGAACGATAACAGTGAATGTAATGAAACATGATAAAATAGCAGATGCGAAATTATAGAGGTTACTAGCAAAAGTGCCCGTGCGTTGCAACGGCTTTAGAAGAAATTAGTTCAGAATCCTGATAAATAACATATGGGTCGCAACAAAAAAAAAACATGTTTCTTAAAGGTGCGATGATTTTTGCTGAACCGGTCAAGATCATTTTCATGGAAAATGTTCATGTCTAATTCTTAACACTGAACCAAGTAAAAACAGAAAATCAAAATCATTGGCGGGCAAAGTGAGACAGTAGTTGAAGCTATAATTTAACTGAACCTAACATGGACGATTTTTAGCACCAGTTTGGGACCTCAAAGATCTGAATAGTTTCTACTTATACCCTAGTTATTGCATGGTTAAGTTGGAGAGTTAAAAGCTGCACTTTATCTATTGCGGCTGGAATGATCTGCTAGGTTCAGTTAAGATATCGGAATAAATAATTGAACAGTTTTTTAGTACGTCGACTGTGACGGCAGTGTTGAGTCCCAATCACCAAGTCGATAGACGTCGTCAACCGGCACTTGTCCTCGCCGGCACAACGCCGATGTTAGTCAGTGCTGCATGCGTCCCGGAATCGCTCCTTGCTCTGTAGCCATTGCCGCGTTAGAGGCACCGCGAGCTCTTCAGGTGGAAGCAGCTGGTCTCGTTCCCGTCGCAGACGATCCACACGCGGGCTGCTTCGTCGGCCAATTCGCAAGTGGCCTCTCCGGACACTGCCCAGGAAGACGCGGGTGATGTACGCGTCGCCAGGGAACAGGGATGTGGTCGATGACGAGTGACTACCTCGCCTACACGGTCGGCGACTTCTTCGCCGGTGTAGAGACCCGCTTCTTCCCTGACGTCCATGATCGTCTAGCAACTGAAGGTGAGGTCCTCGGCACCATGCACGGTCGACGGGTACTCCACGCTGGTGCCATACCGGAGAACAACAACCGCTAGCTACAACCACACATAGCAGGTCTGCTACATCGGCGGTGCGGAGCCGAGAGTGGGAATTCACCAACAATTTGTCCATTGCTCCAGCAAATAACCGACCAATGACAACGCCAATGACAACGTAGATGTGGGAGAAGAATGGCGACCCTGTTCTGTGATGTCGCCGCGACCGTGTACCACCTCTTTCGTGTACAGTTGTGGAGGCCGCGGCTGACCCGTGCTGAACCGGGGATGGAGCAGAGTAGCAGACTGCAGCCACGGTAATGCTCATGCTCGCCTGAGTAGTGTATCCTATCGCAGCCATGCTCTGTGGATGAGGCTGGATCACGTCGGAGGCGTGTTGGAGTCTCTTGAAGGATGTCGAGCACAGTTGCCGCACGGTGGTGGGCTCCAGCCTCGGGCGAAGTGGCGGCTCGCTTGGGGACGGGGGGAGGTGGAGATGTTCGAGAGTTGTGGATCTGCTTAGATCGAATCGTTTTTTTCTGTTGACTTATCGGTGGCAGTGTTGGTAAATTTAACCAAATCTGAGGACAGTTATAGAAAAACGAACCGGTATGACTTATGGGTGGCACTGGTGGGTAAATATGTGATTTGGTGGGAGGGTAAAATCGGCAAAAAAAATGACGTACCACAAGAAACCTTAATGCTTTTATTATTAGGTATAGATTGGTAGTGAATTGGATCCAAGTGTCCCAAATTTCCAGCAAGTTACGAATATCAGCATCACCCTTTCCAGGGGACCTGACTGTTAACTTTCCTCGTAGTAAATTTGTTCATGGTGCATTATTAGATGACATCTGCTAGTGTGTCATATATCCTGATATACTTTTTTTTGGAAACTTGGCACATATAATGGCCAAATAAATTATACGCATGCTAATCTTGTGATGATGTATTACGCCACTAAGGCGGTGAACCCAGCCCTTGCCCATTTAACACCACACCTCGATTCCAATATGGCCTGTCGCTATGAGGGTTACAACCGAACGGATTTCTATTGGGTTTCATATCCATGGGAAAGGCTGGTTTTTACGCTGGTTCACCGAGCCTATCACAACCGTCATTCTTTACCTAGGCTTGGGACCGGCTATTACTAAAACGGCATATGCAGGGTTGAACTTAATATACATATTAAATATCTAAAATAAATAGTAGCAGGACTGCAGAACATGTTACAGTAAATAGAGAAAATTCCTTTTATGACACTGCCTTAAAATTGTGTTCCTTATTTGACACCGGTAAAAAAAATCTTCCTTGTATGACCTCCCCTTAATTTTTCTTTCCCTATATGACACTGCCGTTTGATTCCGTTATACTGTTCCGTCAAAGTTTCACGGACGGACAATATTACCCTCGTCACTCCAGCGTTGAAAAGAATTGACCAAACGAAGAAAACGACCGATCCGTCTTCCGTTGGGAGTGGCCAGTTGTGGCGGCGGCGTAAGCCGAGAGTCCATGGAGATGGAAGGTGGAGCAAGCACGGCTGCTGGGATCGGAGTAAGCGCGGCGCCGAACGGAGATCCAGGCACGACGGAGGGCGGCCAACGCGGGTCTGGGGATGGCTGCCAAGGCACGGCGGCCGGAGGTGAGGCGCGTCTGAGCGCTCGTCGGCGAGCTCAGCTGCGGGCTCGTCTGGCCGTGGATGCGCAAAGGCCCCTTCACATACTCGTCCTCAACCCAGATGTCCCTGTTCTCAGATATTTGCACAGTGATCTGGTTTTGTTTTGTGCCCAGATCTGCCACTCTTATTGCGTATCCAATTCCTATCTAGTTTTGTCCCCACCGTTGTTCCTTCCTTTGATTTTTGGGCTGTTCCTTCAGAGTTCTGGTTGAATTTGGTTGATGTGTTTATTGGATCTGAATTGAAAATGGAATTACCTGCTCTACGTGAGCTTCTGTGCATTTTTCTTTAGAGTTCAGGTCCCATGAACTACCGTGTAATTGTTTCAAGAAATTGGTTCACGTTACGGCAGCTTGTTCGGAAGTTCGATCAGCCGTAGTGTGTACTAGTACCAAATCAATCCATTGATACATCATGAACAATTAATATTTGATGTTTGGAAAAGAAACTGAAAATGATATGCATAGTCTTTGATATCCGTTGATTTGGAAAATGAAACTGAAAATTATATCCAAGTACTAGTTTTGGATATACATATGTAATAAATACCTACAAGCGCCTGGAGCAGAACAGAATATACGTACAAGGTGGAGTGAAGTTAAGTATATTGCAGCTCTCCCGAAGAACAAATATGTAACATAACTTATGTCTTGTACATATTTTTTTATCACATTATGTATCAGGGTAAAAATGTCTTTTCATGCCTCTCTTTAACACCGTTGGTGAAACAAATGCACTAGAGTGTCGTATAGGGAAAGAAATTTTAAGAAGAGGTCAAATAGGGAAGAATTTTTTTACCGGTGCCAAGTAAGGAACACAATTTTAAGGGGGTGTCATACAAGGAATTTTCTCCAGTAAATACCTGAAGGCAGAAGACAGCTAAAAAATGACGATTTTTTATTTTTCTTGGACATTGCAAAATATTTTTTTCATTATAGGATTATCTAGTCCCACAAGTCAAAATGGATTTCCAGTGATTCTAACGTTATGTAACTTTTCTGGGCTGTTATTTTCAGTTACACTGGAAAATCAGCACATTTCACTTTTAGAAAGCCAAAACTAAATAATTATGGTAAATTTGGACAATTGGCACAAAATAATTGAGACAGAACTCTGTGTTCTGTACATTTATTAATGTCATCAAAACATTCATGCTACAGTGTCATTGATGTTTCTAAGTTTTTCTTTTGCTACTTGCATTATATTGTTAACTTCGTGTTCCCACTGCAAACTATAATGTCTGTCATCTCTATTATTGATTGATGGTGCTCATGACATAGCTCTCACAGTTTTAAATGGTCATGCAGGTGCCCTATTTCATGCAGGTGAGCCGTTTGGAGGTCCTTGAATGTGTTTCGTCAATTCTCAAGGATAATGGTTTTACTCCTACTCGTGAATGCATAGAAATCGGAGACCTGTACGTTTTCCATTCTCCAAGGACTATGATTTGTATGCATACACAACTGTTATGATCTTGTTAATTATTTCTTCTATTTGTTCACATAGCCGTCCCTATGAGGATGTGTTGTCCATAGAGGATTTACCTAAGAAATCTGGTATGTATGTGTGTTCATTGAAGTAGTTCTTTCAAAATGAGGAAAAACCTAAATTATTTTGTGATGGATATAATGAAAACAGGGGAAAAAACTGCCACCATTGATGCTCTAGAAATGGATTATCTACGTACAGTAGTGAATAAGGTAAGATATCAAAACATCATGTCTGGAGATTTATTATTTGATTCTACTATGTCTTCGATACGGTTTATGCATAATTTGCATTATTCAAGCTGAATTGATCTGACGCTCAAAAGGCATCCATTCTGTGATCGAATTCTCAATTCTGTAAAGTCCGTCATACTGTGATAGCTGGGAAATTTACTTAATTCTTGTAAGAAATTTTTCTCTCTCATTGTAAAATATAATTGGATATGTGAAACAAAGGGAATTGTGCTGGAAGTCAATCTCTAGACTCCAGAGATACTAGAAGAAGAAAACATCTGTACTGATTCAGGATCTTGTTTTTTTTTTTGCCATGCAGCATAATTGTTGAGCAGCTTAATGTGTTAATTAAACATGCTGTGTATTATGTCTTAAAATCCCACCCAAACAGTCTCATGTTAGCTTAAGTGAAGTATCACATTTTTAATAATTGTCCAAATAACATCTGATACCTCAAGTGAATGCTCTGCCGGCAGGTTGTACTGAAACATCTGATGTTTTGACGTTTCTAATATTGAGATCTTTATTGACCTGTGAGCCAGGCTGCAAAAAAGAGGAAACCGAGACGATGGGAGCTGAAATTCGCCAGGAGAAGTTTCTTCCCGTGGTGGAGGTCAATATTGTCTGCCCGGTCTCCTGTCAAGGTTATTCCCGCAAGATGGGTTGGTGACAGGGATATTGAGATAGCTTTGAAGAAACGTATTGCAGACCTGGATGCATCTACTGCACCTCCTCTGACGAGTCGAGTTCCCCAAGCAGCATTTAACTATCAGCCCTGTATGCTGTTTAGTACAGCAGCTAATTATCGACCTAGAAGGCCGTTTGGTGCAGCTGATAATTATCAAACCAGAAGGCCATTTGGTGCAGCGGTTAATTATCAAACCAGAAGGCCGTTTGGTGCAGTTGTTAATTATCAACCTAGGAGGCTGTTTGGTACAGCGGCATTGATGCTCCTGAAAGTGTTGAAGAAGGCATGACTAAAAAGGTAACCACACCAGTTCTGGTTTTCTAGTTCCAAATTCCGAGCACTGGTAGGAAACAAGTAGAAGTATTTGTTGGTCGATCTTAGATGGTATGCAGCGGTCATCTTATGGTCGCTTTCTTTGCTTACGCATGCAGGTGACTGGGGAGAGTTGTGCTGTATGGTCGTCCTCCTGCAATCAAGTTATCCTTTGTCTCAGGTCTGATGATTGGTTTGCCAAGTACACATGGTGTGAACTTATTCAGGAGTCTTGTACTGATGTCCTAAATGTACCATACCCGGCACACGCACGCTAGTGTAATGCACCTAATTACTTAACAGATTTGTCTGCACCCTGCAAGTGCATGCCGTGTTTGCTAATTCTTTTCTGGAGCTACATTTTTGTTTTTTCCGGTGGACAATTATAAATCCCTGTCAGGCCTGAACCGTGGACCCTTGACTTTATTCAACACAAATCAAAACTAGTACATCACTACTAATTTTTACATAAAGGCAATATTTTTTATCCTTTTCTGAAAGGCAAAACACTAATAGCAATGACTTGTACTTTAGCTTACAAGGCCCAGGCCCAAGCCACACGAAAACCAACCCGTTAACAAGAAAGCACCTTTTCAGCTGTAGCAGCGTCGCAAACTTCACTCCAGGATGTGCATGCAGGCAGTCTCGAGAAAATAGTCACCTGGAGACTTTTGTGAGCCTTTTTTTTCTTTTCCAAATACCACTTAGTACCATGCAGATCGCTTGGATGAACAGAATTCAGTTATAGAAGAAGACCCGGTTGTCATGAACTTTACTTCCAAAAGGATGATTGAAATCTTCAGAGAAATAATCACTAACACGCGCTGATGGCCGCAGCAGCGGTGATCTGTGGATACCAAACCAATGATTAGGCCGTCGTCAAGAAAGTCTACACCTCATTCCTTCGTCCTCAATGTTACTTAATTTGGATCAGATATGTTTTTTCTTCTTTTATTGCATGTTGGATGATCACAGGAAAAGGTGGAGACATGTAGTTCCTTCTAAAGGGGACGTACGGCTGGTCGATGAATGATCCATTGGTCAGGTGCAGGCTTGATTATTTATAAGAATTTGGCTCCTTTGTTGTTTGTTGTTTTTTCTTCAACCTCTCTTTTATTTATCTTCTTTTGCTTCAGGCTTTACTAATGTGAATGCGTGGAAGACTAATTGCAAAAAAAAATGAATGGAAGATTCTTTCCATTGCTGTTATTAATTCAAATGCTAAACCAAATTGTTTTAGCAGAGAGGCTAATGCTTTGTTTTGCACATATGATTGATATACATTATTTTAATCAAACACTTATCATCTTCTCATGTACTGCAGCATTGAAGTATATTTTTGGAAGACGATTAAAGTTTCTTCTAAGCCTCAAGTTTCAGGCCAGAAAACAAGATTTCACAAATACTGTTTCGACATATCGTTTCTTTTCCATGATTAAGTACAATTTTTAGGTGTTTTGGTTCGCAATCCTACATACTACTACTTGCTGGCTTCTTTTGTACTTCCTCCATTCCAATAAGTAAGGCGCTCTCGTTTTGCGTGTTTTTTTACTCCCTCCGTCCTAGTATGCAGGTTAATTAGCCCTTATTTTCTCTCCCCAAGCCAATCCTTATTGTCCCGTAACCCATCCCATGCTAGGTTAGTTAGCCCTTATTTTCTCTCCCCAAGCCAATCATGTTTAATTCCGCATGCATTGTGAACACCCATTGGTTTAATTCCTGCATGCATAATGAGAGGGAGAGAGAAATCAGCACCAATAACGTTTTGCCTTGGGCCAAGTTATTTGAGAATTATGCCCTGGATACCAGGACGGAAGGAGTACCAAGAATTACTTCAAATATATAAAGATTATTGGTATAAAATATGAATAATTAGAAAGTGCTTTTCAAGATGAATCCAACGGTGTTAATTATGTTGGATATAATCAAGAAATTTTTACTCAATTTTTTGGGTCAATGTTCATCTTGAAAATCGTGTGCGCCTTATTCATTAAAACAGAGGTGGTATCTATTTTACTCACTCCGTTCCAATTTAATTGACTTTCTATGTATCTAAACATGTTAAATTGGAGCAGAGGGAGTAGGTGACTGGCGATGGGACTCAGTCAACAGTTAACGGACGCCTCGGGGCTGAAGCCGTTGACCGAGAGCCCTGGTCTACCCTTTTTCCTTGCTGCTTGCATGGTACTAGTTGGCGCGAAATTGTTTTCTGTCTTATTTGAATCTCGTTCTTGGTATAATCAATACTCTGTTCATTTCAAAATATAACCATTTATAGTATTTTTTATACACACATGTATATAGGCATATTTTAGTTTAAGCTTAACAAGAATCTTACACTAAAACATACGTAGATACATGTGTATCAAAAAGGTAGAAAGTCTTACATTTAGAAACTAAAAGAGTATTTCTGCCATATGCAAAAAAAAATCCTTTTTCATCTGTTCTCCTTTACCGTTGTATGAAACTAGAAGAGTTAGGCGCGCTTTGTCGTGCCCGTTTGTACAGTGGCAAAAAATGGAAGTTAATTTTCATGGTTAAAATCGTCTCAAATGTGATAAGTAATGACGAACACACGCTTATAATTCGAGAAACTGATATCGCGAGTAACGCAACCGCTTCACTTCTCATCACACCGACCAGTGAAAATTCCTTGTCTCCGGCCAAAAGCTGACGCATTTGTGCCTTCTTCGTCTCAGCCGTCATGGAGTTGTGTACAGTGGCAGCGCAACCGAGTGCAAGCTAGAGTTCAGGCCGAAACTGGTAGAGGACCAAACAGTTGCAGAGAAGGTCGTGAGCAACTGCAATGGTATGGCCGGGAAAGCTTGGACGACTCGCATGCACCGTCACCATCTGTGCTGGGTGATTCTCCCGAAGTAGGGATTGTTAGGGAGCACGAGCGGCAAGAATGTTGGTTGCTCCAGCTTGGTCGGCGGCCATTTTGCTATCAGAGGTGATACTGGATGGGGAAGAACTGCGGCGCCAACACCGTCCAGGCCTTGGACAACAGCGTGGATGACCGGACCGAAACGAAGCGTGATGTCGCTGCCGACTCGTGAGGGTCAGGGAGGTGGTGCAGGGTGGACTGAGACCGACGACATCCTTCTTACCCACACAAAATCAACACGTATACCCATCAAACCAAGAAAACGGTTAACACCAACTATGGATAAAGAAAATTCACTCACTTACAGGTGGGTCACACATGTTCACACCTACGAGCAACCACATCCCTCTGTCTTGGTACTTTAAAGATGAAAAGCACACCCACCCACATTCACACCAAATAGTAACCACAAACCTATATGTTTTAGAGCTTGCTCACTTACATGTGGGACCACCCATGTTCATACCTAGAATTAATCAAGAGTTTAGTTCTTTATTTTACATATATCGAAACGAATATCAGATTTCAGATTTAGCAAATAAAGCATACAACTAATGAGGAAATCCACTTCGGGTAGTAGGTGCAGATGCACCCACTACCCAAAAAACAATTTTGAAAATGTAAAAAAATTAAAAGTAAAAATTTCGCATATACGTCAAGACATTTTATGTTAGCACACAAAGTTACGTGAAGAAATAATATTTTTTGTGACATGTGCAAAAAAGCGAAATCCGGACGCACCAAATAATTTTATACGAGTCATTTTCTTGTCTTTTTTGCAACAGGTCACAAAAAATGTTTTTCACCACGCCATTTTTTGTGCTAACACGTAATGTTCTAATGCACATCCGAAATTCTTTCTGTAATCTTTGGACATTTTTAGAAAAAACTAAAAAAAACTTTACGTAATAGGTGCAGATTCACCTATGAGCCAAATCGCCGCCTCCACAACTAATGTACCTATTGTACGAGCTCTATAAGTTTTGTAAAAATAATATATTTTTATTTAGACTACACAAAAAATAGAATTATAAATTTTGAGTGGGAAATGGAGCTATTTTTTTATTTTTGAAAGGCGAGCGGTTATGGTCGAAGGAGCTCAAACCTGTGACCTCTCGCAAGTCGCAAGCATTGTTGACGTCAGTCCGCCGTGCCAACAACTTCTTTTGTTGAGTACGTATTATCATTCCCCAGTCAAATTGTGTCCACGGTCCAGAACATAAGAAAAAGGTTGGTTTTGTGTCTGCTGGTCTTCGAAATATTTACTGCATCATTACACGAGAAGCCAAGGAGGCAGGGCCGGCCCTGAGGGGGGTTAGGGGGTGCGGCCGCCCCGGGCCCCCGAATCCTAGGGACCCCCATCGATCTAGGTGCGTTGTGAGAGAAGCTCCATGAGAGACATCTTGGAGGTTTTTCTCCCGTACGTGCGTTCCAGGTAGGAGGAGAAGATGGAAACGTTCCAAACGTTACGTCTTGCAGTGGGCTTCATGTTGGCCTTTTACTCTTCTGTTAGTTCGGGCCTTTTTCCTATTCTTTTTTTACTTGGTTAGTAAGTATGAGGTGATTTTCGCTTAAAAAAATGCTAGGTGGTGATAACTCAGGTGGACTGATGGGATAGACTACGATCAAGGATTGCAAAACGCAATCGAGCCGTATCGGTTTTTTATTTTCCCTATAAAAATCACCTTTTTCCCAAAAACTGCTTTAAAAAATATATGAAGCCAGAAAAATAGAATTGTTAGCTTATATAACATTTTAATGAATGAAGAAAACTTCAAAGTCGTGGAAGGGTACAAGTCTAATTCTCTATAGTGTCGTGTGTTGCGTCGTTCGTCTTTTCCTCCGGAACGCCCCTTTCACCGACCCTCATCCATTCACGCCGAGAGGAGAGTCTCAGTGGCTGGGAGAAGTTATCATTATGCACACCTCTCGAATCAGGTTTTCGCCCCGCTTTATAAATAAAGTGACACCGTTTGAAACCGCTGCTGGGCCAGACAGCACAACGCCCAAAAGACCACGGCCGAACCGATACAAGGTGAGGAGGAACCCTCCAAAGACAGATCAAAGATAGAAAACCAAAAAGAAAAGGAAAACCGAGCTTGCCACCGAGACCTCCGACGCCGGATCGTGGGGGAACGAGTCTCCATGACGGCGCCGCCGCCGTCTAGACCAAAAGGTCCAGGTTTTCACCGAAGCCCTAGTGCGGAGAAGGCACCCACAACAACGCCCCCTAGAGGGTTACGACACCGGCAGGCGTCATCGCTGCTGGCGCCGAAGCGCAGAGCTTTCGCTCGGAAGCACCTTACTACCACACTAAGTGCAGAGAAGGCACCCTCAACAGCGCCCCCAAGAGGGTAGCGACACCCGCAGGCGTCGTCGCTGTTGGCGCCAAGACGCAAAGCTTTCGCTCGGAAGCACCTTGCTACCACACTCGAACTCACGAAGCGCCAAAAGTCTCAAGCCCGTTCACCAGGACGCGATCTGGGAGCCGCCACAACCGAAGCACAGCCAGCACCAGGCACTCCTCCCGCCAACTTCACGCCACCCACGTGGTCCGAGAAGACGACCAACACCGCTGCCACGTCACTCGCCGCAGAGTCGTACGCGCAGACCACCTTCCGAGGCCGCCGCCCCGGCATCCAAGATCTCGCCCTCGGGGAGTGGCAGGTGTCTAGAAAACAAATCCATAGGAACGGACAGTAGAAGGACCGAGGTCGCCTGCCCTAGGGCGGTGGGGGTACAACTAGCAGGACGCACCCGCCGATCATATCCGCAACCTCGAGGCAACGAGGCTGCTAGGCGGTCACCGGATCCAAGCCCTCCTGGCTCAAATCCAGCACCCCATCCACTCATGGACGAGGGAAGGGTTCCCGACAACGCCGGGAACCTCTGAAACCACTGGCCAGCTCCGCCAGCCACCGTCTAGGGGCTGAGGTACCTCAGCACCTTCCCGTCACCTGCTCCAGAGGAGAGCCGCCATCGAGCCTCCTACCGCCCCCGACCGAGAACTCCGGCCCGAAGCCGCAACCCACGTCATCTGAGCCGCCGTCGCCACCACATGACGTCGACATCCCTGATCCGCCCCACCGCCGTGTCCTCGGTCAGCACGGAGCCCAAGCAGGAGAGAGGTCGCAGCCCGGCTGTACCACCGCAAGGACGACGAGTCAAAGCAGGAGGGACAACGCCAAGTCCACTGCCGCCTGATTTTCAGGTAGTAGCCGGACCGCAGCCACTGCCAACCGGAGGGGAACAGCCCTCCGCCGCCAACGACGGCCGCCGACCGGACGGGGCAGCAGGTCTCGTCAGGCCCAAGCTCGGGCCCGGATCAGACCCACCTGGTCCAGATCTAGGCCCAGATCGTCCCGAGAGAACCCGCCGCCGCCGTTGCAGCGAGGTGGTCGCTGCTGCCGCCGTCCAACTACCAGGCTTGCGCCGCCCTGACCGTCTCCTCCTCGCCGTGTCCCGCCGCAGGTGCTGCCCGGCCGAAGCCGCCGCCCCATCCGTTCCCCAGCCAACCGAGCAACGCCGCCGCCTACCGCAGCCACCACTGCCGCGAGCGCACCACCGCAGAGCCGCCGTGCCGCCGGCCAGCAGCCACGCTGCGACGCCCCCCTGCTCAGCGCCGCATCCCCGCCGGCCGCGCCAGCCCGCGCCGCCACCACCGCGCGAGGAGGAGAAGGCACCTCGCCGCCGCCGACGCCGCCCGGGATTTGCCCGGCGACGCCCTCCGGCGGCGGCGAGATGGAGGGGAGGAGGAGAGGAGGTCGAGGCCGGGGCGGCTAGGGTTTCGCCCCTCCGCTCGCGGGAGCGGACGGGACGATGTTCTCTGGAAGGGAAGCTGGAGGAAAGAATATGGCCCATCATTATGCACATCGGCGAACCGGCCACTGTAATGACACAATTCCGGTCAGAGTCAGAGTTGACGTGATATGGATAGTGCAACGTAGCGAAGCAACTAGCAGTAGAAGTACATTTTTCCCATCTTCTCAACAAACTGACATTGTGTTGAGGAAGCAGCCAAGTTCTGAAATTTCGAAAGGTCCGTTGAAATTTTGAATCCTTGAAGCAACACGCTCGTCTTGCTCAGAGAAAGATACACGCTAACAGATGATGACAGTAATCCCCATGTAGCCTGTGGGACAGCACATCAGCTCGTTGCAGTAAGATGAAGTGGTTCTATCTAGCACTGACAGAACATCGACAAAAGTGGCAGAGGCATAAAAATTCAGAATACAGAAAACATCAGATGCCAATTTGACATTAAGACACATGTAACTCTAAGAAAGCATAACAGTTAACAATTTTTCATGGAGATTATACTGCAATCTATGAGATACTATATCAAAAGCAGAAGCGAACACACCGAAAATGGAACTCTATTTGCAAACACATATCTTTGAAACTCTATAACTATTTGCCAAAAAACAGTCACAAAAAAAATTCTCTCTCAAATGCTTCACATTGCTACAAATCAGTGGGAGTACAAATCAAATCGAAACCACAAGGCCGAACACTTCAACAGAGCTCCGTTTCTAGACATCATTCAGATACCAAATACTATCGTTTTCATGCTGGTTTGTGTCGAGACATTGTCACCAGCTATATGCTGAGATTAGAGCAAAGTCACAAGGGAAACTTGCCGCCCGTTCGGTAAGTATCTTCAGCAACTGCTATCAGTGTCAAAATCATGTAATGCAGATCACTTGTTCTACAAGCATTCTCACGAACTACTTTGGTATTTCTGATGTACACTAGTAGTGACTCAAGGCTAAGCTACACTTGAGTAGAACGAAATGAGAGGCAACTGATCGCCAGATAACCCTCGGTACCGATCCATGTAGCGGTGAAAGAATAGAGCAAGAATCCTAAATGATGTCACTTCTCTTCTGCAGGATGTTCACTCCAGACTCCGGAGCATCAACATTTGGGTATATCAGCGCGTTGTCCGCTGAAATCCCATCGGCATGAGAGTAGTCAGTGGTAATGTTTTGAACAATGAACAATGGGGTCAGCAATATATGGGTCAAATGATCAATGGATGATCGTAGGCAGCAATGTCAGTGCATTGACGATGAAGGTAAGAACACAAGTGACTGAGTGAGTGTTCTCCTCACCTGGTGTGCCGTGCGTGATGATGACGATGTCGACGCGTTCGTTGCTGATGGGCAGGTCGATCAGTAGCGGCGAGAGCTCGGCATGCGCCCCCGCGCGGACGCAGAGCGTGGTGTGCAGCGCCGACCTGTTCTGGCCCAGGAGGTTCGCCAGCGTGAGCCGCAGCTGCATGAGGCTGTTGGTGTTGATCCGCACCGTCCGCCACCCCTGCTCGTCCACCTCCCCCTCGGCGCCCGCGCGCACGTACCGGATCTGCCGCGACACCTCCTGCTCCGTCGGCGGGCCGCGCCGACGCCGCATCAGCTGTTGCAGAATCGATCCATCCGTCGATCAGAGACAACAACGACACACAGAGATCATCAAGAAAGATTCGGGAATAATGGCGGATGATGCAAACATACCTGTGGCGGGGGATCGATGAGGGTGGGGCGCTCGATACGGACGGGAACGGCCTCGACGGTCCACTGCAGCATCGTGCTGCCGTCGTCCCCGGCGACGGTGACGGCCACGCGCCACCGGAGGTACTTGCCGTTGGCTCGGAGGTACCGCCCGCCGGCGCTGCGCATGACGAAGGAGGTGCGCCGCCGGATTGCCTGCCAGAGCATCCCGCGCGGCGTGTTGGGGTGCGGCCGCCCGTGCTGCACGGCGGTGACACCGTGGGTAGGGCCCATTGCGGCCTGGACGTCGGTGGCGAAGAGGTAGCGGCCGTAGGCGCCGCGGAGGAGGACGAAGGGCCCGCCCTCGGCGCCGGCCACCGCGCCCTCAAGGTGCTGCACGGCCCACACCGTGTTGTGCGCGCCCCGCTGGCTGGAGAGGCACACGCCCCGCCCGTCGTCGTCGGCGGCCAGGTACTTGGTCCGCCGCACCCGGCAACGAAGACGCACGAAGTGCACGTCGTCGAACACCTCCATCGGCCGGATCGGTCGAGGAGATCGAGCGACGGATGCGGGAAGAAGACTGGGTCGATCGGGCTGGGTTTTTTCTTGGTTTTCTCGAGGAGGAAGAAGTGATCGAGAGTTAGTTAAGGTGGTTACGGCCGAGCTGCGTGCGCGCCACAGCGGGAGTACGTACCTCACTACAGTCCAGAGTTACATCGAACTTGTCAGGTTTCTTTTAATTTTCCCGGCAAATTAACGACAAGGAAGTTTAAAAAAAGAGCCATGCATTGGGAGTGAAGTGATGACATGGCAAAGAGAGATGGCATAGCATTTTTCTTTTCTTCAGTTTTGCTAATTCTCAATTGAATAAAATGAACTTAGATCCCGTTCAACAGATTTGCATCGCGATTTGTGCCCCATATGAGTTGCACCTGTGCTTGTACTTGTAAATTGTAACTAATTTTTTTTATTTTCACATGGGGTTGTAACTGAGTTTAAGTTTCAAGCGGTTGTAACTGAGACAATATGGATTACGCCATTAAAAAATCAAAAGAAAAAAGGTATTCATGTAATAGTGACAAAATACAAAATCGTGGAGATGAAGAGAATTCTCAATCAAATGAGAATTTAGCCACACTCTTGTGTACCTTGTTTGTTAGACCGAGTAAGGAGATACATGTTCCAATACGAGGGGAAACCATCTGTTGTTGTGACATGTTCATTTTCTCATTGGGTGTATCATATAGTGGACAAGATGCCCATGTCAACACAAGAGTTGATATTATTGAGGTCAACTCATCTGTCACGGCATCATGTGGAGGTAGAGCTTACCCTAAGTTCTTGTGTTCCGATCGAGATACTGTAAGAGTAAAGGCGGGTTGATTAGAAATTCTCAAGAAAACATGGTGCTTATGAAATAATTATTTTCATTTATACGAATGATACAATTATTTTTATAGAACGACTTGGAGAAAACAGACTTGAAACCCATCTGTCATATTTTTGAATAATTATCAAGTTTGAAGATAAAGGAAAAAAACATATTTTAGAAATGCAGAGGAGAAAAAGCAATATAAGCAAATTTTTGGTTGTGAAACTAGTTATCTACCTTTTAGATGCTGCTGAGGTGTCCATAAAAAATGGAAATGTGTAGAGGACGAGTGAGAATAAGCTCAACTACTAGAAAGGCGAGTTGCTTCATGGCGAGTTCGTCTTGTTTATATAGAGAAAAAACAAAATCAGTGGCTAACATAGGATTTAAAAATATGCTAGAGCATTGATTGTTTTTTCTCATGCAGAGCATATAAATGTCATTTCGTCATGAAACTTTCCATATATGTAGAGCACTTGGATATGTTTGTTGCCCATTTTAGAATTTTAAAAAGGGTTTACTTCTTTATTGAATTTCGACTCAACTAGGAGCATGGGAGTCCAGGAGTTAAAACTGCCAACTGGATCTTTATGTGGTTTTAATATTAAAAGGTAATTTTAACAAATGATAGCCTTGCCAAAAGAGATATGGATAAAAAAGTAGTGTTTTTTTACTTACAAAAAGATTCATCATTTTTTCGTCGCATGCCTTTTGCTAGTCTTGTATGTATGGTGAATAGGTTATGTCAGTATTAACTTACCCTTATGATTGAAAGTTATTTTAAGGATTTGAGTAAAAACCGAAAGTTCAAATTTGTGTGGGAGTTTGTCTTTTGAGTTGGGCTATATGCAAGTGTTGCAACGATAATCATTTTAAACTAGGAAAGAGTTTTTGTTTTTTGCGGGACCGTAAGGTTTAGGCATCCTTTCAATCTCTAAGCTCTCTAGGATTAGAGCTCCCAGGTTGAACCACATAGCAACACATCATTGGTCCCTACTATGCACATTCTTGTCCATCAAATTAAAGTCAGAGTAATATTATCCATATGTTCAACTGGACATAAATTTAACGATTATTTTTTAACCGCCCCACACGAACCTAAAACCCGCCTCTCTCTTAGAGCATCTCCAAAAGCTGCCATGTTTTAGGGTGCAAATATATTTTAGGACATTTGAGACCAAAAAACCTTACTCCAGCTGTTGTCATTGATGTAAATTTTGTCCAAATTTATTTTGTGCAGTCCAACGAACATCAACAAATGTTGTAAAATACAACATTTTGGTTGCTGCTATAAAACGGCCAACATGGGCACTACTACAACCAATTGGAAGTTTCGTGTCGCGCTCCCGTCTCTTCTCCCATCGATTTGGTCGCAAAACTATCAGCTCCGCCACAACTCTTACCGATTTGAATCCACCCCGACTGCCTGAGGGCACTTTAGGATTCGACCTTGAGGATTTTCATCTCTCTCTCCTCCCGCGTTGAGTCGTCATTGCTTCCCGGCTTTCGTTGTCCCCGCCGGCGAGCCACCTGGCCAAATCGATGCATGAAAGCTCTGCCTCTCGCTACACCTCGACCAGCCCCCGCCTGGCACAGCTCCTCCGCCACCATGCACTATCCTCGGGGCTCGCCTGGTTCGTAGATTAACAAATTCAAAATGGTTACTTTTGGATTATATTGTTTATGCCGGTGATACTAGACCAATACCTACAATAGTTGCATGTAAATGTTATGAATTTGAAATGTATACGCAACTAATCATTTTTCAGACCAGCGTTTCATGTGTTGATAACCTCAAATCAGCAATAGTACCCTCAGCGCGTCCGTGAAATTTTCAAAGATACTGTCGAGGTATACAAGCGTGTAAATTTTTAACTCAATATTCGTTATACCGGGCTGCAAAAAAAAAGAGAAATCGGGAAATTTTCTTATTTTCAAGTTTAAAAAACTTTGTACTAATCATCACCCACTTGTCATTTTTGTCCAAAACTTTGTACTAATCATCACCCACTTGTCATTTTTGTCCAACCCAGAATACAAGGAATTTCGATTTAACGGTTTTCACGCATAGATCTCGACACTATTTACTTATGGGAAATTTTTCTCGGTTTTTGAAACTGAAAATGTCGATTTTGATTTTTCAAAAAACGAGCTCCGTGTAGTTCGGGAGCCATTTATGCACTCTCCTCTACATCACTCATATACTCCTTCCACGTCAAAATATGAGATATTTCTCCCTCTTCGCACGTATCTTAGAAAAAACTAAAACATCTTATATTTATATACGGAGCGTAGTCTACATACGTAATTGCATGACAGAAAAGTTAAAACATTTTATATTTTGATACAGAAGATGGAGTAGTATTAAATCTAAAAATTTGCAATAAATGTGGCTATGTGCATCGAGACAAATTATCCCCTTTTGGAATAACCTATGGTTCCTTTGTTCTAGATGGTACCCCGCGCGGTGCTACGGGTTGTTTGTGTATATATGATAGCTGACCAGTAAGGAATAATAATGTGAAACAGATGATGTATAATATGAAACAGATGATGTTCTATACTATAGTTCATAGGCAGTACCTGTGCTATATATATGACTCAGATCTAAATAAAAATTTGCAGTACAAAAATACATACATATAAATAATTACAGCTTGTAATCTGCCACAAAACTCAGCCAAGATATTCAAATAATACTAAAAGTATGTGCCAAGAAACCGTTTTTGTACTCTGGAACAGAAAATGAAAAGGTGCAGCAAAAGATTGCAAACAAAAAGGACTTGCAGGCTCAATCATACATACACGATGCACATTTGATGTAACTTGTACAATAATTAAGTAGAATCAACCATAGCTCATTACAACATAAGGAACATGGTATGATCGATCTAGCATTCAGTAATAGAACATGGAAGGTACAAAATAATGTATCCAGAAATTGAAGTTTAACGGTGAGAAATTCACTTAAACGTCTACAGAGAAGAGATGCTTACCTGCAAGAGAATGGAAGCAATGAAAGCACATGGCAAACAATTATCTTTGGTCATGAATATGTGCATATAGTCCAAGAGGCCCATATATTGACATAGAAGTATGTTTTGATATTTCTTTATACGGTATGAAAATAACTTATTTGGACAAATTAATTAGAAGGATACATGTAAGAGTTGGAGAGCAGCCAGATGTTGATTCAGCCTTGCAATCATGTGTGCCACACATGTAAGATCAGAAAAGAGTTGAAATCAGAGTAAACTGCATGGGTGTGCCCGAATGGAAGCACACCCACCTAAAGAGTAAACTGCATGGATCGTTTTCATTGAGAGAAATCTGAATTTGTCATGTGCCATGCCAGAATTGCTCTGCTGCAAATGCATGAGGCGGCAGCTACAAGAGAGTCTTGCCGCGAGACCAGTCCATGTATCTGGATCTGCATGAAGAGCTCGCGGCTGCGGCAAGCTCGTCTGGCCAGGATGTCGTAACTCTAATGTGGGCATCTCGCTTCTGTGAGGAGATGCGCGGTCATGCATATTATAGGAGTCTACGACATGGATATATAGAATGAGCAAACAAAAGCGATTTATATAGCGCAAGGAGAGATCGCTTTTTATATAGCGCAAGGAGAGAAGGAGAAAAATTTCAAAAAAAAAAAGAAAAGGAGAGAAGGAGAAATAAATCCAGCGGTTTTCTTTTACACTGAGAAGACGAAGGGGAAAGGAAACGAATCTGGCTAAGATCGGCAAAGCCGTTTCCAGTAGTATTACGGAGCGCCATAGTCAGGAATTGAAGTGGAAGAGAGAAGATGTCCAGAACGGACCGAATGGGTGCAGTACTAAAAAAAAAAGAGCATATGTGTTGTTTGTTGAGGTGGAAGACTCTGTTTATGATGGACCAATCAAAGACTTGCTGATATGTCTTGCTTGCATGTTAAAGAGAATTACTGTAGCGGATCTTTCCTATTTAGATATTTTCGTCTAAATAAAATAATAAAAGTTTTTTTTAGGGACTGTTACCCCCACACGCCGCACGCGGCACGCCGGAAAGCGGAGGCGAGCCACCTCCACCTCCCTCCGGCCCCGCGCTCCCTCGCTGCCACGCCGACCCCACCGCCGCCCCTAGCCACTCCTCCCTCCTCCAAGCGCCGTCGCCATCAGTCGATCGCCCGAGCTAGGGCCCCCTCTCGGATCTACTCGTTTGGCTATGGCGGACGAGGAGGCGCTGCCGGTGGCGGCGGGGAGGGACAAGGACGACCGCCGCCGCTGGCTGTCCAGGTGCGCCTTCGCCGTCGTCGGCATCATGAGCACGCTCCTCGTCTACGGCGTCCTCCAGGTCCGCCCCCGCTCCGTTTCTGTCCCTCGCCCCCCTCGCCCTCTTCGTGCTCGGTTGTGTGCCGCCGGCGCCCAGTGCGGTGATAGGATTAGTGTCGATCTGCCGTGTCTTTTTTTCAGACCGGGCGAAATTCACGATTCGAAATGTTGAGTTTGCGCTTGCCTTAGTCGGAGGTTGAACTGGCCGGTGGGGTGTTCGATCGGTGCAATTCCATTTCAACTGCTAGTGTTGGTGAATGACTGACTGGCCATGTCAGTTTATTTCTCGAGTTCTGCTGCTGCTAGCTTTTATTCGATGAAAAATATCAACGCCCGGTTGTGAAAGGGACTGCCGGTATGTGTATGACCTGATGCAGCGTAGGGCAGAAGTTTAATTCAAACCGCAAAAGATACTTTTGGGGTATCACTCCTTTAAGCACTTTTTGTTTCATCTAAATCTAGATACATATAACAGTCGTCTGTGCAATTTCACTAACCGTTCGAACTGGATGCTGCGTATGAACAATCCCACGCATGACCCTTTTGTGTACAAACACCACTGGTCCTTGTCTTCTATCAGCTACCTTTTCTTCAGCGTTCTTGAAAAGATACCGTTTCTATTTTACATTCCGTGCATGGGTATGAACACTAAATAGTGAGTGTTCTGATTTCAATGTTATGCAGGAAAAACTCATGAGAGTGCCCTATGGAGCAGAGAAGGAGTTCTTTAGATACTCACTTTTTCTTGTTTTCTGTAACCGTATAACCACATCCATGGTGTCAGCACTCGTGTTGCTGGTATGGATCTGCCTCAAGCATTTGTTCTTATACTTGATCTTCTTTGAATCTGGTAAGACCTAAACTATGTATATTCATGCAGGCGAGCAAGAAATCCACCGACCCAGTGGCCCCAATCCAGAAATACTGTGTTGTCTCCTTGTCAAACATACTGACCACAACTTGCCAGTATGAGGTTATACATTGGTTTCATATATATTCTATTGTTGGTTCATATTTCTTCCATGCTTAATACATAGCGTCATTGTTTCAGGCCCTCAAGTATGTCAGTTTCCCTGTCCAGACGCTTGCCAAATGTGCAAAGATGATTCCAGTCATGGTAATATCTTCTGTGCTATATACTGCTAGCTAACCTGATTTTTCATATATCTTCATTGCCTGCTACTCCAGAAGAGCATAGATGTATGGGCTACTTTAGTTTCCAGTTAATAAATATTGATTGATGCAAGTAATTAAATTTGTACATTGGCTAGTTGTATGCTGATGGTAGTTTGAACCAATCCGAATGAAGTGGTTGTTAAAGAGATGGAAAAACAGTTGATAACATCTCTAGAAATTACTGTGCAACTGTGCAAGATGATTCTGAGATTCCCTGTTCGTATAATTTTGGCCGCTTTTTATTCATCTATCGGGTATATATTAAAACACGGAATCCAGTTGTATATGAATCATATTGAGTGTCTTTTTCTGGCATGCTTTCTTCCTGTGTTCCATAACTTTTTGTATTTTGATTCCATTTCCTGAAATCAAGATGTTGCACTGTTCTGAACATTATCTTCCTTCTGATTGATTGGTAGATTTGGGGCACGATAATGATGAAAAAGAAGTATGGTGGAAAAGATTACTTCTTTGCACTCATTGTGACCATGGGCTGCTCATTCTTCATTCTATTCCCGGTAATTCAATTGTCTAATTCTCCCCCCTGTACCATTTAGCGTCACAAGATCGCACACTGCACGATTGTTCAGTTATCAATATCTAAAATATGTCGTGGAGACTGGAGAAGAAATTTTGACAAATACTACTTGCACACCACATTACATGTTAGATAGTGTACAGGCTAGAATTTAATTAAAATAAGGATGGAGGTGGGACTTTTATCTACCCCAATGAACTATCTTAAGCAACATATTTTTCAGGGAGTTCTAGGGAACTGATAATACTAACCAGTGTGTGATATTTAGCCAATGCACATGTGATATCCCTTTATATTTAAGAATGTTGCCTGTAAATCACATGTCATGCTGAGTTTTTGGGGTTTCTTCTGAAGTGACATCTTTTGCTTTCTGGCCTTGATGCATGCAGGCATCAATGGATGTTAGTCCACTCAATAGAGGAAGAGAAAGCACTGTGTGGGGTGTTTCACTCATGCTTGGTTATCTTGGGTACAACTTCTCACATGCTGCTTAATTCTATGCTAAGAAAATAAACACTAATATTTGAGTTTATGATTAACTGTAATGGTAGTTCAGTTTTTTTTTGGTTTTACAGCTCAATTTGACTTGCAAGTATGCTTATATTTGCACTAATAATACCATGTTAGATTCCAAATGTATTCAGTAGTGCTAAGCATGCTACAGTCATAGATACCAAATGCCTCTATGGCTATGACTCCACTGAGTATCTGTACTGCTGAGGATATAGTGTATTATATTTTTAGAAGTTCTGTGATTCGATAATATCTAATCCCTCATATCTATATTAATTGTCGCTGAACCGGATGTATCTAGCACTAAAACATGTCTAGATACATCCGATTCAGTGTCAATTAATATGGATAGGAGGGAGTAGTAAATTTGTAAAACATGGAAAAATAAAACCATCTTACATTTTAAATTTCCCACTGCCCATTAGTTATAATTGTGTAAGGTGTGAGTATGGGTGCAGCTGTGCACTACTGACTTGTAAGGTTTATTCCTTACTCTCTTTGGATCAGCTTTTGCATTCAGGTGCTCTGTTCTATCTAACTTCCTTCTCTTTGAATATCTAGATTTGATGGTTTCACAAGCACCTTTCAAGATAAACTCTTCAAAGGGTATGAGATGGAAATACACAACCAAATATTCTACACGACAATGTGCTCTTGTATTATTAGCTTGAGTGGTAAATGCTTAATCAAATGGTTACTTCTCTTATCTTTTGATTACGTCCTGCATTACTTCAAATGTTCAACTTTAAGTTTATACTGGGACCGGTACTTTTGTACTTTTGTCATTCTGCCGAAGATTGTTTTACCGGAGATTCAACCAAAGTTTTGTCTGTCAATCTGCGGACTTAGTCTGTCGCACTTACACTGTACAATGCTCTATTAATGGATGGCATGGCTAATTTTTCTCTGTCAATTTTTTCCTTGTACAGGACTTATTCTCCAGAATCATCTTCTTCCAGCTGTTGACTTTATGGTTCGTCATCCAGATTGCTTCTACGACGTCCTAATCCTATCGACTGTAAGATGTACCTTCCAGTCCTTCAATTGAAGTGCAATGTACATTTTCTCTTGTTACTCAAATGAACCACTGGTGAATATGAACTAAAAATTACAGTCTTAAGTCTGATGGATATAGGTGGATGTAGATTGTAGAGACATTGTCACATATGGAGAGGAAAATCTAGAATTGTCAGATTTTCTTTCAGTGTCAGGACATGAAATCTAGGACAAGTTGCACGCTCACAAATTGAATCTAGGAGAAGTTGTTAGTGTAATTCTATGAATAATGGACCGAAGTTATCTTTCTGGCATATGGGATTTAAATTCTTTGTCCGTCCAGGTTGCAACAGCTAGCCAGTTCTTCATATCTTACACCATTCGAACATTCGGGGCTCTCACATTTGCTACAATCATGACAACTCGACAGGTTGATACAGTCCTCACCAGTGTCACATACTCGCACACATATTACCGAACCATTTTCTAACAGCAATTCAACATATGTTTTTGCAGTTGGTGAGCATACTACTGTCCTGCGTCTGGTTCGTACATCCGCTTAGCTGGATGCAGTGGGTTGGTGCTGTAAGTCGTCTGTCTCTGGCCTAATCAGTATTCCATAACATTTTCTATCTTCATTCGAATTAAAATCGATGTTCTGTGCTACCAGGCCATTGTATTCGGAGCTCTTTATGCCAAGAGCTTCTCGAGAAGCAAACCACAGAAGGAAGCGGTTGCAAGCTCATCATCGCAGGGTTCTACACCAAATTCCGCTAACAACAGTTGATCAAAAATAACATAGGTGAATGCCGAAGACCGGTCTACTTCTTGGCTTGGCCTGTACTGGGCACAAATTTTCTGTGTCCCGGGCAAATGGCATCCTGACGAGTTATTCAACAGAGCAGATCGTAGAGTGGCGCCTCAGCTCCTGGTCAACCGGGGGGAGCTCTGAAGGCTAGTTGAGGTCCCTTTAGGTTTAGCATCCAAATTAAAGATAAAATTGTTGAGGCAAGAGTGTGATGATTTTGACGAGGCTTATGAAGCCGTTGTGTGTTGTTAGTTAGTATACCGTGTGCGTCAGCCGGCGCCAACGTATACCATGGCCTGATATATTACTTACTAGTTTTTCTCCTTGTCCAAATCGTTTTTTACGGTTAATACCATGATATTATTGGAATACATGGTAGAGATAGATGAGCTAACTACACAAGAAATCTTCGAGATCTTGAAACTCTTCTTGCATGACACAATCTTGTATATTTCTGTAGGCATCCTTAGAGACATATAGGTATCAAACCACAAACCTGATGGTTCTCTTATAATTTTAATTTTGATCCACAGTGCCAACATGATTGCAACCATTGAAGTGATTAACCAACATCGGCAGGGGTATCAACATCAGTAATTTAGAGAATAAATCAAACAGTATGGTTGGCGTCGTTGGGAGCTGAGAACACGAATCACCATTATCGGGACGAATCACCATTATCGAGTATAAGCAGCCGGGACAAGAATTGCAAAGACAATCCTCCTTGTGATAATCATGAGAAAATATCCAAAATCGATACGAATAAGATCAGATCTCAAGGATCCATCGATACGAATAAGATCTCAAGGATCTTGTCTAGACAAATTTAATCTTTCAACACAATCATTGACATCGGGAACTAAACCTCGCTATCCAAAGGTAGATCGAACATCACTTATTGCAGGCATCTCCATTAAGAAAGAAGACGGCTATGAAATCCCTAACCTAATCTATTGAAAAGCCTACTATTAGGGCATCTCCGGTCGTTGCGCCCCACAGGACCGAAAATGTCGGATTTTTTCGCCCAACGCGGCGCGAAACGGCGCTGAACTGGAACCTAGGGGAGGGGGGGGGGGGGGGGGGGGCACGGTTTCCAGTCGTGTCTAGCCCAAGTTTCGGCCCATGGGATCCAAAAAAAAGCGCGAGCAGGAAAGAGGCGAAATTTTATTCAAAGCCAGGCGATTTCATTTAAATTTCATTCAAACTCGCCGATTACAGAGATTTAGACATAAAAGTGAACTTAAAACTACTAGAGCATGCCGAGGCTGGCGCCGATCGCCTGGCTGTAGTTAGGGTCGTTGCCATCGTCGTCGGAGCGGTCGTCGTCCTTGCACCACCTACTCGGGCCTTCGCCGGCGCCGCCCCACCCGCTCGGGCCTTCGTCGTCGTCGTGGTACCACCTTCTCTGCTGCAGGGTCCGTTGCGGCTCCTCTTGCTCGCGCGGCTCCTCTTCCTTGCTGTCGGGGTCGAGGATCACGTAGGGGACCGGTGCGGGGGGCGGTGGAGACGGGGGGGGGGGGGGGGGGGATGTGGCGGCGGGCGGTGGCGCGATCGCGGTTCGCCTCCACCTCGGCGAGGAGCTGTCGCTCCATCTATTGCTCCGTGTATTCGCCGAGGCTCCATTCCTCGGCGAACGTCGGGTCCGCCGGTTGCACGGTGTTGAAGGAGGCTTCTTGGGCCTCCTTCAGGCCGGGCCACTCCTCCTCCTGCTCCTCCTCCGGCTCTGGCTCGCGCTTCGGCTTGACGCGTTGCGGGGGAGATGTCGGCCGGCACACGGTGGTGCGGGGTTCGCCGATGCGGAGGGCGCCGCTGCGAGGCGCAGGGCGCTCGGAGTTCATGAGGGGAGGTGTGAGGGAGGCGTAGCGCGTCCCCGCCAGCGGAGGAGAGAGGGACACGTACCTTGTCCCGCCAGCGTCGGTGCGGTCATGGCGCCGGAGGAGGATGAGCCTGCGCCCATCCGGCGCGGCATCCACGAGCGCGGCGGCATCGTCAGCCGGGGCTCGTTGCCCCGCTCGATTTAATCCAGTACCCACGGCAAGGTCCGGTGCTCGCCGCCCTACCATCACTTGCGCCCGGTGGAGTTGTAGCGGCCCTCCATTGGGCCGTTGTTGCCGCGGTCGGCGACGTCCTCGTCGTGGCGGCGCCGGAAATATCTGACCTGAAGCCATCGTTGTCGTCCGCCCTCCAACGGCGTTTGGCGACCTGGTGTGGAGTGAGGGTGGCGCGGACCTCGGCGATCGCCGCCCTGAACTGCTTGCCGGTAGGAACAAGGGGCACGGGGATGCCTCCCGCGCTGAGCTGCCACCCCCTTGCCCGGCGGGGGCGTTGGGGACGCGCATGTTCGGCGGGCATGGGTAGCCCACGCGGTACAGCGCCCAGGCCTCCTCCTTGTGGAGGTGGCGGCGACCCCAGTCGTTCACGGCGGCAGCGTCAGCGAGGCTGTAGGCCATGGCGGCTAGGTCGCGGTGGTGGAGGAGAGGATAGAGGTGTGAGGCAGAAGCGGCGAGAGAGGAATGGCGATAGGCAGCGAGGCTCGGGGGATTTTATACCACCGCGCGGCCAGGCGAAGGGGCGGAGTGGTGGGTGGCTATTACTGTGCGCCGCATGAACGCGTCACGCCATTAACTCCGGCAGCCTTTGACTGGGTGATCTCACTGGCCACCTGTCACGCCATTACTCCGGCAGCTTTTGACCGACGCGGGAGCCGAGAAGATGAGCACGGGCGGTTTATGTTGGCGCCATTTTCTCCCGCGTCGCCGACAGCGCTGGCTCGCGTCGCGTTTTGAGCCATTTCGTCCCCCCAGGCCAAACCCAGTGAGCTGGGTTTCGCCTGGGGCGCCGGCGCTATTTTTCACCGAAACGACGCTAACTGGACTTCTGGGGGGCTGGAAAACGACGATTTTTGCTTCCGCCGGCGTCAGAAAGGCCTCCTACGGGGGCGACTGGAGATGCCCTTAGAGACCACTCAATTCATAGACCGATCGAGTTCCCATCCCCTTCCGTTATAATTTGTTAATTTTATTTGCTTATTGTTTACAAAGTTAAGTTTAGATGAAGAGATAGCACTCGGTTTCCTTTTCTAACCCGTAATCACCCTGTACTCCCGAAAATAAACTCTGTAATGAACCCTGTCTGTTGTCGCAGGTTCGTGAGTCCGAATCGGACTTACACTGCTTTCAACATGACCACCTGTAGATATTTTTTTTAAACAAGGTAAAAGCTTTACCTTTTATATTGATATAGAAGGAGCAAACAAGAGGACAATGCCTCAAAGGAAAAAAAACAACGCAACCACACCGGCCCCGAGGCCGCGCTCCACACTGATCGACGACCATGTTACCCAAGTAACCGAGGCCGACACCAAAAAATCCCCTAAACAAGGAGAGAGCCCGGAGCCGCCGCTCCGACGTCCACGCCGGCTCCAAAGCCGCGCTCCAACACGGGTCAACGACCATGACGCCCAAGCGACCAAAGCCGACACCAAGCAACCTCAACGCAACATGGCGGAGGTGACCTCGACCCCTCCCAGCGGAGGTGAAGCTTCGGAGCCGCCGCTCCGACATCCACGCCAGCTCCAAAGCTGCACCCCATCCGAGCCGACAACCTCGCCGTCCAAACGACCAAAGACCAGCCGCTCAACCACCTCAACGCCGCACGGCGGAGGCGAAGTCCGGAGCCACCGCTCCGGCATCCACGCCGGCCCCAGGGCCGCGCAACCCCAAGCCGAGGGTGAAAACTCGCCCCCGCCAAACCACCAGCCTACCGCAAACCCCGCTGGCCGACAGAACGTCCAAGGCGAGGCCCCAAGAGGCAAAGCGACGCCGGGGCGCCGCGCTCGCCCGATCCCGGGAGGGATCTAGGGTTTCCCCCGGAGAACCCGGCAGAGGGAAAGCAAACACCACCGCCTCGACGACGCCTTCAAGAAGGGCGCGACGTCCGAAGACGTCGCCGACGTCGGCCCCAGCCAAAGTCGCAGCCCCGGGGCCGCCGCCCCGGCATCCACCATCCCGGCCACACCCCTGCCAAAGCGAGGGGCGCAGCGCCGCCGTAGCACCCCAGCCGCATTGCCGCCATCGAAGCCGCAGGGGCCCGTGCGGCCCAGATGGAGCCCGCATAGGCCCAGCCCGACCGGCGCCGATGCGCTCCACGGCCGCATCTCGCGCCGCCCCATGCCACTGCAGGAGCGAAGCCACGGCAGGCCGAGCTCCAGAGCTCGCGCCGCCGTGACGCCGGCGACTCCGGCCCGCCGCCCGCACGGCCGGGCCCGAGCACGCCCCACCATATCCGGGCGCGAGGGCGCCGGATCCGCCGCCCCTCCGCAGACCCGCGGCCCCTGGAGCCGCCGCTCCGGCTTGCCCACGGCGACGCCGCGCCATTGCTGCCCAGTCAGCCCCGGAGGACGCCGCGGGAGAGGAAGGAGAGGACCACCCCGGCCACCAGTTGTGTGGCAGCGGGGAGGCCGCCACCGCCGCGGCGCAGAGGCCGGCGACGGCAGCGGTGAGGAGGGCAAGGAGGGCGAGGAGAGGGAGTGGGAGGCGGCGGCGCGGGGAGCCCCCAGTGTCGCCAGAGGGTGCGACACGGGGGGGGGGGGGGGGGGGTGGGGGATAAATCATGCACCTGTAGATATAAAGGTGATTTGGGAAGCCTGCCGGCGATCAGAAACAAGTCGCCGACGTCTGAAAGGAAGATCCAAGGAACATAGTTTACATCGTCTTCGGATCAGCAGGTCAGCGACATGACCGGCGACGAGCCGCCAGTTCGATACTACGGCGACATGGCGTACGAGTACGGCGAGGACGCTTTTGATGACGACTACAAGAAGTTCCCTCCGCCGGGCCGGCCTGGCACGGTGATCAAGTCCACCGGTCATGGATATACGATCATGCCGATGACAGAGACGAAGTGGGACGACGGAGACAACGATGCGTCGCTGCCAGACGGCGACGACTTGTTTGCCTGTATCGCGTCTGCCATGGCCGCCGAGCAGCAACGAGGGACACCCGTGGCGAGGGAGGCAGGCATTGCCGCCGATCGCCCACCGCCGGTGCGGCCCGTCGATTATGACGACGGCACGGACGCCGCTCACCCTGGCACCGGCTCGCCGAATAAGTACGTGTACAACGAGGACAATAATGGCGACTACAAGCTGTTGCCTATGCCGGACCCTGGCACGGTGATCGAGTCCACAGGACATGGACACACGACCGTGCCGGTGAAAGTGACGCGTGACGATGGCGACGACGAGGATGCGCCGCCGGTCGAGGACGACTTCTTCGCCAATATTGCAGCTGCCATGGCCGCCGAGCGAAACCGAGCGACACCTCCCGTAGTTGCGGTGGAGCAAGGCGCTTTTGAGGCGGGCAGTTCTTCCGCTCGTCCGCCTCCGGTGCGCGGCTACGGCAGCACGGTGGGGTACGGGTACGACGAAGATTATGTCGATGGCACGGAAGGCGCTCCCCAGCCGGTGAGCCGCTCCGGCAGCCAGAATCAGTCCGTGTACGATGAGTATGACAGTGGCGACTGCATAGTTTTCCCTCCGCCAGGCCGCCCTGCCCCGGTGATGAAGTCCACCGACCACCATCGACACAAGATCATGCCGATGACGCGTGGCGACGAAGACCTGTTCGCCAGGTCCACCACCGAGAAGCCGTAGAAGACACCCATCATTGCGGCGCCGGCGAACAAGGAGGGCCGCGACGTCGTGGTCAGGGCCGCCAAGGACGACCTCGCCAAGAAGGGGACAACCACGGCGACGAACATTGACGAGAAGTCACCATCGGCGTGTGTCTTGGCAGTGGCGAAGCGTGGCTTCTGGTAGTCGGGTCGTGCCTTCAACTTGAAGGAGGCCGCTGCTCGGCTCCTCGTTCGCCGAGGACGTGGACGCACGCAGCGGAAGAGCAAGTCTTGAAGAGAGAACCTGTAATTGTTCGTGTCTGCTTAATCCAGGCGTAAATCCGATGAATATGTTGGAATTTTAGTGTAACTGGGCTAAGGCCCAACTAAAATCCGAAATTCTCATGGCCCATTCTGGTTGGCTGGTTGTGCATGTACGTGATTAAATTTTAGTCTCATACTGTATACCATCTCGCATCGTCTTCTCGTTCAGCAAATAGACGTTAAGACAACTTTCCTAAACGGAGAGTTAGACGAGAAAATTTATATGGATCAACCAGATGGTTTTGTAGTACCGGGTCAGGAAGCAAAGGTGTGCAAGTTACTGAAGTCTTTATATGACCTTAAGCAAGCTCCTAAGCAATGGCATGAGAAGTTTGAAAGAACTTTAACTGCTGTAGTTTTCGTTTTTAACGAATCCGATAAGTGTGTATACTATCGCCATGGTGGGGGCGAGGGAGTTATTCTATGTCTGTATGGCAATGACATACTGATATTTGGAACCAATCTTGATTTAATCAAGTAGGTTAAGGATTTCTTATCTCATTGTTTTGAGATGAAGGATCATGGAGTAGCTGATGTATTATTAAATATCAAGCTGCTGAGAGATGGTGATGGTGGGATTACACTGCTTCAATCGCACTATGTGGAAAAGATCTTGAGTCGCTTCGGATATGATGACTGCAAGCCTTCTCCAACACCATATGATCACAGTGTGTTGATTCGAAAGAATCAGAGTATTGCTAGAGATCAACTGAGATATTCTCAGATCATTGGCTCGCTTATGTATTTGGCTTGTGGCACGAGGCCTGACATCTCTTTTGCTGTAAGCAAGTTGAGCCGGTTTGTTTCCAACCCGGGAGATGATCATTGGCATGCGCTTGAGAGAGTTATGCGCTATTTAAAAGGCACTGCGAGCTATGGAATTCACTATTCTGGTTATCATAGAGTATTGGAAGGTTATAGTGATTCCAATTGGATATCTGATGCTGATGAGATTAAGGCCACGAGTGGTTATGTGTTTACACTCGGTGGTGGAGCTGTTTCCTGAAAGTCTTGCAAGCAGACCATCTTAACGAGGTCAACTATGGAAGCAGAACTCACAGCATTAGACACAACCAATGTTGAAGCAGAGTGGCTTCGAGAGCTTTTGATGGACTTACCTGTGGTTGAAAAACCCATAACCGCTATTCTTATGAACTGTGAAAATCAAACTGTGATAGTTAAGATTAAAAGTTCTAAGGATAATTTGAAATCATCAAGGCATGTGAAAAGGAGATTGAAATCTGTCAGAAAATTGAAGAACTCTGGAGTTATTGCGTTGGATTATATCCAAACGTCTAAAAACTTGGCAGATCCTTTCACAAAGGGTTTATCACGTAATGTGATAGATAATGCATTAAGGGAGATGGGTTTGAGACCCACCATACGAGTTGTCCACAGTGGTAACCTACTCTATGTGATCGGAGATCCCATGAATTAGAAGTAGGAGACAAGCTGTTGGTCGGCTGGGAGGAGAGTATTCTTACATTTTACTATCCCACTCCGTCAAGATGCAATACTCTCCTGATCTGCATGGCAGGTTGATATTTATCTTAATGTGTTGCAAGCGGCTTACTTTTATAAGCGGAGATGTTGTCATGCAGAGAATCTCTTGAGGAATACACCTATATGAGTCTGATTGTTAAACGTCGCAGTAATGAGAGTTGGGTGGTCTTTAATAAACTCAAGAAAGGTCTTGGAGTATGACGTATAAGCTCCACACCGCGGGGAAGCCTTGCGGTAGCCTAGTATCGGTCAAGGGCTTGTGTGAAACTAGGTCGCAGCAAACTTGTAGTTCAAGGAATAGTCCACTATTCAAGTTGTGGTCTAACTTAACATAAGTTTCTAAGTGGAGTTCAACTTAACAGTCCTCACTAAGCACCGGTATATAAAACAATGTTCTGGAACAAAGTGGTACAATGTGCCAATGAGACTTTGTGGGGGATTGCTGGAATTTTAGTGTACTTGGGCTAAGGCCCAACTATAATCCGAAATTCTCATGGCCCATTCTGGTTGGCTGGTTGTGCACGTACGTGACTAAAGTTTAGTCCCATACTCCTAGTGGAGAATGAGCTGCACCACTTTATATTGTGGGATGTTCTAGTACTAGTATGAGCCTAGTGAGAATAAGAGAAGATGAAGAGTGCCACACGTGTGCTCCTCCTCCTCGCTCGCCTCGCCACGCCACGCCTCGTCACGACGCGCCACAGGTTGTGGGAATCTCGCCGAGCCGAGCTTATATTTTTGCAGTCTGGGAAAATTAACGAGTCATTGATTAGTAATTAACGGACGCGTTAATTATCTTGCCGTTTCCGATTCCAATGGGATCGTGGCTTACGGCCCACGTCCTACCCGACTCGCTCCATATATATAGCCCGGGGCAAACCCTAGTCGCCATCACGAGATACATGGTCTCACACCGTTCCAGGGCATTGCGCCGCCGTCTACCAAGTCTTCTCCATCCCGTCTTCCGGCTTGCACCGGTTGAAGGGTCAGTAGGCCTCCGGAACCCCGCCTCTTGTGATCCTGTACGGGAGAGTGGCGATCAGGTTATTGGGGAGCGCACTCACGCGACTACTGGCTTCGAGTTCTTCCCCAACGATGACTTCTTCCCCGACATCGCCAGCCTCTTCATCGACGACATGGGCGACAACACGGGGAACTCCAGTGGTGCGCCGCTGCATCGTATGTGCTCCTGATCTTCCTATATGATGTTTTGCTAGAGTTCTTACTTATAGTACATGCTCTAGATTGCATATATTTATCTTGTGTTTGCGTAGATCACATGATTAGTATAATTTGTATTATTCTAGTCATTAATTGTTCACTGTTATTGGGAATTAAATCATATGCTAAATCGCCTAATTATTCAAGAATCCAAAAACTTGATTATAGGCAATTAGCAACTGCTGGCTTTATCGCGTCAACGAGGCCGTTTCCCTCTAAAGGGGTTAGGTATAAGCGGTGGCGCATGAGAGCAGTGTTATGGTTTCAGAACATGAACTGCTATGGTCCCACCAAAGGCAATCATAACCCATTCTCGGATTAACCCCTTTAACCAAGTATGAGGAAGCAATTCGGGAAAACTCACACATTGAACAGTTTTAGTTACCATTTATGGTGAAAGTAATTATATATTACTAGTCAAATTAATTAACATTAATTAGGTGCAAGTTAGATCTTGTTAGCCAACATCATCACCAAGTCGTCCATAACCGTGGACACGACTCATCGATAAGATTATACCCTGCAGGGGTGCACCACTGGACCCATACTCGTTCGATCAACCCCAAAAAGCAAAGCCAGAAGGTAGGGCATCTCAACACGGCAAATCTCTTCTCTACAACCCATCTAGGGAACCGCATGATTGTGTGCACGGCTAATCAAGTCAAGTGCCCGCGGGATCAACCTTCATAGCACTCTAAGAACGTGCCACCCTACATGAGCATCGACTACTCCATCATCATGAGATCGTTATGTAACCATATGCATGCATCAAATGGAAAGCCCAAACTACTTGCAGCGCCATGGATAAGAAGCGGATTAGATCGAAGCCGCGGGGGGCTCCATAGGGCCTCACACAAGCTGTTAGTGCGCTCAAAATTGGATCCGAGGACAAAATCTCAGTTCCTAGGTCGACACTTAGCAGAAGAAAGCACCTCGCAAGGCCTTACGCCGGTGCCTTATCTTTTAATTATAATACCCAACATATGACAACATTTTATTAAATTAGAACAATCTATCGTACTAAGCATGTGAAATATAAGACCAACAAACGACTCACACAATCAACTCTAAGCATGCGCTACGACTCGCAAGGCCAACAGATAAACATGCAACAGGTAATAGGTTGTGGGATCGTGATAAATAATCGAATACTAGGGTAGCAGAGATCAACAGCAGGAATGAAAGACAATATATAGGTAAACAAGCAAACTTTGCTTGCCTGGAATCCCGCATGGAAGCAGATCTTGTCGTTGCTCACACATCTCAACGTCTTATCCGTGAAGAAGCAACAAACACTGGAAAGCGTAAAAGATGCATCTTACAACTACGACAAAAGATCCAGCATGATCATGAGAATGATGAATGTCATGGCAAGATGCAAAACAAATGCAATTAATCCAAATTAAGCGGGAAAGCAACCCCGACAATTAATATTTAGGTGCAAGTTATTTATCTACTCAACAATATTAAGGGTTGGTTAACATGGTAACACATGGCATGTGTGATCTAATTAAATTAAGTAGAATATGGCAATAATTAAATAAAGCCCAACACATTCCATATTTAAATTATTTAGGTGCAACAAATAAATTACACTAAGTGTGGAGGATATACCAAACAGGTATGCCGACCACGTGGGCTAAGCCAGCTTACCAGGGTGGCCCAAGAGGTGATAAGGTTTTCGGCTTATCGGGCGGCCCAGTAGGCTGAAGCGCAAGAGAAGGCCTACAAGCTGTCCAGGATGCAGACGAACCGACGTTCGCCTTAGAGAACAAGTTAGGGTTTACCCCGTGTTAGTCTAGAACTTCTAATATAGGTCGGTTAGCCTTTCCTTGTAGGAGAAGGTATGGCGCCTATATAAGCCTGCCTCCTGATCCCCTCAAGGGACACGCCTTACAACCTACATTGTAATCTGTACACATATTCACATCTAGTGAATTATAGCAGTATGTAGGATCTTGCCACCGCTGCAGGGTCTGAAGCTGGGTAAACCCTTGTGTGCAATCCCGATCCTAGAAGCCGCCATGCGTGGCGGGCTCGTGCGTGCTGCTCAAGAACGAGAATCGTCGTCTTTCTTCCATGAGCCCAAAGCACAAAATTAGAAACCCCCAACGCACCGCAACGGGTTGCACACGAGAGCCGCGACCACTGCCGCCGGAACGCTCGCCGTCGTCCGTTTTTCACCGCTGGCCCGCACGGTTAACTGAAGTTCTTCAGTTTCGTCAGAACCCGGGCGTTTTCAGTTCGTCAGAAAAATTAGAACTTGATTCGGTTTAAAACGAAACCTAACCTAACCCTAACAACAACACTACACTAACCTACTAGCTAACAGCACCGTGCGCTAACACCCGCACGCACCCGAGTTCGAATCCCACCCCGGCTGTGGAAAAAGCCACATTTTTGGGTGCGCTCGCTGACAAGTGTGCCCCACCGGTTGGTGACCGTGGGTGCCGCTCAGATGCACATCCCGCCGCGTGGCACCTGGCCCGCCGGGCAGTCTCCTGGGTGAGCTCTGCTCCGGTGAAAAAAAACCTCAGGGGCGCTGCGCTTTAACACTGAGCCCCCTGGTTCCCTGGAATTGCACAGAAGCCCTTTCCAGCACTGTTTCCTCACGGATAAGTCCCTGGTTGTTTGTAGAAACACCCTTACATTTATAAATGTAATAAATTTTAATTAATAACTCCAAATTAAATAAACTTTATATGTTTTCATATCAGAATAATGCAATAAACATTAATATCACATTCTTATGTCATTTTGCATTATTTATTTTAAATGCTTAGTTTAATTTAACAAATGCAATTAATTAACTAAATATGGAATGTGTGGGGTAATAAATATATAATGCCCTAATTCCATTTAATATGCTCATATCTTTTATACCATGTCTTGCCATGCTAATAAATATTTAATTTGAGTTGAATATGCAATTAAATACTAAATATGGAATGTGTTGAACAATTAATTAATGTCTATTCCATTTAAATTAATTAGATCACCACCTCTGCAATATATTAAGTAACATTTAAATGGTTAGCTACACAAATAACTTGCACCCTAATCTTTTGCCGGGATTTCATCCCCGCTTTAAATATGACCTAATTATCTGATACCATATTGCACCATCATTTGTTTGCGCATTTCTCTGTATTGATTATTGTTTCCTATTGTCTGTGTTTGACTCTCTTTGGGTAGACGACGACGTGTCTGCTGCGAGTACCTACGATATTGAGGTTCCAGCTTTTGTGCCAGGCCACGAGCTGCCAGGCAAGCTTCTGCTAACCGGTTACACAATTGTTTGGTTTTCATTCTTGCCATTTGATCTATGCTATCCTAGTTATCGATTCTTGAACTGCGATCCCATCACATATTTATCCTGCAGCCTATACAGATTTATCCCCACAACCCATAACCCCTTGCATGTTTATCTGTTGGCCTTTGCGAGTCTTAGTGCATGCTTAGAATTGGTTGAGGGAGTCGTTCCTTTGTCTATTATCTCATATGCTTAGTATGATATATTGTTCTACTATAATAAACTGTTGTCTTATATTGGGGTTCTATAATGAAAAGATAAGGCACTAGGCGGAAGGCCTTGCGAGGTGTTTTGTTCTGCTTAGTGTCGACCTAGGAACTGAGATTTTGTCCTCGGATCCAATTTTTGAGCGCACTAACCACTTGTGGGTGGCCCAATGGAGCCCCCCTCGACTTTGAACAGATCCTCAGCTCGTCCATGTGCCGCAAGTAGTTCGGGTTTTTCATTCGCTCATATGCATGTGCATGATGATGATGTTCGATGAGAGGTTAGATACGGGGGGTCATACAGGGGTGGTATGTCGCGTAGCGGACAGTTCCTACTGTGGTTTGAGCCGCATGGCGGCGTAGTCACAAACTAATGAGTCCGCAATTGAGATTCGGCCGGACTCCTGACGCGGGTAACAACTCATATGGGTGGCACTTGGACTTGCTGTAGTGAAGGAATGAGTCGTGTTGAGAGGCCCTAATGTTTTTGACTGGGTTGATCATGCGAGTATGGGTACAGTAGTGCACCCCTGCAGGGTATAATCTTATCGATGAGCCGTGTCCACGGTTATGGACGACTTTGGTGATGATGCTGGCTAACAAGATCTAGACAACTTACACCTAATCATTGTTAATTAATGTGACTAGTAATATAGAATTACTTACACCCTAAATGGTAACTAAAATTGTTAACGTGTGATTTTCCCGGATTTCTTCCTCATACTTGGTTGAGGGGGTTAATTCGAGAATGGGTTATGACTGGTGTTAGTTGTAGTTGGCTAATTAAACGCTCTCTTATCTCTCTCTAATTAGACGGAAGTTTTAGCGCGTCTCTTTAGGTTGCTAGTGCTGCTGCCTACGCTTTGGGAATCTTACAGTTTTGTAACCTGCTAGCTTAACCTTGTTCGATACGCTTTGGTGTATTGACCCGTTCGCGGGCTGTGGTTTTTCTGCAGTTGAGGATCCTTCGCTCGATCAGGTGGGTGGATACTACGTGGAGTTCGACGACGAGATCTACGACGAGTAGTTAGAGTTCCCCTAGGCTTCTTCCTGGTGGACCGCGTGGATGGGCCTTCTTTTTCGTTTCGGCCTATGAGCCCATTGCTTCTTGTCTGTACTCGGACCGGTTTGTTTTCCGCTGCATGATGTAATGTTGGGACATGTGTCCTCTGATTTGTGCCATTTGCTATATTTTGCTCAATGAGAGCTTTGGATAATTATTTCTTTTCTTTGTGTCTTAGGTTTATTCTGTGGTTCCTTCTTGTTAAAAATCCGACTCGTATACCATGTGTGTATGGTTGAAGTATACGAGTTGGAAGACTTTTTGGGTTCCTGCTTGCACAATCTGGAAACGTATGTGTCGTTGGGGTCGGCAAGATCTGTCGGCCGATGATCCATTCCGAGCCAGGCCTGATTTTATCCTGGGATTGGTAACCCCAGTATGTTGCTTGGTTGTGTGGCCCAACCGATCGTTTCGTTTGTGTAGCTTGAATTCAGGGTCTGACAGTTGGTATCCGAGCTAAAACGCCCTCAGGTTCCCTTCTACTGGTCGTTGTTTGAGTCTAGAAAAATATTTTGTAGTTATCAGGAAATCTTAAACGTGAGAGTAGGAATTCTGTTGTTTTATTTCTTTCCCCACCCACCCTCCCTGTTCTTCTGGTAAGGAAGTGTTACGATATTTCCCTTCTCACCTTAATTTTTAAAATTTAGGACATCACGTGTTCTGGGTTTTCCGTAGTACCATAGTTGCAGGTGTTGAAGGTTGTTTTTGTCGTTTTGGTGGTTATCAATTTCTTCGGCTCTGTTCAGTTTCAATCTTGAATCAATCAGTTGTTCTTCTACTTTCCGCTGGAATAATCTCTTTGTCATTGTACAATTCTTTCTGTGCAATCAATCCTTTTGTTTCCGGAGGCTAACTTCTACTTCAAACTGCTATGTAGATGGTGCACTATCAGGTGGTGCGTAAGACCCACTATGAGCGGACTACCGGTTACCCGAAGCTTCTCAGAGGCATGGTTGACTATCTCGGTTTCCGCTTTCTTCCGGAGTACCAGGTGTCCGAGATCCCCAGAGATTACAGACAGACCTCGTACAGAGCTGTTGTTTGGATCAGAGGTGATGATGATGATACTGTGCATAAGCACGTGGCGGAGGCTTCCACTGTAGACATGGCTGTACACTTGGCAGCTTATGATGCAGCTCTGGCTCTCCGCAGGGACTACTACTGTTTCGACGGCCATCCGTTCTGCTACGTTCCATACTACCCCTACACATGTTCTTGACCAGACCGCTCAGTTTGGACAGTCTTCAGACTCAGTTGCTGGGACTCTACGCTTGGAGCTAGCAGCAGTCCGTCAGCAGCTGCAGCGGGCACTCTCTCACCTTGGTCAGTACGACAGGAGGAACGTCACACCAGACGCTTTCCCGAGGTTTCAGCTCGCTTTTCCGAGTCGCCTGTCTCCTGTGGGCGGATACACTCCAGAGCGTGGTCCTCTGATCACTACTTCTCCAGCTCACGTTGGACCACTGCTGTACGGGAAGCAGACGCCAGATGCCTACTCCCCTGAGTTTCGCCGCATTGTGCCAGAGTACCACATGTACTGTGATCGTCGCTACACCCATCGCCGCCACATAGTTTCGTCTCCCGAGGGAAGCGCAAGCTAGTCTTCGAGTTGTATCTTTTCCTTTGTTGTAGTAGCTATCCTTTGTACCGAAACCGTGTTGGTTGTACGGATGGTTAACTTTGTACTAGTAGCTGTCCTTGTAGTACTGAAACCTTGGTGGTTGTACTGATGGCTAACTAAGTGTGGTTATGAACCTTTGCTATGAGAAGCTTATCCTTGTTATCCTATAGTTTGCAACTGTTTTTCTGAGCAAGAATTCGACTTTTCAAGTTTTCCCTGGCTTTATGTATCTTGTCGCTGTTCTAATATCCAATGTCTCCAGGATGACGAACACCCGGAACAACCGCAATGCGGAAGACGCCCACAACCGCCTCCGATCACTGAGTTGCTTGGTCAGATGACCCAAATTCTGGCTCAAATGGCTGAGAACCAAGCCTACCAGAACAACCACGGGCATCGCAATGAAGGCAATGCACGTGTGACCGTCAAGGACTTCCTCGGTCTGGGCCCAAGGAACTTCGCTTCCCCCACTGAGCCGCTGGAAGCTGATGATTGGCTTCCCGGGATGGAAAGGACCCTTGCTATCGCCCACGTGGCTGAGCACGACAAGGTGCCTTACGTGTCCTACCTGCTTAGGGGCAAGTCTGCCTCATGGTGGGAAAACTTCCAGGCTATGAGAGCTCCCGGGGTGGTTACCACTTGGGGGGATTTCAAGGCAGCCTGCCTGCGTCACCACATCCCAGAAGGTCTCATGGACAGGATGCGCGAGCAGTTCAACTCGCTGACGCAAGGCAAGATGGACGTGATGGAGTACAATGGCGAGTTCAATCGCCTTGCTCGTTACGCTGGAGATGAGGTGAACACTGAGGTCAAGAAGATGGCCAAGTTCCGCAAGGGTTTCAACCCCGCGCTCAAGTACAAGCTGAACCTCGTCAAGGCCGACAACTTCGAGGACCTCGTCAACATCGCGCTCAATGAGGAGCATGGGCGCAAGATCTTCGAGGAGTCGCGCAAGAACTCTCGTGAGAGCAACTCTTCTTCATCGTCAATCGCCGCCGCTCCTACTCAGAAGCGTCGGCTCTGGGTGCCTAACAGCGCCTTCGCACGAGGTACCTACGTGCCAGGACCTCCAGGACTCGCGCCTCGCGCACCAAACCCGGCTCTTGCTATGAGGGGTTTCGGAGGACTGCCAAGGCCAACGGGCGCTCGTCCCAACGTGACCTGCTACCAGTGCGGGAAACCGGGCCACTACTCCAACAACTGCTTGGAGACCCGTACACCTCCACCACCACCTCGCCCCGCTCCAACTCAGGCGATGGTCCGCGCACCTGCCCCGACTAGGCCTTTCGTCCCCAACACCAGGCCTCCGGCACGTGCTGCGCGGGTGAACTACATCAGGGCCGAGGAAGCAGAAGAAGCTCCAGAAGTTGTTCTTGGTACACTACCCATCAACTTTATCTCTTCTAGGGTGTTGTTTGATACAGGAGCATCTCATTCTTTCTTTTCAACTAAGTTTGTTGTATCTCATAGTTTACCTCACGAACCCCTCTCGAGCAATCTCACTATCACTTCCCCTGGCGTTCAGATGACTTCTTCCAAGATAAGCCTCGACAATGAAATCCAAATTGGAGGCCACATCTTCTTGGCATCTCTAATAATTCTCGGCAATTCAGATATTGATGTCATTCTGGGCATGGATCGGTTGAAGGCCAATCAAGCTAAGATAGACTGTTCCACAAAGACTGTAACTCTTTCTCATCCTTCTGGACAGATAGTCTATTCTCCAAACCATACCTCTTCGGCTCAGCTTTTCGCTCTCAATGTTGATCCTCTTCCTTCCATAGAAGCTATTCCGGTGGTCCGAGACTTTCCTGACGTCTTTCCTGAAGACTTACCAGGTATGCCACCTGACAGAGCCGTGGAGTTCCTTATTGAACTAGAACCAGGCACTTCTCCTATCTCCAAACGTCCTTACAAGATGGGCCCCAAAGAACTGGCTGAGCTTAAGAGACAACTAGAGGAGTTGGAAAGTAAAGGTCATATTCAACCTAGTACTTCTCCTTGGGGTTGTCCTACTCTGTTTGTCAAAAAGAGGGACACGACTCAGCGAATGGTTGTTGACTACCGTCCTCTGAACAAGAAAACCATCAAGAACAAGTATCCCCTTCCTCGCATCAATGACCTGTTTGATCAACTCGCTGGTGCTAAGGTTTTCTCCAAGTTGGACTTGAGATCAGGTTATCACCAGATCAATATCCGTAAAGAAGACATTCCTAAGACAGCTTTCACCACTCGTTATGGTCTCTACGAATACACTGTCATGTCTTTCGGTCTCACAAATGCTCCGGCGACTTTCTCACGTCTCATGAACTTCGTTTTCATGGAATACCTCGATAAGTTCATGGTAGTCTATCTCAATGACATTCTTATCTATTCCAAAACCAAGGAAGAACACGGAGAACATCTACGTCTTATCTTGTTGAAACTCCGAGAACACCGTCTCTACGCCAAGTTCTCCAAGTGTGAATTCTGGCTTCCTAAAGTATCCTACCTTGGTCATGTCATCTCTTCTGAAGGCAATTATGTTGATCCAGAAAAAGTGAAGGCCATTGTTGAATGGTTGCCTCCTACATCGGTGAAACAAGTCAGGAGTTTCCTTGGCATGGCTAGCTAGTGCCGTCGATTTGTTAAGAACTTCTCCAAAATCGCTAAGCCTCTCACCGATCTTACTAGGAAGGATAGAAAGTTTCTTTGTACTCCAAAGTGTGATGAGAGCTTCAATCTCTTGAAAGCTAAACTCACTTCTACTCCTATTCTAGTTGGTCCAGATACTTCCAAACCTTTCCAAATATTCTGCGATGCATCTCTTCAAGGACTAGGCGCAGTCCTCATGCAAGAACGCAAAGTTGTGGCTTATGCATCTCGCCAGTTGCAGCCTCATGAGCTCAACTATCCTACACATGATCTTAAACTTGCAGCAATCATGTATGCCCTCAAGGCTTGGAGACCTTATTTGTTGGGACACAGCTGTGAGATCTTCACTGATCACAAGAGTCTCAAATATCTCTTCACTCAACCAGATTTGAACCTCAGGCAAACAAGGAGGCTTGAGAAACTCTCAGATTACGATCTTACCATCTCTTACACTCCAGGCAAAGCTAATGTATTGGCTGATGCTCTCAGTCGCAAGTCCTACTGCAACAATCTCATGGTTGAGTACATCCAACCTCCTCTTCACGAATAATTCAAGAAGCTCAATCTTCAAGTGGTTCCTTCTGGGTATCTTGCAAACTTGATTGCCACTCCTACACTTGAGGATAAGATCTGTGCCGCACAGTTGCGTGATTCTAGTGTCAAGAATATCAAAGCAAACATTGGCAAGGATAAGTACAAGAGTTTCTCTCTCGATGGCAAGGGTACCATGCTGTTTGAAGAACGCATTGTAGTGCCCAAGCTTGACAGCTTAAGAGAGCTCATTCTCAAGGAGGCTCATGATACTCCGCTTTCTATCCACCCTGGCAGCACAAAGATGTACCAGGATCTCAAGTCAATCTATTGGTGGACCAGGATGAAGCGTGAAATTGCTCGCTATGTGTCTCATTGTGATGTTTGCTGTCGTGTCAAGGCAGTTCATCAGAGACCACCTGGACTTCTTCAACCACTGCAAATTCCTGAGTGGAAATGGGACAAGATCGAGATGGACTTCGTTACTGGGTTTTCAAAGTTCAAGAAAGGCAACGATGTAATCTTTGTTGTTATTGATCGTCTCTCCAAAGTTGCTCACTTCTTCCGAGTCAAAGAGACAGTATCAGCTAGTCAGTTGGCAGAACTCTATATGACAAGACTGGTTCCGTTACATGGTGTTCCTTTGGCAATAAGCTCGGATCGTGGAAGTATCTTCACTTCTCGATTTTGGGATAGCTTTCAGAAAGCGTTGGGTACCAAACTTCTGTTCAGCACAGCTTACCATCCACAGACAAGTGGACAGGTTGAAAGAGTGAACTATATTCTAGAAGATATGCTCAGAGCTTGTGCTATCTCGTTTGACATGAAATGGGAGGATTGCCTTCCGTATGCTGAGTTTTCCTACAACAACAGCTTCCAAGCAAGTCTAGGCATGGCTCCCTTTGAAGCTCTCTATGGCCGCAAATGCAGAACTTGTCTCAATTGGTTTCAAGCTGGTGAACGTCAATTCTTTGGCCCTGACATTATCCAGGAGGCTGAGGAAAAGGTTCGCATCATTCGTGACAATCTGAAGATTGCCCAGTCTCGGCAGAAAAGCTATTATGATAGCAAGCACAGGGACATGGTCTATGCACCTGGTGATCAAGCTTACCTTCGTGTCACTCCTCTGAGAGGCACGCAACGCTTTGGCATCAAAGGCAAACTCGCTCCGCGTTATGTTGGGCCTTTCAACGTTCTTTCAAGGCGTGGTGAATTGGCTTACCGTCTGGAACTTCCTCCAAACCTCTCCAAAGTGCACGATGTCTTCCACGTGTCACAACTGAAGAAGTGCTTCCAAGATCCAGGTCGTGCAGTTGATCATGGATCAATTGAACTTCCAGAAGATCTTTCCTATGTGGAACAACCGATTCGCATTCTTGACGAAGCTGAACGTCGCACCCGTAACAACACTGTCAAGTTCTACAAGGTTCAATGGTCTCATCATTCTGACAAGGAAGCTACATGGGAACGTGAAGACCATCTCCGTGCCGAGTACCCCAACCTCTTTATTGGTCCATGAAGAATCTCGGGGCGTGATTCCTTTGAGGGGGGGAGTGTTGTAACAGCCCAACTGTAACTTTCCAATTTTGTGTGCAATAAAATGGTTATTCATGTCATCATTCCATATGTGGTTGCATTCTTTTATTTATGTTGCTTCAAATTCAAATTACAAATTTAAATTCTTATTTTTTTAATTCAAATACTTTCAAATAAATTCATTTGAAGATTCAAATTATTTATAAATAATCAAACAAGATATTAATATGACTAATTTGAAACTATTAAAATTGTTCAAAACTTCTTTTTATGTCTCTTCTCTTATTTGTTTTAAAACTACAAATATCAGAAAGTTTTATAAAAGAAAAACAAAACAGCAGGAGAAAAATAAATAAAAAAGATTAGGCGCCTGGCCGAGCTGGGCCACCACGGCCCAACTCAGCCCACGGCCCGAGCCACACCAGCCCGCACCTCCCCTTCGTTCCCGTACGGAAGCAGAGCACAAGCTCGCTTTCCACGCTGGCCATGGCCGTGCCTCTCACTGCCTCCTCGTTCCCACTCCTCTCCCCTCTGTTAAATCGAGCCGAACCCCCTCCAAACCCTAACCCTAATTTCTTCTCCTTCCCCCGCCGCCTCAGCTCGCTCCCCACGCATCATCGTCGACATGGCCGCACAGACGAGCTCGCCGCCGCGTTGATCTCCGTCGACCGCACGCCAGCAGCGTCCCTCCGACCTCCTCTTCATCCTCGACGCACGCAGGACGGACGAGAGACACCGCACGCCGATCTTCCCCAACGCTGGCCCGAGCTCCGCCTCGGCCTCCCCACACCGTCCGCTCAATCCCGACCTCTCCAAGCCCCCTCCGTTCGCCACCAGCTCCGCCTCGGTGAGCTACACCTTCTCCCCGTCCTTCCCCCTTCTCTCCCGTCTCCGGTGTGAAGTATTTCACCGGCGCCGGCGATGTGCTCCGCACGGCCGTGGCAGGCTCGTGCGTGCCGCTCAAGAACGAGAACCGTTGTCTTTCTTCCACGAGCCCAAAGCACAAAATTAGAAACCCCCGACGCACCGCAACGGGTTGCACACGAGAGCCGCGACCACCGCCGCTGGAACGCTCACCGTCGTCCGTTTTTCGCCGCTGGACCGCACGGTTAACCGAAGTTCTTCAGTTTCGTCAGAACCCGGGCGTTTTCAGTTTGTCAGAAAAATTAGAACTTGATTCGGTTTAAAACGAAAACTAACCTAACCCTAACAACAACACTACACTAACCTACTGGCTAACAACACCGTGCGCTAACACCCGCGCGCACCCGAGTTCGAATCCCACCCCGGCTGTTGAAAAAGACACCTTTTTGGGTGCGCTCGCTGACAAGAGGGCCCCACCGGTCGGTGACCGTGGGTGCCGCTCAGATGCACATCCCGGCGCGTGGCACCTGGGCCCGCCGGGCAGTCTCCTGGGTGAGCTCTGCTCCGGTGAAAAAAAAACCTCAGGGGCGCTGCGCTTTAACACTGAGCCCCCTGGTTCCCTGGAATTGCACAGAAGCCCTTTCCAGCACTGTTTCCTCACGGATAAGTCCCTGGTTGTTTGTAGAAATACCCTTACACTTATAAATGCAATAACTTTTAATTAATAACTCCAAATTAAATAAACTTTATATGTTTTCATATCAGAAAAATGCAATAAACATTAATATCACATTCTTATGTCATTTTGCATCATTTATTTTAAATGCTTAGTTTAATTTAACAAATGCAATTAATTAAATAAATATGGAATGTGTGGGGTAATAAATATATAATGCCCTAATTCCATTTAATATGCTCATATCTTTTATACCATGTCTTGCCATGCTAATAAATATTTAATTTAAGTTGAATCTGCAATTAAATACTAAATATGGAATGTGTTGAAATATTAATTAATTAATGCCTATTCCATTTAAATTAATTAGATCACCACCTCTGCTATATATTAAGTAACATTTAAATGGTTGGCTACACAAATAACTTGCACCCTAATCTTTTGCCGGGATTTCATCCCCGCTTTAAATATGACCTAATCATCTCATACCATATTGCACCATCATTTGTTTGTGCATTTCTCTGTATTGATAATTGTTTCCTATTGTCTGTGTTTGGCTCTCTTTGGGTAGACGACGACGTGTCTGCTGCGAGTACCTACGATACTGAGGTTCCAGCTTTTGTGCCAGGCCACGAGCTGGCAGGCAAGCTTCTGCTAACCGGTTACACGATTGTTTGGTTTTCATTCTTACCATTTGATCTATGCTATCCTAGTTATCGATTCTTGAACTGCGATCCCATCACATGTTTATCCTGGAACCTATACAGCTTTATCCCCACAACCCATAACCCCTTGCATGTTTATCTGTTGGCCTTTGTGAGTCGCAGTGCATGCTTAGAATTGGTTGAGCGAGTCGTTCCTTTGTCTATTATCTCATATGCTTAGTATGATATATTGTTCTACTATAATAAACTGCTGTCTTATATTGGGGTTCTATAATTAAAAGATAAGGCACCAGGCGGAAGGCCTTGCGAGGTGCTTTGTTCTGCTCAGTGTCGACCTAGGAACTGAGATTTTGTCATCGGATCCAATTTTTGAGCGCACTAACCACTTGTGGGTGGCCCAATGGAGCCCCCCTCGACTTTGAACGGATCCTCAGCTCGTCCATGTGCCGCAAGTAGTTCGGGTTTTCCATTCGCTCATATGCATGTGCATGATGATGATGTTCGATGAGAGGTTACTGGATACGGGGGGTCATACAGGGGTGGTACGTCGCGTAGCGGACAATTCCTACTGTGGTTTGAGCCGCATGGCGGCGTAGTCACAAACTAATGAGTCCGCAATTGAGATTCGGCCGGACTCCTGACGCGGGTAACAACTCATATGGGTGGCACTTGGACTTGCTGTAGTGAAGGAATGAGTCGTGTTGAGAGGCCCTAATGTTTTTTACTGGGTTGATCATGCGAGTATGGGTATAGTAGTGCACCCCTGTAGGGTATAATCTTATCGATGAGCCGTGTCCACGGTTATGGACGACTTTGGTGATGATGCTAGCTAACAAGATCTAGACAACTTACACCTAATCATTGTTAATTAATGTGACTAGTAATATAGAATTACTTACACCCTAAATGGTAACTAAAATTGTTAACGTGTGAGTTTCCCGGATTGCTTCCTCATACTTGGTTGAGGGGGTTAATTCGAGAATGGGTTATGACTGGTGTTAGTTGTAGTTGGCTAATTAAACGCTCTCTTATCTCTCTCTAATTAGACGGAAGTTTTAGCGCGTCTCTTTAGGTTGCTAGTGCTGCTGCCGCCAAGTACACTTACCCCCATACTTTGGGAATCTTACAGTTTTGTAACCTGTTAGCTTAAGCTTGTTCGATACGCTTTGGTGTATTGACCCGTTTGCGGGCTGTGGTTTTTCTGCAGTTGAGGATCCTTCGCTCGATCAGGTGGGTGGATACTACGTGGAGTTCGACGACGAGATCTACGACGAGTAGTTAGAGTTCCCCTGGGCTTCTTCCTGGTGGACCGCGTGGATGGGCCTTCTTTTTCGTTTCGGCGTTTGAGCCCTTTGCTTCTTGTCTGTACTCAGACCAGTTTGTTTTCCGTTGCATGATGTAATGTTGGGACATGTGTCCTCTGATTGATGCCATTTGCTATATTTTGCTCAGTGAGAGCTTTGGATAATTATTTCCTTTCTTTGTGTCTTAGGTTTATTCTATGGTTCCTTCTTGTTAAAAATCCGACTCGTATACCATGTGTGTATGGTTGAAGTATACGAGTTAGAAGACTTTTTGGGTTCCTGTTTGCACAATCTGGAAACGTATGTGTCGTCGGGGGCGCCAAGATCTGTCGGCCGATGATCCATTCCGAGCCAGGCCTGATTTTATCCTGGGATTGGTAACCCCAGTATGTTGCTTAGTTGTGTGGCACAACCGATACGTTTCGTTTGTGTAGCTTGAATTCAGGGTCTGACATGATGGTCCTTGGAGATCCAATTAATCATTAAGAGTAATGATACAAGATAATAGTGGTTGTATGATATGTTGGTCTATCATGTGATATTAGACATCATACAGAAACCATATTATCTGCTCGATGAAATATGACCGATGTTTTTAAGAAGAAGAATAGTTATAAAGGTAAATTTAAAATTTACTGGAAGTAGAAGTGTATTAGTTTTTAAATAGACATTGGAGTGTCAAGTTTTCTACATAGGTATCAAAGTATATAGATATCGTGAGGTTGTAATTGTTACAAGGAGCTCACTATGACCGAGTGTGTTTTCAAGGCAATTATATGGTTAACAGTATCAGAGTAAGCGCTGGGAAACAGAAGGCTTACTTAGTTACATTATTTGTATATGTGTTATTAGATAACATGTTGATATCAAACAAGTTGATATCAATGGATCACAAAAGAACACACAATTATGTATTGTACAGATTGTCAGAGTAACACTCTTCCACAAGCAAGCATTATCATTTGACGCTTATTTGATAAGGGATTTTGATGAAGTAAAATGCCGCTAGTTTATTTGTACTCTTGTGCAAGTGGGAGACTGAAGGAGATATGCCCTAGAGGCAAATAAATAAGTAGTATTTATTGTATTATCTCATAAGTTTATGATAGGTTTATGTATTATGCTATAACTGTATTAATCGAAATTATTAATACACGTGTGATACATGGACAACCAGAGTCCCTATTAAGCCTCTATATGAACTAGTCCATTGGACAACAGTTGATCGAGATTTCCGATCAAGGACAATGACGTCGGCTGACAATGGGGTCATCTTATTAACAGAATAAGGTGATGGACATACGCAAAGTATTGCAATAAGATTGTATTACGATGTTTATCATTTGCAATAGATGAGCAATATGATAGCTTATTCCTTAGACCGTGAGACCGTACTTATCGCTGCTTTATAGGGGTACTTTGAGAGCATCAAACATTCTGTCTTATAAAGCATGACAATAACGGTGTCCATCTTGGGTATCCCGAAAGAATGTTGAGACGTAAGGATCAAGAGCGGGATTTGTTCATTCTTGTAATGGAAAGATACTCTGGTCCCACTCGGTGAGATTGCATCTATATAGTTGCGCAACTTGTGACTAGGTCATGAAGATGTAATATAACAGAGGAGTTAATAACCTTTGTCGGCAACGAGATATAACAAAGACATCGGATGTCTACGATCATATCTCGGACAAGGTAGTATCACAGAAATAAAGGGAATGAATATCATGTTTATGGTTCAACGACGATATTCGTAGAATGCACAAGGGTCGTCATATGCATCCAGGTATCCCTGGCAGTCATTGCTGAGTGGAGTGTCTAGACCATGTCAGGAGTGTTCTCAAACCGTAGCGTAACAAACTTAAGATCTTAACGACACCGGGAGAAAGGTTCTGGAATAATATAGAATTTTATTGGAGAGAGAGAAATGATCCGGAAAGAGTTCCGGTGGTCCGGAAGGAGTTCCGGGAAGGTCTGGAATGGTTCCGGGAATGTCCGAAAGATGTTCGGGTTGTCCGGAAAATGTTTCGAAGTCACGGGATATTAAGTTATATGTAAATATATTAATTATAAATTAATTATATTTTATATTAATTAACAAGGAGAAAAAGGGGGAAGCCCACTTAATGGGCCAAGAGGGGCCCATGTGGGGGCCGAACCATCATGGGGTGGGGCCCATGGCCACCACGCACCATGCATGGTGCGGCCGGCCACTCCCTCCCTCTCCTTTAGTCCCACATGGGGGAGGCAAGGTGTTTGCACACCCCCTCGCCCCTTTATATAGCAAGGCATATTAATTGGATTAATTACAGAAAAATCCAATTAATTGTATAGCAAGCCGGCCGAGTTGCTTCTCTGCCCGTTTTGCCTTCCCTCTCCACCAAAGCTATACCGCCGGACGTCGTTGCTCTGCGGGATTCCAGAAAAGTTCTACCCCTGTGATTTCAGCTGGATCTGAATGACTGGGGGTTGTTCTTAAGCTTCGAATGTTTGCGATAGCTCGGAGGCACCACATTTGAGGAGCATGGGCGACGTCGTCTCGCCCACCCAGCAGCCCTGCCGCTGCCCTGCCGCCAGCGCCATCCCACCCGTCGCCGGCACCTCGCCATCTTTTGCCCAACGCCCGTCGATGCATGTCATCGTCGACACCCCGGCAGCATCGTCTACATCATCGCGGCAAGTTCCCCGCGACCTCGAGGTCGGCTACGTATGACTTCATCGTCAACACTTGTGCGGGAGCGTAATCCCCGCTATCGGTCAACATGGAGGTAATGTAACCCGTTCCGCCACCGTTATCACATGTACTAGATAGATAGATCCTGACTAGTTAGGGTGTTCATACGCTAGAAAAATTATTGTTTTCTCCACCGGAACCCCTTCATATACTACATAGCTGCTTTTGTTAAAAAACAAGTTTATACTTCAAAAATTGACTTGGTATATATTTTGAAAACCAATTGTTATCACGAAAAAACAACTTCAGGTCAAAATTTTCTTTTGTAGAAACGAACAAGTTGAAATAAAATTGTATCAATATTTTGAAAATTTATTATACGAACTTTGTGGCATAGAAGTTGCTTTAAAAAATTAGAAAATATGGTAGTACTATGCACGCCGATAGAAAAGATTGCAGTATGACAATTTTTTGTTTTTTTGACAAAATTAAGTTTATAATATAAAAGGTTATTTTCATGTTGTTGTATATTACATAGCTACATCGTGATAGAAAATGCAAGTTTATATTTCAAAGTTGAGTTCACAAAGAAAATTTCAAAAATAAAATTTATCATGTAAAAACACCTTATGATCAAAATTTTCATTTGTACAATGAATCGACGAGTTGAACAAAATTTGTATCACAAAAAGGCAAATATTAGAGGAAAGTTGCTTTTTGATAAAAAAACAAGTTTATAATACAAAATTGTTTTTGAAAAATAATGGTCAGAACATACTCATATGTGATCTTGTTTTGAAAATATCGGTTCAAATAACACGATGGTGAAAACCGATCTTAATTTGTACATTTAGTTTAAAAGTTAAAGACTTTTATAAAATCAAAACCAGTTTTACATCCCACTTGTTTCTGTCCGACAGGTGCGTACAGCAACACAAAAATACTCCCTCCGTTCGGGAGTTGTACGAGTATGCATTTATTATTTGTATCATGCTAATATTACACTATATCTAGCTAGATTTGTAAATAGTTAATGTGGAATCTATAAATAGTTATAGATTTATATATTATTTGAATATATATGGACCACTCTGCACGTCCACCGCCCTTCCCCTCCCCGCCTCCGCGCGGCGCGCAATGCCGCATCGGAGCGTCCCCTTTCTCCCTGCCTCCCTGCAGGCTCCTTCTCCCATCGCAAGGAGACGACGGAGCAGCGGCGGTCAGGGCAGCCGGGCCGACGACGGCGTTCGGAGGTGCAGTTGATCCTGAGATCCGGTCACAGCCCGAAGAGGTCGGGGTCTCTGCCCTCGGCATTGTGGTTGGCAGCCTCCCCCTTCGTCGGAGGAGATTGGCCACTTCGTGGCGGTGGGTTGGGGAGGCGATGATACCGGTGAAAGCCAGGCCAAGACTCCGGTCACGGTGGATGGTGGCGGCATTCATGTAGTTACCTTGTTGAAGGCATCGCCTTCGGAGATCCCGTCAGCCCACTCACGAGACTCCGAAGGAAACCTCAAATCCGGGTAGGCCGGATCGGACGATGGCGGCGCCTCACATCGTTCTCCCTCCTAATGGCATTGTCTATGGAGCAGAAGCTGATTGGAAGAGGCAGGACGTGGTGGCGGTGTTGCATCTACAATGACAACGACGACGTGTTCTAGCGGCATGGTGCAGCGGGGACCTGACGACGGTCGTGACTTGATGGACTCGTGCATGGTGGGGGTGTAGTCTGGTGTCTTGGTGGCATCGACCACAAGCCTGACAAGAGATTTCGCTTTGATCTGCAATCGGTTGTTGGGTTGGCGGGAATGGGATGAGGCGATCTTCAAGGCAGTTATCTGAGTTAGCTAGGGAGCCGGCGATATGCTCTGGTCGGGGCACAAGGTCCCTTCCCTCTGTTGTTTGTGCTAGTTGTAGTGTTTTCACTGTTTGGTGGTTTCATCTTGTATGTTTGTTGTAAGTCTCTTTGGCCAGCTTACGTTGAATAAATGAAATAAGAAGACCATATGCATCATCTTTATGCAAAAGCCGGGAGTGTCCCATTTAAAAAAAAAGAGTAGTCCATGTGTCCATTATAAAAATGTTCAGCGTGAAGAAGAATTAAGATTTGTGCGTTTTCATATAAAACAAATCAAGAGGATACATAATTTTTTTATAAGTATTCTCCAAAACTAAATAAGTATAAGCACACAAGTAAATAAAAGTCAAAACCGAATATGGTGATTTACCACTACATGCGATTCTACAGCATTTTGCCATGTGTATTTTACTGGCCACTGTGCAAAGACAATCTTCTCCAAGTGCAACAAAGGAAAACACTCGGCTAGAAAAAAAAATCTCCTTGCCAAGTGTCGCGCAGAGGATGCTCAGATTTGAGACTTTTTCGCACAATTTTTTCCCCGCTAGTGCTATATTTCCTCGGTTGTCTTTATTTCCCCCACCTATTTTAGTTCTTTGCCAAGATTTTTACACTCGGCAAATCCATTTTTATATTTTCCGTGCCTTTTTTCGCTGGTGCTAAATGTTGTTCCCTATGTTTCGCTTCTATTTTATTTTTTCCGCCTATTTTCCTCCATGTGTTATTGCCTCAAGATATGTGTATTTCCGAAGGATGAAATCTCGACTCAAGGATGTGCATTCAGATTTTTAACATTCCTATATATCCACTGCAATTGCTAATATCAATGGCTTCTGCTCTAGTGCTCCTCCCTCGGCCAACTCCCTCAACTCAACGGTAATATATACTGGCCAAACGAAAAAAAACAATCGAAACTATTTTTTTCCTTTAAGTTTCAATAGGGGTGAAGCACTGAAGCAAACTTATACTACCTATATAAGAGCCAGCCGGATGACTGTATGTGATGTTTATTCTGAGAGTATACGTCTACTTCCTCTCAGAAAAAAGTATATGCCAACTTTAGGAGCTGTATTCAGGTATTCAGGTTTTTAACATCTAAATATACCTAAGAACCTCTTTATCAAAAACAATATATGCCTGAACCGGCCTTGTGTGCTTTACGATTCCATCATACCAAACCCTAAGCTCCCCTCTTTTATTGTTACCAAACCCTAAACCTCCACTAGTAGAAAACGAGCCTTTGGTTCACCCCTTTAGTCTCGGTTCATTTTTTGAACCCAGACTAAAGGGGTGAGAGCCACACCGCTGGATTTGTGAGGGACCTTTAGTCCCGGTTCGTGTTACGAACCGGGACTAAAGGTTCACCGCACGCGGCAGCAGAGGCGGACCCCAGCGCCAGAGACCTTTAGTCCCGGTTCGTAACACAAACCGGGACTAAAGGTCCTCACTTTATCAGCTTCTTCCAGCCCGAGACAACTCCATTTTTCCCACCGAGCCCGAGCTCAAAATCATTTCCTCTCCATTTCTTCTCCATTTCCTCTCCCCAATACTAGATAATCCATAATATTTTACACCATTTGGAGAGATTGAAGCCACCCCACGGTTAGCCTCTTCATCCTCTTTCCGGCATTGCTTATTTAGCTCATTTTGCTCATTTCAATTTTTTTGTGCAAGCAAGGTGTTCGATGTAATGTCTAAGTTATGATCTCATTTGTGTATATGTGCAATTTGTTCTCAAACTAAAATAATGATTTATGTGTTTTAGTGTGGTGAGGAGCCTTATCGACGTCGATCGCCCGCGCCGTCCCGTCACCACCTCGGTGAGCCTCTATATTTTATTTTATTTTATTTTAAAAACATAGCTTTTATGATTTAGATGCATAGTTACTACTTGTATAATTTTCTAACTTGTATTATATGTATAGTGTCATGGTTCTGATATCCGTCCCCGTCGGTCCTCGTCCGGTCTATGATTCGGATGTGGTATATTTTTAAAACTATTTATTTCATTCTATGTTTCTGACAATTATGGCGACCAACTTGACATAGAATTATTTTTATCTAGGAGGTAGTTGAATCAGAAATTGAACCTGACCCTATTGTCGAGTTTTTGGATAAAGAAAACAATGATTTGAAAGCAAAATTGAAAAGAAGTGAAGCTCTTTATCTTCAATGCTTAGAAGATAAGATGAAATTAGAGCTCAAACTTGCCGACGTGGTCGATGGTAACGAGATCAAGATGGATGCAATGCGCTTGAAGATAAAAAGGATTAGAAAATATGCCATTAATCGGGAGGCTTGGTATCATTATGCTGTGGGTTCAGTATTTACCTTAGTTGCGATTTTGATCGCATTTGTTGTTGGATTTAAATTCTTTAGATAATTTTTATATTTGTTTCAGTTAATGTATGTTTTATGAGAACTATGTATTACCGCTTGTCAATACTCTACTCTTATTTTAATGGATGACATTGTATTAATTAATTTGCTCTTACATATTATTTATGACAGTAGTGTAATAATGGGGTTCGATATACTTTTATGTAATACAGATGAACCGACAATGGATGTACGGTGACCGATGTTGTCCTGAGTTCATTGATGGCATGCATAATTTTCTCCATATGGCTGAGGCAAACAAGCCGAAGAACGGTTTTATTCGTTGTCCATGTAGTGCCTGCAAGAATAGAGTGATCACTCTACCTCAAAAGTCATTCACTCACACCTCTTGCATAATGGTTTTATGCCTGGTTATTATTGTTGGACCAAGCACGGAGAAACAGGGGTTATCATGGAAGAAAATGAAGAAGAGGAGGATAATGACAAGTATCCTTGGTTCAGTGATACTACAATGGGAGAAGACGAAACTGAAGAAGATCCCATTATTGATGAGCCCGACGATGATCTTCGTCGGGCCATTCGTGATGCACAAATGGACTGTGGAAGTGAAAACGAAAGGTTGAAGTTGGAGCGTATGTTAGCTGATCACGCCAAATTGTTGTACCCAACTTGTCAAAATGACCAGAAAAAGCTAGGTACCACACTTGAATTGTTGCAATGGAAGGCAGAGAATGGTACTTCTGACAAGGGATTTGAAAATTTGTTAAAAATAGTTAAGAAGATGCTTCCAAAGGATAACGAATTGCCGTCTAGTACGTATGAAGCAAAGAAGGTGGTATGCCCTCTAGGATTAGAGGTGCATAAGATACACGCTTGCATTAATGACTGCATCCTCTACCGCGGTGAGCACGAAAAATTGAATGCATGTCCTGTATGCGGTGCTTTGCGGTATAAGATCGGGCGAGATGACCCTGGTGATGTTGAGGGCGAGCCGCGCCCCAGGAAGAGGATTCCTGCAAAGGTGATGTGGTATGCTCCTATAATACCACGGTTGAAACGTTTGTTCAGCAATAGAGCATGCCAAGTTGTTGCGTTGGCACAAAGAAGATCGTAAAAAAGACTTGATGTTGAGACACCCCGCGGATGGGTCCCAGTGGAGAAAAATTGATAGAGAGTTCCCGACATTTTCAGATGACGCAAGGAACTTAAGATTTGGCCTAAGTACAGATGGCTTTAATCCTTTTGGAGAGCAGAGCTCCAGTCACAGCACTTGACCCGTGACTCTATGTATCTATAACCTTCCTCCTTGGCTGTGCATGAAGCGGAAGTACATTATGATGCCCGTGCTCATTCAAGGCCCGAAGCAACCTGGCAACGACATTGATGTGTACCTCAGGCCATTAGTTGAAGAACTTTTGCAGTTGTGGTGTGAGGAAGGTGTACGTGTGTGGGATGAGCACAAACTGGAGGAATTTGATCTACGAGCTTTGCTTTTTGTAACCATCAATGATTGGCCTGCTCTAGGCAACATTTCAGGACAGTTAAACAAGGGATACAATGCATGCACGCACTGTTTAGCTGAGACTGATAGTATACATTGAGGTAACAAGAATGTGTACCTAGGTCATCGTCGGTTTCTTGTACCCAAGCATCCGTTAAGGAAGAAAGGCAAGCATTACAAATGTGAGGCAGATCATCGGCCGAGGCCTACCCACCCTTCTAGTTCTGCTATACATGATATGGTCAAGGATTTAAATGTAATCTTTGGAAAGGGTCCTGGCGGTCTCACTGTTCCGAATGACGCAAACAACCACGTACCCATGTGGAAGAAGAAATCTATATTTTGGGAGCTGCCATATTGGATAATGCTAGAGATTCACTCTGCAATCGACGTGATGCACGTGACAAAGAACATTTGTTGCAATTTGCTAAACTTCTTAGGCGTGTATGGGAAGTCAAAAGATGGAAAGTCAAAAAAAGGTACACCGAAAGGAAGGCAGACCCATCAACGTATGAGCGAAGAGATGCATCGAGACGATACTCATTCAGAGAATCAGCCAGGTCCTGCAAGCTACGCTCTTACTAAAGAAGAGAAGAAAATATTTTTTGAGTGCCTTCGCAGTATGAAGGTTCCATCTGGCTTCTCATCAAATATAAAAGGAATAATAAACATGGCAGAGCAAAAAATTCAGAATCTAAAGTCTCATGACTGTCACGTGATTATGACACAATTACTTCCGGTTGCATTGAGAGGGCTTCTACCGGAAAATGTTCGAGAACCCATTGTGAAGCTATGTGCATTTCTCAATGCAATTTCTCAGAAGGTCATCAATCCACTAACTCTAAAAAATTTAGAGAAGGATGTGGTCCAATGTCTTGTCAGCTTCGAGTTGGTGTTCCCACCAACCTTCTTCAATATTATGATGCACCTTGTAGTCCACCTAGTCGAAGAGATTTCTGTTCTCGGTCCTGTATTTTTACACAACATGTTCCCCTTTGAGAGGTTCATGGGAGTCTTATAAAAATATGTGCATAACCGGGCTAGGCCAGAAGGAAGCATCGTCAAGGGTTATGAACAGAGGAGGTCATTGAGTTTTGTGTAGATTTTATTCCTGATCTGAAGCCGATCGGTGTTCCTGAATCACGTCATGAGGGGAGAATGCATGGAAAAGGCACCCTTGGAAAGAAAGCAACAATATGTCAAGACGGGGATTCTTTCACTCAAGCACACGACACCGTTCTACATAATTCCAGTTTGGTGGGTCCGTATGTCGAGGAACACAAGAATGTTTTACGCTCCAAGTACCCGGAGAAATCTGAAGATTGTATTGATGGAGAACACATGAAGACTTTCAGCAGTTGGTTAAAAAGACGTCTCATTAATGACACCAATGTTGAAGAACAGCTATATTTGTTGGCCACATCACCAGCTTCAACTATATTGACTTTTCAAGGGTACGAGATAAATGGAAATATATTTTACACAGCCAAACAAGATAAAAAGAGCACCAACCAAAACAGTGGAGTACGCTTTGATGCAACAAACTGCAACGGGACAAAGGACACATATTATGGTTACATAGAGGAGATATGGGAACTTGACTATGGACCTACTTTTAAGGTCCCTTTGTTCAAGTGCAAATGGTTCAACCTACGAGGCGGGGTAGAGGTAGACCCACGATACGGAATGACTACAGTGGATCTCAACAATCTTTCGTACGAGAATGAACCATTCGTCCTAGCCAGTGAAGTTGCTCAGGTTTTCTATGTGAAAGACATGTCTACCCTACCGAAAAAAAGAAAAGATAAGCAAGCGAGTACATCATACGATGAGCCAAAGCGCCACATAGTTCTTTCAGGGAAAAGAGTCATTGTGGGAGTGGAGGACAAGACAGACATGTCAGAAGATTACGATAAGTTTCATGACATTCCGCCCTTTAAAGTCAACACTGATCCAAGTATCAAGTTAAATGAAGAAGATTGTCCGTGGTTACGGCGCAATCGGAAGAACAAGTAAACACTAGAGAGGGATATTATTGTTGATGTGTAATATCCGAATGTTTTGTATCAGAAGAACAAGTGAACTGAAGTATTTTGTAGATGCATGGAACAAAACACACGATTTCACCTGCATACAACCCAACGGTGGCTCGTGAGTGCCTGCATATGAAATGCACCGTTGGACGTATGCAGGGAATCCGAATGCTTTGTATTCTGTCGATGAAGTAGAATGAGGAGACAATGACTGCCGAACATGTTCAAGAGGGGGCTATATATAGGGTCATGTGGGTCACGAAGTGGTCATGATAATGCCCATCCAACAGCTCAGAATCTCTCAAAAGAAACACATCTCTTCATCCAACGGCTCACAAGTGCTTAAAAGAAACACACGATCCATGTGCTTCTTTAGTCCCGGTTGGTGTTACCAACCGAGACTAAAGAAGCACATGGATCGTGTGTTTCTTTCTAGTGCTTGTGAGACGTTGGATCTGAGGTGTGTTTCTTTTGAGAGATTCTGAGCTGTTGGATCAGCAGTATCACGACCACTTCGTGACCCACATGACTCGGTTGTTGTTACCAACCGGGACTAAAGAAGCACACGTACCTTATATATATCCCCCCTCCCGGACATGTTCAACACTCAGTGTCTACTCATTGTAGTTCATTTTGGCAGCACACGGGTAGCAGAGAGCACTCAGTGAAGGCTGAAGGTGAACCCTCCCCTCGGCAGAGGCATCTCTGGGCAACCAGCGGCAAGACGTCTCTGATGATCTGCGACCGTTTCAAACGGTTGCAGATCATCAGAGATGTCTTGTCGGACGGTTGTAGATCATCAGAGATGTCTTGCCACGGTCATTTGGCTTGGCTTGAAATGACCATAACTTGGTCATTTGGCTTGAAACTTCTAGATGTTCAAGGATTTGATTTTTTGAGGTGTTTATCATTTTTCCTAGCAACTAGTACACATATAAGGAGCCCATGCCAAAGGATTTGATTTTTTGAGGTGTTTATCACTTTATTACATTTTTTCTTAAAAACGATCAAAACGGTCGCTACGACTAATCATCGGAAGAGGTGATATTTTCTAGAACTATCAATGTTTCTGTGATATAACCACTAGTTGTGTACCTTAAAATGATTTTTCCAAAAGTTTCAGACCAAACTATCAAATAGTTGTAGTTCAAATTTGAATTACTTTCGATAAATCAACATAAACTCAATTAACTAGGGGAAATTAGTTAGAATTGTAAGAAAAAACTCAAACTTGGGGATCATCCATCATATGTGCACCACTCTTAGTGAAAAATAGTTGGGTGCCATTTGGAATCATATTTTCTGTACTCACTTCACAAAAAACCTCATTTTTTGCACTCAAAAAAAGGAAAATGATATTTATGAAAATAATTTGAAGAATCCCTTTGGCATGGTTGTTTAATATACCAATATGCACCTATGTGTGGAGTATGAGATCTTTATCACAAACTATGTCGTCGAAATGACCATAACTTGGTCATTTGGCTTGAAACTTCTAGATGTTCATACATGATAGACCTTTTTGTGAAGACTTTTTTTGCAAATGTAGTCAAAAATCAAGTTTATCATTTTTCGTAGCAACTAGTACACATATAAGGAGCCCATGCCAAAGGATTTGATTTTTTGAGGTGTTTATCACTTTATTACATTTTTTCTTAAAAACGATCAAAACGGTCGCTACGACTAATCATCGGAAGAGGTGATATTTTCTAGAACTATCAATGTTTATGTGATATAACCACTAGTTGCGTACCTTAAAATGATTTTTCCAAAAGTTTCAGACCAAACTATCAAATAGTTGTAGTTCAAATTTGAATTACTTTTGATAAATCAACATAAACTCAATTAACTAGGGGAAATTAGTTAGAATTGTAAGAAAAAACTCAAACTTGGGGATCATCCATCATATGTGCACCACTCTTAGTGAAAAATAGTTGGGTGCCATTTGGAATCATATTTTCTGTACTCACTTCACAAAAAACCTCATTTTTTGCACTCAAAAAAAGGAAAATGATATTTATGAAAATAATTTGAAGAATCACTTTGGCATGGTTGTTTAATATACCAATATGCACCTATGTGTGGAGTATGAGATCTTTATCACAAACTATGTCGTCGAAATGACTATAACTTGGTCATTTGGCTTGAAACTTCTAAATGTTCATACATGATAGACCTTTTTGTGAAGACTTTTTTTGCAAATGTAGGCAAAAATCAAGTTTATCATTTTTCCTAGCAACTAGTACACATATAAGGAGCCCATGCCAAAGGATTTGATTTTTTGAGGTGTTTATCACTTTATTACATTTTTTCTTAAAAACGATCAAAACGGTCGCTACGACTAATCATCGGAAGAGGTGATCTTTTCTAGAACTATTAATGTTTCTGTGATATAACCACTAGTTGTGTACCTTAAAATGATTTTTCCAAAAGTTTTAGACCAAACTATCAAATAGTTGTAGTTCAAATTTGAATTACTTTCGATAAATCAACATAAACTCAATTAACAAGGGGAAATTAGTTAGAATTGTAAGAAAAAACTCATACTTGGGGATCATCCATCATATGTGCACCACTCTTAGTGAAAAATAATTGGGTGCCATTTGGAATCATATTTTATGTACTTACTTCACAAAAAACCTTAAAACATAGAAAATAATATTTATGATATAATTTGAAGAAATCACCTTGGCATCTTAAAATGTTAGAAAATATAAAACAAAACATAAAAATAAGCTAGAAACCAAAACAATTCAAAAAAATAAGTAAACCAAAATAAGAAATAGAAAAGTAAGCAATTCAAACAATTTAAAAGAAAACAGAAACAAAAATCAGTAAAAAGAAATAATGAAAAAAGAACCTTTAGTCTCGGTTGGTAACACCAACCGAGACTACAGAGTTAAAGAGGCGCTCCCTCTCCAGCCAGAACCCTTTAGTCGCGGTTGGTAACTCCAACCGCGACTAAAGACCCTTTAATCTCGGTTCGTGGCTAGAACCGAGACTAAAGGTCCTTCCGCGACGTTTTGGGTGGTCGTGGCCGGAAATTTTCTTATCTTTCCCAAATCTTCCAAAGCGCCGTCGCCTCCCGCTCCGCCGCGCCGTCGCCCTGCCGTTCCGCCGCGCCGTCGCCCCCCCCCCCCAAACCCTACCCCACGCGACACAATCCTCTCGCGCGCCGGCGTCTCCTCTCGCTCGCATCGCAACTCGCCGCCGCCGGTCCTCCTCCTCCTGCCCGAGCCCTCGACGTGCACTGTCCGCCGCTCCCGCGCCCTCGACGCACACGACAACTCCCCGAGGTGCTTCGCTCTCCCCCTCCTTCCTCTCTCCATTACCGCACCGAAGGTGTATGTGAAAATGCTCAAGTGAATTTGTGCACTGTATTTTGTATTTTTTGTGTTGCAATTTAATTTGTGCTCAAGTGATATGTGTTGCAATTTAATATGTGAATTTGTGCACTGTTTTTGGCTTAGGGCATGGTATGTGTAGCATTTTTTGCACTTAAGCAAGAATATGAAAGCATTTAATATGTCCAATATATGATATGTAGCAGTTTTTCCACTTAGCAAGAATTTGTGCTCATGTGTAACATTTGAAAGCACTTAAGCAAGAATGTGTTATTTAGTTTTGGTCGATGATTAAACAGATGGTTGCGTGTTACATCTTTAGATAGGTGTGAGTGAACCATGTTGTCTGAACATATATGCAATGTTCATTTCACTTTGTTCACTGACGCCATCTCTAAATTTCATATGTGACTGATCAATTCCACATGAGGCATTGCTTGTTTTTTAATTACATTTTACTTTTTGTACTATTTACCATCTTATGATATGCCGATGATTAAATGTTGTGATATAGGTTGCAGGGGTGGGGCTAGTGAGCCTTGTGATATGCATGAGTGCACAGATCTCGTGCATCCTACCTTGCTCACTAGCTCCATCCCTGAAGCATGTCACTTCTAATTATGAGTCCTTGGTTGTTTTTGTTGAGTGTTCTTTAACTTGCATTTTACAATCTTTTGTTATGTCGATGATTAAAATGATGTGACGACATGTGTAACATCCTAGGATTTTTCAACTTCGGTCGACTCATGCGTTTATTTGCTAACTTGTTGTGTTTGACTCTTATATCTCTCTGTGACTCAATGCTAATTTGATTGATATACAATTCATTATACAACTTGCAGGAGGTCTGCTGCTCGGGTCCTTGTGTCCACGCTTTTCAGGAGGTCTTGCTCCTTGCCGAGGCTGTGCCGCTCCTCCTCGTCGTTGCCTCGATTTCAGGTGTAAAAGACATGCCTATATGATCCAGTAGTAAAGAAAATCCGAACTATTTGTATATAAAGATGATGGAATTCTAGATTCCTCGATATGTCTACAACATGTATATAAAGCTGATGGAATTTAAAGTTGTTGGAGAACTTGAGGTCTGAAGATAAGATATTGCCTTCATTATGTGTATGGAATTTGGATTGCAGATATTTGTTTGAACTGTGATGTGAGTTAGCCGAGGTCTGAAAAATTAAATCTTAGACCTTTTGTGTGTTAGATATGCAAATTGAGATGATTGTAATATATATAATATATATGACCCAGTTGTATCAGCTGCTTCCTCCCAGTTTTATTTATGAGAATTACACTTGGGTGCATTAGTTTGACATGCTTGAGTAGTAAACAGGTAAATTGTAATTTATAGAATATTTTAAACAATCATTCAACCCAATATTCATATTCTTGTAATTTATAGGATTGCATACTTGTATCTTTTTTATAATAAATCTAAACTTGATTGCAAATTTGATTGATTGCAGGTACATTTGAGCTATGGAGCACTTGCGAGACGAGCATATAGAAGAAGCACAATTTCAACGAGACGAAGAGATGGAAGACCAAATGGAACAACTTATTTTTAATGGTGCCCGAGCTTGAGGAGATGTAGATGATTATGATTTCGACCAATTTTTGAACGACTTTGGAATCGAGTCACAAGACTTTGATGTGGTGATAGCAAACTCCGGCGGAGAGGTGTATATGTGTTTATAATAAATATGGCGATATGTTATTGTTAACTACATGCATTTATTAACGACTTATTTTTCTTTTAGCCATCCGGATCGAGCAAATCTGCAAAAAAGCAGCCACCATGTGCTCCTCGAGGCAAGGCAAAAAGAATGACGAGCGAGGATCCAAAGTTACCGATTGAGGAAATTGCTGATTCCGGCGAACCGCTCGAACCAAAACAGAACCGCAACAAATTTATAAGTCAAGCTGGAGTTATTGTTAGGGACATGATCCCAATCAGCATACGCGAATGGAATAAGCCGGCGGTCGCAGATGTGGACGACCCATGTTATGTCCACCAAGTTCTTAAGGATTTGGTCTATAACACGCTGTTGTCACATTTCACCCTCCCGCCAGATCTCTCTAAAGTGAAGAAGGACAACCTCAAGAGGTGGACTCTTATTAAGATGGCGGAACAATTCCGGAACTGGAAGAAAAAGTTATGGAATCAATATGTAGAAACAAAAGAAGTGCCAGATTTCAGTGGAGCACAAGGGAAGAAGTTAGAATCTGAATGGGCGGCGTTTAAGGCGTATAGGGAATCACCTATGGCTGTGTCCCGATCGGAGATAAATAAATTGAATGCTAAGCTGAAGGAACACCACCATACATTGAGGACAGGTGGCTACAAGAGCGCCATTCCTAAGTGGTTAGCCTATGAAGAAAAACTGCTTCAATCGGGGGTCCGTCCACAGACACTTGACTGGCCCGAGAGGTCAAAATTCTGGTTGTTCGCGCATGGGGCAATGTTGGACCCTAAAACCGGAGAGATTGTTGGAAGGGGAAAATGGAAGGTTCTCGTGGAGCGTATAAAAAAGAAGCTTGAAGAAGCAATTAATGATGTTCGCAATGGTGTGTTCAAACCCGATAGAGAGGATGACGAGCTGACACGGGCACTGGGGAATCCTGAACATGTTGGACGAGCTCGAGGCTTTCCTGGCGGTGCTACGTTTAAGACTGCGTGGACGGAATCCGCTCACACTTATAGAAGCCGTAGCAGAGGTAAGAAGAAGGAGGCCGACCGGATATTACAATTGGAACGAGAAATGAAGGAGCAACGGGCGGAAATAAAAGCATTGAAGGAGCAAAGAACGGAACCTCAGGAGCGGCACCAATTAGACCATGAAGCGCATGCCGCCCCATCTCAGCGTAGAAGCAGCGTTGGTTCCACGCGTCAGGTCGACGTTGGTGCCTACCCAGTGGATGACATCACAGAGCCTACAGGTTGTGAGCTACATATAGCAATGCGAAACATAACTTTGAAGGTGGCGGTGGGGCAAGCTTTAGTAATTCAACCTGGAGAACTCTACCATTGTGGTCAAATTCCAGATGGCTACGCTCGTGTCGGGGTGGACGAAATTATGCCGGGATTTGAATCCTTGGAACTTGAGTTACCTGGAGGTGACGAGGAGAAAACGTTGGCAGACGTCAAGCATGCCTTCGCCCTATGGCCCAAGAAATACATCGTCCTTCCAGAACAAGCAAAGTCCACTCCTCGTTCTAGGAGTCCAGCTCACCAGCCAAGTCCACTCTTCCTCGAGGGGATCAAAGACGGAGTCCATCTCCACCCCATCAGCAAAGCCCACACCTCCCCGATAGGGACCCCAGCCCGAGTCCATCTCCAGCTCAACAGCAAAGCCAACCGCCCCCAGAGAGGGTTCCTAGCGTGAGGCCATCGCAGTCTGTGCCAGTCCGCCAGAATGTTAAGTCGCTCTCGAGTAGGCGCCAGTCTGGTTCTCCTGTTAGGAAGAAACCTAGAAAGCAGAAAACACCGCCGCCTACTCCAAAGTTACCTTGGGAGAGAACCGTCGAGGAAAACGATATCGCATGCAAAGAACATACAGATGCCTGGCTTGCTGGCGTGAAACAGAAAGCGGTAGCGAAACAATTGCCTCCTGCAAAATTTACTGCCGGAATTCCTCAGGAAAAAATTGACCGTTGCATCGATGCCCTATACAACCCCCCACCATCGCCGCCAACAGACTATGATCGCAACATTGGTAAGTCATATGACGAAGAGATGGATGATCGATCGAAAAAAGGGAAACAAGTTGCCCAACTCGGAGAACAAGCCGCACAGTCGGCCCCCCCGCTCAAGGTGCTTGATGACAAAGTTCTCAAAACCATCAATGTGCGGGAGCTGGTATATTCGGGAGATGATATCCCCTTCGCGGATGTTGTTCGTACTTATGTTCACGGGGAGAATTTTGTTGACGGCGACTTACCCACAAGAATGCGTCAATTTCAAGCCTGGTACAAGGATACCGTAAATAAGGAGACGAATAAAGTCGCTCTCCAGATGGCAGTTAAGGAAGAGCATTATTTTCAAGAATACTCCGTTGTCCTTTACTTCGCCGAAATCTTTCAGTTATACAATCTCCGGGCCCTCGACAAAAACATCATAAGTTCATATTGTCTGTAAGTCATCTATTCCTGTAATTTAATGTTTTAATTAGCTCTAATCGTTCATTGTCTGTGATAATCCTCTCTATAATATTTTGTGTGCTTTATTACGCAGAATGAAGATGCTCGAATGCAAGAAGAAGAAAATCAACCACATTGGGTTCATTGACCCCTCTATAATGCATGAAGATAACATAATTGATCCACTACTTAACAAGGATACACCGGGGAATTTGCTAATGTTTTTCAAGCGACAAGCTTACAAAAAATATATATTATGGCCTTACAACTTCAAGTGAGTGTTACTGCTTATTACACATTCTATTTTTCTCACCCGATGTTAAGTTTAATTGATTAGTTATGCATGACTATTTATAAACGTGTGCAGCTACCACTACATTCTTATCGTTATTGACTTGCGGAAAGGAGAAATTGTTGTCCTTGACTCGTTAAGAAGATGCACTAAACAATACAAGACCTGTTTTAATTTGGTGGCAAGGTACTTTTTTTTCTTATCGCCTCTTTCGTTCATTTCCTAATATCAAGGAATTTATGACTCATTCATTCAGTTTCTTGTCATGCAGCGTTTGGAAAATATTCCTCGCGGAACATCCGAACAGTGGATGGCCAGAGAAACTGCGCTGGCGTACTAACGATGTAAGTAGTACTATAACTAGGCCCATGCACCATTATCATACTTTATTATTATTTAATCAAATTTTATTCTTCTATAGACTTGTCTTAAACAGCCAACCGGTACTGATCTATGTGGATTCTTCGTTTGCGAGTACATGCACACTGTGGTCAACGAGAGTTTGAATAGCAAAAGAAGTATCGAAGTACGTAAAGCTCTAGTCACAACATTATTTTTGTATCATCAATCGTGATGAGTTTTATTCATTTTATATCTCATGTATTCATTGTGATATCATTTTTTTACAGTTGGCAAGAAAGCGCAACGAGCTACCAATAAAGACCCGCTTCAGGGCAATTGTAGAGTAGTTGACGGGATTTTACCTCACCGAAGTCATACCGGAGACCGGAGAGTACCACTATGTTGACTAGTGCGGACATGTAATATATAGTGATCTCCATGTAACAAAATATTTCTAAGTCTCTGGAACCGGGAAACGTGATATTCATGTACCACGCGTACTTAAATGTATATGTGTTATGAACACATGATCTTCATGTAATTGTATATATGCATGATGCAACTTCATCTAGGTTCGTATAATAATTTATACGTGTTTTTCGCCCATCGAAGCTGTAGCATCCGAAACCCCTACCCCCGACGCATCGACATGGTACCATCCGAAACCCCCTACCATCACACATCGACTATAGTATCGACGTGGTACCATCCGAAACCCCCTACCGTCACGCATCGACGTGGTACCATCCGAAACCCCTACCCAGAAAACCGGTAGAAATAAAAAAAAGTAAACCCTGAAATGAAAAAAGCAAAACCCTGAAATTTAAAAAAAAATAAAAACCCCCCCTACCGTCACGCATCGACGTTCGTAATACGAACCGGGACTAAAGGGTTCGCCCCCCGCACGCCCTGCCGCGGCCACGTGCGTTGCGCTCATTGGGGGGGCTCCGGTCCCGGTTCGTGTTAAACCGAGACCAAAGGGTCCGGGGGCTCTAGTCCCGGCCTGACAGTCCCGGTTGCTACACCGGGACTACAGGCCCTCTAAAACCGGGACTAGAGCCCCGATTTCCACTAGTGCTCATTTTTATATGCACCTCCTCCCCCTGAGCACATCAAAGAGATCAGCGCCGTCTCCTAAGTGCTCCAGGAAGAAGACTATCGGCACCCTCCACCCTCGCTTTTGTGCTCTTGTGTTCACGTCCAGTTTGAGCGGCCATTGCAATGCGACCTACTGCTCGAGAATTGCTCCGGGATGGCGGCAATCAGCTTGCCATGGGGGATTACGTTGAGGATCTCTACAAGTTCTATAAAGTTGCAGAGGTAAATAACATAACTGCACGACCGATCTTAGGCAGCCTTTCGATCGGTGCTTGTCTCAATGTAGAGTTTCTTGTCTTGTTGCAGAATAGGCACCGACCCTGTGATTACATGTACTGGCAAGTGAACATCAACTCCAGGATACGGGGGATCCTCGTCGACTGGCTCATAGAAGTGCATCACATCGTCTTGGAACACGAACTACCTGGAAGGGGGTCAGCTGGCGGAGCGATTGTCATCTACCACGTCGAGGTCGGTGTGTCTCGGCGGCGTGGCGCTGCGGGGTCTAGATTTCGGGTCGATGGACTCACGCTTGGAGGCGCTGTCTGGCATTGTGGCGATGCCGACGGCAGACCGGTTTTGCGAGGCTATGGTGTTGATCCTTGCTGAATATGGGTTCATGGAAGACGGCGGCAGCAACTAAAGCGTGCATGTCGGTGTGCGTTGAGTGTTTAGCTGAATCGGTTTTAGATGATGTGCGTTGGTGTTAGTCACCCCCATCATAGTGGTAGCGACCCTTGTTGTCGAGAGGTTGATTTCAGTTTCTCAACATTGTACTTTGTAAATCTGGTTAAAATTAATAAGTACGTATGGATGTGTACATCTCTCGATGCAGAGGCCGGAAATCACACCCTCCTTTCCTAAAAAAAAGTGCATCACAAGTTTGCACTCGTGCCGGAGATACTGTACCTTACAGTGTACATCATAGATCGCTTTCTCTCGCTGAATCCCGTGCTTCGGTGTGAGTTACAATTGGTAGGCGTCTCAGCCCTGCTCATCGCTTGCAAGTATGAAGAAACTCCGCCTCCATTGGTTGGTAGACTGAAGACCTTCTCCTTCCGTTTACTCTTTCAAGTGTACATTGGGTCCATGTTCTGATTAATTGTACACTTCTTCAGGTCTGGGATTTGATCACAATAACAGATAATGCCTACACCAGGGAGCAGATGCTGGCAATGGAGATGTCTATCGTGAACAGACTTAAATGGAACCTGACGGTTCCTACAGCATACGTTTTCCTCGTGCGCTTTGCAAAGGCGGCATTTTCATCAGATCTGTGGAATTCTAAGGAGGTCAAGATTAAATACACCATATGTATAATAAATCAGATGTATTTGCACTGTTAAACAGAGCTATTTTGGTTGCTCAAGCTTCTTTGGTTTTACTGAGTGTAGATGGAGAATATGGTGTTCTTTTTTGCTGAGCTGGCTCTTACGGAATACGTGCTCGTCCCATCGAAGCCCTCCATGGTTGCTGCTGCTGCTGTCTACGCAGCCAGGATCACCCTCAACAAGACCCCTCTATGGACTGACACCCTCAAGCATCACACCGGCTATACTGAATCACAGCTACTGTAAGCATGCGCACTGCTGAAATCTCTTTTTGCTTAAAATGTTACTCCCTCTGTTCATAAGTGTAAAAGAGTTTGACAGTTTTTTTTTAAAAGTAGTTTGACAGTTTTTATTGAACTGTTGGAGTGTTTATATTTCAAAACAGAGGGAGTACTGTTTAGCGGTACCGACCAACCTTTTCTGTGATGATGTTTCAGGAATTGTGCAAAGATCCTGGTGACCGCCCACTCGACTGCCTCTAAGAGCAAGTACAACGCAGTGTACAGGAAGTATTCTAGCATTAGCAAGATGGGAGGAGTCGCCAAGCGCCGACCTGCAACTGGAATCTGCGCCCTGAATGCAGAATTCTTCGACTCATATGATACGTTGCTACGCTTTGTGGAGGGAATTCCAAAATTATTCTTCAAACCGGCCAAGAGCTCCGTCTTTCCGTTGTTTACGAAGGGAGAAACAATATGCCGAGACCGAATTGGAAAAAGAGACCAAGGCCACCTAAAGAAACATCAAGTCACATCGCCACGCACAAAAAGGCAACGGAGATAATTGAGCCAGATGATTTTCGCCGGCAAGCACGACGACTTCGTATTAGAATTACTTTGGCTGTCTCTGCCACTTGTGTTATCAAGTACATGGTCTTGTGTAATACATATCATCTGAATTTTGTGGCCGACAGTTCTAAATAAGAATGGTGATGAACTCCCAAGTTTGATATATCTGTACTTCTGAATTTTCCACAGCTGGTGCAAAGTTGTTTGGTCAATATTATCTGAATTTTGATGATTGTTATGATCCCACCACTTATGTGTGACAGTTCTCAATAATCATGAATCAAATGACGTGGGAAGCGTCTGATGTATGTCCCTAATTTTTAAGAATATGGTGTGATATTAAATGTGTTCGGAAGAAAGTTTACGAAATAAGTTTTACCTTATTAATTTGAGAATTTGAAGTGACTCAGTCTTGGATCAGTCTTACTGTATATCTGATCATGCTTGATCGCTACATGGTGTATGTTTTCTCATGCTTTTGAACTGAAATATTATGATCGTCATTCGAATTTCTTGATTGCTACATGTACTATGTTTGATCATGCTATTTCAGCGCTCTGGTACGCTTGCCTCTGATCAACTAATTTACCAGTTTTCCTCTGAGCTCGTCTCGGTGGCGTGAGCGGCCTCAGTCCTGGTGGCCGGGCGCCCGCTGTTGCTGACTGAGGGATTGGCTCGCTTCAGCCTTGAGAGCGTCTTCCTCGACAACACCATGACCTGCCTCCTCCACGTTGAGTTCCTGAAAATCGCCATTGTCTCTGCTGGAGGAGCGGAGGACCTTCCCGCCGTCGCGCGCCTCATGGCATCGTGGGCGAGACTGCCTGTGTTATATGAGATAGCAAGAAACGACGAAGAGCGGAACGATCAAATCAACGGGGACACGAGATTTTAACGTGGAAAACCCTCCAAACAAAGGAGAGGAAAAAACCACGGGCGCCAGCCAGCAATACTTCACTATATCGGGTGAGGTTACAAACGCCGTGGGTTTACAATGTGTGGCTTACCCCAACAGGCGACTTACAAGATGTATTTATAGAGGGCAGAAACCCTAAGTCGGTTGCGATCCGACTCAGATACGATCCGTACCGTACCGCGGGAGCTGCCGCCCCCGCACCCCCGCGACCGCAGGATGGGCTAACTTCCTCGCTACGCTACAGCCCAAGCCTCCCGGCGACGGGCTCCGCTTCGCTCCGAAGTTAGCCGCTCACTTCACTTCATCATATGAATTTGGATCACCATAAAACAACACTTCACCTTGAGACAAATTCCATCTTGTAGTATGAACGAGAACCTTCACCCCTGAAACAACAAAGAGAACACTTTCGGCGCCTAGCCTCTTGGGCTAAACAGTGATACCAACTAAGTCTGAGCATAACTCAAACTTAGATACAGGAACAGGCTTTGTCATCATATCAGCTGGATTATCAAGAGTACTAATCTTGCATACCTTCAACTTACCTTGTGCAACAACATCACGCACATAATGGTATTTGATGTCAATGTGCTTTGTTCTCTCATGGAACATCTGATCCTTAGTAAGGTAAATAGCACTCTGACTATCACAAAACAGGTTAATGCAAGTATCAAATCCACAAAGCTCAGCAAACAAACCTTTCAACCAAACAGCTTCTTTAACTGCTTCTGCAATGGCCATGTATTCAGCCTCCGTGGTGGATTGGGCAACAACTGGCTGAAGTGTTGCCTTCCAACTAACAGCACAACTACTAATGGTGAACACATAACCTGTGAGGGACCTCCTCTTATCCAAATCGGCAGCAAAATCTGAATCCACATAGCCAACGAGTCCCTCACTAGCTCTGTCAAACTTCAAGCAAGCATCAGACGTGCCACAGAGGTACCTGAAAATCCACTGAACAGCTTTCCAATGTTCTTTACCAGGATTAGTCATGTATCTACTCACCAAAGACATATCATATGATAAATCAGGACGAGAACAGACCATAGCATACATCAAGGAACCAACATCACTAGAATAGGGAACTCCAGACATGTACTCCATATCATCATCAGTAGTAGGACATTGAGTAGATGACAACTTAAAATGAGAAGCAATAGGAGTACTAACAGATTTTGCATCATGCATGTTAAAACGATGAAGAACTTTCTTAATGTAACTCTGCTGACTAAGAACTAAGAACCCAGACTTTCTATCACATGTAATTTCTATACCTAGGATTTTCTTAGCAGCACCAAGATCCTTCATCTCAAATTCGCTACTCAACTGTGACTTGAGAGCAGCGACATCTTTCATGCTCTTGGCAGCAATCAACATGTCATCGACATATAACAGCAAGTATATAGGTGATCCATCAACCAACTTAATGTACACACAACTATCAAATTCAGACCTCTTAAAACCATGTGACAACATAAATGAATCAAACCTTTTATACCATTGACGAGGGGATTGTTTCAAACCGTAGAGAGACCTTTTCAACTTACAAACAAGATCCTCCTTACCCGGCACTATGAACCCTTCTGGCTGGTCCATGTATATCTCCTCCTCCAACTCTCCGTGCAGAAACGCAGTTTTAACATCTAACTGCTCAAGCTCAAGATCACGCATAGCAACAATGGAGAAAAATGTCCGAATAGAACTATGCTTGACAACCGGAGAGAAAACATCATTGTAATCAATACCAGGGATTTACTGAAACCTTTTGCCACTAACCTTGCCTTAAATCTTGGAGGCTCACTTGGAGACAAACCATCCTTTCTCTTGAAGATCCACTTACAGCGGACAGCCTTCTTTTGTTTAGGCAAGCGCACAACATCCCATGTGCAATTCTTCTCAAGTGACTGCATTTCCTCTTGCATAGCAGAGATCCATTTATCACGATCACTTGTGGCAATAGCTTCAGTATACGTGGACGGCTCATGTCCATGCTCCACCTGTTCTGCACAACTCAGAGCATAATTAACAATGTTACACTCCTCAACTAACCGTGTAGGTTTAACAATATTCCTCCTTGTTCTGCGATCAGCAATGGACTGATTTTCTGGCTGCAAAACAGGAGGTGAGTGCTGAACAGTATCATTATCAGAATCATCTGATGTATCACCATAATTGTTAACGATGACATTATCCTTTTCCACAGGATGCTCCACCTCGACACGAACCTGTTCCTCATCAGAACTTTCTGAAACATCTGAGGACAACTTATCAAAGTACATAACAGATTCATTGAAAACAACACTCCTGCTCATGAATGCCTTGTTAGTTTCGGGATTCCACAACTTATATCCTTTTACTCCCGAACCATAACCAATGAAAACAGACTTAATAGCTCTTGGCTCTAACTTTCCATTATCAACATGAGCATAAGCAGTGCAACCGAAAACCTTAAGCTGTGAATAATCAGCAGGAGTACCAGACCATACCTCAATGGGAGTTTTCTTGTCGAGTGGAATATATGGTGACCTGTTTATCAAGTAACATGCGGTGGCAACCGCCTCAGCCCAAAAACGCTTACTCATGCGAGCGTTAGATATCATGCAGCGAGCTTTAGACATGATAGTCCTATTCATCCGCTCCGCTACTCCGTTCTGCTGAGGCGTGTACGGGATGGTGAGGTGCCTGACAATCCCTTCTGTTCTGCAACAATCATTAAAAACATTCGAACAAAATTCACCACCATTGTCAGTACGAAGAATTTTCACCTTCCTCTCAGTTTGCCTTTCTATCATAGCTTTCCACTCTTTACAAGCAGCAAACGAATCATCCTTATTTTTCATGAAATAAGGCCAAACTCCCCTAGAGTAATCATCAATAATAGTAAGCATATAACGAGCACCACCATATGAGGGCTTACGTGACGGCCCCCAAACATCAGCATGTACATAATCAAGTGTACCTTTGGTGGTATGAACGGAAGCATTGAACTTAACTCTCGTGTGCTTACCAAATATGCAATGTTCACAAAATTGCATCTTACCCAAACTGCAGTCATGCAGCAACTCTCTCTTGATCAATTCTGCCATACCAAGTTCGCTCATGTGTCCAAGACGCTTATGCAAGAGGTTAGTTTTATTTGCATCATCATGAGAAACAGCAGCAACAGTACCAGATAAAACGTTGCCTCTAAGAACATATAACTTAGCAGAATTCATATCACCAACCATAGTAATGAGAGAACCTTTTGATACCTTCAGGAGTCTGTTCCCGCCGGTATACTTGTACCCGTCACAATCAAGGGTACTGAGCGAGATCAAATTTCTCGCCATGGTTGGTATGTGCTTCACGTCCGTCAACGTGCGTGTCATGCCATCATGGGTCTTGATCTGAACTGATCCAACGCCAGCAATGGTGCATTGTTGGTCGTTCCCCACACGCACAAAGTCTCCAGTCTGCACTAACTCATAAGAACTGAACCAATCTCTGTTACAGCAAATATGAAAAGAACATGCAGAATCTAGAATCCATTCATCCTGACGTGAAACACATGCAGCTAAAACAGCTAGGCATTCGCCATCAGAACTACCATCAACAACAGCAGCCTCACCGGTATCATTACCTTCATTATTTTTCTGTTGGTAAGTACCTTTTCTTTTTTCCTTGTTCTGCAGTTTCCAACAATCATCAATATTGTGGTTAGTCTTCTTGCAATACCTGCAGAACTTATCACGGCCTTTAGACTTTGAGCGACCTCTGTCGCCCTTGCTCTTGTCTCTGTTGTTGTTGTAGTTGTTGTTGTCTCGCTGCTAAGGCCTACCACGGACCTCCAAAGCATCACCCTTCGAAGAGGATGACTCCTCCTTCTGTACCATACCCTTCATCTTTTCCCTCGTCATGAGGGTCTCATAAACTTCAGAAGTGGTTAGTTCATCACGACTAAGCAGTATGGTATCACGGAAATTTGCATAGGAATTTGGCAGCGAAACTAGGAGTAAGAGGGCTAGATCTTCATCCTCATATTTTACCTCCATCGACACTAGGTCGGAAACGATCTCCTTGAAGATCGATATGTGATTCATTACAGAACCACCTTCTTGCAACTTGTGCGAGAACAACTTCATCTTCACATGCATCTTGCTGGTTAGATCCTTTGACATGCATATCGACTCCAGCTTAGCCCACAGCGCGGCTGCGGTTTTCACCTGTAGAACTTCTTGCAGGATATCATTAGATAGATGCAGTTGAATAAGAGACGTAGCCTTACGGTCTTTTCTCTTCTCATCGGCAGACCACTCGGCTACCGCCTTATCGCCAAATTTCTCCAGCGCTTCGTCAAGATCATTGGACTGTGCGAGGATCGCACGCATCTTGACCTGCCATAACGAGAATCTCGTCTTGTAGTCCAGCAACGGTAGATCGAACTTCATCGATGCCATCCAAAAAACCCTAATCTGAAAACAGATCTAAAACACGGGCTCTGATACCACTTTTTATATGAGATAGCAAGAAACGACGAAGAGCGGAACGATCAAACCAACGGGGACACGAGATTTTAACGTGGAAAACCCCTCCAAACAAAGGAGAGGAAAAAACCACGGGCGCCAGCCAGCAATACTTCACTATATCGGGTGAGGTTACAAACGCCGTGGGTTTACAATGTGTGGCTTACCCCAACAGGCGACTTACAAGATGTATTTATAGAGGGCAGAAACCCTAAGTCGGTTGCGATCCGACTCGGATACGATCCGTACCGTACCGCGGGAGCTGCCGCCCCCGCACCCCCGCGACCGCAGGATGGGCTGGTGGGCTAACTTCCTCGCTACGCTACGGCCCAAGCCTCCCGGCGACGGGCCTCCGCTTCGCTCCGAAGTTAACCGCTCACTTCACTTCATCATATGAATTTGGATCACCATAAAACAACAGCCTGACCGCAATGGTCTTCTAGATTGCCCCGGTCCTGTCCTTCACGAACATCAACACCCAGCCTCTGGACTGGACCTGCATCTCTGAATAACCTCCTCTCCCAGCGCTTGCACTCCTTCATGAATAGGGGTGGAAACTAGTAGCGGATAATCCGAATTATTCGACATTTCTATTCGACAAAAATCCGCATCCGAACACAAAGCATATTCGTATCCGGGTTAAAGTTACCGAATACAAAACGGATGTGGTATGCAAAATCCAGCCGGATTCGGATAAAAATACGGATATATTCGTATCCGATGCATAGGTACGCGCAGCATTCAGCGTGTCCTTTTTTTTTATGGGAGCATTCAGCGTTTCCTGATGACCTTGTCGTGTGTGTACAAGTCTTAGCGATTGGGCCCAGCGTTCCATACCAAGGGCCAACAATTAGACAATCCCCCTCCTAACGATTTGGCCCAGCAAGAAAAATAACTAACAATGCCATAGCATTAGGTACGTGTTACAGATGCTCCTTTCACAAGGTATGCCAGCAAGATGATTCATTCGAACCTGGCGATTAGTTAGGGTGTTGGCGATTGCGCCGGCGACCTCGTCTCCGGCGGTGTCTTTCTGCGATCTCGATCTCTGAATCATCCCCCTGAACGTGGATCTGCTCGGGCTGATCAAGGGGACAGCTGGTCTGTCTACCCGGCCTTGGCGGAACAGTTCAGGGGTGAAGCGAACGGAGGTCTAGATTGGATCCTTGGTGGTGCCATGGCCGATCCAAAACCGCAGCAGTCAAGGGCGGATAAGGGGAAGGCAGTGAAGATTGACATCCAGGAATTGATGAAGGACCTGGATCTGCAGGATAGCGAGATCAATGATGTACACATCAGGAAAGCGGATGTGGAATCCATGAAGCTGAATGTCAGATGGATGGCGGTGGCTAGGGTTCACACTTCGAAACCCTTCAGCGACATCTCGTTCCATGACAAGATGGAGAGTGCATGGGGGCTGGCCAGGGAATTCTCCTTCAGGGCAGTGGATGAGAATCGGTTTGTGCTCCAGATGTTCTGCCTGGGGGATTGGCTGCGCGTCACGGAGGAAGGGCCGTGGCTGTTTCGTCAACAGGGTGTGCTGATTGAACCTTATGATGGCTCGGAGCAGCCAGAAACGATCAAGCTTGATAGCTTAGCTGTGTGGATTCAAATCCACAAAATCCCACCACTTTACCGCAATAAGGCAGTGGTGGAAGACCTTGCATCGAGGGTGGGTAAAGTGATGAGTGTGGACCTGGCTACTAGGTCTTTTTCTGGAGCTGATTTTGTCAGGGTCCGTGTGAAACTGAACGTGAATATCCCGTTGCCACGCTTTGTGGGGTTATCGCCAGAAGGCCAGGCGAAATTGCTTCTCCGAGTAAAGTACGAGAAGATCCCTCGCTTCTGTGAGGTCTGTGGACTGCTTGGCCATGTGACGCTTGAATGTGGTGATGGAGTTCATGAAGCCAAAGCCAAGCAGTATGGAGACTGGATGGTGGCCCCGTTTGCGGATTGGTATGTGAAAGCACCTGTTAAGCGCAGTTGCGAGGGCCAGAGCCAGAGTAACAACCGTGGTGGACGTCGTGGAGGACGCGGTGGAAGAGTGGGCGGGCGCGGCCAGGCAGGTGATGGCCGTGGAGCTGGTCGTGGCGAGTTTGGGAATGGTCTTGCTCGGGATCAGCCAGACATGCCGAATGCAGGCAGTGACCAGGGCATTATTAACAACAATGAGGTGGCTCTGCGTAAGAGGTCATCGGTTGATGCTGGGCTGATAAGCCCTCTGAAGAATGTTGCTGGTCAGGGAAGGGGTGCAGATGCAACGGCCAGAAAGAACTTACTGCTCACGATGGGGGAAGGAGAGGGAGGCTCTGCCTCGAGTGTTCCACCACTTCCTGCTCCCTACGTGAAGCAGCGTGACCCGAAGAAAACAAAGACGACACAGGCTCAGAAAGTGACAGGTGTGGAGCAATCTTTTTCAGCGGCATCCAAGGAGGATGGCCGCGGGGAGCAATGAGTGTCCTAATTCTAAACTGTCGGGGGTGTGGCAACCCGGCGACAGTGAAGGAACTTCGCGATCTAGCGAGGGAACATGCCCCGACCATCTTCTGCATTGTGGAGACTCAGCTATATAAGTCGAGGGTGGAAGGTTTAGCGAGTACTTTAGGTTTTGATAACGCTTTTGCTGTAAGTAGCTCTGGCCGTAGTGGAGGGCTGGGCATCTTTTGGAATAATTCAATAAAACTCGATATTTTACCGTATTCGCAATATCATATTGATGCTGTTGTTTTTCCGGATGGGGAACCATGGCGTCTTACGTGCGTTTATGCGGCAGCTCAGGTGGCTGATCGTCAGAACACTTGGGACACACTGAAGTTCATCAAGTCATCTTCGCCTCTTCCATGGATGTGCATTGGTGACTTTAATGAGGTACTCCATAGGGAGGAACATGTGGGGGTCAACGTGCGAAGTCAAGCGCAAATTGATGCCTTTCGTGATATGGTCGATGTTTGTGGCCTTGCTGACCTCGGATACAGAGGTCTAGACTGGACGTTTGAGAAAAAAGTTGCCGGAGGTACTTATTGCAGAGTGCGGCTGGATCGTGCACTTGCATCTCCATCGTGGAGCAGTTTGTTTCCGCTGGCAAATGTGACTCACCTTACGGCGGCAACGTCGGATCATAATCCAATTATTCTTAGATTGGAGGAGGAAAGCACTAGGCAGCAGGTTGGTAAGCTGTTTCGCTATGAGACAATGTGGGAGTCTCATGAGGAGTTTGATAATCTGTTGGAGAAGGAGTGGGGAGGTGCATCCATTGCCTCGCCTGGAGCCTTACAAACCAAGCTGGCAGCTCTTGCTTCATCGCTGCAAACTTGGGGGAGAGACACCTTTGGTAATGTTAGGAAGGAAATAAAAAAACTGAAGGGAGAGCTAGAAGATTTGAGGAAGGTATATGGCCGGCTGGGACCTTCTCACGCAGAAACAAAAATTGCGGATAGGCTGGTTGAGCTGTATCACCGGGAAGAAACCATGTGGAAGCAGCGATCTCGCATTCAATGGCTCTCGGCTGGGGACAAGAATACCCACTTTTTTCACCAGCGTGCGAGTAGGAGAAGGAAAAAGAACCGTATTACCAAGCTGAAACGACCTGATGGTACAGTTGTTGATAATCCATCTGAATTGGGCCTTTTAGCTCGGGAGTTTTATTGTGATCTTTACAAAACTGAAGGTACAGAAGGGATGCAGGAGGTTTTAAATGCTATCCCAACTACGGTCACAGCTGAGATGAATGAGAAGCTCACGGCTCCTTTTGTTGCAAAGGAGGTGAAAGATGCCCTCTTCCAAATGTTCCCTACAAAGGCCCCTGGACCAGATGGCTATCCTGCTCATTTCTTCCAGAGGCATTGGAACCTGTGTGGTGCAGAGGTAACAGATGCAGTGCTAAAAGTTCTGAGAGGTGAAGATAGCCCTGAGGTAATAAACAAAACTTTCGTTGTTCTGATCCCAAAGGTGGCTAGCCCAGTGGAGTTGGGACAGTTCAGACCGATAAGCTTGTGTAATGTTGTGTACAAAATTGCTTCTAAAGTCCTAGCGAATAGGCTGAAGATTTACCTCCCAGATATTATCTCCGAAGAACAATCAGCATTCGTTCCAGGGAGATTGGTTACCGACAACATCATCACGGCTTATGAATGTTTACATTTTATGAAGCACAACAAGGCAAAGAAGCATAGACATTGTGCTCTTAAATTGGATATGAAGAAAGCCTACGACCGTGTGGAGTGGTGCTATCTAGAGGCGGTTATGAGGAAGATGGGCTTTGCCTCTAGCTGGATTAATATAGTGATGAAGATGGTCACTACAGTGTCCTTTTCGGTTCTTTTCAATGGAGCACCGACAGAGGAATTTAAACCTAGCCGTGGCCTGCGGCAGGGGGATCCGATATCCCCATACTTGTTTCTACTAGCAGCAGAGGGCCTTTCAGGCCTCCTAAGATTGAGTCGTCAGTCATCGCATTTGGAAGGGATCAAGGTGGCTTCCACGGCACCAGCCGTCAACCACCTCCTTTTCGCCGATGACAGCCTGTTGTTCGTTAAAGCAAGTAAAGAGGGAGCTGAGGAAACCCAGAGTCTTTTGGACAAATATTGTCGAGCATCAGGGCAGAGGGTCAACCTAGACAAGTCCTCGGTCTTTTTCAGTAAAGGTTGCCCAGAGGCTGTGCGAGGGGAAGTGAAGCAAATTCTTCAGGTTCCCAATGAAACGTTGAATGAGAAGTATTTGGGACTCCCATCTGATGTGGGGAGATCAAAGAATGGTACGTTCAAGTATCTGAGAGATCGTATATGGAAACATGTACAAGGGTGGATTGAGCAGATCTTGTCTGCTGCAGGAAAAGAGGTTTTGATCAAGTCAGTTGCACAAGCTATTCCAACGTTTTCCATGTCTTGTTTCAAGCTACCTAGAGGGCTTTGTCTGAAGATCAATGCCATGCTGCGCAGTTTCTGGTGGGGCAGCAAGAGTGGCGAAAGGAAAACTTGTTGGGTGTCTTGGGAAAAAATGTGTTCACCTAAATCTTCAGGTGGACTTGGATTCAGGGATATAGAACTGTTTAACCTAGCGCTCCTCGCTCGTCAGGCATGGAGGATCTTGGTTAATCCCGAGTCTCTAAGTGCCCGGGTGTTGAAAGCGGTTTACTTTCCAAATGGTGATCTTTTGGAAGCAGAGGTTGGGAGCAAGCCGTCTCAAATCTGGCGGGCTATCATCGAGGGTAAAGATGTTCTCAAGCAAGGACTAATCAGGAGAATTGGTTCAGGTGAAGATACTGATGCCTGGAACCAAAACTGGCTTCCTCGCGATTTTATGCTCCGGCCAATTGCGTGCAAGAAGCAAAACCCTCCAGAGAAGGTTTCCGATTTCTTAGACCGTTCTAATGCATGTTGGAATATGGAGAGGATTGATGATTTCTTCTTACCAATGGACGCAGCGGTGGTTAGGGAGATACCTGTGTGTACCCGACGCCAAGATGACTTCTGGTCCTGGCATTATGAGAGGAATGGAATTTTTACAGTCCGGTCTGCATATAGGATGTTGGTTCAGACTAAGAGCAGACGTGAGGATTGGTTAGATGGTCGGGCAAACACATCCGATCATGTTGGTAGTGGGAAGCAGTGGACTACGCTGTGGAAGACTGCTGTACCGTCAAAGCTACGAGTTTTCTTATGGCGATTGGGGCATCAATCCTTGCCGACAGGCGATGTACGCCATCATAGGAAAATGGCAGAAAACAGTGATTGTAGTATCTGCGGGGGTGAGGACTCGTGGAGGCACTCCTTGCTTGATTGCAGGGCCTCAAGATGCGTCTGGGCTCTTGCAGATGAAGACACAGTTCAACTCATTTGTTCAGTTCAGGAGCCGAGTGCCAAACATTGGCTAGCAGCAGTTCGAGCAGCTCTACCTGACAAGGAGTGGACGGCTGTGGTAGTTACTCTTTGGGCGATCTGGTATGCCCGGAGGAAGATCATTCATGATGGGGAATATCAGAGCCCATTAAGTACTCATATGTTTGTTCAGAGATTTCTACTTGATCTGAACTTGGTCGAGCAGGCAAAACCAGCGGCGCGGCGACAGGCAACAAGGGTGTCGACGCCACTTTGGATCCCTCCACCGGAGGGTCTTGTTAAACTGAACGTTGATGCTGCTGTGAGAAGAGATGGCACAGCAGGGTCAGTTGGAGTGGTGTGCAGGTCACACGCGGGATTTTTCCTGGGAGCGTCTTCGGTCACCTTTCGTGGACACTCGAACCCAGCGATTCTTGAGGCTCTTGCTTGTAGGGAAGCACTAGCTTTGGCCACCGATCTGGGCGAGCAACGAATCTGCATTGCTAGTGATTGTTTGGAAGTTATTAAAAGTCTACAGCAACCATGCCTTGGGGCATTCAGTACTGTCCTGAAAGAAATTCAGGGGAGGGCTTCTTCATTGCAGGATGCAAAGTTTGTTCATGAATACAGGAGCTCCAATAGGGAAGCTCACAATCTTGCCAGGTTTTCGTCGTCTCTAGATCCTGGTCGTCGGATCTGGTTAACTGAGCCACCTGATGGCCTTTGTATCCCGTATTCTATTGTTGATTAATAAAGTGTGGTGTTCTCAAAAAAAAAAAAGGTACGTGTTACACTATTCTCAAAGAAAAAAAGGGTACGTGTTACACCTACGTCTGTCGCCTCTCCTCCATGCAGGCGCCGGCGACGTGCACTAGTACTTGCTCTAGGAACGTCAAAAATACACAGGTAGCTGAGTGAATTAATGTGTCACTAGCTATAGCCGTCTATTTTATTTTATTTTATTTCATAAATATTTGTACAATTATAGGATATTCATATCCGTGCCGAATGTTAGAAAAATCCGCTATGTACTCGTATTGGAATAAAATCCGATCTGCATTCATATCCGACAATATCCGTATTCGTATTCGTATCTGCTTTATAAATATGAAATATGATGTGGGGTGGGCATTATCCGATCCGCATCCGATCCGTTTCCACCCCTATTCACGAACATCAACACCCAAACTAACACATTATTGCTCACCTTGTTTTTATACACGACTCACAGTAAACTGGAGCAGCCAACAAGCTCAAACAATGATATGAAATTCTGAATCACTGCACACAGGGGAACGGTGATACACCATGCAAGTCTACTTGTAATGTCTAACAACGGTTTTTTTTAATGAGGCAAAAACTTTGCCTTTCATATAGATGTAGGAGATTCAAAAACATGCTACAGCCTAAGACAAATAAAAACACCCCCACAAAGCAACACTAATTATTAATTTGTTGTTAAAAACACTAACATTTTTTTCCTTCAATATTTCCCAGGAGCCCTGTGGGGTGGGCAATTGCGGTCTTACAAATGGTGTGCCAGTATTGAATTACAGTTAAGCGGTTCATTCCCAAGTCTTGCATCAGTGAAGGGCAAGCTAGCCAAGAAACCGCAACCCACCAAATGCTCTACGAAAACGACAACCCTGCGAAGGGCGCCGAGCTCCATTATAACGAGTTAACGGAGCTACATCAGTTTTTGGGACAGATATCTACAAACAAAATAAAGAAAGTAACCACCAGACTAGACCAACTACTAACTGCGGCATCCACCTCGCAAACCACCGGCTACCAGGGTTTAAGCTATCTTACACAACAACATTCATGACCAGATGGTCAATCACCAGCTTACAGACATACCACCAAAACAAGGTTTTAACAGACAAACTGCAGCGCCACGCTCAGGGACGAGAATGAAACGTCCACAACTTCTTCCAACTGCCTCCAGACAACAACTTTGCTACAAAGGAGCAATGTTGGTCTTTTGACAGCTGCTTTCACTGATGATCTTCAGCTTCCTCCATGTTCTCATCTGTAGCAGGGACTTAGGGACATCTTCAATTGCTAGTCTGCTTGTATTCGTCGAGGGCAACCTTGGCAGCCCATCAGTGGACAGCCTTAGCAGGATGCCGACACCTTCCCTCAAGTCCTCCCTTTCCTGAGTGGGGTGTAAACCTGCCCAATAGGTAATAAACACACAAGCATACCGAATTAGTTCCACCAAATGCTCTAGGAGTAACGATATTTAAACAAGATATGTCTAGCAGTCTCTTGAGAGAATTATGCGGCCAATTCATGATTGCAATGCGGTTCCATGTTAAGAGGCAATTATGAACGGCTACCCAAGCGGAGAAGTGGCACTTTGGAGGCGTCGCGATCTTCCACACTAGAGGCTTGAAAGAACTACGCGTAGTTTAGGCCAAAGTAGCCGTGTGGCATCCATTGGATGTCAGGGTCTAGATGACTGCCTCCTCAATTTCACGCACAAGAGTGAATGAGTGATCCCTCAGAGCGTGCGTCCGAAAGCCTGACGAATTTGAGATGTGGTCTATAGTGGAGTTCTGAACCCAGATATCTGCCATCCAATTAAGATTAGTGATTGCATCTTGAATAAATTGGAAGCCTCGAATTTTTTTACACAGTCAATTCCGGAGAGTTCCCATCAAGCCACGAAGAGGACCACAACTACGCATTTCGACCACCCCCAATGGTAAACTTTGTCGCGGCGTTAAAAACACTTTGTCCGAAGCGTCATTTGGTGGGTGTCGAGGCCTACCAAAGACTTGTCCCAGGTCACCCATTCAAACCATAGCCAACATAGATGTGGGAAAACTTGTCTAAGGTCTAAGATACCAAGATCCTCAAGGTCTAAGCGCCACGTGGAGAGGTCAGCGCTAGTCAGATCAAATTAGGACATTCGATGAACAACTTAAGAAAATATGAGACTACCATATGCGTTTTAAAACCCAATTGGTATTTTCGTGGAAAAATTAGGTTCGAACCAACGTTCCAGCGATCCTACCACGGATACCCATGTGGTGCAGGCGTTCTGCAATGACTTTAGCTGCTACTACCTCTGTTTTTAATATAAAATGTTTCAACTCTTTTTTCACGTTCACATATCCAAATTATATTTAGACATGTTTTAGTATCCATATTCACTCATTTTAGTGTGTATCTAGACAATATATGCGGTAGCTAAAACATCATATATTAAAAAACGGAGGGAGTAGCTGGTATAGTCGACAATAACCTCGTCCTTGAGTTATATCAAAAAACGGAGAGAGTAGTTGGCATAGTCGACAACAACCTCATCCTTGAGTTATATCGCCATCACCACATCCTCCACGTTTGGCACGTCCATGGCTCAATCGGCCATCACTTCAAGATATACACGCAATCGTTGATTTTTTTTAAATAATATGTTTTTTATTACAAATTCGGCCGGTAGTACGCGTGTCCGTGGAATTTGACCAGTAGGGCGCCGTCGCTCCAGAGCGAGCCGAAAGGAGGGTTTTGGTATCCTCCGAGCCGAAAGGCCTCTGTCGGCGTGCTAGGTGGCGAGAGATGCATGCGCAGCGCAGGGTGGCAGGCGGGGTCCCGCGTCTTTCGGCCCCGAGCAGAGCGAAAGCCCACTTTCGGCCTCGACCAGAGCGAAAGGTCGCTTACGGCTTGGAGCGAAACGAAAGCTGGAGGATAAGAATCTCCGCCCGCTCCTCCCCGACCGGACGCGCTCACTTTCCCCTTCCTTCTCTCATGTTCGTGTTCTTCATCTGTTCTTCATCTCCACGAAATGAGCAGCTGATTCAAGTCAAAAAAATTGCTGCAAGTGATTAGATAGCTAAAAAAGAAGAGAGAAGTGCTGGGGCATCCAAGATCTGTTGATGGGTTAGGTTTTTTTGGACTCGTTTTGAGGGGTGGAGGTGGAGGATTGGCAGCAATGGTGGTCAAGAATGGTGGAGGATAGTGGTGTTGTGCGCTGGTGTTTGATAAGGTGGTGCTGTGGTGGAGAGTGGAGGCGGTAGATTGAATCCGGAGAGCTGTGCTGACGGGATCCACACGCGTCAAGGGTAAACCCTATTTAGTCACTAGATGATTTATGTTTAGTGTAATAATAGTTTGTGAGCTAGCGTAAATAGTGTAGATATTTTTCGTTATATTCTGTTAGTATATTGTCTAAATACTTTATTAGATGGATACGTTAATATTAGTGATAGTCTAGACATTTAACCGGTGGTAGTAATATTATATTTTGTCAGTTAGATTTAGTAATATTATTAAGTGCTCGTAATAATGGTCGGTCCTAAATAAATTTGTTTAGGTCATGGAAGTGGTTGATATTGTCGTGCACTATGGCGCCGGTAATGTCGGTGTAAATGAGTCAGGTGTTGATTTGAGTGAATTTGGTAATATGTCGATTCAGCTTACAGACCCGATGAATTTGAGAATAGCTGTCATTCAGCACTATTTCACAATGAATTTCGGGTTTGATCCTAATAGCTCGACAGTTAAGATTAAGTCAATATGGAGCAAATCCCGTACAAATATTTTTCGGGAGTTGTTACCGCTGGATCGGACAAGTCAGTGGACATCTTGGCTGGCATCATGCCAACGCCGAGGTACACAACCAGAAATCTTGCTGATGTTTTATCTGAAGCAGAAAAATATGGAACACGGTGGCGAGGGTCCGGAGCATGGACAGAGTAGTGAGCATACTGGATCAGAAAATATTGATTTGTTTGGCTCTGTGGCAGATATTTCTGAAAATTATGAACCAACACTTAGTAGTCAGTCGGCCGGATCAACGGAAGTAGGGGAGGCAGATGGGGATGAGTATTTAGGAACATTACAACAAGAGATGTTGAATGAAGATGAGGATGGCCTTGCAGAAGATCTTGATTCTGATAATGAAGAGGATGATGAGAATGATGTTGATGATGTGCCTATTCCTGACTCTTGGAATGTGGACAAGTCGAACATGACAGTCGTGCATGACAGACCCTCTTCGTCATGGGAGTATCACATGAATAATATTCAAATCGGTGCTCAGTACATCATAAAGCAGCAGCTTCGGGAAGCCGTGATTAAGTGGGCTTTGTCCACGCAAAGGGTTTTCCGCACTGAAGTCTCAAACAGTCAATATTTGACTATGAGTTGTGTTGATATTAACTGTCCAGGAAGGGTGCATGGTCACTTACCCAAGTATGACGTGATGTGGGTGGTATCCGGCTTCGAGCCGCACACTTGTGAAATATCGAGTACAATGAGTGACCATCCAAACCTGACTTCAACTCTCATTGCACGCCTCTTGTATGATGAGATAGTGCGGACAAAATATATGGTGGCGAGGAGCATTCAGTTGACGGTTAAGGCTAGATGGAACACAAGCATTAAGTATGGAAAGGCGTGGAGAGCAAAACAGAAGGCTCTGGAGAAGAGGTTTGGGACATTTTATGATGCATACGATAATGTTGTCCGTCAAATTACCACATTGAGTGAGAAGAATCCTGGCACCCATGTATCTTTGCAAGTAATTCAGATTACGGAGCAGCCAAATTATACTGTATTTCGCAGGATGTTCTTCTCGTTCGCAGTATGCATCGAGTCATTCAGACATTGTCGCCCAGTCCTCCTCATTGATGGCACATTTCTCACAGGCATGTATAAGGGGCAGATACTAACCGCGATTGGTGTCGACGGTAACCAACAGATCGTTCCAATTGCCTATGCCTTCGTTGAGGGGGAGAATTATGAAAGCTGGTTATACTTTCTCAGGCAATTAAAAGAGGCAGTCGTGAAAGATCGGCCAAATGTGTGCATACTGCATGACAGACATCCAGGCATATTGAAGGCAATCAAGGCACTTCAGGAACCTGGTTTGGAAGAAACTCATCCCTGGACTGACCTGCATAGCCGATGGTGTATGCGTCATCTTGGTGCAATTTTTTACTCATGTTTTAAGAGTAAGAGGCTGATGAATCTGTTCAAAAGACTCTGCAATATGAATCAGGAAAGAAAGTATAAATTTCTGTGGGAAAGACTAACTGAATTCACGAACAAACAAGTGAAGGAAAGAAGAGCTGCACAGGCAACAACTGTCGCTGCTCAGGTGGCAGCGGCTCAGGCTTCGCAGGCTTCTGCGTCGCAGACAGATGAAGGGGATCCTATTGGATTGTGTGACTTGCCTGGAATTGACCCACCTGGAACAAAGAGAAAGAAAGGAACTCGAATACGGAATTTTGTAGAGTGGATAGAAAAAGAGCCTCCCGTCAAATGGACTTTGTTGCATGATACACATGGAGCACGATATGGCATCATGACAACCAACCTTGCTAAGGTATACAACTTCGTACTCAGAGGTAACAGGGGTTTGCCACTCACAGCATTAGTCGAGGGGATTATGCACGGAACAATGACATATTTCAAAGACAGACGTCAAGAAGCCGTGGAACATATTGAACGTTACCCCAACACACCGTATTGCAGGAAGATCAGACTGTACATGGAGAAGAAGACAATGAAGACATGTTTGCATGGCCTCATTAGAATTGGTAACGAAGAAGCAAGGTATGAGGTGCGCTTACCGATTGCGAGATTTGGTGCTGCTAATGAGAGGAGAACCCACGAGGTTACAATTACTGATGACGCACCGCCAACTTGTTATTGTACATGCAACAAGCCAATACTACTTCATCTCCCATGCTCACATGTGTTGGCAGTATGTGGGCAGATGGGTATGAACCCATACTACTTCGTCTCACCGTACTATATGAAAGAGGCAGTGTTGCATACCTAGACCGGGGAGATGGCAGGATATAGAGTTGTCGGTAGCTTCAACAAGGTTGATCCGTCAACGCGAATATACATTCCCCATCCAGCCGACAAAAGGACAACCAGAGGAAGACGACAGTCGCGACACATCCGGAATGATATGGACGAGGCTGAAGCAGGTGGAAACACTTACCAATGCTTGCTTTGCACTATGTATGGCCATAGAGAGAAGCATTGTCCTGAATACAACCAGAGAGGTGGTCCTTCAAACCAGCGAGGGAGAGCAGTTCCTCCACACAGACGAGGAAACAGAGGCAGAAGAGGACGTGCACAACGTGGCTAGCATTGGGCTAGGATCTATGTGGACTATGTTTTTATTTGTATTACGAATAATATGTCGTGTGGACTATGTTTTGTATTTATAATATGTCGAGTGGACTAATTGTTTTATTTATAATTTGCGCTACATACCATGGTTTTATTTATAATTTGCGCTAGATACCATGATTTATTGTAGTATGCAGATGGCTCGACGTGCCTTGCTTGATGACACGATTGATGCCAAGCATCGGGCTAGGATCTGGGAGTCAGGTAGTCAGCCTCCCCGATTACGTACGCGGACTGCAGGAGCTAATTGGCCGCTGCACCCCGCTTGGATTGATCGGTACGTGAAACTTTATAACTGTGTTTAACTATGTATTACATAAATGTGTTTAATTTATCTCACTGATTTAACTTTGTATGTGCAGGTTGGCTTGGTCAGGTCTATTACCACTTGCTCGTTTGGTCGAGATGAGTGATGAGATAGAGGTTCTGATTCCGCCAGAGGAAGTCGGCCAAGAGGCCCAACACCTCTACCAGAGTGCTAGTAGTTGTGTCGGCGTGGACAAGTCACTTGTGAGCTGCCTAGTTGATCGATGGAGGCCCGAGACCCACACGTTCCACTTCAGGACGTGTCATATTTGTTGGGACTCCCGTTAGCTGGCGAGGTGATTGGGCCGTCTGAGACTCCAGTCGGTTGGTGTGACAACATGCAAGCACGGTTCGCCGGCGTGAGTCCAGAAAATCCTGAGTTGGAATACAGTTCGCACGGTGTGAGACTCGCGTGGCTCACCAATTTTAAGATAAACTCAATTTTGTATTTCCTAACTAAGTAAATTTTATTGCTTACTTCTTATTGTTCAATGTGTCCGTACTAACTTAATTTGCCTTTCATTGCAGCTTCATAAATTAGGATACCCTGAGGTGGTTCTGAATCAGACGCAGATTACTAGAAGTCTGGAGGCCTATCTGTTGTGGCTATTTGGCAAGGTGATGTTCACTGAGACTCACCAGGACACAATTACTGCGCGATGGATACCTGTGGCGCAAGAGATTGCGGAGGCGCAGATGGAGGGGTACATCACGCCCCGTAGTTTCGGGTCTGCAGTCTTAGCCGCTACGTACAGAGTCATGTGCAACGCGTGCGTGAAGGGTAAGGAAATCTCTTCGCTACTTGGATGCCCGCTTCTTCTGCACCTTTGGTCTTGGGAGAGGTTCCCTGTTGGCAGACCTGCCGTCGACGCGCACATTCCTTGGGACTACAGACTCATGGATCATACCGAGGTCGATGCGCCTACGTTCGGCAGCACGTGGGCACAACGAGAGGTAAACAATCTATTATATTCGGTTATGTACTATGTTATTTTTCGGTCAACTAACTAGTCTATTATATTTACATACAGCGACGATTCAAGGGTGACCAAGTGAGGAATTGTTATGGATCATTCACTGAGTGGTTCGATGGGCTTCATGACCACCAGGTTATATGGGAACCATACAACCTCGTCGCAAGGCAGACTAGATTTCCTGGGGAGATTTCTCTACTGTGCACGAGAGATCAAAGGTACTGGTTCACACGAGCTCGTATTGTGTACGACGTATCGGTAGAGGAGATGTCACAACACCGGATCATGAGACAATTCGGAGCACGCCAGCTGCCGGAACCTCCGAGGCGACCTCACCTCCCTTCCCACGTGCACAGGTAACTCTTCTTGCTTAAATTAATCTACATGTATTTATACTGCATGCTACATCTACTAGTTTAAAATTATTCTACACGTACTTATACTGCAGGTTAAGTCGCTAAGGAGACAGACCACTTGTAACTTGGCTGCAGAAGGTCCAACCGTACATGGCTGAATGGGCGACTGCGTCCGTGATTGAAAATATGTGGCCGGTAAATGAGGCGTTTGTGCGTACTGATTTTGAGCAGTATCTACAGGCATACAAACAAGCCACTCGCACAAGGTTACTTCCGTCGGCACAGCCTGATCAGATGGAGCCAGCTACTGTCACCGACATGTACCCACTACACGGCATCAGAGGGCCGCGGTACTCTGCGGTACGTACGGAAAATATGATCATCCACTGAATATTCTATGTCATAATATAAATATCTAACATTTTTCGTTATTACACAGGCTGAGCTGCTAGCTGAGATTCAGCATGATGTGAGTACGTACGAGCCGCCACCTGAGTGTGTGCCATGGTTCAGACGACTAGAGGACAGGCTTCGTCGGGCGTACAGTGTGCGTACCTGTTCTAGGGCTACCGATGTTGTTCCACGCCAGCCAGCTCCGCGTCCTCCACGCCACTCTACACGCACTACGGATACACATGTATCACCTACCCAGCAGAACACACATCGGCATGACCCAAGACCTCGTTTTACAGCTCACCAGCCTATGAGCACACGACCTACGTTCGAGGTCGGTTCGTCATCGCACCAGCCAGAGTATTTCGAGCCGGGTCCTTCACAGCCAATTCCTACCCAGCCTGGTACTTCCTCGTGGGTCATGCCCCCTAGTATGATGATGCAGCAGCCCGGTATGTATCAGTGGGGGCATGCCACGTGATTTCGGTTTTGGGCAGCCGTCTTATGGACAGATGACTTGGAGCGGGGCTTTCCCTCCTATGAGTCAGCCAATGCTCGGTAAGTATGTTTTCTTTTTGTAACATATTATGCTTGTTCATAAATATCAAACACTAACAAAATATCATCTACAGGTGGAGGTGGTTCCGCGTACAACTCTCCCCAGTTTGACCAGGAGCATCCGATGTACTATACCCCACCGCCCGAAACACAGGAAACCCAGTTTGACCAGGAGGGCGAGGAGTTGCCGCTTCAAGGCCGTGGGATGCGACAACACCGCGCTCCGACACGCTTGTCACCCTCCGGACCTCGCCAGAGAAGACATCGCAACCATCCTCAGGCAGACGAGTAGCGATACTTTTATCTACGATATATTTCTATCTATATGTTGTACTAGACATATTTCTACCTATGTACCATTATGTAGTACACATTATGTATCGTTATGTACTAGACTTATTTCTACCTATGTAGCAAAATTTGATATGTCAGTAACCGGTATACATTGGTACGTAAGATAAGATACAACAAACCTCGATTATATACCGATCACACCACACAACAATAGGAAATGAAGGTACAACTACTAATTAATCGATACTCAAAGAAAGATATAACATAACTCAAATTAAGATTCTACCTATCTCCAATCAATGCAGCCTGCACCATCCGCAGATTTAGCACCCTTGCCCTTTGACGATGATTCAGGCTTCTTTCCCGCACCCTTGCTCGATGTTTCTGCCTTCTTCTCCTTGCCCTTACGCAGTGCTTCAATCCCCCTTTCCTTTGACGACGGCATGAAATCGTCGTCATCATCGCTGGAGTATACCCAAAGAAAGGAACGACCGTACCTCTCACGTATGTCTTGAGTTCGATGAATCGGCTCATTGGTAACATGCCTATCGAACTTATCCGCAAGCCTCATGAATTCAGCACGGATTTGTTCTGTAGTCCTATACGGAAACCCATCTCGGCATAGCCTCGCCCCTAGCAAAGCGAGATGTCTCTCACTACCAATAATTTCTTCAAGTGAAACTTCCCTACCATCTACCTTCAAATAGGTGATAATCTTAGCTAGATGCTCGGATGCGGCTATATGAAAGCCGGACACACACTTCTCACAAGGTACAATACACACCATGCTGACGCTATTTGAGAGTACCCCGCTTAGCCTAGAGTGGTTTTTATAGGACAATTGAGGTGAAAACGGTCGCGGGAAATGGTGGCGGGAGGAACAGGCGGGAAACGGTGGCGGGAGAAACGGGCGGGAAACGGTGGCGGGAGAAATAGGCGGGAACGACCGACGGGAGAAACGCGCGCGAATCGGTGGCGGGAGAAATAGGCGGGAACGGCTGGCGGGAGAAACGCGTGCGAATCGATGGCGGGAGAAATAGCCGGGAGAAACTGCGTGGCGGGAGGAATAGGCGGGAACGGCTGGCGGGAGAAACGCGCGCGAATCGGTCCCGGGAGAGATAGCTGGGAGAAACGCGGGAGAAACTGCATGCAACCCTCGTCTTCTTCCGTGCCGAAAGAGCCTTTCGTCTCGGGCAGGACCGAAACTTGTCAGCTTTCGGCCCGGGCATGACCGAAAGTGTCCTTCGGACCCTCCTGAAGCGAAAGCCCTCTTTCGGCCTGGCCCAAGCCGAAAGCTGGAGCTTTCGGCCCCCTCCGGACCGACGGCGCGCTAATTTTCGAATTCCACGGACGAGCATACTAAGTAGCGAATTTATAATAAAAAAACATATTATTTAAAAAAAACTCCGCAATCGTTGGTGCTGAGCGAGAGATCCTGGTTATTCTGTCCAGCTATGCGCGTAGGATACAAATCGGTTTCAGAATATTCAATGATATATACTAGTGCTTGGAATGATATCAAGATGCATTCGCTCGTTATCACAGTTGAAAAGGGAAGGAAACAATCAGACAAATATAATAAGTTGAGGGAAAAAATTCCTCAATATTAGTTGTCTTCCCAGATTTGCAATATAATTAAGACATGTATAAACATCTCCCGGCCAAGGAACATCTACAAGTAGTACATCGGACTGGCTAACTTGTTTTGTCATTTTTTTTTTGAAACTACTTGTTCTTTCAATTAGACATGGATACTTCAGAGAATTCTTTTTTCTCCGCTTTCTCATGATGACTCCTCTCAGAAGTGGATATGTTTTCACGGTGTGGCCTGTTGTACCTTGAGGTCATCATCTTGTTATAGAACACAAGCCCCGTGGTTGCACCAACGCCATTGAACAAAAAATCCATGAAAGTCCTATGAATATAGATAAATTGGAAATGATGACAACCAAGAGAATATACTTGCAAGTTCAAAATCATTAGGGAATCTAAGATTTCGTTTATCTCACAATATTTCAAGTCAAAATTCGATTCTCACAAACCCGAAAATGAACATGGAGAAGAGGATAAATTGAATAAATGACAGCAAGGTGAAAAATGTTAAAAGCATCAAATAAGTATCTCTCTCCTGCTACCAAATTGACATAAGCATGGTGAATATGAGTATATGACTACATCATACAGAGCAATAAGAATTGGTCCCTCTGTCCTTCCTTGTTCTTACGAAACTTTTCAAATGGTTGTGACTGGCTACAAAAGTTATTCGTCCTGGGTGGTTCACCCATATCAAATTTGATAGAAAAGAAGGATGATGTACGTACCAGCCCGTAAAGTCAAAGTCTTCCTTCCGGAAATCATCATCGTACTCACGATCGTTGTAATAATTCCGCTGCGATCAGAGTTGAAAAAAAATTATCGAACTTATTTCACAAAATTGTAAGCAAGGGAAACAAATTATATATATGAGACCAAATCTTTTGTATGCTGAGGCCTAATTTCAATAGTAACCACACGCCTCGGGAGATTGACCCATACATTTGCACTGGACGATTTCTTTGTAACTTCAAGTCACATTTTTGCATGTTGGATGATCATGGGGAAAACTGCAGTTATAGGACATGGCTTCTTCTAAAGGACATTTTATTCGGGTGTATCTGTGCATGGCTGATTCACCCAGGAAAGTGCAGCAATTATTTTATATAAGTTTTTTTATTGTTTTCTTCAAGCTATCTTGACATACAAAGCAACTAGGTACATGTGGAGCTAACATAAGCAACTTGGTATGGCCTCACTCTCTATGGTGCCTATACTATTACTAACCCATATCTACTTTATGAAACGTCTGATTTTAGGTTTGCAGCACGTTATGTATTCTTACGCAATGCAGTTTATCTGTGTTTCCTGGCTCATAAATAATTTTCCTGTTTAACCTACAGAGATGTGATTATATAAAGAAAAAGACACGCAGACGTGTGGTGAACATGCTACATCATGATTTTTAGCAACTACTATGCTTTGAGTGAGAAGAGTGTCAGATTACACATGTTTGGGCTAAACAGATATAATCGGTTACCATTGTCAGCTCTCTTTAAGTTGTGTATAATTGGTCTCTAAAATGATGTCTGAAATCTGTCTTACACTGAGACGTGTGATGCTCTTTATCCTCAGAGCTATATTTCTATATGGCCTAATTTGGCCTAGGCTTAAACTTGTTTCTTTCTGTTTTTGCATGATTTAGGATGCTTTGCTGTTTTTCTTTACTTTCATGGATCTTGGAAGATGCTTCTTTGATCCATGAAATATCTAACATGAGTCTGATACTTTAATCTGAATGTTGGTAAACATTATACTAGAAAAAAGCTTTCTCATAAGTAAAATACAATAATGTTCTTTTGTTGAGAGTCACAATTGTAGTCAATTTGAAACCAGCTTTTTTACGACCTGAAATCAGTGTAAGCCTCTTCGAAACAGTTAAATGAACGAGTACAGTTTGGTGACATTTAACATGAATGCATCAGATTTTATGTTTAGTTATATTTATGCAGAACAATGCTCTCAACCAATCAGCAAATCTCAATCACGCCATACCCGGCCCCAGAGCAATGGACGTCCCAGAACAAATCTCCCAAATTGATAATTGATTCAATGTTATGCAGTAAATCATGCCGTCTTTCTAGTCTCAAAGCAAAGTCATGAAATATTGGACCTAATTAAATCCACTAACCCTAACAGCTGGGTGATTCGGTCACATATATAGGTGCATACTTTGGATGTGATGCTGGATGAAGGGTTGCGGCGACAACCGTTGCCGAAGAAGCGAGAGCGCGGTGCCGCCAACTGCCGGAAAGCGAGGCGATTAGCAGATCGGAGCATCGCCATGGCTCGACGAATTGTCTCGTGCGCTCCAATTGGCGACCTACAGCCTAAGGCCTTGTTTACTCCCGGGTTTTTTTGGGATGGGAGGTTTGGGGATTGGAGGGGATTTGGTGAATCCCTCCCTTTCACCCAATCCCCAGATTTCCCCACATATCCCCACTTTTTCTAATTCTTGGTGTTGTTTATCAAATTTGGGGATGACAGGTATTGTAACATATTGAACTTGACAATAAAACACTAGCATAGGAGAGCAAGCACTAGCATTTAACACATACGAGAGATCAAGCACTAGCACCTAGCATTTATCTGTGAGCCACTGATTCTCGGTAGCTTCATGGCAGAATTCTAGGGAGAGATCAAGCGGTAGCACTAGCATACGAGAGATCAAGCACTAGCACTAGCATACCAGAAATCTGATCTAAATCAAACCACTAGCTTCTAACGATTGGACGTGAGGCCCGCACGGCGACGAGGGGATCTCGTGCTGGCGGAGGGAAGGAGAGAAGAGGAAAGGGAAGGAGAGGGGAGGGGACGCGAGGAGGTAGCCGGTAGGCTCGCCGGACTGAAGGGCTCCCGTACGAGCGAGGCAGGTGTTCGCTGCAGCGTTCGTGGCGGCGTCCGCGCCGTCGCCTCCGGTCTGCTCCCGATGGGGTGGGGGCAGCAACAGCAGGAACGCGCGCGACGTTCTCGGGGACGAGGATGAAGTGGTGCGGAGACGACGCCGGCGACGCGCGTGAGAGGCGGCACGGGGCGGGATCGAGGCGTCGGCGGTGACGCGCCATCGCCTCCGGTCTGCTCTCGCGAGATGAGTTCCCCGAAGAAACGCGAAGGGAGGCTCGCGTGTGAGGACGAGGATAAGTCTATCGTTAACCGGTGGGATTTCTCGGGATGGGCCGGGAGGAAACTCAGAAACACACCGGTAGTAAATGGGCTTGCGGGGATTTTTCGGGATTTACGGGTGGGCCGGGAAATTCCCTTCCGAACCCAGCGAATACCGGACGAGTAAACAAGGCCTAAATGTGGGCCAGAGCCACTGACTCCGAGTCCAAGTAATGAACGGAGAGTCCTCTCTAGAGTTGAAAAATTAAATCCCCTGGATAAAACTGGCCCGGACGAGCTGCAATTAAACAATTAGCTTGTATCGTCAGACTATCATGTGCATTTTAAAAGAGTTAGAACCAAACCACCGTTTCAGCGATTCTGCCACGGATACCCCTGTGGTGCAGGCGTTCACCAATGCGTTTAGCTAGAAAAAAAATCCTATACAACCCAAGTTGAAACGATAAACTGGTAGCTGGTATAGTCGACAACAACCTCGTCCTTGAGTTATATCACCATCACTACATCCTCCATGGTTGGCACGTCCATGGCTCCCTCGGTGGTGCTGAGCGACAGATCCAGGTCGTTCTATGCAGCTATAATTTAGGATCAGGCAAATCGGTGTTAGAATACTCAATGAGCTACCTTGTAGAGTTTGTATCGGATATTTCTTGTTAGCTTTCGACGTCTCTGTGTCGACCCCGCAAAACCTCTTATTTATGTGTGGTTGCTTTATTTTTAAACCGGTGTGAAATCTTGTTTCGAGGAGAATACTCAATGTTATATGCTTGGAATGATATCAAGATGCATTATCATTACCACAGTTCAAAAAAGAAAGAACGCAATCAGAAAAATATAGTAAGTTGAGAGAAAACAATTCCTCAATATAAGTTGTATTCTCATACTATTTATTACAATATAATAAAGACATGTATAGACATCTCCCGGCCAACGAACATCTACAAGTAGTACATCAGACTGGCTAACTTGTTCTTTCAATTAGACATGGATACTTCGGACCATTCTTTTTTCTCCGCTTTCTCATGATGACCCCTCTCAGAAGTGGATATGTTTTCATGGTGTGGCCTGTTGTACCTGGAGGTCATCATCTTGTGGTAGAACCCAAGCCCTGTGGCTATACCAATGCTTCCGAACAAAAAATCCATGAAATTCCTGTGAATATAGATAAATTAGAAATGGTTACAACCACTATACATACTTGCAAGTTGAAAAGTGAATCTAAGATTTCGATTATCTCTCTATATTTCAATTCAAAATTCGATTCGCTACAAATGTGAAAATAAACATGGAGAAGAGGATAAAAATGAATAAATGACAGCAAGGTGAAAAATGTCAAAAACATCAAATAAGTATCTCTCTCCTGCTACTAAATTGACATAAGCATGGAGTTCCCTCTGTCCTTGTTCTTATGAAACTTTCAAATGGTTGTGACCGGCTATAAAAGTTATTCTTCCTGGGTGTTACACCAATCGCAAATTTGATAGAAAAGAAGGATGGTGTAAGTACCAGTCCGTAAAGTCTTCCTTCCAGAATTCGAAATCGAAATCGTACTCGCTACCGTTGTAATAATTCCGCTGCAAATCAGAGTTGAAAAAATTATCAAACTTATTTCACAAAACTGTAAGCAAAGGAAACAAATTATATGTATGAGCCCAAAGCTCTTGCATGCTGAGACCTAATTTCAATAGTAACCACACACCTCGGGAGATTGACCCATACATTTGCACTGGACAAAATCCGAAAAGAAGAGATCTTCATATATGATTCAAAGTAGATGCACAGCCTAACTCCTAAACGTATAACGATTTCTTTGTAACTTCAAGTCACAGTTTTGCATGTTGGATGATCATGGGGCAAACTGCAGCCATAGGACATGGCTTCTTCTAAAGGACATTTTATTCTGGTGTATCTGTGTATGGCTGATCCACCCAGGAAAGTGCAGTCTTAATTATTTTATAAAAGCTCATTTGTTATTTTATTGTTTTCTTCAAGCTATCTTGACATACAAAGCAACTAGGTACATGTGGAGCTAACATAAGCAACTTGGTATGCCCTCACTCTCTATGGTGCCATACAAACCCAACTCTACTTTATGAAACTTATGATTATAGGTTTACAGCAAGTTATGTATTCTTATGCAATGCAGTTTATCTGTGTTTCCTGTCTCATAAATATTTTTCCGGCTTAACCTATAGAGATGTGATTATAAAAAGAAAACGGAAAATCTAGTTGTAAGGCGCCTGCTGTCTGGCGAACCCGTACGCACGCCCGCGAGCCGTCCGATCGTTGAGGGACGGCGGATATCGCACGTCGCACTCCCGATCCAGATTCTCTCTCATATTCCTTTTCTTCTGCAGCCCGTGAGCACGGAGCCACGCCGCACCCGTGAGCCCAGCCACGCCGCCGCCCTCGTCGCCGTCGGCCTACCTGTGCCGCCGTCCTCCGCATCCACCATTCCGGCGTCTCCGGCGTCGGCCTCCCCGCGCCGATGTCCTCCGCGTCTGCGACGCCCCGCGCCATCGCCGCCGCGCACCTCCGGAATGACCTCCCGTGCTGCCGCCTCAAGGGTTCTAACCCGTGCGCCTCTAGGTCGAGATCCTGTTCAGCTGCAATCCCCACGCCTCCATCCGTCTCCTTCCCCGGCTGTCGTCGCTGCCATCTGGCTCCTCTCACGGCCAATGCCGCCGCCCGCCGACTGCTCACCTGTGGGCGTCGAAGAAGCCACAGGAGCCGTGGGAGTACATGAAGGCAAAGCGCAATGGCGGCACCAGCACCAACACCGGCACACTCTTCTGCTCCGGCGCCGTTCACGCCCTTCGACTGTCTCCCCTACTTCTACTCCCGGGTCGAGTTGTGCTCCTCATATCGATCGAGTACATGAGATAGATTCAAGAGCTACCTGCTCCAAGCTCATCCCAATCGATTGATGTGGGTGCTCAAGCTGCATATTTTGGGAGATCGATCTAGTACTCCATGAGATTGATCTAGGAGATGCGATAGTACTACTTGGCTGCTACAGACGAAAGAAAAAATCATCAAAACCAGACAAAGTTGCTATTCCTGCAGCATGTCCCTAAGACGTGCTACCAAACCTCGTCTCAACGTGTTTTTAACTCATATTTGCTACTCCATCTCATCGGTAATCATCGGTAATAGTTGCCGCAAGGTATTACCGGTGTAGTGCAATATCCACGATAATCAAATCCGGTCGGAGTAGCGTCAGACTAAAAAGTTATCCACCCAATACTGATAAATTCACCACATAATACTGTTAAACTTACCACCCGGTACTTTAGAAGTTATCCATCACAAAATCAATATAGTTATCATACTCTTTCGGTAATACTTACCCACCCAATAGTGCTAAACTTACCATCCGGTACTTATAAAGGTATCAACCGGGAAATCAATGTGGTTATCATACTCTTTCGATAATATTTTACCCAATATTAATGAATTTATCACCCAAAACTCAGTATTGATAAAATCACCATGTGTTTTCTAGTGTAGTTATCCATCACAAAATTAATTTTAGTTATCATACTCTCTCAGTGATAGTTATCACCCAAATACTGATAGAGTTACCCCAGGTATTAATAAAGTTACCCATGTTTTTCTATGTGTAGTTATACACGACAAAATCGTTATATTTACCCTACTCTCTCGATAATAGTTACCACCCAGTACTGATAAAGTTATCCCATTTTTGTTTTTCATGTGTGGTTATCCACCACAAAATTGTTATAGTTACCATACTCTCTCGGTAATAGTTACCATCCAATATTGATGGATTTACCCACACAGTACTAATCATGTGTTTTCATGGTCAAGTTATCCAACAAGAAACCAATATAGTCACCATACTCTCTATGTAATAGGAACCCACCCAATAATGATGAAGTTACCCACACAGTGCTTATGAAGTTATCCATGTGTTTATGATATAGTTATCCACCATCAAATCGATATAGTTACCATGTCAACTAAATAATAATTACCAACACAATGTCCATCTTTTTTATGTGTACTTTTCACTATGAAATCGACAGTTATCATCCTAGTACTTATGCATTGCATGATAAATTTACCATCTCAAATTAATGTGATAACTTTATAGCTCATAAAGATTAAAAGAACAAGAAAAAATATTCTATTTCAACCCAAAAATTGTCGCTAATATGGTGGGTAACTTACGTATATAAGACTGGGTAACTTATTTGTTGCGAGGGTGCTAACTTCTGGAGAAAAAAAGAAGTTGTCAGAACATATCGACATGGGATCTAGTTTCGAAGATCTCGTCGCGACTGGTCTAACGGTGAAAACGGATTCTCGATCGGATAAACGGTTTGGGCTACGAAACTTTTTGAATTTTCGAGTTTCACATTTAATACGGGATGCCATCAGCTTTTTTGTCTGTTTGTGCATACATGCAAAAGGGGTCATTTCTCTGGCTGCTTCGCGTGCGTCGAGCTATGGCTCCTGTAAGGCGTCTGCTGATTAGCAAAACCCAATCCAAAATAGAAAATTTACGATCTATAGAGGTCCACATATTTGTTACCTCTGACGGTTTGTAATCCTTGGCACCTTCCTCATTTCTTCACTAAAACCGTTATAGTTGAGCCTAATGTGCTCACTTTATATTAGATCCATGACGATCCACATATTTATTGTAACTTGTGATTGTAAAAGAACGTCACACTACTACACCAATTCTACAGGCGAATGAGGATGACCTAGGTGCATGAAAAATGGCTAAGACTATCATAGACTTCGGTGAGTTTGTTAGTCGATAGGTTTGTTGTAGTGCTATCTTATCAATGTTGGATGTATGCACATGAGGTAATGATAATTAACATTTGATTCTTAATTGTGCTTTTTGTTTTTTGCTATAACTATTGTGGCTACGGAATGTGAGATTCTGAGGAAAACTCACACGCATGTGTAGAATCATAAACTAGATAAAGATACCCTTGTCTTGTATCTTAGACTTATTTTTTTGATTACTAAATGACTGTGTTTTCCTGGTCATAGACATATGTTGTTTTAGTATCAAAAAGAGCATATTGTTTGACCAAGTTTTGATGATATACTAAAAGATTTCTTTATGACATCATTTGTCATTAGAAAAATATCACAACAAGGTTATAGTACTAGCATATCCTTAGACCATGAGATTATTAGGACTACATGCATGAAGGGTTGCTTTAGTTCTATCTAGCATCACAGTGTAACGGGGTGATAAAAAAGGTAGTGACTCGGTAATTATGAAGTGTGTATTAATCTTAATGTTCCAAAATGGGTACCTCTGTCAAAACAGTGATATATCCTAGGCCCACTCGGTATGAAAGGTATCCACTATGTTTAGCGGACAATACATCACAATGTTTGATCATCGGGATATCATAATACATGAACGAGTTATAAGATACTTACATGTTAACGAGAATCGACAATATATAGTGATCAAAGGTTGAATCAGATAATATCGGAATTTCTCATGCATCTCGGGTAAAAATCAGTATCATGAAGCAATGACAAATATGTACAATAACCAACATGTTCAACTAAGAATGTTTGTATGACAGTGGAAGTCAATATGGACGTCCATGGTTCCGCTATTGATTATTGATTGAAAAGTGTTTCTGAGGCATGTCTACTTGTTATCGAACTTGTAAGGTCAGGTTTGGTTATTTGTGCATTGTGGTATGTCTGGAACAAGAGAGAGGATCACCAGAATGGTCTTCCGAGTGATCAATAAATTATCAGAGAGATTAAATAAGCGGACACGAGATGTCCTAGAGTCATAGAAATAGTTTCTATCACTGTCAGAATATTTTTGAGGTTTTATATAGAGGGAATACTCTTCCGTAGGGTGAATACGAGGACATAGAATGTTCCAGATTATATAAATAACTCATATGATATTAGATTAATTTCAGAAATTTTATGTAAACTGAAAAATCCAGTTTGGGATTTAATATGACAAACTCAGAGGAAGGAAGTGCCGGGAGGGGTCCTGGGGGTGCCCAACGTGGTTAGAACCACAGTCGTTAGCCTAGGAGTGTGGATGCCCCCTCCCTCCAACATAAACCAAGGAGGGGCACCCCCTCTAGACACACATTGAGTTGTGGAGGTGCCCGTCCCCCTCTTGAGTAGAATTGATCTACATGATTTTTTAGGTGTCGTCTTCCTATAGATCTAGATCTAGATCTAATCTCTCTCTCATGTGTTGCGATCTCTCGTCTGTTTGGATCCAGAAGGCTGGACACACGGGGAGTCGGTGACATTCTCACCGCTAGGCTTAGCTGTGAGAATTTTCATCATGCTTTATCAACCCCGTTATTGACAACTCTTCCGCTACACAGTGTTGGTAACAAACTAGATCTAAATCTTGTTGCTTGTACCTTTCATAACTTGATCTTGGTTGGTGTGTTGTACGCCGATTTAATTGTTTTTTACAGCTTGGCGGATACAAGCGTCCTGTCAGCTCAGTCATATAGTTAGTGATAAGAACGGGACTTTAAGTGGTATAATCGCCATAAATTGTAGATAGAATAGCCAAAATAACACTACTCAAAACCGAAGTTGCCAAAATACCACTAGTGAAAACCAAGTTGCCAAAATAACACTCAGTTCAGTTTTTTATAACCAAAATACCACTAGTTGCAAACATGATCCAAAAATGTCATATTTATCCTAACCTCTTCACATGCTATACTTACAACTTCAGCACACTTGGACAACATTTCAACACATTTTAACAACATTTCAGCACATTCATAGCAAAACAACACACTTGGACATCATTTCAACACATTTTAACAACATTCCAACATATTCACAGCAAAACAACACATTTATGCAGGAAAACAACACACTTCCATTTGGACAGCATTTTAACATATTTTGACAACATTTCAGCAGCATTTAGACATGATTTCAGCACCAACAACCATACACATTGGTCCAAAAGAAGATGAAATCAACACATAATGGTTCTTATGGTTGACACATCCTAAGCAAAAGAGAACATGCTCTCGTAAGAGAATGCACTAAGCTTGTCTAAGAGGGCTAGGAGCCACGGTTTTGCTCCTTGTAGATGCATTAGGAGGCGAAGAAGCTATTGCAATAGCGGCAGCCCTCTGACTTGTCATTGGACTTGTAGGAGTACCAAGTGGAGTACTGTAACGCCCCGGAATTTATCCCCTTTTAGTTTTTGTGAGTTTTCTTTTTGCATCGACATGGCATCGCATTTCATCTCATTAATTTAATTTGTTGCATTTAATTTCAATTCCAACAATTAAATTCAAATGTATTTCAAATTAATAAAAAATGTGATATTTTTAAATCTTTTAAAAATGTTAAAAACTAGTTTATTAAATTGTCTATTCAAAATAAAAACTATTTTGTTAAGATTTCGTATTTAAATTCCTTCTCAATTTTGTTTTAAAAATATAAAACAAAAAATAATAAAAGGAGAGGAATAAGGCCCAAAGCCCATCTAACCCAAACCCTAGGTTTTGCCCCCTGAAAACTTTTTCCCACCCCCTGGAATTTTGTAGCCACCCCCTCCCCTTTTTCTCTTTTTCTTTTTCACTTTTCTTTTCTCTCCTTCCTTTTCTTTCTTCTTTTTTTTCCTTCTCTTCCTTCTTCCTCCCGTCGCACCCGCACCCAGCCCCGAGCTCCTCCCGCACCGGCCCCGGCCTGCTCCCGCCGCACGCCCTGCGCCAGCGTCGCCGCCGCGCTCCTCCACGCCGCGCCGCCCGCGCCTGGCCGCCTCCGGCCGAGCCGCCGCCACGCCCTCTGCGCGACGGGCCGCCGCCTCCCCGAGCGAGCCGCCGGCCGCCCTCGCCCCGCGCTCGTCCTCCGCCAGCCCCGTGTGCCGCCTCTCCCGCACCCAACGCCGTGCGCTCCGGCCCGCCGGCCGCCGCCCTCCCACCTCCGGTCGCGCCGCCCCGGCCTGCTCCTCCCCCAGCGTAGCCGCGCCACCAAGCCGCCCCGCCGCCGCCACCCCGTGCCGCGCCGTGCGCCCCTTGCTCCGGCCGACCGAGCTCGCTGCCGCACGCCGCGCCCTTCCGGCCGCCACCCGCAAGCGCCGCGCTGCGCAGCCGCGCCGCGCAGCCAAGCCGCCGCTCCTCCCAGCCGCGCCCCCGAGCTCCTCCGCCCGCGCCTCCGCACGCATGCTCCCCACGCCGCGTGCCTCCGGGTGCTCGCCACCACTGCGCGCCTCCGCCCGCGCCAGTCGCCGCCGTCGAGCGCATCCGCTCCGTGCCTCCGCTCTGCTCCGTCGGTTTCCCTGTCCGGTGGCGTCTCCGCGTCCGCCGCACGCCAGGTGTTCGACACAATGGACGCAAGACCTCCAGCGTCGCTTCGTTGCCCGAGTTGTCCACCCTTCGAGGTGCTGCACCGTGTTGCCGCGAACGTCGATCATGACAAGATCTTCCGTCGACAAGGCCTCCGCCCGTCGTGTTGTGCGCTTTGCGTTGGCCGCCTTCATGCGTGTCCAGGAAGACAGTGATCCGCGAACAATGATGATTGGGTACAACGACTCCGACCACTCCCACGACATCGACAAACGGCGATGCTCCCGTTCCGCGACGGCTACTTCCCCGACGTCGACTACTTCCTCTACGGACCGAAGACGTCGATTTCGAACCCTATCTCTCCCGATCCGACGTACGGACCCAAACCCTAACCCTACCTATTTTATAAAAATGTCATCTATCTTGTGCATATCGCATCATAATTGCATGGGTTGCATCTCTTGGGTTTGCGGGTGTAGCAAATCACCTAATTAATAAATATGGAATGTGTGGGGCAAATCAATATATGTATTGCCCAATTACATTTAAATTGATTAGATCACCCATGCCATTTGTTGCCATACTAGCCAACATTTAATTTGGGGAGTAGATAAATAACTTGCACCTAAATATTAATTGTCAGAATTCTGGTTCCGCTTAATTTGGATTAAGTGCATCTCGCATTGCATCTTGCCATGTCATTCATCTGTCCCATGATCATGCTGGATCTTTTGCCGTAGTTATAAAATGCATCTTTTGCGCTTCCAGTGTTTGTTGCTTCTTCGCGGATAAGACGTTGAGATGTGTGAGCAACGACAAGATCTGCTTCCATGCGGGATTCCAGGCAAGCAAAGTTTGCTTGTTTACCTATACATTGTTTTTCATTCCTGCCGTTGATCTCTGCTACCCTAGTATTCGATTCTTTATCGCGATCCCATCACATGTTTATCCTGCAGCCCACACAGCTTTATCCCCACATCCTAATACCTGCTGCGTGTTTATATGTTGGCCTCGTGAGTCGTAGCGCATGCTTAGAGTTGTTTGTGCGAGTCGTATGTATGTCTTATTTAATTTCACCTGCTTAGCATGATAGGGTATTCTACCTTAATAAAATGTTGTCTTATATTGGGGTATTATAATTAAAAGATAAGGCACCGGCGGAAGGCCTTGCGAGGTGCTTTGTTCTGCTCAGTGTCGACCTAGGAACTGAGATTTTGTCCTCGGATCCAATTTTGAGCGCACTAACCACTTGTGGGTGGCCCTATGGAGCCCCCCTCGACTTTGAACGGATCTTCAGCTTGTCCATGTGCCGCAACTAGTTCAGGTTTTCCATTTGCTCATATCCATGTACATGATGATGATGATGATTGATGAGAGGTTACATGATACAGGGGGTCATATAGGGGTGGTGCGCGCGAAGCGGACAGTTCCTACTGTGGTTTGAGCCGCATGGCGCGTGGACACAAACTAATGAGTCCGCAATTGAGATTCGGTCGGACTTTTGACGCGGGTAACAACTCATATGGGTGGCACTTGGACTTGCTGTAGTGAAGGAACGAGCCGTGTTGAGAGGCCCTGATGCTTGCTTGGGTTGATCATACGAGTATGGGTACAGTAGTGCACCCCTGCAGTGTATAATCTTATCGATGAGCCGTGTCCACGGTTATGGACGACTTGGTGATGATGCTGGCTAACAAGATCATAGACAACTTACACCTAATAATTATTAATTAACCTGACTAGTAATATAGAATTACTTTCACAATAACTGGTAACTAAAATTGTTCAATGTGTGAGTATTCCCAAATTGCTTCCTCATACTTGGTTGAGGGGGTTAATCCGAGAATGGGTTATGTTTGGTGTTAGCTGTAAATGTTTATCTTATGCGCTCTCTTACCCCTCTCTGATTAGACGGAAGTTGTAGCGTGTCTCTGTAGGTTGCTAGTGCTGCTGCCGCTAAGTCCACCTCCCCTATATTTTGGGAGATGGTGTAGAAAGTAGGCAAGTCGATTTTGCTTGCCAGGGAGTGCCCTGACCCTCTTTTGGGTTATGCTTTATGTGCAGTCAACAGGTTTAAAGTCTGACGACGTTAGCTTGGGAATCCCTCCGGCTTGGCTGGGCAGGGATTTGGCGTCATCGCTTATCTTCAGGACTCTTAGTCCAAATTGCCTCTTATCCGTAGTCGGATACTATTTTGCTTCCGCTGTCATTTGAATCTTTGTATTGTAACATTTGTATCTTGACTCGTTCGAGTCGTTGTTGTATTATATCTTCTGATATATTTGTGGATGTATCGGAACTGTTGTAATGTTATCACAATTCCACTCACATAATGTGCATGTTTCGGCGTGCACATTATGTCTGGTAGGCGACCTAAAATCGTTATTATGCGGATTTCGGCGGATGCGCTTAAATCTACATAGTACCGATTTTAGGGCGTCACAAGTACCTTGCTTAGTTGGTGTCTTGGGATAAGGTGTTGTAATGCTTGCTTGAACCTTTGATTTTTTCCTACAATTAAATACACACAATTAGCAATTAATATGAAAGATATTTGGAAGCAAACAAACACGCAAAAAAAATACCGTGGAGGAGGCGTAGCATCTCGGTCGATATCACTTTCAATCTCCGGTTCTTTGCATGTCTTTTTGAGATGGCCTACTGCTCCACACCTTTTGCATTTATGTCTTCTACATCCACCCTCGGTATAATTTTTTATCCTCCTAGTTCTTGGACGTCCAGCACTCTTGGTTAGTTTGAGAGGAATCATATCAAATCCAGGATTAACCTTAGGACATTGCGACCTGCCCCTAATTGGCATGAGAACTCCCTTGTATGTCGCTTTGAATCTCGCCACCGAGAAACACTCGTCAACATATTCATCTAGCTTGGCTTGTTTGGAAAATATGAACGGAAGAGCATGTGTGCATGGCTTACCACAAATCTGCCATCTCCTACAAGAACACTCTTTTTTCTCCAAGTTAACGGTGTGCCTCCATCCATTTCCTGAAATTTCAGCCAGGTTTGGTGATGCTCTTGTTTCCAAGTAATGCAACCCCTTGCTTTTCATATTCAACTCCTTTATCACACTAGGTAGTATGTAACCTAGCAGTTTTTCAGACACCAATCTCATTTTCTCTAGCAACATCATGATCATTTCCCTAAGCTTATCCAGAAGTTCAACAAGTGCAAGCTGTTTTACCTCCCTGATCCAATTATTGAAAACCTCTGCTAAATTATTGCTCACATACTCAACCTTTGTCATGGCTGAAAATTTGCTCCTTGTCCACACACGATTGTGATGCATGTTTAAATAGGTTATTGCTTCAGCGCTTTGTGCTTCTATTTTTGCCATCAATGCAACATGCTTCTCTACTTCATATGTCCAAGCAGCAGGCCACATATTATCTAGAATATCACCTTTAAACTTTTTCTTGAAGTTGAGCATTAGATGCATCATGCATTCTCTATGTTCACAGTTTGGGTATACCGTAGAAATAGCATTATCCAACCCCTTGCATGAATCTGTATGTATTACAAGCCCTTGTGGCTCTCCGATGGCCAATTTCAGTTGTTCCATAAAACACACCCAATTCTCTTTAGTTTCCTTCTCAAAAATACCAAATGCTACCGGAAACATCCAAGAATGTCCATCCACACCAACTGCAGCTGCCAACTGTCCGGTGTATTTCCCACTCAGAAAAGTAGCATTGTAACGCCCCGGGATTTTCCCCAATTAGAAAATTGTTTGTTTTTCTTTTTTGCATCATCATGGCATCATGGCATCATTTCTTTTGTCTCCTCAATTAATTAAATTGTTTCATTTAAATTAAATCACACTTTTAAATTCAAATGCAAACTCAAATAAAAAAATCAAATGTGGTGTTACAAATATTATCTTTGCAAACTTTCAAAAACCAATAAATTAAATTGTATATTTGAAACTATAAGAGTTGTCAAAAGTTTTCTTCTTGTTTTCTTTTTCTATTTTGTTCTAAAAATACAAAATAGAAAAGAATAAAAAGAAAAGAAATGAAATAAAAACAGAAGAGAAAAAACATACTTGCTGGCTTCTGGCCCACCTTGGCCCAGCAGCAGCCCGACCCAGCCCACCCACGCTTGTCTTCTTCCTCGTACGGAGACGCTCCTTTCCAGGCAGAGAGGCTATTGGATTATTGGATTCTTAGGCACTTAAGGAGGTGCCATTCTCCAATGGTGAAGAGAGGGGGGATGGCCGTGCGGAGCGCATCGCCGGCGCCGGTGAAATACTTCGCACCGGAGACGGGAGAGAAGGGGGAAGGACGGGGAGAAGGTGTAGCTCACCGAGGCGGAGCTGGTGGCGAACAGAGGGGGCTCGGAGAGGTCGGGATTGAGCGGACGGTGTGGGGAGGCCGAGGCGGAGCTCGGGCCGGCGTTGGGGAAGATCGGCGTGCGGTGTCTCCCGTCCGTCCTGCGTGCGTCGAGGATGAAGAGCAGGTCGGAGGGACGCTGCTGGCGTGCGGTCGACGGAGATCAACGCGGCGGCGAGCTCGTCCGTGCGGCCATGTCGACGGCGATGCGTGGGGAGCGAGCTGCGGCGGCGGGGGAAGGAGAAGAAATTAGGGTTAGGGTTTGGAGGGGGTTCGACTTGATTTAACAGAGGGGAGAGGATGGGGACGCCGGTGGGGGCGAGGAGGCAGTGAGAGGCACGGCCATGGCCAGCGTGGAAAGCGAGCTCGTGCTCTGGGAAATCTTAGAAAAAGGGTTCCCTTCGCAAAGGTCCACGCGCGTGTGCTCCGGTGCTGACAAGTGTCGCAATTTCGTTCGTTTCTGCTCCCACCTTTTCTCCGCGCAGTGACAAGTGGCAGCTCCTGGTGGTGGGTAGAGGGTTGTATATGCATTTATTTTGAGATTCGTTTTTTAAAAACGAAATATCTTGAGAATCGTTTATCCAATTTACGAACCGTTTTCACTTTTGAACTCCTCGCGTCGAGATCTTCAAAACTAGATCCCATATTGATAGGTTTCCACAAACTTTTTGTTTGTACTTCGGATTGTGTATGTTTTGTACACCCTAAGTGTATTCGTACGTACAAACTGAATTTTGTAGTTGTACGTACAACTTGCTACGTGTAGTTGTTTATACAACCCGAATGTATTTCTACGTACAACCCGGTCTGTATTGCTGTACACCCCGGTCTGTGTTGCTGTACAAACCGGTCTGTGTTGCTGTACAACCCGGTCTACGTTGATGTACAACGCGGTGTCCGTTGCTGTACAACACGGTCTGTGTTGCTGTACAACCCAGTCGGGGTTGCTGTACGTACAAACTGGTATGTGTTGCTGTACAACCCAGTCTGCGTTGCTGTACAAGACGATCTGCGTTGCTGTACATCCCGTTCTGCGTTGCTGTACTATCTTAATTTGTGTTTTGTACAAGTCTAATAATAGATCCAGATCTAGATCTAGATCTGTATTTAAATCTGGATCTGGACATACGCGGGACCGCTTGCTTAATTTGCGCCACGTGTCGCAACGACAGCGCGCACGTCGCTCCCGCTTTTCCCTTCGTGAAGGCCGACCTTTCTCTAGTCCAACCCTCGTGCTCTGCTTCCGTACGGGAACGAAGGGGAGGTACGGGCTGGTGTGGCTCGGGCCGTGGGCTGAGTGTGGCCGTGGTGGCCCAGCTCGGCCAGGCGCCTAATTTTTTTTCTCCTGTTGTTTTGTTTTTCTTTTATAGAACTTTCTGATATTTGTATTTTTAAAACAAATAAGAGAAGAGACATAAAAAGAAGTTTTGAACAATTTTAATAGTTTCAAATTAGTCATATTAATATCTTGTTTGATTATTATAAATAATTTGAATCTTCAAATGAATTTATTTGAAAGCATTTGAATTAAAAAAATAAGAATTTAAATTTGTAATTTGAATTTGAAGCAACATAAATAAAAGAATGCAACCACATATGGAATGATGACATGAATAACCATTTTATTGCACACAAAATTGGAAAGTTACAGTTGGGCTGTTACACATCTTTTGGTTTTAATCTATTCTGACTCCTCAGATATAATGCAAAACAACTCGACTATCTATTTAAAAATCCCGTTCTATTCCAAATAGACGCTAACTTTCAAATAGTTTGATAACTTCATCTTTCTAATTAATTCCACTGGTACAATTCACAATGCGTCATTTACACAAGATGAATTCGGCTCCCACTCAAATTATGTCTCCACATATTTGAGAACACGAGCTCCCACTCAAAACATGTCAACTACATATTTGAGGTTCTAAGCTCCCACTTAAATTCACAATTTATCTCGACATTTTGGTCAAACCAAAATCAAGGATCTCTTATGAATTCGAATTCAATACAAACTACAATATTACATTAATACAAATCCCACAGACTTCAAGCATGTCTACATAAATGTAGTCAACAAATTTGATCTTGTCCAAGACACATTTCTTGACAAAATATGCTTTCACGTCTTTCTTATAGTTACATTTCTCATATAACACTTTATATGATGATTAAACAATCTTATTCTTCTAATAAGAATTATAGCAACAATTACTATTTTAATCCTTTCAAATGTAACTTGGATTTTCGGGCTCAAAAAGCCTTTGTTCATATTCTGATATTTTCTCAACTTTCTTTGTATTCATAAAGTGCATCTTGATCTGTCAACAAGATCTGAAACAGACAGCAGTATTAAATATAACAACACTTTATTTAGAAGTTTCTTTCATGAAAATATTATGATCTTTACGAAGAGGATTGCAAGCAGAAAAGAATTTTCTAGTCTCCTTCACTCTTGATCACCAAATTTTCATTTGTAGACATATGCCCTTTGGAACACTTTCCAATATTCTACTTTTATGAATATAGGTCAGAGACCTTATTTAAAGCTTCTAATTCCAATACATAAACCATAATTTGAAAAATCATATTTTCCTCGAAATTATATAGACAACAATACAAGTTTTGTTTCTTTTGGGATTTGGAATACACTCTCATCCAATGTGAGAAATCTACAAAGAATTATTCATGTATATTCTTAATTATCATATAATCATATACATAACGACACTATTGTCGATCACACAAATTCTCGTTGAGAAAAATATCTATTTTCTAAAGTGGACATCGACAATAATGTTTCGAACATATTAAGAAATTCTAAGATAGATTCTGACAGACCACGCTTTATCTAAAATAGAGTATGATTATAATATCTCACATATCACCATATATGATATTATAATATTGTGAAACGAATTTCCACAAGTCTTTTGTGTTGAAACCATAATTCAAAAATATTGTCCTTTGATCGAATCTTGTGAATACAATATTCACTAATCTTTCTTCTGAAAAACCCCATTTGATCTCTTATCAAACTCATTTTAGACTCATGATTTATTATGCAAATACACTTATTCGCCAATAATCATAGAAGAATTCGGATCAAGTAAAATACACCATTTAATAATTTATTAATCATTTAAAATGACTCTTAATTAATTTCCTTTCGTATTGACACTTCAATACTACATTTCAAACTTAATCAATTCGGCACTCGAAATACTTAAATGGACCAAAAATATCCATTAGTTATTTCATTGCCTTTATGACTAAATTCGATGGTGTTTGTTCTAGTAACACAACTTTTATTCTTTGGACACACTATTTTATCATTTCTACTATTATGAATATTATCATACAAGTGATGTAATTGAGATGTGAAAACTTTATTCATAATATAAAACAACTAGCTTGTTGCATAACATAAAACAACTGAACTTGTCTTATAACATGAATAACTTTGTCTTGTAACAATCAAGACAGTGAACACACTTTCTCACTATTACAAAAGATCTTATCAAAAACTATTAATGATAACTATGATAACTTGAAGACGTGAACACCAATGGCCATCAACTTCCTTGATCACCATCTTCAGCGCTAGGTCACATCAAAAGTCGCCGCATATATGTGATAATCAGGACCTGTTTCACAAACAAAACAAGTATCAAATACTTTATCATATATCAAGAGGCGGATTCATAATTCTGTATATATCAAATATATACCTGCAGCTTCGAAGATTTCTCCTTCGATGGAATCAACTTTCAGAGATTTGAATTCGGACACGAACTTGTAGAAGTTCATATTGTCGGCCTTCAAAATGTACTTGCGCACATGATTCTCATAGCTTGGAGGCAGAGATATTAAGACAATCTGAATGGCACAGGAATCCGACATCCAGTAATCGAAGACCATTGTCAGCTGGAAGTAGATGTCATACAATCTCTTCAAGTGAGTCTCCAGACAGGTATGCTCCTCCATATGAAATATCTGGAACATTCTAAGCTGCCTGAATTGCTCACGCCTCAATTCATCTTTGAGGTGCATCTTTATCACATCAATCATGACGCATGGCTCCTTGCGTCGAAACAACTCTTTCAACTCAGGTGATAGGCATACGGTCATGGTGATCTCCACTTTGATGAATATGTCTCGACGCCTACGGAAATCATCTTTCTCCTCCTTGCTCGCAGAATCTCCTGGTCTTTCTCCTAATGCTTCATCGAGAACATACAGGATGTTGTTGTGTTCGTGGATGTTTCTAAAACCCCTGTACCAGCTGATGAAGTTGGACCCGTCGGCTTCTAAGGTAGAATCCGGTCTCTTGAGGAAGTAACCGAAGTATAGTTACGTAGTCTACAGGTGTGATCGCAAAAGAGGTAAGGTAAAGTTTATAATATATGTGAGTTTTAGTTTATAATCTTATTATCAAACACACCCCACCAAAATTATTATCCCTAAAATAATAATAGCGATTATACGACCCCCATCCACCATACCACCCCCAATCGTCACGGCCGGCGGCACAACTTCAAAGGTGGACATAAAATGTCGATCACAACAACTCGGTGACTCATGCTTGATCTTTTGATCTTCCCGTGTTCTAAGGCCATATCTGCATATGCTAGGCTCGCCAATCAAACCTCGAAGACCCTGCGCGTGCAACATAGCTTTAACCCACTGTATGTGAACGACGATATGTCTGGCACCCGATCGTCACGGCCTGCCTCATAACATAGAACTTTCTTGGTGGTGCGCAACGAGGGAGAACACAATTTTTAGTATTTGTTAGGGATCATCCTATTTATGATGCTACCGTTGTATATCTAGCATATAAGCAATCAATAGGATGCACACACAACAACACACAATCAAATGATGCAATGAAGTGCGATGTGACATGGTCGATGCGCCTGGACCTCCATGGCGCCATGTGCCTGCTCCGGGCGCCACGACATGGCTCCGAGTCTACGGTGCCCTCCATTGCCTTCGACAGTACGAGGAATATCAAACTTACCATAACCATTCACATAAAATAACGCCTCTGCAAAACAAAGTTAGACGCCTCTACCTTTATTCAGTTTTGCAAGTTTTACGTGGCATATAGGCTTATTCATAAGAGAACTGTTTCCCTACCTATGAACTTTGTACCATAACGTCGATCGTATAATTGCATGTTTAAGCATCCCTTTCGGGCCCTCCATTGAAATGGCTTTGCCGACAAGAGAGAGAGAAACAGACACCCGCCAGCCACAGATACGGTGCAAGCCGTATGTCAGTAGTGGAACCAGTCTCCCGTAAGCGTTCGCGTAAAGTCGGTCCGGGCCGCTTCATCAACTCAATACCAAAGGCATCACAAGTGCACGCTAGAGGGTAGCAAATATAAGAAATATGTCCTCATTCAACATGAGTTCTAACCGTACCAGCAGTACTACGCATAGATCGACTCTGATACCACTGAAGGGGTTCCGGTGTAGAAAACAATAATTTTTCTAGCGTATGAACACCCTAACTAGCCAGGATCTATCTATCTAGTACATGTGATAACAATGGTGGAACGGGTTACATTACCTCCATGTAGACCGATAGCGGGGATTACGCTCCCCCACAAGCGTTGACGATGAAGTCGTACGTAGCCAACCTCGAGGTCACGGAGAACTTGCCGCGATGATGTAGACGATGACGCCGAGGTGTCGGCGATGACCTGCATCGACGGGCGTCGGGCGGAAGATGGTGAGGCGCTGGCGACGGGGGGGATGGCGCCGGCGACAGGACTGCTAAGTGGGTGAGACGACTTCGCCCAGGCTCCTCAAATGTGGTGCCTCCGAGCACTCGCAAACATACGGAGCTTAACAACGACCCCCGGTCATTCAGATCCAGCTGAAATCGCAGGGGTAGAACTTTTCTGGAATCCCGCAGGGTAACGACGCCCAGCGGTATAGCTTTGGTGGAGAGGGAGGGCAAAACGGGCGGAGAAGCAACTCGGTCGGCCTGCTATACAATTAATTATATTTTTCTGTAATTAATCCAATTAATATGCCTTGCTATATAAAGGGGGAGGGGTGTGCAAACACCTTGCCTCCCCCTTGTGGGACTAAAGGAGAGGGAGGGAGTGGCCGGCCGCACCATCCATGGTGCGTGGTGGCCATGGGCCCCACCCCATGATGCTGCGGCCCCCACATGGGCCCCTCTTGGCCCATTAAGTGGGCTTCCCCTTTTTCTCCTTTTTAATTAATAATTAAATTAATATAACATATAATTTATTTATTTACATATAATTTGATATCCCGTGACTCCGAAACATTTTCGAGACCTCCCAAACATCTTTCGGACATTCCCGGAACCATTCCATACCTTACCGGAACTCCTTCCGGACCACCGGAACTCTTTCCGGATCATTTCTCTCTCTCCAGTAAAATCCTATATTATTCCAGAACCTTTCTCCCGGTGTCGTTAAGACCTTAAGTTTGTTACGCTACGGTTCGAGAACACTCCAGACATAGTCGAGACACTCCGCTCACCAATGACCGCCAGGGATACCTGGATGCATATGACGGCCCCTGTGCATTCTACGAATATCGTCGTTGAACCATAAACATGATATTCACTCCCTTTGTTTCTGCGATACTACCTTGTCCGAGATATGATCGTAGACATCCGATGTCTTTATTGTATCTCGTTACTGACAAAGGTTATTAACTCGTCTGTTATATTACATCTCCATTACCTAGTCATAAGCTGCGCAGCTATATAGATGCAGTCTCACCGAGTGGGCCCAGAGTATCTTTCCATTACAAGAATGAACAAATCCCGCTCTTGATCCTTACGTCTCAACACTCTTTCGGGATACCCAAGTGGACACTTATTGTCATGCTTTATAAGACACAACGTTTGATGCTCTCAAAGAATCTGTACAAAGCAACGATAAGTAGGGTCTAACGATCTAAGGAATAAGCTATCATATTACTCATCTATTGCAAATGACAAACATCGTAATATGATCTTATTGCAATACTTTGCGTATGTCCATCACCTTATTCTGTTAATAAGATGACCTCATTGTCAACCGACATCATTGTCCTTGATCGGGAATCTCGATCAACTGTTGCCCAATGGACTAGTTCATATAGAGTCTTACTAGGGACTCTGGTTGTCCATGTATCACACGTGTATTAATAATTCCGATTAATATAGTTATAGCATAATACATAAACCTATCATAAACTTATGAGATAATGCAATAAATACTACTTATTTATTTGCCTCTTGGGCATATCTCCTTCAGTATACACTAGCATAATAAGAAACTTTGTACTATAAAATTGCTTTTAAAAGAGAAAATCTTGTTTCTACTCTAATGTTCTTTTTTTCAAAAAAACAATTTATTGGTTGAGACACGTTTTTCAAGCATGTACATTTCACTTTCTCTCACTTTCTGATTTCTAAAATCAATTTTCATGACAAAAACAAAGTTTTGTACTATTAATTTTCTTTTTCTTTTATAAACAATAAATAATGTGAGGATGAGTGGGATATGTTTTCAAATCCAAGCAATGGGCAACTTGTTGGTTTATGAGAGACTGTCATGCTTCTTGGCATGAGACATTCAAAACAATATCTCATACTTATATACTCCGATGAATATTTTCTAAAAGCAACTTCTAGATAGAAAACATGTTTTTTCCATGAACACTCTTTACCATGATAAAAAGTTGCTTTTTGAATAATAAATATCGGAACATGTCCATGGAGGATCTAGTTTTGTAGATCTAGTCGCGAGTAATACTACGGTCAAAACCGATTTTGATTTGGACGCTTGGTTTGAAAGTTATACATTTTTTAAAAGTTTAGACTAGTCTTTTGTGTGCCCTTTCATCAGATTGCATGGGTGCAGAGGAAGAGAATCTATTCCTTTTATTTTGACGGAAGAGTTACGCATACATACACGCACATGGACGTGCGGTCCCGTGATTCCTTAGCACTTCCTTTCTCATGCGCGCTCCTAAGCAGAGTCCTTCCTTTTCTTTTGCCCAAGATGACTCCACAATCCACGGTTCATGCCACATGGAAATCAAAGCACACATAGTCACACAAAGCTCTTTTGTTATATTTGCCATGCCGATATCCCCCTCAGAAAATATTAGAGCATCTCCACATGTAGTTTGGGAATTTTGACCGATACCTCTCAAATTGTGTCTCTTGTGTGGTGTTGGACAGTTGTCCGACATATCCCAAGTTGCCGCCTACACGGCACCCCCACCGTCCCATCGCAAGCCCCTACAATGTCATGATCACATTGGTTTACCCTTTTTTGGTAGTTCAACGGACGGTCGCCCCTCTAAGAAGAAAAGGTAGAAATATGGAAACTTCTCTACCATTTAGATTGGAGAATTTACAGAGGAAATCGGGTTTTAAATTCCCAGAAACCACACGATTATATAGCCAAAGGGAATACGCCACGCCTAAAATCATCCCGAGCGTAGCTAATGTGGCTACAGAGCTATTTCTTTGGAAAGCTCCTACCAAGATTAGAAATTCCCCGATAAAGCTGCTAGTGCCGGGTAAACTCATATTGGCTAAAGTGAAAAGTAAGAAAATGGTAGTGTATTAGTTTTATCATAAGATAAGTAAAGTATCTGTATGTCTTCACGGTAGTTGCCATTGACCGTAATGTGGCTATCACTTATTTCAGTGTGTCGAGGGAGTCATGGGTGATCATTGGTCCAATGCTTCGGGCGAAACCAATTCCCAGGGTGTGACGTGCGGTGTGTATAGGGCCCGGGTACATATTCAACGCGGCATGTTGATCCGTGATTACTAGGGATTTCAACTTCGCCAGCCTCAACTACGTTTCAAGCACCGGCTCACGACAGGGCTTGATCATATCTGGACCTACTTAATTTGACTCCTGTAGGTTTGGTTTCCGATTTTCCTCCGACGATGACTCTAGGTGAGGAACTTAGGCCTATCAACGGCAACGGCATTATGGACCTGCCTTTCTTCTCACTTGAGCTTTCACAATATGTAGTCTTTCATCCCCTGCCACTTTGACGAAGCCATTAAGTTAGGCGCACTAAAGAAGGGGTTAAATCACTCTTTAATTGTTTCATGATGGATTCCCCGCAGGGGGTAGGTAAATGAAGTTCTATTCTAGCACTAGTGGAAATCGGGGCTCTAGTCCCGGTTCCAGAGGGCCTGTAGTCCCGGTGTAGCAACCGGGACTGTCAGGCCGGGACTAGAGCCCCCGGACCCTTTGGTCTCGGTTTAACACGAACCGGGACCGGAGCCCCCCCCCCCCAATGAGCGCAGCGCACGTGGCCGCGGCAGGGCGTGCGGGGGGCGAACCCTTTAGTCCCGGTTCGTAACATGAACCGGGACTAGGGTTTTTATTTTTTTTACATTTCAGGGTTTTGCTTTTTTCATTTCAGGGTTTACTTTTTTTTATTTCTATCGGTTTTCTGGGTAGGGGTTTCGGATGGTACCACGTCGATGCGTGACGGTAGGGGGTTTCGGATGGTACCACGTCGATACTATAGTCGATGTGTGATGGTAGGGGGTTTCGGATGGTACCATGTCGATGCGTCGGGGGTAGGGGTTTCGGATGCTACAGCTTCGATGGGCGAAAAACACGTATAAATTATTATACGAACCTAGATGAAGTTGCATCATGCATATATACAATTACATGAAGATCATGTGTTGATAACACATACACATTTAAGTACGCGTGGTACATGAATATCACGTTTCCCGGTTCCAGAGACTTAGAAATATTTTGTTACATGGAGATCACTATATATTACATGTCCGCACTAGTCAAAATAGTGGTACTCTCCGGTCTCCGGTATGACATCGGTGAGGTAAAATCCTGTCAACTCCTCTGCAATTGCACTGAAGCGGGTCTTTATTGGTAACTCGTTGCGCTTTCTTGCCAACTGTAAAAAATGATATCACAATGAATACATGAGATATGAAATGAATAAAACTCATCACGATTGATGATACAAAATAATGTTGTGACTAGAGCTTTACGTACTTCGATACTTCTTTTGCTCTTCAAACTCTCGTTGACCACAGTGTGCATGTACTCGCAAACGAAGAATCCACATAGATCAGTCCCGGTTGGCTGTTTAAGACAAGTCTATAGAAGAATAAAATTTAATCAAATAATAATAAAGTATGATAATGGTGCATGGGCCTAGTTATAGTACTACTTACATCGTTAGTACGCCAGCGCAGTTTCTCTGGCCATCCACTGTTCGGATGTTCCGCGAGGAACATTTTCCAAGAAACTGAATGAATGAGTCATAAATTCCTTGATATTAGGAAATGAACGAAAGAGGCGATAAGAAAAGAAAGTACCTTGCCACCAAATCAAAACAGGTCTTGTATTGTTTAGGGCATCTTCTTAACGAGTCAAGGACAACGATTTCTCCTTTCCGCAAGTCAATAACGATAAGAATGTAGTGGTAGTTGCGCACGTTTATAAATAGTCATGCATAACTAATCAATTAAACTTAACATCGGGTGAGAAAAATAGAATGTGTAATAAGCAGTAACACTCACTTGAAGTTGTAAGGCCATAATATATATTATTTGTAAGCTTGTCGCTTGAAAAACATTAGCAAATTCCCCGGTGTATCCTTGTTAACTAGTGGATCAATTATGTTTTCTTCATGCATTATAGAGGGGTCAATGAACCCAATGTGGTTGATTTTCTTCTTCTTGCATTCGAGCATCTTCATTCTGCGTAATAAAGCACACAAAATATTATAGAGAGGATTATCACAGACAATGAACGAGTAGAGCTAATTAAAACATTAAATTACAGGAATAGATGACTTATTGACAATAGGAACTCATGATGCCTTTGTCGAGGGCCCGGAGATTGTATAACTGAAAGATTTCGGCGAAGTAAAGGACAACAGAGTATTCTTGGAAATAATGCTCTTCCTTAACTGCCATCATGAGAGCGTCTTTATTCGTCTCCTTTACGGTATCCTTGTACCAGGCTTGAAATTGACGCATTCTTGTGGGTAAGTCGCCGTCAACAAAATTCTCCCCGTGAACATAAGTACGAACAACATCCGCGAAGGGGATATCATCTCCCGAATATACCAGCTCCCGCACATTGATGTTTTTGAGAACTCTGTCATCAAGCACCTTGAGCGGGGGGGCCTACTGTGCGTCTTGTTCTCCGAGTTGGGCAACTTGTTTCCCTTTTTTCGATCGATCATCCATCTCTTCGTCATATGACTTACCAATGTTGCGATCATAGTCTGTTGGCGGCGATGGTGGGGGGTTGTATAGGGCATCGATGCAACGGTCATAATGTACTTCCGCTTCATGCACAGCCAAGGAGGAAGGTTATAGATACATAGAGTCACGGGCCAAGTGGTGTGACTGGAGCTCTGCTCTCCAAAAGGATTAAAGCCATCTGTACTTAGGCCAAATCTTAAGTTCCTTGCGTCATCTGAAAATGTCGGGAACTCTCTGTCAATTTTTCTCCACTGGGACCCATCCGCGGGGTGTCTCAACATCAAGTCTTTTTTACGATCTTCTTTGTGCCAACGCAACAACTTGGCATGCTCTCTATTGCTGAACAAACGTTTCAACCGTGGTATTATAGCAGCATACCACATCACCTTTGCAGGAATCCTCTTCCTGCGGCGCGGCTCGCCCTCAACATCACCAGGGTCATCTCGCCCGATCTTATACCGCAAAGCACCGCATACAGGACATGCATTCAATTTTTCGTGCTCACCGCGGTATAGGATGCAGTCATTAATGCAAGCGTGTATCTTATGCACCTCTAATCCTAGAGGGCATACCACCTTCTTTGCTTCATACGTATTAGACGGTAATTAGTTATCCTTTGGAAGCATCTTCTTAACTATTTTTAACAAATTTTCAAATCCCTTGTCAGAAGTACCATTCTCTGCCTTCCATTGCAACAATTCAAGTGTGGTACCTAGCTTTTTCTGGTCATTTTGACAAGTTGGGTACAACAATTTTGCGTGATCAGCTAACATACGCTCCAACTTCAACCTTTCGTTTTCACTTCCACAGTCCATTTGTGCATCACGAATGGCCCGACGAAGATCATCGTCGGGCTCATCAATAATGGGATCTTCTTCAGTTTCGTTTTCTCCCATTGTAGTATCACTGAACCAAGGATACTTGCCATTATCCTCCTCTTCTTCATTTTCTTCCATGATAACCCCTGTTTCTCCGTGCTTGGTCCAACAATAATAACCAGGCATAAAACCATTATGCAAGAGGTGTGAGTGAATGACTTTTGAGGTAGAGTGATCACTCATATTCTTGCAGGCACTACATGGACAACGAATAAAACCGTTCTTCGGCTTGTTTGCCTCAGCCATATGGAGAAAATTATGCATGCCATCAATGAACTCAGGACAACATCGGTCACCGTACATCCATTGTCGGTTCATCTGTATTACATAAAAGTATATCGAACCCCATTATTACACTACTGTCATAAATAATATGTAAGAGCAAATTAATTAATATAATGTCATCCATTAAAATAAGAGTAGAGTATTGACAAGCGGTAATACATAGTTCTCATAAAACATACATTAACTGAAACAAATATAAAAATTATCTAAAGAATTTAAATCCAACAACAAATGCGATCAAAATCGCAACTAAGGTAAATACTGAACCCACAGCATAATGATACCAAGCCTCCCGATTAATGGCATATTTTCTAATCCTTTTTATCTTCAAGCGCATTGCATCCATCTTGATCTCGTTACCATCGACCACGTCGGCAAGTTTGAGCTCTAATTTCATCTTATCTTCTAAGCATTGAAGATAAAGAGCTTCACTTCTTTTCAATTTTGCTTTCAAATCATTGTTTTCTTTATCCAAAAACTCGACAATAGGGTCAGGTTCAATTTCTGGTTCAACTACCTCCTAGATAAAAATAATTCTATGTCAAGTTGGTCGCCATAATTTTCAGAAACATAGAATGAAATAAATAGTTTTGAAAATATACCACATCCGAATCATAGACCGGACGAGGACCGACGGGGACGGATATCAGAACCATGACACTACACATATAATACAAGTTAGAAAATTATACAAGTAGTAACTATGCATCTAAATCATAAAAGCTATGTTTTTAAAATAAAATAAAATAAAATATAGAGGCTCACCGAGGTGGTGACGGGACGGCGCGGGCGATCGACGTCGATAAGGCTCCTCACCACACTAAAACACATAAATCATTATTTTAGTTTGAGAACAAATTGCACGTATACACAAATGAGATCATAACTTAGGCATTACATCGAACACCTTGCTTGCACAAAAAAATTGAAATGAGCAAAATGAGCTAAATAAGCAATGCCGGAAAGAGGATGAAGAGGCTAACCGTGGGGTGGCTTCAATCTTGCCAAATGGTGTAAAATATTATGGATTATCTAGTCTTGGGGAGAGGAAATGGAGAAGAAATGGAGAGGAAATGTTTTGAGCTCGGGCTCGGTGGGAAAAATGGAGTGACCAGGGGTGGCAGAAGCTGATAAAGTGAGTACCTTTAGTCCCGGTTTGTGTTACGAACCGGGACTAAAGGTCTCTGGCGCTGGGGCCCGCCTCTGCTGCCGCATGCGGTGAACCTTTAGTCCCGGTTCGTAACACGAACCGGGACTAAAGGTCCCTCACAAATCCGGCGGTGTGGCTCTCACCCCTTTAGTCTGGGTTCAAAAAATTAACCGAGACTAAAGGGGTGAACCAAAGGCTCGTTTTCTACTAGTGTAGGAGGGATTTGTTAAACAAATTAGGCCTCCCCATTTTCATTTTTAAAAAATTACAACATGTTAATAACATATTCGACAAACACATTAGAGATAAATTTAAACAAAATGTAACAAATGAAGTTTAATTTGAACTAAACCCTAGAACTATTTGCGTCCGTCTCTGACGTGGGAAGGTGTAGGGATTATCGAGGATGGAAGTGTCGAGAGGAAGAAAGGAGAGAGAGAGACAGTCACACAGAGCTCTTCTGCTTTATTTGCCACTATATGAGAGCCAATATCCCTTAGAAAACATTAGAGCATCTCCACCGACAGTTTAGAATTTACATGAGAGCCAATATCCCTTAGAAAACATTAGAGCATCTCCACCGACAGTTTAGAATTTTGTCCGACACCTAAAAAATTATGTGTGTTTTGTGGTGCTGAACATTTTCCGACAAATCCCAAGTAGTAGTTGCCTACACCAGCACCTCCAAACGGCTGCACTATTTTCATTTTTTATCAGTTTTTTCACAAGTTGCAACATGCTAATAACAAATCCAAGCTCATGGCCAAATAAGGAATCGACATTTTAAGTAGTGTCATATAACAAATTGTCTCTACAATATGATTGGATGGCATTGTTCTCCCAAGCCCTGCAATTTCAGAAAGGGCTCATTGAACCCATTTTGCCTGAATGTAATGCTTGCACTCATTTTCCTAACTGCGATGCCAGTATAGTGGCCTGATTTGCGAGCGCTGATATTCCAATAAATTCCCCTTTCCCCATCAACTCTTTGTCAAAAATAGCATCGGATAGCACCACAGCGGACGCGCCTGCCTCCATGTACGACTTGATTGAACCTATTGAGAGGGTGTCATATCATTAGAGCGAATAGTATCGCACAGCAAACCAGTAGTTACACGTTGAATAAGTTGGGCAATTGATTTTTTGTAATTAATTTAATGACTCTTGGTATTCTACCACAAGAACTTTGATGTTCCTACTCAGGCCTCAATCGAAATAGGGATGGGCATAACTTACCTATGGCAACTCCCTGAGAAACAACCATGGGTAGAAGAGGAAATGGTTTCTTCAGAGCAGACAAATACCTCTCTCCACCCATCAACGAAACTGGGTACACCTAATCAAATTAGACCCACACAAACCAAGTAATGTCAGATGGCCTACAAACATGATACGAAACTAACGCATGTATTCATAAACGAAGTGCCATATTTTGCTGATTAGTACCAACTACAGAATCATAATGAACATAATCATAATGATCCTAGAAAAGTACAATGTTTAACAACGTCTCATCAAATGTTATCATTAAATGTTTACTGAGATCACCCCACCAAGATCCAAACGCTGACATTGGTAGCCAAATCTGATAGAGGCAAGAGCCAACCTTGCTTGAGTACGGACAACGCATGTTCGGCCTTCAATATAAGATCACCCTAGCAACTCTAGCCGTAGGGAGACAATATCGAGTGTTTCTAGGTCAGTGCCAACATGGTCGACGGGTTGGGGGCAATATGCGTTGTGTAACGACGGAAAGTGTTGATCCGCTACTAGATGGGCTGGCAATTACAATGGGCGAGAGTCTATGAGCAATAAAAGGTTTTAACAACTAAAGTCTTGTCCAAAACAGATTTTTCTTATGTACCGGAAACTTTATTCCCAGACAGTTTTTTTCTAAACTGAAGTATTCTTTAGCTTGGCGATGAAATACTTTGCTTTTCGCTTTAGTAACTATCAAACTAGGCATGTTTCCCAAAAAGTATTCAGATGAGTGGTGGAAAGAAATACACCCTATTGTTTGGATTTTTTCTCAAAACCTTAGATACCTTACATCAAGGAATGGAGGGAGTATTTACATGTGTTGTCCAATAATTTTTTTTTGTTACCGTAGCAAGTTATGTGCATTAAACTACCACCCCTGACCCGAAAAAATTGTTGCCATGATAGTTAAACTGGTGTGCATGCAAATGTTCATTCCCTCCGACACTTTAATCAAAACGGAGGGAGTGGTAACCACAAGAGGAGAGTTATAAGTTATGAAACCTTAAGGACTTGAGCACCAGCATCGCGGGCAGATATAACCTGCAAAAAATAATAATACAATAAACCTACTCAGAACTGTACCACTTAATATCAGTGGAAGTTGGTATCTGGCATGTGGTACATACTTCAGTTGGTGTCATCACTCCTGGAATATATAGAACTTCACTTCCTTCCAGATCACGGAGTATTTCCTTAAACGACACAAAGTGAAACAATCAATCAACATTTATATGTTATATTGGCATACCGTATAGATGTTCATGATACAAAAAGTATAGTCACAAAATTCTAGATAGAGATGGATTGGTATTAGATATTTAGATAATGTCTCCAAGTGAAGGGATCAGATTTGCAGAATTAAATTACTGGACCCTAAATTACAAGCATACAAGGACCTCTGAAATCAAAATATGTTACGCAAGTAATTGCAGAGATTTGTGCCGGATCATCCACTTTACATCGACGAACTGCACATATAACTTCCATAGTGATGTATATAATTACTAATCACACACTATGTGTATTTCCAGTAAAACAAACAGTACTGCGAATGCAATAGTACTGACTCTTACCATGACTGTGCCAGGACTCAAGAGGAACTGAGCACCAGCTCTAATGGCTTTCTTTGCATCATCAGCATTTAGGACCGTGCCAACCTAAGCAGCATAAAGACCAAAAGGTATGATGAGAAACTTAACATTGTTGCTGATTGTTGGCTGGAGCAATGCCACAGAGGCAGAGACTCACCCCAAATGTCAAAGAAGGGTAACTCCTGCAAAGCTCCTCAAGAACCTGCAAGAAGATTTATGAATGAGTTAAAGGATCGCCAGCACCAATGATCATGTTAAAAGAGAAAAAACAGAGGACCACCTCTAGCGCTCCAGGAGTGGGCATCACAATTTCTAGCTGAATAACATTGCAAGTGTTTGTTAGCACTAGAGCCGGAGAATGAAACAACAATACAGTGGTAAAATGTAGATAAGGTTAGTGGATGGTTCATCCATTGATAACAGAGATACAGGCTATAATCCTAATTCTTTACGAGCAAACAGCATATGCAAAGCACCCTACCGCTCCACATACGCACGCACCCAACAAGCAAAAGAACGCGTTGGAGCAACTGACTCACCACAGTGACGCCGCCGCGAACGGCCGCATGGGCGGCCTGCCTCGCTGTCTCTTTGCTGCAAGGGAGCCACACAAAGAAGAGCGAGGAACATAAGGGTCAGCAAATCCTTGGTCTTTGCTCCAGTGAGGTTAAGCGCCGAAAAGGTGGCGGGCGGCGGGAATGGAGTGAGGGTCGGCATTTTGCTTACTCTTGCGCGCGGAGGCAGGCAATGACGCGCGAGCGTAGTATGGCGGCGAGCGCCTTTGGTGGGTGCGACGGATCTCGCCGGGGAAGCTGGGAGTCGGGAGGATGCATCTCGGCTGCAGCAGCGAGCATGCTGGTGTAACGTTCTAATGGCAGCAAAGCACACCAAATAGTTCAGAATCGTCGAGTTACTGGATGCAAGTTCAGATCTGAACTAGTAATGGTCAACAATAACCTTCTCTCTCTAAACCTTTACACCTTTAATCAAACAGAGTTGAGTTAAAAAATTCGGTGGTTCAAACTAACCACACATGTGAAAAGATGCTGCATCACATGCAAATATGCTTCCCAACATGCTCAGATTTAGGCCCCGTTTGAAACGCAGGATAGGAAAAACGCAGGAACAGGAAAAACATAGGAATTGAGATGACATATCTCTCAATTCCTATAGGAATTCAAAATACAGGAAGTACACAAAGTAGCTATTTGGATTGCGGGATAGGAAATGCATAGAAATTATACTCATAATCAAACTCCGAACCGACAATACGGAAGCTAGCCTGCTCAAATATGTTACACACTGATGGTGCTCGGTTAAAAATACTTACACAATTAATTAGTGGTCTATTTAAAATTAAGTGTAGTACTTGGATCAACCAAATTATTATTTAGGAATCTTATCAATTATTGGACCATGCAAGAAAATTGTTCGAATTTCTCACGCAAAGAGTCACAACAAATTACCTAAAGAACTTTAAAAAGGCAAACAAAGTACTAAAATACTAATCTCACTGAAACAATCACGGTGGAGACAAGGAACTGACTGATCACGAAGCTGTTGAACACACTGTACAGTCATGTAATTGACTAGCTGGTCCTATTCCTAAAGATTGACTGGGTTGCATACCAATCTAGTTAGACCGTTTTCGGGTGTGCATGTAAAAAAAAGGGTTGCATGCCAAAGCCTGCGTGTTTCCTTGTGATTGGGCTGGCCTGTACGCGGTTTTTTTGTCCCGTATGTGAGCGAAGGAGTGAAACGCATCGAGCCCTCGAAACGTTGTTCACGTAGGAAACTTTCCAATAGATCGGACCGCATGTTTTTTTCCTGTGAAAACTGAAGCATAGGAATCTTATCCTACAGAATTCCTTTTCCTATTCCTATGTTCCAAACGGTACAAAGGAAATCTTTCCTCCAAAATTCCTATCCTGTGAAATTCCTACGAAAATCCTGTGTTCCAAACAGGCCCTTAGCTTGCTAGCTTCCCAACATGAAAGAACAAGACCACCCTCTCGAAAGGTCACGTTGACGTATGTCTCATGCACAGGGCCAGAGTTTGGTCTTATCGGAAGGGAAATCTACTGTATCTAAATAGGTAAAGCCCACTACAAGGAATTCTCTAACATCTTCTTAAGCCACGTCACCAGAAATAGCATAGCTGTTGGATATACTAACTCAATCCACAATAGCCGTCCGATCCACCATTTGAGAGCGCCATGCTGCATGCAGACATGCAGTAACCCACCTATGCTTACATGGTGACAGTTTTGCGCTGCATGTTCGCTTTCACCAAAATCTTAGAGGAATCTGAAAGAAAGCATGCAACAGTCATCAATTTGTATTACGCACACCTTAAATGCGAAAGAAACTGATGGAATTAATTGATCCGGGAATCGCGCGCGCCTTCAAAAACCTGTTTCGACTCCCTGCCTGCATTGCCAACCATGGTAAGAAGCTTTCTAGAAAATTGCCACGGGCTCCAAGGAGTGCGGAGTTATTTATGCGGCTTCATGTGGGACAGGATCATAGGATACAAGCTTGCAGCGCCAAAGCAAGCCAACAATGGGTCGCCATTCTCTCGCCCTCTGCCGGTGCTTGAGCATCAACCAAGGAAAAATTGCCATCCTCCTTCTCCCCTAAATATCTCTTTTGATTTATTGCAGTCTCTGATGCCACATGAGATGTTATTGCCGATGATAGACATCTGAGCATGTCCGTGCTTGCTTCCATCTTTCTATTGTTGTGACCTCATCTAGATCTACGATTGCAGGTGATTATTTCACAAGATTTGCAATGAAGAGTTTGTGTCTCTGTTCGATTGCAAAGTGTTAGATATGTATTTAGCCCTAACCCTTACCGTATGTATGACGGTTTGTATATCTCCTTGTACGTGTATGTTTCCCTATAAACATATACATCAGTCGAACCTATCAAGTATCAAGCTATCCATTCATACGAGTCTTGCTTTACATGGTATCAGAAGGTTTACGATCCAATCTCTTATAGCCCACCTGGTACTTCGACACTGGAGCCACCGACCACCTCACCGGGGAGCTGGACAAGCTCGTGATGAAGGAGCCCTATCAGGGCAAGGATCAGGTCCACACCGCCAATGGAGCAGGTATACACATCTCTCATATTGGTCGATCTTCCATCTCCACATCTGGTTCCCGCCCACTGCATCTAAAAAATGTCCTTTGCGTTCCTAAAGTTACTCGTAATCTCTTATCTGTTAAACGTCTTACTCGAGATAACAATGTCTTTGTTGAATTTCATCTGTGTGATGTTTTTGTGAAGGATCGGGATACGCGGGACATAATTCTTAGTGGTCGAAGTCAGGGCGTGATCTCTATCCAGTTGGTGTGCCGCCTGTTCGGGAAGTTTTCAGCGGTGTCCGTGTGTCGTCGGCCAAGTGGCACTGTCGTCTTGGCCATACTGCGTCTCCTATCGTCCAGCATGCTCTTCGTCAGCATGAGCTTCCTATTGAGTCCAGCAATAAAACTATCTTAGTGTGTGATGCGTGTCAGCAAGGCAAAAGTCACCAATTGACTTTTTTATCTTCTACTCATGTAATAAAAACTCCTTCGGAGCTTATTTATTCAGGTGTGTTGAGTCATGCCCAAACCTCAGTCAGTGGTCATACTTATTATGTGAGCTTTATTGATGCATATAGTCGCTTCACCTGGTTTTATTTGCTTAAACGGAAATCTGATGTTTTTGATGTTTTCCTTAAATTCCAAACACATGTTGAACGCTTACTTGGACACAAAATTCTCCATGTTCAGTTAGATTGGGGAGGCGAATATCGCAACCTCAACACCTTTTTTGAGAAACTTGGCATTATTCATCGTGCCTCTTATCCTCATACTCATCAACAAAATGGGGCTGCTGAACGCAAGCACCGTCATATTGTTGAAACCGGACTCACCTTGCTCGCCCATGCCTCGGTTCCTTTTCATTTTTGGAGTGATGCATTTGCTACTGCTTGTTTTCTCATTAACAGGCTTCCCACTCGTGTCATTAATATGCACACCCCACTCCAAAAACTCCTAGATCAAACACCTGATTACACATTTCTTAAAGTTTTTTGGTTGTGCTTGTTGGCCTCATTTACGCCCCTATAACAACCATAAGCTCGAATATCGCTCCAAAAAATGTGTCTTCCTAGGATATAGTGAAAGGGCATGTGCCCTCATGTATGGTTTTGGTAATTAATGACAATCCCTAAGGACTAATGTGTGTTTTGAGCATATTGCAAGTATGGCTTGAAGTTTTCAAGCCATCACCTATAAGAAGAAAGATGGTATCTTCCATGAGCTTGCAACAAGAAGATCAATTCATATAGCTCATGGAGGATGATGTCATGCCATGATCATCATCAAGGTTGACTAGTGCAAGACCAAGGGAAGCTGTCAGAGACATGAAGACGAAGTTAAGCGAGACTCTCCCATGATGGAGTATGGGGGAGTATATGGAGGAGTCGACCAAGGGAAGCTGTGAGAGACATGAAGACGAAGCTAAGCGAGACTCTCCCATGATGGAGTATGGGGGAGTATATGGAGGAGTCGACCAAGGGAAGTTGTCGGAGACATGAAGACGAAGCTAAGCGAAACTCTCTCATGTTGGAGTATGGGGGAGTATATGGAGGAGTCTTCATCAAGCTTGTGCTAGCAAGCGCAATCAAGAAAGGTGGTCCACTTGAAGAGATCAAGATCGTCATCATCTAGCTCAAGTGGATTGCTCAAGGCAAAGTTATGATCTTGATAGGGCTATAGGATAGATATGCGTACTATCAAGAGGGGCTCTCGAGTGAGTAACTTGATCGCATCTTTGTGGAGAGCTCAAACCTTTGCATGCTTGGCATATCATCTTTCTTGGTTCTTATTTGGCTTTTCTCCTTGTTGGTTTTTGGTGCTTGTCGTGATCTTCATGACAAGACCAAGTTCTTCGAAAACAGTTTTTGTTTGGAAAACTCGTTACGTTTTCGGTGTGGAAATATTACCGGTTCAACCTTGAGAAAAGTTCCACACCTTCACATGTGTGGAGACTTTGCTCTATTTATGGTTTGCAATATTTCCAACGGAGTTGGTCTCAAATCATTCGGAGTTTATTTGCAAAAGATCTCTCAGTTCTGGTGTTTCTGCAGTTTTTCAAAAGGGCGGAAATGTCCGGACCTTGCTCGGAGATTTCCGGTGCTCGGAGATTTCCGAGCCCCAGTCCGGAGATCTCCGAGCGATGGAAGATTTTTGCTAAGTCCAGAACTCAATTGCGTACTGACTCAGTTCAGCTTTCCATCGGATTTTCTACCGGAGATTTCCGGGGTCCGGAAATCTCCGGCCCTGGTTCGGATATTTCCGGTCTCAAGTTGCAGTTTTTCGCCAAGTCTTATTTGCTTTCAGCACTGATCTTTACTCAGCTCGGGTCGGAATTCCTACCGGAGATTTCCGGGGTCCGGAAATTTCCGGACCTCAGTTCGGAAATTTCCGGACTGGAGATTCCCAACGGCTAGAAATCTGGGAGGGGCTATAAATACCCCTCCCCTTCTTCTTCCTTGAGCTGACGACATTCCCCTCTCTCTCTTGCCATTGTTGACCTTGGGAAAGCTTGCCCCCTCTCAAATCCTCCCATGATTCTGAAGGGGTTACGGTGCAGAAAACAATAATTTTCTAGCGAACGAAACCCTAACTAGCCAGGATCTATCTATCTAGTACATGCGATAACGATGGCGGAACGGGTTACATTACCTCCATGTAGACCGATAGCGGGGATTACGCTCCCGCACAAGCGTTGACGAAGAAGTCGTACGTAGCCGACCTTGAGGTCGCGGAGAACTTGCCGCGATGTCGGAGTCGATGACGCCGGGGTGTCGACGATGATCTGCGTCGACGAACGTCGGGCGGAAGAAGGCAGAGCGCCAGCACCGGGGCTGGTGCGCCGGCAGCAGAGGGGGGAGGCGCGGCGGCTGCAGGGGGCGAGAAGACGTCGCCCAAGCTCCTCAATAGAGTAGCCTCCGAGCACTCGCAAACATACGGAGCCTAGCGACAACTCCCGGTCATTCAGATCCAGCTGAAATCGCAGGAGTAGATCTGATCTGGAATCCCGCAGAGCAACGGTGCTCTGCGGTATGACTTAGGTGGAGAGAGACCCCCTTCCTCAGCTCGGCGCGGCTCCAACTTGGGAACCACGAGATCGAGAGAGAAATTGGGAATTAATTGAATTTCCTGTGAATTAAATCAATTAATATGTCTTGCTATATAAAGGGGGAAGGGGGTGTGCAAACCCCTTGGCTCCCCCATGTGGGACTAAACAAAGGACATGGGAGGGGGGGTTCGGCCCCCACATGGGCTGGCCGAACCAGCCAATGGGGCCCACCCCCCCTTTGAGGTGCGGCTCCCCCTCTTGGGCCCTCTCAGGGCCCATATAGGTGGGAGCCCCTTTTTCCTTTATTAAATTAATATTAAATTAATATAAAAATCCCATTAATTCATAATTAATATATTTATATATAATTCAATATCCCGTGACTCCGAAAACTCTTTCGGACCACCCGAACAACTTTCGGACATTCCTGGAACCATTCCAGACCTCTCCGGAACTCCTTCCGGACCACCGGAACTCTTTCCGGATCATTTCTCTCTCTCCAACAAAAACCTATAAAATTCCAGAACCTATCTCCTAGCGTCTCTAAGACCTTAAGTTTGTTACGCTACGGTTCGGGAACACTCCAGACATGGTCGAGACACTCTGCTCACCAATGATCGTCAGGGATACCTGGAAATATATGACGACCCCTGTGCATTCCACGAATATCGTCGTTGAACCATAAGTATGATATTTATTCCCTTTGTCTCTGCGATACTACCTTGTCCAAGATATGATCGTAGACACACCGATGCCTTTGTTGTATCTCGTTACCGACGAAGGTTATTAACTCGTTTGTGATATTACATCTCCATGACCTAGTCATAAGCTGCAGCTATATAGATGCAATATCACCGAGTGGGCCCAGAGTATCTTTCCATTACAAGAATGAACAAATCCCGCTCTTGATCCTTACGTCTCGATGCTCTTTCGGAATACCCAAGATGGACACCGTTATTGTCATGCTATATAAGACACAACGTTTGATGCTCTCAAAGCACTCCTACGAAGCAACAATAAGTACGGTCTCACGGTCTAAGGAATAAGCTATCATACTCTTATCTATTGCAAATGACAACATCGTAATACGATCTTATTGCAATACTTTGCGTATGTCCACCACCTTATTCAACTAACAAGATGACCCCATTGTAAACCGACGTCATTGTCCTTGATCGGGAATCTCGATCAACTGTTGCCCAATGGACTAGCTCATATAGAGGCTTGCTAGGGACCTGGTTGTCTATGTATCACACGTGTATTAACAATTCCGATTAATACAGTTATAGCATAATACACAAACCTATTATAAACTTATGAGATAATGCAATAAATACTACTTATTTATTTGCCTCTAGGGCATATCTCCTTCAGTCTCCCACTTGCACTAGAGTACAAATAAACTAGCTGCATTTTACTTTATCAGAATCCCTTATCAAATAAGAATCATTTGATAATGCTTGCTCGTGGAAAAGTGTTACTGCACAATCCATGATTGTACATGCTTTTGCGATTCACTGGCATCAACTTGTTTGATATCACCATGTTGTCTAACAACATATATGCAAATACCGTAACTAAGTGAGACTTCTGCTTCCCAGCGCTTACTCTGATTATACTAACCAGATAACTGCCCTGAAAAACACACTCAGCCATGCAGAGCCCCTTATAACAATTACAAACTCGCGATATCTACATACTTTCACACCAATGTAGAAAACTTGACATTCAAATGTCAATCCCTTAACTAACGCACTTCTACTTCCAGTAAATTCCAAATTTACTTTCATAACTGTTCTTTACTCCAAGAACATCGGTTATATTTTATCGAGCAGATAATATGGTTTCTGTATGATGTCTAATATATACATAATAGACCCACATGTCATACAACCATTACCTTCATGCATCATTACTCTTAATGACCAATTGGATTCCAAAGGACCATCCTTTTGATTCTATTCTGACTCCTCAGATATAATCCAACACAACTCGACTAACTATTTAAAATTCCCGTTCTATTTCAAAATAGATACTAACTTTTAAATAGTTTTACAACTTCATCCTATTCTATTGGTACAGTTTCACAATGTGTTAACTACACAAGATGAATTCGACTCCCACTCAAATTATGTCTCCACATATTTGATAACACGAGCTCCCACTCAAAAACATGTTATCCACATATTTGATTTCCCAAGCTCCCACTCAAAATATGTTCTTCACATATTTCTCCTGAGTGAACTAACTATGACTCCCACTTAAATCGACATCTTGGTTAAACCAAAATCATTGATCTACTATCAATTCGAATTTAATACAAACTATAGTATTACATTAATACAAATCCCTCAGACTTCAAGCATGTCTACATAAATGTAGTCAACAAATTTGATCTTGTCCAAGACACATTTCTCGACAAGACATGCTACCGTGTCTTTCTTATAGTCACATTTCTCATATAACACTTTATATGACGATTAAACAATCTTATTCCTCTAATAAGAATTGCAGCAACAATTACTCTCTTAATCCTTTCAAATGCTACTTTGGATTTCCAGGCTCAAAAAGCCTTTGTTCGTATTCCGATATTTTCTCAACTTTCTTTGTATTCATAAAGTGCACCTTGATCTGTCAACAAGATCTGAAATACTTAATACAGTGCTGTGACCTGACAGCAATATTAAATATAACAACACTTTATTTAGAAGTTTCTTTCATGAAAATATTATGATCTTTATGAAGAGGATTGCAAGCAGAAAACAATTTTCTAGTCTCCCTCACTCTTAATCACTAAACTTTCATTAGCAGACATATACTCTTTGGAACATCTTCCAACATAAGTCTGACACTTTATTCCAAACTTCTAATTTCAATCCATAAACCATAATTCAAAAAGTCATCTTTTCTCGGAATTACATAGACAACAAACTGAACTTTGTTTCTAATTGATTCTGGAATACACTCTCGTCCAATGCGAGCAATCTACAAAGAACTACTCATGTATATTCCGAATTATCGCATAATCATATACACGTCGACATTACTGTCGATCCTATGAATTTTTGTTGAGAAAAATATCTATTTTCTAAAGTGGACATCGACTATAATGTTTCGAACATATTAGGAGATTCTAAGACTGATTCTGACAGACCACACTTTATTTATTTAAAATAGAGCATAATTATAATTCCCCACATATCACCATATATGACATTATAATATTGTGAAAACAAATTTCCACAAGTCTTTTGTGTTGAAACCATGATTCAAAAATATTGTCTTTTGATCGAATCTTGTGAATACAATATTCACTAATCTTTCTTCTGAAAAACTCCATTTGATCTATTATCAAACTAATTTCAGACTCCATAATTTATCGGGCAAATACTCCTATTTACCAAAATCATAGAAGAATTCGGATCAAGCAAAACACCATTGATTAATCATTAAAAATGACTCTGAATCAATTTCCTCTAGTATTGCAACTTCAATACTGCATTTCAAACTTAATCAATTTTGGCACTCGAAATACTTAAATGGACCAAAAATATCCATTACTTCTTTCATTGCCTTTATGACTAAATTCGATGGTGTTTGTTCTTTGGACACACAATTTTATCATTCCCGCTATTATAAATGTATATCATACGCATAATGTAATTGAGATGTGATGCAAATTACTCATAACATGAAACAACTGCTTTGTTTCATAACATAAAACAACTGATGTGTTCTATATGAATAATTATGTCTTGTTACATTCAAGACACCAAACTAGATCACATTCTCACTATTACAAAATGTCTTATCAAAAACTATTGATGATAACTAATATGATATCTCGAGGGCGTGAGCACCACTGGCCATGAACTTGCCATCACTCGTGCACTGTCACGTCACCCTTCACCACATACTTGTGATAATCAGGGACTGTTTCACAAACAGAACAATTATCAAACACTTTTCATCAAGTATGAGAAGAATACATTTATATCTTCGTATATCAAATATACCCATAGCGTCGAAGAACTCTTCTTCGATGAATCAACTTTTAGAGATTTGAACTTGTTCACGAACGTGAAGAAGCTCACCGTGTCTCTATAGCATATTCACGCACATGCTATTCACAGCTAGGAGGTAAAGCGCAATCTCTATTGCACTGGAGTTCGCTATCTAGAAATCATAGATATTCGTAAGCCTGAAGTAGATGTCACACAACTTCTTCAACTGAGTCTCCAGACAGGTATGCTCCCCATGTGAATGGTCCGGAACTTTCTAAGCTGTCTGAACTTCTCAAGACTCAATTCATCTTTGAAGTGACCTTTGATCGCATCAATCACAACATATGGCTCCAGGTGTTGAATACAACTTTCAACTCTGGTGCTAGGCATACGCTCATGACGACCTTCACTTCCATGAAAATATCATGATGCTTACGGAACTCATCATCTTTCTCCTTGCTATCAGAATCATCTGGTCTAATTCCTAACTAATGTTCTAGCACATATAGGATGTTTGTTGTGTTTGGAGAATGTTTCCAAAACCAATGCACCAGCTGATGAAGTTGGACCCGTCGGCTTCCAAGGTAGAATCCGAGCTCTTGAAGAAGTAACCGAAGCGTAGTTCCGCAGTCTCCAGATGTGATCGCAAAAGAGGTAAGATAAGTTTATAATATATAGGTGAGTTTTAGTTTTATAATCTCATTATCAAAAACACACCACACCAAGATTATTATCCCTAAAATAATAATGGCGATTACACGACCCTCATCCACCACACTACCCCCGATCATCACGGCCGGCAGGACGGCTTCAAAGGTGGACATAAAATGTCGATCATAACAACTCTATGACTCGTGCTCGATCTTTCGATCTTCCTGTGTTCTGAGGCCATACCTCTGAGTATCTAGGCTCGCCAATCAAACCTCGAAGACCTGCGCGTGCAACATGGCTTACACCCACTGTATGCGAACGACGAGATGTGTGACACCCGATCATCACGGCCTGCCTCATAACGTAGAACTTTCTTGGTGGTGCGCAACGAGGGAGAACACAATTTTGGTATTTGTTAGGGATCATCCTATTTATGATGCTACCGTTGTATATCTAGCATATAAGCAATCAATAGGATGCACACACAACATCACACAATAATGATGCAATGAAGTGCGATGTGACATGGTCGATGCGCCTGGACCTTCATGGCGCCATGTGCCTGGCCCCCGGCGCCCCGGCATGGCTCTGAGTCTACAGAGCCCTCCATTGCCTCCGACAGTACGAGTAATATCAAAACTTACCGTAACCATGTCACATAAAATAACGCCTCTGCAAAACAAAGTTAGACGCCTCTAGCTTTATCTAGTTTTGCAAGTTTTACGTGGTATATAGGCTTATTCGTAGGAGAACCGCTTCCCTACCTACGAACTTTGTACCACAACGTCGATCGTATAATTGCATGTTTAAGCATCCCTTTCGGGCCCTCCATTGAAAATGCTTTGCCAACTAGAGAGAGAGAAACAGACACCCGCCAGCCACAGATACGGTGCAAGTCGTATGTCAGTAGTGGAACCAGTCTCGCGTAAGCGTACGCGTAAAGTCGGTCTGGGCCGCTTCATCAACTCAATACCGAAGGCATCGCAAGTGCACGCTAGAGGGTAGCAAATATAAGAAAGACGCCCTCATTCAACATGAGTTCTAACCGTACCAGCAGTACTACGCATAGATCGGCTCTGATACCACTGAAGGGGTTACGGTGCAGAAAACAATAATTTTCTAGCGAACGAAACCCTAACTAGCCAGGATCTATCTATCTAGTACATGCGATACCGGTGGCGGAACGGGTTACATTACCTCCATGTAGACCGATAGCGGGGATTACGCTCCCGCACAAGCGTTGACGAGGAAGTCGTACGTAGCCGACCTCGAGGTCGCGGAGAACTTGCCGCGATGTCGGAGTCGATGACGCCGGGGTGTCGACGATGATCTGCGTCGACGGGCGTCGGGCGGAAGAAGGCAGAGCGCCAGCACCGGGGCTGGTGCGCCGGCAGCAGAGGGGGGAGGCGCGGCGGCTGCAGGGGGCGAGACAACGTCGCCCAAGCTCCTCAATAGAGTAGCCTCCGAGCACTCGCAAACATACGGAGCCTAGCGACAACTCCCGGTCATTCAGATCCAGCTGAAATCGCAGGAGTAGATCTGATCTGGAATCCCGCAGAGCAACGGCGCTCTGCGGTATGGCTTAGGTGGAGAGAGACCCCCTTCCTCAGCTCGGCGCGGCTCCAACTTGGGAACCACGAGATCGAGAGAGAAATTGGGAATTAATTGAATTTCCTGTGAATTAAATCAATTAATATGCCTTGCTATATAAAGGGGGAAGGGGTGTGCAAACCCCTTGGCTCCCCCATGTGGGACTAAACAAAGGACATGGGAGGGGGGGTTCGGCCCCCACATGGGCTGGCCGAACCAGCCAATGGGGCCCACCCCCCTTTGAGGTGAGGCTCCCCCTCTTGGGCCCTCTCAGGGCCCATATAGGTGGGAGCCCCCTTTTTCCTTTATTTAATTAATATTAAATTAATATAAAAATCCCATTAATTCATAATTAATATATTTATATATAATTCAATATCCCGTGACTCCAAAAACTCTTTCGGACCACCCGAACAACTTTCGGACATTCCTGGAACCATTCCAGACCTCTCCGGAACTCCTTCCGGACCACCGGAACTCTTTCCGGATCATTTCTCTCTCTCCAACAAAAATCTATAAAATTCCAGAACCTATCTCCTAGCGTCGCTAAGACCTTAAGTTTGTTACGCTACGGTTCGGGAACACTCCAGACATGGTCGAGACACTCTGCTCACCAATGATCGTCAGGGATACCTGGAAATATATGACGACCCCTGTGCATTCCATGAATATCGTCGTTGAACCATAAGTATGATATTTATTCCCTTTGTCTCTGCGATACTACCTTGTCCGAGATATGATCGTAGACACACCGATGCCTTTGCTGTATCTCGTTACCGACGAAGGTTATTAACTCGTCTGTGATATTACATCTCCATGACCTAGTCATAAGCTGCAGCTATATAGATGCAATATCACCGAGTGGGCCCAGAGTATCTTTCCATTACAAGAATGAACAAATCCCGCTCTTGATCCTTACGTCTCGATGCTCTTTCGGAATACCCAAGATGGACACCGTTATTGTCATGCTATATAAGACACAACGTTTGATGCTCTCAAAGCACTCCTACGAAGCAACAATAAGTACGGTCTCACGGTCTAAGGAATAAGCTATCATATTATTATCTATTGCAAATGACAACATCGTAATACGATCTTATTGCAATACTTTGCGTATGTCCACCACCTTATTCAACTAACAAGATGACCCCATTGTAAACCGACGTCATTGTCCTTGATCGGGAATCTCGATCAACTGTTGCCCAATGGACTAGCTCATATAGAGGCTTGCTAGGGACCTGGTTGTCTATGTATCACACGTGTATTAACAATTCCGATTAATACAGTTATAGCATAATACACAAACCTATTATAAACTTATGAGATAATGCAATAAATACTACTTATTTATTTGCCTCTACGGCATATCTCCTTCAGATTCTTGCATATCTTTGAGGGAAAAGTGAGAGGAGATCTAGATCTACAATTCTACCAATTCATCTCTCCTCTAAGTGAGGGGAACATAGTGGATCTAGATCTTTGAGTTCCTTTGTGGTTCTCCCCCTTTGTTCTTGCTCTCTCTTATCCCCCTATAAGCATTAGTTGCTTGTGGTGGGATTTGGGAGTGTAGGATTTGTCTCCTTTGTGGTTTCTTGGTTCTTCCTATCTTATTCCCCCATAAGCATTTGTTGCTTTGTTGGAATTTGAGAGTGAAGGACTTCAGCACTTTGTGTGTTCTTGACATTGCATCTTGCATCGGTTTGAGCCCTCCACGAGGATTCGTGGTGGACCCTAAATTCGTGAGCTTGTTACTCTTGGGTCTTGGACCCTAGACGCCTTAGTGGCCGCCTTTGTGGCATAGGACCTGTTGTGGTCAAGGCCTTTGTGGCTAGTTGGGACCTTTGTGGTCAAGACCTCTTGTGGTCATTTGGGAGCCCCCAATTCGGTTGTGGGTGTGTGCCCCAAGGTTGTTGTACGGGATTGTTCTCCGCCCCAAAGGAGTTCATAGTGGAAGGTGGACTCGGACCTTTGTGGTTGAGTTCATCGGAGAAGAAGGTGAGGCCTTTGTGGCGTTGAGCAAACCTGTTGTGGTTGCTCACACCTCTCCAACGAGACATACACCTTTTGTGGTGGAACTCGGGAATACATCATCGTCTCCGCGTGCCTCGGTTATCCCTATACCCGAGCTTTTTACTTATGCACTTTACTTTGTGATAGCCATCGTGCTTGAAGTTCTTTACCTTGCTATCCCATTGTTGTTTGTGTTGCATAGCATAAGTTGTTGGTGCACATAGCAAACCTAGTATATTTAGGTTGTGTCATTGATAAGTTAAACACTAAGTTTTATCCCGCATTTATCAAGCCTAAATTGTAAATAGTGTTCCTCGCCTATTCACCCCCCCCCCCCTCTAGGCGACGTCTTTCCTTTCATATAGCTCTCTTCACAAGGGCTATACGTGTCTTCATGTTCCTACAAATCGTGTGTATCTCTCGGGATATTTTTTTTGACGAAAACGTGTTTCCTTTTGCCAAATTATCATCTCCCACCACACCCAATTTGCATTTATCATCTCCTGTTTCTATTGACCAATTTGAAGATGCTGCATATACTCCTGCATTGCTTCCTAACCATGGTGCACACTAGAGCAGAACTAGCTAAGCGTCCCGGGTCGGGAGGGCTTTTTGTCCCGGGCACGCGCCCGGGGCACCGTGTTCGGGACAAATAGCATCTTCTATTTGTTTCGGGCACGCCACGCCCGGGGCCACTAGGGGGGTCACGTGGCCAATTGAGTTGCAGGTTATGTTCGTGGTGCTCGCCTAGAAGTGATGGATGCTGAAACGCCTCCTCCTGCCGATCACGTCGATCGGTGGTCGGCCGATCCATGCATGTTGCATGCGCCGTGCCATGCACAGGAAGGTGCGCATGTGCCTGGGCCCTTGCTGGATCCCGTGGCCCAGCTCAGTGAAGGAGATATGCCCTAGAGGCAAATACATAAGTAGTATTTATTACATTATCTGATAAGTTTATAATAGGTTTGTGTATTATGTTATAACTGTATTAATCGGAATTATTAATACACGTGTGATACATAGACAACCAGGTCCCTAGTAAACCTGTATATGAACTAGTCCATTGGGCAACAGTTGATCGAGATTCCCGATCAAGGACAATGACGTCGGTTGACAATGGGGTCATCTTATTAGTTGAATAAGGTGATGGACATACGCAAAGTATTGCAATAAGATCGTATTACGATGTTTGTCATTTGCAATAGATAAGAATATGATATCTTATTCCTTAGACCGTGAGACCGTACTTATTGATGCTTCGTAGGGGTACTTTGAGAGCATCAAACGTTGTGTCTTATTTAGCATGACAATAACGGTGTCCATCTTGGGTATCCCGAAAGAGTATCGAGACGTAAGGATCAAGAGCGGGATTTGTTCATTCTTGTAATGGAAAAATACTCTGGGCTCACTCGGTGAGATTACATCTATATAGCTGCGCAGCTTATGACTAGGTCATGGAGATGTAATATCACAGACGAGTTAATAACCTTTGTCGGTAACGAAATACAACAAAGACATCGGATGTCTACAATCATATCTCGGACAAGGTAGTATCGCAGAAATAGAGGGAATGAATATCATGTTTATGGTTCAACGACGATATTCGTAGAATGCACATGGGCCGTCATATACATCCAGGTATCCCTGACGGTCATTGGTGAGCGGAGTGTCTCGACCATGTCTGGAGTGTTCTCGAACCGTAGCGTAACAAACTTAAGGTCTTAACGACACCAGGAGATAGGTTCTGGAATAATATAGGATTTTGTTGGAGAGAGAAATGATCCGGAAAGAGTTCCGGTGGTTCAGAAGGAGTTCCGGGAAGGTCTAGAAGGGTTCCAGGAATGTCCAAAAGTTGTTCGGGTGGTTCAGAAAATGTTTCGGAGTTACGGGATATTAAATAGTATATAAATATATTAATTATGAATTAATTATATTTTATATTAATTTAATTATTAAATAATAAAGGAAAAATGGGGCAGCCCACCTAAGTGGGCCAATTGTGGCCTACTAAGGTGAGCCGCACCAACCAAGGAAGGGGGGGCTTGGGCCCCTAGTCCGAATTGGACTAGGAGGGTTCGGCCGGCCTCCCCCCTCCTCTCCTTTTAGTCCCACATGGGGGAGGCAAGGTGTTTGCACACCCCCTCCCCCCTTTATATAGCAAGGCATATTAATTAGATTAATTACAGAAAAATACAATTAATTGTATAGCAGGCCGGCCGAGTTGCTTCTCCGCCCGTTTTGCCTCCTCTCTCCACCTAAGCTATACCGCTGGGCGTCGTTGCCCTGCGGGATTCTAGAAAAGTTCTACCCCCGCGATTTCAGCTGGATCTGAATGACCGGGGGTTGTTGTTTTCCTTTGTATGTTTGCGAGTGCTCGGAGGCACCACCTTTGAGGAGCCTGGGCGACGTCGTCTCGCCCACCTGCAGCCCAGCCGCAGCCCCCCTTGCCGCCGGCGACACGCCATCTTCCGCCCGACGCCCGTCGACGCAGGTCATCGTCGACACCTCGACGTCATCGTCTACGTCATCGCGGCAAGTTCTCCGCGACCTCGAGGTAGGCTACGTACGACTTCATCGTCAACGCTTGTGTGGGAGCGTAATCCCCGCTATCGGTCTACATGGAGGTAATGTAACCCGTTCCGCCACCGTTATCACATGTACTAGATAGATAGATCCTGGCTAGTTAGGGTTTCATACGCTAGAAAAATTATTGTTTTCTGCACCGGAACCCCTTCAGTGGTATCAGAGCCGATCTATGCGTAGTACTGCTGTTACGGTTAGAACTCATGTTGAATGAGGATGTCTTTCTTATATTTGCTACCCTCTAGCGTGCACTTGCGATGCCTTCGGTATTGAGTTGATGAAGCGGCCCGGACCGACTTTACGCGTACGCTTACGCGAGAATGGTTCCACTACTGACATACGGCTTGCACCGTATCTGTGGCTGGCGGGTGTCTGTTTCTCTCTCTCTAGTCGGCAAAGCATTTTCAATGGAGGGCCCGAAAGGGATGCTTAAACATGCAATTATACGATCGATGTTGTGGTACAAAGTTCGTAGGTAGGGAAGTGACTCTCTTACGAATAAGCCTATATGCCACGTAAAACTTGCAAAACTAAATAAAGCTAGAGGCGTCTAATTTTGTTTTGCAGAGGCGTTATTTTATGTGACATGGTTACGGTAAGTTTGATATTACTCGTACTGTCGAAGGCAATGGAGGGTTCCGTAGACTCGGAGCTATGCCAGGGTGCCGGGGGCCAAGCACATGGCGCCATGGAGGTCCAGGCACATCGACCATGTCACATCACACTTCATTGCATCATTTGATTGTGTGCTGTTGTGTGTGCATCATATTGATTGCTTATATGCTAGATATACAACGGTAGCATCATGAATAGGATGATCCCTAACAAATACCAAAATTGTGTTCTCCCTCGTTGTGCACCACAAACAAAGTTCTACGTTATGAGGCAGGCCGTGACGATCGGGTGTCAGACATATCGTCGTTCGCATACAGTGGGTGTAAGCCATGTTGCACGCGCGTGGTCTTCGAGATTTGATTGGCTAGCCTAGCATATGCAGATATGGCCTCAGAACAGGGAAGATCGAAAGATCGAGCATGAGTCACAGAGTTGTTGTGATCGACATTTTATGTCCACCTTTGAAGCTGTGCCGCCGGCCGTGACGATCGGGGGTGGTATGGTGGATGAGGGTCGTGTAATCGTCATTATTATTTTAGGGATAATAATTTTGGTGGGGTGTATTTGATAATATGATTATAAACTAAAACTCACCTATATTATAAACTTTACCTTGCCTCTTTTGCGATCACATATGTAGACTACGCAACTATATGTCGGTTACTTCCTCAAGAGCCCGGATTCTACCTTACAAGCCGACGGGTCCAACTTCATCAGCCGGTACAAGGGTTTTACAAATATCCTCGAACACAACAACATCATGTATGTTCTGGATGAAGCGTTAGGAGAAAGACCAGGAGATTATGCGAGCGAGGAGGAGGAAGATGATTTCCGTAGGCGTCGAGACATATTCATCGAAGTGAAGATCACCATTACCGTATGCCTAGCACCTGAGTTGAAAGAGTTGTTTCGACGCAAGGAGCCATGCGTCATGATTGATGCAATAAAGACACACTTCAGAGATGAATTGAAGCGTGAGCAATTCAGGCAGCTTAGAATGTTCCAGACCATTCATATGGAGGAGCATACCTGTCTAGAGACTCATTTGAAGAGATTGTATGACATCTACTTCCAGCTGACGATGGTCTTCGATTACTGGATGGCAGATTCCTGTGCCATTCAGATTGTCCTAATATCTCTGCCTCCAAGCTATGAAAAGCATGTACGCAAGTACATTTTGAAGGCCGACAATATGAACTTCTACAAGTTCGTGTCCGAATTCAAATCTCTGAAAGTTGATTCCATCGAAGGAGAAATCTTTGATGCTACAGGTATATATTTGATATATACAGAATTATGAATTCGCCTCTTGATATATGATAAAGTATTTGATATTTGTTCTGTTTATGAAACAGGTCCTGACTATCACATATATGCGGCAAAGTTTTATGTGACCTGGCGCTGAAGATGGTGATCAAGGAGTTGATGGCCATTGGTGTTTACGTCCTCAAGTTATCATAGTTATCATTAATAGTTTTTGATAAGATATTTTGTAAAAGTGAGAAAGTGTGTTCAGTGTCTTGATTGTTACAAGACAAAGTTATTCATGTAATAAGACAAATTCAGTTGTTTTATGTTATGGAACAAGCCAGTTGTTTTATATTATGAATAAAGGTTTCACATCTCAATTACATCAATTGTATGATAACGTTCATAATTATAGAAATGATAAAATAGCGTGTCCAATGAATGAAAGTTCTGTTACTGGAACAAACACCATCGAATTTAGTCATAAAGGCAATGAAAGAAGTAATGGATATTTTGGTCTGTTTAAGTATTTCGAGTGCCGAATTGATTAAGTTTGAAATATAGTATTTAAGTGTCAATACGAAAGGAAATTAATTAAGAGTCGTTTGAAATGATTATTGAATTAATTAAATGGTGTTTTTGTTTGATCCGAATTCTTCCATGATTATTAGTGAATAAGTGTATTTGCCTAATAAATCATGAGTCTGAAATTAATTTGATAAGAGATCAAATGGGGTTTTTCAGAAGAAAGATTAGTGAATATTGTATTCACAAGATTCGATCAAAGGACAATATTTTGGAATTATGGTTTCAACACAAAAGACTTGTGGAAATGCGTTTCACAATATTATAATATCATATATGGTGATACGTGAAGTATTATAATCATACTCTATTTTAAATAAAGTGTGGTCTGTCAGAATCTGTCTTAGAATCTCTTAATATGTTCAAAACATTATAGTCGATGTCCACTTTAGAAAATAGATATTTTTCTCAACGAGAATTCGTGTGATCGACAATAGTGTCGTCATGTATATGATTATACGATAATTCAGAATATACATGAATAGTTCTTTGTAGATTACTCGCATTGGATGGGAGTGTATTCCAAAAACCAAATAGAAATAAAACTTGGTTTGTTGCCTATGTAATTCCGAGGAAAATATGATTTTTCGAATTATGGTTTATGGATTGCAATTAGAAGCTTGAAATAAGGTGTCAGACCTATATTCATAAAATTAGAATATTGGAAGGTGTTCCAAAGGGTATATGTCTACAAATGAAAATTGGTGATTAAGAGTGAGGGAGACTAGAAAATTGTTTTCTTCTTGCAATCCTCTTCATAAAGATCATAATATTTTCATGAAAGAAGCTTCTGAATAAAGTGTTGTTATATTTAACATTGCTGTCAGGTCACAGCATAATATTAAGTGTTTCAGATCTTGTTGACAGATCAAGGTGCACTTTATGAATACAAAGAAAGTTGAGAAAATATCAGAATACGAACAAAGCCTTTTTCAGCCTGAAAATCCAAGTTACATTTGAAAGGATTAAAATAGTAATTGTTGCTATAATTCTTATTAGAGGAATAAGATTGTTTAATCATCATATAAAGTGTTATATGAGAAATGTAACTGTATGTAAGAAAGCGTGAAAGCATATTTTGTCAAGAAATGTGTCTTGGACACGATCAAATTTGTTGACTACATTTATGTAGACATGCTTGAAGTCTGAGGGATTTGTATTAATGTAATACTGTAGTTTGTATTGAATTCGAATTGATAAGAGATCAATGATTTTGGTTTGACCAAAATGTCGAAATAAATTATGAATTTAAGTGAGAGTCAAAGTTAGCTCACTCGGGTAGAATATGTAAATGACATATTTTTGAGTGGGATCTCGTGTTCTCAAATGTGTGGAGACATAATTTGAGTGGGAGCCGAATTCATCTTGTGTAAATGACACATTGTGAAATTGTACCAGTAGAATTGATAACAAAGATGAAGTTGTGAAACTATTTGAAAGTTAGTGTCTATTTGGAATAGAACGGGAATTTTAAATAGTTAGTCGAGTTGTTTTGGATTACATCTGAGGAGTCAGAATAGAATCAAAAGGATGGTCCTTGGAAATCCAATTAATCATTAAGAGTAATGATACACGGTAATAGTGGTTGTATGACATGTTCGTCTATTGTTAGACATCATACAGAAACCATATTATCTGCTCGATCAAATATGACCGATGTTCTTAGAAGAAGAGCAGTTATAAAAGTATATTTTGAATTTACTAGAAGTACAAGTGCATTAGATTGACATTGGAATGTCCAGTTTTCTACATAGGTGTGAAAGTATATAGATATAGGAGCTCTCTATGACTGAGTGTGTTTTCAAGGCAATTATCTGGTTATCAGTATCAGAGTAAGCGCTGGGAAACATAAGTCTCACTTGGTTACGGTATTTGTATATTTGTTATTAGATAACATGTTGATATCAACCAAGTTGATATCAATGGATCGCAAAAGAACGCACAATTATGTATTGTACAGATTGTCAGAGTAACACTCTTCCACAAGCAAGCATTATCATATGACACTTATTTGATAAGGGATTTTGATGAAGTAAAATACAGCTAGTTTATTTGTACTCTAGTGCAAGTGGGAGACTGAAGGAGATATGCCCTAGAGGCAAATAAATAAGTAGTATTTATTGCATTATCTCATAAGTTTATAATAGGTTTGTGTATTATGCTATAACTATATTAATCAGAATTATTAATACACGTGTTATACATAGACAACCAGGTCCCTAGTAAGCCTCTATATGAACTAGTCCATTGGGCAACAGTTGATCGAGATTCCCGATCAAGGACAATGACGTCGGTTGACAATGGGGTCATCCTATTAGTTGAATAAGGTGATGGACATAAGCAAAGTATTGCAATAAGATCGTATTACGATGTTTGTCATTTGCAATAGATAATAATATGATAGCTTATTCCTTAGACCGTGAGACCGTACTTATTGATGCTTCGTAGGGATACTTTGAGAGCATCAAACGTTGTGTCTTATTTAGCATGACAATAACGGTGTCCATCTTAGGTATCCCGAAAGAGTATCGAGAAGGATCAAGAGGGGGATTTGTTCATTCTTGTAATGGAAAGATACTCTGGGCCCACTCGGTGAGATTACATCTATATAGATGCGCAGCTTATGACTAGGTCTTGCAGATGTAATATCACAGACTAATTCAACGACGATATTCGTAGAATGCACAGGGGCCGTCATATACATCCAGATATCCCTGACGGTCATTGGTGAGCGGAGTGTCTCGACCATGTCTAGAGTGTTCTCGAACCGTAGCGTAACAAACTTAAAGTCTTAACAACACCAGGAGATAGGTTCTGGAATAATATAGGATTTTGTTGGAGAGAGAGAAATGATCCGGAAAGAGTTCCGGTGGTCCGGAAGGAGTTCCGGGAATGTCTGGAAGGGTTCCAGGAATGTCCGAAAGTTGTTCGGGTGGTTCGGAAAATGTTTCGGAGTCACGGGATATTAAATAGTATTTAAATATATTAATTAGGAATTAATTATATTTTATATTAATTTAATTATTAAATAATAAAGGAAAAATGGGGCAGCCCACCAAAGTGGGCCAATTGTGGCCCACTAAGGTGAGCCGCACCAAGCAAGGAAGGGGGGGCTTGGGCCCCTAGTCCGAATTGGACTAGGAGGGTTCGGCCGGCCTCCCCCCTCCTCTCCTTTTAGTCCCACATGGGGGAGGCAAGGTGTTTGCACACCCCCTCCCCCCTTTATATAGCAAGGCATATTAATTCGATTAATTATAGAAAAATACAATTAATTGTATAGCAGGCCGGCCGAGTTGCTTCTCCGCCCGTTTTGCCTCCTCTCTCCACATAAGCTATACCGTCGGGCGTCGTTGCCCTGCGGGATTCCAGAAAAGTTCTACCCCTGCGATTTCACCTGGATCTGAATGAGCGGGGGTTGTTGTTAAGCTCCGTATGTTTGCGAGTGCTCGGAGGCACCACCTTTGAGGAGCCTGGGCGAAGTCGTCTCGCCCACCTGCAGCCCAGCCGCTGCCCCCTTGTCGCTGGCGCACCCCCAGCCGTCGGCGACATGCCATCTTCCGCCCGACGCCCGTCGACGCAGGTCATCGTCGACACCCCGGCGTCATCGTCTAAGTCATCGCGGCAAGTTCTACACGACCTCGAGGTCGGCTACGTACGACTTCATCGTCAACACTTGTGCGGGAGCGTAATACCCGCTATCGGTCTACATGGAGGTAATGTAACCCGTTCCGCCACTGTTATCACATGTACTAGATAGATAGATCCTGGCTAGTTAGGGTTTCATACGCTAGAAAAATTATTGTTTTCTGCACCGGAACCCCTTCACTCAGCCCCTCACGCCCAGCATCTTCTGGTGCTGCTCCGGCCTCGCCACGGGCTGCTTCTCCCACGCCGCCCAGCCATGCGTCCCCGGCCAGCTCGTGGGCCTCTCCTGGGTCGTCGCCATCGCCCCGCTCGCCCACCGCGTCCCCTGCGCCTGGGCCGGACTCGCCTCCAGCAGAGGACTTGCCCAGTCCTCCGCCGACGTCACCTCCTCATGCTGCTCCCTCTCGGATTACGACTCGGATTCGCAACGGCGTCGTTCAGCCGATGATTCGTAAGGATGGTATTGTTGCCTGGTTTGCTGCATGTCGTGCTCATGGCGTTGATTCAGATTTCGAGCCCTCTACCTATCAGGAAGCTGTCGGTATACCTCACTGGCGTTCCGCCGTGGAGCAGGCGTATCATGCTCTTCTTCGGAATGCGGCCTGGCATCTCGTTCCTTCTCGTCCTGGCCTCAACATCATTGACTCTAAGTGGGTGTTCAAGGTCAAGAAGAGATCAGACGGTTCCATTGAAAGGTATAAGGCTCGGCTCGTGGCGAAAGGGTTCAAGCAACGATATGGTCTTGATTATGAAGACACTTTTAGTCCGGCAGTTAAGCCTACCACTATTCGGTTGCTCTTGTCTCTGGCTGTCAGCAAGGGTTGACATCTTCGCCAACTTGATGTTCAGAATGCTTTTCTGCACGGGGTTCTTGAGGAGGAGGTATATATGCGTCAGCCTCCAGGTTTTGTTGATTCTGCTCAGCCTCAGCATATTTGTCGACTGGTCAATACGCTCTATGTGCTTAAGCAAGCTCCGCGTGCATGGCATGCTCGCCTTGGTACTGCTCTTCGTGCTCATGGACTGGTTCCTTCTACGGCTGACACCTCCTTATTCATGTTTCATCGACCCGAGCTCACTATGTATCTATTGGTGAACATTGATGATATCATCTTGGTGAGCTCCTCAGTTTTTGTTGCTAGTCGCCTTGTTGAAAGCCTGCGATCCGAGTTTGCTGTGAATGATCTTGTTCCTCTTCGTTTCTTCCTTGGTCTGGAGGTCTCTCCGGTTTCTGATGGTCTGGCACTCTCGCAGAAGAAGTATGCACTGGATCTCCTTCGCCGTTCAGGGATGTTTAAGTGCAGTCCAATGTCTACACCCATGTCTGCCTCTGACAAGTTGTCGTCCACTGATGGAGCTCTCTTGTCCGACAAAGATGCCACCGAGTATCGTAGTATCGTTGGAGGCCTGCAGTACCTTCTCATCACTCGGTCTGATTTGTCCTATGCGGTTAACAAGGTCTGCTAGTACCTCCACTCTCCACGCTCTCCTCACTGGGCTGGTATTAAGCGTATTCTGCGCTATGTCAGTCTCACAGCTTCTCATGGCCTGCATCTTCGTGCCTCTTCCTCTAGCCTCCTCTCAGCATTTTCTGATGCGGACTGGGCATGGGACCCTGATGATCGTCAATGGGGGGATATGTTGTCTTCTATAGTCCTAACTTGATCGTCTGGAGTGCTTGTAAACAAGCCACTGTGTCACGATCGAGTATGGAGGCAGAGTACAAGGCACTTGCTAATGCTACTGCTGAACTCATCTGGGTTGAGTCTTTGCTTCAGGAGCTTGGGTTCTCACAGTATCGTCCACCAGTTCTTTGGTGTGATAACATTGGCGCCACTTATTTATCATCTAATCTTGTCTTCCATGCTCGAACGAAGCACATCGAGATTGATCATCACTTTGTGAGGGAACGTGTTGCTCAGAAGTTACTACATATCCGGTTTATCTCATCGAATGATCAACTGGCTGACATCTTCACTAAGCCGTTATCATTGTCGTTGTTTGAGGCCTGTCGGCGCAATCTTAACTTGTTAGATACCGTTAGGATTGAGTGAGGGTGTTAGATATGTATTTATCCCTAACCCTAACCGTGTACGTGTATGTTTCCCTATATAAATATACATCAGCCGAACCTATCAGGTATCGAGCTATCCATCCATACGAGTCTTTCTTTACACAAAGATTTTACAGTCCTGTATATTTTCTCCAACACTTACTTTCATTATCTGGAGTTCATCTCCCTCTATTCTTGTTGGAAGATTGTCGGTAGTATTGAATCATGGTTTTCCGAAATCAGGTATCAGCTGTATCACACATAAAGCCTACAGGTTCTCTGGAGATTTTTTCATTATCTGGAGTTCATCTCCCTCTATTCTTTTTGGAAGAGAGCCGGCAATATTGATTCATGGTTTTCCGAAATCAGGTTTGAGCTGTATCACACAACCTACAAGTTCTCTGGAGATTTTTTCATTCATTGGAAACGTGTTCCCTCACTACTTTTGGAAACACTGGCCTGTTTTAATTGGATTATGTGTTTTTGCATACTAGGTATCAGATGTATCACATATCAGGTATTAATGCAGCTACCCAGAAGATTATGCATTATCAGTGCAATATGTTGTGTGCCAGCGATCGTCAGATTGCACAAGAGTACCTTAGGTGGTTTTCTTAAAGTCATGTGTGCTCCAACAAGAAGGTGTATCTTAAATTTGCAGCAGACTGTTTTCAAATTAGATGCATGTCCCTACAAATCGACTAACCTGCAACCACCAAGCTTTGATGTGTGCGGTTGATCATCAACCATTGATGGTATGCTTTGTATTTCAGAACTCCTGTGCCCTTTGACAGTTCACGGCAAGTTTGTGGAAAACGACACCATACATATATTTAGGAAGGAAAATGGCTTCCACCCATGGGTTACCATGCTGGTCAAGTGTTTGTCTGGAAGTTTTTAATGCATACGTGCTAATGGTGATCATTTCTTAGTCGTTCGATTTCTTCAACATTTTTCTATATTTCTTACATGACCAATATGTTGATGCTGACATCTTTGTGCCTTTTGAAATTTTCATCAAGTTCTTGATAAATAGTAGGACACGGCGAACACAATTTCCACATTTGAACCCAAATAAATAAGAAAAGTGCTAAATTGACCCCAGTAGGGCATACCTGAAAGCAAATGCAAAATTTAGTCCTAGATGTTTGCTTTATTGCTTATTATACTTTGTAATAAAAACATTATATATGCTAACACGTCATTTTATATTATGCTGACATTGTCATATAAAAGGATGGAATGCCTTAACAATTACATGTCCACTAAGCTTATTATTTCCATGCTATATATAATATCTCATCTCTTATTTCGAGAGAAAAATTTCCTTCGCAAGAAACAAGAGAAGTAAGCCAAGAGGAGATATAAAAAAATCTTATTGGAACAATGCTACTATTTCCCCCCTGCAAATATATCTAAATTTTCACGCAACAACGCGCGGGGTATCATCGAGTACTCCTAATGCTCCCGTACGGGGCAGATTAGGGAGTATTTGCGTTTCGATCATCCGCGCCCCAATCGGAAGGGAAATATTTAGGTACTCCACATTGAAGTACTTTAACGGAGAGAGTATTCATTCACTGAGCGTTTCCGTTCCTGAAAATCACTACTCGTACATTACTGCTTGATTGAGAAGCCCAAGAGTATTCAACTTATGACCCAGCAACGAAATCGATTCACCTCCCTCCCAAATTCCACTCAACGATCGATGATCCAGCAACCCAAATCTCTTCACCTCCCTTTTCCCCTCCTATAAATTGTACTACCATATGCCGAAAGTTCCCAGGCATCTCTCCTCGATCGTGATATTCTCCAAAATTAAGGAGCAGCTAGCATTAGCAACGATGGGTTCGAGCAACAAGATCTCCCTGAAGCTGCTGGTGGACACCAAGTCCAAGAAGGTGCTGTTCGCGGAAGCCGGCAAGGAGTTCGTGGACTTCGTCTTCAGCCTGCTCACGCTCCCCGTCGGCGCCGTGGCCAAGCTCATCTCCGCGGGCGCCATGCATGGCAGCATCGGGCGCCTGTACCAGAGCGTGGACGACATCGGCAACTGCTACTTGCTTCCGGGAAAGGACAAGACCGACCTGCTGCATCCCAAGCTGCTGCACCCGGACACACGCGAGCTGCTGCTGCTTCAGGGCGGCGCCCCCCGGGCCGGCAAGGTCGAGGACACGGAGTCATCGCCGCTGGCGAGGTTCAAGATGTACACGTGCGCCGGGTACTGCGCCACGGCCACCATGGAGGCCAAGGCGGCCTGCCCGCAGTGCAAGCAGGCGATGGCGACGGAGGTGACCTTCGTGCTGCCCTCTGCGGCGCCCAGGACGTCGGCGTCTTCCTCGGCAGCAGGTGGCGACGAGAGCGGCGGGTACGTGAAGGGGCTGGTGACGTACATGGTGACCGACGGGCTGGAGGTGACGCCCATGTCGGCCATCTCCAGCATCACGCTCATCAACAAGTTCAGTGTCAACAAGGACGTGGAGCTGGCGGAGAAGTTCGTCAGCGTCGGCATGGACGAGGGGCTCGGCCTCCTCAAGGCGGCCCTGCGCTCCGACACGGTGCTGTCTGACGTGTTCCTGGCCAAGAAGAAGTGACCGGCCGGTCGGCGGTGGTTCTCATCATGCCGTGCAATGCGAGTCATCAGGGAATAAATGAATGAAAGAACTTGCGCTGCTATATATAGCTAGTGCGTGTACGGATGTTGCTGTCTTAATTACGAGAAGAGCTATGCATGACTTGGGTGCTCTGTGCTCAGGTTGTTTATGTTTTCTGCCATCATCGATGATCTTGGTTATGGTTTACTCCATGCATCAGATTATTTGTTTTTCCTTCGTCTCGCAAATACAGAACAAATCATCAACATGAGGTTTATCTCCACAAAGCGCATCATATATCAATGGCCAGGTTAAAGCACCTCTAGAAGATGCTCAAACCCCATATTAAGCGTTTTTAAGTGTACTAGAAAGCGTTTTTACGGTGACTAGGGGCAGAATAGATAGTACCTGAAAACGACATTCGCAAAAAGTAACTCAGTTAGTTTTTCTTCCTACGCATATACGCAAATGTCAGAACTCAACTTCACACAACGGTGTAACATTTCGAGTGCATAGCTGATAGCTCTAAACTGTTAGCGTGATCAAATGAAAATCGTATATTTCAGTCCAAAAGCATGACGTACCAACATAGAACATCCAGCAATCAAGAAATTCAAATGACGATCATATCTTTCAGTTCAAAAGCATGACCAAGCATGACGAATAGCATGATTGAATACAGAGCAAGTGCATGAATGAAAAGCTGGCAAGCCTCGAAAATCTATCAGAGATATATGGGCCAGCCCATACGAGATTTCATATTTCCCTATAAACCTTAAAGGCCTATGTGTGACAAGAGGTGGAGGTGATAATCTTTAGCCTCACATTGCTTTTTTTAGAAAATAGGGTGCGGCTCCCCGGCATCTGCATCAAAATGATGCACACAACCACCGCTTATTATTGCAAAGCATCATTCAACACAAATTCAAAGTTTACAGCTGAAGCATCACTCAACGTAGCTACAAAAACCAGCCACTTGAAAACACGAAGCCTAAACATCTATTTTTCTAGTATGAAGCGAGCCACCCCGGCACAAGATAGCCCGTACGACCGCTAGCATGCGGATACATCCGGAATCCATAAGTCCACGTTGGTCGACAGGAAGTAGCAGGGACCACGTGTTGATCCAGTATACCGCCTTGTTGACCACATGTAAATAATGAATAGCATTGATTTTATTAAAGACAACATCGTTACGGCAGTTCCATATCGCCCATAAAAATGCCGCAACACCAATTCAAATTCTCCCTTTTGTTGCCTTATCAATTCCGTTCAACCAGCTACCAAACAAATTAGCAATACTAGTTGGAGGATACAAATTAAAGGTGAAATGAAACGAGCGCCAAATACTTTGTGCAAAAGGACAAATATTATGACCACCTTATAGTAGAGTTTCACTAGTCCAATTTTTTTTTAAAAAAAGTTTCACTAGTCCAGTAAATTAGTTGAGCAAAGCATGGATAATTTATTGGTAATGCTAGAGTGTGGAGTGTTCCATTTTTCTCTTTCAAGCCAGAAAACTATATTTGTAGCAATGTTGATTTGAATGCTGGTGTTTGTCACCCTCATTTATGTCAAATCGATTTTTGTTTGATGTGTCGGCTATCCAATCCTGAATTTCAGCATTGCCAAAGGGTCTAAGTGGCATTCACATTAGTGCTAGACTGCTAGGGCCCTATGTTCGTAATTGGATATCTCATGTTTTCAGCAATATAAGTTGTTTTCTCTTTCGTCCACGAAGAACACATCAGTTATGCACACAGATCTAAGGGAGAACACAGCACAATGGGTTGAGTTTAACACCAGCCTGTCGATCCAACTCATTTCTCCATGCCAAATTGCCAATGTCATCATCGTTCTCCCCTCCTCATTTTGTCATATCAAGCCGTACGTAGCGATGTTGTTTGCTGTTGGCATTTCCTTCGTCTGCTTGCGACGTGAAGATGGACCCATGGCCGGCCAGCATCTGCTCCCTGAGGTTCTTGATGGCCTGGTACCTCTCCGAGTCATGGTCGACGTCCCTGGTAGTGTCGCTGCACCCTTCGTCGTCGACGTCCCAGTCCCACTGCTGGCCTCCATCATCCGACTCCTCCGGCGATGGCCGGTCGAAGGACGCGCCTGGCCACGGATCGACGGCGCACTCCGTTCCCTTGCTGCCCACAGACGATGCTGCCTTCTTGGACTTGGTCATGTCCTTGGAGTTGGCAGCAGTGCTGTAGCTCCAGCCGCCGTCCTTTACGTTGCCATCCATGTTCAGCTCAATGGAGTGCATGTCGCTGCCTTCTGAATCATCTTCTTCTTCGCGGTCGTCGTCGTCGTCAAATTCTCCATCCGTCCTCTTTCTGTCAGAAACACGAGCAATGCCATTGGCGCCTTCAGCTTCAGATGCATGGTGTTCATCTGCGACGGATGATTCCTGCTTCTTGGTCTCCAGGAAGGCCTCGAGCTCCCCGCGGAGCTGCTCGACGACGGCGTTCTTCTCCTCGAACTGGAGCCTCGCCTCGAGCAGCTTCATGCTGACCCTCTCCTCGCGGAGCTCATCGGCGAGCCGCAGCATCTCCCGCTCCTTGTCCAGCTCCGCCTGCGCCACCTCGGCCTCCCGCCTCATCTCCTCCACCTCGCAGACCGTCGAGGACGTCGAGGCGGCGCCCCTCACCAGCTCGTCGCACACCTTCTCCAGCCGCTCCCTCGACCTCCTCTCCCTCTCAAGCTCCCTCCTCGCCGCCTCCAAAGAGCTCTCCGTCTCGGCCAGCGCCTTCCCGAGCTGGCCGTTCACCCTCTCCGCCCTCCGCCTGGACCGCCTCTCGGCGTCGAGCTCCTCCGCGGCGGCACGCACGGTGGCAGCCACCTTCTCCCTCTGCCTGCTCTTCCACGCGTGCGCCTCAGCCGCGAGCCGCTCCTTCAGGTGCTCGACATCATCGCCTCGGCGGCGGCTCTGCTCTCTGGCGATCTGCCGCGCGTTGGCGCGCGCGCGGTCGAGCTCGGAGCGCAGCGCGGAGAGGAGCGACGCCGTGGACGGGTTCAGGACTCCGGGCCCCCAGACGGTGGCGAGAACTCTGACGAGCTCTTTGGACGCCGTCAGGCTGTTGTACAAGTCATGCAGGTGTGCCATTCTATCCACTGAACATGTGGAGCTCGAGTCTGCAGCGCATGCGTGCACCTGAAGAGAACATACACAAATTATCAGCAATTGTTCAGAAATTTTGCTAGGACTTGGTAAATAAAAACGAGAGTTTACTATACTTGTGAAAGGCCGATTAATTAGGCGCAGAAGGAATTAATGATTAGCTAGCTAGATAAATATATAGTAGGACATGTATGTATGTATGATGAGGAGCTCTTGTCTGGACAGACACACAGTCGCAGCTGAGGCTGTCATGGCCCTCTTCTGCAACTGCTAGGTGCTAGCCACACACCAATTGAAAAACAAGTTTCAACCAACTTGAACAACCGCCGAATCTGCCATGCCATTCACGATGCTCAAGTTCCTTCCAGCTGAACAACATCGATTAGTTTACGCCGCCGTCGACCCGCCGAATGTGCTACGCCGTTCAAGCCGGTCAAGTTCCAACTGAAAATCGATTAGTTTAGGCGCGCCGTCCACGACCGCCGACGCCGCATATACCTAACAGATCGCAACTGCTGCTCAATCACTAACGCATCCGCTAATTCACAGCCTAGACACGATGCCATGACGGGAGGAGGAACAGCAAGCAAATAGTAGGTTAATAAACAAGTCAGGTTTTGTACAATAATAATGCAAGGGAAATGCTAGAGAAAGCCTATAGTTTGTAGTCCTATGGAGGTACTATGGAGGAAGTGGACAAAGTTGCATGTGGCAATCACTAAGCATCCTTGGAAATGCAAGCCATGTTTAGTGTCAGGCCGTAACGCTACTATTACAATATACTGCTATATTAGTGTGTGACATACTGTAGTTAAATGTCCAGACACAAGTGACCATGACTTGCATCCAAAATGCAGAATCAGGGGCACGCTTCAAGTTCTTTGAGCAGGTAATGGTCGGATTGTTGCTCTGAATACAACTATCCGCAAAATCAAGATTGATAAGCATTTACTAGTACTGAAGATAGAAGTTTTGTTCCATATATATACCTTCAACTTTTCTCGAAAAAAAACACAGAATGAGCAGATCGAACACTGTGAGAGTTAATTACCCCAATCCTGCCGCCATTACTCAGCTTGTCTGAAAACCACTCGCCGCGATCAGCATCCAAAACCTTGCTCTTCGTTCTTGAATTCCTTGCGATCTACACACAACAGAGAGATCCCGATCATCAAACTGCAGAAACAAAACGGTTACTGATGACAAACTGCGGCATGCCATGCCGACTGGCAGGCAGGCAGGCAGGCAGGCGACACCCACCTCCATCAAGGACGCACAGCGCCGGTGCGCCGCCGAGCCTCGGCGCGCAGCCGCGTCCCTCGCGACACCGGCCTTCTCATCCTCCTCTTCGAGCAAGCCGCCCTCGCTCATCTGCCACAGAGCGCTGACGAGCTTCCGGGCCGACACCGACGAGTGCATCCCGTCGGCGCGGCGGCGCCCGTTCCATGACGACTCTGACATCTTCCTCCTGCTCCCCAGGCACGGCGACGATCTCCTGAACACCACGCCTCGCTTCAGCCTCAGCTTCCTCAGAGTGTCCGACGCGCCGGACGACGACGACGACAGCGCGCACCGCTTGCGGGTTTTGGTCCTCGGCGTCACCTCCTCAACAGCAGCAGCAGCAGCAATGGTGCGCCTCAGCATTGCAGTGCATCCTTGGACTTCCCTTCTTCTTGGCAAGAACTGTAATGGCGTTAGGCTATATATCAGTAAGTGATCAAGGGGATGACAACGACGACTTGATGCCGCTAGCGCTAATTATGTACTTAGCTGGATTTGCCTTTTCGCGCAACGACACTGATAGCAAGATCGGAATCAAGAAACAGTAGTTGGATCAACAATGTCACATCAAACTGATGAAAGGGGAAAAGGAGGATGGGGGGCAGCTTTAGTGGAAGGAATCAGAAGCAAGCGAGGGCTGGATGTGACCTTCGATCGCACACCTAATGGGAAAACAACTATCTATCTATGACCTTCACACCTAGTGGGAAAACATTTGTCTATGATCTCAAACAGTAATACTGCAAGGAATTAAGATGCCAGCATCTGCTAGCTAAACAAAGTGCCACGGCCTCAAACAGGAAACAAGAACAGAACAAGAGCTTCGAAGTAAGAGGCGGCAAGAACAATTGTAAACAAAGAACGTGTGTATTTGTCTAACCCACCCATCAAAGAGGATCGGAGGAGGAAGAAGCTAAGCCAAGTTCCAGCTAGTTGCGACGCTTAAATCATGTGCTCCATGATGAGATCGATGATCGAGGCCGCTTAACATTAGCAGCTGTTTGGGGCTTCGGGCACACGAGCGGGGGGAAGAGGAGGAGACAGGATGATGATGGAGGCCTATATGGAGCGTGGGGATGTGTTGATGTGTGCCCTTTGCAGCAAACTGAGAGCAGCATGAGCTGTATCTGTATGCCTGATAGGCATGATTGGAGACTGGATATGTCTGATTTGTCTCAGATTGCTTATTTTTAAAACTGAAATTAATGCCTTAATCCGAGACATTAGTCAGTCAGTCAGTCAGAGAACCTTATTGCTGCATTTTGACATCCCGGTCAGGTTTGACTAGGGAATGGAGGAATGGATGAGAATAAATTCATCAGCAAACGAAACCCGACAGAACTGATTTACATACTAACTTAGTTTGCACTACTCAGTACTCACTAACAATATTACTACTGCTACTCTAGCTGGCTAGGAGCAATTTTGTAGGGAATAGCTAGTAACCTAGGTCATTAAAGAACTAACACTACTTAGCGCTTAATTAGCACGTGACACCCAATCTAACCTCGATCCAGGGGAAAACAAATCGCCCGACACCAGCAGCTGCGTCAATCCTCAGGCACTAGCATTTGATTAAACAAATGAGAGAGATGAGTCCCAATTCAATTCACGGCGCACATGGGGAAGAAAGAGATCAAGATCGAAGCTTTCGTGTTCTCCCGCGCGCAGGATGGAAGAATCAGGGGGGCGCGCGAGCATGTGCTCTCAGATCTCGAGAAGCAAAGCGAAGCAGACATGCATCCATCGAGCACTGCACTGCTCCTCCTCGATACGGTCGTGCTCATCACACGCACGCACGCGCCGATGTGTGCCGGATTTTGCCGCGGCCGGCACGGCGGTGCGTGTGGGGTGCATGTCGTCGTTCGTCGGAAGGTCGCGGCCGCCGGCCGGGACTGAGATCTGCTCGTGTGAAGCGTGCCATGGATCCCTGCTCTCCTCTGATGTGTGTTGCATGTTGCAATTGCAAGGATCGGGATCGTGGACGCATGATTGAATCTGCGGATTTGGATGGAACGTTCGGATGTATCAGCAGGCCGAGAGGACAGGCTGTACAGCCGACGCCCGGCGGGCACCTTGATCAACTCTCTCTCTTTCTAAATATATACAAGTGATTTATAGATTTTTCTTGATTCGTATACATAGATATATTCTGGTGTGTAGATTCAATTATTTTGCTCCTTATGTAATCGATATTAAATTTATAAAACGTCTTATATTATGAAACTGAGGAGTATTTTTTAGGCCGACTCCAAGCAGTCAGACCATATATTGGATGATACTAGGCAACAGGGTGCGGCACCCCTAGCGACATCAAGCCAAAAATCAAAAATGAAGTTGATCAGTGGTGGACTGGTGGCCCATATCAAGAAGGCATAACAACATCTAATAATAAGAATTGAAATAAGATATATTTCGCCTAAAACCGCTAGTCGTTGGTCTTCAATGTCGCCTTCTCCAACGGCAATCCACATATTGCCTCTTTTGTCCCGTAGGAAAGTATGATTTTTACTACATAGAAAGGCACAGATTGCAATGAAAATTAATGATGGACAAAGATGTAACTTTGAGTGCACAAAGAAGAAGAGTAGAACAAAGGAAGTAGAATGAAGAAAGGAAAAGATGCATTAGTCGATCGACAAAGAGCTTCAGCCTACCTCGACGGTTCAGCCGTCTTCATGGCTACTAAAAGCCGTCACCAAGAGATATCAGAAGACTAATAAACTGAGATGGAGTAAGTATCATAAGTAGAGGACCGATAGCTGCTCATAAAAAAAAATCCGATTCGAAGTGGAAAGCATGCAAAAAGATAACATCACTCTTTAAGCGGTTGGAAGTGCAAAATCCAAACATTGAAGAACATCAACATGAACAAAGTACTAATAGGAAAGCCAAAGATTTCACAAAGACGCGTTAGGACACGGTAGTACCAACATGTGGAACCGAAGACATATTTAGCATGTTTGTCAGTTCTGTAAAAATGACATAACACTGCCAAGTTACTAAACTAACATTGTGAAAGGATGATCGACAAATCACATATCCTACATAACATTAATAAAGTTAGCTCTGAATTAAGAAAATTCTATACATTTACGACAAAAACTCAAATTCCTTGGGAAACTGTAGGGAAATAAAATAAATCTTGTGCTGGTATGGTCCTCTGTACATTAATGTTCTAGCAACAACAAACATGAATTGCATAGAGGAATAGTACGAACGCGAAAAGACATTCGTCTGTACATTACAAAATTAAAGGTAGGGTATTCACAATAGCCTAAGACTCATATCAATTTGAATAGAAACAGCGCCACCATTAGATACGAACTTTTAAAAGCTCCTAGTACGTGTTGGAAAAACCACTTTCAAATACACCGCCTCTCATAGAGTTGATGAAGAATTGAAGACCACGCGAGTAATTGATGCAGGTCAGCACGAGATTATCAGCCTGCCTCGAGTTGTTTCCAAGGGCTCTAAAACTAGCCATGATAAATATCAAGAAATAAATAATACATTTGAAGAGGAATCAAAATAGACCAATTGTTGAAACAGAGCATATGTCGGCAGAAGCAAAGCAAAATTTTCTTGCAGTTGTGGTTTTATGTTGCTGAATACAGCAAATTTACCATGACACATTTGTACGTCAACGGTCAACCAACACAATACTGAAGATTTATATTACTCTAAACGGCCTACCTTGAGTGTGAACAGACCATGTTATAAACACAGGCATGGGAGAGCGAGGCACTGTTATCTGCCTAGTTGTAAATGCATGCATAATGTAGATCCCCTGCACTCGTATGTTTCTGCCGTCATTTCGTCCCTGAACAAGGTAAGACCGAGGCCCCTGTCGTTGTGGCCGGCACCTACACCTGCTGCCACCGGGTAGCCATGAGGGCTTCAACGTACTGTCCAATGCACTTGAGCGACAAGAGGAGCCTCCTCATCTCCTCACGGATTTTTTCCACCTGTTGTGCACCTGGAATGATCTGCGAAAGCATGACAATTTCAGTACCACCTTAACTGAAGCGGTCCAATATATTTCCATCTGCTACTGCAGAACGGAGGAGTAACTAGTACTACTGTACTAGTTCAGTTCACAAGGTTTCCAAGTTTTGTCAGCAAAGCCATCATCATGTACTAATTTTTAAAAACTGAACCTCATCACGGATAGGATTTTAGATATTGAATCAGTGCATAGAGAGCAAACAGTGTAGTTTTCAAGATGCAAAACGGGTTAACTAAGTTACTGTCTACTGATGAATTTTGAAGCAAACAACGAAAGCATAGAACATAGCAGCTGATGCTGCAAACTGCCCGTAAGTGATGGCAACAACATGATAAGACTAGGTGCCACAAAAACACCCCACTAGCATACTGAAGAGTGGCATCCTGCTCTTCGACATGCTCAGCAAGCATAACAAGCAGTTCTCCAGCAATGTGCACTGATAAGACCCAACTCTATATATCCTGTTGTAAAGCAAAAAATTATCCACACAGATCTTACATGCCATCTTCAATTCTACCTATCTATGAGCAAAACCAAGCTTCAGCACAGTATTTTTGATAAAATTCCATTCAACTTGATCATCAAATTCTCAAGGCGTACATCTGAAAACTGCAAGGAATTCTATCTGATCATCTATCACTTTTTCTTGACCTCCCAGGCTATCTAAGTGGACCTATTTAATATATAATATAATATATATATATATGAAGAAAACTGTAAAAGCGAGACATGCAGATTATGTATTTACTCGACATGCAGGACAGGTAGAAAATCAGCCAAGGTAGAAGGCAATTCGTCGTGCCCATGGAGGATAAATAAAGTTAATTAGCTATAAGTCATTTTGAATAGGGGCATACCTCATCCATATATGTAGGTACAGAAAACATGGAGAAATAAGTGTTGATGCCTTTGAGTAAGAGATAGAATCTGTGAAACCATTCTGAACGATATAATAAACCAAAGCACTTGCGATAATCAGTATAACCTTGCACTACTCTGTCACCAAACATCTGGACATCTTCATGTCACTACATGGACAGTCTACAGGTATGTGCACTGTTGGCCAACAAGATGCAACAAATAACGAATTAAACCTAACTTGTTAGGGCTATGTGCTTGGGTCAATGACTGTTCAGTACCTTCCCAGCTTCAGCCACTTAAAAATCAGAATCCTGCTGATACTACACCAAGTCTTGCAATATCTGTGCTCTGTGCAAGAGCATCCATCAGTAAAAGCACCCTCCCCTTGAAAATTATGACACACCTGGATATGTAGGTGACAGCCTCCCATATTTGATACTACTACAACTCAAGTCTGATTTATGTACTATATCACTTCTTTCCTCATGTATGTTTATACTGGTTGCATTTGGCTTACTGTGGGTGTGTTGCTTACACTGTAAAATGGATTTACTAATGTAATGCAGTCCTTTCAGTGCATTGTATGGTGATACCGAGTCATAGGACTTCATATATTGGGAGTGGAAAAGATGGAACCTACATACTACATAAGAGATTAGCTCCAGACCTGCTAAATGTAACAAAAAAAACTGTATATGCATCTCAAGTAACAGGTTTTCAGCAGTCTATGTACATAGTCTCCAGAACTAGTATCTGACGGAGTAAATGGTCGACATGATTGTGACGAGAACCGAATTAAAGGAATACATCCCTTGTTTAATTTTTTTGTAAGAAAAAATCTAAATTAGGCGCATTATTTCCTGAGGCATTGGCTACTATATGCTTGTCATGTCCCAAATTGTCCAACAGGACATGCGCACACCATCTGCTCATCAATGGTACGGGTACCTCATATTGGGAGATGAATTTAGAGGGGGGTCAAAGCTGGGAGAGGAAATTATAGAGTTTGGAGATGGGAAGAGGTAGTTACTATCTTCATATCTATTTTTAAGAAAATTAAGCAATGGACCGGATGGTTACTGCTACTGCAAATTGGAGGTTCATTACATGTAATCCAGTCACCCAAGCACGACAACATGGATATATTATCAAGCTTACAGTCCAGAGTGAAAATCCAACAATACGTAGAGAAAACAAGCACCACTACGCCAAAATAGCTACTGGATAGTGAATACTAACACAAGTGATTGGTGATCAGAAGACCCAGTTGGTCATCTTTGCTCTTCCCCTAAGCATCTTCCTTCTTGAATCAAACGTTGTCAATGTCTCAGATCACAGTTCTGCAAACAAAGATTTACATCATATACTACTTTTGATATGATTAAATCATTTGTTTCGTACATTGACAAATATATTATTGCTTGAGAGTTGTTCATGAATTGTCACAAAAGAAATGAGATATAGATATACCTTCTGGTTCTGGACTGTAAAAACTGATGTATGGAACTAAAGAATGGATTTCTTCTCTTTTCCATATCTTCTTCCATTGTTGCGTCTTGAGGTTAATCTCGCAGATGCCGAGGCATGTGTTCACAAAAATGATATCGCGACCCTCCACAGATCCAACCAATGTAAGTCTAATCACTGGATTCAGATTGGGGATAAGCTCCTTGAGATTTACCATTTTATATTCAACCCAGGACGCTTCTCCATCAGAAGGCAGCTGTCTTGACCACAGAAAGAGGTTTAACCCATCCACATACGCAAAACCCAAACTGCCATCCTCCATGGCCATGAGGATAGTTGCATCGCAAGCACCAAACGCGTCTAAAGGGGCATCAATAACTGATCAGGAGTTAGAGCTCAAGTTGTATTTGAGAATTCCTACAACGCCATCATCATTGTCACCGTACCGAAGCATGAAGTGAAGAGCGTCTTGGACGAGGACAGGGCACCTCTGGTCGATGTATTGAACGTCCTCTATATGAACTCCAGAGACCGGTTCGGCCCACTCGCCGGGCTGAAAATCAGTAGACGGCGGCTGACTGCATTCATACCCTTGCAACAATACCTTGATGATAATCCAGGCCGACAAAGATGACCCGGAAAGGGCCATCGTGACACGCGCGGTGGTCGCAGCCTGTCAAGGCGCATACCACCGCGGCCCCATAGCTCTCTAGTGATTCGGGCGCGTCCATGTCCCACCATCTGCCCGTCATGGGGTCCGAAACGGTGAGCCTCCCGAAAGGCATCCACTCCATATCCCCGAGGACGACACGGCCATGGCGGCAGTCCAGCGCGTTGCATCCACGGGACGTCCAGCCTTGATCTTTGGAGGAAATGCGCGCCGGGAATTTGGTGGTGGAGAAGAAGAGTGGCCCGATTTCTTCTTTCTCCTCCGATTCGGAGTAGGGGCGCTCGCTATGAAAGAAGCCGAGCATGGGGGCGGTGATGTGGAAGTCGTGGTAGCGACCCTGGAAGGCAGGGCCTGTGAGGAGGCCGAGCCAGAGCTTGCTGGAGAGGGAGGCGCGCACGAGCCACGCGGGCTCTTCCGGCGGGAGGCGGAGGAAGACCTCCTCCAGAAGCTCTTCCGGCAGCGTCCCCGGCGGCGGCGGCATGGCCGTCGGTGGGGGTGGAGGCGGCGGCGAGGGTTTGGGATGGGGAAATTTTCGGAGGAGCTCCACGCGGGGAGGAAGGAAATGAACTCTGAACTGTGACTTGGGTTTGACCAGCTCCAAGAGGGGAGTTACCGACGGGTGGGGCCTTCTAGACAGTGAGCACTGAACTGATTTTGTTCATTTCAGTTCAGTTCAGAGATGATCTGTGCTTGCCTCCCGTCCCGTCGTGCTCACTGACCCCACTTTGAGCTGGTCGGACCGAGAACCGTCACAAGACACAGGCCACAGTCCCATCTCCTTCTTCCGGCTTCCCCACCCCAAACCCTCGCCGCCTCCACCGACCTACCATGCCGCCGGCGCCGCCGACGCTACCGGAGGAGCTTCTCGAGGAGATCTTCCTCCGCCTCCCTCCGGACGAGCCCGCGTGCCTCGCGCGCGCCTCCCTCGCCAGCAAGCTCTGGCTCGCCCTCCTCACCGGCCCTGTCTTCCGCGGCCGGTACCGCGACTTCCATGGAGCTCCCCCCATGCTGGGATTCCTTCTCTCCTGGCTCCGCGAATCGTATCAGGAGAAAAACCCCGCCCCACATTTCGTCTCCACCGCGAAATTCGGCCCACGCGCCCCCGATTGGGGGAATATGAAGTACAACTCACTGGACTGCCGCCATGGCCGGGTTCTCCTTGCGGACTCCGTTGTGGGATTCGAAGAGCTCGCCGTTTGGGACCCGATGACGGGCTGCCGGAGGCAGATGGAGGTGCCGGACGAATGCATCATCGCCCTCAGGGCTGCGGTGCTCTGCGCCGTCACCGGGTGCGACCACCGCGCCTGTCATGAGGGCCCCTTCCGGCTGTTCTTGTTTGGGGTGAGCTCGACTAATCATGTAGGTTCTGCGCACGCGTGGGTGTTCTCCTCGGAGTCGGAAGAGTGGAGCCTGCCGCACTCTCCTCTTCGTATTGGGAATGCACTCTTCAACGCAACGCCCTCTGTCCTCTTTGAAAACCAACTTTACCACATGATTTGGTATCCTGGTCACGTAGCAATTCTCAAGTACGACATGGGTTCTAACTGCATGTCACTCCTTGATGGACCGCCGGTGTTTTCTCCTACCGAATCGGCTGTCCTCATGAAGTTGGAGGATGGAAGTTTGGGGTTCGCACATTTGGACTGCTTAACCCTCTACCTATGGTCAAGGCTGATCCGTTCTGATGGAGTCGCCGCATGGACTCAACGTAGAGCTGTGGATCTCAAGGAGCTTCTCGCAATTCAAAACCCAAAGAAATGGCTTAGACCAATTGGATCCAAGGAGGGTACCGATGTCATTTTCATGACCACGGACCTTCACATCTACGAGATTAATCTCAACTCACTAGAGTGGAAGAAGTTATGGAAGGGAGTGGAACTCTGTGCTTTGCTTCCGTACATGAGCTTCTACAATCCGCCAGGTATACCTATACCTAGTTTCTTTTGTGATATCAGAACAATTCTCATGTAATTAGATAGTAAATGATTAATCAGATCGATCACTATATGCAATGCTTCAGTTTGTAATAGTATATATATGTGCTTGAGCAGATTTTTAGTGGTGTACTTGAATGTTACACCTACTAATGATTTTGCACACTTGGTTACAGTTGTAGATATTATCATTTCATCTCCTTTTGGTATCACACTGAAAAATCTATATTTGCAGAGAAAACGACCACCCCTCGTAAGGCGGCGCCCTGACAACACAAGGTTGAATTATTTGAAGGGCAGGAGCCTACTTTCATCAGCAAGAAAAATATGACCAACTTGGAGGTGACAGCGATGTTATGACGAATTAAGTAACTATTTAGTAGCTGGTTTTGGTGAAAAGATGTTTGTTTTCTCGTATTGTTGCTGGTGTGATTAACCGGGTGAATGGATTGTCTTTATAAACCTCTAGTTTCTAGCAGCAGTAACAACATCAACCTTTCATTTTCATTGAAAAAACATCCGCAGACAATACCTTGGTCGTCCCATTTTTTAAACTTTACTGCAATTTCCGATATCTGAATTCATTCCTTGAAAGAGGTACCATTAACGAGTTGATGAGGAGGGCATGTCCAAAGCTTGTGGTTTTTGTCGCTCAAGAACTGGTGATGCTTTTTGCATCCTGCCTTGCCAATATCTTTTAAATTTTAGTAGTGCTGCATGTCAAGAAACTAACATTATGACAAGGTATGATTTTCATGACTGCATTAAGAGCTTTTTTTTGCTAGGATAGCTCCACAAAGTTATTAGTTATTACCTGTTACATATTTTTGGCCTAGACAATATAATTGACTCCAATGTCCTTGTAGTGAGAGGAAGACGTATACTGGTCGCACACATTTGCCTTCTTAGACAAGATCGTTTACTCAAAGGCATCAACACACATTTCTCTGTTCTTTCTGTACATGGCTCTGTTCCAAGTTGTTGAGAGCTATTTAACTTTGTTCGTTATTCAAGGGCGAAACAATTGAATTCTGAGTTGGCTGACTCTTGGATTTGCATGAATGTCCCATCTGTCTAAATTTCTTCATATGTGGTAGGGTGTTCATCATATGGGCAATATGTTTCTTTTTTTGGATTTTACTATTTCACATTGACAGAGAATTGTTTTTTTAGTATGTTGAATATTAGGATGTCACTCTATTCAACAGGGAAGATGATCACTAATGCAACGTGTGCCTTGTGATTAACCATGGCACTATCTACTAGGTGTTTTGCATATTAAAGTCATTTCTGTTTCTTGATACACATTCTCTAGTTCAAGGGAAGTAAACAAAACACCAGATACTAAAATCCATGCATCCAGCTTAGGACCGGCAGTAAATATGGAGGAAACAAACTGGAGCAATCTTCAGCGGGCATATTTGGCTGCAACTGAACCATCTTCCAGTTAAACATTTGGCTTTGCCTCCTTCTGTTCATAGGCACAGAGCTGCAGATTCAAGAATGATATGTCAAATGATTCTATATCCAAGGCTCTAGCAAAGATAAAAGGGAATAGGTGATAGGGATTGTTCGGATGAATGCAGTAATTCTTTTACTGTTTCTCCATGACTTGGCAGCAAACTGACATATAATGGACGCGGAGTATCATTGGAGAAAATAAGACTGGTTACTAAAGACGGCAGCTGGATGCAAATTTGGTGCATGGTTCGGCTTGAAATCTTCCATTGCCTGTTGCTGCTGCTGTCGCTGATAGATTAAACAGGTGCATTGTTTGTCATAGTAGAGAATGAGACTTGCCTACTTTAGTTGATACCTTGATGATTCTCTTTAATTAATAGATTGTCAACGTATTCTCTGTTTGCATATATTGGCATTAAGTAATACACCAACCTGCAGATTCATGAATATGTTCAGGGCTATAAAAATGGGAGGTGTGTGTCATACTGGCAGTCCTCTCCCAAGTCTTATGCAAGTATATAAGGTCTTTCAAGACAAAGGTAAACAACTAATTGTTTCTTTTTTACCGGACTAGTAGAGACGGAGCTCGTGGAAGGCATGGAAGGATGTACACAGAAGTAAAAGATGATGGGAGGATTGGGTAATAGACACTAGTTGCTATAGCAGATGAACATGATACCTAAAATTCATGGTTCGATCCACCATGGAATTCCGCCCGCTCATTGATTTTGCAAGTTGCATAGCGAGCTTCATTGCACAAGCTTCAGCATAGAGAGACAGTGATACAGTACATGGCTTGCCGCAAATAGAACAACGCCATTTGAATTCCTAGAAAAGAGAAGCACTAATAGGTCAATCACCATTATCACGGGTTCAGTCTTTATGAGCTTGGAAACAATCAAATTCGTGAACAAGATTACAAGAACAGAGTGCCATCAAGTTCAGTTCAGTGCATTCGCAAAAACAAGAAACAGTTCAGTGCTCACTGTCTACTGTCTAGAAGGCCTCAACCGTCGGTCACAGACACAGTACAGAGTCCATTTCCTTCCTCCCCGCCCAGCTCGTCCAAAAATTTCCCCATCCCAAACCCTCGCCGCCGCCTCCACCTCCACCGACGACCATGCCGCTGCCGCCGGGGACGCTACCGGAAGAGCTTCTCGAGGAGGTCTTTCTCCGCCTCCCGCCGGAAGAGCCCGCGTGGCTCGTGCGCGCCTCCCTCTCCAGCAAGCTCTGGCTCGGCCTCCTCAGTCCTCACAGGCCCTGCCTTCCAGGGTCGCTACCACGACTTCCACATCACCGCCCCCATGCTCGGCTTCTTTCATGGCGAGCGCCCCTACACCGAACCGGAGGAGAGGGAAGAAATCGGGCCACTCTTCCTCTCCACCACCAAATTCCCGGCGCGCATTTCCTCCAAAGACCAAGGCTGGGTTTCCCGCGGATGCAACGCGCTCGACTGCCGCCATGGCCGTGTCGTCCTCGGGGATCTGGGGTGGTTGCCTTATGGGCGAATCACCGTCTCGGACCCCATGACGGGCAGATGGTGGATCATGGGGTCGCCCGCAGTGTTCGACAGCTATGGGGCCGCCGTGGTCTGCGCCTTGACAGGCTGCGACCACCGCGCGTGTCACGACGGCCCTTTCCGGGTCGTCTTTGTCGCCCTGGATTATCATCGTGGTATTGTTGCAAGGGTGTGGCTGTCCTCGCCGGAGGCCGGTGAATGCAGCCAGCCGTCTTCTGATTTTCAGCCCGGCGAGTGGGCCGAAGCGGTCTCTGGATTTCATATACAGGACGATCCATACATCGACACGAGGTGCCCTGTCCTCGTCCAAGACGCTCTTCACTTCATGCTTGTGTACGGCGACAATGATGATGGTGAAGTAAGAATTCTCAAATACGACTTGAGCGCTAACTCCTTATCAGTTATTGATGCCCCTTTAGACGCGTTTGGTGCTTGCGATGCCACCATCCTCATGGCGATGGAGGATGGCGGTTTGGGTTTTGCATATGTGGATGGGTTAAACCTCTTTCTGTGGTCAAGACAGCTGCCTTCTGATGGAGAAACGTCCTGGGTTGAATATAAAATGGTAAATCTCAAGGAACTTATCCCTGATCTGAATGCAGTGACCAGACTTACATTGGTTGGATCTGTGGAGGGCCGCGATATCATCTTTGTGAACACATGCCTCGGCATCTGTGAGATTAATCTCAAGACGCTACAATGGAAGAAGATATGGAAAAGAGAAAAAACCCATTCTTTAGTTCCATACACCAGTTTTTACAGCCCAGAACCAGAAGGTATATCTATATCTCATTTCTTTTGTGACGATTCAAGAACAACTCTCAAGCAATAATATATTTGTCAATGTACCAAACAAATGATTTAATCATATCGAAAGTAGTATATGATGTAAATCTTTGTTTGCAGAACTGTGATCTGACACATTGACAACGTATGGTTGAAGAAGGAAGATGCTTAGGGGAAGAGCAAAGATGACCAACTGGGTCTTCTGATCACTAATCACTTGTGTTAGTATTCACTGTCCAGTAGCTATTTTGGCGTAGTGGTGCTTGTTTTCTCCACGTATTGTTGGATTTTAGCTGTTGACTGTAAGCTTGATAATGTATCCATGTTGTCGTGCTTGGGTGACTGGATTACATGTAATGAACCTCCAATTTGTAGTAGCAGTAACCATCTTGTCCATTGCTTAATTTTCTTGAAAATACATATGAAGATATTAACTACCTCTTCCCATCTCCAAACTCTATAGTTTGCTCTCCCTGCTTTGATCCACCCTCTAAATTCATCTCCCAATATGAGGTAACCATTGATGAGCAGATGGTGTGCGCATGTCCTGTGGGACAATTTGGGACATGACAAGCATATAGTAGCCAATGCCTCAGGAAATAATGCGCCTAATTTAGAGATTTTCTTACAAAAAATAAATAAACAAGGGATGTATTCCTTTAATTCGGTTCTCGTCACAATAATGTCGACCATTTACTCCGTCAGATGCTGGTTCTGGAGACTATGTACATAGACTGCTGAAAACCTGTTACTTGAGATGTATATACAGTTTTTTTTTTCAGTTAGCAGGCCTGGAGCTAATCTCTTATGTAGTATGTAGCTTCCATCTTTTCCAGGTGTGTCATAATTTTCAAGGGGAGGGTGCTTTTACTGATGGATGCTCTTGCGCAGACCACAAATATTGCAAGACTTAGTGTAGTATCAGCAGGTTCTGATTTTAAGTGGCTGAAGCTGGGAAGGTACTGAACAGAGAGACAACCGTGTAAAACATTAGCACAGCTTCATTGCCCCAAGAACATAGCCCTAGCAAAATAGGTTTAATTCGTTATTTGTTGCATCTTGTTGGCCAACAGTGCACATATCAGTAGACTGTCCATGTAGTGACATGAAGATGTCCAGATGTTTGGTTACAGAGTAGTGCAAGGTTATAGTAATTATCACAAGTGCTTTGGTTTATTATATCTTTCAGAATGGCTTCACAACTTTTCCTTACTTTGACAATATAACTTACTCAAGGGCTTCAACACTTATTTCTCCATCCTTTCTGTACCTACATATATGGAAGATGTATGCCCCTATTCAAAATGACTTATAGCTTATTAACTCTATTTATTCTACATGGGCACGACGAATTGCCTTCTACCTTGGTCCTTGGCTGATTTTCTACCTGTCCTGCATCTCGAGTAAATACAAGATCTGCATGTCTCGCTTTTACAATTTTCTTCATATATATTATATTGGTCCACTGAAATAGCCTGGGAGGTCAAGAAAAAGTGATCAATGATCAGATATAATTCCTTGCAGTTTTCAGATGTACCACCTTGCCTTCAGCGTGAATTTGATGATCAAGTTGAATGGAATTTTATCAAAACTACTGTGCTGAAGCTTGGTTTTGCTCATAGATAGGTAGAATTGATGATGGCATGTAAGATCTGTGTGGATAATTTGTTGCTTTACAACAGGATATATAGAGTTGGGTCTTATCAGTGCACATTGCTGGAGAGCTGCTTTTTATACTTGCTGAGCATGTCGAAGAGCAGGATGCCACTCTTCAGTACGCAAATGGGGTGTTTTTGTGGTACCTGGTCTTATCGTGTTGTTGCCGTCACTTAAGGGCGATCTGGAATTGAACTCGCAGGTTGCAGCATCAGCTGCTATGTGTTATGCATTCTTTGTTTGCTTCGAAATTCATGAGCGACTCAGCGGACAGTAACTTCGAATCCATCTTGAAAACTACACTGTTTGCTAGGGCACGACCCCTGTGCACGTCGTCCACAGCGAAAGAGCGAAGGATAAACATGGAGTAGCGATGATGGGCCTTGAACTGCCGACAGCAAAACAGCCCCGCCCTCCTCAGCTCGTCCCAAATAATGGACCGGTCAGCTATCGGTCCAGTGATCAAAGACATTAAGCGGCTGATGGAGTCTTTTCTAGTTTGCTCTGTCAGTCATATTAGTCGTTTAAATAATTTTGCTGCACATTATCTTGCTCGGTCTGTCGAGTTTTCTGTAAGATATGTGTGACGTGGTGTGTCCGCGGAATGCATCCGGGAATCTATCTGTACTGACATTGTTGGTTAATTAATAAAGTTAAATTCAAAAAAAAAATCCCTACGGACGAACGGGACCAAAACCAGAGGACGGCGACGGCGCACAAGACTAGGGAGCACCGACTGCCGGAGCCAACCGAGGCGCCCTGATCCAACCCGAAGATCGCTACGCGGGACTCCACGGCGCCACAGCCACGAGTCGGCGCATGATCCCACCCCGTCGCGTTCGTCCGCTCAGGCGCTCGTCGCGCAGGGCAAGCTCCACCAGTGAAGAACAGCGCCAGCAGCAACATCACCGAGACGGCGTGATTCCGTGTACGTGTAACTGTTTCTTCTCAGTTTATGGTTTTGTACGCAATGGAGAAAGAGGATGCATGATACTTAGTTTTATTCATTGATTCATTCCCCCCTTCAAGACATTGAAGATAACTTCGGCGGCCTCAACACCAAAATAGATATCTACTGAGAACTTCCACAGTCAGCGTATATTTGATAGATATGTACTAGTACCTTTTTTGTCAGCTTCAATCAACTTATACACTGTTTTGACCTCTCTTTTTTTATGCTAACTTATGAATACCCACATTTACCCGTTTGGAGGTCCTTGAACATGTTTCGTCAGTTCTCAAGGATAATGGTTTTTGTCCTGCTCGTGAATGCGTCGACATTGGAAACCTGTACTCTTTTTACACACTGCTTCCATTCTTCAACGAGTATGGTTTTTTTTTGAAACAAGGCAAAAGGCTTGCCATTTCATTAATTAAGAAGAAGTTTTAGAAGCCAAAGCCTTGCCTCAAAAAGAGGCAACACCACCGAAAACCAAATACAACTACTCTCGCGGCATCACATTACACAACGCTTTAGCACCGGCGGTGCCCCACATAATCACTTCCTCCTTGATTTTTTGGAGAAGCCTTGTCGCGGTGGAGAACTTGTTTTGAAAGATGCGGGCGTTCCGTTCCAACCAAACTTCCCATGACACAAGCATGGCAAGTGAGGCTAGCGCCTTCCGATGAACTCCTCTCTTGTGAATAGCCACCGCCCACCAATCTTGAACCGTTTGGAAGGTATGCCACTCCGACGTGTCCAGCTCATGAAGACCAAGCCAAGCCTTCAAGGATGACCAAATCCTTTTGGTGAAACGGCATTGAAAAAGAAGGTGCGCGGCCGTCTCTTGAACTTGGTTACAAAGCTTGCAAAGGCCACAATTGTCCCATCCCCTCCGCTCAAGCCTATCCGCCGTCCACACCCGATTTTGAAGAATCAACCAAGCGAAGATCTTGCATTTTGGCGGCGCCCACGGTTTCCAAACCAAGGAAGGCATCGTGGAGGTGGTGTGACCCAAAAATTGCATCTTGTAGGCCGAAGAGGAGGAGTATTTTCCACTCTTTGTGAGCTTCCATGTAATCTTATCCGACCCCTCCTCATTTAGGTGGACATCATGAAGCAACGTCCATAGGTCGACAAATTGTGAGAGGTGCTCTAAAGAGAGACCGTCTTGAGTGTTCAAGTGTGTGACCCAAAACTCATTCTCCAACCCCTTCCGAACCGTGCAAGCTTTCCTCTTGGAGATGTCAAAGATTAGGGGTGCCACATCCTTCGGCCGCCTCCCATCAAGCCAAGAGGAATGCCAAAACAAAGCTTTGTCTCCATTTCCCACCACCACCTTAGTTGCCGCCGCAAAAAGATCTTGATCCTTGAGGGTGCAAGGGTTCCCAAGTCCCACCCAAGGCTTAGTGCTCTCGTCCCACTCAAACCACAACCACCGCAGACGGAGGGCTGCGGCAAACTTCTTGAGATTTAATATACCGAGGCCTCCCAACTCTTTAGGCTTGCACACAAGCTCCCAATTCACTTTGCATTTGCATATGCACAACTGATCTGATCCTCTTTGCTTATTGATCTTGAAGTTTGCCCTATGATGATGTGTTGTCCACAAAGGATATACCGAGGAAACCAGGTATGTGAGTTTGCTCCTTGAAATATTTATATCAAAATTTTAGGTACATAAAATCCCCTAATTACTGTGTGATTGAAAACAGGGGAAAGCACTTCAATTAGGGAAGCTCTAGAAATGGATTATCTAAGCACAATAAATGATAAGGTAAAGTCACCAAAATATTATATCATTTTCAAACATATTTATTCTTTGATTCCACAGTCAGAGAATAACTGGGTTGACATATTAGTTGTACTGTCCCATCTTTGATCGAATTGTTTTATATTACACATTGTGATAACTAGGGGAACTAATTAATGCTCAGTGCCATAAGCCATTCTCAAGACTCTGGAGGCATTAGCAAATTGTAAAATGCATACTGATTCAGCATCTTGTTACTTTTATCCACAAATTAAGAGAATTGCCCCATCGATATACATTGTTGTTTTCTGCCATGCAGCATACTGATTCGCCAGCTTAATGTGTTAGTTAAATGTTGTGTATTATGCCTTATAAGTCAAATGAACCCCACCCAAAATCTTTCGAGTAGCTCAAGTGAGTGCTACTGGCAGGGTGCACTCAAATATCTGTTGTTTTGCGGTTTCTAACATTCGGATCTTTACTGAGAATTGAGCCAGACTGCAAGAAAGAGAAAACCGAGACAATGGGATGAAATTCGCGAGGAGAAGTTTCTTCCCGTGGTGGAGGTCGGTGTTGTCTGCCCGGTCTCTTGTCAGGGTGATTCCCGAAAGATTCGTTAGTCCTACTAGAGACATGGATAGTGAGATAGCTTTGAAGAAACGTATCGCAGAGCTGGATGCATCTAACCCACCTCCTCTGACGAGTTATCCCCAAGCAGCATTAAACCATCAGCCCCGTATGTTGTTTTGTACAGCGGTTAATTATCATCCCAGAAGGCTGTTTGGTAAAGCGGTTAATTATCAACCTAGAAGGCCGTTTGGTACAGTGACATTGAGGCTCCTGAAAGTGTTAAAGAAGGCATGAGCAAAGACGTAGCGCCATGAGTGCTGGTTTTCTAGTAGTTCAAGTTTCAGAGCACACGTATTGTAAACATCACACGTGGTAGGAAACGTATGTTATGATGCACCGGAGGACAACAAGTAGAAGCATTTGCAGGTTAATTATGCGTCGGTCATCTTATGTCAGCGTCCCGGGCCCAGCTCCACACACTCATGTCGTGTTCAGACGTTTCCTGTCCCACGGCCACGCACACAGCCCACTATAAGAAGAAAGTCCACTTCATCCCAAAAGACCGGACTGAAAGGAGGATGGGACTCTCTTATAAGCTGGGTGTGGCCTCCTCCCACTAGCGAGGTTGGAGGAAAGTCACCGGCAACGCTTGGCACCTAACACCTATGTCACGTCTGTCATCACATGAGTTTTCCATCAATTTTTCCATGTCTTTCACCAAATAGACAACAATGTCATATGAGCGGGCTATAAACATTTGTTATACTTCCTCTTTAAATATCTCTGACCAAGACCATGCCTATACCTAGACATTGCACGGACCGGGCATAAAAAAGCCCGATATAGAAAATATTAGGCTTGAGCCCGATCGTCGAGTTGGCTCATAGATCATCGTCATATGGTCGGATCCTGAAGGTCAACGCAACAGAGCAGAGGATGACAGATGGGCCCACTTTACCACGTCGTTGTCAAGTCATCGTAGAAAACTGTCCAAATCGAACAAAAACCAACTTAGGGTGTGAGTTTTCCGGTATGGCAAAGTCCAGGGTACTAATTACCCGATGAGTTCAGGGTGAATTGTCTCCGAATCAATCACATTTCAGAGTATGAAATCTAAACTTATTTCAACCTTTTCGAAACCAATCCGAGCTTGACAATGGCCGGCCCGATCCATTTTTTTAGCTCGAGCCCATCTTGAGTTGTTTGTCGGGCCCCAAATTCAGGCCCGAGCTAGCACGATAGGCCGGGCCGGGCTGCCCATGCCCATCATCATCACCTAGACTGACTGAAGGAGCTTTCTCTTGTACCGATGATGAAACAGGATCGAAACAAAGCTAAAAGCGAGGTGCAGTGAAATTGCCCCCATACCAAACCAAAGATTCCCCTCTCTCCTTCTTTCCATCTGCTTTTCTATCATCTTCTCCAAATCTACTGTGACGCCCATCCGGATTGGGTAGTGAGAGCGATACTGGACTGCTCTGAGCTGACATTGCAGTATTGCACGACGTTGTTGCTCAGCACTCCGCACCACCGTCCTCAATGGGGCTGCAGCGGAGATGTGTTACCTTTATCCTGCTCTTGCTGATTTGGAGAGGTAAGCAAGTTATTTGGGGTTCTACATTTCTTCTTTCTTTGTTTGAGATCCAATGAGGAGGTTCCTCCCGGTAATGGCGGCCGAGCTGATGATGAGGCGTTCTGTGTTTCTTGGTGGGGAGTGCAGAGGGGGAGGCGGCGACGTTCACGTTCGTGAACCGGTGCGCGGAAACGGTGTGGCCGGGCATCCTGTCCAACGCCGGCACCGCACGGCTCGGCACCACGGGGTTCGAGCTCCCGCCGGGCGCCTCGCGCCCGGTGCCGGCCCCGTCGTCCTGGTCCGGCCGCCTCTGGGCGCGCACCGGCTGCGCCAAGGACGCCGCCACGGGGCGCCTCGCCTGCGCCACGGGTGACTGCGGCTCCGGCGCGGCCGAGTGCGCCGGCGCCGGCGCGTCGCCCCCCGCGACGCTAGCCGAGTTCACGCTCGACGGGGCCGGCGGGCTGGACTTCTACGACGTGAGCCTCGTGGACGGGTACAACCTGCCCGCGCTGGTGGAGCCGTCCTCCGGGTCGTGCGCGGTGGCCGGGTGCGCGGCGGACCTGAACGCCATGTGCCCCGCCGAGCTGCGGTCCGGCGGCGGCGCCGCGTGCCGGAGCGCGTGCGACGCGTTCGGCCGGGAGGAGTTCTGCTGCAGCGGCGCGCACGCGACCCCGGCGACGTGCGGGCCGACCGCATACTCGCAGGTGTTCAAGATGGCGTGCCCGCGCTCCTACAGCTACGCCTTCGACGATCCCACCTCCACTTTCACCTGCGCCGGCGGCCCCGACTACACCGTCACCTTCTGCCCCGCCACACCCCCGAGGTCAGTCTCATCCCCATTAACCACCACCATGTCTTCGATGCCACAGCGCATTGCAAGTCTGGATCTTTCGTTTGTTTTGGTTCTTGTCTTGCCAAGGGGGATTGATCTCATTTCCGTCAGAGATGAGTGTCCGCTTGGCTTTAGCAAAGCCTGCAGTTTTATGTTCCTGTATTCTATATGTGGAAATTTAAGGAAATACTAAATGTCAGGATACAAAAATGACGAGATCTTTGCAAGATCTTACGCTTAGCGGCAAAATATCGTGGGGACAAAAATAAACGGGATCCAAAGACCAGCATTGCTCCTTTGGTTACTGTTTCACCTACGAGGAGTATTCTTTGTGAGCTGACCCATGCCGTCGTCCTTGCTTTGTCTTTTGTCACGTGAGCAGCCAGAAGTCGACAATGGTGCCTGGCGCGACCGCCACGACGCCGACAGCGATTCAGACGCCGACAACGGTTCCGACGCCGACGACAACAACTCCGACGACGATGCCTGCAGGGACGGGGGTGCCGACTATGACGATGCCAGGGACGACGTTCACGGACGCCATCCCGGACAGCACTCCGATGCCGATCGGCGGCGAGGCTGGCGCAGGTGGGAGCAGCTTCCAAGGGCAGGGCGTGATCCTAGGCGGGGTCAGCGGCAGTGGTGAGTCCTGGCTCGCCAAAATGGCCACCGGCGAAGTCACGGTCGGGGGAGCGGCGGCGCTCGCGACGGCCTCGGTGCAGCTGGTTGCCGCGCCGTTGGCTTTGCTCCTGCTCCAACGGCTGCAGCGGTAGTATGGTCGGCCGCCATGCCATTAATCGATCCTGCGAAACTTCAATGTGTTCGTTTGTAGGTTAAGCAATTGGGGAAGAGATTGGTTGTAGTAGAACTGTTGTAGCCTTAGATTCGTCGGCACCGATCACCATTGTAACATTCCATGATTATTATGGCCTTGGTTGTACGCAGATAGGTACTCTCTCTCAGTTTTCAAATACTCCCTCCGTCTCAAAATAAATGGTTTAGATTTTTGCAAATACAATGTGGACGTGAGACACATTTAGATACACCATGTTTGTACACTTAATTTTACTTTAGGAGGGAGTAATAAGATGTTTAAGGTATTCTATATGTTGTTTAGATGTGGATTAAAGTGAACGTACATATACAATATATATGTTTAGATATATTTAAATCTATGTGAATGTGGACAAATGTTAAAACATAAAAAATGAAGTTAGTATGTGTTATTCTTTTATTATAACATTGTTTAGTCTTTTTTTTACGAAATGGAGACGAAACCCTCTTGTGAACATGGTGTTTGGACTAACATAGTTCGGTGCACCTACATATTTTAAAAAGTATTTTAAATTGATTATAAATTTTCAAACAAATTGTTCAGGTGTACGCACAAATTTTCTGTGAGAAAAAAACTATTCTCGTTGAAGTTTCACTTTTCTTTTGAACCCTTTGTCTGAACGATTAGATTCGTAGCCTCGGGCACCACTCGTTGTTACAACAAGTGTAACAGACTTCTTATGTTTATAGTTTGTTCTTTGCCGCTTTTAAATCCTCGAAATACGTCGCGCATAACAAATATACCAAATAACAATAAATCAATTGTCATTTTGAAAATTTTAAACCGGTGGGAACACACAAAACATGGGCATCAAGTTTGTGGCAAAAATGTTTAGAAATATTGCATAGTGGATTCATAATGTGTACCACATAAACCTAATTTTACAATCTCATCGGATCCCATCGGGTGCGGGGCTCACTCGTTGTCGGATGCGAGGTTGATGAAGACCTTACCCTACGCTCGTCTTCGTCGCGCCAATCGTCCATCTTCTCCTGCGTCACCCCCTCGCCACCAATCCCCCATTGTAAGAGGAGGGTGTCGATTTTCTCGTCCTGGTGGCGGCATTTCCCCTCGTCTTCCTTATCACGCTGAGTTCACACGTAGAGCATGCCAGTGATGGCGTTGACGGAGGAGTCACCAACGAAATCCACCGGCCCGATGGAGGAGGTGAACGCCGCTGGGTGGTAGCCCTCGATCGGGAACTCCTCTTCTGCCTTCCACTTCGGTGCACGCGCTGGAGGAGATCCCTGTCTCGTAGGCAGCAGTTGAACTTCAGCACCTCATAACTGAGGAGAGAAAGCGGTGGCGTCCGGTTGTAGTTCGTGTACCGCACGCTGCTCACTTCCGATCACCGTCGCAAGCGAAGAGCCGCGTCCGCTCCTTGTTGCCGTCGTCGCATGAGGTCGGGGAATGACCAACTTGACCGCCCCCACACCAGTGGGAGTTGTTGTTGTTCGAGTCGGAGGCCTCCACATCCTCATGGGTTGTACCTGATGATTTTTTTTCATACCGCTTCTACTGCATCTCTATATCACTACTCTACTGTTTTATTAAAAGAAAATTTTCGCAAAGAAAAAAACTCCACTGAGTATTAACTGGATAGACATCGCGGGTGCTAATGGATGTCAACTTCTGCCTATCAATTGGACTAGCCTTTTGACTCTAGGACATGAATGGCGTGTGGTGCGATAGATGGATGTGACATGTACAAAGAATGCTAGAAACATGATATTTTGTTTGCCTAGTATACATTTTGGCTGAAGAAACTGTAAAGACAACAACTAACTATTGAAAATTAATATAGAGAAAGTTGAAATTATCTTGTCTATATTAAAACCCGAGTCGTCCATAGCTCTTTGTGTCAGGCCAGTAAATTAATACAATAGAACCTTATTATGTAGTTTACATTAGGGGCTAAAATTTTAGACACAACCCTACAAACACGCCACACGTATTGCCCGGACCCAACTATTTTTTGTGTAACCACTAAATCCCCGCCATAATTCCATTATATATTCTGGATTACAAACGTTAATCTTGTGTGTGCGGCGAGAGGTCAGGTAAGGGACCATGGCCGGCTCTCCCGGAGCATCACGGGTGGGGCATAGGTTTGCTTTGATGTGCTGAGTGAGTACATCTTCCCGCATATCTCAAGCGGTGCCGCGAAATCGAAGCAGCTCTCCTCGCAAATACTACCATGGTTACGACGAGTGAGCATGTCGGTGAAGAGGATGCTCGACGTCGTTCACTACTAGCATTAGGGTTTAGTTATTTATGTTAAAACTGAATTTACAAGGGCAAATCATTGGTTACTGTTATTTGTGATGCATTTTTAAACCGTATAACAAGTTTTGGGGAAAGCTGATATTAGTTTACAAGGGCAGTCTTTTTTAATTTTCTGGGGAGCAGTTTGGGCTAGTGTGAGATTTAAGACGGACATAAGATTTAAGACCATTCTACACGTGTACACGCATGCAGTCCCCACATCAATTATGTCCCATATCGCCAACAAGTGAGCACCGTCCACCTGTAAAATGCTGATGGAGCACAGCAGGAGAGCCAGAGAATCCACCATATATGCTGAGCGAGCCACACCAGTAGGAGTCATCACTCATCAGTCATCAGTGGGCGAGTAGCTCCTGCTTGGAAGCAAACCACACTCTCGATTTTGCGAAACAGATCTGCTAAACCAGCAACAGCCATGATGAAGCTATCTTCGGCTCGTAGTACTCTCGTGGCTGCGATTGCCATCGCCGCCGTGATCGGCGCCGACGCGACCCCGGAGACGACGTGCAGGGCGGCAGCGGGCGCCGACAGGCGCGTGGACTACCACTTCTGCGTGGCCAGGCTGAGCCAGCACCACGACAGCCCCGACGCCGACACCTGGGGCCTCGCCAAGGTGGCCGCCGACGTGGGCGTCCTCATCGCCGGCAACGGCGTCTACGACATCAAGGCCATGCTCGCCGACCACAAGAAGAAGGCGCCGGCGGGGGCGGGCGGCAAGGCGCGCGCCCCGCTGGAGCAGTGCGAGGCGCTGTACGACCGGATGGGGTCCGCGTTCGCCGAGGCCTACGACGGCATCGACGCGCGCCGCTACGCGGTCGGCAAGGAGAAGGCGCTCGAGGCCGCGGCCCTCGCGCGCCGGTGCGCCGACGCCTTCGCCCGCGCCGGCGTCGCCCCGTCGCCGCTGGCCAGGCAGGGCGCCGACTCCGTGAAGATGGCCATCGTCTGCACCGCCATCACCAGCCTCATCAAGTGATGCCGTCGGTTATATTACGTACACTGCTCTGCTTGCTGCTGGGTCGCCCGTCGACGTATGGCCATGATCCAACGACGTTGTATGCGAGCTTTTGTGTGGTGTGTCCATGGAGATGATTCTTCACTGCTGTACCGATGAGTTACGAGGGAATAAAAGTGCATAATCTCATATCTGCTTCATGTGTTTTTCTTCTTTCAAATGGGGCAGGAGCTCGCTTCATGCGTTTTTCTATCCTTCCCTGTGGGTCGGCCAATAACTCACCAGGGCATCGATTTTTTTGAAGTAACAAATAACTTGTAAATTTCTTGCAAATTTTGATATTTGAATATGGGTGGAGTATGTCATAGTGGGTACCTTTTTGTTTTGCAAAAAAATCAGTTTAAATTTATAATATTTAGAAATTATGCGTTTTAAGCATAGTTCTCTAGATAAGGGGCCTACCCCTAAAGAGTGTAGTGCCCCGACGCAGGACCCTTGATTTATTTATTTTACGATGAAATCTTGACATAGAAATGCCACGTTTGTAGGAGCATAGTGCTTCTAAAGCTCTAGTTTAGAACACTACCATGTTACTCCTTAATTAGGTTAAATTCGAAATTATTTTTAAGGGTCTTTTTTGATCGTAAGAATTTTGAAAGATTTTTATAGGATTCTAGTCCTTAGATTTTTTTTTCTATAGATTGTATTTGGTTTAGAAGAATGGTGCTAACAAAATCCTATGTATTGGATTCATATGTCTCAGTTTCATAGGAGTTCAAACATCCACTCTAACCTCTTTCTTAGATGCAAGTCGTAGAATCGAGACACTTTCTCTATATTTTTCCTGCTTTCATCTAAACGGTTAGCCCTGCCATTTCATTATAAGAAGAGAGAAATGATTCAGTATAGAAGAGGAAATCGGATCCAAACCCATACAAAGCACGGTTAACTATGGGAACCGACGAAAATCACTCAAACCAACTAAACAGTTATACCTGTAGTTTTCTTATATTTTACAATTCTCTGTTTTGTAATTACAAACATGTGATGTTTTTTTCTATTTCTATGTTTTCAACCTGTGATCTAAATGGGTCCTACGATCATTTTGTTGTGAAGTTTCAATTTTGTGTTTTTTGGTGCGAGCCTGCTGGTTTGGTGTGCATGTGCAGCTGCACTAGATATTTTTTGCTTGAAACACGTATGGCCGCCACGTAGCGGCAGTAGCAGGCACTGCAGCAATTCGGAACAGTGTACTACGTGAAGCAAGAAGCAGTGCTGTCATTGTCCACGTCGAACGCGTGGCGAGAGGCGGCATTGCAGGGACCGTGACATGTCGTGGACTCGTGGTGTGCCTGTGAAATCAGTCGATAAGGAACGAATGTTGTGGTGTGGCCACCTTTTCTTTCTTGTGTTCGTATCCGGTCAGTGATTAGTGTCTTGACAACATGGTGCGTACTGTCGGCCAGATACCCAGCTTACGTTACTGCTAGCACAGACAGACAACATAGTTACATAGGTGAGCAGGTATTCAGAGGTTAAATATCGTAGAGTTTTGATCTTGTGTTAATCTCAACTGAATAACTGAACAGTTAACAGCTAACCAAGGAATAGAGAGCAAGTTGGCTGGTCCAGCGGCGGATCTAGGATTTTGGTAAAGGGATTATTAATTTTATGTCCCTGGGTGGGTTCTTAGTCGTACTCACTTTTCCCCACCCAAATGAAGGATTCGGGGGACTTTTCTGGGGGATTTTTTGAGGTCTCGTGAAGGGGATTTTATTGGAGCTTGGGAAAAAGTGAGCAAAAAGTTAAGAAATGGGGAAAAGTAAGTACGATTAAAAACCCATGGGCATAAAATTAATAATCTCTTTGGTAATGGTATGCACACCAAAATTTTGACATACCTCTAGAAAATAATTTTATAATTCCTTAGTGATTATAGTATACGAACTCTATGTTCATGATTTAAAGACTAAAATTGATCAAACAAGAAGGCTCCTCTACGCGAAGAACCAAAATCATAACAATAAAGCAGTTCTCGAAGTAGAAAGGACTAGCCTAGCTCAGGTATACACAAAGCAACTTCACGAGATTATACACAAGTTTTTCGAGATAAAAGGGTCATCCGAGATTGCCATAGGCCAACAAGACAAATTAGTTTCAACGACATAGTTCAAACTTAGTAGGAATTGGCGCACGCTTCATAAACTGCAATACTTTTCAACTCCTCTTTCTCCCATCTCTTCTTCACTCCTTCATGTCATCAACATCAGTGATTTGGAGTCTTGAGCTCTAGGATGCACTCTGTGCCCTATCTGTCACTGCCATGGATCATGGTTGCACCTTCTTCAACAACGTGGCCGACACACCACCAGACTGAAGGCATGCCTAGTACCGAAGAAAATCACACATGTAACAGACAAGCTCCATATGTGTAGGATGAACTTTTTCTCAAGATATGCACGATTCCTAGTCTTCCAAATTGCCCAACAAAAGGCAACAATTCCAATAATATGCATATTAGACCATAAGGGGAGAAATTTAGCAATCCACCATAAGTATTGAGTGAAGCAAGAAGGTCTATGATGTACCCATGAGGAGGTACTAATCACACACCAAGCATTTGGACAATCGAAAAACAGGTGAGAAATTGATTTATTAGCAGCGCAAAAACAACAAGTGTCATCCCAACCCAATTACATTTCATGTTATATTTATTTACAATAGCATTATGCTAGATTAGGCACAACTAATTTTTTTCCGGAGGGATCTTGGCTTCCCAGAGTTGTTTACTATAAAAAGATTTCACTGTAACAAAGGATCAAGCCACCTCCTGAAAGTAAAATGCCATCCTCCGTATCAATATTTTTTTTTGATACGGAGGGAGTATGTTGTTAAATGTCATACAACTGCGGCCTGCGGGCATTGGTCACACTAGGAATTTGGAAACCATCCCACGCCACGCATCATGCCAAAAGTTAGTCTCACCCTCACCATTGACCATCATAGCTCTACCCTAGAGGTAAACATGTTTGATTCCAAGAGAATCTTTCCTGATCGCCGAATCATTTTGTTTCAACCTAACTCTCCTTATCCTATGCTTGATTCCATACTTAGCCTTAACCAGATTCTACCACACACCCTCTTCATTCTCCAATCTCAATCACCATTTGTAAAGTAGGCTAACGTTGAAGATTTCAAATCTCTAATAGGCAAACCTCCTTTCTTATTGGGCTTACTGACCAGCGTCCAATTAAATGACGCCCAAGTATCATCAGTTGTTCCGGCCTGAGGCCCAAAATGCTTTCGCTGACATCCTCACATGGTCACACTGGCTGCACTACCTGCTCCTCCTCACCATTGAGTCTAAGGGCAGCCGCAATGTGGTTTTAAAGCACACCACAAGGGAAAAAGTACCCCATAAGCTTGTCCACAAGCATTGTGGAACCTATCCATAAGCTAAAAACTTAAAGAGAACACCACAAGCCTGTGGACATCCATAAGCAATAAAATAACAATACTTTTTACATCAACAGTGCACATATGCATATAATACAATATCTGGCCAAAGCAGGAGAAAAGTAGCCGTTGCACACGGCTGGCCTCCGATCAAGTTTAACACTGCCTTCTCCCTACATATACACACAATCTCATCAGTTTTGTTCCTCCCAAACACAAACAGAAGCCACTATTTTGAAAATCTTAGATGGATCCACACAAGAAGCATGTAGTTTCAGATGCTCCAAATCAACATCATCTAGATGCAAGTTTGCAATATCCTCTAGGCTATCCACCCTCACATCATCATTCAAATCCTCATCCCCACCCCTCATATATGCAAAGCATTCCACCACCCAATTTCATGCATAACTTCAATCCTTTTGCTTCCTAAACAACTACCAACAATATTCCCAATCTCCAGCAAGTTATCAAGGCTTACAACAGCCAGTAAGTATGGGGCACTCACCTCATGAAGCGTATGCCTTTTCTGCAACTCGATCATCGCCGCTTCTTCGACCTGTTGCTTCATTTGGAGGTATGGGCAACACATCTTCAAATGGATCAGAATCAGCAACTCCACGAACTGGACAGGAAGGAACAGAGACAATTCCAGTTGAAGCATTTGATAGCAGCGAAGAAGATGGGAGGAAAGGGGTGCGCGTGAACTGGACAGAAGAGGAGAACAAGCGTCTTGCAGGTTCATGGCTGAAACATTCCATTGATTGTGCTGATGGTAATGCGAAGAAGTCCGCATACTACTGGAAACAAGTAGCAGATGCGTTCAACAGCAACAGACCTGTAAATGGAACAAAGAGAGTAATCAAGCAAATGATGAGTCATTGGAGCAGTATTAACAAGATCATTCAGCAGTTCAATGGTGTTCATGGTCGAATAAAGAGCACCTATGCAAATGGGCAGTGTGATAAAATGCTTATGGATAAAGCTCATGAGTTGTTCAAATCAGAAAACAATCAAAAACCATTCACACTGGAGTATTTGTGGGAAATACTGAGTGAACAGCCTAAGTGGAAGAACATATATGGCAGTGAGAGGAACAAGAGAGCAAAGATCTCAGAATCTGGAGCATACACATCATCTTCCAACCAAGAAACAGAGGATGGAGAAAAAGAGAAGCGCCCAGGAGGGTAGAAGAAGGCAAAGGAGAAGCGAAAAGGGAAAGGAAAGGCACAATCTTCTTCAGACGACAAGCCATCGGAAGATATGTTATTGTTTCATGATTCTATTGCAAAGAGAGCAGCAGCTTTGATTCAAACAGCTGAAGCATCTAAAGAGAGAACAAAAATGACTAAGATGAAAACATATTTGGATCTGTTGGCTAAGGATACTTCAACGTACACCGCTGCAAAACTACTCCGGCACGAGCATGCTCTAGATCTGTTAGGCAAAGAATTGTTTCCATAAAGTTGACCTATTAGTATTAGTATGGAAGTTCTCTATTTAGATGAAATCTCTTTGTAATCCGGCATGAGCATGGTTATTTTAGTCTTTGTAATCTCGATCTATTTAGATGTACCAGTTGCTATAATTAATGCAACTTTCCTTTTAATTGTACTATGCATGCATAATTAATGCAAGTCTCATCTAAATTATACAATGTTTGTTATGTCTACCAGACAAGGCACTCAATACCAAATAGCTAATGGTAAAATAGTTACTGGAAATTCAAAGACACACAAAACATAGCTGCTGCATAAAATAGCTGATGGAAAGTAAAAATAATGCATTTAAGGTAGCCACTGAAACTAGCCGTTGGAAAACTAGCCGTTGGAAAACTAGCTGTTGGACAACTTCATCTACAAATATACACCAGTCCTTCTAAACAGACCACCCCACTTCATTTCTCCACAACATTCCCTCCAATCCATTTCATTTGTACACAACACTCCCTCTAAACAGACCATCCCACTTGACGAGAAGATGTCTGACCATTCAGATGACCCTATCAACAAGGATTATCTTGAAGAGCTCATGGAGGAAGAAAAAAAATGATCCATATATGGCTGATATCGAAGCTCAGGTTGAAGCTCAACTAGAAGCTAGATTATTTGCTGATCCAGAGCAGCAAATGCACCAGTCAAGGAGGCACCTCGATAGAGACCACCAAGGTGATCATGATCGACTATTTGCAAAATATTTTTCCAATGATTCCTTGTACACAAATGCACAATTCCGACGAAGGTTTCGGATGAGAAGGCCTCTATTCCTACATATTGTTTAAGAACTTGGCAAATTGTCTCCTTATTTTCGTCTAAGGAGAGATGCATTTGGCAAGGTGGGACTGTCGCCACTGCAGAAATGCACAGCAGCCATAAGAATGTTGGCATATGGTGTACCAGCTGACCTCATGGATGAAGCTTTTGGAGTTCCTGAAAGGACATCGCTGGATTGCATGACCATGTTTGTTGAAGGTGTGAAGGCAATATTTGGTGATACCTATCTTAGAAGACCTACCGATGAAGATGTCAAAAATTTTCTTGCACAAGGGGAAGCTCGTGGATTTCCTGATATGTTAGGAAGTCTTGACTGCATGCACTGGAGCTGGCAAAGTTGTCCAATTGGTTGGAGGGCCCAATTTACACGAGGTGATCATGGAGTGCCCACTATCATGCTCGAAGCCGTTGCTTCTCAAGACCTATGGATATGGCATGCTTTTTTTGGAGTTCCTGGTTCTAACAATGATATAAATGTGTTGAACCAATCACCATTGTTCACACAAGTGCTACGAGGAAGAGCTCCAGAGGTGAAGTTTACTATTAATGGGTCTGATTACAATCTAGCATACTACCTCGCAGATGATATTTATCCTGAGTGTGCAACTTTCGTTAAAACAATTCCACTACCTCAAAGTGAGAAGGATAAATTATTTGCACAGCAACAAGAAGGAGCAAGGAAAGATGTGGAGCGAGCTTTTGGAGTTTTGCAGAAGCGTTGGGCTATTATACGTCAACCAGCACGATTCATGGCAACGAGAAGATATAGGTGACATTTCGAATCCATGTGTTATTCTGCACAATATGATAATTGAAGATGAGAGGGAGGACAGATTAGGTTACAATTATAAGGAAGGAAAAAAAACAGAACCAATAAGAGGACTTGCAAAAGGCCCACTTCATGGATTTAATGCTGTCCTTGAAAAGAACACAGAAATTCATGAACGAGGGACACACCGAAAACTGAAGGGTGATTTGGTAGAGCATATTTGGCAACATTTCAATTAGCATTCAGTGTAGAAGTAAACAGGGTTAAGCTAATTTTTTGTAACTACTCAAGTTTATCACTATTATATGTAACAGCTATGTACTGCCTATGCTATGTAATTGCTCAATTTAATCATCATTTAGTGTACAGGTGCATCGCTGATTACTAAAGTATGTATGCTAACGTTTCAATTAGAACGACCAATAAATCAAAGACCAAGTGTTGTACCTGAATGTGGAACTGACGACGGTTGTTGCAAACTTCCCCTGGCTTGCATTGCTACTGGCTTGCATTGCTACTGTCTCCAGGGCGTCCACACTAGCAGCCAGCTCCGACGTGGCCACACAACCTCATCCTCCCATGGAAGACCCCAACTTCTGCCATCTCCCACGCGGGCACCGCCCAGCTCCTCCTCTCATGGTCGACGGCAGGGATGCCCACACCTCCAGGGTCGCCCGCACCTCCTTTTCGCATGGATGCGGACGCGAGCGCCGCCCATATTCTCCTCCCATCGCCAACGAAGCAGCCGCCAGCACCTCCATGTCCCATCGCCGACGCGGGCGACCCCAGCTCCTCCTCCAATAGACGATGCGGCCAACCTTGCCGCCGCCATCTTCTCCGTCGTCGACGTAGGGGAGAGGCTGATCGGGTCGTCGTCGTCGTAGGGGAGAGGCGGATCGGGCCGCTGGAGAGATGGCGAGAGGCAGATCCAGGGGCGATTTCATCGAGGTCGGCGGGATGGGGTTGGAGGAGGAGGGGAATCGCGGGACGAACTCGCATCGGCGGTTGCCCTCTGCCAAATTCGTCTGACGAGCTGGCCCCAGCTTGTGGTGTGGTTTGGACCAGATACATTGCAGTGGAATAATTTGCTATAAGCTAAGGTGGTGGGGCCTACCTTACGGTGTGCTTTGTCCGTAAACATTACGGATGCCCTAATCAGATGCAGCATCACAGCTAACATTAGCAAGGATAGTGATTCCTTTCTCTCTAGAATACTCATGATTTTCTCTTTCTACCATAATACAATAATATCTATCTATTATATACTAAAAGCAATATAAGGATTTTTAACAGAGTCACCACGTTAAGCCACATCATTTTTTTGAATTACGTGTTAGATTAAAATCTATGGTTAGGATTTAACTAGAAAGTATTAGTAACCTAACTATAGTATCCCTTTGACACGATCGACACGTTAGATAACCTTACGTACAACAAAAGAGTTTTTTCTAGGCCCACACGTTTCTACCAAGACATAGTCACGTAACGTAGCCATGCTTCGTTAAAAAGAAAGTGAAAAAACTGCACATACGAACCGGCCAGCCTAACCCATTGAAAAAAAAAACTGTGTATACGAAGGCCAGCCACTGTCACGTAACCCATTAAAAAAAACTGCGTATAGGAACCGGCCGGCCGGCTGGATTTTCCGTGATGTTTGAACTTTTTAAAATCATTGGATTAAATTAAGGATGGTAGATAGCATCACCAAAGTTATTTTTGATAGTTAGATCAAAATAAATAGTTAGGATTTTCTACATACATATTCCAAATTAACAGTTAGGATTTTAAATCAAAATAATAAGATCTATATACTCCCCTAATCATTTAGATATTTTAATATTAATTACATGCATATTTAAATAAGTGAATATGTATAAAATATGTCTAGATACATATAAATCATAAAAGTTCAAAATGAATTACATTAGTGTGAGAGAGTGACAAATTTAATACGTACACAACTTGAATCTGATAGGTATAGGTTTTAGAAAAAACTCATGTATATGCAACGTAAGCGTCTCATTCGCGGCAGTATACCAACTTAGATTGTCCAACATTATATTTTTTTAACCTCTAATAAAAAGCTACAATGCCTTCATTTACTATATATGTTATGGGTCGCTGAACATTCTCACATAACACAGGCAACTTTCAAATTTAATTGAAAACGATTTCTTTCTTCTTTGGTGCACAAAGACAATTATTTATTTTTAACTGGTGTAGTTCTTTCATCAAGTTTAATCATGTTAAACTCAACTGATTGACTACGCGGCTAAGGCTTCCTCGATATCCACGTCACCAGCGTGTACTACTAAGTCACATATAACCACTACTAGAAAAAAAGAAATAATAAGTTCAATTTTTCTTTTGAGACTTATAATAAGTTCAATTTAAATATGTTAGATAGTTTTTGTTTTGTCTACTGCTGCAACAATTTCAGACCGCGACACTTCAAAAGGAAAATAAAACAGTCCCAAAGTCCAAAACAAACGGAAAAGCAAAACTGATTTTTTCCCTCATGGTCACCAGATAATCAATGATAGTAGATGAAAATTCATAATCACAAGCCAACTCACTTAATGCAGGAGACAAACATGCAGATGTTTATGTGATTCGCCTCCAAGAATTATTAATACACCAGCTCAAAACTATTAATCCGGTTGGCCAGAAACACATCAACAATGAAGTACCTTTCATTGAACATAGTTTTACACGATCAAAGACACAAGAAAAATATTTTGCGTGATTCTACAACAAATGAAGGATTTAGTAACCTTAGAGTAATAGTTCAATGTAAATTTTTGAATATTGTACTTATATTTTTCTTCTAAAATGATGATTTATTAGTTAAAATTATTACATCCAGTACTGCATAGCAAAGGAATGCAAAAAATACCCGACGTGAGTTAAGAACTATAACCAATGTCTCCATAAAAAACTCAATGTAAGTTCCCAGCTTCATTAAACAACATAAATTTGATGCTATCGATTAATTGGTGATGCACGTAACACAATTGATAGTTTAAATAAGCAATTATATATTCAAAAAATGATTAATTTTAAGAACAAATGCCATGTACATGTCTACCACCACATATATAGTTAGAAGACACATGATGACCAGCTGATTCACAAAACATATTCCACCAAAATCTTAATATGTCTTGGTGAGGTATATAGGGCGCTAACCACGTAATTTTTCCTCCAGGAATTGGAAGTACAACGAGCTCTGCTAACCACCTGACCGCTTGGTCATTTTTAGAAATTTGATTTCGATGCATATCGTTGTGTTGTGATAGTGATGCATGGATTGCTTAGATATAAAAAGGATATGTTTCTCTATTGAAGCACATATGATAATGTGGCGAAGTAGAACATAGTTGAGGATCGATACACACTGATAGTGTTCTTGATCACTATAAAAGAAGTGGTAGGTTGAAAAGAACCAAAAACTATATATAGAAATTATCTGCATAAAGGCATGCATGATATTGTGTAGTAAGTGTCCGCACAAAAAATGATATTGTGTATATGAGAGTTTATAAAACGTAGGCAGCAAAACAATTTTTTATGGACTTTGGATATTAGGCTACACTAAGTCCTGAATTAAAAACATGAAATAACATTTTGGAGAGTATTTGATCCTATGATTTATTTTTGTTGACAATTTTATTTGCATTATTACGGGTCTTAAGAATGGTTCTTTATGGATCACATAGAAACTGTTAAAACACTTTTCTCAGCTATAACTTAAATCGTTACGATTTCAATGGACATATATTGCCATTATTTTATTTATTTCATATTTTGTTTAAGCTGTCAAATATTTGACCTAATGTATCGGGGCATACTAATAATAATGATGGTAAACATGGAGTGTTCATGACAAGCAGGGCAGGATTTGTTGGTTATGTGGAAATAATAGAGATTTAAAGCACATTTAGTAAGCCTTTGACTAATTTAAATTTCAAAAATAGTTAAATGACAATACATGACAATTATAAGTGAGTAGGACTGTATATCAGCTAGACTGAAGACTAAGCAACAATATGATAGGATTGAAAATAGATAAAAATAACACTACCTACTATTATAAAACCGTGCATGACATTTTTTTCAAAATCCCACAAACATTTGGTCAAAAAATAAAATTAGTTCCAACAAATTTTCATATATATTATTTTACTTATTAGCACGGTTTTCATGTCCATAGAATCATGTAATCAAGAGTTTCATACTTTTAGTATCTCTAAAACCACAAAAATCAAACACCTTTTCAATACACTAAAGATGATGCCCTCACAAATGTTTTATATAAAATACTGCAACCAAAGTATTGCATTACGACTGATACTGTCCATTGCTAATGTTTAACGAACCAGGGCTTGGTTAATAGTAAACTGACGTTCTTTACTTGGAGATCTTCAGTAGTACTAAACTATATTTATACCATAATTTGCTGCATTTAACGCAGTCTGGAAAGTTTACCTTTTTGTGCAAGGTCTGCTGATTGTATTGCTAAGTGCAGATGATTTCAGAATTATTTGCTAATGTGCTAAACAACTGTGGGACAGTAAGATACAAGCACTTCATGTACTCTTTTTTTGCAATGCAGATACAGTTTATTACTTATGTATCATGCATTCCTGCGATATCAGTTAGCTCGAGGGCCAAAAATATGTGCAGTTTAGCCTATGCAGGCATGCGACATGAATGAATCATAACGTGTTTTTTCAGGTCTTACTGAAAAAATTGATATCTGTGACCTTTTCAATTCTTACTGAATCATAAGGTTTTACTTCATTGTTGCCGTTATATCAACAGCCGGGGTCATAGCTCCCAGGCGGCCTTCCACACACGCTCACGGCCAAGGCGGCATGGCCCAAACCGGATTTTTTTTCCAGATACTTGTTGTTTTATGGTGATCCGAATTCATATGATGAAGTGAAGTGAGCGGCTAACTTCGGAGCGAAACGGAGGCCCGTCGCCGGGAGGCTTGGGCCGTAGCGTAGCGAAGATGTTAGCCCACCGGCCCATCCTGCGCTCGCGGGGGTGCGGGGGCGGCAGCCCCGCGGTATGGTACGAATCGTATCCGAGTCGGATCGCAACCGACTTAGGGTTTCTGCCCTCTATAAATACATCTTGTAAGTCGCCTGTTGGGGTAAGCCACACATTGTAAACCCACGGCGTTTGTAACCTCACCCGATATAGTGAACTATTGCTGGCTGGCGCCCGTGGTTTTTTCCTCTCCTTTGTTTGGAGGGGTTTTCCCCGTTAAAATCTCGTGTCCCCGTTGGTTTGATCGTTCCGCTTTTCGTCGTTTCTTGCTATCTCCTATAACAATACTTACTGTTAACTGAATCTCAGACTCCTGCACTTAACTCACGAGAGACGACCAAGCAGTGCTACAATACCCTACTTTTTTGCACTACCAGAACAGACAACAAAGGTGAGGACATATCCAGAGTTAAACATCTTAGGTTTTTTATCTTCTGTAACTTTCATTAGTCATGATTACCTGAACAGTGAACAATTAATCGAGGAATAGGGAGCAGGTTGGCTGGATACTAACTCTCTAATCATGGTTTGAGACAGTTGTCAGCTTCTGCCTCAAGCTCTAGCAACTTCCCTGATCGCATAGCGTGCGAAGGATTGGCGTTGGACTTCACACTTGCCGAACAAGTTCCATCACCCTCATAGTGTGACAAGCTAGGATGCATATTCTTTTATCACCCTCAAGAACTCTAGGTGAGAATATTCAGCAAACCGCATTCATAAGGAAACTCTTCGCCAGGCGCAAGGGAACAGCTCCTTGCTATTGTCTCGTCTCTCTACCCATAATCCCTAGAAGAACAACGGATCGAGAGATCATAAATTTGTCTCTTCTCTCTAGAATAGTTATGGTTTGTCTCCTCTCTGTATAGAATACTAAATTAAATACCAATGAAATATTGCATCTAGTCAATCAAATTATTGCATCTAGTCAACCAAATTACTGCATCTAGTCCATATTCTGATACTGTCCTTTGCTATTGAACAAGGGCCAAGTTTAAGTGAACTATCCCTGTATTTCTTAGGTAGCTCTGAAGTATTCTTACACCATACTTTGCTGCATTTAGCTCACAAGACATTAGTTAATCTGGAAGTTAAACCTCTTTGTCCAAGGTCTGCTGATTGTTTGGTAAAGTGCACATGAATCATTCAGAGTTTCGAGCTGATGTGCTAACTAAATGTGCGACGCTCACACACCAGGACTGTTAGCATATCTTCTTTCAATGGAGCCATTCTGGTACTGTTTATTTCTCAAGTATCATACATGCCCACGATATCAGTTATCTCTGAAGCCCAACAAGTTCGCAGTTCAGTCTATACTCACAACCTGATTGAAGCATGATCTTCAAGCTTGCTTGTATGCAGTTTCTCTTTCTCTTTGTATCTACTATTCTCAACTTGAGCTTCATAAAAATAATAGATAGCACTGTATCATTTTTGAAAAAAAAATAGATTCTACTGTCTATTATTTATACTACTTCCTTTGATATGGTGTTCTTCGGTGGCAAGTTTTGGCGCTCCTTGTTATTTCTTTCTTATCTTTGATATGTTTTGTAAGACACTTTATATCGGTTCAGCCGTTGTGGCTTTACTTATAAAGTGGGGTCACGGTATGAAGAATCTGTTTTCAATGTCGTGGAGAGCGAACTGACCAAGTGCAAATGCCTACAGTAAATTGCGACACTTGAATAGGATCAGAGAGAGTATATACATTTGTTAAGGAGGAAGAAAGGCCCTGGCATCTGCTCATGTGAGCCCTAACCTACCAAGATTAACAAAACAAACAGAGCCACAGTGGATTCTCTCGCACTTGAAAAAAGAAGCTGGGCTAGTCAAGGAGCTATGGTCTTTGCTGAAAACATGGTGAAGTATGCATTGCACTCAGCCGTCCACATTCGGCGTCAGTTCGTCACCCATGTTCTGCACAATTTAATGGGAAGAGAGGGATGCGGGGGAGCAGGCCCTCGTGTTCTCGGGAAGAAAGGAGAACATTGCCAAAGGATGGAGATTTTGTCCCTTCTCTCGCTAGTTTATTCCAGGTCGGTCTCTTCTCCCTCTAAATATACATACTAAATCTTTTTCAGATGGCACTAAATATGTTCCATCATGTTGTCTGGTTGCTACTCTGACTATAACAATGGACAAGTTAGTCTGAAAACTGTAACGTGCAAAGTGATCACAAATTCATATCCCTCTGTTTCTGTAACGAAAAGATTAGCACACACTAAACTCGGTGTGTGGAGAGGACACATAAATAGCAAGAACAAGCTACCAACTAAAGGTGGGATAAATTGTGGACTCATTCACACAATCCAACGGCGTGAATGAAATGGAACCTAAAATTCTGAGCTCAAAATAAGAAAGAAGTCTACTTGCAAATTAGAAATTCCAGCTACCATGTCAAGCTATGAACAATCTGTCACTAGGAATCTCACAAGCAAAAGCACCAGACGAAAGTTTTGAGAAACGGAAGCAAAAGGAGGTCGAAATTAACCTCCATATTTACACGACTACTGAGCACTGACGGGACTACTATACTCTGGTTCTATGACTCATGGATGACGCTATAACGCGGTCAGACAACTGACAGGTGGGCCAAACAAGGCCTCGGTCGGCGACGATGTCGGTGGCCGCGCGGACTGATCCAGAGAAGGCTCAATGCAGCCGGTGCCGCTTGGCGACGAAGCCCGGCGAGCAGTTGGCGCCGGCCATGGCCATGGTGGGCATCGCCGTCATCGGCCGCTTCATGCAGGCGTTGGCGTTGGGCGCGTAGGCGTAGCCCAGCGGCGTGGCAGCGTTGTTGGTGGCATGGAGGGGCGTCGCGCCGACGTAGACTCCGCCGCCGCCGCCGCCGACAGAGAGCGTGTCGAGCGCGTGCACGGGCGGCGGGTTGCGCCACCGCGGGAGCGGTCCTGCGACGAGGAGGTTCTGCAGCAGGGGCCCCGCCTCCATGACGGACTGCAGCAGCCTGCCCCTCGGCGGCAGCGGCTTCTTCCCGGCGAGCATGTCGAGCACGGCGTCGGCGCCGCACAGCTGGCGTTGCTGTTGCTGCTGCTGCTGCTGCCTCGCCGGCGGAGGCGGGCTGCCTCCGCCGAGCTTGCCGCCGCAGCGCCGCCGGTCTGAGGAGGTGACGGGGTCGAAGAAGGGGTCCACGGGGGACGACACGAGGCTGCCGTCAGAGTCGGTGACGCTCGACGTGACCAGCGTCGCCGGCGCCGCCGCCTGCTTGGCGGCGGCGAGGAGCTGCTGCACCTGGTCCCGCGCCTCGTCCCGCTCCTTGGCCACCTGGCGCACGAGGTCGGCGAGCTTGCCGATGCTCTGCTCCTTCCTCCGGAGCTCCTCCTTGGACGCGTCCAGCTCCATCGTCGTCACCAGCAGGCTCTGCTTCAGCTCCGCCACGCTCTGCAAACATTTCCACAACCAAAATTAAGATCCCGCAACTTTTCTTGCATCAAAATCTCCTGCATGCACGCACGATCTAATCCGAGGAGCAGCTAATGATTTAGATTCCCGCGCAACAAATGATTGCACCATGCAAGAGCTAGCAGCCGGTAGTGGAGGCATGACATGCTCGAGTCGATCGAGCTCATCGAATATCAGGAGGAAAATAGTAATCTAAACGTTAAAAAACCCACATCTGCCTTGACTCTTGGGAGAAGACAGGGACCCGGGCCTGAACAACACCATCATTGTAGCGCAGCATCTCACTACAGTGCCAAACTTTTGTTGAAAAGAAAAAGGCCGAACCGAACGAGAAAGTCAGTACTCTCCTGCAGGAGGAGGAAGAAGAAGAAGAAACTACTCCACAAGTCTTCTTTCTACCGGAGTAAGTGGAATTTCCACATGGATCGAGCAAGAAAAATGGAGGCAGAGGAAAATTCGGGCACGCTAAGACTTCTCGAGCCCCGAGCGAATTCGTTGCTTGCCTAACCCTCCTTGACCGCGACAACACACAGCCCAACGCAAGGCAGGGTCCTCCCCCATGCCCTGCACTCCCGGGAGCGCCGAACGCGGCGAGCATTGCCGGCAGAAATGCGGCGGAGAGAACGTACGGCTCTCAGCCGCCGGAGTCGGAGACGAAGGCAAGATAAAAAGAAGAAGAAAATGAAATTGCAGACAAACTATACTTAAAAAGATCAAGAAGATGGTGGCAGCAATTCACCTCTTGGGGCTGGAGCTGCTCGTCCTGGAAGGACCAGAGCGACGAGAAGAGCGTGCCGTCGAAGGCGTCCCCGTACCCCAGCGGGAGCGGCTCCATTGCCATGGATCGATCCCAAGGCTCCTTGCTCTCTCTCACTGCTACCGGCCTACCGTCTTGGTTTGGCCGTGGACTCAGGGGAGGAGGAAGCAAGAAGAGCTGGGAGAGGAGGAGGGAGGAGCTTTAATGGGGGAGAGAAATGTATATATAGAGAGATCCGTGTGTGAGGTTCTGGTTCTTGGGAAGGAAGAAGGAAGGTTTGGTCGATTGTATGGAAAGGTTGGGGGGAGGAGGAGGAAATTATGGAGCAAATGTATATGGAATGTGCGATCAGCCTCTGATATCCTGCCATCTGTGCAACCATTGACAGACGAAAAATAATGTTGTATGAATATGAAGCAGAGAAAGGAAAAGAAATGGGACCAACCACCTTTCTGTCTCTTGTGTGCACACTGTTTTTGGTGCGCCGGTGGAGGCTGCTGCTACCTGAATTTATGATTTGTATTTGTGAAAAGGTTTCTTTTTTCTCTTAAGTTTTTTGTTTGCATGAGAACGGTGGAAATTAACACGAAATTAAAGGAGTTTTAATGATGTTGTTTTTAATACTTGTGGTATGTACATAAAGACGATTAAAAAGGGTGAAAAAAGTGAGCGGTGGTATTTTGAATATGAACTGTGCTATCTTTTCCCTCCAAAAGGCTGAAGCCCTTGTGTTCAAATGTTTTTTAGCTGGCAAATTTGACCGGGTTAATTAGCAGCACAGAGCATCATTAGGTCATCGGTGGTTTCTCTCCCGGATGAATTTACTTGTCTCCCTGCATTTAGGTTCTCATGCACAATTAAATGCTCCCATAAATTTTGTGACTTGCATTGCAGGGCTGTACATGACTAATCGTGGTTTGTATCGATAATATTTTTTATACGCGGTATTGTAAAATATGTTTGTGTAGTTCGTTTCTGAAAGTGCAGGTGCTTATTAGCTAATACTTTTTGTTTATGGATATATTAACAATTTAGCAATCGTGGCTGGCATACCGATCCAGCAGTACGAGAAACTATATCAGGTTTATTTTCTCTAATCTATCTCGTACTAGTAGTATTTTACTTCTGGTTTAGACCAACTTTTGTTTACGACAGATGTCTGGAGATGTTGTAATGTGCATGTTAGTAGCACATACTCCGAATTAAATAGACCAACAAACTCGAAAGGTATCTGCTGGCGAAGGACAAATGATGATACAATAATCTAGTTCATGTCCAGGTGCTCTTAACGTTCGTTCATGCATCAAAACAAAACAAATGTGTAGAATAATAATCAAGTTTGAGAGAGATGCGTGCCAGGACAAGGAATTGTCTGCCGCGTGTCCTCACAATCGCCAAGATTAATGTTTAGAAACATCATCAAAGAAAGTAGAATAAAAAAGAGCTCGGGGCTAAGCCTGTGCACAGTTTCGTGTCAAACCGGCTAAACCAGGACACCAACCCGCACAGCACCATGAAACAGTTTATTACGGGTTAGCTGGTGTTCGGTTTCAAAACCGTGAATAGAAACGAACGTCCGGTTTCAAACCGCAAAAGACACGAGGAACCATCCAAACCGTTCTCGTAGCTAGAAGCCTGACTGCGCGCGTGTGGCGAAGGAGTTGCAGCAGCTGGCATCGTGCTGCTGCTCGCCGCAGCCATGTTGCTCGTCGAAGGTGGCACGCAGGCGGCCAATGAGCACGTCGAAGCTGCCCGACGCCTGCTTCAGCGTGCACTGGCACAGCGCCGCAACCGTCGTCGTCGTTGCCGCGCGCACGCCGTAGGCCGGGCAGGGCGGAACGTGGACGCGGGTCTGGCCGAAACGGTGGAGGTAGCGAAGGAACTCGAGCATGCGCGAGCCTTATAGCAAAAAAAACTCCTACACGGCCTGAGGTTGCGCCATCATACGAGTCGACGATCAAGTTGTAATAGCAAAAAAAAGTCGACATCGAAACACCTTAACACAATGCGGCCACTCCAACGTACACACTAACACGAGGTCGCACCCCCCTTCCCCGCGCGCACACACACACACACAAGTCGAGTCGTCCGAATGATCAAAGTCACCACCCTAATGGAACAACGAAGTCGCGATATCGGAGTCACCGCTTCGTTATCCACGCCAATCGTGCGCCATGTAGCAGATGACAAAGTTGGTTGTGAGATACTCTTAAAGTTAAAATGAAATGTGTTTGTTTAATTTGGATTAATGTTTTGATGTTTTGAAGAAAACTATTGGCATGCCCCCATGCACCCTATTTCAGCAACGTGTGCCGACAGTCCCAATAGCGTTTATCTAACAGACTAGTTGAATCGTTTAGTGGAGCGCCGATGGAGATGCTTTGAAAGCCTGTGCACATACTAGCCAAGTACGTATATGGAGGTGTCAAACCGTAGACACCGGCTAACCAACCCGCACCAAACCGTGGTAGCACCTCCTATCCAACGGTTTAAACCAAACCGATCCATCTTAAACTGGTACCGACGGTCTGGTTTGAGGAACCGGCTGAAACCTCCCGAAACCGGGAATGCCCAGGCTTACTCGGGGCATCCCACGGACGTTGCCCATATTCAGTGCGGCACACCCAAAAGTTGTTCGCTATATAGGGTACGGGACACTTCCTTCCTCTCCATCCCCGCCCTTGTCGTCACCATCTTTTACCTTGCGCGCACCACCATCATCTTAAGGCGTACACTCTACCGCCATGCCTCACAGGAAGGTGCTCTAGTCGTTGTTGCTGGCTTTCCGGCTTCTTCAGACGTGGATGATGAAGCCCCGACCAAGGGCGAAGAGGGGGTGGTGGTCGCCGGTAGGGGGGAGTAGCAGGCCTCCCCGGGCATTAATTGCATGATGCGTGTCGGTTGTCGATGGTATATGTGCGCCAGCAATTCTGCCTCTCAATTGAGACGGGGCACTTCTCGTACCTGGAGATGGAGCACATCCAGGTGGAGAATGCACCTCGCGAATGAGGTCTCAAACTGTGTCGTCGTTGTCTAAGTTCTCGCCGATCTGAGTGCATTCGTGGAGCATCGGTTTCATCGAGGATAACTGCTTGGACTCTTTGATCCATGGACAAGTGGGGCATCACTTCCAATCAGAATGAGGAGGACATTGATGCTGAGATAACTAAACAAGAGTTGGACTACTCTTATTGGCTAAATTTCTGACATGCAACCAAAATGCAAAACCTTACTCTGTTTTACTAGATTAAACTCTCTCAGAAGCATTTTCCTAGCACGAGAGAAAAGGCTCCACTTTATCAAGCACACATGCTTACACATCTAGAATGCATTTCCCTGAAGGCATCGTCAGCCAACCCCCCCCCCCCCCCACCCCCCACGCGCACACACACAGCCCCTACGAGCCCAAATTGCCTTTTCTGTTTGCACATACACAAATAAAATCTCCAAGCCTCCCCCAAAGAGCCCCTAGGAGCTCAAATTGGCCTTTTTTTTTGCACCGGCACTACCAATATATCCAAGCCCCCCTCCCTAGGAGCCCAAATAGCGGCAGTTAGACCAAACCCATCTCATTGGGGGGAAGCTGGGGGGCTGAGGAGAGAACACACCAAACATCATGGGGCTTTCCTGTGAGCACCTACGTGAAAAAAGGCGTGAACAAAAAGAATACTCCTCGTCCTCATCTCCTAGGCTCATGCACCAGTCAAAGACGCGACGTTCAGCCTTTCTTAGGTTAGCAGCCGACGCGTCCAATTGCTACGCAAACGACGTAGTAATGGTGCTGGACTGGCCGCATTCTCGCCTTCCCCCTGCTATCCCCCCCCCCCTCTCGTCGTGGCAGAGCACACTTCTCTCTCGTTTTCCTCTCCATCTCGCCAGTTCAATCTGACTCCGTGGTGGAGTGGTTTTTCGAAGACGACATGGCGGCCAACGGTTTCGGCTGCCACTGGCTACACGACTGAGAGGCGTGCATGCCGTACGAGGCAGGGTACCTAACGACCCTGACATGTGCCTCCCAGGTTATTGGAGGCTGAGGGCTGGTGGGGTGTTGTAGGATGCGGACCACGTCGCCGAGATCCAGCTCGTGCTTGTCGGGCTCACCTACAAGCAACGCGAGGATCCACGCTGGGACCTGCCAATCACGTCTTCTAGACACCGACATGAGCAAGAGATGGCCGAGCGTCCGCGCCGGCTACTAGAGGACGTCGATCGCCGCCAGGTGACCAGTCGAAGACGTGCCCGAGGTGTCGAACCGAGCAGGTGGCACCGCGACGAACGACGTTGAAGCGGGTCCCAGCCTTTTGTTGGAGATGCTCTCGCGGGGAGAAAATTGCACGCAACACCAATGTTTGGTGACAAAGTTGCACAAAACACAGAATCAAAACAGGTTTTGCGGCTATCCCAACGGTTGCTCTGCTAATTTTCTCTCGGTCTGCACGTTTTGCCAACACAGTAAAACTCTGCCGCAGTCGCAGCCCGTACCGGTCCGATCGTCCATGGCCAGAGCCCAGGAATCAAAGTTTGCTCCCACGACAGAGAGAAAAGTTTGCATGCGGAAGGACGCCACTTGGGAGGGCCCGGAACCCTCTCACTCACCTGCTTTAGGTTGGGTCGTCGTCGGCCGTCGGCCGAGGACGCGCGCGCCGCCCGGCATGCAACCACCCAACCGGACTGACTAGCTCCTTCACACTTTCATTTCTCCTCCCTCTCTCGGTGGTTGCGTGCACGGTCATCTCCATTTTTACAAGTACTTGGAGCCTAGCTGCTAGCTTGGATCTTCTCTGCCCACTACTACCTTCGAAACGTCGCACAGCGAGTGTTTTTTTTTGGTAAGCACAGCCAGTGTTAATTTTGACTACCAGGATAATACTATAGATGCTATGATCAAGCTGCCCAAGCAAATGAGAGTGGAGCAACAATTAAGTAAGATGCTCAAATTAGGTTTAGTTTTGCATGCGCTTTTTTAAAAAAGTTGCCATATGGTATAGCATAGAGCTGTACAAAACTTGCAACAAGAACCGGGGTTTTAGTTTGTTGTATTGTTGATCCATCGATTTATGATTGCCAAAAGTGGAAAACCCGAAATCTATCTTTATTAACCACACTACCCAACTTGCTCCGAGACTAAACGAAGATCTACCTTTGTAACTACCCAGTTTGAGAGTAGCCTCTAAGGGCAGGTACAATGGAGACGCTAAAGGGATGCGCTAGATAGAAATCCCAGTAGTTTCGATGGTTTCATTCAATATGCTGACTATTTTGATAGCACCGGCGCTTATTTACACTGGTAGCATCAGGCGCTTGCCCGCAATTCAGATTTGACTTTTTAAGCGCCTCTCGAAGCGTTTCGCAATGTACATGGCCTAATAAACCGTAAATAAGTCGATCCATAACTTGGTTCATGCGAAATTTAGGTTTAAGGATATTTCATAGACATTATACTTGAGACAAACAAATGGAACAAGATCGTAACGTTTAAAAAAAAAGGTATGTCTAACTTGACGAACTACTTCATCTAATTCAGTTCTACTAGATTGGCATTTCCGTACCCCATGGCTTGTCAAATATAGTATTGGCCTTTCCATACCCATGACTTGCAAAATCTAGTCAACTTCCTAGTAATATAATACTCATATACTAGTCAAGAATATATGAATATGGAGATTGGCTAAAATATTTTATATTACAAAAGGGGGGAGATAAAACTATTAGAACAGTCATCATAAAATATATTTCCACATCCAAATGATACTTAGAGAAACAATGGAAAATATTATTACCACATGATTACTACTCTCCCACAAAAACAACATGAACTATATATACCAGAGGCATAAAGCAAGGTACACAAAAAACCAAAAGCCTTGAGATAGAAGATCCCCACATGGACGCGAGCAAAAACACAAACGTACCATGATTTGTATAGGCCGGCTGCCTAGCTTCTGCTGTGGGCTATATTTAACCAGTAGATAGGACAACTTAAATAGTGCAAGCTGCCAGTAAATAGACAAACCCATCAATCTAAGACTAGTCATAGTGTGAGTAACATAGGTAGTATTATAAGTGCCACGTTTGTAAAAATAGTGATGTGGCAAGTATTTAATGAATAGAGAGGTGATGGTGGTATCATAAGTAGATACCGTAACATAGCGGATTCCGAGACAAAATGAATCTATAGGCTAATAAATACATGACTATATGATACCACTCATATGATACTCGCCACTATTGAGATAGTAATATAAACTAGTATATTAAACATGATACTACTCTGATACTTTTCATTGTGACTAGTCTAACAAAACAAAATTAGCAAGTAATGTTGTTAGCATGCACGGGGTAGAGCCGTAGGGGCCATCAACCATCCAAGGAGCTACTACATCGACTAATTAATCTTATTCCCGTAGCCAGGGGACACAAGATCCGGAGGGGTCATGTTCATCGGATCTCCCTCCCCACATCCATCCGTCCATCCATCTCTGTCTAGCTTTTGGTTTGAGCTAGCTAGAACCGTAAATAAAGTTAAGCTAGGGTTTTGGGGACTTGTGTAGTTGTGTGTAGGCCGTGGCAATTATGGGGGATGGCCATGTAGTGCCCTCTTTGGTCCTACCGTGTTTGCCCTTTTGCATTAGCTAGGCTACTTTGTCAAGAGAGGCATGCGATATATATGGTTAATCTTAGGATCTTTTCCAGCTCTCGAATTGTTCATTTCCGATGTTGTTTGTTTGGGTTCTTTTGGCTGATCTAGACGTTTTGAATGGAGAAGAATAATGTTGTTTTTAAAAAAGCGCAGGAGAGCTGCGTTTTCATTGATAGGGGAACAAGAACTAAGAAGTGGAGAGCTTCCACTAGATCACATGTGAAGAAATGGAGCGTGTGTACTCCATTTTGACAATCAGATTTTTGGGATAGAACCACTTTGACTATGTACGCTCGTGCTAGTGTGTGCTAGGAGTAGTAGCTTGGTAGGGGTTTGTGGCGAGAGATCGACCAGATTAGACGAAGGTGGTATATTTCAATATTTGTATAGTTCCGATGCACGAAAGAGTAGTGAACTGAACAACTGAATTGCTGAAGCGAAGGAAAAACGGAGCTCGTCGGGGAAACCAGCGACCGGCCGTTTCGACCTTTCCCGCGGTTTCACTCCAACGGCTTTACCCGTCAAACCTAATCATGCATGTGCACCCAACACAAAACCCCACACCTCCATTAATGCTCCACCCATCACCTCCAACCTTTCAGTTTTTAAATCTAGGACTAGCTAGCCCTCCCCGTACGTTGGAAATAATTGAAGAGCTAGAAACTCAAAATTTACTACACGAGGATTGCTATCTGTTCCTTTTTGCAAATGCTGAAGATAATATTTAGTCATTGCAGATAGAGAACGGATTCCTCGCGCCTGAGCACTAAAATTGGTAACTTGAAGTTTAGAAAAATCCTACTCCCACCGTTTCATAATCTAAAAGGTATAGTTTTTCTGTACAGTAATTAGAGCGCATGTTGACATGCTGCATGTCGTAGTTAGTCTCGATGGAAATAGCGATTGGTTTTTCTGGAAAAAAATCCACGTGAGGAGGTTAGCTGAGCAATCAACCAAACTTCATATTTTTAGGGATTTCGCTCAATTTGTGCATGCGGGGAGGCAACAAAAACTGCCGAAGACCATACATTTTGAAACTATTCTAAATAAAACTATACCTCTTGGATTATGAAACGGAGCGAGTATTTTCTAAACGTACTTACGTGTGTACCTGGTGTACATATTTTTAAAAAAATAGTGAACAAGGCGTTTCATTTTGGGCTACAGAAAAATAACAAAATTTTAATTGTACAAAAGGTTATTAAATATTATTTTGTCCCAAAATTGGATATTGCGTGTAGCCCAAAATAAAACGTATTTTAAAACAAACTTCAGCATACATCGTAAATGAAGCTGTGCAAATTAAGAAAAAACAAGATTAGCGTTAAGTAATTTCTTATTTAGTCCACATATAAGTAAGAAATGGTTAATCTGAGTCCACCGGATTCGGCTCTGGCGTTTTCGGTTTTGAGCAAAGGGCAAGCATTCACAAGCCGCCACGTACAATAGTACTCTGGAGAACATGGGGCGCACATACCCTGGATTCTCTCCTAACCTTAATCTAATCCGCTGCTCTGATCTGTTTTTCAGCAACCTCGGAAGCTGTGCATGCACCGGAAACACGATTAACACTATCTTGGACTAACACCGTCTACTAGTATTATACTGTAGTATATTGCTTGGACTATATGATGTACTTACGTATGATTGTTAATACGGTCACACCGCGTGCCCAACAGCAAGTTGGTGTAATCGTGAACCCGTGTCGTCGCGTAGTGACCTCTATATATATATATATATATATATATATATATATATATATATATATATATATATATATATATATATATATATATATATATATGCGCCGTTCTAATATAAATTAATGTATTTCTTACAAGTTCCATAAGTGGAGTAAGGTTAGTTTACATTGCATGCATAAATTTGAGAGCTGAAAACTTGCTTAATTAGTATTAAAGTATGTTGTTTTATGTGATTTAAATTCATATGACGATATGAAATGAGCGGCTAATTTCGGAGCGAAGCGGAGAGCCGTCGCCGGAGACCCTTCGTCGTATAGTACAGATCGTGTCCAAGTCGGATCGCAACCGATTTAAAGTTATATCCATTTATAAATACATTTTGTAAGTCACCTGTTGGGATAAACCATATATTGTAAACCCACCATGTTTGTAACCTCACGTCGATATATTGAGTATTGCTGGCTGGCGTCCATGGTTTTTTACTCTCCAAACATTTTTTGTTTAGAGGGTTTTCCACGTAAAAATCTTGTGTCCCCGTTGGTTTGATCGTTCCGCTTTTCATAGTTTTGTGCTATCTTTTGTAACTAAGTAAAGCTCAGCAGAATTGTGAGTCCATGCATGCAAAATATATAGAATTACTAGCTCATGTTTAACACTTTCCACTAGCAAAACTATTAGTAATGTATACAGTATGTGGTTAATACTACTCATGGAGGAGCTACGACGTCGTCGCCGGTAGCAGCCGCGCGGCGGTGTCGTATGCGGGCGGCTGCACATGGCCCCCATGTGTTGCACCTCGACCGCCCATTGGCCCACGCGTACACGTGCGGCGCGCAACGCGACAAACGTCTTAGCAGTTGCACCGGCCGCCCGGACCCCGGCCCGGCACTCGCTCGCCGCGTATGTGGCACCGTCTCCGCCGCATGCACGCATGATCGACCTCTCCGCCGGCGGGAGGCATCCACCGACGGTGATTTGGCCTAGCACGCAGGTACTCGCACGGTTCTGTACATGCATGCATGGTAGTACGTGTTTTTCTGCTAACCACCCGTATAAATCAGAACATACGAAGCATATATACAAGGTTCGAACAGAAAAACAAAATAAAATAACCAGAGAGAGCGGACTTTTGACAATACTAGTTATTTAAACAAGTATGAACACAGGCTGGTGTCAGGGCCAAAAGTACCTTGTCAGGAGGACAATATCCTGTGTACTATGTACATATTGTAAGTTCTAAGGTTAATTAAGGAAGCTGAGCTACATGCGACGAAACAGCAACCACTTCCTCATGAGGGATACACTTTTCTGCCACGTACGTGCTTGACAGCGTATACTTATTTTTGGTTGATCAGCTAGCTATAAAATTAACAGAGAGATGAGAGATCGATCGACATGACACACATCTCACATAGGTGATCATTAGCCAGCTGCTAACCGTATAATTAACGTTTCTTTTTTTTGTCTCCTTTCCTCGCAAGAAATTTGCATATATGCACGTAATAATGAGCCCAAGAGTGGCGTCGAAGTGCTTGCATTCATGTGACAGCCGAAATAAAGATTATCGAGCGGATCCTAGTTTTTGCCAATAAAGATTAAAGACGTCGCCTAGAGGGGGGTTTGAATAGGCGATTTAAAACTTTTTTCGAGTAACCAGAATATCCGGTCCAAGAATGACCCGAAAATTCCGGTATGCTTGATAAAAGCGGAATAAAACTAGAGGTTTAGTTTAACAAGCATACAACCTAGATATAAATACTAGGCTCACCTATGTGCACCAACAACTTATGCTAAGCAATACAAGTAACAAGATGATAGCAAGATATATGACTTCAAGCACGAAGGCTATCATAATGTAAAGTGCATAAGTAAAGAGCTCGGGTATAGAAATAACCGAGGCACACGGAGACGAGGAAGTATTCCCGAGTTCCACCAAAAGGTGTACGTCTCGTTTGGAGAGGTGTGCGCAACCACAACAGGTTAGCCGCAACGCCACAAAGGCTCACCTTCTTCGCGTGATGAACTCAACCACAAAAGGTTGCGAGTTCACCTTCCACTATTGGTCTCCTTTGGAGCGGAGATCGAATCCCGTACAACTCTTGAGGCACACACCCACAACTTAATTGGGGGCTCCCAAGTCTTGAGACACACACCCACAACTTAATTGGGGGCTCTCAAGTGACCACAAAAGGTCTTGACCACAAAAGGTCTTGGCCACAAAAGGCCGGCCAAAAAAGGCGTCTAGGGTCCAAAGAGCTAAGAGTAACAAGCTCACAAGTATCACCACCACGAATCCTCGTGGAGGGCTCAAACCGATGCAAATGCAATGGCAAGAGCACACGAAGTGCTCAAGTCCTTCACTCTCAAATTCCAACACAACAACAAATGTTTATGGGGGAATAAGAGATGAAGAACAAAGGAAACCACAAAGAAGTCAAATCATTCACTCCCAAATCCCATCAAAAGCAACTAATGCTTATGGGGGAGAAGAGAGGAAGAACAAAAAAGAAGAACCACAAAAGAACTCCAAGAACTAGATCCACTAGGTTCCCCTCACTTAGAGTAGAGATGGATTGGTAGGATTGTAGATCTAGATCTCCTCTCAATTTTCCCTAAAGAATATGAAAGAATCAATGGAGGGATTGAGAGGAATCAAGCTTTCCAAGGTCAACAATGGAGTAGGAGAGAGGGGAAATTCGTGCTCCCTTGGATGGGCCAAGGAAGAAGAAGAGGGGGAGTTTTTATAACCCCAGAAATTCTAACCGTTGGACCCAGAGAAAACCGGAAATTCCGGTCGGAAATTTAGACCGGTAATTTGCTCCAGTCGGAAATTTCGGTACTGACTTGAACCGGAAATTTCACTTTTTCGGAATTTCCGAGTCCCCAAAAACTCACATAAACGGCGAAACGAAAACTGCAGTAACTTTTTCATACGGACTCCGTTTTCGATGATTTTCGGCTCGTTGTAATCGTTAGAACGAGCTCTATAAGAATGTGCATAGAAACATCATAGTCCATCATGTGAGGATAAAACCAAATGGGGAAAGATTTAACTTTCCTAAAACATTTAAACCGGTAAAACCTCCAATATCAAAAACGTAACAAGATATTCATACGAAATCCGTTTTTGATAAATTAGAGCTTAGTATGGAGATAAACCAAGCTCTAAATTCTCACATGGATGAAAGCCAACAAGTTTTCTAAAGTAAGACCGTTTTCGATGAAAAGAGCTTGACATGGAGATGAATCAATCTCTAGTTCCTCACCACCATAAAAGTCAAATAAGAACCAAGATATATGATATGCCAAGTATGCAAAGGTTTGAGCTCTCCACAACGATGCGATCAAGTTACTAACTTGAGAGCCCCTCTGAACGGATAGACGTCGCCAGTAGGGGGGGGGGGGTGAATAGGCGATTTAAAACTTTTTCGAGGAGCCGGAATATCCGGTCCAAGAGTGACCGGAAATTCCGAGTAGCCGGAATATCCGGTACACGAATGACCCGGAAATTCCGGTATGCTTGATAAAGGCGGAATAAAACTAGAGGTTTACTTTAACAAGCATACAACCTAGATATATAAACTAGGCTCACCTAAGTGCACCAACAACTTAAGCTAAGCAATACTAGTAACAAGATGATAGCAAGATATATGACTTCAAGCACGAAGGCTATCACAATGTAAAGTGCATAAGTAAAGAGCTCGGGTATAGAAATAACCGAGGCACGCGGAGACGAGGATGTATTCCCGAGTTCCACCCAAAGGTGTACGTCTCGTTTGGAGAGGTGTGCGCAACCACAACAGGTTAGCCGCAACGCCACAAAGGCTCACCTTCTTCTCCTGATGAACTCAACCACAAAAGGTTCGAGTTCACCTTCCACTACTGATCTCCTTTGGGGCGGAGATCGAATCTCGTACAACTCTTGAGGCACACATCCACAACTTAATTGGGGGCTCCCAAGTCTTGAGGCACACACCCACAACTTAATTGGGGGCTCTCAAGTGACCACAAAAGGTCTTGGCCACAAAAGGCCGGCCACAAAAGGCGTCTAGGGTCCAATGACCCAAGAGTAACAAGCTCACAAGTATCACCACCACGAATCCTCGTGGAGGGCTCAAACCGATGCAAATGCAATGGCAAGAGCACACGAAGTGCTCAAGTCCTTCACTCTCAAATTCCAACACAACAACAAATGTTTATGGGGGAATAAGAGAGGAAGAACAAAGGAAACCACAAAGGAGTCAAATCCTTCACTCCCAAATCCCACCAAAAGCAACTAATGCTTATGGGGGGAGAAGAGAGGAAGAACAAAGAATAAGAACCACAAAGGAACTCCAAGAACTAGATCAACTAAGTTCCTCTCACTTAGAGGAGAGAAGGATTGGTAGGATTGTAGATCTAGATCTCCTCTCAACTTTCCCTAAAGAATATGGAAGATTCAATGGAGGGATTGAGAGGGAAGTGAGCTTTCCAAGGTCAACAATGGAGTAGGAGAGAGGGGAAAGTCGTGCTGCCTTGGATTGGCTGAGGAAGAAGAAGGGGAGGGGTATAAATACCCCTCCAGGAAATATAGCCGTTGGCTGTTTCGACACTCGGAAATTCCGGTATAAGTGAGACTCGGAATTTCCGGTCACCCGGAAATTCCGGTCTAGAGAGACTCGGAAATTCCGGTCACCCGGAAATTCCGGTCTAAGAGAGCTCGGAAATTCCGGCTGGAGTCAGAAGCAAAACCAAACTTTTCCTTAGCCATTTCTGGAGGACTTTTCTGGGGGCACTCGGAAATTCCGGTATATGAAAATTTTCGAGCACAATTTCCGACTGGAGTCAGAACCCTTTTTCTTCTTTCCTTAGCCGTTTTCTTGGATGAGCTGGGGAACCGGAAATTCCGGTAGGGCGGAATATCCGGCCCCAATAATCCGAATCAGCAGAACATCAAAACGAAAACTGCTATAACTTTTGCAAATGAACTCCAAATGAGGTGAGACCAATTTTGTTGGAAAGATAGCAACGATGACTAACCAAGGTGTGGGACTTTCCTCAAGGTAAAACCGGCAATATTTACGCCACCGAAAACGCAACAAGTTGTCAAAAGTAAAACCGATTTCGATAAACTAGAGCTTGACATGGAGATGAACCAAGCTCTAATTCCTCACCAACATAAAAGCTAAATAAGAACCAAGAAATATGATATGCCAAGTATGCAAAGTTTTGAGCTCTCCACAAGAATGCGATCAAGTTACTAACTTGAGAGCCCCTCTTGATAGTACGCCTATCTATCCTATAGCCCTATCAAGATCATACCTTTGCCTTGAGCATTCCACTTGAGTTGGATGATAACTATCTTGATCTCTTCAAGTGGATCATCTTTCTTGATTGCGCGTCCAAACACTTGCTTGATGAAGACTTCTCCAAATACTCCCCCATGCTCACAATGGGAGAGTCTCGCTAAGCTTCGTCTTCATGTATCCATTGCAAGCACCAAGCAAAGGATCTTTTCGAGAAAGTTTCTCTTGGTCTTGCACAACTCATCTTTTCTTCACTAAGATGATGTCTTGAATCTTCAAGACATACTTGCAATAAGCTTCACTCAACACATGAGTTTCAAGAGTTCAACACATGAACTCCACAATTCCATGGACATGATCTATAATTATATCTCAATGCAAACATTAGTCCATAGAGATTGTCATTCAATTACCAAAACCACACATGAGGGAAAATGCTCTTTCAATCTCCCCCATTTTGGTAATTGATGACAATCTCTTTTGAGAGGGTTTATAATATGAAATTTAACGAACAAGAATGGTTGCACTAACATCAAATACTACAAAGGTATGTGATGTTAGTCCATCCACATATATAGAGCAAACTCCCCCATAATTTATGCACGTGTGTATGAATATGAATTCATTGCATACATTATCGACCATTACCGATGGTGGAGTTTCCACTATATATATAAAACCAAGCAACGAATGCAAAGGCAAGGAAGGCAAATACATAAGAAGATACCAAAGTAAAAAGCCAATTCCATACAACCCTCCAAAACTTCTCCTCCATTGGCAACGATTGCCGAAATGGGCGAAAGGCTTTGGAAAGGTAACATAATAAGATCTCCTTATGCATTTCTCATGATATGAGTGAAATCAAATGCACTTATCCAATGACGAATAGATGGAGGAGATCAAACTATATTGAGGATCCAAAAATTGCACAAGAAAGATACCAATTAAAATCCACTGGAAGGATACCAATTGCAAAAGGGGGAAAGCATTCACAAAGAAGCAAGCAACCAAGGGATCGAAAACCAATTGAGCAAAAAAGATATTATGATACGATCAACCAAGTGTTCTAGAAATCAAGAGGGAACTCCCCAAGGTACATGCACAATGAAAAGATTTGTATTTCAATATGGTGTGCATAACATGGAATCCTCGCTCCCTCCTAGATAATTTTGAACACAAAAAGGTGCAAGATTGAATAAAGTCTTGCTCAACCGGGAAAGGATGGGTGTGACATGGAAATACAATTTAGGAGACTAAACAAGGATGAGCCTAAGCAACATCATAGTCTTTCAAATTATGAGGCACATAGTGCGTATCATGTAATTTGCAAACAAGCACACCCAAGATGATAAATCAAATAGGATCACAAGCTTATTAAGAGGCAATGTGAAACCAATAGAAAAACAAAGCTTGTGCCATTTAGAGATCACCAAAGAATCAAGAAAGTAGTAAAAGGTGATCACTAAAGATTTTGAATACCAATTAAATATGTAACTACCCTCATGTGTATAAGTTTCTAAGTGGACACTAAGTCCTCAAAGAAACATGCACACACAATGTAGGTACAAGGTCAAGCACATGATATTCAAGAGGAAGTCATAAATACACCGATAAGAATTTTTGCTTAAAAACAAAGCACATAGCTCAAATTATTCTTAAAGGGTATAGATGAACTTTCAACACCAAGTTCTCAAAGCATCACAAATACCCACATAGGATAAGTGATAGTTGGGATACTTCGAGACACAAAACAAATATCACATAAGGCAAATGGTTTAAGAGAATTCATCAATATTGCATATGAGAGACTTTGAAATGAATTTGCTAGATTAACACATTGGGGATCCGTGAATCATGAAAATGATTATATATAAATATATATTCCCCTTGATGTTTAATCATCCCGGCTAACTCACATTTGCAATGAAGATGTATTGAATCAAACTTTGCAAAAACCATATCAAATGCAACTTAGAGAAACTCATGCCAAAGAACAACCTACACAAGGTTGAGAGCTAGAAGTATATGCATGAGTTAGATACTTGTTACCGAGATAGCATTGACGGTGTAGAAGATGAGAGTTCACAATCATCCAAGCTTGACTCCAAGAAGCACATGGTGAAGACATCTTCTTTAAATAGAGGCAAGCTTCCAATGCATCTCTCATGTACCTAAAACAAATCAAGTACACAATGGTACCCAAACTAATTGAGTCCAAAGTAGTTAGTCCAACTACAATACATAGGACAAACTCCACATAAATATGTGCATATTGATGTGAAATAGAATTTCATGTACATCTTAGCCATTTAGGATTTGACGGAGTTTATCCTATATATTGGATCAACGAAAGTAAACATGCCATAAGATATACATATAGTAAATATGCATGCACACAACTTTCAAGAACCAAGCGAGATACAATTTGGACAAAACACCAATTAAAACAAGAAGCTACACAAAAGTGTGGCAAGAGAAGGATTTGTCCTCATTGTATGAAAGACTCAAACCAACACATGATTGGAGAAACCAATTTGAAAAGATATCAAATGAAATCAAGGTCAAGGCTAAACCAATGAGCATAAGAAATAAATCAAACAAGCATGCTGGAAGGTTTATCTCATCCAAAAAGGTAGACTAGGAACCATGGGATGAGATAGCCAACTCCACAAAGAAGAGTAAGGGTTCAACAACTAAACCTATCCCTCTACACTTTTCATGATGGCACAAAGTACCAAGACGAAATTTTTTTGTCTTTCAAAGTGACATGTCATCGGGAACAAACACCAATTGAAGACAACTAATGTTGAATAACATATAGGATTGCTCCCCCAAGATTTGTGCATTACTTATGATCTTGTATTTGAATACAAAATGCACAAAAATGGGATCATCACTTTCCATATATATTGTTAACCAATTAGTCATGTTCAAGAAGAGCAGTAAGATACAAAACCAATTTAAAGAATAGTGTTCTAAATAGTATAGAGTAGCTTCCCCATGATTAGTGCATTTTTAAGATCTTTTATGTAAATACAAAATGCACACAAGTGGGATCATTACCCTCCATATATCTTTTTGAACACAAAGTTCAAGAAAATCAATAAGACCCGATAACAATTAAAAGGATGATGTTCTACTCAATGTAGGATAGCTCCCCCAAGAATAGTGCATTACTTAAAATTAAGTCTTCGAATGTAAATGCACAACAATGGGATCATTGCTTTTCCTTTCTAACGAAAGGACAACACAAATTATGAGTAGAGCAACAAAAAGATCCAAAAGAAGCAAAGAAGACAAATGGGTGGTTAAATCAAAACAAAGCTTGGCGATAAAGTTAAGACAATTTATTAACAATAGCCAATGTAAATATGATCAATAATTTTACCACAAATATAATTATCACTTGTCAAAGACAATGATTGTATGAAGATATTTCTCGGTGGTATTTGACATCTATGTATTCAAGATCATAATCACAAAACTTAAGCATGTGGCAAAATAAAAGAATTGAAAACCATACTTGATGGCTTCAAATAATCGATGATCATACTAAGAATCAAGAAACTCTCTCACAAACAAGATACCGAAAGATGGGTGATCAAAAAGAATTTAAGCAAATATGGAACTTGTTTGAGTACCATGTCACCTAGGAACAAGATAATCAACAATATCAACTCTAGGTGACACTACCTCTCATGTTCACATTTTCTAGGCTTGTAATATGCACATAGCTTATTAATCCCCCATAATGTGATAATCCATTCTTTGTAACAAGAGGCAAAATAAATCCAACAAGAGATAATTAATGGACATTAGAATTTGAATTTCTCATGAGTAAGACATACCACAAAGAGAGTAGATAATATTGAAATATAACTACTAAGTGGTATTCCTCATGAATACACATTTTAAGGGGGTGAGTTACCAAAAAGCACATCACTCCCCAAAAATGGGATAGTCCATTAAAATCCCTAAAAGAGCCAATTAAGATGAAAGCAAGTAGACAAGAGGCTCAAACATACATGGTGTGCAAACCAACATACATAAGCTTGATTACTCAACATAAGTAAGTAGAGTGCACAACACATATGAAACACTAGTAAGGCACAAAACCAAACACATGTAAGGGTGCAAGTAACTTTCAATGTATACATAAGAATTAGATACAAGTTACCGCAAGGAGGAGCATTAGATATATGCTAAGACAATATAATCCAATTGACTTGACTTGAGAGAATATGAGTGATGAAGATCCCTAAATTCTTCATGATGTAGTCAAGTCTCCAATGTCCTCCGCTTACACCTATTGATCAAGTTTTAGCTTGTTGGTCCCCAACCAAGTTGGGTCCTAAGAGGTTAGTCACAATAGGCTTGGCAACCCAGATGGTTCTTTTCTTGACACCACTTTGAGTACCAATAACTTTGGCAAACACATTGCCAACCTTATCCTTCCGAAGAAAATGAACATTATCAATAGTAGGAGGGTTGGATAAGGTACCATGAGTGCAAGAAAAAGCAAAGTGATCCTTCCCACGACATTTGTAGCAAAGGCGGCTTTTACCTTTCTTCTTGGGAAGGGAAGGTTCTTCAACTTGGGAAGCTTGAGTTTGAACTTGAGGTTGCTTCCCTTGTTGCTTCTCACTAAGAGGCTTCTTCTTCAAAGGGCAAGATCTCACATGGTGCCCTTCAACCTTGCACTTGAAGCACACAATCTTGGCCAAATCAATAACTTGTTCTTGGCCCTTCTTCTTGACGAAATTGTGCTTCATCTTGTTCTTGGACTTGTTCTTGTTATTGGAGTTGAATCCAAGTCCACTCTTGTCATGAGGAAGTTGTTGCACTCTAAACATGTTGTCGAGGGTGGACTTCCCTTCATGAAACTTCTTCAAGTCTCTCTTCAAAGAAGTGACTTGTGCCTTGAGCTCTTTGAGTTCCTCTATATGGTTAGTTTCAACACAAATACTAGAGGAAGTAGATGCTACATTGTTAGAGCAACAAGGCAAGGAATGTAATTCATCACAAGATTTATCAATGGTATGTGATGTATAATTACTAGTACTAGCACACTGCAATAAAACATTAGTAGTAGAGTTTGTGCTAGTGACCATAGGAGGCTCACAAGATTTTACCTTCGTTGTGACCGCCTCATGAGCTAACTTTAGCCTAGCATGGGATGCTAGAAGATCCTCATTAGAGCTTGAAAGCTTTTCATGATTTTCTTCCAATATTCCATACTTGCTAGTTAGCAAATCAAGTTGAGCCCTTAGCTCAACATTCTCCTTCAAAATAGATGCTTCACACAAAGTGAAGTTAGTAGCACAAGCATCATTATCATTAGAAGTGGAAGGAGACAACATGACAAGCTCATTATTTAGCTTAGCATTTTGTTTACTAAGCACATTACATTTAGCAATAGCATGTTCATGTTCTTTAGTGAGTTTAGCAATTTTGGAGTTATGAGACTCCATGATAGTTTCAAGTTGATCTTAAAGGTGAGCATTAGTTTCTTGTTCATCTTTTAGAGATGATTGAAGAGATACCTTTTCATAGGCATCTTCTCTCTCAATCTCACCTTTTAGCTCAAGAACATCCTCAAGCTCACCTATACGGCTCATAAGAGAGCCAAAGTGTTTCTTGCCAACTCCTTGCAAGTTAGTCATGAAATGATCAAAAGCAATAATTTCTTGTTTGATTTCAAGACTAGTATCATCATCAAAATCATCATCATCATCACCATGAGATATATTGGAGTGCACGGTAGGACCTACCTTATACTCCTTAGCCATAAGGCAAAGGTGAGTAGTGGATGAAGACGATGAAGAGTTACTTGAAACACCATTGAGGTCCAAGTCTTGTTCCAACAATTGTTGGATTTCCTCTACATTGTTAGTACTAGAGGAAATAGAAGCACTTTGATCATTGCAACAAGACAAGGAAAGCATATCATCATGAGATTTAGTTAAGCAACTACTACATGATATGCAAGGACTATCAACACTAGCATGTATGACATTTTGAGTGCTATATGTGCTTAAGTCCAAAGATAGAGCATTGCAAAAATATGAGTGTGAAGTATAGTCAATAGTAGGTTCACCATCAAGATTGCAATTTCTATCACCACTCACCATATCATTACCTTGTGGCACACCACATGTCGGTGAAGTGGAGGAAGTCGTGAGCTCATCACGACCGGAAGTGGAAGGAGGACAATCATCCTTGGAAATGTTGGACACCTCATATATATCTTGAAGTTTTGTCCATAATTCATGAGCGCTCCGAAAATGCATGATTGACGCAAGCACTACATCGCTCAAAGAACATATGAGACCATTAGATGCTAGAGTAGCTAGATAAGAGTTTTTCTCATCCTCTAAAGATAATTCTTGTGAATACTTTGGAGGAGAAAAACCCATATCTACAATACTCTCTAAATTTGAACCCATGCCTCTAAAAAGATTAAGCATGCGAATTTTCCAAACATCATAATTTGTGCCATCGAATCTATAAGAGGGATTGTGCACTAGATCTCTAAACGACATCTTTATCTCTAGGCGGTTAGTCCTAATAATGAGATAACCTGGCTCTGATACCAATTGAACGGATAGACGTCGCTTAGAGGGGGGGGGGGTGAATAGGCGATTTAAAACTTTTTCGAGGAGCCGGAATATCCGGTCCAAGAGTGACCGGAAATTCCGAGTAGCCGGAATATCCGGTACACGAATGACCCGGAAATTCCGGTATGCTTGATAAAGGCGGAATAAAACTAGAGGTTTACTTTAACAAGCATACAACCTAGATATATAAACTAGGCTCACCTATGTGCACCAACAACTTAAGCTAAGTAATACTAGTAACAAGATGATAGCAAGATATATGACTTCAAGCACGAAGGCTATCACAATGTAAAGTGCATAAGTAAAGAGCTCGGGTAAAGAAATAACCGAGGCACGCGGAGACGAGGATGTATTCCCGAGTTCCACCCAAAGGTGTATGTCTCGTTTGGAGAGGCGTGCGCAACCACGACAGGTTAGCCACACCGCCACAAAGGCTCACCTTCTTCTCCTGATGAACTCAACCACAAAAGGTTCGAGTTCACCTTCCACTATTGATCTCCTTTGGGGCGGAGATCGAATCCCGTACAACTCTTGAGGCACACACCCACAACTTAATTGGGGGCTCCCAAGTCTTGAGGCACACACCCACACCTTAATTGGGGGCTCTCAAGTGACCACAAAAGATCTTGACCACAAAAGGTCTTGGCCACAAAAGGCCGGCCACAAAAGGCGTCTAGGGTCCAATGACCCAAGAGTAACAAGCTCACAAGTATCACCAGCACGAATCCTCGTGGAGGGCTCAAACCGATGCAAATGCAATGGCAAGAGCACACGAAGTGCTCAAGTCCTTCACTCTCAAATTCCAACACAACAACAAATGTTTATAGGGGAATAAGAGAGGAAGAACAAAGGAAACCACAAATGAGTCAAATCATTCACTCCCAAATCCCACCAAAAGCAACTAATGCTTATGGGGGGAGAAGAGAGGAAGAACAAAGAAGAAGAACCACAAAGGAACTCCAAGAACTAGATCAACTAAGTTCCCCTCACTTAGAGGAGAGAAGGATTGGTAGGATTGTAGATCTAGATCTCCTCTCAACTTTCTCTAAAGAATATGAAAGATTCAATGGAGGGATTGAGAGGGAAGTGAGCTTTACAAGGTCAACAATGGAGTAGGAGAGAGGGGAAAGTCGTACTGCCTTGGATTGGCTGAGGAAGAAGAAGGGGAGGGGTATTTATACCCCTCCAGGAAATATAGCCGTTGGCTGTTTCGACACTCGGAAATTCCGGTATAAGTGAGACTCGGAATTTCCGGTCACCCGGAAGTTCCGGTCTAGAGAGACTCGGAAATTCCGGTCACCCGGAAATTCCGGTCTAAGAGAGCTCGGAAATTCCGGCTGGAGTCAGAAGCAAAACCAAACTTTTCCTTAGCCATTTCTGGAGGACTTTTCTGGGGGCACTCGGAAATTCCGGTATATGAAAATTTCCGAGCATAATTTCCGACTGGAGTCAGAACCCTTTTTCTCCTTTCCTTAGCCGTTTTCTTGGATGAGTTGGGGAACCGGAAATTCCGGTAGGGCGGAATATCCGGCCCCAATAATCCGAATCAGCAGAACATCGAAACGAAAACTGCTATAACTTTTGCAAATGAACTCCAAATGAGGTGAGACCAATTTAGTTGGAAAGATAGTAACGATGACTAACCAAGGTGTGGGACTTTCCTCAATGTAGAACCGGCAATATTTCCGCCACCGAAAACGCAACAAGTTGTCCAAAGTAAAACCGATTTCGATGAACTAGAGCTTGACATGGAGATGAACCAAGCTCTAATTCCTCACCAACATAAAAGCCAAATAAGAACCAAGAAATATGATATGCCAAGTATACAAAGGTTTGAGCTCTCCACAAGAATGCGATCAAGTTACTAACTTGAGAGCCCCTCTTGATAGTACGCCTATCTATCCTATAACCCTATCAAGATCATACCTTTGCCTTGAGCATTCCACTTGAGTTGGATGATGACTATCTTGATCTCTTCAAGTGGATCATCTTTCTTGATTGCGCGTCCAAACACTTGCTTGATGAAGACTTCTCCAAATACTCCCCCATGCTCATAATGGGAGAGTCTCGCTAAGCTTCGTCTTCATGTATCCATTGCAAGCACCAAGCATAGGATCTTTTAGAGAAAGCTTCTCTTGGTCTTGCACAACTCATCTTTTCTTCACTAAGATGATGTCTTGAATCTTCAAGACATACTTGCAATAAGCTTCACTCAACACATGAGCTTCAAGAGTTCAACACATGAACTCCACAATTCCATGGACATGATCTATAATGATATCTCAATGCAAACATTAGTCCATAGAGATTGTCATTCAATTACCAAAACCACACATGAGGGAAAATGCTCTTTCACCCTCTTGATAGTACGCCTATCTATCCTATAGACCTATCAAGATCATTCCTTTGCCTTGAGCATTCCACTTGAGTTAGATGACTATCTTGATCTCTTCTAGTGGGTCATCTTTCTTAATTGCGCGTCCAAACACATGCTTAATGTAGACTTCTCCAAATACCCCCCCATGCTCACAATGGGAGTGGTCTCGCTTAGCTCCATCTTCATGTATCCATTGCAAGCACCAAGCATAGGATCTCTTCAAGAAGCTTCTCTTGGTCTTATTCTTGCACATCTCACCTTGATGACGATCACCACATGACGTCATCCTCCATGAGATATATGAAATCTTCATTTGATGCAATCCCATGGGAAGATACCTAACCTCATATAAAGATACCACACACACATATATCATGGGTTAGTTCACAAAGCTATGCGGACAAGTGTTTACCATCCCAAGAGATACATGATCACCCTTGGTACATCTTGTAGCTTTGTGTGTTGATCAACATCTTGATCAACCTTATATCTTACAACATTTCTTCACTAATATGATGTCTTGAATCTTTCAAGACATACTTGCAATATGCTCCACTCAACACATAAGCTTCAATAGTCCAACACATGAACTCCACAAATCCATGGATAAGATCTGTAAAGATATCTCAGTGCAAACATTAATCCATAGAGATTGTCATTCAATTACCAAAACCACACATGAGGGAAAATGCTCTTTCAATCTCCCCCATTTTGGTAATTGATGACAATCTCTTTTGAGAGGGTTTATAATATGGAATTTAACGAACAAGAATGGTTGCACTAACATCAAATAATACAGAGGTATGTGGTGTAAGTCCAACCACATATATAGAGCAAACTCCCACATAATTTATGCACGTGTGTATGAACATGAATTCATTGCATATATTGTCAACCATTACCGATGGTGGAGTTTCCACTATATATAAAATCAAGCAACAAATTCAAAGGCAAGGAAGGCAAATACATAAGAATAAACCAAAGTACAAATCCAATTCCATACAACCCTCCAAAACTTCTCCCCCATTGGCAACGATTGCCGAAATGGGCGAAATGATTTGGAAAGGTAACATAATAAGATCTCCTTCATGATTTATGCATTTCTCATGACATGAGTGAAATCAAATGCACTTATCCAATGACGAATAGATGGAGGGGATCAAACTATATTGAGGATCGAAAAATTGCACAAGAAATATATCAATTGAAATCCACTGGAAGGATATCAATTGCAAAGGGGGAAAGCATTCACAAAGAAGCAAGCAATCAAGGGATCCAAAACCAATTGAGCACAATAGGATATTATGATAAGATCAACCAAGAGTTCTAAAATTCAAGAGGGAACTCCCCAAGGTACGTGCACAATGAAGGATTTCATTTCAATAGTGTGCACAACATGGAATCCTCACTCCCTCCTAGATAATTTTGAACACAAAAAGGTGCAAGATTGAATAAAGGCTTGCTCAACCGGGAAAGGATGGGTGTGACATGGAAATACAATTTAGGAGACTAAACAAGGATGAGCCTAAGCAACATCACAGTCTTTCAAATTATGAGGCACGTAGTGCATATCATGTATTTCGCATACGAGCACACCAAAGAGGATACATCAAATAGGATCACAAGCTTATCAAGAGGCAATGTGATACCAATAGAAAAAAACAAAACTTGTGCCATTTAGAGATCACCAAAGAATCAAGAAAGTAATAAGAGGTGATCACTAAAGATTTTGGATACCAATTAAATATGTAACTACCCTCATGTGTATAAGTTTCTAAGTGGACACTAAGTCCACAAAGAGGAAGTCATAAATACACCGATAAGATTTTTGCTTAAACGCAAAGCACATAGGTCAAATTTTCTTAGAGGGTATAGATGAACTTCCAACACCAAGTTCTCAAAGCATCACAAGTACCCACATAGGATAATTGATAGTTGGGATACTTCGAGACACAAAACAAATATCACATAAGGCAAATGATTTATGAAAATTCATCAATATTGCATATGAGAGACTTTGAAATGAATTTGCTAGATTAACATACTGGGGATCCGAGAACCATGAAAATGATTATATATAAATATATATTCCCCTTGATGTTTAATCATCCCGGCTAACTCACATTTGCAATGAAGATGTTTTGAAAGAAACTTTGCAAAAACCGTATCAAATGCAACTTAGAGAAACTCATGCCAAAGAACAACCTACACAAGGTTGAGAGCTAGAAGTATATGCACGAGTTAGATATTTTTTACCGAGATAGCATTGACGGTGTAGAAGATGAGAGTTCACAATCATCCAAGCTTGGCTCCAAGAAGCACATGGTGAAGACATCTTCTTTAAATAGAGGCAAGCTTCCAATGCATCTCTCATGTACCTAAAACAAATCAAGTACACTATGGCACCCAAACTAATTGGGTCCAAAGTAGTTAGACCAACTACAATACATAGGACAAACTCCACATAAATATGTGCATATTGATGTGAACTAGAATTTCATGCACATCTTAGCCATTTAGGATTTGATGGAGTTTATCCTATATATTGGATCAACGAAAGTAAGCATGCCATAAGATATACATATAGTAAATATGAATGCACAAAACTTTCAAGAACCAAACGAGATACAATTTGGACAACACACCAAATAAATCAAGAAGCTACAGAAGAGTGTGGCAAGAGAAAGATATGTCCATATTATATCAAAGACTCAAATCAACACATGATTGGAGAAACCAATTTGAAAAGATATCAAATGAAAACAAGGTCAAGGCTAAACCAATGAGCATAAGAAATAAATCAAACAAACATGCTCGAAGGTTTATCTCATCCAAAATGTACTTTAGGAACCATGGGAAGAGATAGCCAACTCCACAAAGAAGAGTAAGGTTTCAACAAATAAACCAATCCCTTTACACTTTTCATGATGGCACAAAGTACCAAAGTCGAAAAATGTTTGTCTTTCAAAGAGACATGTCATCGGGATCAAAAACCAATTGAAGACAACTAATATTCAATATCATATAGGATTGCTCCCCCAACATTAGTGCATTATTTATGATCTTATATTTGAATACAAAATGCACACAAATGAGATCATTACTCTCCATATACATTGTTAAAACATTAGTCATGTTCAAGAAGAGTAATAAGATACCAAACCAATTTAAAGAGTAGTGTTCTAAAGAGTATAGAGTAGCTCCCCCATGATTAGTGCATTTTTAAGATCTTGTATGTAAATACAAAATGCACACAAGTGGGATCATTAGCCTCCATATATCTTTTTGAACGCAAAGTTCAAGAAAATCAGTAAGACCCGATAACAATTAAAAGAATGATGTTCTACTCAATGTAGGATAGCTCCCCCAAGAATTGTGCATTACTTAGAATTAAGTCTTCGAATGTAAATGCACAACAATGGGATCCTTGTTTTTCCTAACTCAAGAAAGTACAACACTAATTATGAGTAGAGCAACAAAAGGATCCAAATGAAGCAAAGAAGACAAAAAGATGGAAACCAAAACAAACTTGGCGATAGAAAAATACAACTTAAGAACAATAGCCAATGTGAATATGATCAATAAATTTACCACAAATATATTTATCACTTGTCAAATACAATGATTGTAGAGAGATATTTCTCGGTGGTACATGACATGCATATATTCAAGATCATGTTCACAAAACATAAGCATGTGGCAAAAGATAAGAATTGAAAAACATGCTTATATAGAGATTCTTGATGACTTCACATATTCAATGATCATACTTAAGCATCAAGAAACTCTCTCACAAACAAGATACCAAAAGATGGGAGAACAAAATGAATTTAAGCAAATACGGAACTTGTTTGAGTACCATGCCACCTAGGAACAAGATAATCAACAATATCAACTCTAGGTGACACTACCTCTCATGTTCACATTTTCTAGGCTTGTAATATGCACATAGCTTATTGCTCCCCCATAATGTGATAATCCATTCTTTTTAACAAGAGGCAAAAGAAATCCAAGAGATAATTAATGGACACTAGAATTTGAAATTCTCATGAGTAAGACATACTACAATGAGAGTAGATATCACCATTAAGTGGTAGTCCTCATGAATACACATTTTAGGATAGTGTGTTACCAAAAAGCACAGCACTCCCCCAAAATGGGATAGTCCATTAATATCCTTATAAGAGCCAATTAAGATGAAAGCACATAGGCAAGAGGCTCAAAACATACATGGTGTGCAAACCAACATGCACAAGCTTGATTACTCAACATAAGTAAGTAGAGTGCACAACACATATAAACATTTGTAAGGTACAAAACCAAACACATGCAAGGGTGCAAGTAACTTTCAATGCATACATATGATTTAAATACAAGTTACCGCAAGGAGGAGCATTGGATATATGCTAAGACAATATAATCCACTTGACTTGACTTGAGATAATATGGATGATGAAGATCACTTAATTCTTCATGATGTAGTCAAGTCTCCAATGTCCTCCGCTTACACCTATTGATCAAGTTTTAGCTTGTTGGTCCCCAACCAAGTTGGGTCCTAAGAGGTTAGTCACAATAGGCTTGGCAACCCAAATGGTTCTTTTCTTGACACCACTTTGAGTACCAATAACTTTGGCAAACACATTGCCAACCTTATCCTTCCGAAGAGAATGAACATTATCAATAGTTGAAGGGTTGGATAAGGTACCATGAGTGCATGAAGAAGCAAAGTGATCCTTCCCACGACATTTGCAGCAAAGTCGGCTTTTACCTTTCTTTTTGGGAAGGGAAGGTTCTTCAACTCGGGAAGCTTGAGTTGGGACTTGAGGTCGCTTCCCTTGTTGCTTCTCACTAAGAGGATTCTTCTTCAATGGGCAAGATCTAACATGGTGCCCTTCAACCTTGCACTTGAAGCACACAATTTTAGCCAAATCAATAGCTTGTTCTTGGCCCTTCTTCTTGACGAAATTGTGCTTCTTCTTGACATTGGACTTGTTCTTGTTATTGGAGTTGAATCCAAGTCCACTCTTGTCATGAGGAAGTTGTTGCACTCTCAACATGTTGTCGAGGGTGGACTTCCCTTCATGACACTTCTTCAAGTATTTCTTCAAAGAAGTGACTTGTGCCTTGAGCTCTTTAAGTTTCTCTACATGGTTAGTTTCAAAACAAATACTAGAGGAAGTAGATGCTACATTGTTAGAGCAACAAGGCAAGGAATGTAAATCATCACAAGATGTAGCAATTTTATGAGTGGGTGAATTACTAGAACTAGCACATGGCAATAATGCATTAGAAGTAGTGTTTGTGCTAGTGTCCACAAGAGGCTCACAAGATTTTACCTTCGTAGTGACCGCCTCATGAGCTAACTTTAGCTTAGCATTGGATGCTAGGAGATCCTCATTAGATCTAAAAATCTTTTCATGAGTTTCTTCCAACTTCCCATACTTGCTAGTTAGCAAATCAAGTTGAGCCCTTAGCTCAACATTCTCCTTCAAAATAGATGCTTCACACAAAGTGGAGTTAGTAGCGCACGCATCATTAATATTAGAAATGGAAGGAGACAACATGACAAGCTCATTATTTAATTTAGCATTTTCTTTACTAAGCACATTACATTTAGCAATAGCATGGTCAAGTTCTTTAGTGAGTTTAGCAATTACTTCATTATTTAACTCCTCACTAGATTCCAATCTCTCCTCGAGAGCAACTCGAGCTTCTTGCTCTTCCTCAAGAGCATTCTCAACATTGTGGACCTCACCCGCGGAATCACGAGCAAGACCCCACCCTTCATGACAACGGGTCTCCATAGCCTCAAAGGTCTCCTTGAGCTCAAAAAGGGTAGTCATGATTTCTAAAAAGTTCTCATGAGCATTTTTATTACTTAAGAGAGCATGAGAGACAATATGAAACTTCTCCTTAATTAGATCATCATCATCATCATCATCATCATGAGATATATTGGAGTGCATGGTAGGTGATACCTTATACTCCTTAGCCATTAGGCAAATGTGAGTAGTGGATGAAGACGATGAAGAGACACTTGAAGCACCTTTGAGGTCCAATTCTTGTTCCAATAATTGTTGGGATTCCTCTACATTGTTAGCCAAAGTACTAGAGGAAATAGAAACATTTTGATCATGGCAACAAGACAAGGAAAGCATATCATCATGAGATTTAGTTAAGCAACTACTACATGATATGCAAGGACTATCAACACTAGCATGTATGACATTTGGAGTGCTAGAGGTGTTTAAGTCCAAAGATAGAGCATTGCAATAAGATGGGTGTGAAGTATAGTCAATAGTGGATTCTCCATCAAGAATGCAATTTCTATCACCACTCACCATATATTTACCTTGTGGCAAACCACATGTCGGTGAAGTGTTAGAAGACGTGAGCTCATCACGATCGGATGTGGAAGGAGGACAATCATCCTTGGAAATGTTGGACACCTCATATATATCTTGAAGCTTTGTCCATAATTCATGAGCGCTCCGAAAAGACATGATTGACGCAAGGACTACATCGCTCAAAGCACATATAAGACCATTAGATGCTAGAGTATCGAGATAAGAGTTTTTCTCATCATCTAAAGATAATTCTTGTGAATCCTTTGGAGGAGAAAAACCCATATCTACAATACTCTCTAAATTTGAACCCATGTCTCTAAAAAGATTAAGCATGCAAATTTTTCAAACATCATAATTTGTTCCATTGAATCTATAAGTGGGATTGTGCACTAGATATCTAAACGACATATTTATCTCTAGGCGGTTAGTCCTAATAATTAGATAACCTGGCTCTGATACCAATTGAACGGATAGACGTCGCTTGGAGGGGGGGGGGGGAGGGGGGTGAATAGGCGATTTAAAACTTTTTCCGAGGAACCGGAATATCCGGTCCAAGAATGACCCGGAAATTCCGGTATGCTTGATAAAGGCGGAATAAAACTAGAGGTTTACTTTAACAAGCATACAACCTAGATATAAATACTAGGCTCACCTATGTGCACCAACAACTTATGCTAAGCAATACAAGTAACAAGGTGATAGCAAGATATATGACTTCAAGCACGAAGGCTATCACAATGTAAAGTGCATAAGTAAAGAGCTCGGGTATAGAAATAACCGAGGCACGCGGAGACGAGGATGTATTCCCGAGTTCCACCCAAAGGTGTATGTCTCGTTTGGAGAGGTGTGCGCAACCACAATAGGTTAGCCGCAACGCCACAAATGCTCACCTTATTCGCCTGATGAACTCAACCACAAAAGGTTGCGAGTTCACCTTCCACTATTGATCTCCTTTGGGGGAGATCGAATCCCGTACAACTCTTGAGGCACACACCCACAACTTAATTGGGGGCTCCCAAGTCTTGAGGCACACACCCACAACTTAATTTGGGGCTCTCAAGTGACCACAAAAGGTCTTGGCTACAAAAGGCCTTCCACAAAAGGCGTCTAGGGTCCAAAGACCTAAGAGTAACAAGCTCACAAGTATCACCACCACGAATCCTCGTGGAGGGCTCAAACCGATGCAAATGCAATGGCAAGAGCACACGAAGTGCTCAAGTCCTTCACTCTCAAATTCCAACACAACAACAAATGTTTATGGGGGAATAAGAGAGGAAGAACAAAGGAAACCACAAAGGAGTCAAATCCTTCACTCCCAAATCCCACCAAAAGCAACTAATGCTTATGGGGGGAGAAGAGAGGAAGAACAAAGAAGAAGAACCACACAGGAATTTCAATAACTAGATCCACTAGGTTCCCCTCACTTAGAGGAGAGATGGATTGGTAGGATTGTAGATCTAGATCTCCTATCAATTTTCCCTAAAGAATATGGAAGAATCAATGGAGGGATTGAGAGGAATCAAGCTTTCCAAGGTCAACAATGGAGTAGGAGAGAGGGGAAATTCGTGCTCCCTTGGATGGGCCAAGGAAGAAGAAGAGGGGGAGTTTTTATACCCCCAGAAATTCTAACCGTTGGACCCAGAGAAAACCGGAAATTCCGGTCGGAAATTTAGACCGGAAATTTGCTCCAGTCGAAAATTTTGGTACTGACTTGAACCGGAAATTGTGATCGGAAATTTCACTTTTTTGGAATTTCCGAGTCCCTGAAAACTGACAAAAACGGCGAAACGAAAACTGCAGTAACTTTTTCATCCGGACTCCGTTTTCGATGATTTTCGGCTCGTTGTAATCGTTACAACGAGCTCTATAAGAATGTACATAGAAACATCATAGTCCATCATGTGAGGATAAAACCAAATAGGGAAAGGTTTAACTTTCCTAAAACATTTAAACCGGTAAAACCTCCAATATCAAAAACGTAACAAGATATTCATACGAAATCCGTTTTTGATAAATTAGAGCTTAGTATTGAGATAAACCAAGCTCTAAATCCTCACATGGATGAAAGCCAACAAATTTTCCAAAGTAAGACCGTTTTCGATGAACAAGAGCTTGACATGGAGATGAATCAATCTCTAGTTTCTCACCACCATAAAAGCCAAATAAGAACCAAGAAACATGATATGCCAAGTATGCAAAGGTTTGAGCACTCCACAACGATGCGATCAAGTTACTAAGTTGAGAGCCCCTCTTGATAGTACGTCTATCTATCCTATAGACCTATCAAGATCATACCTTTGCCTTGAGCATTCCACTTGAGTTAGATGACTATCTTGATCTCTTCTAGTGGGTCATCTTTCTTGATTGCGCGTCCAAGCACATGCTTGATGAAAACTTCTCCAAATACTCCCCCATGCTCACAATGGGAGTGGTCTCGCTTAGCTCCATCTTCATGTATCCATTGCAAGCACCAAGCATAGGATCTCTTCAAGAAGTTTCTCTTGGTCTTACACATCTCACCTTGATGACGATCACCACATGACGTCATCCTCCATGAGCTATATGAAATCTTCATTTGATGCAAGCCCATGGAAAGATACCTAACCTCATATAAAGATACCACACACACATATATCATGGGTTAGTTCACAAAGCTATGCGGACAAGTGTTTACCATCACAAGAGATACATGATCGCTCTTGGTACATCTTGTAGCTTTGTGTGTTGATCAACATCTTGATCAACCTTGTATCTTCCAACATTTCTTCACTAATATGATGTCTTGAATCCTTCAAGACATACTTGCAATATGCTCCACTCAACACATAAGTTTCAAGAGTCCAACACATGAACTCCACAAATCCATGGATAAGATATGTAAAGATATCTCAATGCAAACATTAATCCATAGAGATTGTCATTCAATTACCAAAACCACACATGAGGGAAAATGCTCTTTCAGCTTCTCCTAGGCGAGGAGCACCCAACGTCATCACCACCGCAGGACCAGCTCCTCGACTCCACGAGCAGCTGCTGCCTCGCCCGGGTACTGCAGCAGCTGGAGAAGCACCTCCCAGGATCTGCAGGTGTCCCAGGCACGGCCACCGGCAGGCGCGACCAGTTCATAGGCAACACCCAACAGGTGCGGCCAGTTCGTCGGCATCACCCAGCACCATCACCAACGCAGGACCAGCACCCCAGCTTCTCGCCGACATGGACCTGTAAATCAGAGGCTGCTGCTCCTCTCCTTTCATCGCCCTGCAAGCAGCAGAACAATTCAATCATCTGCAGCTATGGTTCTACTCCTGGACTTGAATTTTAGTCCACCAGAAGAAGAAGAAGATCATATCATACCTGAAGGAGGCAATGTTGATCATCCTGACAAAGAGGAGGGCATCAATGAACATGTCCACGAGGTTGCAGGTATAATATTGTCCCTGCAAGTAAAATGATGGCATTATAATGTTAGACATAATTGACAGGAAGCAAGTAGACAGGGATATGTTTCAGTTAAGAAACAACGGGAAGCAAGTAGCACATCCATGTGTTAAGAAATGACCAAAATGAAGGACACATGTTACAGTTAAGAAACATGCATACTGGTCATTTAAAATGGAGTACTGGTCATTTGTTTCTTTTTGTAGGTGCACAAGAGGTTCATATGGAAGAACATGAGGTTAATATGGAAGAACATGAGGTTAATATGGAAGAACATGAGGTCAATATAGAAGAAGAGGAGGTCCTGAACATGACAGTTGTTGCATTTGTTATGAAATTTAGTCCATTTTACAACTCCATTTTTGAAGTACAAGAACCAGATGTCAATATTCATCAAGCATGTTTCAATTGTTCACGAGGCAACACCCAAGCATAATGGACACAACTATTTTAGCACAAAAAATTATAACAAAATCATGTTCAGTTAAATACAACTGCATTTTACAACAGAAGTAACAAGCACATCAAGCAAAAATTAATTTCAGAGAGAAGCAAGCAAGTTTTAATTTGTTTTTTGTTTCATTTCTTATTGCAGGTGCACAACTAACGAAGAAAAGGAAAATACTCAGTGACACTGAGAAATATGCTGCTTATGTAGCTATGCATGCACTGTGTATGAGCAGATGTCAAAATTCTGATCCAGAAGACAAGAAAAACTTATCAACTTTTTTGGGGTACATGTTCGATCAATACAGAGGATTTGGCAGCTCGCCATGGAGCAAATTGCCAGCGGTTTGCCGGTAGATGGTTCAAGCAAGAAGAAAGGAAGGTGTGGGAGGAAGCCACTAGAAATTGATCTATCCCATATCCCCTCTATCCCACTAAACAGAAGGTCGACAATAAGATCCTTGGCTTGGCAGCTGGGTTGCAATCCTACAACACTATATAGGAGATTCGAGATGAATCTAATCCGAAGGCACTCATATGCCCTAAAACCACAACTAACACAGAAGCATAAGATAAACAGGGCACAATTTTGCCAAGGCATGATTGATGTAGAAACACTTAATACTGCAGATCCATTTTTCATTGATATGTATATATTTGTGCATGTTGACGAGAAATAGTCCAGACTTGAATGTCCTTGATCTAGGCTTTTTTAGATCCATATAGTCTCTAACTAATTGCCTCGCTGCTAAAACTCTTAAGGAGTTTATTCAAGGTATTGAGAAAGAATTTGCAGACTATGCGTCATATAAACTGAACAAAATCTTCCTAAGTTTAATGAATGTCATGGTGGAGATCATGTACAATGCAGGAGGAAATACTTACAAGTTAATCCATGGAAACAAGGATATGTTTGAAAGGTTGGGTCGGCTACCAAAAAGCCAGCGTTGCCCTCCTGAGGTTATTGCATATGCCCTTGACTTTCTAGGCCAAGGTGTTGCCTAAACAATTTTGTATTTGTGTGTTACTGCTACTGAAAAAGTTTTAGTTAGTATGTGAGTTACTGTACTGAAATACTTGTGTGTAAGTCTGTATTTTTGTGTTAGTGCTACTGAAAAAGTTCCACTCGGTATGTGTGTGTTATTGTACTGAAAAACTTGTGTGTAAGTTAATGTTACTACTGCATTTTACTCCACCACCTACTGCTTATGGTTGCCTTAAGTTAACGTTTGAGTGTTACTGTAATGAGTAGTGTTGTTTGTTCAAGCACAAACAATATCAGGTCAACCATTTGACATATTTGATCTTATCTGGCAGAAGAAAATCTGAACCTAATCGATTCAGTTCTACTAGCATGAATGAATGCATGCTGTTAAGACGTTACCGTCTGACACTGACTGACACACTTGTGGAGATGAGGTTATCCATGATCTAGACGTGGGAGGTGTCGTTGAGGTGGATGCCGTCGGTGTTGGGGCTGTCCGCCGACGCCACCACCCGGAGGAAGTTGGCCTTCACGCCGGTGCACCGCGTGAAGGACAGGTGGAACTGTTGCCCGTTCTGCAGCCTACGCGCTCACCCCTCCGCACTCCTCGAAATGTACCGCCTGAAAACTCCCACAAGAACGCCGGCCGTCACGCCTCGCCGCCGGTTTAACAATGGAGATGGTCGAGTGGACTCACCCTGGGAGGAGGCCACGTGTTGCAGGGCTGCAAGAAGGCGAAACACATGCGTCATGGTTCGGACTTGAGAGTTCAGAGCTGAGACAGGTGAGCTGAGACAGGAGTAGAAGTTGAATAGTGTGTGTGCTCACATGTGTCTTCTTGCGCTTGCAGGAGCGCGCCCACCACTCCTGCCCGGCGCCGTCGATGGTGCCACCGCCGCTCACGGGCAAGCCATCCATGCCGTAGATGTACAACCACTTCATCGGGTCCCTGCCCGCCCACTCGTCGGGGCTCGCCGGCGCCACGATCGTCCCGGCAATCTGCCCAACGCGTACCGTCAGACAAACATACCTACAAAGAGGACGGTGAAATCGACACCGATTGAACACACGCACGTACCAGCAGCTTGAGCTTCTTCTTGCAGGGGCCGGTGAGCTGCAACGGCTAGATCCGGTAGGCCTTGGCGGCGGGCACGACAAGGACGGCCTGCTCCTCGGAGCCGCACGCCGCGGTCCACGCCACCAAGAACGCCTAAAACAACCATTTGGCTCCCGCGCAACCGCCCCGCCTCGATCTTGGCCTCTCCTACTCATGCGTCTCCAAAACACACGGATCCACGGCCGGGGCGCACAGATCCTCCGCCGGAACGCACGGATCCACCGCCATCTTGGTAGCAGCACGTCGCCGGCGGATACAAGTTTGTTCTTTGACCTCCTGATGCAGTTGAGAGAGGAAACGAGGTGGTGGGGAGCGGTGACGGCAAGATGAAGAGGGAGAGGGCTGTGGCGGTGGGCGGTCACGGCGAGGTAGAGGGAGAGGACGGTGGGGAGCGGCGGCGGTGGTGCTCTGCTGGGCCAGAGGGAGAGAGCGGTGGTCGGGAGGAGCGAGAGGAGGAGCGAGGTGGAGAAAGTGGCCTCTGTGAGGGGGCATTTTCGGAAAGATTAAAAAATTTGTAACGTTGCGAATAGTGCACTACAAATCCCCAACGACTTATAATAAGGAACGGAGGGAGTACTACACAACTAGACTACAGTATATCAAATCAAATGATACAAGGCATGGATATATATAGCATATGGTTCATTACTTGGTAATACCGTATATATCCATGCGTGTCTCACTGTGTCAGGAAAAGAAGTGTGGATAGATGCGACATATATGGGCTCACATGCATATTTGGTCCAAAAGCAAGTGGTGTGGTAGCTAAGCTAGCTCGACCGCACGCCTCTACGCCCGGCCTAGACCACCATACATGCCGGTCACCGTCGAGATGCACCAAACAAGAAAATTCGAGCCCAACAGCAACCGTCATCTGCCAATTGCCATCCATGGCCCCATAAAAACAACTTAACAACCGTCCTAGCCTATCTTGATCTATCTCCTCTTTAATCATTTTCTAGTGTTTATAGAGCACATCTTGATTTCGTTTTCGAACAAGGGGCGTTACGTTAATTGAGTGGACCTGTTAATTAATCATGACGAGGTCGGTTTAGTGTTACGTCCTGCACGTCACCCTGTCTAGCTATCTACACAACTATTCCTTGTATTGGACCACGCTGGGTAGCTCTCTAACTCTACGTACCTATCTGAATAGTGAATACGGATACAATGGTACGTCAACACGTTGTTGCATTCATATACTTGACATGACGACCCAAACAAATAGCCGCTCAACATGGATTCATCATCTTTTCGGCCGGCGTCGGTGAAAGGGCCCTTCCGATATGTAAGACACGGTAATTCATATTTTCGGGAGTGTACATGTGGCCTCGGTATACCGCGGCCAGCTTGCGGCTCATGCGCTCCATTCCACATGGCCAAATTTCTGGAGGACACGACGCCAAGGCCAGGCGTAGGTTCTTCCCTTGGATAGCCTTCCATGGCAAGATCCTCACGAATGACAATCTCAATTCAAGGATGGGCACATAATTCAATTCGCAACCCTTGTAGGATCCATTCAGAGACAATTGAGCACTTGACGCTGGACTATCATTTCGTGACCTTGGTCAGTGAGCATATTTTCACATGGAACATATAACTATAGGAACCTCTTAGACTGGAAGGAACAAACCTAAATGAATGGTGGGTTGCCATGATCGCCGGGCTAGGTAAGGAGAAGAGAGGAGGCAAGCCCTCCACACTTGATATGGGAAACGTCGGAAGGAGAGAAATAGACGGGTTTACCGCAATGCGACACTCTTACTAGACGCTGTGGCGACCTAGATGAAGGAGGAGATTCTCAAAGGGCATATGCGCACACTCAAGACCCGGAGACAAATAGTTATATGAAGGGGTGTGTGAGTGGGCTTATTTAGTTTTTGTCCCAGGCTCCTCGATTATGATCTGTATATAATTTTTTTTCACATCTAATCGAATGGCAAACTGCTGACTTGTCGCAAAATAAAGGCGTCATACACTTCTAAAATTCCTTCACAATGGAGTTGGCGCGCTTCTGCGCCGAGGAGTTCAGCAAGGACATCTGATCAGCATCACTTAGACTAGTCATAATGGGGAGTAACTTCAACTAGTAACATACACGTGTTTCTAAACTATGTTACTACCCTCACTATACAAAGTAACATAAAGATAGTGTCATATGTAGTCTCATTTATTACTCTATACACACATTTTGTTTTGAAAACTATGATGTGATGGTAACTAGATATGTTACTTCATTTACCTCTCTACTCATTAATTACATGTCGCATAATCTTTTTTGCCTATATGGCACTTATGTTACTACGATGTTACTACCCATTATGACTAGTCTTATATATTGTGTAGTAGTATTAACGCCATGTATTTGCATGGCACATGGATGCTCTCCCTTATTCTCTCACCTGAAACCGAAAGGTGGTCGCTATTTATAGGACGTAACGTCGATAATGCCGTATATATCCATCAGCTTCCTGTTCAAGCGTTCAGGACCAGACAGGAATGGTATCGACTGGTGATGCATATGGATATATATCCACCCGTATGTATCAGGTATTAATGTACTACATGCATGGACCATGCATCAGGATTCCAGAAGAAAGCTTTTGCCACTTGTCGAGATTCCACTTGAAGATCAAAATTCTTACTCCCTGCGATATAAAAGTGCAGAAAAATGTTTTTCTTTTCTTTTCCCGGGATCACACATGATGGTGGCATATGCCTTCCAAATCCAGGGCTGGATTATTCAAACAGAAAGGAAGTAATGGGCCGGTCTTCCAGTCGAACCCCGTGCAATTCTTCATCATGAATGGGTGCGAGTGATCCATTTGGCGGGATATAGCCCACGATAATATTGGGCCCAAACGTCGATACCAAGCGTGAAACCATCGCAGTTCCGTACGCGCGGCAGAAACCCTGTATACTGCCCAACGCGGCGCAACTCCCCTGGGCCATTTAAAATGGCTTCTTCTTTGTTGTTTCTGGCTTTCTTTCTTTCTTTTTGTCTTTTCGGCTTTCTTCTTTCTAATTTCCTTATCAGTTTTTTCTTTCTTTCGTTTTTCCTTTTTATATTATAACTTGCAAAAGGTTCATATTTTTAAAAATGTGTTCATGTATATTCACACGATTTACAAAATAATGTTCACGATGTTTCAAAAATGACGCATTAATTAAAAAAAATACAATTGACTTTGCAAATACAAATTTAACTGATAAGAAAAAAAACAATACATGAAAAAAAGATAAAGAAAAGCAAAGATGGAGTGTAGAAAAAGGAGAACCAACAAGATAAAAAATAAAGAAATGAAAAGAAAAGCAAAAAAAAAAGAACAACGATAAGAATAAAACAAAAATGTAAACATAATGGAAAACACAGAAAAAGGATCACGGTACTATGTAAGTGTATAAATTTACAAACTAGGCTGATTATTTGGGATTGCATTTTGACTATGTGTGGTCGTATAAAATGAGTGAAAAAATATTTCACACAAAAGTATTGGGGAAATTGATTATTGGCTTTCAAATGTTTGCTAAGAAGTCATGCATGAAAATTGTAGATACTGTCGAAGAATATGAGAATAGGGGTATGGTTATGCTCTCTTCCACTAGATGAATACTCGTGTTTAATCTATCTTAATCTAAATAAAGCTTAATTTCCTCAAAAAAGTTAAACCCAATAGGACCCGTCAAAGATTCATATGTCCATCCCTTCCATTTCCACAAGCAATAGTGAAACAAAAATATCCCAACTTTGACACACTTATATATTATCTACCGACTAGACGTGTCGCCTATGTGCAAAAAGATAGAGTCCATCTTGGATATTCCTCCATAAAAGGACAAAAATAAAGAGAATTCAGGAGCACAATTTGGACAAGGGGCAACAAATTTAACGGAGGTGAGATCGTCGACGTGTGGGGTAACTAGCACACTAGCTGAGACTTCACACCAAAGTTTAGTTGGTGAATACCAAGTGTGTGTAAACAAACCACAAAGATAATGCCAAGTTAATCAGGATCAGGACCAAAGCAGATCCAAAGGAAGGAAAACAAGGTGATGCTGCTCCTTATCACCACTTTTATGCCGTCTTTTTTATTCATCTCACCCCTTATCACCAAGCCACTTGACCTTTCTATCCTCAACCTTTTGTTCCCACTTGCATGACCTATGGAAATATGCTATGCCTAGAAATGGAATTGCAATGGACTATACACTAATACACACTTCTAAAAAAGCAGACGTCCAGGGTGCCCCGGTGTAGATCCCCCATTGAACAAACCCTCTTTTGAGGTGAAAAAGATTAATTACTGTATCAGATGGGATTTGAACAGTGTATTGGAGGGAGGAAAGTCAGACTGATGGAAAGCTTGGAAAGAGACCTGCACAAATGGCAGGCATGGTGGTGTCCTGATGGGATCCCTTCTATAGCTCTCGATCCCTTCCCAGCTGGCCTCCTGATCCGAGCATCTTCTGATGTAGCAAGTTGCATGCTTGAATTGCGGCTAGGGTTCTATCATTAGATTCTCATGCAATTTTTCCTCAAATGGATTCCCATGCAGTTGCGTGTTTTGATATCTTGGAATACATATTTTCTGGTGCAGATGATCGGTTCATCCCTACCAGCATACACACAGCTATACGTATGCCCTTTTCCTTTGTGCTATATGTATATATGAAGTATTTATTTTTTCTGATAAATATCTATCACGCTGCACTGTGATTTTTATAGATATATATTGGTCTACAAAGCCCAGCTGGGAGATCGAGTATGAAGACCGTCGAATTTGACAGTCATTTTGGATAACAAGTTCTTCAGAAAGCTAGCAATATATTTTACTAGTGAATCTGGTGACTATAGTCTCTTACACAACATGTATACAAGCAAGCTGATCATGTCGCTACTATAATCCAGACTCAATTTCTAAGCATATTATATTTACATGCATTAGAATGCAGACAAACACGAACTCGCTACGTAAAATTAAGTCCCGTCAATTCAGAGCGTGTTGATCGACCGTGTTGTAGTACTCCTCGTCGTCGATCCTCCACAAGGAGTAATCCTCGCAGAACCCCCACACCGGCGACGAGGGCTCCGCGGCGGCGACAACGTGGCCACCTCCCCAGCTGGTCATCATATTCATATCTGGGAAGATCTCCACCGCCGCGATCTCGTTCCACAGCTGGTCCATCTCCACGGCGCAGTACGGCACCTCTCCCTTCTCCTCGCTCGCCGACGTGGTGCCCTCCTCCTCGGCCTCGCCGTGCATGCTAGTAGTTTCTCCGGGCGCCTCGGTGGTGGTTGTCGCGGCAGACGTAGTTGACTCAGACGACGAAGACGCCGTCGGAGAGGCGGACGTGGAGGAGGATGACGAGGCGGCCGCCATGGCCTTCTTGTTGGTCTTCTCCTCCTGCGCCTTCTTCCTCATGTGCGTCCTCCAGTAGTTCTTGATCTCGTTGTCGGTGCGCCCCGGGAGCTTCCTGGCGATGCGCGACCACCGTGATCCCCACTCGGCGTGGAGGCTGAGGATGAGCCGCTCCTCGTCGGCGGTGATGCGTCCGCGCTTGAGTCCCGGGTGCAGGTAGTTCACCCACCGGAGGCGGCAGCTCTTTCCCGTGCGACGGAGACCTGCACACCAAGCACACAGCCGAGAGGAGACGCCGGAGGGGGAGAGAGAGATTGGGTTAATTAATGGCGTTCCCCGAGCTCAGGTTCGATCGATCACCCGCCACCGCGCAAACCTGAGACCTGAGCTAAGAAATCCCAACGGCGTTCGCCGAGCAAGCGCACGAACCATACCAGTTGGGCGTCCTCATGCTCCGTCCACGGACCCTTCCGTGCCGTGGACGCCGCCGTCGCGCCGCCGACGCCGTTGCTGTTGTTGCACATGGCTGGTCGACGTACGTGATGATGGATGGATCGGTCGACGTGCTTCGTCTGGGGCTACCGGTTGATGATCAGTTACCTTGATCAGTCACGACGGCGATGAAGAAGAGAAACCGAAGCTTGTTTGCTATCGTTGCTGGCTTGAGATGCTAATGGAGCAAGCCTCCGGTCTAACCACCAGGGTCATATATAGAGCTGAGCTAGCAACGGTGCGAGTGAGTGGTAACTAGCTATAGGGCATAAGGCTACAAGTAGTGCAACGTTTTGTGCTTGGTGATGTCAGCCGGTGGATCCAGGACAGGTATGTACCACCCATTGGAGCCCGATTTTAGTGCGTGCGTGCGTGCCGCGTGACACTAGCACTACTTGTCAATCGTTTGTCGTGTCCGGTGATGGCTTGATTAATTAGCCAACGATCCGTGCCTCGAGTGCTGAATCTGTAATTACACGGTGTCGTGTCCCTGAAATTACTATTTTGACGGTAACCGGCCTACACGAGATCTGCCATTGCATTATTAGAAGAAAAATTGATCCAGTTTAGAAAGGGGAACCAGACCCAAACTCATACAATGCACGGTTAATTACGGGAAACCAATTTCAAAATTAAATCGCAGGAAACCGGCGTAAACCCTGAAATTACTATCAGGAGGTGAACTCGAGTGTCCCGATCAACGGTGAACTCGAGTCTCCCGAAGCGAATGATTTCATCAGATTGAGCCCAATGTCTAGTCGAATAGAGAGGCGAGAGGAAGTGGGGACGGTGATGTGTCGATGGCGAAGGTGAAAAAAGTGGAGCCCATCGGGATGGAGATAAGTTGACGCACAAAACTCCTACCTTGTGCGTCAACTATTGGTGTTTCACAAGCGACTATGGATTTGTTTTTTACGACGGTAGGGCTTTTGGCTTTTTATCGTTTTAAGTACACAATGATGTGATAATCCTACTCCAATATATGTAGATGTATTTCGACGTGTAAGACACTTAAAGGAAGTGTACCGATTGGCGACACGAAGAGTAGTAGGGTGCCGATGTCTGAAGGATCAACCTTCTCCCGAAGGTGAGGCATACCCTTTACATATGGGCGCATCACTATGGCGGAGTGGCGCTACAGGTCGGGTATGAGATATGATGGGATTTGAGCAAGAGTAGATTTCTGGAGCTGATCCTAGGCTTGATGGCGCGTTCACAACATGGCAATGGGGCAATGTTCGGGGTTGCTAGTGATGACTTTGAGTCGTCTCGGTGTGGAGGCGTTCGTCAGTCCTCTCGAGATGGGATTTGACCCCGGAAGAGCCGCAACATCATACCCTGCTAGGATATGGTTTTTGAGATGGTCCTGATGATGTGTCTCGTATAACACGGAGACATGGTGGGACGAGCAGGGGCTATGCCCTCATGATTGTCTATAGATTATTAGCCATGGTTGCAAATAATTTAAGGGATTTTAGCTAGTTTAGCCCCCCTCATACAAATCATAACACTAATTAGTCTAGCTTTGCCCCCCTTGAGCTCAATTCCTGGCTCCGTCCCTGTGTATAACTGCTCATGTGTTAGCATAAAGAGTGAATTTTCTCTCTTTCTTATTTGTTCCCAGACGACAAACTATCAAATGAGCGTCTGTGTTGCTGTGTTGCTTTGTAGAGAGAACTGTGTTAGAGTGGTTGAGTTGGTTGTGCGAGCCGATGTTTATAGTTTTTCCTTTGAATGATATCATGTATCGATAATCCTTTCACTAATAATCTTACTTCACCGAGCAATATCAAAATAAGTTAAACTAAGTCTAGAGTTCATTTAGGAGTTTTAGCTTCATATTACTCGATGTGGAGTTGCAAATGATAGGTGGAGGCATTGGCTCCTGGGTGCATATAACCCTTTTTAAAATGAATTTATGACGCACTCCGAAATGTAAAACTGTTCCAAAAAATGTTCGCACATAGATCTTGACATCCTATATTTGCACAAGGTCTTTCCACGAAAAACTGACTTGGTTTGTGTAAAAAAATTAGTGCTAAATTAAGCCTTTTCACAAGACACTTCTTTGTCTGTTTATAGTACATAATAAGCCATAAAAAATATCGGTTTTATGAAAACGACTTTGTAACCATGTGAAAATGTATCACACACATTTTATCTAGATTTTTTTTCATTTTTAAATATATTTTCTAATACCTAGTGCATATGCATGCGATAGCAAAAGTGGAATTCAGCAAATAATTGGATTATTTTCAACAATACTGGAACGGTCAATTTCTTTTCCAGGTTATCCATATATCCATCAATTAAATTCAGCGGTGGTCTTTTCTCCGCCAGTCAGATCAGTAAGAGTTTTGATTTCTTAGTGTTTCCGTGTGGTGACGTTCGCTCAAGATACCTTTAAGTTTTCATTCATGTAGCAAAATTATGTGATCCTAGTGCATATGTCTTAGGCGTCAGATTTTTTCTTAAGTCTCAATCGATTTAGAAAAGTGCAATTGCAGTTTAAAAAAAAGTGCAACTGAAACGAGTTGCACTCTTCTGGTAAAAAAATACAATTGCATTTTTCTACCAGAAAAGTGCAACTGATGCATACTTTCATGGTTAACTGATACTTAAGAAAATCTCAGGCACCTGAGAATTAGCAAAATCTTTATCTGTTAGATGGATTTGTGCATCTATTGATGCAAAGCCATGACTAAATTTCACTTTTCGAAAAACAAAATTTGAGATGTCTTACTTGATTAAATTACACATTACTTTTTTCCATAAATTTAGCAGAAAAAACTTTGACGTGACAGGCATGTCCCTCCAAACATACATGAAAATATACATCCATTCAAAAACGCTAACACCAAATAGCAGAATTCTCATGCACACATCATCCATAAATCATCTCATGGATACATATACATACACTTCCCGTAACCATGATCAACTGTTACATTGTTTCCATCAGTCGGAAAAAGGACAACCTACATTAACTCACCATCAGGTTGAATGGCCGAAATTATGAAGAAATGGCAGATTGATTACAAATGCCTCCAGGATTTACCAGACTATTAGTAAGATAAGCCATAATATAGTCAATAAAAAGATAATATATGATTAACTGGTTAAGTAGTACTCCCGAATCCAACGACGACTGACTGCTTGAATCTCTAAATTGATAGAAGTCATGACAGCAAAAATATCTGCGCGCTCTCGCTAATTACAGGACGAATGTCATTGTTTTACCTGATTCTACACGTCTTCTAAACGATCTTTACGGACAGGCGGACAGCCATGCATGCAGGTAACCTGCTTAATTGCCCTCTTGCAATTCTTAAGTATATACCTTTGTTTCTTCTAAAGAAAAAGGATGGAAGAGAATTTGTTCTCTCCGGTGATAAACTATAAAGATCAATGTATCAAAGGGAAAGATGCCCAAAATAATTTACTCCACTTGCATCCAACTTTGCCAGCTAGTCCAGTCTTGGATAACTTACGACTACATCCAATCAAAGCTCTACAACTACCACTCGCAAAAAAGAAAAACCCACAACAGATACAACGCCAGTTCGATGCATTCAATAATTGCTGTAAATTAGCTATTCAGTTTCATAACCACAATCCAGATCCCGAGGGAGATCCAACAGTGGCCGGTGGGGAGACATCTATCCCCCGGGCAACAATCGACACTCTTTCAATGAATGACATGCTCTCATTCATCACATAAATTCGATCATACAAGAATTATAGTTATTTAAGCAAGCCATTCAAAGATAGGAAAATATAAGAAGACCAAAATACTCCATATTAGTTTCTTTTCATAAGGTATATTAGTTTATAAAATTCAAACTTTACTATCTTTGACCGTGTTTATAGAAATATATTATTTCTTACAAAATAATAATAATCAATGGATTCATCATGAAACATGATTTTATATTTTATTTTCTAGTATATTAGATGTTGATCAATTTTCTATAAATCTGGTTAAAATATAAAAAATATACTTGTCAAAAGATATGCGTTATATCTTATTGGGCCACCCATGTTGCTAGTTTACAAGAGGGTTTTTCTAGCACTTCCCTGTGAATTATGAAAGGACACTATGATGCCCGCTCTCTATCACTTCTCCTCTCTAAAGTTGAAACAATTGAGTGGAAGATGAATATGAACGGTTGGGTTTTCAGCTTCGACCTTTGATTGCTTATGTCATCTCATGTCTCAGCTATACGGTTTTCCATCTAAGTATATAAATAGGTTGCTCCTCATCCATAGAAAGATAAGTGCACATATTAGGCCTCTAGGATCTTGCTTTTCGTGAACTTGTAGAAAGGCCATTGGATTTGTCGCACGACTGTTTGTTGCTTCTCCAACACCGGAATCGACTACTTCCCGAATAACCAATGCTTCCTTGACATCAATTAGGAGACATGTGGCGGCGGCCACTACGGGAGTGGCAGACCAGCCCGACGGCAATTATAACGCCGACGGCCAAACGTCGGGGCCGTCGGCGTCACAATCTAGCACCGACGGTCAGAGAAAAACCGTCGGGCTCAAAACACCGTCGGCCTTCTAATGTGAGCCCGACGGCCACCGCCGGCGTCACAACACCGTCGGACTTCTCCCCCCGTCTCCCCCGCGTGGGCGTCCTGGACGAAGCGACCTGACGGCGCCGTAACCACCCACACTGACGCCGACGGCAATACCGTCGGGCTCATTGAACTATTTTCCAGTTTTTCTTGAAATATTAGGTTACATTCAAAAATATTATTCGTAAGGGTACTAAATCACAATAAATAACATAAGAACTAATTTGTACAAATATTGTGATCATATGTGGCCATAATATAAGGACACATATGCGGGTATCTCCGGAGTTTTGTAGTGGCGGGGTTCCTTGCACTTAGAGGTGAAAACCCCCGTTTCGGGTGTCGGGCATGGAACCGTGCGACGGAACACATGAAATGTTTGTTTTTTATGGTCCAATATACCAACCTAACACATCCAAGCAAAAAAATCCATGCGTCTACCCCCTCCCGACGCCGTTTAGAGGGGTAGATCGACGGGTTCAGACTTTTCTCCAGCGGGAGTAGGGTTTCGCCGTAGAGTGGGTCCGGAGTGTCAAGACCCCATCAAAACTTGCATAGACCCGTAACATATGTATACTAGTGTGTTGGTAGTTTGTGGGAACCAAGATACATCTCCGAGGTGCGACCCGCTTCACTGACCCCTCTTTCTCCGTGGTAAGTTCTTGCACTTAGAGGTGAAAACCCCCATTTCGGGTGTCGGGCATGGAACCGTGCGACGGAACACATGAAATGTTTGTTTTTTATGCTCCAATATACCAACCTAACACATACAAGCAAGAAAATCCATGCGTCTACCCCCTCCCGACGCCGTTTAGAGGGGTAGATCGACGGGTTCAGACTTTTCTCCAGCGGGAGTAGGGTTTCGCCGTAGAGTGCGTCCGGAGTGTCAAGACCCCATCAAAACTTGCATAGACCCCTAACATATGTATACTAGTGTTTTGGTAGTTTGTGGGAACCAATATACATCTCCGAGGTGCGACCCGCTTCACTGACCCCTCTTTCTCCGTGGTAAGTTCTTGCACTTAGAGGTGAAAAACCCCGTTTCGGGTGTCGGGCATGGAACCGTGCGACGGAACACATGAAATGTTTGTTTTTTATGATCCAATATACCAACCTAACACATCCAAGCAAAAAAATCCATGCGTCTACCCCCTCCCGACGCCGTTTAGAGGGGTAGATCGATGGGTTCAGACTTTTCTCCAGCGGGAGTAGGGTTTCGCCGTAGAGTGGGTCCGGAGTGTCAAGAACCCATCAAAACTTGCATAGACCCCTAACATATGTATACTAGTGTGTTGGTAGTTTGTGGGAACCAAGATACATCTCCGAGGTGCGACCCGCTTCACTGACCCCTCTTTCTCCGTGGTAAGTTCTTGCACTTAGAGGTGAAAACCCCCGTTTCGGGTGTCGGGCATGGAACCGTGCGACGGAACACATGAAATGTTTGTTTTTTATGGTCCAATATACCAACCTAACACATCCAAGCAAAAAAATTCATGCGTCTACCCCCTCCCGACGCCGTTTAGAGGGGTAGATCGACGGGTTCAGACTTTTCTCCAGCGGGAGTAGGGTTTCGCCGTAGAGTGGGTCCGGAGTGTCAAGACCCCATAAAAACTTGCATAGACCCCTAACATATGTATACTAGTGTGTTGGTAGTTTGTGGGAACCAAGATACATCTCCGAGGTGCGACCCGCTTCACTGACCCCTCTTTCTCCGTGGTAAGTTCTTGCACTTAGAGGTGAAAACCCCCGTTTCGGGTGTCGGGCATGGAACCGTGCGACGGAACACATGAAATGTTTGTTTTTTATGGTCCAATATACCAACCTAACACATCCAAGCAAAAAAATCCATGCGTCTACCCCCTCCCGACGCCGTTTAGAGGGGTAGATCGATAGGTTCAGACTTTTCTCCAGCGGGAGTAGGGTTTCGCCGTAGAGTGCGTCCGGAGTGTCAAGACCCCATCAAAACTTGCATAGACCCCTAACATATGTATACTAGTGTGTTGGTAGTTTGTGGGAACCAAGATACATATCCGAGGTGCGACCCGCTTCACTGACCCCTCTTTCTCCGTGGTAAGTTCTTGCACTTAGAGGTGAAAACCCCCGTTTCGGGTGTCGGGCATGGAACCGTGCGACGGAACACATGAAATGTTTGTTTTTATGGTCCAATATACCAACCTAACACATCCAAGCAAAAAAATCCATGCGTCTACCCCCTCCCGACGCCGTTTAGAGGGGTAGATCGACGGGTTCAGACTTTTCTCCAGCGGGAGTAGGGTTTCGCCGTAGAGTGGGTCCGGAGTGTCAAGACCCCATCAAAACTTGCATAGACCCCTAACATATGTATACTAGTGTGTTGGTAGTTTGTGGGAACCAAGATACATCTCCGAGGTGCGACCCGCTTCACTGACCCCTCTTTCTCCGTGGTAAGTTCTTGCACTTAGAGGTGAAAAACCCCGTTTCGGGTGTCGGGCATGGAACCGTGCGACGGAACACATGAAATGTTTGTTTTTTATGGTCCAATATACCAACCTAACACATCCAAGCAAAAAAATCCATGCGTCTACCCCCTCCCGACGCCGTTTAGAGGGGTAGATCGATGGGTTCAGACTTTTCTCCAGCGGGAGTAGGGTTTCGCCGTAGAGTGGGTCCGGAGTGTCAAGACCCCATCAAAACTTGCATAGACCCCTAACATATGTATACTAGTGTGTTGGTAGTTTGTGGGAACCAAGATACATCTCCGAGGTGCGACCCGCTTCACTGACCCCTCTTTCTCCGTGGTAAGTTCTTGCACTTAGAAGGTTTGCATGACTTTGATCATTTTTTCTTGCATGAATTTGAACTTGATACATTTGCCATGCTAACCGGAGTTCGTTTTCATTTTTTAGTGATCATGCTCTTGGCGGTGGAATTCGTGCTTGAGAGTTCCTTTGGAGAGATCATTTTGTAGCTTCATGAGCTTGATCATGTAGAAACGTGTGATATATGTTGTGTGATATAGAAACGTGTGATATATTTGGTAGCTTCATGAGTTTGATGATGTTTATGTATGGATGTTGTGTGATATATGATGATCCCTACATGTTGTTCATGAGTTTGATGATGTTTATATGTTTGATGATCCCTATATGATGATGTTTATATGTTTGATGATCCCTATATGATGATGTTCATGAGTTTGATGATGTTTATATGTGAATCCCAGAAAAAAATTGAAATTTGCAGGGAATAATTAAAATGCAGCAAAATGCTGCTGTTTTCACTCCAGACTGAGCCCGACGGCAATGTCGTCGGCGTCATTCTGTATTGCATTATTATGCAGTGGTGAGGCCGACGGTATTTGCCGTCGGCGTAGTAACCCTATGGTGAGGCCGACGGCAATGCCGTCGGGCTCACCGTATGGCCTGTGCAGCTCCAGCAGCTGACGCGTGTGTCGTGGCGGAGCGCCGTTACGTGTTTCTGCGCCGAGGGTATTTTAACACCGACGGCCTAAAATCACCGTCGGCGTCGCGAGCTAGCCCGACGGCATTTGCTAGCCCGACGGCCACGGCGTGAGCCCGATGGATCACAGCCCGACGGCCTTAGGCCGACGGTGGCCGTCGGGCTCACTGAGGCCGAGGGTTTCTGTGATGAGCCCGACGGCAAATGCCGTCGGGCTGTGCTGTTACTCCTGTAGTGGGCCCCGGACAGTAGTTGCTGCGAAGGTGCGGGTTTGGTGCGGCGGCGGCCACCGTGGCAGGAGGCGCCACGGTTGGGGTCTGGCCGTTGGTCGAGCTCGGTGGACGGCGGTACGGCGGCACTACCTGTGGTGTCGCTCCCTTGCTTTGCGGTCGGGACGAACTCCTGGCGAAAGCCTTGTTCTGACTTGGTCAGAGCCGGCGACGGCGGCGCTTTTGGGCGTCGTTTTCCCTCTTGGGGGCGTCGCTTTGGAGTGCTCGTTCCCACCCGACGTGGGTGGTGCTAAGATTTCCGGGTGAAAGCTTAAGCTCCATCGGGAGCGGGCGGCGACGACGGACGCGTCGTTACCTTGTTGGAGGCGCCGTCTTGGAAGTTCTTAGTCCCTCACTGTGTGATGGGCTCGCGGCGCTCGGGGAGGGCGGTTCTGTTGTCAGGGGAGTGGATAACCGGGGCAGCGGCCCCGGACGGTGGCGGTGCGTCGAGACGGCGTTCTCGAGCTCCCACGCTATGATGGTTCCATGAGGCGGGGTCATTTTCTAGCGGGGGTGTAGGTGGCGACCTGTATGAAGACTGCATGGGCAGATGGTTCGTCGACTTGGCAGGATCACCTTCGGGCAATGCGAAGGTGGATCTGGTTGCTACACCGGGGCGGCGGCCCCGGCGCAGATGGTTTTGGTGGCCACCTGGATGAAGACTGCATGGGCAGAGGGTTTGTCGACCATGACTGGATTACTTTGGAGCTATGTAAAGGTTGATCTGGTTGTTACCCGGGGTGGCGGCCCCGGAACTGGTGGTGTGTGTTTTGGCGTTTGTCGACTTGTGTCGTGTGGGCGGCGGGTCACTTCGTTTGTGTCATTCTTTTGTACAGATTGTATGGTTTTTGGACCCGGTTTTCCTTATAAACTGGGTCAACTCTTTCTATCTATTCGAGCGGTGGATACGACCACTTTTATACTCAAAAAAAATTAGGAGACATGTCTTCCAATGAGAATACTGCCAACTTGAAGGTATTTTTTCTCAGGCTATCGCAATTGTGTTTTGACGATTACATGTTTTTTGTTACATCGGTTGAAGATCATGCTAGAGTTACTGGAACTATTTTGGTTCAGATATGTTGTTTTCATATTGTCTACTGTTTCACATGACTAGTTTAATCTTCTTTGACTGATCATTGATTAAGTCATTTAGAATTATCGAAATGATGTTGTATTTAGCATTTTAGGAGTTAATCACTATTAGTAGGTTGTCCACTGAGATTCGTACCGGATCGATATGTGGTCTTCCCTTCTGATCATAGCGGAGCAATGGGAACATATGGAGTCAATTTGTTCTTGTATGATGACAAATGTATGTGCTAATTTAATCCATGGTGGCTTGCGGCATTCTAATAGGATTGACAAATGTTTCGAGGTCTCTTGTTTATTAAGCTTTCAGTGGCTTATTCATATGGACACCTTGATCTGTGGTTTAACGTATGGTATTAAAACTATGAAATAAAACAAAAACTGTGTGCCTCATTCTGATGTAGCTCCCATTTGAAAAAGAGCAACGAAAACTGAGCGAGTAATTAGTATAGTCCACGCTATAAGACTAGTCATAATGGGGGTATCATAGGTGGTATCATGCATGCTATGTTGGTCAAATGATGATGTGTCACAGCAATTGAGATGGTAGTGGTATCATAGGTAGATACCGTAACATAACGGATTCTAATGCAATATGAGTCTAACATAATAAATGTAGTGTCATATGATACCACCCATATGTTACTATGCATTGTGAAGTAGTATCATATAGTAGTATTATATGCATGATACTAGCATATGATATTACTAGTCTAAATACATCAGTGTAGTGCAAGGGCATGGATATTTCGAAGCAAACAAGAGCCAATTACTAGTCGCCTTAGTGGTGCACCTCTCAATCTTGCTACTAGTGGCATCCACCCAACATTATCACAACCAAGGACATATCCCACTATACATTTATTGCTAATAATCTTGCATGGTTCTGGAATTTGCCTCGTCCTTAATTATTTATCGAGCACCCCACAAATTCCGCTTGTAGTTACACTATATACAATCAAAGATGGTATAGTGTACCCAAATGAATGCCCCGATATGATCAAACTATGAATGCAGATCATTTGCTCGATGATAGTTTTACTGAATGCTTACAGAGACAAATCTGTTCAATTTTCTCTTCAAAAATCTTCTCTTTAGACGGTCAGCCCTATTTAGAAATTTCTGAACTTCTTCTCTTTCAAGAAGAGCAGGCATATTTAAAAACATATAAGAAGAAGAAGAAGAAGAAGAAGAAGAAGAAGAAGAAGAATAAAATGTGCTCGATGCAAATATTTGGAAAGCATCATTACATAAAAAGATGAACAGTTCAGGGAAATGACTTATACTGCCATTCATGTGTATCGTATCTTTGGCCACAGTAAGGTAGGCCTTGTTCATCATTCCTCCTAGGAAAGGTGAACTGATAGGATCGGTGATCAATGTCAGCACCAGTGGCGGAGCTCTTCAGAAGCCAAACTGGGCCATGGCCCGCCTAGCGTAGCCCAAATCACTGAAGAAAGAAGGAAATTTAGCCCATTATTAAAGAAAAAAACATAGTGTTCTTTGGGCCGGCCCGCCCTATATTTTGGCCAGAGCTCCGCCAGTGGTCAGACCTGAAGACTACATCCAACGTACAGCCGAGTAATGCATTGGTTTGTCTATAAGAGGGAGTAGAACATAGATAGATATAGTCACACTGAATGTTGAAAGTGAAATAGTTTTAATATTGAAGAAATCAGTATTGCCGTCCACTGAAATAATCCATCTTCCTGTGATGTCACAAAGTACATTTTTCTAGGTATATCTTGAGCTTTATTAATTTAGGTAATAATGTTCGCCACTAGGGCCGACGCTGAATCGCGCAACACATTGGAAGACTCACTTCTGCGCTAAACATTGTGCCACCTTATTACTCACACATGATCAACTATGAATATCTGGGTAAATTTGTAGAAGCTCTTCGATTTTCCTATATATGCACCAGTAGGGCGGATGTATGGGGACATATAATGATGTATAGGTTCGTGTAATTCTCCTTTCTATAATCTATTTCATTCTTCACACACATACATTGTTTTTCTAGAATCAGAGAGCGCGAAACTATGCACAAAACTCAGTCATTATGGTTGCTTTTCCACGATTCAGAAAATGAACCAGGAATATCACAATATATCATAAGGAGTTACATTACTTATTTAACAGTGTTACTCTTGCATGCTTCCGGGATGTCACCTATTCACGAACAGAGATAGAATTTCACAAATGAGTTTTGGGCTTCAAAAACATTATCGAGTCTCATGCAGCGAGCCAGCGACTACATTAACAACATCGAAGCATATACGGTTTGGAAGAAACTAGTAATATGTAATAATTACTTAAGGAGGAAGGTATATAGCATCAGCTGTGCACGTGGACAACACCTACCTAAGTTCTCCTTATCCTATCCTATCCTATTGCATACATCAGCCTCCAACATTGCGCCCCAGTAGGTAATGTGCTGAGAACACTAGTATGTTGCTGCAGATGTAATACATCATCTAGTTACAATGCAACGCGGCACCATTGCCTCTCATGTCCATTCTGGACATCCTGGCCGTGCGATTGGTCTTGACAATTTTCTGCAATAATTTCTATAATCCGAACTGATCTTGAGCGTTTATGTTAATATCTGACCGGACAGTCCACAATGGAGCAGTTCTTGTGACTTTGCTGGAGAATAAAGGTTGGCGATTTTGTCGATAAACACATGATAAAAGGTAGAGGATGTGCAGTCCCAAAGTGCATGAGCATGGCTGGTAGGAGCAGAGATGGGCAAAGATGGCCTTTTGGTCCCTGGAAAGCCAGGCCAAGCTACATGTATCTTCTTGTCTCTGATAGTAGAGAGAGGACAATTTATCAGGTATCAGGTACCACCGTACCAGCACAGCTTGGCTGTACCAGAAGCATTAATTTACTACTGAATGTTGATGCATGTAACAAATACTAGAAATGTTATATATCTTGCATTCACTTCTCAGCTTCAGAAACATACATCAAAACAACCAAACATAATTCGGAGGATGGATTCACTTATATTTATTTGGTTCATCAGATAGAGTTAGCCATTACTTGATTTTAGAGTGTTAAACAGGAGAATCAGGCAGGTGCGAGCTAGATCGCATCATTCTTTACTAGAAACTATAATTTCTCTTTTGGAATGACATGGACCTCCATGCCAATCTCCTCCACGTTCATCAATTTCAGTTCGAAGAGGCATGTGTGTCACTGCTACGGAGGCCAGCCTCACGCAATCCGCTTGCGTCAACCTTTAGTAGTACTCCCTCCGTCCACAAAAGGATATCTTAATTTTGTTCAAATTTACATGTATCTACACATAATTTGAGATAAAATGAGATTTGTGATTCAATACATGCTACGATTTTATCAAAAAGGACATGCTATAATTTAGAAACAACTTGTTATATTCACTTTGTGGCTAGAAATTCCTAATCCTTAAAAAGGAAAAATAACTTCATAAATTTTTTCACCGATGAGGAGAAAAAGAGAAGTTTATTTGGTGGAATCAGATTGCATGGTACAGATAAATCTGGTGATGCAATTATTGGACACCAAATCGCAAATCCAACCCTCAACTTTCCTAAAGAACAACACAAAGAAGAACAAGGGAGGAAAGTCCCTAAAGGACAATACAATATGCAGCTTTTGAGAAACAAATTGTGGAGATTGCTCAACCATGGGTCTGTCATTAGGGCTTCCACAATGTGTGCTAAATTTGAGTGCCATATAGAGAATTTGGCTATGGGAGCCAGTTCCCTACATTGTGGAGAGTGTCAAAGCCAAATAAATTTGTCATTGGGAGCAACTAGAAGAGGTAGCTCCATTTTCTTATCAATCAATAATATGAGAAGAGTGAGTGGAATCTATACCTATTGAGAGGAGATAGAATCTACAGTTGGCCTGTGTTAAAAAAATTGGCTCTTGACAGCATTGTGGATGCTCTTAAACAAGCTGCCAATAATTGGAAGAGGAGGAACGCAAAGGAACAAGGTGCAACCTGTTTCTATGGTTTTCAGAAGATGTGCAGAGGAACTGCTCCGTTGGACAAATCGATGTGGACAGCCGAGCTCTAAGTCGCTGCTTCAAGACTGGTCTCTAGGGGAATTCACTCTTCCCTTTTCTTTTCCTTTGCTTCATTCAATGTCGTTTGGCCGGAGCACCAGCCACATTTTTAGGGGGCTATTAATGCTACACTGCAGCCTCTCTTGCGCAAATGAGTGCTTGTCTTCTTCGACGACATTCTGGTGTATAGCCAGGAAGCACTACTCGATAAAGTAACCCTAAACAAGGGCCCAGCCAGAATTGCTAAATCTCTTTCGTTCTCTTGTCTTGGACCTAATCTTATATAACTTGAGAGTGTCTCTCTAACCGCGCAGGCTCTTGACGTTCAATTCTCCTTATATATATTGATTTTTTTCTGATCGAGATGTACGGATCCATGTGTCTACATACCTAGCTAGATTATGTTCATGGATTAACGAAAATGTGCAAGAACTCTATTTGCCTCTGCCATTCTATGAGTCGCTTCCATGCAACCATGATTATGTACCTCGCCGCAATCTAATTCTGGATTCTCTTTGTACAAGAGATTAGTTATTTTTTGTATGTTTCTATTAGCTTTCTAGCGATTTCGCTTTCTTTTCTTCTGCCTTTTTTACAATTTAGTACTTTGCATTAGACAACTGTATGTTTTACCCTTGACTATTTTAATGGAAAATGGTTCAGGCCGGCCCTTTGGGCCCGCCGGATACTGCTAAAAAACGGACTAAGCTATAAAATCTAGCATCCTTCGGGAGAACAAGTGTCCATCTATTCCTTTCATTATGTATGCGTACATCCTCCCTAGAAATATTAGTATTGATGTTACTTGCTAAGCAATTACATTAAGTAAAATATTGATTTTTTTAAACAACACTGTTTTATGTTGTTTATTGATTTCTTATGAGCATTTCAATTATTATTATAGGCGGCATAACACCGAATCTAAGCAAAATCAAAACCATATTTGTCATTTACAAAACCACAAAAATAAGATAGAGTTTGAACAAGCATTCGCAACACGTACCTTTTTGTTTGAAACGAGGCAAAAGTTTTGCCTTTTATATCGATATAGGAGAAGCAAATATGACACGGCCGAGAACAAAAAGAAAAAAGTCATACATGACAGGGCATACTAGACCAAAGAAAAGTAGCCCCGTCCCGCTAGGATCCAAATCACCCTACTCCGTCTATTCTCTCAAAAAGATATATCGTCATATCTTTAAAACGCAACTAGCATCGCGGTCTAGGGATCGGGAAGCAGATCAGGCGAAAACGTCCAGCGTCGACGGAGCCGGAAAATCGGTTCCCCCTAGACCAGTAAGGCCAATCAAAGCTTAATCCGCTGACGTCATGGACGCCAAGTTCACCCTGAGGAGGGTCCATAATCCGTTGATTGCCAAATCAGAGAACGGAACCTTCTTGCAGATGTTCATGAATTCTTTCGTAGCCTCTACCAGGTACCAGGGGCATATCTTCGAAATCAAACCCCATTTTCTTGTGAAGGACACGCTGCGTTTTGCCAATTAGTTGGTCGAGAAAGCGGAAATTAACTGTTGAAGAATATACGAAACCCTATAGGGTTTCACCATCCAATTTCGAAAGTAACTATAGGTGAAACCTAATCGACGCAGCGGTGGTGGCAACTCGTCGCAGCCGCGAGAAGCAACTGCCTTATGAGTTCTGAGCTTCTGACTCTTTTTTTTAGTGGACGCTTCTCACTCTCACTCATGAGTGCGACAACAACTGCGGTGTGGGTCAGTTCATCTATTCTTTCTCTACTGATCAACTGGGCCAGAAGAGCTTGATTTGTTAGACGAAACTGGTCTCGGTTGTGTGGCAGAAATGGCCCGTGAAGGAAAAAATGTACTTCTGGGAATGGGATTCTAGACTGATATTCATTTACTATTCTAATGCCCTACAGGATTGAATTGTGAAAACTTGTTAGGTGTAAGTGCCGTAATTGACTATGATGTTGCGGTGATCGTTCTGGTTCAGCTATGTTGGAACCATTTGTTGTTTGTACACAGATTAATAATTTCTCGGGAGTTGATATTGGTCTTAAGTGACAATCGCAGTAGCATGTTGGTATATATGGTGGATCTGTCCAAGATGTATACATGATGAAGTTCTTCCATCCATGTTTCAGTGCAAAATATCAGTTCTGAGTATTACCATTGATATTGAGTATTATCATTAATGTAGCGAGATCCTTAATGCAACCAAGGCCATCAAATCAAAGATGGAACAAACTGGAGTCTGGAAAAAATAAATTAAATGTTGATGGTTCTTCCACACTGCCGTGTTGCAGGTTCCGGGGGAGCGGTCCTTCGATATTTTGAAAGTCAATTTGTTTCGGCATGTACAATTTATCTACCAAATATTGCTTCAACTATTGTGGTAGAAGCAAGAGCCATGAAGGAGGGTTTAGCTCTTGCCAAGCATCCTAAATGTAACGATGTTGTAGCAGAATATGACTCTGTCGGAGAGTGACTCTCACGGAACAGGGATAGTCACACCCTGAAGAGTAGTTCGAGTGGGGGATTGAACACGGAGGTCAGCGACCCTCGAGAGGCACGACGACGGTGCTCGCCGGGCCTGGAGAGGAACCCCCACGACAGAGATTGACACCAGACCGTACCCAGGTTCATGGCCCTCAGGAGGAGGTAACACCGCTACTCCTGCTTGTCTGTATTGCACTGCAGAGGTTACAGTACAACTGAGCTTGCCGAGGGCTCTCTCGAGGCGGTTTCTGCTTGAAGAGGGACGCAATGATTGTCTTCCTCCTCAAGCCGAAGGCTATTCTACTAGCTGGGCTAGGGTTTACAAGTGTTTTGCAAGTAGTTGGCCGACCTCTCTCTACGGTGGAGGTCTTGCTCCCTTTATAGGCATCGCGGGCATCTTCCTTGTGCAAGGCGGCCAAGGTGGGTTCCCACACGGCAGTGGCGCGGAGGAGTTGGAGTCCACCGCGGCTGAATCCTCCATGGACGCGGTCCATTGGCGATAAAGTTGGGCGCGGTGGCCGACAGGTTGCAGACCGCGCAGAACGGCTCGCAGGGGTTGCAGAGCCCGTGGCGGAGCCCACGATGACGATCTTCTTGGAGCGTTGCGCCATCCAACCGCTTTATCACCAGAGAGGAAAGTCCCAGCTGTCCTGGCGCAGGCGGTGCAACTTTATTGACTCCTTTATCACCAAAACGGCAAAGGAAGTGCTCGCGTCACTCTACGGCTGCTGCAGAGGCCATGTGCGCCCTGCAGTACTTCCGTGGCTGCGAAGCTTCCCCGCAGGCCCGAGGCGGCCTGTGGAGGGATTTATGTTGACTTCTCTCCAGGCGCACGACGCATCGGGAGAGTCTCTTGAAGCGCACGTCCTCTTCAGGCCTTCGCTTCCTCTTCAGGCACTCAAGAGGATTTGCCTCTCGAGGATCTCTCCAAGCGGTGGCTTGGTCCTTAGTCATTTCGTCTGATCAGCCCGCGTGCGAGGCCTGGGGAGAGTGGGTTCTTCATACCCCAGTCTCCACTGGGTCGACAGACTCTACGGGAACTGCCGGGGCTTGTTCAGGAGAAGAAGTGTGGTGGGGTGAATCTTCAACTATTTTTGCATATTGCATTGATATTGCAATGCAAATTGGTAGGGTTTCGTTTAGATATTATCCGAGAGAAGAAAATGAAGCTACACATGAAAGCTATGTCTTATTTTCTTTGTACGTATACTTGTAATTGGACGATGAACCCCTTGGCTTTATTCTTAACAAACTCTTGAACGATGTTACTATGGTTTAAAATTAATAAGATCCACAGTTAGGGGTGTAAATGGATAGGATGATTTCCGCGCCGCTCTTGCGAAAGCAAATAATTTCGAATGCTAAAATGACTTTCAAAATAGGATAGGATTCCATATATTTTTATAGAAAGAAAGATACTATACTCCGCACAGGCTACACCGCATCTTTCAAAGCCATTTAATGCCTTCTTGCCTGCATTCCAAAACCGTTTTATATAATTCATATCTGGTTTTAAGGAATCTGACGGATATGGATATCCGATTCTGAACTTGACACCCGGATATGGTATAGGATACGGTACGTAAAATAGGCTAAAATATAGATTATCAGAAATTTAAATATGATTATTCGATGGTTTTAATCTGAATAATCCCATTTCCTACCGAAATGTCTAACCTAATTTTACATAATTTGTAGCTAGTGAGTTGTGGAGTTCGTCTGTTGAACAACATCTCACTTAAATAGTCACTGTAAAGACTACGGAGTCAAAGTTTTTAGACATTTGGTTGTCGAACAATTGGTTTTAGTTGTATGGTTTGACAATTTACTTATGCGCATATATATCCGATTTATTTTGTTACCACTCTGAATCCGTCCCGTTTCCGTTCCCGAATCCACCATCACGGATATCCACCTCCGAATCCGTATCCGGTCATTATCCGATCTGCTCCGAATCCGATGAAAAATTACGGTAAAGGATATGGTAAAGACAAAATCGGATCTGATCCAATCCATTTACACCCCTAGCCGCAGCAAACCTGCTGCTTTCCTAAAAAAGTCTAAATGTTTCGTTAAATGTCAACATTCAGTTATAAAAATTATTTTCCAAATTTGTGTTTCACGTTGTAAGAAAATACTTCGCATGTTAGAATAATGAATTTGCTTCATGTAGGATACTAGATCGTTGAGCCCAACCGATTAGGGGAAGTTGTTGCATGGAAGTCGTTAGAATGGCCACCGATATGGGGAAAATTGATATATTTAATACATCCGAATAACGGTGACCGCAGTAATAAGACCGATGTGTGGAAATTTGTTTTAACGCAAGAAGGGTTTAGAGGTTTTTTTTTGTTTAGATACACAGTACAGAAGACGACGCTTATAAACACGTATGAACAGACACCCATATGACTGCACACACGCAAATCCTACCCCTATGATGCGAGGACCCATGTCAAGTCTGGCATTTTAAACTGGGTGGGCTGGTTCCACCACAAGAAACCAAACCAGTTGAGCTAGGCTCACTTCGCGGTCTAGAGGGTTTCTGTACCTATGATGTATTGATTGTAAAGATAAAGATTAGATGGCATGGTTAGTAGGGTGGTTGTGTGCCAATCAGAGTTCAAACCCTAGTTTTAATATATGTGTGTTGCATTTAGACATAATATTTTTCAGTGGGAGGCACTCCGTCGGCAGCGAGTCGTCCGTGATGACTTTGTTAATCTCAATGATTCGATCCGCCGGCTCAATATTTCGAAAATGAGCTCTTTTACTGTCATGGACCCAGCCATGGATGTGGTGTTTGCACCGTCAGGCAAGCAAAGAAGGAGGCTGAGGAGAGCCGGACGAGTGCCAGCTCGGATTGGTGGACCAGAATGGACCAAGTGACGAGCCAATGAGAGAAGAGAAGAAGCTGTAGTCGACGCTTCGGCGGGCCCACAGGCAGTGCCCAACTTCCTATTAAGTTACGTGTAGTAGCTGCTGGGCAAAGGAGTCTGAGGACCAAGCCGTAACTGAACCCCTTTCCTGTATCTCCTGCTTCTCCTCCCGATCCCCTTGCTTCTACTCCCAATTCCCCTGATGATTGATTCTATGATGTATTAAGTAAGGTGTATCTAGAGGAACCATAACATTTGGTATCAGATCTCGGTGATCTGGTCTGCTGCTTAGTAAAATTCCTCGATCCGGCCGTAATTCTGTTCTACTGGCGCTGATTCTCTTCGGAGATCAACACAAAGTTTCCGTGAGGAACGCCACAGATCGGGGGCTAGATTTGGGTTGAGCGCGACTCGATCTAGAGCTGGATCGCCATCACCAAACTCGCTGGGCGACATCGGAGCGAATAGATAAGGTGGAGACGAACATGGACGGGATTCAGAAATTACTCGAGTCCTTGTCCTCCGATCTGAAGAAGGGGCTCTCCTCCGTGGAGGAGAAGATCGAGGCCACACAAGCATCTGTAGAGAGCACCTCACAGTCGCTGAGATCCATGACGGAGTGGAGAACGGAGGTGGATGTTCAGGTCTCTGAACTAACTACCACAGTACAAGAGCTGCGTAGACAAGTGGAGCAAGACTTGAACTCATCAGTTCAGGAACTGCGAAAACAAGTAGACCGTGTGGTGATTGGAGCCGGCTTGAGCGCCCTGGGACCGCATCCACACCAAGTCCCGGGAGCGCCGCCGCCGCCGCCGCCGCCTGCAGCCTTGGATTTATCACTGCAGGGGAAGAGCTCCGGGCCCGATGGCCACCACGAAGCAACTGCTCGCCGGGGTCAGACACATAGGCTCGACCTCACTGTGTCTGCCCCGGTCACAGGTATACCACAGAAACATGATGCTATGGCTCTTGTTCCAGTTACTGAAGTTTCTCGCACAACCAATTATACCATGCCAAATCCTCCTCACACCGAGTTCCCTCGTTTTGATGGGGAGAACCCTAGATTGTGGCAAAAGGCATCTGAGAAGTATTTCCGTTTGTTCTCAGTGGATCCGAGTTATCGTGTCGAGTATGCAACTATGCATTTTATTGGGAAAGCTGCAGTGTGGTTGCAAGGTGTGGAAGATCGAGTGCCCAATCTTACCTGGGAGCATTTGTGTGCCTTACTTGCAAAACAGTTTGATAGGGGGCAGTATCAGTTACTGTATAGGCAATGTTTTAGGCTTAGGCAAACTACTTCAGTTGCGGCTTATGTTGAGAAATTTGATAGTCTCATGCATCACATGCTTGCTTATAAGCCAGATTTAGACCCCACATTTTTCTGTACTCGATTTGTCGAAGGTCTTAAACGTGATATTAAAGCTATAGTCATGATTCATCGTCCGGAGAACTTGGAAACTGCTGTTTCTCTGGCCTTATTGCAGGAGGAGATTGAAGAGGACACTCCACGATTTGACAAGACACAATCAAGGTTTAGTAGCAAGCCACCGTTCCAACCTACAGTGGCTGCTAAGCAAGTAAATACTCACCAGGAGGACAAAACTCATGCTATATTCAACAAAGTGTCAGCACTGAAGGCTTACAGAAGAGCCCGGGGTTTGTGCTTTACATGTGGAGAGAAATTCATTCCTGGTGCACATAAATGCAGCACAACAGTACAGCTGCACGTGGTAGAAGAGCTCCTGGCTATGTTACAGAGTTCTGAATCTGATAGTGAACCAGCAGCCGGTGGGGAGGCCGAGGTTTTTCAAGATGTTGTGGCAGATGTGCAAGAAGAATGCTATTCCATCAGCAAACAAGCTGTCAATGGCTCGGAAGGTGTGAGCTCCATGAGATTGCTAGGATGTATTCAAGGCCGTGATGTCCTGATTCTCATTGACTCAGGGTCGTCTAGCAATTTTATTAGTTCATCAATGGCTTCACAACTCAAGGGTGTTCAGAAGTTGTCCCAGCCGGTTCGAGTGAAGGTAGCTGGAGGTGGTCTTTTGAAAGGAGAAGAAGAAATTCCTGATTGCGTGTGGCAGTGCCAGGGGTATGAATTTACAACCTCTTTGAAGGTGTTACCACTTCAATGCTATGATGTGATCCTTGGTATGCAGTGGCTTGAACAGTTGGGATTAATGACCACACACTGGGCTGAGAAGTGGTTCCAGTATGACTGGCATGGTGTGCAATGTAAGTTGCAGGGGATCACAGCTAACACCAGCCAGTGTGAACCCATTTCAGTGGAAGACATACAAGCCTTGCAGCAGCAAGATTCCATTTATTACATGGTTCAGTTGTATGCGACCACTGAAGACACCAACCAGAAAACAGTGCCTCGCATCATCGCTATGGTGCTGGATACATTTGAGTCAGTTTTTGATACTCCACAAGGGCTGCCTCCACATCGCAAGTATGATCATACTATACCTCTCTTGCCGGGTGCTAGTCCAGTCAATCTCAGGCCATATCGATACAGTCCCATGCAAAAGAATGAAATAGAGAAACAAGTGAAGGAAATGTTGGCTCAAGGAGTAATCCAGCCCAGCTCGAGTCCATTTGCATCCCCAGCTCTGTTAGTAGGGAAAAAGGATCTCACATGGAGATTGTGTGTTGATTTTCGGCATTTGAATGCCTTGACCGTGAAAAACAAGTATCCTCTACCAGTTATTGATGAACTGTTGGACGAGCTTTCCAGTGCCACTTGGTTCACTAGCCTAGATCTCAGATCAGGATATCATCAGATACGTATGGCTGATGCTGATGTGTACAAAACAGCATTCCAAACGCATCATGGGCATTTTGAGTACAAGGTAATGCCGTATGGGGTAACTGGAGGACCAGCAACATTCCAAGGAGTGATGAATGACATTTTAGCTCCTTTCCTGCGGAAGTTCGTATTGGTCTTTGTTGATGACATCCTTATCTACAGCAAATGCCTTGCAGATCATGCCAAACACTTGGAGAGTGTGCTCGCTGTTTTAGTACAGCATCAACTAAAAGTGAAAAAGTCCAAGTGTACCTTTGCGAAGCAAGAAATTCTATACTTGGGGCATGTCATTCGCTCGGCTGGGGTGACCACAGATAAGAAAAAGATTGAACCAATCCTTAAATGGCCAAGCCCGACAAACGTGAAAGAATTGCGCAGAATTTTAGGCATGACAGGATACTATCGAAAATTCATCCAAGGTTATGGACTAATAAGCCGAGTGTTGACTGATCTATTGAAGAAGGGGGTGCCCTTTGTGTGGAACTCACAACGAGAAGAAGCGTTTCAAGCTCTCAAACAAGCGTTGGTCACTGCTCCGGTGCTTGCACTACCTGACTTCACACAGACATTTGTAGTTGAAACTGACGCATGTAACAGAGGCATTGGTGCAGTGTTGTTACAAAATGGTCATCCTCTAGCTTTCCTCAGTAAAGCTTTGGGACCGCGCCACAGAGGCTTGTCCACTTATGAAAAAGAGTGCCTTGCAATTCTCTTAGCAATCGACAAGTGGCGCCCTTATCTGCAACACAACGAGTTCATCATCAGGACAGATCAGAGAAGCCTTATGCACCTGGATGATAAAAGGTTGACCACTCCATGGCAGCACAAGGCATTGACAAAGTTACTTGGCCTGCGATATAAAATTGTCTACAAGAAAGGAGTGGATAACCGTGTCGCTGACGCCTTATCCAGGAACATTAATCCAGACACTGAAGAGTTGTTGGTAGTGTCTCAGAGCAAGCCCATATGGTTGGATTCAGTAACTCAAGGGTATGAAAATGATGCCTTAGCTCAAGCTCGGTTAGCAGAACTAGCTATCCAGTCTCCACAAGGAACCTATTCGCTGCATAATGGTTTGATACAGCACAAAGGCAGAATTTGGCTGGGGCAAAACAAAGCTATGCAGGGACAAGTGTTGAAGGCTTTACATGCTAGCCCAATTGGTGGACATTTTGGGTTTCATGCCACCTATCACAGAGTGAAGCGGTTGTTTTCTTGGCCTGGACTGAAAAATCAAGTGCGCCAATATGTTGCTCAATGCACTGTTTGCCAACAAGCAAAAACGGAGAGGGTACCATACCCGGGTCTCTTGGAGCCACTGAAGGTTCCTCCAGGTGCTTGGCAGGTAGTCACCATGGATTTCATTACGGGGCTGCCCAAGTCCTCTGGTTTTGATTGTATCTTGGTGGTGGTGGACAAGTTCTCCAGATATGCTCACTTTTTACCTCTAAAACATCCCTTCTCGGCTATGTCAGTAGCAATGGCTTATGTGAAGGATGTTTATAAATTACACGGTCTCCCTCTCGCGATTGTATCTGACAGGGATCCCATATTTACAAGCACATTGTGGCAGGAGTTATTTCGCTTGACACAAACTGAACTGCGAATGAGCTCAGCTCGACACCCTGAAACTGATGGGCAGACGGAACGGGTTAACCAGTGCTTGGAAGGCTTTCTACGATGTTTTGTGAGTTCTTGTCAGAAACAATGGTTGCAGTGGATTCCGCTTGCTGAATTTTGGTATAACACTACCCTGCACTCCACTATGGGAAAAACGCCATTTGAAGTGCTGTATGGTCATGCTCCACGTCATTTCGGTGTTGATGTGGTGGAGTCATGTGCCGTGCCGGACCTGAAACAGTGGTTGAAGAATAGAGAAGATATGACTCAGTTGTTGCATCAACATCTGGAACGGCAGCAGCAACGCATGAAGAGTCAAGCTGACAAGAAGAGGACGGAGAGGAGTTTTAACGAAGGTGATTTTGTTTATCTCAAGCTTCATCCTTATGTACAAACATCGCTGGCAAATCAGGGGACTCGCAAATTGGCTTTTCGCTATTATGGACCGTTCCAGGTGATACAAAAAGTGGGGAAGGTGGCTTATAAGCTGAAATTACCAGAAACAAGCAAGATTCATCCGGTTATCCACGTTTCCCAGCTGAAGCAAGCAGTCGGAGCTCAGGTCACAGTGCAACAATCCTTGCCAGATGTTCCAGTTGATGAAATGGATCCGGATATGATACTGGGTACCAGGTGGAGGAAGGTTGGACAAACATCAGAATGTCAATGGCTTGTGCGTTGGAAAGGCTTGCCGGATTCTTTGGCAACCTGGGAATCTCGTGATGACATACATCAAAAGTACCCGCAGTGCTCAGCTTGGGGACAAGCTGAATCTCAAGGGGAGGGTAATGTCATGGACCCAGCCATGGATGTGGTGTTTGCACCGTCAGGCAAGCAAAGAAGGAGGCTGAGGAGAGCCGGACGAGTGCCAGCTCGGATTGGTGGACCAGAATGGACCAAGTGACGAGCCAATGAGAGAAGAGAAGAAGCTGTAGTCGACGCTTCGGCGGGCCCACAGGCAGTGCCCAACTTCCTATTAAGTTACGTGTAGTAGCTGTTGGGCAAAGGAGTCTGAGGACCAAGCCGTAACTGAACCCCTTTCCTGTATCTCCTGCTTCTCCTCCCGATCCCCTTGCTTCTACTCCCAATTCCCCTGATGATTGATTCTATGATGTATTAAGTAAGGTGTATCTAGAGGAACCATAACATTTACGGTACCCAGGAAGAAATATAGACGCTCCGATCTGGAGCCCATCTGCGGATCCAAAAGCCTGTACGAATCCATACTGGTGGAGTTTGTCTCTTTGTTTCGGCAGCAGTATAGGCCTGCACCGCTCGTTAATCAACCATCGGTATTGTCAGGAGGGCATTTTCGAAAGGTCAGATAGGACTCGTCCGTTTTTCACCTACCAAAAACCTAGTTCCTGTGGAAAAACAAATCCCTCTCCCACGGCGCACACCCCACCCTCGATCCCCTTGTCGACTCCCTCATCGCCGGCCACGGCGCACCACCCAACCCCGATCCCCTTCTCCGCCCCTCCCCATTCCTCTCCTTTCCCGACCAGTTCACGCCACCATCGCCGCGCCGCCGGCCGATTCGAAGCGCCCACCTCGAACGCCATGGATTTGCCCAAGGGAGATGGCGACACCCAGGGCCAGGGAGGCTGACGAGAACGCGACCCCGAGGCGCCCCGTGCCTGCGAGGTCCGCGTCTCCGCAACGGAAGAAGGTTCTTGGGGTGCGGAACGGCGGCGTCGGTGGCAGCCTCGGGGACGGCTTCTCGACTGCTGCATCGCCGGCCACCCCTAGCCCCCGTATTCGTACTGCATTCCCCTCCATCGCCGCCACCGTGCCGTGCCCCCACCAATGGCCTTCTCTAATCCCTCTAGTAGGCTCTCTCCTCGGCAAGATCGACCGAGTGATCGCAAGGGGCCGCAAGACAAGAGCGCAAGCCGGCGGAGTACGCGGTTCAAGGAGGAGAAGGAGTACGTGGAGGTTGTGGGGCGACGCCGACGAGGTTGCCATCCACATATTCCATCATCAACATGGCAGGTGAGGCCCTCCTGTATAACGGTCTATGGCTTTGAGCTGTAGAACATTGTGAATGGGGCTACCAAGTATTGGATTTGGAGTAGGGATAGTTAGTATTTGCTCACATTCATTTTATCCACTCCCCCACAAATTTCTGTCTTCAAAGTGAGAGCTATGTGTTATGTCAATTGGATGGCATGTGGTTTGGGGCTGTGTTAATCGCATTAGCATTGTACTGAACTTTGAAGCATCAGGTTCAGAAGATGAAAAAAGTCTGAATTTTTATTCAGTGAGAAACACTGCTGCTACTAGTACTATCATGAAATGATTTTGAGCTCAGTTTTTTTGCTTGTAGGGATGGTCGGTTCAGAGGAATTGTCGGCTCAAATGTTCAACGACCTTGCGCGGTGAAGGGAGATGGTGGCTCAGGTGCTGACCAAGATTGAGCTCCGGCATGGCGACACCATGGCGTGCTACTTCCTGGAGGACAACTGGAAGCGCGTGTGGGAGATGTCCGTGTGGTTGGCCATCAACTCCCTTGATGAGATCATTGGTTTTAGCAGAACATATATACTGTACTGCCCCGAGGGTTATTCGGAGAATAAAGGAACTTCGTTCCAATTCTTACTGTTAATTGTAAATTCATTCCCTTGACAGTAAATTATATCTTGTAATATACATGGCGATAAAGATGTGCTATTGGTGTCTTTGACTAATTTAGGCATATCCTGTTTTAAGCATATTGCCTTAATTATTCTGTAACATTACTATGAGTTTCTTTGTGTGGAATTGTGAAGTCATTCCTCATGGAAACATTTTCTTGAGCAGACACAAGAATGCACATTACATTGAAGTAGCTTCGTCGTGTGCTTTTCTTTCAAGGAAAAGATCTCTAAAAAATCCCAGGTTTTATGTGATTCAGGCAACAACAGTTATAAACATTATACAAGCTCCTTCTACTTAAAGGTACTCAGCATGATTTTGTCACATTTGTGCTACTCACCTATAACTTGAGTGTCATGATTTTTTATTGGTAATATGTGGTTCTTCTTGAGCATCATAGCTGCGGCATGTGTTGGACTGTTGGCATCACATGTTCGTGCTGTGAAATTAACCGGAAACAAGTAAGTACGCAGCAGTGCGTTCTGTACCTTTTCCATCTCGTTTTGCTTGGGGTTTGGGATCCAGCAATTAGGAGTGCGCATGTGTGTGGTGGTTTAGTCCCAAATAGAGCCCCCCAACACATAAGCTAACCAACGCAACAATGCTCATATGGGCAAATTTCATGGTTAGAGACTGAGAACGCCATTGTAAAATCAAATGGATTTCTCAAATATATGAATGCTCAGTACTAGATATCACAAACAGTGAAAAACATGATGTCTTATAAGTAGTAAATATATTTGCTCAATGGCCAATGAGCACTAATAGGAAACCCGCTGTGTGAACCCGGACTTGAGAACACACTACGGGGCAAGAACCTACTACCACTAACAGCCGTAGAGAAAAAAGTTTCAACGTAAACGTTGGCAGAACAACCAACTAAAAGAACAAGCACACAATTTTCAAACACCCACACGGTATCAGCATCTGTGGACCAACATGTGATGACCCAGCATACCACTGCATGGTGTAGTATGCTATAGTCGTTGACATAGCACCAATGGATCACCGTCCACCAGTGTTACGTCATCAGAGTGGTACAACAGAAACATCGCAGGTCCAAGGCATGACTATAGATTACAAACAGCAAATCCAAAACAACAGATCTTTAGAACCTACTCGAAACAATGAGGCAAGGCCCTAATAAAAGAACATCAAATGGAAAATCTCGGAGGAACTAACCTATACTAAGCCTACTTCTAATACAGCTAGGCTTGCGATTGCGCTACAGCCTACAGAGATAGGTTCTATGACTAGGAATCTATCCTATTTTACACTACGCCTTCATTCGTCCTCCGTCTTCCTTCAATTGCTTCAACTCGATGTAGTTGCCTTCTTTGGTATCTTGAGTTTATCCGTCTTCAGAGTCTTCATAGCCTAAAGTGCTGCCTTCTTGTGGTTCTTCATGTCTAGCAGGGGTTTAGGAGGCAAGGGTGAGTAACAGCGTTACCCAGCAAGTTCATTATGCAAGGTGGGAAGTTTGATGCATAAATACAGCCACAGACAATGGATTGTCGTAGGCTAATACAAGTTTTCGAAATCATTTCTTTAAAAGGTTGCTTTTATTCTGAAGACTATGCTCGTCATGAGTCACAGGGCTAGGGCTTTGAGGAGCCTCCTTTCCTGCTGCGTTCGTCGTTCCGTCCTGGAACGTGGAGTAACATGTCACATTCATACACTCTGCAGAGGTGCGCTGCTTTACCCATAAGAGATCAAGACCTTGTTGCACAACCGGGCGTACTTTCCCGTCCACACTTCCTTGATGTGGGGCCCAGTCAGTAATCCAAGCCAATCACTGCTCCTTTCCACCATCCCCGCACACCCCCCATTACTCCGGTTGCAAGCTAGTGGGCACCGTCCCATGCTAAAACTTGCTGACCAGTGGGCACCGTCCCAAGCTAGTCCCGAAGCCAACCTTCAATAGATGCTAGAAGCCACAACCCGAAGGTGAGATTATTATCCGAGCCATCTCAAGCTCATGAGCGGATTTACCACCGCCTGGCTTGTACTATGCATCCGTTGGTGTACGAGAGGAAAAGGGTACAGCTGACTTCTCCGTCCCATTCCAAATCTTATGGTTGCGCGTAATATTCGGCGCAAGAATCACTGGCGACATTTGTTGTTAAGTCCTAGATGATACTTTCCCGTGCAAATGGAACCTCCACCACAACATTCTTACCGTGGTCCCATCTGCCAGCCATATGAGATTACCACCTCACTGGTGGATAACCATAGTCATATTATTATAAAATAAGTTTTCTGCCCTTATTGTGTGGTATGCAATACTAACATTTTGAAAATAGTTTCTTATCAAATACTTCAAGAGGACATGAATAAAAGGGATGAACTTGCCTTTTTGACTACAAGATTATGCAGCCAGGGTATTCGATATAATATAAACTCCGAGAAATCTGGAAACAACATCATTGGTCCGGTAAGGACTAATGTTTTAAAGAAGCAACATGATTAATGCATAAGTATGAGATGCATCGCAAAGTACCCCGTATCTCACTCTCGGAGATTGTATTTTGTTTGAGTTGGGTGTTTTCATTTAGAGTTGTTTGGTCTTCAAGTTTACTTCACAGGCAAGATGAGTTGTTTAACATTAATGTTCATGTATCATATTAAGCTTAAGAGTAACGTAAAACCACATATAAACACTCCATGGTTGCTTTAAGTTGTGTTCATCTTATGTTGGTATAAGGCATGTATGAACTTTTAGTTAAAGAGTCCTGGTGTTATATTGTATGATGGCAAAAAGAATAACTTTTGAAGGACATAAATAATGTCTAACATTGTGGATACCAAAACACATGGTTAATAGAGATCGTATAACATTATTCTTCTTTGTGTGTTTTACCCAAGACATTGCAATAAGATTTTATTTCAGTTAAGCACTTACTTCTAAACTTAGAATTGTTTCTTGTGGATGAAGGATTTATGTTTGGAATACAACAAGTTACAAACTACCATAGTGTTATCTATTCATTAGGTGTTTGTTAATGATTTTCATGTTACCAAATTATAAACAAACAAGAAGTAAGTAATCCATGAAATAAATGGAACATTCATACAAAGTGGATCTAAGTAGTTTACAGATGTTATTGGATTTTATTTATTTGAAATGAATACCAAATAGGGATGATTCAACCTTTACAAGCTTATAACTTTATCTTTTAGAATTTTAGGAAAATAATATTTGGTAAATATTTTCTTAGATAAAATATCATTTTCAAAATAGTTGTTGAAAATGGAAATATCTCTCTCTTTTTTATTATTATTATTTTTTTAAAGGAAACTCATGTAATCAAATGGAAGTAATTCATAATGTTTGTTTCATTTATATTAAATGAGTGGTAATCAATAGTAGAACAAGTTTTATGATTTAGTAACTTAGTTTTTTATAATTAAGAATATAATTCTTTTAGTATATTTTAAAATAAAGTATTGTTTCAAATAGGTATAGTTGAGATAAGAATATCACATATTATAATGAAAACATGGTTTTTAGAATTTTATTTTATGCAAGTGAGACATTTAAATGAAGTTTGAAATGCATCCAAAATAGCATTTCAAATAACCTCTTATTTAAAAGATTAGATAATTTTTTTTCTAAATTTTATTATTTTTAAACTTTATTCAAATTCCAATTATAATGATATGGTTATTTGGGTTTTATTTTTCTGATTATATTGATATAAAAATCATATTTTTCTGATATGATATGAATTACTTATGCATTTTCAAAGTTCTCTGGAATTTCTGGATTTAATAAATGAAAAGGGAAAACAAGAAAATGATTTAAATTCGTGTGCTGACGTCAGCTGACGTCATACCGGAGTTCATCTCCATGGCCGAAGATGAATTCGATACCTACGAAGGAAATGGGACGATTTGGTCGGGGCCTAAGCTAGAGAACGGTCTGGCGGTTCTCTTGGTGGCGGCGTACGGACCAAATGGTCACCGGAGCATCGCCGGCGAGCACAAATGCGGCGGCGGCGATCGGCTAACGGTGGCACGGCGATACAGTGCGCAATAAAGAAGGAGAAGAGGTGCACGAGCACCGTGGGCTCACCCTGAGCACGACGAGACGCTCGGTGAAGTGAATGGAGGTCGGACGGCGACGAACTCGTCCGCGGCGTCGGCGGCCGGAGTTGGAGAAGATGGCGCGATTCTCCATCTCCCGAGCTTCCCTGCACGAACGACTCGACGAGGATGGAGTGGAAGAAGAGGCGAACCTCCAGAACTTCCCTATTTGGCACGGGGTGGCCGGAATCGTCGAGGATCGCCGGCGTACGGAGGCGGCTAGGGTTTGCAGTTTGGGAAAACAGAGAGAGAGGAAAGAAGAGAGAGGCGCGAGTGAGAGGCGAAGATGGGAGAGATGCGGACGTCTTCTCGGTTCCTTATCCGCGCGGGGAGGTGAGGAAATGGAGCACGGCTGCTCGGAGGCACGGCCACGGCGCTCTGCTTTCTGGCGAGAGGAAGAAGAAAGGGAAAGGAAAAGGAAATTTTACGGATAACCCCCTGGATTTCCAGGAAATTATAAAAGCAGTGTAAACAGGCCCCTGGTTTATGTTTTTTTGGATCTGTTTTAGATTCTGAAACTTGCAAACAAGTACAGAGAAGTTTATATTTGAAATAAAATGTTTATTTACATTAAGACATTTTTATATTTGATATATTTTGAATATGTGGTGTGTTTTGAATTCTTTTATCTCATAAAGTAAATTTGGACCACTTGCTATATTTCTTTCATTAATGTCTTTTACTTAAATAATTTTTGGTAGTTCATATTACGCACATCGAAATATTTTCTTTGTTATAATTCCAATTAAGTTCATTTGAGATTTTGGTTAAAATACTTTGGATAAAATAATTATCCAATTTGTTTCTATTCATGGTTTTCACTTATTTGTTTTATGGTGCATTATAACCATGTGAAATTATTTCTATGGCCTTATTTATTTATTTCTAATTTCTTTCCATCAACCTCTAAAATGATATAGGTTATGGATTTTAAAATATTGAAATCTTGGAGTACACCAATTGGTGGTATGTGAATGTATGTGTATTTTATGACATCAAAGAACTTGATGTACTGGATGATCTATCCCACTTTTCATATGTATATGGCACTCCATTGTTTGTGCATACCAAAATGAGTTGTCAACAAGGTTGCAAAGCTTGTCATCAACCTATTTCTATATCACACTAACATTATAATGTCCTACCATTTCCTGAGAATTTAATAAAGATGGTTGAAGATAAAAGAGTTTCCAATTCTTCATGACAGATTGGCATAACACTCCTATGTCCATCAAATGAATGCTTCTCTATGTCTTCTTGTCGTATTTCTTCCCTTCTCGATATCTTCTCTTGTTGATGCCTTCGAGATGATTGGGAGATAAGGAAATATGATGTGAAGATAAAAGTGGAAGATCTAGGTTAAGCTTTAGGTAATTCAATTGGTCTCCAGGAATGTCATGGTTTCCATGTACTAGAAATATGTGTAGCACAATTGATAAGAATAGATGATCAGAGAATAACTAAGAATAGTTGTTCTGGTCATTAACTCTTAAATATTGTTTTGATGTAACAAGTTTTGTTTTCTTTGGTGTAACCACTCATCGTGTAACTCTTTACCCCAAAATAAGGTTTAAGCCGAGATCATCTCGAAGTTTATAACGCTCAAGTTGATGATCTACTTCTATTCCACCAACTCAAGTGAAACTTCAATCACTTAGTGTTTTGAAAAATTAATGCGCGAAAATTATCCGGATTTTCTGATGCATGAATGCAATGCACACTCTTGTGTCAACTCTATTTTCGGACCCTAAGTTCTGGGATGTTACACAACATCACGATGCCTGTCTCTTTTAATCTTCATTTTGTGCTTTTCGTGGAGCTTCATTCATTGGAGAATCTATTAATAGAGCTGCGATTTATTTCCTGAACTTGTTGACGTCAGACTGCATAATAGGGTGGAGTTAGTTTAATAGTTCTAGCAGTGGAAAAATCATTTGGTTTAAATAATCGGGTAGTCGTACCTGTGTAAAATCTTCTGATAGCTTGTGACCTATCCAGTTGGCCATGTTCTTCAGTGCATACAGGCCGCATGACATTCTGCAAATGCATGTAGATCATAATGCATAATTGTAGTAGAATTCCAAATATGTGGAAATAAAAATAAGTGCACTGTACCCGTTCTTTTGTTGTGGCACATTCTTTTCAACTATAACCGGCCAACTATTCACGGCATAATCAGACCAGCTACTACTTTTCTGGCATTCATGCAGAGATGTTACATCCAGATGTGCTTTAATTCCATTGAGCTGTAAGTATGAGAAGATAAGATTATTTTGCTTAGCACAATTGTTTGTAACAATGGTCTTACGGAATACGGACTAACCATGTGCTCCAGTTCTGGGTAGGATTTCTTGAAATTCTTTGTATTCTTACGCGCAGTCAAGAACTTGTATTCGCCTATTTTTAGGATCCACATTGACCACTAAAGCAAGTCCTAAAGGGGAAATTTCAAACTGTATACCGATCGAAGACTGCAAGTAGAACAACATCTCAATTCTTACATGGATTGTAAATTCACGTGGAAGCGTGTTCTGATTTTACTTACGATGAGGTTTCGAGGAAGGTGAACGCTGCTGCTAGTTCGGCGACGCCAGACCGGCTATGGCGGCATCAATTGGCGAGGGAGCGTCAGGCCGCCAGGGAACATGAACAAGGACGCGGCGGCGAGTTCGGCGACGACTGGACCGGATATGGCGTTGAGCTCGGGGAGGTCAGACCATCTATGGCGGTCAGCTAAAAGGGTGGGGCGAGCGTCCCGGTGGGGTGGCGGCCAGGGAGATGGGAGACGAGAAACAGGACGGTGCGGGGCGGCGGCCAGGGTGGAGTGCGGTTGATCTGTTAATCTGTGTATGTGAAAAGTCTAAACTACCCCATGGAGATGAACGGCCAGATAGTTTCCATACTGCTCTCTCCTCCCCGCAGTACAGGGTACCGTAAAAATGCTCTCGAAAATGCTTATAGGGGTAGGATGTGTGTATGTGTCTTCATAGGGTGAGTGGATGCACGTATGTGAGCATCTATGTACGTACGTTTGTACTGTGTTTCGCATAAAAAAATGGAACTTACATCGAGGCGCAACAACGCCCGATACAACTCAGAAATAACAAACTGGCCTCTGGATCCGCGTGGTCGTCGCTCGTTGCCGGGGAAGAAGTCACTTGGAGCGGCGAGGTTGCCATGGCAGCAAACCATGACCTATGAGAAGAAGAAGCACATGCTCCAAATAGCTCTGTTGTCGCCGGAATGTTGAAGAACGGGACAGGATGAAGCCGTCGTCATACACAAGGCCGCCCTTCGTCTGGAAAGGTCACCGGATCTGCAAAGATCGACCTTCCCTCGCTGAGCTGCAAGCGGTGTAGCTTTGCAGTCTGTCTGGGATGTTCTCTCAGTTCAACCTTCACGGTTATTGTGTCCGTTCATCTACAGAACATCAAAGCCAACAAGACCGTCCACTCGGTCTCTTGTTCTCGCGGCTTGGGCTCTACACCGTCGGTCGATTCATGGAGTTGTACGAACTAACAGAGTAGCTTGTATCTTACATGTGCAAGTTGTACCCTGCATATGCACGAGAAGATCTCCTCTACTTTCTGATCCTTCCCATTCCCGTGAGCAAAGATCACACTTGCTTGCCCTATTTTTAGTAGTCTCTTTCTCATGTACTTCTAGAGTGTTCTAGTTCTACCAGAGTCACTGCTAGCTACATGGGTGCTTTTAGGGTGCGGGGCGGCTTGTGGAAGCAATATATACTTCTGGTACTACGTACCTAGGGGTATTAATTACGATTTCATTTCCTGAAAGTATTCTATCTTTCAGTACCAGCGCAAAATAAAATGTCACACCGAAATCTATAACACCCATTAATTAATTTTTTTCCTACATTTTATCGTGGAATATTTGCATGTTACATGATTTTCCCTATTTCTGTGAAATCAATAAAAGAACGAAGTTATCAGCATCGAAACCACGAGTTTAATGACTTTATTGTTAAAGAATGATCTATTGGTTTTGTGACCGCATCACGCCAGTATAGTTTCCCAATAATTCAGTACCTTCGAGTCGTGTCTCCAAATGTGGATGCACACAAGCAATACCCTAAGTTGTTTGGTACCCATCATTTTCTTAAAATTCATTTCATATTCTAAAGCCAAACATATCTAGGTGTCATGGAATTGGAATGTCATTTCAGTTGAAATTTCAAAAAAATACCTATGCTATATTAACTATTAAGTGAATTCATGTCCTAATGCTGTCATTTTTATGGAATTCATTTTACTTTTGCCAAATAAAATGAAATACCCATCATTTCATTTCATTTGGCAAAAAATGAAATAAATTACAGAGAAATGACAACATGAGGAATATGAATTGACTTAACATAGCATATGCATTCTTTGAAATTCCAATTAAAATGACATTCTAATTTCATTATAGCCAAACACAAAGTGAATTTCATAAAAATGCTGGGTGCCAAAAAGAGAAATCGAGACTTTGTAAATATAGAAGGTAATATTGCATGGAACTAAAACCTCAATTGGTATGACAAACAACCAAAATTGTTTACAAATCATATAAACATGTACTCTCTTTAACCCAGAGCTGCAATACAGACAATAAGACAAGCTATGCCTACAAATTAGATTCTTATTGAGTCAGTCATTCCATGCATGACATACATATATAGATACACTCACTCGAACCCCGTGAAGACAAGTACTCGTGAACCCCGTGAGGACTTGATCGAACCTGGATGATTGAGTTATACATCCACTCCACTAGTCAAATGAGATACACTCACTTCTTTTTACGACCCAAGATTAGACACACTAGGCCTAACAGTTAGATCCAAGTTGGCTCAGTCACTCCATGCACAACACATATGATGCGACATGAGATTGACATGTTATAACCGAAAAGTTGCATCCGACAAAGTCACGTGCATTATGTGCCAAGTCAACGTGATGCAAGACCTGATTTGTGGACTTACTTGTCATGTATTTTTTCCAAGTAGCTAAAGATCTGCCATGTCATCTATAGAAAACATCTAAAATCATTTATATAAGGTTAGATATAAGGTCGGAAATTAGAGTAGTACTTCGCACCATCTTCTCTCTATCTATCGCCTATCATTTATTACTTTTACCTAAGAGCACGTGTAGAGGTTGGCTCTTTTATGAGAGAGCCCACTCCCCCTACCTTTTCATCCCTCTCTCCTCCACATAGACACAAATACCATGTAAACGGGCTATAAGCTCCTTATTATACTTGATATTAGGACTAGATAAACAATGCATTCATGGCGGAACAAAAATAACTTTGAGTGTGGAAAATACATCATTAATTCTGGTAAAAAACTCTCTAGTGGGAGGAACAACACAGCATTCCAGTAGGGTTGTTTACCTTTGACATGTGACAATACAACAATTAGTTATAATTGGCACGATGAACTTTGGATATGTTTGAATCAAATTATTGTTTCATAAACATTCTTTTTACTTGATTAGAAATAATTAGGTTATATAGTCACCACAATAATATATAAACGTGTGGAGACTTTAATATTTTTTTTAATATTTGATTTATTATTATGACATTTCTGAAAAAGTGCCACATTAATGATCAAATGTGTTTTTTTTTTGTGTTATCATATCGATATCAGAAAGAAAAATCCACATCTATATGTGTACGTGATGTTAGATGATTACATGCATTTAGGTTTACATTGTTTGTCATTGATATGCATATATGAGCTGATGTACAGTTATCACAACTATATGTTGTAGCTCGGTTAATAATGACAATGTACCAAAGTCATGGTTTAGATGGTAATTACGTATAGTTAAGGATATCCTCTCATTATGGTTCATTATGATAGGGTTCATAAAATAAATGATCACATCATGATACCGACAGTCATGAAGATACAAATCACTTCCGGTCAATCTATCTATACCTATTATAAAGCAAAACCCCACTAACATGCATTAACTATTTTCTGTCTCAACATGTAAGCTACCCACATCATCCATTATCTTAGCCAATCAAATGGCCATGTCATCCCAATAATACTCATTAAAACCAATATTTTCTTTCATGCAACATATCCATGTCATTTACTTTTCATCATCCAATTGTCCATGTCGCATATTTTTTTATCATCAAATAAAAAAATCACGTAAACTAATTAAGCCTTTCAAGAATTGTGATATGTTGTATATTTCTGGATATCCATGCATGGGTCTTATATATCACTTTATTTACATAACAAGAATACTAAATAATTCCCGCCGCCTCGTGTGGAGTAGGTTTCTAGTTAATAAGAAGGTACAAACACTTCAATATATTTATATGTTGTGGGCCTACAGGTTAAGTATCTTGCTTTTGGATTGAGTTTTAAAGCATGATATGTCTGGTTGATTATTGTTCTTGTAAGATATGGACCTTCGTTTTCCAATGTCTCCAGGACAATATTTTGCCATTATTTTACATACAAATATATATGTGTTGAAGAGAAAATACTCGACTTATATATTTTAGCACAATTTATTAATGTTAATTTCATATAGCTGGTTCCGGTAATCTGTTTACATCTGCAAGGTGACAGAAAATAGATTGTGAGCTCCCTAAAATGTCTTGTATTTTTAAACGTAAGTAATATTTTTTATATTAATTTGTAGTCCTGTCACTACTATACCCAACTTTTGAATTTTGTTGTACGCTCTCGCCCTCTGTTGGCTAACACTCAAATGCATTTGTTGTATAATGTAACATGGCTATGTCTTCTTCAACAACACGGTATTAGACCTCAATATTTAGATTCCGTGTTCTCCACAAATTCCTCTCTAAATAGTTATCAAATGTCAATGACATGTCACTTTATATTTTCAAACTATTTTAGGCCACTCAGATTTTTTTTGTTTGGTATTGATATTTCTACGGTAGCGCCATCGCTCCTTTCAGAAACACATGCCTAATTATCAACTTGCGAGGTTCCACCTCCAGTCATGGTTGTATTAGATTAGAATGCGTGTTAGGCTGCAATATTTATCTGACGCAAACTTTTCGAGAAAACTTGTACCGCCTCACACTCTCATACGGCTGAAGAGATAAACCCCTAGTAGCATTTGCTGCTAACTGAATACGATTGAGGTGAAAGTGAAACTGCGAAAAAGGAACTTACAGGCCGGAAATACCAAGATACACTTCCAACGCGCTAACTCACCTAGTCGCAACATGGACTGGATAAGCTCGGGAGCTAGTACTTTGCAACTTTTAATTAAGCTCCACATCTTACAAAGTCCGCCTTTGTTTCTAATACCTCTCACTCCTATCACGAGACTTTACACTTGACTGAACCATTTTATCTTGTATTGCTACAAGCTATACTCTCCGTATGAATGGGTATGTATGAGAGGTGACCTAACTCTTACATCCGAGAGTGCAGTAAGAAATAGCATGCAAAAGAAAAATTCTTGAAGAAATTAAGATTCATGTACCTGATCCAGTTTTATAGTGACAAAGGCCTACCAATTTATTTCCGCCTCCTTTTTGCATTTAGGGTGTGTGTTGGATAAATTCTGTTCTGTTATCTCTCGATAGCTTTTTTTAACGGGATGTAAAAGTTTTCGCCCAATCAATTAATTAAGATAGGAGTTTTTCAAACACATACTGCGCCGAGAACAAAGAAAGAGGGATTACTCTGCCGACATTATTCACCTGAAGAAAACACCATGTAAATGTTATCCTCTTCAAGATGATAAAGTCTATACATAATTTTTAGTGTAAGATTGGCAGGAGCGCTATGTGCCTATTAAAGGAGATGAAAAGGTTCACAGGTAAAAGACCAAAACGAAAAAATAAAGATATTTACAGCCAGGCCTTTGCCACAGTATTCAACCCCATCCAAACAGTACACACATCTCTCTAACGTGTTTAAGGGACGTCAGAAATGTCGTACGGACACGAATCATCGAACTCCATTACACAAGAAGTCCATCATGTAGACCTAGCTTCAAGTTCCTCATGGCCTATTTGCGCTCTGAACCAGCTGAAGAAAACTGCATGAGAGCATAACAGGTGCGCATCCCGACTGCCAGCTCTCTTTCGACCCGCCTCCCCTCGTACCTAGTTACTGCGCACCACCACTCTGCTGGGCTCGCCCAAACTTTTTATGAAAGTAGGTACTAATCGTATTATTAAAATCGCGTAAAAAATAATCCACCTTAGCATAGCAGTGCTGGCTCGCCCCCTCGTTGCATTTTCGAAGCTTTGCATCCTACAGAGTCAGCCTTTGTTTCTGATACCTCTCACTCCAATCACAACCTCACAAGACTCAAGACCTTAGCCAACTTCTTTCTCTTGTATTAGTACGAGTTATAGTCTCTTTGTATGAATGAGTATGTATGACAGGTGACAAGGGAAAGCCAGAAGAACCAGCTCCTATTAATCTATTATATCCATGTAACTGCAGCGGGCTATATATCGGGCAAAAGTAAGTTTGTAAGAGAAATTAAGATTTCTGTACCCTGAAGCAGTATTATAGTGTGAAGGCACTACGAGTCTTCATTCCTTTGTAAATGCTACCCTTTAGATGGTAATGAACTCTATTAGCTTTTATACCAACCGTCTTTTTAGACGTACGTATGTATGAACGGATAAGATAATTACCACACCGAATTTAATTTTAAAACTATTTAAGAAATCCATATCTTTGAATGAAAGAATGTAAGTGATAAATATATCCAATTATGAAGTAGACACCGGGATACTATATAGGAGATGATATGTCAAATAGTTATAGATATTACACCCGGTCTCTGCGAAAAAATGCACACAACTGTAATCCAAGAGTCATTATCGGATTATCAGATTTGCAAAGTCATAGTCGACTGTTTTTTTCTTAATTAAGTCTCAGTCATTTTTTATAAAAGTGCAACCACAGTTCAAATAAAATGTGATTGTACTTTTCTTTAGACCGTAGTTATTTTTTTTTTTGAAAAGATTGAGACTTAAGAGAAAATCTGGCAACTAAGATATCTAATAAAGTCAATTAGGGTCATCTAATATAGATTTTGAATTAGAGATTATCTTTTGCCAGAGCATTCAGGGTGACTTTTTTTGGCTTATGGTTATGCATAAGCCGGCTTATACCTGTCGATAGGAGAAAGCTATGGTTGGTAGAAACTCTTAAAAACTATATTATAGAATTCTTATCTCATGGATAGTAAGTCTATTGCATTGTTTTAAAAAACCATGAGGGTTTAGAACTATTTTGAACATCGTCAGTAACTTCGAGGACCGCAGTAAGCCTCCTCTATAACCACGTCAACGTTATACACTAGTTATTCATATTTAGAACCGTAAATGGATATACAGAGCAACTTTCAGGACTATATTTTTTGTTACATAGACATATGAACGGGTAGAATCCCATAAAGGTTCAATTGACAATAAAATAAAATAGAACTAGTACTTCTTCTAGGAACTCTTTGCAACCAACCATTGTAATTGTAAAAGAGCAACAAATTGAGAATTTAGATGAAGATACTAATGTTAATCAGCATGAAAACCGACCATAGTAATTGTTAAAGAGCAACAAACTGAGGATTTAGATGAAGATAATAATGTTAGTCAGCATGAATATCCAGTCGATTCAACAAATTCAGAAAATTCCAAAGTATTTGACAAACAACAACATGGAGTGAAGAACACCAAGATTTAATTAATCATATAGTTCTCTGAATCGTTACACATAAATAATTTTACAAGTTTTATCATACTTGGCATTTTTACCAACCGTTCATTGAGTCTAATCAAGAAAAAATAGGACTATCTGAAACTACTAAACTAAAACTACCTGAAACTAGCCGAAACTACCAAAAAAGAGTTATTTTTAATCTAAATTAAAAGGACATTTTGGTCAACTGATAGGACATCTCAATCTCACTCTCTCCCCTATCCGTCGCTCCTCTTCTCAAGTCCAAAGGAGATGGCGTTGCCCCGGGCTCCGGCCGTAGACTGGTGGGCGTGCCCTTTCCCCGCTCGCCCGCAACCCCGCTTCGCCGGTGGCCGCCATCCGCCCGCGTCAGTAGCCACCGCCGGTGGCCTTCATCCGCCCGCCTCCGCTTCATAAGCTGCCGCCGGTGGAAACCCCTCCCCAGCACACTTGCCCCCGCTCGCGGACCTCCAGCGCGATGTACCGGTGGTGGCCACGGGTGAGAACGCGGAACGTGTCATGCCCGAGTTCACCGGCCCCGGCTCGTTCAAGGGCGCGGCCGTGTCGGAGTACAAGTCCGGCGAGCCCTACCATGCACGCATGCTTGTGGTCGGCGGCTGCGGCAACTCCGGGATGGAGGTGTGCCTGGACCTGTGCGAACACGGCGCCCGGCCGGCCATGGTGGTCCGCGATGCCATCCACGTGCTCCCACGCGAGATGCTCGGCTTGGCCACCTTCTCCCGTCGCCGCCTTCCTAAGAAAGCTTTGCCGAAAGTTGTCTTCCCTGACGAAATTGAGTTCGTACACACTACACAGCGTAGCGGCAGTCGTCGGCAGGAAGCTGTGGGCGTAAGCCATGTCAGGCAAATGTTAGTTGCATGCATCAGTTAGCTGGCCGGGTCGTGTTGTGCATGCATGCAGCAGCTAGTGTGTTAGTGGCAGCAGGGTTAGTGCGTGCGTGCTCGTGCGTCGTGTGTGTGCACGGGCAGGAGCAAGGCTCCGGCTGTATAACCCAGCCCTTTGTAATCTGCTATGTACCGTGAGTTAAACAGGAGAGTAATTCGGGCGTTCGACGCCCGCGGCGGCGTCTTGGCGTCGGCCGGAGAAACCTCTGTGTCCCAGCTCCGGTCCTCTCGTCTCCCAACCTCCATTGTCTTGTTCAGAGCGAGCTCGAGCGAGGAGAGAGGTTGCACCTTCGGGCTGCAACAACAGAAGCGGGGTGGTGAAGTCGTCGTAGTGGCGCTACTCTCCTCACCACGCCAGCAGCCGTTCCTTCTGTTGCCGCCAGGCCTGCCCGTCGCGGGTACGCGCTCGTCGGTGCGGATGTTCCTGTTCGGCTCGGGGACGATGCAATCTGATCCTGCAGGCGAGGAGCTTGATGGTCGGCAGATCCGATCCGGCGTTTCCGACCACGATGGTGCAGGAAGGCCACGGCAAGGGCGTCGCAGTCAGGTCGAGCTAGAGAAAAAAAATAGGTCGAGCTAGAGAACAGAGAAAGGAGTGCGTTGGCGCTTCTGGGTTTTTTCACCTTGCCCTCATAATCAGAGTAAGATGATTGAACGGCTTACATTAATTGTGCACTAACGAAGACTGAATCAACGACTCAAATTATTTAGGAGGAAAGCTACCGGAAACTACCTAGGTAGTTTTCACAAGCACCGTAAAAGAGCTCATATAATTTATTGGTGTATATTTTAACTGTCCCATGCAAAGATTATTACTCTATGCTATGTAATAATAATTCCATACATTTTCACAAAAATGCCTACAAAGGCCCCATTTTATCGTCAGGGACTCGAAAATGTATGGACCGGTGAGAGTGACCAGCCTTGTATGAATGTACTGCCTACCCGCTTGGGATAAATACACAAGCGTCAAGGACCAAGCGAGCAACGCCATGCCGTGCAATCCAGCCCAAAGGAGGCGGGTTGGCATTCATATATAAATAGATACCCCAGATCAGGCAGATTGTACCGGTACCCTTGTCTAGCGACGAAGCTCGGTAAGATGGTCGAAACTGGTCGGAGGCAGTTTCTGAAATTGCACTATGTGTCGGCTTCTCGGTCGAAATAAGCTGGATGGAAACTAGACAATTCTTTTAGGTTTATGTTGCGGAGAACCTAGAAGCCAGACTAAAAGCTGAAAAGAAGTGTGCCATCTATACCCGCTAGAAACATGATACATCTCATCTAACATGATGAAGGTGTGTCAGAACCGCCGTAGGGACTAGGGGCACACATCGTAGCCTATTCGCGAACCAGCTGACGAACCGCATTAGAGCATTGCATGTGTGCGCACCGCGGTGGTCATTGATGCTGCCACCGCCACCTCCAACCCATACCTAGTGGCTGCGGACTACGGCTTCTGGCTCGCCGACTCGTCAACCAGAGACTTGCGAGCTACTTTGCATTTTCGAAGCTTCACATCTTACAGACTTGGTCTTTGTTTCTGATACCTCTCACTTCTATCACAAGACTTTAGAGTTTAACTAACTTCTTTCTCATGCATTGCTACAAGCTATAGTCTCTTTGGATGGATGGGTATGTATGAGAAGTGAAAAGGAAAGCTGGGAGATACAGTCCCATTACATCCGTGTAACTGCAACAGGCTATATAACAGGCAAAAGAAAGTTTGTTGGAGAAATTAGGATTTCTGTACTCCGAAGCAGCTTTTTGGTGAGAAATTAAGGTTTCTGTACTCCTATCAGGTTGGGTGTGGATAAAGAGAACCCGGCGGCAGGTGCTCCTGTTTTGGGGAAATGCAAAAAATTATTTAAAAGCAAGTTTTAAAATGTGAAACAAAAAAATTATGTACAAAACTAATAAAACATGTACCCTGTGTATGAATTTCGTGTCGAAAATATTATTTATTTCGTCTCAGTAAAAAAGAGAAAAATCATGTGCTATATTGCAGTCTATATGTGACGTATTTTTGTCCTTTTTACACGGGCCAACTGAAAAATTATTTTTTCACAAAACTTACGTCACATGTCTGGTACATACAAGATCTACGTGCGTATATTTTTTACATACATTTTTAACATTTAGAAATTTGTTTTTCCACCCGGGTGCACATGCACCCGGGAGGACCGGCGTATTTTCCATCAGGGGTGGTGAAGTCGTCGTAGTGGCGTTACTCTCCTCACCACGCCAGCAGCCGTTCCTTCCGTTGCCGCCGGGCCTGCCCGCCGTCACGGCACCCTCGGGCGTAGGGTACGCGCCGTCCGGCCTCGCTGCGCTCGTCGGCGCGGATGTTCCTGTTCGGCGTGCGGTAGATGACTCGCCGGATATGAGGATTGGGGACGATGCAATCTGATCCTGCATGCGAGGAGCTTGATGGTCGGCAGATCCGATCCGGCGTTTTCGACCACGATGGTGGAGGAAGGCCACGGCAAGGGCGTCGCAGATCGAGTTAGAGAAAAAATAGGTCGAGCTAGAGAACAGAGAAAGGAGTGCGTTGGCGCTTCTGGTTTTATTTCACCTTGCCCTCATAATCAGATTAAGATGATTGAACGGCTTACATTAATTGTGGACTAACGAAGACTGAATCAACGACTCAAATTATTTAGGAGGAAAGATACCGGAAACTACCTAGGTAGTTTCCACAAGCACCGTAAAAGAGCTCAAATAATTTATTGGTGTATATTTTAACTGTCCCTATGCAAAGATTATTACTCTATGCTATGTAATGATAATTCCGTACATTTTCACAAAAATACCTACAAAAGGCCCATTTTGTCGTCTCGCCTCGTGGACTCGAAAATGTATGGACCGGTGAGAGTGACCAACCTTGTACGAATGTACTGCCTACCCGCTTGGGATAAATACACAAGCATCAAGGACCAAGCGAGCAACGCCATGCCGTGCAATCCAACCGAAAGGAGGCGGAGTGGCATTCATATATAAATAGATACCCCAGATCAGGGCAGATTGTACCGATACGCTTGTCTAGCGACGAAGCTCGGTAAGCTGGGCGAAACTGGTCTGAGGCAGTTTCTGAAATTGCACTATGTGTTGGCTTCTCGGTCGAAATAAGCTGGATGGAAACTAGACACTTCTTTTAGGTTTCTGTTGCGGATAATCTAGAAGCCGGTCTAAAAGATGAAAAGAAGTGTGCCTCTATACCCGCCAGAAACATGATACAGCTCATCTAACATAACGAAGGTGTGTCAGAATCGCCGTAGGGACTATGGGCACGCGTTGTCGGTCCCCATTGCACCACAAATCCATCCTTGGACCTAGCTTTGAGTTACTCGTAGCCTATTCACGTTCTGAACCAGCTGACCAACAACATCAGAGCACAGCGGGTGCGGACCGCGGCTGCCGGTCCTTCCTCCCATCCGCTACCAACCATGCTGTTTCCGCCACCGCCACCTCCAACGCATATCTAGTGGCTGCGCACTACGGCTGCCGGCACGCCCACTCGTCAACTGGCAACTAGCGAGCTAAGGAGCTACCCTGCATTTTCGAAGCTTCACATCTTACAGAGTCGGTCTTTGTTTCTGATTCCTCTCACTCCTATCACAAGACTTCAGACTTTAGCTAACTTCTTTCTCATGTATATATTGCTACAAGCTATAGTCTCATTGGATGGATGGGTATGTAGGAAAAGTGAAAATGAAAGCTGGGAGATACACTCCTATTATATCCGTGCAACTGCAACAGGCTATATATAACAGGCAAAAGAAAGTTTGGTGGAGAAATTAATATTTCTGTACCCCGAAGCAGCTTTTTGGTGAGAAGGCCCTATCAGTTTGCATCACTTTGTAAGTGCCGGAAAAAAATCCGCACCGCCATCCTACACTATTCATAATAAGTTATGGTTGTTCTAACATTTTATTGCATATATACAACTGAATCCATATTTTTTAGATCATAAGGTTGTCATCTATTATGGTAACATCGATGATGGGTCATGTGTAAGTATGGTTACAAAGAGTTATATCCGACAGTGGTTCTTAGTTAACCACACAACATTTCCACTAAAATCACAAATTGTACTTGTATTTTTGTATGAAGCTATATGATATCTAGAGGCTTAATTTCTTTTGCATTCTCAGGTTCTTATTTCTGGCACCATCGATAGCCATGTTTGGATCAAGAAGGAGCTAACCATGTTTTTTTTGACGAAAAAGCAGTTGGCCCATGTTTCATTAATCGTAGGGAGGAGAAAAAAAGTACAAGGAGGTACCTAAAAGGAAGAGAAAGTAAAAAAAACTAAGAGGAGCTAACCATGTTAATGGGTGGAAGTTTTTTCTTCCGTATATTTTTTGGACTTTCCTTTTTCTTACCTTATCATATTCTTTTAGGAATTCATGGTTGCTGGGTGGAAGATCTTAATCAAAAACGTATTTCTTTTGTAAGAACTTCTATCAAAAGTCTCAAATTGTCGACTTTCTTGTTTACAATATACAATAGGTAACTAATCATGCCATGTTTCTTTTTTCATGTTGACCGGAAATGTACATGTAGAGCCACGACATCCCATTCAAAGATCTGTGCATTTGCAAATACAGATAAGGTACACAACAATAACGTAATCCTGGAACAACTTCAGAGGCATTATAGGCGAAGAGACATTTATCCTACGAGTTTGGAGGAATGGAGGCGGCGCTGACACGTCCATGTACCTCAACTTGCGCTCTTTCTTTATATCTTGTCCATGAGAGTACCATAACCGTTAGGAATTGTGTAGCTAACTAGCTACAGTTCCTCTTGGCCGCTGTTAACCTTCACATCTTACACAACCAGCCTCTGTTTCTGATACCTCTCACTCACATTAGGCCAGGCGGCCGGTGTTATCTTCAGTTTTCTGTTTCTTTTGAGGAAGAGCTGAACTGAGCCTCTTATTGAGTGGGTGTGTTCGCTTTGCCTATGCATCCTATCAACCTGTAATTCTTAGTGTTTTGTCCCCCCCCTTTCTGTAATGCAAATCCAGTGCTCGTGTTGTTCAGGTGAAACTGTGTATGTATGAGAGGTCACAACGGAAAGCTAGCCAAGTCAACTCCTCTTATATATGAGTAACTGTATCATATAAGAAGTTCATTTGTTGTAGGAATCGAGAGCATTGTACCCTGCATCATTTTTTGTAGGGACAGGGCCCCTACCAGTTTTTATCACTATGCACATGCTGTCTTCTACATGATAACAGATTGTATACTAGCCATTGGTCTTAGGTAATAATAACATGGAGCCTCAAGAGCTTTAGCATTGTGCAATTTAGAAATCTACCATTTTGATGCAGAGACTTGCTCCCATTTTTATTAATAAAAAAATAACTGCAACATATAAGAAGCATTTGTTGGAGGAATCAAGACCATTGGTCCCTGAATCAATTTTATAGGGACAGGACCCCTACCTTTTTATCACTATCTACATGATAATAGATTGTATACTAGGTAACAATAACATGGAGCCTCAAGTGCTTTACCATTCGCGTTGCTTCCTAACAAAGAGGGAGCGGAATGCATCGGAGACTATCGCCCCATCAGTCTCATCCATGTTATCCCCAAGATTATTGCCAAGGCCATGGCCACAAGACTGAGGCCCAAAATGGATGACATCATCTCGGGAAGTCAGAGCGCTTTTATCAAGAACCAAAGCATCCACGACAACTTCATGTATGTCCGCAATGAAGTCCCGAAGGCGAGGAGGTCCTGCTGCGTCCTTCCGGCGGCGACGAAGGAGTATCCTCGGACCTGCACACAGAACCAACAGCAGAGATAGGGACGATACCTGCTGACAAAGATGAACCATGCTCCCATTTACTGCACGATGGCGACGGGAACCCCGCCACAGCCCAGAACGCGTCAACCCTGGCTAGATCGGAGCTAGCAGGACTCCGACACGGCGAGTCGATGTCGAGGATCGGCTCCTCCGCTACCCGCACGGCGATGTGATCCGGCTCATACAGCGTCTCCAGGTCCTCCTCCACCATGGACGGCTCGGCCACGAGCGCTCCCAGCACGTCAAACCTCGAGCCGGAGGAACATCATCCCCATGCCACCGGCGCTAAGGTTTTCCGGCGACGTCGTAGTGCGGTCACCTCCAGATCGCCCGCGAACATCACGAGGGTCGTGTGTAGGTATAGTTACAAAGAGTTATAGCCGACACTGGTTCTTCTTTGACCCCACAAGATTTGCACTAAATCACGAATTATACTGGTATTGTTTTATGAAGTTATATGATATTTAGAAATTTCAACTTCGTTTGCATCCATAAGTTGTCATCTCTACAACCGTCGGTAGTCATTTTTGGATCAAGAAGGAGCTAACCATGTTAATGGGTGAAAGTTTTGTTTTCCATATTTTTTGGCCTTCCTCTTTTTTCTTAACTAATCATATAATTTTATGAATTCAGAGTTGATGGGTGGAAGATCTTTAATCACAAATGTATTTATTTTCTAAGAATTTCTATCGAAAGTCTCTAATTGGCGACTTATCTTGCTATCGATATATAACAGGTCTCCAATCATGCCATGTTTGTTTTTTCATGTTGACCGGAAATGTACATGTATAGCCACGACATTCCATTCAAGAATCCGGTGCATTTGCAAATACAGATAAGAAACACAACACTGACGTAATCCTGGAACAACTTCACATGCATTATAGGACATAGGTGAAGACACATCTATCCTACAAGTTTGGAGGCGGCCCTGACACGTCCATGTACCTCAACTTACGCTCTTTCTTATCCATGAAAACACCATAACCATCGGGAATTGTGTAGCTACACTTCTTCACGGATCTTAACCTTCACATCTTACACAACCAGCCTATGTTTCCGATACCTCTCACTCACATTAGGCCAGGCGGTGTTATCTTTTGTTTTCTGTTTCTTTTGAGGAAGAGTTGAGCTGAGCCTCGTATTGAATGGGTGTGTTCGCGATGCCTATGCATCATATCCACTTGTAATTGTTTGTGTTTTGTTCCCCCTTCTAATAATGCAAAAGTAGTGCTCATGTTGTTCAGGTAAAAAATGTGTATGTATGAGAGGTCACAACGGAAAGCTAGCCAAGCCAACTCCTCTTAGGCTCTTATATATGTGTATGTTAGAGCATAGGCTTTTCATGTTACTAGGTTGGTTTAGATGGTTGATACATGTGGTAACATTGAGTGATCCATGAGATGTGGCAACATTGAGTGATCCATGAGTTGTAATAAGTCGTGAACAAATTTTTTAACAAGTCAATAAAGTGGCCATATGCATCATTTTGATGCAGAGACTTGCTCCCATTTTTTATTAATAAAAAAATAACTGTAACATATAAGAAGCATTTGTTGGAAGAATCGAGACCATTGGTCCCTGAATCAAATTTATAGGGACAGGACCCCTACCAGTTTTTATCACTATCGACATGATAATAGATTGTATACTAGGCATTGGTCTTAGGTAACAATAACATGGAGCCTCAAGTGCTTTAGCATTGTGCAATTCAGAAAATCCAAGTATGTACGGTAGTGACAGAGAAATAGCACGTGGTTTACAAACCATGCTTGGTTTGGGTGCTCGCATTTTTCTCGATTTTCCAGAATTTAACCAGCGTTATGCTTTCAGTGGTAGGTGACGTGCTCGTAAACAGCGAGCCGCCCGTGGTGATTTCGTCAACCTCAAGATTTACCGGACCAATCTCTCGGAGGTGCACATAGGGGTAGGGTTTACGTGAGTGTGGTCATAAGAGTGTCTGTGCATACGTGTTTGTGAACGTCTACGTGTAATGTGTATCTTAAAAAAAGTTGATGGACTGCGCTTCCTTGCCGACCGCTCGACAGGATCCATCTCACGGACGCTCCCCAACGCGTCTTGAGGCATGACTTGGGTCCCCGCGCTCAGCCCGGGCAACAACGACACCCACGGCTCGCTCTCGGCGCTCGCCGGGCTGGACTGACTCCGGCAATTTGTGGAGACGGAAGAGGCTGCACATTGGTACATGCTCGTAGACGACCAGCTTCTCTTCCTTCACCTTGGAGTAGTAGCACGTGATGATCTTTGGCACGTCCTCGTGCTAGAGCTTGCTCGCCATTGGAAGAGGAAGAACAATCGTTGCATGATTGAACAGCAGCCGATAATTATAACTGAAGAATTGTGCTAGTGACGATTGCAGTGGCACAATTCTTGCTGTGCTCCCCCACCGTACCTACGCCAGGACGCCACCCACCTCCACGCGGCCAACAACACAGGCTCCCTGAGTTCCTCAACTCCAGCCCAGGCTCGCCCAGGCCTCGCGGCGGCTCTCTGTTTGCTCCTGACATGACCGCGCTGCTGCCCCGGCCGGAGAACTCGATTTCTCACAGGCCGTCTCGACCGTTCGACACAAGACACTCGCGAGCGGCTTCACCGTCAGCATTCGGATCAAGGAGGGACACCGTGGCGTCCCCATTGCGAATATGGCAGAACGGAACCTGTGTTGCAGCCTGGGCATCCTAGAGGAGAGGATGTTATGGAGAAGGTCGTGCAGGAGCAGGCATACAAGGAGATGTTCAGAAATGGGGTGCCTGCCAACGCTGTCGCCGCGCTGTTCAGCGGTGGTGGCTGCGCTGATCAACCACGGAGGAGAAGGGGCCATTGACCAGGGAAGCACAATCTACACACAGCAGCGACATTTGGAATGAATCAAGATGCACCGCCGGCTCAGAATATAGCTCTTGCAGGGAAGCACAATCTACACACAGCAGTGGCTTTGAAAATCTTCAGAACATATAATAGCAACAGCAGAGAAGAATCAACCTGTCGACTGTCGAGCAGCAATTGATCCTGTACTCGTCATCGCCGTCGCCGTCGGTTCAGCTATGCTGCTTCGGCCGTCGAAGCCGTCCGCCATGCTGCTTTGGCCGCCTCCTGCTAGATGGGTTCAGAGCCGCCTCGATAGAGCCGTCCGCCATGCTACTACGGCCGCCGCCGGCAACCTAGGAGATAGTAGCTGCCCGAGCTCACCTAGCGCCGACGGTAATACCAATTGTATGTTTTAGAGCACGTGGGACAAAAATTCATAACCCAAGATGTGGTAATACCGTTGTAATGATTAAGTGCAATTGGCTATAATAAGGATAATTTTGTGTAAAGTCAATTGAATACGAGAACTTGCCGGTGGCAAGATGGTTAGGAGGATGGTTGTATCCCAAGCCCACCAGAGTTCAAACCCTAGGTTTAGCGCTGGTGTTTCTCATTTAGGCGGAATATTCTTTCAGTGGGAGGCGACGTTCCCGTCGACGGCGAGGCGCCTGTGGTGACTTCATCAATCTCAAGACCCGCCAGCTCAGTCTCTCGGAGGTGCTCATAGGGGTAGGGTGTGCGTGTGTACGTTCATTTGGGTGAGTGTTGTTAAAAGAGGTTAGCGCTGATGTATAGATACGATCCTAACCTCTACACCTAACCCCAACCAATAGATAGATAGATAGAATTCAAGTCTGTTGGTTCGGTATGTAATCTTAACCACCTGTAAACCCTAGCTCATTGAGCTGTATATAAGGAGACTTAAGCCGATGCTTTGAGGCACGGCACAATTCAAACCCTATTTCGTTTCTTCATATGGTATCAGAGCCTACACTCCTAATCACCCATGGCTCCCAGCGCTCCGCCGTCATCCTCTGCGCAGATCAACATCATCGCAGCACTAAGCGCCGCCATCACCATCAAGCTTGATGGAGACAACTTCCTGCTCTGGAAAGCTCAGGCTCTGCCTGCGCTCTACAACAATGATCTGTTCGACTTCGTCGATGGATCAAAGGTGGCGCCGCCAACGAAGATCGCTGCCGCCGCCGGGGGCACCGAGCTGATCGACAACCCGGCGTACGCGATCTGGTTCAAGCAAGATCAGCAGGTTCTGAGTGGCCTGCTCGCCTCTCTCACGCCCGCCGTGCTCGGCCACGTCCAACTCCTCAAGACGGCCGCGCAGGTGTGGGAGGCCCTGGATCGGACCTTTGCGTCCAGGTCCAAAGCGCGGATCGTGCAGCTCCGCACCGCACTCGTGAAGCCCAAGAAGAGGGACGTGTCGATGTCCAGCTACTTCAACCACACCAAGCGAATCGCCGATACGATGGCGGCGATCGGCAACCCCATCAGCGACGACGAGATCGTGTCCTACGTGCTCGCCGGCCTCGGCGACGACTACGATAACTTCACCACCTCCATGGTTGTTCTTGCAGGAAACGAGGACTTCACCCTCAACGATCTGTACAGCCACATGACGGCCTACGAGGCGCGCACCGGCGACCGCACCTCAGGCAACTACAGCAACGTCCAGTTTCAGCACTCCGCCAACAACGCCGCTCGCGGTGGCGGGTGTGGCGGTTACCACCGTGGTGGAGGCGGACGTGGCCGCGGCGACGGTGGTCGCGGCAATGGAGGAGGCCGCCACAATGGCGGCTACAACGGCAACGGTGGTGGTGGTGGCGGTGGAGGCTACCACGGCAACGGGGGTGGTGGTGGTGGCGGCTACCCAGGCGGCGGTCACGGCGGCGGCCGTGGCGACAACTCGGGGCGTGATGGCAATGCCTCGGGTGGAGGACGTGGACGCGGCGGCAAGTCCACGTGCCAGATATGTGGCGTGTACGGCCATGATGCACTGCGCTGCTACCAGCGCTTCAACCACGAGATCCAGCCAGAGACGGGCGCATCCAGCAACCGGGCCGCGCACTACTCCAACTTCAACGACGCCTACACCAGCGACACCAGCTGGTACCTGGACTCCGGCGCCACCGACCACATGACGAACGACCTCGAGCGCCTCCACACCCACGAGAACTACAGAGGCAGCGAGCAGATCCAAGTTGCCAACGGTACGCACATCCCGATCTTACACATTGGTGAATCTAGTTTATCTGGTTCAACTCGTCCCCTTCGTCTAACCAATGTCCTGCATGCTCCTCGACTTAGCAAAAATCTCCTTGCCACTCATAAGCTTGCCCGTGATAACAATTGTTTCGTTGAAATTCATCCTCACTCTTTTTATGTCAAGGACCGCACCACGAGGGCAACGCTGCTTCAAGGTAGATCGCATGGCGGTCTTCTCCCAGTTCCACATCCTCATCGTCATCCACCATCATGCCGTCCGCAAGCTCACTCCACCTCGCCGTCGAAGGAACTGTGGCACCGCCGTCTCGGACACCTAGCGTCTCCCGTCGTCCAAACCATCCTTCAGATGAATAAATTAGGTTGTCTCCCAAATAATGGAGTGTCACATGTATGCGATGCATGCCAGCAGGCCAAACTCCACCAACTGCCTTATGCAGTCTCTAGTCGTGTTTCCCTTTCTCCTTTAGAGCTCGTTCATACGGATGTATGGGGTCTAGCAATTAAATCAGCTGGCGGGTTCAAATATTATGTCAGCTTTCTTGATGACTTTAGTAAATTTTCGTGGGTATATTTGCTAAAACATAAATCCGATGTTGAACATGTGTTTTATCAGTTCCAAAAACAGGTTGAACTTTCCCTTGGCACCAAAATACTCTCGGTTCAATCTGATTGGGGAGGAGAGTATCAAAAACTGCATAACTACTTTAAACAAACTGGCATCACCCATCGTATCTCATGTACGCACACCCATCAGCAAAACGGCGCCATTGAACGGAAACATCGTCACCTCGTCGAAACTGCTCTCGCCCTCCTAGCCCAGTCTTCCGCACCTCTCCGTTTTTGGGACGATGACGTTCTAACGGCGTGCTATCTCATAAATCGAATGCCCAGCCGTGTCATCCACAATGAAACACCTGTTACCAAACTATTCAAGAAACCCGTAGACTACACCCTCCTTCGTGTCTTTGGCTGCGCATGCTGGCCAAATTTGCGGCCATACAACAATAGGAAACTAAGTTTTCGCTCACGCCAGTGTGTCTTTCTCGGGTATAGTGGTGATCATCTAGGTTTTCGGTGCCTCGATCGCTCTACGGGTCGTATATATGTGTCCCGGGATGTCGTTTTTGATGAACACGCCTTTCCCTTTTCCACTGAAACTTCCGCTCTTTCTCCACCTACCGAAGATGCTATACTACTTCCTGAACCGGATACTGATGATCCCTTATGTAATGATACGGCTTGTGCTACTGACGGTGCTGGTTCTTCTCCTGTTTCTTCAGTCTTGCAGGTACCAGCACATCTCGTTGCTCCACCAGCCATGCATGACGATCAGGCACCTCATGCAGCTCATGATGGGCCGCAAGCTGACGCGGACCCTAGCGCGGTCGACTCTCCACCGCGCACTCCGTCGCCCACTGCTCATGGGCCGGCCCATGAGACACATCCGACACCAACCGCCTCCGCGCGATCGTCCGCGGGGTCATCGGCCCAGTCTGAGTCCACTGTTGCTGATCCAGCTCCTGTGCTTCCCGCTCGGCGTCAGGTCAAACCTGTACGTCTGTTTGATGGAATCATCCGCTATGACACCACAAAGCGTGCTGTTGCTGCCGAGCCCACATCGCATGTTGATGCTCTGGAGAATCCTGCATGGAAATCGGCAATGGATGATGAGTTTCGCGCCCTGTGCATTAACAACACATGGCGTCTGGTTGATCCTCCTCCTGGCCGCAGTATAGTTGGATGCAAGTGGGTATTTAAACTGAAGCAAAAACCTGATGGCTCCGTTGATCGCCACAAGGCCAGGCTCGTCGCAAAGGGGTTCACGCAGCGTCACGGAATTGACTACACCGACACATTCTCTCCAGTGGTCAAGCCTACCAATGTCAGGCTGATCTTGTCTATCGCCGTCTCTAGGGGCTGGACACTGCGTCAGATCGACATTCAGAATGCATTTCTCCACGGCGATATTCAGGAGGAGGTGTACATGTATCAGCCCCCAGGGTATGTTGACAAGAACTATCCTAATCGTGTATGTCGTCTTCAGAAGTCTTTGTATGGATTGAAACAGTCCCCAAGAGCATGGTACTCGAAGTTGAGCTCACAGTTGCAGTCTTTAGGCTTTGTACCGTCCCAGGCCGATACCTCCCTGTTTATCTTCATCAAAAAGGAGGTAATCATCTACATGTTGATCTATGTAGATGACATCATCATTACAGGATCGTGCAAGCAAGCTATCAATAATTTGATGCAGCAGCTAAGATCATCCTTTGCAGTTAAGATTTGGGTAATCTGTCATATTTTCTTGGTATTGAGGTGACAGGGACGGAGGATGGAATTGCACTTACTCAAGCTAAGTATGCAGCAGATCTTCTCAGGCGTGTGAAAATGGGGGACTGCAAAGACATGGCTACACCGATGTCGTCGTCCGAGAAGCTTAGCAAGTCTATAGGAACATTGCTGACAGATGCCAAGACGTTCAAGTATCGAAGTACAGTTGGAGCACTGCAATATCTCTGTCTGACCAGACCGGACATTTCCTTTGCTGTAAATCGAGTCTGCCAGTTTCTGGCCGCACCAACCGAGGTACACTGGTCAGCGGTGAAGCGTATCTTAAGGTATGTTCAGGTCACACTGAATTACGGTCTGCATATTCAGAAATCCTCGTCAACCGAGTTGAGTGTCTATACGGATGCCGACTGGGCAGGTTGCCCGGATGATCGGAGGTCCACTGGTGGCTATGCAGTGTTCTATGGACCAAATCTGGTGTCCTGGAGTTCACGGAAACAACCCACTGTTAGTCGATCAAGTGCAGAGGTGGAGTACAAGGCAATTGCAAATGGGACGGCCGAAGTAACCTGGTTACAGTCAGTTCTCAGAGAACTAGGAGTGTTTCAAGCAAAGGCTCCAACGTTATGGTGTGATAATCTTGGAGCCACGTTCCTCACAGCGAATCCTATGTTTCACGCACGGACGAAGCATATAGAAATTGACTTCCATTTTGTTCGAGAAAAGGTGGCAGCCGGTGCACTGAAGGTTCAGTTCATATCCTCTCGTGACCAGATAGCAGATATCTTCACAAAGGCACTTGGTCGAGATGTGTTCGATCGCCTGAAGTTTGAGTTGTGTTTAGCTCGTACATGTTTGGATCGAGAGGGGCTGTTAAAAGAGGTTAGCGCTGATGTATAGATACGATCCTAACCTCTACACCTAACCCCAACCAATAGATAGATAGATAGAATTCAAGTCTGTTGGTTCGGTATGTAATCTTAACCACCTGTAAACCCTAGCTCATTGAGCTGTATATAAGGAGACTTAAGCCGATGCTTTGAGGCACGACACAATTCAAACCCTATTTCGTTTCTTCATAAGTGTGTGCGCGTGTATATGAGCGCTTGCGTTGTACTGTGTTTTAAAAAAAAAAGTCAATTGAATACATCGTTTCCGCTTTACCTTGCAGAACATGCATATATAGATCCGAAGTTCATGTGTTGGATGAATTAATACTTCTGTGTACCTGAAGCAGCTTTTTTATAGTGACTGGTGGGACCTACCAGTTTTTATTACTATGCAAATGCGAACTTGTAGATGACAATTATGCTTGGTTGATTGTGGCTCTTTTGAGGACATCCTCTATTTTTACGGTGGCTGTTTGTGGGCCTTGAACACTTTGTGTCTCTGCATGTAGGTCATATTTCTTCCTCCCGTGTGTGATGCAGCTGTCCTCCCCAACTGGCGGGTGGTGCGAGGTTAGTTTTCCACCCTTTCGCTTGTGTATTCCTTGCGTGCGTTCAATATTTCCTAGTACCGATTCTTTTTTGTGGCTGCTGGTCCGTGGACCCCATTTGTTAGTGGGAAGAGATTGCTTCGGCAGTGATTTCCTTTTACGCTGGGTGAGGGCGGCCATTGGTTTCTTCGTGTGCCAATGGCTGAATTTGGCAAACATAGGTGAGGATATGATAAACTTGTTTGCTTAAACTGTGACATTGCTACTCCTGTTTTGTCAGGGGTTTGCTATATCCTGTTGGCCATGTCGGCTGTGTGGGGCCGATTTAGATCGATCGGCCGTACTGCTTTGTACCTCAAGATTTGTTTTCCTGTTCTCTTATTGTTTTTCTTTTGTGTGAGCTCTATTTTGTTTCTTCTTCGTTGTGGCCGGTATTCTGCTTAGGAGAGGCGTGATTTGAGATTTCTTTGCTTGTTTAGTGATGTCCACGGCGACTTGAAGGCGAAGCCGGACATGTAGCACATCAGGATGAGGAAGGTAGTGGTTGGGGACATAGGTTCCAGATCTTTTCTCCCCAATTCCCCTCTTGATAATGATTTGTTGTAATGTTTTATTTAGCCGGATTTTGATGGCGCTCTGTTCCTCTTTTCTGCCAAGGAATGACGATATGTATCGTCCCATTCGTGCTCTAGCTGCATGGAATTACCAGGTTTTGGCTACTGGTGCAATTTGGCAGAAGCCCGCCCTACATAAATAGGAGTAGATACGGTATAATCTGGTGTTGGCAGTGGTGCCTGGCAGTGCGTTTCAAGAGGATGATAATGTGGGAAATAATGACCCAGCTCTGCTGCCTTGCTTCCAATCCCCTGAATCACTTGCTAGCAGCGAATAACATCTTTCATCTCTCTTCAAAAAAAAAAAATCTTTCATCTCTAGACAATTGATCAAACTTTATATTGGCCGTCAGTATTTTAAGTAACATTGAGGCTTGAGAATTACAATTCTGATGTCAAGATCTCGAAATACTAAGACAAATCTGATGTCCAGAGAAATCTATCCTTTATTGCGCTTGACACAAAATGAGTAGACATTACTAGTCCTGGGAAGTCTATCCTGGGGGTAGCAAAAGCAGCACAAGTTGATGCAGTGAAATAGGAAGACTAGGTGTGGTGGAAAACAAAACAGTTGTCGTGGGTGCGAGAAGCTGGCCTGATGTGGCCAGTCCGTCCTGCTGTTTCGACTCAATGGTACAGACTGTACATGCGACAATTGTGAACCTACAAAATTTCTTGGCCAATGTTAACCTGCACATCTTACACCCTCAGAATCTCTTTCTGATACCTCTCACTCGCATTAGCTAACTAGCTAGTTTCTCCTCTAATTATACTTGATGTAGTTTCTTTGTGTGAGAGGCCAGGGAAGGCTACCAAAGCCAACTCCTCTTATATATATACAGTTAATAATTTCATAGGGACATGGCCCCTACCAGTTTTTATTGCTATGCACATGCTGTCTTCTACATGATAATAATAAACTGTATACTAGCCATTGGTTTAAGGCAACAATGACATGAGGCCTCAAGTGCCTTACCATTGCGCGATACATAAAATTTGAGTCTGTACGGTACATTACACAGTCAAGAAATAGCATGTGATCTCCCTCACAAGATAAGTAAGTATACTAGCCCTGCTTTGTCCTTACACAAAGTCAAGTAATATGCTGATAGCAGACTTGAGAACACACCCTTCATCTATGGAGGGACTCAAGGCGCCAAACATAGGCGAGCATATGATAAGCTCATCCTACGAAAAGCTTGGTAATGTTTTCCGAGACAGCTCAATTATACATTTTAAACAAAAAGTAGAAAGTTGGAAACAATAGAACATGCTGATTTTTCCTAAAAAATGGGACACTAGAAAGTCCAGAACTGAGCAAATGCAAAACTACCTAGGCAATGCATGTCATAAAGTGGATGGCTGATACAAGCTAGCGGTTTTTTGAAAAATGAAAAAGATTTTGTAGCTTACCAATGATTGATATTTACATCTGAATAACACGAAAGTAAACATGATAGTACCAATAAAGCAGAATCATTGATACATAAGTCTGATAATTAAGGGCTACAAAAGGTCGAACTTATTTCAAACATTTAGGAAAACAATTATTCTAAAGTACAAACAGAGTTACTTAGCACAAGGTACATATAGAACATGTAAATACCAAATGAAATTCTAGTACTTGGACCAAAGAAGCTCCAAGCTAACTTGGCTCAAACCATTAATTGCCAGCATCAGTTCTCTGATGCATGTTTTCTATGCTCACATCAGTAGACTCGAAGACGTGTGTGAATCCCTGATGCATGTTTTCTATGCTAACATCAGTTCCCCTGCATGCCAAAGAAACAACGGAAAATTGATTTTGCAACTTTGCAAAGAAGAAAATGAGCTGAAACTTCTGAATGTCCCACGTACGGGTGATACTTCGTTTTCAAGGTCGATACAATTTGACAATGGAACATTTGAAGGCATAATGCAAATTGGCAGATACGAGGACATTATCAAGGAAAGATTTTATCTATCCTTAATAAAGACTGAATAAATATTACCATGTAGACTTCATATCACTACAGAAAAGAAGTTTACGTTCATTAGACGGGCAAATAAGGTAGAGCGGGTTAAATGAGTTTATTTTAGGACAGATTAACGAACTGAACTTTCTGCTTGAGATCTACTGCTAAAATATCAATTTGACTTTACCGAGTTTAGTACCATGGTTCCACTACTGGATCCAAGAAAAATAACTCGCTTACTAATTTAATTAATACTCCTTACACCAATCATATGGGCTCCAAACTAGTGGCTACATATGAAGAAGAATTCAATTCACAGCCTAAAACCAGACATGCCACACATCACGTTGAGTAGCTGCTGTAAGCAACCCGAGGTAGAGGCAGACGCAAGCAGGTATACAACCCGAGGTGTGCGTGAGAGAAGCTCGGCTAGTGACACCAGTCTTTCCCGCTATTTCGATCCAATGGTACGCAGTGTACATGAGAGTACAGTGCCACAACCTTCAGTAATAGTGAACACACGATTTTCCTAGGCTTATCTTAACCTTCTCATCTTGCACAGCCAGACTCTCTTTCCGATACCTCTCATTCACATCAGCTCACGTCTTTCTCTTGTATTTCTACTAGCTACAGTCTCTTTGTATGGATGGGTATGTATGAGAGGTCACAAGGGAAAGCTAGCAAAGCTAACACCTCCTATATATGACTAACTGCAGCACTGCAGCAGGCTATATCTCTTACTGAACATATAGGAAGTTCATTTGTTGGAGGAATCAAGACTATTGTATCCTGAAGCAGTTTTATATGTACAGCCCCCCTACTATGATTTTGTCACCAAATTCTACCTTCTAGATGATAATAAACTGTATATTGGTCATTGCTTTTAGGTAACAATATACAACACCATATTGTTGAGGACTGAATAAATGAGAACTAAGCCTCCACAACCGGGTAGGAGTTTTCCTTTCCAGCTGCTGAGAAGTTTCTCCAACCTTTCCCCAACAACCTTCCACTCAGCAATTGAAAGCCTGCGGTAGTGAATCAGAATTCCCAATTATCTCATGTGAAACTAATCTTGCTCACCAAATCTCCCTGTGAGTTTTTCCGAAGCAGAATAACTGGATCTTATGGAAATCAATTTTTAGCCCCGAGAGCTGCTCAAACTTCAGGTTTTAATCCATTTGAAGGTCGTGTTCCATAAAGATGATAGCGCCATCGACGTATTGCAGAATAGATACAAAGATAAAAGCCTCGTAGAGAAAGAAAAGAACCACATTTTTAGGACACAAAAGAACCACACAAATAACTTCAGTTGTTTGTTGTCCCCAAATGGTCTTCGTTTAGGATTTCAAGCTTCCATGCAAAAAGCTAAGGCTGAAGGAGGATGTTTAATCACAGCTGTTTTTTCTTTCGTAAGACTTTTAGCAAAACTATCTAACTGCTGCCTTATACTGCTTTCAGTATATAATACGTATCGAATTATGCCATTTTTTCATGGAGATGGAAATGCACGCATACATCTACAATATCTCATTCAAGGATCAACTCATTTGCAAATACAGATAAGATACATAACAGTAGTGGAGTAATCTTACAACAAGTTCAGAGGCATTAGAAGCGAAGACATGAATCCTGGGAATTTGAAGGTGTCACTGCTAGGTCCCTGTACCTCAACTTTCTCTCCTTGTACAGAAAGAGCAAAAAATACTAGTGAGGAAGGAGGAGGACATGAAGTTGCAGGAAAATAGCAAGACTAGCGGTGTGAGCAAAACAAAAAGAGTTGCGACGGGTGAGAGAAGCTTGGCTCGTGAGACAAGTCTCTCCCACTATTTCGATCCAGTGGTACAGAGTGTATATGACAGTAGCAGAACTTGTACGATTTTGTAGCCTAGAGCATTTCTGGGCGTTTGTTAATCTTCACATTTTACACTGTCAGCATGTGTTTCCTACACCTCTCACTCACATTGGCTGATTCCATTCTCTTGTATTTCTACTAGCTACAGTCACTTCGTATGTATGGGTGTGTATGAGAGGTTACAAGAGAAAGCTAGCAAGGAAACTCCTCTTATATATGAGTGACTGCAGCAGGCCATATCTCTTACTGAACATAAATTGGAAGTTTATTTGTTGGAGAATAAAGACTACTGTACCCTGAAGCACTTTTATAGCGACAGACATGGTCCCTACTAGTTTTTATCACTATGCAAGTGCTACTTTCTACTCCCTCCGTTTTTAAATATAAGATGTTTTAGACTTTTTTCACATTCAAATGTATCTACATTTATCTAAAATGTTTTAGTGTCTATGTTCACTCATTTTAGTCTGTATCTAGATAACATGTGGAATAGCTAAGACATCTTATATTTAAAAACGGAGGGAGTAGATGATAATAAACTGTATATTGGCCATTGGTCTTAGGGAACAATATCATGGAGCCTTCAGTGTTTCTCTAGCAAGATAAGTAATACTAACTCTGCTTTGTCCTTACACACAGCCATGAAATAGCAGTTAGTAGTCAAGACTAGAATTTACTCAGACGCCAAACATAGGTGATAGGTGAGGATATGATAAACTTGTCCTGCAAGAGGATTTGTTTTCAAAAACTATTTAATTTCTCGCCAGGCACCTCAATGACACATTTTAAGCAAACAATAGAAACCATAGAGCTGAATTTCTTCCTAAAGTTACCTAGGTAATGAAGGTGATAAAGTGGATGATTGATACGAGCTGGCAGGTTCTAAAAATGTAAAAGATTTTATAGTTTGCCAATGATTGATATTACATCTGAATAACACGGAAGTAAACTGGATAGTAGTAACATAGCGGAAATTAAGTGCGACAAAAAGTCCAAACTGACTTATTTCGCACAAGGTACATATAGAACATGTAAATGACTTGGACCAAAGAAGCTCCAGTGCTAACTTGCTCAAACCATTAATTGCCAGCAACCGGCTTGTAGTCGATCACGAGGACTTTCTCCAATAAAGGCAACAATTCATTTGCATACTCTACATGTGCTGGGTGGTCAATGTATTCTTTGATCCCCTCTGTACTTTCAAAAGTAGACTCAAAGACGTGTGTGAAACCCTGATGCAGATTTTCTATGCTCACATCAGTTCCCCTGCATACCAAAGAAACATAAGAGCATTGATTTAGAAACTTTGCACAGAAGAAAACGAGCTGAAACTTCTGAATGTTCCACAGGTGATACTTGGTTTTCAAGGTCGATACAATTTGACAATTGACGCATTTGAAGGCATAGTGTAAATTGGGAGTCGACGATATTAACAAAAAAAAGAAGTTTAAGTTGGTCACGTGCGCATATAAGGTAGAACAGGTTAAAGAAATTTATTTCAGGGCATGTGAACGAAGTAAACTGAGCAGAACTGATATTGGCAAAATATTTGTACTGGTTTGGTCCCTAAGATCCACTTGCTGAAACAGTTTTAATTACAGGTTAGTTTGACTTTACCGAGTAGACTACACTGGTTTATCTGCTGGATCGAAGAAAAATGTATCTCAAACTACTTCGGTTATCTCTTTTAAGTCAATCATATCGGTTCCAAACTAGTGGCCACATGCCCACATATGGAGGAGAAATGGAGACTTCAGTTCACAGCCTAAAACCAGATCAGACACACATTTCGTCGAGCAGCTGTTGTGCACAGCCCGAGCAAGTACAACGGAGGTGTACGACTACATGCGAGGATCAACAAAGGGTGGGTGGTGGGATGTACCAGTGGAAGGCCTTCATGGAGGGGACGGCGTGGACGAGGGCGGCGTAGCGGCGGATGAGCCCGTCCAGCCGCTCCGGCGTCACCTCGTCCTTGAACCGCGCGAGAAGAATGTGCTTCACCACGCCGTGGCCACCCACCGCCGCAGCCATCGTTCTAGGTTTCTTGCTGCTCCTCCCTTGTGTTGTGTTGTGCCCTCTGTTTCTTGCTAAGCTTCTTGTCCAGCCGCCGCTTATATACAGTTGGATTTGAGCGGTCCGTTAGGCTAGTTGTGAGCGCATCTCAGATCTGGGGTTGGTGGCAGCATCTGACTATGAATTCATGGCTGCATCTACGATTTCAGACGGGAACAAAAATTATCTTACACGCACGTCGCACCAGGATATACGCTTCACATGCTCCATCATATCCTCGAGGATCGTGTAATGTACTCCGTTTCTCCATGTGGTTTTATGCCATCAGGTTCTGTGTCAGCGCTGAGTTGATCCTGCTGGGCAACTGGTAGATTGCCCACCACTCCAGCTCGCAACAATCTTCAGCAGTTCAGCTTTCAACTTGTTGGCTATGAACGGGAGCATATAGTCCTTCTGTTCAACGGATTAGACCAAGACACGGCCGGTGAAAGATACAAAAGAAACGTCAAAGTGGTGATTTGTGCAAACAAGCGAAATAAGTATTTCCTCCGTCCCAAAATAAGTGTCTCAAATTTATACAAAAGTGGATGTATCAATATGTGAAATACGTCTAGATACATCCACTTTTTGGCAAACTTAAGACTTTTATTTTGGGACGGAGAGAGTAGTTGATTTGATTTTCTTATCAAACATGATGAACTCATGCCCTGCCATGTATCAAATCGATTCATGATCTCTTTGAATAGCTTTTCGTGCACATAGTGTGACTGGTCATCAAAATGAAGCGACCAATGGTGTCGACAGATCTCTGAACAAAGGTGGTATGCATGAGCTCGAAAGAGACGATGCAACGCAACCATTTTGTCACATATCATTTCGTAAATCGAGATTGTTCAAGGACAACAACATAGTTTGATATAATGGTGGTTTTTTCTCCCACATTCCTGCCTTTTAAAAAAAAATTGATGCGCATTCTTTCTAAAATACTACCCATGCATTTTTTTTACTAAAATAATATGACCATTTGCTATAGTTGGAGAAAATATTAGCCAAAGTATAGTACTAATATCTCCACTGATCTGATCTCCGATGGATCTGCAAGCATTCAAAGCCTCCCTTGACCCCTCCCCGGGCAAGGCTCTCCAGCTCAAGGTCCGTAATAACTTCTCCTCATCGGTGCATCCTTCCTTAGATCACTCTTTCTCGCTCGTGGTGTCCTTTGGCCGAGCCAATTTTAGGCTTGATGTTGGGCATGTTGGTGTTGCCCTTAAATCTTGTATTGGAGGTGATCCCCTTTGCCTCCGGATCAAACAACTCCGTGGTCGAGTTTTCAGATTTGAGGTTCATTCTAAAGTTGTGGGTTTCATGATCTATCGCCTCCGTCGTTTCTCCTACCCAGCTTTCATTTGCTTTTTTCATCTATGGGGTTATGGAGGTCCTATCTGGATGAATGAATATGATTCTTGGTTATCTGAGCAAGCCAATGAATGGCACCATGTTCCCGTCCGACTGTCTGGTGCCAATGTGGTTCCGATTGCCCATCGCCGCTTGCCGGTGGCGGCAGCGGTGACCACTCCACCGGCGACCACTCCACCGGCTTCTCATTTTCTGGAGGTTCCTCATTTGACGGATCAGGCGCGTGATTCCCGCCGTGACGCTGTCCAACCTTCGTTTTCAAATTCTGAGGCCCGCAGACCAGTTGTCCAGCTTCGTACCCCAAATACGATTCCTCCTGCATCTTTTTACCGACCCATCATCAAACCCACCACCACTCAGCCTCTCCTCATGGCGTCTCGCCTTCCCCCCTTCATTCAGCCCACTTCCTGTTCTAGCCCATCACAACCCATTGTTCGGGAGACGTTTTCTTCATGCTCAAGATGTCTTGCCCCCGGTCATTGGGTTGTTGATTGTCAATCGGATATTAGGTGCAGATCCTGCTATTTTTATGGACATATCTCTCGGCAATGTTTTGCAAGAAAGGCAAGGAAATCAATCTATCGCATTAAAAGGAAAGCACCTGAGGTTTCTTCGCTGATTATTGAAGCTGCCCTTTCGCCTCCTGTTAACCCTGCCCATGTTCCAGTCTCGACGCCTTCGCCTATCCCCTCCCCTGCAAACCCTTGCCGGTGCTCCACACCACCTGACCTAGCCACCATGGCTAACTACCTTTGCGACCCTGCTCCACACCTCCCTCCCGGCGCGAATGTGATCCCGCCATGCATCCATCGGCGGCGTCGCGACTATCATATCTTTGGAGGAGCTCCTCTGCTTAATGCGGATGATTGGTCCATTGTGGTCATTGAGCCTCCTGCTGATCCGGATCAATTTGATGGCGATGCTGAGTTCATCCGTCACTTCATCGAGCAGCAAGGGTACACCGTCCGCGACATTACTCGATCTGGTATGGGTGCAGCACTTGTTCGCTTTGCTAGCACTTGCTCACGAGACATGACGATTTCCAACAGCCCGTATCTGGTCGGAGATAGTGTTTTGCGCATTCTGCCTCAGAACCGTGGACTTAATTATAGAAATTGCACTTTCACTCATGAGGTTTGGTTTGAAGGGGATCGTGTGCAGCAAACAAAAAAATTCCTAGCAACGATATCCTTAAACTAGCCAAGATCTACACTATGCATATATAGTAGTACGGCGGAGATCGTAATACATACCCTCGTAGACCGAATAGCGGGGATTACGCTCCCGCACAAGTGTTGACGACGAAGACGGCGTAGCCGACCTCTAGGTCGCGGAGAACTCGGCGTGACGAAGATGACGAAGATGACCCTGAGGTCGGGTGGAGGAAGTAGGCCTCCGAGTACCGCTAGCGCAGCACCTCGCAGGGCGTCACACACATACGGTGGAGATGACGGCCTCCGAAGCTCCAGTCCAGGACGAGCAGCGGAAGACTTGGACCAGAACACCAGCAGCGCGGCAACGGGCTATGGTGGAAGAGATCCCCCTCCTCTACTAGGCGCGGCTCCGACAAGGGAACCACGAGATCGAGAGAGAAATTGGGAATTAATTGGTGAATTAAAAGGCCAGGGGTGCCCCTTCTTATATAGGCTCCCGGGGGGAGCCAACCTCCCTAGCCAGGCAATGTGGGACTATCCCACAGCCTTGGTGCGGCTAGGGATGGTGCGCCGGCCCTAGGTGGGCCCCATTTGGCCCACCTAGGCCGGCCAAGCCTCCCCCACAAAATTCCCTTGAGGGTTTTCCTCCCCATGGGCCTTCTTTCGACCAGAAGGCCCATTTAGGGAAATCAGCCTAAATAAATTCGAAAATAAATATATAAAATCATATTTGCATATTAATTACACTAATTAATATCAAACATAATATATATAATTTTTTCTAGCTCCGAAAACTCTTTCGGCGCTGCCCGATCTCCATCGGACCCCTCCGGGACGCTCCCGGTGATCTCTTTCCTTTCCGGTTGTCTTGTCGAAACCCCTTAAGTGTGTTACCCTAGCGGTTCGATATAATAATAGGTACGATCAAGACTCCTCTATGATCATCGACTAACTCGTAGGCCTGGACCCCATGAATTAATCCCTGTGATATAACGAATGACTTTCATCTATCAAACCTGGACGTCTAGTTTTAAACCCTTTCTCATGGCGATACTTAGCGTGTCCGAGCATCATTCTCAGATATCACCATACCTAGCATGATCTTGTTACCGACATCGCTATCTTCTACTCGTCTATGATATTATGTCAGCTGGTGACCTAGTCACATGTTTGCAAACTCATTTGACATAATCTCACCGAGTGGGCCCTAGAGTATCTATCCGGCTATGCGGACTGACAAATCCCGCTGTTGACCCCTCGTCTCAACTACCCCTTTCCGATGCCCAAAAGTATCACCGTTATTGTCACACTAGATAAGATATGACGTTTGGTGCGATCAAAGTATCTTCTAGGGATAACAATAAGAGTTGATCTCACGGTCTTAAGGCGTAATGACTATGTCCTACAAATACTGGGTATGTCCATCACATCGTTACTCCTAACGATATGACTTCCATTGCCGACCGGCGCCATGCCCTATGATCGGAAAACCTCGATCATCAATCGCGCAACGAAACTAGTCATAGTAGAGGCTACTAGGGACCTGGTTGTTTATCTACCACACCTGTATTAATGTTTTCGCTTAATACAATTATAGCATGATATAAAACATATAATGAACGATTGGGATATTGCCAATAAACTATGTTTATTAGGTGCCTCTAGGGCATATTCCCTTTATGGTTGATGATGGTTAACTACCCCCTAGAGGCATGGTACGTTGAGAAAATCAGGGAATCCGTTAGTGAATATGGCAAATTTGTTGTGTGGAATAGAGATGACTCCAACAGAGCTAGAATCCTGGTTAAAATTAGAGTCCCTGACATCCTGGAGGTCCCTATTTGTCAAGTGCTTATTGATAATACTAGTGATGAGGGACATGGTGGCTCTTGGACTGTGGTTAACTATATTATTTGAAGGAGATATGCCCTAGAGGCAATTAATAAAGTGTATTCTTTATCATATCTCGTTTGTTCATAATATGTTTTTGTGTCATGCTAGAACCGTATTAAGCGGAAACATTAATGCGGGTGTGATACGCAAACAACCAGGTCCCTAGTAGCCTCTACTAAGACTAGTTTCGTTGCGCGATTGATGATCATTGGGTAGCTGTTAACAACCAGGTCCCTAGATGCCGCATTGGGTAGCTGTTAAGAGCATTCTTAAGTATCTCAATAAGACAAAGGAAATGTTCCTTGTGTATGGTGGCTGCGATGAGGAACTTGGCGTAACGGGTTACGTAGATGCAAGTTTCTGCTCAGACCCCGATGACTGTAAGTCACAGACAGGTTACGTGTTCAAGGTGAATGGAGGCGCCGTGTGCTGGAGAAGTGGCAAGCAACCCATAGTCGCACAATCTACAATGGAGTCGGAGTACATTGCTGCCTGCGAGGCCGCGAATGAAGCTGTGTGGCTGAGGAAGTTCGTCATCGAACTTGGAGTGTTCCCGAGCGTGCAAGACCCCGTGGTCCTCTTCTGCGATAATACGGGTGCCATTGCGAACGCCAAGGAGCCAAGGACTCACTCCACCGCCAAACACATTCTCCGACGCTTCCACGTGATACGTCAGTACGTACAAGGAGGCGATGTGAAGATTTGCAAAGTGCATATGGATCTGAATGTGGCAGATCCGCTGACGAAGCCTCTCCCGCTTGATAAGCATGAAGATCACCAGTTAGCTATGGGTGTTAGGCTTTTACCAAGTTGTAATCTAGATTAAGTTGTACTCTAGTGCAAGTGGGAGACTGAAGGAGATATGCCCTAGAGGCAATTAATAAAGTGTATTCCTTATCATATCTCGTTTGTTCATAATATGTTTTTGTGTCATGCTAGAACCGTATTAAGCGGAAACATTAATGCGGGTGTGATACGCAAACAACCAGGTCCCTAGTAGCCTCTACTAAGACTAGTTTCGTTGCACGATTGATGATCAAGGTTTCCCGGTCATGGGGCATGGCGCCGGTCGGCAATGAGAGTCATATCGCTAGAGAGCGATGTGATGGACATACCCAGATTTGGAGAACATAGTCATTACACCTTTGACCGTGAGATCAACTCTTATCGATATTCCCCGAAGATACTTTGATTGCACCAAACGTCGTATCTTATTTAGTATGACAATAACGGTGATACTTTTGGGTATTGGAAAGGAGTATTGAGACGAGGGGTCAAGAGCGGGATTCGCCAATCCGCATAGCAGGATAGATACTCTCGGGCCCACTCGGTGAGATCATGTCTAATGAGCTTGCAAGCATGTGACTAAGTCACGGAGACATGAGATCATGAACGAGTAGAAGATAGCGTCGTCGGTAACGAGGTCGGGATTAGGTATGGAGATATCTATGGAACGACACTCGGATGTGCTAAGTATCGCTATGGCAAAAGGTCTAAGACTTCACGTTCAGGTTTGATAGATGAAAGTCATTCGTTATATCTCAGGGATTAATTCAGGGGGTCCAGGCCTACGATTTAGTCGTTGATCATTGAGGAGTCTTGATCATACCTGATATTATATCGAACCGCTAGGGTAACACACTTAAGGGGTTTCGACAAGACAACCGGAAAGGAAGGAGATCACCGGGAGCGTCCCGGGAGAGGTCCGATGGAGATCGGGCAGCGCCGAAAGAGTTTTCGGAGCTAGGAAATATTATATATATTATGTTTGATATTAATTAGTGTTATTAATATGCAAATATGATTTTATATATTTATTTTCGAATTTATTAAGGCAGATTTCCCTAAATGGGCCTTCCGGACGAAAGAAGGCCCAAGAGGGGAAAATTCCCTAGGGGAATTCGGTGGGGGCCAGGAGGGCCGGCCTAGGTGGGCCACAAGGGGCCCACCAGGGGGCCGACGCACGCCCTTGGCCGAACCAGGCTGTGGGGGGTTAGTCCCACATTGCCTGGCTGGCAAGGTTGGCTCCCCTTGGGAGCCTATATAAGAAAGGGCACCCCCAGCCTTTTAATTCACCAATTAATTCCTGATTTCTCTCTCGATCTCGTGGTTCCCAAGTCGGAGCCGCGCCGAGCAAGAGGAGTCGGGGATCTCCTCCACCATAGCCCGCTGCCGCGCTGCTGATGTTCCGGTCCAAGTCTTCCGCTGCTCGTCCTAGACTGGAGCTTCGGAGGCGTCGTCTCCACCGTACGTGTGCGACTCCCTGCGAGGTGATGCGCTAGCGGTACTCGGAGGCCTGCTTCCTCTACACGACCTTGAGGTCGGCTTCGTCGGTCTTCATCGACAACGTTTGTGCGGGAACGTAATCCCCGCTTTCGGTCTACAAGGGTATGTATTCCGATCTCCGTTCGTACTACTATATCTGCATAGAATAGATCTTGGCTAGTTTGAGGATATCGTTGCTTGGAAAATTATTGTTTTCTGCACACGATCCCCTTCAGTGGTATCAGAGCCGATCTATCGTAAGATATAGCTGTACGCTGTTAGAACCCGTGCTCTGCACGGGGGCACCGTTCCTGTTATTTGCTACCCTCTAGCGTGCACTTGTGTATTCCAGCGGCATTGAGTTGATGAAGCGGCCCGGACCGACTTTACGCGTACGCTTACGCGAGACTGGTTCCACTACTGACATACGGCTTGTACCGTATCTGTGGCTGGCGGGTGACAGTTTCTCTCTCTTTAGTTGGTCTTCGCATTTTCAATGGAGGGCCCGAAAGGGATGCTTAAACATGCAATTATTGGATCGTTGTTGTGGTCAGAAGATTCGTAGGTATGAAGCGGTTCTATTTACGAAAGCCCCAAGCCACGTAAAATATGCAAAAGATAAAGTAGAAGCGTCTAACTTTATTTTGCAGGGGCTATGTGATATGGTCAAGGTAGGTTTATTAAATTGTTTATAAACTGCGGGCGCCAAGAAGACCATGGCGCGATGGACTATATCACATTGCATTACATTTGATGTTTTGTGTGCATCTCATTTTTGTGTGTGATTGTGAGTTACACGGCGGTAGCTGAATAAGATGATCCCTTCAAAATACCACTATTGTTCTCCCTCCAACGCGCACCACCAATAAAGTTCTACGTTATGAGGCAGGATGTGATGATCGGGTGTCAGACATATCTTCGTTCGCATACGGTGGGTGTAAGCCATGTTGCACAAGCGTTAGCGTGGAGGTCTTTGGTGGCGAGCCTAGCATACTCAGAGGTATGGCCTCGGAACAGGAAGGCCGAAAGGCCGAGCACGAGTCACAAAATTGGTGTGACGGACGATTTTGTCTACTCTTGAAGTTGTGCCGCCGGCTTTGATGATGAGGGGTGGTGCAATGGATGGGGGTCGTGTAATCGCTTAAACGACCAGGAGGGATGTTCGTTTGAGTGGGTGTTATGTTAGTTATTTTCTAAAATACTATAACTCAAAATTATAATGAAAAAGTCCTATGTTGTTGCAAATTCCATTGTAGATGTCTCGCCCCTCGTTTAACCTAGGTCTGTTCCTTGAGAAAGAAAAGCTTAAGACCAATGGGTCAAACTTCATGGCCTGGTTCCGCAACCTGAGGATCCTCCTCACTCCCCATAGGGTGGCCTACGTCATTGAGGCCGCCATAGGTGACCCTCCTGCAGATGATGCCTCTGAGGATGAGAAGAAGGTCTTCCAGACCCGATCGGAGGATTCTGCCTTTGTCCAGAGTGGCATGCTCTACGCCATGGAAGCCGACCTGCAGAAGCGCTTTGAGAAGATGAGCGCCTTTGAGATCATCTCGGATCTTAAGGCTGTCTTTGCGCCGCAGGCTAAGGCTGAGAGATATGAGGCTTCTGAGCTTTTCTTCTCAGCCAAGATAGAAGAGCATAGCAGTGTGAGCGAGCATGTAGTCAAGATGTCTGGCTACGTTCAACGCCTGAATGCTCTGGAGTGCAAGATTCCCGATGAGCTGGCGATTGACAGGGTGTTGCAATCGTTGCCGCCAAGCTACAAAGGCTTCGTCATGAACTACAACATGCAGGGCATGGCTAAGTCCCTGGGTGAAGTGTTTGTGATGCTCAAGACTGCTGAGGTAGAGATTAAGAAGGAGCACACGCTGTTGATGGTCAACAAGACCGTTGACTTCAAGAAGTCCGGTGGCAAGGGAAAGCAGAGCTGGAAGTCCCGGAGGGAGGCAAAGTTGGCTGCCAAGCCCAGGACTAACAGGTCTGGTCCCAGAGCTAGCGTGGAGTGTTTCTACTGCAAGGGGAAGGGTCACTGGAAGCGCAACTGCCCCAAGTATCTGGAGGATAGGAAGTCTGGCAAGACGGTCGACAAAGAGAAAGGTATATTTGATATACATGTTATAGATGTGTACCTTACATCCGCCCGGAGCAATACGTGGGTATTTGATACTGGTTCTGTTGCTCATATATGTAACTCTCAGGAGGAGTTACGGAATAGAAGGCGGCTGGCAAAGGATGAGGTGACGATGCGCGTCGGCAACGGATCGAGAGTCGACGTGGTGGTTGTCGGCACGCTCCCTCTGCATCTACCATCGGGGTTAGTTTTGGTTTTAAATAAATGTTATTTTGTGCCATCCTTGAGTGTAAACATTATAAGTGGGTCTTGCCTGTTACAAGACGGTTATTCATTTAAATCAGTGTCAAGCAATTGTGCTATTTATATGAATGATATCTTTTATGTTGATGCTCTCGAGAGTAATAGTTTATTCTTGTTGAATCTCGATCGTAGCACTCACATCCATAACATAGAGGCCAAACGAATTAAGTGTAGTGACGATACCGCCATGTTTTTGTGGCATTGCCGTCTTGGTCATATTGGTATAAAGCGCATGAAGCGACTCCACTCCGATGGACTCGTTGGATTTCGGATCCCTCGATACATGTGAACCATGCCTCATGGGCAAAATGACCAGGACACCGTTCAAAGGTTTCGTTGAACGGGCGTCGGATTTGTTGGGGATCATACATACAGACGTATGTGGACCAATGAGCGTTTCGACACGCAATGGTTATCGTTACTTCGTCACCTTCACTGATGACTTGAGTAGATACGGTTATATCTATTTGATGAAACACAAGTCTGAAACGTTTGAAAAGTTCAAAGAATTCCAGAGTGAAGTTGAGAATCAGCTTAATAGGAAAATCAAGCATCTCCGGTCCGATCGCGGTGGAGAGTACTTGAGTTTTGAGTTTGGCACACATCTGAAGAGTTGTGGCATAGTGCCCCAACTTACGCCCGCCGGAACACCACAGCGTAACGGTGTGTCCGAGCGACGTAATCGTACTCTACTGGATAGTGTCCGATCTATGATGTCTCTTACCGATCTACCAGTGTCCTTCTGGGGTTATGCGTTAGAAACAGCCGCATTCATTTTAAATAGGGCTCCGTCCAAGTCTGTTGAAACGACGCCGTATGAATTATGGTATGGCCATAAGCCTAAGTTATCGTTTATGAAGGTTTGGGGTTGTGAGGCGTACGTTAAGAAACTACAGCCCGACAAACTCGAACCGAAGTCGGAGAAAGTCGTCTTTGTAGGATATCCGCGGGAAACCGTTGGGTACACCTTCTACAACCAAGCTGAGGGCAAAACTTTTGTCGCGAAGACCGGTGCCTTTTTAGAGAAGGAATTTCTCGCGAAAGGAGTAAGTGGGAGGAAGGTAGACCTCGATGAAATCGTTGATCCTGAACTCGAGATTCCGAGTGGCGCAACGGAAGCAATTCCGGAAACATCCTCCGTGGAAGGAGTGGGAGAAACTGTCGAGGGAGATGTTCTACCTCGTAGGTCTGGTAGATCTCGGATCCCACCAGAATGGTATGGCAACATGGTTTGCACCGTCATGCTAGTCGAGCAAGACGAACCTACGAACTACAAGGAGGCGATGGAGAGTCTAGAGTCCGAGAAATGGCTTGAAGCCATGAAATCCGAAATAGGATCCATGTATGATAACAAAGTGTGGACTTTGGTGGATATTCCCGAAGGGCGCAAGGCCGTCGAGAATAAGTGGATCTTTAAGAAGAAGACTGATGCTGATGGTAATGTGACCGTCTATAAAGCTCGGCTTGTCGCAAAGGGTTTCCGACAAGTTCATGGAATTGACTACAATGAAACTTTTTAGGCATAAAAATCTACCGTGATAGATCAAGGCGCCTATTAGCACTAAGTCAGAGTACTTATCTTGATAAAATATTGAAGCGTTTTCATATGGAGAAGGCAAAGAAGGGTTCTCTGCCGGTTATCAAGAATAAGATATTGCGTAAGGCGCAGTGTCCGGTAACGGAACTGGGTAAGGCCGAAATGACGAAACATCCTTATGCTTCAGCCATAGGATCGATCATGTATGCAATGTTGAGTACTAGACCGGATGTGGCATTAGCTCTAAGTTTGACAAGCCGGTTCCAGAGTAATCCTGGAATGACGCATTGGGTAGCTGTTAAGAGCATTCTTAAGTATCTCAATAAGACAAAGGAAATGTTCCTTGTGTATGGTGGCTGCGATGAGGAACTTGGCGTAACGGGTTACGTAGATGCAAGTTTCTGCTCAGACCCCGATGACTGTAAGTCACAGACAGGTTACGTGTTCAAGGTGAATGGAGGCGCCGTGTGCTGGAGAAGTGGGAAGCAACCCATAGTCGCACAATCTACAATGGAGTCGGAGTACATTGCTGCCTGCGAGGCCGCGAATGAAGCTGTGTGGCTGAGGAAGTTCGTCATCGAACTTGGAGTGTTCCCGAGCGTGCAAGACCCCGTGGTCCTCTTCTACGATAATACGGGTGCCATTGCGAACGCCAAGGAGCCAAGGACTCACTCCACCGCCAAACACATTCTCCGACGCTTCCACGTGATACGTCAGTACGTACAAGGAGGCGATGTGAAGATTTGCAAAGTGCATACGGATCTGAATGTGGCAGATCCGCTGACGAAGCCTCTCCCGCTTGATAAGCATGAACAACACCAGTTAGCTATGGGTGTTAGGCTTTTACCAAGTTGTAATCTAGATTAAGTTGTACTCTAGTGCAAGTGGGAGACTGAAGGAGATATGCCCTAGAGGCAATTAATAAAGTGTATTCTTTATCATATCTCGTTTGTTCATAATATGTTTTTGTGTCATGCTAGAACCGTATTAAGCGGAAACATTAATGCGGGTGTGATACGCAAACAACCAGGTCCCTAGTAGCCTCTACTAAGACTAGTTTCGTTGCGCGATTGATGATCGAGGTTTCCCGGTCATGGGGCATGGCGCCGGTCGGCAATGAGAGTCATATCGCTAGAGAGCGATGTGATGGACATACCCAGATTTGGAGAACATAGTCATTACACCTTTGACCGTGAGATCAACTCTTATCGATATTCCCCGAAGATACTTTGATTGCACCAAACGTCGTATCTTATTTAGTATGACAATAACGGTGATACTTTTGGGTATTGGAAAGGAGTATTGAGACGAGGGGTCAAGAGCGGGATTTGCCAATCCGCATAGCAGGATAGATACTCTCGGGCCCACTCGGTGAGATCATGTCTAATGAGCTTGCAAGCATGTGACTAAGTCACGGAGACATGAGATCATGAACGAGTAGAAGATAGCGTCGTCGGTAACGAGGTCGGGATTAGGTATGGAGATATCTATGGAACGACACTCGGACGTGCTAAGTATCGCTATGGCAAAAGGTCTAAGACTTCACGTTCAGGTTTGATAGATGAAAGTCATTCGTTATATCTCAGGGATTAATTCAGGGGGTCCAGGCCTACGAGTTAGTCGTTGATCATTGAGGAGTCTTGATCATACCTTATATTATATCGAACCGATAGGGTAACACACTTAAGGGGTTTCGACAAGACAACCGGAAAGGAAGGAGATCACCGGGAGCGTCCCGGGAGAGGTCCGATGGAGATCGGGCAGCGCCGAAAGAGTTTTCGGAGCTAGGAAATATTATATATATTATGTTTGATATTAATTAGTGTTATTAATATGCAAATATGATTTTATATATTTATTTTCGAATTTATTAAGGCAGATTTCCCTAAATGGGCCTTCCGGACGAAAGAAGGCCCAAGAGGGGAAAATTCCCTAGGGGAATTCGGTGGGGGCCAGGAGGGCCGGCCTAGGTGGGCCACAAGGGGCCCACCAGGGGGCCGGCGCACTCCCTTGGCCGAACCAGGCTGTGGGGGGTTAGTCCCACATTGCCTGGCTGGCAAGGTTGGCTCCCCTTGGGAGCCTATATAAGAAAGGGCACCCCCAGCCTTTTAATTCACCAATTAATTCCTAATTTCTCTCTCGATCTCGTGGTTCCCAAGTCGGAGCCGCGCCGAGCAAGAGGAGTCGGGGATCTCCTCCACCATAGCCCGCTGCCGCGCTGCTGGTGTTCCGGTCCAAGTCTTCCGCTGCTCGTCCTGGACTGGAGCTTCGGAGGCGTCGTCTCCACCGTACGTGTGCGACTCCCTGCGAGGTGCTGCGCTAGCGGTACTCGGAGGCCTGCTTCCTCTACACGACCTTGAGGTCGGCTTCGTCGGTCTTCATCGACAACGTTTGTGCGGGAACGTAATCCCCGCTTTCGGTCTACAAGGGTATGTATTCCGATCTCCGTTCGTACTACTATATCTGCATAGAATAGATCTTGGCTAGTTTAAGGATATCGTTGCTAGGAAAATTATTGTTTTCTGCACACGATCCCCTTCATTATTGGCACTAAGTTAACTGGAAACATGGGAGGAGATGATGATGCGCTGCCACCGGATGGTGGGAACCCGCACCCGCTTCCAGCTCTGCCCTTTGGAGGTATCTGGCATGATATGGAACAGGATGCCCCTGCTGAACCTGAACATCACGTTGATTTTGATCTGGATGCGGCACCTGGAGCTGCACCGGCTGCTGATGAACCTATGATTCACCCCCCCCCCCCCCCACAGAGCCCTGTTCATGCCCCTTTGCAACCTGCAGTTGATGCCACTGATGTTTTTATTGCTATAAATAACATGGTTGCCAATATGATGCATAATGCTCCTATGATGCTGAACACTATTCAACATGAACATGTTTTTGCTGCTAGAGTTTGCTTGGTCGATGTCCCTGGTGATGGTCAGTCTGAGAAGAAATGTTTCCTCACTATTTATTCAGAAGCACCTGCCACCCTTACTAGCTCTGTTGAGATCACAGAGGTCCTTGATAACTTATCTGCACCTTCCATGATTATGTCTGATATTACAAATGCACAGAGCCAAATAACAGTTGAGGAGTACAACTCTGCTGATGATGAGGACATACTTGCGGAATCCGAACCGGATGTTCTTGCTAGCAAGAGGAGTTTAATTGATGAGCATAAAGATGACCAGGACCTTCGCCGCAGTAAGAGAATTGCTTGCATTAATTCTGGTTTCAAGAATAAAGTTGTAGCGGAGAAAGCAAAGAAGAAAGGTGCTGGCATCAAGAAAAGCAAGAAGATCAGCAAGGCCACTGCACACAACCTGGAAGTCCATATCATGGATAAGCAGGCACCAGCTCCACCTATCATCCCAATCAGCACCATCCTTGCACTTGGCCAAGAGCAATGTCAGATTCCTCCTAGTGAGCTGTCTGAGGAAATACTGAATGCCACTGTTCCAAATGAATAGTATGCACTTCTTCAGTATTGGCGTCTGTTTACTTAGTGGACAGATCTTTTGTTTACTTAGTGGACAGATCTTTTGTTATTCTCCTCGGGTTAAACCTTGCTTTAATACTTTCTACTGGTCTGTAATATGTGAATTTCCTCTAGACTATGTCTCATTTATGCTTGATATGAGGATCATCTATGCGACCTTGTGTATCTGTTATTATTGTCTCATTCTTATGATGTGGTTCTCGAGATATTGCTATTCCCCGGGAATTTGTTGCTGTGATAAATGGTCAAAATTTTATCTTGCTGCATTCGGTATGTTGTGCTGTAATGATCTTATATATTGTCAATATCTCCCTCAATTATGCTGCTCCCAAGCTAGGCTGGATTTTATTACAACTGGGCCATCTCAGATGACTATGTTTCTGAGCTTCTCGAATCAAACTACATTTGTTTTAAATGAGTAGACAATGGACTATCTTTGATTGGAACCTGAGGGGGATTAATTCTCAAACAAGATGTGATGAAATCAGAGACAAAGTCGATGAAAGCAATTGCAATATTATCTGTTTTCAGGAAACCAAGAGAGAACTTTTTGACTACACCTATCTGAGGAAATTCTGCCCAAAGAAATTTAATCAATATGCTTTCACACCATCTAGTGGCAGCTATGGAGGTATTATAACAATATGGGATGGTAATCTTTTAGATGGAATCTTGTTATCTCAGTCTAAGCATCACGTCACAGTGGAATTCACCTGCAAACTGTCTGGCTTCAAGTGGTATCTCACAAATATTTATGGACCTGCACACAACGATGAAAGACAAGAATTTATCGATTGGTTCCGAGAAATTGATGATAATGATTTCAAGTACTGGATGATTTATGGGTGATTTTAACCTTATCCGAAGTCCAAGTGATAGAAATAGAGTGGGTGGTGATTACAACAACATGATGGCCTTCAATACTGCCATTCAAGCTCATGATCTCCTAGAAATACCACTAAAAGGAAGGTCTTTTACATGGAGTAACATGCAGGCTATACCACTGCTGGAAAAACTATATTGGGTTTTTACTAGCTCGGATTGGATAACTGAATTTCCCAATACAATGGCTTTTCCTATGGCTAAGGTTGGCTCATATCATGTCCCTATTGTTATCAAGATTGGCACCAAGATTCCTAGAGCAAACCTTTTCAGATTTGAAAATCACTGGATCAATTTTACTCGCTTTCAAGAGGCTGTGAAGAAGTCCTGGTTAACAGCTAAATTTAAAGAGAATACAGCCTCCGACCTTATTTCAAAGCTCAAGAACACTATAGTAGGCCTCAAATTATGGAGCAAGAACCTATCCCAATTGACAAAAATTATAGATAAATCTAAATTCATTCTGGCTATTTTCGATGGTCTTGAAGAACAAAGAAGCCTTGTCTCTCATGAGAAGATTTTTATAACTATACTCCAAAGACATATTCATAATCTGTTGGAAGCAAAAAGGATCTTCTGGAGGAACAGAGCTAAAATCCGATGGGCTAAACTTGGCGATGAAAATACGAAGTTCTTCCATGCTATAGCCACACAAAATTACAGGAGAAATTACATTTCGTCAATTAAAGTGGATGCTGATGTGTTTGTGAGTGAACATGACCAAAAGGCTGCGATAATTTGGAATTTTTGAAAAATAGGTTGGGCACTGCCACTAACCCTGGGATGACCTTCGACCTAGACAGGATTGTAGACAGTCATCAATTACAGCATCTTGATGAACCTTTTTCCCTGGAGGAGATTGACATTGTTATTAAGGAGATTCCAACCGATAAAGCACCTGGCCCGGATGGATTCAATGGATTATTCCTCAAAAAATGCTGGCATCTAATCAAGCAAGATTTCATCAGATTGGTTAATGATTTTTACGAGGGCAAGCTCGACCTCCAAGCTATTAATACTGCCTTCATTACCCTCATACCAAAATGCAATGATCCGGAGACGATGAATGATTTCAGGCCCATTTCCCTGGTTAGTTTGACACTAAAATTTCTGACTAAGCTTTTGGCTAATAGATTACAACAGGAGATTATTCCCATCCTTCATCAGAATCAATATGGCTTCATTAGGGGTAAAAATATTCAAGATTGCCTAGGCTGGGCTTTTGAATACCTAAATATTTGTCATCACTCAGTGAGGCCTATCATTATTCTTAAAGTAGATTTTGAAAAGGCATTTGACACAGTGGACTATAACGCTATCATTGCCATGCTTAAAGCCAAGGGTTTTGGACCAAAATGGATTGCTCTTGTGCAGCAAATTTTAAACACAGCCACAACATCGGTGTTACTGAATGGAGTTCCGGGGAAACAGATTATATGCAAAAGAGGAGTACGACAAGGTGACCCTTTATCACCTCTTCTTTTTGTTAACACTTCGGATCTACTACAATCAGTGGTTAATGATGCCTGGCACAGAGGTGACATCAGTCTTCCAGTACCAAATGATTTTGGTCAAAAATATCATATTGTCCAATATGCTGATGATACTCTACTTATTATGCCGGCGGATAGTGATCAACTTATGGCCCTAAAGTCTATCCATTTGGAATTCAGTATTTGTACTGGGTTAAAAATTAACTTTGGCAAAACAACGATGGTGCCGATTAATATTGACAATGCCTGTGCCCAACATTTGGCGGATGTTTTTGGATGCAAAGTTGAGAGTTTACCTTTCACCTACCTGGGATTGCCTCTGGGAACGACTAGGCCGGTTGTGGATGATCTCATGCCTTTTGTGACAAGACTAGATAAAAAGTTGACGGGAATTTCGTCCATGCTCACATATACTGGAAGGCTAACTGTGCTCAATTAGGTGCTACAATCTATTCCCATGTTTGCTATGTGCTCATTAAGAATCCATATAAAGATCATTGTTTATTTTGAGAAGAGTGGGCGTCAATTTTTTATGGAACAAAAAGGATAACAACAAACAAGGACAATGCCTAGCTAGCTGGGACAAGATCTGTAGACCAAAGGATCAGGGTGGACTTGGTATACTAAACCTAAGATTACAAAATCAAGCCTTGTTAATGAAAAACATTCACAAGTTTTACAACCATATGGATATACCATGGGTCCAATTGGTTTGGAGGGCTTATTATGATCATGCACCAACTGGACCTCATCACACAGCTACCAAAGGATCCTTCTGGTAGAAACATTGTATGAAATATTTTGAGAAATACAAAGAGTTGACCTCTTGTTTAGTGGTCAATGGACAAACCATATCCTTATGGACGGATTTTTGGCAAGATGAATTGGCAGAATACAAATATCCACATCTGCACTCCTATGCAAAAAACGATAAGATTTCTATGAAGGCCGGATTGGCAGCTCAAACCAGCAACTTATATGAGCTCTTTAATCTTCCTCTATCTATTGTGGCTCATGAAGAACTACATAACCTCCGACATGATCTGGAGATTGAACAGGATGAGCATGAGATGGACTCTTGGTCACTGGATAATGGTACTATGTTCTCTACCAAGGCTTTATATCGAGCACTGATTGGCAATCAATATACACACATAAGTATTTTTGAAATTTGGAAAGCATGCAATGTGCCGAGGCAGAAATTCTTTATGTGGCTCTTACTACATAACCGTCTAAATACTAAGGAAATGATGGCGCACAAAAAAATTTATGTGGAATTCAAGGATTGCTGCCTATGTGAAGAGTGTCTGCTGGAAACAATGCTCCATCTATTTTTTGAATGCCCTTTTAGCCAAAGCTTCTGGTGGGCACTTGGTATTGACTGGAATGGCGATCATGAGAATAAAGACATGATTCAGGATGCCAAAACTCGCTATAACTTGCCCTTCCTCATGGAAATCATCATGACTGGATGTTGGAGTATTTGGGATCAACACAACAGCCTTATTTTCAGAGATATCCAGCCAAGCTTACACTCATGTATTAATTTCTTTAAAGTTACACTTTCGAATAATATGCTTAGAGCTAAACCTAGTCTAAGAGAGGGTATGCAAGACTGGCTTGATAATTTATGAACCCTCTCTTAGTATGATTAGTTGTTAGACGCCCCTTGTAAATGATCCATTCTTTTGATTTATAAAGTTTTTGACACAGTGGGGGTTTTCTCTACTGTAATCTTGTCAAAAAAGTATAGTACTAATGGAAACGAGAAATATGGTGGTTTTAAGCGATATTTTTGTGATTATAGTGTTGGGACGAGTATGGAAAAATGGAGCCCGAGTTCCAAGTAGTCCTTTATTTTATTTTTAAAAAATCATATTTTGAAGTTTCAAAAAAATACCAAGATGTAGATATGTTGTAGTCTAGCAAAGTGTAAATATCAATCGGCAATGTTTTGTTTTTCAGAAAGCATAAATGACATAATCTGATAGTTTAAAGTAGTTAGCGGTGCAAAATTTTAGCTTTCCAAAATCTATCAGATTTTGTTACTTTCATGTATTCCAGAATATGAATTATTTTGAGATGAGATTTGCACGTATATAGAATGCATCATTATCTGAAACTTTTTAAGGATTGTTTTCAGATTTTTAAATTATTTTGAGGTGATTTCTGTTTTTTTTAATAAAAAACTTTATAAAGCTCGACCTCCATTTTTTTGAGAATTAGCTCGATCTCCATGTGCATTTTCCGGCGCTGGGCTGGGCTAATTTGACTGGATATGGGCATATGGCCTGCCTAAAATGTTCTCTCCTCTCCCTGTCAAAAAGTAAAAGCGAAAGAACAGAATGGAGTTTTCGTGCCTGGCAGGCTGGCACTGAAATCCACGCCAAGCGCATGTGCTACTATATCCTCCTTCGGACAGGAGACTGACCTCACCTCACCTAACGTCACTCGTCGTCGTCGTGCTTCTTTCTGAATTCATTCTCCCCATTTCCTCTTCTGCTCTGCTTCAGCTGCCGCGATGTCGTCCTCCTTCTCCTCCAAGGGCAAGTCCACCTTCTCCAAATTCGAGGTAATCCCGCCAGATCTCATGCACCTCGAAGCAAACTAATCGCAATTCCTTTCGTCCTTCCACACCAATTTCTGCTTCCTTCCTTCCATCCTGTTCGAGCTAAGCTAGCTTGCGTCGATCTGCTTAGTTGCCAACTCAATTGCTAGTACTAATCAGCACCCCCTGCTCTCCTAGTCATCACATGCCAACTAATCCCAACCAAGCTCTGCTCTTGCTCTCCTTGTTCCACTTCAAGGATGTGATGTGATCTGCTCTCGTTGGCTCGCAGGGTAAAGGAGGAGGGAGATCCATATCACTAGCTTCGTCCAGGGCCAAGATCACCTCCGCCGCCAGCAGCAGCGGCGGCGGCACCAAGCGAGCTGGCTCCAGCGTCAAGCGTGGGAAGGCCGCCAAGAAGGTCTACACCCTGACCGGCCAGAAGTTCGATCCTCCCGAGGAGGTATATATCCACCTGCTTCACAGCTCATTTCATTCATCCATGCTACATATTATACTAGTATGTGTTTCCATCGATCTCAGTTTGGTGATTTTGCGATTTGGCTGGCAGAGGGAACCCCTCAGGATCTTCTACGAGTCACTCTCCAAGCAGATCCCCTCCAGTGAGATGGCCGAATTCTGGTTCGTACCTTCATCACCATTTCTTTCTTTGTGTTTGCCTCCCTGCTCCTTTTCTGAACGTGAAGACATCACAATGACAGTACGATAGCATGTAATGTCTCTAATTAGGTGTCAATCTTGGTAAATCCATGCACACAGTTAGTAGTTATGAAGGACCAACTTCACTCTGAATCATCTCTGACTGACGGACGCTCCACCAATGCATCTATCGTCGTCTAATCTAGCCAAGTACTTACTAGTTTTAAATCACCCATCATTCAGAGCTGACTGGCTACAAAACTACCTAGTTTCATACAGTATACACTGCGCTGCACCAGGATACCTGACAAACACTAACATACACTTTCAGGTTGATGGAGCATGGGTTGTTATCTCCGGAGAGAGCTAGGAAAGCCTATGACAGGAAGCAAAAACGGCAACAGCAAATACGATCGGGGATCCCTGCTAAGTCCGCTACCACTACCGTAAGCAAACATAAACCTGCAGAGAGCAGCTGGAAGAAACCGAACGCGTCGTCGCACAACATGGAATCCCTTGCCAAGGCCAAGAGAAAAGTCGATTACAGCGACGACGATGACGACAATGACTTCATCGTAAAACTAAAGAGATCCAATTCGAGAGGGTGATGATAACAAATTTACAACAACTTTTTGTGTACCGGCTAGCAAATACTACAGGTATTATAAGCAGCTCTCGACAAATAATTGAGGTTTTCGATCCTAGCAGTTCCTATGTGAGACAGACGACAATGAATTCATGTGGCTCTGGAGGATTCTGAGGATCGAGCGAGGTGTTGTTTCGCTGTACTCTCGTCTCGACGTCTCATGGTATCTATATAGAATTATAGATGCATTTGAGTTTAAAGAGAAAATAGATATGCATGTAAGGTTTGTAAACAGTTAATGGATGGTTGCATAAATAAATGTTGTGTTGGGCGGCATGTTTTCTCTTCAGCTTGTATTGTTTTGTTTTGGAGAGGAAGGGATTCAGAAACTGAATATATGCCATATTTAAATCTATCCTTATGATTTGACGAGTTTTCTCTTCTTTTGAAATATTTTTGTATATGCCTTCACTTTCCGGTGTTACTATATATATTTTATATTATTACTTGAGGAGTGAAGCTAGAAGACATAGAGTAAGGCAAACCAAGAACCCGACGCCACGACCGAAGCTACGTCAACACTCCGCCATTGGAGCGGTAGTGCCTAATAAATTTGAACAAACCCGTGGATATTCCCCTTGACCCTCTCGCGATGATACATTTGAACAAATGTTGTTGGGTGGAGTTTATGGCTATGTGTATTTTCGCAAAACAATGAGCCACTGGTTGGAGCTGCAGGGTGCTCGAGCGAAGGTTTTTTTGTGCGGGGGATAAGAGGGGCGACACCAGTGGATTCTGGGGGATGAACAATGTAAAGGAGAGGCAGTGAGATTAGGCTGCAGGGCGGCGTGTGGCTAGGGTTCGTGCGTACGGAACATAGGAAAGCGACAAGGAGAAGTGTTAGGCTATGATATGGTTGCTACTCCAGTTTTAGTGGTGGGTCAAGATAAATTATGTACCAAAAGTTCTTCTACCAAAAGGGAGCTGAAAATGGATAGAGTGGCATCTAGAGATGGAAGTGGCGAATTGGAGTGCCATTTGTCTAAAGTTGCAAATTGGAGTGACATTTGTCTAAAGTTGCGAATTGGAGTTATATTTTTTGATTTCGCATGAACAGTAGTGTCATTTATCCAATTAACCATCATCTTATATACAGATTTAAATCTGTGTGAACTTTAAATTATCAAATATATAACCATTTCAAATTTTACCTCTTGAATATTGTGGCCAATTGAACTTCGCACATTTCCTTTAATTAAAACTTCATGTTTCGCAAACCTTATACCTTTTAGTTGATGAAGTATAGTTTATAAAAATATTCTTGTTACAGGTGTATCTTATAGTTTAGCACATAAATCGCAAAAAAAAACGTCCACTCATAGAATCAACATTTTCCCTAGCATAGAGTTTAGAAATCTGTCTACAGGCTGAGGTGTCAAAGTCCCAAAAGGCCCCAAGGAGGTAGACCATGCGGCCCACTGGCCCAGTCCAATGTGATTTTTCTTCCGACTGCACCGGTCCCTGCTGGCTAGTTTCCGCACTACGCGGACATAACGAACTGCCGCACACCCCTCCCCACCTTCTTCTTCCTCCTTCCTCCGCCGTCCACCGTCCCACCCCTCGCGCACCCCGCCTCATCTTCCTTCCCCCTTCTCCTTCCTCGAGCCGCCCGCCGCCGCCGGCCTAACCGACTGCTCCTGCTGCCCGCGCTCGGCGCCGCCTCCGCGCCCCGCCCTCCAACCGCAGCCCACCACCGGTCCGCCGGTCCGCCGCCCCCTGGCCGGCCATCTCTCTAAGCCCCTCGAACTCCGGTCACCGACGAGCTGCTCCCCCCCACCCCCTTCTTTAAGTTTCTTACTCCCCTCCACCGCCTCCGCCGCGGCCAGCCGCAACTCTGGCGGCTCCGGGTCGCTCTAGTCTCGCCGTCGCCGTCAGCCGCCGCGGCCAGCCGTGTTGCCCGCCCCGCCGCCGAATCGTCCGCCTTCTCTCCGCTCCGGTGGCCGTCGACGTCGTCTCCTTCCCTTGATGCCGGCCCAGTTAAGCGCGCCAAGCGGGGACGGGGGTGCGTGGACGCTTCTTATGTCCGTGGTACGCGGCAACTAGGGTTTGGCCGGGAGCGCCTACTTGACGCGTTATGTGAAGCCACCGCAGCTCCACGCACTCCCGGCTGACACAAATGGTGAAGGGGATCGTGTGCAGAAAACAAAAAAATTCCTACCAACAATATCCTAAAAGCATGCCAAAATCTATTCTATGCAGATATAGTAGTACGAACGGAGATCGGAATACGTACTCTTGTAGACCGAAAGCGGGGATTACGTTCCCGCACAAAGGTTGTCGATGAAGACCGACGAAGCCGACCTCAAGGTCGTGTAGAGGAAGCAGACCTCCGAGTACCGCTAGCGCAGCACCTCGCAGGGCATCACACACGTACGGTGGAGACGACGGCCTCCGAAGCTCCAGTCCAGGACGAGCAGCGGAAGACTTGGACCGGAACACCAGCAGCGCAGCAGCGGGCTATGGTGGAAGATATCCCCCTCCTCAGCTCGGCGCGGCTCCGACAAGGGAACCACGAGATCGAGAGAGAAATTGGGAATTAATTGGTGAATTAAAAGGCCAGGGGTGCCCCTTCTTATATAGGCTCCCAGGGGGGAGCCAACTTGCTAACCAGGCAATGTGGGACTAACCCCCACATGCCTGGTGCGGCTATGGAGGGTGCGCCGGCCCCCTAGTGGGCTCTTGGCCCACTTGGGTCGGTCCCTCCTGGCCCCCACCGAATTCCCCTAGGGAATTTTCCCCTCTTGGGCCTTCTTTCGTCCGGAAGGCCCATTTAGGGAAATCTGCCTTAATAAATTCGAAAATAAATATATAAAATCATATTTGCATATTAATAACACTAATTAATATCAAACATAATATATATAATATTTCCTAGCTCCGAAAACTCTTGCGGCGCTGCCCGATCTCCATCGGACCTCTCCCGGGACGCTCCCGGTGATCTCCTTCCTTTCCGGTTGTCTTGTCGAAACCCCTTAAGTGTGTTACCCTAGCGGTTCGATATAATATCAGGTATGATCAAGACTCCTCAATGATCAACGACTAAATCGTAGGCCTGGACCCCCTGAATTAATCCCTGAGATATAACGAATGACTTTCATCTATCAAACCTGAACGTGAAGTCTTAGACCTTTTGCCATAGCGATACTTAGCACATCCGAGTGTCGTTCCATAGATATCTCCATACCTAATCCCGACCTCGTTACCGACGACGCTATCTTCTACTCGTTCATGATCTCATGTCTCCGTGACCTAGTGACATGCTTGCAAGCTCATTAGACATGATCTCACCGAGTGGGCCCGAGAGTATCTATCCTGCTATGTGGACTGGCAAATCCCGCTCTTAACCCCTCGTCTCAACTACTCCTTTCCGATACCCAAAAGTATCACCGTTATTGTCATACTATATAAGATACGACGTTTGGTGCGATCAAAGTATCTTCCAGGAATAACAATAAGAGTTGATCTCACGGTCAAAGGCGTAACGACTACGTTCTCCAAATCTGGGTATGTCCATCACATCGTTCTCCAAACGATATGACTCCCATTGCCGACCGGCGCCATGCCCCATGACCGGGAAACCTCGATCATCAATCGCGCAACAAAACTAGTTTTGGTAGAGGCTACTAGGGACCTGGTTGTTTACGTATCACACCCGTATTAATGTTTCCGCTTAATACGGTTCTAGCATGACACAAAAACCTATTATGAACAAACGAGATATGATAAAGAATACACTTTATTAATTTGCCTCTGGGGCATATCTCCTTCAAATGGGCCTGGCCCACTTCACTGATTCCTTCAATATTCGTTGGTGTGGGTTCAGGGAGGCTTCCAGAATCCAGATGAAACACACTGTGCTTCGTACTCGACATCTCGTCTCCTTCCTTGTGTGAATCATGTACGACTCACTAGCAAGCGGCAGGGAGACGGTATCTAGCCAAACCGATTCATATCGCTCGGCTAGATTTAATCGGTCCAAAAGAAATGTTTCATTGTTTGTATCTTCAATATATAATTGGAGAAGCATGCATCTACGAAAAATTGCTTAATTTCATTTTGAAATTAGGCATATGAATAAAGTTACAAAAATTCTAAAAAGCCAATTACACGTAATTTGGTCTTGAACGGAATTTAACAAAATTTGGTGTTGACCCCCTTGTACACAAAAAGCCCATTGAACAAAATTTAATAAAATTTGGTGTCGAACGATATTTAAAAACCCACTTTGAATAGAAAAACCCATTGAACATAATTTGAATAGAAGCTTGGTTTAAACATATTTGAAACAACTTTTGGAAAAACGTTGAACGATTTTTGAAAAACATGTTGAATGTAATTTGGTCTTGAGCGATTTTGGAAAGACCCGTTGAATAGAATTTGGTATTGAACGACTTTGTAAAACTACATTGAACAGAAACTTGGTTTAAACGGATTTTGGAACGGTTTTTGAAAAAAAAATGTTGAACGTATTTTGGTCTTGAAATTTTGAAGACCCGTTGAATAATTTGATATTGAACGATTTTTGAAAATCATATTAAAATAGAGTGGTGTTGAACGATTTTTGAAAACTGTCTGAACGTATGGTGGTCTTGAATGATCTTTGAAAACCCGTTTGAACAGAAAACTGGTCTTGAAGAATGGTTTGAACAGTTTTTGAAAAACCCATTTGCACATAATCTAGTCCTGAACGATTTTTGAAAACGTTGTTGAACATAATTTGGTGAACATAAACTATTACTGAACTATTTTAAATGTGGACACAATAGGGATCGGTGAACAGAAACTATTCTTGAAAGTTTTTAAAAGGTTTGTGAGTGACAACTATTTTTAACGGTTTTTTAAAAGTAAGCTTAAAACTCTTTTTCAACAAAAGGTGAGCCAAAATTGATTGAACGGAAACTATTTTTGAACAAATTTTAAAAGTAAAATGAAAACTATTTTAAATTTGAAAGTAAACAAAAAAAGGTGGACATAAAGACACTACTTTGGACGTTTTTTAAAAAAGTGAACACAAATTGAAAATAAAGTGAATGAGAAAATAAAAAATTAAACATATAACCTTTATTTTTTCAGAAATAAATAAAAACTCGGATTGAAAAGACTATTGAAAATTAAAGAAAAAATCCATGTACCACAAAAAAGGATAATGACATAAAATAAAAAGAAAAGGAGAAACGAATCCGGAAAAATATAAAAGGAAATGAAAACGTACAAAAAGATACTAGGAACAAAACAGAAAGGAAATGGAGACGAACGAAAAAAAGACGATGCAGGAAACAGCCTACGCAAGATGGAAGAAAAAATCCAGCTGGACCAAGCAGCCTAGCACTAGAACGCAGGAAAACTTAATGGGCTGGGCCCAACAGTGTGCCGCGGGTACGCGGAGCATAATAGCATCCGCAGTACGCGGAAACTAGGATTTCGCGACTGCACCGGTCCCTGCTGGCTAGCTTGCCTTCTCATCTCCTTGACTTCCAGGCCTCGACGCTTCAGTGAGTGCTTCACTGACTGAATAACTTCCGAGCTGTTCCACTTCCCAACGCCCTCCACACTCTCGCACACTAGCACCGATCCAACTTCGTCCCCATGTCGTCCTCGCCGGCGCCGCCGGCGCCAGTAATGCCGCCACCACCGCTGGAGCACGTGGAGAGTATCCGGCGGGAGCGCTTCTTCATCGGCCGCGGCGAGAAGAACCCGCTCGCCGAGGACATCCACCAGGCGGTGAACTACCTCAGCCAGGAGCTCTACTCCAAGGACGTCCACTTCATCATGGAGCTCATACAGGTGCACTACCTCGGTTACCCCCTACGTCGTACCCATGAATGCAGCGTTCCGGCCATTGGTAGAACCACAACTAGATCCAACCGGATTGAAGCGTCCGTTTAGTGATTTTGTGCAAAGAGTTGATGCATATTACTGCGTACCTGACTACCTGTGTGTTCAAGTTCAATAGCGCAGTGAAATTTGCTAGACTTTATCTTTGCCGATTTTTTTTACTATAGTGGTTTTTTTATGCGACTAGGGATATGGGTTCAGGCTTTTGGTATTTTTTTAGCAAGAAAGTAGAGTTAATTAGCTCTCAATCTCGAAAAGAAAAGAAATAGAGTAAAAACTTTTAAAACTAGTAGCGTGTTTTTAATTTAAATACACCCCAAATGTGATAACTGAAACAAATGGTCCGGTACAAGCCAAAACTAAAAAAAGAGGAAAACATTGCAGAATGTCATTTTTTATTGCCAGTTGTTTTGACAAACATGTTTTCTTTTGTGCAATCTCAAAACAAAAGAATTGATCACCAAAGTTCAGGCAAGCCAACGTCATAATCACATGGAGCCCACTTCTTTTCCTCACAAAGATGTCAAGCCAAAGTTTTGGCGATGGTTGATTCAGATCGCGGCGCCCCCATAGTGAGGTTGCTTTCACCCTGTCTAGGCAGAACCAAGTTTCTTTTGAATCCTTGGTATCCATATTTGTGGATAAAAGCAAGGTCCTTAGAAGTTTCGTATTGGTTATTTTGATCATAAAGTTTCTTAGAAGTTTCGTATTTTTTTTCATCCTTATATAACCCAAATTTATCATAAAGAATTCTAGTTTGAACTTTACAATCTCAATTTTCATGATTTTACTTTCTAGTACGACGGGGTACCTAATCCATTAGCAGCTTAATATTTGTGATCCACCCGAAAGATATAGTAAAACCTAAATATATTGTACTCTATGGTCGATTACTTTCAGAATTACATTGCACACTTGTGTTGTTTGTGGAAGCAAAACAAGAATGTACCAGCAAATATTCCATTATTTGGTGCTCTCTTAACATGCATTTGCCATGAATATGTACCACCGTAGTTACATCCATACTTTTCTATTCATGCATTTGGTACATTTCTAGTGCAATGGGTTCGCATATAAACTTTGTATGAATCGTTTGATCCCCATACTTATTTTTTATCGATATGTGAAATATTCAATCGGATAGTAATCCTTAATCCCTAGGGTTAGACATTGGTGTTACACATATTACGATCACCAATCACTTAGGTTCAAGTTCTTACCGAAAAATCTGGCTTCTTATGATTTAATGTTTTTGTTGTGGAGGCTCCCCCACCGCTTTTCTTTCAAAAATATATTTAAAAAACATGTATTACCATGTCAAAAAAGGGCACATATCATTCTAATAAGCTCCGCTAAATATGGTTTACAGGCTGACGTGACATTGAATGCTCACCATGCTCGACTAGTTGAAACTCGGCCAACTAACGAGTTAACTCGGCTGGACTCGTGTAACAGACATGTTCAGAAAAGAAACTCGGCTCGACTCACTAAACTTATGAGTTTGCTTGTTTAACTCGTTAAAAGCACTAGCATGCAATGTAATAAATTATATATATATATTTCTAATTATTTGGGTATGTATGTGAAATATTACACCAATCAATGACAATATAATACTCTTAAGTAATATCTAGTCGTGAATAATAATCTGAAAAGGTTGTTCATAATATCAAAATTGCATCTAGAAACTTTTTTTGTAAGAGTTAAACAATTAGGTCAAAACTCGTCTCGTTTAACTCGAACTCATTTAAATTTTAAATAAAAACTCGACTCAACTCGTTCAGATACAAGTCTGAGTCAAATGGAATCAACTTCCAAGCAGCTGCTCCGTCAGCATCGTCACTTTCCCTTGTCGATCTCTAGCGACTAGCGTGCACTGATCAAGCACATGGTGTGCACCCAACGGCCGCCGGCAACGGCAACCCACGTCGAGCGAGGCTTGCTGTCCAGCCTCGGGCTTGTTCTCATCTCTCTCCCATTCATCCCCCGCTCCGCCCAGTCCTCTCTCTCCCCACTATTCTCAGGCGAGTTAGGCCCTCTTCCTCCCCGTCCAAGGAGTAGTGCCTGGACACCCGTAGTCGTCGTCTCCGTCCTCTTCTTTCCCGCGTATCTGGACTGTCTAAGCTCGCGCCGCCCTCCAGATGCCACGCGCGGCGCATCATGTCTTCGTGATTTCCGGCCACTGCGTGGCCGTGCTCCCGAGCCGCACACCACGTGCGTGGCTGTGCTGGCTACGGTAACTGAGCTGGGCGTCTGTGCACGTGTGGTGATCGACAGAATGTCTAGAAAGAATGTCTAGAAGAGAAAGACAGGGTGAAGGTGCTGAAAAGTGGGCCCTACGTTGGGCATGTAGTATTTGGATGGGCATGACTTTGCAATCCCACGTTTTAGAATACCCTTGCGTCCCCATGGCTTTAAGCTTTTTGCCTTCGAATTTTCGGACTAGTCTTTGGTTATGGAGGTGCCCCTACAGTTGCCTTTTCGTTTTCCCTTCGCAACTGTCGTCTTCGTCGTTTCTTATCAAGTTGAGGTAATTTTCACAGCTTTTCAGCGTAATAACCTCCCTGATATATTTGTGGTTGGGCAAGACTTCTGTTATTTTTCAATTAAGTCATCATGTATGATGTATCTTTAATTGTTCGAGTTCTGCCTTTTGGTTCTAAAAAATCCTCATTTAGTCGGTGGGATCCAGGAAATCTGTAAATGTAACACACCTACCAATGAGACTTCGTGTCATCTACACGTGCTCCCTTACCCCACAAGTCAATGACACAATGTTCATTTTTGCAAAGTCATCAAAGGTTTGTCCTTTTGTCAAAATGTTTGTGCATTTTTGGTTATAAATGGAGTTGTTTGAGAACAACACACGGCCAGAGACTGCCTCCTTCCGCATGAGGAGACTGCATATCCGTGACCCTGCAATCTGAACTCTTAACTCTGTCCTCCCTTGAGATCACCGACCTTTGTGTCATCGACACGTGCTGTCGTGCTCCCTTACCCCACAAGTCAATTTGCAGGTCAATCACGTAGCAACTAAGCCGACCCCAGTTCCTCTAATGGCCTGATACCCTCCCTTGTTCTGTCCGACCAAATTGCGGCCGCCGGATGCCGTGGATGCACTACAATATGTGCATGGAGATCACAAATGTGTCACTGATCAGTTCTCTGCAGCTGCTTTGTGTAAAAGGACAGTCCGTTGGTTCACCCGTTTCTGGCAAGTGGTGGTGCTAGGACTGTATTCGGGTGTCAAATACATGGTTGCCTATACATATGCACACAGTTATTTGGGTGTCAAGTCTTCAGCATCATCATTTAGGATACTCATGGGCATGTGCATGTGTGCCGGGTCAACATATCCATAGGCATGTACACGAACCTGGATTTTTATTGATATATCGAGGTTTCAAGCTTTTGATTAAAAAGTAATCCAACTTGGGTAGGGAATATTGTATGGCATGTTAATGCCATCCTAGATTTCCAGTGTAAAAGCTTATATATTACTTCACATATCCATGTGCCACTATAGAATTGTTGAACTACGATGTTATTAAACATTGTATGGCAAATGTAATGATATTACTGTCACCTGAACGACTTAAATGCATTTTATATACCGTGAGACAAAGTTAGAGAACTTTCAGTACACACATTGCACCTATATAGGACTTGATTTATTTCTCGATGGCTGTAGTACCATAGTCGTAGCGGGAAGCCTCTCGAAAGGCTATAGCCAAGCTATAGCCGGCTATTTAAAACTTTGGGTCTAACACAGAAAACAATTGTACTATGGTTCATTCATGTGTTCTGGTTTGTATTAATTTCCATTCTCTACATTCAGAATGCTGAGGACAATGAATATCCTTCTGGAGTGTCACCGACTCTAGAGTTTGTAATCACTACAAAGGACATCACTCATAGTGGAGCTACTGCGACCCTCTTGGTGTTCAACAATGAGAAAGGCTTTGCAGCAGAAAACATTGAATCCATTTGTAGGGTGGGGAAGTCTACCAAAAAGGGTCAGCGTGGTAGTGGTTATATAGGGGAAAAAGGTACATCTTAATATGAATATGATCTTTAAATTTCTAATCCTTGCTTTTCTTTTTTCTTGAAAATAATGTTCTGTTATATTTATGTTGTAGGAATTGGTTTTAAAAGTGTGTTTCTGGTGTCTAGTACCCCCCACATATTCAGCAACGGATACCAAATTAAATTCAGTGAGAGTGCATGCACAGAATGTGGTATCGGATATATTGTTCCTGAATGGGTTGAAGAACACTCAGTTGTCGATGAATTAACCAAGATATATGGCTGTTTGAAAAACCGGCCAACCACAACTATCATATTACCTCTGAAGAATGACAAAATTGAAGCTGTGAAGAAGGAGCTCTCGAGCACGCATCCAGAAATCTTGCTGTTTCTTTCGAAGATTAGGAAGATTTCTGTCAGAGAGATTAATGATGGTCTGAATGCTACAAATCTTAGTCAGATTTCTATATCAAGTGAAGCAGATGCTTTAACGAGAAAGGATATTGGTGCGGAGTCATATACACTTCACCTATCCACTGATGAGGACAAGACTGCCGATCATCACTGTAGTTACTACATTTGGAAGCAACATTTTCCTGTAAAACCAGAATGTAGAGTACAGCAGAGAAATGGAATAGATCAGTGGGTACTCATGCTAGCATTCCCGCATGGCCAGAGACTGAGCAGGGGTTTGGGATCACCTGGTGTTTACGCATTCTTGCCAACCGAGATGGTGACAAACTTTCCTTTCATTATACAGGCGGACTTCCTGTTGCCCTCGTCACGAGAATCCATTCAGCTTGACTGTCCATGGAACAGAGGAATTCTTGACCATGTGCCTTCTGCTTTCCTCAATGCATTCATGGCGCTCGTCAAATCAACAGTAAACGCTCCGGTCTTCGCACTTCCACCTGTTTTTAAGTTTCTGCCATTAAATCAGTCTCCTGTACCGCTGGTAGATTCAATTAGGATGTCCATAAGAAATAAACTAATTGATGCGGAGATAATTCCATGTGAGACATGTTCGTCATTAAAAGTATTCTCCAAGCCTAGAGAGGTTTGTCGGCTAAATGCTGCATTTTGGAGCATTGTGAACAAGGCAGTGGAATTAGGCGTTGATGTTCCAAATATTTCTTCGCATGGAACTCATATTCTGAGTTCCTACTTTGATAACACAGAGTATGACGATGTGTTGAGGTTTCTAGGTGTTGGTTATGTCAGTTCTGAATGGTATGGGAATTGTATTCAAGGATCAGATCTTGTTGCGGTGTTACCTGAAGATATTTATTTGGATCTTCTTGCTTTTGTTGCTCGGAACTGGAAAGTAGAATTTGCTAGTGCAAACATGGAGTATATACCGCTTATAAAGTGCGCTGGTGCAGATGGCGAAGTGACATACATGAGTGTACATGAAGCCACAACAGCTGATGAAAAGATATGTATTCTATCTGATGATTGTGCACCTTTGGTTACCAAATGGAACAACAGCTACTTCTCAACCGTCTCTCAGACACTCTTTCTGCCCATGTCGACACAGAAAGCACTGGAACAGTATCCTAACAGAAGCAGTGTTGTTGAATGGCTTGAAAAGTATGTATACATCAAGAATCTTACTGTACATGAGTATGCTATTACTGTCGTAAAAGCTCTGCATGAGAAAAACCTAGTTCTTGCTTTTACACACTTTATATATCAATTACATAAAGAGAATTGCATGCCTGAATGGAACATTAACCATATAGGCAGCTTGGTACCTATTGTGGATGATTGCGGTTCTGTTATTGCTACAAAAAATGCAGCTTTGCTGCCAGCAAGAAGGAGCAAGTGGGCTGCCTTGCTGGGTAAAAATCCATGGAGAGACCAAAGTTACATTGAACTTGCAGATGATTACATGTCTGCTAGCAAGTTCTCTGAGGGTCATGCATATGAAGATCAGTTTTTCTCATTTGTTAAGAAATATATGCAAGCCACTGATGTGCCATCATTGGTTCCTCCAGATGCTGGCTTTGCTGCTGCATCATCTCCTTTAACTATGGAGAATGCACTTCTCCTTCTAGAATGGATTGAGGATTTAAGGTCGAGGGGTGTAATACTGCCACGGAGGTTCTTGAATTGTATCATTTGTGGGAGATGGCTTAAGACATCTGTTGGTTACGGCGCACCATCAGAATCTTTCCTGCTAAATGCGGAATGGGGTCATTTGTTTCAGGCTGAAGCTGCGTTTGTTGACGTGCATATGATTGATCAAGAATTTTACTTGGGGAAAATTGCTTCATACAAAGAAGTGCTGGAAATACTTGGTGTCAAGTTTGGGTTTGCTGATGCAATGTCATACATTGGCAAGTATTTCATATCGATGGAAGCAGAAGCGCTGACAGCGGATAAGGTGCTTTCTCTTCTCCAGTTCGTCAGATTCCTGCAACAGGAGAACATGTCACCTGACCATCTCATTTTGAGCATCAGAAATGGGAGGTGGCTCAAGACTTGCCATGGATACAAGTCCCCTGCAGAATCAATCCTTTTTAGTTCTGAGTGGACAACGCAATCTGAGATCAGCTGTTTACCCTTCATTGACATTGATTTTTACGGCAATAGTATCAGTAACTATAACTCAGAGCTTGAGCTACTAGGTGTTCTTGTTAGATTCAAACAGAATTACCAAATCGTTGTTGATAATTTCAAGCTTCCAACAGGTCCAGTTACATCCGGTGCTGCTATTATGCTACTCAAGTCTATTAGGTATGCCGATTCATGCAAGAAATTGGTGAAAGGACTAAAGAAGCGTCAATGGTTGAAGACCAATGATGGGTTCAGAGCTCCTCGTGAAACTTTTCTCCTTGATTCCGAGTGGAAATGCCTAGTTAAGTTTGCAGATGTAGTTCCACTGCTTGATTTGTCTTTTTATGGTGATGAAATCTTGTCCTATCGAGAAGAGCTCACGAAGATCAGAGTTGTCGCTAGTTTGGAACAGGCAAGTAATGTTATAACTTCTCATCTGAAGCAACTTTTGTCAACATATTCCATCACAAAGGAAATCAGGCTTGCCCTACTCTCGTGCTACAAGGAGCTGAATGAGCACAACACATTCCCTGCCAATATTCTGAAATTTATGCGTACCGAGAAGTGGCTGCATACTTCACATGGTTTTAGGTCACCAGATAACTGTGCCCTCTTTGATTTCTCGTGGGAGCCTGTCATTCCAGTTGCAAGTCTACCATTCATCGATGACAGTGACTCCAGCCACGGCACGGGAAAGAAAATCTACAGCTACAAGATGGAGCTAAAGGCTTTGGGCGTTGCTGTAGATCTTAACCACGGAGCAGATATTCTCTTGTCAAGTCTAGCTATTGTTGAGAAGCATGAACTGCCTATTATGACGGGTGTAAATCCTTGTCAGCCTCTGAACTCGACTCTTGTGGCTTTGCTTAAATGCATGCAAACAAGTGCTCATCCAAGAAACTTTGCAAAAGAAATTACAAAGATGGAGATCAAAACAACTCTTGGATACCGATATGCAGATGGATGTATCCTATATGACTCAACTTGGTCTTCCTATTTCCACATGGAAGATGGTCCTTTCATTGATGTATCATTCTATGGCCCTGATATATTGTCATATAGGGCTGAGCTCAAGATAATCGGAATTGTCTTGGATGTTGGCTCTGGATGCTCTCTAATGGCACTGAATCTTAAAAGCTTCTCTAGAGTGGACACTGTATCTAGAATATACAGATACTTGGCTGCATTCAAATGGGAACCTAAAAATAAAGGTGAAAGCTGGATATGGATACCGAATGCGAGAAGCAGCGGGCAGTGGGTGCGCCCTGGTGATTGTGTTATTCATGACAGGAGTGGCCTATTCGGTGTGCGTTTTTATGTCTTGGACAATTACTATGAAAAAGATTTGTTTATGTTCTTCTCCACGGCCCTTCATGTCAGGCAGAGCCCAAGAGTTATAGATCACTGCATTCTTTGGCGCTCATGGGAGTGCACCTGCTTTGAGTTGAGCCCAGCTAGTTGTTCTTCTTTCTGGGAGTTCATCAGTAGTCGCTGGAATGCAACGACAGAAAATCTCCTCAAAGGATCTGTCACAAGAGTTCCTGTTCTTGTCAATGACAAGATCGTCCTACGTGAGGTTGGAGATGTGTTTGTTCCAGACGATCTCCTCCTGAGGCACTTGTTTGATCAGTTATCTTCAGAGCCAATGTTCGTCTGGTACCCAGCAGGGCTTTCATTTGTGTCTCGTTCTAAGATGGACAGTGTCTACCAGAGTGTTGGTGTCCGGCCAATATCCAAGGCTGTCACTAAAGATGAATCCTGTCTTTCAAACTTGAGCTGTTGTCAAGTGGTTGAGATAACTGATGCCATCGTAACACCTGGGTTTCTTAGAATTATTCTTTCTTTTCTGGCTAACCCAGCTCTTGAGATGGCTTCAGAGAAGAGGCATCAGCTGGTCTCTTATCTCCTCGGGGTTAAGGTTCTTGAGATGATAGAACCTATCACCGTGAGCTACAAAGTAGGACTGCTATCTTCTGGAAGAATGGTGTCGGTCAAAGTATGTAGGATGTTTAGGTGGGAGAGGGAGGCCCACAAGCTGTACGTGCAGAAATCTGAATCTGCTCGATCGCTTGGAAGAACAGCTAGGATGGAGATGGCAACATGCTTTGCTGAGGAAATTTCTCAGGGACTGCTCTATGATAGAGTTGATCTTATTTCTTCGCTCAGTGAGCTTCTCAAGATTGGTTTCCTTGTTGATTTCGAGGAAGATGAGGTTGAGTACCTGCTCAGGAGCAAGAACCTCCAGCTCTTTACAGAGGATATTGATTTTCTTCTGGATGCATTTCCTGTGAACGATTGCAGGTTCTAGGCTAAACTTAATCATCGTTTTTTTCATTTTCAAGTTTACCCATTCATTCCTATCTTACACTGAACCATTCTTCGTAAAACTCAGGATGCCCTAAATTGTTGACTATGCTGCTTGTTTGTTGTTATAAAAAATTCCAGCAAGCGCCAGCAGTAAGTCTTGGTAAGACCAGTCTACTGATCAAACATTCATTTATATTGTGCAGCATAGGACTTGGGTGCTTTCTCTGCTTTTAGGTTAACTAAACCAGCGTTCAAATATCCCAGAAACCTGTTTCTTTGCTTATCATATTTTCATATAAAAAATTCGAGACATTGCACATAGATTCTTTCTTTATCTTATTATAAAAAGTATACTATATTTTCTTCCATTATGTTCTGGAAGTGTTTTTATTAGTAATTCCACATCTCACTAATACGTCTTGTTCTGTTCTTGTTTGCAGGTTCTCACAACTATTTTATCTAGAAATGAGCACTCCGTTCTTTTTTTTTAGACGAAAAGGCAGCCTGGCCTGCTTTTCTTATTGATTAGAACGATGGTACAAGAAGTACAGAAAAACGGAAGAAACAAAGAAAAATAAAAGAGCTAAAAGCTTAAAAGAGCAAAGGGCAAAGCTAGAGCTTAGCCTCAGTCAGGCTCTCTAGGTCTTGACGGCAAGTCAAGCGCTGCTGATTTCCCTGCTAGACCCCAAGGCTGTGCTTCCTCAACGATGGTCTCGTGAATTCTGCTGAGCGGTGCTGCTGTGTTGTTGAAGATCCTATTATTTCTCTCCTTCCAGATCGACCACCAAACTAGGTGTGCAAGTGTAATCCATTTCTTTTTGTGAGTTTGCTGCATGGAAGCTCTTGTCTCCGTCAGCCAAGTAGTGAGGGAGGTCGTGCCTTGGGTCGGTGCTAGGCTGACAGGTAGCTGCGCCGTGTGCAACACCCTCCGCCATATCCTGTTCGTGATGGGGCAAGTTGCCAGCAGATGGAGAGCCGTTTCAGGTTCACTGAGGCAGAGGACGCACGCCGCATTGTGTGGACGCACGCCGATCTTATTTGCCAAACCAGTCTTTTTGCGATCTTTTGTTTTCGCGGTCTTACTTCTGACTTTGGTCTACTACATGTAATGTTCTTTGGTACATTAGCTCAAGAAACAAGTGTTCCCTTGGCTTGAAAATCTGTTGGAAATCTTGTTTAAAAAAAAAATGAAAATCTGTTGGAAAGCATCAAGTTTTCTTTCTCCCGTGGAACAATTACCATCTTCGTTGAATCTTCCCTTTCGTTGGAGATTAATCAGCTAAAGGAAATGCGACGGCCAGGTGAAAAAGGCGTGTAGTTTGTCGTGGTGATAGTTCTCTCTTTTGTTTGCGCTGGTTGTTGAACTGTTTGTCTAGGCATATCATGAAAGAACAAGTCTGATCAGTTAACAGAAGCATCTGGGTAGTGTTAATAATGGACTTGCTTAAATCCACCCATGTGAGCTGCTCGAAACAATTGTTCCCTTTCCATACTTCTTTTTGTACAATGCTAAACGTACGACATTTTGTGTCCGACGGATGGGCGTACAACGTACAATCACAGGTCCGCATTAAACCGTAGGATGCAATCACAGGTCCGTCAGGTTTTTGAGCTGTAAGTCCGTCGGATAGAGAGCATCGTACGCAAGACACTTCCGTCTGTTTAATTTGCTTGGCTTGGAGATACACATTTGCCGTCCTCAGCGTCGCTGCACCACCCCGGCAGGCCCGAGGCCAAGCACAAGGAGCTCTGCTCTGGTTTCTCTTCGATCCTCTGCCCCGTTGAGTCTTGCTTGTCGGTTTTAAGCATGCTCAAATGGTCAGACGGACACCCACATAACCGCATACATATCCAGTGGAAAAATATAGAGAACTGTGTTGTCGGGTTTCAGTGGACAAATATAGAGAACTGTGATTTTGGGTTTAAGTTTTCCTATAATTATCAGCGGGCAGCCATGGAGGCGTCGATTCACAGGTCTACCTACGGCGCAACCTACCTACATGAAAACTACTCTTGATAACTCTTTGTCCCGATATCTCTCATTCCTATCGAAAAGACTAAACTTTATTTATCTTTTCCTTTCCTCTTTTGTGGTATTTTTGCTAGCTACAGTCTCTTGTATGGGTATGGGAAATGACACGAGGAAGGCAATGCCGCCACCTCTTATATCAGGGGATTCTGTAAAGTGGTGTACTCTATAACATGTTTCATAACCCGTTTCATTTGATGAAGTATTCAATTGGGTGAGTACTCTCTGCCGGCGGAGTAGTGAGTAGGTTCTCGACCTACATCCACCATTGGTCCATTTAAACCGTGGGAGCCCATACGAACAAGTATATATTATATTTATCTAAAAATTTATACTATACATGCTTACATCATATACACAACTTCGATTATCCTAACCCAAATGTAGAATGCACTAAATTTGTACTAACATGGCCTACAAATTGAGATCACCGCATCCAGGCAAAAAATAAGTGTACACACAAAAGATTCTGGAAAACTATTACAGCTTGTTAAAAAATATATACACTTAGTAAGATAATTAGTGATAGCTTAATACTTGACCACTTGTCCCCTGTACTCATTCCTTGTTATGTTAAAAAAACTAGCAAGGTGACCCTCACAAATGCGAGGGCATTATCGAATAGGTTTTTGTGGTTTTAGAGTTACTAAATGAATGAAATTATTAATTACATGGTTCTATGGACACGGAAACCGTGATGAAGTGAAATAATATAGGTTAAAAATAGTTGGAACCAATTTATTTTTTGACCAAATATTTGTGAGATGAAAAATTGTCAGTGTTTTATCTCCTCCAATTCCAAGTACAAGCCTCACACCTCGCCGGCCGCCGCAGGGATGAAAAACTGCAGCCCCAACCACGCTTGGCGTCAGGATGCTAGGACCCTGGTATCGCGCTGAAAAGAAGCGCATTGTCCTCCTGCAGCAGCACCTAAAAGCTAAAACTCATCTGGCTGAGGGAGATCAGCGAGAGCCGCAGTGATTTGGTTTTGGGGGGCGGCGCTTAGTGCAGAGCCCTGAGCAAAATGCTTCAGGAGTGGAACAGTGAACATTGGGGATGGATAACGTCTGAACTACCCCGAAATAGACAGTGTTAGCCCCCCCCCTACTCCTATTTATATCTATATAAATTGAAGTACCCCGAAATAGAACTAAAACAAAAAAACTGTGAACATAATGCATCGTAAATATAATAGCGTTTTGAGCATCAAGGATATACGTAAGTAACTATAAGCTTAAAGTGTATTAAGCTCTTACTATTGTGTTATTAAATTAATAAATACTGATGCATTTTCCAGTCCTTCCGTAGATAATAGTAGAGCATATTCATACTGCCATATAGTGGAAGACAATGATGTTTAGAGTAGAAAAGTAAGTTAGCATTATGTCAAAGAAGCATAAAATTTGATTTTCTTTGTACCTTACGAAAATTTCTTCATAGACAATGCTCTTGACTACATCATCATCTTTGTTGTCTTCGTCATCTACCATTACCCTAAGTCCGTCCCTTCTTGTGACTCTTGAGAATGCTACATATAGTTGTCTGTTTTTGAAAACTTGTTTAGGTAGATACAGTCCTACCCCGTTTATGATGAGTAGTAAGATCAAAAGGAAAAAGATATTTACCTGATCTCTAGGATGCACATAATTGATTTGATTGATGACTGCGGAAGTTGCTAATCCCTGAGAGCTGGGATCTTCCTTATGAATTGCCGGAAGATGTAGTCCAATTATAGGAGCGCTGATTTGCTGCAAGAGGAGGCAAGAGGCAAAGGGGTGGACTCGCTGGAAGAGTTTTGGAGTTTCCGAAGACACGTGAAAACCCTCTATGGGACACGTACCTGAACTTCTATGATGATTTTGGAAATCTTATCTGAGAGGTGATCGTTTTCCTTGTTGCTCTTTTTTTGGCAAAAATTATCGATCAGTTACGATTTGTGGTTTGGCCGATATTGATTTGGTGCGGCCTTTTTTTTCTGGAAAAACCAAGTTTTGATCTGTGGTCCGGCTGGCCGAAATATCCTATTGCTAGACACGTGGAACTCTTTTTTCGCGTGTTAACGTGTGTGTTGTGTGTTAACGTGATGTACTGATGCGTTGTACTAATACGCTAATTAAATCACAGCCTTAAATTTTAGATCAAGGGTCGATATTAATTAAGAAGATGTGGATTAACCTGATGACTCGAAAAATTAACTCATTTTACTTTTAGTATATAATAGATGCTCGTAGGATATCACCGGCAGCCCCTCCCTAGTTCTCTCGAGTGTAGTAAATCTGTCTTAATGTTGTTGTCATAAAAGGAAGAGAAGCCTATAAAGCCTCACTGTTTGTCATGCAAGTATCACCATCCTCCTCCGAATATATCTCTCCTCATGTAAACACATATGTCATGGACTTGGTTCATTACAGAGGGGATAATAGCTCTGGCGCCTGTACCAAGTTGACCTGGACCCATGAAGGTAGCCGCACCTTAAGAGCTAACTACATTGATTTATTTCTTGACACCCTCATAACGAGTACATGGGTCCTTTTATAGGGAAGACTTAACTTGATGACGAAGAAACTGATCTACATACTTTCCTAACAAACATATTTTATTTTTCAAAACCACAAACAATACTAGCACCCACGGTTATCTGCTAAAGATCCTTGCTCCTCACGATGTCTTCAAATAGTGGGCTGTTTGAATAACGCGTATGGGAGACACTTCCGGGGGTGCTGGATATTTTTATTGGTCCATGTCATCCTAGGTTGCTGATGTGGGCTTATTTTTTGTAACACGCCAAATAATCGTTGGGGTTGTTTGGAGACACCGTGGAGATGGTATTAAGCGGGCTAAAGGTGGCAGGCAGACGCCCACTCAAGAAAATACATATTCAGCTGCCAAATATAGAAACTCAATCAAACAGGCACAAACGGGAAAATCCGTGGCTAGCCACAGACACGGCCTGACCCAAAAACAATTGTTTGGCACCTCCGGACATCCCCCAAACTTGCAGGTTTGCTATGGCGTATGGCGAAGTGAGGAGCAAAATTTCGAATTACAAGCCGTACAATATGTTGTTCACTAACAATCATCTAATTAGGACAATGTCCTTCGTGACTGTGATTATCCACTAAACTTCGTAAGCTAGATATTATTACTTTTTTAGTATGGTGCATTGTCTATTTGAGTTAGGATAATTAAATTTGTGTGTATGAATTAAGCATGTATATTACATTTTTTGCATGAAGATAATATGTAATTGTTGTTATAGGCTCCGATGGTTTACATGGACCAATGTCTGATGTAGGTCGAGAGAACCTACTCCAAGGATGAAGAGTACTCACAAAATTTAATATTTTTCCATCAAATAAAACATGTTATATATAGAGTACATAACTTACCCGTAGAAGCCCCTGGTATAAGAGGTGGTGACCTTGCCTTCCCCATGTCATTTACCATACCCATGCATATCTCCACACAAGAGACTGCAGCTAGCAAATATACCACAAAAAGGAAGGAAAACATAATTAAAGATTAGAATCTTTTTGTTATGAATGAGAGGTATCGGGATAAGAATTATCAAGACAATTGTACTTATGTGTAGGTTGCATCATAGGTAGGCCTGTAAATAGGCCTAATTCTTTAGGGTGCCGTTGTGACCTTTTTTGCGCTAAATAAGGTTTCAGATTATTTTGAAGCCACGTGCAGATGCTCTTAAGCGGGCTAACAGTGTCGTGCAGATGCTCTTAAGCGGGCTAACAGTGTCAGACGGACCGGCGCAGATTCTCTAACTTCCTGTTACGAAGTCAGACTCTGACTTGGGCATAGCAGATGCCGTCCGTTCCACATCCTGTGGCTGCTACTTCCCTTCCTTTCTCAGCGCACAAATGCCACACGTAAAGCCCAGTTAAGAGTAGTACGAGGCCCAGCTTGAATATTAACTGAACCGGTACAGTTCATAACATTTCAGAAATAGAGAACCAACATTCAGTTCAGTTATACAAACAGAGGACAAAAACCACCAGAAGTTATCCTCTAGGAAAGAAAACTACACCAAAAGCAATCAGTTTTGCACAGCAAGCTCCCAACACATTTAACCCGAAATAACAAAATAGACTAAATAATATATTTTGGCTGCAGGTCTAAACCAAGAACCTAAAGAAGATCTTGAACAGACATATCATCAATTTCACCGGATCCCTGCAAAAGTTGAAAAATCAGTGAAACTTCTTCCCAAAATAGGAACCTACAGCATCACAGAAACTATTTAGAGAAGTTTAATAGAGCAATAGATATATATTACCGTGAGCAAATCTGTGAAGCTAGTGAAAGCATTGTTGCAGTCCTCATTAGCATTTTCTGTAGGTACTTGGCTTTGTACATCACCATCATTCTCTTGTTGCTGCATAAAGGAACAAATCATGTTATTTAGCATATAGTAGAGGCCACATAGGACAAGTCCTATGCTGCGGTAGTAATGAAAACTAACAGTACTTTATATGCTTTTCAACAACATACGCTAGATTTTTTCGGTGGCTTCTTTTTAAACTTGCGCGTCTTGTCAAGCCAACTTCTATGTCGCTTTGATGATTTTGGTTGAACCTCCTTTTTCTTTAAGCGTGCAGCACTAAGCAAACCTTCATCTTGTGGAACAACGTGTTGGACATTATATGAATCACTCCAAATACTCGTGGTTGCTGCTATTTTGTCTTGAAGCTGCTTATCAAGGCAATCTAGTGCGTTGTCCACCAACACACAACACTCGGGAGAGCTTGTGGCTTGATATGCCAAATTTAGGAATTTGTGAGACCAAGACTTATAGCGGAGCATAGCATCCAATTTTGGATCTTCAACGATGTTCTTTCCTCTATTGTCCTGTACAATTCCATATCTTGCATCCCTTGTCCATCGCTTTAGATGACGTTACCTTTCCATCCATCTTACTTATATTGCTACATCTTTTTCTGACCTCGAAACCTACATGACCTCCATAGCTTACCCAAAATGACCAAGCATCATCCAAGTTTTTAAATTTCATACCAACTTGAGGTAACCAAGCAGGAATCTCATTCTCCCTACACAGAAAATAAATATATATTGATTGGTACAGATCTGGATGCAAACAAAAGCAAATTGTTTTGGATGGAAGCCTAACTTACTTGTTGTTGTTCGGCTGTGCCATTGAATCATAAAACTAGCTTACTGATGTACTCAATAAATCCTGTAAAATCATGGACACATACTAGTCAATGTTCAGTTATGTGAAAAAATACCTACAGGGAAAAAGGTACATGAAGGTAGGCGTTTTGACAGTCCTAGCTAACAATTGGTTTGTTAGTTGTGTGAAAAAATACCTACAGGAAAAAGGTAGCATTACGTATTGGATGTCCAGAAGCATCAAATCTTACATAATCTAAGAACGTACAAATAAGTTTTAGGTAACTTAGAATTGTAAGAATCAAAGAGCAGAAGCGTACGCACAAGGGAAAGTGATAAAGGTTTAATACAGTGAAAAATTTGATGGCTCAGTACTGTCGCTGCCGGCCGGCCGCTGATGCCCATCGACCGTCCAGCGATTAGGACAGCCGCCAATGTCCCTCGATCGTCCACCGATCAGGACATCCGCCAATGCCTCTGGATCGTCCGCCCACTGCCGCCAGTGCCCTCGAGATCAACACTGCCGCCGGTGCCCTTGATCGCCAAGACCAGAAAGAGAGCACGACGAGAGCGAAACACAGGAATTTGCCCGCCAAGATCTGGTTTCGTCGCGCAAGTACCGCGAAAATCCTCTGTTTTCCTTCCTCTGCCTCTGATACAAACGTGGGCTGGGCTAAACAAGTGGGCTGGGCTGGTTGTTATGTGCTAAGAAAGGGAAGGGAAGTAGCAGCCACAGGATGTGGAACGGACGGCATCTGCAATGCCAAAGTCAGAGTCTGACATTGTAACACGAAGTTAGAGAATCTGCGCCGCAGACGGACATGTTTAGCGGCCAAAATAAAGAAACTTGAGCAAGTCAAACGGGCACAAACGACAAATCCCTGGCTAGGCACGGACATGTCCATTTATAGGCCTACCTATACACACATGTGCCGTTGTCTTTATAACTCTTATCCTGATACCTCTCGTTCGTTCCTATGCAAAAGACTATAAACTTAATTATATTTTCTTCCATTTTTATGATATTTTTGCTAGCTATAGTCTCTAGTATGAATATGTATGGGTATGGAAAATGACATGGGGAAGGCAAGGGTGCCATCTCTTATACCAAGCGCTTCTGCGAGTAAGTTATGAACTCTGTGACATGTTTCATTTTATGGAAGTAGTATTTGTCGGCACAGTGAGAACTGGGGTGTGCAGAGCCCACTCTTCATAGGCCTCGCATGCTGGCAGATCAGACGAAACGACTAAGCACCAAGCCACTGCTTGGAGAGACCCTCGAGAGGCAACTCCTCTTGAGGGTCTGAAGAGGAAGCGAAAGTCTAAAGAGGACCTGCGCTTCAAGAGACTCTCCTGAGGCTCCACCCGCCTGGAGAGAAATCAACATGAACTCCTCCGCAGGCCGACTCGGCCCTGTGGAGAAGCTTCGCGGCCAAGGAAGTGTTGTAGTGTGCACATGGCCCCTGCAGCGGCCGCAGAGTGACGCGAGCACTCCAATTGTCATTCTGGTGATAAAGGAGTCAACAAAGTTGCGCCGCCTGTGCCAGAACAGCTGGGATTTTCCTCTTTGGTGATAAAGCGGTTGGACGGCGCAACACTCCAAGAAGATCGTCATCGTGGGCTCCACCATGATCACTGCAACCCCTGCGAGCCGTTCTGCGCGGTCTGCAGCCTGTCGGCCACCGTGCCCAACTTTATCGCCGATGGACCGCGTCCATGAAGGATTCAGCAGCGGTGGACTTTAACTCCCCCGCGCAACTGCCGTGTGGGAGCCCACCTTGGACGCTCTGCGCAAGGAAGACGTCTGTGGCGCCAATAAAAGGAGGAAGAGCTCCACAGTAGCGAGAGGTCGACCAATTGCTTGCTAAACACTTGTAAACCCTAGCCCAGCTAGTAGGATAGCCTTGGGCATGAGAAGGAAGACGACCACTGCGTCCCTCTCCAAGCACGAACTGCCCCAAGAGAGCCCTCGGCAAGCTCAGTTGTACTGTAACCTCTGCAATGCAATACAGACAAGCAGGAGTAGCGGTGTTACCTCCTCTTGAGAGCCGTGAACCTGGGTACGGGCCGGTGTCCATCTCTGTCGTGGGTGTTCCTCTCCAGGCTCGGCGAGCACCGTCGTCGTGCCTCTCGAGGGTCGCTTGACCTCCGTGTTTAATCCCTCTCCCGAACTTCTCTTCAGGGTGTGACCACCCCTGTTCCGTGGGAGTCACTCTCCGACATTTGGCGCGCCAGGTAGGGCATTGAGCCGCGTCAACGACCTTCGAGCCGCCTCCGCGCCATGGCGAACACCCGCGCTACTCGCGCCGCCCGCGCCAGTAGACGCGCGCCAGAAGGAGCTCGCGCCGCGTCCGGTGCCATGGCCGCGCGCGGACGTCGGGGACGTCCTCGCCGTGAGGAGCACGCCAACTCCGGCCCTCATGTGGAGGAGCCCGAGCACAACTCCGAGCATCAGGAGGACGCGCATTCGTCGCACCCGACGCATCGCCCAAGCGGCTCTGGCCCAGGGAGGACGGACCCCGCGCTGCTCATGGTGCAAGAGCTTCTTCGCTATCAGCCTACCGTTGAGACCCATGAGCAGTGGCTGGAGCGCCTCAACCACCTTGTCGGCATCGCCACGACTCGCCCTGCTCCGTCGCAGTCTGTCGTGCGCACCTCCCTCGCGGGCACGGCTGCGCCTGACGCGCCTCCGCCTCCACCAGAGCATGCACCGGCTGCGACGCAGAGGGCTGCCTCCCACGCTTCCTCGCCTCACGACTGCCTGATCGTGCAGCGCACTACGCCAGACGCACGCGTGAGGATGGAGCTCCAGCGCAACCGCCAGAACCGCCTCGTGGAAGATATCGGCCAGGCGGGCCAGCAGAACCGCAGCGCGCTGCAGCACAGGGTCGCCACGTACGCCACAGGCTCCATGGAGTTCACCCGCTCCCTGCGCCGCGTGGTATGGCCCCCAAAGTTCAGGCCGGCTCTCCCCAAGGGCTACGACGGCTCCAGCAACCCCATCGAGTTCCTGCAGCTCTACACCACCTTCATCCAGGCGGCAGGTGGAGACGACAAGGTCATGGCCAACTGGTTCTCCCACGCGCTTCACGACTCTACGCTGTCGTGGCTCCTGAACCTCCCTGAGGACTCTGTGAACTCTTGGGAGGAGCTCTGCAAGCAGTTCGTCTCCAACTTTAAGGGGACGTACGAGCGTGCGCTCACCCACAATGACATGCGCGCTGTGCTGCAGAAGAAAGATGAGACCCTCCGCAAGTACATCCAGCGCTTCAGCCAAGTGCGCAACAAGATCCCGAACATTCCTGATACCCAAGTCATCGCCGCCTTCCGTGAGGGCGTCACGAACAGCAGGATACTCGAGAAATTGGGCATCCACGACAAGCTCACCTCTGTGGTGAAGCTGTTCGACTTGGCTGACAAGTGCACCAAGGCTGAAGAGGGACTCCTCTTCATCAAAATGTCCTCGCGAGGAGACGACCACGCTGAGGGGTCCAAGAGCCAAAAGAATAAGGAGGAGCCCAAGCGCAAGGCCACCACGGTCCTCGGAGCCTGACGCCAAGGGTACCCATAGAGACTCTCCCGAGCCTGGGGAGAGAAAGGACGACCATCGCCCAGTCTGCATCTAACACAACAGGCGCGGCCACTCTACGGAGACCTGCTTCGACCTCAAGAGGCTGAGCAAGGAGCACGAACAAGTAGAGGGCAGCGGCAGCCGCAGTCGAGGCCGTGGTTACCGCGGAAGCGGACGCAAGGGCGGCTACCAGAAGCCATCAGGCAATCAGGCCAATGCCGCTGTGAAGAACGGCAACCTTCCTGACGAGGAAGATGGGGGCTACCAAGCTCCGAGAGGCGCCATTGCCTGCATCCTCGGTGGGGCACAGGCGCCCAAATCGAACAATCAGTTCAAGCAGTTCGCTCGCGAGATCAACACCGCCCTCCCAAGCCTCGAGACCTCCAGGCCCCTCAAATGGTCGCAGTATACCATCGCCTTCGACGCTCAGGACCACCCCAAGTCCACCAAAACTGTTGGAACCCGCCCGCTGGTCTACAACCCCACCATCGACAACATCGCTGTCTCCAAGACACTCATCGATGGAGGGGCAGGCCTGAATGTCATCTCAATCGAGACGTTCGAAGCGCTTCAAGTGCCCTACGAGCAGCTCATGCCCTCTAGGCCCTTCACGGGAGTCACCAGCGGCTCAATCGAGCCTCTAGGGTAGGTCAGGCTTGCCGTCACCTTCGGCAGCGAGGAAAACTACCGCACCGAGCACATCGACTTCGACGTTGCGCACATCGGTCTGCCGTACAACGCCATCCTCGGCTACCCCGCCCTCGCGAAGTTTATGGCCGTCACTCATCATGCCTACAACATGGTCAAGATTCCCGGCAGCACTGGCACCATCACCATCCGCAGACATGTACTGGATGCTACGAGCGCTGTTGACACAGCCTACAAGGCAGCCGCCATGGAGTTCCCTGCTGACGAGGACATGGAGCCTCTCGAGAGACCCAAGAAGAAGAAGAAGCTGTTCTCTCAGGAGCCAGCTGCCACCAAGAAGGTCTCTCTAAGCTCCAGCAGCTCGGGGGCTAGCGTCACCAGTGGCGCTGCTCTGCCTCCCAAATAGGAAAGCCCGCTCGTCGCCTTCCTCCGGGCAAACTCTGACATGTTCGCATGGACTCCGTCAGATATGTCCGGTGTACCGAGGGAGGTGATCCAGCACCACTTAGCCGTGTGTCCAAACGCACGCCCCATCAAGCAAAAAGCAATAAAGCAAGCCCCCGAGAAGCAAGCATTCATCATCAAGGAAGTCGAGAAGATGAAAGCAGCAAATGCCATCCACGAAGTCGCGCACCCCACTTGTCTCTCCAACGGCGTGGTCGTTCCAAAGCCCGCCAGAGGAGGCCGCCTCTACATCGACTACACTGATGTCAACAAGGCCTGCCCCAAGGACCCTTATCCCATGCCAAGAATCGACCAGATCGTGGACCCCACGGTAGGCTGCGACCTTCTCTGCTTCCTCGATGCCTTCTCTAGTTATCACCAGATCAAAATGGCTAAGGAAGACGAGGAGAAGACATCATTCCTCACCCCTTTTGGTGTATATTGATATGTCTGCATGCCTTTCGGCGCCACCTTCCAGAGGCTCATGAGGATAGCACTCGGCGAGCAAATGGGCAGAAATGTCGAGGCTTACGTCGATGACATCGTCGTCAAGTCTCGAGAGGGAGATACTCTCCTCAGGGACCTTGAAGAGACCTTCGCCAGCCTGCGCAAGGTGAACATCAAGCTCAACCCCGCCAAGTGCGTCTTCGGAGTGCCTTCAGGAAAATTGCTTGGTTTCCTCGTGTCACACCGGGGCATAGAGGCGAACCCTGACAAGATCAAGGCCATAGAGGAAATGCAACCTCCACGCCGGCTCAAGGACATGCAACGCCTAGCAGGCTGCATGGCCAGCTTGGGTCGATTCATCTCCAAATTTGGCGAGAGAGCTCTGCCATTCTTCAAGATCATGAAGAGAACTGGCACGTTCAAGTGGACGCCTGAGGCCGAAAAAGCCTTCGAGGACTTGAAGAAGTACCTGGCCAGCCCACCAGCCATGGTTGCCCCAAGGACAGGCGATCACCTGAAGCTGTATCTATCAGCCACTCCATAGACAGCCAGCGCCGTCCTGGTGGTAGAAAGAGAAGAGCCAGTCTTCCACAAGAAGAGTGCAACCACTCCAAAGCCAAAACCGTCCGACGAAGAGCTCGACAAAGGAGCAGGCCCCATCGACCTAACGCCATGCCCAGAGCCACAAGCGGAGCCTGCCTCAAAGCAACCTCCACAGGCTGGTCTCGCCAAGGAACCATAAGAGCCTCCAAAGGCCACCGCCCTTGAAGGCCCTGAAGAGCCTCCACAGGCCAGCCCCCTCGAGGGCCCTGTAGAGTCTCTCCAGGCAGACGGCGCTGCGCCTAAACTGACAACCTTTGTCGAGCACCCTGTCTACTTTGTTAGTATAGTACTACGGGATGCTCGCGAGCGGTACACGATGCAGCAGAAGCTCCTCATTGCGCTCCTCGTCTCCTCAAGAAAACTGCGGCACTACTTCCAGGGGCACCCCATCACGGTGGTCACCTCGTTCCCTCTGGAGCAAATCCTGCGTTAGGGGGTAACCCTAACGCCACATAATCGTGTCGCGAGATGGAACATAGAGCTACAGCCATTCAACTTACGCTTTGACACCACAAGAGTAATCAAAGGGAGAACGCTGGCGGAATTTTTCGCCGAATGGACTGATCCAATCCCTGAAGAGCCTCTAGGAGAAGAACCAGATCCCTCTGGAGACAAAATGCCCTGCCAATGGACCATGAAGTTTGACGGAACTTTCGCTTGCCGCCATGGCGGGGCTGGCGTTGTCCTAATCTCGCCAAAGGGCGACAAGCTCTATTACGCGGTCCAGTTGTGCTTCGAAATCGACAAGATCTCCAATAACATTGCTGAGTACGAGGGCCTGCTCGCCGGCCTACGTGCCGCCATCGCTCTGGGCATCAAGCACCTACTCATCAACAGCGACTCCCAGCTGCTCGTCAACTTCTCCAACAAGAGCTACAAGCCTAAGGACGACCATATGGCCGCATACCTTGAAGAGGTCCGCAGGCTTGAGAAGCACTTCAGGGGCATGGAGCTCATGCACATCCCAAGGAAGGAAAATCAAGAGGCATATGACATCGCCAAGCGCGCATCAAGGAGGCAAGCTCAGCTACCAGGTGTCTTTGAAGAAAGACTCGTCAAGGCATCCATAAAGCAGCCTCAAGAGGCCGTGCCCGCAAGCACAGACGAAGCACTCCCGCCACCACCTACAACTGGGGCTCCCGATTGCGGGCCCCCTACAGGGGAGCGTTTGTTGCTGACAACGGCACATCAAGAAACAGACTGGATAGACGAGATCAAAGACTACCTTGCCAAAGGGATCCTTCCCGAGGAAGATGTTGAAGCAGAGCGAATTGCCCGCCAGGCAAAGTCCTACCACATCCTCTAAGGAAGTCTCTACCGCAAGCGCCCAAATGGCATCGCGCTCAAGTGCGTCCCTCTTGAAGAAGGCAAAATGCTAATCAAGGACATACACAGCGGGGAGTGCGGCCACCATTCGTGCGCTCGCACCCTTGCAGGCAAAGTCTTCAGGGGTGGCTTCTACTGGCCTCAAGCACTTCAGGATGCAGTTGACATCAATCAAGCATGCGAAGCTTGCCAATTCCACGCAAAGCAAATCCATCAGCCCGCGCTGGGACTTCAGACCATTCCGCTCTCCTGGCAATTCGTGGTCTGGGGGCTGGACATCTTGGGACCACTCCCAACAGCGCAAGGGGGCTATCGCTACCTCTTCGTGGCCATCGACAAGTTCACCAAGTGGCCCGAGGTGGAGGCGACACGCTCAATTCCAGCAGGCGTGGCGGTGAAATTCACCAGAGGCCTGGTCTGCCGCTTTGGAGTGCCTAACCGCATCATCACCGACAATGGCTCACAATTCACTAGTGGCATCTTCAGGGCTTACTGTGAGAAAATGGGCATCAAGCTCTGCTTCGCCTCGGTCGCTCACCCACAGAGCAATGGCCAAGCCGAGCGAGCAAATGCAGAAGTCCTCAAGGGCCTGAAGACCAGGACCTTCGACGTCCTCAAGGGCCACGACAAGGGCTGGATCAGCGAGCTCCCTTCAGTGCTCTGGTCCATCCGCACAACGCCACCCAAACCTACGGGAGAAACACCGTTCGCCCTCATCTATGGAGCCGAAGCAGTCCTCCCCATAGAGATAAAGCATGTATCCCAACGGGTCCTTGCCTTTAACGAGGACGAGCAAGCAGACCTTCACAACGACGACCTTCTGCTTCTCGAGGGACTACGCCGCCGCGCCGCCCTCCGGGCGGCAAAATACCAGCAGGACATGTGACGCTACCACAGCCGTAACGTGCGCTCACACACGCTGGAGACAGGTAATCTCGTCCTCAAGCGAATCCTCTCCAGGAAGGCCTGCACAACCTGTCACTGATGTGGGAAGGCCCCTACAGGGTCACCCACATCGCCAGGCCTGGCGCGGCTCGCCTCGAAACTCAAGACGGCATCCCCGTCAAGAATCCTAGGAACATCATGCACCTGCGTAAGTTCTACCCGTGATCATTGTCACGTCAAGACATCTGTCGGAAGAGGCAGCTTACGGCTTCAACCTCCAAGCATTTGTTGTCTCCAGAAGGATAAAAAGAAAAACGTGATCATTGTCACGCCCGTGATCATTGTCACGTCAAGACATATGGCGGAAGAGGCAGCTTACGGCTCAACCTCCAAGTATTTTTTGTCTCTAGAGGTTAAAAGCTCATGGCTTAAACCTCCAATCTCCAAAGGCTTCTCTCGAGGGTCAACCCTCCGAGCTCTCCATGTAACGAGCCACCTCAGGCCGTAGAGAGTCTCCGCCACTAATGGGTGGTCCCCATGCCTCGACATGGTCAAAACATTAACTTGGCAACCCCAAGCATAATGAGACAATTTTGTTCCTAAGTGAACTTTGCGCTAAGGCGCCACTGTGTAAAATTTGGTGGTGAGTTTTATTTCCGCATTGTTTTCTTGAAATGTGCGCTTATATCTCTCCACATGCGCACCTCGCGAGCGGGGGCTGAGTACGGTGCCAGTGCCTCAAATGACACACCAGCATCACTGCAAAACTCAAGGATCCGAGCTCTGGCTGGAGGGCAAGCTCACACAAACACGCCATCTCTACAAAGGACCTTGGTACTTACTCTCCTCGCGAGAAACGCCTAAGGGGACCTATAAGCGCGCACGAGTCCCCAACACCGTGTACATGCGTTTGGGTTCGCCCCTGTAACTTTACAGGGATGAAACGTCCCTACAAGCCTGAGGAGGCAACAGGGAAAAACCCCTAGAGAGGACCTCCTCGCCAGGAAAAAACCTCTACAGGGCGAAAGACTCGAGAAGCTAATTCTCGCTTCCATGCCTCGAGAGCTTTTTCTGCTCCGCAAGCACTCGTTTGTCCCTTGAGCGATTTCGCTTTCCCTTATGCTTCATGGACTACTCGTACGTCTAAGGGGGGCACCTGAGCATCACGACTCAGGGCTAAAACTCCCCCAGCCTTTGCTGAGTCATTGCTCTAGCATATGGAAGTGGCGGAGTCATGGCGCGAAGAGATGGGTCGTAAGTCCTAACGACGCAGAGAACACATAGACATGAAATTAAAGGCAAAAGGGACCTCTCGAGGGGCACACAAGCTAGAAGCAAATTGCAAACAAGAATATATTACATGCCCAAAGTTGCATAGTGTCTAAGCATGAAATTGTTTCAGATACAAGTGCACGCAGGCGCAATGACCAAAGCTCAGGCAGAATCAGCGTCATCATGCACGTCCTCTACGGCACCATCCTCTGTCTCGGCAGACACGACCTCCTCCTCGCCTCCTCTGCGGCGACCTCCGCGCGCTTGAAGCGGGTTGCAGAAGGCATCGACTTGCTCGCGAAGGGAGTTGGAAAACCGCCGCACGTCCTCGCCCTGACGAGCCTCCGTCACGGTGGAGAGATCGAAGCCCGGCGTGAGGAGCCGGAGGTTGGTGAAGAGGCAATCCACGACCACGCCCAGGAGCTGGCGACTCTCGACCTTAATCACCTCGCGGAGATCGGCGACGGGGCGCTCGAGCGCTGTGAAGAGCTGGTCGAAGTAGACCAGGTACATGGTTGCATCACCGCAGCCTTGAACCTCAGCGTGCGGCGCCTCCGCGCCCAGCTGGGCTGCGAGCTCATTGCCCCTGGCCACCAGTTCTTGGAACATGCGCTCCCGCTGCTTCGTGAGCACGCGAGCCGCCTGCGCTGTGTGGGCAGCCTCCGCCGCCTGCTCCACCGCTGGAGCCACCTGCGCCTCCACGTCCCTTACGAGGGCGTTGAGGTCCAGGATCGCTGCCCTGCGGCCGTCCTCCGCCAGGCGATGAGCATCCTTGGCGCGCTTAAGGCGGGACTAAAGCTTGGAGTTGGCCTTCTCGAGCTCCGCGATCCGTCGGGAGTCAGCAGCGTGCTTGGCCTTGAAACGGTCCTCCTGCGTCTTGGCCTTGTCGCGGTACGCCTAGGCGGTGCTCTCCCTGAATGCCTTCTCGCGCGCAACAAGGGCGTCATCCGCCTCCTTTTTCTTCTTGGCGTACCGCCGCTCGAAGCGCTCTAGGGCTAACTTCTGGGCAGCGACGTTCTCGTCATATTTTTGGAGTGCTTGGGCCAGTTCCCACTCGCGCGCCTCAAGATCTTCGCGCTGGGTGGCGAGCTCTCCCTACGCCTGAAGCCGCTGCTCGTCGCACAACTGCACGTCTTTCTCCATGGAGGCCAACCGCCGCTCGCGGTCCGCGAGGCCCTTGCGGTCCTCCTCCAGGGTCTCCTGCGCGGCTTGGTGGGCGGAGAGCAATTGGGTCTCCAGCTAGCACAATTCACGGCGTTTCTGGGCCAGCGAGCCCTCCATGGCTTCGCGCTCGGACGTTGCCGCGGCCAGGAGCTCGGCTGCGGCGTCACGCTCCTCCTGGAGGGGCGCAAGGAGCTTGGAGGCGTCACGGATGGCCCCCTCGCGGACCTCCTTAGTGAAGTGGGTGGCCTCCTCGCGCGCGGCCTGCAGCGCCTTGTCCTCCTGGCGACGAGCCTCGACCGCTGCATGGAACGCCCCTGCAAGCTCTTCACGCTGCTGGGCGATCTGCACTTCCTCGATGGCGAGGTACGCCTCCAAGCCCTCCAGGGAGTCCCTCACTAGGCGGAAGGCGACCTCACGGTGCCCAACGCTCTAGTCCCAGCCACTGAAGACCGGGTCTCGACTTGTGGAGGGCCCAGCCCCAGCATGGAGGCCTGAGAACCTGGCCCCGGAGCATGCTTGGGGGCTAGGCGGCACTCTGTCCCCAGCTGAGCCCAAAGTGCCCTCGCCGCCCGCGCCAGCCTGGCGCTCGTCCTCTGCAACGGAACAGGGCGGAGACGGAGGAGTTCCTCCTGCGGATTCGCTAGCGTCTTGTGGCTCCTGGCCCGCCTCTGCCTCTGGCTGCGCGGGAGGCGTGGGCGCACGCGGCGGGGTAACTGCGCGGGCTGGAGTTGGCTCGCGCAGTGGCGTATTCGCGCGAGGCGGAGTAGGAGCGCGAGGAGAGGTAGCGACCCTCTCCTCCGGAGCCTCCATCACCATTGGCTCGGGAGGCGGCGCAGAGGCCTCTGGGCGAGTCGCGGCAACCTCCGCCTGAGGCGTTGCAGCCTCCGCCCGAGGCGCAGATGCCTCCTCTTGAGGCACCTCCTCAGTTGGGCATGTGGAGTCCGTCTCCACAGGCCTCGCGGCCTCTTCAGCCACTGCCTCAGTCGTGGCCCTCTTCACGTCAACTGCCTTGCGAAGCTTACGGCGCTTCGCAGGCACACGATCACTGGCAAGAACCAAAAGAAACATCTTCAAGAAAGGATAAAGAGGAAAAGAGCAAGAGTCAAGCAACCAAATGCTAGAAACACTTAACCGGACGGCTGGGCGCCGGTGTCGACCCACGCCAAGCCTGGTGTGCGCTAGGAGGGCTTGGCCTTGGCCTTGGCACCAGACCCCTCCGGTGGCGCCTCGGCTTTCCTCTTGGACAGGACGTCAGACGACCTCGCCCCAGGCCGGTCCACGGCCACCTTGGTCCGCGGCTCGCGCCGCCCCGGCGTGGCCTCCTTGTCAGAGGCCTCCTCCTCCTCGTCCTCCTCCTCCACGAGGCGCGAGGGCGCCACCACGAAGGCGTCATCGTCACCTGACGAGATATCGCAAATCTCGTCAGTAAAGGGCCCAGGCCTCGAAGAGGACACCTCCCCTGCCGTGGCCTCCTCCTCTCCGTGCCCAGCTCCCGAGGCAGAGGGCGAGTCTGATCCCTCCGCTCCCAGCACCACCGGCACAGGCACCTCCTTCCCCGCCTGGCCTGCCGGGGTAAACAGAGGCATCCCCTCCAAGATGGCCAGGCGCTCAGTCATGTTGTACTGATGCAACGGCCGGAGCGTGATGGGGAGCTGGTCCATGGCAGGCACCACCGGGTTGATGAAGAGCGCATATAGGACGTTGTCGACGGCGTCCTTGTCGTTGTCCTCGCGGTGGAGCCACATCTTGTCCTGGGGGCCGGAGTACATCCACATGGGCGTAGAATGCGCCTGGAGGGGAGCGATGCGGCGCGTCATGAAGTCCGCAACAATGACTTGCCGCATGAGGCCCTCCTCGCGAAGGTAACTCAAGCGTTCCATCAAGCTTGCGTTCCGCGCACCGTCGAAGGGGGCTTTGCCCCAGTGGAAGTTCTTCACGAGCGGCGCGTCGGGGACCTCGAGAAAGTCGCAGGGCTGCTCCACCCCGACAAAGAACCACCTCTGGCGGAATTCATCCACCTTTTTCGTCACCGAGGTGACGGCCTTGCCCTAGTTCCACGACACTGGAATGTACACACTCCCCATGCCGTCCAATATGCGGAACGAGACGCACCCCGAACGCTCGTTCTTCGCCGTGTTCCGGAGCGCGTAGAAGCACCGGAAGAGCCCCACCTTAGGCTCCAGGCCCAAGTACGCCTCGCAGAGGTAGGGGAACACGGCCAGGATGAGGACGGAGTTGGGGTGGAGATGCAGCAGCTGAACCTGGTAGAAGGCCAGCACCGCCTCCAAGAATGGGGGGAGAACGGCGGCACCAGCCCGACGGAGACGCAGTGCTTGAAGACGGGGAAAAACCCTCGCGGACGTTTCCTGTGCGCCGCAGGCTTGAGTGCGGTGGCGCGTGCTCATTGGTCTGGTCCGCCACCAGGTAGCGGACCTTGAAGAGCGTCTTGTCATTGACGCGCACACCGAGCAGCGCAGCGCCGTGCGCGACCTCGGCTGGCGCTGCCTGGGAAGAAGATCCCATGACCGCCTTGCCCTTGCTCTTGGCGGGACTCATCGCTGGAGTTTGGTGGGTTGCTGGAGGCGAAAGGAGACAAGGGCGCTAGAGAGCGGAAGCGGAGAGCTCGAGAGCAGCGGAGGCTTCTGTGAGAAGGAATGGAAACGGTAACAACTCCCCGCTCCGGCGCCTAGACTTTATGTCTCTTCATGGAGCAGTTATCGGGGCGTGGTGGGACCCCCCACTACGCGCGCCCCAGATCGTGCGCGATCGTTACTTGTCTGAGCGACGCGTGGCTCGGGCCGGCCAGACACTTTGGGCCCACGACGCTCCGACTGCGCCCATCGTGGGCCCTAGGGCTACTGTCGTCCCAATGAGGACTGGGGTGTGTAGAGCCCACTCTCCCCAGGCCTCGCACGACGGCAGATCAGACGAAACGACTAAGGACCAAGCCACTGCTTGGAGAGACCCTCGAGAGGCAACACCTCTTGAGAGCCTGAAGAGGAAGCGAAGGCCTGAAGAGGACCTGTGCTTCAAGAGACTCTCCCGAGGCTCCACCCGCCTGGAGAGAAGTCAAGATGAACTCCTCTGCAGGCCGCCTCGGCCCTATGGAGAAGATTCGCGGCCAAGGAAGTGCTGCAGGGTGCACATGGCCTCTGCAGCGACCGTAGAGTGACGCGAGCACTCCAATTGCCATTCTGGTGATAAAGGAGTCAACAAAGTTGCGCCGCCTGCGCCAGGACAGCTGGGATTTTCCTCTCTGGTGATAAAGCGGCTGGACGGCGAAAACGCTCCAAGAAGATCGTCATCGTGGGCTCCACTACGATCACTGCAACCCCTGCGAGCCGTTTTGCGCGGTCTGCAGCCTGTCGGCCACCACGCCCAACTTTATCGCCGATGGACCGCGTCCATGAAGGATTCAGCTGCGGTGGACTCCAACTCCCCTGCGCCACTGCCGTGTGGGATCCCACCTTGGACGCCATGTGCAAGGAAGACGCTTGTCGCGCCTATAAAAGGAGGAAGAGTTCCACCGTAGCGAGAGGTCGGCCAATTGCTTGCTAAACACTTGTAAACCCTAACCCAGCTAGTAGGATAGCCTTCGGCTTGAGTAGGAAGACGACCACTGCGTCACTCTCCAAGCACGAACTGCCTCAACAGAGCCCTCGGCAAGCTCAGTTGTACCGTAACGTCTGCAGTGCAATACATACAAGCAGGAGTAGCGGTGTTACCTCCTCCTAAAGGCCGTGAATCTGGGTACGGGTCGGTGTCCATCTCTGCCGCGGGTGTTCCTCTCCAGGCTCGGCGAGCACCGTCGTCGTGCCTCTCGAGAGTCGCTTGACCTCCGTGTTCAATCCCTCTCCCGAACTTCTATTCAGGGTGTGACCACCCCTGTTCCGTGAGAGTCACTCTCCCACGGTATTAAATTTGTGAGTACTCTTTGCCCGCGGAGTAGGTTCTTGACCGGCACTTTCTATTGGTTCATGCAAACCGTGGGAGCCTATAACAATAATTAAATATTATATTCATCTAAAATAATATGTATGCTAAATTCATATGCACAACTTGAATTATCCTAACTCAAATATACAATACACCGAATTTGTAATAAAAATGTAATATATCTAGCTTAAGCAAGTTTAGTGATGTATGATAATCTTCTAAGTGTACTACTTGTAAGTCGAAATTTTGGTCCTCGCTTTGCATACGCCATAGAAAAATTTCAGTCCGTCTCGTACCAATGGTAGTATTTCATGCCTTTCATACAAGTACACTTGATAAAAGGAGGTACCTTAGTTATGTACTCCCTCCTCCATCCGTTCTGAATTAATTGACTCAGATTTAGTATAAGTTAGTCCATTAATTTAGAAAAGAGGGAGTAAGTGGCAGCGACAGAATACATGCCCACTAACGCGGCCCGAATACAAAAATTACAGCAAAGTGTCCGATGGGGCTTGTCGTGAAGTTTATGGCGCGGAAATGTACAAAATCACAAAGACCAACTTACACCTCGTGACTCGGGGTGCCTTCCTCTCTGATTAAGTCCTGTGTTAAGCACTGTGTAGTTAGTTTCGTACAACTCAGGGTTGAGCCATGTGTTACGCTGCGCCAACGAGCACAACCTGGGCAGTTTGTCTGCCTGATGTAGAGCAACGTACGTGCACGCACCGCCGCAGCCACCTGAGGCAGCAATTGAGTAACGATGACAGTTTTCTTAAGATAAAGGCCATTATTGTCCAGCTTTGAGTTGACAAAGCCACAATTCACCCAGAATACATGCTGCGGCATTCAGATTCACCAAATAGAGAGACACGGCATGTTGCGACATACAACTTAGCCAAAGTAAAGATAGACTACTACAACACGATGACAGTTTCACGACGACCGATTGGGGAATAGCCGCATAATCCCCCACGAGCTGCCCAACCGCTTGATCCCACAGACGTAATGCTCTATTGTTTGTCTCTCACCTTTTACATCAAACAGAATCAACATACGTTTATGATTTCTCTCATTCCTATGGACAATACACTAAATTGAACTATCTTTTCCTAACTTGCTTTTTTCTCATGTGCATTTGTGCAGCTAGCTATGACACCTTCCAGGGATGGGTGCCAGAAGTGACAGGAGAATAGAGATAAGCCATGCCACCTCCTCTTATATAATGAGATTTTGAGTAAGTGATGCATGCGACAACATGCAAAGGAAAAATTCAATGAAATAATTTAGACGAATTAAAGATTCAATGCAAGACTTCCTTCTCTATCTACTACTATTGAACATACATCATAAGTCTGTTTCTTAAATGAACTTATGAGCCATCTACCAAGTAGTGTGAGTTGGACTGAGACTGGATTAAGCTCTTCTGGTACTCTCCTTTGCGAATAATCTGTGTAGGACGTAACATAATTTAGTGTCGATAAAATACACGATGAATTAAAATTAAGCTTCGCGTCCTAGCACATTTAGCACAGAAGCAAAAAAACAAAAACTCTTCTATTGAAGGGTAGTTTTGAACTCTACATTGTAATTCTCATTCCTAACGATGAGACTAAGATCGATAATCTTAGGGAATAAGCTAGACATTGTCCCGAACATAAAACTTGGATCCAGCCGCCCCCTTATAGATTAATCCTAAATGTAAGGACTGTCATGCGCCTCTCAAATCTAACCCATATGTGGGATGAATAAAAATGTGGTCCGGACACGTCAGACCGACCCAAGATGTCGTAGTTAGTCTCCACATTCTCCCCACAGCAGACCAAACCTACCTTCTTGCTCTGCTTCAGGCTCTAGTCTTCAGTTCCCTTCTCGTCCCCTCCATGAGAATGTTGTGCCCCAACGACGACATCATCATCGACTGGGAGGCCATCGAGGTAGAAGGTTTGCTGGCGTCGTAGGCTTCGGAGGCGCGGAAGGGTCGAGATCTTACACCCCATACGTCAACGTGGATCTCGTCGTCTGTCTCTCGCTACAGGGCGAGGGAGGCTCGAGCTCCGCATCAGCGGCTAGCCAGAGGCAATGTAGTCGTTGTTCGTGGCCCAGCGGATTTTCATCGTCCTTGACCCGTCGGTCGGTGCCCCATAGATTTTCACCATCCATGAGCCGTTGATCAACACCGTCTTCAATGCACTTTCGTAGCCCAACACGTCAAGAGTTCATTTTTTTGACAGGGGGTTCTTGTTAAATCACGAGGATGAACCAGGAGTGTGTTTTGCCCTTGAGGCTCTCATCTCAATGAGGTTCCCTTGCCAGTTTTTTCTTCTGACAATTTAGATTAGCACCATTGCACCAAGAGTTTAGCCTCTCTGCACTGCACTTAAGAACATGTGCTTTATATAATTTTAAAAAAACATGTGCTTTATAAGTAATCAAATTACGTGACCATTTTTTCTACGTACAAGACATGATCTTCATGTAACCTAGCAGCACATCATAAACCGACAATGACAAAACGGGCCATAAACTGTTGGAACTTGGAACTGGACTAGGGTTACCGTCGATGGGCGGCTGAGGGCTCGCAGCCGGTCGGTCACCCATGGTAGTCGCTATGATACATTTGAATAAATGTTGTTGGGTGGAGTTTATGGGTCTCCTTCTTGCAAAACAATGAGCCACCGGCTGGAGCTGCAGGGTGCTCGAGGGAAGATGACCACGGCGGAATTGGATAGAGTGGAATCTAGAGATGTATGAGGGAATTGGAGTGACATTTGTCCAAAGTTGCGACTTGGAGTGGCATTTTTTGGTTTCGCATGAATTATAGTGACATTTATCCCATTAATCCTCATCTTATATACGGATTTAATTGATTTGCGTGAGTACATTCTTGAACCTGCGTGAACTTTTTAGGATCAGATATAAAGCCATTTCAAATTTAACCTCTTGACTATTGTGGCAAAGTAGAGTTTATAAAAAGATTCTTGCTACAGGAGTATCTTATACTCTCTATGTTTTTTGTACAAGATGTTTTAGGTGTTTCACATATTGTGTCTAGATGCATACTTAAATGATTGAATATACACACTAAAACAAAACGTATCTAGACACATTTGTATACATATAATTAAACATGGACAAATGCTAAGCATCATATATTAAAAAACGGAGGGAGTAGTTCACAAAAACATCCACTCATAGAAACGGAGACCGGGACAGGAGGAGGAAGGAAAGAGAGCTCATGGAGGCAGCGGAGGATGCGGCGGCAGCGGCGGAGGAAAAACAGGAGCAGGAGGCGGCGAGGGCTACGCCTAGCACAAACTTGCTCGTGGCAAGATCGAGGTCTGTTCCCCTACCTCCCGGTGACTACGCCTCCCCACAGTACTCCTCACCATCGCCATCACCTCGCTGGTACCCTTCGCCTCCGCGCGAGTACATGGGACGTCAAGGCTTACAGAGGTTTCGACCCCAATGCCACCTCCCCACAAGACTGAATGCTTAAATGTAGCATTTTTTTGTCTCCCTTGATCGCCCTGATGTGTCCTATGACCGCCAAATTTTGTTATTTTACACTTACAAATTATGCTAAGACTATATGGTAGCAGGAAGATTTAATTTTCATATTACATTTCGTTGGGGAGCCAAGTTATGCAGTCGGTTAGGCAACTAGCTCCCTAGGTCTCAATATACGTCGGAATAACGGTGGAAGTTTTCACCGTTCGGCTTGGGGGGGCGAACGGCTGGACAAGCCCTCAGCTCCGTACAAATAGAGTTGAAGAGTTAAGCCCTATGTTGGGCACAGACAACGGGCACTACTTGGGCTGCATGCTGGAAAGCACCGTGAACGCGCTCGCGGCCGCAAGATGCAGCAAGTTCGCAACGATGATAGTTTCACGATGACAGATAGGAGGAAAGCCGCATAGTCCCGTATGAGCTGTCCAACCCTGTAATTCCTTACAAGTAATGCTCTACTGTTTGTCTCCCACCCTTTACATCCAACAGAATCAACATATATTTACGATTTCTCGCATTCCTATGGACGAACACTAAAACTCGAACTACCTTTTCCTAACTAGCTCTGCCTCATGTGTATTTGTGCAGCTAGCTACGACACCTTCTATCGATAGGTGTGAGAAGTGACAGGAGAACATGATAGCAATGCCACCTCCTCTTAATATAATGAGATGAGATTTTGAGTATGTACGTGTTGCATGCGACAACATGCAAAGGACAATGCAAGACTTCATCCTCTATCTACTACTATTGAGTATTGACCATACATCGTAACTCTGTTTGTTAAATGAATTTATGAGTCATCTACCAAGTAGTGTGTCTTCGCAAAAAACAAAAATATTAGTACCAAGTAGTGTCACTTGGACTGAAACATGATAAAGATCTTCTGGTACTCTCGTTTATTACATTAAACTATGTAGAATGTAACATATTTTAGTGTTGATACAATACACGACGATTAAAATTAAGCTTCAAGTCAAAGCACACGGCTCATGTAGAAGCAGTTGTACTTGTACCTCAGCTCATACACTGTAACTCTCATTCCTCCTACAGATGAGACTACACAGTTGATAATCTCAAACCGCCCGGCTGAATTCCGATGCCCGTTATCGTTACTGGAAGCCCAGACGGACGCCGGATGTAACACCCTACCTGACGTGCCTTGACTTTTAGTCGCTGACATGTAGGCCCATATACGACAGTTCCCATATAATATCAGGGACACAAAGGTATGAATACATGGTCCATATTCATGTAACCTAGTGAAGAAATCGAGCTTCACATCCATGCGACCATGGTGCAGGGAGCGACGGGGAACAAAGTGGATTTTTCTTCTATCTCCTCAGTACATCTCACCTCTATTCTTTTTCCTATATTACATATGGCACTCTTACAGATGTACCCCTCAGCTCTTTTACTCTCTACGCATAGACCCATATTACAACACTCCCCCTCAAGATGAGGCAAAGATATCAATAAGCCTCATCTTGCTACAGGTTTCCATAAGAGATGGAACACTAACCCCCTTTGTCAAAATATCTGCAATTTGGCCAGCTGATCTAACATATGATAAACTCAACACACCTTCATCTAATTTCTCTTTGATGAAGTGTCTGTCTATTTCAATGTGTTTCGTCCTATCATGATGCACTGGATTCTTCACGATGTTAATGGTCGCCTGATTATCACAATATAGCTGGAGCGGGTTACCATCAAATAGTTGAAGTTCAGATAGCAATATTTTCAACCATAACAAGTCACACAAACCTGAAGCCATAGCCCTGAATTCAGCTTCAGCCGTAGATCTTGCGACCACACTTTGCTTCTTACTTCGCCAACTAACCAAATTTCCCCCAAGAAATATGCAATGACCAGAGGTTAATTTTCTGTCATCTAAACAACCAGCCCAATCGGCGTCGGTGTACCCTTCTATTCTCAGGTTTCCATGATTTGAGAAAAGAATCCCTTTCCCAGGACAATTCTTAAGATAACGGATAATTCTACTTACTGCATCCATATGACCAGTTCTAGGATCATGCATGAACCTACTAACTATGCTGACAGCATATGTGCTGTCAGGTCTCGTGTGAGATAAATATATTAATTTCCCAACTAGTCGTTGGTATCTTTGTTTATCTACTGGCTCACCTGAATCTGATTTTAGCTGGTGGTTTTGTTCAATGGGGGTAACTGCAGGTTTACAATTTGTCATTCTTGTCTCAGTGAGTAGATCAAGTACATATTTCCTTTGGGATAGATATATACCTTGCGTAGAATATGCAACTTCTATCCCAAGGAAGTAGTGAAGATGCCCCAGATCCTTGACCTCAAAACATCTAGCTAATGTGCTCTTTAACTTCAAGATTTCTTCGTCATCATCTCCTGTTATCACAATATCATCAACATAAACCGTGAGTATAGTAAGTTTCCCTTGACGTGGTTTAAAGAACAAAGTATGATCTGCATTAGTTTGCTGGTATCCTTTGGAACATATCTCATTACAAAATTTACCAAACCACACCCTTGGCGACTGCTTAAGACCATAAAGCGATTTCTTTAATCTGCACACCTTGCCTTCTATTTCTTGTGTGTGGAACCCCGGAGGAATCTCCATATACACCTCTTCCTGCAGGTTCCATGTAGAAATGCATTTTTCACATCCAACTGAAATAAATTCCACTTCCGGTTAGCTGCTATTGATATTATTGCCCTAACCGTACTCATTTTTGCTACTGGTGCAAATGTTTCGTCATAGTCAACCCCATAGGTTTGGCTATATCCCTTGGCTACCAATCTAGCTTTATATCTATCTATTTTTCCATCAAGGGTGTGTTTTATTGTGAATACCCACTTACAACCAACCACCTTTTTGTTCGCTGGTAGCACTGTCAATTCCCCTGTGTTATTTTTATCAAGAGCATTCATCTCTTCTAGCATGGCTTCTCTCCATTTAGGATGTTTCATAGCTTCCTGCCAATCATGTGGTATAGGGGGAGATGAATCTAAGGCTGCTATAAAGGATTTATAGCAAGGACCAACAGATGAATATGATACTCTACTGGACATGTCATATGACTTGTACTTTGAAGGCAACTTCCCAGCCGTGGAGCGAGTTGATTTCCTATGTGTTATAGGAACATCCAAAACATTATGAGGAGGAATAATACCATCATGTAAGGGGCTGACCACTGGAGATGGATCTTGTAACTCATATTCCCCCTCGTCTTCATCTTCCTGAACAAAGTCTTGTTGACTATCATGTGATTCACCTTGCTGCTCCCCCTGATCAGAATATTGTTCAGTCTCACCAAAATCTTCTTCAACAACTTCACGAGAGGTATCAACTGGTATCACTCCAATCACCATCTCTTTGCTTCTATCTTCCTCTTCAGTTCCATCCTTCTCTGTTACTCTATACAAGTCTAAATTATCATTAGAGAATAAATCAGGGAATACATCAGTTAAATCTGGCTTTTCACCATAGTATGATTCATGTTCCCTGAAAGTCACGTCCATGCTAACAAACATCCTCCTTTCTGATGGACACCAGCATTTGTAACCCTTTTGTTTTCCTGAATAGCCAATGAACACACATTTTAGTGCTCTTGGATCTAGTTTACCTACTGAAGGCCTGTGGTCCCTTACAAAACACACACAACCAAAAACCTTTGGTGGAACCACATAACGAATTTTACCAGTCAAACACTCTATGGGTGCTTTGTAACCAAGAACTCTTGATGGCATTCTATTAATTAAGTAGGCTGCAGTCATCACAGCCTCACTCCACAAGAATTTAGGAACATTCATTGCCATCATTAAACAACGTGTGACCTCCAAGAGATGTCAATTTTTTCTTTCAGCCAAACCATTTTGCTGTGAGGTACCAGGACATGTAGTCTGATGAATTATCCCAAAAGTTGATAAGTATTCGTCAAAAGCTTTGTTTACATATTCCGTACCATTATCTGTCCGAAATATCCTCACACATGCATTGTGTTGAGTCATAATAAGGTTGTGAAAATCTCTAAAGCAGTCAAATACATCGCTCTTGTTCCTCAACACGTACAACCAGGTAGTTGTGGTGCAACAATCAATAAAGGTCACAAAATATCGATACCCATTAACAGCACAAACTCCACTAGGACCCCACATATCTGAATGTATGGTATGGAGGGGTACATCACTTTTGTTGTCCGACAATATATAAGTACTTCTAATATGTTCTCCAAATTCACAAGCATCACATACTAGCTTATCACTGTTAACCTTACTATAGAGATTTGGATACAACTTTCCCAGATTCACAAAAGGTATATGTCCTAGACAACGATGCAATAAAATAAACTCATCTAGAGGGGAACATGACAATGCAGCGTTTACTCTTGGTGATATGTCATTGTCCAGGTAGTACAATCCCTCAAGCATGCTCCCTGTCCCAAGCCTTTTTCCAGTCCCAAGCTCCTGAAATATACACCCAAATGGGAGAAAAATGACAACACAATTTAGCTCATTGGTAATGCAACTGATGGACAAGAGATTATTTGGGAATGAGGGAACATGTAAGACTGAAGACAAGTTCATATTCGGGTTGCACATGACAGTCCCTGTCCCAAAAATATATTGAGTAGAACCATCAACAAGTTTAACGCATAATTTTCTACAGTCTGCAATATAATTCTGGAAATTTGCATGAGAGCCAGCCATATGTTTGGAAGCCCCAGAATCTATTAGCCACAATGCATCGCTCCCATTATGCCTTGAGAGTTTCAAAGTATTACCGCCTAGACTAGTAGATGCACTAGCTGATGCAGTAGATGCCTCCGCTGATGACTTCTCGCCCATGCTTAATTCTTTAAATTGTTTCCACCTTTCTAGATCATCAGAAGTAATCTGAATATTCACTACTTGAGCTGCATCATCGTTAGTTGCTGAAGCATTAGCTCTGCCTCCAACCCATGTTCCGCGTCCACGTCCGCTTCCTCGTGTAGTGAATCCGCGTCCACGTCCTCTTCCAGTCCAGTCTTGACCATGTCTACGACCACTACCGATCAGCTCTGGGCAGTTTATCTTGATATGTCCTGGATTTCCACATTCAAAACAAATTATGTCACTGTGATTAATTACCCCCTTCTGGTACTTGTTGTATGTAGTAAGCAAAGTTGAACGCCCTTGTGATATATTGTGTGTGGCTGAACTAACACCATCCAGTTTTAGTCGAGTTTCTTCACTAAGAATTGCCGATATGGCTTGCTCCAGGCTGGGTAATTTTCCACTGCCATATAGTGCTGCTATCCTATTCTCAAACCTGGAATGGAGCCCATTTAGGAACTCCCTAATTCGCCTTCGCTTTGTCCACTTGTTGTATTTTTCCACACACTTGCCACACTCCATCTCAATTGGATCATAGTAGTCCAAGTCGCTCCACAAATGCTTCAGTTCAGACACATATTCAACCACTGTCTTCTCCCCCTGACTCATACTTTGCAGCTCCTTCTGAATTTTACATGCCAACATCTCATTCCCGACTCCTGAATAAGTGCCCTTCAAGAGCCTCCAAATCTCGGATGCATCTTTGATTCTTTCAACCTGTTTAGCAATTTGAGGTGAGAGAGAGAGCTCAACAACCAGGCTCTCACCAAAGCATTGGTCATCTTCCACTTCTGGCCTTCTTTTGAATCCTCATCCGCAGGCTTCTCTATTGCTCCAAGCACATATCCTTCAAGTTTCCTTGAAATCAGTATAGTCTCAGCATGTTCTGCCCAACTGGCATAGCTCTCAGCCCCCTCTAGCTTCACGAGCGGCATCTGCAGAGGATGAATTTCTTCCTTCACTTCAGTTTCTGACCTTGAACTTCCTCCCTGTTTACTCATTGCATCAAACAGGCCTTTGTACCTATCATCCATTGCCTTCAGCACCGCGGCTAGTTCCACTGACGTGATAGCCCCCGGTGTCCCAGAACTCTCAGCCATCGATGATAGCCCCCAAATATCCCCTTGACGCGAACACTCTGCCTGTTGACACACACCAATCCACCACAAACACACTAACCTCGAACAACAACACCTAGCCCAAATCCGAATCAGCAACAACCTCACACAATATCTGCTGTGCAGCCTCCTCTCGTGACGCAATCAACTCAACTCCTTCACCAGCCACCACCAAATCGCCTCCCTGCCCGTCGAACGCCGCCACCAGCGCTCACGGAATCACCTCTCCTCCTGCCGTCAAACACCACCAGCAGCGCCTATGAAATCACCACAGATCGGATCCGATGGCACCCAGCCCCGTGTGCTCTGATACCATGAAGAAATCGAGCTTCACATCCATGCGACCATGGTGCAGGGAGCAACGGGGAACAAAGTGGATTTTTCTTCTATCTCCTCAGTACATCTCACCTCTATTCTTTTTCCTATATTACATATGGCACTCTTACAGATGTACCCCTCAGCTCTTTTACTCTCTACGCATAGACCCATATTACAACACCTAGTACCACATCTAAGCCACGATGACAAAACAGTCCATAATGGAGTAATCTTTTGTAACTGGGCTAGGGTTACTGTCGATAGTTGAGGGCTCGCAGGCACAGCCGGTCACCCATGGCTCACCGGAAGGAGCTGGAGGCGCCACCGTTGGAGGGTGACCAGGCGATGGAGATGATCTCTCAGGAAAACTCGTCAGATCCGGAGGACGACGGCGCCAAGTTGGCCTGCGCGCTGCTCTTGTTCTATGGTAGCCAGGAGAAGTTGGACGCGGTGGACGCGGCCAACGCGGAGAAGGCTGAGAGGCGGATGCGGGAGGCCGAGGTGAAGGCGCGGGAGGCGGAAGAAGAGAAGCTGGCGGCGGAGGAGAGGAAACGACTGGAGGAGACGGCGGCCGTCTGGAGAGCAAAGAGGCGCACAGAGGTCAACAACTCGATCCGCAAGTACAATCGCAAGACGAGGTGCGAGGAGTACACCCGCTTCCCCTTCAAAGATCTCTCCACGTTCGATCTTGACGAGCCATGTATGTCCACTTCTGCTATCTGCACACCATTTATTCAGATTCATTGTTTGATCTTCAATCTGCGTGCAAATGTTATCTTCAAGTCTGCTTACGTTACTGATGTGTATCTATGGCCGGTCATTGACTGACCAAATACTACATCAGCTACGGAGTATATGTTCTCGCAAGTAGTAGCTGTTTTAATTGAATTGATTTGGGTATTTTAGTCTCCAGGTGTAGATAAGAGCCTACTATAAGGCCATGAGCCGTTCATACTCAAGTACTCAAAAAAATGTTGTAGGACGAACAGTTCATTTTTGCATCTACCTTGTTGCCCTTATACGTTTCTCTTTTTTTGAAGTAATTATACGTTTCATTCTCCCAAAATAATTTTTTCCACGAAACAGGCTTTCGTCCCGCTTTATAAATAAAACCAACTCCCAAAATAATTTGAATGCTGATGTTTCTTCTTTTCCTACGGTGGTGCATGTTCTACATGTGGAAAAATATAATTTTCTCCCAAAATAATATGAATGTTCTATTTTGCATTTGCTTTCTACAGCGCCTATACTTGCCATGAGATACACTGACGAGCGTATACGTGATTGTGCATATTTGAAGTCCATCAATGTTTTGTCGGTCAAGATAGTTTCCTCAGACAAAGATTTCCCGCTTAATGTGTATGGGAGTATTATTCTTAGAGATAGCCTCGACTACAAGTGTGTTTATCTCTTCTCCCACCCTGACAGAATGGATTCTGAGTTCATCAATTCTGAGGTATAATTTGTCTTCTCCCGCCCTAGCATATTTTTCACCGTATTATTCACTTTGCGTGTCAGTGGGCATGCACACGCTTTCTATTAACCCCTTGGCAGTGGTGTGTCCTTCGACCAAATCTGCACTCTCAGTATTATTGTTGAAATTATTGCCGGTGTGTGAAAAATTTTGGGCTGGTAGAAATATAGTACTTCCTCCGACCCGAATTACTGGGCGGGGTGGCGTTTTGCAAAAAAGACCCTGCTGTTTTTCACCTGAAGCCACACATCCCGCCCCACAAAAAAAGAAGCGCGACGCGGTGACGGTCTTGGCGACGGCACCAGGCGAAGAGCGCGACGCTGCTGGGCACGAGCGCCAGGGGATGCTTGAGCAGTTGTGCCATGGACGGCACCTTGCCCTTCTTCCCGGATCCCTCCGCCGCCACCTCCTTCTCCTCCTCCTTGGCGGCCATGGCCTCCCTGCCGTCGCGGATGGAGAGGGACGCGAAGGCGCCGGAGGAGCGGCCACCGACGCGGAGGAGGAGATCAGGCGGCTGCGCGTGCGAAGGCGGACCGCGCCAAGAGTCGCACGCCTCCACTCGCCGGTGGGCCATCGGGTGGTGCGGCGGGATTTGCGAGGCCGCGGGAATCGGAGGAATTCGGCCGGATCCCCACTCAGTCCGCCGCCCTCCGCCGATTCATCCACCACCGTCCTCGACGGCGACGGGTCCGTCGCCAGCGGCCTCCTCCTCGCCCCCGCCTCCCCCTTCCTCTCCCTCTTCTCCCCGACGCCGCGCGGAGACTGCCGCTCGGGGACCTCGCCGCCTTCGATGTCCTCGCCGCCGTCCTCGGATCCAGCTACCGCGCCGACGCGTTGCAGGATGTGTGGAGCAAAGAGATTGGCCATGGCTGGGGTTTGGGGGACCACGACGCTACTCTTCAGGCTGGCTGGGGTTTTTTTGTAAAAAAAAATTAAAACAGTGGTGCGCCCATTAATTCGGGTCGGAGGGAGTATATGGTTTGGATATTGCCTAGAACCATATATGCAAAATAATTCTCACCTCGCTAGCAGATCTTAGTAACTGGTTTTTACTGTCATTGCAGCAGTAAGCTTACACGCCACTAATCTATTATGTAATCTTCTAACAGGAACAATCATTGATCTTGACTGGCCCAAGTCGAGGACTTCTCTTAGTGGACTATATTTATATTGAGGTTGATCTTAAGATGAAGCGTAACAGAGGGAAGGACAAACAACTTAGCATAGGATTGCTTGAAATTGATGGCCGATTGGCTCCTCGGTTTCCCACATCCGAGGTTCAGCGCTACACTCTTGACAGTAGCCTCAGCACCGTGGAGGTGAGATATGCAGTAGTTGAAAAAGCAACGGAGGCTAGTCTTGAATTTCATGTTCTTAAGGGAGATTTTAAGGGACAAATCACAGCTCACACCACCAAAATCGAGGATAGCATCCATGATAGGATGTTGCTTCATGATAGCACAACATGTGGTTCAGTGACTTCTTGTGATGGCAGTCGAGTTATCCAATTGTTGCGTCGTGTTGTAGCTGTATGTGTGGACGAGATGCTGGTTTTTACAGTTTCGCCTCAAGGTGCGGCTATCCACGTTGAGCGATTTACTCCATTGCTCAATGGTGCAGAGGAAAGTGTATTTGATTGGGGTGCCCTTAAGTTAGGTGTGAAGGTATATTGGTCTGTAGTAAGTTACTAGATTCAATTTTATCTGCTGTTCAGGGTTGTAATGTGTGCCATTTCCCTCTAACCCACACAACTCTGTGTACCAAATGAGGTTATCCTTCTTAATTCATTATTATGGACAAACCGCGACTAATTTGTCCGGTCTTTGAATTTTTCGGTGAGACCCCTTCATACGGTGTTTAAAGCTATAGGCCATAGTGCTAAGACCTTTTGGCTAAAACCTATAGCCTTCACAACTAGTACAAATTAGTGAAAATGTGTTCCCGACCGCAAGGGGTAGCCACGATGATAATTTAGGAATGTTCTACATCTTCTTTATGAGTCATAAGTGAACAGCTCACAGTTGCATTGTCCCGCATAAGTTGTGCAACGGCTTGCCCACATACATGTACCGCGATGTCTTCTGGTTCTCATTCTTCACATCAAACAAAATGAACATACAATTATGATTCCTCTCATTCCTATGGACCAAGACACTGCACTTGAATAATCTTGTCCTAGCTTGCTCTTTCTTATGTATTTGTGCTAGCTTGCTTCTCATCCTTCTATCGTTGGGTGCTAGCTAGCTCTTTTTTTCTTTTCTTTTGGGTGTGTGTTTGCTGCTGCCCAAACATTTTCTTTCATTTGGAGAATATTAATCTAGCGAAGTACAAGCCTATTTCGATGTCATATAAGAAAAGCCATGCCACCTCATCATCTGTATTGGGATTTTGAGCAAGTGTTGCACGCTATAACATGCAAAGGGAAATTTTATGACATCATTTATTCAAGTAAATTAATGATTAAATGCAAGACTCTTTTTCTATCTACTACTATTGAAGATATATTATAAGTTTATTGGTGCAAAAAAAATGAGAGTACCAACGGAACTTCATCCAGTTCCAGCTGTATTCAAACGGCTTGATGATACATATATGTAGTAGGAGATAACATCATGCAGCGTTCAAAAAAACGAGAGAAACTACGGACGGTACAAATACGGAAGTGAAATATTGCAAAGGACCATAACCCCTTCCCTAAAGAAAATAACCATAACTCCATCGGCTCGTGGAGTACAAAGGATAAAAACTTTATATTGATTTTTTTATAGCCGTGACTAACAGAATAACCAATCACATCAAAATTAATCTCAGAATATTTAGGTGTTAAAGCATTTCCAACCAGGATTGGCAAATTTAACCCCCTTATTTGTCCCAAATTTGTCTGTGGATAAATATCGGACAATCCCCAAATATGTGCTTTTGGGGCCATCCCACTAAAATCCAAGCCCCTCAAAAGTTAAAACCATACTACACATGCAACATCCATCATCATATCATCACAACTCCACAACATATGCAAAACATCGATCGAAGAACATATAGATAGTACTTCATCACAAGATGTTCATCGGCAGACAAGGACACGGTAATTAAAATTACTATATCAGGTTTGGCTAAATATTAACACGGAATGTAGACAAGCATGATAGCAAGAGACACGGAAAGATCATAGCTCAAACGTTTCGCCCCTTTCAAAGACGACACACAAATTAGAAGAGGAGTCTGAGGTGTTGCCATTGCTACAAGGGTCTACTTGCGAACAAATGAGCTAGCTCCAACGTACACGGTTGGTTACATGTTTATAGCACGGCGACTTGAGGCGTCGTCGTACTCCCGCTCCTTTCGCTCTTAATTATGTTGGCATGACAGTCGTTTAACATATACACATCCTGGATCAAGGCCTCTAGTTAAATCAAGAGGGCGAGGGTTACCATCAACTGTTGGGGATATATCAACTAGGGGTGTCTCCAACATGAATCAATCCGGCTAGTCTAGGGTGGCCCAAGGGTGGTAAGGCTGAAGCCTGTCGGGCGGCCCAGATAGCTGACGTACAAGGAAGTAGGTGGACGGTCCAAGAAGACGTAAGGCCGAAGCCCAACAAGCCACCAAGCCCAAGACGGAAGGCGGCAACTAAGCCGGCTAGGTCTAGGACTCTGATTACTTGCCGGACAAGTACTTGCCTTGTATCCTGGGGTCTGGCCGCCTATATAAGCCGGCCACCAGGAAGCCTTTAGGGCACGCTCCAATACGCATCATACACATTGTAACCTGTTCACGGCTATTGCCTCATAGTGAATTATAGCAGCACGTAGGATCTCGCCACCGTTGTGGGATCCGAAGCTGGGTAAACTCGCCGTGTTCAATCCCGTCCTCGACGACATCAACCTTCTTCCCCACAATCCATACGTAGGCTAGAGGACCCCCGTCTCCTATCAATTATGCCGATACCACGACAGTTGGCGCCCACCGTGGGGCATAAGGTTCCTGGCGTCACGTTCCAGGCGGGAACACTTGGCGGCGTGGGCAAGCAGATCGCCGTCGGTCGCGTCACAAGGTATGGCGGCCACAGCTACGTCAACTCGGATGAGTCCTGGCTCCCGACGGACGACTACCTTATCGGATGCGCAATCATACCGATCGGAGGGATCGACGTCTTCATCGGGTATACGCCAGAGGCGTACGGCCTACCGCGTTTCTACAACCCCACCCACCAACCCTTCGACCAAGCAGTCGACCGACAAGATGGATCTGAATCCGCCTTCTCCCAGGAGTCGGCCGAATCTGATTTCCACTTCGTCGGAGTTGTCGGACTGGGATCAGACTCCCAGCCGGAAAACAACGATCCTGAGTCAATCCTCCCTGCCCTCCAGGAGGATGCGATGTCAGATGCCGGATCCAGATCTACCGTTCAAGTCAACGTAGACTCTGACTCTGATGATGATGCTAGTCTCTTCGAAGAGAAGATCAAAACCCGCTTTTCCAGTGGTAATGCGGCTCCTTCAGAGGGCACAACGGATACTGACATGCCTGACAAGCTGGCTATGATGGTTGTCGTCGATCACGAGACAACCCCAGTTGCTTCGGAAACGCAAAACAAGCCGGTGGAAGATGCCGGCGACACCACTGCCGGTCAACTCATTGAAAGTTCCGACAAGGTGCGCGCAAAGAAGAAAACTGGCCTCGAGAAAGGCGGCAGCAGCAAACCCACGGATTTGCTCTCCGTCATCAAAGAAGTAGACGAGATCATGAATACTCCGGTGAATAAAGACACCCCACTCGACGAAGTGGAAGAGCTTAGGATCAACATGCTTAAGCACTCTGACTTCCTGCGAAAAAGAGAGGAGCACGTTGAGAGCCTTACGAAGAAGATCGAGAAAGAACAGGAGAAGATGTCGGCCAAAACAAGCCGGCAGCTCTTTGAGGAAAAAAGGTCATCAAAAAACCGTCGTGACAAGGAGCCGCCAACACGCGCAATGACGGCACCACAGCGCGTGGACAGAAGGGGAGATGTTGTTTTCTGCACCCCCGTCCTCAACGCGGCTGACGCGCTAGATACCCTGGACGACAAACTTACACGACGGAGGAAAAGCTGGCCAATGCAAGACACTTTGTGAGCAAGGCCCTAGAACAACAAGCTCGCGCTGATTCCTACGGCCACATGGCGGATGCTCGCGGGGGAGACCTAGAGTCTAAGTCAGGAAAGTGCAAAGCTGCACCTGGCGATGACCCCGAAGGCCCGTCCGGCTCCAGTAGCCATGGCGACAAAAGGAAGGCAACGCCACCTCCAAAGAAGACGCCACCGCTAAAACCAAGGCGGGACGAGAATTCAAGGACAGGAAGCATAGGAGACCTGCCACCTCCAGCCCAGCCAAGACGCGACAATGGCGGCAGCCGAGACAAAGGACTGCCGCCTAGGAAGGATGCCGGCAACGACCCCCCCAGGAGAGGTCGAAGTCGGTCTCCGCAGCGTAGCACCGGCAGCAAGAGGAAGGAGGCGGCAGAAGGGCCCAGGCGCAGCATAAGCCGGGCAGCGCAGGACGAGCCAAACGCAAACAGAGGCGCACAACAGCTCGATCCAAAAGACGTGCGACACCGCCTACAAGACATAGCAAGAGGAAAGGAGCCGCTATATTCTGGTCCAAAGTGCTTTGGCGACGCCATCCGCAGAGAGCCATTCCCTAAGGACATGACATCAGTGTCAAAAAATTGTCATAGGTACAACGGCCTCGTTAAGCCGGATTCATGGCTAGCCGACTATGCCATGGCCATAGAAATTGCCGGCGGAAGCAGCTATATTGCCGTCCGTTACCTACCTCTCATGTTGGAAGGAACGACAAGGGCTTGGATCGACAACCTTCCTGAAAAGTCTATCCATAGCTGGTACGACATGGAAAAGGTTTTCTCCCAGCACTTTCAAGGAACATACAAGCGTCCAAATACCTACACGGATTTGCAACGTTGTATCCAAAAGCCGGACGAAACCATGATAGACTTTGTCAGCCGTTGGATATCCGAAAAAGCCAACTGTCATGGTGTTTCGGACGCGCAGGCTATCCACGCTTTCTACACGGGCCTGTAGAAGAAGTCCTTGCTCCGTCATCGGCTCGTCCGCGAGCAAATCACGGACCTTGGCGAGATGCTCAACCTAGCCGCCCAATATGCGGCAGCGGATGACGACGCCCGGGACGATGATCCAGACGTCAACATCATGCCAAAACGGAACAACAAGCGCAAGCAGGCGGCGGATGACAAAGCCGGACCTTCCAACGAGGTAGCTGTCGCATTCCAAGGGAATGCCGGCAAAAAGAAGTGGAAGAATAAGAAAGATAATCGCGACGCCGGCTCAGGGCCTAAGGCGGCGCGAATCACTTATGAGCAGGCACAACTTTTGCCATGCCCTATCCACGCCTCACTTGGCAAGGTCAACCATATGCTTAGCGAGTGTCGTTTCATGGACGACTGCAAAAAGGACCCCACAGTCGGCTGGAAGTCAAAGAAGTCAAAGAAGAACGACAAAAAAGACAACAAGGAGGATGAGGACGACGACGACATGTCCGTCTCAAGCGAGGATGACGCGGCCGCCAAGAAAAAGAAACCATATCCGAAGGTCAAAGAATCTCTCGTATGCTTTGTCGGCACACCTTCGGCCAAGGCAGATAAGGCGGAGATGCGCGAACTCAACGCGACAATGCCGGACGTCCCTCAGTATTTGAACTGGTCGGAAGCAACGATCACTTGGGACCGGTCCGACCACCCTGATCACGTTCCTCACCCACGCAAGTACGCCCTCGTCGTCGATCCCATTGTCGACAACTTCAGACTCACAAAGGTACTCATGGATGGCGGCATCAGCCTCAACATCCTGTACTACGACACACTAAGCCGCATGAACCTGTCAGAGGATCAGCTGGACCACAGCAACCTCACTTTTCACGGCATAGTGCCCGGCAGGCAAGCAAAGTCAATGGGGAGCATTAGGCTGAAGGTAACTTTCGGACCAAAAGAGAACTACCGCTCAGAGTTCCTCCGGTTCAAAGTTGTCCCCTTCAAAAGCGCCTATCATGCAATCTTCGGACGACCGGCTTTCGCCAAATTTATGGCAAGGCCGTGCTATATATACAGTAAGCTTAAAATGCCGGGGGAAAACGGAACCATCATGATTTCCGGCAACTTTAAGAAAGACAAGGAGTGTGAACGTGGTATGGCTGCCTTCGAAGAAGCCGTCATCCACAAGGAAGAACTCGCACTACTTGGGGCGGATTCAGACAAATCCATGCCCAAGCCAAATATGGATGTCAAGAAGACCTTCGAAGCTTCAGAAGACACCAAAAAGGCGGACCTCATCCCAGGTGACAAGTCCAAGCAAGTTGTCATCGGCTCCAACCTTGACAGCAAATAGGAAGGCACGCTCGTCGAGTTCCTCCGTGAGAATCGTGACATCTTTGCATGGTCGCCATCCGACATGCCTGGTGTACCGAGGGAACTTGCTGAGCACTCACTCAACGTCATAAAAGGATCTAAGCCGGTGAAGCAAGGTACAAGACGCTTTGGAGATGAGAGACGCAAGGCTATAGGAAAGGAGATAAATAGGCTGAAGGCCGCCAATTTCATAAAAGAAGTTGTACACACCGATTGGGTGGCAAATCCTGTACTTGTTCCCAAGAAGAATAAAGAGCTGAGGATGTGTATCGACTATACCGGTGTTAACAAGTGTTGCCCAAAGGATCCCTTTGCGTTGCCTAGAATTGACCAAGTCGTAGACTCCACAGCAGGCTCCGAGCTACTTTGTTTTTTGGACACCTACTCAGGATACCACCAAATCAAGATGAGGGTGTCAGATCAATTGAAAACATCTTTCACCGCTCCATACGGGACTTTCTGCTACATCATGATGCGTTTTGGCCTGAAGAATGCAGGGGCAACATACCAGCGCTGTATGCAAAAATGCCTGCACAAACAGATCGGCCGCAATGTTCACGTCTACGTAGACGACATTGCGGTGATGTCGAAAAAGAAGGCGGATCTCCTAGAGGATCTGGAAGAAACTTCTCAAAATCTCCGAAGGTACCAGATGAAACTCAATCCCGCCAAGTGTGTTTTCGGCGTTCCAGCCGGCAAACTACTTGGATTTATCGTCTCGGAACGAGGGATCAAGGTTAATCCGGAGAAGATCAAAGCCATCCAAAGCATATCCAGACCTACTTGTCTGAAGGACGTGCAGCGCCTAGCCGGATCGGCGGCGGCCGTCAGTCGCTTCATAAGTCGCCTAGGGGAAAAGGCAATGCCTCTCTATCGACTATTGAAGAAATCCGACAACTTTGAGTGGACAGCAGAGGCAGATGCCGCCTTACAACAACTTAAGGAGGCCCTCATATCCGCTCCGATATTGGCAGCACCTCGATCACAGGAACCGATGCTGCTGTACATCGCGGCAACAGGAGTTGTTGTCAGCGTTGTCTTGGCTGTGGAAAGAAAGGAGAACGAAGCCGCGACGTATGAACAACGACCGGTCTACTTCATCAGTGAAGTATTCTCCGCCTCTAAGCAGAGGTATCCGCATTACCAAAAGCTGGCTTATGGTGTATTCTTCGCCGCCAGAAAGCTTAGGCATTATTTCCAGGAGCACACAGTGACAGTAGTCAGCAAGGCACCGTTGGGAGACATAATCAACAATGCAGAGGCAACAGGTCGAGTTGCCAAATGGGGCATCGAGCTTGCCGCCTTTGATATAGTCTATAAACCACGGACCGCCATTAAGTCTCAAGCGCTTGCAGATTTTGTTGCCGACTGGACAGAAGCCATGGAGGCAACGACACTCCCCGGGTCAGAATATTGGGTCATGCACTTTGACGGATCAAAGATGCTCAAAGGCTCGGGGGCTGGAGTCGTTCTACGCACGCCTAAAGGTGACAAGCTTAGCTACGTGTTGCAAATTCACTTTACAGCAACCAACAACGTTGCCGAGTACGAAGCTTTGCTTCATGGGTTACACGTGGCAAACGACCTCGGCGTCAAAAGAATCCTCTGTTATGGCAACTCAGATTTGGTCGCGCAACAAGTAAGCGGAACATGGGATACGAAAAGCGCAACAATGGCGGCATACAGAGCCAAAGTTGACGAATTCGCAAAAAACTTCGCGGGCTACGAAGTCCGGCATGTTCCAAGAGCTGAGAACGAGGCGGCAGACACACTTGCCAGACTAGGGTTAGAACGCAAAAAGGTACCAAAAGATATTTCCCTGGAACATTTGCACAAGCCATCCATTAAAGGCGCCGATTTGATGGACCCCGATGCAGAAGAACCGGTAGAAGCGGCAAGTCTCGCTGTCTACTCGATACAGCCGGATTGGACTGTCCCATATCTCGATTTTCTAATCGACAGCAAGTTCCCGGAGGACGATGAGGTGCTAAAAAGGCAGATCATAAGGCGAGCCAAGGCATTCACGATAATAAAAGGCGAGCTATATAAGCGAAACACGTGCGGCATCTATCAGCGGTGCATACAGCCAGAAGAAGGCCAGGAAATTCTGAAAGACATACATATTGGCACCTGCGGGCATCACGCTTCCGCCAGGTCCATCATGTCCAAAGCTTTCCGCCAAGGTTTCTACTGGCTTACCGCCAAAGAAGGCGCCGAGAACATCGTAAAAACATGCAAAGGCTGCCAGTTGTACGCTCGTCAAACTCACTTGCCGGCACAAGAACTCAGGACAATTCCAATCACCTGGCCGTTCGCGGTCTGGGGCTTAGACATGGTGGGTCCCTTCAAGAAGGCGAGTGGTGGGTATACCCACCTATTGGTCGCTGTCGACAAGTTCACCAAATGGGTCGAGGCTAAGCCGATCAGCAAACTTGACGCACGAACAGCAGGCAATTTCCTCTGGGGAATTATCTCTCGTTTTGGAGTTCCACACAGCATTATCACTGATAATGGCAGCAACCTATCTCAAGGCGACATAGAAGAATACTGCAGTGATCTGGGTATCCGGCTTGATTTGGCATCCGTGTCACACCCTCAATCCAATGGACAAGTAAAGCGTACAAACGGCCTAGTCTTATCAAGACTTAAGCCTCGTCTCGAAGCTCCATTACACAGGGCAGCCGGTGCTTGGGCAGACGAGTTACATTCGGTACTATGGAGTTTGCGCACAACGCCAAACAGGTCTACCGGCTACACTCCTTTCTTCTTAGTATATGGCGCTGAGGCGGTGCTACCTACCGACATGAAATACGATTCACCAAGGGTTCAAGCCTACATCGAGCAAGACGTAGAAGGTGCAAGACATGATAGCCTAGACCTGCTAGACGAAGAAAGAGACGTCGCTCTACATCGCTCCGCCTTGTACCAGCAACAACTTCGCCGCTATCATAGCCGGCGAGTGCGGAAGCGAAGCTTCAGAACAGGTGACCTGGTTCTCCGCCTAATTCAAGACAGAAAAGACTTGCACAAGTTATCCCCGCCATGGGAAGGACCGTTTATAGTCACAAAGGCGCTGCTCAATGGTTCCTACTACCCGGCCGACGTCCGCGACGAAGAAGAAAAGAAGAGGCGCAAGAAGGCGGCAGGAAAAAGGGGAACCAAGCGCAAAATAGGCATTGACGATCCGTTCGAACAAACAAGACGGCCCTGGAATATTGAGCAGCTACGTCCTTTCTACACTTAGCAATTTATAATTGTAATAAGTTATATATGATTATGAAATAAAAGTCTATGGTTCCTCATCTGTGTTGAGAAGCATGCCATCTTTTGTCTTTTCTTGCAATCATATTTCCCCTATGTATCAAAGTTACCTATTTTTCTAGCTCCGTGCAAAGGTTCAAACTGGTAGATACTTGCAGCTTTCGAGCCAACCTAAAGCAAAAATAAACTTTTTGCGCCGCCTAATTCCTTTACCTCTGATTACTTATATGTGGTTCACCTAGTAGTATGTCTTTGACACCAACATGTTGGCTTTGGTTTCTGATCCTAAACGCATGGCTTAGCCCTGGTTGTTTCAGCTAAAGTTACCGGCTGAGGTTCGTCAACATACAAAAAGTCAAACATATAGGTCAGGGTAAAATTAAGGCGGACCATATAAATAAGGCAAAATAAAACGTGTCAGCTAATTATCCGCCTAGCAGAGCAACAACAAAAGTATATACAAATATTACAAGTTAAAGTCGGGAGCTAGGTCATCCTCCCCGGCTTCCGACTCGTAGAAGTCGGGAGCCAGGTCATCCTCCCCCAGGTCGGAGATCTGAGAAAGAAGACAAGTATTAATGGAACTCAAGTTAGCCGGCGAAGCTGTCAAAAAGGGGCAAGAAGCAAGATGTCTACCTCGATGGGAGGGTTGTCGTGGGTGTTCTTGGGCACGCCCTCCACCGCCTTCACCAGCCCCGCCTTGACGAGGCTGCGGAGCCGGACGGCCAGGTCGGCGACCGGCAACCTCTCTTCGCTTACACGGAGAGAGGCCGTGGCAGTAGGCGAATACTGACACATTTTGTGCGGGCTGTACCACAGGGGGAGAATCTGCCGGTCGAGCCAGCAGATGACGGTGTCCACCCCGTCCAGCAGGTGGGGAGCCATCGTCCGGGTGAGGAATTCAATCCGCCTTTGGAAAAGGCGGAGTTCCTCCGTCAACTTGGGCACCGCCTCGTCCCAGCATGGCCTGGGCATAGGCGGCGCGTTGACAAACTCCAGGACGCCAAATTGACGGCCCGGAGCTGCCATATCTTGGCAGTAGAAGAATGTGGAGGTCCAGCCCTTGACGGATTCAAGGTATGGTATCTTGGATACCATTGGCGGCCTTGCCGGCAGTTAAAAGTGACACTGTCTTAGGTTGCTAGCCCGCCGTCCGGCACGGTCTGACGCCGGCAACGAAAACAATATCTGAAGAAGTCTAAACTAGGCCTAATACCTAGATAGCCCTCGAACAGAGCTATGAAGCCGGCTAAGACTAGAATGCTATTGGGCGCTATATTGTGGGGCTGGATCCCATAATGATCTAGCACCTCGCTAAAGAAAGTGGAAGGCAGAAGCGCCATTCCCCTAACTAGGTGGGAGGTGAGGATTACCCGTTCCCCGGCTTTCGGAGCCGGGATGACGTCTCCCAAGGCGGGTCACCACCGGCAATCCTCCCGAGTTGGGAGGTAGCCAACGGCCTCCAGGTCTTGGAGGGTCTCCTCGTCGACGATGGAGGGAAGCCAGTAGCGTGACCCGAGGTCCGCCGCTTCCTCTTCCTCGTCGGCCGGAGCGCCTCTCGCCGCCGTCGCCGCGGCTAAAGGTGGAGGAGCCGAAGAGACCGCCGCCGGCATGCGCGCGGCGGGAATGTGAGAAGCGACGGCGGCGACATTGCCCGTCGCCACCGTCGCAAGTCGTGACGCCGCGCCGCCCATCGCCGCCGCGGACGAGGTGTCGGATGTAGGACCGCCGGACGCCGCGGAGGGGATGTTTTGACCGGTGGACATCGCCGTGAGCGGAGGTCACCGGAGGAGGACGCTCGCCGGAGTTTGCTCGGAGAAAGGTGCGGGAGAGTTGGAGAGCAAGGGGTCGAGGAGTGCAGGAGCTGGGGTGCCGAAATGGACCGCTCGGCTCCCTATTTATAGAGCCGGGCGTAGCTTCCTGTGCAACGGTGTTTTTAGTCGGACACGTGTCCAACATCCACTGCAGCGCATGATCGCACGATCTCCACGCCTCCCCTTTTCCCGCGATTTTGTGATCCTGGCGAGATTTTCGCTTAGGCCAGTTTCAAACTGTCGTGAGCCGCCTAGCGATATCCGTCAACAAATATTCCCGGCGAAACTATCGGTTAGCCGTCTTTTCCCATGTTGGATAAAGGCGGCCGTGTGCCAACTTCAAGACACACTTGCCCCCTTTTTTTATTTTCAGAATGGTTCAAGTCCTGCAGCCGCCAACATTGGCAGATGAAGTATCAAGAAGAAGCCGGCGCCTGGAGAACTTCAACCTTTCTGGGGGCTAATGTTGGGGATATATCAACTAGGGGTGTCTCCAACATGGATCAATCCGGCTAGTCCAGGGTGGCCCAAGGGTGGTAAGGCTGAAGCCTGCCGGGCGGCCCAGATAGCTGACGTATAAGGAAGTAGGCGGACGCTCCAAGAAGGCGTAAGGCCGAAGCCCATCAAGCCACCAAGCCCAAGACGGAAGGCGGCAACTAAGCCGGCTAGGTCTAGGACTCTGATTACTTGCCGGACAAGTACTTGCCTTGTATCCTGGGGTCTAGCCGCCTATATAAGCCGGCCACCAGGAAGCCTTTAGGGCACGCTCCAATACGCATGATACACATTGTAACCTATTCACGGCTATTGCCTCATAGTGAATTATAGCAGCACGTAGGATCTCGCCACCGCTGTGGGATCCGAAGCTGGGTAAACTCGCCGTGTTCAATCGCGTCCTCGACGACACCAACCTTCTTCCCCACAATCCATATGTAGGCGAGAGGAACCCCGTCTCCTATCAATTATGCCGATACCACGACATAGCTGGCTCTGGAAAATTGAGCAGCTACGTCCTTTCTACACTTCGCAATTTATAATTGTAATAAGTTATATATGGTTATGAAATAAAAGTCTATGGTTCCTCATCTGTGTTGAGAAGCATGCCATCTTTTGTCTTTTCTTGCAATCATATTTCCCCTATGTATCAAAGTTACCTATTTTTCTAGCTCCGTGCAAAGGTTCAAACTGGTAGATACTTGCTGCTTTCGAGCCAACCTAAAGCAAAAATAAACTTTTTGCGCCGCCTAATTCCTTTACCTCTGATTACTTATATGTGGTTCGCCTAGTAGTATGTCTTTGACACCAACATGTTGGCTTTGGTTTCTGATCCTAAACGCATGGCTTAGCCCTGGTTGTTTCAGCTAAAGTTACCGGCTGAGGTTCGTCAACATACAAAAAGTCAAACATATAGGTCAGGGTAAAATTAAGGCGGACCATATAAATAAGGCAAAATAAAACTTGTCAGCTAGTTTCCCGCCTAGCAGAGCAACAACAAAAGTATATAAAAATATTACAAGTTAAAGTTGCATTGTTTCAGGGGCTGGCAAATCATGTCAGAAGGAGGCAAGGAAAGGAAACTACGGCTCGGGGGGGCGTCTACATCAGGCTTGGGGGCTGACAACTTCAGCCCCAGAACTGTCACTCCCCTCCGCCTCGGCCGTGCCGGCAACTCCAGCTTCCCCTGCGGCAGGCACAGGATGGCGCCGGTAGAAGATCGAAGTATCCACCATGTCGGCAACACGCGTGGCGTAGCCGGCAACGCTGTCCAGAACAGAGGCCGGCTCGACCTCGCTGCCGTCTTCATATGTAGACGGCATGCGGTGACGGCTTCTATCTCCGTCTCGGGGTAGTGCGCCATGAATAGTCCAAGCGCAGTCTTGGCACCACCCCGCGCCTCCGACTTCAGCGAGCTCTTGTGTAACTTGGTAGCCTGCTCCAACATGTTGGGCACGTCGCTGAATTCGGTCGGTTCCTAGCTGCCGGAGGAGATGAAGAACTTGGCGGCAAACCGCTTGCACGCTGCCAAAGTCTCGGAGATCAGCTCGCCTAGACGCGCAAGGCGATCCAGGCGGGGGATGACAACCTTGTCGTCGCCTAAACCGGCGGGAGCTGTATCAAAAATGAAACCATCAGTTTGGCTCAGGCTAAGCAAAATGGCAAAATCAAATAAGGAGTTAGAAATTACCAAGGGCCGAGTTATGGAAAGCGGACAGCTCAATCATATGAGCCGCCAACGCGTCCTCAGCAATTTGGGCGTGAGAAGTCTGCTTGGAGATTTCCTCGGCAGCCGTCTTCTCCGCCTCCGCCAACTTCTTGCGCAGGCTATCCAGCTCGCCAGTAAGCTGGCTAGATTCCTGCGCAAATTTCAGCTGCTGGGCCTCCATCTCCTTCTGGTGCTCCTCCTTCATCGCAAAGTTGGCGGCCGCCAAATCGGAAGCTTCATTCATAAGAGCTTGCATATCAGTGGACGCCTTCAGTATATCCTGGGCGTGGTCTAGCAGTTCTACAAATATGGATTTGCTAACTAAATGATTGACGGCAACATAAGTTGAAAAGATGGCTGAAAGCAAAAAAGATCAACTCTACCTTCATCTTTTTTGCGGGCCGCCTCCAACTCGGCAATCCGCAGGTCCTTGGCCTCGCAATCCTTCTTCAGATCGCGGCACCGCTGGTTTATCTCGAATCGGGAGGAGATAAGCTCAACGTTGGCGGACAAGAGGCCCTGCAGGAAAAAGCAAAGGCATAAAACATATTGTCGAATAACCACTAGGCCGGCAGCCAATATTTTTGGACCTGCCATCTAAGTGCTCGGGGGAAAGACTATGTATATGCCAGAGTTATAAAAACTTACAGACAGGTCGCCCTCCAAGTCGGCGAAGGCCTGGGAGGCGAAGTTGGCAAAAGTCAAGGCTGACTCCTTGGCCTCCTTAAAGGTGGACCAAGGGTCCCTAACTTTGCCGCCTCCTACAGTCGGGGCTGCCCTCTGGGACCCGCCGGCACCCACCTCCAGCAACTCCTCCTTGGCGGCACGTGATTGGACGGCTTCATCGGTCGTAGCCTCAGCCAAAATAAGGGGAGTCTTGGGTGCGCGGTCAGCGGAGAAGGTCCTTGGCGGCGCGCCAGAAGCCGGAGTCTGGGGCTGGCGACGAGCATCGCCCATAAAGCTGCCGGCCCGGGGCTGGGGAGTTGGCGGCATGGTAGCAGGCGAGCTGCCTTGAGGCCGCTTACCCTTGGAAAGGAGCCTGGTCGGCAACCGGGAAGTTGCGACCCTTTCCCTGTCAATAAACAGCAAGCACAGTCAGTTGGGTGCCAGTATTAAAGAAGCTCGTCGACTATTAAAGGCAGAATTGAGTACCTTCGGGGGATGTTAATCCCCGTGTTCTCGTCAAGGTTGACGAGAACCGGCTCGGTAGCCGTTGCGATCCGTTTCTTCCTCTCGACGATCGCCGTAGAGGAAGCGGCGCCGGATGCCTTGCGCTTCTTGGTCTTCCCGGCTTCCGACTCGTAGAAGTCGGGAGCCAGGTCATCCTCCCCCAGGTCGGAGATCTGAGAAAGAAGACAAGTATTAATGGAACTCAAGTTAGCCGGCGAAGCTGTCAAAAAGGGGCAAGAAGCAAGATGTCTACCTCGATGGGAGGGTTGTCGTGGGTGTGCATGGGCACGCCCTCCACCGCCTTCACCAGCCCCGCCTTGACGAGGCTGCGGAGCCGGAACGCCAGGTCGACGATCAGCAACCTCTCTTCGCTTACGCGGAGAGAGGCCGTGGCAGTAGGCGAATACTGACACATTTTGTGCGGGCTGTACCGCAGGGGGAGAATCTGCCGGCCGAGCCAGCAGATGACGGTGTCCACCCCGTCCAGCAGGGGGGGGGGAGCCATCGTCCGGGTGAGGAATTCAATCCGCCTTTGGAAAAGGCGGAGTTCCTCCGTCAACTTGGGCACCGCCTCGTCCCAGCATGGCCTGGTCATAGGCGGCGCGTTGACAAACTCTGGGACGCCAAATTGACGGCCTGGAGCTGCCATATCTTGGTAGTAGAAGAATGTGGAGGTCTTGCCCTTGACGGATTCAAGGTATGGTATCTTAGGATACCATTGGCAGCCCTGGCGGCAGTTAAAAGTGACACTGCCACAGGTTGCCAGCCCGCCGTCCGGCACGGTCTGACGCCGGCAACGAAAACAGTATCTGAAGAAGTCTAAACTAGGCCTAATACCTAGATAGCCCTCGAACAGAGCTGTGAAGCCGGCTAGGACTAGAATGCTATTGGGCGCTATATTGTGGGGCTCGAGCCCATAATGATCTAGCACCTCGCTAAAGAAAGAGGAAGGCGGAAGCGCCATTCCCATAACTAGGTGGGAGGTGAGGATTACCCGTTCCCCGGCTTTCGGAGCCGGGATGACGTCTCCCAAGGCGGGTCTCCACCGGCAATCCTCCCGAGTTGGGAGGTAGCCAACGGCCTCCAGGTCTTGGAGGGTGTAACGTCCCAGAACTTAGGGTCCAGAAATAGAGTGGACACAGGAGTGTGCATTGCATTCATGCATCAGAAAATCCGGATAATTTTCGCGCATTTAACTTTCAAAACAATAAGTGATTGAAGTTTCACTTGAGTTGGTGGAATTGAAGTAGATCGTCAACTTGAGCGTTATAAACTTCGAGATGATCTTGGCTTAAACCTTATTTAGGGGTAAAGAGATACACGATGAGAGGTTACACTAAAGAAAAGAAAACTTGTTACATCAACACAATATTTAGGAGTTAATGAGCAAAACAACTATTCGTAGTTATTCTCTGATCATCTATTCATATCAATTGTGCTAGACATATTGCTAGTACATGGAAACCATGACATTCTTGGAGACTAATTGAATTACCTAAAGCTTAACTTAGATCTTCCACTTTTATCTTGACATCATATTTCCTTATCTCCCAATCTTCTCGAAGGCATCAACAAGAGAAGATATCGAGAAGGGAATAAATACAACAAGAAGACATAGAGAAGCATTCATTTGCTGGACATAGAAGTGTTATGCCAATCTATCATGAAGAATTGGAAACTCTTTCATCTTCAACCATCTTTATTAATTTCTCAGGAAATGGTATGACATTACAATGTTAGTGTGATGCAGAAATAGGTTGATAACAAGCTTTGCAACCTTGTTGACAACTCATTTTGGTATGCACATACAATGGAGTGCCATATACACATGTATAGTAGGATAGATCATCCAGTACATCAAGTTCTTGGATGTCATAAATACACATACGTTCTTATACCACTAACCCAAGAACGTTGGTTTGGTTAAATTGAATTGTTTCCACCACAAGGGTGAGACAAGTGATGTTGGGATTTTAATATTGGACAAGAAGAACTTGCCATGAATATCTACTTGTTGTTTAGATGGATCAATGCCAAATTAAAGTCACACATGGATTTATGGTGTTTCTCCAAGGGGATCATAACCAAAGAGAAAGTAATGCCAAGTCATAAGTGTATATAATCAATATACATATCTCAGAGTCACATGTATCATCTCTCATGACCATGTGAATGAAGAATCATATAAGAGAGGAGCCACTAGATCACTAATGGATAATCATCCATTGGTTGAACCAAGAATTCATTCTCAATAAAAGATAATCTTGGGCATATGGCAAATTAATCATCTAGAAGCATTAGTTGATATATGTTCAAGGATACCCATTTCACAAACTCAAATATATCTATTATTAGATATACTCCTAATACATTAACTCCATCAAGAAAGAATGTATCCTTATTACTCCATCTTAACTGGAGGATGGAATGAGAAGAAGTCTAAACTCATCATCTTATCACCATAAGACCTAACCTTAGGCAGGAATTCCTATCTTGTGCTTTCATAAATAATTGATCATGTTCTCACATGATTTATTTGTTAAGGATCACAAATAAAAGCCATTTGGCAATCTCTCATGCTTAGCATGGATTTGACATAGAGCAATGTGCATACTCTTTTTAGGAATCACCATGATTCATTTTGTTATTTCCATCAAACCATAATTTGGTGTGGTATGAAATACTTAAATCACCATACCACCAATTGGTGTACTCCAATATTTCGATATTTTAAAATCCATAACCTAGATCATTTTAGAAGTTGATGGAAACAAATTAGAAATAAATAAATAAATAAATAAATAAGGCCATAGAAATAATTTCACATGGTTATAATGCACCATAAAAACAAATAAGTGAAAACCATGAATAGAAACAAATTGGATAATTATTTTATCCAAAGTCTTTTAACCAAAACCACAAATCAACTTAATTGGAATTATAACATAGAAAATATTTCCATGTGCGTAATATGAACTACCAAAAATTATTTAAGTAAAAGACATTAATGAAAGAAATATAGCAAATGGTCCAAATTCACGTTATGAGATAAAAGAATTCAAAACACACCAAATATTCAAAATATATCAAATATACAAATGTCTTAATGTAAATAAGCATTTTATTTCAAATATAAACTTCTCTGTACTTGTTTGCAAGTTTCAGAATCTAAAACAGATCCAAAAAACTTAAACCAGGGGCCTGTTTACACTGGTTTTGTAATTTCCTGGAAACCCAGGGGGTTATCTGTAAAATTTCCTTTCCCTTCCTTCTTCCTCTCGCCAGAAAGCAGAGCGCCGTGGCCGTGCCTCCGAGTTGTCGTGCGACCGCGCCTCACCTCTCCGCACGGATAAGGACCTCGAGGAGACGTCCTCATCCCCTATCTCCCTCACTCGTCGCCCTCTCTATTCTCTCTCTGTTCTCAGAGAAATTCCTAACCCTAGTTCATCTGGCCGCCGCTGTCCGCCGGCGTTTGTCGTTGATTCCGGCCACCCCGTGCCAGGTAGAGAAGCTCTGGAGGTCCGCAGCGTTGCCATATCCTTCCCTGCGGAGCTGTTCGTGCTAGGGCGCTTGGGGGTCAGGGAATTTCTTCACCTCTTCCAACTCCGGCCGCCGACGCCGCGGATGAGTTCGTCGCTGTCAGACCACCTCCCGCTTCACCGAGCCATCCATCGTGTTCGGGGTGAGATCGTGCACCTTCCTACACCCTCCGTTCATCCCAATTCGTACTGAATTCGTAGCCCGACGGGAGCCGATCGCCGCCGCCGCATTTGTGCTCGCCGGCGATGCTCCGGTGACCATTTGGTTCGTGCGCCGCCACCAAAAGAACCGCCAGACCGTTCTCTAGCTTAGGCCCCGACCAAATCGTCCCAATTCCTTCGTAGGTATCGAATTCATCTTCGGCCATGGAGATGAACTCCGGAATGACGTCAGCTGACGGCACACGAATTTAAATCATTTTCTTGTTTTCCTTTTTCATTTATTAAATCCAGAAATTTCAGAGAACTTTGAAAATGCATAAGTAATTCATATCATATCAGACAAATACGATTTTTATATCAATATAATCAGAAAAATAAAACCCAAATAACCATATCATTATAATTGGAATTTGAATATAGTTTAAAAATAATAAAATTTAGAAAACAAATTATTTAATCTTTTAAATATGAAGTTATTTGAAATGCTATTTTGGATGCATTTCAAACTTCATTTAAAATTGTCTCACATGCTTAGCTTTCAATTTTAAAATGTGTTTTCATCATAACATGTATTATTATTATTTCAATAATTTTATTTTAATATCATATCTTATCTAAGAAAATAATTAAAAAATATTATTTTCATAAATTTAAAAATAAAGTTATAAGCTTGTAAAGGATGATCTACTACTATTTGGTAATCATTTAAAATAAATAAAAATCCAATAACATCTGAAAACTACTTATATCCACTTTGTATGAATGTTCCACTTATTTCATGTATTACTTACTTCTTGTTTGTTTATAATTTCGTAAAGTGAAAATCATTAACAAACACCTAATGAATAGATAACACTATGGTAGTTTGTAACTTGTTATATTCCAAACATAAATCATTCATCCACAAGAAAACATTCTAAGTTTAGAAGTAAGTGCTTAACTGAAATAAAATCGTATTGCAATGTCTTGGGTAAAACACACAAAGAAGAATAATGTTATAATGTTTCTATTAACCATGTGTTATAGTATCAGCATAGTTAGACATTATTTATGTTCTTCAAAAGTTATTCTTTTTGCCATCTTGTAATATAACACTAGTTCCCTACTTAATTAAAGTTGATACAAGTTTTCTACCAACATTAAATGAACACAACCTAAAGCGACCATTGAGTGTTTATATGTTGTTTTACGTTACTCTTAAGCTTATTATGATACATGAACATTAATGTTAAACAACTCATCTTGCTTGTGAAGTAAACTTGAAGACCAAACAACTCTAAATGAAAACACCCAACTCAAACAAAATGCAATCTCCGAGAGTGAGATACGGGGTACTTTGCGATGCATCTCATACTTATGCATTAATCATGCTGCTTCTTTAAACATTAGTACTTACCGGACCAATGATGTTGTTTCCAGATTTCTTGGAGTTTATATTATATCGAAGACCTTGGCTGCATAATCTTGCAGTCAAAAAGGCAAGTTCATCCCTTTTAATCACGTCCTCTTGAAATATTTGTTAAAAACTATTTTCAAAATGCTATTATCACATGCATTACAAAAAGGACCGAAAACTTATTTTATAATGATATGACTAAGGTTATCCACCGGTGAGGTGGTAATCTCATATGGGTGGCAGATGGGACCACGGTAAGAATGTTGTGGTGGAGGTTCCATTTGCACGGGAAAGTATCACCTAGGACTTAGCAACAAATGTCGCCAGTGATTCTTGCGCTGAATATTACGCGCAACCATAAGATTTGGAATGGGACGGAGAAGTCAGTTGTACCCTTTTCCTCTCGTACACCAACGGATGCATAGTACAAGCCAGGCGGTGGTAAATCCGCTCATCAGCTTGAGATGGCTCGGATAATAATCTCACCTTCGGGTGGTGGCTTCTAGCATCTATTGAAGGTTGGCTTGGGGACTAGCTTGGGACGGTGCCCACTGGTCAGCGAGTTTTAGCATGGGACGGTGCCCACTAGCTTGCAACCGGAGTAATGGGGGGTGTGCGGGGATGGTGGGAAGGCGCAGTGATTGGCTTGGATTATTGACTGGCCCCACACCAAGGAAGTGTGGACGGGAAAGTACGCCCGGTTGTGCAACAAGGTCTTGATCTCTTATGGGTAAAGCAGCGCACCTCTACAGAGGGTATGAATGTGACATGTTACTCCACGTTCCAGGACGGAACGACGAATGCAGCAGGAAAGGAGGCTCCTCAAAGCCCTAGCCCTGTGACTCCTGACGAGCATAGTCTTCAGAATAAAAGAAACCTTTTAAAGAAATGTTTTCGAAAACTTGTATTAGCCTACGACAATCCATTGTCTGTGGCTTTAGCTAGTGCATCAAACTTCCCACCTTGCATAATGAACTTGCTGGGTAACGCTGTTACTCACCCTTGCCTCATAAACCCCTGCTAGACATGAAGAACCACAAGAAGGCAGCACTCTAGGCTATGAAGACTCTGAAGACGCATAAACTCAAGATACCAAAGAAGGCAACTACATCGAGTTGAAGCAATTGAAGGAAGACGAGGCGTAGTGTAAAATAGGATAGATTCCTAGTCATAGAACCTATCTCTGTAAGCGTTGCTGTAGCGCAATTGCAAGCCTAGTCGTATTAGAAGTAGGCTTAGTTTAGGTTAGTTCCTCCGAGATTTTCCATTTGATGTTCTTTTATTAGGGCCTTGCCTCATTGTTTCGAGGAGGTTCTAAAGATCTGTTGTTTTGGATCTTCTGTTTGTAATCTATAGTCATGCCTTGGACCTGCGATGTTTCTGTTGTACCACTCTGATGACGTAACACTGGTGGACGGTGATCCATTGGTGCTATGTCAATGACTATAGCATACTACACCATGCAGTGGTATGCTGGGTCACCACAGAGGGTCTCCTCGTCGACGATGGAGGGAAGCCAGTAGCGTGACCCGAGGTCCGCCGCTTCCTCTTCCTCGTCAGCCGGAGCGCCTCTCGCCGCCGTCGCCGCGGCTAAAGGTGGAGGAGCCGAAGAGACCGCCGCCGGCGTGCGCGCGGAGGGAATATGAGAAGCGACGGCGGCGACATTGCCCGTCGCCACCGTCGCAAGACGCGACGCCGCGCCGCCCATCGCCGCCACGGACGAGGTGTCGGATGTAGGACCGCCGGACGCCGCGGAGGGGATGTTTTGATCGGTGGACATCGCCGTGAGCGGAGGTCCCCGGAGGAGGACACTCGCCGGAGTTTTCTCGGAGAAAGGTGCGGGAGAGCGGGAGAGCAAGGGATCGAGGAGTGCAGGAGCTGGGGTGCCGAAATGGACCGCTCGGCTCCCTATTTATAGAGCCGGGTGTAGCTTCCTGTGCAACGGTGTTTTTAGTCGGACACGTGTCCAACATCCACTGCAGCGCATGATCGCACGATCTCCACGCCTCCCCTTTTCCCGCGATTTTGTGATCATGGCGAGATTTTCGCTTAGGCCAGTTTCAAACTGTCGTGAGCCGCCTAGCGATATCCGTCAACAAATATTCCCGGCGAAACTATCGGTTAGCCGTCTTTTCCCATGTTGGATAAAGGCGGCCGTGTGCCAACTTCAAGACACACTTGCCCCCTTTTTTGATTTTCAGAATGGTTCAAGTCCTGCAGCCGCCAATATTGGCAAATGAAGTATCAAGAAGAAGCCGGCGCCTGGAGAACTTCAACCTTTCTGGGGGCTAATGTTGGGGATATATCAACTAGGGGTGTCTCCAACATGGATCAATCCGGTTAGTCCAGGATGGCCCAAGGGTGGTAAGGCTGAAGCCTGCCGGGCGGCCCAGATAGCTGACGTACAAGGAAGTAGGCGGACGGTCCAAGAAGGCGTAAGGCCGAAGCCCATCAAGCCACCAAGCCCAAGACGGAAGGCGGCAACTAAGCCGGCTAGGTCTAGGACTCTGATTACTTGCCGGACAAGTACTTGCCTTGTATCCTGGGGTCTGGCCACCTATATAAGCCGGCCAGCAGGAAGCCTTTAGGGCACGCTCCAATACGCATCATACACATTGTAACCTGTTCACGGATATTGCCTCATAGTGAATTATAGCAGCACGTAGGATCTCGCCACCGCTGTGGGATCCGAAGCTGGGTAAACTCGCCGTGTTCAATCCCGTCCTCGACGACACCAACCTTCTTCCCCACAATCCATACGTAAGCTAGAGGACCCCCGTCTCCTATCAATTATGCCGATACCACGACATCAACGGCTGAGGGCTGCCGGTCACCCATGCACTAGTAGAAAACGGGCCATAGGACCAAACAGAAATACCCCATTTGTCCCGGTCGTATTAAAAACCGGGACAAATGGGGTCAAATAGTTGGTCTCAGCCTACACGCGTTTCAAAATCGAACTTTTTGTCCCGGTTCCAGCCACGAACCGGGACAAAAGGTCACTAGACCCCATTTGTCCCAGTTCAAGCCACGAACCGGGACAAAAGTAGGTGCCTATATATTTAAAAATGGTTTGACACTTAAAAAATTCATTGTTGACACTTAAAAAATAGAAAATAATATTTATGAAAATAATTTGAATAATCCCTTCAACACGATTGTTTACTATACCAAGATGCACTCATTTGTAGAATATGAGATTTTTATCACAAATAATTTGAAAATTATGAATTAGATTCAAATAATCATCATAAACTCATTTAACTAGACGAAATTAGGTAGAAATCAATTAAAAACCTAATACTTGTATATTATCCATCATATGTGTACTAGTTTTCATGAAAATTAATTGGGTGTCATTTTTCATCATATTTTTTGTACTTTGTTCACAACAAAAGACATTTTTGCACTTAAAAATGGAAAATGATATTTATTAAAATAATTTGAAGAATCCCTTTGGCATGATTGTTTCTTATACCAATGCGCACCTATTTGTGGAATACAAGATCTGTATCACAAACTATACGGTGAAAATTACCATAACTTGATCATTTGACTTGAAACTTCTAAATGTTTATAGATGATAGACCTTTTTGTGAAGACTTTCGTTGCAAATTTTGTGAAAAGTCAAGTTTATCATTTTTCATGGCAACTAGTACACATATAAGGACCCCATGCCAAATGATATCCTTTTTGAGATGTTTATCGTTCTATTTTATTTTTTTCGTTAAAACGATCAAAATAGTCGCGATGACTATTCATCAAAAGAGGTAAGATTTTCTAGAATTATCCATATTTTTGTGATATAACCAATAGTTGTGTACCTTAAAATGATTTTTCCAAAAGATTAAAACCAAACTATCAAATAGTTATAGCTCAAATTTGAATTAGTTTCGAATAATCGACATAAACTCATTTAACTAGACGAAATTAGGTAGAAATCAAGGAGGAACATAATACTTGGGGATTATCCATCATATGTGTACTAGTTTCCATGAAAATTAAATGGGTGCCATTTTTCATCATATTGTTTGTACTTTGCTCACAAAAATAGTCATGTTTCGCACTTAAAAAATAGAAAATGATATTTATGAAAATGATTTGAAGAATCCCTTTGGCTATCAAATAATTATAGTTTAAATTTGAATTAGTTTCAAATAGTCGACATAAACTCATTTAACTAGGTGAAATTATCTAGAAATGAAGCAAAAACCTAATACTTGAAGATTATCCATCATATGTGTACTGGTTTCCATGAAAATTAAATGGGTGTCATTTGACATCATATTTTTTGTAATTTGTTCACAAAAAAGTAGCATGATAGTTTCTTATTCCAATATGCACCTATTTGTGCAATATGAGATCTTTATCACAAATTATGTTGTGGAAATGACCATAAGTTGATCATTTGGCTTGAAACTTCTAGATGTTTATAGATGAAAGACCTTTTTGTGAAGTTTTTTTTGGAAATTTTGTGAAAATAAAGTTTATCATTTTTCATAGCAACTAGTACACGTATAAGGACCTCATGCCAAATGATATCTTTTTTGAGATGTTTATCATTTTATTTTGCCGTAAAACCGATCAAAATGGTCACCATGACTATCTATGTTTTTGTAGTGCAAAAGATGATTTGGATATCATATTTGAAATCCTCTAAGTTTTTTGATCAATTTAGAAATTTTATTTGTTGAATTCTGAATTAAGGTTTTAAAGATACGAATTATTCCATAGTAAATGAAAAAGGCAAAAATAAAGTAATATTTATTTTATCATTACTTATTACAATATTATTATTATTCTATAGTCATTGTTGTTTATTCAACTTAATTTTTATAATACAAGTAATGAAAAAGTATAACATGATGACCGAGTGGTTAATATGATTGATAAGATAGTAATATCAGGAAGTTCTCAGTTCTCTCCTAGTATCTAATTTGAAAGGAATCTAAATGTTAAACGTGATGGGGTTGGAGTAGTCTGAGGATGGGTGACCGAACGGGAAGTTTGACTTAAAAATAAATGTATAGTTAGTGATGAAGTGTGTGAGTTAGTGGGTAATTAAGTGTGTAGCTAAGTGAGAAACAAGAATAGTAAAACAGAAAACACGAAAGAAAAAGAAAAACAGAAAATTAAATGGGAATCAAAACATAAAATAAAAAAAACAGAAAACAATATTGTCCCGGTTCGTTTTGTCCCGGGTCGTAATACGAACCGGGACAAATAGCAGCCGGTAAAAAAGCTGGCTGCCGCGGCCACGTGCCCCCCAATTGGCCCCGGGTCGTGACGTGCCCGGGACAAAAAGTCACGCTATTTGTCCCGAGCACGTTGTCCCGGGAGCGTGCATGGGACAAATAGCTCACACGGCCCGGAACCATTGGCATGTTCTGCTCTAGTGATGGCTCTCCGGAAGGAGCTGGAGGCGCCACCGTTGAAGGACCATATACACATGTCTTTTCCAGACAAAGTCAAAACTCATGTATATTATGTCCAACGAGTTTGTGACCAGTACTAATGTTATTTTCCTAGTGCTCCAGCAAGTTAGCAGCAACTCTAATCTCTCGTGTACAACTCACCTTACTTGCCCAGCAAGTCGAAGCACATGTGGGTTATTAGGGAGCTTTGAGATTTGCGCTGAGGATTTTCCGCTGTCCGCGTTTAGCATATACGCATCCCGGATCAAGGTCTGGTTAAATCAGAAGGACGAGCTACCGTCGACGGCTGAGGGTTCGCAGGTCGCAGCCGGTCGGTCACCCATGGCCATGGCTCCCCGGAAGGAGGTCGAGGCGCCAGGTGACTCGTCAGATCCGGAGGACGACGGCGCCAAGTTGGCCTGCGCGCTGCTCTTGTTCTATGGTAGCAAGGAGAAGTTGGACGCGGTGGACGCGGACAACGCGGAGAAGGCTGAGAGGCGGATGCGGGAGGCCGAGGTGAAGGCACGGGAGGCAGATATAGAGAAGCTGGCGGCGGAGGAGAGGAAACGACTGGAGGCGACGGCGGCCGTCTGGAGAGCAAAGAGACATACAGAGGTCTACAATTCGATCCGCAAGTACAATCGCAAGACGAGGTGCGAGGAGTACATCCGATTTCCCTTCGAGAATCTGGCCACGTTCGATCTTGACGAGCCATGTATGTACATTGTTCTGCCATCTGCATGATACCCTTTATTCAGATTCGTTGTTTGATCTTAAAGTCTGCAACTAAACTGCTATCTTCAAGTCTGCGTGTAACTGCAATTTATGATAGTTGATTGACTGACCAAATACTACATCAGCAGCTACGGTAATTCATATACGTATATGTTTTCGCATGTAGTAGCTGTTTTAATTGAATTGATTTGGGTATTTTAATCTCCAAGTGTAGAGAAGCCTATATATGAGGCCATGAGCCGTTCATACTCAACAAAATGTTGTAGGATAAACATTTAACTTTTTCATCTACCTTGTTGCCCCTTATACGTTGCATTCTCCCAAAATAATTTGAATGTTGATGCTTCTTCTTTTCCTGCGGCGGTGCCTGTTCTTGAATTTTGTACATGTGGAAAAATATAATTTTCTACCAAAAAAATATGAATGTTCTATTTTGCATTTTCTTTCCGCAGCGCCTGTACTTGCCATGAGATACACTGACAATCAGATACGTGATTGTGCATATTTGAAGTCCATCAATGTGTTGTCGGTCAAGATAGTTTCCTCAGACAAAGGCTTCCCGCTTAATGTGTATGGCAATATTATTCTTAGAGATAGCCTCGACTACAAGTGTGTTTATCTCTTCTCCCACCCTGACAGAATGGATTCTGAGTTCATCAATTCTAAGGTATAATTTGTCTTCTCCCGCCCTAGCATATTTCTCAACGTATTATTCACTTTGCGTGTCAGTGGACATGCACACGCTTTCTATTAACCCCTTGGCAGTGGTCAATTCTTTTTTTTGTCCTCCGACCAAATCTGCACTCTCAGTATTATTGTTGAAATCGTTGCCAGTGTGTGTAAAAATAGGCAAGGTTGATTGGGCTGGTAGAAATGGAGTATATGGTTTGGATATTGCCTAGAACCATATATGCAAAATAATTCTCACCTCGCTAGCAGTTCCGGGAAGGTCTGGAATGGTTCTAGGGATGTCCGAAAGTTGTTCGGGTGGTTCGGAAAATGTTTCGGAGTCACAGAATATTAAATAGTATTTAAATATATTAATTATTAATTAATTATATTTTATATTAATTTAATAAAGGAAAAATGGGGCTCCCACCTACATGGACCCTAAGAGGGCCCAAGAGGGGAGCCGCACCACCAAAGGGGGTGGGCCCCATGGCTGGTTCGGTCAGCCCATGTGGGTGCCACCCCCCTCCCCTCCTCCTTTGTTTAGTCCCACATGGAGGAGCTAGGGAGTTTGCACACCCCCTCCCCCCTTTATATAGCAAGGCATATTAATTGGATTAATTCATTGGAAAATATAATTAATTGTATAGCAGGCCGGCCGAGTTGCTTCTCCGCCCGTTTTTCCTCCTCTCTCTACCTAAGCTATACCGTCGGGCGCCGTTAGCCTGCGGGATTCTAGATAAGTTCTACCCCTGCGATTTCAGCTGGATCTGAATGACCGGGGGTTGTCGTTAAGCTCCGTATGTTTGCGAGTGCTCGGAGGTAACTCTTTTGAGGAGCCTGGGCGACGTCGTCTCGCCCACTGCAGCCGCCGCGCCACCTCCCCCTCTGCCGCCGACGCACCCCCCTGCCGCCGGCACCTCGCCATCTTCCGTCCGACGCCCGTCGACGCAGGTCATCGTTGACACCCCGGCGTCATCGTCCACATCATCGCGGCAAGTTCTCCGTGACCTCGAGGTCGTCTACGTACGACTTCATCGTCAACGCTTGTGCGGGAGCGTAATCCCCGCTATCGGTCTACATGAAGGTAATGTAACCCGTTCCGCCACCGTTATCACATGTACTAGATAGATAGATCCTGTCTAGTTAGGGTTTCGTATGGTAGAAAAATTATTGTTTCTGCACCGGAATCCCTTCAAAATGTTATTCCTTCTTCTATCTGTTTTTGAAAGGAGTAAATACAATAGGACATTTATTTGATTCATGTTGAGACAGAGGCTGCACCGTGTGGTGTTCGATTCAGATTAATGCCCTAAATTCAACCAGTTGGCTGATATTTCGGAGATTGATGTGTTACTTCGGGAGATTGGAAGGTTATGCTTTGTTTCTTTTGAGTCTTTCTATTTTAAGCATTGTTATCGTGCTTGTAAGCTCATTGCCTGGACAGGTTCGGTTCTCAAGCAGATGATGAGTATGTGAGGCGGGCTGAGAATGCTCCAGACTTTGTATCTGATTTAGTTGCCAACGAATCTTCTGTGCACTCTGGTTAATGTAGAGATGGCTTTAAAATTTCAAAAAAAGAAAAAACAAGCAAACACATAGCAAAAGAATCAACCGTTCGAAAAAACAGAAAAAGGAAAAGGAAGCAAGGAAAGCAACAATGAAGCTGGTCTTGACTTACTGGGCTGCCGCCAGCCAGCCCAATCGGGCCCGGGCGCGAGGGACGGACTGATGATAACTCAAGGGAACGCGCACAATTAGGACTAGGGTTACCGTCGACGGGCGGCTGAAGGCTCGCCGGTCACCCATGGCTCACCGGAAGGAGCTGGAGGCGCCACCGTTGGAGGGTGACCAGGCGATGGAGATGCTCTCTCAGCAAAACTCGTCAGATCCGGAGGACGACGGCGCCAAGTTGGCCTGCGCGCTACTCTTGTTCTATGGTAGCCAGGAGAAGTTGGACGCGGTGGACGCGGCCAACGCGGAGAAGGCTGAGAGGCGGATGCGGGAGGCGCGGGAGGCGGAGGAAGAGAAGCTGGCGGCGGAGGAGAGGAAACGACAGGAGGAGAAGGCGGCCGTCTGGAGAGCAAAGAAGCACATGGAGGTCTACAATTCGATCCGCAAGTACAATCGAAAGACGAGGTGCGAGGAGTACACCCGCTTCGCCTTCGACAATCTAGCCACGTTCGATCTTGACGAGCCATGTATGTCCATTGTTCTGCCATCTGCACCCCCTTTATTCAGTTTTGATCGATTTCATTGTTTGATCTTTCAAGTATGCGGGTGACTGATATCTATGATACATGATTGCCTAACCAAATATATGTTTTCGCAAGTAGCTGTTTGAATTGAACTAATTAATTTGGGTATGTCAGTCTCCAGGTGTAGATAGGCCCACGAGCCATTCATCCTCAAATAATTTTTGTAACATTTTAATCTTGCATTTACCTTGTTGCCCTTGCCTCATAAAATAATTTGAAAGCTGATGCTTTTGCTTTCCTGTGGTAGTTGCCGTTCTTCAATTTTATAAACACGGACATTTTTTATTTTGCTTTGTTGTTCCGTTCATTCTCCCGAAATAATACGAATGATGTTGTTTTACTTTTCTCTCTGCAGCGCCTGTACTTGCCATGAGACACACTGACAAGCAGATACGCGATTGTGCATATTTGTATTCCATTAACATATTCTCCGTCAAGATAGTTTCCTCAGACAAAGGCTTCCCGCTTAATGTGTATGGCAATATTATTCTTAGAGACGACCTCGACCATAAGTGTGTTCCTCTCTTCTCCCGCCCTAGCAGAATGGATTCTCAGCTTATATGTTCAGAGGTATACATTTTTCTCAAAACTCTCCAATTGGCATTTTGCTCAACAAATTATTCACTTTGCTTGTTAGTAGAGTTTACTAACCCTTTGGCAGTGGCCAATTATTTTTTAGTCCGTGGAACACATTTTAACCTAAGCTGCATTCATCATTTTTTACTTATTATTGAAATAAAATGCTGAAGCAAAAAATGATGATTATGCATGTTAGATCAGATGTGTGTTTCCAGTGTGGCAAAATGGACAAGGTTGATGGTGTGGGGGTAGAAATAGAGTATATGGTCTAGAATAGTACTCCCTCCGTTCCGTAATCCAAGAGCTATAGTTTTTCTGCACGGTAATTAGCGCACGTTTGTTTTGTGTTGAGATGTTGCATGTGGTAGTTAGATTAGATAAAAATAGCGATTAGTTTTTCTCGAAAGTTAGCTGAGCGATCAAACAAACTCCATATTTTCATGGATTCCATCAATTTGTGCGCGCGGGCAGGCAGCAAAAACAACCAAAACCCATTCATTTTGAAGCAGTTGTGAAAAAACTATATCTTTTGGATTACGGAACGGAGGGAGTATAAACTAAAAAAAATCCCCTAGCTAGCAGATCTCAGTAACTGTTTTTCACTGCTATTGCAGTAGTATCTATCCTTGCACAACACTAATCTGTTATATGTTATATTTTCATAGGATCAATCATTGATCTTAACTGGTCCAAGTCGAGGACTTTTCTTAGTGGGCTATATTTATATTGAAGTCGATCTTAAGATGAAGCGTGGCCGAGGGAAGGACAAACAACTTAGCATCGGACTGCTTGAAATTGATCACCATGTGGTTTCTTGGGTGCCGACACCTGAGGTTCTGTGCTGCACTCTTGAGAGCGGCCTCAGCACCGTGGAGGTGAGATATGCACTAGTTCAAAAAGCAACGGAGGCTACAGTTGAGTTTCAAGTTCTTAAGGGAGATTTCAAGGGAAAAATCACAGCACACACCACCAAAATCGAGGATAGCACCGCTGATAGGATGTTGCTTCATGATAGCACAGAATGTGGTGCAGTGACCTCTTCTGATGGTAGTCGAGTTATCCAACTGTTGCGTCGTGTTGTAGCTGTATGTGTGGGCGAGATGCTGGTTTTTACAGTTTCTCCTCAAGGTGGGGCTACCCGCGTCGAGCGATTTACTCCATTTCTCAATGGTGCACAGGAAAGTGCATTCGATTGGGGTGTCGTTAAGTTAGGTGTGAAGGTATATTGGTCCATAATAAGTTACTAGATTTTGATTTTATCCGTAATTCAGGCTTATAATGTGTGCCATTTTGTTTTCTCCATGTGACCGTCATTTTCCTCTAGCCCACACAGCCTTGTGTACCAAATGAGAAGTATCCTTCTTAATTCATTATTCTGGCCAAGCCACGGCTCATTTGTCAGGTCTTTGGAATTTTTCGGTGAGACCCCTTCACACGGTGTTTAAGGCTATAGGTCGTAGTACTAAGACCTTTTCACTAAAACCTATAGCCTTCATAACTAGTAAAAATTATCGAAAATGTGTCCCCGACCGCAAGGGCTGGGGTACCCATGATGACAGTTTAGCAGTGTTCTAAATCTTCTGTATGAGTCATAAGTGGGCAGCTCACAGCTGCATTAATTGTCCCGCATAAGCTGAGCAACGGCTTTCCCTCCAACATGTACTGCGATGTTTCTTACTTCTCATCCCTTACATCAAACAAAATGAGCATACCATTATGATTCCTCTCATTCCTAGACCAAGACCTGCACTTGAATAATCTTTTCCTAGCTTGCCACTTCTTATGTATTTGTGCTATAGCTTGTTAAGGCCTTCTATCGATGGGCATGAGAGGTCATTGGAGAAAAACCATGCCACCTCCTCATATATATTGGGATTTTGAGCAAGTGTTGCATGATGCAAAGGGAAATTTCTGTGACATTATTCAAGTAAATTAAAGATTAAATGCAAGAGTCCTTCTCTATCTACTACTATTGAAGATATATCATAAGTCTTTTGGCAAAATTTACGAGTCATGTACCAAGCCGTGTCAATACAGCTGTAACTGGATGAAGTTCCGTTGGTACTCTCATTTGATGACACATGTATGTAGTAGTAGGAGATTACATCATGCAGTGTCAATATATTACGTCAATATATTACGTACACTCCCGGCATTTTAGAAAAAGAAACAATGACGGTACAAATACGGAAGTGAAATGTTGCAAAGGATCATAACCCCTTCCCTAAAAAACAGAACCATAACTCCATCGACTTGTGGAGTACAAAAGATAAAAAACTTTATTGATTTTTATAGCCATGACTATTAGAAGCCCTTGTTCTGTGGACGGTTGAGATGATGCTTTTCGAGGCTTAAGTACTGTGTCTTGACGCTTGGGATTTCATCTTCTCCAATCGCTCTGTGCTCCCTTTCCTCTGCGCTCCGGAGATTTAGGTGCTAGAGCATTTCCAACCGGCATTCGTAGTGGAGTAGAAATTATAGCCATGACTATTAAAATAACCGCTCACATCGAAATTAAACCTCCAAAGATTTAGGTGTTAGAGGATTGTCAACCGGGGTTGGCAAATTTTGCCCCCTATTTGTCTCGGTCTCCCGGATGTATTTACGGGTAAATATCAAACAACCCCCAAAAGTGTGCAGTGTGCTTCTCGGGCCGTCCCTGTCAAATCCAACCCTTCAAAAGTCAAAACCATTCTACCCTTGCAATCAGATCATCACAAATCCACAACCTACCAAAACATCTAGCTATCAAGAAATACCTAGATAGTACTTCATCACAAGATGTTCATAACACTACAACAGGAACCCCCCTTCAGCAACGCATCAATATGTTGCCGAATGTCCATATAAGCGTTGGTAGTGCCTACACCAACGGATTCGCTATGTGTGGCTGTTGGTGGCGTTGCAAGGGTCTACAGCAATGCATATAAATGCGTTGGTAACCGACATGAAGAAGCGTTGTAAGATAGCAACGTATGCAACTTAGCCCTTAGCAACAGTTCATATGCGTTGGTGGTTGCCCTGTATGAATGAATTTTAAAATGGACAGAGCAGGTGATTGCAAAAAACAGCTCAAACAAGTAATTATACTTTATGTGCTGCCGGTAAACTTATTTGACCAATGCGCAATATAGTAAGCAAAAAGACCTCATATATTAAATCAAATTTGTAGCTTTACAGAGAGCATGATCCAATGTTTACATGTTTTGCATATCTGAAAATGACATTTATGAAACATAATCTATAACTATCTGGTACTAGCACCAATCTTGAAACTTCCTCTCGGCATCTCAGCCACACATCATCCATTTATTTTGGCAATCTACAAGAACAACACCAAATTGAGTTAAATAACTTAACATTAGTGAGACAAAACAAAATTAGTGAATAAAATAGTGCAACCTAAAATAGTTGCAACACCTGATATAGACTTAGATCACAGAGTAAAAGATTTAGGAAAATATAGCAGAAAATGCAAAAATATCATCATTCAGAAGCAGCTGAAGTTAAATAAAAATAATGAACTTGAAACAAAATTCATATATGTTTGCACACTTCAGGATGTACGCTAGTACATGTGAGATGTCTAGACTGATATATTTGAGACAATTAACAACCTCAGGATCAAAGGGTCGTACCACATACTTTGATTACATTTTGTATCCTTCTTCTGTAAAACCATGTCTTCACATTTCTCATAATTGCTGGCCGCAAATACTGAAGATTTACCGCTTGTCTGAAACTACATAAGCACAAGAGCAACGGAAATTTCAGAACAAGTGTGTATAGCTCCATGTAAAGATTACCTAGCAAACAAAACTATATAGGAATCTGGGGGATTAAATAATTTGAGATCTTTCTTGACTCCCTTCCTTAGTAAAAATATGGGTTATATATTTCAGGGGCGTGGCTAGAGCTCAGTCGACTGAGAACTCACGAGTTCTCAGTCGGCTGACGTAAGCACTTGCAACCCACTTGTAACTGAAAAAAGCTCACTTGAGAGCCACTTACAACCCACTTGTAACTCAAAAAAAAATAAAAAAATTCAAAAAATTCAGTTACGACCAACTTGCAACTGGAAAGAATTCAGTTGCAACCCGATTACAATTAGAAAAATCTCGGTTACAAGTCGCATGTAACTGGAAAAAGCGCAAAATAGAAAAAAAAAAGAAAAACGCACGCATCTTGGCGCATGATCGAACGGTGCTGGACGCGACTGAGAACTCGTGAGTTCTCAGGCGACTTAGAACTAGCAAAACCGATATTTCAGATATGATTAAACTCAGCACGGTCTACTCTATTTCTGCAGCCAACAAGTTGCTCCCGGGACCTTCCCTGAATAGACAATCATCGAAGGCAAAATGATTTTCTGAGCTAATAAATTCTTTTTGTTGCACATGTATAGCAATAGACTTAAGCTGGTCTGTAAGATATTCTATTGCATATACGTGAAAGAACAGAACTGCTACTTGACCAAAACGAGATATACATAATAATCAATCACACAACTCTGAATTAATGAAATCATAGAAACAAGTTAAAGTTCAAACACATCTCGTTGTACAACATACCATGCTGCAAAATTTGGGGAACAGATCATGTGCTGACATTAGTAAACAAGAGCGATCTAATAAAAAACCTGCCAACCTGATTAAAGGATACGAAGCTGGGTGGAGGCGGTGGCTGGTAGTTGGCACTGGTGGCCAGGGGACCTTGGGAGCGCGCTCCCATGGTTGAGGCGTAGGAACAGCAGGAGGCACATCACGGATCCACCAAGGCACGAAGCACGTAACCTGAAACAATGAGAATAGATGAAACAAAACAAGGGTTGGAGTCTTGCAGATATTGGATAGGGTGTGAGGGAGAAACTGAAATATTTCTAGATCCGAATAGGATTGCCGGACTTCCCGTAGTGTCTCTACGATGTCCGCCGATGATCAGCAATAAAGTGGCGTTTGGCTCGCCGGCTTGCCGCTGCACATAATTGATGAACCCTTGACATCTGGATCCCATAAAACAGAGTGTGGGGAACAAGATTGGCCGGCTGAACACAGAGACGGTGACAAGGATTGAGATCAATACAAACGAGGCCAAGATTAAGATGCTCAGATGGGCTTGCGAAAGAGGTTGGCAACGGCGCCGGTGCATAGCGGGAGGAGAAGATCTGCCGGGTGTGTATAGCGGGAGGAGAGGTTTGCGATTGAGTGGCAATATTCAAGGAAGGGGATACGGGGGAAGTATAGATCGTGTCCCATCTCTCCGCTCGCGGGGGAAGTGGTGGGGTTATTCTCCGGATAGGCACGCATAGCTAATCCGTTGGAAGATATGCGTAGCTATACGGTGGTTCGTGGTGTAGTGTAAGAAGACAGGGACATGATAATTAAAATTACTATATCAGGTTTGGCTAAATATAAACACGCGAAGTAGACACGCATGATTGTAAAAGACATAGAAAGATCAGAGTTCACAAACACGTCTTTCCTTTCCCCTTGGCATCTCCGGTGGGGCGTGGTAGCGACGTTCGAAGACGGCATACACGTCTTTATGTGGTTCCTTAGTCGAAAGGTCTTGTTAACAAAGGATAACCTTGCAAAGAGGAATTGGCAGGGAAGTACTAAGTGCCCATTTTGTGGAGAATCCGAAACTATTGAGCATTTATTTATTTATTGCCATTTTGCGAAACTTTTTTAGCGTGTTGTCTTTTGTACTTACAATATCCCTCCCCCTTCTAATGTAACCAATATGTTCGGGAATTGGTTGAACGGGGTTGATAAGAAGACCAAAGCTAGGATTCGTATTGGCGTTTCAGCTATATGTTGGTCTCTTTGGAATTGTAGGAACAATCTGGTCTTTAACAGAAAGAAAAAATTTCATGTATTAGGTTATCCATATGGCGACGCACTGGATCCAGCTATGGGCTTTCCTGCTTCCTTCGGACCAGCGGGAACTTATGGTTGCTGGATGCTCAAGACTCTTGTTGGTGACACAGGATTTTTTCTCCCGACATACGTGGCAACATATTAGTAGACTTTCGTAGTTATTGTTTTGTTTCTACGGTCGGTTGAGCTTCGTCTCAGTATCTAGGTGATTCGTGAGATGTAAACTTTTATTAGTTGTGGATTTGAATTTTGTAATAAATGGTTGTGTGCATCACTTGATGCAGAGGCCGGGACACCCCTTTTCTAAAAAAAAGATTAGAAGAGGAGTCGGAGGTGTTGTCGTTGCTGCAGGAGTCTACGAGGAGTCTTGCGGTGCAGGCCTAGTCGTCTGCGAGGCGGACCGCGGCTTGCTTCTTCGCCGCAATCTCTCCGACAATGCGATGGCATTCGCAAACGCCTTGGTGTTCTTGCGGTGCCGGGGATGAGCGTTCCATGGAGGTCATGGATTTGTCCAGAGCCTCCGGGGGGATCAGATCTTTCTCCACCGCCCCATATGTGAGCCGATAAGCCCTTGCCTCAGACTCTGTCGTTTGTTTTGGGTGGGCTTAGAGGAGCACGCCTGGTCCTCCATTTGGGCCCATCCGATAGCAACCCGCCAACCTCCAACTGGCAGGAGCTTGTACAAGCGCTGCCGATGGGGGCAACGATCTTCACAACGTTGTCACACACCTCATATGGGGCGTATATCTTCGCATCGCTGACACAGACCAATGGTTGGACATTACGTTCCCGCTAGCGACCGCTCAAGGGCCATGTGGTGGCGAGCTCATAGTCGTCGTAAGGGATGGGGGAGCTCGATTCTGCTGAAGCCACCACATCGAAGAATTCCAGAGTTCAGCCCACGTAAAGAACTCATCATGAATTCCGACCTCATGTTTTGGCATAAAGACATCTGGAAATTAAAACTCCTAGAGTTATACTGGATCACATAATTATAGCTTTACATTGATGTACAAAAGACCCACAAAACAAAACCATGAAGAGCTCATCCAGTCCATTTTCAACCGGAGAATGGTGAACTCCTCCTTCACCTTCAGTCCGGTTAAAACTCATGTTTTGGACTGAAGGACAAGTATACCATGGCCGTTTATTCATTCCTACCATATTTACCGGAGAATCGCAGCTTGAGCAGACCCTTCTAATACCTCTGGAATTGGTAGCTCCTGCACGAATTATATGGACCATGACTGCAGACCTCTCCCCTCCCAACCCTTTGCCGGTACAAAGATGCAGATGTCGCCCGCCTGCACCTTGTTGAACGACGCAAACTCTAACCAATTACACGCAAACATCCACATGTCTTTTTCTATGATGAAGCTTGGTCGTCATTTCTTGCTTTTGAAGGGCATCTGAAGTGTTCCTCCAAAATGTCACATGTCTCCTGACTGGATCATGCGATTTCCGTCATCTCCTCTTCCCACCACTCTTCCACCTAGTCCCGCCGTCTCCGGGAGCCTTTACTGTTACAAACCAAACAAAAATGCAGATGGTCTTTTACTTCTGTGATCCCACTGTGATCTTATTCCATTATCGTTATCGATACATTATGAGTCTATGAAAACACGTCCGTTTTTTAGTCTGATCGAAATATTTCAGTGACAAATACATCAGCAATTTTTCCTTTCAGTTACATGACGATAACCTAGGAACTAGATAGATAATATGTGAAAAAATCGTATACACACTGTAGGATTGATCAAATAAAATGAAATGGGGCACATGAGTTGCACCATCTCATGTAATTAATTAAGGACTTCAACAAAGGTAAAAGTGGCAACGAAGCCCAAAAAAAATAAAGATTTTAGATTCCTACTCTGCTGACAAGTATAAGAAAATGAAGATTTAGATTCTTACTCTGCTGACAAGTAGTATGACTCTTCCACAAACTATAACTGAACCCAAATTGGGCTATCAAATCAACGTTACACGTTTTCTTAGCCTTCACTAATTGACAAATCCTTGGTTCAACGACGTGGAACACATATCATTGTGGTGCACTAATTTGCTACAACTTTTAACAAGCAGCCGGGATCTTGCTATTTCTAAATGATATCTGGGTTAGCCATTCCTTCCCCCATCAACCGGAGAATCACGGCTTGAGCGAACCCTTTTAACACCCCTAGGATGAGCAGCTTCTGCACGAATAATATGGACCCTGAATGCAGACCTCTCCCCGCCCTTTGCCGGTACAAAGATGCAGATGTCACCCGCCTGCACTTGGTTGTCACATACAAAATCTAACCAATTACCCGCAAGCATGCACATGTCCTTTTCTATGAAGAATCTTGGTCGCCACTTCTCGCTTTTGCCCGGCATCTCAAGTGTGATGGTCCCATTTTCACGCGGAAAGTGTGCAGCTGCGGCTAAGCCGTGTTCCTTAGAAATGATCTGGTTACATGTGGACAAGACGTGATGTCATTACAAAACAAACGAGAAAAGAAAATTCAGGCTGAACAGAAAAGGCATGGTTTCAATTGTAAAGCAAGAAAAATAATAATTATCCAATATTTAGAAAGTTCATGAGAACTTGAAGATGACATGTTTTCCAAGAGAACATAGAAAACAGAAATGTATAGCATATACGCAAACCAATTCATATTGAAAACAATCAGCTGCTCACTCAACATAAGAGAATAGAAATATACCAGAAGAGGGCTAGGTAGTTGAACATCGCACTTCTTCATGGTTGCTATGAATACAGTTGTTTTTGGTTGAATTTCCTGGATAACCATGTTTACTTTCTCCATTTGTGCTCCAGACAAACAGCTTCTGAATATCACCCCATAATCAGCTTCTGGAGGTGTCGTATGATCATCTGAATCAGAAGATTCGTATTCTCGAGCACTGCCTTCTTCTGTAAAAAAACATCACAGGTGTAAGAGAATCCATAAGTAATTTAAGATTTGATGCATATGTGCATGTAATTAGACAATATAACCTGATTTTTCAGATGAAGAGGATGTCAGAACTGCCTTTGTAGTATTCCTACAATTGCTAGAATCGCCCCTTTCACAGCTAACAAATTTTGCAGTTCCTAATAATCATGTGGTATCATCATAGAGCCTCTTGAAATATTAAAATAATATATACTAGTTTCTTTAGTACTACCTTGTTTAGAGCCAACATCAGTTCTTCCAAAAGGGGGGTGACTGTTACTCGCTTCCGCAAACCCAAGGATTTCAGGTTGGATTTCCTGTACAACTTCATCTATTCTTTCCACCTGTACGTCAATAAGCTCCCATTGCCCTAATAAGACTTGATCCTTTGAGTTTGGGATAATATGATTATCATCTTCTTTTACTTCTGTCTCGGCTATCGGATCATCAGTGTATGGTGTTCTATCACGGAACTGTATAATACCCAAAAAAAAGAATGAAAAAACCACTTTCAACTATTGTATGCTGCAAACACAAACTGCTGAGTTAAGAAAAGGTAGAGAAAACGACATACAGGAAGTATTCCAAATGTGGCAAACTTGTAATGTTGACGATGCAGGTCAGCAATCGCAACAAATTGGAAATCATGCTTAGAAACATGGCAGATCCTGGGCACCGAGTAGTTAATCTCACGATCTACAATTCGCCCTCTAGGCAGATCCAAGTGATCCATGTAAGCAATCTACAAAACCAGAGATTGAAACAAGGTTCATACAGCATATAAACTCATAAACACTTTTGGTGAAAGAAAATCTGGAATTGAAAAAAAATAACATGATAAATCTAGAAAATCTATTTAAACAAGAAATTGCACTAGCTGCAGCATCACAGCAACAAGCAGAAGAAGATATGTATACAGACCGCGGGATGAACTGAATATAACTGCAGTGTTCACAGTACCATAGCTGTGGTCAAGAAAGAAATGGTAACAACACGATCAGAGTGCAATATGAATGGGTTATCAGTTTAACTGAGCACTCCATTACCATAACCGCACCATCAACCAAATCAAACATAGTGCAACATGAAGAACATATAAGTTATAACTGCAGCATCACCATTACAATAACATCCTAAAAGAAATGCCAGCAGCAGCATCAAAAACATGGCATCAGTGCACTATATACAACAGGAGGGTGGGAAGGAGGGGAGAGATTGGGAGATCATACCATGAGCAAAGGCAGGCACCCGCCAACCCAGAAGTTTGTCATCTTCTCTTCTCTAGACTTGAACTGAAATTTCTGGACCTCGTCCATCAGATGCTCCGTGATATGGCCAGCCCAATCGAGGTCCTGAATTGCTGACATATCTTCAAGGGGCCACAGGTAGTCAAGGTCTATTGTATTTCCAGTGGTGGGGGTGAGCACTGCTGCAAATGCAATAAGAAGGAATGTCCTAATGAAGGACTCCTCATCCTCGTCGTTCTTAAGCAAGCTAACAGCATGGGGGATGGTAGCCCTTAGTGCTTTATTTAAGTACAGAGCTCGAAGTTCATTGATTTTGTCCGTCTTGTGCCCATGCAGCACAAAGGGTCTTCCCCCCGACGGTACACCCAGAACTTTCTGAACAAGGGACTTGCTGAAAAATATTGTCTTTTCTGCATTGATTCTGAACTCAGAGAATGGAGGGTTAATTTTCCCCATGATCCACTCAGCCAGTGGCTCGTGGACAGAGAATGCCCCAATACGATTGAAATGCTCAAATCCATACTTTGCAACATATCCCTGCTGCCGAGGTGTAAGATTCCGCATAATGTTCCGAATCCGCGATCCACTATAACGGCTCCTGATGCCAACTTCACTGTGTAATACTTCGTTCATGGATCCAACTCCTCCCCTGTTGCAAAAAAAAGCAAATATAAGTATTTATTACGTTATAACACCGTCCCTCAGAAAAGCAATGGGAAAAAACTGTTGCTTAAAGGAACACATCGAGAACAGAACAAAAACAGAGCAAACAACATATGTACAAGAACTAACTGCAACATGGCATTCAAATCTCGCATGAACAATCAGTGGAACAAATTTAAGCAACAAAAAATTGCGAACATTACATGCCATACTGCTTGAACATATCATATTATCAACTGCAACATTGGATGTAACTACACATATACATACAGAAACAACACACTGGAAAATTATCCCATGATATCTCACTTCCAATTACCGGATATCTCAGTTTCAACACAGAAACAAGGGAAGGTTTCGCTAGGGCTAACCTGGTCGACCGTCGATGACCAAGATGCCTGGAAGGCAGCCCGGCAGAGTCCACAGTGCCCGCTCTGCCCGCATCGAAGCCCCACTTTCGCTTCGCCTTACGTTTTATACGAGCCCCTCTCCCGACATATCTCCGATCTTGGCGGTCAGTTGCTGCAACCCAACACTGAACAAATTAATCCTTGCTGCTTCCTTCCCAACACACGGTCTTCCTCAAAGTAAAAAAAAATCTAGGTCTGCTCATACGATCACACCACAGATCTTATAAGTGGTCTTTTTTCCTTGCGGTCACTGCTTTGGTTCATGATTTGCGATAAAATGTCAGCGAAAGATGCAACAGCCGAACTAACATTTCGAGTCGAGTGGACCAGAAGATGAAAGGAACAAACTTTGGGGCGCCCACCTGTTGGTCCTGGCTGCGGGAGATGGAGCGAGGCCAGCGCCGCGGCCGCCTGCAACGAGCTCACCGCGGCTGCCTCGTCCGCCATCCGGAGCTGTTGTCGCTCGCTTGGAGGTCGCCGCCGTCCTCCCTTCGAGGCCCGCATGCGTCGGTCGTCCCCGGCTGTGCCGCACAGCTGGTCGCCGTTTCCGGTACCACCTACACCGTCGATTCGGCGTTACTGCGAGGTTGGACACCGGCGGCGGGCCGACAGGAGAAGCGGATAACGGGAGCAGGAAAGGGGATCGGAGAATGTTGCAGTGGGAGGACAGAAGGTGCTGATGTTCTGTTCCCCCTCTTTTCCACGCGAAATCCATTTGCTTGATTATTTTCAACGGTTATACTCCGAATTTCCGTCTGTCCTGAAGCATATCCTAAAACATATGTATCTTCTAACATGTCTAGATGCATCCATTTTATATATGTGCAAATCATCAAATTTATAACGGAACATTAAACTAACCCTTTTGCTAATTTAGATCAACTGAGACTTAGGGCAGGTACTTTTGCCTGGATTCTCTCACAAACGGTTCAGCTTATTATCCGGAGCTTCTAAAATATTATCTCATAACTAATCTAGAAGCTACAAGTAATAAGTTGCTCGGCTTATGAAATAAGCTAGGGAGGGGTAGCTTATGGAATAAGTCAGCATTTGCTAGGCCTTAGGGCATCTCCAGTCGTTGCGCCCCGCAGGGCCCAAAACACCGTTGTTTTCCTGCCGCCGCGGCGCTAAACGGCGTTAATCTGAAACTTGGGGGGCGCGGTTCCAGTCGTCCCCAGCCCAAGTTTCGGCCCATGCAAATCAAAAATGGCGTAAAAATTTAAATTTGGCGTAAAACAAAGACGATTTCATATAATTTGGCACAAACTTAGGCGATTTCATTAATTAGGCGCAAACATAGGCGATTCAACTAAAAAACTTAAAACGACTAGTTGTGGAGCATTCCTAGGCTCGCCGTGATCGTCTGGTTGTACTCGTCGACGCCACCGTCGTCGTTCGAGCCGTCGTCGCCCTTGCGGCGGTTGCGGTGGCTTGGGTCGGCGTCGCCGTCGTCGTACCACTTGCTCATATGCATGGTACGCACGACCGGCTCCTCCTCGTTGTCCTCCTCCTCCTCCCTGTCGCTCAGGGTCGAGGATGAAGTACGGGATCGGCTTCAGCTGCGTCGGGGGAGGGATGCGGCTGTGGCGGGGGAGGGAGGCGTTGCTCGCGCTCTGCACGCCGACGCTCGGCCTCGGCGAGGAGCTGCCGCTGATGCTCGATCTTCTACGCGGTGAACTCACGTAGTCTCCAGCTCTCGGCGTAGTCCTGACGACTTCCCCAGTCCTGGTGGCACCACTGGAGAACGAGCCGGTATACCTATACGTCTCAGCAACCAACAGGGTGGTGAGCACTGTACTCGTAGTGGAGCGAGAAGAAGAAGGGCACAGTCATCCTGTCCAAAGACCAGTCTACTACCTCAGCGAGGTCCTAACATTGTCCAAGCAAAACTACCCGCACTACCAGAAGCTGTCCTACGGGGTCTTCATGACTTCAAGAAAGGTCGTCCACTATTTCTCCGAGCACCCGATCACGGTGGTAAGCTCCTCTAGGCTAGCAGACATCCTCACAAACCAGCGCGACATGACGAGTTGCCAAGTGGGTTATCGAACTAGGACCCTGGGGACTGAAGTACGCTCACCCGAAGTCGATCAAGGCCCAAGTCCTTCCAGAATTCACCACCGAGTGGATAGAAGCCCAGCTACCAGATGTCCCCGACCTGTCCAACGCTTGGACAATGTACTTCGACGGCTCCAAGAAGTTCAGAGCGGCAGGGGCAGGAGTCGTCCTCATCTCAACCAAAGGTGACAAACTGAAATACGTTCTGCAGATGGACTTCCCAACACCCTCCAACAACGAAGCAGAGTACGAGGCCCTGATCCACGGCATGCGGATGGCCAAGAACTTCGGCGCCACTCATCTCATGATCTATGGAGACTCCTACCTCGTCGTACAGCAAACCATGAAGTCCTGCGCCGCCATCGCCGACAACATGATCGCCTATAGAGACATGTACAACCAGCTGGAAGGCACCTTTGACGGCTGTGAGTTGCGGCACATCGGTCGCGACAGCAACGAGGAAGCCGACGCCCTCGCCAACATGGGATCAGACAAGGTATCAGTGCCACCCGACGTCTTCCTCGAGCGCATCACGCAGCGGTCCATTAAGGTTTGACCTGCAACAATCCCCTCCACACCTTCAACGAGCATGGCCAACCCGCCAAGCAAAGAAAAGAACCCATGGAGGTCATGTTGGTCGAAGCCACATGGACAAGACCATATCTAGCTTATGAAGGGATTATGCCCTAGAGGCACTTAATAAACATAGTTTATTGGCAATATCCCAATCGTTCATTATATGTTTTACACCATGCTATAACTGTATTAAGCGAAAACATTAATACAGGTGTGGTAGATAAACAACCAGGTCCCTAGTAGCCTCTACTAAGACTAGTTTTGTTGCGCGATTGATGATCGAGGTTTTCCGATCATAGGGCATGGCGCCGGTCGACAATGGGAGTCATATCGTTAGGTGTAACGATGTGATGGACATACCCAGTATTTGTAGGACATAGTCGTTACGCCTTAAGACGGTGAGATCAACTCTTATTGTTATCCCTGGAAGATACTTTGATCGCACCAAACGTCGCATCTTATCTAGTGTGACAATAACGGTGATACTTTTGGGTATCGGAAAGGGGTAGTTGAGACGAGGGGTCAACAACGGGATTTGTCAGTCCACATAACCGGAGAGATACTCTAGGGCCCACTCGGTGAGATTATGTCAAATGAGTTTGCAAACATGTGACTGGGTCACCAGCTGACATAATATCATAGACGAGTAGAAGATAGTGATGTCGGTAACGAGATCATGCTAGGTATGGAGATATCTGAGAATGATACTCGGACACGCTAAGTATCGCCATGACAAAGGGTTTAAGACTATACGTCCAGGTTTGATAGATGAAAGTCATTCGTTATATCACAGGGATTAATTCATGGGGTCCAGGCCTACGAGTTAGTCGTCGATCATAGAGGAGTCTTGATCGTACATGTTATTATATTGAACCGCTAGGATAACACACTTAAGGGGTTTCGACAAGACAACCGGAAAGGAATGAGATCACCGGGAGCGTCCCGGGAGGGGTCCGATGGAGATCGGGCAGCGACGAAAGAGTTTTCGGAGCTAGGAAAAATTATATATATTATGTTTGATATTAATTAGTGTAATTAATATGCAAGTATGATTTTATATATTTATTTTCGAATTTATTTAGGCTGATTTCCCTAAATGGGCCTTCTGATCGAAAGAAGGCCCAAGAGGGGGAAAATCCTCAAGGGGATTCGGTGGGGCATGGAGGCCGGCCTAGGTGGGCCAAATGGGGCCCACCAGGGGGCCGGCGCACCATCCTTGGCCGAACCAGGCTGTGGGATAGTCCCACATTGCCTGGCTGGCAAGGTTGGCTCCCCTTGGGAGCCTATATAATAAGGGGCACCCCTGGCCTTTTAATTCACCAATTAATTCCCAATTTCTCTCTCGATCTCGTGGTTCCCTTGTCGGAGCCGCGCCGAGTAGAGGAGGGGGAGCTCTTCCACCATAGCCCGCTGCCACGCTGCTGGTGTTCTGGACTGGAGCTTCGGAGGCCGTCGTCTCCACCGTATGTGTGTGACGCCCTGCGAGGTGCTGCACTAGCCGTACTTGGAGGCCTACTTCCTCCACCCGACCTCGGGGTCATCTTCGTCGTCTTCGTCGCGCCGAGTTCTCCGCGACCTAGAGGTCGTCTTCGTCGTCAACGCTTGTGCGGGAGCGTAATCCCCGCTATTCGGTCTACGAGGATATGTATTCCAATCTTCACCGTACTTCTATATCTGCATAGTGTAGATCTTGGCTAGTTTAAGGATATCGTTGCTAGAAAATTTTTGTTTTCTGCACACGATCCCCTTCAGTGGTATCAGAGCCGATCTATCGTAGATATAGATGTACGCTGTTAGAACCCGTGTTCTGCACGGGGGCACCGTTCCTGTTATTTGCTACCCTCTAGCGTGCACTTGTGATTCCAGCGGCATCGAGTTGATGAAGCGGCCCGGACCGACTTTACGCGTACGCTTACGCGAGACTGGTTCCACTGCTGACATACGGCTTGTACCGTATCTGTGGCTGGCGGGTGCCTGTTTCTCTCTCTTTAGTTGGCTTTGCATTTTCAATGGAGGGCCCGAAAGGGATGCTTAAACATGCAATTATTGGATCGTTGTTGTGGTCATACGGTTCGTAGGTATGAAGCGGTTCTATTTACGAAAGCCCCGAGCTACGTAAAATATGCAAAAGATAAAGTAGAAGCATCTAACTTTATTTTGCAGGGGCTATGTGTTATGGTCAAGGTAGGTTTATTAAATTATTTATAAACTGCGGGCGCCAAGAAGACCATGGCGCAATGGACTATATCACATCGCATTACATTTGATGTTTTGTGTGCATCTTATATTGTGTGATTGTATATATAGTATATATTAGTTACACGGTGGTAGTTATATAAGATGATCCCTTCAAAATACCACTAGTGTTCTCACTCCAACGCGCACCACCAAGAAAGTTCTACGTTATGAGGCAGGCCGTGATGATCGGGTGTCAGACATCTCGTCGTTCGCATACACTGGGTGTAAGCCATGTTGCACAAGCGTCAGCGTGGAGGTTTTTGGTGGCGAGCCTAGCATATTCAGAAATATGGCCTCGGAACAGGGAGACCGAAAGGTCGAGCACGAGTCACAAAATTGGTGTGGCGGACTTTTGTCTACTCTTGAAGTTGTGTCGCCGGCTCTGATGATGCGGGGTGTTGTCATGGATGGGGGTCATGTAATCGCTTAAACGACCAGGAGGGATGTTCGTTTGAGTGGGAGTTCGGATAGTTATTTTCTAAAATACTAGAACTCAGGATATAATGAACAGAGTCTGTTTTGCAAACCTTTGTAGATATTAACCATTGTGATAGCATCTTTCCAAATTAGGCTCATTCCTGCGATTGAGAAACTTAAAAGGTTGGGTCCAAACTTCATTGTTTTATACTTTAGCTTGAGGATACTCCTTGTTTAAACCGTTAGCTCTTTGTGATGCAATACCCGCTAGGAGATAAACCCGAAGATTCCGCTAGCAAAAGATAATTTGGATTATCGGATTTTGAGCGGATGATATCATCATAGTCCAGTGTATGCTATGATCTCTGCCATAGAGAACCAACGGTGGGTACGAGTTATTGGATCGCGGACATATGATATGGTCGCTAAAACTCGGGGTACCCCTAAAGTTGGGTTGATGAAGTTTATCAGTACGTTGACTGATTGTCTTCTCAACCAAGATGGAAGAGAATGCACACATTGAGGGAGCACGTGGCGGTCATGCTTAATGACATATGTTCATACTTGATGAACATTGAGACGCCTCGCTCAGCTCGATCACTGGATGACAGACATCGTTGCCAAGTGCAAATCCTCTGTCATAGACTATGTCATGCAAGGGGAATAATTCACCTTCATGGTTCTTGATTACGGTGGAAGTATCAAGAAGATGAAACAGATCACCGGAAGTCATCAATGATGATGGTGTATATATGATATACATGTTATGAATGTTTTAGCTAAGCAAGTACTCGCAGTAGTGACTAAGTTTTGAATTAGTCATGTTTTGTGAAAACCAGGTTTACTGCTTCAGTAGCTTGAAAGGATGAGGCGACATTGCGTGTTGATAATGGCAATCAAGTTGTTGTGATGGCCATAGACACTCTCCCTCTAGATCTACCATTTGGGTAAATTCTTTATGATCGCCTGTTAGTATGATCGTTACAAGTGTGTCTCCTCTAGCGAGACACTTGTTCATACATGATAGTGACAAATTGGTGTCCTATATTTATAAAGTAATGATCATATGCCGATTTGAATTTAGATGGTAGAAGCTCCCACATTCATAATATTAATGCCAAAGGATACAAACTTAATAAAGACACCACATATGTGTGGCACTACCGTTTAGTCATGTCAATGTTGTATACATTAGCTCCGCACTGGATGGACCTACAAGTCCTAAGATTTGATCTTTTGACACTTGCAAAATAACTGTGACACGGTTTTCTGAAAACAGGCATAAAACTTATTGATAGTCATACATGGAGATGTATGTGGTTCAATAAAGTAATTGACGGGTAGTGGAGACCTTTATTTCGTGAACTTCACTGAACGTTTTGAGTATAGCTTGTTGAGAATCATGCATATGGGTGTATATGAATCAATGAAGTACTTTAACGTGTAGTGGAAGTATTTATTTCATAGACTTCATGAACATTCGAATAGATATATGGATATCCACTCGGGGAATGTTGGCCTGGAAATTTTGATTCAATCAAACAAGTCCAGAATGAAGTAGGAAATAAACTTAATAAGAAAATCAAATTCCCGCGATGCATATCGAGGAATAAAGATTTGAGTTAGTTGGCACATCATTGGAAGACTTGTGAGATCGCATGGAACACCATAGTGTTATGGTGTGTTAGGACGTCGTAATTGCACCCTATCGGATAGTGTGTGGTAAATAAATCTCTTACCGAATTATTGTGATCATTAGAGTCATATGGTAGAAACGTAAACACTCACGTTAGCAAATAGGGAAACCATTTGAATCCATGGAGACAATACCATACGAGTGATGGCATGGCTTTTGAGCCTGGATTGTCGTTTCAGCAATTTAGTGTTTCGATGTAATCGAACCTAAAATGGATTAATCTTTGTAGTATATCCTACCTAAAGAGTTAGTTGGGTACATGTCTCACGACATAGGCAAAATCTTTGCCGGGATATACCTTGCGAAAGAAATAGTTTCTTGTCCGAGGGTATAAGTGAGAAAGAAAGTAGAGCAAGACGAAGTTGGTGAACTTCTTCTCCAGACATCAGAGTGGCGCAACCGAAAGTGTGTTCGGTGTCAGGCTCCACAGCTTGGAAAAGCTGATGATTCAAGATCATGATGTTGTGAGCTCATACTAAGAGGGTAGGCATACGAGGTTGTGTTCCACACTGTGTGTTACGACAATCTTGCTATGAAGGTCATATTAATGGAATATGATAGACCTACGAACTACGAAGAAGAGATGGTGAACCTAAGTCCGAGAAATGGCTATGAGTCATTTATGATCCGAAATAAAATCCATGTACGATTACCAGGTATTGACTTGGGAGATCTTCTTGATGGCATCTAGGATGTTAATAGTATATGGAGTTTATGAGAGAGTAGACATTGAGCAGATTCGATTTGTCGTGAAACAGTTCCGACAGACCACATGAGAGTTTGTCTCAAGTGGCGAAGCCTAAATCTATTCTGGGTCGTTTAGCAATTACTATAATTTCGAATGAGAAATTGATAGATGGATGAGAAAACCATGGTTCTTAATAGTGTCATTAAGAATGGTTTGTAATCCTGAGGATGCTAAACATGTATGCAAACTTCGGTGGTCCATTCATGGGCTGAAGCAAGCATATCGGAGCTGGAATCTTCACTTTGATAATGTGATCAAAGGATTTTGAAGTTGTCCAAAATAGTTGAAGAAACCTATATTTGTAAAGAAGTGAGTGGGAGCAAAGTAGCTTTCCTTGATCTTATATGCGGAAGGCATATTTGAGTGGGAGCTAAGTAGTTTTCCTTGATGTTATATGCGGAAGGCATATTTGAGTGGGAGCTAGGTGTCATTTGTGATTTTGTATGTAACGACATATTGAATGACACAGATCCTCTAGTAGAGTGTAAAGGATTATTTAAGTGATTAAATTTTCTATGAAATGAAGTTAGGAGTATTAGACATCCGATTTATAATTGTATAGATCAGAGGGGGCTTAATAACATTAAGTCGGAGTATTTCCTAAGTCAGGATTCTAAAGTGTTTCAGAAAAGGACAAGCGAAGAAAGAGGTTCTTGCTTGTATGACTAGGTAAAAGATTAAGTTAATCTTGACTTTTTCAGTGATAGAAAATGATGTTCGACATTCTCTATGTATCACACATAGAGTCTATCAGGCTGAAAGCTCGACTTGGTGTGACCCGAGTTCTTGGTTGAAGAACAGGTTCTAGAGTGATCCTTGTGTGGATCAATGAACAAACGTTAAGTTTATTCTTCAGTGTCTATGAGAACTGAAGATAGGTTTTCTAGTAAAGGGTAAGAGTGGAATGGCAACTTGTCGTAAAGCGGTTACGATGATGCAAGTTATTACACTGACCCATACGATTAGAAATCTCATATAGGAGATGGATGTCCTTTATTTTGAAGATAGACATGGTTAGTTTGCGAAGTCGCATATGAATGCACTATCGCACAATCTACATAGGTATAGAAATATATCGCGACTTTAGAAGTAGCAAGTGTGATTGGACTGAGCAGTTTTCCGAGCGTAGGTGGTCCCCTTAATAGATCTTTCAGACTTTTAAGGCGCATGCTACGCGAATGCTCGAGTCTCACTCCATCCACTGGGATATATTTCACCGTCATCGTAAGATACGGGTTGATGTCAAACTAGGTGACATAGAAGTGTTGCAAAGCACATATAGATCTCAATGTGTGAGTTCTATTGACTGTATTCCTCTTCCACGAGGCGAGCAGGCACCAAGATGCTATGGGTGTTGAGCTTTTACCAAGTTGTAAACTAGATTAAGTGTTACTCTAGTGCAAGTGGGAGACTGAAGAGATTATGCCCTAGAGGCACTTAATAAACATAGTTTATTGGCAATATCCCAATCGTTCATTATATGTTTTACACCATGCTATAACTGTATTAAGCGAAAACATTAATACAGGTGTGGTAGATAAACAACCAGGTCCCTAGTAGCCTCTACTAAGACTAGTTTCGTTGCGCGATTGATGATCGAGGTTTTCCGATCATAGGGCATGGCGCCGGTCGGCAATTGGAGTCATATCGTTAGGTGTAACGATGTGATGGACATACCCAGTATTTGTAGGACATAGTCGTTACGCCTTAAGACGGTGAGATCAACTCTTATTGTTATCCCTGGAAGATACTTTGATCGCACCAAACGTCGCATCTTATCTAGTGTGACAATAACGGTGATACTTTTGGGTATCGGAAACGGGTAGTTGAGACGAGGGGTCAACAGCGGGATTTGTCAGTCCGCATAGCCGGATAGATACTCTAGGGCCCACTCGGTGAGATTATGTCAAATGAGTTTGCAAACATGTGACTGGGTCACCAGCTGACATAATATCATAGACGAGTAGAAGATAGCGATGTCGGTAACGAGATCATGCTAGGTATGGAGATATCTGAGAATGATACTCGGACACGCTAAGTATCGCCATGACAAAGGGTTTAAGACTATACGTCCAGGTTTGATAGATGAAAGTCATTCGTTATATCACATGGATTAATTCATGGGGTCCAGGCCTACGAGTTAATCGTCGATCATAGAGGAGTCTTGATCGTACCTGTTATTATATCAAACCGCTAGGGTAACACACTTAAGGGGTTTCGACAAGACAACCGGAAAGGAAAGAGATCACCGGGAGCGTCCCGGGAGGGGTCCGATGGAGATCGGGCAGCGCCGAAAGAGTTTTCGGAGCTAGGAAAAAATATATATATATTATGTTTGATATTAATTAGTGTAATTAATATGCAAATATGATTTTATATATTTATTTTCGAATTTATTTAGGCTGATTTCCCTAAATGGGCCTTCTGGTCGAAAGAAGGCCCAAGAGGGGGGAAATCCTCAAGGGGATTCGGTGGGGGCATGGAGGCCAGCCTAGGTGGGCCAAATGGGGCCCACCAGGGGGCCGGCGCACCATCCTTGGCCGAACCAGGCTGTGGGATAGTCCCACATTGCCTGGCTGGCAAGGTTGGCTCCCCCTGGGAGCCTATATAAGAAGGGGCACCCCTGGCCTTTTAATTCACCAATTAATTCCCAATTTCTCTCTCGATCTCGTGGTTCCCTTGTCGGAGCCGCGCCGAGTAGAGGAGGGGGATCTCTTCCACCATAGCCCGCTGTCGCGCTGCTGGTGTTCCGGTCCAAGTCTTCCGCTGCTCGTCCTGGACTGGAGCTTCGGAGGCCGTCGTCTCCACCGTATGTGTGTGACGCCCTGCGAGGTGCTGCGCTAGCGGTACTCGGAGGCCTACTTCCTCCACCCGACCTCGGGGTCATCTTCGCCGTCTTCGTCGCGCCGAGTTCTCCGCGACCTAGAGGTCGGCTACGTCATCTTCGTCGTCAACCTTGTGCGGGAGCGTAATCCCCGCTATTTGGTCTACGAGGATATGTATTCCGATCTTCACCGTACTTCTATATCTGCATAGTGTAGATCTTGGCTAGTTTAAGGATATCGTTGCTAGAATTTTTTTTCTGCACACGATCCCCTTCAGCTTACATATTGCACCAAAAGCTGCCAACTGATCCAGTCGAAGCCAAGCGCATCATTCGGCGCTCCAAAAGGTTCACCGTCATCAACGGTGAGCTCTACAAGAGAAGCATCTCAGGAATTTTGCGAAGGTGCGTAGATCCAGTCGATGGCCAAGCTATTCTACTCGACATTCATGCCGGCATCTGCGGGCATCACGCCAGCAGTCGGGCCTTGGTGGCCAAAGCGCTACGAGCCGGGTTCTACTGGCCAACAGCTATGCAAGACGTAGAAGATCTAGTAAGGAAGTGTACCGGATGCCAGGAGTTCGCCAACAAACCACACGCACCGGCGTCCGCACTAAAAACAATACCACTAGCCTGGCCCTTCGCCCAATGGGGGTTGGACATGGTAGGTCCGCTCAAGAAATCTTCACCCGGAGGACACACTCATCTCCTGGTCGCAGTTGACAAATTCACCAAGTGGATTGAAGCCGTGCCTATCACGAGTCCGACTGCATCGTCAACAGTTAACTTCATCAGATCCATCATCTTCAGATTCGAGGTACCAAATGGCATCATCACGGACAATGGCTCGAACTTTACAGCCGAAGAATTCAAGGACTTCTGCTTTGATCAAGGCATCAAGCTCAACTACGCATCTGTTTCGCACCCGCAGTCCAATGGGCAAGTCGAGAAAGCCAACAACCTAGTTTGCAACGGCATCAAGAAGCGTCTGCGAGTACCACTGAGACGCGTCGCGGGCGCATGGGTCGAAGAACTGCCATCAGTACTATGGAGCCTGCGAACCACGCCGAACAGGTCCACCCAGTACACTCCGTTCTTCATGGTGTATGGCGCAGAGGCTGTCCTGCCCTACGACATCAAATATGACGCACCGCGGGTGGTAGCCTTCGACGAGTCAGACGTAGAAGAAGCACTCGAAGACGACATGGACGTCCTGGATGAAGCCCGCGACATCGCCCTGGCACGATCAGCCGTGTATCAGCAAGACCTGCGCAACTACCATGGACGGAGGCTGCGGCCAAGGGCATTCGTCGCAGGCGACCTAGTCCTCCGCCTCAAGCAGAAGAAGGTGCACAAACTTGCCTCCCCATGGGAGGGCACATACATTGTGACAGAAGCAATTTGCAATGGAGCCTACCGCCTGAAGGACTCGAAGACGGGAGCAGCCTGCAGCAACCCGTGGAACGTCGCACAACTTCGTCGTTTCTACGCCTAGTCGACTCAATCATTGTACCAAAGAAAGCATGTCAAGGCGGCAGGTTTCGGACGCACTCTTTCCCTTACCAGGGTACCTAAGGGGACTGGAAGGGTTTTAACGAGGCGGCCTGCTCGCAAGAATCAATAAAGTGATTTATGGAACAAGCTCTCCCCTTTACTTTTTTCAGTCAAGGCAATCCCTAACCTAGGCCGCCACTCGAACCACTCGGGGGCAGCGCCATTCAGGTCAAATCAAAAGCCTAGGCTGTCACTCGAACCACTCGGGGGCTGCGCCATACATGCCTTACTCGCAAAATCCTAGGCTGCTACCCGATCTGCTCGGGAGCCGCGCCACACAGGTCAAGTAAAAAATGCTAGGCCGCCGCCCGACACGCTCGGGGGCTGCGCTTTACAGGTATCACTTGAAGTCCTAGGCCGCCACTCGAACTACTCGGGGGCTGCGCCATACAGGCCCTACTAGTAAAATCCTAGGCCACCACCCGAACCACTCGGGGGCTGCGCCGTACAGATCAAGTCAAAAACTCCTTGGCCCACGCAGGATACACTCGGGGGCTGCGCTTTACAGGTATCACTTGAAATCATAGAACGCCACTCGAAATACTCGAGGGCTGCGCCATACAGGTCCATGACAAAGCCCTAGGCCGCCACCCAGTGCAGTCGGAGGCTGCGCCACACAGGTCAAGACTCACGCTCGATGCACTCGGGCCACGTCGCACAAGGACTTTACGGAAGTCGCACTAAGTCCACTCGAGGGTGCACAACAGATATTCGCGCAGTAATGCAAACAGTTTCAACTTGCTTACTCGGGGACTCCCTCAACCTCATACATTGGTATTTACATTTGGCAAATTTGCCTCCTCTAACTAATCATGTACAACAAAAGATTGCTACCCCTAATCTGCAGGCTCATCCTTCGGCGCATCGAGTGGCCCCACGAGGCGCTCACTCAGCTTTTGGACCTGTTGAATCATCAGGCGCGCAGCTGGCAAGGTATCGGCGTGATCATCATCCCCAGGAAAGCCACCTAATAACCTCTCCAAAGGAAGATTTGGCCGGTGTAGTCGGACATACGCCAACGCCACGTTCGCCCCGGCGACGAGTTGGGCGTCGACAACCTCCTTCTACGCGTCACCTTCACGGAACCTCTCCAGCAATGTGGCCAACTCGTGGGGCTGCCCATTGTGCGGGAAGTACACGCGATGGATGTGCCAGAGGGTCTTCCTGCAACCTTCCAGGAGAAAAGCAGCCCACCAAGTACGATCAAGCATACACGCGAGGATACGCCCTCTCGATCTGTTCGACCAGAAGTGGCGCGCCTCGTGTGAATCGCCAATTGCCTCTCGGGTGACCCGCTCTTCGACCCGAGCCTGCTCAGCTTGCCAATCAGGGTTCACATCCGCATCAAGAAACTACAAGCGTTACAATCAACAAATCACAAGGAGGAAGTCAAAAACAAAATGCTACCAACCTTGCAGCTGTCGACTGATCAGAACAATCTCGCCAAGAAAGAATTCTTCACGCTGAGAGAACTCCACAACAGGGCGCGACTTAGAGCGCTCCAGCTCCAACTCGGCACGCTTCAGACTCGCCTCGAGGTCGATCACATTGTTCCTCATGTAGGTGATCAACCGTTGGTTGTTCGTGCTTCGCTGAGGAACTGGCGTTGATCGACGACGGCGTACATCCGCAGTCGAACGAGAACCTCCCTCGCCACTCGCGCCAGTCGTCGCTGCGATGGAAGCGGTCTCACACATGTCAGTCTGTCACGAATATGCAGTGTCAATACAGAAAAGTAAAGGCGACTTCTCAACCAAAGCAGAACTGAAGTGAAGGAACATATACTTCAGCACAAAACATAGTTCAAGGCCAAAAGACCCGACAAAATATAAGTCATTACAAGCTGCAGACTCAAACATAGACTACTAAGTCCTACACTACAAAGTTCCAATGCTGCGGACTCCGACCGGGAGCGACTCCTCCGAGCAGCAGCCGCCTCGGTTGCCTTGGCGATCCCCCTCTCGAAGGTGGCAACAAGCTTCACAGCCAGCTGTGCAGCCTGCGCCTTCACCCCGCTAAGGGACGCGGTCTTGCCGTCAGGCCTTCGAGGGAAGCCGCTGACAACTTTTTCAAAGTCGCCAGCGACTTGATGACCAAGCAGAAGCTGGAAAGTGAGCTCGGAGCCGCGTACCGTCTGCGTCCGAGTGAAGTCCGCGAGGGTGGTCGCGTCGTCTTCAAACGGCGTCGTGAGGGCATCGACGACAGTCGGTGGCGGCGCGCTGGGAAAGATGCTCCGGTGCACAGTCGCCAATGCTCCGGTCGACTTCTGCAACGCCACCGTCGACTTCTGCAGCGTAGCGGAGGCGTACACGCAGGTACGGTCAAGAAACCCGACCGCGGTTGCCAAGGCGACGTCGTCGCTGGACGAACCTTCCGGATGACGAGGGTGTAACTCGACAAATCCCAGGGTTGTGGACCCCGAGTTGATTGAGGGGGAGAGAGATAAGCGTTGGTGATCACGACGGCTGACAAGCGGGGAATTTACCTAGGTTCAGGATCCCGGAGGATAACACCCTACTCCTGCTTGTCTGGTATTGATGGCGAGTAGCGATTACAACTCGCTAGGGTTTGTGGTAGTGGCTATTGGCGTGTCCTGAGACGAGCGACCCTCCTGGCTTTTATAGGTAAGCCAGGTCTCGGGTGATCGATGTCGACGGCAATTACATATATGGCAGGTTATGAGACCTAACCGACTTGGACTAGGTTACACGGCACCCATAGTGGGCCCTCTGTGGGCTTTCTCCAGCTCAGCGCGGCCCAGGTAGCCTCATCGTGGGCTAGTCGAAAGGTAGCCCCACATCAGTAGCCCCCGAGTGCTTGGTCGGATCGTAGAGTCGGGCAAAGAACTTCTTCCTCCGGGGCCCGCCGCCAGACTGCTTGTTCTTGAGCTTGAACTCGCTTTCTTCAGTCGAATAGGACACTCCCGATGGGAGTAACCTCTGAAGTCGAATTACTTTGTCTTGATCTCCCTGTGAAGTTTGCTTCTATTCGGCCTGTCGGCTTACTTGTAGATTGATTCGGCTGCTTGAGCTTACTCAATGTTCTTTGCCACCCGAGTGATTGTTTCGGGTTCTCAGATCAGTGCACTGTCCTACATTGTTGTTTTCAGCTGTGAAGCTTACTACTTGAATCGTGCGTTCGAGTTGTCTTGTTTCTCCTTGTCTTCTCCAGACTGTCTTGCTGACGTCAACGATGACGCTTTGTGGCACGCTTCTGTGCTCGATGGGACGTGACGTAGTGGGCCCTGCTGTCAGAGTTGACTGTGGTCAGCATTTGTCACGTCTCTCGAACTGGGCGCGAAATTTTCGCGGCACGATGATGACGCCTTGATTCCCGTGCGTAGTGGACGAAGTGGGCGGCGACGGTTAGTCTCTCCGCGCGACACGTGGACGGTTGGATGTAGCTGCTCGAAACAGTTGCTTTGCGGACGGCTAAGATGAATTTCTTCAAAGCATAAGTACTGTGCCGCAGCGCGAGGGCATCATCTTCTCCAATCGTCCGTGCCTCCTTTCCTCTGCTTTCTACCATTCTCGCCTCCATCCAAGCTCTGTGTCTTTGGTCCTCCCACCTTCTATGATCCTTCGAAGCCATGGGCAAGTCGAAGACCGCCGCTGGCACCTCCGCCGCCGCCGCTCAAGCCGGTTTGATGAAGAAGCCCGATGGCGACTGGCAGAGATCGACGATGAAGAAGACGGACTTCGAGCTTCTTCGCGCGCAAGGCCTCCTGCCACCGTCGGACCAGGCCCAGGTACGTGCTCCTGGCAAGGAGGTGTACCCCGCACCTCGCGAGGGGGAACGCGTGTGCTTCGTGGATTTCCTTCCACGGGGCTTCGGGTTCCCTCTCCACGATTTCGTTCGTGGTCTCTTGTATGCCTATGGGGTTCAGATCCACGATCTGACCCCCAATGGCGTCTTGAGCATCGCGAGCTTCATCATGCTCTGCGAGTGCTTCTTGGGGATCGCACCCTACTGGGCACTATGGAAGTTGCTCTTCCTTGTTCGCAAGAACGTTGGGAAGAGCGGGTTGACATACCAAGTGGGCGGCTTCGGCATCTAGGTGCGCGGTGACACCGCGTACTTTCAGATGAAGAAGTCGGACTCCGTCTAGGGGTGGCGGAAGAGGTGGTTCTACATCCAGTGCGACCAGGAGGGCCTGGCGCACTTTGACGGCGGGCGCGGGTTGCAGAAGACTCGTGCCTGGGCGCACCCTCTTACCGAGGAGGAGAAGGAGTCTGCGCGGCCGCTGCTGAGCATGTTGCGCAACCTCCTCAGGACCCTGGGGCGCGAGTCGGGTGGCGTCTACCTGATGGCCACCTTCTTCCGGCTTCGCGTCCAACCGCTTGGCGCTCGGCCCCACCCGATGTGGGCAGTCGAAGGAGTCAGCGACCAGCCACTCGACGACGAGGAAGTGGAGACCAAGGTGAGGGGCATCACTTGAAGGAGATATGCCCTAGAGGCAAATAAATAAGTAGTATTTATTGCGTTATCTCATTAGTTTATAATAGGTTTGTGTATTATGCTATAACTGTATTAATCAGAATTATTAATACACCTGTGATACATAGACAACCAGGTCCCTAGCAAGCCTCTATATGAGCTAGTCCATTGGGCAACAGTTGATCGAGATTCCCGATCAAGGACAATGACGTCGGTTGACAATGGGGTCATCTTGTTAGTTGAATAAGATGATGGACATACGCAAAGTATTGCAATAAGATCGTATTACGATATTTGTCATTTGCAATAGATAAGAATATGATAGCTTATTCCTTAGACCGTGAGACCGTACTTATTGATGCTTCGTAGGGGTGCTTTGAGAGCATCAAATGTTGTGTCTTATATAGCATGACAATAACGGTGTCCATCTTGGGTATTCCGAAAGAGCATCGAGACATAAGGATCAAGAGCGGGATTTGTTCATTCTTGTAATGGAAAGATACTCTGGGCCCACTCAGTGAGATTACATCTATATAGTTGCGCAGCTTATGACTAGGTCATGGAGATGTAATATCACAGACGAGTTAATAACCTTTGTCGGTAACGAGATACAACAAAGACATCGGTGTGTCTACGAACATATCTCGGACAAGGTAGTATCGTAGAAACAAAGGGAATGAATATCATATTTATGGTTCAACGAAGATATTCGTAGAATGCACAGGGGCCGTCATATACATCCAGGTATCCCTGACGGTCATTGGTGAGCGGAGTGTCTCGACCATGTCTGGAGTGTTCTCGAACCGTAGCATAACAAACTTAAGGTCTTAGCGACACCAGGAGATAGGTTCTGGAATAATATAGGTTTTTGTTGGAGAGAAAGAAATGATCCGGAAAGAGTTCCGGTGGTCCGGAAGGAGTTCCGGGAAGGTCTGGAATGGTTCCAGGGATGTCCGAAAGTTGTTCGGGTGGTTCGGAAATTGTTTCGGAGTCACGGGATATTAAATAGTATTTAAATATATTAATTATGAATTAATTATATTTTATATTAATTAAATAAAGGAAAAAGGGGGGCTCCCACCTACATGGGCCCTAAGAGGGCACAAGAGAGGGAGCCACACCACCAAAGGAAAAGGGGGGGCTTGGGCCCCCTAGTCCGAGTTGGACTAGGAGGGGGGCTAGCCCATGAGGGGTTCGGCCGAACCCCCCTCCCTCTCCTCCTTTAGTCCCACATGGGGGAGCTAGGGAGTTTGCACACCCCCTCCCCCCTTTATATAGCAAGGCATATTAATTGGATTAATTACAGAAAAATACAATTAATTGTATAGCAGGCCGGCCGAGTTGCTTCTCCGCCCGTTTTGCCCCCTCTCTCCACCTAAGCTATACCGCCGGGCGATGTTGCCCTGTGGGATTCCAGATAAGATCTACCCCTGCGATTTCAGCTGGATCTGAATGACCGGGGTTGTCGTTAAGCTTCGTATGTTTGCGAGTGCTCGGAGGTAACTCTTTTTGAGGAGCCTGGGCGACGTCGTCTCGCCCCTGCAGCCGCCGCGCCACCCCCCTTTGCCGCCGGCGCACCCCCTGGTGCCGGCGCCTCGCCATCTTCCGCCCGACGCCCGTAGACGCAGGTCATCGTCGACACCCCGGCGTCATCGTCTTCGTCATCGCGGCAAGTTCTCCGCGACCTCGAGGTCGGCTACGCACAACTTCATCGTCAACGCTTGTGCGGGAGCGTAATCCCCGCTATCGGTCTACATGGAGGTAATGTAACCCGTTCCGCCACCGTTATCACATGTACTAGATAGATAGATCCTGGCTAGTTAGGGTTTCATACGCTAGAAAAATTATTGTTTTCTGCACCGGAACCCCTTCAGTAGTATCAGAGCCGATCTATGCGTAGTATTGCTGGTACGGTTAGAACTCATGTTGAATGAGGGTGTCTTTCTTATATTTGCTACCCTCTAGAATGCACTTGCAATGCCTTCGGTATTGAGTTGATGAAGCGGCCCGGACCGACTTTACGCGTACGCTTACGCGAGACTGGTTCCACTACTGACATACGGCTTGCACCGTATCTATGGCTGGCGGGTGTCTGTTCTCTCTCTTTAGTCGGCAAAGCATTTTCAATGGAGGGCCCGAAAGGGATGCTTAAACATGAAATTATACGATCGACGCTGTGGTACAAAGTTCGTAGGTAGGGAAGCGATTCTCTTACGAATAAGCCTATATGCCACGTAAAACTTGCAAAACTAAATAAAGCTAGAGGCTTCTAACTTTGTTTTGCAGAGGCGTTATTTTATGTGACATGGTTACGGTAAGTTTTGATATTACTCGTACTGACGGAGGCAATGGAGGGTTCCGTAGACTCGGGGCCATGCCGGGGCGCCGGGGGCCAGGCACATGGCGCCATGAAGGTCCAGGCACATCGACCATGTCACATCGCACTTCATTGCATTATTATTGTGTGTTGTTGTGTGTGCATCCTATTGATTGCTTATATGCTAGATATACAACGGTAGCATCTTGAATAGGATGATCCCTAACAAATACCAAAATTGTGTTCTTCCTCGTTGCGCACCACCAAGAAAGTTCTACATTATGAGGTAGGCCGTGATGATCGGGTGTCACACATCTCGTCGTTCGCATACAGTGGGTGTAAGCCATGTTGCACGCGCAGGGTCTTCGAGGTTTGATTGGCGAGGCTAGCATATTCAGAAATATGGCCTCAGAACACGGGAAGATCGAAAGATCGAGCACGAGTCACATAGTTGTTGTGATCGACATTTTATGTCCACCTTTGAAGCTGTGCTGCCGGCCGTGATGATCGGGGGTGGTGTGGTGGATGAGGGTCGTGTAATCACCATTATTATTTTTAGGGATAATAATCTTGGTGTGGTGTGTTTTGATAATGTGATTATAAAACTAAAAACTCACCTATATATTATAAATTTTACCTTACCTCTTTTACGATCACATCTGTAGACTACACAACTATATTGCGGTTACTTCCTCAAGAGCTCGGATTCTACCTTAGAAGCCGACGGGTCCAACTTCATCAGATGGTACAAGGGTTTTAGTAACATCCTCGAACACAACAACATTCTGTATGTTCTCGATGAAGCGTTGGGAGAAAGACCAGGGGATTCTGCAAGCGAGGAGGAGGAAGATGATTTCCGTGGGCGTCGAGACATATTCATCGAAGTGGAGATCACCATGACCGTATGCCTAACACCTGAGTTGAAAGAGTTATTTAGACGCAAGGAGCCATGTGTCATGATTGATGCGATAAAGACACACTTCGGGGATGAATTAAAGCGTAAGCAATTCAGGCGGCTTAGAATGTTCCAAACCATTCATATGGAGGAGCATACCTGTCTGGAGACACATTTGAAGAGATTGTATGACATCTACTTCCAGCTGACGATGGTCTTCGATTACTGGATGGCAGATTCTTGTGCCATTCGGACTGTCCTGATATCTCTGCCTCCTAGCTATGAGAAGCATGTGCGCAAGTATATTTTGAAGGCCGACGATATGAACTTCTACAAGTTCGTGTCTGAATTCAAATCTCAGAAAGTTGATTCCATCGAAGGAGAGATCTTCGATGCTACAGGTATATATTTGATATATACAGAATTATGAATTCGCCTCTTGATATATGATGAAGTATTTGATACTTGTTCTGTTTGTGAAACAGGTCCTGATTATCACATATATGCGGCGCAATATGATGTGACCTGGCGCTGAAGATAATGATCAAGGAATTGATGGCCATTTGGTGTTCACGTCCTCAAGTTATCATAGTTATCATTAATAGTTTTTTATAAGATCTTTTGTAATAGTGAGTGAGTGTGTGTCTTAATTGTTACAAGACAAAGTTATTCATGTAATAAGACAAGTTCAGTTGTTTTATGTAATGGAACAAGCCAGTTGTTTTATATTATGAATAAATATTCCACATCTCATTTACATCGATTGTATGATAAGTGTTCATAATTGTAGAAATGATAAAATAGCGTGTCCTATGAATAAGAGTTCTATTACTAGAACAAACACCGTCGAATTTAGTCATAAAGGCAATGAAAGAAGTAATGGATATTTTGGTTCATTTAAGTATTTTGAGTGCCGAATTGATCAAGTTTGAAAATAGTATTGAAGTGTCAATACGAGAGGAAATTAATTAAAAGTCATTTCAAATGATTATTAAATTAATTGATGGTGTTATTGCTAGTGAATAGGAGGAAGATGATTTCCGTGGGCGTCGAGACATATTACTAGTGAATAGGAGTATTTTCCTAATAAATCATAAGTCTGAAATTAATTTGATAAGAGATCAAATGGGGTTTTTCATAGGAAAGAATGGTGAATGTTATATTCACAAGATTCGATCAAAGGAAAATATTTTGAATTATGGTTTCAACATAAAATACTTGTGGAAATATGTTTCACAATATTATAATGTCATGTATGGTGATATATGGGGTATTATAATCATACTCTATTTTAAATAAAGTGTGGTCTGTCAGAATCAGTTTTAGAAACTCCTAATATGTTCGAATCATTATAGTCGATGTCCACGTAATTCGTGAGAATTCGTGGGATCGACAGTAGTGTCGACATGTATATGATTATACGATAATTCGGAATATACATGAATAGTTCTTTGTAGATTGCTCGCATTGAATGGGAGTGTATTCCAAAACCAAATAGAAACAAAACTTAGTTTGTTGTCTACGTAATTCCGAGGAAAATATGATTTTTCGAATTATGGTTTATGGATTGGAATTAGAACCTTGAAATAAGGTGTCAGACCTATGTTGGAAGGTGTTCCAAAGAGTATATGTCTACAAATGAAAATTTGGTGATTAAGAGTGAGGGAGACTGGAAAATTGTTTTCTGCTTGCAATCCTCTTTATAAAGATCATAATATTTTCATGAAATAAGCTTCTAAATAGAGTGTTGTTATATTTAATATTGCTGTCAGGTCACAGCAAAAAATTGAATGTTTCAGATCTTGTTGACAGATCAAGGTGCACTTTATGAATACAAAGAAAGTTGAGAAAATATCAGAATATGAACAAAGGTTTTTTCAGCCTGGAAATCCGAGTTACATTTGAAAGGATTAAAAGAGTAATTGTTGCTACAATGCTTATTAGAGAAATAAGATTGTTTAATCATCATATAAAGTGTTATATGAGAAATGTGACTGTAAGAAAGACGTGGAAGCATGCCTTGTCAAGAAAAGTGTCTTGGACAAGATCAAATTTGTTGACTACATTTATGTAGACATGCTTGAAGTCTGAAGGATTTGTATTAATGTAATATTATAGTTTGTATTAAATTCGAATTGATAATAGATCAATGATTTTGGTTTGACCAAAATGTCGATTTAAGTGAGAGTCATAGTTAGTTCACTCAGGTGGAATATGTGAAGAACATATTTTTGAGTGGGAGCTTAGGAACTCAAATATGTGGATGACACGTTTTTGAAGGGGATCGTGTGCAGAAAACAAAAAAACTCCTAGCAACGATATCCTTAAACTAGCCAAGATCTACACTATGCAGATATAGAAGTACGGCGGAGATCGGAATACATATCCTCGTAGACCGAATAGCGGGGATTACGCTCCCGCACAAGCGTTGACGACGAAGACGACATATCCGACCTCTAGATCGTGAAGAACTCGGCGCGACGAAGACGACGAAGATGACCCCGAGGTCGGGTGGAGGAAGTAGGCCTCCGAGTACCGCTAGCGCAGCACCTCGCAGGGCGTCACACACATACGGTGGAGACGACGGCCTCCGAAGCTCCAGTCCAGGACGAGCAGCGGAAGACTTGGACCGGAACACCAGCAGCGCGGCAGCGGGCTATGGTGGAAGAGATCCCCCTCCTCTACTCGGCGCGGATCCGACAAGGGAACCACGAGATCGAGAGAGAAATTGGGAATTAATTGGTGAATTAAAAGGCCAGGGGTGCCCTTTCTTATATAGGCTCCCAGGGGGAGCCAACCTTGCCAGCCAGGCAATGTGGGACTAATCCCACATGCCTGGTGCGGCACTGGAGGGTGCGCCGGCCCCCCTAGTGGGCCCTTGGCCCACTTCGGTCGGCCCCTCCTGGCCCCCACCGAATCCCCTAGGGATTTTTCCCCTCTTGGGCCTTCTTTCGACCAGAAGGCCCATTTAGGGAAATCAGCCTAAATAAATTCGAAAATAAATATATATAATCATATTTGCATATTAATTACACTAATTAATATCAAACATAATATATATAATTTTTCCTAGCTCCGAAAACTCTTTCGGCGCTGCCCGATCTACATCGGACCCCTACCGGGACATTCCCGGTGATCTCTTTCCTTTCCGGTTGTCTTGTCGAAACCCCTTAAGTGTGTTACCCTAGCGGTTCGATATAATAACAGGTACGATCAAGACTCCTCTATGATCGACGACTAACTCGTAGGCCTGGACCCCATGAATTAATCCCTGTGATATAACGAATGACTTTCATCTATCAAACCTGGACGTATAGTCTTAAACCCTTTGTCATGGCGATACTTAGCGTGTCCGAGCATCATTCTCAGATATCTCCATACCTAGCATGATCTCGTTACCGACATCGCTATCTTCTACTCGTCTATGATATTATGTCAGCTGGTGACCTAGTCACATGTTTGCAAACTCATTTGACATAATCTCACCGAGTGGGCCCTAGAGTATCTATCCGGCTATGCGGACTGAAAAATCCCGCTGTTGACCCCTCGTCTCAACTAACCCCTTCCGATACCCAAAAGTATCACCGTTATGGTCACACTATATAAGATATGACGTTTGGTGCGATCAAAGTATCTTCCAGGGATAACAATAAGATTTGATCTCACGGTCTTAAGGCGTAACGACTATGTCTTATAAATACTGGGTATGTCCATCACATCGTTACACCTAACGATATGACTTCCATTGCCGACCGGCGCCATGCCCTAATATCGATCATCAATCGCGCAACGAAACTAGTCTTAGTAGAGGCTACTAGGGACCTGGTTGTTTATCTACCACACTTGTATTAATGTTTTCGCTTAATACAGTTATAGCATGGTATAAAACATATAATGAACGATTGGGATATTGCCAATAAACTATGTTTATTAAGTGCCTCTAGGGCATATTCCATTCAGTCTCCCACTTGCACTAGAGTAACACTTAATCTAGTTTACAACCTGGTAAAAGCTCAACACCCATAGCATCTTGGTGCCTGCTCGCCTCGTGGAAGAGGAATACAGTCAACAGATCTCACACATTGAGACTTATATGTGCTTTGCAACACTTCTATGTCACCTAGTTTGACATCATCCCGTATCTTACGATGACGGTGAAATATATCCCAGTGGATGGAGTGAGACTCGAGCATTCGCGTAGCATGCGCCTTAAAAGTCTGAAAGATCTATTAAGGGACCACCTACGCTCGGAAAACTGCTCAGTCCAATCACACTTGCTACTTCTAAAGTCGCGATATATTTCTATACCTATGTAGATTGTGCGACAGTGCATTCATATGCGACTTCGCAAACTAACCATGTCTATCTTCAAAATAAAGGACATCTCCTATATGAGATTTCTAGTCGTATGGGTCAGTGTAATAACTTGCATCATCGTAACCTCTTTACGGCAAGTTGCCATTCCACTCTTACCCGTTACTAGAAAACCTATCTTCAGTTCTCATAGACATTGAAGAATAAACTTAATGTTTGTTCATTGATCCACACAAGGATCACTCTAGAACCTGTTCTTTAACCAAGAACTCGGGTCACATTAAGTCGAGCTTTCAGTCTGATAGCATCTATGACTGATACATAGATAATGTCGAACATCATTTGCTATAACTGAAAATGCCAAGATTAACTTAATCTTTTACCTAGTCATACAAGCAAGAACCTCTTTCTTCGCTTGTCCTTTTCTGAAACATTTCAGAATCCTGACTTAGGAAATACTCTGACTCAATGTTATTAAGCCCCCTCTGATCTATACAATTATAAATCGGATGCCTAATACTCCTAACTTCATTTTAAAGAAAATTTAATCACTTAAATAATCCTTTACACTCTACTAGAGGATATGTGTCATTCAATATGTTGTTACATACCAAATCACGAATGACACCTAGCTCCCACTCAAATATGCCTTCCGCATATAAGATCAAGGAAAAGCTACTTAGCTCCCACTCAAATATGCCTTCCGCATACAAGATCAATGAAAGCTACTTTGCTCCCACTCACTTCTCTGCAAATGTAGGTTTCTTCAACTATTTTGGACAACTCCAAAATCCTTTGATCACATTATCAAAATGTAGATTCCAGCTCCGATATGCTTGCTTCTGCCCATGAATGGACAACCGAAGTTTGCACACATGTTTAGCATCCTCAGGATTACAAACCATTTTTAATTACACTATTAAGAACCATGGTTTTCTCATGCATCTATCAATTTCTCATTCGAAATTATAGTAATTGCTAAACGACCCAGAATAGATTTAGGCTTCGCCACTTGAGACAAAGTCTCACGTGGTCTGTCGGGACTGTTTCACGACAAATCGAATCTGCTCAATATCTACTCTCTCATAAAACTCCATATAATATCAACATCCTAGATGCCATCAAGAAGATCTCCCAAGTCATTACCTGGTAATCGTATATGGATTTTATTTCGGATCATAAATGACTCACAGCCATTTCTCGGACTTAGGTTCACCATCTCTTCTTCGTAGTTCGTAGGTCTATCATATTCCATTAATATGACCTTCATAGCAAGATTGTCGTAACACACAGTGTGGAACACAACCTCGTATGCCTACGCTCTTAGTATGAGCTCAGAACATCATGATCTTGAATCATCAGCTTTTTCAAGTTGTGGAGCCTGACACCGAACACACTTTCGGTTGCGCCACTCTGATGTCTGGAGAAGAAGTTCTCTAACTTCGTCTTGCTCTACTTTCTTTCTCACTTATACCTTCGGACAAGAAACTATTTCTTTCGCAAGGTATATCCCGGCAATGATTTTGCCTATGTCGTGAGACATGTACCCAACTAACTCTTTAGGTAGGGTATACTACAAAGATTAATCCATTTTAGGTTTCATCACATCGAAACACTAAATTGCTGAAACGACAATCCAGGCTAAAAGCCACACCATTACTCATATGGTATTGTCTCCATGGATTCAAATGGTTTACCTATTTGCTAACGTGAGTGTTTACGTTTCTACCATATGAATCTAATGATCACAATAATTCGGTAAGAGATTTATTTACCACACACTATCCGATAGGGTGCCATTACGACGTCCTAACACACCATAACACTAGGTGTTCCATGCGACGTAATTTGTGGAACTCTTCTCACAAGTCTTTGAATGATGTGCCAACATTATAACTCAAATCTTTATTCCTCGATATGCATCGCGGGAATTTGATTTTCTTGTTAAGTTTATTTCCTACTTCATTCTGGACTTGTTTGATTGAATCAAAATTTCCAGGCCAACATTCCCCGAGTGGATATCCATATATCTATTTGAATGTTCATGAAGTCTATGAAATAAATACTTCCACTACACGTTAAAGTACTTCATTGATTCACATACACCCATATGCATGATTCTCAACAAGCTATACTCAAAACGTTCAGTGAAGTTCACGAAATAAAGGTCTCCACTACCCGTCAATTACTTTATTGAACCACATACATCTCCATGTATGACTATCAATAAGTTATATGCCCGTTTTCCGAAAACGGTGTCACAGTTATTTTGCAAGTGTCAAAAGATCAAATCTTAGGACTTGTAGGTCCATCCAGTGTGGAGCTAATGCATATAACATTGACATGACTAAACGGTAGTGCCACACATATGTGGTGTCTTTATTAAGTTTGTATCCTTTGGCATTAATATTATGAATGTGGGAGCTTCTACCATCTAAATTCAAATCGGCATATGATCAATACTTCATAAATATAGGACACCAATTTGTCACTATCATGTATGAACAAGTGTCTCGCTAGAGGAGACACACTCGTAACGATCATACCAACACCCGATCATAAATAATTTATTCAAATGGTAGATCTAGAGGGAGAGTGTCTATGGCCGTCACAACAACTTGACTGCCGTTATCAACACGCAATGTCGCCTCATCCTTTCAAACTACTCAAGCAGTAAACCTGGTTTTTCACAAAACATGACTAGTTCAAAACTTAGTCACTACTGCGAGTACTTGCTTAGCTAAAACATTCATAACATGTATATCATATATACACCATCATCATTGATGACTTCCGGCGATCTGTTTCATTTTCTTGGTACTTCCACCGTAATGAAGAACCATGAAGGTGAACGATTCCCCTTGCATGACATAGTCTATGACAGAGGATTTGCACTTGGCAACGATGTATGTCATCCAGTAATTGAGCTGAGCGAGGCGTCTCAATGTTCATTAATCATGAACATATGTCATTAAGTATGACCGCCACGTGCTCCCTCAATGTGTGCATTCTCTTCCATCTTGGTTGAGAAGACAATCAGTCAACGTACTGATAAACTTCATCAACCCAACTTTAGGGGTACCCCGAGTTTTAGCGACCATATCATATGTCCGCGATCCAATAACTCGTACCCACCGTTGGTTCTCTATGGCAGAGATCATAGCATACACTGGACTATGATGATATCATCCGCTCAAAATCCGATAATCCAAATTATCTTTTGCTAGCGGAATCTTCGGGTTTATCTCCTAGCGGGTATTGCATCACAAAGAGCTAACGGTTTAAACAAGGAGTATCCTCAAGCTAAAGTATAAAACAATGAAGTTTGGACCCAACCTTTTAAGTTTCTCAATCGCAGGAATGAGCCTAATTTGGAAAGATGCTATCACAATGGTTAATATCTACAAAGGTTTGCAAAACAGACTCTGTTCATTATATCCTGAGTTCTAGTATTTTAGAAAATAACTATCCGAACTCCCACTCAAACGAACATCCCTCCTGGTCGTTTAAGCGATTACATGACCCCCATCCATGGCAACACCCCGCATCATCAGAGCCGGCGACACAACTTCAAGAGTAGACAAAAGTCCGCCACACCAATTTTGTGACTCGTGCTCGACCTTTCGGTCTCCCTGTTCCGAGGCCATATTTCTGAATATGCTAGGCTCGCCACCAAAAACCTCCACGCTGACGCTTGTGCAACATGGCTTACACCCACTGTATGCGAACGACGAGATGTCTGACACCCGATCATCACGGCCTGCCTCATAACGTAGAACTTTCTTGGTGGTGCGCGTTGGAGGGAGAACACTAGTGGTATTTTGAACGGATCATCTTATATAGCTACCGTCGTGTAACTAATGTATACTATACACACAATCACACAATATAAGATGCACACAAAACATCAAATGTAATGCAATGTGATATAGTCCATTGCGCCATGGTCTTCTTGGCACCCGCAGTTTATAAACAATTTAATAAACCTACCTTGACCATATCACATAGCCCCTGCAAAATAAAGTTAGACGCTTCTACTTTATCTTTTGCATATTTTACGTGGCTTGGGGCTGTCGTAAATAGAACCGCTTCATACCTACGAACCTTATGACCACAACAACGATCCAATAATTGCATGTTTAAGCATCCCTTTCGGGCCCTCCATTGAAAATGCAAAGCCAACTAAAGAGAGAGAAACAGACACCCGCCAGCCACAGATACGGTACAAGCCGTATGTCAGTAGTGGAACCAGTCTTGCGTAAGCGTACGCGTAAAGTCGGTCCGGGCCGCTTCATCAACTCGATGCCGCTGGAATCACAAGTGCACGCTAGATGGTAGCAAATAACAGGAACAGTGCCCCCGTGTAGAACACGTGTTCTAACAGCGTACAGCTATATCTACGATAGATCGGCTCTAATACCACTGAAGGGGATCGTGTGCAGAAAACAAAAATTTCCTAGCAACGATATCCTTAAACTAGCCAATATCTACACTATGCAGATATAGAAGTACGGCGGAGATCGGAATACATACCCTCGTAGACCGAATAGCGGGGATTACGCTCCCGCACAAGCGTTGACGACGAAGACGACGTAGCCGACCTCTAGGTCGTGAAGAACTCGGCGCGACGAAGACGACGAAGATGACCCCGAGGTCGGGTGGAGGAAGTAGGCCTCCGAGTACCGCTAGCGCAGCACCTCGCAGGGCGTCACACACATACGGTGGAGACGACGGCCTCCGAAGCTCCAGTCCAGGACGAGCAGCGGAAGACTTGGACCGGAACACCAGCAGCGCGGCAGAGGGCTATGGTGGAAGAGATCCCCCTTCTCTACTCGGCGCGGCTCCGACAAGGGAACCACGAGATCGAGAGAGAAATTGGGAATTAATTGGTGAATTAAAAAGCCAGGGGTGCCCTTTCTTATATAGGCTCCCAGGGGGAGCCAACCTTGCCAGCCAGGCAATGTGGGACTAATCCCACATGCCTGGTGCGGCACTGGAGGGTGCGCCGGCCCCCCTAGTGGGCCCTTGGCCCACTTCGGTCGGCCCCTCCTGGCCCCCACCGAATCCCCTAGGGATTTTTCCCCTCTTGGGCCTTCTTTCGACCAGAAGGCCCATTTAGGGAAATCAGCCTAAATAAATTCGAAAATAAATATATATAATCATATTTGCATATTAATTACACTAATTAATATCAAACATAATATATATAATTTTTCCTAGCTCCGAAAACTCTTTCGGCGCTGCCCGATCTACATCGGACCCCTCCCGGGACATTCCCGGTGATCTCTTTCCTTTCCGGTTGTCTTGTCGAAACCCCTTAAGTGTGTTACCCTAGCGGTTCGATATAATAACAGGTACGATCAAGACTCCTCTACGATCGACGACTAACTCGTAGGCCTGGACCCCATGAATTAATCCCTGTGATATAACGAATGACTTTCATCTATCAAACCTGGACGTATAGTCTTAAACCCTTTGTCATGGCGATACTTAGCGTGTCCGAGCATCATTCTCAGATATCTCCATACCTAGCATGATCTCGTTACCGACATCGCTATCTTCTACTCGTCTATGATATTATGTCAGCTGGTGACCTAGTCACATGTTTGCAAACTCATTTGACATAATCTCATCGAGTGGGCCCTAGAGTATCTATCCGGCTATGCGGACTGACAAATCCCGCTGTTGACCCCTCGTCTCAACTACCCCCTTCCGATACCCAAAAGTATCACCGTTATGGTCACACTATATAAGATATGACGTTTGGTGCGATCAAAGTATCTTCCAGGGATAACAATAAGAGTTGATCTCACGGTCTTAAGGCTTAACGACTATGTCCTATAAATACTGGGTATGTCCATCACATCGTTACACCTAACGATATGACTTCCATTGCCGACCGGCGCCATGCCCTATGATCGGAAAACATCGATCATCAATCGCGCAACGAAACTAGTCTTAGTAGAGGCTACTAGGGACCTGGTTGTTTATCTACCACACCTGTATTAATGTTTTCGCTTAATACAGTTATAGCATGGTATAAAACATATAATGAACGATTGGGATATTGCCAATAAACTATGTTTATTAAGTGCCTCTAGGGCATATTCCCTTCAGTTTTTGAGTGGGAGCTCGTGTTCTCAAATATGTGGAGGCATAATTTGAGTGGGAGCCGAATTCATCTTGTGTAAATGACACATTGTGAAATTGTACCAGTAGAATAGATGAGAAGGATGAAGTTGTGAAACTATTTGAAAGTTAGTATCTATTTGTAATAGAACGGGAATTTTAAATAGTTAGTCGAGTTGTTTTGGATTATATCTGAGGAGTCAGAATAGAGTCAAAAGGATGGTCCTTTGAAATCCAATTGATCATTAAGAGTAATGATACAAGGTAGTAATGGTTGTATGAAATGTTGGTCTATTATGTAATATTAGACATCATACAGAAACCATATTATCTGCTCGATAAAGTATAACCGAAGTTCTTAAGAAAGGAACAGTTGTAAAAGTAAATTAAGAATTTACTGGAAGTAGAAGTGCGTTAGTTGATGGATTGACATAAGAATGTCAAGTTTTCTACATTGGTGTGAAAGTATGTAGATATCGCGAGTTTTTAATTGTTACAAGGGGCTCATTGTGACTGAGTGTGTTTTTCTAGGCAGTTATCTGGTTGGTATAATCAGAGTAAGCGCAGGGAAACAAAAGTCTCACTTAGTTACGGTATTTGCATGTATGTTATTGGATAACATGATGATATCAAGCAAGTTGATATCAATGAATCGCAAAAGTATGTACAATCATGGATTGTGCAGATTGTCAGAGTAACACTCTTCCACGAGTAAGCATTATCAAATGATTCTTATTTGATAAGGGATTTTGATGCAGCTAATTTGTTTGTACTCTAGTGCAAGTGGAAGATTGAAAGAGATATGCCCTAGAGGCAAATAAATAAGTAATATTTATTGCGTTATCTCATAAGTTTATAATAGGTTTGTGTATTATGCTATAACTGTATTAATCCGAATTATTAATACACGTGTGATACATAGACAACCAGGTCCCTAGCAAGCCTCTATATGAGCTAGTCCCTTGGGCAACAGTTGATCGAGATTCCCGATCAAGGACAATGACGTCGGTTGACAATGGGGTCATCTTGTTTGTTGAATAAGATGATGGACATACGCAAAGTATTGCAATAAGATCGTATTACGATATTTGTCATTTGCAATAGATAAGAATATGATAGCTTATTCCTTAGACCGTGAGACCGTACTTATTGATGCTTCGTAGGGGTGCTTTGAGAGCATCAAATGTTGTGTCTTATATAGCATGACAATAACGGTGTCCATCTTGGGTATTCCGAAAGAGCATCGAGACATAAGGATCAAGAGCGGGATTTGTTCATTCTTGTAATGGAAAGATACTCTGGGCCCACTCAGTGAGATTACATCTATATAGTTGCGCAGCTTATGACTAGGTCATGGAGATGTAATATCACAGACGAGTTAATAACCTTTGTCGGTAACGAGATACAACAAAGACATCGGTGTGTCTACGATCATATCTCGGACAAGGTAGTATCATAGAAACAAAGGGAATGAATATCATATTTATGATTCAACGACGATATTCGTAGAATGCACAGGGGCCATCATATACATCCAGGTATCCCTGACGGTCATTGGTGAGCGGAGTGTCTCGACCATGTCTGGAGTGTTCTCGAACCGTAGCGTAACAAACTTAAGGTCTTAGCGACACCAGGAGATAGGTTCTGGAATAATATAGGTTTTTGTTGGAGAGAAAGAAATGATCCGGAAAGAGTTCCGGTGGTCCGGAAGGAGTTCCGGGAAGGTCTGGAATGGTTCCAGGGATGTCCGAAAGTTGTTCGGGTGGTTCGGAAATTGTTTCGGAGTCACGGGATATTAAATAGTATTTAGATATATTAATTATGAATTAATTATATTTTATATTAATTAAATAAAGAAAAAAGAGGGGCTCCCACCTACATGAGCCCTAAGAGGGCCCAAGAGAGGGAGCCGCACCACCAAAGGAAAAGGGGGGGCTTGGGCCCCCTAGTCGGAGTTGGACTAGGAGGGGGGCCAGCTCATGGGGGGTTCGGCCGAATCCCCCCCCCCCCCATCCCTCTCCTCCTTTAGTCCCACATGGGGGAGCTAGGGAGTTTGCACACCCCCTCCCCCTTTATATAGCAAGGCATATTAATTGGATTAATTACAGAAACATCCAACTAATTGTATAGCAGGCCGGCCGAGTTGCTTCTCCGCCCGTTTTGCCCCCTCCCTCCACCTAAGCTATACTGCCGGGCGCCGTTGCCCTGCGGGATTCCAGATAAGATCTACCCCTGCGATTTCAGCTGGATCTGAATGACCGGGGGTTGTCGTTAAGCTACGTATGTTTGCGAGTGCTCGGAGGTAACTCTTTTTGAGGAGCCTGGGTGACGTCGTCTCGCCCCTGCAGCCGCCGCGCCACCCCCCTCTGCCGCCGGCGCACCCCCTGGTGCCGGCGCCTCGCCATCTTCTGCCCGACAACCGACGCCCGTCGACGCAGGTCATCGTTGACACCCCGGCGTCATCGTCTTCGTCATCGCGGCAAGTTCTCCGCGACCTCGAGGTCAGCTACGCACGACTTCATCGTCAACGCTTGTGCGGGAGCGTAATCCCCGCTATCGGTCTACATGGAGGTAATGTAACCCGTTCCGCCACCGTTATCACATGTACTAGATAGATAGATCCTGGCTAGTTAGGGTTTCATACGCTAGAAAAATTATTGTTTTCTGCACCGGAACCCCTTCTTCACTAACCTCCGAGCCGCGGACCTCTGCAACGTCAAATGTCCTGTTGCTGCGTACGGAGCAGCGAACCCTGTTCCCGAGGTTAGTCCTTGACTTGTTCTCTTCGTTGCTTCGTTTCTTGATTGTATGTTTCTTGATTCGACTTGTGTTAGCTTGTTTCAGGGTCGATCTCTGCTGGTCAGCCTTCCTCCTCTCCCTCAAAACGGACCCGACGACGAGTCAAAGATTGTTGAGGAGGAGGGTGATGACGAAGACCTCCCATCCGCTCTCTCTCCTAACGAAGAGGTGGAGGACGATGACGACAAGGAGGAACCCGCACGGAAGAGGCAAAAGCGTCGAAGTGGTGGCGATTCTGCAACTGCTTCGTCGCCCGCGAAGGGTGCGAATGCTGATTTGGAGGAAGCCGGCGCGACATCTTCGGGTGTACGGTCCCAGGGTGACTGGGACGAACCGCTGGCCGCTCCTCCTGTTAGCTCTGCGCCACCGCGCGAGTTCGCTCGGATGCCGTCTCTCTCCCTGGGGAGCGACGACGAGTTCGAGATCACCAGGTGAGTTTATTTTCACCTTGCTTTTCCGAGTTGTACTTTGGAGTTTCAATCTTTGAGTTGAGCATTGTATTGTTTTTGCTCCAGCATCTGCTCTGGCAATGTCAGCTCCCCTCGACGCGAAGTGGAGCACAGATCTGCCCCTTCGACAGAGCTGGTCACTCGGGCAGTGATCGAGGAGCGCGTGCCGACTGGTGGCCTCGCGGCGTCGAGTCGTGCTCCCCCAGCGGCTTCGGAGGATGTCGACCTCCTGGACCACGTAAGTCCTTTATGCTTGTACTTGTAGTCTTGGAATTTCATCGGGTGCACGAACAGCGCTCCCGATGGGAGTAGCCCCCGAAGGTGTGGGTGACTAGTATAGTCGCCCGCAACTTTATATAACTTGTTGTTTTCTGCAGCCGTACTACCGCCAGCAGCTCGAGGCAGCCGCTGCCTACGTTCGCCTGGAGAAGGAGAGGGACCATCTGCTCACCTCTCTGTACCAGGCTACCAAGCGGGCTGAGGAGTTGGAGCTGAAGCTTCAGGCTCAGGCGGAGCTTGAGCGAACCCTGCATGAGTCCCAGGAGCGCGAGCGAGTGCGGGCCATCCAGGAGAAGACTCAAGTCGACCGCCTTCTCTCACTCACCGGTACCCTTGGAGGTGAGTTGTCGGCTTTGGCGCCTACTTGTATTTGCTTTGCTCTTTGTTGACAGTTGGTATTTTTGTCCAGAGAAATGCGGTGGCGCTCCTCCGGAAGGTTCGTCGAGTGATGATGTTGACTTGGCGACCGATGTCGGCTTCCTCGACCGCGTCTGCGCGTATGCGTCCGATGCGCTGCAGAAGTCGACGGCCGCTCTGCAGAAGTCGACAGGAGCGCTCGCGACGGTGCACCACAGCATCTTTCCGAGTGACCCGCCGCCGACTGCCGTTGATGCCCTTGCCGCTCCGTTTGAAGATGACGCGACCACCCTCGCGGACTTCACTCGGATGCAGACGGTACGCGGCTCCGAGCTCACCTTCCAGCTTCTGCTAGGCCATCAGGTTGCTGGCGACTTCGAGAAGGTTGTCAGCGGCTTCCCTCGAAGGCCTGATGGGCGGACGACATCTTTGAGCGGGGTGAAGGTGCAGGCTACACAACTAGCTGTGAAGCTTGTGGCTACCTTTGAGAAGGCGCTCGCTAAGGCGACCGAGGCGCTTGCTGCTCGGAAGAGTCGCTCCCGGTCGGAGTCTGCTGCCTAGGGGCCATTGTAGTGTAGATTTCCACTAGTGGCGGTGGCCTGTACTTTTGTCTTTTTCTTGTAATGACTAATGTTCTGTCGGGTCTGCTGGCCTTGAACAGTATTTTTTTAGGCCGGAATTGATTGTTTCTTCCCACCATTTTTGATTTTGCTGAGCAGTCGCACTTTTGTATTGATTCTGCACATTTATGACAGACTAACGTGCGCGGAGGCATCTCCTCTGCTTCGGCGGCTGGCCCGAGTGGCGAGGGCTCTTCTTCGGGTGTGCGCCGTCGTCGAGCGACGCCAGCTCCTCCACGAAGTACGAACGACCAGCGAATAATCACTTATTTGAAGATTAAGGTGGTCGAGCTTGAGGCGAGTCTTAAGAATACCGAGTTGTTGTTGCATCGCTCCAAATCGCATCCTACTACGGAGTTCTCCCAGCGCGAGGATTTTCTGCTCGGGGAGATCGATCTGATCAGTCGACAGCTTCAAGGTTGGTATCCTTTGCGACTACCTTCTTCGTTGAAACTTGCTTGTTTTGACTTATAGCTTTTGTACGCAGACGTGAACCCGGCTTGGCAGGCTGAGCAGGATCGCGTTGAAGAGCGAGTCACCCGGGAGGCAGCTGGCGACTCATATGAAGCTCGCCAATTCTGGGCGAACAAGTCGAGAGGGCGAGTCCTTGCGCGCATGCTTGATCGGACTTGGCGTGCTGCCTTTCTTCTTGAAGGTTGCCGGAAGACCCTCTCGCACATTCACCGTGTGTACTTCCCACACAATGGGCAGCCGCATGGGCTGGCCGCCTTGCTGGAGAGGTTCCGCGAGGGTGATGCGCTGAAGGAGGTGGTCCACACCCAACTCGTCGCCGGGGCGAATGTGGCGCTGGCATACATGTGGCTGCACCGGCCGAACCTTCCGCTGAAGAGGTTGATGGGTGGCCTGCCTCGTGATGACGACTATGTCGATACCTTGGCGGCTGCGCGCCAAATGATCGAGCAGGTTCAGAAGCTGAGTGAGCGCCTTGTAGGCCCACTCGACGCGCCGAAGGACGAGCCTGCAGATTAGGGGTAGCTGTCCTCTGTTGTACAGGGTTAGCTATAGAGGGCGAATTTGCCAATGTAAATGATAATGTATGAGGTTAAAGGAGATCTCGAGTAATGAGAACGAAACTTTTTTTATTACTGTGTGAATATCTGCTTTGGCTTTGATTGTATGGCGCAGCCCCCGAGTACCTTGGGTGACAGCCTAAGTCTGTGTTGTGAACCTGTGTGGCGCAGCCCCCGAGTTCTTCGCGTGGCGTCCTAGGATTTTTCAAGTGAGACCTGTATAGCGCAGTCTCCGAGTGTGTCGGGTGGCGACTGAGGGTTTTAGGACTTGACCCGTATGGCGCAGCCCCCGAGTAGCTCGGGTGGTGGTCTGGGATTTTTCGAGTGAGGCCTTTATGGCGCAGCCCCGGAGTTGTTCGAGTGGTGGCCTAAGGTTTTTCAAGTGTTACCTGCGAGGCGCAGCCCCCGAGTGCGTCGGGTGACGACCTAGGATTTTGACTTGACCTGTGCGGCGCTCCCGAGTAGGTCAGGTAGAGGCCTAGGATTTTTTAAATTGTGCCTGTACGGGGCAGCCCACGAGTGTTTCGAGTGGCGTCCTAGGCTTTTGCAAGTGTCACCTGCGAGGCGCAGCCCCCGAGTGCGTCGGGTGGTGACCTAGGATTTTTGACTTGACCTGTGCGGCGCAACTCCCGAGTAGATCGGGTAGAGGCCTAGGATTTTGTGAGTTGTGCCTGTATGACGCAGCCCCCGAGTGATTCGAGTGGCGGCCTAGGCTTTTCTTTCAACCTGTATGGCGCAACCCTCGAGTGATTCGAGTGACGGTCTAGGATTTTTGTTTGCCTTGCTTGAGAAGGTAAAGTGGACAACATTTTCTTCAAATCACTTTATTGATTGTTGCGAACAGGCCGCCTCATTAAAACCTTCCAGTCCCCTTAGGTACCCTGGTAAGGGAAAGAGTGCGTCTGAAACCTGACGCGTTGACATGATGTCCTTGGTACAATGATTGGGTCGACTAGGCATAGAACCGACGAAGTTGTGCGACGTTCCATGGGTTGCTGCAGACTGCTCCTGTCTTCGAGTCCTTCAAGCGATAAGCTCCGTTGCCAATTGCCTCTGTCACAATGTATGGGCCTTCCCATGGGGAGGCGAGCTTTTGCACCTTCTTCTGCTTGAGGCGGAGGACCTGGTCGCCTGTGACGAAAGCTCTTGGTCGCAACCTCCGTCCATGGTAGTTGCGCAGGTCTTGCTGGTACACGGCTGATCGCGCCAGGGCGATGTCGCGGGATTCATCCAGGATGTCCATGCTGTCTTCGAGTGCCTCTTCTGCATCTGACTCGTCGTAGGCGACCACCCGTAGTGCGTCAAACTTGATGTCGCAGGGTAGTACCGCCTCTGCATCGTACACCATGAAGAATGGAGTGTACTGGGTGGATCTGTTAGGCGTGGCTCGCAAGCTCCATAGGACTGATGGCAGTTCTTCCACCCATGCGCCTGCTGCGCGTCTCAGCGGTACCCACAGGCGCTTCTTGATGCCGTTGCAGACTAGGCCTTTGGCCTTCTCGACTTGCCCGTTGGATTGCGGGTGCGAAACAGACGCGTAGCTTAGCTTGATTCCTTGATCTGAGCAGAAGTCTTTGAATTCCTCGGCTGTGAAGTTTGAGCCGTTGTCCGTGATGATCCCGTTTGGCACTCTGAATCTGAAGATGATGGACAAGATGAAGTTGACCGCCGATGATGCAGTCAAACTTGTGATGGGCGCGGCCTCAATCCACTTGGTGAACTTGTCGACTGTGACCAGGAGATGAGTGTGTCCTCCGGGTGAGGATTTCTTCAGCGGGCCCACCATGTCCAGTCCCCATTGGGTGAAGAGCCAGGCTAGCGGTATTGTTTTTAGCTCGGACGGTTGGCGAACTTCTGGCACCCGGTGGATTTCTTTACTAGATCTTCTGCGTTTTGCATAGCACTTGGCCAGTAGAACCCTGCTCTCAGCGCTTTGGCCACCAATGCTCGATTGCTGGCGTGATGCCCGCAGATACACGCATGGATGTCGAGTAAGAGGGCTTGGCTGTAGACTGGGTCAATGCACCTTTGTAGGATTCCTGAGATGCTTCTCTTGTAGAGTTCTCCGTTGATGACGGTTAAACTTTTGGAGCGCCGTATGATGCGCTTTGTTTCGACTGGGTCTGTTGGCAGCCTCTGGTGCAGTATGTATGTCAGGTATGGCCCTGTCCAGGTAGCTTCGACTAGCATGACTTCCATGGGCTCCTTTTCTTGGCTTGGCGGGTTCGCGGTGCTTGTTGCTGGTGTGGAGGGGATTGCTGCGACTCGAGTCTTGATGGACCTCTGCGTGATGCGCTCGAGGAAGACGTCAGGTGGTACTGGGACCCTATCTGATCCCATGTTGGCGAGGATGTCGGCTTCCTCGTTGCTGTCGCGACCAATGTGCCGCAGCTCGCAGCCGTCGAAGGTGCCCTCCAGCTGGTTGTCCAGGTCTCTGTAGGCGATCATGTTGTCGGCGATGGCGTCGCAGGATTTCATGGTTTGCTGTACAACCAGGTAGGAGTCGCCGTAGATCATGAGGTGCGTGGCCCCGCAGTTCTTGGCCATCTGCATGTCGTGGATCAGGGCCTCGTATTCGGCTTCGTTGTTGGAGGGTGTTGGGAGGTCCATCTGCAAGACATACTTCAACTTGTCGCCTTTGGGGGAGATGAGCACAACTCCTGCCCCCGCCGCCTTGAATTTCTTGGAGCCGTCGAAGTACATCGTCCATGCGTTAGACAAGTCGGGGACATCTGGTAGCTGAGCTTCTATCCACTCGGTAGTGAATTCTGGAAGGACTTGGGCCTTGATAGACTTCGGGTGAGCGTATTTCAGCCCCCAGGGTCCTAGTTCGACAACCCACTTGGCGACTCGTCCCGGTCGCGCGCCGATTTGTGAGTATGTCTGCTAGGCCGGAGGAGCTTACCACCGTGATCGGGTGCTCGGAGAAGTAGTGGACGACCTTCCTAGAAGTCATGAAGACCCCGTATGCCAGCTTCTGGTAGTGCGGGTAGTTTTGCTTGGACAGTGTTAGAACTTCGCTGAGGTAGTAGACCGGCCTCTGGACAGGGTGACTATGCCCTTCTTCTTCCCGCTCAACTACGAGTACCGTGCTCACCACCCTGTTTGTCGCTGAGACGTATAGGTATAGTGGCTCGTTTTCCAGTGGTGCCACCAGGACCGGGAAGTCGTCAGGGTCTTTTTGAGCTGGTCGAACGCCTCTTGCGCCTCTTGTGTCCACTCGAACTTGTCCGTCTTCTTCATCAGTTGGTAGAAAGGCAGGGCCTTCTCACCCAACTTACTTATGAACCGGCTGAGAGCTGCGACTCGGCCGGCTAATCGTTGTACTTCCCGAAGTTTGGTGGGTGTTGGCATCGTGAGTATGTTCAGCACCTTCTCAGGATTTTCTTCGATTCCTCTTGCAGAGACAAGGTATACCAGTAACTCTCCGGCTGGTACGCCGAACACGCATTTTTCTGGGTTGAGCTTGATCTGATATGCGTCGAGTGCTGCGAAGACCTTGCGGAGGTCGTCGACTAGGGTGTCTTCTTTTCGGGTCGTGACGACGATGTCATCGACGTAGACTTGGACAATTTGCCCGATGAGACCTTTGAGGCATGCTTGCATGGTGCGCTGATATGTGGCTCCAGCGTTCTTCAACCCGAAGGGCATCGTCTGGTAGCAAAAGACACCGTCGGGTGTGATGAACGTCGTTTTTTCTTCATCTTCGACTTTCAGCCTGATCTGCTGGTAACCTGAGTAGGCGTCCAGGAAAGACAGGCGCTCGCAGCCTGCTGTCGAGTCGATGATCTGGTCTATCCGCGGGAGCGGGAAGTGATCCTTTGGACAACACTTGTTGACTGCGGTAAAGTCTACGCACATGCGCAGTTTCTTCGTCTTCTTCTTTTCCACCAGGATAGGGTTGGCGACCCAGTCCGAGTCCTTGATTTCTCGGATGAACTTGGCATGCAGCAGTCGGTCGATTTTTGCGGTGATTGCGTCCCGTTTGGGTCCTGAGAAGCGTCGCATGGCTTGTTTGACTGGTGGCGTCCTTGTGGACTTTTAAAGAGTGCTCGGCGAGATTCCTGGGTATTCCTGGCATGTCAGAGGGTTGCCATGCAAAGATTTTCCAGTTCTCACGTAGAAACTCAACGAGCGCGCTTTCCTATGCAGGGGTCAAGCTCGATGATACTTTGTCCGTCTTGCTGCTGTCAGTCAGATGGACTTGGTGGGTTACGGTGTCATCATTTGTGTTGAAGGCGGCGTCTTTGGCTGGCTTCTTGCGGGGTGGAAAGATGGTCTTGTCATTGTCGACTGATATGGCCTTGAAGTGCTCTTCAACCCCGAAGAACTCAGAAATCCTGTTGAACTCGCGGTCGCGGCTGTTGGAGCGGTCGAAGTCGCCGCGCACAGTGATTACCCCTTTGGGTCCAGGCAACTTGATCATCAGGTAGGCGTAATGAGGTACTGCCATGAACCTGGCAAAAGTTGGGCACCGAAGTATGGCGTGGTACTGTGACTTCCAGTTGACGACTTCGAAGTCAATCGACTCTTTCCTGAAGTGTTCGGGTGTGCCGAGGATGACGTCGAGTGTGATTGTTCCATGGGCGTGATTGCTTGCCCTGGTACTATGCCGTGGAAGGTGGTCTCCGACTCCGGCAACTTCTCCGTCGACTTGTTCATTCTTCTCAGGGTGTCGGCGAATATGATGTTGATGCCGCTGCCTCCGTCCATGAATACCTTCTTCAGGCTGTAGTCGCCAATTAGGGCTTCGATCACCAGGGCGGCGTGACCGGGTCGAGGCACCTATGACGGGTGGTCTGCCCTGGAGAATGTGATTGGTGTCTCTGACCCTCTCAGGTAGTCTGGTACTGCGTGCGGACTGGTGGTAGCCTGGAGTACTTGGTGGGTGATGAGCTTCTGGGCCCTGTTCGAAGGACGTCCTTTTTGGATCATGTTGAGCTGTCCTCGCGCGGTCGGGTATGCGTCGTGCGCCGCCGTCTGGACTTCATGCTGCGGCTGCTGCTGGGGGAAGGTCCCAGCCGCTTGTGTTGTGTTGTTGTTTGCGGGTGCTGCCTGAATAGCGAGTTGCGGAGCTGCCGGCAGTGCTTGCACGGGAGTGATGATCTGCTGCATAGCCTGGTAAATCTTGCGTGCTTTGCGGCAGTCCTTCAGCAGGTGGTTGGCACCCCATTTGCCTGTCTCCGGGTTGCGGAACGAGTGATGCTTGCAAGGTTGCATTATTTCTTCGCTGGGGTCAGCGCACGCTTCCACTCGCGCTTCTGGCTTCCATCATTGTGGCTAATGTTGCCGCTGCTGCGGTTGTACTGCCCCGAGCTGGACTGTCGACCCTGATCATATTGGGGACTGTTATCTCGTGTATCATCACGGGGGGTTTGATATCCCGCCGCTACTAGCGCGATGGTGTCTAGATTGGTGAAACGTTGTTTCTTCTTCTGGCGCCCGTCCCGCCAGTTACTTGTTTCGGCTTCCTTCTTTGGAGAGGTGTCGCGGACGTAGTCCTCTCCCTCGGCCCACTGGTTGGCTATCTTCATGAGCTCGATCGTGGTCTTCGGCTGGAGCCTACCAAATTCCTCGTGGAGGTCGCGGCGAGCGACGCCGTGCATGAAAGCATCCATCACCCGGTCTTCTGAGACGGGTTCCATGGTGTTTCGGAGAAGTGTCCATCGCTGGATGTACGAGCGGAGCGACTCGTCTCTTCCTTCTTTGCAGGCTTGCGTATGTTCCAGAGAAACTTTTTATGAAGGTATCTTGGAATTCTTCCCAGGTTCGGAAGGAGTCATTGGGCTGGCTGGTGACCCACCCACGCGCTGAGTCCGTGAGCATGAGCTGGATGTACTGCATTGCCGTAGTCGACGTCCCGCCTTGGCAGGTGCAGGCGATGAGGTAGTCTTCGAGCCACAGGCGCGGGTCTTGCTTCCCATCGTACCTGGGGGTTCCGGGTGTCAGCTTGAAGCCTTTGGGCATGCGGGTGTCTCGGATGTTGAAGCTGAAGCATGCGGCACCGCACGGCTCGAAGTTGCGATCAGCCTGTTCGTCCAGGTTCGTCGTGTCAGCCGAACGCTGGCTGCGGTTGCGGTCCACCGTCCTTTGCGTAATGACGTTGCGAAGATCCTCGCCTGGTTGGGCTTGTCTTAGTGGCTGCACTGCCAGGACCCCTGATGTTGCTGGCCCGCGGGCTTGGTGCTCCCGCTCTTCACGTGCCCGGTTGCTTGGCGCCCTGGTCGGCAGAGCTTCCTCGATTGCCTTCATGGACATGATCTGCTGCTTGTGGAGAAGGGCGCGTGCGTCTCCCTCTGGCGGCTGCGTGAGACGAAGATATGTTTCGATTGCTATGATGGCGGCGTTCGCCGTTTTGGGGACAGGTATTCCGTTCTCGTCCTCGGTGACGAAGCACGAGTCGAGGTTGCGGGTGACCCTGGCTCGATCGGCGTCCGTCATGAGGGGAGAACGAGCTCTGTGTCACCGTCTTCCTTGGTTAACTTCTGTGGAGGAAGTAAACGAGATGGCAGCCCGTCTGGCACTCGACGCATCCGCATCCCTCTTGCGCCTGAGCAGCTCGGCCTTTTCGGCGCGAAGTCGCTCGCTTTCCTTGCGTAGCAAGTACTGGACCGACAGATGATCCTCTCTAGGTGCGTCGGGTGGAGGGAACGTGCCATCGTCGACATGCTTCATGGCCCTGATCCCTATGTCACGCGTGATGGTGAGTCGTGTCTGGTCAGGCATGACCACCTCCAGTGGATACGCGGGTTCCTCGTCGCCTTCCGGGGGGGGGGGGGGCTGTGCCGGCCATGAAGACTAGCGCGGGGTAAACCTGGGTAGGAGTGTTTACGCTGCCGCTGCTGCTTCTTTGATCTGAATCTTGCTCTGGATAGAAAATTGCTGCTACATGGTGGGCAGCGCAGTCGTCGTTGCGTCTTCTCGCGATCGTCACCGTGGTCGTGGAAGGAGATTTCGCAGTCGCCGGAGCGAGTGCGATTGGCCTGGGATAGACTTGATGGGCCCACGAAGATGCGCGCGACGCGGCTGTCATTAGCACGCCCTTGGTCGCACGCGCGGGTGCAGTCGTGGTTGAGGTAGATCTTGACTTTGCCGGCCGTGCGACCGAGATGGTTGGAGTAGACTCGATCTGCGCGACCGTTGCCAAGGTTGTCGATGTAGTCGACGCAGGTACAATCTTCACGGGCGTGGCAGATGCGACTCTCGTAGTGGGTGTCGGCGATTGCGGCGCGAGGGTGACCGATGCGGTTGCTGGCGCCGCGCGTGGCGGTTGCCGCGGACCTGAATATGACGCGACTGTCGACGAAACAGTATATGGAGCCAAAGGTGATGTGTATACCTTTGTACAGATCGGTGTACACCGAGCGGGGGGCCGGCGGGTGGAAGGCGTACTCGAAGGAGCCGAAGCGGATGGGCTCCCGGGTGGTGCAGACGTCGATCTTCATTGCGGATGGAGCCGGTGCGACCATGATTCCAACGCTTGTTGTGCTTTCCCACAGACGGCGCCAATTGACGAGGGTGTAACTGAAAGAACATTTCTTAATCCCTAGTGTTTTGTGTGTTAGTTAACAATACCAATGATATACTAATCCTATTGCTAAGTATTTCAGTTTGGGTGAAACTCATATCACAAATCCTAAAGCCAAATTGTAGAGAAAAAGAGTTTCTGGAATTCTTCCCAGACTCGGATATTCCGGTTTCCCCAACTCGGATATTCCGAGTCAACCCCAGAAAATTGGCTAAGTCAAGTTCAGAAAGTGGTACTGACTTCAATCGGAAATTCAGCTCGGAAATTTTAAGGACTCGGATATTCCGAGTCACCCTCAGAAAATCGGCTAAGTCAAGTTCATAAGTGGTTCTGATCTCAACCGGAAATTCAGCTCGGAAATTTCAAGGACCCGGATATTCCGAGTCACCCTCAGAAAATCGGCTAAGTCAAGTTCAGAATTGGTTCTGATCTCAACCGGAAATTCAGCTCGGATATTTTCAAAGACCCGGATATTCCGGGTGACCGGAATTTCCGGGTGTTACTTATACCGGAATTTCCGGGTGCCCGAGACAGCCAACGGCCAAATTTTGAGGGGGGGTATAAATACCCCCTCACTCACTCAAGAACAGTGAGCTCTCAGATTTTCTCTCTCCTACTATTCTTGAAAGCTCAAATCATCAAGATCTCCCAATCCCCCCACCCAAATTCATTGATCTTTGGAGGATTGGAGGAGAAGGCCCGGATCTACATCTTCACCGAAGGGATTTGCATTTCTCCCCCATTCACTTGGGGATTTCGTGGCTAGGGTTTCCGGTGGGAAAACCTAGTTCACCATTGTTGTACTCATGGTGTTACCTTGACCTGTTGTGGTCCTTGACCTTTTGTGGTCTTCTTGGGAGCCCCCAATTCAGTTGTGGGTGTGTGCCTCAAGCGTTTGTAAGGGATTCGATCTCCGCCCTAAAAGGGGATCAATAGTGGAAGGTGGACTCGAAACCTTTGTGGTTGAGTTCGTCGGAGAAGAAGGTGAGCCTTTGTGGCGTTGCGGCTAACCTGTTGTGGTAGCGCACACCTCTCCAAACGAGACGTACACCCTTGGGTGGAACTCGGGATTACATCTTCGTCTCCGCGTGCTTCACTCGGTTCCCTTTATCTTTGCTCCCTTACTTGCTTGTCTTGTTAGCTTGTTTATCTTGTTTTTGCTTATATTATCATTTAGGTAAATTCACCGTAGTTGCATATCTAGAGAATTTACCTTTGTGTTGAGCCTAAATTTGAAAAGACCTAAAATTTGTAATCGCACCTATTCACCCCCCCCCCTCTAGGTGCCGGATTCCCGTTCAGTAACTCGACAAATCCCAGGGTTGTGCACCCCGGGTTGATTGAGGGGGAGAGAGATAAGCGTTGGTGATCACGACGGCTGACAAGCGGGGAATTTACCCAGGTTCAGGCTCCCGGAGGATAACACCCTACTCCTGCTTGTCTGGTATTGATGGCGAGTAGCGATTACAATGGCGAGATTGCGATCTCGCTAGGGTTTGTGGTAGTGGCTATTGGCGTGTCCTGAGACGAGCGACCCTCCTGGCTTTTATAGGTAAGCCAGGTCTCGGGTGCTCGATGTCGACGGCAATTACAGATATGGCAGGTTATGAGACCTAACCGACTTGGACTAGGTTACACGGCACCCATAGTGGGCCCTCTGTGGGCTTTCTCCAGCTCAGCGCGGCCCAGGTAGCCTCATCGTGGGCTAGTCGAAAGGTAGCCCCACTTCACAGGAGGAGCGCCTCCGCATTTTTCTGAACAAAAGGTCAGAAATCAACACAAGGCAAATCAAGCAAAGACAAAAGTAGGCGCCAAGCCGAAAGACTCACCTCCAAGAGCACCGGCGAGTGCGAGTAGGCGGTCGACTTGAGTCTTCTCCTGGACGACTCGCGCATGCTCGCGCTCCTACAACTCGTGCAGTGCCTTCTCCAGCTCAGCCTGAGCCTGAAGCTTCCGCTTCAGCTCCGCAGCTCGCCTGGTGGCCTGGTCCAAGGAGGTGCGCAGTTGATCCCTCTCCTTCTCCAGGCGAACGAATGCAGCGACTGCCTCAAGCTCCTGGCGGTAGTATGGCTGCAAAACAAGCAAGAAAATATAAGGTTGCGGTCGAATATCCTAGTCACCCACACCTTTGGGGGCTACTCCCATCGGGAGCGCTGTTCGCGCACCCGATGTAACTACGGAAAAACAAGAACATGAACTTACGTGGTCCAGGAGATCGGCATCCGCCGAAGTTGCCGCGGTAGCGTCACTCGGCGCCACGGAGCCACCAGCCCGCGCATGCTCCTCGACCACCCGCATAACTAGCTCGGTCGAAAGAGCAGACGTGTGCTCCACATCGCGTGGAGGGGAGCTGACGTCGCCAGAACGGTAGGTTGCACAAGATTCATAAAAACTCAACTCGAAGCCTGAAAATCAAGAAGACAACTCGACACAACAGAAAGGAAAGAACGACTAACCTGGTGGTCTCGACGTCATCGTCGCTCTCCAGGGAGATGGATGGCATCCGAGCGAACTCGCGCGGTGGCGCAGAGCTGACAGGAGGTGCAGCCAAGGGCTCGTCCCAGTCGTCCCGGGACCTCGCACCCGAAGAGGACATGCCTGCCTCCTCCAAGTCAGCAGCCGCATCCTTCGCAGGAGATGAAGCAGTCGCAGAGTCGCCGCCACTCCGTATTTTCTGCTTCTTCCGCGCGGGCTCCTCTTCCTCTTCTTCGTCCACCTCGTCACTCGGAGAGACGGCGGGCGGAATGTCCTCATCGTCACCCTCCTCCTCCACAAACGTCGCCTCGTTATGAGGTCCGTTTTCTGGGAGTGGAGGAAGGCTGACAAGAAAAGAGCGACCCTGTAACAAATAAAGACAAGTCGAATCAAGAAACAGAAGATCAAGAAATCAAGTAAGAAAAAGAAGAAAAAGGTACAAGCTTACCTCAGGAACAGGGTCCGCCGCTCCGTACACGGCGACATGACACTTGACGTTGCAGGGATCTGCGGCTCGGAGGCTAGTGATGCCCCTCACCTTTGTTTCCACCTCCTCGTCGTCAAGTGGCTGGACTCAAAGCCGGAAGAAGGTGGCCATGAGGTGGACGCCGCCCGACTCGCGTCCCAAGGTCTTGAGCAGGTTGCGCAGAAGGCTCAGCAACGGCCTCGCAGACTCCTTCTCCTCCTCCGCGAGCGGATGCGCCCACGCGCGCGTCTTCCGCAACTCGCGCTCGCCGTTGAAGTCCGTCAGGCCCTCCTGGTCGCGCCTGATGTAGAACCACCGCTTCTGCCACCCCTGGACGGAATCCGACTTCTTCATCTGGAAGTACGCGGTGTCGCCGCGCACTTGGATGCCGAAGCCGCCCACCGGGTATGTCAACCCGCTCTTCCCCACGTTCTTCCGAACAAGGAAGATCGACTTCCATAAAGCTCAGTGGGGAGCGATCCCCATAAAGCACTCGCAGAGCACGATAAAGCTCGCGATGCTTAAGACGCCATTGGGGGTCAGATCGTGGATCTGAACCCCATAGGCGTACAGAAGACCACGAATAAAATCGTGGAGAGGGAACCCGAAGCCCCGTGGAAGAAAATCCACGAAGCAAACGCGTTCCCCCTCACGAGGAGCAGGGTACACTTCCTTACCAGGGGCGCGTACCGTGGCCTGGTCCGTTGGGGGCAGCAGGCCCTACGAGCGCAGGACCTCAAGATCGGCCTTCTTCACCGACGACTGCTGCCAGTCGTCGTCAGGCTTCTTCATCACCCCTGCTTCGGCGGCGGCGGTGGCGCTGGCGGTAGCCTTCGACTGCCCCATCAAGTTGGGCGCTCACGGAAGGTGAGAGGACAAAAGGCAAAGAGCTCGGATGGGGGCAGGAATGGCGAAAGGAATGGAGGCAGTGGCAATTGGAGAAGATGACTTGCTATCACGCCGCGGTGCAATACTTATGCCGTGCAGGCAGTCCATCTCAGCCGTTCGCGAATAAACCGTTCCCAGCAAAAGCATCCAGCCGTCCACGTGTCATACGGAGAGACTAACCGTCGCCGCCTAGTTCGTCCACTACGCATGGGAATCAAGGCACCATCATCACGCCGCAAAATTTTCGCGCCCAAACCAGAGATAAGCGGCAACTGCTGACTACAGTCAACACTGACAGTGGGGCCAGTCCCGTCACGTCCCATCAGACGCAGAGGCGTGCTACGAAGCGTCATAGCTGACGTCAGCAAAGCAACTGCTCTAAAGAAGACACAGAGCTGAGGAAGAACTCGAACGCATGATTCGAGTAGTAAGCTTCGTAGCGGAAATCACCAGTGCCCAGAGTGCTGATCCAGGAACCCGAAACACTCAATCGGGTGGCAAAGAAAAGCAAGTAAGCCCAGTCAGCTGAATCAATAAACAGTAAGCCAACATGCCGAATAGAAGCGAGTTCCACAAAAGCCAAGACAAAGTTATTCGACTGCAGAACTTACTCCCATCGGGAGCGTGCTCTTCGACTGAAGAAAGCAAGTCCAAACTCAAGTACAAGCAACCCGGCGGCGTGTCCAGGAGTAAGGAGTCCTTTGCCCGACTCTGCGACTCGACCAAGCACTCGGGGGCTACTGACGTGGGGCTACTCTTCGACTACCCCACGATGAGGGTACCTGGGCCACGCCAAGGTTGCGGAAGCCCAAAGAAGTCCCAATAGGTGTATCGTGTGACCTAGTTCTAGTCGGTTAGGTCATACGACTCATACCATATCTGTAATTGCCATCGGCACCGTTCACCCGGGACCTGGCCTACCTATAAAGGCCAGGAGGGTCGCTCGTCCAAGGGACACGCTGATAGCCGCCACCACAAACCCTAGCGAGATCGCCATCTCGCCATTGTAACCACTACTCGCAATCAATACCAGACAAGCAGGAAGTAGAGTGTTATCCTCCGGGAGCCTGAACCTGGGTAAACGCCTCGCTTGTCAGCCGTCGTGATCACCAACGCTTCTCTCTCCCCCTCAATCAACCTGAGGTGGGCAACCCTGGGATTTGCCGAGTTACACCCTCGTCATCCGCCGCCGGCTGGACGGTGTCGACCTCCTTCAACCCCGGCCACTCCTCCTCCCGCTCGTGCTTCGGCTCGCGCTTGGGCTTGACGAAGCGGGGGAGGGATGCGGCTTCGACTCGATGATGATGAGGTCGGCTTCGACTCGATGATGATGAGGTCCCGATAAACTTCACAATCATAGCTTCAAATCCCTAAAGATAAAGATATGCACCTTTCTCCTCCCACCACCATGATGGCCCGTAGGAGGAGGACACGTCTTACTGACGGATAATTACGCCATATTTCTCTCGAAACCAGACCTCCACTATGGAGCTAGCCTCAGATTTCAATCCGTATGTAGACCGTTTTGAATATGATTTTTTGTTGTTATTGTTAGCAGTCTAAATTTCAATATTTTTGGGTTCACCCTTGTAAGAAGAAAAATGAAATCAAAATAACAACAATTGAGACAAAAGCTGAACAAAATTTCATATTTAAAAATGGAGAAGGAAGGAGAACAAAGTTTGGATGCCGGAGCCAGGCCTTATTGAGTCGGTTGCTCGCCGCCGCGAAAGCCACCAGAAAGGAAAGAGCAGGCATACAGTGTGCCGCCACAGCTTCTTTTCTCTCAAGAAACAAACGTACATTCGGTGCAATGCAAACGTACACATTGTAGTTTAGGTCTAGCGGGGTGAATTTAGGATAGTGCATCTTGCAATCACGCATTTGCGAAAACACGAAGGTAGTAAGAGCAACGTCACCGGATTATAAATCAGAAGGTCGAAAGGCAACACTAGTTCTTGGAGCACCAGCCCTTTCGTCCACGATGATCAGTGGTAGACCTACAAGAAGCCACCAAAAAGTCGATGGTGATGATGAGGTCCCGATAAACTTCACAATCATAGCTTCAAATCCCTAAAGATATGCACCTTTCTCCTCCACCACCACGATGGCCCGGAGGAGGAGGACCATCACCCGCTCGAGCTCGAGCTCGATCAAAAGAGTGAACACGTCTTACTGACAGGAGAATTACGCCATATTTCTCTCGGAACCAGACCTCCACTATGGAGGCAGCCTCAGATTTCAATCCGTATGTAGACCGGTTTTGAATATGATTTTTTGTTGTTGTTGTTAGCAGTCTAAATTTTAATATTCTTGCGTTCACCCTTTTAAGAAGAAAAATGAAATCAAAATAATAATAATTGAGACAAAAGCTGAACAAATTTTCATATTTGAAAACGGAGAAGGAAGGAGAACAAAGTTTGAATGCCGGAGCCAGGCCGTATTGAGCCGGTTGCTCGCCGCCGCGACCGCCACCAGAAAGGAAAGAGCAGGCATACGGTGTGCCGCCGCAGCTTCTTTTCTCCCAAGAAAGAAAGTCTAGCCTAGCAGCCCAAGGATTTAATTTTAAAAATCGTAGGAAATCATTCCGGTCGCTTGCAAACGATCCCGGCTATTTGTTTTTGAACGCCGGCGACCAGCCATTTTATGGCAGGCGGGGCCCACCACTAACACGTCAGCACGGACAGACAGGAGGCCGAGCTACTCGCGACATATACCACCTCCTCCTCCTCCTCCGCCTGTGTCTGTCTCCCATCCATCCCCTTCCCACCGCCACCACCGATCCGCGCCCCGTTCCCCGGCAGCCGGCGCCGTCGTCGACACATCCTCGTGCGTGGGGGTACTAAACCTACCTCCGACTCCCTGATTCACCGCGATCAAATTGATCCTTCTTTCGGTCTTTCCTCCTCCCCAAGTCCAATCCAAATCCACTTCCTTTTTCTTACGGATTAAATTTAGCTTATCCTGCCTGCACCTCGATTCCGCCAGGACCCATCCGCGCCCGTCATGGCGTCGCCGGCGCTCATCTCCGACACCGACCAGTGGAAGGCCCTGCAGGTGCGTTCCTCCCTTCCTCCGCCGGATTTCCTACTATTCCGCCTCCTCTGTTGCTGTGTGCTTCGTATTGGGTTGGCCCAAGGCAGCCAGGAAGCCAGGCAGGCAAACCCTCACCGTGTTTCTCGTGATCGCAGGCCCACGTCGGCGCGATCCACAAGACGCACCTGCGCGATCTCATGGCGGACGCCGACCGATGCAAGGCAATGACAGCGTAAGGCCGGCGTCAAGCGCGTGTTTCTCTCTTTTTTCTTCTTCACGTGGTGCTCCTGAGCTGAGGTGGTTTGATTGGATCGGCAGGGAGTTCGAAGGGGTCTTCCTGGACTACGCCAGGCAGCAGGCCACCACGGAGACCGTGGACAAGCTCTTCAAGCTGGCCGAGGTGACGCTTGTGTTTGATAAAACAGATTAATCCTTGTATGTACCACGCGGAGAGGCTTGTAGTAACTCGCGATATAACACTCGAATTATTTCTGTAGGCTGCAAAGCTCAAGGACAAGATTGAGAAGATGTTCAACGGTGACAAGGTAACTGTCGTCGTGCTCTGTAAACATCATCCTTCAGTTGTTCCATCACTTCACATGTGCTTGTTCAGTTCAGTGCATACTTGCTTTATGAAGCTTCACTGATCATTTGGACGAATAATTTGTGCAACAAATTATGAGTCCTGATCATTTTTATATTTCAAGCTGTCCACCTCATCCATCACATATCATTTGGAGTGGACGGAACCGATTTCTCAACTGCCTCGATTTGTTTGTTAGATAAATAGCACGGAGAACAGGTCGGTGCTCCACGTGGCTCTAAGGGCTCCCAGAGATGCAGTCATCAACAGTGATGGCGTGAATGTGGTTCCTGAAGTTTGGAGTGTCAAAGATAAGATCAAGCAGTTTTCTGAAACTTTCAGAAGTGGATCATGGGTAAGTTTATGAACAAATTTCTGAACTCAAAAAGTTGTGGCACAAACAGGAAACATATTGATCCCTGCTTCTTCTTTAACTGCAGGTTGGGGCAACTGGGAAACCATTGACAAATGTTGTCTCGGTTGGGATTGGTGGTAGCTTCCTTGGGCCTCTCTTTGTGCATACAGCTCTCCAGACTGGTAAACATCATGTTATCCGTTCATTATTTCCTATGTTGTCGAAAACATATTCCATTTACTACCAATTTTTTCAATCTGATATGCCGTGCAAATGCTACTAATTTTCAGACCCAGAAGCAGCAGAAGCTGCCAAAGGACGACAACTGAGATTGTAAGTACTTGGGACATGTTTCTGCATTCTCTATTTGCCTGCATGCAACCCATTGTGTCGACAATTTCTATAGATGCTCAGAGTTAGAATGTGATCAAATGGCCATCTTCTTAACATTTGTACCATTCATGAAATCTTTGTATTGCTTTCTTGAATATTATGATCGAGTGGCTATCCCTTTGAGATTTTGTACCATTCCTGCAATCAATATACTCTTCCTCTAGTAATGTATGGTGAATTTTGTTTATGTTGCAGTCTTGCAAATGTTGATCCAGTTGACGTTGCACGAAGCATCAAAGATTTAGATCCGGAAACCACTCTTGGTAATCTTCATGTTCGCCCTCTAGTATCAACTCAGCATATATGCTTTCTCTGATTCTGCAAATATCATCAGAAGTTCTAATCGTCCGCGTCGAACAAATGTGCAGTTGTGGTTGTCTCCAAGACCTTTACGACAGCTGAGACAATGTTAAATGCTAGAACTATTAAGGAGTGGATCGTCTCTTCTCTTGGGTTAGTCTGTTTAATACCTTACATATTTTGCCCAGATGTGCACCCTTATTGTTCAGTGATTTATGTAAACTTTATTGATTCAGACCCCAGGCTGTTTCCAAACACATGATTGCTGTCAGTACTAATCTTAAGGTACCTTTCCAGACAATTTTACATGGTCATATTCGTTTTCCTTTCTCACAATACATGTTTGGACAATCCGTTAGACTGTTCGTAATGTCATATTATTCCAAAGAACCATGATTCTAATGTGATAAATTTTCAACTGGGCCTTTTTTCTGTTAATAAAGCTTGTCAAGGAGTTTGGTATCAACCCTAACAATGCTTTTGCATTTTGGGACTGGGTTGGCGGCCGCTATAGTGGTGAGAACCTTTTTCTGCATGAAACCTTACCAGGACATCTTATGCTCTGTATCATAATAATTCGAGTATACTGTTGCAGTCTGCAGTGCTGTTGGTGTCCTGCCCTTATCTCTTCAGTATGGATTTCCGATTGTTCAGAAGTATGTTATCTTAACTCTGAAATGAATATAATATTTTTGCAATAGGCAATGCAAGTTGAAAAAATAGTAGCAGTTTGAATTGTATAACATTGCTTCATATTTTTACGAGTAAAAAATAATTCAAGTCCATGATACAAAAACGTGGCCAACGAGGGATGATCCATCCCTTGACTTTACGTTGTTAGGTAGGTGAGATGCCCGTTTTACTGAGTGTGCCTCAGCGCAGCCATTTTAGGCTCTGCTGGGACTCGAGCCCGAGCTGGCTAGGCGCACACTCGCTGCCTTTGCCACTGAGCTGGCACTCAGTTCTCAGTCCATGATACCCAAACGAGTTATTGTCTTCTTCCTTTCTATGTTAAGAACAGAGAGATAAGGCCAGAGTAGATGGGAGAGCATGATAACGAGTGTCTGGAGAGTAAATGAACTTTTCTATTTCCCTAAAAGAGGACTTATATTTAAATCAGACTGAGCAGTTACTTCATATCTGGATTATTGCTGAACTGTCAAAATATTGTGTGATCTGTATTCATCACTGCTGGCCAAACCTTTGTGGGTACAAAAAAGATATGAAGAAACTTCTTATAACAAAACACACGAACTTGACCCAACACCCTTTCCCACCAAAAGCTTGTACTATCCTTTCAAAGTATTTTGAATTTTTTTGTACAGGATGTGGTGTGACAAATAAAAAAAGGACAAAGGATAAGTTCAGTTTTGCTTAAACACAACAAGTACCTAGACCTACAGGTTGGAGGTCGTGAATAATTCTGTACCTCGAGCGTGCAAAGTAAACACATACTAGCTAGCTTTGACTCTGTGACAATATATCCAGGTAGCAATAGCATAAAGCTATAAAACCACCTTTAACTGGAACAATCAAACTCTTCTCCACATCCATTTAAGGCTGTTTTGGTGAATTTATAAGGATCTACCAGTAAATAACTATTTAAATCTGAAAAATGTCCAACTATTTGTGTCACTTTGTTTAGTGTCAAAATATTACTCACAATGCCAAAGTCCCAGAAAAAGCTCATTATTTCATAGTAAAGCGAGATGATCATTGATCCTGTTTTGACTTCTCCTTTTGAAGATTTTTGGAGGGTGCTTCCAGCATTGACAATCACTTCCGCACAGCTTCATTTGAGAAAAATATACCTGTAAGCGAGTTTTCCATTGGGATTAGTGATGTCAACCATGAACCATTCTTGTAACAGGGTCTATCATTTCTCCGTAGGTACTCCTTGGTTTGCTGAGTGTGTGGAATGTTTCATTTCTTGGATATCCTGCTAGAGTGAGCAAATCATTACCATGGCATTGTTTATTCCAGTTACAGATTCTATCTAGTTCCCCATTTAAGTGTTCCATTTTTTTGTAGGCAATATTGCCATATTCTCAAGCACTTGAGAAACTTGCACCACATATTCAGCAGGTACCTTACTAGCTTTGCTTTTAACAGCTGTTATCTTGGAGATTTTTTGTTCATTTTTTGTCATAACAAATGCACATTATGTTGTAAAGCTTAGCATGGAGAGTAATGGAAAGGGCGTCTCCATTGATGGTGTTCCACTTCCATATGAGGCTGGGGAAATTGATTTTGGCGAACCTGGAACAAACGGGCAACACAGCTTCTATCAATTAATCCATCAGGTATATACTATTTCTATTTCACATTATCTTGTAATGTTGCCAAGTGCTGTAGTGGTTTGCGAGTCATATCAACTAAACTGAAAATGAGATACTGAGATGTGGATGACAATTATTTCTTGAAAGTCATGACCTTAATGCTTATTGGGCAAACAGTTCAACTGTTAAAGTATGCAAAGTTAGATGGTGCCAAACGTATTAGGCTTTCATATACGTATGTTAGATTTTGGCACCTCTTACATCTATCTTGTTGGGTACTTGATTACTTTATGCCATATTAGTTATAACAACCATAGATTTTAATGAATGTGCACCTTCGTTGACAATGGCTGTACCTACACTTCCAGGGAAGAGTTATTCCTTGTGATTTTATTGGCGTCATAAAAAGCCAGCAGCCTGTTTACTTGAAAGGTATGCTAGATTGCCAGTGAATATCTCTTTCGAAACTTAAGATGTGGCCTGTTAGGCTTGTGATTCTTCAAATTTCCTTTCAAACACTTCATGGTATATCTTTCTCAGGGGAAACTGTTAGCAATCATGATGAGCTGATGTCCAATTTCTTTGCTCAGCCTGATGCTCTTGCTTACGGAAAGGTAAATAGCTGAACAGTATTTTGGACACACATGTATCACCTGTTTTGGTTTCTTACTAGAGTTGACTGCATCTTTTTCAGACTCCTGAACAATTACACAGCGAGAACGTTTCTGAAAATCTTATCCCTCATAAGGTGACAATGGTTCACTTATTTCGTATATGGTTATACGAATGCATCAAGCTTAACACCATAAATGTTTTCTCTCTGACTGAGCTTTGTCACCTTTTCTTTCTCTTCAGACTTTTAAGGGCAACCGGCCATCACTGAGTTTCTTGCTGTCCTCATTATCTGCCTATGAGATTGGACAGGTATGCCAATTACATTCACTTTACTCATTTGGAATTGCAAGTTCTTCAACTCCGAGTTTATTATTATACATTCTCTTCTTTTTCACCACTAAGATTATGATTATGATTTTGCTGTACACACTGAGTTCTAAACATGGTTGTGTTAAGAAGAGCATGAACTTGTTGATCTGTTTCCATTGTTAAATACTACCCCCGTCTCAAAATATAAGACGTTTTGGTAGTGTATTTTAGCCCATCAAAACGTCTTATATTAAGATACAGAGGAAGTATTTAATATCAATACTTAAGAAAGCAAAGTTGAGATGAGCTTATATTTGTTAGGCACATTTTGCTGGTGGGTGTGCATGGCGCTGCTGAAGCTGCACATGCTCTCCACCACCTTGTGCTGCCTCCTCATTTTTTGTGATCTTGTTGTGTAAAGTTGTTGAAGTAGCTGTTTTGTTCCACCTTCATGAAGCCTATATGAAATGCATAATTTACATAAATTATTTTGTAAGATCTGGATCAGCAGTCAGGTCTCTATGCAAGTCTTGTTTTATTTTCCCTTCCCAAGGTTTTACGATGCTTTCCAAGTCTCTTGTCAATGTTTTTAAAAATCTACTTATACTGTTTGTACCTTTAAGCTGTTGGCCATCTATGAGCACCGAATCGCAGTTCAGGGTTTCATATGGGGAATCAACTCATTTGACCAGTGGGGAGTGGAACTGGGCAAGGTATGTGCATGATTTATTGCTTTGTCCAATATTTCCATTCTTCATTCAAAAGCGAAGTCGTCTTTCTGCGCCATTTTGCATGTCGCTTAACTCCCTTTTATGAGTTAATTACTAGCGGCTCTATCTTGTCTTCTACATCTAGACCTGTTATCTTGATTGGGTTATCTATGGATATTGATGTTTCAGTCGCTGGCTTCTCAAGTGAGGAAACAGTTGCACGCGTCACGAATGGAAGGAAAGCCCATCGAGGGCTTTAACCCCAGCAGTGCAAGTCTCCTGGCTCGGTATCTTGCGGTATGTGCACTTTTGCCAGTCTGGCTATGTTTCATCACGTATTATAATCCCAAATCCTGATAAGATTATACTCGGTAGATGTTCCTCGGAATTTGGTAATTCTTACACTGAACTTTATTGTTTTGTTTATATAGGTTGAGCCGTCCACCCCATATGACACCACGGTGCTGCCAAAAGTGTAATCGGAGGTTGAGATCGGTAATCGACAAGCTAGGTTTAGCTTGTTGCATAACAAGTTTTCTTACGAGTTGTCACAACCAGTTTGGTTGTACTGTAATTTTGAAGTTTCTCCGGCTCCAACTTGGGAGACGATAAGTAAACTATCACAATAATGAAATAAATCGAAAGGACGTTGTTATAAGTCTGATTGCAGGGGGTATGAGTCAGAATGCACGATGTTTTTTCTCTACATTTTCAATTCTTCATTTGGAACTCTTGCCGTTCAGTTTATCTATCTATAGCACATCCCACTTGTTCATTCGCGATGTTGAGGAACTGCATGCTATGTAGTTGGTTGTATAACTACTACATATTCATCAAGTGCTTTGTTGCGTGGTTTGCAATCAATCATAATTTTATATCTTAAAATGATGGAAATGGATAGACAAAGCAGTTCAAATATTTGATCAACAATCCTATGCAGCAAATTTTGCTCAACAACTCTTTTACGAAGACTCTTTGATGAGATGGATCCGGAATTGGAGGAGGATAAATAAATCAAAGAACACCATGCTATGGTTGGAGGGCTGACATGTGGGTTTCCCTGGCTTCAGATAATTGTGTCAGTCATGTTTGCAGGACAGAGTAAGGTGATGACCTGATCTGAGGCTGATTTTATGTCTAGCTTCTCCTCCTTCAACATGGGTTTGTTGGATTTATTTTTACCCAAATTATCAGCAGGACATGTGCTGATGTCCTCCAGGGACTGCAACAGCCGGTGGAACGGAGCAAGGTCTCTCATGGCTATGCAGAGTGCTCTGGTGGACACACCCAGAGAAGCTAAATGTGGCGCAATCCCACAGGCTATGGCACATATAAGATAAGACGCCCAGAGAAGTTATCGTGCCACGCACAAGGCACAACCCAAATGTTGGGCCTGGGTAGAGTCCTCTCATGACCAATGTTCTACTGTATAAACAAAAAAAAACTGGGTTACAGATGTGACAGGATTAGGTGACAGGAGAAGCTGGAAACCAGCAAGGGGTAAAGACGGCGCCACAAGCCAGCCATCCTATGAACCTCCTACATCATATAACAGTCAACCTTATTCAACAAGAGAACATACTGAATTCAACAGCTTGGTGTCAGCAAACAAATAAGGAGTTTTAGCGTAGGCAGTATATTTTCCCAGTATGCCGGTTCCTTCCAGATTGCCACAACAAACAGTAGTCACTAGCACGCCAGCCACCTATGTAGCCTTTGCCGCCGCAGCTTCCTCCTCTTTCATCTTTTTGTCCCATCGACGTTTCTGAAGGATTAAAAATTCAAGCAAACACAGACAAAATAATCAGTCAGATGTTTACCTTTCAATGCATGCCATGCCACAATACCATACAATAATTAACAATCATCACATTATTTAGTCTTCAAACATAAAAGGTACACAACACTCAGCTAATACCTCAACCAAAACAAGCAGAGTAGCCTCTGAAAGAACAAATTTTCAAATTGTACCATTACCAATTCATGCATGATGATATGATAAAAAAAAGTGTTATTCTCCAGGAATTTTACATGGTTTTTAAGGAGTCGCCTTAGCGCCTTAAGAGGGGGTGGCTTGGCGCCTAGGCGGGCGCTTTGGACGCCTAGGCGCCTAAAGCGCCCCTTTTTGCCCTAGGAGTTGCCTTAAGGACGCCTTTAAAACCAGTGAATTTTATTACCAACACAGATCCTTATGCCCCCGTGCCCCGTCACCATTCTAGTAGTCCCACTAAACAGTTTGTGCTTATCATGCAAGCAGCCTAACTGGGCAATATGAATCTTTCCAAAATATCTACATTGCAAGCTCATCTTTGATGCTAAATTACGCTTATCTAAATGGTATGCCAGGAATTGAATGCATGCAATGGCAAGGCCAAGCTGCAATGCAAGTATCTGATGCTGAGATAACAGAGGCTGGGAGAACTGGAGCCTAAACAAGGAGGTTCTAGATATATTTTTTGAAACCAATCAGAAGGAGGTTCTATCAAGAAGTTACTAGATAGATCATCACAAAAGGAGGTTTGAAATCCCTTCTGCCTAACTTCCCGTGGTTTGTCGACAACAAGTGCATTGCAGGGCAAACCATTCCAGTTATAATTACCCTTACATCTTATTACTAGAAATTTTGCTAGTCTGGAAACTATCCATGTTTTCACTACCTCAAAACATCAACTAATATTTGAGAAAAAAATATCTTAAGAACATCAGTTTTTTCTTCCATGTGCTGCATACAGACAGCATGCATACCAAGAGGTTTTTGTCAATGTTACAAAATATTATCTATATTTCTCCTCCATAATGCAGCAGACAGATGGCAGTACACTGAGAGTCATCAGCGTTATCAGATAAAGAAGTACATATGTTCACTATAATACCAACTTATAGTCTAGTAATAAGCACTGACAGTTGCGAAAACACCCAAGCCACCAATATCAGCTGGGAAATACATTGTTTCATATAAGGGTTACGTGAAATGGCATGGTTATACACTTATACACAAGGATTACAAACTAAAACAACACCCAAGCTACCGATACCAGCTGGTTATATGCAATGTCATGGTTACATACAAGGACTACTAATATCAACACAAAGCGCAGGAACTCGTGGGCAAATGGAAACATCAGGAAGCACAAATGGATGAGACGAGGAGGCAACGAACCTTGTAGTCGAGTAGCATCTGGGGCATCTTCTTCATCAGCTCAACAGTGTTGGCACGCCTGAAAAAAAAAAGACAGACCAAATTAAGCACCAAGAAGAGGAGGAGGACGCAAGAACATCACAAGGAGGAGAGGATAGGAAATGGGGCGGGGGCTTACTTCTCGGCGGCGATGCGGTCGACCTTGTGTCCCTTGCGCTTGGTGCGCATCTCGCCGCGGGGAGGGTCGTAGGTCCAGTCCTCGCCGGCGAGGAGGACCTCCTTGCGGAGGCGCGCGCGCTGGCGGCCGCTGATGCCGAGCGGCTTCCAGGCGCCGAGCTCCCAGTACCCCCACACCCCCTTGCTCAGCTCCCCCTTGTACTTGGCCAGCTTGTCCTGCCACGGGTACCCCTGCGCCCACTTCGCCGCCGTCGCCGCCGCCGCCGCCCCCTTCCCGGCCATCTTCTCCAGACGCGATCGCTAGGGTGGCCTGTGCTGCTCGCTCAACGTCGGCCTAGGGTAAGAGATCGTCCGGTGGGCCGGCCCTGACAGGCATTCATGGGCCAGCCCATGTCAGCCCGGCCCAGTTATATACCATGGCGTCTCGCCCTCTTCCTCTCTGCCGCTTGTGCTGTCCAGCAAGAAACCTCGCAGCCGCCGCCGCCCCCGCCTCGTAGCCATGGTGCTCGCGCGTAAGAAGCTGAAGCAGAGGGTCCGCACCCTACTCCCCGGCGGCGAAGCCGAGGAGGGAGCTGGTGCGGAGGTGAAGAAGTTGAAGGTGCGGCTGGTATCGTCCAAGAGGCCCCGGCCTAAGCGTGCCAAGAAGCCGGCGCCCACGCCGGTGGTGGAAGCGGAGGGCGTGGAGGAGCAGGAAGAGGAGGAGACGGCGGTGGACGAGGCGGACTCGGAGGAGGAGCCGGCTGTGGACGAGGCGGCCCTGGCGCAGAAGGCAGAGGTGGAGCGGCGGAGGGAGGAGAGGAGGAAGGAGAAGAAGGAGAAGAGGAGGGTGAGGAGATTGATGGAGGCGGAGGCGGCGGCGAACAAGAAGCCCGACGCGGAGGTGGCGGTGGACTCGGAAGTGGCCGGCGCTGATCCGGCCGTGTCAGACGATAGGTGAGTTAGCTTCGAAAGATTGGTTCATTTATGCTTGAATACCCCCTGTTCTTAGGTTCATTTGGGCTGAGTTCAGAATAGCCGTATAGTGGTATAACCGATGAAACATTGCAAGGGTCATAGTGGGGTTTGGATTGTTTAGCTTTGCCTTTCATAACTAGTCACATAATACAATTGTACATAGAAAAATGTCTAGTCATCTGGTTTGGCTGTGGTTTGGGGCAAACACTATTATGTCTGCCATGGTGGAAGATACCACTTCAACTTTTCATGAAGTGAGACTATTTCTATGCTTTCTGTTGGAATCTTCATTCATGGAAGTGACAGTGCATTTGATTGCTTTATACTGATGTCTTTGTCGGTGTGGGGTGGTGCTATTTACCTGTTGTGATCCTTATGTAGCTGTGTAATGTTTTGTGCCCTTGTTTCAGTGAACAAAATCTAGACATAACAAAAGTGGAAGAAAAGGCAAATAATCTAGACATCGCAAAGGTGGAAGGAAAGGCAAAGCAAATTAAGTCAGAAGAAGCAAGCCAGGAAGTTGTATCTGACAATCCAATTGTGTCACAAGATAGGTAAGTTAAAGCTTTCAAGGATTCATGTTTTATGATGTTCGAGTACCGCCTTCCTTGTTGGATAGACGTGACTTGTGAGAACTAAAGATATCACTGAATTGTGGGTTTAAAGAAAAGACATTGTTTCTGCAAATAGTTAGATAGACTATTATGACATATATTGACTTAGAACAGTATAACAGATTGGACGATTATCATGGTTAGGAGTTACTCAGACTTGGACCGTCTAGCTTTGCCATTGACTCGGGTAGTTTCATACTTGTACAAAACATCAGAAATTGCTTGAGCATCTGAGGTTGTTGGGACAAATGTACAGTCTCCAATGTTTCCTTGTGAAATGATATGGTATAACTTTATAGCTTTCTGGTTGTATGTTCATGGGACTGGTAAAGAGTGCGGTGCACAGGATGGAGATTAAGTTTTTATAGCATGTTGGCCTTGTCAACAAGTTAATAATTCGCTGCCTTGTTCCAGTGGGCAGAGTATAAAGAAGGTGTATGTTGGTGGCATCCCATACTATTCATCTGAGGATGACATTAGAAGTTTCTTTGAAGGATGTGGCAGTATCACTGCACTGGACTGCATGACATTTCCTGAGAGCGGGAAATTCAGGGGTATTGCCATTCTCACATTTAAGGTCAGCTCTCCTCGCTCTAGCTATGCATTCCTGTTCATGCAGGTAGGTTAAATTCACAAGTGTATCGAACAACCTAAGACATCTTGTTAGTGTACTGAATGTTCAAGGTTGGATGGCATTAGCGTTTGATTGAAGTATTATTCTGTAAAGATGGCAGTCCGACTTAATCAATGCTCTGATCTAGAAATTGTAGTCATTTCCAAAACCTCAATGGCATTTATCTTTAAGCTCTTGGTGGTTTACCCTTGTGTCTTGTTACTACTTTCGAGCAAAGTTCTCACCCACCATTTAGTTTAATAGACTCCATCGAGTCAGCTTGATACCAGTATCCGATGCTCTTAATGTGATGTCATAAGTCATGCACATGTCTCAAAAGAAGCATGCTTTTGGCCATTTCATTGTTTGGAGGTTGGAGCCTGACTAAGTTTATCTTGTGCAGACTGATGGGGCCGCACAAAGGGCATTAGCTCTTGATGGTGCAGATATGTAAGCACATTACCTTAATGTAACCCCTACCTTTGCTTTAATTGAAATTCATAAGTGATATCTCTTTAACCATCACAGGGGAGGATTCTTCTTGAAAGTCCAGCCTTACAAAGCTAACCGTGAAAAAGTCAAATCTAATCATGAGACGGAAGACTTTGCACCAAAGATGATAGAGGGATACAATAGGATGTATGTTGGAAACCTAGCATGGGACATAACAGAGGATGACCTGAGGAAGTTCTTTTCTGATTGCAAGATCTCATCCATCCGATTTGGGACAGACAAGGAGACAGGTGATTTCAAAGGCTTTGCGCATGTTGATTTTTCTGATGGCACATCTCTTGCCATTGCTATGAAGCTTGACCAAAACGTGATTAAGGGGAGACCAGTCAGAATCAGATGCGCTGTTCCCAAGAAAGAGAGCCAGAAATCAGATGACAATGCAATCTCAGATCCATTGAAGAGTAAGGTCCGCACATGTTATGAATGCGGCACTCCTGGCCATCTCTCTTTTGCTTGCCCTAATAAGAAGGCTTCTGAAGTCATATCTAGTGAAACGAAGGCTAATACTGATTCAGCTGAAGCATCGTCAAAAAAGAGACGCACGTGCTATGAATGTGGCATTCCTGGCCATCTATCGTCAGCTTGCCCCAATAAAAAGGCTTCTGCAGTCACAGGCGATGAAAATAAGGCTAATGTTGAGTCAGCCGCAACATCGTCAAAGAAGAGGCGGACATGCTATGAATGTGGCGTTCCTGGCCATCTGTCATCTGCTTGCCCAAATAGAAGTGTTGCTGAGGTTGTTTCTAACTACACAGAACCTTGTAATGAACCATGGTCTGCACCTTCAATGGCTTCTGAGCAAACTAAAATAGGTGATGGATCGAATTCAGCACCTTCGAAGAGGAGAAAATGTTATGAATGTGGCATCTCCGGTCATCTCTCGTCAGCTTGCCCCAACAAACAAGCTACGGATATTAATCGCAACGAAGCTAAACCTGTTGGTGGCTCAAGTACGGCACCTTCTGCCATTTCTGGTGAAATGAAGCCTAGTGATGACACAATTTCAGTGGGGCCTCCAAAGAAAAAGAAGAGAAGGACATGCTATGAATGCGGCATAGCTGGTCATCTCTCATCAGAGTGCCCCAACAAGGCAGCTGCTTAGGCTAAATGATCATGGTGGACCAGTTGCTTTTTGAGAGGTAGTGCCTTCGTTTGAACCGCACGAATCTCCTATGAAGGAGAAGAAATTGTTCCTCTGTAGCTTGTCTTCTATATAGGATTATCATAAGATACTTTAGAGGGCAATTGTGTATGCAATTGACAAAGTGTTGTATCTTCCATTTACCCTAGTCAAATTTTGACTGCTTCATCTATTGTTTTTCCAAGGAAAATTTTGCTGCTAGAATTAATTACTCGATCTATGTGCACTGTATTTTAGCTCAGTTATTATACCAGGAATGACATTGATCTAATGCATTATGTCTATCTCAAACATTCAAAGGCATCTTCCATCAGAAGTGGGCTCCATCTTATTATGCCGTTGGCTTGCCTGAACTTTGGTTATCAATTCTTTTGTTTTGAGATTGCAAAAGAAACATGTTTGTAAAAACGAGAGGCAATAAAATTGATATTCTGCAATGGTTTCCTCTTTTTTTAGTTTTGGATTGTTCTGGACTATTGTTTTCAGTTAGTCCATTTGGGGTGTATTTAAATTTAAAAACACACTAATATTTTAAAAAGTTTTTACTCCATTCCATTACATTCTCATTGCAAAACCGAACACAACAATAGAACGGTTCCATGATAATTTTTTGTCCAAACCGAACATAGGAATAGAGCGGTTCCATGACAGTGGAATGGAATGGAACCCTCCATTCCACTCCATCCAAAAAACGAACACACCCTAAAGGAATTTTGCGACGTTCCATTGGCCACAATATTCAAGAGGTAAAATTTGAAATGGTTATATATTTGATCATTTAAAGTTCACGCAGGTTAAGAATGTACTTGATTAAAGTTGCACGCAAATTAACTAAATCCATAGATAAGATGAGGGTTAATTGGATAATAAATCCCCCTACAATTCCTGCGAAATAAAAAAATGCCACTCCAATTCGCATATTTGGACAAATGCCACTTTAATTCACGCATACATCTCTAGATGCCACTCAAACAATTTAGCTCCCTTTTGGTGGAAAAACTTCATACATATTATATCTTGGACAAAATTGCCCCTGGAGCCACCACTAAAATTAGAGATGACCGGAGATACCACATTCATAACATTTTCTCCTCAGTCTCGAGTTAGGCTAGTTCAACTTAATCTTGGAGACAAAGACCCGTCAGTAGCAACATAGTACGGTTAATGGTTCAACATACAGTGCATAAAACAAGTGGCACACAGAGTACCTAGTTAGTTCCCATAGGAATACAGTACAACGGTAACTTAGTCCATCACATACCTTAATTATGGATAAAACCCGATCTAATAACTTATTACAGACCAATATACCGTCACACCTAACTTAACAGCACCAAAATCAAACTCACCTTTCTGTGAAGTACTGAGGAATGGGGTAAATTGCTTAATGAGGGTAGCCGCACCTACAGGAGTAGCTGTAAGAACCAGCATCTCGTCCACACAGACAGCTACAACACGACGCAACAGTTGGATATCTCGACTACCATCAGAAGAGGTCACTGCACCACATGCTGTGCTATCATGAAGCAACATCCTATCATCGGTGCTATCCTCGATTTTGGTGGTGTGAGCTGTGATTTTCCCCTTGAAATCCCCCTCAAGAACATGAAATTCAACAGTAGCCTCCGTTGCTTTTTCGACGACTGCATATCTCACCTCCACGGTGCTGAGGCCACTCTCAAGAGTGCAGCACTGAACTTCGGATGTGGGAAACCAAGGAGCCAATCGGCCATCAAATTCAAGCAATCCTATGCTAAGTTGTTTGTCCTTCCCTCTGTTACACTTCATCTTAAGATCGACCTCAATGTAAATATAGTCCACTAAGAGAAGTCCTCGACTTGGGTCAGTCAAGATCAATGATTGTTCCTATGAAAAGATTACATAATAGATTAGAGGCGTGTAAGCTTACTGCTGCAATGACAGTAAAAAACTGTTACTGAGATCTGCTAGCGAGGTGAAAATTATTGTGTATAATTATCTAGGCAATATCCAAACCATATTGTCCATTTCTACCAGCACTACCAACCTTGCGTATGTTGTCACACACTGGCAACGAACATATAACATGCACACATTTTATTTCAACAATAATACTGGGAGTAGAGCTTTAAATTCAGAAGGGGCCCGAGGACAACAAAAAATGGCCACTGCCAAGGGGTTAATAAAAACGTGTGCATGCCTACTGACAAGCAAAGTGAATAACTTGTTGATCAATATGCTAGGGCGGGAGAAGAAAAGTTGTACCTCTGAAATGATGAGCTTAGAATCCATTCTACTAGGGCGGGAGAAGAGATAAACACACTTGTAGTCGAGGCTATCTCTAAGAATAATATTGCCATACACATTAAGCGGGAAGCCTTTGTCTGAGGAAACTATCTTGACCGATAACACATTGATGGACTTCAAATATGCACAATCACGTCTCTGCTTGTCGGTGTATCTCATGGCAAGTACGGGAGCTGCAGAAAGAAAATGCGGAACATTCATATTATTTTGGGAGAAAAGGGAGCCCTAATCTTTCTCATTTTGATCCGCAATTAAATAATGTTATTTGAAAATACCAGCATTTCTAAAGTGAAATGTCCAAGATAAATTCAAGTGTACTTAAATGTTAGCTATAAATGTCAAAAAATAACACTAACTCACCAAATGACAAACATCTATTGTTCGAAATAGTTGCTTCCAGCCAGGGACTGGAAAGCGAAAATAATACATAGTGCAAAATATATGCATACAGCCTTATCCAGAATCAGCAAAATAATTGAGGTATTCACCTATGTCCACATGACCAACAACTAATAGAAAAGTTCTAGTCAAGTTCTAGTCGATTAAAAAAGCATGAAACATATATATGTTGTGGATGGTCAGCGAAAAGAACCACAATGCCTGAATGCAGTCGAACTAAATATTCAATGAAAATAGAAGAAAACCATAAAGCAAGCAGAGCACTCCTCTCCAGGTTGCTACTTGGGCTGCTGCGCTCAAGGGGCTGCGCTTGATCCCAGGCCTGAAGATTGATATCGAAGACACTTTGTCAAACTCTAAGAAGCCAAATGCTCAAACTCACTCTGAGAGGTGAGCACCCCATCGTGCATCCTTCTAAAGAACAGAAAACCTCAATCCACTTGTAATTGTAATAATTTTTTGTGTTCTGCTCCTCTATAGATTAGATCGTGCTTTCCTGACAAGATAAACTTCAGTAATTTCTTATGAGTTTTCATGGAAATCATTACTATTCACTACCCGGCTTGTAACTGTAATATGTCAATAGGAAACAACACAAAAAAAACATTTTATTTCCATAAATATATATTTCATAAGAATTGAACAGTGCAACAATGTGGTTTTTACTGACACCTTTATCACTACAATCAAGAATAGTTTCAGTAGAGGAACGACAACTACTCTGTTCAACTCTTTTCACTATTTATGATGCAGCTAAAGTAACTTATATTTTCTTAAAGGGAATATGCAAGACAAATCTTTTGCATAATTTCAGTCACAAGCCTACTCCAAAGTCCAAACACATGTGAGTATCTGACCGGGTGATGTTGTGATGCATGAAACAAACAAGCAGCTATCAAATCACACTAAGTACCCGACTGCATATTTCTTTTCCAAATGTGGGTACCCAGCCACACAAAGCAAACAAGAAAAAATAGTATAAATTGATCTTACCTTCAGTGACTTGCATTTAGTACTTGACCATTGTGGACAAAGATCCACCAACTATAGTTCCAGAAGCCTGCAGGTTTAACACTAACAATGTATTGGATTTGGCTTAACTTAAATAAATAGATAAGATATAACTTCCATTAGTGCATTCGACACAGAAGATCATACATAAGCAAAAAACATTGTTTTTTACCATGATGATGTTGGTTATGTTCATGATGATGGAGACACGCCAACAATCTGAAGACCACCCCCGTTTGCATCCTTCTTCTGTTCACAGGCTATGCGTTGCCTTTGTAAATATTCCTCTTTTTTCATGCTTCAATCGAATATACCACCCTTTTCCATTCTATTGTTCTTGACCTTTGCGACTCTGATAATTACAATTGTTGGTTAGGTCCGTAAATGGGACATGCTCAGCAGATCGTGTAAGAAGATTCTCCCGGTTGTTGCTCTTCAACCGTTTTTCTTTCGATCGATGGAAAATAAGAGCTCAATATACAACATTAGATGATTTTAGTACGTTCGATCTAGGTTTGTGGACGGTCCAGATCCTCCGGATCTAGCAGTCTGGGTCTTTTAATATTAGTGGAGAAGAATAAGGAAAAATGCCCACAACAACTACAGTATAAGAACAAAAAAGGCCCAACATAACATCCAGCGACGAAGTACGCTGCTAGCGCTCGACTGGGAAAAAAACTTATGTAACTAATCGATAGAGATCCCCTAATTCAATTGGCATGTACGAGTCTCATGCCATCATCTGTGCATGGCCTGTTTTAAATTTAGCTTGACCGTTGTAGCCAGTCTGCATGAACAAGCGTAGCATTAGCTTACATGCATCCTACAGATACATATTATACACATATAGATAAATGAAATTCATCTAATATGAAACTAAAGGAGTAATAATAATATACATAAGTACCATAATTCCAGAACGAACCCCTTCTCAATACAACTGGTTCCTATTCTTCTCCATGGTCTTGTGTGTGATCCAAATTCCAAGGATGAAGCACCATAAATCCCCACACGAAAAAATAAAGAAAAAGATTAAAATCATAGATTAAGGAGAAAGAGAGTAATCTCTTATCGGCCGGCATCTTGAGTTGAGAAGTCTAGATTATGGATCGGCCAAGACGCGCGCGGCAGCTGAACTGAATCAACTTGCGCTGGACGGGAGACCTGGAGTACAGTTTGATCACGCCGGTCGTCCGGTGTGGCCAAGGCTGACGGGACATAGGAGGCGGTCGCCGGCGGTTTTGGATGTACAGTACATAATCAAGTTACCTCCAGCAAGCATAAACAGGAGCTATACCTCCTCGATCCCATTTCCAAAACACAGCATGCAAGTAGCATCAGTATATAACCTACGGTAGCAGCAGACTGTTATTGAAGCAAACAATAGAACGTAATGGAACCAGATCATGCTTCGGTTGAACGCCTAAACCACCATATATACAAAGAAATCAACCGTGTGCACATCGAAGAGGCAACTCCTTAGTCCTTCGATCCAAGCATTAACCAACTGCAAAATAAAACTCGTCTGCTCTATAACTACTTGAACCATCTCGTACGGTTTCTAATTGCCATTGGTCTTCTCCACTCCCAGAATGGTGATGATTAAACTATTGATATCAAGGTCAAGCTTACCAGCTACTTAAGGTAGCAGAAATGAGACAAACGGCAGCAGTGATTCATAGGATGCAAAACCCTTTGGAGGGCTCTCCTGAATGCCGCCCCGTATGAGCTGACAGTAATTCCACCAGTTTTTGAAATGAGGAGAAAATTCCCGGTGCTCCTCATCTAAGGTTCTGAACATTTCACCTTTCTCAAATACTTTGACAAGAAATTCTAGCAGCACTGGGAACCGAATTGCCTCAGATATTGTAACAATGACCCGGCACAAGGCTCTCTTTATCACATTGTCTTGTGCTGTGCCCGGAGTGAACTCTGACAGGTTGATGTATGTCTCATTTTGACCTTCCATTCCAATAATGAAGCTCTTATACTTTTGCCCAACGTCCTGGTATCTCCCCTTAAAGGACAGGATCCTGATGTAGGCAGCCATGTTTGCTGCATTCACGTCCTTAATGATATCTGCATCCCCAAACACCCACCAGAAATTATCCGCCAAAAACCCTTGGAAATACATTCCCGAAAAGGCAAACAAAAGAGGAACAGGCTCAGCCCCTTCTTTGCTCGGTGGAGGGAACAGATCAACGACAAAATACTTCCGGTTGCAATCTCGACTGGGGAGCACTGGGATACGGTACTTATATGAGTGGCCTGTTGGATTGCCTTGACTATCAACAACTGGGATCTCCTGCTCAAAGAATTCCAAAGATCTTTTCTTGAGAAGCCTCCTCAGCTCTCGTATGAAGGACAGGTATGACCGCCCCATCTTTTCGGGCTCATCGTACAGCCTGAGCTGCAATCTGTCCAAATCCTGCACAGAAAAATGTTAATTATCCAGAAAAGCCTTCACCAAATCAATACTGCAGTAAGTTCTCAATTACAGAAGTGTAATAGCAATCAATTAAGAAAGGAACGATCTCCCTAAATTTTATTGAGTTCAGAATTACAGTTTCGGATGGTGTACACGTTCAGCACCTATAGCCTTAGTGTCAAATATTCTTGAATTGTGATCCTTCAGTATCAGCCACCAAGATGATGTAATTTCATCTTTTTCCGTTAGCTCGAGAAGTGCCATTGAGGCTGAGCCGAAGGAGCTAAAGCTTGCTACCAGTTTATAAATTTTTTTGGGTCATATTCATAAGGTAGTTAATATTGTTGGGCACCCACTATACATGCAAACTTGAATGCATCTCCAAATGGTTCAAATGTACTCCTACAATTGTCTGTGAGCATCCTAGAATGTCATTGATAACAAATCCGGATGAAAACATACTCTTATTGTGCAAACGAAGCGGGCAACAAACAATAGTATATCAGCTGTTCATGTACAAGATGTTCAACATGTGCAAACACTACAGGTTCAGAAAAGTAAATTTGTTACAGCAAAGTACTTCGAAGGAATTGTAAATCAGTTCAGGTATGTAAAATGGTACCAGTTTATAAATCTAGCCTGAGCCGAAGGAGCTAAAACTTGCTGCCAATTTAGAAGGTACGTAGTTAATTTTGCTGGGATACCCATGCAAATTTGATTGCATTCTCAAATGTCTTTTCTGCTATTTATCACTTCAGTTGAAAAGGAAAGCACTGTCTCGCTAGCTATGTACTTCTAAAATCGGTTATACAGCATCTTAGAATGTAACTGATAACAGGTGCTGAACGGAAACATATACATGTCGTGCAAACCAGGGGCAGCAAATAATAGAGGATCAACTGTTAGTGCAAAACGTTCAACATCCCACAAACTTGGTACAGCAATATTCAAATGTACATACACAAGTAAGGTTTCAGACAAGTAAATGTAACCAGCCTAAGCCATCAGCTACAGAAAATTACTTAGATAGATTTTGCAAATTGCCGTACGAAATACTTCTCCTTACTAGTAATCATCTCGAACCGCATTTTGAACTAAAATTCCCATCGGAAGGAGTTTAGTATCCACATCGTTGCTTAAGAACAGTTTTGCGTCTGACTGGGGGATCGGATGGAGGTGCACTGTACTGTTTGCTCTAAGCCCGCGGAACGGCGGGGTCCCAGTGGCCGCGCGATCGCGCCGTACGGCGGGGGTAGCAGTTGCGAACGGCGGCGCGGCGCGGTGCGCTAGCACGAGAGGCACATAACCGGAAAAAAAAAACTAGAAGCCATCGTTGCGAGCTCCGACGAAAGCTCCCCCAGGCCCCAGCTCGACCGCGGGGGGAGAGGGTAGAGGACGGCGCGGTAGCGGTGGGGTGCCTGCTGGTCGACACCACCCGCCGCAGCACGTACGGCCGTGTTCCTGGTGGCCGCGCATATGGCGCCCTACGGCGGGGGGTCGCGATCGCGCACGGCGGCTGCGCTCTACCACGAGAGGGAGGGGGCGGAGGGAGGGGGAGGGAGTGAGCTAGGAGGCTAAGCGGCACGTACCCGAAACAAATCCGCCGCCATCAGCGAGCTCCGACCACAGCTGCGCGAGCTCGGCTGCCGGGAAAAGGTGAGAGAAGGTGATGCCCGCACAGTTAGGGGTTTGGTCCCTTGAGGGTTTAGAGGATACGATCAAGTGGGATGGATTCACTCTACAAGTGTTCAATACATTTAAGATGTCCACTCCCTCTAAATACTTCCCATGCAATATTAGCGAAAGGGGAGATATTTAACCAAGTGTATTAACGCATCATTTTTTTGGGGTTGTGCCACGTACGGGGCTGCTCCCGTCTCATAAAAGTAAATTTTTTGGCCATCTCATCCTTGCAGCATACCACTCGCCCCGCGAGCAAATACTATTGCAGCAGAGTTGCAATGTTTTCACCCCACATTGGGTCAAAATGGATATGTCTATCGCAACATTTCAAAGTATATGTGGCAAAAACATCCACATGCACAACATCTTGATCGGACACACCAAAATTGTCGAGATAAGGTCCAAAACACGTATGTAGCATGACAAGCTAATGTTTGGAGCATTTCACGAAAACAGTTGCAGCATTTGAAGCAATATTTCCAGCGGATGTTTATAGTCGTCGCAGCATTTCGCTCATGTGTTTGTTTTAGGAGCAAAACACGCCCGACTTTGCAGTAAGTGAAAAAAAAACCACGCGACGCCGGAAATAGGCAAGTTAGTAATCTTAATTGGACTAGCAATTTTCGCCGCCCGCAGACTCATCGGACCCATACCACCACTAGATCCGGCCACCTTGGACACCTTCCCTAAGCTCCACCATCTCTCTCAGGTTCAGTCTGGCAAAGAATCTCATATCTCGATCTCCAACCTATAAAAGGGGAGGGAAGAACAAGGAAGGAATGCAGTGTTTAGGCTAACGAGCTGGGGTGCAACAAAGAGGCGTGTATGCAAACAGTGACATGTGGGATGAGAAACGCTAGCAAAAAACTACGGGAGTAGAGAGCCCAAGCGTGCCACTTTCTATGTGTGGTGCCATCATCTGGAAGCCATTAACCCACACTGAAATGTGATGGTCGCAACTAACTTTTTCAAAAATTTAGAGAAACCGCCAAATATGGAGGCCATGTTGGATGGAAGCCACTGAACTATTTTAGCGCACGTTGTCGTCAGGTCAAACCTCGCAATTATCTCTTTTGACCCCTTTCTTTCCATGTGGGTCCTACCACCTTGCCATGTCCTCAAACAATGAAGCGGAGACCCACAAGCAGTCGCTCAAGTCCAAAGTTTCACCCCCATATTGGATTGAGGTGATGTTTTTTTTATTCACCTTCTTGCCGAGGCACAGTAACCATCCTCTCTGCCATCCCCTTGCCCAGTATCATGCACCACCACCACCTTTTTTTTGCACATTGTTGTCCGTTGCTGCCACGCCGTCACTCTCGCAGCCCTCCTGGAAGCGCACATGTCCGCCTCTTGTGACGCCGGTAGACCCTCCATTTATCCCTTGATCGAGAGGTGAAGCCGATATGGTGTTTGATATCAAATCGAGCCAACTAGAGCTTATTTCAAAGGAGTCAACGGTAAGCTCACAAGAGGTAATAAAACAAATTAGAAGCAATATAACTAGTAGAAATAAAATATTTCCGAATATATAAGGATTTATGGTAACCCTACAACAACGTACGGTGTTAGAAAATTGCTTGAGGTTGGAGCTCGAGTATAGTAGTGATGGTTTTCCCAGATTGGTGAGTCCGGGTTTACTCTTGCTTCCCAAACGGTACTGTACTAGTGTAGTTATTAATTACAATCTTACTAGTATGAGTTTAAAAGATATAATAATGTTCAAAAAACAAAGTTCAAAAGATATAGTATCAGATAACAAGATAAATGTACAGTATTATATATTTTTGAATTGAAATAATAAATATCTACGAATGCATGTTGTTCTGAAACTACCGGACTTTTCCGTGTGGTCCAGTGTGCACGCTCGCGATTTCCGGCGTCGGGAGGAAGGACCCGTAGCTTCTTTTCCGTAACTTATTTCCCGCAAGTCAAACACCTCTCTCTCCGGCTGGGCAGCTGAGGACCGGACGGAATGCTGCCGCTGCCGGCCGCGCTGCTGGTGCTGGACATGTACGCCAAGTGCGGCGCGGTGGAGCAGGCCGCGGAGGTGCCCATGGCGCGGTGGCACACACACGTCCATGCATGATCTCGGGGCTCGAGGCGCACGGCCGGGGAGAAAACGGGCTGGCGCTCTTCGCCCCGACATGCGATGAAACCAATTACCAAGTGACCTTCCTCGGTGTGCTTTCCGCGTGCTGCCAGCCACGCAGACGCAGGGTTCGTCGAGGACGGCCGGCCTTCGGAACTTGGACGCCATGGTGGAGCTGCACGGCGTCGAGCACTACGTACGGCTGCGTCGGAGGAGCTCGTTGCCGCGATGCCGGTCCGGCCCGACTAGCCCATCTGGCGCGAGGGCCGGCACAGCGAGGCGTTGCTGGAGATGCAAGGTCCCCGGCTGCAGCCTCATCGAGATCGACGGCGTGGTTCACGAGTTCCGCCCAACTCAGTCCATCTCCTGTAAATTACAAGTGACCAGAGTAAATTCACTGACAAGTGAACATATTGAACAGCTTGACATGTAGACCCCTCGTAATATCCAGACTATTAATTGCACAACTTAGAGAATAACTTGGTGTGCAAATTCGTCTAGTTCTGCACTATATCAACCTGATAGTTCATGTGACGCTATGGAGTTCCATTGTCACCATTCTTACTGTCATTGCAAAACTCCAGTAAAAGAAGGGGTGCAGTATTCAGTTCAACTATATGGTGCACGTAGCTCTCCTGAACCTATGCAGGAACATTTGCCACAAGAATGGGCAGTGTGAACAGATTCCATGTCTGAGTCTCACTACCGTGGGGAATATCCAGGATGTGCATCTTCATCTGCATTCAGAATAGACACAACACAAATTATTTCTCCCTCTGGTCCATCTATCTTAATAAGGTTCATCTGCCAAATTGACACCCTCTTCTTTCGCATCCACCTCAAGCATTTCGACTTTCTTTGTGTTACCTAAACTGTAGTGTAGAATACATCCCATTATGTAGATGTAAGGTAGATACAAATTCATACACTAGATGGAAACACATTTCTTTTTGCTATGAAAATAGTTGAATGGGGTTAACAAATGTATTTCGTGTAAAATATAATGCAAAAAAGCTAAGTGTAAATATCATTTTTTTTTCATCAGGACACTAACTCATTGATTGCTTTGCAGCAAAAATCTATGATCATACAAGCTATAAAGGAATCATGCTACGACTTCGAAGCAGGCCTTCATTAGATAATCAGGACTATCACCCGCATGCAAGAATAAAAAGGAGACACAGAAATCCAGTTGGCAAGAGGAATGAAAAGAAAAAAGTTTCCATCAACAAGAACAAACACCCCCACTCACGGCTGAACGTTTCAAAGATAAACTTCCAATAATTTTCAGTACCAATAGAAGTAACACTTTGGGAGAGAACAAGAAAGAATAGTGGTTGAAAATGTTAAGTTATCCGTGACACGAAACAAACCAGTGGCTCCAACACCGCGGATAAAGACATAGGAATGGTGCCTGAAACAACAAGCGTAGGGTTCACTGCCAAGAAACATAATGTGCTATAGTACGTGGTCCACACCCCGTAAGCAAGGAAGCTAAGCACTTCGCTGCCACTTAGGACTTGTCTTCGTCTAATCACCAAGGATTGCTTAATAAAAGGATTTCTGATTGAGCTAATGAAACCAAATATTTAGAGCTGATCCTCGAAATAAGAGAGGGTTTTAATCTTCGGATTCAGGCCCTTCCTCTTTCGGATCCTGTTGACATGTTCAGCAGCAGGAGACTGGGCATTCAATGGATCAGAATATATGATCTCCCACTTATTCTCAAACATTAGAACAGAGATAGCCTTCTTAGAGGTTGCATCACTGAGTGCCTTGGAGAAATCAAAGGAATCTTGAATAGGTAGCCTGCCTTTGATAATGTACAATACCTTACCAAACTTCTGTATCTCCTCCTTGTTTACAACCTCCACACCCCTCTCGTTAAGAAGGCAATCAACAGCATTAAGTGCCTGCTCAGGTACTTGTATATGCACCAGGTAGATAGGCTCTAGCAGCCTTGGCGTAGCAATGAGCTGTGAAGCAAGGGTTGCTCTTTGGGCTGCTGAAGCAACTAGATTAAGGCCCCTTTGATTAACATCAGAGTGTAGACCAACATCAGAAACCACAAAGCTAATGCCCCGCATCTCTTCGTCAGCCAACACACCTCTTTTGGATGCCAAACGAAATCCAGAGAAAAAAGAAGTCTTGATCTCATTTGTCAATCCTTTGCACTTATCTGTAAGCATGTTGGGGCCAGTGGTCTCAGGTCCAAAGCACCAAATATTTTCCATGCCACCATCACCCCAATTCAACTTCTCACACAAGAATTTGGAAGAAGCACCAGAAGTATCACTTGGATCAAAGCGGCCAGAGCTAATTTCCTCCAAAACATCATTGTTCAAGGGAAGGGCTCTCATACAGAAGTAATTGTATTTGTTCTTGAAATAACATTTAGCATCACACTCACATACATCTAGGACAGTCTCACAGAAGGCAGCTTCAAATGGGGAAACAATAATTTCAGCACCATCCACGAAATTCTTCTTCAGATTCTCCAAGCAGACCTGAAGGTGAAGCTCCCCAGCTCCAGCAATAACAGGCTGACCTGATTCTTCCACAGCGTAACTAACTGCAAGATCAGATTTTACCAAACTCTTCAAACCATTAAGAAGCTTGGGAAGATCAGCAGGAACCTTGCACGCAACAGGAACACGCACAACAGGGGACATCGATAGTTTCATTGCTAGGATTGGGCAGGCATCTACTGACTTCTCATTCGTTAGTGTTGAATTCTTTGTAATTGACTCATCGAGACCAGCGATAGCAACAGTATTACCACATGGAACTTGTTCAACAGTCTCCAACTTATTCGCCATCCAGATTGCAGTTTGCTGCACACTCTTCACACAAAGATCCTTGTTGCGGTCAGACGCATAGTTGGGACCCATGATACGGACCTTCTGGCCTGTTGTAACCTTCCCTGAGAAGACACGGCCAAAGGTAAAAAATCTTCCCTTGCCGAATGAAATCATCTTGGAAACGTACAACATCAGAGGACCTTCAGGGTCACAGTTCCTAATGGCAGTGGCATATTCATCATCAAGGGGTCCATCATACAAGTTCTCCACACGATATTTTTGAGCCATTCATGGAGAGGGAAGGTGGTAGACTATCATGCTAAGCAGAGCACGACTCGCTGGCAGCCATTTTTTCATAACATGCTTCATGAGAGCCTCACCCGTTAGCTCCTTCTCATCGCTCGTCATGGTCACATTAATATGCCGCAACATACGCCACAACTCATCCTTCTGATCATTCATGCAGATGTTGATGATTTTCTTGATTGGATCATAGCAGAATTTAACAAACCCTCGCGTGCAGGTAGCAGAGCCAGTGTGCTTGGAAGTCCATTTTTTTGTTATTTGGTCATAGAAATTCTCACCCCAAAGCCTCTCCATCATCTTAACTTCATCAACTCCAAACTTGGAGGCATACATCTTGGCGAAGTCGGCAAGGGTGAAAGCCCAGCCGTGCAAACCAGAAGAGAAAGCAACAGATCCACTTCCTGGGCAGACCATAACATCACCAAGGGCTTTGTCTTCATATGCTGCTAGGATGTTATTTGCCTTTTGGATTCCAGAAGAGAAAACCTGATAGGCCACCTCACCCTCAATCTGAAGCTCAAGAAAGCACTTGTCCACCTTGTTCATTGTAAGGACAGGCCTGATCCTCTCACCAAGAGCTTGCTGAAGCACAATTTTTGTCTGCTCATCGATACCTTCAATGCAGTCAATAACCACCAAAGCACCATCCGTTATATGCAGAGCAGCCCTGACTTCCGAAGAAAAATCAACATGTCCAGGACAATCAGTAAGGTTGATCAGGTATGCATTCCCTTCTCTCTCGCCGTTGTACAGCTCGAGTGATTCATCACTCATCTCATAAAAAAGAGAGATGGCAGTGGCGTTGACTGTAATACCACATTCAACTTCATCTGCACCATCTGCGCAAGTAGCAGCAATGCACACATCATTTGCAACTTCCTGGGCAAAAATCCCAGCATCTGCCACAAGGGAATTTGTAAGGCTAGACTTGCCTGCAGATAGTGAAACGTTTAAGATTAAGCAGTACAGAATGTTGCACAAAGAATGAAAAGCAAACTGAACAATACTACAGTAGAAGAAAAAAAAAGTATTTGAGAACAGACTATATGTTGCATTCATGAATTAATACATATTTGTAGACATATAAACCAACCAATCAAGAACAACCGGCACCGGTATAAATAGCATAGCAAAGGCATCCAAACAGATGCAAGAAAACATAGACATTCCAGCCAAAAAAGCTATAAGAAACATAATAAAGACATGTATACAACTCAAAAGAAATGGAGATCAATGTTCTTGTTGATACCATGTCCCTGGTGAGCAATGACAGACATATTGCGTATGTTGCTCTTCTTGTTCATGATCGTATGGAGCTCTTTTTCTGTGAGCTTGGCCATCTTGACTGCTTTTGATTATCAACCTACAAATATGTCCTCTTGATTTGAAGAACATAGCAAAAAGTCACATAGAGTAGAAAGTTGAAATAACAAAAATGAAGTACGTAGATGAAGAAAAAAAATGTGAGGATATTAGTAATGAACCTGGTAAAGGTATGAATCAACAGACTAAAGAATGAACCGTTACAGCATAGAACCAGCATGCGCCCTAAGCTATGAATCAACGGCAGCACGCAACTGCCCATATCGAAACTGAATGATAGTTACAGTCGTTTCCCGACAAGGATTGATGTTTAAGTATCCACTACATGAATTCTTCCAGTGTGTGTTCGTTTAGGGTGAATCTATCATGACGATGGTCCGAAATTGTTCACGAATCAACAACGAGACGATCATGCGAGAAGGGTCCGTACCCTGCTGGTTGCGCGCCGTGAGGCCCGTGAAGACCAGTGCGCCGCTGCGGGGCAGTCGATGGAGGAGCAGGGTCACCGCCTTGTACTTGTCCTGGAGTGTACGTACCGGTGTGGACGCCGCCGAGGCTGTCGGCGGAGCAGAGACCTTGCCCTTGTGGCAGTCGGCGACGCGGGTTAGGCGGGGCAGAGACGGCGGACGACCTTGCCCTTGTAGAAATCGACGATGCGGGTTAGGCGGAGCAGCTGGGACGGTGCCGGTGTGCCGCCGGCGATGCTGTCCTTTTTGAGGGTTTCCGGCGAGTCTGCCTGCTTTCCCTCTTAACGTTGCCGGAGGAAATGGGGAATGGACCTTGATGGGTCGACGGCCCGTTGTTAGCTGCAATGATGTGCCCACCACAGTTGAGGTCTTCGTCCAACCAGCTACTGATTTGGGCCCAGTCCACCTCCAAAACAGAGGGCATGGTTGTTCTTGAAGAAAAAGAACAGAGGGCAGGCATGTGACTGGTGTTCACATGATTGAAATTTGACTTTTGGTATTATTACTAGTAAAATCATGCAACAAGATTTATTTTTATATCAATTCTGATTTTGTATGTGCATGGTGTTATATTTGTAGACACATGGTCAAAGAAAATCAAGTGTAACTTTAAAAAAATCTAATAGTCCTTAAAGGAAGAAATGCAGGGAGAATCGAAAAAAAACTCACTATGTGTCATTTGTTTGTTGGATTCTATTTCAGTTATCAGAAAAATCTCAATCATATACTCCCTCCATATTATATGAACCACTCAAAGCTAAACAATCCAAGTATTTATCCAAATTACACGATGTATAACCTCAAATTATCTTCAAGTTCTAGCAGCGTCCAAACTTAGATATACCTGTTTTAAGTCTTTATCACCTTCTGACATTGAAACCAAATCTAACCATGCACAAAAAACAAATATAACCAAATAACAGTTTTTTTTGTCTAGATGAACTATATATATATATAGGATGGAAGTTAAACTAATTAGCACTATCGTTTTAATTATAGCTTTAGGATATCCAGTTTCTGTAAGGAAACGTTAAACGTTTTCACAAACGAATTGGTGTGACCTGCTCTATAGGAAACCCAACGTTTATGTTGCAAAGTCTTACATGATGCTTCTTATGAATATAGGAAAAGAAACACTGCAAAATGCATTGAAGGACATGAGCTGACAAATCAAAATTAACATATGCACAGGAGGAGGGCAAGCTTTAATTGACCGGATATTGCAGAAAATGACATGAACTGCATATGAGGTCATACATAAAAAAGAACTCCATGTGCTCCAAACAAACTCTCTGAGAGGACCATAAATAGACCTAACAGAAGATACCACTTCTAAATACCTCAATCCCCTAAGAATACTAAGCTCACTAGGAATAGAGACTTCTCCTTCTCCCACATGTCCACATCATGGTGGACCCCACTTATATTTCACTTTATACATTTCACTTTATATTTAGTTGTAGTTCATAATTTTAAATTAAGTTTAAAAAATATTCTATTAAATATATACATATGTTTATACTTATATATATTAAATTTTTGGTTAAATAAAACTGGATTCCCATCTTTAAAAAAAGCTCATTTTTTCTCTAAAAAATACTCTTTTTGTAGACAAAAATACAAAAAAACCTCTAAAGTGTGTGTGCACGGCAGTGGTATGTTTTATTTCAAATTTTTGAAACCTAAACATGTCGCGGTGAGTTTGGAGCTACCGATGATATCCGATAACCCTCTCTCTTATCTAAATTTTAGCGTCCACCGTAGCGCCGTTCCACCTGTGTCACACGACGATGTTTCTCTCCCTCCGCCTCCTCGAGTCGTATTATACCGAAACAATCGTCCCTACGCAAAGTTTGCCCTTCTCTCCACACACACCTCTGCCTTTGTCAAGCACTTGTTACTACATAACTAACATGACACCTCATCTCTGATGCCACATGACACCGTTTCTCTGCCTCCGACTCTCTCGAGTCGTATTGTACCAAAAACAACCGTCTCTACGCAAAGTTTGCACTTCTCTACACACACCTCTGTCTTCATCTTGCACCTCTGACTACACACCTTCATTCCTGATGTGGAGCCTCAAGTTCATTGTTAATTTGCACACACCACATGCGATTCCCTCTGGTGGCCACTCAACACCAAGTGCATTGTTAACTTGCGCGCCACGTACGCTCCCCTCTGGTGCGCATCCAACGCCATTGAGCTAGCTTCCTATAATTCTCACAGAAGTTGCATGTGAACACCCATATCGGCTCCCCCATCGCCCACTGCTGTCACTGTTGCTATTAGTACTGGTCGACTCTCCATCCCTAATATCGCCTGTCAAGTCCATTGTTAACTTGTAGCAACACTCTCCTCTGGTGGCTAGTCAATGCCATTGAGCTGACTTCCTACAACCCTCACAGTAGTACATATAAATTGTATGTCAAAAGAAGTATATTCCTACAATTCAATATATAGTAGTTGGTGGTATTCATACCATTTTTTGTATACAATCTAGATGGAATGCACACATTAATATTGCATGTTTAAAATCTCAGTTTGCTTTATATTTTTGTGAATTATTTAGTTTTTGTGAAATGTTTCTCTCTTTTAATATAGTATCGACTGTATTCAATGCAATTTATTTAAATATGTTAGGACATAATTATGCCAACTATTATTGATTTTTCGCTAATTTATGTCTGAAAATATACTTGATTTTATTATATTAACATCAATGACCTTCACCGTATGACCTTGGTGGCTAACCTAGCTCTTTGAGTTTGCAATGTTTATCATATATCATATAAAGTATGTAGATTATCAGGAATTAAACATCAATGACCTTCAACGTATGACCTTGATGGTTAACCTAGCTCTTTGAGTTTGCAATGTCCATCATATAAAGTATGTAGATTATCGGGAATTTCAACAAATCATTATAGGACCATGTACACAATTTAACTCTCATGACATTTCATAATTATCGCATCTTGATTATATAACTAAATATAATCTGAGTCTGATTGTCTAAATGAGTGTAAACTCCTTTAAGTGGGTCATGCTCTTTCTGTTAAGTGGTGTACTCCTAACTTTAATACAACTAAATAAGTGTGTCCATTCTCTACTTCTATGTAGTGATCGAGTTGTACTATTTTTCATTATTAATATTGTTTTATATGTATGTTTCACTATTTTTTTATCTATCGTTGTTCCTATAGGACGGATGCGGCAGCGCTCGTCTTTTCCTTCTAGTTTCTACTATGCCAACAATATACTGAGCATGGCCAACTAACTTCACATGCTAACAGCCAGCTTTGAGGTAATTCAACCCGCATTGACCTGGTGTTAAAAAATAGGAATATGTACTGCCATGACAGCGTGCTTGGTATAAAAAAATTAAAGAGGGGATTCAAAAGGTACATGCTCAAAATGAGAGGTTCTCAAGTGAAATGAATATTACACATGTATATAATTTAAGAAAAGACACCTAACCCATCTAGTACCTTATTCGGTTAATCTATTCGGTTTGTCTTTTGCTAGAAAATGTCCAGTATTGAATCACATTGCCACATTCATTAAGTTGGCACCAGTTAACGTTTTTTTTGAAAGATCAAGCAACTGCTGGCTTTTTGATTAATTAGTAGGTAGAATATGTACAGAGTGGCAGTAATGCTAAGGAATAACTGAAAAGAATTTCAGAGAAGAGAAAGAGCCACAAAAAGGCCCCAAAATCTACTCCGGGTCCGCCACCCCGGCGCCCTCCAACCTTGCCAGCGACCTATGTTACACAGGCTCCCACAGAGCACCAAGAACTTCAAAGCGGTGTCTTCAAGAAGATAACGACGTAGACGCCGCCACTGCCAACTCCTACGGAGTTGGGTTTTCACCCGAAGAAATCATGGTCTCCGAGGTGTGGAGAGGGTCAGGTTTCCACGACGATGCCTTCAGGAAGGTAGCGACGCACGAGGACGTCGTCATCGTCGGCACCGGTCCAAGACCGGTGCGAGGCTTTCGCCCGAAACACCTAGCCCATGCCACATGAGTTGGAACATAGACGCCGCCGACGACCACCAACTCCGGTAAAGACCACCTCAGCCGTGGCACCTCACACCACAGCCTAAATGCCGCACCGGAGCACCAAAGCCACCTCTCCGGGGCCGCCGCCCCGGCATGCCAAGGTGCTGGATCTTGGCGGGATGCCCAGATCACCACCTTCTGCAGCTCATGGAGACCGACGAAGAAACAAAGCTGAAAACCAATTGGGATCTGGTCCCGGCCCGACCCTCCGCCACACAACCTGCAGCATATCCAACAGGCCAGCCTGAAGATTGAACCATGGCTAGCCGAGACCAACCGCGCAAGATGCAGGGAAGATGCCGACGGACGAGGCACCATCGTGCCCACTACTATGCCGACAGACCCCCTACAGCAGGCGTAGACGCCTCCTCCTCCAGACCCGATCGAAGAAGACCATCCTCGCCGGGACGCACACCAGCCACCAGCGCCCAGCCGCGACCGCCGCCGACCTGGGACGAAGCCCCGGCCAGCACCAAAGCTCCCGAGCGAGCACACCATCGACGGGCCCGCCGTCGCCCAGATCCGGCCCGCACGGGCCCAGCACGCCGTCGAAGCGCATCCGCGCCGCCAACCTGCCACCCACGAGGCCAGGACGACAAGCCGCTCCCCACCAGCTCCGGAGCCACCGCCCCGGCGTGCCTGACGGGCCGCCATCGCCGTCCCAGGCGGGTCCGACGACCTTTGACGCCGAACGAGAGGAACCACCCCCGCCAGCCAGCCGTATGGCAGCGGGGAGGCCGCCGCCACCGCGGCCCGGAGGCCCGCAGCAGCAGCGGCGAGGGGAGCAGAGGAGTAGGGGGCTGGGGGTGGCACGGTTTTTTTCCTCCGGTGCCGCCTGGGAGCGACACGGGAGGAGGAGAGGTCCTTAGTTAACGTTTTTCTTCATGAAGGAAGTGCTAATGATCAATGCAGTTGGCATTGATCAAACTCTAAACTTCCCCATAGACGAAGCTGAAGGTAGAACAGAAAATGCATAAAGTTACGGAGAACAAGAGATTTTGGAACCTGACGGGGAGCAATTTCGCGAGTCTGATGTCCATGAACCAGGAAAGTGTGTTGCAGGCCCGTTGGCTACGCTGATGTTGTCTGCGGCTTCGGCGTGGCAGTGTGCAGGGCGACATATATACCACGCGGCCGGTCGGTGCAGGTCAGCAGGTGAGTCCCATGGGGCGCGGGGGTAGGCGTTCCTGTGTGCAGGCGCAGCCGGCTCTTGTAGTTGACATCCAGGACGGCTGCTTCGTGTGTCGGCGTTCAGGCGTGCAAGGAAACCCACCGCCGTGGCCGGCCGGTGCAGGTTCACGTGCAGGGAAACCGGGCGGTGCAGGTTGACGTGCAGGGCATCGGCTTCGCGTGCCAGACGACATCTCGGCGTGCAGCGCGACCAACCGCCGCAACCGGCCGGTGCAAGTTGACGTGTGCAGATCATCGGTTTCGCGTGCCAGCCGGCGTCCCGGCATGCAGGGCGACCCACCGCCGCGACCGAGCAGTGCAGGGGGGACATGCAATGCGGCGGCTTCGCGTGGCGGCGTTTAGGGCTTGCGGGATCTCCCGAGACGGGCAGGGCAGGGTGAGTTGCGGCGGCAGTCAAAAAGGCAAGAATTTTAATGTGACCTGATGTTAGGCCTGCTGTTGACTGGTGAGGCTTCATAAAGTTTAGTCCCATCTCGTTTAGGGAAAGAGGCCACACCCAGCTTATAAGGGAGATATTCCTCCTCCTATCAGTTCGGAGTTTTAGGATGAAATGGGCTCTCCTCTTGTTGTTGGGCCGTGTGCGCATAAACGTCTGAAACTAGACCGAGTGCTGGGCTAAATTTGAATGGACGCTAACATCTGGTATCAGAGCCAGCATTGCCATGTCTACCTGGGGGGCTTCCTAGGGGGATGGGATGTTAGTGCTGCTGTTGACTGGTGAGGCTACATAAAGTTTAGTCCCAGCTCGCCTAGGGGAAGAGGCCACACCCAGCTTATAAGGGAGAGATTCCTCCTCCTATCAGTCCGGGCTTTTAGGATGAAATGGGTTCTCCTCTTGTTGTTGGGCCGTGTGCGCATAAACGTCTGAAACTAGACCGAGTGCTGGGCTAAATTTGAATGGACGCTAACATCTGCTATCAGAGCCAGCATTGCCATGTCTACCTGGGGGGCTTCCTAGGGGGATGGGATGTTAGTGCTGCTGTTGACTGGTGAGGCTACATAAAGTTTAGTCCCACCTCGCCTAGGGGAAGAGGCCACACCCAGCTTATAAGGGAGAGATTCCTCCTCCTATCAGTCCGGGCTTTTAGGATGGAATGGGTTCTCCTATTGTTGTTGGGCCGTGTGCGAATAAACGTCTGAAACTAGACCGAGTGCTGGGCTAAATCTGAATGGACGCTAACACCTGATTGGAGTTTCTCCAGAGGATGGAGAATTCCGGATTTAGCCGCTGGAAGAAAGGCTGGAAATTTCCTAGCACCGGAAGTTCTGGCCTGGAGACCGGAAGTTCCGGTGCCCCGGAAACTTCCGGTCTTTCTTCCGGGAAAAGTTCCGGTTTCTCCAGGGGATGGAGAATTCCAGACTTTGCCACTGAAGGAAAGGCTGGAAATTTCCTGGCACTGGAAGTTCCGGCCTTCTGACCGGAAGTTCCGGTGCACCGGAAACTTCCGGCACTTCTTCCGAGCAAAGTTCCGGTTTCTCCAGGGAGTGAAGAAAACTGGACTTAGCCACATAATGAAGTGCTGGAGTTTCCTGAGCACCGGAAGTTCTGGTCTGAGACTCGGAATTTCCGGACTTAAGGAAAACCAAACCAAATTTTCTGGAAAATAAAAAATTGTACATGAGCGATGGAATAGCAGGGTTCAAGGGAAAAACCCGTGGAGAATGTTTTTAATGCCCATTAAGTGGCGAGGCATTAAAAACATTCCATCCAATCAGGTCGCTTAATAATCCACGATTTATGTCCCATCGATCAATTAAGGGATGATGGAGAAAACCTCCTCAACCGCTCAGTTGCATGCCGATGTATCCTGTTGGTCAGCAAGATCCCGGGCCAGCAGGAACGCAGCGTCGTCTTCCTTCCTGCATCTCAGCGGCGGCTCCGCTTCTGCATCGACTCGTACGTCATCGCCTCATCGGCCCTTCTTGCACAGCGTGTGCAACGGCATAGCCAACTCAACGGCATGGCCAGCAGCAGCGCCTGACGGTCCCTGCAACACTACACGAGCTAGCAGATTGTGTACACAGCGAACCGGAAAACACACACGTGCATCGCTACAGGAAACACAGCCCAACCCGACGGCCATTTCAACGCCGACGGTAATATGTCGGAGCCGTCGGTGTTATAATGTGAAACCGATGAAACGAAAAAATCTACCAACAGACCGTGTTTACATTCATGCAAACGGTGATACTTGAGAACCTGGATCCGTCCCTGGAAGGAGGATGGTGATACTTGCATGAGAAACGGTGATGATGTTATAGGCTTCTCTTATTTTTATAACAACTTTAAGACAAATTTACTACACTGAAAAGAACTAGGGAGGGGCTGCGATATTCTACAAGCATTTTAAACATAACAAGGAATTGAGCATAGGGCGAACAAGTGGTCAAGTATTAAGCCATCAATAATTATCTTACTAAGTGTTATATTTTTTAACAAGCTGTAATAGTTTTTCAGAATCTTTCGTGTGTACACTTATTTTTTGGCTGGCTGCGGTGATCTCAATTTGTAGGCCTTGATAGTATAAATTTAGTGCATTGTACATTTAAGTTAGGATAGTCGAACTTGTGTAGATAAATATAATATTTAATTGTTCTTATAGGCTCCCGCGTTTTAAACGGACCAATGGCGGATGTAGGTCGAGAACCTACTCACTACTCCACACGTAAAGAGTACTCACCAAATTTAATACTTTATCAAGTGAATTTCACTTTTTACCCCATGACATCATTTTTGTGCCACTTTGTACCCAATTTAAAAGAATTTTCTCGAAACTACCCCATTTAACAAATTTTTTTCCACTTTGTACCTTTTTTATATTTTACTTCATCCTGACCCGTGGGTTCCACCCCCGGTCCGATGAGTCATGTCCTAGTCAGCAATCAAGCTGATCCGGTTTAACCTGGGTCAGCCAGACCTCCATCGGATCGAGCCAGACTCGATCTTATGGAATTTTAGCTGAACCAACCAGACCCGCTCACCCACTGATACGTATCCAACGTATATATAATTTCTTATATTCCATGCTTATTATAACAAGTTAATACATGTTTTATATGCATTTTATATAATTTTATGCATTTTTTGGGACAAACCTATTAACAAGATGCCACAGTGTCAGTTCCCTGTTTTCTGCTATTTTTTGTTTCAGAAAAGTACTTAAGGAAATATTCTCGGAATTGGACGATTTCTTTTTTGAAGTACGTTTTTAATTGGGAACGTTCCAGAACACCGAATATGAGACGGAGAGGGGCCACGAGGCAACCACACCATGTCCAGCCGCGGCTGACTTCCTGGTCACGCGAGGACGTGGTGTGGGCCCCTTGAGCGCCCACCGACATCGCCCTTTCGTCCATATATGATGAGTTCGTAGCATAGAAAACAAAAAAATTTCCTACGGTGAGAACAAACCAACAAGCCAAGATCTACTCTAGGAGATGCTCGTAATGAGTGGAACATATTCCAAGAGAAACTGACCCTCGAAGACCGTAAGCGTTTCGAGAATAGTTCTCGTGGATGATGTAGTCGTTCACTTGCCGATCTCAAGATCGTGAAGATGTGCGCTGCAACGGGCAGCGCCTCCGTACTCGGTCACACGTACGGCTTGATGACGACCTCCGTTCACTCGATCCAGCGGGGCAGCGGAAGTAGTAGAACAACCAAGGAACTCCAACAACACGACAGCGTGGTGTGGTGGAGAACTAAATGGCCATGTCTTCGCCAAGCGGCCAGAGGTGGAGCAGAGGGAGGAGGGAGAGAGGATCAAGTGTCTGCTCAAAAGGGAGCTCCCACCCCTCCATATATAGGAGAGGGGTGAGGTTGGGTCGTTGCCCCTAGGGGTGACTCCACCTCTTCCCTCTTGATGTGAGTGGAGCATTCACTCATGCCCACTCATTCTCTTTTAATCTCCGCTCAAAAATCCCAAGGGTTTTTCTTTATTAAATTAAACAGTTTCATTTCTTTTTAATATTTGTTAATTCTATTAACAAACATTAACACTTACCCCCTTGGTTCATCTGTTAACTCTATTAACAACCATTGTCAACTATTGACAATTAACCCCTTGAACTATTTCAATATTACCCAAAACAATTTCGGTGTTGTCCAAACTTTTCTCCGAAATTCCATGTCTACCCAAAAGCGTCGACAAACCTTAAGTGTGTCACCCTACGGTTCGTGAATAATGTAGACATGATCGAGACACCTCTCCGATCAATAGTCAACAACGGGATCTGGAGATCCGTAATGACTCCTACATATTCGACGATGAATCTTGTGATCGTGTGAACCAAAAATGTCATAACCAATTCCTTTTGTCTCGCGATATTTTACTTGTCCGAGATCCGATCATTGGTGTCATCTATACCTTGTTCGATCTCGTTCCTGACAAGTACTCTTTACTCGTTCTGTGATATGACATCCTTGTGACCTAGTCACGTGCTTGCAAGCGGTGTCGATGTGATATCGCCGAGAGGGCCCAGAGTATATCTCTCCGTCATCTGGATGGACAAATCCCACTTCTTGATCCATGAGCCTCAACTAATACTTTCAGAATACCCAACGCCACCTTTATAGTCACCCAGTTACGGTGTGACGTTTGATGTCATCAAAGCATTCTTCCGGTGTTAGTGATTGACATGATCTCATGGTCTAAGGATTAGGGTTACTTCGTATGCTCAGTACAACAATATAAACTTAATGACTTGATCGTATTGTTATACTTAATTTGGGTGTGTTCATCATATCATTCTCCTAATGACGTGATCCCGTTATTAACAACATCCAATGTTCATGATCAGGAAACCTTGATCATCAGTTAATCAACGAGCTAGTTAAACGGGAGGCGTTACTAGGAACTCTAATTTGTTCATTAGTCACACATGTATTAATGTTTCCGATTAATACAGTTCTACCATGAGAAATAAACATTTATCATAAACATGGAATAAGATAATAAACACTTTATTATTGCCTCTCGGGCATATTCCTTTCAGTTTCCCACTTGCACTAGAGTCAATAATCTAGTTAACACTTGTAAAGATCCAACACCAATGGCCTTCTGGTGATGATCATGTTTAGCTCATGGAAGAGGTTTTAGTCAACGGACCTTGAACGTTTCAGGTCCGTATGTATATTGCATATCTTTTGCGTCTCTACGCACGACTCATTCCGAATGAGATTAGGCATGACTTTGTATAGCTTTGGTCACATGGTGGAACCTTTAGTTCATCGATCTGAATCACGTTGCTAATACTGTCGAAACAATATAGCTACATAGATCTGACACACATGGAACTACACCAAGTTCGCAAGAAGTTATTGACGCAAAATTTGTTGTTAAAACAACGATATACTTAGCTATCGTTTTCTAGTCATAGCAATGATATATTTAGCCTTAGGTTGTAGTATGCCGTTTGTCACAGCGACAGTACACTTATCCTTATTTGTAGAATCCGTCATATTGTTGAACTTTGGAAGTCATCCAAAACCAACATGGAACTTCCTTCCATCCTATTGTGCCACTTTCACTTAACACACATATAGCCTTATTGAGATCAAAATTAATTTTATTCGGATATGTGATACAACTCCCCTCAGTGTAACATATTACAGCGATATGTTTGTCACTTTTGTACCCAAAATATATTCTTCGTTCTTCCAAAGCACCCAAGAATATCTTACTGTTATCCAGTGATCATCACATGAATCACTCTGTTATATGCTTGTAATTATATTACAGCATATGATATCTGGTTGTGTACATATCATGGCGTTTATGACTGATATAAAAAACTCATATTTCTAAACTCATCAAGTGTCGAATACACTCAAGTCTTGTTAACACGCCATGTAACAAGAACACTTCTTGATGTTTCCATATCGAACTACTTCGGTATCTCTTTTATGTACTTTGACCAAACCTTTTAAGCGTATCAATTCATCTCCATGAATCTTAGATGCCTAACATGATTTTTGGTCTAAGTCCTTTCAGTGAAAACTATTTTCAGTGAAACTTTTAATTATGTCAAGTAAATATACATGATCTTTCAGTCAACGATATGTCATCTACATAAATTATCATGAATATGTCTTAGCGCTCCCACTTAATTTCTTGCGAAAGCAAGCATCTTCATTGTTCATAATGAAATCAAAAATTCTTTTGACTTTTTCATTCAATGAAGATATCATCTCCGTGATGCATACTTTCTATCATGGAAGTTTGCATTCCCCTTTCTAGCTCTCTCGGGGTCAACAACTCCCTCGGATGTATCAGCTATACGTCCTTGGTTAGTACTCCAACTAAGGAATACAAATTTGTTACCCGACATAACTCATATGCAACGATTGCTAGAATAATCCCATTAAGATTTAAGGTTTCACTACGGAAGATCCAAATCTTAACGTAGTCAACTTCTTGAACTTTGTCGTAAACAATTTTTTACTACTCAAACCTTTTATGGATGTGACATCCACTTCTGTTTATAGACTCATTTTTATTTTACCAAGTTCCAAGCTTGATTTCATCTATGAATACTATCTTGGATTTTATGGCGTTCAACCATTTTTAACGGAGTTAAGGGCCCATCATCGCTTCCTTGTATACAATCGGTTTACTATTGTCCTACAATAGTATTTCGTTCTCAAATCCTTATTATTCGAGGTACCCGATTAGTGAGGTTCAATATATAATTCAATCTCTAGAGCTTCAACAACTTGTAGTTGTGGGTGTCATGGGCGACATGGCTGCTTCTAGAACATATTCTGATGTTGTGCCACTCTGCTCATCTTAGTTATTGAATTCTATTGTCCTCCCACTCAAAACTTTCACGAGAACATCCTTCTAAAAAATAAGCCATTCTCAGCGACAACAACACTTTGTGTTTGGCTTAAAGTGGAAAGAATTCCCAATGCTTCCTTGGGATAACCTACAAAGTTATTTATCCATTTTGGTTGGAAAATCATTTGCATACCAAAAATGAAGAAAAGACCGTTGGGTAACTTCCCGTCACATATCTCATATGGTTGTCAATTCAGTGGATCATATATGATGGTACTCTTTTAAGTGTAAAAGCGGTAGTCTCTAAAGCATAGCTCTTCAAAAATATAATGGCAATTTCAATTTACATCTTTGATATTACATGTCAAAACACGGTCTGATTATGTCTCTCGAACCCACCATACTTCTGTGGTGTTTTAGGGAGGCATATTTGTGGAATTAATTCCGCAACACTTAGATGTCTTGTGCTAAACATGTAACTTAAATAATCCCTTCTATGAACTCATCATAGATATTATTGTTACGATGATTTTCTACGTCATGTTGAAATCTTTGAACATATTCAAATGTTTCGGACTTCTTTCTCATTGAATAGGTAAATCCGAATATATCTATTCAAATCAACAACGAAGTAGATGAATCTACCGCTTATGGCTACACCCAATGGATCACATACATCAATCATGTGTGATTTCCAACATGTTTAGCCATTCGTTCAATCTTAGGCCTCTCGAACGAAGTTCAAGTCATTTTCCTTTTAGAAAGTGTTGCAAGCGTCAAATGATTCAAAATCAGGTGACTATGAAATTCAACAACATTGAGTTTCTTCATGCAATTATTTCTAATATGACTTAAATGGCGGTTCCACAATTATGTGGAATTCAAATCATTAGCCTTGTGAGGTTTAGCGTTAGTATTATAGATATATGTTTTACTAGCAAGATTTATAATAACTTATCCATCTTCTATGGATTATGGTCAAAATTTGAACAACTACTTGTTTTATTTAGACCAGAACAAAATAACAAATTTATTAAGTTATTTTAGAATAAATCTCGCGGGCTAGTTATAATACCAACTACGAACACAATAACAAATTATCATATTTTCGTTGCGTATTGTTACCACATTCCTCGTAAGTCACTTAGGGCATTGTATTCTTGTATTGAGTTGTATGACAGTTCATACCAACCAATCTAGTACAAATACCCAAAAATTACAGTACGTGACTAATAGGAAAAATAACTATAACATGTATATCAGCCATATACACCTGAACTAGACTTTCTAGTCTTTTCTTTTCTGCCAAATACTTTTGCAGATCCTCTTTCGGTTTTTCCTCTCTATGCGGAAGAAGCATTCAACATCAAAATATGTGCCAATCAAATTGGAACAAAATCCTAGGCGTGAATAGTCAATATTAGCACCCTTTGGAGTTTTATGTTGAAGTTGATCATCATATGATAAGTTTTCTTCTGGATTTTACTATTAGTGGTCTTTTAATGCAATGAACAAATTCACTTACACTATTTATCCATCCCATCATGAATCCTATCATGATGAAGCTACCATGGCTCAATTAGATTGGATATGAATCAGTGCCAAACTAATTTGGATATCGAGATGCCTAGCATCTTCTATCTTGTAGTACATACTCATACAATATGAGCTCAGGTACTCCCACTGAAATTCATAAAAACTTGTAACCAAAACAAGGTCCTAGATATCAGTCATATCTCATACCTAATTCATTTCTGAAAACAAATTTTCAGCTCCATCGTTCTCCTCAATTATCAAACAAATTTGAAAACTAAGTTTCACGGAGACAAGAATGAATTAAGACACTGATAAGAATTGTTGCTCATTTTAGATTCCAAATCACATGGAGAAATTTTAGAGTTACCGGAAGTTTGCAATAGAACTTTAAAACTTTCCTATACATAATTACTTACTAACAATATGGTTCCAGTCCATAGAGTAAATATCAAAATTTGAACAGTTTTGATCTCAACTAACAAGCCTAGTGCGTAGTGGACTACGGATGCCAATACTACAAATATTCATGCAAAAACAATTTTAGACTATGTTTATGATAGATGCATGGAGTTAAACTAATTCTAAATTATTACGTCAACTCCCACTCAAAAACAACATCCCTCTGGTCGTTTTAGTGATTACACGAACCAAATTCACTACACCAATAACCGATCATCACGAGAGATGGTGCAGCTGCAAAGGCGAACATCGACCATGTTGATCATATCATCCATATGACTCATGCTTTACCTTTCGGTTACGTGTTCCGAGACCATGTCTGTACATGCTAGGCTCTCCAAGTAGAACCGTAGTATTTGCATGCGTAAATCTGGCTTACACCCGTTGTATGCGAACGTTGAGTCTATCACACCCGATCATCACGTGGTGCTTCGAAACGACGAACTTTCTTAACGGTGCATACTAAGGAAGACCACATTATTATCTTGATATTAACTGTGAGAGGGATCATCTTATAATGCTACCGTCGCGATCTAAGCAAAGATCTAAGCAAAATAAGATGCATAAAAGGATTAACATCACATGCATGGATAATGTGATATGAGATGGTCCTTTTCGCACTTAATCTCTATCTTGTGCATCTTGGTATGATCTCCATCATTCCACCGGCGTGGCACCAAGGTCTATGGCGACTCCTTCTTGATTGTGCTCCAAATTTACAACATATCATCTAGATATGATATTTAGCACGCATGCCATAAATTAAAAAGACAGCCATTTGGCTCCTGCCGGTTTGTCATAATTTACAAAAAGGTATCATCTCATATATCAAATTTGTAACTTTGACCATATCACATCACATGCCCTGCAAAAACAAGTTAGACGTCCTCTAATTTATTTTTGCATATTTTACGTGGCTTAGGGCTTTCGAAGATAGAACCGTTCTTACCTATAAACATGAAACCACAACGGTGATGAAAATATTATTAGCAACCCGTTCTATTTTATATCTTAACTATAGTGGGAGAGACAGACACCCGCAAAGCCACTTATGCAAAACAAGTTGCATGTCTGTCGTGGAACAAGTCTCATGTACGTGGACACGTAAGGTTAGTCTGGGTCGCTTCATCCCACTATGCCACTAAGATATAAAATATACAAAGCAAGCAATAACATGATCATCAACGCCCACATACACATATGTGTTCTACCCGTACAAAGCATCTACGCATAGATACGGCTCTGATACCACTGATGGGTTCGTAGCATAGAAAACAAATTTTTTCCTACGGAACTCTAGGAGATACTCGTAACGAGTGGAACATATTCCAAGAGAAACTCACCCTCGAAGACCGTAAGCGTTTCGAGAATAGTTCTCGTGGATGATGTAGTCGTTCACTTGCCGATCTCAAGATCGTGAAGATGTGCGCTGCAACGGGCAGCGCCTCCGTACTCAGTCACACGTACGACTTGATGACGACCTCCGTTCCCTCGATCCAGCGGGGCAGCGGAAGTAGTAGAACCACCAAGGAACTCCAACAACACAACGGCGTGGTGTGTTGGAGAACTAAACGGGCATGGCTTCACCAAGCGGCCAGAGGTGGAGCAGAGAGAGGATCAAGTGTCTGGTCAAAAGGGAGCTCCCACCCCTCCATATATAGGAGAGGGGTGAGGTTGGGTCGTTTCCCCTAGGGTTGACTCCACCTCTTCCCTCTTGATGTGAGTGGAGCATTCACTCATGCCCACTCATTCTCTTTTAATCTCCACTAAAAAATCCCAAGGGTTTTTCTTTATAAAAAAAACAGTTTCATTTCTTTTTAATATTTGTTAATTCTATTAACAAACATTAACACTTACCCCCTTGGTTCATCTGTTAACTCTATTAACAACCATTGTCAACTATTGACAATTAACCCCTTGAACTATTTCAATATTACCCAAAACAATTTCGGTGTTGTCCAAACTTTTCTCCGAAATTCCATGTCTACCCAAAAGCGTCGACAAACCTTAAGTGTGTCACCCTACGGTTCGTGAATAATGTAGACATGATCGAGACACCTCTCCGATCAATAGTCAACAACGGGATCTGGAGATCCGTAATGACTCCTACATATTCGACGATGAATCTTGTGATCGTGTGAACCAAAAATGTCATAACCAATTCCTTTTGTCTCGCGATATTTTACTTGTCCGAGATCCGATCATTGGTGTCATCTATACCTTGTTCGATCTCGTTCCTGACAAGTACTCTTTACTCGTTCTGTGATATGACATCCTTGTGACCTAGTCACGTGCTTGCAAGCGGTGTCGATGTGATATCACCGAGAGGGCCCAGAGTATATCTCTCCGTCATCTGGATGGACAAATCCCACTTCTTGATCCATGAGCCTCAACTAATACTTTCGGAATACCCAACACCACCTTTATAGTCACCTTGTTACGGTGTGACGTTTGATGTCATCAAAGCATTCTTCCGGTGTTAGTGATTGACATGATCTCATGGTCTAAGGATTAGGGTTACTTCGTATGCTCAATACAACAATATAAACTTAATGACTTGATCGTATTGTTATACTTAATTTGGGTGTGTTCATCATATCATTCTCCTAATGACGTGATCCCGTTATTAACAACATCCAATGTTCATGATCAGGAAACCTTGATCATCAGTTAATCAACGAGCTAGTTAAACGAGAGACGTTACTAGGAACTCTAATTTGTTCATTAGTCACACAAGTATTAATGTTTCCAATTAATACAATTCTAGCATGAGAAATAAACATTTATCATAAACATGGAATAAGATAATAACCACTTTATTATTGCCTCTCGGGCATATTCCTTTCTATATATACCTCCCGAACCAAAAACCCTAGCAGGGTGTTCATATTTTCCTCCACAGGTCCCGAGTGCCGCCGCCATCGTCGACAAGTTTTGGGGGTCAGAAGTTCCTGTTCCGGCACCCTGCCAGGACGGGGATTGACCCCCGGAGCCATCTCCATCGACTCCACCGCCTCCACTTCGACTCCATGATGGTTTGTGAGTAGTTCCCCTATGGACAACAGGTTCTTGGCTGTAGCTAGTTGGTACTCTCTCTCCCATGTACTTTAATACAATGTTCTCATGAGCTCCCTTACATGATTGAGATCCATATGATGTAATCGGTGTTGTGTTTGTTGGGATCCGATGAATTGTTATATTATGATCAGTCTATCTATCAAAGTTTTTGAAGTTATTGTTGCTGCAATCTTGTTATGGTTAATGCTTGTCACTAGCGCATGATACGTCTCCAACGTATCCATAATTTCTTGTGTTCCATGCTATGTTATATCATGTTATTACAAGTTTTATATGCATTTTGTATTGTTTTATGCATTTTCTGGGACTAACCTATTAACAAGATGTCACAGTGCCGGTTCCCTGTTTTCTGCTGTTTTGGGTTTCAGAAAAGCTCTTAAGGAAATATCCGCCAAATTGGAAACGAGTCAACCAGGAATTATTTTTGGAAAATATGCGTTCAGGAAAACCGAAAACGAGACGAAGACATGCCCCGAGGGGCCAAAATCGCCTGCTGGCGCGGCTCCCAATACTGCCGCATTGGGAGGTGGTGTAGCTACTGGGAGGTAGATCTTTCGCCTACAAATACCCCCTTACCTAAAAACGCTAGACGGTTAATCACTTTTGCCTCCACGGGTCCCGAGCCGCCGCCGTCGCCGTCACCACTTCGGGAGAGATCAGAACTACTCCCCGGCACCCTACCGGGAGGGGAAATCGTCCCCGGAGGCCTCTACGTTGCCATGACCGCCTCTGGACTGATGCGTGAGTAGTCTACCTTGGACTACGGGTCCATAGCAGTAGCTAGATGGTTGTCTTCTCCTCTTGTGCTATCATGTTTACATCTTGTGATCTGCCTATCATGATCAAGATAATCTTTATGTAATTTTCCATGTTGTGTTTGCTGGGATCCGATGAATATTGAGTACTAAAGTTATTGCTTCATAATATATCATATGTGTGCTATTTAATGATTTTGCATGCTCTCCATTACTTGTGTATGCTTTGGCCAAGTAGATGCTTGTAACTCCAAGAGGGGGTATTTATGCTCGATAGTAGGTTCATGTCTCTATTAAATCTGGGGCAGTGTCGTAGTATCGGCATAATTGATAGGAGACGGGGGTCCTCTAGTTTACGTATGGATTGTGGGGAAGAAGGCTGGAGTCGTCGAGGACGGGATTGAACACGGTGAGTTTACCCAGCTTCGGATCCCACAGTGGTGGCGAGATCCTACGTGCTGCTGTAATTCACTATAAGGCAATAGCCGTGAACAGGTTACAATGTGTATGATGCGTATTGTGCGTGCCCTAAAGGCTTCCTGGTGGCCGGCTTATATAGGTGGCCAGACCCCAGGATACAAGGCAAGTACTTGTCTGACAAGTAAACTGAGTCCTAGACGTAGCCGGCTTAGTTGCCGCCTTCCGTCTTGGGCTTGGTAGCTAGATGGGCTTCGGCCTTCCGCCTTCCTTGGACCGTCCGCGAACTTTATTGTACGTCAGCTATCTGGGCCGCCCGGCAGGCTTACAGCCTTGCCACCCTTAGGCCACCATGGACTAGCCGGATTGATCCAGGTTGGAGATACCCCTAATTAGTATATCCCCAACATTAGCCCCCAGAAAGGTTGAATTCTCCAGGTGCCAGCTTCTTCTTGATTCTTCAGTCTTCAATGTTGGCGGCTGCAGGGCTTGAACCATTCTGAAAATAATGGGGAATGTGTACCTCAGTGTTTGCACACGACCGCCTTTATCTGACATGGGAAAGATGGCTTAGTGAAACTTTCCGGACAGCTTCACGAGAAAGCTTGATCCTTGGCGACAAGTCAAACCTATCTTTGACGGATGACGCCAGTTGGTTCACGACAGTTTGAAACCAAACGGAGCGAAAAGCACGCCATGATTGCAAATCGCGGGAAAAGAGGAGTCGTGGTGATCGTGCGAGCGCGCATCGTTCTGCGGCAACGGATGACCGACACGTGTCCGGCTAATTGAGCCGTTGCACAGAGAACAACGCCCGAGCTTATAAATAGGGAGCCGAGCGGTCCATTCTTCTCCTTCGCACTACATCTCCCACGTCCTTTGCTCTCCCGCGCGCTTGCTCTCCCGAGCTTTCTTGCGACCTCCGAAACAACTCCGGCGAGCACCTCCTCTTCGACGACCTCCACGCACGGCGATGGCCACCGGACCTCAAGCCACCACCTCGGCGGCGTCTAGCGAGCTTGCGACGGAGACCACCGTGCCCACGACGATGGGCGGCGCGGTTTCGCGCTCCGCGGTGGCGCACGCAGGCATTTCCGTCGCCGCGCCTCTTCTGCTCCAACCGCGCACGCCCGTGCGGCGGCGGCCTCGGCGCCCTCGTCTTCCACCGCACCGGCGGCGGCCGGCGGCGCGCCCGTCGACGAGGAGGAGGAGCCTGCCGACCTCGGGTCTCGCTACTGGCTCCCGTCCATTGTCGACGAGGAGGCGCTCGAGGACCTGGAGGCGGCCGGCTACCTGCCAACTCGGGAGGATTGCAGCTGGCGGCCCGCCTTCGGGGATGTCGTCTCGGCTCCAAAAGCCGGCGAGCGGGTAATCCTCACCTCCCACCTAGTTAGGGGAATGGCTCTGCCGCCTTCCACCTTCTATAGCAAGGTGCTGGACCATTATGGGCTCCAGCCCCACAATATCGCGCCCAATAGCATATTAGTCTTAGTCGGCTTCACAACTCTATTTGAGGCTATGTAGGTATTAGGCCTAGCTTAGATTTCTTCAGATATTGATTCCGTTGCCGGCGTCAGACCGTGCCGGACGACGGACTGGCTACTTGCAGCAGTATCACTTTCAACTACCGTCAAGGACGCCAATGGTATCCCAAGATACCATACATCGAGTCCGTCAAGGGCTGGGCGTCCACCTTCTACTGCCAAGACATGGCAGCACCGGGCCGTCAATGCAAGGACAATGATGTCGCCTAGAGCGGGGGGGGGGGGGGGGGGTGTGTATAGGCGGTTTAAAACTTTTCCGGTTTAGGCTTGTTAATTGCGGAATAAAACTAGGTGTTTAAATTAACAAGCCGACAACCAAAATAAACTTGGCTCACCTATGTGCACCAACAACTTATGCTAAGAAAGACAAACAACAAGGTGATAGCTATAGAACACTTCAAGCACGAAGGCTATCACAATGTAAATTGCATAAGTAAAAAGCTCGGGTATAGAAATAACCGAGGCACGCGGACACGAGGATGTATTCCCGAGTTCCTCCTTGTTAAGGGAGTATGTCTCGTTGGAGAGGTGTGAACCGACACAATGGTTCAACAACCACAAAGATTTCACCTTCTTCTCCGATGAACCGCACCACAAAGGCTTGGTTCACCTTCCACTATCGGAATTCCTTCGAGGCGGAATCCGGAGCCTTTCAACAACAATCTGGGGCACAATCCACAATGGGATTGGGGGCTACCGAACAGCTTTCAACAACAACAATCCGGGGCACACCCACAATGGGATTGGGGGCTCCCGAACGGCTTCAAGTGACCACACAAGGGTCCAACCAGCACAAAGGCGTCTAGGGTCCAAGGACCCAAGAGTAACAAGCTCACAAACTTTCAACTTCCACGAATCCTCGTGGAGAGCAAACCGATGCACCAAATGCAAAAGGCAACATCACAGGTGCTCAAATCCTTCACTCTCGAATTCCAACAAAGAAACAAATGCTTATGGGGGAATAAGAGAGGAAGAACAAAGAGGAGATGCACCAAGAACTCCAAGATCAAGATATACTAGGTTCCCCTCACTTAGAGGAGAGATGGATTGGTGGAAATGTAGATCTAGATCTCCTCTCTCAAATCCTTCAAAGATATGCAAGAATCATGGGAGGAAATGAGAGAGGGGCAAGCTTTCCAAGGTCAACAATGGAGGAGAGAGAGGGGGAAATTTCGTGCTTGGAAGAGCTTATCTCTCTGGGGAAGAAGGGGCCTTTTTATAGGTCCCACGAAAAAGAGCCGTTGCAGGAAAACTTCACACCGGAGTTTCCGGTCACTAGGGCTGGAAACTTCGGCCATGGGCGGAAACTGCGGCCTACTGGGACCGGAAACTCCGGCCCCCACCAGGGGCTGAACACCGTCAACACATCCGAAGCTTGGGCAAACTCTCCGGTGCCCTAGGCCGGAAAGTTCATCCAGGGGCGGAAACTCCGGCCTTTGAGGCCGGAAACTCCGCCCCCCACCAGGGGCTGAACAACTTCAAAGCAGCTTTGGAGAAAAACGTTGAGTCCGGAGACTCCGGTCCTGGAGACAGGAAACTCTGGCCTAAGAAAAAGCTGCTGCAAAACTGAACACGAAAACTGCTATAACTTTTGCGAATGAACTCCGAATGAGGTGAGACCACTTTTGTTGCAAATATTGCATCCCATAAATAGAGTAAAATCACCACACATGGAAAGGTGTGGGACTTTCCTCACGGTTGAACCGACAATATTTCCGTCACCGAAAACGTAACAAGTTTTCCAAAGTAAAACTGTTTTCGGTGAACTAGAGCTTGACATGGAGATGAAGCAAGCTCTAATTTCTCACCACAATAAAATCCAAATAAGAACCAAGAAATATGAGAAGCCAACTATGCAAAGGTTTGAGCTCTACACAACAATGCGATCAAGTTACTCACTTGAGAGCTCCTCTTGATAGTACGCCATCTATCCTAAAACCCGGTCTCCTACTAACACCATGAGACCGGTAAGAGAGAAAACCTATCAAGATCATACCTTTGCCTTGCGCATTCCACTTGAGCTCGATGATGAAGATCTTGACTCTCTCAAGTTGAAACACCTTTCTTGATTGTGCTTGCTAGCACATGCTTGATGAAGACTTCTCCAAATGCTCCCCCATACTCCGTTATGGGAGGGACTCGCTAAGCTTTGTCTTCATGTTTCCTTTGCAAGCTTCAATCAAAGGATATCTTCCGAGATGCATCATATTGAACTTGCACTTCATCTTCTTCTCTTGATATGTATGATGGCTTGGAGGTAAACATGATTGTTCACCCAATCTCCTATTCCAAGCCATACTTGCAATGAGCTGAAGTCTACACATGACCATTCATCATATAAACCCTTGAATAGAGCATTGGTCATTATGTCATCTTGAAGAGTCCAACACATGAACTCCTTTAATTTCCCATGGACAAGATCTATAAGAATATCTCAATGTAAACATTAGTCCATAAGGATTTTCATTAATTACCAAAACCACGCATGGGGGCAACCATGCACTTTCAGTCAATTTGGCGTCCCGGACTTTGTCAACGCGCCGCCTATGCCTAGGCCAGGCTGGGACGAGGCGGTCGCCAAGTTGACGGAGGAGCTCCGCCTTATCCAAAGGCGGATCGAGTTCCTCACTCGGACGATGGCACCTCCCTTGATGGACGGGGTGGACACCGTCATCTGCTGGCTTAGCCGGCAAATAATGCCTCTGCGGTATGGCCCGCACAAGATGTGTCAGTATTCGCCTACTGCCACAACTTCTCTTCACGTAAGCGAAGAGGGGTTACCAGCTGCCGAATTGGCGGCCCGACTTCGCAGCCTTGTCAAATCAGGCCTGGTGAAGGCGGTGGAGGGCGTGCCCATGCACACCCACGACAACCCTCCCCTCGAGGTAGACATTTCTCTTTTTTGCCCTTCTTTGGCGGCTCTGCCGGCTTACTTGATTCTTCTTAACACTTGCTCTCTTCTTTTTGGTTAACATCTCTCTGCTCTGGGGGAGAAAGACCTGGCTGCCGACTTTTACGAGCCGGAAGCCGGGAAAACCAAGAAGCACAAGGCGTCCAGCGCTGCTTTCTCTACGGCTAATGCTGAGAGGAAGAAATGGACTGCAACGGCTACTAAACCGATGCTCGTCGATTTCGACGAGAACGCGTGGATTAACATCCCCCGAAGGTACTCATTTTCCGCCTTAGACATTTGTCGGCCTTCTTTATTACTGGTATTCATCTGGCTAACTTTACTTTGTTGCCAGGGAGCGGGTGGCAACTTCCAAGTTGTCGGCCAAATCCCTTTTGTCCAGGGGAAAACGGCGACCGTGCCGCCAACTCCTCAGCCCCGGGCCGGCGGCTTCATGAGCGACGCCCGCCGCCAGCCCCAGGTTCCGTCTTCTAGCCCGCCGCCAAGGACCTCCTCTGCTGGCCGTGCAACTAGTGCTTCCCTTCCATCGGCTGAGGCTACGGCCAATGAAGCCGTCTGATCCCGTGCCGCCAATGAAGAGCAGCTGGTGGAGGTTGCCCACGGGCCGCGAAGAGAAGCCCCAGCTACTGGAGGCGGCAAGGTTAGGGACCCTTGGGAATCCTTTAAGGATGCCAAGGAGTCCACCCTGGCTTTTGCCGACTTTGCCGCCCAGACTTTCGCCGACTTGGATGGCGACATTGCTGTAAGTTGTCTCTTTGAAACTGAAGGAGATATGCCCTAGAGGCAATTAATAAAGTGTATTCTTTATCATATCTCGTTTGTTCATAATAGGTTTTTGTATCATGCTAGAACCGTATTAAGCGGAAACATTAATGCGGGTGTGATACGTAAACAACCAGGTCCCTAGTAGCCTCTACTAAGACTAGTTTCGTTGCGCGATTGATGATCGAGGTTTCCCGGTCATGGGGCATGGCGCCGGTCGGCAATGAGAGTCATATCGATGGAGAGCGATGTGATGGACATACCCAGATTTGGAGAACATAGTCGTTACACCTTTGACCGTGAGATCAACTCTTATTGATATTTTCGGAAGATACTTTGATTGCACCAAACGTCATATCTTATCTAGTATGACAATAACGGTGATACTTTTGGGTATTGGAAGGGAGTATTAAGATGAGGGGTCAAGAGCGGGATTTGCCAGTCCGCATAGCAGGATAGATACTCTCGGGCCCACTCGGTGAGATCATGTCTAAATGAGCTTGCAAGCATGTGACTAGGTCACGGAGACATGAGATCATGAACGAGTAGAAGATAGCGTCGTCGGTAACGAGGTCGGGATTAGGTATGGAGATATCTATGGAACGACGCTCGGACATGCTAAGTATCGCCATGGCAAAGGGTCTAAGACTTTACGTTCAGGTTTGATAGATGAAAGTCATTCGTTATATCTCAGGGATTAATTCATGGGGTCCAGGCCTACGGGTTAGTCGTTGATCATTGAGGAGTCTTGATCATACCTGATATTATATCGAACCGCTAGGGTAACACACTTAAGGGGTTTCGACAAGACAACCGGAAAGGAAGGAGATCTCCGGGAGCGTCCCGGGAGAGGTCCGATGGAGATCGGGCAGCGCCGAAAGAGTTTTCGGAGCTAGGAAATATTATATATATTATGTTTGATATTAATTAGTGTTATTAATATGCAAATATGATTTTATATATTTATTTTCGAATTTATTAAGGCAGATTTCCCTAAATGGGTCTTCCGGACGAAAGAAGGCCCAAGAGGGGGGAACCCCCTTGGGGATTCGGTGGGAGCCTAGGGGCCGGCCTAGGTGGGCCACAAGGGGCCCACCAGGGGGCCGGCGCACCCCCTTGGCCGAACCAGGCTGTGGGGGGTTAGTCCCACATTGCCTGGCTGGCAAGGTTGGCTCCCCTTGGGAGCCTATATAAGGAGGGGCACCCCCAGCCTTTTAATTCACCAATTAATTCCTGATTTCTCTCTCGATCTCGTGGTTCCCAAGTTGGAGCCGCGCCGAGCAAGAGGAGTCGGGGATCTCCTCCACCATAGCCCGCTGCCGCGCTGCTGGTGTTCCGGTCCAAGTCTTCCGCTGCTCGTCCTGGACTGGAGCTTCGGAGGCGTCGTCTCCACCGTACGTGTGCGACTCCCTGCGAGGTGCTGCGCTAGCGGTACTCGGAGGCCTGCTTCCTCTACAAGACCTTGAGGTCGGCTACGTCGGTCTTCATCGACAATGTTTGTGCGGGAACGTAATCCCGCTTTCGGTCTACAAGGGTACGTATTCCGATCTCCGTTCGTACTACTATATCTGCATAGAATAGATCTTGGCATGCTTTTAGGATATCGTCGGTAGGAAAATTTTTGTTTTCTGCACACGATCCCCTTCAGTGGTATCAGAGCCGATCTATCGTAGATATAGCTGTACGCTGTTAGAACCCGTGCTCTGCACGGGGGCACCGTTCCTGTTATTTGCTACCCTCTAGCGTGCACTTGTGTATACCAGCGGCATTGAGTTGATGAAGCGGCCCGGACCGACTTTACGCGTACGCTTACGCGAGACTGGTTCCACTAATGACATACGGCTTGTACCGTATATGTGGCTGGCGGGTGTCAGTTTCTCTCTCTTTAGTTGGTCTTCGCATTTTCAATGGAGGGCCCGAAAGGGATGCTTAAACATGCAATTATTGGATCGTTGTTGTGGTCATAAGATTCGTAGGTATGAAGCGGTTCTATTTACGAAAGCCCCAAGCCACGTAAAATATGCAAAAGATAAAGTAGAAGCGTCTAACTTTATTTTGCAGGGGCTATGTGATATGGTCAAGGTAGGTTTATTAAATTGTTTATAAACTGCGGGCGCCAAGAAGACCATGGCGCGATGTACTATATCACATTGCATTACATTTGATGTTTTGTGTGCATCTTATTTTTGTGTGATTGTGTGTTACACGACGGTAGCTGAATAAGATGATCCCTTCAAAATACCACTAGTGTTCTCCCTCCAACGCGCACCACCAATAAAGTTCTACGTTATGAGGCAGGCCGTGATGATCGGGTGTCATACATATCTTCGTTCGCATACGGTGGGTGTAAGCCATGTTGCACAAGCGTCAGCGTGGAGGTCTTTGGTGGCGAGCCTAGCATACTCAGAAGTATGGCATCAGAACAGGAAGACCGAAAGGTCGAGCACGAGTCACAAAATTGGTGTGGCGGACGATTTTGTCTACTCCTGAAGTTGTGCCGCCGGATTTGATGATGAGGGGTGGTGCAATGGATGGGGGTCGTGTAATCGCTTAAACGACCAGGAGGGATGTTCGTCTGAGTGGGAGTTATGTTAGTTATTTTCTAAAATACTATAACTCAAAATTATTATGAACAAAGTCTTATGTTGTTGCAAATTCCATTGTAGATGTCTCACCCCTCCTTTAACCTGAACCTGTTCATTGAGAAAGAGAAGCTTAAGACCGATGGGTCTAACTTCGTGTCTTGGTTCCGCGATCTGAAGTCCATCCTTGAAACCCACAAGGTGGCCTACATCCTTGATACCCCCTTAGGTGATCTTCCCAGCACTGCCCCGGAAATCGAAAGGATTGTCCATGGGGTAAAGGCGGAGATTTCTTCTTATGTCCAGAGTGGCATGCTCTTTGCCATGGAGGCTGACCTGCAAAACCGCTTCATGAACAAGGGTGCTTATGAAATAATCACTGAACTCATGGTTGTTTTTGCACGACAAGTCAAGGCTGAGACGTACGAGGCAACTGTGCTTTTCTTCTCAGCCCAGATGGAAGAGCACGGCAATATCAGTGAGCACTTGGCCAAGTTGTTTGGCTGCGCTCGACTTCTGAGTGATCTGGGAAGTGTGATCCCAGAAGAGTTGTTGATTGATAGGGCGCTGATTTCTCTGCCCCCTAGCTATAAGAACGCCATAGTGGACTACGGCATGAAAGGGACGTCAAAACCCCTGTCGGAAATCCTGAAGATGCTCGAAGTGGCCGAATTAGAAATCAAGCTGAAGAAGATGGAGGTGACCATCGGATCACCTAAGCGCAACTGCCCTAAGTATCTGGAGGATAGGAAGTCTGGCAAGACGGTCGACAAAGAGCAAGGTATATTTGATATACATGTTATAGATGTGTACCTTATATCCGCCCGGAGCAATACGTGAGTATTTGATACCGGTTCTGTTGCTCATATATGTAACTCTCAGGAGGAGTTACGGAATAGAAGGCGGCTGGCGAAGGATGAGGTGACGATGCGCGTCGGCAACGGATCGAGAGTCGACGTGGTGGCTGTCGGCACGCTCCCTCTGCATCTACCATCGGGATTAGTTTTGGTTTTAAATAAACGTTATTTTGTGCCATCCTTGAGTGTAAACATTATAAGTGGGTCTTGCCTGTTACAAGACGGTTATTCATTTAAATCAGTGTCAAGCAATTGTGCTATTTATATGAATGATATCTTTTATGTTGATGCTCCCGAGAGTAATGGTTTATTCTTGTTGAATCTCGATCATACACTAGTAGAAAACAGGCTAAAGGACCAAACTCCAAAACCCCATTTGTCCCGGTCGTACTGCAAACCGGGACAGATGGGGCATAAAACGCTAGTGGAGGACCAAACTAGTTCAGGCGACACTCATTTGTCCCGGTTCGTGGCTGGAACCGGGACAAATGATGCAGCACCCATTTGTCCCGGTTCCAGCCACGAACTGGGACAAATGGGCATGGTTTCAGTTACGCGCCACCGCCGCGTTTTTTCGACGCGCACGGAAGACGAGCGACGCCGGCGATTCCTCTGCCCTCCGGCGATTCCTCTGCCCTCCGCCGGCGATTCATCTTCCTCTCCGGCGCTATAAAATGCACTGCACAGTACGACTCTTCCCACACCATTTCTCCGGCCATCTCTCCTCTCTTTTCTCCGTCCACGTACACCATTTCTCCGGCCATATCTCCTCTCTTTTCTCCGTCCACGTACACCATTTCCTATGGAGCCACTCGTGCCTCGGTCCGATGAGTTTTACGGCTACGAGAAGGAAGGCATGCGGTTCAAGGTGTGGGTCACCCTTCGTGCATCGCGCGTGGAGAAGTGGATCGGCGACGTGAAGAAGAACTTCCTCGACGCCGCTCCGATCAAAGCCGTTGGACTCGATTGCGAGTTCACCGACCCTCGACGGAAGGATACTCCGCAGCGCGCCGCCGTCGTTCAACTCTCGGTGGCAACCGAGACTCTTGTCTTCCAAATTTGCAAAGCTGATCGGGTGCCACAGGTCCTCGTGGATTTCTTAGGTGACGAGACAATCAAATTCTACGGTGTGGCAATCCATAATGACATGAAGATGCTAGCGTACTACGGAATTATTATTCAGTCCGCGGTCGACCTGTAGAGGGATCGCCGAAACCCTACCGGCAATTTTACTCCTAGTCTATATGCTCTCTCTAATGCGGTCATTGGGACAAATCTTGAGAAGAAGAAGAAATACAAGAAGAGGAAGTACACGGACGACGACAAGGAAGACACGTTACAAAAAGACCTAATTTTCGGATGGGGCAACGTTCCATTGAGCTACGATCAAATCGTATATGCTGCTTTAGACGCTCGCCTTGGCTTCGAGATTGCACGGAAGTGGGATAGTCTACGCGGCTATAATACGGAAAATGATCGTCTTAATGTCGTTGATGAGTAGACTATCTATGTATTCAAACATTTTTCATATTCATAGTTATTTAAAACAGAAAACAGAAAAAGAAAACAAAAAAAATGAAAAAAATCTCCATCATCAAGTTGATTGAAGAAGATGCTCCATGGTTCCGACGCAGAAGAACTGGCGGTGTTGTGTGATGGAGATGTTGGTGCGATATGTAATAATTAATATATTAAACTTTTGATATGAAGAAGATGCTCCATTTTTACCTGCATATCAAATGGATTCGTCGGCGTTGATAGAACAAAACACACGATTTCACCTGCATACAGCCCCACGGTGGCTCTTGATGAGTGCCTGCATATCAAATGCACCGTGGGGCGTATGCAGGGAATCCGAGTAATTTGTATATATTCCTCAGTAGATGAATTGAACTATTCTTTTGAAAGAACAAAACACACGATTTCACCTGCATACAGCCCCACGGTGGCTCCTGAGTGCCTGCATATCAAATGCACCGTGGGGCGTATGCAGGGAATCCGAGTGATTTGTATACCACACACCACCCGGCTAGGCACTAGAAGGAGGAAACACTGAGTGCTCGCCTCGTCTGAGAGGGGGCTATATATAGGGTCACGGGCTCAACCAGTGGTACTGATAGTGTTGATCCAACAGCTCTCAAGTGCTCAAAAGAAGCACACCCCTGATCCAACGGCTAACAAGTGTTTCAAAGAAACACACGATCTGTGTGCTTCTTTAGTCCCGGTTTGAAACTGAAAGCGTTAATCGAACAGCTCAGAAGCAATCAAAAGAAACACACCCCTGATCCAACGGCTTACAAGTGCTTGAAAGAAACACACGATCCGTGTGCTTCTTTAGTCCCGGTTTGGAAGTTAAAGTTTGCAAAAGTTATACAAATTCACATTTAAAATAGTTTTAAACTAATTTAAATAATGGTTATAGAAAAGAGAAAATGTTTTTGTATTAGTTAGTCAAATTCAAACACTTTTCATATTGAAAGTTTTTTCAAATTCCAAAGTTTGCAAAAGTTATACAAATTCACATTTAAAATAGTTTTAAACTAATTTAAATAATGGTTATAGAAAAGAGAAAATGTTTTTGTATTAGTTAGTCAAATTCAAACACTTTTCATATTGAAAGTTTTTTCAAATTCCAAAGTTTGCAAAAGTTATACAAATTCACATTTAAAATAGTTTTAAACTAATTTAAATAATGGTTATAGAAAAGAGAAAATGTTTTTGTATTAGTTAGTCAAATTCAAACACTTTTCATATTGAAAGTTGTTTCAAATTCCAAAGTTTGCAAAAGTTATACAAATTCACATTTAAAATAGTTTTAAACTAATTTAAATAATGGTTATAGAAAAGAGAAAATGTTTTTGTATTACTTAGTCAAATTCAAACACTTTTCATATTGAAAGTTTTTTCAAATTCCAAAGTTTGCAAAAGTTATACAAATTCACATTTAAAATAGTTTTAAACTAATTTAAATAATGGTTATAGAAAAGAGAAAATGTTTTTGTATTAGTTAGTCAAATTCAAACACTTTTCATATTGAAAGTTTTTCCAAATTCCAAAGTTATTTAAAACAGAAAACAGAAAACAGAAAAAGAAAACAAAAAGGGAAAAGAAAAAGAAAAAACCCCATCTATCCCGGGTGGTGGCTCAGCCCGGGACAGATGGGGTGGCTATCTATCCCGGGCTGAGCCACCACCCGGGACAGATGGGGTGGCTATCTGTCCCGGGTGCAGCCACCACCCGGGACAGTTTAGTGCTATCTGTCCCGGGCTGAGCCACCATCCGGGACAGTTGAGTGTTGCTATATAAGCAACACTTAGCCACGGGTGGTGGCTCAACCCGGAGCCATTTCCCTCTCCTCGCGAAGCGCTGCCCAAATTTCCCGTGAACAACCCTAGCCGCCGCCGCCTCCTTCTTCGACTCCGGCTGGGCCTCGCCGCCACCTTCCTCGCCTCCTTCTTCGACTAGGTGAGCCTCGCGCGTGCCCTGAACCCTATCTCGTGCTCCCTTTCTCTCTCTGCGCGCGCGTGCCACGAACCCTAGCCACGAACCCAACTTCGGCGCCTCCGCGGCTGAGCTACTCCGGCGAGCGGCAACAGCGGCCTGGCGGCGCTCCGTTAGGGGTTGGGGGGGGGGGGGGAACGGACCGCGGTGTCGGGGGCTCGAGTATGGGAACAAATCCCGTAAGAAACGCGCTGATTTTGAACGAATTTGGGAGAGGATTTCGGCCGGATTTCTCGATGAAACAGTTCATGTTGCAGTGATGTCATAGCTGACGTCACAAGTCAATTTCTTTTTCTGATTTTTCCATTTTATTCATATCTTTTGATTTAAATGTCCAAATGAAGTCAAACAAATTTCTAAAAATTTGTAAAATTAGTATCTTTGTGTTAAACCAGTTGTGGGCATGTTTTGAATAATTTTGAAAATTAATATTTTGAAATATTCATAAAATGCAAAATTGCCCATTTAGGTCAACTTTGAGATTAGTTATTTAAATAATTCATTTTGGGTTAATAAAATAATTTTTGCTTTAATAGGTTATTTAAATAACATATTACAACTATATATATTGAAAAGAGAAAATGCAATGAAATATATATTGTGTTTTACATTTTTTGCTTTAGAATAGATTTTAGAATAGATTTTACAATGCAATGAAAATCAATCAAAATCAATGAATACATTTTTTGATATTACAACTATTGGAAATGAAAAGAGAAAATGCAATGAAATATATATTGTGTTTTACAATTTTTGCTTTAGAATAGATTTTACATTTAATTCTTTTCTTATATAGAATATATGAAGTTATTAAAGTTATTTAGTTGTATGACATATCGGTAAAGTTATTTAGATGTTGAGTTATTAAAATTATTTAAATGGATTTAAATCTCTTGCAGAAACTATGGACACCCGTAGAAATCTTCAAGAAGAAGAGGACATGTTCGGCATCATTCGCGAAGGTGATGAATTGGACCCCGGCAGAAACCATGAACAAGAAGAGGAACACGTAGACGATTTCACCGGGCAATTTCTGAACGAGTCCGGTGACGGAATAGACGTCACCGACAGTTCAGCTCACCGACAGTTCACCGACTCTACTGTTGGAAAGTCGGCCGCCGAGGTAGATATATGCCCTCAGGTTTTTGTCTCCGTTGAAAAGATTTGTGTGTATACATATATTAACTATCACTTTTTCTTGTGTTTAGCCGTCGGCGGACCATGAACCGGGACCAAGCAAAAAAGCAGCGGTGAAACGAGGCGGGCCACGGACCGGGACCAAAAAGCTCCAAGGGAAACAGAAGTACCACATCGAGGAGATCAATGAAAAAGGAAAACGGATTGCTCCCGCTAACCACGCAAGGAAATTTGTAGCTCAGTGCGGAGTCATCGTTCGGGACAGACTGTCCATCAGGGCTCAAGAATGGTATAAGCCAAAGGTGCCAAAGGAGGGGGTTATTTATGTATCGAATGCAGACAAACAGCTCCTTTGGGACGAGCTCATGCAGAATTTCACTTTACCGGAAGAGGAGGATGTAGAGGAGCCGGTTATAGAGAATCGATGCAAGGCCTGGACTTTTATTGAGATGGGTGAATTGTTCCGCAGCTGGAAGAAAAGGCTTAACAAGTTCATAAAAGAAGGTAAAACTCCAGAATTTGTCGGAGTCTATGAAAAGATAAAAGATGAGTGGCCCGAATTTAAGGCGTACAAGCAATCGGAAGCCGCTAAGGCCATGTCAGAGAGAAATAAGAAAAATGCAGACAAAAAGATATATCACCATAACATGGGGTCAGGTGGCTACCTGACGGCCCTGCCTAAGTTTCTGAAAATGGAGGAAGAGTTTTTGGCTAAAGGTATACAGATCGAGACATTTGACTGGCCAGACCGGCTTAAGGCTTGGTTCTATGGGCATGGTGGAAAGTTAGACCCTGAAACAGGTGACTGTCTTTTTACCAAGGAGCACGGACCTGACCCTATTAAAGCTCTCAGAGAGGTATGGAAGGAGGTCACAGAAGGCATGTTCCACCCTAACAGAGAGAAGGACGAGCTATCGCGAGCCCTTAAGAATCCTGAACACAGTGGACGAACAAGAGGAACCGTCGGCTCTGTACCGTGGATACTTGGGTTTCCCAAAGATGTTGGCACTTATAGAAGCCGATCGAGAAAGAAGAAAGAGATTGCCGACCGGGCCCAGTGGATGGAAAATAAATTACTACAGCATGAGAAGGAGATAGCAGAGCTGAAGGCAGCGCAGACTCGACGGATGCCCTGCGAATCTGAGACGCCCGAAAATCCTTCTCCTGATCCAAAATCAATGCGGAGAAGCAGCGTGGCTTCGACGGAGCTCGATCGCCACAATGATATGCCGGGTCCTCGTCACCCTGTGGATAATATCGTGCAGCGGGAACTTTGCGACCTACATGTGCCATGCTTGAACATAACCGTGAAGGTGGCGCACGGCTTTGTCCTACCGCCTAGCCCAAATGGAACTTACCATTGTCGCCCTATTCCAGATGGCTATGCTGTTGTCGGGGTTGATGAGGTTATCAAGACATATGAGGGAATTAAGCTGGACTTCCCTACGGGTGAAGACGAGGTTGAGTTGAGATTTGCCCTCAAGAGTACCTGCTTATGGAAAAAAGAATACATCGTGTTCCCACACATGCAGCTAAATCGCCCTCCCAGTCCACAAGCCAGTCCACATAACTACAACAACGACAACCAATGCGCTAGTCCAGACACCCCCCACAACGACAACCAAGGCGCTAGTCCATCTCCGCCGTCGCATGAGCGTACTCCGCCGCGTGAGCGTACTCCGCCGCGTCAACGGACTCCATCGCCTCCGCAAAAGAAGCGGAAGTGCACCGCTGCGTCGACTAGTACTCAGAAAAGCGAAACGGCCGGGAAGTCTCGCTTTGTGAACTCTCGCAAAGATGTCGATACATGGGTCGAGGAGATCCAGACTTCCCAGAGAAAGAAGGCAAAAAAGATGTCTTTGCCTGTTCCGGTTTATTCTCCGGAAGCGATACGGTGGGCCATAGAATTTCTTACGCATCCGTCGCAATATGAACTAAATATGGACGATGACTACACACGCGTTCTGGTGCGTACATCTAAGAGAGTGCGGGAAGAACAAAAATCTGCTGCCACCCAGAAGAGAGATGTTCCACAACTCGGAATGCAGGCGGGACAATCGGCCCCTCCACTCATATTGGCGCCTTACAACCGGAACCCGATCGATGATGTACTTTCGCAGCAAGCTAGAGATATGGGTATAACTCTGGCAGAGCTGAAGGCATTGCAAGCTGGCGAGAGTGTCACCATACATGAGGTGGTGCGGACATATGTGAGAGGACAAGATCTTGTCGACCCTGCAATGGTGCGCACTCTACCAGCTAGGTTGCACCAACTAAATGCATGGTACTTGCGTACCACGAAAAGTCAAGAAGGAGACTGGCTCTATGGGAAAATTCCAAAGGATTTTTTTGGCCCAGGTGATGATGAGGTTCAAATCGAGTATTGCGAATTATGGCAGTTATTCAATTTTGACGCGCTCGACAAATCTATCATCAGTGCCTTTTGCATGTAAGTAATTAAATTATGTATATATGTCAGTAATTCTCTAGCTCTACTTATTTTTCATTGCTTGTAATTATCCTTATCACTATATTACTTTTGTACTCTATTATGCAGGCTGAAAATTATACAATCTCGAAAGCTGGGACTCAATCACAAGATTGGATTCATTGACCCTAATCGAGTTCATCATCATGGTTTGTTACATTACCCAGATGATACAGAGGAGCTTTTGCTTACTTATTTGATGGCGCAACATTACAAAAGCACCATAATTTTCCCGTTCAACTTCGAGTGAGTTGTTTACTTTCTTATACATACTCGATGTTAATTAAGTATATGTAATTGATGATTTAGTTATTAACAAATATAAACATATGGCAGATTTCACTGGGAATTATTGGAGATTGATGTTGAAAAGGCAATCGTTGATGTCTTGGACCCATTATCGAAACCTGAAGAAAAGTTCGACGACACGAAACAGATGCTCCAGAGGTAATTTCGATAATTATCACAATCGACCTCGTCTTTTCTAATAATATATAGTAATTAGTTAACTTCTTTACTAATTTTTCATACCGTAAACTTCAGGGTTTGGGACAAGTTCACCGGTTTCCACAAGGATGTCGGTATAGCTAAGAACCTCACTTTTAAATGGCGAGAGGTAAAGACGTATACTAGCTAGGTTCCACATACGCATATTCTTAATTTCAGTCTCACAATAACATTTTTTCAATATTTATGATTATTTTTTATTAATTTCTTATCTTATTCTATCATAAAGTGCGCGAAGCAACAGCAAGGCACCAATTTGTGTGGATTCTATGTCTGCGAGTTCATCCGAATTCACTTCAATGAGGGTGCAGACTGGAATAGGGTACGTTAACAATTCATTCAAACTTGTTCACTTCTCAAATTGAATTATTTTCATAATGGTTGATATATTGGTGTTGATCTCTCCTTATTAGTTCGAGACGATCCGGAACAGGCTAGAAGCAAAAGACCGCCTACTACCAATCGCGGAGGAAATTGCGGGCTTTCTGCTTGACTATGTCATAAAGCCAGGCGCAGAATGCAGTATAATCCGGCCGCCAAAAAAGACCATCCCGAGGAAAAAATAGGGTCTAATGCTTCTCTGTCATGTAAAAAAATATTTGTACTTAGCCGTGTCCCCGGTACAGACATGATCTTCCGGTTGTAAATATTTGTTTGGGAGAACTCGTGTACTAGTAGTATTCATGACTATATCCCGAGGAAAAAATCGTGTATTCATGATATATATTACATAGTAACGTATAATATGCAACTCGATATTGTTTGAAATGAAACATAAATGAAAAAACACAAACACAAAAGAATCAGTAACATAAATAGAAAACAAAAACAAAAATAGAAAACAGGAAACAAAATAAAAGAAACAAAAATAAACATATATACTGTCCCGGTTCGTATTACGAACCGGGACAAATGAGTCGCAGGTAGAGCCTGCCTTGATTGGCCACGTGGCCCCCCTATTGGTCCCGGGCCGTGGCGTGCCCGGGACAAATAGGGGGGCCTATTTGTCCTGAACACGCTGTCCCGGGCGCGTGACCGGGGCAAAAAGCCCTCATGGCCCGGGAACCAGTGGCCTGTTTTGCTCTAGTGGTAGTACTCACATCCATAACATAGAGGCCAAACGAATTAAGTGTAGTGACGATACCGCCATGTTTTTGTGGCATTGCCGTCTTGGTCATATTGGTATAAAGCGCATGAAGCGACTCCACTCCGATGGACTCTTGGACTCGTTGGATTTCGGATCCCTCGATACATGTGAACCATGCCTCATGGGCAAAATGACCAGGACACCGTTCAAAGGTTTCGTTGAACGGGCGTCGGATTTGTTGGGGATCATATATACAGACGTATGTGGACCAATGAGCGTTTCAACACGCAATGGTTATCGTTACTTCGTCACCTTCACTGATGACTTGAGTAGATACGGTTATATCTATTTGATGAAACACAAGTCTGAAACGTTTGAAAAGTTCAAAGAATTCCAGAGTGAAGTTGAGAATCAGCTTAATAGAAAAATCAAGCATCTCCGGTCCGATCGCGTTGGAGAGTACTTGAGTTTTGAGTTTGGCACACATCTGAAGAGTTGTGGCATAGTGCCCCAACTTACGCCCGCCGGAACGCCGCAGCGTAACGGTGTGTCCGAGCGACGTAATCGTACTCTACTAGATAGTGTCCGATCTATGATGTCTCTTACCGATCTACCAGTGTCCTTCTGGGGTTATGCGTTAGAAACAGCCGCATTCATTTTAAATAGGGCTCCGTCCAAATCCGTTGAAACCACGCCGTATGAATTATGGTATGGCCATAAGCCTAAGTTATCGTTTCTGAAGGTTTGGGGTTGTGAGGCGTACGTTAAGAAACTACAGCCCGACAAACTCGAACCGAAGTCGGAGAAAGTCGTCTTTGTAGGATATCCGCGGGAAACCGTTGGGTACACCTTCTACAACCAAGCTGAGGGCAAAACTTTTGTCGCGAAGACCGGTACCTTTCCAGAGAAGGAGTTTCTCGCGAAAGGAGTAAGTGGGAGGAAGGTAGACCTCGATGAAATCGTTGATCTTGAACTCGAGATTCCGAGTGGCGCAACGGAAGCAATTCCGGAAACGTCCTCCGTGGAAGGAGTGGGAGAAACTGTCGAGGAAGATGTTCTACCTTGTAGGTCTGGTAGATCTCGGATCGCACCAGAGTGGTATGGCAATATGGTTTGCACCGTCATGCTAGTCGAGCAAGACGAACCTACGAACTACAAGGAGGCGATGGAGAGTCTAGAGTCCGAGAAATGGCTTGAAGCCATGAAATCCGAAATAGGATCCATGTATGATAACAAAGTGTGGACTTTGGTGGATATTCCCGAAGGGCGCAAGGCCGTCGAGAATAAGTGGATCTTTAAGAAGAAGACTGATGCTGATGGTAATGTGACCGTCTATAAAGCTCGGCTTGTCGCAAAGGGTTTCCGACAAGTTCATGGAATTGACTACGATGAAAGTTTTTCACCGGTAGCGATGCTTAAGTCTATTCGGATTTTGTTAGCGGTAGCTGCCTACTATGATTATGAAATCTGGCAGATGGACGTCAAAACAGCCTTCCTAAATGGAAACATTGAGGAAGAGTTGTACATGGTACAGCCGGAAGGTTTTGTCGATCCAGGAAGTGCTAACAAGGTGTGCAAGCTTCAGCGATCCATCTATGGATTGAAGCAAGCATCTCGGAGCTGGAATCTTCGCTTTGATGAGGTAATCAAAGGTTTTGGATTCATCCAGAATGTGGAAGAGACCTGTATTTACAAGAAAATGAGTGGGAGCTCGGTTGTGTTCTTAGCACTGTATGTTGACGACATATTGCTAATAGGGAATGATGTGGAACTTCTGAATAGCGTGAAGGAATATTTAAACAGTAAGTTTTCCATGAAGGACTTAGGAGAAGCTGCGTATATTTTCGGCATAAAAATCTATCGCGATAGATCAAGGCGCCTATTAGCACTAAGTCAGAGTACTTATCTTGATAAAATATTGAAGCGTTTTCAAATGGAGAAGGCAAAGAAGGGTTCTCTGCCGGTTATCAAGAATAAGATATTGCGTAAGGCGCAGTGTCCGGTGACGGAACTGGGTAAGGCCGAAATGACGAAACATCCTTATGCTTCAGCCATAGGATCGATCATGTATGCAATGTTGAGTACTAGACCGGATGTGGCATTAGCTCTAAGTTTGACCAGCCGGTTCCAGAGTAATCCTGGAATGCCGCATTGGGTAGCTGTTAAGAGCATTCTTAAGTATCTCAATAAGACAAAGGAAATGTTCCTTGTGTATGGTGGCTGCGATGAGGAACTTGGCGTAACGGGTTACGTAGATGCAAGTTTCAGCTCAGACCCCGATGACTGTAAGTCACAGACAGGTTACGTGTTCAAGGTGAATGGAGGCGCCGTGTGCTGGAGAAGTGGGAAGCAACCCATAGTCGCACAATCTACAATGGAGTCGGAGTACATTGCTGCCTGCGAGGCCGCGAATGAAGCTGTGTGGCTGAGGAAGTTCGTCATCGAACTTGGAGTGTTCCCGAGCGCGCAAGACCCCGTGATCCTCTTCTGCGACAATACGGGTGCCATTGTGAACGCCAAGGAGCCAAGGTCTCACTCCACCGCCAAACACATTCTCCGACGCTTCCACGTGATACGTCAGTACGTACAAGAAGGCGATGTGAAGATTTGCAAAGTGCATACGGATCTGAATGTGGCAGATCCGCTGACGAAGCCTCTTCCGCTTGATAAGCATGAACAGCACCAGTTAGCTATGGGTGTTAGGCTTTTACCAAGTTGTAATCTAGATTAAATTGTACTCTAGTGCAAGTGGGAGACTGAAGGAGATATGCCCTAGAGGCAATTAATAAAGTGTATTCTTTATCATATCTCGTTTGTTCATAATAGGTTTTTGTATCATGCTAGAACCGTATTAAGCGGAAACATTAATGCGGGTGTGATACGTAAACAACCAGGTCCCTAGTAGCCTCTACTAAGACTAGTTTCGTTGCGCGATTGATGATCGAGGTTTCCCGGTCATGGGGCATGGCGCCGGTCGGCAATGAGAGTCATATCGATGGAGAGCGATGTGATGGACATACCCAGATTTGGAGAACATAGTCGTTACACCTTTGACCGTGAGATCAACTCTTATTGATATTTCCGGAAGATACTTTGATTGCACGAAACGTCGTATCTTATCTAGTATGACAATAACGGTGATACTTTTGGGTATTGGAAGGGAGTATTAAGACGAGGGGTCAAGAGCGGGATTTGCCAGTCCGCATAGCAGGATAGATACTCTCGGGCCCACTCGGTGAGATCATGTCTAAATGAGCTTGCAAGCATGTGACTAGGTCACGGAGACATGAGATCATGAACGAGTAGAAGATAGCGTCGTCGGTAACGAGGTCGGGATTAGATATGGAGATATCTATGGAACGACGCTCGGACATGCTAAGTATCGCCATGGCAAAGGGTCTAAGACTTTACGTTCAGGTTTGATAGATGAAAGTCATTCGTTATATCTCAGGGATTAATTCATGGGGTCCAGGCCTACGGGTTAGTCGTTGATCATTGAGGAGTCTTGATCATACCTGATATTATATCGAACCGCTAGGGTAACACACTTAAGGGGTTTCGACAAGACAACCGGAAAGGAAGGAGATCTCCGGGAGCGTCCCGGGAGAGGTCCGATGGAGATCGGGCAGCGCCGAAAGAGTTTTCGGAGCTAGGAAATATTATATATATTATGTTTGATATTAATTAGTGTTATTAATATGCAAATATGATTTTATATATTTATTTTCGAATTTATTAAGGCAGATTTCCCTAAATGGGCCTTCCGGACGAAAGAAGGCCCAAGAGGGGGGGAACCCCCTTGGGGATTCGGTGGGAGCCTAGGGGCCGGCCTAGGTGGGCCACAAGGGGCCCACCAGGGGGCCGGCGCACCCCCTTGGCCGAACCAGGCTGTGGGGGGTTAGTCCCACATTGCCTGGCTGGCAAGGTTGGCTCCCCTTGGGAGCCTATATAAGGAGGGGCACCCCCAGCCTTTTAATTCACCAATTAATTCCTGATTTCTCTCTCGATCTCGTGGTTCCCAAGTTGGAGCCGCGCCGAGCAAGAGGAGTCGGGGATCTCCTCCACCATAGCCCGCTGCCGCGCTGCTGGTGTTCCGGTCCAAGTCTTCCGCTGCTCGTCCTGGACTGGAGCTTCGGAGGCGTCGTCTCCACCGTACGTGTGCGACCCCCTGCGAGGTGCTGCGCTAGCGGTACTCGGAGGCCTGCTTCCTCTACATGACCTTGAGGTCGGCTACGTCGGTCTTCATCGACAACGTTTGTGCGGGAACGTAATCCCGCTTTCGGTCTACAAGGGTACGTATTCCGATCTCCGTTCGTACTACTATATCTGCATAGAATAGATCTTGGCATGCTTTTAGGATATCGTCGGTAGGAATTTTTTTGTTTTCTGCACACGATCCCCTTCAGAAACTTGGTAGCATATACATAGTCTCTCCCCCCCCCCCCCCCGAGCACTTAGATGGCAAATCAATGATATTGGTTGCCGGCTTAGTGGTTTTTGACAATATGTTATATGCCTTTGTCTTTGTCCGTAGGGCGTCCTGTCCGCCAACGTGGAGCTTATCTCCTCCAGGTCGGATATAAACAAATGGTATCACGATCTGAAAAAAGATTGTGATGCCAAGGATGCGCGGATTGCCGACTTGGAAGCGGCCCGCAAGAAGGATGAAGGTAAAATCACTGAGTATTTTTGCCTCTTGCCATGTTTTGTGTTTGCTGCCGCCAATCATTTAGCTAGTAAATCCATATTGTAGAACTGCTAGATCACGCCCAGGATATACTGAAGGCATCTACTGATATGCAAGCTATTATGAATGAAGCCTCTGATTTGGTGGCCGCCAACTTGGCGATGAAGGAGGAGCATCAGAAGGAGATGGAGGCCCAGCAGATGAAGTTTGCGCAGGAATTAGCCAGCTTACCGGAGAGCTGGATAGCCTGCGCAAAAAATTGGCGGAGGCGGAGAAAGCGGCTGCTGAAGATATATCCAAGCAGACTTCTCGCGCTCAGACTGCTGAGGATGCGGTGGCAGCTCATAAGACTGAGTTGTCCGCCTTCCATAACTCGGTCCTTGGTAAGCTGTTCCTCACTCTTCATCTTTTCCGTCAGTTTGTTAGCCTGAGCCAAACTGACGCTTTTACTTTTTTGATACAGTTGTTGCCGGCTTAGGCGATGACAAGGTTGTCAGCCCCCGCCAAGATCGCCTTGCGCGTCTGGGTGAGCTGATCACCGAGACTTTGGTGTCGTCCAAGCGGTTTGCCAACAAGTTCTTCATCTCCTCTGGCAGCCAAGAGCCCACCGAGCTCAGCGATGTGCCCAAAATGCTGGAGCAAGCCACGAAGCTACATAAGAGCTCGTTGAAGTCGGCGCCACGGGGTGGTGCCAAGACTGCGCTAGGACTATTCATGGCGCACTACCCCGAGGCGGAAATAGAAGTCGTCATCGAGGGCATGTCGTCTACCTATGAAGACGGCAACGAGGTCCAGCCGGCTGCTGTGCTGAACAGTGTTGCCGGCTATGCCACGTGGGTTGCCGACATGGTGGACACGACGGTGTTCTATCGGCGCCATCCTGTGCCGGCTGCTGGAGTAGCTGGAGCTGCCGATACGGCCGAGGCGGAGGGGAGCGATAGCTCTGGGCTGAAGTTGTCAGCCCCCAAGTCTAATATAGGCGGCCCCCGAGCCAAAGTCATTGTTGCTAGCCCTTTTTGCTTTATCTTGACGGCCAGCCTCCTCCTGTCCCTGAAACAATTATATCTCAACTTGTAACATTTGTAAATATTTTTGGGAGATGTACTGCTAGGCGGGAAGCCATCAAACTTGTTTTTATTTTGCAATTTAAGTATTCTTTTGCCTTGTTTTTATTTGGCCCGCCTTAATTTTATTTTGACTTGTATGCTTGACCGTTTATATGTTGGCAAAATCTCAGCCGGGAACTTTAGCTGAAACAACCAGGGTTAGTACCATGAGTTTAGAATCAGGAACCAAATCCAACATGTTGGCGCCAAAGACATACTACTAGGCGAACCACATACAAGTAATCAAAGTAAAGGAATTAGGCGGCACAAAAAGTTGATTTTTGCTTTGGTTTGGCTCGAAAGCTGCAAGTATCTACCAGTTTGAACCTTTGCACGGAGCTAGAAAATAGGTAACTTAGATACATAGGGGATATATGATTGCAAGAAAAGATAAAAGATGGCATGCTTGTCAACACAGATGAGAAACCACAAACTTTTATTTCATAATCATATATAACTTATTACAATTATAAATTGTAAGTGTAGAAAGGACGTAGCTGCTCAATGTTCCAAGGTTGTCTTGTTTGTTCAAACGGGTCGTTAATGCCTCTTTTACGCTTGATTCCTCTCCTTCCTGCCGCCTTCTTGCGCCTTTTCTTTTCTTCTTCGTCGCGGATGTCGGCTAGGTAGTAGGAACCATTGAGCAGCGCCTTTATGACTATAAACGGTCGTTCCCATGGCGGGGATAGCTTGTGCAAGCCTTTTCTGTATTGAATTAGGCGGAGAACCAAGTCACCTGTTCTGAACCTCGCTTCCACACTCTCCGGCTATGATAGCGGTGGAGTTGTTGCTGGTACAAGGCGGAGCGATGTAGAGCGACGTATCTTTCTTCATCTAACAAGTCTAGGACTGCCTCTGCGTCTTGCTCGATGTAGGCTTGAACTCTTGGGGAATCGTATTTCATGTCGGTGGGTAGCACTGCCTCTGCGCCATATACTAAGAAGAAAGGAGTGTAGCCGGTAGATCTGTTTGGTGTTGTGAGCAAACTCTAGAGTACGGACTGTAGCCCTTCTGCCCAAGCGTCGGCTGCCCTATGTAATGGAGCTTCGAGATGGGGCTTAAGTCCTGAGAGGACTAAGCCGTTTGTACGCTCTACTTGTCCATTTGATTGAGGATGTGACACAGATGCCAAATCAAGTCGGATGCCTAGATCACTGCAGTATTCTTTGATGTCGTCTTGAGATAGGTTGCTGCCATTATCAGTGATAACGTTTGGTGTTGTGAGCAAACTCTAGAGTACGGACTGTAGCCCTTCTGCCCAAGCGTCGGCTGCCCTATGTAATGGAGCTTCGAGATGGGGCTTATGTCCTGAGAGGACTAAGCCGTTTGTACGCTCTACTTGTCCATTTGATTGAGGATGTGACACAAATGCCAAATCAAGTCGGATGCCTTGGTCACTGCAGTATTCTTCGATGTCGCCTTGAGATAGGTTGCTGCCATTATCAGTGATAACGCTGTGTGGAACTTCGAACCGAGAGATAATTCCCCAGAGGAAATTGGTGGTTGTTCGTGCGTCAAGTTTGCTGATCGGCTTGGCCTCGACCCATTTACTGAACTTGTCGACAGCGACTAATAGGTGAGTATACCCACCACGTGCCTTCTTGAAGGGACCAACCATGTCTTATCCCCAGACCGCGAACGGCCAAGTGATTGGAATTATCCTGAGCTCTTGTGCCGGCATGTGAGGTTGGTGGGCGTACAACTGGCAGCCTTTGCATGTTTTCATGATGTGCTCAGCGTTTTCTTTGGCGGTTAGCCATTAGAAACCTTGGCGGAAAGTTTTGGACACAATGGATCTGGCGGAAGCGTGATGCCCGCAAGAGCCGATATGTATGTCCTTCCGAATTTCCCGGCCTTCTTCTGGCAGTATGCACCGCTGATAGATACCGCACGTGCTTCGCTTGTACAGCTCGCCTTTGATTATTGTGAATGCTTTGGCTCGCCTTATGATCTGCCTTTTCAACACCTCATCGTCTCCCGGCAACTTCTGGTCGATTAAGAAATCAAGATATGGGACAATCCAATCCGGTTGTACCAAGTAGACAACAAGACTTGCCACTTCTACTGGTTCTTCTGCATCGGGGTCCAACAAGTCGGCGCCCTTAATGGACGGCTTATGCAAATGTTCCAGAAAAATGTCCTTCGGCACTTTTTTGCGTTCTGACCCGAGTCTGGCGAGGGTGTCTACCGCCTCGTTCTCAGCTCTTGGAACATGCCGGACTTTGTAGCCCATGAATTTTTTGGCGAATTCGTGTACTTTGGCCCTGCAAGCCGCCATTGTTGTACTCTTCGCGTCCCATGTGCCGCTTACTTGCTGCGCGCCTAAATCAGAGTCGCCATAATAGAGGATTCTTTTGACGCCAAGGTCATTTGCCACATATAGCCCGTGAAGCAAAGCTTCATACTCTACGATGTTATTGGTTGCTGTAAAATGAATCTGCAATACGTAGCTGAGTTTGTCACCTTTGGGTGTGCACAAAGCAACTCCAGCCCCCAAGCCTTTGAGCATCTTTGATCTGTCAAAGTGCATGACCCAGTATTCTGACTCGGGGAGTATTGTTTCCTCCATGGCTTCTGTCCAGTCGGCAACAAAGTCTGCAAGTGCTTGAGTATTAATGGCGGTCTGTGGTTTGTAGACTATATCGAAGGTGGCAAGCTCGATACCCCATTTGGCAAATCGGCCTGTTGCCTCTGCGTTGTTGATTATGTCTCCCAACGGTGCCCTGCTGACTACTGTCACTGTGTGCTCCTGGAAATAATGCCTAAGCTTTCTGGCGGCGAAAAATATACCGTAAGCCAGCTTTTGGTAATGTGGATACCTCTACTTGGAGGCGGATAACACTTCACTGATGAAGTAGACCGGACGTTGCTCAGACGTCACGGCTTCGCTTTCCTTTCTTTCCACGGCCAAGAGACCGCCGCGATGTAGAGCAGCATTGGTTCCTGCGATCGAGGTGCTGCCAGTATTGGAGCGGATACGAGAGCCTCCTTAAGCTTCTGTTATGCGGCATCTACTTCTGTTGTCCACTCGAAGTTGTCAGATTTTTTCAATAGCCGGTAGAGTGGCATTGCCTTTTCTCCGAGGCGGCTTATGAAACGACTGACGGCTACCGCCGATCCGGCTAAGCGCTGCACGTCCTTCAGACAAGTAGGTCTGGATATGTTTTGGATAGCCTTGATCTTCTCTGGGTTAACTTCGATCCATCGTTCTGAGACGATAAATCCAAGTAGTTTGCCGGCTGGAACACCGAAAACACACTTGGCGGGATTGAGTTTCATCTGGTATTTCCGGAGATTCTGAAAAGTTTCTTCCAAGTCGTCTAGGAGATCCGCCTTCTTTTTCGACATCAACGCAATGTCGTCAACGTAGACGTGAACATTGTGGCCATCTGTTAGTGTAAGAAATTTTGCATACATCGCTGGTATGTTGCACCTGCATTCTTCAGGCCAAAGGGCATTGTGATGTAGCAGAAAGTCCCGTATGGAGTGGTGAAAGATGTTTTCAGCTGATCCGACTCCCTCATCTTGATTTGGTGGTACCCTAAGTAGGCGTCCAAAAAACAAAGTAGCTCGGAGCCTGCCGTGGAGTCTACGACCTGGTCAATTCTAGGCAGCGCAAAGGGGTCCTTTGGGCAGCATTTGTTAACACCGGTATAGTCGATACACATCGTCAGCTCTTAATTTTTCTTTAGAACAAGTACATGATTTGCCACCCAATCGGTGTGTACAACTTTTTTTTATGAAATTGGCGGCCTTCAGCCTATTTATCTCCTTTCCTATAGCCTTGCGTCTCTCATCACCAACGCGTCTTGTTGCTTGCTTCACCGGCTTAGATCCCTTTATGACGTTGAGTGAGTGCTCAGCAAGTTCCCTCGGTACACCAGGCATGTCGGATGACGACCATGCAAAGATGTCGCGATTCTCACGGAGGAACTCGACGAGCGCGCCTTCCTATTTGCTGTCGAGGTTGGAGCCGATGACAACTTGCTTAGACTTGTCGCCTGGGACGAGGTCCGCCTTTTTGGTGTCTTCTGAAGCTTCGAAGGTCTTCTTGACATCCATATTTGGCTTGGGCATGGATTTGTCTATGTCCGCCTTAAGTAGCGCGAGTTCTTCCTTGTGGATGACGGCTTCTACGAAGGCGGCCATGCCACGCTCGCACTCCTTAGCTTTCTTAAAGTTGCCAGAAACCGTGATGTTTCCATGTTCCCCTGGCATCTTAAGCTTGTTGTATATGTAGAACGGCCTTGCCATGAATTTGGCAAAAGCCGGTCGTCCGAAGATTGCATGTTAGGCGCTTTTGAAGGGGACAACTTCGAACCGGAGGAAATCTGAGCGGTAGTTCTCCTTTGGTCCAAAATTTACCTTCAGCCTAATGCTCCCCAATGACTTTGCTTGTCTGCCGGGCACAATGCCATGAAAAGTGAGGTTGCTATGATCAAGCTGATCCTCAGACAAGTTCATGTGGCTTAGTGTATCATAGTACATGATGTTGAGGCTGCTGCCGCCATCCATGAGTACTTTTGTGAGCCTGAAGTTGTCGACAATGGGGTCGACGACAAGGGCGTATTTTCCTGGGTGGGGGACATGATCAAGGTGGTCGGACCGGTCCCAAGTGATTGCCGCCTCGGACCAATTCAAATACTGAGGGACGTCTTGCATTGTTGCGTTGAGTTCGCGCATCTCCGCCTTGTCCTCCTTAACCGAAGGTGTGCCGACAAAGCACACGAGTGACTCTTTGACATTCGGGTATGGCTTCTTTTTCTTGGCGGCAGCGTCGTCATCCCTTGAGATTGACATGTCGTCGTCATCCTCGTCGTCCTTGTTGTCTTTCTTGTCGTACTACTTTGACTTTTTTGACTTCCAGCCAATTGTGGGGTCCTTTTTGAAGTCGTCCATGAAGTGGAACTCGCTGAGCATATGGTTGACCTTGCCGAGTTTCCCGTGGATTGGGCATGGTAGAATTTTTGCCTGCTCATAAGTGATGCGTGCCGCCTTAGGGCCTGAGCCAGCGTCACGGTTATCTTTCTTGTTCTTCCACTTCTTTTTGCCGGCGTTCCCTTGGAACGCGACGGCTACCTCGTTAGAAGGCCCGGCTTTGTCTTCCGTTGCTTGCTTGCGTTTGTTGTTCTGCCTTGGCGCGGTGCTGACGTCTCGATCATCGTCATGTGCGTCATCATCTGCTGCCACATATTGGGCGGCTAGGTTGAGCATCTCGCCAAGGTCCGTGACTTGCTCGCGGACGAGCCGGTGACGGAGTAGGGACTTTTTCTGTAGGCCCGTGTAGAAGGCATGGATAGCCTGTGCGTCTGAAACACCATGACAGTTGGCCTTCTCGGAGATCCAACGGCTGACAAAATCTGTCATGGTTTTGTCCGGCTTCTGAATACAGCGTTGCAAATCCGTGTAGGTATTTGGACGCTTGTATATTCATTGGAAGTGCTGGGAGAAAACCTTTTCCATGTCGTACCAGCTATGGATAGATTTTTCGGGAAGGTTGTCGATCCAAGCCCTTGCCGTGCCTTCTAACAGTAGAGGTAGGTAGCGGACGGCAATGTGATTGCTTCCGCCGGCAATCTCTATGGCCATGGCATAATCGGTTAGCCACGAATCCGGGCTAACGAGGTCGTTGTACCTAGGACAATTTTTAGACACTGATGTCATGTCCTCTGGGAACGGCTCTCCGCGGATGGCGTCACCAAAGCACTTTGGGCCAGAGTATAGCGGCTCCCTTCCTCTTGATATGTCTTGTAGGCGATGTCGTGCGTCTTTTGGATCGAGTTGCTATCCGCCTCTGTTGGCGTTTGGCTCGTCCTGCGCTGCCCGGCTTACGCTGTGCCTGGGCCCAACTGCCGCCTCCTTCCTTTTGCTGCCAGTGCTGCGCTGCGGAGACCGGTTTCGACCTCTCCTGGGAGGGTTGTTGCCGGCATCTTTTTTAGGCGGCTGGCCATTTTCCCGGCTACCGCCATTGCTGCGGCTTGGTTGGGCTGGAGGTGGCAGGTCCCCTCTGCTTCCTGTCTGCGAGTTCTCGTCCCGCCTTGGTTTTGGCGGTGGCGTCTTCTTTGGAGGTGGTGTTGCTTTCCTTTTGTCGCCGTGGCTACTAGAGCCGGACAGGCCTTCGGGGTCAGCGCCAGGTGTGGCCTTGCACTTTCCTAACTTGGATTCTAGATCTCCCCCGCGGGCATCCGCCATATGGCCATAGGAGTCAGCGCGAGCTTGCTGTTCTAGGTCCTTGCTCATGAAGTGTCTTGCATTGGCCACATTTTCTTCCGTTGTGTAAGTCTTGTCGTCTAGGGTGTCAACCGCAACAGCCGCGTTAAGGATAGGGGTGCAGAAGACAACATCCCCCCTTCTGTCCGTATGCTGTGGTGCTGTGCTCTAGTCAAACCCGAGATCTTGAGCTGCTGTGGTCGCACAAATTGGCGGTTCCTTATCACGGCGGTTTTTTGATGACCTTTTTTCTTCGAAGAGCTGTCTGTCTGGTTTTGCCGACATCTTTTCTTGCTCCTTCTCAATCTTCTTTGCAAGGCTCTCAACATGCTCCTCTCTTTTGCGCAGGAAGTCAGAGTGCTTAAGCATGTTAAGCCTAAGTTCTTCCACTTCGTCGAGTGGGGTATCTTTATTCACCGGAGTGTTCATAATTTCGTCTACTTCTTTGATGACGGAGAGCAAATCTGTAGGTTTGCTGCTGCCGCCTTTTTCGAGACCAGCTTTCTTCTTTGCGCGCACCTTGTCAGAACCGTCAATGAGTTGACCGGTAATGGTGTAGTCGACATCTTCTACCGGTTTATCTTGCGGCTCAGAAGCAACTGGGGTTGACTCGAGACCGATGACAACCATCATAGCCAGCTTATCAGGCATATCTGTATCCGCTGTGTTCTCTGAAGGAACCAGATTATCACTGGAAAAGCGGTTTTTGATTCTCTCTTCGAAGAGACTAGCATCATCATCAGAATCAGAATCTACGTTGACTTGAACAGTAGATCTGGATCCGGCATCTGACATCGCATCCTCCTGAAGAGCAGGAAGGATTGACTCAGGATCGTTGTTTTCCGACTGGGAGTCGGATCCCAGTCCGACAACTCCGACAAAGTGGAAGTCGGATCCGGCCGACTCCTGGGAGAAGGCCGATTCAGATCCATCTTGCCGGTCGACTGCTTGGTCGAAGGGTTGGTGGGTGGGGTCGTAGAAACGCGGTAGGCCGTACGCCTCTGTCGTGTACCCGATGAAGACGTCAATCCCTCTGATTGGTACGATTGCGCATCTGATGAGGTAATCATCCGCCAGGAGCCAGGACTCATCCGAGTTGACGTAGCAGTGGCCGCCATACCTTGTTACGGGGCCGACGGCGATCTGCTTGCCCACGCCGCCAAGTGTTCCCGCCTGGAACATGACGCCATGAACCTTATGCCCCACGGCAGGCGCCAACTGTCGTAGTATCAGCATAATTGATAGGAGATGAGGGTCCTCTAGCTTACGTATGGATTGTGGGGAAGAAGGCTGGAGTCGTCGAGGACGGGATTGAACACGACGAGTTTACCCAGCTTCGGATCCCGCAGCGGTGGCGAGATCCTACGTGCTGCTATAATTCACTATAAGGCAATAGTCGTGAACAGGTCACAATGTGTATGATGCGTATCGAGCGTGCCCTAAAGACTTCCTGGTGACCGGCTTATATAGGCGGCCAGACCCCAGGATACAAGGCAAGTACTTATCCGGCAAGTAAACTGAGTCCTAGACCTAGCCGACTTAGTTGCCGCCTTCCATCTTGGGCTTGTTAGCTAGATGGGCTTCGGCCTTCCGCCTTCCTTGGACCGTCCGCCTACTTCCTTGTACGTCAGCTATCTGGGCCGCCCGGCAGGCTTACAACCTTGCCACCCTGAGGCCACCCTGGACTAGCCCGATTGATCCAGGTTGGAGATACCCCTAGTTAGTATATCCCCAACAGGCAGTGACAGAAAGATCTAAGGTTGTAGATGTGTTGTTGCTATTAGGGATAAATCATTAGTACTTACTTACTTTACACAGAGTGCTTAAGGCGATAATCTGTTGCATGTAACTTAATACTGAAAGGGGTGCGGACGCTAACCGGAAGGTGGATTATTAGTCATAGATGCGGTTGGAACGGTCTATGTATATTGTTGTAATGGCCGAATGAATCTCATACTAGACATATCATTAGTATATGCATTGAGTTGCTCATCATTATTATATCAATTGCCTAGCTGTAATTTGTTTACCACGCATGGATGAATGTTATTATTATTTATGCAGAGACACCACTAGTGAACTGTGGACCCCGATCCTTCTCATTAATCTGATAAAACCACAATTACAAATCTGTTACTTTCTGCAAACAAACATCTTTCTTCCACACATACGTTTAATCTTTTTTTAAAGCAAGCCAGTGGGATTGACACCCTCACCGTTAAGTTGGGGCAAAATACTTTGATTGTGTTGTGTGCAGATTCCACGTCTCCTACGCCACACCAACTTTGGCGCCGTTGACACCTCGAGGGGAACGTTCATCTCCTACTGGTTCGATAACCTTGGTTTCATAACTGAGGAAAATCTTGCTGTTGCACTACTTCACACCCTCCTATCTGGGATTCACCAACCACACGCAGAACGCATCAAGGATTTCTGGCGCCGTTGCCGGTGATTTGAGTGTCCTTCACGAGGGGAGTTTTCGCACTTCCAATCTTTTTATTTTGTTATTGTCTTGCTTAGTTTATTTTTATTACTGTCTTGTTTGATTAATATAAAAAATACAAAAAAATAGTTACTGCATTACTTTTTATATTTCGGTTTAGTCTTTTATTTTCATTTTTGTTGCTTTGTTTATTTCGGTTTGCAATTTATTTTCTGAATTTTGTTATTTCGGTTTCTTATTTTAAATTGCTAAAATGAGTTCCGCTGAAAATAGTAAGTTGTGTGACTTCACAAGCACCAACAATAATGATTTAATATGCACACCTATGGCTCCACCTGCATCTGAAGCTGAGTTCTTTGAAATTAAACCTGCTTTATTGAATCTTGTTATGAGAGAGCAATTCTCTGGTGTTAGTTCTGATGATGTTGCTGCCCATCTAAATAACTTTATTGAATTATGTGAAATGAAAAAATATAAAGATATAGATGGTGATATTATAAAACTGAAATTATTCCCTTTCTCTTTGAGAGGAAGAGCTAAAGAATGGTTGCTTTCACTGCCTAGGTATAGTATTGATTCATGGATTAAATGCAAAGATGCTACCATTGGAAAATACTATCCTCCTGCTAAGATTATTTCTTTAAGAAGTAGCATCATGAATTTTAAATAACTTGATAATGAACATGTTGCTCAAGCTTGGGAGAATGAAATCTATGATAAAGAATTGCCCAACCCATGGACTGACTGCTTGGATGATCATCCAAACCTTTTATGCAGGACTGAATTTTTCTTCAAGAAACTTATTGAATTCGGCTGCTGTACCTTTTTGTCCATCACTTTGGGGGCTGCAACAAAACTCTTGGATGATATGATGGTGAATTATTCTGAATGGCATACGGAGAGGACATCTCAAGGTAAGAAGGTAAATTATGTTGAAGAAACCTCCTCTTTGAGTGAAAAGATCAATATTATTATGTCTGTGCTTGCTAGTGGTAAATCCCATATTGATCCCAATAATGTTCCGTTAGTTTCTTTAGTTGCACAAGAAGAGCATGTTGATGTAAACTTTATTAAAAGGAACAATTGGAACAACAATGCCTATAGGAACAACTATGGTAATAACAACTATAAGCCCTATCCTCCTAATAATGGCAACTCGTATGGTAACTCTTATGGTAATTCTTACGAAATAATAGGAATACCACCTCTGAACTTGAAACCACGCTAAAAGATTTTATCACTACACAAACTTTGTTTAATAAAACTGTTGAGGAAAAGCTTGGGAAAATTGATATCCTAGCATCTAAAGTTGATAATCTTGTCCTTGATGTTTATCTCATAAAATCTAAAGTTATGCCTACTGAAAGAACATTTCTTAATCCCTAGTGTTTTGAGTGTTAGTTAACAATACCAATGATGTACTAATCCTATTTGCTAAGTATTTCAGTTTGTGTGAGTTTCATATCACAAATCCCAAAGCCAAAATGTAGAGAAAAAGAGTTTCTGGAATTCTTCCCAGAATCGGATTATTGGAACCGGAAATTTCCTGGATCGGAAATTCCGGGTCTTCTATACATAACAGAAAATTGGCTAAGTCAAGTTCAGAAAGTGGTTCTGACTTCAATCGGAAATTCAGCTCGGAAATTTCACTGACTCGGAATTTCCGAGTCACCCTCAGAAAATTGGCTAAGTCAAGTTCAGAAAGTGGTTCTGACTTCAATCGGAAATTCAGCTTGGAAATTTCACTGACTCGGAATTTCCGGGTCACCCTCAGAAAATTGGCTAAGTCAAGTTCAGAAAGTGGTTCTGACTTCAACCGGAAATTCAGCTCGGAAATTTCACTGACTCGGAATTTCTAAGTCACCCTCAGAAAATTGGCTAAGTCAAGATGTCAAAGTGGTTCTGATCTCAACCGGAAATTCAACTCGGAAATTTCATTGACTCGGAATTTCCGAGTCACCCTCAGAAAATTGGCTAAGTCAAGATGTCAAAGTGGTTCTGATCTCAACCGGAAATTCAACTCGGAAATTTCATTGACTCGGATATTCCGGGTGACTCGGAATTTCCGGTGTCACTTATACCGGAATTTCCGGGCCCCCGAAGCAGCCAACGGCCAGATTTTTAGAGGGGGTATAAATACCCCCTCACTCACTCAAGAACAGCTAGCTCTCAGATATTCTCTCTCCTACCATTCTTGAAAGCTCAAATCAACAAGATCTCCCAATCCCTCTGTGACGCCCGAAAATCGGTACTATGTAGATTTAAGCGCTCCCGCCGAAATCCGCATAATAACGATTTTAGGTCGCCCACCAGACATAATGTGCACGTCGAAACATGCGCATTATGTGGGTGGAATTGTGATAACATTACAACAGTTCCGATACATCCACAAATACAACATAAGATATAATTACAACAACGACTCGAACGAGTCAAGATACAAATGATACAATACAAAGATTCAAATGACAGCGGAAGCAAAATAGTATCCGACTACGGATAAGATGCAAATTGGACTAAGAGTCCTGAAGATAAGCAATGGCGCCATATCCCTGCCCAGCCAAGCCAGAGGGATTCCCAAGCTAACGTCGTCAGACTTCAAACATGTTGACTGCACATAAAGCACAACCCAAAAGAGGGTCAGGGCACTCCCTGGCAAGCAAAACCGACTTGCCTACTTTCTACACCATCTCCCAAAATATAGGGGAGGTGGACTTAGCGGCAGCAGCACTAGCAACGTAAAGAGACACGCTACAACTTCCGTCTAATCAGAGAGGGATAAGAGAGCGCATAAGATAAACATCTAGTACTAACACCAATCATAACCCATTCTCGAATTAACCCCCTCAACCAAGTATGAGGAAGCAATTCAGGAAAACTCACACAGTGAACAAATTTTAGTTACCAGTTATTGTGAAAGTAATTCTATATTACTAGTCAGGTTAATTAACAATGATTAGGTGTAAGTTGTCTATGATCTTGTTAGCCAGCATCATCACCAAGTCGTCCATAACCGTGGACACGGCTCATCGATAAGATTATACCCTGCAGGGGTGCACTACTGGACCCGTACTCGTTCGATCAACCCCAAAAGCAAAGCCAGAAGGTAGGGCATCTCAACACGGCAAATCTCTTCTCTACGACCCATCCAGGGAACCGCATGATTGTGTGCACGGCTAATCAGGTCCAGTGCCCGCGGGATACGACCTTCATAGCACTCTAAGAACGTGCCACCCTATATGAGAATCGACTACTCCATCATCATGATATCGTCAGGTAACCATATGCATGCATCAAATGGAAAGCCCGAACTACTTGCGGCGCCCTGGATAAGAAGCGGATTAGATCGAAGCCGCGGGGGGCTCCATAGGGCCTCCCACAAGCGGTTAGTGCGCTCAAAATTGGATCCGAGGACAAGAACTGAGTTCCTAGGTCGACACTTAGCAGAACAAAGCACCTCGCAAGGCCTTCCGCCGGTGCCTTATCTTTTAATTATAATACCCCAATATAAGACAACATTTTATTAAGGTAGAATAACCTATCATGCTAAGCAGGTGAAAATAAATAAGACATACGGACGACTCGCACAAACAACTCTAAGCATGCGCTACGACTCGCAAGGCCAACAGATAAACATGCAACAGGTATTAGGATGTGGGGATAAAGCTGTATGGGCTGCAGGATAAACATGTGATGGGATCGCAGTTCAAGAATCGATAACTAGGGTAGCAGAGATCAACGGCAGGAATGAAAGACAATGTATAGGTAAACAATCAAATTTTGCTTGCCTGGAATCCCGCATGGAAGCAGATCTTGTCGGTGCTCACACATCTCAACGTAGTATCCGCGAAGAAGCAACAAACACTGGAAATCGTAAAAAATACAATTTACAACTACGGCAAAAGATTCAGCATGATCATACGAGGATGATGCATGGCATGGCAAGATGCAATACAATGCAGGTAATCCAAATTAAGTGGGAAAGCAACCCTGGCAATTAATATTTAGGTGTAAGTTATTTATTTACCAGGAATATTAAATGTTGGTTAACATGGCAACACATGGCATGGATGATCTAATTAAATTAAATGGAATAGGGCATTATATATTTATTACCCCTAACCATTCCATATTTAATTATTTAGTTGCAATTAACAAATTATACTAAGTAATTAAAATAACAGATGCAAAATGGCATACAAATGGCATATTAATATTTATTGCATTTTTCTGATATAAAAACATATAAAGACTATTTAATTTGGAGTTATAGAATTAAAGTTATTAACATATTAAGTTTAGGGGTGTTTCTGTAAATGACAGGGACTTGTTCGTGATAGAAAACTTGTTAGTGGGGCTAAGGCACCAAAACTGAGAAGACAGGGGGCTCTACGCAAATAGCTCAAAGATCTGAATTCCGGACTTTTTCACCGGACGGGGGCTAGCCACAGGCACTGACGCGCGGGCCCCTGGCGCCCTGCGGCCGTGGGCGCAGTGCGCTGGCGCGGTGGGTCACTGACGGGTGGGCCAGCTATGTCAGCGGGTGAAACAAATAAGCAAAAGGGTGGCTTTTAATCCACTGCCAGGGTTCGAACTCGCGACACGGGTGTGGACGGATCGGTGCTGGTAACCAGGATTTCGGCTCGGTGCTGCTGTTAGAGGAAGTAGCGCGCAACTTTTAACACTACTAAAGAGCCTAGCGTTCTGACGAAACTGAAGATACGTTTTCCTGACGAAACTGGTTGTTTGACAGCAACAGCGCGCGGCGGCGGAAGTTCTCGCGCCGGCGGCGACCAGGACCGGGCGGCGCTGCCCTGGCGTGCGCGTGCGGATGCGGGGTGGGTGGTGATACCATTTCTATTCTCGGAAGGGAGGGAGGAGGACAACGTTCCCGTGTCCGTGCTCGACATGGCGACGACGGACAGAACACCGGTGAGGTCCGTGGACGAGTTCGGCGGTACGTGAAGGACACGAGCTGGGGAAGAGGGGGAACAGGAGAGCAGCTCACGAGGAGGAGTTCTTGCTCGGGGAGGTTGTTACCGCCGGAGTTGGGAGGCAGAGTTCCGCCGGCCGTGGGGGAGACGAGGATGGGGCCGTCGGTTACAGGCCTCCCCGGGGCAATTCTTCTGGCGCGCACGACGTCCGCGACGGGAAGGAGCTCCGGGGACTCTCGGGGTCCCTTCGACGATGCCGGAGCAGCGGTACGCCGGTGAGGTGTGTTTGGTGGTTCCGGTGGATAAGAAACATGGGAAGGGGGAGGCGGCGCGGATGGGGGGAGAAGAGGTTAGGGTTAGGGTTCGGGGAAGAGGAGGAGGGGTCGGCTAAGAAGGCGAGGAGGGGGAGCACGTGGTGAGTGGGGGCGCCACGGCTGAGGTGGAAAGGGAGCTCGCTTTTCTCCCTGTCTCCGTTGACCGTACGGAGGAGGAAGGAGGGGGTGTGGGCTTCGGGCTGGCCGAGATGGGCCAAGGAGGGGTAGGAGGAGATGGGTCAGAAGAGAGAGAAAACGGCCCAGGGAGTATTTTTCTTTCTCCTCTGCAATTTTTTATTTCTTTTAAACATTCTTTTATGTTCTTGTATTTTAAAACAAAATAGAAAAGAAAAGATGTATAACTTTTGGCAAAACATTATAGTTTCAAAAATACACAATTTTAATATATTAGTTTGAATATTTGAAAATAATTTAAATACCACATTTAAATTAATTTGATTTGCAATTAGAATTTAAAAGTGGAATTTGAATTTGAAAGGGTGTGATTTAAATTTAAATGCAATAAAACAAATGAATTGACAATTGCATGATGATATGATGACATGATGAAGAAAAAAAAGAAAAACAAGAAAAAACCTAATTGGGGATAAATCCCGGGATGTTACAATCGACACCACTAACAAGGGATCGCGTCCCGCGATCCACGCCGAGACCACAAGAAGAGAGGGGTAACTATCGGGTCTTCAGGCTCCGTGAAGAACTTCTCGACACCACTAACAAGGGATTGTTGCTCCACCTTGAAATTATCGACACCACTAACAAGGGATTGTTGCTCACGATGAAGATGACTCCGAAAGGTAGAACCTAATAGGATAAAAGGCAAGAAATCGTCCACCCACACGTAGGATCCTAAAACTTTGAAAGTTGGATAAGAGAAGAGACTCAAAACAAGTAAGGTAAGAGGAGAAATAGAATTGAGGTAAGGAGTAAAAAGAAACCTATTGAGATATTTTTCAAAAATAATTTAAGTCAAATAGTTTTCGACACTCTAGAAACAACGACCGTTAGCGAGGTTATCCTACAGGCTTTTGCGGACCCGCTGCTTCGATAACCATTCGTATCAAAACAACAAGGAGATCGAAACCAAGGCTCTGATACCACTTTGTGAGGCCCGAAAATCGGTACTATGTAGATTTAAGCGCTCCCGCTGAAATCCGCATAATAACGATTTTAGGTCGCCCACCAGACATAATGTGCACGTCGAAACATGCGCATTATGTGGGTGGAATTGTGATAACATTACAACAGTTCCGATACATCCACAAATACAACATAAGATATAATTACAACAACGACTCGAACGAGTCAAGATACAAATGATACAATACAAAGATTCAAATGACAGCGGAAGCAAAATAGTATCCGACTACGGATAAGATGCAAATTGGACTAAGAGTCCTGAAGATAAGCAATGGCACCATATCCCTGCCCAGCCAAGCCAGAGGGATTCCCAAGCTAACGTCGTCAGACTTCAAACCTGTTGACTGCACATAAAGCACAACCCAAAAGAGGGTCAGGGCACTCCCTGGCAAGCAAAACCGACTTGCCTACTTTCTACACCATCTCCCAAAATATAGGGGAGGTGGACTTAGCGGCAGCAACACTAGCAACGTAAAGAGACACGCTACAACTTCCGTCTAATCAGAGAGGGATAAGAGAGCGCATAAGATAAACATCTAGTACTAACACCAATCATAACCCATTCTCGAATTAACCCCCTCAACCAAGTATGAGGAAGCAATTCAGGAAAACTCACACAGTGAACAAATTTTAGTTACCAGTTATTGTGAAAGTAATTCTATATTACTAGTCAGGTTAATTAACAATGATTAGGTGTAAGTTGTCTATGATCTTGTTAGCCAGCATCATCACCAAGTCGTCCATAACCGTGGACACGGCTCATCGATAAGATTATACCCTGCAGGGGTGCACTACTGGACCCGTACTCGTTCGATCAACCCCAAAAGCAAAGCCAGAAGGTAGGGCATCTCAACACAGCAAATCTCTTCTCTACGACCCATCCAGGGAACCGCATGATTGTGTGCACGGCTAATCAGGTCCAGTGCCCGCGGGATACGACCTTCATAGCACTCTAAGAACGTGCCACCCAATATGAGAATCGACTACTCCATCATCATGAGATCGTTAGGTAACCATATGCATGCATCAAATGGAAAGCCCGAACTACTTGCGGCGCCCTGGATAAGAAGCGGATTAGATCGAAGCCGCGGGGGGCTCCATAGGGCCTCCCACAAGCGGTTAGTGCGCTCAAAATTGGATCCGAGGACAAGAACTGAGTTCCTAGGTCGACACTTAGCAGAACAAAGGACCTCGCAAGACCTTCCACCGGTGCCTTATCTTTTAATTATAATACCCCAATATAAGACAACATTTTATTAAGGTAGAATAGCCTGTCATGCTAAGCAGATGAAAATAATTAAGACATACGGACGACTCGCACAAACAACTCTAAGCATGCGCTACGACTCGCAAGGCCAACAGATAAACATGCAACATGTATTAGGATGTGGGGATAAAGCTGTATGGGCTGCAGGATAAACATGTGATGGGATCGCAGTTCAAGAATCGATAACTAGGGTAGCAGAGATCAACGGCAGGAATGAAAGACAATGTATAGGTAAACAAGCAAATTTTGCTTGCCTGGAATCCCGCATGGAAGCAGATCTTGTCGGTGCTCACACATCTCAACGTAGTATCCGCGAAGAAGCAACAAACACTGGAAATCGTAAAAAATGCAATTTACAACTACGGCAAAAGATTCAGCATGATCATACGAGGATGATGCATGGCATGGCAAGATGCAATACAATGCAGGTAATCCAAATTAAGCGGGAAAGCAACCCTGGCAATTAATATTTAGGTGTAATTTATTTATTTACCAGCAATATTAAATGTTGGTTAACATGGCAACACATGGCATGGATGATCTAATTAAATTAAATGGAATAGGGCATTATATATTTATTACCCCTAACCATTCCATATTTAATTATTTAGTTGCAATTAACAAATTATACTAAGTAATTAAAATAACAGATGCAAAATGGCATACAAATGGCATATTAATATTTATTGCATTTTTCTGATATAAAAACATATAAATATTATTTAGTTTGGAGTTATAGAATTAAAGTTATTAACATATTAAGTTTAGGGGTGTTTCTGTAAATGATAGCGACTTGTTCGTGATAGCAAACTTGTTAGTGGGGCTAAGGCACCAAAACTGAGAAGACAGGGGGCTCTACGCAAATAGCTCGCAGATCTGAATTCCGGACTTTTTCACCGGACGGGGGCTAGCCACAGGCACTGACGCGCGGGCCCCTGGCGCCCTGCGGCCGTGGGCGCAGTGCGCTGGCGCGGTGGGTCACTGACGGGTGGGCCAGCTATGTCAGCGGGTGAAACAAATAAGCAAAAGGGTGGCTTTTAATCCACTGCCAGGGTTCGAACTCGCGACGCGGGTGTAGACGGATCGGTGCTGGTAACCAGGATTCCGGCTCGGTGCTGCTGTTAGAGGAAGTAGCGCGCAACTTTTAACACTACTAAAGAGCCTAGCGTTCTGACGAAACTGAAGATACGTTTTCCTGACGAAACTGGTTGTTTGACAGCAACAGCGCGCGGCGGCGGAAGTTCTCGCGCCGGCGGCGACCAGGACCGGGCGGCGCTGCCCTGGCGTGCGCGTGCGGATGCGGGGTGGGTGGTGATACCATTTCTATTCTCGGAAGGGAGGGAGGAGGACAACGTTCCCGTGTCCGTGCTCGACATGGCGACGACGGACGGAACACCGGTGAGGTCCGTGGACGAGTTCGGCGGTACGTGAAGGACACGAGCTGGGGAAGAGGGGGAACAGGAGAGCAGCTCACGTAGGGGGTGTCGGAGGAGGAGTTCTTGCTCGGGGAGGTTGTTACCGCCGGAATTGGGAGGCATAGGTCCGCCGGCCGTGGGGGAGACGAGGATGGGGCCGTCGGTTACAGGCCTCCCCGGGGCAATTCTTCTGGCGCGCACGACGTCCGCGACGGGGCGGAGCTCCGGGGACTCTCGGGGTCCCTTCGACGATGCCGGAGCAGCGGTACGCCGGTGAGGTGTGTTTGGTGGTTCCGGTGGAGAAGAAACAGGGGAAGGGGGAGGCGGCGCGGATGGGGGGAGAAGAGGTTAGGGTTAGGGTTCGGGGAAGAGGAGGAGGGGCCGGCTAAGAAGGCGAGGAGGGGGAGCACGTGGTGACTGGGGGCGCCACGGCTGAGGTGGAAAGGGAGCTCTCTTTTCTCCCTGTCTCCGTTGACCGTACAGAGGAGGAAGGAGGGGGTGTGGGCTTCGGGCTGGCCGAGATGGGCCAAGGAGGGGTAGGAGGAGATGGGTCAGAAGAGAGAGAAAACGGCCCAGGGAGTATTTTTCTTTCTCCTCTGCAATTTTTTATTTCTTTTAAACATTCTTTTATGTTCTTGTATTTTAAAACAAAATAGAAAAGAAAAGATGTATAACTTTTGACAAAACATTATAGTTTCAAAAATACACAATTTTTATATATTAGTTTGAATATTTGAAAAGAATTTAAAAACCACATTTAAATTAATTTGATTTGCAATTAGAATTTAAAAGTGGAATTTGAATTTGAAAGGGTGTGATTTAAATTTAAATGCAATAAAACAAATGAATTGACAATTGCATGATGATATGATGACATGATGAAGAAAAAAAAGAAAAACAAGAAAAAACCTAATTCGGGATAAATCCCGGGATGTTACACCCTCCACCCAAATTCGTTGATCTTTGGAGGATTGGAGGAGAAGGCCCGGATCTACATCTTCACCGAAGGGATTTGCATTTCCTCCCCATTCACTTGGGGATTTCGTGGCTAGGGTTTCCGGTGGGAAAACCTAGTTCACCATTGTTGTAATCTTGGTGTTGCCTTGTGAAGGGGATCGTGTGCAGAAAACAAAAAAATTCCTACCGACGATATCCTAAAAGCATGCCAAGATCTATTCTATGCAGATATAGTAGTACGAACGGAGATCGGAATACATACCCTTGTAGACCGAAAGTGGGGATTACGTTCCCGCACAAACGTTGTCGATGCAGACCGACGAAGCCGACCTCAAGGTCGTGTAGAGGAAGCAGGCCTCCGAGTACCGCTAGCGCAGCACCTCGCAGGGAGTCACACACGTACGGTGGAGACGACGCCTCCGAAGCTCCAGTCCAGGACGAGCAGCGGAAGACTTGGACCGGAACACCAGCAGCGCGGCAGCGGGCTATGGTGGAGGAGATCCCCTCTTCCTCAGCTCGGCGCGGCTCCAACTTGGGAACCACGAGATCGAGAGAGAAATCGGGAATTAATTGGTGAATTAAAAGGCTGGGGGTGCCCCTTCTTATATAGGCTCCCAGGGGGAGCCAACCTTGCCAGCCAGGCAATGTGGGACTATCCCCTCATGCCTGGTGCGGCTAGGCTTGGTGCGCCGGCCCCCTGGTGGGCCCCTTGGCCCATCCAGGCCGGCCACCAAGGCCCCCACCGAATCCCCTAGGGATTTTTCCCCCTCTTGGGCCTTCTTTCGACCAGAAGGCCCATTTAGGGAAATCAGCCTAAATAAATTCGAAAATAAATATATAAAATCATATTTGCATATTAATAACACTAATTAATATCAAACATAATATATCTAATTTTTCCTAGCTCCGAAAACTCTTTCGGCGCTGCCCGATCTCCATCGGACCTCTCCCGGGACGCTCCCGGTGATCTCCTTCCTTTCCGGTTGTCTTGTCGAAACCCCTTAAGTGTGTTACCCTAGCGGTTCGATATAATATCAGGTATGATCAAGACTCCTCAATGATCAACGACTAACTCGTAGGCCTCTACCCCATGAATTAATCCCTGAGATATAACGAATGACTTTCATCTATCAAACCTGAACGTAAAGTCTTAGACCTTTTGCCATAGCGATACTTAGCACGTCCGAGCGTCGTTCCATAGATATCTCCATACCTAATCCCGACCTCGTTACCGACGACGCTATCTTCTACTCGTTCATGATCTCATGTCTCCGTGACCTAGTCACATGCTTGCAAGCTCATTAGACATGATCTCACCGAGTGGGCCCGAGAGTATCTATCCTGCTATGCGGACTGGCAAATCCCGCTCTTGACCCCTCGTCTCAACTACTCCTTTCCAATACCCAAAAGTATCACCGTTATTGTCATACTAAATAAGATACGACGTTTGGTGCAATCAAAGTATCTTCCGGGAATATCAATAAGAGTTGATCTCACGGTCAAAGGTGTAACGACTACGTTCTCCAAACCTGGGTATGTCCATCACATCGTTCTCTAGCGATATGACTCTCATTGCCGACCTGCGCCATGCCCCATGACCGGGAAACCTCGATCATCAATCGCACAACGAAACTAGTCTTAGTAGAGGCTACTAGGGACCTGGTTGTTTACGTATCACACCCGCATTAATGTTTCCGCTTAATACAGTTCTAGCATGACACAAAAAACCTATTATGAACAAACGAGATATGATAAAGAATACACTTTATTAATTGCCTCTAGTGCATATCTCCTTCAGTCTCCCACTTGCACTAGAGTACAACTTAATCTAGATTACAACTTGGTAAAAGCTTAACACCCATAGCTAACTGGTGTTGTTCATGCTTATCAAGCGGGAGAGGCTTCGTCGGCGGATCTGCCACATTCAGATCCGTATGCACTTTGCAAATCTACACATCGCCTCCTTGTACGTACTGACGTATCACGTGGAAGCGTCGGAGAATGTGTTTGGCGGTGAAGTGAGACCTTGGCTCCTTGGCGTTCGCAATGGCACCCGTATTGTCGCAGAAGAGGATCGCGGGGTCTTGCACGCTCGGGAACACTCCAAGTTCGATGACGAACTTCCTCAGCCACACAGCTTCATTCGCGGCCTCGCAGGCAGCAATGTACTCCCACTCCATTGTAGATTGTGCGACTATGGGTTGCTTCCCACTTCTCCAGCACACGGCGCCTCCATTCACCTTGAACACGTAACCTGTCTGTGACTTACAGTCATCGGGGTCTGAGCAGAAACTTGCATCTACGTAACCCGTTACGCCAAGTTCCTCATCGCAGCCACCATACACAAGGAACATTTCCTTTGTCTTGTTGAGATACTTAAGAATGCTCTTAACAGCTACCCAATGCGGCATTCCAGGATTACTCTGGAACCGGCTGGTCAAACTTAGAGCTAATGCCACATCCGGTCTAGTACTCAACATTGCATACATGATCGATCCTATGGCTGAAGCATAAGGATGTTTCGTCATTTCGGCCTTACCCAGTTCCGTCACCGGACACTGCGCCTTACGCAATATCTTATTCTTGATAACCGGCAGAGAACCCTTCTTTGCCTTCTCCATATGAAAACGCTTCAGTAATTTATCAAGATAAGTACTCTGACTTAGTGCTAATAGGCGCCTTGATCTATCGCGATAGATTTTTATGCCTAAAACATACGCAGCTTCTCCTAAGTCCTTCATGGAAAACTTACTGTTTAAATATTCCTTCACGCTATTCAGAAGTTCCACATCATTCCCTATTAGCAATATGTCGTCAAGAACACAACCGACCTCCCACTCATTTTCTTGTAAATACATGTCTCTTCCACATTCTGGATAAATCCAAAACCTTTGATTACCTCATCAAAGCGAAGATTCCAGCTCCGAGATGCCTGCTTCAATCCATAGATGGATCGCTGAAGCTTGCACACCTTGTTAGCATTTTCTAGATCGACAAAACCTTCCGGCTGTACCATGTACAACTCTTCCTCAATGTTTCCATTCAGGAAGGCCGTTTTGACGTCCATCTGCCAGATTTCATAATCATAATAGGCAGCTACCGCTAACAAAATCCGAATAGACTTAAGCATCGCTACCGGTGAAAAAGTTTCATCGTAGTCAATTCCATGAACTTGTCGGAAACCCTTTGCGACAAGCCGACCTTTATAGACGGTCACATTACCATCAGCGTCAGTCTTCTTCTTAAAGATCCACTTATTCTCGACGGCCTTGCGCCCTTCGGGAATATCCACCAAAGTCCACACTTTGTTATCGTACATGGATCCTATTTCGGATTTCATGGCTTCAAGCCATTTCTCGGACTCTAGACTCTCCATCGCCTCTTTGTAGTTCGTAGGTTCGTCTTGCTCGACTAGCATGACGGTGCAAACCATGTTGCCATACCATTCTGGCGCGATCCGAGATCTACCAGACCTACGAGGTAGAACATCTTCCTCGACGGTTTCTCCCACTCCTTCCACGGAGGACGTTTCCGGAATTGCTTCCGTTGCGCCACTCGGAATCTCGAGTTCAGGATCAACGATTTCATCGAGGTCTACCTTCCTCCCACTTACTCCTTTCGCGAGAAACTCCTTCTTTAGAAAGGTACCGGTCTTCGCGACAAAAGTTTTGCCCTCAGCTTGGTTGTAGAAGGTGTACCCAACGGTTTCCCGCGGATATCCTACAAAGACGACTTTCTCCGACTTCGGTTCGAGTTTGTCGGGCTGCAGTTTCTTAACGTACGCCTCACAACCCCAAACCTTCAGAAACGATAACTTTGGCTTTTGGCCATACCATAATTCATACGGCGTCGTTTCAACGGACTTGGACGGAGCCCTATTTAAAATGAATGCGGCTGTTTCTAACGCATAACCCCAGAAGGACACTGCCAGATCGGTAAGAGACATCATAGATCGGACACTATCCAGTAGAGTACGATTACGTCGCTCGGACACACCGTTACGCTGCGGCGTTCCGGCGGGCGTAAGTTGGGGCACTATGCCACAACTCTTCAGATGTGTGCCAAACTCAAAACTCAAGTACTCTCCACCGCGATCGGATCGGAGATGTTTGATTTTCCTATTAAGCTGATTCTCAACTTCACTCTGGAATTCTTTGAACTTTTCAAACGTTTCATACTTGTGTTTCATCAAATAGATATAACCGTATCTACTCAAGTCATCAGTGAAGGTGACGAAGTAACGATAACCATTGCGTGTCGAAACGCTCATCGGTCCACACACATCTGTATGTATGATCCCCAACAAATCCGACGCCCGTTCAACGAAACCTTTGAACGGTGTCCTGGTCATTTTGCCCATAAGGCATGGTTCGCATGTATCGAGGGATCCGAAATCCAACGAGTCCAAGAGTCCATCGGAGTGGAGTCGCTTCATGCGCTTTATACCAATATGACCAAGACGACAATGCCACAAAAACATGGCGGTATCGTCACTACACTTAATCCGTTTGGCTTCTATGTTATGAATGTGAGTACTACGACCGAGATTCAACAAGAATAAACCGTTATTCTCGGGAGCATCAACATAAAAGATATCATTCATATAAATAGCACAATTGCTTGACACTGATTTAAATGAATAACCGTCTTGTAAGGCAAGACCCACTTATAATGTTTACACTCAAGGATGGCACAAAATAACATTTATTTAAAACCAAAACTAATCCCGATGGTAGATGTAGAGGGAGCGTGCCGACAGTCACCACGTCGACTCTCGATCCGTTGCCGACGCGCATCGTTACCTCATCCTTCGCCAGCCGCCTTCTATTCCGTAACTCCTCCTGAGAGTTACATATATGAGCAACAGAACCAGTATCAAATACCCACGTATTGCTCCGGGCGGATGTAAGGTACACATCTATAACATGTATATCAAATATACCTTGCTCTTTGTCGACCGTCTTGCCAGACTTCCTATCCTCCAGATACTTGGGGCAGTTGCGCTTCCAGTGACCCTTCCCCTTGCAGTAGAAGCACTCCAGGCTAGCTCTGGGACCAGACTTGTTAGTCCAGGGCTTGGCAGCCAACTTTGCCTCCCTCCGGGACTTCCAGCTCTGCTTTCCCTTGCCACCGTACTTCTTGAAATCAACGGTCTTGTTGACCATCAACAGCGTGTGCTCCTTCTTAATCTCTACCTCAGCAGTCTTGAGCATCACGAACGCTTCACCCAGGGACTTAGCCATGCCCTGCATGTTGTAGTTCATGACGAAGCCTTTGTAGCTTGGTGGCAACGATTGCAACACCCTGTCAATCGCCAGCTCATCGGGAATCTTGCACTCCAGAGCATTCAGGCGTTGAACGTAGCCAGACATCTTGACTACATGCTCGCTCACACTGCTATGCTCTTCCATCTTGGCTGAGAAGAAAAGCTCAGAAGCCTCATATCTCTCAGCCTTAGCCTGCGGCGCAAAGACAGCCTTAAGATCCGAAATGATCTCAAAGGCGCTCATCTTCTCAAAGCGCTTCTGCAGATCGGCTTCCATGGCGTAGAGCATGCCACTCTGGACAAAGGCAGAATCCTCCGATCGGGTCTGGAAGACCTTCTTCTCATCCTCAGAGGCATCATCTGCAGGAGGGTCACCTATGGCGGCCTCAATGACGTAGGCCACCCTATGGGGAGTGAGGAGGATCCTCAGGTTGCGGAACCAGGCCATGAAGTTTGACCCATTGGTCTTAAGCTTTTCTTTCTCAAGGAACAGACCTAGGTTAAACGAGGGGCGAGACATCTACAATGGAATTTGCAACAACATAAGACTTTGTTCATAACAGTTTTGAGTTATAGTATTTTAGAAAATAACTAACATAACTCCCACTCAAACGAACGTCCCTCCTGGTCGTTTAAGCGATTACACGACCCCCATCCATTGCACCACCCCTCATCATCAAAGCCGGCGGCACAATTTCAAGAGTAGACAAAATCGTCCGTCACACCAATTTTGTGACTCGTGCTCGACCTTTCGGTCTTCCTGTTCCGAGGCCATACCACTGAGTATGCTAGGCTCGCCACCAAAGACCTCCACGCTGGCGCTTGTGCAACATGGCTTACACCCACCGTATGCGAACGAAGATATGTCTGACACCCGATCATCACGGCCTGCCTCATAACGTAGAACTTTCTTGGTGGTGCGCGTTGGAGGGAGAACACTAGTGGTATTTTGAAGGGATCATGTTATTCAGCTACCGCCGTGTAACTAATGTATACTATACACACAATCACACAAAATAAGATGCACACAAAACATCGAATGTAATGCAATGTGATATAGTCCATCGCGCCATGGTCTTCTTGGCGCCCGCAGTTTATAAACAATTTAATAAACCTACCTTGACCATATCACATAGCCCCTGCAAAATAAAGTTAGACGCTTCTACTTTATCTTTTGCATATTTTACGTAGCTTGGGGATTTCGTAAATAGAACCGCTTCATACCTACGAATCTTATGACCACAACAACGATCCAATAATTGCATGTTTAAGCATCCCTTTCGGGCCCTCCATTGAAAATGCGAAGAACAACTAAAGAGAGAGAAACTGACACCCGCCAGCCACATATACGGTACAAGCCGTATGTCAGTAGTGATCCCAGTCTCGCGTAAGCGTACGCGTAAAGTCGGTCCGGGCCGCTTCATCAACTCAATGCCGCTGGAATACACAAGTGCACGCTAGAGGGTAGCAAATAACAGGAACGGTGCCCCCGTGCAGAGCACGGGTTCTAACAGCGTACAGCTATATCTACGATAGATCGGCTCTGATACCACTGAAGGGGATCGTGTGCAGAAAACAAAAAATTTCCTACCGACGATATCCTAAAAGCATGCCAAGATCTATTCTATGCAGATATAGTAGTACGAACGGAGATCGGAATACATACCCTTGTAGACCGAAAGCGGGGATTACGTTCCCGCACAAACGTTGTCGATGCAGACCGACGAAGCCGACCTCAAGGTCGTGTAGAGGAAGCAGGCCTCCGAGTACCGCTAGCGCAGCACCTCGCAGGGAGTCACACACGTACGGTGGAGACGACGCCTCCGAAGCTCCAGTCCAGGACGAGCAGCGGAAGACTTGGACCGGAACACCAGCAGCGCGGCAGCGGGCTATGGTGGAGGAGATCCCCTCTTCCTCAGCTCGGCGCGGCTCCAACTTGGGAACCACGAGATCGAGAGAGAAATCGGGAATTAATTGGTGAATTAAAAGGCTGGGGGTGCCCCTTCTTATATAGGCTCCCAGGGGGAGCCAACCTTGCCAGCCAGGCAATGTGGGACTATCCCCTCATGCCTGGTGCGGCTAGGCTTGGTGCGCCGGCCCCCTGGTGGGCCCCTTGGCCCATCCAGGCCGGCCACCAAGGCCCCCACCGAATCCCCTAGGGATTTTTCCCCCTCTTGGGCCTTCTTTCGACCAGAAGGCCCATTTAGGGAAATCAGCCTAAATAAATTCGAAAATAAATATATAAAATCATATTTGCATATTAATAACACTAATTAATATCAAACATAATATATCTAATTTTTCCTAGCTCCGAAAACTCTTTCGGCGCTGCCCGATCTCCATCGGACCTCTCCCGGGACGCTCCCGGTGATCTCCTTCCTTTCCGGTTGTCTTGTCGAAACCCCTTAAGTGTGTTACCCTAGCGGTTCGATATAATATCAGGTATGATCAAGACTCCTCAATGATCAACGACTAACTCGTAGGCCTGGACCCCATGAATTAATCCCTGAGATATAACGAATGACTTTCATCTATCAAACCTGAACGTAAAGTCTTAGACCTTTTGCCATAGCGATACTTAGCACGTCCGAGCGTCGTTCCATAGGTATCTCCATACCTAATCCCGACCTCGTTACCGACGACGCTATCTTCTACTCGTTCATGATCTCATGTCTCCGTGACCTAGTCACATGCTTGCAAGCTCATTAGACATGATCTCACCGAGTGGGCCCGAGAGTATCTATCCTGCTATGCGGACTGGCAAATCCCGCTCTTGACCCCTCGTCTCAACTACTCCTTTCCAATACCCAAAAGTATCACCGTTATTGTCATACTAAATAAGATACAACGTTTGGTGCAATCAAAGTATCTTCCGGGAATATCAATAAGAGTTGATCTCACGGTCAAAGGTGTAACGACTACGTTCTCCAAACCTGGGTATGTCCATCACATCGTTCTCTAGCGATATGACTCTCATTGCCGACCGGCGCCATGCCCCATGACCGGGAAACCTCGATCATCAATCGCACAACGAAACTAGTCTTAGTAGAGGCTACTAGGGACCTGGTTGTTTACGTATCACACCCGCATTAATGTTTCCGCTTAATACGGTTCTAGCATGACACACAAAACCTATTATGAACAAACGAGATATGATAAAGAATACACTTTATTAATTGCCTCTAGGGCATATCTCCTTCACCTTGACCTTTTGTGGTCTTCTTGAGAGCCCCCAATTAAGTTGTGGGTGCGTGCCTCAAGCGTTTGTAAGGGATTCGATCTCCGCCCTAAAAGGGGATCAATACTGGAAGGTGGACTCGCAACCTTTGTGGTTGAGTTCATCGGAGAAGAAGGTGAGCCTTTGTGGCGTTGCGGCTAACCTGTTGTGGAAGCGCACACCTCTCCAACCGAGACGTACACCCTTGGGTGGAACTCGGGATTACATCTTCGTCTCCGCGTGCTTCGCTTGGTTCCCCTTATCTTTGCTCCCTTACTTGCTTGTCTTGTTAGCTTGTGTATCTTGTTATTGCTTAGATTCTCATTTAGGTAAATTCACCGTAGTTGCATATCTAGAGAATTTACCTTTGTGTTGAGCCTAAATTTGAAAAGACCTAAAATTTGTAATAGCACCTATTCACCCCCCCCCCTCTAGGTGCCGGATTCCCGTTCAATTGGTATCAGAGCCTTGTTCACTTTTAAGGGCTTAACCGCCTAAGTGCAACGATGACGGAATCCGATGCCGAGAGGGCCGCCCGTGAGAAATTAGAGGCGGAGAAGCAGGCGTTAGCCAAAGGGGCAACCATGGCCGATCTTATTGATATGAGATCGTCCTTGGAGGCCCAACTCCTCAAGATGAATGAGATGCTCATGGCACTCTTGAAGTCTAAGGAGCCCGAGGCTACTGCTCCCTCTCCTCCTCCTAAGGAGCATAGCGAGAACTCTAAGGAGTCATCTTCGGATGGATCCAAAGATGTTACTCTAAGTACTCCCTTCGGGAAGGCGGAAAAGAATGAATCACCTAGCTCCTCTAACACCCCCAAAGGAGAGGAATTTCATAATGTCAACCATAATTACTCTCCTAACACTCCTATCCCTCACCCTCATGTAAACTTTAGAAGTGATCCTCCTAAGCTTAAACCTACTCATTTCTCTCAATGGCAATTTCTAATGAAGTCTCATCTATGTAGTGCCTCCCTTGAGCTATGGCGCATCATTGAAGAAGGATACAAGCCCCATGATCCAACCAACTTGACTAGAAGAGAGGTGGTTGATAGTCAACTCAACGCCACCGCTCTTCATCAACTCCAAATGGCCGTTGGAGAGAAGGACATGGCGCTCATTCAACAATTCTCCACCGCCAAAGAAGTTTGGAATGCTCTTTCCGACATCTTCGTCGGGAATGAGAGCATGAAGAAGAACCGGTATGATGCCTTATGCAATGAGGTGGAAGGGTTCTACAAGTTGGATGGAGAAAGCCACGAGGACATGTACCGGAGGTTGGTGTTGGTTGCCAACTCCTTCAAGAACCTCGGGGCGGTGTACATTGATGATGCTTGGATCAAGAGGAAGTTTGTGACCGCTCTCTTGCCCTTTGAGGAAACGGATTTGAAGACACTCCAAGGGAGACATGACTTCGCAAAGATGACATCCAATGAAGTCATGCAAGAGATGACCGCATACAAGGTGGCCTCCAAGATTGCACAAGATGCAAAAGCTAGAGCCATAGGGATGCACAAGCATGCCTCAATTGCCTTGAAGGCCACCATTGAAGAAGAGGATGAAGAGGAGTATGATGATCAAGTCGAGCTATCTAGTGAGACCCTCTCAAGCACTCTTACTCAACACATGGGTCTTGCGGCAAGAACGTTTTGGAAGAACCTTGGAAGAGAAGAGAGTCGAGCTATAACTGTGATGACAAAAGCCACTTTGTTGCAGATTGCTCATGGGAGAGAAGAGAGGATCATGGTGGGAGGCTCGTGGCCAAGACGAAGGGCAAGGGTCCCATGCCCATGAAGAAGCCCTTCTTCAAGAAGAACCAAAAGATTGTCTTGGTAACTCAAGAGCAATATCCCACCGATGATGAAGATAGTGACAAGGAGGATACTCCAACGCAAGTGGCCGCACTAGCCATTTCTTCCACACCTCCGTCACTCTTCTCCTCACCAAACGAGAGCCCCATCATCAAGAATCCAAGATGTCTCATGGCAAAGACATCCGAGGTACAATTGTCCCCCACCTCCATATCCCATGACATTGATGATGGTATGAGCCTAGAAGTCAAGGAGAAATTATTGCGTTTGATAAATTCATGACTAACTTGCAAGGAGAAGGAAAGAAACACTTTGGCTCAATTATGAGTCGTATAGGTGAGCTTGAGGATGAGCTTGAATTAAAAGGTGAGATTGAGAGAGAGGATGCACACGCTAAGGTGTCCCTCCAATCTTCTCTCGAAGATGAACAAGAAGCTCATGCTCTCCTCAAGGAGCAACTTGCTAAGATCACTAAAGATCGTGATCTCTACTTTGCTAAATGTAAAATTGTATAAAATGAAAAATCCGAGCTTGTAGTTGCTTATGCTAGACTTTGCGAAGACCTCGAGTCACTTGAAAATACTCACAAGGTATTGACAAGTGATCACGAACGTCTTATCAAGTCTCGTGATCAACTCCAAACTCGGATATCTATTCTTGAGAAACCTAGTACTTCTACTCCTTTGAATACTAATGCAAATGTTGTCAAGGATAAAGCTAGGATCTTGTTTGTTCCCTCCATGGCAACCGAGCCCAAGACCTCCCTTGATAAAGGCAAAGGGAAGCTCACTACTCCTCTTCATGAGCGAGTGCCCCACAAGGGCAAGGAAGGTCTAGGCTATGTTGCTAAGGAGAAGAAGAAGATCAAGAAGAAGATCAAGCCCGCACAAGCCAAGAAAGATGACATTGCGAGTGGAAATGCTACAAGGGGCACTACCACTCGTGATGACTTTGCGGGCATATATAACCCCAACTATGCTTTATATGTTGATTATTATGGGGATGTCTGTGCTAGATACATTGGTCCTTTTGATGGTTATATTGAATATGCTATTTGGGTTCCAAAGACCCTTGTTGCTAACCAAAAGGCACCCATTGCAAAATGGGTACCTAAACCAAAGAATTGATTGTGTGTAGGGCCTTGCTTCCGGAGGATCGAAATGGTAATTGATAGTGGGTGCACTAGTCATATGACCGGAAGCAAGGAGATTGTAACGGAGTTGAAGCCCAATGATGATCAAATGACCGTTACATATGGTGACAATTCAAAGTCTAAGGTAATAGAGCTCGGCAAGGTGGTAGTGGCACCGGACATCACACTTGTGAATGTCTTGCTTGTCGAGTCCCTAGGTTTCAACTTGATCTCCGTCCATTCCCTAACTTGTTTGGGTTATACCGTTGTCTTCGAAAAGGAAATGGTCATTCTCTTGCGGAGCAAGTCTCTCAATGTGTCTTTCGTTGGGTACATTGAGAATGGGCTCTATGTGGTTGACTTCTCCGGAGTCACCACTTCCCATACAATGTGCCTATTCGCAAAGGCGGACTTGGGTTGGCTATGGCATCGCCGACTAGCCCATGTCAACATGAGGACTTTACAAAGTCTCCACAAGGGTGGCCATATCCTAGGACTAAAATACCATGTTTCTTTCTCGAAGGATCGAATGTGTAGGGCGTGTGTTGAAGGAAAAATGCATGACATCTACCATCCAAGCAAGACCATCATCTCGTCAAAAAGGGTTTTGGAGCTTCTCCATGTTGACCTCTTTGGTCCCATTCCGGAAGCTAGTCTTGCTGGCAAGAAATATTGCTTGGTGATTGTTGATGACTATTCAAGATACACGTGGGTTTTCTTCTTCAAGATGAAGATGGAGACTCAACAAACTATCATCGACTTCTCCAATGAGGCTCAACGTCAACACAATGTTCCTATCTTGGTGATAAGAAGTGACAACGGGTCCGAGTTCAAGAACTACACCTTAAACGAGTTCCTTAGTGAAGAAGGGATTCGTCATCAATATTCCGCTGCTTATACTCCCCAACAAAATGGTGTAGCCGAAAGGAAGAATCACACTCTTATTGAGATGGCAAGGTCGATGATGGCCGAGTTCAAGTCCCCTCACAACTTTTGGGCCGAAGCCGTCAACACCGCTTGCCATTCATCCAACCGACTCTTCTTCCGCAAAGGACTCATGAAGACCCCCTATGAAGTGCTCACCGGGAACAAGCCCAATATCTCTTACTTCCGAGTTTTTGGTTGTAAGTGTTTTATCTCATCAAAGGTGTTCGTTTAGGCAAGTTTGAATCTAAGTCTCTTGAAGGGACATTTGTGGGCTACGGATCCGAATCCCACACTTATAGAGTCTATGATAAGGCCTCGCGCATAATCATAGAAACTTGTAGTGTGGTGTTCGAGGAGAATGACGGCTCCCTTGTGGAGCAAAGTGGTGTTTCTGTTGTAGGTGATGATCAACCTCAAGATGATATCCGAAGAATGGGGTTGGGAGTCCACCGCCCCGTTAAACTCTATTATGAGGTTGCTCAACAAGGATCAAGTTCTTCACAAGTGGTGACCACCCCAACACAAGAAACACCCATCGACAACACCGTGTCCAATGCGCCTAGCCAAGAAGAAGCACAAGATTCTCCAGCTGCTCCTGGAATTTACGGAGGCCCGGAAAATCCGGTTCAACCTGGAGTCAGAAATTCCGGTGATTCGGAATTTCCGGTCCATGAACCCGGAATATCCGGTCCTGCTGAAATTCCCGGTGGAAGCTCACAGCAAGGCCAAGATCAAACCTCTCCTCCACCGATGGACACTACTCCAATGGTTGATCAAGGCCCTCAAATCTGTCAAGGCGGAGACATGAATGATCAAGATGATCAAGCGATTCCTCCCACCACTCGGAGGGAAATCGAGATCCGCCGTTTGAATAGGGTTGGCACCTCACAAGAATTAAGAGCTCTATCTCTTGACAAGGTGCTTGGTGATGTGAGAAGCAAGGTCTCTACCCGAAGACAACTTGCATGCTTTAGTGAACATCAAGCTCACATCTCCATGGTGGAACCCAAGAAGGTCTTTGAAGCTCTTGAAGATAAAGATTGGCTTGATGCTATGCATGAAGAGCTCAACAAATTCGAGCGCAACAAAGTGTGGAAGTTGGTGGAAAGACCCAAAGATTGCCGCAATGTTATCGGCACCAAGTGGATTTTCAAGAATAAGCAAGATGAACATGGCATGGTGATGAGGAACAAGGCAAGATTGGTGGCTCAAGGTTACTCCCAAATTGAAGGCATTGACTTTGGAGAAACCTATGCGCCCGTGGCTCGACTTGAGTCAATTCGTTATCTTCTTGCTTATGCCTCTCATCATAACTTTAAGTTGCAACAAATGGATGTCAAATCCGCTTTTCTAAATGGTCCACTAAATGAACTTGTTTATGTTAAGCAACCACCGGGGTTCGAGGACCTCAAGTATCCGAACCATGTCTACAAGTTGGATAAGGCACTCTATGGCCTTAAACAAGCCCCACGAGCGTGGTACGAGCACCTTAGAGAACTACTTGTAGACCGTGGATTCCAAGTTGGGGAAATCGACCCCACACTTTACACTAAGAAAGTTAATGGAGAGCTTTTCATTTGTCAATTATATGTGGATGACATTATATTTGGATCGACTAACAAAGCATTTAACGAAGAATTCTCTAAGCTTATGACTGACAGGTTTGAGATGTCTATGATGGGCGAGATGAAGTTCTTCCTCGGATTTGAGATCAAACAATTGAGGGAAGGAACGTTCATCAACCAAGCAAAGTACATTCAAGACATGCTCAAGAAGTACGAGTTGCTTGATCTCAAGGGTGCCTCTACCCCAATGCAAACCAAATGACACCTTGAGCTCAACCCGAAGGGTAAGGATGTGGATCAAAAGGTATACCGCTCCATGATTGGATCTCTCCTCTACCTTTGTGCATCTAGACCGGATATAGTGCTAGCCGTAGGAGTGTGTGCAAGATATCAAGCGGCTCCTAAAGAAAGCCATGATATGGCGGTCAAGAGAATCTTTAGATATTTGGCTTATACCCCAACCTTTGGATTGTGGTACCCCAAGGATGCAAATTTCTCATTATGTGGGTACACGGATTCCGATTGGGCGGGTCATGATGATAGGAAGTCAACCTCCGGCGCTTGTCAATTTATTGGGAGGTCCTTGGTAAGTTGGTCTTCTAAGAAGCAAAATTGTATATCTCTCTCCACCGCCGAAGCCGAGTATGTTGCCGCCGCAAGTTGTTGCACTCAGTTGCTATGGATGAGGCAAACTTTAAAGGAGTATGGAGTCGATTGCGACAAAGTGCCTCTTCTATGTGACAACGAAAGTGCCATCAAGATTGCTTACAACCCGGTGCAACATTCAAGAACCAAGCATATTGAGACCCGCCATCATTTCATAAGAGATCATGTGGCCCGAGGAGACATTGACTTATCATATGTGGGCACAAGGGATCAATTGGCGGATATCTTCACGAAGCCCCTTGAGGAAGGAAGGTTTTGCTTTTTGAGGAATGAGCTAAATATCATTGATTCGAGGTCCTTAGCTTGATCGCTTGCACACTCACCTAGGGCAAAATTGCATCTTATCTTGTTTAGATGTAGGCATGGAAATAGGGGGAGTGTGGTCCTAATACATTGGACCATCCCTCCCCCCATTATGCCGATAGTAAGTGTTCTTTTATCTCTATATTCATTCTTATGACTAATGAGCTAAAACGACGAGTATTGGTTATGTACCCAAGATATATCTTCGCGGTGACATGCCTTACACTCCTACATGGTGGCCTCGGCCACCGACCTCTTCTCTTTGAAGAGTTGGTTTTGTTTGGAGCTTATTGTTGCTATTTGCCCTCCTTTTCATGCATGTGGGAAACCTACTCAACTTGGCGCTTTATGTTTCGATTTGGTAGTTGTGAGTTGAGTATGGTGTACCAATGACAGTTTGGAAATCTATCCCAAGCCTACTTTCCCCTGAAAACATTTCTCTCTATTGCACACAAGTCATCCATTTGAAAACTGGGATTTTGGTTCAGCAGGTCGGAATATCCGGTGACTCGGAATTTCCGGTGTAAGTTACACTCGGAATATCCGGTCGGGCGGTTTGTCCAAAAATATAAGGGCAGGCTCGGGGTGAAGGGCTCATTAGTTCCCTTCTTCCACCCCCGACCTCCCTCTCCTCCAGCCGCCGCCCCTGCTGCTCCAAGGTCCCTCCGGAGCACTCCCACCGCCGGGGAACCTCTTTCTCGACCGGATCTGCTCCTCCTCCGCCCCGGGAACTCACTCCTCCAAGCAATGGCCTCAATGGATGAGGGTAACTTCACTTTTCTTCTTCCTTATGTGCTTGCACTTGGATCTTGATGTGGAGTTATTTGTTTCAATATTGCTTGGTAGAGATTGTTCCTAGCACTATTCCCTGCCATCTACATACATTAATTTTGCATTGTGTTGGATCGATCTAGTTTTAAACCGAATCAATCTCAGATCTGCAGTTTCTGTCTGACTCGGAATTTCCGACTCAGACTGACTCGGAATTTCCGGTCCCCCGGAATTTCCGGTCATGTCTGAACCAGAATTTCCGAGTCAAACACTGCAATTTTAAGATTAACTCATGTTTAACTACATATGATTCATCAAATGCCTACCTAATGTGTGTATAATCTCCTGACTTGTGTGCACTTACCTTATGCTACCCACTATGCTCAAATTCACAGGTTCTAGTGGGAGTCCGTCCGCTGGGGCATCAAGGAACACAGGAAGAGCACATGTCCACAAGAACCCAGTCAACAAGGGAAAGGGTCCTGCAATTCAAAGGCAGAAGAAAGCTGTTGCTAGCAAGCCACCATCCAAGAAAAGGAAGAATGCCCCTATTCCTCAACGTCAGAACTACTCCAAGATGAACTCAGTGGATTATTCTGAGCTTAGACAGGGGGATTGGTACCTTAGGCCAAGGGACAACTCTCTGGATGATCGCAGCTATTGGTGCCAAGAGCAAGAGCACATACTCGTGGATCTCTACCTCTCTCTGTCGAAGCCCATTCGACCCATGCATCCGTTTGATCTTGCAACTCTGCAGAAGAAAGCCTCATTTGTTGAGGCTATTCATATTGTCAAGACCATGGGCTTGGAGAGGCTGGTGCTCACCCGTTGTCCTTACAACGCCCAGCTTGTTATGCAGTTCTTTGCCACCCTAGTGATCAAGGGTGACTCGAAGAAGACTATGAAATGGATGACTGGGGAATCGTTCTGTGAGTCCAACTTTGAGGAGTTTGCCAAGGTTTTGGGCTACAGGTTTGATGGTGACAATCCTCAAGGCTTTCGCATGCACAACCCTTACAAGCTCAACAAGAAGCAAACAACGCACTTATATGGTGAGGGAGCCACCCCTGGCAATTCTCGTGACTTGCTTCCACTTTATGATGTTCTTGTGCGCATCCTGTGTGAGAACATTGCACCAAGTGGTGGCAACAACGACAACGTGGTGACCCCTCTATGCAACCTGCTCCTTCATGCCAACCGCATTGTGGAGGACACTAGTTCTGATGCTGACTGGAGTGTAGATGTTATGGATTACATCTACAATAAGATGTATGAAGCCATGACCACCAGGGTCACTATTCCCTATGCTCCTTACATCATGAAGCTCCTCAAGTTCAAGTTCCCTGACTATAACTTCAGCAATGATGGTTTGGAGACGCATGACTTCAAGAAGCTGTATGAGAAGAAGACAGTGGTCAAGCCCCCTCCTAGGCCTTCTACTAGCTCAGCTCAGGGTGGATCTTTCATGGGTGATGCTAGGAGGGCTGCTGCTCCCACTCATGTCCCAGCCACTCATGCGAAGGTAAAGAAGCTGAACTGGTTCCAACGCAATGTTCTATGCATGAATGTGGACATCCGCAAGGAGCAATACACTGCATACAAGGATCGCCGTCAGCTGGCCTACAAGCAGGACTTGATCCTTCATCATGCATCTGGCTCTCCTGCTCCTGCTGATCTGTCTGATCCTCTGACCTTTGCTCAGTGGAAACAGGGTTCCTTGGATCCGTGGACTCAGATTGACCATGACCTTGGCGGCAGCTCATACACCACTAGACATGACTATGATGATGAGGAGGAAGATGAGGATGAGGAGGCAGAGTATGAGGAGGATGAGGAGGATGATGAGGATGACGATGATGATGATGCTGAGGATGATGATCAGGAGACCCCCTCGGACTGAAGACCTCCATGGGACGTAGCATCGCTCTTCTTCCTTTTTGGCGTTTAGATGCCAAAGGGGGAGAAGTTGCTCTAGTAGGGTTCGGGGATTTGCAAGGGTTCGGGCACAAGCATATGCGTTTACCATTTATTTGCGCTTGTGTCCATTTATTTGTTTGAAGTTATTTGTTATACTATTTTATTCTCTATGTGTGATGACTATGTGTATGGAGACGACAATGTTATGCTATCATTCTACTATGGTTGAGACTTCGAATTTATTGTGTTGGTATTCTCTTCATATCCTATATACACAAGGTATGAAAATCTATCTAGTCTCAAATGCTATCATAACCTTACATTGTGTCTCTTTTCTCCTATGTGATATCTTGTGTTTGTTGTTATAAAATTGCTCCTATCGTTTGTCATATTGTGTTGCTTACATGCACTTATTTAGGGGGAGCCATTTTCTGTCAAAAACATGATATTGCATTTTGTTTCTTTGCAAATCTTGGTATTGTCATCTAACACCAAAAAGGGGGAGATTGAAAGAACATTTCTTAATCCCTAGTGTTTTGAGTGTTAGTTAACAATACCAATGACGTACTAATCCTATTTGCTAAGTATTTCAGTTTGTGTGAGTTTCATATCACAAATCCCAAAGCCAAAATGTAGAGAAAAAAAAGTTTCTGGAATTCTTCCCAGAATCGGATTATTGGAACCGGAAATTTCCTGGATCGGAAATTCCGGGTCTTCTATACATAATAGAAAATTGGCTAAGTCAAGTTCAGAAAGTGGTTCTAACTTCAATCGGAAATTCAGCTCGGAAATTTCACTGACTCGGAATTTCCGAGTCACCCTCAGAAAATTGGCTAAGTCAAGTTCAGAAAGTGGTTCTGACTTCAATCGGAAATTCAGCTCGGAAATTTCACTGACTCGGAATTTCCGGGTCACCCTCAGAAAATTGGCTAAGTCAAGTTCAGAAAGTGGTTCTAACTTCAACAGGAAATTCAGCTCGGAAATTTCACTGACTCGGAATTTCCGAGTCACCCTCAGAAAATTGGCTAAGTCAAGATGTCAAAGTGGTTCTGATCTCAACCGGAAATTCAACTCGAAAATTTCATTGACTCGGATATTCCGGGTGACTCGGAATTTCCGGTGTCACTTATACCGGAATTTTCGGGTCGCCGAAGTAGCCAACGGCCAGATTTTGAGAGGGGTATAAATACTACCTCACTCACTAAAGAACAGCTAGCTCTCAGATATTCTCTCTCCTACCATTCTTGAAAGCTCAAATCAACAAGATCTCCTAATCCCTCCACCCAAATTCGTTGATCTTTGGAGGATTGGAGGAGAAGGCCCGGATCTACATCTTCACCGAAGGGATTTGCATTTCCTCCCCATTCACTTGGGGATTTCGTGGCTAGGGTTTCCGGTGGGAAAACCTAGTTCACCATTGTTGTAATCTTGGTGTTGCCTTGACCTTTTGTGGTCTTCTTGAGAGACCCCAATTAAGTTGTGGGTGCGTGCCTCAAGCGTTTGTAAGCGTTTTGTGGTTGAGTTCATCGGAGAATAAGGTGAGCCTTTGTGGCGTTGCGGCTAACCTGTTGTGGTAGCGCACACCTCTCCAAACGAGACGTACACCCTTGGGTGGAACTCGGGATTACATCTTCGTCTCCGCGTGCTTCGCTTGGTTCCCCTTATCTTTGCTCCCTTACTTGCTTGTCTTGTTAGCTTGTGTATCTTGTTATTGCTTAGATTCTCATTTAGGTAAATTCACCGTAGTTGTATATCTAGAGAATTTACCTTTGTGTTGAGCCTAAATTTGAAAAGACCTAAAACTTGTAATAGCACCTATTCCCCCCCCCCCCCTCTAGGTGCCGGATTCCCGTTCACCTAATGAAACTAAAGAGAATAATCCCTTTGATAAAATTAATGCCATCCAAGTTCAAATTGATGAAAATTTCAGATTGATGGCTCAATTACGTGCTATATGGGAAAGAGAGAGAGAACTAGAGAAAGAGGCTAATATTGTTAAAGTTTTTACTATTACTACCTCTGAAAATAATGGTGTTTCACATGTAGAAAGCCTCCTACTATCCATGGTAACATAGTTGGTGTTGGAAATGTCTCCTCTACTTTACCAAAAAAATTAAAATTGCCTAAAACTGCTGAAACTAGATTTGATAAAAGTGCTGAAACTTTTAAGAACGTGAGAGAATGTGGTTCAGTTTGCTTTGATGATAATAATTTTGATTTTGATAATTGTAATATCTCTGAATTTATTAAGTTCTTGCAAAAATTGGCCACAAGTCCTAATGCTAGCTCTCTTAATTTGGCTTTTACTGCTCATATTACAAATGCTCTCATTAAAGCCAGGGAACATAAATTAAAACTTCAAGCTTCTATCCCTAGGAAGTTAGAAGATGGTTGGAAGCCCATCATTAAGATGAAAGTAGATAAATTTTATTGCAATGCTTTGTGTGACCTTGGTGCAAGTATTTCTGTTATGCCTAAAAAGCTCTATGATATGTTTGACTTGCCACCATTGGAACATTGTTATTTGGATGTTTTTCTTGCTGATAATGCTTTGAAGAAACCTTTGGGGAGGATCAATGATATTCCTATTATGGTTAATAATAACCTGGCCCCCGTTGATTTTATTGTCTTGGACATTTAATGCAATCCATCTTGTCCAGTTGTGTTGGAAGACCCTTTCTGAGAACCGTGGGTGCAATTATAGATATGAAAGAAGGTACCATCAAGTACCAATTCCCACTCAAGAAAGGTAAAGAACACTTCCCCAGGAAAAGAATGAAGATACCTTTTGATTCTATTGTTCGTTCAAATTATGGTGTTGATGCTTCATCTCTTGATAATACTTGAGTTTCACTTTGTGCCTAGCTCAAATGCGTTAAACAAAAGCGCTTATGGGAGACAACCCACTTTTATTTCCTGTTATTTTAATTTGTTCTACCTGTGTCAAGGAACATGCCTACCTCTGTAGCAATTCATTTGTATCTTAATTTTATTGCAATGTTGTGTCAAGTTAAGCCTCTAGTCGAAAGTTGATGTTAAAATTCAATTCTTGTCCTGAAACAGATCTCTGTTGTCCACCGTTAAACTCATATCAATTCACTGGAACGTCAGAAAAATCTGCCCTTCTTGCGCATAATCCTCAGATGTATGCGCAACTTTCATTAGATTTCAGTTTTCTAATCTGAGCAAGTTAAGTGCCTCGAAAAAAAATCGTCTTTACGGACTGTTCTGTTTTTGACAGATTCTGCCATTTTCTTTTGCAATGCCTCTTTTGCAATTTTGATTGGATCTTTTTATCCTTTTAAGTATCAGTGGCTGTAGCTAATGTCCAGTAGCAATGGTAGCAATTGTGTTCCTACAGAATATCATAATTTTTTTTTGCACTAACCCTCTAATGAAGTTACTCTAAGCTCGGTGTGGAGGATGTTTTCAAGAATCAGAGAAGAGGATGATATAATGTGATCAAGAGGATAGTAAAGCCAAAGCTTGGTGATGCCCCGGTGGCTCATCCCTATATAATTCAAGAAGATTCAAGCGTCAAATCTTGGGGATGCCCAAGGCACCCCCTTCTTCATCGACAAACTATCATGTCCTTTCTAGTGAAACTATATTTTAATTTCGTCACATCTTATGTGCTTATCTTGAAGCGTCTGTTTGTTTTTTGTTTTGTTTTTGTTATTTTCATTCTCTGAATAAATATGGATCCTAGCATTCTTTTGTGTGGGAGAGAGACACGCTCCGCTTTTTCATATGAATACTTGTATTCTTCACTTATATTCGTTGAATATTCGTCTTTTGTTATTGTTTGCTCTCTAGCTCTTGTTTTTCATGCATCTCTTGTTAGAGTTGTTAGCTTTGTTATATTATACTCTCATATCTCATTGTTTAATTACTTGGAGAGTTTATCTTTTAAATAAGTTGATTGGTGTTTGGTTGAGAACAGAAAATGCTAAATGTGGTAGATGGTATAATTAAATGACACATTATTCTTCTAGATCATTAAATTGTGTCACTTGAATCATTGATGTTGTTTTGAGATATTAATTTGATTAATGGTAAACATGATGGTCTAGTAAAGTGGAGTGATTAAATGGTTGGTCTAGAGAAACTTGAAAACTGTGCCACACCTAAATTTCCAGTTGATTGCATAATGGTATATGACTTCTTTTTGCCTAAGGCAACCGTAATGACTTTATGTTATGCGCTACGGTCGGTCCCCAACAGTGACTTGTTCATTTGCCACAGCACCCCTAGGAGTAATTTTCATTATTCCTTGCATGATCATATTTTTATTTGTAATCTTTTTACTTGTGAGTTCTAAAACTACGGTTTTCATGGCACTTCCACCACCATAATACTAGCCTCTTTGGTACTTTGCTTTGCCCTTTCTCACATTGAGAGTTGGTGCATTTTTCGCGGGTACATCCAAACTCGTGGGAGATCTTCATCTTGTTCTCCTACACATAAGCCAAACATCTTCCTCAAAACAGCCACCATACCTACCTGCTACAACATTTTCATAGTTGTTCCGAGATATATTTTCATGCAACATCCATCTTACATTACATGACTTGTTATCATTCATTACTTATTGATTGCTTTGCGTGTTTCTATAAAGCTGATGTGTGGCTTTACCCATGTTACGCTAGATCACTGCATAACCTGCTACACTGGCAGAGGCACCGTTGTCATATGTATTCGTATGGCACATTCATATTAGTTACTTGTATCATCAATATGTTGTTTTATCATCATTAGTGTGTTGTCATACATCATGTATCATATTAGGATGCTTGCCCCTAAAAGTGAAAAGAGCCATGGAGGCCATCGAAAAGAGAAACAGAAAAAGAAAAAAATAGAATAAAAGAGAAAAAGAAAAAAGAAAAAAGAAAAAAGAAAGAAATAAAAAAGGGGCAGCATTACTATTCTTTATCACACACTTGTGCTTATGTTACAGCACCATATCATCTATAGTCATCACTTGTGCTCATGTTATAGCACCATATCATTTGTGATCATCATTTGTGCTCATGTTTAGCACCTTTACTCCATATGAGAGAGTTTTCATGTCTTAGTTGCATAACTATGTGGGGAACTTTACACTATAGAACTTGGCTTGTATATTCCAATGACGAGCCTCCTCAAAAGTGATCTAGCTCTTTGTGAGCAAGCAAGTTGGATGCACCCCCACTAGTTCCATTGAAGAGCTTTCATATACTTATAGCTCACTGTGCATCCGTTGTATGGCAATCACTACTCCTTGCATAGCTTCGATTGTATGACTTTCTCTTGTCTAATGATCATTTCTAGCTTTGTGAGCCTTTCTTCCGTTGGCCTTCCAAACCTATGTTAACATTCTCTTAGCCATAACATCCAGGCGCCAGGAACCAATGTTGAACACTTTCTTGTTTCTTTTGAACAAATAATATATTGATCTTCTACGTGCATATTGCTAATACTTGATTTGATCCTTTCATAAAGTTGTCATGTTTGTTGGAAGCATTAGATGATTATATTGTTGTGCTTGAAGCTTAAATCATCTTTAATTTCTACTTTGCACAGTTGATTGCTATCTACAACTATATCATTGAAAGCTTTGCTTGCTTTACTTACTTGTTTGTTCATTACTCATTTGATATCAATATAAACTACAACCCTTATTCATTTCATCTCAGTTTACATGTCTCATACTATTACATGATCAAGATTGTGTTTAAACATGTCACTTCAGAAATTATTCTTCTTTTATCGTTCTTGCCTACTCGGGACGAGTAGAACTAAGCTTGGTGATGTTGATACGTCTCCAACGAATCCATAATTTCTTGTGTTCCATGCTATGTTATATCATGTTATTACATGTTTTATATGCATTTTATATACTCCCTCCGGTCCAATAAAACTGTCGTAAAGATTGAACTAGCGTAGTGTAAAGTGCATGTACATGTCCCGACAGTTATTCTGGATCGGAGGTAGTAGTTTTATGCATTTTCTGGGACTAACCTATTAACAAGATGCCATAGTGCCAGTTCCCTGTTTTCTGCTGTTTTTGGTTTCAGAAAAGCTCTTAAGGGAATATCCGCCAAATTGGAAACGAGTCAACCAAGAATTATTTTTGGAAAATATGGGTTCAGGAAAACCGAAGGAGAGACGAAGACGGGCCCTGAGGGGCCCACATCGCCTGCTGGCGCGGCTCCCAATGCTGTCGCGCCGGGAGGTGGTGTGGCGCCCTCGGGCGCCCACCGACCTAGGTCTTTCGCCTACAAAAACCCCCCTGACCTAAAAACGCTAGACGGTTAATCACTTTTTCCTCCACGGGTCCTGAGCCGCCGCCGTCACCACTTCAGAAGAGATCAGAACTTCTCCCCGGCACCCTACCGGGAGGGGGAATCGTCCCTGGAGGCCTCTACGTCGCCATGACGGCCTCCGGACTGATGCGTGAGTAGTCTACCTTGGATTACGGGTCCATAGCAGTAGCTAGATAGTTGTCTTCTCCTCTTGTGCTATCATTGAAGGGGTTCCGGTACAGAAAACAATAATTTTTCTAGCGTATGAAACCCTAACTAGCCAGGATCTATCTATCTAGTACATGTGATAACAGTGGCGGAACGGGTTACATTACCTCCATGTAGACCGATAGCGGGGATTACGCTCCCGCACAAGTGTTGACGATGAAGTCGTACGTAGCGGTCGCGGAGAACTTGCCGTGATGACGTAGACGATGACGCCGGAGTGTCGACGATGACCTGCGTCGACGGGCGTCGGGCGGAAGATGGCATGGCGCCAGCGTCGGGGGGGGGGGGGGGTGGCGCCGGCGGCAGGGCAGCGACAGGGCTGCTGGGTGGGCGAGACGACGTCGCCCAGACTCCTCAAAAGTGGTGCCTCCGAGCACTCGCAAACATACGGAGCTTAACAACAACCCCCGGTCATTCAGATCCAGCTGAAATCGTAGGGGTAGAACTTTTCTGGAATACCGCAGGGCAACGGTGCCCGGCGGTATAGCTTTGGTGGAGAGGGAGGGCAAAACGGGCGGAGAAGCAACTCGGCCGGCCTGCTATACAATTAATTGTATTTTTCTGTAATTAATCCAATTAATATGCCTTGCAATATAAAGTGGGGAGGGGGTGTGCAAACTTCCTAGCTCCCCCATGTGGGACTAAACAAAGGAGAGGTGGGGGGTTGAGCCGCACCACCAATGGGCTCCAAAGCCTCATTGGTGCGGCTCCCCCCCTCTTGGGCCTTCTTGGCCCATTTAGATGGGTTGCCCCTTTTTCTCCTTTTTAATTAATCTTAAATTAATATAAAATACTATTAATTCGTAATTAATATATTTACATATAATTTAATCTCCCGTGACTCCGAAACATTTTCCGGACCACCCGAACAACTTTCGGACATCCCTGGAACCATTCCAGACCTTCCCGGAACTCCTTCCGGACCACCGGAACTCTTTCCGGATCCTTTCTCTCTCTCCAATAAAATCCTATATTATTCCAGAACCTTTCTCACGGTGTCTTTAAGACCTTAAGTTTGTTACGCTACGGTTCGAGAACACTTCAGACATGGTTGAGACACTCCGCTCACCAATGACCCCCAGTGATACCTGGATATATATGACGGCCCCTGTGCATTCTACGAATATCATCGTTGAACCATAAATATGATATTCATTCCCTTTGTTTATGCGATACTATCTTGTCCGAGATATGATCATAGACATCCGATGTCTTTGTTGTATCTCGTTACCGACAAGGTTATTATATCGTCTGTGACATTACATCTCCATGACCTAGTCACAAGCTGCGTAGCTGTATAGATGTAATCTCACCGAGTGGGCACAGAGTATCTTTCCATTACAAGAATGAACAAATCCCGCTCTTGATCCTTACGTCTCAATACTCTTTCGGGACACCCAATATGGACACCGTTATTGTCATGCTAAATAAGACACAACGTTTGATGCTCTCAAAGTACCCCTACGAAGTAGCAATAAGTACGGTCTCACGGTCTAAGGAATAAACTATCACATTCATATCTATTGCAAATGACAAACATCGTAATACGATCTTATTGCAATACTTTGCGTATGTCCATCACCTTATTCAACTAATAAGATGACCCCATTGTCAACCGACGTCATTGTCCTTGATCGGGAATCTCGATCAACTGTTGCCCAATGGACTAGTTCATATAGAGACTTACTAGGGACCTGGTTGTCTATGTATCACACGTGTATTAATAATTCCGATTAATACATTTATAGCATAATACAAAAACCTATTATAAACTTATGAGATAATGCAATAAATACTACTTATTTATTTGCCTCTAGGGCATATCTCCTTCAGTCTCCCACTTGCACTAGAGTACAAATAAACTAGCTGCATTTTACTTTATCAAAATCACTTATCAAATAAGCGTCATATGATAATGCTTGCTTGTGGAAGAGTGTTATTCTGACAATCTGTACAATACATATCATTAGTATATGCATTGGGTTGCTCATCATTATTATGTCAATTGCCTAGTTGTAATTTGTTTACCATGAATGTTATTATTATTTATGGAGAGACACCACTAGTAAACTGTGGACCCCGGTCCTTCTCATTAATCTGATAAAACCACAACTGCAAACATGTTACTTTCTAGAAAGAAACATCTTTCTTCGACGCATACGTTTAATCTTTTTTTACAGCAAACCGGTGGGATTGACACCCTCACCGTTAAGTTGGGGCAAAATACTTTGATTGTGTTGTGTGCAGATTCCACGTCTCCTACGCCACACTAACTTTGGCGTCGTTGACACCTCGAGGGGAACGTTTATCTCCTACTGGTTCGATAACCTTGGTTTCATAACTGAGTGAAATCTTGCTGCTGCACTACTTCACACCCTCCTATTGGGGATTCACCAACCACACGCAGAACGTATCAGTGCACGAGTGGCATGATCTTAGATTTGAGCTCTATATTTATTGCTTAGATTGTATCTACAAGTTGTATGCACATGTCATTGTCCGGAACCCGATGTCCCAAAGTGACAATAATTGGGGCAGCCGAGGTGAATGGCTGTGATGTGAGGATCACATATTTTCACCAAGTGTTAATGCTTTGCTCTGGTGCTTTATTAAAAGGAGTACCTTAATTGCCAGTAGTCTCCCTAGAGGCCCGGCTGCAAACGGGTTGGCAGGACAAAATATGTTATGCAACTTTCTCATTGTCTGGATATTCTAACTTAATGTTGTTTCAATACTGTTAATTGCCCAACTGTAATTTGTTCATCTGACACTTGTTGTTGAGAGTTACCACTAGTGTACATAGCTGAGAACCCCGGTCCTTCTGTCAACATCGTTGCTCTAAAGTCAACTCCACGCAAGCAACTGTTTTCTTTTTTGGTGCCAACGTCTCTATGTTACTGTTACTATTGCTCTCATATTAGTACTGCTTTCACATCACCCCTATTTGCTAGTGCTTTTCCAGGTGAGCTGAATTGACAACTCCGCTGTTAAGACTTATAACTATTATTCGTCTCCCCTTGTGTCGAATCAATAAATTTGGATTTTACTTCCCTCGAAGACTGTTGCGATTACCTATAGTTGTGGGTTATCACCCACCATCAACTTCGTCGACGGAGTCGAGACCTAGCAACGGCTAGGCTTCATCCTTCATGGAGTAGGGGGAGATGAGCATCGGCGCAAAGGAAGCTGAGGGGGCGAGAAGTTGGAGGGGATGGACATGAAGCACTGGTGGCGGCATGACACATGGCAGCAGAGCCCCGACTGCGACGCCACGTGTGTTACAACTAGTAGCTTTAGCGTTAGTTTTGTGTAGCAGAGTGACTGTGTTAAACCGGCTCGACAATTGGTGACTAGGACACATCGTCGGACCGAGGCAAGGTAAAATATAAAAAAAGGTACACAAGTGGAAGAAAGTTAGTTAAATGGGGTAGTTTTGAGAAAATTCTTAGGGCACAAAATTGATCTTAGGTGTAAAAAGTGAAATTCACTCTACTTTATCAAATGAAACATGTTATAGACTTATAGAGTACATCACTTAGCAAAATCCCCTGATATAAGAGGTGGCGGCGGTGCCTTCCCCAGCGGTTTTTGGGACACTTATTTGGTTCCCCTGATTTTCTTTTCTACTCTGCTCGTATGATCTAATCCGATCGACACCACCGACGAATCCATTGAAACTACGTGGCAAAAGTTGTGGATTCTCCGTCCATGTCGCTCCGGCGAGCCCGACGTGAGAGTTCAGGGAAGGGGGCGAGTGCGTTTGACCTGTTGAGGAGAGATAATGGATTAGGCCTTGCGAGGTGGCAATCTGCCGTAATTTACCTGAAGGGTATGTCCATTTGCTGAAAACGTCTCACTGGAGTGCTGAGAAGATTGGGAAACTCTCCAAAAACGACTCAGGTGCAGCTTCTGAGTTCCTTCACAATTCCAGTTTCTATCTAGAAACTGGAGAGTCCTTTTGAGCTTTTGTTGTTTGGGACCTAGAAGGAGCCTCATAAACCCAAAAGTGTCCCTTTCTCTACCTCAACGGTGGATTGTCGGTGCACTCTTTCTGTCATATACTCCTATGTTGCAGCCACACATCCGCGCTCGCACCAGCACTCTTTCACTGCCTTATATTTTCTTGCCTCGCACAGCTTTCCTTCACTTTTATTGTGGACTACTCACCCCCCCAAGCCAAAATTTCCCTAGATTTCTACACGCAATGGGATTCAAGGTTGATACCCGCAAATCTGTAATCATTTTTGCATACTAAACTGTGGATAAAAATGTCATCTCTTTCTGATCAAAGAAGAAAACTGGGTATAAAAAACGTTAGCCAAGCGTACCATTCAGCTTTTCATACAGATTTGTCAGGTCTACTGCATCTCTTTCTTGTCTATTTTTGCTAAACATTTAGCTTCAGCTACTACCACGCACGATAGTCTTCAAAGTAAAACTACTAAATCGGCCCTGGTGCTCCAGGCTAGAAATAAATAAACTCTCAATCGAGGAAGGAAAGCCATAACTAATTAAGTCTAGTCACAAGAAATAAACGGCAAACCAGAAACATAGAAATACTTAACTGATCAATATAAAAGCATTTTCCTTCCTTCTATTTATACCTGGAGCCATATTATAAGTGGCTCCAGTTGTTTGTGGGACAGCTATGAAAGAGTTGTATTCGGTGTTGCTCTCTGTTGAGTAGCAGTGTTAAAGCTTGTAGAGTGAAAAGTGAAGAGGCAGCAACAGTAAATAAACGTCATTTGCAAAACAAAAAAAGGCGACAGTAAATAATCTTGGAGACCCAGACCCGTCAGTAGCAACATAGTAGGGTATATGGTTCAACGTACAGTGCATAAAACAAGTGGCTTACATCAGTACCGAGTTCCACAGGAATCCCATAACGGTAATCGTTACATCCCTGAACTTCGGATAAAAATCAAATCTAATAACTTAATACGGACCAATATACCTTCACACCTAACTTAACGGCACCCCAATCAAATACACCGTCCTGATAACCACTGAGCAATGGAGCAAATCGCTGAATGCGGGTAGCTGCACCTTCAGGACTAGCTGCAAGAACAAGCATCTCGTTCTCACAGACAGCTACAACGTGCCGCAACAGCTGGATAACTTGACTACCATCAGAAGAGGTCACCACACCACCTGCTCTGCTATCATGAAGCAACATTCTATCAAGGGCACTATCCTTGATATTGGTGGTGTGTGCTGTGATTTTTCCCTTGAAATCTCCCTTAAGAACTTGAAACTCAACAGTAGCCTCCGTTGCCTTTTGAACTACTGAATATCTCACCTCCACGGTGCTGAGGCCGCTCTCAAGAGTGCAGCACTGAACCTCAGGTGTAGGCCCCCAAGAAACCACATGGTGATCGCAATCCGATGCTAAGTTGTTTGTCCTTCCCTCGGCCACGCTTCATCTTAAGATCAACTTCAATATAAATATAGCCCACTAAGAAAAGTCCTCGACTTGGGCCAGTTAAGATCAATGATTGATCCTATGAAAATATAACATATAACAGATTAGTGTTGTGCAAGGATAGATACTACTGCAATAGCAGTGAAAAACAGTTACTGAGATCTGCTAGCTAGGGGATTTTTTTTAGTTTATACTCCCTCCGTTCCGTAATCCAAAAGATATAGTTTTTTCACAACTGCTTCAAAATGAATGGGTTTTGGTTGTTTTTGCTGCCTGCCCGCGCGCACAAATTGATGGAATCCATGAAAATATGGAGTTTGTTTGATCGCTCAGCTAACTTTCGAGAAAAACTAATCGCTATTTTTATCTAATCTAACTACCACATGCAACATCTCAACACAAAACAAACGTGCGCTAATTACCGTGCAGAAAAACTATAGCTCTTGGATTACGGAACGGAGGGAGTACTATTCTAGACCATATACTCTATTTCTACCCCCACACCATCAACCTTGTCCATTTTGCCACACTGGAAACACACATCTGATCTAACATGCATAATCATCATTTTTTGCTTCAGCATTTTATTTCAATAATAAGTAAAAAATGATGAATGCAGCTTAGGTTAAAATGTGTTCCACGGACTAAAAAATAATTGGCCACTGCCAAAGGGTTAGTAAACTCTACTAACAAGCAAAGTGAATAATTTGTTGAGCAAAATGCCAATTGGAGAGTTTTGAGAAAAATGTATACCTCTGAACATATAAGCTGAGAATCCATTCTGCTAGGGCGGGAGAAGAGAGGAACACACTTATGGTCGAGGTCGTCTCTAAGAATAATATTGCCATACACATTAAGCGGGAAGCCTTTGTCTGAGGAAACTATCTTGACGGAGAATATGTTAATGGAATACAAATATGCACAATCGCGTATCTGCTTGTCAGTGTGTCTCATGGCAAGTACAGGCGCTGCAGAGAGAAAAGTAAAACAACATCATTCGTATTATTTCGGGAGAATGAACGGAACAACAAAGCAAAATAAAAAATGTCCGTGTTTATAAAATTGAAGAACGGCAACTACCACAGGAAAGCAAAAGCATCAGCTTTCAAATTATTTTATGAGGCAAGGGCAACAAGGTAAATGCAAGATTAAAATGTTACAAAAATTATTTGAGGATGAATGGCTCGTGGGCCTATCTACACCTGGAGACTGACATACCCAAATTAATTAGTTCAATTCAAACAGCTACTTGCGAAAACATATATTTGGTTAGGCAATCATGTATCATAGATATCAGTCACCCGCATACTTGAAAGATCAAACAATGAAATCGATCAAAACTGAATAAAGGGGGTGCAGATGGCAGAACAATGGACATACATGGCTCGTCAAGATCGAACGTGGCTAGATTGTCGAAGGCGAAGCGGGTGTACTCCTCGCACCTCGTCTTTCGATTGTACTTGCGGATCGAATTGTAGACCTCCATGTGCTTCTTTGCTCTCCAGACGGCCGCCTTCTCCTCCTGTCGTTTCCTCTCCTCCGCCGCCAGCTTCTCTTCCTCCGCCTCCCGCGCCTCCCGCATCCGCCTCTCAGCCTTCTCCGCGTTGGCCGCGTCCACCGCGTCCAACTTCTCCTGGCTACCATAGAACAAGAGTAGCGCGCAGGCCAACTTGGCGCCGTCGTCCTCCGGATCTGACGAGTTTTGCTGAGAGAGCATCTCCATCGCCTGGTCACCCTCCAACGGTGGCGCCTCCAGCTCCTTCCGGTGAGCCATGGGTGACCGGCGAGCCTTCAGCCGCCCGTCGACGGTAACCCTAGTCCTAATTGTGCGCGTTCCCTTGAGTTATCATCAGTCCGTCCCTCGCGCCCGGGCCCGATTGGGCTGGCTGGCGGCAGCCCAGTAAGTCAAGACCAGCTTCATTGTTGCTTTCCTTGCTTCCTTTTCCTTTTTCTGTTTTTTCGAACGGTTGATTCTTTTGCTATGTGTTTGCTTGTTTTTTCTTTTTTTGAAATTTTAAAGCCATCTCTACATTAACCAGAGTGCACAGAAGATTCGTTGGCAACTAAATCAGATACAAAGTCTGGAGCATTCTCAGCCCGCCTCACATACTCATCATCTGCTTGAGAACCGAACCTGTCCAGGCAATGAGCTTACAAGCACGATAACAATGCTTAAAATAGAAAGACTCAAAAGAAACAAAGCATAACCTTCCAATCTCCCGAAGTAACACATCAATCTCCGAAATATCAGCCAACTGGTTGAATTTAGGGCATTAATCTGAATCGAACACCACACGGTGCAGCCTCTGTCTCAACATGAATCAAATAAATGTCCTATTGTATTTACTCCTTTCAAAAACAGATAGAAGAAGGAATAACATTTTGAAGGGATTCCGGTGCAGAAACAATAATTTTTCTACCATACGAAACCCTAACTAGACAGGATCTATCTATCTAGTACATGTGATAACGGTGGCGGAACGGGTTACATTACCTTCATGTAGACCGATAGCGGGGATTACGCTCCCGCACAAGCGTTGACGATGAAGTCGTACGTAGACGACCTCGAGGTCACGGAGAACTTGCCGCGATGATGTGGACGATGACGCCGGGGTGTCAACGATGACCTGCGTCGACGGGCGTCGGACGGAAGATGGCGAGGTGCCGGCGGCAGGGGGGTGCGTCGGCGGCAGAGGGGGAGGTGGCGCGGCGGCTGCAGTGGGCGAGACGACGTCGCCCAGGCTCCTCAAAAGAGTTACCTCCGAGCACTCGCAAACATACGGAGCTTAACGACAACCCCCGGTCATTCAGATCCAGCTGAAATCGCAGGGGTAGAACTTATCTAGAATCCCGCAGGCTAACGGCGCCCGACGGTATAGCTTAGGTAGAGAGAGGAGGAAAAACGGGCGGAGAAGCAACTCGGCCGGCCTGCTATACAATTAATTATATTTTCCAATGAATTAATCCAATTAATATGCCTTGCTATATAAAGGGGGGAGGGGGTGTGCAAACTCCCTAGCTCCCCCATGTGGGACTAAACAAAGGAGGAGGGGAGGGGGGTGGCACCCACATGGGCTGACCGAACCAGCCATGGGGCCCACCCCCTTTGGTGGTGCGGCTCCCCTCTTGGGCCCTCTTAGGGTCCATGTAGGTGGGAGCCCCATTTTTTCTTTATTAAATTAATATAAAATATAATTAATTAATAATTAATATATTTAAATACTATTTAATATTCTGTGACTCCGAAACATTTTCCGAACCACCCGAACAACTTTCGGACATCCCTAGAACCATTCCAGACCTTCCCGGAACTGCTAGCGAGGTGAGAATTATTTTGCATATATGGTTCTAGGCAATATCCAAACCATATACTCCATTTCTACCAGCCCAATCAACCTTGCCTATTTTTACACACACTGGCAACGATTTCAACAATAATACTGAGAGTGCAGATTTGGTCGGAGGACAAAAAAAAGAATTGACCACTGCCAAGGGGTTAATAGAAAGCGTGTGCATGTCCACTGACACGCAAAGTGAATAATACGTTGAGAAATATGCTAGGGCGGGAGAAGACAAATTATACCTTAGAATTGATGAACTCAGAATCCATTCTGTCAGGGTGGGAGAAGAGATAAACACACTTGTAGTCGAGGCTATCTCTAAGAATAATATTGCCATACACATTAAGCGGGAAGCCTTTGTCTGAGGAAACTATCTTGACCGACAACACATTGATGGACTTCAAATATGCACAATCACGTATCTGATTGTCAGTGTATCTCATGGCAAGTACAGGCGCTGCGGAAAGAAAATGCAAAATAGAACATTCATATTTTTTTGGTAGAAAATTATATTTTTCCACATGTACAAAATTCAAGAACAGGCACCGCCGCAGGAAAAGAAGAAGCATCAACATTCAAATTATTTTGGGAGAATGCAACGTATAAGGGGCAACAAGGTAGATGAAAAAGTTAAATGTTTATCCTACAACATTTTGTTGAGTATGAACGGCTCATGGCCTCATATATAGGCTTCTCTACACTTGGAGATTAAAATACCCAAATCAATTCAATTAAAACAGCTACTACATGCGAAAACATATACGTATATGAATTACCGTAGCTGCTGATGTAGTATTTGGTCAGTCAATCAACTATCATAAATTGCAGTTACACGCAGACTTGAAGATAGCAGTTTAGTTGCAGACTTTAAGATCAAACAACGAATCTGAATAAAGGGTATCATGCAGATGGCAGAACAATGTACATACATGGCTCGTCAAGATCGAACGTGGCCAGATTCTCGAAGGGAAATCGGATGTACTCCTCGCACCTCGTCTTGCGATTGTACTTGCGGATCGAATTGTAGACCTCTGTATGTCTCTTTGCTCTCCAGACGGCCGCCGTCGCCTCCAGTCGTTTCCTCTCCTCCGCCGCCAGCTTCTCTATATCTGCCTCCCGTGCCTTCACCTCGGCCTCCCGCATCCGCCTCTCAGCCTTCTCCGCGTTGTCCGCGTCCACCGCGTCCAACTTCTCCTTGCTACCATAGAACAAGAGCAGCGCGCAGGCCAACTTGGCGCCGTCGTCCTCCGGATCTGACGAGTCACCTGGCGCCTCGACCTCCTTCCGGGGAGCCATGGCCATGGGTGACCGACCGGCTGCGACCTGCGAACCCTCAGCCGTCGACGGTAGCTCGTCCTTCTGATTTAACCAGACCTTGATCCGGGATGCGTATATGCTAAACGCGGACAGCGGAAAATCCTCAGCGCAAATCTCAAAGCTCCCTAATAACCCACATGTGCTTCGACTTGCTGGGCAAGTAAGGTGAGTTGTACACGAGAGATTAGAGTTGCTGCTAACTTGCTGGAGCACTAGGAAAATAACATTAGTACTGGTCACAAACTCGTTGGACATAATATACATGAGTTTTGACTTTGTCTGGAAAAGACATGTGTATATGGTCCTTCAACGGTGGCGCCTCCAGCTCCTTCCGGAGAGCCATCACTAGAGCAGAACATGCCAATGGTTCCGGGCCGTGTGAGCTATTTGTCCCATGCACGCTCCCGGGACAACGTGCTCGGGACAAATAGCGTGACTTTTTGTCCCGGGCACGTCACGACCCGGGGCCAATTGGGGGGCACGTGGCCGCGGCAGCCAGCTTTTTTACCGGCTGCTATTTGTCCCGGTTCGTATTACGACCCGGGACAAAACGAACCGGGACAATATTGTTTTCTGTTTTTTTTATTTTATGTTTTGATTCCCATTTAATTTTCTGTTTTTCTTTTTCTTTCGTGTTTTCTGTTTTACTATTCTTGTTTCTCACTTAGCTACACACTTAATTACCCACTAACTCACACACTTCATCACTAACTATACATTTATTTTTAAGTCAAACTTCCCGTTCGGTCACCCATCCTCAGACTACTCCAACCCCATCACGTTTAACATTTAGATTCCTTTCAAATTAGATACTAGGAGAGAACTGAGAACTTCCTGATATTACTATCTTATCAATCATATTAACCACTCGGTCATCATGTTATACTTTTTCATTACTTGTATTATAAAAATTAAGTTGAATAAACAACAATGACTATAGAATAATAATAATATTGTAATAAGTAATGATAAAATAAATATTACTTTATTTTTTCCTTTTTCATTTAGTATCTTTAAAACCTTAATTCAGAATTCAACAAATAAAATTTCCAAATTGATCAAAAAACTTAGAGGATTTCAAATATGATATCCAAATCATCTTTTGCACTACAAAAACATAGATAGTCATGGTGACCATTTTGATCGGTTTTACGGCAAAATAAAATGATAAACATCTCAAAAAAGATATCATTTGGCATGAGGTCCTTATACGTGTACTAGTTGCTATGAAAAATGATAAACTTTATTTTCACAAAATTTCCAAAAAAAACTTCACAAAAAGGTCTTTCATCTATAAACATCTAGAAGTTTCAAGCCAAATGATCAACTTATGGTCATTTCCACAACATAATTTGTGATAAAGATCTCATATTGCACAAATAGGTGCATATTGGAATAAGAAACTATCATGCTACTTTTTTGTGAACAAATTACAAAAAATATGATGTCAAATGACACCCATTTAATTTTCATGGAAACCAGTACACATATGATGGATAATCTTCAAGTATTAGGTTTTTGCTTCATTTCTAGATAATTTCACCTAGTTAAATGAGTTTATGTCGACTATTTGAAACTAATTCAAATTTAAACTATAATTATTTGATAGCCAAAGGGATTCTTCAAATCATTTTCATAAATATCATTTTCTATTTTTTAAGTGCGAAACATGACTATTTTTGTGAGCAAAGTACAAACAATATGATGAAAAATGGCACCCATTTAATTTTCATGGAAACTAGTACACATATGATGGATAATCCCCAAGTATTATGTTTCTCCTTGATTTCTACCTAATTTCGTCTAGTTAAATGAGTTTATGTCGATTATTCGAAACTAATTCAAATTTGAGCTATAACTATTTGATAGTTTGGTTTTAATCTTTTGGAAAAATCATTTTAAGGTACACAAATATTGGTTATATCACAAAAATATGGATAATTCTAGAAAATCTTACCTCTTTTGATGAATAGTCATCGCGACTATTTTGATCGTTTTAACGAAAAAAATAAAATAGAACGATAAACATCTCAAAAAGGATATCATTTGGCATGGGGTCCTTATATGTGTACTAGTTGCCATGAAAAATGATAAACTTGACTTTTCACAAAATTAGCAACGAAAGTCTTCACAAAAAGGTCTATCATCTATAAACATTTAGAAGTTTCAAGTCAAATGATCAAGTTATGGTAATTTTCACCGTATAGTTTGTGATACAGATCTTGTATTCCACAAATAGGTGCGCATTGGTATAAGAAACAATCATGCCAAAGGGATTCTTCAAATTATTTTAATAAATATCATTTTCCATTTTTAAGTGCAAAAATGTCTTTTGTTGTGAACAAAGTACAAAAAATATGATGAAAAATGACACCCATTTAATTTTCATGAAAACTAGTACACATATGATGGATAATATACAAGTATTAGGTTTTTAATTGATTTCTACCTAATTTCGTCTAGTTAAATGAGTTTATGATGATTATTTGAATCTAATTCATAATTTTCAAATTATTTGTGATAAAAATCTCATATTCTACAAATGAGTGCATCTTGGTATAGTAAACAATCGTGTTGAAGGGATTATTCAAATTATTTTCATAAATATTATTTTCTATTTTTTAAGTGTCAACAATGAATTTTTTAAGTGTCAAACCATTTTTAAATATATAGGCACCTACTTTTGTCCCGGTTCGTGGCTTGAACCGGGACAAATGGGGTCCAGTGACCTTTTGTCCCGGTTCGTGGCTGGAACCGGGACAAAAAGTTCGATTTTGAAACGCGTGTAGGCTGAGACCAACTATTTGACCCCATTTGTCCCGGTTTTTAATACGACCGGGACAAATGGGGTATTTCTGTTTGGTCCTATGGCCCGTTTTCTACTAGTGCATGGGTGACCGGCAGCCCTCAGCCGTTGATGTCGTGGTATCGGCATAATTGATAGGAGACGGGGGTCCTCTAGCTTACGTATGGATTGTGGGGAAGAAGGTTGGTGTCGTCGAGGACGGGATTGAACACGGCGAGTTTACCCAGCTTCGGATCCCACAGCGGTGGCGAGATCCTACGTGCTGCTATAATTCACTATGAGGCAATATCCGTGAACAGGTTACAATGTGTATGATGCGTATTGGAGCGTGCCCTAAAGGCTTCCTGCTGGCCGGCTTATATAGGTGGCCAGACCCCAGGATACAAGGCAAGTACTTGTCCGGCAAGTAATCAGAGTCCTAGACCTAGCCGGCTTAGTTGCCGCCTTCCGTCTTGGGCTTGGTGGCTTGATGGGCTTCGGCCTTACGCCTTCTTGGACCGTCCGCCTACTTCCTTGTACGTCAGCTATCTGGGCCGCCCGGCAGGCTTCAGCCTTACCACCCTTGGGCCATCCTGGACTAACCGGATTGATCCATGTTGGAGACACCCCTAGTTGATATATCCCCAACATTAGCCCCCAGAAAGGTTGAAGTTCTCCAGGCGCCGGCTTCTTCTTGATACTTCATTTGCCAATATTGGCGGCTGCAGGACTTGAACCATTCTGAAAATCAAAAAAGGGGGCAAGTGTGTCTTGAAGTTGGCACACGGCCGCCTTTATCCAACATGGGAAAAGACGGCTAACCGATAGTTTCGCCGGGAATATTTGTTGACGGATATCGCTAGGCGGCTCACGACAGTTTGAAACTGGCCTAAGCGAAAATCTCGCCATGATCACAAAATCGCGGGAAAAGGGGAGGCGTGGAGATCGTGCGATCATGCGCTGCAGTGGATGTTGGACACGTCGCAGCGGCTGCAGGGGGCGAGACGACGTCGCCCAAGCTCCTCAAAAGAGTCGCCTCCGAGCACTCGCAAACATATGCAGCTTAACAACAACCACCGGTCATTTAGATCCAGCTGAAATCGCAGGGGTGGAATTTTTCTGGAATCCCGCAGGGCAACGGCGCCCGACGGTATAGCTTAGGTAGAGAGAGGAGGAAAAACGGGCGGAGAAGCAACTCGGCCGGCCTGCTATACAATTAATTATATTTTCCAATGAATTAATCCAATTAATATGCCTTGCTATATAAAGGGGGGAGGGGGTGTGCAAACTCCCTAGCTCCCCCATGTGGGACTAAACAAAGGAGGAGGGGAGGGGGGTGGCACCCACATGGGCTGACCGAACCAGCCATGGGGCCCACCCCCCTTTGGTGGTGCGGCTCCCCTCTTGGGCCCTCTTAGGGCCCATGTAGGTGGGATCCCCCTTTTTCCTTTATTAAATTAATATAAAATATAATTAATTAATAATCAATATATTTAAATACTATTTAATATCCCGTGACTCCGAAACATTTTCCGAACCACCCGAACAACTTCGGACATCCCTAGAACCATTCCAGACCTTCCCGGAACTCCTTCCGGACCACCGGAACTCTTTCCGGATCATTTCTCTCTCTCCAACAAAATCCTATATCATTCCAGAACCTATCTCCTGGTGTCGTTAAGACCTTAAGTTTGTTACGCTACGGTTCGAGAACACTCCAGACATGGTCGAGACACTCCGCTCACCAATGACCGTCAGGGATACCTGATGTATATGACGGCCCCTGTGCATTCTACGAATATCGTCGTTGAACCATAAATATGATATTCATTCCCTTTGTTTCGACGATACTAACTTGTCCGAGATATGATCGTAGACATACCGATGTCTTTGTTGTATCTCGTTACCGACAAAGGTTATTAACTCGTATGTGATATCACATCTCCATAACCTAGTCATAAGCTGCACAGCTATATAGATGTAATCTCACCGAGTGGACCCAGAGTATCTTTCCATTACAAGAATGAACAAATCCCGCTCTTGATCCTCACGTCTCGATGCTCTTTCGGAATACCCGAGATGGACACCGTTATTGTCATGCTATATAAGACACAACGTTTGATGCTCTCAAAGCACCCCTACGAAGCATCAATAAGTACGGTCTCACGGTATAAGGAATAAGCTATCATATTTCTTATCTATTGCAAATGATAAACATCGTAATACAATCTTATTGCAATACTTTGCGTATGTCCATCACCTTATGCAACTAATAAGATTACCCCATTATCAACCGACGTCATTGTCCTTAATCGGGAATCTCGATCAACGGTTGCTCAATGGACTAGTTCATATAGAGGCTTACTAGGGACCTGGTTGTCTATGTATCACACGTGTATTAATAATTCCGATTAATACAGTTATAGCATAATACACAAACCTATTATAAACTTATGAGTTAATGCAATAAATACTACTTATTTATTTGCCTCTAGTGCATATCTCCTTCAGTCTCCCACTTGCACTAGAGTACAAATAAACTAGCTGCATTTTACTTCATCAAAATCTCTTATCAAATAAACGTCATTTGATAATGCTTGCTTGTGGAAGAGTGTTACTCTGACAATCTGTACAATACATAATTGTGCGTTCTTTTGCGATTCATTGATATTAACTTGCTTGATATCACCATGTTATCCAATAACACATATGCAAATACCGTAACTAAGTGAGACTTATGTTTTCCAGCGCTTATTCTGATTATGCTAACCAGATAACTGCCTTGAAAACACACTCAGTCATATAGAGCCCCTTGTAACAATTACAAACTCGCGATATCTACATACTTTCACACCTATGTAGAAAACTGGATAGACCAATGTCAATCTAACAACTAATGCACTTCTACTTCCAGTAAATTCTGAATTTACTTATACAACTGTTATTTTCCTAAGAACATCGGTTATATTTCATCGAGCAGATAATATGGTTTCTGTATGATGTCTAATATTACATAATAGACCAACATGTCACACAACCATTACTACCGTGTATCATTACTCTTAATGATCAATTAGATATCAAAGGACCATCCTTTTTCTTCTATTCTGACTCCTCAGATATAATCCAAAACAACTCGACTAACAATTTAAAATTCCCGTTCTATTCCAAATAGACACTAATTTTCAAATAGTTTCACAACTTCATCCTTTTCATCTATTCTACTGGTACAATTTCACAATGTGTTATTTACACAAGATGAATTCGGCTCCCACTCAAAATATGTCTCCACATATTTGAGAACACGAGCTCCCACTCAAAAATATGTTCTTTACATATTCCACCTGAGTGAACTAACTTTGACTCCCACTTAAAATCGACATTTTGGTCAAACCAAAATCATTGATCTATTATCAATTCGAATTCAATACAAACTAAAGTATTACATTAATACAAATCTCTCAGACTTCAAGCATGTCTACATAAATGTAGTCAACAAATTTGATCTTGTCCAAGACACATTTCTTGACAAAACATGCTTCCACGTCTTTCTTATAGTTACATTTCTCATATAACACTTTATATGATGATTAAACAATCTTATTCCTCTAATAAGAATTGTAGCAACAATAACTATTTTAATCCTTTCAAATGTAACTTGGATTTTCAGGCTGAAATAGCCTTTGTTCGTATTATGATATATTCTCAACTTTATTTATATTCATAAAGTGCACCTTGATCTGTCAACAAGATCTGAAACACTTAATATTGTGCTGTGACCTGACAGCAATATTAAATATAACAACACTTTATCCAGAAGCTTCTTTCATGAAAATATTATGATCTTTATGAAGAGGATTGCAAGCAGAAAACAATTTTCTAGTCTCCCTCACTCTTAATCATCAAATTTTCATTTGTAGACATATACTCTTTGGAACACCTTCCAACATTCTACTTTTATGAATATAGGTCTGACACCTTATTTCAAGCTTCTAATTCCAATCCATAAACCATAATTTGAAAAATCATATTTTCCTCGGAATTACATAGACAACAAACCAACAATAAGTCCATCTTGGGTATCCCGAAAGAGCATCAAGACGTAAGGATCAAGAGCGGGATTTGTTCATTCTTGTAATGGAAAGATACTCTGGGCCCACTCGGTGAGATTACATCTATATAGCTGCGCAGCTTATGACTAGGTCATGGAGATGTAATATCACAGACGAGTTAATAACCTTTGTCGGTAACAAGATACAACAAAGACATCGGATGTCTACGATCATATCTCGGACAAGGTAGTATCGCAGAAACAAAGGGAATGAATATCATATTTATGGTTCAACGACGATATTCGTGGAATGCACAGGGGTCGTCATATGCATCCAGGTATCCCTGACGGTCATTGGTGAGCGGAGTGTCTCGACCATATCTGGAGTGTTCTCGAACCGTAGCGTAACAAACTTAAGGTCTTAACGACACCAGGAGATAGGTTCTGGAATAATATAGGATTTTGTTGGAGAGAGAGAAATGATCCGGAAAGAATTCCGGTGGTCCGGAAGGAGTTCCCGGAAGGTCTGGAATGGTTCCAGGGATGTCTGAAAGTTGTTCGGGTGGTTTCGAAAATGTTTCGGAGTCACGGGATATTAAATAGTATTTAAATATATTAATTATGAATTAATTATATTTTATATTAATTTAATTATTAAATAATAAAGGAAAAAGGGGGGCTCCCACCTACATGGGCCCTAAGAGGGCCCAGGAGGGGGAGCCGCACCAAGCAAGGAAAGGGGGGCTGGGGCCCCTAGTCCGAATTGGACTAGGAGGTTCGGCCGGCCTCCCCCCCTCCTCTCCTTTAGTCCCACATGGGGGAGGCAAGGTGTTTGCACACCCCCTCCCCCCTTTATATAGTAAGGCATATTAATTGGACTAATTCATTGGAAAATACAATTAAATTGGTAGCAAGCCGGTCGAGCTGTTTCTCCGCCCGTTTTGCCTCCTCTCTCCACCTAAGCTATACCGCCGGGCGCCGTTGCCCTGCGGGATTCCAGAAAAATTCCACCCCTGCGATTTCAGCTGGATCTAAATGACCGGTGGTTGTTGTTAAGCTGCATATGTTTGCGAGTGCTCGGAGGCGACTCTTTTGAGGAGCTTGGGCGACGTCGTCTCGCCCCCTGCAGCCGCTGCGCCGCCTCCCCATTTGCCGCCGGCGCACCCCCAACCGCCGGCGTCTCGCCATCTTCCGCCCGACGCCCGTCGACGCAGGACATCGTCGACACCCCGGCGTCATCGTCTACGACATCGCGGCAAGTTCTCCGCGACCTCGAGGTCGGCTACGTACGACTTCATCGTCAACGCTTGTGCGGGAGCTTAATCCCCGCTGTCGGTCTACATGGAGGTAATGTAACCCGTTCCGCCACCGTTATCACATGTACTAGGTAGATAGATCCTGGCTAGTTAGGGTTTCATTCGCTAGAAAATTATTGTTTTCTGCACCGGAACCCCTTCAGTGGTATCAGAGCCGATCTATGCGTAGTACTGCTGCTACGGTTAGAACTCATGTTGAATGAGGACGTCTTTCTTATATTTGCTACGCTCTAGCGTGCACTTGCGATGCCTTCGGTATTGAGTTAATGAAGCGGCCCGGACCGACTTTACGCGTACGCTTACGCGAGACTGGTTCCACTACTGACATACGGCTTGCACCGTATCTGTGGCTGGCGGGTGTCTGTTTCTCTCTCTCTAGTCGGCAAAGCATTTTCAATGGAGGGCCCGAAAGGGATGCTTAAACATGCAATTATACGATCGACGTTGTGGTACAAAGTTCGTAGGTAGGGAAGCGATTCTCTTACGAATAAGCCTATATGCCACGTAAAACTTGCAAAACTAAATAAAGCTAGAGGCGTCTAACTTTGTTTTGCAGAGGCGTTATTTTATGTGACATGGTTACGGTAAGTTTGATATTACTCGTACTGTCGAAGGCAATCAAGGGCTCCATAGACTCGGAGCTATGCCGAGGCGCCGGGGGGGGGGGGGGGGGGGGGGGAGGCACATGGCGCCATGAAGGTCCAGGCGCATCGATCATGTCACATCGCACTTCATTGCATCATTATTGTGTGCTGTTGTGTGTGCATCCTATTGATTGCTTATATGCTAGATATACAACGGTAGCATCATGAATAGGATGATCCCTAATAAATACCAAAATTGTGTTCTCCCTCGTTGCGCGCCACCAAGAAAGTTCTACGTTATGAGGCAGGCCGTGATGATCGGGTGTCAGACATATCGTTGTTCGCATACAGTGGGTGTAAGCCATGTTGCACGCGCAGGGTCTTCGAGGTTTGATTGGCGAGCCTAGCATATGCAGATATGGCCTCGGAACACGGGAAGATCGAAAGATCGAGCATGAGTCACAGAGTTGTTGTGATCGACATTTTATGTCCACCTTTGAAGTTGTGCTGCCGGCTGTGATGATCGGGGATAGTATGGTGGATGAGGGTCGTGTACTCGCCATTATTATTTTAGGGATAATAATTTGGGTGTGGTGTGTTTTGATAATATGATTATAAAATAAAACTCACCTATATATTATAAACTTTACCTTACCTCTTTTGCGATCACATATGTAGACTACGCAACTATACTTCGGTTACTTCCTCAAAAGTCCGGATTCTACCTTAGAAGCCGACGGGTCCAACTTCATCAGCTGGTACAAGGGTTTTAGAAACATCCTCGAACACAACAACATTCTGTATGTTCTCGATGAAGCATTAGGAGAAAGACCAGGGGATTCTGCAAGCGAGGAGGAGGAAGATGATTTCCGTAGGCGTCGAGACATATTCATCGAAGTGGAAATCACCATGACCGTATGCCTAGCACCTGAGTTGAAAGAGTTGTTTCGACGCAAGGAGCCATGCGTCATGATTGATGCGGTAAAGACACACTTCCAAGATGAATTAAGGCGTGAGCAATTCAGGCAGATTAGAATGTTCCAGACCATTCATATGGAGGAGCATACCTGTCTGGAAACTATTTGAAGAGATTGTATGACATCTACTTCCAGCTGACGGTGGTCTTTGATTACTGGATGGCAGATTACTGTGCCATTCAGACTATCCTGATATCTCTGCCTCCAAGCTATGAGAAGCATGTGCTGACGTGGGGCTGCCTTTCGGGTAGCCCACGATGAGGCTACCTGGGCCGCGCCAAGGACATGGAGGCCCACAGAAGGCCCACGCGGGGTACCATGTAACCTAGTCCAAGTCGGTTAGGTCGCATAACCTGCCATATCTGTAATTGCCATCGGCATCGACCACCCGAGACCTGGCTACCTATAAAGCCAGGAGGGTGGCCCGTCCAAGAAGGACAAGGAACACGCTCATAGACACCGCCACAAACCCTAGCGAGATCACAGTCTCGCCATTGTAATCGCTACTCGCATCAATAATCAGACAAGCAGGAAGTAGGGTGTTATCCTCCGGGAGCCTGAACCTGGGTAAATCCTTGCTTGTCAGCCGTCGTGATCACCAACACCTATCTCTTTCCCCATCAATCAACCTGGGGTGCGCAACCCTGGGACTTGTCGAGTTAACACCTCGTCAATTGGCGCCGTCTGTGGGAAGTCAAACAAGTGTTGGAATCATGGTCGCTCCGGCTCCATCCGCAATGATCGGCGTCTAAGCCGCCAGGGAGTCGATCCGCTTCGGCTCCTTCGAGTACGTCCTCCACCCGCCGGCCCACCGCTCGGTGTGCGCCGATCTGGACAAAGGTATACACATCACCTTCGGCACCATATACTGCTTCGTCGACAGTCGTGGAATATTCAGATCTGCGACTACCGCGCCACGCGCGGCGACGTCACCCGGATCAGCGACCCTCGCGTCATCGTCACCAAGGTCACCCGCGAAGATCGCATCTGCCGCACCCGTGGAGATCGCATCCGCGCCACCCGCAAAGATCACATCTGTCGCACCCGCGGAGGTCGTGCCCGTCGCACCCGCGAAGATCGCATCTGCGTCGACTACATCGACAACTTCAGCAACGGCCGCGCGGATCGAGTCTACTACACCAACCTCGGTCGCACGGTCGACTAAGTCAAGATCTACCTCAACTGTTGCACCCGCACGGGCAACCAGGGGCTCGCGCCCGACAGCCACGTCACGCGCGCCTCCATCTTCGTGGAAATCCCAAGTCTACCCCAAGCCAATTGCACTCGCTCCGGCGACTGCGAACACGTGGACAATCGCCAGAAGACGCGACAACGACTACGCCGCGCGCCATGTTGCAGCAATTTTCGACCCCGAGCAAGACTCAGACGACGGAAGCAGCAGCGGCAGCACCAACTCCCCGACTCAAGTCTACCCCAAGCAAGTCTTCATGGCCGGCACAGCGCCACATGGCGATGACGAAGAACCCGCATATCCACTAGAGGTGGACATGCCGGACCAGACTAAACTTGTCATCACACGGGACATGGCAATCCAAGCCATGAAGCATGTGGACGAGGGCACGTTCCCCCCACCCAACGCACCTCGAGACGACCACCTCGCAGTCCAGTACTTGCTACGCAAGAAAGGCGAGCGACTTCGCGCAGAAAAGGCCGAGTTACTTCGGCGAAAGAGGGACGCGGACGCGTCAAGCGCCAGGCGAGCCGCCATCTCGTTTACCTCCTCTACGAAAGTTTACCAAGGAGCAAGACGAAACGGACCTCGTGTTCCCCTCATGGCAGAAGCCGATCGAACCAGGCTCACCCGCAACCTCGACTCGTCCTTCGTCACCGAAGATGAGCACGGGATACCCGTCCCAAAGACGGCAAACGCCGCTCTGATCTCAGTCGAGACATACCTCCGGCTCACGCAGCCACCGGAGGGGGACGCACGCTCCCTTCTCCACAAGCAGCAAATCGCCTCCATAAGGGCAATCGAAGAAGCGCTGGCGGCCAAGGGGCCAAGCAACCGGGCGCACGAACCAGCAACCTCGGGCGTCCCAGTGGCACGGCGACAACCAGTCAAGGACCTTCGCGACGTCATCACGCAGAAGACGGTGGATCGCAACCGCAAGGAACGTTCGGCTGGGGCAGCAAACCTAGACGACCATGCTGACCGCGACTTCGAGCCGTGCGGTGCGGCATGCTTTAGCTTTAACATCCGTGACACCCGCATGCCAAAGGTGAAAGAACATTTCTTAATCCCTAGTGTTTTGTGTGTTAGTTAACAATACCAATGATATACTAATCCTATTGCTAAGTATTTCAGTTTGGGTGAAACTCATATCACAAATCTTAAAGCCAAACTGTAGAGAAAAAGAGTTTCTGGAATTCTTCAGGGACTCGGATATTCCGGTTCCCCCATCGGATATTCCGAGTCAGCCCCAGATTTTGGCTAAGTCAAGTTCAGAAGTGGCACTGACTTCAATCGGAAAATCAGCCCGGAAATTTCAAGGACCCGGATATTCCGGTTCACCAACCGGATATTCCGGTTCACCCACCGGATATTCCGAAGCAACCTCAGGAAAACTGCTAAGTCAAGATTCAGAAGTGGCACTGACTTCAATCGGAAAATCAGCCCGGAGATTTCAAGGACCGGATGTTCCGGTTCACCAACCGTATATTCCGGGTCAGCCTCAGGAAAATTGGCTAAGTCAAGAATCAGAAGTGGCACTGACTCCAACCGGAAATTCAGCTCGGACATTTCAAGGACTCGGATATTCCGAGTCAACCAAAGAAAATCGACTAAGTCAAGTTCAGAATTGGTTCTGATCTCAACCGGAAATTCAGCCCGGATATTCCGGGGCACCGGAATTTCCGGTGCAACTTATACCGGAATTTCCGGGTGACCAAGACAGCCAACGGCCAGATTTTGAGGGGGAGTATAAATACCCCCTCACTCACTCAAGAACACTTGAGCTCTCAGACTTTCTCTCTCCTACCATTCTTGAAAGCTCAATTCATCAAGATCTCCCAATCCCCCCACCCAAACTCATAGATCTTTGGAGGATTGGAGGAGAAGGCCCAGATCTACATCGTCACCGAAGGGATCTTCATTTCTCCCCCATTCATTTGGGGATTTCGTGGCTAGGGTTTCCGGTGGGAAAACCTAGTTCACCATTGTTGTACTCTTGGTGTTACCTTGACCTTTTGTGGTCCTTGACCTGTTGTGGTCTTCTTGGGAGCCCCCAATTCAGTTGTGGGTGTGTGCCTCAAGCGTTTGTAAGGGATTCGATCTCCGCCCTAAAAGGGGATCAATAGTGGAAGGTGGACTCGAAACCTTTGTGGTTGAGTTCATCGGAGAAGAAGGTGAGCCTTTGTGGCGTTGCGGCTAACCTGTTGTGGTAGCGCACACCTCTCCAAACGAGACGTACACCCTTGGGTGGAACTCGGGAATAAATCTTCGTCTCCGTGTGCTTCACTTGGTTCCCTTTACCCTTTACTCCCTTACTTGCTTCTTGCTATTGCTTAGTTTCTCATTTAGGTAAATTCACCGTAGTTGCATATCTATCTAGAGAATTTACCTTTGAGTTGAGCCTAAAATTAAAAAGACCTAAAATTTGTAATAGCACCTATTCACCCCCCCCCTCTAGGTGCCGGATTCCCGTTCAATTGGTATCAGAGCCTTGTTCACTTTTAAGGGATTAACCGCCTAAGTGCAACGATGACGGAATCCGATGCCGAGAGGGCCGCCCGTGAAAAATTAGAGGCGGAGAAGGAGGCGTTAGCCAAAGGGGCAACCATGGCCGATCTTATTGATATGAGATCGTCCTTGGAGGCCCAACTCCTCAAGATGAATGAGATGCTCATGGCACTCTTGAAGTCTAAGGAGCCCGAGGCTACCTCTCCCTCTCCTCCTCCTAAGGAACACACGGGGAACTCTAAGGAGTCATCTTCGGATGGGTCCAAAGATGTTACCTCAAGTGTTCCCGGGATGGCGGAAAAGGATGAACCACCTAGCTCCTCTAACACCCCCAAAGGAGAGGAATTTCATAATGTCAACCATAATTACTCTCCTAACCCTCCTATCCCTCACCCTCATGTAAACTTTAGAAGTGATCCTCCTAAGCTTAAACCTACTCATTTCTCTCAATGGGTGTTTCTAATGAAGTCTCATCTATGTAGTGCCTCCATTGAGCTTTGGCGCATCATTGAAGAAGGATACAAGCCCCATGATCCAACCAACTTGACAAGAAGAGAGGTGGTTGATAGCCAACTCAACGCCACCGCTCTTCATCAACTCCAAATGGCCGTTGGAGAGAAGGACATGGCGCTCATTCAACAATTCTCCACCGTCAAGGAAGTTTGGAATGCTCTTTCCGACATATTCGTTGGGAATGAGAGCATGAAGAAGAACCGGTATGATGCCTTATGCAATGAGGTGGAAGGGTTCTACAAGTTGGATGGAGAAAGCCACGAGGACATGTACCGGAGATTGGTGTTGGTTGCCAACTCCTTCAAGAACCTCGGGGCGGAGTACATCAATGATGCTTGGATCAAGAGGAAGTATGTGACCGCTCTCATGCCCTTTGAGGACACGGATTTGAAGACACTCCAAGGGAGACATGACTTCGCAAAGATGACATCCAATGAAGTTATGCAAGAGATGACCGCATACAAGGTGGCCTCCAAGATTGCACAAGATGCAAGAGCTAGAGCCATAGGGATGCACAAGCATGCCTCGATTGCCTTGAAGGCTACCGTTGAAGAGGAGGATGAAGAGGAGTGTGATGATCAAGTCGAGCTATCTAGTGAAGCTCTCTCAAGCACTCTCACTCAACACATGGGTCTTGCGGCAAGAACCTTTTGGAAGAACCCCGGAAGGGCCAAAGCAAGGATTGACAAGAAGTTCCCCCCCCCCCCCCCAACGGAGGAAAGCCATTCAACAAAGTGAGACTTTGCTATAATTGCGATGACAAGAGCCACTTTGTTGCCGATTGCCCATGGGAGAGAACAGAGGATCATGGTGGGAGGCTCGTGGCCAAGACGAAGGGCAAGGGGCCCATGCCCATGAAGAAGCCGTTCTTCAAGAAGAACCAAAAGATTGTCTTGGTGACTCAAGAGCAATATCCCACCGATGATGAAGATAGTGACAAGGAGGATACTCCAACGCAAGTGGCCGCACTAGCCATGTCTTCCACTACTCCATCACTCTTCTCCTCGCCAAACGAGAGCGTCATCGTCAAGAATGGAAGATGTCTTATGGCTAAGACATCCGAGGTACAACTATCCCCCAACTCCATATCACATGACATTGATGATGCTATGAGTCTAGAAGTCAAGGAAGAAATCATTGCTTTTGATAAATTCATGACTAACTTGCAAGGAGAAGGAAAGAAACATTTTGGCTCAATCATGAGTCGTATAGGTGAGCTTGAGGATGAGCTTGAGCTCAAAGGTGAGATTGAGAGAGAGGATGCACACGCTAAGGTGGCTCTCCAATCCTCTCTCGAAGATGAACAAGAAGCTCATGCTCTCCTTGAGGAGCAACTTGCTAAGATCACTAAAGATCGTGATCTCTACTTTGCTAAATGTAAAATTGTGCAAAATGAAAAGTCCGAGCTTGTAGTTGCTCACGCTAGACTTTGCGAAGACTTCGAGTCACTTGACAATGCTCACAAGGTGTTGACAAGTGATCACGAACGTCTTCTCAAGTCTCGTGATCAACTCCAATCTCGGATATCTACTCTTGAGAAATCTAGCACCTCTACTCCTTTGAATGCTAATGCAAATGTTGTGAAGGGTATTGCTAGGGTTTTGTTTGTTCCTTCTATGGCAACCAAGCCCAAGACTTTTCTTGATAAAGGTAAGGGGACACTCACTACTCCTCTTCATGAGCGAGTGCCCCACAAGGGTAAGGAAGGTCTAGGCTATGTTGCTAAGGAGAAGAAGGAGATCAAGAAGAAGTCCAAGCCCGCACAAGCCAAGAAGGTTGATATTGCGAGTGGAAATGCCACAAGGACTCCCACTCGTAATGACTTTGCGGGCAAATCTAACCCCAACTATTCTTTATATGTTGATTATTATGGGGATGTCTATGCTAGATACATTGGACCCTTTGATGGTTACATTGAATATTCTATTTGGGTTCCAAAGACCCTTGTTGCTAACCAAAAGGCACCCATTGCAAAATGGGTACCTAAATCCAAGAATTGATTGTGTGTAGGGCCTTGCTTCCGGAGGATCGAAATGGATAATTGATAGTGGGTGCACTAGTCATATGAACGGAAGCAAGGATATTGTAACGGAGTTGAAGCCCAATGATGATCAAATGACCGTTACATATGGTGATAATTCCAAGTCTAAGGTAATAGGGCTCGGCAAGGTGGTAGTGGCACCGGACATCACACTTGTGAATGTCTTGCTTGTCGAGTCCCTAGGTTTCAACTTGATCTCCGTCCATTCCTTAACTTATTTGGGCTATACCGTTGTCTTTGAAAAGGAAATGGTCATTCTCTTGCGGAGCAAGTCTCTCAATGTGTCTTTCGTTGGGTACATTGAGAATGGGCTCTATGTGGTTGACTTCTCCGGAGTCACCACTTCCCATACAATGTGCCTATTCGCAAAGGCGGACTTGGGTTGGCTATGGCATCGCCGACTAGCCCATGTCAACATGAGGACTTTGCAAAGTCTTCACAAGGGTGGCCATATCCTAGGACTAAAAGACCATGTTTCTTTCTCGAAGGATCGAATGTGTAGGGCGTGTGTTGAAGGAAAAATGCATGACATCTACCATCCAAGCAAGACCATCATTTCGTCAAAGAGGGTTTTGGAGCTTCTCCATGTTGACCTCTTTGGTCCCATTCCGGAAGCTAGTCTTGGTGGCAAGAAATATTGCTTGGTGATTGTTGATGATTATTCAAGATACACATGGGTTTTCTTCTTCAAGACGAAGATGGAGACTCAACAAACTATCATCGACTTCTCCAATGAAGCTCAACGTCAACACAATGTCCCTATCTTGGTGATACGAAGTGACAATGGGTCCGAGTTCAAGAACTACACCTTAAACGAGTTCCTTAGTGAAGAAGGGATTCGTCATCAATATTCCGCTGCTTATACTCCCCAACAAAATGGTGTAGCCGAAAGGAAGAACCGCACACTTATTGAGATGGCAAGGTCGATGATGGCGGAGTTCAAATCCCCTCACAACTTTTGGGCCGAAGCCGTCAACACCGCGTGCCATTCATCCAACCGGCTCTTCTTTCGCAAAGGACTCATGAAGACACCTTATGAAGTGCTCACCGGGAACAAGCCCAATATCTCCTACTTCCGTGTATTTGGTTGTAAGTGCTTCTACCTCATCAAAGGTGTTCGTTTGGGCAAGTTTGGTTCTAAGTCTCTTGAATGGGACTTTTGTGGGCTACGGATCCGAATCCCACACTTATAGAGTCTATGATAAGGCCTCGCGCATAATCATAGAAACTTGTAGTGTGGTGTTCGAGGAGAATGACGGCTCCCTCGTGGAGCAAAGTGGTGTTTCCGGTGTAGGTGATGATGAACCTCAAGATGCTATCCGAAGAATGGGGTTGGGAGTCCACCGCCCCGTTGAACTTTATTATGAGGTTGATCAACAAGGACCAAGTTCTTCCCAAGTGGTGACCACCCCAACACAAGAAACACCCATCGACAACACCGTGCCCAATGCCCCTTTCCAAGAAGAAGAACAAGACTCTACAGCTGCTCCAGGAATTTCCGGAGGACCGGAATATCCGGTCCTGGACCCGGAATATCCGGTCCTGCTGACATTCCTGGTGGCAGTTCGCAAGGCCAAGATCAACCCTCTCCCTCACCAATGAACACCACTCCAATGGTTGATCAAGGGCATCAAATCAGTCAAGGCGAAGACATGAATGATCAAGATGATCAAGCGATTCCTCCCACCACTCGGAGGGAAATCGAGATTCGCCGCTTGAATAGGGTTGGCACCTCACAAGAATTAAGAGCTTTATCTCTTGACAAGGTGCTTGGTGATGTGAGAAGCAAGGTCTCTACCCGAAGACAACTCGCAAGCTTTAGTGAACATCAAGCTCACATCTCCATGGTGGAACCCAAGAAGGTCTTTGAAGCTCTTGAAGATAAAGATTGGCTTGATGCCATGCATGAAGAGCTCAACAACTTCGAGCGCAACAAAGTGTGGAAGTTGGTGGAAAGACCCAAAGATTGCCGCAATGTTATCGTCACCAAGTGGATATTCAAGAACAAGCAAGATGAACATGGCATGGTGATAAGGAACAAGGCAAGATTGGTGGCTCAAGGGTATTCTCAAATTGAAGGCATTGACTTTGGAGAAACCTACGCGCCCGTGGCTCGACTTGAGTCAATCCGTATTCTTCTTGTCTATGCCTCTCACCATAACTTTAAGTTGCAACAAATGGACGTTAAGTCCGCTTTTCTAAATGGTCCACTAAATGAACTTGTTTATGTTAAGCAACCACCGGGGTTCGAGGACCTCAAGTATCCGAACCATGTCTACAAGTTGGATAAGGCACTCTATGGCCTTAAACAAGCCCCACGAGCGTGGTACGAGCACCTTAGAGAACTACTTGTAGACCGTGGATTCCAAGTTGGGGAAATCGACCCCACACTTTTCACTAAGAAAGTTAATGGGGAGCTTTTCATTTGTCAATTGTATGTGGATGATATTATATTTGGATCGACTAACAAAGCATTTAACGAAGAATTCTCTAAGCTTATGACTGACAGGTTTGAGATGTCTATGATGGGCGAGATGAAGTTCTTCCTCGGATTTGAGATCAAACAATTGAGGGAAGGAACATTCATCAACCAAGCAAAGTACATTCAAGACATGCTCAAGAAGTACGAGTTGCTTGATCTCAAGGGTGCCTCTACTCCAATGCAAACCAAATGCCACCTTGAGCTCAATCCGAAGGGTAAGGATGTGGATCAAAAGGTATACCGCTCCATGATTGGATCTCTCCTCTACCTTTGTGCATCTAGACCGGATATAGTGCTAGCCGTAGGAGTGTGTGCAAGATATCAAGCGGCTCCTAAAGAAAGCCACGATGTGGCGGTCAAGAGAATCTTTCGATATTTGGCTTATACCCCAACTTATGGATTGTGGTATCCCAAGGATGCAAATTTCTCATTATGTGGGTTCACGGATTCTGATTGGGCGGGAGATCATGATGATAGGAAGTCCACCTCCGGTGCTTGTCAATTTATTGGGAGGTCCTTGGTGAGTTGGTCTTCTAAGAAGCAAAATTGCATATCTCTCTCCACCGCCGAAGCCGAATATGTTGCAGCCGCTAGTTGTTGCACTCAGTTGCTATGGATGAGGCAAACTTTAAAGGAGTACGGTGTCATTTGTGACAAAGTGCCTCTTCTATGTGACAACGAAAGTGCCATCAAGATTGCCTACAACCCGGTGCAACATTCAAGAACCAAGCATATTGAGATCCGCCATCATTTCATAAGGGATCATGTGGCCCGTGGAGACATTGACTTATCATATGTGGGCACAAGGGATCAATTGGCGGATATCTTCACGAAGCCCCTTGAGGAAGGAAAGTTTTGCTTTTTGAGGAATGAGCTTAATATCATTGATTCGAGGTCCTTGGCTTGATCGCTTCCACACTCACCTAGGGCGTAATTGCATCTTATCTAGTTTAGATGTAGGCATGGAAATAGGGGGAGTGCGGTCCTAATACATTGGACCATCCCTCCCCCCATTATGCCGATAGCAAGTGTTCTTTTATCTCTATATTCATTCTTGTGACTAATGAGCTAAAACGACGAGTATTGGTTATGTACCCAAGATACATCTTCGCGGTAACATGCCATACACTCCTACACGGTGGCCTCGGCCACCAACCTCTTCTCCTTGAAGAGTTGATGTTATTTGGAGCTTTATGTTGCTATTTGCTCTCCTTTTCATGCATGTGGGAAACCTACTCAACTTGGCTCTTTTGATCCGATTTGGTTGTTGTGAGTTGAGTATGGTGTACCAATATCAGTTTGGAAATCTATCCCAAGCCTACTTTCCCCTGAAAACATTTCTCTCTATTGCACGCAAGTCATCCTTTTGAAAACTGGGATTTTGGTTCAGCAGGTCGGAATATCCGGTTCATTTTGAACCGGAATATCCGGTGACTCGGAATATCCGGTGTAACTTATACCGGAATATCCGGTCTGGCGGTTTGTCCAGATATATAAGGGCTGGCTCGGGGTGAAGGGCTCATTAGTGCCTTTCTTCCACCCCCGACCTCCCTCTCCTCCACCCGCCGCCCCTGCTGCTCCCAAGCCCCTCCGGAGCACTCCGTCCGCCGGGGAACCTCTTTCTCGGCCGGATCTGCTCCTCCTCCGCCCAAGGAACTCACTCCTCCAAGCAATGGCCTCAATGGATGAGGGTAACTTCACTTTTCTTCTTCCTCTTTTGGATCTTGATGTGGAGTTATTTGTTTCAATGTTGCTTAGTAGAGATTGTTCCTAGGACTATTCCCTGCCTTGTACATACATTAGTTTTGCATTACATTGGATCGATCTAGTTTTAGACCGAGTCAAATCTCAGATCTGTAGTTTCTGTCTGACTCGGAATATCCGGTCCATCGTGACTCAGAATTTCCGGTCCCCCGGAATTTCCGGTCATGACTGACCCGGATATTCCGAGCCAAACAGAGCAGTTTTAAGATTAACTCTTGTTTAACTACATATGATCCATCGAATGCCTATCTAATGTGTGTATATTACCTCCTGACTTGTGTGCACTTACCTTATGCTACCATCTATGCTCAAATTCACAGGTTCAGGTGGAAGTCCTTCCGCAGGGGGGTCAAGGCACACTGGTAGAGCTCCTGTTTCCAAGCAATCAGTCAACAAAGGAAAGGGCATTGCACCTCAGAGGAAGAAAGCTGTTGCCAACAAGCCCCCATATAAGAAGAGAAAGAGTACCTCTAGTTCCGAGCGTCTGAACTTTTCCAAGATGCATGCTGTTGACTACTCTCAGCTGAGGCAGGGGGACTGGTACCTTGAAGCAAGGGACACATCTCTTGATGATCGCAGTTATTGGTGCCAAGAACAGGAGCATATACTTGTGGATCTATGCCTCTCTCTGACAAAGCCAATTCGACCCATGCACCCATTTGACTTTGCAACACTGCAGAAGAAGACTGCTTTTTCTGAGGCCATCCATATTGTGAAGACCATGGGGTTGGAGAGATTGGCACTCATCCGTTGTGCCTACAACGCGCAGCTCGTTATGCAGTTCTTCGCCACCCTAGTGATCAAGGGTGACTCGCAGAAGACAATGAAATGGATGACTGGGGAAACTTACTGTGAGTCGAGCTTCGAGGAGTTTGGCAGGGTGCTGGGCTACAGATTTGGTGGGGAGGACAATCCCCAAGGCGCTCGCATGCACCACCCCCACAAGCTCAACAAGAAGGAGACAGCTCATCTATATGGTGTGGGAGCCACCCCTGGATTCTCTCGGGACTTGCTGCCTTTGTATGATGTTCTTGTGCGCATTCTGCGTGAGAACATTGCACCGAGTGGTGGCAACAATGATAATGTGGTAACCCCTCTATGCAACCTGCTCCTTCATGCCAACCGCATTGTGGAGGACTTGGGCTCTGACACTGACTGGACAGTTGATGTGATGGATTACATCTACCATGAGATGTTTGAGGCTATGACCACCAAGGTCTCCATTCCATATGCTCCATACATCATGAAGCTTATCCTGTCTAAGTTCCCCAACCTCAACGTCAGCAACAGAGATATGACGCCTCATGACTTCAAGAAGCTATATGAGAAGAAGACTGTGGTCAAGCCCCCTCCTAGGCCTTCGACTTCATCAGCTCCAGGTGGATCTTTCATGGGTGATGCTAGGAGGGCTGCTGCTACCTCTACTCATGTTCCCACCACTCATACACATGTTAAGAAGCTAAACTGGTTCCAGCGCAACATCCTCTGCATGAATGTGGACATCCGTAAGGAGCAATACAAGGCCTACAAGGATCGCCGTCAGCAGGACCACAAGCTTGACTTGATCCTTCACCATGCTTCTGGCTCCCCTGCTCTTGATGATCTGTCTGAGCCCCTGTCCTTTGCTCAGTGGAACGAGGGTTCCTTGGCTCCATGGACCCTGATTGACCAGGACCTTGGTGGCAGCTTGTACACCACAGGTTATGACTATGATGAGGAGGATGAGGATGAGGAGGCAGCTGATGATGAGGATGACGACGAGGATGATGATGATGAGGACGCTGATGCTGATGATGATGATGAGGAGTACACCTCGGACTGAAGACTTCCATGGGGCGTAGCATCGCTCTTCTTCCTTTTTGGCGTTTCGATGCCAAAGGGGGAGAAGTTGCTCTACTAGGACTTCTTCGGGGATTTGCATGGGTCGGGCACAAGCTTATGCGTTTATCATTTATTTGCGCTTGTGTCCATTTATCGTGTTTTTTAGTTACTTGTGAAACTCTCCTTTTGTCATTTGTGATATCTTTGTATTGAGACAATGTTTGATGCTATCATTATATTGTGCTTGAGACTTGGAATTGATTGTGTTGGTATTCTCTTCATATTCTATATGCACAAGGTATGAAAATCTATCTAGTCTCAAGTGCTTCCATTATCTTACATCTTGTCTCGTTTCTCCTTTGTGATATCTTGTGGTTATTGTTATAAAATTGCTCCTATCCTCTGTTATCTTGTGTTGCATACTTGCATATATTTAGGGGGAGCCATTTTCTGCCAAAAACATGATATTGCTGTTTGTTTCTTTGCAAATCTTGGTATTGTCATCTAACACCAAAAAGGGGGAGATTGAAAGAACATTTCTTAATCCCTAGTGTTTTGTGTGTTAGTTAACAATACCAATGATATACTAATCCTATTGCTAAGTATTTCAGTTTGGGTGAAACTCATATCACAAATCTTAAAGCCAAACTGTAGAGAAAAAGAGTTTCTGGAATTCTTCAGGGACTCGGATATTCCGGTCCCCCCATCGGATATTCCGAGTCAGCCCCAGATTTTGGCTAAGTCAAGTTCAGAAGTGGCACAGACTTCAATCGGAAAATCAGCCCGGAAATTTCAAGGACCCGGATATTCCGGTTCACCAACCGGATATTCCGGTTCACCCACCGGATATTCCGAAGCAACCTCAGGAAAACTGCTAAGTCAAGATTCAGAAGTGGCACTGACTTCAATCGGAAAATCAGCCCGGAGATTTCAAGGACCGGATATTCCGGTTCACCAACCGGATATTCCGGGTCAGCCTCAGGAAAATTGGCTAAGTCAAGAATCAGAAGTGGCACTGACTCCAACCGTAAATTCAGCTCGGACATTTCAAGGACTCGGATATTCCGAGTCAACCGAAGAAAATCGCTAAGTCAAGTTCAGAATTGGTTCTGATCTCAACCGGAAATTCAGCCCGGATATTTTCAAAGGCCCGGATATTCCGGGGCACCGTAATTTCCGGTGCAACTTATACCGGAATTTCCGGGTGACCAAGACAGCCAACGGCCAGATTTTGAGGGGGAGTATAAATACCCCCTCACTCACTCAAGAACACTTGAGCTCTCAGACTTTCTCTCTCCTACCATTCTTGAAAGCTCAATTCATCAAGATCTCCCAATCCCCCCACCCAAACTCATAGATCTTTGGAGGATTGGAGGAGAAGGCCCAGATCTACATCGTCACCGAAGGGATCTTCATTTCTCCCCCATTCATTTGGGGATTTCGTGGCTAGGGTTTCCGGTGGGAAAACCTAGTTCACCATTGTTGTACTCTTGGTGTTACCTTGACCTTTTGTGGTCCTTGACCTGTTGTGGTCTTCTTGGGAGCCCCCAATTCAGTTGTGGGTGTGTGCCTCAAGCGTTTGTAAGGGATTCGATCTCCGCCCTAAAAGGGGATCAATAGTGGAAGGTGGACTCGAAACCTTTGTCGTTGAGTTCATCGGAGAAGAAGGTGAGCCTTTGTGGCGTTGCGGCTAACCTGTTGTGGTAGCGCACACCTCTCCAAACGAGACGTACACCCTTGGGTGGAACTCGGGAATAAATCTTCGTCTCCGCGTGCTTCACTTGGTTCCCTTTACCCTTTACTCCCTTACTTGCTTCTTGCTATTGCTTAGTTTCTCATTTAGGTAAATTCACCGTAGTTGCATATCTATCTAGAGAATTTACCTTTGAGTTGAGCCTAAAATTAAAAAGACCTAAAATTTGTAATAGCACCTATTCACCCCCCCCCCCCCCCTCTAGGTGCCGGATTCCCGTTCAAAAGGGCTTCAGGCTGACAGCAGGTACCCCAAAGTATGACGGGAAACAAGATCCACGACTATGGCTCGAGGACTACCTCATCGCCTGCACCTGCCAAGGTGGGACATCGACTACGGCAATGCAGTACATCCAGCTTATGCTGACGGATTCGGCGCGCGGGTGGCTCACAAGCCAACCCAAGGACTCTTTCCAAACCTGGGAAGAATTTCAGGATACATTCATCAAAAGTTTCTCGGGAACATTCGCAAGGCCAACGACCTACATCGAGTTGCGGGCCTACAAGCAAGGCAAGGACGAGCCGCTACGCTCTTACATCCAGCGGTGGACACTTCTACGCAACACCATGGAACCCGTCTCAGAAGACCGGGTTATGGACGCCTTCATGCACGACGTTGCTCGCTGCGACCTCGCGAGGAATTTGGTAGGCTCCAGCCGAAAACCACAATAGAGCTCATGAAGACAGCCAACCAGTGGGCCGAAGGAGAGGACTACGTCCTCCATACTTCCCCCAAAAAGGAAGTCGAAACAAGCAACTGGTGTGAGGCTCGCCAAAAGAAGAAGCCACGTTACACCCATGACTCAGTCAAACTAGTAGCGGCGGGTTATGAGACCCCCGTGATGACAAGCCCGACAACAGTCGACAATACGATCAAGGTCGACAGCCCAGTTCGAGTCAATACAACCGCAGCAGCGGCAGCATTAGCCACAATGACGGGGGCCCAAAACGCGAGTGGAAGCGCCCACTAACTCCGGCAGAAGAGCTGATGCAACCTTGCAAGCATCATTCGTTCCGCAACCCGGTACAGGCAAGTGGGGCTCCAGCCATCTGCTAAAGGACTGTCGCAAAGCCCGCAAGATATACCAGGCCAAGCAGCAGATCATCGCTCCAGTACACGCGCTACCGGCAGCCCCGCAGCTAACCATCCAAGCGGCACCCGCAAACAACAACCAGGTGCAAGCAGCCGGGACATTCCCCCAGCCGCAGCAGCAGCAACACCAAGGCCAGTCGGCAACGACCGACACGTACCCACCCGCTCGGGGGCAGCTAAACATGATCCAGAAGGGACCACCATCAAACAGGCGCCAGAAGATCATCACTCGCCAAGTACTTCAGGCCATCAACAGCCCGCGCGCAGTACCAGACTACCTGCGCGGGTCCGAGACACCGATCACGTTTTCCAGGGCGGATCACCCATCCGATGTATTCCGACCCGGACACGCCGCCCTAGTGATCGAGGCCCTGATTGGTGACTACAGCTTGAAGAAGGTGTTCATGGACGGAGGCAGCGGCATCAACATCATATTCACCGATACCCTGAGAAGAATGAACAGGTCGACAGAGAAATTGCCGGAGTCGGAAACCACTTTCCACGGCATAGTACCAGGGCAAGCAGTAACGCTCATGGGAACAATCACACTCGACGTCATCCTCGGTACACCCGAACATTTCAGGAAGGAGTCGATCGACTTCGAGGTTGTCGACTGGAAATCACAATACCACGCCATCCTCGGGCGCCCAACCTTTGCCAGGTTCATGGCAGTACCCCATTACGCCTACCTGATGATCAAGCTACCCGGTCCCAAAGGAGTTATCACCGTACGTGGCGACTTCGGGCGCTCCAACAGCTGCGATCGTGAATTTGCCAAAATTTCCGAGTTCTTCGGGGTCGAGGAGCACTTCAAGGCCATATCAGCCGACAACGACAATACCCTCTTTCCACCCCGCAAGAAGCTAGCAAAAGATGCCGCCTTCGACACAAATGACGACACTGTCACCCACCAAGTCCATCCGACTGATAGCAGAAAGACGGTCAAGGTTTCGTCAAGCCTGACCCCCGCATAGGAAAGCGCGCTCGTCGAGTTCCTACGTGAGAACTGGAAAATCTTTGCATGGCAACCTTCTGACATGCCAGGGATACCCAAGGATCTCGCCGAGCACTCTTTAAAATTCCACAAGGACGCAAGACCAGTCAAGCAATCCATGCGACGCTTCTCAGGACCAAAGCGAGACGCGATTACCGCAGAAGTCGACAGACTGCTACACGCCAATTCATCCGAGAGATCAAGGACTCGGACTGGGTCGCTAACCCAGTCCTGGTGGAGAAGAAGAAGACGAAGAAACTACGCATGTGCGTGGACTTCACTGCAGTCAACAAGTGTTGCCCCAAGGATCACTTCCCGCTCCCACGGATCGACCAGATCATCGACTCGACAGCAGGCTGCGAGCGCCTGTCCTTCCTGGACGCCTACTCGGGTTACCAGCAGATCAGGCTGAAGGTCGAGGACGAAGAGAAGACGGCCTTCATCACACCCGACGGTGTCTTTTGCTACCAGACGATGCCGTTCGGGTTGAAGAACGCGGGTGCCACGTACCAGCGGACAATGCAAGCATGCCTCAAAGGGCTCATCGAGCAGGTCGTCCAAGTCTACGTCGACGACATCGTCGTCACGACTCGATAGGAAGATACCCTGGTCGACGACCTCCGCAAGGTGTTCGCCGCACTCGGTATATACCAGATCAAGCTCAACCTAGAGAAGTGCGTATTCGGCGTGCCAGCCGGAGAGCTACTAGGGTACCTCGTATCCGCAAGAGGAATCGAACAAACCCCGAGAAGGTGCAGAACATACTCGCAATGCCAGCACCAACCAAGCTCCGTGAGGTGCAACGATTAGCCGGCCGAGTCGCAGCTCTCAGCCGGTTCATTAGTAAGTTGGGCGAGAAAGCCTTACCTTTCTACCAACTGATGAAGAAGACGAACAAGTTCGAGTGGACACAAGAGGCGCAGGACGCATTCGACCATCTCAAGAAAACCTTGACAACCTCCCCAGTCTTGGTGGCACCACTGGAAAACGAGCCGCTATACATATACGTCTCAGCGACAAACAGGGTGGTGAGCACGGTACTCGTAGTCGAGCGGGAAGAAGAAGGGCACAGTCACCCGGTGCAAAGGCCCGTCTACTACCTCAGCGAAGTCCTCACGTTGTCCAAGCAGAACTACCCGCACTACCAGAAGCTGGCGTACGGAGTTTTCATGACCTCCAGGAAGGTCGTCCACTACTTCTCCGAGCACCCGATCACGGTGGTAAGCTCCTCCGGACTAGCAGACATTCTCACAAACCAACGCGCGACGGGACGAGTCGCCAAGTGGGTTGTCGAGCTAGGACCATGGGGGCTGAAGTATGCTCACCCGAAGTCCATCAAGGCCCAAGTCCTCCCAGAATTCACCACCGAGTGGATAGAAGCCCAGCTACCAAATGTCCCCGACTTGTCCAACGCGTGGACGATGTACTTCGATGGCTCCAAGAAATTGAAGGCGGCTGGGGCAGGAGTCGTGCTCATCTCCCCCAAAGGCGACAAGCTCAAGTATGTCCTACAGATGGACTTTCCGACGCCGTCTAACAACGAAGCCTAGAACGAGGCCCTGATCCACGGCATGTGGATGGCCAAGAACTGCGGCGCCACGCACCTCATGATATACGGCGACTCCTACCTGGTGGTGCAGCAAACCATGAAGTCCTGCGACGCCGTCGCCGACAACATGATCGCCTACAGAAACCTGTACAACCAGATGGAAGGCAACTTCGACGGCTGCGAATTGCGGCACATCGGCCGCGACAGCAACGAAGAAGCCGACGTCCTCGCTAACATGGGATCAGACAGGGTTCCAGTTCCACCCGGCGTCTTTCTCGAGCGAATCACGCAGAGATCTATCAAGACTCAAGCCACATCAAGCACTGCAACAGCAGCAAAAGGCGATGCGAACCCGCCAAGCCAAGAAAAGGTCCCCATGGAGGTCATTCTAGTCGAAGCCACATGGACAGGACCATACCTGGCGTACATACTGCACCAGAAGCTGCCAGCGGACGCAATCGAAGCAAAGCGCATCATTAGGCGCTCTAAAAGTTTCACCGTCATCAACGTAGAACTCTACAAAAGAAGCATCTCGGGAATCTTGCAAAGGTGCGTAGATCCAGTCGACGGCCAAGCCATCATACTCGACATCCACGCGGGTATCTGCGGGCATCATGCCAGCAGTCGAGCATTGGTGGCCAAGGCACTGCGAGCCGGGTTCTACTGGCTGACAGCCATGCAAGACGCTGAAGATCTAGTAAGGAAATGCACAAGGTGCCAGGAATTTGCCAACAAGCCACACGCGCCAGCATCCAGAAGAGAATGACCCTGAAGCAAGTAGACGCAAGTCAAATAAATAAGCAAGTAGACGCAAGTCGAATCCAGAATCAAGAAGAATCAAGAAGAATAAAAAACTTACCTCTGGAACAGGGTTTGCGGCTCCGTACGCCGCGACGGGACACTTGACGTTGCAGTGGTTCGCGGCTCGGAGGTTGGTGATGCTCCTCACCTTGGTTTCCACCTCCTCGTCGTCGAGTGGCTCGTTGCTGGCACCCTCAGCGGCCCACATCGGGTGGGGCCGAGCAGCAAGCGGTTGTACGCGAAGGCGGAAGAAGGTGGCCATCAAGAAGATGCCACCCGCGTCCCGCCCGAGGGTCTTGACGACGTTGCGCAGCAGGCCGAGCAGCGGCATCGTCGCCTCCCTCTCCTCTGCGGTGAGCGGGTGCGCCCAAGCGCAGGTCTTCCGCAACCCGCGCGCGCTGTCAAACTGCGCCACGCCCTCCTGGTTCCACTGGATGTAGAACCATTTCCTCCGCCACCCCTGGACGGAGTCAGACTTCTTCATCTCAAAGTACGTGGTGTCGCCACGCACCTGGATGCCGAAGCCGCCCACCGGGTACGGCAACCCGCCCTTCCCGACGTTCTTGCGAACGAGGAAGAGCGACTTCCACAGTGCCCAGAGGGGTGCGATCCCCAGGAAGCACTCGTAGAGCACGATAAAGCTCGCGATGCTCAAGACGCCGTTGGGGGTCAGATCATGGATCTGCACCCCATAGGCGTACAAGAGACCACGAACAAAATCGTGGAGAGAGAACTCGAAGCCTCGTGGAAGGAAATCCACGAAACAAACACGCTCCCCCTCACGAGGTGCTGGGGAGGTCTCCTTGCCAGGGGCGCGTACCTGGGCCTTGTTGGAGGAAGGCAGGAGGCCCTGCGCGCGCAACCCGTCAAGATCAGCTCTCTTCACGCTGGACTTTGGCCAGTCGCCGTCGATCTTCTTCAAGCCAGCTTCGGCGGCGGCGGCGGAGGAGCCAGCGGCGGTCTTCGGATTGCCCATGGCTACAAGCAACAGCCACAAAATCGTGGAGAGGGAACCCGAAGCCTCGTGGAAGGAAATCCACGAAACAAACACGCTCCCCCTCACGAGGTGCTGGGGAGGTCTCCTTGCCAGGGGCGCGTACCTGGGCCTTGTTGGAGGGAGGCAGGAGGCCCTGCACGCGCAACCCGTCAAGATCAGCTCTCTTCACGCTGGACTTCGGCCAGTCGCCGTCGATCTTCTTCAAGCCAGCTTCAGCGGCGGCGGCGGAGGAGCCAGCGGCGGTCTTCGGATTGCCCATGGCTACAAGCAACAGCCACAGAGTGGGAGGACAAGAGGTTTGGAGCTCGGATGGCGGCGAGAATGGTAGAGAGCAGAGGAAAAGGAGGCGCAGACGATTGGAGAAGATGATGCCCTCGCGTCAAAACACAGTACTTATGCCTCGAAATATTTCATCTCAGCCGTCCAAAGAGAAACGGTTCCGAGAAGCCACGTCCAACCGTCCACGTGTCGCACGGAGAAACCAAACGACGCCGCCCACTTCGTCCACTGCGCACGAGAATCGAGGCGTCATCATTGTGCCGCGCAAATTTCGCGCCCAGTTCAGAAACGTGACAACTGCTGACCGCGGTCAGCTCTGCCAGTGGGGCCCGCCACGTCACGTCCCATCGGGCGCAGAGGCGTGCAACGGATCGTCATCAGTGACGTCATCAAGCCAACGGCTCCAAGAACAAGTGAAACAGCTCGACAACTCGACAGAGTGATTCGAGTAGTAAGCTTTTAGCTGAAACCAACAAAGTAGGATAGACTGCTGATCCGAGAACCCGAAGGAATCATTCGGGTGACAAAGAATATTGAGTAAGCTCAATCAGCTGAATCCATCTACAAGTAAGCCAGTAGGCTGAACAGAAGCACGCTACGGAAGAAGAAGACAAAGTAATTCGACTGCAAAGGTTACTCCCATCGGGAGAGGCCGGTTCGACTGAAGAAATCGAGTTCAAGCTCAAGATCAAGCAATCCAATGGCGCATCCAGGAGGAAGAAGTCCTTTGCCCGACTCTACGCTTCGACCAAGCACTCGGGGGCTACTGACGTGGGGCTGCCTTTCGGGTAGCCCACGATGAGGCTACCTGGGCCGCGCCAAGGACATTAAGGCCCACAGAAGGCCCACGCGGGGTACCATGTAACCTAGTCCAAGTCGGTTAGGTCGCATAACCTGCCATATCTGTAATTGCCATCGGCATCGACCACCCGAGACCTGGCTACCTATAAAGCCAGGAGGGTGGCCTGTCCAAGAAGGACAAGGAACACGCTCATAGCCACCGCCACAAACCCTAGCGAGATCACAGTCTCGCCATTGTAATCGCTACTCGCATCAATAATCAGACAAGCAGGAAGTAGGGTGTTATCCTCCGGGAGCCTAAACCTGGGTAAATCCTTGCTTATCAGCCGTCGTGATCACCAACACCTATCTCTTTCCCCATCAATCAACCCGGGGTGCGAAACCCTGGGACTTGTCGAGTTAACACCTCGTCATGTGCGCAAGTACATTTTGAAGGCCGACAGTATGAACTTCTATAAGTTCGTGTCTGAATTCAAATCTCTGAAAGTTGATTCCATCGAAGGAGAGCTCTTTGATGCTACAGGTATATATTTGATATATACAGAATTATGAATTCGCCTCTTGATATATGATAAAGTATTTGATACTTGTTCTGTTTGTGAAACAGGTCCTGATTATCACATATATGCGGCGAAGTATGATGTGACCTGGCGCTGAAGATGGTGATCAAGGAGTTGATGACCATTTGGTGTTCACGTCCCCAAGTTATCATAGCTATCATTAATAGTTTTTGATAAGATCTTTTGTAATAGTGAGAAAGTGTGTTCAGTGTCTTGATTGTTACAAGACAAAGTTATTCATGTAATAAGACAAGTTCAGTTGTTTTATGTTATGGAACAAGTCAGTTGTTTTATATTATGAATAAAGGTTTCACATCTCAATTACATCAATTGTATGATAAACGTTCATAATTGTAGAAATGATAAAATAGCGTGTCCAATGAATAAAAGTTATGTTACTAGAACAAACACCATCAAATTTAGTCACAAAGGTAATGAAAGAAGTAATGGATAATTTTGGTCCATTTAAGTATTTCGAGTGCCGAATTGATTAAGTTTGGAATGTAGTATTGAAGTGTCAATACGAGACAAAATTAATTAAGAGTCATTTAAAATGATTATTAAATTAATTAATGGTGTTTTTTGCTTGATCCGAATTCTTCTATGATTATTGGTGAATAAGAGTATTTGCCTGATTAATCATAAGTCTGAAATTAATTTGATAAGAGATCAAATGGGGTTTTTCAAAAGAAAGATAAGTGAATATTGTATTCACAAGATTCGATCAAAGAACAATATTTTTGAATTATGGTTTCAACACAAAAGACTTGTGGAAATTTGTTTCACGATATTATAATGTCATATATGGTGATATGTGGGGTATTATAATCATGCTCTATTTTGAATAAAGTGTGGTCTGTCAGAATCTGTCTTAGAATCTCTTAATATGTTCGAAACATTACAGTCGATGTCCACTTTAGAAAATAGATATTTTTCTCAACGGGAATTCGTGGGATCGACCGTGGAGTCGACATGTATATGATTATACGATAATTCGGAATATACATGAATAGTTCTTTGTAGATTGCTCACATTGGATGAGAGTGTATTCCAAAACCAAATAGAAACAAAACTTGGTTTGTTGTCTATGTAATTCCGAGGAAAATATGATTTTTCGAATTATGGTTTATGGATTGGAATTAGGAGCTTGAAATAAGGTGTCAGACCTATTTCATAAAAGTAGAATATTGGAAGGTTTTCCAAAGAGTATATTTCTACAAATGAAAATTTGGTGATTAAGAGTGAGGGAGACTAGAAAATTGTTTTCTGCTTGCAATCCTCTTCATAAAGATCATAATATGTTCATGAAAGAAGCTTCTAAATAAAGTGATGTTATATTTAATATTGTTGTCAGGTCACAACACGATATTAAGTGTTTCAGATCTTGTTAACAGATCAAGGTACACTTTATGAATACAAAGAAAGTTGAAAAAATATCGGAATACAAACAAAGGCTATTTCGGCCTAAAAATCCAAGTCACATTTGAAAAGATTAAAATAGTAATTGTTGCTACTATTCTTATTAGAGGAATAAGATTGTTTAATCATCATATAAAGTGTTGTATGAGAAATGTGACTATAAGAAAGACGTGGAAGCATGTCTTGTCAAGAAATGTGTCTTGGACAAGATCAAATTTGTTGACTGTATTTATGTAGACATGCTTGAAGTCTGAAGGATTTGTATTAATATAATATTGTAGTTTGTGTTGAATTCGAATTGATAATAGATCAATGATTTTGGTTTAACCAAAATGTCAATTTTAAGTGGGAGTCAGAGTTAGTTTACTCAGGTGGAATATGTAAAGGACGTATTTTTCACTGGGAGCTTAGGAACTCAAATATGTGGATGAGATGATTTTGAGTGGGACCTCGTGTTCTCAAATATGTGGAGACATAATTTGAGTGGGAGCCGAATTCATCTTGTGTAAATGACATATTGTGAAATTGTACCAGTAGAATAGATGAGAAGGATGAAGTTGTGAAACTATTTGAAAGTTAGTGTCTATTTGGAATACAACGGGAATTTTAAATAGTTAGTCGAGTTGTTTTGGATTATATCTGAGGAGTCAGAGTAGAATCAAAGAGGATGGTCCTTGGAAATCCAATTAATCATTAAGAGTAATGATACACGGTAGTAATGGTTGTATGACATGTTGGTCTATTATATAATATCAGACATCATACAGAAACCATATTATCTGCTCGATGAAATATAACCGATGTTCTTAGAAGAAGAACAGTTATAAAAGTAAATTTAGAATTTACTGGAAGTAGAAGTGCATTAGTTATTAGATTGACATTGGAATGTCCAGTTTTCTACATAGGTGTGAAAGTATGTATATATCGCGAGTTTGTAATTGTTACAAGGGGCTCTCTATGACTGAGTGTGTTTTCAAGGCAGTTATCTGGTTAGCATAATCAGAGTAAGCGCTGGGAAACAGAAGTCTCACTTAGTTGCGGTATTTGCATATATGTTATTGAATAACATGGTGATATCAAGCAAGTTGATATCAATGAATCGCAAAAGTACGCACAATTATGTATTGTACAGATTGTCAGAGTAAAACCCTTCCACTAGGAAGCATTATCAAATGACGCTTATTTGATAAGGGATTTTGATGAAGTAAAATGCAGCTAGTTTATTTGTACTCTAGTGCAAGTGGGAGACTGAAGGAGATATGCCCTAGAGGCAAATAAATTAGTATTTATTTCATTATCTCATAAGTTTATAATAGGTTTGTGTATTATGCTATAACTGTATTAATCAGAATTATTAATACACGTGTGATACATAGACAACCAGGTCCCTAGTAAGCCTCTATATGAACTAGTCCATTGGGCAACTATTGATCGAGATTCCCGATCAAGGACAATGACGTCGGTTGACAATGGGGTCATCTTATTAGTTGAATAAGGTGATGGACATACGCAAAGTATTGCAATAAGATCATATTACGATGTTTGTCATTTGCAATAGATAAGAATATGATAGCTTATTCCTTAGACCGTACTTATTGATGCTTCGTAGGGGTGCTTTAAGAGCATCAAACGTTGTGTCTTATATAGCATGACAATAACGGTGTCCATCTTGGGTATCCTGAAAGAGCATCGAGACGTAAGGATCAAGAGCAGGATTTGTTCATTCTTGTAATGGAAAGATACTCTGGGCCCACTCGGTGAGATTACATATATATAGCTGCGCAGTTTATGACTAGGTCATGGAGATGTAATATCACAGACGAGTTAATAACCTTTGTCGGTAACGAGATACAACAAAGACATCGGATGTCTACGATCATATCTCGGACAAGGTAGTATCGCAGAAACAAAGCGAATGAATATCATATTTATGGTTCACCGACGATATCCGTGGAATGCACAGGGGTCGTCATATACATCCAGGTATCCCTGACGGTCATTGGTGAGCGGAGTGTCTCGACCATGTCTGGAGTGTTCTCGAACCGTAGCGTAACAAACTTAAGGTCTTAACGACACCAGGAGATATGTTCTGGAATAATATAGGATTTTGTTGGATAGAGAAATGATCCGGAAAGAGTTCCGGTGGTCCAGAAGGAGTTCCGGGAAGGTCTGGAATGGTTCCAGGGATGTCCGAAAGTTGTTCGGGTGGTTCCGAAAATGTTTCGGAGTCACGGGATATTAAATAGTATTTAAATATATTAATTATGAATTAATTATATTTTATATTAATTTAATTATTAAATAATAAAGGAAAAAGGGGGGCTCCCACCTACATGGGCCCTAAGAGGGCCCAGGAGGGGGAGCCGCACCAAGCAAGGAAAGGGGGGGGGGGGGGGGGGCTTGGGCCCCTAGTCCGAATTGGACTAGGAGGTTCGGACGGCCTCCCCCCTCCTCTCCTTTACTCCCACATGGGGGAGGCAAGGTGTTTGCACACCCCCTCCCCCCTTTATATAGCAAGGCATATTAATTGGATTAATTCATTGGAAAATACAATTAAATTTGTAGCAAGCCAGCCGAGCTGTTTCTCCGCCCGTTTTGCCTCCTCTCTCCACCTAAGCTATACCGCCGGGCGCCGTTGCCCCGCGGGATTCCAGAAAAGTTCTACCCCTGCGATTTCAGGTGGATCTGAATGACCGGGGGTTGTTGTTAAGCTCCATATGTTTGCGAGTGCTCGGAGGCGACTCTTTTGAGGAGTCTGGGCGACGTCGTCTCGCCCCCTGCATCCGCTGCGCCGCCTCCCCCTTTGCCGCCGGCGCACCCCCAGCCGCCGGCGTCTCGCCATCTTCCGCCCGACGCCCGTCGACGCAGGACATCGTCGACACCCCAACGTCATCGTCTACGACATCGCGGCAAGTTCTCCGCGACCTCGAGGTCGGCTACGTACGACTTCGTCGTCAACGCTTGTGCGGGAGCGTACTCCCCGCTATCGGTCTACATGGAGGTAATGTAACCCGTTCCGCCACCGTTATCACATGTACTAGATAGATAGATCCTGGCTAGTTAGGGTTTCATTCGCTAGAAAATTATTGTTTTCTGCACCGGAACCCCTTCATTGTCCCCGGGGGTGGGGTGAGACACCTCCAGTACAGCTCCAACTAGATATTATCAATCTCAAATTTCTACTCCTTTGCTTTGAGGCTATGTCTGGCCTCAAGATAAACTTCGACAAGAGCGAGGTTGTGATTATGGGGTACTCAGAGGAGGACCAGCAGCGCGATCGCGGACAACCTGAATTGTAGGTTGGCGTCATTCCCAGTTACGTATCTGGGAATGCTAATCAGGTACACACGAATTCTGATTAAAGATCTTGAACCGCTTGTATCGCGGGTTAAGTCCACATCTGAACCGTGGCAAGGAAAGGTTACATCCAAGGGCAGCAAGACGACCTTGGTTGACTCCTGCTTGTCTAGGCTTCCCATATATATGATGGGGATGTATATCCTGCAAGAGGGAGTCCATGCCAGCTTCGATAAGGAGCTGGCTAGATTCTTCTGGCAAGCAACTAGTGGGAAGCAGAAGTACCATATGATGAAGTGGGCGGATATTTGCGCCCCCAAGGACCTTGAGGGTATAGGGATCCTAGCTTCTCGCCACATGAACAAGGCCCTGATGTTGAAATGGCTTTGGCGAATTCTAAAGGGAGACAAGGGTTTGTGGCTTGATCTTGTGAGAGCCAAATACCATATGGGACATCGTCCGCCGCACATTTGGGCCAGGTGAGGCGGAGATGTGGGGGTACTTGCTAGATCTGTTCCCCCTAGCCCTCTCGGACATACCAGATAGTGTCTCGTGAGGCATGTCCCTGAGACACTTTACGGCAGGCTCTTCTTATCAGGCCCTATTTAGGGGGTCTGGACTTTTTTGGACCTCCCACTTCTGGAAGGCCCCACTGACTCTTAAGATCAAAATCATTATGTGGCAGCTTCTTAGAGACCGCCTCCCCTCGTGGGTGGAGGTGGCCAAATGGTTAGGCCCAGGTGATGGTGATGGAACCTGTCCGTATTGTACCCGGAACGGGAAACCATATCTTGTTTTCCTGTCCCGTGGATCGCTTTCTATGGAGCTTTGATGTCTACGCACGCTTCTATTTTCATAGACAGTATTGGCCCTCCAAGAGTAGAGGTTTGTAGAACAACAACAAGTTTTCCTTAAGTGAATCACCCAAGGTATATCGAACTCAGGGAGGTAGAGGTCAAAGATAACCCTCTCAAGCAACCCTGCAGTTAGGATACAAAAAGTCTCTTGTGTCCCCAACACACCCAATACACTTGTCAGATGTATAGGTGCACTAGTTATGCGAAGAGATAGTGAAATACAAGTAATATGGATGATTATAAGTAGTAATTGCAATCTGTAATAAAAATGGCAGCAAACAAACATGTGGCAGAACTTGTTGGAAACAGTATTTTAATGCTTAGAAACAAGGCCTAGGGATCCTACTTTCACCGGTGGACGTTCTCAACAATGCCATCAAAGTTAAATAAATAAACACTACTCTCAAACACTGTCATGTTAGATAGCAAACAGCATCCATTGCGTAGGGTTACAAGAGCACTCTCAAAGTCAGAGTAAACTAACACCAACAATGTCATAAAGGAATCACACATGATGCACACATTGTCACCGTTACAACCGTGAATAACCCTGGAGTTCATATTAAAGTAACCTCTAGAGTGCATAATAGATAAAGAGTAGCATCACATATTCAACTAGATTACAAAGCTCATGATCACATAAAAGATCACATCATGGGAGAGAGATAGACCACATAGCTACCGTAGATCCCGCAGCCTCGGGGTAGAACTACTCACTCCTCATCATAGGAGTCAGCAACGTCGATGGAGATGGTGGTGGAGTCGATGGAGATGGCTCCGGGGGCAATTCCCCGTCCCGGCAGGGTGTCGGAACAGAGAGTTATGTCCCACGAATCTTGTCTTCGATGGCGGTGGCGCTCTGGACCCGTGGAGGAAATATCGAACACCCTGCTAGGGTTTTTGGTTCGGGAGGTATATATGGGCGAAAGGGCGATCTCGGTGGGCACCCGAGGGGCCCACAACATGTCCTCACGCGGCCAGAAAGCCAGCCGCGCGAGCACGTGGTGCCGCCGCCTCGGTCGTCCACTTCGTGTCGTTTTGGGTCTTCTGGAACGTTTCCAAATAAAAACGGACTTCAGAAAATAAATCGTCCAATTTCGAGAATATTTCGTTAAGTACTTTTCTGAAACCAAAAACAGCAGAAAACAGGAAACTGGCACTGTAGCATCTTGTTAATATGTTAGTCCCATAAAATGCATAAAACTATATAAAATGCATATAAAACATGTGATAACTTGGTATAATATAGCATGGAACATAGGAAATTATAGATTCGTTGAAGACGTATCAAGCTTTCTCGCTGGGCCTGAGTAGACGCAAAACCTGGCAGAATTCCTGGAAGTGCAAGAAAATCGTAGTGGTAGGAGGAGGCGACTCTTCTGGTTGGTGTTTGCAACAATGACCTAGACCCTATGGACTATCTGTAATAAGATGGTCATCGAGCATGTCTTTCTGCGATGTGCATCTGACTCTGTCTTCAAATTACTGGCTTTTCGCCAAGAGTGGCACCGGGTCATGGAGTGGCTGGATGGCATACTTGATAATCTTCTGAAGGCGGCTCACCTACTTTGTTCACCTACCAGCTGTTAAGCTCTACTACCATAGACTTGTATCAGGATGTGTTTGTTTAGCTTTAGCATTCTTGTGTTGTGGCCCCAGAAAAAACTTTTATTTTTCATGCTTGGAACTGATGTAAACTGATTTAGTTATAAAGCGGGGCGAAAGTCTGTTTCGAGGAGAAAGAAAGTTTTCTCTCACACCCTAAACTGGGTGAGCTATAGCCCCAAATGCAGCATCTTGCTGCTGCTTTTTTCTCTGACAGGGACTAACTCTTTCGCAATAGAAAGTTTCCTCCACCAGCTCGTCAATTCCCACGGCGACAGCTTGCTCAGGATTATTCTTTGCCAAATGGATCAGAGAGAATGATTCAATTGTTTTCTTTATCCATTAGCAGAATGAACAAAAAAATCCGGGTTAGACAGTTTCGCTACCCATCGTACTTTTTGGTGCACTGCAAATACCTATTTGTGATATGATTCAGTCACACACCTCCAAAAGAAAATGTGAAATTCCTTCATTTTTTGTTGAAATGATCATAGTCTATATTGAGTTTTATTTGATTGTCTGAACTGTTTGCTTAAGTCTTACCTCTCTGCTATCTTTTGAGTGGTGTGCTAAACAGGTATTTATATTTAAAACAAGTGGCAGTGATGCTTAGCTGCATCACAGCACTACTAGCACAAAGTATACAATTCACAGGTTCTCTAAAGCTCCACACTATTTTTTTATAGTGTTCTATTTTATTTGGCGCAGCCTAGAACTGCACCCACATAGAAGTGGATAGAACCTGGCATGCTAACTGAATCATAAAGCACCCACCTTAGGGATCTAAGCAAAACACTACAGGCTGGCCTTAATACAGGTCATTGCTTTCTGATTCATCAGCTCAGCTCGATTTTGCAAAACTGGGAAAAATATCAACGATGGAGATCATTTGCAGCTGTCCTGATTCTTAGTCTCCTTTAAACTTAAGATGTTGGCTCTTAAGTAGCAAGGGGTTGCATAAGTAATGCTAATTTCGCCCCCACCGAATCATTAAAAGAAACTACTGCCCTTTCGCAACCCGAGATCACAGTATCAGCTGTGACGTAACACCTCAATATCATAACATGTAGCCAACCTTTTGAATCAATCAGTAGTATCTAAAGTAGTGACCCTTCCCTGGAAGATTCTTATGCATTCAGTGGACAACACACTGCATATTTTAGAAAGCAGACAAAGAAAACTGGAACCGCTCCACGCGCCTCAATCGTCACTTACCATTTTTAGTTTTGTCCTTGAGAAATAATTGTTGACATTGCTACTGTCATGTCTATTTCATTGATATAACTTGCGCTCAGCATTTTTCATATACTGTGCAAAAAAGTATCAAACATGTGCTTTGATACGGCAGTTCCAAGAAATCAGATAGAACTAGCATAGCAAGCAAGTCGACACAAGCAATTCTGAGCATTGGGCAACAAAGATGTGTGCTGGTTTAAAGAATCTTTGCAAAGGTTTGATATGATGATGTAGGATAGGGGTTTTGGGATCTCGGGTGCAGCAGTTGCTGAATCTTGAGGTAAACCAAGAAGAAAACTTCTACTATTGATCATTTTTAATGCGGCAAATAACCAGCTCTGATCTAGTTCTTTATGCGGTGAACGACAGACGTAGGGAAAGCTCCAAGGTCAGATCAATACTTGAAACTTGAGGGGGACACAAAAGTCGCGGGATTCCCGTTCAGCGGTTTGACATAAGATTTAGAACTTGCTGCTGAATCTTGAGGCAAATGTAGAAGCAAACTTCTAACTTTTATCATTTATGCGGCAAACTGCGGGATTATTCTACTAGTCATTTAATATGATAGGATTTTTTTAATTTTTGCTCATATGGTGGGGGCACGGGCCAGACACAGCGCAAGCTCCAAGTTCAGATTGAGATTTGAGAGGGACATAGAAGTTACTTATGTAAATATGTTATGTGCTGTGATGGTGATTATTAGGCTAGACCAATTGGGTTAAGTTGCAGGGTCAACTAGAGTTCCAACCACCAACCATCTGCAGAATGTATGTAGTGGCTTTATCTATTGGCAAACTGCAAATTACGTATTCCTGTTTCTCGAAAATGGGTCTTCACCAAGCTACGTACCTGTATCTTTTAAAACCACTGGGAAACTGGGTGAGAAGATATAATTGTTCTCTTTATTTTTAATGTACTGACTTAAGACTAGTCATAGTGCGGGTATCATAGGTAGTAACATAAGTGCCACATAGGCTAAAATGATGATGTGGCAAGTATTTAATGAGGAGAGAAGTGGTGGTGGTATCATAGGTAGATACCGTAACATAGCGGATTTCGAGATAAGATGAGTCTATAACCTAATAAATGCATGGTTATATGATACTACATCTAAGTTACTACCCACTATTGACATAGTAACATAGAGGAGTATCATATGCATGATATCACTATATGATACTCCCCACTAGGACTAGTCTAAGTGTATCGCGGGCACGGAAGGATTGTGTTGCTTCGGGGTGCACAAAGGACTATCCTTCCAAGAAGCATGACTGGCGACGAAGCAAAAAGGTGATGCGCACTGCCATCATTGTACTAGTAAAAAATCAGCAGGTAGATGATGAATTTCCGAAAGACTCTTTGATTCAAATCTTACATTTCTACATGTAAAAAAAAGTCTTACTTTTCTAGTTACTTTCCGTAGAGATTTTGCCAATCGTACACACATAACTAAGAGTTAAGATCCAATGCATACAATATTTGACTTGTAACTTCTTTTTTCTTCTGACACCGGAACAGGGGAAGATTCCATTATACCCTCCATCAAACACTTGCCATTGTGTGGAACAATCCGAGATGCCATGAACTACTGAACCTTGATCCATGAAACCTCAACAAACGGCTCTATTAACACAAGGCGCCAATATTATCCCTTGCTAACATAATGCAGCAATTATTGAGTAGTTCAGCCAAATCAGCCAGTGCACTGTGGAGGCAAGCAACTCCCAGTAACCAACATCGGCGAAAAACTGATAATTTAGCAGAGCCTAGCTGTCTCCAACACCCAAAACATCAAGCAGCTCCACAAATTCTTTGTAAAATTCAGAGACCAAACCAACCTGTACACGGTTCGAACATGCATGGCTAGAGTGCAAAGCTCACAGTTTGAATTGAAAGGTGCCATCTTCTTATATAGTCTTGAAATTAAAGTCTACTATGTGAATTTCGCAAAATTGTAGCCTTCAAAGTTCATGTTGCCACCCCGCACACACATATATTATACAACAAACAGTGCAGCTTGGTTGATGACTAGAGGAGCTAATGTACAAATCAATGAGCATGCCTATCTAAGCAGCTAGCGGCAGTTCATCGAATAGCCTTTTAACTGAAATAGGGTCTTCCTCCAGTAAAGGGTATTTCTTGGGTGTTTTTCTCCACATACCCATCTGGTAGTACTCCTTTTTCTGCTCTGGCCTTCCACACATAAATTCTCCGTTCCTCGGGTGCAAGATCCCCAAGGTGCTTTTGCAAAATGCACACTTCTGTTTTAATCGGTAGACCGGCTTTTCTGTTAAATACAGACGAAACAAGATAAAAATTAGAATTTATGCATGTCAAAAAGTTTAAACAACATAATACATGGTCAATAGAAGAGAACTGTGTAACAATATATGGCTATGATTTGAATGCCAGTGATATGTTCAGCAATGAAAGCTTCTGTTAGGGACTCCGGTTTCTTGTGCATGCACAAATGTAAATGTTAGAGTCGAAGGAAAAAAGGGAGATGTTGACCATACACTATAATTACCATCAAAACACAAACACAGTCATTGACTCAATAGTCACCCATTTGCAGGATCGTATGCACTAGATTTTGCCTGCGAAATGTGTTTATGCCACAACATGCACGCGTTCTAGATGCAGAGCTCTTTTGCGACATTTGTGGGCAAGTGTATTATGTGCTCCAAGACTTCAGAAATCTCAGAACCAAACAACACGAGTGGTCAATTCCACATGACTGGACAATATGTTTAAAAGAAGATGATAGTGTTCTTTGAAGAAAAAAATAGCATCAATGTCATCAAATATTAGGGCCACAATACGGGCATGGACACAATTTAAAAGTAAACAGCCAGGGCATATGTATTGTTGTATAGTTACCCACCCAATATGGTGCATGTTTCAACAACTGGTGTAATTGAAGTAGGGATCAACATATGTTGTAGTAGTTAAAAGTGGTAAGTTGTATAGTTACCCACCCAATATGGTGCATGTTTCAACAACTGGTGTAATTGAAGTAGGGATCAACATATGTTGTAGTAGTTAAAAGTGGTTAGTTGTATAGTTACCCACCCAATATGGTGCATGTTTCAACAACTGGTGTGTCAGAGAGGCCGTAGTGTAGCTCAGCAAAGAAGTACTCCACATCGGTGTCCCGCACAAGATTCCCCTTGTGACCCAAGATGTAGTGTCTTTTGCGAGGGAGAGCCAAGAAGTTAACATGGAACCAAACCTCGTCTCTGAAACCGACATGATTACACATCATAGGAGTCTCAAGATCGAACTGGGCACCCTGAAACATAGACATGGGAAACTAAATCACCATCAGTCAGTAATAACTTGTTCACATAAAGGTAAAGTCATTTTAGTTGAAACAAAACCCTCAGCAAGGGGTGCATTAACCTACCGGGTTGTTGGAATTGTAGTGGTGAAGGGCGCTCTGGATCTGTGGGAGAGCGACGTCCCTAGGTGAAAGTATGTTAGAATACTCGCTATTGTCACAACATACTAATAGTACTCCCTCTCAAAGTGAACTGTCAAAACTTTTTGTATTTAGGAATATAGGTAATTTATTACTAGATTATCCTATTTGCATAGGAGTACTACTATTATGGGACAGATATCAAACTTAATCTGTGAAGGTTGACAAGAACAATACTTTTCTGACCACGGGCCACGGGTTACACATGGCTTGCGCTCGATCCTCTCCATCCAGCGTTCCACAATCCGTTCTTGCTGGTCGAGGGGCAGCTCGTGAAGGAAGCGCCCACATTGCATCAACTCAGCTGCTGCGGCAATGGATGAAGAGATTGCACTTCCCATGATAAGGTCAGTCTGATTAACTAGCAACAATAAATAAACTTTGCCTGTAGATATATAACTTTGCCTGTAGATATATATAGACCAGGGCTGGCGGACTATATAGGACAGTTGGATCTGTTTGGGAGGCGGCAAGATCGGAATCCAAAGCCTTGATCAACCCTAATCCGATTGCAAATCAAACAGGAATATGACCTGGACGATGATGGCGGAAAGTAGGCGGTCAACTCGTCCCTCTGACCACCCCTTCTCCACGCCCCTTCGTCCTCATCAGGTCGTCCCCAGCATGGTAGCGCGTGTGTCTCGACCTCGCTTCGGCAACTCGAACCACGGCTGATTGGCCGGCAGGTTGCTCAAAACTCTTGAATTCGTTAAGGTAAAAATAAGTGTATTTGATTTGTCCAAATATGGATTGTGTCTGGAATTGTTTCATGTCTAAATACACTTACTTTTGGGACGGAGGGAGTATATCTTCTTGTTCTATCAATCTATGATATTATGCTCATATTAACTTCTATACATACATTATACAGTTAGGACTTAGGACTATATGATGGTACAATCAATTATGCATGCCAGAATACAGGCTTTAGACTGTCAAAAAAATTGCGCCCTTTGAAATTTTGAATACATACCCTTGAAATCCTAGGCCCGCCACTGTAAAATCGTGCTGGAGTGTATATAGTTGCCCGAGGTATTCTTCATCCGATCGAATCAATTCACCTCTATGCCGGATTGTACCTACGACGTCTATATGTATACTTACATTCGTGGAGTATTAATTAGTAGAATAATTGTCTCGAGCAATCGCATATGTGTAATATTGTCAAGTGGTGCAAACGTCGAGCTAGGTACCTTGGTTTCTGTAGAAGCTTCAGATTTTTTTTGTAGCAGAAAAAAAAACTTGAGCTTGCAGATATACATTGCAAATGTATACAGATTTCTTATCTTGTAGGTAGTTGAAATGCTTCAGGTGGTCTGTTACACAATCCTCCGTAGATCTTAATTTCTCATCTTGGTTTGATCAAGCACCTACACAGATCTTCTATGTAATGTCAAATGGAACTCTCGAAGCCTATTATCATTATCATATTCATCTCTATAGAGAAGTAGCATTATAGTAAGCAACTATGTTGTTCAGAAATGACGATAACCATAATAGAGGATTGCTTCAGTGCTACCCCTTACGGAAACTTAAAAGGAAAATTTTGGTTTGGGTCGTCTCATCAATGGAGCGGCCTGCTTCGTAAGATCGATATATGGGGCATGTTTGGAACCGTCTCATCATATGTTGTATACGCGCGACCCGTACGGGTTTATACAGGGACTATACGTATTTGTCAGATTGCCCGTTCGAGTTAGAATATTTGACAGGGGTAGCACCGGAGCAGAACCCCCATAATAATATGTGGACATCAGGACCGATGATGTCTAGCTACATGCTACTATCATCTGAATCTGCCTAAACCGGAATGTACGAGCCAGCTTGTGCGGGTGGAAGGGGTCGTGCGGTGCGGAAGTTCTCTCGGGGGTTGGCACCTTGGCGGGAAGGACGAGAGAGCAGGTGAAAATGGTTTTCTTCTGGTGGGTGGGATGGTTCATTCCGTTTTATCGGATCAGACGCTAGGATTTTTGGGTTTCAGATAGGGTTTGAAATAGCATTATCTCTACATCTCAAACATTTATAGGCACAGCTTTGTATCAGAAAGTGTTCTTGTTATACCACTATTTTGTTGCTATACTAATATTCTGTGCACACACAAAAATTTCGCAAAAAAGAATTGGTTGAAATTATATTGAATTGGTGAACCAAACAAACATATAAGAACAAAAGTATTTCCTGTTGTGTTTTTGGAAATGGAAGACTTTACTGATTCTTCATAACTTATATAGACGATAATGTCACAAAAGAGTTCGGCTTCCAGCATCTTCTTAAGCATCACCTGCCAGTTGTTTTAAAGAGAAATATTTGTGTAGCACACCATACAAAAGTTAACGGAGAGGAAAGACTTAAGCAAACAGTTCGGACGATCAATATAAGGATTTTGCCTGCTTCATGGTTCAGAACACACTGAACATGGCAGAAGAATTAGGCGTAGTCCCTCCTACACAGCTGTAGGCATGATCTCCACACACCTGGACCAGCCAGGCCATGGGTACTGAAACCGTCTAACCCAGAACTTTTGTTCATTCCTCGGATGGATAAAGAAGGCAACTTGATCTCCCCCTTTCTCTTTCTGTGGTCCATTGGACAAAACAATAATCCTAAGCTAGATGTCGCTCTGGGAAGTGACGAACTGGGTAGAGGAAACTTTCTTTTGAGAAAGAGTTAAGTCACTCTCAGAGAAAAAAGCACCAGCGAGTTGCTGCGTTTAGGGCTGGACCTCACCCAGTTGGGACCTCCCTGACTGAGAGAGAGAGTACTTTGCTTCTTGCCTCGATTTTATAGGGTTTTGGTTGCCTTCTCAACGTAGGCCGACACCGGTGTGATGCAGACTGCTCTGCCTCAAACCTTATTTAAGTTGGAGTATCAGCCTAATTAGTGGTGCAATGACGAGGATGTACATGTCATCACACACACACAAAGCAAGTGGTCAGTGGTGATCGAATCAGGTATTCAGCTGTCAGTAAGCATATTAATTGGTTGGTGATTGAATTGGATGTCAGCATCCAGTAGTATTAGCTGCATCACAACGCTACTAGCAGAAAGTATATAATTCATAGTTGCTCTAAAGCTCCACACTTATTTTATAGTTGTTATTTTATTTTATTTGGTGCGGCCTAGAACTGCCCCCACATAGAAGTGGATAGAACATGGCAAGCTAACTGAATCATAAAGCAGTATCTTAGTGATCTAAGCCATTACAGCCTGGCCTAATACAGCTCAGTGCTTTCTGATTCGTCAGCTCAGTTCAAATTTGCAAGACTGGAGTCTCCTTTAAACTTAATATGTTGGCTCTAAAGTAGCCAGGGTTGCATAACTAATGCTAATTTTGCCCCCACTGAATCATTTAAATAATACTGCCCCTTTGGCAACCCGAAATCGCAGTTTCAGCGGTGACGTAACACCTCAATATCATAACATGTAGCCAACCATTTGAATCAATCAGTAGTATCTAAAGTAGTGACCCTCCCTGGAAGATTCTTATGCATACAGTAGTAATCACACTACATATTTTATAAAGGATATGCAGAAAACTAGAACCGCTCGATGCACCTCAGTCCCCACTCACAATATTTTAGTTATTTTTTCCTTGAGAAATAATGGTTGACATTGTGACTGTCATGTCTATTTTATTGATATATGGTGTGCTCAGCATGTTTTCATATACTCTGCAAAAAAAGTATCAAACCTCTGCTTTGATACTGCAGGTCCAAGATATCAGATAGAAGTAGCATAGCAAGCAAGTCAACACAAGCAATTCTGAGCATTGGGCAACAAAGCCGTGCGCCGGTTTTAACAATCTCTGCAAATGTTTGACATGATGACGTAGGGGTTTTGGGATCTCAGGTGCAGATGTTGCTGAATCTTGAGGTGAACCAAGAAGATAACTTCTAATAGCTACCATCTAATATCCAGAAAATAGCCAGCTTTGATCTAATTCTTTTTTCCGAAAGGGATGTGAAATTTAACTTTGCTCAGTTATGCGGTGAATAGGTCAGATCAAGACTTGAGACTTGAGGGGGACAAAAAGTCACGGGTTATCCGATTCAGCGGTTTGACATAATGATATAAGACTTGCTGCTGAATCTTGAGGCAAATGTAGAAGCAAACTTCTACTTTTGATCATTTATGCGGCAAACTGCAGGATTAGTCTACTAATCATTTATTCTGACAAGGAACACATTTTTGTATCTTTGCTCAACTATCAGGGGAACGGGGCAGACGCATCGCAGGCTCCAAGTTCAGATTGAGGCTTGAGAGGGACAAAAAAGTTACTTATGTCAATATGTTATGCTGTGATGGTGATTATTAGGCGACCAATTGGGTTAAGTTGCAGGGTCAACTAGAACTTCAACCACCAATCTACAGAATGTATATAGTTTTACCTATTGGCAAACTCCAAATTGCCCATTTCTATTTCCTCGAAAATGTGTCTTCACCAAGCTATGCACCTGAATTTTTTTTTGAGTTTAGCACCTGAATAATTTAAAACCATTGGGAAGATGGTGAGGAGAGAATAATTTCTCTCTTTAGGGATTGTGCTGCCTCAAGGTGCACAAAGGACTATCCTTCCAAGAGGCCTTTGTGAATTCTTTGCTCGTTGGGTTGCATCTAACATGACACACGACAAAGCAAAACATGAAGCGCATTGTCATTGTTGTGCTACTACTACAGGTATATAATGGATTTCCCTAAGACTCTTTGATTAAAATCTTAAGTTTCTAGTTACTCTCTGTAGCGTAGGAAGCAAGTCAACACAAGAGCGTTCGGCAACAAAGCTGTGTACTAGTTTAAACACTATCTGATTCAGCGATTTGACATGATCATCTAGGACATTTGGGATCTCAAGTGCAGTTGTCCCTGAATCTTGAGACAAAACAAGAAAACAAACTTCTACTGACCATTTATGCGGCAAATAGCCGGCTTTGTTCTAGTTCTTTATTCCGAAAGGGAAGCGAAGTTCTATCTTTGCTCAATTATGCGGTGAACGGCAGACGTAGAGCAAGCTCCAAGGTCAGATCGAGACCTGAAACTTGAGGGGGACACAAAAGTCTTGGGATATAGTAGGAGTTTTGGGATCTCTGGTGCACTTGCTGCTGAATCTTGAGGCAAATGTAGAAGCAAACTTGTACTTTTGACCATTTATGTGGAAAACCGAGGGGTCATTTTACTAGTCATTTATTATGACAGGGAAATAAATTTTTGTCTTTGCTCAACTATGCGGGGAACGGGGCAGACACAGCAGAAGTTCCAAGTTCAGATTGAGACTTGAGAGGGACATAAAAGTTACTTTGTCAATATGTTACACTATATGCTGTGATGGTGATTATTAGGGCGACCAATTGGGTTAACTTGCTGGGTCAACTCGAACTCCAACCACAAATCATCTGCATAATGTACAGAATAGCTTTATCTATTGGCAAACCGTAAATTGCTCATTTCTTTTTTGTGAAAAAAATGTGTTTTCATCAAGCTACGTTGCTGAATCTTATAAAACCAATGACAAGGTGGTGAGTAGATAATAATTCGTCCCTTTATTCTTAAATATACTGACTTAAGTGTATTGTGGACGCTGAGGGATTTGCGTGCCTCAAGGCACACAAAGGACTATCTTGCCAAGTGGCCTTTGTGAATTCTTTGCTCCTTGTCATTTTGGCAAGTGGCCTTTGCTTCAGGGTGAACTACAACCACCAAGAAGGCAAGAAACGAAGTGAAGCGCATAATGCACATTGTCATCGATGCAATTTATTTATCTGAAGAATCTCAAGTACCGATGAGCAGGTATATATTAGATTTTTTTTCATTTAAGTATTTTTAGTTACTCTCTGTTGATCGAGGTTTATTTTTCGAAACGGCTCTGTTGAGGTCTAAACATAACCAAGAGTTTGATAAGATCTAACCATAGAATTTTGACTTTTAACCCTTTTTTTCCTAATATGTGAACAGTAGGAGATTCCATTTGATCCCCATCAAACACTTCCGTGTTTGCACAATCCGAGGCGACATGAACTCCTGATCCATGAAACAACAACACGGCAGTATTAACACAAGAGGGCCAATCTTCTTTCTTGCTGACATCAAGCAGCAATTGTTGACCAGTTCAGCCGGATCAACCAGTGCGAACGCAAGCAACTCCAGTTGAATAACCAATCATATGCATAAAAAAGAAGAAGCTGATAACAAAGCACAGTTGTCTTGGTTCAGTTTTCAGCCTCTATATATATGACACTACTTGATGGTTTGTTTAATCTGGCAGAGCAATGCAAGAAGGGTATTAGTTGCCCCTCATGAAATTATTCTAGAAGGTACATTCATGTGGCATGAGACGGTTTGTAGTTATGTAATGAGCAGGCGATCGTCACTACGATACTAATTTAATTTTCATATTTTACATGAATTTAATCTTCATTTCATGTTGCCCTATCAATCACTTATCAGCCTGGACTGATGGGACTGACAGAAGTACGCCCTCCTGCCTCCAGGGTTGCAAGTAGTTCAGTGCGCCAGACGGCCAGAGTGCATCCCAATTAAACAAATCTTCATTGATACACAAAGTACCATGTCATAATCGAACCAAAAAAGTACCATGTCATAAATTCATAATCCCTATTGACAAATAAAAAATAATCCGCAAGTCCTGAATATTCCAGTTTAAGTTTTATCATGTATTCAGAATAACTGAAGAAGAACAGTCTCATCTCAATCTGATTTTTTTTTCTCTGAAATGAAATGATTTTTCTTCAAAGAAAATATTCTCTTGAGATTTTCCAGCCTCTTCGAAACAAGACCGGTCTCTAGAGAAGAAGCAGTTGACATGGAGGCCCTCACGAACTGTTTCAAGTCAAACAGATTCATATAGATTCGTGGTATATAGAGAAGAGGCTCTTCTTCCCCTCTGTGTCTGTGCCAGGCTTCGTGCATCATCGTGATGCAAGATTATTTCCATTAATCAAATAGATTCATCGGTCTGTGACACGTCAAGTGTGGCTCTCCAGTGGTTCGACTTCCACATACTTGTCACATCGGCGCCGCCTGCTTCACTCTTGATGTTTCTCTAGGGGCAACTTCACTTTTATAATCCTTGACAAATATAGTAGATTTAGCGGTCACTACTCACCACTGGATGATCATTACTACTTTGTGTATAGTGTATGTGGCCCTATAAATACAGCTGCGGTTTGAAGCGCTTCTTCTTCATCAGCAGCTTCTCCTTTCTCCTCTTCAGAGATCGATCTAGCAATCTAGCATTCAACGAGATTTGAGCAGTGAGCAATGACGAAGAGATTTGAGTTCGATGAGAAGAATATGGCGCGCATGCTTCTTCTCGTGTCGCGAGAACAAGCGATGCAGATGCCGACGCAGGTGGCCGCCGTGCGCGGTGACCGTGCCCCAGAGCGCACGTTCATGTGCAAGACGTGCGGCCGCGTGTTCCCGTCGTTTCAGGCTCTGGGCGGCCACCGGGCCAGCCACAAGAAGCCGCGGCTTGACGGGGATATCAAGCCCAAGCTGCACGGATGCTCCATCTGCGGCCTTGAGTTCGCCATCGGTCAGGCGCTCGGCGGCCACATGCGGCGCCACCGCGCCATGGCCTCGGGCGGCGGCGGTGTGATGCCGCCGTTGACGGCTACCAACGAGCATAGCGCCGGCAGCAACGATGTTGTTGTTGGCGACGGCATCAAGCTCGGGCTGTGGCTCGATCTGAACCTACCGCCGTGCGGTGACGATGACTGCATGGACGTCGATGCCGACGCCGGCGGAGAGTGCGGCCACGACAACGTCGCCGCCGCGTACACGTTTCACCAGTTCATGGACACTGGCACCATGGTGGTGGACTGCGTCTAGCTACTGTCGGCTTTTGACGGATAGTAGAATATTTTTCTGTGTGCTACTATAACTTTATACTGTATTTTTCTTCCTTTTTTCATGGATGAAGAGTAATCCACATTTTTGTAGCAGTAGATATGAGTGGCTCGTTTCAATCCTTTTGAATTGTCACTTTGTCCATCATGATTTTTGGAGGAGACATTGGGCAATAATTCACCTTGCATTGTGGATGATTAATAGATCGGTGGTCTTTTTCCGCAAATAATAATAATAATTCACCTTGGACAATTTATTTGTGAACATGTATTTACATTTAAAACTCACATAAAGAATCTAGCCAAATTTTCATTGTTAACATGGAGGCACGGCACATATAGATTAATACTATGGCGGAGCTTGATAAGATCTTTCAGCGGGGCCAAGAGGCAAAAAAAATGAACAGTATGGGCAGATTCTTATATAATTTTGGCTAATAGTGAAGATTTCTTCAGGAAATTAGTATAGGCAGTGGTGGCCACAACGTAGATCCGCACCCATGTACTAGTTGATACCCTCCGTGTTGTACACATGACTTTTTGTTGTTGTTGCAAAACACCAATGCAAGCGCTCATATACATGTGCATACACTCACCCACGCACACCCTATCCCTATGAACACCTCAGATAGACATGTGTCCTGTGTCCATAGTGTTATTTTGTACTAGTGAGACGCCCCCATCTAAATGGGATGATTCTAAGGATTTGGAGGTCACAGAGCTGCTGATCAAAGGTGCAGAACAGGGATCTATACCGTGCCCTCGATGGTCCGCGGTAGGAAAGTTATACTCGCCACACAAATTGATTATAGTTCCCTAGAGGGGTGATAAAAAGGGCTTGGGGGGGGGGGGGGGGGGGGGCTGAACGGACCTACACGGTTCAAATATCTCGGAGATAACAGATTTGTTGTGTGATTAACTTCTGAGGGGGATGGAGGCATGCGATGAAGAATGGACCATGGCAGTTCGATCTCCATGTAATACTTTTGAAGGATTCTGATGGAGCTGATCATCCCTCTGACATGACCTTTGACACCATGGATGTCTGGATTAGGGTAATTGATTTGTTGATGAACATGATGAATAAGGTCTATGTTAAACTCATCGGTGGATTGATTGGGAAGTACATATCAGGGGACGTGGACAAATAAGGGATAGCATGGGTGGAGAGCTAAGAGTCAAGGTTGCTGTGTGAGTTGATCAACCTTTTCCCAAAGGAGTACCATTGAAGGAATTGGAGGATGCGTTGGAAAGGAGATGGTTTGATTTAAAATATCTGAAGATACCTCACTTTTATTTTTACTATGGGTGTTCATCCTATTGATGGTTGTCAGGTTGAGAAGGGAGAGGTGAAGCAATGTTGTGACCAGAAAAGGTAGGAAACAAAGCCTTCCAACATGGTCGGTTGTTTACTCGAGCAGCTTTGGGAGCGAGTTGGCGAATTCTGAGTTTTGGCGTCGTGATGGTGCGATAGTGCGTGATCTACCACCTCGTAGAAGCCTACACAAAGACAACGAGATCTCTACTGCATCTCACAGACTCACACTATTGGGGTTGAGCGTGGACATGATGTTAGGGAACGGACTAGCCCAAAAAAATGCCATGGGTGAGGGCAAATGGCTAGGAGGATAGGTAAGTTTAACGAGTCATGACAATTATATGTTTGGCGAGGAATGACAATGATAGGTTTCGGAAGTCATGAGAAAGATAAGTTTAGAGGGGTATATTTGCAATTCTTCAGCTTGTGATGCAATGTAATGGTGACATTTGGTACAATTTACTATCATTTTTGTGCCTGCGCTCTGAGATTTTGATGTCCAGTGACATGTGTATTTCCCGTTGTAGGTTTACAAACAAGTGAAAACACATGACTGATGTGGCAGACAATTCAACATACACATATATTGATAACCCTTTCCAAAACATGCCTCGTCTATAATGGTAATTCCTCCGTTGCCGATAAGGGACTTCACCTCAGCATCGATTGGGGCACAAGCAACGTAGGGATTTTATGTTTTCGATGAAGGTTTTGACATATTTCCGTAATATCGTTATGTACTAGTGTCTCCGCCTACAAGGCTCATTCGGCTCGGTCCATGAGCAGATTCGTCGATGGACTTGTCACCTCTTTTACGGAAATCCTCAAAAAACCTACTTTTCAGAAGTATGATCCCCTCGCTTCGAGTCTGACAAGTGTCGTATTCTCCACATGTTTTTTGTTCGTCAAGTATCGTCTCCTCCTTTCACGCAGTCGTAGGTCGGTGTCTCCGTGTTCGGCAAGTCTCGTAAGGAGAACATAAGTGGGATGAGGAAAACTGAACACAATAGCGATAGGAGTACATTTTTTCCTTTTTTTTGTTGTAAATCGAATATTCAAAATGGAATATCTTAAGAACCGTCCAAATTACGGGCCGTTTTCCGTTTTAAGCTCCTTGCATTGTGATTTCAAAACTACATCTCAAGTTGGTAGGTTTTGACAAAATTTACCTTTTATATTTGCAAAACTAGTAGACTTGTACTTCGGGTTTCAGTTTACTTGTACATCGGTAATTTTAGCGTACTTTTATGCCTTGTTCGAGACAAATTTTGATGAATTTTTTGGCTATTGTACTTTTGTATTTCAGGTTTTATTGTACTTATACTTATGTGCTTCGGTTTTCAACGTATTTGTACTTACGAATTTTCAGTGTACTTTTGTACTTTGCGTGACATTTCTTATGATTTTCCGTTAGTATACTTTTGTACTACAAGTTTTAGTATTGTACCTTTGTACTTAGCCTTTAGTGTACTTGTACTTTGGGATTTTTTAGTATACTTGTAACATATACCGCTTGCATCCACGTATTATGTTGTATGTTTTTGACTGAAAAGGCAGCCTGGCCTGCTTTTCATTTATAAAAGTAGGGGTACAAGGTGTACAAGAGCGAACAAGAGAAGCCAAAGCTTCAAGAAACAAGAGCCGAAGTGGCTAAAACAAGAACGAAAGAAACTATGTTGTATGTTGCTCGTTTTAAAAGTACAGCACACACAAAAGAGGTTCTGAGCGGTCGACAGGCGACGATCTTGGGCTAGCTATGGCTACGCGCTGCAGACCTTGCGGAAGGTCGGGCTTCCACAGAAGTCTCGTACCCCTCTTTTACCACTTGGTCATATTGGGGCGCTGAGCTACATTCACAAAATTGGTATGTGTTGTGTATTTATTAGAATATATATCAGGATAAAGATATACATTTGGTAAACTAAAAGCTAAGAGTTGTCATTCACATGCATTTGAAGTGGCCAAGCAGTGCAGTGGGCACTGGCTAACAATTTGGCTCATCTTTTGTCATAAGTTTGATTGACCTAGACAATATCACACTCTTCTCCTCCACATGATCAATCTTGTTGGCACAGAATTTCCCTACGGTTGTGTAGCAGACCACGTTGCATATTATTTGTTCTCTTTTTAAGCTGGTCACTGAGCGCAAACCCACAGTTTACTCAGCACTCTAAAGAAAGTTAATGTAGCTAGCAGCAAACCTACATTAATTACATACTCCAACATTTGCACATGGTTAATAGTATATCGGGCTATGTATAATAGTTGGCTATATGCCTATATGAATGAACTAATTTATCAATATGTGGCCTACCTTACAGTCTCACATAATACCTAAAAGAACGTACTGTAGCTGGCTCTTGCACGAGAGGCCGCTTCACTTCTCTCTCCTCTTCTCTCTTCCATGCAAGCACAAATATATTATTTAAATTCTTATAGTCCGCTGACTGGACCTTACTATACTTGCTCTAATAATGTTAGTTGTAATACCGGCATTCCAGCCGGTCGAACTTAAGTACTTTAAATTTTATATTTTCCTTGGGAATTGAAAGAACAACCTTAGTTTGCATACAAATAACTAGACGTAGTACAAAAGTTATGTGTAGTACAAAAGTTAAGTACTCCGAGGTACGTACATGATCACCTTCGTGAGGGACACGATCGGTGGAGGTTGTTGTGAAGTTATTTTCTTTTTTCGTAATATTGCTGCCCACGAATCATCATCCATCTCCATTTTGCAAAGCGCCTTTGGCTCCTCTGACACAAAGGTAGATAGTATTAATATGTTAAAAATAATATTTTTACTACTACAGGTTGCTGACATCCGATTCAATCACCACTTAGTTGCTTTGTGTGTGTATGTGTGATGAAATGTATATCCTTGTCACTGCACCACTAATTTGGCTGATGAGGGTTTGAGGCAGAGCAGTCTGCATCACGCTGGTGGCAACCTACGTGGAGAAGGTGACCAAAACAGTAGAAAATTCAAGCAAGAAGCGAAGTGCTCACTCTCTCTCTCTCTCTTCGTCAGGGAGATCCCAAAACCGGGTGAGTTCCAGAAATGCAGCAACTCGCTGCTGTTCTTTTTCTACGACAGTGACTTAACTCTTTCTCAAAAGCTAGTTTCCTCCACCAGTTCGTCACTTAGGAGAGCAACAGCTTGATCTAGATTATTCTTTTGTCCAATTGATCAGAGGGAAAGATTCATTTGCCTTCTTTATCCATTGGCAGGGTGAACAAATAAGTTAGACAGTTTTGGTATAAATGGGGATTTGTGGCGCACCACAGATATTATGCAGAAAAGTATCCGAATCGTTTCGTGATGCTTCCTTCACACATCGGAGAAGAAAATGTAAAATCCTTCAAAATAACTCCTTTTTTCAAAAATAAATTCCTTCAATTTTTTATAGGAAATGATCGTGCGGTCATATCAAGGGGTAACAGGCATAAATCAAGATAAAATAAAAAAAATGTAAGTTTAGAGTATCATCAAAACTGTTTGGTTAAGTTGTTCATCTCTGTTACCCTTTGTATGGATGGTGTGCTAATCAGATGTTTCTCTTGAAAATAATTGTGGTGATGCTTAGCTGCATCACACCAGTACTAGGACAAAGTATTCACTTCATAGTTCCTTTACAACTCCACACATACATTAATATTGTTTTCATTTATTTGGTGCAGTATAATTAGAACTGTGCCACAAAAAAGAAGTGGATAGAATATGGCAAGATAACAGAATCATAGAGCAGTATCTTAGGGATCTAAGCAGAACACTACTGCCTAGCCTAATACAGGTCATTGTTTTCTGATTAGTCAGTTTAGTTCACTTCTTCAAGACAGGGAGAAAATCAATGATGAAAATCATTTTTTAGCTGTCATGATCGCCGTTTTTCTTCATAAACTAAAGATCTTGGCTCGTAAGTAAATGTAGCAAGGGGTTGCATAGGTGATGCTAATTTTGCCCCCAACGAATCATAAAGAAACGTACTGCCCCTTCGTAACCCGAAACCACAGTTGTACCGCCTCAAAATCATATTATGTAGCCAACCTGTTGTATCAATCAGTAGTATCTTACTCATTCAGTGGTTAGGACACTGCATATTTTAGAAACTAGATGCGGAAAACTAGAACCGCTCCTGACCTCAGTCGTCACATAACCAGATCTTGGTACTTTTTTCTCCTTCAGAAGTATTTGTTGACATTTTTCTCTAATGTATATATCTTATTTATATATGTTGTGCTCATCATGTTTCAAATTTTCCTGCAAAAAGGTATCAAACCTGTGCTCTTATACTGCAGAGCCAAAAATATCAGATGGAACAAGCATATAGCAAGCAAGTCAACACAAGCAATTCTAAGCATTGGGCAACTAAGTTGTGTGTCAGTTTAAACAATATCCGATTCAGCGAGTTGCATGATGATATAAGAGTGTTGGGATTTCTGGTGCAGCTGTCCCTGAATCTTGAGGCAAAACAAGAAGAAAACTTCTAGTACCATTTCTGCGGCAAATAGTCGGCCTTTTCTAGTTCTTTATTTCGAAAGGGAAGTGAAGTTCTATCTTTGCTCAATTATGCGCTCAACAACAGGCGTAGAGCAAGCTCCAAGGTCAGATCAAGACTTGAGACTTGAGGGGGACGCAAAAGTCTTGGGATATGTGATTCCACGGTTTGACATAATAATACAGGAGTTTTGGGATTTCTGGTGCACTTCCTGCTGAATCTACTTTTGACCGTTTATGCGGCGAACTTCTGGATTATTCTACTAGTCATTT